>CAKJTW010000075.1:0-9550426 GCA_917880005.1 Nanger dama
CCCTGTTGGGAGCCCTGGTCTGTCTTCAGGACCCAGCTCCCCTGTAGCCATGCAACTGGACAAGGGGACCACAAGCAGGCAGCTGGCCGCGGACCCGCCCAGAGGGCTTCCACTGGGAGGACATTCAGTCCCACCTCTGCCTGCTTCCGGCAGGCACACAGTAAGTTATCCGTCGCTGTGGATGGAACAAACTGCAGACTCAAGGACTTAAGACTCCACGCGTTTACTGCCTTGCAGCCGCTTGGGTCAGGAATCCAGGCTGGGCCTCCTGCCTCGAGGGGTCTCCAGGGTGCAGCACGGTGCCAGCCAGATCCATAGGTGTCCAGAAGGAGACAACTAAGAACCAGAGGTGGAGGGGCACGCTGAGGGCATAGGTGTACACGTGCGCGGGCACACACACACACATGGGCTGTGCCCAGGACACAGTGTTCGATTCCACAGCCCTGTCTTTGGCAAGGTGCCATGGGTGCTGCAAGCATTGTGACCTCAGAGGTGAGGTCAGGGCTGGCTGGGGCGGGGGGGGGGGAGCCCAGAGATAGAGCTGCTCAGCCGGGCATGAGGAGTGGGCAGCACCTCCAGACTGCTCCCCCAACATGGACGCGCAGCATTCAGAAAAGCCACACAGCCATGCCAGCACAGACAGGACCTCCTCAAGCACATCCCAGAACCCCAGGTCAGCCCAGCGCTGGGCAGGGGACCCCGCAGGGTAGGGCAGCAAGGGGCGGACCCCCAAGGCCTGGGCCCAAGACGGAGGGGTCCTGCAACGTGCCGGCAGCCGCCTGGAGTGGGAGCTGGGAGTGGAATCCCACCTGGCAGCCCTCAACGTGGTGGAGAGGAGGCTGGGGGCAGCAGGGCAGGGCAGGGCAATGGGGTACAGGGAGAGAGGGGGCTCGAATTCCAGCACGGCCTTTGCCGTTACACTGCCTGTGGCTGCCGATGCTTGTGGGGACCAGCGGTGTGAGATGGAGTGGACGGATGGACAGACAGTGGGCATGCTGTCCCTCTGCTGCCTGGAACCTCAGCCTCGTCGAGAGGGCACAGCAGCCTGTTTCCTAACAGACTTGAGGGGTATGCACAAAGGGAAGGTCCTCTGTGGCCGTTGGTCCTCAGGTGGGCGCAAGGGCAGCTCCGTCTCCTGAGTCCAGCGGCAGGTCGGGAGCTGGCGGGCAGCCTCCTTCTCCGGGTCCCCAGCCCTCCAGGCCCACGGTGTGCTGCGTGGGGACTGGGGCATGTCGGCTCTCCAGGCTGTCCCTGGGGGATTCCCAGGTGAGGTTCTCGCCTGTGCTTCCGTGGTCCTGTCTGTCCCCGAGGGAGCCGCCCGACCCGCCTCGGAATGCAGCTCTTCTGTTCTGCACCGTCGTGTCTGCTCACATGCTCAGGCCGGTCTCCCCTCTGCTGCATCCCGCTTCACGTCCAGGGCGAGAAAGCTCTCCCCCTGCAGCTGTCTGCTAACTGTGTTCCTATTCTCCTGTCCTTTAAATACACTCAATCCTGGTCGCCGCGGGACTGGGAGGCAGGTTTGGGGTGAGCCACAGATCTTGCTTGTGGCTGTGGTCAACCCTGACTGACCAAGGCCCCTCCAGGGTGCAGGAGGGGCCAGGCTCAGTGTGAAAGGCTGAGCCCTCCAGGAGCAGCATGGGAGTGGCTGGTTTTCTGAGAGGCCGTAGGAAGGAGCGTGCTTCCCAGGTGGCCCTGGTGGGTAAAGAACCCACCTGCCGATGGAGGAGACTTAAGAGATTCAGGTTCGGTCCCTGGGTCAGGAAGATCTCCTGGAGGAGGGCATGGCAACCCACTCCAGTATTCTCCCATGGACAGAGGAGCCTGGAGGGCTGCAGTCAATAGGGTCACAGCGAGTCAGACACAACTGAGAGATGGAGTACACACGTAGGAAGGGGCCCTTCCAGGAGGGGCCATGTGTGTACTGAGCCCCAGTGACCACATCCCTGGGATGCAAGCTTTGGAGCCAGTCTGAACAGATGCTGTCCTGCAGAGGCCGGGTCCTGAGATGGGTCGCTGAGCCTCTCTGTGTCTCAGCACCTCGTGGGGTTGGTGTGAGGACACCGCAGACAGGATCAAGCTCCTGACACAAGCCCATCCTCGTTGGCAGCGGTGGGGGCGCTGGTGAGGTGGGTGGTGGGGCCAAGTACAGCCTGGGAGAATCCCCTGCTGACCACACAGTCAGTGGTCCCCAGAGAGACAGATGATGGGGAGGGGCAGAGGGAACTCAGGCTGGACATGGCCAGGGAAGGGGAAGGCCCCCACGCTCCAGGCAGGAAGGCCAGCTGGGAGGGGAGCTGAAGGTAGCAGCTCCAGGTGGACGGGAGGACGGTCCCACTGTCCAAGGCTGACCTTGGCTCCTCCCAGAAGCACACCCGCAGCAGCATCCACTCAGTCGGTCAGTCACTGGGCCTTTGCCCAGGGCCTTCCCTGGGACATGCAGGGGACTCAGAGACAGGCAGCACACCTCCAGGGGGACTGGGGAGGAAAAGGCCCAGGGGTTGGTCAGTGGAGCGGCCAGGGTTCCTGTGAGTTCAGGGGGAGCCAAGGAGGGCCATCAGTCATCAGGGAGCCGGAGGACACACCCCTGACTCTAGGATGCGCTGACCATGGGGAGTAGGCTGAAGGCGACTTCACGTGGCCCCCACAAGGGGTCAAGGAGGACGGGGAGGGGGAGGACACATGCTCTGGGCAGACAGGAGAGAGGAGGCCCAAGGTCACCCGGAAGGGCTCAGGCAGCTGACCCGGTGCGGAGGCTGCAGAGGACAGACCGCCAGGATCCCAGTGAGCTGGAAGGGCCGGACCCAGAAGAGCCCAGCAGGGCTGATGGCTGCTCTGGACACACCACTCTACCGTTCTTTCCACAAACATTTGCTGAGTCCCTGCGAGGAGTACCAGACATGGTTCCAGGTGTTGGGGACACAGCTGGAAATGAGACATGCATTCCGGTGGGGGAGACAGCAATAAACACTAGACAGGGCCCAGAGGATTATACAGGGGTACAAGGCGGAAAGGGGTGCGGGAGGAAATCGGCGGGTTAGGGAGTGGAGAGTGCGGGGCGAGGGCCAGATTTTAAAGAAGCCCATCGAGAAAAATGCAACTGAGCAAAGAAGTGAAGGGGGGTGAGGGGCTGAGCCGAGCAGCACTCTGGAGGGAGGGTTTTGCCAAAAAGGAACAGCCAGTGCAAAGGTCCTGGGGTAGAAGTGTGCCTGGTGGGTTCAGAAGTAGCGGGAGCCCTCTGCACCTGGGGTGGGTGGAATGAGCAAGAAAAAGCCAGAAAAAGGGGTTTCCTGGTGCTCCAGAAGTTAAGACTCCGAGCTTCCACTGCACAGGGCATGCGCTCGATCCCTGGTTGAGGAAATAAGATCCTGAATGCCCCCAAAGATCCTGCATGCCACGGGGCATGGCCAAAAAGTAAAAAGTAAATAAATATTTAAGGAAAAAGAAATAGTAGAAGGAAATGAGATGGGGGATCATTTTTGTTCTTATTTCTTTTGTTCTTGGTTTTTAATTTTTATTTTTAGCTATGTTGTTGTTCAGTAGCTAAAGTATTTCTTTCTTATTTAAAGGCAGTAAAATTCACCCTTGTTAGTGTCCAGTTCTACAAATTTTTTCTTTTCAATTAATTTAATTTTCTGGGGGCCACGCTGCACGGGATGTGGGATCTTAGTTCCCTGACCAGGGATTGAACCTGCGCCCCCTGCAGTGGAAGCTCCAAGTCCCAACTGCTGGACAGCCAGGGAAGTCCCAGTTCTAGACTGGGACTCATCTAGTGGTGTATCCACTACCACACACAAGCTATGAAACGGTTCCATCTCCCCCTGCAAATTCCCCGTGCCCCTTTTTGCAATCAATCCTCCAGCAACTCCGCTATCCCCAGAAACCACTGATCTGTTTTCTGTCTGTATAGCTTCACCTTTTCAGAATGTCACAAAAATGGGACAAGCAGCAGGTTGCTTTGGGGGTCTGGTTTTTTCCACGCAGCGTAACTCATGTAAACCTCCTCCATGTGGCCTCCTTCATCAGTCACTCCTCTTGTTACTGCTGAGTAGTTTTTCTGTGGGTACTGAAATAAAATGCAGTGTTTTTGTGCATTCACCAGTCGAAGGACATTTGGATTTTTTCTGTTTGGGGTTACTATAAAGCCAAGGTAAACATCTGTGTACAGGTTTTTGTGTGACGTTGTCATTTCACTTCGGTAACTGCCTAGGAGTAGAACAGCTGAGTTGGACGGTAAATGTAGGTTTCACTTTCTAAGGAAGTACCAAACCACCCTCCACGCTGGCTGTGCCAGTTTGCATTTCCGCGGGCAATGATGGAAACTCTGGTTACTCTGCCTTCTCACCAGCGCTCGGTATTTTCTGGTTTTTCTTTTCTCCATTCTAGCAGATGTGTATTGATATCCCACTGTGGTTTTAATTCGTTTCCCCATGGGGAATGGTGTGGAGCAGTGTTTATGGGCTTATTTGCCATCTGCTTTTCTCCTTTAGCGGAATGTCACTTGAATCTTTTTACCTGTATTTTCTTAGGTTGTTTGTGTTTTGTTCGTAAGGAATTTATATATTTCAGGCATAGTCTTTTATCACGTATGTGATTTGAAAATTATTCCTCCAGGTCCAAAGCTTATCTTTTCATTTGTTGTAGCTGTCTTTCAAAAAGCAGAAATTCTTGATTTGGGGGAACTTATTTACCAGTTTTTTATTTTATGGATGGGACCTTTGGTGTCACATATGAGACTGCTTTGTGCAACTCAGGATCACAGAGATGTACTCCTACATGTCCTTCTAGAAGTTTTAGAATTTTAGGTTTTACTTTAAGTCTGTGATCAATTTTGAGTTAATTTATGTTTGTAGTGAGATATAAATTGGGGTTTATTTTTCACATGTGTTTATCCAGTTATTGCAGCAGCATTTATTGAATAGACCATCTTTTCTTAATAGAATTACTTTTGCACCTTTACCATAATACACGTGGGTCTTTTTCTAGACTCTATAGTTTGCTCTGTTTGTTTATATTTCTGTGCTTTCATCAGTACCGCACTGCGTTGATTACTATAACTTTATAATAAACCTCCAAATCAGCAGTATCAGTGCTCCAATTCGTCTCTCAAAATTGTTTGGCTATCTTCATTCATTCCTTTACTTTTCCATATAAATTTTAGAAACAATTTGTTGGCTATTACCAAAAAAAAAAATGCTTCTGGGATTTTGATGAAAATTGCATTGAATATTTAGATAAATTTAGAGAAAACACAACAATATTGAGTCCTCAATCTGTGAACATGGCATGTCGCTCCATTTATTAAAGTCTTTATTTGTTTCAACAGTATTTTATATTTTACAGTATATAGATCTTACAATTATTTGAAAATTTATACCTAAATATCTCATGATTTTTAGTGCTGTTGTTTATAGTACCTTTTTATTTTAATTCCCAATTCATTGCTGGTACACAGAAACATGACTGATTTTTGTATGCTGACTTTATATTTGCCAATTTGCCAAATTCACTTTTTAGTTCTGGTAGGGTGTTTTTAGATTCCTTGGAATTTTCTATCTAGATAATCCATCCTCTCGGCCTCTACAGCACCTCCCTCCGTAAACACACGGGGCCATTCAGATGCATACACCCAAGGCCTCTTTTCCCTTTCAGAATCTCCTCCCACACCTCTGAATTCACAAAAACCAGTGCCACATGAGGACGACCGCCCCGATGCCCAAGGAGCACAGGATATTCAAGGAAGTCTACAATACAGGTGACCCCCAGCCCCAGGACGCGGCTCCAGCAGACCCCATCAGTCCCTCCACCTGAGGAAGTCCTGAGGACGAGGGCCAGAGCACGCCCACCCTCCAGCACCTTGGGGTGTCTAGAGGCGTGGATCTGGTGCTGCTTTCAGCAGGGCCTCCCCGCATCCTCTTTCGCCGCTTCACACCTCCTGAGACACCATCGGAAGCCCAAAATGCCCTCTCAGCCCTTCCCTCCACCCTCCTCCAACACCTTTCACACCCTAGAGCCTCAGCTCATACCTGGCCCTCTCACTGGAATGTTTTCCCCTCCTTCAAAGGATGACCTGCCTTCATCCTTATAGGCAAAGCTAAAATGCCACCCTCTGTGGGAAGCCAGTCCTGACTGCCTCTCTGTCTTAGGATTTATCACCCCCCCCCCCCCCCCCCCCCCGTGTGCCCAGGGCCTTTTAGACAACTTCCCCACAGAACTCAAGTCCGCTGATACTGGGTAGGGCTCTCCTGGGCTGGAGGCTCCTTCAGAACAGAGCCAGGCCCTGACTCCCCTTGGAGCCACACACACAGTCTTACAATAAATGAACACCATGAATGTTGGGTGACTGGATGGAGGATGAAGGGGTGAGGAAAGAACAGATGGTGGGATGGAGGGATGAATACTTAATTTATCAAAAGATAAATTAAGGGTGTCTAGATGGGTAGATAAATTTTTAAATGGGTGAATAGTGAGTAGATGGATGGATAGATGGATTTAGGAATGGAAGGTCGGATAGACCGAAGGTGGATAGATGGATAATTTTATTAATGGATGGACTGATGAATGAGCATAAGGATGAGCAGGCAGGTGGGTGGACCGGTGGGTTGATGGATAAGAAAGACATGGATGAATGTAGGGAGGGATGGACAGATCGACGGACAGATAGGTGAGAGATGAATGGGTAAATGAATGAGTGAAAAGAAGAGTGAACCAGTGAATGAATCGAGTACCGCACGGGCGAGTGAGAATGCATTCCCTGCTTGCTTTCTTGCTTCTGACCTTCCCTTGAACCTCAGAAGGACGGGCAGAGCGGTTAGGAGCCCCAGGATCTCCCAGTGTGTCCCCAGCCCCGCCCTCCCTACGGGTGCATCGTGGCCCCCACAGCGCACCCACCCACACACCTTCTGCCTCAGCCACCTGCTTCAAGCGGCCCAGGAACCAGTGGTCAGACCCTCCACCGAAACAACACCCCCCCCAGCCTGGTCAGACCCTCCACCTGCGACATCAGCAATAAAATCAAGAGCATGGCGCACAGGGACCCCAACCTGGTGCTAGAAACCACCCACGACTACTTTGTAGACAACCAGAAGGTGGGAGCTGTTGGGGCTCTTCAGGCCGGGCGTGGAGAGGGGAGGGCAGGGCTAGACCCAAAGCAGGTTCGGACCTTGGTTCCTCCAGACAGCAGAACCATGATTTGGGGCAAGTCAGTCTCCCCATGTGTCCAGCGAGCCAGTATGGGGTGGGTGGAAAGTAGACCAACATGTGTGGACCATCCTCTGAACAGTCTCTCGATAAACGATCATGATTCTCAGAGATGAGAACGCTGAAACTTAGAGGAGGGAAGTGATTTGCCTAAAGTCACAGGGGAGGGATGGTTGGGTAGATGACTGGGGGTAAGCTCTATCTGGATTTTTTAATGAATGGTTGGATAAAAGAACGAATGGATGAACTGGTAAAATGCTCTTCAGACCCCCTGGCAGTTCCCTGAGGATGGGGACAAGTGTTTATTCATCTGTCTCTCCAGAACCTAGCTCAGGGCTGTTCACAAAGGTGTTGCTGCATGGATGGCCAAGTGCGCCCACTATGCTATCTCCTCGCTGGCCTCTTTACGTGCCGCCCCCACTGCTGCTCCCTTGGCGACTCCCCACTTAATCAGACTCAACTGGCCCCTGAGCCTGTGTCCACCCTGCCGCCCACAGATCTCCACCCGGCACAAGTTCCGGCTCTTCCACGTCCTAGGGGCAGTCATTGGAGCCAGTGAGTCCCTGGAGGAGACCTGGGAGAAGTCCTTCATGCAGCTGGCCCTGGAGAATATGACCAAGTCCACGGTGAGTCTCCCCTCACCACCCACCTCCAGCAAATAGGCCATTCCACAAAGGCTTCTGGGGTGCAGGCAGCTGCCCCAGAAACCCAAAGAATGCTGGGAATACCCATCCTTGTGGCTGACCAAGCGAATCTGCCCATTTTCTCATTTTCTTACCACCAGCCCCTTCAAAGGGACAGCCTCATGCACCCACTTTACAGCAGAGAAAGTTGAGTCTCAGAGAGTTCTTGGCTGGTCTGTACATCCCACCCATTCCCCAGGCAGTACCTCAGCCCTTGTTGCCTGCCTCTGGGTCCCCGCCTATTGAAGACCACAGGTTTGGACCTGGACTGCACATCCCCCAGCAGGTGGGGACAGGCACGTCCCCCAGCAGGTGGGGACAGGCACTTCTCTGGGTGCCCGAGCTGGTCCAGGACTCACAGGGAGAGCAAGTGCCTCCTGGCGCCTCCATCCTGCACGACGCCTAGCACGTGCCTGGCTCTGGGTCCATTTTAGCCTCTGTGCTGGGCGGTCCTGCATCCTTTCAGTCCAGCTGCTTGGGCCTTTGCCTGGAAGAAACTTCCCTGATTCCCCAGGACATCGTCCCCTGTGTTGCTCTGTTACTAGGCTTCAGGAATGCCTGACTCTCAGACCCAGAGATCTCCATAGTTCCTCGTACTCTCATCCCACCTCTTTTTCCATCTCTCTGCCCTTCGTTCTCCTCTCTGAAGAGCCATCATCTTCCAAATCTTTGACTGCATTTTCTGTGCATATCCATGAGCCTTCAGCTTTCAAGAGATCTTGGTCTTTGTCCTCAGAAAGTCCCCATTTCACCCTGTTAATAGCTTCACAGAGGCAGTGTCTTCTCTTATCTCTCAGGATATTAAAGGGACTGTTTTGCTTCAAGCTTCTCTCTGTTTGGCCTCTATTTCCTCTGAGTAGCTTTTCTCTGGGTTTCATCAGGTCTGTGGTTTTGGCTGTGGTTTTGGTCCCTCCCGCATCTGTGGCCTTCTCTGTGTGGCCATCTGCCTGTGCTTAGGAGCTGCTGAGGTGCTCTGGGCACACAGGTGGGTGATGAGATTGGGGGTCTACCGCAGAGTTACGAGGTGAGCCCTCTACTGTCCTCCGCGTGTCCCCTGTCCCCATATCAGCACCTCAGTGACATTCCTCTCGGGCCATCCAGATCTCCCAGGGAAGACCTGATCTGGGACTCAGCCCCGCACAGCAGAGTGGAGAAGCTGACCCAGGAAATGTCTGTCCCCCGCACTTGCAGGCCTGACCTCCCCACCCAGAGACCCTCAGCCTGGCCTCCAGAGACAGAGTGGGGAAGGGATCTGGGCGCTTGACCACTTGCACACACTCCGCCCTCTCCCCGGCCTCCCTAGCTGTAAGCATTTGGGAGACACCCCCCCCCCCCAGGATTTCTACCAGATCACGTGTGGTGTCAGTGGAGGCCGGTTCTCAGCTTCCCCTACCGCCAACTTAGTGCTCAGCCCAGTTACGTCAACCAGAGGGGTGGGCTATCGCCCTCGGTAAAAATCTCCTAAATGTAGAGTACTTGAGTTCTTTTCCTGAAAGAGCAAAATCAGATTCAACCCACCATCTTAACAAGAAGCCCTCATAGTCACCCTTTCAACAAATCATAAATGATACAACGATTTCACATGATGACTCAGACAGCACTGAGAAAAGCCCTGGGTGTGGCAACACAACGCTGGACAGTCTGAGGCTGCCCCTCGAGAAGAGCCTGGTGGGTCTGGCAGGGGTGCAGGGAGGGCGAGGGGGCTGGCCAGCCTCGCCTCTGCCCCCCGAGACGCTGACACTGACTCCTCAGGCCAGAGATCTCAGGACAGAAGCAGAGACTCTTTCTGAATCCCTGGTGGTTAAGACTCCAAGGCTGTGATGTTGTCCTAAGCTCCCAGGAGTTCCGGAAAGAGGTGACATCGAGTAGAGCCTTCAGGATGCGTGTCCAGAGTGTAGGTGTTGGAGCGAGCTTTCAAAATGGACTAGCGTTTGGATAGACAGGGCGAGTGGGCAGTGTTCCAGTCGGGAGACACAGCATATGTGCAAAGGCTCAGCAGCAGGGACAGCGACGATGGGTTTCTGGACCAGGAAGAGGCCCAGGAATGTGGACATTCACGTGTGATCCTGAGCCCTGGGGATAAGCCTCACCTTCACCCGCTTGCTCTGCGTGTCGGGCTTCCTCAGCCTGTTTTCCATCCAAAACCTGGGTTGACAGTAGCTGTCTTGCCCACCAAATTAGACCCCGTGTGTGAGATGTCAGGGCTCCATCTGACCACCCACTCTTGCCTTCGACCCCCCCGCCCAGGAGCTGGAGGAGGCCTACCAGGACGCGGCCAGCAACGTGCTGGTGGCCATCTGCAGGCACTCGTGGCAGGTGGTGGCCCAGCACCTGGAGACCGAGGTCCTGTCGGGCGTCTTCCCTCACCGCAGTCTCTTCTACGTGATGGGCATCATGACCTCTGATGGTATGTCCTGCCCTCAGGGCCTGGGCCCAGCCACCCTCTGTCCGCAGGCTAGCCATGAAGAGAGCAGGAGGGGGCCGGCAGGGATGCTGGCCCGCAGGACACGCTTGGGACCCAGCATCAGCTGCACAGCAGGGAAGCCGGCCGGCCGGCCACGGGCTGCGGCCCAGACGCCCCCACGGCCCATCTGTGCCTCCCGCCCCGACAAGGCTGCGCTCCTGCCCTCGCATTTCAGCCACCTGCCTGGACACAGCCAGGGCGCGGTGAGGAGGCTCCAGGAGGAAGGCCCGCACTGCTGCGTGGTCCGTGGTCCTCTCCGTTGGTTCCCGGCAGCCAGCCAGGCCGAGCTCACAGAGACTGTGCGACAGGCCTGGGCACCCAGCTAGCTGCACGTCGCAGGCCCGGGAGGTCCATATTCCTGTGCCTGCTCCGTGGCTGCTGCCTCTGAGCCACTGGAAGGGCCACCTTGGATAGTGGAGGCTCTCTAAGGACCCCTGGGGAGGATTCATGGGGGGAGGTCTTACCAGGATGAGGCTCAGCTAACAGTCTGAGTTCCTGTTGTGTGCCCAGCTCTGCTATCGGGAGCTCACAGCCTCGCCAGGGAGGCAAACTCCACCTCTCATCAGTCCCTCATTCATTCATTCATTCATTCACAAGCATGAGCTGAACTCACTGCTGCCCAGCTGGGGAGGTACTTCTGCCCTGGTGGCCATCAGGGAGGACTTCCCAGAGGAGGCAGCCAACTCTGAGCCATGCCTTGCATGCCATGAGTCGGGGTTTGAGGAGGAAATGGTGTGAGTACACCTCGGGGCCTTAGGGAGGAGCTAGTCAACAGCCTCAGTGAGGGTGGGGGTGGGGGTTGAGGTCAGGGGAGAAATGGGTGTGGCGGGTCTGCTGTCTCCAGGGCGACCCAGAGGGGAGGCCTCAGAGGCTGTGCTTGGGAAGAAGGCTGGGAGGAGGCAGGCCTCAGCTTGGCTCGGCTTGCCAAGCCACCTCCCTTGGAGCTGACAGGCTGGGTGGAGGTCCCTCTGTGCCTCGGTCACCTCTGAGACCCTCCTCCCCCAGAGCAATCCCCGAAGTGCCCCCTCTTTCTGAGGTTGGGTTTCCAAAGCTCCATAAAGGCTTTCCAGTCCCCCAGTGTGTCCCTCTCTGGGCTTTGTTTTCCACCGTTGAGGAGACCCAAGCACATCCCAAGGGGCCATGCCCAGCAGGAACCTTCATTGTCAGTGAGCCTGAGGCCCAGAGAGGGAAGTTGACCCACCTGAGGTCACATAGCATGGATGGCAGGACCACAACTCCAGCCCAGCACTCTGGACCCCCAAGTCCAGCTCACCATCCTCGGAGCTCACCTCCCCCAGGGAGCTGGACAAACACAGGACAATGTAGTCTTGACTCAGTCATGACCAAGGGATGGGGGACACGGAGCCCAAGACCCAGCCCCGGCCGTGGACACAGGACCTGGCCTCCAGTGACTACCACCTCCACTCTCTCCCCCAGAGAATCTCTTCAAGGAGAGAGAGAAGGCTGGCTGGGAAGAGCAGCTGGCCAAGGTAGGGAGGGAGCCCAGCCACGGGGGCCTTCTGCGGGGGATGATGGGGGGTGAGGGTGGGCACCCACTCAGCCCTGGGAGGGCAGAGGAGGCTCAGGACAGGGGGCGGAGGGCGGGCAAGGCTCATCCTAAGGAACAGCAGGGTCCCTGGGAGTCAGGATGTGACCTTGTCTCTAGACACCTGGCACAGAGCAAGTGTCCAATGCACACAAGGCCCTTCCCGCCCGCCCTGGGGTCTGGGTCCATGGCTGAGGGGCACAGGGAGGATGCGGAGGCCAGACGGGGAGAGCAGAGGGGCAAGGAGGAGGGCGGGGGGGGGACTGAAGTTGTCGCAGCGAGGACGGGTCTCACGCTGCTCCCGCTCCAACCACACGCCGCATGGGCAGGAGAAGGGACGCCGGGCCCTGGCAGGCCTGGATCCAAGTCCAGATTCAGCCAGCCACCGCTGTGTGTCCCGGATGACCTACTTTGCCTCTCTGTACCTTATTTCCTCCTCTATCAAATGGGGGTGAAAGTACCAACCTCCAATGCTTGCTATGAAATGACAGGAAATAATCTACACGATGTCTGGCACTGTGCGTGGCAGACAGGAAGCCCTCACTCACTGCATTAGTTATTATTATCATATAGTAGCAGCAGAATGGTTGTAATTAAATAGCATTTAGTGGAAATAACACCGCCAGCAGCAGCAATACAGGTAAGTAATAGAAAAATAAGACAGAAAATCAGTAAGTACATAGAAGACTTCAACAACGTAATTAACCAAATTGATCTAATTGACGTTCTTTTCAAATATAAATGGAACATTCACCAAGACAGATCGTTTACTGGGCCATATATCAGGTTTCAATAAATTTAAAAGGACTGAAATCAAACACAGTACATTCTCTGCCCAGAACATCAATTAGAGATCAATACCAAAAATATATCTGGAGAAATTCCAAATATTTGGAAATTAGACAACACTCTTTTAAAAAACCCACAAGCCATAGAAGAGATCACAAGGAAAATTAGAAAATATTTTGAAATGAATGATAAAGAAAGCACAATATGAAAATTTGAAAATTTGTGGGGCTCAACAAAAAACAATGCTTAGAAGAAAATTATATTTGTAATGTCCATATTAGAAAAGAAAAAAGATAAAATCTATTATCTAAACTCCATTTTAAGGAGTCATCCCCCAAAGTGCAAATTAAGCCCAAAGTAGAAGAAAGAAAATAATAAAAAGTAGAGGAAAAATCAAAAATTTTTAAATGGACAAACAATAGAGAGTGAATAAAATCAAAAGTGGGTTTTTCAAAAATATTAATAAAATGAAATGCTCTTTGATAAGCTGATCAAGAAAATAAAAAATATTCATTATCAGTAAAGATGGAATATCACTGAACAACCTTTAAACATGGAAGAGTAATAAAATATGATTCCAATAAATTAGGCAATTTAGATTGAATAAACAAATTCCCTAGAAAACACAAACCACAAAACTGACAAGAGAAGAAACAGAGGATCCGAGTAGCCCCGGATAAAAGAAACTGGAGTCATACTTATAAACCTTCCCACAGGCTTCACTGGTTAATTCTATCACAAGTTAGTTAAAAGTGTCAGTCGCTCAGTCATGTCTGACTCTTTGGGACCCCACGGACAGTAGCCTGCTGGCTCCTCTGTCCACGGGAGTCTCCAGGCAAGAATACTGAAGTGGGTTGCCATTCCCTTCTCCAAAGCATCTTCCCAACCCAGGGATTCAACCTGAGTCTCCTGCTTTGCTGACAGATTCTCTACCGTCTGAGTCACCAGGGAAGCCCATCACCAGTTAATGCAGAAATAATACCAATTCTGTCCACATTCTCTGAGAAAATAGAGAAAGAAGGAACACTCTTGAAACCATCTGATGAGGCCAGCACAACTCCCAACACCAAAGCCGGAAGAAGACATTACAAGAAAGCTACAGACCAA
The DNA here is from genome assembly GCA_917880005.1 of Nanger dama. NCBI lineage: Eukaryota > Metazoa > Chordata > Mammalia > Artiodactyla > Bovidae > Nanger > Nanger dama. The sequence goes on from CAKJTW010000075.1 coordinate 13,787, forward strand.
TATCTTTTATGAGGATGAACTCAAAAATATTTAGCAAAAGATTAGCAAGAAAAACCTGCCTTTTGTCCACCTGCCTGGAATCTCTCGCATCCCAGCCCTTTAGGGGTTTTACAGAGACCTTGTTAATAGGTGTGATTCTCAAAACCGCTGACGGCTGATAATGAAAGTCCACCTGTCACCCTCTCTGAAGGTTCAGAGGTGGGTCAGAGTTCCAACCATCGATCCAGGATTGGTTCTCCTGGCAACTCGCCCTCATCCTGGGTGGAGAGCCAGGGGCTCTCCGGAAGTGGAACCAGGCTTCTTGTGAACAACAAAAGACACTGTTACTGCTCTCCTCACTTAGGAAAGGGTCTCAGAAGCTCTGTGCCGGAAGAAGATGGAGACCATGTGTATATTTTTATTGTAAGTCCCAGTATCACATTGAGGAAGACTCTTCACAGAGCAGGAGGAGGAGGAAACGAGCGTCTATGGAAGCCCCGCCACTCATGCACCTAATGATGAGTGAGTGACACCTTCCCACTAAGATCATAATGAGGCACAGAGGCCCACAGTCTCCACTTCTGGTCAACGTTGCACTGAAGTCCTAACCGGGGCAGTAAGGTAAGAGACAGGCGAAAACAGATATATGGATTACAATAGAAAATGAACATAATTGCATACACAGAAAATCTCACAGATTTTTAAATTCTGGAACTATTAATTACTAATAATTGAATTTAGCAAGATCTCAGGATATAGAATCAATATGCAAATGTCACCTGAATTTCTGTGTACTAACAATAAACAATTGGAAAATAAACTTCTAAAAAACTATGATGCGGTCACGTTAAAAACATGAAAGACTCAGACAAATTTAACAAAATATGGGCAAGATCTTTACAAACCACTGCGAAAAGAAATTAAATACAACCTAAATAAATGCAGATAAATGATCATGGATAACAAGAGTCACTAATGTTAAGATGTCAGTTCTAAAAATTGATTTGTGTATTGCCAGTGTGACGCCAACCAATTTCATTATAGAATTAAATAAAATCTATAATTTAAAATTTTATATGGAAATTTTAAAAGACCTAGAATAGCCAGAAATATCTTGAAAAAGAGCATAATTACAAGAATTACACTAGCTGACTTCAAGATTTCCTATATAGCTATAATCAACAAGATAGTGAGAATTGACAGAGATAGAATAGAAACACCAACATAAAACCACATTTATGTGATCGATTAATTTTTTTCAATGGTACCAAAGCAATTCAATAGGGAATGTCTTTTGAACAAATGGTTCTGCAACAATCACCTATATGGGGGGTTAAAAGGAACTTTAATGCCTGCCTCAAACCATTCACAAAAGTTAATTTGAGATGGGCCCAAGGCCTAAATATTAACAAAAAAACTTCTTGAGGGAAACACAGGAGACAATCTAACCTTTATCTTGGGGCAGGTAAATATTTCTTGGAACCCAGAAATCACTCAGCATAAAAATATTTTTAAATGGTTAAATTGGATTCCATCTGAATTAAAGCTTCTGCTCATCCCACAATACTATGAGGAAAGTGAAAAAAGGGAAATCAGAGACAAGAAAATATTCACGAGACATATCTCTGACAAGGGGTTGTATCCAGAATAAGTGAAGAACTCTTCCAAAAATCTGGGAGAAAAGACAAACAGCCCAACTGCAAAAGTGAACAGAAGATTTAAGTAGGCATGTCACAGAGGAAAGCAGATGAATGACCAAAAGCCAAAGACACAACGGTCAGCATCTTGAATCCTCAGGGAAATGTCAGTTAGCATCCGGGAGCAGCCTCCACCCACCCATGGGCAGACCTCAAAGGAGAAAGAAAGGCTCGGCCAAATGCTGGTGGGGGAGGTGCCCGCTGCAGGTGGGATGGGGAAACCTGCTTGGAAAACTGACATTTTCTTACACAGTTAGGACTTGGGAGTTCCACTTTTAGGTGCTAACCCCAGGGGCATGAAACACTGGTATACAAAATTACACACAGAAGCATGTTCCCAGCAGCCTTATTCCTAAGAGCCTCAGACTAGGAACAACCTGTACCAGGCAGACTCATCCCCTCCCAGAGACCTGAAATCAATTACTTACTCACCCACCTGAGGAAACTGGAGAAAGGAGAGCGAGTTACACCGAAGCTGAGCGGCAGAAATGAAATAACAAAAGTCAGAGCAGAAACAGAGCAGTCAACTTGAACAAGCGTGCAACAGCACGGCGAATCTCAAACACACGCTGAGCGGAAAAACACCAGACACGGGGCTTCCCCGGTGGGTCCGGTTAAGAATCAATCGCCTTGCAATGCAAGGGACATTGGTTTGATCCCTGGTCTGGGAAGATTCCACATGCCCAGGAGCAACTAATCCCGAGTGCCACAATTAACTGAGACTCCTCTCTGGAGCCGGCGAGCCGTGTAGCTATGGAATGAAGCCCATGCTCCTAGAGCCCGAGCCCCACAAGCAGAGAAGCCTCTGCGGTGAGAAGCCACAATTAAGAGGAGCCCTGAGCTAGAGAAAGCCCGCTCGCAGCAGCGAAGACCACAGGCGAAAAACGAATCAACACGTCTCTTTAAGAAATATCAGACAAAGAAAAGCGCACACTGCACGATTCCAGTCACACGAATTTCTAGAAGAGACAAAATTAACCTTATGGCAGGCGAACTAAATCAAACCAGTCTTGTGGGGATGGAGATTAACTAGGAGTGAGCATGCGAGAGCTTTCTGGGGCAGTCAGAAATGGTCCCGATATTGACAGAGTGAGACATTACTTTGCCAACGAAGGTCCGTCTAGTCAAAGCTATGGTTTTTCCAGCAGTCGTGTATGGATGTGAGAGTTGGACCATAAACAAAGCTGAGCACCGAAGATTTGATGCTTTTGAACTGTGGTGTTGAAGAAGACTCCTGAGAGTTCTTTGGCCTGCAAAGAGAGCCAACAAGTCCATCCTAAAGAAGATCAGTCCTGGATATTCATGGGAAGGACTGATGCTGAAGCTGAAGCTTCAATACTTTGGCCATCTGATGCGAAGAACTGACTCACTGGAAAAGACCCTGATGCTGGGCAAGACTGAATGCAGGAGAAGAAGGGGGTGACAGAGGATGAGGTGGTTGGATGGCATCACCTACTCGATGGACATAACTTTGAATAAGCTCCAGGAGTTGGTGATGGACAGGGAGGCCTGGCGTGCTGCAGTCCACACGGTGACAAAGAGTAGGACACGACTAAGTGACTGAACTGAACTGAGACATACATACGTTTGTCAAAATTCATTGCACTACACACTGATGATACATGTGTCTCACTGTAAGTTAAATAGACCTCAATATTAAAATATTTAAAGCTTTAAAGAAAATGTTGGAAACAGATTCAAATTTCAAAATATAAAAAGAAATATGGGGCCCACCTTATATATTCTGTAAACATTCTTAGCAGAGTCTAGGACTGATGCAGAATCAGATAGAGGACTATCTCTGCTACGGAAACATGCAGAACTCACACTAATTCCCATAAATAGTGTTGTAGCAGTTTGGGCTCCGCTTTGGCCACCAAATGCTGGTACATGCCGCCATGAAAAAAAGAGACACTGAAGGTTTGGGGGAGGGGACAGAAGCCCCTGGTGCTTCCAGGAGGCTGGGGTTCCCTGGGCATTCAGCAGACACCTGTCCAGTGGGCATATGGGAGAGCCACCCAGGTCCTGCTGCACCCCAACAAATGGACCAGGTGTGGGGCACGACTCGGGCAGATAGGCTCCTCTGGATTCTGCCCTGGTGTGCGTGCACGCTAAATCGCTTCAGTCATGTATCTGACTCTCTGCGACCCTATGGACTGTAGCCCACCAACCTCCTCTGTCCATGGGATTCTCCAGGCAGGAAAGTGTAGGTTCCCATGCCCTTCTCCAGGGGATCTTCCCGACGCAGGGATCAAACGCGCATCTCATGCTTCCTGCATTGGCAGGTGGGTTCTTTACCACCAGCACCACCTGGAAAGCCTTGGAGGAGTGGAGATGGCCAATGTGCAGTGAAAGCATTAGTCACTCGGCCGTGTCCCCCTCTTTGCGACCCCATGGACTGTAGCCCGCCAGGCTCCTCTGTCCATAGGAATTTCCAGGCAAAAGTACTGGAGTGGGTAGTCATTCCCTTCTCTAGGAGATCTTCCCAACCCAGGGATAGAGCTCAGGTCTCCTGCATTGTAGGCAGATTCTTTACCATCTGAGCCGCAAGGGAAGCCCTAGGCTAGAGCAGTTTCCATTTCCAGGTCCAAGGGTGCATCACCAGAGGGGGTGCAGACAGTCCTGCCTGCAGAGGGCACCCTTGTCTCCAAGTATGGCCCTGCTAGTGCTCCTTTAGGGTAGATCCCAGAAATGGAATTAATTGGGGAAATGGATGCATATATAAACTATAAATTTTAGTTAGCATTGCCCAAACCTGCACTTTAATGTGATCCAATCACCTCCAAAATGTGGTGCTTTTACTATTTCTCAGTCTTGGCCAAAATGATACATCATCTTAATTTCCATTTATTAAATATTAGTAAGGTTGAGTTTATATATCTCCATTTTTAAGTGGATTGTCATCTTTTTCTTACTGGTTTTAAAAAGTGCTCTTTATCAATGATACTAACTCTTGGCAACAAACCATAGAAAGAAAAAAACTGTGTCTTTCAACTTAATTTATGGTGATTTGGCTAAACAAACTTCTTGAAATGTTTATCTTCACATTTACCAATCCTTTTTATTTTAAGGTATTTGGGTTGGGAGCATAATTAAAAGGAGTCTCTCCATCAGAAAAAAATCTTAGGATCAAAATCTTAGACAGCTTGTATTGGGGAAACCAGAAACACTGAAAATAGAGGGGCTGTGTATTTATCATCATAAAATGATGCAGTGGTAGGGCTTTTAGGACTTAATGTTTAAGAAGGACTTCTCATTCATTTGATCATTGGTTCATTCATTCCTTCATTCAAAAATACTAACAGAGTGTCAACTACTTGTCGGGCACTGTTTTAGGTGCTGGGGAGACAGCCATGAGCAAACAAGACCAACCTTGCCCCCAGGCACCCACACGCTGGTGCAGCCACCTTGAGGGGACACGCCACTGGGCCTGTATGACAGCTGAGCCCCGGCCCAGCCCTGGGGACATGGTCAGGCTCCTGGTTTCCAGCCCCTCCTTGAGAATCTTCAGGGAGGAACATCTTGAAGAATGAGTTTCTCGTCCCCAAGGGCGAGCAAACAAGTCAGAGAGTGGACCCTGGAGCCTTAGGAGAGGGAAGCGGGGAGGAGGACAGTGGAGTCAGGACCCTGAGCAGGTGGGGGTGGGCCAGGCTAGGGGAGACTCACAGGGTGGGGACAGAGACCCTCTGTCCGCCCACCCCCTTCTACTCACAGACAAGTCGGTGCCATTTCTAAACATGGAATGGTGGTCCAAGGAGCTCCTGGAGGCACTCACCAGGCCCCACTGGACACAGCAGGAGCAGCCCCCAGAGAAGGTGGGCCACTCCCACCCCTGGTGCCCACCACACAGGCCCAGGGCTCTGTCCATGGGCCCCACGCCCAGAGCAAGCCCCAGGCCCCCAAAAGAAACAGAGGGTGGGGGGCCAGGCAGTAGGACTTGCAGCCACACTCTTGACGCTTCACCACCAGGCCAGGGATTGCTGGTCACAAAGCAGAGGGGCGAGGGGGCCTGCACCAGGGAAGTGGCAGGCTGCCCAGTGGACAGGGCTGCGGAGAGGGGGTTCACGCTCAAGACAGGAAGCTGAACACTTCCCCAGGCATTCCTGTTCATGTACTACGGGCTGATGCTTCAAGCGGAAGAGAATGGCACCAATGTCAGGACACACCTGAAAACCCTGCTGGAAACGTCCCACCAGTGGCCCAAGCAGAGGAAGGTAAGGCTGTGGCGGCCACTCAGCCAACCACCTGACGCTGACCACAGGGTTAGCCTGAGCCTGGCCATACTGACCAAGCCCTGACCCTGGTCACTCGGGCCGTGACCTGAGCCCTGACCCTGGTCCCACTGACCCCTGACCCTGGTTCCACTCTGACTCCTGACCCTGGTCACACACTCTGAGCCCTGACCCTGGTCCCACTCTGACCCCTGACCCTGGTCACACACTCCTGAGCCCTGACCCTGGTCCCACTCTGAGCCCTGACCCTGGTCTCACTCTGATCCCTGACCCTGGACCCTGGTCACACACTCTGAGCCCTGATCCTGGTCCCACTCTGAGCTCTGACCCTGGTCCCACTCTGAGCCCTGACCCTGGTCACACACTCCGAGCCCGGACCTCAGTCCCGCACTCCAAGCCCTGACCCTGGTCCCACTCCGAGCCCATCACAGCTGTGTCCTCTTCTTGTCACCTGCACCCTCATTCCCCGCTCTGGCGCAGGGCTTGAGACCTGGGGGTGGGGGAGGCAGCAGTGGCAGGGCTCTACAGAGTCACCTCTCCCCCAACCCTACCCTCGCCTCCAGCCCCCATAAAGAGACACCCCACAAGGCTCGGCTCAGATGTTTGTGTCCTCCCAGGCTGGTGGGAGGCAGGTGCCCTGTGCCCTCGGACAAATTCCCTCCCTCCCTGGGCCTCAGTTTCCACACACCCAGGTGAGGAGTAGGCCGGATCCTACCAGCCCACATCAGTGACCCCTGCCACCCGCCCCCACAGGGCATCGCGCTCACTGTCGGGCTGGCCGCCGCCCGCCACCTGGACCACGTCCGGGCTGTCCTGGAGCAGTTTGGCCAGAGCACGCCCATCAAGTGGAGCCTGAACAGCTTCTCCCCCAGGTGCTGGCTCTCCGTCGGCCGGGAGGCCTGGACTGCAGACAGGGATGCTGAGCCTCCGTGGGGTGGGGGTTCCTGGGGCCGATGAGGGGGAAAGGCTGTGGGCCGCGGCCCCCGGCCTCCAGCCCACCTCTGCAGCAGCGGCATGGCCCCCGCGCTGCAATTTCCCCCCCTCCTCGACGGTGCTCCCTCTTTCCCACTGGGCTGCAGGGAGCCCAGCTGTGAGGCCAGCACAGCAGGGGCTCCGGGACAGCTCCCGCGTGGCGCCTGCCTGCCACGTGGTGGTCAGTGGCTCTTTGATCCTGGGCCTTGTCCAAAGCAGGAGACAAGGGCCCGAGGCTAGCCCCGGGAGCTCCCAAGGCAGAAGCAGTGGCAGCGCTCCAGGAGGTGAGCCAGGATAGGACAGAGAGGGGATGAGTGAGAACCAGGACCATGGCCGAGGTCCTGCCTCCTCCTCGCAGTGCCGCACCTGGCAGGTGGTAGAGCAGCGGCTGGGACCCGAGGCTCAGACCCTCAGAGAGGGTCTAGTCACTGATGGGCCGCAGGATCATAGTGTCCTCAGGGGACATCGAGGGCCCCACTGTCTGGGTCTCACCTGGAGCCAACGTGCCGGGTGCCCCATCACTGTCTCTCTAGGTCCAGACACGCCCTCCCAGGCCCCCTGCAGTCTGAGGTGGGACAGAAGGGGGCCAGGTCCTGGGCCCCTGGGGAGGGGCCACCCCAAGTCCGGAACGGTGAGGGGCTTAGACTCCAGCCCATTCTGGCAGAGACGAGCACCCCCGGGTACACCTCTGAGTGACCCCACAAGACCCAGCCCACCGCCCCTAGGGAGACAGCCCCATCCCCCTATTTCCTTGTGAGATAAACTGTGGTCTGCCCTGCCTCCAGGACCCTGCTAGTGCCTGGGGTACCTCCCATCACCACATCCCCAGGGGAAGGCTCAGCAGGGCCCCATGCGACTGACCTGCTCTGCCCCCACCCCACTGTGCCCAGAACTTGGGAGACCTGCAGTGGAAGTGGGCAAGCAGCACCATCCTCCTCGCCTATGGCCAGATGGCAGACAAGGCCAAGGCCCAGATCCTTCCATGGGTGGACAACATCCTGTCCCGGATGATCTTCTTCTTCTACAACAGCTCCTGGGTAAGACCCCCGGCACACCCCAGAGCCCACCAGAGCGGGGCCAGGATTAGACCTCCCAGGGCCCTGGAGCCCACCAGAGCGGGGCCAGGATTAGACCTCCCAGGGCCCAGAGCCCACCTCCCCACCCCACCCCAACGTGGGCCTGGCCGGCTCCTCATCCTTCCCACCTAATGCTTCATGGGTTTTCATGAGGATCCCAGCCCTCTGCTTCCCCACAAAAGCAAGCCCTGGGTTCTCACTTGGGGGAACTGGATGCCCCGTGTTGACAGTCCCCTGACCCTGCACCCTGGGAACCGTGAGGGGCCAGGCAGCCCTGTGAGGCCACCGCACACTTGATCCTTTGCGCCTGGAGTAGCCGCATATCATGAGAAGCTGGACACTGGGCTTCTTACGGGCACCCCCTGATGCTTAAGCATCATCAACTATTCACATTGTTAAACAAAATCACATGGGTCCCCCGGTTCCGGGGCCTATGCAGCCCCAGCCGGAGGTCTCTGCTATCCCCCCATCAGCAGCGGCCCTGCTGCCACATGTGACAGTGGCCCTCCTGCTCTCCCACCCCTCTGGTGCACCCACTCCCTGACCTGCCCCCTTGCTCCACTGTCTGACCCCAGGACGAGACCCTGAAGCAGAGCTTCCTCACTGCCATACTCATGGTGGAAGTGGGCCATCAGCCGCAACGAGGGTGCCCAAAGCTACGAGTTCTCGCAGGTGTCCGAGCTCCTTGGGTGTCTGATGGTGAGTGCACGGTCCTTGGGCAGCAGAAGGGCTTCCCGGGGACGGACCAGGCACCCTCCTCATACAGCAGCACTCACAAGAGGCACCAGTGGAAGAGATGGGCCAGCTGGACCCATCTAGAGCATGGACAAGCCCCTCACAGGCTTTCACACCTGGAAGCACATCCACGGCCCTCACGTGACTCACTCCCTACAGTGACCCTGAGCTGGCCAAGGACATCCACCACACAGGTGATGTGGCTGAGACCTGGGAAGGCCAGCACCATCCATTCTGCCAATACTGACTTAGCTTGTACCACTAGTTACTAGGGGTTTGGACCTCACAGAACCTGTGGGATAGTGGAGGAAACTCACAAGTGATAAATAATTATGCAGTAGCAATAACATGGCACCCCAATCCAGTACTCTTGCCTGGAAAATCCCATGGACGGAGGAGCCTGGTAGGCTGCAGTCCATGGGGTTGCTGAGGGTTGGACACGACTGAGCGATTTCACTTTCACTTTTCACTTTCAGGCATTGGAGAAGGAAATGGCAACCCACTCCAATGTTCTTGCCTGGAGAATCCCAGGGACGGGGGAGCCTGGTAGGTTGCCATCTATGGGGTCGCACAGAGTTGGACACGACTGAAGCGACTTAGCAGCAGCAGCAGCAATAACAAAAATAACAGTCTCATTTTCTGAGCCCCTCCTGTGCCCCAGACACACTGCTTTGCATGCCTTGCTTCCCACCTAACACAAGGGCAACGGCATCGTGTTACTTGTGAATACACAAAGCTCAGAGCAGTTTGGAGGTGTGCCCAGGGTCATGCGAGCTCATGTGTGGGTAGCTAGGATTCAGGCATGATCCATCTGATTCTAAAGTCTATGCTCTAATTGTCTAAGGTGGCCAAAGGGGCCAGGGGATGTGTGTGTGGAGGGCGGGAGTCATCACAGAGGCTCTCCTGTGAGGATCCAGAGCAGAAGCAGAATCCTGCAGGTTAGAGGGGTGCTGGGCACCCAAGCTTTTAGGCAGGAAGGAGACTTGATGTCAGAAGTGAGACAGGCCCAGGTATGTGGAAAGACTCAGCCTTCACCCGGGATTTGCAGCTTCTGATGGAGAAGGAGCCCCAGGACATGCTGTGCACCCCGACTCGCCAGCAGACCATTCACATCATCTCCAGTCTCTGGTATGCTCCCCAGCCCCACACAGTGCCTTGCTCAGCATTCACCATCAGCTTCACAGCTCAGGCTTGGCGCCCCTCAGGACAGTGAGGTGGGGGACATCAGGCGTCAAGGCCCTCCTGGGCAGGGCTAGAAACCGGAGCCAGCACAGGCCACCGTGGGAGGCAGGTGGCTGTCTTAACGGAGGCCCCTGCCCTCCCCGCCTTGTCCCCACAGTAAGCTGAGGCCACCGCTGGACTTGGAGAAGAAATCTCGGCTTCTGTCCATCAGCCTCCGCAGCGTGATGTCCCTGCCGTGGCTGGAAGTCCTGGAGAAACACACCTGCCTCTTTGTGGAGGCGCCCAACATAGAGGTGCAAGCCTGACACCAGCACCCCCTTCCAGAGGGGGGCCCCCGGGGAAGAATGCCCAGTCCTGCGTACTGCTCTAGGGTTGGGAGGGGGCCGCTGAGGCACTCGCCTCCCACCGTAGGCCAGGGCTGGGGGTTTCTTTTAACTGTTCTGAGCCCACCTGTAAAAAGGGGATGATGATCCAAGAGCTAGTGGTCCTTAGCACTGAGGCTGGAAGGAAACCCTGGGTGTCCCACGTGTGGGGCAAAGCAGCGCTCTGTATATAGAATGGGTGGCCTCCCTGCCTCTTGCCGGCGCTAAGAGCGGGCAGCTCAGTGTTACCCACGCCGCTACTGCAGCTGGTCTGGTCCTGCCCGCGCTAGTGGCTGCAAGATCAGCCCCCCCCCCCCCCCCCCCCCCCCCCCGAGCCCCGGTGGAGGTCAGGGGCCAGCAGGCCTCTGCAGAGGAGGGGCGGAGAGGGCCCCGGGGTGGAGGGCACACAGGAGCAAAGCTGAGCAACCCCAGCAAGCATCCTGGGTCAGAATGGAGGGAGGTTCTTCATGGCTGGAGCCTGGGGTGGGCGCAGAGGTGGGGCCAGTGGGTCAGAGTGAGGTTAGGTCAGCAGGGGCCAGACCATCTCAGGCTGGGGCCCAGTGGAGCTGAGGGGAGCCGCTGCAGCAGGGACTGCCTATCTGGGGTGCACAGATGGAAGTCGGGGGTAGGGTGTGTGAGCCCGGCCAGGAGAAAACGTTGTCACAGGACACAGCCGAGTCACAGAATCTCCCAGCACTTCATCCTCATGCAGCGTCAGATCGTCCATCCCCGTAACAAAGAGGCTCAAATGCAACTTAAGAAGTGTTCAACCTGTCTCAGTATGCGTTTGTATTTCTTTGTAACTCTGTGCCTTTATGGTGTGCACAGAAAGGCATTGTTCTGGAAATACATACATTGCAGAGAAACAGGTTAAGAACTTGGTGCCTCAAAAGACTTTCAGCAGGAGGGGCGTGTCAGCTACCAGAGAAAGAATTAACACCTCCTCTTGCTTGGTGGTTCAGACGGTAAATTGTCTGTCTGCAATGCGAGAGAGCTGAGTTCGATCCCTGGGTTGGGAAGATTCCCAGGAGAAGGAAATGGCAACCCACTCCAGTACCCTTGCCTTGAAAATCCCATGGACGGAGGAGCTTGGTGCAGGCTGCTGTCCATGAGGTCGCCAAGAGTCGGGCACGACTGAGCGACTTCCCTTTCACTTTCACTTGGGAGACGGATTAGCCGAGGCAGTGAAAAGAGACTAGGAAGGCTGGATAGAGCGAGTGGTGGACCGCGAGGGGCTGGGACTGGGAGGGGCCTGAGCCGAGGGTGTGGCCTGGCCTTGAGTGGGTGTGGCTTGGGCTGGGGCGGGGGCCTGTGGGGAGCTGGGGTCCCAAGCGGCCGCTCCTCTCCCTGCCCCCACCACCTGCAGCACCTGTACGTCTGGCTGGAGTCGGAGAAGGCCCACGAGCTGCAGCGGGCTGGCCACAGCTGCATGGCCCTCCTCAAATTCCTGAGCCATAACCTCTACCTGGACATGAGTACCGTCTCTCCGGCCCCAGGCCCACTCCCGCCAAGCCGCCCTTCTCCCAGAGCCTGCCAAGGCGCATGGGGTCCCTACCCCCAGGAAAGGCAGGATCCCCGAGTCCCCTGTGGCCTGGCCAGGCCCTCCTCCTCCTCACACACAAGGAAACAGCCAGGGTTGGGGGTTGGGGGGGCCCAGCTGAAGGCTGAACCCAGGCTCCCTGACGCCTGACCCAGGACACTGGGCTTTTGCCAACGCAGCTTGAAACCTCAGGCAGGTTGTCCACCCTGAGCCTGTCTCTCAGGGAAATGAGAGGAAAGGAGTCCTCCTCGGAGGGACACAGCGGGCATCAGATAGAGACAGTGAGAGTGCCGCCCTGCCCCAGACTAGGGCAGGCAGCTCTGTGCGGAGCAGCCACTGTCCCTCTGCCCTCGTCCATCACCATCTCCATCGTTTCACGGATCACAGCTTAACCACCATCTGTCACTAACGCCCTTGGGTTGAGTGAACATCAGCACACATTCAGGAAGTGAGTGGTTCTGCATTTATCAGCCAAAATCAGCATCGATTCCTCAGGGAGACTCACAGGGAGATGAGGAAAGTATTTCCTCAGCCTGGTGCCCAACAGGCGTGCCTTTCTGATGAAGGACAGGCAGGTGGGAAATAGCCACATTCTGCCAAAGGCAAGCTTCCAGTGTTCAGACCCCTCCAGCACTCCTTTGGTGAGGAGGACCCCTCTGCAGGGGTTCAAAGGGTCTTCCATTTACTCAAAATGAACTACTGCAGTGTAAGACTGGGTCTGGGAGAGGCAAGTCAGGCACTTGCCTAGGGCACACTTGTGGAGGCGCCAAAACACTCTGCAAGTGAGATAAATATTTTACTAGGATGTTTTAAACAAATCAGCAAACAGTGGCCCTTGGGCTGGCCACCTGTTGTTGTGAATAAAGCTTTATTGGAACCAGGGCTGGAATTAGGGTGAGGTGAGTGAGGCGAGGTCATGGACATGCAGGCTCAGATCCTGTCTTTATTTAAAATTTTGAAACTTTTTCATGACAGATTTTTAGCGTTCATTTTGATTTTGATAAATGTTGCATTAAGATAGTTGTCTCTTGTGTCCTGAGCTTTTTTGGCATCCCCTAACATTTTGTCTGGGGAGCTTCCCCAGTGGCTCAGTGATAAAGAATCCACCTGCCAATGTAGGAGACACAGGTTTGATCCCTGGGTCAGGAAGACTCTCTGGAAAAGGAAATGGCAACTCACTTCTGTATTCTTGCCTGGGAAATCCCAGGGACAGAAGAGCCTGGCGGGCTCCAGTCCATGGGGTTACAAAAGAGTTGGACACAACTGAGCAACTAAACAGAAACATTTTGTCCAGACCTGAATCCCAGTCCTGCATAGAGTTTGAGAGGACCCTTTCTGACGCCAGCCATGCTGGGGCGAGTGTGTGGCTGCTAGAATCTGCATAAGTGGTTCTCTGCACTCTCACTACAGCCCAAGGAGGACTTCAAACGAATTGGGCAGCTGGTGGGCATGCTGGGGATTCTGTGCCAGAACCCAGACAAGACTACCCAGTGCTCCAGCCTGGAAGCGGTGGACTATCTCTACAAGCTCCTCATGCACCAGAGAGGTGAGCCTCTGAGGGTCCCCACAGAGGACCCACTCTCACCACAGCCACAGCCTCAGCCCAACGCATGCCAGCATTCCTGAACCCAACGCCCCCCAGACCTCCCCCAGACCCAGCCTCTAACCTCAGCCATCAGCACAGTCATGGCTTTGTCCCGCCTTGCAGACCCACTGACTCCCCACCCTAAACGTGGACCCAGGCATGACCCTGACTTCAGATGACCCTACTCCACCCACTGCAGGTCCTGCCCTAGACCCCAAGCCTGCCTTTGCCCACGCTCATCCCTGCCCCATCCCACCCCTGACCAGGAGGAGAAGCTTCACAGGAGCAAGCACCAGCCCCCCAGCAGCCTCCCCAGGCCAGCAAGAAAGAAGCCCTGCTCTGGAGCGGTGGGGACCAGGAGGCTGCTCAGCCCAGCTCCCGGGAGGTGGCACTCTTGAAGGACCCCATCTTGCAGCCCAGCAGCTCCCAAGTCATCAAAATCAAAGCCTTTAGAATCCTGGGCAGATCTGGGTGGGGGATGTGGCCATGCTCTGCTCCGACCCCTACCACTACCCCTCTGCCGGAGCTCCCCCTGGGGCCAGGGTGTGAGTATTAAAACCGAGGCCAGGATCTCACCTGCATCTTTGGTGATTAACTAGAGCTTTGGAGCACCATGTCTCCTGGGAAGGAGGGGCTGGAGATAGACTGGAATCAGCAGCGCAGGCTTGAGTCTCAGCTCTGTCTCTCACGGCTGTGCAGTCTTGAACAAGCTCCTTCTGTCTGAGTCTCAGTCTTCCTCGTGAAATGGGCAGAGTGATGCCAACGAAGTTCCAGCCGCCAGGAATTCCTAATAGATGGCGCTGGCTGGCTAGCTCCCAAGGTGGGCATCCTCTGAGGCACCAATCAGTGTCCTTCTCGGTGATCCTCTGCAGAAACAGCCTCGCCTTCCTCACTTTCCCGAGGTTTCTCCCCATCCTCTGAGAGCCAAACCCTCCTCCTTTGAAGGCATAGCATGTCTCCCCTCTTCTGCTGTCATCTGACCTCCTGCAGCCAGGCCCTCCTTAGTCAGTGGCTTGGGGTGTCCAGCAGCTCCCCAGCTCCCTTTCATCATCTCAGTGAGATCCCGAGTCTCTGGGACCGTCCGTATCTGTGTGAACTGTGCCTTTCCTGAAGATGAGCGAGGCTGGGACCCCAGTGTGGGCTGGATGCTGGCGTTGGCTGGACCGGCCGAGTTTCCTAGAGCCTCATGTTTGGAGTGGTCAGTTCATGATGTCTCCGCTATGGTGGCCCCTCTTGCTGTTGAAGCCATGACTAATGAAGACCCCTGTATGAGGTGTGTCTGTCAGTCTCCCCATTAGACCTCCAGGCCAGAAGTGGAGTCCCACCTGGGCCCAGCACAGGCTCTGGTGGTAGAACCAGGCTTCAGTAAACACCCATTCAGTGGAGTCAGGCTGAACCAAATGATGAAGTGGCAGTACCTGGCTAGTAAGTGCCCAGTGGGTTTTGAATCCAGCCCTGTCTGACTCCAGAACTGTGCTCTTTGCAGCTGCAGTGGCTGTCAGCCCACTGAGGCCAATCCGAAAAAGTTTAGTAGGGAAAAACTAAAGCCCTGGTGCCATCAGTTGTCCAGGGGCAGGATGCGGAAACCAGGCAGGGCTTCTGTTTACACCTGAGGACCTGGACTAGGGGAAGAGACAGGGCTGGAGGGAGGGTTCCTAGGGCCATCTCAGAGGCGTCCAGGAGTTAAGGGGTCCTGGAGCACTGGGGCTCTCAGGTGGATGGAGTGACTAGGAACATAGAGTCCAGGACCTGGGAAGAGCAGTCTGCCCCACTCTACATGGTCCCCAGCACACAGGGATGGGGCACTCAGCTCAGCATCTCCTTGAACAGGAAGCAGTGATGGACAAAGCACAGAAAGGGGAGAGGATGGGAGGGTCTGCAGATCAAGGGATGATGGTTCTGAGAAGGTTTAGGGTGGAGAACAGACCTGGGTTCTTATCCCAAGTCTGTCCTGCATTCCCCATGTGGTCTTGTAAACACTATAACTTCATCACTACCATGAGCCATCTCCACCTTCACCACCACCTCCAACAGCATTCCTGTCATCACCGTCACTACCACCGCCACCATCCCCCAGCAACAGCACCACCCCCACCACCACCATCACCATCGCCACCATCACCACCACCATCATCACCACCAACAGCACCACCATCACCGCTACCATCACTAACAGCACCACCATCACCATCACCACCACAACCATCACCACCACCACCACCATCCCCAGCAACAGCACCACCATCACCACCACCATCACTAACAGCACCACCATCACCCCCACCACCACCATCACCATCGCCACCATCACCACCACCATCACTAACAGCACCACCATCACCATCACCACCACCACCATCCCCAGCAACAGCACCACCACCACCACCAGCATTCCTGTCATTACCGTCACTACCACCACCACCATCCCCACTAACAGCACCACCATCACCACCACCACCATTACCGTCACCACCACCATCATCACCACCATCACCACCATGACCATCAGCATCACCACCATGACCATCACCACCACGACCATCACCATCACCACCATGACCATCACCACCACCTCTACCATCCCCAGCAACAGCACCACCATCACCACCACCATCACTAACAGCACCCCCACCACCACCATTACCGTCACCACCATCACCACCACAACCATCAGCATCACCATCATCACTACCATCACCACCACCATGACTAACACCACCACCATCACCACAGAACCATCATCACTGCCACCTCCAGCTCACATTTTTTCATGCCCAGAGCTAAAATAAGATATTCACAAGTACTTAGCAAAACTGAGATTGTAGTATTCTGGGATTCTGAGAGTCTAACCATCATTCCAGATTGAATTTCTTCAAAAACATTCTAATACTAGAACTTTAACCAAAATTTACCATTTTAGCAAACAATTTTAAATGCAATCCTAAAACAAATGATCTAACCAGATTTATATAGTAGTCTAATATTCTAACACAAAAAGTTACTTTTAGCTACAAATATGCCTGTATGCAGGTTAAGAAGCAACAGTTTTAACCGGACATGGAACAACGGACTGGTTCCAAATTGGGAAAGGACTATGTCAAGGCTGTATGTTGTCACCTTTCTTATTTAAGTTATATGCAGAGTACATCATGTGAAATGCCAGACTGAATGAAGCATAAGCTGGAATCAAGATTGCAGGGAGAAATATCAATAATGATATGCAGATGACACCTCCCTTACGGCAGAAAGTGAAGAGGAACTAAAAAGCCTCTCGATGAAAGTGAAAGAGGAGAGTGAAAGAGCTGGCTTAAAGCTCAACATTCAGAAAACTAAGATCATGGCATCCGGTCCCATTGCTTCATGGCAAATAGATGGGGAAACAATGGAAATAGTGACAGACTTCATTTTCTTGGGCTCCAAAATCACTGCAGATGGTGACTGCAGCCATGAAATTAAAAGATGCTTGCTCCTTGGAAGAAAAGCTGTGACCAACCTAGACAGCATATTAAAAAGCAGAAACATTACTTTACTGACAAAGGTCCGTATAGTCAAAGCTATGGTTTTTCCAGTAGTCGTGTATGCATGTGAGAGTTGGACCATAAAGAGAGCTGAAAGTGAAAGTGAAGTCGCTCAGTCATGTCTGACTCTTTGTGACCCCATGGACTTTAGCCTACCACGCTCCTCCGTCCACGGGATTTTCCAGGCAAGAATACTGGAGTGGGTTGCCATTTCCTTCTCCAGAGGATCTTCCTGACCCAGGGATCGAACCCAGGTTTCCCACATTGCAGCCAGACGCTTTACCATCTGAGCCACGAGGGAAGTCCCTAAAGAAAGCTGAGGGCTAAACAATTAATGCTTTTGAACTGTGGTGTTGGAGAAGACTTTGAGAGTCCCTCGAACAGCAAGGAGATCAAACCAATCAATCCTAAAGGAAAGCAGTCCTGAATATTCACTGGAAGGACTGATGTTGAAGCTCCAAGACTTTGGCCACGTGATGCGGAGAACTGACTCACTAGAAAAGACCCTACTGCTGGGCAAGATTGAGGGCAGGAGGAGAAGGGAACGACAGAGAATGAGATGTTTGGATGGCATCACCGACTCGATGGACATGAATCTGAGCAAGCTCTGGGAGTTGGTGATGGACAGGAAAGCCTGTCATGCTGCAGTCCATGGGGTTGCAAAGAGTCAGACATGACTGAGAGACTGAACTGAACTGAACAGATATGCCATTAAAATTATCCTCACCTTCTAATCAATAACTGGTAAACTAACATTCTCACAACACTTTACCAAAATTTTAGAACAGTAAGGGTCTGTTAATAAATATTCTAACATTCATATATTTTTATATCTAATGTACATGAAACATCCTAACAGACTTTCAGACATCTCAACAAATACCCTGACATGCCCAGGAACATTTTACCATCCGACCATCTTTGCAAGCATTAATGTTCAGTCAGCCTTCCCAAGTGCAACTCCACCACCAGCATTCCGTCTTCCTTTGGTTACCAGTTGCTCAGAGTCAGAGCTTTCCCACAGAACTTTCTGGAAGGATGAAGTGTCTGTGTCTGCACTGTACAGGTGGCCTCCCGTCCCTGTGTGATGATTGAGCTCTTGAAATGTAGCAATGCAGGAAGTTCCCTGGCGGTCCAGAGGTTAGAGCGCAGTGCCTTCTCTGCTGGGCCCAGGCTCAGTCCCCTGGTCAGGGAACTAAGATCCCTCACGCCAAGCGAGTACAGCCAAAGTAAAAAAAAAAAAAGTGGCTGGTGCAGCTGACGAACTGGATTTTAAATTTTGCTTCATTTTCTTTTATGGGCTCACCACGTAGCTTGAGCTACGTAGGTATGTTCCCAATCCTACACCCTAGGCGGTGAACGTGCAGAGTCCTAATCACTGGATCACCAGGGATTCCTGAATTTTTTGTAATTAAATTTAAACAGCTTGGTATGGCTGGTGGTTACCATATTGAGCAGCACTGCTCTAAATCTTTCCAGAAGATTCCACCTGGGCAGTCTCCCTCTTGGAGACTGTGGTCTAAGGCTGTGGAACAGGGATCCCACCCCCTGACCTTGCATTCCCCGAGAGTACCCTCATCCCCCAGAGCGGCTCAGGGGTCTGGGGTGGGAGGTGACACGGTGAGTGTCACCCCTGGACACCCCCTCCCAGGAGAATGTGGGCAGCAAGCAGAGTCGGGCTCCCTGGCAAGCCCTGCTAGGGCATGGGAGCCCTAGGTTCTGGACCCAGCCTGGCCGTGCCTAGCCCTCCTGGGCGACGTGAATGAGGGCAGCTCACCTGCCTTCCCAGGCCTGGGGCTTAGTGAACGTGACCCTGAAGGTCCTTCGAAGATCTGAAGTTGAGTTGCTCTTGGTTAAAACTCTGTGAGAAGGGGAGTGGGGAGTGGCTGCCTGGGCGGAGGCTAACAGATGAGGTGAGGACTGGCCAGAGGAAGGGCAGCGTCGAGGCTGGCCGGGTCAGGCGTGTCCCAGAACAGCCCTGAGGTCTGAGAGAGGAAGGGCGCTGTGCCCCCCGCCCCTCTGCTGGTCATCACACCCTCCCTTCCTGCCCCTGGGCTGTGGCTGGCTCAGAGAGTTGGCAGGAGAGCACACTGCTGGATGGGTGCCCTTGCTGGGGCCCCAGAGGGGCAGGGCTCAGGCACCTGGCAGTGCTTAAAGACTTGGGTAGCCTGGAGCATTGAGATGGGGTACGAGTACAGCCAAGCAGGCAGGCGCCCAGCGCCAGGGACCACAGTGACGGCGCCTCCCTCCCACTGCTACAGGAGGTCATGAAGCATCTCACGATGGCAGAGCTGACCGACCTTATCTCGACGGCCATCGATGGCCTGGGCTCCACCAGCCCCTTCCACATGCAGGCGGCCGCTGACATGCTGCTCACTGCCATCCAGGAGCACGGGGCCAAGCTGGAGACTGTGAGGGCGGTGGGTCCCCCGCAGAGGGCCCACCAGGAGAGGGCAGGGGGCAGGGAGGTGGGCCCAGCATCGGCACCCAGGGGCTAGAGCCGCGGGTCCCAGGCGGCGTCCCAAGCTTGGGCCTGAGGGGGAGACCCAGACCCCCCCGATGGATGAGTGAATGCAGGACGGAATGGCCCACACAGGTGTCCCAGGGCCCTGGGGAGTATTGGCAGGGTCTGGGGCAGACATGGGCTGATGGAGCAGGGATAGGATGGGAGTGGGGGTGGGAGAGGAAAGCCCAGCCCAGACCCTCCAGGAGCTCTGGATCTGACTACAGACTGATGAGGAGGAGCAACGCAGGGTCCTGGGGGACCCTCAGGTAGAGGATGACTGATGCCTCAGGGAGGTGCTCTTGGAGCCAGGCACGAGTGGATGAGTAATGAGACCCGAAAGTGCAAGGGGAGGGGCCTGCCAGACATCAGAGCAGCAGATACCAAAGTGATGACAGGACATGACATCATCCGAACATAAGGCAGACACCCTGTGTCCCCTTAGCCCCAAGACAGGGGCTCGAGGCTCTAGCCCCTGGGTGTGTCTGAACCTTCAGAGACTGGGCAATGTTTGGACAGACCTGGACGACCCCAAATGCGGTGCAGATGGTGCTCTCCCCCTGTCAGCCCGGGAGTCCCCTTCTGACTCGTGTCCAGGGCAGAGAAGAGCCTCCCCCGTCAGACCTCCCCTCTTCGAGCCCCCCAGGGCAGGGCTGTGCGCCCCCCTCAGGAGAGCACTCTACCTGAAGGGGCTCCACACCCATCGGGGTAGCTCCTGCCTTCCTGTTCAGGCTCCCCGGGACGGGGCCTGGCCCCCTGCCCAGAGCAGCCCTCTCCACATACTCTTCCTCCCCACACAGGTTGCCAGGCTGGCGGGCCATCCACCTGCAGCTCTGCTCCATCCGCATTCCCCACGCCAAGGAAAATGCCCTGCAGGCCATCACCCTGCTGGCCCGGAACCACACCTCCGAGCTGGTGGCCGCCTTCCTGGATTTCTCCATTCCGCTGGACAGGTGCCCAGCCCTCCTTCCCTCCCCCGCCCCAGTGCCCACTGTCCATCCTCCCCCAGGCAGAGGGCAGGATCTCTGCACCCTGCCTGCCCTCCTGCTTGCCCATGACCAGGGCTGGGAGCCCCGAGGGAGCACTTATCTGTTCATTCACTGTGCCCCTCCCGGGACCACCCCTGCGGAGGCACCACGCACTGTCCCTTCTCTCGGTGACCCCATAAAACACCCCGCCCAGCCACCACCACCCATCACCTGGCAGAGAGGGGCCTGGGATCCTGGGTGCTCCCAGCAAGACCCCTGTCAACACCAAACCCTCTCCACCCTTCCTGCTTCTCCAGGGACCCTCACCCTGCCCCCCGCCCCCAATGGCACCACAGTCCCCAGGCCCCTGAGCCTGGAAACAGTACTTTAGCTCTAAAATCCCAGTTCTGAATCCCAGGTCTTCAGTCTATACCACCTGCTTACCCAGCCACCACGCACCTGCCCTGGGTCACTCCTGGAACCTTGAGATTGTAGCTCCTGGTCTCCGACACCCTCTCACTCACTCCCACTGCCTTGATCTTGGGGACACCAGCATCTTTGGCTTACCCTGATGCCTCAACACCTGGACCTCCTCTCCCATCTCCCTCAGCCTCTCCCTCCCACAGTCGTAGCCTTGGCTCAGCCACCTTCGGTTTCAAGCATCTGTCCTCTGCCCTGACCCCCTCCTGCCTCACTCCAGCTGGTACCCACTCCCCGACCAGTGATCCTCTGCCCTCCGGGACTCCACATTCACTGCCTTGCTCACCTCCTCATGCCTCCCTCCCCTGTCCTCACCTCCCTCCTTGCCAGCATAGAACCTACCTTCCGGTGTCAAAGTATCCCCCTGAACACACCCCAAGTCCCTTGGCCCCTTTGTCACATTCAGCTTGCAAAACTCAACTGGCTCCACCTACTTCACACCCGCACGTGCAGCCAAGTGCAGGAAGGAGCGTGCCCCCACCCCCTGAACTCCGAGCCACACACGTCCACGGAGCCCTCGGGGCGGCCCAGAGGCCACATTTCCCCACTCCCTCCCCTCTCCTCGGCCCCCAGCACTTCTGCCCCCCGCCTCACACTCGGCCACCAACCTCGCTTCCCTACCCCTGAAAAATCGGAAGCCACCAGAAGAGAACTCTCACAAGCTCCCGACACCCAGGACCCTGTTTCCAGGAAGATTTCTGATTTTCATATGGAAGGCATATTTTTTGTTTTTATTAGTAATGTCTAGTTTCATTGCACTGTGATCAGAGAATGTCATCAAATATTTCTGGTTTATGTAATTTACTGATCTTTAAAACAATTTCTGTGAATATTCTATGGGCACTTGAAAGGGTGGTTTTTTTTTTTTCCCCTATATCAGGTGTAGGACTTGCTATAAAGCTTTACTTTATGGATCTGTTGTTTAGGTGTCTTCTACCTCCTTACTTGTGTCTATTTGATCTGTCTTGTACTGAGAGTGGTGTGTTAAAGTTTCCTGTTATTAATATGTCTCTTGTCTATGTCTCCTTCCATCGCCTGTGGTTTTTATTAATACTTCATAAGAGTGTCATGTTATTTGGTGTATACATATTCATAAGTGTTGTATCTTCTTTATGGATTGTGACTTTCAGCATTAAAAAGTGCCCTGCCTCGTCACATTCGATGCTTGAAGAGCTTGAATTCCATTTTGTTATCAGAAACGTCCCCCCTTTCCCATTTTTCCCCATTTGCCCAGTATTCGTTTGTCCATGCTTTCATTCAGCCTTTCAGATTCCACTCGTTTTAGGTGTCATCGTATATACAGCACATAGTTCGGTCTTGACCTATAATCAAATTGAAAATCTTTTATTTTAATAGATGAGTTAAGTCCATTCACATTATCGATACGACTGATGTGTCAAATCTCAGTTCTGTCATAATATTTTGTAATTGCATGTGTTTTATTTGCTACATATTTTTCTATGACATGTGTATTCTTTGATCTTTGGCGGTTTTTTTTTATTTAGGAAGAGTTGTATTTTTGTTCCAACTGTTACCTTTGTACTCCTAACCTATTTTAGTGTCCTTACTCCCTTGTTTTCTTAACTTTTTAACATCTGGTTTACCCATTTTTGCTGATACCCTTAAACTCCCACCGATGCCCATGGAACAACCAGTGAGATTATTCATCCCTATCCAGCTGTGTTTTCATTTGCGCAGTTCTTTGTCAAAATTTGCACTGTTCTCCTCCCACGTTGGTTTTTAGTGAGTACACACACTCACCCTAAGTCCCTGTGCCAGAGATTCTAGGTCATCCCTTAGCCTGACAAAGTTAATGCTCTGACAGTTTCCTCAAGAAGGCTCATGGGTTCAGAATGCCCTGGGTTCTTTTATGTTGAAAGTTGTTTACTTGAAAGGTGGCTTGGCTGAATATAAAATCCTTGGTTCACACTTTCTTGTATTAACTTTTGTTTTTTGGTGTGTGGGTTGTGTTTCTTTTTGGGGGCCACACCATGCAGAATGAGGGATCCTAGGTCCTGCAAGGATTGAACCCAAGCCCTCTGCTTTGGGAGCATGGAGTCTTGACCACTGGACCGCCCGGGAAGTCTCTGAGTGATTTTTTCAGTACTGCTCAGTTGTTGCCTTGCTTTGTTTTTGAAAAGCCTCATGACAGTTGTTTGGTTTGGTTTGGTTTGGTTGTCTTTGTAAGTTATCTTTTGGCCTGGAGACTTTGAAAATTGTTTTCTTTATCTTTGAAATTCAACAATTTTACTAAGAAATGTCTAAATTAGACCATTCTGTGTTCATTTTCCCAGGTACCTGATAAGTCTTTTGAGTATATAGACTTAAGTCTCTAACATTTCTAGAAAGTTCTCTAGGTTGTAATTTTTCTCTTCTGGTTTATTGAGACATAATTGGACATACAGCACTGGTTAAATTTAAGGTGTACAGGATAATGATTTGACTACATATATCATGAAATGATTACCACAATAATTTAGTGAACATTCATCATCTCATATAGATACAAAATAAAAAGAAAAATTGTTTTTCCTTGTGATGAGAACTCTTAGATCTCCTTTCTTCATAACTTCCACATATAACATGCAAGGGTGTTAACCAATCACGTTGTACGTGGCACCCCTAGTCTTCTTTATCTTATAACTGGAAGTCCTTTTGACCACCTTCATCTAATTCCCCCATCCCCACCCCCTCACCTCTGGTAACCACAAATCTGGTCTCTCTTTCTGTGAGTTTGTTTTGAAGTACGCTGCTACTGCTAAGTCACTTCAGTCGTGTCCGACTCTGTGCGACCCCATAGACGGCAGCCCACCAGGCTCCCCTGCCCCTGGGATTCTCCAGGCAAGAACACTGGAGTGGGTTGCCATTTCCTTCTCCAATGCATGACAGTGAAAGTGAAAGTGAAGTCGTTCAGCTGTGTCCGACTTCTTCGCGACCCCATGGACCGCAGCCCACCAGGCTCCTCCATCCATGGGATTTTCCAGGCAAGAGCACTGGGGTGGGGTGCCATCGCCTTCTCCTTGAAGTATAACTGCCCTACAACACTGTGCCAGTTCCTGATGCCCAGCATGGTGATTCTGTGTTTCTATACATTTCATAATGCTGTCAGCATCAAAGGCATTGCCTTATCACTGTATTCCCCACCCCGTACAGTCCATCCCCATGACTTATTTTGTACCCGAAAGTTTGTACCTCTTGGTCTCCCTCGCCCACTTCTCTCTTGGTTATAATTTTAAATATTGGTTCCATCCCCTTGTTTTTTTTTTCCTTTTACAGAGACTCCAGAGATTCAAATGTCTTCCATTTCCACTTCTTTCTCTGTGACCCTTAGTGCTTCTCTTAAATTCATCTTTATTGTCTTGATGGTCTCTCTCCTCTTCCTCAATGTTCCTTTCTAAATTTTCACTTGAGTCATATCTCTCTTGAGCACTTTATAATTTTTTTTTCACTTCTGAGTTCAGTCAACTCTTTTTTTCCTTCCTTATTAGAGGGTGTTTCTTGGTCCTTTTGAATTTATAATTCAAGGTGGTTTTTCATGTCTTTAAATGCTTGTTTGAGTATATTGACCTGCAGGAGAGGTGTTGTCTTACATTTTTTTTCTGCATCATGACTGTTTATCAGGGGAGAAATTTTCTTATTGGATCTGTGTTTTCTGTTTTCCAGGGAATGGTTTCAATAACTCTGTGAATCTGTTAATTTTTCTCCTGTTTATATACAGCACTATTGGAGTGTTTTGTAGGATTTCAAGTTCAATGGCACCCTCTTCTGTCAGCATAACAAAGACCAGATAACTTAGCAGATTTTTAGTTTTGGTGGGAGGTGGGAGGGTTTTGTGTCCTCCACTTTTGGGGGTGCTCTTTTTCTCGTGCAGGTCCTTAAATTTTTCCTATTTCACACCTTTGCCTTTCACTAACCAATTTCAAAGGGTACGTCTTTCTTTTCTGCCCTTTCTTTCCTCCCCGAAGCTGTGTGTCTCGGAGGCTGCCCTTCAGATGAGCATCCTTTTCAGTCTCTTTCCTGGGATCCATGCTTTGGTTTACTTGTTCTCCTTCTTTTTGTTGTTTCGTAGTCTCAGACTTAAGATGGACCTCGTCTTCCTGAAGATAATTCAGATCAGCTCCGAGCCCCGTTAGCAGCTCCCCGTCTCCTCTCCTCTCGCCCTGCCTTTATCTGCCGCAGAGCTTTGTGGAGGAGCAGGGGTGGGTGAGAGGCGCTGCAGGCGGGGCTGGCATAGCCCTCTCCAGCTCACAGCGTCCCTCAAGGCACTCCGTGGTGTGGTGTAGCTTCGCTTTTCCTCTTGCTGTGTGGTTTCTCGAGGACATTTTGAGAGGTGAGGGGACCCCGGCAGCCACCGTTGTTCTCAGCTGCTCAGATCTATAGATCAGTCTTACCCATACTGGAATTTATATCTTGTTTCCTCAGTGCTAAGAAGCACATTTTTCATACGTCAGCATCTATGCAGTGGGAGCACAGTTTACACTGATGGCACCTTCACCTGGGCTGGTGGGGGTGGGGGGTCCTCAGTCACCTGGGGGGCACTCTCAGCCGGAGACCAGTGCAAATTTTAAAATCCTTGCTGGAGGGTTTTTGGGGGCCCACACTGGTGGTGTGAATTCAGAGCCCTGTGTAGGTTTTGTGGTTCAGATTCTCAGGCGCACCCTCCTGCTTCCCTTCACAGGCTGAGCAAGCACTGGGTCTTCTCGCTATTTCTTCCTGCAGGACAGGCTTTTTATCTTCTCTTGTTTTATCCCATTTACCTCGTACACACAACCCATGGGGTCCAGCCTTTATGATGGGGTCCCTACTAGACTCCCATCTTGGATAGCTTCCCTGTCTTAGGAGCACATGAAGTAATGGTGGTGTGTCCTAAAAGCATCAACAGACTCGTGTGACTTGTGCCCCTCCAGCATTCTTTTGTTGTCTGGTGTTTTTTTCCCCTCAACATTTTGTGTTTAAGATTCATCCCGTTATGTTACACACAGTTCGAGTTCATTCACTTTGAGTTGCCATGTCTTGTCGCATCTTGGTAAACCCCAGTTACCCTTGTTAGTGTGGACGGACGTTTGAGTTTGGGTCTGTGCCTAACACTGCTGTGAAGCTGCACATACGTGTGTCCTGAGACACAGCCACACTCAGTTTCCTTGTGCAGGCATGTCACTCACCTAACATGATGCCAAATACTCCCAACATGCTTAAACCCCTCTCTCATCCACAGTATTTTTATATGTGTCGTTCCTGTTACTCCACATCTTCACTGACACTTAACATCAATCTTTTAGCCAACCATCAAAATTTTAGTCAATCTGGTGGGTGGTATTAATCATGTTTCCATGTTAATTTTTATTCTGCTGATTAAGTAATGAGGTTGTACATCTTTTCATGCAATTTTTGGCCACTGGGGCATCTTCTTTGGGATGCCTGTTCGAGTATCCTCCAGATTTTTCTGTTGGGTTGTCCCTCTTTTTCGTATCAATTTCTAGGAATTCTTTATGTAATCTGATACAAGGCCTCTCTTGATTATTATATTACATATCTTCTCCACTCTGCAGCTTTCCTGTCTCTCCCTCCCTTGGTCCTTTCATGCAGAGGCATTCCTGGGTCCCTCATTTATTCTCAGACATTACCTTATGAAAGTCCTAGAGTGTAAACAAATACGGTATTGTAATGTAGAATAAAGTATTAAAAAAAAAGAAATTAAAAAAAAAAATAAAAATAAAAAAGAAAAGTCCTAGAGTGTGGGAAGTTCGCTGGTGGCCCAATTCAGGGGCCCTCAGTCCCTCTTTGAGGAACTAACATCCCACATGTCACATGGCCAGGCAAAAAAAAAAAGCCCTAGACTTTGCCTTTCTCATTCAGCCTGCCCACTGCCCAGCTGAGGGCCGTGTGCAGGGCCCTGCCCTCAGGCTCTCTGCCAGGCACTGCTGCCTGGGCCAGGACAGCACCCAAGGTTCTCATTCCTACAATTTTAGAACAATTCACTTCCCTGATCCAGAAAGCCTCCTCCTCCTCCCTCCTCTTTCTCCTCCTCCTGCGAGGCTGTCCTGGCCATTCGTGGCCCTTTGCCTTTCTCCATAAACTTTAGAATCATCGCCAAGCCTCCTCGTTTTCTTTTTCCTCGTTCACACTTGGGTGGCTGGTTTTCTTGGATTGGCCCTCAGAGGTGGGGTAACCCTTACTTTGTCACGCTCGCCCACCCTGGCTCTCAGCATGGCCGGCTTTCTTTAATTTAGTTCTTTACTTAGAACAGGGATTCTTCTTGGTAATCAAATGCTCACCTGGGAGGACCTCATCCGGACAAAAGCCAGGGCCCTGGTTATGAGCTGCACCTAAGGGCCAGGCTGACCATTCTCACTGGCTCTGTCCCCTGCTCACCCACCCAAGGGTCTCCATTCTTTTTCTTTCATTTTATATAGTGTGCTTGCATCCAAACATATTCCTAAAACATTTTATTTGCAGTTTCTATAATTTATATAAAGAGCATCATGATGCATATAGTCTTTGAAGACTTTTTCCACTGGCCTGATATTAATGTAGATTTTCAGGTCTAGATTCTCTATCTAACCTAAATCTAATAACATCCGTTCTTCTTTCTTTAGGATTGCATTGTCTCTTTCCAGTTTTTTTTAATGGACTTTTTTGGGAGCTGTCTCAGATTTACAGAAAAATTAAGCAGAAGTTGCAAAGTTCCCATCTACTTCCCTCTCCTGCCAGTCTCTTTCTTGGTAACATCTTGCCTCAGTGTGGTAGGCTTATTACACTTGATAAACCAATATTGATATATGATTATTAACAAGTCTATAGCTTACATTACAGTCCGCTCTTGGGGATGTACATTCTATGGGACAAAAGTGCAGTGACGAGTATTGACTATTATAGTATCAGACAGAAAAGCTTCGTGGCCCCAAAGCCCCTGTGCTCTGTCTGTTCATCCCTCCCTCCCTCTAAACCCCTGGCACCCTCTGATCTTTTGAGTGTCTCCATGGTTTTGCCTTTTCCAGAACGTCATAGAGCTGGAATCATCCTGTGTAGCCTTTTAGGTGAGCTTCTGTCCCTTTCTGATAGGCTTTCAGGTTCTTCTATGTCTTCATGTCAACTACTCTCACCCCCTAGGAACTCTTTCTTTCTTATTTCTTTTGTGTTGGGGGCGGGAGTGTGAAACGATCCCCACAGTAAGTCTAGTCAGCAGTCATCATCATTCCTAGTTACAGATCTTTGTCCTTGTGATGAAAACTTGTAAAGTGGCAGAAGCTGGAAAGATGCAATGCAGTGTTAACAGTTACAGTTGCCCTGCACTATGCTACGTCCCTGTGATTCATTTCCCCATTTCGCCTGCCTCCGACTCCCCACCTCTAGCAACCCCCAACCTGTTCTCTGTAGAGAGGAGCTTGGGTTTTGTTTCTTTGGGTTGGATTTTGGTTTCATTTAGATTCCATGTATAAGCAAGATCATGTGGTGTTTGTCTTCCTGTCTCTGATTTATTTCACTGAACATAATACCCTCAAGGCTGATACGTGTTATCTCAAATGGCAAGATTTCCTTCTTTCTTATGGCTGAATGATATTTCATTTTATGCACACACATACACATATATATAGGGCTTCCCAGGTGGCTCAGTGGAAAAGAATCTGCCTGTCAATGCAGGAGACATGCGTTTGATCCCTGGTCAAGGAAGATTCCCTGGAGAAGGAAACAGCAACCCTCTCTGGTATTATTGCCTGGGAAATCCCATGGCAGAGGAGCTTGGCAGGCTGCAGTCCAGGGGGTTGCAAAAGAGTTGGACATGACTAAGTGACTGAACTGAACTGATGAACATGAGGGCTCACATATCTTTTCAAATTAGTGTTTTCATATTCTTCATACAAATTCCCATAAGTGAAGCCATGTGGTGGTCCAATTTTTAGTGCTTTGATGAATCTTCATACTATTTTCCATAATGGCTGCACCAATTTACATTTCTACCAATAGAGCATGAGGGTTCTGTTTTCTCCACATCCTGGCCAGCACTCATTATTCCCCGTCGTTTTGATAACAGGTGTGAGCTGACAGCTCATTGTGGTTTTGATTCCCATCTCCTTGATGATGAGAGACGCAGAGCATCTTTTCATGGACCCGTTCCATACCTTCTTTGGAAAAGTGTCTGTTCAAATCCTCTACCCATTTTTTAATTGGACGGTGTGGGGAGCTTTTATTTTTGATATTGAGTTGTGTGTGTGTTTCATATGTTTTGGATATTAAAACCCATTTTCATTATGATTTGCAAATATTTTCTCCCATTTACTGTGTTGCCTTCCATCTTGCTGATGGCTTCCATTGTTGTGCAAAAGTGTTTCAGTTTGACGCAGTCTCGCTTCTTGATTCTTGCTTTTGTTCCCTCTGCTTTTGGTGTCAGATCCAAAAACTGATTGCCAAGACTGACGAGAAAAGCTTACCGCCTGCGTTTTCTTCTAGGCGTTATACAGTTTCAGGTCTTACATGCAAGTCTTTAATCATTTAGAGTTAATTTTTGTATTGGGAGTAAGATAGAGGTCCAATTTTATTATTTTGCATGAGGCTGCCCAGTTTTCCCAGCACCATTTGTTGAAAAGACTGTCTTTCCCCATTGTATGTTCTTGGTTCCTTTGTCATAAATTAGTTGAGCATGTCTGTGTGGGCTTATTTCTGGGCTGGGAATGCTTCCTTGGCTTCCAGGCCCACACTTGCCTGACCCTCCCTACACCTCCCCAGCTGCTACTGCTCAGCCTCCTGGCTCCTTCCTCCTGTCCCCTGACTTCTTAGCTCAGGGATTGAAGGGCTGACCTCAGGCCTCATCTCCACTTATACTCCTTCCCTGATGGCCACACCCCAAGACCAGGCGGAAAGAACACGGTACTAGACACGCCCGACCTCCAGTACCAGCTCCCAGTTATGAGGCAGGGCCCTGAGCAGGGCACACCTTATCTCTAGTCCTCAGTTTCCTCACGTGCAAAATGGGCACAAGGACTCTGCAAAGCCCCCACACACGCCAGTGACGGCCCCTAAGTTGGCCCAGGTCAGGTCCCAGGGAGCTGGTGGTCCCCAGCAAACCCAGGCCTAGAAGGGAAACTGCCACTGTATGGCAAGCCCTACAGGCTGAGTGGGAGCAGGCCCTGTGAGGAGACCCAGAGGCAGCAGAGGAGGGAAGGCAGAGGTGCTGGGGGTCAGAGGGTAATAGCTTTGGGTACCAGCTAGACTTGTCCTGACTGTACTTAGGCGCCATGGAGGGTGACAGAGCCTGCCAGTGGGATGAGAGGGGCCTGAAAGAGGAAAGACCCAAGACCACGGGGCCAGGGCAGCCAGCCCCACCTCTGCTGCAGCCCCCGGACCACACACACCACTGTCCAGGCCCCAGCCCTCACGCCCTCCCCCATCTCACCCACCCATCCTGCCAGGGTTCAGCTCAGGACCAGCCTGGCTTCCTCCCAGGCCCCCACTGCAGGCACCTGAGGCCCTCGGCACGGTGGCTGCTGCTGTGACCCAGGCTGGGCAGGCCGGAGTCTCAGCGCCGCCCTCACACCACCCCTTTGCCTGCAGCCACGCCTTCCGGTTGTGGAGGGCCCTGGGTGCCGAGCAACCCATGAGCCACCTGGTGCTGGCCAGGCTGCTGGGCTGGCTGCAGAAGCGGCCCCTGCCCACTAGGACCAGCGGCGGCAGCCCCCAGCCCGAGAAGGCCTACCTGCGCTCCCTGGCCGTGAGTCTCTGCCCCCACCACCCCAGCT
This sequence comes from Nanger dama, assembly GCA_917880005.1. Lineage (NCBI taxonomy): Eukaryota > Metazoa > Chordata > Mammalia > Artiodactyla > Bovidae > Nanger > Nanger dama. The sequence goes on from CAKJTW010000075.1 coordinate 44,350, forward strand.
GCCATCCCAGCTGCCTTCTCAAGTGTGTTCAGTCACACATGAGTGTGAGGCACCCACCGCGTGTGCCAGGCCCCAGGGGAGCCCCATACTCAGGTTGTGAAAGCCCTGTCCTGCCCAGCCTGGCCTGGACGAGGGGGCCTCGAGGTGGGCCCCAGCTGGGAGCTGACCCTGGGTCCAGGCCCAGCTCCCCACTTCCTGACCGAGGGCCCTGGACCCCTCCAGCCAGGTGTAGGCAGTGAGGAAGGGCATGGAGAGATTCATGAATCTGCCCCCATACTAGGGTTCTGGAAGAATCTTACAGGCTGCCTCCAGCGGCTCCCACCCTCCTGTAGAAGTCCACACCCACTCCCCACCCACCCCCTAGCTTTCCCCACAAGCCCAGACCCTGCGTGCACAGTCCCCGGAGCAGAAAGCTCGTTTCCTAACCTGCCTCACCTGGGCTGGACTCTAATGGGGCTGCAGCTGTGCCCCCAGCCCTGTTTGATCCAGGGCTGAGAACCCACTCGCACCCCCTTAGCCACCTGAGCAGTGGACAGAGCCTCCTAGGCAAGCTCGCTGCTCCCCAGCCAAGGGGTGTGATGGCCACACTTGGTGCCTGGGAAAGCCCACCCTGTCTCCATGCCAGCCCTCCATCAGCCCAGGCCCCTAGCCCCCTGAGCAGTGGACAGAGCCTCCTAGGCAAGCTGCTGCCCCCAGCCGAGGGGTGTGACGGCCACACTCGATGCCCAGGAAAGCCCACCCTGTCTCCATGCCAGCCCTCCATCAGCCTGGCCCCTCAACACCCCCAGACCCGGACCCTCCCTATTGGAAACCAGACTCAGCATGGGGTCAGCAGGGCAGCCTTCCTGGGTCCCGCCCTCCTCTTGTCATCCCCCCACCTTGAGAACATTCTGGACCCAAGGCCCCTCTCCAGGTGTGGGAGGCCCTGGGGCTGCTGTCTGGTAGCTCCCCCTTCGTATGTCCCCTACCCGGCATTCATTCACGGGCATGTGCCAGTCCCTGTGTTGGGGGCATTGCACGGAGCACGGCCCATGGGGCGGAGGGGCCAGGCAGGAGGCAGTGACTGAGGGCAGAGGGCAGAGCAGACGAGGATGGTGGGCTGGAGGACCCGCCTGCAGGGCCAGCAATGGGAGGGGGCGGGCGGGAGCATGCAGGGTCCAGAGAGCGGGCCATGCCCCTGGGAGGTATGTCTCACGCAGGGACTTGGCTGTGGTCCCAGAGACAGCAGGCAGACACAGGGAGGCGAGGTCGGCAGTGGGTTTTGTGGGAAGGCTGGCCCCTCGGCATCCCCTGCCACCCCTGCAGGCCATGAACACGCTGTACGAGCTGCTGTTCGCCCGCGAGTTCGAGCAGGCCATGCAGGAGGCCCTTCCCGAGCTGTTCCTGGCCTTCCTATCCCAGATGCACTACCTCCTGGAGCTGAACCTGCCCGAGGAGCCCCAGCCCGGCAAGGAGGCCCAGGAGACAGCCGTGTTTGGCCCCCAGAGGTAAGTCCCGGGCCCCAGAGAGGCATTGCGTGGGCTTCCCAGGGCTGAAGGACAGAGCTCCACAGCCGGGTAGCTTAGAGCCGCAGGTGGGTATTCTCACGCGGTGCCAGAGGCTGGCGCTCTGGATCCAAGGTTGGCAGAGCCGCGCTCCTCCGAAACCTGCAGGGGGATCCTTCCTGCCTCCTGGGTGCTCCTGGCTTGTGGATGGCCCCCTCCAGTTTCTGCCTCCGGCTTCACCGTGTGTCTCTGTGTCTCGATTGCTATCTTCTTATGAGGACGTCAGTCCTGGTGAACTAGGGCCACCCTACTGACCTCATTGTAACTTGATTCCATCTGCAAAGACCCAAATGAGGTCGCGTTCCCAGGTACCCAGTGTCAGGTCTTGAGTGGTTTCTGGGGACACAGTTGGATCCCCAACAGATGTGATTCCAAACACAGCTGCCTCCAGCAGTCAGCGTGGAGGGCAGGTGGGTGTCCTGCTTCCTTGGACTGCAGGCGCCTGGCAGCCAAGACGCCCGGTGACAGCTGGCCCACAGGGACTCCAGGGGCCCGCACGGTGCACCATATCTTACCCAAATGTGGTCCCTGCAGGGATTCTGAGAGACGAATGTTGTCTTCCCTTTGATGGATGAGGAAACAGGCTCAGAGCGAGCCAGAGGCTTCCCGAGCCACACAGAGTGTCTGTGCACTGCTGACCTAGAACTCGTAGACTGGCACAGGTGTCTGCCCAGCGACCACTGGGCCCTGCAGGCAGATGCCCACCAGGTACTGTTGCACAAGGTGCTCGACCCTGACACCTTTTGGCTCTGATGTCATGGACAGTTGTCAGCCTCCCCACGCCCGCACCTTGACCAGTGTGGACAGGACTCGTGTGGGAGGGTCCTCTTCCCCACCCCCTCCCTCGGGTGGTGGCACTGGCTGGCCGCCTGGCCTTCCCCTGCATGAGGGCGCATCTTGAGAAATCCATTAAGCGAGTCTTTAAAAACCACTGGGGCCAACTCTTTTCATTTGTTTGTATTACGATGTGCTTCACACAATTTGTCAGTTTGAACAGCTCTCCCCAAGGCACATCACTGAAAAAAAAAGTCACTTCTCTCATATTGCTTCTGAATTCGAATGTGCATAAAGTTCTTTTATTCAAATCAACCATGCAAAATGCATGAATCTTCCCTAATAAGCTAATAACCCGTTCTCCTCCCTGAAATAGGAGGGTTAGCAGAAAGCTCTGATGAACCTCCTCCATCCATGAGCTTCCCTCCCCCTGCCCCCATGGGGCCAGCCTCCATTTGTTTCTCCCCTGCCCCCACCCTTGCTGCCCTCCACCCCAAGTCAGATCCAGGCCTCACCTGTGCTTGGAACCCTCCCTACCTCTTCCCCTTCTTTTAACTCCGAGAAGGGCTGAATCCTTCCAGCGGTCCAGTGGCCCTGCATCTGGCTCCCCATCACCTCCAGAACATTTCCTGCCACACATCCTCATCCTCTACGTGCACCCTCTGCTCCAGCCTCAGTGTCTTCCTGCCATTCTGGGGACCCCACGCTCCTGCCTCAGGGCCTTTACACTTGCCTTGCCCTCTTCCTGGGACATTCTTCCCGACAGCTTCACCTCCTGTGGCTCCCAGCCGCCTTCTGTACAACAGTGGTCCTGCTCCCTACTGTTATGTTCTCCCATCTACAGCAGTCATCTGTGCCCTGTATGATGAGGCTCTGAGGAGCAGTGACATCTGTCTGTCTCATGCAGGGCTCTCCCCAGAGAGCAAGGGTGTCTGTCATCTCACTGGGGAGCCGGGGGCCTTCTGCTCAGACCCAGCTGTACCAAGATGCTCCAGCACCATCAGCCCTCCTCCTCCACCTCTCGGGTCTTGGCTTCTCTCTGGGCCAATTCTTCCAAAGAGAAGGGTGGGGGCCCCGCAACCACAGAACAGACCAGCACCTTGGGCTCAGCTCCTAGGCCTTGATGGGCCCAGCTTAGCTCACACACTCACCCCTGAACCAATCGCCTTGGCCACAGGGGCAGATGGGGCTCGTACTAAGCAGGTCTGGGTCCACACCCTCCCTGGAGCTAGGATGGGACCTGGGACCCCTTCCCAAGAGAACAGCTTCAATACTGGTACCATCCCCAGGGAGCCGAGAGTGGGTCAGGGCCAGTCAGCAGCAATGCTGGTCAGCCATCAAGGATGGTGAAGAGGTCTGCAGCTGCTCCCAGGCCTCAGAGGGTGGGAGAGGCCTCAGAGTGTAGGCAGAGCCCTGCAGTCCCAAGTCTGATGCCTGGAGGATGCAGAGGATCGAGGGAGCTGGGTGCCAAGGGAGGAATCTGGGTGCAGCTGTTGAGAGGCCCACTGTCCTGTGGTTGCCCCTGAGAGCATGGTGGGGAAGGGTTGCAGCCATACCTGTTACAGCCATGCAAGACTCCAGGCAGAGTCAGGCTAGTCCTGGGCCTCTGAGGTTCCTGGCATCCTGCTGAGCTGGGCTAGCCCCTGGAACCAACAAGTGAGGGTTTGGTTCCACTTCCTGCCGGGGCACAAGCACCCATTCCAGCCCTGACTGTGGGACCCCTCCCCTTCCTGTGCATCTCTGATGAACAGAACCCCTTTCTTGTAGAGACGTTTCCTGCTTTGCTCAGTTCTCAGCCAGGTCCTTCTCAAGTCGATGTCCATCCTGCCCTATGAAGGACTTCTCATCCCTCTTGTTTCATCCATCATGGGCTGAGTCCCTTTAACTCCTAATGGAGCATCTCATTTCTCCTCATTCCAAAGACATGCCCATCAACCACTTAGAGGTATAAGCCAACATATTTCCCTTTTTGCCTGGCTGCCAGGAAACCTTGCAAATAAAGTTCAGTTCAGTTCAGTCGCTCCAGATGTGTCCGACCCTTTGCGACTCCATGGAGTGCAGCAGGCCAGGCTTCCCCGTCCATCACCAACTCCCAGAGCTTGCTCAAACTCTTGTCCATCAAGTCGGTGATGCCATCCAACCATCTCATCCTCGTCATCCCCTTCTCCTCTTGCCTTCAATCTTTCCCAGCATCAGGGTCTTTTCCAATGAGTCAGTTCTTCGCATCAGGTGGCCAAAGTATTAGAGCTTCAGTTTCAACATCAGTCCTTCCAATGAATATTTGGGACTGAATTCCTTTAGAATTGATTGGTTTGCTCTCCTTACGGTCCAAGGGACTCTCTTGAGTGTATATAAAGTTACTGTTGAGTAATCTCTCCCTGTGGCACAGGGTGCTTCCTTTTGTTTCTTACTTCCTGATTAGTCTTCTTTTCATCTTAAAGCTTTAGGTTTAATTTAAAGCTCTTTTATTTAAAACTGTATTCGCGGTCCTAGGGTTTTGGCAGTTGACAAGTAACAAATCAGCAATAAATAATGACATGCTGTGTGCCACCTGGATCTGAGATCTAAGATCTCCTCCTAACCCTGCTGTGAGCGCTCCGAGCTGGTCGCTCCTCTCACGACCTTGGTTTCTTCTTCTGTGGGAGGGGCTGGTCCCTCCCCTAGGTGTTGGGAGGGTCAGGAGCAGCAGAGGACTGGGCAGCCTCTATGCTAGGGCGACCCTGGGCGAGCAGCCGACACTCTGGGCCTCAGTTGAGGGTTGGAAGTCAGGACCCCAGCCCACCCGTCTTCTCTTGGATTTGTACAGTTGGGATGCTGTGGTCTCAGGCCCTCGGGGCCCCTGATTCCTCAGACTCACGGTGAGTTGTGATGTCACAGGGAGTGAGCCGGGATCCCTGAGCAGGGAGGGATGGATGAGGAGGTGCTATGCCCCAGCCTGGAGTCCCCCTAGTCCTGCTCGGACCCGCCTCCTTCCCTGCCCTCAGCCTTGGCCGCCCGCCCACTCTGAGGTAGAAAAGAGGAAAAGATTAACAGACCATGGATCATTCAGTCGATACTTGCTAAGTGTACTGGGGGCCCCACTCTTACGAATGAATACAGACGGTGCGTGCTGTGTCCCTGACCGCGCTGTCAGCAGAGAGGCATCCATGCGCTCAGGAGCTCAGCCCTGTGGAAATGCATACAGGGTCCGGTGACGGCCCAGTGACGATGCCTGGAGAGGGCCCCGAGGAGAGGCAGAGCCTCGCAGGGGAAGACACAGGGGCGCCCCTGCCTATGGGTCCCTGAGAACCAGCTCTGAGCACAGACCTGAAAGACGGTTAGAGGTCACCATGTGGGGAAGGAAGGGCAGACAGCCTTCCAGGCAGGGGGACCCCAAAGTGGAAGGGACAGGAAGGAGGGGACCCTGAAGCAGGGGGAGCCACGGGGGCTCCACGCCGAGGGAGTGACAGGACCTGGTCAGCACTGAAGAGATGTAGAAGCGTGAGGAGACCCCACACTGCCTCTGGAGGCTCGCATCCAGTGTGGGGGCTCCAGGTGGAGAGGAAAGGCCCCGCCCTAGTCCCTCATCGGCCTGGGGACGCATCCCAGGGGGCTGACGCCAAGGAAGCCCCAGCTCCAGGCGGTCCCTGCAAGCTCCCCCACCTCCACACCCTGTCCTCCAGCCCCCATCTCATCTTCAGGGCCCTCTGCCCCCGCCCCGCAGGGCTGGAAGGAGGCAGGGAGGGAAGTCCTGCATGGCTGGCCTTGGACCCCAGGGGCTCTGCCATCTGTGGTCACAGGGCTGCATGGGTTTCAGGTGACACAGGTCCTGGTGCAAGGCCAGGGGTCCTGGGCTGGGGGTCGTGGTCTTTAGGGCCCCACAAGGGAGGTCATTCACCCTGAGAATCAGCAAGGGAGCCCCAAGGATGCCCCACCAGCCGGACACCCTGGTGCGGCTGTAGGGACACAGTGACCCCACAGTGCCCTGGGACCAGAAGATTCCAAGAGTCCTCACAGAGCAGACAAAATGCCACTGCGCCCGGAGCCCCCTTCTCCCGAAGCCATTGTCACTCCAGCTGAGACCAGTGACCTGGAAAATGCAGCCTCTTCTTGGTGGCACGACTTGGGGCAAGAGGACAGGCCCGCTGACATTTGTGTGGGTGCCACCGGGGACTCACGGAGTGGCATTTCACCCCTTCATGTCGGGTTTGCAAATCTGATCGGAGTGGCGCCTGGTCAGAGCTGACAGCCTCGCTCCGGGGGCCGCTCACAGGTCCAGGGGAAGCCACCAGGCGCAGGGTGGCTGGGCAGGGAGACAGACCACAGAGCTATTCCCTCGACCCTGCAGGGCCCAGGGAAGCCCTGGGCCTGTGGCTCAACAGCTCCGCGCGGGCGTGGAGCCGGGAGCCTGGCTGGACTCTGCTTCTGCGGGCCCTGGCTGGGCTGAGTGCGCAAGACAGGGCCCCCGGGCAGCACAGGCCCTGAGCTGCACGCGGTCTCACCCTGCTGCAGTCTGGCACACTGTCTTGAGCCCACACAAACGTCGCCAGCAGAACCCGGTTTCCCACATCTTCAGGGTCCTGGCACTCTCTGGGCTCCCGTAATGCCACACCCCCAGCTGCCCTCCCACCCCGTCCACTCCCCCTGCATTCTCAGCCCCACATTCAAATAGCACAGTCTGTCAAGGCTCAGTCAGACCCTCCCCCACGCTGCAACTTGGGGAACCACTGGTCCCCTGGTATCTCTACTTCTTTCTCCAGCCCTGTCCTCTCAGCCTCAGCCCTGAAAAGCTAGCTGCAGGCATCTCCCACTGACCATGCGCCTAACCTATCTGGAGCTTCCCCCTGGAACCACCCTCCTCCCAGGACAGCCCCTGCCCATCCTACACCCCAACATTTCTGCTGAAGGAGGGCGGAAGCGACCTGCCCCAGGGAGGCTTGGTGGTGCCAGGCCCGGAGCAGAGACAGAAGCCAGGAGACACCTTTCCAACCAGGGCAGGGGGGCACTCTCCCTGGGGCCGAGGCTGCACAGTGACCCCTCTGCTCCCCAGCAGCACGTCGCTGGAGGCGCTGAAGAGCCTGCTGTCCACTACCAGGCACTGGCAGGACTTCGCCCACATGGAGCTGCAGGGTGCCTGGGACCTCTTTGCCACCATCCACACCTACTCACAGGGCGTGTGCCTCCTCGCCAGGTAGGGGCAGGGTGGGGCCAGGGGAAGGGGCCCATCCTGGGTCATCCCTGCCCAGCAGGCTGGGCTACAGACTGCAGCGACCTCCAGGACCTGCCGTGAACACAGCCCCAAGGACTCACGCTCGTGCACAGTGGGCGTCGGGGTACAGACGGTGCGGGCTCACTGGCACACCTTGGGAGCCTAGAATGCAAACCTCTTGCCCAACGCCTAGCCCTCACCTTGGCCGGAGGCTCCTAGGGAACCAGGGCCAGGTCCACTCCCCTGTCCATCCCACACTTGGCCCATGCCTGGCAGCCAGTGGGTGGCCAGCGGGTGCAGAAGGAGCAGGAGAAGTTCAATCAGAGGCGTGCCCACTCCACTCAGCAACACTCCTGGCCGCCGGGCCCCTGGGTTGGGTGGTGGTGGGAGGGTGGACATGGGCTCTGCCCTGAGCCCAGCCCACCCTTCACCCCGTGCCCAGGGCCATGGTGCAGAACCACTCCCAGGCAGATCAAGGCGCTGACCTTCCAGCTGCTGCCCAACCTGCAGAGCTGGGAGGAGCGAGAGAGGAAGGTGGCCATCATCATCTTCATGGAGGTGGGGACCTGGGGGAGCCCTCAGGGACAGCCTGCACCCTGTCTCCAGCTGAACCCACCAGGACCTCCCTTGACCAACAGATTTCTCACACCCCCGCCTTCCCACTCCCAGCTCCTCAGGGCCCACGGTCGGGGGCTCCCGGTTTAGGTCCCTCTCCACCTGCATCCTGGGGGACCGTCTTTCTACTCCTCCAGCCCTGATGTCTTGGGGTCCCACCCTGGAACAGTGAAGCTGAAAGGGCAATGGCTGGAACCAGACAGGCACTGGGTATACCGGGCCCTGGGGCTGAGAGCTGGGCCACGGCCAGACAGGGTGGGGGCCTTTGTCATTTCCATAATGGACAAAGCCTGGTGCGACTCCACACATCACCCCTGTAGTAACATCTGGCTCTCCCTCCACGGGGCTGGGTCTCCAGGTGCCCCATGAGCCAGGCTGTATTGAGTACGTTGTTCCCAGCTTCGCTGTGTGACCTCAGACAAGGCCCTTTCCCCCTCTGGGCCCATTTCCCCAGCTATGCACTGAAGGATTGAAGCAGCTTGGCGTTGGGTTTAAACACTCATTAACCAAGATACCCGGAGAGGGGCAGGTCAGCCACCCCTCCCCGAGCCCCAGCCTTGGTCCTACAGCCTGGCTCCCACAGACGCAGGCCCCCTATGAGAGGCTGCCAGGCCTGACCCGCCTGCTCGGGGGCCCTCAGTTCCTCTACAGCCCCACCCTGCTGGAGGTGCTCCCCAAAAAGGCTGCCCTGTCCGTGCTGATGAGAAGCCTCAGGGACCCCAGCCCCGAGATACGCGTGCTGAGCCTACAGGGCCTAGGGGAACATTCTCTTCCACCCAGAGAAGGTAAGGGGGTACGAGGAGCGGTGATAGATGCCCCATAGAGCGGTCGGGCATACACGGCCTTTGTGTCCTTCCCGTTAGAAATCTGCTCTGCTGGTCCAGTCCATGGTCAGACCTGCGTCCCAGCACCCAGGTGGTGCTCAGAGAGCGTTTGTGCTGTTAAATGACTCACTGGCTGAAAACAAATCTAATATTGTAGAACCAAACAGAGTTTAGGAACCCAGTGAAGCTGCCGAAAACTTGTTTGAAAGTTGCAAAACCAGCCTAGCTTGCACAAGGAGTCCCTGATAAGGTCTTTGACGGTAGAAACTGTTCATTTGCTGACATGTCACTTCCTGACAATTCATCCAGACAGTTCACACTGCACCCGAGAGGAGCAGAAAGAACTTGCGGGAAAGGAACTTAGCTTTTCCTTTTTAAAGTAATGTAAAACTGGGAAACGGTCATTGCCACTGAGAAGGGCTGGGGTCACCACTGGTGTCCCCACTTCCCTGTGACATAAGAAGCCAGGGACTTTAGCGGTGTCCACCCAACCAAATTTGTCTTGTCTGGCCCCCAAGACCCCCTCTGTCCCCTGGGAAGCCAGGAATGTGGGGGCAAAGGCATGGTGGGGCAAAGGCATGGTAGGGCAAAGGAAGGGAACTCCAGGACTTGGTGGGGGCCCCTCTGGCCAGAAAGGGGACAGACAGGCAGGACCTGGCAGCTAACTGACATGGGTTAGCGCTCCCCTGACCCCAGGAGGACCCCAGGGTCTCAGAGAGGGGAAGCCTGTCCCGTCTGTCCACAACTCCCGGGGGACAGACCAGGGCTCGGAGCACGTCTCCCTGGATGGCAGAGCCAGGGGCGAGATGGAGTGGGGTGGGTACAGTGTGGGTGCCCAGGCATGGATGGGGGGTCTGGGAAGGGGCCTCAGAGGGAGCCAGCCCCCAGAACTCAGGGTCCACCGCCCCCTCCCCCTGACAGAGACGCCTGCTCCACGGACAGCTGCCTCCTTTCCTCGAGGGCTTCTTCCAGAGCAGTGGGCAGGAGCTGGTGAGCGTCATGTCCACCATGTCGGACGTGCTGCACCGCCTGGGCGCACACGGCGCGGGGGGCCCAGGGCCTCAGCATTGCCATCAACGCCCGCTCCTTCTTCGATGACGTGAGTGCGCCCGGGGAGGCGGGCACCCATCTCGTGCCCCTCCAGTGCCTCCCCCTGCTCCCTTCCTTGAAGGCCACTGTCCCACTGGGGCAGGGAGGTGGAGGGGCAGGGCAGCTTCCCGGGTGCGTGGTGTGTGTGGCACAGGTGGGCCCGGCCAGGGGCTGCTGCTGGCACTCGCCCCGCACCTTCAGCTGAACGCCACACCTCCTGTTTTCACCCTCCTGACTCATCAGCCCCTGTGGATTACAGATTCTCCCTCAGGGCACGTCAGAGGGATAAGCCCGCCCTCCCGAGTCAGCATCCCTGACACTTGGGTTATCAGGATGCCACTGTAGGCATGAGAGGAATGAGTGTAGGTCCCTGAGTATGGCCTGTGACCCTCCCCAGGAGCCGGCAGAGCTGGGAAGCACAGCCCTGGCTTGAGAGGTGTCTGAGGGGAGAGGAGTCGTCCAGCCCCCAGAGCCCCGTCTGAGGGGGAGGCCGAGCCCTGCCCCAGAGCCCTGTCAAGGGGGGTAGGCACATCCCTGCCCCAGAGCCCTGTCAGGGGGAGGCGCAGCCTTGCCCCAGAGCCCTGTCTGAGGGGGAGACGCAGCCCTCCCAGAGCCCCGTCTGAGGGGGAAGGCCAAGTCCTCCCCCAGAGCCCTGTCTAAGGGGGAAGCTCATCCCTGCCCTAGAGCCCTGTCCGAGGGAGGAGGCTGAGGTCTGTTCCTGGAGCCCCAATGAAGGGGTCCTGCTGAGGGTACTGGGCCCCACGTCCCGCCGGAGTGGAGGGTCCCAAGGTGGGTCTGGCTGGGCTCTGATCCTCTGCCTTGCAGGAGCAGGACGAGGTCCGGGCAGCGGCCATGGCACTGTTCGGGGACCTGGTGGCGTCGGTGGCAGGCCAGCAGCTGGGCGGCCTGCGAACCCAGGTGCAGCAGGCCATGGTGCCCCTGCTCCTGCACCTGGAGGACCACTCCCCCACCGTCGTCACGGTCAGCGCCCATGCCAGGCCTTCGCCTGGCGGGGCTGGGGGCCCCACGGTGGGCAGGGGGCTGCTGAGAGCCAGGGACACCCCCTGGGCCGCGGGGCCAGCCCCCACTGGGTTCCTGCTCCTCCCCGTGTGCACACACATGCACTCACACATGTGCCCACATGTGGCTGTGCATCTGTGGTCAGGACACCGTCTGTCCTGCTCGCTGCTGTGTCTCCAGCACCAGGCATGTCCTCAGGCACAGGTGGTTCATTGAACCTGAAATATGGACTGAGCTCTACGTGTGCCAGCCGGTGCCCCACACCAGGCCATTAAGACATGCTCATCCTTCCTGCAGCTCCCAGCCACTGGGGGGATAAACAAGCAGCCAGTTTCCAAGCGGATGGGGACTGAACACTGCCTTCAGTCCAGGGGGCCGTGGTACTGGCCAGGGAGGCAGGTGGGCTCAGAGTGCAGCCTGAAGGCAGCAGGAAGGAGCTGGGGCGCCCAGGCAGCTTCCTCGGAACCACTGCCCATGCCTGGCCCTCCCTGCCGTCCCGCAGCTGGCCAAGTTTGCCTTCTACCGCTGCTCTGTGCTGCTCCACTGGGAGCTGCAGTACACCCTCTTCTGTGTGCTGGCCTGGGAGAAGGGCCTCAGCGCCTGCCACTTCCTCTGGAGCTTCCTGGTGAGGGGCCCGCAGCGGGGAGGGGGATGGGAGGCTGGCCACCAGGTCCCTGGGGCCGGACCACTCTGGCCCCAGCGAGTGACAGAGACGTGCTCCCCAGATGAGCCACAGCCAGGAGGAGTTCGGCATCCACTTGGCGCAGGCCCTCAGCTACCTGCACAGCCGGCACCAACACATCAAGACCTGGGCGGCACTCTTCATAGGTGAGCGGGGCGGGGGGCCGGGCTCAGGAACCCCCAGGCCTGCCCTGCCTGAGCACCCTGACCCTCACCCTCGCCCGTTCCTCCACTGCAGCTGGAACGTGGGTTCCGCTGGCAAGCAAGGAGAGAGGCGAGTGAGGGGGTCTCAGGGTGTTCAGTTCTTTGGGCCAGGCCCTTCTGTGTTCTGGCCCTGTCTTTCCAGCAGTCCCTCACACAGAAGAACTCCTTCCCTATGCCAGGGAGAGGGAGAGGGAGAGAGGGAAGTGGGGGAGAGGTTCAGGAGCCCCCTCCCACTGGCCGCCATGCTCATCTGTCGCGCAGGTTATACCATGTGCTACCACCCCCGGGCTGTGGCCCAGATGGCCAGTGATGTGGACACAAAGCTGCTGTTCTGCAGTAAGGGAACATCCTTACTCCATCCACCCCCATCCATGTCAGCAGGGAGCATGGGCCCCCAAACACAGCGGGCAGGGTAGGGAAGGGGGGAGCACCCAGGCCTGGAAGGCCAAGGCGGCAGGGTCTGGGTGCCCAACTGCCCCCACCCTATGTGGGAAGGAGGGTGCTACTCCACCAGGGCTGTGGGCAGACAGGGCGTGGAGGGTACCTCTGATTCGTCCCTCCTTTCCTGGAGCTCTTGAAGATCTCAGAAAGAGCCCCGAACCCGATGTCCAAGACTTCGCCAACAGGCTGGACTCCTCGTTCTGGAGGTGGTAGCCAAACCGTGGTGGGTAGCCAGACCGTGGTAACCTCCAGCTGTCATCACCCCTGTCCCCTCCCCCGTGCCCACCGCAAAACGCAGCCCTTCCCTGTCTGCACAGGGCTTGACTTTGTATTTTCCCCTTGGAAAGAAAGATCTAGATTTAACAAAGAAGTGTCACACCTCTGCGCTCCCTGCCCACCATCCCATGGGCCCCCGGAGACATTGGCAGGCCAGGGGGTCGGCCTGGACCATGTGTCCCCCGGAGACAAACTGTGAAGTCTGGGCAGGGACTCCCACTTGTGGCCACCAGGTGGCCTCCCAGTGACCAGAGCCCAAACCACGGCCCGCCGATGTCCTGGGTGCTGAGTGGGCACTCCCAAGGCACCCATGGCCCTTGGGGCTCACGGCTGAGTGGAGTCGCTCACCATGGTGCCCCCGCAGGCTTCAGTCTGTCTCTGGCTTAGAGCTGGTCATTGGAAGGCTGATGGTGGGGAAGAGGTCCCTTGGCTGGTCTCCCTCTGCCCAGGGGACTCGAAGTCACCCTCCACCCCCGTCTCTAGCCTCCTGAGCCCCGTCAGGGCTGGCACCTGGGGTTGGCAGCAGAACCGACCTGGCTCAGTCAGATCTTCCAGGTGGGCTTGGCCCACCCTGAATGACTGAGGCGAGGGTCTCAACACTCTGAGCCTCTCCCATCTGTAAAATGGGTAGTAAAACCTTCCTCCAAGACCCCTTGGAAGGTTGAGTCCAGAAGAGGTCCCCGGACTCTGAGGGAGCCCCTGAAGACCCATCTGAGCTTCGGCGGGTCTTTCCTCTCCCAGCCTTGGGTTTTCCACTTGTGCAATGAGGCGGGGTGGCGGGGGAGGGGGGCCCTTCCTCGCCTGAAAGAGCCTCCTTGCTGGAGTCCTCCCTAGGGCCTCCCCAAGCTGGCCGCAGGAGGTCCAGCCCCGCCCAGCCTATCCCCTGCCTTTCCCTCCATGTACCCTCCCAGGCCCTCCCCACTTGGCCCAGGCAGAGCTTTTACCCAGACAGCTCTCCCCACATCCCCCACCTTGGGACCTCCATGTGACCCAGCCCTCGAGGGCCTGCCAAACAAGGCCCCCACCCCTCGTCAGGCTGTCCCACCATTCCCCATAGACTGTGAGCCCCTTGGGATAGGCCTGGGGTTGCACCCAGGAGGCCCCACAACTTGGATGGTGGATTGAAAAAATACAGCAACTGCAGATTCACTGGTGTTGTTCAATATGACCGGGGAGAGGAGTAAAAGACCCTGGGCAGAGCTGGGGCCCCTGCCCACCCATCTGTGAGTCTCTGAATGGCGCCACTTGAGGAGGGGCTCTGGGTGGGTTTGGCTTTTCACAGGCACCTGTGGGTGCCCCCCGTCCCACTTCTGCTACAACCTCTGACTGGGAAGAGGGTTCCCTGAGCCCAGCTGGGGGTGGGTGCCATCTCCCCTAAAAGAGAGGCTTCCCTGGTTCCCCCAGTGAGCAGTGGGCAGTGGGGCCTCCTGCACGTCCCCCTGCCTCACTTCAGTTCATCCTGCATCTGGGAAGTCTGGTCTTAGTAAAAGCCTAGAGCTGGGTAGGCCTGGGCCCCAAAGCCTTCTGCAGCCAATGGTGACTGGATAAACTCCCCGGGGGAACTGAGACAGGTGAAGCCTGAAGTTGAGGGAGCACAGGCCTTACCAGCAGGGTGGAAGGCTCTAGACCTGGGCACACAAGAGGTGCCCCACTAACCATCAGCAACAGTTGACTGCCAGGCTGGCCACAGTAGGCCAGGGGCGAGAGACAGGGCCCTGAGTCTTGGTGGGGGCCACCATCCCACCCGGGGAAGGCGTGGCCAACCTGACCCAGGGAGGGCCCGGCCCCCAGCTCTGCAAGAGCAGAGAGCTGCTCACGGAGCAGGGCAACATCCGTGCCCTCCAGCAGGCCCAGCCCCAACACACTCTGACCTTTCAACCCAGGAACCACAGGGTCACCCTCCACCCCTCCAGCTTCCCGTCCCCGCCCTGAGCTGAGGAGTTGGCATGTCCCTCCACCCCAAGCCCAGTGGGCATCATCACCCTCTCCCGTCTCTGGGCTTCTAAGACTGAAGTGAGGACACTTAGTGGGGGCAGGACAGGGAAGCCACCCTGCTGGACACATGGCCCAGAAGAATTACCAAGTGACCCATCCTGTCGCTCACGGGGGCAATGCCAGTGACCCGCCCCCAACAAAGCAACAGGGCAACTGGGCAGAGCCCACTCAGGCCTCAGCCCCCTGCTCTGTTCAATCTGGGACGGCCCCACCTTGAGCCAGGGAGTGCAGGGACCCAGCATGAACGCCAGGGGGTGGCCAAGCACAGCCGGCAGGAGGGAACGCGCCCTGCAGCATCCCTGGGTGCCACCAGCCCTCCAAGGCCACCCACACCCCGTTCTCCAGGCACATACAGCCACAGGGTCTGGTTTTATTGCCTTCGAGTGTCCAGAACACCTGACTGCCCCAGACCAAATAATTTAAGGTACCAAGAACAGGTCAGGGTGAGGGGCCACAGATGAGGGGCTGGGCCCAGTGGTTAAAAAAATACACCAGCCCCCAAACAAACAGGCCAGGAAGGAGAGCTGCCTGGAGGCAGTGTGGGCAGGGCATTAACAGGACAGCCAGAGACACAGGGTGGGGGATTGGGGGATTAAGCCTCAGAGGGACAGTGAGAGATGAGGGCACAGAGAGACAGACACGCGGGCAGAACAAAAGGAAGGCTGGACCAGACAGCGGTGCGCGCACATGCACACGTGTGCACACACACACACACCTGCTGACGTGGACAGAGAGGGAGGGAGCAGAGACAGAAAACCCCCACGAGGGGTGCAGGGGGGCGGGCTGGACGGCTGGTGGCAGGTGTGCCGGGGGGGGCTGGGAGCAAAGGGCAGAGGGCGCGCAGCGGGAGCCCTGCTGAGCCCGCGGCCGGGCGCCCAGGCCCTGAGCTACATGATGCAGCACTTGGTCTTGTACGCGTGGGGGTCCTTGAACCGCAGTCTCTGCTTCGGCCGGTATTTTTCCAGGTAGGTGAGCTGTTTGCTGTTGATGGCTCCGCGCCGCTTCCTGGGCAGACGGGACCAGGGTGGGGGTCAGGTAGGACCCAGGCTCGGCCACCCGCCCTGCAGGCCCCAGAGGCGAGAGGGGCTGGAGTGGGTCCCCGTGGCCCACAGAGCCCTCTCACCTCTGGGCCTTTGCACGGGCTGTTCCTTCTGTCAGAATCACAGTCACTGCAGCCACCGCTGCTGACCTTCAGGTCACCTGGCTATCACTCCTCCAGGCTGACCGCCTCACCTCCCCAACCCCAAGGTCCCCACCCTCCAAGGCCCGTGTGTTTACCTGGGTACCACCCCCTGAAAGCAGAGCTCACAGGGATGGAGCCTGGCATGCTGGCTGGCTGGGAGGGAGAGGAGAGGAGGTGGGAGGTGGCCCTTAGGTGCCTGGGTATGGGGGTACCTAGCACTGCCTACCAGGCACTCCTGGAGGTCACCTGTCCCCACCGCCCGTGACCTCAGACATGGCCGTGGACTGGCTCTGGTCAATGGTGCATGGGCCGGGGAGGAGCAAGCCTGCGCTGCTCTGAGTCACCAGGTTGGGCCTAGCCCCCAGTCACAGGCCTCGGACTGGAACTAGGGAACCGCAGGCTCAGCAAGGTGCACGGGGCAGAGGTGACGGTGAAGGCCCAGCCCTTACCCTGGGGCCGCCTCAGATCTATGCCAAGGCACAGAGCTGCACATAGGCTCATGGAGAGAAACCATGTGTCTGGTGTGTGTGCACAAGTGCCAGGGTCCCGACGAGGCCAGAGCTCCTGAGGGCACACGCAGGGCTGGCCGCTTGACTGGTAAACAAGCCTGCCTCTGGGAGAAACAGACGGCTGTGCCCTGGGAACTGTGGTCGGGGGAGCAGCACAAGAGAACACCCAGGCATGGACTGTGCGCGTGTCTCATACACACACACACAGACACACACACTCTCACAGTGGGCGGGCTGGGGGCCAGCTGCGGTCCTCTGTGCCCACCCCACTGTCCCTGCTGCCACCCTGGGACCCTGTTCCGCCGGGGCTCCTTTCCCGGGGGCCGCAGCAGACAGGAGCCCCCTCCCCCAGGAGAGGAGGCTGGGAGACCTCCATGGGGCCGAGAATGGGGCGCAGAGGGCCCGGGGCCAGGGCTTCAGAAGGGCCGTCCTGAAAGATCCTGGGGTGTCGGCTGTCCCGGGGGGGTTGGGGCAGGTGGGGCAGGTGGCACTGGGGGCTCCTTTCACTGGGCTGAGTTGGATGGCTTCTGGGGGTCCCTCCTCTCCCAAGAGCTGAGGGGAGTGACACCCCGCGTCAGGAGTGCTGGAGGCTTAAAGAGGTGCCTGCCCCAGCTCCCTGTGTCAGAGATGGGTTTGGGGCAGCCTGTTACTCAGCACTGCAGAGCCTGTGTAGACTGATGCATCCCAGGCTGAA
The DNA here is from genome assembly GCA_917880005.1 of Nanger dama. NCBI lineage: Eukaryota > Metazoa > Chordata > Mammalia > Artiodactyla > Bovidae > Nanger > Nanger dama. The sequence goes on from CAKJTW010000075.1 coordinate 61,387, forward strand.
GGAGCCATGGGCCCCAGAGAGGGGGACCAGCCAGGCACTCCGTGTAGCCTCTCCTCACCCTCTGCTCCCAGTCTGGGAAGCAGACCACACACACAAAGACCCGTCCTCAGTCGGGGCTAGGCAGCCTGGGGTGCGCTGGTACCACAGCAGGAGGCTGCACTGAACTGGAGAAGGCCTCAGAGGACGGCACGGGGTCAGGAGTGCGTCCTGGCAGGGCCCCGGGCCCCTGCGGGGTAGGGAGGGAAGGATAAGGACCCCCTGTACCCAGACCCCGAGCACCCACCAGCGCCCTTCCCCACCAGCCACTCACTGTCGGATGAACTGGATGGCGTCCTCATACTTCATCCCGCTTTCAATGAGGGCCAGCGCCACGAGGACTGGAGCCCTGGGCGGACAGCAGGGCTGGGTCACCCAGGCCCAGGCACCCACGCCCTCCCCGATGCCTGCCCCCTTGGGGCCTGGGGCGGCCCAGGCTTCCCCAGTGGCGCTCCCGCCCCATGGAGGGCACAGGCTCCGCCTGCGCCTGCTGTGTGGCCCCAGGTGGGCAGGGGCCACCTCTGCACCTCAGGCTCCTGTGTATAAACATGTAGGTGGCAGGGCTGGAGGAGAGAGAGCAAAGTGCTGGGCTCAGGTCGCCCGTGGATAAGAGCTTGACTCTTGGTTACAAATCACGTTCACGTTTCCCATGACTAGCTGGCGGGTGTGGGGTCTTTGTGTCTGGGGAGGGGCAGGGCTGTCAGCTCCTTCCCGCACAAAGTCCCAGCCACAGCAGTGGGGAGCAGGGTCAGACTTTGGAAAGGACTTCCGCCCCCAACCCCTGGAAAGAAGTCACGTGATATGGGCTTAGCATCCACAACCGATGGCAAGCCAGGCGAAGAGGTCCCCAAGTTCAAGACAGCTGCCCTGCCCCACTGGCTCACCACCCCAGGCCGGCCACGCAGTGCACAGCCACGCAGCTGCCGGGGTCATCACAGAACTTGTTCTTCAGCAGGCTCAGCCAGTCCTCCACCACTTTGCCAGGCGGGGGCGCCCTGTCATCAAACGGCCAGTCCTGCAAAAGGCAGCAGCACGTGAGGACCCCCAACTTGAAGGTGGGGTGAGAGCCGGGGCCCAGGCCAGCCTGCTCAGGGGCACTCTGATAAGCAAGGAGGATATCAGGAGCCCCCCGAGGGTGACGGTCGGGGCAGAGGCCCCAGAGAGTTGCCCCCTGCAAGGCTCCTCCCCCATCGTCTCCTCCAAGAAGCCTTCCCAGAACACCCTGCTCTTTTGGGGGGCAGCTGCAGGAGCCCTACTCCCCCTCTCGTCAGTCCACGCTGTGGTTCTGGACTCATCCAGCCTGAGCTGTTCTGGGCCCACAGACCCAAGGGGCCTGGTCCATGAACATGGCTGACATAGGCCTGTCTGTGTCCCCAGCCCCGAGCACAGCGGCACAGAGCAGGCCAGGCCCAAGGCTTGGAGACAGCACACTTCCCACGGAGCACACTCACGGGGGCAGAGGGGCCACCCCAGAATCAGCACCACTTGGCCCCAAGGGTGCATCCACGTGTCCACCAAAGCCAGGTAACCGGGCATCTGATCCTGTTCCCAGACTTCAGATTCAGCACCCCTGCAGGGCCCCTGCAGGACATGGGTCTGCCTGGCAACTACTTGTCTAACCCAAAGCCCTTCCTGCCGCAGGGGAGGCGTGGGAAACCCCTGTGCTCTGGGCTTTACAGCGTTCACTTGGTGCCCTTCAGGCATCCCCGCTCTAGACGGGAGGATCCCGGGTCACTCAGCGGGGAAGGGGGCAGGCCTGTCCGCCCCAGGGCTCCAGCCCTCTCACCACCTTAGTCACCATCACCTGGCTCAGGGGCCTCCCCACAGGGCAGGAACCACGGGGCCTGCTGCCTAGACATCGGTCCCCACTACCAGGGACCAGGGAAACTGCCCCAAGGGTCCCTCCCCACGGCCTCCGGAAAGCCTCCCCAGGGACCTGCCAGATGCACCCAGCCCGCCCCGGGGAGGCACCCGCTGCCTGGCAACAAGGCCCCCAGACGCCTAGCGAGACGGAGGAGGAGCCCAGGGGCCGTGCCGACGCTCTAGAGATGCAGCCTGCGCACAGACACAGCGGGGGCAACCGGGTGCGCAGCAAGGCCACACACTCCTGCCTCCCCCGCCTGGGCCCGGCCACCCCCCGACCCCGCCACACACAGCCCTCACCACAACCGTGATGCCGTCCTTCTCCAGCGGGGCCTTGTCTTAGGTGACATCACACACACACCACGGTGGTGGCCCCGTACTTCTTCACGTCCTGGCAGGGAGGGAGGAGGGAGACAGGACTGGGCAGGGGACCCCATGGCCCTCTACAGGACAGAGAGGCTGGGCCCCAAAGTGAATCACCAGCAGCTCACGGACCTGTGGGGATAGGACAGCTCTTCCTGATGCTTCTGGGGGCAAGTGTCCCTGAGCTCGCCCTGCGGCAGGCAGGGGTGACCCACCCACCTGCGTCACCACTGAGGCGACACAGCTGGGAGCCCAACTTCCAGCACCACCTCCCTCCTCTCAGATGCTCAGGACCCCAGAGCACTCCAGCAACTTCTAGACTGAGCTCCCGGGTCCCCAGGCAGGGGAGGACACCAGAGCCCACACGAGCCCCCGTGTAGTCCTGCTCTGAGCAGCCCTCCCAGCCCAGACTGCAGGGACATGTCCACCCCGGGGCCAGACCCCGCATGGGGGCCTTCAGGGTCTGAGCGGAGGGGCACTTCGGGGTGGGGAGGGTGGGCACCTGCCCAGAGGGTACCCAGGAGGAAGCCCCAAGCTACCCGGGGAAAGGTCAAGGCAGTTCACAGCCAGCGCAGGGACATTTATACGTCAGGGTTGGGGCGCTCCACTGCATGGGGTCCACGTGCACCCACCCCCACCTGCTCCCGGGAGCTATTTTAGAACAGTGAGGAATCAGCTGCTGGACCTTGCTCATCATGCGACGGGGACACTGGACACAGAGAGGAGAGCACAGAGCTATTCTGAGAATGCAGGGAGCAGGGGGCGGGGCAGGGGCATGGCGGGGGCGGGGCAGAGCTCTGAGCCAAAGGGGCACCGCAGATTCCTCTGGGCCTGCAGCCGAGGGTGGTGCCACCCAGACCAGGCTGGGCCCGGACCTCATGACAGACTGAGTGCTGACACCTGTCCCACTCTGAGCGCTGAGCCTGGTCACACCCTGAGCCCTGAGCCTGGTCCCACTCTGAGCCCTGACCCTGAGCCTGGTCCCACTCTGAGCCCTGACCCTAGTCACACACTGAGCCCTGACCCTGCTCACACTCTGAGCCCTGATCCTGCTCACACCGAGCCCTGACCCTAGTCACACACTGAGCCCTGACCCTGGTCCCACTCTGAGCCCCTGACCCTGGTCCCCCTCTGAGCCCTGACCCTGGTCCCACTCTGAGCCCTGACCCTGCTCACACTCAGCCCTGATCCTGCTCACACTCTGAGCCCTGACCCTGCTCACACTCTGAGCCCTGACCCCAATCATGAGCCATGCAGGGGACAGCCCTCCTCTGCAGGGTCCCCAGCTCATTGTCTAGAGTCCAGGCCTCCCGACGGCAGGGTGCCCACTGCTTCCCTCCATAGTCTAGTGTCTACACAGTTGCTGAAGTCCTCCTGTGCCCGGCCCCTGTTCAGCCATGAGCAGCACTCAGAGGGGCTTATATCTTGCTGCAGAGGGAACAGCTGGAAGTCTGAGGTCACAAAAGGCCCAGCACACAGTCACAGGCTCTGTAAACAGCAAGGGGCACTGCAGAGGCCAGTCTCCTCCAGGAGCCCCGTGGAGAACGGCAGGCTCTGCAAACATTTGCTCCCATCTGCCGGGGCCACTAGCAGCATACAGCTCGCCTGCTGGCTCTCGGGGTACAGTGGTCACACTCTCCCGTGGCTGGCTTGGACTGCAACCCAGCCCTTCCTCACACAGATACCTGTGCCGAGAGCTCCCAGGCGCCCCTGGAGCCCATGGGCTCCCCGCAGCCTGGGCTGGCTGTGAAGCTGGCCTTCATGCCCTGTCCCCACTCTGCTTTCTCTAGGCTGTCTAAGCAGCCGGTTCTCTCCTGGGGGACCACCCCCCCTTCTCCCTCCTGCTCAGCCTCTGTACAGAGGCCAGATGGCCAGCAAAGGGCTCAGGATTGCACCAGCCACAGGCATGTCCTGAGGAAGTGAGACCTGTCTCTGCTCATGTGGCACCCCCAGCCCCACACGCACTCTCGTGTGCCTCTCCCAGGGGGCCTGTCATCCCAAGCTCTCTTCTCACTCGAAGGCCCCCAGCCTCGCCATGAGGCGTGCCAATGCGCACCTCGATGAAGCTGCTGAGGGTGGCGTTGGTGGGGTTGTGCGTGATGAGGAAGCGCATGTTCTTGTAGCTGACCTCCACGGGGGCCAGCCGGTTCATCCGCGCCATGGCTGCTGCCCGCAGACGGGGCTGGGGATGTGAACACAAGAAGGGCCCACCACCCCCCAGAACCCGAGGGGCATGAGATCCCTGTGCTTGTCCGAGAGAGAGAAAATGCTTTAAAAAAAAAAAAAAACCTGCCCCCAGACCCCGCACAAATATTGTGCAAATACTTGGGTGGGGGGAGGCTGCTGCCCGGATCACGGGTAGATGATTAAAAAAGAAAACCCAACGCTTGACAACTCAGAAAGAACTAAAGAGCCCCCAGAAGTAAAACAGGCTGAGTCCAAGCTCCTGCCTCTCAGGGCTGGAGGATTACTAGCGGGCAAAAGCAGAAGTAACAACCACCAAAAAACTCAGCAAAGAATACTTTAAAAAGCCTAAAGTGAATCTGGCTGCCGAAGCTGTGGCCAGCGCTGCGCCTGTCGCCAGGGACACCCCCTCGGCATCGGTGGATGGCTAGAGGGCCACTCTGCTCCAAGGCCCCAGACCCCAAGTATTAAAGGCAGAACGAACTTGAAACTGAATCAACGGGGCCGCCGTGGGGTGGGGGTGATAAGCAGCGGCCACAGGCAGACAGCGGGCGGCAGTGACGCGGGGCCTCTGTCACGTTACCCCATTGGGGTACGGCAAGTCCTGGAGTGGGGCAGGGGGCTCAGGTCGCAGAGCCAGCCCCAGGCCAGGCGGCAAGGGCCATGAGCAGGCGAGGGCAATGGTGAGGCCGGAGCAGAGGCCTCAGCAGCAGGCACGGTGCGGATGCTGGGCGTGGCAGTACTCAGGGCTGCCCCCCCGAGGGCCTCTCCATAAAATCCCAGGCTGGTCAGCGGCAGGCAGCGTCTAGGGAAAGAGGAGAAGGCAATGAAAAGGGGTCCCGGCTCTGCCCCCTCCCTCACCAGGCCTCAGTTTCCCTCTCAGGAAAACCACAAGTGCGCTGAACCCCAACACACTGATTTCAAGGCATCTGTGGTGACAGAGCCACCCCCGAAGCCGGGCCCCTCCACGACACCCCGCGCCCGCCACCCTCCTCCGCGGAATTCTGGCCTCTGTGGTGTCTCTGACCTCAGATCACTGTGGAGCAGCCCTGGTCCTCAGGGGAAGGGGCTCCAGCACAGAGGCCAAGGTGACAGAGCACAGTGGGGGTGGGGGTGGCATGGCAGCGCCCCCCTCCCAGACACGAGCCACCTTACACGTCTCTCAAGGGCTCCCCGTGGAAACCGGAGGCTCTGGTCAGCCTCTGCCTGGGCCGCCGTCCACCACTCACCCACAGGGCTGGCCACAGGATGGAAGCAAACAAGCCACTGCCTCCCAGGAGCTCAGAGAAGCAGGGACAGCCCACAGGAGCCCACAGGCCGGGGCCGGCCGCCAGGCGCTTGCCAAGGTGGTGACAACACGGGTGGCCGGGACTGGGGTCCCGCCGTGACAGGGCCTCAAGGAGGGACATTGCAGGCCCCAGATATGGCCGTCAAGCACCTGCAGGCCTGTCTCTCCCTCTCTAGACCCCCAAAGGCCAGGGCCAGGGGCCCCAACAGGAGCAACGAGCCCCACTCCCACCCAAGAGTGGGAGGCTGGGAGACCTTGAGCACGTCACTAGCTTCGGTTTCCCCATCTGCAAACTGAGGGGCCAGAGAAGATGCCCCCAAGGCTCCTCCGGCACAACCCAGTGGTCAGCAGACCCCTCCAGCCACTGAGCTCAGCCTGGCCCCGCCATCAGAATCCACACCTGCTTACCAGGCAGGGCCTTCATCCACCCACCCAACACCTCTTACCTCTGCCTTGCCCAGCACCTCCTTCCCCAGCTGCCCACCTGGGGAGCCTGGAGCCTCAGCCCAGGTGCAGACTGGGCCTGCAGCTGGGACCCGGACACGGCAGGGTGGGGGCGGCGGGCGGCTCCACGGCTGCTCCAGGCTCACGCTCTGCCCCTTGCCCAATTCAGGAAGGTTACATGGGGGTCCCCAGGGAGGGGGTCAAAGGCAGGGAGAAGGGACTGCGCACCGTCCCAGAGCAGGCTTCCGCTCGGAGTGCGGGCAAGGAAAGAGCAGAGCCAGCCACAAGGCGCCCTGAACAGCACGTGAAAACCTGCCCTTCTGGGGCTGCGGGAGGTCCCCGTGCATGCATGTTTACAGAGGGAAGGGAGGGAAGGGGCCCAGGAAACCACAGGACGACAGGCCTCTCCTGAGGGTCCGACTCACCACCTCCCCACCTGCTGGACACCTGGGGGAGACCCTGTGGGCAAGGGCAGATGGCCTGACTCTCCCGCCAGCGTCCCTGGAGAGCCACCCCACAGTCTTGCCCATGTGAAACCTTTCACCTGCATGCAGGGGCCTGGGGTCGGGCTGGCTGGGGGCAAGGGTCAGGGCCCACTGAGGCTGGACCAAGCTCACTGCCCAGCTGGGCTGGAGTCTTGCCAGACACCCCAACTTGCCTCCTCAACGTCTAGGGCCCCCACCCCCCAGGTGGGAGGGAAAAAGTGAAACCCTCCTTGCTGCCCCCAGGCTGTCCCACCAGGCTCAACCAGGCCTGCAGCCTCCCCCCTCGGGCAGAGCCCCGCTTCCTAACCACAACACCCCCACCTTGAGGTCACCAAGCAAGTCCCCAGGCAGGGGTTAGTCCACCAGACAAGTCCCCAGAGCCAAGTCCACCAGCCAGTACCCCTCACGCCCACCCTCGCCTCCACCTGGGGACACAGGAGCCCTCCTGGAAGCCCGAAGCCCCTCCCTCTGCCTTCCCACCCTCGGCCCCACAACAATGTCCTGAGGCCCCAGCTGGCCCGCAGCCGCGCTCGAGGCTCTGAGCTCTCTGCTATGTCCCTGACAGTCCTCCTTTCCAGACCCATTAGGAGAGGCCCCCGCCTGGCCCCTGTCCGCAGATGAGTAAACAGGCCAGGGCGGGCTGGGGGCCCTTCCAGGGCCCTGAGCAGGTCAGGCCCGGGAAGAGCTCCCCATGGGAGTTCCCAGCCTCAAGTCCAGCTGGCACAGCTGACTGAGGAGCTGGAGTTTGACTCCAGAGGGCTTCCAGAGTGCCAGCCTCCGTGGACCCGGGACCCTGTCCGACATGGGGGAAGGCTGCAGGGCCAGGGTTCATGGGGGTCCCAAGAGAGCTAACAAGGGGGCGCGTGGGAGCACTGTGCGCAGGACCGGGCCAGGAGGGCGCGGGTGGGGCGGTGGGCGGCGACCCCCTGTCCTGCAGCGCGCACCGTAGGGCGCGGGAGGGGCTCATTCCGAGGGCACGGCTCCCTCCCGAAGCGGGGCTGGGGTCCTCCCGGCACGCCCCCCCACCCTTGCGGCCCGGCTCACCTGCGGGCCAGAGTCCTGCCGCTGCCTCCGTTCGCGCGGGGCCGGGCAGGGCCGCGGCGGCGGAGACTCAGTGCGCGGGGCGCGCCGGCCTCCCCGCGGACGCCCGGTGGCCGGGCTGCGGGGGGCTATTTATAGCGCCCGGGCATCACGTGGGCGGCGTGGCCGTGACCAGCGGGCGACCCTGCTGGTAGTGACTCCCACACCTGCCGCCGAAATATAACCACAGGCCAGCCCGCACGCCGGGGCAAACAAAGAGGGCTGGGCCGGGAGAGGAAGCTCCGGGGCGGAGGAAGGCGGAGGAAGGCGGAGGAAGGGAAAATGCAAGAGCGGGGCGCTGCCCGCGCACCCGCCTTCCTCCCAGTGCCCTGAACCCTCCAGCGGCTGTCCCTCACTGAACCCTCGGCACACCCTGGGGGTGCTGCCATCGCTCCCCTCCCCCCCACCTCCCCAGTATGCAGGTGTGGAAACTGAGGCAAGGGGACACTCGAGGAGGCAGCTGTCACCCAGGAAGGGTCTCCACCCCTGCTCATCCTCCAGTGCTCAGTGCAGACGCCCCCTCCCCAGGAGGCCCTCTGTGATGGAAAACCCTCCCCTGGGCCCAGGCCTGAACCCCCAGCATGGTGCTGGCTTCAGCTCCTGGAAGCACCAGCTCAGGAACACACACGCTCCCCAGACTGTGAGCCCTGAGAGCGCACAGCCGCGCACCACAGGCAACCGTGTACCTGCCCTGGCCAGCCCGGGGGCCCACGGAAGGGGGGTGGAGCAGGGTGAGTAGAGCCCCCAGCACACAGGGTCCCCAGAGGCCCTGCCTCGCTGGGAACCCAGCTCTGAGCCCAGCTCCCAGCCAGCCAGCCTGGCCCCTGCAATCATCAGTCAGCGCCGCAGGGGCGGGGTGGGAAGAACTGGCCGGGGGCCCAGCCCAGAGCAGGGCCGGGTCCCAGGCTCTCCCCACACACATACCCAGAGTGTCAGCCAAGCCCAGGGACCCACACTCCCCCACCCCTGCCAGGCGAGCAGGCAGAGGCGAGGAGATGACAGCCATGTGCACAGAAGAAAGGCTGGCCGGAGCCCCGCCCCAGCCAAGCCAGGTCCCTGCCACCAGCTCAGGAGCCCCGGGGCAAGGGCTCCCCTCCCAGAACCAAGGTGGGCTCAGCCCAGGACACCCATTCCAGTGCTCTTAGGTCCCAGCTTCCAGCAGCCTCTTCCTAAAGGCCAGCTCTGGGCACTCAAGGCCCCACCAGTATCCCATCTGGATGACTTCCTCAGAATTTGTCCCCTCAGACACTGTGCTGGATGCTGCATGCCATGAGCAAAGCCCATCGGCCACAATGTATTAATAAAATAGCAGCTCAGAGGGGTCGAGGGACTTAACCTGAGTCCCACAGCCGACAAGCAGAAGAACCAAAGTCAGGCTGAGTTTCGCTGACCTCCGGAGACCCTCACCCTCTGGAGAGAGGACCCCTGGGCAAGCTGCTCTCCCGCTACATCACGCTGCATCCCCATCCATACAAGCTGAGAGGTCCCATCAGCTTTGTGGACCTACACCCAGGACCCAGAGCCCACCAGGCTGCTGAGCCCGCAAACCAGCACCCCTGTCCCGCCCCTCACTGGGGGCACCCACTCTGGCCAGGCCTGGGGGCACCTGCTGGCCTGGCATCATCCCAAGCCCTTCGGAGAAGTCTATTTTTATCAGGGCAGGAGCCGTTCCTGGAATCCTCCCAGACAATCCCAAGTCCACTTGCTGCTTGGGGGCGGGGAGGGGACCCAACAGGCCGAGCCCACGCCCACCCCAGGAGTCTCCCCAGAGCCCTCTGCTCCTGTGCCCACAGCATCGAGGGTCCGGCCCCCTCACTGACCAAGTTCAGCTGCCTGCCCTCTCTGCAGCCACAGGGCCCTTCAGAGCAGTTTCCCCATCCCCTGAGGAACGTGTGTCCTGAAGGAGGGCTCAGCTCCACCCGCCGCCTCCGCACAGGGCCTGGCCCTAGGAGGCCCCCCACTTGTTGTGGAAGGAAAAATGACCCAACGTCCTGGGCAGAGCTCCAGATCTGGGCACCATCCAGAAACCATCACGGGATCGCAGCCCCTGAAGTCCAGAGGAACCGCAGAGGTCACCCGCCCCGTCTCATCCCCAGCTTGCACACCTCTGGTGACAGGGCGCGGGGGGTGGGGAGGGGGGTTGGGGGAGGGGGCCGGCTCTCTCCTCTTTGGCAGCACCTTCCATGCTGGGCAGCTCCCCGAGTTATGCATCCGCCCCCTCTAGGGCCTCCTGGATGGGCCCCAGCACGAGGCACCCTGCAGAGCAGGCGCCATGGAGGGCAGAATTGGAGGATCGGGTGGTCAGGGAAGGCTTCCTGGAAGAACTGGCCAGGGAGGGCGACAGGCATGCGGCTCACATCTGGAAGTTCATCATCAGGGCTCGACCAGCTGCCCCGACTCCCTGTGCGACCTGGGGCTGTCACTTGCTCTCTCCAGAGCTTGAGACCTCCTCTGTAAGTGGTGACACTGCCAGGAAGGGAAGCCACTTTCCAGTGGTGCCAGCTCCAAGCCGGTCGAGAGGTGCCCAGGCTCTGACCTGGAAGCAGAGCTGTTAGGAGCAGGCTTGAGTTTCCACCCCAGGGAAGGCACCTGTTCTCGGCCAGGATCTGGGGATGAGAAGAGGGCTGCAAACACACTGCCCCCAGACGCTGCACAGAGCCGTCCTCACCACACCGGGTTTAACGGTGCCTCATGGGCGTGGTGCATGCGTGCCAACCCAAGTGACCGGCACCCACATGCCATCAGCCCCCAGCACGGCCCGGGCAGGCCACAGTGGCACTGTGGACTCAGGAGCAGGCGGGTGGGTGTGGGTGAGGCTGCTGGGACCTGGCCTGGCCGTCACCGGTGGTAGGCACAGAGCAGGCAGCCAGGTGAGCCAGACCAGGCACCTCGGGTCTTCTGAACCAAGTGACCACCCCGAGTCTAACAGGCCCACCCGAAGCCTCCCTGATCTCAATGGCACCACTGGGCAGGCACCCAGGTGAGGGGTTTGGCCTCCCCACAGCCAGGCTCCCGGGGCCCTTGCCCTCCCCACCTTGGCCTCAGCTGGCCTGGCCTCACCGTGCGGGGCCTGGAGCCTCTCCTGAAGGGCGAAGCTCGAGAGGAGAGGGCAGAGGACAGGCAGAGGGCCGACCTGCCCACGGGATCTGGGCTTGAGCCCAATGCTGTCTGGAACCACCCGCCCCTGGGGGCCCCGGCTCCTCATCGGAAAAGGTATGACAAGCCCTGCCCGGCCAGGACAAGGGCTCATGGGCACAAACGGGGCCTCTGTGGCCAGCAGGCGGCAGCTCCGACGAGGGGGCAGCGCAGCAGGAGAAGCAGGGCTGCCAGGAGCCCTGCAGGTGTCACCTCTGCCCACCACGGCGCGGGCCCCCACTGGGGCCAGCCCCCTCTCCCGCATGCTGGTCAGCGCTTCCTGTTGGGGGCCCACGGCGGGGGCACATGCAGGGTCAGTGGCGCGTGGAAGAGGTGGCTCCAGCTGCCCAGGCAGGCTGCCTGTGCCACCCACACGGTGACACCTGGCCGCAGCTCATCCCGGGGGGCCCGCACGCGGGGACTGTGCCCACGGGCTGCCTGCCTCTGCCCGAAGCCCCAGTGTTCGCCCGTTGCTGACCAGGACTCCCTCCCCCACCTGAGGCCTCAGCCCTGGCTCTGAGCCCAGTCTGGCACCCGGGTCCTGCCTGCAGCTTCCCCTGCTCCCACCCTGGACCTCAGGACTCCTCTAAGGGGGACAGGGGAGCCAGCACCCATTCATTCATTCAATTCACAAATGTCCACTGAGCATCTTCCTCCACTGCTGGGTGCTAGGCTGAGCTTGGGGACACAAGGGAAGAAGTCACCAGTAGATGCAAAAAGCCTGCCCTGCCCTCTCCTGCCCCACTGCCACCCCGATGGGGCATCTGGCCACCCCTCTGCACCCCAACCCCCACCCTGAGAAGCCACCTCCCAGACTGCCCAGCACAGGTGGGCTGGATAATACTGTGGCTGCCCAGAGGGGCTGGGAGTGCCCGCCCCCAACCCCGTACAGGCGGCATTACTGAGCCTGGGGTCACCACAAAGAGATGTCACTCCCCTAGTGCCTCAGTTTCCCAGGCTGTCACCTGCAGGGTTAGAATGTGGCATTTTCACAGTGCCACCTGTCACTGGGCTACCAGGTCCCACCTGGACCACACGGGCCAATGGCCCAGCTGCCCCCTCCCCTGGCTTCCACTGCGGGAACACTCCACCCCTGCCGCAGAGCAGCACCCCCCACACACTCCTGCACGCCCCTGGGAGGTGCTGTCTCGCTGGGAACCGCCCTCCCTCCCAGCCACTTCCTCACCTCTTCTGTTCCCGTCCCTGGCTGGGGAATCCCCAAGGGAGTGCTTAGAGGAGGTAAGGAGGAGCGCTGGGGGTAAGACAGGAGGAAGCGCCGGACACAGACACTTGAGCGTTGAGCCCTCGGAGCTGGAATGCCTGTGGCTCCCGAGTTGGTCCTTCTTGGCCAGGAGGCCAGCCTTCTGTGCGCCTGCCCACCTGTTGGCTGGGGGAAGAGATGGGGACAGTCTCTATGCCATGGGAGCCTGGCCTCCCAGAGGAGGGGGGACCTGGTCGGGGGAGAGCAGGGCCACCTGTGAGCAGCAGGGCTCTCCACCGAATGGGGGGCTCTGTGAGGGCGGTGGAGGCATGAGAGAAGTCAATCACTGTAGCCCTGGAGGGATCCTTCCCCAAAGCCCCCAGGGAGCCAGGAGTGAGGTCTTGCAAAGGCATAAAGAGCCGAGCCCAAGACCCCCAGGAAAAGGGTTCTGGGGCCACTGACAGAAAGTTCCTGCAGACCCCTCAGGACGCAGAGCCTGTAGCCCCCTGGACTGGCCAGGAGGCTGCCTCAACAGATGGAAGGGACCATTCCCCTGGGGATGGGAAGCGAGACATCTGCTGAACCTGGAAGCCAGACCCGGCCTTCCCAAGCCCCCAGGGAAGCTCCTGCCCGGGGTCTGCACCCTCCTCACCTCGGCTCCCTGGACCAGCCCGCCCTGCACCCCAGATTTCACCAGTGTCCTGACACCTCTGTGAGAGCCAAGGAGGGCAAGTCACCCAGCCCTCCCTCACCTGGTCAGGAAAATGACCTGAAGATTTTCATCCCTTCCTAGTGGGAGGAGCCTTCGAGGCCTAGCCCAAGGGCAGGTTGGTGATGCTGGGAGGTGACAGAGGAGGGAGCTGGGGCCCATGCACCACCTCAGGGTGCAGATACCACTCCCACCACCAGACAGGCTTCATCTGCTCCCACTGAGTGGGACAGTGGCAGGACCACCAGCTGCCCCAGAAGCCATCCTGAGGTGGAGCGAAGCCCACGGGGGGTCGAGCGATGGGGCTTCTCGGTCTGGCCCCTCGTTATTCCCTTCCTCCTCATGAGGCCCACCCTCTACGTGGGACCCACAGAGTCCTCGACTCACAGACAACAGTAAGGATATGCGCCTGGATCATAGAATAAAGTAATGGGATCACAGGAACCAAAACAGAGCCCTAGACGCCCAGAATAGAATCCCTGCACGCTCAGGTCTAACCACAGAGCTGAGTCATGGAACTGCGGAACAGGCCCAGAGGAGGAGCCACTCCCGGGAGCCCCATCTGAACCCCTCCATTTGCAGTGGGGAGACACAGAGGGCTGGGGTTTGGGGATCTCAGAGAAATGGCGGGCCTGCGATGGGCTGCCTGCAGTTCCATCCAGCAAGGGCTCACCCCCGGGCCCCAAGCAGGAAAGCGGGGAGGAGGGGCAGACTGTGTTCTGGGACAGCCGGGTCCAGCCATGGCCACCTCTCAGCAGCACAAACACCTGGCAAGCAACTGGGGGCCCAGTCACCCCAGGAGGTGGCACATCCCAGGGTCTTCATAAACTCACTCTGGCCACCTTTGGTTTCGCTTGTTCTGTTGTGTGATTCTCTTTTTATTTTTTATTTCTTCCTTGCAAGATGAGATCAAGGAAAGGTCTTTGAAACAAAAATGCAACATTTTTCTTCCCTGACAGATCCTGTATTGATGGGCTCAGCAATGAACCCCACTACTCTGGGACATCCTTGTAATTAGTGCTACGCTGAGTGGCGACAGACAGGCAGGCATGCTCCCTCCCTTGTTCCTGGGGGCAGCCAGGCCCCCCCTCACTCCTCTCCCTGCTTTATCCCGTCCCCACCCCCTGAGCCCCAACTTCTGCCCCTCTGGGCCCAGAGCTCCTGGCTGCTTGAATCACGGTCGGTACCCCTGGAGTGGAGCCACGTCTGAAGGTGAGTCCCAGGCACCAGGACTGCACCTGAAGATTCAGGTCCAGGGTGGAACCTGGGACACGAGACCCGTATCTCACATCCACCCAAGTGGGAGACAGTGGGATTAACTAAACACTAGGCTGGACATCCAGAGAAAGCAATGGCACCCCCACTCCAGTACTCTTGCCTGGAAAGTCCCGTCTGCAGACCATGGGGCCGCTAAGAGTCTGATATGACTGAGCAACTTCACTTTCACTTTTCACTTTCATGCATTGGAGAAGGAAATGGCAACCCACTCCAGTGTTCTTGCCTGGAGAATCCCAGGGATGGAGGAGCCTGGTGGGCTGCCGTCTATGGGGGACGCACAGAGTTGGACACGATTGAAGCGACTTAGCAGCAGCAGGCTGAACATCGCTGAGTCCAACTGCCCAATTACAGAGGGGGACCAGGGAGGGGGAGGAGTTCTCCCAAAGCTACCAGAGCTGGGGAAAGGGGCCAGGATCCTATGCCAGCCATGTGCCCCTCAGCCCCCACCACACCAGCTCACAGAGAGGGGGGCCGGCTGCAGAGGAGGGCTGGAGGCCTCTCCTCCTGGGGCTGCAGGACTGGAGATGGACGGGGGTGAGGCTGCAGCTCTGAGGTTCGAGGCAGGCTGGTGGACACAGGGTGGCACTGTCCAAGGGACTGACAGGTCTCCCTCCCTCGGTGGTGCCAGTGGTAAAGAACCCGCCTGCAGATGCAGGAGACGTGAGAGATGCGTGCTCGATCCTTGGGTCGACAACAGCCCTGGAGAAGGGCATGGCAACCCACTACAGTATCCTTGCCTGGAGAATCCCATGGACAGAGGAGCCTGGCGGGCTACAGTCCATGGGGTCACAAAGAGTCACACAAAGGACAGGACTGAAGCACCTTCACACTTGCACTCACACTTCCTCCCTCAGCCTGACATCTGGGGACCAGAAACCCCTGTCTATACAACCTCCATATTCACAAATGCTTCTCATCACCAAGCTGGCTGTTCTTTGTGACTGTCAAGGCCCAGCTTCCACATCACTGATCCTCCTCCTCCAGGAAACCTTCATGGATTGTCCTGAGTGGATGGCTTCCCAGACTTGCTGAGCACAGATTAACCGAGTCTTGTGTTATAATTAGCTATGTCTGGAATGTCCACCTCATCCCTGGGGCCAGACTGTGATCTCTTCAGTGGGGGCAGAGGTGGAGAGAAGGGATTAAGACACAGCCTGAGACCGGGGGGCTGTGCTCAGCATGGGGCTGAGATGGGAGCTCAGAGTGGGACCAGGTTCAGGAGCTAGTGACCTCAGCACCTCCTATAGGGGAAACTTCCACAAAACTGGGAGAAACTTTGGTACAGGCCCTCCCAACAGCCCCCGTCCCCATTTGCTCTGTGTCCACTAGAGGGGTGCTTCCTGCATGCCCCCCACTTTCAGCCCCTAGTCCCTCCTAGCCCCCCAGCTGGAGCAGCCTTCTCAAGGGCCCACAAGAGGAGGAGACAGGAGCTGTCCGCCCCCTCAATACCCCGCCCCTGCCTTGCCCCGCTGCAAGCTCTGACTACTTTTTCTCCGTCCTGGGGCTTGAATTCAGCCAGTTCATCCAGGATTCTCACAGCACCCTAAGCTGTCTCCAGAGCCACTTGACCAAAGGGAAGAACCCAGTGCCTTGCTCATGGCGGCAGCTGAGGCCCAGGTACTGGGGTCCAGGCCAGACCGCCACCCCGAGACTACAGTCTTTGGTTTGCCCATCATCAGAACAGGGCTGACCCAGGCATCCTGAGAAGGCCGAAGGCGTGCCTCTCCTTCTTGGGGAGTGACCAGTCCATCCCTGGGGCTCTCACCTGCAGCCTAGCCCACCCCACTAGCTTCCAGGCCCAGACGGCCCCACTCCTGGGGATCTCACGAGCCCCTCAAACTCAGCCTGTCCACCCCTACAGCTCTTCTGATCCACCTTGGGGCGACCTTAATAAGAACTGCTTTAGGGGCAATCTTAATAAGATCCTGAGACCATAAGCTCCAGCTCACGAGGAAAAGCTCCAGCTAGCCACGGGGCAGGAGCTACAGGGCCCCTGGGCCAACTTCACCCCTGGCAGACACGTCCCAGGGTGCTGCCCTGCCTGGGGGTCCCCAGCTTTAGGGGATGCGAGAGCATTCAAGACAACAGTGACAAGTGTCCAGGGAGATGCTGGACACACAGCAGGCTCTTGAGACGTGGTCACAGCCCGGCACCTGCTAACTCACTGGAGAGAAGGGGTGCCTGTGGAACTACAAGTCAAGGTGATGGGATCTGTGGAGGACAGATCCCACAGTGTGCCCCCAGAAGTCAGGCCCTGTCTGAGAGGAGACGCGGGGCCCCAGTGGGATGTGTCTCCGGGTCTGAGCCGGGTCTGAGCCGCCCCAGCAGCTGTGCCAACGTGGACAGACTCCTGGCTGTGTCCGCCTGTCCCTCCAGGGCCAGCCCTCCCTGCACTCACCCCCTTGCCTCCTCCTTGGGGCTCGGGGTAACACCCTCCTTGTCCCCTCTCCAGCACACCCTCCTGGTGGGGCCCCTGCTTGGGGCCCCTTCTGTTTGGAGCTCTCTGGCCCCTATCAGAGGGGCTCATGCTTTCACTTTATCAGGGTCTCTGCTCAAAGGCTCCCTCCCTTGAGAGCCGCTGCAGCAGCCCACCAGGCCAGCAGAGCTGCATAGCCCCTCTGCCCCTGTGTCTTAGAGCTTTCTGGATTCTGGGGGCCATGTTCTTGTTTGCTTTTTGCCTGAATCCCATGGGGTTTGGGAGCAGGGGCATCCGAACCAGCCCGCCTAGGTTCACGGGCCAGCTCCCTGACTTCCCAGCTTCTTTATCTGTAAAGTGGAGACTGCATTCCTGTCTTGAGAGCTGTCACTGGGACTGATTGCCTATTTATCCTCAAAGCACTTGCTTCCCTGGTGGCTCAGATGGTAAAGAATCCACCTGCAATGTGGGAGACCTGGGTTCGATCCCTGGGTTAGGAAGATCCCCAAGAGGAGGGCATGGCAACCCACTCTAGTATTCTCACCTGGAGAGTCTGCAAGGACAGAGGAGCCTATTGGGCTGCAGTCTATGGGGTCTCCAAGAGAATTCAGCACAGCACACCCCAGGCTGGGCACAGGGGAAGGGCCATGCGAAATGGAAAGGACAGTCCTCTCTCTGCTGCAGTGACGGCTGTCAGGGCAAAACAGTATATGGCTCCCAGAGTCCCCAGGAACCGTTTCTTAAATGAGTAGACAAACCTGGATTCTCAGAATGCTGAGACCATAAGCTCCAGCTCACGAGGAAAAGCTCCAGCTAGCCACGGGGCAGGAGCCATAGGGCCCCTGGGCCAACTTCGCCCTGTTGCCCTGACTGGGGGTCCCCAGCTGTCAAAGCAGGTGGGTCAGTGAAAGGAGGCCTTTCTGGGCTACACCCCCAGCAGTGATGGCAACCAGACCCTGCGGGGGGCCAGCAGCTGAAACCCCACCTCAACACCATCCTAGCAGCCTCAGGAGACACTGCAACCAACAGGCCTGGCATCCCAGAGCCGTCCGTGGACCCTAGAGAGACCACTTCTGCCTGACACACTGCCTGATACACCTTCCTAATGGGGCTTCAAGCTGTTTAATGTGACATCTGCTAAAAAGTGATCGGGCCCTAATTTATTCAACTTGTCAGCTTCCATCTGCCACCCACGGCTCCAGGCAAATGTGCCAGGATTTTTGGAAATGAGAGCAGAGCCTTCTCCCCCACCCCAGGGCAGGTTCCTGGAGGGAGTCTGGGATGCCTGTTTTCCTCCGGGGGACACAGGGGCCCAGGCAGGAGGCCAGCCTGGGTTCTGGAGGCAGAAGGACACCACCAGCTATGCGGGGACCAGGCTCTGGCTGAATGGCACAGGCAGGGCCTGCCCGGGGTATGAGGGCAGATGGGCCCTGGCAAGGGGCCCAGAGAGCAACCAGGTCACCCCCCTCCCCCTTGACAGGTGGGAAAACCAAGGCCCGGGACAAGAGGTCATAATGCATGACCCACTCCACCCAGGAGCCTGGAAGCAACATGGCATCTGGCCCCAGAGAACCGGATTCAAGTCCTGACACTCCTGCGCAGTGCGACTGGCACTGCAGCTGGTCACTCAGTCTCGTCCAGCCTCCTCTTCCTCTTAGGTCGCCAGTTATCGAGGCTCAGAGAGAGTGGGGATAGCAGAGTCCCCAGGCCCAGGGCCCAGTGCATGCCCTAGAGACACATAGCTTCATTGGTTTCCATTGTTGTTCAATAAGATATCTGTGGACAGAGCCAGCTGTGGTCGCTGGGCCATGCACCCCTCTAAGGGACGATGGCTTCCCATGGTCTGTCCATAGGCCTGGACCCCCACAGGCTGAGCCACAGGGTGTTAGCACCCCAGCTGGGGAGGGAAACTCCTCTGTTTCCTGGGCAGGATGTGCATAATTTCAGGAGGTCTCAGCTGCCTCTGATGTAGCCCCCACCAGGGTGGGTTTAGGCTGTGTTGCAAAGACAAAGGAGGTGAGATGCTATGGTGATCCTGTGGGAAGACAAACCTCGGGGGAAGCGATTTGGGGAAAGGCCATGCAGTCCCTCAGCTGGAAGATCCACCAATAACACTCCCAACCCTTCTCTGCCTTGAATCAGAGTTGCCTCCCCCAGGAAGCCTTCTCAGATACACACCCTCTTCCCAGATACACACCTCTTATCCCCCTCTGGACTCTCTCAGTGCACTTGCCCCTCTATCAGTTCCTCCTTGGGGTTATTTGGAGCTCCACATAGCTGGATGGTGCCTCTGACACTGCACAGGCATGTCAATCAATATGCACTGAATGCCCCTCCTTGTCCCTTCCTGTCAAACTCCTACTCATCCCTCAGCCCTCATTTCCAGAGTCCCCTCTGGGTCCCCATGAGCCCCAGGGCTTCCCCCATCATAGGAAATCCCCCTCTGGGCCAGAGCTGTCCACTGAGGCGCCTCTCTCCCTCCAGGACAGATATGTCCCCTACTCATTGCCTCCTGTCACCGCGTCTATCACACAGGCAGTGACTAATGAAAGCTCGCTACATGAAGGAAAGAAGGAGGGGGTCCGTGGGACACCTTGGAGCTGCCTCCGTGAGCCTGATCTGTGCCCAGTTTGGAAATTGTTTCCTTCACTCCCCCAGAGGTTGGATGAGGGCCCGTCCACTCCTCGGGAAACGGCGTTGGCCCAGGCCAAGGGGGGTGGAGCCAGGCCCACTCCAGGCCCTGTGAACTAGCAGGTCAAGGTCCCCAGAAACAGAGCTGGGAGGCTGCTATGGGGAAACAGAAGGACACCACCAGCCTCTGGAAGGAGCAGGTGACCCCAGGGCCCCATAGCCATCCCTCCCCTATTTATGAATCACCCCGTCAGGAGCTGTGGATTCACTCCAGGAGTCTCCTGGCTCAGAGGGGCCCCCCATGTCCATGGGGAGGAACAGAACTAGCAAGCAGCTTTGTCGCTTCCTGTCGTCATGAAAGGAGTGCTCACCTCTGCCCAGACTCGGGGCTGCCTCGCTCCGCGGGGCAGGGGTGGGGAGAGGACCCCATGTGACTGACCCGCTGTGTGTCTGATAAGTGGGCCCACTGGGCACTGAAGTCTGCTATCACAGCGATGTGACCCGCACCCATTCGCGGTCCCTCGGAGCCTGTACTTCCCACACGCAGATGGGAGGCGGCCCCTTCCCGGCCCCTACAGAAGCTAGGAAGAACTGCTGGGCACAGCGAGCCTAGGCAGGGGTTGCCACCCCCTGGGGGGCCACTGGCTCTGCCCACCTGCCTCCCGACAGGTACAAGGGATCTGCAACTCACTTTAGTCCCTGGAATAATAAAGAGAACCCCATGAGGATGACAGTTGAGCAAAAGCCATCACAGTCTGAAGCAGAAGTGTGCTCACCGGCACTCCAGATCCAATGCACGGGGTTCCATGGCAACGATGTTTATAACAAAACTTTGCACATGTTCATTCATCAGGAAATAAGCAAACAAATTACGGAGGCCTCCTAAGATGGAATTGCTTGACAGCTGTCAAAAAGAATGAAGGCAAAAAGCAGAGAATATTTCAACAGCTCATTTCTTCTCCAACAATACTTCGTGGGCTGTTTGTAAAGGGGCACCAACAAAAAATATAAAATGAGTTTCTTAAAACTCTGTTTAGGCCAACCTGATACTCATACCTCTTTATATACCAATATCTATACCCCATTTTGGTTTTATAAACTTTAAAAAAAATTTTAAATTTTATACTGGAGTATAGCTGAATAACAATGTTGTGATAGTTTCAGGCGGATAGCAAAGGGACTCAGTTATAAATATATATATGTTTGTGCTACTATTTTCCCCAAAACTTAAACTTTTGAACTGAATGATTATGTATGACATTTTATTTCCATCCCCAAACATGATTTCTGTAGGCATTAAGGAACTCTTAATGAATGACGATAAAAATTATAAAGATGTATTTAATTTAATATGGGTGTACTGGATATAGCAAAGATTCAACAAAAGTTGATATGCATACTTTATTTAATTTGCATTCATTGTAATGCAGCTTAAATGAATTTGAGACCCCATGTTTACATAAATGTGATGTTGGAACATTTAAGAAAAGGCTTCTTTTTGTATATTAAATAGCACTTGCTAATATAGTAATGTAAATCAATACTTTCTGTTTTGGGATAGTTTAACCCGAGAAGATTATGGCTTTAAGATCTTTTAATCGAAAAGGAAGAACAAATATGTATCAAGCACTTAACATTTGTTAGATGCATCATGGTATCCTTCAAGCTTTTCTACACTCTTGACAGATATAAGGAGCAGTCATTACTGTTTGCCTACCGACTTCTACACGCCTCATTATTAACAATACTCTGACCTGTTCACATGTGTGGTGGTATGGATCCCTTTCCTAGACATTGGGGATGAATTCAGTCATCCCCAATGGATAGCAAACTTCAATCATAGCATCATGTCCTTTCACCACTGATTGGTACAAGGTCCACTTAGAAGTGGACATATGACCCAGTTCTGGTCACTGGGACCTGAATTGACATCCGTTGGGTGCTTCTGGGTAATATTTTCCTCTTGGTGAAAAGGCAAAACTGCATAAGGGAAGTGCTTCCCACCTTGTTCTCACTTTGGATATTTTCATGTGAGAATATAATTTTTGGAAACACTTCAGCCATCTTGAGATCATAAGAGGGGAGCCAAGACAATTGCAGAGACCAACTCAATTTCTGAATAGTTGAGATGCAGAATCAACCCTGGAGCTTACTATCTCTGGACTGTATGATATAATAGAAAACTAAGCCTCATTTTTTTTTAGCCAGTTGTATTTAGTTACTTGCATCCCAAATTATCATGACAAATTATATATTCTTATTTTACAGGTTAGGTCACTGAGGAGTAGGAGGCCAAGTCATTTATTCAAGATCTTACTGATATCAAGCAGGGAAGAAAAAACGGGACTGTTGAAATTCAAAGTCCAATCTCTGTGTCTTAAAAAACCAGAACTTGAGCTTTAAAAAATGTCTTTCTTTTCTTCACATATCGAATTCTACTTCATTACATTTTTTCCCCTCAGGAATTTTCAGAATTCCTGCCTCTGGTCAAGCAGTAGAGTAATCAAGCAGTTCACAAACACATGGATATCCCATTAACCAACTTTATAATAGCCAATAATGACAATTAATTGACAGTTTGATTTATGCTTTGTGCTACATGCTTTCCATACATCATTTTATTCTTGCAACAACCTTGTGAGGCAGTTTGTTTTAGATGAGGAAAATGCATTTCTGAACGGTTAAACTACATGCCCCAAATCAAGCAGCTCATAGTAGCAGAGTCAGGATACGAATCCACTTTTACCAGAGTGTTTAACCACCGTGCTGTACTTTGCATATGCCTATAATTCTGCTCAACGTAAGCCATCTGAAAATCCTGAGAATAAAAGAAACAGTTCTCCAAGCTTCTTTTTCTGCTTTTACAAGGCAACCACACTGCCAATAGACGTTTCTGCAAGAATACATTTTATTTTTGCCAAGACAAAAAAAGTAATTGACTTAATATGGTGTCACAGTGTACTTCTGGGTGGCTTTCTCTGCAGATGCAGCCTGAGGTAGGATTGCCGTGGGAGGGAGAGGACAGCCATCCTCAGATTCATGAAATATCACCAAATGGCTCTCATGGGGGCCGCACTGAATCACCAACCCCCCTCACCATTGGCTGCATGTACCTCTGTTTCCTTCCCTAACTGTTGACATCATCAGCTTTACAGATTTTGCTCAATTCGTGGGTGTAAAACGGTGAGATACTCTTGTTTTAATTGCACTTCCCTGATGAATAGTGAGGTTGAATGTTTAAAAATACGTTTATTGGCTGTTCACATTCCCTTTTTTGTGACTTGTCCCCCTCGCCCTTGCTTCTAAACTGCAAAGCAGGAGACACAGGTTCAACCCCTGGGTTGGGAAGCTCTCCTGGAGAAGGAAATGACAAACCACTCGAGGATTCCTGCTGGAGAATTCCATGGACTGCGTGGCGGGCTACAGTCCATGGGGTCATAAAGAGTCGGATGCAACTGAGCACGAATGAACTGCGGAGGACCTTGAGACCAGCAGATGTTCCACAAAACTCTGGGAGTTGGTGGTATGATGCAGAGCAAGGTTGACTGCTGCTGAGAGATGGTCTTCTGACCCTTCTGAAAGCCCCTCCCTTTATATTAATAGACAAGCTGGAGGTGGAGTGAGAGGTGGAGACCACTTCTTCTGAGCCCCAGGCCAGTGCTATCCAGGATAGCAGGATAATTCGGCTCTCCTCATCTCTCACCTTTGATATAGCAACAGCCTACTGCCCCTGTCTCTTTCCCCACAACATGCCATCCATACTGCTGCCAGAATCCTCTTCCTAAGGACAGCTCTGCCCTAGCCCAGCTCCCAAGTGGTGGGTACATGACAAAATCCACATGCAGTAGCACACAGACACACCACTGTCCCAATCCCTTATTACTTCCTCTGATTGCCTTTAAGAAGCACCCGTGGTGCCCCCACCTTGCCAGTCTTAAGTTCCTGCCTTTGTCTTTGTCTTGTTTTCTCCTCCTGTGAAGTTCTCCCTTCCCTCATTCTGCTTCCCTGCTGGGATCCTTTCTCCATCTTCCCACATCCAATGTTCTGATCCTCTAATGCCACCTCTGGTAGGACCTCCCAGATTACAGCCTCTCCCACTGTTCTTTCCACTCTGCTGGTGTGGAATTCCTAAGGCACCATTTACAGGACTGATGTCCCCATTAGGCAGGAAGAATTGTCACCACAGCAGATTTCCTGGGTTCCCCCAGGGGGTCTAGCGTTTCAAGGTCAGCAGATGCTCAATATCTACTTGAAAAAATGATTAATGAGTAAACCAGAGCAATGGATGACTACAGAAATAATTTCCAAGTGAATGAAAGAGTAAATAAATAAATTGCCCTGAATTAATAAAGGAATGATTACAACTGACCTCTGAATCTTATGGTCACTGTTCCCTTTTCCCCAGATAGTCAAAAGCCTACAATACAAAGATCTCCATCTTAATAATACAAGCTAAGATTATAATTTCCTCAAGGTCCCATGAGTATACCACAGTAGAAAAACAGTATCACCAGCAACTACAGGAAAATACAGATGGCCAAAATTTTAAGAATAAAAATAAAAAAGGAAGAAAGAAAATATGGTCAACCTCATTCATGATTTTTTAAAATGTAATTTAAAATTCCACACAGATGTACAATGTACAATGCTTAGTGGGCAGAGGAGAAGAAGCAGGTTGTCTCAAATTGGATTGGTGGGTATATTAGCATAGCTAAAACTTACAGAGGTCAACCTGGAAATAGATATTTACCCATTGATATTTTTGTTTTAAATATGTTTATCCTTTGACCCAGCAACTCCACTTTTTTTTTAATCGAAGTATAGTTGATTTATAATAATGTGTTAGTTTCAGGGGTACAGCAGAATGACTCGGGTATATATATATATGTATTCTTTATCAGATTCTTTTGCATTATTGGTTTTTACAAGATATTGAATGTAGTTTCCTGTGCTATACAGTAGGTCTTTATTGTTTATCTATTTTATATACAGTGGTATGTATCTGTTTATCCCAAACTCCTAAGTTATCCCTTCCTCCCTCCTTTTCCGTTTGGTGACTATAACTTTGTTTTCTACAAATAAATTTGCATCATTTGTAAAATAAATTCATTTGTGTCATTCTTTTAGATTCCATGTGTAAGTGATACCATGTGATACTTGTCTTTCTCTTTTGACTTACTTCACTTAATATCATCTCTAGGTTCATGCATATTGCTGAAAATAAAATTATTTTATTCTTTCTATGGTTGAGTAGTAGTCCATTGTGTATCACACACATATATACCACAGCTGCTTTATCCATTCATCTGTTGGTGGACATTTATGTTGCTTCTATGTCTTGGCTACTGTGAACAGTGCTTTTATGATCATTGGGGTGCGTGTATCTCTGAAATTAGAATTTTCATTTTTTTCTAGATACATAGCAACTCCACTTTTAAGACTTAATCCCAATGGAATATTTGAGCAAGACGACAAAGACTTAATGTACAAGAATTTTTATTTCAATATTATTAGTAAGAATCACAAATAGGTAACAATATAAAAGTCTATAAATTCCAGTTAAATAAACTATGCTTTTCTACACAACGAAACAACACTATACAGCCATTAAACCAAACTGCATTCTATATAGACAAAGCATAATATACCCATACCATTAAATGGCAAAGTAGGTGAAGAATAGTATGATCCTTTTTATTGGACTATGTGCTATACTGTGCTTAGTTGCTCAGTCATGTCCAACTCTCTGCAACCCCAGGGACTGTAGCCCACCAGGCTCCTCTGTCCACGGGGATTCTGTAGGCAAGAATACTGGAGTAGGTTGCCATGCCCTTCTCCAAGGGATATTCCTGACCCAGGGATTAAACCCAGGGCTCCCACATTGCAGGTGGATTCCTTACCATCTGAGCCACCAGGAGGCCCTTCATTGACTATCAGTTCAGTTCAGTTGCTCAGTTGTGTATGACTCTTTGTGACCCCATGGATTGCAGCACACCAGGCTTCCATCCATCACCAACTCCCAGAGCTTGCTCAAACTCATGTCCATCAAGTCCGTGATGCCATCCAACCATCTCATCCTCTGTCATCCCTTTCTCCTCCTGCCCTCCATCTTTCCCAGCATCAGGGTCTTTTCCAGTGAGTCAGTTCTTTGCATCAGGTGGCCAAGGTGTATATAATTTTTATTTGTGAACAGAATTGTGGAAACTTATACCACAAGGACTAGGATTGTGAGAACTGTTGTTTTTCTTTTATACACTTGTACGTGTGTTAGTTGCTCAGGCGTGTCCAACTCTCTGCGACCCTATGGACTGGGGCTCACCAGGCTCTTCTGTCCATGGGATTCTCCAGGCAAGAATACTGGAGTGGGTTGCCATTTCCTTCTCCAATACACTTGTATAGGTTTTAAAAATCAATAATTGATGAAATTACTTTTCTAATCAGAAGAACGTTTGCAGAGCCCCAGAGGCAGCCCGAGAGCCCTGGCTTGGATCCCTCCAGCCCCGGCCCTCCTCCTGCTGCCCTCTGGCCTCTGTTCTGTCCCTGCCCTAGGACTCAGTCCCTGGGAAAGGTTGTCCCAGCCCACTTTCTGGAACAATTAAAACAATTGTGTTTTCTCCAGCAACATCAGAAGCAGCCCCCAGAATAAAACCTTGGGCTCACTGAGACCTGCCCAGGGAGTGGAGTGTGTGAAGGCCCCACAGCTTCAGGGAAAACTGCACAGGGCCAGCCCTCCTGTGCAGGCTTCCTCTTCCGAGGCCCTGCCCAGCTTTGTTCCAAAGGCACATAGCCATGGCTACTGTCCTTGTAATTCATCCTCCGCCCCAGGGTATGAACTAATCAGGCCCAGGCAGGGTTCCAAATCAACCAGAATAGAGGGAAGAGGAAAATGGTATTATTCGAACCCAAAAAGCTCCATGGGAAAGGAGGCCATGTAGTGAAATAATATTTACTAATGTTTCATAATTGTTAAATACCAGACACTGTGTTAAGTGTTGGGGTCAGTGGCTTTGAACAAGAACCTAATCTCTATGCATCTAGGTTTCTTCATCTAAGAAACGATAAGCTAATGCCTGTCTCCTAAGGTTGCTATGCAGAATAAATAGATTATGCATGCAAAATACTTAGTGCCTAGAGTATAATAATTGGTCAATCAGTAACCACAGTTTTATTGTTCTTGTTGCAGTCACACTTTGATACGCTGTCTCCATACCTGCTGTCTCTATACAGCTCATGCATCCCAATGGAGAGAGTGGCTGGCACCCCCAGGATTTTCCTCTGCAGCACAGAGCAGATTCTTACAGCCCACGTGAGAAACCAGCCCCAATGACACTTTGATCATGGGCTTCCAGCCTCCAGAACTGTGAGACCTCACATTTCTGTTGTTTAAGTGACCCATCTGTGGTACTTTATAAAGGTGAAAGTGAAGTCTCTCAGTCGTGTCCGACTCTTTGCCACTCCATAGACTATAACCTGCCAGGCTCCTCCGTCCATGGGATTCACAGGCAAGAATACTGGAGTAGGTTTCCATTTCCTTCTCCAGGGCATCTTCCCAACCCAGGGATCGAACCCAGGTCTACTGCATTGCAGGCAGACTTTTTACAGGCTGAGCCACCAGGGAAGTCTTTATAAAGACAGCCCCAGCAAATGGACACAAATGGATGTCAATGGATAAATGAGAAAAGACAGACCTCTTCCTCTTGCCAGCTATGTGATCCTTGAGAAATCTCTTAGTCTCTCTCTTCCTTTCCCTGTGAAATGAGGCTAGCCCTAGTGACTGCCTCACGAGGCTGAATGAGGTCCTGCATGGAAAACTTTACATCCCAGCCCTCGCACACACAGGCTTAGCACTTACCACAAATGTACAAACTGGTCACCATTGGGGATCATAGGAGGAGGCCCTGTAATTTACTTTAGGTTGCTTCACAAGTATGTGTTTTTCCTTCCCTTCAAAATTCTAAACTGTGGGTGGGAAACGACTCACCATATTGAATCCCCAGTGACACCAGGACAGTTCTCTGAATTCCATAAATGCTCTACAGATATTTTTTACTCAGTAAGATGTGCTCTGCATTAGGATTGTATCAGACTGAATTCTAGAGTAAGATCTTGATGTCTTTGCATCCTCAGTCCAGGATGCCATTCCTAAGACATTCAATAACTAATGATCAATTGGTATTGAACGAATGAGTGAACTTTACAGGGTACATGATTTGGCCTGTAGTATAACTGAATCTTGGGACTTCCCAGGTAAAGAACTGGCACTTCCCAGGCTCAGCGGTAAAGAATCCACCTGTAATGCAGGAAACGAGGGTTGATCTCTGGGTCAAGAAGATCCCCCAGAGAAGGAAACAGCAACCTGCTCCAGTATTCTTGCCTGGGAAATCACATGGACAGAGGAGCCTGGTGGGCTTCAGTCCATGGGGTTGCAATGAGAGGGGCATGACTTAGCAATTGAACACACACATACACACAATTGAATCTCTGGTAGGTAAGATGTGATGTTTTTAATCTAGAAATAATTTTAGCCCATACCTGCTATGATCTTGGTACCATAATAGATCAGGAAAATATAAAATAATAAGCTAAGGATTGTTGAATATTTACAGTGTCTAGCTCTGAGCCTCAAGAGGATTCTCTCTTGCATTCCTCATGATAACATTATAATTACAATTCATACCTTCATTTTGCTAATGTGGAAACTGAGGCTCGGAAAGATTGAAAACCTCATCTCCAAAGTCACAGTGTGGAAAAGAATGACAGGATTTAAACTCAGGGAGTCTGATCCCAGGGGCCACACACTTCAGCATTATAGCTCACTCCTTTTTCCTTACTAAGTAAGCAGAATTCTGTCAAGGTTCTTACAGTCTAGAGCTAGAGGCACTGATAGGCCTGGCAGAGACCTTAAAAAGTAGCTAATCCAATACACTGTTAAAAAAAAAAAAAAAGAAAGAAAGAAAGAAAAAGAAACTGAGAACCAGGGAAAAATATGGGACTAGCCTCACAATGAGAAAGTGATCCACCTGGGACATGAACCCAGGTCTCCTGACCCCCAGGCTGGTGTGCCCTGGTGGGAGTGGGGACTTGGGCTCTAACTGGTCATTCACCCAGGTGCCTAGCTCTCCATCCCACAAATGGGCAGGTATGAAATGCTGGCTTCTGTCCACGGAGAAGACTTGGGCCAGGAAGGAATCCTACTAAACGAATGGCCCCGCACATCTGTCTTTCCCTCCTCCAGGACACCAGTCCCCCTGTTCCCACCTCTTCTGATTTGGGGGTCAGTCTAGGCCAGATGTGAATAGAATCCCTTGAGCACAAGGCCCAGGCTTTATTCTGAGTGATGAGCCAGTCCTTATAACTCAGGACACGAACGGGACCGTCCCTGGGCTCTAATGATGCATAGAACTGCAAGGCTCCAGCACTGTTTCCAAAGGAGACAAAATGATCCTTATCATACCAGTTCCAGCCAGAGGAGGCTGAAGTCAAGTCCACAGAGTCGAGATGGCGCCTTTCAGACCTGGGGAAGGATACTGAGGAGCCTTCCTCATATTTCACAGCATGGTGTGTATTGCACCTGACCCCTCCTCTCGCCCCTTCCCTTTCCTCTGCAGCCTCGTCTTCCTGCTGCCATCTCAAAGCCATAGCTCTGGGTCAGGGGCTGGGGCTGGAGGGGTCTGGGAACCAAAACCTAGGACTTGATTCCCCTGAAAAACAACCATGGATGGTTCTTGCAAAGACCCAGTGGTCCTTACAGAACTGTCTAGAGACAGTAATGGTTTCCTTGGAGCCTGAACAGTTCCTGAGCTATCATACAGCTGCCAGAGTGTGGGCTTAAGGCTCAGGGAAATATTTTGCTAGAGTTACACGTGCGCTTTCGTGGGTCACTTCAAATCGCTCAGTTATTTTCCACTCACTTGAGAGAGCACAGGTGTGGCAACTGGATTTGGCTCCCTGCATTCAACTAGAGTCAGAGAATGTCAGCCCTGAAAGGAATCCAGGGCACAAATGGTTGGGTTAATTCATATTTGGGGCTTCTACACACAAGAATGCATTTGCGAAAAGACTGATGCTTTGAAGTTAGTAATAAAAATGTTTAACAATTGGTATTCTAGCTCACCCTCATCATTACAAGAGGAGACTAGGGCCCAGGGAACCAAAGCAGTTTGTCCAAAGTCACACAGCTAGTGGCCGAGGCAGCAGTAGAACCAACAGAACCCAGAGAGCTGTGGTCCCAGTGGCTATGCACCAGCTAATTTATTTTTGCCTGAAATTTCACATTTAGGTGATTTTTTCTGTACTATTTGATAGCTTTATTTGGGTGTACAAGTAGTAAAAAAAAATAGAGTATCACTATAAAAGTTTTTAAAGACTGATTATTTACAAAGTCTATAAGAGTTCTCTTTTGCCCCTCCTTGTCCTTCCCCCAATCCCATTCCCTGCCCCAGAGACAGCCAATGTTAGCAAATGAATGTCAAGTCCTTTTATATCATTCTATTCATAAATATAAGACAAATCATATTGTTTTGAGACCTCCTATTTCAACCAGTCCATTCTGAAGGAGACCAGCCCTGGGATTTCTTTGGAAGGAATGATGCTAAAGCTGAAACTCCAGTACGTTGGCCACCTCATGCGAACAGTTGACTCATTGAAAAGACTCTGATGCTGGGAGGGATTGGGGGCAGGAGGAGAAGGAGACAACAGAGGATGAGATGGCTGGATGGCATCACCAACTCGATGGACGTGAGTCTAAGTGAACTCCAGGAGTTGGTGATGGACAGGGAGGCCTGGCGTGCTGTGATTCATGGGGCTGCAAAGAGTCAGGCATGACTGAGCGACTGAACTGAACTGAACTGGACTGTTCATTTAACCCAGTGTCTTGGAGCCCTTTTCTTATTGGCCCTTCTAGAACCTCGGCATTTTGTCACTGGCTCCACAGTATTCCACTGTATGGCGGTACCATGACATGTATTACTATTTAGTCATTCATCGGTCTTGGGACATTCAGGTTGTTTCCCATCTTTTTCTATCACAGCCACAACTGCAATGAACTTCCTTGTGTATAAAACCTCTGGGCCACGAGCCAGTGTTTCTGCAGAAGACATATCTAGAAGTGAAAGGTATGAGATCATTTGTCTAGAGAAAATCTCACTTTGAGTTGTAATGAGTCACCTTAAGGTTGTACGAAGCTTTCCCTTCTGAACCTTCTTTGTGGAACTTCAGTGGCTATGAGTTTTCATCTAGAATCATCACAGCAACCCTGTGAAAACAAAGTATGGTCCTTGTTTTACAACTTGACATTTCAGCTGGGATTTAACTAAATCCAGAGCACAGCTCTTAGCATCGTGCCAGACTGGCCATGCTGGGGGATGTCCCCTCAGCCTGGGTCAGTCCTCTTATGGCAGGCCCTTGCCCAAGAGAAGGCCCTTGCCTGGCTGAATCACCAAAATAGCAAGAGGGAAGGAGTGAAGGAGCCACAGCCCACTGTCTGAAACATGGGCTGAGAGGAAGCAGCTAGCCCAGGAGCCCTGGGGGAGAGTCCCACCACCAGAACAATGGAGAGGTTAAGGGCACAGAGTGTGAAACTGGGGACTTGGATTCAAATTACAGCTCTGTGATTTTCCAAAGGTGTTTTCTTGGAAAGCCATGTTTCAGGTTTCTCGTCTGTATGATGGAAATAATACTAGAATTTACCTCTTAGTGCATGTAACAAGCATAAGTTGATTCAAAGCATCATTATAAGAGAGCAGTTTGTCAATGAGGCTTAGCAACCTGATGTTTCCAAACCAGTTCTAAAGAGCAAGATTGGGAATGAAAAGAGAGGCCTTAAAATTACTTCCTTCTGAGAGAATAGAATTGCTAAATTCAGACTTAAATTGAAGAAAGTAGGGAAAACCACTAGACCATTCAGGTATGACCTAAATCAAATCCCTTATGATTATACAGTGGAAGTGACAAATAGATTTAAGGGACTAGATCTGATAGATAGAGTGCCTGATGAACTATGGATGGAGGTCGTGACACTGTACAGAAGACAGGGATCAAGATCATCCCCATGGAAAAGAAATGCAAAAAAGCAAAATGGCTGTCTGAGGAGGCCTTACAAATATCTGAGAAAAGAAGAGAAACCAAAAGCAAAGGAGAAAAGGAAAGATATACCCGTTTGAATGCAGAGTTCCAAAGAACAGCAAGGAGAGATAAGAAAGCTTTCCTCAGTGATCAATTCAAAGAAATAGAGGAAAACAAGACGATGGGAAGAGAGAGATCTCTTCAAAGAAAATTAGAGATACCAAGGGAACATTTCATGCAAAGATGGGCTCAGTAAAGGACAGAAATGGTATGGACGTAACAGAAGAAGAAGATATTAAGAAGAGGTGGCAAGAATACATAGAAGAACTATACAAAAAGATCTTCATGACCCAAATAATCACTATGGTGTGATCACTCACATAGAGCCTTATATCCTGGAATGTGAAGTCATGTGCCCTAGGAAGCA
Source organism: Nanger dama (assembly GCA_917880005.1). Taxonomy (NCBI): domain Eukaryota; kingdom Metazoa; phylum Chordata; class Mammalia; order Artiodactyla; family Bovidae; genus Nanger; species Nanger dama. Next base: position 92,990 of record CAKJTW010000075.1, read on the forward strand.
TCACTACGAACAAAGCTAGTGGAGCTGATGGAATTCCAGTTGAGCTATTTCAAATCCTAAAAGATGATGCTGTGAAAGTGCTGCACTCGATATGCCAGCCAATTTGGAAAACTCAGCAGTGGCCATGGGACTGGAAATTGTCAGTTTTCATTCCAATCCCAAAGAAAGGCAATGCCAAAGAATGCTCAAACTACCACACAATTGCACTCATCTCACACCCTAGTAAAGTAATGGTCAAAATTCTCCAAGCCAGGCTTCAGCAATACATGAACCATTGAACTTCCAGATGTTCACACTGGTTTTAGAAAAGGCAGAGGAACCAGAGGTCAAATTGCCAACATCCGGTGGATCATGGAAAAAGCAAGAGAGTTCCAGAAAAACATCTATTTCTGCATTATTGACTATGCCAAAGCCTTTGTCTGTAGGGATCACAATAAACTGTGGAAAATTCTGAAAGAGATGGGAATACCCAGACCATCTGACCTGCCTCTTGAGAAATCTGTATACAGGTCAGGAAACAACAATTAGAACTGGACACGGAACAACAGACTGGTTCCAAATAGGGAAAGGAGTACATCAAGGCTGTATATTGTCACCCTGCTTATTTAACTTCTATGCAGAGTACATCGTGAGAAACGCTGGACTGAAAGAAACACAAGCTGGAATCAAGATTGCCGGGAGAAATATCAATAACCTCAGATATGCAGATGACACTACCTTGACGGGAGAAAGTGAAGAAGAACTAAGCCTCTTGATGAAAGTGAAAGAGGAGGGTGAAAATGTTGGCTTAAAGCTCAGCACTAAGATCATGGCATCCTGTCCCATCACTTCATGGCAGATAGATGGGGAAACAATGGTAACAGTGACAGACCTTGTTTTCTTGGGCTCCAAAATCACTGCAGATGGTGATGGCAGCCATGAAATTAAAAGACGCTTACTCCTTGAAAGGGAAGTTATGAACAACTTAGACAGCCATATTAAAAAGCAGAGACATTAACTGCCAACAAAGGTCCATCTAGTCAAGGCCATGGTTTTTCCAGTGGTCATGAATGGATGTGAGAGTTGGACTATAAAGAAAGCTGAGCACCAAAGAATTGCTGCTTTTGAACTGTGGTGCTGGAGAAGACTCTTGAGTGTCCCTTGGACTGCAAGGAGATACAACCAGTCCATCCTAAAGGAGATCATTCCTGAGTGTTCATTGGAAGGACTGATGTTGAGGCTGAAACTCCAGTACTTTGGCCACCTGGTGCAAAGAGCTGACTCACTTGAAAAGACCTTGATGCTGGGAAAGATTGAGGGCAGGATGAGAGGGGGATGACAGAGAATGAGATGGTTGGATGGCATCACCAACTCAATGGACATGGGTTTGGGTAAGCTTCAGGAGTTGGTGATGGACAGGGAGGCCTGTCGTGCTGCGGTCCATGGGGTTACAAAGAGTTGGATACAACTGAGCGACTGAACTGAACTGAACTGAAGAGAATAGAATTGTTCCCTTTGCTTTTGCTTCTTTTTCATTACCTTCCACCTCCAACAAATCAATCGCACATGGATATTTAGCTGAAATATCATGTCAAGAAACTTCGCTTATGGTCCAGTGGTTAAGAATCTGCCCGCCAGTGCAGGGGACATGGGTTCAATCCCTGGTCCGGAAAGATCTCACATGCCACCAGACAACTAAGCTGTGCACCACAACTGCTGAGCCTGTGCTCTGGAGCCCTAGCTCTGCAACAAGAGAAGCCACCACAATGAGAAACCCCCGCACCACGACCAAGAGGGTGGCCCCCACTTTCCACAACCAAAGAAAGTCCATGTGCAACAAAGACATCCCAGGACAGCCAAAAATAAGTAAATAAAAAGTTTAAAAATATGTCACTGCTTTGAGGAGGGAGACTGGAGTCTTGGGTCTCTGAAGATCAGTATTGTCGTTTCATGACAGGACAGATGTTAGAGAATGAGAACATCTTAGATTGTGTAGCAGAAAAAGTATGAACCTCAGAGTCAACCACACCTAGAGAGAAGACAGGTGCCTCTCTGATTCGCTGTGTAACTTTGGCAAGTTTCTTAACTTCTCTGAATCTCCATTCTCTCCATCTGTGAATTGAGGGTTGTTTTCTTTAAAAAAAAAAAAAAGTTTGCTAGCTAGCTGTGACGTTTACAGATATGGAAGTAATGCTGCTAGCATAGTGTTCAACTCTCAAAGTTGGTGAAAGAAAGTGAAAGTGAAAGTCACTCGCTCAGTCGTGTCCAACTCTTTGCGACCCCATGGACTATATAGTCCATGGAATTCTCTAGGCCAGAATAGTGGAGTGGGTAGCCTTTCCCTTGTCAAGCGGATCTTCCTAACCCAGGGATCAAACCCAGGTCTCCCACATTGCAAGTGGATTCTTTTACCAGCTGAGCCACAAGGGAAGCCCAACTCAGAGTTGGTAGCTATTATTATATATTGCTTTCAGTTGACAGTCTTGTTTCTAATCTACTAATAACATTGAAGCAACCAGAGCATGGCCACAAATTCCAGCCACCAATCTGTTACCCTTTCTGCACCTGTTTCCACAGACTCTGCCTTCCCACCTGTAGCCCCACGCCTTTCTGTTTTACATGAAATCCAGTCCCCTTCACCGCCCCTAGAACACTGCTCCAGCAGTTCTCCATTTCAATTTTTCTCTCTCTACTGCATCTGTCCCATCAACTGAAAACATGCTGCTATTTCTCCTATATTAAACCAAAAACAAAAACAAACCTCTTCTTGTGACCCTACTTCTGCTGCCAGCTACACACCCCCACTTCTTTTTTATGCTTCCCTTTGCAACAGAACTTTTCTCTGCCTCATTCAGCATTTCCACTTCTGGGTATACACCCAAAAGCATTGAATGCAAGGTCTAGAAGAGATATTTGCACACTCATGTTCATAGCAGCATTATTCACAGTAGTCAAAAAGTGGAAGCAACCCAGATGGCCACTGATGAATGCAAGGATAAACAAAACGTGGTGTATACATCTGATGGAATATTATTCAGCCCTAAAAGGAAAGAATTTGATTCATACTACAACATGGCTGAACACTGAGGACATTATGCTAAGTGAAAGAAACCAGTATTGTATGATTCCAAAGGCAAATTCTGTATGATTAGGTAGAGTGGTCAAATTCATGGAGAAAGTAGAATGGTAGTTGCAGGGGCTGGGGGACTGGGGGAATGGGAAGTTGCTGTTCAATGTATGCAGATGAAGAGTTTAGAGATCAGCTGCACAGCAATGTGAATGTTCTTAACACTCCTGAATTGTACACTCAAGCATGGTTAAAATGGTCAGTTTTAGGGGAGCTCCCCAGTGGTCCAGTGGTTAGGGCACCATGCTTTCACTGCTGAGAGTGCAGGTTGGATCCTTGGCTGGGAGACTAAAAAATAAAAAGATGGTAAATTTTATGTTTTGTGTATTTTGCCACAGTTAAAACAAGTTTTTTAATTGTTTAAACACTTCTCTTCTCCCATTCTTCCTTCAAGCCACTCCAGTCAACTTTCAGGCCCATCACTCTGCTAAGACAGCCCTTGTCAAGGTCCTCGGCCACCTCCACACTGCCAGGTCTCATGGAGGGTCACGGTGCTGGACCGACTGACCTGTCTGTAGTATTTGCTGTGCATGCCCTCCATCTCATCTCTGATCCCCTTTCCTCACCTGGCTTCTGTGACACACTCATTCCATTTCTTCAAAGAGTCTCCACTTCCGGCCTCACTTCTGGATTACTGGAATAGCCCGCTAACTAGTCTCACATTCCCACTTCTGCCATTACCACCTGTATCGCTTCTCAACCCAGCAGCCAGCGTGATCCCTCTAAACCACGCCAGACTGTGTCACTCCTCCGAGTCAATCCTTCCAGGTGTGTCCACTTCTTTTACAGTGAAAATCCACATGTAGACAAGACCCTGAGACTCCCCCGCCCTGCCCCACATCAAGTCCGGAATCACCTCTCCTGCCGCTTTCCCCTGGTTCCCCCGGGACACAGAGGGCACAACTCCACTTTACCACCCGTCACATGCGTCACCCAGGAGCCTGAAGAGCCAACCCTTTCACCTCAAAATGTCAACACAGTGTCACCTTTTAGTGAGGTTTACTCTGAACACCTGATTTTAAATTGCAACTTGTCCTCACCCCAATCACCTGTACCCCTCTCTACTCTTTGTTTTTTCCGTAGCTCTTATCATCTACATGTGTATACCGTGATGGCCTACTTTAGAATTTGTTTTTTGTTTTTTTTTTTTTTTCAGTTTTCTGGCTGTGCCTCAGTCTGTGGGTTCTTAGTTTTCCAACCAGGGATCATCGAACCTAAGAGGGTCCACATGGGGTTTCGCTGATAAGATGGCTCGTTACGTTGACCTGTTATGTCGACCTTCCAGTGTCCCTTTATGCCACTGTTGGGACATGGACCTGGAGGGGGCCTTGGCTTTAGGCATGAGCTGGCCCAGTGGCCTTCTGTGCCACTTTTGAAGCAGGGCCCAGGTGGTTTCCTGTCTTTGGAGACCCCACTTCAGCAGAGAACACCATTGCCCTTAACACACATTTTATCTCCCAGTCGTCCCCAGATATCCGAAAGAAGCTAAAAAGGGCAGAAGAAAGCTCTCAAACCCCTCAACGAGACCTTTTAAATTTAGCCTTTCAGATTTTCAATAACCTAGAAAAAGCCCAACAAGATCAAGCCAAATACCACCTTCTACCCACCACACTACATGGCTCCAAACCTCCATCAACCAACAAAGACATTAAGCCACCTGGACCCTGTTTCAAATGTGGCAAAGAAGGCCACTGGACCCGCTCATGCCCAAAGGCAAGGCTCCCTCCAGGTCGACGTCCCAGCTGTAGCATAAAAGGACATTGGAAGGTCAACAATGAGCCATCTTATCAGTGAGACCCCATGTGGACCCTTATCAGAACCCATGCATCCTGTATTGGAAGCTCAGTCTTAACCACTGAGCCACAGGGAAGTCCCTAGAATTTTTACCTACTTACCAGTTTTCCTGTTTATTTCCCATCTCTCCCTGATAGAAAATAAGCAAGGACTTTACTTACTTCACGCACTGACACACTTACTTCAGCACCTACAGTAGTGCCTGCTCAACGGTAAGTGCTCAGCAACCACTGGTTGAATTAACTGCTGAACAATTTTCCAGGGTATTAAACTACTTTCAGTAGTCCATTATCTCATTTGATCTTTTCACAGCAATTCTGTGAAGGCAGCCAAACGATATTAATATATCCATTTTACAGGTGAAGAATTGGAGTTTCAAACAGGCTAAGGGCCTTTGTTCATTTATTTAAAATGCAGTCATTTGTTTACTGAGCAAACACTTATTGAGTGGCGTCATGGTAGAGCTGATGCTTAGAATGGAGATTTGTTCATTTTAATTCTTGGCTTTTTCTTCTTTTAAACATGCATGCTCCCTGTGGAGAAACGTTAAAATCTCATGCATCCCCAGTGAAAGGCAGTCTAGAGCAATGACTATGAGTGGGGGCTCTGGAGTCTGTGATGCAACCCTGCCTCCCTCACTCCCTGCTCTGTGACCAGGAACTGGTCCCCCAACAATTCCTTTCCTCAGTTTTCACACCTGTAAAATGGGATTGGTGACATCTGTCCAGAGAGAACTGTCCATAAAGCATTATTTGCCAACACCTTTTCTGCCTACCCCTTTTCTGCCTACCCCTGTTGGCCAAGAGGATTTTATCCCATCTACTTCCTGTCATTTACATGACAAAACCAATAGGCTTATTTTTTTTTCATTTCCAAATATAAAGATATATCATAAGACTGAATAGAGTTTTTCAGACCCAAGAGTTTACTTAGTTCACCCACTCTCCACTACCCTAGCACCTCTCAGCATTCACAGAGCCCAAGTGTGACCTTGAGTCAGGAGGGTCCTGGACCATTCCTTCCTCCTTTTCCATCTGTTCCCAGCAGAGGAAGAGCTCGTGGTTTCCAGCTGCAAGGCTGAAATGGAAACCGGCAAAAGTGCAAGCAAAGGGCTCCGTTTCCCAATAGCTGCAGCTGTCTGGTGCCCTGAGCTATTTTTAAACCCCTTTTCAGAAACCCCAGTGCTTGCAATGGATCTATTTTCTTAACTGCCAAGAGATAATGCTTAAAAGGGATAGCTTGAAAATATTCCATGGCACTCATAAAAATGACTGAAATAGATGGTGCATAAGACGGCCTTTGTCTGGAGCAGCGGAGGAAAGTGAGATGAAGTCTTTCAGACCCCAGGGCGGCCGTGCCACTGGATCGGCTGCTGACAACTACGGCTTTGTGTCTTGAATGTGCACCACGACCATGGCAAGAAAACCAAACAGTAATTGTAGGGGACATCAGAGACCTGGCATTTAAATGGGTCATCAATTCCAGGAAACAGAAGACCTCAAAATAACTCCCCAAGAATCCCCTTCAATGTGAGTGCTGCCTTATCTGGTCAACCTGTCCACACCGTCTAAACTAGTCTTCTGCCCTTGCCCTGAACTCCTGAATGTTCCCTGCCTCACTGGGTGGAGCCACCAGCCATGCAGTCATGTGTGTTACAAATTTAGGAATCATTCTCAAGTCTACTTCTCTTCAACCCCTACATCCAGTATAGGCTTATTAGTATCATCTCTTAAATAGTTCTGAAGTCATATTCTCTTTATATCCCCACCACCATGCCCTGATTCAGTCCTTCATCATCTCTCATCTGGATTTTTGCAACAGCATCTTACCTATTTTTGTCCCTCTTTGCCAATTCACATTAGGATTCTTTTAAAATTCCAAATCTTATATGTCACTTCTTGCTTAGACTCTTCCCGCTTTTAATTGACCTTGGAAGACAGTCCACACTCTTGCGGGGCATTAAACTGCCATGGTAACATCTTCCCCAAACCCACTATAACCTACCTCACATTTTATGCTCCAACAGCATCCGGCCACCTGTAATTTTCCACACACCACATGGTTGATTCCGCTACACCTTTGCTTACACTCTCTCCCCTGCCTGGAATGTCATTCATCCCATTTTTTTTTTAAACAGGTAACATTTTATTGACATATGCTATGAATACAACAAAGTGGACAAGTTCTAAATTTACAGCTTGATGCGTTTTTACAGAATTGGCATGTTCAAGAAACGACTGTCCATAAAAAGTGTTAGAATATCATCAGCAGTCCCAGAAGCCTCCCTCCTGCCTTCTCCCAGGTCCCAGCCCCTAAAAGGCAGCCAACATTCTGACTTCATTCCTAATGGATTCATTTTGCCCAGTTTTGAACTTTATTTATACAGAATCATACGGTATATGCTTCTTTATCTGCGCTTCTTCTTCTTTTATATATATATATATAATTTCATTTGTTTACTTTTGGCTGTGCTGGATCTTTGCTTTTCTCTAATTGCAGCAAGGACGGGCTGCTCTGCTCTAGGGGCTACTCTCTAGTTGCGGTGCGGACTTCATTGCAGTGGTGTCTCTTGTTGCAGATGGGCTCAGCAGCTGCGGCTCCCGAGCTCTAGAGCACAAGCTCAGTAGTTGTGGCTCATGGGCTTTGTTGCTCCACAGCTTGTGGGATCTTCCCGGATCAAGGATGAAACCTCATCTCCTGAATTGGCAGGCAGATTCTTTATCACTGAGCCACCAGGGAAGCCCTGTCTGGGCTTCTTTCACTTCACATTATTTTGTGAGATTCACCCATGTTGTTGCATATGGCAGCTGTTTGGTTTTTTGTTGTCGTATAATATTCCACTGTGTAAACATTCCACAGTTTATTCAGTCTAATGTTGATGAAAATATGAATACTCTCCAGGTTTTAGCTATTACACAAGTGCTGTTATAAGCTTTTTTTTTTTTAACATTTTTTGGTGAACATAGGTATGCATTTCTACTGAGTAGAATTGCTGGACTGCATGGCATACATATATTTAACTTTAATCAGTATTGCCAAGCAGTTTTCCAAAGTGGTACCACTTTCCACTGACAATAGATGAGAATTCTAGCTGCTCCGTATTTTTGCCTATACTTGGAATTAACAGGTTTTTTTTTTTCTTAAATTTATCCCATTTTGCTGAATTTTAAAAACTATGTCTAACAGTGTCTGCCTTTGAATTAAAGTGTTTGGATCACTCGCACTTAATGTAAGCATTGATATAGTTGGGTTTAAGTCAACCACTTATTCATATTCCATTTGTTCCATCTGTTCTTGGTTTCTTTCTTCCTCCTTTCTTGCCTTTTTTTGGATTATTCAGTCTATTTTCTGTGGTTGGTCTAGGTTTTGTGTTAGGTGTCTTTGGCTTACATCTGTCTTTAAATAGTGTTGTAGAGCTTCACGTATAATGTAAGGATCTGATAGAGTATGCTCTCATTTCCCTCCCTTCTGTCCTCTGTGCTTTTGCTGTTGTCACACTAAAGCTTCCACATGTATTTTAGAAATCTACATTTTTGGTTTTAAATGGTTTATTCTTTTTTAATTAAAAATATGAAAAATTCTTTTACATTTACTCACACATTATTATTTCTAAAGCTGTTTGTTGTTTTGTATAACAAGCTTACAAATTATGCCAGTTAATAAATGTTTGCTGAGTAAATGAAAGACTTCATTTTAAATAAATAAGTGAAGAACCTTAGCCTCTCTGAGATATAATAATAAATGTAAAATGAGTAAATAATATCCTTTGGCAAGCTTCACAAAATTGCCATGAAGATCAAATGAGATAATGGACTTAAAGTAATTAATATCCCATAAAATCATTCAGCTTGTATATCTTCAAATATTTCTTTCCCTTTTCTCTCCCTTCTTCCTATGGTACTTCAGCAGCTTACATTTTAGGTATTTTTACCACATCTTATATATTTCTTTCTTTCTTTTCTGTAGCTTACATAGTTTTCCTTTGTGCTTAAGGCTGGATACTTCCTACTGTTATCTCGGCAGGTTCTCTTCTGTCATATCAAATCTGCTATTAAATCCATCTATTAAGTTCTTGATTTCATTTATAGGACTTTTCAGTTCTAGATTTTCTATTTGCCTGTTCTTGTAGATCTAATTCTTCACCTTGTCATCATTCTCTTGAAATAATTTCAGTTATTTTAAAGACTGTGCTTGTTAATATCTGGATCATCTGTGGTCCATTTCTACTGTCTTTTTTTTTTTCTCTAGGCTTTGACCTTTTGATTCTCTTTATTGGAATATTTGGTAACTTTTTAACTAAAAGTTGGGCATTCTCTTGAAAACTTGTAGAGAATCTGAATGTTATGTTTCTCCAGAGAGGCTTTATTGCCCTTCTTGGATGCAGTAAGAATAGAACAATCACCTTAATCCAATAAGAAATTGAGTTGGTTTGAGTGTGAGTTTGTTTTTGTAAGGCTTGATCTATTTCCAATTGCCCTTACTCTTAGGACATGGACCTTCAGTGGTCTCATTAAAAATCTGGTCTGTTTACCAGTACCTTTCCTTTTGGCAGACCTCGAATTTCCTTAGTATTAAGATGGACAAAAATTTTGCTTAGATTTTTAGATCTCTAGCTCTCATCTGCTAATTGACTTTCCTGATGAACTGCAAATGCCTTAAGGGTAAAAGTGGTATAGAATGTCAATCATTTCTCTATAGTTCCCTTCTGTCTATAATCTCATTCTCTCATCCTGGTTATCTTGGTTGCTTTCTGGTCCTTCTGAATAGCTATTTTTGCTTGATTGTTTGATTTGTAATCTAGCATTTCCAGTTATTCTTGGAAGAAGAATTGATACATTATTTTTAAAATGCATGGAAACAGATGTACTTCCACCTTATTTTCAACTGGCAAACTCACCCTTTAAGCCTCAGTGCCACTTTGCTAGAAAATCTCCCCTTAGTGTGTTCCCCATCTGCACCATTCTATCTTGATTCTTCACACCTCCTGATCTATTATCTTACGGCATCTTCTTATAATTTCCGCTCAACATGTTAAACCATCATTAATAATGACCTGATTTTCTCTATCTTGCTTTTCCCCACTTAACCATGAGCATCTTGAAGGCAGGGGCCAGGATTTGTTCATTTCACTATCCTCCATGCCTAGTTCAATATCTGGCTTTCAAAAGTATCAATTAGTATAAACTTAACTGCTTCTCAATAGGTGCTCAGAAAAGCATCAGAATGCCAGTCAAATGAACAAGAAATGGGATTTCCTTGACTCGGGAAATTACCACCAGGATTTCCAGACCCACTCTCATGATGCTCTTCAACCTTTCAGGCACTTCCCCACTGGCCTTAAGAACAGAACACTAAAACTCAGATGATGTGCCCTATACATCCCAAGCCACCACCTTAAAAAGGGCAGCAGTGATTCTCCCAGACAAGTCACTTCACCTCTCTCATCTTCAGATCCCTCATATAAAATAATTAAATGTACCTTCTGGGGTTTATATGAGTCAGTTATAGCTTTGTCATTAAACACAGAGTTTGAAGCAATCCTAGCTAAGCCACTCACAAGCTGTCTGACTGTGGGCCAGTTTATTAACCTCCCTGTGTTAGTATGGAATTAACATACATAAAAGTCATAGAATAGTACCTGGCACAAAGTAACTAACTATTAGCTAATAATATTGTATGAGGCTCAAATGAAATACAATATAGGTAACCTGTAAAATACCATGTTGGTTATTACTGTGATAACTTAGGATCATTATAGTTATAATACCCTGAGGCATTGGTGGGTACCACCAGATGACATATTTAAAAGACTAACGTTTTTAAAAAAAAAAAGCTTTTTCAGCCTTAACATTTACTCTGAGTGATTCACATATGAGAACTGAGGTTTTCCCACTAGTTCCTAAAATCTATAAACCAGAAACCCAAAGCATTACATATTTTCCTAACCACAGGCTGTGGGCAGCAGGCCTGGGTCGGAGAGAGCAAGGAAATGGTACCGAGTCGGTGGGGTATCAGGGAGTAGGGAGATGCAAGAGACCTCCCCAGACAGGGTGGCATTCTCTGCCACAGTTCTTGTGCCCTGGGCATCCACACTCGGGGCCATGGTGCACTCTGAGGGTGAGTCAGAGACAGGGACAGTGAGATGGAGTGTGTGGCCAGGAGGTTGACCAGGCCAGAGGGGATTTGGAAATGAAATTCTAGAAGAGTTAGCAGGATCCAAGGACTTAGACAGGCAAGAGCCAAGGCCTGTGCCGGCATCACCCCAGAGCCAGGTGCTACCTGAAGCAGCGAGTTGCAAGGGTGCCCGCTGTATGGAGAGTCCCAGAGCTAAAACCAGGCTTCCGACACAGGCCAGACTGAACATCCACCAAGCATGGAGGACAGGAGAGGCCACAGAAAGGTCAGGACAGAAGAGCCCAGGGTTAGTTTAGAATTAGGCAGCCATGGCCTCGGAGCTAGAGCAGTTAGCAGGAAGCATGGAAGAAATCTGCTATGGTAGGGAGGGTAGGTACTCTACATGGTTCCAACACAAACTCACCACGAGGAGGCATGTTACAACGAGAGCCAATAAGAGATGACATTATGCCATAAAGAAACTTAATTAGCAGACAGGCGCAAAAATACAGCTGTTTCTGAAAATGTGGTAAAGATCAAGCTGTCTATCCTTAGGCATTCTACCAAGCCTAGGCAAGAAAGTTCTCTTCAAGGCACACAAGACCTGCTGCAAAGATGCCACAGGCAAAAAAAAGTAGAGAAGCCAGAAGCTGAGTAGATTCAAAATGAGTTGCCTAAGAAAACTCAAACTATTGCTAATGCTAAAACTTTTCCATTTGTCTTTGATAACTATCGTGTTAAGAAATTGAGTGATATGTTAGATCTATCAGTGATCTGGTATGAAGCTTCCTCCAAAATCAGGTTTGGTTGCACTCAGAAGACTGCCTGTCTCTCAGATTCACTAGGAAGGTTTTGCTTAGAAAGAAAGCAATGAGCAGTGACTACCCATCCTAGACAGGGCCAGCTACGTAATTCATGGAACCCCATGCAAAATGAAAACACTAGGCCATCTTGTTCAAAAAGCAAGAGACAAAACTTTTAACTTTCTCCCACTGTCTCTTTCTCCCTCAGCCTCTCATGGTGTCTTAGTCTGTTCAGGCCCATTACAAGAAAATATCATAGCCTGGGTGCCTTCAATAACAGAAATGTATTTTATCCCAGATTTGGAAACTGGGAAATCCAAGATCAAGGTGCCAGCAGATTTGGTTCCTGGTGAGAACTCCCTTCCTGGTTCTCACACGTTCTTGCTCTTTCCTGACATGGCAGAGAAAGTGAGTTCTGGTCCCCCTTCCTCTTCTTATAAGGACACTAATCCTGTCCTGGGGACCCCACCCTCATGCCCTCACTGAAACCTCATTACCTCCCTAAGGCCCCACCTTAGGGAATTAGGGCTTCACCTTGCAAATTTTGGGGAGACACAATATTCAGTCCATAACACCTGGTGGCTCTTGTTTGCTATTTAATATCACATTCTCTTGGGCATGTCACATTCTGGCACATTGTAGATCCTCACAAGCCCCCAGGGTCCTGCCCCTGACTTGGAGCGTGGAGTGCACACACCCCACCCAACTCCATTTGCTCTCATCCCCTACCAGGGGCAAAGGGCAGCAGTGGTCACTAGGTGGAGTCAGAAGATCTAGCATCCAGGCAGGTGCGAGGTACCAGGACCTGGTATAGGCTGAGTCTCCACCCTGGGGCACATATCATTGTCCCATCAGATTTCACTACCGAAATACAATTCCAAAATGGAAGTCTTAAGAATTTCAAGACAACCACTGCAGAGTGTTAAGCCCCAAGCACAGGATGCCTTACTGGGTGCAGGGCCCTGTGCGAGACTGCACTGGTCACTTGCTCCAGTGATGGGGTTCAGAAAACTCAGACACAGAGAATTCAACATCCCTAAGTGAATCACAGTTTTACTAATTCGGTCATACAAGACAAGTCAATACGAGAGCACCTGGAATAGCATTTCACTCGTAACTGATGCTGAAAAATATTCAAACACTGGGATTTGAAAAGCTCAAAATGACTGAAAATAGGCCTGCTGTGTGCTGTGCTTAGTCGCTCAGTCATGTCTGACTCTTTGCAACTCCCTGGACTGTAGCCTGCCAGGCTCCTCTGTCCATGGGGATTTTCCAGGCAAGAATACTGGAGTGGGTTGCCATGTCCTCCTCCAAGGGATCTTCCCAAACCAAGGCTCAAACCCAGGTCTCCTGCACTGCAGGCAGATTCTGTACTGTCTGAACCACCAGGCCTAGATGGAGGGAATCAGTGTAAAATTCACATGAAATGAAACAGTCCAGGACTTCCCCGGTGGCCCATTGGATAAGAATCCACCTGCCAATGCAGGGGACACTCATTTGATCTCTGGTCTGAGAAGATTCCACATGCCTCGGGGCAGCTAACCACATGCGCCTCAACTCTTGAAGCCTGCTCGCCTGGCCCATGCTTCCCAAGTAGAAGCCACTGCAGGGAGAAGCCCTCGAACCATAACTAGAGAAAGCCCGAGCAGCAACAAAAACCCAGAGCAGCCAAAAACAAACAAATAAACAAAACAGGACATTCAGTCTCTTTAAAAATAAAGAACACAGTCCAAACCAGGGTTTCATGGCCTCAGCACTGGTGACATTGGGGACTGGGTTCTCTGTCGCAGGGGCTGTTCTATGTGTTGTTCCGCAGCAACACTGGTCTCTGCCCAGTCAGGCCTGCAGCACACACACACCCCCCTCCCCCCGCTTTACGACAAGCACAGCTGTCTCCAGGTGTCACCATGTGTCCCCTGGGGGGCAAAACTGCCTCAAGTGGAAAACCACTGGTCTAAAAATTTGGCCCTTTTGGGGTTAATTTATGTTTGACGGGTAAATTGTAAATTGCACTCCCACACTGAAAAGTTTAATTCTGATGGGCTATTTACATGGCACTTAAAAAATTTTAACCTAAAAGTTGTCCATGCCGGAACCGTGCCTTCTTTAGAATCCTGCATCAGCTATTGACAGTAAGTAGAAAGAGGCTGTCTTTTTGAGGAGGAAGTGAGGAGTACCTTTCAAAATATTCAACAAAAACCCACTGATGGGACTGCTGTATAATCAGCACTTGATTACCAAGGTTTGGAGGGAAGCAGATGTGGCAATATCCAGAAAAAAAAAAAACAGATTATGCAAAAATCATTTCTATTTGGCTTAGGGAAGCATGCTGTGCTTTTGTGTTAGTTTGTTTTTGCTGTAGATCAATCTAGCTGGGTTTTGTTTTGTCCGACACTGAAATGAAAGAGGAAACCATCTGGGCTGGTCAGAATCTGGAATTCAGAAGCAAGACAGAAGGTCAGCAATTTGGATTTTACCAAAGAAACATTGGTCAAACTTTGGCCTCCTGATGTAAAGAGCTGACTCGCTAGAAAAGACCCTGATGCTGGGGAAAGTTTGGAGGCAGGAGGACAAGGGGATGACAGAGAATGAGATGGTTGGATGGCATCACCGACTTGATGGACATGAGTTTGAGCAAGCTCCAGGAGATGGTGAAGGACAGGGAAGCCTGGTGTGCTGCAGTCCATAGGGTCACAAAGAGTCAGACACTACTGAGCAACTGAACAACAACAGCAAAAGAAACATTCAGTTCAGTTCAGTCACTCAGTTGTGTCCTTTCCTCAACTCTTCGCACGAGGTGGCCAAAGCATTGGAGTTTCAGCCTCAGCATCAATCCTTCCAATGCACACCCAGAACTGGTCTCCTTTAGGATGGACTGGTTGGATCTCCTTGCAGTCCAAGGGACTCTCAAGAGTCTTCTCCAACACCACAGTTCAAAAGCAGCAATTCTTCATCACTCAGCTATCTTCACAGTCCAACTCTCACATCCATACATGACCACTGGAAAAACCATAGCCTTGACTAGACGGACCTTAGTCGGCAAAGTAATGTCTCTGCTGTTGAATATGCTATCTAGGTTGGTCATAACTTTCCTTCCAAGGAGTAAGCGTCTTTTAGTTTCATGGCTGCAATCACCATCTGCAGTGATTTTGGAGCCCCCCAAAATAAAGTCTGACACTGTTTCCACTGTTTCCCCATCTATTTCCCATGAAGTGATGGGACCAGATGCCATGATCTTCGTTTTCTGAACGTTGAGCTTTAAGCCAACTTTTTCACTCTCCTCTTTCACTTTCATCAAGAGGCTTTTGAGTTCCTTTTCACTTTCTGCCATAAGGGTGGTGTCATCTGCATATCTGAGGTTATTAATATTTCTCCCAGCAGTCTTGATTCCAGCTTGTGTTTCTTCCAGCTCAGCATTTCTCATGATGTACTCTGCATATAAGTTAAATAAGCAGGGTGACAATATACAGCCTTGACATACTCCTTTTCCTATTTGGAACCAGTCTGTTGTTCCATGTCCAATTCTAACTGTTGCTTCCTGACCTGCATATAGGTTTCCCAAGAGGCAGGTCAGGTGGTCTGGTATTCCCATCTCTTTCAGAATTTTCCACAGTTTATTGTGATCCACACAGTCAAAGACTTTGGCATAGTCAATAATGCAGAAATAGATATTTTTCTGGAACTCTCTTGCTTTTTCCATGATCCAGCGGATGTTAGCAATTTGACCTCTGGTTCCTCTGCCTTTTCTAAAGCCAGCTTGAACATCTGGAAGTTCAGTGGTTACGTATTGCTGAAGCCTGGCTTGGAGAATTTTGACCATTACTTTACCAGTGTGTGAGATGAGTGCAATTGTGTGGTAGTTTGAGCATTCTTTGGCATTGCCTTTCTTTGGGACTGGAATGAAAACTGACAATTTCCAGTCCCATGGCCACTGCTGAGTTTTCCAAATTGGCTGGCATATTGAGTGCAGAACTTTCACAGCATCATCTTTTAGGATTTGAAATAGCTCAACTGGAATTCCATCAGCTCCACTAGCTTTGTTCGTACTGATGCTTTCTAAGGCCCACTTCACGTCACATTCCAGGATGTCTGGCTCTAGGCGAGTGATCACACCACTGTGATTATTTGAGTCATGAAGATCTTTTTGTACAGTTCTTCTGTGTATTCTTGCCACCTCTTCTTAATATCTTCTGCTTCTGTTAGTTCCATACCATTTCTGTCCTTTGTTGTGCCCATCTTTGCATGAAATGTTCCCTTGGTATCTCTAATTTTCTTGAAGAGATCTCTAGTCTTTCCCATTCTGTTCTTTTCCTCTATTTCTTTGCACTGATCACTGAGGAAGGCTTTCTTATGTTTCCTTGCTATCCTTTGGAACTCTGCATTCAAATGGGAATATCTTTCCTTTTCTCCTTTGCTTTTCGCTTCTCTTCTTTTCACAGCTATTTGTAAGGCCTCCCCAGACAGCCATTTTGCTTTTTTGCATTTCTTTTCCATGGGGATGGTCTTGATCCCTGTCTTCTGTACAATGTCACGACCTCCGTCCATAGTACATCAGGCATTCTATCTATCAGATCTAGTCTCTTAAATCTATTTCTCACTTCCACTGTATAATCATAAGGGATTTGATTTAGGTCATACCTGAATGGTCTAGCAGTTTTCCCTACTTTCTTCGATTTAAGTCTGAGTTTGGCAATGAATTCATGATCTGAGCCACAGTCAGGTCCCGGTCTTGTTTTTGCTGACTGTATAGAGCTTCTCCATCTTTGGCTGCAAAGAATATAATCAATCTGCTTTTGGTGTTGACCACCTGGTGATGTCCATGTGTAGAGTCTTCTTTTGTGTTGTTGGAAGAAGGTGTTTGCTATGACCAGTGCGGACCACAGCCTAGTGAACTAAATTCTCTACTCTCCTACTTTTTGAAACTTCTTGGTGATCACTTTTTGGAATGAGAGATTGTTGTTTTGTTTCTAAATTGCATCTGACTCTTTTTGTGACCCCATCAACTCTAGCTTGCCAGCCTCCTCTGTCCATGGAATTTCCCAGGCAAGAATACTGGAGTGGGTTGCCATTTTCTTCTTCTCCAGCGGGATCTTCCTGACCCAGGGATCAATCTCCTGCATTAACAGGTGGATTCTTTACTGCTGAGCCACTGGGAGCGCCCTTTCAAGAGAAGGTTAACAGATGGAAACTCTGATGGACACTGTCGGTGCCCCCGCCCAGCAGCCCCAGGTCCCTGGACCAGCAGACTCTTGTGGCCATCCCCCCACCCTTGTAGGCAAACTTGTCACACCTGTGACATTGTTCACAGAAGTGCCCTCGGGTAATGGGCGGCATCATCAGGGCACAAGGGCATGGCTCCTTTTTCTGTAGCTGGAACAAACTCTGAGGTGTAATTCATGCTCAAGTCCCCCCTGGGGGATGTGGGTGAGGCTAGGACTTCAGCTGAAATCACACCCTTTCCTACCTTCTTCCTCTTTCCTGTCCCGTTTCCACCACTCCCTTTCTCATTTCACCTGGGAGTTCCTCCCTGATGAACCGGTTACACTCGAGTCCTTGGCTCAGGGTCTGCTTCTGGAAAAAACTGACCTAAGATATTTTCCTTTTACCCGCAAGATCGTGAAGGAAAGGTGACCTGTGTGGGCCCACCCATTTGGGTCTGGACGATACAACCAAACCTGGAAAATGTGCTTTGATTGCAGGGCACCAGTAAGACCTTAGAGTTTCAAAATATCTCCCCATTTCTCAGGTGCTCATGGGACAAAGCCAGAGTCAGAGAAGGGGCTTGAAACAGACCCAAAAGGGCTACCCAGAGAAGGATGCTGGGATCAGACCGAAAAACCAGATTAGGTGGAGTTCAGGCTGAAGCTCATGCTGAGGGCAGAAGACAAGCTTGACCAGGCAGTCAAGGATTCCGTCAAACTTGGACCCAAACTGAAGAGGCTGCCTGGGGTCAGAGCCAGCCTGTAAGACCAGACTCTAACCTCAAGCTCAGGGCTCTTTCTCTCATGCCCCCTCCAGCCTGTTCTGGACTGTTACCTTTCCTTCGCTTGGTTTCCCCAATAAGTGAACTCAAGCCTCGTCCCTACGAGGCACCCACAGGGCTTAGGGCAACCTCCCAGGACATCCATTTTGGTGGATGGATAACTGACTTGCAATGCTCTTCCGGCCTGTTTCTGTGAGGCGGATATCAGGCTGCCATTCACAGTCACAGGAGTGCTGTTCACACATCCTACAAAGTGGATGGTCTACACCGAAGCCTGCAGTGGATGACACCCTCAACTCTGCATGGAGCCCTGGGCAGGGGTTCTATCTCCTCAAGAACCCAGAACTTCCTCCTCTCTCAACAGCCCCCCCACCCCCGATCCATAAAATTCCACTTCAGCATCTATCCTGGCTTCAGGCAAAGGAGATGGACTTTGTTGAAAGCTCTGTTGATTGAATGAGTGTACAGGCGGCACAGCACAGTGTGGTACAGTGAAGAAAAAGGACAGGCTTCAGGTTTTTGCAGACAGCTAGAGCTTGGGCTGAGACGTGACTCTTCTACCTGTATGACCGTGAGTGAGTTATTTACCACATACCTGCCTCCACCTCACTTTTAATCTTCACCACCCTCAAACACACCAAAAATTGTTGGTGGGAAAGAAGATACAAACAGTTGAGAACCACTATCCAATAGACAATCTTGGTAACAAGAGCATTACAGCATCACAGTGAAAAACACTAGTTTTGAATCCAGGCTCTGCTTGGGCAGCAACAGACAAGGTACTTGTGTGATCTATACCCCTGATCACAGAGTTGTAACCATGGAGATCATAACAGCACCTACCATGGTGTGTGGTGTTGGGAGAGCCGAGGTCACGCGTGTATTGTGCTTAGCACTAGATTGGCACAAGATAAAGTGCTGAACGAATCAATGTATGAACAAACAAAAAGCTGCAGGATAATTGGCTGTATGGCACAGAATATCCAGGTTCAAAGACGGTGGACGGCTAACTCCCATTCCCCAGCCCAGGTGGTGGCAAGTGAATGCTATTTACTGTCCAAGTCACCGTCCGTTTTTCTCCTCATGTGTCACGTGTATCCAGAGGAGGTGGAGAAGGGAAGCAGCCCTAGTGAGTAATCACAGGATGACAGATAATGAAGGACACAACATGGGAATTTGCTTCGTGTCCTTGTTCAAGCCAACTCTTGGAAATATTTGCTCTTCCCATCCCGACAACCATATTGAGTTTTCTTCTGAGTATTCCATACATAGGTCAGACTCTGAGTAGGAAGATGGAAACCATCCTAGTATTTCAACCAGAAGGAATTTAATACAGGGGGTATGGTTATACAGATGTTACAGACTGAATGAGCAAAAAGAGATACTGAGGCAGCCCAGGGACAAAAATGTCAGGATGCAATTGCCAACCTTAGAACCAGGGATCACAGGAAAGAGATGAATTTCCCAGAATCTAGATGCATGGAGCTACTACCAGTATATCTGAACAGACACCGCAGGCTGGCCCTGGGGAGCGTCTACTGCTACGGTGGAGAGCCGGCTCTGCAGAACTCAGTCCTCTGAAAGGCGGACTACACCCAGATGCAAAGATTGGCAAGAACAAGAGTACTCAGGAAGTGAATTCCTTCTGCCTTCCAGTTTCCCTCTGGTGCTTTTTATTAGCTGCCGCTGCTGCTAAGTCTTGTCAGTCGTGTCCGACTCTGTGCAACCCCATAGACTGCAGCCCACCAGGCTCCTCCGTCCCTGGGACTCTCCAGGCAAGAATACTGGAGTGGGTTGCCATTTCCTTCTCCACTTTTATTAGCCGAACCTAGCAAAAAGAAAGTGAGCAAAGCACATGGGAAACGTATCAGTATTCCTCAGAGTCCCAGGCCCAGCATCGTAGAGCAAAGCATAGGAGCTGAGAGACAGTAGGTAAATTACTAGAACTTTCCCATCATATTTACTCATAACTGTATGGAGAAGGCACCCCACTCCAGTACTCTTGCCTGGAAAATCCCGTGGACGGAGGAGCCTGGCGGGCTGCAGTCCATGGGGTCGCTGAGAGTCGGGCACGACTGAGTGACTTCACTTTCCCTTTTCACTTTCATTCATTGGAGAAGGAAATGGTAACCCACTCCAGTGTTCTTGCCTGGAGAATCCCAGGGACGGAGGAGCCTGGTGGGCTGCCATCTATGGGGTCGCACAGAGTCGGACACGACTGAAGCGACTTGGCAGCAGCAGCAGCAGGATAACTGTATACTTTTGTTGTTGTTGTACAGCTGCTAAGTTGTGTCCAGCTCTTTGCGATCCCAGGGACTTTAGTATGCCAGTTTCCTCTGTCCTCCACCATCTCCCTGAATTTATTCAAATTCATGTCTGCTGAGTCGGTGACGCTATCTAACTATCTCATCCTCTGCTGTGCTCTTCTCCTTTTGCCTTCAATCTTTTCCAGCATCAGGGTCTTTTCCAATAAGTCATCTGTTCTCATCAGGTGACCATAGTATTGGAGGTTCAACTTCAGCATCAGTCTTTTCATTGAATATTCAGGGTTGATTTCCTTTAGGATTGACTTGTTTGATCTCCTTGCTGCCCAAGGGACTCTAAAGAGTCTTCTCCAGTACCACAATGCAAAAGCATCAGTTCTTCAGTGCTCAGCATTCTTTATGGTCCAACTCTCATATCAGTACGTGACTATTGGAAAAACCATAGCTTTGACTATACGGACCTTTGTCAGCAAAGTGATGTCTCTGCTTTTTAAGACACTGTCTAGATTTTTCACAACTCCCAAAGAGCAAGCATCTTTTAATTTCATGGCTATAATCACCATCTGCAGGGATTTTGGAGTCTAAGAAAATTAAATCTTCCACGTTTTTTCCCATCGATTTGCCATGAAGTGATGGGACCAGAAGTCATAACGTTAGTCTTTTTAATTTTGAGTTTCAAGCCAGATTTTTCACTCTCCTCTTTCACCTTCATACTTTTGATACATAATACTAATTACAGTCGTAACTGTGGTTTTTGTGTGTGATTGTTTAGTATGTGTCTCCTATCACTAGACTGTATAAGCCCATCAAAGGCAAAGCCACGTTTCTTTAGTTCACACCTGTATTCCCTGCACCTACAAACATATCTATAACATGGTAGATCTGCAGTACCTTGTTTAAAGAAATAAAGTAATGAAAGAAGGGTGTCTGAGCTCAGGTATTCTAGAATTAGAATTTAATACGGGGATTCTTGTGCATGAGATTTGTAAAGGAAGGACCCTCAGAAGAATGGTGGTGAAAGAAGCGAGAGAGGCCAGAGAAAGAGCTGGGTAAGGATGTGGTCTCAGTCAGCCCAGCCTCGGCCTGATCCCATGGCGGGCTCCGGAGCATGAACTGATCCACAGCCCGGGGCCCTTGAGACCCGGTGTCAGTCACTGACTACAAGTGGCTGCGAGGGAGGAGGGCTGGGGGAGGGTAACCTCCAGGGAAAGACGGTCCCTGACAGCTGAGGGCAATTCTGCAGAGAAGGGGGCAGGTGTGAGCATGAGCAACCAACATTCATAGCAACAGGGAGGGACTGCGCCCACCTGAGAAGGTGATCAGGGCCGGCGTCCACCGCAAACGGTGACTGTGCACTAAGTGGAAACGCAGAAGAGGAGGCTTCTCAAACAGGACCTCTCTCCCTGCTAGAGAGGTCGGTGAGCTCAACTCACTGGGGGTTTGTTTTTTTTTTTAATGAAACCTGTTAAGGAAGGAATGGATTTCTTTCCTCTTGTTGGAACTTTAATCAGCCATCACAAAGACTGAAACGTGGATCATCCACGTCTCTGGGCAGTGAGAGTCCAGGTCTTGGCTTCTCTTTTCAAGCCTGAAGCGCCTGCTGGCACCACCTCCGCACCCCAGGGGCCCTCAAGCAGCAGATTCTGCCCTCCGATCCTCACTCCAAGCTCTCCTCTCTCTGGAAGAAAGATGGGCCTCTCGCTCCCTTCCCTCCCTGGCCTGCAGGTGCCCCTCTCAGCAGTGGCCTGGCAGCCTCCACCGAAGAATGTCCCTCTGGCCTGGGGCCCAGCCTCAGACAAAAGCCCTTTGGAGCTGGGCCTGCCTCCTCTGGCTGACAGGACCCTGCCCGCCTCCCTGCTGCCAGCTAGGGAGGGCAGCTAAATTCATCCCCCTCGAACTGACGGTTCCACAGAGCTGGGCCTCTTCCCTGCTCAGGAAGTATAATGGGTCTGAGCTCTTGATAGGTTGTCCTTGGCTCCAGGACAAATAGCTGACTGTCCTCACACCGAGGAGGGAAGGAAGATGAGACAACCCCTCTATCTGAGACCAGAGGCGGGGAGGCCTGCAGACACGTGTGCGTGGGGGGCGAGAAGAAAGGAGTCCAGTGCCCAAAACAGACAAAGCCCTGAGCCCCGACCAAAGCTTCACACCCAGCCCTGACTCTGCCTGGGGCTGCGAATTGACCGGACCTGAGTCTGAATTCCTAGCTCTGCCATTTACTAATAGTGCAACCCCAGCAAGTCATGCTCTGAACCTCAGTTTTCACAACCTCTAAATGGGTTGTGAAATGGGTTCTAAATGACCAGATAAATAAAAGTCATATCAGTTTTCTGATCATAAAAAGAAATAAATGGAGAGAATTTAGAAAATAAAAAGATGGAAGGAAAGTTAAATGGTTAAAATTTGGTATACTCCTTTCCAGTCTGTTTTGCATTTGTGCATTGTTGGAAGTCACAAACATGAAGCCCCTCAGACTATTTTGTTTGGTCCTCACACAATTCATATGTACATACATACACACATACATATATACATAAGGAGAATATGACTTAGCTTTTAATTTCTTGTTTTGAGATAATATAAGATCCTAGTACATTACCCTACCATTCTCTTGGCAAGCCCCCTTCTAATGTCATGCTATCACACTCCATGTCTAAAGCCTCTTGTTGGGGGTCCAGGATTTAACCTATTTGGAATCTTCCAGACATACCCACATACCTTCCTTAAGCAAGACCACACTTATCCTTCCACCTCAGGCCAAGTCTCAATCTTTTTGTGATTCTAACTATTCCTTTTGAAAATTTTCCTGGGTCTCATCTGGACCAAAAACAATGGGTCCCACCCATTGGCCTTCTGATGCAGCCAATCAAAGTACTAGCATAGTGTTGGAGGAGCTTTTTGTTGATTGTAGATTCATACAGTCAACAAAGTTGATAAACACTTTAGCCAGGTTTACCAAGAAGAAAAGAGAGGACCGAAATAAACAAAATAAGAAATGAAAAAGTAGATAAGACAACCATACTACAGGGATACAAAAACCATGAGCAAATACTACCAACGTTTTATATGTCAACAAATTGGATAACCTAGAAGAAACGGACAAATTTCTAGAAACATATAACCTTCCAAGAGTGAATCAAGAAGAAACAGACAATTTGAAAAGACTGATCACTAGCAGTGAAATTGAATTTGTAAGAAAGAATTGAATTTAAATCCCTTCTCTGCCTCTTCTTTGCTGTGAAACATGAGCAAGACAACTTTTCTGAGCCTCTCCTTATACAGTGGGAATCATCTCTGACCCTCTGTCAATGTAAAGTGGTAAAGAGCAAACAAGATTATGTCTGCAAAGCGTCAAGCCCAGAGGAAACACCTGGATTCAATAAATTAATGCTGCTCTGATAATGGCAATGGTGAACCTGAGGCTAAAGCCCACACAGAGGGTAAATGTAGGAGACAGTAGCCTTCCTCACAATCCCTGGGATGCTCCCCAGAGCTGGGCCTGGGAGGGGAAATTCGATGAACAGACGTCCAGCCCTTCAAATCCATCTGTAAATTCCTAGTTCTAATGGATGTTGGCAAATCCCTTCAATTTTGTTTCCCAGGGAAATGCTATTTAAGTTCTGCGGGGTGAAACTCCCCAGTCGATGCATGAAAGACCTCCTCCGAGAAGGTTGATCCTAAAACCAGCATCTCCGGTAAACACGGCCCTGTTGTGTGAGATGCTAACAATTACTGCAGCCCTTTGTTCTGTGTCTTTTGGCTGACTTTCAGTTCATGAGAAAGTGTCTGTATTGAAGCCAATTTGAGTTGATTTTGCAAGTAAAATTTCAAGGGACAATGTGCCAGGTGCCTCGGAGAGCTGGAGTCTGGTGGATTCTCTGTCATCTGCTCATAATAACCCTAACTCACTTTTGTTTGATGAGCTACAGCTTCCAAAGGTCTAAATTTTCACATGTGGCGATTTTATTCCATCTTCACAATAACCCTGTGGGACTAATACTGTTTTCTCAGTTTTCCCATTTAATAGATGAAACGGTAAGAGCTCAGATGACGTGCCCAGGCTATATACGCGGTACCTGGCTGGTCTCGGACTTGGACCCAGGATCTGATTTATAAACACTATTTCAGCAAGTCAGTGAGTGTCTACTCTGTGTCAGGGCTTCCCCAATGGCTCAGTGGTAAAGAATCTGCCTGCAGTGCAGGAGCCACAGGAGACGCGGGTTTGATCCTCGGGTCCGTAAGTTCTCCCGGAGGAGAGCATGGCAACTCACTCCAGTATTCTTGCCTGAACAATCCCATGGACAGAGGAGCCTGGTGAACTACAGCCCATAGGTTCGCGAAGAGTCAGACACAACTAAAGGGACGTGGCACGCGTGCAGGCTACTACTATTTATCAGGTGTATTGCCTGAAGCACTGTAAACGCAGAGATGAATAAGGCATAGTGAGCTGCCTGGTTGCAAGGGGAGACAGGCATGGCCACCACAAGATGGTTTACATTATAATATACACACAGGTATTCCCCTTAGCTCAGTCAGTAAAGAATCTGCCTGCAATGCAGGAGACCTGGGTTCAATTCCTGGGCTGGGAAGGTCCCCTAGAGAAGGAAATGGCAACCCACTCCAGTATTCTTGCCTGGAGAATCCCATGGGCAGAGGAGCCTGGCTGGCTACAGTCCATAGGGTCACAAGAGTTAGACATGACTTAGTGACTAAACCACCACAAAGAAGTAAGCCACTTGCTCTTTACTCCAAGTCTCTCTTCAACATGTCTCAACAGGCCTCCATCCCCTTGAGACAGTGTTCCCACTCCCACCCCAACCAAAAAAAAAAAAAAAAAAAAAAAACCCTGCTCTTATCAAAGTGCCAACAACCTAAGGTTGCCAAATTCAAGGATCGGTTCTTCATTCTCACTGAAAATTCGAGTTCTCAAAAACAAAATGGACAGAGTTGGCTATTCTCTTCCCCCTAACACTTTCTTCTTCACTTTCATAGAACCAAACACTCTTAAGTTTTTCCTTTACAGAGAGCCAAATTTCTCAATCTCTTTTGCTGAGATTTTGCTTTTCCTCTGATCAGTTTGTAAATCTTTAGGAACCTGGGGCTCAGGCTGAGGTTCCCTTCTGTCCAGCCACATTCTCTCGTAGTTTTCTTCTGGTCCCGTAGCTACACACTATCCATAGGCTGAGAGCTCTCAAGTCCTCTCAAGCCCCAATCCCTTCCCGAGTTCAGGCTCATGTATCTATTTAGCCTATTGATATCCCCACTTGGATAAGTAATAGTCATCTGAAAGTTCATCATAAAGTTCAGTTCAGTCACTCAGTCGTGTCTGACTCTTTGCGACCCCGTGGACTGCAGCACGCCAGGCTTCCCTATCCATCACCAACTCCTGGAGCCTACTCAAACTCAGGTCCATTGAGTAAGGTGATGCCATCCAACCATCTCATTTCTCTGTATTCCCCTTCTCCTCCTGCCTTCAATCTTTCCCAGCATCAGAATTTTTGCCAAAGAGTTAGTTCTTCACAACAGTTGGCCAAAATTAGCAGTCTTACAACTCCTGATTTTCTCCCCTAAACCTGTTCCTCCACCAGTTAGTGGCACCATCATTCACCCAGTAATTCAGATCATAAATAGTCATGCTTGATTCCTCTGTTTCCTCATAAACCACACCCAATCTGTCAATAAGTCCTGGTGGCACAGACCCCAAATGATGTCTTGAATCCAAGATAGTGTAAGTATTGAATGAAGTGTCAGGAGTGCTACCCTGAGTTGGTTCCAGATTTTACTGATTGGTGGGGTCTAGAGGGCTGAGGGTCTTCTCTCGTGGCTCAGTGGTAAATCCATCTGCAGTGCAGGTGATGTGGGTTTGATCCCTGGATCAGAAAGATCCCTGGAGAAGGAAATAGCAACCTACTCCAGTATTCTTGCCTGGGAAATCCCAAGGACAGAGGAACCTGGCAGGCTATAATCTATGGGGTCGCAAGAGTCTGGCACGACTCAGCAACTAAACCACCACCAGAGGGCTGGGGCCATACCCTGAGCTATATCAAACCAACCACCCACCGCACCCCCTGGCTCAGAGAGGTCAAGTAACTGTCTCAGGATCACAAGCCAAGAACTGCTAGAGCCCCACTATCCTTGTTTTGCTTACAGTAATTGAGACTGAGCAGGAAGATCATTACCCTTGGTATGAATGTGTGTCTTCTCCTACTCCATCCTGAGCCAGGATGACCTGCTGAGGGGTCTGTTTTTCCCATTGGTCAGTGGGCTTTCCCTCTCAAAAGGAACATGTTCTGCCACCAGAACCCTTTTTCTAAGGGAGCTGGGCTACTATGCCTGAATCTCATAGTAAATGAAGTGTTGAGAAGAAAAGAATTTTTAATGTCACATTACCAAAACTACTGGCTCCTAGATGGCTGATGCTCACAGGTAAGGTGAGCCATGTTTTATTCATGTTACACCTCCTGGGTACCCAGCGCAGCCTGGCATGGGCCTGGCATGTTGCATTAAATATTTTATTTTAAAAGATACCAACATCCATTAGAATGGTTAAAAGAGAAAATACCACATGTTGGTGATCAGAGAGAGCAAAGCAGAACACCCAAACACTGCTGATGAAAGTGTAAATTGATACAACTACTTTGAAAATCTTGGGCAGAACCTACAACAGCTGAGTATACACTTCCCCTGTAATTCAGTACTTCCACTCCTGGGTGGACAGTCAGCAGAGGCAAGGACATAGATTACAGAAAGACATGTACAAGAGTATTAACAGCAGCACCATTTACAGTAGCAAAAAACAAAACAGAAACAGCCCCAATATCCATCAACAGTAAACTATGGAACAGTCACATAAGGGCATCTTCAGAGCCATTAGAACTGAACAAACTATTACTACACACGACATGGATGAATCTCACAAACACAAGGTAGAGTGAAAGAAACCAGACACAAAACAGCAGACTCTACATTATTTCACATGTATTAAGTTCAGAAATAGGCACACTGCCTCTGTGGTGTTGGGGACAAAGGAGGGGACAAGAGGGAAACTTCTGCAGAGGGTCACGTGCTGCTTCCTGGTCTAGGAGCTGATTAGATGGGTGGGTTGCTTTGTGACAATTCATGGAGCTGAACACATGATTTCTGCACTTCCCTGTATTATACTATACTTCAATGAGGAGTTTTAAAATATTCCTGATTATTTCATCAGGAAAGTTCCCAAGAATGAATTTTCTCTGTTAAGGCAATTTATGAATTTTTGGCAAGTCACACTATTGTGGGTTGGATTGAATTGGGTCCCACTAAAATGTGACATCTTAATTCTGGCTACCTGTAATATGGTCTTTATTTGGAAATGGAGTCTTTATAGATGTAGCCAAGCTAAATGATGTCATATTGGATAAGGATGGGCCCTAAAATCCAATGACTGGTGAAGAAGAGGGGAGGGACTTCCCTGGTGGCCCAGTGGTTAAGAAACTGCCCTCCAGTGCAGGGGACACAGGTTTGATCCCTGGTCAGGGAACTAAGATCCCACATGCCACAGGGCAACTAAGCCTGCGAGTTGCAACTACTGAACCTGAGAGCCCTGGAGCTCATACACCACAACTCGAGAGAGGTCTGCATGCCACAACTGAGACCTGATGCAATCAAATGAATAAAGGTTAAAAAAAAAAAAAAGAGGAGGGGAGCTTGGAGACACATAGACACACAGGGAAGAAAGCCATGTCATGTGGGGCAGAGAGATCAAAGTTTTGCAGCTGTACACAAGGAAGACCCAGTGCTGCTGCCAGTGAGAAGCTGCAAGAAAAGCGTGAAACAGATTCTCCTTTGGAGCCCCCAGGAGGAACCCATCCACCCAGCACCTTGCCTCCTGAACTATGAGATGTTTTGGTTGTCTTAAGTCTCTTAGGCTTGTGGTAACGTGTTAGGGCAGCCCCAGGAATCTAATATAAGGACCAGATTCTAAGCAGGATTACCTTTTGATCCCTACTCAGCGTCTTGGTAGAAGGCAGGAAATGTTTCCAAGTGGCAGTTGTTATTTAATCATTTTGATAACTCTCCTGTCGACCGAGTCACCTCCCTGACCTTGCCCTGCACACGGCTGAATAGGTCCATTCCCGCCCCCCTCCCCAGCAGGAAAGATGTGTACTGAACCTGGAGGCTCAGGAAGGAGGAGAGAGAGAGAGCAGAGGAAAGAAATGTGGCACAATTTTCAAATGTCATCAATCCCAGTCCTCAACTATCAAGTTTATAAAAAGATATTATTACCCCTTCTACTTCTCTCCTTTCTCATTACACAATAATTCAGGTTTGCTTTACAAAAACCAGGAAATAGAGGAAAGAAATAAGTGATTCATAATCCACACACCAGAACATCCACTGCTTACATTTGAATGTATTGCCTGCAAAATATTTTCCTTTTGCACGTATTTATATTTTCTTTTTATTTTTACAAGAGAAATACCATGCCTTCCTAATTGCCTTCATGTCTTCTCTCTCCCTTTTTCTTGATAAACACGAGTTTAAAAAATACCCCTGAGACCCATTCTACTGCCCACACACACATTTCTGCTTTGGTTTTCCATCACACAGTCCTCACCCTTGGCCCCTTCCTGGACCAACCCATTCTTTCACACAAGGAGTCAATTCTCTCTCCAGCCCTGAGTTCACATGGGGAGGCCTGGATTACAATGCAAATGGCACCAGGGAAAAGGGTGTTTTCCAGAGGCTTCTTTATTATGGTTGTTACCTTTCCCCAAATACCAGATTTGCTTTTGCTTTGAGACCTCAGGTGCGAAGAGTTGAGTTAATTACGCTCCTCCACACAAGACATGATTATCCTCCACACCAGGACGGAGAAGTCCTATGTTCCTTTACACGCCAAGTCCCCACTTCCTGGCCCCTTCCCTCGTTCACATCCATCCTGGAAGATGGTGCTGGGTGGCTTCCATTTCCACCTCCAGACTCACTCCACATTTCTTTCCATCCGCTCCAGGCCCCTCGAGGCTCATCTGTAGGGTGAACAGTAACGGCCTGCTTGCCCCCTGGCTTCTCTTTTGGGTTTGGCCAGCGAACAGTACCATCAGGAGAGTCAGAAGGTGTCAGGAAGGAGAAGCTGGAGTATTTGTCCCCTTAAACTCCCAGGGAGTAAGGTCCTCTGTTGCGAGCAGCTGTTGGCCGCGTCCCACAGCTTCTGTGGGGTGCTCCTCTCCAGGGAGCTCTCTCAATTCACTTGGCCCCTCAAGTCTAGGGCACAGTGAGATCCCAGGGTCTTCGTAGCTCTTGGACACTTTACCACTGAGGATTGCTTTTCCTAACACTGCTCCCACCTCTGTAAATAGTTCTTGTGTTAATTCCTCTATTATATAATATGCGTATGCCCATCTATTTCTTGCCTGGATCTTGGCAGATACACAAATGTAGGCATCATCGTAAATTATAGAATGTTCCTTTGTGTGTACACGTGTGTGTCCCTATGCATTTCATGTGTAAAGTGTTACCATCTTCCAGATCTCACCCTGTTTCTTATTCATTGAGCAGAACGCTGTTTCCATAGCCTGCATTCCCGTAACACTCCAGGTTATTGCTTCTCAATGTACATGGCATTGCTCCAGGCATCTCTCCTCTTACTTCTCCAGCCCCTATTGAGGAACTGCCTCCAACTTCCGGTGGTCATATACAATGTCATGATAAATCCGAATTTTCATCAACTTTTAACCCAGTATTTTTCAGTTCTTTTCTTGGTCTCAGTTCTGTATTTATGCCAAGCACAGCCATTTCATGAGTAAATCACAGTGCTCAAACCTCAAGTCTCTGTTGCTTCATTAAACAAAGTGAACTTCAGTTCCCAAAAGGTGCTTTTGAAATGTATTTTCCCTGATTTTTCCAGAGGAAAAAAAAATTTCCAATCTTAGGTTGTGTAATAAAAGAACTGAGAAGAATCACATAGGCTATCATTTACTGAGCACTTCCTATATGCTGGGTTCTCTTCTAAGCCCACTCTGTGCTGTAGCTTGTTAAAAGCCTGGGAGAGAAGGCAGCTTGGACTCACTCCAAGGGCTGATTGCCAAATTTTCAAGACTTTTGCAATCTAGCTACTAAACACAACAATTATTAAAAATTAAATTATGTTAACCCAAATTATTAAATAAGTTTACATTAATGACAAATGAACTAAAACTTGAAGACTCATCGGTTCCTACTTATTTTACTACCTTAACTATTCTCCAGGCTCAAATTATATCTATTGTATCTGGACAGTGGAAATGTCATATAACAAAGCACACCTCTTTCCAACTCCCTGTTCAAAGATGTTACACTGGTATCTTAAAATCGGCTGTGGTGGGAATATTTGTGGAAATTAGCAAATGCTACAAATCAGGAGCTCCCCCATCCCCACAGCTGGTGAAGTGCTTATCAGCAGTGCAACAGCCTTATGAGAATGGTACATTTCCATTCTACAGATGAAAAAGTGAGCTTTAAAGGGGTTAAAGAGATATCTCGAATCCTAAAGCTACTGAAAGGTAGACTTGGGATTCCAATGAGAACTCATATAACTCCAGGCCACAGCCACCCAAGGGACTCACAGACCAGTGGGGGCAGACGTGGTGACTAAAAGGTAGGGTTTTGTTGTATGGCACCTGCAGATAGACCAGGAAGGTAGGCACAGGGGGTTAAGCTACTTGTTCAAGATTATATTCTTAACAAAAAGAAAGAAGTGGGGAATTTCAAATCAAAGACTCCTGGCCCTAGAGACATCCCCTTACCCACCCCTCAGATCCTCTAAGGCACCAGGAAGGGCAGGGCCAAAGTACCATTTTCTCTGTCCCTGCAGAGTCCCTCCTGCCTTTCCCTCTCTCTTGCCATGTGGTATCCTCTTTATGTTTCTCCATGCACTGGCTTTATTTCCCTCTCTCTGCTTTTGTGCATCCATTTCTGCCCTCCGTTCCCAAGTCCTGGATTCAAGAACCTGGCCAGGCTGATGACTGTTCTGGAAAATACCGACTTCCCAAGACAAGGTCTTACTGGCCCTGCCTGGGTCACGTAGCTGTCCCTGGTTTAATCTATGAGTGCAGCAGGGCTTCTGGTGTGCACCCCACACCCACAGGGAAGGAAAGCAATGCTCGGGGTTGGGGGTGGGCTGAGCAGACACCCAGGTTGTGGGTACAGCCTTCTTCCCGGGTACCCAGTCAATAGGACCACTGGGATGCTCACTTGGGCAAGAAGAAGGATAGTGATGATATTAATCATGCTTCTAGTTCTTAGAAAGCACTTTCCATGCCCTGACTCAGCTAATACAACAACCCCATGAAATGCATCTTATTATCATCATTGTCAACCTCATTTTACAGAGGAGTTAACTGAGGCACAGAGAGGGTCACAGTGAGGGGTGAGGCCAGGATTCCTGTCCAGCTGAGTGTCCTTAAGGCCGGCTTATCTGCTGCACCTATAATCACTGCGTGCATCTGCCAGACCTACCTTTCGGAGCTGTCGGGAGGACCGAATTAGATAACAGTGCCTTGGGGAGCCTCCTAAGCTCTCTAAAAGTGAGAGTCCCTCCTCGGTTTCTGTGTCGTCCTTCATGCTGGAATCAAGGCAGAGATACAGAAGCAGATGTGGGGCACATTTTAGGTCAGCATGCCCTACCTAGCTCTCCTTCCACGTTCCCACCAGGAGATTCACCCACCTTAAACCATGTCTGCCAAAGGACTCCAGTAAACCCTAAACATATAATTCAGAAGAGGCAATTAGACCACTAGTCATGGCTAAGCTTTTTCCAGTGGGTGCTTCAGGGGAGTAGGAGGGAAGGTGAGTGGAGCGTGCATATTTAATTCAAGATAGCTGGGGGAAGCAGGATTCAGGAGGAGAGGAGCAGGGCCCAGAGAGGAGCCTGGTGGAAGGCAGGGGGCTGCAGAGTGGATGCTGGACTCTGCAGCGGGGTGAGGGCGCTCTGCAAGCCATGGCATCCAGCCCCAGCCATGTCTTTTTGGGGTCTTAGCCATCACCATCCCAGCATCACTGGGAAGAGGCCCAGCATTGTATAGGTGGGGAAACCAAGGCCCAGACCTACTGAGGACCAGGCCATCATGGTCTCTTTTCTGGTTCACCATGTGACCTCTGTCAGCCCTTGAACAAAGCCCTGGATATGTTCTTCCAGGAAGGCTCTCCTGCCTGGGGCAGACCCCAGCGCATCACCCCCGGATACACAGACAGAGACACAGGGGCCCCCAACCTGAGCCTCCTCAAGCCCCTCCACTTCCATTATTCTTCTTGGATCAGAAGTTGTACCTGTGGGGCAAGACCTTTCCTTCTTCCCATCACTTTATAAGAGAACTCTCAACCCTTCTGCCTGGCAGTCAAGGTCTCCCCCGCCCCTGTTTGTCAGCCCTCCTGTCCTTTCCTTGCCAATAATAGGCAACACCTCCCACCACCCTGGCTCCCAGAGCTGCATTCGCTGTGGCTGAAGTTCCATGTTTTATATCCTGTCTCACAATGAGTTTGTCAGCCTGAGGATGGCTCCCAGGTAAGTCAATGAGGCTCTTATTTATCCACAGCCATGTCGTCTTCTCTCCTCCTCCATGTCTGTTCCAAACCTCTATTCTTTTCACCCCTGCAATAACAATGGGGAGAGCTGCCCAGCATGGAGCTTCCCGCCTGTTAGACACTTTTATCCACAGTTTCTTAAGGAATCCCCAGCAGAGGGGAGCATGGTCTCTTGTTTTGCAGAAGAGAAACCTGAGGCTCAGGGCTCCTAACTGGCAGCTGGCAGGGGGTGAGCAGCAGATAGAAGTTCCGGTCCTTGTCTGCCTGCCTCTGAAGCCCCTGCTATTGCAACCCCCACCCACTCACTTTGGTGAAGAACATTGAGACCACCAGGCATCTACCATCTTCACTTCCTGCCTCAAAAGGCATCTATGTCCACATTCACGGTCACCTCCCTTCCTATCTCAGGGGATGACTATCCCAGCTCCCCATTGAGTCCAATCTCTCCACCTGCGCTCTTATCCCACTTAGAGTTTAATTTCATCCCAGTTGCTCCAAGTTTAAGTGAAGTCGCTCAGTTGTGTTCGACTCTTTGCAACCCCATGGAATGAAGCCTACCAGGCTCCTCCATCCATGGAATTTTCCAGGCAAGAGTACTGGAGCAGGTTGCCATTTCCTTCTCCAGAGGATATTCCCAACCAGGGAATTTGCTCCAACTTGCTCTAAGATCCTCCTCCATAAACAGCTCCCCTTTCTATGTTCTCCTCTTCAGGGCGCCCCACCCCCCAGCCCCTTAACATGCTCAAGTCTCTTCCATTATTCTTCAAAACCAACGGAGGAAAAAAACCTGATCTGATTCCTCAAAAAGTTAACAGTAGAATCCCCGTATGACCCAGTGATTCCACTTCTAGGTGTATACCAGAAAGAACTGAAAACAGTTTAACACTTGTACACAAATGTTCATAGCAGCTCTACTCACAATTCCCAAAAGGCAGGGGGTGGGAGGAATCCAGATGTGCTGAGACTAGAAAGAGGTGATGGTTGCGCAATACTGTGAAAGAACTAAACACCACTGAACTGTCCACTCTAAAATGGTTAATATTTTTTATGTCCTGTGAATTTCGTCTAGACAGACAGGGAAAAAATCTTGAGCCTGTGTGAACCCCTTTAGCTATCACCCATCTTCCTCCTCCCGAGTCACCAACTGTCTTGAACATTAGTCCGTATCCACCATCTGTGCTTTCTTGTCCCTGATTCACTCCTGAACCCACTTCAATCTGGCTGCTCTGCCTCCGTTGCCTCCCTGAGGCTGTCCTGTCAAAAGCTACTAATAACTTTGTAATTATCAGCTTCAGTGACTACTTTTCAGCTCTTACCATAATAGTCCCTGACTATCAGACTAATACACCCTACTGCACTATGGGTGTCTGGTGGGTAACTCACACTTAATATGTCTACGCCTAAACCCCACCACCCACTTAGTCAAACAACCTACTTGTGCAGCCACTGCATCTTTTGGCATGAAGAAAAGAACACCGAACTGAAAGGGATTTAACCAGAGGACTGCATTATTGCATGCATCTAGAAATTCAGAGGAAAGCATTTAGAATTAGGTAATTCAGTGTCTGATGGACCCAGGCATGTAATTTCCATCTTTTGATTCAGCCATTTGCAGAATAGTGACTTCCTTGTTTCCCTACCACCTCTACCTCATGTTTGCAAGATGGCTGCACAGTTCCAGACATCACATTGTAGACATTTTAATAGTCACAAACAGCAGAAGGAGAGGTACATTTCCTAGCAATTTTCTTACTCCGTTGGTCAGGATCACTGATTTAGGACCTAGCTTCAAAAGAGACTGACCAAACACATATTTAACTTTCTTTTAAACCTTTGCTATGGGAAAGAAGGCTTCCCTGGTGGCTCAGTGGTAAAGAATCTGCCTGCCAAAGCAGGAGACGTGGGTTCAACGCCTGGGTCAGGAAGATCCCCTATAAAAGGAAGTAGCAACCCACTCTAGTATTCTTGCCTGGGAAACCCCATAGATATGGACAGAGTTGCCTGGGGACTGGAGTCCATGGGGTTGTAGAAGAGTCGGACATAACTTATCGACTAAACAACAACAATAACATCAACATGGAGAAGAAGTCTGTGCCGTTTACAACAAATTTTGGAGACTACTGCCCCAGCCCACCTCTAAATCCTGAATATTTTATCTTTGAAGTAATTCTCCCATCTGCTTCTTTCTCTCCATACTTTCATTGCTCTGTTGAGGCCTTCTCTATCATCTCTAACTTGGCTGAGGAGCTAGACCACTGTTAGCTGGCCTCCCTGCCTCACTTGGCAGTCCACACTAAGTCCTTCACGGCTTGGTGCCTGCTGCCCTGTTGATGCCCTCAGCATTCATAAGGCTTTGGAATATCAAATATAGTTCGTTCTCTGTTCACCCCATGCCCTTCACACCTCCTGGCCGTTGCCTGAAACACCTTCCTCCATCCCTCCCTATTCCTCTCATCTGGCAAATATACTCATTTTGTTGAATTCTGTTCAACTGTCACCTTCTCCAGAAAGCCTTCTCAGAACTCACCACCTTCTGTGTACCCAGATTTTCCCCTGCCTGCCTTTATCTCCTTACTTTGTGCATCACATATAAATTACCACTCCACCCCCTTAGACTGGGTGACAGGAGGGTGAAAATAGTTTCTTTTGACTTGATATTGCTAGCCTCCAGGAGGGGGTCTGGCACCCAGCTCCTAGGAAGAAGTTCACTGACCTGAACAGAGACTGTCATTCCCCTCTAGCTTACGGATCTCTCTAGCTCACCCTCCACAACTTAAAGTGCAGCAGGTACTTGCTAGTGTTGCCTTATCTCCTTCGGGACGAGGACCGTGTTTCATACCCTGTGCACCCTTCACAGTAGGCACCTTGTACATGGTAGGGACCCAGTAGGTATTATTAAAGGCTATAGGAATGATTCCGTAAAATTATTTATAGTTGACCCTTAAACAGTGCAGGAGTGTGGGGCATCCACCCTCCACACAGCCAAACATTCAGAAATTTACACATACACGTGGTTCTCCCACATCTACAATTCCTCATCCCTGGGTTCGACTAAGCTTGGACTGTGCGGTGGTGGTGGTGGTGGTTTAGTCACTAAGTCATGTCTGACTCTTGCGACCCCGTGGACTGCAGCCCACCAGGCTCCTCTGTCCATGGAATTTTCCAGTCAAGAATAGTTGGAGTGGGTTGCCATTTCCTTCTGCAGGGGATCTTCCTGACCCAGAGATGGAACTCACGCCTCCTGCATTGCAGGTAGTCTCTTGTATCACAAGCAGATTCTTTGCCACTGAGCCACCAGGGAAGTCCGTGCACTGTGTAGTGCGGCAATATTTACTGCAGGAAACAAATCCACAAGGAGATAGACCCATGCAGTTCAAGCCCCTGCCGGGTGAGGGTCAACTGTATATATTTTTAAGTTGTCTTATTTTTACTTTTCCTTTTAATTTTAAAATTAGAAATTATGACATTGTAGAAAATGTATAAAAGATTTTTAAAAAGCCTGAAGGAAAAAGCAGAATTCACTCATGACCTTTCAACTTACATTAATGTTGGAATGAATGTCCTCTCTTTTTATGGGTAAGATCTTAGAGAATGAGGAGAGCAGCTGTACACCGTGTGTGTTTAAAGCCCACTGTTCTCTGGGTCTCCTGTGGGCTAATTGACTATTAGGATGGCCACTTTAGCTGGGTCTCACTTTTTCACACTGTGGGCAAACACTGGAGATCAGCAGTGAAGGCCCTTTGATTCCTGAAAATCGACCCTTCTGTCCCTCCAGGTTCTTCTGTTAGTGGGAAAGCAGATGGAATGCCTCGTGTATGCATCAGGGATCCTACATTTAAGAACAATTTGCTGAGAATCAGCCATAAGAAGCCTCCGGCAAAGGAGACAGGCGTCTTGCCTCTCGGGAAAGGAAGTTTGCTCCTCTGGGCAGGGCTTAAGGAGGCCCCCCAACAAGTAGGGGTCCCCAAGTGACCACCTGGGCTCAGGCAATTTTGCTAGGAAAAATCTGGAGTGAGTGGGAAGGAGCATGAGCTGAGGGGTAAGTGAGGAGGATGCCTAAGAACACAGATGAGGCACAGTCAGCACTGCGAGTGGGAGGAGGAGGAGAGGGTTCTTGTAAATCAGCTCCCATTTATTGATCACTGGATGCAGAAGGTGTTGCGATTAGAGCAGGCTTCTGAGTTTCACCCACTGGAGTTTGATTTGTGGACAACTTGTTTTTTGCCTCTCACGATTCATTGGATCATCAGCTCAGAACCCCTTGGTTTTTAAAAAACAAACGAACAGTTTGTATTTATCTAGCTGTGCCAGGGCTTAGCTGCAGCATCTGCACTCTTCGTTTCAGCCAGTGAGATCTAGTTCCCTGACCAGGGATGGAACCCAGGCCCCTGAATTGGGAGCACAGAGTCAGCCTCCGGCCCACCAGGGAAGTCCCCTCCTTGCTTTCATGTGTGTTAACTTCTGGGTATTGGTTTAAGTTTTAGTTCCATCCTCAGTTATCTGGGGCAGGTTTCTTACTCTTTCTGAGTTTGAGTGTCTTCATCTGTAAAATGTGATTGTGGTAAAGACTGAATTAGATGAGTCCATGGAAGTTCCTGGGTCTCAGCTCCATTAAACCATTTCCGCTCCATCTCTCTTGATTTTGAGTCATTTTTCATTGCCGCTTTTAGCAAACCCTGCTGCATGTTCATTTTGGAGGCTTCCCTGACTTGGATGCTATCTGATTTTGACCTGGAATTCCTAGATACCTGCCCCAGGACCCTCACTTAAAACCTTGTTTCCAGCCCTTGCACAGATGTTATCTCCCTTCTTGCAAGGGCAGAGGCGAGTTGTCTTGATCTGATTCTTCCTTGGACACCCGCTGCTCTGTGCAATGAAGCACAGAGTTGGTGACACTGCAGAGCTGAATAGGATGGCCCTGGGTTCCCTGAGCTCCCCACACATGACCGTTTGGGTCTGCCAGTCCCGGGTTAGAGGGCGAAACAGGCTGACCAGGGCTTCCTACCATCAGAGCTGGGTGCACATGTGTGCGTGCATGTGTATAGCAGTATGTGTGTGAGTGAAGGTTTTGTCCTTGTTTAGGGGTTTTGAAGTGACCCCAGGAGATCCTGGACCATCTTAGATCCACCCAGATTTCAAATGGTTCCTCAGTTTCCAAAAATGGCTTCCAGAATTGATTCCATCTTCTAAGGTTGTTCGCCTCTTATGCATAACACATAGCTGCTCTTCCTTCTTTCCCTCCCACCGCTGAACCCTCCCTCCCTCCAAATGAGGCCACACTCACTTTGACAGTAGAGACTATGTTTGTTTCATTTTCATACCCCCTGCCTCTTGTTGGCCCATCCTCTCCACACACAGGTACACTCCACAAGTAACATTTTAACTGACACATAAGAGGTGCCCATTCAATACATGATAAAGGAATAAAACCAGGGTAAGCTTTAGGGGGTTGGGTCCTCATATCTCGCTGAACTCAAGGAGTCCAGGTAGGAGTTGGAAGGTCTTGTATCCTAGCCCAGTTCTGCCAGTATTTAATAATGATGAGGATACAAATAATAGAATATAGAGCTAACATTTATTCACCAA
Organism: Nanger dama; assembly: GCA_917880005.1. Classification (NCBI taxonomy): domain Eukaryota; kingdom Metazoa; phylum Chordata; class Mammalia; order Artiodactyla; family Bovidae; genus Nanger; species Nanger dama. The sequence goes on from CAKJTW010000075.1 coordinate 131,180, forward strand.
ATTCTACATTGCTGTATGTGCAAGCTCTTTCTAGCCATTTGTTACCTAACTCAGTCCTTCCTACAACCCTTAAAATAATAATCCTTACCTCCATGTTGGGTTTATCTGGTGGCTCAGATGGTAAAGAATCTGCCTGCAATGCAGGAAACCTGAGTTTGATCCCTGGGACAGAAGATCCCCTGGAGACAGGAATGGCTACCTATTCCAATATTCTTGAGTGGATAATTCCATGGACAGAGGAGCCTGGCAGTCTATCTACCCTAGCTAATAATTGGCAATTTGACCCATCTGGGCTAGCCTGGCATCTGAGCTTTTTACCCATATGCCACCTCTCCTGCACCTCCTTGCTCCTGGGTGACTTTGGCCAAATCACTTCTCTCTGGGCTGTGCCGGCCTCATCTGTGAATGGAAGGCCAGGGGACAGATGACACGATGACTAAGGTACCTATTAAAATTCTCTTTCCACGAGATCAGTAGTAAAGCCAACTGGTAACCCCCTCCTGTTTGCACAGGCTTTTATAGTTCATAAACCCCTTACTCATCCTTCTCCTTAAGCAGATTGCCTTGGAAACAAGATTTGCCTGCAGTGGTTGGACCAGCTTCCCAGAGTCACTGCTCAAGAAATCTTGGCAGGAGGGGGCACTTCCAGGACCATGGCTGCCTGTGCTTACCCTGAGACCCGAAGAGGCACTGGCTGTCCTTGCCACTCAGGTTGTCTTCCCAGAGGCAGGGGTTCTTATCAACAGAAAGAGTGGTTAGACCAGTGAAGCCACCTCCTTACACAACCTGGGCAAGGAAGGATGGGCAACTGGACAGTGAGGTTTTTAGAAAATACCTCATTCTGGACAGAAATGCTGTAAACAGTTCCAGGAGGCTAGACTCACCCAGCCCCAAGGGCTGTGGGAAGGGGTTTGTTATCCATTCTGTGTAGTTCATGCATTCATTCACTCATTCATTCATTCAACAAACAGGTACTGAACATCCATGATGGGACTTCATTGTGCTAGGAACTTGGAATAAACAATGATGCCTCCTTCTCTTCAGGAGCCCATCACTGGGGAAAGATGATTTATCCAGACAAACAGATAAATTCAACACAACACAGCATTCTGGCTGAGTGATCCTAGAACACTGACCACCTTCTCTGACAGTTTCCTCACCAACCAAATAGGGAAAATAATACCCTGTCTCCTGCTTCATGTCCTGCACCAGCATTCCACATCCTATGGGGCTTCCTAGGTGGTTCAGTGGTAGAGAATCCCCCTGCCAATGCAGGAGATGCAGATTCAATCCCTGGGTTGGGAAGATCCCCTGGAAGAGGAAATGGCAACCCACTCCAGTATTCTTGCCAGGATAATCCCACCGCCAGAGGAGCCTGAGAGGCTACAATCCATGGGGTCGCAGGGAGTCGGACACAACTGAGCAACTGAGCAGGCACACACATCCTATGGATCACTTCTTGTTTCTGAAACACACCAGACACTTCTATTCCCATCCCTTTGCCTCACCATTCCTGCTGCTCTCTCTGCCTGGGATGCCCCTTTCCCATACCTGTCTTGTAAATTCCTACTCTACCCCAGCATCTAGCATAGTTAGAAGATGAATAAATATTTGCTCAATGAATAAATCCCTCAAAATCAAGTTTCTCTCTCCCCAACCCCCACCCCATTCCTTTTCTCCCTCCCACCACCCTCCTTCCTCTCCCTCAGTCAGACCTGAATTCCCCAGGCAGAACAATTATTTGCTTGTCTCCCCATTAAAATGCAAGCTTCTCATGTGCAAACACCGTGAAAGACACAGAACCTTAGTGGTTAGTAAACATTAGTAAAAGTGAAAAACAAGTTGGTCGGGAAAGGTGTTATTATCTTCATGTAATAATGACTCTTAGGTTTTGAAAAGTCCCAAAGAACTTGTGAATCATCCTGGAAGGTTAAGTAACTCGCCCATCACCCAGGGCCCCAGGCAGCCTCATTTTCTGACCTGAATCTGAGCCATCAGATCACAGTTTTCCTTGGCATTTAAGAAAAGGACTTATTTCACAAATCCTAAAGCACGTTTTCCAACATCTCAGAAACTGGGATGTGGTTTTCTTTCTTAAATGATCCCTAAAATAACAGTGATATATTTTATAAGCAATGTGTCCTTAGATGTGATGAGATCTGTTCATATAACTCAATAATAGGGAAAGCTGGAAGCAACCTGCACTTGGCAGCTGTTGATTAAAGAAATGAGGCACTTTTATGTAATTGAGTAATACAAAATAATGATAAATATGTTCATAATTATGATTAATTATAAATTGTGTGTGTATCAAGGAAAATCACTGTGATACTTTGTTTTACTAACAAATCTTTGCTTAAATCTGATTTTTTCTTCTTTTTCTTTTGATGGCTTAGGTGCATTTTGAAAAACAATTCTGTATTGATAGCCACCATGGTGTAAGCAAGAATCACCTGAGATTAATAAAGTTGCAGGTGTCCTTTCTTTGCAGCTGAGCTTTAATTACTTCAAAATAATTCCAATGTTATTTATTTTTGGTCATAAAATTTAAAAATATACTATATTGAAATAGTTTCTAACTTAAGGAAAGTTGCAAGAATAGTACAAAGAACTCGTGTACGTGGGGAGCTGGGCGGGGAGCAGCCCGCATTCTCAGCCTGGGGGGCGGGGGCTGTCATAGAGGGACTGCTCTCTGGGTCACTGCTCCTCTTTCTAGATCCTTTGAGAAGAAAGGCAATTCCTAGACACACTTTCCCTCACTCTTTTTTTTTTTCTTTTTCATCATATCATGAACTTAGCCTCAGGCCCACATTTCCTTCATGAAAACCTTCACTGCAGGCTTCCTCCCACCCCAAACCCTCCATCTTCGTCACACTGCCTGAGCTCCTTATAGCTCAGGTCACATGACTTTGCCATCGGGTGTCACCTTGCCCCTCCATTCAGAGACCAGAATGAATGCTGTTTCATTCTTGTAGCCTCAGCGCCAAGCATGATCTCTGACAACAGAGTTCAAGGAAGCCTAGAATGAATGAATGAGAGAAGTCGAGAAGGCACAGTTGAGGCTGACCCAGAGAGACAGAGGCAGAATGGGGTATCGGGATTCAGGGATTTGCTCTGAGGCAGAGGAGTGGCTGACCACCTGGTCCAGACCACCCCTGGCTCCTGCCTGCTGCTCACTGGCCTGGTTTTCTCCACGGCATTTCTCACTGTCTGCTCTGTTATCTGTTGACTTGCTTGTCCTCTGTCACCCCCACCCTGGCCCCCTCCCTCAGCTGCTCCATGACAGCACCCATGCTACATGACCTGCCCCCTTGCTCACCACTCTACCCCAGCCCTGGCACAGCCAGAGGCACATGGTGGGCACTCTGTAGCGCCTCGCTGCGTGATGAACAGATGAATCCCTGCTCCTTTTGAAGGCCTAGGTTCTGCTCTCAAGGCCTTGTTTGTTGCCCATCTTATGAATGCCCTTTAAATTTCAGATGCACCTTTTCCTAAAGGCCTCCTGGGGATAGTAATAACTTCAAGGTCTTTCTTCTTTTTCTCTCTGTTTTCCTTGTTGTCTTCCTGTTTCCATCCCTGAGTACCTGCTGTGAGCTGCACACTGTCCCGGACACTAGGAATATAGACAAGACTCCAGGACAGGGTCCCGATGAGATCTCTGATGGAGGGTGTCAGAAGAGACCTGGAGGCCCGTGGGCACACGAGGATGTGCTTGGTGAAATCTAGTTCAAGATGTTCTGTTCAAACATGATTAGTTGAAATTCTCACAGCAAAAATGCTAAAGCTCTTCTAGGTAAAAGGCTTATAAATCTGTGCCACCATCTATGAGACACATGGAGGGAAATGGGGGAAGGGAGAGTCCCTCCTTTAATATTTTTTAAAATATTTTTACTGAAGTATAGTTGATTTGCTATGTTGTATTAATTTCTTTTATACAAATGAAGTGATTCAGTTATATATATACATATATACACATACACACTTTTTAATTTCCATTATGGCTTATCATAGGATATTGAATATAGCTTCCTGTGCTATACAATAGGACCTTGTTGTTTATCCATTCTATATCTAAAAGCTTCAAGGTGAAGTCGCTCAGTCGTGTCCGACTCTTTGTGACCCCGTAGACTGTAAACTACTAGGCTTCTCCGTCCATGGGATTCTCCAGGCAAGAATACTGGAGTGGATTGCCATTTCCTTCTCCAGGGGATCGTCCCGACCCAGGGATCGAACCCAGGTCTCCCGCATTGGAGGCAGACACTTTAACCTCTGAGCCACCAGGGAAGCCCTCTGCTAATCCCCACCTCCATCTCTCCCCCAACCCCCTCCCCCTTGGCAACAAGTCTATTCTCTATGTGTGTGATTCTGTTTCTGTTCCACAGATAGATTCATTTGTGGCATGTTTTAGATTCCGCATATAAGTGATATTATATGGTATTTGTCTTTCTCTTTCTAACGTATACTTTGCTTAGTATGATGATCTCTGCATCCATGTTGCTGCAAGTGGCTTTATTTCATTCCTTTCTCTGACTAGTTCAGTTCAGTTGCTCAGTCTTGTCCGACTCTTTGTGACCCCGTGGACTGCAGCATGCCAGGCTCCCTGTCTATCACCAGCCCCTGGAGCTTGTTCAAACTCATGTCCATTGAGACGGTGATGCCAACCAACCATCTCATCTTCTGTTATCCCCTTCTCCTCCTGACCTCAATCTTTCCCAGCATCAGGGTCTTTTCCAGTGAGTCAGTTCTTCACATCAGGTGGCCAAAGTACTGGAGTTTCAGCTTCAGCATCAGTCCTTCCAATGAATATTCAGGACTGATCTCCTTTAGGATGGACTGGTTGGATCTCCTTGCAGTCCAAGAGATTCTCAAAAGTCTTCTCCAACACCACAGTTTTTTTAGGTCAGTCTCCCAAGGTAATAGAAATAAAGACAAAAATGAGCAAATAGGATCTAATCAAACCTACAAGCTCTTGCACAGCAAAGGAAACTACAAATAAAACAAAAAGATGACCTACAGAATGGGAGAAAATATTTGCAAAGGATATAAATGACACATTCTCTATATGTCAGAGAATGTTTTGCCTATAATCTCTTCTAGGAGTTTTATGGCATCATTTTTCATATTTCCTCCTCTTCTTGAAAATAAAGTAGAAAAATTCTTCCATGGATGTGGGGGAGGTGGGTAAAGGAACATTTTTGATCCATTATATATTTTTTTTCATGGGATTTCCCTGGTGGCTCAGTGGCAAAGATTCCACCTACCAATGCAGGAGACACGAGTTCTATCCCAGGTCTGAGAAGATCTCTTGGAGAAGGAAATGCAACCCACTGCAGTAGTCTTCCTGGGAAATCACGTGGACAGAGGAGCCTGGTGCGCTGTAGCCCATGGGCTCGCAAAAGAGTCTGACGTTACTTAGTGACTAAACAACAACAACATGTTTTTCATAACTTTATTCTGATTATAAAATTCAGTTTAGTTGCTCAGTCATGTCCAACTCTTTGTGATCCCATGAATTGCACCACACCAGGCCTCCCTGTCCATCACAATCTCCTGGAGTTCACTCAAACTCACGTCCATCGAGTAGGTGTTGCCATCCAGCCATCTCATCCTCTGTCGTCCCCTTCTCCCTCCTGCCCCGAATCCCTCCCAGCATCAGAGTGTTTTCCAGTGAGTCAACTCTTCACATGAGGTGGCCAAAGTACTGGAGTTTCAGCTTTAGCATCATTTCTTCCAAAGAAATCCCAGGACCGATCTCCTTCAGAATGGACTGGTTGGATCTCCTTGCAGTCCAAGGGACTCTCAAGAGTCTTCTCCAACACCACAGTTCAAAAGCAGCAATTCTTCGGCACTCAGCTTTCTTCACAGTCCAACTCTCACATTCATACATGACCACTGGAAAAACCATAGCCTTGACTAGATGGACCTTAGTCGGCAAAATAATGTCTCTGCTTTGGAATATGCTATCTAGGTTGGTCATAACTTTTCTTCCAAGGAGTGGGCGTCTTTTAGTTTCATGGCTGCAGTCACCATCTGCAGTGATTTTGGAGCCCCAAAAATAAAGTCTGACACTGTTTCCACTGTTTTCCCCATCTATTTCCCATGAAGTGATGGGACCGGATGCCATGATCTTCATTTTCTGAATGTTGAGCTTTAAGCCAACTTTTGCTCTCTCCTCTTTCACTTTCATCAAGAGGCTTGTTAGTTCCTCTTCACTTTCTGCCATAAGGGTGGTGTCATCTGCATATCTGAGGTTATTGATATATCTCCTGGCAATCTTGATTCCAGCTTGTGCTTCTTCCAGTCCAGCGTTTCTCATGATGTACTCTGCATAGAAGTTAAATAAGCGGGGTGACAATATACAGCCTTGACGTACTCCTTTCCCTATTTGGGACCAATATGTTGTTCCATGTCCAGTTCTAACTGTTGCTTCCTGACGTGCATACAGATTTCTCAAGAGGCAGGTCAGGTGGTCTGGTATTCCCATCTCTTTCAGAATTTTCCACAGTTTATTGTGATCCACACAGTCAAAGGCTTTTAATCCATGCTAAATTTGAGGGAAGAAAACAGACCAATATAAAGAAAAAAATTTTTCTCTAAATCCCAACCCCCTGCTACATAATAAACTACCAATATTTTTGGCACTTTCTCTTTAGTCTCTTCTTTAAGCATGAAGTCAGGTGGAGATCCTTGAGATTGTGCTGCTTGTATAATATCATCCTTTGTTTTTCCACTTGGTATGCCACAAGTATTTTCCCACATAATTAAAAACACATTATCAGGAAGGGAAGCAAGTTGCAGCGTTACACAGTTTAGCCTAGTACCAGGAAAAACAGTACCAAAAATAATGATGTGTATTTTCTATGCACACATGGAAAGTGTTTTTGTAAAGCTCTAATGGACACACTTCAAAGTAGTGATTACTCTGGAGAGGAGCAAGAAAGAGACAGATGTAGGAAAACAGGGGACATTAGCTATACCAGCAATGCTCAAGTTGAAAGGAGTGAGAGAAATTAAAGTTTTTAAGTATAACATATATAACTGAAGTTATTTTTCAGTTAAACTTTATTATGTGCTCAGCTGCTCAGTTATATCCAGCTCTTTGTGATCTCATGGACTGTAGCTCACCAGGCTCCTCTATCCATGGGATTTTCCAGGCAAGAATACTGGAGTGGGTTGCCATTTCCTTCTCCAAATTCTACAGTTCAGTTCAGTTCAATCGCTCTGTCATGTCCAACTCTTTGCGACCCCATGAATCAGAGCACGCCAGGCCTCCCTGTCCATCACCAACTCCTAGAGTCCAACCAAACCCATCTACATTGAGTCAGTGATGCCATCCAACCATCTCATCCTCTGTCATCCCCCTCTCCTCCTGCCCTCAATCTTTCCCAGCATCAGAGTCTTTTCAAATGAGTCAGCTCTTCACATCAGGTGGCCAAAGTATTGGAGTTTCAGCTTCAGCATCAGTCCTTCCAATGAACACCCAGGACTGATCTCCTTTAGGATGGACTGGTTGGATCTCCTTGCAGTTCAAGGGACTCTCAAGAGTCTTCTCCAATACTATGGTTCAAAAGCACTCAGCTTTCTTTATAGTCCAACTCTCACATCCATACATGACCACTGGAAAAACCATAACCTTGACTATATGGACATTTGTTGACAAAGTAATGTCTCTGCTTTTTAATATGCTGTCTAGGTTGGTCATAACTTTCCTTCCAAGGAGTAAGCATCTTTTAATTTCATGTATCTGCAGTGATTTTGGAGCCCAGAAAAATAAAGTCAGCCACTGTTTCCACTGTTTCCCCATCTATTTGCCGTGAAGTGATGGGACCGAATGGTAGTCATCATTATATTGTTTAATTTTATGTGGTGGCACCTTGTTTTACTGAAACTTTCTTTTCAGATCAGACAACAGAATTGTGTCAAATTCTAGGGACTCCCTAATGGTTCAATGGTTAAGGCTCCATGCTTTTGATGCAGGGGGCCCAAGTTCGATCCCTGGTCAGGGAACCAAGATCTTGTGTGCTGAGTGGCACACCGCAAAAAAAAAAAAAAAGTATTGTGTCAAATTCTTAACTATTTTCAATAATTTTGTGATTAACCTCTCTGGGTACAAATCTTTGTCTCAATGTTGGTGATTTCCTTTGCATGAATTCCTACAAGTGGAATTCTCAATGTCCATCAATTTACACCCTGCCAAGCATGGCATGCTAGCATCCACCTCACATCTTCACAAAACTGAGTATTATCAGCTTTAAAAGTCATTAGTAATTTGGTGCTAACTTGCTTGATTTTAATTGGCGTTTCTCTATTACTAGCAGATCTAAACATTTTTTGGTAAACTCATTAGCCATTTTCCCTAAGGGAGGATGTTCCTTCCTCAACTTAAAGGGGAGAATGAGAGACAGACACTGTTCAAGGAGGGAGCAGTGTGGATCCACGCTGAACAGCATTTGTTTTCATCCTTAGAGGTTTCTTCCTTTCCCTGCTTGGGAGAAAGAGAAGCTGAGAAAAAGCAGCTTGGGGGCCAGAACAACATAAGTAACATTAGCTATGAGTCAGCCTGAAGCTCATAAAGTTAATGTTCTGAAAACTCAGCTCTAACATCACTAACCTGCCCACGCCTTCATCTCCACAACACTTGTCAAGAAAAAAGTCCTCCTAATGGAACCCAATCCATCTTCTTAAGCATTTTCCTTCATCTGTACGTCACATCTTCCCTTCAGTGGACCATGTGCCCCTCTTCAAACGCATAGCCTGAGTCCTACTCTTTCCTTTGCTCACATCATTATTCCCTCCACTGCTGTGCCTTCTCTCCTTGATCCCCTCGTCAGCCTTCCCTTAAGAACGATTCCAAAGGTCATTTCTCCTTCAGTTGTGATTTTGCTCATCCCCTAGAATTCAAGGGCCTTTTCATTTCTTGCAGCTTGCATTTCTTCTTGAGGCAGGAGTTAGAGACAAAGATTTTTTCAAACCCTGGTTTGTTGGTGTCTCCCACCTTCTACATGTGTTCCTTGGGTAAGTTATCAAGGAGTCTGAGTCTTTAATCAGGAAATTAAATGAGATCATGCAAATAAAGTATCCACAGCTCCTGACACATAGCAGAATGTTCACCTGCTGTTAATTTCTACTTTGGATCATTTTGTCTTGCATTACAGTGATACAGACCATTTTCATACCATCCTCAGCTTCTTTCTAGAGACTCTGTAGGAAGAAGCCCAGTTCTTGCATTTTATATGCCTTCTGCACCATAATATTTGACACAAAGCTTTGTACTCAGTAGCTATTCAATGCATAGTTGTTAAATTTGGATGAGATTAAAGGCAACTCATTGAAAATTTACTTTTGACCAAAATTTAATTGGTAAGTGAACGGTCTGTACACAGTTTCTATAATAAACAAACCAAGGAAGTAAAGAGAAATGATTAAGTGTGACCTAGGGTTCCAAGGCTGGATCTTCCACTCTAGCTGTAAGATGCTGGGAAAGCCATTGATTTCATGGAGAAGTCCTAGTTCCTGTGTCTGTGAAGGTAGATCTTATGAGAACCTACTTCATGGGAGATCTCCTTGGGAAAGATCCTATATAGACAGTGCAGGGCATATAGCAAAGCTATCATTTCATGGGCATAAAAGAAGGCAAAGGCAAAGAACTATGAGAACTAGAGTTACTGATAAGAGATTGAAATATGTGTCTCACTAGTCATATTTTCAAGTCCCTAAGAATGTAGGGACACTAAGAATGTAGTGTTTATTTAAATTTGCCTGTCTAGTGTTTTTTGAGAGAGAAATATTTTATTAAGGAATGAAATGTTTTAAATAATATGAATTTTCTGGACTTTTCTGAACCTTAATGCCACCATCTTAAGTCTTGCAGAAAGTTTATATCCTGCAGCTAGGATGACAAGACTGTAGTACAATTTCATTGTCTTCATTCATCATTGAGTGTATACTGTGTGTCGGGCATTTAACAAAGTGCAAGGGCAACACATTTTTAAAAGTTTCAAATTAATCTTTTTGGTATTAAAGCTGTAAAATAAGAGTCATGAGATTTTCAGAGTTAGAGTGCTTCTCAATTTGAAGGAAATGGAATATTTCTCAACTGAATAAAAAGCCAATAGGGAAATCTGGCTCTGACTCTTTAAGAAAAAAGGAGAGTTCACACAACTTAACCATCCATTTGGTCTTCCCTGGTTGCTCACTAGTAAAGAATTCAGTTGCCAGTGTCGGAGACTGGGTTCGATCCCTGGGTCAGGAAAATCCCCTGGAGAAGGAAATGGCAACCCACTTCAGTGTTCTTGTCTGGGAAATCCCATGCATAGAGAATCCTGGTGGGGTCCATGGGGTCACCTAAGAGTCAGACGTGACTTACTGACTAAATGACAACCATCCATTTAGAGAAAGGAAAGAAGGAAGGGGAAGGAGAGGGAGGGCAGAGAGGAAGAGAGAAACAGTAGGTTTGTCCCTACAAGTGAAAAAATCAGGAAACTACCTTTTCTTCCACTACCCCATTACTGAGCAAAGATTTGCTCAAAATCCTCCAGTAGCTTTCCACTGAGTGCAGGAAAAATTCAAAACTCTAATATCATGTAGTGGATAGTATTTGTTGCTTACATATTAAATAATATTCATTCTCCCCTTCCCAGCAACACCTCTATTTGTTCGTGTAAACACTTAACTCCTAATTTCAGAGGAGATTTGAACTGTCTAATCCTCCAATGCATGGCAATCTCTGGTAATTATCAGTGGTCCTTAATCAGTAAGGGAGTCTATTGCTTCAGTTACTGCTGGCAGCCCCTTTGTGACCATGAGGAGAAACATGCTGATAACGACAGAGCAATGAGCTAAAGATTCTGACTCCACTGAATTAAGCAACTCTGAAGCCATCCAACTTTGAAGCTCTCATAATGTTAGATCAGAAACTTTATTATATAAGTCATTTTGGGCTTAGCTTTTGTAACCTGCAGCAGCAAAATCATTATAATGGTTATACACACTCTGAGGCCTTCATACATGGTGCCTCTTTGTCCTATTATGTGGTGTCTTACCACTTGATCTCGATGCTTTCATGCCCTGTTCTCCTTTTGGTTCCTCAAATATATCCTGCCGTGTCTTTTGTCCAAGCCTTTACACATACAATTCTCTTTGGCTGGCTAATTCCAACCAATCTTTAGGACTTTGCCTAAATGTTACCTTCTCTGGAATCCCCTGGGGAAGGAAATGGCAACCCACTCCAGTAGTCTTGCCTGGGAAATCCCAAGGATAGAGGAGACTGGTGGGCTACAGACCATGGGGTCAAAAAAAGAGTCGGACTTGACATAGTGACTAAATAACAGCTGACTCCTAATCTTGAGCTGAGCTGGATGTCATTCTCTGAGAGGTAATTACACATTATTGGGCTATCCTATTAGCAGGATTAATTTATTGACACAGTATTGCATGGTAGGTTAATCAACAGATTCTAGAATCAGATTGCTTGGGTTCAAATCTAGATTCTGCCTCTTATTAGCTGGGTGATATTGAGCAAATTACTCAACCCTCTTTGGTTTTATTTCTTCATATAGCAAATGGAGATAACAGTATCCTCCCTATATATATTTTGTGGACTAATTCATGTAATTAATACATGAATTAATACATGAAAACATGCATTAATACATGAAAAACACATAACACCAGTCCAGAGTTATTTTTGTCCTCATCACTGTTGCTAGAGAGGCAGCCTAGTAGAGAGGGAAAGGATCCAAGTCCAAGACCTGGATTTGGATCACCACATAATTATCTATTGGCACCTCAACATCTGCCAGGCTTCTCTGGGCCTCTGTTTTTCTCACCTCTGGAAGGAGATCCCATTCTGTCATGTATGTTCATTCATTTATTCAATAAGTGTTTATTGAGTACCATCCCTTTTATCATTATGAAAGTTCCCTCTCCCAGTGACATTTTTTAAAAGTCTGTTTTGTCTGATATCAATATAAGCCACTCCAGTTCTTTTATGATTATTGTTGGCATAATATATATCTTTTTCCATCCTTTTCTTTCAGCATTTATGTTGAACTAATGTTTGTCTCCTATACACAGCATATCGTTGAATATTCTTTTTTTTTAAGTCCTATCTGACGATTTCTGCCTTTTGATTAGATTGATGGGGCTTGCTTTTAAACATTGGAGATACTATAATATAACTGAATGCTGGGAAAAGGGATCCAGCCAAAGGAGGGGGTGGGAAATGTAGGTGAACAATGAAGGTGAAGGTAAATGTAGTAGGTTCTTGAGAAGATCAGCAAGGGGAGGATCCAGAGCTCCTATGAAGGAAGTTCTTACAGAAGAGATCCTTCCTCTGTGATGCCAGGAAGGAAACAGAGGATGGGCACAGATGCAGATGCTTTTATAAGTGTGATGGCACAGAGCTCAAAGCATTCACATATGGTGTTTTCTATATTCTCTTGTGGTACGACTCAGGAAATATAATTGGTATGGAAGTGCTTCAAAAGCATTCGAGATACACAAAGCAGTGTTCTCACTTCTTCAACCCCTTGCCGGCTAGCACAGAGTGGAGCTCTGCATAACTATCTGAGACCTGAAGACAGCTGGGTTTTGAGAGGATGGATGCAGGAAATCAGAGGCAGGCAGGGGAGGTCTGGAGCCCTGAGCTTGACCTGCTCATGACTTGGACCAAAGCCAGGGCTGAGAAGGCAGCATGAAGAAAAAGAGGCTCCTGTGGATTTGTTTTCGATTCCCTCTTTCACATGGGCCCAACCCTGCTGGCAGCGTTCACTGGCTCTGAGAAAAGAGGGCTCTGGGTTTGCCCAATCATTGTGCAACATCCCGTCATGTCCACAACCAGAGGCTGCTCATCACCCTGGGTCTAGTGACCTGTGCTGACAAGCTCTGGTGAGCAAGCCTCGACTGGACCGCGCCAACTCCTCATCCTGACTGAACTGCACAACCTCACAGGCCCGAAGGCTTTCCTTCTCACTCACAGCCCAACGTGCTTTTGATTCACCCTGCTGTTTGGTGGAGACGCGGGAGTCTGCTGAGCAGCTGAGGAAGCTCTCTGGCTTAATGCGATTGCATGACAAATATTCTTCTTAAAATTTTTTTGACAGAAATACAGGTTTATTGTTGAAAAAGCAAAATATACATTTTAAAAAAATCTATCACCCCCAGCCCCCACCCAGAAGTAATAATGTTAACTTTTTGGTATATGCCCTCTCTCCATCATGGGCTTCCCAGGTGGCTCAGTGGTAAAGAGTGTGCCTGCCAATGCAGGAGACATGGGTTCGATCCCTGGGTTGGGAAGATCCCCTGAAGAAGGAAATGGCAACCCACTCCAGTATTCTTGTCTGGAGAACCCCATGGACAGAGGAGCCTGGTGGGCTACAGTCCACAGGGTCTGAGTGACTAAGCACACTTGCGTATGCCCTGGGTCATATACATATATTTTGATGGAATAATATGAACACAAAGGCAGGGTGGAGTGGGAAATGGAAATCAAGTGCTTTAAGGTCTTTGTGTTTTCTGGGAAGTGGTAAAAAGTGCATTATGTGCAAGTGTCCTTTATATTAACAGTAATAAGTCAAAGATGCACATTGAAATATCTAAGTAACTGTGAAAAGAATGGTAAAAAGATATATAACTGAACCAGCCGACATAGAGGGGAAATTAAGTAATAAGGAAGAAGAAAGGTGAGGAAAAACTTGAAAACATGACACAGAAAACAAATAATAGCATAATAGATTTAAAGCTGAACACATCAGAAACCATACTAAAAGAAATGGGTTAAATATACCAATTAAAATGCAAAGACTTTCAGGCTGGATAAAAAGAAAACAAAATTCAACTTTATGCTACTACGAGGGCTTCCCTGGTGGCTCAGATAATAAAGAATCTGCCTGCAATGCTGGAGACCCAGGTTCGATCCCTGGGTCAGGAAGATCCCCTGAAGAAGGGAATGGCCACCCACTCCAGTATTCTTGCCTGGGAAATCCCATGGATGGAGGAACCTGGCAGGCTACAGTCCATGGGGTCACAAAGAGGTGGACATGACTGAACAACTGAGCACAAGGTACGTAAGGACTCTGAAATGTTGGAAGGAAATGGATTGGAGAAGATATAACTAAGGAAATCTGAGCAATGCAAAGGAGACTTTAGATCCAAATGTGTTATTAAAGAGGGAAAGGACTTCAAATAACAGTAGAGTAAGGAAGCAATCCCCTCTACACAAAGAAGCAATAATAAACTGGGCAAAATTATGTGGGGAGAAACCAACCATTCTGGGGCACTGGAAGGTGACTAAAGGCAAAAAAAAAAAATGTTGAGAAGTATTTATTCTTGAAAAGCTACTAGCACTATAGGAGAAAATGGTAAAAGTCTCTGGCCTTCTTGCCCTTGCTACTCCTATTCAAGACACTTTCAGCTCAGTAGCGGGGGAATATAGCTTTATCAGGCCTTCCCTGATAGCTCAGTTGGTAAAGAATCCGCCTGCAATGCAAGAGAGCCCTGTTCGATTCCTGGGTAAGGAAGATCTGCTGGAGAAATAATAGGCTCAGTTCAGTTCAGTCACTCAGTCGTGTCAGACTCTTTGCGACCCCATGAATCGCAGCATGCCAGGCCTCCCTGTCCATCACCATCTCTCGGAGTTCACTCAGACTCACGTCCATCAAGTCAGTGATGCCATCCAGCTATCTCATCCTCGGTCGTCCCCTTCTCCTCCTGCCCCCAATCCCTCCCAGCATCAGAGTCTTTTCCAATGAGTCAACTCTTCGCATGAGGTGGCCAAAGTACTGGAGTTTCAGCTTTAGCATCATTCCCTCCAAAGAAATCCCAGGGCTGATCTCCTTCAGAATGGACTGGTTGGATCTCCTTGCAGTCCAAGGGACTCTCAAGAGTCTTCTCCAGCACCACAGTTCAAAAGCATCAATTCTTTGGCACTCAGCTTTCTTCATAGTCCAACTCTCACATCCATACACGACCACTGGAAAAACCATAGCCTTGACTACGTGGACCTTTGTTGGCAAAGTAATGTCTCTGCTTTTCAATATGCTACCTAGGTTGGTCTTAACTTACCTACTCCAGTATTCTTGGGCCTCCCTTGTGGTTCAGCTGGTAAAGAATCTGCCTCTAATGCGGGAGACCTGGGTTTGATCCCTGGGTTGGGAATATTCCCTGGAGAAGGGGAAGGCTACCCACTCCAGTATTATGGCCTAGAGAATTCCATGGACTGTATAGTCCATGGGGTTGCAAAGAATTGGACATGACAGAACAACTTTCACTTTCACAGCTTTATCAACCCAGAACTGGCCACGGAAATCAGCAGTTTTGATGCCAGCAGAGGATAGATTTGAATGAGGAGGCAATGCTTTCCCAACTGAAAGTGGTGGGATTGCATGGGAGTGGGCTGGGAAAACCCACAGCTTTTTGTCCCAGCTCAAGGCAAGCAATGGAGCAGCTAGAGGTTTAGTAGGGGAGAGCCTGGAAACAAAAGGGTTATAGAAGAGCTGAGATAAGGTCTCCAGACATCCCTGACTGAATGAGGAGCTACTCCTACCTGAAGGAGACAAGAGCCAACCTGGCAGAAAGGAAAAGCATGGTAGATTTAAGCCTGAATGCCTCGGTAACCAAATTAAAAGAAAATAGGTTAAATATTACAATTAAAATGCAAGGATTTTCAGATTTTGATAAAAGAAAACCAAAATTCAACTTTATGCTCATACAAGAGGTATGTAATCACTCTGAAAGGTTGAAATAAAAGCCAGGGAACCTTGAGAACTGACTTTGACCCAGTAAATGCAGGGAGTAACAGGATGGGAGGCTAATAGGCTTCAGGTATCTGAGCATAACCTCTGCCCAGATTATTGATGATGACTAAATTATGCAGACACAAGGGTGACTTCTCAACAGCCAGGCTAAAAAGAAACCACAATGAAGTCCAGAGTTTCTAAAACATATCAGTCACAATGTCAAGGGTACTATCCAAAATTAATTAGTACATATAAAGAAGAAAGTGTGACCCTGTCTAAAAATTGTTTAAAGAGAAAAGACAATACATACAAACAGTCCTGTAGCTCCTTTAGAGCATGCATCTGTTTCATGCTGGGATCCTCAGATACATCCTTGAAGAAATCTTAATAACTGTACAACATACCACTTAACAATATGGACTTTGGAGTCAAACACAACTGTATTTGCATCTTAGCTTCAATACATACAGGTCAGTGATGTATGACCTGTATACATCAGGCTCCTTCTTTAACTCTTTGAACTACAATTTCTGCACCTGTATGATGAAAAGGAGAGTCCCTACTGCATAGGTGGTTGTAAAGACTAAATGAAATGATAAACAGGAAATGCTCAGCACTCAATAAATGGCAGTGATTAGTGTCATGATAGGGAATGGGGTCAAGTTTAAGCTGCAAATGGAGGCAAGTGTGAAAATGCACACAGGCTTGGAGCCTCTTGTAGTGAGAACAGGCTATCAGTGAAGAAACTCTTCCAGGGACCAGCAGGACGACATCCCAAGCTTCCTTGGCTTCCTTGGAGTGGTTGCAAGACTTTCACAATATTAACAGGAAAGAAAACCAATTGCCTTTGTTCTGTTAGTGTGAGACCTCAGAACTCATCTGCCCAGCCTCTTCCTCCTTGCTCCCTCCTGCAAGAGTCACAGCAGGCAAGTGCTCTCATGCCTGTGCTGAGAACATCATGAAGGCGAGAGCAGGACATGTCCAGGAAAAGGGCTGGCTTCCTCTCAGACTGCCAAGAGCAAGGGCACCGAGGATAGAAGGAGAGTTGAGCTTGAGGCCAGAGAGAAGTGAAGGCAACATCAGGCCTCCTTCAGTAGCTGCAGAGAGAGAAGAGAGCGGCAGTTACCAGCCCCTGGCTTTAACTTGTCTTTCATCTTCCACTTCTGTTTTCTTTTCTGACCTCTGAGCCTGACTTCGTTATAACTCTATGAATTAATTACTACATTTGCATATTTATTCACTCTTTCATTTATCCTTCCAACATCTACTTATTGATTCATTCACTTGTTGGTCCATGCATTTATTCAAAGACTCATCCATTTGCTTATCCATCCTTCCATTAAAATAGTGTGTGGACAGGAACAACTTTTCTCTTAAATATACCATCGAGTCCCCAGGACTTAGAAAGACGATTGTGGTTGCCAAGATGAGAATAAACGAGCCATGCAGAGGGAGCAACATTTGGAAATGCACAGTGATGAGAGGGTATGGATGGAGGAGCCTGGTGGGCTGCAGTCCATGGGGTTGCTGAGAGTTGGACACAACTCAGTGACTTCACTTCACTTTTCACTTTCATGCATTGGAGAAGGAAATGGCAACCCACTCCAGTACTCTTGCCTGGAGGATCCCGGGGACAGCGGAGCCTCGTGGGCTGCCATCTGCGGGTCGCACAGAGTTGGACATGACTAAAGCAACTTAGCAACAGCAGCAGCAGCAGCACAACATTAAGAAGTGCCCTTTGGCTGAGCACAGGGTCTGTGGTAGAAGAAGACAGAAGATGGGGCCACCTTGTGTGAACATCAGGCCAAGGTGTCTGCCTTGATCCTGAAGGCACCAGGCAGCTCACTGGCTTTCCATCAAGAGAATGAGATGCCCATGTATTTGAGGAGGACACCTCTGAGAGAGGAGAAACTAAAGGATGGATAATAGGCAAGAAGGTTTAGATTGAGGTCATATTGATGGAGATGAAGATGCAGTACTGGTGGGATATTTCTCAGGAAGGTTTGACACGTCATGTCTCCAAATTTCATCTAAAGAAATGGGATTTTTTAGGGGGTGCAGGTAAAGCACTTTAACCTTGTATTCGCCATTCTCAGAACATATTAAAGCCATTAGCCTATCCAGAACATTAACTATTGAATGGACCCTTAGATGATAGTGGCCAGAATGACTTCCTTGAGGACAGCACAGACTTACCTGCAGTCCTGAGAATCATGAAGGCTTGGATTTAAAGAGCTCTTTTTCTGCTCTTTCTTGAAGAATCTTCAAGACGCTCTCATTTTACAAATGAGAAAGTGAAAGTGTTAGTACTTCAGTTGTGTCCGACTCTTTTGACCCCATGGACTGTAGCCCACCGATCTCCTCTGTCCATGGAATTCTCCGGCAAGAATACTGAAGTAGGTTGCCATTCCCTTCTCCATGGGATTTTCCCAACCCAGGTATTGAACCCAGGTCTCCCGCATTGCAGGCAGATTCTTTAGTGTCTGAGCCATCAGGGAGATACATACTAAGAGAGGCCCACAAAGATTGACTACCTTCTCAAGATCACACAGCTTGAAAGAGTTGAGTATAGAACCTGTACCTACCGATGATTCCAACCTTTCTACAATATTGTCAACTGTATATAAATGGGCCAACAAAGGTCCATCTAGTCAAGGCTATGGTTTTTCTAGTAGTCATGGGGTCACAAAGAGTCTGACACGACTGAGTGACTGAACTGAACTGAATCAGTAAGATTACTTAGGTAAAAATTATAGACACAGTATACAAAGAAAATAATTGATGTTACAAGAATCAATTTTCCAAACAGACATTTCTCCAAAGAATACATATGGATGGCTAACAAACACATAAAAGATGCTCAACATTGCTCATTATTAGGGAAATGCAAATCAAAACTACAATGAGACATCACCTCACACCAGTCAGAATGGCCATCATCAAAATGTCTACAAACAGTAAATGCTAGAGAGGGGTGTGGAGAAAAGGGAACGCTCTTGCACTGTTGGTGGGAATGTAAATTGTTACAGTCACTGTGGAAGATGGTATGGAGATTCCTTAAAAACTAGGAATAAAACCACCATATGACCCAGCAATCCCACTCCTAGGCATGTGCCCTCAGGAAATCAAAATTGAAAAGGACACATGTGTCCCATTGTTCACCACAGCACTATAGCTAGAATATGGAAGCCACCTAGAAGTCCATCAACAGATGAATGGATAAAGAAGTTATGGTACATATACACAGTGGAATATTAGTCAGCCATTAAAAGGAACACATTTGAGTCAGTTCTAATGAAGTGGTTGAACCTAGAACCCATTATACAGAGTGAAGTAAGTCAGAAAGAGAAAGATAAATATCATATTCTAACGCATATATATGGTATCTAGAAAAATGGTTCTGAAGAATTTATTTGCAGGGCAGCAATGGAGAAACAGACACAGAGAATAAACTTATGGACACGAGGAGAGGGGAGGAGAGGGTGAGATGTATGGAAAGAGTAACATGGAAACTTACATTCAGTTCAGTTCAGTTCAGTCGCTCAGTCGTGTCCGACTCTTTGCGACCCCATGAATCACAGCACGCCAGGCCTCCCTGTCCATCACCAACTCCCGGAGTTCACTCAGGTTCACGCCATCCAGCCATCTCATCCTCTGTCGTCCCCTCCTCCTTCTGCCCCCAATCCCTCCCAGCATCAGAGTCTTTTCCAATGAGTCAACTCTTCACATGAGGTGGCCAAAGTACTGGTGTTTCAGCTTTAGCATCATTCCCTCCAAAGAAATCCCAGGGTTGATCTCCTTCAGAATGGACTGGTTGGATCTCCTTGCAGTCCAAAGGACTCTCAAGAGTCTTCTCCAGCACCACAGTTCAAAAGCATCAATTCTTCGGCGCTCAGCCTTCTTCACAGTCCAACTCTCACATCCATACATGACCACTGGAAAAACCGTAGCCTTGATTAGACGGACCTTAGTCAGCAAAGTAATGTCTCTGCTTACCACATGTAAAATAGATAGCCAATGTGAATTTGCTGTATGGCTCAGGAAACTCAAACAGGGGCTCTGTATCAGCCTAGAGGGGTGGGATGGGGAGGAAGCTTCAAAAGGGAGGGGATATATGTATACCTATGGCTGATTCATATTGAGCTTTGACAGAAAACAGCAAAATTCTGTGAAGCAATTATCCTTCAATAAAAAATAAATTAATTGAAAAAAGAATCAAATTTCCATAAACTTTCTTTTTTACTGCTTTAAAATGTAATTAAGGATTACACACTTGAGCATATACCTTCAACAAATAAACTTTGTTGTCAGAGGCATCAAAAGGGGGAAATCTAGGGACTTCCCTGGAGTACCTGGATCATTCTATACAGTGTCAATGCCATGCTTCTCTTTATAAAGCAATTTTTTAAAATAAAAGTAGTATTCATAATAGTAAAATACCTGAAACTGCAGATAAGACTAAAACAAAACAGAAATCAGTCAGAATCTCTTTACCCACAGGTAACCTCTGTTAACACTTTTGTGTCTATCCTTCCAGTCTTTGTTCTATACGTTTAAATAACTAGAAAAATGGGACTGTATTATTCCAACAGGTTTATAATCTTTTTAAAAACTTAACAATACAGCATCAATGACTTCTAACATTATCATCAACCTGATCTTTAGTAACCACATGATATTTCATCATATGATCATCTTTCAGTTTATTTAATGAAGTCCCTGTTTGTGGGTTTGCAGCTTGGGTTACTTTTTGAACAGTGTTTCAAAGAACCTCCCAGTAGACTTGGTGAGCCACAAGGTATGCCAAAACCTAGATGGGGAAACAGTGGAAACAGTGTCAGACTTTATTTTTGGGGGATCCAAAATCACTGCAGATGGTGACTGCAGCCATGAAATTAAAAACGCTTACTCGTTGGAAGAAAAGTTATGACCAACCTAGATAGCATATTCAAAAGCAGAGACATTACTTTGACGACTAAGGTCCATCTAGTCAAGGCTATGGTTTTTCCAGTGGTCATGTATGGATGTGAGAGTTGGACTGTGAAGAAGGCTGAGTGCCGAAGAATTGATGCTTTTGAACTGTGGTGCTGGAGAAGACTCTTGAGAGTCCCTTGGACTGCAAGGAGATCCAACCAGTCCATTCTGAAGGAGATCAGCCCTGGGATTTCTTTGGAAGGAATGGTGCTAAAGCTGAAATTTCAGTACTTTGGCCACCTCATGTGAAGAGTTGACTCATTGGAAAAGACTCTGATGCTGGGAGGGATTGGGGGCAGGAGGAGAAGGGGACGACAGAGGATGAGATGGCTGGATGGCATGACTGACTCGATGGACGTGAGTCTGAGTGAACTCCGGAGGTTAGTGATGGACAGGGAGGCCTGGCATGCTGTGATTCATGGGGTCGCAAAGAGTCGGACACGACTGAGCGACTGAACTGAACTGAAGGCTTTTGTTTCCCACATTGATGTTAGTGCTGTATCTTATTGTGCAAAGGTTCAGCTTATGCTGAGTGAGACTGTGCTTTCAGGGTAGACTCTCTCGGGGATAGGCACCTTATCAGGAATACATCACAGACTGAGGACCTGGGACTTCTCTGGTGGTCCGGTGATTAAGACGTTGCCTTCGAGTGCAGGGGGTACCGGTTCAATCCCTAGTCAGGGAGCTAAGATGCCAATTCCTCCTGGCCAAAAAGAACAAAATATAAAACAGAAACAATATTGGAACGAATTCAATAAAGACTTTTAAAATGATCTGCATCAAAAAAATCTTAATAAAAATAGGGCAAGTACCTACAATTTTAATGTGCATCTAAACACTAGAGAGAATTGAATGTGGAGATTTATTGCTTTCAGTACTTGGGTTCAAAAAACAAATAGAAATTCATAATCAAGGAGATGTGATTTAGCTAGTGTGTGTGTGTGTGTGTGTGTGTGTGTCAGGGGACGGTAACATGATGGGGTAGTGAGGCTGAGGCAGAAGTAACTTGGGGCATGTCAGGCTGCCTCAAACAGAAGAACGAACAAGGCTCAGGCAGCATCGGGCATTCTGCTCTCCCGGGTCAGGACACTGCAGAGTAGCATAGGGAGTTCTGTGTGCCCTAGTTCTGGAAAGATCCAGCAAGGTAGTGTGAACTGAGAAGAGAGCCAAGGATGGTAAGGGTCCCTCTTGATGGTGCTACATGGCTGATGGCTAAAGGCACTGAGAGTATCTGAGGGAGAATTGGGGACTGTGGTCTGAGAATCACCAACCACCCAAAAGGTTGTCGGTGAAACCTGTTCTGTGGTTGCCCAAACCCAGGATGTGCGCAAATGAATGGGAGCCTCAGGCTGACAGATTTCAAGTCAGTCCAAGGAAGAACTGTCTAACAGTCAGAGCTGCTAATAAATCAAACAGAAATTTTGGAGGGAGTACAAGAAACTTTGGGCAGTGGTTACCTTCAGGGTATGGATGCCATCATCAACTCGATGGACATGAGTTTGAACAAGCTCTGGGAGTTGGTGATGGACAGGGAAGCCTGGCGTGCTTCAGTCCTTGGGGTCGCAAAGAGACACAACTGAGCAACTGAACTGAACTAAACTACCTCCAGGGAGGAGGGACCAGTAGGATGCACCATTAAATTACCCTTGTTTGCATTTGAAAATGCTTTTAAACCAAAGGCATGGATTACATTTATGATGAAGAAGCTAATTTAATAATGCAATGAAACAGAAAGGAAAATCAAACAGATTTGCCAGCTAAGGCATTTCGGTGCAAGCGTTAAAATCCAACTCTGGCTTCTAAGCAGAACAAGGGAAAAAAGGGATTTAATGGAGGGATGCAGTTGCTCACAGAAATGAAAGGAAGGCTGAAGAAGGTCATGAGCCCTGATGCTGCCTGGAGCCCTCACAGATGGCTTCTCTTTGCTGTGACTCAGCTTCGTCAGTTTTCTAGCCCTATGTCTCTTGGTACCAGACACAGATTCCAGTGAGAAGCAGTCAGAGTGGCCTAGTTGGGGATCATATACCCATCCTCTTGCTGACTGACAGCCTCTAGTAAAATCACTTGAAATGGTGTTGGGCAGATGCCCAAAGGAAACTTGGGATGCTGTTACCAAAGGAGGAAGGGATGTTGAGCAGGCAAAACCAAGCCATTCATTACCTGCGTTTATAATGAATGGAGGGCTTCCCTGGTGGCTGAGTGGTCAAGAATCTGCCTGTCAATCCAGGAGACACGGGTTCGATCTCTGGCCTGGAAAGAGCTCACATTCTGTGGGACAACTAAGTCCATGAGCCGCAATTACTGAGCCTCTGCTCTAGAGCCCAGGAGCTGCAATTACTGAAGCCTGAACGCACTGAAGTCTGCACTCTGAAATAAGAGAAGCCGCTGTAGTGAGAAGCCCTCACACCACAACTAGAGAGTAGCTCCTGCTTGCTGCAACTAGAGAAAGCCCGAGCAGCAACAAAGACCCAGCACAGCCAAATAAATAGTTATTTTTTAAAAACGTATAATGAATGGAAGGGCTTCCCAGATGGCACTAGTGGTAAAGAACCCATCTGCCAATGCAGAAGACATAGGAGATGTGGGTTCGATCCCTGAGTCAGGAAGACCCCCTGGAGGAGGGCATGGCAACCCCTCCAGTATTCTTGCCGGAGAATCCCATGGACAGAGGAGCCTGTGGGCTACAGTCCATAGGGTTGCATAGAGCTGGACATGACTGAAGCGACTTAGAATGTACAATGAACAGACGAACTATCTCAGGAAGCAGTGATGTCTTCATCCCGGAGGTATTCTGGACAGAGAGGATGAGCACCTGCGGACAAAAGTGTAAAAGGATTCGGCCTCTGGTGGGGTTTGATGATCCCACATCAACATCCCTCCCAGCCCGGAAGATTTTTATTTATATCTAATTTTTCCTGGCGGTACCACTTGGCCTATGGGATCACAGTTCCCCAACCAGGGATCAAGCCCGTGCCACCTGCAGTGGAAACACGGAATGTTAGCCGCTGGCCCACCAGGGAAGTCCCCCAGCCCTGAGATTTTGTGGCTCTGTGATTTGGGGAAAATTCTATCTTTTGGACAGGACAGATCCAGGGCCACTGGGCTCATGCTTCTACAGCCAACGTACATTTCAGAATCCCACAGTCCCGAGCCAACCAGAGTGAAACGACGTTCCTGCTGGGTTCTGGTTTCTCATCTCTCCTTTGTCTTCTTGCTTTCAGTCCATTTTCCTTGCACTTCTGTTGCTTCTCCTTTCACGGCTTTCAGGTCTCAAAGAGGTTATCAGAGAGGCCTGTCAGAACAGCTCTGATTTAGCCTTTGCAAACTGTGTGACCTTGAGAAAATTACTCAACTTCGCTGGCCTTACACATGATCATCTGTGAAATGAAAGTAAGAATGATACCAACCTCATGGGGGTGTGGAAGGAATTAAGCAACACATCCAAAATGATTGTCAGAGGATCTGCCATGGAGAAGGTTCCAAAGCCACCTTCCCCTCCCCCTCTCCTCCTCTTAGCATCAATGTCCTCTTCAACAAACATTATTATTATTAAAGGAAGAGGCTCCAGAAGAATCTGCCAGAAGTTATTTGGCATCTCTTTACACTCCATGAGGAAAGAGGCCCTGTCCTGCTGATTTTCTAAATTCTCATCCCTAGCAGATTTCCTGGTATGTATGGGTGCTTGAAAGTGAAACTGTTAGTCGCACAGTAGAGTCGGGCTCTTTGTGGCCCCATGGACTGTAGCCCACCAGGCTCCTCTGTTCATGGGATTCTCCAGGAAAGAATACTAGATTGGGTTGCCATTCCCTCCTCCGGGGATATTTCCAACCCAGGGATCGAACCTGGGTCCTCCTACACTGTGGGCTGATTCTTTTCTGTCTGAGACACCAGGGAAGCCCATGGATGCTTAATAAAGGTCTAGAAATAAGCTAGTAAATGCAAGGATAAATGAATCGATGAATAGAGGTTGAAGAGTAAGAGAATTTTGGACGGGGAGTTGGGGCAGGGTGGGGGTGGGGGGGATTCTGTCAAGGTACCAGAAGACATCGGAGGCCAGGAGAAGAGAAATCCCTCACCCAGTCTTAAGGGAAAAAGAATAGATGAGCATGTTAGTCTCAGAGTGACTCACACAGAATAAGGCCCCAAAGAGGTGTCTCAGGACCCCCTTCCCACCACGAGCTGGTGGTGGAAACGTGATTAGGCAGCAGGAGGCCCCAGGGGACCAGCTTGTACTGATTTGGGTTTCGGGGTTGAAGGAACGTGATGGAAGTTTTCAGAATGAGGCACTTGGGTGATCTATTTTGGAGAAATTATCTGGAGAGAAGAAAATGAGAACTGCCTGGTAACCTTTGTGTGACGGCCTTAGGCAGCAAGGGGTGATTCCAGGACACTCATAGCCTGATTTCTCTGGCCTGGTGCACCGAGGGGCCCCATGGGAATCAATGTTGGAAATATGACAACGTGACAATGTGTGAGATGGACAAACAGAGGCGACAAAGTGCTCATAGAAAAGAGATGAGATCTTAGACGGGAGGGGATATTTTTAAGTAAATGTTTTGTTAAGAGATAACAGACATAGAGAAATGTGATACATCAGAAATACAACTCCATGCATTTTCTATTTAAAGGGTGAATTTGTTTATTTATATATTTATTGGTTGTGCTGTGTCTCCTTTTATTGCAGGCCTTCTCTAGTTGTGGTCCATGGGCTCCAGAGTGTGCGGGCTCAGTAGTTGTGGGCTTGGCTACCCAAAGGTGCGTGGGATCTTAATTTTCCAACAGGGGATAGAACCCGAATCCCCTGCATTGAAAGGAGAATACTTAACCACTGGACCACCAGGGCAGTCTCTCCATGAATTTTCAAAAGTGAACATGTTAACAGCACCAAGATAGGAAAATGAGTTTTGAACGTAGATGTCCATAAGAAACCCCCGTGTTGGGGAATTCCCTGGTGGTCTAGAGGTTAGGACTCCGCACTTTCACAGCTGAGGGCCTGGGTGGGGAACTGAGATTCCACAAGCCAAGTGCCATAGCCAAAAATTAAAAATAAAAATTAAGGGAAAAACCCAACCCTGGTGTACTTTGTGGGAATGCAGATCTCTGGGCCCCACTGTCAGGGATCCTGGTTCTGTAGGCCTAGTGTGTGGCCTAGGAATTTGCATTTCTGCATGCATTGCCCACCCCCCAGATTTAGATGATGGTGGCCCATGGACCGCACTTTGAGATCCATTAGCCTTTTGAATGAGAACGTGCTTTCGAGTTAAGTAGACCTGGAATTCCACCTTTTCTTTGAATGAATAACTTGATCTCACAAGGAAAGTGGGGTCAATGGTACTTACTCATAGGTTTGCTTTCAGGATTTAAAGGGAAAGTATGTGTATCCACGAGAGCTATTTAGCATGGTATTGGGCATACAAAAAGCACCAATAAATGTAGCCAAGCAAACACACACCTACAAAGGACAGGGTCTTCCCCAGCACCCTAGGATGGCTGCACAATCAAACAAGACCGAGGGCAGTGTCACACTAGGGTCAGCAACACAGGCTTGGTATCAGACGCCCGGGAGTGTGAGTTCGAGTCCTGGCTTCACCACTTCCTAGCTGTGTGACATTGGGCAGGTTACTTAACTCCTCTGACTCTCTGTTTCCTCATCTGTAAAATGGGCATCATAACGCCTACTTCACAGGGCAATTGTGGGCATGAGATAAGATGACCCACTAAAGCCTTGAACCCATGGCCTGGCCCCCGAGAAGAGTTTGATAAAAGGTGGCGACTGCTGCTATGTATAGCTGAAGCAGAGAAGGTTCCATTCCTGGGCCATGGAAAGGTTTTCTCCAGGGACAGCCTGGAGAGGAGACTGGTCACTCCTCTGCGATAGCATGGAGCAGTGTAATGTAAAGGCTAAGGAGGGTATGCTTATTACTACCATGATTATGGGCCAGGTGGGGCTGCCCGGGAATCTTCCTCTGGTGTTTATACATTTCAAGGGGGGTGGAGGCAGGAATGGAGGGCCGGGAGAGGCTTTGCTGCTGATATGGACATTTTTCTTAGCTTCTGCCAAACACAGAGGATGGAATCTGAATTCTTAAGGGTTGAGGGCATGAGTCGCTTTCTGAGTACACTTCCCATTACTCACATCTGGGGTGGGCACCTTTGCAGTGGTTTTCAGGGGTCACCCCAAGGTGCTTTATTTCTGGTGAACTGAATTATACTGGCCGATTCCCCAAGAGATGGAATATGGGCAGCACACCACCTTATTGTTTACTCTCTCCTGCATGACACCGCCTGAGGCCATGGCTAGAATCAGAGGGTCCAGTCCTACTACTGATCAAGCAGGTAGCCTTGAGCAAATCAGTCACCTTTCTTCAACGTGTATAATAAGTCCAGCTCTGTGCTAGATGCTGTGGAGTTCAAAGCAAAATATAAGACAAGTTCCTCTCCTGGAGAGCAGGGCTGCCATGCGCAGTTGTGCAGGTTGGAAACTGCCCAAACCATTTAGCCAAGACAGAGTAGGGGCTCAAGTCCAGCCTGCACTCTGTCACATGGGTCAGACCCGTGCCATTGCAAAAAGGTGCTATACAGGCTAGTGGCACCTTCCTTGAAAAGGTCGTGTCTGGCTACTGAAACAGAAATATAAATAAAAACTGCATTTCCTTCTAACATGAAAGCAAATCATTCCATTTTCTCATATGGAGGGTAGGTGAGAAAACCAAATAGGAGAATAGAGATGAAAACACTTTGCGATAACATATAAAACAGAATACAGTTCTAATGATACCACAGTATAATCATCTTTTGCAAACTAGCTGTGTGACCTTGGGGAAATCACTCACCCTCTCTGGGTTTCATTTTTCTCATATAAAATGAATCAGTATCCCAGGTAATTCTGAGGCTTGTAATCAGCAGCCCTGTCGATAAAACACTGATCCCTTCCAGGTGCAATCTCCTCTGAACCTATACCCCAGCAAGCTGTAGCAGACAAAAGTTCTGCTGAGAGAAGGATGATTAGAAGGCCAGGAAATAATGTAATGATCCCAAACCTGAATGCAGTGACCTTACGGGCACTTGGCAGCAGTGGTTTTGTGGTTCTATCCCTGAGCTGAACCTGCTGGCTCTGGACACTTACCAATTACACCCAAAGCTCATAGGTCATTCTGCCTGGGCTGACACCGCCCCTTATCCTAACTGAAAGCTAGCACCAACAGGCCCTAACAGGTTCCCCCTTGGTCTTCTTGTAAACACAAGTCAATAAATGTCAAAACAAGCCTCTGGCCAACCTAGAAAGTCTTAGTCATCAATAGGCTATAAACACCCTTGGTCAGAATTCACTGTTTGTACATTAACCTATTTAGTCCCTGACTTCCTCCTCTGACTCACTCGTCAAACATCTACTAAGCTCAGCCTCTGTGTCAGGTACTGCGCTAGGGGCCTGGAATATGGAAAAGAATAATGAGAGAATAGAAATCCCCCATCCCCTAACACGCCCACTAGTGCATAAACCACTGTCTGGAAATCAAGCAGTATTTCAGGCTGGGAATCTTTTTGGGCTAGGAGGTTCCAAATATGCCAACTGCCGTCTTCAACTATGGTCTGCATCCCAGGAAAAATAAGCCCACTTAGGTAATGGGAAGCATCCAAAAGAGAGAAGAAACTCATTAACTTAGAAAAAATGCAGCAGGGTTTCCCTGCAGGGACTAGCATAGCGTTTCGCGGACATACGTCAGAACCTTCTGCAGCTGCCCATATACATTTCCCTCTCCTGTTCCAATTGAAGTTTCGGTCTTACTGTCTGCAGGTTTGTCTGAAAGCCCCGTGGGGTTGACAGCAGTTGAGACAGGAACCACAGAGGCTGGATGCTCAGTCCGTGCCGATCAGATCTCAACCATAATGTCACTCTAGGCCAGGCAGGGTTTCTTTGCCCTAGATTCCTAATTATTTGTAAAACAAACCTTAAGGTTCTCAAATGCCTCTTCCACTGAAGGGAGGGTTGGGAGGAAGGCAGGGCATGCTCTTTCCTTTTCGGTGATGGAATGGGCATGGCTAGAAGTGAATTGAGGAGAACGTTTAGTTAACACCTACTATATGCTCTTTACGATAGCCTTGTAACGAGGGATGCTTGTACTAGTTTACCAAATGAAGAAGCTGCTGCCATGTTAGATTTGTCTGATTTGCCCAAACTCACACACCCAATTATTTAAAAAAAGAAAAAGCCATCAGTTACTGGTAAATTAACATCTACCAGTATTGAGCTCTTCTCATGAGTTAGGCCTGCATTAAGCACTTTTACAGATATTATTTTATTCATGTTTCCAAATAACTCTATAAGGTGGCAATACTATTATCCCCATTTTACAGATGAGAAAACTGGGGTTTAGTCAGGTTGAAAAACTTGTCCAAGGTCATACAACTAGAAGTGTGGAAAAGAGATTCGAACTTGAGTCATAGAACTGCAATTCAGAGATCCTAGACTCTTGGCAGGAGAAGGCAATGGCAACCCACTCCAGTACTCTTGTCTGGGAAATCCCATGGGCGGAGGAGCCTGGTGGGCTGCAGTCCACGGGGTCGCTAAGAGTGGGACACGACTGAGCAACTTCACTTTCCCTTTTCACTTTCATGCATTAGAGAAGGAAATGGCAACCCACTCCAGTGTTCTTGCCTGGAGAATCCCAAGGACGGGGGAGCCTGGTGGGCTGCCGTCTATGGGGTTGCGCAGAGTCGGACACGACTGAAGCAACTTAGCAGCAGCAGCAGCAGCAGACTCTTGGCAAGCTGAACTTGAAACTCTTTGTCCTTGCTGTGTGGAGGAGCAAATTTAATCGGACTTAGGAAAATAGAAACAACAAAACAAAACACGTGTTAAATGAAAGCAATTAATGGACTAGCTTGATACACTTCTCCCTTATTTCAGGTCTAGACTTTCAATACTGGACTCAAGTTCATGGACAGAGGATTAAAGATAGGTTAGTTGTATTGCTAATCAAAGAGCTCTTTCTCACAAACGACAGCTTCCATTACTGGGCCAACTCTCAGCTGTGGGTCTGATTCAGAAGAGAACCCCTTGGTGCCATAAAGATCACTACTGACATATTCTTCCTAGAACTGGCAAATAAAATAAAGCCAAAGCTTATGAGAGAGAGAGAGAGAGGGAAAAAAAAAAAACCTCCACTGAGTACAAGGTTGCACTGAAGAAATGATGCTGGATTTGGTCTCTGCCCAAATTGTCTGGGGGACAATAGATAAGCAGTTCTAACAGGAGTGATATAAGTGCTAATATATCAACAAGCAAATCTTGAAAGAGCCTAGAAGAAAGAATGCTAATATTCAAGGGCAAAACTGAAAGGTGTCACTAAAAGATGACGTTAGTTAACATGTAATATTATTTTCTTGTTTTAAATCGAGCAGTGGGCGTGCCTCCCAGCACCCATGATCCTTCCCCACTGGGTAGCAGCTCTGAGTTCTGGTTGGTGCCGATCTAATCCCCAGGTCTAGCTTCAGGTCCTGGCCACAGACCTGGGAGATCCTCTGCCCATCACTCCAGCTTAAATCTGAGTACACAATCTGTGCTGATTTAACCACAGTAAAGCCAGGACTTCTGTTTGCTGGTTTTGAACTGAGAAGACTCTTCCTCTGTCTTTTCTGGTGACACTTATTCACAAGGCGGGGAAACTCTGCCACATTTTGCTCCTAGCGAAGCTAGCCTAAAGCAAGATAGCACAAGGAGGACCGCTAAACCAAGAGAGCTACGGAGACATGGAGCTGGAGCCCAGGTCCACAGCCCACACACTTCTGGGCATCTTTAAGCCCAAACCAATGAATTGCCTTGATTGCTTTAGCCATTTAGAGTTGGGTTTTCTTTTGTCACCCAAAGCATTCCAGCTGATTCGAAGTTTGTTTTTTAAAATGTACAGATATAAAGTGTTTTACTCCTAATATAATCAAGTATCCGTTGGGAATGGAGGGGTCCGCTGGTTTTACGACAGAAAAACTAGCCCAAACTAACAAGCAGAGACAGAATTTATTAGCTCAAGAACACAGTCAGTGAAGAAACCGGGCTTCAGGCAAAGCTGAATACAAGAGTTCAGACAAAGTAACTGAGCTCAGTTTCTCCGCATTTCTCTGCTCAGCTCTGCCCTCCTCCATGTTGACGGCCTTGTCCTCAGACACCAACTTCTTTCCCAGTTGTAATATAGCTCTTAGGACCTCTCATGGTCAAGTCCAGTGGGAACTGGAGACCACAGCGTTGCAGTTGTCCAAGCACACTCCTGGTGGGGCGGGGGTGGGGGGTGGCAGGGGGTGTCTCTGATTGGGCCTTGGCTTGAGCCCTGTTCCCACCTGGGGGCCAAACCCTGTGTCCAGGAGAGTGATCTTCCCGTGATTCATGGCTGGAGGGTCAGCTCCATGCAAAGCATGTGGCCGCCAGTGGGAGTGGGTATTTCCCCGAAACTAAATCAAGCAACTGGGGAAAGAGGCAACAAAACAACAGATGTCCCTGACAGCTCACTTGAAAATGCCTCTCGGCCAACATTCCTAAAATAACATGGATCCACAACAGGTGGGTTTCACAGAAAAGCTTGTTAGTCAAGGCTCAGAAGTCCGCTCCTGCATTTGCTAACCTAAAACCAGACACAGTTTCTGTGAGATTTTTGTTTTTCCATGACATGTGTTCGTTCTTTCAACCAATGTTTTCTTCCCTTTATTTTTTTAACTTGAGACGAATCTTTTCTTCAACTAGTGTTTTCTGAACACCGATGACAGTAACGGTAACAGCGCCCATGCTTCCTGTTCACTCATGTTACATGCATGGTCTCACTCAGTCATTATGTTAGTGCGTCAGGTCTTAAGCAGAGGCAGTTTGGCCTCCCTGGGGAACACTGGGCAACGTCTGGAGACAGTTTTGGTTGTCACAACTCTAGGATTGCTACTGGCACCCAGTGTGTGTGTGTGGGGGGTCATGGATGCTACCAGACACCCTCTGATGCACAAGAGAGTCCCTCACAGGAAAGAGTGATCCTGCTCAGAATGTCCACAGAACCAAAGAAGGAAACAGACTCACAATGTTGTCCCTGCTTTATGAATGAAGAAGGAAGCTCTGAAAAGCTCAACAAATTGTCCAGGCTCAAGCAAGTTCAGGAGGGGGTGGAGCTGGGATTTTAATCCAAAGAACTTGCTTTTACCTAGTGATTGCCCATCTTGGAAATGGAACGCAGTGTCTCTCCACCCTGCCCTCACCCACGGTAAATTCTGGTTCAGTGGGCCAGGGCCCCCAGGAATTACTTTAACAGGATCACAGGTGATGCAAATTTAAGAGCTAACTGAAGAGCATTTGGAGGCCCCCGCAAGGCACTACCGGAGAAGGCAATGGCAACCCACTCCAGTACTCTTGCCTGGAAAATCCCATGGATGGAGGAGCCTGGTGGGCTGCAGTCCATGGGGTCAAGAAGAGTCAGACATGATTAAGTGACTTCACTTTTCACTTTCATGCATTGGAGAAGGAAATGGCAACCCACTCCAGTGTTCTTGCCTGGAGAATCCCAGGGATGGGGCAGCCTGGTGGGCTGCTATCTCTGGGGTTGCACAGAGTCGGATACGACTGAAGCGACTTAGCAGCAGCAGCAGCAAGGCACTACACACACCTATGCAACACGCAGCAAAGATGTAGCGCACAGCTAAGTCAACAGACTCATGGCAACTTTGACCTGCAGTGTGATGAATGCTTAATGACGGGGGATTTCATTCCTCCAGTCTTTGCTCCTGCATGCCCTCTGCTCAGAAGTCCTTTCTCTCTTTGCAAACTGTTCATCCTCTGGCACATCTAGAATGCTTGCCTGACTTCCATCTCCATAGTCCATTTTAGACCTTCTTTCTCTGTGGTCCCACAGCACCTTGAAGAGAATTCTACTATTCCATTCACCACATCATACCATAATTAGGGATTTACCTGGCTTTCCAATTCCTTAGACTGTAAGCTGCTTGAGAACAGAACCCACATCTATGTGCAGAGCCCAGTGCCTAGCAGCAGGCTATTTGTCCACTATTCTTCTTTGCTATTTGTCTATTCCAGGAGTCAGCAAACTTCTGTCAAGTGTTAGACAGTAAATATTTTAGGCTTTGCAGGTCATGTCTTAACACAAACTCTGTTGCTGTAGCACAGAAACAGCCATAGACAATATATAAAAGATCAAACCTGTGTTCCAGGAAAACTTTACTTTCAAAACAAGGCAGTAGGCCAGATTCAGCTGCGGGCCACAGTTTGATATTGTTGTTTAGTCGCTAAGTCACGTTTGACTCTTTTCGACCCCATGAACTGTAGCCCACCAGGTTCCTCTGTCCACGGGATTTCCCACACAAGAATATTGGAGTGGTTTGCCATTTCCCTTCTCCAGGGAATCTTCCTGACCTGGAGATCAAACCCATGTGTCCTGCATTGGCAGGCAGATTCTTTACCGCTGAGCCACCAGCAAAACCCCCTAGTTTGCTGATTCCTGGTCTATTATAATAACCTTTCTTCCATTGGTAAGTCCTCACTTTTAGCCATGCACCTTTCTGTTTAACCATCTCCAAAACACAGCGATACCTCCTAGCCTCCCCTACAGCCACATGTGGCCATGTGAATAGGTTCTACCAAATGAGATGCAGGTGGAAGAATTATTGGGGATTTCTTGGAAGACTGTTTCAAAGGACTGATTCATTTGGGAAGGGCTTCTTTCTGTCCCCCCTGCTCTTCCTCCTTCTTCCATCCTATGAAAGGCTCCAGCAGCTGTCCTGGACCATGAGGTGGCCTTAAGGAAGAAGCCACAAGCTAGGAGAGAGGAGCAGAAAGATAGGGACCTGAGCCCCTTATGACACCACAGAGCCGCCGTACTCGTCCTGCATGGCCAACATGTAGTTCTGGACACAAGAGAGATAAACTTCTGTCTTGTGCAAGCGACCACGTATGTTTCTATTACTATATGCAGTAGAACGTAATCTTATCTGTGTGCTAACCCATGGAAACACTCAACAAATATTTGACAAGTGAAAGGAATGCCCAAAGCATTAAGGAGCACCCCGGAGGAAATTAATTCCACCGGGGGGTGGGTGGGGAGTCATGGAAACAAACAAATACCAGGGCCCCTCAGGTTTTTCCGAGGTTAAGCACCCGGATGACTCAAGTGTCTGGCCAGTTCCTCTTGTTGCCACTCTTCCTCCCCACAAGGGACTTTCCTTTTATAGTACCTTCCATCAACTACTTTATCTTCTGGGGCATCCTTCCGCACCAAGATTATCTGTTATGGAAAATTCAGTTTCCCGCAAGAGAAAGCACAATTCATTGTTGTTGGAGAGGGTTTTTGCTACTAGACACCAAGGGGACGCAGCCTGGAGAACCCCCAAAACAACAAGAAGAGGGACGTCTAATAGACTGAGGAAAGGTAACAAACCCTTATGTCATGATTTGTTTGCCTTACAAGTCAGTACTTGGGTGGCACAGAAGGAAAAGCCTGGCTTTGGCATCAGGCAACCTTGAACTTGAGCAGTGATTCAGTCACTTAGCAGTATGGCATTGGCCAAGTCATGTCCTTGAGTTCCCCCAACTACAAAGTGAATGAATAACAATGTTCTCATAGCAATCTTCTGAAAATTAAATAATGAAAGAGTGCCTAGCTTAAAGAAGGGGCCCAAATGATAGTTCAGAGACATCTCTGCCTGTCATCCTGGCCATCCAGACAGAGGCGCCAGAACGACGATTGGGATTTGGGTGGATCCCTGGATTTGGAAGTGCAAAATCTTCCAGCCTTCAAACCTCACACTTCCTTCCTTTCCACTATTCTGAACTGGCCCTCAAACAACTGTACTTCCCTTTAACCCCCTTCCCTGCTTTAAAGCGATAGCAGAGGAACTTTTTTTTTAATCCATTTTTTTTTCAAACATTATTTCAGCCCCACCAAAGTCCCGTGTGAATATCCAGTACCCCAAGGACACTTGCAATGTCACACTGGCCTCACGCTTTCACTTTCTGATGAACGTGGCCTTGACACATCTCCAACTGAGTAAGTGGTCACAGGACACTTTGGACCTGGAGGCCCTCACCATAAAGATGGCTTACAAATGCAAAATAGTCCACATCCCCGGAGATGTCTGTAAAAGCTATTATAGCCATGCCGGAGAAATGAGCAATCCAAAAAAAGCTGCCAGCAATGAACAGGATCCCGCTGCATTCACCGTGTGCGAACTGGGTTCCTAGAGCAGCTTGTTCACGAGCCTGTAAACTTAGCGCCGCTGCCTGTAAATGGTGTCAAGGAGAAGTGGGTGATCTTCAGAGAGAGGTTTGCGAAGGGGACCCTCAGGCGATGGCTATTTGGAAGCATTCTCGACTGAGTCACTTACAAGGGGAAATAAAAACAACACACCCAAAGGGAAAGAGGAGTGAATAATGGATATAGGTCTGAGTGGGAAGTAAGCAAATGATCTTTCTTTACCTTTTTTTTCTAGCACTCGTTGAAACCAATGTACCTTTCCATCCTACAGGACGTCCAGATACAACAAAAGACCTAATTATACAGTAGGTAAATACAAGCGTAAGTCTGGTCGGGCAGGGTGAACAAACAACTGTTTGTGTGTAGTAGAGTCTTTCTCTTAGATTGTTAATGATAACTTAGAATGAACTCAATCAGGGACACTGAATAGTATTAACTCCCCGTGTATATGGGGTGTTGTGTTAGGCCCTGTACAGACGAAATATTAATAGAAGCCGTTCATTCAATCTTTATTCATTCCATGAAGACCAGTTTAGGCACTCAGCTTTGAAGTAGATGCTAGGAATTCAGTGGGCGCAAATGGCTGTGGCTTCTACCCACATATGATTATCAAAATATTTATTTATTAATTTATGTATTTGGCTGCGACAGGTCTTACTTAAGGCATGCAGGATCTTTGATCTTCCTCATGGCGTGAGAACTCCGCGCTGTGGCATGTGGGATCTAGTTCCCTGACCAAGGATTGAAACCTGGGCCCTCTGCATTGGGAGCACAGAATCTTAGCCACCGGACTACTACCAGCAAAGTCCCGTCCGTATAAAATTGATGTTGCAGGGAGTAGAGTTGTAGTCGTGAGCAGTACAGGTTCAAATCGCCTGTGAAAAGTCTCGGTTCCACCCCACCAGCTGCACCATCTTGAACAAGGTTACCCTAACACTGCCATACCTCAGTTTCCCCATTTACAGAAAGGAGGTGCTGCTGGCATCCATCTCATGGGATCAGGGTAAGGATCAAATGAAATAATAGCCATGATGTACTCAGAACACTGCCTGTCAGTCAGCATGCTTTAGCTGTTTTTGTTGTTTTTATTACTGCGGACAGAGGAGCTGAGCAGGCTAGTCTTAGGCGAGTAATGACAAATGCCTGAGAACTAGGAAGGAGAGGGGGTAGGGCTGCATGTACTGGAAACACGAAGAGAAACTGATGTAGGAGGTGGATGTGCAGTTGGTGGCAGAGTCTAGACTAGGACCCAGGCTCCTAGGTTCTGATTGAGCTTCTTTTGTCCTGATGGAAACTTACTCAGAACAAAACTACTGTGGGACTGTGATCCTCAAACTAAAATACAAAAGCCAGTGCACTACTGTAACAGACATCAGTCTCCCCTATAGCATGGCCACCCAAACCTCAGAAATGAGTAAAAGTTTCTCAGGAGATAAGGTGATGGGTAGTAAGACAAACTGAGAAGCAGGCACAGCTTGTGCAAAGGCACTGAGGCTTTCTGAGCATGGCCTTAGGACTTCCCTGATGGCTTAGAGGGTAAAGCGTCTGTCTGCAATGCAGGAGACCTGGGTTTGATCCCTGGGTCGGGAAGATCCCCTGGAGAAGGAAATGGCAACCCATTCCAGTACTATTGCCTGGGAAAATCCCATGGACAGAGGAGCCTGATAGGCTACAGTCCATGGGGTCACAAAGAGTCAGACACGACTGAGTGACTTCACTTCACTTTCACTTTATAGCATGGCCAGGCTTCTCAGGTAGTGCTATTGATAAAGAACCCGCCTGACAATGCAGGAGACATGAGACACAGGTTCAATCCCTGGGGTGGGAAGGTCCCCTGAAGTAGGACATGGCATCCCACTCCAGTATCCTTTCCTGGAGAATCCCATGGACAGAGGAGCCTGGGGTCACAAAGAGTCGGACATGACTGAGCATCTACACGCATAGCATGGCCAAGCAGCACAAAGGTTTACAGGGGCAAACGGCAACCAGAATTAAAAATCAGTGAGTCAGAAAGCAAACTGTAGAGTCCAGTGGACCAGGATTCACTTCCTAGCTCCACCACTTGCTGGTTTCATGAACATGAAACCAGCCAAGGAGACTTGGCTTCTTCTAAACTATATTCCGTCAAGGTTTGTGCACGGGTTGGAAAAGAATTTCCAGACATGAAGCAGAGTGAGAGGAGAATAAAGTTTATTACAGTGGGAGACAGTGCCTAGTAGCCAATTTTTATAGCCTAATGACAGAGAAAATTGCCATTGGAATGGTGGCATTAGGTGATTGGTTAAGATGCTATAGGGTGGGTAATTGCGTGGGTATTTTATGTAATATAAAATACATTCCGTTGTGGCTCAGCTGGTAAAGAATCCACCTATAATGAGGGAGACCTAGGTGCGATCCCTGGGTTGGGATGATCGCCTGGAGAAGGGAAAGGTTACCCACTCCAGTATTCTGGCCTGGAGAATTCCACGGACTGTATAGTCTGTGGCGTTGCAAAGAGTCAGACACAACAGCAACTTTCGCTTTTACTTTATGTAATATAGTCAGGGAACTGGCCAGTTTGGATCCGGGGGCTCGTGGCAACAGTTGCTATGGGGCTTGGTCAGTTCCAGAGATTCTTGTCTGGTAACCTTGGTGCAAGGCTCCACACCTGTGACCTTGGTACAGGGCTCCACAGGTTCTTTTCCCTGTTAAGTGAGGTTAGTGACAGAACCCACATTGTGGGGTTATTGTGAGGGCTGGATGTTCAAAAATAGCCTTTGTTGTTGTTGCTGTTGTTAAATTTCACGTCCAATTTACTGTGGACATTTCTTAATCATTCAGTTTTTATTATGCCTGCAAATTGGGATCATAACATACACACTCTTCTGCAATTTGCTTTTAGACTTAATATTTTTTCAAGCTAGTACTTACAGACAGACTTCATCTTTTTAACATAACATTTCAGAGACTCCTCATAATAGGCATTGTGCATTCTAAATGCATTTTTGCTTTGCATGTCACAACAGCAGCTACAGCTATTTGAAGGGGTGATATGTGTACAAATGAGCCACATTGTATCTCTGGAAATTAAGGAAGACCAACCAAATGAGAAAAGCAAAAGCTGTTTACAACAAGGGAGAGACAACATTGTTAACTTGCGTTTTGCAGAAACTGAAAGGCAGGCAGAGGAGTGGAAGAGCTTTCTGGTGGAAGGAATTGGAGGGCTTCAGGTACGCCCTGATTGGACACTGTTGGCTTGCGGCAGCTCCAGGCTAACTGGAAGCAGGCTATGCTATTTGTTAGGGGTACATATGTAGCTTTGTCTGGTTGGTCCTAAGTTGGAAGCAGGGACAAAAAATTACAGAAGCTGTCATTTATTAATCAAGTCCTGGGCATTTGGGGCTGATTTTTACAGAATTGGTGTTTAGCTTCCTGGATTGTCACTGGAAAGAGCAAACTGGCTGCCTGCAAAAGTTTGACTTATAACAGGCTGACTACCTGAGTCATTTATTGCAGATAAAGGGTTGGATTCCTGGGCAGGTTGAAGGTCAAAGTTCTATTTTTTTTTTTTAATGTGCTCTGACCACTGTTTGTATATTCAGTCTCTCAATACATAAGGCTTGGTGATGTATGGACCCCTTGCAATAAATTCACGGGCCACAAAAGGGATCTATAGGTCTAAAATGTCAAAAAATATTTTCGGCATGTTTCCTGGGACTTAGTTGCCTTTTGGTGGGTACCAATCTTGTCTGTAAGTTTGTGCCCCCCACAAAGACCAGATGTTTCCCAGGCTTGGAGCAGAGAACTCAGTCGGCATGCCCTTCTCTCCCAGGTGAGAGTTCAATGAGGTGGTTTTAACTATGGCGCTCCAGGGAGATGGTTTGTTGTGCCATGGAAGGAGGTTCTGAATTAGAAGCCCTGGGTTCTGGTGTCATTCCTGCCTCTTCTTAGCCCCGGGCCTTTGGGAAGTCAGCAGCTCCAAGCCCGCATCTACTTCTGGAGTCCAGCTTAGTTCTTTAATAGCCGTCATCCTGGCAACACCATTTGGGAAAATGCTTTGTAAACTGTGCAGAGTTATGCAAATGTAAGTGAATATTATCAAGATGATAGAAATGTTATTGCCTGAGATCATCTTTCCAGCATTTTAAGGAATCCATTAATGAGATTCTTTCAAGAATTTTTTTCCCTGCTGGCATTGTTCTCAGTCAGGCTACAGCGTTAAGTCTTACTTGATCAGCTATTAGGTCTTTTAAGTGATACACAATTTTCAAGTGAGTTATTCAATTAATCATTTCTGTCATCTCTACCATGTCTCGTTGGACTGTCTGCTTCTAGAAAGCATAGCAACTGGAGAAGGGGGGTCCTAACTCCCTGCTCATCCTCCGAACAGATCAAATGGCCTCTGGGGAAAGCCCTATTAATGGCCATATGAATTAGTTGCAAGCTGGAAAAAAAAGAGAGCCAAATGGTTACCAACACAATTTACCTTCCTTTACACAATGAGGTGGTCCAGTAATGCAGCTAGCTAAATGGGATTACTACAGGTCGAATGGAAATGCAGGGTTGGGGTGGGGAGATTGCTTTTTAAGGGCCCTTGGGGGAATTACTTGATAAAGGATCTTTCCATTTTCACGAATGAGTCCCCTGATAGAATTGCTTTCTGTAACTTTGAATTTTTATAATCTAGCTTTCAAATTATTATTATATATTATAATGTATATTAAAGGATAAACAGAAATTATAGTATAGAATATATAGATATATAAATAAAAGATGGTATATTCTATGTAACATATTGAATATAATTTTATAATAATAACATCTATTGAGACAGTGGCCAAAGAGTACATGAATTGTGTATCTATTTAAGTTTCTCCTCTGAGAGACAATGTTTAAGGAAAGGTAGTGCCTTGATTATAAGTCCCTAAGAGATTCGTTTCAATAGGGGGAAAAGATTCCAACTCAGGGTAAAGGAAATGTTTCAAATAGCTATGACCAACAGGGAAGAGATTGCCATTTTACAGTATTAACCTCCCTATCAGGAAAGAAATTAGATTATGGAGAATAACTTAGTGGAAATGTGTTTTCATTTGATGATTGGGTTGGAATTTGTTCTAGAAAACACAGATATAGGAGTTGTGAGATGGGTAGGCTTCTCCTACTTTACTCTGTTTAGGTTAAAGTGGCTTTAGGGTAAAATGCATCAAAGCAATGGAGGGGGGAAGTGCCCCAGTTGTAGGGAAGATGAGGTGATGGGTAGCCTTTGTCCTGCTTTGTCCAGTAATGGGTGGACTCCAGCTGTTTGCATTTATATGTACAAGGTGGGGGGCAGGGGAAGCCTTAAGACTAAGAAGTCACTTTCTTCTTTCACTGAGTCACTGCCTGGAGCAAATAGCACCCATCCTTTCCCTAACTCTTTTTCCAGCTGTTTCCCAAACAGAAAGACACATAGCCACAGAGACAGACATTTATACCTATATCTAAAGCAGACGCAGAATCCAGAGAGAGCCTAAGTTCAGTCTGCCATTCACATGGCAGACACCTTTAACCTCACCCAGAAGGGACCAGTAGTAAAAGTGTTAGTCACTCAGTCACATCCGACTCTTTGTGACCCCATGGACTGTAGCTCATCAGGTTCCTCTGTCCATGGGATTCTCCAGTCAAGAATACTGGAGTGGGTAGCCATTTCCTAATCCAGGGGATCTTCCCGACCCAGCAATCAAACCTGGGTCTTCTGCATTGCAGGCAGATTCTTCACCATCTGAGCCAACAAGTCTCTCCTTTTCAAACGGGGACACTGAGACCCAGAGAGAATCTGTGACTCCCCGGGATCACAAAGTCCTCTCGTCTGCCTCTGTCTCCTGATGGGCATCACTGGGGAGATTACTACAAGCATCATTCCTGCCTTGGGGACAGGGAGCCGGGGGTGTTGGGCTCATTAGTTGGGTAATGCTTGCCACCACCTTTGAAGATGCTGGATAGGATCAGCGGTAAATATCACTACCTCTGCAAATGAAATGTTTCCTATACACAACCTGTTTTCACTTGTTGCCTACGGCCACTGGCCACTTGCGGCTGCAAAGATTGCTACCAAGTTCCAGCTCACAAGCATCCATTTGCTCACAAGCTTCAGAAAATAGGAGGGTTGGGTCTGGTTCTTATTATTAAAAACAAACAAACCCATTATTAAAAGTAAACAGGCAGAACTGCTTTGCAACAATTGATTAAATGTCTCCTGGCTCAGAGGCTGAAATTCACCTCTGTTACCCCAAACAAAGCCTCCCTTATTGGACTCTGAAGGGAGAATGCCAACAGTGTCTTGTTAAGGAGAGTGCCCCCTCTTCCAAGTGTCTGTTACAGGTTAGGCTCAAGAACCACATTATCTCCAATCTGTAAGACTTAGTAGATGGCATTATATTTTGTGTTTTGCCAATGATGGTATGGACAGGTTAAGTAATTTGTTCATGGACACAGCTGAGATACAAAGCCATGAGGATCTGAACTTGAATCTCTATGATTCCAAAACCCATACCCATTCCATCCTAGTATGTCTCCACATTAAAGACAGGTCTCCTGTGCTCCTGTTTTTGTTGTTAATTTCAAAGAAAAACTCCAGGCATAGGAGACGGAAACTGGCGTTTATCCTGGAAAAACCTCCTAAAATTGCAGGTATGCTTGTGGGGTTGCCAAGAAGAGGGAGCGCTGGACCACTGATGTCACTTAAATGTGTGAAGTGGGTGGAACAGAGACTGTTGATGCTAAGTTCCTAGGGCTCAGCCTCTTACTTCCAGGTCTAATTCTCATGGCATTTTATGTACTCTTCTGCCCAAATAGATCCAGGATCTATTATATTATATATTTTTAGATCCAGGATCTTGGCCTTGCCAGTGAATCCAGAATTAACTGACTTAGTGATAGACTCCCACTTGTCAAACTTATAAGAGACAGATGTATAGATAGAATATTAATTGGCTATAGTAGAATTCTATTTAGCTGGGATTCTTAGGTGCTAGAAGCACTTTAGTAATGGGATTCTTCTAAAATAATTTTTTAAATCTCTAAAATTATGCTACTAGAACCCTCAGGAAACAATTTACTATGAGTGGAATGCAGGGTAATAGGTTTACCATTCCATCAGTGACTAGTTGGGGATGACATAGCAGGAAACCAACCTGATGTGGACGGATGATGTCCATCATTATAAATAGACAATGATTCCGTCAGAGCTAATTCATGTTGTGAAAAAACCTTATGAATTATATGGAGTATAAATCTACTTACTGGGAAAGAGACAATTCTTCAAAAGATTACAGATTTTGCATATGACTCAGCAATTCC
The DNA here is from genome assembly GCA_917880005.1 of Nanger dama. NCBI lineage: Eukaryota > Metazoa > Chordata > Mammalia > Artiodactyla > Bovidae > Nanger > Nanger dama. Next base: position 173,442 of record CAKJTW010000075.1, read on the forward strand.
ACCACAGGGGGATGCCCAGGAGAACTGAAAATATATGTCCACAAAAACCTGTTTACAGTTATTCATAGAATCTTTATTCATAATGGCCAATAGGTGGAAACAATTCCAATATCTATCAACTGATAAATGATAAACAAAATGTGGTATATCCACATAATGAAATATTATTCTGCCATCAAAAGGAATCTAGTACTGACATGTGCTGTGACATGGATGAAACTTGAAAACATAAGCTATGTGACAGAAGCCAGACATAAAAAGCCACATATTTTATGATTCCATTTATATGAAATGTGTAGAACAGGTAAACCTATAGAGACACAAAAGTAGATGAGTGGTCCCCTAGGCTGGGCTCGGGGAGGCTGGGGGAGAAATGGGGAGTGATGCTAATGGGTAGAGAGTGACTTTGAGAAGAGATGGAAATGTCCTAAAATTGGTTGTAGCGAATGTTGCCCTACTCTGTAAATATACTCAAAATCAGGAAAATTAATACTTGAAGAGGGTACATTTAATGGTATGTGAATAAGAAAGCTGTTTTATTTCATTTTTGGCTGCACTGGGTCTTTGTTGCTATATGCAGGGTTTCTCTAGCTGCAGTGAGCAGGGGCTACTCTCCATTGAGATGTGCGGGCTTCTCATTGTGGTGGCTTCTCTTGTTGCAGAGCACAGGCTCTAAACATGTGGATTTCAGAAGTGGCAGCTCACAGGCTCTGGAGTGTGGACTCTGTAGCTGTGGCATATGAGCTCAGTTGTTCCGTGGCATGTGGAATTTTCCTGGACCAGGGATTGAACCCTTACATCGTGTCCCTTACGTTGGCAGGCAGACTCTTATCCACTGTGCCACCAGGGAAGTGCAATAATAAAGTTGCTCTTAAAGAAATGTACTGCTAAGCAGGAGATGCTCAACCTGCATTCCTTCACTAGATTCTCCATCTTTGGCTACTCTGCCTGGTTCCCCAGGAAGCTGATGCTATAGATTGTACCAATAAGCTCCCTTATGCGAGCCATCAAATAATTTATTGTCTAAACTGGGACACTTCTGAGAAAGGAGAATCAGTCAGTCAGTTCAGTTGCTCAGTCGTGTCTGACTCTTGGCGACCCTATGGACTGCAACATGCCAGGCTCCCTGTCCATCACCAACTCCTGGAGCTTGCTCACACTCATGTCCATCGAATCAGAGATGCCATCCAACCATCTAAGCCTCTGTCTTCCCCTTCTCCCACCTTCAATCTTTCCCAGCATCAGGGTCTTTTCAAATGAGTCAGTTCTTTGCATTAGGTGGCCAAAGTACTGGAGTTTCAGCTTCAACATCAGTCCTTCCAATGAATATTCAGGACTGATTTCCTTTAGGATAGACTGGTTGGATCTCCTTGCAGCCCAAGGGACTCTCAAGAGTTTTCTCCAACACCACAGTTCAAAAGCATCAATTCTTCGGTGCTCAGTTTTCTTTATAGTCCAACTCTCACATCCATACATGACTACTGGAAAAACCATAACTTTGACTAGAGAGACCTTTGTTGGCAAAGTAATGTCTCTGCTTTTTAAGATGCTATCTAGGTTGATCATATCTTTTCTTCCAAGGAGTAAGCGTCTTTTCATTTCATGGTTGCAGTCACCATCTGCAGTGATTTTGGAGCCCCCAAAATAAAGTCTGTCACTGTTTTCATTGTTTCCTCATCTATTTGCCATGAAGTGATGGGATCGGATGCCATGATCTTACTTTTCTGAATGTTGAGTTTTAAAAAACTTTTTCACTCTCCTCCTTCACTTTCATCAAAAGGCTCTTTAGTTCTTCTTCGCCTTCTGCCATAAAGGTGGTGTCATCTGCATATCTGAGGTTATTGATATTTTTCCCGGCATTCTTGATTCCAGCTTGTACTTCATCCAGCCCAGGGTTTCTCATGATGTACTCTGCATATAAGTTAAATACAAGGGTGACAATATACAGCCTTGACATATCCCTTTCCCAATTTGGAACCAGTCTGTTGTTCCAAGTCCAGTTCTAATTGTTGCTTCCTGACCTGCATACAGATTTCTCAGGAGGCAGGTCAGGTGGTCTGGTATTCCCATCTTTTGATGAATTCGTTGTGATCCACAGAGTCAAAGGCTTTGGTGTAGTCAATAAAACAGAAATAGATGTTTTTGAACTCTCTTGCTTTCTCAATGATCCAACGGATACTGGCAATTTGATTTCTGGTTCCTCTGCCTTTTCCAAATCCAGCTTAAACATCTGGAAGTTCACGGTTCACATACTGTTGAAGCCTGGTTTCGAGAATTTTGAGCATTACTTTCCTATGGGAAGGATTGGGGGCAGGAGGAGAAGGGGACAACAGAGGATGAGATGGCTGGATGGCATCACCAACTCCAGTTGGTGATGGACAGGAAGGCCTGGCGTGCTGCAGTTCATGGGGTCGCAGAGTCACACGACTGAGCAACTGAACTGTATTGAACTTACTAGCGTGTGAGATGAGTGCAATTGTGAGTTAGTTTGAGCATTCTTTGGCATTGCTTTTCTTTGAGATTGTAATGAAAACTGACCTTTTCCAGTCCTCTGGCCACTGCTGAGTTTTCCAAATTTGCTGGCATATTGAGTGCAGAGCTTTCACAGGATCATCTTTAGGATTTGAAATAGCTCAACTAGAATTCCATCACCTCCACTAGCTTTGTTTGTAGTGATGCTTCCTAGGGCCCACTTGACTTCGCATTCCAGGATGTCTGGCTCTAGGTGAGTAATCACACCATCATGGTTATCTGGATCATGAAAATCTTTTTGTATAGTTTTGTGTATTCTTGCCACCTCTTCTTAATATCTTCTGCTTCTTTTAGGTCCAGACCATTTCTGTCCTTTACTGAGCCCATCTTTGCATGAAATGTTCCCTTGGTATCTTTAATTTTCTTGAAGAGATCTCTAGTCTTTCCCATTCTATTATTTTCCTCTATTTCTTTGCATTGATCACTTAGGAAGGCTTTCTTATCTCTTCTTGCTATTCTTTGGAACTCTGCATTCAAACAGGTATATCTTTCCTTTTCTCCTTTGCCTTTAGCTTCTCTTCTTTTCTCAGCTATTTGTGAGGCCTTCTCAGACAACTATTTTGCCTTTTTGCATTTCTTTTTCTTGGGGATGGTCTTGATCCCTGTCTCCTGTACAATGTCACGAACCTCCATCCATGGTTCTTCAGGCACCCTGTCTATCAGATCTAATCCCTTAAATCTATTTGTCACTTCCACTGTATAATCATAAGGGATTTGATTAGGTCATACCATGAATGGTCTAGTGGTTTTCCCCACTTTCTTCAGTTTAAGTCTGAATTTGGCAATAAGGAGTTCCTGATCTGAGCCACAGTCAGCTCCTGGTCTTATTTCTGCTGACTATATAGAGCTTCTCCATCTCTGGCTGCAAAGAATATAATCAACCTGATTTCGGTGTTGACCATCTGGTGATGTCCACGTGTAGAGTCTTCTCTTGCGTTGTTGGAAGAGGGTGTTTGCTATGACCAGAAGAATGGAGGTGAACAAACTCTCCTCGGCAAACCAGGGGTTCTGCTTCTGTTGGGGTTTGGTCCCTGCAGGGCAGGTTGGCTGCCTCACTCTGCTGAAGCCGACAGCTCCTGCCAGGTGGCCCCTCTGCGAGCTGCAGACTCCAGCCCTCCCTGCCTTCCAGTCCCAGGAGTGGCCGTGGCATCCTGCCTTGGCCCTTGGAACCGCACAGCCCCACTGGTTTCCTTCAGCCCTGCCCGTGCCTCTTTCTTAAACTTCCTCCATTTTCAGTTGCACTGGGCCATCTGTTTCCTGCCAGTACCCTGCTGATACAAAACCCCAGATAAACAGCCTGAAAGAGAAATTTGACAAGGAAAAGTGTGGTCAGCACAGTGATACCGCTATCTCTTCCAAAGGGCCGTTGTACCAATCGTCCTTCAGCTTCTGCAGATGGTGGTTAACCCTGATAGTAAGTTCTGATAATAAGTGATTTTACTGTACTTTCTAGGAGCAAGGATGTTCAGTAAAAACAGTTTTATTTTTTATTATTTTAAGTTTTTTTTTAACCACTTTGAAGGAAATGAGTATACAGCAGAAATTACAATTTTCAGTATGAGAATATATATATTTATTGAGTTCATCTTGTTCAGAATGTAATATGCTACATAAATCTGAGGATTTATGTATTTCATCAACTCTGGAAAATTCTCACCCAGTGTCTCTTGAAATATCTGTTTTCCTGTCTCCTCTTTCTCTAACATTAAGCTTTATTCTCCTTATGTCTTTGCTCTCCCAACCTCTTTTTTTCTATTTTCTACTTTTTTATTTCTATGTACTTTCTTCTGATCTTTCTGATTAAAAATTCTCTTTTCAGTTCTGTGTCTATGAGGCTTCCTAACCTGTCCACACAAAGTTCAAATACACATGGTAGTTTCAATGATTTTACTTTTTATTACTAGGCAGTCAACATAATTCTTCCACAGTGCTTTTCCTCTTTTCAGAAAAGAGGAAAAGCATGTTGTGCTTTTGTTTCCTCCTTTATTTCAACCATGTCAGATAAACTTATCTCTCAGACTCTTTGGATTATCTTTAACTCTGGTGGGTTAAATCTTGATATTAGTTATGTCCACTGACTCTTTTTGTTAAAATTTTACTTCTTTGCGTCTGGTTTTAGTTGCGGCCCGTGGGGTCTTTGCTGAGTCCTGTGGGCTCTCTCCTTGTGGCACACACACACTCTCTAGCTGGGCTGTGTGGGCTCAGTAGTTTCAGCACTTGGGCTTAGTTGCTCTGAGGCATTTGGAATCTTAGTTCCCCGACTCAGGGACTGAATCCATGTCCCCTGCATTGCAAGGTGGGTTCTTCACCACTGGACCACCAGGGAAGTCCCTGTCTGCTGACTCTCGATCTATTCCTTTATGTAATGTATACTTTTGAATTCTGAACTCATCCCAGGGCCTTTATGTGTGGGAACCCTATGAGGACTCGATTGAAAGTGGGTCCCCTCCGAGCCATTTCGCTGTTGCTTCTGCTGGGTTACTCAGGACTTTTTTTTAGCCTAGTAACAAGTTTTCACAGTAATTCTTACGTTGGGCATTTTGGATCTATTCAAGGTAAAACAAATTCAAACTCCAAACGCAGCTGTGTTGCAGGCCTCTGGTTGCACATTCTCATCGTGCGCTTTTGGCCCCCTACCCAGAGCCTGAACCAAGGCTATCACACTTTGCATCGGCTCCCTGTCCTACTAGGCACAGTGCTTCCTGATCCACCTGTCCTTGAAGCTGTGCCATTGTGGGGGTGGTTGCAGGAGGGAGGGGGCTTTCTGACTCTGAAGAGGGCTCTCAGTTATGCATCCTTCATACCTGGAGGATGTATTAGTCCAGGGCCTCTTTTTCTGATCCCCTTTGTGGCTGAACATCTGGGCCCCTGGATTACTGAAACCAAGGGCTCCTCCCAGGGCAACGGAGGCATCAGCTTCACATATTCTCTGCTGGTTGTCAGCTTCCTCTTTGCTTCCAGCCTCTGAGGACTTCCTTTCTTTCATACCAGCTCTGCCATGTATTTGAAAGGATTCTGGTTACATTGTACCTTGAGTGTCTTCATGGCTATAGCTGGAGGGCTTTCAGGTTATAGAAATCTGTCTCTCTACAAAAACTGGAAGTCACCTTTTCAGACTGTTTATATCACAAAATGTTGGGGTTTGTGTAATATTTTCCATTTCTAGCTCAACTCAGATGCCTCTGATTGATTAGAAATAACTAGATGGTTTTTCAATTGCTTCGCACGGTATGTTAAAGGTAGGGTGTTCTCAAATAATATGCTTCTCATCTTCTTTTATTGCCACTCTAACCAGAACTCATATATTACATACAAAATGTTCCTTTGTCTCATCAGAGTTGTGTGGAACAGAAAAACTAAGCTTCAGAAGAAGAAGCGATCAGGCTTGGGACACTCTTGTTCTAAAAATGCAATGGGGATATCAACTCCCCTGGGAGCCCCATTCTCAATATCAAGGCTACTCAGAAGCCAGATTGGTAGTCAGCAGGCATTTGGGAGAATATTAATAAGGAGAAGGATGTCAGAGGCCCCTATACGCCAGTTGTTGTACTGAACCATTGTATTTTTCAAGGTACTATACCATCAGATTTAAAGCATTTTCTGTATTTTTATGTTTGTTTGTTTTTTATGTATGTATTATATTTGTAAAAAGTATTATTAACCTATTGCAGTATGGTACTATGGAGCTGATTGTGTTACTTGGGTACCCAGGCTAACTTCACTGGACTTACGTACAAGCTGGACTTAAGAACATACAGACTTATGGACACGACTGGGTAGGGGAAGGAAGGAGAGGGTGGGATGTATGCAGAGAGTAACTCCAGACATTATTATATGTAAAATAGATAACCAGTGGGAATTTGCTGTATGACTCAGGGAACTCAAACAGGCTCGGTACAAACTTAGAGGGGTGGGAGGGGATATAGGTAAACCTATGGCTGATTCGTGTTGATGTTTGATAGAAACCAACATAATACTGTAAAGCAATTATTCTTCAGTTAAACATAAATTTAAAAAAAGTTAAAAAATGAAAAGAAAAAAGAATGTGCTCCCAGAACAGAGCTTGTTCATATGTGGGGAATTACTGTATTTGATTCCCATCACCAGAAGCTGCACACTGGTCTCCAGGAGAGTTTCTAAAAACAGGGAAATTTTAAAATAATTTGACTTGGGCAAACTTCTCAAGGTCCAAGCTTTCAGCTCTACCAGAAGGACGGGAATATGTGGAAATTCAGGGCCCACCTTCCCATTTGGCCTTGGACTGGGGAGCAGCTGGACTTAGAAGGAGAACTTGCTCTTCAGAGCTTGACAGTCTCCCTGACCAGGTGAACTTACACCTGGCCTGCTTCACTCAGGTGTGCTGCCTGACCCCTGTGGGCATGGGCTTGTGACCCTACTGTTCCAGCATTATTTGGCCTGGCAGCCAATCAGTTCATGAAATGATACCTTCTTTCATGAGTTTCCTGCCCCTGTGACATGTTCTGCACACTGAGGTTACATTTGAGTGTCTCCCAGGCCACCATCCACAAACACATCCCAAACATCTCAAGGTGAGTCATTGCCACAGATATGATTTGTTCACTCTTGCTAGTTTCATTTTCAAAAGGGGCTCTGACTCTACATTTGAGATAGTTTGATATACCGCGTGCGTGCTAAGTTCCTTCAGTCCTATCTGACTCTTTGTGACGCTATGGACTGTGGCCTGCCAATCTCCTCTGTCTATGGGATTCTCCAGGCAAGAATACTGGAGTGGGTTGCTTTGCCCTCTTCTAGGAGATCTTCCTGACCCAGGGACTGAATCCACATCTCAGACTCCTGCATTGTAGGTGGATTCTTTACTACTGAGCCACCAGGGAAGCCCTTAATGGACTGACAACTCCTCAGCTTTTCAAGGGATTTGGTGGTTCTGGGCTCATAAAGAGTTCTGCTTAGAGGTCATGAGAGTGAGCTTAAACCAATTTTATTTCATAGAAGAGCTGTGCTAATGATTAATATATGTTAATAAGTTGAAAATTCCCTGGCGCTCTAGTGCTTATGTGCTCATACTTCCACTGTAGGGGGCCTGGGGTTCGATTCTTGGAGAACTAAGATTCTGCATGCTACATGGCCAAAATATTTTAAAAATATTAATAACTAGCCTTTATTGACTACTTACTATGTAGCAAGTACTAGACTAAGTAATGCCATTCAGGCCTCATATAGCCTTAATGCCTTGTATTTCCATGACTTACCGATGAGGAAACTGAGGCACAGAAAAGGATGAAGATGAGCCAGAATTCAAAGCCAGGCAGTCTGATTCTGAGCCTGTCCACTCAATCACCTCGCACAGCTCCCTCTAAAGCAAAGACCCCTCACAAGGGTCAGGGGTTTTACTAACATTGCCTAAAGTCTTGCAGCAAACTGGAGGCCTCATACACAATCTAGTCGCACATTAGAATCAGCTGAGAAGGCTGTAAACCACACCTAGGCCTGGAGCAAATACCATAATCGGTTATCATCTGGGGACTCGAATGAAGAGTGATGGAGAAGCCCTGCACTCTCCTTGTACTGTTTCTGTACCTCTGAAGTTTCATCAAAAATTTTTTTAAAAGTGAAAGTAACTAAAGAACGTAGTAGGACAATATTAACTGACCTGGAGGGATTTCTCCAGGAATTGTTGATAGCAAGAGGTGCTAATAAAAGTATTACTTATAAGATCCAGAAATATGATTGTGTGTATGATCTCATTTATGTAAGGCAAATAGTGACAAGATACACACATGCCTATACATCCTTTTAAGAAGATGGAATGAATTCTGTATGATACATTAAAAAAATTCTGGGTCTCAGTCCCCAGAGACTCTAGTTATTTAGAGGTAGGACCTGGGCATGGGTATCTTCTGTTCAATTTCCTTGGATCAGGGTTCTTAAATTTGCTGTACATTAGACTTGTCTGGGAGACTTTAAATTAAAGTCCTGAGGCCCAGGTCATAGACCCGTTAAGTCAGGCTCCCGTGGGAGTAGAGCCCAGGCATGGGTGTTTTAAAATTCCCCCATGGCATGTCAATCGCCAAGTGTGAGAACCACGCCAGGCCCTTGTGCAGCTCATGCACCCAAGGCTAGGACTCCCGTCTGGGAGGGAAGGGAACTGTGGTGGGAGGCATTACAGGGCAATAGGCCCATGGGTTAGGAACTCCCAAGAGGCTGGCTGCAGAGATCATGCAGTGTCTCCGAGGTCACAGAGCCAGGAGATGGTGGTGCACACCCTAGTTCAAGGAGGGTGATGGGCACTGCTTGGGGAAGATTTTCTTGCTTTCCCAGCTCTCCTTCCCATGATCAGGGGAGTTGAAATTCCTCCAGTAGATTCATTACTTTGTGTTCCTCCTCCTAAGAGTTTTTAAAAAACAAGAAAATACTCCTGGGATGAATTGCATGTTAATAAAATCTTGATGCCTGCTCAGTGAGTGTTGAGTATTTTGAAGATAGAAAAACTTAGAGGGATGCTCAAACATGTGGGAAAGCATGTCATGTAGAGGGTGTCAGTCTGACTTTGTTATTTTCCTGCTCATAATCCCTCTGTTTCTCAGACTCACCTTATTAAAAATGCCAAGTGTTGTCATCTCACCTCTAGGTTTTTCTTGCCTTGTGGAAACTCCCAGACTCCCTCTCAAGGTGATTTGGGATGCTTCACTTTGTTGTGAAAGACAAGGGCCTGCTTCTCAGATCCGAGACCAGCATAGAGCCGAAGAATAAGGAGGCAAAGAGGAGAGCCTTGGGAAGCCCCACTCAGATTGGGGCTTTGGGGCATCTAAATGTAGGCATGTGGCAGGAAAGCCCGCTGCAGGGTTCTTGGGCTTAGGCATGGGGCTCTAGCCCAGGAGGATTGGAGACTGGGTAGAAGGAACACCTCAGGCCTGGGAGTCAGCCATCCACAGCTGGAGTCCTGCCTGCCACTTTCCAACAGTAAAATAAAGGCTTGACTGACCACCTTCTTCTCAAGTCTGTGGTGATGACTAGATATAATACAGGTAAAACACCTAGACTGTATACAGTAGGCCCTCGGCCATGTCAGTGGGACAGCATGCCAAAATTATAGGCTTGTGACATGCACTCTGGGATCAGGCTGAGAATGACCCTTGACCTGGTCCCTACTTCTTTCTCAAATTTTATTTCATTGTGGTAGGAATGCTTCACATTTAATCTACCCGCCTGACAGATTTTAAAGTGTACAATATGGCATGGTTAATTCTAAGCAGTGTTGTGCAACAGACCTCTGGAAGTTGTTCGTCCTGCATAGCTGAGATTTCATGATCATTGATTAGAAACTCCCCATGCCCGCACCCTCCCAGCTCCTGGTGACCAGCATTCTTATCTCTCCAATTTGATGAGCCTGACAAGTTTACACACTTCATATGAGTGGAATTACAGTATTTGTCCTCTGACTTAACTGTGTCTTATCACTTAGCATAATGTCCTCAGTTTCATCCATGTTGTCCCATAATGCAGGATTTCCTTCTTTTAAAAGGTTTTTTTTTTTAATTTATTTTTATCTTTTGGCCTCTACGTATGTGGGATCTTATTTCCCTGACCAGGGATTGAATCTGCACTCCCTGCACTGAGGGAGGGAAATCCTGGGATTTCCTTCCTTTTTAAGGTTAATGTCTCATTGTGTGTACAGACTACATTTTCTTTATCAGTTTAACTGTCATGGACATTTAGGTTGTTCCCACATCTTGGCTATTGTGAACAGTGCTGCAGTGAATCTATTTCTGTTGATGAGATTTATTGAGTGCTTATTTACTATAGGCCAGGAAGCAGTCTAAATGCTTTATGTATAATAGTGCAGGTAAAACTCAGAACAGCCCTATGCGGTTGATGCTCCCTTTATCCCCATTTGCAGGTGAAGAAACTGAGGCCCATTTAGTATGGCCAAAGCTCATACCATGAATCAGTTTTCACCCGGAGCTTGAACCCAGGCAATCTGGCCCTACAAGCAGTGATTCTGATATACTGATAGTATTGAAATCATAATAATGATAATGATCAAAAGCAAACTATGTGTCAAGGTGATTGGCAAGGTGAAGATGAGAGTTATGTATCCAAGTGACCTTGAGGACAGGATCCAGGGGGTTGCCCAAGAGATGAGCTAATTCTAGCAGTAACACTCATGATTTGGGGAACAGGGGTGGAGAGGGAGATAATGACTAAGAATGGGGCAGGGTGGCCCAGAGGAAAATTATCTTCTACAGCTCCATGCATCACTCTGGTTCCAGCAGTTTTCAGAGCCAGATCTTTCCCTAGTTCTGAGTCTGCTAGGAGCCTGTGCAGCATTTTGCAGACAGTTTCTTTTGTCACCCTCTCCCACCTATTTTCCTTTCCTCCTGCTTCCTGCTTCAAACAGCTTTGTGCTTCAAGGGTCAAGGAACAGCCCAGACCTGGGGGCTTGTTTTCAAGTCTTTGCAAAGCTACTCATTTGACTCCCCTCCTTGTCTATTTGGTGTTGATCTAAATGACAGATGTGGTTGCGTGGTTAGGCGGTGGAGTTGGGAAAACAAACCACCAGCTCCCAAATCAACCTGAGTCCTTTGGTGCCATTTCCAGGTTAAAACTCCCAGCGGGGGCTCTCTGCAGTAACACCACCACTCGGATGTCCTCAGAGCACTTGAAAAATCACCGCCCAAGTCAGGGGCAGTCAGCAATCTCCATAAACTGACGAGCAGGTCACAGAAGCGCAATGCCATTTATTTTGCAATGGCAAAATCAATCCACTTTCCCATAATCCTGCAACTTACTGAACTCGGCATCTCGCTGCAGGATACGCCCTCGAACTCTCCCTAATTATGTATTTGGCTGCTTGCGATAGTGACTTGGCTTTGCAGTCCTGATAGCAGAGAATGGGCCTCTTAGAAGCCTGCAGCAGCAACAGCAGTAGCGGCAGTTTTCCCGCCCTACCGAGCGCTCCCTAGTTGCAAGGTTCTGCGCTAATCGTGCCACCGTGCAAGTCCCCGAGGCCGACGGCTGCACCCTCCGTGCCGGGAGCTCGCAGCCATTGTGGTGTGGGCGCTCGACCAGCCGCGTGCTGACACTCCCTCTCGGCTCTGCGACCCGCGGCCCAGGGGAGGCGGGGGACGTGTGCTCGGCGGAGGAGGCTCCCGCGGGGGTTGGATCTTCCCCGCACCGCCCGCGCGCCTGCCGGCTCTTTTCTGCGGCCGGCGCCCCACGCGCCCCCCGGGCACGCGCTCCCAGCCCCGCCCGCGTGCGGCGGCCGCGCGGCCCCGTGCGCGCGCCCTCCCCGCGCCTCCGCGCGGACGCACGGCCGCGAGCGCGCGTGCGCCCCTGCGAACGTCCCCAAGAGCCGAGCTGTAGCGAACGCCGGGGCTGGGCGCGCAGGACAGAAAAGGAGGCGGCGGCCGCGGCTGCTAGCAACAGATCAGGGCTCCGCGAGCAGACCCGCTCTGCTCTTGGGCGATTTTTTGTTTGTTTCATTTCAGAAACATCAGTTAAATTAGAAAATCTTGCATTTTGAAATGGCGCTGGCCCCAGGTCAGCGGGCGATTTTCTCTGCTTCAAGATGGGCTTTGCCGTTTCTGTCGTGGGCACCAGTGGTGGCCTGATTGTCAGTCTTCTCCGGGCATTTTTAAGGCCAGGAGCGGAGCGCTGCCTGTAGGCGCCCTACAGAGCAGTTTGGCTTTAAAAAATTTTAGTATTATTTTGGGCAGAGAACAGTCGATCTCGGGCATTTCGTCCTCTTTGCAGAAGAAGCTGCGAGTCGGAGGTGGTCACTCGGAGGGTGAAATTCCTCCCGGGGTGAGAGATCCCCGGCCTCGCGCACAGTCCAGGCAGCTCCAAGTGTGTGTGTCCTGCCCCTGCCCGCGCCGGGAAAATGGAGGCTGTGATTGAGAAGGAATGCAGCGCGCTCGGAGGCCTCTTCCAGACCATCATTAGCGACATGAAGGTAGGACGCTGGGTGAGCGGCTGCGGCCGCCGCTGCGCTCTGACCTCGCCGCGCGTCTTCGCCTCCGCCCCTGGCCAACCGCCCGGCCCTTGCCTGCGCCGTGGGCCACCTGCGAGAGCGCTCCGGCCCGGGTGTCACCTGCTCACCCGGGGCGCCGCTCCGGGTTCTGCTGGGTCACCGAGCGGACGGCTTCTCTTGGTGGGGGCGAGGGGTGGGGAGCGGCGGTATCTGATGGTCCCTGCCAGCTCCCGCTCATTGTCCCAGGGGACCGCATCATCTCATTTCCCTGAGGGCCCGGGGGCCTGGCTCCAAGTTTTCCATTGTCTGTCGCTGGTCTGAGTGTCTGCGACCCGCAGGGGTGGATGCTTGGGCGGACACCTGATTCCCCGGGGTACGGGAGGGGGCGCCTGGCGCGGTGGTGGGGAGAGGGGAGGGGCTCTGCCCAGCTGTGAGAAGGAGCCCCCAGCCCGAGAGACTGGGAGTGAGACCTCCCTCTCCCTCGTGGGCTTTCAGGTCCACCTGGGGGCGATCTGAGCAAATTAGGTATTAATTAGGCTCTTCCAAAGCTGGTTAGGGTTTGCGTGCCTCCCCTGGGCCCTCCCCTGGGGCGTGAAGCAGAAGTTCCCAGAGCAGTCTTGCGAGGGACCCCACGTCCCCAGACTGAGGCTCCCAGCCCAAAGGCGGGACTGGGGCACCTTAAACAACTGTATCCCCGACCCGCCTAACACGCACAGACACCAGGTTTTTTCTTGGAAGGATTTGTGAAGACTCTGTGTGTGTGTGTGTGTGTTTGTGCACGCGCGCGCGCGCGTGAGTGTGTGTGATGGGGGCGGGGAACAACACCCAGGCTTTTTCCTGCGAAGGGTGGGACTGGGGATAACCTGATCCTTGAATGTGGATTTTCTGTGCATAGAGATAGACCAAGGCCCTGTGTTACTTACTAATCTAAAGGAAATATAACCAGCCGCGAGAGCTGGCTGGAGGTGGGAATTGGGGGCGGTGGGGGAATTTTTTTTTTTTTCATGTGTATTTAGGGAGCTTCTCTTTGGCTCTAGCCCAGCCCCAGTTTGCCTCAACAGATCCGGGGAGGTGGTGTTTAATTAAAAGCTCGGCTTCCAAAACGAGTGGGCAGGTTTGGAAAGCTGTGCAGCGAGTGGGTGTGGACAGCCCCTCTTCAGCCGCTGCCTGCACGTCTGGAGGTGCTTTTGTCTGTTGAAATGGAAGGTCTGGAGAGGTTTTCTGCCTGGGAGATGGACTTTGGGAAGGAATGCTCAGCTGTCATGGCCTGTTTTCTCCTCTTAGCACCAACTGCCACCTCACCCAGGGTGAACTTTGTCAAGGTGCCTGCGTCCTGGTCTGGTCCATTTTGAAGTCCTCCTGCAGAGCCTGTGCCTTTTGTCAGAAATTGACATTCGTGGAGCATTCTGTTCAGTGACCTCACTTGCCCAGGAATGCCTCTAATCCAGCCCCTTGGAATTAGATGGATTATGTCCTGTTCAAAGACAGCCCTTTCATTCCTTTGCCTCCAACCCCCACTGAATAATTGAGACAAAGCTTGGTTCCCTCTGTGGACTCTGGGATATTTCTTGTTAAGTGAAATCTACAGGCCTTGTAATCAAACAAGATTTGGTTGGAGGCACACGTGGATTATGATCACCGGGGGAAGAATTTGAGATGGGTTGGGAGAACTGCTTGTGTGTTTTGGAGGAGAAAAATGGATATTTCTAGTCCCTCTATATAACGCAGACCCAGTGACCTAACCCGTGTCCCCACTGCAGTCTCAGTGTGTTCACACCTGATTTTTTTCTCCTCTTTGTTCATTAATCCAGAATCCAGGCTCAGTTCTTACGGGTTGGAACCCCAAGCCCTTCAGAAAGTAACCCACTTCAGGGCGGGCGCCCATGCTTTTTGCCTGGTGTGTCCTGGCTGCCCTGCAGTGCCTTCTGGCCGGGGATGGTTGCTAACGTGGCGTGCTTTTCCTTCCACAAATTCCAGTTAAAAATAAAGACTTATTTAATACCCTTTAGTGCTGGATCTATAGTTTGTGGTTCCTGAGCTCTTTCTCTGAATTGAGTTGGGTTTGTTCAACATCCTGTTGGGAAGACATTTATTTCAAAGGTTTATTTTGTTTTGTCAGAGGTTTTCAAAGTGAAGTAGAGTGGAAGATGAAAACATGCCTTGAGATCTGCAGAATTTCAGACTTTTGGGGAGTAGAGAGAGAAGGGAAAAAGGGGGGTGTCTGATTTCCACGATTGTTTATGCTAAGACAGTTGCAGAGTGTTTTTCATGAAGTTTTCTTTGGAAAAGACTTCGTGGATTAGAAGGCAGTGACATTTTAAAGGGGAATTTTAAAATTTGGGCATGTAGCGTTGTGTGGTATGCTTATGCACGAAGTTGTCAGCAATAAAAGTCACTTTTTAATATCTGAAGTGGGCTGTCTTTCTAAGGACCTGCTTATATTCCTTTTTCTTGAACTCCCATGATAGGTTTATGACGCTTGTGGTCCCCTTTCTGTTTGCTGTGAAGGACACATGTGCGATTTGGAAGCTCATTTGAAATGCCACGTTGAGAACATTTTTAGGTTATTTTCTCAGAAGTGATGTTGAAGTGGGGTGAGGAAAGGGTAAGGAAAAAAGTTTTTTGTTTTAAAGTAGCATTTGATTCTCCAAAATGCACAGCAACACAGGAAGGGAGTCAATTTCCTCTTTGGAGAAAAAAAAAAAGAAAAAGAAAACAAAAAAATGGAGTAATTTCAAGGCTTAGCCCCATCCATTTTCCCAAACCAAAGAACCTCAAGACATGGAAAAGCTGGGGAGGATTCTTTCTGCTTTCTTCTAACGATCTTTCATCTGGCTAAGTCCTGGGCTGTCAGGGTGTATGTTGTATCCTTTTCAGGGGGAGTGAAGAAACCCTTCCTTTTCTTCCACTGGGATCCCACAGCAGCTGTTAAATAACTTATTGATTCCTTGATGAGAGGAAACCTTGTGTTTTTTCCCTTTCTTCCACCCTACTGTGGTGGTCACTAATGAAAGGTGGTGTGCAAAATCGCTTACTGGCTACCTTTCCACGTAAATCAAGTCATCTGATGTGAGCTGGTCCCAGAGGGAAGGAGAGACAGGATTCATGTGGCTGGAGGCACGGCCCATCGGCAGTTCGTCTAGGGGAACTGTAGCTTGAAGCGACTGTGGAAGGCCAGATGACTGACTTCTGGTGTTTCAACCCTGTTGACTAAGTTAGTTGATCCTGAAATCTTTTTGGAATTTCTCTCCAAGTCCCAAGAAACACAGCTAATGCTTCAAACAGCAGATCTGTGCCATTACTTTCCTTAAAATTGAGCTGTGACACTTAACATTAGTTTCAGGTGTACAACATACTGACCTAAGATTTGTATTTGAAAATCTTTTTAGTTAAGTAATTGAACCAGCATGTAGAATTCGGTGATGTTTGGAAAAGCTTCTAAGACCAGGAGACCCTGGCCAAACTTGAGGTCAGTTCACTCTGTTGATGTCTGTCTTTTTTAATAATTAACTTAGTTAAAAAAAACAAGAAGTTGGATGCTAAAATCACATATTTTTCTCTGCTTTGTTGCTCAAGAGTCAGCATGTTAGGAGCTGTGTGGGGCCCGAATGCAGGGAGAACTTTGTACTGGATTGGAGAGTTTGTTTGGGGTTATATAATGTGACTGGGGGTGAAAGAATACCCAACCCCACCTTGAATTCCCCACCCACGTCTCACTTTAGACAAGGGTGTCCTGTTACCAGCACCTGTGCCGAGCAGAATAGGGGCCTTGTTCAGTTTTCCTTCACTGCCCCCCATCTCTGTTTGCCACCAGTATCCTCCCCTCCTAAATTCTACCTAAAATTAGACCTGCTAAAGGGACTTCTTGAATTCCATGGAAATCTTTTGTGGTTCAAAGACACATCATGATATTTTCCCTTACTTATCACAAGATCAAGAATGTGAGCAGTGAATCCAGGGCTGGATAATGATTTCAGGGTTTTCTCCGCCGCCACCCCCCCGCCCTTACTGTTTTGTTTTGGGGTTGCTGTCAGACAAGAGGTTCACTTCCTCAGGGTCTGTTGAAGGCCTGCTGTGTGGAAGGCCTTTTGCTGGGCGGTGGAGGGGCCAGGGCTGCCCTTGGGGAGCTGCTTGTCCAGTTCAGTTCAATATGGTGGCCATGAAGGAGGGGCTGGTAGTTCAGCCTGGGAAAGGGCATTGGTCAGCCCCTGTCGGACTTCCGTTTGACTCTTTCAGAAGAAGGGAAGGAACAAAGTTTTCTCTAGAAAGATACTGAAAGTCCACCCAAGGCCTCCGCCAGTGGCCCGGTCTCTGAGGGAGGTGGGCTGCTCTGTAAATGGTGAAATGCAAAGACAGACAAGCCAAGCCCTTGTAAAGTACAGATGGGCCCCACATTGCTTTTTCTCTTAGCAAATGGCTGTGTTTGCCCAGGCTTTTACAGCTTCCTCAGTATAGGCCTCTGGGAGAAGGAAGAGAAGTGAAGATGTCATAAAACCGGCCTCAGGGATCTGCCAGGAATGGCGCTTGTTCAGAGATACAGGGTTTGCTCTCTGTGGATCAGTCTTCAAGGGTTTTTAGGTGTAATTTTTCTTGTCCCAGTTTGGGAAGAAGTCTTTTTTTTTATTTTTGGTCTTGGTTTGAGCGTCTCTGTTGGGGAGAATCCCTTATACATCATATTTAACCAGATTGTTTAGAACTTGTTTGATTCTATGAACCTTTGTATTCTGAGATCCTAGCTGGTAATGAGTTGAGAGAAGGTCATTCTTAGTCACAGTTTGCTTAGAAGGTAGGCTGACTTTGAATTTTGCCCAGTTCAGCTATCACTTAGTTCTTTCTTTTTTTCCAATTTTTATTTATATTTTTAAGAGAGTAATTTTATTTATTTTATGGCCATGCCATGTGGTATGCCGGTTATTCCTGACGAGGGATCGAACCCATGTCCCTTAAGTGGAGGTGTGGAGACTTAACCACTGAACTGCCAGGAAAGTCCCAGCATTTAGTTCTTATGAGAGTAATGTGTACTCACAGTCCTACAGTATTGATCAAGCATTGGTGTCGTCACAAGTGTTGAGCTTGATGCTGTATTTTCAGCAAGTAAAGATACATGGTCCCTAGTTCAATTTGTATTTCAGAGAGACAGTGAACAATTTTTTGGTACAAGTATGTCCCATGCATACTCTGCTGCTGACCTTTTAGCCTTCAAACTCTTTTTGCCTCTTGGGGTAGAGAGAAAGAAAAACTAAAACAGTGTCAATTTGGCCAACTCACTTGAGGTCTTTAAAGTGCTTGGAGGGTGACAAGGTTGAAACTATTGATTCATTAGGCT
Source organism: Nanger dama (assembly GCA_917880005.1). Lineage (NCBI taxonomy): Eukaryota > Metazoa > Chordata > Mammalia > Artiodactyla > Bovidae > Nanger > Nanger dama. The sequence continues at coordinate 191,252 of CAKJTW010000075.1, forward strand.
CTTTATCTGTAATTTTCATCTAGGCCCTTTCCATCTTCCCCAGGGATGGGCAAGAGCTGGCCAGATTCCTTCTATAGCAAGATCATTTAGGTATTCCGATTGGGTATGGGAAAATGAGATCATTTTGAGTTTGCCATTACTTCTCGGAACTGCCTTCAGGACACTTTCCCCTAAACCCACACCTTTGCAAAAACAGAGAAATACCTCTCCCAGAGCCAAACAAAAGTTATAGGGCAGGTTCAGCTGCGTAAGACAGCAGACAGGCCACATTTGGGACCCTGAAAGGGAATCATGATGCCTGAAGCCGTTTAACTCAGATTTTCAGATCTCACTGCTGATATGTCCTTATTAAGTAGCAAACTGGAATAAATTAATTGGATGAGCACTGAGGAAGCGCATTGTATTTGACTGCCAAGGTTTTTCCTTGAATGAGCTGGAGACTGTGGAAGGGTTCATCTGAGTCTGTGTCACGCGCACACATACATGTTACAAACCACCCCCCAAAGTAAAACCAACCCCCCTCAACATTATCAGTGTTTCCTACCTCTTAGCCCAGGGAAGACCTTGGCATGGGGCTGTGTCATTTGCTGCTTCCCAATTTAAGATGTTCTGGGGTGCCACCTGGCATACAGGTGCTCTGTATTTATTTGGGCTCCCCTGGTGGCTCAGTGGTAAAGAATCCTCCTGCCAATCAGGAGACTCAGGTTTGATCCCTGGGTCGGGAAGATCCCCTAGAGAAGGAAATGGCAACCCACTCCAGTATTCTTGTCTGGGAAATCCCATGGTCAGAAAAGCCTGGCAAGGCTGCAGTCCATGAGGTCGCAAAAGAGTCGGACATGACTAAACAGCAACTGTATTTATTGCACGTAGTGAACAGGGGGCTGGAAGGGACTCAGTGAGAATCTATTATGTGCCAGGATTTCCTGTCATCCTCCTCACATCACCCCCACTTTAAAGTTGAGAAAATTGAGACTTTGAGTTGGTCATTTGTTTAACGCCCTGGTGAGGCAGACTGGCGTTCAGACCTTGGTCGTTTAACGCCCTGGTGAGGCAGACTGGCATTCAGACCTTGGTCTACTTGACCCTAAAGCTGGAGCTTTTAGGGCATGCCTAAGGTAGAGAGGGGGCTGTGGATGAGTTTCTAGAAGGCAGCATTTCACTTGCCTGAGTCCCGCAGGAGAACCTAGCAAAGAAGCGGGGTCACATTGCAGCTCCTGCAGCCCAGAGCCAGCCTGGGGGGTGTGAACCTGAGCTGAGACTCTGGGAGGACTAGGGGTGGAGGGAGCGGAGATGGGGGTGGGAGGCTCCCATCTGGCTGTCACTTTTGTGGAAATGGTTTAATTTATAATCTATCAACATGTTGTGGCTTCCCTGCTCCTCCTACTTACCAGTCTTCTCTGATACAACCCATCTTTCTCTCTCCTCCCCTCCTCCTGGCTTCCTAGAAGGGAAAGTTACCCCCAACCTTGGCTTCTGTCCTTGTCCCCATACAAAGCCCCTATGGTCTGCTCCATGACTGACCAGAGGGCCACCTTTATATGTCCATGGAGCCCACTGGCCCCTGAGGTTTGCTGACTATGCTTGTCGGTACCCTCAATTACATGAATTAAGTAAATTCACCCAAAGTTCAGTAACTCCTCAGTGAGAACACCTTGCCTTGAATTCACTTTGTGTCCAGTCCTGGAACTCTCTTGTAAAAGGACTTTCTGTATTGAGTTATTTTCTTGTCACCCTCCAGTTGGGTTGAGTCGGTTGAGCCATGGCAAGAATGTGTTTGGGGGAAGCTGATATGACCTCCATCATAGTGTCTAAGTGGTTTTCTTTTCCTGTCTAGTTTAAGTGGGTGGAAGAAAAAAAAATCAATGGAGTGCCTTTTGAGCTCTGTGTCTTTTTGTTTGCTTTCTTTCCCTTGAAGAATTTGGACAGCAGTGAAAGTATTGGCTGGGCCAGCACCAGCCGCCTCCCAAGTCCCAGAGGTGGAGGGTGGCTTTGGCCTGGGCCTGCAGGGGGCCGGAGGGGTGGGTCTGGCCAGAGGAGGAAGAGGCGGTTCTGTGCCCCTTTTGGTAGAACAGACAAGGCTACAGCGATGAATGCATTGGATTCCTTGGGAGCCATAAGACACTGATACCTGGGACCCTACTCCCTAGAGGGTCTGATTCAGTGCCTCTGGGGTATATACCCTGGGCTTTAGGATTTTTTAAAGTACCCCCAGCTATACACAGTCTGAGCACCCTTGACATGTTTTTTCAACCTTGCCTGAGTAAAAGTGTCTTTCCATGGTGACACGACAATGAGAATCTGCTTAACACTACCAGGCTTCAGGATGTGTATTTACTACAATTAATAAAAATAAATTTATAGTGAAACATTAAAGTGAATACATTTTAAAAAAGAGCAACAGAAAAAAAGCATCTTTAGAATCCTTGGGTGTTTTTAGTTGATCCATAATAGTCCTGTCCAGTACGATTTTATACCATCATGGAAGTCGTCAGATACACTAAGCACTAGCCTCATGTGACTCTTGAGCGCTTGAAGTGCGGCTTGTGCAACTGAGGAGCTGATTTTTAAATTTTATTTACTTGCGATTTGTTTCAAGAGTTATGTGGCTGATGGCTGCCATATTGGACAGCATGGATCTGTAACACGGCATCCAAGTGAAAACAGTGCTTGCTCAGCAGCACAGCTCCCTACCCACATCCTATTCATTCTGGCCACACCATTGCCCCTAAACCCCTTCTATGGAAATTCTGGAGCTACTGCTGAGCTTGGAGGCAGAGAGGTGGTTTAGTCGCTAAGTCGTGTCCAACTTTGCGACCCCATGGACAGAGCAGCCTGACAGTCTACAGTCCATGGGATTCTCCAGGCTAGAATAATGGAGTAGGTTGCCATTTCCTTCTCCACGAGGAGGAAGGAAATGGCAGAGAGATTTGGTCTTAAATCCCGTGGGCCAATTTCTTCATCTCTCTGAGCCTCATTTTCCTCTTCTATGAAATGGGTCTCATAAAGTGCCCATCTTTACAATGTTGTTGTGGGGATTCTGAAATGAGATTGTATTTGTTAAAGGGCTTTGCACCATGCCTGACTAAGATGTTTGCTGCAGTTATATTCTGTCTTGCAGATTTGGGAATGAAGTGTTCTGTAGTTTTGAAATCAATAATTATCTCCACCACTTCTTAGGGCAAACAAGACCCCACCCTTTACTGAGCTGTATTTAGAACTTGCAAATGAAGTTGCAGGAAATGGAGAAGTTGAGTTTTGTGGGTGTTTTTTTTTCTTCTTACTAAGTATATAAATCACTCCTGAGTTCATTATAACCTCATCTGGCTCAGCAGGGCCTATTGGCATTTCTCTATTTGCAAATCTTCTGTAAAGGTAGGGAAGGCCTGGGTGCCTGGCTGAGGTCCTCAGGGCCTTTAATGCTTAAAATAAAAAAGCCTTTTAGAGATGTTTACACCAGTGTAAGGAGAGATGGTTGGTTTGTACCGGCCGTCTTTTCCTGTCCACCTTGAGTTGCTCCTCGTTTTTCTGGAGTGAGCACCGTGAGAAGCAGTCTCATTTGCCTTTAGTCTACATTTTACCAACAGCTTTGTACTGGCTTCTGTCCCTTCCCAAGACTTGGCCATGTTTGGGTTCTTCCTACCTGCCTACCGGGGCTTTCCTGGTAGCTCAGCTGGAAAGGAATCCACCTGCAATGCAGCAGACCCCGGCTCGATTCCTGGGTTGGGAAGATCTGCTGGAGAAGGGAACAGCTCCCCACTCCAGTATTCTGGCCTGGAGAATTCCATGGATATCATCCAGGGAGTGGCAAAGAGTAGGACACAACTGAGCAACTTTCACTTTCACTGTCTGCCTACTAGCTGTCTATGGCCCACCAGTCTTAGCCAGGCCTTCGGGCTTCCCTATGATTGACTGTAGTGGAGTGGCCTGCTCTGTGCCCCGTGTCCCCCAATCTGGATCCCCTGGCTTCTTTGAACACTTCCTGTGCTCTTCATTCTTGCTGTTGTCCCACTTGGAGGACCTTCTCTGCCATGTTTTACATTACTGAGATCTTTCTCATCCTTCAGGGCCTCACCAGAAAGGTCGCTCATTTCTCCATCCTCCCGTTTCTATCACATCAGGCACTCTTGGGCATTTTTCCACATGCATGTTGATTCTACCTGTACTCATTGCATGCTGCCTGAAGTGGTTGCCCTTGGACTGCCACTTCCTAGCTCTATTACTCTGGGCACGTTACTCTTGTTCCTGGAACCTTGATTTTCTTACCTGTAAAATGGGTGGAGTAATAGTCTCCTATTAAAGTTGTGGAGGATTAAAAGAGAAAGTATATGCAAAGGGTTTAGCATGAATAGATAAAATGCTTTTATGTCTGAAAGTGAAAGTCGCTCAGTCATGTCCAACTCTTTGCGGCCCCATGGACTGTCCGTGGAATTCTCTAGGCCAGTATACTGGAGTGGGTAGCCTTTCCCATCTCCAGGGGATCTCCCCAACCCAGGGATTGAACCCAGGACTTCTGCATTGCAGGCAGATTTTTACCAGCTGAGCCACAAGGGAACCCAGAAATCTTCTGATAATTTCTCGCAGAGTCCCCTGCCCATAGTGGTACTCAGATGTTTCCGAAAATACAAGAAACCTGTACCTTCGCTTTGATAAGGCAGTAGAGACAAGAGTGAAATGCTTTTCAACTTTCAGCATGTAAATAATTTGAGAGAATGCGGTACACATATTCAATAGATATGACAAAATGCCTGCTCTCTGCCAGGCACTGCTGGGGCGGGGGGGGGAGGCGGGTAGAAATACACCCGTGACCTTGCCCGAAAGTTGTTTAGTCTAGAGGAGTCACAGAGAAGTAACTGGAAATCAGTGTGATCAGTGCCATGATAGATGTCAGCATGAGATTTTGAGAGGGGCCAGGGGAAGACCTCTGATTCTCATTTGGAGCTGGGAGGCAGAACCAGGGGTAGGGTATTGGTACAGGTACAAAACCTTCCCCGGGTTTTATTTTACTTACTTAACAAGCATTTGTATGGTACAACCAGGTACTATACTAGTGCTTTATGGAGACTGTTAATCCTCCCAGCAACCCAGGAAGGTAGTTACAAATGCATCTATCAGTGAGGGAGTTATTGCCGTAATTCCCATTTTACAGGTGGAAAACTGAAATGCAGAGTGGGTAAGCCATTTGCCCCCATCATGTAACAAAGGAGAGGAACAGTTGGGAGTTGAGCCCAGGCAGTGTGGCTCCACAGTCTGTGCCCTTAATCCACAGGGCTGAGCTGTCTCTTACAGCATTTCAGGATTTCCTTTTCAGATTCCGTAGTGGGTATAAATCAGTGATCACTTTGATCCTCATCCTACTGATAACTTTAGGACTCAGGATGAACCAGATAAAGCAGTCAAAATCTAGGCCCTCCTCTGAGCTGCACCTCCCTTTCTTTCAGGAGGGAGTTGGACCAGCCAACAACGTGAAATCATTGGTCTGCTGACTCGTCTACAGAAGGAAGTGTGTGGGGCGCAGGCGGGGTGCGGTTCACAAGGGTCTGACGTGGTTGCCGAGGTGACAACCGCATGACACATGTTGTTTGGCTGGAGAACCCCCGCCTCCGGCAGGGTCTCCCCAGTACCAGCTCTGCAGCCCACAGGATTGCACAACAGGAAAGGGGGGCCGTGTAGGGAGGCCGTTGGAATGGCGGCAAGATTAGTTCGCAGGAAGACCTCTAAGTCTCACTTCTGAGGCCCGGCTTGCTGCAGCCCGGCGGCAGCTGAGCGCGAGGCCATTAAGGAAGTCTCTGAGTTTGGTTTAATGGTCCCTCTTTGTTTTGAAGTGATTGTTTACTGAACCTTCAAAGCCCGCTCTCCAGCAGGATGTGATCTGGGACCTGGATAATTGGATGAAGCACCCCAATAGGAAGCAAGCAGTGGGGAGCAGGGCCAGGAGGAGACAGCTGATGGCCAAGCCCTTGGCACCCGGGCCCTGGGAGACTCCGAGCCACTGCTGGGGGAGGGGGGTCATCCTGCCACCAGGAGTAGACCTGGAGCCAGGGTCCCTGGGAACCTGGCCTTTTGATGTTGGGCTGGCCTTAATTAGGGACACCCTAATTAAATCACAGAGAAGGAAGCTTTCCCCTACATTTAGCATGAAGTGTTAGCAAATGTTTTGAGAACGTTTCTCGAGGGATTACTTCTCTAAGATTATGCAAGTAATTGAAAGTTAATGGAAGAAAAAAAAAAAACCTGGAGACCTCAGGTTAGTAAAAAATAAAAGTCGCCCATAACCACTTGATTCCAAAGTGGGTTATGGACACACCTTTAGAGGAAGGCTATTGCAGCCTTTTCCCTGCCAGAAATTTTTTTTCTACTTAGCTTTTCACTTAACGCTTTCTGTGCTTATAATTAGAAGCCGGGTTAGTTTTAATGGCTGTGTGGTGGTCCGTTGTTTTGTTCATAGTTAATTGATTTAGTTGACACCTACTGGAGGACCTGCTGTGGGTCAGGTTTTGTGTTAGGTGCTGAGGTGTGTGTGTGCTAAGTCACTTCAGTCTTGTCCGACTCTTTGTGACCCCATGGACTGTTTGTAGCCTGCCAGGCTTCTCTGTTATGGGGGTTTTCCAAGCAAGAATACTGGAGTGGGTTGCCATTTTCTTCTCCAGGGGATCTTCCTGACCTAGGGATTGAACCTGCGTCCCCTGCATTGCAAGTGGATTGTTTACCTTCTGAGCCACCTGGGGAGCTGTGAGTGCTGAGGACACAGCAGTTAACCAAATGGACTCAGGTCTCTGTCCTCTTGGGTCTTAAATTCTAGTGGACAAGGGATGGGCGTCTGGGACAGACAAACTGAGTAAGTCAGTTGTGTTGTATTTTAGAAGGAGTGTGTGTGATAAAACAGGCCCCGTGTGGTTGTTTTTAAATAGGGTGGTTGGGGAAAGCCTCACCTCAAAGAGAAGGTGACATTTGGGCGATAACTTATGAAGTATGTGGACATCAGAGAAATAATGAATGTTCCAGGCACAGAAAGAGCATGTGCAAACGCCCTGAGTCAGGAGCCCCATTCCATGGTGATTTGTGATCAGGCTGTGTCCAGTGTTTCACCTTGAGCAGCTCTTCAGCAAATAGATCCTTGCAGTTACACCTTGATTTACATTGGTGGTTTCTCCAGAAAGATTTATCCTGAGTCAAAGGCACATACTTTCAAGGCTTTTTGAAACCTGTTGCCGAATGCCTTTCAGAAAAATGTGTGTCTGTTCCCATTCCCCTGTGCAGGTGATTATCACTGGAGATTACTCCTATAGGAGCATGGTCTGTACATCAGGACTGAGAAATCGCTGAGGCCTCAGTATCCAAGGCCTCAGACGGCTGTGGCCTGTTGTCTAGAGTGATGAGTCTCAGATCTGTGTGTGATTTCGGCCATCAGAGTGTGAGTGTCCCCTGGGGAATGTGTTAAGTGCAGACCCCTGGGCCCCACCCCCAGGGATCTGGTTGTGTTGATTTGGGGCTGGGTGCAGGCATCTGTAGGTTTAGCAGGCATTCCCTGGTGGTGAGTCTCTAGGAGCTTGTGCTGGGAGTCTTCCTTGGGTAAAAAGAAGTGGGGGTGGCTCCTGGGCCTCCCTGAGCCACCACAAGCCTCCTCTGCAGCTTGTGGAGTGGGTGGGATCTCCCTGCTCTTCCCCCTGACTCTTGTCCCCCAAATCATAACTTCCCGGGATGTCTTCCAGTTGATCAAAGTGACTCATGTCTGAATGTAGCATGATCTCCTATGCTTCCTATCCTTGGCTAATTCTTTTTCTTTTGCAGGGAAGGCTTCCTCCCATCCTTTCTTTCCCCCTCTTCTTCCAGGCTTCCCAGGTGGTACTAGGGGTAAGAATTTGCCTGCTAAAGCAGGAGACACAAGAAATGTGGGTTAGACCCCTGGGTCAGGAAGATCCCCTACAGTAGGAAATGGGTATCCACTCCAGTATTCTTGACTGGCGAATCCCATGGACAGAGGAACCTAGTGGGCTACAGTCATTTAAGACCCCGGTGAGGAATCACTTGCAGAAATTTGTACCAATTGCACCTTCCAGGGCTTTATATCTAGAGTGTGGTGCCCTCCGGGATCAGTGGCTTACACAACAGCATTCCTCAAAACTTTGGCTTCTTTTAAGCCCCACCTGGTGCCTGTGCATAGTACTGTTAGTCACTCAGTCATGTCCGACTCTTGCCACCCCATGGACTGTAGCCAGCAAACTCCTACCAGGCTCCTCTGTCCATGGAATTCTCTAGGCAAGAATCCTGGAGTGGGTAGCCAGTCATTCCCTTTTCCAGAGAATCTTCCTGACCCAAGGATCGAACCCAGGTTTCTTGCATTGTGGGCAGATTCTTTACCATTTGATCCACCAGGGAAGCCCAACCTGTGCATAGTAGGTGCTCATGAATCGTCCGAGTCTGGGTGGCCTTGTACGTGACTCATTAAAATGGCAGTTGCTAGCATTTCTGGAGTTCAAGGTGCTAGTCACCCTTCTGCACCCTCCTTTTCTTTGACTTACCCTCGTTAGCATCCTTTGAGGAGGGGACTACCATGGTCATCGTTTACAGATGAAGTTAAAGTGTCACCGGATGAGTGACTCATGTAGGTCTGGGGAGATCTGAAGCTGGGCAGCCTGACTCCACCCAGCAGACCACACTGATCCTTTTAGACACTGGGTATGGCTGCTCATCAGGGCCTTCTATCCAGGCAGAGAGATGGACATTCAGTGGAAAGACACTAAAAAAGAGTAATGACCGCAGACGTAACAGGCACAGCCCTTGGTGGTGGTTCCTGCCCAGGTGTTATTCCTAGCAGCCAGGGTGGGGCTTGGGGCTTGTGGAGTTTGGTGGGAGGGAAAATCTGTTGAAGTGGGAGGTGCCAGCATCCACGAAGTGTGCACAGAGCTGTAAGGTTCTTTTCATAGGCATTTTTATTGCTGGTGAGCTTGGGTAGGTGGGTGAGGGTGGGCATGTAAGGAGGCAACCGCTGATTATCCGCAAGGCTGTCATCCACTTGATGGACAGGGGTAATTAGTGGATTAGGCAAGCCCCAGTCAGAAAATAAAAGCCCAGGAATGGCTTTATGGTGGAGGGGGCTTACACAGCTCCTTTCATCAGAGGACCTTGGGAGCCCTTCATCTTGCTGGATGGGGTGGGGAAGGGTGGCTCTGGGGACAAAGCTGTGACAGGTACCCACTTCTGGAAGTCGAAGATTCCTGCCTCATGCTTTAAGAAGCGTGGAGTCCAGTGGTGCTCCTGCTTTGGTCAGAAACTTCCTCTTGAAGCTTTGTTTTTGTTCCCCTGAAGGCTGAGCTCACCTAAGGGTGTCCCTGGAAGAAGGGGAGGGATGCTGTGGATGTACCCCTCACACTCACCCTGGGGAGGGACCTGGTGGCAGGGGTGGGGATGGAAGCCTGGAGAGGTGCTCGGGACAGGCTCCCCCACCTCCCGGTAGAAGCCGATCGGGTATAGTGTCCACAGGAAACCTGAAGATGCGACAGAATCAGCCATAATCACAGTGCTGATGGTGGTGACTCAACATTTCCGGTGTGTGTCTATCTGGTGTGTGATGTTTTCTGCCCAAAGGGCTTTTCTTGTATGTTTTCTTTCTCACATGGTGGTGGAACCTGACCATTTCTAAGGTGACATTGCAGCTCGCCCAGGTCCTTTGCAGTTGTAATCAGGGGTTATTTGTTTGGGGAGCCCTTGCTCCCCACTCTACTTTATCTGGTTTAATTATCGTTCAGTCGCTAAGTTGTATCCTATTCTTTGTGACCTCATGGACTGCAGCATGCCAGGCTTCCCTGCCTTTGACAGTCTCCCAGAGTTTGTTCACACTCACATCACTGAGTCGGTGATGCCATCCAGCCATCTCATCCTCTGTCGGTCGTCCCCTTCTCCTCCTGCCTTCAGCCTTTGCCCGCATCGGGTCTTTTCCAATGAGTCGGCTCTTCCCATCAGGTGGCCAAAGTATTAGAGCTTTAGCAGCAGTCCTTCCAATGAATATTCAGGGTTGATTTCCTTTAAGACTAACTGGTTTGATCTTCTTACAGTCCAAGGGACTCTCAGGAGTCTTCTCCAGCACCACAGTTCAAAAGCATCCATTCTTTGGCTTCTACTGCACCCAGCTATAAAGCAGGATCCAGCCTGCCTCCTGGGCTTCCTGTAGCCCTAGGGCCGCGACTGTGTGTCTTGCTGCTTGCTCTCTCTAGAGTCAGGGTAGTACTTGGAGGGGCAGATCAGGGATCACATTTCAGCCTAGAGTGCTAAGTTGCAGCCTCTCTGGCCCTAGGTTTCTTCAGCTGTTGGATAACAGCAGCACCTGCCTCATGGGGTTTTTTGAACACGTAGTAAAAGTGTGTATCAAGCTGTGCCCCTCCAAGTGTGGTTTATGGACCGGCAGCCTCAGCATCACTCAGATGAAAGATACAACATCCAGGCCTCACCTCAGACCAAGAGATTCAGAAACTGCATTTTTGCAAGGTCTCCAGATGACAGTATTGTCAGCTAATGTTGGAGACGTGCTGATCTGTTTATGAGCATCTAGCAGCTGTTCAGAACATGGTGATGTGTAATGATGAGGGTGGGGACAGTGGTGCTTATCAAGGAGAAAAGGGGTTTGGGAGATGACCTGTCCAGTCATATCTCTAGAGTTTGGGTTCTCATCAGCCATTGCCACTGGTCAGCCAGCTCTCTCTGGAACCTGACTCCCTGTAACCTGTCCCCGCTGGTCCCTATTTCTTTTTCAGCTGAGGCAAATCCTCCTTTGTCCTGAGAGTCCTCTTGGGTCTCTGGCTCCTCTCCAGTGGCCCTTCCTCCGACCCAGGCTCCAGGCTCCTCTGTGTTCCCCAAGCGGCAGCCCTGGTGTCTCATTCCCTCAGGTGTCCCCCAGGCTCTGCTGTCACGTGGGCAGGGCTGAGAGAGGCGGTGGCTGCATTATTGATGGGGCACTGTGAACTAGCCAGGCTGGTAAGTTACAGTTTTTTTCTTCTACTTTATGTGGGATGCCATCCTGGGCCTCTGTTTTATACAAAGCAAACTAGAACCCCAAGCCAGCAAGTGGCCTGCCCAGCCGTTTGGCTGGGGGATAAGTGGAGGAGAGGATAGGGACTCGGTATCCCCAGAGCTCAAGTCTGGGCTGGGAAGATCCCCTGGAGAAGGAAACAGCAGCCCACTCCAGCGTTCTTGCCTGGAGAATCGCGTGGACAGAGAGCTTGGCCACAGTCCACGGGGCCGCAAAGAGTCAGATACAACTGAAGCAACTTAGCACATACCCAGGGCAGCCCACTTGACTGTCTGCTCAAGTGGCCAACAAACTCTTGGGGAATTGACCGAGATAGGTAGGCCTTTTTCTCAGAAGTGAGAAGATGACTTTATTCTCCTCCCCAGCCCGCAAGGGACCAGGCTGCCTTCAGGCATGTGGTGGGGTCGCCGGGTTCTCTTGTCGCCATACTGCTTTGGGGTTCATGTCACCCGCCATTTGAATGAAGCCCCGTTTGTAGTTCAACCCTGGACCTTGCCCTAGACAGCTGCCCGCTCTCTCCCTGTCCGTCCTTCCATCTCCTGTTTCTCCCAGCATCAGTGTGCCACTCTGGTGTCCCTTGGAGCAGCCACATGTGTCCTCCCCGTCTCCCTGTCTTTGTCCCTGTTATTGGAAATACTTTCCCTTCTTCCCTCTGTTTTCCCCACAGTTCAGTGGGGAAAACTTAGGCTCAGAGAAGTGAACTGTGTGATGTGAGGGAAGCGGTGGTGGTGGTGGGGGTGTTCCAGGATGCTCTGCAGGTGACATTTCAACTGGGTGCTGATGGCTGAGTAGGAGTTTTCCAGATTGTTGAATGCCCCCGGAGGTTAGAAGAGAGAACAGCCGGGTGTGGGTGGGGGCTCGGGGTGGGGGGGGTCTGTGTGTTGGGTATCCTGCCTGTGGCTGCAGACTTAAAGCCTGTCTTCAGGCAGGCCTCGTCTCTCTCCCTGTAGGAAGTGGGCAAGGTCAGGTAGCTTGCTAAAGAATCCTCCCCATGCTTGCAAACATAGCAGTTTCCAGCAACAGGGGTCTCTCTTTTCTCCCAGAACCTGGTGTGATCTGAGTTCTATTCTCAACAAACAGCCAAGGCTTCAAAACCTCCCCTGCCCCCCATCCCCCGGCACCCCCAAAGAAATTCAAGAAGGAGATTCCAGAAGGAGAGTCTCGTTTCCCTTCGCCCATGCCTTTGGACTTGGCGGAACCCATGTGCTCGGCAGGAGTCTTGCTTTCCTTGACTTTGGTCTGTCTGGAAAGCTGTGAAACTGTCTGTGTTCTCTGGTGAGCTCCACAGTGGGGTCTGTGTTGAGACTTTCTCGCGGTTTTGAGGATGCGTCCCTGGGGGTTCCTTAAACATGAATAGAGCCCCGCCAGACACAACGTCGAGAGACAGCTTTCTGGGATTTCTTGGTGGGCAGCGCAGATTAGAAATTTAAGGACCACACTGGACTTGCTTTCTACAAGGCCTCTCAGTGCATACAGTGTCTTGATTGGCAAATTTCTTCTGAAATTTGAATCTGCTCCCCTTCACCCAGCCTTGTTGTCTAGAACAACCCAGGGCTTTTTTTCTCAGAGTAACCTTTTCATTTTCCAAGTCCCTTCTTCATTCCCTCCAAGCTTTTGAATTTTTGTAGTGAAACTGTTTTCAGGTGGGTAGAAACTTTTTTCCTTGAAAGAAACTTAAAAAAATCTGGAACAACCCAACATCACCTTGCTTTTTAAATTTTAATAACGTTTACACACTTACATTTCTCAACAAGGAGGTTTTTGTCTTCTGTTCTTAGAAGTTCTTCTTTTTTTTTAGAATCCATTAAATTATATATTGCCTAAAACAGGTGGGCCTGATACTCTTTGATAGACTGTCAAATATCTAGACTGTCAAATATCATTAAGTCGGGAGAGAGTGGCTGTTGGCAGCCTTCATCTGGCAGAGTGGGTGTCCGTAGGCGGAGAGCTGGGTGCTGTACCCCTAATTGCAGCGGGGACCCTCCTTTTGTTGCTAATTTGATAGAGATTGAAATGAGGCTCCAGGTGGGGGCAGGTAAGTCATTTTTAAAGTGGCTCCAGCAGTTGTTTTTAGGCATATGCGTCTGGGGTTTGAGTACTCCGTCCGCCTCTTACTAGGAGCAGCGGAGACACTGGCAGACACTGTGTGTCCCACTGTCTCTCTCCATGTCTGCGTTAACTATGGGGAACTCAGGCTGCACAGTTGGCTCTGTTCTTAGAGGGATTACAGCCTGAGTGGAACGTCTGACCTCAGGAGTGTGTTTTGGCCACACTGTATAGCTTGTGGGATCTTAGTTCCCAGACCAGGAATCGAACCCCTACCCCCTCCTCTGCCACCCCCCCAACCCTTCCAGTGGAGGCACAAAGTCTTAACCACTGGACCCCCAGGGAAGTCCTGACCTGGAGAGTTGTAAACCTGTCTCCCAGCATCCCGAGGGAGATGCTTGGGAGCCTGCAGACGCTCGGATCAAACCTGTCAAAGGTTATTGAGCCCTTACGGAGTGCCTGGCACTGCTCTGGGCACTTGGGATGACTGACCTCATCTCCTCCTTGCACCAGTCTGGGGCAGTGGTGACTGATGCTTGCCGGAGTCAGACCGCCTGCCTGCCGTCACGTGGCAGGTGGGGAGAGCTGAGATTCTAGCCAGCAGGTTGGCCCCCTGTGTTTGTGTTCCTTATTTCCTTCCTACATTCTTTCAGTGTTCCATGGTGTCAGTGTTCAGTAATAGTGATGGAATTATAACTTTTATTGTTGACCATTGCAAAGAGCTGGCCTGAGAGTTCAAGTGACTTCCCTCCTCCGGCCTCGTTCACTGCCAGGGCCATGGCTAGAACTCAGGATTTAGTGCTCCCACCATTCTGGTGTGTTCTTGCTGAATGTGTCTCACCTTTTTCTTAAATACTGTGGATCATCTCAGTGACCTTCTGCGGGGGTTCCATGGATAGGAGTGGTTGGTGCTGAGAGAGGGGGCCTAGTTCTCATGTCCTGTATGCAGATGGGAGATGCTAGTTCCTTTGACTGGAAGTTGATGCTCAGTGTCTGTGAACATCCTTAGGCTTTTCGTAAAGCTTCTCATGCTGTCTTGTCTACCAGAAAGGGAAGGACTAGCTAGATGAGGCTGTAATTGGTTGGTAACGCTCTCATGTTCTGAAGGATGCTGAAGTCCATCTGAACAGAGATCTCTAGTGCCCAGCCAGAGGACTCTGATCTTGGTCCATACCCCTAATTACCTGGATGTAGACATATTAATAGAAGGCATGTTCGTATTTGGTATTGATAACAAAATGGTAACTGCTGTAGGTGGGATTCCCCATAGTGTCTTAATGGACCTGGAAAGGTAGCCTGAGCCCTTAGAGGTTCCACTCAAAGACAAAGTTATGCTCTTGGGTTAAAGAGACCCCCTGGGGCACAGAGCTGGGATGGAGGCTAAGTGGTTTAGCAGATGATGACCAGACCTGTGCATGAGTGTTGGTGTCAGTAGCTCAGATGTAGCTGTCAAAGGACTTCTGCCAGGAGCCAGTCAGGCAGACTCCCTGGCCCGGTTCAGCTCAGTGTCCCATGGGAGCGCATTGCCACTTGGAGGAATAAATCCAGAGTGTGCAATTGGGCCGAGCAGGTCCCCAGTGCACAGACGCAGAATTGATGGATGTGATCTAGCAGCCCAGGTGAAACAGATTTTAGGGGCTGTGTGGATTGTAAATTCACGGTGCTGTTATTGCCAGAACCGCTAATTTGATCTTAAATTTTTTTAAGTGTACCAGTGACTACCTTGTTTTCATAAAAATGATGTATGACCCTATTTAAAAGAAAAAAAAGAACAAGAAACTATAGCCATGGAGGAAAGTACAAATAGGAACACAACACACTGGTCCAAATCTCAGCTCCCAGAAATATTCCATTTTAATGTTTGGTAGATGGTTTTCCTGACATCTTGCACATTTTCAGACAGACTTGATAGCTTGAGAAATATCTTGTTTAGCCACTCATGTCTAATTCTTTGTGACGCCATGGACTGCTAGCACGCCAGGCTTCCCTGTCTATCAACAACTCCTGGAGCTTGCTCAAATTCATGTCCATCGAGTTG
The DNA here is from genome assembly GCA_917880005.1 of Nanger dama. Lineage (NCBI taxonomy): Eukaryota > Metazoa > Chordata > Mammalia > Artiodactyla > Bovidae > Nanger > Nanger dama. The sequence continues at coordinate 206,359 of CAKJTW010000075.1, forward strand.
GTGGTGCCATCCAACCATCTGATTCTCTGCCGCCCCCTTCTCCTCCTGCCTTCAATCTTTCCTAGCATCAGGGTCTTTTCCAGTGAGTCGGCTCTTTGCATCAGGTGGCCAAAGTATTGGAGTTTCAGCATCTGTCCTTCCAATGAATATTCATGATTGATTTCCTTTAGAATTGACTGGTTTGATCCTCTTGCTGTCCAGAAGACTCAAAATATATAAATGAACACACCTTTAGAATAGATGTTCTGTGCAGGATATTTTCAAAATAATAATTATTTAATTACTTTGAGAGAACTGAAATTGAAATGAAGTAATACTGAAGAAATTGCTGAGCTTCAGATAACTGTTTCTTCACCAGAAGAAACTCATTTCTCAGACATTCCTCTGAAGTAGTGGTTCTTCACCAGGGGTGATTTTGCCCCATAGGAACAATGTCTGGGGGCATTTTGTCACATCCAGTGACATCCGTGAATGTTACTGACGTCTAGTGAATGGAGGTTGGAGCAGCTGCTGAACATCCTGTAATGCACAAGACAGCCCCCCACCTCCATCTTGACAAAAAACCCCACATTATCTAGCTCAAAATGTCAGTGGTGGCAAGGTTAAGAAAATGTGCTCTTAAAGAGTAAGGATGTATGGAGAGAATAACATGGAAACGTACATTTCCTGTAAATAGATAGCCAATGGGAATTTGCTCTATGACTCAGGGAATTCAAACTGGGACTCTGTGACAACCTAGAGGGCTGGGATGGGGTGGGAGGTGGGAGGGAGGTCCAAGAAGGAGGAGACATAGGTATACCTGTGGCTAATTCATGTTGATGTTTGGCAGAAACCAACAAAATTCTGTAAAACAATTATCCTTCAATTAAATAAATTAAAAATTTTGAAAAAGATACAAATCAACTATATTTCAATAAAAATAAATAATAACTGAAATAAAGAGTAAAGGGGAAGAGGTTATTAAAATTAGAAAGCTGAAATCATTATGTTTTAACTCAGTTTCAGTTTTAGTCTATTTTGATGGAATTTTTTTTCTTTTTTTTCCTGGGCATAGCTTTAATTGGAAGATTTTAGTGTATTTACAGAAGTCCACAGCTCCCACGGAAGGCCCCACTGTTCTGTGCTCCAGGCTGGCTGGGGATTGATGGGGCTTCTATAATAAAAAATGAGACGATTCACTGTATTACGGTTTCTCCATCCTCTCTCCTTAATGACAAAATCAAGAGGTGTCATATGTTATTTTTACCTTGTCAAGGTTCATAACATTTATATTCTATCCTACAGCCATAATCCGCCAGATGTTTAGAGGTAGGTCTATGTCCAGATGACTCAGTGCCAGACAGTGCTTCTCTAACCACGGCTTCCTCTTCTCAGGGTTTATTTTGCACTGACTCTTAGTTGGTTACCTGATCTTGAAAAGTGAAAGTGAAGTCACTCAGTCGTATCCGACTCTTTGTGACCCCGTGGACTGTAGCCTACCAAGCTCCTCTGTCCATGGGATTCTCCAGGCAAGAATACTGGAGTGGGTTGCGATTTCCTTCTCCAGATATGCTGTGGCAGACCCCACTCTGATTTGCCCCAGGCAGACCTGCCCCTGCAGTTTAGGGTTTGTCTCAAGCACCATACTTAGGGGGCTTCCTGGGGGCTCAGATGGTAAAGAATCCATCTGCATTGCGGGAGACCTGGGTTCGACCCCTGGGTTGGGAAGACTCCCTGGAGAAAGAGAATGGCAACCCACTCCAGTATTCTTGCCGGGAGAATCCCATGGACAGAGGAGCCTGGTGGGCTACAGTCCATAGGGTCGCAAGGAGTCGGACACGACTAAGCGACTAAGCACACGCACATACTAGACTTAGAAGAGTAGAGAATAATGGAATATCCCCAAGACACTGTGGGGATGTGAGATAGGGTCCCGTGTGGAAATGGAGTTGCGGTTGAGAGCTGACAGAAGGAATGCTGTGAATGAATGTGCTGGCCGTCCTTAGTTCTTTGAAAAGATGGATGTGGAAGCAGTGTTGATTTAGCTCTGGATTCCTATGTTAGGAATAAGACTGTGTGGACAGAAAGGAAAGCTTGGCTGATGTAGGTAGGCTGCCATGGGGGGTGACAAGTGTCCTGTTAGTGCAATACGCTGGGGAGCCACCTGTAACCGTGTAGCATGTAGATGCTGGTCTCAAGCCATCAGCTGAGCAGCTATATTTAGCTAAATTCCCAACCTTGAGATTCTGCTAGACTAATGCTGTGCTGTTTGTTTAGTTGCTCAGTCGTGTCCAACTCTTTGCGACCCCACGGACTGTAACCCCCACCCCCAGGCTCCTCTGTCCATGGGGCTTCTCCAGGCAAGAATACCAGAGTGGGTTGCCATGCCTTCCTCCAGGGATCCTCCCAACCCAGGGATCGAACCCAGGTCTCCCACATTGCAGGAGGATTCCTTACCATCCGATGCTTGCCGGTAGCCTCCTGTCCTGGAGAGGAGCTGCAAACACTCTGGTTCCCTCCACCCTGCCTTCTGGGATAAGGAGGAGAGCAGCCGGAGGCATGATCAGGTGGTTCAGGGTAGAGTGTTATGTGTTCCACATATCTTGAATTTGGATCCACCTATCATTGGAGTTGGGTGTGCTACCAGTGTCTTCATCAGATATCTATCACAGCTGGACTTACTGATCGATGGCTTTGTTTTGTTGTAGGGGAGTTATCCGGTTTGGGAAGATTTCATTAACAAAGCTGGAAAGCTGCAGTCCCAGCTTCGGTAAGTAGAGCATGTCATCTCCAAGAAAATGGCAGCAGCCTTAGACAAAGGATGCAAGAACAGGGACCCAAGAGTTGAACTAGGGTTACTTTTGGAAGTCTTACAGGTAGAGGAGCATGCAGTGGCATTGCCACTTACTAGCCATGTGTCCTGACCACTGATTGCTGTATGTGAAATGAACTCATATCTGCTCTGCCTCCTTCCACTGGAATTTTGAAGGTCAAATGAAAAGTCAGTTATATGTAAGGTAGTCATGGATGACATAAAAAGAGTGTTCCCTACATGCCAGGTATATGGTAACAGTTAAATCTCATGACCCCAAGAGGTAAGTATAGTTATCCTATTTTGCTGATGAGAAAACTGAGGCACAGATAAGCTGAATAACTTACCCAGATTCACACAGCTAGTAAATGAGAGAGCAGGGAATTGGACTGAGGCAGTCTGGCTCCACAGTTCATTCTGCTTCCTGCCTATCCTTACAGAGTTTAAAGCTTAGTTTGTATAATTCCATTTCCATGAATTGTCTACATAATGCAAATCTGTAGAGACAGATGGAGACTAGTGGTTTCCTGGGGCTAGGAGTGGGAAAGGAGGTTGACTGCAAATGGCCATGAGGGACCTTGTTGGGGTGATGGAAATATTCTAAAACTGGATTGTGGTGGTATTTGCATAACTCTGAATTTACTGAAAAATTGTTAACCTTCACACCTAAAAAGGGTGAACTTTATGGTATACAAATTATGTCTCAATAAAGCTGTTTTAAAACAATGAGATCTAATGCTGATCTGCTCTAAGGGGCTATTATTATTGCCTCATCATGTGCTTGTTAATATATCATTTGACATACAGTTGAAAATATGGCAACATCTTCTTGTTAAAGCCATATGCTTTTACAATCAGTGGGGAGAGGGGTGTGATTGCACTTAGTGGGTGCTTCAAGAGAGCTGAGACATTTGAAAAAGAGGTTTTCATGACCCTGGTCATGGCTGTGGGGGTGACATGGGTTGGTTTGGGTGTACGGGGATGGTTTTCCAGAGAACAAAGCAGGTAGGTGTTTCCTGGGATAAGAAGCTATGTGGATAACAGACATAGGAGGGAGGAGTAACATGATGTTCTTAGGACTTTGCCTGTTGACTCCAGGGGTTCCTGCCCAGAACTTTGGCCACAGGACTGGGCATTGCCTGGCTCCCCTGTAGATTAGGAGAGAACTTGAGAGATGTGGAAATTTCCCAGTCCATTATTCAGCTTCGTGGGGCCTGGGATTTCCAGAGTGATGAGTGGGCATTCAGATGGACCATGGGCTTCAGAATATGGCCCTTTTGCTGCTTGTTGAGTCCTTTGGCATTTCTTTGCTTAAGAACCTGTGATTACTTTGTCCTGGATCAGATCCAACCTACTCTTCTCAGATTGTAAGGCCCTCTCTCCCAGCTCTGCCACCATCATGGTTCATTTCAAATAGGTTCATTTCAAACCTCCTGTAGGAGGTTGCCTCCTGTTGTAAAACATGTAAGTACAACCCCTACCTCCACACTTCTTATCTGGCCTCATTTAATTGTCTGGCAGGTTTTCAGGGTTGACTAGGGAAAAGATGCTCTTCTCCTTTTACTAATGAAGCAGCTAAAACTTACAATAATTACCTGATTGGCTGTCTTAAACATACAGAATAAGACTTAAAGGAATCTTACCCCACTGGTACAAAGTACATTATAATATATTGGGGTTGGTCAAAAAGTTCATTCAGGATTTTCTGTTACAGCTTATGGAAAAACCCAAATGAACATTTTGGCCAACCCCGTATAGGTATAATATGCATATTATATATATAAAGTGTTGGTTGCTCAGTCATGTCCAGCTCTTTGTGACCCCATGGACTGTAGCCTGCCAGGCTTCTCTGTCTATGGGGTTTTTCCAGACAACAAAACTGGAGTGGGTTACCATTCCCTTCTCCAGGGGATCTTCCTGACCCAGGGATCGAACCAAGGTCTCCTGCATTGCAGACAGATTCTTTACCTTCTGAGCCACCAGGGAAGCCATACACACACACACACGTGTGTGTGTGTGTGTGTGTGTGTGTGTGTGTGTGTGTATACATTTATGTTAAATAGGCCCCATGAGGCAGAGACCATTTCTTTATTTTGTCAAGCTACTGGTACCTGGTTGAGAGCACCATGGGAAGCTCAAGGCCGTGGTTTAATTTTCTGTATTAAGAGAGTTAATAAGGATAAGACCAGAGAAGAGGCAGACTCTTGGAGCGTGTAAACTGAATCACTCCTTTCTCCTGATGATGGATGCATGTTTGCTCTGCGCCATCAGAGAGGGCTAAGATGTCCTGTGACAAAAGCAGTCTGTGAAATATGGCTCGTCGGAAGGTGGTGTTTAAAAGCTCTTAATTCCTCACACTTGACCACAGTCTTTGTTTTCACGGGAGCCCTGGTGACTGTGTAATACTCGAGGCACCTCTACAGCTGGCTCATTTGGAAGATCGGCCTTGACTTGAGTGAGAGTAAATACAGCTGTTGGGTCAGATATTAATTATAAATTTGAATGAGTTGTTTATAAATCTCAGAGTGTAAAGCTAACTTTTCCATGGTTTGTAGTTGGTGCCAACTCTTCAAGAAATGTGCTTTGAAGAGGGTTTTTGTTTTTGTTTAGTGTGTATGTCTGTGTGTGTGTGTGTTTTGACCAGAGTGTTTTCCTGCTCTCCTGGAAAATACCAGGCCTCATTTTGAAGCTTGGCCCTAAGGGACCGTTGCCCAGGTTTTCCTGGGGACCACTTCTAGCATCTTTCAAGAAACTTTTGTTTCGCAGCTGCATTGCTTAGGCTCAAAGGTCATTTCTTTCTTTGTTTCTTTTGTTCCCTCCTCCATGTTGAACTTCCTTTTTAATCCTCCTTCTCATCTTCTTCCCTTTTAGTCCTTTTTCTTTTTCTCATCTTCTTCCTTCACAGCTTTATAGGGATGCTCTATAAGGACTGTATTAATATGTGGACTACTTGGACGTTAACATCAGGCTGTAAACGCTGTTGTACGGGTTCTTGTGAGTGAGCCTGGGGCTGGCTGCCTTGTCCTGGTTGTTCACAGCCCTGGGATGCAGTGGTGATTACTTTGTTGAATGACATCTTGGACCATGATTCTAGGAACCAGTAGATCACAAAGTGCTCAAGGCATCTCCCAATGCTCAAGAGAATGTGAAGAATTCAAGAGAACTTCTAGGAAAGTAAATGAGATAGTAACCCCTCCTTGGTCTCAGCTTCTAGGAATTCGGGAGATGCTGTTGAGATTGCATTCTAACGTGAAAAAATAGTGTGTGTGTTGGTTTCACTATAGTCATGATTTAGGGGGAAATTCACATAGCTGGGATACGTGGGATTTTAAGTCATGCTGGCTACTACTCTCAGCTGTGGTATGAACTGGTGATCTCAGTTTTCCCATCTCTAAGATGAATTGTTTAACCTAGATCTCTTCAGGATCCCTTCTACCAATCCATGTAGCTATATTGTTTCCCTACTCTAAAGTATCTTTCAGCCATACCACTTATAGGTTTTTTAAAGACGCTTTTCTTTTTAGGTAGAAACACCTGTCTTTTCCTTTGTGAAATTTTACTTGTTAATAATTTTATACCATCAGGTGAAATGGAGTAGGAAGAATAGTTAGCATTTGTTGATTAGTACTGCATGAGCCATACATTATTGGGGTACAATGCAATAGGAGAAAGTCTTTAAAAAGTAGGTCCACACACAGTGGGGAAGAGAGAGGGTAGGATGAATTGAGAGAGTAGCTTTGAAACATGTACATTACCATATGCAAAACAGGTAGCTAATGGGAAGTTGCTATATAACACAGGGAACTCAGCCTGGTGCCCTGTGACAACCTAGAGGGGTGGGATGGGGTAGGGGGTGGGAGGGAAGCTCAAGAGGGAGGGGGAACAAACAAACACACATATAAAGATATAGTCACACACATATACACATACCTATGACTGATTCATGTTGTGTGGCAGAGACCAGCACAGCATTGTCAAGCAATTATACTCCAATTTTAAAAAAAGGTCCACTAAGCCGATGGTTGTCTGTACCCAGTCAGGGTTTCCCTCTTGGAGGGTGACTTGCAGTCCCTGGCAGGGGTTCCAGCCCCTTTGCTGTCACGCATGTGCTGGTGTGAGACAGCCCTCATGCTTTTGTTATCTGTTTGCATTTTAGGACAGCAGTAGTAGCAGCAGCTGCCTTCCTGGACGCCTTCCAGAAAGTGGCTGACATGGCCACCAGCACACGTGGTAAGCAGATGGAGGGATGGCATTCAGCATGTGGGCTCTTACCCTTGGCGGCTTCACACGAAGACAGAGCTCAAGTTATCAGAGCTTAGCTGACTCATATTTAAAAATATATATATTTCTAACTCTGGGGGATTCTGCATAGTAGATGCTGCAAATCGTTCTCCAGATAATAAAGCGCATGAGAAGAAGGGAAAATAAACCAGAGGAACCAGTGTTTATGCCTGAGATGGCTTGATGTGCTTGTCATCGCTTTTAGCAACGTGCTGGTTGCAGAGTCTTGAGCTGTGCATTTGGCTGCAGTTTGTTTTTCCCTCCTCATGCATGTCGTCTTAAGATTTTCCTCATTCCCTTGTGGAATGAGAAGCAGTGAGAGTGATGGGTTAGACCATTTTTTTCTGGGTTCCTATAAAATAAGGGAGCCCATTATAAGTAGCGTCCTATTGTGTTGTATGCGTGTCCCGTGTTTGACTGCAAGGTATAGACTGTGCGTGTCTGAACTTTCCCAAAACATAGCACTTGGCACACAGTAGATGTTTAAAGTGTGTTTATTAAATCGGTGAACAGAGGGAATTCTTTTGAAAATTTGTATTGGTTTCAGTGACTATTGAATCGTGGAAAAGAATATTTATAACCTGTGAAAGGTCTGTAGAGAAGCAAGTAAATCTTTCTCTACCCAGCACCATCGTTAGAAGTATGACATTACCCATAACCTAGAGACCCTCGTTCAAAGGGGGGTGCTTCCCATTTCATTCTGAGACAGAGAATCTCTTCTGCTGCTTCTTTTTTTTTTTTTGCCTTCTTTCTGGGTCTCCTTGTACACTGACAGCTACAGGTCTGTTCTTGTTACTGTCGTGATGACATTGGAAAATGTGGGTGTCGGGGGCCGGTGCTGGGTGGATTTGCTCCCAGTCACACAACAGTTAACCTATGAAGCCCACGATGGGTATGTACCTCTAGCGGACTTCAGTACGTCCTTATTTCTCATAGGTGCTTAATTAAATATTGCAATAAATTTACAATGAGGACTCTTCTCATTCAAGATGCTTGAAAGTTACTGATATTTCAGGCACTGCCTTGGGACCACAACCATCAGCATGTTATATTCTGCATCCTGGGGGGCTTGCAGTTTTCTGTGTTGGGGGAATGCTACCTGCAAATCAAGAATCTCAGTGTAGAAGAAACATGTTTGGCATGGTAATAGTGGTGGGACAGAGCGCTCAGGGAATATGGGAAAGCGAGCGATTAGCTCAGCTCAGGGAGGCGGAGTTCTCTCAGGAGAGGTGATATTTCTCCTCATTTCCGAGATGCCAGTGGACTTTCCGATGGCTCCCTGGGAGAATGTGATGGAGACACGGAGGGTTGGTTTTTTCGTTTGGTTTGTCAGCTTGACCAGGGTCTTAACCAGTATCTTTTTAAGACCCTTAAAAAAACTTTCTACGTACCATATGTGTGTTAGTTACGAGATGTTTAGAATATACAAGTATGAAGAGGAATATGATATTCATGCCAGTGCTCCCTGCTGTTAGTGCTGCTGGGTCTGTTTTATCATATTTTCTTCCGTTGCAGCAGCATCTGGGACTGGACTCACCAGTCATAAGGATGTCTTTCTAGAATGACCTTCAGACTATGTCTTTCTTAAAGAGTTGCTCTATTATTTTATAGGAACTTAAGTATCTGGCACTGCATTTTTGAGGCTCTGTGATTCATAAGTTTAAGTTTTAATGTTTACTCACTAGAACGTAGAGGATGGAATAGAAGGGTATTCTCTGATTGTCCATAATTTCCTGCAACAGGAACCTGGGTTTTTGCAGAAGTTGCTGCTGAGAAGGGTTCTTGGTGGGAAACTGAAGGGCCTGCAAATGCTCATGGGTTGAAGGGAGGAGAAACCATTGTTTGTGGGAAACGAAACCGGGGACTAACCTCTCTGTGGTGCTGGTGGAGGTAGAGAAGGAGTTTGGAGACGATGTCTTTGACAGAAGACGAATAATGTCGCAGTGAACAGGATCCCTACTTGGATCTATTTTTAAACCATCTGATTTCAGGTCATTTTTTAGCACTACCACAGAACTTTACATCTTGAGATGTCTAGAATCTATATGCATTTGAAGGAAATAACTTCTATTAAATGTAAGAGTGTGAGAAATCACATGACTGAAAAAATGTATGGTTGACACAAAGAAAGGTATATTTTATGGCCATAAGAGAGAAACTTGAAGGCACATCTGATGTTCAATTAAATGTCAAATTAGTTTTATTAAGTTTTTACTTAACAATTGAAAAATGCAGAACATGCTCCTTAGTTTAAAAAAAGTGATGTAACAAAGTATATAAAGTCTACCCCCCGAGTACCCTCTGCAGAGATGGGGGTTAGTGTCATTTATAGACTTTTTTGCATTCTTAAACACATATAGCAGGAAAAATTAATCATAGAACAACATGTAAATTGATATATAGAATAAAATATATTTTTAAGATCTTTTTTCAAAAGGTGGCCCATGAGAAACATTGTTGCCATGCTTTTAGTTCCCATTATCTTTCTATGTCAGTGCCTAGAGAATCTGCCTCGTTCTTTCTAGCCACCAAATGGAATTTCTTGTGTGGATATAGCACAGTTTAATCATCCTTTTATTCGGGGATATTTAGATTATCTCCACTTATTCACTGTTACACACTACACTGCAGTTGATACCCATGTGTACTTGCTTCTAGAGATCTATGGGTAATCTCTTTTTAATGGTTGTATGCCTCTCCAGGGAAATGAAGAATCTGTTAAAAAATGCTTCAGGCTGTTTTGGTCAGCAGCACATATGTTTTGGCTCACAGTCGTTACAGGCTGCAAGTCTAATACAGTTTGCAGTTTGGGATCTGCACACTGTGGAGAGTCCAGTCTCTTGCTTAGTGCGCTCGTTTATTTTGGGATGCGCTGGGTCTTTGTTGCTGCATGCGGGCTATCTCTTGTTGCGGTGCCCGGGATTCTCATTCCAGTGGCTTCTCTGGTTATAGAGCGTGGGTTCTAGGGGGCACAGACCCAGTAGGGGCTTCATTGCCCCGTGGTATGTGGGATCTTCCCAGACCAGGGATCAAACCCATGTCCTCTGTCCTGGCAGGCAGATTCCTAACCACTCGCCCGCCAGAGAAGCCTGCTTAGTGCCTGTAGATGTAATGTTTTTCAAGCCCTTGTTTTAAGTAAGAGAAGGGAGTAACAGTTATTCTTATGTGTGTCTGTTTTGGACAGGCATCCAGAATCTCAAACTAGTGGGTTTCCAAAATATTAGCATTCCATATTGTTTCCCAGAGGAAATGGCTCTGAAAGGTTTTTGTCCTTTTTAGCAAATATTTTGCACTGGCTGTGAAAATAATTTGTTTAGAAAAATCTTTTAAATGCTAGTCATTATGACAGCAAAGTCAATCTAGTCCTATAACTATTGTTAAGTAGTTATGAATGTGGAAATAAATTCGAGCTATTTTGTTCATTTTTTTTAAGAGTATAAGCTGCTACTGCAGTGTGTATGTTTAGGTTAATAATTAAACTCTAATGGAATTTAAGAGTTAACACCGTAATACATACAGTTCTGTATTTTGTTGATCTTTGCATTCTAGAATGAATATACAGCTTGTGCTCAGTATGCAAATACACCTGTTTGCCTGTTACTGGCCACAAAGAATTAGTGTCTTGGCATTTGGTGTACAGAGAATGCCTGACTTTGTGAAGCAGGGTCTCCATTTTCCTCGTGTCCATGATGGGCCAGCACATGGGCTGTCATGGGAGTGGTTTGAACTGACTGGGGCACAGTTGTCTGAGTTACTTAAAGAAAAGAGAGAGCACAGAGGTGCGGGGGATGCTTCTCAGCCCTTAGTGGTTGGTCCTGGGGCCAGTGTTCCTCCACCTGTACGCGTACAGCCTGGTGCCCGCCAGGCCCTTACCCCCCCTTTCACCGCAAGGCAGGGCCACGTTGCTGATGAAATGCTCCGTCTTAGTCAGCACTGGCCCTTCGTGGCCACTGCACCATTTGCTGGTGTCAGCAAGGGCCTTTGGAGAGCATAATGCTGTGTGACTTTCATTTCTGGCTGCCTCTGTATGCTTCTGTAATTGCTTCATAGCTTTGAACAACCATCTCTGGGATGTTGAGATGACGATGCACCAGACCCCGAGTGAGGAGTTTAAGATTCTAAGAAGGAGGGAAATGGATCCTGGCCGACTAGATGGTCTCTAATCACCTTTGTTGAATACGTAACACAGGCCAGGCTCTGTCCTATGTGCTTTACATGAAGTGAGTCTTTTTATTCTCAGAACAGCTCTCTGAGATCAGTGCTTATGATCTTTATTCTAGATAATGAAATCTGGGTGAAGAGAGCTTATCTAAACCAACCAAGGTCATATAGCTTGGAAGTGGGGAGACTGGAGCCTGGCCCAGAGTCTGGATTTTAACAACTAAATTATGATGCTTTATGTAAGAAGCTGCTGGGTTTAGTATAAACTTAAGTTTGCTGGGTTTTTTTGTTTTTTTTTTTTTTGCTGCATGGCTTGTGGGAATCTTGGTTTCCTGACCAGGGCGCGAGCCCACACCCTTGGCAGTGAAAATGTGGAGTCCTAACCCATGGATCATCAAGGAAGTCCCTTAAGTCTGCTTTTAAATTTATTAATCCTGATTGCATTGAAAAGAAACCAATCTATGTAGCACCTTGAAGTGATGACTAGGTCAGAAGTTGGATGCTGTGTTTGTCTTCTGCTTGGCCAGCTCTGTAACCCTGAGTAATTTTGTTTCCCTTCTTCAGGCTTTGATTTCCCCATTTGTAAAGGGGTTTTTCCAGGATCTAGTAGCCTTAGATAGTTGCAAGTAATTTTTTTTTTGCTCTAGTGTTCTATAATTTAAAATCTCACTTTGTTCCTATTAAATCTTAAAATACAAATTAAGTTGGACAGTCTAAATTTTCTTTTTCTGTATTATCTTTACAGTTTCTGATTTTTGGTTGGGGGACAAAGGAAACAGAGGTAAGCGGAGGATAAAGAGTGAGCAGGTTAGAAATACGGTTAAAAGAGATGCTCAGGCTGTGCGTGAGGAGGGCAGATGGAAGCTGGAGCTTTTAGGACACCCAGTGAGGTCCAGACAATCGAGGTGGACTTTAATCAGTGAGCCCAAATTGCTGAGGTTCTGTGAACTGATGAAGACAGTCTCCAGGACTCAAACTGAATAAAAGCAGTTGTGGTTCATAAAAATACGTGATGTTTTTTAGTATGTGCTTAGTCGCTCAATCGTCTCTCTTTGTGACCCATGGGCTGTAGCCCGCCAGGCTCCTCTGTCATGGGATTTCCCAGGCAAGAATCCTGGAGTGGGTTGCCATTCTCTTCTCCAGGGGATCTTCCCAACCATGGATCAAACTGGTGCCTCCTGCCTTGCAGGAGGATTCTTTACCATCTGAGTCACCAGGGAAGCCCTTACTCTAGAGTTTGATAAATGCTATGCTCTCCTTATGTCACTGATGGATCGTAACTACTTAGGAAGCTTGTTTTAAACTACAGATTTCAAAGGATATGTGTACATGTATGGCTCAGCTGTTTGGCTGTCCACCTGAAACTATCACAATGTTAACCAGCTATACTCCAATGTAAAATAAAAAGTTTTAAAAAAAAGTACAGATTTCAGAGTCCTGCCTTATACCTGTGGTTATTGATTAACTGAGTAGAGCTTAGGCACCTTAGATTTTTAAAGGCTTCCCAGAAGAATAAGGCCTCTCACCATCTTGCTGTCAGCCACCATCTTGATGTCACTGCCCAGTGACATCTCTGCCCACGGCCGGCAGTTCCACCCACAAAAAAAATGCCCTTGGCTTCCTGAATCCCTTGAAACTGTTGATCCCTTTCTTCTTGCACTTGTGCATTCCAGACCCAGGGTGCCCTTCCCAGCCCACCCCCTCTCCACCCCCCTTTAGATGCTTGAGGATCTTTGGCTTATCTTCCTAGAGCCAGTTTAAGAGTCAGGTTACCTGTGAAATGCTTGCCTTCACCGCCTCCTTCCTCCATCCCCAGGGTAAATGGGGTCTCACTCCTCTGAAAGTGTGGAGTCCTAACCCATGGATCATCAAGGAAATCTTCCTTGTGTGGCCACCATCCTCCCCGCTAGACTCAGCCACCTCCAGGGCAGGGCCTGGGTCCTGCTGCTCTCTGAGGAACCCAGGTACCCAAGTGTTAATAAGTATCTGTCATTTAGGCAGGTGCAGACCATGTTGCATGCAGTCCTTGATGGATCTGGGTGAGGAAGGCTATCATCTCTGGAGGCAGGAGCCTGGTGACATGAGGTCTTTGGCCAGATTCCACTTGGGAGTTCAGAATTCAAATCTTGGGACGCCTCTTGGTGATTGAGTCTCTGGATTATGTGACTTCATAATTCACTTGCCCAAGAGGGCCCAACACATCAGTGATGGGGGTCACAGGAAGTGGTCAGGTGAACGGATGGCAGCTCTCTGCTCTTGGCTGGAGTTGGAAAAGAAGGGGAAATCTTCCTTTTGGGGAGGAGGTGCTGGCAAGCTATTTCCAAGAGGCGGCCATACTGGTTTTGTTTGCCTACAAGTTTTATTTTAACGAGGTTGTTTACCTAACACTTCATTGACCCCTACCTTCTGGATTAACCTCAGTGTTTCAGACCTGAACTCTCTTTCATGTAATTAAGGCAGGATTTCTACCTAGGAAGCTACTAAACCACAAACTAAAAAAATAACAATAAAAAGGCCATTGTGCTTGTGCCTACTCAGTCTTGTCCAACTGTTTGCGACCCCATGGACTGTACTCCACCCGGTTCCTCTGTCCATGGGATTGTCCAGGCAAGAATACTGGAGTGAGTTGCCATTTCCTTCCCTAGGGGATCTTCCTTCCCAACCCAGGGAGCAAACCTGCATTTCCTGTGTCTCCAGCATTGCAGGAGGATTCTTTACCTGCTGAGCCAATGGGGAAGCCCCCAAAATAGGTCATAAAAAAACTTTTTCACAGGCCTGGAACCGCATATTCTTTGAAGATGACCTTAAAGAATCCTGGACAATTTCATTCACTTAATTAAAAAGAAAAAGGCATAAAACTGCAATCTACTGATCTCTAGATGTGGCTGTTGATCACTAAAATGGTATTATACTCAGGCCAGTTCAGGTTCCTTAATCATTTTTGGTTATTGTCCTTAACAATTCTTTAAAAGAGGAGAGCCCTTATGAGTATATGGTTTTGAAACATTCAAGGATAGTATATTCATTTTTCTGATGATCTTATTCCAGTTGAGGCTTTAGAAGTATTGGGGAGCAAAAGGAACCTAGCAGAAAGCATCTGGAGCCTCAGAGTATTACAGAAAACTGGCTGGTGTGAATTTTACTCAGAATCTGGATATGGTTCTCACAGGGGCACCTTGACAACCCTACACAGGCTCTAAGTAAAATTATTGCCAAGCTCTAATATTCTGGAACCTTGGCACATATAGATGCCCAGGAAGCAGTTGCTGATTTGTTAAATAAAAATTGATCAAATGAAGTACTTTGTATCTTGCTTACAGGGTGGATGGACCAGCAGCTGTATTCTCTGACATTTTAAAACATGAATCTGGGCAGACTGTATTGACAGTGACCTAGAAACTCTATTGCCTTTCATTGTCGTGGTTTTGAATTTGACCTCTTGATTTTGATTCACATGAATTATTCTGAGGAAGCCCGAAGCCAATTTTGCTCTGCTGGTAGTTACATTTTGAAAATTCTCATTGCTGTGTTCTAGGTGGTTGTGGGGTGTAAGAACAAAGCTATGAAAAATAAGAATATTTGTAGTTGATTAAAGCGGGAAATTGGCAAGGCCAAGACAAAGCCACCCTTTTCCTCTTATTTCTTGTCTGTCTCTTTTAAATTGTGTTACTTTATGCCGGAACTTGATGTGTCCTGTGTGCGCTGTGGTGAGTGACCCCAGTGTGGTCCTGGCCTCGTGGAGCTTTTAGGCTGGGCCAGGGCCATTCTCTGTGAGAATTTTCTATGGTGATGACAGTGTTACACATTTTCACTGTCTGGTATGATAACCAGCAGCCACCTGAGGTTATCAAGTACTTGAAACATGGTTAGTATAATCGAAGAACTGAATTTCTGATTTTTAAGTTTAAATTTTAAACAGCCACAAATACCTAGTAGCTACCACATAACACAGCATGGATGTAAGGGGTATAACAGTGTCTACAAAGAAAGGCTTATTTTGCCTTTAATAGTAAATGTACTGGTTTATGAGTCACCTGATTTATTCTGTTTTATATCTGCTATATTGAGAGTTTACTAGGTACCTGGTAAAGAATGCAAAGAGGTGCTGTTTCTGAGGCATTGGGTCAGTGGGTGGTAGAAGAATTTAGACAGGCATGTAAGCAATAATAATTCCCAACAGTGAATGTTTCCCACTTGTTTTCGTAGCATGTCTGTTTCATCTGTTTCAAGTATTCACGATGGATAAGATATCATTCCAAAGGGGCAGGGGGTAATTGGTTCTTAACAAGGGAAGGAGGTCTTACCCTTTTTATATATCAGGTACAGATATGCATACAATACATATGCAAACATATACACATCTGTGAAATTAACATTTTATGAGGAAGGGGGCTGATTAGGAAAAATGTGTCCAAAAAGGCTTTTTATGGGAACAGAAAAAAGAGACAAGCTTGACAAAACTATTTTGTGATGAAGCCTAAGCTTTTAAGACATTAGGTCAGCCTTTTGCTTGTTGCCTCCCTCCAAGTGCATTTAAGTAATTTTCATGACCTTGAGGAGGGTGATTGCTGTTGGTATATCTCTTTTATTTGAAATAACTTGGCAAAATGAATCCGTATTAACAGACTCTGTAGACTCATCATAAAGTTACCTAGTGTTGAATAATAAGTGGATTCAGAGGCAGCCAAGACTGAGTGTCCACCTCACTGTTATGTATTCACTATTTGTAAATATTCTTAACAGTGATGCAGAGAACAATTTTAATGCTGGGTTGTATTAATTAGGCTTTATAGCTGTAATCCTTTTAGTGAGGATATGTGTGTTTGTGTCTGTCTATACACATAGTATCTATACAACCCACATCTATAACATAATAACAACCTGTGTATATAACATATATGTACACAAGTGTGTGTGTGTGTGTGTGTGTCTGTGTGTGTGTGTCTGTGTGTTATTTGTTGAAAGAATTAAAGCATTAGATTGGTCTTAGCAGTTTCTTGCCTAAAATGACAGAGACACAAATTCTATGTTCCAGGATGACTGGTTTCTATGCAGACCTCATCCTTGATATGCTTACGACTTTGCTGAGGGCTCTGGGGGGACCAAAACCTGGAATAGCTTTAGTGTAGCCTCACGAACAGACCTTCCCTGGTGGCTCGGTGGTAAAGAACCCGCCTGCCAGTGCAGGAGATGCAAGAGATGTGGGTTCGATTGCTGGGTTGGAAAGTTCCCCTGGAGAAGGAAATGGCACCCCACTCCAGTATTCTTACCCGGGAAATCCCATGGACAGAGGAGCCTGGAGGGCTACAGTTCATAGGGTCGCAAGAGTTTGATACGATTGAGCGAGTAAACAATGAGACTGAGCAGCCTCATTAACTTCCTTAAAGCCCCTCAAGCCACTCCAAATTTGAGTATGTATATGTACATCTATGTTTATACTGAATACTTATGAGTTTCAATCATAGGAAGTGTGAAAAAATTTCTGTAAATTATTGCTGTTTCTAATAATATGTAACCTAGTTAAAACTGTATGCCTGTTATGTAAATACAGTTTCAAGGAGCTATCATTGACCTAGTAAGTGGTGACATAAAAGGTTTAATGCCTTTTAAAGTGAGTTGATAAATGTACATTTTGCTTTGAGTTTCATTATTTTGGTGTTTTATTGCTCTGATGGTGATTTAGTCACTAAGTCATATCTGACTCTTGCAACCCCATGGACTGCAGCCTGCCAGGCTTCTCTGTCCACAGGATTCTCTAGGCAAGAATTCTGGAGTGGGTTTCCATTTCCTTCTCCAAGTGATACTTCCTACCCAAGAATCTAACTCAGGTCTCCTGCACTGTAGGCAAGTCTACTCTGATAGACCTTGAGTATTTTAACTGTTTAGCACAATACCTTTAATCCTGCATATTCTGTTTAGGATAAAACAGTTTTGTTTTGTTTTTTAATGGCACAATGAATATCAAGTTTGTCTTAACCATTTTCCTTTTTCTTAAAGTTATTTTTTGGTTTGTTTTATATGATAGAGTTGGTGTTGAGACTAGCACAGTAAGGTGGCATGTGTATTTTAAACATTTTTTTCTTTTACAAATCACTATAGATAAGGACTAGAAATAACAAAGGAATCCACATATTTACTGAGTATTTTTATTTAATAAATTTCTAAAATAAACTTTTATTTTCTGTCCCCCCCTTTTTGGGGGTCAAAGGAGTTGGGAGATGGGGACTTTATGTATCTGATGGGCAAATTTGTGTATTTCAGGAAGTTTGGAATAGTGAACTGACATCACTACTGCTGAAATGAAAATCCCTCCTCCCCGTCCTCACTGATCTTGGTGTTAAAACTGATCTCTGACAGCATCACTGGTCCCTACTCTACAAGTGGTTATTATTGTTGATCTTTGGTTGGGTAGCAACAGTTGCCAGAGATGGGCTATTTCCTTGTGGTTCCTTGTGTCCCGCCTAGGTGGTATTTGACTTTTCACTGCATCTTCTCAAAATGACACTTGAACAGTTATTGTGTGCTCACCAGGAGGTCACTAACCTGACTCCCACGTTATCCAGGGAAGGATTCCCCAGAATCCTAAAATCTTCTATCAGGGAGAGCTCGGGATGGAAGAATCCCACACCCGTGGCCGAGGGTCTGGTTAAGGATCATCCTCCCACTGACCAAGAGAAGCATTTGCTCCCCCTGAAGCCAGCAGTGTTTCCTCTTTTTGTCTTCTTTTCCCTGGCGATGCTTGAATTATGATACGTACTGTGCCGTTTAACCCCAGCAGCTGTAATAAACTCTGGTGAATTACACGGCGGCAGTGGGGAAGAAGTTCCAAGAGTGGTGGGGATGTGTGTTTTTATGGGTGACTGAGTCGGTCTGTGCGCACGGTTGTTTGTGTCGATAGGCAGTTTGCATAATGGAGTGGTTTACTCAGCAGCTCCATCCTTCCAGCTGCCTGCAAGGCCATCTGCCTGGGGCAGTGGGGAACCCCCCACCCTAGCTCTTTCCCTTTGCTTTTCATTTTGGCTTAAAATAACTAATTCCCCTGCACCCCATCCTGCTAACCACAGACACAGTCACGTTTGGTAAAACATAAATTACCATTCGTGAAAAAAGTGCAGTTTTTTCAATTCATACACATGAGGCATTTTTTTTTTTTAAACAATGCTTGTAGAAGATTGTTTGCCAGAGAGTTATGAACTTGGTTTGTTCTGCCTATTGTAAAAATAACCATTTGGAGTGTAGATGTTCATTGGAAGACCCTTGCACTTGTCAAACTAGTGTTTTTCTAGGCTGAGTCTATTTTGCCTGATGGTATAGCTGCCTCCCCTCTGCTCTGATAAAGCCCCCACCTGAAAACATGCATGAAATGTGAAAGCTGCTATGAACTAAAATTTTCACCTTAGCTGTTTTTGTGTGCTTTGCGGGAGGAAAAGATCTGGTTTTGGGAAATCGCTCAGAGGAGAGAGAAAGAATATTCAAAAGGTCTTCTGTCACTAGGAATCTGGCCGTGAATTCTCCTCGTACATCTTGAAGAAATTTGATTTTTATATACTACTTTTGGAAACATATCTGTGGCCTGACATGACAATTACCTGGGGTCTGTTGCCTTGTTTAACATAAGGCTTTGGTCTTTTATTTTTAGAAGGTGGAGGGGTCTGTTCTAGACCATATAGTATCTAGTGCAACCTTTTCATTTTCACAGGGCAGGCTGTGAGCTGAAGTCATTTGCCTGAGGCTGCTCGGTTCACGGAGGGACAGCGGGATTCTCACTCTAGAGCAGGACCTGCTGTCCCATGTTTTCCCTGAAAGCCTCCTGGCCCGCTTGTTAATTTCGCCTGTTGAGACCATTCAAGTAGGAAAGATCATGAGCTATGGGAAAAAGCTCTGTCCTGGGCTCTCAGTTGGTTATCATTAGTCAAGATTTTTGTTGGCTTGTTTATGTGGAATCCTTGGTCATCTGGTTTTCCAAAGCAGTTTTCCACTTCCATTGCAGTTCTTCTTTTATTAAAGATGATTTTGTTTTCCTTTAACTCGTATGTGTGTGTAAGTGTGTGATAGCCTGTTTTCTTATGTTTTAATAATTTGTTATGTTTGACAGAAGCATATTTATCTGTAATAATAGCTCAGCTTCTTCCATCTACATTGTCTTAGTTTTGTGACTGTATCTTTCTGTGTGCACATGCGCACCTACACGTGTACACACACATACAGTCCACACACATGCACACGGAGTGTTTTTCGGTTCCCAAATGTTTAAAATCGCCACGGGACATCTTCTGTCTAGTGAAAAGATACTGCTTTGGAAATCTGCAGCATTTCCTGCTGTGAGTGCCAGGGCCCAGGGACCCTGGTTACCATGGAAACCAATGTGGAGCCGCTGGGTGGTGCTTGCCTTCAGAGCTGCATTTGAGTGCATCTCACAGTCAGCTGCAATGCTGCTTCTTCCCGACTCCCCACCACCTTTGAAATTAGGGGAGGGGGAAGGCTGAGTGATTACAAATAAAAAGAAAATACTGTTTTAGCTAAGGCAGAATGAGAGCTTTAAAATGTACCCTTTTAATGTGATCTATAGTGGGGCAGTACCGTTCCCTGAATATGGCCGAAGGTACCTGATAAAATACAAAGAGACTGTGGAGGAGATAGTGAAAGGGAGACTTTCTTTCTGTGTTGCTGACCTGCGGGCTTCTCTTTGGGGCATGTAAGGCTGACTCAGCTTTCTTCCCACTGACTCTGGTTGAGCCCATTTAGTTTGTCCAGGGGGCTTGATGGCAGACAAAAGATCTCCAGCTCTTGGCGTGTGCTTGCTTCATCCTCCTCTCTCTCAGAACCCGCCCGGAGAACCAGATCCGAGCGCCTGGAGAGCTCGTCCGAATTTCTGCCCCTCGATTTGCCATTTAAGCACGTGAGAGCCATCTGTGGTTGTTGAAAGGGGATGCTGATTATGAGAGAGCAGTACTTCATTTGGATAATACGATTTAAAGCAAGATGTGTCGCTTATACTGGAACCGGAGGACATAATGAGCCGTGTAAACACACCCCCTGACCTCCCAGGGGTGGTGGCAGTCATGCCGGTCAGCGGCTACAGGTGGGCTTATAGCATGTCTGTGCAGGAGACACAACAATCCCCAGCTCCAGGCTCCCACTGCCTATCAACCAACTCCTGTTTCCAGAGATTGAAGGATAATAAAATTACCTCC
This sequence comes from Nanger dama, assembly GCA_917880005.1. Classification (NCBI taxonomy): domain Eukaryota; kingdom Metazoa; phylum Chordata; class Mammalia; order Artiodactyla; family Bovidae; genus Nanger; species Nanger dama. The sequence goes on from CAKJTW010000075.1 coordinate 226,786, forward strand.
AGCCTTGTTAGATGGATGCCTTTGTGCTCTGGTGTTTGTTTTTCCAAATATGTTTGTATAAAGCAAATATCAGGAGTGCTTTCTGTTTAGAAACAGTGAAGTTCCTTGGAGTCTTTTACTATTGCAGGCGGCTGAGATCTTAGTCCAGCCTTGACCTTGAGGGTCTTCTGAGGGCCCCCTACCTGTTGAGGCTCTCAACTAGCCCTTCAGCTGCCCTTCAGCTGCTCATTGAGGAAGGTAGTAGGAACCCCATTCTGCAAACAGGGGAAACCGGCTGGTGACTTGAAGTGCCTTGGTTAAAATGCCACACAATTCTGCAGCAGCAGAGCCTGGCGTGTATGTATCCCCTCCTTGGGACCCATCAATCCACCTTCTTTTCCATCTCCGAGATCAGCTGTATTTTGGAATCACCTGGGAATTTAGAATCTCCATCCATCACTAAAGACATTTTAGGCTGTGTAACTCTTTGTTGTGTGGGGCCGTCCTGTGCATTGAAGGCTGTTCAGCAGCATCAATGTGTCTCAGCCCTTCAGTTATTGAAGTCAAAAATATGTAGCCATTCCTGAATATTCTCTGGGGTGCAAAATGACCCTGGTGGAGAACCACTGAGCAAGACCGCTTGGGTTGTGTTCTTTGACAGCTTAATGGACCTGTGGCTCTGCTTTTTCTTAAGGCAGTCACGGACAGCTTGGTTCATTTAAGCTAGGCTTTAAATTATTCATAACTCAGTTAGGATTTTAGAAATTTGATGGTCCATGCATGGTTTCATCTGGGAAATGACCACCATGCTGAGTTGTGCATAAAACTTTGTGACCAGTCCACATCTTACCAGAGTTGGACTGTGAAGAAAGCTGAGTGCCAAAGAATTGATGCTTTTGAACTGTGGTGTTGGGAAGACTCTTGAGAGTCCCTTGGACTGCAAGGAGGTCCAACCAGTCCATCCTAAAGGAGATCAGTCCTGGGTGTTCATTGGAAGGACTGATGCTAAAGCTGAAACTCCAATGCTTTGGCTACCTCATGTGAAGAGTTGACTCACTGGAAAAGACCCTGATGCTGGGAGGGATTGGGGGCAAGAGGAGAAGGGGACGACAGAGGATGAGATGGCTGGATGGTATTACTGACTCAATGGACATGAGTTTGAACTCTGGGAATTGGCGATGGACAGGGAGGCCTGGCGTGCTGCAATTCATGGGGTCTCAAAGAATCAGACACGACTGAGTCACTTAACTGAACTGAATAATTATTATACTGTTCATTATGTTTGGGGTATTATGAGAACATGAATGAATTTCGATTTTTATTTTAATGTTGTATTTTAAAATGTTTCCTATTTATTGAAGTATGATTGACAAATGAAAATTGTGTATGTTTCGGTACTACAGTGAGATCTTTTAAAAGTTCTACAGCTGATAACTTCATATACATATTGTCTGTTGTGAAGTGATGTCCACAGTCAAGGTAGTTAATATAATTGACTCATCGCCTGACATAGTTACCAGTTTGTGTGATGAACGTTGAGTGTTTAAGCTGTCTCCCTCACATCCAGGGATAGGGAATCAGTCACCTTCCTAGTGCCTGAAATCTTCCCCTCCCTTCTTTTCCCCTACATACTCTAGCTGATCCCTTAGGGTTTCTCTCTGGCAGTCTGTCCTCTAGTGATGCATTTCTCAATCCTCAGAGGGGTTAGGAGCTGCCCCGCTCTGCTCCAAGCCCTGAACCTGGCCTTCTGCTGCCCTCTCGATGTTCCCTTAGCAACCCATGAGCTTCTCCAAGACGAGGACTCATTCATTCATCAACAAACAGTGAGCTGGTGGTATGCCTGGCACTGTTGTTCCTTTTTAAAAAAAATTGAGGCGAAATTTACATAGCACAACATTAACCAGTTTAAAGGGAACGATTCAGTGGCATTCAGTGCGTTGACAGTAATGTGCAACCATCACCCTTGTCTATTTACAAAAGCCCTTCAGTTCAGTTTAGTTGCTCAGTCGTGTTCGACTCTTTGCAACCCCATGGACAAAGCCCTTTCCTCACCCCAAATTAAACCCCGAATCCAAGAGGATGAAAGAGTTCTGGAGATGGGTAGGGTAATGGTGCTGGTTGTATAACTATGTGAGTGTACTTGAATGCCACTGAACTGTACCCTTAAAAGTGCTTATACCACACAGAGGATTTTTAGGGCAGTGAAAATACTCTGTGATACCATGTAATGGATACACGTCCTTAAATTTTTGTTCAAATCCAGAGAATGTACAACAAAGTGAACCCTAATTTTAAGCTGTGGACTTTGGATAATGATGTATCTGCATAAAATTCATCAGTTGTAACAAATGCACCCCCTTTATGGGTGGATGTTGGTGGTTGTGGAAGCTCTGTGTGTTTGGGACAGGGAATATATGAGAAATCTCTGTACCTTCTTCCTCAGTTTTGCTATGAACATTGAACTGCTTTAAAGAAGTAAAATCTTAATTAAAAATAATTATGATAAATTTTATGGAGGTGTATTTCACCACAAAAAACAAAAACCAGCCCCATGAAGCATTTATTGCCCCCTGCCCCCAAAACCCCTTCACTTCCTCTGGCAACCTCCTTGGCAGTGTTTCATGTTTCATTCCTCATTATTTCCTCAGCCCCTAACGTGATAGTTGGGCTTCCCTGCTGGCTCAGTGGTAGAGAATCCACCTGCCAATACAGGAGACGTGGGATCAATCCCTGGGTCGAGAAGATCCCCTGGAGGAAGAAATGGCAGCCCACTCCAGTATCCTTGTCTGGAAAATCCCATGAATAGAGGAGCCTGGTGGGCTACAAGTCCGTGGAGTCGCAGAAGAGTCAGGCATGACTTAGGGACTACACAACAACATGGCTGTTACTAAATAAAACTTTGTTCAACGAATGAAAAGAGCTTTTATTTTAACTTTGATTTTTCTGTGTATATTTCTTCAATGGCTCTTTAATGGGAAAAGTAGGAAAAGTTGTCTTTAAGGAAATTCATTTAAGGGGTTTCTTCTCTGCTGATATTGCCATAGAAATGTCTCTAAAACCAAAGGCATTGGTTTGTAGTTTATTTGTAGTTTATCTACTCTAATTTGTAGTTTATCTGCTCATCTTGGTTATTTTTTAGTTTACATTTTGGGCTAGTAGTGGTAGACTGGTTCTGTACCTGGTGGTGTGGTTGACTGGTGCACTTGGGAACAAAGAGGTGTTGAGTCTTTCAAATACATGTAATGATGTCACATCTTAGGATGCTGAAGTTTTTGATTACTCTTTCCTATATGGAAGAGAAAATAAATGTAACTGTCCTTTCAGAAATCAACATTTTTACCCCGATTTTGTCCTTGAAGAATGTCTGCCTTGTTAATCCTTTTCTTTATGCTCACACGTCATAAAATCTTGTTTTTCTTTGTTGCTCTATAATTTATAAAATTGTATTGCAGTTGGCTCGGGTAGAATTTACTTAAGCATAGTTGAGCCTCTAGATTTTCTTTCTGGCATAGACAAAAGCATCATTAATTATGAATATGAATTCCTTTTGCAGAATGACAAGATTGAACATTTCCGCATGCCAGTATCCCAGCTGTCTCGTTTTGATGCTCAAACAAAGACTTTTTAGAGATTGTTTTTAATAGCCATCGTATCAGAAAGGAAAAAAAGAGCTGAAAAGAATGCAAAATAGCTTACAGTTCATTTGTCTAGGGAACAAAAACAAACATAATGAAGGGTTTTGGTTTTATTGCGGCTGTTTCTACCCTTGTGATTGCATTTGAGGTCTCACAATTTTGGCCATGGCCACAAACCAAAAGATCATTTCCATTCTCTAAAGTGTTCTGCTGTTGGCAGGTGTGAAATTCCATTTGTTGAGATGATCAGTGCTTGAGAATCCCAAGGCTTCGGTCACCTTGTGGCCCACCCTCCAAGGAGCTGACGCTCCCTCTTGGCTTGGTCGTGGAAGTGTTGGGGTTGGAGGTGATGGGATTGCTATCAGGTGGTCACCGCGGCCCTCACTGTGTGGCTTCGCTGACTCACTGTAGTCACAGGGCAGCTTCTGGTCCTACCACTGCAGGAGGTGAGCTGGGGTCTGATTCCCAAGCCTTCAGGCTTTCCCCCACCATGTTTCATTGCCTCAGTCCTGAGTGTGTCTGTCTAGCCATTGGTTGACCATCTCACTGAGATAGTTTCTGATGTCCTCACTTGCTTCCTTCTACATCACAGGGGCCAAGACTGGCCACGCCAGGCTACTCTCTGGTGTATTCTTAGCTTGCAAGAATTGAGGCTGCAGGGAAAATCTATCACGTAGTAGGGCTGAGCCCAGCTTGAGGGAGGCTGTTCTTGGCTGCTGATGGCCTCTGATGGTGATGGGCACATGTTGATAAATGGCTTCCCCACCCTGTTCTCATTCCACATGAAAACGACCACAAAAATCATTGCAGCGTGAAATGGAGAAGAGAAGACAGTAAATTATTCTGGTGCGCATGCTGCCCTGTCGTTAGGGTTAAGAAATTGCATAGCACGCTGGCAAAGAACTTTGGATTTGAATTAAATCACAGGCTGCTTTTTTTTTTTTTTGCCACATGGCCTTTGGCAAATTGTTTAACCTCTGTGTACCTCTGTTTTCTCATCTGTAAATTGGACTGGATAAGGGCACCTATGCAGGGTTGTGGGAGGAGTCTTTGAGACTGTGTAAAGGGCAGAGTTCAATGCCTGGTCCACAGTTGCCTTCAGATGCTGCTGTTATAAATAAGGAGAGGTTCTATGTATCAGTGGCTTCCCTGGTGGCTCAGACAGTAAAGAACCCGCCTGCAATGTGGGAGACTGGGATTCGATCCCTGGGTTAGGGAAGATCCCCTGGAGGAGGAGATGGCAGCCCTTCGGTATTTCAGTATTCTTGAAATACTTCAGTATTCTTACCTGGAAAATTCCATAGGCAGACGAGCCTGGTGAGCTACAGTTCATGGGGACACAAGAGTTGGACACTACTGAGAGTCTAACAGTTTCACTTTTACCTGTGTATAAGGACACATGAATGTGCCAGGCACTGTCCTGAGTGCTTGGTATAGATTATATGAATTAATCTTTATGGAGAGTTGTTCTTAGATGGTGGTGTTGATTTTAAACAGTGGTCAGATTGCCTGTCATTGAAACAGTATGAAGTATATGCAGGATGTGTACATTTTCATTGTGGATATTTAAATAACACGCACCCCAACAACGCAACAACCGGGAATGGTACAGAAGAGTCCCTTTCATGCCTGAAATAGCTTTTCCAGTGTAACCACATGCAGGAGCCTTGGCCCGGCTCTTCTCTCTACTGAGAGGATTGGTGATGCCACGTGAAAGGTTAGTTACTTGAGTTTATCATTTTTTTTTTTTTTAAGAATGATACCACTTTGCTGTGTTGTTTTGAGCTCGACAGTCTGTAAGAATTCCAAAGTCCAGCTTTTCACTTGGGAGGAGGCGGAACACAACAATCCTCCTTTTGTTTCTAGCACTGACCTTTGGAGTTCACTGCAGGGGGGTGGGCACAGGTGTGGGGGCAACCTTCCTCCTCTGTGCTCTGTGTGTGCATCCCCAGGTGGCCTGGAATAGATCGTGGACTTGCTTTCCCGTGAGGTGATTGGGGGAGTTCCTTTGCTGTGGTTTAAGGAAACCACCGCTCTGGCCTCGAGGGTCTTTGTGGCTTGGCTTAGCTTTCCTTCTGTAGGAAGGAGGGCTGGATAAGAACAAATGGATATAGCAAGGCATTGCAGGCTTCCCTGGTGGTTTAGCAGTAAAGAATCAGCCTGCTAATGCAGGAGACATAGATTCATTCCCTGGTTCAGGAAGATCCCCTGGAGAAGAAAATGGCAACCCACTCCAGTATTCTTGCCTGGGGAATCCCATGGACAGAGGAGCCTGGTGGGCTAAAGTCCATGGGGTCACAAAGAGTGGACACATTTTAGCGACTATACCACCACCATGGCAGAGTGTTAAAGGCAGTGAGGGTGGTGATTGGAGTTCCTGTAGCTTCTGCTTGGCTGAGGGGCATGTCCGTCATTCATTCAGTAGAAACCTGTGCCTGGCCCCAGCGAATGTTCTCTTGTTCTCTGAGGCATGTAACAGGTTGTCAAGTTTCTCTATGAAGGAAGAGTACTTTGGTGGTCAGTTCCTGGGTGTCTTTTCAAAGAGATGACTGTAACAGAAGTACTGTGATAATATACTATTAGTGTAATAGGTATATTATATACTATTAATACAATAGAAATGTTATTGGATTCTGGAAGCTAAGTGCCCTAGTTCTGACATATAAATAGCCTTTGTTTTTCTTATAATCCTCCTTCCTACCTTTATCTTGGAGTAAGGGCCTCCTCTCTCAGCACATCCTTGCACAAGTCTTCCTTCTTTGTCACTTTTAGCTGGGGGCGGAGGCCACAGCTGGGTGACCCATGCTCCTGCAGGTTTGATGTCTGGAGGGATGCAGGTCTTTTGCAGATGGCTTATCCCCCTCCTGGTCCAGACCGCCTGACTTTGAGTCTTGCAATAGAGAGACAGAGTCCTGGTACTCTATCTCAATAGGCATGATGACTGAGCTGGGGACTGAGCTGTTCTGCTTGGGAGAAGCGCCATGTTCTAGGATGTAGTCTGAACCGGTGGGAAAAACGTTGCCATTCAAAACCCCCTCCAAGGGGCCCATTCTGTCTTTCACGCTTTATGTACTGAAAACTGAAACTCCCATGGGACTCTTCATTTTCCCTGTGTGTTTCCCAGGCTTAGTGTATAAATAGCAATCGGGAGAACCCGACTCACTGTTTTGCTAACCCTAGATCCTAAAAAAGAAAAGTTCTGGAGAGGATAATAAAAGACTAAATGTAAAGAATGTCTTGGCAGTGGTTAGAGGAGATTTTAATTAAATCTTGAATTAGTGGGTGTGTGAAGTTTTAATTCCTTTTTTGAGGGTGACTGTTGGGTTTAGTCCTGCTTAAATCCAGGTATAAAGTGTTGTATGAATTTTCGCCTATTGAAGAGTTACACAGTGTTCCAGGCTCTTTCACTTAAGCCTTGTTGTGAAAGTGTGGGTAATTTTGAGATGTTCACAATCTGTAAATCATCTGTTGGCATTCTCTGAAGTTCGTTTTTGAGCCCGGATATGGAGGAGTTACAAGTTGACTGATATTGTGGGGTTTTGCATTGCATCCAGGTTTTCCATTGTTACCAAATGGCAGTTGGTTCATGGTTGGAGGATAGGGCCAGCTCCTGGAAAGACCTTCTAAAGCAGATTAGACAAGGATTCGGGCCCAGAAGGGCTGACTGTCCAGAATGGGAGAGAATGCGTGTCCCTTAACAACTGTCTCTCAAAGGAGAAAGGGACTGTTTCTGTGGGTGCTGGAGTATGAATTCCTGAGTCTTCTCTGGTAGACAGGGGATGAACCTGATCTCTCAAAGCACAGGGAACCATGTAAGACCAAGTGTACGTTCAGCATGCAGAGGCCAACTCCAAAAGCCAGAAGGCCATTTGTCAGGTAGACTCTGTTGTCATACTGGGTAACCCTCCTGGTTAGCAAAAACCAGGAGATAGAGGGAGGGAAGGAGAAAGGAAACACACAGTCCATGGTGTTAGGCTTTAGAGGTGAAGCCTTGAATCTGTCTAATCAAGCCCTTGGGCAGGTTTTATTTAGCAGGGTACTGTCTAGGCAGGGTTTCCATTTGATGTCTAAGGGATGGGAAGGTCATGTAAATGAATGAATGTAGCCAGCCTGCCAGCAAGAGAGCACGTGCCCCGTTTGGAGTAGACAAATGACCCTCTGACCAAGGTTGTATTGTTGGAATTTGGGCCTCGATTCTTGGATTTTTATGAACAGCGCTGTGATGGTGGAAATGTCCCGTGTCTGCATCATCCAATATGGCAGCCACATGTGGCCCTTGAGTTCCTCCAGTGTGGCTAGTATGACTGAGGACTCAAATTCCTAATTTTGTTTTAATTGAGTTAATTTAAAGAGCCACATGGTGATTCACAGCTACCATGTTGGGCAGCACAGCTGTGGATGCAGCCAAAATCTGAGAATTACGGGAGAGCTTCTGATTTTCAAGAGTTTTCCAATGAAATATGGCCCATGGGCTGTCACTTTCCAACTTCTACCCAAAGATTCAGAGGAGCCTTTAAAAATCCTGATGTTTGGGCCTCACTCCCATTTAACTCATCAAAAGCGGGGCCTGGGCATCAGTATTTTCTGAAGCACCTGGGTTGCAGCTGAGGTCAGGAGCCGCCTTCACTGCTGAACATTGGAGGCTGATGGCACGAGCTCCTTGTGGGTTTTGAAATGCTAAAAGTCTCCAGTGTGCAGTTACTTTCAGGTTCTACACATGGCCAATAAATATGGTTATACTGACTTAGAGCAATTGCAGGGATTAAATACAACCATTTGTTAAGTGAGGAGAACAAACGTGAGTTGAGATACCAGTGCTCAGCTTGGCTTACTCACTAGCCAAACGACTGGCCCTCCCAAACCACCCTTGCCTCTCTAGGGGAGGGAAAAATGTCTTTTTCTACTACCTTCTCAGGTTTTCCAGCTGGGGCCCTGTAAATTGGCCTGACACAAGACAGACTAACAAGAGAAAAGCATACAAATCTGTTTAATGTAAGTTTTATGTGACACGAGAGACTTTGTAGGGAAATGAAGATCCTGAGAAACGGTTAAACCTGAGTGTTTTTATAGTTAGTTTGATGAAGAGTGGAAAGCCATGGGAAAACATGATGGGCCCTAAGGGAGTGAGTGAAGGGTAGTTACTGGGGAAACACAGCAAGGTCTGTTTGGTTGGATCCCTCCTGGCCTCCTTCCGAGGTCAGTGAGTCCTTCCTGCACCTGCCGGTTCTCAAATCCCTTCGGTTTAAAATATTTCTGACATGAAAATGGCATCTTGGAGAGCAGCATATCACGATCCCTGGAAGGGATTCAGACTTTGCCTTGGCACAACCATGAGTTAGCACTTGCTATAGGATCTTAAGAATAGCCTCAATCAGGAATGTTTATTTTTTTTAAGACCTTTTTTTTTTTTTTTTAATGTGAGCCATTTTTAAAGTCTTTATTGAATTTGTTATAATATCATTTATATTTTCTGTTTCGGTTTTTTGACTGTGAGGCATGTGGGATCTCGGCTCCCTAGCCAGGGATTGAACCCACACCTCCTGCGCTGGAAGGCGGAGTCTTAGCCACTGGACCCCAGGGAAGTCCCTAGGGACATTTAACTCCTCGAATGCCAGTGGTCTCCTGAAATCATGCAAAAATGGCAGATATCAGACCTTCGGTGTTGATCTGAGTCTTTGATTGTTCCAAAGCTGGTGTCACTCTCAGAATTGCAGGTTGAAGTGGAATTAAAAGGAGAGAAAGTGAAGGAAGGATAGGCATTTTATAGTTTAGGGAGTGTTTTTGGCATGCATGTTTGTTGTTAATGAAAAACCAGTGAGTTACCACTGGCCTGTAAGTCCCAGTGTTGGAGACTGGATCTGCCTTGTTCATTGTGTGCCAGGGGCCCTGTACATTGTAGGGGCTCATTGAACCTTTGTTGAATGAGAGGATGAATTAGTGCCTACCAGACCCTGCACCAGCGTGTTGGGATTATTTGAGAAACTTGCTTTTATGTCTGTTCTTATAGGATGATTTGGAGATGTTCATTAGTTTCCCCAGGGTCACAGAGCTATATCAGAATCAGTATTTTAAAGCCTGGAATTGTTCCTGCAGGACTATGCTAACTTTGTTGCTTTTATGAACATGTGTGCTGCTAACCCTGAGCTAATAACATCATCTCTAAAATGGTTGCAGTGGATCAAAGGGAGAATCAACTGGTATGGTTTGGGAGGGATCAACCCTAATCTGTCACCTCCGTACTGGGGCTGTACCCCTGAAAGCTCTTGGGGATCAAATACCTTTGAAAGTAAAGTGAAAGTGTGAACCATGGACTATTATAGCCCGCCAGGCTCCTCTGTCCATGGAATTCTCCAGGGAAGAATACTGGAGTGGGTAGCCATTCCCTTCTCCAGGGGATCTTCCCAAGCCAGGGACTAGACCTGGGTCCCTGGCATTGCAGGCGGATTCTTTATCATCTGAGCCACCAGCCAAGCTCCCAACGACCTTTAGGAGGAGAGATATTTTCTGATGTCCTTCACATCCAGCAGTGTGACCAGTGAACACACAGAGGCATCTAGTGAGTTGCTGATCTGATTCAGATAATCTAATGTCTCTTACATTTCTTTTTCAAAGAGAAGGGGGTGAAACTTTTAACTTTCAGAAGTAAGAAGGCACATTTTAAAATTCGTGGTCCTCTGCCAAGAGGTGATTAAAAGAGTTTTCAAACTGTCTTGGGATTTATGTAACAGAGGTATGTGGTTTCTTTCTGAAATATACTGTTGTAACCCTCCCTTTCCCTGCTTCTGTCCTGCTTTACACAGATCTCTGAGCCTCCCTCTCCTTTTAAAGAAAAAGAAAAACGAGAAAATCATGTACACTGCATCCCTAAAAGCTGGCATCAATAATTTAAAGGGTTGATAGGCTATAACCTGTGTGCCCAATCCTGCCTGCTGCTGGCCCATGAGCTAAGAATGTTTGTTTTAAAAAATAATTGAAATAATTGGAAAAAATGTGAAAAGTCATATTTTGTGACATGTGACAGTTAATGTGAAATGCAAATTTTGAAGTCCATCCATAAAGTTTTATTGGAACATAGCCAGCTCCTTTCTGTCCACGGTCGATCTGTGACTACTTTTTTGTGTGGCCTCGGTAGAGTGAAGGAGCAGAGACTGACTGGCCCACAGAGCCTAGAATATTTACTAAATGACCCCTTGCAGACAGGTTTGCTGATCCCTGATTGAAAGCAAAGTAGCTTGGGAAGAAGGGGTAGGGGATGGGAGTAAAGGTGGAAAATATTATTCTTTACCTTTTCCCTGCTTTGGGTAAAATTTGAATCTCTTAAAAAAATTCCCCTCCTCTTGATTTGCATATCCATAAATTAGGAATCTAGGCTGAAGAAGACGAAAGAAAAAAATTAACAAGTGGCGATTGTGGAGACGGCAAGAGTAAAGGTTCTTTTTAAAATATTAAAGAAAAATTTTGGCTGTACCGCGTTGCACGCAGGATCTTAGTTCTCTAACCAGGAATTGAACCCACGCCCCTGCAGTGGTAGTTTTGACCAGTGCATCGCCAGGGAAGCCCCCATGAGAAGGAAGGTTCTGATGCAGTTCAGCAAAAGGATTCTTATGGTTCTCACTCCCTTCCCTTCTGTGTCTCAATCCAGTACCTTTAACGGTTTGAACAGTCAGCCTTTTTCTTTGCATCACAGTATGAGAATGTTCATCTGACTGACTTTATTATGACTACAATGACGAGTGCTTGACATGACATAGTGAGCAGTGCCAAGCTCTCTTAATCAACATGGGCAGGGGGCCTGTAGCAGGCAGCGTTCTTTCCTAGAGTGAGGTTGCATTTTGCCCTTCTTGTGATGCCCTTTACACTGCATCCGAAGCCCCAAACCTTGGATGAACAGAGAATTCAAAGGCACTGAGACTTATTTCTTGACAACTTGAGCGTCTTAACACCGACAAGGTGTTGGGGCTCTCTGTCTCAATGAGGAGTGGTCTTGGGAGTCAAACAATGACCATGTCAATTTGCCAAAGTTTCAGTCCTCAGTCGTATCCCGACTCTTTGCAACCCTGTAGACTGTAGGCTCCTCTGTCCATGGGATTCTGCAGGCAAGAAAACTGGAGTGGATTGCCATTTTCTCCTCCAGGGGATCTCCTGACCCAGGAATTGAAGCCACATCTCTTGCATTGCAGGCGATTCTTTACTACTGAGCCACCTGTTTAGATCTGGACAAATTGTCTTCCACTGGACCAGCCTTAGACAAGTGCAGAGAGGATCTGTGAGGGTCCCATGCTTTCACGGTTGCCCACGGGTTGCCTGCCTTGCTTAGGGTTTTGAGCTGAAAGTCTCTGGACAGGAGTGGAAGTGTCACTGTGATTGCTCGAGGGAAGGGCTGCATGTCCTGAAGGCTCTGAATGAGATGGCGTGGAAGGGCTAAACCAGGGATGACATTTGTTCTCTCCCATTTACTTTCTAAAGGATTTAATCTACTCTTTACTGCAGTATCTTTACTCTGTAAAGAATTTAATCTTTTTCACTGGCTTTATGTTTTCCGCACATTAAGAATGATGTCCCGGTGTGTAAGTCCTGTTACACATGCTCAGTTATGATGAATTAAAAAAAAATCAAATCATTAGTTTACAGCTTTTCATTCCTTGCCACGCAGAGTCCTTGTGTGTCTGATTTGGCATCAGAAGTCCTTTGCCATTTTTCTTTGTCTTTTTCTAATTGAAGTATAGCTGATTTACAGTGTTGTGTTAGTTTCAAATGTACAGCAAGGTTATTCGGTTTTACCTGTATATGTGTATGTTTTTTTCAGATTCTGTTCCATTATAGGTTATTACAAGATATTGCATATAGTTCCCTGACTTATACAGTAAGATCTTTGTTTATCTGTCATATATGATGATGTGTATCTGTTAATCCTCAATTCCCAATTTATCCTCCCTCGGTCCTTCCCCTTTGGTAACTACAAATTTGTTTTCTGTGTCTGTGAGTCTATTTCTGTTTTATAAATATCACTTTTTTAGATACCACATATGTGATATCATATGATACTTGTCTCTCTGACTTACATCACTTAGCATGATGGTCTCTCGGTCCATCCACATTGCTGCAAATGGCATTATTTTATTTTTTCTTATGGCAGAGTAGTATTCCATTGTGTATATATGCCACAACTTGACCCATTCATCTGTTGATGGCCATTTAGGTTGCTTCCGAGTCTCAGTTATTATGGATAGTGCTGCAGTGAACGTTGGGATCACATGGAATCTCTTCAGTTTAGATTTCATCTTTTTGGATATATGTCCAGGAGTCCCTTTTATTGATTGAAAAAGAGTGGAGTGGGGATGTTGAGTGTAATAAATGAATGAAAGCCGTGTACCTCAAATATTATTCATATGACCAAGGTCTACCTCACAAACTTGTCAGAATCAAATGTATTATAGAAGTGCTTTTAGAGATGGCCCAGTATGTGAATATTCATAACATCACTATTCACATTAGGTAACATGTGGAAACAGCCCTGCTGTCCATCCTGGGATGAATGGATAAACAAATGTGGTATATCCACAGAATGAAATATTACTCAACTATAAAAAGGAATGAAATATGGTATTTGCTACAACTTGGATGAACCTTGAAAACATTACTCTATGTGAAAGTCATGCACAGAGTTCTCATATGATTCCACGTATGTGAAATTTTTCAGAATGGGTAAATCCACAGAGACAGAAAATAAGTTCATGGTGGGAAGAAGAAATAGAGACTGACTTCCCTGTGAGCATGGGAGTTTATTTTGTGGCAATGAAAATATTTTGGAATTAGATAGAGGTGGTTTTTGCACAATGATGTGAATGTACTAAATGCCGCTGAACTGTTCCCTTTAAAATGGCTAATTTTATGTTGCATCAATTTCACTTAAAAAGCATAATTTTATTTTAAGGCATGATTTCATTTCCAGTAAAAGCGTATATGCACACACACACACATATACACACATATAACTGGCATCCATGCCACCGTGTGCAGTACACCTGCTGAGTTGCCAGGAATTGTCAGTCCTCGGCGTCCTTGGTTTCCAGGCTGTAACAGAGCGAGAGCTACACACACCTTTGCACACATGGGGAGCTGGAAGCCCAAGGCTGATGGGACTTGATCAAGGTCATATCTGTAGGAAGCGGCCGTTGTAGAACTGGCTCCTAGGTTTTCCTGTCTTCACTGTTTCCATATGATGCTTGCTGGCAGGGTGGCAGAAGCTGACAAACTGGATAGACCAGGGAAGGATCAGAATTCCTCTTGAAGCTTCAAGTCTGCCTCTCTCAAAGATAAAGTTTCTTGACAGTCTCCACCGTGAAGCAGACGGGTTAGTCTTTGCTCTGACACTTACTAGCTGTGTATTTTTTGCCTGGTTCCTTCCCCCTTCTTTGAGCTGGTTTACTTTAAAAAAAAATAGAATTATTAAGAATTAGAAGAAGATCATTAGGAATTCTTAATAAGATGTGCTGTGCCTGGGAGAGGTGTAATGAATGTTATCTGTTACATATGTACCTGCCCCTTGTATCAATAGAGTCTGGTTCATTAAGTTTTCTGGCAAGCTTCAAGGAAAAAGCCTTGTGCCTTTAGAGGTATATTTGCAGAGTTGGCATGGGAGGCTCAGTGACCTTAAGTGGCGCTCCAGCTTGAATTGTGGGCATTTCCCTTCTGCTCTCTGACGAGGACCAGCCTTCCTGTGTCTCGGGTGGCTAGGGCTGCTCTTGCAGTTGGGTAGCTTTGACAAAACCAGACAGACTGAAGTGCTTTACCAGCAGTTCACCTTGAGACATTTTTCAGGTGGATCTGATCTCTGGTTCTGTGAAATATGGCAATGTTTGTGAAATGCTCTTAGACTTTAAAAATAAAGGAGAAAGAAAAGGAAAGCAACAGTGCTTTCAGCTATGCTGACACGTCATGGTTCCAGCTTCTTAATGCCCGAACAGGAGGCAAGAGAAAGATGCTGCTTCAAGTCTCGGTCTCCCTATCTTCCTGTAGTAACAGAAATTGATGCAGCCCATCTGTGCTGCTTCAGAACAAACAAGAGTGAAGCCATGGGGCTTGAAATAGCACAGGGTGGCGGGGTTGACAGCAGCCCTCTCTCTCTCCTCTCCCTTGGGGACTTTCACGCGGGGATTTTGGCATCTCAGCTCGTGTTGGGCTCACTCTGTGTGTTTGTTTCTGGGTCACGCGTGTGCTCGTGATCAGCGTTGACCCCCGTGCAGCCCTCTGAGGGGTGCTTTTCTGCAGGAGGAGGAATGTGTGTGGTCTCCTCTTGGTGTTTCATTTTAGCCGGCCTGCCCTCCTCCACCTCTCTGGAGGTGTCATTACGTATTTGAGAACCACTTTAAAGCCAACCTCGCCTCACTAACACATCAGTCCAGTGTGGAGCTTTTCATTTTGAGCTTGGAGAGTCCCTAAAGGACGTCCTGACTCCTTACTCCCAGAGCTGAGGGCATGGACTGGGCTCTTGAGGTTTAACTTAAGAGAAAAGGAAGTACTGAGTTGGCCAAAAGTTCATTTGGGTCTTTTTCATAGGAGCTTACAGAAAAACCTGAACAAACGTTTTAGCCAATCCCTTAGAAGTCAGCTTTCCCAGAAGTCTCTTTCCCAGACAGTGAATGAAAGACTTCATTTCTCACGATGCGCTTCTCCATAATTTCAAGTGGAAGAAAATAATATGATGATTTAATGCTGCCTTTGTGTTCCTTACAGTCTGGGTACGTCTTGTTATTCCACACACGTGTTTTTTTAAAAATGCATCTTCATTTGTGTTCCCTATGATAATTATAAAGCATGAATTCCAGGTGGCATCTCTAAAGATGCAGTGGGGCTTTGGCTGCTTAATTTCCCTGAAAACTTCTGCAGAATGGTGCTTATTAGGTGTGGAGACATGTATGCTTAGCGTGCGTGGTGTCAGTTGGGATTTTTCCTATAAAGTCACTGAAGAGAGCAGAAATTGAGCTTTTGTTTGTCTTCTTCTTGTCCTGTACAAATAGTTTTGATCATGATGTTTATGAATGGACGATCTCAGTCTCTTCTTCCTAAGTTATGTTTACAAAGGAAATGGATGTTGATCGTGGTGGGATTTCTTGGGGAGGGAGTATAGTGGGAGAGAAGTGTCTAAGGAGGTCTAGATACACTTGGAAGGGAGCCTAGTTTAGGAAGATAGTGGTAGGGGCAACCCAGACCTAATGAGCTTAGCAACAGGGCTGAGAAGGCACTTCAAGAAAAAACACACACACAAACCCCTCAAAAGTCAAATGTTCCAGAAGGTCTCAGTGGAATTCCTCAACAGGGAAAATGAAGGATGCCTGTGTCTTTTATTTTAATATGACACATGTGGATTTTGTTTGTTTTGGTTTTTGATGACCAGGCCTTTTGGACTCGTGGGTCTGTATCTGAAGCCATGGTAAAGAAATGATTTGAAGTCTTCATTGGGAGAAGAGCCGTAAAGCCACCTTCTTTCATCTACAGTCTCTGGAGTTATCTTCTCTAACCACTTTAGAGGTGGGACAAGTTGGTTTTAAGTAATTAAGAGCTGGTCCTTAACCTCTGCTGCGCCCTGCCTTCAGTATAACCATCCAGATGAGATTCGATGAATGCTGTTGATAGGCCCTGGGGTGTTATATAAATGGTGTTTATCATAAGCCCACTTCCTTATTTTTACCCTCTCAAATAATCAATTCTAAATGTAGTAAGTTTGCTGAGAGCACCCATACACTTGCATTTTAAGTAGTACCTCCTTGTTGGTATCTGAGACTCCTTTGCTGGTAGAACACAGTCATGCCCAGTTACTTCAGTCACTTCCAACTCTTTGCGACCCCCTGGACTGTAGCCTGCCAGGCTCCTCTGTCCATGGGATTCTCCAGGCAAGAATACTAGAGTGGATTGCCATGCCTCCAGGAGTTCTTCCTGACCCAGGGATCGTACCTGCGTCTCCTACTTTGGCAGGTGGGTTCTTTACCACTGGCGCCACCTGAGAACACAGTCAGAAGTTCCTAACCACAGCCTGCAGGCCTGCATGGGGCTCCCCCATCCCTCCTCCCCACCGTCTCTTGATCCACCCCGGTTTGCTGTGCTTAGTCATACTGGCAAAATGTTTTTCCATCCCAGGATCCTTATACTTGCAGTCCTCCTGCTGGAAATGTCCTTCCCCAGACTTTTGTATGGTTTCAGCTCAAATGTAATCTTGGAAGGACCTTCCAACCAGTCCAGATAAAACACCTCCACCCTCCTTCCTCTGCATTATACTTCCCCCAGTCATTTTGGTTCACGGCCGTGTTTTATAATTATATGGAATTTTAATTTATTTGCATGACCTCTTTTTATCTCTTTTCTTTTCCATTAGCATGTAAGCTCTGTGAGGGCAGAACTTTATGTACCTCTGTGTTCACAGTACCTGGCACTCAGTAAAGATTTATTGAATGAATGAATGGATCAGAATTTTAAATGAATGAATTTTAAAATAGATTGTGCTTGCAGACACATCCTTCTGTGGAGGTGATATTTGGATACTATTAGTAGACATGAGGGAGACTCCTACCATCTGCCTTTATGTAGTAGAGAGAGGTTCTCCTGTGTAACTATCCATTTTCTTTTACCAGAACTAAACCAAGGAGAACAAATATCAACTTTGCTTAGTCAAGTGGAATGAACGCATTTTAGCACATGAGCTAGAAAGGTCATCACTTTGCCTTGTATCTCTGAGTTTGTGTAGACAGAGACACTGAATATTGGTAAAGAAAACCAAAACAGCCGAAAATATGTGATTCATTTTCTTTGACTCATTTCTGGCTGGTACCTTTTGCAGTACTGTTATTGTTTAGATGCTAAGTTGTGTCTGACCCTGCGGCCCCATGGACTGTCGCCCACCAGGCTCCTTTGTCCACAGGCTCTCCCAGGCAAGAATACTGGAGTGGGTTGCCATTTCCTTCTCCAGGGGAGCTTCCTGGCCCAGGAATTGAACCCAAATCTCCTGCACTGGCAGGTGGCTTCTTTACCGCTGAGCCACCTTGGAAGCCCCTTTTGTAGTACTGTTAGTTCAGTTCAGTCGCTCAGTCGTGTCCGACTCTTTGCCACCCCATGAATCGCAGCACGCCAGGCCTCCCTGTCCATCACCAACTCCCAGAGTTCACCCAAATTCATGTGCATCGAGCCAGTGATGCTGTCCAGCCATCTCATCCTCTGTCGTCCCCTTCTCCTCCTGCCCCCAATCCCTCCCAGCATCAGGGTCTTTTCCAGTGGGTCAACTCTTCACATGAGGTGGCCAAAGTATTGGAGTTTCAGCTTCAGCATCAGTCCTTCCAATGAACACCCAGGACTGATCTCCTTTAGGATGGACTGGTTTTAGTACTGTAGCATCCTATAAAACAAATGAAAAGCCTGCCTTGAATGTATTCCCTAGCCAAGCTCTTCCCCACCCACCCTAGTCCAAGAAATCTAGGCTATATCTAAAGGGATTGTTTTCTACTTAGGATGTCTAGCATTAAGTGTGTATATTTCAGAGTTGGAGCAAGCTGTGTTTTAAAAGCCAGGCTGGGTGGGTCATCGCAGCTTGTGAAAACATTCGGAGCCAAACACATTTTATTTGCCCCTTGCTAGCGTCCTTTGTCACACAGTCTCCGAGTAGTAAGACAGTGACACCCACGCAGTTTCTCAGGCTGTGCTTTCTACTAATTGTTTGTTTAATTAGAAAATGGGTAAGTATTTATAGGGAAAATCTAAAACTGTGGGGCTGAAACCTTCTCTAATTGTACTGTGTTATCACCATCTCCTAAGGATTGCACTTTGGGAGTGTGTGGGTGGTGAGGGTCTTATTTTACTGCTGGTGTTTGCTAAGAGATTCTGCTGAAGGTTTCAAGGGCAGCAAATGAAATCCAGTGGCAGTAAACCCACTGGGAAACAAGGTTTGAAACCGAGATAGACTGAAAATGTCTGTCTCAACCACGAGGCTTGTGTGCATTCAGCAGCTTAGACTGGGAACCTGGTACATTCAAGACATCTTTGAAGGCCCATAGCTGTACAGGGAAGGGCCCGTGTATACCAAAAGGTGTTTTCTTTTACGTCATAGGAACAAAGTGAGTCACATGCTGATAAGCTCTGTAGAATTTGCTGGATGAAAGCTCAGAGCAGGTGAGATCTGAAGATAAAGCTAAGAATGGAGTTTGGGTTCTGGGTAAAGGAATTGTCTTCAAAAGGGTGGTCAGTTTTGACTGATTGGTTGAATACACTGAGACCTGGATTTCAATTTAACTGCTTTAGACATCTTTACATTTTGATTTTCTGATCACATTCAAAGGTATTGATTTCTACCCCCACCCCCAACCAAATCTGGCGTGCTGCTAACGAGTGTCAGTATATATATGTTAGGCTGACCTTTTAGGTCTAAACAGAATGGCTGAAACATAATGGCCGATGGGGAGGAATTTTTTTAGTTGGCTGTGGTCACATGGAAATGAGGACTGTCTGCAGACCCAGTAGGGGTAGGCAAGAGAAAGGGGAGGTTGAGACTGGAAAAGAGATGGGATGAAATTCTTGCTGTAGCTCTTAACTGAGGTGTGGCAACCTAACGCTGTGTCTTCTGGATCGAGGAGGTCTGGGGACACCTCCTGTCTACAGTGTCATTCTCCATGCAGATGTTTGTAGGTTGAGAGCCAGAATAAAACGATACTGACAAGCTGTGACTTGTGGAGTTGATCATGCTTGCAAGAAAACACAGAGACACCATCACGTCACCCTCCTCCAGCCCCCTCAGCGGCCTGAGGGAACCCGCTGGGCTGTTTGCCCTGGCTGCCGCCATCTGGGTTGTAGAGTCAGCCAGTGGGCGTGAAAGCCTTGGATCTTAGCTCCGCAGCTTAGCATCTGTGCAACCTTGTAGTAATTATAGAACCTTTCTAAGCCTCAGTTTTCTCTCTTGAGAAATGATAATAACCCCTTGCAGGGCTATTATTTTTATTGAAGTAAAATATATATAACATAAAATTTACCACTTTCACCAATTTTTTTTTTTTTCGGCTGTGCCATACAACATGTGGGATTTTAATTTCCTGACCAAAGATTGAACCTGTGACCCCTGTAGTGAAAGTACAGAGCCCTAACCAGTAGACCACCAGGGAATTCCCACCACTTTCGTCATTTTTAAGTGTACAGTTCAGTGGCATCAAGTAGGTTCACATTGCTGTCCATTACCTCCAGAACTTTTTCATTTTCCCAAGCTGATACCCTGTACCCAAAACAATAACTCCCCATTCTTTCTGTGCCACCCCCTCCCCACCCCCCAACCCCCCAAAAGAACTGAGATCTGAATGTGGAATTTTTGGCTTCGTAGCATGTTTTCTACCATATCACACTTCAAGAGGGTTTGCTGTCTTAAATGTTGGACATCGCTTAAGAATCTGTTATGTTAATTGGTACCACCTACAGAAATGCGTTTTCTCAGTGGATCTGTTGCTAAGAGTGGATGAAGAGTCTGGGTGAATGAGGCTCCCTGTTCTGTTCTGCTGAAGTTCTCATCAGTGATGAGTACATTCCAGATTTCCCAGGAAGAGTGACCCACGGATGTCCTGTTCATACCTCCAACGTACAAACTAAGATCAAATTCTAAGAGGGAAGGAGATGGCGGTCTTCTCCCCCAGCCTGCTCCCCGAGTTGTTGTTCTTTCGTTTTTATAGAGCTCTCAAGACTTGATTTCTGTCTGTGGTTCACTGGAATATTTCCTTGTTCCTGAAATGGGAATCTTGCTCTCTGTTCTTATTCTCACCCTCTTTTCCATCTCTCTCTCCGGAACTCCACCAGTGGTATCCCAGCCAGTCTTCTTCCTCCTCTCCTACTTAACCTCCATGTGCTGGTGGATTTTCTTTCCAGCAGTTCAGATCTGATCACTCCACTTCCCTGTTTGAAAACCCTCCATAGCTCTCCTTTGCTACTAATTAAAGTTCAAACTCTTACCAACTGGTTTTCTAACCCTCTGCCTGCTGGGTTCATTCTGAAGTGTGTGACTCCCTTCATTCTCCCTCAGCTTTCCCTGTCCATCAAGCAGGAAGACAGGACCCTACAAGGAGGCTGGAGACAAGGAGTAGAGAGTGTAGCCAGAAAGAAATCCCTGAAGGCTTCCTGGAGGAGAGTGCAGTATAGAGACAAAGTAAGCAGAGGCCCAAAGATGAGGCTAAGTAAGTGAATGAACTTCGGATGAAATTTTATGAATGAAGGTCTGTAGAGCTGGGAAAGGGGAGGAAGGCAGTATTCCCTGAGTAGCTGAAGGGGGAAAAATAGAATTAACTCATGTGCAGATTATTGAATTGAGCAGAGGAATCTTTAAAGAATCCTAGAGAGAGAAAAATGCCTTAGACTTTGTCGGGCTAATGTTTGTTTTTAGTATTGAAAGGCAGCTCTGCTTCTTTGGCTATATGCACATTCAAATGACTTCCATGCTGCAAGACACCCAGCAAATTACCTGGTAACAGAACTTTGCATTAGGGTGAGTCATTTACCCTCTCCCTTCTCACTGTCTGTATCAGGAAGAATAGGATAAAAACAGATACTCCCTCAACCCCAAGATAACCTCAGTTAAGCTGCAACTTTAATTTTTTTGTACCACTCAGGAAAAAACCCTGCCAGTGAAACTGTGACATGCCTTTCAGAGATGTTAAAAGTATGGGACAAAAAGGATTGGCCACAGAACTGAGTCTAGGATTGTTCTGGGATCGGTGGAACACAGTATCTGCTTCCTAGGGTTCTCGTGGACAGTGCCAGACAAACAGCAGTAATTCAGATCTTTGTGGTGATGGTGATGTTGGTGTTAACATAGAGAAGGAAGCAGGCCTGGAGGCTGCAGTGACTAATGACTTGTGTAAGCGAAAGCTCTCCGGGAAGTGCTCTTTCTGCAGATTGTGCAGATTTCAGACTGGTCGAGTCTCTAAACAGGCAGGAGCCCTTGTTGCCTGTAATTCTGTGTTACTGCGGGCTGTGGGTGCTTTTAGGCACGCTGCAACCCAGGGGCCATCGGCCTCTCCCAAGCCCGAGGCGGGCAAAGGGCTCAATTGCAGAGCCTGGCCTCTAATCTCTCCTTAGCCCTGCACTCTGATCTCCACACTCCCGACCAGTAGAGAGACGTTTTGTAACCATAAATGGTCAGCTGCAGGCTAGAGTGCCTGGGTGCTCCCACATTACAGGCCAGTGGGAAGCTGCGTGGAGAACCTGGACTCTGGCCCTTGTGGTCGAGAAGCCTTTATGTAGTGACAGGCCTTGCTGGGAGGAAAGGGCCACGCCCGGGTCTCAGGCAACTTTAATTAGAGCTGTAAACTTGGTTGCCCCGTGATGACAGGTCGAAATAAGGTCTGAGGCTCTGTGGCATGAAACCACCCCTGGGAAAAGCCTAGCAAAAGCGTGGGTGGCACCTGGGGATTCAAGAGAGGGTGGCCCTGTAGCGCTATCCCCTGCCTGCCATCTCCACCTATACTGCACCTGCTGATCGCACTCAGGCATCTCGTTTCTTCCCACAGACCAACAGGATTCCCTCTGTGTTTTTCTCCCGCTCTACAAACACCACTCAGCTGTCAGCAACTCGTCCTTAGGTTTGGACCCAGACTGGGCACCCTCTGATCCTCACTCTGCCCTGGTTCCCTGGCTTATCTCTTTTGTCCTGTTTTTCTACCATAATTTTCTGTTTTCTGTCTTTGCCCTTGGAGAATGGGGCTGCATCTTATTTATCTTTCCATCTCCTGTGCTTTATACATAGTAGGTCCTTTACAAAACGGCACTGGGCAGAGCAAGAGAGCAAAGGTGATACTCTGAGGGTCCTCGGAGGAGAAGGAAGGCAGCTCTTGAATGTGGATGAACAGGGGGCCACATGGGCCCTGCCGAGAAAGGGAATGCACAGAGTCCACTGCGTTAAGGAGCATGGGGGCAGGGGAGGTCGAGATGGCCCTACTCTCGACCTTGACGGAGTCACGGCTCGGGCCTGTGGATTGTTTGGGGCCAGTCGTGCCCATAGGAGCTCAGGCTCCCACTGGCCGCCTGAGTCCCCGGTCCTGCTCTCAGAGGCTTTGGGAAGAGGGGGCTCTGGACCCACCAGTGAGCATCAGTTGCTAGGGTTTTCTTCACTCCAGGGACAAGTGTCCCTGGCTTCTCTTTGGCGAGGCTTCTAGAAGCAGAGGGCACCTGAGGCTATGACTTTCTGAATAGACATGCATTGTTCACTTGATGAGGTTTGAGCTAGTGACTTGAGAAGAACTGCAAGCGCAGTTAGGGGAGTCTGGGGCTGTGGGTGGTGGAGACGTGCTCGCAGACCTCGGGGTGCAGGTCAGCACCGACAGCCTGGGTCCTGAAGACCAGGTGGTCAGCTCCTGCCACAGCGGCCCCAGAAGGCGTGTTGGGTAGGGGCCCTGGCATCCAGTGTCTTCATCTGGCTAAAGAGGGCTGGTGCCTCTGGGGTCTGCAATGGCTCAGGGTCACAGCTCCATCATCTGGACCCTTGGGGAGATGCCCTTGATCTCTACGCGCTCTGTATCATGGCAGGTACTTGTCAGGTTTAGAAAAGCTGAAGGCAGGAAGGGAGGTGATGGTCCTTACAAATGGAAAAAAATAAAATTAATCTGTGCCTCCCCCGTACCTGCCCTCCAATATTTATAAATATAATAATAGCTTGAGTTTTACTCTCTGGAGCAGAGGTTCTTAACCGTGTGTCAGAATCACTTGGGTAGCTCTTTGAAAGCTTGCCAGACCCCGTCTTCAGAGCCGGTTCGGGAGGTGCAGGGGAGAGCGTGGCTCCTGAGTAGTTTGGAAAGGTTCGCCATCTCCGGGTAATTGTGATGGATGCCTAGATCAAGATCTGTTGCCTTAGATGGGAAAGCTTCCTCGGGGCAGAGGTGGAGTTCCGTGTATCTTGGGGTCCCCTGCACCTTTTATCTTTCTCCTCAGAAGTGTTTATTGAGCCCTTGCTGTGGGGTTGACCCCGGAATACAGTGCTGAGCACCACTGGTGTTGGTCCTCCTGGAATCGCACCCCTTTGGGGGGTCCCTTTTGTGTTAGATCTGAGAAAGTGTAGAGACCAGCTTCTGTTCCTTCTTAGGCATCACTGGATCCTGGTTTTCTTCCCAGGTGCCATAGACAAGATACCCGGTAGCAACAGCATTGAGGTTATTCCCTTCCCTACCGTGAACCTGGAACCCAACTCCCCCAGAAGGGACCCCGGAATACTGTCAGTGTTAGCAAACAGGATAAATAGATCTAAAACTGCAGTCCTGACCTTTCCCTTGAGACTAAAGAATAGAACCTGCAGACAAGACTGGAATGGAGCCTGTACCTTTCTCTTTAATGTAAAAGGAAACCGAAGTTTCATGGCTTACCCCTTCCACTCACTCCTCATTTTCATGGGTTTGCCCACATTTCCTGAGCACCAACTAGGCACAGAGGATGCAAAGAGGAATGAAACACAGCCCCAAACCTTAGGGATTGCTTAGTTTAAGCTGGGAGGCGTATGTGCAAACCGACACTTGCAAAAAAAGGTGTAACAAGCTCTGAATGTGTGTTGTGCAAACTGTGAACAGGTTCATCACTAAGACCTCTTTGGTGGTTTCAATGAATAGAGAATCCTGTGTGGGTCTGTGCTGATGCCCACGTGCCCAGCCACGACCCCCCAGCTCCATCTGTGAAGGGTGACGCTGGGCCAGGAAGGAAGGCTTGCACCTGGCCAGGAGAGAAACCCCAGCTCCATCTGTGAAGGGCGAGGCTGGGCCAGGAAGAAAGGCTTGCACCTGGTCAGGAGAGGCTCTGGTTTGTATTCTCGCTCAGCGACATCTGCCTCAGTGGCTTTGCTAGGATCCCACTACCTAACCATTTCCTGTGTGACGGTCACATGCATATTCCCAACTGCATGGTTCTTTTGAACTAGGCTGAGACAATCGTGGCTTCTGTTTCTAAGAACGAGTGCTTTGGTGAGAACTGGGGACCATGAAGCCTGCCCTTTGTCTAGATACTGTAATAACCAGCTTGTGCAGGCAGGAACTGTTTGCAAACATCCATCTGTTTAGAGAACAACAACAACAACAAAAAAAAAACCCTGGGGGAAATAAACTGACACATCTAATTTTCGAGTTGTTTTTGGTGGTAGGTTTTATGGGTGATAGCGTCCCAGCCTTTTTACTTTGCACTGTTCCCCTTTGGTTTTGGAAAAAGCAGTCAGCTGTGTTTTTAAAAACATAGATGGGTTAGTGAGTTTTTCTTACAGGAACTCTTTTTTCCTCGGAGGGTGAAGGTTCTGAGTGATGAGCGTTCTAATGACCAAGCTCATCCTCCTGCCCTCTGGCATCTTGCTTGGTGGCTGGCTCTGGTTTTTCCTATTCACAGACAGGGTGCCTCCTTGTCTCCCATTTTCTCTGTAGATTGAAAATGGCCTCTGTAGATCCAAATTAATGGTGTGTGCTTGAGTTCAGTGGTGCCTCTGGGGTGTTGATCCCTCATCCTTTTGCCCCCCTGGGGAGGACACTGAAGGAAGCCCCTTCCCGGCGGGGAGACCCAGGATTTCTGGGGGGTGGCCAGGAGGAAGGGAGGCATGGAGGAGCGTGGGGGCTTCCAGGGCTGAACTAGCCCGAGGTTGTACCTCATTCAGATTTCAGGACCACTGGTGCCATATGCACTGAGAACTCACTTCACAGAAGTGTGCATGCTGAGGACGGCGTGGATCCCCGCACGAAGGCTCGGCCTCATTTTTGGCCAGTAGCGGGAGGCATCTCAGCCCAGGCGTGTGGGAGCCGGTTAAGCTCTGACCCAGGAAATGCCTTTCTTGTGGAGGAGCAGGGCGGTGGCCCCTGCTGTTGCGGGGGATTTGCTGATTTATTGCCTTGATCTCGCCTCCCCCGTTCACGGATATGTGTGTGTGCTTCTTTCTAAAGACCAAAACATGCCTTCTAATTATAAACTTGTGTTGTTGGTTCCTTGCCCCCTCCCCTCCGCTGCTGGCTTTTTGGGTTTAAATGCTCCTCTGTTTGAGGCTCGTGTTTCCCTTGGCCCAACCTACTCTAAATCGCTCAAATGGTTGTGCTTTTTTGAAACCTAACTCAGGGCTGCCTGGTGCCTTTTCGTCCTCCATAGCTGAGCCCAGAGAAGAGTAGGGTTTTTCAGAGTTCTGAAAATGTCTATAGGTAGACTGTCTTGAAGTACAGGATGGCATCGGGACAGGTGTGTGGTTTTGAGGTCTGCCTGGCTAGAATGGCTGTCCCGCCTGCCACATTTGAGAGGGGACAGCGAGGCAGCGAGCCTTTGAGTCTGTGGAAATAGAGACTGTGTCTAATTTTCTGTGGCTTTCGTTGTTTCAGTCCCTTGGGAAATGGTCACAAGGTCTGGATTTAACAGAGTCCGGAGGAGGCATTATTCCTGCTAGTGGTGGTATATGTGAATTTATTTCTACTTATGTAGTGATTTTTATCTGGACTCTCCTTTAATTCTATGTTCAGGACAGCTCTCACTGCTTGAAGTTGATTCAACTGTTTCTTATATAAACACCCATTCCTTTCTCTCATGTCTTTAAGGTACTTTTCGTTCATCCTCTTTCTTCTGAATATTTCGTTAATTTTTCAGGCTAGATCGAGTGAGTTCTCTACTCATCACCCACCTGCCATCCGCTCAGCAGGCATTTGAGTGTGAGCAGTGTGCCAGGCACAGTGCTTGATGCTGCTGATTAGATGTGTGAGTCTCCTTCAGGGACTTGGTCTAGATGGACATACTCCTGGGAAACGAGCCCCAGGGCAAGTGGGATCTGAGGCTGGGAGGGGCATCTGTAAGAGGGCAGGGAGGGCACCAAGGTGGGAGGATGGTTTCGGTGTGGTCTCATCAGGGTGCTTAGAGAGAGGCCTAGGTGATGACCAGCTACTTCGATGTGGTCTCTTTGGATCCTGTGACAATTGTGCTTGGTCTCTTTCCTCCCAAGGATTCTATGGACTTCGTAATTTAATCAGTGGGAACAGTATGATTTAACTGTTGGCTGATTTTTTTCTGAAGTCAAATCAAAATTCTCAGCCTTAATCTCCTGAGAAATGAGCTGAGTAGCTCCGTGTGATTTTTAGGTAGCTTTTCTGGAATAAGCCTAGAGTGGTGATCCATGTGTTGTGATTGAAGCATTTTGCTTTATTTAAAGGGAAACTTTCCTGATATTATCAAATAAAGGCCTGCCATATCTATGATCATTCCTGAGATTCAATTTACTGAAATGGATTAAGACTAATGGGGAAATTTTAATAAATGATTACTGTTAGCTATACAGAATCTGAGCTTTAAATCAGTGTGGTAATTGATACCATTTGGCTATTATTTATTTAAAGTTGCCCTAATGTCAGAAGTGGGCTTCCCTAGTGGCTCAGTGGTAAAGAATCGACCCACCAATGCAGGAGACATGAGTTTGATCTCTGGATCAAGAAGATCTCCTGGAGAAGGAAATGGCAACTCATTCCAGTATTCTTGCCTGGGAAATCCCATGGACAGAGGAACCTGGCAGGCTATAGTTCATCGGATTGCAAAAAAGTCAGACACGACTTAGCTACTAAATAACACCAACAATGTCAGAAGTAGCCGTTCTGAACAGGCAGAAAAACAATTTTTATGGCAGATGGTGGAATTCATCTCTGATCATCCATGATTCATCTTTTTGCAATAGTAACAGCAAAGATCATTGATCACAGATCACCCTAACAAATATAATAATGAAGAAGTTTGAAATACTGTGAGAATTACCAAAATAGGAGATAGAGGCACAAAGTGAGCAGTTTTGGTGGGAAAAATGGCACCTTGCTCAAAAAATGGTAGACTAACTCAATGCAAAATTGCTATAAACCTTCAGTGTGTGTGTGTGTGTGTGTGTGTGTGTGTGTGTGTGTGTGTGTATAAAGCAATATCTTGAAGTGCACTATAGCAAAGCACAGTAAAATGAGTTGTGCCTGTTATTTGAGCCTCAGCTTGTTCTTTTCTAGAATGAGCAGAAGATACTTCTTCTTTGATGAGACATTAAGTCAACCGTAAAGGCTGTTCATGTTAGTCATCAGGTTTGCGAATAGGTGGGTCACATGTTGCTCCTTGAAGAGTAATTGTATGAATTATGACCTCTCTGTGTTAGGACAGCATCTGAGACCTAGAGAGATTCCCAGCTGGTTACAGTTACCTTGTTAGTAGTGACCAAGCTGGGTTTAGGTGAAGGTTCTTGGTGGTGTTGGCATAAGAATATGCTTCACGTGGTTTAGTGTGAACCTTTGAATGTTTATACTTAATAAAACTCTTGCTTTTCTTAAAACTCTTCATGATTTTGATTTATCCTTTTCTATGATCTCTGCTATATAATTTATAAACGTGCCTTGCATTTACAGACGCTGTTATCACCATGAAAAATGGCAGAGACTGAGGGCTAGGTGGGAACTTTTGCTTCTGTTATGCTTTGCAAGACAGTGAATCTTTGCTAACGATGCATTTCTTTTAAATGAAGACTGGATGGGAGAAGAGGGTCAAATGCTTAAAAATAGGTTAATAATTCATCTGGCCAAGATTTTCTTCCTCAGGATTTTGTTGGCAACTGTCCTTAGGAATGCCTCAGGCCTGTCCCTCCTTTCTTTGGAGTTGAGCCTGCTATTAGCTGGTCACTTAGTGATGTGATATACCTCATTACCCTCATGTTGGGGAGTGGTAAGATATTTCCAGAAGCATCCGCCCAGCACTGGGAGCTCTGGAATGTAAATAACGTGAGACATAGCTGCTTTGCCTGAATCTGTGCTGGAAAGAGGACTTTTTTGTTTTTGTTTTGGTAACCAAAGCCTCCATTTGCCTCCCAATGGGCACTCGGGGAATCAGTTAAGATTTTTAAGTTTTCACCATTCTTCCAGGGTAGTGAAGAGCCTACTCATTGGAATAGATTCTGATGCTGGGAAAGATTGAGCGCAAGAGGAGAAGGGTCAACAGAGGATGAAATGGTTGGATGGCATCTCTGACTCAATGGACATGAGTTTGAGCAAACTCAGGGAGATAGGGAAGGACAGGGAAGCCTGGCGTGCTGCAGTCCATGGGGTTATGGAGAGTCAGACACAACTTAGCAACTCTTCTAGTGGTTCTGTGGACTGTAGAATTTCCCCATCATTGTCACAGAAACTCATACATGTTGTGAGTCCTAGGAGGAAAAGGAGTATTTTATGCATAGTAATGTTATGAAGGCCTGTTCTGTACTTTTTTAAAGATAGCATGTATCATGGGTAGCCTTAAAGATTATCATACCAAGTAAAGTAAGTCAGAGAAAGACAAATGTCATATATATTACTCATATTTGGGATCTAATTTTAAAAATGCATACAAATCAACTTACTTACAGACTCACAGATTTTGAAAACAAACCTATGGTTACCAAACGGGAGATGTGGTTGGGATGGGGAATAAATTGGGAGTTTGGGATTAGCATCCACACACCACTGTATATATAATAGACAGTCAACAAGGACCTAGTGTATAGCACAGGGAACTCTATTCAGTATTCTGTAATAATCTAGATGGGCAAAGAATTTGAAAAAGAGTGAATATATGTATATATATGTATAACAGAATCACTTTGCTGAACCACACACACAACATTAGAAATCAACTGTACTCCAATAAAATTTTTTTTTTAAAGCGCATATCTCTTCCCTGATGTTCTACCTACATAGTTATAATGAATAAAAACTTATAAAAGACAAAGCTTGTGGAAAGTTATTAGCTGGCCATTTTGTTTCAAGATGGCGGACTAAGCCACACAGTATACTTGGCATAACTTTGAGCCAAAGCCTTTCTGTACTGTCCTCAGTTGCCACTGCACAGAGGACTGCTGTGTTGGACGCCCGGCCCCAGTTTTTACCCCCTTGTTGGCATGGGGAACCGGTCTGGACTTTCTGTCAGGTCCACCTTTCTGAGTCCCTGCCCATCTCCTCCCCCACTCACATCTGCCCTGTGCCCCATCTGGGCATTCCAAATAAAGGCCAGCCCCCATGTGTCTGGGCACAGAACTGAATATGTCTTGGCTTTAAATCAGTCACTTCTTTTGTCGTGCCACATGGCTTGCAGGATCTTAGCTCCCCAACTAGGAACTGAACCTGTGTCTCCTGCAGGGGAAGCACAGAGTGCTAATGACCGGACGGTAAGGGAAGTCCCCAGTCACTCCCTTTTGAATGTTGCCCCCACAGGGACAGAGAGCTTGGAATCCAGGTGGTCCAGGTGAGGCAGAGAATTCACTGTGGCCAAGCTGTGGTGTGAATAAGACTGCAGAGGTTAACTCCTCACAGGTATTTCCCACGAGGACAGAACTTCAGGATGTTTTTGGTGGTTATTCATTAAAGCAGAACCCATGGGATCCATGTTTGGAAGCACTTTTGATGACAGTTATTATAGTTTCCTATCCATTTTTGAAAGATACAAAGGTTCACTGTCACACTGTATCCATTGGAGATGGGAGGAGGAACTGGGTGTGTCTTAAAGGCCCCTAGACAAGAGAAATACTGCTTGTTTTGCACTTTTAAGAGGAATGCTTGTTGTGCGTGTGATTATCTTTTTTTTTTTTCCCTTTATGCTAGTCCTCATATTCCAGTTAAGGGCGGGATGGGGAACATTGGACTGAATTAGTGAAACTTGAATTTCCTACCTCTCAGAAATTTAGGGCTTATTCGGAGGAAGCAGAGCTGTGCTGCCTTCTAAAACAGTTTTGGTCTTAAATTATGTGTAGACTACAGATGTGCATGAGTGTTAGGTAGCTTCAGTAATGTCTGACTCTTTGCGACCCCATGGACTGCATTCCGCCGGCTCCTCTGTCCATGGGATTCTCCAGGCAAGAATACTTGGGTGGGTTGCTGTGCCCTTCGCCAGGGGATCTTCTCAACCCAGGGATCAAACCCAGGTCTCCTGCGTGGCAGGCGGATTCTTTACTATCTGAGCCACCAGGGAAATCTTTGCGCTTGTAGGAATGCCAACAGACCATGGTGTAGAACTGCCTTGTCCCCTACTATAGCCACTGGCCACATCTGACTGTTGAGCACTTGGAAATGTGACTAGTCTCAATTGAGATGTACTTTCCAGTGGAAATCACACATGGGATTTCAAAGACTTATTATGGAAAATAAAAAGAATTAAAATAGCTCTTTAATAATTTGTATGTTGGTTTCATAGTGAAATGACAATATTGTAGATTAGGTTACATAAAATATATTAAAATTATTTTTTCCCATCTCTTTTTATGTTAATGTGGTCACTAGAAACTTGAAAATGTGGGTAGGAAATGAGAATGGGTATTCTCTGGGTCTCATCCAGTTATTAAAGAGTTTATGACTGGGTAAACAGAAAGGGAGGGAAGATGAGAAGCAACCCCCAGGGGTGGTTGAAATGGGTGGAATATGCAGGGAAGGGCTTCAGAGGCAGTTGGCGGTTAGATGAGTTTTGAATTTGGGGAGTGAAGATTCTTCAGGGAAAGGGAAACTGCATGGGGCTCCCCTGACGGATAAGGCAGGGCCCACCCTGTGTCCCCGAGGAGGAAGGAGGGTCTGGGAGATAAGCACAAAAGAAGCTGTCCCTCTAGGATGGCACGTGCAGCAGCTTGGAGACGAGAAAGCTGAAACCCAGAAACAGGGCATCACTGCTCCCTAATCTGGGGATCAGGGTGCCCCAAGCCCAGTGATTTTTCCTGTCCCCATGCTCCTCGGTGATGTAGAAGGTTCTTCCTGAGTGAGGGGTTTTTCCTGTTGGCTTTCGGTGGGGACTGTGCCACCCAGTGGGGACTTGGGTCCCAGAACAGCTGAAAATGACTGCTTTGCTTCTGAAGGTTTTCACATTGTTCTTTATCTGGCCTGTGGTTTCAGAAATGAGCCCTTCTGCAGTCAGGAATCATCAGGGGCCTTTATTTAGAGGTCAGAACCCTAGAGACATGCTTTTAATGTGACGTGTTCCCAACTGTAGGTATGTCTGGCCAAAAAATGCCAGCAAGGACCGTGTTTAGTAGCTCAAAGCAGGCAGAGCCGTTCGGTATTGCTTCTGTGAGCATGTTACGTGTGTGCGTGCCACGCTCAAGTTCTTACTTTAGACTTACATGCGTGACCGATGGGTGCTATCAGTTTGCTTTGTGGCATATTATCAGCTTAAGCCAGATGTCCTTTGGAAAAAGACTCCTGTTGCCTGGTGCTTTTATACCACCTGAGAGTTGGCCTTTCTTAATTCATAATTTTATATTTTTATTTTTTTAAGTTTTTTATGGGAACCATTTTAAAGTCTTTATTGAATTTGTTACAGATATTGCTACTGGTTTATATTTTGGTTTTTTGGCCCCATAGCATGTGGGATCGTAGCTCCCCAACCAGGGATTGAACCCACAGCCGCTGCTTTTGAAAGGTGATGTCTTAACCACTGGACCTCCAGGCAAGTCCCCTTGGATCATAATTTTTAAAGTTGCCATAGGCGTGTCTGGGGAGTGATTTGTGAATGAGAATGCAGAAGTAGTCCAAAGATTTGGGTTTAAGTCGGATAGATTCGATTCAGCAGATAACAGTGGCCAGCATTTAATGGACCTGTACTTAGTGGCAAGCGCTGTCCTGGGCAGTCTTTGTGTATTAATTCACTTAGGCCTTATGGTGACCCTGTGTGCTAGATTAATGTTATTTCCATTTCACAGAGGCATGAACTTGGGCAGAGAGAAGTAAATTGACATGCCCAAAGTCAAAGGCTAGTAGATGGAAAAGCTGGAGTTTGAATCTAGGTCCTAAGCAATATACTGGGCACCCGTGTTAACTATCAGCGTCTTGCTGGGCCTAGAGATGGATATGGAGTGGTGAACAAGTCTGATACATGTGATTTCGCTACCAAGTCGTACTAAATTTCTGAGCCTCAGTTTCCCCAACTCTAAAACTGGTACCTAAACTCTGCCCTCCCTACCTCATGGGATGTGTTTTGTAGCCTCAGGTGCCCTGTGTCATATTAGTGTTTGGAAGCAGTCTCAGGTGGTTGAAGGCTGTGCGTGCGTGCGTGCGTGGCTTTGGTTTGCAAACATCAGAGAAGATGGAGTGGAAATGGGAGGGCAGGAGAGAGGGTTGAGGAGAGGCTCCCGGGATGTGGTTGTGATGCAGTTGTGTCGGGCACCCAGCTGGCCCCGTATTCCTGATGATCTGGTTCCCTGTCGTCACTGTGTGCTCTGGCTGGAGTCACACCCCTCAGCGTGAAGCAACAGAAGCTTGATTTCACAGCCCTTTAAAATGCTGCCTCCTTGCCGCTCTGGCTGGCCAGCAGCATGCTTTGGTCACCCTCTGGGTATCCCCTCTTCCACTTGCTACCTGTTAATAAAGTTACACACGCAGTGTTTGAAGATAGACCCTGGGCTGCTGGCTAAGTCTTGAATCCAGAGGGTGGCCTTCCATTTTGTATTGAAGGAGTCCACCCTCAAACAGTTCACAGTATTTTCCTTCAAGTGTAAGAACAGAATCCAGAGCCTTTAACTTTCTGTGACTCAGCAAAGAGCACTGCACCCTTTCCTTGGATTATAGTGCGCTGAGTCCGTGAGCCTTTTAAGATCACGGTGAGAAAGCCTACATGACTCATAGAAGTGAATTGCTCTTGGTGATTCACGTTTAGCACTAAATTCTTAACTCCGGGAGCCCTGGTGTGGGTCATTCGTATGGATAGAGCACGTTGAAGAACCAGGCCTGGTTCCAGGGGCTTTTTATATATGCCTTCATGTCTGAGCCTCACAACAGCCTTGTAAAGCTGGTATCACAGCCCTAATTGTATAGACAGAGGAACTATGGCCTGCCAGTGTCATGCGGTCTCGAAAGCTGGTAAGAAGCAGGGCCCCAGCCCTCTGTCCACACCAGAGCATTGTTTAGGTGAAGACTGCTTCCTGCTGATAATGATATGTATATCCTAGAGGTTTAAATGCTTTGTGCTGGTTATGGGAGACTTTCTGTAAAGGCTGAAAGGTAAATAGTTCAGACTTTGAGAGTATCTCTGTCACAGCTGCTCAACTCTGCCATTGTTGAGCGAAAGCAGCCAAAGAAGTAGGTAATTGGGTGGGCCTGGCTCTGTTTCAATAAAACTTTATTTAACTAAAACAGGCAGTGGGCCAGATTTGGCCTGCAGGGTATGATCTACCAACTCTTGACTTAAGGTTTAATCTGAATGGAAATGGATATTATTATTAGGACTGTTATTTCATAACTGTTTCGGGAGAAGGACAACAGATGAGCTCAAAGATAGAAAGTGTCACTTTTTGGGGGGAGGTAATTAAATCATGATCCATTCTTACTTGGGGGCTTCTCACAGAGTCTGGATATTGTAGAAGCTGCGTGAGGGCTGGCTGTATGCACCCCACGGTTTGGTGAATGCAGACATGGAACCCACGGGTGTTGGATAAATTAAGCATTTTTCATCTCGGTGTATTCACAGCTTTTTCAAATCCGTTTCATGGTAGGCCCTGCAGCCTTGGAGTCTCACTTAATCTCACTGACTTTGCATTGAAATATCTCTGGGGATACCTGCAGTTTGTGCGGAGGGTGGCTTCTGCTTCCCGCCTCCTGAATCTGACACCAGGGTGTTGGGTGGCTGCTGGACATCCTTGGGAAATGCCACTGAGCTTCCCACCGGGTTTGGTGCCAGGGCCCCAGACCTTTCTAAGTTAACGTATTACCTGAAAATGGATGCACGCCTATGGGTGCTAGTCTCCTCACCTTGCTGAGGAGCTCAATGAGCTGCTTTTGTGGGCCCAAGGAGCTCAAGGAGGAGGACGAGATAAGTGTCCAGAGAGGCTGTGCAGTCTGTCTGGTGCTGCTTGGTGTGTATCAGGTTTTTAAGGCAATTTTTCATGGCGTGGCCCGACTGCTGAAATGGCAGAAAGTCACTGTCAAGGGTGACCTAATGAGCCCATCCCTGGTGGGTGCTTTGAAATACTTAAAAACAAACAAAACCCCAAACTAAACGGTGTCAACAACAAAACCCTCTCACCTGGATCTCTCCCTGATCCCCCAACGCAGCAGCAGCGCAGCGGCTCTGGGAACTCCTCTGCGTTCTTCTGCCCTCAAGGTTTTCCTCTGTTTATAAAAAGGCTTTGAGATGCTGGGATGGGGCGAGTCTTGCTCCCTCCTGATTTCAGATATTAATAAAGAACCTGATGGTCCATGCCTACCTTAAGTAGGATTCTAGCCCGGAAGGAAGAAATCTGCTTCCTCTTGTAGCCCACCTGGTTGCCTTATGTTCTTGAAACGTAAGGTGAGTTGGAGACAATTATTTCCAAGATGGAGGTCTCTAGAGTCATGTCCCATCATTTGGGATGGATTGGGTCGCACCAGAGAGCTGTGAGTGACTCCAGGAGCTCTCATTTATCCTCTGGTTTTAGGGAGAGGAGTTCTAGATTTCCATGCCCATGACCTTAGCCTAGATGTGACTACATAGTTATATTTCAAAAAGTTGGGATTGTCCTTTCTACCACTGACCAGCTACAACACTAGGAATAAGTGAGAAATTATTTCGTAGTACTTTTGAAATTAGTTGAAAACATGATAATGAGGGTAGAAGGAATGGGAACACTTCAAAATGTACACACCCGATACATTTTTGCTTATTAGAGCTTGCTTTATTAAGGATAAAAACTGGTAAACATGAAAACTTTGTCTAATAAAAGCCCAAAGCAAATTGTTACACAAAGCTCCCAGAATCCAAACAGAAATTACGTAACACGTACATAAATAGTATGAATTTGTAGTTTGAGATAGTTCTTGAAGATGTATGTAAAGTTCTTTTATTTTAAAAAGGTCTGTGAAATGCAGTAGATTATTTTTAACCATGTAGAAAATAGCTATTAGCTATCATCCAGTAGGTAATATAACATGTTTATTTAGTGCAAATAAGTGAAAATTTCCTTTAAGGTACTGGCTAATAGCTATCTAATAGTTCTTTTCAGTCTGAAAGGTTTAAAAACTCAGGGGCATTTAGTCTTTTAGAGCATTTGGAAAATCTTATTTCTATGGCATCCAAATACTGCATACCATTTTTCTCAGTAGTAGTTTAAGTTTTGCGGGATCTTGCTGTTGGATTTCTTGCAGGTTGACTGAATTATCAAAGTATGGATTTAACTTGTGTTTAAAAATCAGTGGATGTGTAAGAGATGTCTTATCTAAAGGTAATTTGAGAAACTCCAGTACTTAGTTATTCTTTGTGGTCCAGGAAAATATGTTTAGAAGCTTCAAAAAATTTACTGGTATCTGTTTATTTATTCCATTTATTTACAAAGAAATGCTGATTAGATGACAGCTATATTTAGTATGCATTTTCCAGGTCATAAACTGTTTAATATGTAAATGACTAAAGATGAGATGACCGAGCCATCCATTAGGTTAAAGGACTAAACCTTGTGAGCTCAGCCTTGGTAATATTACCTTGGGAGGAAGGAAAGAAAATACAGGAGAAAATGAATTCCTGGTTTCCTGAAGGAGCTGAAACAAGATATCCCAGGACTGCCTATAAAAATGAATTAAATGTAATTTTAAAAAACCTCCACTGTCCATTAAGTGTATTTAAAGTACTTAACATTACTTTTTCTAAGTTAACCCTGGAGAGGGGGAGACATACAGCAGGCTTGATTGGGATTCATTTGCCTTTAGCTGCCTTAGCAGCTCCTGGTTGGTACCACAGTCTCTTTGAAACCAGGTGAGGTTCATTGACCTTTCTGACCCAAAAGAGCAAGCCGAGGGAGAAGGAAGCTGGGCTTTTGTCTGTGTGGGAACATGGACAACTGTTTCCACTGAAAGCTTCAGTTCAGTTCAGTCTAGTCGCTCAGTCGTGTCTGACTCTTTGCGACCCCATGAATCGCAGCACGCCAGGCCTCCCTGTCCATCACCAGCTCCCGGAGTTCACTGAGATTCACGTCCATCGAGTCAATGATGCCATCCAGCCATCTCATCCTCTGTCGTCCCCTTCTCCTCCTGCCCCCAATCCCTCCCAGCATCAGAGTCTTTTCCAATGAGTCAACTCTTCACATGAAGTGGCCAAAGTACTGGAGTTTCAGCTTCAGCATCATTCCTTCCAAAGAAATCCCAGGGCTGATCTCCTTCAGAATGGAATAGTTACCAGGTCATAAATGGATAACTTCAGTTTCCTCATCCCCCTCTTTTGAAATTATCTCCTGGTCGCTCCATAAGTTTCTTCCCATAGTGTTCAGATGTCAAAGCCATTCTCACAGCAAGGCAGGTTTTTGTTTTCCTCATTTTGACTTTCACTTGTTAAAATTAGGTCTGGGAAACACTCCACTGGCTGCTCAAGGGACACCAGGTGGAGCCAGTAGGTAAATGTTTAGACATCGGTACTGTTTAACAAAGTTGGAGACTGCAGTGTAATTTCCTTTTCCTTCCCCTTATGAAAAAGATTAATTCTGTTTATGTGATGCTAAAATTAAAGTTTTT
Organism: Nanger dama; assembly: GCA_917880005.1. Lineage (NCBI taxonomy): Eukaryota > Metazoa > Chordata > Mammalia > Artiodactyla > Bovidae > Nanger > Nanger dama. The sequence goes on from CAKJTW010000075.1 coordinate 263,846, forward strand.
GGTAATATGTGAAAATCAGACAGTTTGGAACTCAAATGGTGAATATATCAAGATTCTGCTCTTTGTTGTGTTATGAACAAATGTATCCATTTGTGAACAAATTTGTTAATTAGAACTTCTTAGCGAGTGAGCGTTTGCCACCATCGGCCACTCTGGTGCTGGCAGTAGGTCTCAGGGACTTTGGAGGACAAAGATGATTTCATCTGTAGCTGAGATCAAAGAAGGCAGAGATAAGGTTGCCAGGGAAACCAAAATACTGCAGAATTAATGTACTACTCATGCATTTGAACGTGGTTTGTGGTTTGGGAGCTCCTGCCCACACACACACACACAAATGATGATACATATGTGGAAAGGGGTGATGCCCCTGTGCCTAGGTCTTCAAGGAAATGACCACAGGCTTAATATAGCTCAAACTGTGGGCCTCAGGAGAGCATATTCTGTGCCCTTTTTCTGTGTGCTCGAGCATCAGCTACTAATGGTGCCCTTCCAGTTGGTTTTTGTGAAAATATACTGTGGGATCTCTCTTTCAGTACTTTGTCTCCATCCCACACACACACTTCACAAACTTTTTTTAAGCTTATACTTTATTTATAGTTATTATAAAATATTGCCTATATAGCTATGTTATACAATAAATATATCCCTGTGGCTTATGTAAATAGTTTACACTTCTGAATCATCTACCCCTATATTGCCCCTCCCCCTTCCCTCTCCCACAAACTTAGTAACGTTCTTCTTGATTTTTAAAATAAATTCTTTGTACAGAATTTTAAAAACAAGAAGCAGTTTTCCTCTTACAAATGTATAAAAATAACCTGTAATTTCACCATCTGGAAATACCTTAATAATATTTTGTTGTACTTCTAATATTTACCATAAATATGCATATATGTATCTACATGCATATGTGTATAATTTAACTGTGTTAAATATATTTATATATTACATATAAAGTCTCTAAGTTTGGGGCACAGGTTTTAATTTTTAAATTATATATATTGTGATAATTCTGGACCACAGAAACATTAACACATGTGAACATACAACTGTTTCTGTAGCCATTTCCTGGCTGTTGGTTGTATCTTTGTTGTTTCTAGGGATCCAGTATTATAAGCGATGCCACAGCAAGCATTGCTGTGCATCTTTTTGCATATCTTATTTCCTTTGGTCAGAGTCCTAAGGTTGAATTACTGAGTCAGGGCACAAGCATTTTTAAGGCTTTTGTTCTGTATTGCCAGATGCTTCTTTTGGAAGGATTTGGCAAGATACCCTCCTACTGGATGGTGGGTGAGCTGTCTGAAATAGGTTTTAGTATCCCCATTTCACAGATGAGGACACTGAGGCTTAGAGAAACAGAGGCTGTTGACTGTTTTCATATTTTATTTAAGTTACAATGAAGACAAGTGAGGCTGCCTTACGAGACTCATATTTCCAGATGGGGTGGGTTAATGCGTGTGTTACTAGTTGAGAAAATACTGGCTATTTTAAAGCTTAGTGAGACCCGCATGGGTTGTTGGAAGAAGATGGGAATTAGCTGAAACTGTTGGAAAAGGGTAAGCTGATTTTGGCTATTGTTTAAAATTAAGATGTTTTTCTCCCCAGAATAGTGTCCCCTCCCAAGGTGTTTTGGGTATGTCTTGTTAGCACTTTGAGATTTTGTTTTAAAAAGTCTGCAGAGTTGGTGAAAGCCTTATTTGCAGTAGTTGATTCATTTAAAAAAAAAAAACAAAAAACTTAAGATGTGTTGAGCCCAGGGCTTTCCCTTCTGCCTGTGTTTTCATTCATATCACTTCCACCACAGACAGTATGTGTTCCACACCTGTTTCATTTCAGAGCTTTAAGCATCCTTCCAGTTAACTGTGCATTTTATGCAATGCTAAGTACTTGAAACCAAGCCACATGGTTGTCCTTCAGGAACTATTTTCCGTTTCAGACTTGCTGTTTATTGACAACGAAAGGTGAATAATTTATCTTTTCACTGAATTTAGTTGTCTGTACTTTAATCTGCCCTTTGGAAAAAAGTCACACTCATTCTATGTATCCTCATTCTTAATAACTAATTGGAAGGAAGAGGGAAAAAAGATCTGTCCACCTGTGAGCCAGTTCTTCTGTTTAACATCTGGGACTGTTACTTTCTTTTATTTTCTATTTGAAGGCACAGATGATTTGTTTAAATTAATAGATTTAACCTGTTTACCAGATACAAAATCAATATACAAAAATCAAGTTGAATTTCTATATTCCAGCAAACAATAGAAAAATAAAATTTAAGATCATTTTAAATATCCAAAGTATAACATTTATGGGAATAACTAGAATGAAATAGGGCAATTTTTCATGGAAATATGCTCGTAAATTTATGGAATGCGTGACTGATACATTCTGAACTCTTTTCTGCTTGGCTCTCTTCCTTTTATCCATGTCCATGTTGTTGATACAATTAGAACTCATCTTCCAGTGGGGAAAACTCTGCTTCAGGGTATAGTTCTTGATTCACTTATTGGGACCTTTTGAGCCAAGGAAGTTACAAAAACGAAGGGATTTTAAAATTCTGCCACCAATCCAGTTATCCACCCGGCTGTCCATCCCTCCCTCCCGCCCTCTGCAGTGCTTTCCACTTTGAAGCGTGTTGCCAGGCTCCGAGAGGGAAAAGTACACAGGCAGAGAAGAAGCTCATGTTTATTGAACGTTTCTATGTTCCAAGGCTGAGGCTGGATGCTTTCCATCTATTCTTACTGAATTTTTACAGCAGCTGCAGGAGAGACCCCTTTAACCACTTGTTAGGGGGCTCAGAGAGGTCCTGGGACTTGCTAAGGTCGTGGTTCTTTGGACCCGTGTTTGTCAGGTCTCATCATTCCTCCTGCTCTAGTACTGTTCCGCTTCCTTCCTGGTGGAATCACCTAGTGTGTGTCCCGTGGTGCTCACAGGTGCGTGTGACAGACCCTGTCTTCACTGGCCTCCAGCGGGCCAGCTGGCCAGAGGCGCTGCCCTCTGTGCCTCCCCGTGGCCCTCGGTGGGGTTGTGATTGCCCCTTCTCTGTGCCCGACCATGTCTGCCTCCTCCAGACCAATTCTCTGCTTCCTGCTTAGTTGTGCTTTATCCCCCAAAGTTGTTGTTACCACTAGTTCTTGCTATTTGTAATTATGTCACTGAATGAAATAGATTAATGGACACAATCTTGAGTGTGAAGAGAACTTGTTTTTCTGAAAACTCCATTGTGTGTTTTGGAAAGACTTAAAAACAACTTATTCAAAAAGTCAACTTATTAAAAGGTGTTTTAGATGTGGTTGAGCTACATTGGTGTAAATTAAGAGGGGGCATGGTGGCAGTTAAAATCTAGAAGGATTCTTCTCTTTTCAAGTAGTATGGCTCTCCTTAAAGGAACCTGAAATCAGACACTGCAGGGTGTGGAGTTTTTGCTAGAAAGATCACAGACCTCCCGTTAAGCAGATCCATATTCGAAAGGAAAGACCTTTGCCCTTTATCACAAGGTTGAGGAATGAATGTTTTAAGTCAAAGTAAATTATTTAAGGGGTGTATATATAGTTTCTGAGTCCTTTCCTGCTCTGAATTCTTAAAATAATCAAGCAACCATCTCATCAGACAGGACAGTTTTTCCTCTGACCCAGAGTGGCTGCATTACCTTGCATCACTTCTGGTTGATTGGTGGGGAACAGGCATGAGATGGTAAAGAACAGTGAGGGGGCTGCCTGGGAGTCTAGAGAGCAGGGTTCTTACCCAGTGCGGCCAGTTGTAAGACCTAAGGGAAATCACTCAGTTTCCTCATCTGTAAAATGGGATGAACAGTTCTTGCCCAGCACTGCAGTTGAGGAGCATCCAGCTAGTCAATGGTATATGTGAAAGTGCCTTTTCACAGTGTTAAAAAAAAAAAAAAAAAAATATATATATATATAAATGTTAGGCTCTCAGTGGTGTCTGACTCTGCGACCCCATGGACTGTAGCCTGCCAGGCTCCTCTGTTCATGAGATTTCCCAGGCAAGAATACTGGAGTGGGTTGTCATTCCCTTCTCCAGGGGACCTTCCTGACCCAGGGACTGAACCCGCATCTCCTGTACTGCAGGCAGATTCTTTACCATCTGAGCCACCAAGGAAGCCCTTCAACATAGTAGATGCTCATAAACATGATAGGCTTATTGTATTGCTCCGTCTTTATAATGTTTCTGTTATTCACTATTATGTTTATTAGTTTTGAGGGGAAGAAGTTTAGCAGAAATCTGGTTCAGTTAGGCTTCCCAGATCCCAAGTTTATGAACATTTAGACATAATGGTCTTAACGCGACATAGAAAAGAAGTTTACAGGGCAAGTGGATACTATCAAAGATTGTCTGTTTAACAGCATCTGTTCTTATGGCACTTTGGAGAACTTTATTTACACAGTTTCATTGTGAGAATTTTACATCTTCATTAAAACAGGTTTCTAGGATTTCTGCTGCGCACACCTTTAAACCTAGCTCATTTCTGTATATACATTTGAAAAATGAAGTCTTTTTGTTGTTGTTGTTAAAATGTATGATTAACGTTGCTGTACAGCAGAAACTAACACAACTTCGTAAAGCAATTATACTCAAAGATTTTAAAAACGTGTAGTTAATACACCCATTTGTATTGCCAGTTCAGCTTTTTGATGAATTCAAAGTGGCCTTCCCAGTTAATTAAAATTCTTTACCTCGTGGGGGCTGTTTCTGTGTTTCAAAAATGATATTTATCATTTGTTTGCTTTTAACATTAAAACAATAATTACTAGTGATTAAGCAAAGCATCATTGTCCTCTCCTACTCATTCTTTTGTGGCCTCAGGGTCCTTGTCACCCTCCTGCGTCCTGACCGAAGTGCCAGGAAATAATATCTACGAGGGGTGTTAATCTAAAAACTTCTAGGTTATTATGAGGGAGGCATTTGGGGGATATTTCAGCTTCATGCTTGAATGGTGGTAATTAGCTCTGTGGCCCTTTCTGTGCTCTTGGAGCCCCAGGGAGACCAGAACTGTCCTGAGGATGTGGGGACAGCAGGTGTCTGCTTATCCCATCATGGACCCTGCGGTTTCCTGACAGTGCTCCAAAGAGCACGGATCTCCGCCAGGGAAGGAACTTTGGAAATGGAATGTCCGAGTGTGATCTTTTTCCTGTTTCAGACAGGACTCTCCTCCTTCCAAGCTTGTTTTTGGATGACTGGGTCTTTCTTTGAAGCTCGGTTCAGCAGCATTACTTAGTGCTATGGTGAGGCCAGTATGGGGTTGTGGATTTGGTCACAAACACTTGCCTGCAGCTTCTTAACTGTCTTCTCCATTGGAAGGGTAGCAGTATTCAAGCTTTAAAGCTTTTGTAGTCATGACATCTGAACTTTCCTTGGATTTTTCTAAGGTTAAAAATATATGTGTGATTAACATCTTTTTTAGATTTATAGTCGAAGGCTACATTCTCTGACTTCAAGGATGATAACCATAAAGCAGTCACTGTCTTCTGCCATAAAAATATACAGGAATCACAAAATTTCATAAGAGACGTTGTTGGGGACGTTTCTCAGGCGATTTTTATTATGCACAGTAAGACTTGCGAAGGACCATCCTAACTCTCAACTGAAATTAATCTAACTTCTCTGTAAACTCCCAAACCTGTTTTACCTCCTTAATTTATCTAATTTGTGTCTTAAGTCTTCTATGAGAGCAGACTTTCTTTGAGGGCAAGATTAGGCTGATTGGGTTTCATATTCCCATAGCAGCTTTCACACCTGGGCTCGGTAGGTATTTGTATGAAATGAACGAATGAACAAGTGCTTGGGTCCACAGTGTAGCTATTGAAACCCAGGCCTTTAAACTTTTAGAGGCAGATCATCCCTTCACTTAAAGACTCATCTGGAGAACGCTGCTTTGGGTGAAGACCCGAGGCCCAAATGTGATGCAGAAATTCCATTCCTGCCAGGATGTGAATGGAAATGACCACCTGTTTCCTACAGGGCCCAGTGTGAAACAGCAGCTGGGCCAAGGCCAAGGGTTTGCAAATGCTCTAACCCCCTCGTGCCTGCAGTTCTGCAAGTGTTCAGTGCTCATCTTCCGGTACCACATTCCCCCTGCCCCACCCCACCCACTCATTCACATTAGAGCCCTGTCCTCTGCTTCTGTCTCAGGAGAACTGCTTTCCTGGGCTTTTACCCACCCACTCCAGCCCTCTGGGACATCTCAGCCCTTGCATCCCTCATTTGGGGGTGCCTGTTAGTATACGTATCTTTTATTGTCACCATCCTAAACCTCTCTTGATTCTGCTTGCTTCTCTAGTTACCATCTCGTTTCCCTATTCTGTTGCATTTCACAGGATATTTCCTTGGGAGGGATTAGATTAATAAACTCATTTAAAAATCTAGCCACCTTAATCCGAACTCTGTTTTGAGGGGAGCAGGATGACTCCTTAGAAAAGCAGAAACAAAGGTATTTGCTTCAGAGTAGACAGTCCTGAGCCTGGTGCTTACTTCTGCAGTCCTAGCAGGACCATGGTTTCCTGGTCTTTGGGGTAAATGTCTAATTCTCTGGCTTGTCGTGCTATCGGAGCAGGGGATGGTACAGGGCATGTAAGGTACAGGGCACGCAGCAGAAGAGTAAAACATCCTTCCCCACGAGGGACGGGATAATTAGGGTGTTCGGGATCGACATGTACACTTGCTCTGTTTAAAATGGACAACCAAACAGCACAGGGAGCTCTGCTCAGTGCTCTGTGGCAGCCTGAAGGGGAGGGAGTTTGGGGGAGAATGGATACAGGTGTACATATGGCTGAGCCCTTTGCTCTAGAGGGAGTCAGTTCCTAGGCAGATTGATAAGAAGTTCAGGGGTCTCCAAGGAGAGAGTGGTCTGGAATTCTCAAGGAGGAAGAAAGGACAAACTTTTCCCCCTCTACATTCTTTAGGATTATATAACAATAATGTATCGTGCTTGAGGACAGTCTCTGGAAAAAAACCTCCTGGCTAATCCTGTTATCTTAAAATGTAAATTATGGGAGTAGGTCTAGTGAGGTCTTTACAACCTCCAGACATTCTTTTGATTCACAGTAAATCATCTGTCTACAATGCTGGAGACCTGGGTTTGCTCCCTGGGTCGGAAGATCCCCTGGAGAAGGAAATGGCAATCTACTCCAGTGCTGTTGCCTGGAAAATCCCATGGACAGAGGAGCTTGGTAGGCTACAGTCCATGGGGTCACAAAGAGTAGGACACGACTGAGCAACTTGACTATATCACTATAATAACTAGTTAGAGAGCATATAATTCTATTGCTAACACTAGCAAGGGGGTACTCTTTCTGCCCCTCTTACTTCTGATGCCTATGTCAGCAGCTTTCTCTATCTCCTTTATACTTTAATAAAACTTGATTACACAAAGCTCTGAGCAATCAAGCCTCGTCTCTGGCCCCAGATTGAATTCTTCTCCCCTGGAGGCCAAGAATCCTGCCATCTTTTCGTATGTCAGCAACAACCTTTCACTCTCCACCTGAAACTATCACAACTTTGTTAATCAACTATACTCCAGTATAAAATACAAAGTTAAAAGATTCTATAAAAGATCCTTCCTTAGCCATTTCCATGCACACCAGAGCAAAGTCTCATCTTAGTTCCAAGTTTTATGCCTTTGAATTTTTAAATGATGTAGATAAGTCCTGAAAGGTGTGAGATCAGTAGAGTCAGTTGCCATTGGCAAATGCTGCCCACAGCAAATGCTGCCCACAGCAAATGCTGCCCATTGGGTCTGCCAAAGAGGCTCTGAGGCCATCATGTAAGATCAGGATGGGTCAGGGAGTCCCATGTGCCAAGATGTGAAACAGCTGCCTCTCCAGAGCACTCTCCCCAAGGGTGCTGGTGTTCAGAGGGGTTGGTTGTGCAGGAATCCTCGGAGACTCTCCGTCTACGAGCTCCGAGTGACAGCCGGGTGTGCGTTTCCTCAGCGAGGATCATGAGGACTCAGTGATCACAGCTAAAGGAACAGGGAGGACTCTCGGGCACATAAAGCTTAATTTGTCATAGCTGTCAGAATGATCGTGTCACACTGGCTGCCCTCTGGAAAGCTTTGTGGAGGTAAGCTCCCTGAGTTCATAACCTTGTGACAGTTTCCTTGCATTTGGAGTCTCAAAACATGTATACTAAAAAGAAATCTCTGTAGCATAATTCCACAGTGATCAGAGAACAGACTCTGTATGATTTCAGTACCTTTAGACCATGACATTTTTGCACCTTATTTTATGTCCCTGGATAGGTCCCAGTGTCTCCTATGGGAACTTGAATAGAATTTGCATCCTACTGTTAGGTAAAGATTGTATAAATCTTAATTATGTTGAATTGGTTGGTTCACAGTGCTTTTCAGATCTACTGTATCCTCCTACTTCTCTGTGTATTCATTCTAATAATTTTTGAGAGTTTAATATTGAAACTCCAACTAAAAGCTTAATTATCTACTTAAAATTGTAATATACAGTGCAACTATATATTATTGTTATATATAGTTATACAATGTAAAAGAGGACAGAATGCCAAAGAATTGATGCCTTTTAACTGTGGTGCTGGAGAAGACTCCTGAAAGTCCCTTGGACAGCAAGGAGATCAAACCAGTCAATCTTAAGGGAAATCAACCCTGAATATTCACTGGAAGATGCTGAAGCTGAAGCTCTAGTATTTTGGTCATCTGATGCTAACAGACGACTCATTGAGAAAGTCCCTGATGCTGGGAAGGAGTGAGGGCAGAAGGAGAAGAGGGTGTCAGAGGATGAGATGGCTGGATGGCGTCACTGATGCATGAACTTGGGCAAACTCCAGGAGATGGTGAGGGGGCAGGGGAGGCCTGGCGTGCTGCAGTCCATTGGGTCGCAAAGAGTCAGACGTGACTGGGCAACTGAACAACAACAACAACATAATATAGTAGTTATATGTAACTATTGTCCTGTATTTTCCAAGTCTCTGGTAAATGTATTATCATACTTTAAAAAATTAAAAGAGGGGGGGGAAGAAATCTGGCAGTAACTGCAAATAAACCCAGGAACTTGTGTCTGAGGCCTTTTTGGGTACTGTGTCATAGCCCAAGAGGCCTGGCAAACAGACCCTCTCACCTTTGTGTTCAGGGCCTTCCTCGGAGACTTTTTCAGTACTTGGTGTATGCGTAGGGCATTTATTCAATATTTGGCCTAGGTGAGAATGTTTAGACAAGATAAACTTTCTCATTATTTTGTTTAGCAACCAGGTGGAAAACATGATAGCAATCGAACAAAAGTGAATTCAGGGTCATAAAATAAGTGGAGTCCACCTCGAATTAGGGCTATCCAGTACAGACAGGAACAGCTCAGGACATCCATGCAAGAGCAGTGATTGAGCACGCACTGTCTCCTGGGTCTTGCATTGCTTTGGAAGGTTGTAAAGATGAGTAAACCACTCTGTCCAGCCTCAAGCAGCTTAGCATAGCAGATGGGGGCTAACCCACAATAGGTGATGGTGTGATAAGGACTTTTCTGTGCTCTGGCTGGGGGGGATTTTTAAAGGAACAGAGGCGTTAGGGGCTTTGGCTGGGCTGTGTAAAGCATTTCACTTTTCTCTATTTACATGTAAATGTATAGCTGAGCTTTTTAGAAAAGAAGCCCCAAGTATTCCAAAATATTGGGGCCTACAGCCATGTCCCTGGGTTGTTAAAACCAAACCAGACAGCCAACCACCACCACCAGCAGCCGATCCCAGATCTGTTGTCTCAGGCTATTCCAGAAGGCTGGGAGTAGACAGTGATGAAGCCTTGGCTTAACTGGCGTTTGGCTTTGAGGAGCCGTGAGTCTTATTCTGTCAGCAGGAGGGCCTGGGCAGGCAAGATCTGTTGGTGGAGGTTGATAGAGACGAGAGTAGTGCTGAAAATGGTTTGAGCCGTGGAGAGACAGACGCTGGTAGACCCGGGGGCTTTGGGCGTGAAGTGCACAGGATGGAGCCGGGGACATCTTGGGACACAGATAGGGTGAGTGAGGGGGTGGGGTGGAGGTGACCAGGACTTGAGACCGGGTACCTGGTGAGGTTCAGAGGAAAAGCAGAGTTATGAGCGGGGACATGTCCGCTATCTGGAACAGGCTCTGACCTGCACAGGGGGTCTACCTGTTGTGTAGACAGCCTTGATTTCATATGTGCCTTTGGTACATGGGCAGGTACAGCCTGCCCATGCAGGAGATGTAGAAGACGTGGGTTCAATCCCTGCATCGGGAAGACTCCCCGCTGCCCCGGGAGGAGGAAATGGCAACCCACTGCACTACTCTTGCTTGGAAAAGTCCATGGACAGAGGAGCCTGGTGGGCTATAGTCCGTGGGGTTGCAAAGAGTTGGACACCACTGAGTGACTGAGCATGCATGTATTTGGTGTCCAAAAGGTCTCCCCTGTTGTGAAATCGGTGTGTTTGCTGGCTCTGAAAGTAAAGGACATTTTGTGTCAGGGGAGGAGATTCACGGGTCAAGGTAGTGACCGTTGGCCTGTGCTGTCCTCCCGGCCCCCGGCTGAGGCAGCTTGCCTGGAATCAGAGTCCAAAAGAGCCAGCCTGTCTCATCCCCTGGCTTCCTTGCTTTTGACCTCAGTGCCAGTGTGCGAGGTGCTTTAGGCTCAAAAGCAAAACCTCGGGTGCTGGCTGATGAGATGTCCGGGGCCACTTCCATCGGTCACTATTTGCCTTTTCTTATACAGATGGATCTTTGGCTGCAAGTGTGGTTGGCAGCTTATCTAGGTGAAAATGCTGTGTGAAATTGTGTATTTAAGAGCACAGTGGTGAGCGGCAGGACACTGCAGCCTGCCAGGCAGGTTCTAGAGTGCCATGTCTAGAAGGTTTCAGAAGGATGGAAGCAATGAGAGGCAGTATCTGCTAACGTGGGTTCTTCCTTTACACGTTGGCAATAGCAGAGCCCACTGCTCTTTTGGGGAGGTGGGGGTATGGGTTTTGTGCTAAGTGCTTTACGTGCATTATTTTGTCGGCGTCTTACAACTGCCCTGTAAACAAGTCCTGCTTTACAGATGACAGTGAGCAGGCCTGTTGGGCTCGGTAGCTTGCACATGGCCAGGGAGTGGTGTTGCTGGAATTGGAACCCAGATGTTTCTGACCCCAAAGCCTGTGCACTAGACGAGCACATCTCAGAAGTGAAAGTACCTATGAATTACCAAGAGTCTTGGTGGGATGCAGGCTGTGAGGTAGGAGGTCTGGAGCGGGTGGCTCCCAGGTCTTGCTGCTGGGCTCTGGGTCCCCTTGTATAGCAAGTGTCTACACCACCTGGTACGTGGCTGGATTTCCTCGATTCTCACATGCACTATTTGTAACCCAAGGACATCAAGTCTTGTTTGCTCCTCCTTCCTTAGAATTGCAGAGAGAAATCATGTAAATCTTTGAAAACCAAAATAATGAAAAATATCAGTGGCATCCTTCGTCCTCTTTTATTCTTCCAGTCTTTTCTCCTCCTCTTCCTCCAGGTCTGTGCTCTGCTCATCCTCCAGCCCCACATCACCTTTCATCCCCATGTGAATGACACCATCTCTGTAAGGGGGGGCCAGCTTGTCTGTCTGTGGCTCTGTTGATGGATGGTGTAATGTGTGGAATATGTTTTTAAAAGCTCACAGTTAAAATGAAGACTTACGGATGCTTGCAGAGGGAACTGGAGTTGTTCGGATGATTCACTTAGGGAAACCCTTCACTCTTCCAGGGTGCGGGAGAGGCCTTGCACTGTGCTGCTGGAGAAGAGAGCATCTCTTGGGGCAGGCTTTCTGTGGGTTGGGATGGAAACAGTGCCCACCCAACCTCCATCAGGACAGGAGGCTACGTAACGCTGGAGGTACTGTGTCTGTCTCAGCGACTGGGAGTGTAGGCACTTGGGGTCTGTTCTGGGGAGGAGCATACACAAAATACAGCTGTAGTGTAGCTCAGTGGTGAGATCTTGGGTGTCAGAGTCAGGCATCCTCAGAGCTCAGGACCCAGCTTGTGCCTTTCTTAGCTGTGTCACTTTAAGTGACCTAGCTGCCCTGAGATTCAGTTTCTTCATCTGTCAAATGGTCAGGATAATAGTACCTCTTCACGGGGTTGCTGGAGGAACAAGAATAAATTAACATATATATAAAGCTTACACACCTTGACCTGGCTCTTGAGCACTCCATATATGTTAGCTCCCCATTGCCCTCTTTGCCTTGTGGACTCTCTTGGTTGATAAAACTTTCCTGTAGATAGTCCAGGAGGACACAAAATCTACGCGTGTTCCTTCCAGAGGGTGCCATGGCATGATGGGGCATGAAGTACAGACTTTGGAGCTAGACGCTGTTTGGATTTGAATCCTAGGTTGACCCACACACAGCAGCTTTCTCTTAGTCTGTTTCCTCACCTTTAAAAGTGGGATGGGTGGGTAGCTTAACATTTATTTCAGAGGGTTGCCATAAGCAAGGATTAGATGAAATTATATCAGTTGCTTCTTGCAGTTTCTGGCCCAACATAGGCATTTAATCTTAGGAATGTATTAGGCAACTAACAGAATGCCCATAACTTGGATGTTCTGTAAATTACTTTTTGTCAGTGGTAAAAGAACCCCCATTGGGGTTGATTGCCTTTGCCATCAGCATCCCAATAAATAAATAATCCCCAAATAAACTCCTGGTGCAGGACAGTGGACTTAAGGTGTGTGAGCCCTGTCTTCTCCAGGTTCTGCCATCAGTGTCTTCTTGCCCTTTTCTGGAACACCTGCTGTGGGGGCTTGTGGGCATGGCCCATGTTCTTGGGTGAGCTGTGGGAGCCCTCCTGCTAATCAGGGTCATAAATGCCAGCCCAGGGCTGGCTGAGCATCCTGAGGCTGGTTTGTGCCACTGGATTTAGTGTCCTGTGGTGGTGGTTTAATTGGAAGAGATAATTGGCACAGCGTTCTGGGGAGCACGATCGGGGAGTGAGAAGACGGGGGTGGGAGGCTGGTGGAGCTCAGGCTTGCTCCTGTGATGGGAAACACGCCTCCTCCCCTGCCAAGCTTTTAGCCTCTGCTCCTTCTAGTGGCCTCTTTTGCACCTTACAACACAGCTAGTATTCTATCCATTGGGTAGTTCTGTGTGAAGCAAATGGTGTTTTTTTTGTTTGTTTGTTTGTTTGTTTGTTTCTGCTTGAATGCAACCCACGTGGCTTCCCAGTGCTTCTTTCCCTGGGTCTCTGTGGCCTGAGGAAGTTCACATACTCAGGCTGGCCTCTCAGCTCCCTACCTGACCCACTGGGTGGTCCCTGAGGGACCCACAGCGCTGCTTGGGCTCCAACTCCATCCTGTCCCCTCGGTGACTTCTTCCTGGCACCTTCCTGTCTTCCTGGTACCGGTCCCCTTTCCTCGTCTAACGCTCTGTTGTGCAGGAGGAGTTGAAGGTGGGGATTTGGTACCTGACAGCCCCATTTTGAATCCTGGCCCCAACACGTTCTCCGCTTGTGATGTTGAGTAACTGACACAACCTCTGTGAGGTTCAGTCTCCTCCTTTATCAAGTCTGCCTTGTGGGGTTGTGGGGAAGGGGAAGTGTTGAGTGCCCAGTGCATGCAGTGGCGCATAGAAGTGTTAGCTCATGCAGTGATTGGCCTCCAACCTCTCCCTGATCGCCAAGTCTCATCCTTTGAGCTCTCACTTAAATAGCCGAATGGAGCAGCCAGTTCTAGATAGCTTACGAGGACTCCGGGTCTTCAGACAGCCCCAACGCACCACGAAGACACTGTCAGAGATGCCAGGGAGCCAGAGATGATAAACACAGCCTTGGGTGTTCTTTTGAGAACTGGGTGGTAGCTTCTTGAAGCCTCGGAAGGTTTTCTCTGCACCAGCTTTGACCTGGCGAACAGAAATGTGGGGGAGGATACCAGGGGTGGAGCAGCATCCTGTGACAGGCTCACTTCCCACCCGGCTGTGCAGGCTGACCAAGGGCTGCAAGCCGACCGCTGGCTCATCAGCCGCAGTAACCGGGAGATGCCTCGGGAGACCTTTCTTAGTGCCACCCCTGTGATGGTCACCATGGAGATACCATCCCTCCTTCCTTTCTCTCTCGTCTGCTGGAGCAGAGGCTGGGGCCATGCCCAAAGGAAGAAACCTACAACTGGATATCCTGGACGGGACTTGCAGGATACTCTGATCTCTCCTCACTGAGCTTTGGTCATTTCTAACCACCCTGTCCTGTGATCAGGTATATCTCATCACCTCTTTTTTAAGGGCAGGTGGTGTGCCTCCCAGCAGACACTGCCTCAGGGAATGGAATCCCATTAGATCCCCATCTCCACCTGTGAACTGCTTAGTGGCTGAGGTTGCTCATTTCTAGACTTCAGGCTTCTCGGGGTCCTATTGCCTGGGTCTGCTTGGACCGTGGGATCGTTTTCTAGCTCAAGCATCATGGCAGAAAAGGCAGCTGAAAAGCTATCTGTGGGCTGGACCAACCCAGCACTTTGCATATAGAATGTTCTCTGGGAAGGAACCGACGAAACATTAGAAATGCTCCGTGTGATGAGAGATGATTCTTCCTCCTGGGAGATTCATGCAACCCAGCTTCCTCTCCCACAGCCCTTCCGATTGGCAGTGGTTTTGCTTTTGTCTGGTCCCTTCACCCGTTCTCGTCTTTATCATCCTTGTCTGCACAGTGTGGTGCTCAATACTCCTGGCCCTGGAGTAGTCACACTTAGGCTTGAATCTCAGCCTCCTCCGTCCTGTTCTCATCAGACTCTGCACAGTACCCTACATGTAGTGGGTGCTCATTTTGCCTACATTGAAGGCGCAGACTGTGGAAAATTGACCCTATAAGCCCCCTGGAAGGTGTGAGGGGCACTGGGGATGTCGCCTGCATGTAATCCTGTCATCTAGATTTCTTGGATCGATACCCTGCTGTGTATGAGGGTTTGCTCATGAAAATGGATGTGTAGCCTTCCTGTTCTGCAGCAGTGCCAGGGAGTCTGTTCATCAAGAAATTTAAAAAAAAAAAAAAAAAAAAGCACTCAGTGTGTTTAAAGAAGACAGCATAGCTGCACTTGCAGCTGGGGCATTTGAGTGCCTTTCACAGTGGTTCTCAAAGCTGCGGTTTGTGTGTGTGTGTATTCAGGGTGTGGGGTCCCTTGACTGGCCTCCTCTCTCAGAGCAAAGACTGGGCTGTCTCTGGGGGTAGAGTTTGCCTCGCAAGCAGATGGTCTGCACCAGCTGAACTTGGCCATGAAAGCCGTCTGTGTTGGGGAACCAAAAATCTGTGTCTGAAAGTACTGGTCTGTCTCAGGTTTGGGGTTTTATGATTAGCCTTGAGTTCTCCACCACATGCTCTTTTCCCTGGACTAGACCTCCTGCCTGTAAGAATGAGTCAGAATTATTGGGATAGGTTCAGTTGCAAAGATTTGAAGGATCCTGCCCCTTGCCAAGAAACTCTTTCCCTGGTGAAGCTATTTGCATGGTTTATCTTCTGTGTTCCCTAACTAGAATCTTTAAAAGGCCCACTTTGTAGGCGAACACGCTGAGGTTCAGCAAAAATCCTTCCCAGGGTGACATACCTAGTAGGAGGCAGAACTAGGACTTGAGCCTGATTCTACCCGACAAAGAGGACAACCACTCATACATGTCTTCTCATTCATTCTTCTTTCTGGCTCCCAAGTCCTGCTCAGAAAGGCATTCCTTCCCCAGGCCCCCTGAAAAGGCATGATTTGCATATTTGGATCTGAAACAGGCACACCCAAACTCCCGACAGACTGGGGGCCTCCCACTGTTCCAGCCACTGAGGTCTGTAGCAGGGGACATGTGGCCACGTCGTTCATAGCATTCGTCTGTGAAACAAGTACAGTGAGCTGAGAGCATCAGGAAATTGCCAGGCATTTGCCAGACATCTGTCATTTGTCATGTGGCGGCAAGGGAACAGCTTTGTATGGGGGCTCATTCATTCTCGTGCCCACACCTCCCCGCGCTGGGCACATCCACCCTTTTGGGTCAGTCTCCAATCCCCTCCCGCCATCTGCTGGTTGGTCTCCGTTTATCTGGACAGACATTTATTTCAGCGCCATCGACACACCTGGCATGATACAGGGGTGCTTGGCCCTCCCAGTGGCACCTGAGACTCAGCCAAACCAAACCACCGCCTCTTGATTTCCATGTCTGTTCATGGAACTCCCAGTTGAGGTTGTCTGGACCGCAGACGTCAGACCTGCTTTGGATTCCTGGTCCTGCCTTCCTCACACTCTCCCCCTCTCAAGGTGAACAGGTGCGGCTGCCTGAAGCCCTCTCATGCCCGTCCCTTTCTTTCTCTCTGTCACATCGCCCCCTGAGTCTGCCTTCGACCCCCTTCTCTCTGAACTTTGGTCCCTGCCTCTCATCAACCCTCCTGCAGCCTGGACAGACTGGTCACCACCCCTCCCTCTCAGGAAGATAGCACTCCCTTGGCATCTGAACACAGCCTGTGGGTTTGGAGCTCTTCTGTAGCTCATGTTAAAGCTGTGCGTGCAGGTTCCCCTTCCCCACCCCTCCCAACTCAGGGACCCAGTCCTTGGGCACAGGGCTGCCTTGTTCCTCTTTTGTCCTTCCAGGTCTTTGCACACCATGAGCCTTCTCAGATCCATGCATCAGCACTGACAAGCACGTTTAAATGGAGGCTTGGAGGAAATCTCTCCCCTTTGTTTTAAGCTGGTTTAACCTGTAGTTAACCATTCACCTGGGGAAGCAATGGCTCATGGCTTTGTTGGATTTAATTGGGCTATGCTGGATTTTAGTTGCAGCACATGGGATCTTCATTGCAGTGTGCAGGCTCTAGCTCCCTGACCAGGAATTGAACCTGGGCCCCTGTGTTGGGAGCAGAGTCTTAAGCACTGGACCACTAGGAAATCCCATGGTTGCTAGCTTTGATGAGCTGACAAGAGAGGAGGCATTTTTTCCCCTTTGTTCTCAGGGAAGAGCAAGATGGCAACATATTTTAGAAGCTGTTTCTGTGTTTTAGATGTTCTTTATTTTTTAAAGCCAAATGGTTAAATTGGATGGTCTATATTATAAGCTTCACTCTTTCTGGCCAATTTGTTAGTTCAACAGAAATTCACTGTGCAGATGAGTGGTTTGGGGAGAAGGTCAGGGCACCAAACTATTTTGATCTCTGGATTTATTTTTATTGGGGAAAAAGAAAATATGGTGTTCACATTGCATTTTCTAATAATTTTAGCCTTCCAGTATTTGCCACCTGTGAAGTTGATGGATCAGCACCTTAGTGGAAATTACCTGGGGGAAATATGACAGATTTAATACATACGTATGAACACAAATACATGCAGTTTAGTCCCCTGTGTTCTTTGTAAGAAAGAATTTGTGTGAGTTCTGATGACAACACATGGAGTTTAACACTTAGAGTAGGGTAACCACGCCCTGTGACAGCTACGCTGAGTAGTGTGGGGAATCTCTTGTTATTGGAATCCTTTGGGTGAAACCCTCCTCTGGATTAGATGTCACTGGACTGCTTCCTCTAATCCCCAGGACTTCATTCAGCTCCTGAAAGGGCCAATAAAGGCAAGTAGGTCAGCTTGTTCTTACTCTTGTACAGGGGTGGGGTTGCCTGCACTCTGACCTTACTGTAGGCCCCCCTCTCCTTATTCTCTGACGACTCCAATCAGCGAGGGTCTTTTGAACTGAGAGACTCAGGCCAGCTCCTGGTAGCACATCACCCAAGAGAAGCAAAACCCAACCAAATCCGGAACCCTGCGGGTCAATGCCAAGCGCCCCCTTGAGAATCCTCATGTGTCTCCAAGGGTTAAGGAAGATTCTCTGGGAAAAGCAATGGGGACTAGGCCATGAGAGGTCACTGCTTCTACGTGACCAAAAGATGCTGCTGCCACGCTGGCCTCGTTCCCGCCCCCGGGGCTGCCTCCCAGCTCTGGCATAGGGCATCCCGCTCTCCCTTCCTGGGGCCGACCCTTCAGCCATGAGACCGTGACCAGCGGGAACACGGCCCCGCCATCAAGGGTGCCTCAAACAAAACCTAAGGCCATTACATTTTTAATTAAACTGTTTCACTATTGGGGATATTGTGACTCATGTTGAAAATGAATCACCTACCTTTTTGTCTAGCTCTTAAAAAGTAGATTCCTGGTTAAACATTTACAGGTCAGAGTCATGGCGATGGCCGGGGCGCCCGTGTTTTCTTTCCTTGTGGGTTTGGGTGTGGAACAGGAAGAAAGGGGCCGGTTTGAAAGGAGGTGGTTTGTGAGGGGTTACCTTTCTGGTGAAGGGATTCCAGGTGATCAGGGTGGCTGTGCTTTTCCTTTTTACTTTTCTTTTGCTTTCACTTGTCTCGTTTCTCCGGAGGGATGCCAGGAAGGGGCTGGAATGTGGGCGAGGACGGCCTTTGAACTAGACCGCCAAGCTCAGTAGGAGAAACCATATTCCCCCTCCAGTCATTTTAGATAGTGTTTCATTTGCCCTATCAGAGCTCGGTGAGGCATCGAAATCCCATTGTTCTGCTTTTTAATTTAATTTTGCACTCGGGCAGAGAAGAGATGTTTGGAGATTCTCAGCGTTATTGCTGTGTGCACAAGGCTACTGTTCTGCTGCTGAAACGTCTGTCCTCACGGGGGTCTGGCCCTGGCATTATTACTCTGCTATAAAACTGGCTGACTTAATTAGTTTCAGTGAAAGTAAAAATGAAAATGAAAGTGCTAGTTGCTCACTCATGTTCGACTCTTTGAGACCTCATGGACTGCGGCCTCTGTCTATGGGATTTACCAGGCAAGAAGACTGGAGTGGGTAGCTATTCTCTTCTCCAAGGGAATCTTCTCAACCCGGGACTCAAACCTGGGTCTCCCCTGTTGCAGGTAGATTCTTTACCATCTGAGTCACCAGGGAAGCCCTTATTAAGCTTTAGATGACTCCTAAGAAGCTTTTCATCCTGTTCTACATGATGGGAATTTCTGGGGAAGAAATTGAGGGCCTCAAAAGTGAAGGTGTGTGGATGACATTGGGTTTCGATGGTACAAGATCAACTATGAAAAATTTTGAGCTTCCATTGCCCGCCAAGATCTTGTTAGGTACCCTTGGGAGTTGGAGTTGGTCTGATGACCTCTCAAGTACCTTATCTAGACGAGTTGAGCAGAAGCTCTCCATTTTCTGACCGTCCTGTGCCATCTTCCCAAAGACAAACTTCAAACTTCGCATATCAAGCCCTAACTCGTAAGTTTCTTTCCCTCTGATGGAGATGATACGCAGCAAGAAAGCTGAAGCAGTGGAAAGCAAAGAAATCTGTTGTGGTTTGTGTACTGTTTTTCTCTGGCCTGCAGTTGATGGCTCTTCGGGGAGAAGTGTCCGCCAGGATAACAGAGCATTCATGGTATGTTGGGAGCAAAGCAGACATGTTTCCTGCATTATAGGAATGCTGGGCCGTATGACCAAGGATCCCTTCCAGTTCCAAGAGTCTAAACTCTGTGGTATGTGTGTGCATGCTAAGTTGCTTCAGTTGTGTTCGACTCTTTGAAACCCTATGGACCGTATTCTGCCAGGCTTCTCTGTCCGTGGGATTCTACAGGCAAGAATACTGGAGTGGGTTGCCAGGCCTTCCTTCAGGGACTCTTGCCGATCCAGGAGTCAAACCAGTGTCTCCTATGTCTGCGCCATTGGTGGGCGGGCGGGTTCTTGACCACTAGTGCCACCTGGGAAGTCCAAGTATTTATCCAGCTAAAGATGTCACAAAAGCCTTTTGAAACGAGTCTGAAAAGATGAGCCAAATCTATTTTGTATGGATATGTCTGCATTTCCATTGGCTTTAATGACATCTGTTGCCCCCTCTATTTCTCAAGTGATTTTTTCCTTCCCAACTTTTCAGCTCCTTTTTTGTCCAACATATTTTTTTTTAACATTTTATTTTATTTTGGAGTAGCCAATTAACAATGTTGTGATAGTTTCAGATGAACAAGGCTAAGGGACTTGGCTATATATATATATGTGTATCCATTCTCCCCCAAACTCCCTCCCATCCAGGCTGCCACATGACACTGAGCGGAGCTCCAGGTGCTGTACAGTAGGACCTTGTTGGTTATCCATTTTAAATAGAGCAGTGTGTACATGTCCATCCCAAACTCCCTACCTTCCCTTTCCTCCCATTCTTTCTCCTTGATTCAGCAGGTGTCTTCTGAGTGTTGCTCATGCTGAGCGCTGTGCAGCGGACAGGAGCCCTGCCTGCAGGAAGTTTAGTCTTGGTGGAGGAGACGGAGTAAAGAAACAGTGGCAGGATGATGTGTGACCGGCTGTGATGGACACAGAGATCAAGCAAGAGGGAGCCCCTTAAAGGCAGAGCTCCTAGAATGCTGCTCAGTCCTGGCGACACCCAAACAGGGTCACGTGGGGGCACGGACACTGGTGAGAAGGGCAGAGTCCCAGCGTGTACTGAGATGAGGGACGAGGGTTTAGGGAGGCCAAGATGTTTGGAAACTGCTAGGGTGCCTGTTGTCTGGAGCTTGTGTGTTGGCAGTTTGTGCTGATTGTTTGTTTGTTTGTTTTCTTTTCCAAAGATTCTCGGGTGCCAGTTTAAAAGAACATTCACAGTGATCCGCCTTTTTGTCTGTTGACTTTAATGGATGTCAACTCTATGTGACGCAGGTGAAACCCTCCTCCCGTGAATACTAATTACCTCTGATACCGAGTACAAGGAAATTTGCCATCAACCAACTTAGCAAACATCTGTCCAAACCATTTGGAGCAGAGCATAGCATCTTTACATTTTCCAGCCATCATAGCCCCAAATGTTATAAATCCGTTGTTGTGGAATGACTTTGAGGGTGTGCGGAAGTCCTTGTTAAGCCCGAGATGACTTCACATCTGTTCCCTTTTACGTTGGCTCTTAGCCGTATCTCAGCCTGCTTGTTGTTAGTTCATGCTTTGGGGGATGGTTTTCTTTTCCTTCTTTTTCCCTTGTGTCTGGGGAAGCCCCTTCTTCTTGGCCTTGTGTTTGTGGTGCTGGGGGTGAACGGGCTCCCGACTTCTGGAGACTCCTGGAGAACCAGGGTCATCAACCACAGTGCTGATCTGGGGAAGGATGGGCAGGAAACCCTGTACTTGGTGTCCCCTTGGGAATGAAAGGAGTGGCCATGGGCTCCTGCTCCTCCTCGCTGTCCTTCTGCCTGGTCCCGACACGCACAAGGCAGGTGTGTTTTCTGCAGGGCCGCCGAGTCTGCTTTGCCAGCTGCCCAAGCATTTGTTTTGTCAACTGCAGATCACATAGGAAAAACTTGGCCCTCATCCTCTGTCCCGTTGACATCATCTTTGGAAATCTGTCTTGTGATAATGTGGAAAGATGCAGCAGTGGCTTCCTCTCCACCTGAGTGAAGGCCAGAAACGTTGTGAAGCAGAAGATTGTGTTTTAAGTACTCATCCATTTGCTTGTGAAAAATTGATCAGCTGGGGGATGGCGACTGGTTCTCTTCAGCTCCTGCTGAGCAGCCTGGGCAGCAGCCTGGTGGGGGCGGTTTACTTAAGGAAGCGGTGAGTCTAATGGAAGGTGTATGGGCTTTGGACACACAGGACCTGATCTGCAGGCCGCCAGCTTCCTTGCATGTTAGCTGTGTGACCTGCGGCAGGTTACTTATCCTCTCTGTGCACAGGCAGGTTGAGAATGTTTTGAGGAAGTGTTAGATACCAGACCATCTGGAAGGAATACTTTCACACAATACTCTGTGCAAGACTGAGAAAATATGCATAGCACATGTAAAGAATCCCCCTTTCAGAAACAGAATTGGGGGCAGGTTTTGGAATACCTGCAGCTTGTATGCCCCAGCTATTCCTCATCCATGATGGGAATAGTCATGCCCAGCACATACTGCTGACATGAATATTAGAAATCTAGTACATTCATTGCTTAACACAAGATTGCTGGCCCAAGCAAGAATTGTAACCTGTGGTCGTAAATTTTGCTAACTGGTTTTTTTTTTTTTTAAATCTCAGAAGTCTCTATTGGGTGTGCTCTGGTTTTGAGTGGTATAGTTGGTGAGTGGATTCTTGGAGGGTGCCCAAGGCCTTGGGGTGGAGATCAGTGTCTGCTGAGACCCTCTTTATGTCCCCACCCCCTCCAGCCAGATATGGATCTCTTTTCTCCCTCGAAACAACATCTCATATTGAAATAGCATTTTGCTGCTTAAAAAAATTTCTTTTTGCAAATTTCTGGTTTGGGCAAGATCCCTTCTGAAGGACCAGATGGTTTTTCAAGGACCTTCTCACTTTCCCCTCTGGTTTTCTCATTTCTGAAGAGTAGAAGAACTGAATTTTAGGTTTTTATCATTGGCCAGGAAAATGAAGGTAAATGGGTTAAGGGAGTTAATAGCCTTTGGATCTAAATGTCTGCTCCACTCGACCCAAATGGGGACTGTCTGGGACCCTGCTGGCTCTCTGGTGGGAGGGAGAGGTGCGTGGTCCCTGTTCTGCAAACGGAGGAGAGAGGTGTGGGGTCCCTGCCTCTTGGTGGCAACTTCTGGTTACCCAATGACTCTGGGCTGCGTGGCAGCCACATCAGCACCTCTTTCAGGAGGGAGGAAGCCCTCACTGGATACCCAGGCTGCCTACAAAGCATCTTTTTGCCACCAGCATTCTGGGAAGGAATCCTGGAAAGAACGTTGAGACAGACTTTTAAATCCGAGGTAGACAGACAGCCTGCCCTCCTCACCTTTGAGCCAAGAGCCTTTCCAGCTGTGGGTCTACTCCTTACATAATCCTGATCGGAAAGACATTAGGATTTGCTGCAGGCAGAGAGCCAATGAAATGCTTAGTCCTTAGGTGTGGATTTATGCCAGTTAATCTGATTGTTTGCTAATCAATCCCTGTTTTCCTAAAGGGGCTGAGAATCTGAAATGAAAAAGTAATCAAGATTTCAGCAGCTCAGTGCCTTATTGCTCAAGGGGTGAATTGAGAAAGAATTTAATTCTCTAGGATATTATCATCGTTAGCAATCACTTCAGACTCAGAAAGGGAGTGTGTTAGAGGATGGGGGGTCGGGGGTAGGTGCTTACTGGATCCAGTTATTCCATCTTCTTCCTCTCCAGTCCCCCTATTCCATCATAAGATTAATACTTGTGATGAGCAGGTGCCCATTTGTGTATTTATCTAACACTCCCATGAGACCTTCCCAGGTGGCATTAGTGGTAAAGAACCTGCCTTCCAATGCAGGAGACATAAGAGACGTGGGTTCGATCCCTGGGTCAGGAAGATCGTCTGGAGGAGGGCATGGCAACCCAGTCCAGCATCCTTGCCTGGGGAATCTCATGAACAGAGGAGCCTGGCGGGCTATATAGTCCATAGGGTCGCAAAGAGTCAGACACGACTGAAGTGACTTAGCATGTATACTCAAGAAACCGTGGACTCTTTCATGCAGGCACGGTCTTGCTTGTTTTTATATGTCCCATCTGCAACGCTGGCATGAGGGCAGGACATCAGGACGTATAGCATATCGGTGGGCCAAGCCCACACACAGAGCAACACCGATGGGGTGCTTTTACTGCCCGAGACGAAGCACACTTGCAGCAGTGGCAGCAGCAGCAACACAGACCGAGAAGGCACCGGAGGCATATTCTTAAGCCCACCAGCTTCCAGCCCACCCAGAGGCACGGGACGTCGTGCCGGGTGCAGCTCACGGCCCTGGAACCACGTGTTGCAGACTCCAGCGAGGGACAGTCCAGAGCCTCTGACACAGTCACGGCAGAGTGCTGGCTTGTTCCTCGGTGCACTGAGTGTCTTCCTATTGGGTCTGGTTGATCTGTGCCCGCACCTGTAAACGTGAAATTGCATTCCTGTTTTGATTGGAGGCAGATGTGGCCCAGAGTCATGAAGACCTGATGTCACCTCTGATGGTGGCAAAGGAGAAAGTGGGTCTGGGGAGGGACAGGGCACCCTGCCATTTCCAAGGGCCTGGGGGCCTGGGCAGACTCATCCTGTGATTCTGAAGGACTCCTCCTAAGGCCACCAGACTGCTCTGGTTGGTGAGGGCATCATATTCCTGTACTGGACTCAGTTCCTCCTCCCAAACCATCCCCAGAGCAGAAACTCAGGCTGAGGTGTAATTGCTGAGATCCTTTGACATTTTTCATTTTCAATAATGGGCAGATACACATAATATAACAATTTCCATGTTTATATTTTAAAATACCATTTTTCAGTATACAGCTCAGTGTGGTGGTGTTATTCACTAAACATTTCGGCTCTTTGGGACCCCATGAACTGGCCCATGGGATTCTTCAGGCAAGAATGCTGTAGTGGGTTTCTGTTTCCTTCTCCAGGGGTTTTTCCCGATCTAGGGATTGAACTCACATCTCTTGTGTTGGCAGGCAGATTCTTTACCACTGAGCCACCGGGGAAGCACTTACAGCTCCGTAGTGTTAAGTATATCCACATTGTCTTGTAGCCAGTCTCTAGAACTTTCCTATCTTGTGCAATTGAAACTGTACGTGTTAGGTGACAGCTCCCCATCTTCCTCTTATCCTAGCCCCTGGCTCTTCCACATTCTGTTTTCATGATTTGGATTGCTCTAGACACCTCCTTGTAAGCAGAATCAGGCAGTATTTGTCTTTTTGTGACTATTTCATTCAACAGAATGTCCTCAAGGTTCATCCACGCCATCGCCTGTGTCAGGATTTCCTTCCTTCTTAAGGTTTGACAACATCCTTTTGTAGAGCTCCTTTGAGTATGTATTTGTACGGCTTAAGAATGACTGATGGACTTGGGTGCCCTTTAGCTCATCCAGATGCTATTGCTCATTTTTTCTGAGGGCCCCTGGGCCATTTCCTCTGCTTTTAAGAGGTGTTATGATTCATCTAAACCAAATACGACTGTTAACATTTGTTGAAAGGTTTTTCCAGTGCTTCACTTGGGCCTGGAAGCCACAGCTGCCATTCTGTTGAATACCTTTGAGTGACGTTACCGTTAAAAACTATTTATTAGTTGCACCAGGTACAGCGTTAGGGGTTCTGCATAGAACAGCCCCCGCACTTGTGCTGACCGTGTGCTTGGCCCTGTGTCTCATAGATGCTGTCCTGCCGAGTCCTCTCGGCAACCTGATACTGTTGCTTCTCTTTGTAGAGATGAGGACACTGAGGCTGGGAAAGGTGAGGACTGGTAGGGACCGGGGAGCTGGGCTTTGAACCCAGGTCTGACTCTGGTGGTTGTGCCCTTGAACTGCTGTTCTTTAGGAGCCCTGGCCAAGAACTGGGCTTTCTCTTAGGAACACAGGTGAAAGGTGAAACAAAATTACTAATTCGGTGCACGGAAGGGTTGTGGGATGTGTGTATCAGAAATGACCAGGAGGTTATTTCAGGCAGGCTTGAGAGCAGGCACTTCCTGAAGGAAACATCTCATTCACTCATCTTTCACCGGCCAAGGCCAGTGGACACCTGTTTCATGAGAAACAGCCCTGCTATCAGAGAGCTTCCAGTGGATTTGATTGACTTTATGTTACTTTGAAAATAGAAAAACCAGTAGCCAAGAACTTGCCATTTTATCTGGGACCTCGGCCACTCACCCCTGAGTTTTAAATTAATGAATTAGTTACCATCTTAACCATTTAAAACATACAGCTCAGTAGTATTAAGAATATCTATATTGTTCTACAGTAGATCTCCAGAACTTTTATTCACTTGAAAACTGAAACTCTATACCCATTAAAAATTCTCCATTCTCCTGCCCCCAGTCCCTGGGGGCCCATTGTCCTTATAACCACCATTCTCCTTCTCGATGAGCCTGACTGTGTTAGCTACCTCATATATGTAGACTCATACAGTATTTGCCATTTTGTGTCTGGCTTAACTCCACTTGATGGAATACCCTCAGGGTTCATCCATGTTTTTGTAGCATGTCACTGGGTATTCCTTTCCTTTTTAAGGCTGAGTTATATTCCCTTGTGTGTAAGCACCACATCTTGTTTTCCATCGTCCACAGGCGGACGTGCATTGCTTTCACCTCTTCCACCATGCCTCTGCTTTTCAACCTTGCTGTGCTCTCGTTTGCCTCGGGGTGAAGTTGCCCCACAAAGCTTGACCTTATTGTTGGCTCCCTCGCACACTTGGCCTCTGCCTCCAGCCTCCTCGTCTGGACCACCCCCCGTGTCTGTGATGCTGTGGCCACTTGGACTCCTTAGAGGCCCCCAGACATACCCTGTCCCTTCTGGCTGCCTGGCCTCTTGTTCTTGCCTTGTCTCTGTCTGGAATGCTCTATGTCCCCAACCTTCTGGACCCTCCAAGTATCCTGTCTTAGCCTGTCTGTGCCCTTCTGTCTCAGCCTAGACCAGCTCGTCTTGACTTCGCAAATCTTGAACCTCACCACATTGTGTCATCCATTCCCATTTACCTGTCATTGTGTACCATGGCCTGGGAGCTATTTTTAGAGCAAGGACTGCTTTATTGACTCATCTTACTGTCTGTGCATGGCGGGTGTAGAATATTTATTAAGCGCAGGAAGAGTGCCATCCTTTCAAATGCAGGAGTCTCCTCTTTTTCTCCCTCTGTCCTTTTCTCTTTGCCATGAAAATCCACGTCCCAAGTTGAAATTGAGTACTTTTGGGAATCCCTGGCTGTCTAGTGGTTAGGAATCCATGCTTCCATTGCAGGAGGCACGGATTTGATCCCTGGTATGGGAACTATTTCTTTTCTATGGAGATGGTCTTGATCTCTGTCTCCTGTACAATTTTACGAACCTCAGTCCATAGTTCATCAGGCACTCTTATCTATCAGATCTAGTCCCTTGAATCTATTTCTCACTTCCACTGTATAATCATAAGGGATTTGGTTTAGGTCATACCAGAATGGTCGAGTGGGTTTCCTACTTTCTTCAATTTAAGTCTGAATTTGGCAATAAGCAGCTCATGATCTGAGCCACAGTCAGCTCCTGGTCTTTTTTTTGCTGACTGTATAGAGCTTTTCCATCTTTGGCTGCAAAGAATATAATCAGTCTGATTTCGGGAGATGGTGATGGACAGGGAGGCCTGGCATGCTGTGATTCATGGGGTTACAAAGAGTCAGACATGACTGAGCGACTGAACTGAACTGATGGGAACTAAGGTCCTACAAGGCATGTGACACAACAAAAAACAAACAAAAAACCTAAATACTTTTTTTCTGGTAGAAGCACTGTGATGGGATGTGGTCAGGTTCAGTAGTACATGGTTTAGATATGGAATGCGTTCAGTTTGTCATCTACTCTGAGAACTTAATTTCCATTCACCTCATTGTTTCTTTGGGGGTAAAGAAATCATGTCTATTTCCAAAATGACTGAAGTATAAACAGTTTTCTGAAAGGTGCTCTTCTTTAGCAAGTTGAGGTCTGCTGTTGGTTTAGAAATCAGAGGTGATTTTCCATCTCTATAATGAGGACAAAGATGAGTGGTCCTCTCTCCAACAGGAAAAGAAATCTACTCATCCACTCAGAAGGGAGAGGAAAAGGGTGTTGCAACCTCATTCTTAGTTGAGCAATTCTTGAGAATTTGAAGTATGACTTTTTAAAAACATAACATGTGTGTTGGGCCATTGGTACTAGCCTTGGTTTAAACCAGGTTTCAGTAGTAGAGAATTATCCTCCCATTCTGTCCTCCAGCCATCTGGTTGGGGCTGTCCCTTTGCTGAGAGTGAATTTGTCTATTTTAGTTTGCCAAGAGACAAAACAAGATGAGGGTAGCAGAGCTGGAAGTCCATGACTCAGATTCCACTCAGACCGCATTCTGTACTTGACTGGGGTAGAAATCAGACTTTAGGACGCCCACAACTCATTGCTGATGGGAATGGTGGCCGCTGCAGTTGTGCAGTGCACGACCTGTGCAGCCGTACGTAGCAGCCTTCCTTGTTAATCTAGTAGTTTAGTATTGTCAGATGCCCTCATCTGTCCCTACCCTTGGGGCCATTTGTGTCTGTATCTGTGTCTCTCATAGACACACAGACACAGATGCACACTCTTTCACCTTGAGGTCATTCAAATGTCATTGTTTTTCCTGTTTTCTCACTTGGGACCAAAAGATCCCTGGTGCTGAGACTTCTACCTGAAAGGTCAGTTTCAGCTTTGTAATAACTGGTAATTGTTCTCCTAAAATAAACCAGCCTCTCCAGGGCTGGGAGCTGGTCTTTGCAGCTTGTGGATGCAGAGCCATGCTCGCCTAATGGCCTCGTGCCTGTGCTCCTGCCAGTCCCGCCACCCCCTCGTCCTCCGCCTTCTGGTGGGGAGCCTCTCTCTGCCTTTGTCATCCCCCAGTTGTCGCCACTGGTTTGGAGTGGCCGTCCCCCTCTCTGTGGGATACTCACCAAACCGAGGCCGATCCTTCCTGGAGCTAATTTCCTGCCTCTGACTTTAGAGGTTGCTGATGAAGTACCGCTACAGTGGTTTTCTGGGTTCTTCCCCAGAATAATGCTGGGTTCCTGATTAGGAACATTTGTGGGGGCACTTCCCTGGTGGTCCAGTGGCTGAGACCCCGAGCTCCCAATGCAGGGGGTCCCTGTTCGATTCCTGGTCAGGGAGCTGGATTCCCACATGACACAACTAAGAGTTCACGTGCTGCAGCTAAAAAACTCCTGCAGTGAAGAGCAGAGACTCCATGGGCCACCGCTAAGACCTGGTGCAGCCAAATAAGTTAAAAAAAAAAAAAAAAGATTGGGTAATCCTGGGGAGCTGTATGGCCGCCTTTTTGGGGCGACCCCTGCTCACTGGTGCTGCCTTCATATCAGATCTATTCTGAGGAAAATCAGCCCCCCTTGGGTGTTTGGTATCGAGGAGAGCACAATCTCTTTGTGCAAGCCTTTTTCATTTTTTCCAGCTCTGCTTTTGGGATTCTTTATAAGGCATCAAGCACACTGGAGTTTAAAACCAGATTCTTTGCTTCACGCTTTTCTGACTCTTTCTTGTATGAAATGAGTTAAGCTTGCTTCAGGATGGTGGTCCTGGGTGCCGCTGCCCTGGCCCAGAGTGACTGATGAAAGATGCAGACACTGTCCAAAGCCCCCTGGGAAGTGGTGAGAGACCCTTGGAGGTGGCCTTTTCATGTCGGCTGAATCTAGAAGCCTCCACTGCAGGCCGGGTTGCTCTTCCTAGCAGCATGTGTGGGTGAGGTGTGGGGGTCCTCTTCAGTCAGACTTGCACCCACTTTTATGATAGCCATCCCCCCAGATCACCCCACCCCCCCTCTCCCAACCCTCCTGGGAATTGCCCAAGAATCCATGTGCATGGATCTAAAAAGCATGCCCAGGGCCCTGGGAGGAGCCATCCTTATGATGCTCTGCAGGGGTGACTAAAGAGTCATGTCCATGGCGACTCCCCTGGGCCCAGGGTTTAAGAGTCCACCTTCCAGTGCACGGGGTGCAGGTTTGATCCCTGGTTTGGGAACTAAGGTCCTGCATGCTGTGAGGTGCAGCCAAAAATTAAAAAAAGAAAAAGAGGCACATCCTGGCAGGTTTGTGGGTACGTGCACGCATGCGTGTGCACTGTGTGTACAGCATGTGAACACAAAACACGTCGTTATGTTTTTGCCATGTGCAGCCTCCCAAATGGCTTAACGATACCACCAGGGCCCTGTGCGCTCTATGTAGGTGACAGTTATGAATTTGCAGGTAGCATTCAGTGGCTGGAATTAGAAACCAGCTCTGTCCTTAAGACCTGCGAGGAGCCACCTTCCATGGCTGTTCTTGTTTTGTTCAACCATGGAACAATGGCAGCTATTACCAAAGAAGCCCTTTGTTTGGGAAGGGAAAGGTTCTTCAAATAACCCTCTCTCTTCCTAATCCTGTGCTCGCTCTACTCCAGGTTACAGGGTTTGGAGTGAGGGAAAGCTCCCTGCCCTCTTCCCCTGAGGGTGGAGCAGAGTAAGGTCTCTGGCCCTAGAGATATTTCAGCTGAGTCTAGGCAACTCAGGCAAGGGCTAGAAAAATAACGGCGACAAGCTAAAACTAGGTTACTCCTAAGGCCTCCTTCAGTTTGTAAATTCTGTGACTCCGAGATGCCGAAGGTCCTTTAGAAAGTGGTTTTAAGAAATCTCGGGGCTGACTGCTGAGAATACCATTTGGTGGGTCCCTTGTCCTCCTTTACACACTGCCAAGTGATGTTGTCATGGCAACAGAGCTGCTCCTGCAAAGGCTTTACTAACAGCATATGAGGGGATCTGGAGCTTCCTGAGATTGTTAGTAATTATCTTCTTCTTTTTTTTTTTTTAATACTTTATTCTACATTACAATACTGTATTTGTTTTGCCATACATTGACATGAATCAGCCACAGGTGTCCACGATCTCCCAATGCCAAAGCCCCCTCCCACCTCCCACCCCACATCCTCTCCCTGAATCATCCCGTGCACCAGCCCCATGCATCCTGCATCCTACATTGAACATAGACTGGCGCTTCATTCTTACAAGATAGTATACATGTTTCAATGCCATTCTCCCAAATCATCCCACCCTCTCCCTCTCCCTCAGAGTCCAAAAGTTTGTTCTATACCTCTGAGTCTCTTTTGTTGTCTCACATAGAGGGTCTTCATTACTATCCTTCTAAATTCCATATATATGTGTCAGTATACTGTATTGGTGTTTTTCTTTCTGGCTTACTTCACTCTGTATAATCGGCTCCAATTTCATCCATCTCATTAGAACTGAGTCAAATTTATTCTTTTAAGGGCTGAGTAGTACTCCATTGTGTATATGTACCACAGCTTTCTTATCCATTCATCTGCTGATGGACATCTAGGTTGTTTCCATGTCCTGGCTATTATAAACAGTGCTGCAATGAACATTGGGGTACATGTGTCTCTTTCAATTCTGGTTTCCTCGGTGTGTATGCCCAGCAGTGGAATTGCTGGATCATAAGGCAGTTCTATTTGCAATTTTTTAAGGAATCTCCACACTGTTTTCCATAGTGGCTGTACTAGTTTGCATTCCCACCAGCAGTGTAAGAGGGTTCCCTTTTCTCCACATCCTCTCCGGCATTTATTGCTTGTAGACTTTTGGATCGCAGCCATTCTGACTGGTGTGAAATGATACCTCATTGTGGTCTTGATTTGCATTTCTCTGATAGTAATTATCTTCTAAAAAAGAGAAAAGTACTCTGAATATTGCAAACGTTTTAATGGGCCCTCTTCCATCCTAATGGGGATTTTTGAGGTTCATTATCAGCCCCTTATCTTAAAACAAAAAAGCTTGATTCTTTGTTTTCCTTCCTTATTTTTCTTTGTGTGTGTTCTTGCCTGGAAGAAGAGGCACTGAGTAGATGCTCAGATATTTCAGTTGAAAGCTTGGTAGAATAGCCAAACATTGATCTAAATATTCTTTATCATATTAGCATTTAGACATACTTTCCCTAGCTGACATTGAACCTTAAACCAGACAAGCCTCTCAGAGCTCACAGCTTGCAGATCTAGAAGTCCTGTTTTCTTTTATTTTGATACTGGGGGGTCGGGGCTGGGGGAGCGGGCGGAGGGGGGCGGCGAGTGGATCCACAAGTGAGTCTTACTTGTAAAGAACCTCTTAGTACCCTCTCCTGGGAGCTCAGATTGAGTCCAACTCTTCAGACTATGATATTATCCAATTAAACTTTGTTTTTCTTTTTGTCTGCAAATATCTATTGAGTCAGAAATGGGTCATGCATCTTCCCCAACACTGGGAATTCCATGGCGCCTCAGATATTGTCACTGGAGGACACCTGTGAATGAGGCCCACGGAGTAGTAAGCCCATGCTGAGTCACCCATGTACATATGTACCTGGGAGCAGGGAGGTAAGCTAGCGATTGTCTGGTCCCCTTTTTCACTCCCTCCCTCCACTATTCCATCCTTAAATGCAAATGCTAGAGGCTTCTGAGCTGCTTATCCTCCCAAAGGCAGAAAAGAAAGATTACTCCATGCCCACTTTCCATACTGAGTTCTCTGCAGGCTTCTTAATGTCCCAGTCATGGGGCGAAACTGAGGCCAGTGGGCACCCAGGGCACTTGGTGACCCACTCTCAGCTTCCGTTGACTCACTTTGCCCTCAGACATTGTTGGATGCTCCCAAGTCTCTTTTCTCTGGATCCTGCGTTGCCATTTCTCTGCTGGCAGGAGGACATCTGGGAAGGGGTTGGGGAAGCTTCACCAGCAGGACGCTGTCCCAGCTGAAGTCCTAGAGTCCTATGGAGATAGAACACGGTGAGAAGTCACATTCCACACGTCTGTCCTTGGAGTCCAGGGCACGGGGGCCCCTGCGTTTCATCTGATCTGTAGGGTGGTGGATTTCTCAGGTGGGCAAATGAATTGCTTCTGGATCTGTGTTACTACTTCTTGACCTTGAGACTCTTTGGGAAACAAGGTACTAAAACCAGTTGGTGCCCTTCGTAAGTGGGCTTCCCAGGTGACTCAGTGGTAAAGAATCTGCCTGCCAGGGAAGGAACCACAGGAGATGTGGGTTCAGTCCCAGCGTCAGGAAGATCCCCTGAGAATGAAATGGTAACCCACTCCAGTATTCTTGCCTGGAAGTTCCTATGGACAGAGGAGCCTGGTGGGCTCCAGTCTATGGAGTTGCAAAGAGTCAGACACGACTGAACGTGCACGCACCACCTTCTGTAAACAGGTGGAGGTTGGGAGGGGAGGGCTGACCAAGGACACCTTGGTTGTGCTGCTTTCTTGCCTGCCAGAGCTTTAGACCTGCTTTCTCATTTTTGGCTGTAAGAGCCAGCCTCCTGATGGCTATACAAGGTTAGAATTTCAATTGCTGTTTGATCAGAAACCATCTAGTCATTCAGGAACCATTGGGGAAGTACAACCCCAGACAGAAATCAAGGGGAAGAAGACACTAAGATGGTAATAAGTCCGTTTGAATGATCTTAGATGAATTTGGCTGGGAAGTTAGCTGCAAAATGGAACTCTGCCTGGATTTTATGGAGCCACCAGTGGAGTCTCAGCCCAGATGCAACCACTTTTCCCTTAGAATCTTAAATCTTAGCTTTTCCTGACAGGTTCCTCATTGGTGTGGAGTAGAGTGAGGAGGAGGGAGATGGACTAAGAGAATTGGGAAGAGAGGGTGTAACAGGCTCAGTACTCAAAGCTTCGTGTGTCTGCCAGTCCCACTTATGTTTGTTGAGCACCTACTATGTCCAAAGATGTGCACACATCCCATTATGTGCTGTTTTACCAGATGTCAGTGTTGATAGAAAACCATGGGATACTGAGTTCACCTGAGCAGGGCCAGGCCATTTCTGGGACACTATCCTGCAGCGGCCCCCTCCTGGGATGGGTCAGTAGCTTAAAGGGTGAGCTGTGGCCAGTAGGGAAGGGTCCCCTGCTTGACTAAACAGTACCTCCGTGCCACAGGAAGCTGGCAGGGGGCGATGCGTGCTGAGACAGTCCATGCCCACATGATCCCAGGGCCTTGCGTGCTCACCAGCCGGCCCACACACAGTCCAGCCAGGAAGTGGCAGCAGTGTGGTTTGAGTCTGGCTGATGACACAGATGTCTGGGTGGCAAGGTTTTTGTTTTCCTTCAGTCACAGAATGGGGATGAAGAGCAAAAATCTACCTTCTCATCCACTGAATACGTTGGTGCATTATTCGCAACAGCGAGATATTCTCAAGAACGGTTCTAACTATGGACTCAGCCCTGGATGAAAATCCTGAATTCTCCTGTGCCACCATGGGCAAGTTGCTTAACTTCTCTGAGTCCCTTGGCCTCATCTGTAAAATGAGGATAATAATTCCTATCTGACTATGATACCTACAGGAGGCGTATAATGAGATTTTAAAATTGAACACATTGTGCTTGCAAGTGCCTGTTAGATTGCCAACACCGAGTAGATGGTAGCTATTCTTAATAATTTGGAAAGCAGCAGAATTGCTTCCTGAGAGATGGTAAAGTCAGCACATTCTGGCGTGGTTCAGGGAGGCACAGAAGCCCCTTAAAGGGACAGAGTAGTACTTAGGCCAGCAACACTCAAGAGAAACCTGATTCCAGATACTGGAGGTTTTCAGCACTAGCAGTGGAGCCCGAGGGTGGCATCACGGACCCGCTTTCTGGGGTCTCATCCCTTTGGAGGAAGTGGGTGCCTCAGACTCTGGCTCTGACCCCTAAAACCATGAACTGCCCTCCCCTCCTTCTAAATTCATCAAGTGACCCCCTGATTTACCTGAAAACTGCCTGGGAGATAATGCTCAGATCAGCGGCTGCAAGCATCTTGTCTGCCTGACAGTTCAGCTTCATGAGCTAGGAAAATGATGTGTGGTTTTGCACATCAGCCTACATCTGCTTTGCTGGCATGAGCTGGTGTCCTTGGGTCCCTCCAGCCTGGCCCTGGTGGGAGCATCTTTCTGCACCCATACTCCCGAGGCAGACCCTGGCAGCGGACGTGCACGGTGATAGGTGTTGAAGAGCCAGCGGCATTTTCTGGGTGACTCCCCCACCAGAGCTTTTCAGCCAGGCTCCACTCCATCAGAGACGAAGGTGGGCAGAGTCGCCATCGGAATGCCTTCGCTGCTACTCTGGTTTTTCTTAGAAGTGTGAGCGTGTTCGTGTTGTGTTTCCACATTACCAGTCTCGCTTTGCTTTTAAAACAGCAACAAAGGAAGAGGAATATCGGTCTTTGTGGCTGCCAGTACCGTGCCTGCCAGAATCTCATGCTTGCTGGTCTCAAGCCGCCAGATGGTGGTGGGACTGTGTCTGTGTGTGTTTTCTTTTTTTTTTCTTGTTTCCTCTGCCTTTTGAAAAGTCGTGAAGTGGGAGAAGTTGGGAAAAGTGAGTGTGGCAGCTGATAAGTTTGCAGTATCTTCCACCCCACCCACACGTGGGCACAAGGATGTCTTCCCAAAATGTGTCGCCGACCCTCCTTGGCCTTTATTGCACATGCAGTATTACGTGTCCCGTGAACACCAACCTGGATTGTCCCACGTATCTCGGCCACATATAGGAGCTCAAGAATACAGTTTCTGTACAGGAAACTGCCTGTTTTTCTCTTCCTTGAAGGTGGAAGCATGTTAGGTTTGCCATTGTAGCAAAAGGGAAGTTACACTTCCTTTGTCCAGGAGCTTTCAGGGTTTATTTTTGAAAATCTTTGTAAGTTTTTCTACTTTTGACCTAAGCCACCTCATGAAGACAAAGGGTGAGATCCTTCCACTGCCTAAAATACTACTCACGTTTCTCATTCGTTCGTCTCCTTGGAATCAGATTGCGTATTTGTTGCAAGAATATTCTGGTGATTTAAATAGCACATTCAGAAAGCTGCCGCAGTGGTAAAGAATTTGCCCGCCAATGCCAGAGACACTAGAGATGTGGGTTCGATCCTTGAGTCAGAAAGATCCCCTGGAGGAGGGCATGGCAACCCACTCCAGTATTCTTGCCTGGGGAATCCCATGGACAGAGGAGCATGGAAGGCTACAGTCCATAGGGCTGCAAAGGGTCAGACACAGGTGAGCACAGCACAACAACAGGAACGTTTGGATAGTTTTGAAGCCATTTTCAGGACTAACATAATAAAGTATCTGGACAGTCTTCAGTGATACGTGATGACCAGCGCCTCCCCTGAGCTGGGCTCCCTTATGTGGCTGAGGTAAATGATAGATGATCGGCAGGGTAGCTTGTAAGACTAGGAGCTCATTGTTTACCCCTCACTCTCCCCTCCATGTAAACAGATACAGGGCATCAAATGAGGCCATCTCTCCCAGTGGTCCATCTTTTTGTGCCTAAGGATAAAAATAAAATGCTAATGAAGCCAGGAGAAACATAGTTTGTTGGTTTGATGTTCAGATAGTCTGAGTGCCTCCTTTGACCTTTAATGGAAATGATGGTGCCCTTGAAAGGAGCCAGCTGCCTCACAAGGACACAGCAAAGGACACGGACGCATTTCTCTGAGCAGGAGAAATGGCAGTGAGGCCAGGACTCCTGAGGGGGCACCCGGGGCTTCTCTGCTTGTTACAGGCAAGCGGTGGGTGCTGAGCAGCAAGGCACTGCTGATTTGTTGCTTCCTGAACTTTCCAAGGCACCTCCCAGCCTTCAGGTCACCCTGAAATCTGTGGCTTTTGAGTTTAGATGAGCCACGTCCCATGAGGGCGGGGGCTGTCTCTTCTGCTCATAGCACAGGAGTCAGACCACAGCTGCGTCTCCTTGGTGTTTGTGGAAAATGGGATGCTGCTAATCTCTCCTCCAGCATCCTGATCGCCATAAGATCACTTCTCTTAATGGTAAAAAGGGTCATCTAATCCAGCCTAGAGGTCACCAGGAAGATATGCTTTCTAGAGCTTCAAGCAGGTGTGCCCACTTCCAGCTGAGGTCTCCTGCCTGGGGTCCCCAGAGCTCCCCGATGACCCTGTTGTTGATCTTGCAGTAGGATTCCACCTAATGGCCTTTCCAATTTGGTTCCTTAGACTGAAACTTTGTATAAAGCATGCACTTTGTTGTCTGGCGAATCACGGTTGAGCCTCTCTGGGCATCAGAATTGAGTTCCCTTCTTCCTCTTAGAATTCAGGTTTATTTAATATTTTTTTCAAAACCCCAAAAATCTTTTATTAAAGTCTCAGAGTGCAGTTAGCATAATTGCAAGTAAAGAAGCCATCTTCAAGACTAGTAAAAATGTTAGACATCCCAAATCACAGGAAAAATATGAAAAAAAAAAATCAGACGCTTATGCTCTGTACATCTGATTGTACATAAACCCCAACAAAGAAGGATTAAAACTTCAGCATATGAGGAAATTAATCTCATGATAACTTTCAAGCTTCACTATGATCAAAACAGAAACATCTATCATTAACAAAGAGTAAGAATTTTAGTTTTGACACCTGTAAAACTAAAAGGGACATAGGTCCTGACTAATTCAATATCCATTTTCATTCAAACATATGAATAAAATGATGTGTTCTGAACTCGGTTTTGCCCAGAGAGCATATATGCCCTTGTGTGCTGTGCTTAATGAATATAGTATAGAAACAGCCTATTACCTCTCTCTGTATACACACAGACACACACACACACACACACACACACATAAAACAAAATGTTATAAGGAGAGACCAAAAAAAAATCTCTATTTCCCAAGTTTGTATAATTATACGTAGGGGATTGGGGTTTATACCCAGGTTACACTCCAGGACTCTCACTCTCCCTTTTGAAGCCCGTGTGTGTGTGTGTGTGTGTGTGTGTGTGTGTGTGTGTGTGTGTACTAAGTTGTTTCAGTGATGTCTGACCCTTTTGCGACCGTATGCACTGTAGCCCGTGTGTGTGTGTGTGTGTGTGTGTGTGTGTGTGTGTGTGTGTGTGTGTGTACTAAGTTGTTTCAGTGATGTCTGACCCTTTTGCGACCGTATGGACTGTAGCCTGCCAGGCTCCTCCATCCATGGGATTCTGCAGGCAAGAATACTGGAGTGGGTTGCCATCCCCAGGGGATCTTCCCAACCCAGGGATTGAACCTGCGTGTCTTCTGTCTCCAGCACTGGCAGGCGGGTCCACCGGCGCCACCTAGGAAGTCCTCTTGGCCTGTGTACCAACACTTAAACTTGTGAAATGAAAGTGTCCCGAACACGGCAGTGAAAAGTGCAGGAGGAGGGAGCCAAGCTTCAGTCAGTTGTGATGCTGGTGTGGTGGGCACAGAGCCATGGGCATCACCCGGGACGGTGGGTGGGCCACCCGCTGGGCTGGCCAGAGCAGTGGCTGCTGAATGCTGAGGCAGTTGCTGCGATGTGATGCCCAGACAGCGCTCTAGTCAGCCTTCAAGGTGTAAAGACACCTGGCATTTCACGGTTCTGGGCTTAGCAAGCAGGGGCATGAGAGGTGTCCTCGTTTACTGAACCCTCAGTTTCCCAAGCTGCTGCAGGTCATTGCGGAAGCGGTCCTGGATTCCATAGCAACTTTTCTTTCCAGTCTCTGTTAGCAGAAGGCTGTTACCACAACTGTCCCAAGCTCTGTGACATAAAAATAGACAGCAGAGAGAAATCTTGGGCTGGAGACACCTTTAGGAGCTGGGTAGCCGGGGAACCTGTCTCCCTGTCTTGAAGGTGTAGTTCACCAAGAGATAGATTCTCTGCAGTCAGTTGACCAGTGGACCTCTCAGCCCTGCGGCTTCAAGTTCCACCAACGACCACTTGGTTGGTACATAACTATTGACAGCGAGGAGATCCTTCCCAAGCAGACCTTCTGGACCTCTCCTTTATTATTATTTTAAATTTTTTTTGGCTCTGCCACATGGCTTGTGGGATCTTAGTTCCCCAACCAGTGATCGATCCCAGGCCCTCTGCAGTAGAAGTCTGGAGTCTGAGTCTCTGGACCACCAGGGAAGTCCCTGGTCTACTCACCCCCTTTTGAACTTTTGTCTTTGAAGATGTTTGGGAAGAAGGAGCTGTCAGGGAGTTGGCCGTTCCTCCCTCTTCCCCTCTTGAGTTCTTGTGGCCAGACTAATAATAAAATTGACACAAGACAGATGAGCAGGAGAAAAAGACGCATTTTAATTCCTGTGTGTGGAGGGCTCATAGAAATGGGACTAAGGAAATAGTCAAACTTAGCAACTTGTAGGTTTTTAGATGAAACCGTACATCTGTAAGAAATAGGCAGGACAAAAAAATGTAGGTTTGGGGTGCCCAATTAGGGGCAGAATCTAAACAGAGTTTGGCTTTGGGGTAATTAATGAAAGAGGTAACAGTTTGTTTACACAGGCTTGGCCCAAATGCAGTTTCTGTCAGCAAGGGTGTCCTTCCATCTCCAGATGTGGGGAGCACACCTTTCACAGGGGAGATGCCATTCGTGCTTCAGGGAGACAGAAAGGAGAGTCGGAGAGTGTCCCTCTTGCACTGGCCGTTTCTCCAGTTCTTTATGGTGTGTTTGGGGTGACACACCCTGAGCCCCGACGGGACAATTCCGGCTTTGTTCCTTTGTACTGTTACCCTGCCTTCTGCGCCTCATCCATTAGCCAGATCCTTGGAGAAGGATGATGTGAGATGTGGGAGAACTGGGGACTGTCACATACTGGCTAGCACATCGTTGTGGGCAGTCACTCCAGCCAGGGCTGAGGTAATTACTGTGGCCTCCACCTTCTTGTAGGACTTGACTGATTACTGCTACATCAGAGCCCCGCTTAAGTGGCCCATCGATGTAACCAGGGCTCTTTATTTTCTCTATAATAATGTACCGACCTCTGCCTGCAATAAGCTCAACTTATTGTAGACTTCTCTCTGTGTACATACATTTCTTCTACCTGAGTTGTCAGCTGAACCAGGGGTTGGATGTGTGTTCCAAAACCTGTATATGCCAGCTGTACAGCGTTACATTATTTAATTACAAGGTATATAAATCTTTGGAATGCATGTGAAAAATTAAGATTGGTTGTTTCTGAATAAGTGGAATGTTTAGAAAGGTAAGATAAAAGCAAGTTGCTTTTCAGAAAAATATGTAGATTGCCATCAGATTAAGTGGAGATGAGGCCATTGTAAAAGATTAGGGACAAAAATGATTTTTAAAAATCTAGGATACCTCACATTGTTTCTCAAGAAGCCCCAGCTGGAACCCATGGATGGTGCGTTCAGGATGTGATGACAGGAAATACCAGGAGGCAGAATCATTTCTTGGGAATATAGTCATCAACAGTTGAGTCTAAGCAAGTTAGACCCTCCAGTGACACAGCCGGCAAATGGGGGAGCTGGGCTTTGAATCCATGCTGTCTGACTTTAGAGCTGAGCGCTTAACCCCTTGGCTTGATTGCTCTTCCTCCTGACCCACACACTAATTCAGGAGACGGCAAGGAGACTGTGCTGAGACTCCAGCCACAGTGGGAAGCAGCTGCTATGGGTGTGCTGGGGCGTGCAGGCTCCTTGGGGTCTGCCTGTCACCCTCCAGAGCCTCAGTTTTTCCATTTATAAAATGGGGACAGTAGTACCTACCTCCTAGGATTGCTGCAAAGATCACATTCCCTGCACCGTTTCATAGATATCCCCCCAGCCAGTCTGTGAATCCTTCCAAGGCTGGGCCCTCCACCTTTATCATCTTTGAAATCACTTTTTGTTGCATAGTAGATACTTATTAGGGGATGTGTTGTGATTCCCCATCCCACAAAGATAGGTTGCCATTCTTAGCCCTGGTCCCTGTGTATCTAACCTCAGTTGGACATGAGGTCTTTGCAGGTGTCATCAGGTTAAGATGAAGCCATTAGGGTGGACCCTAGTCCAGTGCAAATGGTGTCTTTATAAGAAGAGAGAAATTTGGACACAGACACACGCAGAGAAGAAGGTGCCTTCACGTATGTCTCGCGTGAAGACACACACGCTTGGAAATTGCCAGGTGAAGATGGAGGAAGAAACTGGAGTGATGTGTCTACCTGCCAGCACCTACCAGAGTGGGCAGGGAACAACCTTTCCCCAGCAAGTTTCAGAGGGAGCAGGGCCCTGCCATCCCCCTTGATTTCAGACTTCTAACCTCCAGAATGGTGAGACAGTACCTTTTGGTTGTTTTAAGCCAACCAGTGGGGTTCTTGGTTACAGCAGCCTGGGAAACAAATGCAATACTGAATAAATGTGGAATTTGTGTCTTCGTGTGCCCCCACGTTCATACTTGATAGCCTAAGCTCTGGACTTTTACTTCTATTTTATTTTTATTTATTTATATATTTATTCAACTTTATTAAAACCAGATTATTTTAATTTATGTTTTATTAGAGGCTTTATTGGAGAAAGCAATGGCACCCCACTCCAGTACTCTTGCCTGGAAAATCCCAAGGACGGAGGAGCCTGGTAGGCGGCAGTCCTTGGGGTCGCTAAGAGTGGGACACCACTGAGCGACTTCACTCACACTTTTACTTTCCTGCATTGGAGAAGGAAATGGCAACCCACTCCAGTGTTCTTGCCTGGAGAATCCCAGGGATGGCGGAGCCTGGTGGGCTGCTGTCTATGGGGTTGCACAGAGTCGGACACGACTGAAGCGACTTAGCAGAGGCTTTATAGAGGTTTTTAAAGGAGGCTTTGCAACGTTGTGTTATTTTCTGCTGTACAATGAAGTGAATCAGCCATACATATATGTATACACATAAATGTATCCCCTTCCTCTGAAGCCTCCCTCCCACCGCCCCCATCTCACCCCCCTGGCTCATCACCGAGTATGGGCTGAGCTCCCTGTACTATACAGCAGCTCCCTGCTAGCAATCTGTTTCACACATGTGGTGTGAAACTTCTTTCCATTGATTGTCTCCTTTGCAGAGCACCCCATTTCAATCGCCTACTGATTGTGCGCTACTTTTTAATAAAAACCTTCGCTTGTTATGGGAGGACGTTCTTCAACATATCACACAAAAAAGAATGAAAATTATTGCCATCAAGTGTTTGTGCCTCCCTCAACAGTGAGTGACGGACTTACTGTTCCTTTTGGCCACAGGCTGGTTCCTGGTGCAGGGAGGAAGCACGAGGCTGTTGCTCCCTTCCCTCTTCTTTGAACTGGCAAGAAACAGAACCAAATCAAAGTGGCTTTAAAAATCAGGAAATGTGTGTATTTGCAGAACTGAAGCCCCAGGTTCAGGAGAGCAGGCTCCCAGTGTGTTAATTCAGCAGCCTTGTGAGCTCACCCGGAGACTGAGGTTCCTTCTCGGTTCTGTCTGCAGAATGTGCCTTCTCCTAAGGCAGGAGTCCCCACTGCTGTAAAGATGGTTAACCACAGCAGCTGGGCAGCCTGCTTCCTGTTCTCACCCTGTGGGTTCTCTTGTGTGTATTGATCTTAAGATCCAGGGATATTTTCCCCAAAGGCTTCCCCAGCAACATCTCAGTCTCTTGTCTCGTCCCTGACCCAGCCACTGCCAGAATGGATGGAGTGAGATCATGTCTCAGTTAATCATCTGAGGATGAATGAATGGACTCTGGACAGAGGACCCCAGTGTCCCATACATTCTCCAAATTAACAACTCCTACTCATCTTTAATAGGCAGAATAATGCACCCCCCAAAAAAGACATCCATGCCTTCAGCCCTAGAACCTGTGAATATGTTACTGAACGTGACAACAGGGGCTTTGCACATATCATTCAGTTAAGGATCTTGGGATGGGGAGATTATCTTGGATTATTAAGGTGGGTCAGTACGGCCCAGGGACAGGGGAGCCTGGTGGGCCGCCGTCTATGGGTCTCACAGAGTCGGACACGACTGAAGCGACTGAGCAGCAGCAGCAGCAGCAGCAGTACAAAACAAAGCTCTAAGGAGGAAGAAGGAAGATCAGAGTCAGAGAAGGTGTGAGGACGGAAGCGGAGGCCAGGGAAGAGTGAAGGCGCTACTGCTGACCTGAAGGTGGAGGGAGGCGCCGCGAGCCAGAGTGCCAGCAGCCTGTGGGAGCTGGAGAGGCAAGGAAAAGGATTCTCCCCTGGGGCCTCTAGAGGAACCAAGCTCACAACACCTTGATTTTAACCTGAAGAAACTGATTTTTTTATGGGTACTGCTTTAAACCACTAAATGTGTGGTCATTTATTACAACAGCAATAGAAAACCAGATAAGGAAAATCCTACTGTATCACACAGGGAACTACATTCATTATCTTGTAAAAACTATAATTGAAAAAAATCTGAAAAAGAATATATGTATATACATGTATATACGTAGCACCAGAAAATAACACAACATTGTAACTCAACTATACTCCAATTAAAAAAATAACACCAAAGTGAATACACCATTGTTTCTCCAAGCTGACCTTGAATCAGTATAGACCTTTGGCAAGATAATGAGAATCTTGTATTGATTTGGAATATTCTATTGTATGCACAGAGAAGCTACACAAATATTTATGCATTCAACAAAAGGCAACCCCATTCCCTCACCCTGCCTCTTCCTAGCCCAAAATGCTACCATTTTGCCCTCCAAAACGGTCAGTGTTGGTTCCGTCATTCAGCCCCAGTGCCGGGTGCAGGGAAGGCAGAAACAAGTAGGATCTTGTCCTTACTCCCAAGCTGCCGAGACCATCTCAGTCATTTGATTCCATAAATATTCTCACTGTCAGCTCAGAGCTCGTCCAGATGTCTGTTCTGGCTTTGTAACTAAAGCCAGTTTCCTCTGAAGCTTTTCAGGCCTGCTGATTTTTTTGTTTTTAAGTTTTAGCAAGGGTCAGGAAGAGCAGAAGGCATGGCTAAGCACATCCGCAGGTAGAGCTATTTTTAGGGGCCCGGAGTGGCGGAGATCCGCAGTCATCCTGGTAGTTGGGTCCTGGCGTCCACGGAGGAGGCTAGCTGCCTGTCTCCTGCCCTCATGCCCCTTGGACAGAGCAGCTGCTCTTTGGGACTTTTCTCTGCGGCTCTTCATTTCCTCCTCTCAGAGGAAGCCCTGTGCCACAGAGCAGGGGGTCCCCAACTGCCTGGTGATCTGAGGTGGAGCTGATGTAATAATACTAGAAATAAAGTGCACAATAAGTGTCATGCACTTGACTCATCCCCAAACCACCAAACCACCCCTCTGCCCGCCCTTGGTCTGTGGAAAATTGTCTTGCATGAAACCAGTCCCTGGTGCCCAAAAGGGTAGGGGGCCCGCCGCTGCAGAGCCCAGTGGAGCAGTGCACGCAGTCTGTGTGGAGCTGCTTGTTAGCACACCGCAGCTCAGTTGTTGCTGGGAAGCCTTGGGCTTTCCCGGGATGATATATGTCCAGTGGCAATCTCTGAAAATATCTGGGAAGCTACCAGAAATCCAGGACCAGAGAAATGGAGTTAGGGAGCCAGGCTTCGAGGTGATCTTTTCCAACCACGGCGTTCTATTTTGAGGAAACTGAGCCGTGGGTAATCAGTGACACAGCTCTCAGTCATGTGTGGAGCAGCTTAGCAAGGACCAGAGCTTAGTCCCCGTGGTATCAACTGTGGACAGTTAGTTCTAGGCTCGGGAACCAAAATAAGAGAGCTGGGCCGTGAAGCCCTGATGCCCGTAAGGGTGTGTAGATAAGCTGGCTTAGCAGGATGCTCTGGGCTCTTGGCCCTGCTTCCCATCTCCCCTTGTCTGTCTGTGTGCTGAACGGATAAATGCACAGACTCTGGAGGTTTGGCCTGGGTTGGAATCCCCTTACTAGCAGTGTGACCTTGGTCAGACTACGCAAGGTGCTCTCCTTGTCTGTAAAATGGGGCACCAGGTGAGCTGACTTAATGAGTTCAGGTGTGCAAAGCAGTCACCTTGGGGCCCAGCACTTCCTCAGCTCTAACAAACGACTTCTTCCTGGGA
Source organism: Nanger dama (assembly GCA_917880005.1). Lineage (NCBI taxonomy): Eukaryota > Metazoa > Chordata > Mammalia > Artiodactyla > Bovidae > Nanger > Nanger dama. The sequence continues at coordinate 307,930 of CAKJTW010000075.1, forward strand.
CCTGAAGCATCACTCTCCAGCACTTTGGCTGACTGCGTGCTTTTCCCATCATGTGACTGCGTCCTAGGGTTGTATTCAGCCCGCTCCCTAGAACAAGATGTTGTTTCTTGTTTTTACTATGGTAAACAACATTTCAATGACTATCCTCATAGGTAAGGATTTGCTCTCACCCTTAATTGTTTCCTCAGGTAAAATTTTTCAGAGTAGAATTGCTAGGTCAAAATGGGAGCTTGTTTTTGTAAGACACGTCTTGATAAATGCCGCCAGATTTTCCTCCAGAAAAGTACTAGTTTATACTCTTACCAGCTGTGAGTGAGTGCGCCAGTTTCCTTGCATCGCCAGGTTATTAACTTTAATCAAATGAAGGCCCTGGAAAAATAGGAGAGATTTCTCCGGGGATCAAGTGTTCCTAGTCCATGCTCATTAGAATCTGAAGGGAGCCCAGAAGGCAAGTGGCGCGTGTGAAAACGGCGCCCTCTACTGGTTCTCCCTGGTGGAGCAGTGCGAGCCGCAGTAGACGGTCAGGTTGCCACCGGCACTAACTCAGAAGCCTGGAACTGTAGAGCAGTATTTACCCTTCTGGCCGTTGAAAAGTCAGCCTCAGATGACCTTTAACTCTCACTCAGGTTCTTTTACAGAAGTACTTAATCAGCTAGGGGAGAATTTGCTCCGAGGGAGCCCTCGGTACTGTCTGGAGACATTTTTGGATGTCACACACTGGGGGCGCTGCTACAGGCTTTTGGTCGGTTGAGGCCAGAAATGCCGTGAACCATCCTTTAACTAAGAATGGACCTGCGCCTAAGTATCAAAGTGTTAAGACTGAGAAACGCTGTTTTAGAAGAATGGCTGCAGAGGCTTCTTTTCAGACTAAAAGAAAATATAGAAATATCAAATATTTATCACCATTACTACTATTTTTTGGTTCTGGAAACCTAATAGTTTTGCAGAATAAAATGGAAAATAGGTGGAAGTGAAGCAGCACACTGGCATTTCTAGGAGAGAAGGCAGAGCGGAAAATACAGCCCATAATAAATAATGTCATGAGTACTAATGAGGGAGGGGATTGTTTTCCTATTAAATTGACTTGGTTAAACCTGCAGTAAATTCCTGAGGCTTTCCCTTGAAGATCTTGTCTTTTTTTTTTTAAGATAGTGCTTTTTGGGACACTTTTCTTTCTGATTTCATGAGCCCCGGTGTTTTCATAACATTTATAATTGTGCTTTCCAGTGCTTGGTGCAGAATTGCCATCTGTAGTTACTGTTTGCCTCCCCCTCCTCCATACCCAAGTAAATGCTGATATAAACGTTGTTTCTAAAAGGAGGAAGGAAGGGAACTTCAAAAATAATCTTAGAGAAGGGTGTGCCTAAAGGAAAAGTACGACAAGAATTTTGGGGAAAAACCAAGCCATATTTCAATGTACTTTGACATTAGCTGAGTTTGAGGACTTTTCATGCTGGTATTACCCAAACCCATAAAAAAAAATTCCCTGGTGTTTCATTTTGCTTTAGCCCTGCTCTTCTCTACATTACTTGTATTCTAGAATATGTGACTTCATACAGTAGCTTCACTGGCTGTTCTGAATAATGCTAGAAGGATGATTTTGCCAAAAGTGGAAAACAAAACAACTACAGCTTTTCCCTAAATATCAGATACTATTTTAATCATCTTCCTTGAGAAGTATTTTTGAGCCAGTGGGTTGTAAAATCAACTTCTGTGTCACCAGTCAGTATAATAAAAAACAGTAGAAAATATTAGAGGGTGTTATTATATATAGTAAAGGTAGCTTTTATTTTGGTGATTATTTCAAGATGTGCAGCCATATCCTGGTGGTTCAGACAACAAAGAATCTGCCTGTGATGCAGGAGACCCGAGTTCAATCCCTGGATCAGGAAGGTTCCCTGGAGAAGGGAATGGCTACTCACTCCAGTGTTCTGGCCTGGAAAATCCCATGGACAGAGGAGCCTGCCAGGTTACAGTCCATAGGGTAGCAAAGAGTCAGACACGACTGAACGACTCAGCACACACATACACACACGTTTAGGTCTGCATGCACCAGCCTGGTGAGAAGTCTGCAAGACAGTGGCTTGGGCTCTGGCGCAGTGAAATCTGGCTGGTGTTTCCGTATGTTCATTCTTTTCGGGGTCTTCGTGGTTCTGACTTGACTCCTGTCCCTCACATCTACTTCTGTTGCTTTCCCAGGTGGTACCAGGGAGATTGGATCCGCCCTGACCAGGATGTGCATGAGGCATCGCAGCATAGAAGCCAAGCTGAGGCAGTTCTCCAGGTGAGGACCATTGTTTCTCCCAGATCTCAGACGGCCCTGATGACTTTCAGGTTATAAAGCGCTGACGAGGAGCATCACTCGCCTTGAGCAGCGGATTTCCCGGTGACATGAAATCCCCACAGCCCGTCTCTCATCACTGCCTGTCGCGCTGCTCACTCACCAAACAAGTTTATTTATGTGCTTGTTTATTTTTGGTTTCTCTGGGTCTTTGTCGCTGCACATGGTCTTTCTCTAGTTGCAGCAGCGGGGGCTAGTCTGCACTTGGGGAGCGCGGGTGTCCCATTGTGGTGGCTTCTCTTGTTGCAGAGCACAGGCTCTAGGCACGCAGGCTTTAGTAGTGGTGGGGCACAGGCTTTGTTGCCTGCAGCATGTGGGATCTTCCCAGACCAGGAATTAAACGCATGTCCCCTGCATTGGCAGACAGATTCTTAACCACTGGACCACCAGGAAAGTCCCCAAGGAAGTATTTCCCTGGGCATCCGCTGTGTGACATTTCCTTTTCCTGCCTGGAGAATCCCTTGGACAGAGGAGCCTGGCGGGCTACAGTCAGTCCATGGGGTCGCATAGAGTCAGACATGACTGAGCGACTAACACTGCTGGGTGCAAGGCACTGATCTGGGCCCTGGGAATACGGTGGGGAACCGGATGGCCTGGGTCCCCGCCTTGCGGAGCCCATACCCCCACCTTGGGATCTCATGTGTCTCCTCGCCCTCCATCAGTGTGGGGAGCTGGGCATCCCACTGAGACCTCTGGGCCCCACCCCTACAGGAACCTCCTAGGAGGAGAAGCTGCCGTGCTGGACAGTGGGGGTGTGCCCTGCCCTCCTGTCACCCGGGCCCTGAGTGCATCCTCCAGACCCACCTAGGAGGCAGTGGCGGTGCGCAGAACCTTCCGCACTGCCAGCCTCTTGTCTGTTTCATGTGTGTCCAAAATGGGTAGAAATGACCGTGGCTGTCATGGGGATTTGGAGTCACCAGTGTTCAGTGAGAGTGGGATATCCTTCCAAACAGAGCAGCATAATTATCAGTCGTCCTCAGTCTGCTTTGTGAATTGCCGAGTTGCGTGAGAGGCTGCCAAGGTCGAAGCTCTCTGACCCTCTTGCAAGGCCATCTCAGGTTGCCAAATGTAGCAGCAAACGCGCCTCGTCTTGAAGTCGGCCAGGCCTGGGTTTGAATCCCGGCTGGCCACAAGTGTCCTGCAATATGGGGCTGGGGTCTCAGCCCTCGGCAGAGAATCCCTGAAGAGCTCTTGTGCAGATGTACACAGTGTCCACACAGTGGAAAGCACTCACTGGAGCTGGTGATGAAATCGAACCTCCTCCTCCCTTCCTCGCCCCCTGGGGGTGCGCCCGTGATGGCACCCCACCCCCCACACCTCCTCCCGCACCCATCATCTTGTTTACCCTCAGGCCAGTCTTGTGACCCTCATCCCATTGTACTGATGAAGAGATGCCAGTTCCATCAGCCGCCGTGCATCGAGCACCTACTATGTGCTGGGCATGGTCTTGGGTGTGCAGAGCATAGCCCTGACTAGGACCACATTCTGCACTCACAAGGCTTACGCTGCAGACACTATAGAAACCTGCCAGCCTGTCAGTAATGAATGATAGGAGGAGAAACACTTGGGGTAGGGTGGATGGTGGTTTATGGATACAGGCTAGTCAGGGAGCATCTCTGTTCAGAAGAAAAATCTGAATGGATATCTGGAGGGAGTGAGGCTGGAGGAGGACGTACGAGGGTGGGAGCTGCCAGGAGACCCTGGTAAGAAAGCGGGGAGGTCGTACCTAGAATTTGGAGATTTTCAGCAGGCTCAGGATCAAAAAGCAGTCTGAGAACTGCCTTTGTCGTAGTTCTCACTAACATCATTCAAACAATTTATGGATGTTTTCTAATTTTTCAATAACATCTCTATAACATGGGCTTGGGTTGATTTTCCTTCCGTTGTACAGAAAACCCTGTGTCCCCTGGACTCATGATTTCTCTCCATGGGGTATTGTCTTTCCACTTGTCTAACTGCAATCTGTTTGGGAACCTACACAAAGTAAGAAGGAGTATACATGGATACCCTTCATCCCTTTGATCCTCTAGGCTGTCCACAGTCTGCAGTCATGACTCATTATCCTGAATGCACGTCAGAATCATGTGGGTCTTTTTTTTTTTAGTAATTCTGGGGCCCCACCCCAGGTTTCTATCAAGTATTAGGTGAGGCCCAGGTGTCTTCTTTTTTAAAGCTCTCCAGCCGGTTCCCTTATGCCGCAAGGGGCATGACCCCTTTGGTCTGCAACCTTGACTGTGAATACAAGTGTTAGAATTTTTTTAAAAGGCGATGAGAAGAGGTCACACCAACCAGTCACATGTACAGCTTCTTAAGTCATTGAAAAGCATTTTGAGGACACAGTCATTGTGAAATTGGGTGGTTTGGAGGTGAACTTGGGCTTAGGGTGCAGCCTTGTCCTGCTTCAGGTAATTATGATTCGGGTGTGTTTTGACAACTGAGTGTAAACCTTGACAACAGATTATATCTGTGTAATTTCTCCTTCTCTTCGTCTTTTGTGCAAGTGCTTTAATCGATTGTCTGATAAACCCACTTCAAGAGCAGATGGAAGAATGGAAGAAAGTGGCCAACCAGCTGGATAAAGACCACGCGAAAGGTACGGGCGAGGTGGCTGACGCACGTCAGTCTCAGATGGCGGGTCGCGGCTGCTCCCTGTGCCTCTGCTGGGGTCGCTGATGTCCCTGGAGGACCCACTCCTCCCCCCGCTGCTCCTGTGGGCGTCTCAGTGTTGGACGATGAGCGATGGGACTCAGCGCAGGACTCCGTGCTGGGTTTGGGGCATGCAGCGTCACTCAGGGGATGCCGTCATTGTCCTATGGCCTCAGTTGCGACCAGCTGAATTCAAAGTTGTTGTAACCTCAGGCTTAAATGCCAGAGACTCACACTTCAGGCGTTTCAGCACATTTTGGAAACTAGACTTCTAATGATGTAAGTTAGCCTTCAGGTCTCCTGCCCAGAACTGGCCATCCTCTTTGTATACACCTTTAACTGGTGGTCTCAGAACCTCACGTGCCAGCTTTAGAGAGTGAGTGGTCCAGATGGACATCACCCCTGTCGGTCTTCCTGGAACCAAAGGGTAGGGGTGCTGGCAGTGTGGAAGGGTCAGGAGACCCTACTCCCAGCATCGTACAACCTGCAGTGAATGTGGTGGAGGGAAAGCATGTGGGCCGGCAGTGATGCCAAGAGCATATAAAAGAGCCCTGATAGGCTCAGGGCGGGCGGGAGGGAAAGGACGGGGGGTGGCTCTGTGGGAACTGGTCAAATTGGTGACTAATCGACTATGAGGGTAGCAAAGGAGAGAAGTATCAGAGCCAACTGTCATTTCAGATGTTCGTGCCTGGGTGACGGAGATGCCAGCAACAGAAATGGGAAAGTTCGGGGTGGGCATGAGCTGAGGGCAGGGGGAGAAAAGTGTTGGTGGGGCTGTGGGCCGTGTGGGCTGCCCCTGCCCTGGGTCCACAGCGTCCAGCCTCGGTGTTAATGTGAACGTAAGGCAGCCAGGCCTTTCCCACTTCTCTGCCATGTGGTCTAGTTTCTCCTGTAGTCTGAGATGCTCATTTTTGAATTGTAGCATCTGGCCAGCATCTAACCATGTGGGTTCTTCTTGGAGTGAAGCCCTGTAGATTTGGGCCTTGGGAAAGCAGATAATTACTGGAAATATTTCCTGTTACTTATACTGAGAAATTGTGAATTTTAACATTTTTTATTGAAGTCTTCCCAAGTGCCTTCTCAGAGCTGGTGTGAATGAATGCTGGAGGAAAAGACCCCGGTGCATTTTGTCGGTTTTCATGTTCATAACCCCTTTGCTGTAAAATGGCATCAGAAGATCTTTTACCATTTTGTATTCCAATAAAGCTATTTATTGCACATCAGAGTTTATGCTTTCAGCGATAAAAGCAATGGCTGTTGCTAAAATGTATTCTGTTGCGCTAAATGGTAAGATTGTTCAATATTCTTCTCTCTCTCAGAATATAAAAAAGCTCGCCAAGAGATAAAAAGAAGTCCTCAGATACACTGAAACTGCAGAAGAAAGCCAAAAAAGGTAACTGTACAAATTCTGCCATTAATATGTTGCTTTGGGAAAATGAACATGTGCTTGATTTTTCTTTGAAATATCAATCAGACTTCCTTACATATAATGGTTCTGTGAACAGATAGGAGCTAATAGAATCTATCAGAACCAAAATCCCCAAGTGTAGAGTATCTGTTAATTTGAGATACAAAGTGGTACTTGACTTGTTCCCTCCCTAACCTGATCTCTAAAATTTGACAGTTTCCATGTCTATTGTGCATTGTGATGAGACCTATAAATTTCTTGGAAGCCTTGGGATAGCGCATAAAAGCCTCTATGCAAATGTTCTATAGTAATTATTGCAGAAATTATGTAATTTTCTCCTCCATCCTTCATAGCCTATAATCTCCAAAACCCTTTATTAAGTCTTGTGAAAATGTTAGAAAAGCCTACAGTGGGAGCTGGGAATCATGCCTGCATAGGGAGATTTTTTTCATGGGTGTTCTTGATGGTGGGAGCCAGGTAAGGAAAGTGAGACTGCTGGTATAAGACCCCTCCCCCTAGCCGATCATCGTTTACAGACCAGTTAATTACCAGATCCGCTACCCAGCTTTGCTCTTCTGGCTTGAACTGGGAGTTTGAAGAGAAAAAAATCTAGCTACATCCACTTTGCAAGCATTTTATTAAGACCTAACAAGATATAGAGACTCTTTTCTTGAACTTGAGAATATAATATTCCCTCTAGACTCTTCTTCTCAATATCCAGTTTTGAATTTGCTGATAAAATGTTTCCCCCTCCCATCAGGATGCTCTGTGGGTGGGTAGTCTTTAGTGTTTGTTTGAGACAACTTTTTAGGTAGACATCTCCAAAACCAAAGTTCCCCTTTCCTAAGCAAGTGGTTCTCACTTGGAATTAAACATCTGGAGAGATGGGACATATTGGTAGAAGAGGAATGAGGATAGGACAGACTTTTCAAGCTAAATGTCGTCTCTCCCCCACCCCCGCCCCACAGTTCTTATAATAACCAGGAAACCATGTTGATATAAAGGCAACAGGATTTTCACTCACAATCAGTTTTTCCCTTGGTATTGGCCCCAGTTGTTCCTTTTGGATGTGTTTTCCTGTTCTTGATGCTTCTGCAATTTACATTCTAACTTAGGCACCTGGGAGCTAGTACTCCACAAGTGGAATAGGCTTTGTGGCCAGTAACATTTTAGTGAGTCTAGAGGTAAATGTAAATAAAACTGCCACCCTATTCCATTGTATCCGAGGTTTCATGGAAGAACAGGTTGGTAAAAATTTGGAGCTGAACTCTACCTAATTGACACCGTGCCAGCTTTGAGATAAGAGAGGTGAATGGGTTTGCAGAGAGGGTTCAAGTCTATGGACTTGAAAAAGATTTGGGAGTTTGGTGAAAAGGTTGAGGTAAGGAAAAAGTAGCTGTTTTTCTTTCTCTCTTCCAGAATTTTCTTTTCAGAGGCCTTAAGTTCTTGGCTGCAGTGATAATCCTTTTATCTGAATTCTGCCTGGAGACTGAAACAGTCTTTGTCTGTCACTCAAAGTCACTGGCATTGTCCAATTAGCGGAATTTGGACCTGCAGGGAATGCCTGATAGGTGGATTGCAATGCAACATAAAAGAAAGTTTCTGGCAATTAGACTTGCCCAGCACCGCTTGGGCTGTCTGGAGAGGGTAACACGCTCCTCATCAAGGCGCCGGATGGAAAAAGTCAGGAAACGTAGGGTGCCGGACTGTATCACGTGAGAAGACGCTGCTGGTCCTGGGACTGGGGAATAATCAGCATTTGGTTGTGAGGTTCTTGGACCTGAAGGCTGAGACAGTGGAGGCTGTGATCAGGGGCTTCTGAAGCATCCATCTTGTCAACCCCAGTCATATAGCTGATGGTCTTGGGCACCGTATTCTTTCTGGACAAGAGAGCCATGACTGTGTTCTTATATCTACAAGCCAAGTCAGATTACTAGCTTAGAGTGTTCCAGATGATTTTCTAGTTGATCCAGGGAACAACTAAAAAATTATTTTTATTTATTTCCTTTATAAATTTTTTTTTTCTTCTAAGTTATATAAGGAGAAGGCAATGGCACCCCCTCTAGTGCTCTTGCCAGGAGGATCCCATGGATGGAGGAGCCTGGTGGGCTACAGTCTATGGGGTCACTAAGAGTCGGACACAACTGAGTGACTTCCCTTTCACTTTTCACTTTCATGCATTGGAGAAGGAAATGGCAACCCACTCCAGTGTTCTTGCCTGGAGAATCCCAGGGACGGGGGAGCCTGGTGGGCTGCCGTCTGTGGGGTCACACAGAGTCAGACATGACTGAAGTGACTTAGCAGCAGCAAGTTATATAAGTGCCTTTTAAAAACCTCACATTGGTGTGTTTCTGGGGTGACTGAAGCTTCCTAGGGAGGTACCAGAGTCATCCTTCTGAGTGAGTTCTTATTATGAAGTGCTCTTCTAGAAGATATATGGCCTGAGAATGGACTGGAAGCACTACAGGTTAAGGGCGGGAGAAAATCTGGTTATTTGAGGCTCCCAGTTAGTTTTGGGGATCTGGTTAGCTGAAGTTTCCCTTTTGCTAAGATGCCTCTCTATCGCTTTCATCTCCTTCAAGTGGTAGCTTCCTAGACTTTTGGCTTATAACATGTTGGTAGATCCTTCTGAGATTTGCACCATGTGTTAGGATGGCTTGAATACATTTTTTTTTTTGGTCCTGATAGAACTAAATTTGGTTTATACAGCCCAATAATCACTTCCTTTTAAATGTGTTTTCAGGCAGTTATTGAGCAGCTTCTTGTCATTCCTTTTTTTCAAAACTGTGATCTTTGATCTAAAAATTCTTCTGACTCTTCTTTTCAACATTTAAATGCCTTTATGCATTTCACTGTGGATTTGGCATTCCCTTTGACATAGACACATATGGGATGTGATTTTCGCTTGTGACTAATTTTACCTTAAATTTCACTCTGCAGCTGTATCACCTTTTGCCACATTCTATGTTTGACACTTTTTACTATCCTGTAGATAATGGTAGTTTATAGCCTAAAGGTATTTAAATATCACTGTCAAAAGGTGTTTAATGTTTTTTTAGGTTTGATTAGACTTTATCTGAAAATCATTTTAAAACAACTTGACGTGCTCCAGCTGTGGGTGAATATACCTATTTTTGTGGAAGGCTTCTTGAATACCTATGGGGCATAAACCTAGGTGGGGAGTTGGGGGCTGGAGGGAGAGGGTCCCTGCTCTCCAAGAAGTTCCAGGCGAGGGCCAGGGGTCCATATGTGGGGCAGGGTCAGTCTTGCTGACAGGTCAGGGCGACAAGACAGGGGTAGCAGGAGAGTGGAAAAGCATGGAACTGGCCCAGAAGCCCAGGCGCTGAGTGGAGTCTCTTGAACCCTCATCAGGCCCTGCTGCTTGACATCAGCTCGTGACTTTTGAAGTCCTAGAGTTGGCTGTAACCCAACTAGGGGAAGTAAGAGCAGATCAGAAATGAGAAACATTTTGTGCTATTTGCCTACTTCTGCCACCTCACCATGCAGTCAGCAGCTTTATTTCTCATTTGATTAGTTCTCATATTGTTACTAATTTCACTTAAATAATTATGGTAAAGCCTTCTGTTTCCATCTATAACTACTTTTATCAGAGACATTGAGGGAGGAAACTGCTGGAACATTTTAATATGTTAACCCTTGAGCCTGACCACTGAAATAGCTGAATGTGTCATCTTTCACCCGAGACTGCAGAGCTGATTTATAAACCTAATAAACAGACTCCCAGAGTCCCATATTATTCACTGTTATATGAAAGTTTTAAGTTCTTAAATTTTTTTTTTATTTTCACCCCAGCTTGAACTTTGATCCTGGTTTCCTTAGTGACTTTCCAAGTTACAATAAATTACACCTAAAAGCTTTTCTTGTGAAAGCATCTTAATTGACTTTCTTACAAGAATATATTCTTTATCTCTCTTTTTAAGAAAAAAAAAGGAAAAAAAAAAGTAGTTGCATTCTCTAGGACTGACAGTTACAAACTAGGAAGATGTCTGTTTAGATGGAAAGTAAAGACTCTTAGCAAGGCAGGGGAGGGAACCTGGGTTGCAGCTCTCAGTGGCTGCGGGTTTAATCACCCTAATATAAAATTCCGTGGCAAACCATGGGCTGTTTTAACACAGGTAAGACTGCTGCCCGAATACCAGTTTGACTTTATTATTTTCCTTTTTGTGTCAATTGTGTATCCTGCACTTTCTCACCGTGTGCCCCCCTGCCAGTCGACGCTCTCGGTAAGTCTGTCATCCTGAATCTCTGGTGGCTGGTCACGGTGTGGTCCTTGCTGTGGGCTTTCCGTGGTTGTCCAGACCTATGCTAGTTGCTCCAGTTTTCCTCCCAGTTCAGAACAATCAATGGTGCCTACTTAATTTTCCATGACTTTAAGAAAATTGTGTGTGCGTGTGTTTCAACCAATCATTTTCTTTTTTGAAGTTTGACCCTTTAATGGGTTAGCTTAACATTCGAAGAGTCTTTACATTCTCATAATTCAGTATTAGACTCATGGAAAAAAGAAATACAGAGTGACTTAAACCCTCATTTCCCCAGCAAAAAATACATGCATACATACATATCTAAGTGTATATGTATGTATTTACATCACAGACAAAACATGGAGAGCTGTACTTAATAACTTCTCAAAATAATTCCCAAATCAGATTTGGTTTTATTAAGTTTGCCAACTATCTTTAACTTAGTCTGCCCAGGACCATTTGGTTTTTTCAAAACCAATCATTTATTTGAAAAAAAAATCAAAAGTATTTCTTATTTCAGCAGAGTTTGTGGAATGTTTCATTTCGAAGGAATCAGATCTTCAGATTCAATAATCGCAGTTATTCTTCTTAACTAAATGTTGACCCTCATTCTGTGGGCGGCAGCGCTAAAATTTCAGGTCGCTTTCAGCGTCTCGTGGCTGTCCCTCTGTCTTGGAAAGGTCTGTCTGTGGGCTGTCCATGTGGTTTATCTTGCCTGAGTGTGCCTGAGTGTTCTCTGAGCCTTTGCACTGAACAGCTCTAAAGAGATTTTTGCACTGGATTCTGTCGTCTACGAGGAACCCAAACCACACGGGTCCCCTCTGGCAAGGTGGGGCCAGGATGACCTGCTGTCTCGGGGGACACAACTCTGCCTCCATCCCGTCATGGTGACATTGGGGTAATGTCCCCCACTTTTTAAAAATGATAATCCTTTCCAGTCTTCAATGCTGTGGTTATGACACAGCTTAGTGTACCTTTGGGAGGAAGGTAAGACACAGTCCCTCTTCTGCTTATTGTGATAAAATTCATATAACATAAAATGTACCATTTTAACCCCTCTAAAGTGTACATTTCATTGGCTTGAGTGCATTCCCAATGCTGTGCAGCCATCCCTACTGTCTAATTTCAGGATGTTTTCATCACCCCAGAAAGACGTCCCCTGCCATTTAAAACAGTCATGCCTCATTCTCCTTCCCCTTCAGCCCCTGAGAGCCGTTGATGTGCTTTCTGTCTGTATGTATTTGCCTATTCTGGACCTTTGTTATAAAGGGAATCATATAATATGTGGCCTTTTAAGGACACGGAGTTTTATTAAAACCTTTGCTTGGAAGCCTGGTGTGAGTCCGTCTATGGAATAAATGGGGCATGCTATTTGTTTTAAATGATGGGCAGTGGGATTAGGGTTGAGTGAAGGAACCACACAGCCTTTTGACTCTGTGACTTGGATTCTGCTCATCCTAGGAAGAGTCCCTACAGCCCCCTCTAGTTCTCTGTCTTGCAGGGGCCAGCTCCCAGAGCTAAGCCACAGTGACATAGGATCATAGTAGTGAACTTGGGCATAAAGATGTAAGAAAGCTATTTGACTTAAAGCCCTCTTAAATTTTATTTTACAAGTTTTAAGTCATTTTTGAATCTGGACATAAGTATTTTAACAACATTTCATGATAGTTAAAATATCTTGGTTTAACAAAAGAAATATATATATATATATATATATATATATATATATATATATATATATGGAACTTTCTTTCAGTCGAGTCAGAAGTATTTACCTTGACTCCTTCAGAAGTATTTACCTTGAATCCTGCATGAGCAGTTAACTGAGGGCCCCCACAGGGAAGACATTAATAACTCACTGAAGTCTCCTGAGACAAGGGTACATTGCTCTCTCCAGGAACGGAGAGTCTGGTGGGAGGCAAGCCAGTTATAGTTGTCCCTCGGGATTCAAGGGGATTCGTTCCAGGGTCTGCCGCATACTGTGAGATGCTCAAGTACTATAGTCAGCCCTTCAGATCCACAATTCCATACCCACGGACTCCACCAAGGATTGTAAACAGTACACAACCCACGGTTGGTTCAGTCTGCAAATGCAAAACCCATGGGTTTGGATGCCGATTCTATATTTATTGAAAGAAATCCAAGTGCAAGTGGACCTGTGTTCAAACCCGTATTATTCAAGGGTCAACTGCAGTTCAGTCTGGTGTGCTCAGCGCCGTGATGAGTATCAGCAGAAGGTGCGGTACTGGGGCAAGGCGCAAGAAACCCGTTTACGCTTGGTGTGGGCAGATGAGGAAGATGAAAAGGGATTGGCTGGTGGAGAATGGGGGCGGGGCTGCTCAAGGTTCAGGGAAGTGTGTGAGCCATCATCATTTACACGGGGGCGCCAGAACCAAAAGGGAGGGTGACCATGCTGCAGGGTGGGGGTCGTGGAATGTGTGATCCTGAGTCAGCTTTAGGGGTGAACCGAGAGCCACAGTGACCTCCACTGCCCCTCCTCAGCTACCTGCCTCCAGATGGTTCTATTTCTCAGCCCCATTTCTGATCAGACCCTGTTCTAGACTGACTTTTCCCCCATCACCCTTCTTTTCCTCCACACGGAGAAAGCAGAAAGCTGGAGTGATGCCGAATCCTTTCACTGGCCCAGTGGTTTCCACGGGCCCTGGCCGCTTCAGCGTGAATGTTTGCATTTCCTGGCCAGTTTCTTCTATGCTTTACAAAACTGGCAGAAACCCTGATGCCCCAGTTGTTGAGTGGATGGTTCTCCCTGCCTCAGTGGTAAAAACCGAGTGTGTTTCAGCCCCGTCCAACCACCCCCTTGCTTCAGTTTCTGGCGAGGAGTAGCCCTGGGAGCCCTCTTGCCCAGAGGAGCTCCCACCTACAAATCTGAAGCCCAGGTTATCGGTTAGTGGGTCACCTGGCTTCCTTGCCGGGCATAGTGCAGAGGCTCTATCCCCTTTGTTGAGTTAGGGGAGATGGAGAAGAAGCGGACTGCTCAGGGAGGAGGTGCGGCCCACACAAAGAGACCCTTCTAGTGGTTAACCCCATCTTGCCATGGCTGTGCCTCCAGGCGTGGTCAGAAATTGTCCCCCAGGACCTCCTCGGCCACTGGAATGCGCATGGAGCTGGAGGTGGCCTGCCCTGAATTGCTGGCGATCAGGATTGCGAGACCCAGCCCTGGAAGGAGGCAGCAGCACCTGGATGTTTTCTCTAACCACCTCCCTCTGATGCATGTCAGCTCTCAGCAAAATGACACCCCAAAAGAAGAAATCTTTCCTGAATGCTGAGATGACGGGGTACAAAGAGCTGGTCCATGGTTCTAGGCTGTTTCCTCCACTGCCCGCTTCCCTCCAGTGAGCATCCCTGGAAGGGGTAGATTGGCACATCAGTGCAACTGGGAAACATGTACCTTGAGCCAAAACCAGTGATTGTTCTCTACTGGAACCAAAGCTGGAAAAGTTCCCTCTGAGGGCAGGGGTGGCTGTAAATGCAGACGGGTGATCACTGAGACCCTCCAGGGCTAGTATGACCACTGGTAGCCTTGCGATCTCTCTGGACATTTCGATGCAACTGCATGTAACACAGCAGGAAGACCGTTGAGTCACTGCTTCTTTCCACGCTTGGGAAAGGTGTGAGAGGAGCCTGTGAAGTATTTGAATGGGTGCAGTTTCACTCAATGGGACAACCTGTGTGAAGTGGACAGGGGGGACTTTTTAATGAGTCAGCATTGGAGAGCTGCGGCCTGACATACATTCTGGCCCAGGAAATGCCAGGTAAAGCCATCAGCAGAGTGAGCAGGGAGGAAGGAGAGGTCAGTGGATGCAGCCAGCCGTGCCAGCCTGGGCTCACAGGCTGATGGGGAAAAGCATACCAAAGGGGCAGCCTGACTCCTTCCGTCCTGACAGCAGCAGTTGGGGTTCAGTGAGCTCTCCCTGACTGTGGGCGGTAGAGATGTGGGAATCTAACCAAGGAAGCCCCCACAGGGGACTGTTGTGTATGTGGTAAAAGTGTGGCGTCTTCAGAGGCCAGGGGATTCCTATTTCATACCTGGGAATGCTAGGTTATAAACACACTGAGCAGATCCACCCGAGGCCCAGAGCTGTGAGCTCCTTTGCTTTGCCGAGCCGGTCTCTGGGACAGCTTTGGCCTGATACAGCTCATCAGGTGTCTTGCTTGTGACTGGCTGCAAATGGCTGATGGCAGGAGTCGAAAAAGATGTGGAGAAATGTCCCTGTGCACGAGGAGGCTTTGTCAAGATGTGGGTCACATAGTTTCCTGTAGCTGCGTTTAGAAGCTGGCAAGATGCGTTTAAGGGGGCAGGGGGAGCACACAACAGGAGCCCAGTGCTTTTCTTGGTGTTAGTTTTGCCAGAAGCTAAAAAGGGCAACGTGCTTGAAATACCCATCCCCCGCACGCCATGGTGTTGATTAACCCCGAGAACACTGAGCGGGTGGTGTGGTGCGGGGCTAGATGGGCAAATGGTATAATTCTGCCTTTCTTGAGTTGTGAGCCCGTCACAGTTCTCACAGGGTTAAATTGTTTCACTTCTGGTGCCTCTCTTTCATTCATAAATTCTCCATGACTGCCACAGAGGAGCCCGGTGAGCCGAGCATGTCTTCACACGTTCAGGAGGTAGGTATCAAGGGCCTCCTCTGGGCTAGATCCTCTTGGCATCTATGGAGGCGCAAGTGGCCTCTGCCTTCAAGCCGTCTCCATGATGGCAAAGGCATCTATGTTCTAACATCTGTTCTCTGACACCAACCGGCTATCCGCCAAGTCACATCAGTTCAGATACTAACTACCCCATGGGCTTAGACCCCATGTGCAAAGAACAAGATTTTCTCCACTTCAATCACCAGCCACAAGTGGGGTCCACAAGCTACCCAGCTGTGTGCCCAGCCAACCTCAAATTTAGGGTCTCCCATGAACCCCCTCAGGTTTGACAAGTTTGTTAGAATGACCCACAGAGTTCAGGAAAGCGGTGTTTCTTAGGGCTGCTGGTGTACTATAAAGGAAAGAAATGAACCCCCAGGTGAGGAGCTCCATAGGATGCAAGGCCGGACCAAGGTGGTTGCAGTCTCCGTGCCCCTGCCAGGCATGTCAGTGTATTCACGGGAGCTCGCTGCCCCAGAGTTTTTATTGTATTTAATGGTTATGGGGCAGGCTGTCTCCTGCTGAGATGCCCAGGGTTTAAAAATGCCCTGTTGCTGCCAGTGGCGCCTAACACTCCCTGAAGCTCACCACGTGCTGGGTCTGGAGCTGAGTGCATGATGTGAACAAATCCATCTGCTTTCACAACCATGTGAACTTGGTGCTATTTTTTATGTTTAACAGATGAGTAGAAACTGAGGCACAGCCTGTTGAAAGAATAGCAGAAATAGAGTTTGTTTGAAAGTGTTCAAGCCCAAAACCTTCCAGTCTTGTCTGATGAAATCTCTCCTTCTTTTGATCCCTGGTTGGTTTTGCTTTGGAAAAATCAATCAAAACTGCTGCAGGATATTAAGAGTAGAAAATGACGTATGTAGGAATAATAAGGACAACTACCTTTCGGTGGAAAGGGGACATTTTTCATTCCAAATTCTAATCTCCAGCATCACCTTGCATGTCTGCCTCTGAAATTATATCCCATATTTCAGTATTTATATCCCTTATTGCATTGACTGCAGATGCCATCAATGGTAAGATGCATTATTATTTTCTCACTGATGAAAAAATTTTTAAATGCTGTGTAAACTATGACTCCTACTGACTGTAAGATATATCTTAATTTTAAAATATAGACATGAAAAAGCAAGCATCTTGAGATGAAACACAGTATTTGCATGAGTTTGTCAGGGACATGTGGAAGTCATTTTATGGAATTCTAATCGCAGGGCTTATGTGTGCTGTGAGCAGGAAGCTACAAAAAGGCAGGCTTTGAATGGGAAAGACAGAGAATTGGCATCTGCCTGCATCCATTCCTAGCTCAGGGCCTCTTGCACGCCACCCTAATCTCAGTTTACCCCTCTGTCAAATGGAAGTGTTAATTCCTGCCTTGAATGTTTATGTAAAGATTAAGGAAAATGTAAATGTTGGGAAAATATGGAATCTTGGTTTCATTCCAGAAAGCTTTGTGAATTCTCCCTACCTACTTATCAATTTTTTTTCTCCTTTGATCCATGACCTGCTGCCTATTAATAGTGCTTTTGCCCCAGCAGCATTTTTTTTTTTTTGTAAAGAGAATAATCATATGATTTCCCCTGTTGGGGAAGTAAAGGAGCTGCTGGCTGTATTCACCAGAATTCTCCAGCATGAATCCAGCCAAGACCTGGAAACTTGCAGGGGAAAAAATTCTCGAGACTGAGATGACTTTTTACAGAAAAGGCCACAAGCAGTGCTTTACTCAGGAATTTTGTCTGGAAAGCCTGTTTAAGCCCTCTCTTCTTTTGGCTGATGGGCGGCCCTGGAAATTGTTCGTTTTCCAGTGTTAGGCCATTTAAGGGCATGATGATTGGACCAGTCAGCAAACTCAGATCATGCTGGTATACAGTGCCTCGTGGTGCTCAGTCACATCCAACTCTTTGTGACCCCACCACGGACCATACCCCACCAGGCTTCTCTGTCCGTGGGATTTTCCACGCAAGAATACTGGAGCAGGTTGCCAGTTCCTCCTCCATGGGTGTCTTCCCAAGCCAGGGATCTAACCAGAGTCTCCGGTGGCACCTGCACTGGCAGGGGGATTCTGTACCACTGAGCCACCTGGGAAGCTCCTATCAAGGCCTCATTCATTTGCAAATATTTGAGTCCCTGCCTTTCAGGCAGATGTGCTGAAGTAGAAGATACAGTGCTGAGCAAAAATATTTGTGGTTTCTGTCCTTGTGGGGCTTCCTGATCACCAGGAGAGATGCCATTCGTAGAAGAACTGGAGACGTAAAGATGAAATGAGAACTAGGAGGAGTGTCATGAGGGCTGTGTAGAAGGAATCTCTGAGAATTAAATACGAGAGTTTAGTCTGGTGAGAAGGTTCAGGGAGGGCTTCTGTGAAGAACTGTGACCTGAGAATGAACAGATGGCCGACAGCTGGGGCAGAGGGAGAGGGGATGTTTAGGAGGTGGAGCCGGACGCTGGAGCAACGGGAGAGGAGCGGGGGAGGGCCTGAGGCCGGCCTCGGAAGCTGACCCACGGACGTCTCACAGGGCAGGCCGTGTTCACGACACTGGGCTTTTTATTGTTTTGGCTGCACAGTGTGGGGGCATCCAAGATCTTAGTTCCTTATCCAGGGATCGAACCCATGCTCCCTGCATTTGGAGTGTGGAGTCTTAACCACCGGACCACCAGGGGTCCCCACTGAACTTTGTTGAAAGCAGTGGGAGCTACTGAAAAGAGATAAGATTTGCATTTTGAAAGTAATTCAGGGTTGTTCCAGGCAAGTTCATCCATATGCAGTCAGAGTGACCTATTAGGGGCTGATGGAGCCGTCCAGGTGAGAGATCAAGGTGGCGCAGTGAGGGTGGGAGGAGCAGTGATGAAACAGGAGCTGCTGCAGTCATTAGCAGTGGCTCTTGCAACATTGCTGATGGGAGGCAAATGAATGGGCTTTTGTATATTAAATCAGTGCTAACACAACTCCAAATTTGTGGACCTAAAAAATGACTGTAAGAACCAGTATATCCAACTGAGACATGGAATAATTTCTTCCACTTTTTTTTTTTTTATAAATAGATGTTGTGGTTACTGAATTTAAGAAATAAACATTGTGTTTCTAGGTTATGATATATCCCACATGGAAATGTATTCACTGTAACTATAATTATAGCAGTCTTTACAGATTATACCTATTTTAGAATACTATAATTTGAAAGTCCTTTAATTATAACATAATACATATTTAAAATAACTTGACTGATCATAGAATGATTTAAATTTATATTTACCAGATTAGGTAACACTTGGTTCTAGTCACTTTTCTTTCCTATGTCAGTGTATTTTTAGAAATCAGTGTCATTAATCACAGATAGATGTGCACCTTACAACTTGTGAAAGGAAGTAAAGATACCCATTTCCCCAATTTCTTATAATTATAGGCTAGTATTGAAAGAAATTGCTACCATAATTAAACTTTCTGCCTCTGGAGTTAAGAACATGTTCACTTGGTCCTTGGTCCTCCGTGGTCCCTTAGTTGGAGCATCCTTGGAGAGACTGAGAGGCTTACAAGAAGGCCTTGGGGCCAGCCACAACCACATGGCCTCACTGCAGGCTTGGCCGGGCTGTTTGACAGGTGCTAGAGAAACCGAGAGTTTCATGACCAAAGGGCTTGTATCATATACACAATCAGTGTGTGTGGATTCAACTGCACAAGCCAGCATTTTGTTTACTTATTTTAAAAAGTTTTGGCTGTGCCTTGCTTTTGAGATCTTAGTTTCCTTCCCAGGGATGGAAACTGGGCCCTTGGCAGTGAGCGCAGCGTCCTAACCACTGGGAATTCCCTGGCAGTACAGTGGTTAGCATTCCGTGCTTCATCTGCAGGGTGCATGGGTTCAATCCCTGGTCAGGGGACTAAGATCCTGCCTGCTGTTCAGCCCAGCCAAAAAAAAGAATAGGGAAAATTCTCAGTTTCATGGGACTGGGGTGCCCACTCACTCGCCTCCCGCAAGTCCCCTGGAGAATGGAAGGGTGCTTTAAAAAGTTTCTTGTCCACAAAAACTCATGAAACCTATGACTCTGCAGCTGGGTAATGTGTGAAACTGGCTCTCAGGCAGAGAAACTGGAAGAACAGGTAGAATTATCGGAGTCAGGGAGGGATGGTGGCTGAAAACAGCAAAAAGTTCTCAGAGCAAATTCTCACATAATTGTTGGATAAAATCCCTCCACATGGAATTAAACTCTCTTTTGCTGCACCCAGCATGTATCCTCACCTGACCAGTAAGGACTCCATGTACAGACCACTGACTTTACTGGAATGCCATCTAAGGCATATTCAGGGATGACCTTTGTCCCCAGTTTTCCCCTTTTGTGCTAACTTAGAACTTCCAGTTCAGTTCAGTCTCTCAGTCGCGTCCGACTCTTTGCAACCCCATGAATCGCAGTACACCAGGCCTCCCTGTCCATCACCAACTCCCGGAGTTCACTCAGACTCACGTCCATCAAGTCAGTGATGCCATCCAGCCATCTCATCCTCTGTCCCCTTCTCCTAGAACTTAACCCCTGCTAAATATCCAGTGACTTTTGCTAGTTGGATGTTCCTGACGCCTGACTGCCTTTCTGGCGCCAGAGGAAGCTTTCTCATCTGCTTATGAGAAAATACAGAATATATTCCTACATTCAAGGCAGTTTTCCCTGACCCTGTACTTTTTCAAACCAAATAACACATTGCATCTAAGTGTTCTCTGTGGCATTCTTAAAGAGGAGGGTACATGGTGACTGGTCAGGTCCCTCTCTAGGTGATGGGTGGAGTCCAGCCCCTCGACTTGAGGCAGCTGGTGGAGGAGGAGGAGGAGTCCAGTGTCAGAGGGTCAGGCGGTGTGTGCTCTGACTACCTGCCCCTGCATGGCCCTGGACAAGTCCTCTCCTTCTCCCCCTCCTCTGAACTGGGAGCAGATTGGTTTGGATAACCCATAGTGCCCCCTCCATGCTAACATTCTGTTTGAAACACCTGTTGAGTACCTGTTGTATGCGCCTATTAAATATCTTTTGAGTACCCGTTGTATACACCTATTCAGTACCTGTTGTATACACCTGTTAAACACCTATTGAGTACTTGTTGTATATACAGAGAGCATTTCACTGCAGGCTAGGCTGGGAGAGTCCAAGCCTCTGTCCGGAAGGAGTTCAGAGACTCTTTTTCTGGTTCAGGTGTTAGGTGAGCATGGGAAGCTCATGAGCTGGTCTCCTGATGGTCACCTTCTTGTCCTCAGATCAGGTTTACAGTAGCCATACCCTCTGATACAGTGTCTATTTGCCCAGCTTTATCCATGTTTATCCAGACCTCTGTAAATATTCTCATTCCAGGGGCCAGACGGTGTGTGTCACAACAACCTAACTCAGCAGTTGTGATGAGAGCGGGTATAGACAGCCTGTAAATGAATGGGTGTGACTGTGTGCAAATAAAACTTTATTTATAAAGACAGTTGCCTCACCAAGTTCTTGAGTTGTTGAAAAGTCTAGAAACGGGTGCCTCTGTGTATCTGGGGTCTGTGGATGGGGCCAGGTGATTCCCAGGCATGGGCCAGCCTCAGTACCCAGGCCCCCTTCAGTCCTCCACCAGCAGAGCTCTGACTGCGGGTCTTTTTTGTTGCTGAGCTTGTCCTACAGGAAGGGTCTTCAGGACTCGCCACTAGGGAGTTAAAAGCTGCCAGGGAGTCTCAGGGGCTCCTGGAGCCAGGAGAGCTGATGCTAGCCCCCTTTGTATTCCGGGACAGACACTTCTCTTCCAGACAGAGGCTCTTTTATTGAGCATGACCCAACGAAACCAGCTTGTGCCCATTTTTGGAAACATCCACAGGCCTTCAACTTGTTCTTCATACCTTAGCCTCTTCAGAATGCAAGTCAGGAGACGTTACCCCAGGACATTTTACTTGTTATAAATAAATCAGGATAAGCATACCCTTTGGGCACTAGAAATTGGAAAAGGCTGATGCTAGAAAAACAGCTTCTTTGGATCCTTTCTGGGTATAAATAAATGATTTTTAGAAGTCCTGGGGAATTGTGGTTTCCATTCCAGCAGGGACCCAAGGGAGGAGGACACTGCTTCCAGGAGCTGCTGTTTCAGCAAGCCAAGCTCCGGGCTTTGTTTCATTTTCAGGGCGAGGTGACATCCAGCCCCAGCTGGACAGCGCGCTCCAAGACGTCAATGACAAGTATCTCCTGTTGGAAGAAACAGAGAAGCAGGCTGTCCGGAAGGCTTTGATCGAAGAACGCGGCCGGTTCTGCACCTTCATTTCTATGCTGCGGCCTGTGATTGTGAGTCAGTGGAAAATTCCAGAAGGCTTAAACTGCCAGTTCTGAGGAGACCCTCCTTGTTTATCTGGAGGCACAGAGAAGTTCCGGTGTGTCAGGAATCGTGATGGTGGAGTCAGGATTATGGACCAGTACTTGTCTACAAGTTGCTGATGGCCACACGGCTCTCTCTGCGTTCTGAGCAATGCTGGTTCCTCTTACTTTTTCTCCTCAAGATGGCCCCACAGAGTTGTTCCCAAAGTTGGTCCCCAGACCAGCAGCATCACCTGGGAACTGGTTAGAAATGTGCATTCTCAGACACAACCCAGACCTACTGAATCCACAGCTCTGGAGCTGGGAACCCCACCCAGTCATCTGGGCTCTTTAAACAAGTCCTCCAGCTGATTTTGAGACCCAGTGACTGAGATGAGTGCCAAGGAGTGACTGTGAGGTTAATAGGGGAAAAGCCTCAGTGAATCAACGCAGACTTATTTTTGAAGTCAATTAGTTGAATGCCTTGAAAAGTTCTGCTGGAGCTCTTCTTGAGGCTGATAAAAATGCACCGGCTGCCTTCCCTCAGCCCTGGCAAAATGCCCAGATCTGAGTTGTTCCCCTGAGCCTA
This sequence comes from Nanger dama, assembly GCA_917880005.1. Classification (NCBI taxonomy): domain Eukaryota; kingdom Metazoa; phylum Chordata; class Mammalia; order Artiodactyla; family Bovidae; genus Nanger; species Nanger dama. The sequence goes on from CAKJTW010000075.1 coordinate 330,123, forward strand.
GTGCTTTCCCACAAATCGTTCTTACCTGGGTCCACAGCCCCAGCTTACTGCTTTGGTGATGTCATTCTTCCATAGTCCATAGTTTGCCTCACTTGCCACTGACTAAGTTGATGGAAAAAATAAAGATGGAGCAGTTAACCTCCAGTGAACTCACATGTGCTGTCACTGAGGTCTGCCAAATCTGGACCAGAATATCCCCAAATGGTGTCATCTGCTGAAGTCGATTGACTTCCAGGGGAGGGGGCTGCACTGCAGGATCCCACTCACAGGCAGACCTTTCCACCCTCAGCAGGGGTGCCAGCCCCCAGACACTTTTAGGAAGGCCTGTGTGTTTGCTGTGCAGCACACAAGTCACTCCATGGTTACGGCTGATTCCTTGTTCTCCATTTCCACAAAGAAAGGGCTGGTAAACGGCTTCAGCAAAGATAAACCAGTCCTTGTGTTCCTCTTCTGAGAAGTTGAAAGTGTAGATAGTGTCCCTAATGAAAACAGCTGACTCCAGATGATAAAGTGAATCATGCACAGTAACAGGTTGTGAATTACTTTCAGGAAGAAGAAATCTCAATGCTGGGGAAATCACTCACCTGCAGACCATATCGGAAGATCTGAAAAGCCTGACCATGGACCCTCACAAACTGCCCTCCTCAAGTGAACAGGTAGGCATTGTGGGGTCGGTGCTCCAGACAAGAAACCTGAGATGAAGGTTCAAAGTCATGAGGGTTTCTTGCAGCAATCTCGCATTTAAAATGGCACCATGTTTTACATTGTGACATGTGGCTGTCACCTGCACAGGTTATCATAGAGCACCTACTGTGTGCCAGGCTCTGCTCTGAGCTCTTTACATAGACTTCCTCTGTGAATCTCCACCAATATCCGCATTTTACAGAGGACCTTGAAGCACTGAGAGATAAAGTCACCTAACCAGGCAGTTACTGGCAGAACTGGGATTTAAACCAGGCTGTCAATTCCCTCAGCCCATGCTTTTAATCATGTGTTCACTGACCCTCTAGAGATAAACTCCCCTAGGAACATGATGGTGGGGTCTCTTGGTCATCACTGTAAATCATTCTCTCTGGATTTCTCCCATTCTAAGTAAGGAATGAATGAGGGTCTCACTTATGAAAAAGGTGACTTTATGTTGATTCATTTGGTTCATGTGACATTAACACTATGTTCAGTGGGGCAATAGCTGAAAAATCACATGCTTTTGCCTTTTGTATAAAATTCTTATTGTTGCCTTGGAAACCAGTTCAGCAGACAAATTTTGGAGCTATTTATTGAACACCTACTATGTGAATAGAAACTAGAGCTTACATTCAACTAGCTCTTTGTTAATAAGGGAGACGGATGTAGAAGTAACTATGAAAAAGTTGGTTTGTTCTTGATTCTGTCAGGTTTTATTGGTCAGATGGGAGCATGAGTAACTATCAAGTTACTAAGATGTAAGATCATTTCAATTCAGTCGCTCAGTTGTGTCTGACTCTTTGTGACCCCATGGACTGCAGCATGCCAGGCCTCCCTGTCCATCACCAACTCCCGGAGTTTACTCAAACTCATGTCCATTGTGTAAAATCAACACTTCCTAAAAGCATTATCACCTATGTTGTGCTATGAACAAAAACCCTATAAATTCTAACCTTGGTGTAAATGTCTCTTATGAATTATAACTATAAATCTTTTTCTTTTTGACAGGTATGTTGTGGTTTTCCTCTCCCTTCCCCATTAATTATGTCTTTGCCTGTCTCAGAAAAAGGATTATGACACTGATGGATTGGTACTATGATTCTTCCATTGAAAGGAAAACTCTTCACAACATGTTTTTCTTTGATCCCCACTTTTCCATGATGGTGGAATTTCAACGTTATGACAGTTTTTAAGATCTGATGGATAATGTTTCCCTTCTCAGCATTTTGCTGACCCTCCTGCTCTGTCCCCTTAGGTGATTTTGGACTTGAAAGGTTCTGATTACAGTTGGTCGTACCAGACCCCACCCTCTTCTCCGAGCACCACCATGTCCCGCAAGTCAAGTGTCTGCAGGTAGGTGTTGCCTTGGGGATGTGGCATTTTGCTTTACACTAATTGTGAATGGGGGAGCCAGTCTTGGGCTCTGAAGTAGCGCATTTTAAACAGGAAATGGTGATTGGGTGAAAGGATCTCATCATGATTTTGGTCTTACTCTTTAGTTTTGGAATTAATTTTGGGTTAGAAGGAAAAAATCCCATCAGACCTTAAATTGGGGGACACAGCTTTCTCTGCCAGGGTACATGGTACAAAATCTCCCCATTTTATGAATTCTCACTGGATTTTCCTGTTTAGCAGAGTAGAAACCACATGGGCTTCCAAAGGGTTAACAGGGGTCAGTTCTTGTGCAGACGCATCTCGCTGTGGCCAAAACAGATGAAGGCAGTGAGGGTGGCTCCTGCTCTTACTTGGCCCCCAGTCTGTCTCAGGGCTTCACAAAGTGAATGGAATTCTTGATCTGTTAACCTCTCCCACCACCACCGTCACTGCTTTGTTGGGTGTTATTGTTAACCTGGTGACTCAGGGTCCATCGGAACAGTTCTGCCGTCGGCCAGCAACACTGTTCCCTGGCAGCGTTCTGTTCAAGATCATTCTTGACTTGCCTATGGCCAAGTTGATTATTCCCTTCCCGTGAGGGTAGAAGCACCCTCATGCATCATGTCCTTCTTGGTACACTTTCCCTGCTGATCTTTTCCTTTGACTTTTCAAAGCCGAATGGATTTCCTCTTCCTGTGACTTAGCGTTGAGACTAAGAACAGGATGGAGCTGCTGAATCTGTGTGTGGGAATTCTCTCTTAACACGTGTGTGTGTGTCTTTCATTTCATGTTTGAGCTCGTGCAGTGTACAGGGAGCAGAAGTTCACACCTGAGATGCTACAGCCTGACATTCTGGAGCCTGAGGGTGGTGGTTGGTTTCTTGCCATCTTTTGTGTGCTCTGTGTGTGTGTGTGTGTGTGACACGTCTACTGAGGTTTTTTTCTATTGAAGATTTTTTCCTTTTGTTTGGTAACAAGAAAACTTTATCTCGTTAGTATAAAACAAAGCTGTGTGAGTCTCTTTCTATAGTTTCAGTGTCAACAGAAAATCCTGTCATATGGACAGCGCCAGCCCTGAGCTTGCTGTAGTGAAATTGCCATGAGCTTTGCTGTCAGTCTGGCTGATGGGCGGGGCGGGGAAGCAAAACTCATGATAATTATCCTTGATCTCCTCCAGCACACTTCGCTATATCTGTTGGAATGTTAGCACCAAGACATTCCAGTATAGAACACCAGAACAAGGTAGTCAGCCCTTGACTGTCTTATTAGCTGGCTAAGTTTGTGAAATTTGACGAGAATCTCTTGCAGGGTTAGGAGCAGAATCTAATCCCAGTCTGGGTTGTTTATTTCATGCCTTCTGACACTGCTACAGCTGCCCTTTATCTGTCAGCTCTGCCTGTTTGGACCAGGAGACTGTGTTCACTTTTCTGGGTTTCATAATTTGAGTGGGTGAGACAGAGTGTAGGATATACTGTTTACGACTGGGAATGGAAGAGGCGGAACTCCAGAGGGCAAGTGTCATTTTCCGACATCCTGTTTACTGTTCCATCCTGGAAGCAAACAGCTTCGATTGATGACCTTTAGTCCCTGAAAGCTGCCTGCCTCTTGCCAGGTGTTCTGTTTGCTGGGCTCACAGATAGTTGAACAGAGAAGTACCTGTGTTCAGGGTCAAACCATTCATTAAACCACCAACTTTGTTAATAAAATGTAAAATACATGAACACAGACAGAGTTGCCTCACATACAGGTGTCTTGAATTAGGCACGCTTAGGATGCAGTCACCTTGAGGAATCCCTTGGTGCCAAGCGATGGCTGGCCAGGTTGACCAGATGGTTCACCTAAGGAAGACACTTGGGTGCTCCAACTAGGTCATGCTGAAGCCTTCATGTGGTTTTTGTGAGTAGAGGATATTAACCTTTTTCATGCCTCAGACATCGAGTCCCCTGGCTTTGCTGGTCCGTGACACAGCAGAGCTGGGCAGCACTTGACTCTTTAAAATCACAGCCTTCCATCCTAAAGATGCCTCATTGCGCCGTCGGAGAACCACGTCTCCATAGCTGGTTTTTGCCCCTTGCTCACAGAGAAAAGACCTTTTGTTTACTCGCTTAGTGAATGGGTGTTTTGAACACACGTCTCACTGTGTGCGCTGCTTCTTGGGGCTGGGGGCTGGTTGCATGATGCCGTTCTCCCCTGTCACCCCCTGTCATCTGTCCCACTGCCCCCGCAGCAGCCTGAACAGTGTCAACAGCAGTGACTCGCGGTCCAGCGGCTCACACGGCTCCCACTCGCACTCGCCCAGCTCCCACTACCGCTACCGCGGCTCCAGCCTGGCCCAGCAGGCGCCCGTGCGGCTGTCCAGCGTGTCCTCCCACGACTCAGGGTTCATCTCCCAGGACGCCTTCCAGTCCAAGTCGCCGTCCCCCATGCCACCCGAGGCCCCCAACCAGGTAAGGGTGTCTTTGGCCCCAGGAGCAGCCGCCACACCTGAGGCCCTGGATCAATCTTGATGGCTGGAACCAGAGAGGGAACCAGAGAGCTTGGACAGACCCTGGTCGTCTGACATGAGGAACCTCTGGTTTAATTTCTCATCTTTAGATGAGCTGATCCCCTAGAGGGGAGAGAGAATATAAGTGGGGGTTAAAACTTATGATCGGGCTTCCCTGGTAACTCACATGGTAAAGAATCTGCCTACAATGCGGGAGACCTGGATTCAATCCCTGGGTGGGAAGATCCCCTGGAGAAGGAAACAGCTAACTACTCCAGTATTCTTGCCTGGAGAATCCCATGGACAGAGGAGCCTGGCGGGCTACAGTCCATGGGATCTCACAGAGTTGGACATGACTGAGGGACTTTCACTCACTCAAAGCTTATGATCACCATGCGGGTGATAGTTGTCACCCCATTGATTTGGAGAGTTTTCACACTTGTGTAGACAGGTGTGTAGACAGACTCAGATCAGAGTCTTGGAGTCTTGGCTGCTCTCTGTGTCCCTGTGGCTGGCTTGGCATGATGTCGTCATTATCCCGTTTGCACACGGGAACAGAGATTCTGCTGTTGAACAACGCCTCGGAGCCCTTCCTTGGCACTTTCAGCTTCCTTGTATCAATTTGTGATGAGGATGAGAATAAGAAAGTATCTTCAGTGCTTATGCAGGTAATTCTGTGGGCATCTTCCTCCCGGGAGAAGGGGAGGTGTTGAGTCTCTTTGAATACAGTTGGGTTAGATGGCACTAAACACCCAGCCCAATAGCTGCAGAAGAGCAGAAGGCAGGAGCTGGGCATTGAACACCCTTCACCTGCTCCGCTGTGTCCCGTTTTTGTGTCAGTGGGTTGGCGTCTAGACTAGCAAGCACAGCATACAGACAACCAGGAAGTGTGAACATCCAGCATGTCCCCTCAGCGCCATCTGCTGGGGAGCATGGTGACTGTGAGCCCATTGCATATTGGGTTTGCCAAAAGATCATTAGGGTTTTTCCAAAGTAAGACATTACAAACTTTTTGGTCAACCCAATATAATACATTTTGAGACCAACCACAGCCTTTGGCCTAAGATCCTTTGGATTCAGAAGGTCACGTGCTTGTCTTGTTCATCCAGGTATCCAGTTTGCCTGAGACTTAGCAAGTATCTCCTGGGTGCCAGGCACCGTCCTAGGAGCCCCTGCCTATTGTCTATGTAGTCCTGCCAGCAACCGCTTGGAGTATTGTTATCCCTGTTTTGCTGGGGAAACAGGCTAAGGTGTAAAGCAGTTTGCCCGAGTGGCACAGTTATGTGACCTGCAGTTGAGGATCTGGAACGAGGGTTTCTAGCAACTGGTCCAGCGGCCTTTCTGCACCACCCTGGCCGTAAGGTGCCCCTAGCAGAGTGTTCTGGGGAGCACTCCATGTCGAGGAAGCATCTGTTGTGTTCTGGGAGCCAGACAGCCACTCGCATGATGCATCTGACATTGGTGAACCCAGAGCCACTCAGCCTGGAGCCCCGCCTTTGGCATGTCACAGCTGTCCCTGGGGGCGCTGTTGCCTCTCTCTGTCTTCCTGGGGTTGAGATTCAATTTTAAGCAGAAATGCTCGGAGCTGAGAGCTGCAGCTTTAAGTCTTCTACTTGTCCTAGCTGCGTGCTTTGGCTCACTCACTCTCTAAGAAGTCCCGCCTTGTGTGGCACTAAATTGCACCTGCGTGTCTCGTGAGCCTCAAGTGAGTGTGGTAGAGAGGGAGCAGGGATTTGCAGCTCCTCAAAGGCTTTTCTAATGTGCACTGTCATCCTGTGTGTGTTTTTAATCAACTGATGCATTAACAAAATATCCCTTTCTAAAAAAAGAGGCCATGTGCTCCAGTTTTGCTGAATGAAGTGCCTCCAGTCATGTCAAGGGAAACAGAAGGCGGGATTGTTGGGATTTACTTAAATCTGAAAGCCGGTGCCTAAGATAAATGCTTGCTTAAGCAACTCTAGGGTAGTTTGAGTAAACTCAGGGATGCTGTAGAATTTAATTGAGAATTCTGTTTTTCTTGAAAAAGGCATTATGGCTGCTTCTAAGGCAGAGGGGAAATTTAAGGAGATTGTACACCTCACACAGGCCAGAGAGTATGGTTTCCTAGGGGAAGTATTATTCCTTCATCCGGGTGGGAGGAAGGAAGCGCACACCCGTAAGTGGGGAAATCCCTTGGGTGCGCGGGTGTAAGTGAATGCCGCGTGGCAGGATGCGTTCAGGATTCTCCCACTGTCCTCCACTCTGCTCTGTACAAGTTGTGCCACGTGTGCCCAGGAGAGATGGGGCCACGTCTGCAGCGGGGCTCCTGCCTAGAACCATTCACTCCATCCACTCAAGGGGCTCTTCAGAAAAAAATGAGCAGAAGTCAGAGGGAATAAGAACCTGTAGTCCTGGGGTGCTGTACTGTTTCTTTTTTTTTTTTCAAATTGAACTTATTTTAATTAGAGGAGCGAAAATAAGTAGTTCTGGTAAATTATAATGATAACTGGCTTTTGTTTACAGTTGGTTAAGCACTGCATACATAGATACACACACACAATCTCGTTTAATCTTCATCCAATAGATATTATTGATCCCTATTCTAAAGAGGGGGCGGAAATGAGGTTTTAGAGAGATTAAACCCATGGTTCCTAGCCTGGGAAGTGGCAGAAAAAGGACTTCAAACTTTCAGACTTAAGATCCTAGACTGCTAACCAAACATTGAGCTGGGGAAGCGGCCGGGACCTCCACTGTGGGGTCTGCCCTTGCTTTGGCTCCAGGGAGCCACGTGCACATGGAATATCTTTTTGGTTCCTTGCTCTTGCAGGATGGGACCACCGGCTTTCAGAGTTAAGTCAGTCCCAACAGGCCCACCTTCTGCTTCCCATTCGTGACTGGAGGCCGAAACCCCGCTTCATTCAGCCTGATCCACACACGCGCAGCAAGGCTGGAGGAACCTTCCCTGGGGTGAAAGTTGGGGAACAGAAACATGAATCTGGCCTCCTTGCCAGTGAAACAGGGACACTTCCAGGGAAAGAGTAAAGAGGCTCAGATTCGCTTATACAGATGGGATGAGATTGCAGTTAACAGTGAAGAAAACTGAAAGCACATGCCTGGGTGGGCCCAGAGCAAGCCCCCCGGTGGGGCAGGGCGGGGGGCACAGGTACATGGAAGAGATGGTCATTGTCACTCATCCATTCAGCACTGTTAGGCACCTGCCCCGTGCCAGGACAGGACCAGAATGTCAAGATGCAGTGCTGAATCAACAGGCAGTCTCTGCCTTGGCTGAAGGTTAGGGCCTGGGAGCAGGTGCCTGGTTGACGTTGGGAGACAGGCAGGGACTGGATGTTTAATCAAATCAGCCTTGAAGAGATGTTTTCTCAAGGCAGACCTCAGTTCTGTGATGTCTCAGATCTCACTGGATGGTTCACCCTCCCTATGAGGGCCACTAGAAACATTGCCCTAACCACTGGACTTCACTGCCCAAAGCCTCAAAATCACCCCCCAGGCAGAAAGACCTAAAATCATGTCCTGTGAAGATACAGCTTCACAGCTGGAAACCACCTGTTAGGGATCCAGAGGCTGCATGTGATAAAGGGAGAGAATCCAGGAATTAGAGCCATTCTAAGGTGACAAGGGGCTTCCCTGGTGGCTCAGTGGTAAAGAATCCACCTGCAGTGCTGGAAATGCAGGTTCAGTATCTGGGTTGAGAAGATCCTCTGGAGAAGGAAATGGCAACCCACTCCAGTATTCTTGCCTGGGGAAATCCCAGGGAGAGAAGAGCCGGGCGGGCAACAGTCCATAGGGTCACAAAACAGTCGGATATGGCTTAGTGACTAAACAACAACAGGCAGACGCGGAGCAAAAGCCCAAGCTGGGAGGGTCAGTCCTCACGTCGTAACATCCGGGCACCTGAGAGATGTGAACGGCGTGGCATCCCTGGGCTCGTGGCACAGGAAGAAATGCCCTGGAGAACACAGGAGTCCGCACCTTGACCAGAGCCCCTCTCCCTGGGCCAGCACGCAGCTTGTGCACTACACACACACAGACGTCAGAGTCCTGGGCCTGGGTCTCGCTGGGTGTCTCGCTTCCTTCCCGGGGCTTGGAGGCCTCTGTAGGTGCAGCTCTGGAGGAAATAGCCCTAACTCTGCTTCTCCCATCCCTCCCTTCTCTGTGTACGTGTCTGTCTCTCTCTCTGTTGCGTGACTTTCCTCCCCTGGCCCCGCCCTCCCCCATCTTTTTTATTTTTACGGATGTTCTTTTTTGGTGATACGTGGTCCCCTCATGTGGTCCCTCCCCTGCTGCAGAACTCGTCCAGCTCGGCCTCCTCCGAAGCCTCGGAAACCTGCCAGTCGGTGAGCGAGTGCAGCTCGCCCACCTCGGTCAGCTCAGGCTCCACCATGGGCGCCTGGGCGTCCACGGAGAAGGTGACCGGCTGGAGTCCCAGCCTCTCCCCCAGCCCTCCCTCTGCCAGCTACTTCCCGCACAGCCGCAGGAACCCAGAAACTCAAAACCTCCACCAAGAGTAGCCCCTCTTGGGACAGAGGGAGGGACGAGACTGAGGGATTTTTCGGGAGGGGGGTGCCTGGCTTCTGAAGCAGTGACCTTGCAATCATCAAGAGGGAGAGGAAGGGGTATGGGGAACTCGGAGGTGTGAAGGCTTCTTCCCAGGACATGGATGGTCATCCATCTTCCCTCCTGCCCCTCCCCTGCACTCTGCCCGCCATGGCCACCTTGTCACCTTGTCGTTGGATGTGACATTCCACTGCGTCAGAGGCTGTGTGCTTTCCCGCCTTTCTGTTTGCAGCCCCTCCTTCTTCGCCCCAATTTAGAATCTGCTCCTGAACACTCTGATGATTTGGAAACCTGGAATGAACAGCTTCAGCTGATGGTGTTTTGAAAGCTGTACAATGAGATGAGCAAATCACCATCACTTAGTGAAATAATCAAAGTCCATTGAGCACTGCACATTAGGGACACCGATCATTTCTGAACTATTCTAAAAGTAGATACAGTATATTCCCCCACTGAATGCTTGGTGTCAGATAAACATGCATTCTTTGCACCGTGGAGCTCTTCTCTCACATCATGGACTGTCCATGAGCAGCAGAGTCCCTGATGTTTATTTGTAAATACTCAGGTCTCCCCTGTCCCTTGAATGTCAATGCCATCTTGTATCTCCACGCTCATCCTGTTATATTAATTTTTTTTCCTTTTTCCTCCCCTTTTTTTTGTTTCCAGTTGTCTAACGGGTTTTCTCACTATAGTTTATCAAGTGAGTCCCATGTGGGGCCCGTAGGGGCGAGCCTTTTCCCTCATTGCCTGCCCGCCTCCCGCCTGCTCCCTCGGGTCACCTCTGTCCATCTTCCAGACTACGCTCATTATTACACCATTGGGCCCGGCATGTTCCCGTCATCTCAGATCCCTAGCTGGAAGGTTTGTGTCTCTCCGCCCTCTCCCCCTCCCTCATTGCCTCTGTGCTTACCCCTCTTTTGCCCCTACAATGCTCACCCCAATTCTCCCCTCACCCCCTTCCTCTCACACTCTGCCTTCTTCCCCATAACACCTCCTCCCTGAGTAAATTCTCCCCGGGGAGAACCAGAATCCAGCAGGCAGCTCTGAGACAGAGATGTCCACACGGAGCTGGGCTTGGAGGGGTTGCCTTTAGGAGACACCAGTTAACCCCGTTAGACCCCAGTAGACCCAGATGGAGCACGGTGGGGATATTTGGTTCCAAAGTGTACATCCCGGTTCTGCCCTCCTGGGGGATTCCTGAGGGAATTGCTGATATCGAGGACTGAGTACCCCAGACTGTTCCTTGAGTCCCTTATCGGGCCATGGTGATAGAACCATGCCTCCAGATGGGTGTTGGCTTTTTTTTTTAAATCTTTAAAGTACATGCAGACTTTTAGTCTTAATGGTTTATATTAAGACATATAAACCAATAAACATTGCTCTAAAGCAATAAACATTGCTTTAATATACAAACAAGTTTTTATATTATTTCCTAGTAAGTACAATTGATGCCCAGAGGATATTTTGAGAGGTCCCTAACTGGAATAGTAGGCCCCTAGGCAGCCTGCATTTTGAGCAAGTGGTACAGACCTCTCAGACTCCTCAGAATCCTTCTTCCAACCCAGGGGCCTTCCATGCCTCTGTGAGGACCTCAGAAGTCACATCCCCAAGTACCCTTAGGGGCTGCTTCCCTGAAGTGAGGCTCAGCCTCGGGGAAAGTGTCTGACGTTCCTTTAGTGCCCCCTGGTGGCTAGGCTATGCAAGTGCGATCAATTGAGCCCATAGGCCAGGGTCTTCCTCAGACATCAGGGGAGGGCCTAGTCCCTGGGGATGTCTTTCCACTGGCTCGTGCCTTTAGACACCGCAGGCAGCTGGTCAGCTGTTTGGTGGCTGTAACAGTCTCCCCCAGGCTCCCTGCCAAGTTGTGGGTTTTCTGTCTTTGGGCAGATATGAGGAAAGGAGAGGTACCCAGGGATTCCCCAAAGGACTATCCATTCCCTTCTGCTAGCGCTGGGTAAGGGGAGAGGGGCTGCTGGCCTGTCCCAGTGTGAGCTTCCCCCGTGGGGACCAGCCGCCTTCCGTGGGTGGGCAACTGTCTGGAGGGTTCTCTGGCCTCCAAGTGGAGGCCAAGGCCCTGGCGCCTGACCACGCTTGCACCACTCAGGACTGGGCCAAGCCAGGACCTTACGATCAGCCTCTCGTGAACACCCTTCAGCGCCGCAAAGAGAAGCGAGAGCCAGACCCCAGCGGAGGAGGCCCCGCTGCAGCAGGAGGTGTCCCCGCTGCTACCGAGGAGGCCCAGAGGCCAAGAAGCATGACCGTGTCGGCTGCCATCAGGGTGACGCTCTTGTTTTCTTCGGCTGGCCAGGGCCCTCCACCCCTGGCCAGGGGCCACATGCTGGCCGGCAGCTGGAGGGACCCGAGCCCCTTTCCCCAACTCCCTGGTCTGTGGCATTTAGGCTCCCAGGGAAGGTCTCATATGGGAGTTAGACTAGAACTTTCTAGAGCCTGGGTAGGGCCCAAGCAAGCTGACAGCCTCCTGGGCCCAGAGACCCAGTGGTGGCCCCACTGGAAGAGTAGAAAGGCTCTGGGGTTATCAGACAGGGACTCATGGCCCTGGGGTCTCGTCTCTTTCCTCCCCACTGCAGCCCGGAGAGGAGATGGAGGCTTGTGAGGAACTGGCACTGGCCCTGTCTCGGGGCCTCCAGCTGGACACCCAGAGGAGCAGCCGAGATTCGCTTCAGTGCTCCAGTGGCTACAGCACCCAGACCACAACACCCTGCTGCTCCGAGGACACCATCCCCTCCCAAGGTAGGAGGCAGCCTAGGCTCTCCAGCCGGGCTTCCTGAGCAGTGCCAGGTGAGGACGGGGCCCCCCTCCCCGCTGGGAGGAAGCAGACATCCGAGCAGACATCATCGAGCATCTTGGAATGCGCGGGAGGGGATCCGTCTGTGATTGTTAGGTAGCTGCCATCCAAGGAAGTGGCCAGACTTTCACAGCTTCACTTGTTCTTCACCTTCAGGGTTCAGGACAGTTCCCATATGAACAAGATGCTGTTAATGATACTGTCTCATTTGTATTTGGCACTTTGTGCTTCCCTGATGGCTCAGAGGGTAAAGAATCCACCTGCCAATGCAGGTTTGATCCTTGGTTCAGGAAGATCCCTTGGAGGAGGATGGCAACCCACTCCAGTGTTCCTGCCTGGAAAATCCCATGGACAAGGTTGCAAAGTCAGACATGACTGAGCAACTAAACAGACAAAAACAGACTAAGCACTTTATTGTCCCATTTATTTGTCACAGCCACTTATGTAACATGTATGCGTGCTCACTCAGTTGTGTCCAACTCTTTGCAGCCCCATGGATTGTAGCCCACCAGGCTTCTCTGTCTATGGAATTCTCCAGGCCAGAATACTGGAGTGGGTTGCCATATTCTCCTCCAGGGAATCTTCCTGACCCAGGGATCACACTGTGCCTCTTGTGTGACCTGCACTGGCAGGCAGGTTCTTCACCACTGCGTCACCTGGGAAGCCCATGTGTGTATCTATCCTCATTTTACATACATGGAGACAGGCCCAGGGTTCACACAAGTAATAAGCAGAGCTAGAGTCTGAATCTAAGATCTGTCAAGAGTCTGAAACCCAAATTCTTAACCTGTTCCAGCCAAATTCTCTATGAACCCGCCTCTCTGATCCCTCTCCCCAGACAGCCACAAGGCCAGCATGATGGCATTCCAGCTGCTAGGAGAGATCTGTGAGTTGGCCAAGCCCGTTGGCAGTCCTTCATCCAGGTCTCTCAGACAGTGGGTCTCAGTCGAGGAGCGTCTTGTTCCCTGGAGGAAACCTGGCAACATCTAGATTTTAGTTGCTACAGTTGGAGGGGGTGCTACTGGCATCTGGTAGACAGCCAAGGATGCTGCTAAACATCCCATAATACAGCCCAAAGACCCCCCACACCCCACCCCACAACTGGCCTGGCCCAGATGCCAGAGTGCTGCTGCTCAGAAACGTGCTCTGTGTTCAGGCCGGACACCTTCCCCTCCCGCGTGACCCTGTGTTGGGAGAGGAGGTGAGCATGCTGCACTGACGGAACCTGTCTTTGTGCAGAGTTTTCAGAGACTCGCTGCCAGTTCCATTGTTTTTCTAGTCTTTGCACGAATGAGCCGATCATGGGGGAGGTCTGTTATGGTCCACGTGGGGTTTTTTTCTCACTTCCGGGCTGGAGAGGTTATTTCCTCCTTCCACCCTCTACTCCTCCCAGAGGTTCTCAGAGGCAGCCAGTTTTGCATCCTTCCCAGCTCAGCGGTGTCTGAGTGCAGGCCTGTGTGTCCAGCTCTGCTCTGGGTGCTCAGGACTCCCTTGGTGAACAAAATGACAATCCCCATCAAGGAGTTCTTAGGTGGTGGGGGCCCAGAAACCCAGGGAGGCTTGGGGTGAAGTTGTGGGTGAAGTCCCTGGCCTCTGGGGCCTTCTGTCCTCCCAACACAGAGAATGAAAGAGCACAGCCACCACCTTGGAGATTTCTAATTGGATCCTATAATCAGTTTCAGATTACGATTATTTCTCTGTAAGTGGTGACCAGGAGGCTGATCAGCAGGAGTTTGACAAATCCTCCACCATCCCAAGAAACAGTGACATCAGCCAGTCCTATCGAAGGATGTTCCAAGCCAAGCGCCCGGCCTCGACCGCGGGCCTTCCCACCGCCCTCGGACCTGCCATGGCCACCCCAGGGGTTGCGACCATCCGGCGGACCCCTTCCACCAAGCCTTCTGTCCGCCGGGGGACCATAGGAGCCGGTCCCATCCCCATCAAGACACCTGTGATCCCTGTCAAGACCCCCTACCGTCCCAGACCTCCCTGGGGTGCTGCCAGCCCCTCCAGATGGGCCTGAGGAGAGGGGTGAGCACAGCCCAGAGTCGCCGTCTGTGGCTGAGGGCCCCCAGGGTGTCACCAGCGTGCCCGCCTCAATGTGGAGCGGCCAAGCCTCCGTCAATCCTCCTCTTCCAGGCCCAAAGCCGAGCATCCCTGAGGAGCCCAGACAGGCAATTCCAGAAAGTGAGGCCGAAGACCAGGAGAGGGATCCCCCAAGTGCCACTGCCTCTCCAGGCCAGGTTCCAGAGAGCGACCCTGCAGACCTGAGCCCGAGGGACGTCCCGCAAGGAGAAGACATGCTGAATGCCATCCGAAGGGGTGTGAAACTGAAGAAGACCACGACAAACGACCGCTCAGCCCCGCGCTTCTCTTAGGCTCTCTTAGGCTCACAAGAAATGCTGCCAGTGGGGAATGAACTGTCTAATTAATAAGACCTAATTTGTCTTGATCCATTCCAATCTATAATCAAAAGATTTTGTAGGCAACTCAGAACACAGCTCTTTTGAAAGTACACCTTTAGATAAGAAAAGCAACATATGTAACTGACATAACCTTGATCTTTTAATTTGTAAATATCAACAGTTTTCTTTCTGCACATTTTAATCTTAAGTTTCCCCTTTGATTTTTCTGAAGGTGCCAAATTCCATTTAACTTTTTACAAGTCTTTGTAAAATTTTAAATGCATAAGGGGGCGGGGGAGGTCGGGCAGGGGAACCACAAAGATAGTGATTTCAGAAGAAAGGATAACTATACTTAGCTTTTTTCTTTTGTTTTCCTGCAAGCTTTTGTAGATGCATTGTAGTAGTCTGGCTTAGGAGCAAATTTATTTTAATGTACAAACAAAATGGATAGAGAGTAAAAATCCTTATCCACACAAACTACTTTCGGGATGAGAAATGCAGGAGTCCGTTGATGAGCAATATCTGGAGTGAAGTAACTCTGGAAATGGTAGACTGTGTTGGGATTGGGGGAGGGCTGGGGGGAGGGGCACACTGTCAACATAGCCGATCCTGTTACATTTAAGGGTAGCCTCGTAGGTTGAATTTCTAGTAGCTTCATGGTAAATGCATCCGAATAAGCCATACTGGATTGCAGTGTTTGTTTCTGTAGGGTGTTTAAGGACTTCCTTTCTCCCACGATTCCTCCTGACTGCACACAGCACCCACCTCCAGGCCTGTGCATGCGGCCGCCATCGGGTAGACATAGAACCCCCACTTCAGTTACTCGTCTGTTATACCCACTTTCATTGAGTCCAAATGCATCCAAAATGGTAAGGCAGTTTTAAAAATGTGAAAACATTTAAAAATGATAGCAGGGAATTCTTAGATATAGTAAATGCCTTTTACTTAACTGTGCCCAGCAGGCTGGGTGCGTGAAAAGCCCAAATATTTTGAAAAAACTCGAGCGGATTTAACAAGGGTAACCAGCTTGGAGTCTAGCAACTTGCCAATGTGTTTACCAGTCTGGGGGCTTGTTTTTCTTACCTTCTTTTAAATAAGTGGCAGTTAACTGGCTTCATACTAAACATCGGAGAGGAGGATTTCTTTATTGTCACCTGGAATCTGACCACTATACTGTCCTCTTTTTTGTATTCTAGGTAATGTTTTTTGGAATGGATTTCTGTCTTTTCTTTTTAAGTGAAAGCTATATTTGTTATAATGCCCATCCCCTAAAGCCAACAGAGATTTGTAGATTTAAAGGGATCACATTTGGGGACCGCGATGCTGTTTTGTTAAAAAAAAGCCAGCCTCTTAGTGGGGTCATTTGAAAGTGCTCATTTGGGACCGAACCTCTAAAGGAGAAAGAGCCTGCCAGGTCCCCCAGGGCCTGCAGATCTCTGTTGGTGCTAAGCTTTGGCTACATACTCTTATGCTTTAATACATAACTGCATTGGATGTGAAAGAAACATACCTGTATAGTCACTGTTCTATATATTAACATTTAACACTGCTGTGATCGCTCAAGGACATTTTATGTTATGGCTTTAAAGCAAAGGCATGATTATTAGAAACTATTTAAGCTTTTTTTTCTTTGAAAAACAAGCTCCTTTTACAGAATATAAGCAACAGTAGTGCCTGTGGTTTAGCCCACCAATCTTGATGACTAAAAGTAGCTGATGCATTGTGCATATGATGCTTGAGATGGTTTTTGCAAAAGCAGAAATCACTGCAAGGTAATTACGTTAGATAAAAGTGGTATTTTAAACCTTTGAAATAAATGGATGTAACTGTACCTTGGTACAGCTTTTCACTTGTTTAGTTTTTAAACGTTAGTATAATCTGAATAAATTTAATATAAAATGTTGCCAAATTCAATGTAGAAAGAATGTGACAAAACACTTTGGGTAGTTCTGTTTGTGTTTTTGCATATTGTAAAAGCAGTGTCACAGCTAAAAAATAAAGAAATTGTTTCTAAAGGTAAATTATTGTGGTTTAGTTGCTAGTTTGTACTGAGAGTTGACCTCTCCCTGTGCTGTTTTTTGTTCTAAACTTGTATAAATAACAATTGTGTAACGTGTCTCCCTTCTACCTTGTAACAGTTGCTTCAGCCTACATTATAAATAAAGAACCACTAGAAAAAAAAAGCCCTGCATTTCAAGTCTTATTAAAATTCAGGCTGAGGTCTTGGTCAAATGTTAGAAGATGGGCTGAAACTCAGATTAAGCTTAGAAAACTGACATCATTTCTGTGCACCCTAAGAACACTTAGTTGGCTGATCTAAGTGTTAGGTTTCAGTGAGTTTAATGTTAACAGTTCCATGAGTTACCAAGAAGTGAAACTAGCTGGGTTTGGTTGAATTTTTAAAATGGCTTTACCTTTAGGGAAAAAACAAACTTCATTTAGTTTTTGCCACCCTTACCTTTGTGTCTGCAGACAATCCAAGCTACAGTAGAGAAAACAAAGCTGGGAAACTGCCACACATGCCTCATGGTGCCAAATGACTGTCACAAAAGTGCCATTCAGATCAAACACTTTAATCCCAGCCACCAAACTCCAATCCTGAGAACCCCATAAACTACATGGTTATTTGCTAACTGTGTGCTTCTTAAGAGTGGTCCTTTAATCAAAGCTAAAATTCTATGAGTGGAATCCAGGAAACAGAAAAGATATCTTACACCCTCACTACTGCCAGGCTTTGTCGTCTTAGCCTCTTATGCCTTCCACTCATTACAGCTGAGTTAAGCCTTCAATTCGTTTATTCAAGTAAATCTTGTATCTGGTTCTGCTGTGCAGTTTTCCCTTGATAGCATACTTATCAATATGACTTAATGGGGAAGAACAGAACACGTCTGACCGACTACATTTCACATACTTTTCTTTATATGCATAACTGCTAAGAAAATGACAGCGGCCCAATCACCTAGCATGTCACTCCTCTGAAGAACACGTCAGTCATACCAGGTGGAGTTATTTTATTAGGGCAAGTGTGTATCCTGTTAACTCATCTCACTTGCAAGTGTGACTGTGAGGCATCTTCCTCTCTACATGGGCCGCTCCCGGGGTCTGGTCACGATATGCCACCACAGAGGGGCAAGTCACCTTGCTTTCGGGCTGGGGGCAAAGCTTCCAGTTCGGGGACCACCAACTGGGGTTTCCTCCTGCAGCTGCTTCACCTAGAAGAGGGGTAAGGAAGGAACAATTAGAAAAGGAGTCGACCTCTCTGCTGTGGAGCAGTGTCAGCACTGTTTCTACTGTGTCACGTGACACTCTGATCCTCACTACAGAAAACGGTTGTTTATACAGAACTGCATTATTTTTATGCCCATATTTTAACTCAGATACAAAAGCTGTTCTCCTTCACGGTTTTCCCATTCTTAAAACAGCAAAGCTGAGAACAAACCCTCCCACCCCACCTCCTACTCATTAAGCGAAACCCTGACAATTACTACTCCAAGTTCCCCTTGTTATGGCCCCTTCACCTGACCACCCCGCCATGTTCTCTTGTCTCTGAAAAGTGGTCTCCAAAAGCACTGTTAAGAAACCTTCATTTGCATACATTAGGGATTAATTTAAAAGCCCTCCAAATAGCAATCAGGTACAAACGTGCTCAGTCCTACCCCCTGCTGCCCAGCTACCCCTTGTTCCAGCGAACCTCTGAGACCACCACTGTCCTAACACAGGAGGAGACCCAAGGCACCCACTTTGCAGAGCCATGATTTTTGAACCTCCCTACAGAAAACCAGTTCTGGGTTGTGGCAAACCTGGGCCACAGTACATGTGCTGTTTAATAATGTCGATGGAATTAGTAAAGGAGGAAGGTTTTGGGGAGAGGTTACCAAAGCAGTCAACTGCAGAATGAATCTGCTGCTCTCCATGAACATACACACCTCAAGTTGCCAAATGCTCACATACTTCTTGGAAAACACTGCCCTCCTTGATCACAAAATCATGACTTCAAGTAACCCAATATCCCAGTAACTAGTGTCCTCTTCCAACTCATTTACTTAAAGGCCCCTTGAAAATAACTTCTTGAACTCATAGAGGCTGCCAGTTCCCGCGTGCTCCCACCTAACTTGCCTTTCTCTGCATCAGTCTCCTGTGTACTTCCCTGCTTGATCCAGCTAGACTCCATCACGAAAATCACTCCCTATGGAGTAACTCCAATTCCTTGTCGCTCTTGACAGAGAACAGCCACACCGTCTACCTTCAGACCTGCACTCGTACAGCTTAGTATTGCTAGAGAAAAAAAAATTCTGGAACAAGCTGGAGTCACAACATATCTATTCCCAGCCGCACATGGGCCTCCAGCACCCCAAGGCAATCTTCCTGCTCCTCTCCAGCAAGCTCATCCTCTGGCCCACGATTATCACACCCTTTCCATGTTCTACAAAAATGCTTTGCCCACTCCCTGGCTTTTCCTTATTTCATTTAAGAGAAGCCAGCACATGAAAGTCTGTCATTTCCCCATTATCAAAACTTCTAACCCCAAAGTATTTACCTACAGCTTCTGTCCAATAAGAATGGAGGAAGAATCCCTTCTCCTTTCAAAGGCCCCCACACGGGCTCAGGATCCTTAAAAATTTTCTTCTGTACCTGTTCCATCTCGATTTAGCATTACCAGACTCTCCCTCACCCCAAATCTCACCAGCACATATGCATTATTATTTTAAAAGAAAGTAATCTCTCAGTCTCTAGTTACTGCCCCATTTCTTTGTTCTCCTCAGCAAATGTTCAAGAGCCATCTCTCCCTCCCGTTTTCTCCTCCTCAGCTTCCAATCAATCTTCGTGTGACAGGTAAGCTCAAGTCAGGGCCACTAATGCCCTTTCTGTAACTAACACCTTTTGACATTTCCAGGACCCTAGTCCACATCAAAGATGATTGGCCCTGGCCACTATTCCTGAAACACTTTCTCTTGGATCTAAGGATCTCAAACCTTTCTGTGGCTCTCCACCAGCCTCCACTTAATCCAGTTCCTCTGCTGTGGAGAGGGAACTGGGAAGAGGCCCCTATTCCCCCTTCTGTGGCTTTTAAAACAATCGATAACGCCCACATTTTTATTCTGAGCCCAAATCTCTGAGTTCCAAATCTGCACATCCAAAGTCACCCTCGGCACCTGCACCAGATGTCTCAAGATTCTCAACTTTAACATTTTTAAACATTTAAAACTGAACACCTGATTGTCCTCTAACATCTGTTTTTTCTTCTCTTCCCTATCTCAATAAACACCACCACCAAACTCCACATGTTGAAGCTTAAAACCTGGAAATCATTCTTGATTCTTCCCTGTCCTTCACTCCACATGGTCCCCCCATCCCAATCCAATCCCTCTTCACATCCCTGCAAACAACATCCTGAAGCTGCTTCCTTCCACATCCACCGTGCCCATCCTAGTGCCAGCTGTGTAATCTTTGGACTAAACTACTGCAATAACCCAAACTGGCCTCTTCCCTTCTCCACTTGCCCTCTCCAATATTTTTCACACTACAGCAAGACTGAATTTTGTAAAATAAAAATCAGGGCTTCCCCGGTGACTCAATGGTGAAGAACTCACCTGCCAATGCACTAGATACAGGTTCAATCCCTGATCCAGGGAGACTCCACATGCCTCAGAGCAACTAAGCCCATGTGTCACAAGTATTGAGGCTGTGCTCTAGAGCCTGGGAGCTGCAGCTACTGAAAACGACATGCCCTCGAATCCATGCTCAACAGCAAGAAAATGCACCACAATGAGAAGTCCTCAAACGGCAACTAGAGAAAAGTCCTCATAGCAACGAAAACCCCGCACAGCCGAAAAATGAGTAGGTTTTAAATACATGTATCAGTCATCAAGAGTGGGAAAATACCCAAGGCGCTGGTGGAGAAGGTTAATAGATTACAGACTAGAGGAAAGTCAAGCAAAGGGTTATGGAGGGGAAGGAGGAGAGAAACAAAATTAAACAGAAAAGCCCAAAGACCAGGAAACATACTTAACCTATTTCTAAGGTGGTTGTAAATGTTGTATTGAACACAACCTGAAAGAGAAAGTATAGGCAAGACTCACCTCCCGCCTCCCAGCTCTCCCTCCGCAGTTTCTTCCACTGTTCTCTCTTAGCAAAGTAGTCAGGATACATCGCTTTCTCTGAAGGATGCCAGTCATCTAAGCACCACTCAGGAACCTGTCAGGAGGGGAAATCACAGCATCATTCCACAGAACACATTTACATGTCACAGGGAGGGCCTTCTCAGGAAACAAAAATCAATGCATTTTTGTAACAATTCTAAGTACCAGAGTTGCTTCTGACACTAAGTGATAAACAGCAGAGGACCAAAATAAAGAACACTTTAGACTGAAACCACCTAGGGCTGTAAAACAGCAAGGTCAGTCCAAAGAGAACTGGCATCGTCCCTCCCCTACCTGAGCTCTCTAAACATCCAACGTGGCTTTATGTTATTTGGAAATACCACTTAGAATACTAAGAGCCAATTGAAACTGCTTAACTTCAAGATCCAAAAATGAGTTATTTACCCATTCCTTAAGCACTTTCCTTTGTCAAATAGTTTACTGCAAGACCCTGGCTCTGAGTCTGGAAAGAAAAGACTTGATGGCATCTGGGAGAGAAAACTTGACACTGAAAAAAATGTGTAACTGTCAGAAATCTGCCCTTAAAAAGGCGAGTGGTTTCCAGGGCTGAGGTTTGAAATTCAACACACCTGTGGTCCTCACCTACCTTGTAACACTCGTATCTCTCATAGGAGGTGCCCCCCGGAGACTCAGGGAAGATGTACGGCTGAGGATGCTGACCATGCCAGAATTCTTCCTCTGCCTCCCTCAGCAGCTGGGTGGCCTTCACCATGTCCTTTTCATTCTTATGTTCATCAAACCGGGCTCTCAACAAGCAAGCAAAATACCGGTATTTATCCCTTAAACCAAAATGGTTTTGGAGATTAGAAATGTAATCTACTCAATCAGGCAGTAGAACTATCTGACAAGAGGCAGTACTTCCACTAATGCCTCCCAGGTGAGTAGTGCAACTTCCCAGCCCCTCCCCGGACCCTGTCAATGGAGCGGCCGCATCATTATGACAGCTTTCTTGGCAGTCCCCCCAAACACCAGCAGCGAAAAACTACTGTATTAATAAACACAGCCTAACCTCTTTCCCCATCTCCTCTATAGGAGGATCATTCAATTCATTGAATGACAACTTACTGAACTTCCTCCTACCTTGTGCTAGACACTGAGCTAAACTCTAGATACAGAGATGTGGAAGGCAGATATTAACATGGTGGCAACAGTGTGGCTCAAAACAGACCCGGGTTCAAATTCTGAATTTGACACTAGCTGCATGACCTTAGGCAAGTTCTGGTCAGGTTCTAGAAAGTGTTAGTGAAACTGTTCCTCAGTCATGTCTGACTCTTTGTGACCCCATGGACTGTAGCCCACCAGGCTCCTCTGTCCATGAGATTTTCCAGGCAAGGTTACTTGAGTGGGCTGCTATAGATGCAGAGATCATTTATGGGGCTTAAAAATTTTATTATTAATTTTTAAAACAATAGTTGATTTACAATGCATTAGTTTCTGGTGTACAGCAAAGTGAATCAGTTAAACATACATATATACATTTTTTCATATTCTCTTCCATTATAGCTTATTATACTGATATAATTCCCTGTGCCATACAGTAGACCCTTGTTATAGACAATAGTCTGTATCTGCTGATCTCAAACTCCTAATATATACTTCCACCCCAACTTTCCCTTTGGTAACCATAAATTTGTTTTGTCTGTTTCGTAATTAAGTTCCTTTGTATATAATTCCGAATACAAGTGATATCGTATTAGTCTTGTCTTTTTGACTCATTTCACTTAGTATAATCATCTCTAGGGTCATCCATGTTGCTACAAATGGCATTATTTCATTCTTTTTTATGGCTGAGTAATAACAGGGCTTTGATAATACAGGTCGCAGATGATAAGGGCCTGAAGCAGGCCACAGTGATGGATGGTGACAGGAGAAAAACATTTAGACTACAAATTTATGAGAGCAGGCTATGGAGTCGGATTGCTTAAGACTGAATCTTAGCTCTGCAGTTACTAGCTGTGTGATCTAGGGTAAATTACTTCAAGTCTTTAGGCCATGGGTTCCTCCTTCATTTAAATGTTAATGAAGAAGTGAAGTGAACTCACTAAGTCGTGTCCGACTCTGCGATCCCATGGACTGTAGCCTACCAGGCTCCTCTGTCCATGGAATTCTCCAGGCAAGAATACTGGAGTGGGTTGCCATTTCCTTCTCCAGGGGATCTTCCCGTCCCAGGGATCGAATCC
The DNA here is from genome assembly GCA_917880005.1 of Nanger dama. Lineage (NCBI taxonomy): Eukaryota > Metazoa > Chordata > Mammalia > Artiodactyla > Bovidae > Nanger > Nanger dama. The sequence continues at coordinate 352,771 of CAKJTW010000075.1, forward strand.
AGGTCTCCTGCATTGCAGGCAGATGCTTAATCTTCAGGCTGTCCTTAAAGATGCGATAAGCTAAAACACATAAACACACTTCACACAGTGCTGGGTACATCCTCAGTGCTCAATGTCAACTACTAAGATTATTACAGTGGGAAGAGAATTTACAAAAATCAGGGTCCAGTTGTACATGGACCGGTACCAAGGGCATATAAGTATGTATGTATATGACTCTGGCATAGGGTTAAGTTTTGAGCACCTGAAAATAATACTAAGACTTAAAGCTGAGTGACTATATTACTAGTAATGCCATTAGCTGAGGCAGGGAATTTGGGAAGAGAGTCAAAATGAGGGAGTGAAAATAAAAGTTCAGCTTCAGAGCACTGTAGGTAATCTAACAAATAGTTGGCAATACAGCTCTAGAGACAAGTCCCAACAATAGATGAGGCTGCACAGTGTATATACAGCAATAACCAAGTGTATAGGATGGACCCATGCAGAGCAAATAGCACACTGTGAGGGCAAATGGAAGAAAAAAAAAATCAGGAAAGTACAGAGAAAAGATGTTAGGAGATTTAAAGGAATGCTTAGTTAGTGTTATCATGATAACTACATTTATCCTTTCCTCCAAGGCTAATAAAAATATTCCCAGATGTAGTTCAGCACTCCCTAAATTCTTGATGGCTTGACTTCCTTCATCTTATAAAACTGATAATTCTCTATGCTGTTTACATATGTCCATCTTTCCCATTAATCCATAAACTGCAACAGCCGAGAAAAGAGCCTTGTTAATATTTATTTATTCATCAGCCAGCAGAGAATCTGAACGGCAAATTCTGTCATGAATAAAAAAATTAGGAAAGTAATGAACCCTACAACCTTGAACTTGGCCATCCTGCTGCCTAGCAAAGAGAAGTAAGTCAATGACCTACAATCATCCAAAATACATAAAATCTGAGCTTCAAGGATGCCCTTCACAGCTTTTCCAGACATACTCAGTTTCATACTGCTTAGAAGTTTTCCTCAGAAGCCTTTCTCCTTAGACTAGGTTCTAGGATTCTGCTAAGGGAGTAGAGGCCTTGCATTCATATACATCTTGGGTTGTTACCCCAGGATCACAAAAATCCGTGTTTTAAGATTGCGTTCTAAGATTGTGTTGTAAGACTAGTTCCAGATGGACAAGAGAGGAAAGAAAAAAAATTATGTGGGAGGTAAAGAATTATGTGGGATGAAGCTAACAAAAAGGGCTGGATGAAGTTACAAAGAGGAAAGCTGATGCTGATGGGGGTGGGGTGAGGGTGATGATGATGCTTTGGAGTTGATACTTGAGTTTTAGTCCTGGCTAGGCCACTTACCAACTGCAGGGCCTTGAGCAAGTTATTCTCTTGCCTTTTCTCATCTATAAAATAAGGCTGCTGCTGCTGCTAAGTCGCTTCAGTCGTGTCCGACTCTGGGTGACCCCACAGATGGCAGCCCACCAGACTCCCCTTCTCCAGGCAAGAATACTGGAGTGGGTTGCTATTTCCTTCTCCAATGCATTAAAGTGAAAAGCGAAAGTGAAGTCACTGAGTCGTGTCCAACTCTCAGCGACCCTATGGCCTGCAGCCTACCAGGCTCCTCCGTCCATGGGATTTTCCAGGCAAGAGTACTGGAGTGGGGTGCCATTGCCTTCTCCATAAAATAAGGCTAAATCATCTCTAACTTCCAGAGGTGCGAGGACTAAAGAAAAGAACGCACTTGTTATTACTGCCAATATGAGGAACGCGGTCACGAAGGAAGCTATTATTGAGAGAGCGCTGGAGGCACAACAAAGTCCATCTGCGGTACTTTCTTTCTCTTAATTGTTATGCAATCCTCTGGGTGGGTACCGCGTCGTTTTCCTGATTAGAAAACCGAGGCCCGAGCCAGATAAACAAGTTTTCAAGGTCTTCCAGATGTGGGCGATGAATTCCGCATTCGAACCGAGGTCTAGAGGCGGGCTTTGGGGGCGAGGGACCGCGTTCCCACCCCGTCCTCGAAGTCCTTGAGCCGCCCGGTACCAAGGACCTTTCAGCCTCTGTGGAAGCCCCCGGGGTTACCTCCCCGCACCCTGGGTCCCCATCTCCCACCTGTGGATGCACCATGATTCCAGGTGTCGCAGGGCCCGCTTATAAAGCCGCAGCACCTTCTGCTGGTGGGTCAGATAGGCGGCCGACGATATAAACGCCATGACGGCCGGCTCACCTTCAGCGGCCCTGGGGGCTCCCGGGAAACCGGATGTCAGCGGGTAGGGGGCGGGGCTGCGGGGGCGGGGCGATAGAGGGCCGTTTCCGCTTCCGTCGAGAAGAGCCTGGGGCTGCAGTCATGAGTCGTTTCAAATTCGTGGGTAAGAGTTTGCCAGGATTTGGGGCATTTCCATTCTCGGGCGTCACGCACCGCTGCTAGAGGGCCCAGGACGTGAGCTCGCCAGCTCTTTGCCGGGTTGAACGTGCACTCCGCGGAAGAGGGCGCGGGGAGGCCTCTGGGTGCTGGTAATGTTCTGGTGCTCAATCTGGGTGCTGGCTTCACCGGTGTGCTTACTTGAGAAAATCGACGAACTTCGCAGTTATGACTTGTGCTCTTTCCAACATGTTGTTGTATTCAATAAAAAGAAAAAAAGAACAATTACTAAAAACTCAAGGCCAGACGTTGTATTCGCCTCTAGCCTACGTGCACCCAGCCTACCTCCCACCCCCTTCCCGTTTGTTTGGCGCAGAGGAGGATGGGGTATGGCATCGAGGGACGCGTTCACTCACTGATCCGTATCATAGTTCATATCACATTTACTGAGCGCCGCTGGTGGGCCAGGCATTGGCCTAGGAACACAGATCTGTCCTTAATCTGTTGGCATCACCATTTGGTGGGGAAACTGGAAGATACAATGGGAAGAGAAACAAGTTCTGTACTTTGCAAGTACACTAACCATTCAGCATCGGTAGAACAAGAGAGGAAGAATTCGACAGGAGTTAAAGGAGTAAGCGTATTTAGTACCAGGCACTCAGGAAAGGTGGGAGGCGGGGCCGAGGGGAGGGCACGGATATTGTGAGAGCTAGGATTGGGAGGCTGACTTGGGACTCGAATGCGTTGCTGAGTTTAATTTTACTATGATAGAGTGGAGGTTCACTGTAGGCTTTTGACAAGGAGCATTCCTTAAATCGTTGGATGCCAGTTTCACATTGGCAGCCTTGGGCTGTGGGATACAGCAGTGGGTAAAGCAGGGCATGCGCCTTCTTTGTGAACTTTCTAGCCAGTTGAAGTGGGAAAATAACGGCTGTTGTGTAGGTTTGGTAGGTCACAGGGAGAGGCAGGGAAGCATATCAGAACTTGAGCAAGGGCATTGGAAAAGGGAGAGAGAAATGGGGGAGAGATACAGATGTAGCATTTAGTGGCTGAGAGTTTATGACAAGAGAGATTAAACATGATTCAGGGTTGGGATAAATACCTCAATATGAAATGTAAAACTGAAATGGGTGGGAGATGTAGGGAAATCCATTTGGGTTAGGTAAATGTGAGAATCTTACATCAGGTGGAGACAGTTACTGGTCAGCTGGAAATGTCTTGCATTCAAAGAGGTTAGATCTAAACTTAGATCTAAGAGTTGTTTGGGGCAGTATTTTTTTACAAAGATATTGTGCTAAGTATGTGGAATTATAAAGAATCTAGTGGTACAGTTAGTTTTCAGGTATGTACAGTCAAAGGAAATGCAGGGGAGAGTGTTTAAGTGGCACCTTAAAGTGCCACGAAAGAGGTTTTTTAAAATACTGTGGGAGAGCCTAGGGTGGGGGACAGGTAGGTCCTCAGAAGTTGTAGACACTTTGCAGGTGTGGTGTCTCTCAGCCTCTTTATTACAGTCTGTGATATAATTGATGGGGGAAGATGGGGTGAGAGCCACGAAACACTCCACAAAGAAAAGGAAACACAACTTTTTAAAAGTTTTGTGTCTGTAATAAAAACTTAATCCTTGCCTCAACTTATGTCTCTTTAATCGTTTCTCTAGCCTCCAGAGTGGTCTGTATAAAAAAGTCAGCTACACTTTTCTTCTGCTTCAGATCTTTTAGTTATTGTTCTCAGGATAGTTGAAGTGCCTTAACATAGCATTGGAGAAGGAAATGGCAGCCCACTCCAGTATATTCTAGCGTGGAGCAGTCCATGGACAGAGGAGCTTGGTGGGCTACAGTCCATGGGGTCACAAAGGGTCGGACACGACCGAATCGGCCCAGCACACAACATAGCATACAAGCCTTTCTATGGTCTGGTCCTGCCCGCTTTTCCAACTGCATCCTTTTTATGCTCTGTAAACACTTGGAGGTGCTGTTTCTTCCTTCTGAAAAGGTTTTAGAGTGGCAGTTTGGGACCATAATGTCCCTTCTGTCTCTAAAATCCTCTTGCCTGGTTGATTTTTACCTACCCTTTACCACTTTATTTTATAATTAAAATACTTATGTACCTGCCTTTCCCATTAGTCTACACTCTTTTAAGGCAGATACTTGGTGGTATTTGTGATATTTGTCTTTGTTTCCCAGGGGCTTGTTTAGTACAGTGACTGTTCAGTGGAAGTATGAATGAGTGGGTAAAAGATGTGTAATCTTAGTATAGGTGGTAAGAAAATTCACAAAGGAATCTCAACCAGATAAGCTAGAAAAGACTTCTTACAGAAGGTGGATTTAATTGAAACATATTTCTTTCTGTATGCTCTTCATTTCCACTCTCTAGGGATAAACAGTGTTTAAAGTTTATATCCTTCCATAATTTTTAAATTTTTACGGAGACATAAAAATAGGCAAACATATCAGATGTGTCTTTTTATAATAAAAATGGGATCATACTATGCATTCTGTCTTTGTTATGTGAGTTTATTCCATGCCATTTAAAAGTTCTGCCTATGACCCACTACACAAATTTCTGCCTATAGTATTCATGAGTAATACTTTGGAAAACAACCTGTTAGACCCGTGGCCAGTTGTTCCATGAACAAGCTGTACATGTAGCAGTTGCGTGAAAAATTACACCAGTGGAGGAAGCTCCCTGGTGGTCTAGTGGGTGGAATTCAGTGCTCTCACTGCCATGGCTGAGGTTCAGTCCATGGTTGGGCAACTGGGATCCCATAAGCCAAAAGGCGTGGCCAATTTTTTTTTTTTTTTAATGATAGAAAAATTAAACCAGTGTTATAAAAGCAACCTTAGATTTTTATTTAGGACAGCTGACTATCCCCTGGTTGTAATCCTATATTACCCCCTTCTCAAATCACATAACCAATGGCTGCCTGTGTTTCTAATCTGGGGAAGAGGGCCAGGAAGCAGAAGTATTTGTGTTTTATGGGAAATATTGCTCTCTCCTAGGAGACACTTCAACATTGTGTCTTAGGCTATACTTGAGACTAATTTCTGTGACATTGTCTGCATATCATGCCACAAGTGACCGTCTTATCAGTCTGAATAGCAATAAGAATCTATGCTTAATCATTGCAAAGTGGTAAAATTTGGAATGGAGTGGAAGCTCCCTTTTCAATGCTGGTGAGTTCCTGCTCTAAAAAGTAAAGTCACTCAGTCTGATTCTTTGCAATCCCATGGACTCTAGCCTACCAGGCTCCTCTGTACATGGAATTCTCCATGCCAGAATACTGGAGTGGGTAGCCATTCCTTTCTCCAAGGGATCTTCCCAACCCAGGGATTGAACACAGGTCTTACACATTGCAGGTGGATTCTTTACCAGCTGATCCACCAGGAAAGCCCTCCTGCTCTAAAACTCACCCACCAAAGGTCACTTAAGGACCCAGAGTGAAGGATATACCCCCGGGGTGATAGGGGTGGCGGCAGTGGTATGTAAATCTTGATGCATTTACAGAATTTCTCTGGATGTCTTGTCTTTAACATTGAAATAATATAGTGCCCTTCTAAAATTAAAGCCTATGTTATCCCCAAGATTTTCCAAAGTAACATGGATACTCCAGGAAATCTCAGGGTGTTACATACTCTGGAATACCCCTCGTTTGAAAAGCAGAGGTTTAGAAGATGCCCATCTAGTAGCTTTTGTGCTCACTCCCATCAGACAAACCAGTGAGAGCGCAGCTGGCAGTAATTAGTAACAGTTACCTCAACCTCAGGTTGATCCTGGGGGTCCACCAGCTGGGGGCTCTTGGAAACTGTCAGGAGCACTCCCCTCAGTGGGAGGACTAGAAATAAATACAGACATTGCTGGATGTTGGGGGCAGGGGTTGGCAACGAGGGGAGAGGTTAAAAGAAGAGAAGGACTGTAAAATCACTCTCTACTGTGAACCTCTGCGCTACAGCACAGTGAATCTCTTCCAGACTTCTACACACACCTGTATGTGGGATGCCCTTTCTGTTTGTCAGCTTTTAAGCTTTAGCTTTCTACAAGATTTAGATCTTCTGTGGAGCTTTTTCATCATTCTTGCCAAAACTTTGTGCTCCTTCTTGGCGCTCTGAAGCACAAGCTGTGCTTTGTGATTGTTTACAAAGTGATTATTTACAGGCTTAAAAGTGTATAAAGCTCCTACTATATTCCAACCATTATACTAGGTTCTAGGGATAGAGCTTTGAAGAAGATAAACACTTCTTGCCTCATGTTGCTTACAGTCCAGCTTATTTTTTTATTATTTTTTTATTGAAGAATAATTGTTACACAGAATTTTGTTTTCTGTCAAACCACTTTATTTTATATCACAAATGTTGTTTGCAGTTCCTATATGGACTGTAAATTCCTAGAAGGCTAGGACCAAGTGACAGGTCTTATTCATTTCTGTACCCCCTAACTCCTTACATAACATTTGGCATAGTGTTGTTCTTCATAACTGTTTGGTAAATAAAGACAATAATGTATTGCCCTCTCTGCATCTGCACTTGTATTACCCTAATTCAGGTTCTCTTCATTGCAAATAGGAACTCTTGACTGTTTCCAGATGAACTATCCTGACTCCATTTGCCCCATTCAGATCCCACCTTCTACAAAGACACCAGAATGAGAGGTCCAGAATACCAGTCTTGGAAGCCATCAGTGCTCCCTGGTGCATCTGGTGTCGTAAAGACAAGTATCTGTAACATGGTTGAGTCTGCCCTTTTCTGGTCATTCCCATTTCTGCACTTCTCTCCACGATCACTGTGCTATTTCAGACCCCGGATGCTTTGTTTCCGCTGCTTCCTCTTATCTGCAGTTTCCTGTCTTCTGCTGGGTAACTCCCAACTCATCCTTGAAGATTCAGTTCAAGAAGTGCTTCTTTCTGGAAGCCTCTTCTGGACTAACTAGCATACTAAGTTGGGTGGTCCTCTTGTATGTCCCACAGTGCTCGTATCTACTCGTGATTTCTTTATTAAAAACAAAAACAAACTTGTTTATTTCAATATTTAAGATCCTGTGTCAGATCTCAGTTGTGGCATGCTGAATCTCTGGACTCTCTAGTTGTGACTGGTGGGCTTAGTTGCTTTATGACACGTGGGATCTTAGTTCCCCAACCAGTTATCGACTTGCATCTCTTGCATTGCAAGGCAGATTCTTGACTGGACCACCAGGCAAGTCCCCTAACTGTAATTTCTTAATTGGCTATTAAGGGATATGCCTTCCCAGTTCTGCAGTGAGTTTCTTGAGAGCAGGACTACTGGCTTTCATCTTGGTATCCCAAGTGTCTATCACAGTGACTGACAAGAAATAGGCACTTAGATTTTGTGTGAATGAATGAATGTGTGAATGAAAAGTAACTGGACCTTTTATTTAAAGTAAAAAATTCAAATAGAGGCCCTCCATGATTATATGTTTTTGTTTTTTTCTTTCCACAGATATTGGTATCAACTTGACAGATCCTATGTTCAGAGGAATTTATAGGGGGTTCAAAAGCATCAAGGTAAACTTTTCTTTTATTAAGCTATTTATGAAGACAAATTTTCTGGCTCAAGAGCGTAAAACCTTAACCCACCCTTAAAATTGAAATACTAAAGGATTTATTGTGCATCTTGGATAAAACTATAAAGTGAAACCCATATCAGCTATATTGGTAAACCATGATCATGAACATGTGTAAAATAGCTATTGTCACAAAATGATATAAAGTTTACAGCTTTGAACATAGAAATTGAGATAACCGTATGCATAAAAGACAAGTCATAGTGCTTCCCGGTTCCGCCGCAGCGGCACGTGAAGGTCGGTGAGTTGCCGCGGCGTTTGTCTCCGGCCGCGGGGCGCTGGGATGGAGCCCTCCTCGTCGTCTTCTTCCGCGTCGGGTATGGGCTCAGTTGACCCGCGGCTGCGGCATTTCATCGAGGTGGAGACCCAGAAGCAGCGCTTCCAGCAGCTGGTGCACCAGATGACGGAACTTTGCTGGGAGAAGTGCGTGGACAAGCCTGGACCGAAGTTGGACAGCCGGGCTGAGGCCTGCCTGGTGAACTGTGTTGAGCGCTTCCTTGATACAAGCCGGTTCATCGTGAAACGACTGGAGCAGACGCAGAAATCCAAGGCAGGCTTCTCAGAAAGCCTTTCTGACTGACCTCAGCATTACCTCTTTGGAGAAAAAAGGTAGTTCAAGAAATGAAGAGCAGTTGATGGGATGGTTGAAGAAGGCTGTAGGGGAATTGGCTCCCACCTTCGTCACTCTTGGGACAGACATCCTGTCCTCTCAGAATGAACAAAGACCAGTGTTTGTTGTGGGCCGGGATTTGAGGGTTAGATGTGTTTGGGGTTGTTTTTTAATGCTAATCTTGTGAAAACTGATAGATGAGTGGAAAACTACTAGATGAATATTATTGTATGTGGGACGATGCTTTTCTCGTAGTCCCATTAACTGCTTCCTATAATTTTAATAGTGGAATTGCTCTATAATTTGACAATGGGACCACATAGACAAGTGAAAATGAAGTCGTGAAAGTGAAGTCGCTCGTGTCCGACTCTTCGTGACCCCATGGACTGTAGCCTACCAGGCTCTTCCCTCCATGGGATTCTCCAGGCAAGAATACTGGATTGGGTTGCCATTTCTTTCTCCAGGGGATCTTCCGACCCAGGGATCCAACCCGTGTCTCCCGCATTCCAGGCAGACGCTTTAACCTCTGAGCCACCAGTTTGTTTTTGTGTGGGTTCATTTCAGATTTCTGGGGATACCAGTGTACATATTTGTGTTTCAGGGCAGCAGTCTGAGAAGAGTAATTTGGTACTTAACTGTAGGCCTCCTTATCTAGTGTTTGACTATGGGTGATGGCAAAAATGTATGGTATGTTCATACAGCACATTCCACCTTTCTGGATTATCTCCTTCCTTTATACTGTGATTCACTTAAATACCTATATAAAGTATGGTCTCAAGCTAGGACAGGTTGCCTTAGAGTCTAGAGGCCTTTAGTTAAAGGAAACTAGCCAGTGAACATAATTTTCATACTAAACTGCCACAAGGAAGAAGTTAACTTAACGTGAATATCAGGGTCCAAAAAAATTTATAAAGATGTACCTAAATGAGAAAATTAAGATTTGGGCCAGTCAGAAATTAACAGCAGTATCAAGTAGAGGTGCATGCCTATTGTAAATCAGTATAGTTTCCATTTACTGCTTTTTTTCATCATTGAAAAAAGCTTCTAAATGAAAAAGCAAACCATAAACCCAAATAGACTTTTCGCCCTTTCCGTCAACAAAACAGAAGTACAGTTCACCTATTTTGCCTTATATGGGTTTCTTTTCTTTTTTTTTTTTTAAGGTATTGCTAGGTCTTATTATATGATAAGCACTTATCAAATAGTATTGATTTGACTTTGATTTAGTAACTGTGATTTCTATGTATTCTTTCAATAAAGAATCTTATAGGTAAGTGAGTTCTTATTTACCAGATTTTAATGTGGGCTTCATCTCTTGCAGATGACTTACAAGACGTAATAGAGAGAGCTGTTCAGATTGGTGTTAAAAAGGTAACATTTCATTTTTGTTATTATGATTTTAAAAAAACACACCTAAATTTTGGTTAAAAATACTGCAGATGAGAAAGAGCCAATGCCACACTTAGCATTTTGTCATATGTATTGTCATATTAGCAAGTTAATGAAATAAAATATCAAAATATTATGTTCTCATCAGTTTAAGTGACACACACCTTGTGGGTAGTTCTTCCATGCTATCAAAAATGTAGTAAATGGCCAAGTCTTCTTGAAGAAGTTTTAAAACCCATCTGAATTACCAGATTTCTTAAAAGGCAACTATTAGTAGATTTTATAACATAATTTAGCTTTGGTTAGACGTAAGCAGTCATCAAAAGATATATCTCTAATCACCGTGTTTAGCTCTTATACTGTGTGCAACATTTCAAACAACTGAGAGAACACTTTAGTTTTTATGGTAATAATTTGATAATCAGGAGAATTCCTACTACTTTTAGAGAGTTCTAAACAAATGAATTTTAGCTCAGTGTCAAATTGTTTGAATAGATATTTCTCTTTAACTGGTATTTTTAAAGTAGCAAGCTAGCCCACACATGAGCACAGGGAATAAGATTTAAGTTCCATAAGGCTTCCTGGTAGCTTAGTGGTAAAGAATCTGCCTGCCAATGCAGAAGACAAAAGTTCGATCCCTGATCTGGGAAATCCCACATGCCATGAAGCAGCTAAACCGCTGGTTGAGCCTGTGCTATAGAGCTGGGAGCTGCAACTACTGAGCCCACACACCCTAGAGCCCACGCTCTGCAACAAGACAGTCCCCCACAATGAGAAACTCCCAGCACCAAAACCGGAGAGTAGCCCCCGCTCACCACAACTAGAAAAAAGCCCGCACAGCTATGAAGATCCAGCCCAGCCAAAAATAAAAATAATGAGCCCACACAGCTATGAAGATCCAGCCCAGCCAAAAATAAAAGTAATGAGTAAATAAACTACACACACACACACACACACACAGATTTAAGTTCCATAGTATGATATCAGGGCACTTGGTAGCTACTGCTTGTAAGTTAAATAAACCTCAGTTTTAAAAAGTGACAGTCAGAGAAGCATTTTGGAAAAAAAAAAAAGCAGGAAAGCATGTTTGGGAAACTTGTTGACACTCTGTTAAAGTGGACTTATTTTATTCCTTTCTGTTTCAGTTTATGATTACAGGTGGAAATCTACAAGACAGTAAAGATGCACTGCATTTGGCACAAACTAATGGTATCCTCATATTACTTTTACCTCCCACAATGTGAATTAAGTTAGTTTGAAGAAGTCTTTCTGAGAACTGCCTCAGGTACAGATACAGCAGATCATGACTGTAACAGCAGGAAGATAGACTGATTTCAGTGGGATATGATTAAGATGAAAAAAATTCAAAGTGTCCATTGTCATATCAGATGAGCCCTCTTGTATTTAATAAGGATTATTTTAAGATTTCAGTTAATGAGAATTAAGTTCACTAGGCATAGAATTTAACCTCAGATATTCCTGATACAGAATTTTTGTGTGTATACTGTAATATGTTTAAGATATGAGTTGCTTTTTATTTGCTCTTTAACTTAAGCTGCAAAAGATCATTTATTAAAATATTTATCATGCAGATCAGAGACACTGTGCAAGGCCCCAGGAATGCAAGTAATAATGTAGTATATAACCCTTCATATGCTCACCTTATAGACTAAATAAATACAGGCATATGAACATGAAGTTTCAGAGTTGATTCCTACAAGAACCCTAGTTACATAAAACACCCTCCTTTATCTGATGTTTATTTACTTAAACTTTTTGTAGTTTGTTTTTGCTGGGGAGGGGCCAGGAGCATACTTCATGTGCTTGACACTAAAGAATTAGGCATTCCATTTTATTTTTCAAAATACTGATTTATTCATTAAAAGCTGTTATTTATTGAAATCTTTGAAAATGCATACTTCAGGATTCACTGACACTTCAGTGATTAAAGTCCTAAAAACATCTTCCTAGAGGCTTTTGATGTATATAAGAATATTACCCTCCACACTTCCTTCCATACATAATATTACTTCCATATTACCTTCCTGACTCATTATCCCCAAACAGATAGGCTTTTAAAAGTTCTCGGTTCTTCCACTCCTCTTCCACTCCTCTGCATGTTAAAGCAGTTTTCATATTCATGTCCAAAAATGGCAGTAGTATTCCAAAAATTAATCTAGTGCATTTCTGATAGTTTGACTAGTTTATGGGTATTGTTAAAAATGGACCAGTTGAAATTATGTGATATTCTTTTTCATATTAAATATAAATATGATAAAAATACTTTGAAAATAATCCTAAGCATTATTTTGTGCTAGATATGTTTTTCAGTACCGTTGGGTGTCACCCTACAAGATGTGATGAATTTGAAAAGAATGGCCCTGACCATTACCTGATGGAGTTGCTGAATCTCGCTGAAAGCAACAAGGGGAAAGTTGTAGCAGTAGGGAATGTGGACTTGGTCAGTGTCAACTCACCCCATTTCCGTGACTCAGTTTGAAAATAGCTGATTTGTTCTTTACAAATCATGAGTAATTCTTGATTCTTTTTGTCTTTTAAAGATTTTGACCGACTACAGTTTTGTTCCAAAGATACTCAGCTCAAGTAAGGAAATTTATTGTCTTTAGAAATTTTTGTAAAATCTTAAGGGTGGTTTTTAAACAGTTTTTATCAGTTCAGAATGTAGTTAGGTTAACCTTCAGAGTTGTTGTTGTTGTTTTCTCCTTTGTATATAAGAAGTTAAGCAAAACAGATTCCATGCACACTTGTATGGAATTTGTGAGGGGTGGAAGAATGCGGTTCCCTATTGGTTTAACTATCTAATTTATTAGAAACAGGGATGATTTTTATATGCTAGACTTTTGATTTTTGTTCATTTGATAATTGCATTCATACATGAACCATTCTAGTGAAATACATTCAGTTGTGGGGCATATGACTTAAGAGTAAAAGATATTTTTAAAAAGAGTATAGGGTCAATTACCAAAGCTACAAAAGCATATTTCACTCTTGTTGGGCTTTGGATATTGTAATTGGAAGTTGAGAATCCTTTTGTAGGAGCCATCTTGAGAGTGATGTCTTCTGAGAAAACACCAAGCTCACAAGCTTCAGAGATCTATAATACCATTGCCTATAGCTGTTAGTTGGAGTTCCTGTCGCCAGACTGTTGGGTTGTGTTGAAGGCCGAAAAGAAAAATTGTGTCGTGGGCTTAATTTAGGACCTAGGCATTTTGTTCAGTTTCAGGTACAGTGTATTAATTATCAGATGGTAAAACAGATTGAGCTTCTGGAGGAGGCTAATTTAGGTATTCATCTATTCAGCAAATATTTATGGAGCAGTATTTGCCAGAACCTGCTGGGAACTCAGAGTAATACAGAACTATAAATAAGGTGTAATATCTGCTCCTCGAGCATTTAAGAATAAACAACGCTTCATCCTGCTTAGGTTCTCAAACAAGACAGGAGTCTGGAACAAATTCTCTCTTAAGATACTATCTAGCTTGCTCATAATACTTAATAACCATTTTTGTCATATGATCTTGGGTTAAGCCAGTGTTTGACGGCCTGAAGGGACTTTGTAAATTATGCCTGCCAGAAGTGTGCTTCTTCCTGCCCTCCCCTGCCTACACATGGCAGCCCCAGTGTGTCTGGTCCATGTGAAGTGCCTGCAGTGAGGAGCAGACTGACAGTGAGTCTGTCGTACCCTGGACTCCAGGGTCCAGAATTCCTGACGGACCATAACCACGAGACACGGTGGGGTAATGTTCTATGGACCCTTTCTTTCAGGCTTCACGGTAATAGAGTGTTTCAGAGCTGTTTAGTTGGTAGCATGTCATTTGCTGTGTTTTTTTCAGGGACATTGACTGATTACTGGTAGGTGAGGTGAGGTGAAGTCGCTTAGTCGTGTCCGACTCTTTGCGACCCCATGGACTGTAACCTACTAGGCTCCTCTGTCCATGGGATTCTCCAGGCAAGAATACTGGAGTTGATTGCCATTTCCTTCTCCAGGGGATCTTCCCGACCCAGGGATCGAACCGGGGTCTCCCGCATTGGAAGCAGACGCTTTAACCTCTGAGCCACAAATCTCTGTACCTCTCCTGAATACCATGTAGGTCAGTTCGCTTAACCTTAGAAGTTCACATATTCACACTTAAATAGAGGAACAGTTGTCTGCAATAGTTTCTTAGGTTAAGCCTGCAGGTCATAATACCTCCACATTCATGGCTGTTTTTGGTCAAGATGAGCCTCAGGAAGTGAACAGATGGTGTGGTGTGATCATCAAGGGCAGTGGCAGAGTCCCCCAAGATTTCTTGCCCATGACTTTATCCAGATGACATAAACTGATTCTGATGTGCAACCGAAATGCTTTAAACCTGATTTTTGTGTGTGTTACATGAAAACACTGATAGTATCAGCTCTGCGGATACTGCACCATCATCTTAAGATCAGAACTTAAAAACAGTGTATGCATAGCAGTGCATAGTTCATGGGCTTCTGTGGTGGGTCAGTGGTAAAGAAGCCGCCTGCCAGTGCAGGAGACTCAGGTGTGAGATCTTCCCTGTGTTGGGAAGATACCCTGGAGAAGGAAATGGCACCCCTCTCCAGTATTCTTGTCTGGGAAATCCCATGGGCAGAGGAGCCTGACAGGCTACAGTCCATGGGGTCAAAGAGAGTCAGACGTGACTTAGCGACTAAACAACAACATAGAGTTTGTGCTTCAGCACACATGCCAGTTGTCCAGGTGTTGTCCTGTAAGAGAGAGTTGAATTCTGTTGGTTAAGTAAATGATTATCAAGTGTCTCCTCAGTCTGATACAAAGAAGAATAAATATGACAAAAGCCATTACAATATTGTAAAAGTAATTATCCTCCAATTAAAATAAATAAAAATTTTAAAAAAGACTTGGTTCTTATGCCTCTGCAGACAATAGAGGACGTAAATAATTAAATTGGTTGGAAAAGCTATCAGAAAGTATGTGAACAGCAGAGGGAAGGACTCACTTTGTGGGGCGGTCAGATGGCTTTGCTAAGGTGACAGGATATGACCGAGGCCTCTTCCAGAGCAGGTAACGCTAAGGACAAACTAAAGTACCATAGAAATTTTAAATAGATGGGCAGTTCAGTTTGAGATTTCATTTTCTTATAAAACATCAAATAACAGTTAAAAAAATGACACACCAGTAGTAATTTGTGTTTGGATTGTTGTTGTAGAAACAGATACCTGTGTTACCTACCTTTGCTTCCTCTTTTCCGATAAGGTGTAGGCACAGCATCACTCCTGTTCTCTGCCACGTAGCACTCTGTCCTTGTTTCAGCATTTCTCACACTGTAAGAAGTGGGTTTGTGTTAACCCCTTCCACTCCCACAATACATTAGCATCTGAGTTCTTCAAAGGCACAGACCAAATCTTCCTCACGTTCTAGCTCCTATGCCACCTAGCACAGTAGTCTGAGCACGATGTAAATGTGCACAGAATTTTTAATAATGAGGGAAGCATCTTTTTGATTGCTATAGAGCATCATGGATAAAAAGTTTATAATTCAGCTTTTACTGTTGAGTCTGTTGGAAGAATTTAGACTTTGGTCTGTGCTTACATATGCCAGTTGTCCATCTGACATAATTACTAGTGTGCAATTTGTCATTGTTTTGCTTTTTAAAGTAAAAGTGTATAGTCAGGAAAATGATGTATGAGAAGAGACAAATAGAAAATAAGTTAGTATAATGGATTAGGAAGGAGGCAATACCAAAAGAAACAAACAAAAAAACGTGCTACTATGCAATAGACAAAATATCTGAAAAAACAACAAAAAAAAGCAATAAATAACGTAGTATTAAAAATAGGACCTTTTGAATCAGCAGATCTTTATGTTTGAATCATATCTGCCTTTTGGTGTTTTCCTTTGTAAATTTCAATTTCCTCATCTTTAAAACGGGGATACTGTGCCTACCTTTCTTAACACTTAGTATGTAAAGTCCCTTGTGATGTGCCCGACAAAGAGTCAGTACTGAATAAGTGTTAGAAATATTGCCATCCTAAAGAAGACACTGGCTATAGTTTTTGTTTGGGGCTTTTGAAAAGTTTTTTTTTTTGAAAAGAGAAGAAAAACAAGTAGATAAGGAAAAGGCCTGATTTAGATATGGAAAGATTAGCCTTTAAGCATACCCTGCATTTTGGGTTGCTTTGCCTAGTGCTACTCCTTTCTTTGTTGCAGGTTAAGAGTTATGTTCATTTGAGTGGGAGGAATTTGCTTTGGGCATTTTTCTTGGTATTTTAGAATGTTGATACTGTGCAGTGGTATTTAATCAGACATCAGACAGAATTTCAAAATAATCATTTGGGGCTTCAAGGAACGTAAGGGCTGATGGCATGGAGTGTCTCACTCTCCCATTTGGCTGAGGCAGGATTAACACTGGATTAAGGTGTACTGCTGGAATGCTTGGGTCTTTGGATTTACATCAAGCCAAATTACAGGCATTCCTCGGCGATACCAGGGGTTCAGTTCCAGACCATCACAACAAAGCAAGTCACGGGGATGTTTTAGTTTCCCAGTGCATATAAAAGTTAGGTTTACACTGTATTGTAGTCTGTCAAGTATGTGATAGGATTATGTCTTAAAAAACAATATACAGACTTTAAAAATGCTTCATTGCTGAAAAATGCTAACCATCATGTGAGACTTTAGCCAGTCTTTTTGCTGGTAGAAGGTCTTGCCTCAGCGTTGATGGTTGTTAACTGATCAGAGTGTTAGCTGCAGTGGTTTCTTAAAATAAGACAACGATGAAGTTTGCTGGGTTGATTGACTCTTCCTGTCATGAATTGTTTTTCTGTAGCAGGCAGTGCTGTATGGTAGCATTTTACCCACAGTAGAACCTTTCAAAATAGGAGTCAGTTCTCTCAAACTCTGCCACTGCTTTATCAAACTAAGTTTATGTCATGTCATTTCAACAGTCTTCACAGCATCTTAACCAGGAATAGATTTCATCTCAAGAAACAACTTTCTTTGCTCATCCATAAGAAGCAACTTCTCATCCATTAAAGTTTTATCATAAGATTATACAGTTCAGTCACATCTTTAAGCCCTGCTTCTAATTCTGGTTCTCTTGCTATTTTCATAACATCTGTAGTTATTTCCTCCACTCAAATTTTAAACCCCTCAAGGCCATCTATGAGGGTTGAAATCAACTTCTTCCAAACTCCTATTAATGTTCAGATTTTGACCTTTTCCCACGAATCATGAATGTTCTTAATGGCATCTAGAATAGTGAATCCTTTCTAGGTTTTCAGTTTATTATGGCCAGATCCATCAGAGGAATGGATGGCAGCTATAACTTTACAAAATGTTTTTCTTAAATAATAAGACTAGAAAGTAAAAATTACTGCAGAATGGATGTTGTGTTAGCAGGCATGAAAACAACATGAATCTCATTGTACATCCCCATCAGTGCTCTGGGGTGAACAGGTGCATCGTCAGTGAGAGCATAGGCAGGGTAGATTTTTAACATAATTCTTTTTTCTCCTTTCCCTTCCCACCCTCCGCCCACACACTGTTTTGGCCATATCGTGTGGCATGAGGAACTACCCTGACCAGAGGTCGAACCCAGGCACCCTGCAGTGGAATCAGAGTCTTAACCACTGACCCACCAGGGAAGTCCTAGCATAATTCTTAAGGGTCCTAGGATTTTCGGGTTGGTAAATGAATATTAGCTTCAACTTAAAAGTCACTAGTTGCATTAGCCCCTGACAAGAGTGTGAGTGTATCCTTTGAAGCCAGGCATTGACTTCTCTCTAGCTATGAAAGGCCTTGATGGTATCTTTTTTTCAACGTAAAGCTGTTTCATCTGCATTGAAAATCTGTTGTTGAGTATAGTGACCTTCGTTAATTATCTTCACTAGATTTCTGGATACCTTGCTGCAGCTTCTACATGAGCACTTGCTATTTCGCCTTGCACTTTAAAAAAAAATTTGTTTTTAATTGGAGGATAATTCCTTCACAATATTGTGATGGTTTCTGCCATGCATCAGCATGAATCAGCCATAGATATACATATGTCCCCTCCCTCTTAAACCACTTTTAAACCAAACTTCTTGGTTGTCTTATTTTAGAATTGTTGCAGCCACCCCAAACTTCATCTTGTACTTTTATGTTATAGAGATGGCTTCTTTTCTTAAAACTCACAAACCACCCTCTGCTGGCCTCAGACTTTCCTACTGCAGCTTCCTTACCTCTCTCAGCCTGCATAGAACTGAAGTTAATTTGGATCTTGCTCTGGATCAGGCTTTAGCTAAGGGAATGTTATGGCTGGTTTGATCTAATATCTAGACCACAAAAACTTTCTCCGTGTCAGCAGTAAGGCTGTGCTGCTTTCTTATCATTTGTGTATTCAGGGGGATAGCACTTTTGTTTCCTTTAGGAACTTTAACTTGGCATTTACAACTTGGCTAACTGGCTCAAGAGGCCTAGCTTTTGGTCTGTCTTGGCTTTAAATTGCCTCCCTTGCTAATCTTAAATATTTCTAGGTTTTTGTTTAAAGTGTGAGACCTGAAACGCTTCCTTGTATTTGAACACTCAGAGGCCATTCGTTGGATTATTAGTTGGCCTAATTTCAATGTTGTTGTGTCTCAGGGAACAGAGAGGCTCAAGGGGAGGAAGAGAGACGAGGGGACACACACACTGTTGATCAGCTTTGCTGTCTGGTATGAGCTAGGTTTGTGGCACCCCAAACCTACAATTACAGTGAGATCAAAGATCACTGATCACAGATCTAATCATCAAAGTACGGTAATACAATACAGTGCAGATATGATCATGAAAAAGTTTCAAAAATATTACAAGAATTTCCAAAATGTGAGACAGAGACACAAAGTGAGCAAATGCTATTGGAAGAATGGCGCCAATAGACATGTTTCGTGTGGAGTTGCCACAAACCTTCAATTTGTGGAAAAAAAAAAAAAAAAGCAAAAAACAGTATCCAAGAAGCTCAATAAAACAAGGTATGTCTATAATAATTACTGGTACTCTAAAGTTGAACTTTGCAAGCTCTTGTTGACCCTAAAATCAAAGAAGCAGTACTACAACCAGAAGCAAATTAAAACTTTGCTAAAAAGAGCAAATCTAACTCAAGTAAAGATTAATTCCCATTTCTGAATTTTTAAAAACCCTAAATAAAAGAATCAGAGAAGTCTCTTAATAGATGCCACTTCCTGCCCTTTAGCTTCTGTTATTTCATTACCACTGTGGGTTGTTTTTCTTTTAAAGCCAATAGTCATATGATAAGTACCAGTTATCCTCAATTTGTATTATTAGGAATGATGTTTTACCTCTTAGTTTTCTCATATAATACCTAGTTATTAGCTTGAGCACACTGACCTTTCTTTCCTCAAAGTATATAAAATCCCTGTAAGGATATGTTTGGGCATCTGTTATTTTCATAAATTGTACTTTTGCCTCCTCTGGGATAGGAAGGCTTATTTCCAAGCTGATCATTAGATTCTGTAAATCTGTCTTGGTTGTGTGGCTGTGTGTAGCCAGAAGCCAGATACAGAGTAAAATTTACATAATGACTGGAGAACACTTCACTGCTGACATTTGAATTACTTTAGAGGCTATGTAAGTAATGACTAGTAGTAATTATTAAAATATTTTTTTCTTCCAAGTGTTTGTTTATATTTCCTACACTGTGAAGTTTCAGCAGTATGCTAATTAACTGAAAGTATAATTATTTATTCTAGTCCAGCAGAATCTGAAACAAAAAACAAAAAAATGATGGATAATACTTAGACCACCAACTTTAGGATGACTGTTTCTTTGAGAAGTACATTTCTATTTCTGATTTTAAAACTGAAGACTGACAAGAGTTTTACAAAGGAGGTGCTCTAGGAAAATAGTTGTCTGGCATTTCCAGGAGATGGGATATAGGAAAACACAGCAAAGGAGATTTAAGTCAAATAGAAAAATTGTTCTTCCAAACACCTTAATAAAAGCTAAACCCTTGTCTGTAACTCCTGGTTTAGCTTAAATTGCATGACCATAAATGAAACCGAGAGGGAACACCACTGAAATGAAAGGGGACCTGAACTTCCAGCCTGTCATGCCTGTGATACTGTCATTATATGCTGGGAACAGGAAGAGGCTTCTTGAAAGCCTCCTGTGTTGTTGTGATCTTAGACAAGGCCTTATACCCGCTCTGACATCAGCTCTTTCCTATTCTAGGGTTACTTTGAGGATTAGATGAGATAATGGTATGAGGCGCTTGAAAAATCTTTTCTAAAGTCCTCTAAAATGTTCAGGACTGCCACTTTATCATGTAGTTTTCATTTTTCTGAAAAAGAGTATTTCAGTTTTTGTGCTCATCTGTTTAATAAGTCCTCTGCGTTGTTTTTTCAGGGACTCCTCCTCTTTGCTCAGTGGCAGTAACTTCTTGTATGATGCCTGGCTTCTCCCTGGGATGAGTTGATTCCCACTGGAGGTGGTCAGCCAGCTTTGGGGACAAGGGGCTGGCCGTGTCTCTTCTGCCACCAACACCTGCTTTGGGGAAGGGATCCATGGGTTATTAGGAGGGTGTCCACTTCATTTGTTGGGATTTAGTCAGAAAGCTAGTAAAAGTAATTATTTGGGAAAACAGCCCCCATCACTGTATACTTAAACGTTATATAGCTCTTTACTTCCAGCAATGAGATGGTAAAGAACTACCTAATTACCTGGCAGTTATAATGGAAAAACTAACAAACATTTCTGAAAATAATTTTGTAATCCCAGAAAATCAAGTAACCCTTTAGGGAGTCTTTATAAAAGCCTTTCGGTAGGTCTGATGTATTTTAAATGCCTGAATTCACTATTTCTGTTCTATAATTTCTAGAGAATAAAAGTCCTTTAACTTAAAAATCATTTGACAATTATCTTTCTCATGCTAAAATAAAATTCTTAGTGAGGAAAAAAATTTTTTTTGCATTATGCAGGTATTTTGAAAAACAGTTTGAACTGTCAGAACAAACGAAATTACCCATGTTTCTTCATTGTCGGAACTCACATGCTGAATTTTTGGGTGAGCTAAAGCTAATATCATATAAGAATTTGCAGAAATCAAGCTATTTGCTAAAAGTTGTTTCTGTTTTTAAATTTACAGACATAATGAGAAGAAACAGAGATCGGTGTGTAGGTGGAGTGGTAAGTATAGAAATTACTTTTAATAAATAATTCACAAAAGCGCCTTGGTAAAACAAACAAACAAACAAACAAAAACAAAAGCGCCTTGGTTATTAACGTTGGCCACTATAAAGTAATTTAGATGTCAGCAATAAAGTTACTAAGGTTCTGCTCTCTTAAATTAATTGAGGGCATATAAATTTACTGTTGAATCTATGGACCATATAAGGTATAAATATAAACCACACTGTTTTAGTTGCATTTACTTTGTTCAGAGTCCAAGAATGAGTACAGAATTCTGTTCACAAGAATATCCCTTGAATTCAGTTCTACACCTTGTAATAGTCTGCGTGATCTTTTTCTCAGCTTCTTCCCTCAGCCATTCTTCAGTGTTTTTCCATTTAAATTTTGAGCAAAATATAAATTTAATAATATTTTAAAATATTTTAGCACTGTTTTCAGCTTTGCCTTAATTTCTTGTAACTGTATTTGTTTGTTGTCGTCACTCTGATTAGAGACACATTCTCATTTCTGTAGTTTGCGCTCTGCGAGCTGTGGTCATTCTGTTCCATAAATATTATCTTACACTTAGCTCGGATATCCATAGCAGTGATTTTTTTTTTTTTTTGAATCATAGACTCCTTTGAAAATTGCCTCAGAAAAATGCTCACGTGTACAATTTTCACATAGAATTTTAGGGGAGACTCACCGATCTCTAGCAAAGCTGTTATCCAGGTGTATGAAATCCCATAGTTATACTGTGCCAGAGAAGGAGGTGGAGCTGGCAAGGAGCGCATACTGTATGCCCACATTGCATTGCTTTGATATTTTTGTGTATATTTTCTTAAGATTTTAGCCTCTGCTTCCTAGTTCATACTACTAGTGATATGCATGTTTTCTGCACTGCTCTGGTGTTACCATCCTGCACATTTTCATCGGTCCTTTCAGTCAGTTCAGTCACTCAGTCGTGTCCAGGACTGCAGCACACCAGGCGTCCCTGTCCATCACCAACTCCCAGAGCTTGCTCAGATTCATATCCATTGAGTTGGTGATGCCATCCAGCCATCTCATCCTCTGTTGTCCCCTTCTTCTCCTGCCTTCAATCTTTCCCAGCATCAGGGTCTTTTCCAGTGAGTCAGTTCTTCGCATCAGGTGGCCAAAGTATTGGAGTTTTTGCTTCAACATCAGTCCTGCCAATGAATATCTCCTTGTAGTCCAAGGGATTCTCAAGAGTCTTCTCCAACACCACGGTTCAGTGCTGTTTTCTTTATGATCCAACTTTCACATCCATACACAACTATTGGAAAAACGATAGCTTTGACTAGTTGGACCTTTGTCAACAAAGTAATGTTTGTTTTTGAATATGTTATCTAGGTTTGTCATAGCTTTTCTTCCAAGGAGCAAGCGTCTTTTAATTTCATGGCTGCAGTAACCATCTGCAGTGAATTTATTTTTGGAGCCCCCCAAAATAAAGTCTGTCATTTTTTCCATTGTTTCCCCATCTATTTGCCGTGAAGTGATGGGACCAGATGCTGTGATCTTAGTTTTTAGAAAGTTGAATTTTAAACCAGCTTTTTAACTCTCTGCTTTCACTTTCATCAAGAGGCTCTTTAGTTCTTCACTTTCTGCCATAAGGGTGGTGTCATCTGCATGTCTGAGATTATTGATATTTCTCCTGGCAATCTTGATTCCAGTTGTGCTACATCCAGTCTGGCAAATTGCATGATGTACTCTTCATGTATGTTAAATAAGCAGGGTGACAGTATATAGCCTTGATGTACTCCTTTCCCAATTTGGAACCAGTCTGTTGTTCTATGTACAGTTCTAACTGTTGCTTCTTGACCTGCATACAGATTTCTCAGGAGGCAGATAAGGTGGTCTGGTATTCCCATCTCTTTAAGAGTTTTCCACAGTCTGTCGTGATCCACAAAGTCAAAGGTTTTGGCGTAGTCAATAAAGCAGATGTTTTCTGGAACTCTTGCTTTTTCTGTGATTCAGCAGATATTGGCAATTTGATCTCTGCTTCCTCTGCCTTTTCTCAATCCAGCTTGAACACCTGGAAATCTTGGTTCACGTCCTGCTGAAGCCTGGCTTGGAGAATTTTGAGCATTACTTTGCTAGCGTCTGAGAATGAGTGCAGTCATGAGGTAGTTTGAACATTCTTTGGCATTGCCTTTCTTCAGGATTGGAATGAAAACTGACCATTTCCAGTCCTGTGGCCACTGCTTTTTCCAAATTTGCTGGCATATTGAGTGCGGTACTTTCACAGCATCATCTTTTAGGATTTGAAATACCTCAGCTGCAATTTCATCACTTCCACTAGCTCTGTTCATAGTGATGCTTCCTAAGCCTCACTTGACTTTGGACTCTAGGATGTCTGGCTCTACGTGAGTGATCACACCGTTGTGGTTATCTGGGTCATTAAGATCTTTTCTCTATAGTTCTTCTGTGTATTCTTGCCACCTCTTCTTAATATCTTCTGCTTCTGTTAGGTCCATACTGTTTTTTGTCCTTTATTGTGCCCATTTTTGCATAAAATGTTCCCCTGGTATCTCTGATTTTCTTGAAGAGATCTCTAGTCTTTCCCATTCTATTGTTTTCCTCTTTGCACTGATCATGTAGGAAGGCTTTATCATCTCTCGCTATTATTTGGAACTCTGCATTCAGATGGGTATATATTTCCTTTTCTTCTTTGCCTTTGCCTTCTCTTCTTAGCTATTTGTAAGGCCTCCTCAGCTATTTGTAAGACTTCCATTTTGCCTTTTTGCATTCCTTTTTCTTGGGGATGGTCTTGATCACTGTCTCCTATTCAGTGTCACAAACCTCCATCCATAGTTCTTCAGGCACTCTATCAGATTGAATTCCTTTAATCTATTTGTGACTTCCACTGTATAATCATAAGGGATTTGATTTAGGTCATACCTGAATGGTCTAGTGGTTTTCCCTACTTTCTTCAGTTTAAGTCTGAATTTGGCAATAAGGAGTTCATGATCTGAGCCGCAGTCAGCTCCCAGTCTTGTTTTTGCTGACTGTATAGAGCTTCTCCATCTTTGGCTGCAAAGAATATAATCAGTCTGATTTCGGTGTTGACCATCTGGTGATGTCCGTGTGTAGTCATCTCTTGTGTTGTTGGAAAAGGGTGTCTGCTATGACCCATGTGTTCTCTTGGCAAAACTCTGTTAGCTTTTGCCCTGCTTCATTTTGTACTCCGAGGCCAAACTTGCTTGTTACTCCAGGTATCTCTTCACTTCCTACTTTTGCATTCCAGTCCCCTGTAATGAAAAGGACATCTTTTTTTGATGTTATTTCTAGAAAGTCTTGTAGGTCTTCATGGAACCATTCTACTTCAGCTTCTTCAGCATTAGTGGTTGGGGCATAGACTTGGATCACTGTGGTATTGAATGGTTTGCCTTGGAAACGAACAGAGATCATTCTGTCGTTTTGAGAGTGCATCCAAGTGCAGCATTTTGGACTCTCTTGTTGAGTATGAGGGCTACTCCATTTCCTCTAAGGGATTCCTGCCCACAGTAGTAGATATAATGGGTCATTAGTTAACTGATTCCTAAAATGTCGATGTTCACTCTTGCCATCTCCTGTACTTTATACAGATGCTATCATCATCTGTACTTTACTGATGCTATAATTTGTTCTTTAGAAGCTGTCCTTGGGAATTGAGGCTTTCATTAGTACGCTTAAGATTATTAATGTCACTTAACAACCTTCAGGCTGTACCTCTCAGACCATTTTATTTGTAAATAGAATTTATTTGGATGATTTTATAATATAGTTGGATACCCAGGTGGCACAGTGGTAAAGAATCTGCCTGCAATGCAGGGGACATGGGTTTGATCCTGGGTCAGGAAGATCCCCTGGAGAAGGAAATGGCAACCCACTCTGGTATTCTTTCCTGGGAAATCCCATGGGCAGAGGAGCCTGGTAGACTACAGTCCGTGGGGTCGTAAAAGAGTCAGACACAACTTAGTGACTAAACAGCAACAATAATAGTTGACCTTTGAACAGTGTGGTGGTGGTCAGGAGCACTGACCCTGTGTGCATTGGATATCCATGTATAACTTACAGTCAGCCCTGTGTATGCGCATTGCCCTCATGGTTCTGCATCTGCAGATTAAACCAACAAAGGATCATGTAGTACTGTAGTATTTACAGTTGGAAAAAACCAGATGTAATTGGACCTTCTCAGTTCAGGCCTGTGTTGTTAAAGGATCAGCTGTAGTTTAAAAAAATTAACAGCAAGAACAAATCCAACCTGTTTCACCTTTATTAAAAAAATTTTCAAATAAAGAACAACTAATTTTCTACAGCAGTTTATGAGGGTTGTATCTCAAATTATCTTGGTGCTATCAGAGGCTCTGTTTGTTTCTGGTCAGCTGGGAATGCTGAGAGGTAGAACCCTTTTGAACAGCTGTGTTAAGTTTTCTTTATTTTTGAGAAACCCATTGTCCACAGTGTTCAGACTAGATTCTGTATTAACATGACATCACTTGTTTAGTGTTTAAATGAGTCATTTCATACATTGGTTTGATTACACAAATAACAAATATATCAAAAGTGTGAAAATTTATTGCTTTAACCCCTTTATCTTGAAGGAGAAAAGACCATCTTAATCCATTTTGCTTGTTGAGCTGATATAGTCTATGTAACAATTTACAATTTAATGATGTTCTTACAATCTCTTTATAGATCTTAAAGTTTGTTTCTTAATTCTTTTAGGGAAAAAGTATCCTCTAACAGAAAAATGAACATCTAAAATTTTAAATTGTTCTGTACATGTCCCCCGTTCCTTATGCCTTGCCTAGAATGTAGCTCCCTCCTCCAGTCCCCTTCCTAGAGGTACAGAGACCTCAGCACAGCCACATACTTTCCTCATCACATTGGAGACAACAGGTTATAATTATGCAATTTGATTTGAAAATAAAAACTGTAGTGGTCACCTTTGAAATCCCATGTTCTAAATATCCATATTGCATTTATATTTTTATTTGAAAGCCTTATTAAGGCTTTTAGAATTTTAAAGAAAAAGCATTATGATAAAATTGTGCCTTCATGTCCTTAGGTGCATTCATTTGATGGTACCAAGGAAGCAGCAGCTGCTTTGATGGACTTGGGTCTCTATATAGGGTTTAATGGTTGGTAGGTCCTTTAAGTGCTTTTTTTTTTTTTAACTTTTATATTAAGCAGATTCCTTAAATTGTGTTATAGTGAAATGCTGATAAAGATTTAAATTTGTTTTACTAAAATTTGTGTGTTGCATTGATCTTGGTGTGTGCATTTTAGTAATAAATGTAAGAAATTAAATAGTATGTTACTATTCCAAATTAAAGCTCAAAAATTATAAACAGCTATCCTGTCTTCCAGTGATGGAAAACAATTTTCTGCTGAGGTCAGCAGCTAGCTTTCTCTAGCAATGCAGTTTAGCAATGCAGTTTATTTTTGGATCATTTTATCCCTTTAAAACATGTATTCCCAGCATTGCATATACGTGATACCCATCTATGAGGGAAAGGTCACACTGTGACAGTCGTCTTCTGTCTCTGTAGGCCAAGAAACGGAGGCACAGAGAAGTTAGGATACAGGTGTAAAGTCACTCAGTGCGAGAACTTTATACTCTTCCTCACCTGGTGACCTTCCTGCTTTTATACACACTTAAACCTCAGGGACCCAGTGTAGTCCACTAGCATGCTAGGTCCCTGGGCTCAATTTCTTCCAAATCAGTTTTTTAATTTGGTGAGTTTTTACCATTGTCTTTTCTCAGGATATCAGTGTAGCTCAGTAAATAAATTGTGAAATAGTCAGACTTCCTTCCCCTCTTCAGTGTTTTAGTTCATTATTATTATTTTTTTAACTAAATTCCATTTTTGAGAATAGAAACATGAAATTATTTGCTCTAGAATTAAGACCTAAGTAAATGTCCTAGATGCTTCTTTTATATTTTAATCAATGATTTAATTAATTTTATAGTACATTATAGGTGGCGAAGTAGTAAAGAATCCTGCTGCTAAGCAGGAGATAAGGGTTTGATCCCTGGGTCAGAAAGATGCCCTTGAGAAGGGAGTGGCAACCCACTCTAGTATTCTTGCCAGAAAAATCCCACGGACAGAGGAGCCTGGCAGGCTACACTCCATGGTGTTGCAGGGTCAGACACAACAGCAACAGCACACCCTTAAATCAAATCGTGGGTCAACATGCCCAGTTCTGGCCTGTCCCACAAGGAGCTTCCAGGAAGAATCTCCATTCAGAGACTGGCAGTAAAATAGTCCTATTTACACAAGAGCAGAGGAAACCCAACATGGGCAACCCAGGCTTCCTTAAACCAGGGGACCATCAGATAAATGAGGTGAACCAGCAGAAAGAGACCTAGATAAACAGAAAAATTAACGTTAGAGGAAACTATTTAGGGAAAAGCACTTTAAAAGAGATCCTATAAAGATTTGAGATGTTGCATCTATAAAATATGAACAGAATGCTACAGGAAAAATATGAGAGCTTCTTAAAGATTAAAAAAACTTTAAAACTTTAATTTTTGAAAAAGATTAAAAAGTAGCACCGCTGGAGGAAGCCAGGAAATCAACACACTTAAAATATTTTTTTATTTACCTCTACCACTGAGTACCTAGTAGACAGAAATTTTCTCTTTATACAGGTATTCTAGCTAATAAATGACAGGCTGATGGAATTATAGTATTTTGCAACTCCTTATGAACTAATCAGTCTAGGCATTGGGCATCCACATCTGACTTAAAGGACAACTAGATATTATGTGCTTCTGGACAGAAGATCATACATACTACCGCCTATGAAAAATCTTGCAAAAAATAAAATTCAACTTGAATCCGATCAAGATTCTGGATTGCACTTTAGAGCTCCTTGAAGAAATGCAGAGGATGCAGGACCCTGTTAAAAGACAATGCACAGATGAAATCAAGACAGAGATATTTTCAGGGCAAATCACTGGATTTCTTCAACATATTTTATGGGGAAAAAAGAGATGCAGGAGAACTTAATAGGTTAAGAAATTTACAACACTGATGACCCACTGTAATATTTGTCCCTCAGTTGAACCCTAGGTCAAACAAAAGGAGTAGATATGACAATTTGAATACTAGATATGATAAAGAGTTGGATTTTTCTTAGACATAATAGTATTGCTTTTTAAAAAGTCCTGATGCTTAGAGATGTGTTAAAATGTTGAATCCATACTACATTTGGACTTTCCTTATTAGAAGACAGTAGGGATAAGTGGATACACAAGATCAATCAGGAATTGATAATTGATGGGGCTAGATAATAAATACAGGCAGAGAGTTCTATATTTCTAGTTGTGTATCTATTTGAAACTCCATAAAGTTATAACAGGTCTTGAAATAAAAAGTGCAACATACAGTATTCGTCATCACATTATATAGCAAGCCATCCCAAAACTCATTAACTACTACGTTAAACGTTAACACTCATGGGTCTGAATCAGGTGAGGTTTAATTGATAATGTGAACTCTCTGCCACAGGGTACATGTTGGGTTCAGATTTTCACCCTGTGTTTTCATTCCGGACGCCTAGGCACCCGGGTAACAGCTACTTAGTGCTAATCTCAGAAGATTGGGTGCCACTGTAAATCACAAAAGTGCATTCCAAGCCTCTGGCCGTATCATCCCATTGGTCAAAGCAAGTCTTGAGGCCATGGCCAGATTCAGGTTCCTCCTTCCTACTAAGAAATCGTGGCAAAGGTGTAGATACATAATTCTGTCAAAGGAGAGAGAATTGGGACCAATAATCCAGTCTGTCTCAGAGTTAGAAAATTAAAATTAACCCCCAGAAAAAGAGGTATGAAAGAAGCAGGGCCTAGGAGACCAATTCAGGAGTCCTAAAAGTCTCAGAGGGAAGAGAGAAAATGAAAGGGGAAAGGTCGTTTTTCCATATTTTCCCTGAGTTAGGCATGGGGGAAAATCTCAATCAGAAGGTTCCAACTGCCTAACTGGATGAAAAAGGTTCGTGCCTGAACACATTATCAAGTTTCAGAATGTCTACAGAGTAGTAGATCGTACAAGTTTCCAGATTTGGGAGGGTGAGGAATGAGGGGTGCAGTGCAAAATCTTTAGAAGATTAACATAGACTGTTACAGAAAGTTACAGAAAGTTATTGGATGATTAACTGATAAACACAAAAATTTCATCCCTTCCCCCACCCCCAAAAAAGTTCATCCCCTGAAGTCAGATCTGCTTGAAACAGATCTTAATCTGGATTCTGTTAAGACAGGATGTACAAACACTTTTCTAAAGTACACTTCCATTGTAGCCAACCAAAGTTTTCCTTCAGGATTTTCAGTTGGTTTTGTATAATCTGTTTTAGACAAGTTTATAGTCTGAGTGAACTCCGGGAGTTGGTGATGGACAAGGAAGGCCTGGCGTGCTGCAATTCATGGGGTTGCAAAGAGTCGGACTCGACTGAGTGACTGAACTGATAGTATGAAAAAGTTGTTATTCATTAAATACACTTTTATATATGAGTAACTTTTCTTTTTAAAGCTCACTGAAAACTGAAGCTAATTTAGAAGTTCTAAAGTCAATACCTAGTGAAAAATTAATGATTGAGACTGGTAAGTTTGCTTTTAGAACTTAATTTTCATATTAAACCATACCCCCAAGAGTTAGAGAAAAGTAGTAACAAATATTTTATTTTGAAAAGCATGCTCAAACCTCAACAATTGTCAGAAAGTCTTTGGGGAGTTGTAATGGAAAAATATTCATGCAAGTGATTTTTTTCAATTTAGAAGCTTGACTAAGCCTAAGCATTTAAAAATGAAATGTGAGATTATGTGGTAACTAAGGAGGTATTTTATTAAACAAGAATGAGTTAAAAAACTATTCAAGTTTTTTTTATACAGTGGCTTAATTGTACAATACTTTTAAAGTAATGCAAATATTTAAATCAAATTGGGTTTAAGAATTTTAGAAATTATTCTGTTGCCTCAGAATACAAAGTTCAGAGCTAAAAATTCTGTCTATAGCCTGAACTTGAGGCTCTTCTTATACACATGGAGTTTTTAAATAAAGTCAAAACTGAGTCATTCTGAAGAAATCAGGTATATTTCCTTAGGGAAGTTATGAAAATTAATGGTTGTAAAATGTGTAAACTATTGTAATTCTTTTTTAGAGAGTTAGGTAAGAAAATAATCCCAGTATTCAAAGCACAGTCGGGGACTTCCCTGGCAGTACAGTGGTTAAGACTCCATGCTTCCAATGCAGGGGGCATGGGTTTGATCCCTGGTCAGGGAACTAAGATCCTGCATGCCACATTGTGCAGCCAAAAAAAAAAAAAAGCCAGTTTTACATTCAGTGGAGGCAAAAAAGTTTTAACTTAAATGTTTTCATGTTACTACTGTATTTTGTTTTAGCTTTAGATCATTTTTTTAAAGCATATTGTTAGTGGGGGAAAGAGGAATAAAAGTTTTAAAAGAATTTGTACAGTTCAAGATTTTATCTTGTACTTTTCTTAAGGCTGTTTTCTGTTGCCTTTTACCATTTAAGCTGAATCATGGCTTATATAATAGTTTGATAATATTCACTAAAAACCATAATTTAAAAAGGTAAATATCTTTGAGAATCTTTCTTTGCTTACCTTTAGATGCACCTTGGTGTGGAGTCAAAAGTACACATGCTGGATCAAAATATATAAAAACTTCATTTCCTACCAAAAGAAGTGGGAAAACGGGCACTGTTTGAAAGACAGAAATGAACCCTGCCACATAATGTAAGTATCTTGTTTTCATGGCCTTCAGAATATTAAAGTCAATCACCAATACCATTTACAAAATGAATTCAAGGGACAGAATTAAAGTTGGGTGAAATCCAAATGAAGTTATCAAAGACCATTTTAATGCAGTGACTTGGAGGAATTTGTATCAGCTTTTTTTTTTTAATACCCTCTCAGCCCAAAGTGGTTTTATTATAGCAGTAAGAACTTTAAGTGATTCTGGTCATTTGTCATTTTGTAGGGAGGGGGAAAGCTCTTAAAGCTGTCCATAGATAGAATCACCTTACCTGGCTTAAGTTCTGTTATCTTGCAGGTTTCCTGCTGATGGTTATACAATCTTAGCAGGAAACCCAAATGATTTCACAGCTTGAATAAACCTAAGAAATAACACTGTTCTTTAAGCCTCTGAAAGTGAAGTTGCTCAGTCGCGTCCGA
Source organism: Nanger dama (assembly GCA_917880005.1). NCBI lineage: Eukaryota > Metazoa > Chordata > Mammalia > Artiodactyla > Bovidae > Nanger > Nanger dama. Next base: position 384,033 of record CAKJTW010000075.1, read on the forward strand.
CTCTTTGCGACACCATGGACTGTAGCCTATCAGGCTCCTCTGTCCATGGGATTTTCCAGGCAAGAGTGCTGGAGTGGGGTGCTATTTCCTTCTCCAGGGGATCTTCCCGAACCAGGAATCAAACCCTGGCCCTCCCACATTGCAGGCAGACGCTTTACCATCTGAGCCACCAGGGAAGCCTTAACAAAAGGACAAATCATAGAAAGGATTTCCTTTTTCCAACTGAAAAAAAAGTGCAGAACTTTATAGAATTTTATTTCCTTGGGAAAATAAATATTTGCAAACTGAAAAATTTTAGACTACATTTCAGAAGTAAACTTGCCTCTGGTCTAATGCTAAATACTAATTACTAATAAAGCATCAACAGCTTTATGTTTTAATTATTTGAATAGAGGTCCCTCCCCCCCCCCCCCTTTAGATTATAAATTCCATGAAATACATTCTGGAGCTCTTGTCAAGTATCAGGGGAGATACAGGTTATTGAGGCCACATGAAAGAATGAAGACTGTTCCCACCCTCATCCGACCAGATAAGTAGGTACACTGTGCCAGGCACTTTGGGTAAGGCATTAAACAAATCTGACAAAGATCCTCCTGGAGCAAACAAGCAGACAGTATAATCGAAGACAGCAGTGCTGTAATAGGGGTAGGAATATACACAGGACAGAGCAGCTGCCTGCCCTCAAGTAGCATTTCACCTGTTTACTAAGCTGGACTGCGAGTTAGGCCAGACTGAGATACGAAGGCAGGCTGGGAGAGCTGGAAACTGTGACTGCAGTGTGGCAGAAAGTAGGATGCTCAGTAAGTGATAGGGAGGATAGGCCAGAATGTGGCCCGTGTGCCACCATCTGTGGTTTAGGTTTTACCAGGACCCAGAGGATTTTAAGCAGGAAAGCTATTGAACTGGTATCAATCAATCCGTGTGGAGAAAAGACTGGGAGGGAGACTGGTGGCAGGAATCATACTGATTTCTCAGTATTATGTATTAATTTCCAATTCCAAGTAGTTAATAGAAGAAAACTCTGTAATTTGCTAAGAAAACTGGGTCTTTAGTGTCACTTTAAATGTTAATAGATTTGCTTTTAGCATACTTTGTCAGATAAAAATTTCATAGTCACTTCATTTTGTATGTTAAAGCATTTGTCACTATTATAGAACTTAAAAGTTCCAATTAATCTCTAATCTCTGTCTCTGATTCCAAAAGTTCCAATTAATCTCTAATCTGTGTCTCTGATTCCAAAAGTTCCAATTAATCTCTAATCTCTGTCTCTGATTCCTCTAGGTGTTCATATTTTAAAAACCCATAAAGGGAAACAAAAAGCTTAAGACAAAGAATAAATGTTTAATTCAACTGAATTTTCTAATTCATGCATAAGAAATATTCTGTCTACATGCAGTACTGCTAGAAAACACTACTGATAATTACCATCATTCTAGGCAAAGAAAGTGAAAGACTGGCACCTTCCTGTTGCAGGGCAAAACCTACCGGAAGAGAAAGCGCCCTCCCCCATCCCCCAGCCCCATAACCACACACTCCCAAGTGACGTGTTCTTAACTTCTCTGCTGTCGCTGTGCTGGTGATGCTGCGGCTTAAAACTAGGTCTCTAAGCAGTGGCTCTCAAACTCTGACTGCTGTCCCCACAATACCACACTGTGTGACTTGGTACATATTTGCACATATAAATATATCCTGAACAAAAATGGAACATTCTTTCCCTTACTAAATGCAAATGTACTTTAATTTTTTAAAAGTTCATCATGACCCACTAATGTGTAATGAGCCCCAGTTTAAAAGGACTCTTCATTTCCACTGGTTAGTTCCACAACTGTGGGACACATAATATGGGCTGGCTTTATAATTTACTTGAACCTGGTTCCTGGCTCTAGTTACATGCAAGATTGTCCCAAAATTTATCTCTAATTGCTTTGTTTTAAATATCCTAGCAGTTAAACTTTTCTGTTAACACTGCTGAAAACTTTTATACTGTTAGGCTTTTTATGCTAAAGAAGCTAAAACAGTATCTTTTCATTTATGTGGAAAAGATATTAATATCTTGAAAACAGAATATGTACTTAGAAGTTTAACCATCTATTTTTGTTTTTAGTCAAATACTGGAGATAATGTCAGCAGTAAGAGATGAAGATCCACTGGAACTAGCCAATACACTATATAACAACACTATTAAAATATTTTTTCCTGATATGTAATTGATATGTCTCCCATTTTCCCACCATGTATATAAAATTTCATGATTCAATAAAGGAATTCACTGGAAGTTGTCTAAAGAGGTATCATATCACTGCATACCACCCATGAAGTCAGATCAGGATTTTTAAAAATCACTTAATGTTTTGGTTTAAAATAGTGAAAACCCCCAAAGTATTTCATTTTGTAATTTCTTTAAAAGTTCAAAAGGACAATGTTATGACAATGCTGCAAACTCAGAATGGCTAATAAATATACTTATTTTTACATCAAAATTAAAACCATTAGCACATCCTGGTTTATACCAAAGTTAGTTGATATAAATAAGCCTACTTCTCAACTCTCACAGTCTCTGATCTGAGTCATTACTTTCAAACCCAGCTCAACTACAATGCTAATCTCAAGTGTCAAAAGAGTTTCAGTCACTTCTGACAGCCTATTTTCCCCTTAATTGCAAAATACTCTACATACATATAGAATTTATCCTCTGGTCATGTTTTATTTCCTTGATTTAACATAGTTTCCCCTGATTTGCATTTTTATTCTCTCACACCCATTTTAAAGAAAAACTAGGGTCCAGAGTTAGATACATCACAGACTTTCATTGAGGAATCTTTGGCACAGTTGACGCACCATATTATTACATCTATTAAAAGTTATTTGTTCAAATTTGTCATAAAAATGTGAAAACATTTTATTCTATGTACAATAATGTACACAAATTTAAATAGGTCACCAAAGAGACCAGAAGTAATTAAAGAGGTATATTTACAGTAGCACATCACAGTAAACGGAAAACCATTCACAGATTCGATTCAACATTGATACTGTTTTTGTGCTTGGTTACACACTGAAGTGAAGCAGATTACTCCATTTTGGATGAACTGAATTTTAAATACCTCAATGATCAGTAAATGCTATTTTAATCAGTATCGTCATTAATCAGTTCTTCAGCTGCTGTGCCTGTGTGCTGAATCACTCCATTTCTTTCTCTTTGAGCGTCATCATCACAATCTGTACTGTCATCTTCATTCAATTCCCTGTCAGATTCGGCAGCAGCTTCTCTTACAGCTTCCTCTGGATTTTCATTGGGTGCAATAAATCCATTGTTGTTAGATGTATTTGTGTTATCCTTGATATCATCTTCAATGTACACTTTTTGATGGCACATTGGACAAGTATCTTGAATGTACAGCCATTTCCGAAGGCAAAGTGCGTGGAAATAATGATTACACGGTGTGATACGAGCAGATGTTGTAAACTCATGGTAGCAGATTGCACATACGTCATCTATTTCTTGTAGGCGGCTCCCCTTTATTTCAGGAAGTGAATTAATTTTTTTTACAGCAGTTCTACGATTCATGAATGTCTTCCAGCCATTTTTTGCTTGTAAGTAGATGTTAAAATAGGCATGTAAGCACATCATACAAGCCCGGATTTTACTTCCTGACTCAAACATCATAGTATAAGCCCCATTTCCAAACATCACTACTCCAAATATAAATTCAATAATATTGCCTGTTGAACGGACATAGTAGACATAATCATCAAGCTTTTCCCAGAGGACATTATAGTAGCCATCAATCATGAATAATGTATAAACAGTGAGAGAAACTATTACTTTTAAGCAGAGTTCCACACAAAAGGCTGTAACTGCAAATAACCATGTATTTAGTGCATAGTGATGCCAAAGAACATAACTGAGTATAACAGGAAGAATAAACAGGCAAGCAGAAACAAAGAGCACAGGAAAATGTCTACGAAAAGATGACACATGAGAGGCACTGAGCGACATTAATACGGGGTCTGTCATTCCATGGATGAAATGCAGGACTGCTGTTAATAAAAGGCACATGTTTCTGCTTAAGCGGATAAGTCTTTCTTCTGGTCTTAGCCCACTTAAACCAGTCTGAAGAGCCAAAATGAAAAATAAAACAGGTGCTACAAAGCCAAGTCGCCTATCGTCTTCTTCAGTCGATCCAATGAAGGCCAATATTCCAAGACCCAAATAATGGGCTATTGAGGAAATTACAGCACTCATGCCCAGCACAGTGAGTGTAGAGTCACATCCACTAATTATAAGATTGCAAATGAGGTCCCAGAAATCATCCCAAGAGAGAAAGAAGGAATCAGTTTCATTGGCCATTCTTAAAATGTATATTAATACTGTAGCCTGAGCTGTAATTCTTGTTAGCCAGAAGACTCGCAGGACATCTGGGAAACGAATCCTCTTCCATGTGTCCTCCATTAATAACTGTAATCCATAAATTCGATACATGTGCCTCACTAAAAGATAAACATATCTGGTGGAATAATAAAACCACTTAAGTTTCACTGCCAAGACAAGCACTGTATTTAATGTGAGAATCAAGGAAGAAGTAAAAACTAAAGTCTCTCGGATGTGTAACGGTAGTTCTGTGATTAAGCCTATTACAGGAACCAAGAGATCCAAAATAATTAACTGTGAATAGATGGAATGAATTTGGAGTAGTGTGATGTATCCAATTCCAAAGGTTAGCTGTAGAACAATGAGTGCCATCCACAGCGAGGGCCCTTTTCGAGGAAGCAGCTCAATTCCAAAAGCTGATGTGTTGTAGGCACCATAGAAGTCAATGTGCAAAGCAGCATAATAATTTACCAACACTGAAGTCGCAGCTAATAGAAAGGCTGAGCTGTACATGTAAAACTTGAAAAGCGATCGCTGTGACAAGATCAGGACAATACTGGATACAGATATACCTAAAAAAAAAAAAAAGAGAAAGCAGTCATTTGAATGAAATTTTGTTAAAGAATGTTTTTCCACTAAAAGTTATGATATTCTTCCTTTAATAAGTATGAACATTTTCAAACTGATGAACATTATGCCTCAAGACAATTTAGGCTTAAAGGCCAGTAAGTGTTAATATAAAATCAGAGTTCAACAGGACAGATCAAACATATCCTTAAAATCTTACTCCTTATTTTCTAATTTGCAAAGTAATTCAAGTAGCATTATATCTCCAGAAACCAAATTACTAAAATATTTCCAAGATGAGATTGTGCTATACAGTTTACCAAGCTTTAAACTTGAAAGAATGTATAATTTCAAAATTATTCAAAAAGTTTTCTTAGATACACCTGTCATTTAAAAGTGGACATTTAATTTCCAAATACATGGGATTTTGTTTAAAGTATCTTTAATATTAATATCTCATCTTGATACCAAAGCATTTAAATGCTTGCTTCTCTGAAATTACCCTCTGTGTTTTTTCCCTCTTTACCTTTATTGAGGCTTTCAGTGGGTAGGTGGAAGGTCTCTCCTGGTAAATGTCACATTGCACTTGAAAATATGTGGGTTATTTTCAAATATCCCTTGATACTGATTTCTAACATAATTCCACAGTGATAAGAGAACAGACTCTATATGATCTCAATATCTTTGGACCATGAAACTTTTGCACCTTGTTTTATGCTCCTGGATATGTCCCAGTGTCTCCTAGTTTACAGTCTATGGGAACTTAATAGAATTTGTATCCTGTTGTAGTGTGAAAACTGTATGAATCTGAATTATGTTGAATTGGTTCACAGTGCTTTTCAGGTCTATTATATCCTATTTCTCTGTATACTAATTCTATTAACTTTTGAGAGTTTGATATTGAAACTCCAACTAAAAATCTTAATTTACTTAAAAATTAATTGTAATATATAATTGAACTATATATAACCTTGTTTTATATTTTCCTAGTCTCTTGTATATGTGTTATCATACTTTGATAATGTAAAAATTTTGAAGAAAACCTTAAAAATAGTTAAGGTAACTTCATTACAAACACACTAAACATAAGCAAAATGGACATTTGTTCCTATTAAATCTGAGGTTTTTCTTAAAGTGTTCTTTAGGATGTCAAGTTTAAGTTTTACATTTATAGTTACCCCTATTTCCTCCTTTTACTCGTACTGTGAACTCCTGCTGGCTCTTATTTTTCCTACTGCTTTAATTTGGGAATTCTCCCTTGGATCCAAGTTCACTTTTTTTCTGTACATACTTTCCTACAGATACCAAACATGTCCTCCATGTTTCCTTTCTCCTTATGTTTGAATCTTTTTCTTCAAATGTGTGTGTGTACCAAGTCGGCTCAGTCATGTCCAACTCTTTGTGACCCCACAGACTGTAGCCCGCCAGGCTCCTCTGTCCATTGGATTCTCCAGGCCAGAATACTGGAGTGGGTTGCCATACCCTCCTCCAGCAGATCTTCCTGATCCAGGGATCAAACCCTTGCATTGGCAGGTGGGTTTATTGTTTCTTTCTTTCTTTTTTTTTTTTTAAACCACTAGCGCCACCTAGGAAGCTCTTTCTTCAAACAGTCATCCTTCTGATTCTTCAATCTAAAATAGCATTCAGAAAACCAGAACGTGTTTTAGTAATTTCTTCTCCTCTCCCACACTATAAGCACCAATATACGATCTCATATGCATCCAGCACCTTCTTTCTTGGTGCTTTGACAAATTTTTAAGTTAGATCACAATAAACATTATTATCCAAGGCTTCAACTATGGAAACCACATCCAAATATTCATCTATTTCTACTTCTGCACTGCAACTACAATACTCAGAATTTCTAAAACCTAAAGCTAAACTGACCTCAAACAGCTCTTCCTTTCTATTTCCAATTTCAGTCAGAGATTAATTACCATTATTATTATTTTAACTGTGCCTCTAGACCCCCATCCGGAGAAGGTGATGGCAACCCATTTCAGTACTCTTGCCTGGAAAATCCCATGGACGGAGAAACCTGGTAGGCTGCAGTCCATGAGGTCACCGGGAGTCAGACACGACTGAGTGACTTCACGTTCACTTTTCACTTTCATGCATTGGAGAAGGAAATGGCAACCCACTCCAGTGTTCTTGTCTGGAGAATCCCAGGGATGGGGGAGCCTGGTGGGCTGCCACCTATGGGGTTGCACAGTCAGACACGACTGAAGCGACTTAGCAGCAGACCCCCATCCTCAAACTCTGACAATCAGTGACAAATTCTACTAATACCTATCCCTCCCCATTCCTCAGTGACACCATCTATTAGTCTGTCTCAAAAACTCTTTGATTCAAATTCATCTACAAGCCACCAAACTGCTTTTCTTCATGTCTGTGCTCAAAATACTGCAGCAGCTCTGATATTACTGAGTAAAATCTACAGGTCTTGTTCTAACATTCAAGGACCCAATTTGCTTTAAAATAACAATAATATTCCTCTTAACACACGAACCAACACTCCAGATTTCTTAAACACACTCCTTCTCTGCCATAATTACAGCTGTATTTACATTCTTCTTTTTGCTTGGCAGGATGGCCTCATCAACTTCCCCAAATCCCTGACTGTCCAAATTCTACCCATCCTACAGACACTCAGACATTACCTGATACTGTAGTTTATAATTTTATGTGTGTGCTCACTCAGTAGTGTCTGACTCTTTGTGACCCCATGGACTGTAGCCTGCCAGGCTCCGTTGTCCGTGAGGATTCTCCAGGCAAGAATACTGGAGTGGGTTGCCATGCCGTTCTCCAGGGGATCTTCCCAACCCAGCGATAGAACCCAGATCTCCCACGTTGCAGGTGAATTCTTTACCAGCTGAGCTACCAGGGAAGCCCCAGTTTATAATAACCCGACCCTATTATATAATATGTCCTTGATAGCAAGCAAGGATCTGAACTTTTATGTCTATGGATTACAAAATGTTCTGTAGAAAATAAAGTGCAATTAGTATTCACAAGGGAAATAAACATTTCTGTTGAATTCTGAATTATATTTTTAAAGGCATCCATGAAACACAGCCCACTTGGAAATTAAAAACTATGACAAGACAAAGCTGAGAAATCAAACCTTGGAGTACAGAAAAAGTGACAAACTCCAAATTAAACATCCATCTTCCCATGTAACTTCAGTATGTAACCAAGACCAATAATGCACATTACAACGGAGGCATTTCACAACCCACTGCAGTTAGAAGCAAGAGCCAAGTTCTTCCAAATGATGACTGCCCACAAATTTTATTTTGTGCCAATCTGTCAGGTCATTTGTGAAAAAGAGAACAAAAGGAAACAATCACCTGGAAGATAAATACATCCATCAACCTCCGTTCAAGAACTAACTACCCGCTTTGCTGAGCAAGCGGGCCACTAATAATCTCCCAAAAGCTGACAGCTGGGAATGGCCCTTTCAATAGAAAATGGGCTTTTTTTTTTTTTTTTTGAACAGGATTAGAAACCCTCTTCCATGGAAGGTAACAGGAAATGGAATTTAATCAGCTGCCATATGCCATATGTAATCTTATTTTCTCTAAATAGAAAACAAAAGTCAGTAGATTTTTCCTGAGACAAAACTTAATGTAAAATAAGTCAAAACTAAACCAAAATAACTTGAGTTCTACTTTACGCCAGTTTTTAAAAAGAGAGTTAAATAACTGTGAATTATTTTTAACTTGCTATTCACAAAGTGGTAAATTAATCTTTACCTGTTGATATTCATGAACTCTGCTATAACTTATAACCAGACTTTATTCTAATAGCTTTATCTCCACCACTAAAGCTTATTTTTACACACAGATTAAGGAATGCTTTGGGTTTTTAGAAATACTTCTGGATAAAAAGTGCCATTTTGCTTTGTGCAAATGTATCAAAAGAAAAAAAGAGAATACAACAGGCAAATAAGACAGTGAGACTATAACTTCAAAGACTGGATATCTCCTTGTAAGTAACAATCTGATACTACTCTTTTCTGATTAAAATCACTTCCCAAGATTTAATAATGACCAACATTTCCTGGTGGCTCAGCGGTAAAGAATCCACCTGCCCGTGCAAGAGACACTGGTTTGATCCCTGGATCAGGAAGCTCCCTTGGAATAGGAAATGGCAGCGGGCTCCAGTATTCTGGCCTGGAAAATCCCACCGACAGAGGAGCCTGGTGGACTACAGTCCACAGTCCATGGGGTCTCAAATAGTCAGACACAACTGAGCACATGCATGCCACCACAAACATTTCAAGAATAGTATAAAATGATTTTAATTCCTACTCAAAGTTTGTATGCATAGGAGGTTCTTAAATTTTTCCTTTATACTCATGTTCCTATGTATGGAATACAGAATCAGCTCTCATTTTCATGAGAAAAAAGTAAGTCAACTTTCCAAGTCTCTCAAGTACTCTTCCCTCTCAAGGCCTTCAGGAAGTGTTGTCAATAACACCAAAGTTTCGTTTCATTTTCCCAACTCCAGACATTCAACTCTTGATATTTAACCTGTAGGCCTAAGAAAATTTAGCTGCTAGACAGAAGTTTCCTCATGAGGATTTAAGAGTGACCTGCAATAAGTGATCAAGGCTATATATAAATGCTGCTTTACAAGGAAAAATCACCTTGGGACAGTGACAAATAGAACTAACTATAACTAGCATCACAATTTAGGGATCTGGTTCTCCAGTAATTCGTTTTACTAAGTACTCAAGGCAGGAAAAGAGGCAGGAATCCAAGTCAATTCAGGGGCTCTGAAGATATATATGAACTCAATTCATGAAAGAGTTCAGGGCCTTTTCAATTTGGATTACCAAAAGTGAGCAAACAAAACAAGCAGACCAAAACAAACAAACAAACAAAACCAAAAAAACAAACCACCATGTACGTTATACAACAAAATGTTCAACTTTTATGTGTAAAGTCCATTCACACCCTTAACCTTTCTGGAAGTTTGGGACTAAAAACTGGAAGGAAATAATAACACAACTCTCCGAGTACCTTAAATACTTTTAATATATAACCTGAAGCAAGCTGTGGAAAAACATTTCAACACCTGACAGAATAAAGATGGAACGGTACTAAAATAAATGTAACTGCCTTACTACTCCCAAGGGAAACCTATGCAATGAAATGTAGAACGAACAAAACATCTTGAAATGTTAATCTGTAGATGTACCTGACAAACTATAGCATAAACTTTTTTCTATCAAACTTTTAAAAAGATACTTTTTATTAATAAGATAAATTGCTTTTAAATTTTAACATGTTTTTATTAAAAATATACGAACATGATTTTTTAAAAGTCCAACCCCATAGGTATTAAATGAAGAACTAACCAAATTTTGCATAAATAAACACACTCATGGATAAATATTTCTTTTTGATTTTTACCCAAAGGAGATCCCATTATAATAATGGAGTCTTTTTAACCTTTTCAAAAACCATTTCTGAATACTCAAAGAGGGCATCTTCTTACTTATTGACCATTCATGTTTCTTCCTCTGTGAAATGCCAGTTTATCTTTTGCTCATTTATTTATGGAGCTGTTTTTCCTTGCTGAATATAGTCATTTAAAAAATATTCTGACTACAGACTCTTTGCAGCTATCTGTAATGCATGCATCTTCTCCAGATGTAGGGCTGTTCTTTTCTCTTTCTGGTGCTCCCTTTGATTAACAGAGGTTTTTAATTTTAGTATCACTGAATTTATTATTTCATACACTTGCTTTTATATTTTTAAAGAACTTTTTCCTTACTCTAAGATTTAAAAAAAAGTTCTACATTTTCTTCTAACTTTTTAAAGTTCTGCTTTTCACATTAAGATACTAATCCACTTTGAACTATTTATATACTGATGTGAGGTAGGATTCAATATAATTTTTCTATATAAGTAACTAAATGGCCACAAATAGAATAGTCTAATTTACCTCAATTGTACTTCAATTCTACCTCTGAAACACATCAAGCTTCTCCACATACATGGATGGTCTGTTTCTGGGCTTTGAACTCAATGCTATTTATTGGTCTATTTGTCCATCTCAGTGGTTCTCAACCAGGATCAGATTTTGCACCAATCATTTGGCCACAATCCCACCACCCCCACCACCAAAGAATTATCTCTCCAAAATATCAACGGTATCTGCTCAGACTCCCTAAGCTATCCCAATGCAGTCAATCATTACAATCGCTTCACTTTGTTTTTACAGTCACAGGTTTTCTGAGTTCCTTCTACAGCACCAAAAGTCAGTCACTTTTTTCAGCAACTTCACTGCATGGCTGTAACTAGTACACATATACAATGAATAAATTCTCTTTCAACAGAGATTTAGATTAACAATTTTTGTTTTGTTATTACCAACAATGCTGCAACAAATATTCTTCCCCACATTTTTGTAAAACTGTATCTTCAGGCCAAATATTCAGAACTAGAATTGTGAGTAAAAGGTATAATGATCACTTGACAGTGCCAAGTGGCTTTACATAGAAATAACAGCTTGCCAAAACTGTTTAACGTCATCTATTTCCCCATACCTTTGCCAAACTAGTTTTTATTCAAACTGAATTCTTTACCAATCTTGCAAGTAAAATTTTAACTGCATTTCTTTAATTATAAATGAGACTGAGTAATTTTTGTTTTGCTTATTGACCTTGTACATTTTATTTACTCTGATATGCTTATCCTGGGGCCTATTTTCCTCCAGGAGTAAATATGTTTTCTTATTGGCAGAGTAAAACTCTTACTAGTACTTCAACTAAATATGACAGAAATATTTCCCCTTTGGTGTGTCATTTAAAAATCTATATTTGTAAAAAAAAATTTTGTCATCAAGAAGTATTTCATCTTTATGTACTCAAATTTATCAAAACTTCCCTTGTAATTTCTGGATTTTCTCTTACGTTTAGAAAGGCCTTTCCACGTCGATGAATTGTCATTATATGAGTAATACTATTAAAACAAACTCCTATGCTTGCATTTTCTGCCTTGGATTTAGATTTGCTAATTCAGCATTACACTGCACTGGGTTACATTTCATTTAGCACTTAACACCTCCTAAGAATAGCTTAATATTCTTAAAAATTATATATATTATGATATGATCTAATTTGGATCTCCAAAATGAGATGCTTTATATTGACCTGCAGAATTCTCATATTAGTTTGATAACAAGGTATAGTAGTAATAGTTTCTTGTAGGAAAGTAAATTCTTTATACACACTATATAAAAACTGGATGCAGAAAAGATTTCCATCTTGACAATTCCACTTTAAGAAAAAGGTAAGACTGACAGATTTTGAGATTTATATTCAGTAGTACAGAGAGGTCTACAATTATTAAAAAACTAACCTGGGAGAAAGCTGATTCCAACCATCTTTGGCTATCTTTTACACACAAACCTGTCACTCTGAATAACAAACAAGATGCTTCATTGTTTAGTTGTTCAGTTGCTAAGTCGTGACTAACTCTTTGTAACCCACCAGGCTCTCCTGTCCTTCAATGAATGGTCCTCAAATATTTAGGACATTTATTTTAATTCAGGGTGAAATTTTTCCCACCAAAACCAGTTTTTAATAATTTTACTATTCTTACAAATATGATAAATTATTATAATTACATTGTCATAATGTGAGGAGCTTCCTTTGGGGCTCAGATAGTAAAGAATCTGCCTACAATGCAGGAGACCTGGATTCAATCCCTGGGTCAGGAAGATCCCCTGGAGAAGGAAACGGCAACCCATTCCAGTATTCTTGCCTGGAGAATCCCATGGACAGAGGAGCCTGGTGGGCTACAGTCCACGGTGTCGCAAAGGGTCGGACACAACTGAGCAACTTCACACACTGACCCAGAGAACATTCTGAGATCAAAGTTTTCAAATAAACAGCACCAACATTTTGCTGATGACTTCCAAAACCAAAATATCTGTAACACAGTAGTATGGTCTTAACTGAAGTATAAAAATTTTGTTTAGAAGTTATTAATACCATGTTTACTAGTAGCTAACAATGGCATGTTCCTTACTAGATTCCAGGTACTGTTATAGGAGCTTATAGCCTTACTTATTGCCCTTAACACTCTATAAGAGAGATACAGTATTATGGTTCATCTTCACAAAGGTAAAGAAAAGAAGCAAAAAGCAGGTAAGTAACTTAATAGTCAAATTCTTATTTAACCTGTCAAATACTAACTTCCATGATTTGCTACAAAAATAAGAGGCATGGATATAATACAAAGAAAATACCAGTTCAATGTTCCTGAATTACAAAAGAGTTAATCAAAGAAAATACTCATTTAAAGTTCCCTAGCCTGACGCTTCGGAGAAGGCAATGGCAACCCACTCCAGTACTCTTGCCTGGAAAATCCCATGGACGGAGGAACCTGGTAGGCTGCAGTCCATGAGGTCACCGGAAGTCAGACACGACTGAGTGACTTCACGTTCACTTTTCACTTTCATGCACTGGAGAAGGAAATGGCAACCCACTCCAGTGTTCTTGCCTGGAGAATCCCAGGGACGGCAGAGCCTGGTGGGCTGCCTTCTATGGGGTCGCATAGAGTCGGACACGACTGAAGCAACTTAGCACCAGCAGCAGCAGCCTGAAGCTCAACCATGAGCGTCCTGCATTAAAGTACCTGGTCCCCAGAGGGCTCTCAGAGGTTCTGTAGTATACAGGCCAGAACATTCGAGGCATTGGCTACACTGCTGCCAGAATGACTTTGTGAATCCTCTCAAACCCAGTTTTGTGTTGTTGTTGTTGTTTTTTTTTTGGCTCCTCCACCTTGGCCTCCTCGTGCCTCCTCTCAAAGCAAAAGTAGGGAAAGTCCATCCTACCACCCTCAAGTCCATGTTACATTTGTTATTTATTGCCCAAAACAGAACTGCATAATTTCAAATTTCAGGAAGTTTTCTAGGAGTCTGTTAGCTTCTACTCTCTAGCAAACTTTCTCTTCTCCTATGGGGTTCAGGAATAGAAACGATCAATGTTCTCCATTTCTCAGTCTCCCCACTCCAGGAATCAGCACAGGTACTGACTGCAGGCATGTATGTTATCATGTCATCAATTAAGGTGGATGTGTGTGTGTGTGTTGGTGGGGGTTGGCAGTCATGGGCTCAGCTGGGACCACCTTTCTACTTATATAATGAGACAAGCAACTGCCTTATTATGATGAGGAACTTCTAAATGACAGGAAAAAATGCTTTCCCATCAGGTTCCTGTTCTTATTAATTTCACCGTAACATTATTTAACTAATTTCATTTTTATCCTCCCCCCAACTATCAGGATTAAACGAAATATGTTAAGTATGAAACATTAAGGTTGCTAATTCTCTTTTTATATTGTGGTAGAAAAATAGTTACAGGTGACCAATATAATGATTCGCTATTTCTGTATACTGGAAATCACACAGCTCCATTTTTGCTACAAATGATGAGGGCATCACATTTCTGCAGCGGTAAGTGGGATTACGTTACTGAGAAGTCTTGTGATAAGGAACATCACATTCACATCTGTTAGTTTTAAAACGTAGTGTTGTGATCATTGCTAGACCATTCTGTATCTGGATTACACCTGTACTGAGGAAGAAAATGAGGCACACCTGATGTCTTAAGACAATGTTAAGACTAGGATCTTGCTGTGTATCAACCTCTAGGACTTTCAGTTTCCTCATCTGTAAAATGAAACTATTCATAGAACCACCCAATCTCCTTTGAGAGATTTGAGGGATTTTTGAAAGTCAGGTTAGATAATACCAGTGAAGATGTGCTGGTAAGGAAAGGATCAAAAAATGTCAAGTGTTGTTATTTATCGCTGAAAAGAAAACTCAATATTATCATTTTTTAAAAGAATAAAGTAGCAACAGATGGCTTCTAACTCAGCAAGGTTTAGAAGAGATCTCACCATCCGCTATCCGCTCGCCTCAACAACACTTCAAAGGCACTACCTCACTAAAACCTGACACTCAATTACCTCATCAACAAAATCTGCCACTTTTCAATTCCTTAAAAACTTAAACATAAATGCTTCTCACTCCAGCAATGCAAGAGAAAATGGGGAATGAAGTACACGATGCTTTTCACACTCCTCTCTTACACAACGAAGATACTGATTATAACCGTTCACAATACCTTCTCCTCTATTCACGGAAAATTTTAGGACTCATTACTATAATAAGTATCACCTTCTTCATGAAGGTCTTTGGCAAATCTCAAGGTTTGACTGACATTCTCTTTCGTATGGATGTCATTCAGACAACACACGAATACTGCGCATTTTGGAAAGGGGGAAACTGAGGCCCAGGTCTTGGCACGACGAGCTCAAGGTCACACACGGCGAGATGGCAAAACGTAAGCAGAGGTGCTGTTTTTCCAAGGCTGTCGCATAGGACGCGGTGAGACAGGACTCACTCCCCTAGAGAGCAGGAGGCACAGGGCCACATGCTCACACATCTCTGCTTCCTCCCCACCCTCACTCAAGAGGCAAAAACCAACAGGAGGCTGACTCGCCAGGAGGACCGCTCTGCTGTCAACTCCGAGACAAGTGTCATCTCCTCCCGCCCGGCCTACAAAGACACCGCCCCCCACCCCAACCTGGGGGAAACGAAACTGGTCAACACACACATGCCCCCACCCCCCATATCCACCTGCTCACGGCCGCCCCTCCCCCTCCTGCACTTCTCGGCCCGCTGAGCCGTCCCCGGACTCGTCCTACCCCGTTCCCCTCACCAAGGAGCCGGAGGAAGATCTGGAGTCCGATGCAGAACCGGCTTTGGTTGGAATCGGGGTAGGTGTTGAAAATGGCGTCGATGATGTAGAGGCAGGGCACTCGGAGCGCCACTTCGAGCGCCGCCCAGACCTGCTGATGGGCCATCCGCACCTGCTGCTGCGGGGGCCCCACCGCCGCCATGAGCCGCTGCCACACCGGGGCTGGGCGGGCCGCGCGGGGCAGGGCCCGGGACGGCGGCCGGGGGCGGAGGCGAAGGCAGGCGACTCCGCCCCCGCCCTCCCTCTCGTGTCTCCGTCACGGCCCGCCCCGCCGCCCGCTCGCGTCTCTCGAGCTGGAGCAGGCGGCGGAGGCAGCGGCGGCGGCTCCCGGGAGGCCTCCGGGTGTCGGTGTTTCCGGCAGGCTACGGTCTGGCTCCTCCTCCCTCCACCGCCTCCCCCGCCCGCGGAGCCACCATCTTGACCTCGCCCGCCCGCCTCTCCCGTTGCTGCTTTCGCCAGACCGGGAGGCCGCGCCCGCGGTTACGCGAGCCTGCGGAGCCCGCGCGCTGACGCTCGCGTCATAATCCGGCGCTAGGGCGCTCCCCTTGCAGTCATCACGCTCGGCGTAGCAGACGTCCCTCTCGTTACCATGGTTTCCGTGCCTTCACGGCTTTTGGCGCCACCCAGTGGCGCAACCGCCGTGTAGCCGCCTCACCCCTAGAAGCGTCGGGCTAGTGTGGGTTTTCCTGCTTCCGCGGGCCAGAATTACTAGTTGCTTTATTAGAGCCCATTAAACGTCCCATAAACATGATTCAGAGCTGCTGGGAGTTAGAAAGCCAAAGGCGCCGCCCGGCAGAGCTACTTAACTCCACCGACAGGCCGGGTCTGAGCGGCCGACCTTCCGGCGAAGATGCTACCAGGCCGCCTGGGGTTCTGCTGGAGGAGTCGCTGCTCGCGGGTTATGGAGCAGATGCTGTGGTTTGGGCAGGGTGTGGTAAGCGATACCGAGAAAAACATCCCTTTGCACATTATCCTTGTGTCTCCTACCCGATTGGGCAGAACTGCGGACCCTAGTTGGCCACATTAGAATTTCAAGGGCAAGACTTCTGGCCTTGGTATTTGGGTCACATCTTTAAGGTAAGAATACCCAGACAATCCCTTCTCAAGGCAGAAAAGACCATACTTTTTAATGTATCTGTAGGGAATTAGAACATAAGACTCCAGAATAAGACAATTTGACATAATTATTTTAAGCTGAAGACAGTTGAGACACAGCAGGAACAAACAAATATCTCTCCACCTCAGCACTTCCCCCTCTTCTATTCGCTTCGATAATCGTAATTTCGTGAAAGTCGCTCAGTTGTGTGGACTATTTGCTTGGAATTCTCCAGGCCGGAGTACTGGAGTGGGTAGCCTTTCCCTTCTTCAGGGGATCATTCCCAACCAAGGGATTGAACCCAGGTCTCCCACATTGCAGGCGGACTCTTTACCAGCCGAGCCACAAGGGAAGCCCTAAGAATAAGGGAATGAGTAGCCTATTCCTTTTCCAAGGGGATCTTCCCGATCCAGGAATCAAACCGGAGTCTCCTGCATTGCAGGCGGATTCTTTACCAATTGAGCTATCAGGGAAGTCCTCTGTTTGCCTAAAAATCACACGTAAATTTCTATTGGTAAAGTTGTGTCCCGCCCGTTACCAAGAGGGCAGCTCAAACTCAAACACCCTCAAACCTTATTAAACTAATCCTTATCTTCCATTCAGTTCAGTTCAGGCGCTCAGTCGTGTCCGACTCTTCGCGACCCCATGAATCGCAGCACGCCAGGCCTCCCTGTCCATCACCGTCTCCCGGAGTTAACTCAGAGCCACGTTCATCATTCATCGAGTCGGTGATGCCATCCAGCCATCTCATCCTCTGTCATCCCCTTCTCCTCCTGGCCCCAATCCCTCCTAGCATCAGAGTCTTTTCCAATGAGTCAACTCTTTGCATGAGGTGGCCAAAGTACTGGAGTTTCAGCTTCGGCATCATTCCTTCCAAAGAAATCCCAGGGCTGATCTCCTTCAGAATGGACTGGTTGGATCTCCTTGCAGTCCAAGAGACTCTCAAGAGTCTTCTCCAACACCACAGTTCAAAAGCATCAATTCTTCGGTGCTCAGCCTTCTTCACCGTCCAACTCTCATATCCATACATGACCACTGGAAAAACCATAGCCTTGACTAGACGGACCTTAGTCAGCAAAGTAATGTCTCTGCTTTTGAATATGCTATCTAGGTTGGTCATAACTTTTCTTCCAAGGAGTAAGCGTCTTTTAATTTCATGGCTGCAGTCACCATCTGCAGTGATTTTGGAGCCCCCAAAATAAAGTCTGACACTGTTTCCACTGTTTCCCCATCTATTTCCCATGAAGTGATGGAACCGGATGCCATGATCTTAGTTTTCTGAATGTTAAGCTTTAAGCCAACTTTTTCACTTTCCTCTTTCACTTTCATCAAGAGGCTCTTTAGTTCTTCTTCACTTTCTGCTATAAGGGTGGTGTCATCTGCATATCTGAGGTTATTGATATATCTCCTGGCAATCTTGATTCCAACTTGTTTCTTCCAGTCCAGCGTTTCTCATGATGTACTCTGCATATAAGTTAAATAAACAGGGTGACATATACAGCCTTGACGTACTCCTTTTCCTATCTGGAACCAGTCTGTTGTTCCATGTCCAGTTCTAACTGTTGCTTCCTGACCTGCGTACAGATTTCTCAAGAGGCAGGTCAGGTGGTCTGGTATTCCCATCTCTTTCAGAATTTTCCAGTTTATTGTGATCCACAGCTTTCCCCAAATGTTTACCTTCCCAGAGTGTGCCATCCTTGAAAGCCTAAACACCTTTTCCTTTTATCCATTTCTCTACAATACATTGTTCTTTGTTAAGATGCTGTATAAGCCCCAAACTGTAGCCACCTCTTTGACTTATTTAACACTTAGCTTCTCCCGGGCGTCTGTGCACTGCATGAGTCAATAAACTCTTCTTTTTCTTTTGCTAATTAATTTTTATTTTTATTTTATAGGTTTAATCTCCAGGACCCCAGCCACAGAACCTGGGAAAAGACGTTTGTCTCTCTCCTACACTTTCTTATCCATGTTTTAACAGTTTCTGATTTAAATCTGATGCACATATTTTTATAAGAATTTATAATTAAAACTAAATACCACCTTGGGACCAGAACTTTCAGGGTGGTGAGACAGTTGTTCTTGTCTTATTCAGATACGACTTCAAGCAAATCTCTCTAAACTCACTAGTTCTCACTTTCCCCATCTGTAAAAATGAAGGTTTGAATAAGATCCTGGCAAGGACTTAATTTATGAGTGAGGTAGGTTTTAGAAAAATTTTAGGAATTTTTAAGATAAAAGATAAACTTTCAAAGAAATGGCTGCAATTCACTGTATCTAATCTCTCTGGCTTCTACATTGGTTTGAATGTTGCACAGCTCATGTATATAGTAAACTGAGTCTACTCAGAAAAATAATGTGGTGTCTATGTATTAATAAATTACAATGTTCAAAAATAAAAATCTGTTTCATTTGACATTAGTGGTTCAAAAGCCTTTCAGTAGCTCTAAAGAGCCCTTAGATGTCAAATGTGTAAAACTTAATTTGAATTTTTAGTTTATATTTTCATCAGCCAAGTCTTTGTTACATGCAACAGGAACTGATTCTGGGCTATCTGAAGCAAAAGAAGATTTTATTAGAGAATTGTTTTAATTATTTCCTCAAGATTTCAAGCTCCAAGAGTGACCATGCACTTGGTCAGGCATATGGTATTATATATCTATACCCAGGGCTTCCCAGGGAGCACAGTGGTAAAGAATCTACCTGCCAATGCAGGAGACACAAAAAATGCATGTTCGATCCCTGAGTGGGGAAGATCCCCTGGAGAAGGAAATTGCAACCCACTCCAATATACTTGCCTGGAAAACCCCATGGACAGAGGAGCCTGGGGGCTACAGTCCATGGGATTGCAAAAGAGTCAGACACCCATCAGCACACACACAGGCATCTGTACTGAGGCTACACCAGAGGGTGGATACAAGCAGCTTCCTTAGTGGAAGAAAATATGAAACCAGCACTTAGGATTTCCCACCCTCCCCCAATGTGTTATGTTTTTTTACTTTGAATGAAAGATGGGGATGCTGGTAGGAAGGGTAGGGATTGATAGCCCTCCCCAAAGGATAAATACATACCATAACTTTATCCCAGACCTTGGGAATTAATTAAAAAATAATCTCTGATCCTAAATTACTTTATAGTTTTTCTCATTAAATTTCAGATACACTCATCAAGACCGGTGAATCCCATGGCCATGTGCTCACTGAAATACCACCTTTGCTGTAAAGCAGGTCCCTAAGTCAAAGGCATTATTATGCAGGACACATTGATGGATCAAACACTTGGAAATCATTGCCTAAGTAGTCTGACCAACACCTTGTGGACAGGAAAGGCAAACTCATACCTGGAGATGGCAAGATTCTAGTCAGGGTCAATCACTGTCCTTCCAGGATAGGAGTCCAGTATAATCTACTTGCTATCAAGCAGATGATGTATGAGGTGCTCAGGGCTGAACATGAGGGAGTGGCCAGTGGGTGGGTGGAGGCCATGTTGTTGGCCTCTCACTAACCTGCATTCCTGGACACGACTACGTACATGAGCCCATTATGCCAGCACCGGGTTAGCTGGTGACATGGCTGCTGGTTAACTGGCCACGCCCATTTTCTTGGTTGTTGAGTGCCTCTGCTGTGGTGGGGTCCCCAGTAGGCACTGTTATACAACCCAAGACTCTTTACTCACATGCCCAATCCCATAGATGTCTCTGCTGCTGCTTCTCCAGGCTTCCTTGTCCCCTATCTTTTAATCTTTTTCATTCCAGGCCCCTAATCCCCTAGCCAACTTATTTGCCACTTGCCAAGGTCTATTCTTACTTCAAGCCACTTTCCTTTCCACACAAAATGGATGATCAGGAATACTATCCCAAACTCCCCTGTCATCTAACACTACTGAGTAGCAGCTGTAGGGCAGCAAGTCTGTTTTTGTTTTGAACCCATATTCCAACAAACCAATCTGGGAACTTAGCTTGGGCTTTTTGGCCTCCATCAGCTAGACAAAGAGCCTCTCAAGCAGCCTCAGTTGTGAGTTGTGGGAGGGACCGTGGTGCAAAAGTTTAGTGTGACATGGGAGCGTGCGCCGCCTGCCTGTGCACCTGTTTTCCCTCGGCCCTACTTGTCATCAGCCCCAGATGTACCATTTTCACCTTATGATGGATTGACTTGGTGGGTCTGACAAAACAGCTCATCACGGGCAACTTGGGCTATACGGTCACTTAATGCTCCACGGGATACTGTTCCTACCAAGGCCCATCAGCATGCAAGGAGCCATTTGTGAATGACATGTTCTCCACTGCAGATTCCTTGGCTTTGTTACAGAAACTAGAAGTCTACCTTGGGATTCTCCAAGGAGTCTTGCCATAAACTCCTACGACTGTTTTGCTTATCAGGTACCCCTGTCCTGTAGAAAATCTCCTGTATCGAATGGCTCATGCATTAAAGCTAATTACACTGCAGCCTGTACCTGCTACAGAGCCTTTATGTGCTCTGCATCCCACTGAAAACTGGCAGCCTCCCAGTCACCCAGTGTATGAATTAGAGTATTCCCAGGTTCTGAATTCCCACAAAGGCTGGAGCTTGATGTGCTTCCTTGGTGGCAGAATAATACTGATAAAATGAGTGAGATGCAAAAATTCATTCTTTATTGTGGAGACATCTTGACATTCAAGCAGACCACCAGACCCTAAAAATTTCACTGATATAAAAAGGATGCTGATTCCTACTAGTGATTACTTCTTATCCTTGGGAATACAATATGCTATCTCCTCATCTGGCCCAAGTAGTAATAATGTCATGAATGTAATAATGACATTCTGTGGAATGTTCAGATGGTCCAGGTCTCTCCAGACTATATTGTGACAGAGGGTGGGTGGGTATTGTTACCTGTCCTGTATGAATGGAGTTGCTTCTGACCCCACATCGTCAGGCCCAGTTCCAGACTCATGGCTCCTGTTAGTGCGTGTAGGTTAGGTCCTGAATCTCCTTTGGCACATAGGCCCACTTGAGAATGTTGAAAGCAGACAAGGTGAAGGGAAATGAGCTTCAGAACTGTTTTTTTTTTTTTTTTTTCCCCCGTAAGAGTATGCATAGCCTTGATTTTAAAATAAAACTCAATTACTAAGTCTATCCATCTATATCTACCTGCCTAAACGTGTTATACCAAAATTCAGTTTTAGCTTCATATTCAATATTTTCTACTTACTTTTGATTCAACCTTTACCTCTTAAATACCCAGAGGCAGATACCTGTTTTCTGTTTCTGGCCTCTCTGGAATCATGTGTGATTGTTGGTCAAGAAATCTTGCAAGTTATCCTGTCTAATCAGAAAGATGTCACTGCTAAAACATAATTGTAGCAAGAAATTCTTATGTGCTTTACATATTGAAACATGTCAGCTGAAGTGCGTTATATATATTATTGCTAGAGTGAATTTCTTCAAAGATTGTGAAAGCTGAACATTTATGTACAAAACAATTATTGTAAACTTCTAAATAGTTTAAAAAATGGACAAAATTTATGAAACAACACAAGCCACTGGACATAGGCAATGAAGGGGCAATGGTGCATGAGAGCTGGAAAACAAACAAGGTGAGCCATACAGTTGCTTCAGACCACTGCCTGGAGAAGTGTTCTAGGCTGTGGCATAAGAAGTGAGGGGAGGCCAGCAGACTCCCTGTGGTGAGATGGGGCTAGGAGTCCTGGGAGCCCAAGTAACTATATATAGAGTTTGCAGGGTAGAATGCCAGGAAGCAGAGAGCCACACGCAGAGGGAACTCCAGAGATCTGCTGACCAGGCCCTGAAAGCATTCAGCTAAGTAATGGCCAGCCCACGTGATAGGAAACTACCGAAGGCCAACAGAAGAACCATCCAAAAGGATTATAGGAAACAATACTCAGAGCTCACACACAGGGTGTGGGTAATTCATGTTCCTACCAGCAAGAGCGGCAAATGTCCTAATTCACAAGGCATCAGTCAGAGAATGAACGGTCTTGCTTCTTGATGGGAAAAAATTAATCCTAGACTAAATGCTGCTCTGACAAATGCTCAAAAACAAGATTCAAAAAGATCAAACTGTTTCCAAATAACTTAACTGTATTCCAGAACAAAACTCAAAAATGTTTTTAGAAATATGAAAATAGTTTTAATCATTTAAAATAATAGTTCGGCTTGAAAATGACTATTTTAATGGCTTGTAAAGTGTAAAGTGGCTGCACCCTGAGGCTGTTCAGAATGACATACTTTTAGTTTCTTCTCACACATGTGTTCAGGGTGGGAAAAACTGAAATTAAAAACGCTTTTTCTAGGAGAAAAATGATCTCATAACCCCTATATTTCTGTTCCAGTTAAATCCTGCCAGTTAAATCCTGATCATGTAGTTCATTATGGTATATCAACTGTATTATGCAAAATGGAATATTTAAAAACCTAATACCATCCATTATACTTTTAAAAAAACCACTAAAGATGTGGTTTAAATTGGAAAAAAAAAAACACTTTTTATATACTAGTTTCTCATCATTTTAAATTTGCATATTTAAAATTATACATGATACTGGTATATTAATACAAGTATATAATTTATTAAAATTATGGAGTTAATGAATACAGCTCACAGTTAAGAGTTTGATAAAATTATTGCTTTTTAATCACAGCTTCTCCATCAAGTGGGAGCACTGATCAGCAACTAATCCTGACACCTGCAAAGGAAAGCTTTAGAGCTTCTATAAATTCCTGGATTGAATCTGTAAGGAACTCTGTGAGCCTCCTGACTCCTTTTGTCTTTTTCCTTGGTTCCATTAGACGTCTCTTCTGGGTCAGGCCATCTGGCAACTGCTTGGAGAAAACTGTAATGTAAATGGATATACTCAACGGGAGAAAAAGGCTAAGGGACCCTTATTTTCTTCCATTCACACACAACTCCTGCTCACTCTGGAACTTTCAGCCTAGGCATCCCTGCTCCCATCTTCCTAGTCACCCTCCCCCACCTCCCACAACCCAGATCCCCAAATGTGGGTGGTGCCTCCCAACGTGTGGCTGTAAAAACCCCTCTGTATGTGCACTTAGTACATGGCACTGACATTATTTCCCCTGTGTCTATGTCTCCAGATGGCGATTCCACATAGGCAGGACTCAGCTTCCCTCACCTGTGTCCCTGGCCCTCTACCCAGTGCCTGATATGCAGAATTCACAGAACATCCTCATTAGCCAGTGAATGGCTTTCAAAATAAGGACCTTCTGCTATAAGTAAAGCAGATGTGTAGCAATCACTCACAGGTGAACTCGGTAATGGTAGTTACCCTCATACAAAGACTGACAGAAATATTCACGATATACCAGTCACTGTGATGACAGTTACCATATGTTAACTTATTTAAACCCAAACACCTTCCTTTCAGGACACGTTCAGTTGTTAACTCCAACCTACAGATGAGGAAACAAAATAGAGACTGGCGATTTGCCTCAGGTCACACTTCTGTGTAGACCTGCCAGGAACTGAATGAGTGAACCTGAATTCCATGAGGGCAGAGCCCACCTGTCTCCCTTCCCCACTAACACTCAGGGCCAGGTATGCAGGACAAGGTGAGTGAATGCACTTGGGCGCACCTGACATGAGCTGCCTCCCCCACACCTTACGGCAGGAAGGCAGCGCTTCAGCCCCTGGACAGGTGGCTCCCTGACTCGTTCCTCAGTTTCCCCCCACCTTCCTCCCCATTTTGGCTCAAGCCCCAGTCTGCCATCTTGAGCTTGAGGAGAGAAAGCAGTAGGCACCTATGTGAGAAGAAACCCAGTGCATGAGAGAGGAAATAATGAAGGCAAACACAGGAAGGCTGCTCTGGGATGGGAATGGAACACAGGCTCCCTCTGCAGGGTCACGTGACAGTCAAATTTCCTGGGGGGCCTGCCCTGTACCAGACACTGTTCCTTTTAATCCTTACATCAGCCCTCATCTTCAGCCTGCCTCTCACTGCTGCTTCTGTTCCAAACTCATCTACTGGCACCGCTTCAAACACTCTGAGCAAACTGGCACCTGTCAGTCTCTTTAAGCAGCACCTGCTTCCACACCAACTCCACTGAAAATTTCGCCCAGTTTTTAAGAGCCACTTCAAACACTACCTCTCTGAAGTCCTCCCCGTCCAATTCTCAGAGTTTTTCTTCCCCACTGTCACACTCCCACAACTATCACCCACATGGCACTTACTGTGTCCCAACTCTCTGCATTGGTGTTAGGTCTGCTGCTAGCTTGGGAGCCCCTCAGAAACAGCATCTAATGTCTCTTCATATTTCCTGTGGCTCATGTGGACAGCAGGCATTTAATATTTGCAGAATAACACACACAGCAGCAATCCTGTCCTTACTGCCACCGCTGCAAGAGAAGAACAGGAAGCCCAGCCCAATGCCAGGTACAATCACAATCCTGAGAAAGCCACACTTTGCCTCTTTTTTTTTTTTTTTGGCCAAGCCACACAACTCTTGGGATCTTGGTTCCCTGACCAAGGACTGAAGCAAGGCCACAGTAGTAAAAGCCTGGAATCCTAACCATTATGCCACCATGAATTCCCAAGCCACACTTTTCTGTATTTCTTTCATATGGCTTCAAAGTACCCCAAAACAAAGCTCTGAAAGGTGATTCTTGACGATTAGTCACCCCAAAGGTAAACTGACTCCCTACAATTAGTCATTCCAACAATAAACCAAGGTGAGGCTTGGAAAACTCGTAATCTCCGACATTCCTTAGGGCTCCTTATGTTGGCAGTGATGTTCCCAGGTAGGAAGATGGAAAGGGAATTTGGGGCCTGTAAAGATCCTCGATTTTAGCTCAAACTTTTTAGCAATTGGCAGCTACTGCACAAGCTACAGCTGGAAATCTAGTTTTCCTATCATTTAATGTAGTCGTTCTTTAACACTTTCTCTGCCACAGTGAACCTAAGACACGCTCTCCCCACCCTGCTCCCCACACGCTCATTTAGGAATGCTAAAGTAGGGGATGGAGGCAGTACACTGGAGTAATTGTAGTCTTTGTCCCTCCTTAATTTAGTCAGTCATAATAACCAAGCAGCACCACTCTGTCTTGCTTTGGATGCCACTGCTTAGGCAGATTTTATTTCTCAAGTCCATTCTCCTCCCACTGCTGCCACCCTAGTGCAAGCCACCATCATCTCATGCGTCAACAACCACAGAAGCCCTGCTCACCCATCTCCCTGCTTCCATTCTGGCACCACTCCAGGCAAGTTTCCATATTACAGCTGCAGTGATTTTGAAAACAGCATTGTGTCTTCCACTTGACAGAGCCGAGGTCAGAATTCAGAACTTGTAACTGCAGACAGGTCTCATTTCAATAAGCCACACTGCTTTCTCCCAGATATGTGGCTCATTCTGTAGCATGTTAATAGAAGACAAGTGAAATTGTATGTATTGATTGAGGGCCTGCTTTCAGGGTCACAAAAATTAGATTACCAGGAGACAAGAGGGGTGAGACCTGGCCTGAGCTGATGCTTTCAGGGTCACTCATAAGTAGATCCTCCCATCTCAGGATCCACCTCTTCTAGCCAACTAGATGACAGGGGCGGCATTCCAAATCCAAGACTATGTGATCCACGTGGGGAGCATAGGATTTCACTGGTTGGATGTGCAAGATTTGTGTCTTCCACGGTTTTCCATGCACCTGATGAAGAAGAGTGGCAATTCGAGTCTCTGCAGCTTCAGCCCAGCTCTGCCACTCTGGTTTGGTGGCCACTGACAGCGTTTTCCTCCTAGAATCACTGGTAGCTCCATTTTTCAACTGGTTGCTGATAATCTGCTGAGGAGAAGGCCAATGCTCCTCCATCTTACTGCTTCCAGGAGATTGGAGAGTCTTCCCTGGGAAAGACTCCACATTTTGGTGAATATGCAAAATGCCTCCAGCATCCTGTTTTAGCACTTGGCAGGCAATGGGCCAGCCTTCTTCAGAGCTGGGAATCAGCCCCAGATTCACCCGGTCGGCAACGTTTGATAGCTTCAGTTTTCTGTTATCTCCAAAGTGTATTTGGCATCGATCAGCTACTCCATTGAGTTCAAGGTTATTTCTCAGAGCAACTACCGCATGGGGATTCCACTCACAAGCATGGACGAAAGCAGCCTCGGCATGAACTAGGAAAGGCAAGGTAAAATAACCAATCCCCGCATAGAGATCCACCAGCACTTCTCCGGCGCAGGGCAGCGACGCCACACGAAGCTTCTCAGTGATGTTTCCGAATGAAAACATGCACTGGGTCACGTCAAATTTATACCGAATCCCATTATCCACATGCTCTACCCAGCCGTGGTCGCCCAGCAGCAGACTCACTGCTGGAATCCGAGTGCTATCCGGGGACACCCGCCCGCGTTTGGCCAAACGCTGGACGCCAAGTGCGGAGGCAACCGTCTCCCAGAGTTCTGGTTCCAGATGTCTCCACTGCTTGGCTTGGAAACAGTCCTCACTCAGCAACAAGAGGTCACCGTGTCTTTGCCAAGATCGGGGCAGGTCAGCCTCCAACTCGGCAGACCACGTCACTCCGCGGCCCTCTACCCAGCGACTCACCTCAAGACACAGCCTTTGGGCAGGTGAGTAACTCTGGGCCTTCTTTGAAGGAACAGGATCCAGGAGCTGCGTCAGCACACAGGTGCTGCCTGGAGCCACACGATTCCTCAGCTCCCGCAGATGCTGCTCAAGGAGGGCCTCTCTCAGAACCGGTAGCGCCACGGTGCCATCCCGCAGCTTTTTCACACGGTGCTGTCTATCCAGGAGTTTCTGCTTCTCAAGATATTCCCTGTATCGCTGGGTAAATCGAGGCTCAGTCACAACTGCAACAGCCGTGGGCTTCCCGCTTGCCTCTTCCATGTTGCTGGCCCCACATTATTTCCGACTCCCTGCTCGAAACTCCCTCTGCTCCCCCTCTGCACATCCACGCATAGAACGGTAAGAAAAGCGCGCACAGCCCGGGAGGGGGTAGGAAGTGACGTCAAACAAGCAGGCCAGAACTAAATTATATTATCCCTCGTTGACTAATGACGTCGGGGTCGCCGTTGGGTGTGAAGCCGCCGCCGCCATCTTTGTAGTGGTCAATCGTTACTTGCTCCCGCCTATGGGAAAATTAGTAACAAGAAGGACTTATAAACTTAGTCGACTTGAACTGTTGGTATCCTCCGGAAGCCTCAGGAACTCTCTTCCATGCGGTTTACCAATCAAAAGAGAGACGTGAACCTGAAATGATGTCCTATATTTGGAGAAAGCCTTCCCTTAGTCTCGTGCTGCACCTAAATCTCAGCCTGAGATGAATTATTCTCAAGGCTAAACACACTCTAGGGACACCGGTCTCCTTTCGCTTTCTAAAGCAGGACAAACTTTTTCTTGTGCTCTTGCCTCTACTCTTGCTGAAATGCCCTTCCCCAGAAGATACAATGCCAGGAGATTCGTCTGAAGGTCATCTTTTTGTGAGGGCTTCATTAAACACTCAAAAGTGTCACTCTCTCCCCTCCACATCATATCTATTTAACACAGTGATTCCTTCTTTAGCCCCTGATTTTGCTATTTGTTTACACTTAATAGCCTTTCTTCCTTAGACAGTGACACTTAAGTTGCTCAGTCATGTCTAACTCTTTGTCATCTTTTTTTTTTTTTTTAATCTGTTCCTGTCTCTCTCTCTTTTAAATCTATTTTAGCTGCACTGGGTCTTAGCTGTGATTCACTGGATCTTCACTGCTGCATCGAGACCCCTAGTTGCAGGATCTAGGTCCCTGACCAGGGATCAAACTCAGGCCCCCTGCACTGGGAGTGTGGCTTCTTACCCACTGGACCACCAAGGAAGTCCCTCTTGTCACACTTCTAATTTCAGTCCACTGTGGTCAGAGAACATACTTTGGTATGATTTCAATCCTTTTAAATTTATCAAGGTTTGTTTTATGATTTAGTATATGGTTTATCCTGGAGAATATTCCACGTGCTCTTGAGAAGAAGAATATGTATTCTGTTTGTGGTGGTGGAGCTAACAGGCCTGTGTGTTAGCTGATCCCTTTTTAAGTTCATGCTCAGATAAGTAATTCTGTGGTCACTACAATTCACAAACATAGTCTCAATTCAGAATCCAGAATGCCTAGTATTGAGTATATCTAAACGCATGGCCTTCTTTTATTCCCTTGTATTCAACATACTCCCTCCCTTCGCTGAAGCTCACTTTCAGGACTGCTCTCACTCTCTTCCTAACCTAGTTATTCCCTGAGATTTCGGGAATAAATCTCAGGATGTGCTGGATATACACATCCTCAAGAAAACTGTCTCTGACCTCCTCCCCATCTCCTGTACAAATCAGATCTTTATCAACGATAGTCATAGCTGCATGCTCTTCTCTTATAGTCCTCCCCAATACTGTTTCATCTTTAAATTTGATTAATGGCCATCTTCCCCCAGATATGTATGTTTGAAGTGGCAAGAAACTGGATTTCCTCTCCTCATTATCATATTCCTTACTGTATTTAAGAGGTCTCACCACACATAGTACTTCCTCATAAAATATTTGTAGACTGAACACGAGTAACTGAATGAGGAAAGAAAAATCTGCAGGTGAAAATAATTCATGGCCAAAAAGAATTTTAGTTCCAAAATATTGCCACTAGATGGCAGCAATAACCAGTACCAGAGTAGTTGATTTCCCAAGTTTCAGATAGTTTGGATTTTCCAGACTTCTCAAGGAGCCTATCCTTTCCAATAGGCCTTTATTCATTAATCTCTATTAGACATCCCTTATTGACATGGTAAATCCAGACGTGTGAGTGTATTTGGCAGCAAGTAATACAAACCCCTAAAACAGCAGCTCCTCAGCAGGTGGGGAGGTGTATAAATTTTAAATATGAAACTCCAGGGCTGGTATAGCTGCTCAGGGAAATCCTGTTAACCAGGCTCCCTCTCAGCCTCAGTGAGATCCTTTCATCCTTATGGTTTCGAAACGGGCACTACCTTTCCAGGCTCTGTGAGCTCACTGGAGCAGGAAGAGTAGGGCAGAGCTAGAGGAAACAAGAAGTGCCTGCGCATGGACTTCTGCCTACCCCTCTGGGACAGAAAGGGGTCTTACTGCCATGTTCTGATAGCTACAGAGGCTGGAAATGGGGTTGGTTTTACTGTTTGATTGTGGAATTAATCAAGAACGCAAAAGGGAGAGTGAGCAAAAGCCAGGCACTAGGTTGACATTCCTCTAAGGCACTAGGTGAAAAAGCCCCTGGAAACAACAGAGTTCTGAAGAGGAGTTTAGAAGAACGACAGGAAGGAGACCTAAGAGACAAGAATAGCATCTATGGAAAAAGTGTTCATAAAATGTACAGTTTACCTAAGAAAAGGCTGAGCAGACTCTTGTTTACCTTCACTCAGCAAACTCCAGTGTGTTTCTGAAAGTTCCAACTCAGATTGGGGATCACCATTTTCAGGAAGTCTTTCCAGGCTTCTCTCTCCTTCTCCTCCCATCTGTTTTTTTTAAGGACAATGTAAAGCAAAAGATTTTAAATTGTTTTCAATAGAGGAACTAAGGAAAATAATAATTAACATTTAACAAGTGCTTACCATGTGCCAAGCACTGATGTCAATGTTTTAATTAACCTTCCCAAGAACTCAGTGAGGTGTGTACTCTTATTATTTGTGTTTTAAAGAAAAGGATATTGAAATTATCACACAGGGAGGAAGTGGTGGAACCAGGATCTGCATGAAGGTCAGCTGGCTCCCGAGTGTGCATTTTTACTTGTGCTGGGTCTTAGTTGTGGCGTGCGGGTTCTTTTAGTTGCTGCTGAAAGGCTGTAAGATCTAGTTCCCTGACCAGGGATCATACCTGAGCCCCTCTGCATTAGGAGTGCAGAGTCTTAGCCACTGGGCCACCAGGGAAGTCCCTGCATCTACATTTTTAACCACTCTCTGGATATTGCTTCTAAGAACAATTTGACCACACTGCTTTTCAGAAGGCTCCAAAATGATGAGTACACCCCATGAGTATGCAAGATGGTCCCAGTGGGTGAGAAAGGGAAATACTAAACTTTTCAAATTTCAAATTTTTTTATAGATATTAAAAAAATTGTTGAGGTCCTTTAATGGACCGGACCCTGGTGGTCCGGAGTCAACCGATAAGAAAGTAAAGGAGAGAGAGAGAGGCTGATATTCCTTGGTTTACACAGAAAGCCAAGAAAGCTCCTGCACAGGGCTTGCTCTGTTCAAGAAGGCCTCAGGTGCCCTCTCGATGGGGTGAAGGTGCAGAGCGCCTTCTCGAGAGGGTCTTAGAAGCCTGTGCAGGAAAGTGAACACAGAGGACCTCTGTGCTCCAAAGAAACAGCCGGGGAGAGAGAGAGAAAGAAAGCGAGACATGGGGACCAAAGCTCTGATGGAGCAAAGGTGTTTTAATCAACATGGTATGGGCATATATACTGAAGTTATCCTCAGCAAAGATAAAGATTAAAATTCCAGACTTACGAAACATAGGCAATCCATATTAAAGAGAGAGAGAGAGTTGTAAATAATCACTTTTACCATATAGTTCATAAAAAGGAAGAGAGTACTTATCACCATGTAGAAAAACTAATGAAGGAAATGTCTGGATTCCTCAGCCCCTGGGAGAGGCTTGCCTCTCCTCTTAATTCCTGAATATTCAGGAATTAATTAGGAACAGAGAATTCCTGACAGATCCAAAACAGCACACAGGAAGCCTCCTGTTAAATGCTTCCTGACATCTCATATCTTTAATTTCTATATCTGCATATATTTAATGTAATACATAATACATCAATACTACAACTCTTTTCCAAAATTTATAAATAAAATATGTAGATAGAAAGTTCAGAGCTCTCGAGATTAGAGTTGCTGGCTTAAAAGCCTGGGGCCAGTGAACACTTAGTCTGAATGCACAGGTGTTACCAGGTCTCTGCAGGGGTGTGTTCATGGGAAAACAGACTGGAGGGATTGCTTCAGTTCTTTTGTGTGGCTGTAGTGAGGGCTCTGTGAACATACTCCCCCCTTTCCTTCTACCCAATGGATACTTCTTACCCACCTGGCCAGTCCATCCACCTGTAGGCTTTAGGATGACCTATCAGAGCCCAGGGAGAAGGCTGAAGGGCATTGCTATCCTGCATCTCCACCTGCACCCTCCTTGCCTTGAAACTCAACTCAGGCATCATCTTCCCTACCTTCCCCAACACCATCCCTCCCTCCCTGCCTCGGCCACACCCTCACGTCTGGAGGGGCTCATGCTTCTTCTAGGGGACCGTTAAAGTTGCTGTTCATTTTTCACATGTGGTACATGCCACTGAGTACAGAGATCCACCTGGCTGAACAGTGACCCCTTCAAGAGCAGGGGTCCACATTTTCTTTTGTCCTGACCCTCAGCACAGTGCCTGAGCAAGAAGGTGCACAGCAAATAACTGTTCGTGGAGAAAGGACTTTTCAGTGACTTCTCTGGCAACTAGTACTCTGAACTTGCACTGCAATGGGTACAAGTTCAATCCCTGGTCAGGGAACTAAGGTCCTGCATGCCGTGCAGTGTGGCCAAAATAATGAGAGAAATGACTATTTCAGAGTCAGGCTGTTCTGCTTTAGATGAGCAGATGTGTAGCCACCTCGCCAGCTGAGTTAAGGTGGGTCACAAGACTCACTCTCAGTAGAGCAGTAGCTAGTGAGCTTCCTGTTCTTAGAAGCAGGTTTACTGTGACATTAATGAAGCTAAAAGCTCAGGTTCCTTCACTTGCATAAGCCCCTTCCAAAGGCCTTGCATGGGACCCTTCACCACTGTTTCACTAGGTCATGTGTTTGGGTAAAATTTGCACAAGTAAAGATGTCTTTACTAGAAATGGTTAAGATCACCGTATTACTCCATGCCACTTTCTGCCTGGCCCACTTCCCTTTTGAAGAGTGACCTTCAAGTGGCTGCAGACAGTCTGGGGACCGAGCAGGTTAAGATGCTGCTGCTGCTACTGCTAAGTTGCTTCAGTCGTGTCCGACTCTGTGTGACCTCATAGATGGCAGCCTACCAGGCTCCCCCCTCCCTGGGATTCTCCAGGCAAGAACACTGGAGTGGGTTGCCATTTCCTTCTCCAATGCATGAAAGTGAAAAGTGAAAGTGAAGTCGCTCGATCATGTCTGACTCTTAGTGACCCCATGGACTGCAGCCTACCAGGCTCCTCCGTCCATGGGATTTTCCAGGCAAAAGTACTGGAGTGGGCTGCCATTGCCTTCTCCGAGGTTAAGATGAGAATATATTTAATTGGGGGTTAGTGGGATATGCTTATGTGCTGCAGTCCACTTCCGTATGTGGTTAAGTTCTAGCTAGCTGTTCAGGTTTGAGAAGTATACTCCTACCGCTGACTGCTGACTCATGGGCATCTTGACACAAAAATGCAGGCCAGCTGTCACGTGATGACATGAATGTGTTCTCTGGTGCTAAGCACTGGAAGGACACTGTTCGTGGAGGAGAAACCAGGTTTCAAAAGTAAGACATCAGTAACTAGAGTACAGAAAGTTCCTTTAATCTTCAGATAGGTGTAATTTTATTATTTTATTACAAATATTTATTTATTTGACTGTGCCAGGTCTTAGTTGGGGCACTCAGGATCTTTAGTTGTGGCATGTGGGACCTAGTTTCCTGACCAGGGATAGAACCCAGGCCCCCTGCATTGGGAGCTCAGAGTCTTAGCCACTGGACCACCAGGGAAGTCCCCAGACAGGTACAGTTTTAAACAGAAGATTCAGTTCTTGATAATGTCTGGTTAAAATGGAAGTTGTCTCCTGCTACGAATATGTTCAATAATGTAGCACATATAATCATAAATACACTAGACATTTTAAAAATTTTAAAGTAGAGTATCTAATGAAAAATCACATTCAACACAAGTTTTACTCACTAAGACACACTCTTCTAACTCACTAAAAGCACACAGCACTCAGTAAACTGCTAGAATGGAAGAGCAAAGCACAAAAGCCCAAAGCTGCTGGTCTATGTTCCAGCCTTCCTGTCTTGCTGTTGCTGCTGCTGTGTCACTTCAGTTGTGTCTGACTCTTTGCGACCCCATGGACGGCAGCCCACCAGTCTCCCCCATCCCTGGGATTCTCCAGGCAAGAACACTGGAGTGGGTGGCCATTTCCTTCTCCAGTGCATGAAAGTGAAAAGTGAAAGTGAAGGCGCTCAGTCATGTCCAACTCTTAGCGACCCCATGGACTGCAGCCTACCAGGCTCCTCCATCCATGGGACTCTCCAGGCAAGAGTACTGGAATGGGGTGCCACTGCCTTCTCCACTTCCTGTCTTAATCATGCCAAATTCACTCTCCAATCTCAGGAATCTTTAAGTGTTCAGGTTTAGCTCTCATTTTGGCAGAACAGCATAAAAAAATAACTAACAAGAAGAAATTTGCTCTAGGACAGGAACATCGATCGCTCTTAGTCATGAGAAGGGAAGGAATAAAAGGGCAACCTGTTTATCAGACGTCAGCAGCACAGTCAGTGCATGCAGGAGGCAGGCAAAGACACACATCTGATGGCTGGGGCTCACCTTGGCCTTCCTCTGAAGAATCTCCTGTCATTCAACCCATTTGTCTTAAGAAGTCTGATAGAAAAAAAAAAAAAGTCTAATAGGTAATCTCTCTGACACTGTGATTGTATCCTTTATCAGGAAAATTTTAGGACTTCCCTGATGGCCCAGTGGTTGAGAGTCTGCCTTGAAATTCAGGGGACTCGGGTTCAATCCCTGGTCAGGGAACAAGGATCCCACATACCACAGGGCAGCTAAGCCCTTGGGCCACAACTACTGAAGCCCACGTGTGGAAAATAGAGAGTCTAATTGGGAAAGATCCCACATGACACAACAAAGATCCTATGTGACCCAGTGCAGCCAAATTAATTAATTAAAAAAAATTTTTAAACCAAGTGGTTGCTGGCTGAGGATTTTCCAAAAGTTTACATTTCTCGTGTAAGCCAAGATAAGAAAAGAAAAATCCAGCATTACCCTTCCCTATGCCAACTACATTAGTACAGCTCAGGAGAGAAAATTAAATAGGAGAGACCCCTTGTCTTGGCCGTGGATTGCCCCTGATACTTATCCACTACATTTAGAACAAGCAAGGGCTGCTTTATTTTCTGTAATTCAACTTAATTTCTATCCTCAAGGTTCCCTTCCTCCCAACTGATAGAATCTTCCCATTGAGGACTGGGCTATAGATTTGCACCTGGAATTGTGACATAATTTCAAAGTTATGATGATGCTGAAGTATGGGGTTAAGAGGGTTCTGGTCAGCTGCAACTACAACTGTATGCATCTGCGTGGCCTTCTGGGTCTCCCCCACATTGGTGGGTTAGGGGACTTTGGGGAGCCTCCCTGTCTTTTTGTTTACCCAGGGAAGTCCACTCTGGGATGTGGCGGCTGTTTCTCTCTTTAGCTTGGCCCCTTAGGACCTTTCTCCTCTCTCACTTCCGCATCCTAAATATTTTCAGATTTTCCCTTTTAAAATTTCGCCCCCAGGCTTCTTGCTAATGGAAGAAAATTTCACATATTGAGGCATGAGGAATTTTACAAGGAATGCATTGATGAAACCTTACATCCACATATATATGGTCGACTAATTTTCAACAAAGATGCCAAGGAGACACAATGGGAAAAGACACTCTCTTCAATAAATGGTTTTGAGAAAACTGAATATCCATGTGCAAAAGAATAAATTTGGATCCTTATCTTACACATATACAAACATCACCTCAAAATTATTAAAGGCTTAAATGTAAGACCTAAAGCCATAAAATTCCTTTTATGGACTTTTATTCTAGGGCTTCCTGGTAGCCCAGCTAGTAAAGAATCTGCCTGAAATGAGGGAGACCTGGGTTCGATCCCTGGGTTGGGAAGATCCTCTTTAGAAAGGAATGGCTACCCACTCCAGTATTCTGGCCTGGAGAATTCCATGGACCGTATAGTCCATGGGGTTACAAAAAGTCAGAACATGACTGAGTGACTTTCACTTCACTTAAATGTAAGACCTGAAACCATAAAATTCCCAGGAGAAAGCTCCTTGATGTTGGTTCTTTGTAATGATTTCTTTGGGCATGACAGTAAAGTCTCAGGCATGGGAATTCCCTGGTGGTCCAGTGGTTAGGACTCCGCACTTCAACTGCAGGGGACCTGGGTGTGATCCCTGGTCCAGGAACTAAGATCCCTTAAGCCTAAAGGCATGGTCAAAAATAAAAATAAAATAAATAAAAGCAAAGACAACAAAGGCAAAATTAAACCAGTGAGACTATGTAAAACTGTAACTGAGCAGGACCCTATGGGGCCTTCCCAGGACAGACTGCCCCCTTCACCCCCTATGGAGGGAGACCTTAGGGTCCCCCTAAGGACCATCCTATGTCCTCTGCCTGCCTCTTGTCTGTACAAAAATCTTTAGGCCAAGTATAAATTTAATCAGTAAAATAAGAAAATGCAGAAACAAATGAAAATAGGCTAAAATGGTATGGACCTAACAGAAGCAGAAGATATTAAGAAGAGGTGGCAAGAATACACAGAAGAACTATACAAAAAGATCTTCACGATCAAGATAATCACGATGGTGTGATCACTCACCTAGAGCCAGACATCCTGGAATGTGAAGTCAAGTGGGCCTTAGAAAGCATCACTATGAACAAAGCTAGTGGAGGTGATGGAATTCCAGTGGAGCTATTTCAAATCCTCAAAGATGATGCTGTGAAAGTGCTGCACTCAATGTGCCAGCAAATTTGGAAAACTCCACAGTGGCCACAAGACTGGAAAATGTCAGTTTTCATTCCAATCCCAAAGAAAGGCAATGCCAAAGAATGCTCAAACTACCACACAGTTGCACTCATCTCACACGCTAGTAAAGTAATGCTCAAAATTCTCCAAGCCAGGCTTCAGCAATACGTGAATCATGAAATTCCAGATGTTCAAGCTGGTTTTAGAAAAGGCAGAAGAACCAGAGATCAAATTGCCAACATCCGCTGGATCATGGAAAAAGCAAGAGAGTTTCAGAAAAACATCTACTTCTGCTTTATTGACTATGCCAAAGCCGTTGACTGTGTGGATCACAATAAACTGTGGAAAATTCTGAAAGAGATGGGAATACCAGACCACCTGACCTGCCTCCTGAGAAATCTGTATGCAGGTCAGAAAGCAACAGTTAGAACTGGACATGGAACAACAGACTGGTTCCAAATAGCAAAAGGAGTACATTAAGGCTATATATTGTCAACCTGATTATTTAACTTATATGCAGAGTACATCATGAGAAACGCTGGACTGGAAGAAACACAAGCTGGAATCAAGATTGCTGGGAGAAATATCAATAACCTCAGATATACAGATGACATCTCCCTTATGGCAGAAAGTGAAGAGGAACTAAAGAGCCTCTTGATGAAAGTGAAAGTGGAGAGTGAAGAAGTTGGCTTAAAGCGCAACATTCAGAAAACGATCATGGCATCTGGTCCCATCACTTCATGGGAAATAGATGGGGAAACAGTGGAAACAGTGTCAGACTTTAGTTCTGGGGGCTCCAAAATCACTGTAGATGGTGATTGCAGCCATGAAAATAAAAGACGCCTACTCCTTGGAAGAAAAGTTATGACCAACCTAGAAAGCATATTCAAAAGCAGAGACATTACTTTGCCAACAAAGGTCTGTCTAGTCAAGGCTATGGTTTTCCAGTAGTCATGTCTGGATGTGAGAGTTGGACTGTGAAGAAAGCTGAGCACTGAAGACTTGATGCTTTTAAACTGTGGTGTTGGAAAAAAACTCTTGAGAGTCCCTTGGACTGCAAGGAGATCCAACCAGTCCATTCTGAAGGAGATCAGCCCTGGAATTTCTTTGGAAGGAATGATGCTAAAGCTGAAGCTCCAGTACTTTGGCCACCTCATGCGAAGAGTTGACTCATTGGAAAAGACTCTGATGCTGGGAGCGATTGGGGGCAGGAGGAGAAGGGGACGACAGAGGATGAGATGGCTGGATGGCATCACTGACTCGATGGATGGGAGTCTGAGTGAACTCCGGGAGTTGGTGATGGACAGGGAGGCCTGGCGTGCTGCGATTCATGGGGTCGCAAAGAGTCGGACATGACGGAGCGACTGAACTGAACTGAAGGACCTTTCGTTTCTCCTCATACATGGATTCTATTCTGATCCATTCTATTCTGAGCTGCTTTGCAGATACTGAAACCCCCAGAGTAAGAAGTTTACTCGCTGCTGACCACAAGCATGTAGACTCCAAGCTGGTGAAAACCAGGACCAGCTAACCAGAGAATTGTGGCTCAGATAATGTTTCAACCACAACTGACATGGGACGGCTACTTAGAACCACGTAATGGAAAGAATCATCAGAAAACATGTAGCCCCCTCCCTAGCATGTAGCCCTTTCCTCTTTTCCATATCTAATCTCCAAACAAAACCTGGGGATTTGAGAGAATTAATTACAGGGGCCACAAGTCCACCTTCACCCAGGACTTCCAGCTTCCTCAATAAAGCTATCTTTCTTTTTACTCAACACTTGTCTCTCATTATTAGGCTCTTGAGCAGTGAGCCCCTGAACCTGAGTTCAGTAACAAAGCTAAAAATCTTCTGCATCCAAAAGGAAACCGTCAACAAAATGACAAGGCAGTCTATGGAATGAGAGAAAGTATTTGCAAACCATGTACATAATATATAACCCTTATATATTGGGTTAATATCCAAAATATATAAGGAACTCTTATAACTCAATAGCAAAACAAAACACCAAATATCCCAATTAAATAATGGACAAAGGTGATGAAGAGACATTCTATGAAGACATCCAAATGGTCAATAGGAATAAAAAAGGTGCTCAGCATCACGAATCATCAGAGAAATGCAAATCAAAACCACAATGAGATGCCACCTCACACTTGTTAGGATGTCTATTATGAAAAAGACAAGAGATGATAAATGCTGACAAAGGTGTGGTGAAAAGGAAAACCTCATACACGTTTAGAGGGAATGTAAACTGGTACATGTAAAGCAGGCCTTAAGAAGCATCACTAGGAACAAAGCTAGTGGAGGTGATGGAATTCCAGTGGAGCTATGTCAAATCCTAAAAGATGATAATCTGAAAGTGTTGCATTCAATGTGCCAGCAAATTTGGAAAACTCCTCAGTGGCCACAGGACTGGAAAAGGTCAGTTTTCATTCCAATCCCAAAGAAAGGCAATGCCAAAGAATGCTCAAACTACCACACAGTTGCACTCATCTCACATGCTAGTGAAGTAATGCTCAAAATTCTCCAAGCCAGCCCTTAACAGTACGTGAATCGTGAACTTCCAGATGTTCAAGCTGGTTTTAGAAAAGGCAGAGGTACCAGAGATCAAATTGCCAACATCTGTTGGATCATGGAAAAAGCAAGAGAGTTCCAGAAACACATCTACTTCTGCTTTATTGACTACACAAAAGCCTTTGACTGTGTGGATCACAATAAACTGTGGAAAATTCTGAAAGAGATGGGAGTCTCTTTAAGAGACCAGACCACCTGACCTGCCTCCTGAGAAATCTGTATGCAGGTCCAGAAGCAACAGTTAGAACTGGACATGGAACAACAGACTGGTTCCAAATTGGGAAAGGAGTATGTCAAGGCTGTATATTGTCACCTTGTTTATTTAACTTATGTGCAGAGTACATCATTCGAAATGCTAGGCTGGATGAAGCACACGCTGGAATCAAGATTGCCGAGAGAAATATCAATAACCTCAGATATGCAGATGACACCACCCTTATGGCAGAGCCTTTTGATGAAAGTGAAAGTGGAGAGTGAAAAAGCTGGCTTAAAGCTCAACATTCAGAAAACTAAGATTATGGTATCTGGTCCCATCACTTCATGGCAAATAGATAGGGAAACAATGGAAACAGTGACAGACTTTATTTTCTGGGGCTCCAAAATCACAGATGGTGACTGCAGCCATGAAATTAAAGATGCTTGCTCCTTGGAAAACAAGCTATGACAAACCTAGACAGCATACTATAAAGCAGAGACATTAGTTTGACAACAAAGGTCCATCCAGTCCAAGCTATGGTTTTTTTCAGTGGTCATGTATGGATGTGAGAACTGGACTATAAAGAAAGCTGAGCACTGAAGAATTGATGCTTTTGAACTATGGTGTTGGAGAAGACTCTTGAGAATCCCTTGGACTGCAAGAAGATCCAACCAGTCCATCCTAAAGGAAATCAGTCCTGAATATTTATTGGAAGGACTGATGCTGAAGCTGAAACTCCAGTACTTTGGCCACCTGATGCAAAGAACTGACCTATTTGAAAAGACCCTGATGCTGGGAAAGATTGAAGGCAGGAGGAGAAGGAGAGGACAATGGACGAGATGGTTGGATAGTATCACCAACACGATGGACATGAGTTTGAGCAGGCTCCAGGAATTGGTGATGGACAGGGAAGCCTGGCATGCTGTGGCCCACAGGGTCACAAAGAGTAAGACATGACTGAGTGACTGAACCGAACTGAAACTGGTAAAACCACTATACTAGTATTACATTTCCTCAAGAAATTAAAATTACCATGTAATCCAGCAATCCCACTTCTGGGTATATATTCAAAGGAAATGAAATTACTATGTGAAAGAGATATCTGCATCCCCATGTTCACTGCAGTTTTATTCACAATAGCCAAGATATGGAGACAATCTAACTGCCTGTTGATGGATGAACGGATAAAGAAAATATCACACACACACACACACACAAATATACACAAACACTGGAATATTATTCAGCCATACAAAAGAAAGACATCTTGCTGTTTTTTCAATAAAATGAAGTTGGAGGCCATTATGCTAAGGGAAATAACGCAGACAGAGAAAGGAAAATACTATATGATCTTACTTATATGTGAAATCTAAACAAAGAACAAAGGTTAATTCACAGAATCAGAACAGAATGGTGGTTCCGAGGGGGTGGGAGGTGGGGGAAATGGGGCGATGATAAAGATCAAGGTGTATAAAGTTTCAGTTATAAGATGATTAAGTTCTGAGGGCCTAATGTCAGCTAACAGAGTAGATCTTATGTGTTCTCATCAAAGGGAAAAAAAAAAGATGTATGAGGTGATGGATATTTTAATTAATTTGATTGTGGGAACCTTTCACAATGTAGACATATATCAGATCATTCTTTTGTACAACTTTAAATATATTGCAATTGTGTATGTGTGTGTGCTCAGTCGTGTCCAATTCTTTCTGACCCCATGGACTGTAGCCTATCAGGCTCCTCTGTCCATGGGATTTTCTAGGCAAGAATACTGGAGTTGGTTGCCATTTCCTACTCTGGGGGATCTTTCTCATCCAGGGATTGAACCTGTGTCTCTTGAGTCTCCTGCATTGGCAGACAGATTCTTTATCATGGAGCCATCTTGGAAGCTCATTACAATTTTACTTATTGTTATTTTATACCTCAATGAAACTAAAAAAATTCCTTAAACCCTCCATACTTCCGTAACAGTTTAAACAGTTAATGAAGTAATGGTTCAGCAAGGAACTACAAAATGTCAACACTTTAATGTAACCCTCAAGAGGCCTCTCCCAGATCCTCATCTACTTACCATGCGCAAAGTGATATATTGTTCTTAACCCTTATAGGAACACTTATGTCAACTGCTGAGTCCCAAAGACACTCTAAACTCTTAGATTTTCCCCTAGTCTCTCCAGGGAGGAGGGGAACGACCTAGGAAACTCTAGCCAGTTAGGTCCCAGTCATTTACAAACAGACCTGGAAGAAAACAGAGCAGTTCTGGATTTCACCTTATTTTTCCTATGAAAAAAATATGTGTTATCCTATTCCTCCCCCCTTCTTTGTTACTTTTCATATTTCCAAGACGCTCCATCATAACTGTTATTAGTTACATGATCACATCCATTTTTTTTTAGTTCTCCAGGTTATAATTAAGGTCTGTTTGTTACGCATGCCTCCTTTACAGCTTGTATGGCTTTATGACTCCTTTAAGTTCCTGTAGCAAATACAAATTAAGTTATAAGTCATATGAACTGTTAAATATCTATCCATAAATAATATTCTTGCCACATTGTGAAGGTTTTCTAGCAAATGAAGTGGATGGAATAGTGAGTGCCCTCCCCTTCACTTACCTCCACTTGGAATCTCAGTATGTAACCTTATTTGGAAATAGGGTCTTAGCAGATGTGATGAGTTAAGATGAGGTCATACTGGATTAAGGTGGGTGCTAACTCCAATGAGTGCTGTCCTTATAAGAACAAAAGAGGGAATTCTCTGGTGGTCCAGTGGTTAAGATTCTACGCTTCCACTGCGGCGGGCATGGGTTTGATCCCTGTTTGGAGAACTAACCTGATAACCTGGGGCTTCCCTAATAGCTCAGTTGGTAAAGAATCTGCCTGCAACCCAGGAGACTCAAGTTGGATTCTTGGGTTGGGAAGATTCCCCTGGAGAAGGGATGGGCTACTCAATCCAATATTCTTGGGCTTCCCTTGTGGCTCAGCTGGTAAAGAATCAGCCTGCACTGTGGGAGACCTGGGTTTGATCCCTGGGTTGGAAAGATCCTCTGGAGAAGGGAAAGGCTACCCACTTCAGTATTCTTGCTTGGAAAATTCCATGGACTATACAGTCCATGGGGTTGCAAAGAGTCTAACACAACTGAGCAACTTTTACTTTCACTGGGGAACCAAGATTCCACATGCCATGTGGCACAGTCAAGAGAAGAAGAAGATAAGATGATGCACAAAGATACACACAGAGGAAAGAAGGCCATGTGCTGTTGGAGTCAGACTGGAATGAAGCAGCTAGAAGCTCGTCCATTTGTTTGCGGGTGTACTCCACTGTCATATTTCTGTGCCAACATGCAGGGGGCCCTGACCTAGGCCTGGGGACCCACACTGGGTCAAGGGCGAGCTTCGTGAGTATGCAGCCTGTGCAACAGCGCATGGCCAGGGGCTTAAAAGGGCCTCGTCCTCGGTTTAACACTCTACTGTTGCTGTCTTAAAATTCTTGCTGCTGCTGCTAAGTCACTTCAGTCGTGTCTGACTCTGTGCAACCCCATAGACAGCAGCCCACCAGGCTCCTCTGTCTCTGGGATTCTCCAGGCAAGAACTCTGGAGTGGTGTGCCATTTCCTTCTCCATTAAAATTCTTAATAATATTTTAACAAGGGGATCCCTCATTTTTCATTTTGCACAGAGCTCCACAAATTATGTAGCTCCATCTTCACTAGAATAGATACAGAATTACTAATGATACAAAGAGGGTAGAGAAGAGAACCCATAGTCTGAGGGGATGTTTCACTGAGGCAGCAAAGGAAGAGGAATTCCTTAAAGGAGGAGTTCCTGTGCCGGGCAGGTCTTTGGGGCAAAGAGAACGCATGTGACTGACGGGACAACTGAAGGGACCTTGGTTGTGCTGGCACGTAAAGTGCCACTAGGGGGTGCTCAGGGAGAGGATGACAGAGAGGCAAGGGTCTGATCTGAATGGCCTGTGAGCAGTTCGGAACTTCTTGGCTTTCATTCAGAAGGTGATGGGAACCATGGAAGATGCTGACCCCCATCCAGGACATACCCCTCAAATTTGTTCCTCCAGGATTTCAGCTGATTCATTCTGTGCTCAAAGATCCAGTCCCCACAGACTTGTACATCTCTTCTCATGTGGTCACGCTGGGGAAGGGTTTAGAGAGAATCAATCCTCCTTGCGTGTGATCATTGCTTTTATTTTTTTCCTGGGTATAACAAATTACATGAATAACAAATATGTGTTCAGAGCCTGCCGGGATTTACTAGCCTGAAACAGGATGGTCCAGGAGGGCTTTCTGGTGAAGCTCCCTGGGC
Source organism: Nanger dama (assembly GCA_917880005.1). Classification (NCBI taxonomy): domain Eukaryota; kingdom Metazoa; phylum Chordata; class Mammalia; order Artiodactyla; family Bovidae; genus Nanger; species Nanger dama. The sequence continues at coordinate 427,650 of CAKJTW010000075.1, forward strand.
TTAGCCCCCCAGTGGGTGTCTAGATTGGTCATCTCTACAGCAAGGTTCATGCAACCCAGGAGATTTTAGGGACACCAGACTGTGGTGTGCTGAATGGGTCCCCAAAGAGGTACAAGTCCTAGCTCCCAGAGCTTGTGAATATGTTACCTTACACAGTAAAAGGAAATTTGTGGCTGTAATTAAAGATTTTAAGATGGGGCGATTTTCCTGGGTTACCTGGGTGGGCCAAAGTAATAACAAAAGTCCTTAGAAGAGGGAGGAGGGGGGATCAAAGTGCATTGCAGGAGATGGGAAAACAGAAGCAACAGGCTGGAATGATGTGGAAAGGGGGCTAGAATGTAGGTGGCTTCTAGAAGCTGGAAAAAGCAAGGACATGAATTCTTTAAAGTCTACAGCCCCATCACTTCAATCTTAGATTCTGACCTTCAGAACCATAAGAGTTTCAATTTGTGTTGTTGTAAGCAACTAAGTTTGTGTTATAGCAGCAACAGGGAACTAATGCAGATCTTTAACAAGCATTTTAACTCATTCTTTGTAAAGTTCTATCTTAGTGTATGTTTATAATATACATAATATAGTTATATGATACCAAGCACATATATAGCTTAAAAAGAAGTGAAAAGACTTATATTGGGACCTTCAATCCAAATGATAGATGTGTGCATATTTTAAAATTTTTAGGCCTCTAGGATAAAGTAAGGGTAACAGAAGTCTATAATATAAATTAATATAATTATGTAAATTAATTATAATTAGTATAAATTTTCAATGTGACTATGCACATACTCAATAATCACAAAAGAAAGAGAATACTGCTGTTAAGCAACTGGTAATATTTTCCATGCATTTGGTGGTTGCCTTAACATAGATTAGAAAAGTCAAAATTTAAAAGCAGGAAATTATCTGTTCTAGTCTGTTCTCTTGGCTAACAGGCTGGAGAGCATGTGTCTGGACCTGTCATGCAATGATGCTGTTATTGCTCACCACTATTGTTCTCAGAGAGTGATTTCCATTACAAATCAGTTTTACTACAATGAGGTATCACCTCACACCAGTCAGAATGGCCATCATCAGAAAGCCTACAAATAATGAATGCTGGAGAGAGTGTGGAGAAAAGGGAACCCTCCTACACTGTTTGTGGGAATGTAAATTGGTGCAACTACCATGCAGAACTCCATGGAGGTTCCATTAAAAACATATGATCCAGCAATCCCACTTCTGGGCAAATATCCAGAAAAGACAAAAACTCAAACTTGAAAAGATACATGCACCCCAATGTTCATAGCAGCACTACTTATAATAGCTAAGACTGAAGTGTCCATCAACAGATGAATGGATAAAGAAAGACAAATATCATATGACATAGCTTTATATATGCAATCTAAAAACTGATACATATGAACTTATTTACAAAACAGAAACAGACTCACAGACATAGAAAACAAACTAGGTTACCAAAGGGGAAGTGGAGGATGAATTAGGAGTTTGGGATTAACAGATATACAATACAATATATAAAACAGATGAACAGCGATGTATTGTATGGCACAGGAACTCTATTCAATATCTTATAACTTAAAATGGAAAATAATCTGAAAATAAAAAATATAATATATAATATATATACTTTTCATATATATAGATATCTGAACCATTCTACTGTACACCTGAAACTAAATAACATTGTAAATCAACGATACTTAAATAAAGTTTTTATTCAGTTTTAATTCACCCAAGGATGTTAAGATTGTTTTGAAATATTGTTGATACAAACTCATTTTATCAGAGATCATTAAATAGGGTCAAGCATTAGTATTTGGGAGATATAGCCTAGAAAAACCTATTATATTTTCACCTGCACAGTGCCTAGTTTGATTTTAAGGAAAATAATTATGCAAATAGTCATATGCTTAGAATTTTTTCTGTGCCATTAAAAACAGTTTCAGGCTTTTAAAAAAGTAAAGTAGATAACCCTTTCTAGTAGGAATAAATAAAATGTTCTGAAAGGCGCTGTTCTAATTACTCTGCATCTCTTGACTAATTTAATCCTTAGAGAAACCCTGTACCACTTTTTAAAACATTAATTTATTCACTTATTTATTTTTGGCTATGCTGGGTCTTTTATTTTTGTTTTGTGTGGACTTTCTCTAATTGCAGTGAGTGGGAGTTACTCTTCCTTGCGGTGCATGGACTTATTGTCGTGGCTTCGCTTGCAGAGCGTAGGCTCTAGGCACATGTGGGCATGCGTACTAGGTCTTCGGTAGTTGCAACACGTGGGCTTGGTAGTTGCGGCTCCCAGACTCTAGAGCATGGGCTCAGTAGCTGTTGTGCAAGGGCTTAGTTGCCCCTTGGCATGCGGAATCCTACTGGACCAGGGATTGGACCTGTGTCCCCTGCACTGGCAGGTGGATTCTTATCCACTGTGCCACCAGGGAAGTCCTGTACTACCGTTTTTATTGATGAGGAAATGAAGGCTCTGGAAAGTTAAAGGATGTACCCAAGATCACACAGCAGAAGACAGAGCTGGAATTTGCACCGTTAGTCTAGTGCTATAGCTTTTGCTCTCAACTATGGGGTACAGAGAAGGCTCCCTACGAGAGCAATATTTGAAAAAGCCCTGAACCTTTCCAGGTGGAGGGAACTGAGTGTGTGCAGGCTTGGAAGTGGGAGACAAGACGGCGTGTTTAAATGGAGAAGCACAGCAGGTTCAGAGGGACAGGACTGTAGTGCCAGAATTACATCTACATTTCAAGTAGTCGTCCTGGCTGATGAGTACCTTGGAGGAAAGGAGGCAGTTGAGGGCTGGACAGGGGATTGTTGAAATAGTTAAGCCAGGAGGGGAGTGGTGGTTTTGAGATTCAAGAGAAGTGGACAGAATGGGGCTTCGCATCTGGTTTGATTGAGGGAGTTGAGAGAGGAGGAGGAGTCTTAAGAATCTGAAAAGCCTAAGACTTCTGCTCTTTCACAGCTAGGCATACCCATTTTAGGGAAGAGGTAGCATTGAGAGGGGAGAAGGCAATGGCACCCCACTCCAATACTCTTGCCTGGAAACTCCCATGGATGGAGGAGCCCGGTAGGCTGCCGTCCAGGAGGTCGCGAAGAGTCAGACATGACTGAGTGACTTCACTTTCACTTTTCACTTTCATGCATTGGAGAAGAAAATGGCAACCCACTCCAGTGTTCTTGCCTGGAGAATCCCAGGGACGGGGGAGCCTGGTGGGCTGCTGTCTCTGAGGTCGCACAGAGTTGGACACGACTGAAAGCGACTTAGCAGCAGCAGCATGGCACTATGCTGCACACCCAATTAATAGAGAAACAAATGAAGATGTACGTTACAGTTTGAATCTGGGATTTTTTCATTGCTTGTTTGTTTGTTCATTTTTTTGGCCATGAGGCCTGTGGGATCTTAGTTCCTGGACCAGGACCAGGGATCGAACTTGCGCTCCCTACACTAGAAGCACACAGAGTCTTACCTGCTGGACCACCAGGGAAGTCCGTTGAGTTCTATTTTAAAGTATGCTCAGGTTAGAGAAGGTTTTTCTACTTGTGACCTTACATTCAGTGAGTGAACGTCGCTCAGTCATATCCAACTCTGTGCAACCCCATGGACTATACAGTCCATGGAATTCTCCAGGACAGAATACTGGAGTGGGCAGCCTTTTCCTTCTCCCGGGGATCTTCCCAACCCAGGATCGAACCCAGGTCTCCTTCATTGTAGGCTGATTCTTTACCAGGTAAGCCACCAGGGAAGCCACAGATTTATGTGATAAACAAATATAGATAGGCAGTCTATCATTGTGCATGGCCTCTGGGCAAATGGAATAATTGTTCAGGATTTCTATCCTCGAAACTGGTTCCCTTACAACAGGTTTTGATTCTAAATTTCCTTTGCATGGACTAATACAAAGTGTCATATGATAGAAATACTGCCCCAAGGACTAGAGATTTGGGCTAATCTTTCATTGTCTTCAATAATAGTTATCATTTGCATTTAAAGCACGAAGTGGTGGTCCCTGATCACATTCCCTGCCCCCCCCCATAGATTCATTTAAAAGCTAGCCCTGGGGACTTACCGATGGGGAAGAAATAAATAAATTAATAAAATGAACAATCAAAAGAGGTAGTACAATTTACCACTACCAGCTTTACAGGGTTGTTCTAAGGATTAAATGAATCAAGAAATGCAGAGTACTTAGAATAGCCCCTTTAAGAACACTGTATAAATTTACTTATTCCTGTTATTAGTGTTATCTTTCCCGTCTGATCTGGACAACTATCTACCTTTACCTTAACCACTGTTAAGAATCCTCCTGCCAATGCAGGGGACAAGAATTCAATGCCTGGTCCTGGAATATTCCACATGCCTCGGGGCAACTGAACTGGCACTCTAGAGCCTGTGCTCTAGAGCCCAGGCTTGGCAAAAAGAGAGGCCACTGTGATAAGAAGCCCGCCCACTGCAACTAGAGAGTAACTCCCACTCACTGCAACTAGAGAAAACCCACAGGCAGGAAAGAAAACCCAGCTTAGCAAAATAATAATAATAATAATTAATGAATTTAAAAACTAGACTTTTAAGGGAAATAAGTGAATGAAAAGGAGTGGATAAATAGTTTCTATTAAATTATTTTCAAGTTAATTTCTTGTATTCAAAAAGAAGGCTCCAAGGGTTCAGCTCCAAGGGTTAGAATGGTCCAAAGAAAAGTCAGAAAAATACACAGGGTTGCCTGGGAAATCATCTTCATTTTGGAGTGCCAGTTTCAGAGGACATATAAAGAGCTCAGAGTGGTCAATGTTAGAAGGTGAAATTCCTGGCCAGGGTTTCTTTCTTTCTTTCTTTTTTTAATATTTATTATTTGGCTGTGCAGGGTCTCAGTTGCAGCATGCAGGATCTTTTAGTTGCAGTATGTGGGATCTATTCCCTGACCAGGGATCGAACCCAAGCCCCTGCATTGGGAGCATGGAGTCTTTGCCACTGGACCACCAGGGAAGTCCCTTGGCCATGGTTCTAAAACTAAGTTCATTACAGAAATGACCATAGACACCAAATTTGATCAGAGTTCATTTTTTCACACGGATGTCTAAGAAGTGCATTTTTCTGCGTAGTATCCTGTAATGACTGCCCATTCGTTTTAAAATACATTTAAAACTCCTTGGCATTGTCTGAGGCTTTTTGTGCCATGGGCCTTATCTGTCTCTTACCAAATATTGGGCCTGTCTCCTAAAGCACACTGTGCTCCATCCCTGGGAGACGACCTCAGCCTCTTTCCTGCTTCCGGGGACAACACACACAGCTGCTTACATCTCGCTGTGAAATGGCTGCAACGCCAGCACCTTCTCAGATGTCTGCCCTGGCCGCTTCCCTTTTACTCTGGCTCAGTTCAGCTCAAGTTGAGCTCAGAACTTGCTCCTTCAGGGTCCATGGTGCAGCTAATCCATAACTCTCCCATAGCACTCACCCCATTTGTTTTCTGGTCTGTCTTCCCCGCCAGACTGAACCCCTGGTGGGTCATGACTTTGCTCTTTTCCTCTGAATCCCCTGCCCTCTGAGGATTCAGAGCTATGGGTAATCTCAACCTGCTGTTTGTCAGTTCTTCTCAATTCCTCCTTTTTAGCCTGGAAAGTATGAAAGGATGGATTCTGTATTAAACATGCATGTCTTTGAAGACCAGAGACAACTGCTGTTGGTGCTACACTGCATGGATGATTTAAGAGGTTTCCAAAGTCAATTTATGTCTACACCTGAGTGTTTTGGGCACACTTAAATGCCTGACTCCTGCATAAGATAAACTCCATTGACATTATATTTGTTATATACACTTTTTGAAGTTTTTGGTTTAAGAATTCTAATGCTATGTCTCAGTAAAGCCCAATTTTAAACTCATTAGGGAGCTTGCTATTTTATAACAAAAGGAACATTAACAAAAGTATCTCTTCTGGAGAAACAGACTATTATTTGTTTGGGTTTGTTTCAGCAAGTGATCTGTCATGGTTAAAAATGAGGACTAGGGCTAATGTCTGTAAATAAGAAACTCTCAGGAAGAAGCAAATTAGAATTTTTTTTTTGTCCTGACATTGACAATTAAAATCACTGATTTATTTAGACACAGATGGCATCCATTTATTATATTCAGTGTTGCCTCTTAGAAAGGGAATTGCTGAATTGCACTTAGGTGAATTGAATAGGTCTTATATTTCTTGGTATGGGTTCACCCAAGATAATATTTTATAAAGCAACCATTCTTAGGGAGGAAAATGCTCTCACTTCAGCTACTCTGTAGGATTTCATAATAAATCTAAATGAGGGTTGAGGTTACTGCATCTGCTAAAACTGATGTCCAGTTTTACCATGAGTTCTCTTTTCTTGAGAACTTGGTTCTTGAGAGTCCCTTGGATAAGCAAAGAGACCAAACCAATTAGTCCTAAAGGAAATCAACACTGATTATTCATTGGAAGGACTGATGCTGAAGCTGAAGCCCTAGTACTTTGGCCACCTAATGTGAAGAGCCAACTCACTGGAAAAGACTCATGCTGGGAAGTATTGACGACAGGAGAAGGGGGTAACAGAGGATGAGATGGTTGGATGGCATCATCGACAATGGACATGAATCCAAGGAAACTCCAGGAGATAGTCAAGGACAGGAGGCCTGGCATGCTGCAGTCCATGGGGTCACAAAGAGTCTGACTTGAATGAGTTGAACAACAGCTCTTTTCTTTGATATCTCATAAGTTAGAAAATATAAGGATCATGTTGGTAGATTACAATGTAAAGCCTGAATAATCATCTGTAAGCTGTGGCACTGGCAATTGGTAACTTGACTTGCTACCACTCCTTAAGTTTGTTACACTTCTCTCCTCTCCTCCCCAGTTGTCACTAAATTTCCTATTTACACCTGCAGAAGCAGAGTTTCCTCAGGATGATATTGGATTTCTGTTCTGAGAATCACTCAGAGCTCATGTTAAAGATGCAGGTTCCAAAGGGCTTCCCTTGTGGCTCAGCTAGTAAAGAATCTGCCTGCAATGTGGGAGACCTGGGTTCAATCCGTGGGTTGCGAAGATCCCTGGAGAAGAAAAAGGCTACCCACTCCAGTATTCTGGCCTGGAGAATTCCATGTACTCGCAAAGAGTTGGACATGACTGAGTGACTTTCATTTTCATTCACTTTCCAAAGCCCTACACCAAGTCCACTGAAACCTTGGTGGAAAAGGTACCTCTTCCCATACTGCTTCAATCAAATGGGCTTTTATTTTTCTCATAACAAGAAGTCCCGAGGTAGGTATGGATTTTTTTGGTGGTCCAGTGGTTAAGAATTTGTCTGCCAATGAAGGGGACACGGGTTCCATCTCTGGTCCAGGAAGATTCCACATGCTGCGGAGCAACTAAGCCCATGTGCTACAACTGCTGAGACTGCTCTAGAGCGCATGCTCCAGGACAATAGACGCCTCCGCAATGAGAAGTCTGGGCCCTGCAACAAAAAGCAGCCCCCACTCGCTGCAACTAGAGAAAAGCCCAAGCAAATCAATGCAGACCCAGCGTAGCCAAAAATAAATGAATAAATTTTTTTTTAAAAGAGAGATGGCTTGAAAATAAGACACACAGTTTCTATAGAAAACTATGCTAAGAAAAAAGAAACTTTTGTAATTTGTTTGCAATTTGGGGTTTTCTTATCATGCTTTAAAATTTTTGAAGACATCACTGAATGTAATACATACTAAATAATTTGTTCAAATTATCCAAAAATGTGAGGAAAGAAAACTACAAAATCCCTGTCCTCAAGGAACTAATAGAAAGGCAGGGATTTGGTAAGTACTTATTGATTTCTAATGCACTGAACTTTGAAACTTGGATAATCTGGCTATTTATTCTGCCACGCCTTCCTGATATCAAATAGACAACCAAAGTCAAAGGATTTCAAAGGTGGCTATTTAACAAGGGACTGCTTCAAACACTGGCAGAATATGGAGTTCATTAAGTACAATTTAATCATTAAGACAGTAATGTTTCTTGCACATACTTTCTGGAGGAAAATACCCAGTCACGTCCTTCTGTCTTAATTGCCATCTCAATTATAAATTATATTTGAATTTACGTACCAAAGGTTACTGCAAAGGAAGGAAGCAATGGTATAAATAGAAACAATAAATTTTTTTGCCAAGAGCTATTCAGAAAATGCTAGTCAAAAGTGGAACTAGGCTTCTAAACACACTGTGAGTATTTGAATATTTCAAGGTCAAAGTCAAAGTAAGCAACTTGGTCCTAGATATTTTTAGCAGTAGCTACAGTGAAGACTTAACAACACTGTTTGGGTCTGGAAAATGTCGTAATGCCCTACACTGATTATTATCTTGAAATTTATTAAGAAATTCATAATCATTAGGGTTTGGGGAACAAACAATGGAAAGAATGTTTTGCTGGGTTCCTACTATGAGCCTGGTGCTCTATGATTTTTACATAAATTGTCACATTTAATTCTCACAACAACCCTGGCATGCAGATTTTTTTTTTTTATTCCCATGTTACAGGTGAGGAAACAGAGGGGAAATAATTTGCTCTGCATCACAACAGCTAGTAACTGGCAGAACTAAAACATTTTAAATCCAAAAATAAACTGCAGAGAAAATTACAAATGAAGATAGCTGCAATGAATGATCATATTTTGCTGTAAAAAAATTATGACAAACTCAATGGCTTAAAACAACATATATTTATTCTCTCATAGGTCTGGAGGTGAGAGATCTAGAGCAGGTCTTGTGACACCAAAATCAAGGTGTTGACACAGCTGTGTTCCTTCCGAAGGCTCTAGGTAGGGGAAAATCTGTTTTTTTGCCTTTTGAGCTTCTAGATATTGCCCACATTCTCTGGCTCAGGACATCCAGCGAGCAATTGTATCCCTCTGATTCCATGGTCACAGCCCCATTGTTCTGACTCTCCTCTCTTTTTTTCCCCCTATTAAGGACCTTTGTAACTAGAAGGAGTCCAGCTGCATAGCCCATGATAATCTAACCATGTTAGGATCCTTCAGCACATTGGCAAAGTTCCTTTTGTCCTGTATTGTGATGTATTCACATTCTGAAGGTTAGGATGGGAACTAGCTTTTAAATTATTAACTTATTTATTATTATTATTATTTGTTGTTGTTGTTGCACTGGGTCTTTGTTGCTGCATGTGGGCTTTCTCTAGTTGTGGCAAGCAGGAGCTGCTGTTGGTTGCAGTGCCAAGGGCTTCTCATTGCAGTGGTTTCTCTTGTTGCAGAGCACAGGCATCTGCTAATCCCAAACTCTCAATCCAACCCTCTTCTACTCCTCTTCCCCTTGACAGTTCAGTTCAGTCACTCAGTTGTGTCTGACTCTTTGCAACTCATGGACTGCAGCATCACCAACTCCCAGAACCTGCTCAAACTCATGTCCATCAAGTTGGTGATGCCATCCAACCATCTCATCCTCTGTCATCCCCTTCTCCTCCTGTTTTCAATCTTTCCCAGCATCAGGGTCTTTTACAACAAGTCAGTTCTTCACATCAGGTGGCCAAAGTATTGACAAATTATCCCCTTGACAACGACCAGTCTTTTCTCTATGTCCCTGATTCTGTTTCAGTTCAGTTCATTTCAGTCACTCAGTCATGTCCGACTCTTTGCAACCCCATGAATCGCAGCACGCCAGGCCTCCCTGTCCATCACCATCTCCCGGAGTTAACTCAGAGCCACGTTCATCTAGCCATCTCATCCTCTGTCGTCTCTTTCTCCTCCTGCCCCCAATCCCTCCCAGCATCAGAGTCCTTTCCAATGAGTCAACTCTTCGCATGAGGTGGCCAAAGTACGGGAGTTTCAGCTTTAGCATCATTCCTTCCAAAGAAATCCCAGGGCGGCTGATTTCCTTCAGAATGGACTGGTTGGATCTCCTTGTAGTCCAAGGGACTTTCAAGAGTCTTCTCCAACACCACAGTTCAAAAGCATCAATTCTTCGGCGCTCAGCCTTCTTCACAGTCCAACTCTCACATCCATACATGACCACAGGAAAAACCATAGCCTTGACTAGATGGACCTTAGTCGGCAAAGTAATGTCTCTGCTTTTGAATATACTATGTAGGTTGGTCATAACTTTCCTTCCAAGGAGTAAGCGTCTTTTAATTTCATGGCTGCAGTCACCTCTGCAGTGATTTTGGAGCCCCCAAAAATAAAGTCTGACACTGTTTCCCCATCTATTTCCCATGAAGTGATGGGACCGGATGCCATGATCTTCATTTTCTGAATGTTGAGCTTTAAGCCAACTTTTTCGCTTTCCTCTTTCACTTTCATCAAGAGGCTTTTGAGTTCCTCTTCACTTTCTGCCATAAGGGTGGTGTCATCTGCATATCTGAGGTTATTGATATTTCTCCCGGCAATCTTGATTCTAGCTTGTGTTTCTTCCAGTCCAGCGTTTCTCATGATGTACTCTGCATATAAGTTAAATAAGCTTTGGGGAACCATTATTATGTCTACTGAAGAGTTATAAAAACAAATTTATGATACAGTAATACATGTGATTCTTTAAAAATATATTAAATAACATGATCCATGCTGGGCCCAATAACTACTGTAACATTTAAGTAATGTTTATTATAAATAATACTTTAGATAGTTGCAAAAATTATAATGAAAAATATAAAACATCTGTGATTACTACTGGGTGGTCAATGTGAATAATACTGTGGTTTGTTTTCTCTATCCATAATTGAAGATATTGCTGTATTTCAGTTGAAGGTTAGTGATAATGAAGATGTAATTTTTTCCCATTAAAGTTTATGGATTTCCTAAATTTTATCCATGGACTCCAGGCAGTGGGGGGAAGGAAAATGGGAAGAAGGCCCTCTGCATTGAATCAATGAGCAAAATTCATCAAGGCTCAGTTCTGAGTCATGAAAATATGTGTCTAGCTTATTTTATGGATAAATCCCTTATTTTATGGACTAAAGCAAGGCTAGAACTTGAAGGTAAAAGTCTCATTTATTCAACAAATGTTTATTGCAAACCTTAAAGCAGTCCCTTGCCTGCAATGTGAGAGGACCATCAAAGTGGATTCTTCTGTCCCCTATTGGAAAGAGCAGTCACTTGGAACCTTGACTCTACCACTGTGTGACCTTGGATAAGTTATTTAGTCTCCCCATATCAGTTTTCTCTTTTATGTGAGACATAAAAGGTTCAGCTTATGTGATCGTCATCTTCACACCCAGCTCCAACAATCCATTCATGTACATATTGAATATTTATTGGTGGCTCAGATGGTAAATAATCCGCCTGCAAAGCAGGAGATCCAGGTTTGATCCCTGGGTTGGAAAGATCCCCTGGAGAAGGGAATGACTACCCACCTCAGTATTCTTGATTAGAGAATTCCATGCACAGAGGAACCTGACTGGCTACAGTTTACGGGGTCGCGAAAACACAACTGAGCTACCAACACTTTCCCTTTTTCACTTTCACTGTTCATTTTAATGTTTCGTGAAAGTTCTGATTGCAATTTGTGAAGTCAGTTCTTCTCTCTGGACTGAGATTTAGACGACTGCAATGTTGATGGGGATCCATCAGAGTATTTGGCAAAAATTTCTTGAACTCCTTCACTGAAGCTGAATACAGATGAGAAACTGTGAAGCACCCCAACTGAGTCATCCTCTTACCTTTCGCTGAATTTACAGAAGTGCTCTCCAGTTTATACTGCCTAATGTTGTGGCAAGGAAGAGAAGGCAAGAACTAAAAATTTTAAAAAACAAAAGCATGGAAGCCTGAGAGGATAGGGTAAGGTAAGAGATGCTGCCAGAAGTAATTTTCTGGGGAGTCTATAGTCGATTTTTTAAATAGAAGCAATGGGAATCATGGGGACCTGATATATTAGTACAGCACTAAATTTGGTCTTTAATTTAGTACTTTTTTTTTTTTTTTTGCCTTGCTTGACATGTCACCACTGAGAAGAATAATTTTCTTGGACGAACATACCCCAGGTTGCAAACAAACAATTTATCAAGCTAGTTTTTAGGATTCCAGCCATTGACAAATTACAGATTGCAAAAAAAAAGTGAATATTTGTTGGAGAAGAACTTTAGCAGTTCAATATGAATTGATAGCATTCATCTAAGCCCCTTATTGCTTATTGATAAAGGTTGTTATTTTAGATATCCAGTGATACCATCACTTTTAAAATGTTTAATTGGAGGATAATTGCGATAATTGCTTTACAATATAATTGGCTTCCCTGATAGCTCAGTTGGTAAAGAATCTGCCTGTAATTCAGGAGACCCTGGTTTGATTGTTGGGTTGGGAAGATCCCCTGGAGACGGAATAGGCTACCCACTCCTGTATTCTTGGGCTTCCCTTGTGGCTCAGCTGGTAAAGAATTGGCCTGCAATACAGGAGACCTGGGTTCGATCCCTGGGTTGGAAAGATCCCTTGGAGAAAGGAACAGCTACCCACTGCAATATTCTGACCTGGAGAATTCCATGGACTATTTAGTCCATGGGGTCGCAAAGACTCAGACACTACTGAGTGACTTTCACTTCACTATTGTGTTAGTTTCTGCCATACATCAACGTGAATCAGCCATTGGCATTCATGATGAGCTCCCTGCATCACAGAGCAAATTCCCTCTGGCTCTCTATTTTACATATAGTAATGCACATGTTTTGATGTTACTCTTTCAGTTACTCTTCTCTCTCCTTCCCCTACTGTGTCCACAAGTCTGTTCTCTATGTCTGCGTCTCCATTGCTGCCCTGCAAAGAGGTTCGTCGGTGCCATCTTTCTAGATTCCATGTATATGTATTCATGTACAATCTTTTTCTCTTTCTGACTTACTTCACTCTGTATAATAGGCTCTAGGTTCATCCACCTCATTAGAACTGACTCAAATGCATTCCTTTTAACAGCTGATTAATATTCCATTTTATATATGTACCACAACCTCTTTATCCAGCCATTTGTCCGTGGACATCTAGGTTGCTTCCATGCCCTGGATATTGTAAACAGTGCTGCAATGAACACTGGGGGTACATGTGTCTTTTTCAGTTATGGTTCCCTCAGGGTATATGCCCAATAGTGGGATTGTTGGGTCTCGCCGTAACTTTTCAGTGATGTAATTGCAAGCCCCAATCCATTCACTTTAGTGATGTGGGTTGTTTTTTTTTTTTTTGGTCATGCCAAATGGCACATGGAAACTAAGGCTCCCCGACCAGGGATCAAACCTGTGTCCCCTGCAGTGGGACCACCAGTGATGTGTTGTTAAAGCTAAAGTAATGTCCTCTGATTTTTCTTCTTTCTGAGCACATTTTCACATTTGGGTACATAGCTTGATTGCACAAAAGTTATACTGCATATCTTAATTATGCAAAAAAAAAGTCAAGAGGGCAAATAAATAATGCAGGTGCAGAGAAAACAATTGGACTTGACCATGAACCTGAAAATTAGTAAATATTTATTGAGAATCTAATTTGGTTGCAGGCACTGGGCTGGGCAGGTACTGGGACTGCAATGGGGCCTTAGACAGGGTACTACTTACTCCTTTTGGACAGCAGTAGGGGCTGCCTGGAGAATCCCAGGGACGGGGGAGCCTGGTGGGCTGACGTCTATGGGGTCACACACAGTCAGACACAGCTGAGGTGACTTAGCAGCAGCAGCAGCAGCAGCAGGGGCTTACCTTGTTTTATTGTGCTTTGCTTTCTTGCTTCACAGAAACTGCATTTTTGATAAATTAAAAGTTGGCAAACCTACCTCAAGCAAGTCTATCAGTGCTGCTTTTCCAACACTGTGTCTCTATTAGATGATGGTAATTCTCTCAATATTTCAAACTTTTCACTATTATATTTGTTATGATGGTCTGTGGTTAGTGATCTTTGATGCTATAACTGCAAAAAGATGATAATTTGCTGAAGGCTAAGATGATGGTTAGCATTTTTTAGCAAAAAGCATTTGTTAATTAAGGAATGTACATTGTTTTTTTAGACATAATGCTACTGCACACTTAATGGGCTACTGCAGAGTACACATATAACTTTACATGCACTGGGAAACCAAAAAAAAGGTGTGTGGCTCAGTTTATTGTGGTGGACTGAAGCTGAACCTGCAGTATCTCCAGGTATGCCTGTACCTACTAGTAGGGTGAATCAATTAGCGAAGAAACAAATAACTACATAAGATAATTCCAGATCAGGGTAAGTACAATGGAGGAAATAAAGTAAGGATGAAGCGACAGAGAAGGGCTTGAGGAGTGGGGACGTCTTCCATGTTGCGTATTCAGGAAAGGCCTCTCTCACAAGGTAGCATTTGAGCTGACTCTGAATGAGATCAGGGGCCAGCAAAGTAGAGAGTTAAGGGCAGAATATTCTAGCCTATACATGCTAGAAAAGTACATGCTCCATCTTGATGTAGCAACATGCCTGGCAGAGCCAATAAAATAGCAAGTGGTAAGAACTGAGACCAGGTGGAGAAGTAGGTAGGAGCCAGATCATACAGAGATTTTAGACTAGGATAAGGAATCTGGATTTTTTTTTTTTATCAGAAAGATGAGCTATGCTTTAATCAATTAACAGTTACAAAATAAGACATGTGACTATACTATAATTACCTTGTCACCATCAGTACAAGAGGGCAATGCCAAAATTTCCTTGTACTTATAATGAGCTTTTTTCTACTAAATATCTTTTTTTCCACCAAGCTTATGCCAATTATACCTCTCTTGCCTCTTTGACTAATGGGAATAACTCATCCCCATTTTCTAACATTCATATCTCCCCAAATATTGTATTCTTCACTCTTCCTCCTTTTCCCCAGAAAGTAGCTAACACTCTTTTTTTTTTTTTTAAATTACAATACTGTATTTGTTTTGCCATACATTGACACGAATCAGCCAGAGGTGAACACAATCTCCCAATGCCGAAGCCCCCTCCCACCTCCCACCCCACATCCTCTACTTGAATCATCCTGTGCATCAGCCCCATGCATCCTGCATCCTACATTGAACATAGATTGGTGCTTCATTTCTTACACGAAAATATACATTTCATTGCCATTCTCCCAAATCATCCCACCCTTTCCCTCTCCCTCAGAGTCCAAAAGTCCACTCTATACCTCTGTGTCTCTTGGTTGTCTCACATACAGGGTCATCATTACTGTCTTCTAAATTCCATATATATGTGTCAGTATACTGCATTGGTGTTTTTCTTTCTGGCTTATTTCACTCTGTATAATTGGTTCCAGTTTCATCCATCTCATTAGAACTGAGTCAAATTTATTCTTTTTAAGGGCTGAGTAGTATTCCATAGTGTATATGTACCACAGCTTTCTTATCCATTCATCTGCTGATGGACATCTAGGTTGCTTCCATGTCCTGGCTATTATAAACAGCGCTGCAATGAACATTGGGGTACATGTGTCTCTTTCAATTCTGGTTTCCTCGGTGTGTATGCCCAGCAGTGGGATTGCTGGGTCATAAGGCAGTTCTATTTGCAATTTTTAAGGAATCTCCACACTGTTTTCCATAATGGCTGTACTAGTTTGCATTCCCACCAGCAGTGTAAGAGGGTTCCCTTTTCTCCACATCCTCTCTAGCATTTATTGCTTGTAGACTTTTGGATCGCAGCTATTCTGACTGGTGTGAAATGGAATCTGGATTTTTAAGTGCAGTGGAAAGTGCTGGGAATTTTAAAGCATGGGAACAACATGTGCATGTTTATAAGCTTTTATAGTTTCTTAGAATCATGAGTCTTTAGAACCTGAAGGTACTTTAGAGATTACTTGGTAAAGTTTAACTTACATATTAAGAAAAATTAAATCTCACAGGAGGTAGATGATGTATTTAAAGCCATACAGTAAGTGCAGGTAGAGAACTAGGATTTGCCCCAGTTCTGGCTCCAGACCATTGTTCTTTCTGTTCTAGTACTTGGCCTTGCCATTGTAAGCCAGTACTGATGAGGAAGAATTTAGAACCTTCTTCTGAGTCTCTTTGAAAAACTGTTCTTAAGTTACAAGATGATCTATTAACAGGAATGCTGTAGTCATCAAGTTTTAAAACTAATTAATGCAAAGTCATTGTTAATGTCCTGGGAAAAGTCAATACTAATTTGGGGTGTCAGTTGCACCATTGTCCCATGAACCCAATTATTTCATAGTAAGCTTGTCTACCTGTTCTCAAATCACCTAACATATAATCCTGGAATCTGAATTTTATAACTAAAGGGAACTCTGTGTTCATTTAGTCTAATCTTTTAAACAAGGAAATGGATTAACCTGTGTTCCTCTCTGAGCACACTAAGTGATTTTTTTTTTTTTAATAAAATATCATCTACCTATATACATATCAATTATATTGCAGATTTGAGTTTGGGATATGTTGTTGGTGGTAGGAATGCTTCATTTGAACTGTCATGCAACCTGGCTGATTCATTCAACAGCTGACAGTTTAATAAGCATGTAGTATGTGCTTATAGTCTATATCTAAGGGATAATGCATTAGCAAACAATTTAATAAGCATGTAATATGTGCTTACAGTCTATATCTAAGAAAAAGCAATGAATGAGGCAGAGAATGTCTCTGCCATTATGAAGTGTATGCTATCTTCCATTAATTTTATCAGCTGAAGAAAGCTATAGGATAAAGATAAAGGATATATAAGTGTTAGAAGTTTTTATAGCTATTTAGATTAGCATCAAATAGCCAGGAACCCATGGGAGAAGGAAATGGCAACCCACTCCAGTGTTCTTGCCTGGAGAATCCCAGGGACGGCAAAGCCTGGTGGGCTGCCATCTATGGGGTTGCACAGAGTTGGACACGACTGAAGCGACTTAGCAGCAGCAGCAGCAGCATGGGCAGCATGATGACTGCATAAGCTCAAAGCTAGATTCCTCATGTTCTAATTATGTGACTGCAATAAAAAAGTGAAATTTGCTATTTTTATAGTCCATCCACTTATAGTTTAAAAAACACTTAAACGTACTCTTATTTGTCATTAATTTAACAAGCATTTTTTTGTGCATCTATTATACACTGTTGGCACCAGAGACCCAAAGCTAAGCAAAAGGTACAGTCTTCGGGGAGCATAGAATAGATTATAGCTGAGAATAAGATACTAATCAGCTGAAAGAGTGGTGAGGAGTGTGTGTGTGTGTATGTGTGTGTGTGTGTGTGTGTGTGTGTGTGTTTGTGTGATGGAGGCACTTGATGGAGGACATACTGCGGTTTGAGGGAAGTGAGAGTGAGAGAAATCTTTGAGGATGTGATAATGTTTCAGTTGAGACCCGAGGAATGGGCAGAAATAAACTGGGTACAAGGAGCAGAAAGGTAGAGAGAGAAGGAGGGGGGCTCCTTGTAGACTGAAGAGTATATGATGGTGTCTAAGGCAGAATGGAGCTTGGATGGTTCTAGAAGGGACAAAATGCCAGTATGTGTGGAGCTCAGCACAAAAGGGGTCAAGGTAAAGCTGGAGAGGGATCTGGGTCATGGCAACCTTTGTGTACTTTGTCCTGATACCAAAGAGAAGCCTTTGATAAATTTCAAGGAAGTGAGATGCTGAAATTTACATTTAGTAAATAACTATGGTTGCTGTGAAGAATGGATCCAGTGTTGGAAGACTCTTTTAGAAGACTGTTGTTATATTCCAGGTGGAAGATGATTGTCTAGGACAGTGAAATGGTGGGTGGAGGGGAGGGAGGGGGAGTGAACCTGAATGATAGCTGTCTTGGCTTTGGAACAGCAGGCAGTAGATCTGGAGAAATCCTAAAGAAGTTGTCCCAGATTTCTGACTTGAGCAGCTGGGTGAAGTGAGTGTTAGTTGCTCAGTCATGTCCAACTCTTTGCAACCCAATGGACTGTAGCCTGCCAGGCTCCTCAGTCCATGCAACTCTCCAGGCAAGAATACTAGAGTGGGTTACCATTCCCTTCTCCAAGAGATCTTCCCGACCCAGGGATCAGACCCAGGTCTCCTGCACTGCAGGCAGATTCTTTACTGTCTGAGCCACCAGGTAAATGGTAATAATGCTCAGACAGAATACACTGTAAAAGGGAGTGACAGAGAAATAGTGGTTAAAAGAGGGCTTTTCCTTTTTTTTCATTTCAGCAACCCTGTCATGTACACATTACTTGGGAGATTCAAAAAGGGTGAAAGGAAGACTCAAGATCACACAGATAGTAAGTGGTAGGGCTGTGATCTGAACTTTTCTTTTGACACCAAGTCTCATGCTTTTTTCTTCAATACCACATCTTGGTTTAACCTTGATATCATTTGCCTGAATTCCTCTGTAGTAGAGAGAGAAGATTTCAGGGGGAAAGAGGGGCATCTGGGAGACCAGAGTTGGGGAAGGGAATTCCTCACTCCAGGATTCAGGGGATAGTCCTGTAGAGGACTGGGCCAACAGAGGGACATTTCAAAATGCCACAAAAGCCAAGAATGTTGAGCCAGAAGCACGCACTGAACTCGCAGTGTAGAGACTGAAATCTAGAAGGTGAGAAGGATAAGAATGAGGAATACATGCTGTAAAGAAACAGGAACTAGTCCTGGAATTTGGCTCAAAGGGGCCACGGGTCTCTGAAATTGCTTTTGCATCTTAGCAGAGGTCATCAAAAGTCATGAGCACCTGCACAGCTCATGGACCTCACCACCCGCTTCAGTCACCCCAGCTGCCCAGTCAGTGCAGGCTTGGGAAAGAATGTGTTTCCCAGAGCTTCTTACTGTGGGATGGCCATCAGATTTGTTCCAGGAGAAGATAATTCTATTTACATATTGACAGTTTTCACATCTACATTGCTGTTCAATCTTTATTTAAAAATGTATTTGGCTGTGCCAGGTTTTAGTTGTGGCATGCAAGATTTTTAGTCACGGCATGAAAACTCTTAGTTGTGACATGTGGGGATCTAGTTCTCTGGCCAGGATCAAACCTGGGCCTCCTGCACTGGGAGTACATAGTCTTAGCCCCTGGACCACCAGGGAAGTCCCATGCTGCTGAATCTGTCATGAGAGTACAAGTATGTCTTAGCTCTCTGATAGACTGTGAGCATCTCCAGGGCAAAAGGCTGTGCCATATGATTTGTATCCTTCATTTATTCACATCTGCAATATTTATAGAGCATGTTTTGTCAGGCCCTGTGGCAGGAGCAAGGATTTAGCAACAAGCGAGACAGATAAAGTCCTTATTTTCATAGAACTTATCTTTAAAGTAGAAATAGACTATAAAAAGTATCTAACTATATGAACAAGGTTATTTCAGATAAAAACTGCTAAATAATAAAACAAAGTGACATGAGTGAGAATCAGGTGGGGAAACAGTGGAAACACTGGCTGACTTTATTTTTCTGGGCTCCAAAATCACTGCAGATGGTGATTACAGCCATGAAATTAAAAATGCTTACTCCTTGGAAGGAAAGTTATCACCAACCTAGATGGCATATTAAAAAGCAGAGACATTACTTTGTCAACAAAGGTCCATCTAGTCAAAGCTATGGTTTTTCTAGTGGTCATGTATGGATGTGAGAGTTGGACTATAAAGAAAGCTGAACACTGAAGAATTGATGCTTTTGAACTGTGGTGTTGGAGAATACTCTTGAGAATCCCTTGGACTGCAAGAAGATCCAACCAGTCCATCCTAAAGGAGATCAGTCCTGGGTGTTCACTGGAGGGACTGATGTTGAAGCTGAAACTAATATTTTGGCCACCTGATGCAAAGAGCTGACTCATTTGAAAAGACCCTGATGCTGAGAAAGACTGAGGGCAGGAGGAGAAGGGGACGACAGAGGATGAGATGGTTGGATGACATCACTGA
Source organism: Nanger dama (assembly GCA_917880005.1). Lineage (NCBI taxonomy): Eukaryota > Metazoa > Chordata > Mammalia > Artiodactyla > Bovidae > Nanger > Nanger dama. The sequence continues at coordinate 447,416 of CAKJTW010000075.1, forward strand.
CTCAAAGGACATGGCTCTGGGTGGACTCTGGGAGTTGGTGATGGACAAGGAGGCCTGGCGTGCTGCAGTTCATGGGGTGGCAAAGAGTAGGACACGACTGAGTGACTGAACTGAACTTTATACAGGGTAGTCACAATGGTTTTGACAAAAAGACAGTGGTGGGGCAACTGGGAAGCCAAGTGCAACATGTGGAAGAAACGGCAAGGGCAGAAGCCTTGAGGCAAAAACAAGATTTATCTGTCCTAGGGTTATAAGGGGCTTCCCTCATAGCTCATTTGGTAAAGAATCTGCCTGCAATGCAGGTGATGCGGGTTCGATTCCTGGGTTGGGAAATCCCCTGGAGAAGGAAATGGCAACCCACTCCAGTATTCTTGCCTGGAAAATCCCATGGACAGAGGAGCCTGGTGGGCTATAGTCCAGGGTGTTGCAAGAGTTGGACACAACTTGGTGACTAAACCACCAGGATCTTAAAGGGACATCTGTGCAGATAAAGTGTAGAGCAAAGGCCATATGTAAGGAGAAGAGCTATCAGATGTGGACAGAGGCCAAGCAGGTCATAGAAGGCCCACTGGGACTCAGTGGAGAGGTGTTTTGGGTTTTTTTCTTAATATTTACTTATTTGGCTGCCTCTCGTCTTAGTTGTGGCATACAGGATCTTTCGTTGCAGTCCATGGACTTTCTAGTTGTGGTGCACAACAGGTAGTTGCACTGTGTAGGCATGTGGGATCTTAGTTTCTTGACCAGGGATTGAACCCGTGTCCCCTGCATTGCAAAGGGAATTCCTAACCACCTGACTACCAGGGAAGTCCGTAGTGAAGACTTTTGATTCCATTCCAAGTACAAAGGAAAGCATGGGGGATGGGTAGAGAGGGGTTAAGCAAGAGAGTGACATGGTTGGATTTACACTGTAAGAGAACCATTTTATCTGCTTTAAGGACTAGGGATTGAATGAGTGGAAACAGGGAAACAGGTTCTTGTGGTTATATTGTCCAGAGATGACAAGGCGAGAACTAAAATGGTGGCCATGGATATAAAGGGAAGTGGTTATATTTGAGACACATTTTGGAAGACAGCCCAAAGATTTGCTGGTGGATTTAGATTTGAGCATAAAGAAATCTTTAGTTTTTAAATTTCAGAGTTAAAAAATAACTCTGAGACATTTTTTAGTTTTTTTTTTTTTGAGATATACTCCATATACCAAAAAATTCATCCATTTGGTGCCTTAATTCAATATTTTTTTTAGTATATTCAGAGTTGTACAACCATTATTATAATTTTAGAACATTTTCATTCACTCCAAAAGAAACCTCCTGCCTATTGGCATTCATTCATCAATACCGCCCACCTGGCAGCCCTGTGTATTACCAGGACTTGATAGTTGAAAACAAGAGAAACTTACTTTCTCATACTTATGGAAAGCAGAAGTCAACAATCAACTGTCAGCAGGACTGTGCTCCCTCCCAAGGCTCGAGTGGAGAACGCTTCCTTACCTCTTTGGCTTCTGGAAGCTTCAGGCATTCCTTGGCTTGTGGCTGCATCACTCTAGTCTCTGTCTCCATCTTCACGTGGCCTTCTCTCTTCTATGTCTTCTCTTCTGGTCTTATAAAGACACTTATCATTGGATTTAGGGCCCACCTGGGGAATCTTGGATGCCTGCATCCCAAGATTCTCAATTACATCTGCAAAGACTCTTTTCCAACAACATCATATTCATAAACTCCTGGGACTAGGACACAGCTGTATCGTTTTCCGGGCCATCATTCAATGCAGGACACCTAGGAAATCACTACTTTATATTATGTCTCAGTAGATTTGAATACTATAGACATTTCACTTCAGGGTTTTGGGAAATGTATTTATTTATCTGACTGCACTGGGTTGCAGTTGCAGCATGCGGGACCTCTGATCTTCCCTGCAGCATGCAGGATCTTTAGTTGTGGCATGTGAAATATTTTTTTATTGCAGTATGCAGGATCTTTTACCCACAGCACGTGGAATCTTTAGTTATGGTACGCAAACTTTTAGTTGTACCATATGGGATCTAGATCCCAGACCAGACATTGAGAAAGCAGAGTCTTAGCCACTGAACCATCAGGGAAGTTTCCACTTCTAGGATTTTGACCCAAGAATTTGGGTAGATAGTAGTTCTGCTTACCCAAGGCTAGACTGGGGGCAACTGGTGTAGAATCAAGAGTTGTCTACCTATGTCACATTTGAGAAGCAGATTGGACATGCAACTGGAGATGTCTAGGAAACAGCTAGATGCAGGAGTCTGGACATGTTAGTCTAGAGATAGAGATTTGGAAATCATTGGCATATAGATGGCATTTATAGCTGTGGGACTGAATGAGACCACCTAAGGATCAAGTGTAGACAGACAGAGAAATAAGCTGAGGAACAATCCCTGGAATATGCCGAACTACTGCAGAGAAGCCTTTAAAGGACACTTAGAGGAAGGAACAGCCAATGTGATGGTAGGAAAACCAGAAGAGTGTTTTCCCAGATGTCAAAAAACAAATAAATATAAGGAATTCCCTGGTGTCCCAATGGTTAGGACTTCATGCTTCCACTACAGAGCACAGGTTTCAACCTTGGTTTGGGCACTAAGATCCCACATGACTTCTAGCACCATCAAAAAAATAAGAACATTTCTAACATGAGGGGGCTAGTTCATCATCTCACAAACCTTTGCAATTTGGAGGAAAATCAAAATAGAAAAGTGAACACTGGATCTGGCAACACTGCCCTTATTGTCAGATAAAAGCAGTTTCAGGGCAGTGGTGGGGATGGGGGTATAACTGAGCAGGTTAAAGAGTAAGTGTGAAGTGTGGAAGTGGAGATGCTGAGCATGAACACCTCTGGTCCGAAGTGAAACAGACAAATGGGCAGAAGCTATAAATAAGTGTGCTCAAGAGGTTTATTTTAAAGATGAAAGATAATGGGAGACGCCTTTATGCTTTATCCAGTGGGGAGAACTTAAAGATGCAAGAAACTGGGGATTCACACTAGCAGTGGTCTGCCTGAGCGGGCAAGATCCATAGACCACACCTCTAATGAGAGAAGGAACCCCTCCTGTGTTGTAAAGGGAGAGGGACTCCCCTGGCAGTCCAGTGGTTAAGAGTCTGGGCTTCTGTGTCAGGGGACAAGAGTTCAATCCCTGATTGCAGAACTAAGATTCCACATGCCACATGGTGCAGTCAAAAAATTTAAAAACTCAGGAGCTGGTGTGGATGCCTGGCAAATATTTGAGTTTAGCCAGTTGACAACTTGCCAAATAAGGAGTATGGAGAGAGAGAAAGGCAAGCAAGTTAACAGTGTTTCAAAGTGAGTCATGATAAGGCTGTGGAATAGAAGATGGCTCAAAGAGAAGGGAAGACACAAGATGATCGATGGATAATAAAAATGTGGTAGAGTCAATGGACTGAAGTTCCCTGTAGGGTCAAAAACTAGAGTGAGGAAGAGTAAAAATAAGAATGTCTAAAAGAATAGAACATGATGATCAGAGAGAGGAGTGCGTTAATTGAACATGGATGTTTTGACATTTTAAAAACGTTTATTTATTTAACGTTTGGCTGCACTGGGTCTTTGTTGCTGTGTGAGCTTTCTCTAGTGGCGGTGAGTGAGGGCTCCTCTTCGTTGTGGTGCACAGGCTTAACTGCTCTGCGGCAGGTGGAATCTTTCTGGACCAGGGATGGAACCTGTGTCCCCTGCATTGGCAAGCGGATTCTTAACCACTGGACCATCAGGGAAGTTCAAGGTATTGACATTATTTGTGATGGCCAAGCCAGGTATGACCATGGGGATTAGTGGCTAAAGAGAGAAGGCATAAAGAATCATTGGGGGAATGAGGTCATGGATCTGAGAGGTCAGAATGTCAAGTACAATGCTAAGCAGAGAGGAAGTTGCCAATAAATACTTGCAAGTAGAAAAGTGGAAATATATTAATCCTATTTAACATATTGTGCTATAGTTAGTCTCAATGGAGACTAATGGAGACTAAGATAATACTCTAAACATATTTTGTATATTATCTTATACAACTTTTTCTCAAATGATATATTTTCCAATGCCTCAAGGACAACATTACATGGAGAAATCATTTGAGGTAGTTAAAACAGGTAATGATAAGGGGAAATTCAAAGTGGAGATTAACAAAGTCATTAAATGTGAAGCTAGTCAGGCAACAGATGATTTATTGAAGGAAATTGCTGCTGGAGCTATCAGGAGGGAAAACAGACTTTTTGATTTTGAGGAACCTTACACAGAGATATGTCTGTGCCTAAACTTGGGCCAGGCTTTTGAGGGGAATAAGCTTGAACTAGAGTCACAGAGACCAGAGGTCTGAATCTGTCTCATTTATTAGCTGTATGACCTTGGGCAAGTTACTTAACCTGCCTATACTTCTAGTTTCTCATCTAAAAAATGGAGATTAAAAAATAGTTCTTACCACATAGTGTTATTAATAAAAATAAAGAGAGGCAATCTATATCAAAGGTTTAACATAGTGCCTGGGCCATGCCAAGCAGTCAAAAATGTTTCCACTATAAGGATCGTTATTACTGTTATCTACAAACCAAAAATAACAAAAGCTGTTTTTGCAAGGCTAACAGGATTAAATGAGATGAAGTATGTACTTAGCACAGGGTCTTCCATGTTGTGAATACTAAATAATGATTAGCTATTACTATGAAACTGATCAGCAGAACTAATTCTTTAACTTCATAGCAACCGGAAAGAGTGGAGGAAGAATCAACTTGAGTTTTGCTTACATACATCAAACAAGCTGCATTTGAGTTTTGCTTATGTGGCTTAAATGGTTTTGTCTGCCTGAAGGATTTTCAAGCAGTCTTCATTTTATTTTATTTTAGCAATATGCCACTTTTAAAAAATCCGTTCATCTGTTGAAGGACACTTTAGTTGTTTCCACATCTTGGTTATTGTGAATGATGCTGCAATGGACACGGGAGAGCAGATCTCTCTTCAAGATCCTGATTTCATTTGCTTTTGATATACCCAGACTGAGGAATCTTCATACTGTTTCTGTAATTGTTGGACCAGATTACATTACCATCAACAGTGCAAGAGGGGTTCTCTTTTATCCAACCAGTGCCAACTCTTGTCTTTTGGTACTAATCATGCTAACAGGTGTGAGGTGATATCTCATTGTGGTTTTGATTTGCATTTCCTTGATGATTAATGATATTAAATGCCTTTTCATATACCTATTGGCCATTTGAATGTCTTCATTGGAAAAATGCCTTTTCAGGCCCTTTACCCATTTTTACCTCTTATTTTTTTCCTATCGAGTTATAAGAGTTATTTATATATTTTTGTTATTAACTCCTTATCAAATACATAGTATGCAAATGCTTTCTCACATTGTACAAACTGCCTTTCCATTTGTTGATTGTTTCCTATGCTGTACAGAAGCTTTCTAAGTTGCGGCATGTGGCCTCTTAGTTGTGATGTGTGAGATGAGTTCCCTGACCAGGGATCTAACCTGGGCCCCTACATTCAGAGTGAGGAGTCTTAGACGCTGGACGACCAGCGAAGTCCCCTCCCTCATCACTTTTAATAAGAACTACCCAGCTCTGTTTGATTAAAAACTAGTGAGTGTTCTTGACAACTGCCTAACAGCTCTCAACACTGATAATAAAAAAGAATCTATCATTTACAAAGTGTACATGATGTATTCCAGGCATTCTGCAAAACTCTTCATGTGTATTACAGGTATACCTTGGCAACATTAGGAGTTCAGTTCCAGACCATCAAAATAAAGCAAATAACTCACTAAGGCAAGTCACATGAATTTCTGGTTTCCCAGTGCATATAAAAGTTATACTTTCACTGTACTGTAGTCTATACTAAGTGTGCAATAGCATTATATCTAAAAAACAATGTAAAGCCTTAATTTAAAAATACTTTGCTGTAAAAATGCTAACCATCATCTGAATCTTCAGTGAGTGCAGTAGTAATATCAAAGATCAGAGATCATAGAACATTATAATATACATAATAATAATGTAAAGGTTTGTGATATTGACAGAAATACCAAAATACAGAGACATGAAATGAGCAAATGCTGTTGGAAAAATGGTGTCAGAAGACTTGCTTAATGCAGGGTTGCCACAAACCTTCAATTTGTAAAACACAGTAACTGTGAAGTGCAATAAAGCAAAGTACAATAAAATGACCTATGCCTGTATCTCTCTTAAATATATGAATGACTTTGGGAGGTGAAGTGAAGTGAAATCGTTCAGTCGTGTCCAACTCTTTGTGACCCTATGGACTGTAGCCCACCAGGCTCCTCTGTCCATGGGATTCTCCAGGCGTGAATACTGAGTGGGTTGCCATTTCCTTCTCCAGGGGATCTTCCCAACCCAGGGATCAAACCCAGGTCTCCTTCATTGCAGGCAGATGCTTTAACCTCTGAGCCACCAGGGAAGCCCCACTTTGAGAGGTAGGTAACTTTGCTGTATAAATTTTTCCAAGAAGGAAACCGAGGAAAGAAGGCTCAAAGAAGCTAACTGGTCTGAGAAAATGCAGCCCTTGGGGGCAGAGGCAAGATTTTAACTAAGGTTAATCTAACTCCAGTACCTTTGTACTCATACTTTATTTACATGGTGCCCACAATATCGGGTTTTGGCTTCTCAGTTTTAATAGAACCTTTCAGTTCCCCTACTCTCTATCTTTTCCTTTAGAACCATATAATATTTTCCTGTCTTCCTGGGACCTGGGGTTTGAAGTTAGCTGGTCTTAGTATAACGTCAGTTCTTAAGATCACTGCTCTTTTTGCCTTTCAAATGATAGTATATCATTGTTGGGAACCGTGTTAGGCATTACTGACAAAATGCAGGCACGGCCCCAGCCCCCTCTCCTCATTCCACAGGCAGGGACCCGGGATGAAGGAGTTAGCTCTTGTGATTCTGACTTGTTTCTTCTTTCTTCAGTTGAGTTGGCTGGAAAGAATGTTAAGGTGCTTATTGTTCTTGAGAGAAGCATGAGAAAGCACAAAGCCTTCTGCAGCTGTGCCCAGAAAATAATCTATAAAGTAACCATTGACATTTGTTCAAGGATTTTTACAAAGGATGTCCCAGGATGAGCATGTAGGCTGCAGCTTGAGGCCATGGGAAGGATTGTTATCTGAGACCTGTTTGTGAGGGAAATGTTTATGGCAAAGGAAGTTTGCTGAGCTTAGGGTTTAGGAATAATTAAGAATAGCTAGAAGTCTTTTTAGGAGATAGTGAGCTTAAGATACTAGGGGCAAGCAGGATTTAGAAAGCAAGAAATAAACTGAGGAATGTGGTATGCGCCCCAGACATAAGCATGAGTTACAATGTAATCACAAGTAAACATGATTCTGAGAGAACTGCTGAAGCAGGAACTCTGTTTGAAGGGCAACAATGAAACAATAATCTGGGTGAGGGGAAACTGAAAATGTCAAACCTCTGACCTAATGCTTTTGAAAAAGTATAAAAGAGAGCCTGATGCTTGAAATAAACATGTAGTCCCATACTTCGAGTCAGAGGCTACATCATTTCCCACCAACACTGCTCATCCCTTCAGGCTGATCCCCTGGCTGCTGGAGCTGGACTCTGCCATATCATAAAGTCAAATATTGACTGGCTGAGTGGTGGTTACCAAGGGACAGGGGGACAGGAATAGGGGAGTCGTTCAATGCATATAAAGTTACATTTATATGAGATGGGTAACTTTCAGAGATCTTCCATACAACACAAAGTCTATAGCTAACAATAAGATGTCATGTGCTTAAAATTTGTTAAGAAGGTAGATTTCATGTTAGGTCATCTTCCAAAAGCCAAAACTAAGACAAAGAGATATAACAAAAATTTTGGAGGGGATGGATATGTTTATTACCTTGATTTTGGTGAAAGTGTATAAATTTGTCAAACTGACCAAACAATATGGGCTTCCCAAGTGGCACTAGTGGTAAAGAATCCGCCTGCCAATGCTGAAGACATAAGGGATGCAGCTTCAATCCTTAGGTTGGGAAGATCCGTTGGAAGAGGGAATGGCAACCCACTCCAGTATCCTTGCCTGGAGAATTCCCATGGGTAGAGGAGCCTGGTGGGCTATGGTCAGTAGGGTTGCAAAGAGTCAGACATTATTGATGCGACTGAGCACACACCAAAAGATATACATTAACTATGTGAAACTTTTGGTATATCAGTTATATTATCAATAAAGTAGGAAAAATACTGATTGGCTATTTCATTTAAAATTCAACAAATGTATTGAGTGTGTGTATGTACAGGATGCCATGCTAGCTCCTCAAGGTAAACAAAGATGAATTAGGGAAGTTTTCTTCAAGTTGCTTTTAAGTGAAACACCCAAGGATTAGAATATAAGTATTTCTTTCAGAGAAAGTGATGGTGGAGGGCAGAGGGTGGTGGTGGTGATTGGAAACAGAGCTCATGCCTTCCTGGAAAGCATCTCAAGAAGCCAATTCAAGACATTAGAACTGGGTCCTGAAGACTGGGAACGATTTGGTACACAGAGAAAATGAGAGTGAAGGTGCTGCAAGCAGAAGGGGCAGTGTGAACACAGTCCTAGGGAGTGGAACTCTTGGTAAGCACCAAAGGAGTGTCTGGCTTGAGAAAGGGGAAGTAATCAGACCTGTGGCTAAAAGAATAGTTTTTAATAAGACCAGGAAAATTTATTTAACAAGGGGACCTATTGGAGATGGAATTTAGAGGCTTACAGAAGGAGTTAGTCTCATACTGACATCAACAAATCCTGATGGCTTACACTCTGTCAGGGTTGGCCAGGGTGGAAAGGAGCTGAAAACGTTTAATAGGTAGAATGTATAGCATTTGGCAAGGACATGTTAGAATTGAAAGAAGAGGTCAAAGAAGGTTCAAATTTTGACTTTGAGTTGAGAAAGTGTACAAAAGTGCTCAAAGAAAACAGAGCAGGAGGAATGGATATCAAAGGAAAGGTATTATTTCAGAGACAGGTTAAGAAATAGCAGCCAGAAACCATTTTAATAATTTAAAAGCACAAAACAAAGTTTTGAATTCTAAAACTTCACATGAATATACTAGACACATGAATTACATATGTGGGCCCAATATGCAGAGCTCATTAAAACACAAATCCATGCACCACACCTTTGACCTAGCTAAACAAAAAGACTAGCTATTAAAGACATTATTTAAACATTTGATTAATAACATTTGGCTGCATTTTAGAATTCAGCTCCCACTCATCTTAGCCTCTCTCCTTAACCCATTATAATCTGACCTCAGCTCCCACCACTTAACTGAAATTGCATGGCAAAATGTTATCAATGATTTTCTCATTCCAAATCCAAAGAGCACTTAAAAATTATTTCTGTCAAATTCACACTTAGTTTGTAAAAGTCAAATTGTTCTACAAAGTTTATAATCAGTACCCAGTCATGTAACACATAATAATACTTATTGTACAACAAAGCCTGAGTTTTTACCAGCTGTAAACCCCTAGAGTTAGGTGTCTCCCTCCTAATCCATTCATCTATACCATGGCCTTTTCTCTTCACATTCAGCAGATTCATAAGGTTATTTGCCTTTAGTGATTTCACTTTCTTACAGTATGAAATGATGAAGGTTTATAAAAGGAGAGATTACATTAAAAAAATAATAATAAAGAACAGGAAAGCAAAGCTAAAAGAAACAGCAGCTCTAATTTATTCCTCTGTGAGAGTCTCAGGTCTCCTTAAGTGTTTTCCTGTTTTGGCTCTTCAAATCCAGCCTAAGCTAAAATGAAGAGGTATGGTAGATGCTGAGTTCCCAAAGACCAAAAGGGTAAAGACCAAAAGGAAGCAAAACTAGAAGATAAAACAGGAGAGCTGGGTTTAATCCTTGATTTGGGAAGATCCTCTGGAGAAGGGAACAGCAACCCACTACAGTATTCTTGCCTGGAGAATCCCATGGACAGAGAAACCTGGTGGGCTACAGTCCATGGGGTTGCAAAGAGTTGGACATGACCGAGCAACTTTCACTCACTCACTCATATAAAGCAGTTCCCGACCCTGATCTCCTAATTTCTGATTTTTATTTCACAAAGGCAACTATTTTCAACTCTTTGAGAATTCTCTGCTGGATACATACGAGGATCATGCCTTTGATTTCTTTGATTTTTGGCTTTCTTACTGTGTTGGCTATCTCCCTTGTGTGCTCTGGATCTATTCTCTACCCTTCTCCTTGCTCTCCATTCAGAGAAACTCATCTGTATGGACCACATCAGTGGGCTGATGAATGGGCCTTTTGGCGTCCAGATGAGTTTGTTTGTGTTTGTGTTTCTCCTATTGGGAGAACCTGGAGAGGAGATCAGAGGGAGAGAGAAAAGACTGTGAGATCAGAACGTTTATTCCCCTGACTCCCTCCTTGACCATCTGTGTCCTCAACAGGAGACTTTCTGAACTCTTTCAGTCTAGATTCTCATTCTAGGTTGTGATCCCCATGCACTTTTCCACTCATCCCTGTGAGCCGAAGGCTGGTAACAGTGCAATGGCTCTAAGCCCTGGGTTACTGCACTCTCTCTTGTGACTTCTCTACATCCATTCCTTTGCAAATAAACTCTCAAGTGACCCTATTTAGAGGGAACAACCACCTGTGTTCTATTGTGACGCTACCTGCTATGCTGACTAGGAGAAAGATTTAGCTTTTTCACTCCCACTTCCTTGTCCCACAACACATGTCCAGTATAAACACTTAAACACATTTTTTATTAGGAACTGAATGTGTCTCCCACAAAGTTATATGTTGAGGCTCTAAGTTCCAATGTGATATTATCTGGTGGTGGGGTTTGGGGGAGGTAATTAGGATTAGATAAGGTCAGGAGGGTGGGGCCCTCATAATAGGAAGAGCAACCTTATAAGAAGAGACACCAGACAGCTTTTTTCTCACACACTTGCATAAGGAAGAGGGTTATGTGAGCACAGAGCTGGATGGTGGCTGCCTGAAAGCAAAGACAAGAGGTCTTAAAAGGAAATCTACCTTGCTGACACGTTCATCTTGGACTTCCAGCTACCAAAACTGAGGGAAATAAATTCGTGTTGTGTAAGCCATGCAGTCTATGGCATTTATTATGGCAGTCGATTAAGATCCTTCTTGATCATCTGCCTTGCTGTTTTTGTTGTTCAGTTGTTAAGTCATGTCTGACTCTTTGCCATCTGCCTAGTTTAGATTTATCATAATTTCTGGTTAGAGCAGCATTTGCTATTATTATAATCCTGTATATACTATTTACCTGTGACTTTTAAATTATAATTTCTCCCTAATGTAACTTATTACTATAGTTAATAATGTTTAGTTTACTTAATTTTGTATTGCTCATCCACTCCCAAACGTGTAACTCCCTTTAATATTTCAAATACATCAGAAAAATGTATTAACTCCATCTCTTTGTTAGAGACCCACCTCCCAAAACCTTCCACTGCCTTGTTCCCAGGCAGACCCGATGCTCTCTAGACACCCTGTGACTTCTCATTTCCTGTATCTCTTGGTTTGTCCCTTCAATTTGATGGAGTGCATCTTCCGGCGTCCTCTGATAAGATGGATGGTACATAGACATTTTGAGATTTCAGTGTCTGAAACAACCCTCACACTAGATTGCTGGATACAGAATACTAGATTGGAAATGACTTCCCTCAGGATTCTAAAGTTATTTCTCTGTTGACTTCTGGCTTTCAGCAATGCAGTTGAAAATCTGGATGCCATTCTAATGAGATTACTTTTTATTGAACTTCCCTTGACAACCTTTGACTTTACTGCTGGGAACATTAGAATCTTTTCTTGGTTCCTAGTGATCAGAAATGTCATCATGACAGGATTTGGATTGGATCTTTTTCTCATCTAGTGTTCTAAGCCCTCAGTGAACTCTTGATCTGGGAACAAATGACCTTAACTTTAGGAACTTTCCTTCAGACTTGATAATTTTCTCCCTTATGTTTTTAAAAACTATTTTTTCTTCTTTAGCTCTCGTCTGCCTCCTGACCTGATTCTATAATGTCACCACTTACCTTCTATTTTATATCTGTTATATTACCTATCATCTACTTTTAAAGTTTTTTCTCAGTTTATCTTCCAATTTTGCTACATTTTTCACTTTGTCATGTTTTAATTTTCAAGTCAGTTTTTTTTGTTTGTTTTTTGAATGTTCATACTTTTTAAAATATTATTTGGCTGCATTGAGTATTAGTTGCAGTACACAGGAACTTTAGTTGTGACAGGCGAATTCTTAGCTGTGGCATGTGAGATCTAGTTCCTGATTAAGGATCAAGCTGGTGCCCCATACATTGGGAGCACAGAGTTTTAGCCACTGGGCCACCAGGGAAGTTCCTGGATGTTCTTGCTTTCACATACTCCTATGTTCCCACAGATGAGGTATATCTTTCCTTATTTTGCAAACATGTTAATGTTATGCATTTTTGAAAGTTTTATTTTGCTCCCTATGTTCTCAGAGGTCCTTCCTTTTTTTTTTTTTTAATTCAGTTCTGTTTTTCCATCTTGAAGGCTTTCTTCAGCAGACTAGTGAATTTAGGTTGTTAGCCCATATTTTGTATTTAAGAGTAAGACAACGAAAAGCTGGAAACTGAGACAAGTGAAACTGGTTAACTGGTGCCTGGTTAACTGAAGGTGGCCTGGTTGTACTCTCTTATTGGATTCTCAGAGTGGAATAATGAAACAGAACAGGACCTATTATGATACATCTCTTCATATCCTCTGCCTGCCCTTTGTCTATGGAAAACTTTAGTCAAAGAATAAGTGTTATCAGAGAAATGAGAAAATGCAGAAACAAAGGAAAACAGTCAAAGGAGACCAAATAATAATAACGTAGTCATTAAGCAAAGTCAAGGACCTTTAGTTCCTTCTCAAGGGCTATAGATAATATTCTGAGCCATATCCTATGAACTGCTTTATAGATACTGAACCCTTTCCCCCACCCCAAACCAGGTGAAGTTAACTACATGATGACCAGACTGTAGCCATGACATAAGCTGCCACAATTCTGAAAACTGGCCTTAAGGAAATGGAAACAAACTGACCCTGGAACTGAAGATTAACTGTACCTAAAACAATCCAGATGACACTGGTTAGAACACTGCATGACCAGTTTCAAGATGATTGTCAGAGCTGACTGTGCTGTTTCTGCATGTAACACCCTTCCTCTGTCCATAGCTCTTAGACCCCGCTTGTCAGTGCAGGAGTAGGCCTCTGGACAGACGTCTATTACTCCCCTCTAGTTGCTGGTATCTGAAATAAAGCAAACTTTCCTTTCCACAAGCTTAGCCTATTTATTGGCTTTTAAGTGGCAAGCAGCCGGGTCCCACACATTTTTGTAACAACAGTATGGTTAATGGTGTTGCTGAAGCAGAGCAGGAGAGAGATAATGATTCATAAGTCAATCTGTGGCATTCACTTAACCTCCTTGTTTGTGGGTGGCTTCCCTTACCCTCAGGTGTTCCTGGAGCCCCCAAGCTAGTGTTTCTCCACTAATAAACATCCAGATTTCTCCTGGGATGAAGGAATGGCAATCTTCCAGCTGCATGGAATCTGAGTTTATAACTGCTCTATTAAAAATTTTCACCCAGAGCTTCTGATTTTAGTTCAATTATATTTCTACCTTCAGAGATAACTGATGCCTCCAATTTCTATACTTTTTGAGGCTGCTACTAGAATGAACCAGTGCTGAAGAAGACTCTTGAGAGTCCCTTGGACTGCAAGGAGATCAAATCAGTCAATCCTAAAGGAAATCAACCACAAATGTTCACTGGAAGGACTCAAGCTGAAGCTGAAATTCCAATACTTTAACCAGAAACTCCCCACATGGTCCAACTCTCACATCCATACATGACTACTGGAAAAACCATAGCTTTGACTAGACAGACCTTTGTTGACAAAGTAATGCCTCTGCTTTTTAATATGCTGTCTAGGTTGGTCATAGCTTTTCTTCCAAGGAGCAAGCATCTTTTAATTTCCTGGCTGCAGTCACCATCAGCAGTGATTTTGGAGCCCTCCAAAATAAAGTCTTTCATGGTTTCCATTGTTTTCCCATCTATTTGTCATGAAGTGATGGGACTGGATGCCATGACCTTAGTTTTCTGAATGCTGAGTTTTAAGTCAGCTTTTACACTCTCTTCTTTCACTTTCATCAAGAGGCTCTTTAGTTCTTTGCTTTCTGCCGTAAGTGTGATATCATCTGCATATCTGAGGTTATTGGTATTTCTCATGGCAATCTTGATTCCAGCTTGTGCTTCATTCAGCCCAGCATTTTGCATGATGAACTCTGCATACACCTTAAATAAGCACAGGGACAATGTACAGCCTTGATGTACTCATTTCCCTATTTGGAATCAGTTGCTCAGTCATGTCCTACTTTTTCTTAATGCTGCTGCTTCTGCTAAGTTGCTTCAGTCGTGTCCGACTCTGTATGGTCCCATAGACGGCAGCCCACCAGGCTTCTCCGTCCCTGGGATTCTCCAGGCAAGAACACTGGAGTGTTGCCATTTCCTTCTCCAATGCATGAAAGTGAAAAGTGAAGTTGCTTAGTCGTGTCCGACTCTTAGCGACCCCATGGACTGCAGCCCACTAGGCTCCTCTGTCCATGGGATTTTTCCAGGCAAGAGTACTGGAGTGGGGGTGCCATTGCCCCTTAATGCGATTGACTACCAAATATTTATCTGTGGCCCCAGGCCCACATAAAGCACAGAAACCAGACAAAGGGAAAGAGGATCCTGTTTCCTTGTATCTTAAGCCTGAGGAAAATCAAACACCTGGGAGCCAATATATCCTTTTAAAGAAAATAGAAGGAATGAAGGAAGGCATTCAAGGTAAGAAACAAAGGAGGAGCTGTACTAGTCATCACAATATGGAAGTTTTTGCCTAAATCACACTGACTCAACACAAAAAAGTTTATTTATCTGTCATGTAAAATCTGCTGTGAATTGGGGCAACTCTCTAGGGCAGCTGTCCTCCTATATTGTCTCACTACTCCTTACCACCTCAATTTCGTGGAACTTCCATTTCAACACATGTTGTGAATCTTACCATGCTAGAGGAGGACAGCTGCATAGCTAAGCACAAGCAATTAAGGGCCTGTATCTGGAGGTGAAAATGTGTCAGTCAGGTTTCTATTCATTGGCCATAGCAAGTCACATGGCCACCCTCAACTTTAAGGGGGACAAATCCTCTCAGGCCCTGAGAATCGATTCTGTTGAGCAGTAGTGATTAATAACAGTGAAAATATTTGGTCTGAAATGGAAAATCTGGCCTTAAACAAAATATCTTTTTATTTTTATACTTCCAGTCCTAGCTTGGTGGCTGGTATAGAGAGGGGAAGGGTCAATATTATTTGAATATCAGATAACACAGGTATGTGTTAGAAGGGGCTTCCATAGTGACTCAGTGGTAAAGAACCTGCCTGCCAATGCAGGAGATGCAGGTTTGATCCCTTGGTCGGGAAGATTCCCTGGAGAAGGAAATGGCAATCCACTCCAGTCTTCTTGCCTGAGAAATCCCATGTACAGAGAAATCTGGCGGGCTACAGTCTGTTGGGTTGCAAAAGAGGCAGACATGACTTAGTCACTAAACAACAACAACAACAACAACGTGTTAGAAGATCATTTAATAAAATGTCTATTTAAAAGTTATTCAATAAAGTCTGAGTTGATGCCTTATTTTCCTTCAAAACCAAACAACAAAAGGGACTTCCTTTGCGGTCCAGTGGTTAAGACTCCATGCTTTCAATGCAGGGACCACAGGTTCAATTCTTGGTCAGGGTACTGGTCAGGGTACTAAGATCCCACATGCCTCACAGCCAAAAAAAAACAAAAACAAAAACATAAAACAGAACTAATATGTAACAGTCAAGACTTTTAAAATGGTCCACATTAAAAAAAATTCTTAAATAAAATAAAGTGGACAGCAATAGCTGGGTATGTAACATATCATAAGATGTAGACAGAACATGGCCTTGTGTCATACCATGAACAGGGATGCCAGGAGTTCTGGAGAGCACCTGCATGATGTAACCTATTGTGGACTGCTAATTTGGCAACAATTTTTCATGAGGAGGAGACAGTGATTGTTAACTGAGGCACAATGTTTTCATCTTTGTCATCTTGAAAAGTGAGGAGCAGCTTCTGCTGAGTCCAGGCCAAGACTGCTTTCTGGGTCCTCCTTCTCTCCATCTTTCACTTCTGTAACCTTCTCCAATCTGCTGAAGCTACCTGCTCAGCACCCTCCCATTTCTTCACAGCCTTCCTCTTGCTGCCCACAGCTAGACCTGCCTTATCCTACCCTTCTCCATAGCTCCATACACGGACCCTGCCCCATCTCCTTCACTTATTCATATTTAGGGTATTCAAGTATTCAGAGAAACAGTGGATAGGGGATCCAGGTAGCACACATGATATATGTATCAAAAGATGATAGCTAGGTAAGTATTTCCCAAATTAGGGTCCAAAGACCTAACCCTAGAGGTTTGAGGGGTCCACAGGAATTAGGGTAATAATAATGTATTGAGCACTTACATGTTTCAAGTGCTATTTGAAATGCTTTACAGATATTTACTTTCACTGTAACTTTCTAAAGCAGATACCCTTACCTCCATTTAACATATAAGCAAACTTAGCAACATGTTCTTATTACCATCAAAGACATGAGCAATTATACAGCTAGGTTATACAAGGTTATACATTTACAGCTAGTAAGTAGTAGAGTGGGGACTCAAAACCTAGTCTGCCTCCAGAACGAATGATCTCAACCACTTTGCAATGTTGTCATCTGGGGCTGGACAGGGACTGAATGGTCCAAGATGGCCTCATGCATGTGTCTGGTAGTTAGCTGGGGCTATTGGCTGTCACTTCCTCCTCCATGTGGCTTTTCCAGGAGGATACTCCAAACCTCTTTACATGGTAGCTGAATTCCGAGATTGTACCATTGGTCATGGAACAGATAGGCTTATAGATCAAATTAAGATGCGTGAATCACATTGTTAGGTGGCAGCTTTAAAACATTTCCCTAAATTCTTTGACACTTCTTCCATTGAGAGGTGGAAGTTCACTGTTATTCAGTCTCTTGGTGGTATCTGACCCCATGGATGGTAGCATGCCAGGCTCCCCTGTTCTTTACCATCTCCCTGTTACATAGGCTGGCCCTAATGGCTTGCTGGTGGCTGGCAGAATAAGTGGAAGTGATACTGCATGATTCCTTAGGATAAATCATTAAAGGTCATGAACCTGTTTTTTTTTTTTTTTCAGACACTTGCTCTCAGGGAAGCCAGCTGCCATGTGAGAAGTCTGACCTGTGGGAGGGGTATGTGAAGGTACTCTGGTTCACAGTCCCAGCTGAGCTTCCAGCCAAACAACAGTCAGCATCAACTGTCAGCCACATAACTGTGCCATCTTGGATATCCAACCTTGATGAGCCTTTAAATGACTGCATTTGCAGTGACATCTGATAAGAGACTCCAACAAAGAACTGCCCAAGCAAGTCCTTCCTGAATTCTTGTTTCAATATCATGAGCAGGATAAACTGCCTAGTTAAGCCACTAAGTTTGGTTTAACATGTTCACTCAAAGAGCAGCAAGAGTAACCTAGTTTATCAACCAATTTAGAACAGAGTGAGAAGCAAGGAGAAAGAGATGGAGTAGATAAACAAGCTTAAGATGAGACATAAGCAGGGTGGAAGGACCACTGTAAAAACCATTTTGTTTTATGCGATGTTCATATGTGTTAACACTCTCTGCCAGTCTTCTCTACAGATGGCATAGTTTTAAGGACCAGAGTAGATAGGAAGTGAGGGGTTTTAGCAGATTGAAGGGGTCTGGAATGAACACAAGGCAAGTGTGTCTTGTCAAAACTATAGCTGTCCATCAGCTGGCTGAGTAGCTAGGGATTCATCTGTTAGAATAATTTATCTGCTAGATTTATCTGTGCAGAGACTATTATAAGGCCATAATGTGGGCATAATGGATATCATGAGTTGGTGATAACATAGCTGTCAGTCTAGAGGTAGTATGATCCATGCCTTATTAATATTTAAAGTTCACTTGGTCTATCTGTTTCTATCTAAGATAGAACTTTATTTGACTGCATTGGGTCTTAGCTGTGGCATGCAGGATCTACGCAGCTTCTCTCTAGTTGCCATGAACAGGCTTAGTGGCCCCTCAGCATGTGGAATCTTAGTTTTCCAACCAGGTATCCAACCCATGTACCTTGCATTAGAAGGTAGATTCTTGACCACTGGACCACCTGGTAAATCCCTAAAGCAGCGCTTTCATTTGTTCCAGACTTTTATGTTTAACACATACCCATTCAGTCTATGTGTAACATGTCTTATAGGCCAATTGTGTCTGTTTTCGTTTCTCTTATTCTCTGTAGCAGAGATGATTACTCATAAAGCATGCCACAAACACATTTCAGCAAGCCTCAAGGAACAAGCACTTATTGGAACATGGTTGTGATGTCGCACTTATTGCTGAAAGTATCACATGGCCATGCCCACAATCATATGGTACAAGTCTACACAAGGCATGATTTGTTGGGATAATAATGGAACAGTCGAACACTAACACTTAGCTAGGAAGTGATTGATCCAATTACTGAACTTTCAGCACTCTGTGCTTTTGGAGCCTACACACAAAACTGGTGTCCTGGAGACTGCTGGGAATTCTTACTGAAGAGCTTTTTCAAATCTCTCTTCCCAGGCCCCACCCCAAACCCAATGAATCAGAGTCTCTTGGGGGTAAAAGGTATTTATGGGAGGAGGTGGTAGAAATCCCAAGAATTTGAGACTTAAATAACTCTGTATAAGATTCCAACACACCATGGGGGATGTAGCAGGTTTCAAAGACAAGAAAATCTCTTCACTTTTAAGGGCTTGCATTTTCTAAAGAGAACATTCTTAATTATCATTACAACAGTAGCATTGCCCTGAAATTTAAAAATTTATTAAATGCTTTCCCTGTTTAAGTTAGAGCAATGGTTCTCAAACTTCTGTTTGTGCATGTGTGTGATGTGTTAGTCACTCAGTCATGTCAGATTTTTTGCGACCCTATGGACTCTAGCCCCCTCCAGGCTCCTCTGTCCATGGAATTCTCCAGGCAAGAATACAGGAGTGGGTTGTCATTCCCTTCTCCAGGGTAATCTTTCCAACCCAAGGATCAAACCTGGGTCTCCCGCATTGCAGGCAGATTCTTTACCATCTGAGCCACCAGGGAAGGAATCAGTATTAACTGGAGAGTCTGTTAAAACGCGTATGACTGGGTCCAAACCCCAGTTTCAGATTCAGGATGTCTCTGGTGGAGCACCTGAATTTGCATGTCTAACAAGTTCTGTCGTCTAGGGACCATACTCTGAGAACCACTGAGTCAGAGCAGTAGAAGGATTTGGTGATAAAGTTCCTCCAATGACTCACATTTTTTGTACTTACATTTTTACAGCACATCTACTGCATATATGGTCTTGGGCTGGGTGCAGCAGCGGATATAAGGATAGGATTTAGGTCTTGATTACACTTGAGCAGATTTATTCTCTAAGTGGATCTATTCTCTAAGAAGCCAGGAAGCCTAAGTGTCATCAGAGAGTTCAAACAGAGCAGAGATTTCCCTTGGGAAAAGATAAATGAAAGCTTGTAAAAGGAGACCCTATGACTCCTCTGAAAATGCCTAGGACACGCGGAAATGGAAAATCATAGAATTCTTTCCGTCTCAGCATAGGTGAAAAAAATCAACCCAACAGATCTGAACAAACGCCTGGAAAAGGTCTGCGACTTTCTTGCCTTGGGCTCCAGCATTAACAATCTGCAAAGTGCTTGCATCAAAACGGGGGAAAGTGTTCTCAGTGTCAAGGTCTCAAAGACTTCTTGGGAAGGGGTAGACATGGCTTCGCCTTCCCTTTAGTTTCCAGAGATCGGGTTCCGGCGGAAGCCGGGTTGTGCGGTGACTTGGCAAACAGCGCGGCTTGAGCGCTTCAATAACCCAAAGGCTGAGCAGGGCGCTGTGGTGAGGCCCGTGCCAAGCGAAGGGGACCACACGCTGGACCATTATTCAGAACCAGCCCCAGATTCAGGTATGAGGCTAGGGCGGGACGGGTGGCAGTCGCACTACCCAGCCCAGCGAGGGGCTCAAGGTTCTTCTCCCGTACCGCTCAGCCTGGACTCAAACGTGGCGGAGGTCAGGACCGGCAGCCACGGCACTCTTACTGCACCTTCAAGCACCGGAGGGAGGGAGGACGCGCGTGCACTCGCCTCACGCGGGGCGCGCGCGCGCCCCGCAAGCCTGCGCACTGCGCCTGCGCAGCCCCGCCCCCTTACCCGCCCCCTTTCTTTCGCACCGCCCTGTTACCCCCTACCCTGCCGCTAGGGGTAGCGGCGGCGGCTGGGGCCAGAGAGTGCGGCTCGTTTGAGGCAGACGTGAGGCGTGAGGACGAGCGCCGGCCAGAGGCTCGGAAACCGGCGATAAGGGAGGGCGGTGCCGGAGAAGGGCGGCGCGTGGCTGACTCATCCCTCTGGAAAATAAGATTGACAGACGCAAACCCTTGCCGAACCCGCCCGCCCGCCCGCGCTGCTCCGGGTCGGCTGGGAGGCGCCCGCCCGCCAGTCTTCTCCCGAAGCGCTCTCCCGGCCCGGCCGCCTCAGAGAAAGTTTTCGTCGTCGGGAGGGACCGGAGGCGCCGCGGGCCTTCGGGGAAGGGAAGGAGGACGCAAGAGGAGGCTCCAGCCGCGCGGGCCAGGGGAGTGCATGGTGCCCGGCGCCTCGGTCGCCTGTCAGGAGGACGTCGGGGGGCGGGGTCGGGCTGAGGCCAGCTCCTTCTTTCCCGCGGCCTCGTCAGAAATCGCCCTCCCGGACTGCCGCGGGGTCCCCGCTCCTCAGCCCGCCATGTCCCGGCTGCTGCCGCTGCTGAGGAGCTGGACCCGCGCGCAGCCTCAGGCCGGGCCCGGCCGCCGCCGTCGCCGCCGCACCCCGTCCGCCCTCCTGGTGCTGCTGTGGGCGGGGGCTGCTGGCGCTCGCGGCCCCGGGCGGCCCCCCGGGCGCTGGGCACCCACCCCAAGAAGGAGCCCATGGAGGCGCTGAACACGGCTCAGGGCGCGCGCGACTTCATCTACAGCCTGCACTCCAGCGAGAGGAGCTGCCTACTCAAGGAGCTGCACCGCTTCGAGTCCATCGCCATCGCCCAAGGTAAGGGGGACCCGAGGGGGGGCGATCCGGGGGCCCGGCGCCCTCCTTTCCCCCGCCCGCCCCTCTGCCTGGGCCCCTGGCCGCCGCTCCCCTCGCCTTCCTGGCCTCGCGCCTGAGACGTCGGAGGAGGGGAACTTTCCGCCTCCTGAGTGTCCCCGGGGCAGGTAGGACAGGCGCGGATCGTGCCAGACAGCCGGGGCCAGGGCTTTGCTGGTTCCTCTCCAGCCTCAGAATCGGAGCTTCAGCCCCAGTTACCAACCGTCGAGAATCTGATTTTGTTTAGATTTGCCGTGTTCACTCTCCCCCCGCCCCCACATCCCCCAGTCGTCCTGTTCCCTAGCTGGTGCTGCTTCTGGGAACGTGCAGCCGTGCAGGTGGCTAAGCCGACAGGCGGGAGGAAACTTTGTTGAATGGTTATCAAAAGAAGATGTATGGGTCAGAAAGAAGGGATGTTGCTTCTTAAGGCAGAGATACTCTCTGCTGCCTGTTTGTACACGCCTCCAGTTGGATTCATTTGAACAGCCGAAGGAAACATTTTCCTGGGAAATGGAGAGTGGAGTAGACCAGCAATAGCACATACAGATTGGCAAGTCAGTCCATCATAGGTTTGGTGCTACCCAAGTTAAACTCCCCTTTCTGTTGAGGATGAAAGAATGCAGTAGATAGGAAAGTATTTTTTTTTCTGAAAATCTGTGACTCTACAATAAAAGCAGACTTCTGCTCAAAAATAATCTGGAATGGTGAAAACCAAGCTATTTTTAAGCTAACATGTTAAAAGAGGATATTTTTAAAACTAGTGCAGAATGCTGGTAGGTCAGAATTTGAGTCCAAGTGAAAAAGCTAAAAAGTCAGAAAACCAGAAGAGGTGAAAGGGACCAGTGATCAATCATTTATTCTTAAAATACCTTTGCCAATTAAATACCCTGATACAAACAAAATACATTGCTGCTTTTTTATATTACATTCTGGTATGTTTGAAAGTTGTGTTTTTCCCCCTTAGTTTACGCCTCTCCTCCTTCAGGGTTGGTAGGTAAACATTTCACAGATTCCTTACGTTAAGAACCCATTTATTTGGAAAAAGACGTTTCATTAGCCAGAGGCACTTGGAAGTGCTCTTTGATCTGTGGATAGGAATGGAGGAAAGAATTATGTACCTCATAAGCATGATTTTTCTATACTACTTTTTCAGAAACTTTTTATTAGTTAGGCCTTTTAACTGTTTTCCTCAGTTCAGGGAATTGTGGAACAATTTATGGTATTGGATCATTCCAGACATTGTCTACTCACAGTGCTTCTATAGGAAAAATGTAACATCCCAATCAGTTCAATTACTCAATATGTAATCATGATATTATATGAAGTCATAATCAGATATTAGCATATTTTGTAAGCTATATGTGCACTTCTGTGTGGTTTTAAAATAATAATTTCCAAAAATGTGACCATTGGAAAAAACTATAAAGACATCCATGCCAGAGCATTAGTTTTTCTCCATGGATAAGACTGTTTGAACTCACATTTGGCCTTTTCTAAGTAATTTCTTAGAAATTCTGCATTAACATTGTTTCAAAATTGGAGGGCCTTTTTAATATGATTTTATAACAGTTCATAAAAAGCATGTTCTGTGATACACATGGATAAATTTTACCTTATACCTTATTGTTTAGCACATGCCAATAGTATTGTGATAGGAATGCTACATTTTCCAGTGAAGGTAATGCTTTAAAATTTAACATGGTTTTAAATACTGAAAGGGACCTATAAATGTCAGTCAATGGAGATCAGTTAGTGCCAAACTTAATAATATATAAGTTACATGAGAGAGAAGTTGGTAATTTAAATTGTGTTTGTTCAAGATAAACAAGCAAGCAAGGATATAGGAAACAACGTAGTAGTCAAATGCTTATTTGACTTATAAGCTAAACAATTGTTAAGTTTAAGTCAACTAATTTTACCAATGTTGATGAATAAATTAGTACCCTTTGACTCATGTCACATTTAGTGATGATGCTGCTTTAATTTTTAGTATAGAATTAATTCTAATACAGTTTTCGATACCAGTCAGTGCCTATAGTTTTGAGGGAGATAACTGGGATCATAACTAGTAAATTACCCTATTCATTAACCACTTAAGGTAAAGAGATTTCTTATGTCAAGAATCCGTACAGCTCAGTCTATTGCTGAAATAAATTTTTTCCCCAGCCAAATGAAAAATTGTCATGTTTTTCTTTTATTGTTACTTTTTGAGTGTTTTTAATACTCAGCCTGTGTATTAAATGTGTGTGTACTAAGTGCACTTTCTAATGAAATAAATCATTAAAAGAGCTGTTTCTTATAATAGGAAATCTTATATGTTTTTGGAAAGCGTGTGCTTGAATGATCTAATACTACATTAGTGTTTTGGATTTGGTGTGGAAACATTACAGGAAAACATCTATGCTTTGAAATGGAAGTGGGTCTACTGCTGAAATAAGTCACATTGGCCCTTATCTTTCTTAAGTGTTTATCAGTAGGCATTTGATATAGTCTGTGGCAAGATAAAGCCGTAGAATCAATTTGTATAGATAAAGCAAACTTTGTGGGATGTCTTGTTATGGTTAAGTAAGATGTTGTAATTTTTAAATTACAAACAGATTTCCTCCCAAGATTTTTTTAAAGTAGACAGTACATTGTTGTGCTGCTATTATTACTATTGTCTTATAATTTTAGCTGAGCTTTTTAAACCAAATTTGTTCTCAAATTTCTGCAATTACTACTTCTATTTGTGATTATTTTTAAAGACATTTAAAATATCAGTTTGGTTTTTCAAGAATGAGCAGGATTCATTGTATTAGTTATACGTTCAATTCAGTTCAGTCGCTCAGTCGTGTCTGACTCTTTGTGACCCCATGAATCGCAGCACGCCAAGCCTCCCTGTCCATCACCAACTCCCTGAGTTCACTCAAACTCATGTCCATCGAGTCGGTGATGCCATCCAGCCATCTCATCCTCTGTCGTCCCCTTCTCCTCCTGCCCCCAATCCTTCCCAGCATCAGAGACTTCGAATGAGTCAACTCTTCGCATCAGGTGGCCAAAGTATTGGAATTTCAGCTTTAGCATCAGTCCTTCCAAAGAACACCCAGGACTGATCTCCTTTAGAATGGACTGGTTGGATCTCCTTGCAGTCCAAGGGACTCTCAAGAGTCTTCTCCAACACCACAGTTCAATTTTAGTATATGTGCTGCCGAAGCGAGCACAACACCACAGTTCAAAAGCATCAATTCTTCGGCACTCAGCTTTCTTCACGGTCCAACTCTCACATCCACTACTGGAAAAACCATAGCCTTGACTAGACGGACCTTTGTTGGCAAAGTAATGGCTCTGCTTTTGAATATGCTATCTGCGTTGGTCATAACTTTTCTTCCAAGGAGTAAGTGTCTTTTAATTTCATGGCTGCAATCACCTCTGCAGTGATTTTGGAGCCCAGAAAAATAAAGTCTGACACTGTTTCCCCATCCATTTGCCATGAAGTAATGGGACCAGATGCCATGATCTTTGTTTTCTGAAACTTGAGCTTTAAGCCAACTTCTTCACTCTCCCCTTTCACTTTCATCAAGAGGCTTTTTAGTTCCTCTTCACTTTGTGCCATAAGGGCGGTGTCATCTGCATATCTGAGGTGATTGATATTTCTCCTGGCAGTCTTGATTCCAGCTTGTGCTTCTTCCAGCCCAGTGTTTCTCATGATGTATTCTGCATATAAGTTAAATAAGCAGGGTGACAGTATACAGCCTTGATGTATTCCTTTTCCTATTTGGAACCAGTCTGTTGTTCCATGTCCTGGAATGCAAAAGTAGGAAGTCAAGAAACACCTGGAGTAACAGGCAAATTTGGCCTTGGAATACAGAATGCAGCAGGGCAAAGGCTAATAGAGTTTTGCCAAGAGAACGCACTGGTCATAGCAAACACTGTCTTCCAACAACACAAGAGAAGACTCTACACATGGACATCACCAGATGGTCAACACCGAAATCAGATTGATTATACTCTATGCAGCCAAAGATGGAGAAGCTCTATAGCGTCAGCAAAGACAAGACCGGGAGCTGACTGTATCTCAGATCATGAACTCCTTATTACCAAAATCAGACTTAAATTGAAGATAATAGGAAAACCACTAGACCATTCAGGTATGACCTAAATCAAATCCCTTATGATTATACAGTGGAAGTGAGAAGTAGATTTAAGGGACTAGATCTGATAGATAGAGTGCCTGATGAACTATGGAATGAGGTTCATGACATTGTACAGGAGACAGGGATCAAGACCATCCCCATGGAAAAGAAATGCAAAAAAGCAAAATGGCTGTGTGGGGAGGCCTTACAAATAGCTGTGAAAAGAAAAGTGAAAAGCAAAGGAGAAAAGGAAAGATATAAGCATCTGAATGCAGAGATAAGAAAGCCTTCCTCAGTGATCAATGCACAGAAATAGAGGAAAACAACAGAATGGGAAAGGTTAGAGATCTCTTCAAGAAAATTAGAGATACCAAGGGAACATTTCATGCAAAGATGGGCTCGATAAAGGACAGAAGTGGTATGGACCTAA
Organism: Nanger dama; assembly: GCA_917880005.1. Classification (NCBI taxonomy): domain Eukaryota; kingdom Metazoa; phylum Chordata; class Mammalia; order Artiodactyla; family Bovidae; genus Nanger; species Nanger dama. Next base: position 473,179 of record CAKJTW010000075.1, read on the forward strand.
AAGAAGCAGAAGATATTAAGAAGAGGTGGCAAGAATACACAGAAGAACTGTACAAAAAGATCTTCATGACCCAGATAATCACGATGGTGTGATCACTCACCTAGAGCCAGACATCCTGGAATGTGAAGTCAAGTGGGCCTTAGAAAGCATCACTATGAACAAAGCTAGTGCAGGTGATGGAATTCCAGTTGAGCTACGTCAAATCCTCAAAGATGATGCTGTGAAAGTGCTGCACTGAATATGCCAGCAAATTTGGAAAACTCATCAGTGGCCACAGTACTGGAAAAGGTCAGTTTTCATTCCAATCCCAAAGAAAGGCAATGCCAAAGAATGCTCAAACTACCGCACAATTGGGCTTCAGCAATACATGAGCTGTGAACTTCCAGATGTTCAAGCTGGTTTTAGAAAAGGCAGAGGAACCAGAGATCAAATTGCCAACATCTGCTGGATCATGGAAAAAGCAAGAGAGTTCCAGAAAAATATCTATTTCTGCTTTATTGACTATGCCAAAGCCTTTGACTGTGTGGATCACAATAAGCTGTGGAAAATTCTGAGAGAGATGGGAATACCAGACCACCTGACCTGCCTCTTGAGAAACATATATGCAGGTCAGGAAGCAACAGTTAGAACTGGACATGGAACAACAGACTGGTTCCAAATAGGAAAAGGAGTATGTCAAGTTATACATAGCTATACAACAAATTACCTCAAAACATAGTGGCTTAAAACAAATATGTATTTTCTCATGGTTTCTGTGGATTAGGAGTCCTGAGGCAGCTTAGGGGTTATTTCTGGCTCAAGGTCTCTTATCAAGTGTTAATCAAGCTTTCAGCTGGGGCTGCATCATCTGAAGTTTTGACTGGGGCTGGAAGAACCAGTTCCAAGAACACACACTCACATAGCTGTTGGCTAGAAGTCTCAATTCCTTGCCATGTGGCTCTCTCCACAGTGCTGTCTGACTGTTTCAAGAAATGGCAGCTGGCTTCTTCCAGAATGAGTGGTTAGAGACTTAAACTGGAAGCCACAGTATTTCATAACCCAGTCTTAGAAGAGCTAGTCCATCCTTTTTTGCCCTAGTTGTACACTTTGGGAGGATACTATATAGGATGTGGAAATACTTGGGGTCATCTTGGAGGCTGCCTTGCATGCTTAGTAACTTGTTGTGATTAATGATCATTGGAGAATTACACAGAAAAGTAAGAGCTGGCTTTTGGGGAGGCATAAAGAAAGACGTGATTTGAAAAGGAGCTTCTTAGGAAATTTTTTTTTAATGTGTACTTATGTTATTTTAAAAATGAGATTCTTTATATATATATATATATATGCAAATAAAGGATGTTTTGAGGGGAACAGGGCAGGTTTTTTAAAAATCAATCTTAGATCCTAATCAGCTTGCATTTTTTTGTTTCTCTGTATAAGTGGTAATTGTATATGTTAAAAATTTTTTTAACCATTTATCTGCATTCATATAGATATCCCATATAATTCTAAAGTTAATCTTGTAGTTCCTCACGTTTGTGATTGTTTACTTAAGGTATGATAAGGAGTTTTGTTTTGAGAACTTGCCATATAGCATACTTAGAATACATAAAAGCAAATATGACTTTTCCTGGAGTTCAGATCCACTAGGGATCTTGGACTCTTAACAAGAGTATTCCCATTTTTGTCAACCCTTTGTATAGGATTATATAAGAAAGTAGCAAAGCTTTTAAGCTGTTAGCCTCTGGGATGAATTGAAGATAATCTTGGCTTTTTCTCAGAGAGAATAGGAAAGAGGGCAAGAAAACATTTCATACTCCAGTTTAACATTTGCAAATAAAAGATATTTCAGTGCCTTAGTGAAACAGTAAAAGAAAATAATAACCAGACATCCAAGAGGAGAAAAGATGAGGGTATGAAATGTGTATTGAATCATGAGGAGTGAGTCATCTCTAGTAAGCTGGGAACTTCTATATCTTGGCCCTGGATAAGTAAATGAAGCTTTGTTATGATCAGTTATTTTTCCAATATGGAAAGAGCCTGATAATGGCAGTATATTCCAACAGCCTTAATTATGAATAGTTTTAAGAGTTAATGAGCATATTGGAGTAGCCCTATAACTAGGGATTCTGCCTAGAAAACAGATAATATAAATAGAATTTTTTTCCCCTTCCATTATAAAATGGATATATTCTATTATCAATCTTTAATCATCATTTAACATGTAACTTGAGCTCTAGAGTTATTTGTGACATAAAATAGTGACCATTGTGTTATAGCTCATGGTTTTATGGATCAGGAATATAGGCAGGGCTCAGCTGGGTGATTTGTCTCTTTCTTGCAGTATCTGTGGGGGTCACGTAGTAAACAGGGCAGATGAGCTAGTTACAGGATGCAAGATGGCTTCACTCACTTGTCTGGCACTTTGTTGGACATGACTGGGAGTTTGGGCTCAAATGGAACTACTGAACGGTGTAGATGCATTTGATTTCACCAGCATGACAGTCTTAAAATGAATCAGGACTCTCAGAGGAAATGTTCCAAGAGAGCTGAGTAGAAGTGGTAAGACTTTGTATCAGTTTCCTATCGCTGCTGTAACAAATTACCACAAATATAGTGGCTTCAGTTCAGTTCAGTCGCTCAGTCGTGTCCATCTCTTTGCAACCCCATGAATTGCAGCATGCCAGGCCTCCCTGTCCATCACCAACTCCTGGAGTTCACTCAGACTCATATCCATCCAGTCAGTGATGCCATCCAGCCATCTCATCCTTTGTCGTCCCCTTCTTCTCCTGCCCCCAGTCCCTGCCAGCATCAGAGTCTTTTTCCAATGATTCAACTCTTCGCATGAGGTGGCCAAAGTACTGGAATTTCGGCTTTAGCATCATTCCTTCCAAAGAAATCCCAGGGCTGATCTCTTTTAGAATGGATTGGTTGGATCTCCTTACAGTCCAAGGGACTCTCAAGAGTCTTTTCCAACACCACAGTTTAAAAGCATTAATTCTTCAGCACTCAGTCTTCTTCACAGCCCAACTCTCACATCCATACATGACCATTGGAAAAACCATAGCCTTGACTAGATGGACCTTTGTTGGCAAAGTAATGTCTCTGCTTTTGAATATGCTATCTATGTTGGTCATAACTTTTCTTCCAAGGAGTAAGCGTCATTTTATTTCATGGCTGCAGTCACCATCTGCTTAAAACAACACAAATTCATTCGTTAGAGTTCTAGAAGTCTGAAGGCCAAAATTAGACTTAAGGGGCTAAAATAAAAGTGTTACCAAGGTTCTGTCCTTCTCCAGGCCCTAGTGGAGAACCTGGTCCTTGTTTCTTCCATGTTTTGGCATGTGCTCATTCCTGCTCACGTTAATCTCTGCTTCAGCTGTCACATCATTGACCTTTTAACCTTTATTTTATAAGAGCCCTTGGGATTACATTTAGAACTGACCTGGATTATTCAGGATAATCTTTCTCCCTCAAAATCCTTAATTTAGTCACATCTGCAAACTCTTCTGTGAATACAGGTTGAAGGATTAGAATGTGGACATATGGTGAGGGGTAGTATTATTCAGCCTACCACAGATTTATGACCTAGCCTTGGAAGTCCCCAAATGTCATTTCTGCTGCATGCTATTGATAAAGCAAATTGCTAAGGCCAGTGTAGATTCAAGGGAAGGAAAATTAAGAGGAGATATTCTGTGTAGTAACCATAACTGATAACTGTAGTTTGTTCCTTTTTCTCAGTATGTGTAAAAATTAATCATTTCTGTTAGAAATTTTATATCATATCATTCTTTATTAATGTACACCAGTAACATATTGAATTTTTGTTTAAGACTTTTCAACATTCTGAGTGCCAGTGTAGTGACAGTGATTCCTTTGTTATATATTAATATTTTGATTAATATATATATAGAGAGAGGGCTTCCCTGGTGGCTCAGAGGTTAAAGTGTCTGCCTGGAATGCAGGAGACTCGGGTTTGATCCCTGGGTCAGGAAGATCCCCTGGAGAAGGAAATGTCAACCCACTCCAGTACTCTTGCCTGGAGAATCCCATGGAGGGAGGAGCCTGGTAGGCTACAGTCCATGGGGTCGCAAAGAGTCGGACACGACTGAGCGACAAACTACTACTACTACTAGAGAGAGGCAGAGATGTATAGGACCTTACCTCTATATCAGGATTTCTCAACTTTGGCAATATTGACATTTTGGATTAAATAATTCTTTGTTGTGGGGGTTGTCCTTCACATAGGATATTTAGCAGCATCCCTGTCTTCTAGGCATTAGATGCCAATAGCCCCCTCCCACCCTCCTCACCCCAAGTTTTGTGAACCAAAAATGTCTCTAGATATTGCCAACTGTCCCTGGAGGAGACATTGAATGGGAGGAAGGAGAGGAATTTAGCAAAATAAAACCAGTCTGATCAATGGCTGTTGCTTCATATGAAATGCTATATTTCATATAAATATATAAATAGAAAAGACAATTTCTTCTTCACTCTTTGTCCCTGTCTCTCCCTTTTTCCTATCATCCACTGATATTTACTATTTTCAGTATATTCTCTGCTTCTAGCTCATTTCCTTCATTTTACATTTATTTTTCTCTGGATAAGGACAGAAGAGTAATTCCTCACCTCTCAGACTCTTTGGGGCTTCCTGGGTGGATCAGTGGTAAGAGTCTGCCTGCAGGGCGGGAGACTCAAGAGATGTGGGTTTGATTCCTAGGTTGGGAAGATCCCCTGGAATAGGGAATGGCAACCCACTCCAATATTCTTGCCTGGAAATTCCATAGACAGAGGAGCCTCATGGGCTACAGTCCATGGAGTTTCAAAGAGTCAGGCACGACTGAGTGACTGAGCACGTGTTCACTATCAGACTCTTTACCTCATTATCATAAATGAACTTTGCAATAACTATTTCCTTGATTGCGATGTCCTTTCACGTCTAGGTTCTTAACTAAATTCTAAAAGTTAGACACTTAGAAAATAGGACTTCCAGCTAAGTCAGAGTTGAATTCACCAGTAATTTGGTGGTGGTCCTCTCATTAGTCACTATTTGCTTACTTTTTATAGTAATTGTGACAAGTAAATTTTTATAAACAAATTTGTAGATAGGAAAATCGAAATAATATAAAGTCTGCAGTGTTATAGGCTCATCCAAAGGGTCAGGCAGAACTAACCATAATGGATGACCTTGAAAGTTAGGGATGATCTGTTATTGAACCACTATTAACAATGACTGTTTTAGTTTTTCTAAAAATAATGATGAGTTTGCATAACTATACTCCTTTCTGGTTTTCTTTGGCATGTGAGAATATAAAGCTAACTGGGACAAATAGGGGCTAAATTCCTGAGTGCAGAGTTTATTAGCATTTTGCTAGTCAGCTGAATTAATTAGTAAGACACTAGCCTTGTCCTTGACTCATAGGTTTATGTCTGCTCTAAGTTAATGAAAATAACCACATAAAAGCAAGTACTTACTTGTTAAAATATAATAAAATAGTTACCTGAAACCATCTGGTAAATGAGAGACTCTTCTACACAAAGGACTTTGCAGGTAGCAAAATGTCATTTCTCTTAACCTCTGAAATGTTTACTTTGACTATTTTTGATGGCAACATATCTGAATATACTGCATTTTCTCTGCCTTAGTAAAGTGTATTGAGCACAGTTTTGCTTCTACCAGATGTCAGAGTTTTTGTTTACTGTATTTTAATCCAGTGATTTTCTTTGGGGCTACTTACTTCTATTTGTAGATGTACTAGTCATCACATTCAGTGCCTCTAGAACACTGCTGTTTCAGTTGGCACGCTTTTCAGACTGTGTCATAGTGCTGCTGAAAGGTTTTGGATTTATTGTGCCGCTCCCCATCCTATCTCCAGTGCCCTCAGATTGTGCTACTCTGTTCTCATTCATCCCTTGTGGTTGTGGTAAACTTTTCTGCTATGTAAGGAGATCTGCTTCTTGGCATCTGTTATGGTTTCTAATGTCTGCTTTTGTCACTCTTCCATGGTGTTTTCTTCTTATTCTTATTTTTCTTTCATTTTCTCTCTCTCTCTTCATCCTTAGGTTTTTCAGTAGAATTTAACCTTTTTAAAAAAAAATTATTTATATTTTGCTTGAAGGAGAAATGCTTCACCAACCTGAATCAGCGACAGGTGTATATACCGTATGTTCCCTCCCTCTTGAACCTCCCTCCAGCCTCCCTCCCCATCCCACCCCTCTAGCTTTGAGTTCCCTTAGTCATACAACAAATTACCATTGGCTATTTACTTTACACATGGTAATATAAGTTTCCATACTCTCTCCATCCATCTTGCCCTCTCTTTCCCCACCCCCACCCCTTGTATCCACAGTCTGTTCTCTATGTCTGTGTTTCCATTGCTGCCCTGCAAATAATTTCATCAGTAGCATCTTTCTAAATTCCATATATATATGTTAATATACATTATTTCTTTTTCTCCTTCTAACTTACCTCACTCTGTAGAAATCTTGATAGACGTTTCAGTGACACAGACCACTACTCTCTCCTGTCTTTCCAGCTAGCCCATTGTGCCTATCACATTGTTACTGATCTTTGACTCTTCAGATCTCACACTGAAGATCTCATATTTGTGCTAACATTATGATTATGGCCGTTCAAAGGATTGTTGTAAATATCTAAAAGGTACTTAGTTGAAGTTAGAATGGTGTTCTTTACTTGGCTTAATTTAGATTTTCTGTCTTCTTTCTGAGTCTTAGTATAGATTATTTAGGGCATTAGGTTATTAAAACATTTGTGATTTTAAAAATAGCATATTTTTGTAATATAGCTTCTGAATTTCTGTTGTATAATGGTTATTATATTTTATAGTAGACATCTCACTGCTCCCCTATTGCTGCTGCTGACACTATTTTCATTACATTACTTAGCGGTTACTGAATATTTGCTATAGGCATACTGAGCTAATTAAGTGGGTTTTCATGTAATTATTCTGTTTACTTCTCTTGGAGAGAGAATGAATCATCTCTAGTCTCTGGATTAAGATGCTGAGGCTAAGAGGAGCTTACCCAAGATCCTTAAACCTGTGTGGCAAAGTAGAGTAAGTAGAGTTAAGTTTTTAGCTTAGCTTTGTTTGACTCTAAAATCCCTGTTTTTATTATTGCACCTTTTTAGATATTCACAGGGCTTTCCTGGTGGGTAAAGAATCTTCCTGAAATGCAAGAGATCCGGTTTTATCCCTTGGTTGGGAAGATCCCCTGGAGAAGGAAATGGCAACCCACTCCAGTATTTTTGCCTGGGAAATCCCACGTACAGAGGAACTTGGCAGGTAACAGTCCATGGTGTCACAAAGGAGTTGGACATGACTTAAGGACTAAATAACAATGACAACAGATAATATCTGGGATTTTTAACATGCTGGAAAAAAGGTAACAACTCAAATACTCGATAAAAGTCACCTATACTGGTAACATAACTTATTCTACCTTTTATATGTTTGCATAATATACACATTCAATACGAAAGCAAATATGGCATTGTTAGTTTTTAAATAAGGGAAATCAAAGCCAAGTCAATGTGCAAAAGTTTGTAAATTGTGGGAGAATTTTGAAAAAGTCAAAAACTAGTATCTGGGACTTCCAACTGTCATAATAAATCTCTTAACTTTCTAACTTTTACTATAATTTTCCTTTAAATTTTTGAATGAGCTTTAAAAAACATACCTAGCATACTGTTCAAAGAAAACCTTCCTAAACTTTGAAAATTTATTTATGTAACAAATATTTGTTAATCTCCTACCATATCATAAACATGGTACTAGATATTGTGGGTGCATCAGATAATTAATTCAGGAAAATATTCTCATGAAACTTAAATTTTTGAGAGCAGAAAGATATGAGAAATAAAGTAAATAATGAAATAATTATAGATAATGTATGCTATTAGAAGTATAAACAGAAGGACCTTTACTTAAAGGTGATCTAGGAAGGCTTTTGTTTAAGTAATATTTAAGATGAAAATAAAGGATTGAGAAGAAGCAATTCATTCAGATATAAAGGAAGAGCATTCTTAGAAGGAAAAGCAAGTATCAAGGAAGGGACTTGGTGTGTTATAGAAATTGAAAGAAGGCAAATATGAGTGGAACTTACTGAACAAAGAGTATGGGATGAGATGTTAGTAGGCAGAAGCCAGATTAGTCAGGACCTTTCTGGGTAAACCATATGAAGGCCATTTAAACAGGAATGGAGTAATGGTATTTAAAGAGCCCTCTGGCTGCTAGGGTCGCAGAGTCAGACACGACTGAGTGAGCACACTGGCTGCTACAAGTTGGAGAGTGCAATGCACAAGCTGGGAGACCACTTAGGAAGCTGTTACAGTGGCCTAGGCTAGCAGTGTTGGTGGCTGAGACTAGGAGGCCATGAAAATGAAGAGGAAGAGATAGGTTCCAAATGGACATTTGAGAGTGATCTGATGGGACTTACTGATGGGAAGGAAGTTAAGGGAAAGGAAATAATAGGTGATGACTTAGGTTTCTGACTATAGTGACTGAATAAAACATATTTAGGGAGAAGACTGGGGGAAAGAATAGATTTGAAGTTTTAGATACCTCTGTGAATATAAATGGAGATGTCAAGGGAGTAGGGGGTGTGTGTGTGTGTGTGTGTGTGTATGTATTTATATACTTAAATCTAGAGCTCATTGAAGTTTAGGCTGAAGATGTAAGTGTAGGTGTCAACAGTTGTATGTAGATGGAGAAGATCCAGGATAGAACTCTGAAAAACAGTGATGTTTATTGGAAGGGAAGACGAAGATCAAGAAACATACATAAACCTGTGGCCAATTCATGTTGATGTATGGCAGAAGCCAACACAATATTATAAAGCAGTTATCCTCTAATTAAAAATAAAGAAATTAAAAAGAATGAAAACTAGAGAGAGACTGAGAAATGTCTACAAAGTTAGGAAAAATAACAAGAATAGTGTATTCCAGAAGCTAAGTGAAGAAGAGAGCATTTCAAGAAAGAGGGGATGATCTGATGCTTTAGATAGTTCAAGTAAGAGGAAGACTGGTGAGAGGGGTGGGTGCTGGAGGTATAGAAGGTTTATTGGATATAATAACTTGAAAGAGAGCGATGTATGTCGGTTTTGTAAGAATCATGTGAGGAGAAACTGGATTTTAGTTGACTGCGGAGGCAGTACCAATAAAGAAGAATTCAACTCTTTAAAGGGAACTTTGGACGTGGAGGGCAAGGAGGTGTTGGGCAGTATTCTGAGTTGTACTGAGGTTATCTCTTTCCCCATCAGTCAGGAGTCTGAAAGTAATTTAAACATATGGTACCAGTTTACTCATTTTTACACAGTTCTGTGTAGAATTCTAGTTTATCAGAGAAAAATGTAAGCATGGGTAAGCAAATTACTCCTCTTTTAGCAGCATGGTGTAGAAAATATGCAGACCATTTAGCAAGTAATGTTTTTTCATTTCCTTTGGTAGGAAGCTTAGAGAAATCAGGAAGAGGATTTGAAACTCCACTTTCAAATTAAATTACCCAAGGACTAGGGAGAACATTTCTTTTCTTGGAATGTGGGACTTTGAGTGCTAAAACTGAATTAGTCTGAGGCAAAACCTACCCTAAGGGTGACAGTATTTTTGCCCTTTTCATAGATTAAGGCTTTGATGCATAGGGAGAGATTGAAAAAGGGATTCAGATAGTTTCCTGTCCCTTCTGCAGCTTTTCCTTTCCTCTAGATCGGAACCACTGGACACTTTGTTAGGGCTCCCTCTGTTATCATTTGTGTCTGGTGAGATTTGTGTCTAGTGCAAGAACCTGCAGGAAGGTGCAGACTCCCACAGAGTATTCATACTGAATCCTTCACACTAACTCACTGATCATCAGCCTGCCTTCACCTGTTCCCTTACTATTCTAGCTGTCTTCTTTTTATGGTGTCTGGTTGCATCTGTTTCAGATAAACATGTGCTGACATCTCCTCTGTCCTTGCAGGGGCCTCTTCTCTTTTGATTTAGGCCCAGGTATTTGTTTTGTGATTTCAGTTCCCTTAAAGCTTAAAAATAAATCATAAATTTGAATTTAGTTTGACATTGTTTCTCTGTAAGGGTGGGAGCAGTGCTCTTTGTAGCTCTCTGTATTCCACAATGAAAACTAGAACCTGCTTCACGAAGTTTAATGTACATATAAAATCACCTGGGAATCTTATTGAAATACAAATGCTGTTTCAATAGATATGAGTTTGAACCTGAATTCTGTGTTTCTATGTTTCCCAGTGGTTCAGTGCTACAGGTCCAGAGGGGCAAAATTTTGAGTAACAGTATAGCAAGTATTTTGTTTTTAAGGTGAGAAAGAGTTGAGGTCATATAGATAAACTTAGGCATGCTTGCATTTTGAAAGGAAACAGGCAAACAGGTGTGAGAGCAATAATGTAAGATGTGGCATATTTTGTGAGCTTGCAAAATTTTATGTTTGTGTGTGAGAAAGATCTTATGGTTTCAAAAACATAGCATTTTTAATATTCAAAAGGGTTTGTTAAGGACATTACAGAAAGTGCATTGTTAACACTGATCTTATAGTCATGCAGTGATCACTGAGTGATAAGTGCTGTATAATAGATTTATTCCTTGTTGCTCATCTCTTTTTCTTTTGCATTATTACCTTGAATATGCTGTTCATTGGTTAGTCTCATTTCTTTGGTAAACCATGCCCTCTGTCATACGTTTTTCTTCTGCTTTTCGTCAGCCTGTTCTTTCTATATTTTCCCCACTTAATTTTATATTGCCTTTTTCTTTTCTTTTTCAATTTTATATTACTTTTATTAAAACTTAGAAACAACCTCAAGTTTCTAGAAAAGTTTCACATATAGTACAGTATAAGCTTTTTAAAAAAATTCTTTACCCCAAATCATTTGGAATAAATTGCTGACATGATACCCTGTCATCCCAGGCACAGGGTAGGTTCCTTGGGAAGCAGTCTCTGAGACAAAGCTTAACATGCAAGGAGTTTATTGGGAGTGCTGTCTAAAATCCTCTCCAGGAGGATACTTCAATACTTTAATATCATGAGCTATTTCATGATATTAAAAATATGAAAGATAAAATGTAAGCTCTTTCAGACTTAGAAAAGAGTATGACAATTCCCCAAGGCATAGGAGAGATACTTGTTCCATTCTGTAAGTTACATGATGAGACAGAGTGCTAGGCTATTGAAGCAACTTTTGATCATTTTACTTTTTTTTTTTTTTTTACAAAGAATAAAGCACTTTTTAAAAAAGGTCCTTGTTAGTTGAAGAAAGAGACAAAACCAAATCGAAGTACTGCTACAACATAACTGGCCTATAATCCTCAAAGTATAATCCTCACCAGAGACTTGAGTGAGGCAACGTTCTTCAGCTGAGGCAGTCCCCTCACAAGACTGTCACTGAGGAGTATCTCTCGGAAAAACTTCAGGCAGCTAGGGATTGACTGCATCACAGTGCCCACTACAGCTGGCTTATATTTCCTACAAACAAGAACATTGTCCTATATAAGCCATAATATAACATGGATAGATTCCCTCCTCTTATACTCTGGTGTCATTCCAGTTTTCACCAGTTGCCCCATTGATATTCCCTTACATCAAAAAGATCCAGTCCAGAGCCATACACTGCACTTAGATTTCCCTTTATTTGAAACAGTTTCTCAGTCTTTCCCTTGGCTTTCATTACGTTGATACTTTTGAGGATTATAGTCATGTTGTAGCAGTACTTCAATTTGGTTTTGTCTCTTTCCTCATGCATACCTTCCAGTTAAGCATCTTAGGCAAGAATATCACAGGAGTAATTTTATGTTCTTTTCCCCTTCCTATCAGTTGCTCATTATTTTTATTTATTCCTGATGATATTAACCACTTCTTGGTTAACCATGTCCTTTGAACACTGGACTAAGTAGTATCAGTCTGATTTATCCACTGTAGAGTTTCTGTTTCCCTTTTGTGATGATTATTTTGTGGGGAGGTACTTTGAGTCTATGAAATACCCCATTCCTCATCAACTATTCAAGTTATGAATTCATATCAATATATGTTCATAAATTCTTATTCTGTTTAATGGGTTACAGTTCATTACTTTCATTTTTTACCTCCCAACTGTCCCATGCTTCACATTAAAATTAAAAAAAAAAGATAATCAGAAGAGAATTGACCAAAAAAGGGTGAAAAGTGGTAATGCTAATGTGATATTTTAATCAAATGTAAATGAGGTTATAGAAGAAATAGCTGACATTGGGAATATTCATACTGCTGTTGAACTCCTACCATTTGAGAGACTCCAGATACTCAGCCAGAAGAGCTAAGAGAAGGCAAACTTACGAACATAAATGAGGAAAGTGAGAAGGTTGTGGTGAAAGGATGAAGACTTAGGGAGGAAGTGATTCTGGTAAAATTTTCACATTCAAGGAACTCTCTGAGCTAATTCATAATATTAAAAATATGAAAGGTAAAATGTAAGCAATTTCAGACTTAAAAAGGAATGTGGCAGTTCACCAAGGCATAGGAAAGTTGCTTGTTCCATATTGTAAGTTATACGATGAGAAAGTGCTAGCACTATTGAAGCAACTTTTGATAATTTAATTATTTTACAAAGAATAAAGCACATTTTTATAAGGTCTTTGTTAGTTGTTCATTTTATATATAGCAGTGTGTACCTGTCAATTCCAAACCCTAACTATCCCTTCCCACCACCCTTCCTTCCTGGTTCCCGTAAGTTCTTTCTCTAAATCTGTGAGTACAAAGAATAAAACACTATACTGTAATTCTCAGTGTGTCTAATATTTTAATACAGATATTTCAGTCAATAGTTTTACTGTTTAAAAACTTTCCCTTTATATTTATAACTACCAGTAAGATAATTTTTAATGTTTTGAAAAGAAATTTAAAAATCACAGAACAATGGTGATTTTTCCCATCAGCTACTAAGATTACTTTGCCACTTACATTGTCATTTTTATGTCCCCACAATATTGTATGAAGTGAGGACTGCCCATATACTAGCATGTTTCACTTCAAAATTTCATATACATTTAAAGTTTTATACATATTTATGTTATTGCTTGAATACATTGATTAAAAATATTTTTAGCATGCAGGTATCCCAAACCTGAGATTGCCATTGTGAAGACAGCGAAGGAGGTATCATCAGCAGAGACCCCTGATAGTTTTGGTACAGTACAGTATTGCAGTATTGATTGTTTGTCAGATGTTTATTGCAAGTGGAAGAGCATCTATTTGACAGGACTTCTTGCTTGTTTGAAATAGTGATTGCTTGCTTTGATTATAGTGATAGTGATTAAAGTGATAGTCTTTTTTGTTTGTTTACATCCGTGTTTCAGTGTTCCATTGTCTTTGGAAAATCTATTTTTATTATCTAACCCTAGACCTGTGGTCATAATTGACTTATAATTGCATGTTTAATTGACTGAAAGATTGCATTTATGATCTAACAAAAGACAGAATCACTAATATTTAAATAATATATTTATATTTAATTTGTATTTAGAATCACTAATATTTAAATAACATATTTTAAATGTTGAAATAACCACAGCAAAGTGAGATATCAGAAGCAACAAAGATTATTAATTTCTTTGAGATGAATGAGTAAGACAGAGGGACCACACACAGAGAAACCTTCAGAATATTCTAATAGAAACTATGTTTCAGTAACTGAACTTCAGTAAAATATATTTTAAGAGTATATTCTTGAATAGTTTGGAAGTGTTATGTACGTGCATTGTAAGGCCATTCATGAACTTTTTATAGATTAAGTCTCCATACAGTTTGATATCTGACTTACATTGTATGCTGTGGTGGTGGTGGAGGAGGAGGAGGAGGAATTGTGTTGAGTGTGTGTGTGTGTGTGTGATCGAGGGAGAAATAAAAATAAATATCTCTGTCCATATTTTATTTTTTGATTAGTATTTAATATAGATGAATTGCCTCAGAAGTATAACACAGTGTATGGAAAGGAATAAAAACTATTTTATGCACCAATTGAATTTGTAAGAAAAAGTTTCTTAGACTGTATATATAGTGTCACGAGCAAAAGATAAACTGAAAGATCCTGAATTCTCAATGGAGAGCCACGTAGTGTATACGCATACACACTTGTGTATATTTTAACATATCAGTGCAGTGCAAAAATTCTCCAATTTGCTCTACTTTGCCAGTTCTAATGTTACTCTAATGTTCTCGGAGAAGGCAATGGCATCCCACTCCAGTACTCTTGGCCTGGAAACTCCTATGGACAGAGGAGCCTGGTAGGCTGCAGTCCGTGGGGTCGCTAAGAGTCGGACACGACTGAGTGACTTCACTTTCACTTTTCACTTTCATGCATTGGAGAAGGAAATGTCACACCACTCCAGTGTTCTTGCCTGGAGAATCCCAGGGATGGCGGAGCCCAATGGGCTGCTGTCTGTGGGGTTGCACAGAGTCGGACACGACTGAAGCGACTTAGCAGCAGCAGCAGCAGCGCAATGTTATTCTGAAATTAAGAATTTTATCTCAGTGTGTATGCAGAAATTAAACATTTAATGAAAATGTCTTTTGGAGAAGAAAGTTTCAATTTTGGATTATTCTGAAGGTTGTTTTTAAATAACCCTCATTTTTAAGACAATGTAGGGAAAAGGAATGATACTTATTCTATAGATAATGGCAAATGATATCACTAGGAGGAAAAGTGCTACTGAACAATAACTAATAGGATTTAACCTGTCAGTGATTACCTTTTGAGACTCAGTCTTTAATTATGTCCCTACTCACTATAGTGTGCTTCTTCATAAATGTTTATGTGGTACACCTCCATTTTTTAAATCCTACTAGTAATACAATAAGGAAGCAATATAGAGTCAGAATATTAGAGCTAGAAGGGATGCAGGACCTAAAAATCTTCATTTTATATAACATGAAACAGAGATATAGAGGGTTTATGATGTAGTCAAGGTTTGGTGACTGGTTTTGTATGTATATATATGTCTATCAGAGCAGAGATTCGTGTCAAGGCCTTTGAGTTTATTATTACTATTGATTTGTTTATTTGGCTGCACTGGGACTTACTAGCTTTGTGCAGGCTCTTAGTTGTGGTTTGTGGGATCTTAGCTACCTGATCAGGGATTGAACCTGGGTCCCCCGAATTGGGAGCATGGAGTTCCAACCACTGAACCCCCAGGGACGTCCTGGCCTTTGGGTTTTTAGTTCAGTGCTCTTTTCATGGTAATAAATTACTTTAGGGTTAGCGGGGGAAATTAGTGCTAGATTAGAGGGTATCCGATTTTGATGTTCTTACGGAGAAGATGCATGCACATCCTTCTACTCTGCCATCTTGACTTCTGTGCTATGGCATGGCATCTAGTCACATCACATCATGGCAAGTAGAAGGGAAAAAAAATGAGAACAGTGGCAGATTTTATTTTCTTGGGTTCCAAAATCACTGCGGACTGTGACTGCAGCCATAACGTTAAATGACGCTTGCTCCTTGGAAGAAAGGCTATGAGAAACCTAGACAGTGTTTTAAAAAGCAGAGACATCACTTAGCCAACAAAAGGTCCATATAACCAAAGCTGTGATTTTTCCAGTAGTCATGTATGGATGTGAGAGTTGGACTATAAACGGTACTGAGTGCTGAAGAACTGATGCTTTTGAACTGTGGTCCTAGAAAAGACTCTTGAGTCCCTTGGACAGCATGGACATCAAGCCAGTCAATCCTAAAGGAGATCAACCCTGAATATACACTGGCAAAACTGATGCTGAAGCTGCAGTACTTTGGACACCTGTTAAGAGCTGACTCATTGGAAAAGACCCTGATGCTGGGAAAGATTGAGGCAGGAACCGAAGCGGGCGACAGAATGAGATGGTTGGATGGCATCACCAACTCAATGGACATGAGTATGAGCAAACTCCAGAAGATAGTGAATGACAGGGAAACCTGGCATGCTGCAGACCATGGGGTCACAAAGAGTCAGACACAACTAACTGAACAACAGCAACAACAAAGTGTATCCAGTTCTGAAACCAGCAGAAGCCATGTAATTTTCCCATTCAGAAAATGTTTTATTTGGTAACTATAATAGATGAGTTGATTTCTTCTCTTCTCTTTCAACTTTGATGGATTTTTTTAATGATTTCTTAGAAGAGGAAAAAAGCAATTGGAAAAGGTATTAGTATTTTAGATAATTGCAGTTTTACTTCAGTTTCAAATATTAATGCCTGACCAATGTTTTGACAGTGTTTTATATATTCATTGTACAATGAATATATATATATATATATATATGTAATGGTATATTTTCCTATTAAGAATTTACTCACTGAAGAGAAGTAAGACAAGAGGAAGAGAATCTGGGTTCTAGACACAGTTGTGTGTCCTTGAATAAGCATTTATTAATAATGTCTCTGGACCTAAGTGGCTAAATCTTCAAAATGGAGAAATAAGTCAGTACACTACTATGTGGGCATAGTACGCATACGGGCTGGATAATTCTTCATTAGGAATGACTCTTTCTTGCATTGTAGGATGTGTAGAATCCCTAATACCAGTAGCGTTTCTCAGTCATTGCTGGTGGTTTAGTCACTAAGTTATGTCCAACTCTTTGTGACCCCATGGACGTTAACTCACCAAGCTACTCTATCCATGGGAGTTCCCAAGCAAGATTACTGGAGTGGGCTGCCTTTTCCTCTCTAGGGAATCTTCCCCACCCAGGGATCAAACCTGTGTCTCCTGCATTGCAGGCAGATTCTTTACCATCTGACCCATCCTGTCAGTCATTATCATATCCAAAAGCAACCCCGCATTTCCCAGCATCTTCTAAGTGAGGCACCATATTGAGAACCACTGGCAAACTGTTTCTAAGGATCCTTTCAGCTTTAACATTCTGTGAAACAATTCTTATTTTGGGAATGATTAAAATGGGAAAAAATGTAATACTGACTGAAAAACTCTTCTCCCTCCTAATATTAAACAGTTTTATTTTTTAAATGAATATTTTCTAGTAATTTATGTCACCATATCCACACACATGTCAACCACTTATGATGTTCCAAGATGATTTTTTTAATTCACTTTAAGCTTTCCATCTACAATATAATGTACCCATGTTATATATGCTCAGTTATGTAATTTTAAAATTTAGAGTTGTGTAGTACTGTCTCTATACCTAAAACATAAAAGTAAGATCTGCTTTTTAAAAAATTTGTACTGTTAATTTACTATCCTAGCCTTTTTAAAAAGGAAAATCATTATCTAGTAATTGTTTTCTTTGTCTGTTTTCCTTTGGTATGAAAGAAGGAAAGGAATACAGTGAGTTAATCAGTGTATATAATTGTTCTAAATATACAACTTAGACATGTAAAAGCAACCACAGAGCAATAGTATGTTTGATTAGCCTAAAAAAAAAAAAACACTCCATGAAATGACAGATAGAAGAGAAATAAATTACTATACATCTAGTATTTATTGTTTTTATAAGATTTATTTTTATTTATTTGGCTGTGCCAGGTCTTAGTTGCAGGAGGCGGGATCTAGTTCCCTGACCAGGGAGTGAACCCTGGTCCCCTGCATTGGGAGCAAGGAGTCTTAGCCATTGGACCACCAGAGAAGTCCCAGCATTTACTATTTCTTAAGCCAACATTAATGAAGTTAACAGAAGTGATGATCAGTTAGGCACTATCACCTTCCCGGGGCTTCCCTGTTGGCTCAGAGGGTAGAGAATCTGCCTGCAATGTGGGAGAACTGGGTTTGATCCCTGGATTGGGAAGATCCCCTGGAGGAGGGCATGGTGACCCCACTCCATTATTTTTGCCTGGAGAATCCCCATAGACAGAGGAGCCTGCTGCTACAGTCCATGGGGTCGAAAAGAGTCAGACAGGACTGAACAACTAAGCATGCACATATCACCTTCCTCATCATTAGTACTGACCAACTCCTGTCATCTGTTATACCACTGGACTGCCTCAGACAAGGAATTTGTTAGTCTCCCTTAAGTAAACTGCATTGAAGCCCCAGGTTGCATGCTGTGTTCCCCTGAAGTTTGGTGAGTGACAGTATTACATGATCTAAGTAAACATTTCTTTGCATGTTGCAGTAAACTTTTAGATGCTAAATAACAAAATCACACTGAAATACTTTTTTTTTTGGTCTTAGCTAAGGAATGTGTTTAAGAAAATATAATTAATAGCCATTATTTTAAAAGACAAGACCTGTTAATTGAAATTTACAAAATTAAAAAGTTAAGATTTTTTTGTTTCTCAAGTGTTTCAATGTTCAGTTTAGAATGTCAGGTTTTGTAAGTATATTGCTCAACCATATTAATTTATTTCTTTTAAAAAATATTGTGTTGTAGCTTTATAAACTCTTTTGGGTGCATGTTTGATTTTTGGCACCTGGTATGATTTGCTTTGCTTAAATTCAAAAGAACAGCATGATTTGCATTTTAAGTTTGTCTTCTTTAATGCATTATATATTTATTGTAAATTTAACCTTGTTGGAACTTTTGGTTCTGTTAAAAGTCTAAGCAGTTTATGTTTATCTGTACATCTATTCTTTTTCAGATTCTTTTCCCTCCTAGATTATTACAAAATATTGAGTTTTAAATTAAATAATATAGTATGTCACACTGTAGTCAAGGGGGTGTAGTTTTGTTTTCTAGTGAAAGTGAAAGTCGCTCGGTCATGTCTGATTCTTTGTTACCCCATGGACTGTAGCCTGCCAGGACCTCTGTCTGTGGAATTCTCCAGGCCATAATACTGGAGTGGGTAGCCTTTCCCTTTTCCAGGGGATCTTCCCAACGCAGGGATCAAACCCAGGTCTCCTGCACTGCAGGCAGATTCTTTCCCATCTGAGCCACCAGGGAAGCCCACCACTTTGTAAACACATTGTTTTATAGTGGAGACTAAAGAAACTATAAGTGTTCCACTTACTTTCTTCTACCGAAGTATTTTGATTTTAAGTTTAATATATATTTCTTACTAGAATGACTTACAATCCTAAAAGATACTATAGAATTCATTTGTTGATATTGGACTGAAGCTTTTTAAAACTTATTTTTATGGGAAAATATAATTAAGGAAGACCTGGACATAGCATGACTTAGTGAAAAACTTAATTAAGGAGGGACATACAGGTTAATTAAATTTCACAATAAACTCCTTGAACCTGTCCTATTTATTCGTTGTATTAGAATCTTTTGTCAGTTAAAGTAACTTGGCAATTGACTGGGGCTTGAAAACTTCTTTCAAGGATTTTGTTTTAATGACATTTTACCAACGTTCTGAGAGCATAAGAATATTTTTAGTAAAAGTGTAACATTAAAAAATTAAAATGTAGCAAGATGGGAGTAATTTGGCCTACTTTTTCTGAGAGAAATTTTGTAAAATTTTAAAAATCCTTAAATTTATGCCTTTTTGGACTCAATAATACCACTTAAGAATAATCTACACTGAAGAACTTTCAGGGAAACGTAAGAAGATTTAGGTACAGGTTTATGTAAGTGTTATTTTTAAAGTGAAAAATAAGGAAGAATAAATAGTTAAGGGGATTAAACTATTGTGTATCATATAATGAAATAAAATACTATCAATGCAATTATTGCCTTAAGGAATTAAAAGAGGAAGTGTTAACCTTATAATGCTTTGTGAAAATGACAGAATCCAATTTTATGTGCACTTCTGTATAGAAAAAGGGGTTCTCATGTGGTACTGCTGGTAAAGAACATGCCTGCCAATGCAGGAGATGTAAGAGACCATAGGTTTGATACCTGATCCGGAAGATCCTCTGGTGGAGGAAATGGCAACCCACTCCAGTATTCTTGCCTGGAGAATTCTGTGCACAGAGGAGCCTGGTGGGCTACAGTTCATAGGGTCACAAAGAGTCGAACATGACTGGAGCGACTAACACATTCAATTATGAATAAAGAATGGCTACTTAATGAAGAAATTCAGTAGAGAGACTGAAGAAAACCATGTCCCAGCAACTCCATTTGCCCAGATCTAGAGTTTCCATCTTGTGTGCCCTTCAGTGAGGCTCCTTTCAAAAATTTTCTCTCTTTTAAAAAAATCTCTACAATTGTTCCTCATCTGTTTTTGTTATCTTGCTCTGTTTCTCGTTTCTTCGTTTGTCTTTTTCTCTTTCTAATCTGACCCCCCCCACTTCCTTTTAAGTGAATATAGTATGAAGTAATTATTTATAGTTATATAGCAAAATATAAAAAGCTGCCCGATTAAATACATTTTTATTCTTGAGATTGGAGAAAAAACCCTTAATTTGTGTTTCCTTCTGACTCTTTTTTTTGACTTTTATATGGCAGTGACCCTCAGTTTTATATTTCCTAAATAGATAATATTTGACCATTAAATGATTCCAATTCATCAAGGAAATATTTCTTTTAAAAATTCAGTATTACTTAGGTAGTAACAGTACTTTGTAGCTACAACAGGTCTTGTGGTTGCTTTTGTTAATTAGAAGACTAACTGGAATTCCTCATTTTTGTACATTCTAAAATATCAGAATGTCATTTCGTAAAAGTGAAATTGCATGTTTTAAATTGTTTTCTCTATTCTTCCTGGGTTAATGAAGCAAAACGAAGTGTTGAAATTGTTGAAAGTTTTTATATTTAAACATGCAAAGAGCTATAGTTTTCAGGATTTATAATTAATATCTAGGGAGCTTATAATTAGGTAAAGATTTGTTTATACATTAAAATACTTGAATATAATTCTGTCCTCAAGGATAGATTAGAAGGAGAGAAAGTCCTATTTAAAATAATTTTCACAGATTCAATGCAATTCCCATCAAGCTACCAGCAGTATTTTTCACAGAACTAGATCAAATAATCTCAAGATTTGTATGGAAATACAAAAAACCTCGAATAGCCAAAGCAATCATGAGAAAGAAGAATGGAACTGGAGGAATCAACTTGCCTGACTTCAGGCTCTACTACAAAGCCACAGTCATTAAGACAATATGGTACTGGCACAAAGACAGACATATAGATCAATGGAACAAAATAGAAAGCCCTGAGATAAACCCACACACCTATGGACACCTTATCTTCAACAAAGGAGGCAAGAATATACAATGGAGTAAAGACAGTCTCTTTAACAGGTGGTGCTGGGAAAACTGGTCAACCACTTGTAAAAGAATGAAACTAGACCTGTTTCTAACACCGTACACAAAAATAAACTCAAAATGGATTAAAGATCTAAATGTAAGACCAGAAACTATAAAACTCCTAGAGGAGAACATAGGCAAAACACTCTCTGACATAAATCACAGCAGGATCCTCTATGATCCAACTCCCAGTATACTGGAAATAAAAGCAAAAATAAACAAATGGGGTCTAATTAAAATTAAAAGCTTCTGCACAACAAAGGAAACTATAAGCAAGGTGAAAAGACAGCCTTCTGAATGGGAGAAAACAATAGCAAATGAAACAACTGACAAACAACTGATCTCAAAGATATATAAGCAACTTATGCAGCTCAACTCCAGAAAAATAAATGATCCAATAAAAAAATGGGCCAAAGAACTAAATAGGCATTTCTCCAAAGAAGACATACGGATGGCTAACAAACACATGAAAAGATGTTCAACATCACTCATTATCAGAGAAATGCAAATCAAGACCACAATGAGGTACCATTTCACACCAGTCAGAATGGCTGCGATCCAAAAGTCTACAAGCAATAAATGCTAGAGAGGATGTGGAGAAAAGGGAACCCTCTTACACTGCTGGTGGGAATGCAAACTAGTACAGCCATTATGGAAAACAGTGTGGAGATTCCTTAAAAAATTGCAAATAGAACTGCCTTATGACCCAGCAATCCCACTGCTGGGCATACACACCGAGGAAACCAGAATTGAAAGAGACACATGTACCCCAATGTTCATTGCAGCGCTGTTTATAATAGCCAGGACATGGAAGCAACCTAGATGTCCATCAGCAGATGACTGGATAAGAAAGCTGTGGTACATATACACAATGGAGTACTACTCAGCCCTTAAAAAAGAATAAATTTGACTCAGTTCTAATGAGATGGATGAAATTGGAACCGATTATACAGAGTGAAGTAAGCCAGAAAGAAAAACACCAATACAGTATACTGACACATATATATGGAATTTAGAAGATAGTAATGATGACCCTATATGTGAGACAACAAGAGACACAGAGGTATAGAACGGACTTTTGGACTCTGAGGGAGAGGGAAAGGGTGGGATGGTTTGGGAGAATGGCATTGAAACATGTATACTTTCTTGTAAGAAATGAAGCGCCAGTCTATGTTCAATGCAGGATGCAGGATGCATGGGGCTGGTGCACAGGATGATTCAGGTAAATGATGTGGGGTGGGAGGTGGGAGGGGGCTTCGGCATTGGGAGATTGTGTTCACCTGTGGCTGATTCATGTCAATGTGTGGCAAAACAAATACAGTATTGTAATTTAAATAAATAAATAAAAATTAAAAAAATGAAAAAAAATAATTTTCATTTGGTTTGATGCAGTATAAATTAGTCATTTGTAAGAACTATCATGTCTTATTTGCTTTCCCACTAGTAAAGACTTAAATGTGAAATCAAAAGGAAAAAAAAATTTATGTGTAAATATTATCTCATAGACACATACAGATAATTATCCTAACCTATATATTTCTTTGTGTGTGTGTGTCTTGTTTGGATTTTCATTATTAGTAGATCTCATTTTTGCTAAAGTTTATTTGCCTTTCTGCCTATGTACATAAGACTTTTAAGAACAAATTTCAAAAGTGCCTAACTTCTTTTACTCCTGTTTGTTAATTTTAATTAAGCTTTTTATTTTGACATAATTGCAGATGCACATGCAATTGCAAGAAATAATACAGAGTACCCACTTTCCTCAAAGGTGACATCTTGTAAGAACTTCATATGGTGTCACATGCAAGATACTGACATTGATAGAGTCAACATACAGAAGAGTTACAACCTCACAGGGATCCCTCTTATTACTTCTTTTTTCTCTTTAAACTTAATTAATTTATTTTAATTGGAGGCTAATTACTTTACAATATTGTAGTGGTTTTTGCCATACATTGACATGCATCAGCCATGGGTGTACATGTGTCCCCCATCCTGAACACCCCTCCCACCTCCCTCCACATCCCATCCCTCAGGGTCATCCCAGGTTACCAGCCCTGAGCACCCTGTCTTGTGCATCGAACCTGGACTGGTGATCTATTTCACATATTGTAATATACATGTTTCAGTGCTGTTCTCTCAAATCATCTTACCCTTGCCTTATCCCACAGAATCCAAAGGTCTGCTCTTTATATCTGTGTCTCTTTTGCTGTTTCGCATATAGGGTCATCATTACCGTCTTTCTAAATTCCATATATTTGCATTAATATGCTAACCTATATATTTCAGACTTTATTTTGGGGGCTCCAAAATCACTGCAGATGGTGACTACAGCCATGAAATTAAAAAATGCTTACTCCTTGGAAGAAAAGTTATGATCAATCTAGATAGCATATTGAAAAGCAGAGACATTACTTTGCCAACAAAGGTCCATCTAGTCAAGGCTATGGTTTTTCCAGTAGTCATGTATGGATGTGAGAGTTGGACTGTGAAGAAAGCTAAGTGCCGAAGAATTGATGCTTTTGAACTATGGTGTTGGAGAAGACTCTTGAGAGTCCCTTGGACTGCAAGGAGATCCAACCAGTCCATTCTGAAGGAGATCAGCCCTGGGATTTCTTTGGAAGGAATGATGCTAAAGCTGAAACTCCAGTACTTTGGCCACCTCACGTGAAAAGTTGACTCGTTGGAAAAGACTTTGATGCTGGGAAGGATTGGGGGCAGGAAGAGAAGGAGACGACAGAGGATGAGATGGCTGGATGGCATCACCGACTCGATGGACGTGAGTCTGAGTGAACTCCGGGAGATGGTGATGGACAGGGAGACCTAGCGTGCTCCAATTCATGGGGTTGCAAAGAGTCGGACACAACTGAGCGACTGAACTGAACTGATATATTTCTAAACATGAAACCCTATTAAGTGCAGCTTCTTCAAACAATGAAAAATATCTGAGTAAAAGAAAAAAAGGAAGTCTGGATGTTAGTTATTTTTGCTAGTATTGTAAATAAACACACTTTGGAAAAGCAGTTTCCATTCCGTTATCATCCCGTTAAGTTATTTTTCCACTAAGTTATCATTCTGTTAAGAATTTTTCTGTCTGTGTTCATGAAGGATATTGGTCTGTAGCTTTCTCTTTTTTGGTAATTTTTGGTTTAATTTTATTTTTAGTACTCTTCTGACCTTATAAAATGAGTTGGGAACTATTTCTTCATTTTTATATTTCTGAAGGAACTTGTAAGTTTGTCTAGGGTAGGCATTTGCTTTCTTTAGGTGTTTAATAAAACTCATTAGTGAAACCATCTGGGTCTGGAGTTTGTTTTTTTTTTTTTAATGTGAATGTTATGGAAAGGTGCTTGTTAACAAATTTGATTTTGTTAGATAGAGCTATTCAGATTTTTTGTTTCAGCTTATATCTTTTGGTAAGTTGTATTTTTCAAGGAATTTGTTCATTTCATCTAAGTTGACTAGGTTGGCATAAAGTTATATGTAATATTCTCATTTTAATGTCTGTAGGATCTGTAGTGATGTCCCCTTTTTATTCTCAACATTAGTAATTTGTGTTCTCTTTCTAGGTTGGTGTACCTAAGAATTTTTTCATTTTGTTAATCTTTTCAAAGAATCAACTTTTGGTTTTGTCTATTTCCATTATTGTTTGCTTTTTATTTCATTGATTTCAGCTGTTTTTGTTGTGATAGCCTTCTTTCTACTACTTACTTTTCATTACCTTGCTCTCTTTTTTTTCATAGCTTTTTCAGATAGAACCATATGTCATTTATTTTAGGCCTTTCTTCTTAATATTAGTACTTAAAACTCCTCTAAGCTTTCATTGAGCTGTCCTGACAAATTTCAGTATACTGTATTTTCATTGTGATTCATTTGAAAAGTATTTTCTAATTTCCTCTTTGATTTCTTCTTTGGACCATGTATTTAGAAGATGTTACTTAATTTCCACTTTCTTCTCTAGATATCTAATTAGTATGAGTTGTATTTTGGTCAGAGAACATATTCTTTACAATTATAATCATTAACTTATTAACACTTGTTTTGTGGATCAGCATATGGTCTATTTTGATAAATGTACCATCTGCACTTGAAAAGAATATGCATTCTGTAGTTGTTGAGTATGGATGTTTAAATATTAGTTGAATGGAAATGATTAGTAGTGTTGTTCAGATAATCTATTTGTTAGTGATAATTTCCCCTAGTGTTCTATCAGTTGCTGGGAGAGAAACTTTTGTATCTTCAAGTACAATTGTAGAAATGTTTATTTTCCCTTTAATTCTGTCAGATTTTGCATCATGCATTTTGAAGCTCTGTTACTAGGAATAAGCAGATTGTTATTATGCCTTTTGATGAGTTGACTCAGCATTTTGAAATGTCCCTGGTTCTAGTAATACTCTTTGTCTTTAAGTCTACTTTATCTGCTTTTAACATCGCCTTTCCAGCTTTTGCTAACAAAGGTCCATATAGGCAAAGCTGTGGTTTTTCCAGTGGTCATGTACAGATGTGAGAGTTGGACCATTAAGGAGGCTGAGCACGAAAGAATTGATGCTTTAGAAATGTGGTGCTGGAGAAGACTCTTGAGAGTCCCTTGGACTGCAAGGAGATCAAACCAGTCAATCCTAAAGGAAATTAATCCTGAATATTCATTTGAACGACTGATGCTGAAGTTCCAGTACTTTGGCCACCTGATAAGAAGAGCTGACTCACTGGAAAAGACCCTGATGCTGGGAAAGATAGAAGGCAGGAGGAGAAGGGGGTGACAGAGGATGAGACGGTTGGAAGGCATCAGTGACTCAGTTGACATGAATTTGAGGAAACTCCTGGAGATAGTAAAGGACAGGGAAACCTGGTGTGCTGCAGTCCATGGGGTACAAAGAGTTGGACAGGACTTAGCAACTGAACAACAACTCCAGCCTTAGGGGCTTCCCAGGTGGTAAACAATCCACCTGCTAGTGCAGGAGACACAAGAGATGCAGGTTTGATCCCTAGGTCAGGAAGATCCCTTGGAGGAGGATATGGCAACCACTCCAGTATTCTTGCCTGGGAAATCCCATAGACAGAGGAGCCTGGTGAGCCATGGTCCATGGGGTCACAAAGAGTCAGATGACTGGAGTGACTAAGCACAGCACTGCAGCAGCTCCAGTCTTACAAGCTTACTGTTTGTATAATATGTCTTTTGCCATTTATTTACTTTTAATCTATTAAAGTGTAATTCTTGCAGATATCGTATAGTTGGGTCTTGCCTTTTTATCCATTTTAACAACCTTTGCCTTTTAATTGGATTGTTTAGTCCTTTAACATTGAAAGTAGTTATTGATATAGTTGTAAGTAGGTTTACTATTTTACTGTTTGGTTTCTGCTTGTGCCTCTTCTCTTCTTCTGTTCTCATTTCCTGTGTTCTTTTGACTTAATATTTTTTGCAGTCCCTTTTACATTATTTATTTAGCTTTTAAACTGTATCCTTAATGCATTTTGTCTGTATGTATGATTGCTCTAGGAATTGCAAATAGGCATCCTTGAACTCGACAGACTGCTAAGAACTAATTCTACTTAGAACCTTGTACCACATCACATACCACATTGTGGAAACATTGCAACCACATTTCCAAATTGGTCCGTTTGTGACCTCCTTCATCCTTTATGCTTTGATGTCAAATGTATTATATCTACATACATTATAAACTCCACATGGCAGTGTTGGCAGTTTTTGGACAGTCAGGTTTATTTAATTTACTAGGGAGAAAGTAGTCTTTGATATTTACTCAGTATTTACCATTCCTGATGCTCTTCATTCTTTTTGTTTTCTGTTTTACCTTAAGCTGGGATTTTGTGGTTTTCCCTGCACAGGCGTGGTTCACACAGAAGCCATATGTTTGAACTGAATGTGTATCTGAATTTAAGGCTCCTCCTTTCTGACTCTGCTCTTTTCTCTCACTTTGCAGTGGCTTTGGTTACCTTGTACCTTGCCCGCTGCTTCTTTAGGCCAGAAAGACTGCAGGGTTTTTTTTTTGTTTTTTTTTTTTTTTAAGAGCTGGATTAGGCCAAAAGCTTCATAAAGTGGGTAACTCACTTAGTTCCATTCTTCCTTGTAATTGTTGAGTCCTCTCCACAGTCAACCTGCTTTTTGGTCATTTTCCAGGGCTCTCAAATATTTATTTATAGCTATAGTTGTTCTGTATAGGATTGGTCCGATAGAAGATAATTCAGCCTATACTGGAAGTAGAACCAGGACTTTTAAGCTAAAAATGGTTGGAAAATATGGTGTGGTAATGTACAATCTTTGGAGAAAGAAATGGCAACCCACTCCAGTATTCTTGCCTGGAGAATCGCATGGACAGAGGAGGCTGGCAGGCGTTCATGGGGTCACAAGAGTTGGATCCGACTTAGTGACTAGATCAATGTACAGTCTTAATAGTCTTCTTATTTTAAAATATTTAGAAAAAGAGAGAAATTATGATGCATGTAATGCACACACACACTGAAGCAAAAAGAACTAGTTTTTCTAACTCTAGTCTGCTTAATAAAACATTAGATTTGAGTACATTTCCATGTAAATGTACATAGTTTACCATGTATCCGAAGAAAAAATTTAAGGTTAGGATATGTATGTAGGGATATAAAACTTTGGGATTTATTATGATTATTTTCAAGGGGATTATATTAGCTCCTTTCACATTTTAAAATTGGTACAGACTGCTGAAACCTTAGGCTTATTTCAAAGATTGAGTTTTATTGTGTGTTATACACCTAATGTTTTTTCACTTCTAATATATATTTGTCTTCTTTCCATTAATGTAGTAAAGAAGATATAGTCTCAGAATCCTAAAAATGGTCAGTTTATGAGTCACAATTTTTGATGGATACTTTCCAATAAAGTTTCCACTTTCTAGGAAATGTTCCTTTCCTGTTTCCTCTTATTACTCCTTGGGTTCTTTATAATGAAGGAGGCAAAACTCTATGCTTTGATTTTGCTTTAACCTCTGTGCCAGTGGTTTTCCTCCCTGCTGTGTCTCCTTTACTTTGTATTATTTACTTTTTCTCTCTTTTAAAAGAGTTCTTTTTCATTACCTTCAAGTTTTTAATGCTTGTAAGTACTTAGAAAGACAGATTAGAAATATTGCTTACATTATTTGATTTTTTTCCCCCTCATTACTTTTACAAATTATGCATTTGCCTAGCTCTTATCCTTTCATCCTAGGAGTTGTAAAATATTTAAAAATACTTTGCTCAGTATGTAGAGAATTTGAAGAAGTAAAAGCAAGGACTCTATATATTCTCATTAGATTGGGAAGGTCCTGCTTGTTGAATTTTTAGGTATTTCAAGATGTTCCAGTCAACTGACAGGGACTTCTCACAGTGTCAGAACTGTAGTGATGATGAGAGTAATGCAACTAGGAAATAGTTCTAGTATGTAACCACTTTTGCATGTGTACTTCACCAGAAAACTCTGTGGAGTACAGTGGTATCTCATATTCCTTGTTAAAAATTTGGAAAACTATTTGCATGCTTTCAAAGTAGATTTTGAGATAATAGTACTAGTTAAAGAATAGAGATTATATTCTAAGCAGATATAAAATACTGCAAAGTTTTAGGATATCTTCATTTCTTTACTGTCCTAGAAAAGGAAAAACAAAACGTAAACTTGCATTCTTAGAACTTTCTTAATAATCCAGTAATTGCTTTAGGCAATTAGGTTTTAGGCAACTAGGTTTTAGCACATTGCTTATTATAAAGTCATTATGATACTATTTGCTTTTTAGTAAAATAGCTTATTGATAGAGATTCATTGGCTTTTCACTTTTTAAAAACTAAACTCTTCAGTTCTTATATTGTCATAGATTATAAATAAATATTTTAGAAAATATATATCCAGTTTATAATGTATTTGTTTGGACATTTTGTTTATACTAGATCTTTTTTGCAGAGCAACCATGGTTTGGGTTCTTTTGTATAGTGTATCAGTTAATTCTGTTGGATTGAATGAGGATAAAGAAGGTGGAATTCTCTGCCATTTTACTGTAATTTACTCTTATACAAATGATGAGTTGGTTGTTGTTATGAGATTACGTAGATAGCATTTTTGTAATTGTTAATTTTTAGATTTAATGATGGCACTTGAATATACTTTGATATAATATACTTGAGAAAACTTTCTGTGTTTATTATGACATACAAGTAATGTTACTATTTGGTGAATCATACCCTATTCTCTGGGGTCATTTTGTTGTGTAAATGTTCTTTATTGTTCAGTAGTATAGCTTTCAAAACTTAAAATATTCAGTATATTATCAAGGGATATTAATTAGTCTCATTATCTTACAAAAACCCCAAAATAAATGATTTGCCCAGGGATATAGGGTCATAGTAGGCCTGTAACTAAAACTCAATTTATTTTTCTAGCCTTGTAATTTAATCTATACCAAGAAATATTTCCTGTGTGGATAACTTTGATTCATTCACCTAAAGATAATTTATGAATAAACTCTGCTGTTCTCTCATTTTGTAATTCTGCTAGTGTTTTCTTCATTGTAATAAAAGGAAATCATGCTTTAGTAACTAATTCTTGACCACATCCTCTCTTTCCCCTTCAGAAAAGTTGGAAGCTCAACCACCAACCCCAGGACAGCTGAGATATGGTAATGGTTCTATAATTATTTGTGCATCTATCTTTTGGACTTGAAATAACTATATTATTCATTAATAGTACAGAAGAGTTAATAAATTAATTCATTCCAGATAGAATAGACTATCCTATTTATTATGCTAAAGCAAAAGGTTTGTAAACTTAGTTTAAAACATAATATTATGGAATTTCTAAGACTGTTAACCATGTCTGTTAGTGTTTAAATATTGTTACCATCTAGAGATAGAATTATAGTAGAGGTTTTCTTAGTTTCTGGGAAAAAGGATATGTTTACTTTAGTTTGGATTTAAGTTGGGTTATTTCAGAACTAGAATGGTGGAGAAAATGCTCTGACTTGTTTCTGATAATGAAGAAAGTAAAGTTCATTTTAAGCCACCCCAGAGAAGAACCTTATAATGCTCCTGGTCTGCTTTCTTTACTATATTATGATTGGAATAACTGTTCAAGGGCTGACATCAAAGTAATGTAAAACAGTTTAGGGTCTTATAAAGATAGTGGAAGAAGAGAATTATTTAACAGTGCAATGAATTTGAATTGGTTGTAAATTAAAGCTAAATATTAGCTATGGTTTACTAATAATTGCTGAGTTATAGAATAATATTTTCCAAAGGAAACTGAAGAAATCACAAATTGGTAGTCTGTCATTACATACTGGAGAGCAGACATATAATTAAAATATAGTAGCTAGTTCCTTTTTTCTCTCAGAGTTAGAATGTAATTTATCTTAGAAATCAGTAGCTTTTCCCAGGTATCAAAACACTTTAAGAATTCTTTAAGATTTTTCTTTCCTTGGTAATCTTTGCTGATACTTCTAGGCTGGATTCATATACTCTATATCCATAGCACTGTGTAATGCTATCACCATTTAGGGGTTCATATTGAAGTTAACTATATGGCTCTGTTATCATTCCCAGACTTCTTGAGGGCTGGAATCAACTATCTCTGTATCTCAAGTGCCCAGTGGAGTGTCCAGTACATGTTATGTAATTTTTGAAATTTTTATTTTTCCTTTGGGTTGAAAATAAATTTATATTTATGGGACACATTTATTTACACCTAGACATCAAAACATGATATATTTTACAGTTGCAGGTAATTATTATAGCAGTGTAGCAACATGCTTTGGTTTTACTGACCAAGTTTCTACTAAGATAACTAATAGCTTAATCTTCGTTTTGTAATCTGGACACCTAATTTTAAGATGATTATAACTATCTAGTTTTAGAGATGTCATCAGATTAACCCCAAAATGCTTAGTAATTCCAGAAGTTTCATATTTTACCTATGTACTTTTCAAAGATGATTGAGAAGGTGTTTGGGAGTCTTCTCTCCAAATATATATATCTAAGTAGTAGTTCTCTCTTCACTGTAAATGTTTCATATAGTGAACTATTAGAATTTCATTATACTCCTTTGACTTAACCATTTGTAGTATTTTTTGAAATTCTGTATGTATTTTAGAAGCCGATTATTATAAAATTTTGAATGTCTGGTCATTAAGCACCTGGACCTAGGCAAAAAGTTGAAGAATTAAGACAGCCCTTTAATGAAGAAACCCTGTTTCATTAATGTCATTTGATTTTTTTATTATCTTTTAAAACAATATACTTCATAATTAAAAGGATGCTGCTTTTACCTGGGACATTGTTATGTGGTAGCAAAACCTGAAATGACCTAGAATATATACCATTTTCCCCCTTGATTCTTAGTCTTTGATAGTGCTTGTGGGTAGAAGTATTTCTTGTTTTACTGTTTATTAGCCTTCCCTTATTGGTGCAGAACTCACCATAGTAGTATCAAATTTTCTTAACTTCTGGATTATATTTTAATTGTACTTTCTGCGGACTTAACTGCATTAAAAGAAAAAAGATGTAAAGTCACTGAACACTAAATACATAACTAACCAATCGGTTTAAGGGACTATTTTTTGATGTGGTATAAAACTGAATGCTCTGATGCCTATTTTTAAAAAGTCTTCAGTTGAATGGATGTTGACTATACCTTGGCAGATTTATAGATTAATTAGAATAAAGTCTTAACTATCCTCAGCTTTTAATCTGTTTCCCAGTCTTCCCTCAATTGTCTTAGTTTGGAATTTTCTTCCTTTCCAAGGTAGATGTCCTCAACTTAATTAACTAATGTTTGTTGAGCATCTACTATGCACTAGGCATTCTGCAATGTGCTGAAGATGCTAATAGGAAAAAAGATGAAGCTAAATATATTTTAAAAATAGACATTAGCTCTTCCTAGTTACATTTCTGTTTTCTCAGGTCATCCAGATTATGTACAGATTATGTAGATAAGGTATGGTGTGCTTTTGGTAGGAAGAGGCCAAGTTACATGTTTATTTAATTCAAATATTGCTTGTTTTAGTTTGTGAAATCAGTCAGAGATACTGATGTGTTGAGGAAGGAAAGAGGATTTTGAATCTGGATGTCTAATAGAAATGACGTAATCACATTTCCTTAACAGTGTTTAAAAAATTGTTTGATAAGTAAATGTGACCAGATAACTTCCCTGAAATTTGATTCAGGGAAGTTTGATTTTTTATTATTTCTAATATGGAGATCAATTTTATATCAGTCTTTAGGTCTAAGAGAGAAAAGATTGATGTCAATAGTTATTTAACAGGTAAAATATGGTACTCATAATATGTATTTATTTATTTGTTCTGTCATTAACTGTATGTAATTTGTACATGTGTGTGTGTGTTGCCAGTAAGAAAAGACAAAAGCCTAACACAATTAATTTTACATGTTATGTGTTTTTTATTTTGTTTTTCCCCATTATAGCTTCTACCAAGTATATAAACAGCAGAAGCAGAATCTTTTGGCTATGGGGAATGGAAAGCAAAATCCAAAACTTAAATCATATCTACTTATGAGACTTTAACCATATGATCTGTTTTTGTCATTTTAAAATTATAGAAATCTTAAAATGTATTTTTCTGTTTTTGATGTTTTTCAGTATTCATCCACAATGCGATACCTTTCATAGGGTTTGGCTTTTGGATAATGCAATTATGATTGTTGCAGTAAGTTCTTTCAACCCTTCTATTTTGAATTAATAAAGAAGTGTGGTCTAAATTTTCCTAATAATTTATATATTATAGTTGTAAAGCTTTAATTAACATAATGCATAAGACTATTTTTAGCTGTATTTCCTGTTAATTAGATTGTAGCTCAATTTTAAGGCATTATATCTATTAATCATTAAGACTTTTGGTAAAGCATTGACAATAATAAACATATTTATTGAGTCTATATTATTTTGTTCTAGTTTTAACATTAAAGAAAAAAGTTTGTAAAATTTTCTGATGTTCTTTAATTTTATCAGCAGTTCTCATGTGTATGTTATTAATTAGTTCCTTGTCCAATTTTCCTGTACAAAAATATTTACAAGAGTGTTTTGATATTTAGTCTATCCATTTAACTCAAAGATGATTTCAGTTTCAATTCAGGATACTGTAAATGATAAGGCCTTCAGTCTTTTTCCATCACAGTGTTAAAAATTCTCTTTTGCTGGAGTCATTTTCATTTAAGGTTGTTTCTTAAAGGTATTGTTTAATTGTAGGAATGGTCAATTGACCTTTCATATTCTTCTATGACATCTTTTGTCAATAGATACCAATTTTAGGTCTAGATTATAAAGTCATGATGAAAATACACATCCATCATTAGTCCACGAGGAAAATGCAGGTCTTCTGAAGCTGCCTAGTGCTGTATCCAATTCTCCTCACTGACTCAAAGTTTTAAAAGTCTAAAAATTCTAAATATTGTGTAGGAAACTGCTCAAAAAAAAGTGGGGGGAGTGATTTTAGGATTATTGAATATGAGGAAAAAATAGTTGAGAGAGATGCCAGGGTTTTGTTTTTGTTTTTTTTTGTTGTCGTTGTTTCTTTTGTTTTTGTTTCAGTGTTTTGACGGTCACATATACTATAGGTGGGTAGAAATAGAGTATTTGGTTTTAAAATAGGGATGAAAGTATAGTTTACATTGTATAGATTATAAAATTTGCTTGAAGACTATCTAAAATTGGTTCACTCAAGAATGATTTTCTTTGCTATATAGTCTTACTTTATGTCCAGACTGATGGGGATCAGATATCCAGAAATTCTAGCCATTCAGCTGGTTGAGGAAACACAAGATTTACACATCAGGAAGGTATCTTGCTTGGTAAACAGTCATAGAAGATACTGTAGCATGCACATAATTTGAAAGTGATAAGCACCCATTGGATGGATAATTCTTGAGCAGAGTAGTCTGGTAAGAGCACCTAAAATATAATTTCAGAATGCTAGCTTTTTGGCTGATAATGATATTTTCCTAATATGTATATAAGAATCAAGTTGATTAATTTATATATCTGTGAATAAAAGAAACTTTTTCAACCATGCCATACTACCTTTTCTGAAATAAGTAAACATTTAGTAAGCCTTGGGTTGGTTAGATTATTTAAATTGTTAATGTAAATAAAATCAATTTTATTTACTATTTATAGAAAAACTCACTATGATTAAATTATAAACTGTCATTTAAGACTTGGTACGTTCCTGGATAGATTGGATTAAAGCTTCTCTGTGACAATTTTACACTCAGTATTTTAATTCTACCATCTTAATGATTTTTTTTTTTTTTTGGCCTCAGTTGAGCAAACCTTAGATATTCAAATGATGAAAGGCTATCCTAAAGGGAAGTGTTGAGATGATATATTTTGCTTTAAGAGGGAGGGCAGGGAGATTTTGAAAAGGAAGCAGAATAGGGAAACTGGGTAGTTTCTTAGATCCTGAATAAGACCTTCACACTATGGTCTTGGGGCTTCCCCGGTAGCTCAGCTGTTAAAGAAATCACGTGCAGTGCAGGAGATCCTAGTTCGATTCCTGGGTTGGAAAGATCCCTGGAGAAGGGAATGGCTACCCACTCCAATATTCTGGCTTGGAGAATTCCATGGACTGTATATATAGTCCATGGGGTTGCAAACAGTCGGACACAACTGAGTTACTTTCACTTTCATCAACTTTCAGTATGGTCTTACTATTTCTTTGAAATAAATATCTCAAGTAACTGATGTGCTGTACTTAGTCGCTCATTTGTGCCCAACTCTGTAACCCAATGGACTGCATCCCTCCAGGCTCC
This sequence comes from Nanger dama, assembly GCA_917880005.1. Taxonomy (NCBI): domain Eukaryota; kingdom Metazoa; phylum Chordata; class Mammalia; order Artiodactyla; family Bovidae; genus Nanger; species Nanger dama. The sequence goes on from CAKJTW010000075.1 coordinate 508,054, forward strand.
TCTGTTCATGAGGATTCTCCAGACAAGAATACTGGAATGGGTTGCCATGCCCTCCTCCAGGGGATCTTCCCAACCCAGGGATTAAACCCTGGTCTCAATCAATGCAGGTAGATTCTTTACCATCTGAACCACCAGGGAAGCCCAAGAATACTGGAGTAGCCTGTCCCTTCTCCATGGATCTTCCCAACCCAGACTCCAATTGAACTGGAGTCTCCCATATTGCAGGCAGATTTTTATCAGCTGAGCTACCAGGGAAGCCCCAAGAAAGATATCTGTGTTTAAATACAGATACCAATTAAGACAGAACAACCACACCCACATTCTAAAGTCAAATTATTGCAATGTTCCTCTCGTGTTACTCATTATTAGTGTGACTAGAGTGGACTGTTTTTCTAGGCCTGAGATGACTGACTCTAACTCAGTAAAATCTGTGTTTCTGGTTTATGTTGAAATACAGTTTCACAGACATTACCAGTTTTTTATTTATATAGTACTGAAATAAGTATTTAAACTACTGGCTTTAAAACTGATTAAGAGGTGTGGCAAAATATCGCATGATAATTCCAGAATAATTCAGAAACAGTTAAATTTTCCAGAGAGACTTTTTTAATAGACCGCTAAGACTAAAAATCTATAAATAACTATAGAATCTATGAAAAGGCAAATAAGTGAACATTGTTATCTTAAGAATGTTTTTCACCTTTTTTTGTTAAACACTAGTTGCCACTGTAGGATAGCTATGACTGTTTGAAGATAGTAAGTTAAGAAAACATTTTTTTAATGTTTAATTTTTAACTGATTCTTTTTTATATATCATATCATTTGATATTTTTCCTGTTAAGTATACTCTCTTGACTGCTACCCTAATTGCGATCATGTAAACAAATTCCTATATAACTTCTCGTAGATTTGACCTTTATTATTGGCTGCTGTTCATACTAAGCTTTTAATATCATAGTTTTTTAAATTTTTGTGTTGTTGGATTGCTTCTTATAACTTATATTTTAGTGAGTTGGGGGGCGGAATTCTTACAATTTAATTAGGATAGACTTGATTAGAATTCTAGAATAGATGAATAAGATTGAGGTGATGAACCAAGTACAACTTTAAGACAACTAGTACTAGGTTTATTTATAGTTTCTACCCCACCTGTTAACATGAAATTTGATGTTATTATGGGGAAAAGGAAAAGAGTAGAGATTTTATTGCCTTCAAACCAACTTTGACTTTACATGAAGCTTTTCATGCTATTAGAAGCATCTTCAGTGTTCTTAAATTCAACCAAATGATTAAGCATGTAAATGCTTTATAAATACATGTGTTGGCAGACAGATTCATTTTAGGTAATTTCCAGTGATTCATTGCTGTTAGAGATGCTGTATTTATTTTTTTATACATTGTGGCTGTCGGGTACTTCTCTCCTGTATTAATACTCCAGGGTTTTTGCATCCATGTATAAAGATATTTATTTGTGTCTATTTTCTTTTGCTTCAGAAATCTGTTTCTTTGCCTTCCTTTACAACCTTGTAACTTTAATGCATGGGAGACCTTTACTTCAGGCTATTTGGTCCATACGCTATAGGAATTATATTTTAAAGGATTGGAATCAAAAGGCCTACGGGAAGGAAAATTGAGGAAGTTAAATTTAACTTCTCTTCAGTTTTGTAAATAATTGAGTAATGCAATATAACTGTATGCCAGATAAGGCATCTTTTGTTTTTGCTCAACAAATACTGAGATTTATAGGGCTTTTTTTTTTTTTTCTCCACAAGTATCATTGAGATTAAAAATTTTGTTTAGAAATTTTCAACCATCAGTATTTAAGAGAACTTTTGAAAAGTCCATTTTTGTCAGCATTGCATAAGGGTTAGAACTGACTTAGTACAATAGATTCTAGAATTTCTTTTTCTATGTAATAACCCATCAGAATCGTTTAATCTTCAGTTCCTTATCTTTAAAAGTAGAAGTGAAAATATGAACCCTTGTTTTCTTTAGAGAAAGTCAGAAACTCTCAATAAATAAATTCAGAGGAGCTTCATTTTTGCTGTATCTCTATTGTATTAAATGCTATTGTTGCTTGTAAATGAATTATATAGTCTCATCATCTAGTGATTAAAGAGTTAAATGTTTTAAGGATAATTTTTGAAATCTGATTTTTGGGTCCTTAGAAACTGGTCTAGTCTTTTAAATCTTTTATAAGGTAAATACCAATAGTATATAATTGTATCATTCAGAATTTAAAATTTAGGTGAGTTGGTTATCTTTGTGTTCAAAAGCATTAAAGCACCTTTCCATAGTAGGAAAATATAAATTCTAGATTATTAATAATGAATTGTATTGCTCTGTGTGTTGCTATTTTTTATTTTTATGAAGGCTTAATTGTAATGAATAAAATATTGATGTTATATGCATATATGTAATAAATAAGTGATAAATAAGTGATTTGCTATAGTATATGCATATTTATATATATTATATATATAAAACTTTGCTGTAATAACATTGTTTTATCTGTTTTAATTAATGCTTTGCTATTCTCTTATAGCCACTTCGGTTTTAATTTTTAAGATTAATTTCTTTGTTTTTCAGGGAACCCATATTGAATTGTCTATTGGAATTATTTTGGGAATTTCAACTATGGCAGGTATTTAATAATAGTAGTGTTATTATTCCATTGTCTGTATATTTATGAAACATTTTAGTAGGTTAAGTATAGAAGAAGATACTTCATTTGAATGAATTTACTCACTGAGATGTCTGTCATTAATAGTTTACCTCCTTAATCCTATTGAAAGATTGTTGTTGAATCACAACGGGATTCTTGGCCCCCAGAGGAGAAGAATTCAATCCAGGGCCAGAGACGAGGCTTGACCACTCAGAGCTTTTGTGTAATAAAGTTTTATTAAAGTATAAAGGAGAGAGAGAAAGCCTCTGACATAGGCATCAGAAGGGGGCAGAAAGAGTACCCTCATGTTAGTGTTAGCAGTGAGTTTATATACTCTCCAGTGAATCCAAAGAATGTTTATATACTCTTCAATGAATCCAAAGAATGTCTGGAGATTGTAAAGACCTCACCAGACCTACTCCCATAATTTACATTTTAAGATAACAGAATTAGCCAGAAGGTTTAATCCAGAGACTGTCCTCAGGCAGAATACATTATTGTTATATAATCCTTGTAAGGAGCAGGTCTACCCCTATAATTTACAGAATTAGCCAGAAGGTTTAATCCAGAGACTGTCTTCAGGCAGAATACATCATTGTTATATAATCCTAAGGAATGTAGAGAAGGAAAAAAAAGTTTGTCCTTTCTTCCTCCTTGAGAATTCCAGACCCCTCTCTCCTTGGAGACCCCTAGACTTCTCATCAACCTGCCTAGGAAATGACTCTCTCACTATCCTTTAATTTTTAATTTTGTAAATGTAGTATGCATTTTTCTGAGAAAGTTTGGGAACTTTGTTAGTTAATGAGTAAGAATAATCTGCTATATTGACTGTGTTAAAAAATATTTTTTCTCTTAATTCAGTGTTACCCTAAAACCTTCCTACCCATTTTCTCTATCAAATTATTTATTTTCAAGTTGGGAAGAAAAATCAAGGAAGGAAACACAAGATCAAAAATCTGATTTGGTTCTGTCTCCTTCTTTCCCCACAAATACCACTCTACTCTGCATGATTGTGGAATTTGGGAACAATTCTGTGTTGTGTTACTGTGGAACATGTGAAGTAGATGAGTAATGAAAGAGACATTTCTCTCCTTGATTTTCTTGACTATTATAGCTGTACTTTACTCTTTAACTTTCAAGTATCCAAATTGCCTTAAATATTGTCTGAAAGTTGAAGTACAGAATGTTATGCAAATTTTTAAATATTGAAACCAAAATGGAAACTGGCTGCCACATCAGAAAAAAAAACACAAAAACTACTAATTGATGGAGGTAGAAGACTATAATCTCAGATCTCTAGTTTGAGATCTTGAAATTCAGAGCTATCCAATGAGTTACTTTGGATATAGTCATTGTAGCTTAGAAAGGTGGTAACTCTTCCAGACCAGTGCTTTATTGATTACACAGTGATCTACTATAGTGATTTTTCTGACTTTTATGTAGTAATTCACTTGTCCATTTTTTCATTTTTTAGCTGCTGCTTTGGGAAACCTTGTGTCAGATTTAGCTGGTCTTGGGTAGGTTCACTTGTGCATGTGTATACTTATTCTCTATTCTCCATTCTCCTTTAATTGAGAAGGATTCTGAAAAGGGATATTTATTTTTGCATGTGTGTTTTAGAACTAAATTTTTAAAATTAATGTTTCTAAATCAGCAGCACTAAATCTTTGGTGTGCATCAAATATAGACGCCTAGCTCACATCTCAGTCTTGCAGGATTAGTGTCTCTAGGGATGGGGCCCTGACATTTGAGTTTAAGAATCTTCTCAAGCAATTCTGATATGTGTAAAAATTTTTTCTAAAACTACCCTAAGGTAAGCAAAGTTGAATTTTTCATGTCCCGAAATGTTTATATGCATTTTATAAATATTTCTACAGGTGAGACAGGACTAAAAGTAAGAAACTCTATCATTATTTCATACCCCCTGTTCTCCCACTGAGTCCAAAGATAAGAAATATGGCTCAAATGTGAGGATACTGACTGGGCATGTTTTCTAGAGAGAGGAATTTTCAAAGTGAATAATGGCCAAAACATACATGGACTTGGCTAATTTTTGCTCTTTTATTCCATGTGGCAAGAAGGAATGATGAAACAAACTGAGGGCGCCTACTCAGAAAAGGCCAGCTTTCTCTCTTTCTGTTTTTACATCTTCTCTTCTAAGCAGCAGATGGCCTGGGCTGCTTCCTGAGCTTGGGGAAGCCTAGAAAGTATGAATTAGAGTAGGCATTAACTATTGTGATAAACATACTCTGTCTTGCTCAGTCTTTGGTTCTGTTTCTTCCTCTTCTTTTTGGTTCATTTCGATGGTAAGTTTTAAGATTTGAATTTGGATCTAGGAGCAGTCTACTTAGCCCTATAACCTAGGGAAAGGCAGCATTATACATGATCTAACTCTGTATATTAGACATCTGCACTTGAGTATGAGGCCACAGCTACTGTTCAAACACAGTTTCTTTGTTCTGGGGCCAAAGCAGAAATTTTGTAACTTGCAATTTCTGATGTAAACCTACAGTGATATTATCCCTTAAACATTCCATTTCCTAGTTTCCAACATTAAGGTTTATAATGATAATATTACAGATTTGTTGGGACTCTTCCATCTAAGAACTATTTCTCCTCTACCTTAAAAAAAATTATGTAGTAAATACCACATTTTATCAATCTTAGTTGCATAAGTTTTTAGAACTTAACATATCTAATATTGGGATCCATCTTATAATTGATGGTATGCATAATTTAATTGGCAAATTTTGTTCTTTCTTCCAGTTCTTAAAGTAAGATTGTATCCAATAAGCAATGGCCACTTAGAAGATACTTGAAATTGCCCTGAAAATTATAGGCTGTTTTTCTTAATATATCAATCTGATAAATTTTAAGAAAACTTTTTTCTGGTGACAGTTATTAAATTATATGTTAAAGTGCTTTGCTTTGAATTTGGAATAAATGTATTAATTGTAATTGTAAAATTTTTATATACCTTAAATTGTTCTTTTTAAAGTAATGGTAGAGAGTAACTACTCTTAAGTCAGTTAATTTACCTGTGTATTAAATATGTCAATCTGGAAAATTTTAAACCAAATATATGTATATACAATAAAGATAAAAACTGTAAAAGAATGTTTCCATCATTTCTGGAGTATACAGATATAAAATTATCTTTGTTGTAGTCATGAGTTTTTCATATGTGAGGACATAGTTTTTCATATGTGTCTCTCTGAAAACTTATATTCTGTCCTCTTGTATTTTTTATTTATTTAAAAAATTAGTTTAATTGGAGGCTAATTACTTTACAGAATTTTGGTGGTTTTTGCCATACATTGACATGAATCAGCCATGGGTGTGCATGTGTTCCCCATCCTGAACCCTCCTCCCACCTCCCTTCCTATCCCATCCCTCAGGGTTATCCCAGTGCACCAGCCCTGAGCACCCTGTCTCATGCATCAAACCTGGACTGGCGATCTATTTCACATGTAAGATACATGTTTCAATGCTATTCTCTCAAATCATCCCACCCTCGCCTTCTCCCACAGAGTCCAGAAGTCTGTTCTTTACATCTGTGTTTCTTTTGCTGACTCCCATAAAGGGTTGGATGGCATCACTGACTCAATGCACATGCGTATGGGTGGACTCTGGGAGTTGGTGATGGACAGGGAGGCCTGGCGTGCTGCAGTCCATGGTGTCGCAGAGTCAGACATGACTAAGCGACTGAACTAAATTGAACTGATATAGGGTCATCGTTACAATCTTTATAAATTCCATATATATGCGTTAATATACTATATTGGTGTTTTTCTTTCTGACTTACTTGTCTTCTTGTATTTTTAAAGACTTGCGGGCTACGTTGAAGCTTTGGCTTCCAGGTTAGGCCTGTCAATTCCTGATCTCTCACCAAAGCAAGTTGACATGTGGCAAACACGTGTTAGTTCACATTTGGTAAGTACTTTGTGTGGTTTATGATAATGAATTTGGGTAGCCAGAACAAGACACTGTATATAAATTCAGTCCCTTGAGAAATTTGAGATTTAAATTGATTTGAGTGGAGTTTTTAAGAAAAACTGTCCAAACCTTAGTAGGTTTCAGAAAAACTAATCATTGACTTTTTTGTAGGCATACTTGAAAAAGATTTTTGAAAAAAATCTTTATATGATTCAGTTACTGTTGAGGAGTATCAGTTATGTGCTGAGACTGAAGGACATAAAATGACTAATAAACTATAGTTCTTTTTGAGGATTGTATAGGTAAAGAATCAGACATATTAAACAAATTATAATTTAGTGTGACATATTCAGTAATAGAAATGTACACTGGATATAGCAGAAGCACCAGGAGAAGAAATAACTCTTTGTGGAAAGAAATTTCTTATAGTGGGGAGATTTCTTGGTGCATGTCAGATCTAAGGTTAGTTTTAAGTTATTGATGAGACATTTATTAGGTGGGAGAGAGAATTCCAAGTATATTGATTAGCAAGTAGAATTGTATGATGGTAACTAACTGGAAGTTCCTGGCAGAGAGAGGGACTGCATCTGACTAATCTGTCTCCCTGGTACCTACCGTAGAGTTTGGTACTTTGTAGATTCTCAATAAATGTCTGTATGAAGATATAAAACTTAATTGGTAAGTATTTTAACCTTAATAGCCATCATAGGAATGCAACATTTAAAATCATTTACAAAAATTAAATAAATTTTTCATAATATAGGTGAGATCACAGAAAAATTCTGTGTATGTAGACATATAAATATATTGCAGTGGGTATATACATATATTTGCAATTTTGTCTAGAATAGACAGCAAAGCAGTATAATTATGCACAGATATTCATATTATTTGATTTTTAAATAAATCATTGAGGAAGAACTATACACCAAAATGTTTATTGTTCTATCACTGACAATAGCGATGATTTTTAATGGTAAGAAGAGCTTTTATATTTATTATCGGCCCATCAGTTCAGTGGAACTTAGAAGTTTTTGTATTAAGTTTATGAAACAGTTTGAAAAGAGTTTATTCTAACACGTGTGAGTGGTCAGGGGCAGGAGGAAAGCAGTAAACAAAGTTATGTTTACATAATGATTAGACCTACATTCATAATTAGGTGTACATGGAGATAAATACTGAAAAGGAATATGTACAAAGGACAGCAAATCCAAATATGTTGAGAGTACTGGGTGAGATTTTTCGTTCCTTTCTATCTTCTGACTTTAAAATGTATGTACATTTTTAAGGTATTTTCTTTTGAATGCTTCTCTAATGTTATTTTTATGGCAATTTGAAAAAATTTAAAAATTTTTTTCCTGGTTGCCTTGAACTTTACATATTATTTGTTCTAGAACCTTTTTTGAACGTTATTTTTAATTTAAGTTAGTATGATCAAAAGAAATATAGTAACAGTTGAATTATATAGTACATAGTAATTTTTATCTTAAGCAGAGGTTCCTCTTACCGGGATAAAATAACTTTGAAAAAATGTTTTCTTTTGTTTCCATAGGGTAAAGCTGTCGGGGTAACTATTGGCTGCATTCTAGGAATGTTCCCTTTGATCTTCTTTGGAGGAGGTGAAGATGATGAAAAACTGGAAAAGAAAAATTAACTCGCATAGAATACCTTTAAAAGATGTAAGCTAATGTACCTCAGTTATCAAATATGCTGTCAACAGCATTTAGGAATTATGACAGTAACAGTGTATAGATAATGGGATCAAATAATTCAGCATGTATTATGGAAAACACTAACTTATTGTGGCTTGGTTTTCTTAGGACATCTTTTAAAAAAATTTTTGTGTACATTGGTAAAATGCTTTTTCATCAATGGCAGTCAACATTTTGCCTTTTCTTTATATACCAAAATACCATTTAAGTATCAGTCATTGATGTACTGTGCTAACAACTTGAGATTTGCCTGTTTGTTACCTACCATGTGTACACGCATGAAAGCATTTACTGTCGTTGTTGTCCCCTACAGTTAAAATTCAACCTCAAAATTTTTCCGAATTACTTAAGATGTTTAATATCAGTTGAATATTTCTTTTTTACTCTTTTGGCAACATCAATTTTGTACTGTTTCACAGTAAACATTTACAATCATACAGTTTCAGTCATTTTTTAAAAACTCTCACATCTATTCAAAATGAACAGACTTTAAGTACTTATCACTCATTTTGATTTTCTGACCTCTTAGTCTCAAGAGCCGGAGAATAATCAGGATGAACAATTATTTTTAGTCTCCCTACTACATAAGAACATAGAAGTGCATTATTTTGAGTTGGTTTTTATACTTTTATTTTCTCAACTTTGAATGATTACATAGTGATTTTTGACTCCTATGGGAAAGAAAGTCATTAGAGTGCTTTTAATGGGGATTGTGGGATTTAGGTCAACTAAGAGCTTTCACGTGACACTTGGAAAGTTACGAGGCTAAAAAAAGTTTTTTTCACAGAGGTATAAAATGGAAACTGTTAAGAAGGTCTATGGTATAACTGGTGAAGTTGAGGTGATGTTCGTAAGGTTAGTAAGTACAAATAATATTGTTTGGGAATGCTCCTCCCCTCCAAATGTTGTCCCCTTATCTGAGTTGAATTAATTTGAATCCTAATGTTATATCTTCTTTAGCAGATTTTATTTCTGGATAACTTCTTTTGAGGTGAAAAATATTTTGTATTTTACTTTTTGCTATATATATATATATATATATATATGTAGCCTAGTAATTAAAAGATGTATGAGGAGAAATTCTTCTCCCATTTTTCGTTCCCTTTCTTTTTTGTGGCATTTAAATCATATTCTAGATTGAAGTTCCTTATGTCCAGTCTTGTGTATCTGACTTAAGTGTAGCTAGAATTCACATCTATATTTGTGAGTCATAAATTTTAATTTTATGAACCTGTAAAGTTTGTTAGCATGTGATCTGTTACACATGTTAAAAATTTACTCTTAATTGTAAGAGTATTTAAATATATCACAGAGGAGAAAAACAAATTAAAATGACTATTTGGGCCACTGAAACTATTTACTTTGCTAAATAGATGAAAAAGAAGGGAAACTTAAAGATGGCTGTATTTACAGCTACCTTATTTTAAAGTTTTATTTGCACATTTACTTTGAACTCTTATTTTCAGAGGAGCTGGTTTCTCTCACAAGACAGTTTGTGATAAATTCTTTTCTGTTTACTTCAAAATTATTTTAGAGCTATCCTGTAATCATAGATTTTTGAGGGAAAAATAGATCATATGCTATAAAAATAAATACATAACATTCTTCTTATGTACAAATAATGTGACAGTCTCGTTTGATCAAATTAAAATGATAAAACTTAACATCTTAAATAGAATTGTGGTTTGTATCTTCCACATAACATCACAGACACCAATTTTTTTTTTAATTATTATTTCAGATAATAGGATTAGAGTGATTATTTAAAAATTTTTCTTTGGTAAATGTTTAAGTGCTTTTGTGCCTAACTTATATTGCCAGCCCTTTCTGTTCTCTAAAAACATATGTTTTTGTGGTGCTTAAATTTTCTTTTTATTAAGTCTTATATCCAGAAACCTTGCCTGTGAGTTTAGAAAGGGCTTTTGATATTTCCTTTTTTTTTTTTCTGCTCATGAAAGTAACATAGTCCTACAGAATCTTTTAGTTTAACTGAGCATCTGTAGAATTATTTAAGATTTCAAAATATGGAATATATAACCTTCATATTGAAAAGTACTTTAATTTATGGTCACAATACAATTTGCATAATTCAAGTAATTAGTTTAAAAGAATGGAGCCCTTTAGTCCTTAACCTAAGGTACACATTTTTTCTAGTATGGTGCTTTGCACAAAGTGGCTTCTGAAAAATGGTTCCCTTTAAGATAATGACGTCATATAATCATTGTTTCATGTTACTTGTCATCGAGACTGTTATTTCAGGTTGAAACTGGAATTCTTATTTCTCCACATTAACTATTTCTTTATTGGGAGCAACTATAACTATGGTTAAATGCAACATGAGCTGCATCAATACTGTTCATTTGAAATCATGTTGTCCGTGTATTATGATTTATTGACTTATTTATGCATGTAAATTGGGTGCATTTTGTTGCCACTGTATGTTAAATGGTGACCAATGTTTTTACAAAGGAATTGAACAAAGAAAAATACCTTTTAAGAAATTTTGGAATGTGGTTTTGATTTTGAAGTTTGATTTTCTTTCTAATCTCAGAAAATCCTGGTTATTCTATAGCTTAAAGGAAACAGTATAAATAAATGCAGATTTGTTTCAGGGTTCTAGCAGTGTCACTGAGACAGTAAAATGGAACTATTTACCATTTCCCTGAAGTCCACACTTGAAATACAACATTATAGATTATGAGAGCAGGATGATCCCATATTGAGATAATTTGACCTTTAATAGGATGTCAAAAAACTTTAGATAGATCGGCATAAATTACACTGATGGCTGTTTATTCACAGCAGAGATATCCAGGCCTTCTATAGGCATCATTTACTTTACTCCTTTTCCCCAGAAAATGAATTTTGAAGGTAATAAAAATTTATCTTTTATACCAAAAACTCATGCAAACCATTTTGAAGTAAAACCTCCCAGTTTTAGAATTATAGTTTCTTGCCATTTTAAGAGTGTATTAAATGTAATATAATTTTTCTACATTAATATTAAATATCTTTTTCTTGACCAATTGGGATCTTACCTAGGATGCAGTAGTGGGTCAGTGTAAGGGGGTCAATCACTGTAATACATTGCAGTAATAGAATGAAGCAGAAAATACCACATGATCATCTCAATTCTTGCAGAAAAGTGATTTGACAAAATAAAACATCTTTTTTTGTGGAAAAAACAATCAGAAAATTAGGTATATATCTAGTTTTTATAGCTTTTTCATCCCCCCCATTTTTTGCTGCTCTCTCTTCTGGCAATTGCTCTCTCTCTGTCTAATTTGCTGTTTTTCGGCTGTGTGGACTTAGAAACTTGATAGTCAGTCTTACCATAAATTATTTGAGAAATATTAGAAAATAAGCTATGGAGCCTGAGTGAAATGATGATGGCAGTGGTGATGATGATAAATATAATGTTAGTTCCCTTTCATTAAGCACTTACTGATTGCTTTGTACTGTAGTATTTTACACACATTATCACACTTAATTTCTGTAATGGCAATATTAAGTTGGTACTGTTATTATCCTTATTTCATATTGAGCAAATGGAGACATGGAGAGGTTAGTTTGCACAGGGCGTCACTATTAATAAGTGGACCAAAGTCTAGCTTTGTCCAAGCATGCAGTCTGTGATTTTAACTACTTACTATGCAGTCAGGAGAAGGCAATGGCAGCCCACTCCAGTACTCTTGCCTGGGAAATCCCATGGATGGAGGAGCCTGGTAGGCTGCTGTCCATGGGGTCGCAAAGAGTTGGACATGACTGAGTGACTTCACTTTCACTTTTCACTTTCATGCATTGGAGAAGGAAATGGCAACCCACTCCAGTGTTCTTGCCTGGAGAATCCCAGGGACAGGAGAATCTGGTGGGCTGCCATCTATGGGGTTGCGCAGAGTAGGACATGACTGAAGCGACTTAGCAGCAGCATGCAGTCGAGACAGCAGTTGCATGGACTCTGTAATGTCTGTTCTCTGCTCAGTCTTCTTTTTGCCTGTATATTTATGGAGTTATTTTCTCACTTATAACTTAAGGGAATTGCACTAAAACTCTCCAAGTTCACTTAACAAATCTTTTGCTTTTGACTGTATATTATGTACTAGGAACTGTTCAAGTCTCTGAATGAACAGCCAGAACATCCAAATTTCCTTAGGAAGCTTATTCTGTGGGGCGTGGAAGTGAGGGAGGAGAAGACAGGAAAGCAGTTGTACCCTTAAATAAGTGGTGATAAGTTCTTTAGAAATAAATGAAACGAGAAGGATAGAAAGTACCGGTGATCATATGTAGAGGGTTATTTTTATACAGAGTAGTCAGGGAGCACCTGAGAGAAGTAAGAAATAAACAATAGGTATATCAGGGAAGAGAAGGTATTATGCTAGGTTCTAGAAAGTTGATGTTTAGAGAATCTCTACTATATGAAATATTTTCATATTTCACTTTGGAATGCAATATACAATTTTTTTCTTTATATTTTTTTAAATTGAAGTGTAGTTATATACAATACTATGTTAGTTTCAGATGTGCAGCACAGTGAGTTATATATATTCATATGTATATATTTTTTCAGATTCTCTCCCCATACAGTTTATTATAATATATTGAGTGTAGTTCCCTTGCTGTACAGTAGGTCCTTGTTGGTTATCTATTTTATATATAGTGGTCTGTTTATGTTAACGTCAAATTTCTAATTTATCCCTTTCTGTTCTCTTTCTGCTTTGGTAACCATAGTTTGTTTTCTGTGTCTGTGGGTCTATTTAAGTTCATTTGTATCTTTTTCTTTAGATTACACATATCAGTAATATTATATGATATTTGTCTTTCTCTGTTTAATTCACTTAGTATGATAATCTCTAGATCATCCATGTTACTGCAAATGGCATTATTTCACTCTTTTTATATGACTGAATAATATTCCATTGTGTATATGTGCCACATCTTCTTTTTCTATTCACCTCTTGATGGACATTTAGGTTGCTTCCATGTCTTGGTATTGTAAATAGTGCTGCAGTGAACATTGGGGTGTGCATGTAAATTTTCATAATTGATTTTCTCCAGATACACGCCCAGGAGTTGGATTGCATGTAAAAATTTCCTTGTTTTGCAGTATTCATGTTTTCAGAATTAAGCCTGACTATTAACATTTAAGGACTAAGATTAATACTCCCTGCATATATACTGACAGCAGTAAACGGAAATGACTTGGAAGCATGGGGAAGCTACCTTGGGATTCATAAAGTCAGTGGGTGACCAATCTATCAGCAGATGATTTAGGGTTTATTATGTGCTCATAATGAAACCTTGTAATTTTTTTACCAAGATAGTAAATGCTATTGGTGTATGAGTTTTAACACTGAAATAAGTTTTTTTCCTCCAGCTTTTAGGGTTGAAGTAGGAATTAAAGCAGGAACTGGTAACTTTTAACATGAGGCTTTAGAACTTTCAGGATCTATTGATCTTATGCTGATAGCTGTATGAAGCACATGGTGTTTTGTATTGGTATTTGTATGAAATTTTATAACATCATACATAGGTTAGTGCTATTGATGAGTTTATGAATGAAAGAAATTTCAGCAAATTTTTTGTTGACTTCTGAAGATTAAAAAGATGGAATAGGCGTAGGATAGATTATACAATTTCTCCACAACTACAAGTCAAGCCTTTTGTTTAGATGAGTAAATTGTAAGAATGATGACTGAGGAGTTAAACTCAAAAAAACTACTTTGCGGGGAGATGAGGGGAATGTTCGAAACTGCAGGATAAGGAAATTTTCTGTGAGAACTGTAGAAGTCAGTAAAGATTTGATATCTGCTAATAATATGAGAGCTATACATTTATATAGTGCTTTACCATTTATAAAATATATGCATATGCAAGATATAATTGGAGTTTCAGAGAGATAGTTGAGTCAAAGAAAGCTGTTCAGCACATTTCTGTGGATTGGCTGTGCAACTAGTCTGCTGGTTTTGCCTGGGTTCAGTCATGTGACTGTAGTCCAGCTGGTGAGCTGGCAAAAGCTAGAGGGTTTAATATGCTTTTGACATAAACAGAGGGAGGACTAGGATCTCTCACCATGTGGTCTCTCATCATTTCATTGTCTATGACCAAATCTTAGCATGGCGGTTGGGTTCCAAGAGAGTAAAAGTAGAAATCATGAGGTCTCACAATGCCTACACTCTGGACCTTCTACAGTGTATCATCGACCATCTTCCCTTGGTCAGGACAAGTTACAAAACCAGCCCAAATTCAAAGGAGTGGAGAAACTGACTCCGTCCTTCTGAGGGGAGGATCAACAATGGCCTATTGCAAAGGGGCAGGGACACAGGGGAGCATTGTTCATTGGAGGCCATTGTGATAACATCTCTATCCTTCCAGATTATGCTTTATCATGGGCATATTTTTTGTACCCATATCCCTTCTGTTATATTGTGAGTTCCTTGTAACTCACATCTTTTATTCATCTTTTATTTCCCTTTGAACCATCACAGACCTTGAACACTGTTTCGTAAGTGCTGAGTTTCTCATGGATGATGAGAAAAGTAAAAGGAAAGTGGGAAAAAACTAAAATTTAAAATCTCTCTTTGTCATGGTAAGGTGAAAAGATCCCAAAATGTTTAAAATGATAATTTCCATAGCAAGCAAAAGCAAACCACAGCTATTGATAAGCCATTTAGAACATCCTAATAATCACAGCATTTTGTAACAAAATAGATAAGGGCAATGCAATCCTTAATTTTATAGATGAGAAGAGTTAAACTGTTTTTAAGTAATTAGATCTTAGGTAAATACAACTCTTTTGATTCGAAATTCTAGGTTTTCTTTTCTTCAAATTTTATAGAATTATATTTTTAGATACTTGGAGAGCAGGTGGACAACTTTGGGATTTTAAATTTACAGAAAAACATTCTGGTGGCTAGTACCATGCTTTTTGTGTTTATATTTTTCTGTGTGGATGAAAGATTTTAGAACAATGCTTAAGGTGCTTAAAATAAACGTTCATTTATTCCAAGTCCTTTTTATTTCTAAGCGCTTAGATTTCAAGAGACAAAGTATGTTGCAGGGCATCTCTGCCAAAAGCTTAGTCCAAGTTCTTTAGTCTTTTCTAGAAATTGTAGCCAATGTTTTGCCTATCTGCTATTAACACATTACCCTTTTCTTGCCATCTGATATCTGGCATGTTTTGTAAACAAGCTGAAAACTCTAGGCTGGATCCCGGCTACGTTTTGGGTTTTATAATTATATCTTCCCTCAATATTCTTCCCACTCAGACATCTAATAAATAGTTTAACTAATGCAAGATTCACCCTTTCTCCTTGTCTCTAAAATTCAGAAATTGAAAATGCAATTCAGAGAAAAACACCTTCTGTATTCACTCCTATTATGTGTTTGGTGTCCAATAAGGAACCAGGTTATGAGGGAGGTAGATGAACAGAATCATGAGACCCGATCCCTTCTCTGGAGGATCATTTGGTATTGGACAGATGGACAGTCTTTGGGTGTCTGCAAGCTCTGGAATTCTGTGATTCTAAGTGCGTGATCCACATGGTTCACAGTATTGCTATTTAGTTCTTGCAATGCATTATATTACAGATATTAAAATTTATATTTTTGGGCTGCACCGGGTCTTAGTTGCAGCATGCAGGATCTTCGATCTTCATTGTGACATGTAGGATCTCCCCACCACCCTTTTTTTTTAAGTTGCATCATGTGAGATCTAGTTCTCTGACCAGGGATCAGTCCTGGGCACCCTGCATTGGGAGTGCACAGTCTTAGCCACTGGACCACCAGGGAAGTCACTGTTGAGGTTTTTTGTTTTTATACAATTCAACATATTGGGCAATAAAATCAGTTTGACACTATTCATATCCATCTTTACTCTGAAGTAAGACTTAATATAACCTTTTTAAATAAAAACACTGAATTATTCCAATTCAGGAAAAATATAAATGAAACACAGTGATCTTAGAGGGCAAGGCATCAGTTTAGTTTGAATTATTGAATTAAATTCTCCATGATCCCATGGCTCCCTGTGAATACCATTAATTCACATCCATTGTATGATGCCTCAGCACTGAGGCCAAGGGTGTATATAATTCATTCTTGTCTTTGATATTTACCACAATGGTATATTATAGGTTTTCCTTCTTTCTATATTTTTTATTAGTCTTGGTATTAATTATGAACTTCTGCAGGCGTAGTAAGATAGTTGGAAATTCATTAAAAATACATAAATAGATTGAAATTCTGCACCCATCTCTGATGCTCATTTTAAGCCTCAGCCTCTAAACCTCTGAGTGGAGTGCCTCCTGCTGATCCATCTGGCAATCTTTGTAGAGGAAGATCTCCTTTCACAGCTGAAGTCCTTTGCTTTTCTGAAGCCATGTTAATAGCATTGATCATTTGGAATCTACAGCTCTAAGCTCATCAGTTTATAGCTCTGGGAACTTACATACCCATGAAGACTAATCTCGCTGAATTCTCACAGTGCCCCCATTATAAAATTGAGACAGTAATACCTCCTTACAGGATTGTGATTCATATGTACCATGCCTGGTGGAATGCTTGGCATATAGAAAGTGCTCAGTTGATGGTCATAGTGAAGATAGCATTTTTAGAAATCTTACTCCTATCTTCAATTTAGTGGTTAAATCTTTGGGAAGAAACAGAACTTGTAGAATATCTTTGAGCTGAGAAATACTGGGAATGTGAAAACATTCCACTTTCTCTTTGGTCATTTTACAGTGTGACAGTAAGTATTGAACTCTCAGTCCATCAGACACATCTTTGATGAAAATTAAACAACCAAAAGATAACCCAGATCAAACACATGGTTTTGAAGTTATTTTCCCACTGCTACCCCTAAAATAACTGCACTGAAGTCAACGATTTGGAGCCTTCCAATATTTTTCTTGTGTTGTGGAAGGCTGCTAAGGGCCTATGAAACTCCTGTAGTTTTACTGAAATAATGTTTAAACCTAAGTTCTCAGGTCTTTGGTTTACTAGCTGTTTGGTCCTAAGCAAATCCTTCAGCTCATCTGCAGAATGAGTACTAGCCGCACTTTTTATCTCACAGGTTTAAGATTGAATGAGACATTTCATGGGGAATGACTGTCATCGGGATGGCTGTTAATCATTCTAAAGACCTATTGGGGTGAAATGAGACTCCACTTACTGGAATACTTCAGAAACACCTCCTTTTCATGTGAAACAAGACTGACTATGGTTCACTGGATTCTTACATAGATACTTAATCTCATAGCACTAAATTCTCAATGGGTCATCTACTTTAACAATTCTAGCCTTTCTCAATCACTAACCTGGCTCATTCTCTCCCCTAGGTTGTGCGTATCTACCATATTTGGCTTATGATGGTTGGACTTGGGAGGAACTTGTCACTTCCTGGGTCCCCTTTGGTATGCCTCTCTGTAGAGAAATTGGCCACTTGATAATTTTATTAGAAAACATTTTGCTCCTGCCGAAAAAGTCCCAAGTTTACAAAAGACTCAAGTGACTTGGTAGCTAGTCTGCCTAGTTCTGGAGTACAGAATTATGGAGCCCATTTTTTTCTGTGCACCATATCTTCACCTTAGGCTTTATCAGCAATAAGGCTGCTATATTTATCTTCAACTGTCCGGCTTATTTGTTTCTCAAAATGTTAAGAATTTAACTGGGAAAGAGAAGTATTCTTTATTACTCTACTGAAAAGTAAGGGCCGACTTACCCAAGACTGGTTCCTCACACGGTGGCCTCTGAAAAACTCCATACAAACTACCTATAGCTGAGAGTTTAAGACAAACCAACATAGGGCAGGAATCTGCGTGGCAGTTTAGTTGGACTGATGTTCCCATAGCCAGGGATGGACTTCTTAGGTGGCTCAGTGGTATAGAATCTGACTGCCAGACTGGGCTTCAATCCCTGGGTCAGAAAGGTACCCTGGAAAAGGAAATGGCAACCCACTCCTGTATTCTTGCCTGGATAATCCCAAGGACAGAGGAGCCTGGCGAGCTATATAGTTCATGGAGTGACAAAGAGGCAGACACTACTGAGCGCACAACACTCACTGACACATCTCAACCAGGGATACAAGGTGGCAGACCTGGGCTGCATACTGAGGTTCTGCCATGTTATACAGCTGTGACCGCCCCCCCGCCCCCCCACCACCAGATCTGACCAACCTCTTGGTTTTGATAACTGATGAGTGCTCATGTTATGACGTCAGGGTGGAGTCAAGGTTCTGCCTCATCATATTGCTGGGGTCACAAGTTTTGGACCCCACATCAGTGTGTGTTTGTGTGCCTATGTGTGTGTGTGCATGCACATATGCCTTGCTAGGTCATTCATCTTTGGTTGCTGTCACCTCTAAACTTCAGCATTGTCTGCTCAAAAGCAATGATTATAACTTATCTAGAGCTCTCTAGTTGACAAATTTTATACCGATTATCTCATTTGACCATCACAATAACCTTGAAGACATAGATATCCCTTCAGTCAGTCAGTTCAATTGCTCAGTCGTGTCTGACTCTTTGTGACCCCATGGACTGCAGCATGCCAGCCTTCCCTATCCATCACCAGCTCCCACACCTTGCTCAAACTCATGACCATGGAGTCGGTGATGCCATCCAACCATCTCATCCTCTGTCAGCCCCTTCTCCTGGCTTCAGTCTTTCCCAGCATCAGGGTCTTTTCCAGTGAATCAGCTCTTCACATCAGGTGGCCAAAGTATTGGAGTTCAGCTTCAACATCAGTCCTTCCAATGAACACCCAGGACTGATCTCCTTTAGGATGGACTGGTTGGATATCCTTGCAGCCCAAGGGACTCTTAAGAGTCTTCTCCAACACCACAGTTCAAAAGCAGCAATTTTTCAGAGCTCAGGTTTCTTTATGATCCAACTCTTACCTGCATACGTGACTCCTGGAAAAACCATAGCTTTGACTAGATGGACCTTTGTTGGCAAAGTAATGTCTCTGCTTCTGAATATGCCATCTAGGTTGGTCAGAACTTTTCTTCTAAGGAGCAAGCATCTTTTGATTTCATGGCTGCAATCACCATTTTCAGTGACTTTTGGGGCCCAAGAAAATGAAGTCTGTCACTGTTTCCATTGTTTCCCCATCTATTTATCTTGAAGTGATGTGACTGGATGCCATGATCTTTGTTTTTTGAATGTTGAGTTTTAAGCTAGCTTTTTCACTCTCCTTCACTTTGATCAAGAGGCTCTTTAGTTCCTCTTCACTTTCTGCCATAAGGGTGGTATCATCTGCATATCTGAGATATCCCTTACCCCATTTCATAGGCAAGGAACTTGAATTCTGACAACTTCAAGGTCACAATGAATGACAGAGATGGTTCTCTGATACCCAGGTCTTTGGCCTCTCAATCCTGTGCTCTTTGCTTTATAACCCTTTCTAGAAGTCGGTAGTTTTATAAACATCTACTGAGTCATGTTGAAAAGCCTGATTCCCTTGTTGCTATGGGAATAGTTGAATGCTTTGTTTTCCAAAAGCCTTTTCTTTATCCCAGATAGCAGTTCCAGTAATGGATTTTGCTTTAGATAAAATTAAAAAGTAGACCATCTCTTTCTGTTCTCTAGAGCTTATTTTGCAGCTGATTTTTCAAAATTGCACAAAAGCTAAAGAAAAGAAAATAGATAGTGAAATATCTCACACCCAGATACTGCTGAGGTGGTACTGCAGGTGAAAAAGAAAAGAATACCAGACTGAGATGCATGTGTTCGGAGCCTACAGGGAAGATTAGATGATAGCCAAGGAAAGGTGGGAAACATCAGAAGAAAGGAGGTGTTAGGAAAAAGAGAAGAATACACACGCAACTTTTTAAATTGTGTCTCTGCACATTGGTAAATTACATTGTTACACCTGTTGCTTCGTCCCAGCAAAAGTTCTGGACATGCAGGGCAGTCAGGCCACTTTCAGCCCTGAAGGGACCAGGAGGGGTTACAGCCGAGATAATGCCTGATTGATAGAAATGGGGTCAAACAAGGAGGGTAATCTACTGGATGGAAGCTAAGTTAGGGGAAAAACTTAGAGCCTCAGAGGACTGTGAAGATGCAGGGGGTGTTGTAGTGAGAACTTCAAAGAGAGTAAGACTTGATCTATTCTAATGAGCTTGCAACCGAACATGGAACACAAGGCCTGACAAATACATTTTCTACTCAGAAGTGTCTAAAGACAGGATCATTTAGAAAGCAGATGAGCAATGAAAATATCACTCTCGGGAATCAGAACTGTCCCTGGAGCAGGGGGAAAATTCACAATATAGGCCCAGAATATAGCAGTTCAGAATTGTTGTGGGTCAGCAATTACTATGTGCCTGCCATTCCTTTCTGTGTTGAATGGGAATATCTACTATGGTTACCCTATCCCTTTCTTACCAGAATGTGAGAAAAACCTATTTGTCTCTTAAGTTCACAGGTTTTCAGATCTAAAGGAAAATATACCTGAGGGAGTCTCACCTACACTTGAACCTGTATTAGATAAAAGACCTTAGAGCCTGAGATTGGTGCTGTCATAGGATGGGACTCCTAGAGGTCTTGGAATATGGGAGGATTGTGAGCCATCCAGGAGCAGAGAGCAAAGTGTTGCAGTCTGTTTGATCAGTGGCCACAGAAAACAATGCCTCCTGGCATTCACAGTCTTGTGTGGTCTTCTTGCCATGAATCTGGGCTAAGCTTATGACTAGCTTTAACTCGTGGAATGCAGTAAAAGTGGCAGCATGTCAGGTGCCACCTTGTCGGGAAGTACAGCTTTGGTTCGGTGCTCTTGAGGGTCTATGCTGCCTTATAAGGAGTCTGACGATCACGCCAGAGGGTATGTGAAGTGACCTGAGAGAAATTCTGCCATCCTAGAGTATCAACTCTGCCCAGCCCCCAGTTAACTCACAGCTTAATACAGCTAGTGAGTGACCATCAAAATCAGCTGAGAGTTTGTCGAGCTAAGCCCAGTCTAGATTTCAGAATAGTGAGCAAATACAAAGTTAGTTGTTTTAAGCCACTCAGCCTGGGGGAGGGTCTGTCTATAAGCAATAGGTATATGAAACAGGACCACCTTGAAAAGTGGATCCATGAACATATGACTAAAATAATTATGTAATAACAGTACCTCAATAAGAGTGGAAAATAAATATCTGGTTTAAAGTTAATTGACTGAGTTGACTCAATCGCAGTCTGAGCATAAGTCACAATTGAAAAGACTGATGCTGCAGAGTAAATGGAGCAGGTTCAGAATGCTGACTATTCACCATCTGGGGATTTGGTGTAGGATGTGTGTGCATTTTAAAATCAGGAAAAGGGGGAAAAAAATCAAGTCCTAGTAGAGCCTAGAGATTTGTTTATGCTTTTTAATGCCGGAAACTTGAGGTGGTTTTCCTCCTCTGAGGAAGGAAACTCCAATTTGTAATCCTCCACAGCTAAGGCATATTTCCATTTTTCCTCCTCAAGTCTCACTCGTCACCTTCCAGCCACGTGAAGAATCGTTGAATGCTGAGTGCTTAGCTGCTCAGTTGTGTCTGACTCTGTGACTCCATGGACTATAGCCCGGCAGGCTCCTCTGTTCATGGAATTTCCCAGGCAAGAAAACTAGAGTGGGGTGCCATTTCCACGTCCAAGGGATCTTACCAACCCAGGGATCGAACCAGTGTTTCTTGCATCTTCTGCACTGGCAGGCAGATTCTTTACCACTGTGCCACCTGGGAAGCTCCTAAGAATCATTGCATGATTCAGATATGCTAGGGGCTCTCACATCTCTCTGCCTTGTTCATGTTATTCTTCCTCCTGTGCCCTGTCCCCAATTCATCCATCAACCTCTATGCTCCACTCACTTTTTAAACATATAAATTTGGCTTATTACATACACAAGCAAGTGGGTAAATGAAGAGAGACATAAAGGCTTTTATCTTCATCTTTCTTTTAAGTGAAGATTTCATGATGTAGAGTCCTTGACAATTTGGATTTGTTCTTCACGCTATGCACTGACTGTCTGTGATTCCTGATTTTTTTCTTCCAGACACAGACCGTCTGCTTCATGACCTGCCACTGACTGCCTCTTCAACACTATCTCATGCTGCTCTTCCCCTCACTCTTGATGCACCCGCCACACTGGCCTTCTTTCTGTGTCTCACACTCAGCAGACTTTTCGCGTCAAAGTCTGTCATGCCGTTTCCTCTAGGGAAAACGCCTCTTTGATGTGCTTACAGGGCTGGACCCTTCTCAATACTCATACCTCAGCCCCAAATTCTCAGAGAGGTCATTCCCGAATTCTCAGTCTAATGTTCTCTCTTGTCCTGCCACAAGTCCATCTATCATGGGAGGTTTTGGAGTTTTTTGTTTTGTTTTGCTTTTACCTTAATTAAAGATAGCTTATTGCTAAAATTCTAACCATCATCTGAGTCTTCAGCTAGTCAGAATCTTTTTGATGGTAGTACACTCTACCCACTTTATCCCCCTGGAAAAAGTGCAGGCGAAGCTTCCACTGGGGAAAGAACTGCTTGACAACTGTCCTCTGTGTCCCCAACAGGCTGACCTCTCCCACCCCCATATTTTGTTTTTATCTCTATTATTTATGGTTTGTTTGCTTATGTTTTGCTCCTTCTAGGCCATGCATTTCTACTGGAGACATGGAGAAATCCTACTGAGATGACACATGAGTAATATGGGGCAATAATGGCACGGTTACACTTGGCCTGGGATCAGTGGTTTTCAAAGTTCTGGTTGCATCAAAAGTGCTAGTTAGAGAGGTGTACTTTCAGTGCCCAATCCACAGTCTCATTCATTTTGAGGCTGGGAGATCTGCATTTTAACAACCCTGGTGACCCTGATGCAATAGGTCAGGTGACTCCATTTTACAAAATACAATCTGGGTTCCTCCAGTCTCGTCTGTCCTCTTACTACTTTGGGCTGATTCCCTTCAGCAGAGGAAGAGCCTAGGATGGTATTTGGTGAAACTCAAATCAGGGGGACACATTTGGGTAAAATGTCCTGTCCTAAAAGTCAAAGGCACAGGCTAAAATAATAATTATCTGCTGATGTTATTTATACCCACTTGCTCTGATTTGCTTTTCCACTAACAGTCAAGAACTGGCCATATTTAAAGGTGTGCTGGTTGACACTTTTTTTTTTTTTCAAGGCACACTGAATAACTCTTCAAAGCTAGAAAAATTCATGCATTTGATAAATGAGTTGTGAGGAGCTTATCTGTCAGCTGCATGGTGTTTCCGCAGTCTTCCTGTTCTGGGCAATAAATACATCGTTATTGAAGGCAAGAGCTATTCATTAGTTATGTTCATACAGTCCAGTGGAAGCCCCAGATTATTCAAACTGACAGTAATTACAATAGCTGGGATGCATAGTGGTAAAGAATCCGCCTGCCAATGCATGAGATGCAGGAAACCCAGGAAATACTGGTTCAGTCCCTGGGTGGGGAAGATCCCTGGAGTAGGAAAGGGCAACCCTCTCCAGCATTCTTGCCTGGAAAATTCCATGGCCAGAGGAGCCTGGTGGGGTCACAAAGAGTTGAATGTGACTGAGCAATTAAGCACGCACTGTTTATCTACCTGTTGCTTTGTATCAAGGCTGTGCTCAGTGTTTTATATCCATTTTATTCTTTAATCTTCACTAATACTTTTGAAACAGGTTTTATAAATGAGGGAAGTGAGGCTCAGAGAAATTAAATAACTGGTCCAAGGGACAGAGCAGGGATTAATACAAGGTCTGCTTGCCCGTAAGACGTAGGTTTCCATATTACACCACAGGCTCACTCCTTAGAGCAAACCTCTGTAGGTTACAGATGGGAGAATGGCCATTTAGTATCAGAGTAGAACTTAGGGCCCAGGCCTCCTTACCCTCAGCATAATTTCCTATTCATGACCTTACATATGGGGGAAATGACGGAGAGAAACTGGGACTATTAATGATTAATTCTAGGGAAAAAGAGGAAAAATCCTCTGATGGTCCTTTACTTGCTTAGATAATTTGGGAAATTCTTGACTCCTCCAGAAAGCGTGGTTTTACAGAAATTCTTACCAAAGTCTAAATTCGCTATTATATATGGAATTGGAATGGATGATCTGGGCCCTGGCCCAGTTTCCACAAACTGCTATTCCCCTAACTTTGTGGAAATGCTAAAACCATCATATAATCTTCTCCGTCCATTCTGAAGACTCTCAAAACCTCTGAAGGCCTTGTTAGACCCATTCAACCATTACAGAGCTTTTCATGGAGAACTGGCAAAGGATAATAGCTAAGTCATGAGGTGGGTATTTTAGATGAGAACAGGCTGTTTTTATGAAAACCCAGCAGCTTTTGTGACTATTAACAGAAGCAGCAGAAAGCAGCCACAGGCAGTGCCATGAGTAGCCAAGACTGTGGCTCAATAAGATCCCACGACATGGCCAAGGAGACCCCAGATCAGCCTCGAGCACCTGTATTTACTCTCAGCTCTGCCTATGACTGGTGAGAATGTTAGCTGTACAGTCGTGTCCAACTCTTTGTGATCCCATGGACTGTAGCCCACCAGGCTCGTCTGTCCATGGGATTCTCCAGGCAAGAATACTGGAGTGGGTTGTCATTCCCTTCTCTAGGGCATCTTCCTGACCCAGGGATCTATCCCGGGTCTTCCACATTGCAGGCAGATTCTTCACCATCTGAGCCACCAGATGAGACAGGCAAACCTCTCAACTAGGGCAGGCTTTTTGTTTTAAATTACTATCTAAGGTACTATGTATACTGCTGGTGGAAGTGAGAATTGGGCAAAAAGGTCAAACAATTCAGCATAACTCATTTCTCTGTGTTTTTGTTTGGTTTAGGTTGTTCACTTATTTATTGTTTATTAGTTCTGTAAATTCCACATACAAGTGAAACCAAACAGCATTTGCCTTTGCTCCTGTCTTAAGTCACTTAGTGTGATACACTCAAAGTCCATCCACATTGTTGCAAAATTTAATTTTTGTTATGGCTGAGTAGTGTTGTGTGTATATTATACACACACTACATCTTCTTTATCCACTTATCTGTTGATTGATACTTAGGCTTTTCTAAAGTGGGGAGGGAGGGGGGGCAAAATGGATAAAAGGGATTAGCTGTACAGTGACCAATGGATACAAAATCTTTGGTGGTGAGCACATTATATGGTACACAGAAATAGAAAGGTCATGTATACATGAAACTTATATAATGTTATAAATCAATATTGCCTTAATAGAACAAAATTTTTTTTTAATTTTATTTTAACAAAAATGGAATCAGGACTTCCCTGGCAGCACAGTGGTTAAGAATCTACATGCTAATGCAGGGAATATGGGTTTAATCCCTGATCCAGGAAAATTCTATGTGCAGTGGAGCGACTAAGCCCGTGTGCCACATCTACTGAGCCTGTGCTCTAGAGCTCATGCTCCACAGCAAGAGAAGCCACTGCAATGAGAAGCCCTTGCACCTCAACGAAGGGTAGCCCCCACTCACCACAACTAAAGAAAGCCCATGCAAAGCAACCAAGACCCAGCACAGTAAAAAAAAATGGAATCAACCAAATACTCAAAAAAATAACTCATCCCATGTAAGCTGTTGGGAAGTTAGTAATCTGCCAACTTTGCTGGACGTTCTGTGATTTTTCAATATAACTTCACAGTTGATGTGATCAATATTACTGCACACAGCAGGAGTATAGCCAGTACTTGGTGGAATCAAGCTGCTGGATATTTATGATAATTGAGAACTTCAAAGACGAGTTTGAACTCCACCGATGTCACCCTTGTCCCTTGTCTTCTGGAAATTCAAGAGCTAATGGGTTGTGCTGGTTCAAGATCACCGTTGCCTAAAGTGTGGGTTATGTTCCGTCACTATAATATGCAGGATGTTTTGCAGGGTAGGCAAACGTTTTAAATATGTAGTTAGATATTTAACTGTGTATATTTTTAAATATTCATTTGAGAAATGAAGTTAAAAGTTATCACTTAAAAATATATAAACAGGATATGACAAAAATCATGAAAGTGGCATACATATGACTATAATTTAGGATCTCCTAGAATATTGTCTGAGTCTTTGCAACCCCATGGACTGTAGCCCGGTAGGCTCCTCTGTACCAGGCAAGATTACTGGAGTGGGTTGCCATTTCCTTCTCCAGGAGATCTTCCCCAACCCAGGGATTGAACACAGGTCTCCTGCATTTCAGGCAGATTCTTTACCATATGAGCTACCAGAGAAGCCCCAGAATATAATTCCTTAAGCCAAACTCTTGGAGCCAGATGTGTTCTAGAATTCAGACTATCTCATGCATTACTTGACACCCCCAGAGGTAGCTGGAAAAGCACTCTCAAATCAAACACATTGTTAGTTCTGCAGTAAAACATATGAATAGGATAAATAAAGTCTATAAATAGATTTACATTAATGCAAATATTGCAGCCAAATGAATTATAAAAATACTGCTTTTCAGATATAAAAATGTAAAAGCATTTTGTAATTGAGAAGTTTGAGAGAGGTTGCTATATTCAGAAAGTCACAGTGGGTGCATAAGATTGGAAGTAAAAGGAGGGTGGAGTTTGAAGAAAGGCTGGGGACAAAGGTTAAATCATAAAGAGCCTTGTTCTCACTAAAGAGATTAGAGTTTGTTCTCTAAGCAATGGAGAGTCACTGGTTTGGAAGAGGTGAACTACGTGGTCATATTTCCATGTGTGATGTCTCATTTGACTTGAAAATCAGGGACTGTTTCCTTAAAGAGGTATCAGTTACCTTAGGACTGAATGGACCAGCAGAGATGGCCTTTCATCCAGAGCAGAAGCTGCTGTGACAGCCAGATATTGTCAGGGTTCACAATGATATGAACTAGGAACAATGATATGAACCAAAAGAAACCATTTCCATGTATTGAGCACCTACTATGAGCACCAGCATACACACACGTCTCTTTAATCATGGCAGAAGCCCTGCAAGGGAAGCCATCGCTCCTAGGACACAGAGGTGGAATTCAGACCCATCCCTCTCAGACCCCAAAGACTACTCTCTTCCCATCCCACAAGCTGCCTCTCCTGTGGAGTTCAGTCTGGGCCCAGAGACAGAAGAAGGTAGAAGAACAGAGGCTCAGACAGAAATGAAAGTTGGAACTATATATATATATATATATATATACATATACATATATATATGTATATATATATATACACACATATATATGTATATTTAAATATATATGTAATATGTATAATAGTATATATAAAATTGTTATTGTTGTTATTGTTCAGTCACTCAGTGTCTGACTCTTTGTGACCTTATGAACTGCAGGCTTCCCTGCATGCCAGGCTTCCCTGCATGCCAGGCTTCCCTGTCCTTCACTATCTCCGAGAGTTTGCTCAAATTCATGTCTATTTAGTCAGTGATGCCATCCAACTATCTCATCCTCTGTTGCCCTCTTCTCCTCTTGCCCTCAGTCTTTCCCAGCTTCAGGGTCTTTTCTAATGAGTTGGCTCTTCACACTAGGTGGCAAAGTATTGGAGCTTCAGTTTCAGCATCAGTCCTTCCAATGAATATTAAGAGTTTATTTCCCTTAGGATTGATTGGTCTGATCCCCTTGGCATCCAAAGGACTCTCAAGAGTCTTTTCCAGCCCCACAGTTCAAAAGCTGGGAAAACTGGTCAGCTACTTGTAAAAGAGTGAAACTAAATCACTTTCTAACACCATACACAAAAATAAACTCAAAATGGATTAAAGATCTAAACAGAAGACCAGAAACTCCTAGAGGAAATCATAGGCAAGACTCTGACATAAACCACAGCAGGCTCCTCTATGACCCACCTCCCAGAATATTAGAAATAAAAGCAAAAATAAACAAATGGGACCTAATTAAAATTAAAAACTTCTGCACAACAAAGGAAACTATAAGCAAGGTGAAAAGACAGCCTTCAGAATGGGAGAAAATAATAGCAAACGAAGCAATGGACAAAGAATTAATCTCAAAAATATACAAGCAACTCCTGCAGTTCAATTCCAGAAAAATAAATGACCCAATCAAAAAGTGGGCCAAAGAACTAAACAGACATTTCTCCAAAAAAGACATACAGATGGCTAACAAACATATGAAAAGATGCTCAACATCACTCATTATCAGAGAAATGCAAATAAAAACCACAATGAGGTACCATTTCATGCCAGTCAGAATGGCTGCTGTCCAAAAGTCCACAAGCAATAAATGCTGGAGAGGGTGTGGAGAAAAGGGAACCCTCTTACACTGTTGGTGGGAATGCAAACTAGTACAGCCACTATGGAGAACAGTGTGGAGATTCCTTAAAAAATGAAATAGAGCTGCCATATGACCCAGCAATCCCACTGCTGGGCATACACAGCAAGGAAACCAGAACTGAAAGAGACATGTACCCTCATGTTTATCGCAGCACTATTTATAATAGCCAGGACATGGAAGCAACCTAGATGTCTATCAGCAGATGAATGGATAAGAAAGCTGTGGTACATATACACAATGGAGTATTACTCAGCCATAAAAAGAATACATTTGAATCAGTTCTAATGAGGTGGATGAAACTGGAGCCTATTATACAGAGTGAGGTAATCCAGAAAGAAAAACATCAATATACTAACATGTATATATATGGAATTTAGAAAGATAGTAATGATAACCCTGTATGTGAGATAGCAAAAGAGACACAGATGTATAGAACAGTCTTTTGGACTCTGTGGGACAGGGTGAGGGTGGGATGATATGGGAGAATGGCACTGAAACATATAAATTATCATATGTGAAACGAATTACCAGTCCAGGTTCAATGCATGATACAGGGTGCTCAGGGCTGGTGCACTGGGATGACCCAGAGGGATGGGATGGGGAGGGCGGTGGGAGGTGGGTTCAGGATGGGGAACACATGTACACCCATGGTGGATTCATGTCAGTGTATGGCAAAACCAATACAATATTGTAAAGTAAAAAAATAAAACCAAAATTTAAAAAAAAAAAGCGTCAGTTCTTTGGTGCTGACTGAGCCTTCCTTTTGATCCAACTCTCACATCTGTATATGACTACTGGAAAACCATATGTAAAGTTACAGTAAAATTATTCTGTCTAATGTCTTGCATTGTCTGTCGCCTATTTGATAAAAATGATTACTTCCAATAAGAAATTCCACCATTACATGATTTGTGCCTACATTTCTTTTCTCTCTTTTATGAACCAAACTCCTCTTTTGCTTTTTTATATTAAGAAACAGTGTACAGAAGGAAATTCTTGCCCTTTGTGTAGGTTCTTTAATAAATTTGAGCCAGAATACTTTCCACTGTCGTCTTGGCACTTTCCATCGGATTCTGTGAATGGAAATTTTGAAGCAAGTTCCTAAATCCTGTATCATTCTTGAAGGTCACATGTACCTATTGTGAAAATGTGAAGCTGTATTTCTGATCTTGAAATTAATGATAACATTTGAAGAACAAAATATATATACATATAAATATATTAAATATATGTTAAACATATGTATATATATATTATATATAATATATATATGTGTATGTATATATATTTTTGGCCATGCCATGCAACATGCAGGATCTTAGTTCTCCTACTAGGGATGGAACTCATGCCCCTGCACTGGAAGCATGGAGTTTTAAAAACTGGACAGGCAGGAAGTCCCAAAGTAGGGATCAAACTTTAAAGAACCTTACCAATTTAGCAACTGTTCCAAACTTGGTCTCTCCAGATACCATGCTGCTTTCAAATATGCCTGTGCCCCTAATAAGGCCGTGTTCATCAAAGTGAGATTATTATGTACGAGAGGAATGTTCTAAGGGAACTAGTTTTAATCCAGGATTCATTTCCCTAGCCTGTTCCTTTGGCTGTGTGCTTTTATCTTTTTATTTTTCAGAGTCTGTATACTCTAGGTGAAAACAGAAGTCATGAGAAAGAATTCAGGGAGCAGGCCACATTGCAGCTGACACTGTTCTGAAGGTAGTGTTGAGGATCTAGAGAAATTGCAGAGTTGGCCAGGATGTGAATGCGAGTTGGATACTGGGCTAAGGCTATGGGGGATATAAGCATCTTTAGGGCACCCTTCCTGTTCCCCTCCACTCCATGAACATCAAGAAATTTACCGTAGGAGTTAAGGATGTACCTTTGAAGCAATCAGAAATGATGGCATGCTTATGTGCTAGGTAATGACTGAGAGAGAGGGTTTGGTGATGGTACAAATGTGGGGTTATCGTGAATGGTGACAGGCAGGGAAGGAAAGGCCCTGGGTCTTGAAAGTGCTGGAGCCTGGATGCTGGCTATCTCTGACACAGGGGCCCAGGTGGGGGGCAGCACGGAGATGAGTTATTCCCTGGCATGAACGCATTCCATGAAAGCTGACCCATTGATAGCACTGGGGCCTCCACACACCAGTAGCCCCAAAGATTAACCCCAGGGGTTAGGTGGTTACCACTACATATCCCAAAGGATAGATATATTACTAGCCACCAAACCTGCCTCCCCAAGCCCTCTGGGCTCATATGAATTAAAGTAAAACTGGGTGAGGAGGCAAGATGAGCACCCAAAGGACAAAGGTTACCTGCGTGTGGTTTCCTTTGGCCCTGCCTCCAACCAAGTATTTATAGGATAAAATAAATCCAAGGGGCCCTATATGCAAGACAGCAAAAGAGACACAGATGTATAGAACAGTCTTTTGGACTCTGTGGGAGAAGGAGAGGGTGGGATGATTTGAGAGAAAAGCACTGAAACATGTATATTACCATGTGAAATAGATGACTAGTCCAAGTTCGATGCATGAAACAGGGCACTCAAAGCCAGTGCACTGGGACAGCCCTGGCAGGTGGGATGTGGAGGGAGGTGGGAGGGGGCTTCAGGATGGGGGACACGTGTACACCCATGGCTAATTCATGTCAGTGTATGGCAAAAACCACCACAATATTGTAATTAGCCTCCAATTAAAATAAATTTTAACAAATCACAAAGAAAATATTTTCTCAATACAGAAGTTTTTAATTCTTAAAAAAAAAAAAAAAAAAGTAACCTGAGGGGCTTTTTAAAAAATGGTATTATCACAATCCAGAGAACACTACTTTTTCTGAAAAAGGATAATGACTCTTTGCATATGTGCCATACCAAAGTCCATGAAATAGCCAGGGCCCCCAGTTATCAGTGTACCTTTGATCCTGTATTCTTTACCTAAAGATTTATTTATGTCTTTGGGAGCCAGCCTGAGTCTGTCTTACCACAGAGCCCCTGGGATATAGCTTCTCCTGGCTTAACTCCCGGGAGCTCCCCCTTTCTGTCTTTCCGAAGGCTCTAGAATCTCACCCCTTTCCCCACTCTGTCCCCACTGATCACCAGAACTTTCTCTCGTCCTTGTTGTCTCTAAGGACCAGTAGATGGGCTCCTCTTGTTTGAAAGTTTTTTATTCTCCACTAATCATAGTGGGTGTACAGATAGCAGAGAGACCAAAATCAAAATAAGCCCAGGGAGGTCATAAAGTTTAGGAAATCTTAGAGAATTCATGCTGTCATGAAGTTTTTCTGGAGGTGCTAACAGTGTGGCCAAGTGGAACGGGGTCCAAACCTTGGTCTAACCACTTCCCAGCTGATGACCTCAATGAATCAATTACTTATCCCAACCGAGCCTCCATCTTCCCTCTGGAAAATGGGGACAGAAGCACCTGCTCCTGGTGTTGATCTAGAGACAGAAGAGACGACACACACGCAGCACCACAGCTAATGCCCTACATGTAATAAGCACTCCACAAAAAGCTGTTTTTCCTGCTAGTGTTTGGGAAGACCCCTGGGCTCCAGCTCTCTGTCTTCATTTCTGGAGGAGATGGTCATCCCATCTGCCATGAGGACCTCTTCTCAAGCTTATAGGCTGCAGATGGAATATCCAGAATCATGTGCAACAACCAGCTGCCTCCGCCCTGTCTATGGGGAGTGACCTGAAGTTCGGAGAATGCAGGATGGGGCTGGTGCCCGCCTCCTCAGGCCCCTAAAATGTCCCCTGAGAGGAGTTCCTGGTACTTCTTCTTTCTTCCTAAAAGGAGACGCCAACTGTTCCATTTCCTTTTCACGATCTCTGCTCCATCTCAAAGCAGTGAACATCAGGCCTTATCTTGGCACAAGAGGTCAGGAGGCTAAGGTATCCAGCCATGTTCACCATCTTGATGTGTCTGTTAGTGGCTCAGTCATGTCTGACTCTTTGTGACCCCCATGAATCGTAACCTGCCAGGTTCCTCTGCCCATGCAACTCTCCAGGCAAGAATACTGGAGTGGGTTGCCATTCCCTTCTCTAGGGGATCTTCCCAACCCAGGGACTGAACTCAGGTCTCCTGAACTGCAGGCAGATTCTTTACCATCAGAGCCACTAAGGAAGCTTACCATCAGTGTGCTTCACATCAAAGCTGAGTTTCTGTTGGGTCCTTGACCCTCTCCGTAGGTCTGCGCTAGAGGTTTTCTTAGAGATCAACCTGGGCAAAACTTCATCGTCAACTGGGAGAGTCAATCACTGTCCCCAGCAGGTTGGCAATCGGTCAGGCCAGCAAAATTCCAGTGCTGCCCTCCGCTGAGGACCCACATCCGTGGCTGGCCTGCCACTCCCGGTCTCCCTCAAGGTGTTCCCACACCTTGAATCCCGTTAAGGTTTGGGGTTGGGCTAGGGTGTGGATTCCCACCATCACTCCATGGAAGATCTCTGGGGAATGCACATCTGTCTCCTTGCCCTGTAATGGCATGATTGGATATGCAAAGCTACAAAACTCGTTTTACCACTTGGGGGAAAGGAGACCAATGCTTCCTGAGTGCTCCATGGTGCTGAGCACCAGCAATCAGAATGTCGAATGCATCATCTCGTTTTCTCTCATTCAACGGCCCTTTTAAAAGCAAGAAGGAGAGACTGGAAGGGGGTAATGAGCCTGATGTTTCCCTGGAAACTCAGATGAAAAGTTTCTGTTTAGGAGTCAAATCAGGAAAAACCATTTAGGAAGACTGGGAGTAAACAAGGCAAGAATCTGCTGATGAGAAATCAAGGATGCTGGGAAACTGTAAGCAAAGTGATCTTATCCTAAGGAGATCAAGCAGAGGTCTTTGGAATCCACTCAGCAGAAGCTATTCACTTGAAGTTTATGGTTTTGGTGAAGGACTAGGGAAGCAAAGGTGCAAATGAGGTTGAAAAACAGAACAAAGAAAACCATCAAAGAGCCAGGAGTGAGTGGAACCTTTCAAACACTGTGCTGGAGAGTGTCTGCTGCCCCATGAGCATCACTTCAGTTCAGTTCAGTTCAGTCACTCAATCATGTCCGACTCTTTGCGACTCCATGGACTGCAGAACGCCAGGCCTCTCTGTCCATCACCAACTCCTGGAGCTTACTCAAGCTCATGTTCATTGAGTTGGTGATGCCATCCAACCATCTCATCCTCTGTTGTCCCCCTTCTCCCCCTGCCTTCAATCTTTCCCTGCATCAGGGTCTTTTCAAATGAGTCAGCCCTTCGCATCAGGGGGCCAAAGTATTGGAGTTTCAGCTTCAGCATCAGTCCTTCCAATGAATATTCAGGACTGATTTCCTTTAGGATGGACTGGTTGGATCTCCTTGCTGTCCAAGGCCACTCGTATTTTTGGGTAGATGTATCATACCATGCATCAGTCTACATACTCCCCAATTCAGCATCTCCGCTCCTCAATAAAATTTTGATGTCCATATATTTGGTATGTAGGGAAAGGCGGGTGATATTTCTTTTTTCTTTTTGGCTGTGCTGAGCAGCATGCAGGATCTTAGTTCCCTGACCAGTGATCAAACCCGTGCCCCTACAGTGGAAGTATGGAATCCTAACCACAAGACCTCCAAGGAATTCCCAGGAAAGGCAGTTGAGAGGTGCTGAAGTGGGCAGCTGGGCTTGATTGACAGTTGTTTTTTTCATCTTTGATTCACAGGCATTCTGACTTGTATCTCAGGCTCTAAGAAGAGACATGTACCCTGTGAGCCCCAAGGTGGACACGTCCCTCTGAGACCTCACAGGTTACAACCCTCTGCAGCACATTCTCACACTGGCTCATTTGCACAAACTCTAAGAACAAGACACTCATTGCTCTAAATCAGTGAACAAACAGAGATGCACTTAGTGGTTCCTAATGAAGAGAGCAGCCCGAGGAGAACATAGTCAAGATTGAGTGTAAAAGCAGAAACGGTTAAGGCGGATACTCAAACAGGTGAACGAGAGGAGGAGAATCAGAACCTCACATAGCACCAGATCGCTTCCCTTCCCAGAGATGATTATATAAATGCAGTCATTTTTTTCTCTGCAGGCTGTTTCCCAATGTCCAGAGTGGACACATCAAGATCCAAGGAGCTGCTCTAATATTCACCAGAGCCTTTTTCCTTCCTTGGTGACTTGTATTATTTTTCTTTTTGGAGGAAAATGCTTCACTTAGAAATGTCTGCAAATCAATGATGTTTATAAAGGGCATGTTAGTCACACAGCGTTAAGCTGGGAGGGAGATAATTGCCTATGACACGGTTTCTGCCAGGGCCGCTTTGTACAGCTGTGCAGGTCCTACTAGGGTGTTAACTAGGGTGTTATCAGCACTGTTGTCTCTGCAGTTATCCGCTCTCCCCAGCTTATTCAATGCAACACGTAGTATATGGGAGCTCTGGCCATCCAGGGAGTTTAGAGCATAGTCGGAATTTGAAGGTTACAGCTGTGTTGTGGAGCTCCCCACAGAATCTCAGATGCTCAAACATTTCGCAAAGTGTAGGACCTGGGACTGAAAACTGTGAATTCCTTTGGTGAGTGTTTTGGTACGTATTCACGCATTCGGTCCATTCCAGCGAAGTGACAAGGAATGAACGTGCGGAAGGATCTGACGTAGAAGGATCTGACGTAGAAGGATCTGACGTAGAAGGATCCGACGTAGAAGGATCCAGCCTGTGCATAGAAGTAACCATCCGCTGGGGCCTCACCTTTGAGAACCATGGTGACTTTCCAGGAAGAACGACAGACCAGGGAGAAAAGCATCTTCTCAGGTGCATGGCTCTCCCGTCTCTGCCCCTGTCCAGGGACACCTTAAATAGAACTGGCTCTGGAAACAGAATTCCTCAAAGCCACCATAGAAATGAGTCACTGTGGCTTATCTGAATGCGTGAGATGATGTCAGAGAAGTGACTGGATATTGGGGAATGCAAATAGACTGTGTTAGTCAGCTCCGGCGGCCATAACAAAGTGCCACAGACTGGCTCAAACAAGGGAAATGAATCTCCTCACAGTTCTAGAGGCTGAGGATCTGAGATCAGGGTGTCTGTAGGTTTGATGTCTTCTCAAGTCTCCCTCCTTGGCTCACAGATGTCCAATTTCTCCTGTCTTCACATGGCCTTTTTACCATGTGTGTGCATCCCGCAGTCTCTGTATCCAAGTTTCCTCCTCCAGTGTGGACACCAGTCAGTTTGGATTAAGGTTCAATCTTTTGGCCTAATTTTAACTGCTCTTTAAAGGACCCATTTCCAAATATAATCACATTTTGAGGTCCTGAGGTTTAGGGTTTCAACATACAAATTTTGAATGGGGGGGGACACAGTTCCAACTACCTTAACATGGCCCATCTTAAGCATTGTAGGGGAGAGAAAGATCATACTTTTAGGGGAGGTGTGAATGGCTGTCAGAAGGTGGACTGCAACACAGCTGGCAGAAATCTAACCAGAGATGGAGCAGAGGTTCACCAAACATAGGACACCCAGGCCTCCAGTGTGGGCCCTCCGATCTAAGTCAAACCTGTCTGGAGGAATTTGATGGGACAAGATTCTAAGGAATTTGGAATTATCACAGCAAAGCAGAAGAATGCCTCCACCTTGAGGTCATCTAACCAAGGGAAATGAATGGTAAAGGGAACAGGCCTTCACTGAATAAGAGGTTCCATGTGGACTCTGAAAGGCTGCTGGCCCCAGAGGGCTGCCCTTCTCAGACTGCACCCACCACAAAGGACACACACTGCCATGTCTGAACATAACTACACACCATCTCTAGTGGTGTGGACAGTTCAGTTGAGGTGACACATGCTCAACTGTGACATAGGTGATATATGGGTTTTTAAAAATAGTTAATTTGTTTATTTGACTGTGCCAAGTCTTGGTTCTGACATGCAGGATATTTCAGTTGCAGTATGCAAACTCTTAGTTGTGGCATGTGGGATCTAGTTCCCTGTTTAGAGATTGAACTTGGGCCTGCCACATTGGAAATGCGGAGTCTTAAAACCAGTAATACATATTTAAACTGAGATTGTTGTGTTAATCGTCCTTGTCTATGGTTCTTCCCATCTGTGTAAGAGGAATGCTAATAATGGATGACTTTTAACACTATTTAATCTGTACAGTCCTTTCAGATGGATTTTGATTGAGAACCAGGACCCAAAGTTAAATCAAAAGTACATGTTAGCTCTGGCATTTGGGCTCTAGCCTGGCTCACTCCATAGCCCACTCATTTTACCACTGGGCTATGGTCTCATGCAGAAAATTCTGGAAAGCAGGGCCTGGAGGCTGGAATCTCAGCTTTGCCAGTAGCCAGGACAGGCCATCCTTGTTTCTGCGTGTTCCCTTCCATGTCAGAGAAGGGACTATGGTGGAAATGAGGGCCTGTGGACATTATCAAGCACCCTAGACTCAGTAAGCAAGGATTGCCCTTGAAACAGTTTAAGGGTATCTCTGCCT
Organism: Nanger dama; assembly: GCA_917880005.1. Lineage (NCBI taxonomy): Eukaryota > Metazoa > Chordata > Mammalia > Artiodactyla > Bovidae > Nanger > Nanger dama. Next base: position 545,042 of record CAKJTW010000075.1, read on the forward strand.
GCAGACAGCATCGTGGTGGTGGGTTGGAGGGTTCACTGACTTCTTCTCTGATCCTATATTCAATTTGCTTGCTTAGGGAAATTGAATTACTCAAGAGGTTGAGAAAGGAACATTGGTAATAAATGTCAAAGGCAGATTGCACTCAGATTTCAGCCTTTTCAGTGCTAAGCAATTGAATCTTGCCTTTTTGACAGTGATGGATGGCTGAGGAATTAAGAATTTCATCCCCTTTTCCAAAGGATATCTTTTCTTGTGTCTAAATGAACTCAAGAATAATCACTAATTGATCTTTTTCTAGGATCTCTGCCGAGAGGCCAGATTTTAATATGTTTCTAGAGCCCAACAAGCATAATATGGAGATGCTAATGGTGGTTGTCCATGGGAAAAGACATCAGTCTTTCTGTTTGATTCTCAGTCATAGTAGCTTGGGAGTGTAGTTAGAAGGGTAGTTTCTGGACCTGGGTGAAGATAGTATTTATGCATTTAAAGAAATAAGTGGGTAAACAAGCATGAAGGGATCCTGCAATGTGTTCCAAACCACACAGCAGTGTAGTTAACCCCAGAGCAGCCCAGCCTGTAGACTTCCTACTCCACTCATTTCTATGGTCTTGTTAAATTCTTCCACCAGGGTCAAATTGGGAGCATGTAGCTCTCCAAGTTGGCTTTCCTGGTGGTTCAGTGGTAAAGAATCCACCTGCCAATGCAGGAGATGTGGGTTCGATCCCTGAGTCAGGAAGATCCCTTACAGAAGGAAATGGCAACCCACTCCAGTATTCCTGTCTGGAAAATCCAATGGACAGAGGAGCCTGGCGGGCTACAATCCATGAGCTCAAAAGAATCAGGCATGACTTAGTGAATAAAACAATAGCTCCCCAAATCAGAAGTTAGTTTCTGCAGATTAGAAACTCCTAATTGGGTTGTTTGAGATAGCTCCCAGCACTTCTGAGAAGAGGCCACTGCACCTTTGAACATGAACTCAGCAAGCAGCCTTGGTCAAACTTGGGAGGCTGGGACCACATCACTTTTCCTTGGAGTCCACCTCTAGTTCATTACCCACAGGGCAGTCACTGTCTGAATTGTGGGAAAATCATTACTCTTAGTACAAGAACTCTTTTGAAGTCCCCACAAGAGATTCTAAAAAGCTCTGAATGTTGTTTATTAAGTAAACAGATTAGGAAAAGAAAATTGAAGTTGGCCCAGTGCCAGAGAAGAGAGGTTTAATTAACAACAAAAGCAGGGAATCAACAGAGCAATGTTTTATTTTGGTGGAGTTTCTTTGTCCTCTTTAACTAAACAATTCTTTTGTGTCAATCTTTTGCTATAAATATAAGCTAATCTTCTTCTCCTGCCCTAAGCCCTGGACAGATTTTTTTTCCCGTGGCTCACTGTGTGAGAGAAAGGAAAGATATTTGTTATGTACTATGTGAAACAGTCAACTAGGGGTGGTGGATTCACCTGTTCAGATCATCTTCACACAGTCCAGAGAGGGTAAGCTTCATGTTCAGACTCTCCTCTTGTCATCTGATCGCCTGCTGTTTCCAGCCACTAGCTGAATTGAATTAGAACCCAGAGGAGCCAGGCTGACTCAGCCCTTAAAGGTCAGCCTCCCTGGGCGTTGAGGAGGTGTTGAGGGTAGAGAGTGAATCTGGAGGGGCAAGCAGTCACTGACCATCACAGCACCCATGATGACTGCATGGAGGTGGGCGTTGTGATCACAGTGATCCAGCAAGAAATTCAACCTGGTTTTGAACTTGGCTCACTGATCTTGCAGATGACCAGAGCTTATAAGCAAGCCCAGGTCGTCTCATAGAGTGTCCTTAGGGTCTTTCCAAGCCTGGAAAGCTGCATCTCCTGGCAAGAAGCCATTTGATAGAGTGGACAGAGGACTGACTAGGAGCAAGGGGTCCACTGCAGTTTCTGCCATGTAGAATGTGTAACCATGGACAGGTCTCCAAAAAAATTTTTTCTCTACCCGACCCCTGCTGCAGTTTTATTGAGAAACAGTTGACATATACAAGTTTAAGGCATACAGCATGATGGTTTGATTTACATCTATCATGACATGATTATCACAAAATATTCAGTTAACATCCATCTTCACATATAAATACAATAAAAAGAAAAGAAAGAAGAAAAAGGGAAAAAGCAATCTCCTTGTGATGAGAACGCTTAGGATTTGCTCTCATAATAAATTTCCTGTGTATCATACAGCAGTGTTAGCTATGGTCATCATATTGTGCATTATATTCTTAGTACTTACCTATAACTAGAAGTTTGTACCTTTTGACCACTTTCCTCCAGTTCTATCTCCCTCCACCATCTGCTTCTGGTAACCACAAGTCTGATCTCTTCCTCTATGATTTTGTTTGTTTTTTAGATTCCACATATTTATGAGATCATATGGTCCTTTTATGTCTCTATCTGACTTCACTTAACATACTACCTTTAGGGTCCATTCATGCTGTCTCAAATGATATGATTTGGTTGTTCTTTTAAATGGTTAATGTTCCCCTACATGTATATATATACATATGTTAACTTCTTTACTCATTCATCCATTTATGGGCACTTGGACTGTTCCCATATCTTTCCTGTTGTTAATAATGCTGCTCAGGGGGTGCAGATATCTTTTTGAGTTAGTGTTTTTGTTACTTTTGGGTATATTCCCAGAAGTAGAATTGCTGGATCATATGGTAGTTCTATTTTTAGTTTTGAGGCTCCTCCATACTGTTTTCCATAGAGATTATACCAACTTACATTCCCACCATCAGCATACAAGGGTTCTCTTTTCTCCACATCCATGCCAGCATTTGTTATCTCTTGTCTTTTTGCTAATAGCCATCCAGTAGGCATGTGATATCTCATTGTGGTTTAAAGTTGTATTTCCCACTTCCCTGGTGGCTTAGTGGTGAAGAATCCATCTGCCAAGACAGGAGACCTGGGTTCAGTCCCTGGGTCAGGAAGTTCCCCTGCAGAAGGAAATGGCAACCCACTCTAATATTTGTGCCTGGGAAATCCCATGGATAGAGGAACCCGGTGGGCCATAGCCCAAGGGGTCACAAAAGAGTCGAACACTACTTAGTGACTAACCAACAACTACGACAATGAGAGTGATGGTGAATATCTTTTCATGTATCAAATACCTGTTGGCCTTCCATGAATCTTCTTTGGACAGATGTCTATTCAGGTCCTTGGCCCATTAAAATTTTTTTTTTCTTTTTTGCTATTGAGCTGTATGAGTTCTTTATATGTTTTGGATATTAACCACTTATCAGATACATGGTTAACCACTTATCAGATACATGGTTTCCAAATATTTTTTCCTATTTCATAGGATATCTTGTCACTTTGTTGATAGATTCTTTTGCTGTGCAGAAGCTTTTTAACTTGATGAAGTCCCCTTGTTTTCTTTTGATTTTACTGCTGTGCTTTGGGTGTCTGTATGTTCAGGTCACTCAAGATGGTCGCTCTCTTGCTCTGTGTACGTCGTCCACTGGACCAGTCCCTACTTCACCTACACCTTCTCTCATGAATGTGCTTGTCCGCTCCCCAGCTAGTGACGGTTCTAATCCTTAGTCCAGAATGGCTCCCCCTGCTAGTGTTTTGAAGGGAAACTCTCATGATGGTCATTAGCCTGAGGAGTTGTGCGGGACCTGCTCCAGCTGCTGGTTTCCCTGGTAACTGATGAGGTAACCTGACGTCAGTCTCTTTCTCCCCTGAGTGGTGAAGGCTGCTGTCACGTCTGCTGCACACAATGGGTTGGCGCTCCAGGAACTTTTGCTTCAGATGTAAGGTTCCTCTCTCCAATAAACTATTGATGTCCCTGTCGCTGTCTCCAGGCTCCTTCTTCTGCCTTGAGGCTGGGCAGCTACAGGGCTTGCAGACCTGTGGGAACAGTTCATCATGTCACATCCAAAAGTCATTATCAAGACCCATGTCAAGGAGCCTTATTCTTGTGTTTTCTAGGAGTTTCATGGTTTCAGGTCCTACATTTAACTCTTTAGTGCATTTCAAGTTAATTTTTTGTGAGTAGTTTAAGATATGGGTTGTGTTTCATTCTTTTACATGTGAATAATAAATTATTCCAGCATCATTTATTAAAGAGACTATCTTTTCTTCAATGAGTATTCTTGGCTCCCTTGTCAAACTTTAGTTGATCATGGAAAGTCTCCTTTCTAAGCCTGATTCCTCATCTATGAAGTTAGTAGGTCTGACCTGATTTGGGGGCCTCAGAGTTCTGCAGCAGAATTCCCGGGAAAAATTAAAACTATTCACCTGCCTGAGCCTTACTTTTAGAGCATTTGTTTCACTTGGCTTGGGTGGGGCCTGAGCATTGATATTTTACAAACATGATCTAGGTGATTTTCATGTTCAGCCAGGATTGAGAAACGCTACACTAGACCTCACCTCCAGTTCTGGGATTCCACTTTCATGGACCAAGATGTAATAGAAAACTTTACTTTTCTATGGAAATAGGAAGAAGGAAACAAGCATTTTATTGAGGATCTGATAGCACATTTATGATATTTATTCTATATAACAGTCTCTAGGCTGTCAGTTATCATATCCATTTTCAGAGTTGAAGTAATTGAGGTCAGAAAGTTTGACATTCATTCAGCAATGCTATGCTTGCTGAGCATCTACTCTGTCTGGTGCTGTTGTAGGTGCTGGGGACACTTGATGAACAAAACAGACCAAATCCCTGCTCTCATGGAGCTCATGTCCTAGTCTGACAGTTGGATAATTTGTTGTTGTTCAGTCTCTCAGTCATGTCCAGTTCTTTGCAACTCCATGGACTGCAGCATGCCAGGCTTCTCTGACACGAGCTTGCTCAAGCTCATGTCCATTGAGTCAATGATGCCATCCAACCATCTCATCCTCTGTTTTTCCCTTCTCCTCCTGCCTTCAATCTTTCCCAGCATCAGAGTCTTTTCTAATGAGTCGGCTCTTTGCATCAGGTGGCCAAACAATTGGAGCTTCAGCTTCAGCATCAGTACTTCCAATGAATATTCAGGGTTGATTTTCTTTAGGATTGACCGGTTTGATCTCTTTGCAGTCCAAGGGACTCTCAAGAGTCTTCTCCAACACCACACTTCAAAAGCATCAGTTCTTCAGTGCTCATCCTTCTTTATGGTCCAACTCTCACATTCATACATAACTACTGGAAAAACCATAGCTTTGACTAGATGGACCTTTGTTGACAAAGTAATATCTCTGTTTTTTAATATGCTGTCTAGGTTTGTCATAGCTTTTCCAAGGAGCAAGCATCTTTTAATTTCATGGCTGCAGTCACCATCTGCAGTGATTTTGAAGCCCAAGAAAATAAAGTCTGTCACTGTTTCCATTGTTTCTCCATCTATTTATCATGAAGTGATGTGACCAGATGCCATGATCTTTGGTTTTTGAATGTTGAGTTTTAAGCCATCTTTTTCACTTTTCCCTTTCACCTTCATCAATATGCTATCAAAAGTTCCTGGTTTGTCTGGGATCATAAATATCTGTTATTTTTAACATGGCTTTGGGATTATTGGGGCTTCCCTGGTGGCTCAGAGGTTAAAGCGTCTGCCTCCAATGTGGGAGACCCGGGTTCGATCCCTGGGTCAGGAAGATCCCCTGGAGAAGAAAATGGAAATCCACTCCAGTATTCTTGCCTGGAGAATCCTATGGACGGAGAAGCCTAGTAGGTTACAGTCCACAGGGTCGCAAAGAGTCAGACACGACTGAGCGACTTCACCTTCACCTTGGATTATTGAGTTGGTTGATCTAGGAACATATCCTTGTTCAGTTCAGTTCAGTCACTCAGTCGTGTCTGACTCTTTGCCACAACATGAACTGCAGCACGCCAGGCCTCCCTGTCCATCACCAACTCCCGGAGTCCAGCCAAACCCATGTCCATCGAGTCGATGATGACATCCAACCATCTCATCCTCTGTTGTCCCCTTCTCCTCCTGCCCTCAATCTTTCCCAGCATCAGGGTCTTTTCAAATGAGTCAGTTCTTCACATCAGGTGGCCAAAATATTGGAGTTTCAGCCTCAACATCAATCCTTTCAATGAACACCCAGGACTGTTATCCTTTATGATGGACTGGTTGGATTTCCTTGGAGTCCAAGGGACTGTCAAGACTGTTCTCCAACACCACAGTTCAAAAGCATCAATTCTTCAATGCTCAGCTTTCTTTATAGTCCAACTCTCACATCCATACATGACCACTGGAAAAACCATAGCCTTGACTAGATAGACCTTTGTTGGCAAAGTAATGTCTCTGCTTTTTAATATGCTGTCTAGGTTGGTCATAACTTTCTTTCCAAGGAGTAAGCATCCTTGAGGAGGTGACATATGAGTTGAGGTGTGAATGGCAGAGACCTGAGACCTCAGACAATGGGAACAATAAATATAAAGGCCCTGAGCTAGAAATAATTTTGTTATTCTGGGGACCAAATATAAGGCCCCAGTAAGACAAGCTCAAAGAAGTGAGCAGAGCAGCCTTGGGAGCTTTGTTGGGAACAGTTTGGATTTTATCCTAAGTATGGTGGGAAGACTCCAGAAGGCTTTAAGCTGGGGAAAGCCAGGATCTAATTCAGTGATTCTCAACCAGGAAACATTCAACAATATCTGGAAATATTTTTGGTTGTCACATTTGACAAGTGAAGGTATTACTGGTACCTAGGGGGTAGAGCTGGAGAAGGCAATGGCACCCCACTCCACTGTTCTTGCTTGGAAAATCCTATGGATGGAGGAACCTGGTAGGCTGCAGTCCATGGGGTCACTAAGAGTTGGACACGACTGAGCAACTTTACTTTCACTTTTCACTTTCATGCATTGCAGAAGGAAATGGCAACCCACTCCATTGTTCTTACCTGGAGAATCCCAGGGACGGGGGAGCCTGGTGGGCTGCCATCTGTGGGGTCACATAGAGTCGGACACAACTGAAGCAACTTAGCAGCAGCAGCAGGGGGTAGAGTAGTGCAAAGAAATAGAGGAAAATAATAGAATGGGAAAGACTAGAAATCTCTTCAAGAAAATCAGAGATACCAAAGGAACGTGTCATGAAAAGATGGACTCAATAAAGGACAGAAATGGTATGGACCTAACAGAAGCAGAAGATATTAAGAAGAGGTGGCAGGAATACACAGAAGAACTATACAAAAAAGATCTTCATGACCCAGATAATTATGATGGAGTGATCACTCATCTAGGGCCAGACATCATGGAATGTGAAGTCAAGTGGGCCTTAAGAAGCATCACTACAAACAAAGCTAGTGGAGGTGGTGGAATTCCAGTTGATCTATTTCGGATCCTGAAGATGATGCTGTGAAAGTGCTGCATTCAATATGCCAGCAAATTTGGAAAACTCAGCAGTGGCCACAGGACTGGAAATGGTCAGTTTTCACTCCAATCCCTAAGAAAGGCAATGCCAAAGAATTCTCAAACTACCGCACAATTGCATTCATCTCACAAGCTAGTAAAGTAATGCTCAAAATTCTCCAAGCCAGGCTTCAGCAATATGTGAACCGTGAACTCCCTGATGTTCAAGCTGGTTTTAGAAAAGGCAGAGGAACTAGAGATCAAATTGCCCACATCTGCTGGATCATCGAAAAAGCAAGAAGGTTCCAGAAAAACATCTATTTCTGCTTGATTGACTATGCCAAAGCCTTTGACTGTGTGGATCACAATAAACTGTGGAAAATTCTGAAAGAGATGGGAATACCAGACCACCTGACCTGCATCTTGAGAAACCTATATGTAGGTCAGGAAGCAACAGTTAAAACTGGACATGGAACAACAGACTGTTTCCAAATAGGAAAAGGAGTATGTCAAGGCTGTATATTGTCACCCTGCTTATTTAACTTCTATGCAGAGTACATCATGAGAAACGCTGGGTGGGAAGAAGCACAAGGTTGAATTAAGATTGCTGGGAGAAATATCAATAACCTCAGATATACAGATGACACCACCCTTATGGCAGGAAGTGAAGAGGAACTCAAAAGCCTCTTGATGAAAGTGAAACAGGAGAGTGAAAAAGTTGGCTTAAAGCTCAACATTCAGAAAACGAAGATCATGGCACCCGGTTTCATCACTTCATGGGAAATAGATGGGGAAACAGTGGAAACAGTGTCAGACTTTTTTGGGGGCTCCAAAATCACTGCAGATGGTGACTGCAGCCATGAAATTAAAAGACGCTTACTCCTTGGAAGAAAAGTTATGACCAACCTAGATAGTATATTCAAAAGCAGATACATTACTTTGCCTACTAAGATCCGTCTGGTCAAGGCTATGGTTTTTCCTGTGGTCATGTATGGGTGTGAGAGTTGGACTGTGAAGAAGGCTGAGCACCAAAGAACTGATGCTTTTGAACTGCGGTGTTGGATAAAACTCTTGAGAGTCCCTTGAACTGCAAGGAGATCCAACCAGTCCATTCTGAAGGAGATCAGCCCTGGAATTTCTTTGGAAGAAATGATGCTAAAGCTGAAGCCCCAATATTTTGGCCACCTGATGCGAAGAGCTGACTCATTTGAAAAGACCCTGATGCTGGGAAAGATTGAGGGCAGGAGGAGAAGTGGACAACAGAGGATGAGATAGTTGGATGGCATCACTGACTCAATGAACAGTAGTTTGGGTAAACTCCGGGAGTTGGTGATGGACAGGGAGGCCTCGCATGCTGCAGTCCACGGAGTCGAAAAGAGTTGGACACGACTGACCGACTGAACTGAACTGAAGTGGGTAGAGGCCTAAGATCCTGCTAAACATCTATGTCACATGAGACAGGAACTAGCCCTCCCCCACTTTTACAAAGACAACACACACACACACACAACCAACTATTTACCCAGCTTGAAATGTCAACAGTACTGAGGACGTCAAAGATCATTTTGCACTCCTGGTGGGAATGTAAAATAATGCAGTTATCATGGAGAACAGTGTGGCAGTTCCTCAAAAGTTAAAAGTATTATTACCATATAGTTCAAAAGAAGTGTCTTGGAAATTCATACACTCATGTTTGTAGCAACAATATTCATAACGGCCAAGAGGGAGAAGCAACCCAAATGTCCATTGACAGATGAATGTGTGTACTCAGTTGTTCCCTTGTGTCTGACTTTTGTGACACCATGGACTACAGCCTACCAGGCTCCCCTGTCCATGGGATTTTCCAGGCATGAATACTGGATTGGGTTGCCATTTCCTACTCCAGGGGATCTACCGGACCCAGGGATCAACCTGCGTTCTTATGTCTCCTGTATTGGCAGATGAGTTCTTTACCCACTGAATCACTTGAGAAGCCCTGACCGATGAATAGATAAACTATATGTGTTCTTCTACATACAATGGAATATTATTCAGCCTTAAAAGGGAAGAATATAGTGACACATACTACCACATGAAGGGAGCCTTGAGTAATTATGCTTAGTGAAATAAGCCAGTTACTAGAAGACAAAAACTGCGTGACTTCACTTATATGTGGTGCTTAGAGTAGTCAGACTCACAGAAACAGAAACTGGAATGGGGGTTGCTAGGGGTGGTTAGGAAATGAGGTATTGTTTAATGGGCCCAGAGTTATAGTTTTGCAAGATGAAAACATTCTAGAGATTTAGTTGCTCAACAGTGTGGACATACTTAACACTACTTAAAAGTGGTTTAGATGGAAAACTTTATTATGCATGTTTCGTCACAATTAAAAAATAAAGATCAGCTCACTCTGGCTATTGAGTAGAAAATGAACTGTTACGTGACAACTATAGATGCAGGGAGACTAGTTAGCAGGTTATTGTAGTACTCCAGAGATGATGGTGGCTTGCGTGTGGTGGGTAGCGATGGTGATGAGAGAAGTGACCAGACTTAAGACATCTTTTGGTGGTGGTTTAGATGTGGGGATCAGGCCTCATGTCCAAGGTCACTCTGCCAATAAGTGGCAGAGCTGGGACTTGAAAGCAGGGCTGACTCCACTCTCATTTTCTCTCCCATTATCACACTTTCCAACATCATCTAATTGACCAAAACCTCACTGAGGTAGCATTTCTTGCCATTTTGATCCATTTCACGCTATTGGGTAGATGGCAATTACTTCATATATTATCTTCTAAAAAATGCCATGGCATATATTTCTCAAAGCCCTAAGCTTTCAAACAGTGGTTTTATTTCAGCTCATTGCACACAAGCTGGTCTTTCTGCCAGTGGCTCCCAGCTTCACTGCCTCATTTGCAGTTGTGCTTTTGTGTAGCTTTAATTGTGAGGGGGAACTACATTCATCAGCCTGGGGTTTCTGTTTAGCCTGTGGACTGAGATCACAGACCTTATTCACGCTGGCCCTCAAAATGCTTCTAATTCCACAGATACCTCTGTAGATAACTAATTCAGTCAGAATGCTTCTAATTCGCTTCCAATACCTGGTGGGGGAAGCCATCAGGGGATGATCTCCTAGAAATTTTTGTTTTCACCTCCATTTCTTAATGTTTAGGTTGCTAGGAAACCAGACAAATATCAGAGAAAGGGCTTTCTGAGGTCACCTGAGGACCAGCTTGTGTTAATGGCCACAAATTGCAACCAAGCTTCAGTGGTTGCCAAGGTCTCCTGAAGAAGTTGAATAAGGGGACTTCCCTATGGTCCAGTGGTTAAGACTCTGTGCTTACACTGCAGGAGGCACCCCCAGTCCCTGCTTGGGGAACAAAGATGCCATGTGCTCCACAGCATGGCCCAAAAAAATTTTAAGAAAAAAGAAAAGAGTAAAGGTTGAGTAAGGGTGCTGTGGCTGCCTGTGGGGCCAGTTTATTTTCCCTTTCCTGGACTTTTCCTTACCTGATGAAAGACCCTTAGGGAACTAAGCCACCAAATCTGGGAGACCACTAAAGCCTTGGCTTTCCATTCTCATCTGCTATGGAGGGTATGCTTGGATCTGGGCTAAGCAGAAACCTTCTGCTGCTTCTGAGGAATACATCTGCTCAGCAAATAATGGATTGCATGTATGTGGGTGGGTAGGGAAACCCAACAACCTACTCTAAAGTTATGCTTAAGGAGTCCTCCTCCTCTGTTCTTTTTGACTAAGATTTATGTAATCGATACTATGGCCATAAAAGCAGGTGTTCTCAAACTGTGGTCCCTGGACCAGCAGCGTCAGCATCACCTGGGAACTTGTTAGAAATACAGACACTTGGGCCCTATCCCAGATCTCCTGGATTAGAAACTCTAGGGCTGAGGCCCCACGATCTCTTGACAAGCTTTCTGGGTGATATTGACATGTGCAGCCTAGGGAAAAATCCAGTCCCAGGAATCCAGCATTTGCCAGTTGAGTTTATACCTTGGTTCTTTCCCATGAGCCTTAGTCTAAAGGGAGGAGGTAATTCATGCCAAGCATCTGGCATGCTTCAAGGATGCATCCTCTTCCTGTAAAACTTTTTCATGATTTGTTAGGCAGCACCTGGAGTTAAAATATGTGTTCAAAAGAAGGGACTTCTGTTACAACTTAAAGATGATTGTTTTTAGTGTAACCTGTCTTATCGCAGTATAAAATCTGAATCACAGAGATTTTACTGTGGTTCAGAATCTATGCTTCTCGGAAAAGAGGAAGCTGGGGTCATGAATACCTGTTTAAATTCTGCTGGTGCTGACTTCTGCACACATAAGGGCAGGAAGACAGAGAGACCCTCTCCTTCCTCACAGCCACTCAGGTTCAGAAAATCTACTGGGTTCAGTGTCTGATACTCTGCCCAGTGGAAACTGATAAGAGCTCCTAAAAGTCCAGGACCCAGGGCATATCTCCCAGGACAGCTGTCCTTCTCCACCACCCAGAGATGCTGCCCTCTGCCCTCTGGGGCTGTCTGTAAAGGTCAATTTGCAGCTGCGGAAGATATATAAGCTTTTTATGTTCCACCTCAAATGCCAAGAGGAAGGTTATCAAAGGGAAGAGAGGAGAAAGATAAATGATAGCAAATTCCTCCCAGATCACCAGGTGCTGTTCATCTTGGGTCTTCTTCTCTTCACTCAGGGTGACATAGTGAGAGTTCAGAAGTCATGTATTCCAGGACTCACTGTGTGCCACATAGTACACTCAGCGCCTTATATATACATATATTATAGATAACATATATATATATTACCTTTGTTAATTCTCATGATGATCCTCAAAGAAGATTTAATCCCCATTTTACAGATGAGGGAAAGGAGGCACAGAAATACCATCATTCTTCCATGCCTTTGGACCCACAACTAGAATTGTAGGGGAGGTGGGATTTGCAATGGCCTGGGGATGGACTGCAGAGGCTGGGAGGCTCTCGCCACTCACCAGGCTATGGTGTGATGCTAACAGCTGTTGAACTTTGGCAGCCCAGCATCCTGGTACAAGCTGGGCTTCAGGGGGAAAACTGACACAACAGTGGTCTCTACGTGGCTTGTACACAGGGATTGCCTGCAGAGCTTTCAACTAATGGTACTGTCAGGTCCCTTCCTAGAGATTCTGGTGTAACTGTGCTGAGGTGGTAAGTGAAAGTCGCTCAGTCATGTCCAGCTCTTTGCGACCCCATGGAATTCTCCAGGCCAGAATACTAGAGTGGGTAGCCTTTCCCTTCTCCAGGGGATCTTCCCAACCCAGGGATTGAACCCAAGTCTCCCGCATTGCAGGCAGATTCTTTAACAGCTGAGCCACTGAGAAACTCTATCATAGGCTCAGATGGAGCTTGGGAGGCAGTTAAGCACCGGGCATGTGCAGCTCTGGCCTTGACTTGTAGACCCTTCAGAATGCAATCTTCTGAGGCTTCCTTGGTGGCTCAGTGCCAAAGAATCTGCCTGCCAGTGCAGGAGACATGGGTTTGATCCCTCGTCTGGGAAGATCCCACATGCCTCGGAGCAACTAAGCCTGAGTACCACAACTACTGAGCTTGTGTGCGGGAGCCCCAGCTACTGAAGCCCGCATGCCCTACAGCCCATGCTCTGCAACTAGAGAAAAGCTGCCACAGCAGTGAAGATCCAGCACAGCCAAAAATAAAATAAAAAAGAATGTAATTGTCTGTAATCAAACACACACAAAAACAAACCTCATCAAGTCCCCAGAGCTCTCCAGCAACATGAAAGCTGGCACCTCTATAAGCCAGAAGGGAATGGAAATCTTTGCCAAGTTTAGAAAAAATTCCCTGACTTTGAGCAATATTTGACCAGTGTCTTAACAGTCTCTTCCCCCTTCCTAAAATACAGAAATGATACATTCCAGACACATCAAGTCAGTTTTCTACATAGCTTCTTATGTATTTAAGTTAAAAATGACCCTAGTTCAGTAATAAAGTGGCATGATTTTCTTTTTTTAATTAAAAAAATTATTTGACTGTGTAGGGTCTTCGCTGCGTCATGCAGGGTCTTGTTGCGGTTCGTGGACTCTCCAGTTGTGTGTGGCTCATGGGCTCAGTAGTTGTGTCGCATGGACCCCAGAGCACACAGGCTTCAGCAGTCGCAGCATGTGGACTTAGTTGCTCTGTGACATGTGGGATCTTAGTTCCCTAACCGGGAATCAAACTGCAACCCCTGCATTGCAAGGTGGATTCTTAATTATTGGAACACCAGAGAAGTCCCATGATTTCCTTTTTTTAACAAAACAAAACAAAACACCCCAGAGTTTATAAATCCAGGCAAGTATTTCCCTATCCAATAAATCCATTTGAGAATGAAGTCCCGTGTTTTAGTGATGCTGTCGTTGCTCAAGACTCTGTGGAGGGTCCTTTCAGAATTCCCTGAGAACTGTATTAATTTAAAAAAAAAAAACAACTTTGCAGATTATTTAATCATTGCCTTTCTCTTTGATCAAAATTGGATTTACTTCACTTCTTTAATGTCTTTGCTCCCCTGATTGGCTCTGAATAATGTCTAGCAATGTTTGATACTCTAATCTGTGGTCAGTCACGTTTTGTCAGCATGAGAATATGCAAATGAGTGTAGTCCAGGCGCTGAAGGCATTCCAGGATTTGTGATGTGGCAAATAATGAAATGCTATCCTTATATTATATCAGTTTGTTCTAACGTGTGTTATTTTTGTCTCTCCAACTCAGCTCTTTTGTACCACCCAAAGGTCTAAGGTGTCTTAGAAATACCTCCATAGTCGCTATGCTTGGCACATAGTGAAGTCTGGTGGGTACTTCTTGGTTGATTAAATACTGGTCACAGGTTTTTGCTGCCATGTGGATGAACTTTCTCAGCAGAGGATTCTACACAGAGGAAGACTGTAGGAGCAACGGCTCATGAAAGTTGCCCCAAGCACTTTTAGTAACAGTGCTGAAAGGATAGTAAGGAGAAGGACTGCTAACGACATTAAAGGACAAGCAATTGTAGAGTTGGAAGGGGGCCAGTCATTGGAATCAGGTAGAGATAAAGCTGCAGTCCCATCAGTCAGTAGCTCGTTGTTGAGATACACAACTTCCTGTGTTTCAGTTTCATCATCTGTGAAATGGGGATAAGACCCTTGCATTGCAAGGTGCAGAAATGGATTACATCCGTAGTTGGGCACCAGTGACTCAACTGGAAATGAGCTTCTGGGAAAGCAGGTGCCTGGGAGAAGGCTCTGGCCTTCCGGGGTCAAGTCTCTAGTTCTCTCAGCATCACAAACTTCTTTGGAAATGTGGCAGTTATGACACTGTTTTTTATTGTTAGTCACAGCTCTCTGGTTACTATTCATAGCTGTCCTTTGCAGAAATGTTGCTGTCTCAGCTCTGCATTTGGAAAAGAAGAAAAGAACATATTGGTCCAGCTTGGGCTAGAGTTTTGAGGAATAGGAAGATAGCTCTGGAATCTAGTATCAAGCTGACCCCAGAGATCAGCAGGAGAAAGGTGAGACCCAGGGGACGTCAAAGGGAGATTCTTACTCATGAGGTGCAGAGCACCCCGGCTTTGTACCTCTTCTTAGCTGAGGTCGTGCATGTGTTTACAAGCCTTCTGCTGTTGTGCAAGGGAGACTGGCAGGTGGAAGTTCCTCTGCTCTTCGGAAGGACCCACCAGCTTTGCAACACCTTGTTTCTCAGTGTCCAAGAAGCCTGATTCTGAGTCCTCAATCTGCCCTAAGAACCTGCCGAAACTTGAGAAAGGCACTACACTCCCTGGTCCTAGCCCTGTTTTGAGTTGGTTGGTTGGTTTTTTGTTTTATTTAAAATTAATTTTTACTGGAGTATAGTTGTTTACAATGTTGTGTTAGTGTCTGTTGCACAGCAAAGTGAATCAGCAATAGTGTACATATATCCCCTCTTTTTGGATTTCCTTTCCATTCAGGTCACCACAGAGCATTGAGTAGAGTTCCCTGAGCTATACAGTAGGTTCTCATTAGTTATCTGTTTTGTATATCGTGTCAATAGGCTTCCCAGGTTGCACAGTGGTAAAGAATCCATCTATCAATACGGGAGATGACAGAAACGTGGGTATGATCCCTGGGTCAGGAAGATTCCCTGGATGGAGTAGGAAGTGGCAACCCATTCCAGTATTCTTGCCTGGAAAATATCATGGACAGGGAGCCTGGCGGGCTATAGTCCATGGGGTCGCAAAAAGTCAGACACGGCTGATCGACTGAGCACGCACACATCAATGGTGCATGTGCGTCAACCCCAGTCTCCCAGTCCATCCCACCCGCTCTTCCCTCAGGGTCCTAGCTGTTAAATGAACATTATCACCCCTATCTTATCCCCCAGTCATGAGAATTCAATAAAACAATGGAAGATGAGTAATGACACAGTGCAGAAGACACTCAAAAATCAAAGCTTTCTCAGATGTCTTGAGTTTCATTCTATGAACAAACAGGAGCTTGGCTTTTTCCCTCCTCGGTGACAGTGCCAGAATTGAAAGTATTTGCTCTTGGAATTCAGATGAGTTTATTCTTCGCATCCAAGGCTGGCCTGGGGTGTTGAATATGACTTTGGCCATATTTGCAACAGTAATAATCCTGTTCTCCCCATGCCTTCTCTGTGCCTTCCCTGCCCAGAGTGTCTGTTACTGGTTTTAGCCTTTCAGAATAGTCGCCCAGTGCTTCAAGGTGACCTGTGGGTGGGTAGCTCTCCTTTCTCCCTGATTGTTTGCCTGCTGAGTTCTTCTAGGATGGACATTCATTATCTCTCCCTTTCCATCCCTCTTGCAATGAAAAAAGCCTTAAGCTGGGTGTTCATTGTGATCCAACTTGGCAATGAGCTTGTGTGTGTGTGTGTGTGACTAATCTCAGAAATGACAAGTGGTTTCCTTTCCCCTTTTCTTAAAATAACTGATTTAGACAAGAAGAAAAAAAAATCCAAGTCTGTAAGAGTTGAAAGAGCGCTTGCCCAGCCTTCGCCCTGGAGGATGGACGGGGAGAGGAGGAGTTGCCACCCATCTCCTGGGTTTGATGTTGACTGTAGCGCGCTACCATGTCCTAGGTGTGCCCCTGGGGTCACTGGCTGAGCCTTGGGGGCAGTGGCAGGAGAGAGGGGCCCAGAACCATGCCTGTGGCTGTAGCTTGGTAACAATTCTAACTGGAGGGGTGACTAAGTCAAAACAATGCAATCTTATCTGTAAAATGGGGACACTAAACTGGATGATTTCTGAGGTCCTTTCAGTTCGACTTAGTTCAGTTGCTGAGCTTTAAGGTAACAAAATTCAAATGCTACCAAGGTATTTCTTTTTTTTTTTGAAGGATAATTGTTTTACATAATTTTGCTGTTTTCTGCTAAACATCAACAAGAATCGGCCACAGCTACCAAGGAATTTCTGATCCACTTGGTCTTATACCTAATATTAGTAAAATAGGTTTGTGAACCCAGAAGAACTTCAAAAAGCATAGCTTTCTGTATTATTTAGTTGTTAATGATAATCTAAGACAGTTTCAAAGCTTGATATTCTGACAACCAAAGCCATAATTATTATAGAAATATTTACTGAGAAACTACATAACTAGCACTATCTAGTTTAACAGAGGGGCTCCTGCTCTTTTCCTCTTTACAATAAAGTTGGAGAGGGGAGGAAGAGGTTCATATACATAAGAAACTAACACGTGGAAAATCTGTTAAGTGCGGATTGGAAAAATCAAGTGTCGTGGGACCCGGGGGAGGAATGAGTGGCAGCCTTTGACTTGTAAGAATGGAGAAGCTGACTCAGGACGTCCCACTTAGAGAATGAGAAGTGTCTATAAGAGTCTAACTCAGCAAAACAGAGAGTAGGACTGGTGGTTGGCCAGGGGCTGGGGTAGGGGAAATGGGAAGTTGTTCAACGGGTAAAATGTTTCAGTTATGCAAGATAAGAAAGGTTCTAGAGTCTGTCTTACTATATAATGCCTGTAGTGAACAATACTGTGTAGTGCCCTTAATCCTGACTTAGAAGGGCAGATCTCATGTTCTTGGGCTTCCCAGGTGGCACTAGTTTTAAAGAATCTGCCTGCCAATGCAGGAGACTCAGGTTCGATCCCCGGGTCGGGGAAGATCCCCTGGAGGAGGGCATGGCAACCCACTCCAGTATTCTTGCCTGGAGAATCCCAGGGATAGAAGAGCCTTGTGGGCTACTGTCCATAGGATCTCAAAGAGTTGGACACGACTAATGGGACTCAGTATGCAGCACAACAATAACAACCCCCACAACACGGAGAGACACAAAGAAGTTTTCAGAGGTGCTGGAATGTCTATTACCTTGATTATGATGATCGCTTCATGAATATGTGCCTATGTCCAAACTCATCAAATTGTATACATTAAACACATGCAGTTTTTTGTATATCCATTATTCCTCAATATAGCTGTTTAAAAAGAAATGAGCAGAAAAGAGGACGGGGAGAGAGAGAGAAGGAAGTAATTCTGGGCAGAGAGATCCTGTGAGCAAAGGCAGAGAGGCTGAAAACACTGGGTTTATTTAGGAAGCGGTAAATATCTTAGTGCATCAAAAGCAGAATGAGGGCAGTGGGTGGTAGAAATATTGGCAAAAATTATATTTGAGACAGATTAAGGAGGACCTTGAAGATCATGTGGAGTCAGATACATAAAAAATAAGGGACTGATTAAATTAGATTTGAATTTAGTAATAATCTACTGATTATTATCAAAAGGAATTGCTTTGGGTGAGACTGAAGGCAGAGCAGCCAGGCAGGGAGAATAGTTTCTACAAGCACAGCATCTCTACGAGGCAGATTTTCCAAGACAGCTCAGATCTCAAATAGACCTTTTATTTGTCTCCCTGTGTGCTTGTCACATGCCCTGATTTTGGCTTCAGAAAATAAAATCCTGAATCACATGATGTGATTGCTAATCTTGTAGATAGGTGCTGATGGATCTGTTGCCCAGGCAATTTGTGCCACTAATAAAGACCACCTGGAGAAGACGCCCTTGTGCAAGAGGGTGGAGTGTGAAGCGTGGTACAGGCTACTGGGGGAGGTAAATTCTGGCTGTTGGTGCCCTTCAAACTCACAGTGCTGATTGTCACATATTTCAAAAACAGTTAAGGCCACCTTTCTCTGTAGGGATCAGGTCGTTTTACTCTTAGCTAGCCCCACCCTTCATGCTGCTGCTTATAACCTCCCTCAGGCTCTTTATTTTCTGCCTCTTGCTTTAATTATGTCTGTATGAATCTCTTGATCTTTTCTACTAGATGAGAGAGCTCTTTGGGGGCTTGCTGAAATTGCAGTTCATTTTGTATATCATAATTTCTCATCCATCAATTTTTGTGGAATTATAGAATCTTGGACTGTAAAGGACAATAAAAACAATCCATTCTAAGGATGCCCTTAGACATCACAGACCATGTCTGGATGATTTGGATGGGCAGATGAGTGGATAGATGGATGAACAGTTAAGTAGAAAGGTAGGTATATGGATGAATGGATGGATAGATGGGTGGGTGGGTGTTAATCAGATAGGTGTGTGGCTGTATAAATGGTTAGACAAGTAGAGGATGGATTGAGGACTGGAGGATGCATGAATAGGTAGATGAATACTACAGATGGGAGATGCTTTTTCACTGGAAGATGATTACAGCAGCTCTAAGCAGCACTTTGCTTTTTCAGATGCACAATTAAAGTCAGTTACCTTGTTCCGGGTGGGGTAGATGTTCTGATTGTGGTCAGCCACGTCTGAGTGTTTGCATACTGAACTCTGTCCCCAATGATGGGGATCAGTGCTGAAGTTAATTCATTTCTTTCTATATCAAGAAGCAAAGGGCCACACAATTTATACATCTTGCCAACGTAATTTTATTTTTCATGTAAGAAAGTCTTTGGGGATATTTAGATCACTGAGTCAAATGAGGAAGTGATTTAGAGGTAAGGGTGACCAAGCATGAAAACTGTTTCCATTGTTTTTCTTAAGCACACAGGCATTTGCTGTAACCCTGATATCTTTGGGGATGATCATCTTCCTTTCTTCAAATGGATGACACACTGTTAAGTGATTGTGGGAACCGAGGCCCTCCTGTACCTCTAACCGGTAAGGTGCCTTTGAACTTGACCTTGAAGAAGCTGACTCTTCTTGGTAAATTACTCTTGGTGTTAATCATGATCTCTATCACCATAAATACTGAGTATTTATCACAAGTCATGCCATGTGCAAAATGCTTTGCATGCGCTCCACCGTCTGATATACTATACATTTTACCCAGATATGTTACTTGTCCTTGCCCACTGGAAGGATGGAGACTTTTAAAAATAATTTTTAAAAGTTGTGGGGGTTTTTTTGGCTATGCCGCACAACATGTGGGATCTTACTTCCTTGATCAGGGATCAAATCCATGCCTCCTGCACTGGGAGCATGGAGTCTTAACCAATGGATCACCAGGGAAGTCCCAGGATGGGGATTTAAAAAAAAAACTTCTGTTTACTGCTCTAATTCCAGCAGCTAGAACAATGCTGGCACAACATAGGCATTCAGTAATATTTATTGACTAGAGGGATGAGTTATCTCATCTATTTCTCATAGAGGCTCTGAGGTGAGGTGAAGTCGCTCAGTCGTGTCCTACTCTTTGCAACCCCGTGGACTGTAACCTACTAGGTTTCTCTGTCCATGGGATTCTCCAGGCAAGAATACTGGAGTGGATTGCCATTTCCTTCTCCAGGGGATCTTCCCAACCCAGGTATCAAACCCGGGTCTCCCGCATTGGAGGCAGACGCTTTAACCTCTAAGCCACCAGGGAAACCCTTATAGAGGCTCTAGGAGGTGGATATTTCCCTTTCCACTTCAGAGAAGGGAAAATTATGACATGGATCTTAGGTACTTTCAGAGATATTTTAGTTTTTTGCAGGAGGGCGTACCATCTGAGGCTCATAAGAAGGGAAAGGATGCATTTCGCCAGAAAAACATAAAGAAAATAAAATCCAGCTCAGCTTTGCTTACATAATGCAGTTATGCAGGGTCTTCACCATGGACTTGTTCCCCTCAACTGTGTTATTTCATCTTCTACTTACCACTAGCGTCTGTGTTGATGGAGGAGATATGCTCAAGGGCTCCAAGGCAGACGTGGAAGGGAGTGAATAAGGATGAAGCACACAGCACAGCCAAGCCTTTATGTAAATGTTACCTCACTTCCTGGTTGAAAGCAGAAACAGGATTTCCTCCAGTCACATGATCCAAATGAAGCAGCCCATCTCTTCCCCTCCCCACCTCTTTATGAGCCTACCCACCTGTTCACCTCTTGGACAGAAAACCCTTTGTCATCATTACATCTCCACTGCTCAGCAGAGTAGCAGGTGTGCAGTAGGTGCCTCATAAATGCTGGCTGAGTTGATGCAATTTCTCCAGAGTAAATTCAGGGGCACAGCCTAGCTCCTGAGCACTCTCAGCCCCTTACTTATGCCTTCCAATTGAGACCTGATCACACAATCCAAGCTGGGAGGAGGTGAGAGAAAGACTGGACTCTGTTGACAGAGATGGTGGCTATTGGCAGGTTTCTATTTTGACCTTATCCAGCATTTCCATTTTTCTCTGGCCTTTTGATTAATTGTGTGACTCCTGGTGCATGTGGGTCCATTTCATGCTTCATTGGAGAGTCCCACAGAATGCTGTTAAATCAGTTAGGTTGGGGGAAGGGATGAGAGAAGCGAGGGGGTTTGGTGGGGGGAGAAGGGGAGGCGGAAGCTCGGTGACTTTGCTGTTCAGACCTAGTTGTGGGACTTAAGTGGCAGGGGCTTCAGTCCACAATCTCCTGAGCTGGGTGCAGCGTGGATCCACATGGATCCTGCTTCCGATGTGAACTGCATCCAGTAGAGACAGAGACGGGACTTCCCTACACAAAAGTGAAATACCCAGGATGGGGTGTGAAGTGTCACAGCAACAGTGCCAAGAAAACGCTCTGAGAGTTTAGAGAAGGGAGGTTAGATTCCTAGTGGGGTGTGTGTGGTGATGGCAGGCAGGTTTTCTGGAAGAGACAGTGTCTGGCCCTGGGTCTTGAAGGATTATGGGGTCGGCTGTGCAGAGAAGGCGGGAAGAGTATTCTGGGAAGCAGGTGTTTCCTAAGTCTCGGTAGAGTCTGGGAAGCCAGAGCATGTATGTTAAATAGTAACTCCTCTGGCTGAACCAGAAGGTGCACAGAAGGCAAAAACTGGGGTGTGAAGTGGAGTCTATGTACTGGATCCTTTGAAGCCCAAATGCCAGTCTGGGATGCATTTAGGTGCAGTGGTGGAAGAGTCCTGGATTTAGAGACTAACCCTCTGGGTTTGAAATTCAGCTTTCTAGCTGAGTGACTTTGCAAAGCTGCCCCATTGGCATCAAAAGTCGTTCAATTTACCCTTTCCTTGACCTAGCAAAGCTGCAACAAGGATTCAGATAAACTGTGTAAAAACTTCACACAGGTACGTGCTAAGCATTCAGTAAGTGGTAACAGCTATATTTGGGGAAGGAAATGGCAACCCACTCTGGTGTTTTTGCCTGGAAAATCCCATGGACAGAGGAGCCTGGCAGGTTATAGTCCATGGGGTCACAAAGAGTCAGACATGGCTCAGCAACTAAACAACAGCAACAACAGCTATAGTATTGTTGGTTTTGTTTTTAATTGCTAGACAGTAAAACTGCAAGAAAGGTTATATTGAAACATATAAGAAAGAAGGATGGAATATACTTTGGGACTATCTGGGATCTTTTGAGCACTTTGGTGAGCATCATTTATTAATGAGTTGTTCATGAGAACAGATATTTTTTTGGTGTGTCAAGGGTATAACACCATTTATCCTGAGTCACAGTGAACCACTGTGTAGACAGGAATATTGAATTTTTTTTTAAAACAAATTAGATAGTTTAAGCAGGAAGAACAACTCAATTTAGAGCTCACTTAAAAAGATTTATTGAGCATTATGCATCAAATACCAAATTAAGCAGTGACCATACAAAGATGGATGGTCCACAGTCCCAGCTGAGTAGGGAACACTGACATGAAAATAAACACAGAACACAGTATCTTCAGTAAGTGAAGTTTGCACAAGTTTCTAAATTTAAGAAATGATTGAAATCACTCTAGATAAAGTACCTATTGCTACCTGGTGACAGCATACCTAGGCCTATATTTTTTAAAGTAATTCCCATCCTTTTCATGGCTAACTCAGTAAATTTGAAACAGTGGAATTATGGCAATGAAACACCCTGGACTTTTGTTATGTTCTGAGGGACTACAGTTCAGTGCTAGGAATTCTGGGGTCACTTGAGATACCATGGCGACAGCTGACAAGCGATTGGATGCTCTATCTATGCACCCTTATACATAATGATTCACTTAGGGAGGGAAGAGGGCGATGTATGGTCATTGGCAATGCTAAGCTTCCTCTGAGCCTAGCATCGTCTCTGTACAGCACTTCGTAGATACCATCTCTTTTGACACTCAGCAGTAACCCTGTGGAGTGGAAAATATGGCTCCCTGTTTTATAGCCGAGGTGGCAGAACCAGAGAAAAGAAGCAACTTTCCCAAGGTCACTGAGCAGAACAGGTATGTCAGACTCTAAAGCCCTGTCTGCATTTGCATTCTAGACTCTCGAATATTACACTTGTGGAGCTGACAAGGAACAAATTTTAATCAGCCTAACGCAGATGTATTGCATCCTTATAAAGAAACATTCCCTTTGCGGATGAGTCGTTGATCATTCACCCTACACGGAGCAGGAAGGTAGAGGTGGCAATTCCTTCTCTCCTGCTGTGTGGGGTGGTGATAACTAGGTCAGAGCCTGTCTGCATCCCTCCCTGGTTTCTGACTGCCTGGCACCCCAACCAGGGCCCTTCGCTAAGCCTGGCTGCTTCTGGGGTGGCCTTCCTCCAAGTGGCTCTGAGATTCAAAGGCTTCATTTCAGCAGCCCTGCTCATCATCCCAGGGCCATTGAGCATCCCACACTCTGCATGGGGGCATGTCTGACCCAACACAGTACAAATGCCGACTTGCTCGGTACTCAACAGTCCAACAGTGCTCTGTCTCCTGAAACCCACCTAAAACCCACACAAGTAAGGACTAACCAAACACCAGACGTGTCAGTAAGAGGAATAAAGGTGGTTACACTGTACATTTACATTGTGTTTTATGGTTTGCGTTGAGCTTTCTCATGCCTCCCTAAGGATAGCTAGGTACTGTGTTGTCATCACAACAGCTCTAAAGGAAAGTGTTCTTCTTATCCTGCTGCTGCTGCTGCTAAGTCACTTCAGTCGTGTCCGACTCTGTGGGACCCCATAGACAGCAGCCCACCAGGCTCCAATGTTACCCAAAAGGGAACGGGCACAGAGAGACTACGGTTCACTCAAGGTCACAAAAGTAGCAAGCGGCAAAGCTAGGGTGTGAGCTCAGGCAGTGCAGCTCCAGCAGCCACCTCACATAACCACTAAAGGACCCTGCCCTCCGTTGTGTCAGGTGGTCGGTCCCTCGTGGACTCATCCAGCTTCACTTGCTTGTGACTTTGTCGGTCTGTGTAGCGCTCTGGTGGGTGAGAGCATTGTGTAGACTTGTCTATATAAACTGGAAGCTGACTAGACACATACAGGAAGGGAGAGGGCGTGGTAAGAATGAGCATCCTTTTGCGTGGAGTGGGAGTGAGATGACATGAGGGGGTTGGGGGAGCTCTTTTCTCTCTGGTGGAGAACCGAAGGGGATGTGAGCCTGTAACACTCAGCATTTTCAGTTGTCAAACTGGTCGATGTGGACACAGCAATATTTTCAACAAATGCAAAGGAGAAATATTTCAACAGAGGAGGAAGAAATGATTTCTTAGAGGCTCAAAGTCTGGTCTCTTGGGCTCACTAATCACATGTGTCCATTTAACTCAAAGGCTATTCTTCGTGTGGGTATCAGGAGGGTGAAAGGAAAAGTACAAGCCAGGCTTTTGTTCTCCACGTGTGAGTAGGGAATTTTTTTACAAGCAATCTTTTATTGGAGGAAAAATTTCTTTACAATATTGTGTTGGTTTCTGCAGTGCAATTCAGCCGTAGTTACACACATCTCCCCTCCCTCTTGAGTCTCCCTCCCCTCCCCTATCCCACTCCTCTCAGTTCAGTTCAGCCGCTCAGTCGTGTCATCGCACTCCTCTAGGTCATCACAAAGTGCCAGGCTGGGTTCCCCATGTTTGAGTTAGGAGTCCTGAGAATAAATTCATTTTCTGTCTTCCTGCGTCATGAACCGAATGGCATGCACCCGGAACATTTGCTGGTAGTTGTAGTCTTGGCCAGGTTGGGGACCCTCTGCTGAATCAGGGTCTCCCAGCCTCTCAGCAAAGGACACTCCAACCTGGACTCTTTATCAGTCTTACACCAGCCTCTCCCAAACACATTCCTTTCAAATATTTGAAACTCTGCCTTATTATGTAATTTATGAACAACCCTATGCTGAATGCTTTGAAACTGTTCTGTGAAGACATACAGAGCTGGAAAATTTGTTGCCCACCCCCAGAAGCATACTATTTGGTGAAGATAAACACAAGGCACAGTCGGTGAATGCTGCCTGCACCATGACCTTCTGCTCCTCATCAGGCCCGAGGCCTTATCTTAGCCTTCTTTTTATGATTATGTTTTTCTTTTTGATAATGTCGACTCCATGGCACTTTTCTTCTTCATAAGATTGCATTCTGATTTTCCTTTTCTCTCTCATTTTCTTCTATTTAGAATTGCATCTGCCCCTCAAATGGGTTACCAAGTCCCAGTTCTTACTTATATTTCTCTTTTCTTTTTCTTAAAAAAATTTTTTTTGGATGAGGGCCATTTTAAAAGTCTTTATTGAATTTGTTACAATATTGCTTTTGTTGTTTATGTTTTGTTTTTTGGTTTCAAGGCATGTGGGTTCTTAGCTCCTCGGCCAGGGATCAAACCCACACCCCTGTGTTGGAAGGTGAAGTCTTAACCACCAGACTGCCAAAGAGTCCTGGCAAAGCTTTAACATACTGTATTTTCTATGATCCTTCTTTGGAAATTTCACACCAAAATTCCCCCCAATACAAAATATTACTATAGTCAATAATTGCATTTGAAGTCCATCAGCTTCTTATGTAGAATATTTGACACAAAAACCCATTTTACAATTCATTTAGAAGTATATGTCTATATATTTCAGGTGGAATGTATCATAAGCTCCTTAATCTATAAATTGGGACAAACCATGAAAGTCCTGTTAAAAATGGCATAGGACAACTGAGATACAAAATTGTATGAACAGAATAATCCCAGTTTTAGGAGACTATCTACCTATAGTCTGTAGTAAACCAAAATAATGACATCAGCCTGCAAAGTTCATCTATGTTTTCGGTTTCTATCTTGATGAAAATATTTATGTTGACCTAACCAAAGAAATAAAATTTATCTCTATTTCAAAACATCTTTTATTAAAAAATGGGATGTGACACCCATAATCGGAAAGAACTTGTCAACTAAAAAAAATTCACAATGTGATAGTTGCAAGTTAAGTTTTATTTGGGGCAAATGAGGACTGAAGCCCAGGAGAGAGCACTAAGATAGCTCTGAGAAGCTGCTCCAAAAATGCAAGGGAAAGGACAGCATGTGATCTGGGGAAAGGGAAGCGCATGCAATCAACCACATATTTTTAGTAGAAAGTTTCTGCTGGTCTCGTGAAGCTTCTGCTAGTTATGAGGAACAATCATCACCATGAGAATTGGGCTCATAAAATCAGCTCCTAACTATCTGAAGACTTGTCCTGCAGTTTCCTAGAGCACAGAGTGCCTCATTTCTGCTCTCCACCCTGAACTCCTTCAGTGGGTGTTTAAGATCAGTGGCTGCAATGAGTCCTTGTAGATGGCAAGCACTCATGGCAAGTGACAATTTGTGGTTGACAAACTATATCCAAAGGCTTCATAGATTAACAAGGACTGAGATTGCCAAGTAGTGAACACTTGGATACTGGAGTACAAAATCTCTGCTGGCTCTTTTTCTTTTTCTTCCTTTTTAAATCTTGAGGAAGCACATCAATCTTTAGTCTTTAACCGTGGCTTTTATGTAGATCATTCCTAAGTGCTCACTATTCCCAGATATTGAGGCCTGATTTTCCAGCTTCCTGATCCACACTTGTACCTATGTGTCCCACTGAGACCTTGAACTCAGTACACTCTCTGCTGAGCTGCTTATTATTGCTTCTAGACTTGCTTTCTTTTCCTTTTGTTAAAGGAAAAGCACCCTCCTTCATTCCCAGACCTAAAACTGTAATCGTATTTAGCTTCTTCTTCCCCCAGCTGCTGCTAAGTCTCTTCAGTCGTGTCTGACTCTGTGCGACCCCGTGGACTGCAGCCCACCAGGCTCCTCTGTCCATAGAATTCTCCAGGCAAGAACATTGGAGTGGGTTGCCATTTCCTTCTCCAATGCTTGAAAGTGAAAAGTGAAAGTGAAGTTGCTCAGTCATGTCCAACTCTTTGAGACCCCATGGTCTATAGCCTACCAGACTCCTCTGCCCATGGGATTTTCCAGGCAAGAGTACTGGAATGGGTTGCCATTGCCTTCTCCATCTTCCCCAGAATATCCTACAATTAACTTTTCTCTGAAATTCCTTGGTTGCCCAGTGGTTAGGACTTGGAGTTTTCACTGTTCAGGGCCTGGGTTTCAATTCTTGGGCAGGGAAATAAGATCCTGCAAGCCACACCAAGACACCAAAAAAAAAAGGAAAAAAAATTTTTTTCTTCTCCATATTGCCACAGCCACAATCTTAAGTAAGTCTTTGTGCCTGTTAGTAGGACCAACCATTGTCTTTTTATTAAAAAAAAAAAAAAAGGATAAAATATAATCCACATACTATATTTAAAGGTTAAAATTTAGGGGTTTTAGTATAATATACTCATAAGATTTCAATTATCACTATCTAATCCTGTATCTGAGCTCTAAAGGAAGGGTCAGATATGGGAAAAAGTAAAGTCACTGGGATAAGATGGAAATGAAGTGGGGGTAATGTTGGAATACCTTCACAATCAGATCTCCAAGCAGGGAAGCCAAAGTACAGGAACCCTGGAATCTGGTTATAATATCAAGCTGATGACTCTGTGGCACATTTTATCTTTTTTATTGGTGCGTCATGCCACCCTATGAGGCAGACAAGTCAGCTATTATTACATCCACTCAAGAGAAGAAAAAACAGAGGCCTGCTGAGAGGTGCCAAGACTCCTCCAAGGTTATGTAATTGGTTCCTACAGCTCTGGTCTGGACTCCAGCCCAAGCTGTTTCCAATGGGCCACATTTTTTCCCCCTGGAGTAAAGAGATGACGTTGGACTCTATCTTAGGAGATGTAGATACATAAATTAGATACGTAACTAAGTAGAAGCAAGCACCTTTCTTTTGAAGTATTCCTCAAGCATAGAATAAACACTATACTTGAACTTGGCCATTCAGTTCTAGTTCTGCTATGTATCTGTTTTATGATCTTGAGGATCTCATTGAATACTTCTCAGGCTCAGTTTTCTCACCCATAAAACAGAAATGATAATAGTTATCTCACAGATTTGCTGTGAGGCTCAAATCAGGAAACACATATGTAGTGCTATGAAAACTGTAAGGTATGAGACTAATAGAGGTTGTTAAGCTTTTCCTTTGACTAGCAATGGATTCTGTGGATGGGGGTCCAGGGCTGTTCTCATGTACAGGCTGTCTCAAGCTGCTGAAGTATTTATTCACTCATTCAGAAATAAATTTCTGTCTGTAAGCCATCCGGTGTGTGGTACAGCCTGAATGGACGTAATACATGCTGATGTGATGGTGAGTGAAAGAGTGGATCCTTGCTAAGATCCTGAATTTTTCTCCTGCATTTGCTCACCAGGACCAACTCCCCCAAAATGCTACAGAATGAATTGCTTCCAAGCTGGCATCTCACACGGCATAGTTGGAATAATCATAAAGACTGCCGTTCTCTTCTTTTCTTCCCTGGCTCTCCAACTGGTGGTGGCATGGAATAGTTTGGTCGGATGATCCCATAAAACCTATGGGGAGTGGCATAGTGGACCTTGGGCAGAATGAGGTGATTCAGTCTGTGGCAAATTGATTTTCCTCCCCTGTGCACTCACATCATCTCCTTTTGCATTCCAGTGCACAGTGGATCTAATAAGCTGAGCCTGGTCCCTGAATCATCATTTTTTTCTGTCCCTCTGAGTTCTGTGAGAGTCTTTTTACCAGGCTTCTGGAATACAATCCCGTGCAGCCCTTCTGAGTATGGCAAACTGAGGGTGGAGGATGGGATTTTGGAAGGTTCTTTTAATTTTGAAATCATTTGATACATCAAAAATTCATAACATAATGGAAGTACAGGGATACTTTCGTTTTTGGGGCTTTACCTGGCACACAGGTTTATTCCTTGCAGCTCTCAAATTTACCCAATGAGACCTCAGGGTCTCACTCACTGTTATCAGTACTGCCCACTAAGCTCTCTATGACAAAAGAATGCATACAACTCAGTACCAAAAAGCCAAAGAATCTGAGTGAAAAATGGACAGAGGACTTAAATAAGCATTTTTCCAAAAAGATATACAGATGGCCAACAGCCACATGAAAATATGCATCACTAATCACCACAGAAATGTAAATCAAATCCCAATAAGATATCACTTCATACCTGTCAGAGTGGCTATCATGAAAGATAGGAAATAAGTATTGGTGGGGATGTGGTAAAAGGGAATCCTTGTGCACTGTTGGTGGGAATATAAATTGGTACAGTCATTACAGAAAACAGTATGGATGTTCCTCAAAAAATTAAAACTGAAAGTATTATATGATCCAGTAATTCCACTCCTGGATATTTATCTGAAGAAAATGAAAACATTAATTTGAAAAGACATATGTACCCCAACATTCACTGCCACACTATTTATAATAGCTAAGATATGGGAGCAATAAATGAATGGACCAAGAAGAGTTGATATATACATACAATGGAATAATACATACTTGGCATAAAAAAAAGAATGAAATAATGTCATTTGCAGCAACATGGATGGACCTAGAGATTATCATACTAAGTCAGACAAATACTGCATGTTTTTACTAATATGTGTAACCTAAAAAAAAAGGCAAATGAACAAATATAAAAAAACAGAAACAGAGAACAGACTAGTGGTTACAGGAGGGGAGAGACAAATAAGTGAAGGAGATTAAGAGATATAAACTAAAAAATGATTTACCAAAAAGAGATGCAAACTACTAATTATAAAGTAAGTAAGTCACAAGGATATAATGTATAGCACAGGGAATATAGTCAATAATAATATTAACCTTGTATGGGTGATAATCTGTAAAAGTATTAAATTATGATGTCGGATACCTAAAACCAGTATAATATTGTAAGTCAACTGTACTTCAGTTAAAAAGCTAAGTAAAGTGGTAAAAGTAAAGTGGTAAAAATTTTATGTTATACGTAGTTTACAAATTTTTTAAAAAGCTGCACCTTGGTCAGCACCATCCCAAGTCTGCCTGTTAAGGGCAGTTTGCATGGCCTCACTTAGTACATGTTCTCAGTGATGCAGTGGGACCTGGCACTTGGCTGGAGCTCAGAGCCAAAGCACTCTTCAGGTTTTTGTTTTATTTCAATCCAATCAATCATTAAAAAAAAAAACAAAAAACCCCCACATCTACCAGATGTCAGGGATGGTTCTAAGCACTAAGGAGGGAAGTGAAATTTAAAGCTATTTCTCTGCTTCCATCTGGTGGAAGCCATCATCATTTCTCTCCTGTAGTTTACATCATATTTTTTTCCAACACAAAATCTCCCTGCTTCACTCAGAGTAAAAGTGCCTGTCCTCTCCTTAGCCCGTCTATTCCTCAGTCCTCTCCCCTCCTACTCTTCCAGGTTCACTGGGCTCCAAACTCTCTGGCCTCCCCACAGGCCCAGGTACACACTCACCTCAGGGCCTTTGCACCGACTTGCTCTTCCAAGCACTTACTATAAGCTGTACTAGACCATGTGATCATTTCCTTACCTCTTTCATGCTTTCATGAAAATAACACCTCACTAATGGATTTTTGTCTGTTTTGTTCACTGAAGTATATTAAAAAAAAACAGGTATTTTGTATTGGGGTACAGCTTATTAACAATGTTGTCATAATTTCAGGTGACAGTGAAAGGACTCAACCATACATATACATGTATCCATTCTCCCCCAAACTCCCTCCCATCCAGGCTGCCACATAACATTGAAAAGAGTTCCCTGTGCTATGTAGCAGGTCCTTGTTGGTTATCCATTTTAAATAGAGCAGTGTGTAAGGCAACCATAAGTTTGTTCTCTAAGTATGTGAGTCTCTCTGTTTTTTTAAGTTCATTTGTATTATTTCATTTTAGATTCCACACATAGGGGATGTCATATGATAACCTAAATGTCTTTCAAGAGAGGGATGGATAAAGAAGATGTAGTACTATATATAATGGAATATTACTCAGTCATTAAAAAGAATGAAATGCTGCTATTTGCAGCAGCGTGGATGGGCCTACAGAGTATCATACTGAGTGAAGTAGTCAGACAGAGGAGAAATATCATTTCACTGAAGGATCTTAATCAGCTGCAACGGTTCACTCAGGAAATAGGTCTTCAGTGAAGGAAGAAAGGACTTTGCCAGCTAGTGTGGGAAAACAGGACACGCGGTTGAGTGTGAAATCTTTTCCCACAGTCCTGTTCTTTTTCATTTGCGTCTCTTTGAGCTCCCACCCAAACCTACTTTGTGCTGTGTGGATAATGTTCACCTCTATCTCCTGGCACCCTGAATGAATGCTGCATGATTCCTCCAGCACTTACCACCAAGTTCTGCATGCAGTAGGCACTTCATACATTGTGGGTTGGCTGAAGAAGGATCTGAGTCTTGCAGGCAGATAGTTAACAGTTTGGGGGTTGATGATTCAGGGAAGGCACTCTGGAGCTGGACACTGAGTCTGGAAGTGGGAACAGAAAGGGAACTCCAGGTAGGAGAAGAGAGCAGAGGGCTGGAGGCTGGGATGCATTTGGGGACTTTGGACTGATTAACGCTTCCTCCTGGGCGGGGCAAGAGTGTTCACATCTTTTCCCACTTTCTGCACTGTTGCCCACCAGCAGTGTCTGGCTCCCTTTCCTCCAGCTCACACTTTTGCTTTCTCTCTGCCTCAGAAGTCACCTGTGGCCTTGTGTCATTGGCCAGCAGCGGTTTCCATTCATTGATACAGCATGCTGGCCAACTGAAAACCTCATCTGATGCCAGGAGATTCTCTTCCAGACTTTCCGTTCTCTCTGTCCCCATTTCTTCTCTAGTGAAGACCCACAGGCCACTCCTTCCTGTGTTCTGCAGTGGACATGTTGCCCTCTCTGGCACTGGGCTGTCCTCTTGTAAGTTTGTACATATCAGTTTCCTCTGTTGAGCTGTAATTCCCTAGAGACCCAGGTTGTACTTATATCTTTCATCATATCCACACCTTTTATGTGGCTCATAAACAAATTCAAACAAAATGAATTGCAAAGTCAATCCCCAGATGGATGCTGCTGTGCGAGGCAGAGACAGGCCCGGAAGAGTGGTCCATTTGACCACGTGGAAATGGTGGGTGATCCTCTAAGGGGTGCACTTCCCAGGAGACTGTAATGATTAACAGCATTTAATGTGTACCAGGCAGTACGCCAAGCATTTCCTGTCCCTCATCTTATTTATTCTTTAGAACAACTCTGTGAGGTAGATTCCATTAGAATCTTGGAATCTAGATGGAATCTAGTTATGCTTGTGCTGAATCCTACCAGATCCACTATTTGGGTTATTTTAAGCTTGGTGAGAAGAACTTTCATAACTTTCAGGACTCAGCTCACATGTCACCTTCCCTGATTCCCCCGTGTCTAAAGCATCCTCTTCCAAGGAATTCCAGCCTGTCCAGCAGTTAGTACTTGACACTTTCACTGCCATGACCCAGGTTCAATCCCTGGTTGGAGAATGAAGATACCACAAGCCACATGGTATGACCTAAGTAAATAAACAAACAAATAAAGCATCTTCTTCCTACTATCAGCCTCCATCACAGCACCCCACATCTTTCCATCCAAGCACTTATTACAAGTTGAAATTACCTGTTGATTTATTTTTGTTTCTTTTCTAAATTTTTCCTTTCTCTCTTCCTCTCAACGGGAGTTCCACAGAAAAAATGGCCTTGGTTGGGTCGCCCGGCATGTTGCCTGAAGTGCTGTGCAAAGCACTGGCACACAGTAGGCACACACACACGTTTCCTGAATGAATGACCTAATCTGACCTAATCATTTTGTACCTTATTTAATGCCTGTGAAATTGTAAGGGCTCAAAACATATCGATGCCTCAGGGAGGTGCTTTAAGTATTTATCTCTCTTAGTCCAATTCTTTCACATTCAAAAATATTTTCATAGCTGATTTTTCCATGAAAATGGATAAAGAAGCTGTGGTATATATATGCAATGGAATACTACGCAGCCATAAAAAAGAGCACATTTGAGTCAGTTCTAATGAGGTGGATGGACCTAGAGCCTATTACAGTGAGGTAAGCAGAAAGAGAAAAACAAATATCGTATATTAATGCATATACATGGAATCTAGGACGATGGTACTGCTGAGCCTGTTTTCAGGGCAGCAGTGGAGAGGCCAACACAGAGGACAGACTTGTGGACACAGAGAGGGTGGAAACAGTGGGATGGAGGGGAGAGAGCAGCGTGGAAACATGTACATTACCATATGTGAATTAGATGGCCAGTGGGGGTCTGCACTAGGCCCAGGGAGCTCCAACCAGGGCTCTGTGGACAAATGTATACATAGATAATATATTTAATATATATTTATATATAAATACATAAATAAAAGACGCTTGCTCCTTGGAAGGAAAGCTGTGACAAACCTAGGCAGCATATTAAGAAGAAGAGACGTTACTTTGCCAACAAATTTCTGTCTAGTCAAGGCTATGGTTTTTCCAGTAGTCATGTATGGATGTGAGAGTTGGGCTATAAAGAAAGCTGAGCACCGAAGAATTGATTCTTTTGAACTGTGGTGTTTGAGAAGACTCTTGAGAGTCCCTTGGACTGCAAGGAGATCCAACCAGTCCTGAGTGTTCATTGGAAGGACTGATGTTGAAGCTGAAACTCCAATACTTTGGCCACCTGATGCAAAGAGCTGACTCATTTAAGAAGACCCTGATGCTGGTAAAGATTGAAGGCAGGAGGAGAAGGGGATGACAGAGAATGAGATGGTTGGATGGCATCACCAACTCAATGGACCTGAGTCTGGGTAAACTCCAGGAGTTGGTAATGGACAGGGAGCCTGGTATGCTGCAGTCCGTGGGGTCACAGAGTCAGACATGACTGAGCTACTAAGCTGAATTGAACTGGGTAACAAAGGGAGGAGAGGAGGTTATCATTTATTGAATCTCTACTAGATCCAGGAACTCTGCTAGGTCATTTCAATTAAGTTTCAAAATTGGATATTATCCCAACTTTATAAATTGAAAAATTGTGGCTCAAAGAGATTAAGTAACTTGCTGAAAGTTATATAGATCAATAGTAGCAGATTAGGGATTCAAACTCAGATCTGTTTGGTTGTAGAGTTCTGTTTATTTCCCCTTCTTTATGTCAAATGGAAGCTAATTAGAGCAGGCCCAGATTTAGAAGAGTTTCCTTGGTGGCTCAGTGGCAAAGAATCTGTCTGCCAATTCGGCAGTGCAGGAGACGCAGGCTTGATCCCTGGGTTGGGAAGATCCTCTGAAGGAAAGGGCAACCCACTCTAATATTCTTGCCTGGGAAATCCCATGGACAGAGAGCCTGGTGGGCTACAGTCCATGGGGTCACAAAAGTCAGATAGGACTTGTGACTAAACAACAACAAAACCAGGATTAGAACCCTGGCTCCTCTTCTGGAAGGGTCATGCTCCTTACACAAGACCAAGGTGTCATTTCCTAATTTTACTGTAATGGAGAAGCAGCTCTTCTCATTGCAACGCAGTTTCTCTTTACATCTCTGCTGAGCACGATTGGTCAGGCTCTGGCTCGTGATGGAACCAGCCCTTGAATAGTTATCAGAGCAGTCTGTTCAGCCTCTCTGAAAACCCCTTCCTTGACTGTAAGATTGGAGGCACTAATGTGCATGGTTCCTGCCCCCGCAGCCTCTTGCAAAGATCTGATGACACTATGTACCAGAAAGGAATCTGAAGACCACAAAACTCTGTGCAAGAAACACAGAATTGTGGTGCTTGAAGAACAAGCCCTGGGGGCCAAGGACAAAAGCCTGGCGGAACCTGTGCCTTGGTAGTTTTGAGTGATTTCTCTGTAGGTGTGTCCTAGACCTAACTTCTGTTTCAAAGTCATGATTTTCAGGTCCATTTTTCTCCAGTTGGCCTTTCTGTACTAAAGTGTTCTTGCCTGGAGAATTCCAGGGATGGCGGACCCTGGTGGGCTGCCGTCTATGGGATTGCACAGAGTCGGACACGACTGAAGCGACTTAGCAGCAGCAGCAGCAGCATACTAAAGATGGTTTAGCAAAGCAAAAATCACCATCCATCCATCCATCCATCCATTTATTCATTATACAATAAACATCCCAGTTGCTGGAGATAGGATACAGTGGCCAAAATAATGGAACTCCCTAGCATAGTCCTAAGGGAAAGATGTGTGTGTTTATATATATGTGTATATGTGTGCACACATGTATACACACACATATTTAGTATATTTTTGAACACTTAAAAATCACTAAAGTAAAAGATTTCCCTGGTCCAGTGGTTAAGATTCTGCACTTTCACTGCAGGGGGCACAGGTTTGATCCCTGGTCAGGGAACTAAGATCCCACACGCTTCATGGAGTGGCAAAAAACCCAAAAACACCAAAGTAAGCACTTTACACAACTTTTTTATTTCATCTTCATAGAAACTTGATAATAAACAGATTATCCTCCCATTTTATAGATGAGCAAACCAAGGTTAGAAAAGTTAAGCAACTTGGCTAAAGCTCAGTGATTAGAAAGTGTAGAGCCAGGATTCATTTTAAACTGTAACTCCAAAGCCCAAATACCATCCTGATGATTGCACTAGACTATATGAATATAACTGCTTTAAACTACCCCCTTTTTTTTTCTGGAAGTTTTTATAGCATTTGCTGGCATTTATCAATCATAAAGCTATGGGCATCAGGCAGATTGTATAAAAGGTTACCTGGGACTGGCCCAAGAAGGTATCTTAGGGGCTGGTATGAACTACGATGAAAATAACATTGGCCTATAATGGAACTAGGAGATTCCCAGGTGGCATAGCAGTAAAGAATCCACCTGAAACGCAGGAGACAGGCCAAGGTTTGATCTCTGGGTAGGGAAGATCCCCTGGAGAAGGGCATGGCAACCCACTGCAGTATTCTTGCCTGGGAAATCCCATGGACAGAGGAGCCTGGCAGGCTACAGCCCATGGGGTCGCAAAGATTTGGACATGACTGAGCAACAGCACACACGCATAAAGGAACGTGGAGTAATGTTTGGAAAGTAGCATCAGAAAATAGTTAGCATATTGATGATTAAAAATCTCAGCTTTTAAGGATGAGCTCACATGGAAACTTCTTTTGCCTGACTGTACCTTTCCATGCTGTATCCATTATGGTTTTACCAGGACAATGGAGCCACCATGAGTGATAGGGAATAAAGGATACATCACAAATATTGACCACAAACACAGCAAAAAAAGAAGAGAGAGAGAGAGAGGAGAACCTAAGAAAGTCATTCAGCAAACATGTTCATCCTTGGCTCTGCTGCCTTGAGATCATGGCAGGTTTCTCTGAGTTTATTCTAACTGTTTAACTTATATTTTTAAACATATTAATATTAATATGTTAAGACAACAGTTTTCACAGCCAGAAACAATATTTCTTTGGAAAGAGTGCATCATTGGGATCAAGCTTCTTCACTGTGTGATCTGGGCAAATAATAATGGCGGCTCTCATTCGTTAAGGGCTCACTGTATTTCAGGCACATTGCCAAGTGTCCTACATACACTGTCTCATTTATTAAAATCAGGTGCCATTATTACCCCATTTTGTAGAAGAGACAGCTGAGGCACAGAGAAGACTCATCCATAGTCACATAGTAAATAGTGAAGCTGAGAACCAAACCCCAGTTGTCTGACTCCAGAGCCGATGTCATAGCAGCTCCTCTGCACTTGATCATGGCTTTCCCACCTGCCAGTTGCAACAGTAACATCTAATGTTTCATTTTTGTATATGTAGGGGACAAAAAATGTTAAAAAAATATTGAATGTATCTGGCATTTCGTAGAATCTTGATAAATGGTATTTTGCAAAAAAACAATTATTGCTTTTCCCAGGGCTTCTGTGCTCTGTCTCTTTTGGCCTCTTAGAGATTCATTATTCGAATTTATTGTCTGTCTCATTTAACTTGTCAAGTCGTTTGGCAGCGGTGACCACTTTGCTGGTAAAGTGGTTCTCAGGCTCTTTGCCTGGCTTCCTCACCGTGGTGCATGCGTGTGTGTGTGTGTGTGTGTGTGTGTGTGTGTGTGTGTGTGCACCGCGCTTTGTGTATGCACAGTGAGAGTGTCTGTACCAGGGCATGGGGGAGAGCTGTGATGTGTTTAAAGCTGTGCATGTTAATCAATTAACAGGAGAGGCAGGAGGTTTTGAACCCTTTTGCTGGCCTGCCAGCTTCAGGGTACATCAAAGTCATTGTCTGTCCTTGGGTGTCCTGGCCTCCTTTTCTCTGGCCTTCCTGCTCCACTCAAGTGTGGCTCTCTGAAGGGTGCACTGATTGTCATTATCGTGATCCCTGCAGCAGGCAGCTGGAGCCACAGCCAGACAGAAGAGACAGGAGCCAGAGTGCAGGGTGCTTCTCAAGGTCGCAGAGCTTGGTTGTCTGCTTCGCAGCCCAGGTCCCTTTAAAACAATAAAATAGTTTGAGCTTACAAAATCTAAACTAATGGAGAGGGGTCCCTCTCTGCTACCTGCTTTAACGGAGGGCTGCCTCTGACGCTCGTGGTCTGCTAAAGGTGGCAGGTACCATGTCCTGTCTCTTCTTGGAAGGGCTTCTCACCCTTTGGAATCAAGTTAACCTAGTTACCTTGCAACTTTATCTCTCTGAGGTGCTCCAGAAAAGATACAACTGTTTAGATTATCTAGTTACTTCTTATTGTTAGATTGAAACAAAGATTCCCTTTGCATCTTTCTAGATCCTAAGTGGGGCTTCCCAGGTGGTGCTAGCGGTAAATGTGGGAGCTATGAAATGCCGGTTTGATTCCTGGGTTAGGAAAATCCCCTGGAGAAGGTCATGGCAACCCACTCCAGTATTCTTGCCAGGAGAATCCCATGGACGGAGGAGCCTGGTAGGCTACAGTCTGTGAAGTCACAAAGAGTTGGACACGACTGAAGCGACTTAGCACGCACACACGCATATCCTAAGTTACATGAGACCCTGCAGCTAGGCAGTTGTTGTTCATTTCTCAGAAACATTTGTAGTCAAATATGGGCTGGGCTGTAGTCATCTTGAGGCTTGACCT
This sequence comes from Nanger dama, assembly GCA_917880005.1. Lineage (NCBI taxonomy): Eukaryota > Metazoa > Chordata > Mammalia > Artiodactyla > Bovidae > Nanger > Nanger dama. Next base: position 582,876 of record CAKJTW010000075.1, read on the forward strand.
GGGTAGAGGTTCAGGGTGGTGCACACACAAAGCTATCTGGTGTGGTTGTTGGCCGCTGTCACCAGTGGGGCGACGGCTTGCATTTCTCACAGCGTGGTGGCTCAACTCCAAGATGCAGCATCTGTAGGGCGAGCATCCCCCAAAACCCAGGTGGAAGCTGCCAGGAGTCATCAGCCTGCCTCGGATGCAGCAGCATTTTTGCCATTCCAGGGCCAGCCCCATTCACTGTGTGAGAGGCCCACACAAGGGCATGAGTACTGTGGTTCACGGGGAGCTCATCTTGGAGACGGGCTATACCACAATTAATGATGGGCCCCACATAATTTTAATTCCTGCCCTTTACTTTGCTCTTTAGCAATAATTCTCATCTGAGGGGAATGCTGGTACAGTGGGTTATTATACTTTTATGAGACTCAGGTTCTGCAGCTATAAATTGGGAATAAGAGTCCCCTGGTTATCTTTAGGAGGGAAAGTCATCATTTAGGCACTCAGAAATGCTAGTTGTTATAACTGACTCAGATGTCTTGAATGCTAACTAGAGGTCTGTACAAGGCTCTCTACACATGTTATTTCATTTAAAGTCCCAAAAACCCTGTGGAGGATGTACTAGGCTTATCCTCACTTTACAGATGAGAAAGTTGAAGGTTGAAAAGTTTTAAAAGCTTATCTAATGTCACACAGTTAAGAAGTAGAAGATCCATGCTTTTAATTATGGCATAGATTGTCTTTATAATTATTATCTCCCTCAAAAAATTGGAAATGTCTTGAGATAAATGGCTTTATATTAATAATTTTTGTATTCATCCTAGTCCCCAGCTCAGAGATAGGCACAGAGTAGATTCTAAAACAATGAGATTTGTTAAATAGATAAGGAGACTAATTGACAGCGAGCATGGGAATATAGAAATTCTCATCTAGCACAGTGACATGTTGCAGGTCTCTCTTGGGAGAATTTTTTAAAGATTTTTTTATTAAAAAAAATTTAAACTTTTGGTTGCACTGCGTGGATTGTGGTACATTAGTTCTCTAGTTAGGGTTCGAACCCATGCCCCCAGCCATGGAAGTGCAGAGTCCTAACCACTGGACTCCCAACTCAGAGAATGGGGAGAAATTTTTAACCTCCTTTTACCCTTTCCATGAAATTCTCAAGGTCACAGAGAATGCCGCCTGATGGCTCCAGAGGAGGAGGGTTAAGATTGATTGTATTTACCTATTTTTACTGTGGTGAAATCGTTATCAGTGAAATCGGTATCATCCTGATACCAAAACCCGAATAGTCTGTACACAGACATTTGTTTCAGAGACTCTTTACAGACTTTTAAATATCACCTAGATCTCTGTAACCACACTGTCTGTCCACATAGGACACATTCAGATTTATTAATACTCTAAAAACCTTGTGGTCTGATGCAAATGTCATCTTGTAATGCTTCCCTAATTCTCCAAATTCCAGCCAATTCTCCAAAGCTACTAATTAAAAAGACATTGATAAAGGCTTTTGTGAGGTTAGAGAGAGAGGTACAAAAGAAAATAATGACAGGTCACTCTGTCCACACACTACCCTTTGAAATTCTGTTTCTATGAACTGTCATAATTAGCTGCTTTTTAAAGAATTTTTATTGGTCATCTTGAAATGAAAAGAGTCATGATTTCCTGCAGGATTATAAATAGTTATGGAGTGGCTGACCTCGACCAGAAATCATGGCTTCTGTGGCCAGTGTTAGGTGTCAGGAAGAATTAGCTGGAGAAAGATACATAGCTCTTCAGAAAGCACGAAGTTTCTGAAAACTCTGCCCAGAAAGGACTTGGAAGGGCCAGAGACATGGAAACCCTGAAACAGATCACGGCCTCTGTATTCTCTCACCCAGTGTTACTGCAGGATGCTGTCAGAGAAACCCAGTTGGATGCTCACATTCAAGTCACCCCTGCCCGCTCCCAGCCATCCCTTGCATCCCTTGATTGAGAATCTATGTGGAATGAGGGGGTAACAGAAATATTGGTGCTACTATTATCTTTTTGTAGTACCAGTTCTGATGACAGCTTTAGATAAAGTCATCTGGGAAACTGAGGTTTAAGGAAAGGTTATGGATTCTTAGAACTAAAAGGTATGTGAGAACACAGATTCTCAAAGTGTGGTCCGTGGACCTATGTGGGTTCTGATACCCTTGTAGGAAGTACATGATGTCAAACCTGTTTTAACAACAAAACTAAGATCTTACTTGCCCTCTGCCATTTTTATTTATTTACTTTTTCACAGTGTTGACATTTGCACCGATGAGGCAGAAGCATCACAGATGAAGCTGCTGGCACTTTGGTGCAAATCCAGGTAGTGAACCCAACTGCATTGCTGGTTGGGTTATTCTTTATCATGTATTCACCATACAAACAATGCCTCTTTCACATAAGACTGTCCTTAACGAAGCCATGAAAAGTATTAATTTAAGTTAGACTTGGCTTTGCGTACACCTCTTTTTCTATAGTCTGTGCGGTAACATGGAAAGATCAGTGCACATGGAACACTTCCGTTGTGTCCTGAAGTGAGGATTGCTTAGTTGTCTAGGGAGAAAAGCAGTTGTGCTACTGTCTGAATTAGCCAGTGGTTTTTTTTTTTTTACCCCTAAGAAATTCCATTTCTGCTTTTAAAAAAGTGACTCTTAATCTGTGGTTATTTAGACTTGGATATTTGGCAAACAGTTTCTCAAAAATGAATGAAGTGAATCTGCCACTTCAAGGCAGCTTACTGGAATAATTTGCTGCAGTCATAAAATACACATTTTCAAGTGGAATTTTCAAGTGAAAATTAGAATTTTGAAGCTCTTGTATCTGGCCCTGTGACCCTGGACAGCCTCCCAATAGTTACACACTTTCTATATGAGACTCATAGTGATATTAGCAAATATGATCCTGTTTTTGTTATGTATAGTGAGCTATGTTAACCTTGGGTTCTCTTTGGAGGCCTTATTTAGCTTCCTATACCCTCTTATTTGATGAAATGAACATCAGCTTGGGCAAACGCTCGGAGATGGTGAGGGACAGGGAGGCCTGGTGTGCTGCCGTCCATGGGGTCACAAAGATCCGGCTGCGACTGGGTGACTGAAGAGCGACAACCACCACCCTCTCATTTTACAACGAGAGCATGGAGTCCTCTGAGTGATAAGGAGATTTGCAGAGATCAGGGGGCTGATCTGGGGTCAGGAAAGGTGAGACTCTCTATCTCTACTCTTACCAATCCACGGTTTGGAAACTCTGCTTGAAACCTCTGGCCTCACAGGCAGGACCATTTCTCCTAAGCCTTGTACCTCACTCACGAGCTGCCACTACACACACACATCCAAGACACTGATGACATCATGTCACACTGTCCATCGACTACTGTACGCATGGCGCCATCTTCAATTGTGCAACATAGTGTCTCTCCTTTCTCAGTGATCAGAGACTGGGAGTAATACTCTGTTCAACAGTTTTGAGGGCATCAAAGCCACATAATGTCAAGAGTGAATTAATCATCATTTAGTTCATGTCCAAGTATATAAGTTAAGACCGCAGGATGCACGGCTTGGGCCTATAGCACCCCCACTGTTATGTATAATGAACCCCCAAATTTGATGTTCTTTCTCAAGAGTTCTTTTGTCCCATCTACATATCTGTAGTCACTATAGTGTATTCCATCCCATCCTTCCATCCCACAAACTCACCCCCAGGCTGTATATATATTGTGGTTCCAGGGACACAGTAACCATGAAGGCTCTGCCTGTTAGAATCTGTGAGGATGGACCATGAGAGGGTTCCTGGAAAAACAGCAAAGAGAGTTTTGCAGATGACCATCAAATGCTGTCAAGATTTTAGACTCTAAAAATAAGAAGCAAACAACCACTCTTTTTCCTAAATCCATTTCTCCAGGAGGTGGCTTTTGTAGTGAGCCAAATAGTAGCCTCCAGACAGATGTGTCTGTGTCCTGATCCCCAGAACCTGTGAATATTACCTCCTATGGCAAAATAAGGGAGAAGGAAATGGCAACCCACTCCAGTATTCTTGCCTGGAGAATCCCAGGGACAGAGGAGCCTAGTGGGCTGCCGTCTATGGGGTCGCACATAGTCGGACACAAGTGAAGCAACTTAGCAGCAGCAGCAGCATGGCAAAATAATGATATTGTTGTTGCTCAGGTGCTAAATCATGTCTGACTCTTTGTGACCCTATGGACTGCAGCACCCCGGGCTTCTCTGTCCTTCACTGTCTCCCAAAGTTTGCTCAAGCTCATGTCCATGCAGAGGGCCTGGATTTGATCCCTGGTCAGGGAACTAAATCCCACATGCTGCAACAAAGAATTTGTATGCCACAACCAAAGATCCCACAGGCCACAGTGAAGGCCCAGTACAGCCAAATAAATAAATGTTAAAAGAAAAATTTCCACTGGGGAAATGTTACAAATTTGATTGTGTGCTTGTAGGAGTGTAAGTGTTGGCATCTGAGTTTATAAGCACTTTTTTCTGAACCAACACGGCCCTTATGCCCAAGGAAGAAAACATGAGTCCATCTTGGCAGAAAAGTGTCCAAGTTCAATGTAAAGCTTTGCACCTTGCCACAGAGGGGATGGCTGACAATGAATCAGCACAATGCCTTAGTCTGAGCTCTACAGTTTTATCCTAATATTAATCAGGCAAACGTGTCCTGAAGACAAAGTGGCAGGTGTCAGTATAAGGAAGGGTATGACACCAAGGATTCACTTTGCTGCTTGGTCTTTTGTTTCGGCCAGTATTCCAGAATGCTTTAGGAAACTGTCGGAATCAAGACTAGCTCTGCATGATGGCAGAGCCCATGCAGTGACCCCCGGGATCGCATTCGTGCTGACTGCACTCATTATTATGAAGGATTCGGACACTAACAAGCAGGTAGATGGCAGTTGAATCTGGGTGCCAATCACATTTCATCTTCCTGTGTTTGAATCTAGGCCCAGGCAGGAATAGGATCACAGCTCTAGCAATAGTAAGAGCTTCAAATATGTGGGTGATCCCAAGAGGTTAGAATTAACATTTAAAACTGAGGCAGGAAAAAAAAGGCTTAGCTGATGATGCTAATAATGGACAGTATGACAAATGCTGATTTTTCTATCTTATGATGTTTTAAAAAAGGCTTCTTACATCAAAGTTCATCAGCATGGTATTCATTGCAAAGGACGTTTTTAGAATACTGATGTACACTGGCTAACCAGCGTATATTGTACACCTGCTGGGAGCTAGGTCTGGGGAGGAGAACAGACTAGAGAGATGAGAAAGTTGTAGTAAGTGCCCTGAAAAATGTCAGTCATTCAACTGATGGACCATTGGGTAAGAAGGCCTGGAGAAGTGGATATAATACAGGGGTTGATGTGGTCAGACATTGACTCACTGGAGCAAACAAAGGGCTCTGGACACAGAGAAGGAATCCAGCTGTGTATATGATACATAGCACAGTGTAAGGAACATTACCTTTGGGGCCAAATAGATGGTGTTAGGAATCCTACATCTACCACCCACTGATGTCTTCACCTTGGGCAAGTCAGCCTGACCTTCCTAAGCCTCAGTTTGCCCATCCCTGAAATGGAGTATTATATTCATCAGCTGAGTCTTAGTGAGAAATGGATGAGATAAAACGTATACAGTGTCTAATGACGTAGCACATAGTTGATGCTCAAAAAATGATAGAAAATGTTGATATACATTTTAAAAAACATTTATTTATTTGGCTGCATCAGGCTTAGCTTCCCCTTGGCATATGGGATCTTAGTTCCCTGATCAGGAATTGAACTCTCATCCCCTGCACTGGAAGATGGATTCTTAACCGCTGGGCCACCAGGGAGTCTCTAATATAAATTCTTAAGTAGGGTTATTGCTCTACTATAACTTCTTTTCTCTTTCTAATAAAAAGTCACTATGTCTTGGGCTCTCTTAGAACTTCTCCAAAAGGAAGTTCTGATGTGAGTATTTGTGCCTCAATAAACTGGATGGACAACTCTATACCATGCAATGCGGTGGGTGATGACTCCTGAGCTGAGATACTGGACCTGGGAAAGGATCCTAAGTTTCTGAATAAACAGTGGATGGAAGGAAAACAGATTGGGTCTCTGGGCTGGAGAATTAGGGGAGAGGCTCTTATGAAGGGGCTGCAGGCAACCTCAGAGACCATCTCATTGTGCCTCCTTGTAGTACAGTAGAGGATCCTGAAACCCAAAGAGAGTGAGAAACGATTCTGAGACTCAAAGGCAGAGCTGATGCTGCAACCTGGTCCATGAATTCTGTTGTTTTTCCATTCCTGTACCCCGTTTCCTGGAGTCCCTGAAAGCAGATGGCAGTGATGATTCAGAATCATTGAGCTTAGAAAATCAGAATAGATTTAACTTCTGAGCTCAGCTTCTCTGCTTAGCTATGAGAAACCACTACTTACACTCCACTGGGGAACAATTCTGTAGCCATAACAGTGCACTTGTTCGGACCCGTGGCAACAGTCCCTGGTTCAGTGTGTTTGCTGGAGCATCTTGAATGGGTTCTAATTGGCTGGTTAGTTGATTGACTGAGCTCTGTCTCTGAACTCTGACTGAACAAAATGATGTTCAAATGTCAAGAATGTCGTGGTATAATTTGGAGTAAGAAATTAAAAATCATAGATGTAGAAAAATGTTGGAATACAATTATCACACAAAAACTGCCTATCTAAACCTATAGTTTGAGAGAATCCAAAAGAAATGCCCCTCACCAAGCCTTGAGTAATATGCTGGAGAAGAGAGAACCAGCATCTTTGAAAAGTGCTTGAGTTGCTACTTGTGAAGACCAGGGCTGACGATTGAAGGCGCTGCAGTTGGTGAGCCTTCTTGATTTCACTGAGATGTTGTGGGACGATGGTCACAGCTGTATGCAGTCTCTGGAGGCATTGGCTGTGCACAGAGTGAGCCTTGCAGAGATGCTGGCCCCAACGGTCTGAACAGGAATCAGCACGGTATCTAATCTCACAATGCTTCAGTTTCTTTTTTGTAAAATAAAGCCACATCTCTCTAATTTGCTGAAAAATGATATGTACAATGTACTTACCTAGCGCCTGGCTCATAACAACTTCTAGCTGTTATTTGTAATTATGGGATTCTCAGTTCAGTAGTGTCTGATTCTTTGTGACCCCATGGACCGCAGCATGCCAGGCTACAGTCAGTAAACTCACGGAGTTTACTTAAACTCACGTCCATTGAGTTGGTGATACCATCCAACCATCTCATCTTCTGTCGTCTTCTTCTCCCGCCTTCAGTCTTTCCCAGGATCAGGGTCTTTTCAGATGAGTCAGTTCTTCGCATCAGGTGGCCAAAGTATTGGAGTTTCAGCTTCAGCATCAGTCCTTCTAATGAATATTCAGGACTGACTCCTTTAGGATGGACTGGGTGGACCTCCTTGCTATGGGATTCTAGTGGCTGAATATTAAGGAAATATGTTTGTTGTTGTTTTAGTCGCTAAGTTGTGTCCGACTCTTTGTGACCCCATGGCACTGTAGCCCCGCCAGGCTCCTCTGTCCATGGGATTTTCCAGGCAAGAATACTGGAGTGGGTTGCCATTTCCTTCTCCAGGGGCTCCTCCCCACCCAGGGATCAAACCTGTGTCTCCTGCTTGGCAGACAGACTCTTTACCACTGAGCTATTACAAGTAACATTAAGGAAATACAGGGAAACTCATTTTCCCTTTCCCTTCAGACCCTCCCATCCCCTCTCTTACTTGTCTTCTGAGAGGGGGAAACTCTCAGGTTCTTTTAAATACCCCTTTAAAGATTTTCTAGGATAACCTCCTGATTTTAAAGTCAGCTGACATCCAACAGTCGAAATTCTCCTTTGCCAGGAAGCCTATGGAATTCATAGTCAGAGATCCTGGGATTAGGCATGGACCTTGGAAGGGGAGGCATTATTTTATCACCCCCATCAACTAGGTGTATTATTTGAGGCAAGTTACTTATCTTGCCTAAAGTCTCCTTTCCTCATGTGTACAGTAGGAATAAGTATCCACATGTTGCTGAGGTGCTCTAAGAATTAAATGAAACAACTATACATCGAGTACTTAGAAACATACCTTCTTCCTTCTTCTCCAGGTTGCTCAGTCGTGTCCAACTCTTTGCTGCCCCATGGACTATACAGTCCATAGAATTGTCCAGGCCAGAGTACTGGAGTGGGTAGCCTTTCCCTTCTACAGGGGATCTTCCCAACCCAGGGATAGAACCCAGGTCTCCCACATTGCAGGCGGATTCTTTACCGGCCGAGCCACAGGGGAAGCCCATGCCTCTGCATATAGTGAATGTTCAGTCTTTGTTGTATACTCTTTGCTTCCTCTAAAATCAGCAGGTACCCAGCGTAGAATTCCAAGGCCTATATCCTGAACTGTAAGGTCCTTAAGTGATGCTGACAGTGATGTCCCGGGACATCGCGGTCTCTGCTGAATCTGCCTTGTGCAGCCACGTGTTCCTCTCCGGCACTCTGGGCTACCCCCGCACACCATCCTCGAGGTTTTTGGCACTCGGCAGTGATTGTTCTGGGAAGGAAGTGCTCTTCCTTCCGGTGTCCCCTGGGGGACAAATGAATCACTGAGTGTGGGCCTGGCAAATGGTTTATCCTTCTAAGAACAGCGCCGGATATCCAAAAGGAAAGAACGCTGACAGCCCAGAGACCTGCTCTGAACACAAACGAAAATAAAAGTGATATTTACTATTCCAGGTGACCTCACATTTCTGATGTCACTTAAGGCTCATAACTGGGGGAATGGGTAAGGGGAGCCCCCAGCATGAGGCCACTGGGGAAACTGAGGGATGGAGATTAATGACTTGACTCCTGTGACACTGCATCCCAGAGCCTAGATCCCAGCTTCTCTCTGCACCATTGCCTTGGTCTCCTTTCCACCAACTGAATGCAGGAAGGGGAGTGAATGGCCTCATTTGAGTCTCATCTCCTTCTCTGGTTTGCCTTCTCCTTGGCTCCTACGTCCACCAAGGGGGCTCAGCACAGAGCACTTCCTGACCACACACCTGGGCAGGGTCCATTCACCAGGGCTCTGATGCCTGCCAACTACCCCATTAAAGAACTTTCTGCCTTATTACACTCGGTCTTACACTGTTGGCTGTCCTGCGTTTGATGCTGTTTCCTCCCAATTCCTTGCGTGTAACTGAATTCGTGAAAAGAGGAAAGCGGAGCAGGCAATTGTCTATTCAGTGATTCTCACCTGAGGCAGAACCCTCTCCCGTGCCCAAACAGTATGTGAACATCGTGTGGGCCATTCTGGTGTATTACGGTGGCCTGGCTCTGTGGGTGGGGAGGGCTGATCGTTGTGCAATGTGTGGGGAAAACGGAGAACTGATTCACCCCAAATGCCAGTCATGCCCACCACAGAGAGACTCGGCTCTAAATGGATAATCAGCTCTTGTGAGATTATAACTCTATCCAATGACCCTTGTGATTTATCTTGTAACTCTCCCTTGGATGAAAGGTAAAGAGGAGCTTTATTTTTTCATGAAATGATCAGTTCCACAGCTCATTAGTAGGTAGCATGGTATAGTAGACAGAGCCAGGGCTGGGGGTTCAGGGGGAAACAGCGATCAGTAGCACAGCTTTTGAAGCTGCCCACGCTGACACTGTGGCGGCAGCATTCACTAGCTCTGTGATCTTGGCAGGCTACTTAGTCTTTTTGTGCCCCAGGTTTTACTGTTTGTAAAGTAAGTAACAACAAGCTGCCTGGTTTTGTGGTGCCTGGCACACTGTGAGAGTCTACCAAATGTTGTAAAAGTCAAGTTGCTCAGTTGTGTCTGACTCTTTGCAACCCCATGGACTGTAGCCTGCCAGGCTCTTCCATCCATGGGATTTTCTATTCAAGAGTACCAGAGTGGGTTGCCATTTCCTTCTCCAGGGTGTCTTCCTGACCCAGGGATCAAACCTAGGTCTGCCTAATTGCAGGCAGACGCTTTACCATCTGAGCCACTAGGGAAGCCATCTACCAAATGTTAGATACTGTTATTAGAATCACTACCATCTTTCAGACCTTGGGTGTGACACTTCTTGGCTCTGCATGTCTGTTTCTTCAAAAGCAAGTGGGGATAATACTGACTTCAAAGTGTTTTTGTAACATCAAACAGGAAAACATATGTAAAGAGCCAAGTATGATGTGTGTGGTGCTCATGAAAACCTCATGAAGGTACTATCCCCATTTTACAGGTGAGGAAACTCAGGCACAAAGAAGGTGTATAACTTGGCTAAAGACACCACCACTTATAAGTAGGAGAGCTGATATTTGTGCCAAGGTTGCCTGGCTCTAGAGCCAGCATTTCCAGCCATTCCAACCATTAGCTGCTTTTCATTAGGAAGTAACTAGAACAATGCTCAGCTGTCTGTGAGCCTCACCAGCTGGCAGAGAGACAGTTTTGACCTTCAGCTGTGGTTTCCACTGGCAGTGGCAGAACTCTCAGGCTCTCGTCCCAGAGAGACTGCCCTATATGTGCGGTGGCTGGAAATCAGGAAACCTGGAATGGTCCTTGCTCTGTTGTTGCCCTGGCAACCACAGGAGGTAGTGCAATAGCTCTGGGCTTTGGTTTCCCTCAGAGGAAGGAGAGAAGAATCCAGAGTTATTGTTACAATGACAGTGGAAGGCTGATGAAGGGACTTGCCTCTGTGTACCACTGTCTCTGTTGGCGTGAGCATCCCTCTGGGATGGTGTCATAATGGGATTTGCAACAGAGCCAGTTCAGGGCAAAGCCTCTGGTTCCCCCTTGGACTATGGACAAACAGGAGTGAGTTTCTATAATAATAATGAAGGTGAAAGTGAAGTCACTCAGTCATGTCCGACTCTGCTACCCCATAGACTGTAGCCTACTCAGGCTCCTCTGTCCATGGGATTTTCCAGGCAAAATACTGGAGTGGGTTGCCATTGCCTTCTCTAGATCTTCCTGACCCAGGGATTGAACCTGGGTCTCCCACATTAGTAGACAGACGCTTCACTGTCTGAGCCACCAGGGAAGTCACACTCAATAACAATAACAATGAGAATCAGTGTAATTCAGGGCACCCTCTTGAGGACCAGGCAGCAGAGGATGAGTGTATGAAAAGGCTCAGGACAGAGCTACCATCCATTAAAATCTGCCATGTGCCACAAAGTGTGCGGTCCTGGTCTCAGTCAAACCATGATGACCCACCACGTTGGGAAGTCATGAGGGACAGTGGTTATTGGATTAAGGCCGTTTATGACCAAGTCGTAGAGCCAGATAGATGTGGTGCCAGGTCCCAGCTCTGATACTTCCAAAGCGCTGAATACCCTCCAACACAAAGCCTAATCTCATGGTGCCTCAGCACCTTCTTTTGTCAGATAAAGCCACATTCCCTCCACAACTGCTAGGAGCTGATATGTGTGAAGTGCTCACCACTTTAGTGTAATTACAGGATTCTAGAAGCAGAGCATTAAGGAGTGAAGAGAGGCTTATTTTTCATTTTCCTTCAGTCCGTGCCATCCCCTGTCCTAAGTACCAGTTTTATGTATCACTTCAAGCCAAGGACTGTGCCCTAGGCTGCAGGGACCTGCCCTTACCATACTGGCGATGACAAAGTCCTGAGGCCAGACCCTTTTGCTCCTGTGGCAGAGTCTCTGGACCAGATGGGAGGTTTGCATGACAACGTGGAACTGGGCAGAAGGCAAAGAAGGAGGAACTCTTCCTGCCCCCGAGGGTCAGCTTGTTCAGCTGCACGCGTGGTTCTCAGAGACACCTTGAAGCCTGGCTAGGACCCACCCCAGCCCTTCTGTTTCAGGAGATCTGGGGAGGGGTCAGAAAATTTGCACTTCTAACAAGTTCCGGAGCTTTTGCTCTTCTCACTAATAACTTGGAAGGATAGTAAATGCACATTCCTGAAGTGGTGTGATGGCCAAAAGATACTGATGCTACAAGTTTGAGGACCACAGTTGGAGTATCGCTGAGCTAAAGAAACAGGGCAGACAGACCTGGATGTTTCCAATGAATTTCTCTTTAATGGAGAGTGTTTTTCCTTATTTGTTTGTCTTCTCTGAGTCACCTAATGAATCTTCATGGGCCCTGCTACTAAATACCACTGTTGAGCAGCCTGAATTGAGAGTGGGGTAGGAAATAGCCTTTGAAACACAGCCTTGTCTGGAGTCAGGCAGGGCAGGGGACCTGGGGTCCCTCAGGATGTGGGTTCCTTGTTTACACAACTTGTTTACACACCTTTAGGTCTGTTCCCAGAGAAAGTGATGGCACCCCACTCCAGTACTCTTGCCTGGAAAATCCCATGGATGGAGGAGCCTGGCAGGCTGCAGTCCATGGGGTCACTAAGGGTCAGACACGATGAGCGACTTCACTTTCACTTTTCCCTTTCCTGCACTGGAGAAGGAAATGGCAACCCACTCCAGTATTCTTGCCTCAAGAATCCCAGGGACGGGGGAGCCTGATGGGCTGCTGTCTCTGGGGTCACATAGAGTTAGACATGACTGAAGCGACTTAGGAGCAGCAGCAGCAGGGCTGTTCCTGCCTGCAGCATGTCACCCTCCAGGAGCCAGGCAGAGTTTTCTTCCCAGTTGGGCTGACTCTCCTCCTGGAGCAGAGACAGGGCCTCAGGCAATCACTGACAGCCCGGGGTAAACAGACACTGGACTCAAACAGAGCCCTTGAAGGATGGACCACACTTTTTTCCCGTGGTGGCTGTTGGTAGGGGCAGGATGACCTGGGCCTGCTGTGTGAAAGAACACATGAGGTTTGGGTGGAGGCAGCTTGGTGATTCTGCCAGGTCGCTCAGTTCCCCTAGATCCGCTTATGTTCCCCGTGAATGGCATTTGATGGCACTTGTCAACTCAGTGTCAGATGTCAACCTTGCTCTGATTTTCCATTCCTCTGTCACCTCATGTCCCAGGCTCAACCACTGACATAGCTTGGCACTTCTGGGTCTCTTCTATAAAGATAACTCTAAGTCCATGACCCCCAACCTCATCACTATGGCCTGTACGTCAGTCAGTGTATGAAGACTATGGTATTTTTCCATATACTTTGGCTGCCTTATTATAGACATTAAGCCATTTCAGCAAGAGGGATTCATTTCACCAGAGAATTTTGTGACATTCCAGTAAATGTCAGGCATTGGGAAAGATTTCCATCGTGAGAAACAAGAGTTATGGCAGGCCCCTCTGAAGTCCTGGACACAGTCCTGCCATCAGCCAGAACAGTCAGGCTCTGCATCTGGCAGAATTCTGTTCTGCAGAATCACAGATAAGCTCTTCCCATTTTTATTTCAGCGCTGCAGAGAAATGACAAAATCCAGGACCAGAGTTTGCGCAAACTAAATAGAGTTGAAAGAGATCTGAGAGATCATAAGGTCTAAGGGTGGCAAATTAATGGAATTTCATGTTGATCGGGACTGAAAGAGGGTCACTGAATGACACTCTGCATTCAGTTTGAGCCCAGGGGAAAATGGTTCCCTGGTCGATAGTCACTGCTTTCTGGGACAGAGGATGGGATGGTGCCCATTTGTGGATCACACATTGGCATTGCTGACCCAGCTTGGTTCTCTTCACTTACAGAACAGAAATCTAAGTTCCAATGAAATGGAAGGACCTCCCCCAGTTCACATAACTTGTCAGCGCTGGATTCAAGAAGAGGATCTAGGTTTTTAATATTAATTCTATACTTTTCCATTCACAAGAAGAGGCTTTGGAAAGAGATAAGCCTGAGTTTTCAAATCTCTAACCCATTGTTTGTCAGTTGTGTGACCTTGGGCAAGTCACTTAACATCTCTGTGCTTCCATTTCCTCCTTTGCAAATGGAATAATTAATTCTCCCATGTTATTACTGGGAGAATTAAACGTGACAATGGTATGTGTAACTCAGGGCCTCATGGGTAAAAGTTTAATTTCTCTCCTTTTCCCAGCAGAAAATGATATGCATTATTAAGATGACCTGCTTGGTAGCAATTTGCACACCATGGCAATGATTTAATTGTATAATTACACATCTGGCTTGTTCCCTTGTGAACTCAGGATTTGGGAGCAGATTCCTATCACGATTCCTCTAGATTTAAATTGCTCTGACTGTAAATACAGAAAGGATTTTTCTTTGTTTCTATGAGCTGGTGTTTGGTAAATGAGCCCTGGAGGGTTCTGCAGAGTCAGACCAAGGTCTTTCCTGGTGAAAATGCCATTTATGATCTCTTCTCTGTTGTACGACTCATGGCCTGAGACTTTGGTACGTCACACTCCATTGTAGTAATGGTTTTTCTTTGCTGTTGCCTGCTGTGGACGTGAGTCTTGCAAGGGCAGGAATTACTCTGAGTCATCGCAGAGTCCCAGCACCCCACACAGGGCCTGGGTGCTCCCACCCATGGTGGCTGGCTTTATCTTTAGGAGCTGAGAACAGGGGTCCCAGGCTTCGCCATGGCTAGGGCTTAAGACTTGCAAAGCCCAGAAGTGGGTTCATCTGGAACTCTGGGACCGTGGCCCAGTCTCTTCCCCTCACAGCCTCTTGACTTTTCCATGCATGAAATGGAGAAGCTGTGCTCAACGACCCTTCTGTCCTTGAGGCAGGGGCTAAACAGGAAATCAAGTCAGGGAGCTGGATGGTGCCACACACACTGGTATGAACAGCTGTACCTCCTCTGAAAGCCATTTCAGGTTAACCAGAGCGTTCTGCCCCTAGGAGGAAGGGCAGGAGGGAGGTGGGGGAGGAGAAATAGGCTCCAAAGAACTGGGCTCAAGTGAGATTTATAAATAGGAACATGGAAACTCACAGAAGAAGCCAAGCAAGGCAAAGGAGAATGAGTGAGTTTCAGCAAGAGCATTCTAAGATGTAAATAACTAACAAGAGAAGCCAGATTTCTTGAAGATGCTTTGAGGGCCATTATGTAACTGTCTTCTCAGACTAGGGTCACAGAAGCAATCTGCAGCTGACAAATACTGCCAGGGATGAAAGAAAGCTCTGATCCTTACCCTGCACATACATATATTCAGGTAAAAGTCCTTCATTGCCTTGTGTATACCTGACGGTGCTAGGTGCAGGGAAACCATCATAATTAAGACATCCTGTTTCCAGGAAGTCATAATTTAATGAGGGAGACAGACACACACATAGCTTGCAGAGGCAGTTGTAATGATCGCTGTGCCGTGACATACACTGCTTGGCGTTCTATCGCGTTTCTCATGGTGGCCATCCATTGTTCTGTCTGCCTGGAACTCTTCTGCTCCTCCTTGGCATTGCAGCCTCCTTCGTTGAGGGGTATTGTCCCCCATTCTGTCACAGTGTGAATAAGAGTGTATGTTTCCATCTCTCTAGCCTTAGTGATGGTCGGGGGAGATGCGCACGTGACTCAGGTCAGGACGATCAGAGTCCTTCCCTGGCAGTTTTCTAACTGGAGCTCAGAGAAAGAAGCTCCTTTTCTCTCTGGAAGTGAAGCTGTGATGGGGGAGGGGAGTTGTCTTGGGTTGCAGAGAAAAGTTTCCTGCTTCAGAAAGGCTGGCAGTTAGAATAAAAGTGATAGGGAAAAGCTGAGAGAAGATACACGCACACACACACACACACACACACACACACACACACACACACACACACACACACACACAGGGAGAGAATGAGAGAGAGAGGTGGGTAGCTGAGTATGTTTGAGTCCCTGGTTTCAGCTTTCTTCCTATTTCTCCAGGGGTTTAGAAACACCACCTAATCACTTCCCTTTTGGGTTTCAGCTCAGATTTGGTTTCTGTCACTTATAGTCATGGGTCCTGACTAACACACACCTCCTCCCCGCCTCCCAAGGAGAAAGGCAAGGGAACTGGCATTAAATATGAGGAGGGATGTGGGAGGGGGGTTCAGGATTGGGAACATGTGTATACCTGTGGTGGATTCATGTTGATGTATGGCAAAAGTAATACAATATTGTAAAGTAATTAGCCTCCAATTAAAATAAATAAATTTTTAAAAAATCTATGATGAGGCAAACACTATTCTAGACACTTTGCAACCCATCTCACTTAATTCTCCAAATAACCTGTAAGGTATGGCTCCATCACCATACTCTACAGCTAAAGAGAGAGGCTAAATAAGTTGCTCAAAGTCACAGAGCAAATAAGTAAAACCGAACAATGCAAAGCAGTGGGCTATGGTGGCAATCCGGCAAATGCTTTTTTCTGATTCAGGTAGTTATAGGATTAAACACACAGTCACAAAAAGATATTTATGTACTTTGGTAGGATTTTTGAATAAGGGCGAATAGGGGCGGAGTAAAGTATGGGCTTAAGGGCTGCAGGCTGAGAAGGGAGGTTGATAACAGGCGGAAAGAACAGAGGCTCAGAAGTGTGTTGGCCGGGAGCACAGACACCATCTGGGGGGTGGGGGCGTGACAGTAGACGAGGTTGGGATGCTGGTGGCCCACCTTGACCTGGCCCGTGAGCAGGAGAAGTGTTTGAGGGAACGTCAGGGTTGGATGCGCCAGGACTTATTCAAGGATTAGACATGGAGGGGAAGAGGAATCAAAGCTGGCTTCCCAGTTCAGAGAAGCAAGGAGGGACCTCTCCATGCCTTGGCTGACATGGTGGGATGAAAAAGGGGACTCGTGCCAGGAGTGCTGCCGTCATTTTGCTGCAGGGAAGAGTGAGCTGAAAGAAGTAAAGAAAACGTGAAATTATTCTTGGCATTCTGATTGCCGGTTGGGGGTGCGTCCAGGTTGGTGCACCAGGGATAACAAAAGAAAGTGCAGCAAAATCTGTCTTGAAAATGGGATTCCTTGGCAGGTTAGATGACCCTGTCCCAGAGCACAGTGCTTTGTCCACATCTTCGGTACCTGGTCTTTTTTAAGGAGGAAGGAAAGGAGGAGAGAAAAATATTCTAATTTTCAAAACTATGTCTCAGTCAGCCAGCATCCTACCTGGAAAACTCCACAATCAATGGGAAAGTAAACTGCTAGGTCTCCTGGCTCAGGACCTGCTGAAAGCTTGTTATTGCTATTCAGTCATCGCTAAGTCGTGTCCAGCTCTTTGTGACCCCATGGACTGCAGCACTCTAAGCTTCCCTGTCCTTCACTGTCTCCTGGAGTTTGCTATATTAGTTCAGAAATCCATTAACTATGAGATTACTTCACTGCCTTCAACAAATAAGGTTTTTCCAAGGTGGCTCAGCTGGTAAAGAACTCACCTACCAAGGCAGGAGATGCAGGTTCGATCCCTGGGTTAGAAAGAGCCCCTGGAAAAGGAAATGGCAACTCACTCCAGTATTCTTGCCTGGAGAATCCCATGGGCAAAGAAGCCTGATAGGGCTACAGTACGTGGGGTTGCAAAAGAGCTGGAACAACTGAGCTGGCATGCACCAACTAATAACAGAAAATACTTCACTTGCCTCCAGATTCTTCTCTATCATGGCCTCAGTCAAATTGTAAAAGGCCTTCTCACTTAGTGATAATGATGTGAAAAGAATATAGAAAAAGAAAAAGAGTTTCTTTATATAGAAAAAGAATTCTAAGATAAAAAATTTAGATTTTAAGATAGGATTTTACATTTTTTAGTTTTTAAAATTTATTAAGATGGGATTTTTAAATGAACCTATTGAAACCTATAAGATAATAATGTACAATACAAAGCAATAAAAATGGAGTTACAACTGCAGAGTCTCAACAAAGTTTGACATTTTTGGACCAAGAATATATTTTTATTTTTCAATGTATGATTAGCCTGTGCTTGCTAGTATACTACTTTGTCACTAGAAAAAAATTTTGCAACTTCAAATTATTCAGTAGAACTATGAAACTAAAATTAGAAAATACAGATCAGTGAAAGAGAAAATGAAAAGCACTCAAGGAATTGAAATATTTTTAAAATGCTTCATTCGAATGTAAAAACTAAGATATCCTGCCATCCAAAAAATCAACATGAGTAACATGTTGTGTACTGCCTCCTGAATATTTTTTTCTCTATATATATTGGTATTACCCAGATGAGATGATGGTATTTGACAAAGACCCATGATGCCATAGTTGTGACCATAGGAAAATATGAATATACACATAAAGGATGAGGCCAGACAGTACAGGCTTTCATTACGCTGAAACATTGATCAAGTCCTGTGAGGACCTGGTGATCTGGCCTGGGAGAATGGAGGCTGCCTTTTATCCAGGTTACATGAATTCCAGGTGATGGACATAAGAGGTGGTAGGCTGAGAGTACCCCATGGTCCTTCCCCTGTGTGTCACAGCCACACCTGAGCACCCGGTGACTTGCTACTTCTGTGGCAGAAAGTATGTTCAAACACATGTGCACAAGACAGACCAGAGGTGTCAGAATCTCATAACCCCAGACCTGTCTAGAGAAGGGGCATCTCTTAGAGGGAGCACACCTCACTCTTGTTACAGCAGCAGTCTGGAAAGAACCCCCAAGAGACTGAATCCAAGACGGGCAACACATATGTCTGCAAAAGGAGAGGGTCAGGCCATTTGACAGAAATCATCTTTTTCTTGGGTCATTTAACTGGAGGATGGTGGAATAACTACTGTTGGCCACAGCCTCTTGGACCACAAAGGTGGCAATAATCAATGACAGAGTTATTGGAAAGACTGTTCACATTCTGATCAAAGGGTGGGGGAGGAGGGTGGGGTGTTGGCAGAGGGAGATGGACAGGCTTGGGGGTGTCTTCTGAGAGCCCTCCAGTACTTATGGCCAATCCCTTTGAAGAGTAGAAGGACTTCCATCCCTTTAACTAGTGTTTCTGGGGTAGAGGATGTATACTCCTGGTTCTGTTCATTGATGATTTCAAGGCAAGTCATGAAACCACATCAGCTCAGAGTGAGGGAACAATTCTCCTTTCAATTTTCTTTCAGCCTTTCCAATTATATCAGGAGAAAGCAGTCCTTAGCAGTGTCTTCAGCAAGCAATACTACTTAGTTAGAATCTGATTAGATTGCTCTGTTTTCATAGTCATCATTTTGAGTGACCCTCGGTTGTTGCAAGAATTACAATAACAGAGAAAGCTCTTCCCCATAGTAGTTTTCCATTTATGATAGTTACGTACAGTTTCCTTTTGAAATGAACTTAAGTTAAAAAGTGACTAGATTTAGAGAAAGCTATTAAGTAAATAATAATGTGGCTGGCATCCAAGTACGACAAAAACTTGGAAGTTGAAGGTGAAGAGAGACTGTGAAGGGAAAGAATTTGCATGAGGCGAGGATGTACGAGCTAGGGATTCTCTAATAAGGAAAGACCATTGTTGTCCACCTCCCAAGCTGATTTCTCCAGAAAGAAAGTGATTCACATGAGGGCCAGCTTTCCATGTCCGGGGAATGGAAGAGACACATCTCTCTGATTCTCAGGCACTGTGAGGCAGGACAGAAATGTTAGGTGTTGGAAGTGGAGTGAGAAAAGGGAGCTGGGCTGGCTGGCAAGGCGGGAGTGGTGGTGTTTATGACGCCTCCCTGGGAAGATGCAGGACACTGAGGCAGTGCCTCCTGGGACTTGGGTCCTTCCGTTTGTTCTCAGGACGGGAGACAAAATCTCCTGGAGGACTGGTGGTGCATTCTGCCACGCTTTACTCTGATAGCATCATAGGCAAAATGTCAAGCCTGTAAGCCCGAGCATTGATGAGGGACTAAGCCTCCGTGATAAGTTACTGAGAGAAGGAATAAACACCCTGAGTTTCTACTTACATGGTCCTCACATTCTCTCTCTGGAGTCCTTGCTGCTGGCTGGAGAAGCATTACTGGAGTAAAAAATGAGTTTTTTCTTCCTTTCTTCCTTTTTCTTTTTTTTTTTTTTTGCCACACAGCGTGGCATGTGGGATCTCAGTTCCCCAACCAGGGACTGAACCTGTGCCTCCTGCACTGGAAGCATACAGGCTTAAGCACTAGACCACCAGGGAAGTCCCAAACCTGGGTTTTCACTTGAAGATTTTTCTACTGTCAATATAACCCCTGGGGGTGGGGGGTGGAAACAGAGCAGCCCAGCAATAGCTGTGACATTTCAGTTTGACCAGAAAAACTTCAGGTTAATTCAAAAAATAAAAAACCTTCATAATTTTAAAATTATGTTCACAAACATTAGCTCACATTTCTGAAAAGCACTTCCAACAGTGCCTGAGGCATAGTCGGCATCCAGAGATGTCAGCTTTGTTGCTGCTGTTATTGTAATTTTCACTCACCGTGAGAGGTAGACAAGTCAGTGGTCAATACTGGAGTCATTTCATGGACAAAGAAATAAACTCAGACAGAATACGTCACTTGTCTAAGTCTGTACAGTAAATGAATGGCAGAGCTAGGACTGAAAGGCAGGTTTTCAGGCTATAAATTTCAGCTCTCAGAAAATGAGAACACACCTCCACATATGAAGTGCTCACATGTGTGACTTCATTTGTCACCCTCTTGGGCAGGTAGCAGTGAGACAGTGGAAGAACCAGTCATGGAAGTAAATCCAAGTCCTATTGCTTATCAGCCCTGTGACCTTAAGTTGGTTTCTTAGCCTCTTCGGGCCCCAAGACTTCCACTGGTAGATGGGCTGTAAGTGAGGATTGAGGGAGATATTTTGATGTAAGTCTAACACTTAGCACATGATGGCAGCTGTTATCACCACGTGGTCCTTTTTCAGAAGAGAAAACAGGCTCGGAGAACACACGTGACTTGCTCAAGTTCTTGGGTTTCCCAATTCCAAGTTCAGGTTCACTGCATGATTCTGCCTCACTCTTGATGCTGTTAACAATATTATTGGAACTAGGAGTTGGAGGAAAATAAAAGTGGTGTGAACCTGTTTAAAGCTGAAAGCCCTCTGGCAGAAGCAAGAGGATGACAGTGTTGAATTGATCAGAAAGATCTGACTGCAAGAATGTTTTAAACTCCCATTTTTCTAAGTATCTTCTCCTTAAACAGGATAATGCAATGAATCAATAATAACAAGTTCCCTTTCCTCAGACCATGTCCCAGAAGTAAATAAACTAACCAGAAGAGAGCCTTTGCTTCTGATGCTACAACCTTGGGGGAAATAGACCAATGAGCATCAAGCACTAATTTTGATGGATAGGAGGGTTGGGAGAAAAGACAGTCTGAGACTGTCTTGTGACCAGCAGTGTGGATATCAACGGAGAGTTTGTCAGAAATGCAGAATCTCAGACCCCAGCGCAGATCTATTGAATCTGAATCTGCCATAATATCGATGCATGGTTTCTACTCCTGGAACATTTCAAGTAATCAGTCTGGAGTGTTGTCTGGACATGAGGATTTTCAAAGCTCCCCACCTGATTCTAAGGGGATGAGCAGGGAGAAGAGGCAGACAATCTGCATTTGACCTACTGTTTTCCTGTTGAGATAACAACTTCAGACAACCTGGGGGCTCTGGTTTTAACTGGAGACACTCAGTCCAGTCCAGCACTAGTCCATCAGAGCCACTAAAGTGCCTCTGCCGCTAGCCACAGACATTCTGCTCGTCCCTGCACTACGAAGACACATTGCCATAAACCACGGGAGACGAGGAGTAGACACATGAGCACTGGGACTTCCTTCCACTTCTGCCATTGTTCGCTATACTCTGTCAGTAGGGCCAGTGTCTTATTTTTAAAAGCTTCCTATTGAGGTCTTGGTTTGGTTGACCCATGGGGTGTATTAGGCAGGATTTAGAGAAGTCTCAGGCTCAGAGCTTATGAAACTACAAATCCTTCAAGAAGTGATCAAAGGAAAGGATACTTTCTGTCAACCACACTCTATTGTGGATTAGTTTTCTCTTCTCTTCCTGGGGTTGGTTTGCTTATAAGTTGAACAAGGAAACCTTGGCCCCTCGAGAGAGAGAGAGAGATCTCAGTAAATGAAGTTAAAGTGGAAATAAAACCAAAAAACAGAGAAAGTCAGGTTCCAACCAAGTATTTGCTCCTGGAGGCATTGGAGGATGGCCAACCTAAATGTTTATTCAAGAGAGACCACTGCTCCAGAGAGATGATATGGGGTGGGAGGTGGGAGGGGGCTTCGAGATTGGGAGCTCATGTACACCTGTGGCTGATGCATGTCAATGTATGGCAAAACCAATACAGCATTGTAACGTAGAATAAAGTAAAAATAAAATTTAAACAAAAAAAAAAAAAGAGAGACCACTGCTCTAAGGGCTTTGCAAAATAAACGGTATCCTCATAATAGCCCTGTAATGTAGGAACTGCTGCTATACGCACTTGACAGAGATGATCACTGAGGCTCAGAGGAGTTCAGGTGGCTTAGCTAGTAAGGGCTGGAGCTGACCTTCCAATCCAGGCCTCCTACTGGCTCCCAAGCCCACTCCCTCCTCTAGACACACTTTCCACTAAGAAGTAAGACATGAGGATCCTAAGATGGGATCATTTTAATTCTGGAAAAAATGGAGGGATCATTTGTCAGAGACCAAGTGAGAGGAAGAGCTACATAAGGAATAATATGGAAGCTTCCCTGGTGGCTCAGTGGTAAAGAATCTGCCTGCCAATGCAGGAGACATGGGTTCGATCCCTTCAATGCCTGGGTCAGGAGATCCTTTGGAATAGGAAATGGCAACTCACTTCAGATTTCTTGCCTGGGAAATCCCATGGGCAGTGGAGCCTGGTGGGCTACAGTGCGTGGTGTCGCAAAGTCAGAACAACAACAATATGGAAGCAGTATTCTGCCCAAGCAGCATTTAAAAGAGAGTGAACTGCCTCTTAAGTACTTATTTTCTACTGAAGTATGGTTGATTTACAATATCATATTAGTTTCAGGTGTACAACATAGTGACTCAACGGTTTTACAGTTTATACTTCATCTAACGCTGTTACAAAACAATGGGTCTATTTCCCTTTGCTGTAACTTCAACTTAGATCTTAGTTTTCTTATGGGTATATAAGGAAATGTCCTTGTGGTCATCAATTTAGCCTAATTTCATTGTAACAGTGCTGTGAAGTCCTAAGTTCCTGAGAACAAACACTCCATTGCTTTTCGCCATCAACAAGTAACTGCTATGAATGTCAAGTAGACATTTGACAGCAAAAATATTCAGGTACTGGTCTGTTGCATGCATTTTAAAAGAGTTTTTAGATGATGACCATTTTTAAAGTCTTATTGAATTTGTTACAATATTGCTTCTGTTTTATGCTTGGTTTTTTGGCACTGAGGTCTACGGGATCTTAGGTCCCTGACCAGGGATCAAATTCTTGCCCTCTGCATTGCAAAGCCGAGTCTTAACCACTGGATCGCAAGGGAAGTCCCAGCATGTATCTTTTGCGAGATTATTCCATCAGCATTCACCGAGTTGATGCCTTTGTCACACCTTATATTTTGTTTGTCATGGACACTCTCTAATAAGAGGAATGAGCACAGCGTTCAATTTCATTTCATTTTGCTCTATTTTATTTGACCTAGTCATGTGGCTTGCAGGATCTTAGTTCCCTGACCAGTGATTGAACCCAGGCCCTTGGCAGTGAAAGCTAGGAGTCTTAAACACTGGAACACCAGGGAATTCCAAGTGTTCCATTTTAGAGATGACAACATTGAAGTTCAGTGAAGACCTGAATATTCTCAACTGTAAGGGTCCTTTACTGTGTAATAAGCCCTGGAAATCAAACTGGGGGTATCCCAGCCCAGTGAGCCCAAGACCACTGAGGCAACCCTATTGTCCGACACAGTCAATGTTAACTGGCCCATTGGGATGAGGCAGGTCGCACACCACAGGGCCCATGGCATTTCTGGCCAAACAAAGAAAGGATAGAGATATTGTAGGATTGGAGGAAGTGTGGAGTATAGGTAAAACTTACAGTTGACCTTTGAACAAAATGGGTTTAAACTTTGAAGGTTCACTTAAATGTGAGTTTCTTAAATAAACGCACACAGTTCTACAAGATCAGTGGTTGACAGAATCCATGAATGTGGAACTGTGAATACAGCAGAGTGACTAAGGTTAGACCTACATAGTCTTGACTGTGTGGGGCTGGCATCCTTAGTTCTGATGTGGTTCAAGGGTCAACTGTATATGAAACAGAGCTCAAAGTAAACCAGCTCTGTGGATGTAGGGTCAACATCAGTCCTGGATGCAAAGTGGATGAGGACACCTTCACAACAAAGTCCACTAGGCATGGACTGGTGTCTAGAAAACCTCATCAGATACTCTGTACCTGGGCTGGAAATGAAGTCTCTTTCTCGGGGTCAAAGTGATTTAGATTCTCCAGGCAAGGGTGGGGCATTTCATTCTTGCTAATATAACTTCAAACAATCAAGGCAGTGATAGGCAGTGATAGGCAGTGATTTTGTAGTTCAGGGTAAGAAAGTAAGCCATCACAGAGATGAGGGATGTTATGACACTTTGAGGGTTATCTCAGCAGCAGCCTGTTCTGAGCAGAAATATTGGCACCTAGTCACTCAGTATGCATGTGTGTGTGCTAAATCACTTCAGTCATGTCTGACTTTTTGTGATTCCATGGACTGAAGCCCACCAGGTTCCTCTGTCCATGGGATTCTCCAGGCAAGTAGAGTGGGTTGCCATTTCCTCCTCCAGGGGATCTTCCTAACCCAGGGATTGAACCCACGCCTCTACATCTCCTGCACTGGCAGGTGGGTTCTTTACCACTAGCCCCACTGGGAAGCACAGTCACTCAGCAGTTGATTTCATCTGTGTCTGTTATCTTATTATTTGATCTGTATGATCTGCATCTAGAGTTATTATCTGTCTTTTTCATCTTATTTGTGTCTAGTCTGATGAACAGCCAGGCAGAGTTTTTACTTTCTTATTCTGGGCTAATTTTTATTTTCTCAGGGTTTGTAAGTATATTAGCTTCCTGTGGCTGCAGTGACAAGCACCACAGATTGGGTAGCTTAAAACAATAGGATTTTTTTCTCTCACAGCTCTAGAGGCTAGAAGTCTAGGATCAGGACTTTGGCAGGACTGGTTCCTTCTGAGGGTCCTAGAGAACCTGTCCCCTACCTCTCTCGTGGCTGCTGGCAATCTTTAGCCTTCCTTGGCTTGTAGTTGCAATTACCACCTTCATCTTACATGGCCTCCTCCCTATGTATCCGTCTTCATAGGGCTGTTTTCTGTTTTCTGAAGGACACCAGTCATATTAAATTAAGGGTCCAACCTATTCCAGTGTGATTTCATCTCAACTCATTCTGAAGTATTGTAGTTTTTGGATGTCAATGTATCTTTTTTTTTTTTTTTTTTGAACACACAATTCAACTCATAAAAGAACATAACAAACTTGTTCCTGAGTCAGGGCCTAATGCGAATTCATGCCTCACCATGACTCAAGTGTGGGATGCAGATTAGCAATTTCAGCATCACCTGGAGCTTGCTGGAAACGCAGAATCTGGGACACCACTCTGGATGGAAGTACCAGCATCTGTGTCTCAACACTATCCCCAGGTGATTGGTTTGCACATTAAAGTCTGAGAAGCAATGCAGTCAGGGATGGCGCCTGAGCAATCCTGCAGACGTGCACAGTCATGTCAACATGGCTGGCTCTGAATCTGTGTTGTTAGGAATTAGATCCTCAACAGTAGCTCTCTCCCAAAGAAATTGCTCTAAACCAGCAACTCAAATGGTGGCAAGAAACCGAAGATGGGGAATGGAATGGGGGAAGGCTTTCTGGGGTCTTAGAGCAGGCTGATGGAGAAAGAAGGGGAAGGAGCAGTATGGAGGCTGCCCACACCACAGTTGCTTCCAAACCGTGTGCTGGGCTGGGTTGTGCTAAGTCGCTTAGTCATGTCTGACTCTCTGTGATCCTATGCACTCCTGCCAGGTTCCTTTGTCCATGGGATTCTCCAGGCCAGAATACTGGAGTGGGTTGCCACTCACTTCTTCAGGGGATCTTCCAGACCCAGGGATCGAACCCACAATGCATTGGTAGGCATGTTCTTTACCACTAGTGCCATCTGGGAAGCCCCCAAACCACATGACCACCACCTAAATTTACTCTAACTTTACTGTTCACAGGTGTAAAGTGGAGTGACTACCTCTTATCTAATGATTGGTGTGAGAATTAAGAGCAAAAATACACCTAGAGGGCCCAATACAGCATCTGCAGGGGAACATGCAAAATGAAGAGTGACTGTGTCCACCTTTGGGGAAGAGGAAGCTTGAGAGGTGGGGCAAAGCTTGTTCAGCCATTTATTCATTCATTCAGCATTTGGATACTATGATGTGCTGGAACCTAGCCTAGGCACTGGGAATACAAATAGGAATACATCTTCCAGTGCTTCCAGGTCAAAGGGAGGAGAAGATGAGGTAGCTGCTGAGGCACCAACAATGCACGCTGGATCAGGAACTTCTCCCGGTGTGGCCCACGGGTAGCAGGAGGGGCCCTCCCAACCCCAGCTTGCAGCAGGCAGGCTGCTCCAAACCCCCCCACCCCTGACTTCCTGTGCTGTGTCATTTCACGCTTCCCTACCTAATTCTTTCTCACTAGTTGGTTCCAAAAATTCTTGGTCATAAGCCTTTAGCTACCAGATCTTAGAGTCTAACTGATGAACAACAATAGCAACGAGAAAGCAGCTTTCTTAGAATGGAATAGGACTTAACCATTTACCAGATGTTACCACAAGCACAATGCATGGATTATCTCATTCAAAATTTGAGGCAGACTTTGGAGGTGTATACCAACTTCTGGCATCAATAAACCTAGGTCTGAACTCTGGGTAACTTGGATAACTTACTTAACCTCTCTGAGTCTGAGTTTCCTCCTCATTTTTAAGTGGGATAAAAATGGTACTGCCTGCAGAGCCTGGAACATGTCAATAAAGTATTTCGTTGAATTGGACTGAACATTGTGAGTGTCAGTGGCAAGGGAACTCTCAACTCTCAGCTCCTTTCTCTTTGGAAGACACTGGTGATACCCCCACCCCCCTCCCCCAGTTCTCAGCTGTCAGCTAGGTATTCAGGGACCCTCATGATGCTGTAGTGTACGTTTTACTAGATTACAGGAAAGAAAGTAGAAATTAGACTTTCTATTTGAGTAACGAGCAAACTGACAGTTCTCAGAATTATGTCTAAGCCATTATGAGGAACCCAAATGACCTGTACTGATGAAGAGACATGAATATCACCTGAATGACTTTGGGCCTGAGCTTAAAACTCATTCTAAATTTGAACCCTTGGAGTAATCCAACTGCCTGACAAAATTTGTCTCATTTTCTCTCTCTCTTCCACGTATCTTTCAGTGGGACGGCTAAGAAAGTCTGGAAGGGGATGAAGGAGAAGGCTAAAGTTGAGATAAACACAATTGAAAGACTTTCCATCATCCTGCTCTAGTTTTGTCCTGAAATTTCTCACTTTCTGATAATTACAGTTTTTCTGTTTTCCCTCCACACTGCAATCTAAGCTCCATGAGAGTAGTGACTGGCTTATGACGATCTCTAGTACTGAGCACAGTGTCTGGCATATAAAAGCCCAAGCTCAGGCACTTCCCCAGTGGTCTGGTGATTAACACTCTATGCTTCCAATGCAGATGGCATGGGTTTGATCCCTGATTGGGAAATCAAGATCCCACATGCCAAAACAGCACAACCAAAGGAAAAAAAAAAAGCCCGAGCTCAATAAATGTATGTTGAATGGATGAAGGAATGAATGATGAATGAATGAGTGACATAGTAATGTATTTTTTTAATCCCTGACTATAATTCAATGGTACTATGGGCTTTAAAATAAAATCCAAGCTTGTAGATTCTCTATCCTGGAAATTGTGCTACAGAAGGTCTAGGTGTGAGGTCCCAGAAAGAGCACATCTTAAAAATCTACCCATATCTCTGGAAAGACCCAAGAGAAATTGATGACATCGTTTGTTTCCAGGAAGGAGAATTGGCTGGTCCAGGGCCACAGAGGGAGATTTTAAACTGAATATCCCTTTCCATTTTTTTTCCTTTTTACTTGTATGTCATATATTTTCTACTCATAAAAGAAAGAAAGATTTAAATTAAAGGTTAAAAAACTGCCTAGGTTTTCCAATGTGCAGCCAGCATTGAAAATAACCAACTGAAGACAAGTTGTTATGCCTACCCAGGAGCTGGTATTGGGCGGATGGCTGAAATATTGGTCTTACATGCTGCGTGAGTAATGGGCTGTCACTGAAGCAGGCCAGGAGGAGAATTTACTCCACTGACATATGAGGTCAGTTAATCAACTGGGGAGAAGAAGTGAGGGCTGTTGTCTGTTATGCCAGGTGCTCAGGGCCTGGCAAGCCTGTGTTTGAGTAAAATAGGAAGGAAGTTTCCTGTGCTATATGATAGCCAAGCATTCAACAAGAAGCCACCATGTCCATCCTTACCTACTCATCAAAAGCTCACCAAAACAGCAGATACATTTTCTTTTTTGGCTTATCAGGTTGGCAGAGATTAAAAGACTAACTTCTAGTATCAGAAGGCTAGAGAAACAGAAATTTATATGTTGCTTGTGGGGAGAAGACAGTGCTACTGGCTTCTTGAAAAGTGATTTTGCCATTAAAGACAAAACCTTAAAGGTATTTCATGGTGTTTTGACTTAGTAATTCTGAATGGTCCATCCTGTGGAAGTCTTCAGGCAAGTGAAAAACTTTGTATATGTAAAGTTGTTTATAAGGACTTCCCAAGAGATGCTAGTGGTAAAGCACCACTTTACCTGCCTGCCAATGAGATGTAAGAGACGTGGTTTCAGTTCCTGGGTCGGGAAGATTCCCTGGAGGAGGAAATGGCACCTGACTTCAGTATTCTTACCTGGAAAATTCTATAGGCAGAGGACCTTCGCAGGCTATGGTCGATGGGGCCGCAAAAAGTCGGACACAACTGAGCACAAAGTTGTTTATCATAGTATTTATAATAGTCATTATGTTGGTTAAAAATTATAAATAATAGAAAAGTCTACCAATGTAAGATCATTTTAATTATGTTGTGGGGACACCCCTCGTGGTCCAGTGGTTGGGGTTCCACATGGGTTCAGTCCCTGGTTCGGGAACTAGAATCCTGCATGTCATGCAGTGTGGCCAAAAAAGAAAAAGTAGTTTAAAAGTAAAAGAGGGAATTGTGAAACACTCAGTAATTACCCTGGATAATAGCTATAAACTGAGACTGTCACAGACATGCCAGGACCTATGGTCTCCCAATTAAAACCAAAAGCTGTGAAACTGAGCAGATCACTCAACATTTTGGAGCCCCACTGAATCATTTATAAGATGTGACTAATGGTATCAACCTCTTGGGAGTGTAATGAGGATAAAAGAGATATCATATGTAATGTTCTTACCAAGCACAAAGCTGTTAATTTCTCCCAGACCCAACACTAGCACATTAGACTAAAATGATTACACAAAGGCAACTTTCCTCCCATGTCATCATTTCTGGTATGTATGGATATAAACAACCATGAGATAATTTCATTCAAATTTTGAAAAAGTGTATATTAACTTAATTACCTTCATAAATGAGCTGTATTACTGGCAGACCAAGGCAGGCGTGGGAAAATCCGCCCATGGGATTTTCCAGGCAAGAGTACTGGAGTAAGGTGCCATTGCCTAGGAATGGGATAAAGCATTTTTCTAGTGGGAATCTAGAAAAATGGTACCTGAAAGTGAAAGTGTGAATTGCTCAGTCGTGTCCAACTCTTTGTGACCCCATGGACTATACAGTCCATGGAATTCTCCAGGCCAGAATACGGGAGTGGGTAACCTTTCCCTTCTCCAGAGGATCTTCCCAACCCAGGGATCGAACCCAGGTCTCCCACATTGCAGGTGGATTCTTTACCAGCTGAATCACAAGGGAAGGCCTGAAAAATGATACAGATGAGACTATTTCCAAAGCAAAAATAGAGACACAGAGATAGAGAACAAGTGATTGGACACAAAGGCTGGAAAGAGGTGGATGGGATGAACTGGGAGATTGGGATGGACATATACACACTACTATGTATAAAATATATAACTAATGAGAACCTACTGTATAGCTCAGGTAGCTCTACTCAGTACTCTGTGGTGACCTGAATGGGAAGGAAATACAAAAAAAGAGGGGATATATGTATGTGTATAGCTGATTGACTTTGCTGTACAGCAGAAACTAACACAGCATTGGAAAGAAACTATAACCCCAATAAAAATTTTACAAAGAGAGAGGTACAATCGTGGGTGGGACTTTGGGAATGGTGATATTTGAATAGTGATTAGAAAGGTGTACTTGCATTATTGTTTTGGAAGCATCACCATGCTGGGACCAGTCTTAAGAAAGAATAAATGCATTGTCTCATTTGGCTTTCATTATCATCCTGTGAGATTAGCACTATTATGCTTTCTATTTCTCAGGTTAAGAATCTAAGCGTCAGAGAGGTTTTGTGGTTGATCCAAAGTGGTAAGACTGATTTGACTCTGGACTTAAAGGATTCCAACACCCTTTCATAGGGGAAGATAGAAGTGACATACACTGACCTACTTCACAATCTGCCCCTTTGCTCACCCACGGTGGTCACATGATTTGGAAGTTCCTGAGTTGATGCAGGGTTCTGTCAATTACTTAGAGTCATAGCTTAAAAAAAAAAAAAAAAGCTACAAAGTCCCATGAAACAACAATTACAAACACCTAAGAACAGAGCCTTCAAAACTATTGCTGTTGTTCAGTTGCTAAAGTTGTGACTCTTCATGACCTCATGGACTGTAGCATGATAGTATCCTCTGTTCTTCACTATCTCCTGGAGTTTGCTCAAACTCATGTCCATCTAACCATCTCATCTTCTCCCACCCCCTTCTCCTTTTGTCTTTGATCTTTCCCAGAATCACAATCTTTCCCAATGAATCCGCCCTTCACATCAGGTGGCCAAAGTATTGGAGGTTCAGCTTCAGTATCAGTCCTTCTAATGTCCTTTAGGATTGACTGGTTTGATCTCCTTGCAGTCCAAGGGACTCTCAAGAGTCTTCTCCCGGACTAATCAAGAGTTAATGCAAAGAAGCTATTTAGAAAATAAAAATTAATTAATTAAATTGAAAGAACGAAACAGTCCATAGGGTCTCTAAGAGTCAGACACAACTGACCGACTTCACTTTCACTTTTCACTTTCATGCATTGGAGAAGGAAATGGCAACCCACTCCAGTGTTCTTGCCTGGAGAATCCCAGGGCCGGGGAGCCTGGTAGGCTGCCGTCTATGGGGTTGCATAGAATCGGACACGACTGAAGCAACTTAGTAGCAGTAGCAGCAGCAGGTATATACCTGGAGAAAAACCATAATTCCAAACTGTACCTCTCTCTTCCTGCCCCTTCTCTGCCATACCGCCTGCTTGTAATCCCCTTTTCCCATTTCCATGTCTTTCTTCTCTGCATAACTCTGAGACATTCCTTTCGCTTATTCATTAATCTTATTCCCACAAAAAGAAATCAGAAGCTAACAAACTCAAAGAACCCTCCTTAGAAAGCAGGGAGATAAGAAATGCTGTGAATACCTATCATAGGTACATTTTTGTTGCTGTGACTGCTGTGGTTTATAATGTGTCCGGGTACAAACTTATTGCTTGGTAAATTTATATTCTCTTTTTCTTCCAGATCCTCTTTTAATCTCCTCCTCTCCTTCTTTCCCCTAGTAAGATCTTGTGCCCTCAATTTTCCTCTCTGTCACCCCACCCAGAGTCCAAAGTTCTTTTTATGGATGTTTTATATTCAGTTTCTTCTCTGGAGAAAGGAAGAGAGTCAATAAGGTGCAAGTTTAGAGCTAATACCTTACTGTGGGCCAAGGAAAAGTGCTCTGAGTTTGGGAATCAGAAATTCTGGGTTCCAGATAACCATTGTCAGGTTTTCTGTTGCAAATAACAAAACAAACTGTTGCTATATCAACCAAGAAAATAATCTATTTAAAGGTATTTAGGTACCACAGTCTGGGAGGGTAAGGAAGATTCCCTGGAGAAGGGAATGGCAACCCACTCCAGTATTCTTTCCTGGAGAATCCCATGGACAGACGAGCCTGGCAGGCTACAGTCCATGGGGTCACAAAGGTCAGACATAACTAAGTGGCTAACACACAAACATACACAATTTGGGAAGACTCAGAGATCTCTGAAGCTACATAACCAGTTTCAGCATCACTGGGACTGCTATGGTGAAAGGCCCGCGAGGATCTGCACCCTCTCTGGACCCCAGCTGGGCTCAGGACTAGCCCCCAGCACGTCTGCCTTGCATGGCCCTTGACAGCAGACATCTCCATCAGCACATCTTCTTCCTCAGCAGGTAGATTCTTCCCTGGAATATTCACGTTGGAACCCAGGCTTTGTGTACATCTAATGGGTGGGACTAGTTTTCTGTGAGTATGGTTTCAGTGTGTCTGCCCTCTGATGCCCTCTGGCAACACCTACCATCTTACTTGGGTTTCCCTTACCTTAGGCGTGGGGTATCTCTTCATGGCTACTCCAGCAAAGTGCAGCTGCTGCTCCTTACCTTGGATGAGGGGTATCTCCTTGGGAACCTGGAATGTCAGGCCCATGAATCAAGGCAAATTGGAAGTGGTCAAACAAGAGATGGCAAGGGTGAACGCTGACATTCTAGGAATCAGTGAACTAAAGTGGACTGGAATGGGTGAATTTAACTCAGATGACCATTATATCTACTACTGTGGGCAGGATTCCCTCAGAAGAAATGGAGTAGCCATCATGGTGAACAAAAGAGTCCGAAATGCAGTACTTGGATGCAATCTCAAAAATGACAGAATGATCTCTGTTCATCTCCAAGGAAAACCATTCAATATCACAGTTATCCAAGTCTGTGCCCCTATGAAGACCTACAAGACCTTTTAGAACTAACACCCCAAAAGATGTCCTTTTCATTACAGGGGACTGGAATACTAAAGTAGGAAGTCAAGAAACACCGGGAGTAACAGGCAAATTTGGCCTTGGAATACGGAATGAAGCAGGGCAAAGACTAATAGAGTTTTGCCAGGAAAATACACTGGTCATAGCAAACACCCTCTTCCAACAACACAAAAGAAGACTCTACACATGGACATCACCAGATGGTCAACACCGAAATCAGATTGATTATATTCTTTGCAGCCAAAGATGGAGAAGCTATATACAGTTAACAAAAACAAGACCAGGAGCTGACTGTGGCTCAGATCATGAACTCCTTATTACCAAATTCAGACGCAAATTGAAGAAAGTATGGAAAACCACTAGACCATTCAGGTATGACCTAAATCAAATCCCTTATGATTATACAGTGGAAGTGAGAAATAGATTTAAGGCCCTAGATCTGATAGACTGCCTGATGAACTATGGAATGAGGTTCGTGGCATTGTACAGGAGACAGGGATCAAGACCATCGCCAAGGAAAAGAAATGCAAAAAGCAAAATGGCTGTCTGGGGAGGCCTTACAAATAGCTGTGAAAAGAAGAGAGGTGAAAAGCAAAGGAGAAAAGGAAAGATATAAGCATCTGAATGCAGAGTTCCAGAGAATAGCAAGAAGAGATAAGAAAGCCTTCTTCAGTGATCAATGCAAAGAAATAGACAAAAAGAACAGAATGGGAAAGACTAGAGATCTCTTCAAGAAAATTAGAGATACCAAGGGAACATTTCATGCAAAGATGAGCTCGATAAAGGACAGAAATGGTATGGACCTAACAGAAGCAAAAGATATTAAGAAGAGGTGGCAAGAATACATGGAAGATCTATACAAAAAGATCTTCACAACCCAGATAATCATGATGATGTGATCACTAATCTAGAGCCAGACATCTTGGAATGTGAAGTCAAGTGGGCCTTAGAAAGCATCACTACAAGCAAAGCTAGTGGAGGTGATGGAATTCCAGTTGAGCTGTTTCAAATCCTGAGAGATGATGCTGTGAAAGTGCTGCACTCAATATGCCAGCAAATTTGGAACACTCAGCAGTGGCCACAGGACTGGAAATGGTCAGTTTTCATTCCAATCCCAAAGAAAGGCAATGCCAAAGAATGCTTAGACTACAGCACAATTGCAGTCATCTCACATGCTAGTAAAGTAATGCTCAAAATTCTCCAAGCCAAGCTTCAGCAATACGTGAACTATGAAATTCCTGATGTTCAAGCTGGTTTTAGAAAAGGCAGAGGAACCAGAGATCAAATTGCCAACATCCACTGGATCATGGAAAAAGCAAGAGAGTTCCAGTAAAACATCTATTTCTGCTTTCTTGACTATGCCAAAGCCTTTGACTGTGTAGATCACAATAAACTGTAGAAAATTCTGAAAGAGATGGGAATACCAGACCACCTGACCTGTGTCTTGAGAAACCTATATGCAGGTCAGGAAGCAACAGTTAGAACTGAACATGGAACAACAGACTGGTTCCAAATAGGAAAAGGAGTATGTCAAGGCTGTATATTGTCACCCTGTTATTTAACTTCTATGCAGAGTACATCATGAGAAACGCTGGACTGGAAGAAACACAAGCTGGAATCAAGATTGCTGGGAGAAATATCAATCACCTCAGATATGCAGATGACACCACCCTTATGGAAGAAAGTGAAGAGGAACTAAAAAGCTTCCAGATGAAAGTGAAAGAAGAGAGTGAAAAAGTTGGCTTAAAGCTCAACATTCAGAAAATGAAGATCATGGCATCCAGTCTCATCACTTCATGGGCAATAGATGGGGAAACAGTGGAAACAGTGTCAGAATTTATTTTGGGGGGCTCCAAAATGACTGCAGATGGTGATTGCAGCCATGAAATTAAAAGACGCTTACTCCTTGGAAGGAAAGTTATGACCAACCTAGACAGCATATTCAAAAGCAGAGACATTACTTTGCCGACTAAGGTCAATGTAGTCAAGGCTATGGTTTTTCCTGTGGTCATGTATGGATGTGAGAGTTGGACTGTGAAGAAGGCTGAGCACCGAAGAATTGATGCTTTTGAACTGTGGTGTTGGAGAAGACTCTTGAGAGTCCCTTGGACTGCAAGGAGATCCAACCAGTCCATTCTGAAGGAGATCAGCCCTGGGATTTCTTTGGCAGGAATGATGCTGAAGCTGAAACTCAATACTTTGGCCACCTCATGGGAAGAGTTGACTCACTGGAAAAGACTCTGATGCTGGGAGGGTTTGGGGGCAGGAGGAGAAGGGGACGACCGAGGATGAGATGGCTGGATGGCATCACGGACTCAATGCACGTGAATCTGAATGAACTCCAGGAGATGGTGATGAACAGGGAGGCCTTGGCGTGCTGCGATTCATGGGGTTGCGAAGAGTTGGACACGACTGAGTGATTGAATTGAACTGAACTGAACTGCATGGTGGGACCCAAGTCATATGTGGACAATCAGTGCAAAGGAACGTGAATGTAAGATTTTGGGGAATGGCAGGGCTTATGATGTGAGTATTGCCAACATGGAGACAAGGGTTCAGAGAGTTGGGGAAACACAGTGACAAGTGCCTACACCCATCTCTCTTCCCTGACATTCATTGGTGATCCTACATGAGACAGATTCCTCTGAATTTCAGTTACATATCTGAAATATCTGTCAAATGGTTGAAACCTGGTGAAGATGGCGGTCATGGGATGAATAACCCATTTCCCCTAATTCTAGGTTCTAACCATAAACTTGCAGTCCAAGGAGCTGAGTAGGATCCAGTGCCAACTCTGGAAATAACAGCTGACCAGTTCCCACGTGGTGAGTGCTAGTAGTAAAGGACCTGCCTGCCGATGCAGGAGATGTCAGAGATGCAAGTTCAGTCCCTGGGTCTGGAAGATCCTCGGAAGAAGGACATGGCAACTCACTCCAGTATTCTTGCCTGGGAAATCCCATGGACAAAGGAGCCTAGTAGGCTATGGTCCATGGGGTAGCAAAGAGTCAGACAGGACTGAAGTGACTTAACAGTGATGGATAGTTTCCTTGGTCGCTCAGATGGTAAAGAATCTGCCTGCAATGTGGGAGACCCAGATTTGATCCCTGGGTCAGGTAGATCCTCTAGAGAACCCCCTCAGGCAAGGATTCTTACCTGGGAAATCCCACAGACAGAGAAGCCTGGCAGGTTATGATCCATGGGGTCGCAAAGAGTCAGACACGACTGAGTGACTAATACACCCACACAGTGATGGATAACCCTCAGTGCAAAGCTCTTGGTGCAAAGTGTAATTCCTAGGCTGGAGAATGTGACAGGACTGCATGTCTCTCCTGCAGAAATGGATCTGCCAGGTCCCAGGGATGGACAATTTAAAGATGGCTTGGTCACAGATGGAACGGGCAGACTGTGACTGGTCTTGCTCAGGCAGGAATCAGGAAACGTGAGCTCCCGGTGCACCTGGGCACCAGATCTGAAGAGCAGGTTGTAATGCCCTTGGGAATCCTTCAGTCATCCACTGTGCCAGCTCTGAGGCAGTGACGCAGAGAGGAGGAGCTGGAGGTTGCAGGAACATGCCTTCCTGCGCTGGGCACTGGGAGGATGTGAGTGGTGGAGGAGAAACAAGGTTTGAAACAGAGCCAGAAGCTACTCCACCTGCAGTTATTTCAGTCGTCAAGTGTACAAAACCGTACACGGCATGTTCAGTTTCCATGCATGGTACTCTCCTGTCAGGAATAAATTATAAGGTGCAATGCTTGCAATTATGA
This sequence comes from Nanger dama, assembly GCA_917880005.1. Lineage (NCBI taxonomy): Eukaryota > Metazoa > Chordata > Mammalia > Artiodactyla > Bovidae > Nanger > Nanger dama. Next base: position 619,353 of record CAKJTW010000075.1, read on the forward strand.
ATGCATCTTTCCCTTTTATTGATGAGAACTGAAAAAAATTTATGAGAAGTTTTGTGTTTGTAGGACCCACATCTATAGCAGTACTTCAAGGAGTGAGTGCAGTCTTTGCAGGACATTTCATGTTTTATGTACCTCATGGTATCAGATTGCCCCTTCACACGTCTGATACCGCCTGTTCTGATGAAATCTAACGACTCCAGGTGAAACAGCCTGAAAGAGCCCCTGTATTTTTTATTCCATATTTTAAACTTTTAATTTTGTATTGGGATATAGCTGATTAACAATGTTGTGATCGTTTCAGGTGAACAGCAAGGGGATTCCAGAGTTCCCTCTTCTATACAGAAAGTCTTTGTTGATTATCCATTTTAAATATAGCAGTGTGTATAGGTAGCCAGAAGTTTGTTCTTAAGTCTGTGAGTCTCTTTCTGTTCTGTAAGTTAATTTGTATCATTTCTTTTTATTTTCCACCATATGAGGGGATGTCATAGGATGTTTCACCTTCTCTGTCTGAGTCAGTATGAAGCTCTCTGGGTCCATCCATGTTGCTGCAAATGGCATTATTTCATGCTTTTTAATAGCTGAGTAATATTGGATTGTATAAATACATCTTTATCCAGTCCTCTGTTGATGGACATATAGGTTGTGAAGAAGCCCATATATTTTCAAAGTATTGAGTACTAGTTATCTTGGGATGCCCACCCCTTATTCCAAAGTCTAGATAAAGCAACTTAATTCCATATAATTACTATAATGAATTCATTATAGTAATCCATGCTGAATGGATTCCAATTCGGCAAATTGAAATGGAGTAATTAGCAATTATATGAGGTGGCCACTAGCTCAGATTTGGGGAGTGGGGCAGCTGGAGAGTCCCAGCCTTCAAGGACTTGTGGGTTAAACATCTTTGGGAACAAATGCAGCTTATTATTGTTAATTTTTGAGCAGCAGTATGGTCAGTGGCAAAATCTAAGAAGGAGCTGTGAACTGCTGGGAGGAAAGCCTCTCTCAGCCCCTATCATCTTACACTCACCCTACGTGACTGTCCCTGCTGGAACATAAGCTAATTATAGTCTGAGAGAGAGTGACAGTGGCATGAAGCAGGAGACCAGGGTTAGAACAGGCCTGCGCTCCGTGTGTGTGTGTGTGTGTGTGTGTGTGTGTGTGTGTGTGTGTGTTTGTGTATGCACACACTTGTATTTTCATATGCTTCCCTGGTGGCTCAGATGAGAAAGAATCTGCCTGCAATGCAGGAGACCTGGGTTCAATCCCTGGGTCAGGAAATCCTCTGGAGAAGGGAATGGCAACCCACTCCAGTATTCTTTCCCAGAAGAATTCCATGGACAGAGGAGCCTGGCAGGCCACTGTCCATGGGATTGCAAAGAATCAGACATGACTGAATGACTAATAGGCACACACATAAGGCGAGGAGTTACAGAACAAAATTAAATCATGCTTTCAGTCCTTTCACTGTGATGACAACTACTCATTTCTAATGGATAGCAGCTGCTTCTTGAGGGTTTAAACAGGCCCAAGAATTCCGGAGAAATTAAATGACCTCTTGAATGACAGAGGACACCTGGTGTCACATGAGATGGGAGCTGTCCTCCCACTTTTCTGTCCCGTGCCTCTCAGTCTGGCCTGGTACTCCAGGTCCTGCCCACCAGCTGCTGACCTTCCATGGTAAGCTACAGCCTGCCACATGACTAGTCTACCTGGGGGACCTTTTCAAGCTACCCACCTGTTTCCCATCTCCCCTCTTACTGCCTAGAAATTCAGTAGTAATTGATTACCTATATTTGCTTTACAAGTGATGAGTCTCACAAATAACTCAGTAAAGGTAATCTTTGAAAAGAGACATACCATTTTAGCTTACTGGATTGTCAACCAAAAAAAATAATACTCAGTGATGTTGAAGGTACAGAGGCTGATGATGGTTGCATAATTTGCTATAATTTTTCTGGTCTCTGGAGAGCAACTGGCTACCTGTTTGAGAAGCCTTCACATGTGTGTATCTTTTAGGTTAGCTGTGCTGTGTCCAGAGATTTAGGCCAAGAAAATAATCAAGAATATGACAAATATTTAGCTACTTAGATGTTTACTCCAGTCTTGTTCCTAGTAGAAGAAATTTGTTGGGGAGAAAAAACCTTGTCTGTCTAAATTACAGACAATTGATTTAATCAATTATAGCAATGTAAATCAATGCAGTGGAATAATATGCAGCCATTAAAATGATAATATGAGATAGATTTATTTGTATGAGGAGATGATCCATTGAAAGAAGGTTATAAAACAATAGAGCAGAGCTCTGCTTCTGGGAAGATGGAAAGACACACTTTTCTTATTTCTCTCACTAAGCACAATTACAACCCCTGAATGTGATGTATGGGCTTCCCTGATCACTCAGTGGTCAATATTCCAAAGAGCCTGTAATGCAGGAAACCTGGGTTCGATCCTCGGTGGAGAAGATCCCCTGGAGGAGGAGATGGCAATCCACCTCAGTATTCTTGCCTGGAGAATCCTATGGACAGAGGAGCTTGACAGGCTGTAGTCCATAGGGTTGCAAAGAGTGAGACATGACTGAAGCAACTGACATATATATGATATATAAACACAGCGGATGAAGATTCTGAAAAGTGGATAGAAAAAGGCAGACTTGCAGGGACCTCAGGATCCAGCAGTGAATCTCCTGGGCCTTTATTTTGCGTCGTATATCCTGGACTTGAGCTGATGAAACCAGCAACCTGGGAACGTCATTGGGCACAAACATCAAAAGCCCTAAGAAAGACTCATATTCTCTAGTCACTGAAGCAGAGGCAGCCTAGCAAGATGAAAACTTTTAAACAATAACTTCTCTACTCCAGCTAAACAGCATAGAGAAAACTGCTCACCCACCCCATCAGCAAGGCTTAGTGGGAGCTGTGACTTCCTCACTCACCCAGCTGTACTGAGGCACCCCAATACCTCCAGGATACCCAAACTCAGAAGCATCAAGGTTTGCCTGAGTCTCACAGCTGTTACAATCCTGTGCTGCTAAAACCACCCTTCTCTGTGTCCTATAGTAAAACCTATACTGTTTTACTGGCCTTGGCTTGTTTAGCTCAGGGAGAGAAGTGTGAATTCTTAAGAGAAGGCAGCAGGTAGGACTGGGGGATGCATGCGTGCTCAGTCATCTGACTCTTTGCAACCTCATGGAATGTGGGCCACCAGGCTCCTACATCCATGGGATTTCCCAGGCAAGAATACTGGAGTGGGTTGCCATTTCCTTCTCCAGAGGATCTTCCCAACCCAGGGATTGAACCCTCATCTCCTGCATTGTAGACAAATTCTTTACTGCAGAACCACAGACCTTTATTTCACCTGGGGGAGTGGCTTTTATTAGACTCCAGGCTCCTGTGCCTTCCTGTTTCACTCCAGGTGGTGGCAGGGGAGGGGAAGGAAGACTAAGAAACAGCCCAAGGACAATGCAGTCACAGGATTCCACTATAGCAGGGTGGTACAGCTGAAAGAGGTGCGTGAAGGTGAGCCCACAAAGGAAGGTGGGCTTCCAGAACCAAATAACTTAAGGGGATTACCCGAATCCTCAGTGGGTATGCAAAAGGGCCTTGCTCAGATGTTGGTATTCAGTCACTCAGTTGTGTCTGACTCTTTGTGACCCAGAAGACAACGGCACCCCACTCCAGCATTCTTGCCTGGAGGATCCCATGGATGGAGGATCCCAGTGGGCTGCAGTCCACGGAGTCGCTAAGAGTCAGACACTACTGAGTGACTTACTTTCAATTTTCACTTTCATGCATTGGAGAAGGAAATGGCAACACACTCCAGTGTTCTTGCCTGGAGAATCCCAGGGACAGGGGAGCCTGGTGGACTGCCGCCTATGGGGGTCGCACAGAGTCGAACAGGACTGAAGCTACTTAGCAGCAGTAGCAGCAGCAGACTCTAGCCCCCAGGTTCCTCTCTATTCATGGGACTTCCTAGGCAAGAATACTCGCTCAGAAGAGAAGAAGGTATTTGCATCTCTGTTCCCTCTGGAAGCTATCTCCAGATCCGGAAGAGGTGCTCTTTCTGTGGGAATCAGACACGTTACCGGGGTGGGGGTGGGGGGCGGGTGGTGCTGAGAGCTGTTGCAATTTTGTGAGGTTGCTGGGAGAAAAACAAAACATTCAGCTCTCTCAGCAGGGGAACTTCAACACCCACAGTGTCACAAAGGAGCAGGATGCAAATACACCAGATTGAAACACATATATGCGCAAGCCCAGGATCTGGAAAATTAGTAGTCTTGGGTTTCCTGGAAGGTTCAAGCGTTTCGATTGAGTTGGTTGGCTGGAAAATAGAGCAAGTGTTTCTTGGCCAAGCTCAGAGGTGGTAGAACCAGAATTAGCATGCTTCCTATACTTTCCAAAGAGCTGATGGAAGCAGATTTTCAGTGGGACTTCTGAACTATTATTTAAATTTATATTTTAGCCTTTCATGTGGACCTTCAGAATAAATATGTTCACTCTTGAGAAAATGACACATTTTAAAAGGAACCTCAAACCCACATGGAGTCTTTTGTTTAATCCTCTTCTGAAACATTACCAACAACCACTGGATGTGCCAACTTTAGGATGTTTTTGAACAGTTTTTAACTCTAAATCATGTGGTTTTACTGGTGGCATGTCTTAACATGTAGAACAATTAAACAAGGAATTGACTGGGAGATCTAAATGTGTTGGCTACAGAGCAATTTTTAGAAAAGGATTCTGATGCATTTAAATAGCATCTGTGGGGATTTTCCCACAAAGTCCCCTCTCATCTGCCAGCTGGAAGAAGGAATTGATTAGTAAGGATTATACCATGTCAATAATTTATCTAGCACCTACCATAAGCCAGCCACTTGAGATATATTCTTTCCAATCTTTATGTGACAAGCAGACTCTTTTGACCTAGTTTTCATGAACATATCAGGATGCGGGTTATGAGGATAGCCAATGTGTGCAAGACCTGCTGTGTCTACCTACGCCCTCACCTGGTTTGGAAATCATGACGAAAGACTGAGAGATTAATAAACAGAATGGAGGTGCCACCTTCTAGCCTCAAGCCCAGGGAAACGTGGGGTGTGTTCTCTGACACCCTACCCACAAGCCTGGCCAGATTGTGCAGAATCACTTGCTTCATGAACCGTCCTCTTCTTTCACCTTGGTCCCAGCTCTCCTCTTGGTTCCTGGCTGATCTGAAGGAGCAGGAGGAGATGTATGGGAAAGAGCAGAAAGTCAACTTCCCTTCCCCACTGTTCCCTGAAGCCATATAGTTACTTACATATTATATCAAAGTACACAGCAAAGTGATTTGATATTTTTGTAGATTATAGGGCTTCCCTGATTCAGACGGTAAAGAGTCTGCCTGCAGTGTGGGAGACCAGGGTTCAATCCCTGGTTCAGGGAAGATCCCCTGGAGAAGGAAATGGCAACCCACTCCAGTATTCGTGCCTGGAAAATCCCATTGTTGGAGGATTCTGGCAAGCTACAGTCCATAGGGTCACACAGAGTCAGACACGACTGAGCAACTTCACTACTACTTACAAAGTCATTCTAAAATACTGGTTATATTCCCCGTGCTGTACATTATACCATTGTATCATTGATATTTTTTAAAATGTTATTTATTCATTTATTTATTTATTTATTTTTGTCTGTGCTGCCTCTTCATTGCTGCACGGGCTTTTCCCTAGTTTTGGAGAATGGCGACTACTCTTTCGTGGTGCTTGGGTTTTGCAAGTTGTGGAGCATGGGCTCTGAAGCACAGGCTTAGTAGTTGTGGCTTAGCTAATCCGCGGCTTATGGGATATTCCTGGATCAGGGATTAACCCATGTCTCCTGCACTGGCGGGCAGATTCTCTACCACTGAGTCACCAGGGAAGCCCTTTGTATCCTATTTAGACCTAGTAGTTTGTACCTCTTAATCCTCTTCCTGTATCTTGCCCCTCTCTCCACCTTTATCCCACTGGTGACCACTAGTTTGTTCCATCTGACAGACTGTTTCTGTTTTATTCAGTTCGGTTCAGTTTAGTTCAGTCACTCAGTCATGTCCAACTCTTTGCAACCCCATGAGTCGCAGCACACCAGGCCTCCCTGTCCATACCAACTCCCGGTGTTTACCCAAACTCATGTCCATCAAGTCGGTGATGCCATCCAGCCATCTCATCCTCTGTTGTCCCCTTCTCCTCCTGCCCCCAATCCCTCCCAGCATCAGAGTCTTTTCCAGTGAGTCATCTCTTCACATCAGGTGGCCAAAGTATTGGAGTTTCAGCTTCAGCATCAGTCCTTCCAATGAATACCCAAGAATGATCTCCTTTAGGATGGACTGCTTGGATCTCCTTGCAGTCCAAGGGACTCTCATGAGTATTCTCCAATACCACAGTTCAAAAGCTTCAATTCTTCGGTGCTCAGGCTTCTTCACAGTCCAACTCTCACATCCATACATGACCACTGGAAAAACCATAACCTTGACTACACGGACCTTTGTTGGTAATGTCTCTGCTTTTGAATATGCTATCTAGGTTGGTCATAACGTTACTTCCAAGGAGTAAGTGTCTTTTAATTTCATGGCTGCAGTCACCATCTACAGTGATTTTGGAGCCCCAAAAAGTCTGACACTGTTTCCACTGTTTCCCCATCTATTTCCCATGAAGTGATGGGACTAGATGCCATGATCTTAGTTTTCTGAATGTTGAGCCTTAAGCCAACTTTTTTCACTCTCCTCTTTCACCTTCATCAAGAGGCTTTTTAGGTCCTCTTCACTTTCTTCCATAAGGGTGGTGTCATCTGTATATCTGAGGTGATTGATATTTCTCTTGGCAATCCAGCTTGTGCTTCTTCCAGTCCAGCGTTTCTCATGATGTACTCTGCATAGAAGTTAAATAAGCAGGGTGACAATATATAGCCTTGACGTACTCCTTTTCCTATTTGGAACCAGTCTGTTGTTCCATGTCCAGTTCTAACTGTTGCTTCTTGACCTGCATATAGGTTTCTCAAGAGGCAGGTCAGGTGGTCTGGTATTCCCATCTCTTTCAGAATTTTCCACAGTTTCTTGTGATCCACACAGTCAAAGGCTTTGGCATAGTCAAGAAAGCAGAAATAGATGTTTTTCTGGAACTCTCTTGCTTTTCCATGATCCAGCGGATGTTGACAATTTGACCTCTGGTTCCTTTGTCTTTTCTAAAACCAGCTTGAACTTCAGGAAGTTCACAGTTCATGTATTGCTGAAGCCTGGCTTGGAGAATTTTGAGCATTACTTTACTAGCATGTGAGATTAATGCAATTGTGCGATAGTCTGAGCATTTTTGGCATTGCCTTTCTTTGGGATTAGAATGAAAACTGACCATTTCCAGTCCTGTGGCCACTGCTGAGTGTTCCAAATTTGCTGGCATATTGAGTGCAGCACTTTCACAGCATCATCTCTCAGGATTTGAAACAGCTCAACCGGAATTCCATCACCTCCACTAGCTTTGTTCGTAGTGATGCTTTTTAAGGCCCAGTTGACTTCACATTCCAGGATGTCTGGCTCTAAGTGAGTGATCACACCATCGTGATTATCTGGGTCATGAAGATCTTTTTGTATAGTTCTTCTGTGTATTCTTGCCACCTCTTCTTAATATCTTCTGCTTCTGTTAGGTCCAGACCATTTCTGTCCTTTATCGAGCCCATCTTTGCATGAAATGTTCCCTTGGTATCTCTAATTTTCTTGAAGAGATCTCTGGTCTTTCCCATTCTGTTGTTTTCCTCTATTTCTTTGTATTGATCGCTGAGGAAGGCTTTATTATCTCTCCTTGCTATTCTTTGGAACTCTGCATTCAGATGCTTATATCTTTCCTTTTCTCCTTTGCTTTTCACCTCTCTTCTTTTCACAGCTATTTGCAAGGACTCCTCAGACAGCCATTTTGCTTTTTGCATTTCTTTTCCATGGGGATGGTCTTGGTCCCTGTCTCCTTGATCCTTGATCTCTGTTTTATTATGTTCATTTATTTGTTTTTTAGATTCCACCTATAAGTGAAAACATGCAGTTTCTGTCTTTCTCGTTCTGATTTATTTTACTTAGCATAATACCCTCCAGTCCATCCATGTTGTTGCAAATTTCATTCTTTTTATGTCTGAGTGGTAATATTCTATTGTATATATGCCATATCTTCTTCAAGCTAAGTCACACATTCAGAGTTTAGGGTCATTACAAAGAACTAGACTTTGTAATTGCTGAATTGTGGCCCTAAATGCAGCCTTTAGACTGTCAACTGACCAAATGTGAGTTAGGCAGAAGCCTGCAGGATTTATCACTCACAGGCAAGGGAGACCATTCCCCCACCTCCAATGAAGTTTAAAGGTAAGAACAACAGTGGAAGTGCGTTTTGACTGAAAGGTACCATTGCATTTATGCGGCGCACCAGTTACACTCAGCACCACCAACCATGTGGGGTTATGTCCTCATTTTGTAGATGGGAAAATAAAGGCCAGAGAGGTTAAATGACAGCTGGGAATCAGATTCTGATTTCTCTGTCTTTCAAGTCTTATGCCTTACTATTTTTTGTTATTATGCCAAAAGGGGAAAAGGTTAACTAAAGGTTAGAAATAAGGAAGAAATAGATTTCCAAGGAGAAAAGGTGAATTTCCTCTAACACCTGATTTTAGATATTGCTTATATTTTTAAGGCACTTTGACAAAGTCCACTATTAAAAAGGTAGAGGTGATTTTTTTCTTTTTTAAAAGCTAGGGATATTTTGTTTCATACCAATCTGCATGAACCACACAAGGGTATATTTTTTCCTCTTGTTCCACAGTCTCCCACGAGAGCATAGACCCCTGAGTCCTTTTCCATCTTGAGGGTATATTATTCTGTGTGAAAACTTGAGCTTATAAATCAGATTTGAAGAGCTTAGTCTTTGCTTTGTAAAATTATTCACTGTGGGTTTTATCTATTTACAAATAGCAGGGGTACCAATTGCATTTTGAATTCGTTTGATTTACAGAATTTAGGATATAAGAAAGAGTTCAGGAACATATCAACTTCCAGAACTTCAGGGTCTCCCTGTAATCTATTTCATACAACTTCCCATTGATGAGAATCTCTGGATGGATGGACAATAGGGGTGATGAATTACTGTTAGACACACTAACAGTAATAATTACCTGTATAGGATAGTTATTCCTCCTGTGGATCTTTCTTTGTTACTAACACAAAACACTTCTGATGCTTCTGGTCACCAAACGGGTGAAGCTTCTTCCCCACATCAAGCAATTCTCCTCAGTGCCAGCTGAGTGTCCACAATTTAACTCAATTTGGACATGGTTTACCCAGAGAAAGTGTCAGATCCCACAAGTTGAGGGAGACTACTCCCACGAGACTACTCCACCTGACTTCAGATGCCAGTGGCAAGTAGTAGATCCCTGAGTTACCCGTGTCTTCTGTTCCACTTGGATAAAAATCAGAAGTTCCCACAATCACCCCCTCTCTCAGATTCCATTAATTTGTTATGTTGCTCACAGAACTCAAGGAAATACATTTATCAGCTTATTAAGGGAACTGCCATCTCTGTTGAGTTGAGGTCTCTCACCTTTCAGGTGCATGGATGTGCTCACCAACCTGGAAGGTCTTGAAATTTTGTGATATATATATAGTGTGTGTGTGTGTGTGTGTGTGTGTGTGTGTGTGTGTGTGTGTGTGTGTGTGTATGTATGTATGTATGTATATGTATATATATAGAGAGAGACTTCATCGCATAGACCCAATTGATCACTAACTCCATTTTTCAGTCCTTTTTCCTTCTCGAGGGAATGGGGGACAGGGCTAAAATTCCAAGCCTCTAATCATGGCTTAGTCTTTCTGGTAACCAGCCCTCATCCAGGAGCCATAAGGACCCACCCAGAGTCACCTCATTAGAACAAAAGATGCTCTTATTACCCAGGAAATTCCAAGGGCTTCAGAAGCTCTGTGCCAGCAACCAGGGTCAAAGACCAGCATCTATTTTCTTTTATCTCATATTTGATGGTATCCTGACTCATTGAAAAAGACCCCGATGCTGGAAATGGTTGAAGGCAAAAGAAGAAGGGAGCAGCAGAGGATGAGATGGTTAGATAGCATCACTGACTCAATGGACACGAATCTGAGCCAACTCCAGGAGATAGTGGAGGATGGAGGAAGCCTGACATGCTGCAGTCCATGGGTTGCAAAGAGTCGAACACAACTTATTGACTGAACAACATGGTATCCTTCTTGAAAGTCAATTGTGTCAGGCACCTGGAATCCTTACAGGAACCATGAATAGTTCTCATTCCACAGAAAAAATCAGGAAGAAAGAGGCTGTGACTTGTCTTAGACAAGGAACTCACCCTCACTCTGTCTACCTGATCATGCTGCCTCTTGTGAGTCCTCAGTGTATTCAAGTCAAAGGTTGGCTGGCCCAGGGAAGAGCAGATGATGATGAGGGATGAAGGTCAGGGGCAGGGAATGTCCTCTGTCTGCAAGCTGTGTGACCAAAGCCCATACCATCACACCGAACGTCAGCATCCGCAAGCCCAGCTCTGTCCTACCTCTTTTTTTTTTAAATTTAATTTAATTTTTTTTTTTGGTAATATGGTCCTGCTGCTGCTGCTACTCCTGCTAAGTCACTTCAGTCGTGTCTGACTCTGGTGTGACCCCATAGACAGCAGCCCACCAGGCTCTCCCGTCCCTGGGATTCTCCAGGCAAGAACACTGGAGTGGGCTGCCATTTCTTTTTCTAATGCATGAAAGTGAAAAGTGAAAGTGAAGTCGCTTAGTCGTGTCCTACTCTTAGCGACCCCATGGACTGCAGCCCACCAGGCTCCTCTATCCATGGGATTTTCGAGGCAAGGGTACTGGCGAGGGTTGCCATTGCCTTCTCCAGGTACCACGGTCTAATTTATTGTTTTTTGTTTTCACAGGACTGTTTTTGCATACTATTTAAGAATCTTTAATGACAAGATCATGAAGGTATCTACTAATGTCTTCTTTTTTATAGTTCTATTGCTTTACCTTTCACATTTAGAGCCACAATCTATCTGGAGTTGATTTTTCGTGTCTGGTTAGGATTTTTGTCTCATACTAAATGAGACAAAGCACATTGGATGCTGAAGCACCATTTGTTGAAAAGACCATTCTTCTGCTCATCACACACCCAGTGCCATCACCTCCTTTTAAGATGTGTAATTGGGTCAGCCGATCTCCTCCCCCTCCGCACTCCAAATTGAAGTTGTTAATGCACTAGAAATGCAATTGAGCTAAAATTAGTCTAGATTCATTCTCCCAAGGCCATCTTTCCCCCTCCTTGCAGAGAAAGGATTTGCATAATTTTATCCTGAGAGGAAATCATCACTCAGCCTTTTAAAAAATGAACCTCTCTAAATATATAGTTTTGCCCTCTTCAGTCACCTTTCACAAGCTGCCTGGCAGTTCTGCTTTATGATCTTTGTTCTCATTTCAACATTGGTAATAATCCCAACAAAATGGGGAGGCGGGCAAAGCAGGAAAGGGCGGGGAAGCTGGGAGTGTAAGAGCAAAAGAAAAGAGATGGGAACTTTGCTGGTGGTCCAGTGGCTAAGACTCCATACTCTCAGTGCAGGGAACCTGAGTCCCTTCAGGGAACTAGATCCCACATGCTGCAGCTAAGAATTCACTGCTGCAACTAAGATTCAGCTCAGCCAAATAAATAAACAAATATTAGAAAAAAGAAATGCAAGGGCCTCTCCCCAAAGGCTGTACCCCACTGCTTCATCATCCAACTGAAATCGACAGGGCCCCCAAATTGTCTTTTAAAGTGATAAAACAACACAGGCAGGACTCATGCAACATAAGATAACCCAGACCCACTGTCAGATGGGGCAGGCCCCTTTGTTTCTTTCAACTGTGAACTTTTCCATGTGGAAAATGGGAATTATAATTCAGAATCTGCTCAAGAGATTCCAGTGGATCATTGTTTTTGTTTCGGGTGGAGTTTGTTTGTTTTAGGGCAGCATGAGCTTGGGGAGTGGTTATGAAAGCATGATGGTGGTTCCAAGCATAGGTTCTCCTATCTTGGGTTGTATTCCTTGGCTTATTTGCTAGTTGAGCTTCTCAGTGTGTTACTAGGTCATCATTTTCTCATTTGTTGTACCTTAAACCTCGCTTTAACTGGGACTGGATTTCCATGTGAGCCAGAGGACAGATTTCCATGTGGTCCTAAAATGAGAAGACTCCTGGAGAAGTTCCTCTGCCTGAAGTAGGAATGCAGATACAGTCTATATGTAGGGAGTTTGTATTCTAGTTTTTTGCCCCCAGCCTGTGTGTGTCCAATTGTAGGAGCTGAGTGTTTCTCAGGCCAGTAGGCCTCTCAGGTACTCTGGGGGTGATTGCTGGGGTGAACTCCTCTTGTCCAGGTGCTTGGCCTGTGCTTAGTCAGTACTATGTAACTATGTCCTGGTCAGTACTATGTAACTGCTCGTGCACCTGGCTGGCCATGGATGATTTAATTTTTCTAGAGATGAACACCTGACTCTGCTGGGCTAATTAAATTTCTTCCCTAGAATCTGGAAGAAAGGGACCGAGACTGGGGTTTGTGGGTCTGGAAGCAACGAAAGGGAAGGCCAGTGACCTGCTGCTGAATCTTCAGCCATGTGACACACACAGCTGTTGTTCCTTCCTTAAATATTTGATGGGTTTTACCAGTGACGCCATCTGGTTGGGTAGGGACATTTTGTACTATGAATGCGATTTCTCTGATAGACATAGCAGTATTTGAGTCATTCATTTTTGTCTTGTTAGTTTTGGTAAATTGTGTTTTTCAAAGAACTGGTCAGGTACTGACGTTATTGGCATAAAGATGTTAGTAATATTGCCTTAGTGGTTACATGGAGAAGGCAATGGCACCCCACTCCAGTACTCTTGCCTGGAAAATCCCATGGATGGAGGAGCCTGGTGGGCTGCAGTCCATGGGCGCTAGGAGTCAGACACGACTGAGCGACTTCACTTTCACTTTTCATTTTCATGCATGCATTGGAGAAGGAAATGGCAACCCACTCCAGTGTTCTTGCCTGGAGAATCCCAGGGACGGGGGAGCCTGGTGGGCTGCCGTCTCTGGGGTCGCACAGAGTCGGACACGACTGAAGCGACTTAGCAGCAGCAGCAGTGCGTACATGCTCAGTCATGGCCCACTCTTTGCAACTCCGTGTTCTGCAGTCCACCAGGTTCCTCTGTCCATGGAATTCTCCAGTCAAGAATACTGGAATGGGTTGCCGTTTCCTTCTCTAGGGGATCTTCCTGACACAGGGATTGAAACTGCCTCTCTTACACTGGCAGATGAATTCTTTACCACTTGTGCCACCTCAGAAGGGGATGATATTGCCTTATTGTCCTCCTAACATCTGGGGTTGTATCTCCTCTTTAATTACTAATATTAGCAATTTTGTTTTCTCTGTTTTTTCCTTATTATTTTGGGCTTTGTTAACATTTCTCGTGTTTGTTTTCCATTGTCGTTATTTCACAGATCTTTGTTATTTTCCTTTCTTGATTGCTTTTCTTTTTCTGATTTTTTAAAGATAATTTAAATCATTAAGAAATTGGTCTATTTTAGACTCTTCTTTTACTTGAGATATAGTTGTCACATAACATTATGGAAGTTGATTTGATGCCCTTTATATACGGCAATATAATTAGTGCTGTAGCATTAACTAAGCCTTCTCTCACATCACATAATTATTATTTCTTTTTGGGTATGAACAATTAAGATCTAGTCTCTTAGCAACTTCGAAGTTTATAATAACTTTTGTTAACTACAATAACCATGGAGTACATTAGATCTCCATGACTTATTTATCCACTAATTGCAACTTTGTGCTCTTGAACATCTCCAGTGCTCACCGCCCCACCTCCCTGCAACCAGCCCCTGGTAACCATCATTCTACTCTGTTTTTACATGTTTAGCTTTTTTATGTTTCACTTATAAACTATATCATACAGTGTTTGTCCCTCTCTGTCTGACATCTCACTCAGCATGATGCCCTCCAGGTCCATGCATGTCATCTCAAGAGGTAGGATTTTCTTCCTTCTCATGATTGCATAATATCCCATTGCATATATATATATATATACACACACACACATTCATCACACTTTCTTTATCCATTTATCTGTTGACAGACATATTGCTTGCACATCTTAGCTATTATATATAATTGCATATAATATAATATTATATTGGATATAATAGTGCAAATGTCTTTCCAATACCCTGTTCTCATTTTCTTTGGATATATACTAGAAGCCAGATTGCTGGATCCTATGGTTGATCTATTGTTAATTGTTTGAAGAACTTTCATACAGTTCACTGGTTCACTTTCATTAGTTCACAATGGCTGAACCAATGTACATCCCCACAAACAGTGGATTGGAGTTCCCTTTTCTCCACATCTTTGCCAACACTTGTCTCTTGTCTTTATTTTAGTGCTTTTTAAAATAAATGGGAATGTGCGTTTTATTTATTTATTGGCTGCACCATGTAGCATGTGGGATCTTAGTTCCCTGATCAGGGATAACACCTGTGCCCCGTGCATTGGGAGTGTAGATTCTTAACCCCTGGGCCACCAGGGGACAAGTGTGAGGTGACATCTCATTGCGGTTTTGATTTGTATCTTCCTGGTGATTAGTGATGTACCTGTTGCTCATTTGGATATCTTCTTTGGGAAAATGTCTATTTAGGTCCATTTTAAAATCAGATTTTTAAAAATTAAATTTGATTTTGAGATAGCTGTCAATTCACCTACAGTTTTTATTGCTGTTGTTATTGAGTTATATGAGATCTTTATATATTTGGATATTAACCCTTATTAGATATTTTCAATATTTTCTCCCACTCTGTAGTTTGCCATTTCACTTTGTTGATTTTATTTATTTATTTTTTTGCTCTACAAAAGTTTTTAATTTGATGTAGTCCCACTTGTTGATTTTTTTATTTTGTTGCTTGTGCTTTTGTGTCATATCCAAAAACCACTGCCAAGACCAATGTCAAGGAGTTTGTTTTCTTCTAAGAGCTTGATGATATCAGGTCTTATGTTTAAGCCTTTAATTCATCTTGAGTCCATTTTCTTCTTTTTCTAATATTGGTATCTCATATCGTGTATTTCTGTCCATATACTCTTTTAGCTAGGTCATGCATTTTGATGTATTATATTTTTATCAGGTCTTATGTTTAAGCCTTTAATTCATCTTGAGTCCATTTTCTTCTTTTTTCTAATATTAGTAACTCATATTGTGTATTTCTGTCCATACTCTTTTAGCTGGGTCACGCATTTTGATGTATTACATTTTTATCATTCAGCTAGAAATGTTTTCTGATTTTGCTGCTGACACACGCTTGTTAGCAGTGTTTTTGCTTCGTTTTTGGCGGCACTGTTGAGCATGTGGAGCTTCCCTGACCAGAGACTGGACTCGTGCCCGCTGCAGTGGAAGCAAGGAGTCTTAACCCCTGGGCCACCAGGGGAGTCCCCGCAGTGGGTTCTCATTGCCAAGTACTTGGATGAGCTTTTAGAAGACTTTTTAGTAACTTTAATTTGATTCCACTTTGGCCAAGAATATACCCTGTAAGATTTTAAACTTTCATGTACATTAAGACTTATTTTATGGACATACATATGGAGAAGGTGATGGCACCCTACTTCAGTACTCTTGCCTGGAAAATCCCATGGATGGAGGAGCCTGGTGGGCTGCAGTCCATGGAGTCTCGAAGAGTCAGACACAGCTGAGCAACTCCACTTTCACTTTTCACTTTCACACACTGGAGAAGGAAATGACAACCCACTCTAGTGTTCTTGCCTGGAGAATCCCAGGGACGGGGGAGCCTGGTGGGCTGCCGTCTATGGGGTCGCACAGAGTCAAACACGACTGAAGTGACTTAGCAGCAGCAGCAGCATGGTCTGTCTTGGTAAATGTTCCTTGTACCTTTGAAAAGAGTGCGTATTCTGCTGTTATCAGCAGGTTTTAAATTCTGTAAATGTTATTTCAAGTTGGTTGATAGAGCTAATAGTAGTTGATAAGCCTATCAACTATTGAAAGTTAAAAAGAAAACATTAAAATTGTGTTAAAATATCCAACTATGAGCGTGGATTTCTCCCTTATTTTCTTTTTAGTAGTGATCAGTTTTAATTCAAGTATTTTAAACCTTCGTGATTAGGTAATACTCATTCAGGATTGTAATGTCTTAATGAATTGATACTTTCATTATTTAGAAGTGTCCCCTTTTATCCCTGGTGGCTCAGAGGTTAAAGAGCCTGCCTGGAATGCAGGAGACCCAGGTTCGATCCCTGGATTGGGAAGATCCTCTGAAGAAGGAAATGGCAACCCACTCCAGTACTCTTGCCTGGAGAATCCCATGGAGGGAGGAGCCTGGTAGGCTACAGTCCATGGGGTCACAAAGAGTCAGACATGACTGAGTGAGTTGCCTTCTGCCTTGCCTTTTATCTCTGGCAATAATTCTTTATCTTGACATATGTTTTATTATTAGTATATCCACAGCAGCTCCCTCTTGCTTAGTTTTTCATGGTGTATCTTTTTCTGTCCTTTTGTTTTCAAATTACCAGTGCTCTTGTACTTAAAATAGATATCTTATAAAATGGCATATAATTGGATCTTGCTTTTTTTAAATCCAGTTTGACAATTGTTCAATTGCTCAGTCATATCAACTCTTTGCAGCCCCATGGACTGCAGCACCCCAGGCTTCCCTGTCCTTCACCATCTCCTGGAGCTTGCTCAGACTCATGTCCTTTGAGTCAGTGATGCCATCCAAACATCTCATTCTCTGTCGTCATTCCCTTCTCCTCCTGCCTTCAATCTTCCCCAGCGTCAGGGTCTTTTCCAGTGAGTCAGCTCTTGGCTTCAGGTGGCCAGAGTATAGGAGTTTCAGCTACAGCATCAGTCCTTCCAATATATTTGCAGGGTTGATTTCCTTTAGAGTTGACTGGTCGGATCTCCTTGCAGTCCAAGGGACTCTCAAGAGTCTTCACCAACACCACAGTTCAAAAGCATCAGTTTTTGGTTCTCAGCCCTCTTTATGGTGCAACTCTCACATCCATTCGTGACTACTGGAAAAACCATAGCTTAGACTATACAGACCTTTGTCAGCAAAGCGATGTCTCTGCTTTTTAATACTCCGTCTAGATTTGTCATAACTTTTCTTTCAAGGAGTAAGCGTCTTTAATTTTATGGCTGCAGTCTTCATCTGCAGTGATTTTGAAGTCCAAGAAAATAAAGTCTGTCACTTTTTCCATTGTTTCCCCATCTTTTTGCCATGAAGTGATGACGGGTTACCATGATCTTAGCTTTTTGAATGTTGAATTTTAAGCCAGCTTTTTCATTCTCATCTTTCACCTTCATCAAGAGGCTCTTTAGTTCCTCCTCAGTTTCTGCCATAAGGGTGTTGCATGCATATCTGAAGTTATTGATATTTCTGCATATCTGAAGTTATTGATATTTCTGCATATCTGAGGTTATTGATATTTCTCCCAGCAACCTTGATTCCAGCTTGTGCTTCATCCAGCCTAGCATTTGTCATGAGGTACTGTGCATATAAGTTAAATAAGCAGAGTGACAATATACAGCCTTGACATATATAAAAATATGCAGTTTGACAATACCTGCCTTTTGATTGGAGTGTTGAACCCAGTTTACCTTATTTATATGACTGGACTTCAGTCTGACATTTTGCTATTTGCTCTTTCTTTCTTGTGTTTGCTTTTGTCCCTCTGTTGGAACTATACTAAATTAAGGGCAGAAAGAAAGTCAAAGTGTTAGTCGCTCAGTTGTGTCTGACTCTTTGAGACCCCATGGACTACAGCCCGTCAGGCTCTTCTGTCCATGGAATTGTCCAGGCAAGAATACTGGAGTGGGTTGCCATTCCCTTCTCCAGGGGGATCTTCCTGATCCAGGGATCAGACCTGGGTTTCCTACATTGCAAGAGCTATTTGGGAAGATCATCTTATCAAATCAGGGACTGAAATTATTGGAAGCCTCCGTCCTTAGGAGGGATATTTCTTTTCCCATTTACTGTTGCTTCTAGGATGCCTTCCTATTTCCCAACTAAAATCTCTGCATAATTTTCAAAGCTCCTCCTCTTTGAAGGATAGTGAACCCATTTTATTTCCCTCTAGTCCTATGAGAATCCCAAGAAGTTCTACTCTCATGCTCAGCTTTGTTGTTGTGTTGTGCTTAGTCACTCAGTTGTGTCTGACTTTTTGTGATCCCACGGACTGTAGCCCACCAGGCCCCTCTGTCCATGGGGATTCTCCAGGCAAGAACACTGGAGTGGGTTGCCATGCCCTCCTCCAGGGGATCTTCCCAACCCAGAGATTGAGCCCAGATCTCCCTAATTGCAAGCAGACTCTTTACCATCTGAGCCACCAGGGAAGCCCAAGAATACTGGAGTGGGTAGCTTATCTCTTTTCAGGGTATCTTTCCAACCCAGGAACTGAACCAGGATCTCCTGCATTGGAGGCAGATTCCTAACCAGCTGAGTCACCCGGGAAGCCTTGGAATCAACAGTTGAACTTAGTAGTAAAGGAGATCCAGTTTCTGGTGTCGCTTCCCCTGGTTTTGCTGGATCTTAATCTTGTATATTATCTTTACCTTGGTAGCTCTTTGATTCCTTCAAATAACCACTGTTTTGTGTAGGTTTTCTTATGGTCCTCAGGGGATGGTTGGTCCTAGTCATTGATGATAGCAAAACTCACCATTAATATTTGTAGAAAAGCCAACTCAGAAATGTCAAGGCCTTATCCGGAAATCTAAGCTATGTAACTTACTGCTATAAGATTTGGGTGAGTCATTGCCCTGCCCTGAGATCTGGGTTCCACTACTGGCCAAACACTCAGAAACCTCTGTACTTCATGTGTTTTGGGGGCTGGTAGGAGTTCACCTTGACAAGGAATTGTTTTTTAATAATTTTTCCTTTCTATGGACTGAAACCGCTTCATCAGTCATCATGTAATTAAGTTTCTGAGGCAATTAACAATTTTTATTATCTGGAAGGGTCAGTTCATTTGATTTAATGAAAGTGTGGAGGGTCAGCAAAACTTAATTCTGTTCTGTACCTATAGTGCTCCACAGTCATATTATTAGTTTCAATTTATTTTTGCATAATAAAGATTTACCCAAACTTGTAGTGACATTTTCAGGACATAATTTTAAGTGTCATCTGTTTTTTCATCAATTTGTTATGTTTTTGTTTTCTCATAGTTGATTGATTGCTTTATAAGTTTGGTTTAAGGATACTTACTCTGAGTGAACTCCAGGAGTTGATGATGGACAGAGAGACCTGGTGTGTTGCGATTCATGGGGTTGCAAAGAGTCGGACACGACTGAGCGACTGAACTGAACTGAACTGAACCCTAGACATATACAAGTAATTAAATAATTTTTGGTTTCAATCATCCCACTTGAACTATTTATCGCTTTATGGACGGAAACTTAGGTTCCCCTTGAGGGATGCATTATATAAGAAATCAATCAGTGAAAATGGAGCTCAGAAACAGAATGGGAGGGGAGCAGCTGGCTGGGAGGGTGAGGGAAGAGATTTTAAGAAACTTTGAGGTTCCCAACAGAATAAATCTTAAGAGTTCTCATCACAAGGGAAAAATATTCTGTACTTGTATGAGGTGATGGATGTTAGCTAGATTATTGTGTGATTTCTCTGCAATATAATCAAATATCAAATCATTGTGTTGCATAAAGAACCTAACATATCTCAATTTTATAAAAGAGAGAGAGAAAAAAGCAAAACAGGGCTTCTCTGGTAGTCCAGTGAGTTAAAAATTCACCTGCGAATGCAGGGAACACAAGTTTGATCCTTTGTCTGGGAAGTTCCCACATGCCCCAGGGCAGCTAAGTCCATGTGCTGAAGCTACTGAAGCCCCCTCACTTAGAACCTGTGCTCTACAACAAGAGAAGTCGCCGCAATGCGAAGGCAGTACACTGAAATGAAGAGAAACTCCCGCTCAGCACAACTGGAGAAAGCCTGGACGCAGCAACGAAGACCCAGGGCAGTCAGAAAAAAAAAAAAAAAAGCAAAAAAAGAGACTTTGGGGACAAAACTTGTCATGGAAAATGCAATGGGCTGGGAGTTCGGAGACCTGAGTTCTAGTCTCTGGGCTTCTCTTGAACATCTGTGAAGCTTTGGGCAGGTCATAGGAAACTCAAGAGGGTGAGACTCGGGAGGAGAACAGGTCTTAACAAGGTGGAGTGTCTCTTTCCTCAGCTAACTCTGAGGAGGATGCCCAAACAGTTGGTATCCCATGCCTTCTGTGTGTGCACCCTAAAATCAGTCTGCCAGTAACTCCCTATCTCTGGTCTTTGGTTTCATATTTGTAGAAATAAGGAAATTGAAACCAGTCATCTTTAAAGCCTTTTCTAGACCCTAAAACTTTAAAGATTTTAGAAGAGATTTTCAGGGGAGCTCTGGGCACCTGATGAAACTGATGCACAATTTTATGAGCTTGTGTGCATTTGTATAGATGTACATTTTTCTGAGGAGAGGGTTCTTACTGCTGTTATTCAGTTTGGAGATATTCCATGAGTGTGAAATATCAAGAAACAAATAGATAGTAAGTAATCATACTAATTCATTTAATTACAATAATCTAACAAGTGACTATCTTTTATGTATTCACATGAATATGTAGATGAATAATACAATTTAGTTGCTAAATCATCAACAACATTGTATTGTTTTTCCTGGAATGTGTTGAATTGGGTCAATGGTAGATATTCTGGCATCTAGTCCTGTCTGTAGTGCTTGGCTGTGACTCTGACCGTTAATTTCCTCAAATGTGAAACAGCCTTAAATATGTCTCACTTACTCCTTAGGGATGACAACTCAGTTGATAAATAGGTTATATTAATATATAGCACTATATATTAGGCACCTTGCTAATGGAACATAAAGGCCATTTGTACTATGGATTTGATTTTCCTAGGGTAAATATGCTACCGTGTGGGACTGAGAAGTGGGAAATATCAATAAGCCTGTTATCCACCTCAGATTAGAACCTGAACAGATGTCTTCATTTCTCCTCCTTTTCTTCTCTCTGTATTAAATTGAACCAAGGAAATAAAGAAATATTTAGACAAACCATGAATATACCATGGGACTTCCTTTGTGGATCAGCTAGTAAAGAATCTACCTGCAATGTGGGAGACCTGGGTTTCATCCTTGGGTTGGGAAGATCCCCTGGAGAAGGGAAAGGCTACCCACTCCAGTATTCTGGCCTGGAGAATTCTATGGATTGCTTCCTGAATAAAGAAACGTAACTGAAATGGTAACTGTGGGATTTCTCTAAAAGACAGCAAAGGGAGTTCTACAAATTGATCTCTGGGCTTTTTGGAGATGGACTTTCTGGAGTCTTCTGGCAATAGAAAAGGGTTGAGAGCAAATGATCATACTTCTCACTCCAGATGATAGAATGAGCATTGGGGGAAAATGCCCTCATTTCAAAAAACACATAGAAATAATAAAACTATTTTAAAATATTTACATATAATTAATGAAAATTAAAAGCATAATTATATGTATAATTAAATCAATTTACTGTACACCAGAAACTAATACACTGTAAATCAACTATACTTTGATTTTTTAAAACATAAATTTTTTAAAATGTGAAAAGGTAAAATTTTTAAAAAGAGTAAAATTATGTAATAGTATACTAAAATAAGGTAGAGAAATATTAAACACATCAGATATCAGGAAACAATGGAGGATCGGCCTCTGAGTTTTGAGCATATGTACTTTGGTGTTTTTTATGATAAAATGATGTTATTACTTATTTTATACAAATATGAAAACTAACAGGTTATTTCTTACATCAGATAATTGTATGACAAGGATAATATATCATAAGAGTTTTAAGGTACATGACTTCAGAATATTCTCGGGAAATTTCGAAAATACGTTGGCTGTCTAACATAAAACCAAGCTCTTTGTTGAAGATATCTGTTGATTTACTTGATTGGCAGTGCCAAGGAATTCAGTGTATATTAAAAACAAAGAGAAAAGTAGTTAGAGGATATGTACCTTTGAACCTGAAATTCTTCATCAGCAAGGGTGGAAGAGCACTGAATTTCCACAAGCCTTTCAGGTGATTCTCAGGCACATGAAATTTGAGAACCACCAGGCTTGAACATTCTCCTGGTAGACATCCTGGGAGGGCTTCTGATTTCTGACAACTCACTATTAACGTCTTCCTTCCTGCAAATACTTGGAATTTGACTCACCTAATTTTGCCCACTTTTGTCAGCACCTGAAGTGGGTTATATATCAGAGAATTAAGTAAACACATTTATTCTAGACTTTCTTGGAGTATGGGGACCATGAATTAGAATTCCGTGTGTGTGTGTGTGTGTTTTACAAAATCATACCCCGAATTCATGATCTGCACTCTCCAATTCTGCTTTTCTTGTTTTTAATTTCCCTATTCTAAACTCTTTATTTGTACTACTTTTAAAATTTTTAACTGGAGGATAATTGCTTGACACCATTGTGTTGGTTTCTGCCATAAAACAACATGAATCAGTCACCTCCCTCCTACCCACCCTATCCCACCCCCTCTAGGTCATCACAGAGCACCAAGCTGAGCTCCCCAGGGACAATGTCTTCATCTAGAAGAATGAAATTATGATGATATTGAGTTTCAGATACCCATAAGGCAGGTGTAAGTGGGACGAGGGGCTGAGTTAAGACGTAATGTGGCTTCCAGCAGTCACCTTGTTCCATGAGGGTATTTCCTGCTTGTGCAGCAGATCTAGTCCATGGGAACATGAGTCACCCTTGTCTTCCCTCAGCCTCAGTTCTCAAGGAGTGGAGGTTCCTCCATCTGAGTATGGCTGCCTATGTATGCTAAATTATTTCTTTGCTCCAAGACAAAGCTTGAGATGAAATATGTCATAAACGTACATGGAGGGAATGAGAACCATCTGCTCTGTTCTTAAGAGGGTTTATTTTCAGCCTCTTCAGTGCATGCCCTGCAGAAGCTCTTTAGAGAGGATCTTTTCTCCTTGCTAGCTAGAGTGTTTACTGTCTGGGTTTTCTGAGTCCAGTTTCCTGGCTGAAGGACTTTTGTCAGTTTTAAAGTGTTTATTTTTCTCTTCAGTAAAAGGAGAAAAAAAAATGTGAATTTCTCTCAGTTAGTAGTGGAGAAGTAGCTGGAAGCTTTGCTTTCAATCCTAGCAGACTTGTCTCATTACAGTCCCAGTTGTTCAGTTACTAAGTCATGTCTGACTCTTTGTGACTCCATGGACTGTGGCAAACCGGGCATCCCTGTCCTTCACATCAGGTGGCTTGAGTGTTGGAGCTTCAGCATCAGGCCTTCCAATGAATATTCAGGATTGATTTCCTTAAGGATTGACTAGTTTGATCTCCTTGCTGTCTAAGGAACTCTTGGGAGTCTTCTCCAGCACCACAATTTGAAAGCATCAATTCTTTGGCACTCAGCCTTCTTTTAGGTCTCACATCTGAACATGACTACTGGAAAAACCATGTGTGTGTGTGTTGTGTGTGTGTGCACATGCACATGTGCAAGCTCAGTCATGTCTGACTCTGAGACCCATGGACTGTAGCCCACCAGGCTCTGCTGTCCATGGGATTTTCTAGGCAAGAACACACTGGAGTGTGTTGCCATTCCCTTTCCAAGGGATCTTCCTGACATAGGGATTCAACCTGCGTCTCTTGCATATCCTTCATTAGCAAGCAAATTCTTTACCACTAGGGCCACCTGGGAAGCCCCATTTGACTATATGGACCTTTGGCTCAGTTACAGAGCCCAGACCTAATAGGGGTGGGTAGAAGGTGGTCTGGGAGCCTGTAGGATCACTTCATACTCTACCTCTCAGACTCAGACTCAGGCTCAGGTTATAAACTAACTTATTCATCAGCAGCCAGCTCCAAGCACTGAGATGATGGTGGTGACCAGGAAATGCCTTTTGGATACGTGAATGGATAAATGAATGAACAAACACATTTCTAATTTTCTAGTTGAATTGGTTTCTATGTTTCCTGGCACCCGAAGCAAAAAGTCAATCCCTTGGTCGCTAGTTGCAAATATGTAAACAGTGACCTACTGTATATAGAGCAGTTCCACATCCACTGTTTGTAACTGATGTCCCAAGGGGCACTCTGAAACTTGGGGGAAATATGCTTTCCAACTCCACTCGTTGGATGAAGAGCCTGAGTCCTGGGAACATTTAAGAATATACATTTAGATTGTACCTGAATTGAGACCAAAGATCCATCTCTTTAGAATCTTCCCCTCAGTTAGGTGGGCAATAGAGTAATTGTATCTTCAGCCATACTTGCTCAAAAGGTGAGAAATGCTGCTGAAATGGGGGGCGTGACTTTGAATCCCAATTTTGTCAGTGAATGTATTTGGTAACAGGACAGGGAAGGAATAGAATAACGTAGTTTGTGTTTTGAGAGAATCAGATAAGTACTTAGATTCATTATCATTGAGAAGGGAAAGTCACAGAACAGAAGCTCCTTAAAAACTGCAGCACCACCACTGGATAATCCAAGGGTCATCCAGGGTAAATTTGGAACATATTTTTCATTTTCCTTACTTATTGTTCTACATCAGTTGAAAAATACAACTTTGCCTCCCAGAGTATACACCCCATCTGGAGAAAATGAACACATTTTAAACCACTTAAAAATAGGTTTTATTATTTAAATTACTGGTCTTTTCTTATTCCTTTTGTTTAACTATAATTTAGGTGTGTTTTTTTTCCCCTGAATCCCATGCTACAGATTTTTATTGTAGAAAGTTGGGGGAAAAAACATAGAAGCAAAAAGAACATACAGTTCACCAGCAGTCCCAACACTGAGAGCAGTACTTTGAAACTGAGGGTAAGCATCAGTTAGATCATTAAACTTGTAACCTGTCCCACGGCCACCCTGGTCTCTGCCTCTGTCCACAAATCTCTTCCTGCCCCCACAGCTGGAGATGAAATGAGGATGGGTGAACTGTCCTAGGTCTGGTTTAAGGTTTTATTTAAAAGCTTCTGGGGCTGAGTAAGTGAATATGACTTTTTAGGAAGCTGAGTGCCTATAAATCAAACTGGGTTAAGAGTCCTGACCTTGGGGTTGTTACACTGTCACTACATTTCTACGCATCAGGATGATAGGACCTGAGGAAAATCAGTTCACAGAAGTGCATAAGTCACATGATAAGTACACACTGACCCCAGAGCCAGATAAAGTGTGTCTGGATCATAGGAGAGGTCCAAGCCATGTGCACCGGGGCTTGGCAGAAGGAGAGGCAGCAGGACAAGAATGAGCAGAGCATGATGTACTTTCGAGGCTGCTTATTTTAAGAACTCACATCAGTGCAAATTGACTTCTACTTCGTGGCCTCTGTGGCTGCCTCTACACGCCTGGATCCTAACTGCTAAGACTCCAGCTGAGCTGCCTGAGTCAAAGGAAGTAAAGTGCCACTGGGGTGTTTCCTAAAAGCCCCAGGTGGACTCTTAAGAGTTGTAAGTGGTTCTGGTGAAGTAGCTCAGGAAAGCCGTAAAAATGATTCACCACCATCTGAATCATGATGTTTTATTGAAAATCACTTGGCTTAGACTTAGCAAGACATTTCATTAAATCATCATAAACATCACAAAGACTGATACAGGCAGAAAATTAGACAATTATTTAGGGAGAACTTAGTCTATATCCAGTATACTAAATGTAATCATGTCACCAGCAGAAATTCTCTTTACTATATATTAGAAGGAGTGAAAACAATGTCAAAAACGCCACCACATTCGTTGACCTTCCTAATAGCTACTCATGACATCATCCACATTCGTAGCTCTACTGCTGTGGAAATCTGCTGAATTTCTAGAGCCATGGTTAAGAGTTCCCTGATAAACTCCAGGTTTGGAATAAAATAGCGCCAGACTCCCCAGCAAAGTCCCTATGTTCTACATGTGTGGTGATGCCTCTAATTGTAGGTTTAAAAAAGTGGGAATAAGGAGAGAAGATACTTTAGAACCAAAGAGAACTTCACTATAATTAACTTTGGAGCCTTAATTTCTTGACGTGTAAACTGCAAGTGATCATACCCCCATGCAGAAAGCATTGCTATTGTTCACCAACATCTAGTTCTCCTCTGTCTCTGAGCACAGGGTCCTTGTTGTTGTTCAGTTGCTAAGTCACATCCAACTCTTTGCAACCCCATGGACTGCAACACACCAGACTCCTCTGTCCAATACCATTTGCTGGAGTTTGCTCAGATCCAGGTATGCTCGTGGTAAAGAACCCGCCTGCCAATGCAGGAGACATAAGACACCTGGGTTCAATCCCTGGATCAGGAAGATCCCCCGAAATTCCATGTTCAGGGAAGCCTGGTGGGCTACAGTCCCCTGGATCACAAAGAGTTGGATACGACTGAATGACTGAGCCACACTGTATTGTCAGTGTTGACATGGAGAAGAAAGTATTTTATTTTATTTACTTTTTGGTCATGCCACGTGGCATGTGGGATCTTAGTTACCAGACCAGGGATCAAACTCACATCCCCTGCATTGGAAGTGTAGTGTCTTAATCACTGAACCACCAGTGAAGTCCCAGCATACAGTATATTAGACCCTTTATGATCCCCTTTATAAACCCGAAGAGTCGGACACAACTTAGCGACTGAACAACAACATAACCTTCTACCTCTGTCCCTGGAGAGGACCACTACCCAAATGCCCAAACACAGACAATCCTATAAGATCTTACATATCGGAAAGATAAGATTCAGAGTTGCTGAGTAACTCATTCAAGGTTGTACAGCTTCTGTCTATGCCCAAGTTTCACATGCTATTATCTGAGTCCCCAAAACCCATTTTTCTTTCCACTAGTAAAACAATTCAGTGAAAAATAGAGTGCTTTTTTTTTCTAAGATTGCCCTTTATGAACTATGGAGAGCCAAGACATAGGTTTTCTCCAGATTTGGAAGAAACTACTGCTGTGTTAAAGGAAAGCTGAACGTAAGAGGTTTATTTGAAAACTCCTGAGGCAGACATGTAAAAGGAAACGGCAGAGTCCTTTCATAGCCAGCTGCAAGCACACCTCATCTACTGTGCTTGAAAGGACTTTAATGAGTAGGGAAGGACAGAATGGATCTTACCTTTTCCCTGAGACAACTGTTGCTTGAGAGACTGAACAACAAATGGAAACATCTTGTTCCAGAAAGAAAAGTGTCTGTGGAGCCTCCTTCTTTCCATACACTCATATAATCACCCCATCAGCTCTCAGATCTCTGTTGAAATGGTTTTCAAATTGAGCTGAATTAAAATACCAGGGTAATGCTCAGTATGATAGACAGAATAGTGCTTCTATCAACAAAAAAAAAAAAAAAAAAGTCCAGTCATAATCCCTAGAACCCATGAATATGTTACTTTACTTGGCAGTAGGATATTTCAGTGGAGACAAACTTGGGCAAACTCCTGGAATAGTAGGAGACAGGGAGGCATGGCATGCTGCAGTCCACGGGGTCCCAAAGAGTATCAACAACAACAGGGACTTTGCTGATGTGATTAACTGAAGGACCTTGGGGTAGGGGAAATTATCTAGGATTATTGGGTAGGTCAGATGTAATCACACAGGTCCTTGAAAGCAAGAAAATTTCTTTCTACAAAAGAAACGCACAGAGGAATGTAAACTTGCTGGCTTTGAAGATGGAAGAAGGGGCCACAAATCAAGGAATGCAGGTAGCCTCCAGAACAGCAGTCCCCAACCTTTTTGACACTAAGGACCAGTTTCATGAAAGACAGTTCTTCCACGGATGGGGTGGAGGGGGATGGCTCAGGTGGTGACATCAGCGATGGGGAGCGATGGGGAACAGCAGGTGAAGCTCCCCTCCTTCGCTTGCTATTGCTCACCTGCTGCTGTGCGGTGACTTGGCTCCTGACAGTCACCTGACCCATACAGGCCCACGGTCTGGGGGTTTGGGAACCCTTACTCTAGAAGGTGTAAAGGCAAAAACCAGATGCTTCCTTAGGCACTCAGGAGGGAAGATAGGCACAATAAAGGACAGAAATGGTATGGACCTAACAGAAGCAGAAGATATTAAGAAGAGGTGGCAAGAATACACAGAAGAACTATACAAAAAGATCTTCATGACCCAGATAATCACAATGGTGTGATCACTCACCTAGAGCCAGACATCCTGGAATGTGAAGTCAAGTGGGCCTTAAAAAGCATCGGCATTGGGCGATTGTGTTCACCTATGGCTGATTCGTGTCAATGTATGGCAAAACAAATACAGTATTGTAATTAAAAAAATAAATAAATTTAATTTAAAAAAAAAAAGCAGACATCACTTTGTCAACAACAACAACAAAAAAGCATCGCTATGAACAAAGCTAGTGGAGATGATGGAATTCCAGTTGAGCTATTTCAAATCCTGAAAGATGATGCTGTGAAAGTGCTATACTCAATGTGCCAGCAAATTTGGAAAACTCAGCAGTGGCCACAGGACTGGAAAAGGTCAGTTTTATTCCAATTCCAAAGAAAGGCAATGCCAAAGTATGTTCAAATACCGCATAATTGCCATCATCTCACACGCTAGCAAAGTAATGCTGAAAATTCTCCAAGCCAGGCTTCAACAGTATGTGAACTGTGAACTTCTAGATATTCAACTGGTTTTAGAAAAGGCAGAGAAACCAGAGATCAAATTGCCAACATCCACTGGATCATGGAAAAAGCAAGAGAGTTCCAGAAAAACATCTATTTCTACTTTATTGACTATGCCAAAGTCTTTGATGGTGTGGATCACAACAAACTGTGAAAAATTCTGAAAGAGACGGGAATACCAGACCACCTGACCTGCCTCTTGAGAAACCTATATGCACGTCAGGTAGCAACAGTTAGAACTGGACATGGAACAAAAGACTGGTTCCAAACTGGAAAAGGATTACATCAAGGCTGTATATTGTCACCCTGCTTATTTAACTTACAAGCAGAGTACATCATGCAAAATGCCGGGCTGGATGAAGCACAAGCTGGAATCAAGATTGCTGGGAGAAATATCAATAACCTCAGATATGTAGATGATACCAACTATGGGAGAAAGTGAAGAAGAAATAAAAAGCCTCTTGATGAAAGTGAAAGAGGAGACTGAAAAAGTTAGCTTAAAACTCAACATTCAGAAAGCTAAGATCATGGCATCCAGTCCCATCACTTCACTGCAAATAGATAGGGAAACAATGGAAACAGTAACAGATTTTATTTGGGCGGGGACTCCAAAATCACTGCAGATCGTGACTGCAGCCATGAAATTAAAAGACACTTTCTTCTTTTGTAGAAAAACTATGACCAACCTAGACAGTATGTTAAAAGCAGAGACGTTACTTTGCCAACAAAGGTCTATCTAGTCAAAAGCTATGGTTTTTCCAGTAGTCATATATGGATGTGAGAGTCGGACTGTAAAAAGCGGAATGCCAAAGAGTTGATGCTTTTGAAAGAAGACTCTTGAGAGTCCCTTGGACTACAAGGAGATCCAACTAATCCATTCTAAAGAAAATCAGTCCTGAATATTCATTGGAAGGACTGATGCTGAAACAAATTCCAATACTTTGGCCACCTGATGTGAAAAACGGACTCATTGGAAAATACCCTGATGCTGGGAAAGATTGAAGGTGGGAGGAGAAGGGGATGACAGAGAATGAGATGGTTGGATGGCATCACTGACTCGATGGACATGATTTTGAGCGAGTTCTGGGAGTTGGTGATAGATAGAGAAGCCTGGCATGCTGCAATCCATGGGGTCACAAAGAGTTGAACATGACTGAGCGACTGAACTGACCCCCTAGGCCTCCAGGAGGGAAGGTAGCTCTGCTGACATCTTGCGTTTAGCTCAGTGGACTAAATCAGATGTACTTCTGACCTGAAAAACTGTATGATAAATTTGTGCTGTTTTTAATTCACTGGGTTTGTTGTAATCAATTACAGAATGATCTCTGTTCTTTTCCAAGGCAAACCATTCAATATCACGGTAATCCAAGTCTATGCCCCAACCAGTAACACTGAAAAAGCTGAAGTTGAACAGTTCTATGAAGACCTACAAGACCTTTTAGAACCAACACCCCCAAAATATGTCCTTTTCATTATAGGGGACTGGAATGTAAAAGTAGGAAGTCAAGAAACACCTGGAGTAACAGGCAAATTTGGCCTTGGAATGCAGAATGAAGCAGGGCAAAGACTAATAGAGTTTTGCCAAGAAAATGCACTGGTCATAGCAAACACTGTCTCCCAAGAACACAAGAGAAGACTCTACACATGGACATCACCAGATGGTCAACACTGAAATCAGATTGATTATATTCTTTGCAGCCAAAGATGGAGAAGCTCTATACAATCAACAAAAACGAGACCAGGAGCTGACTGTAGCTCAGATCATGAACTCCTTATTGCCAAATGCAGACTTAAATTGAAGAAAGTAGGGAAAACCGCTAGACCATTCAGGTATGACCTAAATCAAATCCCTTATGATTATACAGTGAAAGTGAGAAATAGATTTAAGGGCCTAGATTTGATAGATAGAGTGCCTGATGAACTATGGAATGAGGTTCGTGACATTTTCCAGGAGACAGGGTTCAAGACCATCCCATAGAGAAGAAATGCAAAAAGCAAAATGACTGTCTGAGGAGGCCTTACAAATAGCTGTGAAAAGAAGAGAAGCGAAAAGCAAAGGAGAAAAGGAAAAATACAAGCATCTGAACGCAGAGTTCCAAAGAATAGCAAGGAGAGATAATAAAGCCTTCCTCAGCGATCAATGCAAAGAAATAGAGGAAAACAACAGAATGGGAAAGACCAGAGATCTCTTCAAGAAAATTAGATACCAAGGGAACATTTCATGCAAAGATGGGCTCGATAAAGGACAGAAATGGTATGGACCTAACAGAAGCAGAAGATATTAAGAAGAGGTGGCAAGAATACACAGAAGAACTATACAAAAAGATCTTCGTGACCCAGATAATCACGATGGTGTGATCACTCACCTAGAGCCAGACATCCTGGAATGTGAAGTCAAGTGGGCCTTAGAAAGCATCACTACGAACAAAGCTAGTGGAGGTGATGGAATTTCAGTTGAGCTATTTCAAATCCTGAGAGATGATGCTGTGAAAGTGCTGCACTCAATATGCCAGCAAATTTGGAAAACTCAGCAGTGGCCACACGACTGGAAATGGTCAGTTTTCATTCCAATCCCAAAGAAAGGCAATGCCAAAGAATGCTCAAACTACCACACAATTGCACTCATCTCACACGCTAGTAATGCTGAAAATTCTCCAAGCCAGGCTTCAGCAGTATGTGAACTGTGAACTTCCTGATGTTCAAGCTGGTTTTAGAAAAGGCAGAGGAACCAGAGATCAAATTGCCAACATCCACTGGATCATGGAAAAAGCAAGAGAGTTCCAGAAAAACATCTATTTCTACTTTACTGACTATGCCAAAGCCTTTGACTGTGTGGATCACAATAAACTGTAGAAAATTCTGAAAGAGATGGGAATACCAGACCACCTGACCTGCCTCTTGAGAAACCTATATGCAGGTCAGGAAGCAACAGTTAGAACTGGACATGGAACAACAGACTGGTTCCAAATAGGAAAAGGAGTACATCAGTGCTGTATATTGTCACCCTGCTTATTTAACTTGTATGCAAAGTACATCATGAGAAACGCTGGACTGGAAGAAACACAAGCTGGAATCAAGATTGCTGGGAGAAATATCAATCACCTCAGATATGCAGATGACATCACCCTTATGGAAGAAAGTGAAGAAGAACTAAAGAGCCTCTTGATGAAAGTGAAAGTGGAGAGTGAAAAAGTTGGCTTCAAGCTCAACATTCAGAAAACGAAGACCATGGCATCTGGTCCCACCACTTCTTGGGAAATAGATGGGGAAACAGTGGAAACAGTGTCAGACTTTAGTTTTCTGGGCTCCAAAATGACTGCAGATGGTGACTGCAGCCATGCAATTAAAAGACACTTACTCCTTGGAAGAAAACTTATGACCAACCTAGAGAGCATATTGAAGAGTAGAGACATTACTTTGCCAACAAAGGTCTGTCTAGTCAAGGCTATGGTTTTTCCTGTGGTCATGTATGGATGTGAGAGTTGGACTGTGAAGAAGGCTGAGCACTGAAGAATTGATGCATTTGAACTGTGGTGTTGGAGAAGACTCTTGAGAGTCCCTTGGACTGCAAAGAGATCCAACCAGTCCGTTCTGAAGATCCAGCCCTGGGATTTCTTTGGATGGAATGATGCTGAAGCTGAAACTCCAGTACTTTGGCCACCTCATGTGAAGAGTTGACTCATTGGAAAAAACTCTGATACTGGGAAGGATTGGGGACAGGAGGAGAAGGGGACGACCAAGGATCAGATGGCTGGATGGCATCACGGACTCTATGGACGTGAGTCTGAGTGAACTCTGGGAGTTGGTGATGGACAGGGAGGCCTGGTGTGCTGTGATTCATGGGGTCGCAAAGAGTCGGACACGACTGAGCAACTGAACTAAACTGACTGATTGCAGAATCAATACAAAAGAAATATACTTGGGAATATTATGGTTGAAAGTTTTTCTATTCATGTCCCAGAACATTTCTAAAACATAAATGAACATCCTTCCTCACTTCCAGGTCCAGTTAGACCCCACATCCTGCTGGGCCCACCTGTAGAGATAATATTTATGACACTAGCTACTATCCTTCGAGGACTGGCTTCATACAAGGCATATGCTAGACATGTTATAAATCTTTTCTCCAATCTTCACAACTCTTGCCAAGTAGGTAATCATTCCTTTATATCAGATGAGAGGACTCAAAGGAGACTCAGAGATCAAGTGACCTGCCA
This sequence comes from Nanger dama, assembly GCA_917880005.1. Lineage (NCBI taxonomy): Eukaryota > Metazoa > Chordata > Mammalia > Artiodactyla > Bovidae > Nanger > Nanger dama. The sequence continues at coordinate 652,236 of CAKJTW010000075.1, forward strand.
AGATAGAGAGGATGCAGTCAGGATTCAAGCCTTCCTGTCCTCCTTTGCAGTTATCTTGGGTGCCAGAGAGAGGGGTGGTGGTTGGGGAACTTCACCGGTGTTCCAGAACCTGGCTCTTCCTGTCCATCCCCACGGCCATGGCCTGGAGACTGGTCCTCCCATCAGGGTTTTGGCTCATGTCCTGTGTCACGTGTCATGTGCTCAAGGATGTCTGACTCTTTGCTGCGACCCCACAGACTGTAGTCTGCCAGCCTCCTCTGTCAATGGAATTTTCCAGGCAAGAATACTGGAGTGAGTTGCCATTTCTTCCTCCAGGGGATCTTCCTCACCCAGGGGTCGAACCCATGTGTGTCTCCTGCATCGCAGGCGAATTCCTTGCCCACTGAGCCATCAAGAAAGCCCAGAGTTTTGGTTACTGCTTCCTGAAAGGTCCCCTAGCCTCTGGATCTCATCTTCATCAGTCCATCATGCACTTCAGGGGGAGCAACTTCTCTAATACATTGATTGGTTCTTGTCACTTCTCTGTTTAAACTCTTCCAGGGGTCCCCACTTTCCGCTGCAGAAAGTCCAACTTTCTTGCTTGGCATTCAAATCTTTTCATAGTCAGATTCTGATTTCAATCCATCTTGCTCCATGATATGGACCCATCAATACCTGTTTTTCACTGAAATATGCCATGGTCTTTTCATCACCATATATGTGAACCTCCTTATAACACAGACAAGGAAAGTATAGATCAGAGATGTGAAGTTAGATGCCTTAGGTCACACAGCCTGTATGAAGCAGAGTTAATACCAGACCCCCAACTCCCTATTAGACCACGCTGGAGCCATTAAGTGATCATCTCAGATCCCTTCTCTTTCCTTCTTTGCCACAGTTGCTGATTGAAAATAACCATTCTCTCTTGTGGGAAGGATGACCTCCGATCTGTTCTCCACATGAAATAAAAATCTAGTCATTCTTTTCCACTTCTTAAAAATCCTCGGTATCCACCTCCTTTAAAGTGAAGACTGAAGCCTTTAACGATGTGGCCCCTACATGACTTTTCAGCTCCATCTCACGACCCTCTGCTTCTCACTTGGTACCCACTGTCTTTTGCTTCCTCCCACCTCAGGGCCTTTGCACATGTGACTTTCCTCTGCTAGTGTGTTCTTCCTCTCCATCTTTCTTCCTGACTGCCAGACTGGCTATGGGTCCTTGTTGAGACGCTCTTTCTGATCCCAGTACTTTGCTCCTATTAAATCTATCAGTCTGTATTTATCTGGTTTTATGTAATTATTTGATTAATATCTTCTGTCTAGCAAACCCTATGCTCCTTTAGAGCAAAGATTTACTTTATCTAGAAGATTGTGTACTTTTGAGTCCCCAGAGTTGATCACAGCCATTGGAGTGAGGATGGAACTCAATGGTTATCTGTTGAATGAATAAACACCAACTGGCCCCAGCTGTGACAAAGACAGTTTAGTTTTCCAATTTCCATTCATGTGTCTTTTGAGGGAAAAGAGTAAAAAGGCACAAGCCATTTCTATAACTGGAGAATTGGATATCATATCCCGTGAGTTGTTTCATGATGTTGTTGCTGGTATTCCATTTCGCTTAGTTAGTTTGAGGGGAAAGATTTAAATGTTGTTTTTAAAAAACATAAGCAAAACCACTCTGAACCAGATTTAAGCAGTAAGAACAACTCTAATCGGTCAAATGAATAGATTTAAATTAATCGACCCTGAGGGATGGGATGGGGAGGGAGGTGGGATGGGGGGTTAAGGATGGGGAACACATGTACACCCATGGCTGATTCATGTCAATATATGGCAGAAACCACTACAATATTGTAAATTAGCTTCCAATTAAAATAAATAATCTTTAAAAAAAAATAAAATAAAATAAATTAATCCCATTGAAGAACACAAGTAGGGACTCATGACAGCTTCTTGGGAAATGGGTATTCTGCTTTAATTTTTAAAATCGTTTTATTTTTGGTTGTGCTGGGTCTTCATTGCTGTTTGTGGGCTTTCTCTAGTTGCGGTGATCACGGGCTTCCCATTGCAGTGGCTTCTCTTGCTGCGGAGCACAGGCTCTAAGTGCACGGGCTTCAGTAGTTGTGGCCCGAGGGCTCTAAAGCGCGGGCTCAGAAGTGGTGCAGGGCTTTAACTGTTACACTGCATCTGGCATCTTCCCGGACCTGGGTTCAAGCCCTTGTCTCCTGCATTGGCAGGCAGGTTCTTAACCACTGTACCACAGGGGAGTGCTAAATTTTAAAATTCTTAAGCTGTAGTTCCCTTAAGGCTAGCTGTGCACAGTTGGCCTAGAACATTATTTTCTTTATTTATTTTCTACATAGGATAGGCCATGAATGATAATCTATGTGTAGAACACCAGAGCTGATTCCAAAATTATCCTCATTTACCATTGCTCCTCACACATTTCTTATAGCACCATCTAATCTGAAAGTGTTTCAAATATTTTGCTTTTCTGTATTCAATATGACATCAAAGAAAATTTGAGCTGTATTTAACTTAGAAGAATTTTCCGTTTTTATTGTGGATTGAACAATGTGTGTTGTTTCATCAAGTGTTGACTTGGCATTTCACTGTCCAGAATCCGGCAGAAAGCATAATGCCTTCCTCCCAAATCTGTCCTAAAAATAAAGTTGTTCTTTGCTTTTCAACATCACTGCAAATGTGTGTTGTGCTTCTCCCTAAATTTCATCCATGAAAAACACATTCTTTACTTAGTGCTCTTCTTAGACAAACCATAATCTAGAGATAAACAATATCTTGAGGAGGTTCTGAATGCAAAATCCATGGCAACAAGAGGCTGCGTTTATCTTACCTCTGCTGTATCCCACTGCTCGGCACGTAAGGGACACTCAATAAATAGTTTTAAATGAAAACCTTTAAATTTATAATTGCTTATTAAACATTTGATATTAAAGATAATGCATATTTATTTTAGAAGTCTTAGGAAAAATAGAGAAACAAGAAGGGAAAGAAAAGATACTGCTACTTAAAGTGAAAGTGAAGTCACTCAGTTGTGTCCAGCTCTTTACGACCCCGTGGACTGTAGCCTGCCAGGCTCCTCCGTGCCTGGGATTTTCCAGGCAAGAGTACTGGAGTGGGTTGCCATTGCCTTCTCCAACTGCTGCTTAAACTAGTAACACTTTGGCATATTCTTCCAGACATTTAATTTATGCATATGTACATATTTTTCCTTTTAAATCACCCTATACATAGTTTTTTTTTAATTTACAATGTACTCAGTGTATATATTCCATGCCATCAAGTAATTTGAACTATATCATTATTGATGTCTGTTATTTCACAATAAGAATGATCCATAGTTTATGTAACTAATCACACTAGGAAACATCGTCAATGCTTTAAATGCTCTAGTTTTTAGCACGTCAGAAAAATAGGACATATACTTACTAAGGAGTGAGTGTCTAGGGCCAGAATTCAGGGAACAACACTAATACTTCAACCTTTGATTAATTAGGAACATTCTAAATGAGTTCTCATGTGGAAGTAACATGCTTCGTTTTACAGAAGTAACATATGTGTGAAGTGAAGTGAAAGTCGCTCAGTTATGTCCGACTGTTGCCTTTCCCTTCTCCAGGGGATCTTCCCAGCCCAGGGATCAAAGCCAGGTCTCCTGCATTGCAGGCAGATTCTTCACCAGCTGAGCTATGTGTAAGACCATCCAAAGGAAACAGTAGCCCAGTGCTTCTGGTGTCAAGGGGAACCCCAGTCCAGCCTCCTCCATACCACCAAATGGCCCCTCAAGAAAGAAAGAAAAAAACAGTTGCCATACTTATTCGTGTTTACGGCCAGACATTCCAATTCCTTTGTTTCCTATTTCACCTGAGAACACTAGTCCCTCACTTCTGCTCCCTGCTTTAGATGGGATGGCAGGTCTAGACTGTGTTACTTTGAAGATCAAAGAATTAATTGGAGAAAAACTGACCCCATCTGACAAGTGTATTGGGTATTGTTTCTAAGACTGTTTTTGAAATTAACCTATGCTTAAGAGTCATGACAGAACCCTCCATATATGGTGTAAGATTGAATAATGTGGGCGATGGTTATTCACATCACGGTGTAGGGCTAGGGGGCACCGTATTTGGTGGAGATTATATATCTGACTAGAGAGAGTTCCTACTGGTCTCATGGAGCTCCTCGTCCTATTCACACATACCCAGAATCATACTTTAATTCCCACTTGGAAATTGCCATATGCTAAATAAATATGCATAAATACAAATGGATTTCTGCAGAACTCACTACTACTACTGAGCATGTTCTACAAGCATTTAATGGAAAACCAGCAACATCTCCTGTTTAAATGGGACTTTCAATGATGAAGTATTTTAAGTGGTGTATGTAAAGTTTATTCCAAGCCAGCTTCTCAGCCTGAATAAGTGAATGTGTCCTGTAAATTGTAAGGACTAAAACAAGGTTAAGATATATGGGACAGGTTAAACATCTAGTAATTTGCTAAAATGTTTTTAGTTTAATTTGCGGTAAAAAAAAATTTACTTAATACTTAAAGAGAAGTTTTTCCAATAATATCTGAGACCTAGAATTAAACTTCTCAGAATAAAACCAATTATGGAAAGAAAATATTCACCTAAGTCAATTTGAGGTCACCAGTGATTACTATAGGGTAAAGGAATCATTATTTCATGCTGCCCATGGGCAAAACCATGACTTAAGGCTTTTCAGTTGGAAAAAGGGGTAGCAGGGGTTGGAGCAGGGAGGGACTGTTCCTCTCCCATTTCCTCCAAGAAGAGCTGACGTGTCCTTAGTTATAGGGAGTGGCTCTTAGGTCTTTGGGTTTACCCCCTTAGCACCCAGTATGGTGCCTGCACAGAGCACACATTCTACCTATTTACAGAGGAGGGAAGAAGAGGGGATGGACAGAAAGGGAAGGTCTGGATTCTCCACGACCCTCTACGAGCCCCCAACAATCCTTTGGCTGATGGCTCCCGGCAAGGTATAGATGAAGAGGACCAGGAAGATGATGAGGATGATCAGAATGAAACCGATGATGATGTACTTCTTGTAATTCCTCCAGATGAGGTGGTACAGGCACTTGAAGGGGCTCATGAACCAAGAGAAGGAGGTGTTCGGGCGGCTGAGAAGGAAGCAAGAGAAGATCAGGGAAGATGCCAGGTTGTGAACACATACGAATCTCAGGAAGGATTTCTGACTCTCAGTTTTGCGAGGACCCACAACCAGAGGCCTGAAAATGAGAGAAGACCATGCTGTCTTCAAGCAGGAGCACGCTAGCTTTTTATGTGATAATGATTCCTCATCATTTAAAAGAGTGGTCCTGAGGAGGGCAGGAGCTTAGTTAGAACCTAGCAAGAGAACTGAGAGCCCTCTGTCTGTCCTGCCTTGACCAATTCAAGTCTCACCTCTTCCATGAAGCCCTCCGTGACTACCCCAGTCCACAATAATTCCTCTGGTTCTGAATTCCTGCCTCACTCATTGCTTGACCGACCCCCTTTTTGAACCTAACCTGTGTTTTCCACACTGATAACTATTTTACGAATCTGTGTGCTCTCCCTAAACAGACTGAAGGGTTCTGGAAGGCAAAGTTTATATCTTATATTTCTCTGGTGTTCTTCAAAGTGCTTCCAACCATTATGTTCTCAACACTATGGCAGATTAAATATAGGTGCAAAGAAAGGAACACCTACTCATCAGGAGACACTTGGGGTCCAGGGAGGAAGAAGATAGCTGCAATTTAAGCGAGTATTTTGTGTACATATTTCATATCTATCGATACATATGTTTACTTTTTTAACTTTTTTTTTTTAGTTTTTCTGATTTGGACCATTTTAAAAGTCTTTATTGACTTTGTTTCAATATTGCTTTTTTTTAATGTTCTGATTCTTTTACCACAAGCTATGTGGGGTCTTAGCTCCCCAACCAGGGATTAAATTCACACCCTCAACACTGGAAGGGGAAGTCTTAACCACTGGACCACCAGGGAAGCTGTGTATGTTTTCTTTTTAATTGATATATAACCATGGTTTAAACTGAATATGGTAATCCTTGCTGCTAGTAATTCTACTTCTGGAAATTTATTTTAAGTGATAATTTATAAAGGGGAAACATTTTAATCATATTATAATAATGGAAAAAGGTAGAAGTAAACTAAACATCCAACTATGGGATGGCAACCAACTTAAATATGGGTATCGACTCTGTGAACAATTCCATAGTGATAGTGAAGTTGCTCAGTCGTGTCCGACTCTTTGTGACCCCATGGACTGTAGCCTATCAGGCTCCTCCGTCCATGGGATTTTCCAGGCAAGAGTGCTGGAGTGGACTGCCATTTCCTTCTCCAACAATTCCATAGCCATTAAAAAAAAAACTCCTCTGACAATTATGGTAACAAGGTAAAATTTTTCAGCCAAAGATAAGTGAAATATGAAGATAATTTTGTATGCATGGTTAGAGAAAGACAAAGAATTCTTGTGAAACTCACATTCCCATACAAAATTATTGAAAAAATATATCAAATTATTCTGGAATTGCTTGTTTGGTAGTATTATGAAAAAGTGTCTTTTTCATTTGCTGGATACTGTGTAAGATTTTTGGAAAATTTTTCAATTATAGCACCATGCCAATAAAGAATCAGCCTGCAATGCAGGAGACACAGGAGACCTGAGTTCGATCCCTGGGTTGGGAAGATCTCCTGGAAGAAGAAAATGGTAACCCACTCTAGTATTCTTGCCTGGAGAATCCCACGGACAGAGGAGCCTGGCGGGTACAGTCCATGGGGCTGCAAAGAGTTTGACACAACTGAGTGACTAAACACAAACAAACACAAAGAACCAATAATTACACGAATTGGACAGTACCTATTGACTCCTCCTCCCTTCTCGCTTCTCCCAGAGGGATGTTTTGGAGAAATGCTTGCATCCTCTGATATGGGGACCACAGAGGGCCTTTCCCATGTCTGATCCCCTCACCCCTGTGACTTCACTCACTTGGGCTTGTCCAGGGGCTCTGGCTCCTTTCGGGCTTTTCCAACAGGGTTTTTCTCGGCTTCCTCTGCCGTCACAAGGTGGAACTCGGCTTCAACCTTGCCCTGCACAAAGACACAACTCTCAGTTTCCAGTCACAAAGAGCTGCGGGTTGGGGGTGGGGGGAGCAAGGCCAACTTTCTAGAAGAAGTGTTGTCATGTGGGAGAACACCAGGAAGGATTTCGGCTGCTTTATTATTGAGGAAATATTATCTTTTTGGTCCTGGGAGAAGCCAGTTTTACGATGGACAATAAAAATCCTGAAATAATGTTACTCGAGTTTTGTGAGGCAAGGGGGTCCCATGTGTACACATAGACACACAAATTTCATTTGTAATTAATTAATATCTGTAGAAGCAATATGAATTATAGAAAATAGAAAAGGGGACTAATTACTTGAGTAGCAAACCCTTTTGAATGTACTACCATCTTTCTTCTCTGTTGATGGCTCTCAAGGGGAAGGACTATTTCACTTGTAATCATTTAATATCTGCAGAAGTAACACGAATTATAGAAAACAGAAAAGGGGACTAATTACTTGAGTAGCAAACCCTTTTGAATCTGCTACCATCTCTCTTCTCTGTTGATGGCTCTCAAGCAGAGCTGGGTGTGTATGGACCTACATTTGCCAATGGCTTTTCTGTCATCCTTGCTTTTGTTGTGCCTTCTAAGTATTTTAGAATTGTCCTTTCATTCTAGCACTCTCTTCCCTTCTGTCTCTTCAGTGAGAAACAGTCTCTTTGGTTTGAAAATTGTGAACCATATGCTTCTTCAAAGCACCGTGCCAAAGTTACTGGCAGGGATGTGTGTCTTGGGTTATCAAAGGATGAGACAGGACTTCTGTAAAAGGTGAAAGCCTATCTTTCTTGTTCATTCACTACTTTTGGAGGCTCCCTGTATACCAGGCACTGTTCTAGGCCCTAGGGACTTAATGATTAAGAAAAATAGGATCCTTGATCTACTAGAGCTTCTGTTTTTGGCGGAGGAGACCCTCTCTCCTGCTCCTTTGGTTTCGTGGATCAAGATTCAAGGTGAAGGACTTCCCTTGTGGTCCAGTGGTTAAGACTCCATGCCTTCAATGCAGGGGACACAGGTTTAATCCCTGGCCAGGGAATTAAAGTCCCACATGTTGTGTGGTATGGCCAAAAAAACAAAATTAGAAAAGATTCAAGATGATAGGAGGGACAGAGAAGTGGCAGGAGACGGGAGCAACATCAAAGAATTTTAGCACCAATGTTTGCTGTTAAGTTTGCCTTTCTGAATCCCATGTGGATGGGGCGTTACCTGATTTCTGAGGTTGATTTCCTACCTAGGAAGAAGGTCTAACATTCTAATGAACCAATGATCTAATGTTAACTTATTTATTCTTTCTGAAAAAGCCAGGGTTTCTTTTATATATATATTTCATTTTTATTTATTTATTATATTTTTTGTCTGTGCTGGGTCTTCACTGCTGCACAGGCTTCTTCTCCAGTTGCAGTGAGTGGGGCCACTCTCCAGCTGTGGTAGGCAGGGGTCTCACTGCGGTGGCTTCTCTTGGAGCCCCGGTTCCAGCTCGCATGGGCTTCAGTAGGTGTGGTACATGGGCTCTAGAGAACAATGTGGGTTGTGGCTCCTAGGCTCTAGAGTGCAGGCTCGACAGCTGTGACCCGTGGGCTTAGTTGCTCCACGGCACGTGGACTCTTCCCAGATCTGGGATCAAACCTGTGTCTCCTACTTTGGCAGGTGGATTCTTTACCACCAAGCCACCAGGGAAGGCCAAGCCAGGGCTTCTTAACAAACAGGTTTAGTTGCTGGCAGCCACAAAAATGTAATCATGGGAGAAATTAGAGAGAAGTAGAGTATTTGGGGTGAGTTTGGATCCCTGGGTTGGGAAGAGCCCCTGGAGAAGAGAAAGGCTACCCACTCCAGTATTCTGGCCTGGAGAATTCCATGGACTGTATAGTCCATGGGGTCGCAAAGAGTCAGACACCGCTGAGTGACTTTCACTTTCACTTTTTTTTTCCACTTTTTTGGAGCAGGCACAGAGAGGTCGTGTCATGGCTGTCTGAATTAGTAAAGAGGCACAGTGGGCTTTTATTACAAGTGAAGTCATGAGTTCAAATCTAGGTAATCTCATCCATTCCTCAGACTAGTACTGTGACCCAACTCAGAAGGGATTAAATCATATGACCCAGAAATATTCCTTAAAATATGTGTACATATACTCATTCCTACTGAGAAATTTTGGCTGCATCAGCAAGGCCTTGCACATAAAGGGACTGAGGAAATACTTGGAAAGAAAGAATATAAAGCTTTTATCCATTCTTGTCACTCCTCTACACATAATAGTATAACTCTAACTGTAATTGCGACGCTTTATTGAATGCTTGTTTCATCCCAGATTTGTTTGTCTATAACCTATCTTGTCATAGTGACTAGCAAAGTAGGTCTCCTTTATATTGATAGAGAAATAAAGCCATAAAAGTCAAATAACTTAACCAAAGTCCCATAGGCAATTAGCTAACCAACTGGAATTTGAACCAAACTCTGTATGATTCCAAAGTTCATGCCCTTTCCTTTACAGCAGACTGCCTTCCAATTGCTAAAATTGTTGTGGGACCTTCCCAGCTCTGACATGAGATAATTCTATGATTGTCTTCATCATTGCCCCCTAAAGGCATTTGTCTTCTTGGGCCGTAGTTTCCTCATCTATCAAATGGCCAGAGGCTCTTTAAAGCAACGTGGCTCTAACTGCTAGGTTTCATGAAAGGCAGAGTTAGAGCTCAGGATAACCGTGTAAGATTTCATGGCTGGAATAAACCCAAGAAGCCAGCTCCCAATGCATGGCAGAGAGGGCTTCCAATCTGCAAGATAAGACCCTCTGGCTGATTTCCAGAGGTTTTCCAGCAATGATCTGGGCTCCACTGTGCAACACTTTTATATGCTAGGAGCCTCATTCAACTTCTCTATACTTGACAGAGTTTAAGAGTCACTAACCAACTGCTGGGCTCCAGAATGTTTGGAAGAGAGGACAAAATCCAACGGAGAACAAGTGAGTACGAGAGTGAAGGGATCATAGGTGCCTTTTTTTCTTCATTGCTTAACAATAAGCTTAACTAGAGTGCTGTATAATTTGCATGGTGGTATATTATTCCATTTAAACCATTTGACAGCTTGGCAAAATAGATGACATTTTATTCCCAGTTTACAACCCAGAAAACAAAGGCTTGATGATGTTTGCTAACTTATGCCACAAAACTAGGATTTGTACCCAGGTCCTCTAACACCAAATCCCATCCTCCACTATTTTGGGAGAAAAGCTATGACAAACCTAGAGTATTAAAAAGCAGAGACGTCATTTTGCCAACAAAGGTGCATATAGTCAGTGCTGTAATTTTTCTAGTAGTCATGTATGGATGTGAAAGTTGGGCCATAAAGAAGGCGGAACACCAAAGAATTGATGCTTTTGAACTGTGACACTGGAGAAGACTCTTAAGAGTCTCTTGGACAGCAAGGAGCTCAAACCAGTCAATCCTAAAGGAAAGAAACCATGAATATTCATGGGAAGAACTGATGCTGAAGCTCCAATACTTTGGTCACCTGATGTGAAGAGCTGACTCACTGGAAAAGGTACTGATGCTGGGAAAGATTGAAGGCAAAAGAAGGGGGTGACAGAGGGTGAGATGGTTGGATGGCATCATTGACTCAATGGACATGAGTTTGAGCAAACTCTGGGAGACAGTGATGAATAGGGAAGCCTGGTGTGCTGCGGTCCATGGGTTGCAAAGAGTTGGACACGACTGAGTAACTAAACAACAACATCTTCTGCTACTTTATGTGTCTAAGTGGTTTCATTCTGTTGAAGTGAACCAGCCTGTTTATTTAACAATCAATCAATATGCCTTTTCTGAAATGTTCAAGAAGAATCTCACAATCACTGCCATTCCCCAGCATTAGAATATATTTTTGATGTTAAATGTTGAAAACACACACTTGATATAAAGAGGAAAAATGTTGCACAGATGAGGCCAGATACAAAATAATACACTATGTGTGATTTCATTTAGCTAAAGAAGGCAACGGATCAATTAATGAGGTCAGAGGTCAGGATAGCGGTCAGGACAGCAGCATGAGGGGTCTGGGTCACTGGAGAGATTCTGCTTCTTTGTCTAGGTACCGATAGGAGTGTTCAGTGTGTGAAAATTCATGGTTGTTACACTTTTCTAGAATGTATATTACTCTTTTCTGTATGTAAATATATTATGTATTAATAAAATTGGCTTTAAAAAGAAAAGAAAAACATGTTTTTGACTTCCATCTAACAGCTGGCCTTCAGTAACAGGGAATAGTAGAGCAAGGCATAGCATAACACAGCACAGGAATTGAGTGAGTAGGATTTGATGCAGACAAATTTATATCTGAAATCAGATTCTACCACTTACTAGCTGTGTGACCTTGGGTGAGTCACCTGCCCGTTCTGAGCCTCACTCATCTGGGGATGTTAATAGCATGTACCCCATAAAGTTGCTTTGAAAAATAAACAACACATACAGTGCTCACCCCAGTGCTTGGTGAATATCAAACTTTTAAAAAATCATAGTTCTTACCTTCAACACTACTTCCTGGACAGAAATGCATAATTTAATGAAAAATATATTCTGCTTATTCAAAAATTCTCAAAGAAGTCCCAAGGACCCGTATTCTCACAGAAAAAATTTAAAGGAAAAAAAAAAAAAGGAGGCAGAGGATATGAAATGAGTTCTGCTCAAAGCATAGGAGTCATCAGCTAATATTATGAAGAGCCTCGACCCTGCTTCACTGCCCTGCCTGAGTGGGCATGAAGTGTTTATCTGGCATCACAAAGGCAGCAGGGGAAGGTGTTTACTGACACAGTCTGATGCTCCTCATTCCATAGCTCTCCACGCAGAGGCCATATCCTATCTCAATCATCAGCATTCAGCCAAGCACCAAGGAGAGGTCTTAAGCTGATAATATCCTCCCCGTGTGATTTTAAACCAGAGCTGGAAAAAGTGGACACTTTGAGAGACCATCTGTTAACCTAATGACATCTATGGATGGAAGAAAACGATAAGGAAAGGTCCTGACGAGACTAGATTTGTGGTGTCACGGCCGTCACTTATGGACTTCACACTTCCCTGAGCCCGGAGGGTGGAAGCTGCGGAGGCTGAGAGTGATTCTGTTGAGGTTGGATACGCTGCCTCAGTGATAATGTTGCTTTCTGAACACAACTCTCACTTGTATGAGATGAGGCATTCTCATGCATTAATGGTGGGAATGTATGCGGGTTAAATCCTTCAGGAAGAGGGATACACACATACCCATACATATACACGTGAAAGTGAACGTCGCTCAGCCGTGTCCAGCTCTCTCTGACCCCATGGACTACACAGTCCATGGGATTCCCCAGGCCAGAGTACTGGAGTGGGCAGCCTTTCCCTTCCCCAGGGGATCTTCCCAGCCCAGGGATGGGACCCAGGTCTCCCGCACTGCAGGCGGATTCTCTACCAGCTGAGCCACAGGGAAGCCCTCGCGCACATATATATGTGCGTGCACACATAAGCGTGTGTGTGACTGTGTGTATTACGGTACACGCCCGTACTCTGGACCTAGCACTCCATTTCTCGATAGCTAATTAAAGGAAAGAATTCAAAACTCAGAAAAAGCTTTCACACAAAACGCATAGTCATTATTATTCTTTTGGATATTCAAATTGTCCTGTTTGTTATGAGATGCCTCAGGGTTACATTGCATTTACCTGCCCCTGACCTGGAGTCAGCCATTTCTCCAAAGATATATGGATTCTTTTAGTAGGAATTGGTATTTAGAAACAAGTGTCAAGGTGCTAGGAATCTTGTTTGCTACTGAGTTAGAAAAAATATTTTTAAATTCACGAGTCAATGATGATACAAAAAAAAACAAGAGGAAAAAAAATCTCATTTACCACCACTAAGTATGAGTCTTAAACTAATTCTTGATTCAAAAACTTGGTAGTGAATGGAGAGAATTAAACATTTATCTGATATTTTTTTAGAGGATGTGGTGACTATAGTATATATCCATTTGATGAGAGAAAGCTCTTCTTAACACATAAATGCCAACTAATAAATGAAAAACAGTGATATAATTAGATAATATATAGATGGATAGATGATAGATAAAAATGGCTGGGGGCCTATTTGAAAATAAAATAGATCAAAAGATAAGTAATAACAACAAATCTACTATAACTAAATCTTATTTTTTAAAATACAGCTATAAAATACATTTGAGGACAATAAGGTATCCTTTTTAAAGAAGGAGAAGTGAATATTATATGGATATCAAGCTATATTAGGCAATATTATTAATTTATATGTGATGATGGCGTTACAGTTATGTAAGAGGATGTCCATATTCTCAGGAGATGCACATGGAACTATTTAGGGGTAAAGTGTTAGAATGTCTACACCTTACTCCTAAATGGTTCAGCCAATGTATGTGTGTGTGTATCTATACCTAATACATATAAATTTACACACACACATATATATTCACATATATAGGCAAAATAAATATGGCAAAATATCAACAAATGCTGAATCCAGATGGTGAGTATGTGGCTGATCCTTGTCCTAGTCAACTTTTCTGCATGCTTAAATTTTTTTAAATGAACATATGTTGAGGAAAAACACATGATTTAACTGTGGCATTTCTATTTTGAGAATATAAAGAGTTAATCATATTCATAATATTATGTAGAGGAATGCATATTATAACACTGAATAAAACAAAATGAACAAGGCATTATTTTTAATGAAGAATGATCACGACTAAATAAAATTAACCAAAATCTATATATATCAGGAATAATGATATGTATTAGCAATTGTTTTTTTGAGTAATGTGCATATGGGCACTATTTCTTCCTTTCTGCATTTTGGTGTCTTTTGAATTTTTTATAAATGCATATAATATAGTTTGTCTTAAAAATGATCTTCAGGTGAAAAATATATCCCCTCTCTGCTCCTGTAGAATCTGAATTTTCCATATGTTCTTCAGATAGGTTGTGTGTCTATAGGTCTCCTCAGCTAAACTGTGAATTTCTGGATGGCAGGAATGTGTCTTATTGATTACTGAGCCTTTAGTGCCTAGCGTATGAGTATGGAGCCGTAGTAAATGCTGACAACTGGTTTTCCATACTAAACTGAGAGCAAAGAAACATCTCTTTTAATTTTAGTTATTATGCTCTTGGGACTTACCTGGGCTACCTACCTGTAGATTCACAAGATTAACCTATAAAAGAAACTTCCTGATCTTTGTCTCCTAAGAGTGATTTCTCTGAAGGTTGCTTTTAGCAGGATAATAAGATGCATAATGCAATGTGTTTAATGAAAAACATGTTCTATACATATACCCGTTCCTTCACCAAAGGATGCCCGTGCTTTTGCAATTCCATTTGGAGCTGTTTTTCACTCACTATCCATATTCCACACTAGGAGCTGTGTGATCCAAGTCTCTCAATTACACCACTTGGGTGTACAGATAAGTAGCTTTAAAAATAAGCCTGGCAGGTGGCAGAGCCCATAAACAAACCCCTCCTGGCTGCTGGTAATTGGAATAAGAGGACGGTGATGTTCTGACTGCTGGCTTCAAGGCACAGGCGGGAAGTTCATGCAGAGTTGGAAATAGAGAATGTCTTTGCTAGAAACACATCTTGGAGGCACCCAGTCTAAACTACTCATTTTATAGGCATGGAAACTGTTAAAATGAGTAGACAGAAATCTCAATTAAAATAGAGTGGAGAGATCTGAAAGGGGGGCTCTCATGCCCTATGCGGACAGCAGAGCCTAACAGGAAGAAGAAAGACTTCCTCTTCTCGCCTGGCCACAGCTCGTCCAATGAGAGACAGTCACGACTCAGCCAACAAAAAGCCATAGATTCTTTGTTAACTGTAGCACTCCCAGCTGCCTTTTCCCCTCCATAAAAGAGTTCTATCCATTTTTTCCTGGGGACTTCCACATGGCTAGCCATGGTTGCAGACGTGGAACTGCAATTCTTTGTTAATCCCAAATAACCTGCTTCTGCTGGAAAAATAGCTAGCAGTCTACTGTTTGAGCATGTATCAACACTTTATACTTTTTTGTGGTTAAATTTTATTCCGTTATATGGATATACCTGATGGTGACATATTTAAAGCCACTTAAAATTCAAAATGGACTAACTATGATTCAGGCATCCAAAATGGAGCCAGGTGGTTTTATGGATGCAAGTTCCTAAATCATTGAGAACTTCAATCTTCTGAACTGTATCAAATTCTAAGACACCACTCAGGTCAGTTCAGTTCCAGTCACTCAGTCGTGTCTGACTCTTTGCAACCCTATGAATTGCAGCACGACAGGCCTCCCTGTCCATCACCAATTCCCGGAGTTCACTCAGACTCATGTCCATCAAGTCGGTGATGCCATCCAGCCATCTCATCCTCTGTTGTTCCCTTCTCCTCCTGCCCTCAATCCTTCCCAGCATCAGAGTCTTTTCCAATAAGTCAACTGTTTGCATGAGGCAGCTGAAGTATTGGAGTTTCGGCTTTAGCATCAGTCCTTCCAATGAACACCCAGGACTGATCTCCTTTAGACCCCACTGCTGCTGCTGCTAAGTCGTTTCAGTCGTGTCTGACTCTGTGCGACCCCATAGATGGCAGCCCACCAGGCTCCCCTGTCTCTGGGATTCTCCAGGCAAGAACACTGGAGTGGGTTGCCATTTCCTTCTCCAAAGCATGAAAGTGAAAAGTAAAAGTGAAGTCACTCAGTCGTGTCCGACTCTTAGCGACCCCTCGGACTGCAGCCTACTAGGCTCCTCCGTCCATGCAAGAGTTCAAAACAGTATCTGCCATCAGCTGCTCCCTGCAGCCTTGCAGTTTCAAAGATCACCCCTCCTTTTGCAACAATGTAATCATTTCAAACCCCAACCAATCCTTGCTTAAAAGCACCCTTCTCCAGCTGGGTTTCTGATTGGTAACCAAAAATAAATCTGCTTAGTTTTGTGGTGTTTTGCCTTTACCAGGCTCCCTCATTTTGTAGTAGAATAGAACACAACTCAAGTGCTTCTTGAATCTGCCTCTCTCTGGCTGTAGACCTAACAAACCTCAAATGAATGCTTCTTTACTTCAATCAGGTCTGTGTTCCTGAAATTTTTATTAACATATCAAATTTGTTTATCCATTCATCAGTTGATAGACATTTGGATGGCTCCAATTTGGGGTATTATGAATAACATTGCTATGAACCTTCATTTCTGAACTCATCCATTCATCAATCAGTTCACTAACTGAGCATCTATTATGTGCTAAGCCATGAAGCTTGGAACAGAGTGCAGAGGTTGCCATATAGTAAAACCTCAGTGCATACTTGAGGGGACAGGAAAGAAGCCTGCTTGAATTCTCATTCTTCCGATCCCATCTCACAGAAGGGACTGAGGTGAGAATGGAGGGAAGAGAAAGCCTCCAAGAAAACACACTAGAACTAGACCCCATGGAGTCAGGTTAGGGGCTGCCATTTACCCAGTTAGGCTCCAAAAAAATCCTTGTCTTGCCCCGACTGAGTCTGTAGAACAGAGAGAGATGGAGAACTCAGTCTCTACATAGACCTGAGACCTGAAAGGTCCTGACTTGGGTTGTTTTGACCTCTGGGCACTAGGAGCAAAAGGGAGAACACGCTCTCCCCAAGACAAAAACAGAAGCGAAAGGGGGCCATCCATGTGGTCCTGGTCCCTTTCTCAACTTCACTCAGCACTGGAGTCCTCCGTCCTCCCTTACACGGGAGTGATGAGGGGGCTCAAAGAAAGGAGTAAGAGAAATTTTCTTCCCACTATTCGTGAAATGTCTGAACTCCTACCATATGTGCCATGCAGGATGGAGCAAGTTGGCAAGTTGGGAAAGGGGTGAATGCCTCTCCTTTCTGCCATCATCCTCTGGAGCAAGTTTCAAAAGGATGGATCACTTTTAAAATTGAGTTTTTCGTTTGAAGGTGAAGGTATGAAGCATTTGCATTAAAATTGCACATTCATCAGGAATGTATGCATAATTTCAAGAGATGTTGAAAAAATGAATGCCAGAGGCATATGTTCAAGCCAAGAGGATGGAAACCCACCCTGACATAGATTGCTATTAAATCAAGCATGTAGAAATACGGAGGGCTTAATGCATTTATAAATTTTTCAGAATTCTTGCTTCTCAGAAGAACCTTTGCCCTAAAGGGCTGTCTGTCATTCAAGTCATTTTTCTTGAAGTTTACAAAATGACTCATTTAAAGAGCATGGGTCCGCCTGCCCCACCCCATCTTCTACGGCTCTCACTTACTGTGAGTTCTTTGCTTTTAGCAAAGGCCACCAGCCCCGCACACGCTTTTGCTGGAATATGGAAATCTTGCTCTCCTCACTTGCATTTTCAAATTTGGTGAGATCACAGGCTTTGGCAGACTTCGCTGCTCGGGGAAACTATTGAGGTTCATCTCCAGGAGCCTGTGAAGAGATGCCCTTAACAGGTTAGGGAAGGGCTTTAAAATCCGTCATTATCCTCATTCACCCACCCATTCATCTATCCTCTCACTGGTCAGTCAATCAGGACTACAAGGGATCAATAGCTTGTGCTAGGTATCCAGAACACAAATATGGCCAAGACATGTTTGTTGCATTTAAAGCATTAATAATGCAGCAGTGCACCAGGACTTCCCTGGCAGTCCAGTGGTTGGGACTTTGTCTTCCAGTGCAGAGGGTGTGGGTTCAATCCCTGGTCAGGGAGCTTAAGAACCCACATGCCTCGTGGCCCACATTAAAAGTGGTCCACATTAAAAAAAAAAAAAAAGTATTAAATAAAAGAAAGTAATGTGGCAGCAGGTAGAAGACCAGGGCAGAGCTACCATATGTAACTTTCAAGCTTCAGTTTCTGATGTCATCTGCTGGGCCTCTTCTCTGTTCCCGAGTATGATCTAGATTCTGTGTCTATCCTCCGAGCTTTTCCCTGCCTTAGCACTGATCAGCCTAGAAGAACCTCCTCCCCTCACCACCCCTCCCTCTCTAAGTCCATTAAACTCCTCCAGGTTGGGGACTAAGTCTTACTGTCCTGGTAGCTACTCTTCCATTGCCTTCGTGGGTTCTCAACAATGAATTTTCTCTTTTAAGAAAATTTATATACAATCTTTAAGGGGTTAGTTTCCACTCACAGTTGTTATAAAATATCTACCCTACTTCCCTATGTTGTATAATCCATCCTGGAGCCTATCTCACACTCAGTGGTTTGTACCTCCCACACCCCCACCCCTGGGTTGCCCCTCCTCTCTTCTCTGTCCCCATCGGTAACCACTAGTTTGTTCTCTGTATCTGTAAGTCTGCTTCTATCTGGTTCCATTCACTAGTTTTCAACAAATAAATATGTCATAATAAGAGAATGCCATGAGATGATATTATATTTCTCTGTCTTTAATAATCTTCCCTATTGCAAAAGTAATATTTTTAAACTGTGGACACTTAGAATGTGTACATGAGCAAAAAAAATTTTCATAATCCTACCTCCCAAAAGTTAGCCACTGCCCTACTCAGTTCATATCCTCATGTCAATCTTTCTGTCTCTTTGGCTGTCTCTGACTATCTCTTTCTGCTATACAAATAAACATACTTTTTACCACAAGAGGATTTTTTTTACATACTTTTTCATTTAATGCACCTTGCCTAACTATCCAACTAGTTAAATATTCTAATTTTTTAATGGCTTCAGGGTTATTAGTTATTGAGCACTACTATATATGAAACACTGTACTTCATTTTTAAATTAGATTATCAAATATATAGCTCCCAATACCCTCTGAAGTATATAATATTCCCATTTTACAACTGAGGAAAACTGAGGTACAGAGAAGACCAATAATTAGCTCAAAATTTAACAGTTTCTTGGCATTGGAGCAAAGATCAATTTAAGGTTACTTGAATATGTATCCTCTACCATAGGGATGTACCATAACTTACTGAGTCAATTACCTTATATTAAGGGCTATTTGGAATGTTCCAATATTTTGCTAGCAAAATTGTTAAACAGCATCAAAATGATTATTTGTGGAGCAAACTCAGACTAAGCTCTCCAGAAGCTGGGATAAAACCCTCAGCATTAATGTGACTTTGATAAAGCCTCCACCTTACCCAGAAAATCATCTGAGGACAGCCTTTCAAAATCCCAAACCTGGAGCACTAACACAGCTGGCGTCTTACACTCCATCTTCTCTAATGAAAATATATGTTCCCTCTTGGAAATGACCATTTGCTTCTCTGCTGGGAGATACTGAAATGGAAATAGAAAGCGCCAGTTGAAGTTCCCCTCTCCGGTCAGAGAGTTGTAATGCACGTCTGTCTCCTGCTTGTCGTCTTCCAAACCCTTTAGCCACCTGAATGAAGACAGAGAGAAAAGTAAACACCCTGAGCACACTGTTCATGCATCAGCATCACCAAGAGTGACTGAAGTAGTTTCATTGTGGTCACGGATCACAGTTTTAAAATTATGATATGGTTAGATTCAGATGGAAATTTTCATTGAATCTGAAAGCGATAAATAGGGATCAAAGGGTCTGAAGCACTTTGAAAGAAGCCTTTCATTCTAAGTCAGGTTAAGGAATTGTCTTTGGTAGTTCTTGCATAGATCTGAAGCCCTATGCAATGAAGAGGGAAAACTCAGGAAATGTGAAATGAAAGTTTAATATGAGTTTCTTCTCACCCTGGGAGACTTCTTTATGGGGGAGGGGGCATTTCTGCACCCACTATATTACACTACATTTTATTACATTACTCCATTCCATAGATAAGTTGTCTAAACTCTCTGTGCCTTTGTTGCATCTGGAACATGGAAACAATCACAGAATTTAGTTCATGGGAATTCTGAGGAATTACATGAGATAATATATGTCCAGAACTTTTTGTATTCCAAATGATCTATTATGTTATTTCCTCTTAGTATTATCTGGTCTTTCTCCTCTGTGCTGAGTATAAAGCAAGCTATTATAGATACATTTTCCTCTAGTACTTTATCCATGGCTAATTAACTCTTGAGAAAGTAGGTACTTTTAATTCAAACTAATTGATAATGCCATACCACTTATTTTGTGAAAGTAAATATCCCTTCCTCTACCCCAAACTACCCCAGAGCATATAAAGAGCCTTCTCTTCTGAGAAGAGTGGTACCACTCAAGGTAAAGACACACTTATTTAGATAAGGGTGCCTTTATTTAGGTAATGAAAGTCGCTCAGTCGTGTCTGACTATTTGTGACCCCATGAACTGTATAATCCATGGAATTCTCCAGGCCAGAATACTGGAGTGGGTAGCCTTTCCCTTCTCCAGGAGATCTTCCCAACCCATGGATCAAACCCAGGTCTCCCACATTACAGGCAGATTCTTTACCAGCTGAGCCACAAGGGAAGCCTAAGAATATTGGAGGGGGTAGCCTATCTCTTCTCCAGCGGATCTTCCTGACCCAGGAATGAAACTGGGGTCTCCTGCATTGCAGGCAGATTCTTTACCAACTGAGCCATGAGGGAAGCCCTAAGGGTACTTTAATTTAGGTAAGATGCCTTTATTTAGCTAAAGATGGTGCTTGGCCAGTCAAGGTATGTGTGGTATCTGTTATGAGGCAAGGGCTGAGCCAGATGCTGGGGGCGATGGGGAGCAAGCAGAAGTGATCCTTGCCTTTGTGAAGGCATGGAGGGGAGAGGATGGAGGAAATGAGTGTGGTGGAAGAAGTCACCAGTGAAGGATATGCAAAACCCTATGGAAGAAGTTAGGACACATCCTAAGATAGGAGAGAAGCTCAGTGTGACTAGAGAAGGCAGGGGAGAACTGATCCAGTGAGATGATGGGCAGCAGCTCATTATATGCGCTATTTCAGGACTTACGTGCTATTTCAGGACTTATGAGAGACTTTAGATCTTTGTCCAGAGAAAATAGGATGTCATTAAAGGGTTTTAAGTGCAGGACCGATATGATCAGATTGTGATTTTAAAATGTAACTCATTTTTCAATGTGGAGAACAGATTAGTGGAGGTAAGACTGAATATGGAGAGACATACCAGAAATGAGAGTATCAGTGAGGAAGATGGCTTCTTGCTGGGGGAAGACAAAGAGATAAAACTGAAAAGAATTTACTGTTTCTGAGAAGAGTTTTATCTGAGGGCATATATTTTGTTGTTGTTGTTAAAAAATTGGTACACTTTATTACAATAATATTTATGCTTTATTGTTTGCATTTGAGAGTATACTGAGTATTTTCTTTGAAAATAAGTAGGTTATGGAGAAGATTTTGGATGAGAAGCTATCTATAGTTATTATTATATACAACTTTTATATGTTATTATGATTATTATTCTTTTTATTTTTTAAATCATAGAATACCTTAGGTTATGCAATATTTATTTTGAAAACCTCTAAGTAATTTCTTAACTTCCTCAGAGTTTGTGGAGAGAAAAATTATTGTTTCTTTGAAATTTTCCTGCTAAAAGAACCACAATTCTTTTCTTATTTTTTAAACTGGAGTGTAATTGCTTTACAATGTTGTGTTAGTTTCTGCTGTACAACAAAGTGAATCAGCTATGTGCACACGCATATCCCCTCCCTCTTGATTAGGGTGCATGTTTAAGTCATATTGTTTCTGATTCTCCACCACCTCCTCTCCCTCCCTGACTAGGGGCTGAGGGAAACCTACAAAGGCATTCGTGTCCTAGCCAAGATGTAAGAGAGAGATGCAAATTACTTAGTTTCCTAGGCCCTAGGTTGGTAAATTTTTTAATCAAACTAGCAAATGAAAAGGTAATAAATTTTAGCTTTTGTATTAGGCTGTGGCTCAGCTGGTGAAGAATCCACCTGCAATGTGGGAGACCTGGATTTGATCCCTGGGTTGGGAAGATCCCCTGGAGAAGTAAACAGCTACCCACTCCAGTATTCTGGCCTGGAGTATTCCTTGGACTGTCCATGGGCGTTTCAAAGAATAAGACACAACTGAGCAATCTTCCCTTCACTGTGGGCTTCCCAGGCGGTGCTAGCGGTAAAGAACCTGCCTGCCAATCAGGAGACATAAGAGACTCAGGTTTGATCCCTGAATTGGGAAGATCTCTGGAGGAGGAAATGGCAATCCATTCCAGTATTCTTGCCTAGAGAATACCATGGAAAGAGGAGCCTGGTGGACACACCTGATGCAATTTAGCATGCATGCTTATAAACTTAACACTTAATCTTTCATCAATAGCACTATAGCTCACTACTTCCTGCTGGTGTAAATGAATTTTGAATGTCATTCAAAAAACTTAGGCATTCAACATTTAACAGGAAGAGACATTTGTATCAACAATTTTTCTCACAAAAATATTTCATGAGATAATCATTCTTAGTAAAATGACCAAATATTTGACAAAGAAAGTGACCTTTCTAACAAGGTGAGTAAGAAAGCCTCCTTTTGTGAGGTGTGGGTGGAGTGCCTTCATGAGGCATAGTTTGGTTGGGGGTTAAAGGTGAACAGGAGAAGGAAAGGGTGGATGGAGTTTGCTGATGATCTTACCCTTTAACATAAATATCGCTCGATTTTTGTCCTGTGAAGATATTCTCATCCTCCAAAATGACATCTTCTGTGTTCCAGATGGTTACTCTCAGTTCATACCTGGGATAAGGGAAGGCAGACGCAGGTTGAAGACCCTGGAAGTTGAGTCGATTGGTGGCTATGTGATTCTGGTATTGCTTTTGAGTCTATAAGCTTCCTCGACTTTACCAAGTTCAAAATATTAAGACTTAAAGGGCTTCGTTCCATCAAAACCAAGTGTCCCAGCTGGAATCATCAAGAATATGAACTTCTCTGAGCAGATCCTCCTTCCATTAACCAACACTTTTCAGAAAGTGGAAGAATGTTGACACTCAGGGCTCTTACCATAAGACAGGGGCCACTATTTCCATCCCCACTGCTACTATTACCACCACCACGCACCTCCTGATGTAACTGACCAGGTGGAAAAGGCAGGCATGACTATCAGGTGTCAGCTGATTGAGGTAATGTGTCAGACACCAGGTCTTTTAGTCTGCCCCCACGGTCTCTTTCCTTGAAGATGAGGTTGCATCTACTTACCCTTTGGGTTTCCTTGGAGAAATGTCAACAGGAGGTCCAGGCTGAGGCATATCTTCAGGAAACATATCCACCCACATCTGCAGACGGCCCTTGTTAAGAAAAAGAAGACTAGCTTTTGGGGGAAAGTGTGGTTACCACATGGACACTGACCATTCAGTTTTAACAGGCCCCTTTACTAGGGGTGAGTCTCTGGTGGCTCAGATGGTAAAGAACCCGCCTGCAATGCAGGTAACGTAAGAGACTTGGGTTCGATCCCTGGATGAGGAAGAGCCCCTCGAGAAGGGAATGGCAACCCACTCCAGTATCTGTGTCTGGAGAATTACATGAACAGAGGATCTTGGTGTGCTACAGTCTGTGGGGTGGCAAAGAGTCAGTCATGACTGAGATACTAACACTTTCACTTTACTAGGAATAGTTATTAGGTAAATATTATATAATAATATTATCCATACTGTATTTAGAATATTTGTTGACAAAGACAAAACTTACATTTTTACTAAAAATTTGAGCATATATCAAGAGAAGGGCAAACCTTGTTGAGCACCTACTATGTGGTAGATGCAGCCCTGTGCAATTGAAAACATTGTCTCATCAATTCCTCCAGTATCTCCACTAGGTAGAAATTCCTACTTGGCAGATGAGAAATGTCTTGCACATATTTACACAGGCAATATATAGCAGAGCCTGGATTCAAATCTTATCTGCTGACTCTATAGCAACCTGGCTTTTCTTACCAAACCTTAAGGATTACAGAGATTCTACTGTCTGTCAGAAGTATCATGCTTCATTGCCTCCAATGTACCTTAACATCCACTAGTTCCACCAATGCTCACCCCTAGCCATAAGAAAGTAAGGTTCAGAGAAGTCAAAGAAATTATCCAAAGTCCTGTGGCTAATTAGTGACAGAATAGGACCTTCCATCCACTGCTCTGGACTCCATACACCAAAATTTACCGTTTCAAGGGATTTGAAAGCCCAGGTGGGAAGAAGGTCCAGTGGATTCTGGAGCTCAGCTCTGTTGTATGTACTCTAAGTGCTCTGTCAGCTCAGGCAAGAAGGCGAGTGATCAGCAAAGGCTGGGATGGTCAGGGAAGATTTTATATGAAGTAAGTGGGGCTGTCAACAGAGTGGGGAGGATTCGTAGGATTTGGGTGAAGGAGGAGATTTGGCTAGGGGGACAAAAGAGGATTTCCAGAGGGAGGGAAAACGTAAGCAAAGGACTAGCATTTGGGAAGTGATGAGCCAATTCTGGACTTCCCTGATAGCTCAGTTGGTAAAGAATCCATCTGCAATGCAGGAGACCCTGGTTCGATTCCTGGGTCGCGAAGATATGCTGGAGAGGGGATAGGCTACCCAATCCAATTCTATGAAGGATTATATTCCTAGGGTCTCTAAAGAGGCATTATGTGCTCAGTTGCTCAGTTGTGTCTGACTCTTCACAACCTCTTGGACTGTAGCCCATCAGGCTCCTCTGTCCATAGACTTTTCCAGGCAACAGACATTAACATTCACCCTTAACCAAGAAGCCACATCTGATAGGCAAAATGAGGAATGCTGCTGCTGCTGCTGCTAAGTCACTTCAGTCGTCTCTGACTCTGTGCAACCCCAGAGACAGCAGCCCATTAGGCTCTGTCGTCCCTGGGATTCTCCAGGCAAGAACACTGGAGTGGGTTGCCATTTCCTTCTCCAATGTATGAAAGTGAAAAGTGAAAGTGAAGTCGCTCAGTCGTGTCCAACTCCTAGCAACCCCATGGACTGCAGCCCACCAGGCTCCTCCATCCATGGGCTTCGCCAGAAAGAGTACTGGAGTTGGGGTGCCATTGCCTTCTCTGAAAATGAGGGATACCAGTAACCAAAAGATTTCAAAGATCTGGGAGTAAATCTTAAGAAATAACCATAAGCTTCTACAGTTGATGAAAGTGTATTCTTTTCAGACATCCACACACATGCTATCACTAGGTTTATATTCCATCATGCCTGGGATAGCAGGGTGGGTCTTCTTGCCCCATTATAGTCAAGCTCACTTGCTTTGCCCAGACTACACAGTGAGTGAATTCAGAGCTGGGACAGAACTAAGGACTCAAGCTGTCTGGGTTAAATCCCAGCTCTTTGTTGTGCTGTTTTTAGTTGCTCAGTCATGACCACCTCTTTGGAACTCCATGGACTGTAGCCTGGTAGGCTCCTCTGTCCATGGGGATTCTCCAGGCAAGAATACCGGAGTGGGTTGCCATGCCCTCCTCAAGGGGATCTTCCCAACCCAGGGATTGAACCTAGGTCTCCTGCGCTGTAGGTGGATTCTTTACCATCTGGATCCGCCAGGAAGCCCAAGAACACTGGAGTAGGTAGCTTATCCCTTCTCCAGGGGATCTTCCCAACCCAGGAATTAAATGGGGGTCTCCTGCATTGCAGGCAGATTGTTTACCAGCTGAGTAACTTTGTGCAAGCTACTTAAACTCTCCTAACCACAATTTCTTAAAAGTAAGGATCATAATAATTTCATCACAAGGCAATATTAAGAAATAAGGCTTAGGTGACCCCTACATCTCTGTTTGTCTAGGAAAACCCTGGTATGGGCCTTTTATAGCAGCTTAATTTTTAATAATGTCCTCTTTTACTCTCAAAATGGGCATAATATGGATAAATATATCCTTGGTTATCCTGAGTGATATTATTTCCATAAGGAGTCTAGGACATTGAAAGTTTCTTAATAAAGTTATTTTCTTTTCCTTCCAACTCATAACCCAGATCTCTAGTTATCTTCCACACAGCTTGTTTTTGCTAATTCTTCAAGGTAAGCCTCCATCTATTGCCCCTCTGGGAAAACTAGTGGGCTGTGTGGTTACTGATAGATTTTGGACAAGTTCTTGGGTACGTCAAATGGGTTTTGAACTTTCTTAAATGCCAATATTCTTCTGAAAGAATTTGATTACTCAAATCATAAAAGGAAAGAGCAGTAAATCCAACTCTGATTTTAGGGCAGTTTCTCAATCTTAACATTCACTTGGGGCTGAATAATTCTTTGTTGTGGGGGGGCTGCCCAGTACAAAATAGGATGTTTAGCAGCATCTCTGGCCTCTTCCTACTAGAAGCCAGTAGCACCCTCACCCACTTGAGACAACCAAAACTATTGATATTTCAGACATTGCTAAATGTCCAGGCTAGGAGGGGGGAAAAAAAATTGTCCCTGGTTGAGAACCATTACTATATGGCACAAACAAGATTAACTTTTAGGGCAAAAGTCTCATTTGTTGGGGATGAACATCTCTCGGCCACTACCTGCTCCATTCCGGGCTTATCCTTGTGGTACAGTGGCCGTGTTTCTATGTGCTCAGGAACCAGCCTACACCCAACCTCCGGAATATCCTCCCAAGAGTGTAAAACCCTGAGGGCCAAGTGCTCATACGACTCCACCGTCTCATCTGCATGGAAGAGAGAAAAATAAAGAGACTTGTCAGATGCGTGTTCCTGTAAGGGGACAGTGATGAACTGTCAGATGCATTTTCAAACACTCCCTTAAAGTGTTTGAAAGGTTTATTTAAACATACAAGTAGAGAGAAAATATACAGGTAGACAGAAGAGATAGCAAAAAGAAATAGGACAAATAAAATGGAAAGAGGTGGGAGTAGAGTGGTGGGAGGGGGAAAGAGAGTAAAAGTTAAGAGAGTGAAGCTATCTATGAAATAGAAATAGACTCACAGACATAAAGATCAGGCTTGTGGTTGCCAAGGGCGAGGAGCTAAGGGGGATGGACTGGGAGTTTGGGTTTGGTAGATGCAAGCCATTATGTTTAGAATAGGTCCTACTGTATAGCACAAGGGACTATAGCCAACCTTCTGGGATAAATTATAATGAAAAAGAATATTTTAACAATGTATATATGTGTTTAACTGAGGGAAAGACTTCGCTGTATAGCAGAGACCTGGCTTTTCTTACCAACTCTGCTATATAGCAGAGACTGGCACAATGCTGTAAATCAACTATACATCAATTTTAAAATTAATTAATTAAGAAAAAAGGTTAAGAGATTGGGAAGTGAGATGGGTTGACCAGAGGACTGAGAGCACAGTCAGGGTCTTGGAGTACAGGACTCCCTTCACCCCTTGAATCAGACTCCTTCAGTCTGTGAATCACAAACTTGGCTTCAAGGGGCAAGAGAGGGTACTTTTTCTGGAGACATAAAGCTATTTGCTAACACTATAGTGGGAGAGGGCCCAGGGGATCAGAGTGCCCCTAAACAAGGTGGTGAAATACACATAATATGTGCTCATTGATGTCTTAAGACTCTTCTCATTATTGCTTGAGATCTCTCACTCCTACCAACACCTACTCAGGGAAAACATTCTCTGAGCTCTCATTTTATTTTTAAAAAGGTAATTCATGATAAAAAAAAAAACTATTGGTAGAAAAAACACTTGCCAAATAAGACAAAAATTGTTGAAAGAATAAAATCTTCTTGACAAACTTTAGAATGGCCAAATTTGACATAGGAAAGTTGAACCTGGTTTAACCAAAGAAATAAAAGGCTACCAAGAGAATCTTCCAACAGCAATAATTATAGTCAGTATAAGTTGATAGGGATGAACAAGTAATTGATGAATTAAATCTTTGTCATAAAGTTTAATCACTCAAGAACTGATCTCGATGAACATAATTTCAGGTTTTTGGTGGACAAATAAATTGTTTCATCATGAAATGCAGAATAATGACCAAGAGACTAAATTGGCTTAATAGAGTATATTGTGAAAAAGTATTTTCTCACAGAAATTAATCTGTATCATTAATACACTAAATGTCAATAACTCTGCATGACAAAAACCTCTTAGAATTTCTTGGAGCCAAAACAAAGTAAAAGAAATCTTGGCATTAAAGAGGTGGGATCAACAGAGTGTCAAAACATCTTATAGCATGTACATTGGAGAAGGAAATGGCAACCCACTCCAGTATTCTTGCCTGGAGGATCCTGTGGACAGAGGAGCCTGGTGGGCTGCTATCCATGGGGTTGCACAGAGCCAGACAGGACTGAAGTGACTTAGCATGCATGCATGCACTGGAGAAGGAAATGGCAACCCACTCCAGTGTTCTTGCCTGGAGAATCCCAGGGACAGAGGAGCCTGTTGGGCTGCTGTCTATGGGGTCACACAGAGTTGGACATGACTGAAGCAACTTAGCAGTAGCAGCAGAGGCATGTACATAATTTGGCTTTTTGTATCAGAAGCACTGCACCACATTTGGTAATCTTTAAGCATCAGACGGATAAATGTGATAGTACAGGAAATGTTTTATATCCTTAAAGGGGATTTTTTTCTCATCCTAAATTTATGAAAGGCTTTCTGGGGTCCTCCTGATATATTCTATGTTGCTCATATGGAAAAATCTATTTCTTGGTGTTGGAAAAGGAGAGTTGTTGGTGTAACACTTATGGGGGTAATTTGAGTTGTGTCCAAGTATTTATCCTATATAATATTCATTTTAAGGTATTGTCTATTTCTGACACAACAGTTTTGCTTCTATGATATGTACTGTAGACTCATCAGAAATATGCAAAAATATGTGTAAGGAGGTTCATGGAAGCATTAAGTGACACCATTAAAATGGACACAATGAAATGTCACAGCCGTGAAATAGAAGATTATCAAAGATAGTTTCAAAGAACAAAGGAGAATTGTCATGATCTATTGGAAGCAGAAAAGGCAGAGTACAAAGCTATATATATACATATATATATTTGGTATATTAATGTACCATATATATAGCATATTTAAAATTATGTAAAAATGTGGCATATTGCATGCGCACACACACACCCACACACACTGTGAAGAAATATACCACCATGCACCACCATTATCTCTGAATTTGGGGATTACAAGTGATCTCCATCCTCCTCAGTACTTTTCCATGCATTAAACTTTACAGTAGCTGACCATTGCCTTCAGTCATCAATACCACTGAAAGCAGGCTTTTCAAAAGAACCACTTCAGCAGGATACATCATGGGTAGTTACCCGTGTCCTCCTCAGTAAAGGTTGTTTTTCCAGAAAAGACCTGGTTTCCTATCTGTATTTCCCCAGGACGGAAGTAGGGGGCCATCCAGCTTGCTGTCTTTGCAGAGCTTGGCAAGGATTTCGGTGGGTTTGGATGTGTCTCGCCAGGCATTGTATCCTTCTCTGAAAAGTGGACAAAGGACAGAGGGTGAGGTCCGGGCTTCCTCAGGAGCCGCCCCCAAGATGTCTGTGAAAGGACCACCTAAATATGACCTGTGTGGTGTCCTTTAGCTTTAACTTGACATTCTACATGCTTGGGGCTAGTGGTTTTGATTTTGTTTATTTTGTTTCTCTCTCTTCGGGTCAATACCTCTGCATATGTGTGCTTGTATGAAAGGCAGAACTTCGGAATAGCTTGACAGAACATTTCTTTTCAGGTAGTTTCATATACATATTTTTAAAACAAATGCATCCTTTAAAAACTGAAGTGAAATTCACATAACAAAATTGGCTATTTTAAAGTTGACCAATTTGGTGGGATTTAGTATATTCATAATGTTGTGCAACCACTACCTCTATCTAGTGCCAAAAAAACTTTTTATCACCACAAAAGAAAACTTGCTACCCTTTAGCAGTCACTCGTCATTCCCTGTGCCCAGGCTAGCCTTTGGCAATCAGCAATGTGCGCTCTGTCTCTATGGATTTCTTTGCAAGTAGTTTTGGTTTGGTTTGTCCTGTCACTAGCAAGATAGCTATTTGGCTTCTACTTGTAAGAAGAAAGCCAAGCTCATTCTTCTAGTTTCTCTGCTTCTTTCCTCCCTTCTCCTCCTCTTCCAAAATCATATTGTAGACTTCATTTCTCTAATCAGTCATTTCCTAGTGGTGAGTTTCCAGATCTTTCCAACCCCTTCTTTCCTTAAAAACAAGCTATTTGGTTAAAAAAAAATCATTAACTTGCAATGAGATGCTCCCTAGGAACCATGACTGATATAAGCTTGGATTTCTCTGCTCCCTGGGATGCGAGATTCATCAGAATTTAATCCATTTAAACACTGAAAAAACCAAAACATGGCTGTAAAACAGTTTTCCTACCTTGGTTCAGAAATATGAAGATCCTGAAAAAGATTCCAAGCCAGGCGCATACACAGACCTTCCCAGAAATAGGTGTTCTTGTCTATTTTTAAGACCTCAGTGAATAACTTACCTGACTAAACTATTTTGATGCCTGGTAATTCCACTCTCAGGAAGTTCATCTGAACAGAAGACACACTATGTTTACGTGTGGTTTCCTTTACTGACTTCACAGTGCATACAGCTAATCATTCTCTGAATGGTACCCTCTCAGGAACTTGAGAATGATATAAATAGCCCAGAAGGCTTCTACATTCACTGAAGTCCTCAGACTGAAATGGCATGCTCGGCTTGGAGAAGAACAGGCCAGCACTACAGACTTGTCTGAAAATTATTCCATGGAGGAAATAGATGCTTTAGACTATGTTAATGAGAGTCTAAATTGTCCACACCTTCTGGAGAGACATCTGGATGTTATTATTAAAAGTTTTTAAAGTGTGCATTCCTTTCAGTGGAATAAATCCATGTCTATGGATGAGCACTGAATAAATTATCAGAAAGGTTTGCAATGGCTTTTGTATGGTAATGCTCATAGTGGCAATATTTCTAATAGAATAAGGAAGAAAAATGTAAATACCCTGAAATTCAAGAAGAGAAACTGATTATATATAATTGTACAATAAATTTGTATAAGGGAATACCAGAGAGCTATTAAAATAATGATTCTGAAGAATATTTAGTATCATAGAATGCTTATGATATAACGTATAAATGCAACAAGAAGCTTAGGAAATTGCATGGTTAGTATGAGTCCAACTCTGGGAGGAAATAACATAGAAAAAGAGCTTCTTTGATGTCTCAATGGGTAAAGAATCTGCTCGCAAGGCAGGAGACAGGATACACAGGTTCGATCTCTGGGTTGGGAAGATACCCTAGAGGAGGAGGGCATGGCAGCCCACTCCAGTACTCTTGCCTGGAGAATCCCATGGAGTCAGGAGCCTGGTGGGCTACAGCCCAAAGGGTCACAAAGAGTCAGACACAACTGAGCAACTATACACACAGGCAGCATAGAAAAATACTGAAAGGAAATACATACACAGTCTTTAATGTAAGTTTTATCTATGAGTGAAATCATTTGAGCATCATTTTGTACTTTCTGTATTTCCTAAATTTTCTACAAGGAATATATGTTACTTTATATTCAAAAATATTTCTAAGATTACACCATGGAAGCCTAATGGATGTTTTTATATTTTCCTTTTTAATATATTCTCATACATAGCTGATATTTATAAGAATTTTCTCTTAAGATATCAAATAAGCAATACTTTAAAAAGAGTAAACTCTGGGAGTTGGTGATGGCCAGGAGACCTGGCATGCTGCGGTTCGTGGGGTCGCAAAGAGTCGGACACGACTGAGTGACTGAACGGAACTGAACTGAAAAAAAGAAATCTAGTATACATTCTAAAATTAAGCAGAGCTCAAAAACCTTTTAAAGAGAGAGACTTGGATCCACTTCTCCCTCATGTGTTAAGATGGGAATAACACCTCAATGGGTTTTGAGGAAAACTGAATTAGATATACCATGTGAAGTGCGTGGTATATTTTAAGTACTTGTGAGTGTTGGTTGTAATTAGGATATTGGCATTTGTGTTATGTTAATCATACTTCTAGCATCATTCCCCACTGAGAACTCAGTCCACAGGCCCAGCTAATCAACTGAACAAACACAATTCAACTCTTGACTCGAAGAACCTGCCCTGGGTTCCAAATCAGTGTTGCCTCCTCAGCCCCAAATACCCTCAAGTGCGGTAGCAGTTTCCATGTCAGCAGTGAGCCCTGCTGACATGGAGCCCATCAGAGAGATTAATACTGAGTCTTAGGTGGTCTTCCCAGCGCTGGGCTGCAGCCTCAGGACACCAACAGTGACTCCACAGGAGAAAGAACTTACATCTCGTACTGACTCTGCAAGCCACAGATGGCTCGGTGTTTGCTGTAGAAGCGGTTCTCCAGGGTCAATCCTGGTTTCACCAATGAGGTCGTCTGTCCCAATCAAATCATGGTCGTAGATCAGCACGGAGAGCAAGGACTCCTTTTGGGAACGTGGCCTGGATCTCAAATGACCTGCCATCCAAGCAGAGGCTTTAGGAATCAACAGCATTTGGTGCTGCAGAGAACTTTTTCCTGTTTCACTTTTAGCTTTCCTACAGTCCATCATTGCTGTTCACTCACTAAGTTGTGTCCAACTCTTTGTGACTCCATGGACTGCAGCACGCCACGCTCCCCTGTTCCTCACTATCACTTGGAGCCTGCTCAAACTCATATCCATTGAGTCGGTGATACCATCCAACCATCTCATCCTCTGCTGCCCCCTTCTCCTCCTGCCTTCAATCTTTCCCAGCATCAGGGTCTTTTCCAATGTGTTGGCTCTTTGCATCAAGTGGTTAAGTATTGGCCTACATTCCATAGGAACTCACTAAACACCGAGCAACCCAATTACTACTTAATGGATATTTATGTAGTTTAATTTTTCATTGAGATGCAAACAATTTCCAACCCTTTTGTCAATTTCCAGTAGCCAATCATCTACTCTCTCATGGGTCACATCTTATAGTCTCAACTAGGGTGACAGCAAGAGGAAGAGCAAGTCCTTAGATTTTGGTCTCAAACAGGACTGATTTATAGTCTTGATGTACACAAGGATAAATATGTCTTCTTTATAATATAGCATAGTGGTTAAATGGGATCTTGTTTATACAAAGTACAGATTTTACTTCCAGGCATTCAACTGGTGCCCAATAAACTGCCATTTCCTCTCCCTCCATTGTTGATTCATCAGGGAATATCAGCTGGGTTTATTTGAGATGAAAATCCTATTGACGATGGAAAACCATGAAAACATAGACGTGCAGGATTGGTATGTGTCTCTACAAGATTCTGAGCCCCTTGCAAATAGAGACCTGCCTCCTCATCTCTGCATTGTTGGAGCCTGTACTTCAGCTGCAGAAAGCAGACACAGCAAATGTTTCCTTGAATTGTGCAGGATCTCAGAAATCACCATATCCAATCTCTTCCTTTTACAGCTAAGGAAACTAAAGTCCAGAGAACACAGGGGACTGGCCTAAGATCACAGATCATGTCAAACTAAGATAAGTATCAGTTTCCTTCTCCTAATTCCATGCTCCTTCCACAATCCCACCCCAGTGCAGTGTTGAGAGGAATAGGCATGATGCAGGATTTCCTGTAACAATGTGTTATCTGTTCTACTGAGCATTAGAGAAGGTAATTAAGAATTAAATTGGGAGTGTAGGCCTGCATTTGAGGCAAATGTGTTCTTAAAACACCAATGTTTCTCCAGCTGTTCTTGACTCTGCTCTGGGACAACATGGGAAGGGCTGGTCTGGGAGCAAGGGACAGAGAGGAGGCAGGGGAGGAGAGGAGACTAGAGGGCCCATTATTTCCCCAGTTGTCCTCAGGTCTGTCTGGGCTGTGGCCTTCAAGGTCAGGCCCACTTAGCCCAACTCTCACTCTCCAGAGTAGTAGGGAGAGCAATCACAGCATAGCACAGAGCCAATTAACCCTCCCCAGAGTGAAAAATGCAGAGATGGTGGGTAGCTCCTTGCCTGTAACGGACTGAGGCATCCCCTAGGAGGCCAGGGATACAGCTGTGCAGAAAATGAGTTCATTTCTTCCACCTGAAGACACAGTGTTGCCTCCCTGGGTTTCCAAGATTTGGATTTGAAGCTGTAATGGATATTCTACAGGCATCTCACCAGAAAGGCCCCAGCCACCTCTGAGCTTGGCCATCACCAAGCTGCTGCCACCAAGGAAAGACTTATTAAGTGTTTAGCTGCCCCTGGCAACCATGACAGAGGCAGAGGGCTCAAATGTTCTGATCCGTCTTTCAGGATGGTGTGCTGTACGCTACTGAAATTCACCTCTCCTGAATTTTCATTAGTGCTGTCCTTAGGAAAACTACCAAAAGCAGCTTGCTGTGACTGGATCTCCAGTCACTCGGTGCGGGGGGGGCGGGGCAGGGGGGCAGTTAGACTTCTATGAATATGGGTATCAATGTGATACGACCTCTAGATACAACGTTGGTGTAGAAAAGAGAATGTATCACGAAATGGGTAAAACCTGAGCCTTATATAAACATTCAGTCCTGTGAACCTTCAGAGAAAAGATGTCACTTTGTTTCTTTGTCCCATTGTTCTTTATTCCTTCTTTTTTTGATTCATTTGTTCATTTGACATTTATGAGACATCATAATATGTGTGATGTGTTTCAGGAGCTGTAGTTATTAAGAAAATGAGGACCCTCCAACTCTTTAGACATGTACCCCCTCAGGACAATGGGGTCCCCTGAAATCCCACTGAAAAATGACTGAAGGATTGCTTGCCCATTATTTATTCATTCGTTTATTCTATAATTCTCAGATTAAGAGCATCCGCTCTATTCCATGCCCAGTCCAAGATACTAGGGTTACAGCACTGAACAGACTTGAACGAGTCCCCATTGGAATGGAGCTCACATTCTAATGGGGAGATGGGAAACAACCATAAACACATAATAAACACACCAATTCATGCTAGAGGTTATGAAGAAAACTAAGGCAGGTCAGGGCCAGGGCATCAGGGAGGAGCCTGTGACATCCTCTTATAAAGGTCTCAAAGAGGGGTTCCCCAGACCCCAGGCCAGGCACAAGAGCCCTCCCTGGGCCCTGCTGGAACTTTGCAAGACTGAGCCAGCAGTATCTTTCCCGGAGTAACAATTAAATACACATCCAACAAAGCATCCACACCTGGAGGGCTTCTGGAAGAGGCTCTGAAATGCCAGAGGTAGGAAGGAATATCCCATCAGCCTCTCTTTCCTTTACCATGGCCATAAATGGAGGTTATACAACCAGTCTAATTCATGGCACTGTGGTGAGAGCAGCTCATAAAAGTGACTACAAAGCACTTGGCAAATGCAGTGCTGGTTACATAAATGTCAGGCAATGATAAAGGTCATCTCCGGATCAGGGAAGCAAGGGTACACTTCCCTAGCACATTTTAATCATTCTCTTTAATCTGAACAAGCAAGATCATTTATTGTCTTATTTCCTGGGGAGCAATAACATGTAAGAGGCTAGTTCTGATCAAATGTCAGAAGTTCTAAAGCGACCACAATTGTGTAAATGAATTTAAATGAGGTGGATAGAGATTTCACCCCATGGTCCTTGGGGCTCTGGGAAAAAGGAATTAGATACACTTGAGATGTGTACATTGCTAAAATGATTATCAAGGTGGAGAGGAAGGAAGCCAATGCGTTTTGAGTAGCTACTATGCAATGTCATAGACAATGCTGGGTGCTTGTCATACTTAAACTTCTAAAGGCGTATGAGGGTCCATATTCACTGTTATTGCTCTACAGATCAGAGAGGTTAAGCCATCCGTATGATGTGGCAAAGTGAAACGCGGGTGTGCTTGACTCCAGACTTAATGGCAGTCAGGCTCACAAACACAACCCTTTTAGAAGATAAATGGGGTGACAGGGTTGCTGAAGGGCTTCCCTGGTGGCTCTGCTGGTAAAGAATCCGCCTGCCATGTGGGAGACCTGGGTTCGATCCCTGGGTTGGGAAGATCCCCTGGAGACAGGAAAGACTACCCACTCCAGTATTCTGGCCTGGAAGAGGGTTGCTGAGAACTGGAGAATCCCTGGCTCACCTAAACATACACAAATGGAAACAAAT
This sequence comes from Nanger dama, assembly GCA_917880005.1. NCBI lineage: Eukaryota > Metazoa > Chordata > Mammalia > Artiodactyla > Bovidae > Nanger > Nanger dama. Next base: position 688,179 of record CAKJTW010000075.1, read on the forward strand.
GGAATGCCTTGTGAACACTTTGCAGGAAAGCTAGGGGTGCGATTCAACTCTTTGCCTGCAGTGTGCTGCATGCCACATCTCTTCAGTCATGCCCGACTCTGTGCGACCCTGTGGACCATAGCCCACCAGGCTCCTCCGTCCATGGGATTCTCCAGGCAGGAACAGCGGAGTGGGTTGCCTTGCCCTCCTCCAGAGGATCTTCCTAACCCAGGGACTGAACCCACGTCTCTTACGTGCATCTCATTTGCAGGCAGGATCTTTACCACTAGTGCCACCTGGGAAGGCCTAATGAACTGCAAAATGATACGATGCAAAAATCCCCTTGGTAACAGACAAAGACTACACATCTGGCCCCTTCTCTTATACTTATGAGTGGTGTGAACTTGACCAAGTTTCTAAACTACTCTGGGCCTTGATTATCTCGTCTGTAAGAAGGAGCTCTCTTCAAGGCAGAAGGCTGAACTTGATGACTGTTCAAGGGGCCTCTTACATTTGAGATCTGGGAAAATCATTATTGGAAACCATGGGTGTGAAGATCATGCACAACCAAACTGCTAAAGAAACCAAGGAAAGAATCCGGGCCTTCCTCATGAATATTGGCTTGATTGGCTGTTATCATGAGCAGGAGCCAGCATTTAATCTGCACTGTGTACTCAAACCCACACCACTCTCTACACACCAACCCCACCCTCAAAGAAGCACCATAGCAGCAAAGAGGACAGTGCAATGACACTCAGATGGCCACTGACCTTCCAAATACTGGGTTCAGCTGTTTAGGGATGTATTTGTCCCTGTCTTTGATTTCAGTTTTGCCAAGCTTGATCACAATGTAGGGATCCGATTTGCCATCTGGATCAGCTGGACTAAGATTAAATGCCTGGAGAAGAGGGGAAAAAAAAATCCTTCAGTCCAGTAGTTCTCAACACTGTGCACAGGGACCGTCCAGGAGTTTTAAAAAAATACTGATGCCTGAATTCTATCCTAAAGAATTGATGTTTTTGAACTGTGGTGTTGGAGAGGACTCTTGAGAGTCCCTTGGACTGCAAGGAGATCCAACCAGTCCATCCTAAAAGAAATCAGTCCTGAATATTCACTGGAAGGACTGATGCTGAAGCTGAAACTTCAGTACTTTGGCCAATTGATGCAAAGCACTGACTCATTTGAAAAGACCCTGATGCTGGGAAAGATTGAGGGTGGGAGGAGAAGGGGAAGACAGAGGATGAGATGGTTGGATAGCATCACCGACTCAATGGACATAAGTTTGAGTAAACTCTGGGAGTTGGTGATGGACAGGGAGGCCTGGCGTGCTGCAGTCCATGGGGTCACAAAGAGTCGGACAGGATTAAGTGACTGAACTGAACTGAACTGAGTTCTATCCCCAGATATTTCACTGTTCCTGGACTTTGACATTTTTAGAGGCTTCCTAGATGTTTCAGCCTAAGATCATAGCATCTGGTCCCATCATCTCATGGGAAATAGATGGGGAAGCAGTAGAAACAGTGTCAGACTTTATTTTTGGGGCTCCAAAATCACTGCGGATGGTGATTGCAGCCATGAAATTAAAAGACGCTTACTCCTTGGAAGGAAAGTTATGACCAACCTAGACAGCATATTCAAAAGCAGAGACATTACTTTGTCCACAAAGATCTGTCTAGTCGAGGCTATGGTTTTTCCAGTGGTCTTGTATGGATGTGAGAGTTGGACTGTGAAGAAAGCTGAGCGCCGAAGAATTGATGCTTTTGAACTGTGGTGCTGGAGAAGACTCTTGAGAGTCCCTTGGACTGCAAGGAGATCCAACCAGTCCATTCTAAAGGAGATCAATCCTGGGTGTTCTTTGGAAGGAATGATGCTAAAGCTGAAACTCCAGTACTTTGGCCACCTCATATGAAGAGTTGACTCATTAGAAAAGACTTTGATGCTGGGAGGGATTGGGGGCAGGAGGAGAAGGGGACCACAGAGGATGAGATGGCTGGATGGCATCCAACTCGATGGACATGAGTTTGGGTAAACTCCAGGAGTTGGCGATGGACAGGGAGGCCTGGAGTGCTGCAATTTATGGGACCACAAAGAGTCATACACGACTGAGCAACTGAACTGAACTGAGATGATTCAGCCAAGTTTAAGAACCACTGGTTTAGCCTTTCCACTCAGCTGTTCAAAGTTTCCAGCTTTGCTCAGGTCCTGCTCTCTCTAGAGTTGTCTCCCCAGTGGAAAGTACTGGTTGGGACAGAGTAAAGAGGAATCTGCTGGACAAGGAGGCAAAAGGCATGAACCTGAGTCCAGTTCTAAGTAGTCATGTGATTTTGGACAAAACAAGTCATCTATTTGCGATTCATCTGTAAAATTATGGGCTAGACATAAAAGCTTCTCCTAAAACCAGTTGGTTTTGAAATGCATGAGCCCGTCAGTCTTGCACTGAATGCTGGTCAGCTAAGTAACAATCCATTTCCATCAGGGAGGACCAGGGTAGGGAGATGGTGAGGAAAGATATGGAAAAGATGGAGAAAGTGTGGAGTTGAGAGCTGGGTAAGAAACAGTCTTATTTTTAGGACTCTATCCTACAGGCAGAAAAGCTTAAGCACACAAAGCTATATTTTCAAGGTTGTTCATTAGAATATTGTTTAATAACTAAAAATTGTGAACAACTTACATGTCAATTACTTAGGAAGAAACTCAATTCAAAATTGCCCCTTCCCCATTTTCACATCACCAAATTTATTTTTGTTGAAGTATAGTTGATTACATCACCAATTTTAATTCTTTATGTGGCAGTTAATCTCTAACATTTATCTTGCTTATTTATCTGTCTGTGGTTATTTTTATACCCTCCTAATCCTCATATCATCTCCAACTAGTTATTATTTCCATGAGAGCAAGAGTACTATCTGTCTTGTTCATTACATTATCTCCAGGACTTAAGATAGAGTCGTCCCAATTTTGATGAGTGAATGAATGAATGGATACTATGTTAATTCAGTAAAACACTAGGTGGTTACTAAGAGGAATGAAAAAGACCTGTATGAAGTGATCTAGAAAAATATCCAAGGTACATTACTAATGAAAGAAAGAAAATAGAAGATCAACATGTAATGCATGAAGTAGGACTCCATTAAATATATACCTGGATGTAGTTATAGACAAGCATAAATAGACAGAGATGTGTTTGCATAAAAAGAGTATATATGCATAAGAAGGGTAAACTATTTCTGGGGATGGAATTGCAGAATTGAGGGGATTTGATTTCTTTCTCCATGTAACTTTTAAGTAGTATAATTTTTTACTTCTTTGGTATTTTTATCAAATTAAGAGTTTTCAAAATTTCAATTATTTAGTTAATTAAATCAGTGTGAGAAAGCAAACCACACATAATCACTGTTACTAGAAATGTCAAGGAAAACATTGGCTGTCTATAGTCTATCCTATACTCTAAAACTCAGGGCTAACACTCTCTGACTCCTCATTTGTTCAAGACCTGCCTGTGCTCCGGTTTCAGTCCCAGTCCTCCTTCCTCCATGCTGTTTCCTGAGCAGGAACCTGATGTGCATTCTAGAGGGTACCTGTCTATATAGATATATGCATACACATATACACGTACATATGTATAAATATAAAAGTGTGCTGCGGGTATTTGCTAAATGAATACACAAATCACAATCCTCCTCTAGTCTCTGTGGTCCAAGAGATCTCTGCCTCTCCTTCCTCTTATACAGATCCTATGTTCTATCTGATTTATGAAAAGATGGCAGGGTTTTCTGTAGGGAGGAGAAATAGGTGTGTGCAGTAAGGTTTGAAAATGCTGTTAAAGAATCAAGCTGTTAAATCAGTTTCTTTGCTTCTGGAATTCTCAAAGCATTCAGCATGCTTATGAGCTTTATGTATCTCAGGGGTTGGACAAGAGAAATGAATTATTATATGTACAATATTTCCTCAAATGTATTTGAACACATGGTCTATTTCCTGAGGAATGCACATTAATTATCTCTCCAAGACATGAGTGATCTCTTGAATAAAATTTTGAGATTTATCTAAATTCTCCTGTGCTTGAGTATTTAATATAGACCACTGGCATTGCCAGTAACACTCTACAAGTACTTATCATCTTTCCAACTAGACCATGACTTCCTTGAAGGCAAGGACTGTTTTTTTTCCCTCATCACAACATCCTTAGTGATTAGAACATGCCTCGCACGTGGTGGTCATGGTGCTACTAATAATGAGGGAAGCATGAGAACTTCACGATGGAAAGGGGACACGTCATTCTCCCTTAGCAATAAAGAAAAATTCATCTTTGTTTTATGTTTCATTTCAGTTTCTTAAAAATATTTTATGCAATGTAAGCAAAAGTTAATACACAATAAGATGGCTATAAATCAACTCCAAGGTCAGGAGATCAATACAAATACATGAACCATGAAAATCGAGCACACGGTCACTTTGATCAAGCACCAAATTTGGCCCCAAGCTTCCTGGCAATCAGGCTAAGAAGTTTCACAATGAAAGATCAGTGCCCTCACTGTCAGAAAGGAAGCCTAGGGCAGATAATAGTTTTCTTGGAAATATGCTGGAAATGAAATGTCTGACTGCAGCAGAGCAGAGGCATAGTTGGGTGGGAGCAGGAGGCTTGAGCAGAGGCACTGCCCTGTTCTGCCCTGGTTCATTACACTGGCTGACTTGCTCAGGAGTTTCCTGCTTCAATGCCACTTGGTTCTCTGCTCAGCTAGCAGCCAACCACAGAGAGCAAACAGAGCTACATGGAGTGGTCCTGGCAGCTTGGGAATATTTTCACTGAGTGAGCCAGCAACTGTCCATGTTTCCAACCAAACTCTATTGTTCTTTAGTCGCTAAGTCACATCAGACCCTGCGACCCCATGGACTGCAGCCCACCAGGCTCCTCTGTCCGTGGGATTTCCCAGGCAAGAATACCAACGTAGATTGCCGTTTCCTTCTCCAGGGGATTTTCCCCAACCCATGGACTGAACCTGCGTCATCTGCATTGCAAGTAGATCCTTTACCTGTTGAGCCATTAGGGAAGCCCAACCAACTTTATACCCCTTATTATAGACTGTGTTGTGTTTTCTCAAAATTCCTGTGTCAAAGCCATAACCTCCAATGTGACTGTACTTGGAGACAGGGCTTTTAGGGAGCTAATTAAGGTTAAACAAGGTCCTAAGGGTGGTGTCCTAAACTGATAAAACCAGTGATCTTACAAGAACAAGAAAACAACATCTCTCCTCTCTCTGTCTCTCTCCTTCTCTCTCTGTGTGGGTCTCTTTCTCCCTCATATACATACACACAAACACACACACACAAATGCACACACAAAGGAAAGGCTTGTGAGGACACAGCAAGAGGATGGCCATTTACAAGCCAGGAAGATACGCCTCACCAGAAGTCAGCTCTGGTGGCACCTTGATCATGGACCTCCAGCTTCCAGAAGTGGAGAAAAGGAATGCTGTTTATGTCACCCAGTCTATAATACTTTGTTGTGGCAGCTCTTGGTGATTCCCACAACCCCTCAGAGTAAACGAGGATGGCTCACCGCAACAATGTACACCCTGATCAGGACTTTGACGGGGTGGTTGGGTGGAATCCCTTGCTGGATTCTCAGCTGCCCGCTGTCCTCAATGCTGGAATCCTCCAGGCTTTTGTAGATGCAGAAGGAGCCCTGGAACCACAAAGCACCACCCGCTGAAACAAGATGGTATGCTCCACTGAAAACTATATAGGGCATAGCTCTGGGAATGAACCACAGCCTGGCACCCAGCAGGACCTGTGGTAGCTCTCCCCATGCCCCTGGATGTCCTTGGGCAGTTCATATAACCTGCCTGCATCTGCACTTCTTCACGGTATATCAGTGAATCAGTGTTGCTACAGCAACACCCTCCTCAGTGGGCTGTTACATGAGACAGGAATAAGAGCATCAGATGGGATCCTGAGTGCCTCTTATTTGCGAGGTGCTGAGCTAGCATTTTCTCCCATTATCTCATTCCATTCTGACTGAAGTATTTCTATTTTTAGACCCTGCAATCGAGGCTCAGGGAGGTCAAGTACTGTTCAAGATCACGAAGCTGGTTGGTATCACAGTGAGGATTTAAAATTCAGATTGGCAAGCTGCAATGCCCATGTGATTTCCAACACATCACTTTGATATATGGGGCCCAGGCATGCAGTAGGTTCATAGCAAGCATCACCTATTACTTTGTGAGGCTGACACCATAAGTCTGCCAGATGAAGGGCTTGTGTTGTTTGATCAGTTTAATCATTCAGCTGGTAGGTTTGTGTCAATCACATGTTTGGGAGGCCAGGGGTGGGGAAAGAAGAGTAAAACTCAGTGATCTTTTAGGTAATGACTCTGGTTCCTCATGTTCCAGAAATTGAGCTCCAATCTACTTTACTGGCCACAAATCAAATACTTTAAAAGACTAGGGCTTGGTCTTGTGGAGAAAGGGAGGGTATTGCATAGAGATCAGGGATTTTCCTTACCCATATTGCACACCACAGTCCCACAGAATTAAGTCATATTTGATATTTATAGACAGGAGAGCCAAATACAAGAGTTAACTTTGGAACCTGCCTTAAACTTTCCTATGACTCGGTCTCCATCGAGGCCTTGCTCATCTTCCATAGACTTGCCTCTGAGCAGGTCAAAGGTTTTCACCCAGTCTTCAAACTTGTTGAATTCACTCTCGAGATCCCCATCATATATCTTTAAGAAGAAGGGAGGAGAGAGTGCTTATAGGAAGGAAAGCCCAGGATTGATTTAATGAAAAGTGCCAAGATTCTCCAAAACCAGTCTTCCTATATACCCCTTGGAAAAATCTAAGGGGGACTTAATTTATCTTTAGTAAAATAAGAAATGTGATTGACTTGACATTCCTAGAACTTGCTACCACTTTGAAATGTATAAAACATTTCTGATAAACTTTCAAATTCTAAGAAGTATAGCTAAACCAAAGTTTTTTTTTTAAATGTAATATATAAGTATAAATGTGACTAACCTTTTTATAGCTAATTGATGTCACTGATTGTCAGATAAAGACTGCCATATTTTGAGGATATTGAAATTAAAAACTCTTCATTAAACATTTCATTCTTAATGTATATAAAGGGATGGAATATTTGCTTTTATTATAATGCATATAGCTGTGAATTTTCCAAGTAGAAAATTACATGTATATTTTAGAAATGGAAAACTGAACTGAGCTTTTGGTTTAGTAATATAATTAGATCACTTCTTCAAATTTCCTATCAAAATAACTTAGCTAAATTCAGTATCTAAGTACATAATTTTCATACTCCCAATTTTCATATCCATCAATTTGCCTCTAGCTAACAACCTCTGGCTAATGTTAGTATTGGTCTGATGGAGCTGACTTTAGTAAGAGCTAAAACTCTTGCTATTTCGAGTCTGTGCACATCTGCTTGATGATGTCAAGCCCCGAGAAGTGATCCCAGGGGAACTCACACATCTAAATTATGTTGCTGGACCCAGGCTAGCCAATATAAATCATGCCCCTTCTCAACATGGGCATGCAGAAAATGGAAAAAGAACAAGCTCTACTGTCATGGCTTGCATTCTCATCAGTTTGTTGCTTTGAATTAGTGATGATAACAAAGACAAAGCAAGTTAGTTTACACAAAGGCATTCTGAAGTTGACTGCAGGACTAAAAGAATCCCCTTCTGAGTTTCCCACCCTAACCATGGCCAAGATGGCTGTGTCCACACACCTGCAAGACAGCCAGGTTGGGAATTTCATCTTCTTTGGGTTTCTTCTTCAGTATTTTGTCTTTCTTCTTCTTCGGGCTGTCTATATTGACCACTACCTCATCTGGTTTTGCCTCTGTGGATATTTAGTGGAAATGATTAGACTTCTTATGACTGTTTAGATGAGAAGAGACAAGGTCAAGCTCCCTCTTTTCCTTTCCTCTGGCATGTGTCATGACCCTTCTTTTAAAAAAGGAATAGAGAGACTCCTCTGGTGGCCCAGTGGTTAAGCAGAGGGCACAGGTTCCATCCCTGGTTGGGGAACTAAGATTTCCCCATGTTCTATGGCACAGCAAAAAAAGAAGAAATTGTAACATTTCATAGTAGGATTTCTGCCCTGAGTCCTACAGACCCTGCACTGCAGGAGCGGAGGAGATTGCACTCAAGTAGCAAGGCAATGTCAGCAGATGCCTGGGGCTAGCAACGTGCAGGCCTTCCTGCGATGTGTGAGAACTCATTATACTAGGCACAGAGAGGGTAAGTAATTTGCCCAGTTACCCAGCTAGTAAAGAACAGACCCAGGATAAAGTGACACTAAAGCTGGAGATACATTCCCCCCTCAGATCTCTTTAGGACCTTGAGAACTGTCTAGTGCAGCAACCTCAGCCTCAGGACTGCTCTGGTGGTCCAGCATCTAAGACTGCTCTCCAGTACAGGAGGCTTGGTTTGATCCCTGGTTGGGGAACTAGATCCTGTATGCTACAGCTTAAAAAAATAGCCCACATGCCAGAACGAAGACCAAAGATCCTACATGCTGCAACTAAGACCTGGTACAGCCTAATAAATAAATAAAAATAATAAATATTTAAAAAAATCTTCAAACTCAAATAGGTTAATAGTCTTAAACAAAGTCACAAATGTACTTTGAGAGATTATTTGGTAATTTTTAGGAGAAGGTTCTGGAGAAGAACCACCTGAGACAAACTTCTAGCTCTGATATCTTCTAGCCAGATAAACGTGCCAAGTTACACAACCTCTTTGTACTTCCATTTTACTATCTGCAAACCAAGATACTATTGTTTACGTCTGGGGTTGGTCTTAGAATTAAATATGCTAATAGGAGTGGCCTGAGGAACTGAACTTGACTCTGGTCTTCTTACTTTTGTGTTACCTGAAACTGCACTTGGTGTTCCCCTTGTTTTAAGCCAAGACCTACTGCTGGCTTACATCAGGTTTGCGGTCATTTCAAATCCCAGGGCTCTTTCATTTGAGCTTCTGCCAAACCAGCTCTGTCCAATCCTTGTCAACTGAGTTTTGGAACCTAAACCCAGGTCACCTCTATTAAAGTTTATCATGTTGGTTTTGGCCTGCCATCCCAGTTTGTTCTTATTTTTACTCTGCTGGTTCTACATTAAGACTTTAGGGTAGAGATTTGAGCCAATGGGTCGACTTGAGTACTGAACTGAACTCAGGAGACCTGGGCTCCTGGGATCTGGTTCCTGTCCAGCTCAAATCAGCTACACAATCTCTGTAAAGTGCTGTCATCTTCCTAGGATTATTTCCTCACTTGGGAAATGAGGGCGTTGGGCTCCAAGGTTGCTCTCATGGCTCCTGTTTTATCATTTTCTCACTCAAATACCTTTATGCTGCATTACAAGCCCCAGAAGAGCCACTCACCTGTGCTGCTTTTTTGTTCCTTGGAATTGCTCTCCTTTTCCTTTGAGAAAAGAAGGGAACAAGATGATGACACTCTCACATCTCATTTATGAACCCAGATTGCTAACAGTTCTCATTGAATTATTTCAGCCCTCAGCATTTTAAAAGAATATGCAAACAGTCCTTGCTGCTGCTGCTGTTGCTGCTGCTAAGTCGCTTCAGTCGTGTCCAACTCTCTGGGACCCCATAGATGGCAGCCCACCAGGCTCCCTCATCCCTGGGATTCTCCAGGCAAGAACACTGGAGTGGGTTGCCCTTTCCTTCTCTAATGCATGAAAGTGAAAAGTGAAAGTGAAGTCGCTCAGTCGTGTCTGACTCTTGCGACCCCATGGACTGCAGCCCACCAGGCTCCTCCGTCCATGGGATTCTCCAGGCAAGAGTACTGGAGTGGGTTGCCACTGCCTTCTCCAAAACAGTCCTTAGTAGCTCCCAAAGGAAGCCTTGGAGGCCTAGGACTTGAGTGCAGGGAGACGCCCTGCCTTAGAGAAGAGGTGCCCACACATGCAGGACCAACCACCAAGCTTGTCGACGTCCTTGTCCTCTAGGTGCAGTCTCCTCTCAGCCGCTGGAAAAGCAACCCCTCTCCCAGCTGTTCCTCCACATCCCTGGAGCATCATCCCGATCTGCAGCTGTGAGTTTCCCTGCTGACATTTTGGGCTGCTGGGTTTGTGCTGGAATTGTGGAGCTTAACAGAGAAAGAGGAAGGGGCTGCACACTCACCCAAAGTGCTAGTGCCCACTCCAACAGAAGGAGGGAGCTTAGAGGCAGGGACTAACATTTGGCTGTTTATTTATTTAACTGTATATCAATATTCATAGATAGTCCTAGATGCAGAAACTACGGTCCATGTGTCTTTTGAGTTAAGTTTTTCTTAGGGTATATGCCCCATAGAGGGACTTCTATGCAGTCTGCAGTTCTAGACCCTGATCATATGGCAGTTGTATGCTTAGTCTTTTTAAGGACTCTCCATGCCATTGCAGCACTATTTACAATAGCCAGGGCATGGCTAACTGTCCATCGACAGATGAATGGATAGAGAGGACATGGTACATATATACAATGGGATATTACTCAGTCATAAAAAGGAATGAAATTGAGTCAGTTGAAGTGATGTGGATGAACCTAGAATCTGTCATACAGAGTGAAGTAAGTCAGAAAGAAAAAAAAATTGTATATTAATGTATATATATGGGCTTCCCTGGTGGCTCAGATGGTAAAGAATCCACCTGCAATGCAGGAGATCTGGGTTCCACCACTGGATTAGGGAGATCCCCTGGAGAGGGGAATAACTACTAACTCCAGTGTTCTGGCCTAGAGATTTCCATGGGCTGTATAGTCCAAGGGGTTGCAGAGAGTGGGACACGACTATATATACATAAGACTTCTCTGCAGGCTCAGCAGCAAAGAGCCCGCCTGCCAATGCAGGAGATGCAGCTTTGGTCCCTGGGTCAGGAAGATCCCCTGAATTCAGAAGGAAGCGGCAACCCACTCCAGTATGCTTGCCTAGGAAAGCCCACGGACAGAGGAGTCTGGTGGGTACAGTCCATACGGTCGCAAGAGTCGGACATAACTTAGTGACAAAACAACACCAACCCATACAAATGGAATCTAGAAAAATGGTACTGATGAGCCTGCTTGAAGGGCAGGAATACAGGATCAGACATAGAAAACAGACTTGCAGACACAGTGCAGGAAGTTGTGGGGGACAAACTAACATATGTACACTACCATACGTAAAACAGAGATAGCTAGCAGGAAGCTGCTGTGTAACACAGGGAGCTCAGCCGGGTGCTTTGTGATTATCTACAGGGGTGGGGTGGGGAGGGTGGGAGGCAGGTTCCAGAGCGAGGGAATATTTGTATACATATAGCTGATTAAGCAAGTGTGAGCACGCTCCAGGAGATGGGGAAGGACAGGGAAGCCTGGTGTGCTGCAGTCCATGGGGCTGCAAAGAGCTGGATGTGGCTGAGCGACTGAATGACAACAGCAAAGCTGATTGATGTTGTTGTAGAGCAGAAACTGATACGACCTTGTAAAGCAATTATACTCTAATAAAAAAAAAGTGAGAAAAAAGAAATACAGTCTTTCCAAATAAAGAATCAGAAGAGTTCCTATTCAATAGAATATGATGATAACATCAGAATTACTTTCCTTTCCATTTTTACTCAAGGATGAGAAGCCTCATCAAACTCAGCCACTGAGCTTTTCCCTAAATCTCCAGACCCACTACCCACTGGTTCTCTGGCTTTATAACTCAATTCCTTTCTTATTCCCGGAGCATGAGGATCTGCTGATTATTGCCATTTGCTAAGGCCAAGATCCCAGCCTTTACTTTGATAGTTTCCCCTTTGAACTTAGAATCCGGCTGGAGAACACCTAAACTTGGGTGTCTCCAGGTGAACCTGAAGCCCCCTCCGCTGATGCCCACCTGTCTAGAGACCCCATTTCTCCTGGCTGGACCTCCCTGAGGTGGGCAGAGTCTCTGGATGCCAAGACAGACATCATATCCTGCCAGCATTTACAGCAGAGCCTGTGTCCCAGGGCCAGCTCTAGCCAGACAGTAAGGAGTTTTCAGTTCTGGACCCTGGTCCTTCCAGGTGTGTATCCTTCAGCAGTTAATGGAACCACACCCAAGTAAAGCCTACCTAGAGTGGAACCGAAAAGAGGGAAAATTGCAGGATTTTAGAGGGGGGTGGTAAAGGGTATTGTGTGTTTATTGAGGCACGTGACTGTCACAGCCAAGAACGAACCTACCTTCTGTGCTTTCTTCAGGGAGGCATAGTATTTTGACCACCAGTCAATGACATTTTCAGCCGATTCATCAGCTATGGTCCTCTTTCTCCTTTTAGTAGACCTCCGAGAAGGTTTCCTGGGGTCCTGTCAAGGAATGAGGGATGGATTATTAGTTTGGCGGCAAGAATCTAAGTGCTGGTGGCTGAGCAGTTTTATAAGGAAGAGGATACATGGGTACCCTCAGGAGATGGATGGAGGCGCTGGCAGGTTTTGTTATTACAGGGCCCCATTCTCCTTAATAAATAAAAGTTTAATAATCTGTCATCCATTCATTTGACATTTATTGAGTAGTTATGAGATATATATTATGGTTGATATGGGAATCTAAGGGTCAGACACAATCCCCACCTTTGAGAAGTTTTGACTAGAGTGGAAGGGACAAGCAATCTACATGATATAGTGTGGTATAGTAGAAAATGAATGAACTTGTAAACATATATAAACAAAAATAGAAATTTGGTGATTCTCGGTTTCCTCAGCTACGAACAATGATATCTGCTCACTTCACTGTCGTGAGGATTAAGTGGCATAATGTAGAAAATCCCCCTTTAGCATCATATCTGATTGGAACTGGTGCAAATAAATGACACTGGCAACACAATGACTGGGAGGTGGAGAGGCAGTGTGATGTGTATATGGCAGAAAGCAGGCATGCAGGGAGAAGACAGCCGTGTCGTGACAGATTCATCATGACACTGTACATCATTTGTTTGCTCCCATCTCCTGGCTACCTATGATGTGCCAGGCATCTGTCTGGTACAGTGGACGCAAAGATATATATATATATATATTTTTTTTAAATTTATTTATTTTTCATTGAAAGATAATTGTTGTATAGAATTTTGTTGTTTTCTGTCAAACCTCAACATGATAGAGATATTTTTAAAAATCATCTTTGAACTGGTGAAACCCACAGTTTTATGGTGGCAAAAACACTTCAACTGAGATTTGTAACACCAAGCGGCAGGTACATTGCTGGTGGGACAGAGAGAAACCTGTGGGTTGTCAGAGAGTCACATTGAGCCTGGATGGGATGGGAAGAGCCCAAGAAAATATCGATTCATCTATCTCACTCTGCCTCTTATTTCAGCTTTACCATTTTCTGGGCAGGCCCTCTCTTAGGACTTTCTCAAAACTGCTTTCTTCTTTGAGTCAATTGGTAGGTACACAAAGACTTTGCATTCAAAACTATGACTTAAAAGATTACTCCTGCCCCCGTTTTATGGTCTTATATACTTATACATCTCCCCTTCCAGAATCTCAGCCAACTGAAGATAAGTCTCATTTCTATTTAGAATCCAGAAGACGCATCTTTTTGGTCCCACGAGATGTTATACAAAGTAGGTTGTAGGTTCAAAATGTTTGTGGAATAAGCCTAGGTAAGAAAATCATTTTCTTTCCAAGCCAATAAGTAGATAAGTATTTCTGTTTAATTAAATACGATGTTACATTTGACTAACACTTTAATTCCCTATACACTGACTTATCTGATTCTACGGCAATGCTGTGAAGTGGGTATCAATGTCCCCATTTTACAGATGAAGAAACTAATGCTCAGAAATGTGAAGTTTTTTGCTGTGCTCACACAACTAATAGGTGGGAGAATTAGTATCTAGAACCTCGTCAGCAAACTCTAATGTGCCTTGTAAATATGAAGACGGATGACATTCTGACCTTAGCTTTTCCATCTTTTGGTGGCTCCTGGGCTGCAGGTCTGTGTTCTGGCTCCAGCATAGGGGATGAGTCAGGGATGTCAATCAGGTTGGCTGCCTGAACCTGGGCTGAGTCAGGTGCCACTGTGGGAGGTGGCTCAATATCCACAAAGACATGATCTTTTGGTTGCTCCTGAGTGGAGCTGAGGGTCTCAGAGGGCTTGGTGGCAACTGATGAATCTGAAATATCGGAAATGAAAGGGCATTGGATCAGGCAACTGGGCTGCAGTCAGTACAGGGCAATCATTTCAAGGACTCAGTACCGGCAATCAGACAGATCAGGATTCAGATATGACATGTTCCTAAGAACTCTGAGCCTCACTTTCCATATTCATAAAAGGACAGTAAAAATATCCCTATCTTTGGGAAATAAATGAGATCATGATGTAAGGTGTCTGGGGCATAACTGGCCATCAACAAATGATTGTACTTATTATTGATCCCCTAGAGTAATTTTAAATAACTGTGGTTGTAGAGTCGTGTTTATCAAGATTTAGTGAACAGACCCTATGTGTTGATTGCCCTCCCCCACTGTGTTAACCAGGGGAAATCTTAGAAACTCCAGAGGTCTGTGAACGCCCAAGTGTTGGCAGAACTCTGGCCACATGAGTCCATGTGCATAATAGGGAGCCTGATAGAGACTGGTGTATACTTGAATAGGTTGACACAGACTAGTGTATACTGATGTAAACCAGTACTGCTCTCTGGAGCACACTCTGGAAGTACTTAATAAAATTACATGTATTCATCTCCTGGGAGCCAGTAATCTCACCCCTACACAGGATTCTCCCTCAGTGAACACACACAGGATGTTCATCACAACATTGCAGAAGTGGGGAGCTGGAGGCAGCCCAGTGGTCCAATATGCAGGGATAATGAAACCAATGAAGGGTAGATGCACCAGATCGGGGTAACAAGTGAAAGTAACCATAGCAACACAGACAGATCTTAAAACATAGCTTTGAGTGAGGAAAGTGGAAAACCAAGTGAATATTATAGTATCATATAATATATGTTAATCAAATAGATTTAGATTTTACAAGCATCAGCAGTGGGGGGCATGCAGTGGGGAGGAGACTAGGAATAAAGCCTGGAGAGGCCAGTGAATACAATGAGACAGCAGTCTTGCAGAGACAGTGATGACTGTACAGCAAGAACCACGTCACCCAATGAACTTGACCCTGAAACTGGATCCCAAACAGAAGAAATTCCAGTAACATCAAGCAAAGAAAATGTCAGGGAGTAGGGGCAGGAGGGGAGGAGGGCGTGGCAGCACACTCTAGTCTTCCTGCCTGGAAAACTCCATGGACAGAGGAGCCTGGCGGGCTACAGTCCATGGGGTTGCAAAGAGCCGGACACTACTGAAGCGACTTAGCATTCACGCAAGCAGGGGCAGAATGGAGCTCCAGTCACAAAGAGCCCTTCTTAGAAGAGTTGACCCAGATGTCAGGCTTCAGGTCAGAACCTAGCAGCTAAGGAGCAAAGGGGACCACAGGAGGAAATTCTTCAGAAAGATCCATTTGACCTTGGGGCATTTGTTTTGTGCTGGGGTCCCGAGCAGACATCTTCAAGTACCACAACTTTGTAGCCCACAGCTCCAAGATCTAGAATCTTCCTACCTTTCCCAACTTGGGCTCTGCCCACCTGTGAGGTGAGGCTGAGGGGCTCCCTGGATTTACACAAAAACTGTTTCAAGCAGTTGATGGTGTAAGTGCCCACCAGGGTGCTCCTCCCGAAGGCTCTCCAGTCCACCACGCAGATGCTTAGGGGCGGGTGCAGAAGCTCGTTCTCAGGCAGTTCCTGCAGGGAGAGATGAGGATGGAGTGGGGTATGACCTGAGCTGACCTGTCTGGGAGCAGGATCAAAGCCAGCCAGACACCCATCCTTCCTCTGAGCCTGCCTTGCCCTATCCCTCAGGGTCATGCCTGCAGCTGGCCAGAGTCTGGAGCACTGTCTTCTCAAGTCAGGGAGTCATCATGCAACATATGAGGGATGGCACTAACAATTCAACCCACAAATAAATTGCAAAAATCATACTCCCCAAGTCTCTATGGCAGTCGTCTTCAATCCTCTTATTGTGTCATTATGGATGACAAACATGGATCCAGGATATAAAACAGATGAGAGTTGAGCCACTTTAGATGGAACTGAGGGGCCAGTGCCCCATCTATTTCTTTACCCTGGTGACCTCCCCCACCCCAGGCTCAACAAAGCCTGGAGAGGAAGTTTTGTAAACACAGTACACATTCTTTAATTCTAGTCATGACTCAGACAGTAAAGAATCTGTCTGTAATGCAGGAGACCTGGGGTCAATCCCTGGGTCAGAAAGATCCCCTGGAGAAGGGAACAGCTACCTACTCCAGTATTCTTTCCTGGAGAATTCCATGGACAGAGGAGTCTGGTGGGCTAGAGTCCATGGGATTGCAAAGAGTCAGATACAACCGAGCGACTAACACTTTGGTGATAGAAAATCTGTGCCTGTTGGAGCTTTGATTTCACAGTTAGTTCCAAATCAGAGCATAAAACAGTACTGAAATAAAGAAAAAGCACAGGTATCAAACATCACTTTAAAAGCATAAGTTCAAATGCAAACTGCTGAAATGCTATGTACAAATAATTTTTAAAACATCTAACCATAAGCTTTGTGACAGCATCTTCCAGGCCAGTGGTTCTCAAATGTTAGTGTGTATCAGAGTCTCCTGCAGAGCTTGTTAAACCAGAGGTGTCTGGGCCCCAGCTCACCCCTAACAGACTGATTCAGTAGTCCTGGGGCAGGACCTGAGAATCTGCATTTATAGTAAGTTCCTGGGTGATGGTGGTGAATTGGGGGCCACACTTCAGGAACCACGGTCAACCTGCTAAATGATCTTCACCTGGAAGCTTTAAAAACAAAACAACAAAAGTTTGTCTTATCTCATTCTGACATTCTGGCTTTTCACTGAATTAGACTGTTCTTTCTTGTGAGTAGTGGACACCTGAAACTCTAAAACATCCCCCCGAATTCATGGAGTGAGTTACATCTTAGGGAATGAAGGGAACGAGCATGTAGGGGCCTGGGGGTAGGAGCGGGGGACCCGCACCACTTGAAAGCATCTGCCTGGATGTTGAAGTTTGGGTTGTTCTTGTAGCTCTGGATCACACAGGACTTGACGCCTCGTCCCGCACACTCGATGAGGACCTGGGGACGATCCACCGAGAGGAGCTGCACCTTCTTCATTTCTCGGACTCCCCAGAAGAGAACCTGAGGAGAAAATGGGTAGGATGGTCGCTCAAAGGCCCGGGAGGAGCCAGCAGGTGTGGCTCAGGGGTGGGAACGTCAGGTGCCCCAGCCTGGGAACCACGGTGCGTTCTTCCAGGAAGGGAGGTTGCGCTCCTCAAGGGCTCCCTCTGAGCAGCTGTCTCTCCCCCAGGGACCCCACCAAAACCCTCATACAACCCAGCCATGATCGCAATGCACCAGTGCACTCAGTCCCAAAAACAGCCCAGTCCTTCCCGGCCCCCTACCTCCACGCGGTATTTACTCAGCACTGGCCGGATGCTGGCAGGAACAGGGTAGATCTGGGTGGCATCGGGTGGGTCGAAGGGAGGGAGCCCTTGCAGCCCAGATGCAGGGACCTACCACACAGATCAAGGCTGGTTAGAAATCAGGAGAGGCAAGGAAAATGAAGGCTGCCACACAATCTCACCTCATGGGAAAGACTGCCACTGTTTTAACCAAATGAATGTTTCCAGCTTAAAATATAAATCAAGACAATGCACTTTTATCACAGTTTCTTAATCGACAAACACATTCATTCATGAGGGTAATGCAACATTTAGTGAGCACTTACAATGTGTCAGGAGTTAATAGGTTCGTAAGCTTTCAGTGAGCTCACAGTAGAGGGGAGGGAAAAAGACAAGTAGATGGAGCTTCACAGCCTCATCAAATGGCACAGGAACTCCAGCTGTGGAATGGCAGAGGGACTCTGATAGGATTCCAACCTCTGAGACTTCACTCTTGCCCTAGTATGCGCTACAGGAGATTCAGACACTACATCGTAATCAGTGAAACAGAAAATGAAGTCTTTTGAAGGCAGACCTCTGGGACGAAAGGCGTCATTTCCTGTGCTTTGGAGTGAATGAAACTGCAGGAAGGCAACCACTGTGCTTTACTGAACTCTCACACAAAGGAATTCGAAAGTCTCCTATGGAAAGGGCCTTCTCTCTGCGTGAACCACCGTGCATTACCTTCAAGACCCAGGTCAGCACGCACATCTTTTAAGAAGCCGCCGCTGCCACTGGGGCTTCCCAGGTGGCGTTAGTGGTAAAGAACCTGCCTGCCAATGCAGGAGACCTAAGAGACATGGGTTTGATCCCAGGGTGAGGAAGATCCCCTGGAGCAGGAAATGGCAACCCACTCCAGTACTCTTGTCTGGCGAATCTGATGGACAGAGGAGCCTGGCGGGATACTGTCCCTGGGGTCACAAAGAGTTGGACACGACTGAAGCGACTTAGCACACAGCACACACTGAGCCATTCTGCTCTTCAGTCCTTGGCACACAGTGTGTCTTCTCAGTAGGCTCAGTGCAGACTTTAGTGGACTGAGTCCAGAAACCAGGCTGTGCTGTGTGACCCTGCATGAGTCCTTTTCCCTCGCTGGACCTCAGATGTTGGACCAGCTGACCCTTGCTTTGGAGCTGGAAGTTTTCCGCATTGGGGAGGTGGGGTGGTTGTCAGACTTGGCCAAGAAGAAGCCTTTGTTTACTGAATTTCCTTCTCAGACCCTCAAGTGATGCTCCAGCTCCAATGGATTCTTGATAAATGTTTATTGGCTGACTGACACATTAGCTCCGTATGCTCGAAAAAGTCTAACTGCTCATCAAAACCTGCGAAGTACAAACATATCACCATTTCTTTTTGCAGACATATTCTAGCTGGCAACAGCAGATGCGGTTCAGTTAATTAGAAAGAAGCCTGGAAAAAGAAGACAGCAGTCACTGGGAATGCCAAATAGACTCAGGATAATGAAGCTGCAGAATGAGCCAGACCAGAAAAAGAAGCTTGGAAAAGATGAGGTGAACACTGCCTGGTGATGAGCTATCCAGGCTGCAAAACATCACCTCTCTGAGAAAGCTAATTGCTCCTGTGGTTCCAAAGATAAAGCCACAGAACAGCTGTGATGGTGGCATAGGACGGTGCTGCTACACGCGCTTTAAAAAGTACCACGTGTCTGCTCATCTTGGGGCTGCCGAGATGTCAGCCTGGGAAATGCCCTAAAGAAGCTCATTCCAGAAGCAGCTCAAAGATGCCCTTAAGAGTTTAAGCTCCCCTGCTGGCTCAAATAGTGAAGAAAGTGCCTGCAACGCAGGAGACACAGCTTCGATGCCTAGGTCGGGAAGATCCCCTGGAGAAGGGAATGGCAACCCACTCCAGTATTTTTGCCTGGAGAATCCCATGGACATAGGAGCCTGGTAGGCTACAGTCCATGGAATCACAAAGAGTCAGACATGACTGAGCAACTAAAACTTTGAAGGATCCCACAGCATGGTGGAGTTTGAGTGACTTTGCTCCCAGCCTTTTCAGAGTGAAATGAGTTGGCTGCGGGCCTATAAAACCATATAGTGTATGGTTACTCAGTAGGGTATGATAAATAATTGTTATGAAGGCAAAGTGCAAAGGATCAGGATAAGTTGGTCCAAAGCCTGACTGTTCTAATATCCCAGGACATGTCTAACGTAACAAGACCTCAAAGGAGTTCCAGCAGGACAGGACAGGGAACCCAGGCACAAACTTTAAGGAGGTGCCACACTTGGAGTCGTGTAGAACCCTAGTCTCAGTTCCTGCCCATCTGAAAAATCACTGATGCTCAGAAGCCTTGCTTCTTTCTCTGTCTCCCCTAGTCTGTCATCCACACCTCCATTATCCCTCATTCAGTATAATAAGTGGATACCAGTTTTGTGCTTCATCACTTTTTAGCTGTGGAATTTGAAATTCCACACACACAGTGTCACTGAGTCTCAGTTCTGTTGTATGTAAAGATAATGATATCTGATTCATGAATTGCTGTGAAGAATGGACGAGGCAGCATGCAAAGCACTCGGTGACACTTTCTGGCACATAGTAAGTTCCCTAGGAATGAGAGTAAACTGGAAATTGACAGACCTGTGCAACAATTAAGGCTCAACTTTCAATCATCTTAGTCTCCAATGGGACACAGGTGCTCAAGGACTGCTAGTTCCTGAAACTATCCCCGAAGCATATTTAAATCCCCTTTCTGGTCTTGACTTAAATGCCACTTTCTCAGGGAGCCTTCCCTGGATGCCTAAAGTGTTAACTCTGCCCCCTCCCACAACACCCACATCTGCTTCATATTTCACATGGTTTCCCTTTCTCTTCAGCATTTACCACACTGCTGCTTTGTTACAATTTACACAGTGTTGTCCATTATCTTCCCTTCCCTAGAATACAAGTCCCATAAGGTCAGGGAGTTTGTTTTATTCACTGATGAATTCTTAGGAATGTTCTGGGACAAAATAGACACGGGATAATATTTACTTAAGTGCATGAATGAATGGGTGAAGTAGATCTTGCCTTCAAAAACTACAGATTAAGGGAGACAAGCCTGTAAACAATGGACTTTATCAAAGCCTGTATTAAACTGAAAAAGAGGCAAAGTGACATCAGGTGGAAGAGGAGAAAACATTTGATTGAGGTGGCGGAGAGGGAAAGCTTCCTGGAGGAGGTCTGGTCCTGAACGGTGGTGATGATCAGTTTCCTAAATAGTAAGTAGAGTGCAGGGGTCGAGATGGGCAGAGTAGGGAATCATTTAGGAACAGGATGACAGTGCGGCTAGAAACAGAGGATGTTTGTGTGGTGAGGTTGGAGAATTCAGAACAGTCTGCTGTAAAGAGGCCACAGCATGTGCAAAATGACTGCTGACATGTGAGACTGAAAAAGCAGTCTGAAGATAAATTAATTTGAGGAGAGCTTAAATGCCAAGCTATGGACACCTGACATTCTCCTAGGGGCTACATTTCTTTTCAGGAAATATTAAGAGTTGCCATGCAAAAAAAAAAAAAAAATTGTACTCAAAAACATTGGGGAAATGTTGAATTTCAAAAGTTTCTTTGTAGTTGACTTCTCAGAGTCTTTACTATGGTAATGGGCATTTCAAGGCCCCAAGAGGGATATATAAAACAATGAAGAATTTCTCAAACTTTCTTTTAACCGTAGATCCCCTGGAAGAGGTCATGGCAACCCACTGCAGTATTCTTGCCTGGAGAATCCCACGGACAGAGGAGCCTGGTGGGCTAGGGTCCATAGGATCATAAAGAGTCAGACATGACTGAAGCAACTTAGCAGCAGCAGCAGAGGAACTCATGTTCCAAAAATACAGTCTTCAGGAAAGTTTCTTGGAGGTGAGAAGCAGACAGACATGGATCATTTCTTAAGAGGAGAGTAGTATAGAGAATTGTCTTCTAGAAGGAATGTGGAGAATTGAGTGAACAAGAAAAGAGGAGTAGGTTAGACCAGGAAAGAGGCAGGTGGAACAATCCTGATGAAACGAGGGTCTATGGGAACAAGGGACGATCATCTGGCTAGAACACTTGGCCTAGCCATGGATATAGACCCAGAGTGAAGAACTACATTTGAGTCTGAATTCTCAAGGCAGAGAGTGGGAGAATGGGGTGGGAGTGGGGGAGTGGGCCAGGACTGGGAGGACAGAGGGCAGCTAGCTGCGTAGGGGAGGAAAATGGAGATAAGAAATGTAGTCTGGGGCATCGAAGAACCCAGGTACGAAACCCTTACTCTGAGACAGGGCAGTGTTGCAGTAATGGAGAAGGAGAGGCTGAAGGTAAACCACTCGCAGATAGACACTGAGAGCCATGGATGACAATGAAGGAAATTTCCAGCTCCTGCCTGCTCAGCTTGTATGAGATCCACCCGCTGAGACAATTGTGTTGATGATCAAATTACTTTTTGGACAAGGAATCAGCTGAGAGGAAGTCCAAATGAAACCCTAATGAATTGTGTCCCTTAGGTTGCTTGCCTCTGACAAAGCTGCCTGCATCCACCCTGCTGTCAGGAAGCAGGAGGATCTTGCAATTGTCCACCTGGCTCATCGCGGAGGGAGGGAACAAGGATCAGAGGAGGGACTGTGGCATTTGGAGAAAGCTCAAATGAAGGCTCTCTCCTTCAGAGAGCCTGTCAGGATCTGCTGGTCCAGCCCTCACTGATGGATTAGGGCAGCGGTCCCCAACATTTTTGGCACAAGGGACCGGTTTTGTTGTGGAAGACAATTTTACCATGGATGAGGGGTGGTTTGGGGATGATTCAAGTGCATTACTTTGATTGTGCACTTTATTTCTAATCTAATGCCACCGCTGATCTGACAGGAGGTACTAGTCTATGTTCTGGAAGATTGGGGACCCCTAGATTAAAGGACATCCTTCAGGAAGATTTGTGCAGTGAAAAGAGCAGTTGACGGAATCCAATCTAGCCAGACTTGAACCTCAGCTTTCTGCATGTAAAATGAGAGCATTATACTAGAGCTTGTTTACTCACATCAGTCCTTCTTCTACCCCTTAAAAAGCAGAGACATCACTTTGCTGACAAAGATCAAAGATACAGTTTTTCCAGTAGTTGTGTACAGATGTGAAAGGTGGACCATAAAGAAGGCTGAGCTCCAAAGAACTGATGTTTTCAAATTATGGTACTGGAGAGGACTCTTGAGAGTCTCTTGGACTGCAAGGAGATCAAACCACTCAATCCTAAAGGAAATCAACCCTGAATATTCATTGGAAAGACTGATGCTGAAGCTCCAGTTACTTTTTGATGCAAAAAGTCAACTCACTGGAAAATACCCTGATGCTAGGAAAGACTGAGGGCAGGAGAAGAAGGGGGGTGACAGAGGATGAGACGGCTAGATAGCATCACTGACTCAATGGACATGAATCTGAGAAAACTCCAGGAGATAATGGAGGACAGAGAAGCCTGGCATGCTGCAGTCCATGGGGTTGCAAAGAGTCAGACATGACTTAGTGACTAAACAACAACACTTTTTTCATGTGTGCTATTATCTAGTAAACATTTTCATTAGATATCATTTCATTTTCAGAAAAGAAACTTCAGGTTCCTAAGTAAAACAAAAGCCACTGGCCATCAATGGAAAGTAACTTTAAAAAGAAAACCAATGAAAACAAAACAATGTCATTGGAATAGGTCATGTGCAATGGCAACCCCACTCCAGTACTCTTGCCTGGAAAATCCCATGGACGGAGGAGCCTGGTAGGCTGCAGTCCATGGGGTCGCTAAGAGTCGGACACGACTGAGTGACTTCACTTTCACTTTTCCCTTTCATGCATTGGAGAAGGAAATGGCAACCCACTCCAGTGTTCTTGCCTGGAGAATCCCAGGGACGGGGGAGCCTGGTGGGCTGCTGTCTATGGGGTTGCACAGATTCGGACACGACTGAAGCGACTTAGCAGCAGCAGCAGCAGCATTTCTTAAACTTTCTTTTCACTCTGTCTGGAGGGGCTGGTGTTCAAACAGGTAGACTCAGAGAAATGTTCCTGTAGATAATATTGATGTTTTTAGAGGCATTGAAACTGAAGCCTGTGCTTCCTTAAAAGGAAGGTTGCAAGTTGAAAGAGGGATTATACACAGATGGGCATGAGATTTTCTTCTAAAAGTAGCTAGAAGGATCAAAACAGGCAAAATTCCATTTGCAACAACATGGATAGACCTTGAGAGCACAATGCTAAGTGAGGTAAGTCAAGGACAAATACTATATGACATCACTTATACATGGAATCCAAAAAGTAAAAAAACACATAAACAGAGAGTACATTGGTAGATTGACAGGGGTTGAGGAGGTACGGAAAGTGTGCAAGGGTGGTCAAAGGGCACAAACTTGCAGTTGGAAGATGAGTAAGTTCTGGGAATCTAATGCACAGCATGGTGACTATGGTTACAATACTGTGCTATACACTTGAAAATTGCTATGAGAGTAGCTCTTTAAAGTTCTCTCTCTCTTTCTCTCTCTTTCTCATACACACACACACAAGGTTAACTACGTGAAGTGATGGCTGTGTTCATTAACTTTATTGTAATCATTTTGCAATACATACATATATCAAATTACCATATTGTCTACCTTAAAGCTCAACATTCAGAAAACTAAGATCATGGCATCCAGTCCCATCACTTCATGGCAAAAAGATGGGGAAACAGTGGAAACAGTGGCTGACTTTAATTTTGGGGGCTCCAAAATCACTGCAGATGGTGATTGCAGCCATGAAATTAAAAGACGCTTGCTCCTTGGAAGGAAAGTTATGACCAACCTAGACAGCATATTAAAAAGCAGAGACATTACTTTGTCCACAAAGGTCTGTTAGTCAAGGCTATGGTTTTTCCAGTGGTCATGTATGGATGTGAGAGTTGGACTATAAAGAAAGCTAAGCAGCGAAGAATTGATGCTTTTGAACTGTGGTGTTGGAGAAGACTCTTCAGGGTCCCTTGGACTTCAAGGAGATCCAACCAGTCCATCCTAAAGGAGATCAGTCCTGGGTGTTCATTGGTAGGACTGATTTTGAGGCTGCAACTCCAGTACTTTGGCCACCTGATGCAAAGAGCTGACTCATTTGAAAAGACCCTGATGCTGGGAAAGATTGAGGGCAGGAGAAGAGGACAACAGAGGATGCGATGGTTGGATGGCATCACCAACTCAATGGACATGGGTTTGGGTGGACTCCGGGGAGTTGGTGATGGACAGGGAGGCCTGGCGTGCTGCGGTTCATGGGGTTGCAAAGAGTTGGACACGACTGAGTGACTGAACTGAACTGAACTACCTTAAACTTACACAAAGTTATATGACAATTATATCTCAAAAACCTTGGGGGGGCAAAACTCCACCAATATCAATTCAATATTACTTAATACTTTACCCAATTTTGACCTAATATCACTCATGGACAGCCTAAAATCACCTGGACCCTCACTTGAGGAAAGACTGGACCAGCTGGTTTTGAAGGTCACTCTTTCAGTGCTAAGAGTTCACGTTTCTGTGCAGCATACATCTATCTGCTGAGAGCTGATTCTATTCAACTCTCACCTGATTGGGCATCCTGGAATCCTACAACCTAAGATTTGTAAGACAAAGATTTCACCAGTCCTCTTCTCCCCTCCTAGACTACAGTCGCCGCAGGACTGAAGCCAATGCCTGGGTTTCTGCTACTCTGACCCTTTAAGAGCTCACCCTGCTTCAGTTCCCCTGACAGATAGATTGTTCTTTCTCCAAGGCAGCCATTCCAGCATTAAAAAGTCCATCCTTAAATGGAGCAAAACCAGACCACAATCAAAGTCTGATTAGCTGTACTTCAGAGCTCATCTCTAATAGATGAGCAACTCCCAAGCTACACACGTGGGCAGTTTGGATTTGAGTACAAGTGTGTCTAACTCCAGAGAAGGCAATGGAACCCCCACTCCAGTACTCTTGCCTGGAAAATCCCATGGATGGAGGAGCCTGGTGGGCTGCAGTCCATGAGGCCGCTAAGAGTCTGACACTACTCAGCAACTTCACTTTCACTTCTCACTTTAATGCATTGGAGAAGGAAATGGCAACCCACTCCAATGTTCTTGCCTGGAGAATCCCAGGGACGGGGGGAACCTGGTGGTCTGCCATCTATGGAGTCACACAGAGTCAGACATGACTGAAGCAACTTAGCAGCAGCAGTAGCAGTGTCTAACTCAGTAGGTGTTCCCTTCCTCTTATACTCTCCAGTCTCTCCAGCCCTTGGGGGATTGGTATACATGAATTCTAGGCTCCAAGCTGCTATATCAAGTAAGCCATTGCCTTTCTATCCAGCTCAGTTTCTTCACCTGAAACAGATGGGACTAGATATCCTGAAATAGATGGGACTAGACTAGGTCCATCTAGTCAAAGCTATGGTTTTTCCAGTGGTCATGTATGGGTGTGAGAGTTGTACTGTAAAGAAAGCTGAGCACCGAAGAATTGATGCTTTAGAACTGTGGTGTTGGAGAAGACTCTTGAGAGTCCCTTGGACTGCAAGGAGATGCAACCAGTCCATCCTAAAGGAAATCAGTCATGAATATTCATTGGAAGGACTGATGCTGAAGCTGAACATCCAATACTTTGGCCACCTGTGATATGAAGAACTGACCCTTGGAAAAGACCCTGATGCTGGGAAGGATTGAAGGCTGGAGGATAAGTGGATGACAGAGGATGAGATGGTTGGATGGCATCATCAACTCAATGAACATGAGTTTGAGTAAACTCAGGGAGCTGATGATGGGCAGGGAGGCCTAGTGTGCTGCAGCCCATGGGGTCACAAACAGTCGGACATGACTGAGTGACTGAACTGTCTGAGGTATCCTGCCTTACTATTCCATGGTATGATAATATTAATAATAATAAAATAGGTAGCATTTGTTGCATGTTGATTTCATGCCAGGCACTTTAGGGAGAT
This sequence comes from Nanger dama, assembly GCA_917880005.1. Taxonomy (NCBI): domain Eukaryota; kingdom Metazoa; phylum Chordata; class Mammalia; order Artiodactyla; family Bovidae; genus Nanger; species Nanger dama. Next base: position 714,572 of record CAKJTW010000075.1, read on the forward strand.
TCGTTATCAACTCCAGTTTTGCAGGTTAAACAGAGAGAGACTGAGTAGCTAACCCAAGGTTGCACACTAGTAAGTGATGGGAACAAGATCCATACCCACGGGATCCACCTCTAGCACCCTCCCTCTTACTCGCTTGCTGTGTCTTAGGATTGCTTGCTTCCTAGTTTCTGTACCAGGTGAGGTTTTTCTAAAACTGGGATTTTTGGAAAACAGGCTTTCCTAGAGAGGACTGATCTGATCCAAAGGGCAGGTGCCCTCTGCCCCCAGTGAATGGGATGGTCAGGGAGAGAAACCTCTCTGATGCAGGCCCACCAGGTCATTTCTTCCCAGGTTCTCTCTCTGTTCCATTTGGTCCTTGATGATTCAACCAGACTCAGCTTCCCTCCCCCAAGTATCCTGCCTTTGCTTTCTGAGAAGTTCTTCCTAGATGTATGTTCCTAAACTCCCCAAAGTCTTAGTAGGACAGATTAGGAACTCGAGGTCTTTGGGAAACGTTGCGATACAGTGTAAGGAGCAGAAGGCTTTAAAGGTCTTAAGTTCAGCTCTCGGTTCAACCACTGACTAGCGGCCTGATGAGGTAAGTCAATCAATTACATGAATCCTCAGTTTACCATCCGTAAAATGGGAATCATAATCCCTACCTCATCAGGACTGAGGGAGATTTCAGTGTGATGAGAGGGATGTGAGGCAACAACCACAACACGGGGCACATGGGAGTGTCCACAAACATTTGCTCCCTTCCCCTTTCATATGCTCTCATGGTTTTTATAGAGCACAGGGCTGCTCAAGCTTTGCTGCTCAAATCCATAAGGACCTTTCGTCCTGGGACCCTGACTTGTAGCACAGGGGCTCTGGGAATAGCTGGTCACCTGAGTTCTTAAATGGTATCTCCCAGGTCCCCAGAAGGAGCCGTCTCCAGATACAGGACAGCAGGGAGGGCCCAGGCCCAGTGTGACGGACGTGCACCTCCTGTGAAGCTGTGTCTCTGGCCAGGTAGACTAGATGGACGGCTATTGCAGCTGTCGCTTCCAGTCCACTTACCTGCAGGAGTTCAAACACAGCAAGGAGGTCCCCTCCAGAGAGGTTCCCACAAAAGATGGGGTGATAGCACAGCCTGGGGGCTCGTAGTCCTGGTCAGCTAGCTTCACCACAGGAGCAGCCACAGTGGCACCCAAATATTCTGGCTTTCCCTAGGGCAGAAAAGAGAAGAAGTTTTGTCCCTGCTGGTCACTTACCTGGTGTCTCGGTGTGATTTTGTAATTAATCGTCACAAAACTGTCAGCCTCGTGTCTCCCTCCTACTGCTGTCTACATGTCTTGCTGTCTTCTGCTAAGCCCCTCTAGTCCTTTTCCATAGGCTCGGGGAGCAATGGAATCTATCTGGGCTCCCAGGGAAAACTCTAAGGTCATCTCAGGGGCTTCCTGGCTGAAGACCATCTTAGGGGTTATCTCTTTTTCAGTGTATTGAGCTCAGTGGAATGAAGATAATCACCCAGGGTAGACTTGAAAGGGAAAAGGAAAATAAAGTGGCAGCACACATTCCGAAAGATCTCCAGGGCAGGGCACCACTGTGGTTGAGAACAGAAGTTTGGAGCCCAGGCAAACATGAGTTGGAGATGCCACATCTACTACTTTCTAGATCTCTGGTCTTGGACCCTTTACTCAACCATTTTGATCCTCATGCTTAAAAAGGGGTTAAAAGTACATTGTCTTGAGAGCAAAAGTAGGGTACTGCGCATGTCCCCTGCACACAACATCACCTAAGGGGAGGCAAACCACCTAAGGACAGAGTTACCCTCTCCCCATATAGGGAACAAATTTGCTCCTCCTTCTCAGGGAGCAAGTCAGCAAGGGAACCTGTTGATTCTCCCTCTCCCACTGCTGCAGCAGGGGCCCCAGTAAAGCCTTGGCTGAATTTCTTTTTAAAAAAGGTACATTGTTTATAGGGCCATGAGGATTAATGTAATAATGTATGTGCTTTGCACAACAGCTGGTAAACAGTAAGTGCTCATTGGCAATCCTCTCCAGTATTCTTGCCTGCAGAATCCTCATGGACAGAGGAGCCTGGTGGGCTGCAGTCCATGGGGTCACAAAGAGCTGGACACGACTGAGTGACTAAGCACAGCACAGCACATAGTAATATGATGGTGATTAAAATCAGCATGTTTAAGTAACAGAGCGATTCTGCCCAATTGTTCTTGGCAGTAAAAGAGTATTAGAATGGCTTTGCTTTTAAGTTTCTTGAAGAACTACTTGATGGTATATCTTCTACCTTTTCCTAGTGCCTGCTCCCAGCTCTGGTTCCACCCCCAAGCAGCCTGGGGCTAGAGCCTGGGGCTGCTTTGCTGTTTATCTCAAGAACTGTGGTGATGTAAGCCCCAGGCAGGCAGGCAGGACTGCCTGTTTTATTCACTGCTGTGTCCCCTTGGCACAGGGCAGGCACTCATCCAAACTCTTGTTGATCCAAGAGTGAAAGAGCTTTCACTCTTGGATAAATGACCTCCAAGTCCAGGGACAGGGCCCATACTCTCTTTGGCTGAGGCTGGGTTTTAACACCTGTGCTGCTTCATTGCCTTTGGACTCATGAACCAGCATTTGCGTTCTCGGCTGTAAAAGGAAGCTTGATGAAGGGAAAACAAACAAAGGAAGCTGACATCCAGTGGCACCATCAGACCTGTTCCAGGGATGAGTGGAGTTAGGGCAGCTGGATATGAAATGAATGATCTTCTGCATAATTATTTTGTCCATAATCCTAGCTCAGAAAAATTAACTTAAAATGAGCCCTGGAAACAAAAGAGTAAACATAAACTCAAGCAACCTGCGTGCCAAATATAAACTAATTTCTTACAGAGCCGGCAGACTTGAAGAAGGGCACAGGCACTGTGTAACGAGAGAAAGCTTGAGACTGGAAGCCAGGTCCTGCAGAGTCAGAATCTAAAATTTGATCATCACCATGGGATTGTGATGGCTGCAGCCCACGGGTGTGAACAGAAGCTTTTGCACGTCAACACATATCTCAAGGAAGAAAGTGCAAAAAAAAGTTCATATTTTCTTTCTCTCCTACATTTTCTTTTCTTTTAGATGTGAGAATGTAGGCTTGCTTTTCTGGACAGAGTTTGGCTTGGTGTGGGGCCCAGGAAGGCAATCAGTGAATAGAGATCTAGAAGAGGGTCTGAAAAGCAAACAGACAAAGGGAAATCCACTGTAGTCCAGTGGGTGGGTCTCAGTTTTTAATGATGACTGATTGCTATTGTGTATATTTGTATGTGTGTGTGTGTGCGTGTGTGTGTGCGTGCTAAGTTGTGGCCAGCTCTTTGCAACCCCATGTACTGTAGCCCGTCAGACTCCCCTGTTTGCCCATGGAAATTCTCCAGGCAGAAACACTGGAGTGGGTTGCCACTTCCTCCTCCAGGGGAGCTTCCTGACCCAGGGATTGAACCTGTACTTCCTGTGTCTCCTGCACTGCAGGCAGATTCTTTAGTGATGAGCTACCTGGGCAGCCCTTGAGTATTGTAACTGGTTGTCAAATAAAAATACTTAAGATTGGAATCATATTCTAATGGACTCTATTAAAAAGGTGCTTGTTTTGTGACCTTCTTTACAGACAGTCTATATTCGAGGCACAGCAATAGAACACACATCTACTGGGGAAGGTTGCCGTACCCTCCTCCAGGGGATCTTCCTGACCTAGGGATTGAACCCAGGCTCCTGAGGCTCCTGCACTGCAGGAGGATTCTTTACCACTGACCCACGGGGGAAGCCCATAAATATACCGCCTAGCCGAAATTTACAGATGGGGGAATGGAGTCCAGAGAGTGACAAGGAGAAGCTGAATATGTATGTCTAAAGGGAGACGGTCACAATGACCAGTCCTCTTGTGCAGGAAAGAGTGGACACAGGAGGCTAGATTCAAGTTCTGGCTGTGCCTCCAGCCAGCTGTGACCTTGAACAAGGCATCTGACTTTCTGGGCTTCTATTTCCTCTTCGCTAAAGCCAGAAGGGGCTTCATGCTCTCCAGTTCTCCCATCCTAATTTCCTCCTGACCTTGGATAAAGGTCAGAGTTGCCAGGTTGCACTGAGGAGGTGAGGAGGCTTTAGGAAGGTTTCTTGCAACAACTCTTGTACTTAAATTTGTGCTTCTACAATCTCCAAAGGAGGTAAAGACATTAAAGAAAACATTAAAACAAGCCTTTCCCTTTCCCTTTAGACTTCTTAGTTTAAAAAAGAAAAAGATTTGTTTCAGTGATTAAAAAAAAAAAAATCCTCCAGTAAGCTTTAGAATCTGCCCAGCATTTCCGAACACAGACATCTTTGGAGAGGAAGCAGTCTGGCTAACATCATAACAGAAATGAGATGGAGATAAATACATTGCTTCAGGGCTTGGAAGCAATAACCAAAATAAGACAATCCAGTTACAAGACTGAGTCGGTGACAATACATCCATTTGCTTCCAGCCAGGGAGATCAGTAAAGACCTTCTGTTTTCAAAAGGCATGGGCTTTTTTTTTACCAGCAACAATAGAATATAGAGCCCATCGGGGACTGGGGAAAACTGTGGGTGGCCTTAATAATTATATTCCTAATAAAGAAGTGAATGTTGATTGAACTTTTGTGAATCAGATCCTATTTTAATTGCAATCTAAAGGATAATCTAAGCAAAAAAAAAAAAAAAATAGTAAAACAAATGATCGTCACCGATTTCCCCTAGTTCTGTGAAATCAGTGTTTTTCCCAGGTGAGGACTGTGTCCAGGCACCGTCCCAGGCCGGATAAAGAAAGGAAGTTGGCTGAAAATAGAGTGTTTTTGGTGAAGCCCAGTCGGCGCAGCCCTGAAACACTCACCACCGCATCACTGTCGTACAGCTCCACCACTACTGAGGGTGGGGATTCTGCCAGCTCCTTCTGGTCTCCATGCAGCACCAGGCCATTGAACAGGAGCATCTGGTTCCAGGTTGGGGAGAGGGTCTCAGGAATGACCTGTAAGGTAGGGCCAAGAGGAAAGCCAAGGCTCATTTGATAGAGTTGGAGGGGGCTCTGGGAAGGGTAAAGAGGACACATTCTTAACTTCATTGCTCACTTGATCAACATTCAAGGAACAAAGGAAATTAACATACTACTAAGTACCAGGATGCTAGGCTTGCAGACTCCCTGCCCTGGAGGATCTTACCTATGTTTCACGAGTAGTACCCCACCTGATCACCACCCTATTTGCAAGCACAAGCGTTAGAGTCAAAGTCACTCGGTTGTGTGTGACTTTTTTGCGACCCCATGGACTGTAGCCCACCAGGCTCCTACGTCCTTGGAATTCTCCAGGCAAGAATACTGGAGTGGATTGCCATTTCCTTCTCCAGGACATCTCCTCTACCCAGGGATTGAACCTGGGTCCCTGCTTTGCAGGAGAACTCTTTACCGTCTGAGCCACCAGGGAAGACATCTGCAAGCATAATTCCAGCTTAGTCCTCGCAGTAGTGCTTCCATCATGACACCAGCTACCCTTCCTTGAGCATGTACTGTGTGTTGGCTGCGGTGCATCACATATACTGTCTTGCTCAAACTTCCCAACAGTTCTGGGAGGTGGAAACATAAACCAATGCTTACTTGTCCAGAGTGAGCATGTGGCAGAACCAGGATTTAACCTGGATCCTTTGGCCCAAACTGCTAACTTCATCCAGCCTCACCAAGTAGATGCTAATATTATCTCCATTTGGTTGTTCTTGTACTGTCATGTCCAACTCTTTGTAACCCCATGTCCGCCAGGCTCCTCTGTCCATGGAATTTTCCAAGCAAGAATACTGAAGTGGGTTGCCATTTCCTCCTGCAGGAGATCTTCCCGACTCAGGGATCAACCTGTGTCTCTTGCATCTCCTGCATTGGCAGACAGATACTTTTAACACTGTGCCACCTGGGAAGCCCAGTGAAAGGCTAAACTGAGGATGAGGGAGATTTAGTGATTTTTCATTTGTTAACAAATAAAATTGTGTCATCAAATACTCGAAAGCAGATTCTCAGGTTAATATGCCTATGGAATTCTACTGCTGTTCGCTACTTAACCTGACTGTACTGAACTGACTAGGGTCTTCAAAATAATCCTTACCATTTTGCATGACATCATTCTTTCCTCCATAGCAAACTGTGACAGTGGAAATTAGCTGCACCCATTATGCAGATGGGAAACCAAAGGACAACCAAACTACTAAATTTGTCCAGAACCATGAATATCTCACCAGAAGTGGCTCAGAGCTCCCTGCCAAGCCATTCAAGCAGTACCTTTAGAAGGTAGGGTGTGATGGACTTGCATCCTCTTTTGGATGTTTGGAAACATGCCAGTGTCACAGAGCTAGAAGCTAGGCCTGCTTGCAGGATGGGTGGACTTTGCAACTAGGCAAAAACTGTTGCATTCATACGTGAGTACTGGAAAGCGGCCACAGTCACAGCCTCCCAGGCAGTTCAGGCAAATGGACGATTTCACAGCATAATGCAGACCACACAGTGGCTGCTGGGTCCTGAGGAAATTTCCACTGTGCACCACTTTCTCTAGGAGGGATTAGAGAGAACCTCAGACTGAACTAACTAACTGCTCAGGCTCCAAGGTCCAAATAAAACTGTCATCTCAGAGTTTTACATTAAGAGCCATTTCAAGTCACGGCCTTAAATCATTTGCACTGTGATCACAAAATAATATTTTCATTGCTCTTTTTTATGTGAGCCATAAAAATATCGGGCATTCCACAACTTCCTTCCTTGCTTTTTGCCTTTGGAGTATTTTATGCCTCTCACACAGTGAGGTTTTGAACATTACGTTCCAGAGAAAATCTTAATTCTTTGGACAGGAAAAGAATGGCTTCCACCAACTCATGAACAGAAGTTACGGGGTTGCAATGCTAAGTTCCCCTGTGAAGGAGATTGACATCACAATAACCATGTGTTTTCAGATTGCTTTTGAAAATAAAAATGTGATCATTTTTGCAGGCTGCCCCCAAGAGAGTGATACCAAAGCAATTTATGATTCTTACAGCATCTTTCCTACAGAAATGTTCTGATGGCTTCCTTGGCACTTGGGGCTATAATTGCCACTTGGTAAGATTCCAGAGGCTAGCATTCAGTCTTTCATTCATTATATATCTATTCCTTCAAAGTGCTGGCACGGTGTCCAGTATCACATGGCATCCTGTGCTGAGCGGATGTTCGATAGCTACTTGCATGAACTAATAAGTGGGTATTGGCTTGTCCCATGAGTGAAAGGACATGTGGCCACCTTTGAGAGGTACTGAAAGGCTCACCTGAGCAAAAGTACATTCTCCCACTTTTGAACCAGGAAGGGTTAAATTTAAATTTACACTGGATCTGCTTCTTTGACTTTAACCCTTTTTTGTTATTATAAACATACATAATGGCTTGCTTCAGGGACATAACCTGAGCCCTGCACCTGGCAAGGACTCTAAGGAGATGAAACTAACATGTCCCCCTGCCTGAGGCTTGCCATTCTAGGGGATATTTGCAAGGATTGAATAGCCTTTTTACTTTGTTTCCTTGCCTCTCCCCATCTCTGATCCGTAAAAGCACCTGGCAACCAGGCCCTGACAAGATGGTTATTTTGAGGTGATAGCTGCCATCTTCTCATCAGCTGGCTCATCGATTAAAGTCTCTTCCCTGCCTCAACCCCTCATCTCTAGGATTCACCGGCCTGTCATGCAGCAAGCAGAGCCAGCATGGACTCCATAACAACTTCTCTGCCAAGGTGAGCACAACTCACCTCACTTTCTCAGGGCTTCCTTCAGAGGTTATGCTTTAAAAATTGGTTCAGTGACATTGCTGGAGAGATTCTGGTAACACTGAAGTTTAACGCAGAAGGAGAAGGGAACAATAGAGGATGAGATGGTTGGATGGCATCACTGACTCAATGGACATGAATCTGAGAAAGCTCCGGGAGCTGGCGATGGACAGGAAGCCTGGCGTGCTGCAGTCCATGGGGTTGCGAAGAGTTGGACATGACTGAGCAACTGAACTGAACTGAAGTTTAACTCTTTGAAGAAGGAGTGAGATGTCATGGATGGAGTGTGGCTTTAGTCTCAGAGACACCCCTAGAATGGAGCCCTGGTTTCACCATCCACCTATGTCCAACTTGACCAGGTGATTCAGCCCCTCTGAACCTTAGTCTCACTCACTTCAATGGAGTTAGTACCTACCTTGCAGAGTTGTTTGACCATCGTCTAAGATAAAGCGTATTAAGTGTCTGGTATACAGTAGGTGCTCAATAAGTGCTTACTGCCCACCCCAATCAACCCCAGCCACACACATTTATAAATGAGTGAACATTTATTGACTACCTACTGCATGCCAGTCTTGGTCACTGGGTAATTTGTGTCTAATAAGAGACCACCTGTTCCTCAGGACTCAGCGTCCACCTGATTGTTTGAAATCCCAGCTTCCAAGCTCCCCACCTGCTAAGATCCCCGTCCTTCTCCTCCAAGCTCCATCTTAGCCACTCAGTCTTCCTCCCCTTCTATCTTCAAAGTCTTTCTCTTTGGGAGCTGTCTCTCATTCATTCCCTTTACTCTATCACCACAAGATTTCCAAGTTCCATGTCCTTGGTGGTGTCTGAAATAGCTGGATTCCCTTTCTGAATTATTTTGTACCATTAAGTTACATATAAGGGGCTTCCCACATGGTGCAGTGGTAAAAATCAGCCTCCCAATGCAGGAGATGTAAGAGATGTGAGTTTGATCCCTGGGTTGGGAAGGTCTCTTATAAAGGACTGGCTGCAGAACTCACCCTTAAGAGTCAGTTTCCCTGGACCAACACATTCAGACATGTGCTTACAGGTGAATGGTGGACCAGCTCAGCTATGACTGTAGGGCCCCCCAGCTCAGCCTTCTCCGCCTTGAAGAATGCAAGAGCTGGACATGTCACACAAAGACTAATCCCACAGAGGCAGCACACACTGAAACAGGAGAGGGAATCTAGAACCCTTTCTTTTTTTTTTTTTTTTTAGTGTTCTTTTTTTAAAATATAAATTTACTTATTTTAATTGGAGGCTAATTACTTTACAATATTGTATTGGTTTTGCCATACATTGACATGAATCTGCCATGGGTGTACACATGTTCCACATCCTGAACCCCCCTCCCACCTCCCTCCCCATCCCATCCCTCTGGGTCATCACAGTGCACCAGCCCCAGGCATCCTGTCTCATGCATCGAACCTGGACTGGCGATTCATTTCACATAATGATAATGTACATGTTTCAATGCCATTCTCCCAAATCATCCCACCCTTGCCCTCTCCCACAGAGTCCAAAAGACTGTTCTATACATCTGTGTCTCTTTTGCCGTCTCGCATACAGGCTTATCATTATCATCTTTCTAAATTCCATATATATGCATTAGTATACTGTATTGACCCAAAATGGAAGCAGCGTGGTTAAGCAAAATGACTTTGGAATTGGGCCAACCTGGGTATCCATCTTGGCTCCACAGGTGTTAGTCACTCAGTCGTATCCAACTTTTGCAATCCCATGGACTGTAGCCCATCAGGCTCCTTTGTCCATGGGATTCTCCAGGTAAGAATACTGGAGTGGGTTGCCATACCCTTCTCCAGGAGATCTTACCAACCTGGGGATCGAACCCAGGTCTCCCTCATTGTAGGCAGATTATTTACCATTGAGTTTGCAGCATAACTTGGCTCTACCACCTTCTATTAATAATTAAAGAGTCTCCAAGCCTTACCCTCCCCATCTGCAGATTGAGGACACTAACAATATCCTAAACCTTTGGGCTGCAGTTAGATGTAAACAAAAATGCATATAAAAGCTTAGCATTGTGCTTGGCACAGAAGCAGTTTTCAATAAATGACAGTTATTATTATTATTAATAAAAATTAGGTACTTGGTTCAAAAATATGAAGGCAAAGTCCAGGATTCAACAGAAACTGTTTTCCCTTTCAAATGATTATTTGATAAATAAATATCATCTGTCCCTTTGGGAAAAGAAGTGAAAGTGTTAGTGACTCAGTCATGTCCAACTCTTTGTGACTCCATGGACTGTAGCCTTCCAGGCTCTTCTGTCCATGGGGATTCTCAGGAAGAATACTGGAGTGGGTAGACACTTCCTACTCCAGGGGATCTTCCTGACCCAGGATTTGAACCTGTGTCTCCTGCATTGCAGGCAGATTCTTTACTGTCTGAGCCACCAGGGGAGCCCTTTGAGATGTGAGTCTAAATCAAATGAAGAGACTGTACAGAGATGCAAAATAGAAGGAAAATTACACGTCAGCTGAGGGAACTCACTCAAACCCACTGACCCCCCCCTCCACCCTCCAGCCCTGAGATCACCTCTGAGGACCTGGAACTCCAAGCTGTGTGGGCAGAGAAGGCTTCCCGGGGGCCCCCTTTTGAGAATCTCCCTTGCTTCTGGTGGCAAGCCTCAATGGCAATATTAACAAGCAGTCACCCAGGAGCTGTTATAAACAAGACACTGTCCTGGGTGATGCACCCTCTGGGAGGCAGATACAATACCACCATCCCTATTTTACGGAAACAAATACAGAAATGAAGAAACTGAGGACAAAGAGGATTTTGCTTAAGGTCACACAGCTCATAAATGGAAGGGTTCAGGCTTGAACCCAGGCACTTGGGCTCTCAGTTCAGTCGCTTGGTCGTGTCTGACTCTTTGCGACACCATGGACTGCAGTAAGCCAGGCTTCCCTGTCCATCATCAACTCCTGGAGCTTGCTCAAACTCATGTCCATCGAGTCAGCGATGCCATCCAACCATCTCATCCTCTGTTGCCCCCTTCTCCTCCTCCCTTTAATCAAGGGCTCTAGAGTCTATATTCCTAATCGCTATACTATGTAATGCCTCTCAAAACACAGGGAAGAGAAAGGAGTTGGAAATCTTCAGGTTTTCATGGTTATTCACTAAGTGAGGATGAAGTCACCTTCCTTCTGAGGTCTCTCCTCACTTTCCTCCCAGGCAGAGCCAACCCTTCTCTCCATGTGGCTCTTGGGGTCCAGTACTGTGGGGTTTAGCATAATGCAGCCAACTCATCTGCCAAAGAATTGCCCAGCCCCACACCCAGATCCTACACTGTGCAAGCTCAGAGTCTGGTGCCCCAGCTCCTCTGAGCCAGCCTGGGAGCTGGCGCAGAGCAGACGCTCCTCACTCCTCCGGAGCTGGTGAAATGGACAAGACATTCGTTCACAGGATGATCTCAATCTGTATTGTAAATCAAAACACATTCTCCCAGGTTACGGCCTCAATTTGGAGAGAAATGTCAGCCCTCTTAATATAAGCCAATGGAATGGCCACTACTTATCAATCTCTTTGTACACTTAACTTTTTGATTCTTCTCAACAGTCCTATTTTAAGAGGATGAATGGAGGTTTAGTGAATAAAGGCAGCTGGAGAGCAGATAAAATAGAATGTAAGCTCAGGGCTCTCTGTGTCCTAATTCTGTCTTAACTCCCAGAGTTAGGCAAAGCCTTTACTGAGCTCCTCTCCCTCAAAACAGTGAATCCTCAAAGAGCAGAGTAAACCCTTAGAGAACACGATCTCATGAGAAAAGAAGCCTGTTGGACATGTGCTGATTAGGGCCTCTTTCCACATGTCAGGACTCAGTGCACAGGAAAGGAAGAAACCAGAGGAAACAGGTGTAGATCCATCTCCTTGAATCTTCATAGTATCCATCAGGAAGCAGTATTTTCTAGAGACACTGAATTGCAGAGGGATTAAAAGTGTGCCAAGACCCCCAGCTGGAAATACAAAGTCTAGGGCTTCCTGACCACAAAGCAGGAAAGCTTGCCTCCCCACCGAGACCCCTCAGTAGAGACCACAGCACAAGCCTCATGCCAATTGCGCTGTTTTCTCGTTCGTTCATTTTCCCACTGTGCCCATCTCTCCAGGAGGAGTTCAGGATGTCAGCTTCCTTCCCTCCTCATCCCTCTTTCCTCCCCAAGTCTGCCTTTGCTTCAGGGACTTGACCTCTTGGCTTTAGGACAACAGATCATATTGGATCAGTAGACCTTCCCCACATCTGTCCTTCCTTGCATCCATGTTTTTGGGTCTAAACTACCTACACATCTGGAGACACAAGTATTTGCAATATGCCCTGTTTTTTTCCCCTCTTTTCTTTCCTGGGGCCTGCTGAGGCTCAGCAGTGGGCTGCAAGGAGAAAGCAGGCGGGCTTCCCTGGTTACCTTTGTGGTCTGGCAGTGGGAAAGGAACGTGACCTTAGCAAAGGGTCTGAGAGTCCGTTGCTGTCGGCTGCGATGAGGCCCCGGGCTTGGTACATGTGAGCTCTCAGCTGAAAGACGTGACAATCTGTGGACAAATAATGGGAAAGGGTGGGTATTGGCGGGCTTCTTAGGAACGGTGAGTGTGAGTGGGTGGGTGCCTGTGTGTGCTGTGTGTCTGTGGGTGCATCCAGAGACAGATGAGGGAGACCACGAGCACCGACAGCCGCGGAGACCGAAACAGTCACAGGGAAGATGGGGGAAGAGGTCGTGGTCGTGGGTACTTTGGCGACAGGCATTCTCCTTGCTGCTCTCACCACATTTTGGGTTTTAATCTTCATAACAACTCGTGAAATATACACAGTATCTTCATTTTCTACATGTGGAAATGGCTCACAAAGAGGCTAAGATACATTTCCAAGATTGCACAGCTAATGCCAGAGCCCAGATTTCATTTCTGTCAGGTTACAAAGTCCAAATCTCTTTCTGAAATATCATGGTGTTTTGAATGTATATGCACATATTAATAGAAAACAAACTTGTGGTTACCAAAGAGGAGAGGGACAGACAGAGGGACAAATAAGGGCCATAGGATGAACCAATACAAGCTACTATGTATAAAATAGATAAGCAACAGGATATATTTTGCAGCACAAAGAATTATAGCTGCATTATTTTATAATAACATAATGGAATATAATTCAGCAAAAATACTGAATCATTATTCTGTACACCTAATGATATAACATTGTAAATCACCTATACTTCAACTAAAAATAAAGTACCATATTTTATCTCTTAGTAATTCTCCTGTTTCCACTGGTGTGTATGTGTGTGTGTGTATAAGAAAGGGATGCTTCCACAAATTGTCTTTGCTTCCATAAACTCAATAAGGGAGGGGAATTTGGGGGAGAATGGATACATATGTATGTGTGGCTGAATCCCTTTGCTGTCCATCTGAAACTATCATAGCATGGTTAATTGGCTATGTGTGAATGCGTGCTAAGTTGCTTTAGTTGTGTCCGACTCTTTGTGAACCTATGGATTGTAGCTCACCAGGTTCCTCTCTCCATGGGATTCTCCAGATAAGAATACTGGAGTGGGTTGCCATGCCCTCCTCCAGGGGATCTTCCTGACCCAAGGACCGAACCCGTGTCTCTTATGTCTCGTGCACTGGCAGGCAAGTTCTTTACCACTAGTGCCACCTGGGAAGCCCAACAGTCCAATATAAAATAAAAAAGCTTTTAAAAAATAAACTCAATAAAGTCTTGAGCCATCCATACACCATTCAGCCAGCCAATAGCATTTTGAATGTCTGCAGTGTACCAGGTGCAGTTCTGGCCTCTGAGGATTCTGAAGCAGCTTAAGGGCCCCCACCCTTGGGGAGCTCCAGGGAGGAGGCAGATGATAAGCCTGTCACATCAATTCATGACAGGAGCTGGGGCTGAGTGTCCTGCAGGAGATATAGGCACAGGACTTGGGAGGTGAAAGGCAGGAGTGAGCACAGCTGCTTGGTGAGCTGGGCAGCAGAGAGAGGGCTGCAGGCAGGGGGCGGGCAGACCAGGGGATGGTGGGGAATCCCAAGGAGGAGGTGATTTAATCATATTCCTTGGTCCATGGACTTAATGATCCTTGACACATGGCCTCTCTTGTTTTTTATATTCATTTGTTGCCTTTAACTCTCTTACACAACAGAGCTCCTTAAAAGGGACAGTAAACAAAGAAATGTTCAGCGGATGGTTTAGGAATTTCCTGATTGGGGTATGTCAAGAGAGAGCCCACGTGTTCCTTAATAGGTTACATCAGTGGCACATCTCTCAGCTGGGAGGGAACTTGAGAATGGCTCATCCCCTGAGAACATCCGCCCGCTCCTCCCGAAGTGCCTAAACCCCAGAACGTCAGCAGAGCCCCCAATGCAGCCACATAGACAGGACCCTGCACAACTCCAGGAGGCGACATGGACTTAGTCTAGGTTTTTGTTTTCCTGAAACCTGAGTCTTACCAGCTCTGTTCCTTATACTAGTAAAGTGGCTTCCTCTTTGCTTTCATACGTGGTCCACCTCTGGGCTATGGCTCGTTTTCCACATGTGATTATTAAAGACACGTCTCATGGCCCCCTCAGAGTGCCAGGATCAGCTCTCACTCGGCTCAACATGCCCTCACTGGTTTTCCCACCATGCCTTCCATGTGGTTGCTGCTAAGTCGTTTCAGTCGTGTCTGACTCTGTGCGACCCCACAGACGGCAGCCCACCAGGCTCCCCCATCCCTGGGATTCACTAGGCAAGAATACTGGAGTGGGTTGCCATTTCCTTCTCCAATGCATGAAAGTGCCTTCCATATGCAGGGGCAAACTAATTATTGGTATTATTGGTTGAATGGATATGTTCTGAAGCATTAAATGAATGAAGAGACCAAATTCTCCAGGAGGTGTGGAAGGCAGCCAAAGCCATCAATGTCAAGGTACAGCAGAGAGAGTTTATTAGGTCACCCTGTGAAAAGAACATGCTTCAGAGGATCAGAAAGCTTGGGGAAAAATCTCTCCTCTCTTCTGAACTGTGAATATGTGGGAAAGCAAATATGTCCAGGTACTTTGGGTTTCTAGAGATAATGTCTATAAAAATAAAAAGATAACTTGATGTGGATGTTTTCACCCAAAGATGAAAACTCTCTAACGACAAGATGGGAAGCAATGGAAAGAAAGAAGAGTTTGGAGATAGTTTACTAGCTGGGTAAAGTGAAAATGTTACTCACTCAGTCAAGTCCGACTCTTTGCAACCCCATGAACTATAGCCCGCCATGCTCCTCTGTCCATGGGATTTTCCAGGCAAGAATACTGGAGTGGGTTGCTATTTCCTCCTCCAGGGGATCTTCCCAACCCAGGGGTTGAACCCCTGTCTCCTATGTCTCCTATGCTGGCAGCAGATTCCTTACTTCTGAGCCACCTGGGAAGCCCTTGCCACTGAACTGTATAGTTAAATACGATAAAAAGAGTGTGTTTCATATTATGTGACTTTCATCACAATAAAAAAATGGAAAAGAATTATGTGAAAATGTAAACATGATGACACTCATTGAAAATATATGTATAGAAGAAGGGATTACATAGACCATGCTGAATTTCTAAAAGTAACCAAGTAAAGAACCAAAGAAACACGAGTGACCCCAATGATATCAGTTCCTATTGGGTCATTACTGGAAAACGTAAATGCCTGCTCTTTTCGGGTCAAAACCCCAATGTAAAGAAAATCGGCTTAAATTCCACAGATCCTATGGACACTGATGTTTCTTTAAAAGACATCTTTTGCTTAAAATACAAACTCAGTCTATATCATCCACCTACAAAGAAACTCATTACACTCTATTAACAGAAAGATGTGTGCTCTAGATATGCTTAATGACTTCATTCTTTTTAAATGGACATCAGAAGGTCAGAAAGAAAATTTAGATATTGTATTAAGACAGGCAAATAAGTTGATCCTGTGCAAGCAACTCACGCATTTCACCTCTCCTTACTGCTTTCTCAGAAGCCCACCAGAGACAGCTCATGACCCTCTTGGCCCAGTGGGCATCATACCTTTGTAGAGCAGATTGGCTGGTGGCTGATGGGTGCCAGCCGCTTTGGAGGACATTTCTGCTTCATAGCCTGCTGGCAAGTTGTTCAAAATGGCGCTAGAGTGTTTGGTGGAGCCCAGCCACAGGTACACGTCAATTTTTGCTTGTACCGACCAACCGGCCGGCCGTTTTCCAGGAAGCTGGGAAAAGGTTACAAGGAAGATTGCCTCATTAGTAGGAACCAAATGGGCCTCACTCTTTGAGCTCCTTCCCTGGGGCTCATATTAAAATGAGACCAATGACCCTAGTTGGCACAACACACGATTTTAGAGAAGGACCCAGGTTTAATGGGCCCCAAAACTTAAACAGGCCTTGCATGAAGCACTTCCAAGCCCTGGATCATTTAAACCTAACAGGTAGGTGTGGTTATTGCCTCTATTTTAGAGAGAAGAAAACTCAGGCTCAGAAAGGCTAACTATAAAAAGTTCCTAAGATAATACAGCTCTTTTTTTTTTTTTAACTGAAAGAGTATTTATTTTACTGAAAATCTTCACTGTCTTACACACCAAACATCAACAGATTTAGCAAAGTTTCTATATCCATCACTGGCTTATGCATCATTCGTGAAGAAAGTTTCCTGGATCCAGTTAACTGACTGGCTGATCTGAATCTTTTGGGTTACTCAGGTAAGCCATTTCTAGTGGCTGAGAGCACTCAGCTTTTCAGGGACAGAACCAGGACTCAAATCAGGGGAGATGAAATCAGATCTGGGCTCTGGACCGTGAACCCACACAGCCTGCCTCTCTCCACACTGAGCAGAAATCTCCCTTCCCAGAGCTTCCAGTAGCCCAACTTCAGCCATAGCCTCTGCCTCTTTGCTTCATTCAGACAAACTCAGACGTTCCTTCCATAGGTCAGGCCCCTGTGAGCTTGTAGGAACCTGCTTGCCTTATCACACCCTTTCTGCCTGGCTGGTCACCTCTCCTTCCTTCACCCCTTCTTCACACAGTGTGATTTCAAATTCCCTCACTACTCTGTTTTCCTTCTTTGAATGTACTCAGATTTGAATTTGTATGTTTATGTGCATACTAGTTTGAGTAGTATGTATACACAACATACATGTTGTGGATGGATGCATGTGTGCTCAACATGTGAAGGACACAGCTCAATGCAGAGTGGCTCCTTTATTTCTCTGCCACCAGGATTAGGGGATCCCTTGGGTCAGGAACCCCCTGGAGAAAGAAATGGCAACCCCCTCCCCAGCATTCCTGCCTGTAGAATCCCATGGACAGAGGAGCCTGGTGGGCTAAGAGGTGGCAAAGAGTCAGACAGGACTGAGTGACTAAACCATCACCAGCATCCCATCTAGGGAGTCCCAGGCCCCAGACTCGGCCATCTTCAGTACTTCTGGCCAGGCCTGCATTCTGAAAGTGGCCACCTCTCCAGACTGTTGACTCTTCTAAGTGCCTCTTCTGTTTCTCAGGCGTTCCCATCAATACACAATTCCCCTTTCTTCTGCACCACTTCTTTGCCCTCCAGAGTCACAAAATCCCACCAGGGAGAGGCTACCACTTGCTCTGACAATTTCGCAGACACTTGTGGAAAGCCCCAGAACCCAGGTGGCACCTGGTTGTACGCCTGCCTTCCTATCTTTCTCTGTGAGTTCCCCAGGAAGATTCTAAACAACCCAATTCAGCAACTGCCACCAGCTGTCACCAGACCTTGCAGAGGGAGCAGGGCCAGAAGGGCATCTCAAGGACTGAGAGACGGTCTTGGGTCTCTCTTCCAAGAGCTCACATCTAGACAAGGAGGCTGACCTGCATTCACCTACTCATATACAAAGTCAGGTGTAAGAGAGAAGATGCCAGTGGACCAGAGAAGCAGCAGCAGGCATTTCCACCCTTTCTTTAAGACTCTCATACTCCGTATCTTTGTATGGTGACATATCATAACTAGACTTAGCATAGTGACCATTTTGAAATGTACAGAAATATCAAATCATTACGTGTATAACAGAGGCTAGCATAGTATCATAGGTCAATTATACTTCAAAAACGAACAGAGAGAAAGAGATTAGGACTTCCCCGGTGGCGCAGTGGATAAGAGTCTGCCTGTCAATGCAGGGGACACAGTTTCGATCCCTGGGCTGGGAAGATTCCACATGCCTCAGAGCAGCTGCGTGCATGAGCCACAACTACTGGTTAGTTAGCTGCAGCTAACTGCATGCTGTAACTCCTGAAGCCCGCGTGCCTAGAGCCTGTGCTTCACAACACGAGAAACCACTTCACTGAGCAGCCTGTGCAAAGCGACGAAGAACCTGCAAAGTCAAATAAATACAAATGTACATAATAAAAAAAAGAGAGAGACCAGATTTATGGTTACCAGAGGCAGGGGGAATGCTAGGGGGATTGGATGAAGGTGAAAGGGTACAAACTTCCAGTTAAAGATAAATAAATACTAGGGATGTAATATACAACGTGATAAATACAATGAACACTGATATGTTGCATATGAAAAAGCTAAGAATCATAAGAATTCTCATCACAGAAAGAAATTTTATTTCTTTAATTCTGTATCTATATGAGGTGATGGATGTTCATTAAATTTATTGTGATAATCATTTCAAGAAATATGTAAGTCAAATCATTATGCTGTATGCCTTAAACTTGTACAGTGCTCTATGTCAATTATAGCTCAATAAAACTGGAAGAAGAAAAAAAGACTCACATATTCCAGTGGGTTTTAATAAGTACTTTGGGGTTGGATCATAGAGAAGGCGTCCCAGGAAGAGGAAAGTGCCTGAACAAAGCTACAAGAGCAGGAACTAAGAGTGGTGCCAAGGGCTGACGTTTACTGAATGCTTGCTCTATGCCAGGGATGGATCTGCTGAAAGCGTTCAGCAAAGAAAGAGCTGAAACAGAGAATGACACAGACGAGGCTGTAGAATCCTGCTGAGTATATGGAGGAGTTTATTCTTTAGGGAGTAGGACGTCATTGTTTACTCAGCTTTAAAAAGACAAATAAGGTAATTTTGCTGTTAGTAAAGAGAACCATAATTGCAACTCAGAATCTTTTAAATTATAAGACAAATAACTCTCCATTCATCACTTCTACAATAATAATTGTTATTGTTGTTTGACTCTTTGCGACCGCATGGTCTGTAGCCCGCTAATCTCCTCTGTCCATGGGATGTCCCAGGCAAGAATACTGGAGTGGGTTGTCATTTCCTTCTCCAGGGGATCTTCCTGACCCAGGGATCAAACATGCATCTCTTGCAGAGCAAGCAGATTCTTTACCACTGAGCCACCAGGGAAGCCCACAGTAATAATGGTAATAGTTAAAACGTGGTAAGCACTTGTTCAGTTCAACAAATAGCTATTGAGAGTCTATGGTTATTTTGTTGTCATAAAAGTAACCAAAAAATCTGCCATTTGGATCTATCACAGGCCTTCAATTCACAACAGCAGGATTTTTGTCATATCACAGTGATGTCCTCAATGCCTAAAAGAGTATTTCGTACCCAGGAAGCACTCAGTAAGTATTTGTTGAATTTTCTGTTTCTTGGTCTAATGATAATATTTTACATGTGCTGAGCACTTACATTGATCCAGGCCTTGGTCGAATGTTCCTATACACAGAGGGTCCTATTCAGTTCAGTTCAGTCACTCAGTCGTGTCTGACTCTTTGCGACCCCATGAATCGCAGCACGCCAGACCTCCCTGTCCATTACCAACTCCCAGAGATTACCCAAACTCATGTCCATCAAGTTGGTGATGCCATCCAGTCATCTCATCCTCTGTCGTCCCCTTCTCCTCCTGCCCCCAATCCCTCTCAGCATCAGGGTCTTTTCCAAAGAGTCAACTCTTCACATGAGGTGGCCAACGTATTGGAGTTTCAGCTTCAGCATCAGTCCTTCCAATGAACACCCAGGACTGATCTCCTTTAGGATGGACTGGTTGGATCTCCTTGCAGTCCGGAAGGTCCTATTATTTGCATACTATTAACAAGCCTATCATTCATCTTCATGATGACTATAAAACAAATTCTTTCATGCTGTGTATTTTAAAGATGAGGAAGTGGAGGTTCAGAGAGGTTGAGACAATTGTCCAACATCACAGAGCAAAGCAGGAATAGAACCAAGACTTAACCCTGCTCCACCTGGCTCCAGAGCCCATCTTCTTAGGCCTTCTCACATACTGATATGTGCATCCATGCATGTGAGTTGCCTGGAGATCTGGTAGAATGCAAATTCTGACTCCGAAGGTGTGGGGCAGGATTTAAGATCCTGCATTTCTCCCTATTAGTGCTGATCCTGCTGACCTATGGACCACTATTTCAATGAGTAGCAAGACTCTTCATTTACTACAGTGCATTGCCCCAAGCCAGACTGATATCCCTTGCTTAAAATAAAACCACAAAACAGCCTACATCTCTGCTGCTCTGAAAACAACCTGTATGTGTGAATCATGGTTAGAACCTAATACTCAGCTAATATCCTGTGCTGTTATACAAAGACCATGGCCGCATGCTTAAACTTTGTAGGTTACATCTTTTAAAAATTCCCTGGTGGCTCAGTGGTAAAGAATCCGCCTGCTAATCCAGGAGGCACGGGTTTAGTCCCTGGTCTGGGAAGATCCCACATAACATGGAACAATTGTGCCTGTGTGCCACAACTACTGAGCCAGTGCTCTGGAGCCCAAGAGCCACAACTACCAGAACCACGGAAGGCTGTTGGTAGCACCCTAGAGCCCATGCCCTGCACCAAGAGAAGCCACCATGATGAGAAGGCGATGCACCGTAGAGAGAAGCCCCGTTCTCAGAGAAAAGCTCATGCAGCAACAAAGACTGCTCTGGTGGCTCAGAGAGTCAAGAATTCACCTGCAGTGTGGGAGACCTGGGTCTGATTCCTGGCTTGGGAAGATCCCCTGGAGAAAGAAATGGCAACCCACTCCAGTATGCTTGCTTGTATAACCCTAAGGACAAAGGAGCCTGGCAGGCTACAGTCCATGATCACAAAGAGTCAGACACAACTTAGCACAAGAATGACCCAGCAAAGCCAAAAACTAACTAAATACATTTTTTTAAATACACACATTGAACTTGCTTGCAAGACAATGCAGTCTCTCACTTAGGAATCCAAGTTGTAACTCAGGCAACATCGTTGAGCACCTTCTGAGGTGCTCATAGAAGCAACACCCCACGTTTAATTTCATGTGCACTTCCAGCCTTGGCTGTGTCTTCCCTGCTCCCCCTTCCCCAGTCTCTGGTGAAATGCCGACTGGCTTACAAAGAAGGGTAATCATGGCCAGTCAGAAAAAGGGAAGAAAGATGGTCATTCACACAAACTGTGTTGAAGTTAGCCCATCAGTATTAGTAAGAGAAAAAAAATGTTTGCTTTGTAGAGACCTCACTCTGTGGCAGGACCCGGAAGGGTGTCAGCAGCCACCGCTTTCTGCTGCATCCTGAGAAAAGCATTACCAGCTCAATGGACATGAATTTGAGCAAACTCCAGGAGATGGTGAAGAACAGGGAATCCTGGCATGCTGCAGTCCATGGGGTCACAAAGAGTCTGAACACAACTGAGAGGTTGAACAACAATAAAGGAAAAGCTAAATGGAAAGCTAGAGGCCTGAAAAGAAGAGATGGGAATCAGGGCTGTGGAGCAGAAGCCAGGATAGGGGTGGAAACGAGACTGAGAAGGCGTGGACTCAGCATTGACCCATGTCCCACGGAGAAAAGAAAAAGAAGATTGAGCGCCACCCTCTGGCAAGTGCATCCAGCTCCTCTCATAGGAAGAGCTTGCTTTGGGTAATGAGTGTCCGTTTCTGAGACTGAAGCTGGAGAAGTCTGCTTCAGAACAGAACTCTGGGTGGTGGACTGGGCTGAGCTCTGCAAATTCTGTTCCAGCATTTTTAATAGTGTTGTGAATATTAAATTAGGGAGAAAGAAAAATCTTGGAACAGGAACAACGGAACTCTGACTGCCTTTCCAGATTTACTATACCCTAGCCATGTCTTCCGGAGAAGGCAATGGCACTCCACTCCAGTACTCTTGCCTGGAAAATCCCATGGACGGAGGAGCCTGGTCGGCTGCAGTCCATGGGGTCGCTAAGAGTCGGACATGACTGAGCGACTTCACTTTCACTTTTCACTTTCATGCATTGGAGAAGGAAATGGCAACCCACTCCAGTGTTCTTGCCTGGAGAATCCCAGGGACAGGGGAGCCTGGTGGGCTGCCGTCTCTGGGGCTGCACAAAGTCAGACACGACTGAAGTGACGCAGCAGCAGCAGCAGCAGCCATGTCTTCAGATGATGTAGTTTTGTTTCCTCTAGATTAATATTCCCCTAATCTGGGATCCCCACTCCAGCGCTCTTGCCTGGAAAATCCCATGGATGGAAGAGCCTGATGGGCTGCAGGCCATGGGGTCGCAAAGAGTCGGACACGACTGAGCAACTTCACTTTCACTTTTCACTTTCATGCATTGGGGAAGGAAATGGAAACCCACTCCAATGTTCTTGCCTGGAGAATCCCAGGGATGGGGGAGCCTGGTGGGCAGCCGTCTATGGGGCCACACAGAGTTGGACATGACTGACGCAACTTAGCAGCAATAGCAATCTGGGATCAGGGCTTCCCAGGTGGCTCAGTGGTAAAGAACCCGCCTGCCAAAGCAAGAGATACAAGAAATGTGGGTTTGATCCCTGGCTTGGGAAGATACCCTGGAGAGGCAGATGACAACCCACTCTTGTATTCTTGCCTAGAAAATCCCATGGACAGAAGAGCCTAGAGGGCTACGTCCATGGGGTTGCAAAGAGTTGAACACAACTAAAGCGACTTGGCACGCATGCACATAAGACTTTGAAACCACTCCTTCTCCATGTTTGCCCAAGGCCACTTCTGGGATAGAAATTTCTTTGTAGTAGAACTAAAATACCCACGGTCTCCAGGAAAGGCTTAAATCTAGATTTAAAGACAGTAGATTCTATCCAGAGATTGTGCCTATAACCCACAAAGGGTGCAGGGTCCCAAGATGAAAAGACTATCATATATCTACAACGTAAAGTCATCAGGAATCCTGAACTAGTTCTGTGGAATATCAGCCTCTCCTCTTGTAATTTTCTTTGCAATCTAGTTTAAAGATATAGATGAACTTGTGAGATGATGCCATGGATACATTACCCAAGAGAAAAGGTAGAGAGGAAACTAACAAAAAAATGTTCATCCTTCCAGTAATCAAAGAAGTAAAATTTAAAATAACCTTAGAGTATATCCACTAGATTTAAAACAAAAAACAAGGAAAAATGGAAAATATTAGGATGGTCTACTTAAACACAACTTGAATCAAGAAGGGGCAAGATGTTCTAGTAGTCCTCAGATTTTTGAAAGTCTTAGTGTTGAGTCATAAATCTGGACACACACTAAGAATTCTGTGTAACCCAGGAAAAACAGATATTTCCTGTCTTTGAGTCAAAAATAGTACAGACTTACTTTGAGGAAATGAGTTTTGATCTTCCTGCAGTGTTGACCCATCTGGTCCCTGATGGGGGAATAGAGCAGGTCCTTGGCAGCAATGCGGGCATATGCCACCCTCTTGTTGTTGCTCAGCATCCAGATGAAGACGTCAGGGATGGTGTGCTGTGGCTGTCAGGGCAGAACGGGTGGATGTGATAGGTGGGTATTTACATGGATATTTCCAGGGTTCTCCTATACCGAAACAACCCCCTTCTGCAAAAGTTCTGTGACTTAAACCGTCTGGGTACTGAGACACCTGTGCAACCAAGCAAGTTAAGTGCAGCTTCTTTGAGAAAGTCTTAGGTCACAGAAATCCCATACACCAAACTGCTCATCACACTTTGACGATACACAAGTCAGACCCATGACTTGGCATCTTTGCTCGCCTACTTTTCTCCATCTGCAGAACAAACACTTTCTACACTTTCCCATGGGATTTTTTCTTTGCACTCTTGTAAGAACAATTTAGCTTCAAGCAGTGGACTTCCTAGGAGCCTGGTAACATTTCCAGAACATTCAGATGAAAAAACAAAAATCCATGAATGTCCTTGGATGTCTTTCCATCTTCAGGAAGGAAAAACAATTTTACAAGGGACTTTATACCTAAAACATGATTGTTAAGTATTTTCACTCCATTTTAGGTGTTTGTTCAGGAGAAGCTGCATTAAATTGCGTGGAAAATTAGACTTTAAAGTTGAGCTAATCAAGATAAGAATTGCAGGATTCCCTGCCAAGAGACCCATTACATAGTGAGTGTTTGAAATGCACATTTCTGAGCCAACATAGCTTCCAAAACTAAAGGGAGGTGTATTGTCATAAACTAGCTTTTGACATCCTTGGACTGTAAGCAGATGCTGTTTCTAACCCCATAACTGGTACCCTTCCTCTCTTGACATGGAAACAAGGACACTCATGGGAAGGGTTTCCAGCCACAGGGTTAGTTAGTCACAGCCCTGTCTCAAACGTTCTGGGTGCTTATTAAAATTCCTGTATTCCAAAGTGACTGTCTCAGGGTTTTTTATGCTTCCAGGGAATGACTGATTTGCAACAAGAAAAACAACTTTCAAGAACAATAGAAGCGGTAAATCTGTACCTCTCCAGGAAACCTTCCCACAGGAAACCTGGTTTTTATAACAGACGCAAATATGAGGACTTTGTAAAGCTCATTCTGGTTGTCACCAGAAGATATTACTTACAACTAATCTTCTTCCCCCTTTTCCTGCTTTTTTTTTAAGCTTAAACTTTTTTGGTATTGGGGTATAGACGATTAACAATGGCTTATAACTAACTTTAAAATGAGAAGATTTGTTTTAACTTTTACTGAACATGAGCTTCAATTTCAGTTTTCTTAGTTAAAAATCTATCAAAGTTCTTGTGCTTATTTTGACTTTTCTTGGGCCTACTAAGAAGTGTGGTTTTTTTCTGTTTGTTTTTGTTTTAGGAATGTGCTTTTTATTTCTGCTGACTACTCAGGCTTCGTTAAAAAAAAAAAATCCGTAAAGTCATACGTTTGACTTAATTTAAAAACCTCCCTTCTCACCCTTCAAACAAATACTGCCTCCTCAGCTCAGCAGAACTTGAGAGAAAACGCAACTCCATCTTTCATGCTTAGCAAACATTCAAACCCCCCAGGAAGACATATTCAGGTTAATCTTTCAAATGAGCTTTGCCTGTAGAGTTGATTACCTCCTCCACAAGAAAGCGGATTTTTTCCAGAAAGTTTTGGGCTGTCTGGATCATTTCTTCAAGAGATAACTTTTTCTTCTGCTGCTGAGCGAGCCCCTTGGCTTCCTTGGCTATCGCCTCCTAAAACAAAACAAGAATCGGTGTAGACCTTTCTAGAAATTTGGTTAAGAAGCACAGTCAAAGTGCTTGTAAGCTCCACACCGAGCCATCATGAGGGCAGTTTCAGAGTCTGCACGCTGCCCATTAAAAAGAAGAAGGTGGCTCAGACCGTAAAGAATCCGCCTACAACGCAAGAGATCTGGTTTGATCCCTGGGTTGGGAAGATCCCCTGGAGGAGGGCATGGCAACCCACTCCAGTATTCTTGCCTGGACCCTGTGGACTGAGTCTGGAGGGCTACAGTCCAAGGGGTTGCAGAGTCAGACCTGACTGAGCCACTTTCACGTCAGGAATATGGAAACAGTGAATATTATTTCACCCTCATTTGACAGAAGCTGAGGCCAAGAGAAGTCAGTGTCTGATGGGGTTCCTGGCGCATGGTGGGTGTTAAATAAATGTGGAGTGAACAGACGAGTCAATAAATTGGGGACAAGCACCAAGTACCTACAGCCTAGTGTTCCTTGCACCCAGGGCCTGGCGCGCCTAGGAAGCCTCTGATTAGAGGACCTGAATGCCTGCTGTGGACCAGGCGCTCCCAGGAGCCAAGGCCTCAGGGAGGGGAAGGAAACAAGTTTCCCTTCCCTGAGGCTTTGACAGTCGGTGAGGTAAAAGCCGTACTTGCAAATAACTAAACCCTGTGAAACACCAAGAGACTAGAGGGGCCAAAGCCAGGTTTTATGAACAATGCTAAATATGATATTTTAGCTGAATCTTTAAAAATACATTGAATTCATCAGATGATAAGAAAAAGGACAGTCCAGATGGAAGGAACAACTACATATAAAGATATATAATCAGTAAGCGTTCAAAATCATTGCTGCTTAGATATATAGGAAGGGAGAAATGGGAGCTAAGATTGGGAGACTAGGCTGGGCCCAGATGCTGAGCAGCTCTGTACGTCATGCACAAAGGAATTTGGCCTTTATCTTTTGAACAACTGCACTGTTTTTGTTGTTCACTCCCTGAGTCATGTCTGACTCTTTGTGACCCCATGGACCGTAACCCACCCCAGGCGCCTCTGTCCTTCACTATCTCGCAGAGTTTGCTCAGATGCACGTTCATCAACATGGTGATGCTATCTAACCATCTCATCCTCTGCTGCCCCCTTCTCCTTTTGCCCTCAGTCTTTCCCAGCATCAGGGTCTTTTCCAGTGAGTCAGCTCTTCACATCAGGTAGCCAAAGTATTGGAGCAACTGAGAGACCCTAGTAATATTTTCATGAAGAGAGATCTAAGCAGGTTTGTGTTTTGGAGACCATTCTGGAAGGTGGGCTGGAGGAAGATGACTGCAATAGTCCAGGCCAGAGATGCTAAGGCACTCAGGTTAGGCAGTGGTTCAGCGGATAAAGAATAGAGTAAGGGCCAGAGTCCTTAAAGGCCAGGCCGAGTCCCTGGCCTGGGGTCAAACTGATCATTTAGGGTGAGAGGAAAAGACTCTGATGCTGGGAAGGATTGGGGGCAGGAGGAGAAGGGGACGACAGAGGATGAGATGGCTGGATGGCATCACCGACTCGATGAACATGAGTCTGAGTGAACTCCGGGAGATGGTGATGGACAGGGAGGCCTGGCATGCTGCGATTCATGGGGTCGCAAAGAGTCGGACATGACTGAGCGACTGAACTGAACTGAACTGAACTGAACTGATAGGGTTCAAAGTTGATTCTTAGGCTTCTGACTGGAGCAACAGAGGAGGCAGGTGATGCCAATACAGGATGGGGAACAAGCTTAGGTGGGAAGATAACAGGCTGGGTGGGGTATGTTGGGTCAGAGGGGCAATGAGGCAGCAGTTGACGTGTCCACTCGGAGGCTGGAAACACAGGCCTGGAGATGGGGGAAAGAGCGAGCCACTACAAAGCACTGCCATGATGGGCTTTTTCCGGGACAAGGACTGCCGGACACAGAAAACAAGAGAGCTCGGCAGGTGATACACAGGGGATGGAAATTTCAGAGGGGAGGGGCAGTCACAGGCGCTGAGGAAGAAATGGGTAGGAAGATTTTATATAGTGGGAATCTGGTCTCCCTGGGAGTAGAGGAGAACACAAACCGTTTATTATTCTGGAAAGAAGGATGAGTCAAGTGTTCAGAGACTCAGGCTTTAGTCTCTGGAGTATACCTAACTAGCTATGACCTTAAAAAAAAAAAGCGGTTCATCTCTCCAGGGCCCATTCACATCTTTAAAATGTCCCTGGCCAAACAGAGTCGGGCTTTTTTGTAAACTGGAGGATAACTGCTTTGCAATGTTGTATTAGTTTCTGCTATACAACAGTGTGAAACAGCTGTATGTGTACATGTATCTCTTCCCTCTTGAACCTCCCTCCCACCCCATCTCACCCCTCTAGGTCATCACAAAGCACCAAACTGAGCTCCCCGACACTGAGGAATTTCATTTTGCAGAATTATCATGACTTCATACAAGATGCTCCCTGGTGCCACCGCTGGAACTGAAGTTTCAAGGAGAAATAATCACGGTCTGACTTGGCCTGGCAATTCCCAGTTGTCACTCATTCAACAGGGACCGAGCGACTCGCAGGCACCTAGCACTGTGCAGGGTTCACAGGACACAGAGAGAGACCAGCCACCACCTGACCCTGCCTTCAGGCAGGGCTCACAGCCTTTCATACAATTCATAAAGGGAGGACATGAGGAGAGGAAGCTTAGTTATTTCTTTTTGTCTCTCAGCTCAGGAGGCAGAAGATTAGGTGCAAGAGTCCACAGCCTCTGACAAGATATAAATGCCAAAAAATGAACAAGCCCTACATCAGAATAGAATGTAGCGCTGGTGGGCTTCTAGCTCGTTCTTACAAACATGATAGCTCTTCTCCGGCGTACTCATGTGTTTATTCCTTTTCCACTCATTCCTCTATATCACACAAACATTTAACCCTTAGAACCTTATCCTCATGTGGTCTATGACCTATGCTTCATCTATGAGGCTTATTTTTAAAGCACATGTTTTAGTGCTTCCCAAGTATAAATAGATTTTCACATACCAGCTCCTGCCAACAGAGCGTAAGTCGTCTCTTATCTAAATTGGTTTGGTTCAGCATCTTGGGCTTCTTTTCTGCTTCAGAGATAAAGGTGCTAGAAGAGAAGAAAAACAATTTTCAAACGTACTTAGTGAAAATTCATTTCTATAATTCCAGAGATTTGCAAGTATACTTTCTACAATGCAATGGCAAAGTTGACGAGCCACGGAGCCAAGGTTTTTTACTAGGCTTAAGCAATGATGCACTAACCTTTCTTTTTCTTTATTTAAAAGAGTTAGTTATTTATTTGGCTATGCTGGGTCTTAGTTGTGGCATATGGGATCTAGGTCAAACCTGGGTGCCCTACATTGGGAGTTTGGAGTCTTAGCCACTGGACCAACAGGGAAGTCTCTGTACTGTTTCTGAGAGACAAATGAGAATGGGAATAGATGTCCAGGTCCCGCTGATTTGGGGAATGCTTGTTTTTCCACTTTCTTTTGGTATATGCCTAATGTGATGGCTAAAACTCAGCAATGGCCACAGGACTGGAAAAGGTCAGTTTTCATTCCAATCCCAAAGAAAGGCAATGCCAAAGAATGCTCAAACTACCGCGCAGTTGCACTCATCTTACACGCTAGTAAAGTAATGCTCAAAATTCTCCAAGCCAGGCTTCAGCAGTATGTGAACTGTGAACTTCCAAATGTTCAAGCTGGTTTCAGAAAAGGCAAAGGAACTAGAGATCAAATTGCCAACATCCGCTGGATCATGGAAAAAGCAAGAAAGTTCCAGAAAAACATCTACTTCTGCTTTATTGACTATGCTAAAGCTTTTGACTGTGTGGATCACAATAAACTGTGGAAAATTCTGAAAGAGATGGGAATACCAGACCGCCTGACCTGCCTCTTGAGAAACTGGTATGCAGGTCAGGAAGCAACAGTTAGAACTGGACATGGAACAATAGACTGGTTCCAAATAGGAAAAGGAGTACATCAAGACTGTATATTGTCACCATGCTTATTTAACTTCTATGCAGAGTACATCATGAGAAACGCTGGGCTGGAGGAAGCACAGCTGGAATCAAGATTGCCAGGAGAAGTATCAATAACCTCAGATATGCAGATGACACCACCCTTATGGCAGAAAGTGAAGAGGAGCTAAAAAGCCTCTTGATTAAAGTGAAAGAGGAGAGTGAAAAAGTTGGCTTCAAGCTCAACATTCAAAAACTAAGATCATGCCATCTGGTCCCATCACTTCATGACAAATAGATGGGGAACCAGTGGACAAAGTGTCAGACTTTATTTTGGGGGCTCCAAAATCACTGCTGATGGTGATTGCAGCCATGAAGTTAAAAGATGCTTACTCCTTGAAGGAAAGTTATGACCAACCCAGACAGCATAATAAAAATCAGAGACATTACTTTGCCAACAAAGGTCTGGCTAGTCAAGGCTATTGTTTTTCCAGTGGTCATGTATGGATGTGAGAGTTGGACTATAAAGAAGGCTGAGCATTGAAGAATTGATGCTTTTGAACTGTGGTGTTGGAGAAGACTCTTGACAGTCCCTTGGACTGCAAGAAGATCCAACCAGTCCATCCTAAATGAGATCAGCCCTGGGTGTTCATTGGAGGGACTGATGTTGAAGTTGAAACTCCAATACTTTGGCCGCCTGATGAGAAGAGCTGACTCATTGGAAAAGACTGTGATGCTGGGAGGGATTGGGGGCAGGAGAAGGGGACGACAGAGGATGAGATGGTTGGATGGCATCATCGACTCAATGGACATGGGTTTGGGGGACTCCAGGAGTTGGTGATAGACAGGGAGGCCTGGCGTGCTGCGGTTCATGGGGTCGCAAAGAGTCAGACATGACTGAGTGACTGAACTGAACTGAACTGATACAAGTTCATAAGAGCAAACCCAATATAATGCAGTTATTTTGCAATTCATTTTACAAATTTCACACATACCAAAAGGTTCCTAAAAAGTTGTATGTGCATTTTAGTTTCAAAACTGGGGTATGTCCTCATATTTTTAAAAATATACACAGGACTGAACAGTAACACTTTGAGAGATGAAGTTAACAATGTGCTCAGTAGAAAAAAGTTATGAGTGTGATGAACTAGAAATGGCTTTAAACATGGGAAAATAAAATATTGCCCTCATCAGCATTAATTTAAATGCAAATTAAAATTGATGCCATTTTCACTTATTAAAAACTGGATAGTATTCAAGATTGAAAATATTTGAGAGGAAAAAGTCACTCTCCTCTATTATGATAGGAGAGTGTTAATTATTATAATGTTTAGGAGGTAATTTTACAGCACTTATCAATATATAAATGTCCATATAATTTGATCCAAAATTATACTAGAATTCTATACTTTAAAAATAACTGAAGGTACTTGCAAAAAGATGTTTATACAGTAATGTTTATTGTAGCACCATTTATAGTAGCAAAATAAATCAGAACAAAAATATCAGGGGCTAGTTAAATACTACATGATACATATCACATGACTAAACAGTGGGGTCAACTATTAGTTACCACTGTAGAAAGATGCTGGTGATACACTGTTGAGTGAAAAAGCAAGCTGCTGAACAAAGTGTGCAATATTTGTAAAGAAATAGAACATTCTTATGAATGTGTATATTTGCAAATGCACAGGAAAAAACTCAGAAAGACCAATCAAAGTCTGCTCTCTGAGTGGGACTGAAGAGAGAACGGAGAACATTTTTACCCTACCCATCCTGTTTGTTGTCATTGGAAGATGAGCATGTAGTATTTTTGTGATGAAAAGACTCAATTACAAAGGAACAAAATGGGGGTAAGATGCCAAACCTCCCAGCTCGGGTTCCCACACAGAAGCTCTGCCTAGTGGCAGTTGAAGCTTCGCCAGAAATTCTCTAAATTTTAAAGAAGAATAAAAAGGATTCTATTTTGAGGAATGCGTCTTGTCACATGTCTACCTTTCTTTCCTAGAGGCAGAAGGAATCCATTCCACTCTCAGCATGGATCAGCTCTAAGAACCATGATGAACACTTCTAATCTCTCTCCCTTCCACAGAGGGGGAGGAATAGCTTATTTCCCCCTCAGAATGGGGGTAGATGACTTTGGCTCATGCCTCTGACCATTCTTCATCTTTTAGACCCAGCCAACTGTGGGGTGTGGGCAGGCTCCTCACTTCCACATGGCAGGTGGTCTGGTCCTTCTAGGGGGAAGCCCCAAAGTCAAGCTGCTCAACTGCCAACAGGTTGGGGGGAACCACAAAGCCTCCTTGACCTCAGGTCCAAACTGCTTTCTTAAGTCCCTATTTACCAAATATAAAACAAATGTCTGATCTCTGTCTGACCCTCATGTATATTTTTCAGTTGGTTTTAAACTTGCAGAAAAGAAAGGAATGATTATCACATGAAGCAACCTCCTAATAAAGAAAAATTCTCCAGCTATTAATTTGCCCACAATTTCTAAAAATGATCATGAAGCTTTTAAAAGATACTTCAAGGGAATTGCAGGTGGCACTTAGCTCACAGCAGGAGTAGCACTGATATATATTGCTTCTGTGAAAAAGAGAAGACAAATCAAGATAGAAAAAACCACATATTTATTTCTCCACTTTCTTCCTTTAAAAAAAAAAAGTAAAAATGCTCTGGTAGTTGAGAGATTAGGAAAGACAAAACTTGCAAAGCAGAACACAGGAATTTAGCTATCTGCTGTCTATTTGTTTTTTTCTTTCCATCAAATGAAATGCCACTCCTTTTCCACTCATTCTCTTGTGACAGATTTTTACTGTTGCTTGAGTATTGACTGATTCATTTCAAGAGTTAATCCAAGTTGTTTCCTTTAAGGGAGGCAGCCTCTAAGATGGTCCCCACATCCTGGTATTATTGCCATCATATGATCCCTCCCCTTTGAATATACATTAGTCCCAGGGATTGGTTTCTGGCAGAAGCCGTCAAAACTGATGGGATGTCACATCCAAGATTAGATTATAAAAGACCATGACGTCCAGCTTACTGGCATGTCCTCTCTGACTCTTCTGTCTCACACACTCTGATGAAGTCAGTTGCCAGGTTGTGAGAGGTAGCGTGGAGAGACCCATATGGCAAGGAATTGAGGATGACCTCCAAACAATAGCTGGCGGGGAGCTGCAGTTCTCAGTCCTCCTCAATCCAATAGTTTATAAAGAACTGAATTCTGCAAATGACCACATGAGTGATCTGGGAGGTGAGTCCTTCCAGGCTGAGCCCTGAGATAACTGTAGCCTTGTCAATGCCTTGAGTGCAGCCTGGGATAGGTTCTGAGCAAAGGACCCGACTAAGCCACATCTACATTCTTGACCCAAGAAACTGTGAAATAATAAATATGTTTTAGTCACTTAAATTTGAGGGTTATTTGTTACTCTGCAATTGGTAACTAACATACCCTATTCATTTTTTCATTATACTGTCTACCTCCTGGAGTAAGAGTCATTAATTGGTGCTTATTAATGTGGCATACAAAAATTCTGTTAAGTAGCATTTGATACAATTTATCCATCTGACTGGGAATCCCTGGCGGCTTAGCAGTAAAGAATCCACTTGCAACGCAGGAGATGCAGCTTCAATCTCTGGGTCAGGAAGATCCCCTGGAAAAGGAAATGGCAACCCACTCCAGGATTCTTGCCTGAGAAATTCCATGGACAGAGGAGCCTGATGGGCTGGTGTCTATAGGGTCACACAATTCAAGTACAACTTAACAACTAAAACCACCACCACTATCCCAATAGTTGTTGCATGTGTGCTAACTTGCTTCAGTTGCGTCCAACTCTCTGGACTAGCCCACCAGGCTCCTCTGTCCATGGGATTTTCCAGGCAAGCTTACTGAAGTGAGTTGCCATGACCTCCTCTAAGGGATCTTCCTGAGCCAGGTTTTGAATCCACATCTCTTTAAGTCTCCTGCATTGGTAGGTGATTCTTTCTTCCTAGTGCCACCTGGGAAGCCCAAATAGTTGCTGAGTACTTACCAAATGCAGAGAAGCATGCCGGATAGTAACACTGCTAGCAATTTTCTTGTTTCAAAAAGAATCTCTGCAGTAAGTCTTTCTTTTCTTCCCTTTTCCTTTTTTTCCTTTACTTTATGTTTTAGTTAAGTATCAGAAAGCAATAGTGAGCCCACAGCAGCTAAATTACTGAACAAAATTAAGATGGATGTAACAATACTCAATGTTCATTTGACTGCATGTAAAACTGACTATTTTCTAAGGTAAGTAAAACCCAATTCCATACAGCTCAGCTCCCCAGACGCCATCTGTCCCTCCAGTACCTGCTTTGACTGATAAAGTTATTGAGCACCGTCTTCATTTTCTCTTCTGGGGCTTCCTCTGAAATCTTAATCAGTTCTTTTACTTCCTCTATACCTTCTTCCTGAAAACAAACCACAGAGGTGGAGGGATGAGAGATGGGAATGAAACTTTGTCATGGAGACACTGATTCTAACATTCACAGAAATTACATTCAGCTCATATTTTGTTTTAAAAAGGAAAGAGGCAAGAGAGGACACTGTCCATGAGTTGTGTGAGCTGGAAAGGGATATGTGAGAGGAATCACAAAGGGAAGGTGCCAAATACCAAAGCAGCATGGTCCTTGGTTTTCTTTAACCCCAGGGGCTTGGGTGGGACAGCGTACATTTGTTGCAAGTAGGTGCTATTTTAAATGGGCTTCCCAGGTGGCTCAGTGGTAAAGAATCTGCCTGCCAATGCAGGAGACAGGAGTTCGATCCCTGGGCCAGGAAGATCTCTGGAGGAGGAAATGGCAACCCATTTCAGTATTCTTGCCTGGAGAATCCCATGGACAGAGGAGTCTGGTGGGCTACAGTCCGTGGGGTCACGAAGAGCTGGACATGACTTAGCAACTGAGCATGCATGCACACTGTTTTGAATACTTTCACACATTCAATTCCTCAAATAATTCTGAAGGAAAGGAATAAGATGTGATGGGAGAGGGTGAGAGGAAACGTCACAAAGCTTCTCTGAGGAAGTGCTCGAACCTGAGCTATGGAGGCTGTCTGGGCTTCCTCGGAGAAACATGATGAGGAAAAGCAGCCCAGGCAGAGGGAAGAGCATGGAGGTGGCTAGGAGGCACAAAGGAGCCTGGTTTCCTTGAGACACTTGAAAGGAGGCCATTGTGCTTGGAATAAAGTAAGGAGGAGGCGCTTGTGAGGGACAGGAGCAGAGAGGTGGCAGGGCTTGACTTTGGAAGGAATTATCTACTTTGTTAAAGACTTAAGATTTTATACTAGTTGAAGTTAAGATGTATCAATTTTGTGAGAATGCTGTCCATCCCCTGACCTTTGCAGATGAGGAAAATGGTCTACCCTTAGGTTCTATGGGCCTTCCAGGTGGCGCTTGTGATAAAGAGCCCACCTGCCAATGCAGGAGACTTCAGATAGGCGAGCTGTATCCCTGAGTTGGGAAGATCCCCTGGATGAGGGCATGGCAACCCACTCCAGTATTCTCACCTGGAGAATCCCATGGACAGAGGAGCCTGGTGGGTTACAGTCCACAGGGTCACAAAGAGTTGTACAAGACTGAAATGACTTAGCATGGATCATACTAGATGCTATAACAGGTAGAAGCAGAGCAGGGATTTGAATTTGGAGAGCTTGATTTAAAGGTGAGGAATTTTGCAAAATGTATTCTCATTTCCCTGGGTTCACATGGCAGGAGCCATGCGTCATCCAAATGCAGAGGTCTTAATTCTCTGGTATTTCAACTGAGGCCAAGACCCTCTTCTGGGTGGGAAAGGTCCCCTTTGCCTCCAGCTTCCCAATATCTGAATCCATCACCCATCAGAGTCACCTACCAGGAGGTCTGCCATCTTCTCCAGCATGTTGGACCAGTGCAGCCTAAATGTCTGGTCTCCCCAAGAACTGACGAAGTAGACACAGGGCTTCTTGGCCTCAAATGGCAAATAGTTGTAATTCCTGGGAAAACACATTAGGTCTGGAAGTTAGTTGGCAATCAGTGTTTTTCAGGCAATTCCAGTCACATGTTCATGTTCCATATATCCTGGGTGGACTGGGGAAAGGATGGTGACAAAATAATCACACTATTAATTCCACCCTTAGCCTCTATTGAGGACCCATGAACACTAAGCAATGAACAGTTATATGGCTGCAGAGGCAGTAACGGCTACCACTCTGACCCAGGGCAAAGCTTAGAGTGATCACCAGAAGGCAGGAGTTAATTGGCAAGCCCTCTTCAAGGAAAAATTCTCTTTCTCATTGAGAGAAGGGAGAAAAACTAACATTTTCCTTTCCCTTTAATTCTATATGCTAAGAACTGACTGTGTAAGGATCAACTGAGATAACAGAGGTGAATGTATTTTATAAACTGAAATCGCTAGAGAATTGTAAGAAGGTAATAACATTAATGAGGATGAAGTCATGTGCTTCAAACTCAACTCCAGCATTCCATGGCTGCCATCCATCCATCGATCCATCCATCCAGTGTTTGTTGTTGCTGGGCATTGGTGCCAATGATATATTGATCGGGGCCCCACTTCACTAAGAAAAGACCAGAGAGATGGCAAAGAAGCTGGAAGGGGAGACATGGAGCCAAAGAGAATGGTTGATGGTGATGGTTGGATATGCTTAAATGATGGTGAGAAAAAGATAGTTCAGAGGACAAGACTGAAGACAGAAAAGAAGGGACTAACTGGTAGAATTCAGTTCCCAAGGGTGTGGATGTGGACGCAGGTAAGATGGGAGAGATGCAGCCAAAGGCTGAAGTTCCCTGCCTAATGACAGCTACATTCTTACCTAGTTCTGCCCCCAGTACCCTGTAATCTTCCCACAAACATCTGGGTGTGAAGAGAAACATGGAATGCAGCCAAGAGCACATTTCTTCTCATGGGCATTGGTTGGACAGGGGCCCTAATAAATGTGGACAGTGTTAGGAGTCATGAGCTTCTAGAGGCTGGGGTGGAGGGAAAGTGAAAGAGAGAGCTTTGTTTCCATTCCAAAAGCTACAGAGGACTTCAGCCTGAAAGAACGCATGATTGTTCTTTTTAGCTCTCCAACCTAAGTTTCTTCTAAAGGCCGTAAAGTTAGCAAAGATGCTCCGTGGTCTGTTCTGCAGAAAACAAACCAGCAGGCAACCATTCAGAAGAGAAGCCAAATAAGTCCTTGGCAGAAACTGAGGTTATGATTACAGCAGGGGAACAAAATAAAACTTAACAAATAAGGAAGGTCAGAAACTGCTCTTTCCTTTACCTTGTTAAAAATGATGGCACTGAGAAAAATAAATGTCGTGCAATAGGGCTCATATGTGGAGTCTAGAACTGACAGAGATGAACGTATTTGCAAAAGCAGAAACAGAGACACAAACGTAGAGAACAAACTCCTGGATACTGATCAGGGAAGCGGGGGTGTGATGAATCGGGAGACTGGGACTGACATATGTACACTATTATGTACAAAATAGGTAACTGATCAGAACTTACCATGTAGCACAGGGAACTCTACTCAGTGCTCTGTGATGACATAAGTGGGAAAGAAATCTTTATTTTTCCTTTTGAACTTTTTATTTTGTATTGGCAGCACCAGTGGTAGAGAACCTGCCTGACAATGCAGGAGATGTAAGAGACAAGGGTTCGACCCTGGGTCGGGGAGATCCCCTGGAGGAGGGCATGGCAACCCACTCTGGTATTCTTGCCTGGAGAGCTGCATGGGCAGAGGAGCCTGGAGGCTACAGTCCATAGAACTGCAAGGAGTTGGACACAACTGAAATAACTTGGCACAAAGCTGATTAACAAAGTTGTGATAGTTTCAGGTGAACAGTGACGGGACTCAGTCACACATATACATGGATCCATTCTCCCCCAACCCCCTCTCTCATCTCATCCGGGCTGCCACATCACATTGAGCAGAGTGGGAAGGAAATCTTAAAAGAGGGCATATGTGTATATGTATAACTAATTTACTTTTCTACACGGAAGAAACTAACCCAACATTGTAAAGCAACTGTGTGGATGTGAAGTTGCTTCAGTTGTGTCCAGCTCGCTCCGACCCATGGACTGTAGCCCACCAGGCTTCTCTGTCCATGGGAGTCTCCAGGCAAAGTAATTATACTCAAATGAAAATTAAAAACAGATGATGGCACTGAGAATCCTGCAACTAAATAAAGTCCTACTTGATCCTGTGCTCTGTCCCAAGGTTTCTTTGGGCTGGATGATTTTGTGCTAATGGTGTTCAGAGCCTCTGTGTCTTTGGCTCCCAGGTCCTCCAGGTCTTACTGGATCTACAGGGCTCAGGATGTGGTATTTTCTCAGGCAAATGACCGTGCAGATGGAGAGCAGCAGATGGGAGGGTACCATGTTGCTAGCGGGAAGAGAAGCCTAACAGTTTGAATGGCTGCCCTGATGTGCCATCAGCCTTGTGAGTCTGGGCAAGGGTAGGCTGGAACCCTGAGAATCAAATGATGATCTGACTCTGGGCTTGTGCTCCAGTCTCACTCTTGCACTCCAGCTCCAGATATAAATTATATGTAAATGCACATGCTTTAGGAAACTGGAAAGCTCAAAGCAAACCCAAGGGGATGTTTCAAGTGTCAGGCTAAACCACTCCTTTTAAGGTGGTATTTCAATGGAAGCAACACACAAATAAGTTGTATGTGTGTGTGTGCACATGTGTGTATGTGTGCTCATGGGTGTGGACACAGTGGGTGCACAGGCATGTGTGTGTGTGGGCATGCACAAGTGTTTTGGGGGTATATTCTATTATAGAATCTTCTAATTCAGATGCTGCCATTCTTGGCTTACCGCTATGTGGATAGAGCTTCAGTATAGTGACAGGAATATACAGAAAACCCCCAAACATCAGCATGACTTATTTTGGTCTCTTTGAGTGAGCCGGTTAGTACTAACATGTGGCCCACTGAAGGATTCTGTAGAGCTCTCATCTCCCTTTAAGCCCTTCCCACACTACATCTCCTGATATTACCACCACTATCAGCAACGGGCTAGTCTAACAAGGTGGGGATGTTTTCACTGCCTGGTCCCAGAGAAAGGATGCAGAGTACCACTGAGAGCCTCAGAAAACCTTCCCAGAGCTGCAGATCCTGCTCAGTGATGTCCTTAGTTTGACATTGGACAGAGAAACCATTAAAGGATGGGGAAGTTTGGGCTCCTTTTTGGTGCATGTAAGGGAGGATGGGCCATCAAGCATGGTTGCCAGGAGGCCAAAAAGACCCCAAAGAAGGTGGTCCATGGGAGAGACAGGATTTAGAAAATGTGCAGCCATGCCCAGAAATGAGAGGACATGCATCCAGGGTTATTTTCACTTACTCCTTCCTCCCTTGTCCCAGACAATCGCTTTCCATCCTTAAACTCATTCTCGCTCTTTAGGGTGTCACTTTTGTTGTGGCCTTTGCCAACTCTTCGTCTCCTCCCCTTCCCACTCTCTACCCCCATGATATCCGTTATAGCACTTCTTTAGCTCATTCAAAAACAGGTACTAGTATCTACTACATGCCCGGTAAGGAGATGAGCAGATACAAAGGTGAATAAGACACCGTCCTTTGCCCTCTGATTGCTCACTATCTGATAGAGAGACAGACGAATAAAAACAGCTGAATGCAGTGTGAACAGTGTTTGATGGAGCTGAGTGGAGAAGTCCAAATCAGCCTTGGGATTCAGGGAAGGGAACTTGAACTTACTCTTGAAAGGTAATGGCAGCTAGCCATTCTGAGGATGGCGCTTATTGCCTGGCAGAGCCAAGAGCGTGTTCCAGGGTCCAGATGGGGCAAACAGCAGGATTCATCTGGGGAATGGCACTGGAGGACTGGTGGAATTTGGGGAATGGCCAGAGTTTATTGTAAAGAAGTGGATGGGGATCAAATCAACAAAATATGGCCCCTGAAATTAATCCTGAAAGGCATAGGCAGGACTTCTCTGATTGTCCAATGGCTAGGAATCTGCCTGCCAATGAAGGGGGCACAGGTTTGATCCCTGGTCTGAGAAGATTCCACATGCCACCGGGCAACTGAGCCCATGTGCGCCAACTACTGAGTCCACACTCTAGAAGCTTCGAGTCACAACTACTGAAGCCCACATGCCCTAGAGCCTACACTCTGCAACAAGAGAAGCCACTGCAATGAGCAGCCCTTGAACCTCAACTAGAGAGCAACCCCTGCTTATTGCAGCTAAGGAAAGCCTGTGTACAGCAACAACGACCCAGCAATGCCAAAAGTTAATTACTTATTTATTTCTAAAAAACCACAAGCAGCCAATGGATAATGTCAACTGGGGAAGTAGGGAGTTCACATGGATAGTTTGGTGACTTTCTTGATGTGGGTCCAAGCCAAGTAAGAGGTGTTTAAAATAACTTATGCCAAAGATACCAATTGACTAAATTAAAGAAATGGCAATAGGGAACATACTTGAGAACTGGAATTGACCAGACTTCATCACTGATTGGATTAAGAAGGGAAAAGAGAGCAATTGACAGGTTTCCAATTTATGGCTGAGAATGCAGTGAGTGGTAGGACCAGTCTCTGAGATGGGAAAGACAGGAAAAGGGGAAAAGTTGCCTGTGAAGACAATGAGTCTGATGACTAGCTCGGGGACACCCAAGTAGAGGTGTTTAGATCTACTGCTCAGGAAGAAGGCCATCTGGGGAAATAGATGTGAGAGTTCTTATTATTCTAACAGTAGTTGGTAAGCCATGTGTTCCTGCCCAGAGAGACTGTCTAGATCGAGAAGAGCAGAGACTGATGAGAACTAGCGATGTGATTTCAATCCCTTCACATGTAATGAGCAATGTTCTCTTATGACAATCCCATGAGATCATATTTTTTTACTCCTAGCACAAAGCTCAGAACACAGAAGACTCTGTGGCTTTCCTTTCTCATAAGATACTTGGTTGACATCACTGTCTTAAGACAAAGTTCTACAATTTCACTTCTCTTTGCATGTTGAAATGTCATGTGGGTTAAAGATCGGTGAGGGTGCATGTAGGAGCCCCAGTTGTTTTCTGAAATGGTCTTTTTTCATGGCTAAGAATCATTTTTGAATTCTTCAGTTTGTGCCCAAAATGAGAAATGATGTAATTAATAAGTCCACCAAGTTGAGTTTACATTGTGTTCAGATGACTAAAATAACTGTTGGTAGGAGTTTGGATGGAAATTTTAACTTCTGACCTTCCTATCTTGTTATGCTTCAAAGTTATAGGATAAAGGGAGCTTCAGATATGGTAATAAGAACCATTATCATCACTCTGTCCTTGAATGAATTAACTGGATGTGTCATTTGGAGAGTTGTCAACATGAGAATTCAGGAGAGTGGCATTTATCCCGTCGGTCTAGTCTGTACCTTGCACCCATAACTAAGATAAAGAATGTTTCTAGTCATAGGGAAGAACTGAATCAAATGGTCATGGAAATGGGTCATGTTTCCACAGTCAGAAATGCTGGCTAGTCTCGCCTCCTGGGGCTCCTGTGCGTGCATGCTCAGTCACTTCAGTCGTGTCCGACTCTCTGCGACCCCCTGGGCTGTAACCCAGCAAGCTCCTCTCTCCATGAAATTCTCCAGGCAAGAATCCTGGAGTGGGTTGCCATTGCCTTCTGCAGAGGATCTTCCCACCCAGGGATCAGACCTGCATCTCCTGCACTGCATTTACTTGCTGAGCCATCAGGGAAGCTGCGTCTCCTACCTGTTCCCTTCTGTCACGAGTGGCTTCTCTGGGTGAGTGGTGGAGACCAGAGGAATGGCGACATCATGGGCTGCGTCCCCTTCTCCTTCATGCAGCAGTGGCAGAGCATCTTCTTCAGCTGAGTCCGCTGACTTCTTCCTACTCCTGTGATGCAACCCTCCATCAATCAGGTTCCCAAAATTACCTGTAGAGCCAGTAGCAAGGGGAGAAGGGCCAGATGTCATAAGCAGAATCAAGCTGCTTGGCAGAAAGGATCCGAGCTTATGTCTTCCCAAGGCAAAGTAATAAGCTCTCAGTATGAAGGCAGGATGATGGTCAGACCAAAGAAATAAGATTAGCAATGATATGAAGCCATCATCAGCTTCCATCTTAAGGTCTTTCTTTCCTTTTTTTTTTTTTTGTAAAAATGACTTAAGTTACAGATTAACTGGATTCCTTCTCCATTTTTTTCTGCTCCAATAAGAACCTTCTCTGATGTAAATCAAGACCTTCTCTGATGGAACGCTCTTTCTTGGAGTGGTTTTCCCAGATGCACATCAGTCCAGGAAGACTGCTGGAAGTTACAACAATAGCATCTATTATACGCATAGCATGTCATGTGCATTAATTCATTAAACTCTTGCCATAGCTTCATAAGGAATTATCACTATTCCCATTTTATAGATGAAGAAAGCAAGACCAAGAGAAATTAAGTGATCCTAGTGTCAGGGAACCAGGATTAGTAGTCCAAGTCTGTATGAATGCAAACTATACTCTCAATGTGTTTAACTTATTTTTAATTGGAAGATAATTGCTTTACAATATTGGGTTAGTTTCTGCCATAGGTCAACAAGAATCAGCCATAGGTATGCATTTTAAAATTTTTTATTATTTTTATTTATATATATATATATATTTTTAAATTAAAACTATGTAAACAAATCTATCCCTTACATATTGACTCTAGAGTGGACAAGGAGTTATTCATTTCTTCCTGAGGTGCAAACTTCCAACAGAATGCTACCATCTGCATGTAAGGCATTGATTGATTCATTTAAGAAAGAGGTATAAAGTTCACGCCATGTGCCAGGCACTGTGCTTGTCTGCACTTACCAACAGAAACTTCAAAGCTAATGGGTTTATCTCCAATCCTCCGGTCTATCATGGTAGCTTCGAAAAATGCTCCAAAGAGTAAAAATTCCTCCTGTTTTTCTGGTACTATCTATAGAAAGAAAAAAAAATTAGATGGCCCTGGATCTTTTTATAGTAGGAGGAAACTGAATCAGTAAGGCCACCCTGGTCCAGGGTGATTTATAGAAGCCTGAGTCTTGGTGGCAGCCTGATACGGTACATCACTCCCACTCTAATCAGACTGGCAGGAACCAGGACCTACACACTGCAAATCCCAGTTCAGCCATTCGCAATGATGTAGTCTCAACCTGACAATCAAATCTCCTTTCATTTTACAGGTAAGCTGGGTCTATGTGTCTTGTTAAGAGAGTGATGGTTCCAGAAACCAGGTGACACATCACATTTCTGAGTGAGGAGGCTGAATGAGCTGGCGCTTTCATTCTGTGCTTTCTGGCTGTGCCCTTGGATTTACTGAGCCCAACGGAAAGAGCAGTAAGGCTCACTGAAGGAAATACAGCAGCGGTAGTTTCAGAGGCTAAGAGCCCCATTCAATCAAGAGCTCTTAACTCTGTCTCTTTCTCTCTCTCTTTTTTTTCCGGCCATAAGGGATCTTGGTCCCCCAGTCAGGGATTGAAGCCACGCGTCCTGCATTGGGAGCACAGAGTCTTAAGCACTGGACGGCCAGGCCAGTCCCCTCCTCTCTTTCTGAGACTCTTCCTTCACACACAAGCCCCCCTGTGCTGCTGGCATCAGCAGGAAATGTTTCTATTGACCACAAAGTGCGGGACAGGGTGCGGCCAGGTGCTGACTCTTAGTCACAGCACGTGCCGCTCCCGCCTGCCGCCACTGCGTCGCTTGGCGGTAAGCCAGCCCCTTGTCATGCCTTCCTGAGGCCAAGTTTACTTTCTGGGAGGTTAAAAATCACTCAGAGACCCGAAGGGAATGGAGGCCATGGAGCCTGGAAGAGGGACCGCAGGTTCCAAGACCAGGTGACCCCCTCTTTAAATCCCAACTCTGCTGCTTCCTAGCTGTTGACTGGGCAAGCCATGTCCGCTATCCAGATGTCATGTTCCTTGTCTGTG
The DNA here is from genome assembly GCA_917880005.1 of Nanger dama. Classification (NCBI taxonomy): domain Eukaryota; kingdom Metazoa; phylum Chordata; class Mammalia; order Artiodactyla; family Bovidae; genus Nanger; species Nanger dama. The sequence continues at coordinate 757,541 of CAKJTW010000075.1, forward strand.
ATGAGCATCATAGCAGGACCTACATGGGGAAGGAATGAGATCATTCATGCGCAATACCTAAGGTAAAGCCTACACACAGCAATGCCATAAGCGGAGTCACTGTAAGTATTTCAACAGGTCATAATTCATGTCTTAATCTCATCCACCCTTCAAAGTCCAACCCAAATGCCTCTTCTCCTGGAAGCCTCCCTTGATGCCCTGAGCTAGAAAAACAATGATGGTAGTGTCTACAGAACTCTCATTGTGTGTCAGACATGGAGAGAGTAGCATGGAAACATACACACTACCAAATGTTAAACAGATAGCCAGTGGGAAGCTGCTGTATGACACGGGGAGCTCCGCTGGTGCTCTTGACAACCTGGGGGGGATGGAGTGGGAGGTGGGGGAAGGCTCAAGGGGAAGGATTCATGTTGATGTATGGCAGAGACCAACACAACATTGTAAAGCAATTCTCTCTCATTCAAAATTTCTGGATCACTATGCTGTACAATTGAAAATAACATGGTATTGTAAATCAACTATACTTCAATAAATTTTTTCACTTTAAATAAACAAAAATTTTAAAAAGAATTTTAGCTGTGTTATCTCATGTAATTCTTGTAACTATCCTATGATAGGGATCTTTCTATTCTATCCATTTAAAGGTGAGAAACTGTAGTTTCATGAAAGAGTAAGGTATCTGTTCATAGTTACTAAACATGACTAATAGTAATTGAGCACTTACTATGTGCCAGGCTTTTTCTAATAAGCACTTTGTTGTATTAATTCATTAAATCATAATTATAAGCCTATGAAGTAGAGGTTATTATTGGAAATAAACCCAAGGAGCTTAAATCACTTGCCCAAAGACCCAAACAGATACTTGTCCGGAGACTGGACGGTAACCATTGCCCCATACTGCCACATCTTAAACCCAACTGTCTTATTTGGGAGCCCAATATTTTAATCCTTACAGTGCACTCACCCCAGGAGATAATATGACTTTATCTTTACCTGCTTAAGGCACTTTATCACATTCTACTTCCTATACATTTATTTTGTAGGTCTTATCTCCCCTTCTATACCATAAATTTCATGCAGTCTGACTCTATTTTTATTCCTACCAATGCTGAGGATTTAAAAAGGGACACAGGGCAGGAACAGAGATGCAGATGTAGAGAACGGACTTCTGGACATGGGAGAAGAGGAGGATGGGATAAAATGAGAGAGTAGCATTGATATATATATATATATATATATATATATATATACACTACCATGTACAGAATAGCTAGCAAGCAGGAAGCAGTTGCAGAGCACAGGGGCTCAGCTCCGAGCTCTGTGATAACCTAGAGGGGTGGGATGGGCAAGAATGGGAGGGAGGCTCTAGAGGGAGGAGATATACGTATCCTTATAGCTGATTCACGATGTTGTACAGCAGAAACTAACACAACATTGTAAAGCAGTTATATAACAAGAAAAAAATAAAAATAATAATAAAAATTAACACAAGGTTTGACAGAAGGGAGATAAGCTTTGATGGTGATGATGACAATGAGCTTAAAAAGCCAGCATTATAGGACCTCATTTGTCCAGATTCACAATGAGAGCAAGGCTGCAGCAAGGCAGATTAGAGCTGGGGGAACCTGAAGAGCTAAACAAGACGATGCTACAAAAACAGATATTATCATGTTAGTAAGGGCAAACTCTGAGCTGTTGAAGCTCTGGGGAAGGTAGAAGCTCTAGTTGGTAGTTTTAAATTATGTCCACAAATCCTTGGAAAATCCTCCCTTTAAAAGGTGAAGCCTCATTCATTCCCCAACCCTGTTTCAGTGTGGACTGGACATGTGGCTCATTACTAACAATTAGAATGTGGCATAAATGTCTGTGTGATTTCCATGCATTTGGGCAAAAAAAACATTGCAGTCTCTGTCTTGCTCTCTTTTGGATCATCCACTCTGGGAGAAGCTAGATTTATTAAATCCCAGCAGTAAAATTAAGTGGCTCTTCCAAAGCTAAGTTGACCTACATACTAAAAATCCTTCTGTGTGTTCTAGTCTGTACTAGGAATGGACAGCTCTGGGAGACCAGCCACCCCATCCCTTCCCCATCTGAAATTAGAGTCTGGCTGACCTGAGAAACACTCTCCCAGAGGCAGAATCAAGCTCTAATCTACCCACCAAAATATAAAATGCCTTCATTTGCAGTGACAAAGTACCATTGCTGAACTTAAAGACTGAGAGCTTAAAGACCCTTGGTTTATGTTTCCCTTGGGGTCCCAGATCTCTCACCCCTGACAGAGAACTGGGCCAGAAGATGCTAGTCTGCTGTTTGCCGAGTCACAAGCAATGATAACTGTTCACTCCAGTGGTAACTTCCCCACAGGCGTGGGACAGGGGAACAGGTGTCTCTGTTTCTTGTGTCCCTGCTTGTCACCCACTCTTCCTTCTCTTCATCCCCCATCCCACATTATCTCATCCAGAATGCATGCTGAGCTAACAAAGCTAAACACAATTAGGCCCCAGACAGAGTTCAGTCCGTCACCCGGCCACCCACTCCCAACAGCTCCTCCAGCATGCTTTAATTTTATTTTACTTTGGTGTCCATGGGAATCTGTATTTGAGGGGGATGCAGACGGAATGCAACATGAGCAGATGGCTATGCTGTGAGCAGGAAAAGGCAGAGGATCAGCCCCGAAATACAGGGCTGAGTCAACACACATTTTGCAGGGGGCACACCTCTATGGGTCTCTGGGGGCCCATGGCAGATGCTGTCTCTGCTCTGGGCTCAGGGCACAGTCTCAGTGGAAGAGCGCTCAGACCTACCTCTGGGGGCACGTCGAAAGGCTCCACCTCAGCCTCTGTTGAGTTGGTTTTGTCTGAAGCCTGCTGGGCTTTGCCATCCTCAGTTTTGTCACCCTTGTCTTTACCAGCACCTTTGGAGGATTTGGCATCTTTGTCCTTCGGAGACAACTTGAACTCCTTGAGTGCCTTGGAGAATTTAGACTCCTGTGCTCCTCCCGAGAGGATCTCCACAGCAATCTCCACCAAGATCCTGCCCCGGAATGACACGCCTTCTCCGAAGCCTTCATTCAGTTCCTGGTAGTCATCCACCAGACTGTGGTTCCTGGGTGAGCCATACAGGTTAATCCAGGCAGGTCCAAACGTGGGCAGGAAGCCTAGAAAGAGCCCAAGCTTTAGTTGCCTGGTTATGCTTTCAAGCTGGTTACTGCTTGATGAGAGCTGTACACATTTGTTTAGAAATGTATAAAGACAAGATAAAATATTTACAGATATCCCATCATGGGGAGTTCCTTGGTGCCTTAGTGGTTAGGATTCTGGGCTTTCACTGCCATGGCCCAGGTTCAATCTCTGGTTGGGAAACTGAGATCCTGCAAGCCATGAGGCTCGGTCAAAAAAAAACAAAAAAACAAAAGAGAACATCCCGGACTTCCCAGGTGATACAGTGGATAGGAATCCACCTTGTGATGCAGGAGACACTGGTTCGATTCCTGGTCTGGGACAATTCCACATGCCACAAAACAACTAAGCCCGTGCACCACAGCTATTGAGCCCGTGTGCTCCAGCTACTGGAGAGAGTGTGCCCACAGCCTGTGCTCAGCGACAAGAGAAGCCACTGCGGTGAGAGGGCCGTGCACTGCAACTACAGAATAGCCCCTGCTCTCAAAACTAGAGAAAAGCCCGAGCATGGTAACCAAAATTAGAATAAAATTAAAGGAAGAAAGAACACGCCATCACAACTGGCATTCTGCTTTGTTTCTTTCTAGTCTTTCTTCCATGCATATGTTTAGACTTGTAATTTCAGCAAGACTATGTTGACATGCATTTTCATTCATCAAACTTTAATGGACTCCTAACATGTGCCAGACATTTTAGAGATGAAACATAGAGCTCAGTGGAGATTAAATCAGATACAAACATGAAACAAATATTCACATTACAGATGCTATGAAGGAGCTATATCTTGTACTGCAAGGACAAAGAACAGGCTGCTGTGGCATGGAGAGGAATCAGCCAGAGAGAGGGGGTTCTGGGCCCAGAAGAGAACATATGGTGTTGGAAAGGAGCTTGGAGGCAGAAGGAACTGGAAGAGAAAGCCAGTGCGGCTGGAGTCCAGAGAGGGAGAGGGTGAGAAGAGTGTGGCAAAGCAAGTGGGTCTGTCTTTATCCTAGAGATTATGGACTATTCTAGAGGAGTTTGAGGAAAGACGTGACCTACTCAGATGCGTGTTTTGAAATTCACTCTGATTGCTATGTGAAGGGTTATAAGAATGGATGTGAGTGCACTGGTTCGAGGACTCCTTCATCATTAAAATTCAAGACATGGATAGCTTGGACCAGGGTGATGGTAGTGGAGATCGAGAGAAGCAAATGTTCTGAAATGTGCTCTAAATGTAGAACTGAAAAGACTTGGTGATCTTAACTTAGCATAAGTCGTTTCCTTTCTTGATCCACAGCATCTGGGAAAATGTAAGTGTCTGTGCAAACATCTCTTTGGCAACCAAATGTTCCTTTTGTTTTCTTTTCTGCAGCATGTAAGATCTTCATTCCTGGACCAGGGATTGAACCTGGAACCCCTGCAGTGGAAGCTCAGAGTCTTAATCACTGGACCTCCAGGGAAATTCCTAGAATGTTCCATTTTGACTGGCAGTACAGGATGGTGGCCCTGAGCTTGACTTCCTGGGTTCAGATCTCAAGTCTCAGCTTTGCCATTTTCAAGCTGTGTGACTTTGGAGAAGTCTTTTAACTTTCTGATGTCTCAGTATCCTCAACTGTAAAATGGGGCTTCCCTGGTGGCTCAGAGGTTAAAGCGTCTGCCTGCAATGCGGGAGACTTGGGTTCAATCCCTGGGTCAGGAAGATCCCCTGGAGAAGGAAATGGCAACTCACTCCAGTATTCTTGCCTGGAGAATCCCATGGACAGATGAGCCTGGTGGGCTGCAGTCCATGGGGTCGCAAAGAGTTGGACACGACTGAGCGAGTGACTTAATAGTACCTATCTCAGGATTATCTCTTGGGATAATCTAATCTATCAGGATTAAAAGAGATAATATTAAGTGTTTCACTGAAGTCTCTAGGAAATGCTCTAAAATATTAGCTGTTACTTTTAATAAGTGCATCAGTGCTAAATCTCTTCAGTCGTGTCCAACTTTTTGTGGCCCTATGGACTGTAGCCCTCCAGGTTCCTCTGTCCAAGGGATTTTCTAGGCAAGAACACTGGAGTGGGTTGCCAAAACCTCCTCCAGGAGATCTTCCTGACCTAGGAATCAATATGTATCATAATTTGCTTAACAATTCTTGTTGATGAAAAGTTGCCATATGCTTTATTGTATCAATAATTTTAATACCTGAAAGCTTCCTCCCTCCATCCCCTCACCCACTGCCCCACTCCTCCATGGACTAGATTCTATCCTGCCTTTGAATAAATTCAAAGAAGTAGTGATATTGTGTTAAAAGAGGTAGGAAGATTCTACAACCCATGATATCTACTTTTTACTATTGCTATACATCTTCCTGAACCCAACAAAGTGATTCTGAAAAGTTGGGGGTAAAACATGTCTATGTCTGATTGAGAAATCCTATAGATGGGCAGAATGTGCTTTCTACATAAAGCAATCTGGGGCAAACATTTCCTCAACATGGAAAGTTAAATGGTATATATTTATTAAGGCCTTTTTATGATGACACTCTTGTGCAGGGCACAAAAATGTGTAAAGCTTGTTTTCTGTATAAGCCAAGCCTTTTACAGTATAATGTGTATACACACACATATACACAAATACATACATTAATTAACACAAATTTGTAGTGCAGAGAGATTCTCTTGAGATTTAAATAAAAGGAAGGTGGGTTGGGATAGAGAATTATCAGCTATTAATTTAGATTTTGCTAATAGGGTAAGTCCCCTCCATATGAACATGTAAGCTGCAAACTTTCAAAAGTTGCAAATGTGTGCCAACCCTTGTATGCCAGCTGTTGTACTGTACTACTGTACTTTTCAAGGCACTGTACTGTAAGATTAAAAAAGTTTTATTTTTTGTGTGTGTTTTTATGTATGTATGATGTGTATAAAAAGTATTATCAACCTATTATAGTACAGTACTGTATAGTTGATTGTGTTAGCTGGGTACTTAGGCTAACTTTTTGGACTTACCAACAAATTGGACTTATGAACACACACTTGGAATGGAACTCATTTGTATATAGGGGAATTACTGTGAAGAGCTTTATCCAGGATGAAAACTCTTTGGACTGACTCAGTGAATTAGCTGGGACTCTCCATTCTTGCCCTGGCTCTCTGCAGTCAGCTCATGCTCTTGAGTTTCCATCAGTAGTTGAGGGAACCATATTTTCTGAACCATTTAAACACAGTAAAACCATTCTAAGCTTGTGAGCCATACATAGATACATGGTAGTTCAGATGTGGTCCATGGACCACAGTTTGCCAACCTCTGGTCCAATCTAAAGTCTTCATTTTCCAGTTGGGAAGCATAAAGCCCAGAGAAAGGGAGTGACTTCCTCAAGAACACACAGCAGTGTTCCTGGAAGACCTGGGACAGGGAACAAGCCTCGTGTTTCCTAGAGTCTGGCTCTGTCCACTACCCTAAACCAGCCCAAGCCACAGACCATGCAGAGATGGAAAGTGCCTAACACATCACCTGTTCCACTGATGAGGAGGAGCTCTAAATGAACCATTTCAAGACCCTACCTTGAAGTCAGACTTGTGAGGCCTTACCTTTATCTCCATCCTGTTCATTGGAGATTTTCTTCAAGTCAATGAAGTGGGTTGCCAACACTATATCATTCATGCTGCCTTCATCCCACACCTGGATTTTTACCCTCCGACACAATGGAGGGAACATTTCCTTGAAGACCACCTGTTCATGCCACACGGGATCGGCACAGTTCTTCTGCACCGTGGTTCGCCCCTAAACACAAAGCCAGGAGGATGTGAACCACTGAAGGAAATGAAAGAGGCCTTTGACCAACTAAAGAAAACTCCTCACACCAGCTGGAAATATAAAGTAAGTTGCCAAGTTAATTAGCCTGTTTCCACGGGGCACCCATGAAAATCAGTTACATCCCATGAACATAACCAGTGTCCTGCTCTGTGCCAGACACCATGCTGGGCATCTGGGACAAAAGGAGGATTGTCACAGGTCCTCCCCCAGAAAGTTCTCATCATCACACTGGGTTGAGGTGAAACTGACACCTGTGTTATGAAGGCATTCCATGCATTTCCAGGAAGACAGCAGATACAATTAGACCCTGAGTTCATGTCTTATAAAAGTAGGACCAGGGATTTTTTTTCCCAGGTGGTCCAGTGGCTAAGACTCCATGCTCCTGATGCAGGGAATCTGGGTTCGATCCCTGGTCAGGGAACCAGATCCCACATGTTGCAACTGAAAGACCCTGTGTGCCACAGTGAAGATGAAAGATCTCACGTGCCTCAGTGAAGACCCAGCACAACCAAATAAATAAATATCTTTTAAAATTAGGACCTGGTACAAATCCCTTCCCCAGTCTAGACCTCAGTTTTCTCTTCAAACAATGGAGGTGATATCCTATATGGGGGTTATATATGTCCTATATATGCCAATGGGACCCAAGACAAAAGTAGTCCAAGGTTCACCCTGCCAAAGGGAGGAGCTGGGTAGAGACACGTGTGTTAGCTGAAGCTTCTGAGTCCAACTAATCAGGATTAATCTCTGACCATGTGCCCAGGCCCTGACGCTTCCAATGGCTCTTGAGCAGGGGAACAGCTGGACACAAGGATGTCCAGGCTTACATATGATAAGGACAAGCTGGGTAGCTTGTGGAGCAGACTGAAAGGGAGGTGGTGATTCTCTGAGACTGGGGAATGGCCAATAGCTCAGAGAAGTAGCCAGAGGTGAGGAAGGAGACCTGCCTGCCTCCATGACCCTTCCAGGAAGGTGAAGGTGAGAGGAAGTAGGTGACTCTCCCCTACTTTCCCGCCACATGCAAGGCCTTTTGGCGACAAGCTTTCTCTCTCCAGGCATGCCTTGATTTCGATTTTAATGTAATGTTCTTTACCCAGCAATGTCCTGGGGTAAAGAGCAGAATTCCGGCCCCAGGTCTGCCAGGATTGGGACAACGGACACTCACCGTCTGCCCAGCAAAAGAGACCTCCACAAAGGGATCCACGAGGTCCTTACTGTCACCCACAAATGCTTTGGTGACATTCGCCATGATGCTGGAGTTCACCTTGGGCAGCCCTTCGGCTTTGTAGAGTCTCACGTAGAACCTGGCCCAGGGCCTCTCTGACGGAAACCCTTGAGGGATCAAGAGGTTCCTTATGGGGGACAAAAATGAAACATTAAACAGCTGTTTCACTTGAAAGGATAGAAAGAAAAGGTAGAGGCAATTTGGAGGCAGAAAGGAGAAACCTGATACAGGAGAAAAGATCAAGATGCATCGCTAAAATGAGTTTTCTTCCTGGTGTGAATGACAGTGCAGGGTATGAATAGAATCAATGCAGCGAGCCCATTCAGGTCCCAGAATTGCAGAATAAACACTTAAAGAGGTGCATTAAATCTCTCCATTTCATAAGCCAGTGGCTGAACTTATTCTCCCTTCAAAGAAAATCAGCTTAATTCAGATCCATAGGATAAGCTTGAGAATAGCTTATCTACTGTGCGTTGATATAGAAAGACAGGCTGTTCTTGTTCTAGAAGTTGCCCTCCCAAAGGATAGTGGTGCCTTTGGTAGGACACCTCACGGTGCCCCGGAGAGAGCAGGGTCTCGGGGGAAAGGCCTCTTTAACTCGGCAGTCCTCGGGAACCCGTGAGGAAAGGGAGAGAGGAAAGACACGGAAGTGGGGATGTGTCATTTCTCTTGCGTGGTCCTCCATGGGCCTGTCTCACTTTTCTATTTGCTCCTCGGCATCGGAGGTTTTGGCGTTGGGCTTTAAGACATCTCCTTTTCCAGTCACGCTGATGTCACACTTCAGGTACCCCTTCGTGCCGGTCCTGATGTCTCCAGGATCCGTGAGCAGGGCCCACTTGTCACAGAACTGATGACCTGCAAGTCGTCCCGACAGCTCAGATACCCTGCATGGGTGTACCCAGATGCCCCACCCACTTCTCCTCCAACACAAACCTCCCCACCTCTGCTCCCCAGGAGGGGCTCGCTCATCACAGCTGATTCCACGTCTCATGGTGCCCCTCTCTCCTCCTGTCCCTCCTCACCTCTCTCCCCAGCCACTTCTCTGTCTTTTCCCCAGCCTGCCACAGGGATTTGGGAAGCCCTTGACCAAGTGGGAAATGCCTGACTAGAGTCTAGCTTTGACCGGAGAGAAGGACATGGATGCAGTGTAGAGGCTATGCCTGATGGAATGGCTTGCCTGGGGGTCTGTGCTTCCGCTGCAGGGACCACTGGTTGGGAAATTAGGAGCCTATATGCTGCGCGGTGTAGCCAAGAGAGAAGAAGCCACACATAATTTCACAAGCCACAAATGCCACTCTTTTTGCTTGGCCTACACAGTGACCCCAAACTTCAAAAGCTCTCACGAAATCTAGACTTTAAGCTTATCTTTAAAAAACAAAACAACACAAAACAAAAAAACCTGTTAGATCTGGCAATACATAGTCCACATTGCCACACGGTGGCAGGAAGGAAAGGAGCTGAGTAGATGCTATCCCTTCCATAGGCGTTATGTCCCCCTGCCTCCACTTCCCCCAGCCTCCCTCATTTCCCACTGCATTAAAACCAGCCCACTGCACTCAGTGATGCCCTGCCTGGCCGCCTGGGGTCATGTGAGTTGGAATCACTGTTGAAGAGAAAGAACCTTTGACTATAAGATCGATATTTGCTGCTGGTTCTGTTACTGATTAACTCTTGACCTTGGACAATCTGCCTAGCACCTCTGAAAAATCAGGGATAATAGCAATAATTACTGCAAACCCATGTGTGACTTATCATAGCCATTATTTTGTGCTAGATCCTATGAAGTGCTTATACATATATGCTTATGTATATATTCACTTACATATATATTTACTTAATCCTCCAACAACTCTATGGAGGAGGTGCTATCATATCCCAATTTTTACAAATAAGGAAATCGTAGCACAGAGAAGTCAAGTTATTAACCCAAGGTTGCACAGCTAAGAAAGAGCAGAGTAGAATTTGAAGCCAGGCAAATCTGGCCCCAGAGTCTACATTTTAACTTCCACATTTCCTTCCTGTGTCTCAGGGTAATAAATTGGACAGACTTTGGGAAAATATTTTTAAAAACTGCTCAGAAGTATCCTTGGGTTGGGAAGATCCCCTGGAGAAGGGCATGGCAACCCACTCCAGTATTTTTGCCTGGAGAATCTCCATGGACAGAGGAGCCTGGCAGGCGACAGTCTATGGGGTCACAAAGAGTCAGACATGACTGAGCAACTAAGCACACAGCATACGGACATATAAGACAGCTTTATCATTAGACTGAAAACTTGGAAGATGAGATCCACGAGTTATATACAGTTATACCACTTTGCTTAACTGATGCTCAATGTATTGAATGAATGGATAAGTGGATAAAGGGATAAATGAATTCTGACACTCCTAGGTGTCAGAATGAGAGAAGAAGAGCAAGAGAGACTGGGAGGCAATATTTTCTCACCAGGTTGGTTGTACACGGTCCCCAGGTCCACTTTGAAGGAGCCGATCAGTACACTTCCTATCAGCTTGTGGTGAAAGACCTGCAAGAGATGGAGCAGTGAGTCTGGCAACAGTAGATTTCTCTTTGAGGCTAAATCTGTGTAAAGGGCTCATGACAAATCCATCAAAGAGGGTTCTAGGCCTTGAACCTTGTCTGGCCTTCAGTCTTATCTGGGGCACAGTGACATTTGGTTATCAAACCTCAGGGATGGCTGTAAGGGTGGCCAAAGAATCACAGCTATACCTCATCCTCTAGCAGGATTTTAGCTAACTGTCCTTTGAGGGACATCCATCAAATCTCACCACCTAAAAGGTGTTTGTTTTTTGTTTGTTTGTAGCCAAAGTGAACTCTAGAGTAGCCCAATATTCAAATCTATCTCTGCATTCAGAAACCTCTACCCAACTTTGGTTTGGTTTTTTTTTTTTTTGGCTTTGGTCATGGGGTCTTGGCTGTGGCATGAGGAATCTTCCATTGTAGCACATGGGCTCTATAGTTGTGGCAAATCAGCTCAGTAATTGCAGCCTCAGACTTAGCAGCTCCACAGCATATGGGATCTTAGTTCCCTGACCAGGCATCAAACCCATGTCCCCTGTATTGCAAGGTAGATTCTTAACCACTGGGCCACCAGGGAAGTCCCAAATCTACCCATCTTTAAATGCCTAGAGCAAACGCTGCCTCCTTCAAGCAGCCCTCCCGATCCTTCACAACTGAACATGTTCCCTTTCTCTCCTAAAATCCCACAATGCTTTGCTCACAATTTTCCCATCTCTACTTCTTGCGAAGTTTTGGACATGTACAGTAGGCAGGACAAAAGAGGCTGTCATCCTCAATATTTTTTCTGATAAGTCAGTAGACTGCTGGCTGTTTATAGCAGAACATTTTTCATTCTATATGCAATTAAGATAAAAATTTCTACAGGAAGCTGGCAGAGCTGGGCCTGGGTCCAGAAGCCACAAAACTCCTGAAGAATCAGGACTAGTTTAAACTTTAACCCAGAAAAGAGAAAACTGATGGTGTGGATGAAGGGCAATAGTAACTCAGGTGTCTCCCACTCTTGAAAATACTGCTATCTAAAAGCAGGTATAGGATCCCTTTGCAGTTCTCAAGTTGCAGGAAGAGAGATTTCAGCTTACTGTAAGGATAATTTTATAACAGAACTCTCCAGCAATGGAATGGGCCTCTCTAGAAGTAGTGACCTCCCCATCACTGGATATAATCAAGTAGTACCCAAGAACCCCATGTCATATGTCACGGAAGTGGTGGAGAAGGATTTCTGTACTGGCTGGAAGTTGGACTACATGGCCTCTGAGCTTCCTTCTAATCATAAAATTCTATGAGATCCTTGATTCAAGGACAGTTTTCTACCTTCTTCTTCCAAGTTAGAGAAACAGAGATAGGCAATACCAGCTTTGATCCTCTGCTAAAAATCCACTTGCCTCACAGAGAGTCATGACCCTTCTCTATGATGCTGCATAAAACCTAGCTATTAACTGTTCCTCTGAACTCTAGACAGTCCCCTCAGAGCCTGCAATAAAGCTGATCCCACAAACAGGTGGTTGTCTGAGTGATGCAATGAGACAACATCTGGGCAATGTCCCAGGTCCCGAAATATCTTCTCGCCACCTGTCAGCATGCCTGAAATTCACATGTGAAAAATGTTTGGCACCTGGTGACTTCTCATTCTTCAAGAGTCACATTCTTCAAGTACCCCCAAGCAAGACTCCACTATTACCTAAATCTTAATGCAGAACTTATTTATAATACAATATAATATAGACTGAATGGTGAAGAAGATAAGCAAGGAAGTCTTCAAGACTTCCCAAAGCCTAGAATCTCTTCCACCTCCATCACCACCAATGATATACTTACTGAGATTTTGATGATCTTGTCAAAAAGATGCAATTGGGGCCCGACTAAGTCGAAGACAAAGTACTGTAAAACATAAAGTTCATTCTGCATGTAAGAACTTTCATGTAAGAACTCTATTCTTCTAGTTCTACATTGTTCTAATGAATTGCTGCTAGGTTCCCAATGGCATAACTTATCATCAATTAATTGACTTATTTAATTTGTTTGATTTGTTTTCACTGAAACTTGTTTAATTTGCTTTCTTCACACATTTTTCTAGCTGGGAAAGATTCCCCAGTCTCTACTAACTGATTCCTTCAACATCTGATGAACTTTAGGCTCGAAAATTAGAGTCCAAATCTGTAACAAAAATTTTTAATTCAACTTTTTGATTTCCCAATGATTATGTTTAGCCCAATGTAATGTCACTTAGATGCAAGACTTGTTTGCATATGTAGCTCAGTCGGTAAAGAATCTGCCTGCAGCGCAGGAGATCTGGGTTCGATCCCTGGGTTGGGAAGATCCCCTGGAGAAGGAAATGGCAACCAATTCCAGTATCCTTGCCGGGAAAATCTCCTGGACACAGGAGCCTGGTGGGCTGCAGTCCATAGGGTCTCAAAGTGTTGGGCACAACTGAGCGACTAACACTAGCACTCATACTCATGAACAAATCTGTAGAGCTTTGCAGCTTTAAAGCACTTCCACACATTTTATTTCATATTGCATTCACACGGAAAGATGTTATGGAGGTGGGAGAGAAGAACAGGAAGCAGAACACTGCCACTTTAACTCATGGTAAAAGGCGCTAAGGCAGGAATGATAAGGAGGAAAGGAGTTAACAGCTCAAATGTTCTGCAGGTGGGGAGTAAAACAGGAAGGAGGCACTGCCACTCTAACTAATAGTTAAAAGCCCTAAGGCAGGAGTGATGGAGAAGAAAGGAGTTAGTCAACAGCTCAAATGGGATTTGGGAATTTTCTGTTGATTTTATTATGCATACGCCCCCTGACTTCCTTTTCAATTTCCACTCTCATTAAAAAATTAATTAAGAGTTGGCTGCACTTTTTGACAATTCATGGTGCTGAAGTGTCTGGGAGGAACAAGCACTCTTGCACACAGTTGGAATGTAAATCATTACCTCTTTGGAGGGCAATGTGGTGATATCAAATTTTAAATGCATATACTCTTCACCCCAACTATGCCATTTAAATATCATTATAAGTAGTATCCAAAGGCTGAAAAAAATTTTAATATCCATCAATGAGGGACTTACTGGTTTAGTAAATTATAATAAGTCTATGCAATGGAAAACTCTACAGCGAAGAAGGGAAAGTAAGGTTGAACTAGATGTCTTGGTACAGAATAATCTCCAGGATACATCATTTTGTGAAAAGGCCAAGGTCTAGGACAGTGTGTGTAGAATGCTACCATTTGGCTACAATATTCGTTCACTTGGAATATTTCTGGAAAGATACACAAATGCCTGGTGAGAAAGTCTGCCTCCAGGGAGGAGGACTTAGAGATCAAAGATCGGGGGAAACACATATACTGTATATATTTTCTTATAAATTATTTTATATTTTTCATATCTTTGACAGTTTTTAAAAACTGTGTAATCTTTTTATTTAGAAATGAGAAATTAGTGTGTATAAACTTAGAAGATCTATGTCTCTCTTTGATGTTTTCCTTTACAATTTTTATGCTGCTTAGAAAAATACCACTGCTTTACTTTCCAAATCAGTATGACTGTGTCAAAATTAATAATTAAATTTTCAGTGTTTCTGCTCTGCAACTGAATGTTTATCTTCTTACTGCTGCTGCTGCTAAGTCGCTTCAGTCGTGTACGACTCTGTGCAACCCCATAGACGGCAGCCCACCAGGCTCTGCCGTCCCTGGGATTCTCCAGGCTCTCCTGGCCCTGGGATTCTCCAGGCAAGAATACTGGAGTGGGTTGCCATTTCCTTCTCCAATGCATGAAAGTGAAAAGTGAAAGTGAAGTCGCTCCAGTCTTGTCTGACTCTTAGCGACCCCATGGACTGCAGCCTACTAGGCTCCTCCATCCATGGGATTTTCCAGGCAAGAGTACTGGAGTGCCATTGCCTTCATACTCAGAACTTATGATGAATGAAGATGAGTTTATAAGAAATTGGTACAACCAATATGGAAAACAGTATGAAGGTTTCTCAAAAATTAAAAACAGAACTACCATAGGATCCAGCCAATTCTACTTGTGAGTGTTTATCTGAATAAAACACAAATTCGAAAGGATATGTGCCTCCCTATGTTCAGTACTATTTATAATAGCCAAGATATGGAAGAAACTTTGTCCATCAACAGATGAATGGATAAAGAAGATGTGATACATATCCACGATGGAATATATCTCAACCATAAAAAGACAACAATGAAATACTGCCATTTACGACAGCATAGACAGACCTGGAGGGTAACATTCTGAGTGAAATAAATCAGACAGAGAAAGATAAATACCAGATGATTTCACTTACATGTGGAATGTAAAAAAACAAAACAAATGAGCTAACATAACTGAACAGAAACAGACTCATGGATACAGAGAACAAACTGATGGTTGCTAGAGGGCAGGGGTGTTGAGGGGATGAGTGAAAGGGAGCAAGAGGTGTGAACTACCAGTTAGAAAGTAAATAAGTCATGGAGATGTAAATTAGGGCACAGAAAATATGGTCAAGAGTATTATAATAACTTTGTGTGATGGCAGATGGTAACCAGATTTACCACGGTGATCATTTCATAATGTATTAAAAACTGCATTACTAAGTTGCACATCTAAGACTAACATAATATTGTAAGTCAGTTATACTCTAATAAATATTTTTTAAGTAAAGAGAAAATGGGTCTATTGAAAACAACAATGAATTTAAAATCAGGAGGAATTCCTTGCCTCGACTGTCCATTGTCTGTTAAGTTTTGTTCTTAAGGAGGCTCAGCAAGCTTGCCTTGGGCTTAGATGAGAGATGGGAAGCAGTCAGGAGGAGCACAGATTTTCTGTTTGGCTGAAGAACGCTGCCATATGGTGAAGAGCATGTTGGTGGAAAGGAAGCTGGTGACCCCATGACTTACTTCGTTGTAAAATGGGCTGTTGGTTCCTTCCTTCACTGTGCTTTGCTTCTTCTCATCCCCGACCTCGATGATCACAACCGGATCTATGTTCTCACCCACCAGCTGGCGGGCCTCCGTGATGGTTATGGCAATCTACAACACAAAGCAGCGCGCGCACACTCTGGGCCTGGCTGCTCAGCCGCACAGGAAGAGCTGGGGGAGGGCTTCCCCTGGTGACTCGATGGTAAAGAATCCGCCTGCCGAAGCAGGAGACACAGCTCCGATCTCCGGTCTGGGGAGATTCCTGCCGAGGAGGATCTAAGCCCACGCACCGCAACTACTGAGCCTGTGCTCTAGAGCCTGGGAGCCACAGCTGCTGAAGCCCGTGGGATGCAGGCACTGAAGCCCTTGCACCCTAGAGCCCGTGCTCCGCCACGCAAGTCACTGCAATGAAAGGCTCATGCACCTCGCCCAGAGAGCAGCCCCCGCTCACCACAGCTACAACAGCGAAGACCTAGCACAGCCAACAATGAATGAATAAATAAAGCTATTAAAAAAAAAAGATGACGAGCTGGCCGAGGCTGGGTAGGAAGGACTCATCACTTACTTGGTAATTTTGGGACCTGACCTCCCCATCGTGGATCTTAGTCAACAGTTTCGACCTATTGAAAGAAAGTTTAACACATATGTTTCATTAAGTAAAAACCTACCTGTGGAATCTAGAAAAATGAATCTATTTCCAGGGCAGGAATAGAGATGCAGATGTAGAGAATGGACGAATTGACTGAGCAACTTCACTTTCTTTAGAATTACCTGGTGGCTCAGACAGTAAAGAGTTTGTCTGCAAGGCAGGAGACCTGAGTTCGATCGCTGGGTTGGGAAGATTCCCTGGCGAAGGAAATGGCAACCCACTCCAGTATTCTTGCCTGGAGAATCCCATGGATGGAGGAGCCTGGCAGGCTACAGTCCATGGGGTCGCAAAGTGTCAGACAGGGCTGAGCAACTTCACCTTCACTCTCACAGGGATGGGGTAGGGAGGGTGGGACAAACAGAATAGCGCTGACACGGTACCGCGTGCGCAAGAGCTAGCGGGAGCTGCTGCATGGCACGGGGAGCTCAGCTCCGTGCTTGCGATGACCTGGGGGAAGGGGGAGGGAGCCCGCAGGGAGGCGACATATGCAAACACATGGCTGACTCACTTCATTGCACAGCAGAAACTAATACACAGTTGTAAAACAATTATACTGCAAAAAAATAATGCTTCTTCCAAAAATAGTAATTACTATTCTCTAAATAAATAAATAAAAGAACCTACCTTAAATCCATAAGCCATGCTAATATTTTCCCAGGTATTTCTAAGTGCTTTTATTTATACTAGATATTCTCTCTCCCTCTCTGGAGTAGATAAGTGCAAATGGACACGTGACTTAACCTCTCTACGCCTCAGTTTTCCCATCTTAAAAAATGGAGCTAATAATAACCCATATACATGGAGTGATTACTACAATTAAACGATGTAACATATATAAAGATTTAACTTAGCATATGGCAAAATTAAACTTCAACTCTTATTGTGAGTATGATTATCAGTAACATTTATTTCTTATTTTACAGAATGAGAACCTGAGATGCCCCAGCAAATCAGTGGCAGACCTGGGTCTAAATAAGAATCTTCCTTATCTGCTGTCTGGTCCTATCCAGATGACCACTTTGCCATTTCATCCAGCAATTCTGGGTTTCATGATTGCTTTTAGGGGGAAAAAATTGGTAAAAAACAAAAAACAAAGAAAATTGCAAGGAACAACCAGCCATCTTAGTGAGATTTCACTTCCAGGGGACTTCATTTGTCTGGACTGTCACGAGTAATTGAAAACAGATGTGCAATGCCTGGGCATTTAGAAATTGGATAATAATAGAAAGATATGAAGAATCCCTGTTGTCACAGAAGCACAATGGGTAAGGAAAAAAACAAAGCTCGAGTTTCTATAGAATTTTATTCTCTTGCCTTCTAGCAAGACTGCATCTGATTTCATTCTGTTTCTGCTGATTGTAGCTGACTCTAGTAGAGAATAAACTAGTAAGAATCTCAAGGCTTTGGAATCAGACTGGTCTGAATTAGAATATTTGTTTTCCCCAGTTTTGTGACATTAACCTTAATTTCTTCATCTAAAAATAGAAATAATTTCTACTGCATAGGGTTGCTCTATGGATGAAAAGAAATAGTGCATGTAGGAAAAGATAGATATCAAAGGGTATCTGTTCTTTAATAAAATAGCAAACCTGTACCGAGCATTTACTATGTGAAAACTCTGTGCTAGTCTCAGGGAGAAAACATGAAGAAGTCATCATCTTGGTCCTTGCAGAGCTAGCAATCTATCCAAGGGAGAGAGGACCAGAATATATAGACAGAACTATTAAGTACAAAATGTGTCATAGGGAAAGAACGTAACAGAAGTTCAGAGAAGAGAAATATGCGTGAGAGCCAAACTAAGCAATAAAGAAGTCACTACAGAGGTCGTTTGAATTGAGCTCTGGTGGATGGGTAGAATTTTAACTGATGGAAAATTCCCTGACCAAGAAGAAAGGAAAAGGCTAGTACTTCTCTTTCACGTGCCTTTCTCCACCAATGCAGTACTATTATCCTAGTAAAATAAATGTCAAAGGATCCATTAGAGGATATTAAAAATAATTGAAATCCTGATTCTGGAGTTTGAAGGAGGTAGGTGTCAAGGTGCAGTCTAGGGGGAAGGAGATATTACAGTGAGTATAAGCATACAAATTTCATGCTTTCTTTTAAGCATCAATATCTGAGCAATCACCTCTTCTGATTTCCATCTCTCTCTGCCCCCTACCCTACCCTTACACACATATACTGTGCATCCTGTCACAGCCCAGTAATAACAACTCAGGATCTTCCTGTCACCCAGGGAAGCACCAGTTTGCTCTACTGATAGTAATAATCCTGAGTGGAAAAGGAAAGGATGGCATGAGGAATTACCATAAATAAGAAATGGACACAAACAAATCAAAGGGTATCTAGCCCCAGTTACTGGCTTCCCCATATCCAGACTGTCTATTCTGGAAATTGCAGTCTGCTCTTGCTGTGACATGGGCTGGACTTGCGACTTGCACTGGCCAAAAGACTGCAGCAGAAGTGACTTTTGCCAGTTTCAAGCCTAGGTTCAAGAGATCGTGTGTGTACTTCCATTCTTTCTTTCAGAACTCTGGCATTAGCCCCACTGGAAAAAGTTTGGGGGAATTCCCTGGTGGGCCAGTGGTTAGGACTCCCCACTTTCCCTGCAGGGGGTGTGGGTTCAGTTCCTGCTCAGGGAATTAATATCCCACAAACTGTGTGGCCAAAAAACAAAAACAAAAACCTAGCTTGCTAGAGGATGCAGTACTATAGTGAGAAAATCCCCATAGCTCCAAGTAAAGAAATCCTAGGCCAGTGCACAATGGCCCAACCCTCAAACTAAAATCAACAGAGCTGCCAAATGATGAGAGAAACACAAGTGATGTACTTGTGACAATCTGGAATCAGTAAAAACTAACCAACTAACCTGTAGACTCATGAGCAATAATGAATTCTTACCTTAAGCCTTGGGGTTATTTGTTCCACACCGATAGCTAACTGATAGGGCAGATTGTGTGCAGAACGAGGTCAGTTTGTTCTGACTTTTTGTTGGGTAGTAAAAGAACCACTTTCTCATTTGGGACAAACACAAAGCTAAGACATCTAGCATCTTGATGACTTAAAGAACAGGTGAGGGACAGCTCCTGATTCTGTCTCCTGCTGCTGTTGTCGTTCCTGAACAATGAGGGGCATGAAGATTTAAAACTAGAAGCTGGTAGAGCCGGGGCCCTGGCCAGCACTGCCAGAGAGGAAGTGAAGGGGACACAGCATGCTGTCTTCCTGCCTCAGACCTTCAGCTCCTTGCAGGCAGGGACTGGCTTTATTCTCCCAGAGTCTGCAGGGTGCCTGGCACAAGGGAGGTGCTCAGTGTAGGCTGATTGTCTGTGTCAACATTGTACCTTCTCTTTGGAGGAGATGAAGGGACAGGAGTGATGGAAGTATTGTCATAAATCAAATCTCCTCCCAGGCCTTCCTGGTGAGAAAGTCCCTCCTGTGGTGTTTCTGCTTCAGCTTGACCATCTAGAGAAGCAAACAAAGAGAAAAGTCTATTAAATATGCCACACTGTGGCGATCTGAGCCTCGACTCCGTGTCCAGCGCTATGCCAGTCACCACAGACACACAAGGAGACCAGAAGACAGTCCTTGACCTCATGGACCTTAACATTTTATTGGCAGAAAGGCCAGACACATGTTATGCATCTTCTGTTCCAAAAAAAAGGTAGATTTGTATGCCTGGTGTTGTGGGGTTATGGCTTATGAATTTAAAGATGCGTTTTCAAGTCACAACCTTGCCACATTTAGACTTTAGACAACTAATTTATTCCCTCTCCGTCTCATTAGCAAAATGTCATGTGCATAAAAATCACCTGTGAAGCTGTTAAAATGCAGATTCTGATCCAGTAGGTCCAGGGTAGGGCCCAAGACTCTGCATTTCTAAAAGCAAGGTCCCTGGTGAGGCCATTCCTGCTGTTCAAGGGCTAGTTTTGAGAAGTGAGGTATCACAGCTTGAATAATGTTCCCCAAAGAGAACAGATCCGGGTCCATTTTCATAAATGTAATTTTATACTGAACCTCAATATACAACACAAGTCTGTTGACACTAATCTGTTCTATGTGCCATGGGGTGGAATGCAGGGCAGTGACCTTCTCCCAGCCTTACCATCTTCCTCTTCAGCAAACCCTGAAGCCATTTCTTAGAACCCTGGGCTCTATGGGAAACTGGTAAGCTTCTAAACCCCTTCCAACTTTGATATATATTGATTCTCTGATTTGAATTAGTGAACCAACAAAACAGAACTGAATCAGAAGACAGAATAATGCAGCCCATGGTGCCACAGGAGCTCATGGACACGGACCTCATAGGTGTCCAGGAGCTAGAGAAAGGATGGCTGAGCCCGTGCTGCCTGCTCTGACTCTTCTGTCACTCGGGAAAAAAAAGTCTAGCCTGTAGAGACCCTAGAGTAATGCCAGTACCCAACTGTGCGACTTGAAGTGTGCAGATAAACTTTATTGCTCCCCGTCTTGACCACAGGGCCTCAGGAATCAGGAGCAACTGTTACAGAGTCAGGTATCCAGTGAACATTCTTAGGAACCTTACACATGCCAGAATCTGGGCTATGTTAGATGTGCAAGATGGAGAAATTAGCAAAGCATGGACCCCTCCCTATGGGGTCCATGCAGGAGGGTGAGACCGACCTGGAGGTGGGAAGGCAGTCAGCTGAAGCTTCATCCATAGCCAACATTCATTCACTCACTCCCTCCCTCATCCATTCTTTCATTCCCTCATTCATTCAGTCACTGAAATACTGCGTCCTCTCCAATCAAGTAACCAAGCAGCATCCACAGTAACCTTCTTTAAAAAAAAAAAAAAAAAGATTATGTTTCTCTTTGAAAACCCCTTTTTGAAAAACTGCACTTAGAATACGTCCGAAGTCCGCACAGGACTCTAATTCCCTACCTACCTGACTACCATCTCCTCCTGGCCCACCCGCTCCTCTGGTCCTGCCCTCTTTGCTTTCTAGTTACTCACTCCCATCCCTTCTAACAAGCTGCCTCCTGCTTGGAGTTTTTCTTCACAGGCTGCTCCACCTGAGTTGCTCTCCCCGCACTGGTGGGCTCCCACTCATTCTAGATGTTGTAACTTAAATATTCCCTCCCCCCACAGGAAGCCCCTCTCGAACCACACTAAAAGAAAACCCCCAATAGACTCCACTTAAGCACATGGTCTGTTTTCTTTCCAGCGCTTTTTTCCCCTTGTAATGCAGTTTCCTCATCAGGGCCCCCATGGGTAACAGATGGCCCAACCAGGACAGGATGTTCTGAGGACTTTTTACAAAGGTGTGGGTGTAGAAAAACCACAAAGGATTGTAGAGCTATCCGGAGCTCACGGCAGCCAAGCTGCTACCACTTGGAGACCCTCCAGATGAGGAGAGATAATAGTTACTAGAACCTGAGAAGAGAGGAGGTCGGGTCCCGTGGGCTTCCCTAGAAGGGGGGACGACCATCCTCCAGTTGGGGGACATGTCCTGACCTCCCTCTCCTCCCCTCCCCAAGACCTCGTGCTGGGGTGCAACACTGGGGAAGTGACCTGGGTCGTGCATCCAGTGGGGTCAGCCTCCTAGGACAGAGAACAGATGAACAAGGTGGAGAATAGATCTGGAGGGACAAACGGAAGAGTCCCTCACAGGACTGTCCTCCCTCTAAACTATCCAGTGTCACCACTGTATGCCCAGAATCTGGCACAACACCCGACACTTAGAAGACATGCCATTAATATTTGTTGGATGAATGATGATTGTGGAAGGTACCCAGCAACTACTCATTGGGTAACTAATTAATGGGTATGTGCTTATGTTACGAGCTCAGTTGTATCCCAGTTCTTTGAGACCCCATGGATTGCAGCCTGCCAGGCTCCTCTGTCCATGGGATTTCACAGGCAAGAATACTGGAGAGGGTAGCCATTTCCTCCTCCAGGGGATCTTCTGACCCAGGGATCAGATCCATGTCTCTAATGTCTCCTCCATTGGCAGGCAGGTTCTTTACCACTGAGCCGCCTGGGAAGCCCTAATGATGGATGGGTCAAGGTAACTGGTATTTTACAAAATTAGGCCATAGCCATTAGGTCTCAAAATACACAGATGTAAGAGCCATAGACTTTGAGACTCTAAACATTTCACCCAGAGAAGCCCTAACTTCCCCAGTCATGCCAAGAAGGAAAGACCAACTTGTACTCAGTTCCATAGACTGTTTTGTCAATCTGCAGGGTCAGGCCCTGGCCAGCAGGATGGAAACTATTTACTTTCCAGGAGAGGCCTGATTCCTCTTTGCCCTGTTTGCTTTGTGGGCTGAAGACTTGAATTAGAATGAGCCATGGGAGTCAGGTCCTCTGAAACACCTGTGGTCAGCTGCCCTAAATCTCCACCAGCTTATTTCCCTGCTGCACAGTCAGTGAGGGTTCCTCACTGGAGGCTGAGCCGTGGGGTAGGAAAGCCTGGGCTCTGGTGTGAGACGAACCCAGCCTCAGAAGCCAGTTTCTCCATCTATTGGTTGTGTAACCTAGAGCAAGCACTTACCCTCTCTGAACCTCTTTTAAAACGGCAGCAAAAGATCTACATTTCAGAATCATGAATAATGTATGTCAAGTCAAAAGCAGAAGGGGCTTATTCAGTGTGTCAGAGATATTTTTCATAAGGTCCTTGAAGAAATGAACTGTTTGTTTTTCAACCTTGTACCTCCAGGACTACTGCAGGGTCCTACTTAGTTTATAATTTCAAGGACATCAGGAAGGACCCTAGAGTCTTTTCTACCCACCCCTGATACCTTCTATTTCACTCAATAGGCAAATAGTTCTCTTGAGCTTTAAACCTTGTCTCCACTTAAAATGTGATGCCTCTCCTGTCCCATCCAAGGATGATTTATTAATAATTATGATTATTAGCACTTCAGTATGATGAGTTCCCATATTTTTCCTTAGTAAGATTGGGTTTTACATGGGAGTGAGGAGTGGAGTCGGGGTTGGGGAAGGCAGAGATTAGGCTACTGGGCACCTTCAGGAGACCGCAGTGAAGGGTAAATGGTGGATCCCTCCAAGGAGACAAGGAGGGTGAAAATAAAGCAGACCCATTTTGGTTTAGAAATGGTCCAGAAAGCTGGCTTTGAACTGGCTGTTGTCAGGGCCACCCAGCAGAAGTCTCCAGGCATCACCCTAGACCTGTCCACTGGAAGGAGTTGATCCTCATTGATTCAATACACCTGACCGTCTCCCTGATTCGGGGCCTGGCCTCCACCACCACGAGTCACCTTGTAACTTGGGATTTTCTGCTTTTGGAAAAGGAAGTAGCCCTTTCTAAGTGCAGAATATCCAAGGGTCTGGATTTGCATCCCAATGCCGTTGCTTCCTGGCTCTGCGCCCACCCCCCGGCCCCCCTCAAGGCCGGCGTCAAGGGTCTGTGCAGCCCGCTGAGCCCTGTGATTAGAAGGATTTCGCTGTCCTCGGCTTAGTGCTCTGCAATCACCATCCAGCTATTCTTAATAAGTTCTTGACAATGGCTTTTGGTTTTTCCACTGAGCCCTGCAATCCTGCAGCTGGTCTTTTCCACACTTCAAGTCCTCTCACTGCATCTCTGCGACCTCATTTGTGAAACTGGGATGACCGCACCTTCTGGCAGGATAATGGAGGGGTTAAATGAGTCCATGGATGGAAAGCCTCCCCCAGAACAGCTGCTGCCCTCCCGCTGATTTTCATCATCTCACTTGCTTCTCCCCATGACCCCCATGGTCAGCTGAGCCCACACTCCAAACACTTATCAAAGGGAGAAGCTGGGATTTGGAGGTGCTGAGTGATTTATCCTGGGGCACAGAGCAAATCAGAGCAGAGCCCAGAGCCTGAGCTCTTCTGTCACTGCCTCCTTGTGGGGTGGGGTTGAGGGGGGCTTTCATGGCCCAGCAGGTGTCCACCCACCCGCTTGGCTCAGCGACCAGATGACCCAGCACTGATGGGGATTGCCGTGGGTGCACACTTGGGGTTGGCAGGGTTTGAAGACCCAGACACAGTTCCCACTCACTCCCACGGAGAATGAGCCCCCTTCTCAGACAAGCAGGGGTCAACTCTGGAGACCCGCAGGCCCCAGGGTAGTGGTCCTTCCCCAACTCCCAAAAGCCTCACCTTGGGCACCTTTGTTGGCTAGGATTAACCCCTTCTCTGCTTTATTCTTCTTCTTCTTCAGCTTTAGCCCAAACATCCCTTTTCTGGAAAAAAAAAAAAAAAAGGAAGAAAAACTAAAAATTACAGCAATAGTAACTTTGGCTCATTCAGACATGTTAAGAGAAAATAAACACGCACACACACTGAGTTTTTCTGAAAGCTGACCACCCTCCTCATCCACCCTGGAAGGGCATTAAAAGACAAGTGTCAAGGGAATTCCTGGTGGTTCAGTGGTTAAGATTCAGCACTGTCACTGCTGGGGCCCAGGTTTGATCCTTGGGGGAGCTAAGATCCAACAAGCTGTGCAGCACAACCAAAAAAATAAAACCCACAAGTGTCAGGATGACCCAACACACTCTCCAGATAGGTCTGCTTTTGCAGAAACCGCGAAATACCATCTGAACAGAAATCATGAGCTCCACCTAGAACCACAGTTAAAAGATAGCACTAGCTGTTTTTAGCTCCATTTCTCTTTTCTCACCTATGCCAGGCACTCAAAACAAATGATATCATTTAATCAACACAGCAACCCTCGCCTACCCATCTTACAGATGAACAACCAAGGCTCAGAGAGAGTAGATAATGTTTCCAAGGTCACACAGCCCCAAAGTATCAGAGCTGCCCCTGGAGCCGGGTCTGCTTGATGTCAGAGCCCAGACTCTAACCACTGAGAAGCCTGAGCCTGCTGATTCCCCTAAGCAGAATAAACACCCACTCCACAGCCAAGCTTTCTGACCATGTCCAAGGGCAAGCAGCCCTGGGATTTCCTGAGGTCACGCCACAAGTACATAGCTCAGCTGACATATGGTATATGCCCAGAATGCCAGCCACTATCATTGCTATTATTATTATTAGCCAAGAGCAGGAATCCATTTGGGGGCGTCCTTCTCAACTCAGGGCTTTCCTGGTGGCTCAGCCAGTAGAGAATTTTCCTGCAATGAAGGAGACTCGGGTTCAATCCCTGGGTCAGGAAGATCCCCTGGAGAAGTGAATAGCTACCCACTCAATTATCCTTGCCGAAGAATTCCATGGAGAGAGGAGTCTGACAGATTACAGTCCACAGGGTCACAAAGAGACACAACTAAGTGACTAACACTTTCACTTTTCTCAGCCCAGGAAAGGGCTCAGTCTGCTGTCTACAGCTGATATCAGGAGCATCCTGACTCTCTGCTGGCCTCCTGAGAGAACCCCTTTCTGGAGCTGCGTGGAAGGGTGGCAAGTCAGAAAAAGTCCTAGCCTTGCATCGGGCAGGCTGATGGGGCAGCCCAGAGAGGAGGGAGGAAAAGGAAGAGGGACAGAAGGGAGGAGAGAGCAGCAAAGCTCAGACCCTTTCAGGAAGCATCCTGCAGTCCTGGAGCAACACAGGGGCAGTGAAGGAACCAAGGAAGCTTTCCCTTTCGCTCACATATTTAGGACTCATGAGGGGCTGAACTGCAAGAGTCAAGTTTGGGGCCTCCACAGCCAGACTCCCTGGGTTCTAAACCCATCTCTGCCTCCTTGAATAGGTCACTCTCTATACTCCTGGGTCCTCATGTGTAAATGAGATAACAAATGTAAAGCATTTAGCCTAGTACCTGGAATATACTAGCTGCTCAGTAAATATTAGTTATTCTCATTATTTGAAATGATAGAGTTAGGACCAAGGAGAAGAAGCAACTAGGAGACAGATGTCCCCTCCATTCACTTATGTGCTTATTTACTCTTTTTCATCTTGCTTTGATCCAGACGAGGAATTAAGGAGCCTTCCTTGTTGGCGCTGTCTGAACAGTGAATGAACTGCACTGGGTGGGAGTGAGTTCCCTGTTCCTGGATGTCTGCAAGCAAACATCGAAATTCAGTGGGGGAGGGGACTGGCCTAAGGGATCTGGGGGTGGGGGCGGTGAGCCTTCGAGACCCTGAAATACAGTAAAATGGAAACAGTAAGGCTCCAAAACCACCCAGATATGGGTGGATTGGACAAGTCACAGCAGTTCTTGGAGCCAGTTTCCCCCAGGGTACAATGGAGATAAATAACAAGGTACATTCTTCACAGGATTGTTCTAAGAATAAAAGAGTAAGTAAGCAAAATACCTAGGACAGTGTCCAGGATATAAAGAGTATTAAAACATACCCTTTTGGAGGCAGTATTTTTCCCACTTTGATTTGCCATCAGCTGTGATAAGAACACCCTTTACGTCTCCCAGGAATCTTAGCTACACTGGGAAATCTCTCTTTCCTGAAACTCTTGGAGAAAATTTCCAATAATAGTTTCACCTTTCCTGTTTTCAAAGGAGAGTTACCCAGCAGAGGTACCGTGGCCAGTGCTTTCCAAACCCCGAATTGCCACTGTGGTCCCCAAGGGCCCACTGCCTGTGATCATTTCATGGAGGCAGAGGCAATGTTCTTGGGAACCTGGCCAGCGAGCTCTCGGATGACTTGAGTAGACGATTTCCATTTGGTAACAGGAAGTTGCCACCAATAAATAAGAGTACCTACCAGAGGGAGACTGAATACACCTTTAGGGAGCAGAAGTGTTCATCACGGATGGCCTCAGCATTCTGAACTCTCCCACGGGGCAGCTGGGGGACTGAGGCATCGGGCACGCCTTAGGCTGCTCTCGTGGGCATGGGAGGAGGGAGAGGTGTCCCACTTCTTAGAAGAGGCAAGCCATGTGGCAGACTTCACTGTTGTCTTATTTGAAAGAAATTGCCACAGTTTCCCCAACCTTGAGCAACCGCCAGCCTGACAGAGCAGTCAGCAGCCATTAACATTGAGACAAGACTCTCTACCAGAAAACAAGATTACCACTCACTGAATGCTCAGCATCTTTTTTCAGCAATAAACTATTATTTTTAGCAATAAAGTATTTTTAAATTAAGGTGCATGCACTCTTTAAGACATAATGCTTTTGCACACTATATATAGTATAAACACCCCCAGCCCCCCGCCCCCACTTTGTTTTTTTGGCTGTACCACGCAGCTTGCTGGATTTTATTTGCTTGACCAAGGATTGAACGCAGACCCTTGGAAGTGAGAGTCATGAATCCTAATCAGTGGACACCAGAGAATTCCCTGAACACCTTTTAGATGCATTAGAAAACTGAAAAATCCATGCAGCTCATTTAATTATAATATCCAATTTAGGGCTTTCCTGGTGGCTCAGTGGTAAACAATCTGCCTGAGACAGGAACTCCTACCCCCTTAAAACCAAAAGCTGTTAACTCTGCTGTCTATTAGACACACCTAGGAGGTTTGAAATATGCCAACATCCGGAACCACCCTCAGCGATTTTTAATTGATTTGGGGGAAGAATCAGTTTTAAGAAGGTCATAGCTCAGACCCCCTGCAGAGGAAGTCAGAACCCTTCTAGTAATGCCCAAGGAATTGACAACCCACTCTGCTCTCTGGAGGGGGGCTGATGTTTGTTTCACAAATACACGAGGTTGTTTGCCTGGAACCCTGAGTCAGTCCTCAAGGATACTCCCAGCGTGATGCCCGGTGTGAAAAGGCTTCTTGATGAAAGTTGATTTCTCCCCCTCAGCCACATGACATCCATAGTAGAGAGAGGACACAGCTCGCCAAACCAGAAAGATCGAGTCACTGGCAGATCAGGCAGCAGAGGGTAAACTGGAGACACAGAACCCAGCTCAGGACCCAGCTTGACCCCACCTGTTAGCTCCAGAATCTGGGGGCTGGATGCTTAACTCAGATGAGCTTGTTTCATTCACATACAACACAATATTTCTTATCTAACCACAGGGTGATGTTTAAAAGGACACAATGCTTAGACTATGCAAAATGTGCATTGAAAGTTGCTTTAAATGAAGCAAATGTTGATTTAAATGAAGCAAATGTTGCTTTAAATGAATTGAATGTGCACTAAATGAAGTAAATGTTGCTCAGTCATGTCCAACTCTTTGCGACCCCATGGACTAGAGTCCATGGAATTCTCCAGGCCAGAATACTGGAGTGGGTAGCCTTTCCCTTTTCCAAGGGATCTTCCAATCCATGGATTGAACCCAGGTCTCCAGCATTGCAGGCAGATTCTTTACCAGCTTAGCCACAAGTAAAGCCCAAGAATAAGGAACTACATAACCTATCCCTTCTCCAGTGGACTTCCCGACCCAGGAATCGAATCAGGGTCTCCTGCATTGCAGGCGGATTCTTTACCAAGTGAGCTATCAGGGAAGCCCTAAATGTGCTATAGATTATTACTATTTTCTTGGTAATAAGAAAACATGCTACAATATTCCCCTGAGTTAAAAATTTTTTAAACATACTTTGACACTCACCATATTCCATGAAATACCAGGTTATACACATTAGCTCTTTGGATCCCCGAAACATACCATGCATGAGACAGATGCTATTATTACCCATTTTTACAAACAAGAGGTTGTCAGGGGCCTTGAGGGGGTGGGATTCAGGGAGGGAGACTCAAGAGGAAGGGGATATATGTATACATATAGTTGAAGCATGTTGCAGCAGAGCAGAAACTAACACAACATTGTAAAGCAAGTATACTTCAATTTAAGAGATATATTTATAACACAAATAAAATTAAAATTTAAAAAAGAGGATGGCAGTGGTTTCCAGTCAATATATTGGGATCAGCCAGTAACTCAGGAAGAATTGCCTGGTAAGTTTTCAAGGCAGCTGCCATCACCCACCCCCCTCAAGTGTGCCAAGGTTTCCATCACAGGAACCCCACCACATACACTTCTAAAAATGGATGCGAGTCTCTGGCTTAAGGTCTATTGAATCTCCCCCAGGGCCATCCAAAGATAAGTCAAGACACACACAGAAATGTCCGTACCCACCTGGTCTCCTCAGGGTGAAAGCTACCATGACTCCGATATCTGCGTCCAAACAACGAGAGCATTAAACAGTGTGTGTGTTTAACACGCTTCTGCTCATCTGTTCAAGGTGGTGTCGCTCCATGTGGACCCCAGGGCTCACGCAGGCAGGGAGGCAGCCAGCCCAGCACACAGAAAGAGGAGCCGGGAAACTGGAG
Source organism: Nanger dama (assembly GCA_917880005.1). Lineage (NCBI taxonomy): Eukaryota > Metazoa > Chordata > Mammalia > Artiodactyla > Bovidae > Nanger > Nanger dama. The sequence goes on from CAKJTW010000075.1 coordinate 786,961, forward strand.
TTCGGGTCTCATCTATGTCACTTTCTGACTGTGTCTCTGGGGCCGGCCATGTGACTTTGAGCTCCAGGCTCCTCTTCTGCAGGAAGTGGCGATAAAGTTCACTTTGCTTTTCTCATGGGGGTGCTGTGTGTCTGACCTCCTTGAACCCTCATGCTGCACTGTTAAAAGTTCTACAGATAGCTACTTTACGGTCATGCCCACAGCTCAGGGGAGCCGGGATTAGGAAGTGGCTCACAACCATGGTCTCTATGTGGTTTTCCACTCGTGTCACCAGACTCCTTTTCTAGAATCATCTTCTACCTTCAGTGCAGAACAGGAGCAGCTCAGGCCAAGAGGCCAAACACTAAGTTAATTGCATCAATGGGTGTGACCAGTCCAGGCCCCTCCCGCTCTTCTTCCCATCTAAGAGGACCCAGATCACCTCTGCACCTCACCCTCCAAACACAATCATAACATCCAGTGTAGAAAAAATTATTTTTGACTTGTGAGTTTCTATATATGATAACCATTGAAAATGTTTTAAATATATATATATTTGAAAAATATACTACATTTAATATATTAATGTTTAACAAATTTCATTTATCAAAAGAATGGATTTGCAGGTAATCAGGTCTATCTTAAAAAGCAAAACAAAATCAAGCTTCATCACCATTTTGAGGTTATCATAGAGCCTTGAGTAAGTCTCTAGCTGCCTGTTGGAAATGCCTTCTTGGATACATGCTCTCTGTATACTCATCTTACTTCTAAGACTGGCATAGATTTATTAAAGGCAAGCCAGCAAACTCAGAAATAGCTATAATGTGGGTTTTGACAGAAGACTGTGAAAATATAAATTCACATGACATCCTGCCTTGTCGAGACTCTGAAACTTTTCTTCCCCTCTCTCTATGATCTGCCCATTACTATTCTCCTGATCATATCCTATTTGTTCAGAGCAATGATGATCAACTTCGGTGGTATATCAGGTTCTTGTTGAAGAGCCTTCTAAAACTCTTTCACACACTATGGTCAGATCCCGTCCCAGAGAGCCTGATTTCATTGGTTAGAGTGGGGCCAAGGCACAGTATTCTTTTAAGTTCCCCAGGTGATTGTGAAGTGCAGCAGGGCTTCAAACTCCTATGGCTAAGTTATCAGTGCCGATGAGTTGTGTTCTCAGAGACAAGGTTTGTATTTTTAAAGGAAGTTCAAAAATAATTTTTTAACCAGCAGGAACAATACCATTTAGGAAATTCAGAGTACTTAGTGAATTTATTTGGGTAGGCTGGGTGAATTTTTATTGTTCAACCTCAACTCCTCTTCCACTCAACCTTCATCCCAACAATTAGCCCATAGAATTGGCTGTCTTCTCTAATTCTGCGTGGGATCAGCTCAGTCTTGATGGAACTGAGTCCTTCCATTTGAGAGAGAAGGGCCAGTCCTCCACTGGGTCTGAGGTGTCCCAGGCAGTGAACTGAAGAGATGCAGTGTGTTCGTGCCTGTAAGTCGCTTCAGTCACGTCAAAGTCTTTGCATCCCCATGGAGCACAGCCCACCAGGCTCCTTTGTCCATGGGATTCTCCAGGCAAGAATTCTGTATACTCTTTCAGGGGATCTTCCTGAGCCATGGATCGAACTCCGTGTCTCAGGTCTCCTGCATTGGAAGGCAGGTTCTTTACCACTAGCGCCACCTGGGAAGGCTGAGCAGATGGAGAACTGATTCCCAGTCTGGTGGGAAACACTCCCTTTTGCCTACTGTAATGCAGAATCTCCCACCTTGTTGAGGTAAACGGATGTTTCTCTGGTAGGCCCTCATTTTGTATATTCCAGCCCCATCGACCATCACAATGAGATTCAGATATCACCAGCTCAGCAGATTGTCACTAAAAACCTTGCTATTTCATCTGCCAGATTCTAGGAAATGCCCCCTCCAAGGATGCTAATGAATCCTCCCTCCTGTGGTTTCTCTGAGCCAAGGGTGACTCTGGAATAATCTGAAGTCACATTGGGTAGAACCATCCTAGGTTAAGTCAGTCTCTGACAGTCCTTCAGAAACCCTTGCCAAAAACTCAAGGGCAAAGTAGTAGGAGGTGCTGTTTTAGGTCTGTTCCAGGAAAATGGAGACTTTTTCCTTGCATGCCCCTCACCCACCCTGAAGCACACCAAGAGCACTCACTACTGAGGCCATCTTCCAAGGGTTGGAGAAAACTTTTTAACCCATGGCCTCTAGCCTCCATCCTCTCCTGTTCCTCCTCCTCTCTAGCTAAGATCAGTGTATGACCAGGTTGGCTGGAGAGCAAGGAAAACAGAGAAACAAATTTGGCAGGTCATGTCATTGACTCAGTATACTTAGGGCTGCTGGACTCCTCTGTTCCCAAGCTTTCTCTTTCCTGGGTCCCTAAGAAAATGTTCATTTTCATTTCATCCTCTTTATATGCTGGCTAATCAGAGCCCTGACCTCTGTTCTGCTAAAGACAAAAGGATCTATCTCTAAGTCCCAAATAGACTTATTTAGACCAAGCATCTCTCTCTCCCTATGTCCCAGCATAAATCAGTCTTCAAGCTTCCACCCTTTTGAGACTTCCATCTTTTCTTTACTCCCTAAAATTTCCTTTTCTCATCTATCCCCTGAGTATCTTTTGGCACAGTGATAACAGTATGGCATCCACTGGTTGGCATGTTTCTCTCAGGTCATGTTAAAGGTTTCTGTTCCTATGTGGTCTTCCCTTCTTTGAGTCAGCTTTCCTGAAAAACATTTGTATTCTGCTTTATGCTCCTACTACAGGTGGAAGTAAGTCACTGAGGCAGAGATTCTTATCCCTGCATGCAGCTGGGTGGATGAGTCCCTCTGAATCACAGTGAATATATGAAAATTGATCTGGATTCCACTCCATTCAGCTTCCTCCAATCTATCTTTGCCAGCAGTAAAGGTGATATGTTGATCCCGGTTTGCCACATGGGTCTATTTCTCAATGGTTTTGAACATAACAGGGAAAGAGAAAGATACAGTTATAACCTTAAGAAAACCAACAGACTGACATATAAAGATTTTGCTATAGAATCATTCAACTCCATAATGGGTAAAGAGAGGATCTCTAAAATTCATTTTGAGTCTCATTTTATTGGTGTAATGCACATCAAAGACAGAAGGATGGGTGCTATATTAAATTAAATAATTAAATTAAGTCCTCCCTTTGTAGGATTCTCCAAGCCTTTAATATGCTGACCTTCATCATGACTTTCCAAAGAGAGTGATAGAGTATTCAGACTTTTCTAAATGAATTGGGCCACATCTTTATCACAAAACATCTAATAATAAACAGCACCATTTGGGACATCCAGAGAAAGGAACTCTGGCAACTTGTAGTGCTCTTTTCTCTTTTGAAATTTTTATGAGATGAGCAGTTACCACGTAAGAGCCTTTGAGGAGGAAGAGAACCCAGAGCATCTCTCACTCACATTCCCTCCTTGCAGCCACCCTGCTCCGACTCGCGTATAGACCTCACTCTAACTCGACCTTTCTGGATCCATTTTTTTCCTTCCTGCAAACTAGTCTCCATTCTGAAGCCATCTTTGCAAACTAGAAGAGCATAGAACTTCCTTAATATGATAAAGAATATCTACCTAAATCCTAGAGTTAATATCACATCAATGATAAATATTAAACGACTTTCTCTAAGATTTTAGAAAAAGGATGCAAAGATGTTTGCTGTCAAGACATAGAGAACAGACTTGTGAACACAGCAGTGGAGGAAGAGGGTGGCACAGATTGAGAGAGTAGTGTTAAAACATATACACTACAGTATACAAAATAGCCAGCCAGCGGGAAGTTTCTGTACAACACAGGGAGCTCAGCTCTGCACTGTGACAACCTAGAGGGGGTGGGGTGGGAGGGAGGTTCAAGAGGGAGGGGACATATGTATACTTATGGCTGACTCACGTTGTTGTATGGCAGAAATCAACACACCTTTTAAGGCAATTATCCTCCAATTAAAAAAATATGTTTGCTATCAGCCCTTCTATCCAACACTGTACTTGACGCCCTCCCTTAACAGTTTAATAAAGTTTGATTCGTTGAATTAATAAGTGGAGAAATCGCTTGAAGTCCAGTGGTTAGGACTCCCTTGCTTTCAAGGCTGAGGGCCTGGGCAGGGAACTAAGATCCAACAAACCATGAAGCCAGTCAAAAAATAAATAAATAAAGTTTGATTCATTGAATTAATAAGTGAGGTCAGTAGGTCATCGAGAAACAAGGTCAATTTTTTAAAAATCTATTGTACATTCCTGTATCAATAACAAGGGGATTCTCTCATAGCTCAATTGGTAAAGAATCTGCCTGCAATGCAGGAGACTTGGGTTTGATTCCTGTATGGGAAAGTTCCCCTGGAGAAGGAAACAGCAACCCACTCCAGTATTCTTGCCTAGAAAATCCCATGGACAGAGGAGTCTGGAGGGTTACAGTTCATGGGGTCACTAGAGTTGGACACAACTTAGCAAGTAAACCACTACCACCACTATACCAACAGCAAAGTATTAACTAAAATTATAAATAAAAGATATCATAAGAGCATCAAAAAATTTAAAAACCTGGGAATAAACCTAAGAAACATGAGCAAGATTTCTATACCAGAAACCACAAAATAAGATCAGTGAAGGGATACTCCATGCTCATAGATGTAAAAATGCAATATTGGAAAGATGTAAAACCTCCCTAACTTAATAGAGATTACTATTCACTCTATCCACCTGTGAAATTTTTCAAGTCATATATTTATAATTTGTGTATGTATTTTATGTGTATATGTCAAGCATCAGGAAGATCATCTGGTGAAAGAAATGAAAACCCACTCCAGTACTCTTGCCTGGAAAATCCCATGGACAGAGGATCCCGGTGGGCTACAGTTCATAGGACTGCACAGTTGGACACAGTTTAGCAGCTAAAGAACAACAATATGCTTCAACAAAATGCTTCACTTTTTAAAAACATAGATTTTGGGATCCAAAGTCTTGGCTTTGATTATCAGCTCAGCCACCTGCTAATTATTGAAACTTGAGCAAATCTTTAAGCTTTCTGCACCTCAGTTTCTTTTTCTTTTTAGATCCTTTTTTTAATTTTTATTTTTACTTTATTTTGCTTTACAATACTGTATTGGTTTTGCCATACATTGACATGAATCAGCCACAGGTGTACATGAGTTCCCATGTTTCCAATGCCATTCTCCCAAATCATCCCACCCTCTCCCTCTCCCACAGAGTCTAAAAGTCCATTCTATACATCTGTGTCTCTTTTGCTGCCTCGCATAGAGGGTTATCATTACCATCTTTCTAAATTCCATATATATGTGTTAGTGTACTGGATGTGGACCATTTTTAAAGTCTTTATTGAATTTGTTACAACATTTCTTCTATTTGTGTTTGTTTGTTTGTTTGTCTTGATTTTTGGGCTCTGAGGCAGGTGGGGTCTCGGCTCCCCAGCCAGGGATCAAACATACATCCCTTGCACTGAAAGGTGAGGTGTTAACCCCTGGACTGCCAGGGAAGTCTCTGCACCTGTTTCTTCATCTAGAAATTAGAGGATAAGTTCTCTCTTAGATAGCTGTCATGAAGATCAAATGATATAAAACATACAACATTCTATTTGTGAACACTGAAGTGCTGTATCGTATGGCTATTGCTATTTAGTGGCTAAATTGTGTCTGATTCTTTGCAGTCCTATGGACTGTAACCCACCAGGCTCCTTTGTCCCTGAGATTTCCCAGACAAGAATACTGGAGTGGGTTGCCATCTCCTTCTCCAGGGGATCTTCCTGACCCAGGGATAGAACCCACATCTCCTGCACTGGCAGGCAAATTCTTTACCACTGAACCACCAGGGAAGCCCACCATATCCTGAACATGTTAATTAAAAGAAAAAACTGGATTGATGTTCTACAAATGTCCCTTAGGGCTCTCCACATTATAGGCTCAGCCCATTAATCCAGGATTTGACTTCCCATATTCCGTTCTCCAGTCCGGTGGACAGCTCCTTCTAAACTCATCACACGCTTCTGTCCATGAATCTGATCTCACTCCAGGGCCTCCACTGAAAGTAACTTCTCCCATCTCCACTGTCAACACCCACATCTTTCTTCTAGGAAAGTTCGGCTACCTCCTTTTATGTGAACAGTTCTTAGTTTTGTAAGGAGGAATTAAGTCACTCTTTCCTCTGGATTCCACTGGACCTTTGTCCTTATTTCTATAATATGAAATCATTTATTTTAGGGATCATAAGAGTTACTTGAAAATATCATTCTCTTTTATTAGAAGCTGAACTTTTGAAGGCAGTAACCATGCCCATTTTATGTCTGTACCTCCATAATGCCTGGTATAGGCTCAATGACTGTATGAGAGACAGACAGATAGATGAGCAGATAGAGCACAGAGAATGGGCCACACGAATTCACTGGAAGCTTTCTGTCTCTATTTAAAAATATAAAGTATCAGGAGTTTCCGTGGTGGTCCAGTAGTTAAGAATCCACCTTGCAATGCAAGGGACACTAGCTCTTGCCTGATCTGAGAAGATCCCACATGCCACAGGGCAGCTAAGCCCGTGCACCATAACTACTGAGTCCACACCCTAGAGCCCACGCTCCACAAGAGAAGTCACCATGACGAGAAGCACTTGCACCGCAATGAAGAGTAGCCCCTGCTCGTCACAACTAGAGGAAGCCTGCGTGTAGCAACAAAGACTCATCCCAGGCACAAAATTAAAAAATATATATTTTAAAATATATCATATCAGACAGAAAAGAGTTAAGACCATAATCAGAGCAGAGCATAATCAGAGAAGAGAACAATCTCAAAAGTCAGTGGCTAAGCCTTATCCTAATACTCACCTTGGAGCTGGGGAAAAAGAGGAAATTACTCATGCTGGTACCTGATAAACCATTTGTTCTCTGTTAAATGGTGCATCACCCCTGGCTGTCACCCAGCCTTGGTCTTCATCCATTTCTTAAAATCACTCCCTTTTTCAATGCATCTCTTTTTTTCTCCCCTTTATCATGCCTGAATATTTTTTATCAGTTGGTCCTTTCTCTATTACCAGTCCCTTGGGAGTGATTGAAGGTGATTGAACAAAAGGTCATGGATTTTGTTTGTGGCCCAGGCCCTGTGGTAGGCGCTGGTGTACAAAGATAAATCCAATAGGGTCCTTAGCCTGAGAGGCAGTGAAGTGTGGCTGGAACTGCAGATGCCGGGGGGTTCATGATGAGGATGACTGAATCTAGATTGTTGACCAATGCCCAATACCACGACTAGAAAGTCACGAGGAAGGCCAGTGCTGGCCCAGGATGTGGCTGAAGCTGGAAGCCTGTCCCAGTTGAGTGGCCATAGTCTGAAATGGATAAGCATCCAAATACAAACCAGAGTGTTACAGTCTCAGGAAGTCGTGGGACATCCTTTATCACAGAAGGATTCCTTTTCAGTAGAAATACAATAGAGGGTGATGGGAGCAAAATCTATGAATGTAAGTAAACTTATCTCTTTGCTTAATATTTAAAAATAGACTTCCTTGGTGGCAGTGGATAAGAATCCTCCCCACCAACACAGGAGACACGGGTTTGATCCCAGGTCCGGGAGGATTCCACATGCTGTGGAGCCACCGAGCCTGAGCATCACAGCTACTGAGCCTGTGCTCTAAAGCTGCAACTGCTGAGCCCCTGTGCCACAAGTACCGAAGCCCACGCGCCTAAAACCTGTGATCTGCAACAAGAGAAGCCATGGCAGTAAGAAGCCTGTGCACTGCAACTAGAGGGTAGGCCCTGATCTCTGCAACTAGAGAAAGTCTGCATGCAGCAATGAAGAACTGTTGTAGCCATAAATAAGTAAACAAAGCAGTGTGTACATGTCAAAAAACATTTTTTAAAGGTACAAAAATATTTAAAAGCAAAACTGTGCTTTATGCTCCCAGGGAAACAAGAGTAGGAAGGCTTGTCTCTACCAAAGACAAACTGATCGCTCTTCAAACCTACTAAAGCAATGACTTTGAATGATAAAAGACTTATTTGTGACCTATAATGTGACTTATTTGTAACCTATAAAGAAAGCTGAGTGCAGAAGAATTGATGCTTTTGAACTGTGGTGTTGGAGAAGACTCTTGAGAGTCCCTTGGGCTGCAAGGAGATCCAACCAGTCCATCCTAAAGGAGATCAGATCTGGATGTTCATTGGAAGGACTGATGATGAAGCTGAAACTCCAATATTTTGGCCACCTCATGCGAAGAGTTGACTCATTTGAAAAGACCCTGATTTGGAAAATATTGAAGGCAGGAGGAGAAGGGGACAACAGAGGATGAGATGGTTAGATGGCATCACTGACTCAATGGACATGAATTTGGGTAAACTCTGGAGTTGGTGATGGACAGGGAGGTCTGGTGTGCTGTGGTTCATGGGGTCAGAAAGAGTCTGACATGACTGAGCAACTGAGCTGAACTGAACTGAAGCTGGTAAAGCCAGTCATTCCCTTATGAGTTGCTTATATGTATGTCCATCCTCCCTATTAGGCAAGGTTGCGGCACATGTGTGCTTTGCATATACTAGGTCCTCAAGAGGTATTTGTTTGATAAAATATTTAATAAATAAAACTTGCAGCTGACAAGCCAACTCTAGCCTCAAAGACTACAGTGATGAGGAGTTTACTAGTTCACAAACTGATGACTACAAATACTTCCAAAACATACAAGGGGGAGACGAAAATTTATATGCATTTTTCCAAGACAGAATAGTTCAGAGTGACTTATAACAGGACTTTGCAGTTTCAGTCAGGAAGAGATGTAATAATAAAGCCATTTTCATTTCTATCTTTGGGCAGAATGACTACAGTAAAGATGCTGAGTGAAACGAGGGATTGGAAAAAGAATTCTAGATATTTGGTTGGAAGGGTTATCAATGATCTCAAGCCAGGGTGTCTACCCAGGGGGTCAAGGTAGGAGGAAGTAAGGAAAGATCAAGATGGCCCAATCTGCCATCTTCCCTCCACCCCTTCAATCTGAGGGGCTTCATGGTCACCTGTTTTCTGTGTTAAGGAGTTCGAGGAATGCATAAATAAACATTTCAAGTTTGAAAACTGCTCTTCAAGACTAGCCTACTTATTCGACAAATAAGGAAACTAAGACTCGGGAAAAAGCGCTAAGACCTACGAGCCAGATCAAGGTCATATTTGCTTATTGAAATTGCTGGGGCTTCTGGGTACCCATTTATTCCCATATTTACCCCTCAGGAATGCTAAGACTTCAGCAAGTGTGCACTTCCACAGCCCTCCCTCTCCAAACACAGGTGGGGCAAAAGCTGATAACAGACCACACCTGCATTAAGGTGATTAAGGAAGGAGAACCTCCTGCACAGCACGGGGAGCTCTATTCCATGCTCCTGGTGACCTGGACGGGAAGGAAACCCAATAAAGAGGGGATGTGTGTGTACGGAAAGCTGATTCACTGCTGCACAGCAGAGACTAACACAGTATTGTAAAGCAACTATACTCCAATAAAAACTAACTTAAATAAATGGAAAAAATGGCCTTTATTCTTCCACAGAGCTCTCCTTCAGAACTCCTGTGCATTACAGAAAATATTCCAAGGGGTCAACTACGATAACCTAACCACTTTCCTCTGTCTACTTGTAAAAGTCAAATGAAAAGAATTTCACAACTGATAAAAGCAAAAGCAAATCAAGGCTGAAAATGAAAGGCTACGCTACTTCAGATACGACCTCCATAGGATCCCATCTCCTTTACACGCTTGAATTCTTTAATGGCTTCTGCAACCATGAGGAGGGGAAAATCTACTTCACTCAGCTGATGAGTTCCCAAAGTAAGGACTTTAATTACAGCAGTCGAGTGAAGCTCTCTTGTCAGTTAAAACTTGAAATATAGTGAGGCAAGTCAATGCAATGACTCGCAAACAGCTTCCAGTCAGCCAGACCCTGGACAGATCACAGAGGAAAAAAACTCCCCACCAGAAATTCATTGCTTCTGTTTTCATGGATATCCTGCATAGAAGGAAATGAACCTGAAGGGTCATCTATCAATTCATGCAACCAGACATAACACTGAAGGCATTTTGGAGAGGTTTTGTAGAACAGCTCGTCTCGAGGGAGTCTTGTGTGTGAGATTTACAGGGTCTCAGGAACAACAGAATGCCATCAACTGTCTCTCCGGCACTCAGCCAAGACGTTCTTGAAGGCTCTGCTGGGTTTTGTTTGAAATTACTTTTGCAAAAGCTGAAGTTTAAGCTTCTTGGCTGGGAAGGAAAAAACCCTCTCCAGGAGTAACTGTCCTTGGGGTTTCAACCTCAGTTCAGGGTCCCAAACTGGCAGGGGCATCCCAGTCCTGTCCCTCCCAGTCTCCACCTGGAAACCCTATTAGAAGAGGTCTAAAGTTATATTGAGTCCTTGACCCCAAACTCAAGACTCTCAGTAAAGATTTTTCCATATAAACAATGATGAAAAACTCATTTACTTCCAATCCTCTCTATGAGCGATATCAGAAGTGGAGAAGATTATATTGAACTCATATGTGCTTGCCCAGTTGCTAAGTTGTGTCTGTTTGTGACCCCATGGACTGTAACCCACTAGGCTCTCCTGTCCGTGGGATTTCCCAGACAAGAATACTGGAGTGGGTTACCATTTACTACTCCAGGGGATCTTCCCAACCCAGGGATCATTGCATTGGCAGATGACTTCTTTATCACTGAGCTACTGGGGAAGCCTCTACTTACTCCTGCTTAAAATCCCAGTTTACACAGTAATGAATATCACAAGCATAAAACAAAGTTGCAGTGGAGCCCAGACCCCAGGAGGTACATGGGGACTCTGGGTCCTACCTGGACCACACTCTTCCCTCCCCCAAGCACTTTGTCACATGTGGGACCCTAACAGAAGCTCTGTGAGGGGACAGAGCATAGCAGTCTTTCCATGGCATCCTGGGAAGAACACAGGCTCATATCTAACCTCAGCCTCTGCTTTATCATCCATGCAATCTGAAGCAAATGACATAACTCCTCTATGCCTCCATTTCCTCATCTGTAAAACAGATATTAAAAAAATATATACTTCACAAAGTAATAAGGATTGAGTTTATATATGAAAAGCCCTTAGATAGCTCCTGGCAAATAAAAGAAAATAGCTACTATGATTCTTATTTCAAGTCAAGAAAATTGAGGCTCAGAGAGGTTAGGCAACTCACTCAAAGTCAGCCAGCTACAAACTGGCCAAGCTGAGGACAGAGTTGAGTCTCCCACAGCCAGCTGAATGCTTTTCCTTCTAGACCATGCTGGGATTAAACAGTTATCCATTGTACAGTGTTTAATTTATTCAGTAGAGTTATCCATTTCATTATTGAGTGTTATTATTCAAAGTGCTCTGGGGAAATCTTAGTAGCTGCTGTTCATTAAGCTTGTGAAAGACTGAAGGCAGGAGGAGAAGGGAACAACAGAGGATGAGATGTTGGATGACTTCACCAACTCGATGGTCATGAGTTTCAGCAAGTTCCAGGAGTTGGTGATGAACCGGGAAGCCTAGCATGGCTGCAATCCATGGGGTCATAAAGAGTCGGACATGACTGAGCAACTGAACTGAACTGATTAAGCATGTAGGGTAAGTCAGGCATTGGCTTAAGGTCCTGCATACAGTTTTTTCATTTAGTTGTCCCAATGACCATCTGACAGCAGTGTTTAATCCCTTTTACAAATGTGAAAACTAAAGTGTAAGAGGTTAAGTAACCTGCCTAAGATCCCACAGCTCTAAGCTGCCACCAAGCTCCATCCAAGCTCCACTCTATATTTCCCTCCCAAATACCAATTAGAGCCCCAGGTTTAACAAGAGTGCAATCCTCCTTTCCCAGGTGCTAAACCTCACAGCTCAGAGAGGTGTGGAAACTTGCCTACAGCCACACAGTATCCATTGCTGAAGCCCAGCCTCTTTGCACTCTGAGACCTCACCCATCATGACCCAGGTCTCTAAACACAGGGGAGCCACATCCCAGAGGGCTCGCAACAGCCCAGACTGCAACTGAGTCCTGCTCAGTCATAAGAAAAAGAGCAACCGGTCTCACCTTGACCACTGAGGGCTTCTGACCGTGCCTGGAAGTACTCGCTCTCACTATCTTCTTGCACTCAATGCAGGGCCAGAGGCACAGTGTCCAGAACTGGTCTTGGGAGAAGAAAGGCTCCCCTCTAGCATGGAGTGGATCACTAGACTGCCTCTGGAGGGGCAGATGTCTCCCCAGAAATGCCCTTTCTGTTGTGTCCACCTGCTAGCTCCCTATCTGAAACCCAGTGCCTGCTGCTTGGCTTGGCCACCAGAGCCCAAGACACTGATCTGCAAACATAGCAGCTCAGAGCAGATGCTGAGGGGAGGGGCCACTGGCATGCTTTATTCCAAGTCAGGTAGCCACAGGTGGATCGAGGCTCAAAGAAACCCCCAGCTCCAGACAGTACCAAAGCCCTGGATACTTTCTCGCTACCATCCAGCCATCCAAGTTGGGTTTTTAGTCATTTTCACCATCCTCTACTCCTTTGTAATATGTTTTTTCACTTTCAGTTCAGTTCAGTTGCTCAGTCGTGTCGGACTCTTTGTGACCCCATGGACTGCAGCACGCCAGGCCTCCCTGTCCATCACTAACTCCTGGAGCTTGCTCAGATTCATGTCCATCAAGTCGGTGATGACATCCAAATCATCTCATCCTCTGTCAACCCCTTCTCCCATATACTACCACACATACTCCGACAAGGAAAGTGTTTTCACTTTACTTGAGGCCAGTTCTAGATACGTGTGTGTGTGTGTGTGTGTGTGTTAGTCGCTCAGTCGTGCCCAACTATTGCAACCCCATGGACTGCAATCCACCAGGTTCCTCTGTCCATGAGATTTTCCAGGCAAGGATACTGGAATGTGTTGCCATTTTCTTCTCCAGGGGATCTTCCCAACCCAGGGATCGAACCCAGGTCTCCTGCACTGCAGGCAGATTCTTTACCAACTGAGCTACAAGGGAAGCCCCTAGATATTTTAACAAGTATTATCCCATTTAAGTCCCACAACAGCCCTCATAGGTAGGTACAGTTATGCCACCCAATTTATGAATGGTGAAGCTGAGTCACAGAGGGACTGGTAAGTGCTGGGGTTTGAACCAAGGCCACCTGTCCTGAATATTCATCGGAAGGACTGACGCTGAAGCTGAAGCTCCAGTACTTTGGTCACCTGACGCCAAGAGCTGACTCATTGGAAAAGACCCAGATGCTGGGAAAAGATTGAGGGCAGGAGGAGAAGCGGGGGACAGAGGATGAGACGGTTGGATGGCATCACGGACACTGACTCGAGGGACTTGAGTTTGAGTCTGAACAAACTCCAGGAGACGGTGAAGGACAGGGAAGCCTGGCAGGTTACAGCCCAAGGGGTCACAAAGAGTCAGACACGACTTAGTGACTGGACAACACCACACACCACCTACCCTCAGAGCCTGTGCTCTCAGGCTCTCTAGCCTGCTGTCTCCTCTCTGGCATTTCATCAGAACTTGTAGTATGATGTTATTTCAAGAAGTCAAGTTTAGAAAGGAGAAAAATAAATAAAAAGAAGGCATTTTGGTGGGTCAAATGTCTCAGAAGTCATGGCCTGTAGTGGGCTGAATGGTGGTGCCCCAAAGATATATGCACATTCTGAAAACTGTGAATGTGCCCTTATTTGCAAAAAAAAAAAAAAAAGGACTCTTTGAAGATGTAATTAAGTTCTAGATTACCCCTGTGCTGTGCTGTGCGAAGTCTCTTCAGCCGTGTCCGACTCTTTGGGACAATATGAACCATAGCCCACCAAGCTCCTCTGTCCATGGGACTCTCCAGGCAAGAATATTGGAGTGGGTCGCCATGCTCTTCTCCAGGGGATCTTCCTGACCCAGGGATTGAACCCACGTCTCTTGCATCTCCTGCACCGGCAGGCGGGTTCTTCACCACTAGTGTCACCGGAGAGTGGGGACTAAATCCAATGACAAGTGTCTTTACGAGAAACAGAAAAGGAGAATACACACAGAGAAGGCCACGTGAAGACGGAGAGATTGGAGTGATATGGCCACAAGCCAAGGAGCACCTAGAGATACCAGAGGCGGGAAGAGGAAGGATTCTCCCAGAGCCTTCAGAGGGAGCATGGTCCTCTCAGCACCTTGAATTCAGACTTCCGGCCTCCAGACCAGGGAGAGGACACTTTTCTGTTGTTCTAAGCCTCCCTGTCTGTGGTCATTTGTATGGCAACCTCAAGAAACTGACCTACTACCCTTTGTTACATCCTCTGGCACTTTCAAAAAAAAAAAAATTATTTATTTGGGTTGTACTGGGTCTTAGTTGCACTATGTGGGATCTAGCTTCCTGATCAGAGATGGAACCCAGGCCCCCTGTGTTGGGAGCTCAGAGTCTTACCCACTGGGAAGTCCCCTCTCGCACTTCTTGATGGTGCCACAGGAAAGGAGAAAAAAGTTGGGTTCTTTCTACTGATCCCTCATGGGGAAGGCTAGGAGGTTGATGCCTATGGACCAGGCAGTGATGTAAAAGTCTCTGAGAGACAGGAAGACACGGGATAGGAAGAAGGTTTTGCAAGTGAGGACTGAGCCAGTTACATAGTAACTCACAAGGCAACCTCATTCAAGAGCCCCAGCTGAGCCCTCACTGTCCCCAAAGAAATGGTCTGTGGCTCAGGGGTTCACAGATGGGGAACATGTTTCATGATGCACGCCTTCTTCCCTTTTTGGTCATTGTGAACTTGACCCCAATCAGAAGCAAATATGTCAGAGATCCCTGAGCCCCAACCTCAGGTGTTAGAGATGGTGAAAGTGACGACTAAAAAGGTGATGTGGTCTGAGGTCACACAGCCAATCGTGGAACCATCAGAGCTGGAACCTCGCCTCCTGATCCCTGATCCTTTCAAGGGAGGAAAACCTCCTCCCCTTGTCTGATCTGTTCTTCACAAAAGAAGATCTGTAGCAGCTCTTACCTGAGCTCAGTAGTCCCAGGGGCCCTCAAGGGCTCTCTGGCTAAAACTCACATTTCTCCTCCTAGAATTTTTTAAGTTTATTCCTCCTTATTTGCAGAATCACAGTCTTGCCATGCAGCTGTTATGTCTGACTCAGACACAAGTACACATCATAACACAGAAGTCAGCTGGCTACACAGTCATAAAGGTTTGTTGATTGTTCATCACAGGGAAAACCCAGAGCTTTATTTCTCTGCTTTATCTCTGCTGCTCTCTCTCTCTGCTCTGACCACCTTTCTTTGGCAACTTGACTGGAATATGCCCCTCCCTTAGGGTCTCTGCACATGGCCTTCTCTGTGCCTGGAATCCATATGCCCTCACACACCTCTTCACCCTGTTGACTCCATCCTGCCCCTTAGAAGGATGCCACTTAACACCCCAGATACTCCCCCCTCCTCCTTCTCAGCAGGTCCTCGTGTTTCTCATGCTTTTTCTTTTCAACACTTAGTATAGTTTGTCATTTTATTTTTACATAATTTTTTTCACTAGCATCCCTCAGACCAAAAGTTCCATTAAGGTAGAAACTCTCTCTAGTTGATTCCTGCACCCAGCACATCTAAGTCATTCCTTAGTTCATTCAACAAACATTTGGATGCTGCAAATGCTGAGCTAGTGCAAAGCAATGTAGAAAGAAGGAACAGACAAAACTGTGAGTTCTCAGGAAACAGAACCAAACAGATGAGCTATAGTTAGCTCCTTAAGAAATTACCCAGTCACACTTCACCCCCACTATCCACTTCCCTCATTCCTGTGCCTGCCCCTTAAACATTTTAGCCCCAAAAGATTCTTCTTCAAAAGGGGGAAAGAATGAGTTGGTAAAATTCAAAGGGTTCAATAATGTAACTGATAGACAACTCTAGGAAATGAACTTCAGAGGAGTGATGCTGTAAAGTTATCTAAAAAGATTGGGAATTGTCTTAATTCAGTTGGCTTTAGAATTATTTTAGAAATTCTCAAGAGAAAGGCTATATTGCAAAACAACAAGGTTACGAAACTCTCTTCCAGCCTTCCCCACTTTGGGAAGAATAATGCCCTTTGCACGAAGCTGCTATGTCAATTCCAAATCCAAGTACAGATCATATCAACAGGTATCATCCTCCACCCTCCCCCATGCTTTGCCTCCTGCCATGTGGCCTTCTGCCAGAGGGAATAAATTTCAGTGTCTAGAATCATTATCCCACATACCACCTCAGTCATGGAGTGTTTCTTTGGAGAACTCTCAAAAGTTGTTATCATGATTCAACATTTACTCATTACCTATTAGATGCCCAGCACTGCAGTGGGCCTATGAGAAATACAGAGCAATCTGGGAAAGACAATGCATTGTGGGCAAGGAGCACAATGGCTTTTTAACAGCTAATACATTTGAAGTCTTCAGTCACTCCATCGTAATATTATTTTCTATTTCTAGAGTGCTTCATAGAAAGAACTTTTACATACAGCTATGTGTCACAGCAGTTGTGTGACATAGAAAGGTTTCCCTCTTCATTGATAGATTAACCATTTAGTTTCTGATCCTGGAAAGACTTACTCAAGTTTGCACAGTTAAAAATGGCCAAAACTGGAAACCACGGTAGTCATGAAAAAGTGCCACTCAGGTCTCTGGCTGCACGAAGCATAGTTCACTGACAGCCCTAGCTCCTGTACCTCTGATTCACTGCTCTGTCACACTGAGATCATGCTACCCAGCAAATGAATAAGCACTGTAAGTGAGCTAGTCCTATAAAACGTGGTACTCTTCAAACGGATGACTTGACTCACAGAGTCCCTATTGACCTGGAGGAAATTTTTGATGGAAGATTCTTCCTATCCAATTCCCCTTCCTTCCTGCTCTTCATCACAGGAGTCAGCTTTGCATCACAGTCTGAAAACTTTCTGCTTTCTAGTACTCCTTCCTCTTTACCCCTCCCATGCATCAGTGCTAAATTGCTTCCAGTCGTACCCGACTCTTTGTAACCCAGGGACTGTAGCCTGCCAGGCTCCTCTGTCCATGGGATTCTCCAGGCAAGAATACTGGAGTGGGTTGCCATGCCCTCCTCCAGGGGATCTTCTTCATCAGGGATGAAACCTGTGTCTCTTACGTCTCCTGCAATGGCAAGCATTTTCTTTGCCACTAGTGCCACCTGGGAAGCGCTATCTTCCCCATAAATTTCCCAAATAAATGGGTTTTTTTGGACCACCAAGGGGGTCATGTGACACGCAGGATCACACCAAGTGACATGCAGGATCTTAGTTCCCTGACCAGGGTTTGAACACCAGCCCCCTGCAGTGGAAGCTCAGAGTCCTAACCACTGGACCACCAGAGAATTCCTTCTCCAAATAAATTTTGATCACACCAATGCCATCTTGGAATCTGCTCTTTGGAGGACCCACTCTAATGGACTCTAAATCTAGGTTTATCATTCAGAACTGGCCTTTCCACAAATAAAGAGATTTCATTTTGAAATACATTTGGAAAATTCTGGAGTGGCCCATTTTACAAGACTTAGATTCAAAAATAATACACTTAGATGAAATAAGACTCCTCAGAAGCACAAAAGAACTACAGAGGAGCTCTCAATTTGATTTAACAGTAAAAACTTTTAAGTTGATTTCCCTGAATTGGTGACTGAAATATTGGAACTCAAATCACAGTTTGAGAAATCCTGCTAATAAGCAGAGACCCTCCATCAAATGGACACCTATTGACTTCTCTGTCAGCATTATTCAGTTCAGTTCAGTCGTTCAGTCGTGTCTGACTCTTTGCGATCCCATGAACCGCAGCACGCCAGACCTCCCTGTCGATCACCAACTCCCAGAGTTCACCCAAACCCATGTGCATCGAGTTGGTGATGCCATCCAACCATCTCATCCTCTGTCATCCCCCTTCTCCTCCTGCCCTCAATCTTTCCCAGCATCAGGGTCTTTTCAAATGAGTCAGCTCTTCGCATCAGGTGACCGAAGTATTAGAGTCTCAGCTTCAACATCAATCCTTCCAATGAACACCCAGGACTGATCTCCTTTAGGATGGACTGGTTGGATCTCCTTGTAGTCCAAGGGACTCTCAAGAGTCTTCTCCAACACCACAGTTCAAAAGCATCAATTCTTCTGCTACTTTATAGTCCAACTCTCACATCCATACATGACCACTGGAAAAACCATAGCCTTGACTAGACGGACCTTTGTTGGCAAAGTAATGTCTCTGCTTTTGAATATGCTGTCTAGGTTGGTCATAATTTTCCAAGGAGTTAGCATCTTTTAATTTCATGGCTGCAATCAGCATTATTAAAAAGCCTCAAAAAGATGGTTTGATATTCGCTTTTTTTCTGTGCCCAAATGGATGACAAAAAGTGGGAGGAAAAAGCAAGGGACCCAGGAAAACCTCAAGCAATGTAATCTTCCCTGGAAGAGTAGGAAATTCATTATCCTTTATATTAAAGCTTTGCTCCTGTGTTTAGCAAATGGTGTGATTTTGATTTCTTAAAATAGATGTCATCTTTAAGAGATGGGTGAACTGAGTAAAATAAGAAACATAAGCAGTGGATTCTTTTTTTATAACTTTCTTTTTTCTTTTTAAAATTAGAATATAATTGCTTTGCAATGTTGCGTTACTTTCTGCTGTACAACACAGTGAATCATCTATATGTGTACATGTATCTCCTCCCTGTTGAGCCTCCTTCCCACCCAAC
This sequence comes from Nanger dama, assembly GCA_917880005.1. Classification (NCBI taxonomy): domain Eukaryota; kingdom Metazoa; phylum Chordata; class Mammalia; order Artiodactyla; family Bovidae; genus Nanger; species Nanger dama. The sequence continues at coordinate 805,647 of CAKJTW010000075.1, forward strand.
CCTCCGGCATCCCCCCCCTCTAGGTCATCATGGAGCACAGCGGTGAGCTCCCTGTGCTGGCGGCAGCTTCCCACTAGCTATTTACACACAGTACTGTAAATATGTCAATGCACTCTCCCGATTCATCCCACCCTCCCCTCCCTCAACTGTGTCCACATGTTAGTTCTGCATATGTGTGTGTCTGTTTCTACCCTGGAAATCAATTCATTTGTACCATTTTTTCAGATTCCACATATATCTGTTAATATGTCATTCTAAATTGTCTATAGATCTTAATACTGGACCTATTATTGTGGGTATTACCCTGTTGTTTTAATTGATGTAAAATGTTTCCACTCAGTGTTGAAAGTCGGTAATTGTACCTCAACTCCCTTGTGGCTCAGCTGGTAAAGAATCACCTGCAATGTGGGAGACCTGGGTTTGATCCCTGGGTTGGGAAGATCCCCTGGAGAAGGGAAAGGCTACCCAGTCCAGTATTCTGGCCTGGAGAATTCCAAGGACTGTATAGCCCATAGGGTCACAAAGAGTCAGACATGACTGAGCGACTTTCACTTCACCCCTTCATGATTCAACAACAACTGAATGAAAAGGAAATAAACCCACTGTTACAAATTGTGCTACAGTTTTTCTGTAAACTTCCAGAAGATGCAGCCGCTCAGTACACTGGAAGCTTAGTAGGAAAAGATATTGATTTCTATGTACCAATCAGGTGTTCCCTGTGTAAACAGTTAGGTGAGAGCCATCCTAAAGGGCACAGTAGAGTCACTGAGGGACAGGAGAGGCAAGAATTCAAGAATTCTTGAATTCCACGAGTGTTCCTTCTTCTCCCTTCTTGAGATGTACAGTAACGAAAAGAAAATGTTCTTGGCAAGACAGAAACGGGAAGCCAACTAACTGCTTTTAATTACCTGTCATTGAAATAGGAAACAGAAACACGAGATTGAAACCTATGAGTCAACACAAGTCACCAGGCGGAGGAATACAGAAGGTAGCAGGAATCCGTTGAAGCAGAGAGAGAGATGAGTCTACAAACGGAAGGAGCAAGAAAGAGCAGAGGAAACCTCCTAATGTCCAGGGGCTGATGGGAACCCTGAACAGCGCAACAGTTCCCGAGCGATGCTTGCATCCCTAAAGGGCTGGTGGGGGTGGCGGTGGCGCTCTGTCAACATTTCTGCTCACCCACAAGGCTGCTTGCTGGAATCGACTCCACATGTAATAACCGTGTTAAGAATAAGAATAAAAATAATGGCAGGACTTCTCTGGTAGTCCAGGGGTTAAGAAACCACCTGCCAACGCAAGTGACATGGGTTCAGTCCCTGGCCCGGGAAGATCCCACATGCCTCCGGGCGGCTACTGAGCCTGCGCGGCCTGGAGCCTGTGCTCCGCAACAAGAGAAGCCCGTGCACCGCAGCTACGCAAAGGCCACGCGCAACCAAAAATAACAAAGTTAATTTCAAAGGCAATAATGGCTGGGACTTCCCTGGTGGTCCAGAGGTTAATAATCTGGCTTGCAGTGCAGGGGAAGCCTGTTCAATACTTGGTCAGGGAACTAAGATCCCACATGCCATGAAGCAAGTATGCCCGCGCGCCCCAACATGTGCTGCAATGAAAGAGCCCACGTGACACAATGAATGATAATCCTGTGGGCCAATGCAGCAGAAAAAAATAAATGTTTAAGAGAAAAAATGTAATAATAATGGCAGTTATGAATTTGAAATTTTTGATATGCCAGGAACTGTAGCAAACATCTTTATACTCATCTCATTTCATCCTCAGAACAACTCTGAAAAGTATCGACCACTGTCTCTATTTTACAGAAAAAGAAACAGATTATCAGAGAGCTTAAGCTGATTTGCCCAGGATCCGCCATCCTGAAGACAGCCAAGACTTGACTCTGAACTTCCAGCCTTTAGGTCCACACATCACTGCTTCCCTGTCCCATATTCGATATATCCGTAAGACATGTTCCACCACTGGGGGAAGCCTGCATGTTACTGTGTTCTGTGCAATTAAAAAAACCCAAGTCACAGTTAGACTGCACAGCAAAGGGGAATCATAACCAAAACCGGCTAGAGGACAAGTGCCTTTCTGGAAAATACTATTACATTGTAAGAGACCCAGGAGAAACATACCATCCTCATTCTAGACTGCTGTACAGTGAAAAATGGATGACTCTGACTCCATGTAACTGTAAAATTCTCATAGATTGAAAGTGCATTTGAGAACAGTTGCTATCACCATTGATTTCTTCCCAAGCATACTGAAAAGCTCTTAGAGGAGAGACAAGATACATTTCACTTTTCTTGCTCCCATCATCCCATCCATTGTAGATATCCAATTAATATAATATAGAAAGTTTTGAAACTCTGATAGATTATCTGTGTCTGCAAGAGGCAAGGCAAAGGAGAACAGTAGTGTGTGTATTTGTTGACTCAACTGCTGGATATCCCCAGGAAGCTGACTTTCTAAAGCTTGAACACTACACATCTCTTATTAATTAATAGTCACTCTCTTCTAACAATGGGAAGACCAGAAAATGTGAGGCGGTTGGGTCCAAGTGAATGGATGTCACAGCACCCTCATTTTGCTTAGAAAATTCACTGCTGTTTATTGAAAAGATCAGGCTGCAATCAGCTTTTATTTAAAAATATCAATGCACTTTCCAGACTCAAAGGGCAACATCATAATTAACTAAGTCGATAATACTAAAGGGCTTTGAGCCTCTATGGTGAAGAAGTAGGGCACCATATTATGGGCTCAAAACTAGCTGGTCTTCATCTCTTCCCCAGGACCTGTCCTTCTCATCGAACTTGAGGAGTGTGGGCCAACTTCTGAGTTTCTGTCCTTGAAACAACTGGGAGGGTTCAGAGCAATTTTGAAGCATGTGGGCAGTTGGCTTGGGACATCCCACCTGGCATGCATCCTAGTGTAACATCAGGCCATTGGTGACATGGCCACTGGCTCCTTCCAATCAAGTGGTTAATCTTCTTCCCATCCTCATACACGGGTTTATTGCTTTCTTCCCATACACTCAACTGGCATTGCAAATTCTTTAAGAGATGCTTGCCAAGTAACATACAAACTGTCTAGAAGTCTCTAACCCAAAATGTCTCTGCCTTAATGAAATATTTTGACATTTGACTTTTTTTTTTGCATCAGCTGGTTTGGGGGATTTCTTTCACTTCATCATCTTCTCTATTATCCTTTTACTGTCTCCCTTTACTGAGGATCCTCATCTCTACAGATATGAGAGTAGAAGATGTTTGTGTGCTAAGTCGGTTCAGTTGTGTACGACTCTTTGAGACCCTGTAGACTGTAGCCCGCCTGGCTCCTCTCTCCATGGGATCTTCCAGGCAAGAATACTGGAATGAGTTGTTGTTCCCCCCTCCAGGGGACCTTCCTGGTCCAGGGATTGAACCCATATCTCATGTTTCCTGCCGATACCACTCGCACCTGTTTCAACTGGTGCAAAGCAAAGAGATAATTTCATAACTGGTTTGCTGCTCTCCTGGTGTCATCTGGGAAATAAGAGTTCAAATCCCTGGATGAAATTGTTTTCCTTGTGGGTTTAATTACCATATGCTTCCCATCTCCCCTCACCATGGATATGTGCCAGGGGTCGTGTTGACCAGATGTCCATGAATCTGCACTTGCCCAAGCCCACAGGTCTACCTATCACCAGTAGCATCTCCACTCAGCCGCCTCTCACAGAAAACAGTAACTTTCCTAGGACCCATTTCTGGAGCTTCAGTGATCAATAGGACCAGTCCAGAACCTGCTAGGTCTTTGCCAAAGTTCCAGGATATGTTTGCCAGTGTTAAAGCTGGGAAATGATTTTTACCTTCCTGCTTTTCTAACATAATTACAAAAGGTTAGATAGGAACCTGGAAAGTCTCATTCCAGAAAGAAACTGCATGTGAAAAGGACACAGGAGCCAACCTGAAGGGGTTTCCCTGGAAAAATAGGAGACAATTTGAGTATCAAAATCAAAAGAGGAATGGATTATAATATATTAGATAACAATCTGAAAACCCATATTAATACTGAAAAGGGAAAGGGCTAGACGAAGAAGAGAGAGGGGATATCTCTTTTTATACTCAGCGTAATAATAGAAAGTAAGATTTTCATCCGAGAACTCATGCTCATTTGCTCAGTCATGTCCAACTCTTTGAGACCCCATGGACTATAGCCTTCAAGGCTCCTCTGTCTATAGACTTCTCCAGGCAAGAATATTGGAGTGGGTTACCATTCCCTTCTCCAGGGGGCCTTCCTGACCCAGGGATCAAGCCCATGTCTCCTGCATTGCAGGTGGGTTCTTTACAGTTTGAGCCACCAGAGAAGTCTTTTCATCCCTGGAGTGAGCACTAGCTAAGAATCATCAGTGAAGGCTAAAACCTCTTCCCACGTCCCCGAAATTTATGCTTCTCCCACCAGCCTGCTGAATATGCCCTGTGCCTGTAACTAGGAAACAGTTCACCACTCTCCTCTCTATGACTGCCCACACTTAATGGGTTAAGTCCCTGCTCTATTGAGATGGCAAGATCTCTAAGGGGAGAAAAAGACAGTAATATTTCATAGCACACAATGAATTGTTGAGGATACCATGTGAAATTTGTGGATGGAAATTGCCATCCTAGGTGCTCTTCAAATTCATCCTTAAAAAATTGTCTCTGCAGCTCCTCAGACGGGCCTTTTCCAGTGGTGGCCTCTGGAAGTGGATTTAACAGTTGGCAAAAGGGATTCGCAAAGGGTTTTTAACCCAAATCCTGCTCTACTGCCTTTTGTCTTTGTAACACAAGATTTATTTTCTCACAGCAGGTGTGTACACAACAAAGGAATGTCAATGAAACCAAGAGAGGTCTAGACACACTACCCACAGATCAGACCCACAGCAAACACCTCTCTCAATCACATGAAGAGGAAGTGGATGAAAAGGGAGCTGATTCTTGGGAGTAATTTCCTACAAGCCTCTTTGTTAGGAAGGAGGTCAGCCTGGGGTCAAACTCGTCCACTGACCATGTGTGCAAAGTGTAGGTGGGGCTTTTGCTACACAAAGCTCTGGTTATTCAGGAGAGCAGCGACTCAGGAAGTTCACAAATTCCCAGATTAAATGCTCATTAACAAATCACTTTCTGGGACTTCGCTCGTGGTCAGGGGTTAGGAATCCTGCCTGCCAGCAGGTCCCAGTTCATTCCCTGGCGAGAGAATTAAGGTTCCACATGGCAACTAAGTGCCTCAGCTAGAGAGCCTGTGCATCACAGCTCGAAACAAGCCCAGGCACCACAACAGAAGATCTGCTTGCCACAACTGAGACCCGAAGAAGTGAAAACTAAAACTTAAAAACAAAAAAACAACTTCCTCATAGAATGCATTTGAGAAGAGATGGGGAAAATGCCAGCAAGGCCCCAGGATCCTCAATGAGAGTGACCACCAGGGGGAGAGAACCAAGAACCACTGTGGGGGTGTTAAGGGTGGGTGTTGTCTGAGAACTGTCTCCCACGTCAGCCTTAAGGAGGAAGCTCAATCCACACCTCTTCACAAAGCCAGAACGAGACAGGACTTCAGTCTGGGTCATTGAAGGATCTTCTCAGATTGCTGAGTGAGGCTAGTAAGAGTGGCATCTGTTTGTTGAGGTGAGTCTCACCACTTTCTTGGCACTCTCACACGTGGACCATTGCAGCTTGTTCCAAGTGATCTCTGAAGTGGGTACAATGTCCTTTCTGTTTTAAAGATGAGAAAACTGAGGGGGCCTAGAGATCTGCCTAGTGGGGATCACTCAGACAGTAAATGGTGGAAAGGGAATTCAACCCCAGGCAGCCAGGCCTTCACGGAGTCCATGAGCTTAGTCACCATGTCCTCCAGTCCAAGTCATGAGTGTCCCTCACTCACTGTGAAGCTCTGCCTCCTTCTCTGACTTCAAGGCCCTGCTCAAATGAATGGCTTCTTCCTCTCCTTCAGAGGACAAATATAAATACAAACACAAATATAAATATAAGCATAATACAATCTCTTATGGCATTGTTAGTTCATTTATTCTTTTTCTTAAAATACTTTATTTTAGCAGTTGTTCAAATGCCCTTTTTATGTTACTTTGTGTTGTGAGCTTTTTTAAAATTATTAATTATTTATTTGACTGCACCAGGTCTTGGCTGTGGCACACAGGATTTTTGATCTTTAGCTGTGGCATGCAAACCCTTAGTTGCAGCATGTGGGACCTAGTTCCCTGACTAGGGATTGAACTCAAACCCTCTGCATTAGGAGCTCAGAGCCTTAGCTGCTGGATCACCAGGGAAGTCCCTTCAATGATTCTTTATAGATACCAAGGGTACACAAGACACAAAATATAAAACCAGGGAGGGAAGGAAATATGGTTATAAAAATATAAAAGGTCAGCACATGGGATCCTCATAGTGATGGAACAGTTCTGTATCTTAACTCTGGTGTTAGATCCCAACCCAAAACAGGTGATACAACTGTATAGAGCCACACACACACTTCTACACATACACACACAAATGAGTACAAGTAAAACTTAGGAAGGCTGAGTACAATCAGTGGATTGTTTCAAAGTCGATATACTACTTTTGATATTGTACTACAGTTTTGCAAATGTTACCTTCGAGGAAACTGGGTAAAGGGTGCATGAGATCTCTCTGTATTATTTCCCATAATGGCGTGTTATCTTCACTTCTCAACAGCCTACAGTTGTCCCAATAAAAATTTCAATTAAAAAAAAAAAAAAGAAGGAAAATAATGCCACCTAGTAGGATACATATATGCATAGGCCTGAGGATAGAAATGACTCAGTGTGTACATGTTTATCTTGCCCACTAGACTGTGGTATCAGTGAGGGTGGGGACCATGTCTTTTATAAAATCACAGCCCTAGGAAGAAATGGCTAAGTAGGTGGAGTTCCCTTTCTTGCACGCCCTCTCTCTCTAGTTCTCACACTTGACTATATTTGAAGCTACCTGACCCTCATCCCAAAGATGTCTGATGTTTTCCCTTCCCTGAATATCATCAGTCCAGGGCATCTCTCAATACTATGTTTATAATCAAGATATAAATGAGAGAGGCAGCCTGGGGTAGTACAATTGCAGAGTGGAAGTAAGACCACAAGCCCTAGAAAGTGAGGCCCTGCCTCTATATTTACCAATTTAAACCTTCTCTGCATCAGACTCCCTTCCAAGAAAAGTATTATTTTCTCACCTGTCTCTCACTATTGATATGAACTCTAGCAGGTAAGGAGGGCTGGCATCCTGGAAAGAATGTAAGATTCTGGAACCAGAAGAATTGAATTTGATTCTCAGTTCTACTACTTACTGGCTATGTGTTGGTGGATAATTCATGTGACCTTTCCAGTGTTCATCATCTTCAGTTATACTAAAGCCCATCGTCCTTCCCTCGTGTGTATATGGAAACACTCTGAAACCCCAGAGCATCAAATAAAGGCCTGTGTAGCTCTGCCTAGTTCACCACCATTTCCTTAATATTGATATTTTTGCATGTGCATGGTACAGAATGGATACTATAATAAATACAGTTGGATGAATGGGTGGAAGAATTAAATCATGGGCCTCCAGTGAAACTATTCTTTATTTCAACCAACTCCTAATACCTCACAAGCTAAGAACCTGGAGCCTTTCCAGAAGATCTCTATCTTTAATTCCTTCATAGTTCATCTTTTAAAGCCATTTCCTAGGGCCACTGGACATGACCTAGTGACTAAACAACCACAAAAAGGCCACTGGTGAGTCCCAAACTCACAGCCATTCATTGGTATTGAAACACCCTCCATTTCCCTTAGAAACACCCTGTCTGGGTGTGCATCACTGTCTCTAGATTGCTGTTTTAAAACATGAATCAGTTGAAATAGATGATGGCTACCAGAAGAAAATCTGGCAAAGAGTCTTGTTTTACTGACGTCTTTCAATAGCTGATAGGAGATATATATGAAAGAATCCTATTTCCTTTTCTTTTTCCTCATATTCCAGTTGCATCAGTTGGATTTCTTAGTGGCAAATTACAGAAACACTCCCTGGCTAGGTTAACTAGAAAAGGAATGTGTTAAAGGATATGAAACAGTTTCAAATTCTCAAAAGTGAGAAGTGAAACTGAAGTCACTCAGTCATGTCCAGCTCTTTGCGACACCATGGACTGTAGCCCACCAGGCTCCTCCATCCATGGGATTTTCCAGGCAATAATACTTGAGTGGGTTGCCATTTCCTTCTCCAGGGGATCTTCCTGGAGATCGAACCCAGTCTCCCAGATTGCAGGCAGACTCTTTACCATCTGAGCTGCAAGGGAAGCCCCAGATTCTCAGGGAAACTGGAAAAACCTTGAAGACTACAAAGTCAGGAGCAATGCCTCACAGATCACAGACAGCCCCTGGGTAGACCCCATCTCTGGGTACAGATACTTCAGTTTATCCACCACAATGGAAACCAGAGGTACTGCCAGAACCTCTGGTACTGCTCTGTCTGAGAAAATGAATTTGGGGGACTTCCCTGGTCCAGTGGCTAAGACTCCGCACTCCCAATGCAAGAGACCCAGATTCAATCTCTGGTCTGAAAATAAAATCTCACATACTACAGTGAAGACCTGGTGCAGCCAAAATAAATAAATAAATAAGAAAATAGGCTATTTGCCCTTCCCCTCACCAAAATCATTCTATGTTCCACCTGTTTACTTGTGTCACTAGCTTTCAATTCAAAAATTTCAAGTGCACACATCTGACTGGTGCAGCTGGAGTCTAATGTCAGCCTCCTAGCTGCAAGGGAAGCAGGTTTATTATGGGTTTTACCTTGGGAAGAATTTACAGATGGGAAAAGAAGATTAAAGGTGTAGAGCAGTCGAAAAGAAAAACATAGTCTCATTCCACCAACTATAAATAACTTCAATAAATCACCACCAGGCAACAGTGATATTGGTTAATCCAAATGTGATTTTTGCTCTAAAAAATTGAACATGTTGGAATATTCATCAATGAATTCATCTGTATCCTTTGTATGCAAAGGTGAGCATTTAGTGAGAATTTATGGAGAAATTTTGATGGGAAGACTTTTTTTTTCAAATTCCATTAGAAGGTACTTTACAAATCAATGAAACTTTGATTCATATTCAAGTATTAACAAAGAAATTAATATTCCTCTCTAACCCTTATCATCATTTGTAGCAATTACATAAGTAAAGCCCTGCATTATTCACAGCATGAACTTTGCATACCTTTCCAGAAAGGGAAAAAGAAGCAGTGAGAAGAAATCTCATCAGACAACTTTAGAAACAGGGATATATAGAGGTGTAAGACAGCAGTCAGTAAAGCTTCATAAAGAACAAATCCTGTCAAACTAAAGTAACTCATCTCTCTAGCCAAAGTAGCTGCAGAATGTGGAGAAGAAGCGATAAATGTGATCTATGTTTATTTTGTCAGCATTTGGGATTCTGCCTTGAATAATGCAGGCATTAGTAAAGTAAGATGGTATCAGCCAGCCCACCCGTCTACCAGCCAGAAGTACAACTTGTGAAAAAGCATTAAAATAAGATCTCTACGGAAACGAACGGTGCTTCCACAAAAGCCGGTGTGAAGATTTTCAAAACATAGGATGCTTATTACGGTCAAAGCCAAAAATTCAGTTCCTCAAATAAAAACTAGGTTGTCCTTCAGATATTTGAATAAAGAAATGTGACTTCTATCATTGAATCCTTACCACTCAGAGTTCACTTGGTTTTCCCAAAGGATTAATACAGATTTTATTTCCGCTAACCAGTTCCAGTAGAGACCTAGAATTTTTTTCATCAATCCTCTTATCTCATGAATAACTAGACTCACTATTATGATGACTAGCCCAATCTTTCAGCCAAGCCATGAGCTGCATCTTTTATTTTCCTCAAAATGAGATTGGTTGTTAAAGTCTCATTATTGATGTCTGACTCACTTCTGTGATATAAAACTAAGCTCCCAAGAAGCTTGTCTTTTTCACTGCCTGCCATTTACTGATTATCCATGACGCTAGACAAATTGCAAAACTTCTCCAGATTCTCATTTTCTTACCAGACATTTCCTCACCAGCTTTGGAATAAATCGTGGAGGCAAATTTCTCCATCACCATGTTGGAGTGATGACAGCCAAGAGCCACTACTCTTGGCTCAGAGAGTAGAAACTCACTGTGCAGCAGCCCCTCCCCAGGACAGGAAAAGACACAGCCGGAGGAGAACAAAGAGGGCAAGACAGGATGCGGGGGCAAGAGATCACAGCTGCTGTATTTTTGGAAACCAGAGCTAGGACACATGATTCAGAAGAAAAGAAGAGCTTTGGATGAGTCAGTCTGGGTTCAAAGCTGACTCTACCACTTTTTTTTTTTTTTTAATATGGACCATTTTTCAAGTCTGTATTGATTTAGTTACAATATTGTGCTTCTATATTTTGGTTTTGGTTTTTGACCACAAGGCACGTGGGTTCTTAGCTTCCCAAGCAGGGATCAAACCCACATCCCCCTGCATTGGAACATACTAAGTTGCTTCAGTTGTGTCTGACTCTTTGTGACCCTACGGGCTGTAGCCCTCCAGGCTCCTCTGTCCATGGGCTTCTCCAGGCAAGAATACTGGAGTGAGTAGCCATGCCCTCCTCCGGGGGTCTTCCCAGCCCAGAGATCAAACTTGTCTCTTATGTCTCCTGCACTGGCAGGCAGGTGCTTTACCACTAATGCCACCTGCATTGGAAGGCAAGGATTAATCACTGGTCCTCCAGGGAAGTCCTGCTTAGCTACAGAATCTTCACCAGCATCTCTGAATATTTACCTCCCTGGGCTGCTGTAAGGGTCAGTGGGATTAAATAGAATATAGAAAGATAATCACCAACGTATGAACGGTTTTTGGGGGGCTGGGGGAATTGTAGGGGGACACTAGCATATAAATCATATACATCAATTATAAGATACAATGCAAGTTCAACATGTAGATCCAAGGTGACCCGTGGAATCTAGAAGCATGGCAATTTCTTTTTGCACTGGGAAGTAGGGGAGGGAAAGGGCATAGGGAGAAGGATTCCAGGTTCTCTTGAGTCCAGGCTCTGTGTCTCTTATGTCTCCTGCATTGGCAGGTGGGTTCTTTACTGACAGAGCCACGTGGTTACTCACCCTTAAAAAGAATGAAATCCTGTCACATCCCACAACATGGGTAAACCTTGAGGACATTCCACTGAGTGAAATAAACCAGTCACAAAAAGACAAATGCTATGTGATTCTACTCACATGAGGTATCAAAAGTAGTCAACCAGTTGATGTACGGCAAAAGCCATAACAATATTGTACAGTAATTATCCTCCCATTAAAATAAATAAATAAATAATTGTTAAAGTAGTCAGACTCAGAATAGTGATTATCAGGACAGGGGAGGAGGAAATTGGGAGCTGGTGTTTAATGGGTACAGTTCAGTTCAGTTCAGTCACTCAGTCGTGTCCGACTCTTTGCGACCCCATGAATCGCAGCACACCAGGCCTCCCTGTCCATCACCAACTCCCCGAGTTCACTCAGATTCGTGTCCATCGAGTCAGTGATGCCATCCAGTCGGAGTTTGTTTCAAAAGATGAAAAAGTTCTGGAGATTGTTTGCTCAACAATGTGCATATACTTAACACCCCCTGAATACTCTTAAAAATGGTTAAGATGGTAAATATTATAGTATGCCTTTTCTATTTTAAATTCTACTTTAATTTTTAAGAAAACAGTCCCTCAGTGGCAGACACCTACTTTTGTCTCTAGTACCTAGAAGAGTCCCTGGCATTTGAATTTGTTGAATGAGTAAGCAAATGAATACTACATTGCTTACAACTTTATTATGAAATCACGAAGTCCCAGAGTAGGAAGAGACCCCCAAAGGTCAAATCAGCGTGTCTTCCTGTATAAAGCGTGAATTCCCTACCCGACAGCAGCTAGGTGGTCATTCAGACTCACCACGGGTGCTCCTTGCTCAATCCTTTCTCCCAGACAGAGCCGCCATGCCACCATCTCTCCTCCCAGCTCTGGGGACCATGGAACCAGTTTAGTCTTTCATGACAACCCAGCATTACCTTCCGAATCCTCGATTTTAAAGTGGATTACAACCCTCTGGGGCCAGACAGTGTGCCCATCCATTTACAGGAAGCCGCAGAGTCACAGAAGGATCCAAGAACTGGCCGGAGCGTGCCCACTCTGAGCTGCAGTTCACACTGGCCACCCTGTGTCCCCCATGGACGGACCGCCCCTGCTGCCCCGGCTTTGCCCCTCACTGCACACTGAAGGGGCACTCATGAAGTATTTGTTGAACGAAAAGAATCTATTCATCCAACCGCCTTTAAGCAGAACTCTCTAAGAAGTAACCTCAGCGATGAAGGTCCAGCTATTTTTAAGGACTCCAAAGCAAGGTCACTACACTCACTTTCTCTGAAACTGCTTTCAACATTCAGTGGCCGTTTCACATAAAAGCATTCACTCTTCGGCTGTCTGCTTTCTAGACTGTTCTATGATTGTGCCATGAGTTTGAAGTCCCATCCATTCAGCTAAGCCTCGAGATTAAATTTTAAAAACCTTTGACCTCAGCCATATTTTCATTTCTAGAAATTTATCCTGAGGATGAAATCATACAACTTTGCCAATGAACAAAGTTGAATACACAAGGATGTTTATTACAGAATGATTATGTTAGCCAAAAATGGGAAATAACTCAAATATTTATCAGCTGGAGGCTAATTAAATAAATGTATTTTGTATATACAGTGGAGTACCAGGTATTCATTAACAACGACAGGGCAATATGTACTCATTGAATTGAAAAAGAACCACCATACAAGACACAAGCACAAACTTGATTAGTTCAAGAAGAAAATGCAAAAAAAAGATTTAACTCTCACAGAATCTTGGTATGATATGAGAAAAGAAACCATAAAAGTCACAGTGCTTTTTAATATTAAACACTTATTTTCAATCACCCACTGGATAATGGAATTTTCAGTGCATGTTGATAATATTCAGAGGAAAAGTAGGTTACAGAATGGCATGTATAACACAATGCAGTCTATGTTTTCAAAAATGCATATCAGCATAGAAAGATGCCTGAAGGGATTTTTCATCAAAAAGATGAGTATTAATCTCTGGGAGGTAGAACTGGGGTAATTTTACTTTCATCCTTATAGCTTTTAGGAGCAGGCAATGGCACCCCACTCCAGTACTCTTGCCTGGAAAATCCCATGGACCGAGGAGCCTGGTGAGCTGCAGTCCATGGGGTCACAAACAGTCGGACACGAGTGAGCGACTTCACTTACACTTTTCCCTTTCATGCATTGGAGAAGGAAATGGCAACCCACTCCAGTGTTCTTGCCTGGAGAATCCCAGGGAAGGGGGGAGCCTGGTGGGCTGCCGTCTATGGGGTCACACAGAGTCGGACACAACTGAAGCGACTTAGCAGCAGTAGCAGCAGTTATACCTTTTGCTGTATCATTTTACATTTTTATAAAAGTTGTGCATTATGTTTACAATCAGCAAAAATTGTAACGTTCTTTTCATTTGGGGGAAAAACTGTATCTGGAACAAGAAGGCTCTTATCAAGTACTAGTTAAATGGAAACTGACTCATAGTCTTTTGGTGCAAGCAGGGTTATACAAATAAGATGAATAGATGAAGACCTGAAAGGCCTTCCTGACTGCTAAATTGCACCAAAATGCCCTAGTCTGCCGCCTGAGGCAACACCACGGAAATAACATTTCTACTGATGTCGTGAGGACTCAGCATAAGTGAAATCCTCCACAGTTTTGAAAGGCTTGTGCTTTCGACATCTCATTCAACCTTCAAAACTAGATTTGTGACCAGTTTCCCAAACTGAACTCCCTAAATGTCTGTCTGGCCACCATCAGGCAACATTTCCAGGTTGGGGATGCACAGTTGTTTGTTGGATGGATGAGCAGGTAGTTAGATGGATGGGTGGATGGGTGGATAACAGGAATGAATTCTTTCCCCTCTTTTACAGACAAGAAAACAGAGAAGCAGAGGTGAAGCAACATCCCTAGGGGGATACTGTTCAGTTCAGTTCAGTTCATTCGCTCAGTTGTGTCCGACTCTTTGCGACCCCATGAATCGCAGCACGCCAGGCCTCCCTGTCCATCACCAACTCCCGGAGTTAACACAAACTCACATCCATCGAGTCAGTAATACCATCCAGCCATCTCATCCTTGGTCGTCCCCTTCTCCTCCTGCCCCCAATCCCTCCCAGCATCAGAGTCTTTTCCAATGAGTCAACTCTTCACATGAGGTGGCCAAAGTACTGGAGTTTCAGCTTTAGCATCAGTCCTTCCAAAGAAATTCCAGTTAGTCAATTATTAACTTGAGGGTTGGAATCACTCCTGTACACAGTTTCCGAATCAGCTCTCTTTTATCAAAAGCCACTCCCACCCCAAATCGTTCTTTAGGAGGAAACTCTTCACTATCACTGACAGACATATATCTGATAATCAGGAGTGATGCTCAAAATGGCATGGGTATTGATCTGTCGAAGTGGCACTGGTGCAGGACTCTGGAGACCTCAGGATTAACTCATTAATTGCTGGATGTCAGTGGATCCTGGGTGTCAGGACATTCACTGGGTTCAAGATAGGAGCCCACTCAGCCACTGGTTTAGAACTATTTCATTATTTTACCAATAAATGCAGCCAAACACATGCATAATGGTTGGATATGAACCCTGCCAAAAACCCTCCATGACATTACAGTGTTACTCCCCAAGTGAGAAGCTCTACTCTCTCTCCACGCACAGCACGGCCCTTGCTCTGAGAACTATTTATAACTCCATTTGAAATTTTCATCCTGACACATCCAATTTGCATGCACAAATGAAATCAAATGTCATTATCCTCTTCTGAAAATTTTCCTGAGTCTGGCCATAGCAGAGGGTCAGGGCAGGTCTATAGAGGGAAAGAATGATTATAATGGGAGAGAGGATGTGATAAAATCCAAAAAAAAAGAACTTCCCAGGCCAGTGGTTAAGACTCCACTTAAGGGCTGCACAGGTTCAGTCCTTGGTTGGGGAACTGAGATCCCACATGCCATGCAGCATGGCCAAAAAAATAAAATAAAATCTCAAAAAGTACAAGACAGCTCCATGGAAGACCAGTCCTCGCTTGAGCACAGCTCTCCCTGGACACACGTATGCTGTGTATGTGCAATTTTGTTCCAAGAACCAGGTAAGATTCTTGAAGACAGACTGTCCCTGACCTCAGTCTACTCAGAGTTCTAGAAAGTTGCAAGTTGTATAAGTTGGACGTAGCTGTTGTATAAATGGAAAGTGAGAGCGGACAAGAGCACTGTGGGAGTTCAGAGGAGAGAGTTTCTTTCCCCCAGAGGAAATCTAGGAGGGCTGCCTGAGGAAGGCGACCCCCACCTGGGTCTTCTTGAGAAACTGTGGCAGTAACACTTGAGGAGGAAGGGAAATGTGCCATCAGAGATCAACTCAGGCCAGTCTGGAAGCAAACATTTCCATGCAAGGCACTTACCGGCAAAAGATGCAGACAGACATCCCATGTGCTCTACTGAACTTGTCCTCTCAGAGCAATCATGCTTTCTCACTTCCCAGCTTTTACCCCTGCTGTGTCTTCTACCTGGAACATTCTCTCACCTTCTCCACATTCAAGAATGTTATCTACCATTCACCCTCCACTTCTCAGCTTAGATGCACTTTTTCTGAGAAGCTTTCCTTGATCCTCCAAAACGGATGAAATTTCTCTTCCCGCCCGCGTCCCTGCTAGTATCATAATTTCACAGCACCCACATCACAGTCATCTATTTTGCTATTCATCGATACCACTTCTCTGTAAGTGCTCTGAGAGAAGATCTGGGTGATCCGTGTGTGTGGACCGAGAACATAGTAAAGAGCTGTACTCATAACAGGTATATTTAATAAAAGATTGAGTTTTCAAAAATGATTCAGCAGCCCATTTGTATACCATTACCCCAATCCTGTCCCCAAGCAGAGCTGACGATGTGCCCAGCTAATTCTACCAAGTTGCTTTGTAGATGAAATGATACAAATGTGCTTAGACCCCTTTTCACCAGCCCACCCCTTTTCACCAGCCCCAAGCAAAACGAAGAGCCAAGGCTTGTTCTGAACACACGACTAACTTCCCCTTGTGGCCATAGGGGTGCACACTGAGCCCCAGCAAAATTCCCCAGGCAGGTCCAAGAATGAGACCATAGGACTAAAAAGACCCCACTTCTTATTTATAAACTGAGAGAAGAGACTTTAAGGCAAGAGATGGCCAGAGCAAGAAAAGAAACCCCAAGTTTAAGCTGGCTTTATAGGTTAGTGCAATTACATCAGGAAAGGGCTTGGTTTCCGAAAATACAAAGCATTTAATATTAAACCTTTTTAGCTCCCCAGTGGCTCAGACTGTAAAGAATCTGCCTGCAGTGCGGGAGATCCGGCTCGATCCCTGGGTCGGGAAGATACACTGGCAAAGGAAATGGCAACCCACTCCAGTATTCTTGTATGGAGAATTCCACGGACAGAGGAGCCCTGGGATCACAAAGAGTCGGACAAGACTGAGCAGCTAACACTTTTACTTTCACTTTTCACCTTATGGCTCAGTTGGGAGAGCTAAAGGAATTTTTTAATGTTCAGAATATCAACAATAGTTATCTCCAGTGATATTGTGAATGATTTTTAAAATCCTCATAGCTTCTATATTTTCCAAGTTTTCTACAATGAATATGATATATTTTCTCATCAGAAGGGGAAAAGTCTGTCTCTTAGATGCATGTATGTACTCAGTCATGTCCGACTCTTTGTGACCCCATGGACTGTAGCTTGCCAAACTCCTCTGTCCATGGAATTCTCCAGGCAAGAATACTGGAGTGGGTTGCCATTCCCTTCTCCAGATCTTCCTGACCCAGGGATCAAACCCATGTCTCCTGCATTGGCAGGTAGATTCTTTACCACTTGAGCTGCCTGGGAAGCCCTTTAAGTGCATGGTCAGACCCAGCCGTCCTTTCTGGCCCATGAACCTTCTCTCCTAAGCTTTAAGTCTCAGTTAATCTTTAAGAATTTTTTTGAAGGGAGGCCCTCTTTTCCCAGCTCCCGGCCCTTTGGCTCTGGCCACACCCAGAAACCTTGCTAGCAAAAGGAAATATATTACTTGGCTTTGGATGGCTTCTCCATTCTTCCTCTTCTTGGTGGCTCCTCTGGGCTAGGAACTGGCAAAATCCTGATGTCTGGCTTTATCCAGATCCTGGGCACAGGCTTCTGAGTTTCACAGTCATCTGGTGGGTGAGGCTGTTTGGGGTGTGGCTGAATCAACACTCACCGGTGTGCACAGCTATTCTCGAGCATCATGTTACCCAGTGTAATCAAAGGTGCAAAAGGAAACTGTCCCACGAAGAGTGGACCCATCCGTCAGACATACCTAGCAGCATGTGTCTTAATTCCCTTCAGTGACAGAACCAAAAGCTAAGTGCCTTCAAGCCTCAAACGCATATTCTTCTAAGAATTATGTTTTAAGACCATGGTGGCTCAAGTGCTAAAGAATCTGCCTGCCAACGCTGGCGATGCAGGTTCGATCCCTGGCTTGGGAAGATCCACGGGGGAGGAAATGGAACCCACTCCAGTATTCTTGCCTGGAGAATCCCATGGACAGAGGAGCCTAGTGGGCTGCAGTCCATGGGGTTGCAAAGAGTTGGACATGGCTGAGTATACACACGCACATATAACATCTCATTGCAAGGACAACATGTTATTAGGATCACTCAGGGAATTCCCCAGGGGTCCAGTGTTTAGGACTTATCACTCTCAGCTGAGATCCCTGGTTGGGGAACTAAAATCCCATAAGCTGCTCAGTAAGGCAAAAAAATAAATAAACCACTCAGTTCTCCGAGAAAAGGCTGTTTCTTCAACAATAAAATGTTTGATTACCAACACTGACCACTAACCCACGTGACTACTGAGAATTTGAAATGTGGCGAGTGCAACTGTGTACACTTTAAAAATTAATTTAAACTTAAATGGCTACATGTGGCTTAACGGCCACTGTTTTGGCCACTGCAGTTTAGGCTCCCAAAATGTTAGACCTGGAATGAACCCAATAAATCATCTGGACCTGTGATTCCCAACCTTTGCATTTGGGAGATCCATTCCTAATGTTAAAGATGCACTCAGACCTTCCTCATATTAACAGAATGTGTAATATCTTTTGTTAAAAACATTGTAATAACCCAAATGAACAAAAGTTCAAGAACATTTTAAATTACATTTTAACTAAGAAAATCATGATGATCAAAATCAGTACATATTCAATAACAGTTTTAATGGCATTTTAATTAAGAAAAGCATAGTGGCCAAAATTAGTAAAATTACAGTAATATTTAAATTGCATTTCATAATTTACAACAGCATCCTTATACACATATAATAGATGTATGTAAGGCATGGTTTTGTTCAGCCTTCAGACTGGTCTAATGTATGGATTTCCAGATCTTCTCTAATAATTCCATAGCTCGTGACGACCATTTCTGAGAGTGCACAATTCAATGTGCAAACCAGTGGTTTTATGTGGCCCTAGTTTGAGAGAGAGAGGGAAGATGGAGCCCAAAAAAGAAGATCTGCCCAGACGACATAGCTAATAACCAATGGCATTGGCCAGACAGCTGTTATTTTCATTGTCACAAAGTCAGAAGAAAGGAAACTCACCAGGAAAATTGCCGCTGTTGTTAAGTCACTTCAGTCGTGTCTGACTCTTCTGTGACCTCAAGGACTGTAGCCCACCAGGTTCCTCCATCCATGGAATTTTCCAGCAAGAATGCTGGAGTGGGTTGCCATTTCCTTCTCCAGGGGATCTTCCCAATCCAGGGATTGAATCACATCTCCTACACTGGCATGTGGATTCTTTACCACTGAGCTACCAGGGAAGCCCCACTGGGGAAATACAGCTGGCCAAATTGAAAACAACTCTCTTCTTTTCCTTCTTTGAAGATTTTGAGGAATTAAAGAAGCAGACATTTGTAATACCAAAGAGAAATCAACTGATGATTAATTACCTAAGTATGCCTAAGAAAGGAATATGAGAAAAAACAGAACTAGCCTATAACTTCGAGATTTCTATGAAGCTTTTACAAATTCTCCAGTCTTTGTGGGGCTTGTTCCACCTATGGGTATCTTCACAGACACAAGCAATAAAACAAAAAATAGCTTAAAAATAAACCAGATTTATGAACTCCTTACATGGCATCTGGTCCCATCACTTCATGGCAAATAGATGGAGAAACAGTGGAGACTGGTAGACTGTTTTTGGGCTCCAAAATCACTGCAGATGGTGACTGCAGCCATGAAATTAAAAGACGCTTACTCCTTGGAAGAAAAGTTATGACCAACCCAGATAGCATATTCAAAAGCAGAGACATTATTTTGTCAACAAAAGTCCATCTAGTCAAAGCTATGGTTTTTCCAGTAGTCACGTATGGATGTGAGAGTTGGACTGTAAAGAAAGCTGAGTGTCAAAGAACTGGTGCTTTTGAAACATGGTGTTGGAGAAGACTCTTGAGAGTCCCTTGGACTGCAAGGAGGTCCAACCAGTCCATCCTAAAGGAAATCAGTCCTGAATGTTCATTGGAAGGACTGATGTTGAAGCTGAAACTCCAATACTTTGGCTGATACGAAGAAGTAACTAACTGGAAAAGACCTGATGCTGAGAAAGATTGAAGGTGGGAGGAGAAGGGGATGACAGAGGATGAGATGGCTGGATGGCATCACTGACTCAATGAACATGAGTTTGAGTAAACTTTGGGAGTTGGTGATGGACAGGGAGCCCTGGCGTGCTGCAGTCCATGGAGTTGCAAAGAGTTGGACACAACTGAGTGACTGAACTGACTGACTGATGAGCTCCTTTCAGTGACAGAAAGCAGGATACAGAAGAAAGAGCCAATGTGTTCTTGGCTTACAACAGCCAAGTTACAATGGCCGCAAAGTTCACCAGGAAGAAGAGAAGGGTCTCAAATTCAGAGCTCTGGCTTCCATTCTCTTCCCATTTTGATTACAACACGCTGCCTCCAACACCATGCACTCCACTGCTCTTCCAGATCACTGAGGTTGGCAGGAAAATCTGTCAAAGTCAGTTCATAGCATTTAGTGTAATCACGTTTTCAAACCCACAGACTTCTCCTTTTAGATTTGCATTGCATTTCTTTTTTTAACTTGACCGTAGTAACTATGACCTTGGACTGAATCAAGATGCTAAAGCTTATAAACTATAAAGTTTGGTGATCTGCTTTACCTCTCTCACTCAGTTGTCTCATCTGTAAAATGTAGATAAAAGTTCACTGATAAGCCATGTTAAAAAAAAAAAATTAAAGGTGATTCTCATAAATCTCTTAGAAGAAGACCTGGTAGAAAAAGTCAGTGCTCCCTCTGAGATAGCAAGTGCTTTAATTAATCATGCTTGTACACTTGTGCATCCTATGTGAGATTATCAATTTCATGAAGGCAAAACTTTGCCTTATTTCCCAACCACCCAGCATTCCCATGGGTACAAAGCTAAGTCCAGCACAGGTTGTGCAGTGATTACAAATGTCAGCTTTGGTATCAAACATACCAGAGGATGAAGGCTATAATCTGGCTCCAGTACTCGTGAGGCTTTTTTTTTTTTTAACACTGACAAGTTTCTTAATGTCCCTGGTTCTCGGTTTCCTCATCTGTTAAAGGGGTTTAATCGACTAACTGGTAACCTACAACAATTAGAGGACCTTGATACCAGATGAGAACTCCACCCAAACTGGCTATTGTGAGAATATTAATGTGTCATTCCTGCTCCCTTCCAGGTGTGGTACAATGTAACATTCATGCTAAAAGTGGCTGATCCACAAGAATCAAGGGGTTGATTTTCAGTGAACTCCCTTATTTGTTTAATCTGGGCCATAGCTACCCGCTGCCAGGAGAAGCCAGAGGCAAAACACCATAAACCCAGGGTGTGGGGCCGTTCCAGACACAGCACGGCACACATGCCAGCTGTTCTCTCAGGAAAGGTAAGCTTTTCCTATAATTCTCAGCCTATCTGTGGAAGCACATGGAAATTCAGAATAGCTACACACCAGAGATGTCACCTAGTACAGATGATAGGTTACTGCTGTGAGAGTCAGAGCCCCAAGTTTGAGAATTTGACCTCACCAGTAACTAGCTGTGTGCCCTTGGGGAGGTCACTTCACTGTCCTGGACCTCAGATTCCTTTTCTCCCAAAAGAAGGGCCTGGATTGGCCATCAGCAAGGGTCATGGCAGCCCATCTGTTTCAGCATCCTAGGATGAGCCAATCACCCATGGAATGCAAAGCCCAAAAGACCTGGGTTTGAATTCCAAGCTGTTCAACTTTGATCAAGCCTCTTAATGTTTCTTCCCAACTTTCCTGCTGGCTCTACTGCTGCTGCTAAGTCGTTTCAGTCATGTCCAACTCTATGCAACCCCATAGACGGCAGCCCACCAGGCTCCCCCGTCCCTGGGATTCTCCAGGCAAGAACACTGGAGTGGGTTGCCATTTCCTTCTCCAATACATGAAAGTGAAAAGTGAAAGTGAAGTCGTTCAGTCGTGTCCGACTCTTTGAGACCCCATGGACTGTAGCCTACCAGGCTCCTCCGTCCATGGGGTTTTCCAGGCAAGAGTACTGGAGTGGGGTGCCACTGATGGTAACAAATCAGACTGCTATGTGGGAGACCCAGATTGGATGCTGAGTTGGGAAGATCCCCTGGAGGAGGGCATGGCAACCCACTCCAGTATTCTTACCTGGAGAATCCCATGGACAGAGGAACCTATAGCAGAGTCTTAGCCACTTGACCACCAGGGAAGTCTCTAATTTCTTAATTTCACAATACCGATTAGTTTTGTTTATGAAGAACTTCGCATAGTTTATCTCATGGACTCTTGTGACACCATCATCATCATCATTGTTATAGAAGGGCCAACACCATCACATCTCCATTTTTCAACACCTAGAGTCCTGCATGACTGCGTGACTTACCTGCAACCTCAATGCCCACCAAGCCAGGAAGTCATAGGACCTGGACTTCAAGTTAAGGCTTCTGACTGAAGCCCAGGATTATTCCACTCCACCATCAACTTCATGAGTTAATTCAGCCTTGTTCTCACTGTCATTGACATGACTAGTCTTAGGACATCTTCCTCTTTTAAAGCAATGGCCCTTCTATAAAAGAGGAATTTGAAATACAGCATTTTCCTAATGTTTAACCTAAACTTCTGAGTCTATCCAGTCACATACCATCTAACTTTACCATTTAACCAAATTGTAGATGACCTCTGTTTTAAATTCAAATGCCTCAAAAAGATTATTCTCAGTTCAGATGAATAGGTGAAGTGTTTTTATATAGCCTTTTGGTTTCAGGAGGCTTGGCTAACTCAAGTGAATGATTATTTTAAGGACTCCCACTGAATGAAATTATATAGAACAAAATAATGAAAGTTGACATAGCCTCGTGGAAAATACAGCACAAGAGTGATTCTTGACCTAAAGTAACTCCAGAAATGCTGGAAGTAAAAGATCTTGGACCATCTCCCTCGTGTTCTACCATCTTCCTTCTACCATGATCCCCCTTCTCCCTAGGGGTCTGCCATGTTACCCCTCTACCCCATGGTCCTTATGCCACAGATGGGATGCTTTACTTTCTTATCCAAATTTCCTATAGAAATTACCCCCGGGCTCAGTTAATTGCCATTATTCCCATTTGGAAGAGTCTCTTTGACACAAGGGCACGCCTTAGACCACTGATGTATCAGCTGCTGCTGGATCAGATGTAGCTTGAAGTACCAAATGCAGCTGCCTTGAATTGAGCCCTCAACTCAAGATAGTGGGTGGGTCCATTTTGCTTAGAAGTGGCTGTAAATGGACTTCCCGAGTGGTCGAGTGGCCAAAACTCCGTGTTCCCAATGCAATGTGCCCAGGTTTGATCCCTGGTCAGGAAACTAGATCCCATATTCTGCAACTAAAAGAGCCCATATTCTGCAACACGTCAATGAAGATCCCACCCGCTGCAACTAAGATCAAGTGCAAAGAAATAAAAATTTTTTTAAAACAAGAAGCAGCTATAAGACTAAGCATGTTCTGTGATTGTCACTACTCACAGAGACAGAGGAAGTCTTTTCTCCGGATGCTGCTATTGTTTCACATAAATTGACAACAAAAGAGACACAGATGTATAGAACAGTCTTTTGGACTCTGTGAGAGAGGGAGAGGGTGGGATGATTTGGGGGAATGTCATGGAAACGTGTATAATATCATATAAGAAACGAACCACCAGTCCAGATTCGATACAGGATGCTTGGGGCTGGTGCACTGGGATGACCTGGAGGGATGGGATGGGGAGGGAGGTGGGAGGGGGGCTCAGGATGGGGAACACGTGTGCGCCCGTGGCGGATTCATGTTAGTGTGTGGCAGAGCCAATACAATATTGTAAAGTAATTAGCCTCCAATTAAAATAAATTAAATTAAAAACAATAAAAATAAAAGTAAAGAAAAAAATCATTCTTTAAATAATAATTTTTCATGTTTCCTTATCTGGCCAAAATTATACCAATAAAAATCACTTCCATGATAATCTTGTCCTTTCCTACACAGCCTGTGCTTATAAATAAATTAGCATGCCCATCCTCATTTCAATTAGCACGCACATCCCCATATCCCCAGATCACTTCCTCGGACACAGTCCTTTATAGTGATGGTTGCTCTGTCAGGCTCTCTGCTTCTCTGGATTGCTGCAGCATCCTGAGTTGACAGGACAGTTATCATTGTCACCACGTGGCAGAAGAAAAGCTAAAGTTTAAAAGGAATGATTGGCCCTAGGCTGCAAAACTAGTTAGTGGTCTGTCTGTGACTTAGACCTTAGTCTCCTAAATCAACCTCTCAACAAATGGAAAGAAACCTTTATTTTTAGCCAAACATGAATATTTTTTGACTGTTCATGTATTTTGCTTGCCCTGTTTTAGTCCAGGTTCAGATCTTCATCAGTTTTCACCCTGAATCTCTGTAGCATCCTCATGTCACTGAGTTCAAACTCACCCTACTTGCTGCATGACAGGCCAATTAACTGAGAGATGAGGTGTTGAGACAGGGCCTCCCAGGGGGCATTAGAGGTAAAGGACCCACCTGCTAATGCAAGAGACATAAGAGACACAGATCACTGGGAAGATCCCCCGGAAGACAGCATGGCAACCCACTCCAGTATCCTTGCCTAGAGAATCCCATGAACAGAGGAGCCTGGCTGTCTACAGTAATACAACTTTGGAAAGTCTCAAAATAACCATCTTATCAGGGTCTGGAGGCCAAGTTCTTTTATAGAACACAGATGATGGAAGTGAGGAAACAAAGTAAAAGCCCATTAATAGATGGGGAAACAATGGAAACAGTGACAAACTATTTTCTTGGGCTCCAAAAGCATTGCAGATGGTGACTGTAATCATAAACTTAGAGGACGCTTGCTCCTTGGAAGAAGAGCTATGGCAAACCTAGACAGCGTAATAAAAACCAGAGACATTACTTTGCTAACAAAGGTTCGTATAGTCAAAGCTACGTTTTTTTCCAGCAGTCATGTACGGATGTGAGAGTTAGACCATAAAGAAGGCTGAGCACCAAAGAATTGATATTTTTGAACTGTGGTGTTGGAGAAGACTCTTGAGAGTCCCTTGGACTGCAAGGAGATCAAACCAGTCAATCCCAAAGGAAATCAATCCTGAATATTCATTGGAAGAACTGATGCTGAAGCTGAAGCTCCAAAATTTTGACCTCCTGATGTGAAGAGCCAGGGATTAAAAAAAAAACAAAAACAAAAAACCCTGATACTGGGAAAGATTGAAGGCAGGAGAAGGGGATGACTGAGGATGAGATGGTTGAATGGCATCACCGATTCAATGGACATGAGTTTGAGCAAGCTCCAGGAGATGGTGAAGGAGAGGGAAGCCTGGCGTGCTGCAGTCCCTGGAGTCACAGAGTCAGACACGACTGAGTGACTAAACAAATTTTGCAAATATCCTCTAGAATGGCAAGTCTGGGGAGGGGGTGTGTTAATTTCTTTCTTCCTGTAGATATCCACAGTGGACAGGGTCCTGAACAAAGGCACTTTGGTTTTAATATTCAGCTAGAAGATCTGGTTCCCTGAGGCAGGTCATTATGTATGATTATAATAACAAAAGCAACAAAAAGCAAATCCAAGAACAGATGCAACCTGGAGTGAGAATTGGATCTTCCCTGCAACACTCTTAACTCATTCTCTGTCCTCAACTCAACAACCTTTTCCATTCCTTCCTCTAGGGGATCTTGTTGCTTTATAGAACAGAGTTTTCAACAAATCATCTCCGTAATTACAGACTCCCCACAGTACACAGAATGGGGTCTGAACTCCTACAAGTAGATTCAGTTTTCAAGCTGTACAGCCCTATCCAGTTCTTTGTCTTATTGCCCCGGACTTGCAAACACTCATACCCACACACATTACAGAAGTGTTCCTTCCCTGTCTCTATGTCAGTCACCCTCTGCAGACAGATTTAGATAGGTTTGGATCCCATAATGTTACCGTGGTTGTGGTTTTATCTAATTCATTGGTAACATTTAAGAGTGCAGGGACTCCCCTTGTGGTCCAGTGGTTAAGAATCCCCCTTGCAATGCAGGGGGACACAGGTTCGATCCCTGGTCAAGGACCTAAGATCCTACACGCTGCAGAGCAACTAAGCCCACAGGCTGCAACGAGAGTCTGTGCCACAGTGAAAGCTACCATGTGCCACAACTAAGACCGAAGGCAGCCAAATAAATAAATAACTAGATTTTGGTGTTGGTGTTTAGTCACCAAGTTCTGTCCGGCTCACTGCCACCCCACTGACTGTAGTCAACCAGGCTCCTCTGTCCATGGGGTTCTCCAGGCAAGAATACTAGAGTGGGTTGCCATTTCCTCCTCCAGGGGATCTTCCCAACCCAGGAACTGAACTCATGTCTTTCCAAATAAATAAACAAAATAATTTTTTTTAAAGAGAAAGATTTCCAGATTTTGTTGAACCCAGAGCTTAGGAAAGGGGGTGGGATTAGAGACATAGACTTGATAGACAGTGCTGAAAGCTGTTATTTTCTACCTATATGGGTACTATTGTTACACAGTGAGAACCACAAATATAACTTAGGTTTTTAAAAAGGTAAAGCAAATCAGGGTAATACTCAAAAGCAAAATGAGAAAGGGGGAAAGATATCAAGATAAAAGAAAAAGATAGAAATTTTAAAATGAGAAACTCACGAGCTTTCAGGCAAAAAAGTTACAAATCGCTAGCAAGAAAACATCCTTCCCCAATATTTCCAGATTCAAAGCACAAAGGCAGATTCCTTGCAGGAGAGTCAAATCAGCACAGTTTCAGAGCTCTTGTGAATCACACAACATGTAACCACAATAACAAACAAACAAACAAAAAATGCCATGTGTTCTGCCTGATTTTACCTTTCTGCAGAGCAGAAGTAAGGAAGAAGCCAGACTTTCTCAGATGTGCCAGTTAGCAGCACATATTGGATTGGACAAAAGATTCATTTAGGTTTCTGCATAAGTTGTTATGAGCTTTTCAGTCAACACAGTAAAATATCTCAGTACTTTTGCTCCGAAAGGGACTTAAAATCCTACTTGGAAGGAATAGCATACGAAGGTGAGTGTGTTATTAGAACTGGAATCTGGAGGCCTTTGAGCTGAGCATGCGCCCCTCTTCTACCCAACAGCCCCTCAGCTTACTGTGGTACCCCTGGCTGGCTTCCCTCATTTGCCACCTCCCAGGACGATGCTCTGTACCACCATCCCTTGAAACCTCCCTCCCAGGACAGTACTTGCTTCTTCTAGTGTGGTTGCTTCCAGAACAAGCCTTCTTTTATTTGGCCCCCTAGAATCCTGATTATGGTTTTTCCAGTCATATACAGACATCAGAGTTGGACTATAAAGAAGTCTGAGCACCAAAGAATTGATGATTTTGAACTGTGGTGTTGGAAAAGACTCTTGAGAGTCCCTTGGACTGCAAGGAGATCCAACCAGTCCACCCTAAAGGAGATCAACCCTGAATATTCATTGGAAAGACTGATGCTGAAGCTAAAACTCCAATACTTTGGCCACCTGATACAAAGAGCCGGCTCACTGGAAAAGACCCTGATGCTGGGAAAGATCGAGGGCAGAAGAAGAAGGGGACAACATAGGATGAGATGGTTGGATAACATCATTGACACAATGGAGATAAGTTTGAGCACACTCCGGGAGCTAGTGGAGGACAGAGGAGCCTGGTGTGCTGCAGTCCATGGGGTCAAAAGAGTCGGACATGACTGAGCGACTGAGCAGCCCCCACTCTGTGGACTGTGCCCCCAGGAGCCTGTGTGCGTATTCTATAATCCTGCCCTACTTTGAACCAGGCATGGAGAAGACTAAGAATCCATCTTTATTCTCATCTGTTTGTTTTGATCTTCTCGTCTCTATTTTCCAGCACCTAACAATAATAATGTTTTTCCTAAATTTAATCCTGCATATCTTATTACATTGAGCTGAGCAATGGGCAAGATCAGAGGTAATACATCCTTAAGATTGATTTCATGAGTGAAAGGAATGATTTTTCAAGGTTCCTCCTTCAACCCCATCATGCCTCTGCTCACATCCTTAGTTGCTCAGAGACATCATCTCTGACTACTCACTTTGGTGAAAACCCAGCCCCCTGCATGCCCTCCTTTGGTATTCTCCATTAGCATAGGGGACTCTCTGATCTACAATATACTTACCTCATATTTTTGTTTATTGTTTGATTGTTGAGAGGCAGTACAGCACAGTGGCAAAATCCCAGGCTCCAGAACCTAGAGGACCCTGGTTCTTACTGCCTACTAGCTGTGGATCTTGGGCAAGCTACTTAACCTGTCTGAGCCTCAGCTGCCTCATCTGTAAATTAAGTTACTAACTCATGGGTTTGTTGTGAAGAGACTATGAGTTCACATGTGTAAGACATACAGAAACTGTGATCTAATCCTTAGACCAATATTGAACTTTCACCGGTTGTGTCAAGGTTGCCCTTCACAGCCAAAGGACCCAGGTCAGACTCACATATATTTCAGTAGAGTCTGATCTACACCTGGTCTTGGTGGCAATGTAATGATGGGAAGAAGGACAACACAATAAGAAGTACAGCCTGTCGCACAGAAGCTGTTAACGGACACTGGTGTCTGCAGAGAAGCATCCTGCAGTGAGGGAGAGAGTCTGGGGAGCCCAAGTGACAACCGACAGCGTGAGCTTCCTGCAGAGCTGGGAATGGTGAAGAAATCTACAAATGCCCAAGGCAGGAGAGATGTGAGGGTAAACCTCCATTTTTCCAAATCCTTTTTTTTTTTTTGAAAATCGGGGCTGCACAGAAGCTCTGTGCTTGCTTTTTCATATATTTATTCAGTTTGGCTGCACTGGGTCTTTGTTGCGCTGTTCCGGCTTTCTCTAGTTGCAGTGAGCAGGGTCTACTCTCTAGTTGCGCTGTTTGGGCTTGTCATCGCAGTGACTTCTCTTGTGGAGCGCAGACTCTAGAGCATGGGCTTCAACAGTCACAGCTCACAGGCTTATCTTCCTGGACCAGGGATTGAACCCATGTCCCCTGCATTGGCAGGTGGATTCTTAACCTCTGCACCACCAGGGAAGCCCCAAATACATATTTAAGTGTGTGTGTGAACTGTGTGTTTCCCTGAAATTATTTTAGATGAGATTATATATTATATTGTATATAGCATACAATATTACATACATTGTACAGGAGGCAGGGATCAAGACCATCCCCAAGAAAAAGAAATGCAAAAAGGTAAAATGGTTGTCTGAGGAAGCCCTACAAACAGCTGTGAGAAGAGAAGCAAAAGGCCAAGGAGAAAAGAAAAGATATATCCATTTGAATGCAGAGTTCCAAAGAATAAAAAGGCGAGATTTAAAAAACAAAAAACAAAACAAAAAAACCTTCCTTAGTGATCAATGCAAAGAAATAGAGGAAAACAATAGAATGGGAAAGACTAGAAATGTATTAAAGAAAATTAGAGATACCAAGGGAACATTTCATGTAAAGATGGGCTCAATAAAGGATAGAAATGGTATGAACCTAACAGAAGCAGAAGATATTAAGAAGAGGTGGCATGAGTACACAGAAGAACTGTACAAAAAGATCTTAAGGACCCAGATAACCATGATGGTGTGACAACTCACCTTGAGCCAGACATCCTGGAATGTGAAGTCAAGTGGGCCTTAGGAAGCATCACTATGAACAAAGCTAGTGGAGGTGATGGAATTCCAGTTGAGCTATCTCAAATCCTGAAAGATGATGCTATGAAAGTGCTGCACTCAGTATGCCAGCAAACTGGGAAAACTCAGCAGTGGCCACAGGACTGGAAAAGCGCAGTTTTCATTCCAGTCCAAAGAAAGGCAATGCCAAAGAATGCTCAAACTACCACATAATTGCACTCATCTCACATGCTAGCAAAGTAATGCTCAAAATTCTGCAATCTAGGCTTCAATAGTACGTGAACCATGAATTTCCAGATGTTCAAGCTGGATTTAGAAAAGGCAGAGGAACCAGAGATCAAATTGCCCAAATCCTTTGGATCATCGAAATAGCAAAAGAGTTCCAGAAAAAAACATCTACTTCTGTTCTATTGACTATGCCAAAGCCTTTGACTGTGTGGATCACAAGAAACTGTGGAAAATTCTGAAAGAGATGGGAATACCAGACCACCTGACCTGCTTCTTGAGAAACCTGTATGCAGGTCAGGAAGCAACAGTTAGAACTGGACATGGAACAACAGACTGGTTCCAAATAGGAAAAGGAGTACATTAAGGCTGTGTATTGTCACTCTGCTTATTTAACTTCTATGCAGAGTACATCATGAGAAATGCTAGGCTGGAAGAAGCATAAGCTGGAATCTAGATTGCTGGGAGGTTATCAATAACCTTAGATATGCAGATGACACCACTCTTATGGCAGAAAGCAAAGAACTAAAAGATTCTTTGCCAAGCTCTAGTCCCCGCAGGATCCAGGGGAACCCGAAGGAAAAATGGCATCAGTGGATGATTTAGAGAGAGATAAGGAAAGAATATTGTAGATAAGAAAATAGAGGCGAGAAAGAGGCTGATATTCCTTGGTTTAAACATAAAGCTAAAGTCTTAGAAGCCCAGGCAGAAAAGTGAACTCAGAGAGCCTCTATGTTCCAAGGAATCAGCCTGAAAAAGAAAGAGAGAAAAAAAGAAAACAACAGGGTGACCAAGCTTCTTGGAGAGAGGCCCAATAGTTTTATTTTAAAAGGTACTTTTATACCTTGTCTTATGCATAGAGGGAAATGAAAGATGCAAAGTCATACAGAGTCAGCCCAAACATTACATCTATTTTGTCTTTATCAAAACCAGGATTTTTTCTGCAAACCTTTCCCATAAACAATATTGTGTACATTATCTTCTGGCCTTGGAGGCCTGTGAACATTTTATGACCCTCTTTTGATAAAGGCTGCTCAACCAGAAAAATTATTTTCCCTCAAAGTGTTTTCTCTTTATATTTCTAATCTATGTCAGCCTCAGAAAGTATTAAACAAGTTACATTTCTCACGGAGCAAAGGTGCAGTAACAAGAAAGCACCAATTAGCTCAAAAGTCTGATGTGGTTAATTTCAAGGCTACACTTGTTTTTCTTACATTCCAACTATGTTAACTAATGCACTCCCAGGTGCACAGTGGATAAGAGATATGAGAACTTAGCAACAAGCATTGGCCCAATAATGAAATCCTACACCAGCACTACTCTAATAACTTTTAACTCTTTAAAAGGCTCTATGTTTTAGGCTTCCCATGCCTCTCACAGTTGGGAGGCTGCGAATAATCACATGCATAGCTGCAAGAGTCTGGATAGACCTGACAAGCAAGCTAGAATGCTAATAGAGGGGGTTTGATTTGAAATATTCCTCTCATGTCCAGGAGACTTATTAGCTATAGCCCTAAGTTGATTTTCTCCAGAGAAAGGTGGTCAGGAATAGCCCCCTGTTAATGTCAGAGGAGTTGGTGAAAGTCATGAAATAGTAAAACAGACATATTCTGATTTTGGGGTAGATGCTTGAAAAAGCCTAGGGAGCCCATTGAGTCCTGAAGACTTGCTTAACAGTTCTCTTCCACATGACCTTGTCATGTGTGGGATCTCCGTGGCGGCTCCCGGCACCTCTTGATGAAAGTGAAAAGGAGAGTGAAAAAGTTGGCTTAAAGCTAAACATTCAGAAAACTAAGATCATGGCATCTGGTCCCATCACTTCATGGGAAATAGATGGGGAAACAGTGGAAACAGTGTCAGACTTTATTTTGGGGGCTCCAAAATCACTGCAGATGGTGACTGCAGCCATGAAATTAAAAGATACTTGCTCCCTGGAAGAAAAGTTATGACCAACGTAGACAGCATATTAAAAAGCAGAGACATTACTTTGTCAACAAAAGTCCATCTAGTCAAAGCTATGGTTTTTCCAGTGGTCATGTATGGATGTGAGAGTTGGACTGTGAAGAAAGCTGAGTGCCGAAGAATTGATGCTTTTGGACTGTGGTGTTGGAGAAGACTCTTGAGAGTCCCTTGGACTACAAGGAGATCTAACCAGTCTATCCTAAAGGAAATCAGTCCTAAATATTCATTGGAAGGACTGATGCTGAAGCTGAAACTCCAATACTTTGGCCACCTGATGCAAAGAACTGACTCATTGGAAAAGACTCTGATGCTGGGAAAGATTGAAGGCAGGAGAAGAAGGGGATGACAGAGGATGAGATGGTTGGATGGCATCACCGTCTCGATGGACATGAGTTTGAGTAAGCTCCGGGAGTTGGTGATCCACAGGGAGGCTTGGTGTGCTGCGGTTCATGGGGTCCCAAAGAGTCGGACACGACTGAACAACTGAACTGACTGATATATTATATAATGTACAGTAAAATGTATTATACGTTATATAATAAAATTGTATATATAATGAAATATATACACAATGCATCTATATAACAATATAGATTTCATTATATAATGAAATGTACAATAAAATTATTACAACTCTCTTTCTCCCTTGATCCTTATGATTACAACAAAGGGTAAATTTCATTTTGGTGCTACCGTATCTTTTATGCCCAAGGCTTGGCAAATCTCACTTTTTAACATACAGAGAGAGGCCTCAAGATCAGAGCCTGACACAGGGCACAGAATATAACTAGAATTTAATAACATTGTTTTGTTTTCCTCATTTTTATATTTAGTTACCATCTTTTTATAACATGGCCTTCCATTTTTATTAGTAACAAAGTTTCCTTTTAAAATAGATATAGTTACATGTAAAAGTTTACAGAAAATGAATAGGAAAAAAAGTATTTGGACAAAGCAAAAAAAAAAAAACTGTTTTATTTAATGTTCAAATTGTTCTTGCTAAGTGCCAAGCACTATACCAAATGTTTCACAAACATTAACTCAATTATCTCTAGGATGAACCTAATGGGTGAAGTAACTCCCAAGTTACACAGCTAGTGCAGGCAAGGCTTGAAATGAAGACCTAGGGTGGGGGTCCTAAGGCGTGGCTCCCACCCTCTGCCTCTCCCAGGAGCTCTGTCCCTGGAACAGAGGTCAGTAAACACTTCAGGGGAGGGTAGTGGCTCTCTGGGAGGTGGTAGGTTAAGGCTTGGGCCGTAATGATGAAAACCATGTCTTGATCAACTGTCCTGTATTTAACTTCATTGTAGTTTAGCCACTCAGTCATGTCCAACTCTTTGCGACCCCATGGACTGTAACCTGCCAGAGTCCTCTGTCCATGGGATTTTCCAGACAAGAATACTGGAGTGGGTTGCCATGTCCTCCTCCAGGGGATCTTTCTGACACAAGGATTGAAACTGGGTCTCTGCATTGCAGGCAGATTCTTTAACATTTGAGCCACAAGCGGTGAAATTCAGGTCTTGATCAACTGTCCTGTATTTCACTTACTCCCATCCAAAGACTGCTCCAGGCTCTCCTTATGACTTTGCCCCCAGGAACTCAGCATACCCTTGGCCATGCAAGAGTTAAAAGTGGATTTGGGAGCAAAATGCTACCAGTGAGTCTCCTGAGTTCCCCTGCTCTGATTCTCAGCAGTCTTGACACAGCTAGCTTCTTCCTGTCTCTCATCTTTCCTGTTCTGGAGCATATCAGGTTACTCTATTTCACTCCAACCCCTTCTCCCAGCTGGTTTTAATTTTCACAAAGACTTGTTCTCTGGGAAAGTGACACAAGATAGCTCAGAAATCTTAAACCTGATTTCTTAAAGAAGATGCTCCATTTTATTTTAAAAATAATAAAATAAAACAATTAGAGAACTTCCTAGTGGTATAGTGAGTAGGAATCCTCCTTCCAAAGTAAGGGACACAGGTTCAATCCCTGGATCAGGAAGATTCCTTATGCCTCTGAGTACCCCAACTACTGAGCCTGTGCTCTTCAACTACCGAAGCCCACACAGCCTAGAGCCTGGCCCCACAAGAGAAGCTGCTGCAGTGAGAAGCCTGTGCACCATCACACCTCACTTGTTGCAACCAGAGAAAGCTCACATCAGCAACTAAGACCCAGTGCAGCCAAAAATTAAATTAATTAATTAAAATATTAAAAATAAAATTTAAAAATTTAAAGGTAGCAAAAATGTGTTCATTAAAAAAAACTTTAGAGCATCAAATTCTTTACAATACCAAAAAGATTTATGAAGAGCTAGCTTACTCTCTCTCCTGTACTTAATAATGAAAAATGTGCTTAAGCAAAATAATAATAATTTGTTGGCCTCTATTATGGCTGGTAATTCTTTTTCGTGATGGTAACAACTTTTTTAGGGAAGAGTCAATCTCACTAGAGATAATAATTTCATTTTCTTTGCAGGGGCAGGTAAAGAAAACAAAATTACAGGAGGCTTCTTTTTAAACATGCATATGCTAGAGGATTTTTGCATAATATGTGATGGTGCTTCCTGTCACTGGAACAACCTGATGAAAATGCTAATTCAAAGCCTGAGGGACTTAGGCTGAGACAACATGAGGCCGCCAGTGAGAACACTCACAGAACAGGGCCAGAAACTGCCCGTCACAGCAGCAGGATGACAACGGCCCTTATCGTGCCTGCCATTCTCAAGTGCTCTGCTGTTTCTCCCCACTTCATCTCATTTGATGCCAGACACATCCAGCTGCTGGTAGCTGAACTCCCAAGCGTCCTGCTGAAACCCACGCAAGCCAGAGAACTCAGGTGTGTGAACCCAGGATCTTTGCCAGTTGATACAAACAGCATCAATCAGAGAAAATTATAGTGCTATTTTGGGAGCTCAGAGGAAATGAGACAGGGAAAAATATGCTAAATAGACAGAGGCTGGCTAAAATCATGGCATGAACAAAAGAAGGCTAGCAATTGCAGACAAGTCCAATAAATCACCTGTAATTAAAAATTATATGAAAGAATGACTCTTGGGTGAGGGTATGCCCAGTTGCTTTCACATACATTATATCATTTTGTCCCTCACGAAGCATTTCTATGTGCCAAGTGTTGTGGTAGGCGTCAGGGCTATGAAGCAGAGAAGGAAGAATTGGTCCACACCTAAGAAGAAAGTCTTACAATGATAAGAAACTCTATCACACATTATGCACAAAATCCCCTAACATCTGTGCATAATATATAAAAGATTATATATATGCATATATAAGATTATAGATTAATATAAAAGATTATGTATATATACAAAGGAATATAAAATCTTTATATATATATATATACTCCCTTTGAGTGAAGAGAGAGCCACTGGAGGGCTTTGAGAAGCAGAGAGACAAGATTTGACCTACAGT
This sequence comes from Nanger dama, assembly GCA_917880005.1. Classification (NCBI taxonomy): domain Eukaryota; kingdom Metazoa; phylum Chordata; class Mammalia; order Artiodactyla; family Bovidae; genus Nanger; species Nanger dama. The sequence continues at coordinate 840,512 of CAKJTW010000075.1, forward strand.
TTTCATGGACAGCTCTGGATTCTGAATGGAGACCAGACTATAGAGAGCATGGGGGGTCAGCAGTGAGACGTCCTAAAACAGACAGGAGACACACTAGCTTGGGTGGGTACGGTAGTGACAGAGGTGGGGCATAGGGGCCCGCATCACTCGGGCTCACCTGGCAGGAGACAGCGAACAGCTCTCCCTCCATGTCTGAATCATTGATTAGCCCACTGATGGTGCTTTCGGAAGAGCTGCGCTCCTGATGTCTTCCTATAACGCCTCTCTTGAAATGCCTGACAACTCTTTGGTGACTTTCTGCTTTGTGAAACCGATAGCTCAGAATCTGTTTTGTAGCTCTGCTGGTGAAAGATAGAGAAAATGATTACCTCTATCTCCTGAAATTAAGCAGACAATGACTCCTACTAGAGTATAGAAATAAAGATGAATATCAATTCAAGTCAACAGACTTACTTCTTTATTGCACAAACACGCCAGCAAATCCACACAGCAGTGCTTAGGGTAAGAAGCAGTGCGCTGACTGGGAGCCACGTTCCCAGTCGTATGTAGGAAGCAGAGATCACTTCTGGGAATGGAAAACATTCGGTACTTAGAATGTGTTTTCATTATATAAAGAAATGAACCTCGGTTATGATATATAAAATCCCTGGGAAAAAATTCTAGAAAGAGTGCGACTGAACGGATGTCTCTAGCAACTGGCCTGCTTTGAGTCATTGCCCCAGAACACATGCTACGTAAGTTTTTATTTATCATTACTCTTCTTTTTGATCCTTTCCTCAAAGCCCAAATCACTAATTGGCTCTTCTGACCACACTTGGGACTCTTAAGTGCCAGGATTTTAACAAGGCAGCAAAGTTCACCCAATCCCTTTAACTAATCTAAGCAGCAAGTTTTCCTCTTAAAAAATTTCTATTAAGTCACCCTGTCATATATTTTCCCTTTGTGCTGGCACTTTATTCTTTTCAATAAACAGAGATGGGGACAAGGGGAAGGTGGGGGAGAATGGAACTTACAGATACAATGTTGAGTGAATGAAGCCAGACACACACAAAAAGTACATGTGATATGATTCCATTATACAAAGAATGAAAACAGACATGAAAGAATCGAAGCTGTTAGAATTTAGACTCACGGTTTGCTCTTTGTGGGGAGTAGTGACAGGTAGGGAACAAAAGGGTTATATGAGTACCAGTGATATGTCCTGTATATTAATCATGATGCTAGTTATGAGGATCAGTCCAGCTGGAAGAAATTCATTAATCTGCACACTTGTGATATGTGAGCTTTTTATTTGTTTGACTGTTTCATTGTGGCACACAGTATCTTTGTTGCCACTTGCAGGATCTTCCTTGCAGCATGTGGGCTCTTAGCTGTGACTTGTGAACTCATGTGGGATCTAGTTCCTGTCCCCTGCCCCCTGTACACCGGTAGTGAGCCAGTGATTGTCACAGTTAAGGCAGCACCACACTTGTCCTCCTGTGTGGTTCCTAAGAGGATGGTGCCCTGCCCTGGTTGAAAACCATTGTGCCACATGGCTATTGTAACAAAACACCAACCTTGTGTGGATATGGATAATGGGAGAAGTTACATTTGTGGTATAGAGGAGGTATATAGGACATCTCTGTACCAGTGACTCAATTTTGCTATGAGCCTAAAACTACTAATAAATTCTATTTAAAAAACAAACAAACAAACAAACAAACTAGGGACTTCTCTGGAGGTCCAGTAGTTAAGAATTTGTGCTTCCACTGAAGGGGGCGTGGGTTCCATCCCTGATTGGGAAACTAACATCCTCATGCTGCATAGTACAATCAAAAAAACAAAACCAAAAACTAAGGTTACAAGCAAAAATATGGATCATGCAACAAACACAGTGACGAGCAAAAGAAGCCAAATACAAAAGGGTACAAACTTCATGATTTCATGTATATGAAGTTCAAGGTCACAGAAAAGTAAGGTGATAGAGGTCAGAATACTGGTTACCTCTGCAGGGGAGGGAATTAGCTTGGAAGGAGCAAGAGAATTTCCTAGGACATTGGGAATGTTTATTTTGGATCACACACACACACACACTATATTTGAGTTTTCGGATTTCATGAAGAGGGCAGAGATGGAGAAGGGTTGAGGGGCTATTCCATAAAGACAGCCTTGCTGGAGCAATGATTTAGGGCTGGTAGAATTTAGACTGAGTCACTAGCCTAGGTTCTTTTAGTCTATCTTCTCTGTAACTTCTCAGTAGAAGCATATTTCATATCGATTCTAGGAAGACAATTTATTTTGTCAATTTCCTTAGCCTTTGAAATGGATTGAGTGAGCTCAGCTGGTACAAATTAATTTGGAGGACTGTAACAGAGGGTATGTAATTATCTGCTCAGGTTTCAAGTTACTCAAATCCCAAACTTGGGCTTGCAGAGAGTCCCATAGTTTTTCCTGTTTATATTCAAACCAGAGATGCTGGTGAGGCGTCAGAAGTGGCTGGAGGATCTGTTTGAGCTGTGACCCATTCATGCCCCTGCAGTTCACACAGGTCTGGAAATGTGATTACTGCTCAGTTTCTAAAGAGAAATGATGTGTGACTGAAAGACTGAATTCATGAATCTTTTTTTGTGAAGGAGAACAGTTTGGCAGGTGACACTGCAGCTGCAGAGGTAACGACAGTAACAGAATGTTGAGCTGTGTGTGTTTGGCAGGACTCCCTGAAGGTGATGATGCTCTGTTCAACTTCTAGATATCAGGAGCTCTCACTTTTTACCTTGTGTGGTCCTGGCATCAATCTTTGAAGTTAAGTCTTATTATTTTCATTTTTCGGATAAGGAAAGTAAAGCTCAGAATGATTAAGCAACTTTTACAAGTTCACTTAGCCAGTATCCTGAAAACCAGTGTCCCAGCCTCTGTTTTTAGAAAGCATGGTTCTAACAAGTGTCCTGACACACATCGGGGAAAACACAGAAGGGAAGGTCCCAGGAAGATGGAGGACTGGAATGATGCAGTTACAAGCCAAGAAATTGCCCAGAGCCACCAGAAACAGGAAAAGACAAGAATGGATCCTGCCCTGGAAACTTGGGAGGGAGCATGGTCCTACTGATACCTCAATTTAGAACTTCCGGCTTCCAGATCCATAAGAGAATTTTTTTTAAAGTATGGTTCTGAGAACCATTACATCTTGGCTCCTAGTCGGGGGCTATTCCCCACTGTGTCATCCACAGCATGAAAACTCAAGATGAGTGATGGCTGGACTGAAAAACTATAACAAGATGGAAAAAAATGCTCCAGCATATAGACACAATTGTGAATGATCCCCATAGTCTGAAAAAGTCATTGAGTTTATGAGCCTCATTAAGTCCAATGAACAGTGAGACTCAAGAGTCTAAGTACTTTCATGGAATGGGAAATTTTACTTATCTAACTCCTTATAGTATACCAGCCCTTTTCAAGTGAAAGGACTATTCATCTGCTCGCACAGTAAGAAGCAAAGGAATATTCCTAAGAATAAAAATATAAATTGGGCAAGGAAGGAGGAAACGTATTAGGTATCTTCATGTTGACCTTTCTGTTCACACTGTTTATTTAAAATTTTAACGCATCATGGTGGCTCAGAGGCAGAGAATCTACCTGCAGTGCAGGTAACTGGGGTTCCATTCCTGGGTTGGGAAGATCCCCTGGAGAAGGAAATGGCAACCCACTCCAGTATTCTTGTCTGGAGAATTCTACAGACAGAGGAGCCTGGTGGGCTACAGTCCATGGGGTCACAAAATAATTGGACACAACTTAATGACTAAACAACAAAAAAAAGGGAAAAGGTACATCTCTATTTTACAGAGAAGGAAGTCAAAGTTCAGAGAAGTGGTAGAATTTGCCCAAAGCCACACTCCAGAGAAATGATTGAACTGGTATAACGGAGAGAAGTCAGACAGCTCTGTGTGCAAATTCAACCCCAGTAATTCCTTGATCAGTGACATTGGATAACTTATCTCACTTATTTGTGCTTTGGTTTTCCAGTCTAATAAATAATTTATTATTTAGGATGTTTTGGGTTACATGGAATAGAAAACTCAAATCAAAATGCCCTATAAGGTAAGGAAATTTGGGGACCTTCCTGGTAGTCACAGAGTTAAGAATCCACCTTGCAATGCAGGGATTTGGATTCCATCCCTGGTTGGGGAACTAAGATCCCATAAGGTGCATGGTGTAGCCAAAACAATTAATTAATTATTTATTTAAAATATAAGGAAACTTTATTATCTCATCAGGTAAGAAGTTCCAAGGTGAGATATCAGGCTCAACTAATTTAGTGAATCAGTGACATCATTAGAGATCCAGGTTCTTCCCTGTTCCCTGCTCTGCCATCTTTCAAAAGTCAGCTTTGTCCTCCAGTCTAGTCTGCCCTTGTGATGGTCTTGAGATTGCTGCCACTGCTCCAGGTGTCACATTTAGACAGGACAAAATCCAGAGGAATGAAAGAGGTCCACTCTTTTTATATGTTTCTTTCAATTAGCAAAGAAGCCTTTCCCAGAATCCCTACCCCAGTAGATTTGTTCTCAAATCCCATTGTCAAGAATTGAACCATATACCACATCTAAACCAATCACTCTCAAGGAGAATGGAACTACTATTGTAAGACCTAGCGGCCTTTTCTCGGGAACCGTCGCCCCAAAGACCACAGTGACTCGAATTCGATGCAATCAGCAAGAGGATTTATTAAGCCGGCGCGTGCCAGGGTTCAGTGGAGTGAACCCCCAGCCTCAGTAGTGAGGGTTTTTATATAAAAATTACAGACAGGTGGGGATGGAGTCGGGTTATGGGATACATTGAAGTGAAGTCACAGGTGCGGGGGATACACTTGATTGGTGGGAAAGCTTACAGAAAGCAACTAAGTTGAACAGAGAAAGCTATTTTGCCTCCGATAAGGAGAAAGCTATTTTCCAGGAGGCCGCGGCCTTGCCTCCCGATAAGGAGAAAGCTATTTTCCAGGAGGCCGCGGCCTTGCCTCCCGAGCTTAAATTTTTAATCTAAGTTCTTCATTCCCCTCTTCTTCTTGTTTATGATTTCAATCCTGAAATCACAGATCGAAGTCTCCTCAGGGGGATTGCTGCATATATAGGGTATCATAAACAATCAAGTCTACATGGTTTTTAGCATTTACATCATATATTTTAAATCATCAGGAAAACAGTTACCAGGCTCCCATTATTGTGTGCAGAACATAGTACCCCTGCCTCCGAAGTATAGCGGGCACCAGGCCAAGCAGCTCCCAGGGCTTAACCCATTACAGGTTGTCTCTCGCAGCCCTCCCTTCTTTATTTTTAGGCGCTCTAATAGATAGTGATGGTGCAGCATGTTTCGGTAGACAAGCATCTTTATGTGCAGAAATTCTTTTACAATGCCTTTAATAAGGCATGGTGCTAGGCACATCAGGGCAAGGATAGTGACTAACACGATGCCTACAGCCGCCATGCTCTGCCACAAAGAATGAAGACTGGGAAAGTTAGAAGCCAAATTCTTTACAAAATTTTTAGCGGCTTGAGCAATATCTAAAGTGGCTGAAGGCGCGTTTTTATATCTAATATTTTATTGTGTAACTGCAGTAAATCAAGAGAAATATTAGAATTATACCATATGCCTTGTAAATGTTTTTTGATCTTTTCCCATGGGAAGTCAGATATATTATAAGGCTTTCTTGTAACACAGATCCACTTGTAATTAACATGACATTGAATTTTTATTTTGAGTCCTAAGCTTTGGACCTCTTTTCCTAAGACTCTGAGGGTATCATACAGAGCAGACAGCTTATTTTTTATTTTTTATCAATATCTTTTTGTGTTCCCATAACCCTTGTGACATTATAAGACAGAGAATCAACAACTTTGGCATCTTGCACGGACTGAGCAAGGGAAACAGAGGCAGTAACAGCGGTCGCTATTAAGGTGATCAGCGAAACCACACCCAGAACAATTAATCCCAGGCCTCTTTTTGGGCGGCTAAGGGCAGCATTGATGTGTTGTAGTAATTGCAATGCTGTTTCATCATACCAATCTTTTTATTTTGACGGGGAGCATAACAAAAGCGGGTTGTTTTACCACCAATATTTGCTCTCCGACGCTCATGCCTCTGATACAATTAGTGAGAGTGCAATTATAACAAGACATATGGTAAACATTCTGAGTGACATTAACAGTAACATTTCCAACTAAAATCATAAAGGGGTAAGGCACACATGATCTAGGATATCTGAATCCCGTAATTCCTATATCTCTATATCTTGTTCCACCTCTATTAGTCTGTCTATATAACATGTTGCCGGGGCCAAAGGTCGCTAAAAGCTTCCAGATCTCAGTTTGAAATACCTGACGATGTCCGAGTGCCAGAATGGAAGGGTGCTGTCCTCTATATTCAGGATAATCTGGGGTACCTGCAGGTGCCCAGTCCCAGAGATAAACACTGTTATTATTATTTATGTTATAAACAGTGGCATTATGTCCCCGGCATAGAATCCATGGCACATCTATTCTCTCGCTAATTCCCAGATGGCGGCGACCACAGTAAGGTATATCAAGCGGCCCCTCGCCCTTTTGGTGTGAAATGGCCCCAGCGTCTTCAGAAATTCCTGAAATGGATACACGAGGGTAGGAAGTGACAGGGGAGACGTTTATACAGTAAGACTTGGGGGAGTTGTATGAAAAACACATAGGGAACCGTGAAGAAAGCCCATAGAAGGAAATGTTAGCTTGTTGGTGTTGAATGTGTGCGTCAGAGACTCCTCCCAGAAGAGCAGTATCATTTACGTATACCGGCAATGTTTCTTCATCCCACCCTACAGACTGGAGCATGGGGGGTCAGGAACGTAGGCCCAATACATATGAGTGGTTCCTTGATGCAGAGCCAGGATGATCAGGAATCCGGTAATCGACAGAGCCTGAGCTTTAAAGGGTGGGAGGTGCGGTGAGCCTTCCATTGTGGCGTTGGTTCCGGTGCAGCTTTAACGTGGGAGGCGTGGATCCAGGATGAGATTCCGTCAACCTTGATGGCAGTGGGGGTTGTAAGCAGAACAATGTAGGGTCTTTTCCACCTGGGCTCTAGGTTGTTTTGCCGATGCCGACGAACGTAGACGGAGTCTCCCACCTGGAACGGATGGGCCTCTTCTGGGGTACCGGGTTGGTAGGTCGCAGCAAGCTGAGTCCACACCTCTTTCTGAACCAGCTGGAGTCCCTTTAGCCTAGCACATAAATCACCATTATTAAAGTTTCGGGGGTCAAATCCCTCTCTAAGTGTCAATATGGGGGGTGCTCCGTACAAAATTTTAAAAGGGGTGAGACCAAGGCGAGAGGGCGTATTTTTCACCCGGAACAGAGCCAGAGGAAGGAGCACCGTCCAGTCAGTACCGCCAGTCTCTAAGGACAATTTAGTTAGGGTCTCTTTTAGAGTTCTATTTATTCTTTTACCTGTCCTGAACTCTGGGGTCTGTATGCACAATGTAGTTTCCAATCGGTCCCCAGAAACTTAGCTAACTCCTGACTTATTTGGGCAATGAAAGCCGGCCCATTATCTGACCCTAACATCTTTGGCACTCCGAGCGCGGAAAAATTTCTTCTAGGATCTTTTTAGTTACTGTGAGTGCACTTTCATTTTTGGTGGGGAAAGCTTCTACCCACCCTGAGAAAGTGTCTACAAAAACCAGCAGATATTTATTGCCGTACCGCGCAGGACATACCTCGGTGAAATCCACTTCCCAGTAGGCCCCCGGCCGGTCTCCACGCAGCCGCTTATCTTGGCCCGTCTTGTTTCGGCCGGCATTTACCTCTTGGCAAGGTCTGCAGTTCAGGACCACCTGCTCAGCCAATTTAGAAAGTCCCGGCACCTCATACCCTGCTTTAATTAAAAGAGAGACTAGCTTTTGGCCCCTAAGTGAGTCCAATGGTGCATTTGTTCTAACATTTCTCTGGCTTCTCCTTCTGCCGTAGCCTGTTTTCCTCTGGGCCGCGGAGAGGGGCTAGAATTATCTTCATCTTTTGAGCATATTGCCAGCAATCTCGATAGTCCATCTCTTGTCGCCACCTCTCGCGCAGCTTGATCGGCCATGTTGTTTTCTTTAGTTACCAGAGACCGATCTCGTTGGTGCCCGGGGCAGTGGATTATACTAATCTTTTCTGGCAACATCAGGGCAGCCAACAATGCCAGGATTTTATCTTTGTTTTTAATCTCCTTGCCGGCCGATGTAAGTAACCCTCTCTGTTGGTAAATAGCTCCATGGACATGTGCAGTTGCGAAAGCATATCTACTATCAGTGTAAATGTTGGCCTTTTTCCCTTGTGCCAGTTCTAAGGCCTTAGTGAGGGCAATCAGCTCGGCTTTTTGGGCTGACGTACCTTGAGGCAGGGCAGCTGCCCAGATCACCTCAGTCCCATCGACCACCGCTGCCCCTGCCCGCCGCCTACCTTCTTTAAGAAAACTGCTTCCGTCCGTATACCATGTCACCTCGGCATCCTGAAGCGGCTGGTCCGAGAGATCATGACGAACTCCATGTACTCCCGCCAGAATTTTTTGACAGTCGTGGGTCACCTCGGACTGGCTGGGGTCCGGCAGCAGCGTGGCAGGGTTAAGTCCGGTAGCCGGGCGTGAACCTGATTCGCTCAGAGTTTAGGAGCAGCGTCTGATAGTGGGTCATCCTGGCGTTAGTTAGCCATCTCTCGGGGGTTGGCGAAGCACACTTTTAAAGCGTGGGGCGCAGTGACAATTAAGTTCTGCCCCAATGTCAGCTTGTCTGCATCCTTTACTAGGACTGCCACGGCAGCCACTATACGCAAACAATTTGGCCAGCCAGCAGCCACTGGGTCCAGTTTCTTTGACAGATATGCCACCGGCCGATTCCATGGTCCCAGCTTTTGGGTGAGGACCCCTTTAGCAATGCCATTATTTTCAGCCACGTAGAGATGGAACGGCTTATCCACATCTGGAAGTCCCAGGGCAGGGGCTGACAACAATGCGCTTAATGTTGTCAAAAGCCTTTTGCTCGCTCTCTCCCTAGACGAAGGGTGTGCTGCCCCTCGTCAGGGGGTACAAGGGAGCAGCCATCTCTGCGAACCCCGGAATCCAGAGTCTGCAGAACCCTGCAGTGCCCAAGAACTCCCTAACCTGTCGGGAGCTTTGGGGGCCGGTATTCTGGCCACTGCCTCTTTTCTGGCCTCCGAGAGCCATCGCTTCCCATCCCTGAGTTGGTACCCCAAGTAACTAACCTGTTGCCGGCAGATCTGGGCCTTTTTGGCAGAAGCACGGTAGCCGAGGGTGCCAAGTTCTGTCAGTAAGGTCTCAGTCCCTTCCCTGCACTCCTCTGCGGTATCTGCGGCCAGGAGCAAGTCATCTACATATTGGAGCAGAGTTACCTGGGGGTTTGTGGCGCGGAAGTGCGCGAGGTCCTGGTGGAGGGCTTCGTCCAAAAATTGTTGGCGAGTTCTTGAATCCTTGCGGCAGCCTGGTCCACGTTAGCTGTCCGGAGAGTCCTGTAAGAGGGTCTTTCCACTCAAAAGCAAAAATAGGCTGGCTAGCGGGGCTGAGTCGTAGGCAGAAGAAGGCATCTTTCAGGTCTAAGACAGTGTACCACTTCCGGCTGGGGGGAGGGTGCTCAGCAGGTTGTAGGGGTTGGGCACTGTTGGGTGTAGGTCGGATACCCGCTTGTTAACTTCTCTCAGATCCTGCACAGGCCGGTATTTGCCCGATCCAGGCTTCCGGACCGGAAGCAATGGGGTGTTCCAGGCCGATTGGCACTTTATCAAAATTCCCAGATCAAGAAACCTTTGAATATGTGGGCGGATCTCATCTCGAGCCTCTTTACTCATCGGGTACTGGCGGACTGAGATGGGGGTGGCAGAGGCCTTGATTTCTACCACCACTGGGGGCTGGTGGATGGCCATTCCCATGCCCGAGACTTCGGCCCAGGCTAGGGGGTCTTAGCCATCCAGTCCTGCATATTCATGGTCTCGGGGAAGGGCTCTCATATAGCCTGTATTCATCTTCTAGCCTCAGGGTCAAAACCTGCAACGGCCTTCCTTCCCCGTCTGTCACCGTGGTGCCCTCGGTGTGAAAGTGGATCTGAGCCCCCACTTTCGTGAGCAAGTCCCGTCCCAGCAAGGGGTAAGGGCATTCAGGGATCACAAGGAACGAGTGGGATACCCGGCCCACGCCAAGGTCCACTGTTCTTCGGGTAGTCCATGGGTATTGTTGATACCCTGTAGCGCCTTGTACCCATGCCTTTTTGTGGACAATGCCCCTCCGGATTGTAATAGGACGGAGTGTTGGGCTCCTGTGTCTACCAGAAACTGTACAGGCTTTCCCTCTACCTTTAAAGTTACCCTAGGCTCGGGAGGGGGTCCGAGCCCCGTCCCCTAATCTTTTTCTTCTATGGCCAGGATTTTGCTGGGGGAAGCGGACTTTCCCCTCTTCTTCTGAGGGCAGTCTTTGAGCCAATGCCCCTTCTCTTTACAGTACGCGCACTGATCTTTGTCTAGTGGCGGCTTGGTTCCTGTCCTGCTTTTTCTGCGGTCTCTCGGCTCAGTTTTATTATCTCTCTTTTCTTCTTTAATCACTGTAGTCAGAATCTTTGCCAAGTCTTTTGCCTGTCTTTTTTTTCTCTCTTTCTCTCGTTCATCCCGCTCCCGGATCCTTTTTTTTTTCCTTTTCCTCTTCTGTTTCTCTCTTATTGAACACCTTGTCTGCTTCTCTGATCAAATCTTGAAGGGTGAATCCCTGTAACCCATCTAGTCTCTGTAACTTTCTCTTAATATCTAGAGCTGACTGATCAATAAAAGCCATGGCCACAGTAGCCCTATGTTCCTCAGATGTGGGATCATAGGGAGTAAATCTCTTGAATGCCTCCATCAATCTGTCTAGGAATACAGTAGGTGACTCAGTAGGCCCCTGAGTCACCTCTCTTACCTTAGCCAAATTAGTGGGGGCGCCTTGCTGCCCCTCGGAGACCCGCCACCAGAGCCTGGCGATAGACCCTCAGGTGCTCCCTACCTGCCGGAGAATTGTAGTCCCATTTAGGTCTCGTCAGGGGGAAACCATCATCTATTTCATTAGGAAGCACTGTGGGACGTCCGTCATCTCCTGGCACATTTTTGCGAGCCTCCAATAGTACTCGCTGTCTCTCTTCAGTGGTTAACAGGGTCTGCAACAATTGCTGACAATCATCCCAAGTGGGCTGATGTGAGAAAACAAGAGATTCTATCAAAGAGGTCAGCGCCTGGGGGTTATCAGAAAAAGAGGGGTTGTTATTTTTCCAGTTATAAAGGTCAGAGGCAGAGAACGGCCAATATTGGAGTGGCCGAACCCCACGGTCATCAGGGGGCCCGTTCTCCCGGGGGGGGGGAGAGCGGTGGAGTCCGGGGTGACAGCTCTACGGCTCCGCGTTCTTGCCGCCGGGCCCATTTCTTCTTTTTTGGCTGTTCAGGCGAGGCGGTCGCTGATGCCCTCTGAGGTGCCGGGAGGTGGGACCTGCACAGGTGGGTAGGGTGGGGGAGAATCTAAAAGTAAGAAGTCAGTTTGCAGGTCTGGATATATACTTTTGACGGGGGCCTTCGTCCCCTCTTTCTTTGCCGTGGATCTTAAGGCAAAGATCTCTGCAGCAGGCTCCAACAGCTTCCCTGTGGGGAAAACGAAAGGCCGAACCCACGCCGGGGGTGAGCGGACCAGGTCTTCCCACACCATAATATATGGCACCTGGTCCGGGTGTTCAGTAGCAGGGGTGAAAATCACAGTTTTAACCTGTTTGACTTGTTCTGAGGAGAATGACCCTTCTGGCGGCCAGCCGGTCTTAAAACTGGGCCAGTCAACCGCACATAGGCTCTGCCATTTCCCTTTTTCACTGTCATGGAAAGATCATGGGCCCGATTTTTCACTTCTGTCCAATGATCTACCGTCAGAGACAACGGGGTTGTCACGGTCTGTCCCATCGTCAGTTTGTCACAAAAATGAACACTTAACGAGTACTAAGTAAGACAAGTAGCAGTGGAAAAATCAGATAAGAGCGGCTGCTGTAAACTTTTGCCCTCGGCAAGTCTTAAGCAGATGAGCTTCCTAGCTCCACAGATAGAGAATTCAGACGGAGAAGAATCTCACGATCCCTACTCCCAGGTTGGCGTTCCAGGCGTCCCTGGCAAACGCCACAGATACAGGCGGAGGGGAATCTCACGACCCCCACTCCCAGGTCGGCGTTTCAGGCGTCCCTGGCAAACGCCACAGATACAGACAGAGAGGCGCGCCCCACAGATACAGACAGACAGGTGCGCGAGGGCACAGATCTTTGTTTTAGCAGCCGGAGGAGACCAGGAGGAAGAAAAGTGAAATTACTGAGGATAGCCACCAAAAAAAAATCCTACCGGGAATGGTGGCGGCCAGAGAGGTGGACTTATGGCGTGCTTTGAGTTCACTCGTGTACCTGTGCCGTTGCACGGAAGTTTTCTTGCTGGGGGCGGGCGCCCTAGCGGCTTCTGGCCCGTTCCGTGACCCCCTTATCCTGTCACGGGAGTCTTCAAGTGGCAGGCGCCCTAATGGCTTTTAAGTGCCTGACCCGTGCCCACAAATAAGTAATATCTGGCCAGATCCTCACAAGAAGGACAGGGAAGTTTCACCCAGCCGGGCGATAGTTACTGGGGCTCACCTGTCGTGAGGCCTTCAAAGTCCACCAGGGAGTAGCCCTGGCCGGGACTAATCAGTTGCCTCACAACCGCTCGCCCGTTCACTGAAACTTCCGAAGGATCAAGTCAAGCAGCAGGAGAGAAAAGTGAGACAATACAGATTTAACACAGAGCAGATTAGTCACAGACCTGTCACAGACGTGCACGGAGACACAGAATTGCTCGAGCGTACCTCCGAATCCAAAAGCCAAAGGGTCTGAGTGAGCGAGGGGATCCCGGACGAGCCCCCAAATGTAAGACCTAGCGGCCTTTTCTCGGGAACCGTCGCCCCAAAGACCACAGTGACTCGAATTCGATGCAATCAGCAAGAGGATTTATTAAGCCGGCGCGCGCCAGGGTTCAGTGGAGTGAACCCCCAGCCTCAGTAGTGAGGGTTTTTTAATATAAAAATTACAGACAGGTGGGGATGGAGTCGGGTTATGGGATACATTGAAGTGAAGTCACAGGTGCGGGGGATACACTTGATTGGTGGGAAAGCTTACAGAAAGCAACTAAGTTGAACAGAGAAAGCTATTTTGCCTCCGATAAGGAGAAAGCTATTTTCCAGGAGGCCGCGGCCTTGCCTCCCGATAAGGAGAAAGCTATTTTCCAGGAGGCCGCGGCCTTGCCTCCCGAGCTTAAATTTTTAATCTAAGTTCTTCACTATGGCTCACTTAGACCAACCAGGATTAACTTCTGAAGTAAATCCACCTAAGAAGGAGTAGATTCCCAAACAAAATCAGGTCATTCAATGCCAGCAAACAAAAAGTTTATTGCATAGGCTAACATGATGTCTTCTAAATAGGCTTGCCAGGTAAAACACAAGATACCCAGTTAAATTTGAATTTTGGGGTAAATGGAACATATATTTTTACCAACAATTTATTATTTATTTAAAATCAAACTTAACCAGACATTTTGTATTTTCATTTGCTAAATCTGGCAAACCTACTTCTAGAATTACTGAGATTAAGAGGAGAGAAATGTATGGGGTATAAAATTTCATCTTCTGGTAGAAGTGGCCCTGGGTCTTGGTTTAAATTTGGTGAAAAGAATAGCAGGGCTTTTGGACTTCCTTTGTGGTCCAGTGGTTAAGACTCCACATTGCAGGGGACACAGGTTCAGTCCCTAGCAGGGGAACTAAGATCCCGTATGCCATGCTTTGAGACAAAAAAAAAACAAAACTGGTGTGTCTTATAGGTTGTTATCTCTGTTCTTTCTTCATTCTGATCTTAATTCAAAGAAAAACTTTCACTCACAGTTATAGTTTTTCTTTGGAAGGAATCAGATCTTTCACTTGAGTCATTTTCTGGGGCTAAGGCACTTCAGCTGTGTCCGACTCTTTGGGAGCCTACGGACGGTGGGCCAGCAGGCTGCTCTGCCCATGGACTTGGTAGCCATTCCCTTCTGCAGGGGATCCTCCCACCTACAGGCAGATCCTTTACCATCTGAGGCACCAGGGAGCCCAGTCTGACCCGGTGTTCAGCTGGGTTCTTTGCCACTGCCATTGGGAAGCTCTGTGTAATGAAACCTCCATAACAAAACCAAAAGGACTGGTTTTGGGTGGTGAACGTGGAGATGCGGAGACAGTGGTACAAAGAGAAACAAGACTTGTCTCGCCTGAATCAAAATTCCTAAACATACACTTTACTGCCTCAGAGCCTGGAGTCCTTAGATCATGTGTCTTGTGAAGCATTTCTTGGGCTTCTATACATTTAAGATTTGGAAAGGTCATCACCATGACAACAAGGGTCAGTACTGGTATTTCTGCTTTGTTTTCTTGATGAGCCTTATTGAGAGTGAGAGTCACTCTGTGGCATCCAACTCTTTGGGACCCCGTGGACTATACAGTCCATGGAATTCTCCAGGAATACTGGAGTGGGTAGCCATTCTCTTCTCCAGGAGATCTTCCCAGCCCAGGGATCATGCCCAGGTCTCCCACATTGCAGGTGGATTCTTTACCAGCTGAGGCACAGGGAAGCCCAAGAATACTGGAGTGGGTAGCCTATCCCTTCTCCAGAGGATCTTCCGACCCTGGAATCAAACCGGGGTCTCCTGTGTTACAGGCAGATTCTTTACCAGCTGAGTTATCAGGGAAGCCCTAATGAGCCTTAGACAAACACTAAATGCCGGATTTTCTTTTCAATTGGCTATTTTATATTCTTCTGGTCAGCCTCTTCTATGGTTGAACCACAAATATCAAGTTTTAAAATTTTCTTTCTTGTAGCTCCTGTGATCAAATTCAGACAAATAAAAATTCAGCAAGAATGTTTGGAGTATTGTAGATGAATGGCAATTGGCAAGATGTTTAAACTTAGAAACTGTCCAAAACACTTTTATATAATTTAAATTTGTTGAAAACCACTGCAGGATGAAGCAGCAATTATAAATATCTCTCTTAAAGACCAGAGGTTTTATTAAGCACACAAAGCAAATGATTTAACTCTAAACAGAAAAAAAAAAAGTAAAAAAAAAAAAGAAAATTAGTTTCTTGTTGTACCAAATGTCCAGTTTCATTATTTAGATACAACTGAAGAGATTGACAATGGGTAGAATATAGTCATGATCACTATCTCTTACACTAGGCTTGTTTTATGATTTTAACATCTGAATTCTTCTCCACAAACCTAGATTATCCATAAAGCAGAGAAGTTTACATTTCAGAGGGATAGGAGATGGACTCTGAAAGGAAACAATTTGACAAGAGAATTGTTATCTCTTTAGAGAAAATGTCAGGGAAAATAAAGAAGAAAATGATTTTTTTTTTAAAAAAGACCATGGTTGAGCTTAATTATAAGAACGTTTTCTCCAGTTGATTAATTCATAAAGTAGGTTCTTTGTGTAGCCTGCCTGGGTCCTTGAAGGAATCATGCAAGGACAAAGAAAGAATATAGAACATAGAATCTGAAGACACAAAACACTTCTCGATCCAAGCCATTTACTTCATTTTCCCTGTAATTAAAGATGATTCCTGGGACCTCTGTGTCAGTCCAGTGGTTAAGACTCTGCTTCCAAATCAGGAGGTGCAAATTTAATCCCTGGTTGGGGAACTAAGATCTCATATGCCATTTGGCCAAAAAAAAAAAAAACGGTATGATTCTCTTCTCCAAGAGACTCATACTTCTGATGTCATACTTTCCCTTTTCAGAGACAGGACTTATGATCATTTTTGCTTTCACAGTAATCCACAGCATTTGAATGAAGTCAACACCTGTATTTTGACCACCAGTCATGAGTCATACCCACCATGAGCCCACACAATCTTCGAATGAGTAAGATTCATTTCAGGCTTACCTTCCAAGAGCTCAAAGAGCGATCTACCCACACTGTTTCCAGCTACCTCAGGATGTCAAGATTTAGAGACACAAGCCTTACCTGAAAACTTTGCCCTTAATCAGGTGATGTGAACACAAAAGCAACAAAGATTCTACTAACGTTCAGAATACTTAGGTGACTCAGCTTATTTCCAGATGACCAGAGGCATTCAGCTTTCTCCTGATTGCAGAGCGCAATGTTCTCTTTATCCTTTTGTTATCAGTTCAGTTCAGTTCAATTCAGTCGCTCAGTCGTATCTGACTCTTTGCGACCCCATGAATCGCAGCATGCCAGGCCTCCCTGTTCATCACCATCTCTCAGAGTTCCCTCAGACTCACGTCCATCGAGTCTGTGATGCCATCCAGCCATCTCATCCTCTGTCGTCCCCTTCTCCTCCTGCCCTCAATCCCTCCTAGTATCAGAGTCTTTTCCAATGAGTCAACTCTTCGCATGAGGTGGCCAAAGTACTGAAGTTTCAGCTTTAGCATCATTCCTTCCAAAGAACACCCAGGGTTGATCTCCTTCAGAATGGACTGGTTGGATCTCCTTGCAGTCCAAGGGACTCTCAAGAGTCTTCTCCAACACCATAGTTCAAATGTATCAATTCTTCGGTGCTCAGCCTTCTTCAGAGTCCAACTCTCACATCCATACATGACCACAGGAAAAACCATAGCCTTGACTAGACGGACCTTAGTCGGCAAAGTAATGTCTCTGCTGTTGAATATGCTATCTAGGTTGGTCATAACTTTTCTTCCAAGGAGTAAGCGTCTTTTAATTTCATGGCTGCAGTCACCATCTGCAGTGATTTTGGAGCCCAAAAAATAAATTCTGACACTGTTTCCACTTTTCCCCATCTATTTCCCATGAAGTGATGGGACCAAATGCCATGTTCTAAACGTTGAGCTTTTAAGCCAACTTTTTCACTCTCCACTTTCACTTTCATCAACAGGCTCTTTAGCTCCTCTTTCTGCCATAAGGGTGGTGTCATCTGCATATCTGAGGTTATTGATATTTCTCCCAGCAATCTTGATTCCAGCTTGTGCTTCTTCCCGCCCAGCATTTCTCATGATATACTCTGCATAGAAGTTAAACAAGCAAGGTGACAATATACAGCCTTGACGTACTCCTTTTCCTATTTGGAACCAGTCTGTTGTTCCATGTCCAGTTCTAACTGTTGCTTCCTGACCTGCATACAGGTTTCTCAAGAGGCAGGTCAGGTGGTCTGGTATTCCCATCTCTTTCAGAATTTTCCACAGTTTCTTGTGATCCACACAGTCAAAGGCTTTGGCATAGTCAATAAAGCAGAAATAGATGTTTTTCTGGAACTCTCTTGCTTTTTCCATGATCCAGCAGATGTTGACAATTTGATCTCTGGTTCCTCTGCCTTTTCTAAAACCAGCTTGAACATCAGGAAGTTCACGGTTCACATATTGCTGAAGCCTGGCTTGGAGAATTTTGAGCATTACTTTACTAGCATGTGAGATGAGTGCAATTGTGTGGTAGTTTGAGCATTCTTTGGCATTGCCTTTCTTTGGAATTGGAATGAAAACTGATCTTTTCCAGTCCTGTGGCCACTGCTGAGTTTTCCAAATTTGCTGGCATATTGAGTGCAGCACTTTCACAGCATCATCTTTCAGGATTTGAAACAGCTCAACTGGAATTCCATCACCTCCACTAGCTTTGTTCGTAGTGATGCTTTCTAAGGCCCACTTGACTTCACATTCCAAGATGTCTGGCTCTAGATTAGTGATCACATCATCATGATTATCTGGGTTGTGAAGATCTTTTTGTATGGTTCTTCCATGTATTCTTGCCACCTCTTCTTAATATCTTCAGCTTCTGTTAGGTCCAGGCCATTTCTGTCCTTTATCGAGCCCGTCTTTGCATGAAATGTTCCCTTGGTATCTCTAATTTTCTTGAAGAGATCTCTAGTCTTTCCCATTCTGTTCTTTTCCTCTATTTCTTTGCATTGATCACTGAAGAAGGCTTTCTTATCTCTTCTTGTTATTCTTTGGAACTCTGCATTCAGATGCTTATATCTTTCCTTTTCTCCTTTGCTTTTCGCCTCTCTTCTTTTCACAGCTATTTGTAAGGCCTCCCCAGACAGCCATTTTGCTTTTTGCATTTCTTTTCCATGGGGATGGTCTTGATCCCTGTCTGCTGGACAATGTCACAAACCTCATTCCATAGTTCATCAGGCACTCTATCTATCAGATCTAGGCCCTTAAATTTATTTCTCACTTCCACTGTATAATCATAAGGGATTTGATTTAGATCATACCTGAATAGTCTAGCAGTTTTCCCTACTTTCTTCAACTTGAGTCTGAATTTGGCAATAAGGAGTTCATGATCTGAACAACAGTCAGCTCCTGGTCTTGTTTTTGTTGACTGTATAGAGCTTCTCCATCTTTGGCTGCATAGAATATAATCAATCTGATTTTGGTGTTGACCATCTGGTGATGTCCATGTGTAGAGTCTTCTCTTGTGTTGTTGGAAGACAGTGTTTGCTATGACCAGTGCATTCCCTTGGCAAAACTCTATTAGTCTTTGCCCTGCTTCATTCCGCATTCTAAGGCCAAATTTGCCTGTTACTCCAGGTGTTTCTTGACTTCCTACTTTAGCATTCCAGTCCCCTATAATGAAAAGGACATCTTTTTTGGGTGTTAGTTCTAAAAGGTCTTGTAGGTCTTCATAAAACCATTCAACTTCGGCTTCTTCAGCATTACTGGCTGGGGCATAGACTTGGATAACTGTGATATTGAATGGTTTGCCTTGGAAATGAACAGAGATCATTCTGTCGTTTTTGAGATTGCATCCAAGTACTGCATTTTGGACTCTTTTGTTGACCATGATGGCTACTCCATTTCTTCTGAGGAATTCCTGCCTGCAGTAGTAGATATAATGGTCATCTGAGTTAAATTCACCCATTCCAGTCCATTTTAGTTCACTGAATCCTAGAATGTCGACGTTCACCCTTGCCATCTCTTGTTTGACCACTTCCAATTTGCCTTGAATCATGGACCTAACATTCCAGGTTTCTATGCCATATTGCTCTTTACAGCATTGGATCTTGCGTCTATCACCAGTCACATGCACAACTGGGTATTGTTTTTGCTTTGGCTCCATCCTTTCATTCTTTCTGGAGTTATTTCTCCACTGATCTCCAGTACCATATTGGGCACCTACTGACCTGGGGAGTTCCTCTTTCAGTATCCTATCATTTTGCCTTTTCATGCTGTTCATGGGGTTCTCAAGGCAAGAATACTGAAGTGGCTTGCCATTCCCTTCTCCAGTGGATCACATTCTGTCAGACCTCTCCACCATGACCTGCCTGTCTTGGGTTCCCCGCAGGCATGGCTTGGTTTCATTGAGTTAAACAAGGCTGTGGTCCTAGTGTGATTAGATTGACTAGTTTTCTGTGAGTATGGTTTCAGTGTGTCTGCCCTCTGATGCCCTCTTGCAACACCTACAATCTTACTTGGGTTTCTCTTACCTTGAGCGTGGGGTATCTTTTCACGGCTGCTCCAGCAAAGCACAGCTGCCGTTTCTTACCTTGAATGAGCGGTATCTCCTTACCGCCGTCTTCCTGACCTTCAATGTGGGATAGCTCCTCTAGGCCCTCCTGCTCCTCGGGTTGATCCTCCTGGCCTTGGGCATGGGTGGCTCGTTTCAGCTGCCGCCCCTGGCCTCAGGCTCTCGGTGTCTCCTCAGCGTCACCGCCCCTGGCCTCGAGCGCAAGGTGTCTCCCCGGCCGCCCCTGGCCTTGGAAGCGGGGTGCCTCCTCCCTGCTGCCACTGACCTCGGCCGCGGGGTAGCTCCTCTCTGCCGTTCCTGCGGCGTCGCAGCCTGGTACTCTAGACTGCTGCTCTTGACCTCGGACGTGGGGTAGCTCCTCTCAGCCGCTCTTAATGCGCCGGCCCGGCTCTCGCAGCCCTCCGCGCTTAGTGCGCATTGACCATGGTCATGCTCTACAAACGAAGAGAACTTGCCATTACTTTAAAATGCTTAACACTGTCTTGCTTCTTTGTGTCCATTCATGCTAACCTCTTTGCATAGGATATACACTCCTGCACTATGCATCTGGCAAACTCCTATTCTTTTTTACTGTTTCCTAAAGAGCCTCAGAGTTGGCAACTGGATGGAGAAGGCAATGGCAACCCACTCCAGTACTCTTGCTGGGAAGGTCCCATGGATGGAGGAGCCTGGTAGGCTGCAGTCCACGGGATCTCTAGGAGTTGGACACGACTTCACTTTCACTTTCATGCATTGGAAAAGGAAATGGCAACCCACTCCAGTATTCTTGCCTGGAGAATCCCAGGGACGGGAGAGCGGGGTGGGCTGTGGTCTATGGGGTCGCACAGAGTCAGACACAACTGAAGCAACTTAGCAGTAGCAAAGAGCCTCAGAACCAGCATTAGCTGTTGTATTTATTTATTGGGCTTGAGGCATGTGAGATCTTAGCTTCTGAACCAAGGATCCAACCCACATCCCCTGTACTGGAAGCACAGAGTCTTACCCACTGAACCGCCAGGAAGCTCCACTCAATTAAATTTTCACAGCAGCCTGTCATAAACCCCACCCTGACTCTCTTCTCTTTTCCTCTCAGCACAACACCCTCCTCTGTGCTCTGCACCTCTTTCTAGGTAGCCGTAGGATACCACCCTTCCTCACTGTATTATGGTCAGCTCTGTGTGTACTTTCTCTGCTCAGCTGAACGCCTTTGGGAGCACACAGCCCCATTCATCTCAGGGTCCTCTGCACATGTCATGGATAATGACCCTGCTTTTTATTAGTGGTCTTGCATTTATGTAATTCTCTCCCTCTGGAAATTTAAGAAGTGCGTCTTATCCAGTTATTGCACACATAACCTAAGGATAATTGCTCCATTTCTGGAAAAACCAAACCTGTATTTCTACCTATCCTCAGAAAAAAGACCTTGGTTTTCCCAGGCTAATAAGAGAATAATTCATTTAATAAGAATTCTTTGAATGCCTTCACTGTGCCTAATGAGAGGAGTCAAGAAATTAGAAACCCTTCCTGCACAATAGGAATAGTTATTGCTATTCTTGATATTTAACAATACAGCCATTAGTATTGTGTCAGATGTCCCCTGGCTCCAATCTAATCTGCTCACATTTGCCTAAGAAGCGAGTGGCTCATCCTCGCCTTCCCCACTTATACCGTTTTTGCAGGAGCACGGGCTTTGCTGGGGCTGTCTCACCACTTCCTCCCTTGCTCCCAGCTATGTGGTTTGAAACGGAGCAGGACTTTATGGTCCTTACCTTCGACCATGTCCTCAGCCTGCCTTTTGTCTGTGGAAAACTCTAGTTAAAGTTCAACCAGAGAAATGAGAAATACAGAAATAAAGGAAAACAGTCAAAGGAGAATAAATAATAATAATTTAGACCTTTAGTTCTTTCTCAAGGACTATAGATAATATTCTGAGCCATATCCTGTGAGCTGTCTCACCGACACTAAAACACCAGGTGGAGAAGTTAACTACGTGCTGACCATCCTGTACCCAGGACACGAGCTGCCGCAATTCCGAGAACTGGCCTTAAAGAAATGGGAACAAAGGACCCTGGAACTGAAGAGTAGCTGTACGTTAAACAACCAGGATGATGCTGGTCAGACCACGGATGACCAATGTGAAGATGATTGTTAGAGAGGACTGCTGTTTCGGCATGTAGCCCCCTCACCCTGTCTGTAAGAGCTCTCACCCTCTGCTTGTCGGCAGGGAGAGGGGGCGGGAATCGGCCTTTGGACAAGACATCTGCCACCCTCACCATCCCTAGTTACCAGCATCTTAAATAAAGCACTTGAGAACTGGTCACAAAGAAATGGGAACATAGGGACCCTGGAACTGAAGATTAACTGTACCTGAGATCAAATTGCCAACATCCTCTGGATCACTGAAAAAACCAAGAGAGTTCCAGAAAAACATCTATTTCTGCTTTATTGACTATGCCAAAGCCTTTGACTGTGTGGATCACAAGAAACTGTGGAAAATTCTGAAAGAGATGGGAATACCAGACCACCTGACCTGCCTCTTGAGAAATCTGTATGCAGGTCAGGAAGCAACAGTTAGAACTGGACATGGAACAACAGACTGGTTCCAAATAGGAAAAGGAGTACGTCAAGGCAGTATATTGTCACCTTACTTATTTAACTTCTATGCAGAGTACATCATGAGAAACGCTGGACGGGAAGAAGCACAAGCTGGAATCAAGATTGTCGGGAGAAACAGCAATAACCTCAGATATGCAGATGACACCACCCTTATGGCAGAAAGTGAAGAGGAGCTAAAGAGCCTGTTGATGAAAGTGAAAGTGGAGAGTGAAAAAGTTGGCTTAAAAGCTCAACGTTCAGATCATGGCATTTGGTCCCATCACTTCATGGGAAATAGATGGGGAAACAGTGGAAACAGTGTCAGACTTTATTTTGGGGGGCTCCAAAATCACTGCAGATAGTGATTGCAGCCATGAAATTAAAAGACGCTTACTCCTTGGAAGGAAAGTTATGACCAACCTGGATAACATATTAAAAAGCAGAGACATTACTTTGCCAACAAAGGTCCGTCTAGTCAAGGCTATGGTTTTTCCTGTGGTCTGGTATGGATGTGAGAGTTGGACTCTGAAGAAGGCTGAGCACCGAAGAATTGATGATTTTGAACTGTGGTGTTGGAGAAGACTCTTGAGAGTCCCTTGGGCTGCAAGGAGATCCAACCAGTCCATTCCGAAGGAAATCAGCCCTGGGTGTTCATTGAAAGGACTGATGCTAAAGCCGAAACTCCAATACTTTGGCCACTTCATGTGAAGAGTTGACTCACTGGAAAAGACCCTGATGCTGGGAGGGATTGGGGGCAGGAGGAGAAGAGGATGACAGAGAATGAGATGGCTGGATGGCATCACCGACTCGATGCACATGGGTTTGGGTGGACTCCGGTAGATGGTGATGGACAGGGAGGCCTGGTGTGCTGCAATTCATGGGGTCACAAAGAGTAGGACACGACTGAGCAACTGAAATGAACTGCACTGAACTGAAACCACCAAGATGATGCTGGTCAGACCACGGATGACCAATCTGCAGATGCCTGTTAGAGATGACCGCTTTTTCTGCATGTTGGTCCTTTCCACCAAACCGGCCTGTTTATTGGCTTTCGAGGGGCAAACAGTTGGAACTTCCCCCCACCCCCAGCCCCACCCCACAATCTTTTGGTAACAGATCTCCCACATTATCTTCCAAGCTTCACCAAATTCTTATTGCTCTCTTCTGGCACTCTTATGAGGCCTCACATTTATCAACCAAATTGACCTAACTTAAAGATGTAAACATGCCACCATTACACAATCACTAAGATTTAGACCGAGAAGGTCTCAGAAAACCAATGAGATAGCATCCAAAGACCATGGATGGGGTTTCATTTCCCCTCATTGTTTAGCATTTTTTTCATATTTTCCCTTTGGGAGGGGTGCCCTCCCCCAACAGACCTCCCATGCTGTTTCATCAGCCAGAATTAGGTCACACAGCCACTTAAGGACCAACTGCAGGACAATCAACCGGTAGGAGTAAGTCCCGACATCCTCAAAGTAGTTATCCAAGCGAACTCAGTCCTTTAATGGGACTGGAGGGGGTGGGTGACAAGAGGGGCTGTAAATGAATTCCGCTTACTCTGTTGTCCTCACCAAGTGAAGTCCCCCAAAGAAAGGAGGATTAAAAGTGAAACACTGCCACCCACTGGAAGAGAGAAGCCTGCAGGCAAACAAAGAAGCTACCGAAACCACCACTCCAGCCCTTAGCTGCCTGGACCCTGAGCTTTACACACAAGTCCCACTCTTTGCCCACTGGGACCCGGACAGTGACTTTTGAAATACCAGCAATAAAAACACAGAGATGAAGTTAAGAAAAGTTTAATTGGGCAGCTGTTCCCTTTGGGCATTCTAAATTTTCAGTGGTGTTCAAAAGATGGCAGGAAAGGCCTAAACATGGGTTTCAACTTGATTGTCCTGCCTGGCATTCAGCAGGTGCCTGCCTGGAAAACGAAAGCCATTCATTTTTTTCCTCATGAGCATGAAAGCAGACTGCTGCCGTTCTCGAGCATGGTCCCCAGCCTTTCTGGCACCATGTGCTGCTTTTGTGGAAGACAGTTTTTCCAAGGACCAGGGAGTGAGTTGTGTTTGGTAGGGGAGGTGGTGGGGTGGGGGAGGTGGGGGATGGTTTCTGGATGATTCCAGAACATTACATTTATTGAACACTTTGCACTTTATTTCTATTTTTATTACATCAGCTCCACCTCAGATCATAAGGTATTAGAATGTAGAGGTTGGGGGCCTCTGGTACATGTAACACAATTTACCCTAGCTCCGTTTACCCCAGTCCCATCTTTTTTTATTTTGACATGCATGCCAGGTATGCCTCTACCAGTTAGCCTTTGCACAGACTATTTCTTCTCCCTGAACACTCTTCCCTAGATGTCTGGCCCACATTCTAAGCCTTTGCTTAAGTGTCATCCTTATTAAGGTCTTCTCTGACAAGCTACTGATAGTCATTCCAATTCCTAATATTTTTACTTTTTTTTTCTTCGCAATTACCACCTTCTAACCTGCTATGCAATTTGTTTACTGTCTCCACTAATTAAAATGTAAACTCCACGAAGACCAGAATTTCTTATTCACTGATCCATCCCTTTCCTAATCTAGTATCATGTCTGCCATTTAGTAAATCTACAGTAAGTGATGAATGTACACATGAAAGAATATTATTTACCCTCTAAACGATAGTGAGCTAAGAGTGCTTCACTCCGTGTAATCATAGCCCTCATAACTTTAGGATTTTAGTCCTATTTTCTTACTCTTCCAAATTAAATCTATTACTTTCAATCAGAAAAGAAATTTAAGGTTAATCAGCATCTTTGCTTAGCATTCCTCTCATAAATAGACATTCCTTGTGAAAATTTTTCCTTTATTTTTTAAGATTGATTTAATGATAAACTTGGTCTTTTTATATTTGAAAATGTCTTTTCCACACTTGTTCTTGAAAGATATTTTCGCTGGATTCACAATAGTTAGGTCAACAGTCATTTTCTCTAAGTACTTTGATGATGTAATTGAATTTTCTGAGTTCACTACTAATTAACACTATTGATAAATACCATGCACTGGATTCCTGTATCTCTGGATTCCCATGTTTCATCTGTTGCGGATCATTCTTGGCCATTTTCTCTTTGGAATTGATCTCATTTCATCTTTTTTTATTATCTCACAAGATAAAAGGACAGCAAGAGTACACTATGAAAAATAAATACCCTTAAATTCAGTAATACAAAGGAAACAGACCAATTTTGTGAATGATATAAACTACCAAAATTCACTCCGAAGACATAGATTATACCTATTATAGAAATTTAATTTGGAGCTCAAAACATTTCCAAAATAAAAAACAGAGAAAGGAAATCTACAAAACAGTGACCCAACAAAAATCAAAGAAGTTATAGAGATTTGTTAGGTCAGTTCTCCTCCATTTGATCTATAGAGTCAATATGATTTTGATTAAAATCTTTGTGGGCCTGTGTGTAGATGTTGAAAAGCTGATTCTAAAATGTATATGGAAAGGCAAAGGAACTCTAAGAGCCAAAATCAATTCAAAAAACAGAAAACAAAAAACCCTTGCAAATTTGGATGACTAACAGTATCCAATTTCAACATGGTATTAAATGGACAGACACAATGATCAATAAACAGACTTGAGTGCTCAGAAATAGCCCAGACCAAAAAAAAATGTCAATTGATTTCTTGAAACCACTTTATTGAAGTATAATTTACATGATAAAATTTACTTAAGTGTACAGTGCATTTTTTTGAAAACTTGAGTTGAACCACCATCAATCACCATGATCCTCTTTTACAGCATTTCCAGCACTCCAAGAAGATGCTTCATGCCCATCTGCAGTCACTTCTCATTTCCCCCACAGGCAACTACTGATCTACGTTTGTCTCTATAAGTCTATCAGCTGATTTTTGGTTTTAATATTTATTTGGCTGCGCTGAGTCTTAGTTGTGGCATGTGAGATCTAGATCCCTGATGAGGGATTAAACCCAGGGCCTCTGCTTAGGGAGCATGGAATCTTAGCCACTAAACCACCAGAGGAGTAACCCATCAACTGATATTTGACAAAGGTGTTATGGTGATGCAGCAAAGAAAGGATAGACATGTACCTCATACATTAAAATTAGCTCAAATGGGTCAAAGACCTAAACATAAAACTATACAACTTTGACAAGAAAAATGAAAATGCTGCATCTTGGGTTTGGTGATGAATTTTTAGGTAACAGCATCAACAGCACAATCCATTAAAAAAAAAAAC
Source organism: Nanger dama (assembly GCA_917880005.1). Lineage (NCBI taxonomy): Eukaryota > Metazoa > Chordata > Mammalia > Artiodactyla > Bovidae > Nanger > Nanger dama. The sequence goes on from CAKJTW010000075.1 coordinate 866,858, forward strand.
CACACACACACACTAAAAATCAGACACTGTCAAAATTTAAAACTTTTGTTATTTACCATAAAAGACACTATTAAGAGAATAAATAGACTGCAAAGCATTATCTGACAAAAGACTTGTACTCATTTACTGAACTCTTAAAACTCAGTATACCTTATTTTTAAAATTAGGAACAGATCTGAACAGATACTTCACCAGAGAAGACACATGTATGGCAAATAAGCATATGAAAAGACGCCCAACATAATTTTTCACTGGGAAAATGAATTATTTCAACCACTACAAGATACTGTAAGATTGCAATGGGAACCTTCATCCATTGCTGGCAGTAATGTAAAATGTCACAGTCGCTTTGGCGAGTTTGGCAGTTTCTTATAAAGTTAAATACACACTTACCAACGACTCAGCAATCCCATTCCTAGGTATTTACCCAAGCAAAATGAATTGTTTATATTAAAATTTGCACATGAATTTTAAATGACATTGATATGTCATACAATGAAGTACTCAGCAACAGAAACAGAGCTATTGATTCACATAACACATATAAATTTAAAACTCATTTTGTTATGCACAAGTGGCTAGGCTTAAAAGGTTACAAACTACAATTCCACAAATTTATATGACATTCTGGGAAAAGCAAAATTATAAGAACAGGTAAGTGGTTGTGAGATGTAGGGTGAGGGGTTGAGTACAAAGGGGAAATTTTAGGGTGACAGAATCATTCTGGATAGTACAGGGATGGTGGGTGAACACACGCCATGCATTTGTCAAAGACCTGGTAGAGTGAATTTATTATGTGGAAAAAATACAAAACTTTCTGGAGAAAATGAAAACTCTGCACTTTGGGTTTGTGATGTCAAGGAATCCCAGATGGAATGCAGAGTGTGACAACCGAATCTGTTTTGCAAATGCATAACTTCAATGAAGGGAACAATGAGTGTGACAAATGATCTGTTTTGCAAACGTATAACTTCAATGAAGGGAACAATGAGCTGTACCAAGTTACTTTGGAAAATGTTTTGAGTGGATCTATTTAAGGTTAATGGAGAAGGCAATGGCACCACATCAAGTGCTCTTGCCTGGAAAATCCCATGGATGGAGGAGCCTGGTGGGCTGCAGTCCATGGAGTCGCTAAGAGTCAGACACGACAGCGACTTCACTTTCACTTTCATGCATTGGAGAAGGAAATGGCAACCCACTCCAGTGTTCTTGCCTGGAGAATCCCAGGGACAGCGGAACCTGGTCGGACACAACGGAAGACACTCAGCAGCAGCATTTAAGGTTAAAGACAAAAAAAAGTACTTAAAGGAACACTATACCTTAGTTGGTCAATCTGTTTCTCACAGGGGTACAACATAGTTATTCTGAAACCACTGTATAAGTATTCCAGGCTTCAACAAATAAGCAGATAAATTGTAGATAAAAGGAGCCAGGTTTCTCAGAATGAAACTGACGGTGCTGAATGAAAATCAGTTTAACTGAATATGCCTACACACAGATCTAAACATAGACATGTGTGCCCATATACTGGTCAGTATACATATTTATACCTCTCAGGTCATTTCACTGAAAAGGCCAAGGCATGCACACCCCCATCTTGCTTTCTAAATGCCATTCTACAAGAAAGGAACCAAGGCTCCTTGGGGAAATAGCTAATTCTAGGGCTGGCATCCAGGTAACACCTACAGTGCTAGAAAGTAAGATTAGTCTTAAAAAAAAAAAAAGGTTACAGGATTTAGAGGCCAGCTTCAAAGAGCTCTCAATAGGCAAAGCTAAACAACTGGCACAACAAAATAACAGGTATAATGAACTCTGACTCAAAAGTATAAAATAAATAATCATGCTTACATACTAATATAAACAAATGACCAAATAAAGTAAAGGAACAAATCTTTTTTAGTATAAATTTAATTGGAGGCTAATTACTTTACAATATTGTATTGGTTTTGCCATATATCAACATGAATCCGCCACGGGTGTACACATGTTCACCATCCTGAACCCCCCTCTCACCTCCCTCCCCATCCCATCCCTCTGGGTCATCCCAGTGCACCAGCCCCAAGCATCGAGCCTGGACTGGTGATTCGTTTCACATACGATAATATACATGTTTCAATGCCATTCTCCCAAATCATCCCACCCCTCCCTCTCCCACAGAGTCCAAAAGCCTGTTCTAGACATCTGTGACTCTTTTGCTGTCTTGCATACAGGGTTATCGTTACCATCTTTCTAAATTCCATATATATGCATCAGTATACTGTATTGGTGTTTTTCTTTCTGGCTTACTTCACTCTGTATAATAGACTCCAGTTTCATCCATCCACCTCATTAGAACTGATTCAAATGTATTCTTTTTACTGGCTGAGTAATACTCTATTGTATATATATAGAACAAATCTTTAAAAGAAAATTTGTAAAGAATATAGATACTGTTCCTTTCCTTTGCGTGTGGGCTAGGTTGAGTAACTCACTTTCAAAAAAAAAAAAAAAGAGTATGGAAAGTGAAAAAAACCTGCAGACATCATCACTGTAACCAGTGAAAAGATGTCACTGGTAAAGTCTGTTGACTATGCGACCCCTGATTTGAGGCACTGTGGAAGGATGCATGGCCTCTGTGCCACCCCTCCCCAGTGAACTACGGCCTCCAATCTGATAAACACCAGATGAGTCCGCTGTGAGGGCCAGCCCACCAAATAACCAAATAGTGCTCTTCACAGCCTCAAGGTCAACAGACTGGAGGAGACAGAGGCAGTGATGGCTAAATAAATGCACCACAGTACCTTGGACACGGTCCTGGAGTGGGAGAGAACATCAGAGGAAAAATTGGTGAAAACCAAACATAATCTGTATTTTAGTAAATAGTATGGTACCAATGTTAATTTCTGAGTTTTGACAAATGCATCATAGTTTATGTAAGGTGTTAACATTAAGGGAGGCCTGTGGAACAGTATAGGGAATATCTCCAGATTACCTTTGCAATTTTTCTGCTAATTTGAAATTAAAATTAAGTTTGTTGTTGCTTTTGTTTTTTCTTTTAAAGTATAGAAGCCTCAGCACTGAAAGCAGCTTGTATTTTAAATTATGAAAGGGACTTAACAGAAGATTATACACATTTTCACAGCAACTTGATCAACACCAGTTTATTTGTAAACATATTATAGTGTCAATAATCAAATTGACAACACTTTATACATTTCATTGTATAATATTAACATCACACCAGAAAAAAATCCACTGTACTCAGTTACAGTTTTGGTATTTTAAAATCTTTAAATACAAACTGTATTTGAAACACTGAACGTAAAAGAGAAACACAAATGGCAGAGAAAAGTGGAAACAAAAGAAAGCACTAGTCCTGAAAAAAAAAAAAACCCAACAAAAAACAGAATCATCTGATTATAATTTTAAAAGAAAAAAAAAGGAGTCAAGGAAGTAAGATGATCTTAACAACATAAAGTTACATTTCTTCAGACCTATGTGAAAGGTGAAATTGTACCATACTAAATTCTATGTCTTTTTTTTAATATTTCTTTTTTCTCTTGGTTTCTGAAGTTTGCCAATGGTTTAAGCTACATTAAGGACAAAAAAGAGGGGAGGGAGCACAAAGCCAAATGAAATTTAAATGTCTGCAGAAAAACTGGATAAAAATTCTTTCATAAATTTTCTTTGGCAAATAAAAAGTTCTATATTTTACCTTTTTTGTTGAATAGGATCAACACATAAGATTTAAGCAATGCATCTCGACATGAGTTAAATATATGAATGAAACAAAACCAAATCCACAAAGTAAAGCATAAAAGTGGCTTTCACATTTTGCTAACAGCTCTAAAAATGCAGATTCTCCATCTTTAAAAATATGAGAGGTCTTCATCTGGAAGTAGACTCTCTCCTCATTCACATGAGAAACCAGAGGTGACCACATGCTTTTTTTTTGTACTTTCTCTAAAATTCATGATCATTATTAGGTTCCATTTCTTCCTCTATTATCTCTCAAAGGAAATATAGCAGCAAATCACCCCCATATTTTAAGTTTTAAATTCACCAACAACAGGGTTCACTACCAACTACAAACATTCAATGCTTTATTAGTGTACATGTCATCACCATAGGCTTAGCTTGTTAATGCAGAAATAAATAAAATAACTACAGTTAATCTGAACAAAGCAAATGAGATTAAAGAGCCCTGATCAAATGAAATACAACAATCAGGTGAAAAACTATAAAAGTTACATACATACCTAATAGCACTAGGAATGTACAATATCAATTATTGGAAAAATAAATGAGTGATTCACAGTTATAAGAAATTATTTTAATATTAGTATTTTTCCTTTTATAGACAAACATTTATAACATACACTTGGTTTCCACCTCATATAAGACAAAGGAGAATACTAAACGTTACTGCATTTACCCCAAACCCAGCAGTGACTATGCCACAGGTAACCTGCTTCGAAACATTGAACAGGCAGGCCGTGGCACTGAATCATGGCTATGCTAACAGTTTTAAGAAAGACAGATATTTCCAGAAGTATGTTAAATACACAAATGTCAGTTCTATAAATAACAACAATTATCAGCAAAAATGTTCAGGTTTAACCTTCCCAAATTTTCTAATGCTTTAAATATTTTAGATATATGCTGTTTGACCAGTTAGTTTGGTTACAGTTTTAACCTAGCAAACCGTTATTCTATGAGAAGAGCTAAACTATAACACTGCACAAACTTCCCAAGGAAGGTAACTCAAAAAAATCTAAAAAGTGATTCCAATTATTCTAATTAACATTTGAGATACTAAAAGAACCAAGGACTCAAGAAAAACATTTTGAAATTACTCGATTTTTCTTTATCATTTTGTCTAAAACTAGTCACATAAATTTAAGATCCAAATTGCCTAACGTGTCCTCACAGCAGGTTTGTCACTAAAATGTTTTGATCAGAAGACATAGCCTCAATGCCTCTAAATGTAATTCTAAGCTAAAATCAAAATCCTTGGTTTGAAACCTCAAATCCAATTCTGTAACAACTCATGGGTAAATGAGTCAGGGAGAAAACATGCAGCAGCCAGAGCTACAAGAGTGGAAAATAAATTCTATTTTTCCATAAAGACTCTATGAAAATATAAAGCCCCAAATGAGCGACAACGCAAGTCCACATATAAACATTGTTTAAAAATAGAATGTTTCCCAAGCTTCTTATGAGATGTCAATATATAGTCATAGTCTGCGTTAAGATCTTCTAAGTCAACATTAAGCCATACCTAACTATGCTGATTTGCATACCTTCAACAATGTTAATTGATATACATAATTTACAAACATCCACAGCAATTCGTAATGCCCCATCAGATCATCTCTCAATAATGGATGTTAACAGTTTTATAGTTTTTCTACTTTAAATACCAAGAAGCCTTTTCAGAGGAAGAGTTCCACCTCTTCCCATGATCCCTTAAAGAGTAGGTAACAAAATATAAAATTAAACAAGATTTATGTTTGATAAACTAACATATAAAATTACCATTGCAATATTCATAGTGACTGCTTATAAACATAACAGTCATCATAAAGCCTATAAAGTATATCCTCAGTTTTATAAAAGAAATGCAGATTGTCTCAAGGTAAAAAATACAGTGCAGGCTGCTAAAAAGCTCTGTTGCATTAGGAGGTGCAGGAATGAGGAAAACTTCCGAAAACATGAACAAGTTCCCCAAACTTTAACATCAGTTAAGCATGAAGTGCACTGCAGCAGCAGGAAGCTTTTTAGTGTCTGGCACTATAAAGCTAACGTTAAGAAAGAAAAAAGGCAGAAAGGGTGGGCAACAAATGAAGTAACCAAATTATTGCAAATGGAGATTAGCAATAAGAAGTGACGAGGGTGATCGTCCACTCCACTCCGTTAAGATACCATCTTTAAATACTAAGTTCTTTGCAGGAAGGGGGACTCCCATGTCAGCACAGGATGACTGTGAAAGCAAACTTGGGAAACTGGCCTCAGTGTGAACATCCAGTGTTGAAGCACCTTCCTAGAGAGAGCAAGAAACAAGACAGAAAAATCCTATTCAACACTTTACCAAACCACTTAATTCAGCTAATGGTTATCTAAGAAATGTTCATGGAATGCAGAGCACTATAGGAGATGCAAAGATGTACCTCATGAACCCCAAATAATCAACGACTGGTGTTAACATATGCAGAAATGACAAATATACTCAGATGACGATAAGTACTTTGAAATAAAGAGAAGTAACAGGTTATGAGAATAAGAAAAATTTCTTAGATAATCTAAAAAACCCTCATGCAGCATTAAGCACTAGAACAATCCATCATCCCCTCCCAGGGCTCTCAGATTCACACATTCAACACAGACTTCTTGGAACTCCAGGCTCCAATCTCCTCCTATCCAACATCTATCTTTGGATGTTTCACCATAAATTTCACACTTGACATGTCCGTAATCAAACTTAAATTCCCCACCCCTCCCAGGTCCTCCCCCTACTCCATGCATCAAGCTAGTCAAAAAGTATGAAAATTACCTTCATTCTTCCCTTCCTCACCATAGCCTCGATCTTTCCTCACATTTATTTAATCACCACGTTCCCTCAATATACCTCCAGCATGTATCCCAAAGGAGTTTACTTGATTCATTCACCAAGCCAAGGCCACCAGTCTCCACTGAAGCGCAGTCCTCACACCAAAGTGAGGTGCAGAAGTGTGAAAATTTGTAAAATCTTGTATCTATTTATTACATCCAATAAAATTTGTTTTTGTGTATGTTTTATAATATACACAATTTATTATATTACAGGTATAGCAGTAATAAACCTGTAATAAACAAACCTTTACTGCAGATACATTTTTAAAATGAAAAAGGTGTTCATCTATCGATATCTCTCACTACAGTTATTACAACAGTCTCCAAACATCTTATTTCTAAGCTTCTGTTTTTAATCTATTCTCTAAACAGTAACTAATCTTTTTAAAAAGTCAATTAGAAATAATGTCATTCCCTGTTATAAGTCTTTAATACTAAGAGTTTCTCTTTGCAGTAAGCATAAAACACATTTTTTCACATACTCTAGAAGGCCCTCCGCTCCTCATCCACCTCACCTCTTGGCCCTACCCCACTTTCACGAGGCTTCTGCCACACTGGTCCTCTTGTTTCCTCGCAGGCTGAGTGCCTTCCTGACGCAGGACTGACATTCCTACTAACCTCAGCCTGGAATACTTTTCCCTATTCTTTAGATTTCAGCTTATACATCACCTCTACCTTTTTAAATTTGGTCTGCCTTTAGATTCTATCATATCTGAAGGGGTTTGGCTCCTTTAAGGCACACATATTGAAATCTGTAACTACTTGTATATTTCAGGGTTTCCTTGACTAGTTCTCACACAACACTTAAGCTCCATTAGTGTCTTAGTATACTGCTTCCCCAGCACCTTGTAAAGACTCTGGCATAGAGCTGACTCAAGTATTTACTGAATGAATGAAGCCAAATTCCAAAATACTGATTTCATAATGTTAGAACAGATATTTCAAACAAAAAATATTCCATTCTCAAAGTTTATCTACAAATCAAGTCTACAGTATCCATTCTTTCCTTGGGGGTAAGACAGAAGGTCTAGAGCACTGGCTTTCACTACCATAACAGTCAGTCCCATCTCATTAATCACTGCACCGGGGAATCACTGCAGTTATTAATGGAAGTGTACTGACTCAAGAGGGGACTTCCCTAGTGGCTCACTGGTAAAGAACCTGCCAGCCAATGCAGAAATCACAGGTAAAATTCCTGGGTCAGGAAGATCCCCAGGAGAAGGAAACGGCAACCCACTCTAGTATTCTTGCCTGGGAAATCTCTTGGAGAGAGGAGCCTAATGGGCTACAGTCCTTGGGGTCACAAAGAGTTGGACATGACTTAGCAACTAAACAACTGACCCAAGAACCAGAACCTAACATGGTACATGGCCCATGGCAGATACTTAAAACACTTCTGTTAAATGAAGCACCAGCACTAGAACAAAACAGTTCAAGCCTCCTAAAGATCTGGCCAGTGAAATCATGTATAAGTCAGTTAACTTTCTGAATTTCAGTATCTTCATTTATACATTAAAATTACAACTTATTTCATGTCTTATTGCTGTGGAGACTCAGCACAAACACAGAAGTGTTTTGGACACTATAAAAGCTCTATGCAAATGCACCTTGGGTTTTTTTGGTTTTTGTTACCTGGAATGAGTGAACAAAGTTAAGGACTTGTAGAGACAGTTTTCTACTGGAATGTAAGAGGTTTTGAAGGCTGAAAAAAAGGGGAAAAGTTCAAAACAAATAAAATAAGAACTAATATCTTATGAGAGTTTAATTTTAATAAACATGTTAATGTATGTATATACATCTCAATTAATCACATAATTTTTAAAAAACAATTGTAATGGTTCTCATCAATGAAATTTCTGCTTGTTTTAATAATATAAAGATGCATTAAAAAGACCATTTTGAAATAAAACATCATGTACAACCAAAATTAGAAAATTACTGTTAAAAGGAAAAGTTTAAACTACTACCAAATATAAATGTTAAATGCAAGAACACTTTAAAAATAAAAATGTAGGCACACATTTTCAATTGTAAATTGGTAACATACGTAAACTGGTAATCATTATAGTGGCAATCATTGAAGCTATATAGTATTTTTACCTTTTATTAATGTATATTATTTTCAAGATAGTATTTTAAATTGCCAATTAAATACCTTAAATTTTCTTATACAAACTACATTAGGCCAATTATTTATTCTCCAACTTGTTTTCCTAAATAACAATGTCAAGGAGGTCTGTAGATATCACCTTTCTCTAAGCCACCCACCATGATCATCAGATTTAGTGATACTCTTCTCTGCTAACCAGACTCAGGACCCTTACCATGCTGCCTCTCAGCAGCTGCTCCTAACCGATCGGAGTAGGCATACAAGATAAAATCTACTTGTCATGACTGATGAATAATGTATGTTCATTTAGAAAATGTGGCAACTGAAGAAAATTTAGAAAGTCAGCCATAATTCTACTTTAGGAGATAATCATTACTAACATAACTTTGTATATGTTAAGAGAGAAGTGCACAGGAGATATTTCTATAGATATTTACATATTAAAAAAAAGCTAGGTGCACACAGTCATGTAAGTATGCCCATTTAATCCATACTCTCGCCAAATCTGAGTAATTTAGTATCATTAACCAAAACGTTGTGTCCAAAATATCTGCATGTGCCTAATTTCTGAGGGACTGAACTTTAATTTTAAAATACACAGCGAAACTTTTAAACGAGCCATCTTTATTTAATCAATGAACAAGCATGTGTGAAATAAGAGAAAGTAAGGTACAGCAACTAATACTGAGAGCTCAAAAAGTCTCATACATGAAAAGATGACAGCAAACAGAAACCCTCACCTCTCTTTCCTGCAAAGGCCATGGGTAGCAATTTTTCTGCAGACTTTCTGGTTTAATTCAGAACTAAACAGTGGAATCCCAAAGCACAACTCCAGAGGAACCCAATCTGCTTCTGTTGTGGCAACTACAAAAGGGTACACAAAGTTATTAATCATGTACATTTCATGTATTATGACTGACCAGGGTTTAACTGGTCAGTCTGATCTCTGGTCAGAGATCCAGAGATTTTCATAGATTCCTCCTGCTTCCACTGACACCCACGTGGGTTTAGCAGGGGAGAGGACTCAGAGAGGTGTCAGTGAATCTCTGAAACAGGAAATAATGTTTTTGAGTATGTACATGCTTCTGGGAAGAAGGCACACAGCTTTCATCAGACATTCAAAGTGGCTTTTTACACCAGAAAAAAAAATCTAATTCAAAACATCTACAAGATGAGAGAATTAACATAGGAAAAATGAAACATTTTTTACTTTCATGTCACATTTTATAATATTTTAATTATTCTAAATATACAAAAATGTTTCCTAGAAAATACTTATGAAAATGTCCATTATAATAAGAGCAAATGATATCCAAGCAGTATCATTTGCAAAAGGATTAAACCTCAGAAATTAGTCAGAGATTGCAAATAATTTTTAAAGCCTTACCAGAGTTTTGCTTTGCAGCTGAATCTAGCGTTGCTTCCTCAATGACCATTTCAAATGACTCTGTGCTCCCATTCACATCTGAGCCTGAAGCCAAATCAGGTTCTCCTTATAATTGAAGGGCAAACACAAAAAATATTAGGACTCCAGAAGTTGGTATACATTGTTGATAAGTCAGTCCTAACAGAAGTAACAATGGAATAGTGAACAGTCTTTAGCCTAAAGAAGTTGTTAAGTGGGGGACAATTTTGTCTAAGAAATATTTGGCAATTCTGACAAGGTTTGGTAGCCATGAACAGGGACAGGGATGTTACTGATATCTAAGGATCCTAAACATCCTACAATGCACAGGATGGTCCCCCAGAACAAAGAATTACCTAGCTCAAAACATTAATAGTACTGAGGTTGTGAAGCTCTGGCCTAAAAAAACAAGGATTCACAAGGCAAAATACAAGTTTAAATCTTCACTTCATTACTAAAGTCATTTCTGTCCCCATGGAAACATGCAGTCTGATTACATCATTCCCTTTCAAAATATTTTGACTCCCTGTATTTTTCAGCATAACACATCCTGAGATCCTCTAGCTCTTACCTATTACTTCTCTACTCTCTTCTACTGCTACTGCTGCTAAGTCACTTCAGTTGTGTCCGACTCTGTGCGACCCCCGTGAGACGGCAGCCCACCAGGCTCCCCAGTCCCTGGGATTCTCCAGGCAAGAACACTGGAGTGGGTTGTCATTTCCTTCTCCAATGCATGAAAGTGAAAAGTGAAAGTGAAGTCACTCAGACGTATCCAACTCTTAGTGACCCCACGGACTGCAGCCTACCAGGCTCCTCCGCCCATGGGATTTTCCAGGCAAGAGTACTGGAGTGGGGTGCCATTGCCTTTTCTGTACTCTCTTCTACAACAGCCCATCAAACTTTTCTGGCCAAGATAAGCTACTCACTTGGCCTGATTCCCTCTGCCTAAAGCTGCTACCCTCCAAATAAACAACTTATGTGTAGATAACACCTCATTTTTCAAAATTCAGTTCAAACTTTACCTTCTAAGAGGGTTTGATAGCTCAGCTGGCCTGAGATAAGCCTTCCCGTCCTGCTTTAGCACTTGAAGGAGACCCCTGTATCTTAGTCTCTTAACATTACACAGTAGGCTGATTCAGTTGCTTGTCTCTCCCCAGGGTGTTTTACTCCTTGAGAGAGTGAAGTCGCTCAGTCATTTCCGATTCTTTGTGACCCCCATGGACTGTAGCCCACTAGGCTCCTCTGTCCATGGAATTTTCCGGGCAAGAATACTGGAGTGGGTTGACATTTCCTTCTCCTTAGGTCTTAGTAATAGCAGTATCTCCAGCACCTAAGCAGGTCTTTCATAAATGTGTACAGAATGGATGAAATAAAACACGGCAGCTCTAGTAACAGTCTTTGAAATGACTAATCCACAGCCCTCTTCTCTAAAAGCGCTCCTGGCAGTCAACTGTTAAAAGTTACCCGACTCCTCTGGCCAAAGGTACATGGACCAGGAGTGAAGACCTAATTCAATTCACCAGATGGCTAGCAATTAATCATATTCTCTCAGCATTTCAGAGGAATAGGTTCAGTGAATATAATTGATGATATAGAGATCTGAATTAAAAAATTCCCTAGAGCTGTGGACCACAGGTGACACCATGGCAACAAAGCCACATACAAGCCAAAATTATGCCAGAGCAGTAAACAATTAGTAATGAGAAGGTGATTTGAAAATGAATCTTTAAAAAGAAAGGTATCTAAGGAAAATTAGCTATTGTCAATATGCAAGACGGGTTGGAGACAGAAAGAATGAGGCCAGGAAGCCTAAGCAGGAAATAGTTGCAATAAAACATGTGTAAAATATCAAGACTCAGACTAGAATGGTAGCCACAGAGAATTAAAGAGAGAGGGAAAGAAATGAATATAAAACATTTCTAAAGACTAACTCACAGAACTAACTAGGCTGAGTGGGAAAGGAGAAGGATGAGACAAAAACATGATTTTTAAGGCCTGCATAACTGAGACAATGGTGTCTCTGACAGAAAGAGGAAAGCTGAAGGGGAAAACTATTCATCCTGGTTTGAAAATAATTTTACAAAGAGACTAAATATGACAGTAAAGGGCTAAAATACAATAACCATTCTGTATTCCAACCCCAGGTCATCACTTCTTACTTATACACTTAGTATTTTCTCCATTTGAATAACTGATAATTGTCCCAATGATGTCACAGAGTATTTTCAGTGGAAAAACATTAAGTATTAAATAAGCCAACATCCCCACAAAGTCCCCGTGCTTTTTAAATATTAAGTTTGTGATACACTCAATGAGAGTTATCTTAACTCAAAGGACACAACTATTGGCTAACCTCTCTCATCAGAAGCATCACTGAGTTTTCTGTTTGCAAGCTGGCTAGAAGCATTCAACATGGTGACATATCCACAGAAGTGCTGCAAATCCACTCTGTTCCTCAATGTCTGCAATGCTTTATGAACACCCATATTGACACGAGTAAACTCTAAGAACAAAGAGTTGACATCAATTATAAGTCAACAGTTTTACAACAAAACACCCAAAACTTAAATATACTTTCCTTTTGTTAACATCAAACAATTCTTAGAACTACTTTTATATTTTGTCAAAATTGATTCCAATGAATAGTATCTGTAAATGTAAAAGGATGCTGTACATATACAACATACTTTATAGACCTCAGAAGGCAATTGCTGTAACAAAACAATTTACCCTCTAAGTAAACAAACATAGCCTGTCAATGGCAAATTCTCTAGGCTTCTCTTTATATTGCCATTCTGCCTTAAGTACTTACTTAGTGGGCTTCTACAGGGAAATTCCATATTAAATCACATTTTTTATTTTTTAAGAAAAGTAAAAGTATTCTTATTGAAACTAAAGCTAACAATATACTTGCAATTATATCCCTAATAAATTATTTAAGTATCAGCTCAAGTTCTCATAAGTATGTGAACTTACAAAAAAGAAAGATGCTCTATAGCCAAATACAAATATTTCTCTTTTTACAATTTTCACAATAATCTCCAAAGGCAAGAGAGTAACTGATTAGTTCTCAAGATTTTATGATTTTTTAAGATCTTGTTGTCACTATCCTGTAACTTCTGAACAATTAATTTGTCCACAGAATTTATAAAGTATCAGAGGATTAACTAGCAAAGTTTAGTTGCAGAGAAATACTTATTTCTGAATACGGGCTCTATTTTGGAGGAGAAAACTCTCACTCTTCAAATTTTGTACACACTTATTTCACAACAGCCAAAAGAGAGTACTTAATTTCAAATGTGAAGCATTTACAGCCTACTCATGTGAAAAGGAAAAAATACTTATGTAAATCTTTTTTCCCTGCTTTCCCTTCTTCTTCTTTTGGAAGAAAAGTTCTTATATGAATTAACAAAAGTTAATGATTCATTGAATCATTGAATGATTGATTGCTTGAATCATTACTTGAATGATTCATTGCTCTCTAAAATTTTAAGCAATATGACTCTAAGAACAAGATAAATAGATTCTAGAATGACAATTTTGAATGGAGCAGGAAACATAGGTGCTGAAGATACTTTCTTAATAATCAACAGAGGAGAGATGTTTTACATTAAACAAAAGGAAGAATGAATTTGCTTTTACAGAAATTCCCTGAGCATCTTTCATCAAATGTATTACAGCTAACAATTCCAGAAAGGAGTAACATTAAACAGGCCTTTTCACCCTTGAACCTAGAATCAGCTTAATTTAGATCAGACTCTACAATTCACTCAAGTCCTCTCTAGCAGGAAAAATAAAATTTAAAAATAATCTTAAATTATTTATTCATTTTAAATTAGGTTTTGTTTAAAATGTTTTCTCATTTTCTCTAAGGACTCTAGATTGGGAACTTGTAATACTACAGAACAAACTTAAATCAAAACACACTGACCATTAATAAAAAAAATTTAATTTGTTTTTGCTAAAAACAAATGCTGAAACAGGAAATAATACACAAGTTCTCTGTAAACTATAAGTTAATTTACAAATGTTCATTAGTGTCCATAGAAGCCCCATAAAAATAATTAAATAAAAGGACTGTAATAACATTGGGGGAAAAAAATCAACTTTCTAAGCATAAAATCCTCCCTGTGACTTGTATTCTCTGCCAACCTACGAACAAATAAACAATAAAAGGAAACTAAAAGGCTAAACATACAGAAAAGCTAGTCTTCCATCTAAGTAGCTGCCTACTTAGCTTCTTCATCTGCAAGACAGACTAGTATTCCTTCTAGTCCTAGGTCCTAAATGAGTCTAACCCTATTAGTTCTTTGTGGGAAAAGGCATGTGACAGAAAACTACCTTTCCCAATACTCGTTAAAAGCAGAATGACTTTAAGACCCTAGAACTTAAAAAGTTTAAGAATTTACTTCTTGCTATGCTTGCACTGACTGACAAGACCAAGTACAAAGAAGTCAAATGGATACAATTTTAAAGTAAGGTACCTCCTTGTAGTTCTGTCTCATCAAATGGGAAAGGTATGTGGACAGTTTCTCCTATCCCATGCAAACCATGTCCCTAAACATGAAAAAAACACAAGTTGAAAGGTATATGTGAAACCTGTATTTCCAACAGTAGATACTCAAATGATAATTAAAACTGTGCCTCATGATGGTGTATTCCACCTTAATACTCCATCAAAATGCTCTCAATAATTCTCTGCTTCTCTAGCAAGCAAACATAATCTTAAATCTTTATTAACCTACTAAGGCAATGTGTCTAAAGTGAGGGTGTGGGTTAATGAAAAAACAGGTCAATCAGATGTCTGCCGAGTGAAGCCTGCCGAGTGAAGCCTGAATTAGCACTACAGCTAATGAGGGTTAGCTGTAGTGCTGAGAAAGTGATGGAGGATCCCTGAGTTCCCTGGCACACTGCGGGTTAGGAGTGGAAATCTCAAAACCCTGCACTGAAGGACACATATTCAAAATGACTTGCTGCAGCACTGTAACTGTATACAATCAGAGACAACCAAAATGCCTGTCAGCAGGGGACTGATGAAATAAATCAATGTGCATATTTTCAAGGCAGCTGCAAAAAAGGACGCTGTCTACAAAATGAAATAGATCTCCATTTGCTAAGTGGAAAAGCATGGGGCATATCTGTGTGTAATTGCTTGCATGTGTATAAAGAAATTCTAGAAGGGTACAGTGGAAACAAATGTGGTTGTCTGATCTGGAGGAGAGTCAGGGAGTGGGGACTGGACAGAGTGTTAAGAGGGCAGTGATACTTTTCTCTGTGTTATCTTTGTTTTATTTTTGAAACATGAACTATCAATTCAAAAGTTAAACTGAAAAAAATCTATGAATCTAACCCACCTCAGTCCTGTGTTACAAACAACAGTTGATTCCTCACATTCAAATAATTACAGTTGTGAATGATAAGCATAAGGTATTTCACTTTATGCTTATATAGAGTCATTTTAATAGAAAAGTTAACACTGAGGATCTATACATTCTTTCCCTTTAAAGAAGATCCACACATTAATCAAATTCAAGATACTGTGATGTAAAAGAAAAAAATAATTTCAGGGGGAACAAAATCATATTCATTTACTTGGTTCATATAACAACTTGAATATGTTTCTAATATCTTGCTTCTATTCTATTGATACATTTATGATTTCAATCCTAAACAAGATGGTTATTATTTACAAGAACATGGTTTTAATCAAAAATCTTAATTTTGCTGTTTTAAGTTCCAGTAAAGGTAAATCTTTTTTCCATAAAATTTAATAAAAGAGACATTCCTTTTTAGAAAAGGCAAAACTCCTTATCAAACAGTTTAAAACTCCTCTCACTCTGCTTCCACCACCACTGCCACTGTAGTGAACATTTTTTTGAGATGTTCTGATGTACTGAACACAGGTCTAGAGCATTTTATGTTCATCTCCCATCTCAGTCGTTCTTTTCAACAATCATATAAAGGTAAGACCTTTTATTATCTCTAATTTGCAGATGAAGTTACTGAAGTTGAAGGAAGTTAGTTAACTTATCCAATTTAGCCAACACATGGTGGACTCCAGATGTGAACTTAGGCGGTCTGACCCCTCAGCTCACGTCTAGCCCATCCTACTCCGTTATCTCTGCCACCCCCCTACACTTCATGTCTGCCCTCCTGGCTAACGCATCCTCTCACAGTTTCTACTACTGCCCATGTGCTGATGCTGACACTCAAGTCAATCTCTCTTATTTGAGCTCTCATTTGAATCTCAGAATATTTTCAATTACCTCCTAGATGTTTCTACCACCCAAATGTCCCACAGGCCCAAAAGACGCCACGCTCATCTGCTCCCATAAACCAGCTCTTCCTCCTGTGTTCTCAAGTGCGATGCCCCTGTTCCTCCACCTTCACAAACCAGGTTCCTGAGGAATCCCTCTTCCTCTTCTCACCTCCTTCTCAGATATCTGATCAGTTCTATTTTGTATTTGTAATAATTCTTCCTTTCCATTCTTATTAATGCTTCCCTAAGCTAGGCTGTCCTCATCTCTTATCTGGCCTCCAAGACTGCATGCTAATCCCATCTTCTCCCATCCAGTCATTCTCAATAGTCTTCAGGCTGATCTTTTAAATCGCAACTGACCATGTAAATCCCTTGCTCAGCACCCTTCACTGGCTACCATGGATCTAAAGGGAAAGTCTAGGCACTATGGTAGGACAGTTAAGGTCCACTACCAGGGCAGGTCTTGCCTACTGCTCCAGACGTATCTCTGATCACCATCCATCACACTGCAGCCCACCCCTCAAGATGACGTAACAGCTCACAGGTCCGAGCACATGCTCCCACTTCATATTCCTATTCATTTATTCAACAAACACTCACTGAGCAACTTCTGCGAGCCAGGCACTATTCCAAGCACTAGGGAACTAGTTATGAAGCAAGAAGAAAAACTCTCTACCCAAGGATTTATTCATGCTAACCGTACCTCTCTGGCTGGCCTCACTCTCCTCTACATCAGTCTTTTATACCTAGCCCAGGTCTCATTTTCTCCAAGGAGCTCTCCCTAAGCCTCTGTCCTTGCCCCAAAGCTAGAAGGTACTTCTCTTTAACACTTTCCCTATAACTCTCTCTAATCCTCAGCTAAACACTGGAAGCAACTGTTTACACAACCGTTCCCATCAGAATTAAGTTCCCTGAAGACAGGGACCATGTCTCATTTGTAAACCCACATTAGTTAGTACAGAATACGGCAGGTACAACTGCCAGTTCAATGAATTAATGCGATCTTTACAGAGAAACTATTATGTACCAGAAAGAGTGTTGTACTCTTCACACACACACACACACCTCGTTTCATTCTCTCAACAATTCTAAAGCTAAAAATGCTTCCTCTGGCATTAGCTCTTACTATTATTTTTGTTGTTAGACAGTAGATACTACCATCCTCATTCTGCAGATGGGGGAAACTAAGTTTAAGAAGAATATATCTAAAATGTTACATACTACTTCACACCAGCTAGGGTGGTTATAATTAAAAAATCAGGTAATACCAAGGGCTGAAGGGAATGTAAAGTCACTTTGGAAAACAGTCCAGCAGGTCCTTAAACAGACAAGACATAAAGCTACCATGTGACTCCACACTTCCATTTCTAAGGATATACCCCAAAGAAGTGACAACATGGCCACTTCAACAACAGGAAAGCAGCCTGTATATGATTCCATGTATCTGAAATGCCCCAAACAGGCATTCTACAGAGACAGCAAGTGTCAGGGGGTGGGGGGCTGGTGCAGTCAGAGTGGCACAGCGGAAAAGGAAAATGTTGTAGCACTGAGTGTGGTGCTGACTGTAGACATCTGTGAATACACTAAAAACCACTGAATCACACAATTCAATTGGGGAATATGGTATGTGAAGCACATCTAAATTTTAAAGCTACTATTAAAAAAAACCAAAACAGGGCCACACTGGTAGCAAAAGCTGAGGCTGGAACTCAAAGCTGAGTCTGCCTTCAAAGCCCACATCGTTTCCACCACTCTCAATCTGCACGACAAAGGCCAGGATGAAAATCCTGATCTCTGGTTCTTTATGTGTCAGTTTGACAAATGTCTAATTACTGATGTCTAACTGTGACTCAGCAGAGAGCCAAACAAATTGCAATCTTTGAAATTAAAATCCAAAACTGATTGTTTGAAATAAGGTAACTGTACCTGAATCAAAACCGCCGAATGTGTCAGGGCATCGTTCAACATCGTAAGCACATTTGATGTAGGAACCACCCCAGGATCATGACCCCAAGATGTGATTAATAATCGATCATAACCCTAGGGACAAGAAATAAACAAACATATCAGGGCATTTAGGAATTTTAAAAAATTAAGTAAGTTATCTAGAGTAGTGCTTACCAGTTTCTATCTTCCTCAAGAATGATTTTTTAAAAACTCACAAAGTCATACCTGGAATATATCTGGCAGTTTTGAAGTCTTGTCCCTTTGGACAGCAAGAGAGATGGTGGTCCTTGCCTGGTGATGTGGTAAATGTACAGTTTAAACCAGACAGAACTGACTTCTGGGATAGCTGGTCCAATGTGCTAAAAGCATAGAACAGGTAAAATAAAGCTATAAATACTTATCTAATGAAGCCAAATTTCACAAGGGACTAAGTATACTCTTAGAGCTAATGCCTCATGGAAGTGTTAACTGTTCTTAGCCTTACGAAGATAAATGTTAAATGGTCCATTCAAGCAGTTTCATATATAAACTGGAGTTGAGAAAGCAGTTCTTGTCACTGCAGTTAAGAGAATAGACTCTGGAACAGTCAGGTTATGTCTGAAACTTGGTTTCATCCCTTCGGTCGTATCGCCGTAGGTTACTTAAGGTCTCTGGTGCCTCTTTTTGCTCGATTGTAACATAGCAACAAAATACTACCTCTTCAGGACATTGCTAAAAGTTTAAAACAGTACCTGGCAGCACACGATAAGCACTATCAAAGTGTTAATTATTTCTACTAACAATTTTTCTCAAAAGAGAGATTATCTATCCTTGCATCCATCTTACTCATTCAATTCATGGATTCCTACTATGCCCAGAGGCTGTGTTAAAGAGCAGAAGGAAGTATATATGTGTGGCAGAGGGGAGGGGACACAAAGAATTATAAAACAAAGATCAGTAAATGCAAATCTATACCCACTCCCACTGAACAGAGGACGAAACTGGGCTAAGGGGGGGAGTGTGCTCATGAAGCAGCTAGATCTGCACAGGCAACAGAATCATCCATGTACCAGAATCCCTTCCTTTTTCCTACACCATGAAACCCAGCACACCAAGGAAACCAGGCAGGATGTAGCACAATCCTCGCGCTTTGAAAATGGTACATGTCACGTGGTACACGCCTTGCTAAGTATACAGATACATGAAACTGATTTATTTTCAAAAAGTAAAAGACCAGAAGTCATCGTCACAATTTTAAAGGTAACTAGAGTTCTATCTTTCAAGTATAATCTTTTCTTGTCAGCTTATTCAGCATCACAGCCCCACTTCCTAAACACTTCGTTTCTTCCTCATTAAAGTTATCTTATCCTTCAAGGCAATCCAGGTTTCCTTCTTAGAGGATCCAAAAACATTTCTCTTTGAAATCCTGCTTTCAAGAAGAAAACTGTAATCAAATGTGTCATTAATCCACTAGACAACAGTGGTTGGTGGTTTAGTCACTTCACTCGTGTCCAACTCTTCATGACCCCATAGACTGTAGCTCACCAGGCTCCTCTATCCATGGGATTCTCCAAGCAGGAATACTGGAGTGGGCTGCCATTTCCTTCCCTAAGGGCACTAGACTATATATATAAAGTTCCAATTATACCTCACAAATTGAAGATCTTACAACAGCAATACGTACAAAACTGCTTTCTGAGTTGATGATTTTAGTATCTGCTGCCTACAATTTGAGAATCAATACATAAGACTGTTAAACCTCCCCTTCAAGTTGCCATGAGGATATAGAAAATAATGGCAGAGCAGGCTTCCCAATGGGTCTTTCTTTACCTGAGGAGTGCAGCTGCTGACAGGCCGGATTTCGTTGGTGAGAGGAGCCATGGAAACAAGCAATGTGTAATTTTTGTTTAGAACTCTGCTGCAGGTTGCAGGGTCCAACCCAAGAAGGCTTTCACAGCGCAAGAGATCCAGAGGAAAACCTGAATTGTGATCAACCACATACACAGAATGAAAGACTGACAACATGAAACAAAAATGTCGAAGATGAAAATATTGAGAATTGCCTTTAATTTTTTAAAAAATTAATAATTTTTAAAATAAGGTAGAATATTTTTTAAAGCACTTTATTTCCTAGGAGGTCAACTAAGACTTTCTAAGATTTAAAGCTAAAAGTCTTTATTCTGATCCAGAAAGATAACTGTCTACTGGTGTTTCTTCGAGCTAACCTTTCACTTTAAATACGTTTGCTTTACCTTACTTCCTCTCCATCATGGCAGTGCCATCTTATGAAAGCCAAAGTGCCATGGGAAAGCTGTTTCCTTCCCTCTCTCAATTTTCAATGTCTATAAAAACTTCACAGCCAAATTCTGAACTGACCAGAGGGGCAAGAATTCCTATTTAGAAACACATGCCCTAAACTGGGGTCCATAAAGCATGAGCTAAGCATGCAAATGATGTTAAGTGTTCCCACTTTTAATCCTTCTGGAAAATTCTAATTCTACTGCTTCTAAAAAGAGTTCATTGAAACTTCAGAAGATCAAATTAGTCCTCTAAGCAAAAATGAATCTAACAAAGGATATGGCTTGCTAAAAGAGCCTAGAAGCCCTGAGTACAACTGGCACCCAAGATCTTGGTCTTTAATACCATTCACCACTAAAAGAAATCAGCCTCCTAGGGAAGGAGGCTGATTCCAAGGCTGGAGCAGAAACGCAAAGTAAGACAGCTCTGTCAGAAAATAAGGAATTACTCCCCACCAAATTAAAAAAAAAAAAAAAAGGATAGAGGCACAGCATGACAAGAGGAGTCCCACTGCCAAAATCTGAGACAATGTTGCAAAAAAATAATGAGACAATAATGACTGGTTATAAATCATTGAAAAAACAAAAACTGATAAATCCATGCTGAGAATATAAGACAAAACTTGGTCCCAAATGTTAAATGAGGAAGAAATGGTGGAGTTGGGAGAAAAAAGATCAATTCGCAGCCATCACAGACAAGAATGGTTCAGACAAGGATCAACAGAGAATGCTAAATCTAGGAGGAAACACTGATACAGCAGGATATTTGCATGGCCGTCAAGTGTCTCCCTCTACAGATTGCTTATTAGTTGTGGGGGAAATACTATAGAAGAAACTATAATTTTCTGACCCCTCTGGTCAGTTCAGAATTTGGCTGTGAAGTTTTTATAGAGACTGAAAACTGGGGGAGGGAAGGAAACAGCTTTCCCGTGGCATTGCGGCTTTCATAAGATGGCACCGCCATGATGGAGAGGAAGTAAGGTAAAGCCAATAATGTAGAAGTCAGAAAACACACTAACTGGGTGGTCAAAATTCGCTAATATCACAAGGACAGATGCTTAATCATAGTTTGTTTAGCAAGCGTTTTGTTCTGCATGATCGGGGGGACAAGCCATCCAGCTAATGGCATATGAGGCAAAGGGATTCTGGAGGGTGTTTGTGTTGGCCTCTCACAAATAAGGGGAGTGCCTATGATCTTAACTAAGTTAGACCACACATTGTTATAGCATCACAAGGCTTTTTGCTTTACAGTGAATATCAAGTACTACATGATATACTCAAACTACAAATTGATAATGACATAAAAAGAAAATTCTTTCTACTCAAAAATAGATGCTTAAACACCAATACTACAGAGTTTCTTGTTTAAAAAGGAGTAAAACTGAGTTATCCCATCTGGCACCTACAAAAAGCTACTTTGTTAACATGGAGGGTATTAAGCCTTAATGCCCTAATAAAAAGTTAATTCTTTATCTGGAATGAATGGCCTTTTTTCCTATGAATCTGAAATGGTACTAGTTATACACCATTATTAGAAAAATTGAAAATAGTCACTTAAATCATCTTCTGTGGTTCTAATGAGTAGCCCCAGTTAAGAAAGGATGGTTAGAAGAATGAAACTTCATAAACAATCGCCGATCTGGTCTCAAGGGGAGGGAGGAGTTACATTTTAACTTTGGAGCCACATCAGTTATTCTAAGCAATTAAAGCTCCAGAAACAGTCAACTACTAAATCTGCTTTAAAGGTTAAAATTATACTTTACTTTCACACAGAATAAGTTTAGGTTTACCATTTCGTTGATGATACACAGACTATTCATTCTTCATGCGAAAAAGTTTAGTGTAACCCATTAAGCAATAGACTGTTCATGAATAAATTAATAAAAACCTTAGTGTTCAAGAGAAGATAATGTAAGGGACAGAGCAAAGGGAAAATATTCAAGAGACATGGATTCAAGCCCCAGCTCTTCCACTGACTAATCATATGAGCTTTAATGACTAAATGCACAAGAGATCTAACCAAGAAAAGCTTGGATTTCTTTATCTATAAAATGAGTTACCCCTGGCTGGTCACTAGCACTCTGTAACGTTCTTGGATTCTAGATGGGCAGGAGGACACTTCAAATATTCTAACCCATTATCTCTGAAAATTTCTTAAAAGTCCAAGAAATTCCAGGGTTTGTATATCCAGAGATATATTCAAGACTGTCGCATTCACTGCTAGGTCACATGATTTAACATTTGGTAACCAAAAATGATTACTATCAACAAATGTTTATCAAAAAGAGCTTTATTCTCTTGGTATCTGGTGACTTAGCACTCAGTTTCAACCGTTTACGAATAACCTCCAGCATGGAATCATCTATAATCCTGCTAAAGCATGACTCTGAACCACACACTCTAAGCTGAGGCAGTGGGTCAACCAAGTGTTGAGTGTCTAGCCTCACTCAGCTCAACTACCCAGGGTTTTTGTTCTCCCCTCCACAACAACTCTTGTGAAGTGACAAATGATTCCATCCTAAATGTTTTTAACTGAGCTGAAAAGAAAGCCAGATGCTGGTGAAAGAAGTAGAATGAAAATAGTATAACTATGAAAATGATGGTTCCTGGCCAGAAAATAGAACTTTTAGGTAAACGAAAGAATGAGTGAAATCAAGTGTGATTGATAGTGGTGCCAAAATTCACAAGGCCTCCCAAAGGCAACTCCCATGAATGTCCAAGGACTACAGGATGCAATTACATTCACAGTGTGATGTTCTTAATCTGGTGCCCAAGCTGACGCATCTTTTTTAAAAGCACGTTCCTGGGGCCACTCCTCAATTCAGGAGCTACTACATCAACTCAACTCAAGTCTGGGAACCCCTTTCTATCACAAAACTGAGAAGGCACACCAAGGCAGCAAGTAAAATACTTCAGTAATTAGAGCAGCATTTGAACACAAAGGCCCTGTTTCTTATCTTTATAAAATGAATTCTTCATTCTTGGTGCTTCATGCTTCCTAAATAAATTTTGTCATTTGTCCACCTCTCAAAACAGATGCCTGTTTCACATCTGTAGACAGGCATCTACAGATGCCTACATCCCATCCAGATACTTAAACAAATTAATATTCCTACTCTTCTTGCAGATAGCTAAACAAATTTAGATACTACAAATGTCAGCGGCACACAAGAGAGAAAGTAATATAAGAAATGGCTGAAGAGTAAAGAAATTCACAGAACAAGAAATGTTTTAAAATAAGTGATGATGAAATAAATGAGCATGACTTGTTCAATTTCTTAGAAAGAAGTTCCATTAAGATAATGTCTTCAAAACTGAGTATACTTATCATACCATAACTGGGTTGGTCTGGCTGTGCAGTCTGAGCAACTAGATCTTTATTATGACGCAGGAACAGTATAGTGTTCCTCAGAGTGAGCGCATGGTCAAAGTACCTCTGTGCTTCCCCTTCACCAGTGCTCTGAACCTGAAACAAGAGAATGTACGGGTTGCAACAAAAACCACTCCCATGCCATTCATGCTAGTTTATATCCATAAAGTAGAAATATTTAGACATTAAAAAATCAGCCTTTTCATACTGTGAAATCAGTTTTCTGCTTGCTTCTTAGAAGAAAAGCTATGATCAACCTAGACAGCATATTAAAAACCAGAGACACTACTTTGCCAACAAAGGTCCATCTAGTCAAAGCGATGGTTTTTCCAGCAGTCATGTACGGATGTGAGAGTTGGACTATAAAGAAAGCCAAGCATGGAAGAATTGCTGTCTTTGAACTGTGGTGTTGGAGAAGACTCTTGAGAGTCCCTTGGACTGCAAGGAGATCCAACCAGTCAATCCTAAAGGAAATCAGTACTGAATATTCATTAGAAGGACTGATGCTGAAGCTGAAACACCAATACTTTGGCCACCTGATGTGAAGAACTGATTCATTCGAAAAGACCCTGATGCTGGGAAAGATTGAAGGCAGGAGGAGAAGGGGACGACAGAGGATGAGATGGTTGCAATGGCATCACCAACTCGATGGACATGAGTTTGAGCAGGCTCCAGGAGTTGGTGATGGACAGGGAGGCCTGGCGTGCTACAGTCCATGGGGTCACAAAGAGTCAGTCACAACTAAGCGACTGAACTGAACTGAAAAATCAGCCAATCAGAAATTTGTCCAGGCAATACTGAAAACACATATTAACCTCAATCTTGGTTGAGCTTCCATTTGACTACACTTTGAAAGGTGACAGAAATTACCCCATCAAGTAAAACAACTTCAACAACAAAGTAATGCCAAATTATAACATTATATGTTCCATATATGATTCAAACAGGGTGCTCAAAAATCTCTAAGATCTGTATATTCTGCTTTGTCTAGAAAAGTAGTCCAATCCATGGTCACCAATGATGTCACTATTTTATCACCCTGTTCACAACTTTGCAAGGGACAACAGAGCATGTGACTCAAAACAGCTGTTCCGTATCCCTGAACATACAGCTTTAAATCACTCAACAAGGATTCACTGAGCCCCTGTTCTGTGCTATGACCTCTTTAGGATGTAAGGACAGAGGAGTGGACGCAACTCCTGCCTTCACTGGGTTTACATTTGAATGCATGCTCTTCTGACACTGAGTCAGTCACCTGTTTAATATGTAACAGCACACACATTCCAGAAGCAGCAGAGAAAATAGAAGGCCAGGTCTACAGGAGGAAATAAATAACTATTACATTTGCATTACATTAACAAGATCAGCCAATTAAGTTTGATTAAGATGAAGCTTCTTAAAAAACAGCTAAGAAACTATTTTTAAAAACTAAACCTCAGACTAAAGGGCTTTTCCAAGAATGTCTATGTGGTAAAAAGAAAATAGATAAACAAAGTGTAAAAGAGATCTTCCAATTTGCTGTATTTGATAAAAGACCACCTGAGGTGAGAAAAATAAAAATCTAGAAAACATGTTAATATGTGCTAGAATATAAAAATTTATTGGAAAAGATGATACACAATAAGAAATGGGGCTAAACAAGATATTAAAAGCATTGAGGAAATAGTGAAAATATAAAGATAAAAGTTAAGGAGATAAATTCGTAACAAGGATCATCTCAGGCACTAAAAAAGTAAAAATCCTATGGAGAAAGTGGGGAGGAAAAAATGTCATGGTGGTTTAAATTACCAAACATTCTCTAAACATACATGAGTTCATCACCAAAGCAAGGAAGGTACCAAAATTATTAGTCAAGGAAGAGATTAGACACACAAACTACTTGCTTAAAGAAGCACTGAGGACAGAATAAAATACTCAGGGAATGAAACACACCAAAAGGCGATCAAGATTTAGAGTTAAGGAAAACTAGGCTGTACTCACGGGGAAAAGATGGTTAAAAACAAATATGGCTGAAGCCTTCAAGATGCTAAAATGGATAATGAGAGTGGACATAAATACAATACCCAGGGGACATTGTTCCAGACTAAGTGGAACAAAAATTTCAAATAAAACTGCTTAAGAGTAGATTTTTTTAGTTATAATGAAAAGAAAAAAAAAAAGGCTATTTCAGAAAAGTGCATAAAAACTGCACACAGACTTTAAGATTTCTGTACCCCATTTCCTCATTAAGTCAAATTAGGCTAAGAGCTTAGATGAGGTAAATAACTCTTTTAAAATCACAAAATTCATTCATCCATTCAATATGTTTAAAACTAAATGACTGCCACAGTATTAAGGTGGGAATGAGATAGGAATGAGCAAGAATATACCAAAAATCTACATAGCCAACAACTGATGTTTTATCAAGCAAGAAAAGAATCCAAACACCCTGACATCCCATAAGCTACCTAGATTTACCTTTTCTAGTTCAATAAGAAAGCTGTCCAGAGACTCATCGGAGAGTTTGCCAACTTCAAACATTGTGACTGCATGGCTTTTCAAATTCTGCAATAAAAGAAACAAAACAAAACTGGAATGTACTTTATTTGAGCCTATTATTAATAAATTAATAAGTTCTAGCTTTCCCTCTGAATGCTAAGCATCTTATCTTGATACTGTGCTTCCCAATATATTTAACCTCAAGTGTGCATAAAGAGTTGATTTTCTAATTACAAAAGCAGCCCTCACTAAAAAGCTGCCACACTTCTCTAAAGAATATAAAACAAAGCTGGCTGCATTTTCAAGAATAAATTTAGTACTAAAAAGATAAAAGAACACTGAATTATTATGTATCTGTTAAACATTTTCATATTTAAATAAGAATTTGACTTACTGGTGAAAGGTTTCCCATCATTAAAAAGGCAGTAAGTGTTGAGTCAAATAGGAATGCGATACGCTTTGTGTATCCTGTAGACAGATTCAAACTGTTTATACTGGCTGTATCTGCTGGGGGATAAAAATCATAGTTTAAAAATCAAGAAAATGAAAACTGTTCATTACTTATCACTTGGAGTGAAAATGTATTTCATTTCAGCTTTAATAATTAAAAGTACATAATATATGCAATTCTGTAAGTCATAAGAGGTCCCAATTCTACCTTATCTCCAACATAGAGAAAGAAAAAAATTTTTTTAAGCCATTCACTTGTGTAGTAAATTTTCTGAAAGTCAATAATAAACCAAGACTTGATCACTGTCAGATCAAATGACTACCTAGCTTAACCTCTGTAGGCAAGTCGCTGGGCCCAGGGAACAGAGCTACCAAGGGCAGGAACAGAAGCCACTTGACTGTGCCCTTCTCCTCTCCCCACACAAGCACGTGCAAGCCCCTCATCCACTATGCTTTGTCCCCCTCTGTACCTAGAGACCTTCTGCGATGGTCTTTCTGTACTGCCAGCTGGCACTCTCTTAGTCGTTCTCAGCCCCAACACCATCTTCTCCACGAAGGCTCCCTAAGCCCCTCTGGGCAGAAGGAGGGCTCTTCCCCTTTGCTCCCCAAAAACACCACAGTGCTTCTCACGCCACAGTGGTTCTTACGGCTACATTCTCCAGACTCAGTTTTTAGAAGGAAACTATTGCATTTCCTATCAATTTTATACCCCTAAGATCTAGCATCATATGGGTAAGTACTCAAAGATACATACTGAGTAAGGAAAATCCAGACCAAATCACAAATTAACTGTTAAGCCTGGAGAGTTAGCTTTATGAGTGTATGTGCAGATACACGGCTTATTTACAGACAGGCTCCTGCTGAGTCACCGCTAACCTGGGTCTTCTTGACTGTTTGTATCCGTGTCAGTAGCCGATGAAGCTTCCTGCACAGGGCTCCTACTTTCCCCGCCATCCCACGACAGGAGCATCTTCTGTGGATCTAAAGTACTCCTATTGATGAAGAAAACAGTCACTTCTGAAAAACCACATAGATGACCATATACAAAAACAGCCACTGAAGTCAGTACTGAGGTTATAAACATTCACCTAAATCCACTCTTACATTCAGGCCCCAAACTGGGATGTAGTCCTAAAATATTCTGCACCCCCAGCAAAGGTTCTTAACTAAACCCATGGACAGGCTTCAGAGAATCTGAGAATATTTTAAATTTATATGTAACATATAGTGTGAGCTTTTCTCTAGGGCAAGTGTCATACTTTTCACCAGATTCTAAAAAAATTCCAAAACACACAAGATTAAACACCACTAATATATAGGGTTCAATCTGCTGAATAAATAAAATTTTGTACATAAAATTGTATTTTCCCCCAAACAAAAAACTCTCATACTAAATAAATGAGTTACTTTAATCTGTTTACGGATGGAACATTCTTCCACGATGAATGAAGCTGGTCCAAATTTATTACTTGTCCTTTCTTGTGGGCAAACCCCAATCGGCAGTACATTGATACAGCATTCTAAAAGGAATATAAAGGAAACAAGTATCTGAAATAAATTAGATGTCAGGATGTCTGTAGACAAAAAAACTATTATGAACTACATTTATAGAGATCCTCAAATATCTTCATCCCATAGACAGAAAAAAAACATTTCAGTAAGCCTAGTCTTCCCCCAAGATCTCCACATAGACAGGAGAGGGAAAGCCTCCAACTTCTGGCTTGGCCCTCCCTAGATCCACACCCCCAGAAGCAGGAGTTGTTGCTTTAACTGACGTCACTGCAAGACACTGTGACTTCATTACAAGGCACTGGTCAGGCTGCTCCCTGCTGGGCAGACAGGTGAGGATAGCTTTCACTCCCTGGGGTGGGATACTGCTTCAGGGTTCTGGTCTTACTCTGCTCTACTTCCTCTGACAGCTAATAAGCATCTCACTGCTTCTGCTTCTCAGTATCAAGACAAAAATCTATAATCCATTCAGTGCTCGGAACACGAATGAAAAAGAGTAGAAAAATTACATACCTTAACCAGAGACAGGTCTATCTCAAGAACATTTGCAAGCTGGAAAATAAAATCAAAAATTATTTTACATGCTAAGAATTATCAGTATATCATAATAAACTGTTACAGATAACTTCTCCATCATCAGCAAAATTTAAATTATTAATAATGGAAATACTGAATAAATTTGGTAAGCAGAATTTTCTTCTTTCCGTATCTTTAAGACACTTATAGTAGTACAAATCAGGCAGTGACCCTAACAACTTAGCATGAATTATAATTACTTGAGCTACTTTAATTAGAATTTTAATTAGAATTACTTAGCTTTAATTTTCTCATTTAAAATGAAAAAATTCTAGATCGTTTACAATGCTTTTACTATAAAGTCATATAAAGTTATTCAACCAAATTATAACTATATACATATGCAGGAAGTAACTTAAGAATAGTAACTTAAGTATATTAACAGTCTAAGATCTAACCATGTACGGATTTTTAAAATATTTTAGTTGTATCATTAAATAATTGTATCCACTTTACACAAACTTATTTTATAATCTTGAGGCTAAACTCTTTCATAAGGTGCTGTCACACTTACCTCTGCAACATTAGTATGCTCATCTATTGACACAAATATCTTATAGAGCAGAGTTTGAAATAATCACCTTGCACTCGATTCATTACAAAACCTTCAAGAGGAGGAACTAAAATAAACAAAATAGATGTTTCTTAGCGATTTAATTTTATAAAAGAAGAAAGTTTAATTCAAATATCTATTCAAAGAGACCTCCAACTTAGGAAATGAATTCAGCTTTTGATTCATTTTATCAACTCCACTGCAAGTTTTTCTAAAACTCCCAAAGTAAAGGTCGTATATAAAATGCTGTCTAAACATAGTGGACTCTGATGGCACAGCATAAATCCATGAAAGTAATTTCACCCCCAGGGACCGCTCAGCATTACTCAGGCAGAGAAGTGCTTACAGGCGTGGACTTAGTCGCAAGGCAGGGGGACTGTGGTTGCTTCAGAATGGGGAAGCCTGCCAAGGGTATGTTTTGGATTGGTCTTAGGCAGCAGGATGCCTGGTCTGAAGCAGAGAAACAAGGGCTGCGAGATGCCATGCTATACAAAACCAGGGGGACAGAAAGTATCAGCTCGTTGTCCTTCTCCCACCATCCCTGCTCCATCCTGACAAAGGGGAAACCCTATGTGTGACTGCCACGTTTATCATTGATGTAATTTGCTCTTTGGGGCTTTCTATTCTGTATCCTCCTCAATGGGAAGAGGGTCAAAACCTTTGTCAGCACAAGAGGCTGCCTAGTCGCTACTCTCCAGCTGGCAGTTTGTACTCACTTCTCTCCATCTCTTTGGTCCAGATACCTACTCCAATTTACTAGGCTGCTCTTCCCGACCATAATGAGGCACTACACTTGCCTTTGCCAGTCTCCCCTGTGGGCACACTTTCCTTAAAGCATTTGGGAAGATGTGTGCCTAGATCACAGGAGGATTTGGTGTCCCTGTGTCCTCTGACCCTAACACTACCTCACTGCACCCAAAACCTAAAAGTATTCCCAAGAAAGAGCTGTAAGACAAAACTCAAGTGAGCAAAATGAAGACACCGTGAAGAACCACCATGTACACATCAGGGTAGGCTACCCAAGTCACAGCTCTGTCTCATGGCATTTTCTGGTTTGGTGCTACCCGTAGTTCTAATCACCCAAGAACTGTTAAGGATCAAAAGTTTCTTTTTAGAAATATTTCAGTAATCTCATTTTTTAAATATAATTAATTATTTTCCTACACTATCAACTACGTGAATTAAGAAGTGTCCAAATTTACTGAATGTTAAATGCCAAACTACACTACTAGCTGCTTTATATATACAATTTCACTTAATCCTCTTAATATCAAGAGTAGTTAAAAACTATACCTTACCTTAGAGATGAAGAAACCAAGGCACTAAGAGGTTGGAAATACACAATTTACATTTGGGCAAAAAGAATGAAAAATTCTTTATCTCTACATAAATATACAGAATAGTCTTCAATATATATTGTTTAAAAAGCAAAGCATGCGTTGGATACACCATCTATGTAAGAATAAAATCACACAAAAAGGATATATACATATATATTTGTGCACAGTACGTTTGTGAGAAAGTATATAGGCAACTTAGCAGTAGTGGCTGAGAGAAATTGAGGAACTTAGGGCAGGCATCGGAAGCAGATGTTTTTATACTCTTTTGTAAGTTTAGGATTTTATAATCCTAATTATTGCCTACTCAAAAGACATTAATAAAAATAAAGAAAAATACCTGGAAATAGCAAAGAAAAAAATTTTTTTTTAAATAAAGGACAAGGAAGGCCTGGGCATAAACACGTATAAAAACAAATAAAACATAAAAGTTAGGACACACTGGAGCATGACCACTTGATGTGAGGGATGTTTCTGTAATAAGCCCTATCACTCAGTTGTTAACATAAGGTTCCTGAAATTTTTGACTCTTTATATATTTGATTACACAGATATCTTAGAATGCAGATGATATCACAAACAAGAATAGCTAAAAGATATGATGGAAAAGACATTTATAACACATAACCTTAATGTAACAAGTGCTTCTACAAATTGATAAGAAATCTAACCTACAGAAAAAAAGCTCTACTGTGTTCAAAGATGTTAACCACATCACCAAAATAAATAAGGAAATGATCTAAATAACCAGCAACAGAGTAATGGTTTAGTAAACTGAACCACTGCTGTTCTTGTTTGTTTGTTGTTTAGTTGCCAAGTGGTGTCTCTTTTGCAGGCCCATAGACTGTAGCCCACCAGGCTCCTCTATCCATGGGATTTCCCAAGCAAGAATACTGGAGCAGGTTACCATTTCCTTCTCCAATCAAACCTGTGTCTCTTGCACTGGCAGGAGGAATTTTTACCACTGAGCCACTTGGGAAGCCCCAAACTGAAATATACAAGGGTCTTAATACTGATTTAACTTGGGGAGAAGGAAGAGATAAGCCAAAAAGACAGTCATTACATGAAAAAGACACAGATATGTCTGGTAAAAATGAACAACATACAGTTCTATGATATTACTGAATACACGTAGAAACTTACACAGTGAAAAAGGTTTAAAAGATGACATAAATTTATAAAGACAGATTTGATTAAGGATTCTAAGAAATTTACCTTGGATTTCTATTTTAATACAGTGTTTACACCACCATAAGATAAAAATAAAAAGAAGGAATTTAAGTAAAATCACCACAGTGTGCTGTAATGTAATGAGGAAGAAATGGTGTTCTTTGAAAAATTCTAACACAAAGATCCCAGGATGATGTGTGTCTAACTTATTAGCGTGATACAGTGCCCAGCACCTAGCAGTCATTCAAAAACATTGAGAAATATTACCACATACTCACCTGCTATACAACTATCATCAGATATTGGTACATCCAGATAAACAAATCCTTTGTTATATAAACCTACAGAAGCAAAAGTATCTCGTTTTAGATGAAACAGTAAACATTAGTAGTTAAAAAAATAAAATAAAAACTTTATTCTTGATTTTCCATAAAGATAAAGATTCTTACAACTTAATGGTATGTGAAAAAGACAAGACAGAAGAAAAAAATTATTATCAAAGCTTTCAAAATCTTGGTTTCCGTCAAATGTTCAGAACTGCAAAATTTTTCTTATGATTCATTCACATAAATTTCTAATCTGTGTGACTAATTAAGCCACACTGGAAACAATGGACAAAGGTCACATTTCAAACAATACCACGCCTTAGGAAACATTACTATTCTTATCTAATTGATAAATAATTGCTGCTAATTGTTGATGGCTTAAAATAAGTTTTTATGTTGACAGAAGACCATTTCTACTAACCACTTACTATGGACTACATTGTAATCTAGTGATCCAG
Source organism: Nanger dama (assembly GCA_917880005.1). Classification (NCBI taxonomy): domain Eukaryota; kingdom Metazoa; phylum Chordata; class Mammalia; order Artiodactyla; family Bovidae; genus Nanger; species Nanger dama. The sequence goes on from CAKJTW010000075.1 coordinate 899,673, forward strand.
AGAGTTGAGGGCCTGCATCAATGATCTTATCAATAGCGCATTTCTCAGGCAAAGTGCATATCTAGGAAAAGCAAAATATTTTCAATTAAGTTCTGTCCAAATTAACTAATTGATAAGTCTCCTCAAATCTACTTACATTTAAACCAATGATTATATGTCATTAATTAAATGAACTACCTGTTATATTCATTCTTTACTCTAGAATTCAAACAGAAAAGGCCACGCACATAGCCATCAACTAAGGTGCCAAAGTATGCTACCAACGGAACTCACAAAGCAAAGTAATTTTAAGTGCTAATACTTGCTGATAAGTAACATGTTCACTAATAAATACTAATATTCATTCATCCTTTTTGAATTGGAATCTGATCCACATACTGATTCTGAATCTCTCAAATCAAAAGCTAATTCACATGCCACAGGATTATTATCAATGACAAGATCACTATCTTATGAAACAGTCTGATATCTTAATTGGAAGTAAATGCACTGAAGCAGAATTTCTAAGCCTTGCTCTCACTGGATTTATTCTGTCCTTGGAAGTACAATAAAATGCAAACTAAAAAGAAGTCCACATGCTCACTTAATTCCTTCAGCCACAGGGATATGACTGGTCTCTAGGCACTTCATCTACTGCTCCATCTCCTTCCTCTACATCAACATCTCTTTTTAAATGTATATAGCTTGTAACAAACGTGGTCTGACCACTGCAAACAGCCTTTCCCTTGATCTTGACCTTAGTGCTCTATCAAGCACTAAGTATAGCATTTCAACAGTGATTTAAGAGCACAGCAAACTGTCTGAATTAAAAACCTGGACTTTACTGTGGCTGGAGTCATTACTTCACTTCTCTGTGTTCATTTTCCTCACGTGTGAAATAAGCTACAAACAACCCCACAACATTGGGGTTGTTATGAGAATCAAATGAGTCAATATAAAAGGCACTTGGAACAGTGCCTGGCACCCTGAGCACACACTAAGCACTCAAAAAGTGTTATCAATGTTACTGCTGGTAGTTGCAGCATCATGTCAACTGTACATGAAACATCCATCTAATTAAATCCCCGGATGACCGTACAAGAACCACATCAAGTCTCCCTCATTAATAAAGAGTATTTTCGAAACTTACCGATAGTCTCGCCTACTGAGATCATTTACAATTTTGAATTTAAGTTTAATTTCCTTCAGGAACACCAAATAAGTGTCACATTAAAAAAAAACTTCTGCAACTATAGTTGAATATAATTTTTAAAATAAAAATGCTTAATTTTTAAAGATACCTACCTTTATGTCATCCTCTGTGATATATGCAGCCTGCACCACCCACCAGGCCTCTATGGCAATTTCCACTGGCTTTACTGGTAAAAGATCACGTGCCGTTTTCCTTCTGAAAAATTTCTGCAATGGTTCAAATATCTGAGAATTTGCAATCAATCTAAAATTACTATTTTCTTTTTATTAATCATACTATAACAAGATCATTTCTAACAGGCTAAATACCTTTTAAAATTCTCATGTTTTAAAATCTAACGTATTTTAGATACACTGAATAGAGAAAGTCATTCTTAAATTATTTCAAAATAAATTACTTTAAAACACTATCATTAAATCTGAATCTAAATCCAGATATTCAAAAGAAACCCAGGTGAAAATGTGTATCAATTTCACTCATAAACTGAACCCTGGGAGTAGAATGACTTAGGTTAGAAGATCAATGGAGCAGATTTTTAAAAATAAATGAAGTGTCCTATGCCTTAAATTTTTAAATTCAATAAGCACTTTAACCTAGAGACACTGATGAGTTGTTCTTGTATTATTTCTGTATTAAGCATACTTTATTTGATCCAAGAAATCACAATTCATTATTTCTACTACTTAAAAATTTAACAAGACTGTGTGATAAGATGGACAAGAAATGAGAAAGAGAAACAACTAGCTTACTTTTGATGATCTGCACTGATTCATCAGATCAATGTATTGGTTTCTTCCTATGCCAAGAAGCCTTAGACCTAAAAGAAAGAGTCTTTCTTTTAAAATCATTTAATACATCTTGAAAAGTCAGTATACACACAAGTCTACTAGGAAAAAACCTTTTGACTTTCGTTCCTCTTTTGATTATTATAGACAATTAGGATCAAATTAAAAAGAAGTCTTCAAACGAAATACAAAAGAACCAATTGGGAGAGATAAATTCATGCTGACACTTTTGACAAAGCTAAATGAGAAGCACAAGTCCTCCCAATTCCAGGAAATCAAAATGTACTTCTCAGCAAAAGTTTCTTCTTAACACAACAGAACTGTCACATTTCAAATAGACACACTTCATTAAAATAAGTATCATTTTAAAAAGCAGCAAATTTTGTTAGTAAAAACCATGTATTGTGCTACAAAAATACTGTGAGTGAATTTTCTTCCTCATTTAGTATACACCATAGCCCAAGTATGAAAAGGAACTTCACTCTCTAGAAGAAGACTAGTCCCATTTGTCTGATTCTTCCACTCCAAAATATCTTTCTCTTAGACATTTAAAACTAAATCTCATACTTGACTAATACCACCTGATAAAATTATCAATAATCTTGCTTATGTTCTCATCTTTCATGTTAAAATGCACACATTACAACACAGACAAGAGCACACATGCGCAAAGACACTAACCATTACTTGGCTCAGAGTAATACTTACAGTCAGCAGCAGTGAAATTGGGCAATGAATCATAACTTTTCTCACTGTTCATAATATCCTTTTAAAAAGAAAAAAAAAGGTAAATGATAAATGCAAACGTCCTTACACAAAACACTGAGATCAGAGTCTGGCAACCCAGTGCACACAGGTCACACAGTGGCACACACCATGTGGTCTCTTGTCTAAGAACTGAAGGTCAGGCTTCCAGGTCTGGGTTCCTCACAGCACTATGAAGCCCAGACAGTTGCCCTGCAACCTCTGCCCTACGGAGGCTATGCAAGCAATACCTGCCTTTGAGCTCAGGATTGCGACTCTCCCACACTTCAAACCCAATCCTAGCCTCCTACCCCAGGGCAAGAGAGAATACCAAGAGAAGGCCTGACAGTGCGTCACAGCACTGCCAACAAAGACCTAACGACTAAGTAGTCTTTGCTCTTCCAACTCACAACCAGCAACTCAGACACAGTCAGTATCTGGCTTCTTCCAACCCTCATCTGTTTCTCCAGTAATAAACCAGCTGTTTACTGTGGGGATAAGACCCGTTTTCAACCCAGGAGTTATACCCAATGGTTTAAGAACAGAAACCAGAGAATAGCAAGCATATGGATACAACTGAGAGCTGGAAACTGGGACAAAATCCCACTCTGTTATCTCCCTAAATCTGTGGACAACACCAGGAAAATAATCAGAGAGACAGCAACAACTATTCTACATACTGCTCAGCTGCCACCTTCTTTATGCTGCGCTGGTTCCAGGGAAAGGGACTGACAGAAACTCAGCTGCCAAGCCTCAACCTTTACTTTGTATTTCCTCCAAAACAGGGACACACAGGAGACACGGGGCGGAAGCAGTGCCTTGAAAAGGGGGCTTATGAAGACAAGTAGGGGAGCTCCTGTGAAGACAGCCTTATCCTGCAGGCGCCCAGCTTCTTCAGTTCTATGTGCCCTCTGCTCTTCAAGGGGCTAGTGAGCCCAGAACAGCAGCACTCAAACAGAATTAAATCATCAATGAATACCAGATAAATACTGCCCATCTTTACATAAAGCTCCCTTAAAAGCAGTATATGAACTAGTACTTAAGGCTATTCAACACGTGCCTAAACACTGCCTTTGGGAAAAGGCTAACATCTAAAAGTTAATAATCACAGAAAGATTAGCCGCCGAGACCAGTAATATATTTCTAGTCTTCTGACACATGCATTATATAATGTTGAGTCTATATCATCAATGATTCTTTCTACAGTTAGCAAATAGCTAAATACATTAAGGTTCAAAGCTTAATGTTCAATTCTGTCAGCCACATTTTCAACCTTAACCATATATTAAAAGCAATGAATTTTATACCAACTGTACCTACATAAATTACTGATTAACCTACAACAGCACAAGGGGTCAACAACATCTTCAAGAACACAGAATAAGAACAGATACTTTCCCACTGTGAAAACGCTGCTAAGGACAACTACTTGTAGCACAACAGTTACCTTGTAAACGACTGTCCTTTTACACTATCAGTTCAGAAACAATGTCCACTGTGGCTGGGTGCCACAAAGCTGGTCATCATCCACAAAGTGTCCCTGACATGAGGTCTCATGCCTCTCCTAGATTCATATATCCTGTAAACTCACCTCCATGATCCCAGTATAATATGAGAATGGTGTTATCCTCAGGCCTTTTACCATGATGTCTGATAAATGGTAAGGGTACAGCATGAGATGATCTCGACTGTACTTCAACAGTTCCTCATAGTACTTGCGTTCATCTTTCTTGACGTGCTTAACTGGGAGGAAGACAAAGGGAAATTCTCCAGTTTTATTTGACGTCTTACTAGTAAATGCAATGTTAAATCCTTTACAAGTTAGTATTGTAAATGCAATGTTAAATTCTTTACAAGCTAGTATTAATTAAAAATAAAAATATGTAAACTGAAAGAGAACAAATAAAACAACCTAAGCTGGAACAAAGAAACAATTATAGCACAAGAAACAGACTTCACAGAATATAAGTAAAATGCATAACGGGACAGTTAAGTACAAAAGTAATTCTTAACAAATCAAAAAGCAAAGAAAGTGAGCATGGAATGTCTCCTCCCGCCAACACGTAAGCTATAAACCATCCAATCCCTTACTATGATACTTTACAAAATAGCCAATCTGAATGGCAGCTTTCTATGAAATCAAGTCTGTTTAAAAAAACTTATCTGCTGGTCTTTATGCTTTAAATGTAAAAAGACCTCTGAGTTCCATAGAATACACACTTCACATAGAAAACCTCTCTCTGAAATACTATGTTTAAAATAAGAGCAACAAATGGGAGGGAAGATCAGCAGGGCAACAGAATAATCTGACAAATAAAAGGCAAACATTATGGGGAGGGAGGTGGGAGGGGAGTTTAGGACTGGGAACACGTGTACACTCGTGGCAGATTCATGTTGATGTATGGCAAAACCAATACAGTATTGTAAAGTAAAATAAAGTAAAATTAAAAGAAAAAAAGGCAAACATTAAAAAAAGAGAAGTTTAAAAAAATGGAATCAATTATGTTTAAAATTTGTTCCAATTATTATAGAAAGAGGCTTCATTAAAGTTACATTATTTGGAAAATTTACAGAAAACAAAACAAAAACTCAAAGTCAAAAACCAAGAAGTAATGCAATTCTTTCTGGCATATTTTCTCACATAAAGTAAAAAGAGGATATCTGAATCAAAATTAGTATTCTATAGGTAAAATATAAACAAGACTCTAAAAAAAATTTTCATTGGAATTAAAAGGCAAAATCTACTTGCTAATGCAAATTATTGTTACTTGTAATGGGTCATTATAGAATTCCACAAAGTCTGTACATGAAACGATTTCAGTACTATGAAATATAGTGAAAAGATAGGTTTATGAAAATGATAACTCAGTAACAGTCAATTCTATCTCAATGTAAAAATGGCTCTACTTACCTAAGTTGTTTCTATATCGTAACTGATTGCGGATACTGTACAGGACAACCTGCTTCTCATATTCTCTCTGTGAATTTCCAAGACTCTAAAAAAAAAATTCAAATAGATTTAAAATAACTAAACCAACAGTACTCTCCCTCCTTAAAATTTCAATACCATGCCCCCTAATTTTATCCTAGAATCTCTAAGTTCAAGAACTGAGTAAAGGTTTTCTTAAATTTTATCATAAAAACTTTTCTGCAATGGTATTAGAGCAAAGAAACCAAACAATGTGTTTATCTTCAATGTGCCTTTAAAGGATTTATTGACACTATCTTAAGTATTTTATATATGTGTGTATATGTGTGTGTGTGTGTGTGTGTGTATAAAGAGCAGTCAGAGAGCATAACTGCACTTAAGTTAACAAAAAACTAAATTTTACTAATAAAAATTTCCTTCTTGCCGGTTTCCAATTTGTGTGAATGGGGATGGATGGTTTCTTGCACCTCCATTTTTTAAAATTTAAGAATGGCCACTAAGAACAGATCCCTGTCTGATAACTACTTATAGGTGAAGGCTATGATTATTAAAAATTAAGATTTCTGAGGAATATATATTTCAAACGTACCTCTAAATAAGATTATTTCTTAAAAACATCATCTAATGGTCTCATTAGAAAACATTTAGACAATTCTAGAAAATACAGTTGTCTACATTTCCAATATATTTTTTAATGAGCAAAATACTTTCTAGCTGTGAACTTAGTGTTTTAAGTTCAAAATTGGTTTTTCATGAAAGCAAAGTGTAAGTGGTCTGATGAAAGTTAACATTACATTCAATGTGAGACCATAAACTACATTTAATATGTGACTGCTATCCCCCTTCTAATCATTAGCCATGATCGTTCCAATATACTATAAAAAAACATCTTAAGAGATTAATGGAATATTCACTGGAAGAACTGATGCTGAAGCTGAAACTCCAACACTTTGGCCACCTGATACAAAGAACTGACTCACTGGAAAAGACCCTGATGCTGGGAAAGACTGAAGGAAGGAGGAGAAGGGGACGACAGAGGATGAGATGGTTGGATGGAATCACCAACATGATGGACATGAGTTTGAGCAAGCTCCAGGAGTTGGTGATGGACAGGGAGGCCTGGTGTGGTGCAATCCATGGGGTCACAAAGAGTCAGACAGACTGAGCTACTGAACTGAAGAGATTAACGACAGAAAAGATTAGAGGATTCAGTTACTATACTTCTTACTGGTAGGTTTTTGAGAGCCAAGGTAAATGTCCACATACATACTTTCATTTAAGGCCATCTTCATAAGACAGATAAAACACATCTAACTGGTACATAACTGGAACTACTGGTAGGTACCATTTTAAGAAAAAGAGACATAATGTGAGAAAGCTAAAATGTATGTGCTTACATTATTTTCATCCACTTTAACATTACAGGTAGTTAGAAGTTAAAGTTTATCACAGAGAAACTGCTCTCTCGTCTCTGATGCAGCCCCAAAGCCAAGCTCAGGACTGAAGATATTTAGGGGATTCAAAATACCAGGCTTTCCGTAAAACTTTTAAAGGATCTCCTCTAGCTCTACTGCTAAATAAAAGTCTCTTTCTCAAGGAACACAAAACACACACACACACACACACACACTCTCACTCACTCACACAGCAGACAATCTGTTAAAATCTTAACAACTCTCAAACTTGAGGATTTGCTCTTCTGTTTCAAAATAAGTCCCTTAATTTATCCTAACTTACAACCATTTTCCTCCTTTAAAATTCTGTTCCTGGTTAATTCCAGGATAAAAGTGTAAATCAAACCACTTATACAAAATATAAGGGCCCTGTTACTTGTAAGCTAATTAGAGAACAGAACTATTAAACATCTAAGTCTTTGGCATAGTCATTAAGTGATGACTGGTTCTAATCAATACATGTGTGCTCACACAAATAACTAAAAGCTACATTAAAAGCTGATTCTATTCTTCACTACCTTGGTACATAAAATATTAACTGCTATGTTCACAAAGATTCTTTGCCTCCTTCTCTTTCACTCCCACCCCAAATTTCCCACCATTCACATTTTAAAACACTGTTGCCTCTATAGGAGGCAACTAAAGAAAGGTCATTTTACTCTGAGACAGTGCTGACCCTGCAGAAATTCCAACCAGGTCTGACAAATGAAGCTGGGCTGCATATAAAAGGAACTGTAACAGATGGAGTGCCACAGAAACTGGCTGCAAAACATCCACTGTGCATCAGATTAGCATAAAGCATTTTTTCCTAAAGCTTTTGCTCCACAAATCCTGCCCCAATATGCACCCCCCTCAAAGTAGTACATAGTATATATATTTTTAATTGACCCTCCTTGTATCACACAGAACCACATCATAAAATCTTCCTTCAAATAAAACAACTATGAATTGTTTTGAACAACAAATACTGATAAACCTATAGTTTTACCAGTAATCCTCAAATCCTCAAAAATCTCCCCCAAATCCTCAAACAATGGTGTGATCCACAACTTTTTAATATATTCTTGGAAGTCAAGTATAGCTCACAAGTAAAAAAAAACCTTTCATCTTATTTACATTTAAAAATTTTAATAATTTTTAAAAATTAAAAAAATCTGAATCACCTTCCCCCAGCTTTCAGAAATGAATCACTTCCAAATTAAATGCTTCAAAAATTACTAGAAACTCTTATCAAAGTACTTAGTATCTGTTAACACCAAAAAAAAAAAAAAAGAAAAGAAAAGAAATCAATTCTTTTCACACAAGGACTATTCTCCACTTTTAAACTGACTTTAGCTCCAGGAAAAAAATCTCAAACTGATGCTATCATTCTTTCACTCCAAAAATATTTACTCGAAGACAACTAGAGCCCTATAGACAAGAAATACAGTGCTGGGGGTCAACTACTCTAGATTTAGGTCGGGAAACCTTCCTGGAGGAGTTAACGTCTGGATTCAAGAAGCAACAAGTAATCTATAGCAACAAGTGGTAAAAGGGCTGGGTTTGCATTTTAGAAACCTCACCCCAGTAGAGTATGAGGAATGGATAGGAGGGTCTTTTTCTGAAGGCAAGAGAGCAGAGAGAAAGCTGATGTAGTAAACCAAGGTAGAGCCTGAGCTAGGAAAACAGAGCAAGGCTAAGTCTGTGAAGTAACTTGTACAGAGGGGTTTTGCAACACCTTCGACAAGTGGAAGCTTATCCTAAGCGAAAATATCAATTCTTTTAATTGATGTTACCAAAAGAAGTTTTAATGTCGTGTTTGTACCCGATTATAACACTGTTTGGAGATTATTTTTAATAGTTGTGACTAAGGTTTAGAAAGGCTTTGCCAACACTAATTAAGATCGATTATTTCTTCTGGGCATAATGGAATCATCCATCTCTTGTCTATCAAGCTACATTTTTTGTGTGTGAAAGGAAGAGTAAACATGAAAACAAAGGCTTACTGGTTCTTCCAGTTGTCTTGCCATATGCCACAAAACTCTAAAGACAGAAAATGTCCATCAAGGCCCTCATTCAAGCTTAACAAGAGAAGCTGATTCCTCCAGCTTTAGAGCTTTCTTCTTCCTGTTCAAGATTAATGTCACAAGGGCAGCCACTGCCACCCAAGAATTCGGAGTTCCTTAAATTTATCTTTCCACTGTCTTGTGTTTTTGATATCTTGAAGTGAAAGCATTTTCTCTGCCACATGATACACTGCCAGAACCTTAAATTATTCATTTCCTGGAACTAAGACCCCAAGCTGAGAACTGCGGCAAAATAACAATCTGTATACCATCATCACCACCATCCCAAACCCTCCAAATAGGCCAGTGTTCAGAACCAATGGAAAACAGAATTTCACTCCCAACCAAGTAAAATGGTGGGAACTTGAAGGTCAACCACTGACCGGAGAAAAACAGTGCTTTCTATACAGCACTCGTCACTCCCTTCATAAGCTTCACCCACCACTCGCCGTATCATGTATTTACTCATTTGTTTACTGTCTTTCTTTTCTAAAATGTAAGCTAAATGAAGACAGGGCTTTCCTTGTGTTGACTGCTGCAAATTACCCGCACCTCAAACAAGGCATAGTACACAGCAGGTGTTCAACAGATATCCGCAAAACTGAGTAAAAATGACTCTCAAGCATTTGAGAACTACTTCTGAGGGAAAAAAAAGACCAAACCTCCTTGTCACTCTCTTGTTGCAACATCTCTAATAAACCCACCTCGTCGGGAGGCTAAAGTCCAACAAAGGAAAGTAGGAAAGCTCTTCAAAATCCGGCCCTGACAGCTCCCACCCCCAAACACTAACCAAGCCCCACCTCCAGATTGTGAAAGCAGGCTTTCACTCATCTAAGCTTTTCAAAATGACTCTCTCTCTCGCTGGAAAATCTCTAATCTCCCTCTTTTCTAGCTATCTCTTGTTTTTTAAAACCCATTTTAAATGCCTCTCTTACACACTCTCCTGTGCGCGCCCCTACACTATGATGCTGGTTCGTGTGAGCAGCTATCAGCCTGTAACGCAGTCATGTTTCTCGTCCCTTTGCCACCATCCCCAAATTCTGAAGATCAGGAGCTGTGTTTCAAATTTGTTTCGAAGGTGTCGAGCCTAGTGCCCGGTGAAACGAAGACCGCGTGCGAAGGCGCCAGGCGAGTCCACTGGACACCATTCCATCCCATTTCGCAACAGCCCCATCCTGCCCTTGTGGTACCAAAGCCACCCCCTCCCCAGCCGCGGGTTTGGGATCAGTTAAACCAGACCCTTAGCGGGGGCAAGGCCGGGAGTGAGCCCAGAGGCGCGCGAGCAGGTGGCCGCGGGCGGGACCAGGTCCCCAGCTTCCGTACCTGCCTCACGTTGGCCGGCAGCTTGCTCCAGGGGTAGTTGTGCCGGATGTGGAACTCCACGTCTATGTTCATGATGCCGGGAGCCTGGGCGGGCGGCAGCGGCCGGGACCGCCGCTGGAACGACGCCTCCCGCCTGCCCGCCCTCGGCCCGTCCGGGGAGCCCGCGGGAGGCCCCGCGCCTCACACTGCGGACGGCCCGGGCTGCCCCATGGCCTGGGCTCCCGACAGCTCGGCGCGGCCCGGGCCACGGGGCACGGGAGCAGCGAAGAGGGGATGCCGGACACCTCGGCGGCTCCAAGTTTCTTCCTAGTTTCGGGCTGGCCGGAAATGGCTTAGGGTGTGCGTCACTTCCGCTCGCCAGAGCGGGGCCGAGGGGCGGGGCCGGGGCTGGCCTGCTGCTCAGAATCCTGCTCGCGAGTGGACCAGGCAGCTGGAGCCGGTGGTACCCGGATAGTGACTCCCTGTCCGCTCGCCCCGTATCCCTCTGTTAGTCTCTGGAGGAAATAATTGGGTTTGTAGTGCCAGTGCTGGATGACCCACTTTCCCCAAATGTGAGCCCAGGTGGCCCTGGAGCAGGCGGCTACAGGCATACGGGTGGGATACCTAGAAGGAATGACTTGGGATGGGGGCCGTTGTCGACTTTTAAAAGTGCAAGAGCGGTGAGGTTCCCGGGGTGCCCCTAGTAGCCAACCGAGGCCAGGGGGAAGGGGTCCAAGCTCATGAAGGAATGCGTAAGTCAGCTGTCCCCACAGTGGAGTGGTAGAGCAAAGGGCTAGTGATTCTTCATCTCCAACTGGTAGTTGTTGCATCTTGTGCACGAGAAATAACTGGGCTCTCCTTCAAAGGTCCAAATGCTCGTTTTGCTTTGTGGACTGCCCTGCAGCTTGCAGGATCTTAGTTCCCCAACCAGGGATTGAACCTGGGTCCTCAACAGTGAATGGCAGAGTCCTAACCACTGGACCACCAACCAGTTCCCACAAAGGTCCGGATTCTTACATTGTAAGACTTCAGGGAACTGAATGTTAAACAGCTGGTGCTGATGTGGGAGAGGCCCGGAGGGAATCTAAGATAAACATTCTTGCATTCAGCTGCTCTGCTCCTTACAAATGTCTCCAGAATCACTTTTAAAAGGCAAAAATTCAGCCTATCTTGATTTCAATTCTATTGGGAAGATCTCTGTGAACACTTTCGTCCAGAATTTGTTACACTGGCTTAGCAAATTCATGACCTTTGCTATTGGCAAGTAGCCATAGACCAGTTCAGTATTTTTGTGACTACATTTCAGTTTTAAACAATTGTTTTAAATAATATTCTATTACACTCATGCCAGATATACAACTTGGAAAGTTTTATGATCCCTAGGGCACAACTCAGCAGCTGGCCAGTCCAACACATAGCAGGGACTTCATTATGTCTGATGAGTTGAAACAAATGGGCTTCCCAGGTGGTGTCGTGGTAAAGAATCAGCCTGCCAATGCAGGAGATACAGGAGACACAGGTTCCATCCTTGAGTCAGGAAGATCCCCTGGAGGAGGAAGTGGCAACCCACCCCAGTATTCTTGCCTGGAGAATACTATGGACAGAGGAGACTGGCGGGCAGCAGTCCACAGGGTCACAGAGTCAAGAGTCGGACATGACTGAAGCAACTGAGCATGCAAGCATGCAGTGGGTCTTCTCAATTGCAGCACATGGATCTTTTTTTAGTTGCAGCATGTGACTCTTGGTTGCCAGTGGCATATGGGATCTAACCCAGGCCCCCTGCATTGGGAACTCGGACTTAGCCATTGGACCATCAGAGAAGTCCCCATGGAGCCTTGTAAACAGTAATGTCCATCCTTTTAGGTCCTTGACTCAGGCCTCCGGTCATTTCTGCTTCAGTAGGACTTTGCTATTCAAGTTTCAGAGAGGTCAGAAACTGCAGAGTGTTGGAAGCCCCATCCCAGAAGCTACCATTCAAATTAACCTTATGGGTAAAAAATATGTTTAAAATTACAAGTGCAATGAGATTCAGTCTTCTCTGACTTTTCCTGTGTGGACTAAGGAAAATTACTCAGGTGTCCTGAGCAGCTGCCCTTCAGAAAGACTACAGAACTATTTCATTCCTACAACTTCAACAAAAATAAGGAGCAGAAACAACCTAGAAGTAGGGAGTTATCTGGTGGTCTAATTTCACAGTCTCCAGAATGTTACTCCCTGTGGCCGATAGATTAATGACTCCCAAAATGTCCATGTCTCAATCCCTGGAACCTGAGAATATGTTAACTTCACGAGGCAGAAGTTAACTTCACTTTGCTGATGTGATTAAGCGAAGGATCTTGAGATGGGAGATTATCGCAGATTATCCGAGCAGGCTCAATGTAATCCCAGGGTCCTTAGGAGAGGGAGGTGGGAAAGCCAGAGTCGGAGATGAAGATGTGGCAACTGAAGCAGAGGATGTAGTGACACAGAGCCACAGGGCCTTCTTGGATCTAGAAAAGAAAAACAGATTCTCTGCCAAAGCTTCCAAACAGATCCTAGCCCTGCCAACTCATTTTGGACTTCTGGTCTCCAGAACTCTTAAGATAATGCATTTGTGTTGTTTTATGCCACCACGTTTGCAATAATTTGTTACCACATCCGTAGGAAATTAATATCCTCCCACACCAATCAAGTACTCCAACACTCAAATAGCTGATGCATCAAATTTCATAATTAAATCATTTCAGTTGAAGTCTAAATACCCTTGGAACTTCTCAGGTGGCACAGTGGTAAAGAATCTGCCTGCCAGTGCAGGAGATGCAAGAGACTGCGAGTTCAATCCCTGGGTCGGAAAGAGCCCCTGGAGGAGGCAATGGCAATCCACTCCAGTATTCTTGTCTGAAGAATCCCACGGACGAAGGAGCCTGGTGGGCTACAGTTCATAGCGCGCAAAGAATCAGACATGACTGAGTACACAGGCACACATAAATACTCTTAGTGGGAATAAAACCTCTTTAGCCTTATCGTTTTTTATTATGGACAAGCTATCTCATCTTTTTAAAAATATATACATATTTACTTATTTATTGTCAGCTTCGAGTCTTTGTTGCCACGCGTCAGCTTTGCTCTAGTTGGGATGTGCAGGCTCAGCAGTTGTGGCACGTGGGCTTGGTTGCCCCATGGCCTGGGGGAGCTTTGTTCCCCGACCAGAGATCGAACCCACGTCCCCTGCACTGGAGAGTGGATTCGTAATCACTGAACCACCAAGGAAGTCCCTGTCACGTGTTTTTCTGAGAGGCAGTCTGAAAGAGAAAGAGCCCGAGGATTAAATGAGGCCAGGGAACCACCAGTAAAGGAGGACAAAGTAGCTAAAAAGGAAAGAGGAGGTCACTGTGAACATTTTCTGCTTCACAGTTTCGTCTGAGCCTGGCCTTGGCCATGGTTTTGCCTCCTGAATGTGCTTTGTTCTGTTCCCTGAGCCAAGGCATCACCCCTGGCCTAGCCTGTTCCCACCCCACGGCTTTTGCCCTTGCTGTTCCCTTGGCCTTGAATGCCTTTCCCCAGACCTCTGTGCAGCAGTTTCCCTTCATTCCACCCACTGTCACTTAGAGTGAGCTTCGCCAACTACTCTGTCCAACCTAGCCACTTCTCCCCCTTCTCTCCAATGTAGTATCTTGGTTTATTTCTTTCTTGCAAAGAATTGCTATTTTGACATTATTTTGTGTGATTTCTTGTTTAGAGTCTGTCTCCCCAGCAAGAATATAATCTCTTGATTATATTCTTGAAAGAAAAAAGTTTGTCTGTCTTGTTCATCAGTCTATCCCCAATATGTGGATTCATGCTTCACACATAGGAAGCGCTCAATAAATGTTACTGAATACACTGAATGAGTGAATAAGTTATGTGACATCTGAGCTCTCCCATATCACCTTTTCGGTTAAGTCTTCCCCCAACCACGCTGTTTAAGATTGTAACACTGCTGATGAACCCATTTGCAGGGCAGGAATAGAGATCCAGATATAGAGAACCGACTTGTAGACACAGTGAGGGAAGGAGAGAGTGGGACAAATTGAGAGAGCAGGATTGATGATCATGTGTAAAATAGACAGCTAGTAGGAAGCTGTTGTATAACACAGGGAGCTCTGCTCGGTGCTCTGTGATAAGCTGGGGGAGGAGGGATGGGGATGGAAGTGGGAGGGACACTCAAGAGGAAGGGGATCTATGTATACTTACGGCTCATTCATGTTGTACAGCAGAAACCAACACAACATTGTAAAGCATTTAATTATCTTCCAATCAAAAATAAATTAAAAAAATAAACAAGCAGAGGCTGAAAAGACCTAGGCCCTATGAGTGGTTACTCAACCAAAATAAATAAATAGAAAACAACCAATCTCCAGTCCTCCTCATCCACCTTTTACATTATTTTTCTCCATAACATTTATTATCATTTAACATATTTACTAATTTTCTTAGTTTTTAAAATTGTCTCCTCAATTACAACTTGAAGCACCCCAGAGGTGGGAGCTTCTATCTGTTTTGTTCTCTGCCGTGTCCTCAGGCTTAGAACAGCACTTAGTATTGAATAAATGAATAAATTTGGCCTAGGGAGTAGAGATCCCATTAAAAAAAAAAAAAAAAAGATTTGGCGATTCTCTCAAAAATGTGGTAAATCCCAGAGCATTAGACTCCCATTCCCACACCAGTCAGTGAAGCTGAGGACAGGCTTCCCGGCCGAGACAGAACGTGGGCTTTCTTCATCACCCCTGCCTCTGCTAGGAAGCTGTCGGTTGCGAAAACCATCCCACTTGTATGTTATCTCAGGGTAGAGAAGTACTTCTCTAACCTTGTCTCTGTTGCAAGTGGTAAGTGAAGGAAATGAACTCTAGACTTAAAAGCCCAGCTGTCCGTACTCATCTGCACTATAGACTTCAGAAACACCAAGACATTTAGAATTCCCTAAACATGCCCTGCCACTTACTCCCTTTGGGTCTTTGCATGCAGAATATCCCTGTCTAGAATGCTTTTCCTCCTTCTCTGCCTGAAAACCTTCTCGTCCTGACACTGTGAATGGAACACTGAAGAATCAGGGGGTGAGGATGGAGAGGTAGGAAGAAGCACAATCATATGGGACCATTGTTCTCTGCATTGAAGAGTTTCTAGCATTCTCTTCTACAAGTGATGGAAAACAAGAGCTGTCTGTTTTAGAAAGAAGCACGGAGATCCTTTGCCATATACCCTGTGAAAGATTAATATTATATGTTTATATATAAAAAAGAGAATGTTATATTTCTGCCATCTGCAGTCTGTGTTTAGAATATCTGTGGTCTGACGTGGCCATGAATACTCTTCCAGCATCAAGCCACATCATCTCAACTCCAGGGCTGAACAATTGTAATCACTAAGGTGCCCGCTAGGGCTGATCTCACACAACATTTCTACACCTACAACCTCCAATTTCTATACTTCCCCATTTCTGACTGTTGACTTTTATGCAAACCATTTTCTCAGGCCTTAAAGTTCCTGCAATTCTTTCTCTAATTTGTCTCCAGTATCTGATAGCACCAAATACTTCCTTGGAAATTGATGGACTTCGGATTGCTGAGCAGTGGTCCCACTGAGGTTTGTACAGTCTCAAGGTCACCACTGAGCCTCAGGTTTTGTGTTCCTTGGTACCTCAAGTAGACATGGTAAAGTCAGTCAGCTACAAGGCACGGTTTATCCTTCACTGAAAATACTTTCACAGTATCCATGATGGGGGATAAAATCACGTTTCAAGTGAATAGAATTTCTGAATTTCTCAGTAGGCATTCAACATTTTTTTTTTTTTAAGAGTTTGGACTGTGTGTACTCAGTCATGTCTGCCTCTTTGTGATCCCATGGATTATAGCCTGCCAGGCTCCTCTGTCCATGGGATTTCCCAGGCAAGAGTATTGGAGCGGGTTGCCATTTCCTACTCCAGGGGATCTTCCCGACTCAGGGATCGAACATGTGTTTCTTGTGTCTCCTGCACTGGCAGGTGGATTTTTTACCACTGTACCACCTGGGAAGGCCCAAAGAGGTTGGACTAGCTGCAAAAATAACTCTAGAGGTAAAAGTGACAAGATCACAAAAGCCGATAGAAATGAGGAAGTATCTAGAGTTTCCTCTCATTTTTTCCCCTTCATCAAATTAAGTAAGTGAATAACATACAGAATACAAATTTTAATGTCATTTTTTAATGGAGGGAGAAGGTAGTTTTATGAGCATGAAAAATCACCTGAGAAGTCTTTTAAATTTACCAACATCCAGACCTCACGCCAGAGCAATTGTATCAGAATTCCTCAGCTGGAGCCCAGGAAATGCATGTTTTTAAAAATATTCCCTGGTGACTCAAAGTACAATGTTGACAACCACTTCTCAGGCCTCTTTGGGCCTCAGGCACTCAATAAGCACATGTTAGAATAAATTTGTCGAATGAAGAACCTAACAAAGATGACATCTAATGTCCATTCTAACTCTACAGTTCAGTAATCCCATGCCCAATCATAATACAATATTTTCATACACAAAATAATCCCCCAATCTAGACTTTTCCATACAAGAAATAAACAAGCATCTATTCAACAAACCCACTCCAGTATTCTTGCCTGGAAAATCTCATGGACAGAGAAGCCTGGTGGGCTACAGTCCACGGGGTCACAAAGAGAGGAACACAACTTAGCAACTGAATGCACAAGATCAGGAAATAATTTCTCTACCCCTTGTTAGCCACTGGGAGAGCCATGAGATAAATGAAGAATTTCTTGCTATTGGACTAATATGGAAATTATCTGAGTTTGTGTTACATATATGGTATGTGTCCATCTCAAATCTTTTTAGCTTATTTGGGTTTATTGTCACAATGGCTTAGAACTTGGCTGAAATGGAATATTTTTGTTTCCTTCTACACTGTGTCATTCAAACTTTACACCTTGAGCAACACGTAATCTAACTGTCCAACAAGAAATACAAGTTTGTCTACTAGTATGATCTGTGATCAAGGATCAAATTAAGTATAATATGACTGTTCCATGACCTCTGTAAATGAGATCTCAGTGTGAGATAGGATACTTTCTTGGCTCCCATTATAGCTGATCCCAGGAAAAATGGATATTGGTTCTTTCTTGGCCCAGGTCTATGCAAGCATTTGTTCTCTTACTTTACAGAAGTAAATTCTCTTTCTTTAAAAATTTGCAAAGATTTAATTCAATGTCATTAGTGACCATATCATCTTAGAATTTGTAAAGCCTCAATGCATAGTGATTTCTTTCTTTCTTTTTCTTTTAGAAGATATTACTGAATCAAGTATCTGGTGAAAGGTAGGCCTAGGAAAGCAAAATTCAGGAAAAAAATTAATCAAAAAGTCAAGATCATCCATTTGCCTTTGAGCAAATAAGGATAATTACAAAGAAAGTCAAGATTCATTTTCTGAAATTTTTAAAAATGGGATTTTTGAGTCCAAATAAGATAACAGTCTTGAAAAACAAGTTTTGTTGAGAAAGAGTTTCCTGACTTATTTTTATTTTAGTTCCTATTGGCATATCTTGAGGAGAAATGGAATAGGAAGATGAAATATTCCAGGTGGAGGGTCGCTGAATAGAAACCATAGCCTATGTCAGATGGCTGCATTTAAACAGAAAGAGACCAAATCAGGAGTAATATATACCTGAAATTAGCACTACCATAAATCAACTATACTTTAATTTTTTTTAAAGAAGAGTATCTTAACTGGTAGATTTAAGACCCTACCCCCTGCACATATACTACCCAGTAGGGTGAGAGTGTCAGGATGAACTGATCCACCTTCAAAATTAAAGCAGCTACAGTATTCGTCGATATGAATGGTCATGTATGAACCTTCTCAACCCCAAAATAACTGCCAGCTTTAATTTGAGCTCACTTATTTCTGCACAGAAGAGATAAGGAGCAAGACTGAACTGGAAGGCTAGTCCCTCAATTGGATGGAATATAAAGAATACAAAGATGGGAAATAGATAACATGTGGGGCCGGGGAAGGAAGTGGCTCTTCTGATTACAGCTTCTGGAGGCAATCATGGAGGAGGTGACTTTTGCTGGGCTTTGATGCTTGAATAGATCTGAAGGGATTGGAAGGAAGGTTTTGGCTGGCAGATAAGGCTGTGGGAGATGCCATGGAGGCCAAGGCACAGTAAAATAAAAAGAATTAGATGATGCTGTTGCTAGACTCTGGTGTCTAGTAAGACTTAATGAGCAGAAAGCCCTGCCTGAGAGATGATTTGTCCTTTCATAACTCTTCAATGTTTTACGATGTATTATTACATCGTGAACATAGTATTGATCATCATCCTGAAAGTCCTAACAATCATATTCAAATACAGAGGTGAGGTGAAGTCGCTCAGTCGTGTCTGACTCTTTGTGACCCTGTGGACTGTAACCTACTAGGCGTCTTTGTCCATGGGATTCTCCAGGCAAGAATACTGGAGTGGATTGCCATTTCCTTCTCCAGGGGACCTTTCCGACCCAAGGGTTGAACCCGGGTCTCCTGCATCGAAGGCAGGCGCTTTAACCTCTGAGCCACCAGGGAAGCCCCTCAAATACAGAGAATGGACCTAATTTATAGTCTATCCCATTTTTACATAGAACACCCTCTCTCACACACACACACACAAATTCTTGACGTGACCAAACAAGTCAAGGAAAGAAACAGGTACTGGCTTAAATATTTTAAAAGGTTGAGTTCCCTTGTCATTTCTTGCCAAGTATCCAGCCACAGGATTCTAGAAAATGAGAAGCTGGGTGTTCATTTTATACGTAAACCACAAAGTTAAAGATTCACCACCTATTGCATTGAAAACCAATAGCTGGTACAAGCTGGCACTGTGTATTTGTTTCTGATATGAGGAATGAGACACACCTGCTATTAACAAATAATGACATGATACTGTGGAAGAATACCCAGGAAAAACATGCCAGGCAACTTAGTCACATCATTTTATCATGCTGGCCATTATTCTTGGGCTTCTCGCTGAGAGACTTCAGAATTCTCTAGGCCAGGAGTTCTCAGCTAGGGGCAATGTTGCCTCCAGGGGACACTGGACAATGTCTGGAGACATGTTTGGTTGTCACAGCTGAAGAAGATATACTGGCATCTAGTGGGTGAAAGCCTGAAATGCTGCCCTAAAATGCATAGGACAGCTTCTCACATACACACAATAACTAATGCTCAACATAACAATAGTGCAAGGCTGAGCAGTCTCTTTGGCATGAAAATGAGTACTCTAAAAGCACTCATCCCCAAATTTCTGACTCAAAATCCTAGGTCAGTTCTGCAGCTTTTTGATGCAATCACTGTACAGGAATCCACATCCACCCTAAATTGCACGGTCATCAGGTAGAGAGTAGTGGCCTGAATTCAGATCCTCATTTGACTGTTTACTGACTAAACTCCCATTGTTTAACCTTGTGGGCCTTAAGTCCCCTATCTGTAAAATTGGGAAAATAATAGTAACTATCTCATAAAGTTGATATGATGTGTAAGTAAACAAACAAATGGAAAGTTTTTAGAATACAGTATTACCCAGAATGCTAAATAATTGTAAAATTTGGTATTATTAGTATCAATTTTATCATCATGATCACCATCATCATTACTTGGAACAAGGCAAAATATAGAGATTTGTATTTATCTAATTTCCAAAAATGCAGTCATTTGAATAATAATTTTATTATTTCCAATATCATCCAAACTACTGTTTAGATTTTTAACTAGTTAAAATAGTTTAAAGTAATTAAACCTTAATTACTGTTTAGATTTTTCTTTAAATCATCACACTTCATACTCTTTATAAACTTTTCCTGTCCTTTGCTATTTGATGTCTTAACTGTACTGCATTTTCCTAATGCACATAAAATAATGCCATGCTATCGCAACAAACTGGAATAGGATACGGCAACCCACTCCAGCATTCCTGCCTGGAGAATCTCATGGACAGAGGCGCCTGGTGAATTACAGTCCATGGGGTCGCAAAGAGTCGAACACGAATGAATGACTAACACATACATCAAAGCAAAGATTCTGTTTGACATGAAATCATCAATATACCCCATTGGTAAACATGCCACAGTTAGATGGCCAACCCCTTTCTGGTGGACTTTTGTCATTCATTTGGCTGCTCGGCTTCTAAACATTTTATGAATCTTGCTGGAGGCAGAGTCCACCTGCCATCAAGGACGTTACAAATGCCAAGATGCCTTTTCCCAGCTGCCTTTGCAGCTGAGGCATGAGCATGTGACCTCAGCCTCACCAATCAGACATACTCGTGCCAGTGTGTGAATCCAGAGCTGGTGGCCAGAAGGAGCAGGCATGTGTCAGTCTTTCAGTCTCAACAAGATGAGCTTCAGTAGCTGTCGTGACATGCAGCCCTGGCAGGCGGAGGTGGCAGAGTTTCTCTCACTGGCCCAAGACGACCCAGTACTGAGTAAATGCCCAGAATTACATATTCAAATGCTGGAGGGACTAGGCAAATAAATGACCAACAGCCAGGTCAGAGGGAAGGGGGTACCATGCAATCTTGAGGTCTCACTCCTTCTTCTAACTTAGGCATCGGCTACTGCATTCTAGCTATTTGTGGAGGTAGAAGCCCTGTCCTACCAGATATGATTTTTCAAGTGAAACAGGAACTCTGAATTTTATGTGAAATTGATGGCCAACCAATGAACACACACACAAATAGACACTCACCATGTAGGGCGGTGGTCCCCAACCTGTTTGGCCCCAGGGATCTGTTTTGGGGAAGAAAAATTTTGATGGACAGCGAGGGGGTGGGGGGTGGGATGGTTCAGGTGGTAACGTAAGTGATGGGGCTCCTGCCATGCGGCCCAGTTCTTAACAGACCATGGACTGGTACTAGTATGCAGTCTGGGGATTGGGGACCCCTAATATAAGTCAGCATTGATGGGCATGTGCCTATGAGCCGGCTTCAGTCCTCAGGCCACCCACACACAAATTTCAGGCTATTCCTAAGTCCTCTCACTTATCACCTCGCCCACCGTGGAAGGTTTAATGGAGAGGGATGTTTAAGCAGCCTCTCTCTATCCCTGTAATATTTGTAAGACTTCAAGTAGCTGATAATATTAAGTTATAACATCATTAATAATGATAATAATAATATTAAGCAATATCACTTAATATTAAGTGATAATAATACAATTATTTAATTATAAAATATAATTATTATTTATATTATTATTGTATTTATATAATATATTTATAATAGAAGTATATTATATTTATATAATATATTGTGATATTATTTAATATAAAATATAACTAATAATATCAAGTATTTACTCAATAATATTAAGTAGTAATAATAAATAACTATAATATCCTAGGTGGCACAGTGGTAAAGAATCCACCTCCAATGAGAGACATGGGTTTGATCCCTGGGTTGGGAGGATCCTATGAAGAAGGAAATGGCAACCACTCCAGTATTCTTGCTTGGAGAGTCCCATGAATAAAGGAGCCTGGCAGGCTATAGTCCATAGGGTCTCAAAGAGGTGGACATGACTAAGCACATTTGCAGACAACTGTAATGCTAGTAAGACTTCAAGACTTCTGTATTTTCTACTAGCCTTCGACATAGATGCCTTACTCCCTGAATACAACACAGTTCCATGTCTCTGTGCTTTTGCTCATGCTGTTTCAGACGAAACAGCATTTATATAATGACCTTGACCAGCTCATCCTTGACCAGCTCATCTTTGCCTGACTACATTTCCTTCTAAATCCTATTCAAGGCTCACTTCCTTCTGGAAGCTTCTCCTGATTTCCTCTCTTGCTTCCTCCTCCTCCACATAGCCATTTGAGGTTAGATACCCCATAATACACGGAGATAATATTCCAAACATGTTTTTAAAATGTCCTCATCCCAAATCTCAAGAAAACAGGTGGACAAGGCTTCCACACTAACCCTTTATCAGGGGATCCAATCTATAAGCAGGAGAACAGAGAAAGCCAGTGGCATAATTCGGTTTGAGTGCAAAGGCCTGAGCACCAGGAGCTCTGAAGTCCTAGGGTGGGAGGAGATGGAGGAGAGCAGGATTAAAGTTTTCCTCTGCCTTTTCCATTCTATTAGGGTCTCCGAGATTGGGTGGTACCTGCCCTCACTGGTGGGAGTGGATCTTTTCTATTTGGTCTACTGAACAGAATGATGATCTCTTCCTGAAACACCCACACAGACACACCCAGATATAATTTTTCACCAGCTACCTGGGCAACCCCTTCCCCAGTCAAGGTGACAGATAAAATTAACCAGTGTGTGTGCTGCATGCTGAGTTGTTGCTTTAGTCGTGTTCAACTTCTTGAGACCCCCTGGACCACACCCCACAAGGCTACTCTATCCAAGGGATTCTCCAGGCAAGAATACTGGAGTGGGTTGCCATTTCTTCCTCCAGATCTTCCCGACCCAGGGTTTGAGCCCAAGTCTCTTATGTCTCTTGCATAGGCAGGCGGCTTCTTTACCACTAGCACCACCTGAGAACCAGCACACTTAGCAATCCAAGGGGTATGGACTTCTAGCCATGCTCTCCATCCTATTTCCTCTGGCCTCTCCCACCCGCTCTGGTCTTTAAGGAACTTAGATTCTCTTCAGGTCCCACAGGACCATCTTGCCTTTGGTGGTTGCTCTAGACAAATCTCCACCAAATTAAAACCTCTGCGGTGTGTATAATATTTACTATAGGCGTTTTATTCTTGTGGTTGTTGAGTGATGTTCACAAGTCTAAACAATACAGTTGATTTTTCTACAAGAAGGTTTTTGTGTATTTTTCAACCAAATAAAAAAATGTTCCTTTTAATGGTCTCTCGTGCTAAGTAGTTTTCAACACTTGCCCCAGTAGAGTTTCTCTCCACTCCCAGAATTCCCCTGATGATACTGAATCAACAACAAAGGGGCATTTTTATATAGAAAAGGAGTCTACATCCTGTATGGGATTTTTGCATTTTTAGGGGGAAAAATTGCCTTTTGTAATTTTTTTCCATTTGTCATTTTCTGCATCCACTTACTACGTAATGATTCTTTGTGTGTTTGCTTGTTTTCTCAGCTATTTATCAGAGATCTGGGTACATAGCACCCAGCTAGACACTTCACCCACTGATACTTTAAAAGGCTTCCTGTTTTCTAGCCATTGACCATGTATCCCAAATGTCAACTGCCAAATCTCCAATTTTTCCTTCTCCAGGGGCTGAAAGCTATCAGAATGGAATTAAAAGGTGGATTTAAAAACATAAAGTGTGGAAAATGAAATAAGTCACTGTCTCTAAATCATGAATTAAACTCCTAGTAATGCTCAATGCCATTTGTTACTTTAAGAACCCTATCTCTGAAAATAGTCTTGACTATCAGGAAAGATAAAGCAGCCTGGTAATCTGTTAAAATATGACACGTAACCTTCATCACCTCACCCTTTGGCAACTATATATTCAATGGCATATTGGGCAGCAGGTGATTTATTAACTTCCTGTTGTAGTAACTATTTTTCTGTTATCAGCATGTATGACTTACGTTACAATTTGCTGCAGCCTTTCTTTAAAGACAGTTTGGGAATATTCACGAGGTCTGAAATGCAACCTGAAAAAAGAGATTGTTACAGAACGGCAACAGTTAGTCTACCTTTTGCCATGTGTGGTTCATCAAATAACGCTTAATCAGACTCCTGAGAGGAGCCCACACATGCTGTGGTCCTTGGGAGAGCAAAGGCCTCAGAAAAAATAACTTTCAGTGTGTACCTTCTTTATAGAGAGTTCAGGCCTTGAAGTCTACCAGTAATAGAGAGCCAAAGTGTAGGGGTGTTCAAAAGGCTTGGAACTCTTATCTCAGGCATCTTAGTCATAGTGTACCCTTAAAAGTAGAATTTACGAGTCAGGCTTTAAGATGCCATAAAAGCACTAGGAATTTGAAATTTGGGATTTTGCCTCTTGCTACTGACTCTGCTTTGCCCAGAATCATGAAATGAAAAGTCAGAAATAAAATTATTCTTTTGCACATTAACACAGGCAATGTTAGCCTTGGGCAAATTTTTGGAACAACAACATCAAAAAAGCTTTTTATTGATGTTAGTACATTTTAATAAAAGAGGTCTGAATAAATGGTCCTAGGTGGAGTCATAGAATCCAAGTCATCTTAAAACAGAAGGAAATTTACAGGGTACTTGGTCTAACCCCCTTCACTTTAGAATTATAAGTAATGGAAGCACATAAAGAGGAAGGGACTTGAGTATGGTCATCCGCTAATTACAGAAACATGAGACAGTGTGGAACGTCTTGTGGCTGATGTGGCCAGGGAGACCCCTACGTCCTACAGCGACCTTGTACACTGCGACCTTATCTAACTCATGGCAATCAGGCAGACTCTGACTCTAATCAGATCTCTGTACACAAATGAAATTGAATTTACTAATTTCAAAAATTTAATTAAATAAAATTTGCTTATTGTTAATTTTGTAATAAAAAAAATAAAGCCATCTGAGAAAAGATTGTTTCTGTTCATGTGATAAGTACATTCCTGAAAACCTGCAGGGTTAGTGTTTACCATCAGATACAGTTTAGCTGGGTTTCCCTAGTAGCTCTGCTGGTAAAGAATACACCTGCAATGTAGAAGACCCTCACCTGCAATGTAGAAGATCCTGGGTTGATTTCTGGGTTGGGAAGATCCCCTGGAGGAGGGCATGGCAACCCACTCCAGAACTGTTGCCTGGAGAATCCCCGTGGACAGAGAAGCCTGGTGGGCTACAGTCCATGGGGGTCACAAAGAGTCAGACATGACTGAGTGACTAAGCATAGCACATAATTTAGATACTTTCCTTGATTCATGACTCCCAGGGGTACTGAGCACAGTTAACTGCTTTTTCTCCTTGAAGCACTCTCTTGTCCTGCCTTTTTAGACACCATATTCTTCCAGTTTTCCTCTGCTCTGACACACGGCTCCTTCACCGCCTTGTGCTTTCTCTCTGTCCAGCAGGTAAGCGATGGTACAGGGAAGGCTCTCTCCTCTTCTTCATCCTCACACTCTATGAGTAATCTCTACCCAGCTTATGACTTCACGCATGCCAACAATTCCTGAAGGTTTCTCTAACCCAGGTAGCACTCACGCCCAGCTGCCAGTCTGCCATCACCCCTTGGGTGTCTAATAAGCATCTCACAGCTTGACATGACCAAAGCCAAAAGTCTTGATCTCCTGCTGGGAGATCTCTTCCTTCCACCCTAGCCTTCCTCACCTCCGTTACTGGCACCACCTTCTACCCAGGGGCTTGAGCCTCAAATCCGGACGAGACATCCTCAACTTTCCTTCGCCCTCTGTCTGCACATCCAGTCCATCAGCAAATTCTCTTGGCTCCACCTCCAAATCGGCGCCCACCTGTAAACCCCACCTCTGCATCCAGGCCACCTGTGTCACTCAACTGCTCAGTCGCAAAAACCTCTTTGCCTGACTCTTCTGATCCTCCTCCCTGAGTCCCATCATGTACACGGCAAGGGCCATCTTTCAAACACTAAATCAGGCTCTCTTATCTTACTCTTATCTTAAATTCTTTAGTGATTTTGCAGTTCTCTCTGAGTAAATTCCAGATCCCTCGCCACTGCCCTCAAGGCTCTGCTCCATCTGACCTACTTCTCCCTTCTCTCCTCTCAGCCCTTTCTCCTGACCTTTAGGGATGTTTTTCTTTTCTCTTTTTATAAATTAATTAATTTATTTTAACTAGAGGCTAATTACTTTACAACATTGTAGTGGTTTTTGCCATACATTGACATGAATCAGCCACGGGTGTACAAGTGTTCCCCATCCTGAACCCCCTCCCACCTCCCTCCCCATCCCATCCTTCAGGGTCATCCCAGTGCACCAGCCCTGAGCACCCTGTCTCATGCATCAAAACGTGACTGGTGATCTGTGTCACATATGATAATACACATGTTTCAATACTATTCTCGCAAATATCCCACCCTCACCTTCTCCCACAGAGTCTGACTGTAAAGAAAGACTCTTCTTTACATCTTTGTCTCTTTTGCTGTCTTGCATATAGAGTCGTCGTTACCATCTTTCTAAATTCCATATATATGTGTTAGTATACTGTATTGGTGTTTCTTTTTGACTTACTTCACTCTGTATAATTGGTTCCAGTTTCATCCACCTCATTAGAACTAATTCAAATGTATTCTTTTTAATGGCTGAGTAATACTCCATGGTGTATATGTACCACAGCTTTCTCATCCATTCATCTGCTGATGGACATCTAGGTTGCTTCCATGTCCTGGCTATTGTAAACAGTGCAGAGATGAACACTGGGGTACACATGTCTCTTTCAATTCTGGTTTCCTTGGTGTGTATGCCCAGCAGTGGGATTGCTAGGTCATAAGGCAGTTCTAGTTCCAGGTTTTAAAGGAATCTCCACACTGTTCTCCATAGTGGCTGTACTAGTTTGCATTCCCACCAATAGTGTAAGAGGGTTCCCTTTTTCTCCACACCCTCTCCAGCATTTACTGCTTGTAGACTTTTGGATAGCAGCCATTCTGACTGGCGTGAAATGGTACCTCATTGTGGTTTTGATTTGCATTTCTCTGATAATGAGTGATGTTGAGTATCTTTTCATGTGTTTGTTAGCCATCTGTATGTCTTCTTCAGAGAAATGTCTGCTTAGTTCTTTGGCCCATTTTTTGATTGGGTTGTTTATTTTTCTGGAATTGAGCTGCAGGAGCTACTTGTATATTTTTAGATTAATTCTTTGTCGGTTGCTTCATTTGCTATTATTTTCTCCCATTCTGAAGGCTGTCTTTTCACCTTGCTTATAGTTTCCTTAATTGTGCAAAAGCTTTTAAGTTTAATTAGGTCCTATTTGTTTATTTTTGCTTCTATTTCCTCTACTCTGGGAGGTGGGTCATAGAGCATCCTGCTGTGATTTATGTCAGAGAGTGTTTTGCCTATGTTTTCCTCTAGGAGTTTTTAGTTTCTGGTCTTATGTTTAGATCTTTAATCCATTTTGAGTTTATTTTTGTGTATGGTGTTATAAAGTGTTCTAGTTTCATTCTTTTACAACTGGTTTACCAGTTTTCCCAGCACCACTTGTTGAAGAGATTATCTTTTCTCCATTGTATATTCTTGCCTCCTTTGTCAAATATAAGGTGTCCATAGGTATGTGGATTTATCTCTGGGCTTTCTATTTTGTTCCATTGATCTGTATTTCTGTCTTTGTGCCAGTACCATACTGTCTTGATGACTGTAGCTTTGTAGTATAGTCTAAAGTCAGGCAGGTTGAATCCTCCAGTTTCATCCTTCTTTGTCAAGAGTGCTTTGGCTATTCGAGGTTTTTTGTATTTCCATACATATTATGAAATTATTTGTTCTAGTTCTTTGAAAAATACCATTGGTAGCTTGATAGGGATTGCACTGAATCTACGGATTGCTTTGGGTAGTATACTCAACTGTACCAAAGCCTTTCAGCCTCAAGGCCTCTTTTGGCCTGAAATCACTTCCCCCTTGTCCTCTAAACGCTGTGTCTGTTTTTCAGGGCTCAGTACCCAGTCTTCCCCTCACACTGGCTCTCCTTCCTGCCCCTGACAGTGGCTTCCCCACCTGCTCACTTTCACCTCACCCTGTTTCTTCCCCACAGTCTTCCACTTTTCAGTCTATAAATGACACTGCTACATATCGCTATCCAGTCTTGTTTCCTCAGGAGAATGTGAATTCCACCAGGGCCCCGAGTTGCTCTCAACACCACCAACCTCCAGTGTTGAGCAGAACACTGGACACACAATAGACACTCAGTATCCACTGTGTCCCCATTGCACCCGTGCTCAGTCATATTGTACGCCTGGAAGTAAATGTCGAGAGGAAGTCCAACTCTTGCATTTACTTAGTTAAAACCCAAGAAGTGGAGATGGTAATTCTGATAGTTGTATCAGAGACCACCTAAAACTCAGGTCTTTGTTCTCCCAGAGTTATGGGTTTTTTAATATTTATTCATTTTACATATTTATTTTATTTATGGTTTAAGTCTTAGTTCTGGCATGTAGGATTATTTTGTTTTGGTGTACAGACTCTGCCTTATGGCATGAAGGGCAGGCTTTTCTCTAGTTCTGGCTTGAAGGCTCCAGAGCACATGGACTCAGTAGCTGCCCCACAACATGTGGGATCTTAGTTCCCCTACTAGGGGTCAAACCTACGTCCTCTGCATTATAAGGTGGATTCTCAACCACTGCACCACCAGGGGAATCCCTGTGTTATTCTGTTCTGTTTGTTTTGCCACAAAATGCTACATTAAATCAAGGTGTTTTCTCTCAGGTAGATGTTTTATTTCTTCAACCAGAACACAAGCATCTGGTAGGGCAGTGGTGGGAGCTGTGTCCTAAATTTTTCACATGCCCGGCACCTTAGCATCATGTCTCACATGATGCAAATATGCAATATGTCCTTGCTAACCAATCAGTGAGTTAAGAAGGTAATTTTTTCCATGCGATTTTTAATTTTATGCTTGAAAGATGAAATGTGTTACTTGCAGGGTTTTTACTACTGAAAAATATTGACGTATGAAAATACAATTGTTTTCAGAAACCATAGTCATTTCCTACAGATTTCAGTCCTCTTGTCTTAATATAGCAATGTTTATTAACATCTATATTTGTTATTTAGTTTAGAGAAAAATATAAACAATATGACAAAATATTAACATTTTTGCTTTTGTTTATGTGGAAGAAGTCATCAGTCCAAAAATCAGCTATAGTTTTTGGGTCCTAATGAAATTACACTAAATAAAGAATATACTATTAATTCTCCCTGCAGAAATAGATGTTAGGCAAGTGTTCAACTTGACTATTACATTTAGAAAATCGGCATCTGTGTGTATTTCTCTTATTTTGAATACTGTATGGCTACAAAATTATCTGAAATACTTGTGGTCTTATTATCACATGAGCTTTTCCCAAGGTATTTCTAAATGGACGTTTTAGTGAATACAAATTTTCCAGCCAAATGTATTTGCTGTGAGGATTATAGCAACTGATGAGGTTCTTCTGTTCGTTTTCTAAGATGCTGCATTAATTTCCTGGGGATGCCATGACAAAGTACCACAAACTGAGCAGCTTGAAACAACAGAAATATATTCTCCTAGAATTCTGGACTCTGGATGTTGAAAATCAACATGTTGGCAGGGCTGCTCTCCTTCTGAAACCTATAGGTGAGAATCCCTCCCTGCCTCTTCCTGGAGTCCAGTGGGGGCCACTGGTCCCTCGTGCTCCTTGGCTCGCAGCTCAGTCACCCCTGCCTCTGTCTGTGTCATCGCAGGGCCTTGTCCTGTGTGATGGAGTCTTCACGTGGCATTTCCCTCTTCCTACAAGGACACCATTTACAATGGGTTCCAGACCATCCTAATGACCTCCTCTTAGCTCGGTTACATCCGCAAAGACCCTATTTTCTTCCCCCTTTTAAAAGCAGGTGTTTATTTATCATTTATTTACGGCTGCTCTGGGTCTTCTTCAGCTGGGTGGCGGGGTGTGGGGCGCTTATTCATCATTTATTTATGTCTTCTTCAGCTGGGTGGCGGGGTGTGGGGTGCAGGCAGGGGGCGCTACTCTGCTGTTGAGGTGCGCGGGCTTCCCATGCAGGGGCTCCCGTTGTTGTCAAGCACAGGCTCTAGGTCGCGGGCTTCCCTAGCTGGCGGATCACCAGCTCTAGAGCTCGGACTCAGGAGTTGTGGTTCACCGGGCTTAGGAGTCCTGCCGCACGTGGGATCCTCCTGGCCCAGTGATTGAATTCCATGTCCACTATGTTAGCAGGTGTAGTCTTTACCACTGAGCCACCAGGGAAGCCCCCTATTGTCAAATAAAGCTACATTCAGAGGTACTGAGGGTTAGGACCTCAGTGTGTCTTTTGGCAGGGGAGGGTATACAATTTAACCCATAAGATATATAAGATATCTTAAACCCGTTAAGGTATGTAAGTATCTTATGATACTTAAAACAAGTATCTTATCTTACCTTAAGCCCATAACATACATAAGTAACATTTTTAACAAGTGTTAGAAACTTAACCTAGGTGGGCAGTACAGAAAGAAAACCTCTGGGAAAGTTCGGTTCAGTTCAGTAATTCACTCGTGTCCAACTCTTTTCAACCCCGTGAATTGCAGCACACCAAGCTTCCCTGTCCATCATCAACTCCTGGAGTTCACCCAAATTCATGTCCATTGAGTTAGTGATGCCATTCAACCATCTCATTCTCTGTCGTCCCCCTCTCCTCCTACCTTCAATCTTTCCCAGCGTCAGGGTCTTTTGAAATGAGTCAGCTCTTCGCATCAGGTGCCAAAGTATCGGAGTTCCAGCTTCAGCATCAGTCTTTCCAATGAACACCCAGGACTGGTCTCCTTTCAGGTGGACTGGCTGGATCTCCTTGCAGTCCAAGGGACTCTCAAGAGTCTTCTCCAACACCACAGTTCAAAAGCATCAATTCTTCTGCACTCAGCTTTCTATATAGTCCAACTTTCACATCCATACATGACTACTGGAAAAACCATAGCCTTGACTAGACGGACTTTTGTTGGTAAAGTAATGTCTCTGCTTTTGAATATTCTGTCTAGGTTGGTCATAACTTTCCTTCCAAGGAGTGTCTTTTAATTTCATGGCTACAATCACCATCTGCAGTGATTTTGGAGCCCCCAAAATAAAGTCATCCACTCTTTCCTCATCTATATGCCATGAAGTGATGGGACCACATGCCATGATCTTAGTTTTCTGAATGTTGAGCTTTAAGCCAACTTTTTCACTCTCCTCTTTGACTTTCATCAAGAAGCTCTTTAGTTCTTCACTTTCTGCCATAACAGTGGTATCATTTTTCCCTGTGATATTTCTCCTGGCAATCTTGATTCCAGCTTGTGTTTCTTCCAGCCCAGCATTTCTCATGATGTACTCTGCATATAAGTTAAATAAGCAGGGTGACAATATACAGCCTTGACGTACTCCTTTTCCTATTTGGAACCAGTCTGTTGTTCCATGTCCAGTTCTAACTGGTGCTTCCTGACCTGCATATAGGTTTCTCAAGAGGCAGGTCAGGTGGTCTGGTATTCCATCTCTTTTAGAATTTTCCACAGTTTCTTGTGATCCACACAGTCAAAGGCTTTGGCATAGTCAATAAAGCAGAAATAGATGTTTTTCTGGAACTCTCTTGCTTTTTCCATGATCCAGCGAATGTTGGCAATTTGATCTCTGGTACCTCTGCCTTTTCTAAAACCAGCTTGAACATCTGGAAGTTGACGGTTCACAAATTGCTGAAGCCTGGCTTGGAGAATTTTGACCGTTAGAGATGAGTGCAATTGTGTGGTAGTTTGAGCGTTCTTTGGCATTGCCTTTCTTTGGGATTGGAATGAAAACTGACCATTTCCAGTCCTGGCATACTTGGTGGCATATTGAGTGCAGCACTTTCACAGCATCATCTTTCAAGATTTGAAATAGTTGAACTGGAATTCCATCACCTCCACTAACTTTGTTCATAGTGATGCTTCCTAAGGGCCACTTGACTTCACATTCCAGGATGTCTGGCTCTAGGTGAGTGATCACACCATTGTGATTATCTGGGTCATAAAGATCTTCTTTGTACAGTTCTCCTGTGTATTCTTTCTACCTCTTCTTAATATCTTCTGCTTCTGTTAGGTCCATACCATTTCTGTCCTTTATTGAGCCCATCTTTGCATGAAATATTCCCTTGGTATCTCTAATGTTCTTGAAGAGATCTCTAGACTTTCCCATTCTATTGTTTTCCTCTATTTCTTTATCTCTCCTTGCTATTCTTTGGAACTCTTCATTCACATGAGTATATCTTTCCTTTTCTCCTTTGCTTTTTGCTTTTCTTTTCACAGCTATTTGTAAGGCCTCCTCAGATAGCCATTTTGCTTTTGCATTTCTTTTTCTGGTAAAGTTAGGAGATTAGAATTTAGGCTGGCATCACCACTTTGAGACCCACCAAATATGTGACGTAAATAAACAGGGCCAGTCTAGCCGAGAAAGATGCAGCACCTGTAATAATTTAGAGTCACTAAGTTATTTATGATACCAAAAAAAAAATCTCCGATCATGCCACTTGTGCCCTCTTTTCCCCCTATCAAGTCTGATCATTCTTCTTTCCCAGGCTATTCTTTTTCTGCCCTCTGGACCTCCAGCCTTGACATTCTTCCAGAAATGGCCTGGAGTTATACGAATTCCCTTCCCTTCCCCCTGCTGCTGCTGCTGCTGCTGCTGCTGCGTCGCTTCAGTTTTGTCAGACTTTGTGCAACCCCATAGACGGCAGCCCACCAGGCTCCCCCGTCCCTGGGATTCTCCAGGCAAGAACACTGGAGAGGGTTGCCATTTCCTTCTCCAATGCATGAAAGTGAAAAGTGAAAGTGAAGTCGTTCAATTGTGTCCGACTCTTCTCGATACCATGGACTGCAGCCCACCAGGTTCCTCCATCCATGGGATTTTCCAGGCAAGAGTACTGGAGTGGGGTGCCATCACCTTCTCCGCCCCCTGCTGCTATCACCTGGGATTATCCCAGCAAACTCTCCACATCCTCATCCAGCTGGGGAAAGAGAAAAGGATGAGATGATACTAGAAATAGTTCTGATTCAGCTCATACCAAACTTGACTGTGGATGCAGTTAAATCATCCAGAGAAGGCTAGAGTGGTGGTGATCCTGAAAAATGAGGTGTGTCTGTTTCTTCTTTGGCCTCCAAGCTTACTATCTTTCACCTCCCTGCAGCCATAAACCATATCTCTTCTTGATGAATTTCCTGTGCTCTGTAACTGGGCACCCTTGAACAGAACTTATCTCCACACTGAGCAGCGCATGTCAAAACTGCCCTGTTCCTCCTGAACTTTGAGCCTCAACAGCCTGGGGTGGGAGAGGAAGGGAGGGAGGGAGACTGTCATTGATCAAGTTTCTAGGAGGGGTTAGTGACACAGAGGTAGATTCCAAAGCCAGCACAGAGGTGGGGCCGGGAGGACTTGACCCCAAGAAATACGTGGATGGAAAAGGATGCAGTGAATGATAGAACACAAATTAGACATTAAAGACAAAATCATCATGGACAGTCAAAATGTTAGTTGTAACCTAAGCCTTCTCGCCTTCCGCCCCATTCCACCGCGGCATGCAGAGGAGACTCAGTGTTTCGCTTACCACTGCATCTCCAGCGCCCAGCATCCCACCTGACACATGATAGACTCCAGTCTCCTTGGCCTTCTTTCATTTCCTACCATTTGCAAAGCTCTTTCCTGTTTCTTGGAGAAGGAAATGGCAACCCACTCCAGTACTCTTGCCTGGAAAAGTCCTTGAATGGAGGAGCCTGGTAGGCTACAGTCCATGGGGTCACAGAGTCAGATACAACTGAAGGACTTCACTTTCCTGTTTCTAGAGCCACAGCATAATCTAAAACATCAGATCTGGAAGACTTTCTCACTTCAAAGGATGCCCTTCTTCTCATCCTTTGGTTCGTAGCCTAAATGCTAGCTCTTTAAAGAGTTCTATTTCTATTCAGAGTAAATTTATAGACACACTTGCACATGTGCTGGGATATGTGTGCACACACACATTTGCTTCAATCATATCATAGCATTCTGTTTGGTTCCACCACAGTCCATACTACAGTTTGTAATAATTCTTCGTACATTTCCTCAGCTTGGCTGTACATTCCAGAAAGAGAAAATATTTATATCCATTTTGTTCATTGTTGTAGTCCCAGTGATCAGCCCATCCAAGTTATTCAATAGATAAAGCTTAAAGAACAAAAGAATGAGAATATAAGCAGAGGTAATAAACGTATACAAATTTTCATCCTAAGTTACATGGGCAGGTGGCATAAAATAACGACAGCATCCTAGACCAGAGGAGGAAAGATGGATTAATTAATAACCATCTATGATCGATTAAATAACCAAAACTAAAGCAGAATCAATTTCTTCTTTACATCAAAATCAATTCCAAATGAGTCAAAGATATAAATCTTAAAAAAAAAAACACTTGAAGATGAAGATATACAAGAAATCTTAATAATCTTAATGCAGAGGGTTTTTTTCCTAAACAAGTCAAAGAAGAAACAATGATATATTTAAATATGTAAAAATTAACACTTCCTTCACACACATATACACATATATACATGTTCCAAATGTAAACAGAGACAAAAAGATAAATTGGGGAATTATAATTATCATACTTAACAAAAGCATGGATTTTATTATATATGTTCTTACAAGTAAATAATAAAAACTCTAGTAACTCAAAATAAAAATAAAGGACATAAACAAACAGAACACTGTAAAACTCATACAAATAGCTTTTAAGGACCAGGATATATTATTTTAAGAATACCAAGGAAAGGAATGTAAATTAATCATGAGATAGCCATTTTTAATCTTTGAAATTGGCAGAAGTGAAGAAGTTTGATAATCTTTAGTGCTGGTCAATATGTGGAGAAAGAAGCACTGGCATAGAACTGTAGAAGGGTATACACATTGTCTTGAAAGTCAGGTCTTTGAAAGTCATTCAGCATTTTTATGTCTGTGTGTAGGACAACTTGGCAGCATCTCTCAGAATTTTAAAGCACTTGGATGTGACAGTTGGACTATCAAGAAAGCTGAGCACCGAAGAATTGCTGCTTTTGAACTGTGGTGTTGGAGGAGACTCTTGAGAGTCCCTTGGACTGTGAGGAGATTAAACAAGTCTATCCTAAAGGAGACCAGTCCTGAATATTCATTGCAAGGACTGATGCTGAAGCTGAAGCTCCAATACCTGATGCGACGAACTGACTCACTGGAAAAGACCCTGATGCTGGGAAAGATTAAAGGCAGGAGGAGAAGGAGACGACAGAGGATGAGATGGTTGAATGGCATCACCAACTCGATGGACATGAGTTTGAGCAAACTCAGGAAGTTGGTGATGGACAAGGAAGCCTAGCGGGCTGCAATCCATGGGGTCGCAAAGAGTTGGACACCACTAAGCAACTGAACTGAACTGAACTGAACAGAACTCTTCAAGCCAACAGCTGCATTCTAAGATTTTATTCTACAGATAAACATGCACACATATGCAAATATGCATAAATGAAGACAGTCATGCAAAAGATCAAAATAATCTAAATGACCTTGAACAGTGGACTGATTAAATAATGTTTGGTTCATACCCATAGTTGACTAACATGTGGCCACCAAAAACGAAATGTGCCAGTGTCTTGTGTCTGTTTACTAAATGAAGCCCACAGGGCATGGGACAAAGGCAATGCACAACCCATTTTTTTGAGAAAAGAAGCCAATGATAGATAGACAGATAAACATGGCCGTGTATGCATACCATTTCTGTAAGGACTCAGAGCTCAGAGGAGAGGGGCTGAGTGGTCAGTACGCTTACTTTTCATGGTGCTTTTTCATATTATTAGGGGGAAAATGTACCATTTGCACATATTATTTTTAAATTTAGAAGCTAGCTAGATTATAAAAAATGATGGTAGCATAACTCAGTGCAGCCTTCAAAAGATCCTCTGTAATAATAATGGTGATGTTAGTAAAATGAAAAGATTTTCAGTCTTGTTTGGTTAATGCTTTTATCATCCCAAGTATAAAGTTTTAAATGAACACCTAAAATAAAAAAGAGTAACGCTTTCAATAATTCAAGAGTAAGACAGGTTTAGCCCTTTAGTTGTGAATAAGGTCAACTTTTAAAGCCTATACTTAATTTATTTTAAAAAAATATTTTACTTTTAAAAAGATGGACAACCAAGACAGCATGGGCAGGTTAAGATCACTTGTTGCTGGAGTCAGTCCCTACCCATCCCCAGCAAAGTATTCAAATGCAATGGCAATGGTTACTTATTAAACTCAAGAGATATTATGCCCTGGGAAAACCATTATAAACTTGGCTTTTAGGAGAACTGATCTCTTCATGAAATACAGAACAACTGTCTCTGAAGAAACGAAAATGGGCAATCGTCATGTAAGTATTTATTGCTCTTGGGACTCAAACCAAGTTCTAATTTTGGTTCACATGTGGAGAAACTTAAATTATGAAATCATGATTGATGCTTTCATACTTTATCATTGTGATCACTCCTAATTGTTGGTTTTCACAACAGCAAACTATGCTTTGAAAATGCATTTGAAATGTATTTTTTTCCATTAGAAATATTTTAGGAGGGATGAAAGAGAAGTATTTGGAACAAGGTGGAAAACAATGCCTTGCAGAGAGCAAGTGGTTAAAAATTTAAGGAATGTGTGATTAAAGCTGTTAGTTTGTAGCAAAGCTACACGAAGCTTCATAGATGTCACCCTCAATGTTTTGGGACTACAGGTTCATGTTGTAAATATCAGACACGATCATATCCTAGTAGACAAAGCTACTAGGATTCTCACAAGCCTATATAGCTTGGATTGAAAGGTGAAAATATCCCAGTACCAAACAACCAGATATTTGTAAATATTCACAAAATAGATTTAATATATTACTTTTCTTCTGAATGTCTAGGCTCATGTGAATAGCATGAATGACTAAAACTTGATGAAAATACTACCATTTGGAACTAACTAGGCACAGGGCAGTTCGGAGTTAAATCTTGATTTTTTTTTTTTTTTTTACAGTGAAAAAGGTATACCCAAAGCTTTGGCAATAAGAATTTTAATAAGGTTTTGCTGCATCTACTGTAACTTCCCACAGGAAGAAGGATTTATTGTGTGTACACTAGGAATGATGAGAATAAAAATCCAAAATTTTTTGTAAAATAGAACTTTATTTATAAGATATTTCTCCTCTGCCCTACATCAGACTTGCACTCAGATGGTTGCAAACCTACAAGCATTGTCTTCAGAGAGGCATTATTTTTAAAGTCATCTGTAAATACCATTATCATACTAGCCAAGGTTATGAGGCTTCCATTTAGTTGGTTTTTCAGAGAAACTGAAACCTACTTTTAAAAATACTCCTGATCCTGGGAACTCTCTGGTGGGCCCGTGATTAGGACTCTAAGCTTCCAATGCAGGTGGCCTGGGTTTGATCCCTGGTCAGGGATCACCATAAACTGTGTGGTGTGGCCAAAAGGAAAAAAAAAATTTTTTTAATATTTTTTAAAATAAATAAGATACTCTGATTCGTGCAGAGGACCTCAGGAAAAATTATTGGCTCCTGCCTTAGCTGCTTCAGAGGATATTTTCACCTCTTGAAAGTCAACCCCATGGGGCTATGGCTTGTGTGAGTGGTCTAGCATTTTATGTATTTCTGTTTTGAATCTTCAGAGCCAATCTTACTCCCTGCCAGAAGGCAGTCAACACTTGCCCAAAGGGCAGGCCTTACCCTCGGCAGACCTGCAGCCTCTCAGCCACCCGTCAGGGAGTGGAGAGCCAGAGTCCCACCAGCCTGTAAGCATTTATTTTCCCTCCAAATCATAAATATGACCAGGCTTTCTCATGGGCCCCATATTACTCACCAATGACTTGTCATGCTGAATCCTCCAATCTGAAAAGATCCCCATGAGGCATTCCTTCCAAGCAGGAACATTTTTCCCTGGGAAATATTTGTTACCATATTTGCAGCTATGGTGAAAATTTAATCTAGGAACTGAGCTTCCCTGCCCAACAGTGTCCCTTAATGGTGGCTGGGAACAGGGAATGTGATCCTACACTATGCTCCTATGACACCGTAGAAAACATTAGTGGAATTTAACATGCCTAAAGAATGATATGTTCTAAGACTGTGTTTCTAGATAAGTAAATGCAAAATCTTTTACAAGGACAAATGACTGCATTAGAAAATGACTTGAATATGGACAAACTTAAAACTAAGATGCTTGTAGTTTTAAAGCAGCTATACTTCCTGGTGGTGGCTTAGTGGAGAAGAATCTGCCTTCCAATGCAGGAGACACAAGAGATTCAGGTTCAGTCCTTGGGTCAGGAGGATCACCTGGAGAAGAAAGTGGCAACCCACTCCAGTATTCTTACCTGGAAATTTTCATGGACAGGGGAGCCTGATGGGCTACAGTCCATGGGGTTGCCAAGAGTCCAACACAACTGAGCGACTAACACACGCACGCACACACACACACACACTCAACCAAAACACATTTGGAAATTAAATGTTAGCAAAATACAAGTCTATGATGTGCAAAAGTATGTTGTTGATTTAGTGTAATAGATAACGTTCTTGTGCTGAGTTTAAATGCTGGGCTCAATGCAAAAAATGGCACTGATAGCTATTATGTGGTTTTTCTGAGTTACAGCATCCCTGAAATATGATGTGGTGTGTGACTTCTTAGTTCTCCCGTCACGTTTCTCTATCCTAACTACTAAGAAACTTTTGTTTATAAGACTCCCTGTAAGACAATTGGGCATTCTCTTGGCCAAAATGTAGGCTTTTACATTAAACCTCCTTCTGTTCTTTGTTCTTTTATCATGAGCTTGTAACAATTAAAGTATGTTATTTGGCATGCTTTATAAATAGAAACACAAACACAGGCGTTGAGATCATGTGCTAGCGCCTGCTCAACCTGATGATCCAGCATGCTTCATACTAGTTTTTCAGTTCAGTTCAGCTCAGTTGCTCAGTCGTGTCCAGCTCTTTGCAACCCCATGGACTACAGCATGCCGGGCCTCCCTGTCCATTGCCAACTCCCAGAGCCTACTCAAACTCATGTCCATCAAGTTGGTGATGCCATCCAACCATCTCATCCTCTGTCGTCCCCTTCTCCTCCCACCGTCAATCTTTCCCACTCAGCATCACGGTCTTTTCCAACGAGTCAGTTCTTTGCTTCAGGTGGCCAAAGTATTGGAGCTTCAGTTTCAACATCAGTCCTTCCAATGTACACCCAGGACTGATCTCCTTTAGGATGAACTGGTTGGATCTCCTTGCAGTCCAAGGGACTCTCAAGAGTTAAAAACCTACTAGGAAAGCTGAATCTCTCAAAATATGTCCATAAAGCAGAGTCCACAGATAACTGTTTGACAAATATTGGTCTAAAGCCATTTGAAAGTTGGAAATCATATTTTCCAAGATACTCTGATATGGAATCCTAGTCAATTCTGAAAACTGAAAATTACTTTTTTTCCTTTGTGTTTTTCTCCAATGCTTTTGCCATCATCACTGATTTTTCTGAATTCTAGACATAGTGTTTCTACCTAACCTATTTGGAGCAGTAAGAACTGATGCTAGTATATTATCAGTTGCTGAAACACAGTGTTCAGAGTCTGCTCAGCCTAGAGGCCATGTCTCTGCTCAATGAGCTTTGTGCAGAGACAGAAAAATAGATCCTCATGAAAAAAGCTTAGGTTCAGACAGATGACTCTTCCTCTGTGTGAGTTATTTTGAAGAGAATAACTATTTGGAGGAAAATAGAATATTGTGACAAACAGTGAGATGACTTAGTCACAAGAGTATGGCTGTAGAGGGCAGAGTCATAGACAGGGAGCAAGATCTAGGGATGCCATGGATAAATGCGGAAATCATCACAAACTCAAGAGGACTATAGATTTCTGGAAAATTTTTTCAAGACTAATGAACAGGTGCTAAAAAGTACTACTGAATTTCTACTCAGAGCATGGACCTTGGGCTAGTAGCAACGTCCACATGGCCTGGGTGCTTTCAGAAATACAGAATTAGGGACTTTCCTGGTAGTCCAGTGGTTAAGAATCCAGTTGCAATGTGGGGGACATGAGCTCTATCCCTTATCAAGGAACTAAGATCTCATATGTCAAGGAACAACTAAGCCCACACACCACAGAGAGCCCGCCTGCAGCAACTACTGAAGCCCTTGCACTCTGGGGCCCAAGTGCCACAGCTAAGACCTGACACAGACAAAGGAAAAAATACAGAATCTCAGGCCCCACCCAGACCTACTTAATCAGAATCTACACTTCAGCAAGATCCCCAAGTGTTTCCCATGCACATTGAAGTCGAGAAGTACCAGACTGGGGAATAACTTTAACTTGCCTGGATGTTGGAGTTACCTGGGGGTTCTAAAAACCAGCGAGGCCTGAGTCCCACTCCCAGAGAATCTGAATTAATTGGTCTGGTGGTTGGCCTGGGTGTTGGGATTTCTAAACACTCCCCAGGCAATGCCGATGAGCACAGAGTTTGAGAAATGGTGACCCGCACAGCACGATCCTGGCAAGCCCAGCTCAGCACACTGCCACACTGCTGATGAACGAAGTACCATTGTGAGTGCCTGGAAATGAAAACCAACTCGTAAATGTCAGAACATCTGCTCAGTGATCCCCAGGGTGTTTGTCAAGATGCCACGTTTATGACTTGCTTGTGCTGATATTTAGCCAACACAAATATTGTCTGAAATGGGATTACGTGGTGGACTGTGAACACCCGAGAGACACATGACAGGTGGGGCCTAGATCAGAATTCCTGAGAAAAGTAGTGAGGCTCTAAAGACAGCTGAAATGTGATGGGGAATTTGAGACAAAAGTACGTATGGCTTTAACCAAGAGTGCTTTACACTGTGATCCCCAAACTCGAAGAATTACAGTGACCCCCAAATAGAAACCAGCCTAGACTATGCAGGAATATCTCTCCTATCAGGAAAACTTTTATCCTGGAAAGTTAGTCCTTTAGATCATCACCATGCAGAAGAGGAAACAAATGGCCTCTGCCATCAAAACATGACATGCACTAAAGCAAGCTTTATTTAATGACAGCTCTCCCATGTGAAGTCTAGCTATGTTTTAGGTAAAATTATACAATCTTGGCTTTGGAGCTTTCTTGGCTATAATAGATTAAAAGCAGTCATTTAAAAGAGGTGCAAGATAAAGACTGGCAAGGACAAATACACTGACAGAAGAAGAGCATGCAACTGAAAACTTGACCCATGACAAACGTGACCCAGGAACTCTGAAGGTGGAGGAGCCTGGGGCACTTTGAGTAGAGGATGGATTTGAGCACATCCCAACACAGCCAAGCATCTCTGCTCTACAGCACAGCAACATGACCCCAACGCCCAGCAACAATGGGCATCACTGGAGGTTTAAAAGGGCCTTTTGAAATGATGATGGTAATGACAACAGACATTTTTACAGTTGTTGCGAGACAATGAGTAGCTCTGAGCACTGTGGCCCACGAAATGTGAGCCCTTTACAAAGCAGTTCATATACACAAGGGTCAGTCCTCACAGCAATTCTAATAGTGAAAAGTGAAGTTGCTCAGTCGTGTCTGACTCTCTGTGACCCCGTGGACGGTAGCCTACCGGGCTCCGCTGTCCATGGGATTTTCCAGGCAAGAATGTGGGCTACCATTTCTTTCTCCAGGGGATCTTCCCAAACCAGGGATCTCCTGCATATAGCCTCAGGGCATATTTATTCTCTAGAAAGTGACTCTGGAGGAAGAGGTAGCTGGTGACAACAGGAAGAACACTTTGCCCCAGGTCACTGGGTGAAGATAAGGGAACTCGGGAATATTGACACCCCCACCCACCACCCCCAAGGAGGGAGACCTGATCCCTTTAGTAATAGTAAGGTACTATTATTATTATTAGTCTTCTTTTAAATTGTGGAAAGTGAAGCAAAAAGAGGTTAGGTTATTTGTCTGCAGTTGTATTAATATATCTAATAAGAAGAAGTGGAGGTGATGGAATTCCAGTGGAGCTATTTCAAATCCTGAAAGATGATGCTGTGAAAGTGCTGCACTCAATATGCCAGCAAATTTGGAAAACTCAGCAGTGCCCACAGGACTGAAAAAGGTCAGTTTTCATTCCAGTCCCAAAGAAAGGCAATGCCAAAGAATGCTCAAACTACCACATAATTTCACTCATCTCACACGCTAGCAAAGTAATGCTCAAAATTCTCCAAGCCAGGCTTCAGCAATTCGTAACCGTCAACTTCCAGATGTTCAAGCTGGTTTTAGAAAAGGCAGAGGAACCAGAGATCAAATTGTCAACATCTGCTGGATCATTGAAAAAGCAAGAGAGTTCCAGAAAAACATCTATTTCTGCTTTATTGACTATGCCAAAGCCTTTGACTGTGTGGATCACAATAAACTGCGGAAAATTCTGAAAGAGATGGCAATGCCAGACCACCTGACATGCCTCTTGAGAAACCTATATGCAGGTCAGGAAGCAATAGTTAGAACTGGACATGGAACAACAGACTGGTTCCAAATAGGAGAAGGAGTACATCAAGGCTGTATATTGTCACCTTGCTTATTTAACTTATATGCAGAGTGCATCATGAGAAATGCTGGGCTGGAGGAAGCACAAGTTGTAACCAAGATTGCCAGGAGAAATATCAGTAACTTCAGATATGCAGATGACACCACCCTTATGGCAGAAAGTGAAGAGGAACTAAAAAGCCTCCTGATGAAAGTGAAAGAGGAGAGTGAAAAAGCTGGCTTAAAGCTCAACATTCAGAAAACGAAGATCATGGCATCTGGTCCCATCACTTCATGGGAAATAGATGGGGAAACAGTGGAAACAGTGTCAGACTTTATTTTTCTGGGCTCCAAAATCACTGCAGATGGTGACTGCAGCCATGAAATTAAAAGATGCTTACTCCTTGGAAGGAAAGTTATGACCAACCTAGATAGCACATTCAAAAGCAGAAACATTACTTTGCCAGCAAAAGTCCATCTAGTCAAGGCTATGGTTTTTCCAGTGGTCATGTATGGATGTGAGAGTTGGACTGTGAAGAAAGCTGAGCACTGAAGAACTGATGCTTTTGAACTGTGGTGTTGGAGAAGACTCTTGAGAGTCCCTTGGACTGCAAGGAGATCCAACCAGTCCATTCTGAAGGAGATCAGCCCTGGGATTTCTTTGGAGGGAATGATGCTAAAGCTGAAACTCCAATACTTTGGCCATCTCATGGGAAGAGTGACTCACTGGAAAAGACTTTGATGCTGGGAGGGATTGGGGGCAGGAGGAGAAGGGGACGACAGAGGATGAGATGGCTGGATGGCATCACTGACTCGATGGACGTGAGTTTGAGTGAACTCCGGGAGTTGCTGATGGACAGGGAGGCCTGGTGTGCTGATTCATGGGGTCGCAAAGAGTCAGACAATACTGAGCGACTGAACAGAACTGAACTAAACTGAATAAGAGGTAAACATGAATTAGGGTTTGGGTAGAAATTCTTCACACTATGTCTTGGGCTCCTACTACACTAACTAGAAGCTAATTAACTGGGATGTCTACAATTATGGAACTGGATTATCACTTCATGATGTCTTTATCCCATCTCTGAACTTTCTCCTTCTCTCCTCATCCCCGCACTGGAATAGATGCTTTTCTGTGTATAATGCCATCACTTCTCTCCCAGGTGATTCTGGAACTTTTATACATCACTGGACAGAACTGGATGGACAGCTCCAACTGCCCTGGGGGGTAGACTGTGTCTTGTTTGTCTTAGTACCCGAGTACCGACACAATACCTGGCACACAGCAAATGTGAACGAATTCATCAGTTCACTACATTTTCTCTTTTTTCACTACATTTATTTATTCATTTTTGTGCTGGGTCTTTGCTGCTGCTGGGGTTTCGTCTACTTGCGGAGAGTAGGGGCTGCTCTCTAGTTGCAGTGCAGTGGCTTCTCTCCTTGTGGAGCACAGACTTTAGGGCACAGGCCTCCAGGAGCTGTGCCTCCCGGGCTCTGGAGCACAGGCTCAGTAGCTGTGGTGCATGGGCTTAGCTGTTCTGTGACATGTGGGATCTTCCTGGATCGGGGATCGAACCTGAGTCTCCTCTTCTTATGAGGATACCAATCACTGGATTTAGGACCCTCCTTCAGTCTGAACTCATCTAAAACTCCTTAACTAATTATATCTGCAAAGGTTCAATTTCCAAATACGGTCACCTTCTGAGGTTCTGAGTAGACATGAATTTAGGAGCACTAGTCAACCCACTACTCCAAGGAAATTGGGTTTCATTGCCTTAAGTTAGTAGTGGTTTTCAAACTTTGCATAGCAGATTCCTTTGGAAGACTTATTTAAACAGAGAGCTGGGCCCCATCTGCAGAGAGTCTGATTCAGTAGACGCTCTATAGTGGGGCCTGAGAATCTGCATTTCTGACAAGTTCCCTGGTGATGCTGACACTGCTGTCTAGGCACCACACCTGGAGGACAGGGAAGCCCGGGTCAACCTCAGACAAGGGGATGACAAGGTGGGCATTATGGATGGACCATGCTGGAAGCTGCTGGATTAAGGTTTGCAGAGAAACATGACTGAAGGCAAGTAAAGCCCCTTGAAAGGCAGTGGCCCTGGAGAAAGATGATGAACCCCTGCCCTGAACTGAAGCAGTGACAGTGGGATTGGAGAGAAAAGCACAAGTGGGAGAGTTTAAACAGACATAACTTGCTGACTGACAGGATATGGGAGATGGGGGACAAGAAAGACTCCATAGGGCCCCCAGCTACCTGGTTGTGAATGTGGGATGATGGCGGCGCACCCTTGGGAGTGAGGACAAGTCTGCAAGGTGAAAGGATGAATTTGGTTTGGGGATCTGTTAGGTTTGAAATATCTGGGTATTATACCTAACATAGCTGGATCTGAAACTCAAGAGAGAAGTCTGGGGTTGAGGTGGT
The DNA here is from genome assembly GCA_917880005.1 of Nanger dama. Lineage (NCBI taxonomy): Eukaryota > Metazoa > Chordata > Mammalia > Artiodactyla > Bovidae > Nanger > Nanger dama. Next base: position 944,663 of record CAKJTW010000075.1, read on the forward strand.
TTGTAAGTATAAATTCTGGGGTTTTGTTTTTTTAAGTGAGTATGTATTTGTTCACAAACTACTGGACTGACAGTGGCTTAAATAACAAAGACCTTAAGTTATTAACTCTGACCGGAAGCCTGAATGCTTCCAGAACTCCAGAGCTGGTTCAGCAGTTCAGTACCATCACTAGGGACTCAGGGTACCTCTGCCTTTCCGTTCTGCCACCCCCCGAGGTACTGGCAACATCTCCACTCATGGATGCAAGAGAATGGTCACACTGTGTGTTCAGGTTTGCGATCTGTTCAGGTTTGTGATAGGGTCACAGGCAAGAAGGAAAGGGGTAGAGAAAAAGTGGGTTTCTCTTCTGTAAACAGTCCCCTGTCTGTGAGGATGATCTTCTGGGAAACCCCAGGCAGACATCCCTTTGTCACATTGGCCGGAATTGGTCAAAAGCCCACTCCAAGACCAATGACTGACAAAGATGAAGAGCATGGTGATGGATCACTGTTCATCCCGAGTGCTGGGGAAATCATCTTGTCAGTAAGTCTTCTTTCCCTCTCCTCTTTCTCTCACACTCTTTCTTTCTATGTCTTGGCCTCATTCTCTCCTATCGAAAATGAACCTTGCCTTTTGAATAGTGGGGAAGGCAAAAGGAGCTGATGAGAGGGAGACGTGGCCACAGAGAGTTCAGGCACCACAGAGAATTCCACAGCCTCACATAGCTCCAGATTAACTACCCTAAGGAAAAGAGTTTTCTCTAAGCATCCATACATTCAATGCCAGGGACAATTCTGATTGACTTGGGTATGTCACCTTAGCCAAGGTTGGCCTTACCTATTCTTAGGGATGAGTGGCATTGCTTTGTCAGTATAACTTCCTTATAACTATTGGTTTTTTGTCTTTAAATGTAGAGTCATAGTTTTATTATTTTATTTTTTATTGGAGTATACGTGCTTTACAATGTTGTGTTGCTTTGCAATGTTGTGTCTGCTGTACAACAAAGGAAATCAGTTATATATATACATATATCCTCTCCTTCTAGCGCCTCCCTCCCACCCCCAACTGTGACTACAAACATGACTACTATTGAAATAGAAAGAGAATGAAGATTTGAAGATCAGATGGGAAGGCAGTAGAATAAATCACCCCTTCTAATTATGTGGGTTTGGATTGTGGTGGGAATGAAAAGGAAGACAAAAATGATGAAAAGAATTTTAGACAAATAATTAAGAAGTTTGGATCCAATGCATATTTCAACTCTGTTACCAGGGGAAAGAATAGCATTCATTGTTTTGATTCTAGAGGAGACAAAAATCTGCTTAAAGCAAATTTCACTCTTTCACCTTGTTTCCTTTTCAGCAAATCTGAACTTGTTCACAAAATGTTGGTTATGCCCCAGTACACAGCACTATTCAGTGCTGCAATGGCTCAGCTCAGCCCCTAATATTTTCAGTTTTCAATTCCATCTGCCTACTTATCATTGATTCCAGAGGATCCCAGAGTATACTCGCTTCCTTTTTCCTGTAAGCAATGAATCCCAAGTTTGTATGCTCACTGAATTGGAAGGGGAAAAAAACCCAGTCTTTGGCAGTAGAAAAGGACATGGACAATTCTTCCCTAATGGAAAGAGTGCTTCATTTTTCATTACTCTTGAAAGCATGTCTCCTTTCATAGCTGAGAAACAGCCATCATCACCTCATCACCACCTTATCCTCCAAGTGCACTTTTGTTAAGGCAGTACAGCAGTTATTGACTATCTGAAGGCTTAAAACTCTTTAGAGGCCTCTAAATCCCCAAACAATCTGTGGACAACCTCAAAGCAGACATTTCCCCCAGGACACAAAATCTGGTTTTGAGACACTGATGGTGTTCTGCCTCTAGTAGAAACTCCGGGTTGTCCAGCCCAACACAGTACTGAAGGGCCTCCCAAAGGAGCTGCCAACTGGGGCTGTCAGCTGAGGCTGTGATTCAGACAAAGAAGCAGGTGGGGATAACAAGCTTGTACCTTGGGACCAACTTGAACTTGAACTCTTCCTCCTAGTTACCTTATCCCCGTACTCACCTTTCAGATGTGTCATCTGGGTTCCTTTGAAAGAAAATCAAAGAGAGAAAGACACCATGGTCCACTTCTAATCCTCTCTTTTAAGTAACCACAGCAATGCCCTCTTTGTGACTGGGGACCTTGTTACCTGGGTCTCATTTACCACCAGAAGCTTGGCCTTCTCAACGCCTTCAGGTAACATGTTGACAGAACTGTCACAGCCGTGCTATCAGGGCTGTAGACCCTTCACAGATCAGATCTTAACACTACTGACACTTGGAACCAGGTAATTCTTTGCTTCAGGGGGTTGTTGTGTGCCCTGGAGGATGTTTATAGAGTCCCTTGGCCTGTGTGACTAGATACCACCAACACTCCCTATTTGTGACAACCAAAAACTCTCTAGACATTGCCCAATGTCCCTAGAGGGGCAAAATCATTCCTTGTTAGTTGAGAACCACTTCACTAGGCACAGACCTTAAATGGGAAAGCAAGGCCACTGGGCAGGAGAAGTCCCGATAATGTCCTTATCTGGCTGAGCGTCCACTAGCAATCATGCCTTCCTGCCCCTCTGGCCCAGGCTATCTCTCCCACTGATTGCCCCTCTTATCACAGGGCAAAAGCCAACTCATCTTGAACATTGACCCTTGTCCTCCTGTTGATGACCTCGGCAGTCAAGAGGCAGTGGTTCCCCCCACCCCAAAAGTCCTTAGCTCATTAATTAAGTTCTGATAGCCAGAATGCAAAGAGCTTCCCTGCAGAAATACCCAGGAACAAGACTGCCGAGCCACTGATTTTCCTGCCTAGATGAACACTGCTCATCTGGAAAGACACTGTCTGAAATAATCAGGAGTCAGTTTGCTCACCTCTCCTCTGGGTGGAGCCCCCTCAAAGACTTGCCCCATTCAATCTCCCCTGAATGGAGGAATCAGCTTTGCTACTGGTCAATGTGACCCTGGCCAGTCCTAGTTAAAATGGAGGCGTAGCTATATGGTGAAATTACTAAATATTCTTATAAGATGGAAACGGTGCTTAAATATACCCAATGGAGTACACTGCAATGTATTTTTCTATTTATTAATAATAGTTCAACTTCTTGCTCTGACAAGCACCAAAGTGGATTTGGATTTAAAACTCCTGAAAAGCAAGACTTTCAAGACCAGAGACAGGGTGTGGTAGGATTCTCACGTTGTTTGTGTTTCTGAGTGTATTGCTAGTACCTTTGGAAACAATGGCACCCACCACCTTGACGAGTCTTAAGTTCACATCTCCTTAAGGTCAAGTCTCAACCTCATAGTCACCTTTGACAGTAAATACCACATTGAGATGTATAACCCAAAGAGCATAGCCTAAGAAATTGTGTCTTTCTGGAAAATGACCTAACAATGCCAACCTTCTTTAAACGTTGTTCTTAAAATGCCAATCTATAAAATTTAAATTTATAGAAACCCTCAATTTAAAAGAAAGATCACTTTTAAAATGTAAAACGTTGCACTTACTTTTCAGAACACATAGCCTATGTAAGTATATCATTTTGAGATCTGATCCAAGGGGATGCTTTTTCTATTTTCAGCCTTATTTGCCCAGTCTTGCAAATATTTGTACTCATTCAGAGTGACGGCTTCCCTAGTGGCTCAGATGGCAAAGATGGTAAAGAATCTGCCTGCAATGCAGGAGACCTGAGTTCAATCCCTGGGTTGGGCATACCCCCAGAGAAGGGAATGGCTACGCACTCCAGTATTCTTGCCTGGAGAATTCCATGGACAGAGAAGCCTGGCGGGCTACCGTCCATGGTGTCACAAAGGTTCAGACACGACTGAGAGTAACACTAACAGAGTGATGGCCAAAATTCAATAGTCACAGCTGTCACTTTAAACACTCCATCTTTGAAAGGACGAATCAATAGAAACAAAGAGCTCCCTGGTTCTCAGCACCCTTCAAAGGTTCCTAACACGCTTTCCTAGCTATCTGGTCTACATCTTTGGCTAATAGACTTCAAAAGCTGATTCAAGTGGAAAGAGGATCTAAGAACAGAGAAATCAGCTTTGCTATTAGTCAATGTGATGATGGTAAGTCCTAATTAAAACAGAGGAATAGATGCATGGCAAAAATTACCAAATATTCTTGTAAGATTGAAACTGTGCTTAAATATACCCAACAGAGTATACTACAATATATGTTTTTTTTCTATTTAATAGTTTAGCTTTTTGTTCTGACAAGCATTTAAGTGGATTTTGATTTAAAACCCCCAAAAGCAAGATGTTTAATCACACTTATTGTTTCAAGGAAACCATGGCCAAGAAGCAATCAACTTAATGAACAATATGCCACTAATCACCCAAGATTCATGTTTAAAGGAGTGAATGACCCCTCTGTTGTGTTTCAAATTGCCTCTCAGTGTCTACTAAATGTATCTGTGGAAATGTCACCAGGACAGTATCTAGCTTTAAATTCATCAACTTTAAATAGTACAATACTTTGCATTCATGCTAACTGGTTTCAAAGTACAAATGAGTGGCCAGTTAGGGGTAAAAGAACATTGTCCTTGGAGATAGGAATCCAGTATTTTTCCATAATCGAGTGACTCTGGGCAGATGACTTCACCACCAAGCTTCAGTGTATCTGCAAAATGAGGTGACTGAATACATTGAACAATATTTCCCAGACTTCACACTTAAGTGTGACCTTTTGGAATGCTTCCAAATACTTGTGCCACATGTTTTATTAATAGTTCTAACTATTTTCTTTGAATCCACTCATCTTTTTGACACAAATTTATCTTAAAAAGAAACCTTGTATTAATACCATAAATGGGAAACTAGTATCAGTTGACATAAATACAAAAAGGGAGAAGAGTGTATTAAACTCAATCTAAATACTATTGCCAGCCAAAGGCTCAGATTCTGTATTTGTTTTCTGATAAAAAACACCAGTTTGCATAAAATAGAGAAGGTGTTTGCAACTATTGAGGCTTTCTGGGCCACATAATCTTTGTTGTTGGTAGTGGTTTAGACGCTAAGTCGTGCCCGGCTCTTGCCACACCATGGGCTATAGACCATCAGGCTCCTCTGTCCATGGGATTTCCCAGGCAAGAATACTGTAGTGGGTTGCTCTTCCCCACCCAGGATTGAACCTGTGTCTCCTGCATTACAGGCCATTTCTTTACCACTGAACCTCCAGGGAAGCCTTACAACCTTTGTTGCAGCTACTCAATTCTGCTATTGTAGTGTGGGAGCAATCATTGACCAAACGGGTATGAGTGGGTTGGTTATGTCCCATGTTGGTTATGTTAAATAAATAAAAACTTTATTTACAAAAACAGGTAATGGACTGGACTTGGCCCCAGTCTATAGTTTGCCAGCTCCTGGACTAGAAAAGTGTGAAAAACATAATATTACCAGACAAAGACTGACTATTCACAAGAATCTAGAGAGAATTTTAAAAGGACCTCCTCTCCCAGTTGGAAATCCAGTGGGTTTTAATATCTTCAGTGTTCCATGTTATCTACTTTGAAAAACACTTGGTTGAATTTCTACCCTAAGAATCTCTGATAAAACTCTTCCCTTTATCTTTTACATCCTGGATAAAGTCTAGGATTTCTTACTTGTACAGACACTCAGTGTATATATTTTTAAAGTTTTCTCATTCATTGAAATATCAGTTGGAAATGTCTTCACTTTTACGAGACCAGTGGTTTTCATCCTTGGTTACACATTAGAGTTATCTGGAGAGTTTTTAAAATACCTATACCTCATATATCTGCAGGCATGCTCAGTCACTTAGTCCTGTCTGACTCTGCAACCCCATGGACTGCAACCTGCCAGGCTCATCTGTCCATGGGATTATGCAGGCAATGATACTGGAGTGGACTGCCATTTCCTTCTCCGACCCAGAGATCAAACCTATGCATTGGCAGGCAGATTCTTTACCACTGGGCCACCTGGGAAGCCCATACCTAATATATACATATATCTTAATGATTCAGATTTATTAGCACTCAGTCATTTGTGTGTGCACATGCTGGCTATTGCAAACTTGCACAGTCAGTTTCAGCTAGGGTGACCACCTATCCTGGTTCACCTGGACTGTCCCAGTGTTAGCACTGAAAACCCAGTTTTTTCCCAGGAAACCCTCCATCTTAGGCAGTGAAACGGTTGTTCACCTCAGTGCCAGCCCACCACTGGCAGAAAATCCTCATTTCTTTTGAGGAGGGTCAGGACAGTTTCAGAGAGAAGATGAAGCTTCAGTAAATTTCCTTAAGTAGATCCATTCTCCTCCATTGCCCATAGAACCAACGGTGGGCAACCAGGTGTTTAAAAATAAAGGGGCACGAGGCTCCCTGCTGTCAGTTTCAAGATCCTCTGGCCCTCTGCAGACTCAGGCAGGACAGGGAGGAATCCATCCATCACAGCATCCGCCCTCTGCTTCCCCTGCCTCACATGGACAGGCCTCTGGCTAGTATGACAGACCAGCAGTCGTTTTGACATAGATTCTGTCAGGCAGAGAGAAGTGACCTTTTATCTGTGAGAATGTTTGACAGTTCATCAGGCTGGTAAGCAGTCAACCCAAGGGGGCAAACATCAGAAATTGGTCCTGCGGCTGGCCTCGTGCCTTCTCAGTCTTCACAATGCCTCTGCTAAAATTCAGTTCCCTGGCACACTGTGGTCCTCGAACAATGATCCCTATGGCAAGATATCTTAGTAGCAAGAAAACGGGTAACTGGAAGACCTAGGATGAGATGGGGAGAGGAGGAAGAGTCCCAAGAGCCTATTGGAGCAGGTCGGAAAAAGTCAGTCCCTCCCTGACCAACTCTGATCACTGTAACGAAAGCATTCTCCCCAGTTCTCACATGTTCTCTTTTTTTTCCCCGTTTTTTTTTAAACATAATCTTTGCTATTTATTTATCTATGTCTATGCTATAGTGGCATGTGGGATCTTAGTTTCCCAGTTGGGAACTGAACCTGTGTTCCCTGCAGTGGAGGCTGCTGCCACTGCTAAGTCACTTCAGTCGTGTCCGACTCTGTGCGACCCCATAGACGGCAGCTCACCAGGCTCCCCCGTCCCTGGGATTCTCCAGGCAAGAACACTGGAGTGGGTGCACAAGAGTCTTAATCACGGGATCCCCAGGGAAGTCCCTCCAGCTTTATTGAAATAAACTGATGTATAACATTATGTGAGTTTAAAGTGTATCATGTGTTGACGTGATACACTTACATATTGCAAAATGATTATCAGCATAGCGCTAGCTAACACCTGCAGCATGGCATGTAGTTACCATTTCTTTTTTTGTGGTGAGGACATTTAAGATACTTTCTTGGCAGCTTTCAAGTATATAATACAGTATTATTTAACTATAACCACTATGCTATACATTAGATCCCCAGAACTTATTCATCTTACGGCTGCGAGTTTGTACACTTTAGCTAACATTGTTCCTTTTCCCCTGGTTCCTGGTAACCGCCATTTCAGTGTTTGTTTCTATCTGCTTTTTTAGATTCCACATATGAGTGATATCATATAGTATTCGTCTTTCTCTGACTTATTTCACTTAGTATAATGCCCTAAAGATCCATCCATGTTGTTGGAAATAACAGGATTTCCTTCTTCCCCATGGCTGAATAATATTCCATTATATATATATATATTTGACATAATATCTCAAGCTTGTTTGTCTATTTAGCTAGCTAGCTAGCTAGCTAGCTGCCACATCTTCTTCATCTATTCATCCATTGACAGACACATGAAAAGTGAAAGTGTTAGTCATTCAGTAATGTTCGACTCTTTGCAGTTCTGTGGATTGTAGTCTGCCAGGTTCTTCTGTCCATGGAATTCTCCAGGCAAGAGTACTGGAGTTGGTTGCCGTTTCCTTCCTCATGGGATCTTCCCAACCCAGGGATTGAACCAGGTCTCCTGCATTGCAGGCAGATTCTTTACCAGCTGAGCCACCAGGGAAGCCCCATAGATCGTTTCTAAATCCTGGCTATGGTGAATGATATTCACATTGTCATTGTGAACACCATTCATCTTATTTTATCTTCCTGAGATTCTGCTGGGTACGGCAGGTATTGGTCCCATTTTACAGAAAAGAAGCTGAAAATACAATTTCATTTGACTCAGAAGGAATATTGGTAGCAGAGTTTGACAATAACGTCTGCCCTGCACACACACTTTGCCCTGGGAGAGGCTTTCCCTTTTGCCTTGCAAATAGTGATAACTGGCCTTTATTTTTCATTTCACTTCCTATTGACTCATCATCAGGAACATTTATTGACCCCATGGCCATGCACATGGTCCTCAGCTTCCTGGTCAGCAGACCAGTCACAGGTTTCCACTTACGGTTCTATTTTTAAAAACTAGCATTTTAAGAGTTGAAATGAACTTTTCTACCATTACATTTTTTTTTAATAAAAAATTTTGACAGGGACAAAAATTTGGTTGATGAGAAGTCAGCAGTAGAGTTTCTGGATCCAGACTGTGTAGGCTTGAATTCCATCACTTACTAGCTGTGTGACCTCAGGCAATTAATTAACCTCTCTGTGCTCTGGTTTCCTCATCTACAAAATAGGAAGTAACAATACTTACTTCATAAGGTTATTGTGAAGACTGAGTGAGTCTATGTCAATTGTTTGGATCTGTGCCGGGCATGTAGTAAATGTGTTATATTCAGCTGTCATTCTCAATTTGCAGTGTTTCTCCCATAAATTTCTCTTAAACTCTTAGCTCCTGCTACTACTTAGCTACAAGTACAAAATGGTTTCTGGACAAAATTATGTAATGAGCTATTTTAAAGCTGGCATACAAGGCACCATGTCAGGGGCTTGTTCAGCACAGCAGGAATCAGGTCAAGATAGAAGGAAGTGCTAAAAATAACCCTGAGCCCTTACCACATGCCGAGTATCCTGCTAAGCACTTTTGACCCATATCCTTATAACAACCCACAAGAGACAGATACTATTATTACCATTTTGCAGACGAGAAAACAGAGACTTTGAAAGGATAAGGAGAGAACCAGCATCACACCAAGTTCAAAGGCAGATATCTTGAAGAGGGGTGTGGGGTGGGGTGGTTACCTACGTGATCAGAAAGAAGTTTCTGACCCAAAGTGAACCTCAGTTGCCCCAACTCTATACAAGGCAAGTTTAGCCCAAATGGCCAACAGTCACTCAAGGTACCATAAACCAGCCTGGCAATGGTCTTGCTAATGCTGAGGAGAGTGCAGGTGTGTCTGAGGGTCTCCCTAGCCTGGCCTTTATTTTGCTCCTGTTTAATAAGCCCAGCCCATTGCTTAGCTCTAATCCCGCCCCTTGTTACCAGTCTTCCCCATCCCCTCCTGATTCCACGTCAGCTCACACAGCAGGCCTCTTCAGATCAGTGTACAGTGAGCCCTCTGCCCTCCACTCCCCAGCTCTGCCTCGGAGACTTCCTGTCTCAGAGTCTGGATACCAAGCAACCACTTTTAAATATTTATCCAGCAGACTGCAGACAGTGAAAGCTTCTGGAGACCAGCGCTGGAAAGAGCAAACAATCCAAATGCCACTCCCATTCCCTTTTGATAATATTTCCGAGTTTACAATGACCCTTACCTCCTCCTGTCATCCAGCACCCCACCTCCTACGTGCCACCGTCTGTGTGCTGATTGTAACCTGGCATGGTGCGACTGCACCCCGAGCACGACCACAGCTAAAGTGCACGCTGCGGTGAGCTGGTGCCGCCCCGCTGTGAAGATGAGACAACTAAGGCTCGGGCAGATGGGTCAGCTTGCTTGCAGGCCTACAACCAGTAAGGGGCAAAGAGTAACTGAACACAGTGGGACTGACTCCCAAGTCCACATTTTGTCTTTATGTCACATTCAGATCACGCTTGTTCTGCAGCAGCGCTGTCACAGGTCACAGTAAGCACGCGTGCACACAGACCCAGGAAGCGCCATTCTATAGTTTCTCCCTGGACTGTCCCTTTTCTTCCATTTCCACCCTTCCTCCTCCTCATTTTTTGCGCTTGCCTAACTCCTATTCAAAAGCAGAGACATTACTTTGCCAACTAAGGTCCGTCTAGTCAAGGCTATGGTTTTTCCAGTGGCCATGTATGGATGTGAGAGTTGGACTGTGAAGAAAGCTGAGCACCGAAGAATTGATGCTTTTGAACTGTGGTTTTGGAGAAGACTCTTGAGAGTCCCTTGGACTGCAAGGAGATCCAACCAGTCCATTCTGAAGGAGATCAGCCCTGGGATTTCTTTGGAGGGAATGATGCTGAAGCTGAAACTCCTGTACTTTGGCCATCTCATGGGAAGGGTTGACTCACTGGAAAAGACTGATGCTGGGAGGGATTGGGGGCAGGAGGAGAAGGGGACAACAGAGGATGAGATGGCTGGATGGCACCACTGACTCGATGGACATGAGTTTGAGTGAACTCCGGGAGATGGTGATGGACAGGGAGGCCTGGCATGTTGCAATTCATGCGGTCGCAAAGTCGGACACGACTGAGCGACTGAACTGAACTGACTGAACTCCTATTCATCTTTGAAGAGCCAGCACAAATGTCAACTTCTCCATAGAAATTCCTCTTTCTCTTCTCAGCTGTTTGCAGCCAAAGTGCTTACTATATCCTAACGCAATGGTCATTGATCTATTTCTGTGTTTATTTCCCTGAGGACAGGGGTTACAATTAATAGACCCATTGAGTCCCCCTCACCTGGGGTAGTGCTTGCCACATAATAGATCTTCAATGCTTGTTTGTTGAAGGAAGAGGAGGGAAGAAAAATAGGAGGAAGGAGAAAGGGGAAGAAGGAAAAGGAAAAAGAGAAGGGAGGCGAGAAAGCAGGTGAAAGGGGAGCAACTGCTAGAGGATAGCCTAATGTGCCTGTAGGGCATAGCTTTTCAATAAATTCACATGTCTTTCACGAGACAGTGTATTATTTTCCAGTCTTGATGTTAACCAAATAGAAGATCAGGTCACCTAAGCAGGTTACACCTACTGATGAGTAGTAGTGTATTTAAATATGGATGTACTCAGGCTGAGTGACCTATCTGGAAAATCTTAGTTATTATATAATGCATAGAGCAATGAATTTGCAAACCATATCCTTTGTTTTAACACACGGCATCCCCGGAGTTTGCTGGGAGCTGGAGGAAGATTTCTTAAACAATTCCCTCTTGATCATAAGAGTTAAGCCTTGCTTGAACTGCATGGAGTCAGAAGCCTTTGGGTGTCTGTTCCTCCCCTTCATCCTTCTGGCTGGGGGTATCGAAACTCGATAGAGATATCAAAACTTGAAAAGATGTCAGAACTCAATAGAGAGCTACCTTTCCTCCTGGGCAATCAGTGTGCTAAACCTGAGTCATTTCAGAGTGATGTTTTCAACACTTTTTCTGCCTAGGTGGCACTCTTCCTAGGCTCCTAGGATTCTTTGCATCCTTCCTCCAGAAAAATGGATCCTGGTGTCCCTGTTTGAGATGCAAGGACATGAAAACACAGAAAGATGACATGTAGACAAGAAAGAAAAAAAACAAAAATCTCCCAGAGGAATCATGTACCAGGCAGTGCTCTCTGTAGTGTTGGAAGTATTTGCTTCATTTTGAGCCTGGACTGAGCGGTGCGATGGTTGGCTCTGCACCAGCCTTGTATCTCAATGGGACCCTCACACCCAGTGGGTGCGAACTGTCATGCTGGCCAGAATGTGGTTGTGGTGTCAGCCCAGGCCATCTGGACTCCACACAGCCTGAATTATTAACCACTTTACTGCCCGCAGTGAAGTGCATGCTTAGAACTCTGGAGCCACGCTGCAGGTGATGAGTGAAAAACTGATCTTTAGAGAGCCATTTACAAGGTGAAAACCCCTCAAACAGGAAAGGTTTAGAATATTCTAGAAAGGTCATGGCTGATCTGCCTTCAACAAATATTTTTTCCATTTATTGAACACATGCCTTCTGCTAGGCTTCCTTTCAGATGCTTTGCATGAATGACTTATTTGAACTCTCACAGGAAACCTACGAGATAGGTGATATTATCTACATTTCGCCGTGAGGAAGCCACAGCACAGAGAGTTTCCCAATCTTGCCCAAGGTCACAGAGGAAATAAGCAGTCCCCATGGGATTCAAATCCAGTCTGACTAGAAAGCTGTGTACTTAAAGTTGACTATTATATCCCTGTACATGTGTGCTAAATCATTTCAGTTTTGTCCAACTCTTTGCGACCCCATGGACTGCAACCCACCAGGCTCCTCTGTCCGTGGGGTTCTCTAGGCAAGAATACTGGAGTGGGTTGTCATGCCCTCCTCCAGGGGATCTTTCCAACCCAGGGGTCAACCTGTGTCTCCTGTATTGTAGGAGGATTTTTACCACTGAGCAACTAGGGGAAGCCCATTAATATATCCTCAGTGGCTACTTATTATAAACATGATGTCTTCTGGGGCACTGCAAGATAGATAATAGACAGATGGATGAATAGATAGCTAGATAATAGATAGATGATAGATGGATGAATAGATAGATAATAGAATCTCATAATTTCAAGTTTAGAAAATACGTGTATACTTCCAAATTTGCCAAGTCAAAATACACAGACTTGAAAGCCTAACTATCACTACAAAACAACAACAACATAAAGTTTGGCCAAAGTAGCAGAGACAGGACTAACATGTCTGTGGCTTGTCTAATTATCTGGCACTGGAAATGTTATCTCAAGTAAGTCTCTGATCTCAGAAGGCAGACACTGCCCCCATTTTACAGATGAGGAAATAGTGGCTTAGAGTTTAATTGGCTCATGTTCACATGGCTGCAGAGGGGCAGGACCACATTCAAACTTGAATCTGTGTGGCCTCAGACCCAGACTCTGTAATCATTTTTATTAACTTCTAGCATCATGTCTTTTTACGTGTCTCCTGAGTATCAGTGCGAACGCTATTTAAAAAAACAAAACAAAAAGGAATGTTGCCGCAGCTCTTTGATGCCTTGTAGTAGAAAGCAATGGCACCCCCACTCCAGTACTCTTGCCTGGAAAATCCCATGGATGGAGGACCCTGATAGGCTGCAGTCCATGGGGTCGCGAAGAGTCGGACACGACTGAAGCGACTTAGCAGCAACAGTAGCAGCAGTAGAAAGCAGGTAGAATAACCATGTGTTTGCCTCAGTCCTCACAAACTCAACCTTTGGTCCCCTTCCTGGAGTCTCCTGCATTGCCGTTTCACGTCTGGTTCACATTCCTGCAGACCTGCTTTTTATGGAAGTTCTGCTCAGTGGCCTCAGGTTTCAAAAGGAAATCTTCTGATGAGCATATTGGCCCAAGGCCCCAGAGTCAGCTGCCCGGCCCATCAACAATGAACCATGGAGGATGAATGTCTGCTCCGTGTGCTTCCGAAGAAGCTGTTAGCCGGCTCATCGAAAGAAGCCAAGGACAGCCCTTGCTTCAACACTGGCCATGGCTGATGAATGCAGCCATTGTAGACGCAGTCCCGGCCGTGCCGAGGGGAAGATTCCTTCCAAACTGCTTTCTTTTTATTTTTTCTTTTTAAAATCACACAATCCTTCCCTCTGATATCGAATATCCTGCTATTAGAATCTCCCTGCCAATGCAGGAGATGTGGGTTCTATCCCTGGGTTGGGAAGATCTCCTGGAGAAGGAAATGGCAACCCACTCCAGTATTCTTGCCTGGAGAACCCTATGGACAGAGGAGCCTGGTGAGCTACAGTTGGACATGACTAAGTGATTAAACAACTAGAAGGGGGCAGTTACTTTATCCTGCCCTGCTGAGAGTCGTACGTCTGATAGAGACTTACACACTGCATTAGTTGTAAAGGAAAAAATGAAGTCTCAACATCATCTTTATTCCTGACATGTGGCTCAACCCTCTCCCAGTGCATACCCTCCACCAGTCTCCTTTTCCCCCAACATGGTCCCGCCACCTTGCCCAGACATCAGTACTATTTTGGCCTAAAGGACACTTATTTGTACTTTTTGGTCTTGGATAAACAAACTGCCCCTGTTCAGAGGTTCCTTTTCACATCCCTCCCCTCTTACAACTCCATGATATTTATATCATGGAACCGTCTTACTAAAACAGAAACTGAATGGCATTCCGTAGCTGACTACCAGACAGTCCTGGTTAAAGCCCTGGCTCCAATTCTGCAGTTACCTGGCCCAGGGATCTTGAACAAGTCTCCTCACGGCTTCTGCAAGCCGTGGCAGCATCTTTGTGCGCATGAGGAAAAAAGTCTCCCCCTGGGGGAGAAGCAGCCTGCCAGCACAGAGCTGGGCAAGCGTAAACCCACCTGGACCCCTCCCCCACCCTCACCACCCCTCAGCCAGGACCCTCAGGCATAACCAGAACCATTCACAGAGCCCCCATCTCTGTTTCAACTTGTCAGTTGGGAAGTGGGATAGATAATAAGAGTTCCACTGAATTCTTTCATGGATGAAGCTAAAGTGACCTACAGAACTGTTTATGAATCAGCCTGTTACTAGGAGATTTCTGCTGCTCTGGTTCAACTCCACCTCGCTTCCTGAGCCATCCATAATACTCCTGATGAAAAGCAGAGACACAATTTACTTCTTTGAGATTGCTCCTTCCCACACTCCCACACCCAGAGAACCAGCCCTTTTAGAATGTGATCAAAGAGCAGGGTGAGCTTGGTCAGTGTGCAGCCTGCACAGCTAGCTGCACAGGGTCCCACACTTACAAAGACCCTGCTCTTGGTTAAATGCTTTGATGGTACCTGAAATTCTCAATCACTTTTCAACAAAGAGCCCTACATTTTCATTTTGCACTAAGCTCCACAAATTATATTTCTGGTCCTGCCAATAAGCCTTCCTAAGCCCCAGATAGTTTTCTTATAGCTGACAAAAGATTGGGAAAGGAAAATGGATGGGACATCCCATCCCTCCACTGAATGTGAAGGTACCAGTCATAATTAGATGCGAGGCAGGATGGTGCAGGGTTTCCTAGGTGGCTCAGCAGTAAAGAATCTGCCCACAATGCAGAAGACACAGGAGATGCCGTGGGTTTGATCCCTGGGTTGGGAAGATCCCCTGGAGGAGGGCATGGCAACCCACTCTGGTATTCTTGCCTGGAAAATTCCATGGACAGAGGAGCCTGAAAGGCTACGGTCTATAGGGTTGCACAGAGTTGGATGCGACTGAAGTGACTGAGCACGCACACACAGAGGATGGTGCAGGAGACACAAGAGCATGGGCTTTAGGAGACAAATTGAGCTGGTGCACACACGCATCCTGCGAGAACGCAGACAGCTGCTCTGACCTGCGTGAACCCAGGCTTCCTCCTCTGTAAGTCAGGCGACTAACGCCTACTCTTCCCCGTGAAGAAAGGTCTGTCAGTGAAGGAGTCATCTAGCATGTGGCAGGTGCTCAACAAATGAGTCCCTCTCCAGCTTGTTTCAGGAATAGATACTTTAAGATGGGCCAGGTGGGACTTCCCTAAAGGTCCAGGGGTTAAGACACAGTACTTCTACTGCAGGGAGCCTGGGTTTGATCCCTGGTTGGGGAACTAAGATCCCTCATGGCACATGGGGTCAAAAATAGAGGGGGGTGGGGAAGATGGGCTATACACTACATTGCAAAGGGCAATGAGGGGGTCCTGATATCCCTTTGGCTCTAAAATTATATGATTCTCCATTAACCAAAACCTAAAAGTCAGCCCTCCTCCAGTCCCTAGTTATATTCTCTCTCTCTCCATATTTCCACTCTTATTACCTCTGCTTTGCTTCATACCGAACCCACGCTTCCTTCCTGGAGTGGACCACATGGCCGCCAACACACCCTACACTCACGCTCAGTCAGCTTAGCAAACTCACCAGGGAGAGACATCTCTCTCCCAGCATCTATATATCAGAGCAGGAAAAATTCTAACTGATCCTGCTTGGATTTCATCCCCACTCTGGAACCAGTCACTACTGCCTGAGTGACAGGGTGCGTGTCCACCCAAGGGCAGGACAACGGGGCTCAAGCCTCATGACTGACAGCCCCAGTGAGACGGCGTGGAATAGGGGGAGGGATGTCCTCAGAGGACACAGAGCTGCCAGGCAGATGAACGCAACTCCTCCTCCATGGTGTATGTGGTTTACTGCTCATTCCCAATAGGCGCCCACAGAAATGAAAGGAGGGAGAGGAGAATCCGGGAGTGCAGACAGTAACACTTGAGCCAACTTTCCCGGAAGGATGGCAAATAAGTGACACCTGTCATTAAAGAAGGTCTCTGGGGAGAGACAAAGAGCTGAGAAAAGCCAGAGTGTGTTCAAAGCTACTCATTGCATAACTGCAATTAACCTCACGTCTTTAAATTTTTAATAGCGGTGCACTGCTTTTTCATGCTTACCTTCTGTTTAAGCAAGCAACACTGGTTTTCTACTTCAGTGCTAACAGAAAGTTTCTTTCTGGAAAATAACTTTAAGCAAAACAAACTAGGTCAATTGAGAGAAAAATAATAAGCAAATAATAATAATGTAGACCTAGATAGCTGTGGACATGTAGTGGATATACTATGCCAATGACTAAAATATGGGAAACATTAGATTACTATACATACTGAACTTTCTCTTCCCAAGGATCGGTAAAAAACCAATACCTCTGTTTTGTTCCATGGGGTTATCTCTGACAAATAGTACGTCTCTCATTCTGTGAATGGTAAAGCTTTAGCCCAGCTTACAAAAATGGATCTGTAATAAGACCCTAGAATCCTCAGTTTCTGGCAGGCAGCAATTATTCCCTAGACAGGCTGTGTCTCAAGGCAAAGGGGAAAAACCAGCATTCCAAGACACTGGCCCACTGTATTACTCTGTTTCAGAGACAGACACACAGGGGAGGAGTCGAGAGAAAATCACTCCTCCCAGAGCTAACCGGGCTGATTGTCCCAGAGAACAAAGGGGCCCATTCTCTGTGGGCATCCGAGTCCAGCTGGCTCCAGGAGGTACCAGCCATCTCTCTGCAGGCAGAGCTTCCCCAGCTGATTTCCACACGTACCCATGTGTACAGCGGCAGCTGTTCCCTCATCTGGGTGTCTGCTTGGTCTTCCTTTTAGCTGCCAATTTCAGCCAGAGACCATTTTTAATGCCCAAAGAGTCAGACACAACTTAATGACTGAACAACAACAACAACAACAACAAATTGTCCACTCACCTTTGCAATTATTTTTACTTCTAGGCCAAAGGGAAAAGTCATCAGGGCTTGGATGCTGGTCGAGATACCAAAGCAAAAAGTCATCAGCGTTTTGATGCCGATCGAGATGCCAAAAAGCTGAACAAAGCCTGCAAAGGAATGGGTATGAAAGATATTTTGTTTTCTCATTCACTCCTGACGCTGATTAAACTTGATCTCACGTCTGGCTTTCCCACGATCTCAGGAAGATGACCTCCCACTTATCTTGTATTAATATCCTTCCAAGCTAAACTGATCGTTTTTAAGTTTCCCTTTATAAAAGCTCTCAAAGTTATCAGATCCTATTACATTTCAGGATTCAACATAATAGCTAGAGATTGAAAATTATGGCATTTAATTTGAACTTGAGCTGGGGGAAACTTCATGAGAAGTGTAGTTTCTACAATCCTAATGTCATCTAAATTCTCTGATGTCTTTCATGGGAGGTGGTGGGGAGTCAGGGCTGATGAGAACTGAATTAGGCACCTGGAGCTTCACCTGGAAGCTGAAC
The DNA here is from genome assembly GCA_917880005.1 of Nanger dama. NCBI lineage: Eukaryota > Metazoa > Chordata > Mammalia > Artiodactyla > Bovidae > Nanger > Nanger dama. Next base: position 962,336 of record CAKJTW010000075.1, read on the forward strand.
AAGTGGAGACAAAACTGTGATAAAGGTCAAGAATCAAGGGGCCACACTGGAGCAGCCATTTACATCCAGGCCTAAGTGCGGCCAAGAATGGGAGTCTAAGCAGGAGATTGGGCTTCTCTGTTGGCCCAGTGGTAAAGAATCAGCCTGCCAATGGAGGAGACGCAGATTCAATTCCTGGATCAGGAAGATTCCCCTGGAAAGGGAATGGGAACCCACTCTAGTATTCTTGCCTGAGAAATCCCATGGACAGAGGACCCTGGCGGGCTACAGTCCATGGGGTGGCAAAAGAGTCGGACATGACTTAGCGACTAAATAGCAACAACAAGCAAGAGATCAAGAGAAACGGAAACCCAGGAAGGAACAAAGTGGGATGAGGGAAAGAGCACCTAGTGCTGGGGCCATAATCAGAGGCTCTGGAACCCAAGGAAGTCCCTGGGCTGATCCCGGGTTTGTTGATCAAGGGTTCCAGGAGAACAAGGAAGTAAGGCAATAGCTTGGGAGGAAAAGGAGAGGCGAGGTTGATGAATTTCCTCAATTTTCTTTCTTATACCTATTGGGAAACTTTTAATATTCTAGGCACTGAGCCAAGCACTTTATATGTAAGATCTAATTGAGTTATTCTCACAAAAGTCCATTTTTCAGATGAGAGGAAAGGCATGACAAGTTAAGGAACGTGCCCAAAGACACAACACCAGTAAGCAGTGAGCCCTGGGACTGAACCAATTTCTGCCATTGCCTCCAAGTGCCAACAATTGAGAGACATCACAGCTAAGCATCTCAGCCACACAATGGCCACGGGTGGGTTCAGGCCTGAGAAGACAAGGCTGGTAGAAGCCGTCTGAATCCAAAAGCTGCTTTATTAAATGTTTCTTTTTCTTATTGTGATATAATTTCTATATCATAAAATCCACCCTTTTGCAGTGTTCAATTTAATGGGGTTTCATATATTCACAGGGTTTTGTAATCATCACCTCTAACTTCAGAACATTTTCATCAACCAAAAGAAACCCCGCATGTATTCATAGCCACTCCCACTCCACCTTCAGGTCCAGACAATCACTGGTCCACTTTCTCTCTCTATGGATTTGCTGATTCTGGACATTTCACGCACTTGGAATTACATTAAGTCCCTTACATATAAACGAGTCCCATTCCAAGAGTGCATTCATAAGACCAATTTGTTTTTAAGTCCAACAAAGTAGCCTAGGCACCCAACTAACACAATCAGCTACACAGTACTGTACTGTAAGACATTTATAATACTCTTCACACACATAATACATAAAAACAAACACAAAAATAAAGAAAAATATTTTAATCTTACAGTACTTTGAAAAGTACAATAGTACAGTACAAGAACCTGCACACAAGGACTGGGGCAGGACCAGGCCCTCAGAACTGTGAACATCCTGACACTCACGGGCAATCACGCCTCCTGATCAGCCAGCCAGGATGTGAGCAAGGACCAGCTCCTCTCTGCTGAGCTCACCTCTGATGCCCCCAAGCCGAACAGCCTGGTTGTCATCCTTCATTTCCAGCCCTCCCACCTCTGAATTATTCAACAATACTTACTATGTAGAAATCCCTTCTATTACTTCCCTCCACATTGTCTTCAACCCCATCTCCTTTGGGATTTCAGCGTTTCTTGGGCAAGGTAGACTATTCTATAGTTGGATAGTGAACAGGATAGAAGAGATACTGACTGCAGGAGGGAGACGAGGTGGGAGCCCGGCGTTCAGGCTGGAGGGCAGGCTGCAATTTCACTCCTACCTGGTGTCGATAGAACGCACGTTCGCATCTTGGAAATTTCGACACTTGAAGTTCATCTGTAGGGGACTCACTGTATACAATATGTGGCCTTTTATGTCTGGCTTTTTTCTCTTGGCATAATTTTTTATGAAGACAAGTGCTAGCTTTTACTAGAGGTAAATCAGTGGAGATTTACTCTCCTAGGAATGGGTATTGTGGTAGAAGATGGCCATTTAAGCTTTTTGTGTGACTCCAGGGGAAAGACCTGGGATCCACAGTGGAAGTTCTAGGAAGACATCTTTTGTTTCCGTAGAAGGAACTATCCAACTATAGAATAGTCTACCTTGCCCAAGAAACGCTGAAATCCCAAAGGAGCTGGGGTTGAAGACAATGTGGCGGGAAGTAATAGAAGGGATTTCTACATAGTAAGTATTGTTGAATAATTCAGAGGTGGGAGGGCTGGAAATGAAGGATGACAACCAGGCTGTTCGGCTTGGGGGCATCAGAGGTGAGCTCAGCAGAGAGGAGCTGGTCCTTGCTCACATCCTGGCTGGCTGATCAGGAGGCGTGATTGCCTGTGAGTGTCAGGATGTTTACAGTGCTGAGGGCCTGGTCCAGCCTCACAGGTGTTTCCCTGCTGCCTCCTGAATAAGGGCTGACATCTGGATGTGGGCTGGAGATAGGGGATGAAGTGGGTGTGGAATGAGTCAGCTGTGATTTCTGATAAATCCCTGAGTTCTTGGCTACCACACGAATTTAGTTCGCCAAGCACAGATGCAGCACCTACTGAATGTCAAAGTCATGCTGTGTTCTCCTCCTGCCTCCCACTTGGGTGTGGCCACGAGGTGGAACCACTCTTGTGCTGGTGACTGTTGGAGAGTCCCTTCTATGTGCCAAGTGCTAAACTGGGTACCACACACATCATCTTTTGTAACTTCCTGACAATCCTGTAAGGTTGTACTGTAATGACTTAACAAATGAGAATGCCAAGGCTCAGAGGTTAAATACTTGTCCAAAGTCAAAAAGTTATGAAATGAGGATGGGGTGATTGGACCTAGAGCCATCTTGAAAAGCTATCATTTGGATAAAGGTCTAGAATTCCAACCCCTATTAGTAAGTCCAAGCAAAATTTTATCATTGGCAAAACTCATTTGTAAGACCACATACTTATCTTATTGCTATACCAGCCCTGCCAGGGGTGGATTTAAATTCCTAGGGCCATGCTGTCCACTAGCCATCATGGTGAGACATATGGGTCATTTTTAATTTTTGAGAAGCCAAATTTTGAAATCCAGGTGAAATTAATTTTAACAATATATTTTAGTTAACTCAATACTGTATTGCAAATATCATTTCAACTGATAGCCAATTTCAAAGTTATTCATGAGATACCTGACATCCCATTTTTCACATTAAGTCATCAAAGGACTATATATATTCTACACTTACAGAACATTTCAACTTGGACCGGCCACATTTTGCATCCTCAGTAACCACATGCATCCACTATGTTGCATAGAGAGAGGTTAAAGGCCCTAGGGATCAAAAAGGTTATGTGGGCTCCCACTCATTCACTCACCTATGAAAGTCAAAGTAATAAGAATGCAATATTACTTAACCATAAAAAAGAGTTAAATTGGACCATTTGTAGAGATATGGATTGACTAGAGTGTGTCATACAGAATGAAGCAAGCCAGAAAGAGAAAAACAAATATTGTATATTAACACATATATATGGATTCTAGAAAACGCTATAGGTGAACTTATTTGCAAAGAAAAAATAGAAATACAGACATAGAGAACAAACATATGGACCCCAAGCAGGGAAAGGGTGGTGGAATGGACTGGGAAATTGGGATTGACATATATACACTACAATAGAAAGCAGAGAGCTAATGAGAACCTACTACATAGACAGGGAAGTCTACTCAGGACTCTGTGGTGACCTAAATGGGAAAGAAATCCAAGGGAGAGGGGATATGTATATAAGTATGGCTGATTCACTTTGATACAGAAAAAGAAACTAATACAAAATTGTAAAACAACTGTACTCCAATTTAAAAAACCCCACAAGAATGCTATTCCATAAAATAACAATTGATTTTTCCAAATAACGCTAAACTGGCAAATTTCCTTTTCACATCTTTGGTGCTTATGCTTCCCTAGCTCCTAAGTACCTTGGACCCTTGGTCTGGGTCTTGGTTAACCCCAAACCCTTGACACTGACCCCCATTAGGCCTTCCTCTCGGGGCTCTGTGAACCCCCATCCCAGCAGATCCCTCCTGTAGATAATGCCTTAATCTGATAGCGCACGGACCCCAGCATTCTTTATCCTCTCAGAAATGCAAAAGGAGGTTTGCCAAAACGGGTCTTAGAGGGGGAAGCCGCCATGGCGCTGTTGGAGGGTGGCTCTGGCTGGCTCTGGGGCCTGCTGAGAAGTGGTCACTCATCAGGGAGGGTAACAGGGAGGTCGCTTCAAACCCAGCAGAAATGCAGCTCCCCACCATCCTGCTGAAGCTCAGCTCCGTGTCTTCCCAGAAAATTGCTGGAAACTGCTGGAAATTGCTGGAAACGCCCAAGTGGCTCTTGGGCCTCCAAGGCTGACAGTCACCGGCTTCTGACCTTGACTGTGTAATTACTGTGTCCTATGCACAGTCAAGGCTGAGGTTCCTTCTTTCCTCATTTAAAAAAAAAAAAATAGCCTTTCCCAGAATCCCTGGGGACTGGCCCCAGTGCCTCAAACCATTGTAAATGTTTACAGGAAATTGTTCCCCTGCGCAGACTGCTTATATGACACACATACCGTGAAATGCAAGATGAGGTCACTGCTCAGTAAAGCGCTTCTTGGTCTAGTAGTGGAAACAGTTCCCCACATAAACCTGATGCCCAGACTCAAAGAGCTTGAGGGAAATCAAGTCACTTTCAGTTGCTGCCCCCCCTCACCTCCAGGCTGCTGCTGGGCCAGCCCCAGACTGCTCTGCTCTCCTGTTAAAAAGTATTGCAGGAAGGAAAGTCTTAAAAGCCTTACTTTAAAATTCTTAACTCAGTTGTCCTGAATTATGCAGATATAGGTTGACTGACTTTGACTGACTTTTACTATGTTCATGCAATGGAGAAGGAAATGGCAATCCACTCCAGTATTCTTGCCTAGAGAATCCGAGGGATGGGGGAGCCTGGTGGGCTGCCATCTATGGGGTCGCATAGAGTCGGACACGACTGAAGCGACTTAGCAGCAGCAGCAGCAGGTTGACTGAAGCATCGGAGCAGAGGATTTCCTGTTGGTCCCTGCTACGTACAGGCTTCCCAGGGTGCTGAGGGGTAAAGAATCTGCCTACCAGTGAAGGAGATACAGGAGACTCGAGTTTGATTCCCAGGTCGGAAAGATTCTCTGGAGAAGGAAATGGCAACCCACTCCAGTATTCTGGCCTGTAGAATTCCATGGACAGAGGAGCCTGGCAGGTTACAGTCCATGGGGTCGAAAAGAGTCCAACACAAGCGCGCACGCACACACACACACACACACACACACACACACACACACACACATCACATCACCTGCTACGAACAGAGTGCCTGAGTAGAGCACACAGCTTTACACCCACCCAGAGACCAGTGCCGTCAAAATGCAGTGCAAACGTCCCCATGCATTTAAACATTCCTTCACTCAGCAAGTCAGGTCTGATGAATACTGAGCCTTCTGTGTGGAGATTGCAATGAGCAGTGCCCCCTGCTCCCATGGAACTTGCAGTGAGGGATGGCAGAGGAGGAGGAAGGGCAATAGGAGGGACCCAAGAAGGAGTGTCCATCTCTTCCCAGGAGAGTCCAGCGAGCTGAGTCCTGAAGGAGGAATGAGAGTGAAGGTGAGGGGCGCAAAGCTAACAGAAGGGCTTGCGGGCAGAGAAGAGTCCAGGCTGTTGTTCTGGATCTAAAGGGGCCTAGATGGAATGGTTTGAAGCAGAAGGGTGAGCAGGCTGATCTGTTCAGCAGAAAGGCCACTCAGGACAGTGAATTCTGACCAGAAAAGGTGAGAGAAGGCAGGATCCCCATGGAGCAGCCCACATGGAAAAAAAAAAAAAGGAAGGGGTTGGATTCAGAGATTTTTTTAATGAGAAAAAAATCCCTTCTGAAGTGAGATTTCCAGCACTCAGAGGTTAAAAAGACATCATGTCAGAGAGGAAGTAACTGCATACAGGTTCCGTAGGCGAGGCTGCAGGAGGAAATGAGGGGGACGGCAGAAATAGCTCTGGGAGCGAGTCGAGTGAGGCAGGCAGCGAACGCTATTTTTGCAAGTGAGCTCATCCTAAAATTTTCTGGTTTTCCAGCTGGAATCAAAGTGCTAGATCTTCCTGGAATTCTAACGGTGGAACTAGTCCTTGAGACCAAACAGTCCACAGACATGGAGCTCTGGCTTTCCTAGGAGCAGCACACAGCCCTCCAACCCCTGGGTCAGCACAGTCTTTCTAAGTCCCAGCACTGACTTTCCAAATAAAGCGATGTGGGCTGGGGCCAAACACTTCAAGTCTTTGCCAGCACACACTATTTACAGGCAGCGGGCATGAGAGGAGGGCTAGGAACAGGCAGAAATGCTCCAGAATCTGATGCTTTGTCGTGTGGTTTAAGGGGTGGAGCCAGGACTTGAACCCAGTCTGAATAAATTGAATTCAAGGTTTGTTGATCAAGCAGTCTTTTTCATTCACATACCTGCAACCCCTGGGACATCTTTGCTACTCTGTGCCTGCATGCGTGCTCAGTCACTTCAGTCATGTCCAGCTCTTTGCGATCCTACGCACTGTAGCTCACCAGACTCTTCTGTCCATGGGATTCTTCGGGCAAGAACACTGGAGTGGGTTGCCCTCCACCAGGGGATCGAACCTGCATCTCTTATGTCTCCTGCATTGGCAGGAGGGTTCTTGACTATTAGCACCACCTGGGAAGCCCCTTCCCACCCTGTGTCCAAGTTCTAAAAATGATGCGCTGCCCTTCTTTCTTAGTCGTTATCATTTCAGGATTGATCACAAATCTGCCTGCAATGCGGGAGACCTGGGTTTGATCCCTGGGTTGGGAAGATCCCCTGGAAAAGGGAAAGGCTACCCACTCCAATTTTGGCCTGGAGAATTCCAAGGACTGTATAGTCCATGGGTGGCAAAGAGTTGGACATAACTGAGCGACTTTCACTTTCACCTATGATGAACAGGATTACTTTGAGCATCAGGGGAAAAGTGTGGTTCAAAGGAGTTTAAGGGGTAACTACCCCTCAAGCTCCCGATTAGGACTTTTCTCTGAAATTAACAAGTTTATGAATGGGCCTGATATTGTAGCAATTTGGGCCTTTTGTCTTAACCTCTTCCACTCCATTTTAAGTAATTAGAGGCCAAGTAACATACCATTTTTTTTTAACAGCTTTTTTTTTTTTTTTGAGGTATAAGACACACCATACAATTCACCCATTTAAAGTGCTCAGTTGTTTTTAATGTGGTAACGTATGAAACCATCACCATGGTCAATTTAGAGCATTTTCATCACCTTAAAAAGAAACCTCCTACACTTGAGCTATCACCTCTCTGCCCACCCCACCTTCAGCCACTGTTCTTCTTTCTGTCTTAATATAGATTTCCCTCTGCTGGACTTCCGTATGAATGGAATCATAATACTTCATCTTCTGTGACTGTTTTCTTTCACTTACCATGGTGTGCTTAAGGTCCACTCACATCGTCAACTGTTTTGGTACTCCATTTCTTTTTCTGGCCAACTAACATTCCACCAAATGAATACGGCTCGGTTCACTTTTCCATTATCCACTGATGGACAGTCAAGTGGTTTGCACCTTTTGACCATTATGCATGATGCTGCTGTGAACATTTGAATACAAGTGTTGTGCAGACATAAGTTTTCATTTCTCTTACATTTATGCTGAACAGTGAAATTAAGGGATATACTATATTTGTTCCTCTTTCCACTACAATTGCTAGTACTGTGCTTTATGCAGTGTGAGACCTCAATGGATACTTGTTAAGTGAATAAAGAAAATACAGTTATCAGCGCAAGATATTAAAGTCAAATGGTCCATCTAGGTTACACCAAAGTCTGTGACCTCTACCCTGGCTTCTCTAGCTGGACTAAAATAAACTTCCAGCTTGTTTCTTGCTCACTGTGGTTTTGTTTCTTTCTCCTGCACTTTAGGAACTGATGAAGCTGCCATCATTGAAATCTTATCAAGCAGGACATCGAATGAGAGGCAACAAATAAAACAAAAGTACAAGACAACATACGGCAAGGTGATCCCGAGGGTCTTCAGCCGTGCGCACATGGCCTTGGTCTTAACTGTCTCTGCTGCTTCCTTTCTGTTCCCAAGACAGTGACAGATACCTTTAAAGCTTTATCTAGTTAGCCCAGGAGAAACAAAACAAGACAACTATTTAGAGCTTTAATTGACTTCAGAAAACTGAAATGGCCTTGTTAACATCCTGTAAAATCAATATTAACTCATTGCTTTTTAAATTGACTTCTTTTAAAATTAATCCCTCAGTCATTTTCCCCCATTCTTTTGGACTATTTCCACACAGTAACTTACAGATAGGCCACTAATTTGAAAATCAGTTTTTGTGGGAGGGTCTTTATATAAGAATTCTTCATTTATTCAGGTGTCTTCAATAATGATTTATCCTTCATAAATGACTGTTACAAAAACTAAAAAACCAAAAGCGAAAACACCCTCTGTTTCATTAAGCATCAATACCTCTTCCTTTCTTTACACGTTTCTTTTATTCTTATTGTTGATAGTGTTATGTACAAAAATCTTTAAGAATACACTAGCCTTTCTACAGTATTTTCTTCATTAATATATCATGAACAAAATTTAACATTTTCTTAATGTCATTAGAATGATCAGTTTACAAAATAAATATTAATTATGCTGCATTCTAATTCCAAATTTAGAAAATCTTTACAGTATCAATAATTCTATGTATAATTAGACAGGTAGAAATGGACTTTTACATATTTGTCACTGGGCGGGCAACCATCTCTCCAGGCTTGGTCTCCTCACAAATACGATGATAAATTTGCCTCCCTTCTCAGGTTGCTGGGAGAATCAGGCAGGGAATGCTGGCACCTTCCAGCAAAGGGAAGCCTTAATAAGGGATGGCTGTTTCCATCTTACAGAGAGGAAAGTGGAGCTCATCTATTTAAATGACTGACGCAAAACCACACACTTAGTAAGAAAAAGAACCAGGCCTCAAGTCTAAGTCTTTCATCTCCAGGGCCAGCCATCACTTCTGGAGAACCCGTTGCCGTAAGAGGAGGAGCAGTTTATTTCTACATTAAGTGGTCCAGACAGCTGTGCTTCTGTAGTTTTTCCTGCTTCTCTCCTCACAACGAGGCTTGTCAATGTCATTCATTGATGACACTGGTGAATTTAAGTGAAGCTTCAGTTTAGCTGCTTTAAATTGAATTGAATGACATTGAACTTTCATCCTTGTCAATGTGCCTGACTGTAGCAGCCCCTCAAGCACTGTGTCTACTTCTATCCTGCCAATATGGAAAGTCAGACACAGGCTTCTTAAGCTTTGGTGTAAAATAAGAGTGTGTGTAGAAACAGAGTAGCCATCATAGTCAACAAAAGAGTCTGAAATGCAGTACTTGGATGCAATCTCAAAAATGACAGAATGAGCTCTGTTGTTTCCAAGGCAAACCATTCAATATCACAGTAATCCAAGTCTATGTCCCAACCAGTAACGCTGAAGAAGCTGAAGTTGAACGGTTCTATGAAGACCTACAAGACCTTTTAGAACTAACACCCAAAAAGATGTCCTTTTCATTATAGGGGACTGGAATGCAAAAAGTAGGAAGTTAAGAAACACCTGGAGTAACAGGCAAATTTGACCTTGGAATACGGAATGAAGCAGGGTAAAGACTAAGAGAGTTTTGCCAAGAAAATGCACTGGTCATAGCAAACACCCTCTTCCAACAACACAAGAGAAGACTCTACACATGGACATCACCAGATGGTCAACACCAAAATCAGACTGATTATATTCTTTGCAGCCAAAGATGGAGAAGCTCTGTACAGTCAGCAAAAATAAGACTGGGAACTGACTATGGCTCAGGTCATGAACTCCTTATTACCAAATTCAGACTCAAATTGAAGAAAGTAGGGAAAACCACTAGACCATTCAGGTATGACCTAAATCAAATCCCTTATGATTATACAGTGGAAGTGAGAAACAGATTTAAAGGCCTAGATCTGATAGATAGAGTGCCTGATGAACTATGGAATGAGGTTCATGACATTGTACAGGAGACAGGGATCAAGACCATCCCCATGGGAAAGAAATGCAAAAAGCAAAATGGCTGTCTGGGGAGGCCTTACAAATAGCTGCAAAAGAAGCAAAGTGAAAAGCAAAGGAGAAAAGGAAAGATATAAGCATCTGAATGCAGAGTTCCAAAGAAGAGCAAGAAGAAATAAGAAAGCCTTCCTCAGCAATTAATGCAAAGAAATAGAGGAAAACAACAGAATGGGAAAGACTAGAGATCTCTTCAAGAACATTAGAGATACCAAGGGAATATTTCATGCAAAGATGGGCTCGATAAAGGACAGAAATGGTCTGGACCTAACAGAAGCAGAAGATATTAAGAAGAGGTGGCAAGAATACACAGAAGAACTGTACAAAAAAGATCTTCACAACCCAGATAATAATGATGGTGTGATCACTCACCTAAAGCCAGACATACTGGAATGTGAAGTCAAGCGGGCCTTAGAAAGCATCGCTACTTACAAAGCTAGTGGAGGTGATGGAATTCCAGTGGAGCTATTTCAAATCCTGAAAGATGATGCTGTGAAAGTGCTGCACTCAATATGCCAGCAAATTTGGAAAACTCAGCAGTGCCCACAGGACGGAAAAAAGGTCAGTTTTCATTCCAGTCCCAAAGAAAGGCAATGCCAAAGAATGCTCAAACTACCACACAATTGCACTCATCTCACATGCTAGTAAAGTAATGCTCAAAATTCTCCAAGCTAGACTTTAGCAATATGTGAACTGTGAACTTCCAGATGTTCAAGCTGGTTTTAGAAAAGGCAGAGGAACCAGAGATCAAATTGCCAACATCTGCTGGATCATGGAAAAAGCAAGAGAGTTCCAGAAAAACATCTATTTCTGCTTTATTGACTATGCCAAAGCCTTTGACTCTGTGGATCATAATAAACTGTGGAAAATTCTGAAAGAGATGGGAATACCAGACCACCTGACCTGCCTCTTGAGAAACCTATATGCAGGTCAGGAAGCACCAGTTAGAACTGGACATGGAACAACAGACTGGTTCCAAATAGGAAAAGGAGTACGTCAAGGCTGTATATTGTCACACTGCTCATTTAACTTATATGCAGAGTACATCATGAGAAACGCTGGGCTGGAAGAAGCACAAGCTGGAATCAAGATTGCTGGGAGAAATATCAATAACCTCAGATATGCAGATGACACCACCCTTATGGCAGAAAGTGAAGAAGAACTAAAAGCCTCTTCATGAAAGTGAAAAGGGAGAGTGAAAAAGTTGGCTTAAAGCTCAGCATTCAGAAAATGAAGATCATGGCATGTGGTCCCATCACTTCATGGGAAATAGATGGGGAAACAGTGGAAACAGTGTCAGACTTTATTTTGGAGGGCTCCAAAATCACTGCAGATGGTGACTGCAGCCATGAAATTAAAAGACGCTTACTCTTTGGAAGAAAAGTTATGACCAACCTAGATAGCATATTCAAAAGCAGAGACATTACTTTGCCAACAAAGGTCCATCTAGTCAAGGCTATGGTTTTTCCAGTGGTCATGTATGGATGTGAGAGTTGGACTGTGAAGAAAGCTGAGCACCCAAGAATTGATGCTTTTGAACTGTGGTGTTGGAGAAGACTCTTGAGAGTCCCTTGGACTGCAAGGAGATCCAACCAGTCCATTCTGAAGGAGATCAGCCCTGCGATTTCTTTGGAGGGAATGATGCTAAAGCTGAAACTCCAATACTTTGGCCATCTCATGGGAAGAGTGACTCACTGGAAAAGACTTTGATGCTGGGAGGGATTGGGGGCAGGAGGAGAAGGGGACGACAGAGGATGAGATGGCTGGATGGCATCACTGACTTGATGGACGTGAGTCTGTGTGAATTCCGGGAGTTGGTGATGGACAGGGAGTCCTTGGTGTGCTGCGATTCATGGGGTGGCAAGCAGTCGGTCACGACTGAGAGACTGAACCGAACGGAACTGAAGAGTGTGTGTGCATGCTAAGTTGTGTCTGCTTCTTTGCAACCCAACAGACTGTAGCCCATGAGGCTCCTCTGACCATGGGATTTTTCATCAAGAACACTGGAGTGGATTGCCATTTCCTTCTCCAGAGGATCTTCCTGACCCAAGGACTGAACCTGTGTCTATTGTTTCCTGCATTGGCAGGAGTATTCTTGATCACTGCACCACTTAGGAAGCAGTAAAATAAAAATAAACAGGTTCAAAGTCAGAACCGCAGGCTTTGTTAAAGTGGGCACACTATAGCACAAAATCTGCAATACCTACATCTGCCAATCATTTTTTTTTTCTACTTTCCAATTCTCAGCTGTGTATCAGATGGCTGAGACTGCCAAAGAGGTGATTGAGAATCACATTATAAAGCTAGAGAGAGATGTTTTTGAACTGTGACAACAACTCTCGTCGTTGTTATTCAGCTGCTCAGTCATGTCCAGCTGTTTTGCAACCCCATGAACTGTACTCTGCCAGGCTCCTCTGTCCATGCAGTTTCTCCAGGCAAGAATACTGGAGAGGGTTGCCATTTCCTCCTCCAGGACATCTTCCTGACCCTGGGATTGAACCAGCATCTCCTGCATCAGTAGGCAGATTCTTTACCACTGAGCCACCAGGGAAACCCTGGAAGACATTCAGTTCAGTTCATTAGAGACAAACAAATCTAAATCCTCAAGTCAACTGAGCTCCAAAGAGAATAAGCATCCCAAGGTGACACAGCTAGTTAGCAGGAAACCGGGGTTAGAGCCAAGGTATCCTGAGCTGGCTCCTATGTCCAAATAGAATGTAAACACACAGGGGTTTGTTTTCATGCTTGTGGCTTCTAAGAGCAGGCAGCTGGAATCTCTCTTCTCTGCAGTTCTATATCATGCCCATCTGACTTGAAAAAGATTTCCAGTCTTTGGGCGGATCCACACCAGAGCACTGACCTGTCTTCACAAGGTCAGGGTTAGATGCAGCAACTGCTATGGAATGAAGCTACTAATATTAACATCACAGCCCACTATTGGGGCAGCAGATCCCAGGGCCTTGGCTAAAAATCTTCTGGGTTTTTCTCCCAGATCTGGAACTCAAAGGTTCATTTGAGGAATAGTTGGTCTGCCTTCTCTCTGAAAGTGTCATCAACATAGAATAATAATAACAGCAACAATAATAATCACTTACTGAACATCGAATATGTGCCAGGCACTGTGTTCAGTGTCTACAAGGACTGTCTCACTTAATTCTCCCAACAACCCTAGGAAGTAAGTCTGACTATTCTCCCCATTCTTAAAAGAAGGAAACCAAGAGATGATAAAATTAAGTGCATTTCAAGCTCACAGAACTCCGTGGCTGTGTGGTTAGCCATCATGCGTGGAGCTGAGTAGCCAGGCCCACTCCGTGCTGTATCTTGGTCTATTGGCTTCCAGTCTGACCCACATGGAACAGTCTCTCTGCATGAAAGTCCTGCTTTGAGGTCCTTCATTTTGGTTGGGATGTCGACAGCTCTAGCTGGACTGAACGTTCATTCTTGACGCTTTTCTCATTAAACCATCTAGCCAGAGGTAGGCAGGTAGGAGCAGGCAGTCTACTTGCGATTAGAGGGGGCTTGCCAAAAACAGGATGCCAGGGAGAACTTCATGACCTTCCCTTCCCCTACTTGAGTTCTTTCTCACATGTGTCCCTTTCAGGATTTAACAAAACACCAAAGTGTCTGTACGTGGAGCTTGCCCAGGACAGTCTCACTTTATTCCTGTCGTCCCCTGTGACAACAAGGGATAACTATTGGTAGTGCCCCCCTTTCACTCTCAGGGCTTCCCTGGCGGCTCAGCTGGTGAAGAACCCGTCTGTCAATGCAGGAGACGCAAGAGATACAGTTTCGATCCCTGGGTTTGGAAGATTCCTGGAGAAGGAAATGGCAACCTACTCTAGTATTCTTGTCTGGAAAATCCATGGATAGAGGGGCCTGGTAGGCACAATCCACGGGGTTGCAAAGAGTTGGACACAACTGAGCACGCATGTGCTTTCACTCTCAAAAGCACCCCCATCCGGCCAATGAATGAGCCAGTCTCCTGGAGAGGACAAACCTGTGTTAGTCCTCTCTAGCCAAGTGTTTGTAGATGAGTCCTTTACCTTACCAAGGTTCAGTCCATGGGGATAAAGCAGTAAATACCTCTCCTCTTAGAGCTGTCTTGAGGATCAGTGAGAAAGCTCTCTGAACCCTAAAGTGTTCTGCAAATGCTTGTTGTCATTGTGACTCATCTTCAGTGTCCCCAGCAGATGGATGGGCAGTCGGGTGACCACTGTTCTCCAGAGGTCACTCACCCCTGTAGAGCTCCTGTCTAGAGCATGCCCTGGGCATCCACGGCAAGTGTCCAGTCTCCCCTGGGGCCGTGCCATGTGGAAAGAAGACACCTGTCCCCCTGCCTTTAGGCCCTTCTCAGTCAGGACTCCTGCCATCTTCCCACAGGACCTGGAGGAGGTGCTCAAGAGTGAGCTGAGTGGAAACTTTGAGAAGACAGCTTTGGCCCTTCTGGATCGCCCCTGATGAGTATGCAGCCCGGCAGTTGCAGAAGGCCATGAAGGGCCTGGGCACGAATGAGGCAGCACTCATTGAGGTCCTGTGCACGAGAACCAATAAGGTGAGTCCCAGCCGAGCCCCCGAGGGAGCGTCCACATGCCCGTCAGAGAGGGTTACAGCAGCCAGAAGGGAAAGTCCTCCTAGCTGGGCAAGCAATGTGCCCACTTGGTTCACATTGGAGAGAAGCCTCTTCCAATATTCTGACGGTCGGTTTTGGTGTTACTGCCCCTGGCTTGACAGGACAGAACCTTCCAGAAGAGCTGTGTCAATCCAGCTTTATTTTTCTAAAGAGATGCAGTTTCATGTGTGAGATGAGAGTCCTCCTTCGCCTGCCCAGTCTGACTTTGCAGGTCTCCTCGCACCAGTACTGCAATTAGCAATCCAAGTGTGGACGCAGGGAGCAAAGGAACGAGGCAGGCGGGTGGGAAGGCCAAGGGGATCCCAGGAAACAGCCGGGGCTGCCACCACCTCCCCAGAGGTTTCCATGTCCTTCTGTTAGCAGCCCTCTCCCCTTGTCCCTTGGGTACATGCCATCATGTCAGGAGCTAAAAAGGACATTTGTGAAGGCCCATTCATCTTTGACTCCAGAACCCATAGGGGCCATGTGTGTGTGTTAGCTGCTCAGTCATGTCCAACTCTTTGCAACCCCATGGACTGTAGCCTGCCAAGCTCCTCTGTCCATGGAATTCTCCAGGCAAGAATACTGGAGTGGGTTGCCATTCCCTTCTCCAAGGGATCTTCCTGACCCAGGGATCAAACCCAGCTCTCCTGCACTGCAGGCAGATTCTTTACCATCTGAGCCATCAGGTAAGCCCAGGGACCATGGACTTCATCAAGAGTAAAGAGGGTCCCCAGGTCATTCTTTGGAAATGTCCTCTTCTTCTGCAACATCTATCATGTAGAGTGGGGGAGATCCAGCAAGGAAAATGCCAAGAAAACCCAACATTTTTAATTCCTCCAGGGAGGAAACAGAAGCAGCACCTGGAGCAGACGGCGAAGAAAACCACCCCAGAGCTCTGATGCTGCTGGGCTATTGATACTTAGGCCCCAAATGTCGATAACCCAGGCTCATTCCTTCTGCTCAGCCTGTGACGTCCAGCTCATTACCCGAGGCACCACCAGGGTCCAGGCTACAGGAGCAAACCCCTTTCCTGAATACCCCTGGACTCCTCTTCTTCCCACAGATAATAAAACCCCCTCTATTTGGGGTTAGGATGGTGGTTTAGAGGAGCGTTAGCACAGGCGGATGGCATTCGTTCTGTCCAATAATCACACAACTCTCCTTACTCAGTATCCCCATCCTTTACAGAAGCACCAAAGTGCCAGTGACCCGGCAGCCAGTATCTGGGCAGCCTCCCTTAGCCAGAAGGTTAATTTGGTCATTCTTTCTCTAATCACATTTGTCCCCATGTGGCTCACCCTCAACCTAGTTTCTTTTGGGTCCTGGTCTCGAACAATGAGCAAGACTTTTTCCCCCAATCAAATAGATCGGACAGTAAAAGGAGAAAAGCAGGCAGAGAGCAGGCAACAGGTTCAGGCAGATCCTGGTAGTGGGTTGGAAGGAGGAGAAAGGGGAGGGGGCTGCAGAGCCACAGGTGTTCAGCCCCCACCTCTTCCTACCCACTTCCTGCCCACCACAGCAACACGGGCCTGGCTCCTCATCTTCCATCAGCCACACTCGCTTCTCCCCATCGCTGCCTCATGACTTTCATTTTAAACAGTTTGTGGGAGACACTGTGGGGAGACACTGGCTCTTATATGCTGCTGGTTCAAGTGTAAACTGAGGCAGCTCCCAAGCGGCCCCCTCAGGATGAGCCAATGAAACATACAGCCATACACGGCTTTATGCACTTCACTTTATTGCATTTTTACAAACTGAGTGTGTGCAGCAATGCTTCTTGGAGCAAGTCTATCAGCATAATTTTTCCAATAGCGTTTGCTCACTTCTTGTCTCTGTGTCCTATTTTGGCAATTCTCATAATATTTCAAACCCTCCCCTGGAAGAAAGATGATGACTCACTGAAGATTCAGATGATGGCTAGCATTTTTAGGAATAAAGTATTTTTAAGTTAAGGTATGTGCGTTATTTTTAGACACTATTGCACACTTAATAGACCATAGTAGAGTGTCAGTATAACTTTTTTCTTTTTATTTTTTAATTTTTTATTTTATATTGGATTATAGCTGATTAACAATGTTGTGATAGTTTCTGGTGGACAGCAAAAGGACTCAACTGTACATATACATCACTGTAACTTTTGTATGTACTGGGAACCAAAAGATTCATGTAGTTCACTTTATTATGACACTAGTTTTATCAGGGTGGCATGTGCCTGTAAGGCAGTCCTTCCCAGCACACACCCTAGAGAGAGACTTGCATTGCAGCACATAGCAAAATTGTTGACTGAGTGCAGCCTTGTTTGAAGTAGAGAAAAGTTGGAAACAGCCTAAATGTTCATCAGTCAGAAGCTGGCTAAATAAACTGGGGCTTACTGTAGGAGGGAACATTTTGTCTCCATTAAAAAAAAAAAAAATTCTAGGTGACTAATAGTACGTAAGCATAGCAGGAACTTAAAGACCTATTACTGAGTGAAAAAAATAAGTTGAATAAATATATACAGCATTCCAGTTTTTAAACACATACACAAAATAATTCTATATATTTTCAGTAGCACAAACATATATGTACAAATGCAAAGGGAAAATGTGCACAGAATTTCTGAAACTGGCTCCCTTGTTGGGAGGATGGGGAGTGAGATGGAGCAAGGAGCAGTGAGTGACTATGTGAGCTTAGCGACTTCCCTGGGGTTCCGGAGGTTAAGATTGCCTTCCAGCGTAGGGTGTGTGGGTTTGATCCCGCGGTGGGGGCTAAGATCTCCATGGCCAAGAAACTAAAACAGAAAACAGAAAAAGTACTGTAAGAAATTCAGTTAAAAATGATCCACATTGAGGAATCTTTAAAAAATAAATCAGCTTAGCTGTAATGCTTTCACTTAAGGATGCGTGTGTGTGTGTGTTAATCCCTCAGTCGTGTCCAACTCTTTGTGACCCCACAGACTGTGACCCAACAGCTCCTCTGTCCGTGGGATTTCCCAGGCAAGAATACTACAGTGGCTAGCCATTCCCTTCTCCAGGGGGTCTTCCTGACCCAGAGACTGAACTCTCCCACACTGCAGGCAGATTCTTTACCCCTGAAGCACCAGGAAACCCCTTATCTCCACACAGCCAGGGACTTGCTGACTTGCTCTAGGTTTGGACCTTGACCTGCAGGGACTGCCCCCTTTGGAGGAAGTCATGAAGGCATCCTGTGTCCAGAAACAGGTTCTGCCTCTTACGTTGGCTGGTATCTGCCTATCTTATCAATAAACCCCGCCTTGAAGTATTGATTTTTCTTATTATCTTTCCTAGGAAATCATTGCCATTAAAGAGGCCTACCAAAGGTGTAAGTGTCCTTTTGTTCTGACTTTAGATAAAGAATGCTTCTTGCAAACTACCTCTGGGAAACTAAATCTGCTTCCTCTCCTCCTTTCTTCTTCCGCTAAAGTGTTTGACAAGAGTCTTGAATCAGATGTCAAAGGTGATACAAGTGGAAGCCTAAAAAGAATTCTGGTCTCCCTGCTACAGGTAAGAGTAAAGAGGTCTCACCTGCTTTATGATCTTGAGAAATAGCCCTTGGCAACATGCAACCATGATGTAAAAGGCAATGTAGATAATAAACATTTCCTTCTCTTATTAAATTGCTACTGAGGAACCACCAACCTGTCTTCCATCCATCTGCTGCTGCTGCTGCTGCTAAGTCGCTTCAGTCGTGTCCAGCTCTGTGCGACCCCAGAGGCGGCAGCCCACTAGGGTCCCCTGTCCCTGGGATTCTCCAGGCAAGAATACTGGAGCGGGTTGCCATTTCCTTCTCCAATGCATGAAAGTGAAGTTGCTCAGTCGTGTCCGACTCTTAGCGACCCCATGGACTGCAGCCTACCAGGCTCCTCCGTCCATGGGATTTTCCAGGCAAGAGTACTGGAATGGGTTGCCACTGCCTTCTCCACTAGCTCTTCTAAAATTATTCAGTGGAGATTTTGCCCCTTGTAACAATCTGCCTGGTCATTTGCAGTCTACAATCCCTTTCTGTTAGTGAGCAATCTCATTAAGCATTGCCGTCTCACTTTGCCAGTGAGGAACCTCTAGGGGTATACACAGTAAGATACAGGCCGGGAGCAAGAGCCAACTCATCTGACCCCAAATAGGGTCCTTTTCATGATACAATTAACTTCCAGGATTCACCCTAACTCTAGGCCTGGAGGAACCTCTTGGCCAGGAAAGCAGGGTTTTCAGAACTGGCCCTGCGAGGACGCAGCCCCTGGGCCTCCAGCCAGATGGCATCTGCCCTCTCATTGACACACCCATCTTTCTGAGCTTTGTATGTTTCCTCTGATTACTTTCCATGTGGACAGACTGACAATAGAGAACACATAGAGTAAGTTTGAGCTATAGCAGAAGACTATATGAATGGTCTCCTGCTGCATAACAAATTGCTGCAGACTTAGCAACAACACAGATCTATGATCGAGCAGTTTCCATGGGCCGGGGCTCCTGTTACAGGTAAGTTGAGTCCTTGGCTCAGGGTCTCTATAGGCTGGAATCCAGGGCTGCCATCTCCTGTGAGGCGTGGGGTCTTCTCCTAAGTTCACTGGCTATTGGCAGATTTCAGCTCTCTGGGGCTGTATGACTGATGTTCCTGTTTCCTTGCTAGCTGTCAACTAAAAAGACCCTCAGTTCCTAGAGGCTACCCACAGTCCCCTGTCATGTGGCCCCAGAGAGAGTTCAGAGCATGGCTATATGGTTTCTTCCAGACTAGTGTGAGCTCATCTCTTTGACTTCTTCCATCTCTGATCTCTCAGAGCTCACCTGATTGGATCAGACTTACCCAGGGTAACTGGTTCAGTTCAGTTCAGTCGCTCAGTCATGTCCGACTCTTTGCAACCCCATGAATCACAGCATGCCAGGCCTCCCTGTCCATCACCATCTCCCAGAGTTCACTCAGACTCACGTCCAACAAGTCAGTGATGCCATCCAGCCATCTCATCTTCTGTCATCCCCTTCTCCTCCTGCCCCCCAATCCCTCCCAGCATCAAAGTCTTTTCCAATGAGTCAACTCTTCACACAAGGTGGCCAGAGTACTGGAGTTTCAGCTTTAGCATCATTCCCTCCAAAGAAATCGCAGGGCTGATCTCCTTCAGAATGGACTGGTTGGATCTCCTTGCAGTCCAAGGGACTCTCAAGAGTCTTCTCCAATACCACAGTTCAAAAGCATCAATTCTTTGGCGCTCAGCCTTCTTCACAGTCCAACTCTCACATCCGTACATGACCACTGATTAGGGACCTTAATTACATCTGCAAACATCCCTGTTGCCACATAAACACAACACGATCACAGGGGTGATACCTCACCATGTTTGCAGGTCTTGCCCACACTCAAAGGGAGGAGATTAGTGTGGGCCATCGGGGTCATCTTAGAATCCCACCTGCCACTAAAGGGCTTAAGTGAGACCTCCAAGACCTTCCATGACCAACACCCAGGGTTCTTCAGGACAAGGACCCTGAGAGGTGCAACTTGATATTTTGGAAGAAAACGGATACCTTCCCAACAGACTCATTCTAGGGGACATTGTGAGGTTTCTTAGAGGTCGGAGGGGGTTTGTGAGTGACCCTGGTTTCTACAAATAAAAAAGGAAAAGTGTGTTGTCACAGAAGCTACTCTGTTTATCGGTTGTGCCCAAAGATGGCAGCAAAGAGCAGTGCTGCCCTTTGCCAGGCTGAGTCTAATTTTCAGGCCACCGCTCTGAAATCACCCCTTTTCAAGGATTTTCCCTTTTTGTTTTATTTGGTCAAGCAGGAACTCAAGTTAATAACAACGTATTGATTTTTCTAGGCTAATCGTGATGAAGGAGATAATGTGGACAAAGATCTAGCTGGGCAGGATGCCAAAGAGCTGTATGATGTAAGTATGCAGGCGTGCCAGTCTCTGCAAATGGTTTTCTTTTATTTAACATGATTTTCAACAATTATGTCTTTCTTTTATGTGAATTGGAATTACTTGGGAAATAAGTATGATCTTGAAAGTATTTTTCATCTATACTGTCTTCGTGAACCTAAAAGAATTGCTTATTCTATTATTTTACTCTGATGTTAACCAACTCAGATCCATTTAGAAATAAAGGGACATATAAATAATATAAATAGATAGGTGAGGTATACTTGTGGGTTAGAAATTGAAAACGCTAGGTCAATCAATTTGGCTTCTCTTCGGCTCATGTTTTATTGTTTCCTGTAAGTGAGGCCTGGTCACAGCTGTGTATATTTGGTCTTTTTGCAAAAGTCATTTTCAAAATGTTTGCACTTGGTTCTCCAGGCAGGGGAAGGCCGCTGGGGCACAGACGAGCTTGCCTTCAATGAACTCCTGGCCAAGAGAAGCCACCAGCAGTTGCGAGCCACCTTTCAAGCCTACCAAACTGTAAGTGATCCAGCACTCAGACAAGGAGTTCACACTGGAACAGAGTCTCAAGTTATTTCCAAAAGAAGCCGAGACCTGGGAAATGGAACTGAGCAGTGGGAGCAGGGGCGGCGGGTATCTTTTACAATAGTAGTTCTCAATCGCGGATGATCTTGCACGCCCTACGGGATATCTGGGGCTTCCCAGGTGGCGCAGTGGTAAAGAATCCTCCTGCCAATGCAGGAGATGCAAGAGACTCGGGTTTGATCCCTGGGTTGGGAAGATTCCCTGGAGGAGGGCACAGCAACCCACTCCAATATTCTCGCCTGGAGAATCTCGTGAACTGAGGGAGCCTGGTGGACTACAGTCCATAGGGTCACAGAGAGTTGAATATGACTGAACAGACACACACACACACACACACACACACACACACACACGGGATTATTTGATCATGTCTGGAAATAGGTCACAACCAGATGGATTGGGGGGACCAGTGCTATTGGCACCTAGAGGGTCAAGACCAGGGATGCTGTTAAACATCTCATGATGAACAGGACAGCTCCCCACAACAGGCAACCATTCGGCCCCAGTGCAGTGCTGAGGCTGGGAAACCCCACTTTGCAGCAGAGGCTAGGACAGCAGGTCAAGTTTAGGAGCAAAGCCCTAGAGTCAGAGGGCCCAGGTTCAAATCCTGATTTTACTGTAACAAGTGACCAGCCATCTCCATCCTCATTTGTAAAAAGAGACCCTGAACGTCATCTTCCCAACCTCAAGGGATTATTTTAAGAATTAAATAAGATGAATATAAAAGGCTCAGGACAGTATCTGGCTTGTAGTAAGCATACAAATGTTTGCCCTTATTTTCATTCCAATTGACAATTGGCTAAACAATGCCTGAGACAGATACAATAACACCTCAGAGATACATTCCTGAAAAGATGTGTATAAATTGCTTTTATACAATTATTTTTAGTCTGATGATCATTTTAAGCCAACAAGGTGAGTTAGCTATTTCAAGACACTTAGTAGTTAGTCCTTCCCTGAAAATCAGTCTTTAATTTCAGGAAGGCTTTTGTGGACTATCAGATATTCTTTTGTCTAGTATTTTTTATTTGTGGAGTGCTTTTAACTATTCAAAGCACATCTGTACCCTGTGTCTCATTTCAATTTCACAACAATACTGTAACTCGAATGTAGGCTGAACAGCCATTGTTACCCACAACTGCTGGACAAGGGAAGTCTGTTATGAGTAAGGAGCCATCTGTTACTTATCAGGACCACACAGCAAGTCAGTAGCAGAAAGTGGATGAGAGCTCCAAGACTCCCCAGCCTGAGCTCCTACCTCAGCTAGAGCTGGCCGCTCCTCACTCAGAATAGCGTTTCCGACATGTTGCCAGCAGATGAAAAGACAAGAAAGCTTTGGAATTTTATCATTACTGTATATAAGCCTTTAGGGCCCTCTGCTTTCAAATCGTGCCCAGAGTCCTGATCAAAGGCAGCTCACCCTGAACTCCCCTGGCCTTTGGGCCTGGAGCTGAGTAGACTGAGCTGGAAGCCTTCTCCATGACCTAGAGCCTCTTCCCATTAGACAGGGGCCATGGATGGAGTTTCTGGGGTGGTTGTCATTAGGTATCACTATAGAAACACACATACGGTGTGTGTGTGCGTGTGTGTACACATGAGTTACTGACGACCTAAGGATACTCCCTAAGCCAACTGTTCTTAAAATTAATCCTGTATCAGCAGAATCAGTATCACTTGAGAACATGCTTAAAACAAGAATTCTTAATCCTCACCCTGGATCAACTGAATCAGATTCCCTGAGGTTGGGGTCCTACAATCTGTGTTTTAATAAATCTTCTAGATCCTGATGCATGTTATTAAAGTTTAAGAAGTCTGCTCTAGGCTACTAGCTGTATGACCCTGGGCAAATTACTAGGGGTTCTGTGCCTCAATCTCCCCGACTGTACACCAGGGATAATAATGTACCTGCTTCACAGAGTTAGGAAGGATTAAATGAATAACAGATTTAAAGCATTTACTGCCTGGCATGCAGTGGGTGCTCAGCTAACATTAGCAGTTGGTAGGAGTCTCCCTGTGTGAACCAACAGCAACAAAAAACAGCTGAAACTCAAATGGAAAGTAAGATAATCTACTGATCTGAGGATTCTTTACATGAAACCAGCTTTAAAATGCTACTAATACCTATTCATCTAGTCCAAAAACCTTGCTGGGGCATCATTCATCTTGATCTTAACACTGATTTTGAGGGTTCACCATGACTGTGATCTTGGGAATCTGGCTCCATAGATTTTCTCATGGTCTCTGGCTAAAAGCACCAAGATGCTAGAGTCAGATCACTGCAGTCTATTATGTGACATAGGTTGTGCTGGCAGAGAGTTGAATTTTAATTTTTGGCACAAAAACTTTGCCCTTAATTTGTCCTCTAAACTTGAATCGTAACTGCTGACACTCTCAGAAATCCCAGCCCAAACGACAAAGCTTCCCAACTGTGCCGCACTGTGAAGTTATTACTCTTCACAAGTCTACCAAACATGAGAGGCTTATAGAGTTCTGACGTTCCCAAACAGGGCTCAGTATAAATTGTAGGTACACATACCCTCAGCCCCAGGTCACTTCCTCCCCACCGCATCCCTCATCACTTCTCTCCTCCCCTTACAAAGTTTTTCTAAGTCCATTCCAGAGCCTTTAACCCTTTCGCTTTTATAACTAAAACCAGAGTGCCTATGGTTCTGCTGTGGGCATGTGGTCAATCAGGGGCATCGGTTTTAAAAGAAAGAAGTGTCTCCCCTATTCTTCTAATAATCTCTCCACACACAATGATACCTGGTAAACTAGAAGCCTTTGAGGCTTGTCTGGAATCCACCCTGGCAATGTGTTTTTGTAAAGAGATCACAAAACCTTGTTTTGTCCAAAGAACTCCCTGAGAATTAAGTGTTCCAGTGGGGAGCATCCCATTTGCAAAGGAGAGTCCTAGTACCTAAGGCCAGTGGATTGTTTTCCATTTGTGTTCAGTGGAGCCTCTGGAGGTGCCTTGGGAGCTATCAGGAGGGGATAGGGTCAAGAGACAGGCAGAGAAGAAAGGGCAATGCCATCTCCTTGTAGCTCATAAATAGCGCCCCCTGGAGACGGGCAGCGATAGACTCTGAGAGGAAGGGAGCCTGGAGTCTAGGGCTGGGGTCAGGAACCCCTCTCCCGCCTCCCTAGAACAGCTCTGCTTTCCTGCTTTTGTCTGTCGTGTAGACTGAGATGCTACAGAAAATTTAAAAATACTGTTCTAGCCCAGTATTAACAATAAAAACAGAAAGTGGTTTAGTGTGAGGATTCTTTTTTTTTTTTTAAGTAAACACAGACCTATGTGAATACAATCTCCTTTTGTAACACAACCTCTGTCTACAGAACAAGAACCTCCTTCATGGTTGAAAGGGAGAGCAGTTTCTTCTGAAATACTAGCTCCCACATCCAACCCCTAAACAACTGAGGACAGCTAAGAAAGGGACAGGACTGAAAGCCCCCCACCCAACTCCCATCTTATCTAGGTCCATTCCACACTGGACCTCTAGATGGGCCAGCTATGATGAGGAGATCAAGTGATGGGTTTCATTAAATTCAGACCCTCCTCCCCTGCATCCATCGTGCTCCCACCACAAAGAATATGTTGTTTACCAGGATTTTCAGAATAAACTCCCCTGGTGTGTCCTCAAAGCCCCCAGTTATTTATAGACTCACAGTTGTGTCATATCCTCAAAAGATAATTTCTAAGAAAGAAGTTTCAGTATTTCTAATGCTTAACTGCATTTCCCAAACCTGAAGTTTCTCTTTTCTCTTTATAGGCCTGCTCTGAGCTTGGCCCAGGCAGTACTTGTGCTAAGTCTGGTCACAATTTACTCTAAACTTCAGCTTCTATAAATATTTGGAAGGAAACCTAATGTGTAATGCTACGCAGAATGATAGGCGAGCTGGGGGTGATTATAAGATCATTCGGAGTCTCCCCAGAGGGAAGGAAATTGGCATTTGACGTGGTCAGGCCCCCTACACATCCCTCACCCTGCTCCTAGCCCATGTAGCCCCATCGTATCAGAAACATTAGACCAAGTCCCTACACATCCCCCACCCTGCTCCTAGCCCATGTAGCCCCATCATATCAGAAACATTAGACCAAGTCCTTGCCGTGAACTTCACAGCCTCTACCTGTGTCGCCCAGACTGTAGCCGCCTGAGCTCCCCGTCTCAGTTTACAATGGAGGAGATGATAACCACCACAGCCTCCTGAAAAACTGGAAATGGAAAGAATTTTTATAAACGCGTAGGAAACTCAAGTACTATAGAAACACAAAGAATGTTGTTTTGGTATTTATTCATTGTTCTTCCACTCTCTGATTCTTACAGAAGAGGAAACTGAGGCTGAGGGGTGGGCCTGCCTGGGGTCACGTCCATTAGGTGTCAAATCTCCTTGGCCCCGCAGTATCCCCACTGGGGGAGGGGCGGGTGGGTACCACCCCCAGCCCTGCAGGGGATGAGGCCAGGTGGGAGTTTCAAAGTTTCCTTGGTCCTTGCATGACCAAATCTGGATGAGTCTTTTTGTGGAGGAACAAGCCTCCAGGGCACCACGGCCAAGAGCAAAAGCTGGACTAACAGCTGGACTTTCTCTCTCTAGCTCATCGGCAAAGACATCGAAGAGGCCATCGAGGCAGAAACATCAGGAGACCTGCAGAAGGCCTACTTAACGCTCGGTAAGTAAAGCCAGGAGAGCCCCTGACTTCAGCCAGGCTCCTTGGAACCAGACTCGGAGATAGAGGTTTGTGTGCAGGAAGACTTCAGGTAATAGTCTGAGAACCACAACACATCTAAGCAGCCTTGGAAAGGGAGAGAATGGGTATGATGCAGCTGCAACAGGAGCTTTTCTGGTCCCCAGGAAGCCCTGAAGTGTAGGCAAGGGCCCCAGGCCTTCGCACCCCTTATCAAGCAGCTGGCTGGCTGCACCCACAGGGCATGTGCAACCTTGGGGAAGCCAGCTCCCTCCTTTGACTCCTAATGCGCATGACCCAGTCACTCCCTCCCTCCTGAAAAGTGACTCAGCTGTGAGCAGCCAGCACATAACACTTTGCCTGAGTGCCATGGTCCTGAAGACAGCAGCTTTGGGACACATCACAGCATCTACTACAGTCCCACTAAGACTGTGGGTCCCCAGCAGCAACCACCAACAGCCTGGGACCATTGTCTAGTCTCAGGGCAGCATTGGTTCACATGACACACACTTGAAAGCACTCAGGTTCGGATCCATGAGCAAGTTTTCGCAGGTGCCTAATGGCTCGAGGGTGACCTTTTCCATTTGTTTCCCTTCGACATTGGAATGAATGAGGCCTGTTTAGAAAGCAAGGGGGAGGAGACCAGATCATGGCCATGCCAAGCAAACGCCAGGCCCTTCTCTCCAGGTGTTGCCCGTAAGGCAGGAAATAGCAGAGAGATGGGTACTGGGCTGTGACTGGCAGGCTCCTTTCTCATTTTTGCAAGACCTGGAAGGAAGGCATTGTCCATTGTCCACACTCCAGTGGCGCAGAGGCCTGGGCAGCATCCCAAATGGCACAAGAAACGGAGAGAATATCCCCAGAAGAAGAGGAAGAACCAAAAAGCAGCCCCTGGAAGCTAAAAAATGTCCTCTCGCTGCCAAACTCTTTTGTTTTGCCTTTTTTTTTTTTTTTTTTTTTTTTGATGGGACTTTTGGGAGCAATGTCAGCAATTGCTTTTTAATCCATCAACATTTTGCGTTCAAACTAGCAGCTCTGCTGTTGTGATCCAATGCAGAGGCCTGAGCATCCTTAACGTTGCCCCTGTCCCAAGATGGATACACACAGATGACTGTCCTTAGGGCTTTAAGGATGACTGTCTCAAGTAAACAGAGAGATCTACTCATGGCCCATTTACAAGGCTCCAAATCCTTTCTGCACTAGCAGTTGTAAAGAGTTAGGAAAACACCAGAATCCAGTCAAAAGGTTAATATCAATCGTTACTGATATTAAGTATTAATGGTAATAAAACCATTCAGTCTGTAACATTTACTTAGCACCTGCTTGGGCCAGGGGTTGTGCCAGGCACGGGAATCAGTGGGAAACAGGTCCATTTCCTCTTCTTAAGAAGCGTCAAAGTCAGGACAAACACACAAATCAATGGACTGAGCTATAGTAAAGATAAAATGGGCTTCTCTGATGGCTCAGCAGGTAAAGAATCCACCTGCAAAGCAGGAGACACAGGAGATACGAGTTTGATCCCAGGGTTAGGAAGATTCCCTTGGAGAAGGAAATGGCAACCCCTTCCAATATTCTTGCCTCAAAAATCCCCATGGACAGAGGAGCCAGGCCCACTACAGTCCATGGGGTTGTAAAGAGCCAGACACAACTAAGCACGCACGCACAAGCACAAATGCACAACGATAAAAGCAATCAGAGCAAAGCGAGTAGAGGAAGGAAAGGGCCCGGCCCTACAGTTGGGGGACCATGAAATGCAGGAGCTAGATGGACTCCCCTGGTAGTAAATTAAAAAGAGATCAGAAAAGACCTTGAAAATGAACCACAAAGAGAGTAGAACATGATTCCATAACTAAATTCTCTAGACACTTCCCCACCCTGCTCCTACCTAACTTGTAAAGATGCCAGTGTGAAGCTAAAATTGAGGAGGAGGTGTTTATGAGACCAAATGATTCTCAGTACTCACAGTCTCTGGAATAGCAGTTCTCAAAGCAGAGTCTGACGACCCCCTGTATCAGAACCACCTGGGGAAGGGGATGTGAAAATGCAGTTTGGAGTCCCAGTCCAGACCACCCACTTAGAACTTGCAGAAATTCAGCCCAAAGACACACCTTTACAAGCTCCCCCAGTGGTTGTCTTACTTTCCCTGGAGTTTGAGAATCCCTGCTCTGCATGCCCAGGGGAGAAGGGGACACAGCAGAGCATCTGGCTGCCCTGCACTCACAGTCACAAACAGCTTTATTCTCATATCCTCCTGAGCTATGTGAGCATGCATGCTAAGTTGCTCCAGTCGTGTCTGACTCTGTGTGACCCTACGGACTGTAGCCCACCAGGCTCCTCTGTCCATGGGATTCTCCAGGCAAGAATACTGGAGTGGGTTGCCATGTACTCCTCCGGGGGAATCTTCCTGATCTAAGGATCGAACCTGCATCTCCTATGACTCCTGCTTTGCAGGTGGGTTCTTTACCACTGACCCATCTAGGAAATCCTTCCAAGCTAGCTCCATCCAAATTTTGGGGGTCTTCCTGCAGCTGTGACTAGCAGAGCTTGTTCACCAGGCATAGCCTATATACAGGAGCAAAGCTGAGAATTTTCTCCCAAAATATCAGGAAGAAGGAATTCAAGGGAGAAATCACCCTAGTGTAGGCTCAGAACACACTGACATCAGGCAGATGATTATTTCAACATCAATTAATACAAATGCATGGCAGAGGGTCCTCAGGAAAATCTTGTGAGGTCACCAGCTCAGAATGCCTGGGGGCGGGGCGGGGGGTGTGCCACAGTGAGTTTCAGTTACATTGCTCCTCAATTGCCAGGTTCACTCCCCAAACCACCACCAATTCAGCAGCTTGTGGATTCAGACACCTGGGTCTGGGCTTCTCCACTGACACTCTGGTTGACTACCACATAACCTAAAAAATAAGGAGACAGACTCCCAAACTAGACTCTGCTTCCCCAGTTCTGTTCCTGCCTCTGGCTTGTAAGCATCAATCCCATTGGCAATTACCTAGAAAACAAGAGTTCTCATTACAGGACATGGTAAGGATGTGCATTCCACACTTATGCTGAATTTATTACTTATCCCTAACATAAAAAAATGTTCATTGTTCTAGGCAAAACATCAACAACATAAACAGAAAAGAGTTCATTCCCTCCCCTGGGAGGAGGGGGGACAAGCCAAGATTTATCCCCAGGAGCAGTGGTGCACCCCATCCCCTGATGGGTGAAGGGAGACCATACTTTGTTAATTTGTGGACTAGCTCATACCTCATTCATTTCTGACTGGGGCAGGGCTCGAAAAGAGCAATTAGCAGCATCACAGTAAGATGCTGTGCAGACAGGACCAAACATTTCATCAAACCCACATCCCAGGCGACACACGATGAAGGTTGTGGAGACTTCAGAAAAGACTCAGAGATGAAGCTCACACCTGAAACCCAGTGAAGGAAAACGAAGGGAAGAAAGTTTGCTTAGCACGGCAGGCAGGAGGATCACAGTGCAACTGAGCCAGTCTTCCAAGATTACCAAGTTTTGTTATGGAGAGGTTGCAGCCAAGCCTGTGTTCCCCCTGGGCTTGCCTAGTGGCTCAGTCGGTAAAGAATCCACCTGCAATGCAGGAGACCCAAGTTTGATCCCTGGGTCAGGAAGATCCCCTGGAGAAAGGAATGGCAACCCTCTCTGGTATTCTTGCTTGGAAAACTCCACGGACAGAGGAGCCTGGCAGGCTACAGTCCATGGAGTCACAAGCGTCGGGACGCGATTTAGAGACTAAGCCACCACCGTGTTTCCCCTCCAGACCTGACTCTGGCATCAGAGATTTCTCTTAAAGATGAGAAGGCATTTCTGCTGGTGAGAATTGTGAACGTTGCAGGGAGAGCCTGAGGGTGCCCACAGCGCTCCTCCTCCCCAGAGTCTTCAGGGAATAGGAGAGGTTCTTATGTGTCTGGAGGGGACTTGCTTGAAGAGTCGGGTGCCCTGACCCCAGGAAAATCTTCCAGGTGCTTTATCAACAGTGTGAAGTCTGCTCTTTTCAAAGGTCATGACTCCATCTGCTCCCAGGGCAAGCCAGCTCTGTTCCTCCCCAGCATCTGTTACTGAACGTGACCAACTCATGCTCTTTCCCTTTGTCCTGCCCAGTGAGGAGCGCCCGGGACCTCCAGGGCTACTTTGCTGACCGTCTGTACAAGTCCATGAAGGGGGCGGGCACCGACGAGGAGACCCTCATTGACATCATTGTGACCCGGGCTGAGGTAAGACGCATTTGGCTCCACCTTCTTGTTTTGCCACCACGGATGTCATCAACAGATCACTCTTTTTAAGGGTGTATCTACAGAGATGGCCCTTGCTTTCCCAGACTTTGTGGAAGGACACTGTGCTGTGCTCCGGTTTCTTTTCATAACCACACAATAACGATAGTGGCTTCTATGTCTTTTCCTTCTTCATCTTTGTTTTCCTGCACTGTGGGGCATGTGAGATCTAAGTTTCTGGACCAGGAATCAAACCCATGCCCTTTGCAGTGGAAGTGCAGAGTGTTGAGCACTGGACTACCAGGGAAATTGGAAGCTTCTGTTTCTGCCATCGGTGCCTCCAGAGAGCTTGGGGTGGTGCCTAGAAGGGACCTGGGGGGCTGGTCTGGGTAGGGCAGCTCCTTTTTAAGGGTTTCCCTGGTGGCTCAGATGGTAAAGAATCTGCTTGCCATGTGGGAGACACTGGTTCAACCCCTGGGACAGGAAGATCCCCCAGAGAAGGCAATACCTACCCACTCCAGTATTCTTGCCTGGAGAATTCCATGGACAGAAGAGTCTGGTGGGCTACAGTCCAGGGGTTGCAAAGGGTTGGACATGACTGCGTGACTAACACTTTCACTTGGCAACAGGTCACCCAGCAGCAGAGCCTTAGCAAGTCCTTTCCAGACTCCTGAGTTAGGCCTTTATTTCCTTTAACATACTCCCAAAGCACAATTCTGCACAAAAACCACATCAGTACAAGACAAGGTTTCTCAACCTTTTTAAAATTGGCGAGCCCCGCAAGAGGGAGCCTTTTAGACCTCATTTTCCCCTAATCCTTACTCCCCTCCAAGAAACGTTAACACAGCATACACTGTATATCTGTTTATGTTCCTTACGTGTAGTCGTAGTTACATTTACATTAAAAGATTTGGATTCTTTTTTTCAGCCTCTAAGAATCAATTTTGCCCCATTTGGGAGCATTATCGCCTCCTTCTGAGAATGCCTGAGCATAACAAAGGCCCAAGGAGAGAAATAGCCAAAAAGTTTGGAAACAACTGTCAAGACTCAGATTCGGAATACAGGGCCACAGAGAGGAGGAATTACAGAAGAAAGGGGAAGTGGCATTTCATCCACAGCAGAGAGACCTTGGAGGGTGAAGTGGAACTTGAACTTGAAAGCCACTGACATCTTCCCTCAAAAACGTGTTAAATGAGGGGGAAGAGATACCAACCCAAATTCTGGCCCCCATATTTCTGACAAATAATACTTAACATCTGACACTGTTTTGAAACATAACTTAGCAACACGACCATTCTTTCATTTCTATTCCTGGAATTTCTCCTCCCTCTCTCTCCTCCTCCACGATTGATTCATATTTCCTTTTCTCTCCCAAAGCCCCCATCCTTCCCTCCTCCTCTCTCCCTCCCCCAGTCTCTCTGCCACCTTCTTCACTTTGTTTTGGTTGCTCTGAATCTCTTTCCTTAGTCTCTCCAGGTCTCTGCCTTCTCTGTCTCTTAGTATCTCAGGCCCAGCCAGAGTCTCTGCAGATCCTAGCACACTCCGAGGAGCAGGTTGGTGACAAAGGCCAGCAAGGATGCTAAAGAGCCCAGGGGTTGGAGCTCTCCAAGTGACCCCCAGGGTGCCATGGGCACTCCAGCATGCTGGACTGTGGACTGTTTATTCCAATATGCTCTGTCCTAGCCCAGTGCTGATCACAGGCCCTGGGTCACCTCCATATGGGGACCATTCCCTCTGAATGCTTCAGGCCCAGACAGTTATATTGGCCAGATCCCCTAGTCCCCCAAAGCTGCCTGATACTAGAACAGAGCCTGGAGAGCCCCATCCTGTCCCTGCACTCACCCCCCTCCCCTAGCCAAGCAGCCCACCAGCCAAGGAAGCAGGGGACATGTGCCACCTGCCTGATCTCTTGCACAGCATCCACTTCCAACAGCCCTCCTCTCTTCTGCCCTCCCCCTTCTACTTTCTGTCTCCCTGTTGGGCCCTCTAATTGGGATAGGAGAAAATAAGAACCAGAAACCTGGGCAATGGTCTGTGGGTCTCTCTAGAAAGCCCTCCCCAGGTGGCACTCGTGGTAAGGAATCTGCCTGCCAATGAAGGAGATGCAAGAGACGCAGGTTTGATCCCTGGGTCGGGAGAATCCCCTGGAGGAGGAAAATGGCAGCCCACTCCAATATTCTTGCCTGCAGAATTCCATGGACAGAGGAGCCTACAAGGCTGCAGTCTCTGGGGTCACAAAGAGCCGGACACAACTGAGCGACTGAACAAATACTAGAAGCAAGATATAGTCTAATTTAAAAACAATAATGATAAACAAAATTGCAAACAAAAAACCAAAAGAATTCCTGGTTAAAGAGAGCTCTGTGCTTCTTTTATGAGACTTCCTGTGTTCTATCTGGAATAATATCTTCCATGGCACAACTATTATCTCCTTTACTAGGCTGTAAGAGTCTTTAGAGCAAACCAATCTTTTTATTCGTGTTTCTTAAGTCCTTTCTCTATCTCCAACACCTGGGTGGTACCTTTCCAAGTTTTTCAATTGATCCTTGAACAACACAGATTCGAACGGTGTGGGTGTTCTCCTATGCAGATTTTTTTCAATAAATAATAGTACCTGTGTTCTCATTTTACAGATCTTTAAATTAACTGAGTATGAGGAAAAGTTTGTATTTCCTTGTTTAATCACTAAGTGTTGTCTAACTCTTTTGTGACCCCACGGCCTGTAGCCCACCAGGCTCCTCTGTCCATGGGTTTTCCCGGGCAAGAATACTGGAGTAGTTTGCCATTTCCTTCTCCAGGGGGTCTTCCCAACTCAAGGATCAAACCCAGGTCTCCAGCATTTGCAAGCCGATTCTTTACCATTGAGCCACCAGGGAAGCCCTTGTGTTCCATTCAGTTCAGCTTGGTTCAGTCACTCAGTCGTGTCCGACTCTTTGCCACCCCATGAATTGCAGCACGCCAGGCCTCTCTTCCATCACCAACTCCCGGAATTTACTCAAGCTCACGTTCATTGAGTCGGTGATGCCATCCAGCCATCTCATCC
This sequence comes from Nanger dama, assembly GCA_917880005.1. NCBI lineage: Eukaryota > Metazoa > Chordata > Mammalia > Artiodactyla > Bovidae > Nanger > Nanger dama. The sequence goes on from CAKJTW010000075.1 coordinate 995,463, forward strand.
TCTGTCGTCCCCTTCTCCTCCTGTCCCCAATCCCTCCCAGCATCACAGTCTTTTCCAGTGAGTCAACTCTTCACATCAGGTGGCCAAAGAACTAGAGTTTCAGCTTTAGCATCAGTCCTTCCAAAGAAATCCCAGGGCTGATCTCCTTCAGAATGGACTGACTGGATCTCCTTGCAGTCCAAGGGACTCTCAAGAGTCTTCTCCAACACCACAGTTCAAAAGCATCAATTCTTGGGTGCTCAGCTTTCTTCACAGTCCAACTCTCACATCCATACATGACCACTGGAAAAACCATAGCCTTGACTAGATGGACCTTTGTTGGCAAAGTAATGTCTCTGCTTTTGAATATGCTATCTAGGTTGGTCATAACTTTCCTTCCAAGGAGTAAACGTCTTTTAAGTTCATGGCTACAGTCACCATCTGCAGTGAATTTGGAGCCCAATATGTAGTATCAAAAGAACTAAGGTTTGAGGCCTGATTCTATTCAAACTGTTTCAGTTTCCTGCTCTTGCCTGAGTTATTGGTCAATTCTTTCATTTTTGAGGCAGAGATAGCAAACACAGATTCTTGACTGCCCGGGAGTCAGTGTTCCTAATTCCTGTATTGTCAAGGGTCAACTGTAGCTTCAAAATTAAGTCCTACAAATTGATGATGATTTGAATTTTGTTGTTTGGCACTAATATCCTTGCTGATCAGGGTATAAGAGACAAAAAAAAACCTTCATTTCAAACTGTGTTGACAATTTTTTTAACTTTACACTAAGAGTCAGCAAAGTGTGGCCTTTAAGTCAAATCAGACTCACCATTCATTTTTATACAGCCCTATTATCAGAAAATGATTATTTTAAAGTGACTGTAAAAAAACCTCAAAGGAAAAATATGTTTGCAACACATAAAGTCATATGAAATTCAAGTTTTAGTGTCCATAAACCAAGTTGTACTGGAACATACACACAGACACACAGACACCTCTGCCACCTTTGGGGAGCTGAACTGAACTTTATTTTTCTCAGCTACAAAATAGGAAGAATAGTAACTCCAACTCCAGGGGTTGCTCTGAGGCATAAATGAGCAAGTGAGAATAATGTGCTCAGAGCAGTGGCTGCCTGTGTTTATGGCGAAAACACTATAAACTTCCCATTGGCTATCATCTCTCTTACAGGTAGACCTTCAGGGGATTAAAGCCAGATTCCAAGAGAAGTACCAGAAGTCTCTCTCTGACATGGTTCGCTCAGACACCTCTGGGGACTTCCAGAAGCTTCTGGTCGCCCTCTTGCACTAAACCAACCCAGTGCAGCAGGAGCAGAGGAAGGATCCTTTGTTGAAAACCTCTCCCAAACCAGATTTGCAAATACAACTCCAGCATGAAACACCCTCAAGGGTCCTGGTTTATTTCACTGGCAGCTTGAGCCAAGTGTCCAGTCCAAGCTGCTTAAGTTAAGGGCAGCAACCTCAAGATGCTTGATCACCCTGAATGCTGGCTTAGTGAGTACCTGGGCAGCCTCTTAACTTTCCTTGAGGGTAATAACTGAATGCTTTCTAAGCACAAATAAAAGTCTGCAGTTGATGAAAAAACTATGCATTCGTAATAAAACCTTAGAAGAATACGTCATACAGGGGTATGGATGTTTTGGGTGAAGAGAGAGTAGGTGAAGTACAAGAAAGACAAAATTAAGCAATTCATTCATTTTCCCTCTGTGTACTCAGTTTCAAACCCTCAATGTTAATTAAAGTTGTGGATTATGCCCTCAGCAGCTGCTTTTTCAAAGACTGGGTTGATTTCATTTTGGCTTTTGTCCTGAAATATATGACTTGTGAAATTCAAACATATTTGGAAAATGCAAACAGTTACGTTTATGGATAATCACCAAGGACAGACATCAAAGCCAACAGCAAGGAAACAATGGACTTGTCAATACAAAACCCAAGGAAGGGTATAATTCACTGATCTGCTACCTGGTTTAAATGGTTTTTCTTGCTCCTCTAGACAACTGACCCACTTGGGTCTTCTCTCTGATCTTCAAATACAATTAGGCTGGGCACAGTGCCATTAGGATCAAGGTTAATGGTCTGACTCTTAAATGGATTAATTCTGTACCAATAGCATCTCTGTTCCAAAATGGTTGTCTCATAGCCACGTGCAGCTCCACATGAAGGGGTCTGTCATGAGAACATGGGCACTTTGGTCTAATTATTATAGTCATCCTTCATTGGATGGCTATTTGTGCCTGGCACTGCTAAGTAGCTTACTTTCATATTTAATCTTCCCAACATCCCTTTAAGGTTAATATTGCTACCCATTTATTAGCTGAAGCAACTGAGACATTCAACCTGGCTAAATTCATTCACAAGTGACAGAACGGAGATCTGCATTCAGAGGTGGTTGAGTCCAGAATCCACACTAGTAACTGCTTTTCTTGGGAGAATAACACAAAGTACATGGAAATGGGTCTACACTCATTTACCTGCTTAAGTTCCTACTGCTTGCCAATTACTGTTGCTGGGTTCTAGGGCTACAAAGATAAAGAGAATGCTAGCCACACCTTGGACATTTCATTCCCAGGTCACTGGTGTTGACAGATGCCTCAGTGTTCACCAGACCCTGTAAGTACATTAAAGGTGGTGATGGTTTAGTCACTAAGTTGTTTCTGACTCTGCGGCTTCATGGACTGTAGCCTGCCAGGCTCCTCTGTCCATGGGATTCCCTAGGCAAGAATATGGAGTGGGTTGCCATTTCTTTCTCTAGGGGATCTTCCTAACCCAGGTATCAAACCCACGTCTCCTGCATTGCATATGGATTCCTTACCACTGAGCCACCAGGGAAGCCCTATGTACATTAATATGGGCAGGTAAAGCTCTCCACCTATGAGTAAGACGAGAACAGAGCTCCGCCTGGGGCAACTGGGGAATGTGCTTCACAGAGATGCAGTCGTGCTGGGGTTTTAATGCATAGAAATTCTCCAGAAAAACAAAGAATGACGTGTGTAGAGGCTTGGAAACATGATGGAGCATGATGTGTTCAGGAAGCAGTGAATCCCTTCCCCTGGGGCTTGCATGTGGGCAGGAGGAGAGGGTTGTGGAGGCAGGCAGGGAAGCTGCTGAGGTGTATGTTTGGGCCACATTAGCTGTGGCTTTGCTTCCCAAGCATAGCCTTGGTCTTCTGGACAATGGTGGTCACTGGGAATGTGTGAGTGACTGAGAACATGATCAGATTTGGTCCTGGGAAATCACTTTGGTGGTGTGATCACCACAGACCATATAGCCCACACATACCGAGCCGTATCTTCCCAGTGGTTGTAAAAGGGTGATCAACAAATGAAGACCTTACATTAACATCCCCATCCTCAACATACCCGTGTATCTACCTACCAGTCACTGCTGTCACTATGAGCTCTAACAGGTAAATGGTTCGGTGACAAAACATACTCATATGTACTTGTTGTCAAAGCTGGCCTTTACTTTTTAAAAAGACAGTAACAAAAACAGCCAGTTCTTGGGATCTGAGCTAATAGTAAGGACAGAAAAACCAACGGGCTACAAAGAGCTCTATGAAAAACTACAGAAAACAGCCACCCCCGGAGAGTGTTGAAGGATGCGACTGACATGAAGAAAGGAAAGGGATTTCACAGGGAAGGAAGCAGCCTGAGGAAGATGGAGAAGCAAAGTCATTTGTTCAAAGTCACCCATAGCATCTTTTCAGGTGTTTATTGGAGATCTGTATGCCTTCTTTGGAGAAATGTCTGTTTAGGTCTTCTGCCCATTGTTTGATTGGGTTGCTTGTTTTCCTAATACTGAGCTGTATGAGCTGCTTATAAAATTAAAGATATACACATATAGAAATATATATTACATATAAATTACAATAAAATTTATATACTTATTTCTAAATTTATATGTATTTGTTATATAAATTTATATGTGAATTTATGAATATATGCTTGATTATATATATTGTATGGCATTAAAAAAAAATAAAAGACATTGCGATAAAGAAAAAGTCACACACAAGAAGAATAAATCAGGGCCAGAATTCAAACCCAAGTCCTTCTGACCCTGATGTCTGAGCTCTTTGCCACACGAGCTCACGTCCACACGGGGTTTCCCCTAAAGCTTGCCGCACAAGGCACAAGGCACCTCCCTGATGTTGCTCAGCGCTCACGCTCACAAGCAGAAACCAGTTTTTGTGCCTGACCTCAGGGCTGCCTCAGAGAGAACTTCCATCCGGTCTGTCCCCCGAGTGCCCCACCCTTCAGTCCTCTGGTCAGGAATCCCCTCCTTTTCCCTTGCTACACCCCTGCCCTGTCCAGGCTCCCCCTCTCCACTCCCCAAGCCCCCACTCTCTGAGGGCAGGGCGGCCAGTGGGAATGAGGAAAAAGGAGAGGACAGAGGTAGAAGGAAAGGGGGCAGGCAACCCTGCCTTGTCACCTACCCTGCCCCCACCCCACTCCCTTCCCCCGGGGCCGCTCACTGGGGACATCCTAGTTCTTGCCACCCAGGGGGTTGAGAAGGTGGGGAGTGGGTGCCAATCCCTCCTCTGGGGCTGCAGGAAGAGCAGGCAGGTCTCATGGGTGCATGGGGTAACTCGCCACCCATTTCCCCAGGAAATTCCCTTCTGAGCCCTGACAGGTTCATCCCCAGAGACTCACCTAGCCACAGCTGGCTGACCACCAGACTTTGGGACACTTGCCTATGGGAAGCTGGGCAGAAGCCGAGGGTCCCCCTGAGGAGCAAAGGGAGTTCCACAACCCACTGCAGGTGCTCCAGATCCTAGGGCTGCTCCTCCCAGGGGCTCTGGAGTCCCTCATGCAGGCCCAGACCCAGCCCACCTTCTCAATTTTCCCTTTCCGTGGGAACAATGCAGCCCACACACCCAAGTGCTGTCCACGGCCCTGTCGTGAACCTTGGGGAGAGGTTGGTGCCTGCCTGGAAGCCATCTCAGGGCCCCAACAAAGACAAGGTCTAGAGAAGGGGCTTCAAGCTGCAGGTCAGTATGTCTCCTCGGCCCCATGCACCCCTCACCCCACAGAACTACAGCTAGGGGGGCAGGGTATCTTCCCTGAGAGAGAGGCCCAGAGCAGGGAGTCCTTTCCATGAGCCATTCTGAGTGGCAATGGCCACTTGCCTTCTTACCTTCCTCCGGCCTCCCATCTTTCTTCCTTTCAGGAGACCAGAGCCAGCTCAGGCTGCTGGAACCTTGCATGAGCCTTAATCACACCAAATGAGTAAACTACCCGCCTCCATCAACACCCACAGACTGCCATCTGCTGCCCTGGTGACTCCACCTAACCAGACCTCTGGGGTCTGACTCAGCCTCGAGGCAGATCACCCTTTGTCATTTTTCTCTTCTTTATTTTGGCTCTTCCCTCACCTGGACTCAGGATCGTCAAAGGCAAGGGGCTGGAGGGCAACTGACTCCTATCCTAATCACGCAACACGAGCAGGAACAGAGAACCTCCTGCTAGCTGGGTGCAGTGTTGGGCCGTGAGGAGGCAAAGGTGAGTCAGTCACACCTGGTTCTGCCCTCAGAGAGCTTCCTGTCCAGTGGGAGACACACATTTACCAAGTAAACAAAGTGAAAGTGTTAGTCGCTTAGTTGTGTCTGACTCTTTGTGACCCCATGGACTGTAACCCACTAGGCTTTTTTGCCCATGGAATTCTCCAAGCAAGAATACTGGAGTGGGTTTCCATTCCCTTCTCCAGATCTTCCTGACCCAGGGATCAAACCCAGGTCTCCCACATTGCAGACAGATTCTTTGCCATCTGAGCCACCAGAGAGCCCAAGTAAACAAACCAAGAGAGAAAATCATCACAGATTATGACACCAACAATTAAAGGACTGAAGTGATGGTTGGGTTTGAGGGACAGAGAAAGGAACCACTTTAAATGTAGCAGCTGGGACCTACTTCTCAGAGGAGAAAGCACTGAACATTAAAACATAATGGCAGAGAATCACCCATATTGATGTTTTCGATATCATGTGGTGTTGGAGAAGACTCTTCAGAGTCCCTTGGACTGCAAGATCAAACCAGTCAATCCTAAAGTAAATCAACCTTGAATATTCATTGGAAGGACAGATGCTGAAGCTGAAGCTCCAATAATTTGTTTTTTTATTTTTCAATTTATTTATTTTTTTAAAATTACAATACTGTATTTGTTTTGCCATACATTGACACGAATCAGCCATAGGTGAACACAATCTCCCATTGCCAAAGCCCCCTCCCACCTCCCACCCCACATCTTTTACTTGAATCATCCTGTGCATCAGCCCCATGCATCCTGCATCCTACATTGAACATAGATTGGCGCTTTGTTTCTTACAGGAAAATATACGTTTCATTGCCATTCTCCCAAACCATCCCATCCTTTCCCTCTCCCTCAGAGTCCAAAAGTCCACTCTATACCTCTGTGTCTCTTTGTTGTCTCACATATAGGGTCATCATTACTGTCTTCTAAATTCCATATATATGTGTCAGTATACTGTATTGGTGTTTTTCTTTCTGGCTTACTTCACTCTGTATAATCGGTTCCAATTTCATCCATCTCATCAGAACTGAGTCAAATTTATTCTTTTTAAGGGCTGAATAGTATTCCATAGTGTATATGTACCACAGCTTTCTTATCCATTCATCTGCTGATGGACATCTAGGTTGTGAAGCTCCAATAATTTGGCCACCTGATGCGAAGAGTCGACTCACTGGAAAAGAAGACTCTGATGTTGGGAAAGATTGAGGGCAGGAGGAGAAAGGGGTGACAAAGGGTGAGATGGTTGGATGGCATCACTGACTCAATGGACATGAGCTTGAGCAAACTCCTGGAGATAGTGAAGGACAGGGAAGCCTGGTGTGCTGCAGTTCATGGGGTTGTAAAGAGCTGGACATGACTGAGCAACTGAACAATAACCCATATCTCAGGTGGAGGAGACTCAGCATCCAGGACAGATGAGGGCAACTTGGGACAACATGGGAAAGAGCAGGGGTGATCTGGAAAGCCTTGGCTGGCCAGTGTGGCTGATGATCTGTGAGTGAGGGCAGAGAGAGGGGGTGGTCAGCAAGGCAGGAACAGGAACCCATAGGCCACGGTAAGGTGTCTGAGTCTGATTCCAAGTGTCTATCCTGTGGGAGAGCCCCACGTTCAAACTCTGAGGTTCCACCTCTTATCCACACTGGTTAAGAGGTGCAACCATTTGGGTTCCCAATATGACTGGGATCAAGTCAGGGTCGGGGGTGATACCATCCAAGCACAGTCCCAGGACAGCCCACCCTCCCTCTTCTCAGTGTTGAGTTTCTCTTAGAGGTTTTGGTGTCCCTTCCCACAGAGTGACTTAGAACCATGCGACCATGTCACAGAGTTTCTAGAAACACTGGGTCCCACTGGATCACATTGTAGGGCTGTGGTGTGTTGGTAAATGTTTAACAGTTAGCTCTCTTGGGGGAGGGGGTGGCTGATCTCTAGCCTTTGCTGATTTCTGGGGTGTAAATACTCCACCGTAGCCAATTTCAAGTTACTAATGTTACTGAACATAGGATACCGAAGAGTGCACACCCATATAGTGCTCCAATTATACAGATACAATAGATGCAAAGGACTTCAAGAGCACAAATGCAAGTAAAATGTAGTAAATAATTAGACAGTAATAAATTCTGAGTATCTATTACACTTGTTATCAGCATAATTTTTGTTGTTGCTCAGCCACTAAGTGGTGTCTGACTCTTTGCAAGTCCATAGACTGTAGCCCTGTCAGGCTCCTCTGTCCATGGGATTTCCCAGGCAAGAATACTGGAGCAGGTTGCCATTCCTTCTCTAGGAGATCTTCCTGGATCAGGGATTGGACCCATGTCTCCTGCATTGGCAGGCGAATTCTTTACCACTGAGCCACCAGGGAAGCCCCAATTGTAGCTTTACATAATTTTTAACAGTGACTGTGATTAATAACCAGCTCATCAAATTTGTGAAAAATTAACAATTGGCTCCCATGAACCAATAGGAGACAACACTAGCACTCCATTTGTTGTGAGTTTCCATCCCATTTCTTCCAGAAGACTCCCGAGACAATTCATACCCTGTCCCCAGGACCTGCATAAGAAGGGATTATCCTGAATAGTGATTATCCACTTCCCTCATGGCAATGGATTGCTACCTACCATATATTTTAGGGACACAGTGGTTATGTATGTTGTCTACTGAACAAGGCTGCTTGACAGAGGGAATGTTTGGGACCTGAAATCCAGCCCTAGGACTGCAGCTGCCTAGAGAGGGCACCTTCCACTAATATTCACCAAGGTGCCATATGGACTGGTCCTGAACTGTAAGTAATCTATTTTACCTATGAAAGGCCATTTGTTGAGAGGCCTTGATGAGAGGCCATCAAGAGACTCCTCCCTGGACAAAATGCTTCTACCAGCTTCTTCTTCTTAAAAAAAAAAATTTATGCTCTGCCCCTCTTGGCACCGCACATAGTCATATAATCAATTCCTGTAAATCTAAGGAGGGTGTTTAAAAGTAAAGATTAAGAAGAAAAAGATGAGAATAATGATCCAGAAGATGAAACAGAGGTTTATCACATACATGGAGATAGATGCTGAAGCAGAAAGGGACACCCAGGCTGCCTTCAGGAGGGTATCAACCCAATCAGAACAGTGTTCCTGTGTCAGTGGTGCAGAGTCTGGCTCCTTCAGCAGCAAAAGAGTGATGCCCAGGACTCCTCCAGGCAGCAAACTATCTATTTCTCAGATCACACTACAGCCAATAAAAATGCCTCAGATAAGCCCCCCAGAGGCTAGATAAGCCAAGAAACAACAGTGCTGGGAAATGGTATTCACCTCTCCGTACCGACAGCAAGAACTGCCACACTGAGCTCAGACAGATGTCAAGGCTGCCTGTTTGTGCCACTACAATTTCTTGTGTGACCAGGACTCGGAGTCACGACCAGCATATTTAAAGACATCGGGTCAAGAGAAAGGAAAGTGGCTGGGGGACAGGAGGGTTTCAGAGCAAACTTTTTATTTATAAGTTTTAGGTTTACAGAAAAGTAAAATTAGAGAGTTCCCATATATCATCCTCCCAGTTTTCCAAATATGTCATTTATATGGTACATTTGTCCCAAGTTGTGAACTAAGATGGGCTTCCCTGGTGGCTTGGGTGGTAAAGAATCTGCCTGCAGTGCGGGAGACAAGGGTTTGATCCCTGGGTCAAGAAGATGCCCTGGAGAAGGGAATGACAACCCACTCCAGTATTCTTTCCTGGAGAATTCCATGGACAAAGGAGACTGGTGGGATACAGTCCATGGGGTGGCAGAGTCAGACAATGTAGTGACTGAACAACTTTGGGTTATAACTGAAGACTACACTATTCATTTTGTTGCTCAAATTGTTCCAGCTTTGTCTATTGGGAGCTCTTGCAGTTTGCTCCTATGTCCCTTGAACATACATCTCTTGCTTTGCCTCTTGAATATTTCTTTTATCTCTGGCACTATATGATGCTTGATGTTCATTTTGTATATTTCCTTCCCAGCCCTACAACCTGCCATTTCTCCAAGAAATCCTGCTCCTTTTATGGGAGAATGATAGTAGAAACCAAAGTGTGGGCGCAGGATGTGCTCATTGCTCCCAGGCCCACTCAGCAGACAGAGTTTGGAAATATAAGTGCATATACTAACTTGGGTATGCACCCATATCTCTATTCATACATACATGTAGATAGATAATACAGCTGCATAGGTATAGATGTAGACATAGGCATAAACCCAACTGCAACCACATTAAGCTAAACATGAGTTCATACCATATCTTCAGCTTTCATTCAGTGCCACATTGCTCATGCTAGGAGGACATTTGACATAAAAAAAAAAACAAAAAAAAAACTATCGTTTTTAAAAATTTTGCTTTCCACAAGTATGCTAACATATAGAAATGGCATTTGAGTTTGTTTTTTTGGCCATACAATGCTGCATGCAGAACTTCCCACCAGGGGTCAAACCTGTTCTCCCTGCAGTGGACCACCAGGGACATGATTTTTGACATTTTTAAAATATTGTGAGACAATGACACATAATTAGCATCTTTCAGAATCACTGGTTGCACACCCAGCCAGCATTGGACTCACTCTTCTTTTATCAAACTTTCCTTTCTTTGGGAGGGAAGTTCTTAGAAAAAGAAACCATGGGAAGAAGCAAAAAAAAAAAACACACAGTGGCCTGCGTGTGCCACTGTTTGAGTGGATCTCCATTTTGAATGGCAGACTTTGTGCCCAGATCTCAGGAGAAAGGGTAGGACAGGGCAGAGTGGTCCTTGGACTTCCCCTACTAGGTACCCAAGGAATTGTCCTTAGGTTCTGAAGACAATGCTCCAAGGCTCCTTTGTGACTAAGCCAGAAACACTAATCCAGAAGTCTTCTGTTCCTAAGGTAACCAACTTTCAATGAGTTCAAACTGTGTTCAGCTGGGACTTCCCCAATGGTCCAGTGGTTAAGACTCCATGCTCCATGCTTCAAATGCAGAGGACATGGGTTGAATACCTGGTTGAGGAACTAAGATCCCACATACCATGTAGTGTGCCCCCCAATCAAAAAATGTGTTCAGCCAATACTGATACAACTCAAAGGAAAGAGAAACAAAGATCATCTTTAGTGTCAGAATCATAAGACAGTGGGTTTTCATGCCAGTCTCTTCCTGTAAATAACTTTTGTGCCCTGATAGAACAAGGATGTCTCAGGACAAAAGAGGCCTGAAGCATTTTTAGACTCTGGGCTAGAAGGAAAAAAAGCACTGGTTTTGAATCATTCCTCACTGTGAGTAATGTGGACCAAGATAATATGACTCACAAACCAAAATGGACACACTAATTGGCTGAACTCTGAACCCAACCCACATATTAATTTTTTTTTAACTGCACTGAAAACAAAATCAAAGTTGTTGTTTTTAAAATCCTACTGAACCAGTTCAAATTAGAACCAGTCTTTGGAAATGGTAGAGCCAGAAGAAACAAAAATTAGAAAAGCAAAATCATTTCCACTTGGATTTCAAGTTGAAGTGATTTCATTCACTTCAAGTGTCTGGTGCATACAAATATGCACTGTATATGTATTTCTATCAGTAGGAGATCTTTTAATTGAATCTCACTTAACCAATTTGTTAACCAATGACTTAACCAACCATTAAGTAACATGTCCCATCCTCTCTATAGAGTCTATTGGAGGTCCTGGATGCTCTGAAGGCTGGTGGCTGGTAGGGCACTGGGCAGGAAGCCCTCCATTCTGGTGAATCATGCCTTTTCCAAGAGTTCCCCGAATTTGCTCCCTAACCTATCTTTACCTATTGTACTCCCTACTATAACTACATAATGTAATTCATTATCAAAGAAGTCAATCAACTAAGTTCAAAAAGAAAAATTTTCTTGTTTCTATGAAAGTTAAATCAAATACTTTGGAAAGATCAAGGTGTGTTGCATTTAAAATAAAAAGACTGAATAGCACTGATGCCCATCAGTGGCTCATCTGTGGAGAAAAAGTTCTCAATAAATCAATGTATATTTGAATGCTTTTTATGAACAATAAAATCATGTATGTTTCGTTGTAATGATTTTTTGCTTTCTGCTTAAATAAAATGGCCTATTGCTCTTATCCAGTGTGTCAGACAAGAGGGTTTCCACACGGTACGTACTTTTTCTTCCTTCTGAAGCACTTATCTGTCCATGATGATCACACAGCCTTTTCTTCTGGTCAGACTTCCAAGGCATCAACACTGCCTTCTCTCTCTGGATACCTAACCCCCTGTGCAGCGATTAAGGGCAAGGAGGGGCTGAGGAGAGAGAAAGACCAAGGAGGCTCCATTCTCAGGCTGTGCTGCTTTGGGAAGGCACTTTTCCTCCTGAGACAGTTTCTTCTTCTATGAAATGGGGGTGATAACAGTTCAGAAGCTTCTTTATTTAAGGACCAGAGGTAAAAGAGCTTCCATAGGCAAGAACAATACACCTCCAGGACAAACAAGGCGTCTTGCTAACAAGAGCTGTCTTCAGAGGTCACTGATTCAGTGTCATTTTGAGTCTACCAAAGACATCAGCAACAACTTGATTTCACGCATATGCGGAGGAGCTAAACCTACCTGGTAGGATCTCAGTGAGGGTTAAACGAGATAAAGTATCAGAAAGCCTTAGCAAAGAGGTAAAGAGATGGACCCATCACACCCCATCCTCTGCGCTAAAGGGCCATGATTTCTGAAATGGAATCACAAATGAGTCTATTGCACGAGGAAGTGAAATCTAGGTTGCTAATACCAGATGGATTCAGGACTCCCAACTTTCCCTACCTGGACTAACCAGACAGACTGCGGTAGTCTCCCTGCCTCCAGCCACATCCCTCTTCTAGGCTATCTCATCCCACAGCCAGCACTGCAAAGCTCCTAAACACAGCTCTCCCCCACACTGATCCCAGGTTCCCAGAAGGGTCTGCTTCTCTTATACCTCAAGCCTTTATGCTTCCTCTCCAGGGGTGGATGTCCAACCAATATCTCATACAAAAGGCATCCAAAGAAAAATCTTGATTTCTCCCACAAAACCAGCTCCCTTCCTGGTCTTTCCTATCTTGGTAACCACGCCCAACTACCCAGTTGTTCAAGCCAGCATCATCTTTGATTCATTCCATCCCTCAGTCCTCAAGGGCCGAGAATCTAAAGTCCTATTGTGATAGTTCTATTACTCAAAATATCGGTCGTCTTTCCATGTTTTCCCACCTCCCAAAGCTCTCACTCCAGGTCAGGCCTCCACCCTCTCTAATCTGAATCACTACAATGGCTTCATATCTGTATTTTCTGCTTCCCTGGTTGCTTCATTTCTGACTCCTTAGAGAACTGACCTACTCTCCCCTTATTCACCAGCCATCAGTCACCCAGCCCTTTTTCCTGTTCTTCAAACTTGCCAGGCTTTCTCCTGCCTCCAGACTTCTGTACTTCTCGTTTCCTCCACCTAGAACTCCCCTTCTCCCAGACAATCCTGTGATCCTATCTCAGCATACATCTCCCCCTCCAGAGGCCGACACCAGCTACCCTATCAAGTCTCCTTCCCATCACTGCCCTCCAAACACACCCAAATTCTTCCTTCAACCTTATTACATTTTTTACTTCATAACAGTTGTCACCATCCAAAGTTATCTTATTTGTTTATATATTCATGTCTACCCTCCCCCATTAGAATATAAGTTCCAATGGAGACTGGGACTTACGGGTGAACAATGCCTGGGACTTGGTTGTTGTTGCTCAGTTGCTAAGTCATGTCCAACTCTGCAGCCCCATGAACTGCAGCCCATCAGGCTTCTCTGTCCCTCAACATCTCCTGGAGTTTGCTCTATGTCCACTGAGTCAGTAATGCCATCCAACCATCTCATCCTCTGTTGGTCCCTTCTCCTCCTGCCTTCAATCTTTCCCAGCATCAGGGTTTTTCCAAGGAGTCAGTTCTTCCCATCAGGTGGCCAAAGTATTGGAGTTTCAGCTTCACCATCAGTCCTTTCAATGAATATTCAGGGTTGATTTCCTTTAGGATGGACTAGTTTGATCTCCTCGCTGTCCAAGAGACTCTCAACAGTCTTCTCCAGCACCACAGTCTGAAAGCATCAGTTCTTCGGTGCTCAGCCTTCTTTATGGTCCAACTCTCACATCTGTACATGACTACCGGAAAGAAATGAACACCTAGCACAATATCCTTCTTCCCCTTTTCCAGCCAACTTTATCCTTTGTGTGTGTATGTGTGTTTTAAGAAACTTTTTATGTGGACCATTTTTAAAGTCTTTATTAAATGTTACAATATTGTTTCTGTTGTTTTTTAATGTCCTGGTTTTTTGGCTGTGAGGCCTGTGGGATCTTCACTCCCCCAACCAGGTACTGAACTTGCATCTCCTTCCTTGGAAGCTTAAATCTTAACCACTGGATCACCAGGAAATGCCCCCAACTTTATCCTTTGACTTCCACATTTCCTGTTGTAGCATCACACTCTTGCCTTGCCTGTCCCACCTTCATATAGCCAGTCCCCCCTTTCTAAGCTCTCCCTTTTACACAAATTTCATCAGAACCCTTAAAGTATTATTCTTCATCATTCTTTGTCCATGTCCCCAACTAGACCAGGAGATCCATGAGATGAAGGACCACATCTTCCTCGGCTTTCCAGGCCCAACCCACACAGCAATTCTCCTCATCTCTCACCGCCCTGCGGGCCCTGATCACACATGCTTGCATGTTAAGTCGCTTTAGTCATGGCCAACTCTTTGGGACCCTGTGCTCTATAGCCTACCAGGCTCCTGTCCATGGGATTCTTTAGGCAAGAATACTGGAGTGGGTTGCCATGCCTTGCTCCAAGGGATCTTTCCAACTCAGGGATCAAACCCAGGTCTCCTGTGGCTCCTGCTCTGCAAGCAGATTCTTTACCACTGAGCCACTTCAGAAGCCCTGATCAGATTATTTCATATCTAACCTTTTCTTCCACCCTCTTCTCTACGCAGTGCTACCTCTGTAGCACTTATCATCATCCCAAATCATCGCATCTCTAGTTACTCAGTTATTTGTCCTGCTTATCTATTAACATTATCTGCCTCCCACACTCTATCTCTGGTGACTAGAACAGTGGCTGACACATAGGAGGTGCTCAAAAAGATCTATTCACAACGGGCTTATTCAATACATTTGATAAATGAAGGACTGTCCATCAATTAGCCACTGTGCACTACATATCTCAGGATACCCAAAGAACAGAGTCATTTGATGCTATGTTTACAGCGGTCACTGATGGTTTCCAAAACAAGATACAGGGACATGATTCATGAAAATCACATTCTGAAGCCCATGATGGTGCAGAGAGGGGGAAGGGGGAGAGGAAAAGACGCAAGTAGACAATTGTCTACTGAGCAAACTGGGTCTTCAACTGTTCCAGGGCATCCACAGCCTGAAGGACTGATCAGTTGCTTCTTTCGTTTGGCACTGAGAGCCCAGACAGGAGCAGCAGGTTTCTCTACAGCTCTACCAATTCCATGCCAATTAGTCCAATTAGAAGCAGGTCTATAAATTAACTGCCCAGATGTTTGATTTCATCAGCGGTCACATGGCCCATGCAGCCCAGAAAGATTAACATAGATCTTGACACACAGAGGATGGGGGAAGGGACGACACTCAGCCAAAAGGGCTCAAAGGCCAAGAAGGTTTAACGGCGTTTTAATAGTCCCTTTCCCAGAGGGAGACCTCAGGTCACCTGGCCTTCTCAAGGACCTTCAACCTGGGCCAGCTGGAGAGAGTAGGGACATGAGATTTGCTGCAGCGTCGGCTTGGCATCTTCCATGTGACCTGAAATGAATAGTAACCCTGTTAAGTCACCCCAGGCCCCCAGCATTGCTGAAGACGTGACAAGTAGAAGTGGACCATGTGGCCACCACAAGGGCAGAGAAAGCGGAGGCTGGAACTGAGCCAGCCAATGGGGCCAGCGAAACAGAAGCCAGGTCAGGGGTTGCCAGCCACCAGTCCCCAAAATGTTTCATCAGAGGGCATATGAGTCCTGGATAGGACTGGCCTGCCCCAGCGGACGGAAACGTATAGCTAATTCCAAACAGGCTATCAAATACACAAATGTACCCAAGAAGCTGGCTGGCCGCACTTCACCTCTGGGCAGGGTGTCTGTAAGGAAGATCAAAAGAAGAGTTATGGCTTCTACTTGACATCTTAATATGAGTAAGACAGGCTAGTTGATCCTGCCTGAGTTTGTAAGTGACGTGAGTGGGATCTAGCACAGCGTTTTCCACCTTTGGCTGCACAGGGCAATTGCCAGGGAAGCTTATAGAGTGCAGAGCCTGGGCTCCACTCCAAGAGATCTGGATTTTAGGGGTGCAGCCTGGGAACTTTCTAATTTCCCCAGGGCTTTAATGGGAAGCTTGGGGGAGAACCACTGCCCTAACCCAGCTGCAGACTGATGGCTCTGCAACCCACCCCATCTTCACCCATGGACACTCCCAGAAACACACATCATTCTCCAGACTCATTTTAAGCAAAGAGGAAAGGGAAGGACCACTCACTGACTCCTGTTATAGAAAGGGCCTTTTCGGGACATAGAACGTACCTTGATACAGGTTTTATTTGAAGTCCTCATAACTTGCTATAATATCCCAATTCCTTAAGCTAGAATTCTGAGCCATCTTTCTACCTGCCTGAACATTCGTCCAACAAATATTCATTGAGCATCACTATGGGTTCTATGTTCTTGCTCTCACGAGGCTTTCATTCTGCTAGGGGAAGAAAAATAATCAAATGTAATAGAGTAATTCCATAAAACAAAGTACGATAAAAAAATAAAACAGGGTGATATGACATCAACAGGTGAGGGACTGCAAGCCACATCAGGTGGCCAGGGAAGATACATGTGATGGGATAATATGAGCCAAGTCCTGAACACCAAGAAGCCAGCCTTGTGGCTCCCTGAAGGTGAGGTACGTGCCAAGGCCCAGCCTCAGTCTCCTGTAGGCCCACTTCAATGCCTCTGCTGTCCACTGGGGGCCGCCAGCTTTCCCATCTTCCCATTTTGGATTCATCCTATCAGAAATGCCATCTTCGATCCAAATCTATGACTACTGAAAGAACTCCCTCCTCTGAGTAGCTTTCCAGGTCCAGACCTTCCACATTCTGACTGCCTGTTACTTTGCCTGGCACGTCTATGAATGCCCCGGTGAACTGCAATAAGGGTGAAAGCATAAGATGCGATAGTCGCTACTCACACATCCTGAGCCTTCTGCCTGAATTTGCACTGAATCATCACACCCTTGATTTTGTTGTCTTGTTTCACCTAGGTAAAACTGGTCTCCTTCCATGGGATTGTTGGTCTTTCCGGGCATAAATCAGGTTTTCTGTTCCCCTCTATCCCTAGTCATTCCTCGCACAGAGCTAAGCATTCATTCATACACCGTGACCAATGCTCTTAATGGAGGATTTGATTAGGTGTTAGCAATTCAGTGCTTGTTCGAATGCAAGAGTTCACTCGTAAACCTTGTCTCCAGACCTCACAGTCTTCAGTCTATTTTGCACTCACATTATCTCCAGTTTACAGGTGAGAAAGCCAAGGCACAGAGAGATTAAGTAACTTGCCCCAGGTCACACAGCTGGTAAGTGGCAGGGCTGGGATTCGAACCCAGGTCCATCCAGTGCCAGCTGCTGAGTTGCACTGCATCACCTGGTCCTGTGAAGAATGCAGGTCCATAGTTCCATTCTCAACTTTTCAACAAAGAAAACAAAACTCATGAAAGAATTAACAGAGGTAGCCTGGT
Organism: Nanger dama; assembly: GCA_917880005.1. NCBI lineage: Eukaryota > Metazoa > Chordata > Mammalia > Artiodactyla > Bovidae > Nanger > Nanger dama. Next base: position 1,012,742 of record CAKJTW010000075.1, read on the forward strand.
TCATAGATTCAGTGGGTGCCAAAACCAGGGCAATTATTCATGGCCGTGGATGCCAAGGCCTCCGGGCATCTGCTTTGCCACGTCCCTTTCAGAAAGGTCAAAACTCTGGTTCGGGATTCAGCCAAAGTATCAGATCATCACTGCACCCTCCAGTGAGTTTCCATGCTGCCAGGTTGCTGCTGATAATAGTTAACAGTGTTTCATAAAATGGTCCGTGGGCAGAAGGGCTGGAGAATATTCATTCATTTTGGATATTTTTTTCCTCTTTGGACTGCTCTAATAGTGGAGATAGAGAAGACCAGGAGTAAGAAGCTAACGTGATCAAGCACCCAAGCAATTCACATTACCTGCTCTGCTTAATGACCTGTTGCCAGAGTTAGCAAATGAAAAGACAGGAAGCACATTTAAATTTGAATTTCAAATCATGAGAAAGTATTTTAGCATAAGTATGTCTTGTGCAATATTTGGGACATACTTATGCTGAAAACCCTAGCTTAAGGAGACCGGCCTGCCAGGTTTATGATGAGAAGTAAAGAACACACAGGATGTAAAGTGCTCAAAGATACCCGACTATGGCAAAGTGCAGCACTATGTCTGTTCCAAGACTGCTGTTTGTCCTTTATGTAACAGAGTTGGAAGACAAACTCTGCCCTGGATCCTCATGCAAAACAGAAAAATGGCCACCATGGATTACTGACTCACAGTTTAAGAAGCAAATTCACCAGGAGAGAACACTGCTCCTTTCGGTAGATGAGGTTCTCTTGCTCTCTCGTTGCCCCCAAGAAAAGCAGGGAGAAAGGGTAGAGTTCAGTGGCCAAGCCAAGCCAAGTCCAGAAAAGTGCCTCAGGAGAAATGATAATAGAAGAGCTAACAGGAGACAAGTTTTGCAGATAGAAATAACTTGGCTGAGCAAGAGGAAAAATGAGATGGGGGAGATAGTGGAGAGTGGCAGGGAAAGGAAAGAAGCAAGACCTGGTAAGAACCATGAAGAAAATGGATGGGAAAATGTCAATGGGGAAGGCCCATTGTGCCTAAAGTCAGAACATCTGGGCACCTTGTGTGAAGCCCAGGGAATGATTCCCAAAAAGTTCACAGACAACCTCAGGCACAGCTGGGAAGGCAACAAATCTGTCTTCACCATTCTTTCTTCTGCCTTTTCAGCAGTAATACCAAGTCTGGCCACCCCTCTACCCAGCAATCCCCTCGTATTTCTAAGAAAAGCACCACCTTCACCCCAACCCCTCCTCCCTGGTTTGGCACTGCTCTGTTTACTTGTCCAAAGGGCTCCTTCTCAGACCCTCAATCCTATGTGACAAACTAGCCATGGGACTCGGATATTCTTTCTAGGGATCATTCACACAAACCAGTCAGCCCTAAAAGAAATCAACCTTGAAGATTCATCGAAAGAACTAATGCTGAAGCTGAAGCTCCAATACTTTGACCAACTTACGTGAAGAGCCAGATCATTGGGAAAGACGCTGATGCTGGGAAAGATTGGCGGCAGGAGGACAAGCGGGTGGCAGAGTGCGGGGGTCGCTCCGCAGAAAGAGAGAGGCAGTGGAATTTCCCTCAGCAAAGCCGAAGGGTCCCGAGGAGAGTTGAGCCTGCTGTCCGCCAACCCAGCGCCTCGGCTACGGGAGACACAATCAGACGCGTCAGGAGCAGTTCCACTTTACTACTGCAAGCTCCCGGCTTATATAGGCAAGCAGGGGGGTTTGCGAGGACTTCCCATAGTTGCACCAATCACGTTAAAAGTCAAATGGTTATGTGCCTTCAGTTGCACCAATCACATTAAAGGTCAAATCATGTGCCTTCAGTTGCACCAATCACGTTAAAGGTCAAATTGTCATGTGCCTTCAGTTGCACCAATCACGTTAAAGGTCAAATTGTCATGTGCCTTCAGTTGCACCAATCACGTTAAAGGTCAAATTGGCACGTGCCTTCAGAATAACCGGAGTCTATGGCGATCAGGCACTGTCCACTTGCACGGAAATCAAGAGAGCCAATCAAAACCTTTGACAAAACAACATAGACCACGCCCCTATCACTTCCGCCAGGTGCCATCTTAGTTCTAAACCGCAAAGCTTGCCCTTCTTTTTAAGGTTTCCCATTTAGGGCCCCACAGCAGAGGATGAGATGGTTGGATGGCATCACCAACTTAATGTGGACATGAGTTTGAGCAGACTCCAGGAGATAGCGAAGGACAAGGGAGCCTGGTGGGCTGCAGTCCATAGGGTCACAAAGAGTCAGAGGCAACTAAAAACAGCAACAAACATCTTCTGGAACAATCTTTTCCCCTTCTCCCCTGCACTGTTCTCCCCATTGTTGTCTAATTCATGGCCTGCTCTAACTGGGGTAAATAATGCTTTTCAGGGAGGAGAGTGGGTTACCGTGTGGCCTGGTAAGAATGAGATCTTCGTGTGTCTTCAGTGAAGGCAGTAGGTGTGCAGTAGGCGTTCCATCATTTTGTGTTGGGACGATTTAATCAGTTAGCATGCCCTGGTGTCTCTCCTAATTTCAGAAAAGATCCCCTCATTACTGTTCTCACACAGTCTTTTCTGGAGGAACACCCACTAACAACTGGGAATTTCGGTCTTGTCATTGGCTGCCCACCCCCACCGCCACCTCCACTGTCTAATGTTCTTCTCTGGGAGACACTGAGAAAATATTCCTTCAGGTACTTGTGCTGAAGAAAACTCTGGAGATGACAACAGGAAAATGTACGTGTCTCCCAGGTAGAATGGCAGATTTCTGACTGCTATGATTACTACCAATATTGTGTAATGCCTTTGGGCAACCAACAGGAACACACTAGATGTTATAAAAGTTTAAATAGCAGACTCCCTGACCTCTAGCTCATGTCTGTAACTCCACAGCCTGTGCTGGCCTGCCCATTGGAATGGAAAACACAAGAAGATACTTCCTTCTTCCTTACCCAAAGCCCTGGAAACTTGGACAAGCTTTCCTAGCAATCCTGTGTAACCATGTGCTCAGTCGCTCAGTCGTTGTCTGACACCGTGTGACCCTATGGACTGTAGCCCGCCAGGTTCCTCTGTCCATGGGACTCTCCAGGCAAGAATTCTGGAGCACATAGCCATTCCCTTCTCCAGGGGATCTTCCCAACCCAGGGATCAAACCCAGGTCTCATGTGCTGCCGGTGGATGCTTTACTATCTGAGCCACCAAGTCAACTGCAGCTGTCTTTGCTCACTCTTTTTTCCCACCACCTTCTGATTATTCAGGTGTAGGATAAAGCAAAGAGCTGACAAGGGAGGACATTATCCAGAGGGCTCTTGAGTGCCTCATAGATTCTGAGAACTGAACCTCAAAAACATTGTGTAAAGCTAATAAAGTGTCCCTCTGGTAGTGTCTATTTCCCACCAAAATTATTTACAAGGAATGGGGAACACCCACCACAACCTCAGAAAGGTAGGACTGATTACAACCCAATATCAGAATCAACTCAATATCAGAAGCAGATACGGTTGGCTTGTGAGAAAGAGTGAGTGACCTATTCATGCTTTACCTTATGAAAGAGAGGCGATTCAATTCTTTGGAAATAAGGAGAGAGTTCATTTCTTTGACACTCCTGCTGCTTGACTCAGAGACCCAGAGATTAGACTAATCTTAAAACTGACCAGCTAGGGACTTCCCTAGTGGTCCAGTGGTGAAGAATCCACCTGCCAGTGCAGGTGCATAGGTTCAAACCCTGGTCTGGGAGGATTCCACATGCAGTGGGGCCACTAAGCCAGCACTACTGAGTCCTAGCGCCCTAGGGCCCTTGCTCCTCAAGAAGAGAAACTGCTGCAATGAGAAGCCCATGCCCCACAATTAGAGAAAGCCCACATCCAGAAACAAAGACTCTATGTGGCCAAAAATAAAATGAATAAATAAATAAATTTAAAAACTGACCAGTTATCTGCTATTATGCAAGTGATATCTTCTGAGGCAGCCAGAGTTCAATTTTATTCACAACACACGCATCCCACAAAAGCTATCTTTATCCTTTTACAGACTGCAACTCTCAAACAATCAATAGGACAGGATGTGGAAGATGGTGGGAAAGTCCCTGCCATGGACCCTTTGTATTCCAAAACTGGAGTGCAGTTGGCATAAAGTTTTGAAAGCCATGGAGGGAGACGAGAAAAGTCTGTTGGAGGCATTTGTTAGAGTTGGCGTTATAGACTCACAAATACATTGCAGATAGAAGAAAATCACTCCTCAGTCCAGCAGGGTCAAACTTCCTGGATGTCACTAAACTCTGGGAATGGAGCTAGGAAGTGGGAAGAATAATCAGCCATCCTTCCAACTGTAGAAGTAAGAAGGATATTCAAGTAGCACCCAAGGGTTAACAGTTCCAGAGGCAAACTATATAGTCTGTTAGTTGCCCCATCACTGGGTCTGGATAAATCTTCTCATTCAAAGATGAATACATAAAGAAAAGAGACAGACTGAAAATATACTGTAGGACGAGAAAAGAGAACACCACTCTGAAGACTCAAGAGTATGTCCAGAAGAAACCTTTTCAAAACCTTCAGCATCAATAGAAAAATGCCATTCCTTCTGTAAAATAGGCAGAAGTCCACAATGATCAGACTGAGACAGAAAGAGAGCTAGAAGAGCTATGGGATTATTTTGGAGAGATAAAAATTCAGGAACACATTTCAGTTCTGCACTAGAAGCATCAAAGAGGAAAACTAATCATATGGAATAATACGCCAATGGTATAAAAGGTAAAATTGGGTTGGTGTTCTAGAATGCAAGGATAAGCAAGTAAATATTTTACAAGAGATAATGATTTAAATGAGGAGGCCACGTTAAAATATATATATATATCAGTATTGTTCATGAAGAAACAAGACTTCAGTAGAAGCAGTAATCAAACATAGAATTAAAAGAAACTTCCCTGATGGTCCAGGGATGAATGGAGGATGGATGAATGGATGGATGATAGGATAAACAGCTGGATGGACCCTTAGTTAATTAGATCCTTTGCTGTTGTTCAGTTGCTCAGTCTTGCCTGACTCTTTGCAACCCCATGGTTGCAGTCTTCCCTGTCCTTCACCATCTCCCAGAACTTGCTCAGACTCATGTCCATTGAGCCTGTGATGCCCTCCAAGAACCTTGTCCTCCATTGTCGCCTTCTCCTACTTTGTTCAATTCACATTTCCCTGGGGATTCTAATTACTCCTACTTTTAAAGGATTAAAATTTACCCTCCCAACAGACCTTCCTCTGTAGGTCATCCACCTTCTGTACCACAGCTGCAAATTGCCAAACTTCAGGAGTCTTGGATTCCAATCCAGGCTCTGCCTGGGACAGGCTCTGTGTTTTAGAACAGTCACCTAACCTCTCTGTGCTTTGTCACTTGGCCAAGGTTTGGGTGGGTAAACTAAGCCTCAGTGGTCTAGAAAGAATGATCAGTTCAGTCGCTCAGTCGTGTCCAACTCTTTGCAACCCCATGAATCGCAGCACGCCAGGCCTCCTTGTCCATCACCAACTCCCGGAGTTCACTCAGACTCACGTCCATTGAGTCAGTGATGCCATCCAGCCATCTCATCCTCTGTCATCCCCTTCTCCTCCTGTCCCCAATCCCTCCCAGCATCAGAGTCTTTTCCAATGAGTCAACTCTTCCCATGAGATGGCCAAAGTACTGGAGTTTCAGCTTCAGCATCATTCCCTCCAAAGAAGTCCCAGGGCTGATCTCCTTCAGAATGGACTGGTTGGATTTCCTTGCAGTCCAAGGGACTCTCAAGAGTCTTCTCCAACACCACAGTTCAAAAGCATCAATTGTTCGGCACTCAGCCCTCTTTACAGTCCAACTCTCACATCCATACATGACTACTGGAAAAACCATAGCCTTGACTAGACAGACCTTTGTTGGCAAAGTAATGTCTCTGCTTTTGAATATGCTATCTAGGTTGGTCATAACTTTCCTTCCAAGGAGTAAGCGTCTTTTAATTTCATGACTGCAGTCACCATCTGCAGTGATTTTGGAGCCCAGAAAAATAAAGTCTGACACTATTTCCACTGTTTCTACATCTATTTTCCATGAAGTGATGGGACCAGATGCCATGATCTTCATTTTCTGAATGTCGAGCTTTAAGCCAACTTTTTGCTCTCCTCTTTCACTTTCAAGAGGCTTTTGAGTTCCTCTTCACTTTCTGCCATAAGGGTGGTGTCATCTGCATATCTGAGGTTATTGAGAAAGAATGATGCTCCTGCCTAAATTCGTATCTCCCCATCAGGGAGCACCCACCCCAGGAAACAGAAACACCAAGGCAATGTATTATTTTTGTGACTCACAGTGCTAAAACGGGAGAGTAAGAATGTATCCTTGATCATACTGTTTCTTTATTCCTGATTTGATTTAGAGCCCAGAAAGCTGACCTGTGGCATAAATGATATAGGAGGTCAGACTTGAGTTTGTGGGGAGAAGTGGGACCAGACAGCTGGGTTATATACCAACAATCCCCTAGCAGTCTTGACGTCATCTCTGTCGGCCCTTTCTCCCCCTTGCCCTCCCCAGGGGAAAGAAAGTATAAAATATTTCCTGGCAGTGGGACAGGATGGAGGAAGAGTTGGGAATGCAGTCATTTGCACTACTGGCCTAGTAAAAGTAGCTGGGCTTGTCGCTCTCAGAGGATGGTTGTCATGGCAACTCCAGAATCAAGAAGCAGGGTGCCTTTTAGCCACTGCAGCACAAAGTCCTTGTTCAGCTTTCCACAAGCTGGTCAAAAACACATACCCAGTCAGATAAGTACAGAGGCTGATAGCCAGGCACTCACAGACACAGAAAAGTTTAAAAACCACATCGCAAGAGGCAAGTTCCTTCTTACAGTTTTGGATGATCCGGATCACTGAAACCTCATTTGTCTGCTCCTCACTTTTCTCCAGCACCTGCAGAACGAGGAAGCTGGAGATACTCTGATGTCAACAGAGGACAGTCTTCCAGGTATCGAGGAGCTGTCCCTAGGCCTTCAAGTGTACATATGTCCCTTCTTGAAACACAGGTCCTGGAAACTGCCCCAGCCACGGTTCCCTGGGTAGTGTCAGGGTAACACCTTCCTTGTCTTGAAGGGTGTTAGGAGGACTGGCCACGTGTGGCAGAACATATTTTGTGACTTCCTTGCCTGTAGTTGTCTGACCTGAGCCAGCAGCTTTGCCCTTCCACGAGAATCCAGGCCCAGCTCTGGACAGGAAACAAGCAGAGACCTCCTGAATCCAAGTGATAGTGATGCAAAACTCCACGGGGAAGCAGAAAGCTTTCTGAACTTACTTCAGTGGGCAAAATAATAAAGAGTACCAGCTGGCAGCTTGACCAGTGTGGAGGCCAGAGCCTCGGCTTCAGGCCAGAGATGTGCAGAAGCTCTGACAAGCCCCTTTTGCTGAGGCTCAGGTCCTGGCAGTCCCTTCGCTGGTCTTTTTGAGGGCACAAATCACAGGGTGAGCTGAGAGAGGCAGGATTCGAAGTTACCCACCCATACCTTCCTGGGCAAGAGACAAAGCCAAAAAAGCTATGTGACTGCCAGTCTGACCCCGGCAGAGCCTGGATTGGAATCCAGGACTCCTGAAAGCTGACTAGATAATAGGGAATGTGGCACTTGCTCAGGGCAAAGGAAACAGCCACAGTGAACAGGAGACTAAATTAAATGCTGAAAACTGAGTACAAGAAATATTGGGATCTCATGAGATTATTTTCAAAGTAATAGAATAATACTAACTACAATTTCCTGTGAACCTGCACTGTGCCAGGCACTTTACTAGATGCTTCCCATACATTATTTCTCTGTGATCAAGTTATCCCCATTTAATAGATGGAGAAATTGAGGCTAGAAGTGTAGTTACCAAAGAAGAAGGGGAGGGGCAAATTAGGGGTATGGGATAAAGAGATCCAAACTGCTCTGTATCAGATAAGTGAGCAACATGGACATACTGTACCACACAAGGAATTATAGCAATTATCTTATAGTAACTTTAAATGGAGTGCAATCTGTAAAAATACTGAATCACTATGCAGTAAATTAATATGATATCATAAACTAATTGTACTTCAGTTAAGAATAAGCTACCTGCCCAAGACCACATAGAAGCCGAGAGGAGATGGAAGATTCTCCTGAGTCTTCATGCCTTTGAAGCCTGATTCTTGACTCTTTATCACTGATTTTCATTATAAGGAGAGGCAAGGAGCTGAATGTGCTCATTTATCTTAAGTTCCCATATGTTCAGACCCTAAACTAAGACATCTCCCAGAAAAGGTCATGAAATAAAGTTAAAACAAAGAGCAAAAGACTATTGGACACAAATAGATTCATGAATTGAAATTAGCCAATTGGGGTTACACGGGGGTGGGGGCAGCAGATACACATTTGGGGCTGGGTTTAGTGTTATACGTGTATGCCTGCTAGGAGGTAAACACCAAGACTCTGTTTGTGTCTTTTCCAAATGTTTAATGTGGAATTCTCCTAGTAGGCTTCCCCAGGGGTTCAGCAGTAAAAGAATCCACCCCCAATGCAGGAAACGTGGGTTTGATACCTGGGTGGGGAAGATCTCCTGGAGGAGAGCATGGCAACCTACTCCAGTATTCTTGCCTAGAGAATTCCATGGCCAGAGGAGCCTGCGGGGCTACAGTCCATGGGGTCCCAAAGAGTTGGACATAACTAAAGTGACTAAGCAAAAGCAGTTTTCCTCATAGGCAGGCCAACAGAAGAGGGCTTGTTTTTTCTAAAACTTTAGAATCCAAAAGATTTATTAAAGTTAGTCAGACATTGACGCTGCACACCAGGGCTCGTCTGAACACGTGACAGGGCTGGATCCCAGAAGGCCTAATTAGTTAGAGAATGTAGGGGACACTCCAGGATTCCTACCAATGGGTGGCAACATGTTCGTTCACACCCAGAAATCCCTACCTATTGCCCTCACACCAAATCTTAGCTTGCCCACTGTCTGGAAGAGAAATAATACGGGAACCTCAGAGCAATAAGGAGATCATTGTTTTCCTTGTGCTGACTGCAAGGCCAAAGACGAAAGCACTAGGTCTGGAGTTAGGAAGACTTCACAGTTCAGTCATTCATTTGCCTTTTCACTTCACCGTGTTATTGAATTTGATTAAAACGAGGCACATCCAGGACTACTCCAGAGCACTGTTTACATTGTGTTCTAATGGTCATGTGCCAAGCTGTGCATGCCCGTGTTCAGTTGCTCAGTCGATTCTGAGACCCTTTGGACTGAAGCCCACCAGGCTCTTCAGTCCATGGGGTTTTTCAGGCAAGAATACTGGAGTGAGTTGCCATTTCCTCTTCCAGGGCTCTTCCCAACCCAGGGATTGAACTTGCATCTCTTGTGTCTCCTGCATTGCAGGCGGATTCTTTACTCACTGAGCCATCAGGAAGCCTTGAACACAACTGCCCGGCTAAACCTATATGGCAAAGAGGGGGCATGAAGGGCACCTGGCAGAACTTGCTCTGTCTCCCCAGTCTCCCCTTTGTCATGCTCAATTCCAGGAACTATATATAATTCAGCCACAGTGTGCCAGGCACTGTGCTAGACACTGCAGATGGAGAGACAATTAAGGTTCTTGCTGTCAGACACTTTCATTCTAACAAAAAGGACACAGACAGGCAAACATAATTGCAATGAGGGTGTGAGGCATGTACTATTGGAAGAGTGTAGAGGGCATGGAAACAGCACAGAGGAGGAATGGGTACTCAGAGGGTCAAGGAAGACTCTTGGAGATGCTGATATACACACAAGGTTTTGAAGGATGAATAGGAGTTCAGAAGTGAAAATGGAAAGGATGGCAAAGGGAAGAGCATGTGCAAAGGCCCAGAAGTACAAATAGAAGGACCTTAGGCCCTTAAAATTTGGTTACTCATTCATATATCCCCAGCATAACTCAGAAATGCAAGTGTGCTCAGTCACTCAGTTATGTCCCACTCTTTGCAACCCCATGGACTGTAGGCTCCTCTGTCCATGGAATTTTTCAGGCAAGAGTACTAGAACTGGTTGCCATTTCCTCTTCCAGGGAATCTTACTGATCCAGGGATCGAACCCATGTCTCTTGCATCTCCTGCAATGGCAGGCAATTTCTTCACTGGCAGAAGTGCAAAAAGAGCCACCAGCTCTGACAGCTGCTCTCTCCAGCCCCCCTGCTTCTACCTCCCAGGGTCTCTGACTGCCCATGGCTCAGATCTTCTGCTCCTAATTCTGACCTCTAGGCACCTGCCCCCAGTGACCTGTGATGGATATACTTTCCTGATCTTGATTTTCTAGACTCTTCTGGGCATTCTCTACTCTGTGATGTGCAGCTATGTGAGACAACCCCCCACCACCATGCTCTGTGGTGTCCTTAAAGCAGCCCAGCCCAGCTTCCCCAACAGGGACCAGACACCTACCAGGATCTGTAAGTTGTCTGAGGGAACCAGGGTGAAAAACATAAGTGGGACAGGGAAGTGGCAGGAGATGGTTCTGAAGGAGGGCAGGAGGCCAATCTGATTTCTGCTAAAGAGTCTGGACTTCATCCTGCAGACAGGGTGGTGGGAGCCATTGAAGGGCCTGATGCTGAGGGATGGACAGATTCTGATTTGGCTTCTTGGGGGGTGACTGTGGTGGTGACAGGGTGGATGTACTGGAGGGAGAGACAAGGAGCGAGGGTTGGGAGCAACTGTTACAATAATCCCAGCAAGACTTGAGAAGGAGAGAAAGCCAAGCTTCCCTGCCATCATTCACTGCTGGTACCCTCAATCAGGACCTCCCTGGACGCAGAGGCAAGATAGATTCAGGGTCCCTTTAACTCACCCTGGCGGCTCTACAGCCCTCCAGCATGGCTCTAATTCTTATATTTGGAGATTGCATCCTACTCCATCACCATCAGCATTCTCCTTCTCTTCTTCCTCCCCCTCCTCTTTCTTCTCCTTCCTTTCATCCTCTCTCTCTCTCTCTCCTTCTCTCCTGCCCACACTCTGCTCCTGGAGCAGCACAGTTTGCCTCCTTCTCTAGCTCAAGCCTCTCTGATGGGAAAAATTGGAAAAATAAAACAGAAAAGCAAGCCTGAACTTTTTTTTTTTTAATGAACTGAAGAACAGTCAGCAGGGCTCTGGTGAGAAGCAGGTGTGACCCACAAGCGTACTGCCCTGGCCACTTTAAAACAGAAGCCTCTGTGATAAGGAGGATCCATGATGCTTTGGTCTTCCCCAAGTCTGGAAACCCTGGGGGTGCTCCACAAATATCTAAAACAATTTTCATCACAGAGACCATCACCTTGGAGCTTGGAGGAGGAACTCACAGCCCTTCTCCAACAATCCTGCCCGCAGACAGTAGGAAATAGAGACCAACTGAGCAACGCCCTTGGGCCCCCATGTTCTGGCTTCCCTATGACCATCTGCCACCTTAAACTCACCCAGAACTATCTTCATTGACTTTTCCCAGGTCACAGCAACCTGTTTACAGACATCTAGAATTCCCAGGCACTTTTAGGACAAGGGATTCGGGATGTGTCCAAGTGGGCAGCAAAGTCTTGTCTAAGAGAAGCTGTTCCTCCAAATCTATTTCTGCCCATGTAAACATCTGCCAAGGAAACAAGGCATGTGGGCATGCGCCGGCCCCACAGGCCCTCAGGTTGCTGCAAAGGCAAATGGAAAGTCACATGTCATAACAGTGGAAAGTACATACGCAACTATTCTTAGCCCTGGAATGTATACACGGTCTCTCTGCCCAGCAGTTCTTTCACAAAGCTCTAGAAAACTGTGAAAGTGCCTTCAGCATAAACAAATCCAGAATTCTCCCAGGACAAATTATTTGCCAGCTTAAGGAAAGGCCTGGGTTTATGGTTTCACTTGGAGCCAGAGGTGGAAAGTCTCCGGAGGGACCAGCCGCGGCAGGTATTGGTGGTTTTCACTGCAGGAAAACGAGGTAAATAGCTCTAACGTTTAATTCTTCTGCAGGTGGATGGGTGGCCAGATGTCATCCAATAAACCCTGCCCAGGGTACCGTCTGGTCTCTGCTTTCTATTTATCTCATTTTAAAAACAAAACCCACAAGACTCAGTGAGGTCATGTTTAAAAATAAAAACAAAACATAGCAAAGATCCATTTCCATCCCTCATTTCTGTCTCGATACCAGAGGCCACGCCCCCAGCAGGACATCCGTGGGGAATGACTAACATTCATGCTTGGATGAGTTTACTAAGTAAGAGATATGCTGAGAATCAGAGAAAGGTTCACAGACTTCTGCTTCAAATGCACAGACTGTCATTTTGCTTCAAGCTAACATTTCAGCCCCTGTGACCACTTACCACCTTCAACTCTCCCAACTTACCCAACCACCTTCTCTCTCTTTTAATTTTTTTTTCTTTTCTTTTCTTTTTTTCAGATTGTCTGCAGATGCTATTTCTCTGTTACCTTTGAGAATAATCATAACTGAATAGAGGGATTTTTGCTGTGAAGCCCATACATTAGGTGGTCTCATTTTCCAGTCTTCACTAAGCAGCATTCTTGGTGGTCCCCACAAAGAACTTAGTGGCTGGACAGATAGATGTGCTTTAAGTCTCGGAGCCGCCACAGCTTAACCCTCCAGGACGACCTCCCTCTTGGGACTTCTCCCCGTCTTTGCAGGATGGACGCGGAGTCATCAGAGGGGCTCCTCTTCAAAGACCATGACTTCTCCTCTGACTTGCTGAGGCAGCTCAATGACTTGAGGCAAAATCGGGTCCTGACCGACGTGAGCATCTGCGCCGGGGCCTGGGAGGTCCCCTGCCACCGCAACGTGCTGGCCTCCAGCAGTCCCTACTTCAGGGCCATGTTCTGCAGCAACTTCCGGGAGAGCCGAGAGGCCAAGGTCCAGCTGAAAGGCGTCGATGCCTCGACTCTGGAGCGGATCGTCCTGTATGTGTACACGGGCGAGGCACACATCACTGTGGAAAGTGTCCTGCCCCTGATGGAGGCCGCGTCCATGCTGCAGTACCCCAAGCTGCTCGAGGCCTGCTCCTCCTTCCTCCAGAGTCAGTTGACCCCCAGCAACTGCCTGGGCATGACTAGACTCTCTGAAATCTTCAGCTGTGAGACCCTCCGGAAGAAAGCCAGGGGAGGTGGCCCTGACGTATTTCCCAGAGGTGGCTGCGTCGGCTGACCTGGAAGGAGCTCTGTGCCTTGGAACTGAGAGACTACCTGGGGGACGATGGGCTGTGTGGGGAGGAGGAGAAGGTGTTCGAGGCCCTCATGGTTTGGATCAAGCATGACCTCCAGACCCGGAAGCGATACGTGCAGGAACTGTTCAAGCAGGTCAGGCTGCAGTACGTCCACCCGGCCTTCTTCCACCACTTCATCGCCAACGACGCCCTCCTCCAGTCCTCGCCTCCCTGCCAGACCATCCTGGAGACCGCCAAGAGGCAGGTGTTTTCTCTGTACAGCACCGCTAGTTCCGCGGGCCTCCAACCTCTGTGGCATGTCCCGCCAAGAAACTCTTACCAAGACTTTCTCATCCTCTTGGGTGGAAGGAAGGACAACCAGCAGACCACCAGGGACGTCCTGCTGTATGACGGACAGACTGGCCAGTGGCAGAGCCTTGCCAAACTCCCGGCCCGCCTGTACAAGGCCTCAGCCGTCTCCTTGCACCGCAGCATCTACATGCTGGGGGGCATGGCTGTGGGGAAGAGCGTGCCCAGTGCCAAGGTCTACGTCTTCTCCCTGAAACTTAATCAGTGGAGGCCAGGGCAGCCCATGCTGGCGGCCCGCTACTCCCACAGAAGTGCTGCCCACAAGAACTTCATCTTCTCCATCGGGGGGATTGGCGAGGGGCACGAGGTCATGGGCTCCATGGAGAGATATGACAGTGTTGGCAACGTCTGGGAGAGGATGGCCAGCATGCCAGTAGGGGTCCTCCACCCTGCGGTTGCTGTGAAAGACCAGAGACTGTACCTTTTTGGGGAGAAGACATCATGCAGAACCCTGTGCGCCTTATCCAGGTAAACAGTACTTCCCACCATACAAGTGCACACACACACACGTATACATGTATGTATGCATGCATGCATCCAGGTAAATGGTTCTTCCTACTATGTCTACACACACCTACACACAAGCACGTGCATGCATACACACATATGTACAAATGCATACATGACACATATGCTCACACATGTGTGCACGCACAAACACATGTATACATACACATATACACACATACCTATGCACATACATACATGTAATACATGCTTGTTAGTTGCAAGGGAAGGAAAAAGGAGGAAGGGAGGGAAGAAGGAAGGAAGAAAGTTTAATTTCAGCAAGATTTTATCCATTTATGAGTTCTTTTGTGTAGGGTTAATACATACAAAGGAACAGCAGATACATCTAAAGGATTTAGCTAGAATACATCAAATGTCAGATTGTGAAGTTCTACAGGGCTTCCCAGGCGGCTTGGTGATATAGAATCTGGCTGCCAAGAAGGAGACTTGAGTTCAATCCCTAGGTCAGAAAGATCCCTGGAGTAGGAAATGGCAACCCACTCCAGTATTTTTGCCTGGAGAATTCCATGGACTGAGAAGCCTGGTGGGCTACAGTCCACGGGTTCAAAAAGTTGAACACGACTGAGCAACCGAACAACAACAGAATAGAAATATTGCAGATGCTTCTAACCCAATCAGTAAGGCCTTAGAAGAAGGTTCCCAAGCCCTAAACATTGCAGATGCTTCTAACCCAAATCAGTAAGGCCTTAGAAGAAGATTCCCAAGCCCTTGTCCGCAGTCTGTTACCAAAAGCCCAGGAGCCAGACCTCAGATCTGCTGAATCAAAATCTGAGTCTCCACGTGTGGGATCTTGACATTCACTGTTATTAAAGTTTACAGGAGATTCTAAGGTACAGCCAGATTGTGGAACCCCTGACTTAAATGATAGGTAGATGCCAATTTCACTTACAAGTTCCCTAAGAAGTGTGATTAATAAAGATCAAAATGTCAGAATATTGGGTATTTTCCAACTTTATGCACATTCTAATCTCTGTAGTTCACCTTTAATAAAAAGCCTCTCTTTATTTTATTTTTTTACTTTTTGGTCACACGTGTGGCATGTGGGATCTTGGTTCCCCAACTGGGAATCAAACCCAAGCCCCCTGCATTGGAAGCACAGAGTCCCAAACACTGGACCACCAGGGAGGTCCCTCTCCTAAAGATAATCAAGGAAGCCCCTGAGATCGGCTCTGTTCATTTAGAGGAATTACACTGGGCGCCCTGGGGACACAGACTGGAGCTGTAAATCCCACTTACTCTCTAGGAGCTTAGGAGGGAACTGAGATTCAAATGCTGAATAGAGGGGGTGCTCTAAGGGGTCCCCCTAAACCAGTCTGGAGGGAATCTAGGAGGGTGTGAGGATGCAGAGGCCTTTGGCGAGAACTCTGTGAGGTTGGTTTAAGTGGACTTTAGCAGAGAGGCAAGAGAAGAGAGAAGGAGGTGAGGATGGAGAGTAAAGAGGAAGAGGACACATGGTGGACACAGGATTCTGACATGGACTGAGATGGGCCTGCAGCTTCTCTGAGCAGATGAATCTGCCATCAGAAGGAGGAGTCAGACTCTTCTACTGAGGGAGGGTGGTGTTCCTGGGTAAGGAGATAGCTGGCAGAAGACCCTAAAGCAGAAAGAGGGTGCAGCACATCCCCTGGAGGAACCAAAAGCTTGACAAGATGGTTGTAACACAGAGGAAGGGGCAGAAAGGTTGTTCATCAAGGCGGAGCTGGGGGTGGTCAGTCCCCTTGTAATCTCCATCAGCCCCCTTCCCAGGTCATACTGAGCAACTCCCTCTACCCAGATTGCTGCCCCTGAGCCCTTCCTACAGAAATTCTAGAACATTCTTGGGGGATGATTGTTTATGTTGATGAGGCTGGTCTGGCTTTCCAGGCCTTGTCAAGGAATTGGGGTTCAATCCTGAGAGTAGCAGGGCAGGTGAAGTAGTTGAATTCACATTTTTAGAATTTCCTTTGGATGTTTCACGGGCTTCCCTGGTGGCTCACCTGGTAAAGAATCCACCCGCAATGTGGGAGATCTGGGTTTGATCCCTGGGTTGGGAAGATCCCCTGGAGAAGGGAAAGGCTACCAACTCCAGTATTCTGGCCTGGAGAATTCCATGGACTGTATAGTCCATCGGGTTGCAAAGAGTCAGACACAACAGAGACTTTCACTTCACTTGGATGCTTCATGGAGAAGGAACTGGAGGAGGCCTGAGAAGACAAAGGAAGGAGAACTGGCAGATCTTTCTAGAGGTCCAGGCAAGGTCCAGGATGATGGCAGCTTGGACTAAGTTGGTGCCAGTGATGACACAGAAAAGTGATCATTTCTATTCAATCCTTTCCTTGTTTTTCTCTTCCCATCACTTCACCAGCCCATATTTCCCACTCCTCCCTGACCGTCTAGGCAGCCTTCACTTGTGTACTTGAGCCAAGAGAGACATGTTCTGCACCCCTCCAAACTCTGGCCACACCACTCAGATTTATAATAAAGTGCTTCCGTGAAAAGCTATAGCCCCTCCTATTTTTAAAAAAAACACTATTTTCAAAATTAGGTAAAGGTAAAGCCGTTCAGTTGTGTCCGACTCTTTGCGACCCCATGGGCTGTAACCTACCAGGCTCCTCTGTCTCCTCTGTCCATGGGATTTTCCAGGCAATAGTACTGGAGTAGATTGCCATTTCCTTCTCCAGGGGATCTTCCCGACCCAGGGATCGAACCCAGGTCTCCCACATTGTAGACAGACGCTTAGCCGCCTGAGCTACCAGGGAAGTAAGTCAACAAATATGTTGATGATATTCACATTACAAAATTGTTATCAATTATTAAGAATAAATGCAAAGCTCAAAAGAGTTTATTAAGCTACTTCATCCAGAAATGCACAAGACAATCAAACAAGAATCTTAAAAAACTGAAAACCAAAACCCAAAACACTAACATGTGAGTGATCCTTTCACCCTGCAGTCCAGAGAAAGGGAAAACAGGGAAAGTATAAGTTTGGAAGCTCTTCTTATCTACTTAGCATTTAGCTTTGTCATGGAAATTGTACTCATTCAGATATATAGTTCAGGATGAATGTTTGGGTTACTTGAAGGGGAAGGTTGGGTTTTCAGATACAGGGCCAAAGACTTCATCAGATGGTTTACCTGCACGCAAGCATTCTTTTAAAGGACTAAACTGCCGTGGCGGGGCAGGGTTTGGGGGTGGGGCGGGGAGTGGGGGTTACTGTGAAAATTGTGTATGTAGATGTGCCTTTCTACCTGGCCTTCTTTCCGCTTCTACTGCTGGAAGGCATTAGGCACACCCTCTACCGGAACAAAGTATCACTTCCTCCAGGGTCACAAACCATCCCCTGTTGTCCTTGCCTCAGCCTCTCTGAGGGTATCATGAGAATTGTGAGCAAATGTTTAATCTATTTTTGAAACCATCCTCAAAACTGATAAAGAAGGGCAAGCCAGGAGGCAGTTGCTCAAGTAAAATGCAATCAGTGTTTGCTTTCCTCCAAGGATCTCATTTTTCAGAGTGTCACCTGCATATTTGCAGATAGTTTAAAACACAAGGCTTGCCAGCCACGGTGGTTGAACCTGTCTCTAGCTGTGGCCTCTTCTATTCTTCACCAACTTTGAGAACTGAGCTTCAGTCTTGAAAGCCTCCATCAAGAAGAGGCACACAGGAGAAAAAGGAACCCTCTTGCACTGTTGGGTCAGCCACTACGGAGAACAGGATGGCGGTGGTGGCAGTGGCGGTGGTTTCATTGCCAAGTCAAGTCCAAGTCTTGCGACCCCGTGAGTTGCCATTTCCTTCTCCATGGGATCTTTCTGACCCAGAGATCAAACGTATATCTCTTGCACTGCAGGTAGATTCTTTACTGATGTGCCACCAAGGATTCCCATGGAGAACAGTATAGAAGTTCCTTAAAAAACAGAAATAGTGTTATCATACGACCCTGCAATCCCACTTGTGGACATATATCTGGAGAAAATCATAATTGAGAAAGATACATGACTCCACTACTCATTGCAGCACTATTTGCAATAGTCAAGACGTGGAAGCAATCTAAATGTTCATCAACAAATGAATAAACATGTGGTACATATACACAATGGAATATTATACAGCCATAAAAAAGAATGAAATAATGCCATTTGTGTAACATGGATGGACCTAGAGGTTATCATCCTAAGTGAAGTAAGTCAGACAGAGAAAGACAATCATATAATATCACTTATATGGGGGATCTTTAAAGAAAGAGAGATACAAATGAACATATTTACAATACAAAAACATAGAAAACAAACTTATGGTTACCAAAGGAGAAAGCTGGGGTGGCAGGCAAATAAATTAGGAGGTTGGGATTAACATATATACACTACCATATATAAAACAGATAACCAACAATACCTGAAACTAACACAACATTGTAAATCAACTATACTTCGATTTTTAAAAACCTACAAAAGGACTTCTCTGATGGTCCAGTGACTTTGAGCTTCCACTGCAGGGGGCATGTGTTCAAGCCATAGCTGAGGAACTAAGAGCCAGTGTGCTTTGCACGGTGTGGCCAAAAATACAAGCAGTTACCAAATATCTTTAAACACTAAGGGTTCTTTACCAGCTGAGCTACCAGGGGAGCTCAACTCAGCACCAGATATCTTTAAACACTACTAACACTGTAACAAATGCAAATTAGAGTAGTACACAGTTTTAAAAATCTTTTAAAAAGAAAAGCCATACCTCCACAGCCCCAAGCAGGGCCATGAGTGTGGTGAATAAAAGCATGGACTCTGGGCTCTTCCACTCAGTCTAGCTGTGTGACCTTAGGCATGTTACTTAACCTCTCTCAGCCTCAATGGTCTAATCTGAAAAATGGAGGGAAGTAGTGGTATCCACGTCATAGGATGGTTGTGAAGATCAATTTGCTAAAATGATAAAATATAAGGCCTTTAATATTAAAAAGCAGAGACATTACTTTGCCCACAAAGGTCTGTCTACTCAAGGCTATAGTTTTTCCAGTGGTCATGTATGGATGTGAGAGTTGGACCATAAAGAAAGCTGAGCACCGAAGAATTGATGCTTTTGAACTATGGTGTTGAAGAAGACTCTTGAGAGTCCCTTGGACTGCAAGGAGATTAAACCAGTCCATCCTAAAGGAAATCAGTCATGAATATTCATTGGAAGGACTGATGTTGAAGCTGAAACTCCAATACTTTGGCCTCCTGATGCGAAGAACAGACTCATTTGAAAAGACCCTGATGCTGGGAAAGATTGAGGGTAGGAGGAGAAGGGGACGACAGAAGATGAGATGGTTGGATGGCATCACTGACTCAATGGATGTGAGTTTGGGTAAACTCCAGCAGTAGGTGATGGACAGGGAGGCCTGGCATGCTGCAGTCCAGGGGATTTCAAAGAGTCGGACAAGACTGAGCAACGAACTGAACCAAATACGGCAGTGATTATAATTCACACAGAAAGAATTTTCCGTAAAGAATATTGGAAAGTTTTTGTTCCTGCTTTTCTTACATGAAGTCCATCCCATATCTCTCATGAACTAACTTACATTTGATATTTAAACTTTAAACTGAGGGATTTAATAGGAGCACATGTCTGGGAAGGCTTCCCCAGTTGCTCAGCAGTAAAGAGTCCACCTGTGATGCAGAAGACCGAGGAGACATGGGCTTGATCCCTGGGTTGGGAAGATCCCCTGGAGGAGGAAATGGCAACCCATTCCAGTATTCTTGCCTGGAGAGTCCCATGGACAGAGGAGCCTGGCGGGCCACAGTCCACGGGGTCGCAAAGAGTCAGACACGACTGAAACGACTGAGCACGCACATACACGTCTGAGAATCGTGATTTGCTGCTCTGTTTCAGACTAAGGCCGAGAAATTCTGCCCCCATCTCTTTTCTCTTTCTTCCTTTTCTCATGCTTCCTTTTTTTTTTTTTTTCCCTATAATTCTAATGACTTTCAGGCATGACCTGTTCAAAAGCCTTCCTCATTTAGACCCAAATTTATTCTTGGCCCTAAGACCCTCTCAGATAGACTGGAACATGTTGAAATCTAAACATGAGCCAGAAATAAAAATGATTCAAAGATCATTGGTTTTATGCAAGTCCAAGTTGCTCCATTTCTCACTGAAAAGAAAGAAATGTTCCAAGCAAGGTAAGCAAACACATACTATTAACTCAAATACATAACTCTCAGTCCATTCCACAGAAGCACAGCCACTGATCTCATGGGCCATATAAAGACCAATTTCTGATAACAGTTTCTTCATTCTGTTATATAATTATATTTTGTTTATTGATGGTAAGATACCTATATTTTCAGAACTGGAGAAAAAATGCAAAGAAAGAGAAATCACTGCCCTTCTACCTTCTTAACAACTACTTCTACTTCTTAAAAACATATCACTTTAAAATGCAGTGCCATGATTTTATTTCTCCCTCAGGTTTATCACATTTCCAGAAACACATGGTTCAAAATGGAGACGAGAATGATCAAGAATGTGTGTGCACCTGCCGTGGTGCTTGGGGAAAGGATTGTCATCGTGGGAGGTAAGTTTGAACAAAGGATCACAAGGCCAGACATGAACCTGGCATCTTTCCTGGGTAAAAGGGTCGCTGATAGACAGGTGTTGTCCTATAAGACAGCCTTTTAAAAGCACATAACTGAACCACTTTGCTGTACACCTGGAAGTAACACAACATTGTAAGTCAACTATACCCCCGAATATAATATAAAAATTAGATTAAAAAAATAAGGAAATAAAATAAAAGCACCCATCCAGCTAGGGGAGTGTGGACGACTTGACGAAGCTTATTTTCTCATCCAGAAGTCTCTCCCTGTCTTTATCTGCAAAAAAGGAATGAAATAATGTAATACCTATTTCACAGAGTTGTGATCATAAAATGTGCTCACCTATCTAAACCACATAGCACTATCCCAGACTCAGGGCAAAAACTGAAAAAAAACAAATGCTATTGTAAATAAGACTCACTGCTAAGGGATAATTTCTCTGCAATTGCAGGATGTTACAGTTAAGAGGGCTGGTTGAGGTCGGGGGGACAGATAGACCTGGGTTCAAACCCTGACTCTGCCACTAATTGTCTGTATGCTCTTAGACTTGTTTTTAATCTCTTTGTGCTTATGTTTGCTGATCTGTAAAATGGGGGTCCTAAAAGTACCCACTAGATAAGGCTGCTGTGGGGACCCATTTTCTGAATTCCCAAAGCTCCTTCTTAGAATTGTTAAGGCTCTTGAATGAGCATATGTGAAAGATGAAAAAGCTGAGAGGCCCCTGGAATCTCTATTCTCAATTGAAGAATGACATGTGTGCTGCCTTCACTTTGAGTTAAGATGCAGAGACTTGGGACTTTCCTGGTATGCAGTGGTTAAGACCCCACACTTCCACTGCAGAGGGCATAAGCTCAATCCCGGTTGGGGAACTAAGATCTCACATACCACGCAGCATGACTAAAAATAAAATTTTTTAAAAACTGCAGAGACTCAAGTCAGATAGATCCAGGTCCAGACCCCAGCTTAATGAAATATTCCACGCTTTAGTTCAAAGTATAGCCTCAGGGTTAGGCGATGGCGGAGATCAGACAGGTCCCCCGGACCGCCCACCTCCAGTCCCAACTAAGCATTGCTGACCTTCTCGATATGCCATTTGGTTTTCAGGTTACACGAGGAGGATCCTTGCTTATGACCCTCAATCCAACAAATTTGTCAAATGCGCCGACATGAAAGACCGGAGGATGCACCATGGGGCCACGGTGATGGGAAACAAGCTCTATGTGACGGGCGGGCGGCGGCTGACCACGGACTGCAGCATCGAGGACTCGGCCTCCTTCGACTGCTACGACCCCGAGACGGACACCTGGACGTCCCAGGGGCAGCTGCCTCACAAGCTCTTTGACCACGCCTGCCTCACCCTCCGGTGCATCCCCCCACCACTCCACTGTCCCCTGAGCTCCGTGAGAAACTGAGAAGCCATCTGTCCTAGTCAAGATGCTCTGGTTGCAAGAGCCAGAGCCCAGCTCCAAAAAGCTAACCCTAGAAGGGTGCAGGGGGAGCTAACAGGAGGGAAAGTTCCAGAGCCTGGAGGCCTGGGACCAAGCACACTGCTGAAAGAACTCTGTCTCTTGCTCAATCTCTGTCTCTTTTTCTCACACACTCTCTCTCTGCCTCCCTCCTTCCCTACCTCGTCTGTAGGCTTCTTTATACACACAGTGTGGGAACAATGGCAACTGATAAATTCAGACCCACACTCTCTAGTTTCAGAAAAGAACTTTACCATTATCCATATAATAACTGCTCCCCAGAACGATGGTGATTGGCCCTTTTTGAATTCCAAGCCTCCCTCTTGAGCCAATCACCATTTTCAGTGACTGTGTTACTATAGTTGGCTTGTCTTGGATTGTGTCTCTACAGGCCAAGGTGGAGTTAACAGTTGCTGCTGACAACCTATCTAAACTGCACATAATGGATAGAAGTAGTTTCCCAGTGCAAGAAATAAACGCTGAGCTTACAAAACCACATCTTTCCAGAACATCCTGGAAATTCAGAATGAGAGGGCAAAGACACCCAGCAGGGTCCCTGGAAGGCCTTCTTCCAGGGGGGGCATCAGGAACAACAGGCATTGACTGTGTTTCTCTGTGGGCTTCCCAGGTGGTTCAGAGGTAAAGCATCCACCTGCCAATGCAGGACACGTGGGTTCGAGCCCTGAGTGGGGAAGATCCCCTGGAGGAGAAAATGGCAACCCGCTCCAGTATTCTTGCCTGGAGAATCCCATGGACAGAGGAGCCTGGTGTGCTATAGTCCATGGGGTCACAAAGATTCAGACACAACTGAAGTGACTAAGCACATCCACACACTATTTCTCTGCATTCTAGGATGTAGTACATTGGAATGCCAGAAGAGTATATGAAACTTGGTATCTAGTATTTGCTAAAGTATCTGCACCGCCACACAAAAAATAAATAAATAAAGTGTTTCTGCTGCCAAGTGATGTTTTTCTCCAGCCTCTTGGGAGCTATAAACCTGCAGAATTTATAAAGATTTTCATTTTGATAAATGTTATAAGAATTGCTGTCCTAAGGAAAGCCAACAAATTCCGTCAGAGTTTACCGCAATCGTGGCCCTTCCAATGCCAGGGCTGGCCATTTCCCTATGGCCCTCTTTATCTCAAAGTGTCTCCACGCTGGCTCGGTCCCACACGTGGGAATTAGCTGAAGCTGCCGGCACAGAACAATCACCTGGGAAGAAGTCTGAAAATGGGGCCGAGCCTCACTGAGGATGCACAGATGGGGATTCTCAGAGGCAGGGTCAGAGCTCTGGGGTTTTTTGTTTTGTTCGTTGTTTTCTTCGGCCTCATTACGTGGTTTGCAGGATCAGTTCCCCAACCAGAGACTGAACCCTTGCCCACCTCGGCAGTGAATGTGTGGAGTCCTAACCACTAGACCACCAGGGAGGTCCCCAGAGCTCTGTACTTTTGAAAAGCGTCCCAGATGACTGTCACATACGTGCACTGAGGTCCAGAAGCACTACCCTGCTCAGTCGCAGGCACTGAAGACCTTCATGTGCTGGTCCCAGTCCCATCCTGTCCTGCCAGCCCCCCACAGCCCAGCGGCGGAGGCCAAGTCCTCTCACCACCAAGGGAAGTGTCCAGAATGGGTCTTGCTGCCCTGAGCCTGCATGCCGGTGCCTCCCAGCTGAAGCCCCCTCCCACCCGGCTCTCCAGGTCCATGGTTTGGACTTTGCATTTCCTCCCAGTTTGTAGTTTTTGCACTTCTTCTCCTGCTCTGCCCTGCTCCCCAGACCACTTTGCTGTCGTCTAGACACCCTCCTCAGATGGTCAGCACCTGAGCTCTTGGCTGGCCTTACTCCAGCTTCTCTTTGAACCTGAGTAGGCTCTGTCTCACCCTCTCCCCTGACCCTGTACCCATGAAGGCGACCAATGACTCCATAAGCCCACACAGGGAGCCCACTTTCCCTTCCCATCTGACTTGACTGGTCAGCAGCATACGACACAGTGGACCCTCCCTCCACCTTGAAATACCTTCTTCTCTCGGCCTCTGCAACAACCATTCTCTTCCTTCTCCCTGCAGTCCACTCTTGTCTCCTTGTTTTCCTGGAGACTATGCGGTGCTTTACCAACCTCAGTGCTTAGCCCTGATAACTTTTTGGACCTACTGTCACTCCCTGGATGAAGAGCCTGCCAGTGCAGGAGACATAAGAGACGTGGGCTGGATTTCTGGGTCGGGAAGATCCCCTGGAGGAGGAAGTGGCAACTCAGTCCAGTATTCTTGCCTGGAGAATCCCATGGACGGAGGAGCTTGGCGGGCTACAGTCCATGGGCTCACAAAGAGTCAGACACGACCGAAGCAACTTAGCACATCACTCCCTGGGTGCACCAGCTCACCCAGGGCCTGGCCGTCCACACTGCCCCACTGCTGCTGACTGGCAGCTTTCTCTGTCTCTAGACCCCACTGCATCTGCCTGCCTTGTATCTCCATGCTGATATTAAGGAGACACTTCAAACTAAACATGTTCAAGATCACTCTTTTCTCTCCTAGACGACCCCTCCATGGGCTTCTCCATCCTTGGAGAGAATAATACCCTCTCCCAGTTTCTCGGGCCCAAAGCCTCAGACACTCCTCTTGGCCCTTTCTCTCACACCTCCTTCTGTTTGTTCCAAGACTATCCAGAGACCGATGGTGCCTCACCACCCACAGCTCTGCCTCTGGTCCTGGCCGTCACCTTGATTCCAGCTAAACCATCACCATCATTTCCTCACTGGTCTCTCTGCTTCCACTTTGCCCCTGAACCTCTTCTCAACACAGCAGCCTGAGTGCCCTTCAGTTTAGTTCAGTTCAGTTCAGTCGCTCAGTCGTGTCCGACTCTTTGCGACCCTCATGGACTGCAGCACACCAGGCTTCCCTGTTCATCGCCAACTCCCAGAGTTTACTCACTCATATCCATTGATTCGGTGATGCCATCCACCCATCTCATCCTCCGTCATTCCCTTCTCCTGCCTACCATGTACCTGGAGTGACCTTAGCTACACACAAAAGTGAGACAGAATCAATCATTCCACTGTTCCCTCCAGAGCCTTCCCAGCTGTCTCAGGCCACCTGCAGGGACCTGCAAGCTTGCTCCCCAACCAGCCCTGGCCACCTCTCTGCTCTTGTCTCCTGATCTCACCTCCTAGTACGTCCCCCATTTCTTGTTCAGCCTCAGCCTCCAGCTCACACATTTCCAGCAATTCTCCACTTTCTGTTTCCAAGCTTGCTGTGCCCTCCACCAGAAAATGCTGCCCAGTTCATAACCATGTGCTTTGCACCCTGGAGTCTCTGCTGATGCCTCCATCTAATCCATCCTCATCTGGTCCTGTCGCCAGATGACAAACCTGAAATAGACCCCCAATGCCTCCGGCCCCTCTGTCTCCATCGCTGCTTCTCTGAGTGCAGCCATCCCCTGCCTCCTACCAGTCTCCTAATTGACTCACTGCTTCCATTCCTGTCCCTCGATCATTCCTCAAATAACAGGCAGAGTATTCTTTTAAAAATTCAGTTCTGATCATGTTACTTCCCTGTTCAAAATGATGTTAAGTCTTCCAGAGATCTTTGCAAGAATCTAGCCTTTATCTAGCCTCCAGGGCTTCTCTGACCCAGCCCCTGCCTTTGTCTCTGACTTCTTTTGCTTCCCCTGCTCCCTACAATCATCTCTTCTTCAGTAATCCTTAGTCCCCTCCTCTCTCTTGCCACAGGGCCTTTACACTTGTTCTTGCCCCTGCTTAATACACACCACCTCCCTCACCTCTTCACCTAATGTAATTTCAATTTATACTTGACACTCCAGATTTAAAAGTCATTGCATTGAGGAAGTCTTCCATGCCCCCCGCCCTACCCCCGGCCTGGGTCAACTCTCCTATTAAATGACCCTCTTGTCTCTGATATGACCCCCTTTGAAGCCCTCACCCTATCTGTGATAATTTGATCATCATCTTCCCTCTATAGTCTTACACTTGTTCCATTTTTCTTCTGCATTCCCAGAGCCAGGGCTGGCTGGGCTCAGTGTCAGCCACAAGGATTGCAGATCCTCAATAAACATGATGAGTGGATAAAAGAATTAGTAAGTGGACACAGAGGCTGAATCAACACCATCTCTGGAATCTCCATCTCAAACTCAGAGCTAAGTTCGCATAGGCACTACTTTAAGCTCCCCTAGGCCCTCTGCTAAGGGAACATTCTGTCCTTCCCACTTTCCCTCTCCTTTCCCCTCCTAAATCGAGTTTGGTGACTCTGGGTGGCACAGCCTACCTCAGTCAAGCCTGCAGGCTTTGTCCAAAGGGCCCTATTTGCCTGGAATTAGAAGGAGGCGTCTTGCCATCTATAAACTCCTTCTGTGGCCTCCAACAATCCTTCTGTCAGAGACTTGCTAATGCTTTGACTTTCTTTTCCCTTCGTCTCTATCCAATATTTAATAAGCTGCCAGAGTCTGTGGCTACTCAGAGCTTGTCTAAGTCTCCCTGGGGCACAAAACTATGTAAATTGCCTGCTGGGATTTATAAAGAAAGATGTCCCGGAGCCAAACCCATTAGGACATACATCGCAGGCCAGCTCCGTACGTCAGATCAGATGCCTCTGTGACAGGTGCATGCCACACACCTGGGCCTCCCGAGGTCAAGCCCCACATCTGAACTGGGCTGCAAAATGACCCTCAGCACCCGAGGAATCCTTTCCAATCTGCTGACGATAAACTCAGACCAACATGAAAGAGAGAGAAGGTTTTGGCACAAAGTGTCCTCAGTCTTGCTGGTTGAGGAGTCACGGTCCAGAGCTGAGGTCAAAATATATTTAGCCAGGAGCAGTGAAACATTTTAAGTGGAAAAATGTCAACTAGGCTGACTAATCATCTCAACAGGCAACAAGGGAAGAGGGGGAAATGAAGCAGAGTGAGGGCTAAGCAAGAAAACATCAACAAAAACATCAAACACCCTTACACCAGGGAGCAGGAGGGGGACTAGCAGAGAAAACGGCCCCGGAGGAAAGAGACTGCAGCGGGGAGCGGCTAGTGGGGCGCAGGAGGGGCTGCCAGCTTCCGCACTGAGACACTTCCCCCAACCCTGCAGCCCTGACTCCCAGCAGGCCTCTTGTAAGAAGGTCTGCTGTGCTGAGACCACCATCAGGCCCCACGCTGACCAGGAAATGACCAGCAGACTCTACAAGAGCGGTCCCCTGGCAGAGCTATATGGCCCCAGCGAGAGACAGTTGCTGGCATCCTCGCCCCCACCCCATGCAGACCCTTCCTGACTCTCATCCCCAGGAGCAGTGGTAACTCAGAAGGTGAACCCCCTCCTGGAGGGTCCAGTCTCCCCCTCCAGATGGTCTCCCCCTTATAATCCTGCTTCATCCTCTTTTTATATCCTGTCTGATGAGGGTTTCCCAGATGGCTCAGCAGTAAAGAATCTGCTTGCCTGTGCAGGAGACTCAAGAGACAAGGGTTTGACCCCTGGGTGAGAGGGATCCTTGGAGGAGGAAATGATAACCCACCCCAGTATTCCTGTCTGGAAAATTCCCTGGACAGAGGAGCCTGGTGGGCTACAGTCCATGGGGTCACAAAGAGTCTGACACGACGGTGTGACTAAGCATGAGCACATTCTCTGTCTGATGAACGAGAATAAGCCCCAGATAGCCAGGTTTTAAAAACCAAGTATCCCTGCCGCCTATGATAAAACTCTGTAACACCCTGCAAGGATGCTAACTGGCTTTACTCAATCATGTTCTCAGTACGTCTGACCCCACCCTCTCCATACAGCTCCAACACACCCCGCGCCTTTCCACAGGCTGCTACTTCTGCTCCAGTGCCTCCCCAGCCCTACCTACTGAACTCTTACTTGGCTTTTGCCTCCTCCATGGAACCCTTTCCAACTTTTCTACCCCCTTCCCCTCTCCCTCCCTCCCTTTATTCCAGCTTTTTTCATACTATAGCACCATAGAGACCTGGAATGAAACCAGAAGGGGTGCTCTTCGTGGGAGGTGAAGACAGAGTCTCGGTGCCCTATAAACCCCTAGGCCAGATTCAATCGCTGCTTGGCACACAGATGACGCTGATGCGCTTGTGGCATGAATGAGTGCCTGCATAAATGAACAGGCCCTAAACACCACTGGGGTGTTCTTGCTGCTGTGGGTGAGAGCTAGGGCTTAATTATCAGATGCACTGGTGCTTTTAAGTCAGGAATGAACCCTGATGGTGCTTAAGTTTTAAAAATTATTATTGCAGACCAACCCGAGAACAATGAAAAACACAGACTAGAGCAGTATGAAATATGATGGGAAAGAAAAGGACATTGATTTTAACCACGGGAACACTATTCAAAATGGCACAGCTGACAGCCATCAGGCGATCCAGGTCCCCAGAACTCCACATAACCACCTGGATCATTTTTCAGAAAATCTTCCCCTTCCCCTCACCCAATCCAGACATCTGGACTTGGACAGCACTGAATCCTTCCCCAGCCTCAGGGACCCCAACGACCTTCTCTTGCCAACAATTGTTTATTTATGGAAGCAGGCACAGAAATGTGGGAGCCGGAGAGACCTGGGCCTGGATTCAGGGTCTGTCATTCCCTGGCAGTGCAACGTCTAACAAGTTACTTCATTTCTCTGAGCCTCAGTTTCGACATCTGGAAAATGGGTGGACTTTTACCTACTTGAGGGATTGTTTGGAGAATGATAAGACAGATGATGGCCATTAACAGACACAGTACAGTGTCTGACATTGAGTGGACAATGGACACAGTCAAGTCCCCTTCTCTTCCTCTGTATTAGGTATTTCTCTCTGTCTTCTTCACTGGCCAGTCTGCACATCCCCCATGAACAACTTCACTCAGTACCCACTTGGACCAAGGAGAAGCAACTGACACAGTTAACCCTCAGCAGTCCCTCCCCTCTGGCTGCCACAGTGTCTCACACCTGAGAACCCATTTCCTGCCTCTTGCTCACTGATCCTCCTTTGAGAGCACTGCTCTCTTCTTCCTTCATTCACTTATAAGCTGTTATGCATTCAACAAGTACTGAGCAGAAACCCCTACATGCAGGCACAGTGGTAAGGAGGTGAATGAGGCTCCTGCTGTCACTGACCAATGGAGTTTTCCCAACTGCATGTGCTCCAACCTGGGAAAAGAGTGTGGGAATGAGGGCAAGGCTCTGATACCTCCTTTAGGACTCAGTTCAGACACTGTGTTGGCTCCCAGGGGTTCCCAAGGCTGCCATAACAAACTCTACCAACTCAACAGGTTCTAACAACAGAAATTTGTTCTCCCACATTCTAGAGGCTGGAGATCCAAAATTAAGGTATCAGCAGGGCTGGGCTCCCTCTGAAGGTTCTAAGGAAGAATCTTGCCTCATCTCTTCCAGCTCCTAGGGGCTTCTGGAAAACACTGCCATTCCTTGGCCGGTAGATACATTGCTCCAATCTCTGCCTCCAGCATCACACAACCATCTCTGCATGTCCCCCTCTGTCTCTTATTGAACTTGGGGCTTACCCTAACTCATGTGATCGCATCTTGATCCTTAACTTATTACATCTGCAAACATCCTACTTCCAACCAAGGTCACGTTCTGAGGTTCCAAGTTGCATGAATTTGAGGAGGAGGTATTATCTATCCCACATAGACAACATCTCTCCCCAGAAGGCATCTTGATGACCTGCACCATCCTCGGTCCCAGGCTGGGCCACCATGACAGACACTTCCTCATCTTCCCTTTTCATCAGGGGCACCTCATGGTGGGGAGACCATGTCAGAGAAGGTATTCAGTAAATGTGTATTGCACTGAACTAAACCATTTCACTGGAGAAGGAAATGGCAAAGCACTCCAGTATTCTTGCCTGGAGAATCCCATGGACAGAGGAGCCTGGTGGGCCACAGTCCATGGGGTCGAAGAGTTGGACACAACTGAGTGACTAAACCACCACCAAACCACTTCACAGGGACTAGCAACTCTTTAATGGACTCCATGGTCAGTGTATACAAGACATAGCTTTTGAGCAGCTTCCCAAAATCCTAAGGTGAGCAACGTTTGCCAAATGCCTATCAAGGAGCAGTTAGGGTCCGTGAAGAGAAGTCCAGGATCAGGCACAAGAAATGATCTAAGAGAACTCATCTGTTAGCACAATGTCACCCCCACGTCCTATTCTCGGTCTAGCCAACATAAGCCTTTGGGATGACATCCTGAGAGGCTGCATGTTAACACAGAAGCCAATGCTGAGGGGGCAGGAGGGAGGGATCTGGTTTCTGAAATCTCAGCTCTCACGCAATCTTATAGGAATTCTAGTCTCCCGGTCAAACACCACGTCATTCTCTTCGTGCAGGGAGTTTGGGTTTTGTTTTCCCTAAAGATATCCACGAGTCTCTTTTCTTCTTCATTTTACTTGTTTGATTTAACTAGGATTCTAGGGCCTGTGGTCCAGAAATCTCCAGTGATGCTCCCAGAATAAGTTGATGGCCCAGAAAATGGTTTTTGAGGACAGAGATTCAAGAATCCCAAGTGTTTGTAAGTTAGGGGGATCCAAGCACAAGAGCCTGGTCTTATTCAAAATTGGAGGCTGTTTCTGCATTTTCCCCAAAGACCCTCTGGCTCTCCTTACGTTCAGAGACCAGAGGCTATCCCAGGGCAACTGCAAAATCAAAACCCTCTGAGACAGCCTGGAAGTGAGGCAATGTGCAGACATCTATACCTAAGATAAGACTGAGGAGAAAATAGTAGAATTCATTAGCGGAGTCTCTGAGACACTTATCTTTTGTTAAGTGCTGAGAAGAAAACAGAATTAATCCCCACTTTGGCTATAGATGTGCTTGACTTAACTTATCTGCATGGCAAAACTAAGAATGCTAGTGGGTTTGAGAGGGCCCAGATAATTCTCCACTTGAGACTGAGACCACCAGGGTCTGTGCACACAGGTGTAACAATTGCTTTTTACTTGATAAATTGTGTCCAACTCTTTTTGAGATCCCACAGACTGTAGCCTGCCGTGCTTCTCTGTCCATGGGATTATCCAGGGAAGAATACTGGAGTGGTTACCATTTCCTTCTCCAGGGGATCTTCCCAGACCGGGATCGAACCCACATCTCCTGCATTAGCAGGCAGATTCTTTACCTGTTGAGTCATCAAGGAAGCCAGGATAACAATTAGCTTTCAGAAAATGTTTGCTGATTGAAGTAATCCACGAATGACAATGACTAACATTTACTGCCCCTTACTAGGTACTGTACCCACATTACCTGGCTCAGGTATCACAAGACTCTTCCAGATTCTCCTCAGCACCTTCCTGAAACCCTATATCAAATACCTTCTGGAATTTCCCTAGCAGTCCAGTGGTTAAGACTCTGTACTTCGAATGCAGGGGATAAGGGTTCAATCCCTGATAAGGGAACTAAGATCCTGAATGCTGTAAAGCCAAAAAAGAAAAAAATCAACTGTCTAAAATAAAATACGGCCTCCACCCCACCCACTGCATTATTCTTTCTCACCCCTTTATCTTTCTTTCATACCTTTAATCATAACTATTTATTATTTAATTTGCTTTCCTGACTTTATTTATCTGATGCCCTCACCCAAATGGAAGTCCCATGAGGACGGAGAACAGGGTTGCCTTGGCCACATCTGTCTCCTTGGTTCCTGACACAGAGAAGGTCAACAGGCTTGCTCAACAAATGAATGCTCAGCCCTTCCAGGGGAGAGCTGCAGGAAGACCACTCTGCAGGCAGCCAGGGGAAGGATGGAGGAATCAGAGAGTTTAGATGTGCTGCTATTCCCATCCCACAATAAGTTACAGCTGTTAGTAGAACAGCAAGGACTTAGGAAACAAGGAGACAGAATCCACAGGGAGCTGGACACTAACTGATGCACAAAGGGGAGGGGTGGGGAGCAAAGAAGAGAGAGAGCATGCAGTTGCTAGTTTGACTGACTCTCAGGATGACTGTGCCATCAGTAGAGAAGTGCAGGACAAAGGCACAGGGAGGTTCGCCTTGGGACCACTAGCCAGGAGGTGAGAGCCCAGAGATAGGGACTGAGGCCTCCCATGTCCAGAGCGGTGTCCCCGTACCCCGGGGTTGGCACAGCCCCATGGATCTGTAATTTTGCCTACAGTCTGTCTGTCTGGGGCTTCTCAGGTGGTGCAGTGGTAAAGAATCTGCCTGGAAATACAAGAGATGAAAGAGATGCGGGCTCCATCCTGGGTTGGGAAGATCCCTTGTAGAAGGAATTGGCAACCCGCTCCAGTATTCTTGCCTGGAGAATCCCATGGACAGAGGAGCCTGGTGGACTACAGTCCAGGGGATCACAAAGAGTCTGACACTACTGAAGTGACTGAGCACATAGTCTGTCTCCCCCACTAGATCTTAGGGACCCATCTCAAAACCCCCTTTTGAGGCTTTCCAGTCACCACTGAAAACATCTCTAACAGTGGTTTGCGTGGTGACCTTTCACGTCTGCAGAGGAGGCTATATGGCAGTTTCTGAGTGGACGAGAGCACAGATGGAGCCAAAGTGCCTGGCTGTGTGACTCTGAGAAAATTAACCAACTTCTCTGTTTCTCAGTTTCCTCCTCTCTAAATTGGGGATTATGATAACACGTGCCTCCTCATAGAGTTTTTGCAAGGGTTAACTGAATTAATATACATAAGTGCTATCTGCTGGGTTGGCCGTTAATACCATTTCTGCTATTAAACATAATGCCTTACAAAGAGCCATCTGTAGCTATGTGGCCTTGGGGACATCTCTTAACCTCTCTGAGCATCAGAGTCCCCTGTGGTAAAATGGAGATGATGATGCTATCTCACTGTAGTGGATTGAATCATGGCCCCAAAACATAAAACCTTATTTGGAAAAAAAAAAGATCTTTGCAAATGCAGTTATATAAAGGATCTCAGGATGAGATAATCCCGGATTAACTAGGCAGATCATAAATCAAACGGCAAACGTCCTTTAAGAGAAAGGGTGAGGGAGATTTGAGACACAGAGGCAAAGATGAAGGCAGAAACTGGAGTTACGCAGCCCACAAGCCATGGAACACCTGAAGCCATCAGAAACCCAAAGGGGCAAAGAGTCCTTCCTCATCTAAAGCCTCTAGAAGGGAGAACCCTGCCAATACCTTGATTTGGGACTTCTGGACTCCAGAACTTGAGATAATGCATTTCTATTGTTTCAGACCGTGGGATTGTTCTAGCACCCACAGAAAAGCAGTAACTCCTTCACAGGATTCCTGCAAGAACTGGAAGAGATAACGTCCATAGGGGCTTCACTGGTGGTGCTAGGGGTAAAGAATCTGCCTGCCAATACGGGAGATGCAGGTTTGATCACTGGGTAGGGAAGACCCCCTGGAGAAGGAAATGGTAACCCACTCAAGTATTCTTGCCTGGAGAATCAGACAGAGGAGCCAGACGGGCTATAGTCCATGGGGGTTGCAAAAGAGTCGAACAGGACTTAGCTACTAAACAGCAACAACACTGTTATGATTTACCTCCCTTCCCTAGACCTCTGTCTCCCCACCTGTAAAATCAGAATTTACAGCAATAAAGGTGTCCAAGTTTTTGCCACCTTCTGCCAGCTCTTTCATCCTTCTGCTCCCTCACATGGCAAGTTGGGACCATGTTATAATAATTCCTTTTCTCTCTTTTTCTACCTCTATCCATCATCTCAAAGATCCATGATGGACAATGTCCCCAGTGAAAAGTCTTCATATCTCATATCCATCATGGAGGATGGTGAGCACTTGCCCTTACTTATCCCCATCTTCAAACTGGAGGTGATGATGAGATCACAGAATCCTGAGCAGTCACACTCCAGACCTTCCAGTCTGAAAGAAGACCCTGGGCAAGCTACTCAACCCCACTAGGACATGACTGCCCAAATTATATTTTAGGAATGATAATATCCTCCTCCTTCTTAGGGCTTGATGAGGAGGAAGCACTTAAGGTGACCATATAAATGTCGAAGGTAAAAATAGTAACCACATATGGTGGAGGTAATAACACATAGAGAAGTAAAAATGTGGAGTGACATTAAGAATGTTAGTGCTATTTGAAATATAAATATACAGTGACACTGTAAATGACGATGATAGCAGAAAGGACGAGGAAGAGGTGATGGTGATGCTTCACGGGTGTACTGGATGGGGAATCTGTCGCCAGACTATGCCAAAGGGCTCCCTAACGACTCTCCCCTGGCTCCATTCTCTCCTCTTATCACTCTAGCCCTGCCACCAGGAGTCAGGATTGGAGCGACACTCCTAGAAGTGGGGAAACAATAGATCCATTTATCTTTCAAAAAAATAGAGCTGGCCTGCGAGCTACGGAGTCGCGACGGACTATGGCGAACAGCGACGAGGAAGCCATCGCCAAGCGCTGCGTCCACCTGCGCCCTGATGCCCTGGCCGACCCCGCCCGGTCTCGCTGCACCTTCTGCCCTTCGAGGTCCGGGTTAACCCGCCCACCTCCGTGGGGCGCTTCTTCTGCCCAGCCATCCATGCGCCAGGGTCCCGACGCACTGGGAGCGTCGTTCGGGGCCGCAGTCTACGTGGCGAGGAGGTGGTGGTGCTGCCCGCTTCGTGGGATAGCTGGTGACAGAAGAGAAGGAAGAGGTGCTGGGGAGGTAGGATGACCACAGCGAGAGGAGCAGGACCTGGTGGAAAACCCGGAGGCGCTGGAACGGGACCTCGATGGCTTGACCGGAGCCACAGCCAGCCAGTTTCAGCAGCTTCACCCTGTGGGGCCTGGAATCTATCCCTGGTCCGGAAGCCAAAGTGCGTGGGGCCCTAACCTGGTGCACCCTCTCTGCAGCAATTCATGCACAGGTACCTGAAGACTGAGAACCAGAGCTTGAAATGGAAAGCCACCAATCCCTTCACCCCAATAAACCCCTTCTTCAGTGTGGAGCCAGAGTCCCTCAGGCAATAAAGGAGCGCTTCACAGAAAAATCCATTGATCGATCAATCAGTCAATCAATCTGACCAGATCACTCCTTCTTAAATCTCTTGCACGGTTAGGAAGAAAGTCAAACTCCACTTCCATACCCATAAGATCCTTTGTATGTGTAAGAATAAACAGCCTCGACTTGTTTAGGTAACAAACAACAGGATAGCAGAAGGCCCACCCAAGAGGCACTCAGCCAATGCTAATTTCCTTGATGGCCTCACACTTCCTATTCTCTTCTACAGGGCAGAAAAAGAACTCTCTTATTTGCCTATTAACAAACAATGTTTAGCTTTTAGCTGCAGTTGACTAAACAGATCTCAGATTGTTGGCCACTGGTTCCCCATCCTATGGCCTATGGGGACACAGTGACCTGCTCTTTCATTCTAAGGGTTCAGTCCCAGCGAATGTGGTCAAAGTCTTAGATTCTCAAGGAAATATTTTTACCCTCAAAATTGCTTCCATCTTTTCACCTAGAATGTTGATTTATTTTATTATTCATTGACTGAAAATTCATGAAATTTTGTGGTTAGAGTAAAATATCACACACAGTTCCATATGTCCATGCAGTGAGGCTGAGAAAATCTGACAATGAAAAAAAACCACCATTTCTTCCCCTAGAGTTTAACGGCCTCCAGTCTCTCTCTCTGTCTCTCTGTCTCTCTCTCTCTTTTTTTTTGCTTATAATATTTATTCCCTTAATCAGCATCATTGCTTTAAAAATTATAATTAGATACAAGACTCTATAAATAAGGATAATGGTCAAAGCATTGTATTTTCTTAAATTAGTTTCAAAATTCAAATTCTCAAATGCAAATGTAATATTTTGGAGTCATGGAGCTAAAAGGGGGCCTGAGAAACCAATTGTTCCAAATCAGACAGGCAACATGGAGAAATGGAAACAATGGTGGGTTCCATGAGGGCACAGGACTTTGGGCAGATCACTTAACAACAAAGTCCCGGCCTGTAAAATGGATAAATCTCATCTGCTCAACACTCCTGAGAAAACTGTGATAGTAAGTAGAAAAGTTGACCATGCTCTAGTGGCCAGGGGTAAATCTTCTTCCACACTCTTCATCTCTCTGGGCTCAAGGCCCATTTGGCCTGGGGAAGCAAGAGTAAAGAGATAATAGAGAAAGTCATTGAACACATGTGTGTAAGCAGTATCCAGATCAAAAAACAGGATATGATAATACCCCAGAAGGCCCCAACAATTAGAGAAATTCACTGAACACATGTGTGTAAGCAGTATCGAGATTAAGAAACACGATATGATAGTACCCCAGAAGGCCCCTACATACCTCCTTCCAGTCATTAGACTCTCTGGGGGCAACCACTATCTTCACTTCCAGCGCCTCATTTTATTTGGACCTGTTTATGATGTTTGTGTACATGGAACTAGACAGTTGAACCTTTGGTATGGCTTCTGCTCAACACTAAATTTATGAAATTCATTCTCATTGTTATGTGTTGTTATAATTTGCTTACACTTGTTCCCTATAGTTCAATTACATAACAATATCACATTCATGTATCTGTTTTACTCTTGATGAGCATTTGGGGCTATTATGGACATTCGTGTGCGTATTCTTTGGCAAATATATGTGTGCCTATCTGTTGAGTGTATATCTAGGAATGAAATCAGTGGGTCATGGGGTATATATATAAGTTCAGCTTTAGAGATACAGCCAATTAGTTTCCCAATTATTGTATTTATACCAATCTCTCCCCCATCAGCAGTGTGTGAGAGTTCCAGTTGCTCCACATCTCAACAGTTGATATTGTCTATCTTTTTAATTTTAGCCATTTTGGTGGGTTGGAAGTGGCATCATATTGCAGAATGATATTTTTAAGGTGTAAACCGGATTATGTTACTCCACCAATAGTTTCGCTTTGCGTGCAGAATAAAACCTAACTCTTCAGCTTGACCTATAAGGCCTTGGTTACCTCTGACTTTCTCATTGACCTCTCCCTCTAGTCACTATTCCTCTACTCCACCAGGTTCTTTCTGGTCTTGGGATATGCCATGGTCATTCCCAACTCAGATCCTTTATATATTCTGTTTCTCCTGTCTAGAATGTTTTCTTTCAAATCAAACCATGAATGACTCTGCCTGGCTCATTCATACATTCAACAAATACTATGAAGTGATTATCAGATTCCTTCTCAAATATCACCTCCCTCCAAAGATCCTCCCCTGATCACCATCAAGTGGGTCAAGATTACTCCATACCACGACCACCACCCCATGTTCATGCTCTAGACCCTTATAGCTAAGTCACTTCAGTCATGTCCGACTCTTTGTGACCCTAAAGACCATAGCCTGCCAGGCTCCTTTGTCCATGTGATGTTCCAGATGAGAATACTGGTATGGGTTGCCATGCCCTCCTCCAGGGTATCTTCCCTACCCAGGGACTGAACCTGTGATTCTTAGGTCTCTTGCACTGGGAGGCAAGTTGTTTACTACTAGCACCACCTGGACCTTATCTTGCTTCATTTTCCTCGCAGCACCTCCCATTTCCTCTTTTAAGATTTTGGCCTATCACACGAGAATATAAACTAAGAGCAGATACAGTCAGTATATCTTCAACTAGAACAATGTAAACAGTAGGTATACAATAAATATTTATTGGATGAATAGAGAATAAAAGGGAAGGAATTCAGATAGCCTTCTCAAGGATAACAGAATACAAAAGGTAATGGAGTCTCTCCTATGTTTTTCTGTCTTGCTTCCCACCATCATCCCACTTGACTGACAGAAATGAAGCTCAGAAAGATAAAGTGAATTGGCCAAGTCAGCAGCAAAAATGGGGTTTGAATCCAAACTCATGATTTCAAGTTCTAGTACACTATTCTGCCTATAAAAACAGGGGACAAAGTCTGATCCCATTTGAATGAGTCTCTAATTATTGAATGCTGGACATCAGGAACTGATTTGACCTGGAGAAGTCCTCTCTCGTACCATAAAGGTTGACAACACATCAAGAGAATATGACAGAGGAATCACCTCTGGTTTTTCCCCAAATCATCTCTGTCCTTGGTTCAGAGGAAGAGGATAATATTGGGAGGATAAATAGGATAAATGTAGATGAGGGTAGCTCTGAGTCTCCCATTCTCTCAAGAAAGGTACTTAAACCATCTTGGCAGGAGCAAGTTTACTGGGCTCCAAGGGCCTGAGATCTACCAGGAGATCATGCCCTACCAGGTGAGGCCCCTGTCTCACATGCTTAGTTTGGGTGAGAATCAGTGTGTACCACAATGTGATCCTCCATGGCCAGTTGCATAATTGGATATGTAATCAGTACCTTCAAGAACTTAAGCCAAAAACACTCCTGACACCACTTCGATCTTGCTGAATCACCTCCAAACCCCATGACTGGATGATTCACTGGTCTCCTCTGGGGTCATGACTATCAGGTGCTGACCCAGAAATGAGAACTAAAGTCATAAGGAGAAAGATCCACTAGCTGGAACTCTGGTTTTTCCATTGCTTCAACCTACTACTCACTAAATCTCCAAGCAGTGATAGAGATCATGTTGGTCTCATAATCTAAATAAGTAGAAAAAGATAACCAGAGACCAAGTCGATAGGACAGGGAGCTAACATGTGGAGAAAAGTCAACTTGGGATGACAAAAAACATATAAATCAACAACCTTCTATCACAGTTTCAAAATCCAAAAATCTCTGAAAACCTGTGTTCTGTTCTGTTGCTTCTTTGTTTTGTATATTTGCAGCAAATTCATTTGGCAGCAAATCATGACAACAAAAACTAAAATGAGACTATTTTTAGGGGCTGCATCTATACTGTGTTCCAATGCCTGTGTTCATGATTGATTGATCCAGAGGTTGACAACTGACCCAAGTAGGGTACAGCAGAAAGTCTTCAAAGATGGCCACTATCTATTCCTTTCCTCCTCCTGTGAATTTGCTACTCCTCACATCCAGAGAAGTCTATTTTCACCTATCCTTGAATCTGGATTGATCTTAGGAATTTTTGACCAAAGATTACGGCAGAAGTGATGCTATCTGACATCAAAGTCTAGGTCAGAAGAAGCTTTGCAGCTTTGATCTTAGTCTTTTGGAACATTTGCTCTTGGAACTCCACTGCTACACTGTAGGGGTATAAAGCAGCCCCCCATAAAAGAGGCTCACCTGGGGAGAAAGTGAGGTCTCCCCATTGATGGGCTGACTGAGCTCCCAGCTGACAACCAGGAACCACCTACTAGCCGTGTGAATGGAAGATCTTGGAAGTGGATCTTTCAGCAGCACCAGCTATTGCTGCATAAGCTACACATCTGAGCCCTGCCCAAATTCCTGACCTGTAAATCATGAGATGAAACAAAAATTATTGTTTGAAGTCACTACGTTTGGGATAATTTGTTGTTCAGCAACAGATCACTCAAACATGAAGCTAACCATAGTCTCTCTCTCCCAGGAATTTGAAATTTCAGTTGGGGTTAAACAGATATTGTAAGTTTTAGGAGCTGAGTCTCATTAAAAGCAACCCTTGGTGTGCATTAGAATCACATGGAAAAACTGTGTGAAATGTATAAAGTTCTAGGCTACCACCCTTCTCCCAAATTTCTGACCTAGTCAGATTGGGTAGAACTTAGGAATATTTTCAGCAAACATTTCAAGCAAGCATCCCAGCTGATTCTGATATCATGGACTAAAAGTATGATTTGGATAAACAACTTAGAGAACCAGCACACACACACACATCCACTTAGACTTTCCCTCCCGCTGTGTCCCCAGATTAGCCTTGACTTGAGCCCCTGACAATCAGTGTTAGTTATTTGTAGCCTAAAAACGGGTTGGATCTCAAGGTCATGGGTATTGACAAAAGCCTGTGTCAATTAAAAACAAAAACAAAAACAAAAAACCACAGTAGAGGAGATGGTGGTCCTTGAATCCTCATTAACCCACAGTTCTCTCTAAATTGAATTTGAAGACTTAATCATCTTCCTAATTTTAGAATCCTAAAATATCTAGGATTGTGAGATTAAAGGCCTCTTTAAACTGCAGTGTGAAATGCTATATATATTTTTTTCTCTCCAAAGGCAGATCTCATCAGCCACCTTAGGGATTCTTCTGGATTATATCACAGACAACAGGATCCTCTCAGTAAGACAGGCCGGCTGTGACGGCCATTATCTACAGACAGAATTTTCAAAGGGCTGGTCAGTGTGTGTGAACTCTGGCTGAGGCAATTGCTTTGGGGAAAGATTTTCTTTGAGGAGTTCAGATAGGAGAGATGATTTACAGGCACTGGACTCCCACAGTCCTGCTCTAGTCAGACATGAATCGGGTCAAGGTCTGTGCGTTCTTCTCTGTTTGAAGGTTTATTTGAGAACAAGAAAAAGAGGAAAAAAACACAAAATCTCTGTAAGTTAAATTCGTGGACTATTTTCCTTTTCCCACAGCCAGTCCAAGGAGGCAAATACTATGTAAATAGACATTTGATAAGTCTCAAAGTGACAAGCCTGGAGTTTTCAAATATGGAGTCTGTTAGCAAACTTGGCAAGCAGGTGACATTTACTTCAGCAACCTTCTCCTAACTCTGTGTTTGGTATTACCTCTCCTTGCTTTATCCTGTCTTCATATTGCCCTCTGTTCCTCCGCTGTTCCCCACACTTAGGTTCCCCACCTAGAAGTAACTTCTTTAGGAAATAATTGAAGCTCCAGCAGTATCTTCTTCTCCGTTCTTCCATCAGCCCACTTCCTCCATCAAAACGTAACTTTCTCATATCGATGCCCTCTGGACCCTCCCCATGCCTCACCAATCTGACTATTCACCCTTTTGGCAGCTCTAATAGAAGAGAATTTTTATTATTATCCTTCACATTTTGGTTTTGCAATTTATAGGGACCTCAAAGAAGCAATCCCTTGGGAGTGAACTAGTAGTTAAAGCTTGAGGCTCACTGCAGTGAGATGATACGGTGACATGTATACACTGTTGATTCTATACATAAAATAGATAACTAATGAGAACCTACTATATAGCAGAGGGAACTCCACTTAGTGCTCTGTGGTGACCTAAATGGGAAGTAAATCCAAAAACAGAGGGAATATATGTAAACATATAGCTGATTCACTTTGCTGTCAGCAGAAACTAACACAACATTGTAAAGCAACCATCAGTTCAGTTCAGTCGCTCAGTCGTGTCCGACTCTTTGTGACCCCATGAATCGCAGCACACCAGGCCTCCCTGTCCATCACCAACTCCCGGACTTCACTCAAACTCACATCCATCGAGTCCATGATGCCATCCAGCCATCTCATCCTCGGTCGTCCCCTTCTCCTCCTGTCCCCAATCCCTCCCAGCATCAGAGTCTTTTCCAATGAGTCATCTCTTCACATGAGGTGGCCAAAGTACTGGAGTTTCAGCTTTAGCATCATTCCTTCCAAAGAACACCCAGGGCTGATCTCCTTTAGAATGAACTGGTTGGACCTCCTTGCAGTCCAAGGGACTGTCAAGAGTCTTCTCCAACACCACAACTCAAAAGCATCAATTCTTTGGTGCTCAGCTTTCTTCACAGTCCAACTTTCACATCCATACATGACCACAGGAAAAACCATAGCCTTGACTAGGCAGACCTTTGTTGGCAAAGTAATGTCTTTGCTTTTGAATATGCTATCTAGGTTGGTCATAACTTTCCTATACTCCAATAAAAATTAATCAAAAGATATGGTACAATATAGAAGATATGAAGAAAATACACACACACAGTGGACTAGCACTCAGCAATTAAAAAGAACGGAATTTTGCCACATGCAGCATCATGGATGGACTTGGAGGGTATTATGCTGAGTTTTGAAATAAGTCAGACAGAGAAGGACAAATCCTTCTCTTTGTATGACATCACTTATCTGTGAAATCTAGGAAATACAACAAACTAGTGAATCTAACAAAAAGAAGCAGACTCACAGATATAAAGAACAAAGTAGTGGTTACCAGTAGGGAGAGGGAGGGAGAAGGGGAAAGACAGGAGTAGGGAATAAGAGCTACAAATTATTAGGTATCAAATAAGCTACAAGAATACATTGTATAACACAGGGACTATAGCCAGTATTTTATGATAACTATAAATGGAGTATAACCTTTAAAATTTTGAATTATATTATATGCCTATAACATATAATATTTACAACAACTATATATGTGTCAATTTTAAAAAAAGACTTTGAAGGGAAAAAGGGCAATGTATGATTCTTTCTCTGTACTAAGCCAGCTCAGAGGCTCAGGGAGTTGCAGGGTCCTGGGTACTGAAGAAAGCAGAGTTCATTCTTAATGAGGGTGTAACTGAATATGTCCAGATTTTTGGAGTAAAATTGACCTTTCCTGTAACTTAGAATCTATTTATTCTTCCCTATGCAAATTTACAAAACTTCTTTTTCAAATCTGGAAAATAAAACCCACTCAAAAAATTAAATTTCTAGAAACGGAAACCTGAGACTCACCCTCCCAAGGTTCTACTGGCTGATTCCATGGCATGTTTTTGTGAGTGGTTTACACTCAAGACACATCACCACCCTCACCCCTGCATAGAGGAAAGGGGACACTGATCAGTTCCTCTGACCAAAGCCAATTTTCTAACTTGTCTACCTTAGACCCTAAAATTTCCTCCATGACTCTCTTTTCACATTAAAAAAAAAGAAAGAAAGAAAAATCCAGACAAGAAATCAGAGCTGACTTCTAACCCAGGTTCTGCTGCTCACTATGGGGTTTTGAACTTAACAGAGAAATGAAGACTCCAAAACTTGGAAATTCTCTTTGCCTTGAAATATCTAGGATTCCAGGATTGAAGTTCTCTGTTTAAAATACGAATTAATTCCCGAAAAAACAGACACATTCATTGCCTATTACCTACCACCCCTTACAGGTTTCCCTGGTGGCTTAGATGGTAAAGAATCCACCAGGAGACCCAGCTCAATCCCTGGGTCAGGAAGATCCCCTGAAGAAGGGATTAGCTACCCTCTCCAGTATTCTGGCTTGGAGAAGTCCTCGGGCAGAGGAGCCTATAGAACAGCTAATATTTGCCCATTTCACTGCTGTGGAACCCAAGGTTAAGTAATGTGCCCAACGACATATGGTTAGATAGCAAAGATTGGAACCAGACCATTGGACACCAAAGACCAAGATCTTAACCAGTGTACAAAGCAAACTTATCTTAGTCCAGTCTCCCATAAATGAGAGTGTGTTACTGTTCAGTGTATTAAATGGACAAAGCTAAAGGGGATTTGAGCTATGATCCAGGCTGTTGACAGATCCAGAGATCACTCTCTGACAGCAGCTTAGAGTGACAGAAAGGTAAATGTTTTTGGAGTGACAGTCTTGTCCCCAGAGCTTTTCGGGCCCCCAAACAAAACCTTCTCTGTGTCCCTGATGTTCTTAAAAAGCACAGCAGACCAATTTCAACCATGCTGGACAAATGGGGGCCACCATCCCCCAGCCTATGGAACGGCACCCTGACCCTTGGAAAATGCTTCTGGCACTTTTCTGAGATGGGAAACTGGAATGAAAAGGAGGCATGGAGGAGAGGTGAGGAGTGGAAAAACAACAACAACAACTAGTGTCCACGTCTGTAAAGCGCAGAGAGAAGCTGAAAGAATGAGAGAACGTATTTCCACAAGTGGAAGCAAAACACGTTTCACAAACTCTCTTGACCTGACGAAGGATTAGCTGCTAAAGGCCACAACTGCGGGTACCACAC
Organism: Nanger dama; assembly: GCA_917880005.1. Lineage (NCBI taxonomy): Eukaryota > Metazoa > Chordata > Mammalia > Artiodactyla > Bovidae > Nanger > Nanger dama. The sequence continues at coordinate 1,056,418 of CAKJTW010000075.1, forward strand.
TCTGTTTACACTCTGTTTTCTCCTCCACCCTGCATGGAGACGTGACTTTCCGTGTCCTCACTGAAGGGCTGGTTGTCTGGTTACCTGAGCTGCCTCCAACCCAAACAATTGTCCGAGTCTCTAGGACAGGAGTCAAGGAACAAGGCCTGGAGCCAGCTTGTTGACCCAGGTTCACTGTCAGCTGAGCTGCGTGTGTCTTCAAATGGGGCTGCAAATGAACGATTAGTAAATCTGGATGAATGGTGAGAAACTTCTTTGTAATCTCCTTGCAACTCTTTTTAAGTTTGTAATTATCTCCAAATAAAAGAATTTTGTTGAAGTGTCCCCAGCTAATTGCTTATACTGAGCAGACAGACCACACCTGTTCAATAGATGATGGACTTATGTCTTATCTGTGGTTCTCCCCTTGCACAACCACAAAGGCAAAAGCCAGAGGCTTTCTCGACCCCACCCCTGAAGAGCAATCCCATTGTCCCCACACCCACACTTTCCTAACCCTCTCTGGCGGTTATCTGTTTGGATTGCTGGCTGCATGGAGAACCAGAGTGATCCTGGAGTCCCTTCTTCCCTGGGCCATGGGGCACAGAAGCAGCAAGATACTTTTCTCATTGTCAGCCCTCACAGATCCTGGGACTCGTGATGCAAATGGCTCATGAACTAAGGATTGCAAGGATGTTTGGAGATTGGCCATCAGTTTCTTAAAGTTAAACTGAGTTCTTGGAACTGCTAAACTTAACTATTACATTCCAAAGCTGCTGTAGATGACTGTTTCCTCATCTTACCTTCTTCCTCTTCTTTCATGCGACATATTGGGGCCCCTTCTTCTTTATTAGTGCTTCCCTGGTGGCTCAGACGGCAAAAGGATCTGCCTGCAATGCAGGAGACCCAGGTTCCATCCCTGGATCTGGAAGATCCCCTGGAGGAGGGCATGGCAACCCACTCCAGTATTCTTGCTTAGAGAATCCCATGGACAGAGGAGCCTGGTGGGCTACAGTCCAGAGGGCTGTACTCTTATCCCTTCACCCAGTGGTTCCTAAACTTGGCTACCAGTGGAATCATCTGAGGAGCTTTAAAACTTACTGATGCTGGGCACTGTGTTCCAGAAATTCTTATTCAATTGTTCCAAGATGAGATCTGAGGTTTGGGAGTTTTGTTGTGTTTCTGTTGATTTTTAAGTTCTCTACAAGATTCTAATGTCTCAGCCAAGACTGAGAACCACTACTTTCATGCACTGTCAAATACATCTACAAAGCTCTTCTCTCCCAGACTTCCCATCCTTCTGATTACTCTGGGGTGATTTCTGATCATTTCCTCAGGCCTCACTGAAGCTCCCACATAGGAGAACTTCCCTGAAGTGGTTAGAATTCACTTGGCCTTTCTTTGAAAATCTTTCTACAACAATGAATTAAAGAAAGATGAGACACATGAAAACCTGCTCTGGTCAATAACAATCAAAAGGAACCATCATCATTTCCTATAAATAAACTCACCCTAGCATATATTTACAGGACAAAAACCCCAGCGGTGGAACAGCACACAGCACACGTCCCCTTGTGACTGCACAAACTGCTACAAAGCAGAAAGCAACAGACTGTCCGTCCAGATGTAGATACAAGATACTGACGGTACGTGGGGCAGACGATGATGCAACTGCATCAGATTTACGGCAGCAGGTGGTGGCCTTGCCTAGCAGGCGTCTACATGGTCATCCGACCTCTCAGTCACAGGAAAGAGAGCACAAGAAGGTCTAGTACCAGGGAGTCTGTTGAGAGATCTGCAGTTTGGATTCAAAACAGAGTGGTCTGGAAGATGCTGGGAAAGCATGTACTTGTACAGTTTTCAGTCCAGATATTTGCAGACTTATGAAGAGGGCTTCTAAAAATTACCTGTCTCTCTCCTATCCCTGGCTTGGTCCAATTAGTGGAGTCTCTGTAGGTAGGCTATCGCAGGTGGCGCTAGTGTTAAAGAATCTCCCTGCCAGTGCAGGAGACACAAGAGACATGGGTTCGATCCCTGGGTCGGGAAGATCCCTTGGAGAAGGAAATGGCAACCCACTCCAGTATTCTTGCCTGGACAATCCCATTGGCAGAGGAGCCTGGCAGGTTCATAGGGTTTGCAAAGAGTCGGACACGACTGAAGCAACTTAGCACATGGGTAGGGCCCAGACACTGGTGTTTTGGGAATTTCAGGGTTTGTTTTGGTTTGGTTGTACTATGAAAGTTGCAGCCAGTTTGTGGGATTTTAGTTCCCCAACTAGGGATCGAACCCAAGGCCTCAGCAGTGAGAGTGAGGAGCCCCACCTTCTGGGCCACTAGGGAATTCTCAGGCACTGGTACTTTTCAGAGCTCCCCAGATAGTCTAGGGTGCTATCACTTGACTTGGAGTGTCACCTCCGCAAGGAGTCCTCTTGTCTCACCATCCAGGCAGGACCCTGGGCTCCCAGCCCCCTCAAGTGGGTTCAGCAGCCTCATCACTTCTCCTACTGCCACCCCCTTAGCACTGCCCTCTCTTCTCACACCCCTGCTCCTGTTACACACATGTATGCATATACATACACTCATAAACACTCACACTAACACAGACTCTCACACACAGGGACCCACAGAACAAAACTCTCAGCAAGTCCATGTGAGTCATAAGAGGTTCTTGCATGTGAGTTGTTCTCTTAACTACACTGTGAGTTTCTGGAAGTAACTGTCTTCTCACCCTGTGAGGGTCCCCACAGCATCTAGCAGAGTCCCAGGCTCCAGGAACTTTAAGTGCTAAATGCCCAAAGGGTCCACTGATCCCTTTAGCCAAAATTATCAGTGGATAGTTCACCTCCCTGAGCCCAAGACTTGGTATCCTGAAGTAGACTCGCACGGCTACTGCATATTCCATACCATAGCCTGGGTTTGCATTTTGGCTCCAGTGCTTCTGAACTCTGTGACCTTGAGCTCAACCTGTTCTCTAGGCCTCAGCTTCTGTAGCAGCCAAATGATAATAAGAATGGTAATCCACTCTTGGCTGGAAATCCCATGGACAGAGGAGCCTGGTAGGCTACAGTCCATGGGGTCACAAAGAGTCGGACATGACTTAGTGGCTAAATGACAATAATTTTTAGAGTAGTTTTGGACTCACAGCAAAGTTGATCAGAAAACATAGACAGTTCCCGAAAACATAGACAGTTCTCTCCTCCCCACAAACTCCCCGTTATGAATGTTTCCCAACAAAGTAGTACATTCATAATAATTAATTAATTTTTGACATATGATTATCACGCGAAGTTCATAAATTGTGTTATAATGCTGTTACATATTACTACCCACATCACAGCATTGTTAGATAATACTACAATCAAAGTACTTTGCAACTACATGCATGTTAAGTCACTTCAATCATGTCCGACTCTTTGCAACCCCATGGACTATAATCCACCAGGCTCCTCTGTCCATGGGATTCTCCAGGCAAGAATACTGGAGTGAGTTGCTGTTTCTTTATCCAGGAGAACTTCCTGATCCAGGGATCAAACCCATATCTCTTGCATCAGCCGGCGAGTTCTTTACCACTAGTGCCCCCAAAATGTATGGCAGATAGAAAACACTCAATGAATGTTTCAATGAATGATTTCAATAGTCACATCTACAGATCAAAGTTTGCTCTGAAATGATCCTTAAAACCCAACTTGAGTGTGTGTAGCATCTTCTCTGAACAGGGACAACCACAAAAACGGTCTCCAGATGGTACGGTGCCCAGTGCTGGTGTCCTGTCTGGGTGACTCTGCAGCTTGGGCTCTGACAATTTTCAGTTTAAAACAGCTACCCAGGAAGCGTCGATCCATGGCTCATCTGTTTAATTCTTCCCCTGTAAGGGAGTACAGAGCAAGTGGCAAAAATGTTTGAGATTAATCCTAGAAATTGGACCAGTATCATAGATGCTGGGTTTCCCTGATGGCTCAGCAGGTAAAGAATCCTCAGGAGACACAAGAGATGCAGGTTCAATTCCTGGGTTGGGAAGATTCCCAGGAGAAGAAAATGGCAACCCACTCCAGTTTTCTTGCCTGGAAAATTCCATGGACAGAGGAGCTTGGTGGGCTACAGTCCATGGAGTTGCAAAGAGTCAGACTGAGCAATTAAGCACGCATGCATGCTTAATCAGTCACAAGGCATGGGGTTGGGGGGTGCGGGAGTTAAGTGTGAATGACCTCAGAATCACCAGCAGAACTTGTTACATAGACAAGGGATGGGTTCCACTGTCAGACTCTGATTCCAGAGGTCTGACTCAGTGATTCTTTCAAACAACAGTCCAGGTGATTCTGGGGCAGGTAATTCGGATAATTGTTGAAGAGACATTGATCTTGTAGGATAATCAAGACAGAGTAAACGAAGGGGATTGTGAAGGTGATGTCAGACACTTGAAGTTTGAATCAGTTACCTAATCTGTGAGTCTTAATTTTGTCATTTGTAAGAGTAATAAAACCCATTTCTCACGATTATTATGAGTGTCAAACACCTGGCATTTCCACATGGGAATCTATAAGATGGGAAGAAGAGGCCAGTCAGGCAAACCCATAAAAGTATCAGTCTTCAGAATCCAGGTGCAGGATGTGTCTTGAAGACATGTGGGCTCTTTCCAGGCTTCTCTCTAGTTGTGGCAAGGGTTTAGTTGTCCCACAGCATGTGAGATCTTAGTTCGCCCAAACAGCAATTATACCTGTGCCCCCCTGCACTGGATTCTTAACCATTGGACCAATAAGTAAGTCCCTCCTCTTGTGTTTTTTTAAGATGGCACATATAGGAAGGGGGCTTCCCAAGTGACTCAGTGGTAAAGAACCCGCCTGCCAATGCAGGAGACACAGGTTCAGTCCCTGGGTCTGGAAGATCTCCTGGAGAAGGGCATGGCTACCCACTCCAGTATTCTTGCCTGGAGAATTCCATGGACAGAGTAGCCTGGTGGGACACAAAGGAGTCTGACACAACTGAACATGCACATAGATATATATGACAATGACTATGTGCTGAAGGGAATCATCCAGAATGAAGAAGAAAACGCGACGGTGCAAAAGGAAGAGGAAATAATTAGGAAGGCTAAGTGCCGGAGACAGTGGTGGGAGCTGGACTCAGTGTGTGTGATGGCAAGGCGGGGTCTTGCCAAGGAGCAAGGACCACAGAGAGTTGGAGCAGAGGGGAACAATTGTTGGGAGATTTGTAGACTTGGCAGGGAAAGGAAGAGGAAGTTCTCCTCTAATTGTTTCTGTTTTCTCCGTGAAAGTGAGGGTGAGGGAGGAGATGGGAGAGACTAGAGAAGACGGGTGGTGAAATCACCCTTTGGGAGAATAGGACAAAAATTGACCAGAGAAATAGAGTGGAAAGGCTGTGCGTGTTTGAGAGCCCTCTTAAAAATGATGGTCCCCAATTTGACGTGAGGTTACTCAACATTACTGAGTGCTCTTCTCCAGCCTTATTCAGCTCACTTGGTGTACAAGTCAAGAAGAGGAGACGAGTTTTGCCATCTAATAGAGGGAGAGAGGGCAAGGGCTGATTGACACAGCGATCACGGATGCTAAGCTGAGCAAGAAAGTACGTGCAAGCAAACAAGCACGTGTCACGCTCACCATCACTGCCATCTTTAACTGCCAGAGCAGTTGTTACTTTCACTTGTATTTTAAAGCTACGAAATAGAATTTACTACAAGACATAGCATTTTATTTGCTTTTAAAACTTATATTTTAATATCTATAAAGATATGAAAGACCTTGGGGAGAACAGGATTTTTAATATGTCATGATAGGCTCCCGGTTTGGGGTTTTTTTTTTTTTTTTTTTTTTGACAGAGTACAGATAAGACACAGGAAAGCCTGGGAACGACTTTCTCATGCAATCTTCACCCACATTAAGGGTCCGGTTCCGAAAAACCACGTGCTCTGCTGATGAACAACTCAGGTAGCCGTGGGAGGCAGATCTAGCCTCCAAGCCACTTTCCATCACTGACTAACTCTAGCCAGGTTCCTCCACTTTTTCACCCCAGTCTTCTCAGTCATGTAATCAGAAAACAGTAGCATGTACTTCCTAGAACTGCAATAAGGATTAAGTAAGAAAATCCATGTAAAGTGCCTAGCAAAGTGCCTGGTATATACCAAACATTCAGTAAAATGTCATCCTATTCCTCTATTAGATACTGACTTCCCCAGTCTCCCTTGTGCCTGCCTAAGAATGTCTAATTGACCTTATTATGGCTTATGAGAGATTAAGAGAAGTCATCTGAGAGGCTTCTGAGGTTTTTGGGTTTTGTTGTTTTTTTTTTTGGTTTCCTATAAAGGAGGCAGGCATGATATAATACACATGAGTCCCCAACCTGGGTATGACCATGCGCACACACACACACACACATACACACACACACACTTTCTTTCATCTTTCTTCCTTGAATTGAGACGAAATGCTTGGAGTTGTGGTAGCTATTTTGTGACCATGAAGTGATAAACATGAAGGCAACAGTCAAAAGCTAAATACAGAAAAGCTGAAATGAAGAATTGACCCTGATCCTTGATAAGACCTTAGAGCTGATGAACCAACCTCAGAATGCTCTCCTCCAGTGTTTTTAAGTGAGATAAGTGCTTGCGTATTTAAGCCACTATTAATTAATTGCCACAGGAGTTCCCTGATGGTCCATGGCTCAGACTCTGAACTCCCAATGCAGGAGGAAAGGTTCCATCCCTGGTCAGGGACCTAGATCCCACATGCTGCAACTAAGAGTTTGTATGCTGCAACTAGGAGTTTGCATGCCACAACTAAAGATACCAAATGCAGTAACAAAGATCAAAGATCTTGCATGCTGCAACTAAGACCCAGCACAGCCAAATAAATAAATACTTTTTAAAATTAAAAAATCACATGTACCCCCATGGCAGATTCATGTCAATGTATGGCAAAACCAATACAATCTTATAAAGTAAATAATAATAATAAATTAAAAAATAAAATAAAAAATCAATTGTCACTCACAGCCTAAAGCATCCCCAATTGATTCAGTAATATTGTCTATTAGCATTTATTCCAAGCTCCCATCATTGCTCCTTTTTTGACTTGGAGCAGGGAGTCACATCTCTGAGTACCAACCAGGCATTATGAGAGGCAGTACTTAAACCAGGTCATCCACAGTAATGTTGAGCTCCTATTATTTTCCATAAAGTCCTCCTCTACAAAAGCTCTGGCCTCCAAGTGAATGATGCAAGATTTGTGATCTTCAAAGAAGGTTTAGCTTCGGGACCAGGGACCAGGCTTGATCACTCAAGAGCTTTTGTGTAGCAGAGTTTTATTAAAGTATAAAAGGGAGAGAGAAAGCTTCTGACATAGACATCACAAGGGGGATGGAGGGTGCCTCAGTTGCTAGTCTTAGCAAGGCCTTATATACTTTCACCAGACCCACTCCCACAACATACTTCTTAAGATAACAACATTAGTCAGAAGATTCTTGTTAAGGAGAAACATATCCTTGAGCAAGATACATTGTTATATTGACAAAGACAAAGCAATGTAGAAAAAATATTTGTCCTTTTCTTCTCCTTGTGAGCCCCAGACCCCTGTCTCTTTCTCAAGGGGCCTGGACTCCTTATCAGCCTACGTAAGGATGAACTCTCTTACCAGCACAATCAGCAAATGAGGGGCGCTTAGCCCTGCATGACTGAAAAATGCTTCTCAGAGATTCCTCCTCATGATGCCATATTTGCAGTCCCCCTGGACCAGTCCCAAGTTTCATGTGTCTCATATGTCATATTAACACTGTTCTCACTATTCTGGGTCATTTCCTGGGTATTCCACTCTGCTTCAGTGGAAAAACTTCTAATTCTGAGAACCAGGTTCCACCATGGCCCACGAGGGCAGAGAGATGTGAACTTGTGAGCAAACACACAGAAATTTAACACAGTGCTTAGCACAAGGGCTGGTCATAGTGGTCTCTCAATGAAAGGCTGCTGTTACTACCATGATCATGACCATTACCAGTATATGACACAGTGGTTGTCACTTCTAAATTCAGCTCCTCTACAAAGGGATAGACAAGCCCTGTCCTTCCAAGTCCACCCACCCTCTGTGACTTAGAGACCAGGACTTCTTCTAAGGTGGTGTGTTCCCAGGGCGGGAAGGGAGCCCCAGGTTGCTGGTAAGTGAGCAGGTATCTGATAGGTTACAAGAAGAAAGAGGCGGGACTTAGACTGACCATTCAGAAGATGAGTCAGAGCCATGGTGAAGAATCACACCCTATCTTCCCAACCTGGGCTGAAAGTCAAGATGAATTTTGCATTATTCATCACCCAACAAGTATTTATTGAGGTACATGGCAAGTGCTCAAAACTGTACTGTAAAATTCCCCTGGAAAACAAGGGAGACAGTGAGATATATCCTGCAGAGGGGATTTATGGCTTGATTAAAGGCATTCATTCCAGGAAAACATCCTCAGGTCTCAGCCATTCACTTTCCCGGAATTCTGACTGAGGTACTAAGCTGGAAGATCCCCAAAGATACACACCAAACTTCCAATGTGCTCTCCTCTAACACATACACTGCAGCTCTATAAACAAGCCAATCCAAGGCAACTAAATGATGATATGGTGGGACTCCCTTTATTTGGTGCCAAAGTAATAAGCAACCTCCTTGTGCACTGGTCTCTGCTCTGCCCCGGTGGGGAAACACCACAGTGAGTAAAGTAGTGCGAGAAGGCAGGACCACAGCCAGGACCCCTGCATCCCCACTGGCAAACCACCCCACCACCTCCACCGCTGAACTGCTGCACAACCACAGGCAGGCCACGAGCCTCCCTGGACCGCCATCTCCCATCTCCCTAAGGGCCAAGCAAAGGGGCTGAAATCAGTGACTTCTCTGATGGTTATTTTCAACTACAGGCAGACCACAGAGCCTCCCTGGACTGCCATCTCCCATCTCCCTAAGTGCCAAGCGAAGGGGCTGAAATCAATGACTTCTGTGATGGTTATTTTCACGTGTCAGTGTGGCTAGGCCATGGTGCCCAGGTATGTGGTCAAACATTATTTTGGATGTTTATGTGAGGGTGTTTTGGGTGAGACTAACATTCAATCTGTGGACTTTAATAAAAAAACAAACGCATGGATACCAAGGTGGGAAGGAGAGTATGGAATGGATTGGGAAGAGATTGGGATTGACTTATATATATATATACTGTTATGTATAAAATAGGGCTTCCCAGGTGGCGCAATGGACTTCAAGTAAAGCAGATTCACTTCCCCCAAGCAAGAGGGAATTCTGCCAGAAAATGGCCTTTGGACACAAACTCACCTCTTCCTGGGTCTCCAGCCTGCCAGCTTACCCTGCCAATTTGTTTTATACTCTTTCTGAGCCTCTATAATTATGAGAGCCAATTCTTTTACTTTTAAGTATATATGTATATATGTGTGTGTCTATATTATATAAAACATATGTATGTATGAATGTGTGGTTGGTTGTTGGTTGTTTCTCTAGACAACCGTAATTAATACACTCCCTAAACTCTTCTAGTTCTAAGATGCTGGAGTCTGACTGGTGGCAGAGGGGAAGGTGGGGGCCCATTTCTCAGGCTGTGGCTCCCCAGGGCAGGGATGTCAGAATGATCAGGACAATGTCCTCTTTCAGGAGGACTTATGCAATCGGCCTCCTCGGCACAGCAATAAATGCCAGTAGTTCCAGAACTGGGACACGATGTACTGTGGAGCATGGACAGAGATAAATTGATATGAACGCAGCCAAGAGGAACCCAAGGTGGGATGTTAGGCAGCCCACTGGGTTTGCTATCCACTATCAGGACCTCCCCCGGATACTCACTGCGTTATGACGCTGTTACTTCATAGGCAGGAAGCAAGGTCTTTTGTGTTTTTTTGTGTGTGTGTGTGTGATGGATGAGGTGTTGCTGTATAGCAGAGTGTCTGCTGCAGAGCAAAGAGCCTGCCTCTGCAAGATAGAACTGAGGGAAGGAAGAGGGAGGGAAAGCAGACTGATACTGAAACCCATCTGAAGACCACAGCATCAGAAGCACCTGCCCCACACCAGCTGTCATCTAGATGCTCTGGGACTGTTTCATGGCTCTTCCTTAACAACTCCAGGCAGATCCCAGCCACAGCTTTCAGAACTGGAGAGGCCACAGGTGGGAGAGGGCAGCTCACTCTCAAGATCCACTGCAGTCTCTTCCTCCTTAAGTCCTGTGTGTCCTGTGTTGCACCCTTCCATGTTGTCCCAAAACTTCACCCCTTTTGGGTGAACCCCAAGTCCAGACATCCAGCCCTCCTGTTCTCCTGTGCTCTTGAGAAAAGCTCCCAGAGAATGCAAATGTCATGAGAGCAAAGACTGTCACCTCCTGTTCTCTGCTATGTCCCCAGCACCTGGAACAGCTTCTGGACCATAATCAGTGATTAATAAATTTCTGTTTATTACTCTATGAATTGATGAATGAACTGCACACAGCCACATGTAGACAGCTCCACTTGGGCTCTCCTGGACTCAGCGTGTATAAAACCAAACACTTGATTTTCCCTCAAAACTTGGGATCATCATTTTGGTGGCTCTCCACCACCCATTTTCTTGCTAAGACCTGAAATCTGGACTCACTTGAATCTTTTTTGCTCTATCACCTCCAAATTTCAATGAGTCTCCAAGTTCTAGTCTTCTTAATATTTCTTACATGTTCAGTTTTCTCTTCCTTCACCTAGAATGAGGAAGGAGGCACCATCATTCCTTTTGTAGTATAGTCATCTGTTGACCTTTCTGCTTCAGCAATCAGCCGTGTGACAGCACAGCCCTAAAGTTCTGACATTTATCTGTATGCGTGACGGGGCGGTGGTAGAGGAGGTAGTTCCCAGAACTCTAATAGTCCCTTCTTATTTGCAGAAGATCCTCCACTAAGTGAGAGACTGTAAAGGCCAGGCCTCTGACTTCCTGAACAGAAGTCAAGGGAGCCATCGTACCCTCCCTGCAGTCATGATCACATGACTTGGCCCCAACCAATCAGAGGCCTCCTCCCTGGGGATAAAAATCTGGTGAGAGGAAAGCAAAGAGGTAAGTTCACTCAGAACTTCTCCATGCTCCAGCATTCATGGGAGCTGTCCCAGCAGAGTGGCGCTGGCAGTGAGTCCTAACCAGCAGACTGCCCCTGGGGTAGGCCCTGGGCTGTGTTCTCTGCAGCCTGGCTCCCTTGGCCCTGCCTGCTGTCCAATTCCTGCTCTCCATCACTCTGAGAAGTGAGCAGTAGCCTTCTGACACATCCCTCTTATTAATAAGTTTACTAGAATCAGTTTCTGGGCTATGCCTAAGAGCACTAACTGCCAAACCTGGTGTTGCCTGTCCTTAGCTCCAGCATCTAACAGAGTGCTTGGTTGTTGTTGCTGTTGTTTAGTGGCTCAGTCGTGTCCAGCTCTTTGTGACCCCATGGACTGCATCCCACCAGGCTCTTCTGTCCATGCTATTTCCCAGGCACGAATACTGGAATGGGTTGCTATTTCCTTTTCCTGGGGATCTTCCCCAGCCAGGGATGGAACCCCTGTCTCCTTCATTGGAAGGTGGATTCTTTACCACTGAGCTACCTGGGAAGCCCAGAGTGCCCAGCAGCTAACAGGTCATGTGTTCAGTTCAGTTCAGCTCAGTCGCTCAGTCGTGTCTGACTCTTTGCAACCCCGTGAATCACAGCACCCTAGGCCTCCCTGTCCATCACCAACTCCCAGAGTCCACCCAAGCTCATGTCCATCGAGTCAGTGATGTCATCCAGCCATCTCATCCTCGGTTGTCCCCTTCTCCTCCTGCCCCCAATCCCTCCCAGCATCAGAGTCTTTTCCAATGAGTCAACTCTTCGCATGCGGTGGCCAAAGTATTGGAGTTTCAGCTTCAGTATCAGTCCTTCCAATGAACACCCAGGACTGATCTCCTTTAGAATGGACTGGTTGGATCTCCTTGCAGTCCAAGGGACTCTCAAGAGTCTTCTCCAACACCACAGTTCAAAAGCATCAATTCTTCGGCGCTCAGCTTTCTTCACAGTCCAACTCTCACATCCATACATGACTACTTGAAAAACCATAGCCTTGACTAGATGGACCTTTGTTGGCAAAGTAATGTCTCTGCTTTTGAATATGCTATCTAGGTTGGTCATAGCTTTCCTTCCAAGGAGTAAGCGTCTTTTAATTTCATGGCTGCAGTCACCATCTGCAGTGATTTTGGAGCCCAGAAAAATAGTCTGACATTGTTTCCACTGTTTCCTCATCTATTTCCCATGAAGTGATCGGACCAGATGCCATGATCTTAGTTTTCTGAATGTTGAGCTTTAAGCCAACTTTTTCACTGTCCACTTTCACTTTCATCAAGAAGCTTTTGAGTTCCTTTTCACTTTCTGCCATAAGGGTGGTGTCATCTGCATATCTGAGGTTATTGATATTTCTCCCAGCAATCTTGATTCCAGCCTGTGATTCTTCCAGTCCAGCGTTTCTCATGATGTACATGTGTACAGTATGAAAAGGTAATGAGTTAGGAATGAATTAAAGAAGGAAGAAGGGAAGCAAGGGAAGGAGGGGAGAGAGAGGAAGGAAAGACAAACATTCTTATTCATTTTTGACCTTTGGCAACTTCTCAGGTGAGCTTGGAAGCAGGGAGAGAAAGGTTGGGAAATTATAGACCACTCTATGTATATGAGCTTCACTGGGATTTGTGCTGCTTGTTTGTTTTGTTGTTTCATTTTGTTGGGTTATGTTTCGTTTTGTTTTTTCAGCACTAGAATTCTCCCTCCCTCTTCACTGGCTGCATCTGGGAGTCCTTAGGAAGTGTGAGAAAATGTACCATCCCAAATTCTGAGAAATCACTAGCGTTCAACAACCTCCGGGCGATAAGCTGACAGCCAAGTAAAACAGTGACTCCAATATGACTCCCTGAGCAGGGAGAGCAAGGCAAGGAAGGAGTAGAACAGGTGTGATTACGGAGAGAGAATAGGAAGCTGAGATTCTGGGAAGGCACATAAATAGAGAGCTTGTAAAATTCCCATGCTTTATAAAAACCAGCTGAGAGTATAAATAAGTTTTCCAAAAATCATTCTGGCATTCCCTTGGACCCAGTAATTACACATCGAAGCACCTATCTTAATGAAGCAATCAGAAATATGGACATGTGTATCACAACTACTGAAGCCCGAGCACCGTAAGTCTGTGCTCTGCAATTAGAGAAGCCACAGCAATGAGAAGCCCGTGCACCACAGCTAGAGAGTAGTCCCCTCTTGCAGCAACTGGAGAAAGCCCAAGAGCAGCACCATGGCCCAGAACAGCCATAAATAAAATAAAATAAAAACAAAATATGGACAACAGGGGATTCTCTGGTGGTCCAGTGGTTAAGACTTCATGCTTTCAGTGGAGGGGGCATGGGTTCAATCCCTGTCTGGGAACTAAGATCCCACATGACACAGGGCCAAAAAATAAAAAGAAATATGGGCAGTTTTTATGTATAAGAATCATCATGTTAATATTATTTATAACTAGAAAAACAACACTGAGGAAATAGTTGAGTAATACAATGGAACATTAGGCAAGCTTTAAAAATAATGTTCACAAAGGTGTATTAAAAGTTATAAGAAAATGTGGTGACATGATGTTATATGGAAAAGACACAGGAAAGGAGCATCTCTTTAGTCAATAGTGTTAGGAAAACTAGACATCTATGTGCAAAAGAATGAAATTAGACCACCATCTCATACCATACACAAAAATCAACTTAAAATGGATAAAAGACTTGAATGTAATACCTGAAACCATAAAACTCAGAGAAGAAAACATAAATGACAGTCTCCTTGATATCAATCTTGGTGGTGATTTTTGGATTTGATACTGAAAGCCCAGGCAATAAAAGCAAAAATAAACAAGTAGGACTACCTTAAAGTAACAAGCTTCTGAACAGCAAAGAAGCCATTAACAAAATGAAAAGGCAAGCTGTCAAATGGGAGAAGATATTTGCAAGTCATGTATCTGATAAGGGGTTAATAAAAGATGCTTGCTCCTAGGCAGAGAAGCTACAACCAACCTAGACAGCATATTAAGAAGCAGAGACATTACTTTGCCAACAAAGGTCCATCTGGTCAAAGCTATGGTTTTCCAGTAGTCATGTATGGATGTAAGAGTTGGACCATAAAGAAAGCTGAGCACCGAAGAACTGATGCTTTTGGACTGTGGTGTTGGAGAAGACTCTTGAGAGTCCCTTGGACTGCAAGGAGATCCAACCAGTCCATCCTAAAGGAAGTCCTGAATATTCATTGGAAGGACTGATGCTGAAGCTGAAGCTCCAATACTTTGGTCACTTGATGTAAAGAACTGACTCATTGGAAAAGACACTGATGCTGGGAAGAATTGAAAGCCGAAGGGAACCACAGAGGATGAGATGGTTGGATGGTGTCACTGACTCAATGACTCAATGAACATGACTTTGAGCAAGATGGAAGATGGTGATGGACAGGAAAGTCTGGCATGCTGGTCACAGAGAGTCGAACATGACTGAGAGACTGGAATGAACTGAGCTGATTCAAAGTATATAAAGAACTCATACAACTCAATAGCAAAAACAAACAATCTCATTTTAAAATGGGAAGAGAATAGACATTTTCCAAAAACATACAGTTGGCCAATAGACACATGAAAAGGTGCTCAGTGTCACTAATTATTGGAGAAATGCAAGGCAAAACAACATTGAGATCACTTCACATCTACTGGAATGCCCATTATCAAAAAGACAAGAAATAACAAGTGTCGGCAAGGATTTGGAGTAAAGAAATCATTTGTGCACTGTTGGTGGGAATGTAAATTGGTGTAGCCACTGTGGAAAACACTATGGAGATTCCTCAAAAAAACTAAAAGCAGAACTACTGTGTGATCCAGTAACTCCATTTCTGGGTGTTTATCGAAGGCAAACAAAAACAGTAACTCAAAAAAATAAATGCACCCCCTGTTCACTGCAGCATTATTTACAAAACCAAGACATGGAAGCCACCAAAGTGTTAATCATTGGATGAACAGATAAAGAAAATGTGCTGTGTTTTTTAATGGAATATTATTCAGCCATAAAAAGAAGGAAGTCTTTCCATTTGCAACAACATGGATGAAACTTGAGGACATTGTGCTAAGTGAAATAAGTGAGACAGAGACAGACAAATACCATATGGTCTTATTTGTACGTGAAATTAAAAAAAACAACAAAACAACTAAACTCATCAATAGAGAAGAGATTGGTTGTTACCAGAGAGGACAGTGGGGAGCAAAATAATGAAGGTTGTCAACAAGTACAAACTTTTAGTTATAAAATAAATGTCAGTGGGCTTTAATGTGCAGCATGCTGACTATAATAGTATTGTGCTGCATATATGATAGCTGCTAAGAGTCCTCTTCATATAAAAATTGTAACCATGTATGGTGATGGATGTTAACTAGACTGATTGTGTTCACCATTTCACAATATATACAAATGTCTAATCATCACTTTGTACACCTGAAACTAATATAATGTTGGATGTCAATTATGTCTCAACTTTAAAAGCAATAAAATACAATTTAATAAAGAAAAGATGCATGTAAAATAATGAATAGAGCATGGTCACAAACAAAGAAAAATACCTATATGAGAACAAAGACTGAGAAGAAATGATCAAAATGTTATCAGAGGTTGTCTCTACATAATGGAAATATGTAACTTTCTATAGTTCTCTACAATGGGTCAATATTAATTTGTTGATCAAGAAAAAGGAAATACAGTAAAATCCTGGAGTTAAAAATGAAAATTAGATCACCAGTGCTATATTTTGTTTTTTAGTTTTTCATTATTTTATCTATTCATTTATTTTAATTTTATGTGTGGCTGCCCTGGGCCTCTGTTGCTGTGCACGGGCTTTCTCTGGTTGCAGCGAGCAGCAGCTCCTCTCTAGTTGCGGTGTGCGGGCTTCTCATTATGGCTTCTCTTGTTGCTGAGCACAAGCTCTGGAACACAGGCTCAGCAGCTGTGGTACATGGGCTTAGTTGCCCTGTGGCATGTGGGATCTTTCTGGACCAAGGATCAAACCCATGTCCCCCGAGTTGGCAGGTGGATTCCCAACCACTTGACCCCCCAGGGAAGTCCCCATATTTTGCATTTAACTGAGAGCTTTTGGATTGATTCTGAGGCTAAAGAAACCCTTCCTTCTGCCCAATCACTTTACCTGCCACCTGCCACCTTCCTCTCAGGTCAAGTTTGAAAGTAAGTTTCTGCCATCTCCTGGCACATAGTCCCCTCCTTTCCCCTCATGATTCTCGTACGTTTCTCTCACCGCAACTTCACCCCTACCTTCTCAGATCTTTAGTATGGATTCATCAACCTGGTCCATGAGTGACGCTTCTTCTAATGAGCTACTCTTTCAGGTAGGTGTGTCTCTAAAAGGATGTGACAAAATAACCCATTTTCAGTGACTAGGACGTGTGGCATGTGTCACAACCATCCACCACTTGAAAGCTTTGGGATGACCACCCATGATTTAGCAAGACTCGTCAGTTCTGCCTAGACCCTCTGTCTGAACTCTGAGGAGTTGCTACAGGTTTATTCACTCATAGGTCCAGCAGCTTAGCACATCTAATGCAGAGAAACAGTTATGCACATCCTGCCACAGAATTAATATATTTCCTCATGAAACAAACAGTTGCTCTTTACTCAGTATAATATCACAACCTTTGTATTAATCTCACTTTCTTCTTGCAACAACATATTCTTCTTGCAACAACATTCTTCTTGCAATAAATGTTAGAACAAAGCTCATATAATTAAATACCCGTGTCACTAAACTATTATACAGCCAAGTTCAACTACTCGTCAGGTCTGCTCCCAGTTGTTATGAAATTGTACGTAAAATAGACTGTTAGTGTTAATCGCCTCAGTAAAAATAACATTTATAATATAATAGCAATGGCTCATTATGTGCCAAGCACCGTACCACACTCATAATGTCCTTTAACGTTCACAAGAACCCACAGAGAAACTGAGGCACAGAGAGGCTGAATAACTTGCCCCAAATCACTCAGCTAATGATGGTGGAGCTGGCAGTCTTTCTCAGGGCACCCTGTGTGTGCCCTTCCCCTTTCACGGGTTCTCTCCCATCACCCCAACTCTGTCTCCAAAAAGAAAAATAGTTCTTTACGTCCCCAACAAACAGCACTCTTGAACTTCTGCTTTTGGTATTCTAAGATCTTCTCTGTTTTGCAACTCAAAATTAACTGTTCTAAAACCTCACACCTTCATGTCACCGGGGTTTTTATTTTTTCAACTTAAGTATCCATCTCATTTTCTAATGTTATTCTTATGCAGTATTTTTAGCGTTTTTAGAAAGTTTTCTAAGTGCTGAATCCCCTCTCTTAACATGTTTTTACATTTTAGAAAGCCTACCTAGAGGAAGCAGACTAGAATCATTCTAGGAGCTGGGTACATGGTCAAGTAAATATTATTTTAATAAATGGGAAAAAATTAATGAAGCCAAGAATATGCATGGTGGAATTTGGTTTGTTGGCAGCAGTCTACTAAAGAAGATATTTTTGAGTTATCTTCCAGGGAAAGCAAAACAAATCAAAACAGAAACTAGTGCTCTTGCCACTTTTTCAGGCTCAGGAAATGGGAACCCATGGAAATTTCTACCTAATGATTTGACCGGCCAGGAATTTGCCCTGTCTGCTTTCAAAGGGTGGTCCTCCGAGGTCTCGCTGTGATAAAAGTCGCAACCATCAAGAAGTAACTCTGAAAAGAGAAGAATGAGACAGGAAAAGAGAGCTAGCAGGTCATGTGACTGCTAAATTTCAACTACAATTGTAAGATGCCAAGAACTATTGTCCAATTGATAAGACAGCATAAGTCAAAGAATAAACATGTGACAACATTTAGGTTTATGGTTGTAACCATAATGTTAATTTATAAAAATTAACATTTGAAGATGGGTGAATGTGCACCTCTAGGAAGTGGGGTGGTGAGATCAGGAGAGAGCAAAAAGCTTTTTTATCTCACATATACCTTCTATACTATTTGAAATCTTAAACAAGGAATAGGTATTGTTATTGTTCTTCAGTCTCTCAGTTATGTCCGACTCTTTGCCACCCCATGGACTGCAGCACGCCAGGCTTCCCTGTCCTTCCCTTTCTCCCAGAGTTTGCTCAAACTCATGTCTGTTGAGTTGATGCTATCCAACCATCTCATCCTCTGTTGCTCCCTTCTCCTGCCGTCAATTTTTCCCAGCATCAGGGTCTTTTATTGTTGCTATAATAGGAAAATAAAATGACCAAAAATTACAATAATATATATATAATATCTATCTATCTATATATGTGTATACATGTGCATATATACATGGAAACATGCCTACCATGAATATATGCACATGTATGTATATACATACATCTTCTCAAATATTCTTTTTTCCTTAGGGTGGCTTGTAAAGCTCATATGGGTACCTATTTTCACTTCGTCAACTTCTGTATGCTTTCCAAAAAACATGAGTGACTCAAAACTTTTAGTCAAAGATCCTTCTATTTAGATAAAGAAATAAAAACACCCTTTCTGCTGACATTTACAGAGAAGCTACTATTACGAGTAAGCAAGGTGCTAGGTGTTGAGATGCAGGGATAATAACTCCAAGGGTTTCTGATTAAGATGAAGGTAAAAAGTGCAAATGGCTAACCATGATGACAACACGAATGCAGTAAGTGGTAAGACTGAAGAAAAGGGCTCAAGAACTCCAGGCGACGCCAAAAGAGCCTCAGTCACAGGCGTGAGCTCAGGTGTGGGCTCTTCCTTGGTGGAGAGGGGAAGTGTCTGGAAGGCAGAGTTTGCAGTTACTCCCACTTGTCCAGAAGTTTGGGAGCTGAAAGACACCCACCTCAGTTCTCCCCATTTGCCATCCTGCTCCAGCCAGGTCTAGGCCAAAGCAGAGGCCAGGATCCAGACACAAAGAAATCCTTTCCCTCCCTCTGCCTCTCTACAGCTGGTTTATCTTAGGAGCCAGGGAGCTAGAAGACTTTCTGAGTATCCCTAGAGCCTAGATCCCCAGAACTCTGGGCCGACATGTGAATCTTATTCTTTTCCAGGAACTGAGGGCCTCTGAAAACAAGAGGCATACAGACCACCCCATGATTATGAAAAACTGTGGAACCCTCCCCAGTAACCAGTGAGGCAGCAATCTGGTGCTTCCATTGTCTGCTCATCAGATTGGCAGGATTTTCAAAGACTGGGCAAATTTATGTTGTTGAGGGTGCAAGATAAAGGACACACCCATTCATTGCTGGTTAGGGTAGAAACTGGCTTAACCTCTTGGAAGGGCAGGTGGAAGCAACTCCATTAAGTTCACATGCAAACCCACAACTGACAACACCACTAGGATATCTTTGCAGAAAGATATATGGACAAAATTCTAACGTGGATGTTTGTAATAGCAGAACATTGCAAACAACTGAAATGACAATCAATGAAGATACAGTTAAATTGATGGCAACATATATATCTTAGGGAATACCAAGTGCAACAATTAAAAACAATAAGGCAGATCTCTTTGTCTTGTCACAGATAGGATGACAAGCAAACAATGCTAGTATCATAGAAGTACAGGGTGTGATCTGACCTGTATTTTTAAAAATAGATGTGTTTGTGTGAATTCAAGTGTCAGAGAAAATGTCCCTTGTTGTCTAGAATTTTATTACATGTATTCATATTTCACTTACTGAATTTTTATAGTGAAAGAAAAATAAGAATATTTCACTTATTGAATTTTTTAAAAGTAAAAGAGAATATATTAAAATATGACAAGAGAAAGTGGAAAGAATTTTTTTTTTCTCTTTTTGCTGTGCCATGTGGCACATGGGGTCTCCCCTGACCAGGGATTGTCCCCCTGCATTGGGAGTGTGGCATCTTAACCACTGAACTGCTGGGGAAGTCCCAAGAATTTTTAAGTCAAGGGAGACCAGTGGGCTGCCCAGAACTCTAAGTGGTGAATTCAGCACAGTCCAGGTGTTGGTCTCTAGACCAACAGGCTAAGTAGACTTTGCTATACCAGACCTGAGAGTGGTTTAACCTCCCAGCAGCAAATTCAAAGTAGCTAAGCTTAGCGGTGACTGATGGAGACATACGAACTTGTCACCTGCAGCGGGGTGTCTTCACCTCCACACTGTTGAGTTTGGGGGCCGGGAGACTATTGTGTGTGGCGGTGCCGTCATGACACGGGTAGCAGCATTCCTGGCCTCTGTTCTCCAGATGCCAGTATCATATCTCTCCCCCAGTTGTGACAACCAAAAATGTCTCTAGATGGTGCCAAACATCCCCTGTGGGGGGGTGTTGCCAGAATCGTCCCAGTTGAGAGCCACTGATACAGTGAAAAATGTTAACTGCCAGGAAAGCCAGATGCTGCTCTGCAGGAAAATGACAAAAGCAACCAAACTACCACGGAAGGTTGTTAGGAGAGCAGGAAGTCAAGACAAAGGCAGATGCCAAAAAAAAAGAAACTTTGATTTAAATATCTGATGGCTTTGACCTGGGACAGCCTCACACTCTCCAGAGGAATCTCTGTTTCTGGACAGTTACCTTGGTTGGGCACTGCGAGCTCTTTCCCTCTGGCCCACACTAACTAGTGGTTCCACTTTGATCAGCACTTTTTTCCCCTCAGAGAACCAATGTGGTCCATCGTGTGAATGCTCCCTAAACAGACCCATGACCTTGAATGACACAGGAGTGTAAACCCATAGAGGCAGGTGACCTCTGAGGGCACCAGAGCTCCAAATGCCCCACCGCAATTGCATCCTTGCTTTGAAACTGTTTCATTTTAAAACTCTATGCGAGTTTGCAACTATACTTCAATTAAAAACATAAATCTAGGTAAGAATCTGGGGAAAAAAATCTCTATGTGATTTTGCCTTCTGCTCTGCCTTATATGCATGTTTTTATTTTAACAAAAAGCAAATATATTTCCCAAATCCTAAATAGTAAACTTTGGGACATCATGTTGCTGACAAAGCTCAATATAGTCAAAACTGTGGAAAATTCTAAAAGAGATGGGAATACCAGACCACCTGACCTGCTTGTTGAGAAATCTGTATGCAGGCCAAGAAGCAATGGTTAGAACTGGACATGGAACAACAGACTGATTCCAAATAGGAAAAGGAGTACGTCAAGGCTGTATATTGTCACCCTGCTTATTTAACTTCTATGCAGAGTACCTCATGAGAAACGCTGGACTGGAAGAAACACAAGCTGGAATCAAGATTGCCGGGAGAAATATCAATAACCTCACATATGCAGATGACACCACCCTTATGGCAGAAAGTGAAGAAGAATTCAAAAGCCTCTTGATGAAAGTGAGAGAGGAGAGTGAAAAAGTTGGCTTAAAGCTCAGCATTCAGAAAATGAAGATCATGGCATCCAGTCCCATCACTCCATGGGAAATAGATGGGGAAACAGTGAAAACAGTGTCAGACTTTATTTTGGGGGCTCCAAAATCACTGCAGATGGTGACTGCAGCCATGAAATTAAAAGACGCTTACTCCTTGGAAGAAAAGGTATGACCAACCTAGATAGCATATTCAAAAGCAGAGACATTACTTTGCCGACTAAGGTCCGTCTAGTCAAGGCTATGGTTTTTCCTGTGGTCATGTATGGATGTGAGCGTTGGACTGTGAAGAAGGCTAAGCACTGAAGAATTGATGCTTTTGAACTGTGGTGTTGGAGAAGACTCTTGAGAGCCCCTTGGACTGCAAGGAGATACAACCAGTCCATTCTGAAGGAGATCAATCCTGGGATTTTGTTGGAAGGAATGATGCTAAAGCTGAAACTCCAGTACTTTGGCCACCTCATGCTAAGAGTTGACTCATTGGAAAAGACTTTGATGCTGGGAGGGATTGGGGGCAGGAGGAGAAGGGGATGACAGAAGATGAGATGGCTGGATGGCACCACGGACTCAATGGACATGAGTCTGAGTGAACTCTGGGGAGTTGGTGATGGACAGGGAGGCCTGGCGTACTGCCATTCATGGGGTCGCAAAGAGTCGGACACAACTGAGTGACTGAACTGAACTGAACTGATGGTTTTTCCAGTAGTCGTGTACAGATGTGAGAGTTGAACCATAAAAAACCCGAACTCCAAAGAATTGATGCTTTCAAACTGTGGTGGTGGAGAAGACTCTTGAGAGTCCCTTGGATTGCAAAGAGATCAAACCAGTCAATCCTAAAGGAAATCAACCCTGAATATTTCCTGGAAGGACTGATGCTGAAGCTCCAATACTTGATGTAAAGAGCTGACATTGGGAAAGACTCTGAAGCTGGGAAAGATCGAGAGCAGGAGGAGAAGGAGGCATCAGAGGATGAGATGGTTAGATAGCATCACCAATGCAATGGACATGAGCTTCAGCAAACTCCGGGAGATAGTGAAGGACAGAGAAGCCTAGCACGCTACAGTTCATGGGTTGCAGAATCAGACTCAACATAGCAACCAAACAACAACAACAAGCTTTGGGAAGCTACAAGTTTCTCCTGTGGCTTCATGCTTTCCCTGGCATCTGCCAAGGTATAAAGATAGACAACTTCCTGCTCTTCCCTCATCTCATCCAAGGAGAATATTTCCATGAGCTTGAAAAAGGTTCAAAGTTGCTTGGGGAATCTTCTTTCTTGAGGGTGCCTTGTGCATCTATCTGACCTCCACAAGTGTACTGTTTACACACCAAGGTCCAAGGAAAGCCCTTTCATGGTCACATGTACTGAGCCGTGAGCTGTGAGGTACCTCTGCAGCAGCTGAGCTCCAACAGCAACACAGACAAGAAAATGACATGCTAAGCTTTCTCAGTAGAATTCTAGTTAAGACAAATGCTGTATGATTTCATTCATCTGTGAATATTTAAAAATTTTTAAATAAAACATTTAAAAGCTTAATGAACAAACCAAACCGTACAAAAATGAACACATAGATACGAAGAACAGAGCAGTGGTTATCAGAGGGGAACAGGGATGAGGGAAGAGAAAAATGGTTAAAGAGGGTCAATTGTATGGTGACAGAAACTAAACCTTTGATGAGCACGCTATAGTCTATATAGAAGTTAAAATATAATATTGTACACATCAAACATATAAAACATTACAAACCAATTTTTAAAAAAAGACAACCAAGTGACTCATTTTAAGCAATATTGCTTCTTGAGGTTTTGTGCTTGGTTTTTGTTTTTTTTTTTGGTAGAAATTTCTCTTAGCAAAAAGAAATTGGGGTGGGGAAGATGGTACATGGGAGGCTCTATTTCTAAATCAGACTTCCTTGGAATTTTATTTTTTCTTATCTGAGGGATTTTGTGTTTTAATGTGGGGTCAGAGGGCAGATTAAATATAGTGTATTTCAATCATGGCTCATTTAAAGCATGTGTCAAGACTGACTTTTGCAGGGGACGGAGCACTCATGGTTGAAGAAAAGCCACAGCAAGGGAGCTGCTCAGGAAATGCTGAGCTCCTTCTGTCTGTTCTCAGGTCACAGAGTTGGACCCTGCACTCTGGGAAGGTCTAAGATGTTCTGAGGCAAACACTTTTGAGGTTTCAGTCATGGCTTCATCAACCCCACTTTAGTATCATTTGGAAGTCTACATTTTTTTTTCGTGTTCCCATCTCTCCTCATCCAATCCCTTCTTTATTTATATGCCATAAATACAGAATCTGAGAAAGGACAGAACTAGTCCCATCCGTTTCCTCTGATTCTTCCCAGAACTGGGATGGAGTTTCATGTTTTGCTGTTGCCTCCCTTGCCAATTCTATATGTGATTTTGATGTACTTTCATTGTTAATAGTTTCTTGGTAGAACAAGATTTTCTGTTTTTACAATTTCCCTCAAAAATGACTAAGAGAAATGGGCCATGGATCGTCACCTTTTCTTCCCTTCAGAATATTTTTCAAAGACTCAAATCTCTATCCTCTTATTCTCGTCAGTAATTGGAAACCCTCTTGAAAGTTAGCTTAGTGGAGAGATAAGTAAGGCATTGGTTCCTGCAATTTCTAGAGACACGGAAAGAAAAAAAACTCAGCCACACCAGGGACTATTTACACAGGCCGGAGGCAGAGAGAGATGAGAAGCATAGTTCTGCAAAAAGAGGTTTCATGTTAAGAAATGTAAGGACCAGCATGAATGAGGCGGTATGTCAGAGCAGAAAAGTAACCCAGTCCACTTCAGCCTAGAAGGAGAAATCAGACCAAGAAGGCCACACTGGGATTTCCCAGGGGTACAGGTTTGACCCTTGGCTGGAGAGCTAAGATCTCACATGCCTCCTGGCCAAAAGCCAAAACATAAAACAGAAGCAATATTGTAATAAATTCAACAAAGACTTTTTAAAAAATGGTCCACATCAAAAACAAGTCTTAAAAAAAAAAGGTCATACCAGGATGAGGCCAGCAACACATGAGTATTAAGGATGTCTGTTTTGGACACAGGCAACTTGGGTTTGAACCAGCTCTGCCACTGTATTAACTACAAGTGACTTGGGCTCTCTCTGCTTTAATTTCTCATATGAAATGGTAACAATAGCATTGCTTCATTCAACAAATGTTAATGACTATCTAGTATACATCAGGCATTTTTCTAGATGCTGGGAGGTGAGGAGGGGACAATGGAGAGCAAAACGTTCATGATCACTGCTCTTGGGGAGTTTACATCCCAGGGAGGAGTGATGAGAACACAGAACAACAGAGGATGATTTCTGTAACAAATGCTATAAAGAAAACCAAACAGGATGATGTGACAGAAATTGGTGGGAGAAAGAGGGCAGTGAAACATTAGAACAAACAGCTGACTGATGGATGAAGGGTGGAAACAAAACCAGCCACGTGAAGATGAGAAGCACATTCAGGCAGAATCTGCTTCAGAGGGCACTATTTCATAAGGACTCAGTGAGATAAAGTGTGGAAAATCTTAGTGCAGCACCAGACACAACAAATGGAAGTTACTCAACAAACGGAGGCAACCATTATGATTCAGAGGGCTTGGGGAAAATCCCCGAGTCAGGGCATGCGGAAGCTGCATGAAGGAATGACAAGGACATCAGGGAGGAAACTGAAGCCAAAGGGTTGATGGTGTATCCTCAGCCATGCAGGCCAGATGGAGCGAAGGAGTCAGGGGAGGCCCATGAAGGGCACCAGGACAAACTGCAGAGCTCAGCCCCATTCAGAAGGGGCAGCTGGGCACACTCCACTTCCCTCAGTTGCCCTCATCCCTGTGACTCGTCCTTCTGGTCTGCACACAGCAGGACCCTCAGCTCACCCTACCCATGCACTTCCCCCTCCTATACCTGGGAGGCCTCTGTCCCATCTGGTCTGGACGCTTGGGCAGGAGGTGGGCAAACAAGTCAGAGAGCATCCGTCTAATCTCCTGTTTTATAGATAAGGAAGCTGGGGCCCAGGCAGGTGATAAGATACTAATGGGAAACACAGCTCCTCTCAAACTTAACCACGGCTTGTGCCTCCATCAGTCAAGGAGGTTGTCTTTTTCCACCTCGGCTTTCCCTGTGTCTGTCCTATAGCTCAAGAGATGGCATGAACAGAGCAGCAGGGAATGGGGGCGGGGGGGTCACCTGCCCAGCCAACCAACCTTGGTTATCCATGAGGTCACTGATGACACAGTGAACTATCCCCACACCCAGAGAATGAAGCTCCAGGGCACCTAGTTTTCAGAACTGTGAGAAGAATCTTCTGGCAGGTCATGGGGATGGTGAGGAGACCATGATACCATTATCAACCATTATCATAATGGTTGGCATTATCAACATCGAGGGTACTCGTTGAGCAGGCCAGGTACATAGCAGGGCAGGACAGTAGGGACCAGCTGTAGAAAACAGATCTGGTCAAAGGAACAATTCAATCATCCAAAGAGTATTAATGGTACCACCTCAAACACAGAGCTGCAGAGACTTCCGTGGTGGTCCAGTGGTTAAGAATCCACCTTCCGATACAGAGAAGGCAGGTTCAAACCCTGGTTGGGGAGCTAAGATCCCACATGCAGCAGGGCAGCTAAGCCCAGGCATCAAAACTAGAGAAGCCCTTGCATTGCAATGATGAGCCGGCATACCACAGTGAAGACCCGGTGCAGCCAAAATTTAAAAATTAGAAAGCAAAAACACGGAACTGCAGAAGGTAAGAGAAATAGTGACATCCCCTTCCATTTGAAAACTGCTTTCTTGTCCCACCCAGGAGACAACCACAGCCAGCCCAAGGAGGTTAACTCAGATGTTGTGATCCCCCATGCCCTGCTCTCATGAAGTCAAAGCCTGTGATACTGGAGTATGTCTTCCATGGATGAGGAACACAAGGTGCCCACCCATGAAACCATGCGGTAACAGCATCACACACGCAGGCCCACCCCAAGAGGACATGCTGGTCAGGGCTCTGGACTTCTGAACCACTTATACTTCCTGGATGACACCACGCACTTTTCATCTGCAGACTCTGTAAATACTCTTTCCTTTGCCTGAAATCCTATTCCTCGTGTCTCTCCCCAACAAGAACCTCATTCGCCTGGCTAAATCTTATTTATTTTGTCACAAAGTAAATATCACCTCCTCCAGGAAGTCTTCAGGCTTCCCTGATAGCTCAGACCGTAAAGAATCCATCTACAATGCAGGAGATCTAGGTTCAATTCCCAGGTCAGGAAGACCCCTTGGAGAAAGGAATGGCAACCCACTCCAGTATTCTTGCCTGGAGAATCCCCATGGACAGAGGAGCCTGGCAGGCTACAGTTCATGGGGTTGCAAAGAGTCGGACACAACTGAGCAATTAACACAACCACAAGCAACCAGCAGGTCATCTCTGACACTCATGGTTGGTCTCCAGTCCATGTGCCTCCCTGGTACTTGATGCCTCTGAGCGCATTCAGCAACCACACTGTCCTGTAATGGCTTGTGTTTCTGTTGCATTCTGTTACGCCATGTTCCATGATGGCACAGGCTACGTCGGATTTGCTGGTATATCCCCTGGCCTCGACAAGCACTTGACCAGTGGTCATCTACAGAATTGTGAACGAGGGCAGAGCCCTGCCCTCTCAGGGCTCACAGTGTGGACGCTCACAGCCCAGGATGTTTATTCCACAGCACGCTCACCCTGAGAGCCCCAGGCCTCTTATGGCTGTCTCGCTCCCTCTTTTAGGAATGTCTACCCTCCCTCATCATCAACAACTCCATGTTAGTCAGATGGGATCTGGATAATGCCAACCCGCTCCGGAGCCAGCCAGCTCCTCGCTGCAGACTGGGCACCAGTCCATCTGATTTTCTCCCCTCCACTGGCATGAGAGGCCCAAAGGCAGCCAGAAAATCAGCCTTGGGAATATTTGGTCTTTCCAGGCCCTTGGGATGAGAGTATAAAACTCTGGTCCAGGGAGACAAGCTAACCACTGTTTCCCCTATTGATGGGTGGGAACTCCTTGCATTCATTCAGCTACCTGGACCCACTAGCTTCTCTCTCTCTCATTCTCCCAGTCTTATCACCATTTGTAGATTAACTTCTATTTTTGGTGGCAAGTCTATGTATAGGCTACGGTGTACCTTTTAGGGTGTCTGCTAGGTCAGGAAGATCCCCTGTAGAAGGAAATAGCAACCCACTCCAGTATTCTTGCCTGGAGAATCCCTTGGACAGAGGACCCTGGCAGGCTATAATCCACAGGGTCTCAAAGAGTTGGAAATGACTGAAGCGACTTAGCATGCACACACATTTAGTTTATATGACTCCTTAAGCTCAGAAGGTAGAGTCTGCCTGCAATGCAGGAGAACCAGATTCAGTCCCTGGGTCAGAAAGATCCCCTGGAGTAGGAAATGGCAACCTACTCTAGTATGCTTGCCTGGGAAATCCCGTGGACAGAGGAGCCTGGTGGGCTACAGTCCATGGGGTTGCAAAGAGTCAAGATACAACTGAGCAGCTGAGCACACACACACTGTTATGGGATGTGCTGAAAACTCACACCTCTCTCCACCCCAGAAAAAGTGTAGAGTGACCTGAACAGTCTGAAGCATGACCTAGGTTCATTAACACAGAGAGAAGAGCTCAAATATCAGGGAAAATAAACAGAGGTAAGCCTAAGAGAGAGAAGGAGAGAAGACGGCTGGGACGGGGGTAGAACTAAGAACGGTTCTCTTTGGCCACCTGACATAGAATACCAGGAGCACAGGAGGCAGAAAGCCAAACAAGGGTGCCCCCAAAGTCTCGCACGAAAGGCAGAGAAAGATGTGCGCCCGTGGATGCAGCAGTGTTGTGCTGGCTAACACTTAACAGCCACGCTCGGGGAAAGCCCTGGTCACTAGCACGCGCCCATTTCTGGGATGTAAATACTCCCACCATGGCTGATTTCAAGTTACCAGTAGCAGAGCTGGGAAGAAATGCTCACAACTTGCACTCTTGAACCAGCCCTAAGATACCCCTGGCCAGCAGGTAACCTGAGTGGGTTTTGCAGTCTGGGGCATCCAGGAACCCTAGGTACTTAACATTCACACTTAATCTTTGCCATATATATTAATAATAATTAATAGCACTATGTGAATTAACATTCTACATGTGGGGGGGTGGGGGAGGTCATTTGTACTCTACCCTCCCTGCCTCCCCAGGAACATGAATCCCAAAGAAGATGTGTCTGGACGGCTGGAGACGCTACCAAAAGTCATGAAGAATATTTGGGCAGAGAGGAGAGATGAGGTTGCTTGTGTTGACAGTGGAAATTTGGAAAAAGAACAAAGATGCTTAAAGGGAATTCTTTTTAAGTTTTGCTTTGTAGTGTGCATTATCATCCTCCAGATTTCTCCCAAGTAATCTTGAGTAAAGTCTGCACTTTTTCTTCACTAAAACTTTTGGAATTCAATTTGATTTCAGGAGGGATCCAGTAAGGTGCTGAGTTTGGTCTCAAGGTGGGTAGAGAGTGAGAGAAAAGGGCTGCACAAAGGCGCCCAGTCGCATTAAGAGTAGTAACACATAACAGTAACATAATAATACCAACACTGCTTGCTGAGCGCCAATCACATGTCTGGCTCTGCTCCACTCGCTTTATGAATATTAACATATTTCATCTCACAGCATCCCTGTGTGGTAGGAACTCTACAGATCAGGAACTGCTTTGAACCCAAACAGGCTAGTAGCAAAGCCCAAGCTCAACTGATTATTATACTACCTCTCTGGGTAGTATATGGAGCACAGTGTGTATTTTAATTTTTTTATTCATTCTACTCTTTTTTAGAACAGGAGAAATATTAATAACCTCAGATATACAGATGACACCACCCTTAATGCAGAAAGAGAAGAGAAACTAAAGAACCTCTTGATAAAAGGAAAAGAGGAGAGTGAAAAAGTTGCCTTAAAACTCCGCATTCAAAACCTAAGATTATGGCATCTGGTCCCATCACTTCATGGCAAATAGATGGGGAAACAATGGAAACAAGGATAGACTTCATTTCCTTGAGCTCCAAAATCACTGCAGATGGTGAATACAGTCATGAAATTAAAAGATACTTGCTGCTTGGAAGAAAAGCTATGATAAAACTAGTCAGCATATTAAAAAGCAGAGACGTTACTTTGCCGACAAAGGCCCATCTAGTCAAAGCTATGGTTTTTCCAGTAGTCATGTATGGATATGAGAGTTGGACCACAAAGAAAGCTGAGCACCAAAGAATTGATGCTTTTGAACTGTGGTGTTAGTTAGAAGATTCTTGAGAGTCCCCTGGACTGCAAGGAGCTCAAACCAGTCAATCCTAAAAGAAATCTACCTTGAATATTTGTTGGAAGGACGGATACTGAAACTGAAGCTCCAATACTTTAGCCACCTGATACGAAGAACTGACTTACTGGAAAAAACCCTGATGCTGGGAAAGATTGAAGGCAAGAGAAGAGGGGGACAACAGAGGATGAGATGGTTGGATGGCATCGCCAACTCAATGGACAAGAGTTTGAGCAAACTCCGGGACTTGGTGATGGTCAGGAAGCCTGGCGTGCTGCAGTCCATGGGATCACAAAGAGTTGGACACGACTGAGTGACTGAACTGAACTCTGTTTTCACTGTAGAATAGTTTATTTACAATATTATATTAGTTTCAGGTGTACAACATAGTGGTTCAATATTTTTGTAGATTATACTCCATTTAAAGTTATTATAAAATATTGACTATATGCCATACAGTGTATCTCTTTAGAGAAATTATCTCTGTTTCAATACAGAACACCTTAGAGCTCTGTGGTTAGGATGTTTGATCAGATATTCCCAGGAGAGGGACTTTTCTGGTGATCCAGTGGCTGAGACTCTGTGCTCCTAATGCTGGGGGTCCGGGTTCCATCCCTGGTCAGGAACTTGATCCCACATGCCACAACCAAGAGTTCACATGCTGCTATTAAATATCCCACATGCTGCAGTGAAGATCAAGGGTCCCATGTGCCACAACTAGCAGCCGGCACAGCTAAATTAAAAGAAAATATATATATATATACTTATATATATATATTCCCAGGAAAGCTAGAAACCTAATGTACCTTTCGGTAAGCATTCCTTTAAAGAGAAAGTGAGACCTCTTCATGGACTGTAAGGGAGAGAGGGGTTTCAGTCATCAATCACAGCACTGGATATCATCTCTCTGAGGCTCCTGAAATCACTGCAGAAATGCATTGTGCACCAGCTGCATACAATTCCATTCAACAGACATTATTAAGCACCCTTTGAGGGCTACTCTGTGCACTGCACCCAGCCAGAGGTGCGGGGCCGGGAGTGGGGTGGAGAAGCAGACACACCATCGCCTCTGTGATGAGGGACGTGGGTGCGTGCAGGGCAACTAAGTGAGTAAGGCTCAGCGGCTCAGGGCGTGACACAGATATCATGAGAAACTTCATGGGATGATAAAGTCAGGGCTCATCTTTGAGGGATTCCAGTAGGGTACCATTGAAGGGAGAGTGAAGGAGTTCCAGGGAAGGTGGCAGGGGAGGGGGTGGGGTGGGAGGGGGAAGCCTGAAAAGTGCAGGGGTGGCACAGACAAGGGAAAGAGTGGGACCATGAGCCTGAGGAGGAAGCTTCAGGCACGGAAATCAGATGCTGTTCTCCAGAGTTCACAGTCTTCTCCACATTATTATCATCTTTTAATTGAAATGTTCTTAATTTTTTTTTGTTGTTTGGCTGTGCCACTCAGCATGTGGTATCTTAGCTCCCCAACCAGGGATTGAACTCTCACCCCCTGCCTTGGAAACTCAGAGTCCTAACCACTAGATCACCAAGGAAGTCCCTCTCCACATGATTTTATAATTTAACTGAGATGAAGAGATTAAAGGTATCATGAAAGTCTAAAATATCAACAGGACTATGTTCATCCTGACCAAATAAAGAGCATCTTAAAATGGAATGAAACATAATAATACTTCCACTAACCTTAACTCTGATAATGAATAATGAACCAGTTGGTCGAGGCTTAAAATTTCCAAGGCAGAGCAGAGTTACTGTGTGCAGGTCAGTTTCTAAGTACCTCCAGCCCTTTCCCCTGCTCCTCCCTCTCAATTTTTCCATCCTTCCCCCAGTTCAGATCTTAAAGCCCCACAACTCTGAATTCCTTCCCTCTGGTTCTTTTCTGATCGTGTATTTTCTGTCAAAAAATCATGTCTTTCCTATCTTCTGTGTTCCAGGCCCTTGCAGTCTGAGATAGCCCTAACTGGAGCCCAGGTGATAATAAGAGATCATAAAAATTATAATCTTCAGCTGGGAAAATATTAGCTTCAGAATCAAAAGTGCAGGAAATGGGAGAATGTCAGACCACTATGAGAGATCAGGGCAGGGTATTCTAATTCCTTCCAGATCATACCCAATAGGAGACTCTCTATTCTACCTACAGTGCTGGCACTGTTTGGGGAAATTGCTTTAGGAAACCAACAGCCAAATTTCATAGAAGAAAAGGCAGACCATGGCTATAGAGTGTCCTCTCTACCCTCTTGTGCCCTGGTCCCTGTTTTCCTTCCACCCCCACCCCCCCACCCCCACTCCCCCCACCCCCGCCGAGGAAACACAGAGATGTTTTTGGAATGTAATTCTAGATAACTCAGGCTATCTATCAAGTTACATTTCATCTGGCAATCCAGACCGGCTGGATGAGCCAGCATAAAAAGAGACCAGAGGTGGGGGAGGGAGGAAAAAGCCATGGGGGAGAGCAGGGTAAAAAGAAGGTGATGACAAGAGGAGCTTATAGAAGCAAAGACCTGGAAATCTGGACCCAGCAAGTTCAGCTTCTGAGCCCAGTGTCCATCTGAAGGCCAAGGGCACTGCCAACAGTCCTATGGGCATCTCCAGCATTTCCTAATTGCCTTGGCCAGAGTCCACTGCAACCCATATCTCTGGACATTTCAGTGTTTACAGAGCCCTTCCCAGATAGACAGCCTCCCCATGGCCCTGTGACAAAGACTACTGCTAATAATATACCCATTGTACAGATAAATAAATTGAGGCTGAGCAATCCAGTGATTCACTCAAGTTTGCTCAGGGAGTGAGAAAGGAAATTAGGACTTCACTCCAGCTCCTCTCATTCAAGAGCTCCCACCTTCTCCTTCTCCATTACTGTAATGACTACCTACAATTTCTATAGATTTTATTTAGCTGATGTCCTCAGATCTACGATGAACCAGTACCTGGTAGTAGCCAGTGTCATAGCAAATACAGAAATAAGGGGGTAGAGAATTGTCCTCTTCCCTCAAGTTACAAGACTGAGAGATTTTGAAATAATGGTAGAGAGCCTTCAAACACAACCTCTCCTTCAGAACTTTGCCCTACAGTCACTCATTCCATAAATGCTTATTGAGTACCTGCTCTATGCCAGGCCCTTCCTAGGTGCTGAGGTTACAGTGGGGACCGTTAAGGCCCTCGCTCTATATGGATGTGAGAGGTGGACCATAAAGAAGGCTTAGTGCCAAAGAATTGATGCTTTCAAATTGTGGTGCTTCAGAAGACTCTTGAGAGTCACTTAGAGAGCAAAGAAATCAAGCCAGTCAATCATAAAAGAAATCAACCCTGAATATTCATTGAAAGGACTGATGCTGAAGCTGAAGCTCCAATACTTTGGCCACCTGATGTGAAGAGCCGACTTGTCAGAAAGACCCTGATGCTGGGAAAGATTGAAGGCGGGAGGAGGAGGCAACAGACAATGAGATAGTTGAATGGCATCACTGACTCAGTGGACATGAGTTTTAGCAAACTCTGGGAGATAGTGAAAAACAGGGAAGCCTGGCATGTTGCAGTCCATGGGGTTGCAGAGTCTGACAAGACTTACTGACTGAACAACAGCTCATGAAGATTAGATTCTAATGGCAAGGGACAAGTAAGAAACCAAGAAAATAAACAAGTGCGTGCCAAAAGAAAAACAGATGCAAATAGAGCTTCTCTTGGACAAAAACAAGCTCAGATCATATGAATGTCAGGCAGAGTTTCACAAATCAGCCTCCAATCTTCTAAATTAATACCAAGTTGGTTCTGTATTTACCAGATCCTATAAAAATAAGTCACCTTATTACAAAACCACAGAAAACACCATGTGAGAGCCCCGGTCAAGGGTCAAACCGGGAAAGACAGCTCCAAGACCCAAGGAAAGATGTAGTTGCTGATAAACCACAGCCTCATCTTCAAGGCAGGAATAGATGTGAAGCCTGAGAAAGGGCAGATTCATTCACGCTGGAATGATCTGGGAAGATGACATTATCATTTTGTCTTCAGGGTCGAATTGGAGACTCTTGTATAACAAAATTAAATTATTCGCTTACAGTATCACACACAAAGACTTCAGCTTCCAGGATGTCCGTATGTGTTTGTTCACATGTGACCTTTATATTTCAAAAGATAATACCTTGAGAAAGTAGCCAAGCCCACCCCATACAGTGGGGCATTTACCAGGCCACCTAACCTGCTTCTTGAGAAATCTGTATGCAGGTCAGGAAGCAACAGTTAGAACTGGACATGGAACAACAACAGACTGGTTCCAAATAGTTCAGAAAAGGAGTACGTCAAGGCTGTATATTGTCACCCTGCTTATTTAACTTCTATGCAGAGTACCTCATGAGAAACGCTGGGCTGGAAGAAACACAAGCTGGAATCAAGATTGCTGGGAGAAATATCAATAACCTCAGATATGCAGATGACACCACCGTTATGGCAGAAAGTGAAAAGGAACTCAAAAGCCTCTTGATGAAAGTGAAAGAGGAAAGTGAAAAAGTTGGCTTAAAGCTCAACATTCAGAAAACGAAGATCATGGCATCCGGTCCCATCACTTCATGGGAAATAGATGGGGAAACAGTGGAAACAGTGGCTGACTTTATTTTGGGGGGCTCCAAAATCACTGCAGATGGTGACTGCAGCCATGAAATTTAAAGACCCTTACTCCTTGGAAGAAAAGGTATGACCAACCTAGATAGTATATTCAAAAGCGGGGACATTATTTTGCTGACTAAGATCTGTGTAGTCAAGGCTATGGTTTTTCCTGTGGTCATGTATGGATGTGAAAGTTGGACTGTGAAGAATGTTGAGCGCCGAAGAATTGATGCTTTTGAACTGTGGTTTTGGAGAAGACTCTTGAGAATCCCTTGGACTGCAAGGAGATCCAGCCAGCCCATTCTGAAGGAGATCAGCCCTGGGATTTCTTTGGAAGAAATGATACTAAAGCTGAAACTCCAGTACTTTGGCCACCTCATGCGAAGAGTTGACTCATTGGAAAAGACTCTGATGCTGGGAGGGATTGGGGGCAGGAGGAGAAGAGGACAACAGAGGATGAGATGGCTGGATGGCATCACAGACTCGATGAACCTGAGACTGAGTGAACTCTGGGAGTTGGTGATGGACAGGGAGGCCTGGTGTGCTGCAATTCATGGGGTCGCAAAGAGTCAGACACGGCTGAGCGACTGAACTTAACTGAACTGAACTGTGCTTGTTTGGCAATTAACCACACACTGTCCATGAACTTGAACCACTGTCTTGCATTGTTCATAATCTCTTCCAAGGTTAGACTTCTCATGCGATGCTGATTCATCTTTATGCATTAGACAATGGGGAGGGTAGACTTCCCGGAGATGTCAGTCGATAGAAACAAACTCTAGCCATCACCCAAATGAGTCTGTAGTTAGATATTACAGACTGAACAAGCAAAAGGAAGGGAAAGAATTTGATCCAATGAGAATGGATCACATTTAGGAAATACGATCTGGACTGGAAGGAAGGAAAGGATTTCCTATGAAATTTGCACTGGAGGTGAGGAGAGCAGAGGAAGAAGGCAGGAAGGCCCTGGGCGGGAGGAAGAGTGGGTCAACACATGCACCATGCAAAAGTCTGCATGGTCGACAAACTGGGACCACAGCAGAGACAGAACCAGGAACTAGAAGGGAGCAAGGCAAGAGACTTGGATGGATCTTTTCAGAACTTTCCTTAAAAGCAAGGAGAAGCCCTTGAAGCGTATGCTATGTCATAGGGTTTGCACATCAAAAGATATCCTACCTGCCAGGTGGAGCAGCCTTATCTAAACACTGGATTATACATCCTTAAAAGTAAACATGTTTTATGTAATTTTATGTGTTGTATATTTGTATATTCATATATATTGTATAGTTTGTGTACATTATCAAACATACAGATATAGATGTTTTTAAAGGGAACTAAGAAATAGTTTTCATAGTCTTATCTTGGCAAAATGCTGATAATTGTTGAAGCAGAGTAGTAGGTACATGGAGTTTCATTACTATATTTTTTTTCAGTGTATGCTTGAAAATGAGCACAAAGAAAAGATTTTCTTGAAAATTATGATGATGACTATGTATTATAATTAATTAATATCTCAAAGCACAATGTACACTTAGGGTGAGGTTTGTTACCAACAATAGATGCTGCCCGTATTTTATGTGATTTTTTTTTTTTTTTTTGGCCATGCTGTTAGGTGAGATCTTAGTTCCCCTAATAGGGAGCAAAACTTTGCCCCTTGCATTGGAAGCACAGAGTCTTAACCGCTGGGCTGCCAGGTAAGTCCCTTCATGTGATATTTTTGACCACTCTGAATTCAGAGGTGTCTGACTTGAGTGGATCCAAAGACTTGATTGTTGTCGTTATAGATTCAAGGACAAATGGGCAAGGGAACTTGAATAAATTTGCCAAAGATGGCATACAGATGCCAACTGGTACATGAAAAGATGCTCAGCTTCACAAATCAGGAAGTGCAAGTCAAAACCAGAGGGAGAGATCACCTCACACCTGTTAGGATGGCTATGATCAGAAAAATGAAAGGTAACAAGGGTTGGTGAGGATGCAGAGAAAAGGAAACCCTCGTTCACCACTTATGGGAATGTAAATTTGGACAGTCACTATGAAAAACGGTATGGAGGTTCCTCAGTAAATTAAAAAACGACCGTGTGATCCAGCAATTCTCCTCTGGGAGACATCCAGAAGTATATCCAAATGAAATGAACTCAGGATCTCAAAGCGCTATCCTCACCCCCATGTTCACTGCGGCATTATTCCCTACCCCTGAGATAAGGAGACAAACGTCCACTGAAAGAGGAATGGGTGAGGAAAGTGGGGCACCCTTATTACAGTGGAATATCATTCAGTCTTTTT
The DNA here is from genome assembly GCA_917880005.1 of Nanger dama. Lineage (NCBI taxonomy): Eukaryota > Metazoa > Chordata > Mammalia > Artiodactyla > Bovidae > Nanger > Nanger dama. The sequence continues at coordinate 1,092,995 of CAKJTW010000075.1, forward strand.
TTTAAAAAGGAGGAAATCCTGCCATTTGCAACAACATTAATGGACCTAGAAGAATTGTGTTAAGTGAAATAAACCAGATGCAGAAAGACAAATACTGCATGATCTCACTTACATACGGAATCTAAATAGTCAGTCACAGAAACAGTTGAATGGTGGCTACCAAGAGCTAGAGAACGGGGAGAGGTTGGTCAAGGGTACAAAGTTTCAGTGACGCAAGGTGAATCAGTTCTAGAGATCCCACCTATACAACGATGTGACTATAGAATATTATACAGTATACTTGAAATTGCTAAGAGGGTACATTTTAAGGGTTCTCACTACAAAAAAAGGGTAGCCCAATGAAATGATGGATATGTTAATTAGCTGATTGTTGTGAATATTCACAATGTATATGTTCATAAAATCATCAAAGTGTACACATTTAATATGTACAACTTGTAATCATCAATAAATCTGGAGGAAAAAAAAACAACCAACAAGTAGAAAACCATGAGAGCATCCTTGAACCCTGCCATGTTCTGGAGCCTCCAGTATGCCTGTCAAACCAAAATCACAAGACTGTCTGGTACAAGGATTGAGGCAAGGAGCCCAGGTAAAGCCACTTGTTGAATATAAGTAAAATTTTATACCTAATATTAATAAAAAGAAAAGTTCTAATATTTTCTCCCTGCACCCCAATGGATCACATGGTATGCAAAGCTTTGGAGACTCTGCAATAAAGACTAGACAAGAAAGATCCAGTAAGGACATAGAGGAGGCCACTTTAGTACGGAATGGAGTGAGGAGGGGGTGACAATGGCAATAATGGAGAGATAAAGATGGATTATTTATAAGTATGTCAATGCCAGATTCAAACGGGGATGGAGCAGAAGAAGGACACAGAAGCACTTCTGGGGTTCTGTCTAGCACAGAGTTGTACGTTGTACAAAAATGTATACTGATTAAAATGTTGAATTAAATTAGCAGTGTCATAAAACTGAAACTTATTCATATTACTTACATGAGGTATTCATTATTTACAAAACAAATATAGAATTTGAGAATGAACTTATGGTTGCCAGGGGAAAGGATGACGGTAGGGGGTAGTTAGGGAGCTGGGGGTCAACTTGTACACTGCTGCTATATTTAAAATGGACAGCCAACAAGGTCCTACTGTATAGCACAGAGAACTCTGCTCAAAGTTACATGGGAGCCTGGATGGGAGGGGAGTTTTGGGAGAATGGATACATGTGTATGTATGATTGAGTCCCTCTGCTGTCCACCTGAAACTATCACAACATAGTTAATCAGCTGTACCTCAATATGAAACAAAAAGCTTTCAAAATAAATAAATAAATGTGTTGTTCCTACTAATAGTGCTAACATAATACTTTCTCTGTTTGGGTTTTTAATAGTTCTAGAAAGTGCACCAGGTTTTCACTTAGCTAATCTCACCTGCGGGAAGCTTTTGATTTTGAACCTAGAGCTCAGGCAGAGTTTAGGAGAGGACCGTGGACAAACAGCACATTCACGCCTCTGTAGCGCAGCTCGCATCCCGGGCACCTTGACTTGGTGAGAGGCCAGCCCTTGCCCTCCCACCACCCAGAACCAGCTTCCCTAGCAGAAAGTTCCATGTGAGGACATATCATAGTCAGGATGACAGGGACAGGCCTGTAGGCTGAGCCCCAGGTATGGGCCGAGCAAACCACCACCCCCTCTCGTTTAACCTGAGGGGCTCCAGGAAGTCAAGCCTCAAAGGCTGCGCTTCTCGTTCCTATTCACCTGGCACCACTACCTGAGATCCCGTCTCAGAAATGAATTCCTCTGCACTGAGCATCAGCTCCGAGCCCTTCTGAGAGGAGTGAAACGTTATCATTGACCCTTCATATGAGTGGGTCTATCAGATCGCTTTTCTCAGTGGCAAGAAAAGCCCCGTTTCACAAGAACACTGTATGTATGAGTTTGAACAAGCTCCAGAAGTTGGTGATAGACAGGGAAGCAGGGCATGCTGCAGTCCATGGGGTGGCAAAGAGCTGGACACGACTGAGTGATTGAACTGAACCGCATGTATGGCAGAGCACAGAAATTAGCATGCAAGATGCCCCACAAATACAACATCTTGCAGTGTTCTTGCTGCATTCCCAGGCTGCAGAGGGTAGGCAGACAGAGGTACCCCTTCCTCCTCACAAGCCAGTTCCCCCCTGGGGAGATGATACTGTTCTAGAATACAGAACAATATTGATACTATAGTTAAATTTTTTAAGTTCTAATTTACTGAGCAATTGTGTGTACCAGGCCCATGGGGAAAGCACTTTACAGCTAAAATCCCTTTACGTTTTACCATAAATCCATGAGGTAGCTAACTGTGATCACCTGTACTTAACAGATGGGTAAAGATAAGAAAGGCTAAATAGTTGCGTAACGATGAAGCCAAGATCATATTCATGATAGCAGCATGTTGCAAATTAAAGATAACTGCACCCAAAATCAAGAGACTTGAGTTTGAAATCCAGCTTTCCCAGTCAAGAGCTATGTGACCTCGGGTGACCTCAGAGTCTCGGTTTTCTCTGCTGTAAGATGAGGAACAGAATGACCCCCAGGATGTGCCCAGTTCGGACATCCCATGAATCTACTGAGACATAACCCTCCATCCGCCAAGGCCTCCCATCCAAATACACACTTTGTCTTGAAGGCAGTTTAAGTAGCCACTCTGTGCCCCAGCTCAGAGCAGCAGACAATTTTCAGAGAGCGGCCAGGAGTTAACAGCAGTTGTCTTTCTTCAATTTTTAAATTAAACTGAGAAACAAACAAACAAAAAAGCTACTCTAGTGCTAATAAGATCAATGCCTGGGCATTCAGCGGGTTGGATGGAAAAGATGAACCTGCTGAGTGGGCAGGCCAATGGGAGGCAGGCTGGCATGTTACAGTTTGTTCCTGTAACCAGGGGTGGGAGGCTTAGGGCTTCAGCTGTCCCATCAGCTGTGACCTGTTCATGTTTCTGAACTCTCAGAGCCTCCCTGCCTCAGGCAGAATTACTTTCCACAAAGACACATGACAGGTGGCCTCGGGTCCCCACATAGCCCCCAGGAAAGCCACAGTGACCAGGCCTTGCCGCAAACAACTTTTCAGAAGAGGAAGTGCCTTCCTTTATAATATGGAGGAGCCTTCATCCGGGACCTACCTCTTGCTGATTCATCTCACGACAATTTTGATCATCCCACGTGAAGTCCATGAATAAGCTACACCTGGCCGCATGAATCTCAGCTTTGCCGTTTATTAAGAACATCTGGGTTGAAATTCCAGCTTTGCCACTTATTAAAAACATCACTTGACACCTCCAAGCCTCAGCCTGCTCACCTGAAAAATGGATTAGAGTACTTTACAGGGTCGTTGACAATATTAAGAGTATATTTATATGGGAACAGGTCTAGCCCAGGAGTCACATCCATTAAGCACTCAATAAGTATTTGTTAAATCTCAATCAGAAGTTGTAAGTCTCCAAGCCTAAAAGAGGAAAGTTAAAGATTATATGTCACTCAGGGGGAAATGATTACAGAATTCTGCAGCCCTCAAAAGCCAATGGAGGGACTTCCCTGGAGGTTCAGTGGTTTAAACTCTGTCTTCCAATGCAGGGGGTGCAGGGACCTAAAATCCCACATGCCTCAAGGCCAATAAGCCAAACCATAAAACAGAAGCAATATTGTGACAAATGCAATAAAGGCTTTTTAAAAGTGGTCTACATCAAAAAAACCTTTCTTTAAAAAGGACATTGGAAATTTAATTCCATTTATTCTGCAAGTCTTTACTTGCTGAATATGCTGACTATGTATTGGGCACAGGTATCAAAGACACAGAAAAGAACAAGACACACAAAAACTTGCTCCCATGGAACTTATTTACTGTGAGCTATTTGAAATTTTCTAAAGTTTAAATCTATTTAGGGACCACAGTATCCTATTGAGCTATTAGGCCATTAAGGAAAATCCAGTGTCCAGCCTCCACACTTGGCCTCAGCAAAGGGCTCTTGCAACACTCTTCGTGGTGGCCCTATCACAGAGCACATTCCCAGGCTGGTAGAACTATGACTCGATCCAGTATAACATTTCTCATATCCTCAGATATCCTTTCTGCTGGCCTAAGTGGACAGGCCACATAGTGAGTATGACACAGCCTCTCTTTTCCCAAGTATGTACCTCAAGACGTGACTAGATGATCCATGAGAAAAGAGCTCTTTGTCTTCACAAGTTCAGGAAACAATGCCTTGAACCAAGTTCAACAGTTTTCTTAGCTGCAGGCCTTATCAGAGCCTTTAGTAAGCTGAGGATTACAGTATGCAGCCTTTGACCAAAGTGCTGCGTTGACCATGGAATACTTCTTTATTCCAGGGTAAGTCTGACCTTTCCCAACACACATTTTCAGATGCTCTGGATTCTTGGAAAGCAGCCAGGAGCCCTGAATTCTGCCACTAACTCACTCTGTGGTCTCAAGCAGGGCAGGGTACCTCCCTAGATCTTAGATTCTTCATCCAGAAAATGTGTCTGTGTGTTCAAGATGGGGCAGGAAAATGATAAGGAGGAGAGAGGAAGCTGGACCACATCACCTCAAAGGTCCCTTTCAGCAGGACCAGTTCATGATATGTAGGGTCACCAAGCACCCTGGTGCCTGGTGTACTAGCTGGCTCATGACCCTGAGTGTTGGCCTACAGGTTCCAGAGACCCCTCAACACTTAGCACCCCTGGGTTTGACTGTGACATATTCTTCTTCATTCCAATGACTATTCCTATTCCCTTCAATTCTATCAGTGTAGTGAAGTGAAAGTCACTGTTATATCTGACTCTTCCGACCCCGTGGACTGTAACCTACCAGGCCTCTCTGTCCATGGTTTTTCCCAGGCAAGAATACTGGAGTGGGTTGCCGTTTCCTCCTCCAGATGATCTTCCCAACCCAGGGATTGGACCCTGGTCTCCTGCATTGCAGGCAGATTCTTTACCATCTGAGCCACCAGCTTAACAATCAGTTCTATTAATGGGCTCTCTATTCTGTGGCCCACTCGTTCTTGAAAAAATTGCTCCAGAGCTTGTGTTAGCAGTCAGGTGGGGCCTTGAAGATGCTCCGGGATCAGCAAGAGTCAGTTCTATCCCATCTGAACCATTTCTAGAGGAGCTGGGAAAAACTATGCAAACAGTATGAGCTAGTACTTTATACTGGAGTGGGTAGCCTTTCCCTTCTCCAAGGGATCGTCCCAACCCAGGGATTGAACCCAGGTCTCCCACATTGCAAACAGATTCTTTACCAGCTGAGCTACAAGGGAAGCCCTTAACATGATCAACCATGTACAAATCAATGTCTATGTTATTTCTGTATCTATATCTACCTACATATAGATACAGATATATCTATATATAGATATCTAGATAACTAATATATATGTATATGTTTATATACAGAGTTTCCCTGGTGGCTCAGATGGTAAAGAACCTGTCTGCAGTGCAGAAGACCCAGGTTCAATTCCTGGGTCAGGAAGATCCACTGGAGAAGTGAATGGCAACTCACTCCAGTATTCTTGCCTGAAGAATTCCATGAACAGAGGAGCCTGGCAGGGTCGAAAAGAGTTGGACATGACTGAGCAACCAACACTTTCACTTTCAGACATCTATATCTATTTATTTATCCATCTAAATCACCCATCAAGAAACAGAGAGAGGAAAGCCTAGAAAAATCCAATAAAATATTAGCAGTGGTTTTCTCTGGGTCGTGAATAATGTGGGACTACTATTTTCATACTTAAACTTTTCTATATTTTCCAAATGTTCGTCAATTAGCATATATATTTTATGATACAATGAAACTAGCCCCTCCCCCCCTTTTAAAAAGTCACTTAGTTTAGGTCTGGGTATGAAAGAAACCATCCATCAGATTCTGTCCGATTGCCCCAGCTAGAGTCCTCCGCGTTCCTTCTCTCATTACCTTGGCTTGTTTCCCTGATTCCTAATCTCAACACCAACTCCCAAGCACAGTTTTTAATAGCTCCCCAACTGAGCTCCTGGCATTTCCATGTGACCTCTGGCTCTCGGTTTATACAGGCCCCAAGGCCTCAGAGTAGCTGCATATATTTGTGCAGGCTGTCCGCTGCACAACTCCAGGGGCTACAATTACGTAGATGACAACATGTACGGCCCCTCCTGAGCTGCGGCGCCTAGTCCATGCAGCCTTACATGGCGGCCCTGCCGATGCCCTGAGCCATTACTCACAATCATGTAAACACTTGCAGTGAGGTGCTATGCAGAATACAGCATAGCTGGATCTGGGAGGCAGCCACCTCATGTATCACAGCACGGGCTCTGAAATCCTACAGCCTTCTTTATACAGTGAGTGGCCTCAGACAAATTTTGAAACTTCTCTGGCAGATCAGCTTCAGTTCCTTTACCTACCTGTAAAGTGAGCACCAGTATCTATCCCCCAGTGTCACTCTGAGGATTCAATGCAGTTAAAATATGAAGCATGTAATCCACTTTCTGTCCCATGGTAAGTGCTCAATAAATGCTAATTACTGTCCGTATGATTTGCCCTGAAGTCACACACAGACACCTAGAGACAAGCTCTTCAATGCTAATTAAAACTTGCATTCTTATTACCTCCATGTGGGTAGGACGGGGGGTTGTGGCGAGGGAGAGAGCCAAGATAAAGATGAGTTCCTTGGGGCCAGACTGGATCATGGGTGCTCACTAAGGTGTTGATGGCAGGGGAGGTGCCCACTGTGGAGGAGGTAAGCCTTCTTGTCTGCCCAGCATCTCTGAAGGATACTCCTCCCCTACGTGCAGCCAGGTGGTTCACGTGGGCTGGCTCCCAGCCTGAGCTTCAGACAGTGCTAATCAGAATGCTCCTAGGTGGAGCGTTGCTTCAGGAAATGGGCAGGTGACCCAAGCCAGGTCAATCGTGTCATTCCTGGTACTTAGACTGGAATTTGAGGAATGATGCTCTTTTTTTTTTTTTTTCCTCAGATAATTGACTCAGAGGACAACGGAAGCTGGGAGGGGCCAATGGCTATCTTCGTCACTGCTGAGAAAAGCGTGCCTGGTGTTGAAGCCAATGCAGAGATGAGCAAGAATGTATAATGGGGCGAGGTGGGTGGGGTGGGGAAGAGACAGAGAGGCACAGGGGACCTCAAGTCATGCCCATAGCCCAAGAGCCACCATGGACTTTCAATGCTCCTGAACCAAAACATTCCCTCTGCGCTTTTCTTTTTCCTTAAACTGATCTGAGTTTGCAGCCAAGTACCTTGACTAATATGCTCAAGAAATATTCCTGCTGGGGCAAGTCACAACTTCCCAGAGCCCTGGAGCGTCTCTTGCATCCCAACTCTTCAACACTCGGACACTAAGCCAATGAGCAGGACCCAGGAGGCCCTCCAGTTTCTCTGTGCCCTAACAGACCCTCAAACACCTGGCCTCTCTCAGCCTAGCTCGGCCCAAAGGCATATAGACTTTGCCAAGTCATTTACTCTGCCTGGGAAAACCCCTTGCAACCAGGGGCCCTTCCTGGTCCTTTGACTTCTCTTTTCTTTTTGCATCTGCTGGGAATGCTAACAAACAATCCGGCAGGAACCAGAGACAGGCATAGCTCCTGCAGGGCATCCATATGGAAATCCGTGGCTGCAGAAGAAAGAGGGAAAGGACCACTTTCTTTCTCTGAGTGACAGCTGAGAGAACCTATAGTTCATTCCTTTCTCCCACAGCCCCATCCCACGCACAGCTTTCCTGGCCTGAGTTCCTCCCTACCATCCAGCTCTTGGCTCAGCTCCAAGCAAAAGACACTCCTGTAAATGTAACCCGGGGACTTCCCTGGTCCAGTGATTGAGAATCTGCCTTACAATGCAGGGGCCCTGGTCTGGCAACTAAGATTCCACATGCATACACACCGCAACTATTGAGCCCACGTGCCTCAGAGAGAAGCCCAAGTGCCGCAACTAACACCCCACGCAGTCAAATAAATGATGCATACAATAATTACTCAATTGTAACCAGAAGCAGGGAATCCAGCATGGAGGAGGAGTTTAGAAGAAACAGCCATCCCCAGCCAGCTGAGGCCAGAATTAGAGCTCTTCGGAGTTGCCACAAGGAGCAAGGGAACTGAAGAGGTTTACAAAGCACCTGTGGAACTGCTTAGCTATTGTAAGTGTCTCGTTTCAAAATTCCGTGCCGATGGTGTGCCTGGTTGGCTCATTGGAGCAGCCATGAGCATCCCCTCCCAGGTTTAAACATCTATTAATACCAGCCCTCCTTACTTTTCCCCAGGTAGATGGGACAGGAGAGCTATCAGATCCATCTGGGTTCTGGTGTCGTTAAAGAAATCAGCACCCTCCTAGGTCATCCATTAAATGAATTTAATCCTCATAATCTTGACTTGTACTTTGACTAAAATTGCATGTGAAGTCATCATAATCCCTGCCACAATCATTGCTTCCCCTGCACCAGACACTCCACTAAACCTAACGGCAATCTACCAGGAGGTTTATTATCCCCAATTCACAAGTTAGTTGCCCAGGAACTTGCTTACAACAAGGTATGTGCCCCAGAAGAGCTCAATTCTAATGAATTAATTAATAAAATTTACTGAGCAATGAACTCGAACAGCTGTCAACCTCCGACAGGTGTGTTCAGCCCCCCTCCCCATGGAGCACCGCCTTTATTTATATTCTTCCGTGTGACTTGGTTCCAAGAAAAGTCACATGGGAGCACCTCAGCTGAAGACCACTGGAGTTTTAGAAAGACCCAGTTCTTCAAGAGAAAGAAGGTCAGGGATTAAATTCTGGCTCTGTCACTTAACTATGCACCTTTGAATAAGCTAACTCACCAAGCTGAGCTTCAGTTTGCCCACATGAAAAATGGAACTCTCTGGGGTTGTGTAGGGATTTGAGATATTTGTAAAACACCTCACAGCGAGTGCAAAGAAAGTGCCTGGTTTTATTAGTAGTTGCTGCTGCTGCTGCTAAGTCGCTTCAGTGGTGTCCGACTCTGTGCAACCCCAGAGATGGCAGCCCACTAGGCTCCCCGTCCCTGGGATTCTCCAGGCAAGAACACTGGAATGGGTTGCCATTTTCTTCTCCAATGCATGAAAGTGAAAGTGAAGTCGCTCAGTCGTGTCCAACCCTCAGCAACCCCATGGACTGCAGCCTTCCAGGCTCCTCTGTCCATGGGATTCCATGGGATTTTCCAGGCAAGGGTACTGGAGTGGGGGTGCCATTGCCTTCTCCGTTGTTAGTAGTTAGGTACTGGTACTATAATTGGTTGATCTGGAGCAGAGTGATGGGCTTGATGAATGGGAGGATGGTGAGAGCAGAGAACCCACTGAAAGAAGGCCCAGGAGAGGGGGCTGATAGGGGCCAGATGGCCAGTGGGACGGAAGTCACCAGACAGCAAGGTGCAAGGGACAGAGAGGTTGCAGAGTGGGCCAGAAACTGCGAGAAGTGAGTGCCACGGAAGACAAACAGCTCCACTGCCGCCATGCCAAGGACGCCCTGGCCTGGAGCCCAAGAGCTGGCTGGAGGCAGAACCCCCACAGGACCTCCCTTCCAGAAGGACCACTTGTCTAGATGCTGAGTAAAACCAAGACCCTTGAATCGACTTCCTGTGCAAAGGGATGGAGCCTCGAGAAATTTCACTTGCTCACTTGCTCTTCCATCAACAGATAAACAGCCCCTCTGTCTCCCCCTACCTTTTCCCCAAATCGCTCTCCCGGAGGCTGAGTGGAAACACTCCCCAGAGCCTTCTCTCTCTGCAAAGCCATGGGAAGGAGACTTTTAAAAGCAAATATTCAACTTCATAAACATGTCATAAATCTATAACCAGTTCTCCACGTTCTTCGTGTTTTTATGCGGTGCATCTAATATCTATCTACCCCCTTGACTTTGAGCCCACATTTTTGGGTCCAGGTTTCTAGGAAGTGGCTGTTCACAGGAGATTTTATTGCCATTTATTACTTTTGTGTGGACAGAGCAGTTGCTGCTTTTTATTTATCTCCAAGAAAAATGCATTCGTTGTGGCACTCAGACAAAACATGATATTAGATATATTTTTCTTTTTCAGAAGTTGCTTCTACTTCTGGTAAGAGATTGTCTAACCTGAATCTCTCAGAGGCCACTTGCCTTCATGGTTTCAGGGTGGGTCTCCCTGCGTGGGAACCTACACCTATTTCCTTCTCTCAGAACAAATGTGCTTGAGACAAGCACCTCGTGATGCCCAGCAAATTCCTTACAAATTCTATCCATAAATAGGCATAAACCACCAAACAAGAGGGAAGCCAACTCGATTAACCAGTATTCAGTCAACTGGAACTCTTGGTTAACCAAAACTTTGAACTTGACTTCAAAGGAAAAGACTAAGAACGTGGAGGAAAGAAGCTAATACTAGAGAGTTAGCTTTAGAAACACCCCCCTTCCATGGCACTCGCCTGCTGGTCCAGCGGGTAAGACTTTGCCTTGCAATGCAGGTGGTGAAGGTTTGATCCCAGATCAGGGATCCCTGACTCGTGGCCAAAAAAACAAAACATAAAAGAAATAATATTGTATCAAATTCAATAAAGACTTTTTAAATAATCCACATCAGAAAAGAAATTGCATTCCAGTAGCTGTGATTACTAATATTACATTATTACTATTCATACTATCTGGAGAAGGAAATGGCAACCCATTACAGTATTCTTGCCTGGGAAATCCCATGGACAGAGCAGCCCGGCATGCCCCAGTCCACAGGTCTGCAAAGAGTCAGACACAGCTGAGCGACTAACGTTAATATTATAGCCAGTACTTAGCAGGAGCTCACGCAGTGCCAGATGCCAGGCTAAGTAGTGCACACGTACTGTCTAATTCCATCCTCACAACAACCCTTGAAGAAGTACCCTCTTCATCCCCATTTTACAGATAGAAAGCTGAGGCTCAGCATGGTTAAATTACTTGCCCAGTCACACAAGACAATTACTGCCCAGTCACCCAGGACTCTGATTCTAGAATCCACAAGCTTAACTACTCTAGGAAATGAGTAAATTCAGTTCCAATATCTACACCTCCTACTAAAACTAAAAAGAGCCCATTGCCCCCTGTTTTTACAATCAAGGAAATGGATGTCCCCCAAAAGGAAGCCTGTAGGCACCCAGCCAACCTGTAGGCACCAACAGAGCCAGGGTGTAAAACAAGTTCAGCCCTCAGGACAGTACCCTGAGGCTGCGTGTTCCCAAAGATGGCGCAGGGACTTCCCTGGTTGCCCAGTGGTTAGCACTTGGTGTCCCAGGGGGTGACTTGGGACTGATAATGTTACTCTCATTTCACAAGTGATGAGACTGAGGTACAAAGAGATTAAGCACTTGTTCAAGGTGTGCTAAATTTATGTACTATTTGTATAAAACTGCTTCCACATATATTTTCTTATTTGATGCCATAGCAAACTTCTGATTCACAAATATTTCATTTAATTTTTAATTAATTCGTTTTTTGTCACATCGCATGGCTTGTGGGATTTTAGTTCCTCACCTAGGGATCAGACCCGGCCCCCTGGCATGGAAACATAGAGTCCTAACCACTGGATGGCGAGGGAGTCCCAAATATTTTCTTCTTTTTATCACTTCCATTTTAGAGATGGAGAACTGAAGTTTGTGTTGGCCCTACCACTTTTGAGCTATGTAAGCTCAAGCAAGCACTGTACCTCTTCCAGCCTAATTTCTGTAAAGTGGTCAGGGTGAACCAGACTCTTTCTGAATTCTCCCGGCTCCAACCCCCAGCTGGAATATCCAAGGTGATAAAGAGAAATGGCCTTGTTCTCTGGAATGTACTTCCCTTATGTCTGGCAAAGCTGAAGTCTCTTGGCTTTAATACAGGGATATTGGCACCTGCATAGTGGTTGTGAGCAACTATGTGGCTTAATTATCCGTGTGCCCAAGGGCAGAGGAGAGGGAGTGCATTTTTACACTGATCTAATCAAAGCCCAAGAAGGCTGAGCACCAAAGAACTGATGCTTTTGAACTGTGGTGTTGGAGAAGACTCTTGACAGTCCCTTAAACAAGGAGATCAAACCAGTCCATCCTAAAGGAAATCAACCCTGACTATTCATTGGAAGGACTGATGTTGAAGCTGAAGATCCAGTAGTTTGCCAACTCATCAGAAAAGACCTTGATGCTGGGAAAGATTGAGGGCACGAGGAAAGAGGGTGACAGAGAAAGAGATGGTTGGATGGCATCACTGACTAAATGGACATGACTTTGAACAAACTCCAAGAGATAGTGAAGGACAGGGAAGCCTGGCATACTGCAATCCATGCGGTCACAAAGAGTTGGACACGACTGAGCAACTGAACAACAAATCAAATCCTGCGTCATTCAGCCTGAAGCCTCTAGGATCTTGTCACAATTCTGTTTAATGAACACCTGATGGATGGTCTGGGGCTGGCTTCCCCTGATGTGATGTTGAGGAAATGACATAGGGAGTTCATCCATGAAAACTCCTGGGCACATCACCCCGGGGAAGAGCCATATGGGAGACACGGCCACCAGGCCACTCTTCTCAAGGTCAAAGCTGCAGGGGAACTCCCTGATCACATGGCAAGATCAGAAGCTGAAGCCCTAGTGTTTTTCTGGGTATTTTTGTTTTGTTTTTTTCTTTTCTGAAGGCACGCCACTCACTTCAGTTTACATTTAAAAGGGCACTGTGTTCTGGCAGGATTAGCTTTTAAAATGAAAGGAGGTAGGGAATAGATAAGAAATTAACAGACCTCTTGAGTACATGATGACCTGTCAAAGTTTTGACACCTGACATTTGGAGAGTGGGGAGTAGATGAGAAATAACACAGTAAGCTTTTCACTGACTCAAAAGGTTCAGAGAACTGGGCATTTTGTCAGAAGCTATCAAACAACTACAATGTATTCAATTTGGAGAGACCTAGCTTTCCACCTACTACTGGAATTTTTAAATATGTTTTTTCTATCCAATTCTAAATCTTCCTATCCTAGAGAATTCCCCACTGAGAGTTCTAGGGTGAGACAGAGCCCATCTTCACTACAGAAGCCTAAAAGATACTCACTTTCCCAGCTTCCCTTGCAGCTAAGTCACATTCAATCAGCTGGGTCCATGAGCTTTCAATCAGAAACTGGTGGTGCAAAGAAGTAAGGTTAAGAGAAAGGCTTTCTGGTGAGGCCAGCAGCAGAGCAGCAGGGTCTGATATCCAGGGACAGTGATGGTGACTGCATGCATGGGGAATATGCTCTGCTCAGGGAGATCTCAGCAGTGTTCTTACTAGGCTGCTTCTCAGGCATGATTTTGGCCTTTAGTCCTGGCTGCCTCCCTTTGTTCCATCTCATTTTCTAAGCCTGGGTCTTCCTATAATTCTATGAGCTCCCCAATAGTCTGCCAATAAACTGTTTTTCTTCTTAAATCAGCCAGAGTTGATTTCTGTTGTTTATAATTAGGAACTCTGATAGATGTACTAGTTATGTGACTTGGACAGGTTACTTCATCTCTCAGACCCCCAGCTTTCCTGTTTGTAAAATAGGGATCATACTCCTATGTCTTTCGTTAATTCATTCAGCAAATACGTAATTACTGAAAACCTGCTAGGATTCAGGCACTGTCTAGCTTTCCTACACTCATAGACTTAGAGTCTGATGGGAAAGACAGAGATTAACAAGTTTTCTTGTTAATCTAATAAATTAACAGAAATAATTTATTACTGTTGTGGAAGATTTTATGAAACATTCAGGGAAGCATAATTTATAAAAGCCCCCAAACAAGCCAAATGTATGTCAACTCGTGAATGGAGAAACAAAATGTGCATATCCATAAAATAAAATATTACCCAGCCATGAAAGAACTGAAGTATTGATATACACCAAAACATGGGTGAGCTTTGAAAACATTATCCTAAGTGAAAGAAGGCAAGCTACAAAAGACTACATGTTGTATGATTTCATTTCTATGAAACAACCGGAATAGGCAGAAAGCAAATTGTTGGTCTCTAGGGGCTGGGGGTCCAGGAGGGAAGATCGAGGGTGATTGTAAAAGGCAACAATTTTCATTTGGGGTGATAAAAATGTTCCAGAATTATACAGGGTATCAGTGGCGATGGTTGCACAAATCTCTGACTCTACTAAGAACTACTGAATTGTATAGTTCAAAAGGGTGAATTTTAGAGTAGGTGAACTAATCTCTAAAGAGGGCTCTCACTCTTATTCTACTCCTCATCTCTGTCTTCCCTTTGTCCCCTATCCTCTTTCTCTCCAAATGCAGATAGTTTTTCTCAACACTGTTGAGAAAGATAAGCCTCTGGTATTCCTAGATGCACAGGCTTCTAGTTTAGCAGCCCCGTCAGAAACAAATGCCCTCGCTCTCTCCAGGTCTCTTGAAATCAGTTCTTGAAAGACCTTGATGGGCTCTGCTTAGGTCACATGACCATGGATAGGCTAATCACTGGGGGCAGGGGGAGGTATCTGTAAGGACTATGACTGGTTCAGCCTGGTTACCTGGCAACTTCTGTGGTGGGAGGTGGGCTCTGTTAATCAGCCCCACCAGAACCCACATAAAGGGGGACGTCTTCCCCGAAAGGAAAGGAGTAACTGTTACCAAAAGAGGTGGGGCTGGGATGGGATGCTTGACCATCTATCCTACTTCACCGTGATCACTACAGAAACCAAGTCTGTTCTTTTGGTGCCAGATAAACCTCCCTAGACACAGTTAAGACCTAAAGAATGAGTAGCAATTACTGAGATAAAATCCATACCTGAGGGAGAATGTTACAGGTGGAGGTTACAAATCACGGGTCATAATACAGTTGACTCTTGAACAACACAGGTTTGAACTGGGCGGGTAGAAATGCAGGTAAAAAGGCCAGCTATGAAATCTTGCATCGTCCTGCTCCATTCTGCCTGGGAGGTGAATCATTCCTTTATCCAGCATATCCCATCCCTTAGTTTCCTAGTAGCTGTCTGGGTATTGCCAAATTGACTGTTACGGTATTGCATGCTTGTGTTCCATTGACACTTATTTTACTTAATAATGGCCCCACACCCTGGCACATTACTGATGGGGTGCACATTGATTAAGCCTCTCTGGATGGCAGTTGGACAATCCCTGTCAAATTTAAAATTCCTACACTCTTTGATTTGGAAATTATCATCCCAGGAACCTAACCAACAAATATTTTGGTAAGTGGGGAAAAGGTGTGTACTCAGGTTAATTACAATGACATGGTCAGAGCAAAGGATTGGAAACCAGTTGCCAATGGGGGGTCAGTGACCTAGATTATAATGTTTCCACAACAGAATAAGACTTGCTCAAGGAATAAAGGGCTTCACTTCCCTGGTGGCTCAGTGGTAAAGAATCTGCCTGCCACTCAGGAGCCACAAGTTCGATCCCTGAGTTGGGAAGATCCCCTGGAGGAGGAAATGGCAACTCACTCCAGTATTCTTGGCTGGAGAATTCCATGGACAGAGGAGCCTGGTGGGCCACAGTCCATAGGGTTGCAAAGAATCAGGATATGACTGAGTGACTTTCACTTTACTTTGTCCAGTGAAGTGAGGTTTGTGTTCCACTGACACTTATTTTACTTAATAATGGCCCCACATTAACATTACCTCTTTTATGGAACCATCCATGATTTCCCCATAAAAGAATATGTTCCTTCCTCCAACTGTGCCCCTTGACTATTTTTCACACATGTACCATATATGACATTTTATTACAATGGATCTGTCTCCCTAAATGATGATCATAATCTCAAACATTTATTAAGCATCGACTATGTGCTTGGTGCACCACAAATGTCTCATTTAACTTTCACAAGAACTCCACATGGGTCCCTAGACTACACGTGTTATTACTGCAGAGATCATCTGAGTATATGTTTGGGGTTTTTGTTTGGCTTTGGGGTTTTTTCATTTCACCTTGCTTTTGCTTTTGTTTTGTATGCTTTGGAGCATTTGTTTCTTTTCTGTGCATTTTCTCAGGCTTATTCTTCCAGTGCCTAGCATTGGCACATAGCAACAAATAATTTTTAAATGAATAAATGTTAGTATCACTTTCACCAATAAGGACACTCAAAAGTAAAGACTTGATTGAACTTACCCATGGCTCTGTCACTGTGCCCACCTGTGCTGGTGATTGAGGACAATCCCTCATTCACCTTTTTTCACCAGTGTCAGGACTTTAAGGGGCATTCAGTAAGTACCACATAAAATCTTGGAGAAGGAATAAATGAATGTTTGGTTACTGCATATCCTGTAGGATTATAACTTGATGACAGCGAATCAAAAAAGTAGAGTAACAGCTAAATTCTACCTCAAGTCTATAGAAATCAACTTTCTCGTTTATGACATAGAAATGATGTAACTCACCATAAAAAATACTAGGAAGAAAATACCTACATCTATGTAGTGAACAGACTCGTGGTTGCCAAGGGGAAGGGAGGAGGGGAGGGAAGGATGGCAGTTTGGGATTAATCAATGTAAACTATTATATTTATAATAGAATGAATAAGCAACAAAGAATACTGCCTAGCACAAGAAACTACATTCAGTATCCTCCAATAAACCATAATGGAAAAGAATATTTTTAAAATGAATGTCTATGTGTGTATAACTGAATCACTGCTGAATAGTGGAGATTGGCACAACACTGTAAATCAACTATACTTCAATTTAAAAAATAAAACTTAAAAGAAAGAAAATATGTCTGCCTAACTTTCTTAGGTAAAAGAGACTTTTTTTCCATTTTTTTAATTTATTTATTTTTTTAATTACAACACTGTATTTGTTTTGCCATACATTGACATGAATCAGCCACAGGTGTCCACGATCTCCCAATGCCAAAGCCCTCTCCCACCTCCCACCCCACATCCTCTCCCTGAATCATCCCGTGCACCAGCCCCATGCGTCCTGCATCCTGTATTGAACATAGACTGGTGCTTCATTCTTACAAGATAGTATACATGTTTCAATGCCGTTCTCCCAAATCATCCCACCCTCTCCCTCTCCCTCAGAGTCCAAAAGTCCGTTCTATACCTCTGAGTCTCTTTTGTTGTCTCACATAGAGGGTCTTCATTACTATCCTTCTAAAATAGCCCTCCTCCTCCTCTTATTTTGTATGATTCCTGGCATGGCTGCATGTAAATCAAACATTTGTAGATCAAATTGATTTAAATATTGTAGAAACTCTTTTTCAAGAAATACTACTGGGAAAATGAAGAAGGCTGCTTCAATAAAATGAAAACATTCTGCTTTAGTGAAATGAAATCAGCTCCCAATTTGTATCACACATGGGCCCAGCAGGTTAAAAACTCTGCTCCAATAGTTTAACATAAGCAGTTTTAATGAAGGCATAAGTTACGGAGGTGTCGATAGAGTTAAGGGAGCTTTCAAGAGACAAGGACAGCAGGAAGCTGTTGTTACCTCTGGGTCTTCAAGGGCAAGGGGGAAAAGCAATTCTGCAGAATCCAATGAGAATTGAAATTAGGGCAGAGGAGCTGCCTGGCAGGAACCAAAGTCATAGAAGACTTAGGCCAAAGGTGCTGAAGCAAAGAGAAAGAAATATTCTGACCTCTCTCCTCCCACCCTCTAATTTTTTTGCCCGTAACTCCCATTGACCAAACCCAGATGGAAACCAGAGGGCAAGAGAGCCCAGATGAGGTGGTCTATTGGGCTCAGCCCTAAGTCTAGAGTGTGTGCATGTGTGCTAAGTCACCCAAGTCATGTCCAGCTCTTCACAACCCTATAGACTGCAGCCCACCAGGCTCCTCTGTCCATGGGATTCTCCAGGTAAAAATACTGGAGTGGGTTCCCTGTCCTCCTCCAGGGGATCTTCCTGACCCAGGGATCGAACCCGGTCTCTTATGTCTCCTGCGTTTGTATGTGGGTTCTTTACCACTAGCGCCAGCTGGGAAGCCCCTAGTTCTGGAGAAAGTCTAGAAAATGATTGTGGGGAAGAGAAAGGGAGAGAGGCTGAGAGTCACCTGCCTGGGCCACCCTGTTGCATCCACTCAGCATCCATCTTGTCCTTCACTCAGATGAAGAAACTCTCATCCCCAACATTATTGAGACACCAAGTCTCACAAACTGCCTTGTCATGGATAAAAGATCTCAGAACAGTCACATTCTCACCTGGAACCTAACTTGTAACACACCCTTTACTAGAGGTAGCAGAAAGACAAGCAGAAAAAGGAAACTGTACTTGATTAGATAAGACACCTACAGCAACTACCATCCACTCTGCAGCTGCTGATCAAGGAACCGAAATCAACAACCAAACTTCCTTTTTCCATCACCCAATCCACCTTCTCCCCACTCTCAGCACTGCAGAGGACTGAAGTTTTGTTTACTTGATAGATGAGTCAACCTTTTATTTCCATAGGTTTGGAGCCCTTAGTGACCCAATATTTACTGGGTTGTCATGGTTTTTCACTAACCATTATTACTGTTTGTGAGAGCACTAAGAAGTGACCCAGTGAGTCTTCTGGGTTCTGGATGTGGTTTTCTCTTGGCTTTGTTGGGTGGCAGTAACCTAATTTTCCTTGATAATGAGGATCAATCAGTCTCTCCAGGCAACACAGTAACCTTCCGACTGCTTGTTGGCCCAGTGGCATGGTGGCGATGGTTTATTCGTTAAGTCATGTCTGACTCTTGTGACCACATGTGCTATACCCTGCTCGGCTAGCCCGCTGGGCTCCTCTGTCCATGGAACTCTCTAGGCAAGAATACCGGAGAGGGTTGGCAATGCCCTCCTCCAGGGGATCTTCCCAACCCAGGAATCAAACCCACCTCTCCTGCTTTGGCAGGCAAATTCTTTACCACAAGCACCACCTGGGAAGCTAGTGAGGAGCCTCAGATGGCCAGGCACACTTTCAGCTTCAGCTCGAATGGAACTATGTCTGTGGTCCCTGGTAAAACCAGGACCTCCAAACCCACCAACCCAAGATCTCAGGGATGGAAAGCCCCAAAACACTCTAAGTGTGTTGTTAGGTGTAATAATCTAAAAACAAGATGAAGGCACTCCCACCTCCCCCTGGGTCCCAAGACCTTGTATTCTGAGTCTGGTGGAATATATTTACTCTGTTTCTTAGGACAGGAGACTCAAAGGACATTATTTCCCAGCAGTCTTTAGGTCATTCTATGATTCTATCAAGCTTCTGAGTCATGGGCCACACAGTCATATCAGCTAATTTTGTCAACAAGAGGCCAGTGCTATATTTCCTCTGCTGTAAAGTGAGTTTCTTGGTTATTTAGGGGTGAGATGGTATGGGACACCAAGACAATTGAGGCCCTCTCCCCGAGTCCACGTGACAGCTGTGTTACAAACCAGTCAGCTATGGTCTCAACTCTCCTTTACATGGAAGAATTTTCTTCCTAAGGTCTAGTATCCTACTCTCTGTTTTATTCTTCCTGTTGGTTTCATGTAAACTTCAGAAGGCAGAATGGTTTCATAGGAAGAGCATAAGTTTTGGAGTCAAAAGACCCAGATTCAGATCCCAACTCAGCCTCTTATAAGCTGTGCAAGTCTAACTATACAGTTTCTTTGTGAATAAAAATCAGGATATTATACTTTGCAATTTTCAGGGTGAATTAAATAAACTAATGTAGATTAAAAGTCAGACACACATCCCTCTCTTCTGTCTTCAAGCTAAATCCCACACCTGAAACATCAATTTTAGAAGTTGCTTATAACAAAACGTATACCTTAAGGAAACTTATAAAATATCACCCACTGAATATTCTCTGCCTCGGTCTTGCTGCCCTGATGATGCACATGGCATGGATTTACAAGAAAAACCTACAGCTTTCAGCTTTTCAATTCTTCATCTTTTTCTTTCACACACGGCAAGCTCAGCATTCTTCTCTGTCTCAATGTTTCTAATTCTGCCAGTTTTGTGCAAACCAAAATCCCCTGTCTGGGCTTGAGTCCAGTTTTCTCAGCAGATGATTTCTTTTGGTAAGCCCTAATACTTACAAATCATCCTCTGGTCTAACTCAACCCTTGGCCCCAGTTTACACGTAAGCACATGAGACTACAGGGCTTAAAGGAGTGCAGGGTGAAGGGGAGGGGTGTGTGTGTGTGTGTGAGACCCAGTGTTTGAATACCTTTCCTACGTGGGAGTTCCATACTGTCAAGATTGTTTTTTGCAAGCAACAGAAATCAACTCTGTTGATTTCTCTTGAGTACAAAGATTTTATTGGAAGACTATCAGGGTCCATAGCATCAGCAAGAGACTGAAGAAACAGGTGTGGAAAATAGGAGAGCCCAAGGACTACAGCAAAGCTGCTGCAGCACCCCTCCAGTGATGCTGGCCAGGAATGTCTTCCAACAAGAAGCCACCAACTTCCTTCCATCGTTCTCCTGGGAGTGTTTGTAATCAGTCAAGTCTAAGTCACATGTCTGTCCCTGGCCCAACCACAGCAGGGAGCAAGAAAATCTGGTCCCCTCAGGTCCTATATTTGGAAATAAGCACTACCTCCCACCAAGACACAGTGGGGTATCCCCGCTAAATCAGGAGGGTGCTACTAACCAGATGGTAAACACATACACACAACAAATTTTCAACACACATGTGTTCACTTGGTTTTAGGCATTTTATAATTCTTGGCTTATTTGTTTAAAAGAAAGTTTGTTAAAACTTATTTGTAGTGAGAAATAGCGCTATATATATTAGTAACATTTTTCACAGCCTGTGAAAAGGGAGCTTTTCATTTTATGGTTCAAGGCTGTGTGCTGCAACCACTGGCAGAGAAGAGCCATCTCATATGGACCAGATAGATAGGGGAGGGCAAAAGAGAAGAGCCCCTCTGGATGCTGTTCCAAGGAGAGTTCCTGCCTCCTTCTGGGCAGGTCTGGGCAAGTAGGAAAAGGTCCTTTCAGCAACACAGGCAATCTCCCCTACCCACCCCCAGACAGAGAAAACACAGAGTTTGTTCTGTTTTTTACTTTAAACCAGTGAAAGTGAGGCCTCATTCAAACAATGAGACTCTGGTCTTCAGCCTCCCATCCAAGCATTCACCTAGGCTAGAATTCCCTTTCACCTAGGCTAGCATCTTGAAAGCCCTCTTCAGCACTTCCGTCTTCATCCTTTGCATCTAATCAATTGCCAAATCCTGCAGTGTTTACCTCCTACATGCCTCTCAAGTCCATCCCCTCCTCATCGCCCCAGCTGCCTCTCTCCTGGCTCTGATGCTCATCAGCTGCTGCCTGGAGATATCCTCCTAACTTGTCCCCTGTCTCCTGTCCACATGTTCCTCCATTAATCCCTCTGACACCCAAGAGATACGTACCTACAGCACCATTAACCATGAGATTCCCCTACTGACAGCTCTTCCCTGGCTCCCACCACTTAGAGCAATAAGCCCAGGCTTTCCAACAATCCTCACTGAGCTCTGTGCCATGCACCCCCACCACCCCCACCCCAAGCTCTCATCCCCAGCTCTCCTCACTCTCTGCTTCACAGTCTGAACACTGCTGCACCCAGTGCCATTCCCCTCCTCTTGTCATTAGTCTGTCTCCCCTACCTATGTAGCCACCCCACTCCCATCTTTATCTCCTTTTGCTTCATCAGCTCTTTGTTGTTGTTTAGTTGCTAAGTCATGTCCAACTCTTTGGTGACCCCAAGGACTGTAGCCCAGCAGGTTCCTGCCCATGGGAATTCCCAGGCAAGAATACTGGAGTGGGTTGTCATTCCCTTCTGCAGAGGATCTTCCCAACCCAGGGATCAAACTTGCATCTCCTGCACTGGCAGGTAGATTCCTTACCACTGAGCCACTAGGGAATTCCCACATCAGTTCTTACTCATCTTTTAAGACTCACCCCAGGAGCAACTCCAGGAAGCCTCGCCTGACTGTCCCAGGTTGGCTTAGTGCTTTATCCCTCCCTGTGGATGTCCCAACGACTTCCATGCAAACCTCAATCACTGCGCATATCACACAGTTTTAGGAGTGTATTTTTATGTGTCTCTCTTTCCCTATGGCCTATACACCCTCTGAGAGTAAATGGTCATCTTTGTGTTCTCTAAGCTGCTTTAGATAGAAAAGGACCAGGAACATAGCAAAGGTGTGATGTATCCTTGCTGAGACAATGAATGAATGACATTCTATCATAAATTCTACAGCCTGTAAGATGATCAAAGAACAGAAGAAAGATAACCACTCCTTTTACTTGGTTGATAGAAGAAACAATCTAATTTACGTACCATCTCTTTAATAAACACACCATTTGAAGACATTTAGCAAAAGCTTGTATGGAATACCATTTTTAGCAAAGCAGATATTTCAAAGACTAAATTATTTCTTAAATTACTATCAACAGTAAATCCTGGTTGAAAATATTGTGTCTCTTAAGGGACTGAATTTCTCAGGCAGTAGTCAAAATGGGAAAGATGAACATTCTGTACTTCTTTTAAAATTACCTTCTTCTTCCTGAAATGAATGTACTGTTGTTTAAAAGAAATCATGGGTTCATTTTATTTTTATCGAATCACTTGAGGCAAACAGTAAAATGCTTTTCAGTTCAGAGACCACAGTTCTAGGCTATGACTTAGAAATTCAATTGTACATACACAGAGACCTCCTATGCACCAGGCATCGGGCACACACCAGAGAAGAAAATTCACTTACAGACTCCGGGGAAAACAATGGCTAAGACAGGCAGAGATAGACAACTGACCCAAGAAAAAGCACAGCAGAGAATTGTTTTCCTATTTCCCAATGAAAATTTATAATGATTGTTATTGATCACCCTTCAACCAATGATGTCATAGAATTGTATAACCATGTATATTCCATGTATGTGTACACAAATGTGGAAACTGAACACCAAACAGGTTAAGTGACTTCTCCAGGACTTGACAAATCAGTAGCTGACTCATATGAGGAAACACACTCACCATAATTCATAAACCCCCTCTCCAATCACTAGGGTTGACAAGTCCAAGCCTGCAGTGATTACAGTTTGTCAAAATATAACAAGCTGTACATCTGCATTCAATCTGATGCTCAAGTAAGGACTTACAAAGCACTTGATTTTTCAAATCTGCTGTTTCTCCAGGAGCCTAACTTTGAAGAGGAGTCTCTTTAAGGGTTCAAATAACTGTGACCATTTTTCTTCTGTTCTTTGGACCAAACTCACTGATGAAACTCTTGATAAAATCCAATCATTGGAATGTACAAAGCAAAGGTTTGAATTTTACCTCAAATTTTACTTTTCTCAGGGACAGTGGTCAGTAGAAAAGGTTAATGGAATATTCTAACCCTATTGGCTTGGTATCATGTTTCTCAGTTGCCAGGACTGCTACTAACTAGTTCTGTGTTCCTGAGTGAGTTTCTTTCCTTTGGAAGTGGACGAGGTAACCTCTAAAAGTGGGTTCTGATTTTTATAAGCAGACTTTAAAGCAAGTGGTTAACATACCCGAGCATTAGTCTTTTCATCTGGGTCATTAGTTTCTTCACCTTCATCTGGATTCACGGAATAAATCACATAACTCACAAAGTTATGTGAACATGAGTGCTGATAAGTAAGTAAACCACAGACACAAAGCCTAGGCAAACTTTAGTTTGAGCTACTTTTGCATAGGAGAAATCTCAGAACTCAGATTTGCTACTCAACCATTCAAGATATTATTTGAAGAATTATAGACAGTTTTAACCAATTTCAAGTACTCATACTGTACTTAAAGCTTTATATCCATTACAAATGTAACATAAAACTTTAACAAAATTTAACATTCACATATTTTAAATCTGTGGATTTTTAAAAGACACTAGAAGTCTGGGCTATTGGTGTAAATGTTGCAGTTTTATTTATTTCCCTATATTATACAAAAGTTAGTAGTTTTGTCTCCAAATCCTTTCTGCTACTTATCAAGAGAAAAAAAATTTTTTTCATTAAAGTTGACCTATAAAAGAAGGATTATAGCAAAATGTCCTTGACCCTCTCTCAGAAACAGAACCAAGCCCCCATTTGAAGAACAGCAAATGATTCTCATTAAAGTAATGAGAATATTTGCAGTGACATGTGTCTGACCAACTTTAATTTTGTTGGCAGGACTCCTGGCAGCCAGAGACCCAGAAATAACACACAGCTGGCAGTTCCTGCTCAAACACACCTAGCAGACATATTTCACACTGTTTCAAGGATGCCCTACCCTGGACAGCCAAGTCACAAGGTCATATGCAAATTTCTGTAGCATTAAACATACATTCCTCGTGACAGCACTAGCAGGTTGAAAACACACTAACTCCTCCTTTATAAAATTTACTCTAACTTGAACAGGCTGAGCCAACAAACTTGTTGATTCCAGCCCCCGCCCAACCCAACAAGCTATTTTTAACTCACAATTACTGCTGATAAGTATTTTTCACACACAAAAAAAACACCCTTTTAGAAAGAGAAACTATGAAAAATCAAAATATCGTTACATTTCAGGGAGAAGAAGTCAGTCCCTCGGCCAAAGCTATAAAAATATGTCATTTTGAATTAGAAACATATTTATCATATTTATTATACTTACCAAGTTTTTCACAGTTCTCTCTAAAACAGTTTCTCTAAACAGCCTTACATGGTAGTAATCAGGCTACAACTGTGCCAGGTTTAACTTTGAAAATGTAGTCTTTGGAACAGAATAAGGCCCACTTCCAGAGTTCAAGTGCAATAAATAATTACTAACAATATGTAAACTATCATTTCATTGTACAGTTTGCTCCAATAGACACATTGTCTCATATCTGGAAAATAGCTAAGTGAGCTGTGCTCCATGTCCTCAACACTTAAAATTTGGTGAGGAAATGGCATAAATGGACTTAAGCAAATTTTGCATGAAAATAATAACTACTACTGATGTTAGCACTATTATATGTAATTTATACACATTACTTCAATAAATCCTCACAATACCCTCTGAGGTAGGTACTGCCATCATTCCCATTTCACAAATGAGGAAAGAGTAGCACAGAGAGGTTAAGTAACTTGCCCAAGGTCACACAGCCATTTCAGGAGGGAACTATGATTTCAATCCAGTCAATCTGGCTCCAGTTGGAATTGAAGTTAAATCTGGGTACCAGCCTGGGTTCCACCACATACTAGCTGGCTTATCCCAGGACTGCTATTTAACTCTTCTGAGCCTCAGTTTCCTCATCTATAAAATGGGAATAATGGTACCTAGCTCACAGGCTTTTGTGAGGGTTGTTAAACAGGATTATATTTGCAAAGATCTTGGCACACTATCTTCAGTATGGCTAGTATCTGCCATCAGGGTAACAAGCACATGAAAATACCATTTTCAGGGAAGCCACCACCTTCTCTATTTGCCTCACCAACTGGTAAGGCATCATTGTTGGAAAATTCAGATATGCAGGGCAGGACTAGGGAATGTTACTCTCCTACTTCCCTATTCTGTCATGTCCTTAGAAATAATAAGGTGTCAATAGATAAAGACATGGCACTACCAGCATCCCAGGGTTAGCTCAACATTCACTGTGTTATTTATGGTTTATCTGTTATGTACCAAGCACTATGCTAGGCACTGTGATGACACAGCCCTGCCAACAAGGAGCTCCCAGCCCATAGGGGAGAAACATAGATAAATAACCGAATACCCAGCATGGGATCTGGTCAGACTGTTGCGCAAAGCTGCTCAGCAGAGGCAGAGGCTCAGTATCTGTGCAGTGGAACTCAGCCACGTACCTGCATTGTGTGAACTGCTCAAGCCCCTAGGCCACGCTTCTCCCCAGACTGGGCCTTGGGAAATTTCTCAGAGTACCCTTCTGCTTCTATATCTTGAGTCCACAGGCATCACCCTGACATTTTGTCTTTGTGGTTCTCAACTGCTCAGGCATGATAAGGATTCCAACTCCACAGCCTTTGCAGAGTCAAGGTAATTGGTCTAGACATGGCCGAGTACATTCTTTATATTGAAGGGCTCAGCATCACGAGGCTTCCTGGTTAGAAACTATGTGTTGGAAAAAGTGTCAAGTTGGATTTTTAATGGTGTGGGAAATCTAAAGCAGTCACTCAGACATTAGTAATGGCAGAGCTAAGATATGATAGTCACAGGAGAAAGCCAAAGGACTAGAGACAAACACTGAAGCTTCCTGAGATTAGTTCTTGGCCAAAAAGTCAAGGACCTCAAAACTGTGATTTCCTACTTGTGCTTACATTTTTAAAGTTAAAGCTTCCATAGAGTTTTATCTACTCAACCCTAGTCAGCAACTGACACAAGAATTCTGTGTAATAAAAGACCACAATAATCAGAGTGGCATTCAAAAATAAATATTTATTTCTTGCTACCGTATCTGTGGGACAAGTTGGGTGTCTGCTCCATGTGTTGCATCCTAGGACCAAGGCTTGAGAAGCAGTGGCTACTCTGAGTATTTTCTTGCCATGGTTTTGGTAGAAGTACAAGAAGATAAGCCCAGTCAGACAAACATACACATGATATCCTCTGTTCATATCACATCCACCGGCACCCCACTGGCCAAAGCAAGCTACATGGCCAAAGTCAGTGTTAAGAATAAGGGAAGTACTGAGTTTATATGACAAAGCTACAATAATCAAAACAGCATGATACTAGCGCAGTAACAGACACACAGATCAATGGAACAGTATAGAGAGCCCAGAAATAAACCTATGCACCTATGGTCAGTTAAGCTACAAATGCAGGCAGCAATAATATACACTGGGAAAAAAGAGAGTCTCTTCAGTAATAAGTGGTGCTGGGACAACTGGACAGCCACATGTAAAAGGAAGAGATTAGAACATTTTCTCACACCATACACAAAAACGAGTTCAAAATTAGAGATATGAATGTCAATTCTGAAACCATAAAACTCCTAGAAGGGAGCATGGACAGAATACTCTTTGACATAAATGGTAGCACGATTGTTTGTATCTATCTCCTAAGGCAAAAGAAATAAAAGCAAAAATAAACAAATGAGACCTAATTAAACTTTAAAACTTTTTCCCAGCAAAGAAAATCAACAAAATGAAAAGACAACCTACTGAACAAGAGAAAATATTTGCAAATGATACTATTGACAAGGAGTTAATACCCAAATTATGTAAACAGTTTATACCACTCAAATATCAGAAAAACAATGTGATTTAAAAAAAAAAAAAAAAAACAGGCAGAAGATCTGAGTAAACATTTTTCCAAAGAAGACATACATATAGTTAACAGGCACATGAAAAGATACTCAACATCACTAATTATTAGAGAAATGAAAATAAAAACAAAAATAAGATATCACTCACACCTATCAGAACGGCTATTATCAAAAAGTCTAAAATAACAAATGTTGATGACTATATGGATGTACACTGTTAGTGGGGATGTAAACTAGTACAGCCACTGTGGAAAACAGTATGAAAGTTCCTCAAAACACTAAAAATAAGAGTTACCATATGATCCAGCAATCCCACTCCTGGCAATATATCCAAAATAAATGAAAACACTAATTCAAAAACATACATGCATCCCAATGTTCATAGCAGCCCTATTTACAATAGTCAAGATATGGAAGCAACAGAAGTCTCCATCAGCAGACAAATGGATAAAGAAGGTGTGGTGTATATACACAATGGAATACTACTCAGTCATAAAAGGGAACAAAAATCTGCCATGTGCAGCTCTGTGGATGAACCTAAAAAATAGTATGCTTAGTGAAATTAGTCAGACAGAGAAAGACAAATATTTTATCATTTATATGTGGAATCTAAAAATAAAAATGAATATCTATAGCAAAACAGACAAAACAGAGGGAACAAAGTAATGGATAATAGTGGGGGAGGGGCAAGAGGAGTAGAGGATTAAGAGATAGAAACTACCATGTACAAAATAGATATGCAACAAGGATATATCGTACAGCACAGGGAACTATAGCCATCATTTTGTAATAACTTTAGGTAGAGTATAATCTATAAAAATACTGAATCATTATGCTCTACACCTGAAACTAATATAATACTGTAAGTCAACTATATTTCAGCTTTTTAAAAAGAATCAGGGAATTACATATTACTAAGAGGCCATGTGCCACGTGAGGGCATTACACAACCAAAGGGAAAAGAACCGGTAACAATAATCCCATTTAAAATACTTTCTAAACAATCCTGAAAGATAGACATTTATAGGTTCTATTCTTTCCTGACAGCTGAGAAAACTGAGCCTCCAGAATCTGTCATTCATCCAGGTCAGACAGACAATATGTTGCTCTAGCAGAATTAGCAATGGCACCCAACTCCAGTACTCTTGCCTGGAAAATCCCATGGACGGAGGAGCCTGGTGGGCTGCAGTCCATGGGGTCGCTAAGAATCGGACACCTAAGTGACTTCACTTTCACTTTTCACTTTCATGCATTGGAGAAGGAAATAGCAACCCACTCCAGTGTTCTTGCCTGGAGAATCCCAGGGACGGGGAGCCCGGTGGGCTGCCGTCTATGGGGTCACACAGAGCCGGACACGACTGAAGCGACTTAGCAGCAGCAGCAGAATTAGAATTCAAATCTTCTGCCTTCTGTAGTTTCTACAGAGCTATAGCTTGCTGACGTGTAACTAGCACGCATCTTTAATAATCACATCCCTTAATTATACTCCCTTGCAGGTATCAGCTCTCTCCAACACAGGCCAGACCCAACACTATCTCATCTGTGAGCCGGGTCATAGTGACTATCATTTGTTTGGGACCTTCTGCAGCGTTTTTACAAGCTATTTTTACTATTACTACACTAATAAATTATTTATGGTGGAAAACCTGAATCAGAAAACTCTGGCTACTTGAAAACAGACTTTATTAAAAACATCTCCTACACATACCCCTCCCAAGACACAATTTGTCTACTCTGAGCCTTATAGATGGCAGAGTTGGTGGCTGCAGAGGAGGGATTGTGGAGGTATCAAGGAATCAAGCAGAAGCTAACTCTTGAGCATGGAGATTTTACTCTGCTGTGACCACTCTCTGCAATCCAATCACCAAACGAAACAGATCATAAAGCACCATAACTAGAAGTCATGAAGAGCAAGATGATAGCCTGAGGTCAGCAGCCTCCCATATGCTTTCACCTACTCATACGACAAATAGTTATAGAAGGCCTTCAAGCCTGGCAAAGTGCTGGAGCTGGGATGCTCCCCAAACAAGACGCTAGAGCTTCCCCCGAGGTTACATTCTGCAGAGAGTAGTAGCTTATTACCAAAAGCAAACAGGGTGATTTCAGATTGTACAGTGGGTTGTGAAGAAACAAGACTTATGACCCTGGCTAAGTCACAGGCTTAACCTTTCTCAGGGGCTGGATCGCTGCCAGACTGGACCCCCTGCTCGCGGTTAGGAGGATCAGGTGAATAAACTGAGGTCTGTGAAGGTCTAGGACTTCGGGGGCATTGCCTCCTCCCTGTGGGCTTTGACCGAACTTCCTTCAGTACCCATCAGTCGGGCGGAGGGGCTTTCTGGAAACTCTTACCAAAACAAAAACAAAACTCCTGGCCTGATTTTTCCCGGAGGAGGGCCTAATAGCCCAAAGGATACCAAACACCAAGGAAGGGAAAGGGGCTTAGCGGTTCTTCAGAACAAAAGCCCAGGCCCCGGCGCCCTAGACAGAGGCTCAGGCAGTGAGCGGAGCTAGAACATGCCTAACCTGCTCCCCGACTGCGCCGTGCGGGGGCCGGGCGCCGTAGCAGCCAGCGCCGCTCGCTTAGGGGCGCGCAGAGTGGGATAGGGGACGGTCCCTGCTCTCCACTCCCACCGCCCGGGGACCAGCCGCCGCCCGGCCTCCTCCTCCTTCCTTTGCCACCCGGGGGACAGGGCTGACAGCAGACTCTTCAACAGTTCGAGGGCAGAGGGAGGAATCCCTCCTCCCCATCCCCGCCTCGCGGCGGATCCCTTCCTCTGCCGAGGAGATCGAGGTCTAGGCAGTGCGAGAGGCCAGGAGGCTGCGCCCCGCTATCCGGCTCCGGGCTGCGCAGTGCCGGGTCGGTTCCCGCAAGGCCGCTCGGAACCGCGGGGCTCGACAGTGACAGCTCAGGGCAGGGAGGCGGGGAGCCTCCTATCACCCCACCCCTGCTCCGCAGCGATCCAGTCGCCGACCGGGCCTAGTCCTCCCCGCACCTCGCCAGGCCGGGAGCTGCAGAGGACTGCGCGCAGTTTCCCCGAGCGCCCGGCCTCGCGCTCGAGCTGCAACAGCTGCGCCCTTTGCGTGCGGGAAGGGAGGCAAAGGGGTCCGGGGCGGAGGGGACAGTGGGAGCCTCGGCCCCGCAGCGCGGCTTCAAGTTTCCATCGGCGAGCAGTTGTGCAACAGCCAGAGGAGCTGGAGCCGCGGGCGCCTCGGAAAACAAGTCGAGCCTATAAACAAAGCCACGTGGCCTCCGGGCTGGGGGGCCGGGCTAAGAGCTGGAGGCTCTTCCGGCAACAAAGAGCCGCGGCCGGCGGCCCAGGATAAATACCGCGGCCCGGACCGCAGCGCTGCACTGCAGCGAGCCTCGCGCGCCCTGCGACCCTCCACCGTGCGTTCCGCGAGCCCCCTGCACCTCGTTCCGCACCCCGATCCCGCAGCCGCACCCTCACCGGCCCCAAAGCACCCCGAGCAGCCGCCCAGGGAAGGCGCGCCCCCGAGGCCGCCGGGCAGGTCCCCATCCATCAGTCCGTCGCGTCCATCCGTCGCATCCCTCTACAGTGCCATGCCATTCCTCGGGCAGGACTGGCGGTCGCCCGGGCAGAGCTGGGTGAAGACGGCGGATGGCTGGAAACGCTTTCTGGACGAGAAGAGCGGCAGTTTCGTGAGCGACCTCGGCAGGTGAGGGGGTCGCCACCAACTTCAGCTGCGGTGGACAGACCCGGACTGGCCTCTCGGAGTGGGGGCGGGTGAATGGGACGCAGACAGGCCGGAACAGGGTGAGGAGGGAGCCCCGGACCAGAAGGATGGAAGTGAATTATCCCGGGTTTCTGCAGAGATGTCGCCAGAGCACGGGTGTTTGGTTTCTCTTATTGTTCAAGGTCAGTGTCTCCAAGTGGGCACTTCTTACAGAATCCTGGTCCCTCTGAGAAACTGATCTTATCCCCAAACGCTAAAACTTAGACTCAACTTCAGGGGTCCACTGCCTTAAAGGACACCAGCGTCGTGCGATTTGCGTGGGGGTGGGGGTGGGAGTGAACGCCGGCGAGTGGGCAGCATGACCTTCACCCTGGGGTGGCGGGGCTCTGAGCACAAGTCTGAGACAGGATTGGACACGGGTCCCGCCCGCCGCGCCTCCAGGCTCTTTCCATGCACAGACGACCACAGAGTGGGCAGGGAGGATGAGTAATCAGGAAGGGGCGACCAGATGGTCCTTGGGGCATTCGTGCTGGTGGAGCGTCGGTAAAGACCTAAGGAGGCAGAGCTGCGGAGGAGGGGTGGGAGGCGTGCTGAAAACCCAAGCCCTCGGCCTGTGGGAGGACCGCATCTTTGCACCTGTTTCCTCAGTGGCCCTTTCGGTCGTTTTCTTTGTATAGTGAGTGCGCTCCCCTTTCAAGTGATGCCCATCCCCTGCAGAAAGTCCGCCTGGCTTGGGTGAGCCTCTGGAGTCAAGTTCCACCTGAGCTGTCAGTGTGGTGGAAAATCTGAGTTTCCGAGGAGCCTGATGCCCCACCCCCACCCCGTTTAATAACACAGAAGCTGCGACTAAGGAGTTAGACGGCCTGGAGCCTGTCAGTCCTCATCACCACAGCTGGCATCCGCATCGCTGCCATTTGGCCCAGAGGGGATCAGTGCAGCCTGCTCACCCTTGGGTGACTTTACCCGTGGCCTTTGGTGAAAACCACTGCTCCCCACCCCCAGCCCTTACACTGACTTCGGTGGAGAATCCTGTACAAGGGCCAGCTTCCCACTCAGATTTACCAGTGGTTGTGTGGCTGAGCCCCTGGCACTCAATTTTACAAAAACTGTCAAGGAAATATGGTTATTTCAGCGTCCTGACCTCCAGGGCCCCCTCACCTGTTTGTGATTTGTGAAGCATCACTTTTTGTTTTCCAGTGGAAAAAATACAAGTAATTAATCTTGGGGCTCTGCCAGGGAAGACAAGAGCACATTGACCTTTACTTTCAAGATACTTTGAGGTCATCCCTGGGGAGTTTGGGGAGCACTCTAAAGAAATCTTACTTATGGAAACAGAAAATTTACAGAATAATAAAAAGACCAACTGCTGTCTCTAGACTCTTTTAGGGACTCTAGTTGCCTATTTGGCCTAAATTTTTCTCCCTGGACTAAAAGCTTCTTTTTAGTATAGTAGAATGGAAGCTTCTTTCTTTCCTTTCTTCCTTTCTTCCTTCCTTCCTCCTTATTCCTAAGAGGTGAGGATCTAATGTTTTGGACTTCATTTTGAGGTGGCAGTTTGGATTCTTCCTAGGGAGGTACAGCCATGGTCTGCTTAGCTGTGTCCCAGCGGCTCACCCAGATACAAGCGTAGGATGTTCCTCAGTGGGAGACAGACCAGTGGGTTCAGCAGGAGAGTTTCCAAATCAGAGGCTCTGCTTGGCATACACATTCACATTGAATCTGTTCTGGGAGATAAGCTGGTGTCACTCCTATTTAGAATAGCAGTGCCTCTCTCTCCATAGTAGGGGAGACCTGGAGACAGGTTTACCTTAACCAGGAAAGTTTACCCTTAACTTCCCACCTCTCTCTCCCCATCTTGAACCTCCTTTCTTTCCTCCCTTTTCAGGGCATCTTAGCTAGAACTGCCAGCCTACCACCATCATCACAAGTGGTGATCCATTTAGTGACCACTTGGGGCTTGGATGAGTCAGATTTGAGGACTCATTTGGTAGCTCCTAGCAAAGCAGCTGCCTGTTTGTTTGCAGAGTATTTTTTTTCTCCCAGCAATTGTAAACAATCCCTTCCCTACTTCACATGCGAAGTCTGCCAATTTCTTCAAAGCCGTTGGCCTTCTGAGACCCGAGTTTGCAGGCTCAAATATCTCTCCTGTTTTCAGTCCTGGTGATGTTGCCCTGTGATGTCAGGTTTGGGCTGCCAGCCTGCCTACTCAGGTGAAGATGAATGCCTCTCCTGTTAGGGAGAAAACAAAAGGCAGGCCCTTTTGAAAGAGAGGGAAGGGGGTGGATGTGCAATAGAGGCCTGCAAAAGAGGCCTCAGGCTAGTCTGATTGCACCTCCCATTCTGTGAGCTGCCTGGACAGGAGTAGGGGGGGCGGGGAAGGGCAGCACGGGGTGAGGGTGCCCTTGATGTGTTGCAGCCCGGGGACCATGGTGTTTTTATGTGTGGACCACAGCTTCTCTGCCCAGGGCGCCTTCTCTGGGCCCTGCTGGCCATTCTCTCTGTGTCCCGGGCCCTGTCTTCTTTAAGCAGCAGAATGTTCCAAAACCCCATCACAGCTAAGTGCCCCGAACTGAGATCAAGGGAGGATTTCAGATAAGCTTCAAGGAGGCGCCTTGTGAAAAAGTTGAAACTACCTAAGAGGAATGGCAAGTGTTACATTTGAGCAGATGAAGAGAATTCAAGGAAAGAGTTCAGCAGGAATTAGGGTGATCTAAGAAGGCTTCAAGGAACTGGTGGTTGAGCTACATCGCAAGCAGTCCTGCTCACCAGTAACCCCCAGCCCTGCCCTGCCCCACCCCTCAGATGAGTAATCTCAGCTCCCTGAGCCTGGGCCACTCTTCTGCAAGCCTGCAGTGGTGCCTCTGAAAACTCCAAAAGTACAGCTAAGGCTGAACCAGGAAGCAGGAAGTTTACCCCCGTACCCTGGATGCACAAATAAAAACAAGCAAATAAAATAGTGAATAAGCAAATAAAATAATAGTTAAGATTTTTATGAGCACTTACTGTGTGCAAGGCAGTGTTCTCAGGGCTTCATACACTAGGCTGTTTGTTTTGCCACAACAATGGGGTTCTCGCCCTGTGAGTCTGACAGTTTGGGTATGTATTGGAGCAAATTAGCCTAGAACTCTCATTGGCCTTAATCTACAACTAAGCCCTTAGGAGTAGGCCACAGCTTTCTCCAAATGGTCTATTACAAATGAAATGAGAAATAGGACTTCTTCTTTTTCTTCTTCTTCCCTCCCTTTGTCTCTGCTGCCAAATGCACTTATTTTGAAATCTTTCATTTTTTCTAAAGTTGTCTTTAAGTATCTTGGTATGTGTGTGATGACAGTACAGGGCTGGAAGAGGTCTTTTTTTTTCTTATTCTAGGCCTGTGCCTATAAAAATCAAGGTTAGTTAGAACTGACTATAAAATAGCAAGTTACTGGTTACTATTGCATTTAATGAAGACAGCCTCTTTAAATGGTTTTGCTTATTTTGAAAAAAAAAAAAGTCGTGGTTCCTAAATGATGATGGCTTTTCTTGCTCAAAATTTCAGTTGTAATTTTCCATTGGCTTTGCATTTTCTTGAAGTGGACATAATTGAACTCTCAAAATAGCCTCTGACTGAATATATTATTGCTTAAAAGAAAACACATAAGCAGGCAACACAAATAAACCCCGTAGTCCTTCCTTCCAGGCCCTACCTCTGAAGTCCAAAACCTAAGTGAAAAGTGAAGGGTTTCTCTTTGGTTAAAGCTTTTCTACATTCTCCAGTGGGAGAGCGTCATCAATTATGTCAAATTCTTCTTAAACTAGCTTTGGAAATGAGTCACTGAGCTTAAAGCAGGTTATTGTTATTTCTGTGAGGAAAGCAAGTGCTCAAATTCCTTTGAGGAATGTTTTCAATTAGAGAAGAATAAGATGAAAGATAAATATTTAACATTGCTAAGGAATGGTCACAATCTATGGCCCAGGCTCCGAAAATGCTCTGCTAAACCTTAAATGTGTGATTGAGAATAAGACAGCTTCATTTTGTGGTGCTCTCTATGTGGAATTCAGGCTGTAGGTGTCTGCTCATGGTGCCAGTGTGTGTTTCCTTTAAAAATAAGTCTTCGTGTGATATTTTTACACAAAATGGCCTCAACTTTGTTTTCTAAAGCTGTTCTCAGCTTTGGTACATCATGGACCAGTCAAGTGACTTTCCATTTTCCTCCCTTCTCCTCAGCGTTGACAGAAATGTCTTAAATTAGCTCTAAGGACTCGAATCCTGCTCTCCATTTCTTCTGCCCCTCTTATCCTGCTGAACTTGGCACTGGGCAGCTGGCTGCTCAGTGGTTTTGTGCCCCGAGAGCTGTGCAAGCAAATATACACTCACGTGTGATACAAAGCCAGGCCCAAAACATTCACCCTGGGCTCAGTAAGACTGTGTTCCCTAAGATGGGGCATTTCTACCGTAAACCCGCTGAAACCTCGAAGTATCCTGTATCCCGAGATGAGAAGGAGAGGGCTAATGATATTAGGAAGTTCAATAAATGGTATTAAGCTTGGCCACCTGAGGGAAGACTAACAATTGACTGATTATCCATCAAGCCTGTCCCTCTGGGTCCAGAAACACTGAGTATATTGTTGGTACTGTCACGTGTAAGCATGTTAGCAAGATACTTATTGTACTTACTGAAGTACTGGAGAGATCATTGTATCAATAGTCATAGGATCCTGGAGATTGTTTTTCAAGCCCTCTTTTCTCTTTTACATAATACTCATAACATGGAAAAGTGCAGGTGTGCCTCATCTTATCCAACAGATGTTGATCCAAACAAGATATAAATAAAATCATATTTTAAATTCAGCAAAAGAATTCAGAAAGTTAAAGGGCTCTAATATATGGTTGATGTAAGAAAAAAAAACCAGACAAACCTAGTTGATGTTTTACTGGTTGACATTACACATCTTGCCAGAA
The DNA here is from genome assembly GCA_917880005.1 of Nanger dama. Classification (NCBI taxonomy): domain Eukaryota; kingdom Metazoa; phylum Chordata; class Mammalia; order Artiodactyla; family Bovidae; genus Nanger; species Nanger dama. The sequence continues at coordinate 1,128,720 of CAKJTW010000075.1, forward strand.
AAAAATAAAAATCTTGCCTGGCGTATGCATACCCCATGGGGGTTGGGAGGTAGGGGTAGGGGGATCTTTTCATTGTATCTTCTCAATATTTCTCCTGCATTTCTTCTGTGGAAACTCTTTGGAGATTTACTCTCAAGTCCCATTACATAATAGAACTCCATCAGCCCCTCAAAGACAGCTAAGCTTACTGAAGGAAATATGCCCCAACCCAAATTGAAACTGTACATTGTTTAGTGACCTGGGAACTGGCCAGTTCTGTCTTTTCAGCCCTAAAAGATGTGTGAATTGTAAATTCAGCTTGTTTCATTTAGGATTCAAGGTCTTCACCTCACAACATGATGCCTAGTGTTAGTCAAGGAAAGATATGAAATATAACTAATACTATACACTGAACACCTCCTAGAAATACAGTCTATAAGTCAGACTTCTGTAAATGTTTTAAAGACCTGAGGGGAGCATGCTAGTTAAAAGCAGCTTGGGATGGGGAGGGAGATGGGAGGAAGGTTCAAGAGGGAGGGGACACATGTATACCTATGGCTGATTCATGTTGATGTTTGACAGAAAACAACAAAACTCTGTAAAGCAATTATCCTTCAATTAAAAAATAAATTAAAAATAAATAAATAGGTCAAAGATATGGTCTGTGAATCATATCTCCATAAAGCTATTTTTTTAAGCAGCTTGAGGTGGATGATTTTTGCAAAATGAAAATATTGTATATTATAGTGATACCAGTAGCCCTTCCTCTCCCTCCCTCCCCACCCATTCACAATTTTTGCTTAAAATAATGTTGCTGTACCCTGGGTGGCTCTTAAAGAGTGCAGAGCTATGTATGTAATACAATGGCAAACACTGTTGGGCATTCAAAATGAGTAGAAGTCCCCATCCCTGTCTTCCATAGAGATGTGACACTATTTTCTTCCTAAAAGAGGCAAGTTTGGGCCTGTGCAGCCCCAATCACTTTTGAGTGATTATTTTATTGCTTTGTTTGAGGAGCACATATGATTGAGTTTTATAACTGCAGTGAGTTATTTATAGAAACAGCTCATGTTAAAGTATAACTGTTACAGCTTATCCCCTCTGGTCTTGTTATTCCTAGTTACTGCAGCAAGGAAGTATACAATAAGGAGAATCTTTTCAACAGCCTGAACTATGACGTTGCAGCCAAGAAGAGAAAGAAAGACATGCTGAATAGCAAAACCAAAACTCAGTGTAAGCTGTTTGTTTTGAACTTAAGAAAGAAAGCTGTCTGTAGATCGTTTTGATTGGTTCTTGGGGTGGGGTGGGGGCTGTTGGGGGCGGTGGGGGCGGGAATCACACCTCACCTGTTTGGCATTGGCTTTCACATTGACTGTGTCATTGACAGAGGTTACAGGGATCTTTGCGCTCAGAAACCTGGTTGTGCATTTTATGAGTGAGATTAATGTATTCTTTATAGTTGTGTTTATAGGTCAGTTGCTAGTTAGGGTGTTTTTTCCTGGCTTGTCAGTTATATTTGACATAGTTAGTTTAGTTATTATTCAGTGATATGGTCAACTGAACCACCAGTGTGTGCTTTCACTTGGAACTGGGTTTTGAGGCTTTGAATGTAAACTTTTCCCCCCTCTTTCCTTGTATAAATACTAGTAACAGTTCTAGATGCTGGGTGTATGAACAGAGAGTCTAAATTTCTGTTAGTAAGCAGGAATTACAGATCTTTAGTTGATTCCATCTGTACTGCATGTTATCTGTTTTATTTCTACTGTTTAACTTGCAGGCTTGGCATTTAACACAAACTTGTACTTGGGTATTAGATTTTTTTCTTTAATTTGGAGCTTTGGTATACTCGATCTGAGTATCGAAGACTCGAAATGCCTTCAACAAAGTAAATTATAACTCTGGCATTTATACACTGCAGAAATTAGGCTTTCTCATCCCCTTAGACTGTCAGCAGAGTCTTTGTATTTTCTGTCAAAACTTGTTAACACTTTGGAATAAATGAAAAATAAATGCAAAATCTGGGCATGTTGTAAATTTTAAAGCTATCAGGTTTTTTTGTTTTGTCTTTTTTAGATTTCCACCAGGAAAAATGGATCTATGTTCACAAAGGAAGTACTAAAGAGGTGAGCACGCATCTGTTTATTCAGGAGAATGCTTAGTTTGATAGGCCCTAGGAGATTATAGGACTGTCCCCTTGGGTGTGGGTGGTGGCAGCTTGCAGCCCACTACCTAGCCAACCATCAGAGTTTGGGGCTACAGAGATAGAGGCAAAAGTCACTAGGTGGACTCCCCAGTTGTTCAGTGAGATGATGATTGTAAAAGTGCTTTATGGAGATGAATATTCCCATCTCAAATGTACTGTTATAAAGATCCAGCCTTTTCCTCAGGACAGTGCCTGCCTTTTGTTCTAACATCAATTTTAGACTTCAACTCGGTTCATTTTAGCCCTGGAGGTTTACTTACTAAATACAGCAGACATTTTTGTGCCTGCCTGGTGCAACACTGCACAAACAAGATGCAGAAGAGAACACGATGTTGTAATATCTAAATTTGCGTGGCAGATTGATAGAATTTCTATCACTGTTAGGGACCTCGGAGAACAAGTTCCCTCTATGATCTGAGGCCCTGAGAGGGAGACAGTGATATACCCGAGACCACCCAGGTACTAGGAGTAGAGCTGGGGCTGTGAGTCAGGGTTTTCCACCCTCAGTGCCTTGTGCATTCACAGGGGAAAGACCAAACTTCCTGGCTCCTTCGTGAAGCCTTAAAAACGCTTCTGATGATCACAGTGAGAAAAGCCCTAGAGACGTGAGGCAGGGTGGCAGACAGAGCTAACACACACAGAGCTAATTCTCCCCCAGGAGTATGTTCCCATGATCAACATATATATCATATATCCACCCTCCCAGCTGTTCCTCAACAAGCAAGTGCATGCGGAGGACAAGGGCCCACAGGGCACACGTCATGACTTCAGTCACTGACGAAAGCCTGCTGAACCACCCATCTTTGTGGCTCACGGGGGTGAGGGGTAGGGGGGTGGAGTTTCCCAGAAAGAGCTGATCATGGTGCAGGAAAGGAGCAGGTTACCTGAGACAGACACCCAGCTGGTCGGCAGAGTCCCGGCAGATCATTCTAGAACTTGACCTCTGCAACCCCTGTTTTCACATCCAGCGCCATGGATACTGCACTCTGGGGGAAGCTTTCAACAGGCTGGACTTCTCAACTGCCATTCTGGATTCCAGAAGATTTAACTACGTTGTACGGGTAAGTCTCTGTAGATTACCCAGACTCTCAAGTTGAAGTGTCTCTTTAGCTTGTCTTGAAGTAGACAAAGCCACCCCCCCACCCCTGCATGATAAGAATAAAAGTAACTTTTAGGACCCTGGGCATCTTGAGGAAAGCAGAAAATGGACTCCTCAACTTCCCCCTCCCCAGATGGACTTCCGGTTCCATATGGATCCTGTTAGGATGTCCCTGTGATTGGTGCCCCCAGACAGGGACTGCCATAATCCCTCACGGGAGCCTCAGGGCGGGCAGCATGGGCTCTGGCAGCAACATTAGCCAGAGAGAATTTAGCAGAAAACAAGTTGTAAAGCACCTTGGCTTGTTTTAAAAATTTCATGCCCCTCTGGTCGTTCTCACTGGCCTTCCTCCTTGCCCAACTTGAGCTGACTCTGGGTGAACTTAAGACATTTTTGGTGTAAGCCTCAAAGCTGGGTGTTCAGGCATGTTGGAACTTTGTTTCCCTGACTCCCTTCTCCCACCCCTCCACCGCCACGTGATGACAATATTCAGTCCCAGGTTCACTGCAAGCCTGAAACTACCCGCTTGGGTCAGTTGCTTCCTATTTTAAACCCTGCATTGGGGAAAAAAAAAATTAATGAGCTTTAGCAAAATATTAATGATGAAGGTAGTAAAACAAGTTAAGCCTCACCATGACCTTCAAGTCACTGATCCTTAATTGCTCAGTGGCTGTTTTTCCCCTAAGCTCCCTTGCGTGTTGTTGTCAGTGGTTCCATCCAGGAGGTAGCAGCTGTTTGGGTTTTAGGATAAGAAGTAGGAGGCAGTTTACCAGCTATGGGTGTTGGTTGGTTGGGTTTTTATTTTCTTTTTCCTGGGTTGCTGTGCTTCTCAGTGCAATGTCAATGAGTCAGATGATTGCAAAGGCTCAGCCAGAGCAATGACATTCAAGCCCCCTTGAGGCCTGGATCGTTCACCTGTCATCTGGGCAGATACAGGCCTGGCTGTCCCAACTGACCTGATTTTAAAACACACACACACACACACACACACACACACACACACACCCAGGCCTCTTATAGGTTAGAAGCTCTGAGCTGAGCCCATGATCAGATCTGTCTGCTCTTCAGATGAACCCTTATTCCAGACCAAAAGGGATAACAGTCAGAGACCTTCCTGATGAGATGTTCATGTCATTCAGTGTGACTGCTGACTCTGGGAGGTCATTTCGGCCCACAGCTCAGTGCAGGCTGGTTGGCGTCAGGCCCAGGAAGACCTGGAACTTGTCACTAAGAAAGTGAATAGTTTCCAGTCTCCCAGATCTGATGTCTTGATCCCAAACTGATCAGCATATGGTTAATTTTTAGATGGTTCTCCTTTCTACCTGTTCTCCTTTCCCCAAGAAATAAGATAAAGCACAGGAACAGAGGAGTTGAGTTGTGGAGATCTATTTCAAGCAACTGTGTGCACTAATACCTCTTGGCCTTCCATTAACCTGTAGGTACTTTTATTCTTTGTTTGCATAAATAGAGAGGTACAGAGAAGCAAAATGACCTGTCCAAGGTCACAAAGCTACATAGGCAAAGATACCCAAATCTGACACCGGCAGTTAAAGTCCACACTCTTAAGCTGCTACAAGGAGGAGCTCCATGTAAGCAAAGAACTAAAGTAAAATGGCCTGTGGTCAGATCTCAGCTCCACTGCTTTCACGTTGTTTCACCCTTACACTCCCAAGTGTAAGAAGGACTTAGAATAACCTAACTTCACAGAGTAGCTGTGAAACTCAGTAACATACATGGAAATTTTCTACAGACCAGAATATGTTAGTCAAAGTCAGCTACTAATATTTGTTATTACCTACCTATCAAAATTACTGTTTATAAGAGTCAACTAATTGACCACACAAGGCAATTTTATTTCTGGGAATTCAATTAATATTTTTGATTATAATGACAAGATTTTATAATTGGTAAGCTTTTCCAGGCTTAATTTTTAGACTAGTTGACTATCAAATCTTCTTGTGTGTTTAAAAATTATTGTTTATTCTCCCTGAAAGACCTTTTCAGTTTGGCTGATTAAAAAAAAAAAGTTTTTCTACTTAAAAAAATATACCTGGAGAATCATGCCCTTTGCTCTTGATTAAAACTCAGCATGAAGAACTTGTGTCTAACAGTATGAGCACAATCTCCTAATCTTTAAGTTAAAGAAACTGTTGAATGCTTTCTGTTATTAGGTTCAGAAAGAAGGGGAAAATATCTATTTTGGAAAGAATAATCTTTTTTCCTCTTCACTGTTAGAGTCCTCTGTAATTTGAGAAATGTTATTTTTATAAAGAGCTTAAACATTTTAATGATAGGCACCACATTTTGAGGGTTTTCTTCTAAGGAACTTAAGACAGTTAAGTTGTTCTCAAATAGTCTTCTTATCCTTAAAGCAACTTTGCAGAGTAGCTTGCCAGTGTTTTATCCTCATCTTACTGCTTTGGCCTAATGATTTCTTAATACTATAATGATTCCTCAGTACCAGAAGAATCAACTTTGAAGCCTTCAAATTTGTTTAACCTCTTTAAAGACAAAGTACATTTTTAAAAATGTATCGTGTTCATACTAGCTATCAATCTCCATAAAAGAGACAGGAGGAGGAAATGAAAAAGATGGCCAACACTCCTATCTCAATGTTATGATTTTTATCAGATAGCATGAAAATTTTGTGGAACTTTTAGAATCAGAAATTTGATGATAAATTGGAGCGGTTTTTATATAATGTTTGTACCTTTGTTTAATTGGCTTTAGGCTACACTCATTGCCTCTACCCCTTCTCTCCATACCACCAATGGCTTAAACACAGTTTTAACTGTGGTTTTTAAAGATGATTTAAAATCTCTAAAAGCAGCAACTTACCCACTTATGAAAGGTCACTTTTTCAAAAATGGGTTTACACCATGCCTCAAGACCAACACATTTTGGAAATTCCCCTTGGGAGCTGGTAAAGATTCCAGGAGATGGGCCAGTGGTGGGGTTAGAACTGTAACCAGGCAAACACAAGTGCTGACTAACCCATCCAGGGCACAGAGAGGCCAGCAAAGTAGGTCTCCAGAAGACAAACAGTTGCACATTAGAATCACCTGTGAAACTTTTTTCTCTAGAAAGCCCACCTCTAGCACATTCGAGTTTATCAGCTGAAGGTGGTACCCTGGCATTGCTACTTAAGTTTATCCACCAGTTGATGCTAGCGTGTTTTCAAGTTTGCCAACCAGCCCAGAAACCACTTGGGAGCCCAACTTATATTTTGCATAATAAGTTTTTAAACAAGACACACTGAGGCATGAGTGCAAGAGAGGGCTTTAACACTTTAATGCCAGAATGATCTTTGGTCCTCCCAGCTCTCTCTGTGGGATGAGAATGTGGCCAAGTAACTGCTAACTCTAGATGCTGCCTTTAGACCACGAAGAACCTTGAATAGCAATTTCCTGACCTTAATGAAGGGGATTCCCAGGTTGCAGTGGCGCTAGTGGTAAAGAACCCACCTGACAACGCAGGAGACATAAGAAATGCAGGTTCAGTCCCTGGGTTGGAAAGATCCCCTGGAGGAGGCATGGCAACCCATGCCAGTATTCTTGCCTGGAAGATCCCATGGACAGAGGAACCTGGCAGGCTACAGTCCATAGGGACACACAGAGTCGGACACAACTGAAGCAATTTAGCATGCACACACACATGACCTTAGTGAACTGCCCCTTGTGTGCAACAGTTGGGGGAAGAACAAACAAAAGTTTGCAACCGTACTTTCTCTGTTCCTCTGCCACAGAGAACCTCCACAACCTAAACCAATGCACATTTTTATTTTTTTCTTCATTACAGCCCTAAGTCCATTTGAATGTTTCCAGCAAGTTACTGACTTCCTACCATCCCCTAAAAATCTTTTTCCAAAAACATGTTTTAGTTTAAGTTGACTGGCGGTTTGGCAAACGAAAGTCTGAAATATGGCACGATGATGACTCAAATTCAAACCCAATGCCTTCAATTAAAGGGCGTGCTGTTGCCAAGCCCCTGGTGGGTCATGATGTGTGCGGGCAGCTGGGCCCTGCACCGGGTCCTGCTGCCCAAGTGACCTTGGATTAATTTGGTGGTGCACAGCCTTCCTTTGCTTAAAGTTCGAGTCCTGCCCCTGGGTCTTAAAACTGGTGGTATCTTTTTCCTTCGAGACTGAGAAACAGGGATGGAGGGAAGGAGGCCAGCCCTCCCAATGGCAACAAAATCAAAGGAGCAGAGCCCTAAGCCTGTTTGAAAATGATGGCAGAAGTGGTTGGGAACTGGGAGAATCCACTGTAGGGTATTAGCAGTGAGGGTCCTGAGCTAAGCTTAAAGTGAATGCTGATGAGGCTGCTGGTGATTTTACCAAGCAGTGCTGCATCTCAGAATTCCTAGCTTTCTCAGTCGTCCTAAGCATTTAGGCAAGGAGATTGTGCAATTTCTAAGTGCCCTCAGAAGTGGGGGGACACTCACAGACCTTGAGGGTATGACCACGGAATTGGAGGAGTACATGCAGAAGTAGGGGGCTACCTAAAGAAATGGGGGTACCCACACAATGACAAAAGTAACAGAGTATACTTGCAGAAGTAGAGGGTACCCACTGAAGTGAGGGCACCCCCCAAAATGGAGGAAGGCTGAAAGACCAGAACAATGGTGTTTTTGACCATGGACACCTGACAGTGCATTAATAATTTAAGCACATATTCTCTCTATATATATTCATTAATTCATTTGTAAATCATATACAGATGCATGCATTTGTGCTCAGTTGCTTCAGTCATGTCCAATTCTTTGCTCTCCTGTGGACTATAGCCCACCAAGCTCCTCTGTTCATGGGATTCTCCTGGCAAGAATACTGGAGTGGATTGCCATGCCTTCCTCCTGGGGATTTTCCCAACCCAGGGAGTGAACCCATGTCTCCTGCATCTCCTGCACCGCAGGTGGATTCTTTATCCACTGAGCCACCTGGGAAGCCCCATATACCTCTAAAAGGTGCTAATAATGGTAACTACTATCCTGCTGCTACAAAATTAAACTGAATTTAACCTCTTGAAATGCCTTTGAACAGTGCCCAGTACATCCATTGTTGCTATAACTATTGTCATCTTTAGGGTGGTAATTAGGCATTAGAAAATAAATGAAAATAGAAATTAAAGATGAAATAAAATATAGAGATTGACTTTTTCTGATTTTCCTACCTGATTTTCTTTCACATCCCACTTTGGAGATGGAGAAACACTGAAGGTGGATTCTTGGAAGAGGTTGAACCTGAGAGTCTCCTTCCTTGAAGGAAGGCCGGGATTTGGCCAGGTGTAGAGACAGTAGAAGGCTTTGCAGAGACAAATGGCATGAGCCCCAAACTGGAGATGGAAAAAGAGAAATGGAGAGCGATGGTGGGCCAAGGGCCGAGGGCATTGTGACAGTGAACCTGGTACAAGCCTGGGGTGGGGGTAAAGAGGCTGCATGGACAAGGTGCCTGATTTCAGCAGGCTCACTGTGGCAAACAGAGGTGCTCAGGTCGGTGCAATAGGGAACAGGGCATCACTCTAAGTTCACAATTTTCTGGGATGAATAGAAGACAGAGAGGCAAGTTGCTCTCGGCTGAGAATACAATTGATTTGTATAAACTTGGCCTTCAGTTAGAGAGATGTTTCACTTGCAAATAATATTTACCCAATCTTGACATGCCTGGAGATTATTAATGTAGCCAAAATGCTCCCTCTTCCAACCTGTCAGTGTTCAGGCTCAAAGTCAGGACAAAACTTTCCAGGTTCTAATCTAGGTTGTCTATTGAATAAATAAGGGTCTTGGAAGTACACAGAGGCACTGCTGAATATAACCAAAAGTTTATTGCAGAAGACATAATTTTCCTGTGGGCACCTAGCTTGGGTACTGAGCATGAGAGAAACGGCAGAGGCTTCTCCAAGCTTCTTAAAGTTTTTTCCTACCTTTGAGAATCCTTTGGCATGTTTTCTAACCAGACATGCATGTCCTTTAAACCTCAGAGCCTACTGTCTTAGGAAAAGGAGGAATTTAGGGATGAACTGCATTTTTAACGATAGTCTATGCAAGACAGAGTGTGTTTGGGTATGCATGCTGTGTGGCTAACCTCGAACCAACAAGGCGAGTAGCTGCTCTTTCTGTTTGTGCTTCTGAAGCCTCAGTTGCCTGGTGTTCCTTTAAATCTCAGCTGCTTGCCTTCCTGGAAAGTGTTAATGATGTGTTTGCATTAAAAGTAATGTATCAGTCTGGGAACAGACCCCATATGAATACCAGCCTGACAGTCCGTACCATCTACTGTTGACCATGTCATTTGACCCCCTAAGCCACCTTTTCTAAAGCAGGAGGGAATATGCATAAACTGTTATCCAGGCCCCTCTAGCTATACTACTCCTTGAGTCTAAAAGACAGATGTGTTAAATATATATATATAGTTGAGTGCCTGCCATGTGCCAGGTTGGGGTAGTAGTTGTTGTTCAGTCACTAAGCCGTGTCCAACTCCCTGCGACCCAATAACTATAGCCCCCAGGCTTCCCTGTCCTTCACTATCTCCATGCATTTGCTCAAACTCATGTCCATTGAGTCAGTGATGCCATCCAACCGTCTCATCCTCTGTTGCCCCCTTCTCCTTTTGCCCTCAATCCTTCCTAGCATCAAGGTCTTTTCCAATGAGTCAACTCTTCATATCAGGTGGCAAAGTACTAGAACTTCAGTATCAGTCCTTCCAATTAATATTCAGGATAGACTTTCTTTAGGATTGACTGGTTTGATCTCCTTGCCATCCAAGGGACTCTCAAGGGTCTTCTCCAGCAGGTTGGGACAGAGTGGTAAACAAAACAACCCTTTCTGTCTTGAGGTTTCTGTTCCAATTAGACAGTCAGCAAGCAAGTAAACAAGATCATTTGAGACATGTACAAATGAAATGATGAAGAACAATGAAACTATAGTAAGATGTAGGGTAGTCCAGAAAGGGCTCTCTGAGCTCTCAGCAGGCAACATTAAAACCGAGACTTGAATGGAGCTGCCCATGAAGATGTGCCCAGGACAAAGCCTGGGAGGTGGGAATGAGCTAGAAGGTGGTTCAGGGAACCAGAGGCAGGCTGCAGAGCCAGAGCAGAGTGAGCTGGGGAAGGACTGGACACAATGAGGCTGGACAGGGAGTGAAGACCAGGTCAGGAGGACCTAGCCAGTCATGGTCAGGAGGCTGAATATTTTTCTAAGGGCCAAGGGAAAGCATTTGAGGGTTTGGAGCAGAGAAGTGACTCGAGCAAATTTGTTTTTAAAAGTCTGAATGCGAAAAAAAAAAAAAGTCTGAGTGCTATAATGAACCGAACGGAAGAGACGATAGAAACCTACTTTTCTGCAGGCAAAGTGAGATATGAGGGCAGTCTCTTTTCTGCCCATTCATCTTCCACACACCCCTTCAAGCTGTGGTTGGCATCCATTCCGAGATTGGCTGTCGGATGTTGCTTGCAACTAGATTTTTCTTCTCAGTGTGTCTAAGAGTAGCATGAGTCAAAGCCAAAGGGCAGGATGTGGTTTCGGCACGCAGTGACCACCAGCCCTTCCTCTGGGAGCCCAGAACCGGTCCTGTTACTGCACAGCTAGTCACTGAGGATCCTACTGGATCCCCAGGCAGCCCAGCGGTAATGATACCCTGGAATTAGAACCCTCTTCTCACCCCCACCCCACCCCCGCCTCTTTAAACACAGCCACAAATTACTGGCACCTGGACTAAAATTTGCCCAGCAGAAAACAAACAGCCATTTGCAAATAGTCTATTTTCCTTTGCTTTTTTCTCTTGTGGCCAGAGGCAAAGAATCTAACTGGCTAAGTCATCTTGGTAAATAAATTGCTAGATACAGCTCTACACCCCTAGGGACACGCTCCCTTGACACAAGTAAAATTAATCAATTCTCTCCTCCTTGCTACTAGTTTCATACAGTACTAGTTCTGGATCTGTAGAATTATACTGTTGTGGAAAGTAGACCTATGTGATTTACCTAAAGCTATTGGCTTCCCTGATAGCTCAGTTGGTAAAGAATCCGCCTGCAATGCAGGAGACCCCAGTTTGATTCCTGGGTTGGGAAGATCCACTGGGGAAGGAGTAGGCTACCCACTCCAGTATCCTTGGGCTTCCCTTGTGGCTCAGCTGGTAAAGAATCTGCCAGCAATGTGGGAGACCTGGGTTCGATCCCTGAGTTGGGGAAGTTTTCCTGGAGAAGGGAAAGGCTACCCACTCCAGTATTCTTGCCTGGAGAATTCCATGGACCATATAGCCCATGGGGTCACAAAGAGTCAGATACAACTGAGAAACTTTCCACACACATTGCCTCATCACGACTGAGCAACTAACACACACACAAATGTATTGTCTGGAGAAGGGCATGGCAGCCCGCTCCAGTATTCTTACCTGGAGAATCACATGGATGGAGGAGCCTGGCGGGCTACTGTCCATGGGGTCACAAAGAGTCAGACATGACAGAGCAACTCACACACACACGCAAACATGTTATTAATCCTCTCTGGATTTTTTCTTCTTTAATGTTACAAGCTGATTACCTATCACAGGGTAATATTGATATAAGGTTTTCAGACTCTGTTTCCTAGAACATAGCAATACATGATATTACTACTATTTTAAAGTTTGGCCCTAGATGCAATTTTGATTAGCCTTGAGAAACTGAAGTCCTTAAACTATCAGAAAAACCTGTTCTCGGGACTTCCTGGCGGTCCAGTGGTTAAGACTCAGCACTTCCACTGCAAGAGGCACAGATTCAGTCCCTGGCTGGGAACTAAGATCCCACATAACACCTGGCATAGCCCAAAAGTTAAAATAAATAAATAAATAAATATGTTCTCTGTTAGATATATCTGGGCCCAAGTCCTGGCTGCTCCACTTACTACAGCTGTATGTCTTTAGATGAGTTGCATGATTTCTCAGGGCCACAGTCCTCTTTTGACTAGTGGAGACCCACTTCATTGGGTTGCCGTTGAAGGTGAAATAAGATCACACATGTAAAGTACTGAGCACAGTCACTGGCATTTGGCAACCACCTGTTAGTGTTAACAAAATGAGACTTCATGGTAGATGCAACTATGTGAGTCATAGAATGTATCAACATTAACGTTTATCATCAGACAAAAAGCTATTAAATATATCAGAACTATAATAAAAATGACAGAAAGGAATATGAGAATTTGAAAGAATTTAAGCATTTGGTTGACAATATATAAAGTTGAAATACAACGATTCTAAAGGTCTTTAAACCAGCTCTATTTTAACCTACTAATTCACTATGCCTTCCCTGGCAATAATTTTACCTAGTAATATTCTCTGTGCTATGATAAAAAACAAATATAATTTATTGAGTATATTTTTGGTATCAGGCACTGTTCTAAGTGCTTTATGGATGCATTTAATCTTCACAACAATTCTAAAGTAGGTACTGTTACCATGTACATTTTAAAGCTAAGGAAACGGAGGCCGGCAGTTTGGCTCTGCCCTCACTCTTGAACTCTGTGATAAATATATATATCAAATTCTATACTCTATCAGAAATTGACAGACTGTAGCCCAAGAGCCTAATCTGCCCCCATGTCTGTTTTTATAAATAAAGTTTTATTGGAACACAGCCACACCTGTTCATTTATATACTGTCCAGGGCTGCGTTTGTACTACCATTGCTGAGTTAAGTAGTTGCAATAGAGACTTTATGGCTTTCAAAGGCAAAAAATATTTACTGTCTAGCCCTTTACAGAAAAAGCTTTATGGAAATGATAACCCTTGATAATCAACTTTAAACTTCACTAAAAGATTGGGATTTGGAAGGGAAAGAAATAATACCTTATTGTAATGATGCCCGGTATTTGGTTTCCTATATACTGATCTCATTTAATTCTCATGACAGCCTGTGAAGTAGGTAGTCTTTTAAGTTATTTACTTAGTTTTCGCTGCACTGGGTCTTCGTTGCTGCATGCAAGCTTTCTCTAGTTGCGGAAAGTGGGGCCGCTCTCCAGTTGCAGTGTGCAGGCTTCTCACTGCACTAGCTTCTCTTGTTGCAGAGCACAGGCTCTGGGCGCCGGGGCTTCAGCAGTTGTGGCACATGGGCTTAGTTGCTCTGAGGCATGTGGGATCTTCCTGAACCAGGGATCGAACCCATGTCTCCTACATTGGCAGGCAGATTCTTAACCGCTGGGCCACCAGGGAAGTCCCAGGTAGTCTTTTTTTTTTTAATGTCCACTTCAGAAATGAAGAAACTGAGGTTCTGGAAGGTAAAATGACTTACATCACAGACTAGATGGTAACCCCCTGAGTCTAGGGATCGTGTGTCTTAATCCATGTCCCCTACCGCAACACTAGAACAGAACTGGCATGCAGAGAACGCTTGCTAAGGGATGGGCAGCTGCAAAGATCGCCCAGCTAGAACATCCGGCCTCCTCCTGTTCCGGGGTTCTCTCGTGACCCCGCGGCTGCCTGTCAGTGAAAGGAAGGACTTTCTTTTAACACAGGAATAAACAGAGGGTGGTTGACATGTTATTCTTCTGCTAATTGACTGATTTTTGCTGTTCTATCTTGCGGCTCTTCCTTAGTCAAAGATCATCTCAGTCAGGCCAAAGGGTTTTTCTTTTTCCCCTTAAATGCACAGTCATAGCCTTGAGAATTTTTGTGTTCTTGGGATTGGTGCAATTTTAGACAAGATTGAAGCTGACGCCCTCGTGAGATGGCAGTCACATGGAATGGGGCTTTTGGATGGATTTCAGGCAGAGTTCTGCCTACCCTCCTCATGCCCCACCTCCTACCCCGTGATGAGTCATGGCTCACAGCTGACTGCCCTTCCCAGAGCCACCTCAAGACTGTTGTTTTCTTTCATCTTGCTTTGTGCTGGTCATGTGAGGCTCAGGGTATTAATAGACCGTGGTCTTGGCCTTCTGAGTCTTGTTGTTGGTCAGGGAGATAAACGAAAAGTTTGGCCAGTCCCTTTGTGCCATTTTTCACTCCTCTCTTGACTGTCACGTGTTGGTTGGTGACAGAGCTGAACTGGACATGCAGAGGACATCCAGTCTGATCATCCCCTGCCCCCGGGGACGTGGCCTCTGCTGATGTGTTGACTTCTTTCCTCTCCTCATGGGCCTTTGGTCAGTTCCTGACATCCAACCTTGGATCCCCAGTACTGATCGTAGCAAACCAGCCTTTCTTCACCATCCTCCCCCAGCCCAAAGATGGCATCTCTCCCAGCATGTGTGAGAGATACCTAAGCCAGGCAGGGAAGGACTGGGGGTCTTGTTGTTGTTCTTGTCGTTCAGTCACCAAGTCGTGTCTGACTCTTTATGACCCCATGGACTACAGCACACCAGGCCTCCCTGTTCCTCACCACCTCCTGGAGTTCACCCAAGTTCATGTCCATTGAGTTGGTGATGCCATCCAACCATCTCATCCTCTGCAGCCCTCCTCTCCTTTTGCCTCAGTCTTTCCCATGATCAGGGTCTTTTCCATTGAGTTGGCTCTTAGCATCAGGTGGCCCAAGCATATTTTTAACTTCGAGCAAAAATTATTTTCAGGAAATTAAAAGCCTGTGCATGGTTCGACAGGCTCCTAAGGAGCTTCATGGGGACAAAATTTTTAAACAAATGCCTGCATTTAGTGGCTCAGAGGTTAAAGCGCCTGCCTTTGATGCAGGAGACCAGGGTTCGATCCCTGGGTCGGGAAGATCCCCTGGAGAAGGAAATGGCAATCCACTCCAGTATTCTTGCCTGGAGAATCCCATAGACAGAGAAGCCTACCTAGTAGGTTACAGTCCACAGGGTCGCAAAGGGTCGGACACGACTGAGCAACTTCACCACCATCGCCACCTTGGAAGCAGAGGTTCTTTGAATTCCCTGGGGCTTTGATCCAAAAGTTTCAATTCTTCTCTACAGCCCAGTTTTTAAATGTCACTTTGCTAGTTCCCTGAGCCTGGATTCCAGCACCCAGCACAGTGTCATACTTGGTGATTACTGACCTAAAGTCCAAGTTGGGCTGGGGCCTGGCCCAGGAGATGAAACTTCTTTGGAAAGTTTCCTAAGAGCAGAGACTCAAGCTTTAACATAAAGGGGAGTCTTGGTTCTCTAAATCTAATTGAGTAGCTGTGAGACTAGTCAGTTTTCCTTTGCCTGGTGGGGTTCCGGGTACAGTTAATTACTTTCCCTTTATGTCAACCTCTTTTGTTCAATAACTGTGAAAGCATGAAGTGAGTTAAGAAGATCCTGATGATCCCTTTCACTCTTTGTGGTGTAGTTGGTGAAGTTTAGTCTCTTGAGCCTCCTTTTGCTCATTTGTTAACTGGATTGAACTGTATGATCACTAAGATCCCATTTCAGTCTAAATTTTCATTTTTTCAATGACAAAATTTTTGATTAAAAAAAATCTTGCCATATCTGTAAGAATTTTGCTTTTGAGGGAAAGAACTATTATGCTAAGGGTGCATCAGCTTAAATTATTATCTTATTTCTTTTTGTTTAGTGATAACATGGGTGGTGGGAATGGACCATACTCCCACAATAAACCAACCAACCTCTATTTTCTACCTAATTTATGCCATGTGCTCTGCTAAGGGCTTTATGTGTATTTCCTCATTTAACACTCTTACCAATCCTGAAGACTCTAGTATTACAAGTACAGATGAAGAAACTTGGGGCACCAAGAAATTCAGGAAATTGCCCAGAGTCACAGAGCTAATATAGTCAAAGCAAGACTTGCACAAAATTTTAAGAACTATAAGGATCCTAACCTCTAGGTAGAAAGATATGTATACACTATACATCCCTGAAGGTCTCTTTTCCTGTTATTAGCTTCTTTCTTTTTTTCACTTTACAAGTTTGTATTAGAATTTTACTATATCATATTTATTTTTTTATTTTATACTGGAGTAGAGCCAATTAGGGGCCTTCCCCAGTAGCTCAGTGGTAAAGACTCCACTTGCAGTGCAAGAGCCGCAGGAGATGTGTGTTTAATCCCTAGGTCAGGAAGATCCCCTGGAAAAGGGCATGACAATCCACTCCATATTCCTGCCTGGAGCATCCCATCGACAGAGGAGCCTGGTGGGCTACAGTCCATAGAGTCAACAAAGAGTCAGACACAACTGAAGCAACTTAGCACACAGACACACACATAGCCAATGAACAATATTGTGATAGTTTCAGGTGGACAGCAAAGGGATTCAGTCATGCATTGGCATCTTTCTACAAAGAGTTAAGCGTGATGAAAGATTCTAATTAATGGACATGTTTATTGAACAACTGCATAAGCAGGAAATTTCTGGATAAGAATTGCCACTTCCTTGAAAAGTGCACATCACTGCTGAACTTAAGCTTTTTGGTGCCTTGAGAGCAGTCCCAGCCAATGGGGAGAAGTTCAAGTCAGGGTAGAAGAACTCCCTCTGGGAGTGATTATATAGAACTCCAACATTCACAGGTCATGGAAGGTTTTGTTCCCCCTTGGAAAACCTCAGCTTCACTTGTTGAAGTAGGACAAGTAGAATGAATTAGCCCTGACTGAAGCCAAGCTCTTTCTACTTAAAAGAAAAAAAAGCAATTAAATATTCAGTCTGATGCTGAGGTTTTGGATTACCCTCATTTGTCTTTCACTCAGAGCATCTGCTTTTTATTGCATTGTGGCCCTGTCTGCCATTTATCTCTCCCCGTCAATCCGTATCTAGGTGTCACATGACTCAAAAGTGAAGATTAGAGGAGAAAAATATCTCTGTAGTCTAAGCCTGGCAACTTCTATTTTTATCCACAGCTGTTGGAACTGATAGCGAAGTCACAACTCACATCCCTGAGTGGCATTGCCCAGAAGAACTTCATGAACATTTTGGAAAAAGTGGTACTGAAAGGTGAGCTCTTTCCCACTCTCTTACCCCTTTTTATAGGCCTGGGAACAGACAGATGGATTTTTCCAATGCAGTGGACATGTCACTGGATTTAAGGGAATAGTGAGTGGATGGAAATGAATGACTCCAGATGCATTTCATGGGCGCCAGATTCCAGTTGAGAAAGGAGGGCCGTTCATGCACATGACAAAGGGTGAGATGATCACCAACCTGTCCTTGTATTGGAAACATCCATTTGTCCTGTTGTCTGCCTCTCAGGCTTCTCACTGGAGGTACATGTCCCAACCTTGGCTACCAAACCTCTAGATTCCACATTCCTAGAAAAGTGAGCAGGGTGCAAGGCAGGATAGATTCACAGACTCTCTGAGCTAGAAAAACCTGACGTCTCTGGCTCAACTGACTCATTGTATACATGAGAGAAAGAGTAGTTTATCCACAATCACACAAAGAGGCAGCCAGACTGGATGGGAATCCAAGTTCCTGACCCCTAGACCCATGATTCTACCACTGATCATCTGAAAGACACATCACTGCTAGACAAGAGACACTGCTTTCAGAGCAGGTGAGCCCATGGTGCTGGCAGGACCCGTGAAAAGAAAAACAATCTTAGAAAATGGAGAGAACAAAGAGGGACCTAGATAATGGAAACTCTATCCCATACCCTCGAGTGCAGATGCTCAGCCAAGTGTAGAATAAACACTAGTGAGAAAAGACCATATCCCCTGTGGGTGTACCCAGGTAACACGAGCACAATAGAGCAGAAGAAAGGACCACTTGTAAAATTATGGAGTGTTCTAGTCTCACAAACTCTTCCTACTGTTTTTCTCCCCCACTCAAGTCCTTGAAGACCAGCAAAACATTAGACTAATACGGGAGCTCCTGCAGACCCTCTATACGTCCTTATGTACGCTGGTCCAAAGAGTGGGCAAGTCTGTGCTGGTGGGGAACATCAACATGTGGGTGTATCGAATGGAGACGATCCTGCACTGGCAGCAGCAGCTGAATAACATCCAAATCACCAGGGTAAGTGGGGACCCCCAGCTTCCTCCCAGCAGGAACGACCCCTCTGCAGTCAATTCCTCTGCAGAGATGCTGGGCAGCCTCACCAGGACTTTAAACCCACTCTGGTGATGGAAGAGTCTAGACAGCTCTGCTCGGGTACTGTGTCTTGGGTGCCAAGGGTGGGCTGGGGACTTTCTGATAAAGGGAGGGTAGGAAGAACTTGGAAGAGCAGGATCAGAGCACACGGAGGGTGACAACCAATGGAAAGGTGGGAAAAACTGGAAACTTGACCTTTGGATCAGATGTTAACTATACCACTGAAATCTTCAGTGGGATCTGGAGATTTTTGCCCGTTTCCTCTTAAAGTACAAGTTTGTTTATAGTTTTAAAATGCTGCCTGGAATACAAAGGAGCTATGATGGCGGTGGCTTGGAGAATTGCTGGTACCAGCCTTTTAAAACTCTAGTTCCAGTTATTAACTGGAAGGAAAGGAAGCCTTTGAGTAAAGACTGTAAGCATACAGGTGGGGAAAAAGATGGGCAAGTCTCACTCAAGGCAAACAAATAAACCAAACCCCCACGTTTCCAGCTAAACTACTACCAGTAGTTTTTTCTGTCTTTTAAAACATAAGCTGGCCCCCTTGCTCTTGTCCTCTTGAGAGTGAGCAGAAGGACCGAGACACACGAAAAATGTGAGAAAGATGTTGGTGTAATCTCTCAAGGCTCCCTAATGGACAGACACACTTAGGCCGCTCATGTAGCACTTGGCTGACTTATCTAATCACTCACCACGGCTCTTTTAAGTGGTTCTGGGACCCAGGCTGATAAAGTTAGGGTCTGCCTCGTCTCTTGAGAATGAAACATAAAAAAAAAAAAAAAAAAAAACTTCTTTGACCTCTTTTAAGTGTTTCACTATATGAAGCTTGAAAAATGCAGTGTCCTTGACTTTACAGTTAATAACCTCTCTGTGTCTTGGGTTTTTTAAAACTCAGAAACAGAGGAAATAATTAGAAACCTCAGAGTTCTATGACTTCCTTAAAATTACATAGGCTACACTACACACACACACACACACACACACACACACACACACACACACACACACACACACACACACTACATAAATACCAGTGATACCTAATCAATGATATAAATGAGCAAATCCCATTAGTCTCAAGGGCATCTTCCCTCCATAACTTGGAACACCCATTTAAATGGTCCCACTTGCCCAGAACTTGCCTCTGTTCTCTCTGTTTCCCTCACAGGAGCTGCCCCCTCCCTTGGCCACATCTGCCTTCTTTCATGTGTCTACTCTCCCCAAAGTCCTCTTTAGCTGATCTACAGACTCTCTTGGGACCCATTGTAGTTGCTATTACCTTGCATGGAGTGAGGGGGCGAGGAGGGATCAGAGAACCCCAGTGACTTTCCCAAGTAACACAGCAGTCAGGCCAGAGCTGAGGTCAGAACTCTGAGCTTCTTATTCCTAAAATGGCAAAGCTTGTTAGCATCAGTGGTTTCCAAAATTTTTTCAATCCAGCTTTCTTCCAACTATGTATTCGTGATTCAGCTTTTTGCAAACCTTTTAAATCCAATGAAATCTCACACAGGATAGATCAGACTCTGAAATTCATCTCAATCTCCCCTCTGCTCATGGCACCCCAGCCAGGCCAAGCTGTTCTCAGCTTGGTCCTACCTTGGGGCTTTGAAGATAGCTGCTTCTTCTGACCATCCAGTCTGTTGAAGCCTCTGTCATCTTACTGTCCTCAGAGCCGCTATGATAAACTGAAATTATCTAATACGCATATTCATCCACTGGCTTATAAACTCCACAAAAGAAAGGACAGTACCATCTAGTTCCCTACTGTTTCCCGTCCCTGGACCAAAGCAGATGGCAGTCAGTAGACATTAGTTGAATGAATGAATGACTGAAGGTAACTTTCCTCCCTACACCTACCTGAAGAACTTGCTCAGTTTTGAGAGGAATACAGTTGCAAAATACTGCCCTGTATTACAGACGAGGATGAAGAGTTACCAACTGCAAGATCTGGGGATAGGTATTCAACATCTCTGTGCCTCACTTTTCTCATTTGGGAAATAGGAGCAGTCATGCCTATCTCATAGCCCTGGTATGAGACTTAATAAGTTAATAGAGCAGAGCCTGACATGTAGTATTGTAAATGCATCAGCTATTATTATTGTTATGAGGGGCTCACTCTGTGGCACTCTTCAAAGTCCTCTAATGTATTAATTAACTCATCTAGTGACTTAATTGTAAGGAGGGGTCATTATAAAATTAATATTAACTGGCCGCTGTGCTCAGCACTTCCAGGCATTGTCTCATGAGAAAAATCAAACTGAGTGGTTAAGAATAATCTGGCCGGAGCCTCCCCACCAGTAAGATGTGGCCTGAACCCAGGCCTGTCTGCAGAGGCTTAAGATACCCATCAGTCTCTGCTCCCTCAGGCCCTCCTTCCTAACCCTCCACAGCTCTGAGCTACATTATTTTGATAGCAGTGCTTGGAACCCATGGAGCTCTGAAGTGCTTTTCATAGAAATGCCCACATCTCCAGAGGAAAGAAAAATGGACAGAGAGAGAGAAAGTGGGGACGGGCAGAAAAAAAGTCACTCAGTTGTGTCTGACTCTGTGGCCCCAAGGACTATAACCCACCAGCCTCCTCTGTTCATGAAGTTCCCAGGCAAGAATACTGGAGTGGGTTGCCATTCCCTTCTTCAGAGGCTCTTCCTGACCCAGGGGTCAAACCTGGGTCTCCTGCGTTGCAGGCAGATTCTTTACTATCTGAGCCACCAGGGAAGCCCAAGGGACTTAATTGCTTCAGTGTGGACTGTATTTTAAAACTTTTTAACAGTTTGGACCAAAGAGAAGAATGTTATTACATGAAAATGTTAAGGTAACATTTACAGTCGTTGTTTTCTGTTTGCCAAAGTTCTATCAGTATCTCCGCAGCACATGATCTTGTTTTCTTTCTGAATTTCCTATCTCATTCTATGGAGCCAATTTTTATTGGCAAAATAATTAATATAATAAATAATAAAAGGGAGAAAAACGAAGAGAACTGGCTTGGGGCCAGGGGGAATCACAGTGTGCTGTGAGCAAGGCAGAGTTTGGAAGCATAGGGGGCAGGGAAGGCAGGGTGAATATAAAAGGATTTTTAGCCAAATACTTGATAGGGGGAGCAAGAGTGACTTCTTTTTCTTTAATATGTTTATATTCAAATAGAAGAAGGTACGCAAGCAGTTAATCATTTATCAGGAGTAAAGGCTCAGCATGGGGTCTGGGCAAGGATTTTGGAAAAGTTCAGGTTTGAAAATTTGAGAGTGAATTTGCCAAGTGGACTTTAATAGGAGTTCATGTAATAATTGGCTTGGGAGTTTTAACCAAAAAAGTAGATGCTTTGAAGTGCTGGAAACAAAAGAAAATCTCATGGCAGTTTTATTGGCTCATATGATCAGCCGTAGATGATAAATGACAAATGGGTCTAGGACCTTCTGCAGTCCAGCAAAGTCCTGAATTCTGCAAACAATTGAAAGTTCAGCCCATCAGCCTGAACAGTATAAATTGTCAAGTTAGAGACACTTCTGACGGGTTAGGAGGCTGATGCTACTCCAAGTATGAGATGTTTGGAGCTAGCGGGGATCCTCAGAGACTTCTAAGCCTGCTCATTTTGGACACGAAGGAAGTATGAAAGGAAGCGTTAGTCGCTCAGTCGTGTCTCACCTTTTGCAACCCCATGGACTATAGCCTGCCAGGCTCCTCTGTCCATGGAATTCTCCAGGCTATGGAGTGGGTTGCTATTCTCTTCTCCAGGGGATCTTCCCCACCCAGGGACTGAACCTGTGTCTCCTGCATTGCAGGTAGTTTCTTTACCAGACGTACAGAAATTGAGACCCAGACTTCCCATGGGATCTCGAGCTGCTGCTTCCCCAACCCATGGTCCTCCCATGCCACCTCCTGTTCTTCTCCATCATCCAACGTCCCAAGGCACCCTGTGACTGCCCACCTTCCCTCTACACGCCTTCCTGCTTTGCAAAGATGGCAGGGCGAGGGAGTTGGGGGAGATTGCTGCCACTGTGTGTCCCCCTGGAATCCTATGTGTTCCAGCCTTGACATGCCTCGTACAGAGTTTAGTTAGCTAAAATTTCAAGGAGGGAACTCAATACCCATTCCCAGGATATTTTCCCCTGAGCTAAGGAAAGGTTTCTTCATCCTGTTTGTGGTTTTTTTTCCTCTTGTGACCTCCAGAGGTGATAGAACACTGAGCTAAAAATGTCACTATTTCAAGTTCAAGAGCTCACCCAGGACTAGCATGGGAAGGACAAAGAACCATAGTCTTGGTCTCGAGCGATTTGTGCTGACTTCTTATCCAGATGGCAGAAGCTAGTTGCTGTTCAAGAAATAGCAACTAGTACTACTGAGTACCTTCTGGACAGATAGTTCCCATAGCACTTGGTGCTTGTCTCCTTGGTGGCATTTAACCTTTGTTCTCCAATGATTTGCTTATGTTTCTGGGTCTCTCGCCCTTGCAGCAACTCCAGTGCCAGAAGAGGGTTTTTATGCTAGATCTGCAAGCGTTATAAGCTTAGACCTTGGCTTCAAGGATCTAGGTCTGGATAGGCTAACATAAGCTCATCCAAATTTAAACGATAAAGGGCTTAAATATAAATGCAAGGATATAATAGAAAAAGCTTCTGGAGAAGCTCACAATTAATTGCCAGTGTGTTCTCCACAGATCAGTAGTTTTCAAAATGTTCCGTGGAGCCTAAGGTTCAGCAGAGATGCCTGAACAGATGGATCTTTAGACTGAAAGATTCTTGACCAGCCCTTCCCAAAGTGTGCATACATGTATACACACACACACACACACACACACACACAAAACTACAGAGTCTTTCTGTTGTGGTTGTTTTTCCCTGTTTAATTATTTTATTTTCATCATTCCACAAATATTTATTGAGTGCCTACTATATGCTAGCACACTTCTAGAATCTTCTAGACATAGCAAGGAAAGAACACAAAAATTTCTGCCTCTGTGGAGCTTATATACTAGCAGGAATGGTCCATTAAGCTTTCTTTTAGAGATGGGTTCTGAAAGAGGGGATTTCCTTGGTGTTCCAGTGGTTAAGACTCCACATTCCCAGTGTAGGGGGCTTGGGTTCCATCCCTGGTCAGGAAACTAAGATCCTGCATGCCCCTTGGTGCAGCCAAAACAGACAATGGTATCTGAAAGAGATCACAGGAATTCTAGGAAGATGCAGTGCCCAAGACTTGAGGGAGACACAAAAGCAGTTTTCAGAGGAGGTGAGTTTGAACAGGGGCTTCCCAGGTGGGCTACTGGTTAAAAAAAAAAAGAAAAAAATTGCCAATGCAGGTGGACTTTAAGAGACACAGGTTTGATCCCTGGGTCGGGAAGATCCCCTGAAGGAGGAGGGCATGGCAACCTACTCCAACATTCTTGCCTGGAGAATCCCCATGGACAGAGCAGCCTACAGTGGGCTCCTCTGGACAGTGGGCTACAGTCTATAGGGTTGCAAAGAATTGGACATGACTGAAGCGACTTGCATGCATGGGTTTGAACTTGATCTGAGAAGAGTCACTTGTAGACGAGCAGAGGCCTGGACAGAGCCACAGCCTTGTGTGCAGTGCTTGGGGGCCAGTGAGAAAGCCTGTTCTGGGGGATCGGCGGTCACAAGGAGGCAGGCCGTGAGATCTGAGGCTGAGGGTTGCCTTGCCAGGGCAGTGAGTCCTTCAGGACTATTGTAATTGAGAAAAGCACAGAAATCCAACTCTTGCTGTTAGGAGAATCTCTCCAGGCAGTGCTAGTGGTAATGAACCCGGCTGCCAGTACAGGAGATGTTAGAGATCCAGGTTCCATCCCTAGAGAAGGGTATGGCAACCCACTCCAGTATTCTTGCCTTGAGGATCTCGTGGACAGAAGAGCCTGGTGAGCTACAGTCCTTAGAGTTGCAAAGAGGTAGATACGACTGAAGCAACTTAGCACTTCACAGTAAAAGTGTAAATCAGTGAAGGAAATTAAGAGGTACAAGCCTCCAGTTATAAAACAAATAAGCCACTGGGGCTGTAATATATAATATAAGGAATATGGTCAGTCACATTGTAATAGCTTTATATGGGGACACACGGTTACTAGACTTACTGGTTGATCATTTCATAACATATGCAAATATCAAATCACTCTGTAGTACACCTGAAACTAACAGGATAGTGTATGTCAACTACATTTCCTTTTATTTTTAAGCATAAAGTTTTGTGAAACTTAGGAAAATTTCTCTGGCACCATTGGCCGGAGCTGCTCCAGGCTGTTCTTTGTGCATCTCGGTCATGGGTCCTGTGTTGTACTCAGGGGAGGGAGAATGGCTGCTCTGATCAATAAACCAGCTGGAGGCTATTCTTGGAGGGTGTTGCCTGGTGCCTGGCTGCTCTCCGCCCTACAACTTAACACCATCCTTCTCCCCGCAGCCTGCCTTCAAGGGCCTTACCTTCACAGACCTGCCTTTGTGCTTACAACTGAATATCATGCAAAGGCTGAGCGACGGGCGAGACCTGGTCAGCCTGGGCCAGGTGGCCCCTGACCTGCATGTGCTCAGCGAGGACCGGCTCTTATGGAAGAAGCTCTGCCAGTACCACTTCTCCGAGCGGCAGGTCGGTGTGGCCAGCGGCCGTTCCTTCCTTCTCTCCCACTCTGCCCATCACCCTGCCAAGCTTCCTTGGCATCTTTTTCAAACTCACCCTGAGGGGCTCCCTAGTTTGACTAGAAAGCAGTCCGAGGAGTTTCTAAACAATACTTGTGAGATTTCTTTTATGTGATTCAAGAAGGAAAAAAAAAAAAAACATATTTTTAACCCATTCCTATTTTATAGCTTGCTCTGAAAACAGTTCATAAGTTGGCAATCACCCTTCTTTTCTATAACAAAGTAACTTGCATTTTTATGACATTTTACAGCTAAAGGATTTTCCTGATGTTATTTCATTTTATGCTGATAACCCAGGGAAAGGTAGCCCTGGAGTTGGAAATGGCAACCCCACTCCAGTATTCTTACCTGGGAAATCTCACAGACAGAGGAGCCTGGCGGGCTTCAAGTCCATGGGGTTACAGCGAGTTGGACATGACTGAACGACTCAGCATATTAGGCCCGCTTTAAACAGAGGGAAGGACTGAAGCCACAAGTGGCTAAATGACATATCCAAATTAGTGGCGTGTTCTCAAGGTGAGGGAAATGGCCTTGGATTTTAATTTGGGTCTTCGGATACCAGCTCAAGGCCTTTTCCCCTCCGCACACTGGCTCAGAATTTTTTCCCCCCACTTCTTTATATAGAAGTGTGAGTTCAACAGGGTCTGTTCACAAAGCCACTAATATTTAGATATAAAATAGAGCCAATGTGCCAAACAGTCACCGCATCTCCCTGGAAATAATCACTCAAGTCTGTAGCAGAGAAAAGATTGAAGTTGTTTATGGAGATCACCTAAACTTTCAACACCAGAAGGTGTCACCAGCCACCTGTTTCTTTTAAAGACTGGTTAAAAGCTATTGTTTTTCACTGGGTAGAGATCAGAAATGACATTTTTATCTCTTTGCTACTCTTTCCTGGCTGTCATCAGGGTATAGATGAAAAAGGTGGGGAAAGGGGGCAGGAGCAGAAATTTTCAGAACAACTTTTATGTGTTTGATACTTAGATCCATAGCGATTAATCTTGTCCGACAAAGGACAGCTGGATTGGAAGAAGATGTATTTTAAACTTGTGCGATGCTACCCACGGAAAGAGCAGTATGGAGACACCCTTCAGCTCTGCAGACACTGCCACATTCTTTCCTGGAAGGTATGTGTCTCAGAGGTGGTGGCCACACACCCCCAAGCCCAGCCCCTGAGAACCAATGACGCCCGCACAGAGTTGCCAAATGCTTTCCTGCTCTTTCACTATTGTAGCCCCCAGGTGAAGGTGAAGGTAAGACTGATGCAGGCCCTGGGGAGAGGAACTTTCAAAGACTTTCATTTCCTTTACCCCATTGTGTCAACTTTCCCTGCAGTGCCCCCAAATTCCCCCATCTCTCTGTGCACAGGTATATACACACACACAGAGACACACACACACCACAGTTTTTGCATAACACAGGGTGTTCTTGAGAGAGGAATGTTGTTTTAAGGTTGGGCAATGCCTTAGGATAGGACTTCCCTGGCGGCTCAGTGGTAGAGAATCCACCTGCCAATGCATGAGACATGAGTTCGATCCCTGGGTCAGGAAGATCCCCTGGAGAAGGAAATGGCAACCCACTCCTGTATTCTTGCCTGGAGAATCCCATGGACAAAGGAGCCTGATAGTCACGACTGAGTGACTAAACAGCAGCAGCAGCAATTCCTTAGGGTGCCACAAGCTAATGGGATGCTGTGGAGAATGCCCACCTAACCATGATGTTCCTTTCCAGGGCACCGATCACCCGTGCACAGCCAATAACCCAGAGAGCTGTTCCATTTCACTTTCACCCCAGGACTTTATCAACTTGTTCAAGTTCTGAATCCCAGCACATGACAGCACTTCAGAAGGGTTCCCTTGATGATTGGATGGTTGGGAATCCAGAGTTTGGACACTTCATTTGTAAATAGTGTACATGTGAAACATTGGCTCAAAACTTCTGAGATAAGGGACACTGGAGGGGAGAGATACAGCTGCTGGCTGGAAGTTTAAGCATATGGACTTCTCATTAGAATTGGTATGGAAAACAAAAATCCTGTAAATAAACTTTTTTCCTAACAATTTGCCAGCAAGACTATAAGGCAGGAATTCTACTTCATCGGTGAAAATGGAATCCTCTTGAAGTTCACTGCAACTGCTTGATAGTTCCATAGAGTTGTGGAAGAGAGGGCAAAACTCGAATACAAAATAGAACGCTCTTTGTTTACAATGTGAAAATTTGTTGGGGGAAAAAAAGAAGAAAAACTACATGTGAGAAACCCCTGGGCTTTGGGTTTTGATTTGGGGTTTGTTTGGCAAAGGCAATGGAAGGCACCACTCATCTTAAACCCACATGGGTATAGATAGGGCCTTATCTTCCGAAGACACCGCACAATAGTCTACCTCGGAAAGCTGCAGCGCTCGCTCTGACAAACCGCACAGCCCAGTAGACGGTCTCTGTTTTATGTCTTCATCAAAAGTGAAACAGGAAGAGAGATTGGAGGCATCCTTCCTCATGCTTCAGGCTTCCCTGTTAGATGAATGGGACACTCTTTGAGGTTTCTTCTCTTTGAGGACAAACCCCAAAGCACGTATGCCTTTTTCCCTTTCACATTGTAGCTTATTTCGTGCAACATAAGGCCAATTAAAAGCAGTCCCAGAGGAAATCCTGCTGCAGGAAAGATGGAATGAGTCACCCAATAGCCATGAAGATTTTCTTATTCCTGTTACCTCTTGGCTTGTCTGGGCTTCCTAGGGTATCTTGATGGATAAGCCTGTCTCTGGGGACTGTTTGGAGCCAGAGGCCTGATAAAGACTTGTAGAACAGGTTTTACATATCAGCTGCTGTTCTTCTTGATGGGTGATGAGTTTTCTTTACATCCAGCGCCGAAATTTAGTCAACCTGAGCTAGGGCTTCTTACGAGGTTGATAAAGCCTTGTGTTCTAGCCAGACAGGGGTGGATGGAGATACTTTGAGTTCAACCCCAGGGGAACCTGCTAGACCAATACCGACAGGTAGTTATATGTGGAAGAAGGAAATCTCAGGACTTAAGGAGTCAATATTCCTGGGGAGGGAGTGGGGAATGTTTTTGTTTTTTACCTTTTATAGAACTTTGCTTTTCTACAACAGTGTATATATTTTTGCAATTGTATTTGCTTTCCTTTTTTTTTTGTACGTAAAGTGGGCACCCTCCATGATCTTGGCCAATGAGTGAAGCAGAAATAGGAACTTGGCCCATATCTATGTTGAGCAACAGTGTATTTTTAGGGATTGAACTGGGGGTGACCAGAAATGGGGATAGATGGTTAAGAACGTACAGAAACAAGCCAAGGGACCAGCTAGTGACGAGGGGCACCTTCGTGCCCTTCTCTCAAAGCACAACCCAAGTACCAGTATCTGGAAAAGAACTTGACCACTAGTTGATGTTCCTCACTGTACAAGGTGTGTGCCTATGGGTTTCTCAATATCTTTTTTCATCATCATCCCCCTAAGAAGAAAAAAGGTAAATTGTATTTCAATTTTGAGGGAAAGTAAATATTAAAGAATAAGATCATGTTGGTTAAGGTTGAGCTTTGGAGGATCACAAACCATTGTGACACCTCACAGGATCCCGCCCACTCCAGTCAAGGTCACATGGAGAATGCAGGTCCAGACTATGGAATCAAAGGCTCATTCTGCCCTAATTCAGGCAGGTTCTCTCCAAGGTCTCAGCCTCCTTAAAGATGTGAGTGGAGCTGAGATTGTTGTTGCGGTGAGGGCTCTGGAACCTTTGACTCTGGCTATTTGGGGCGTTCATGGCCTTTCACATCTTCCCCCAACTTGTTCTCAGCGCCTTTGTGCTGATGGAGTAAACCGAGACTCCTCAGCACCTTCAGGGTCACGGTTCCAGAAATGTCGCCTGCTTTGACTGTCAGCACGAAACTGGGGAACCAGTGTCACTTAGACTGTCTGAGGTGCTCAAGGCCGCACTGCAGGCCCCAGGCAGCAAGAACACCTATGCAAAACAACCCTACCACAAGGGACAGACTTACAGTTTTCTGAAATGTTTGCCCTGATCGTGACTCCAAACTCTCCCCACCTCCTTTGACATCACTGGAGGTGGTGTGGACAGAGTCAAGGAAAATTTTTAAGGAAAAAGAAAAAGAAACCAATACTTGTGATTCCTTTTCTTTGGAAGAGGAGAATAAGGAAGGAAATGGCAGGTGGTGAGGGAGAGGGAAGGAACAGAAGTGGGGTGTCTTTGATGCTGTGGTTTGTGCAAGGGCGGGGGCGGGGGGGTTGCGGGGGGACAAAAAGCACAGCAGTATGAGCATCTCTCCTGGTGACACAGAGTACCTCTGAAGTGTGGCCAGAGCCTCTCATATAAGTAAAACCCAAAAGTTTAAAAGAAAATGCTTGTTCCCTGGGCACTGATTGTCTATAGAATTTCTTTTGGCAAACCCTCCCAGGACAACCTGACCTAAAAAACAAAAAACAAAGAATCTCTGTCTCAGAACTGCTGGCCTAAAAAGCCAGAAGGGACATGACAGTGGAAAGTGCTGGAAAAGATAGAATGCTGTACTGTCTTTGCTGTACCTACCTATCCCCACCGCAACTCTGGAAAAGAGGATTCAAAATTGATGTCGAATATGAGAGTAATCTGGACTTCCAGAGAAGGAAAGAGTTTTTGTCCAGGACAGTAGAAGCTGATCCACGCGAGTGTAATGATTTATTTCTATGCAAACATTTCTGAACAACAACCCTAGAGTTTCTTGAGAAGAAGGCAAAGCGTTTGAGGAAAGGAGAATATGTGAAGCTTATGTGGGACTCAATTTATAGCAAGATCCAGACATTTTAAAGTAGATCACGTTATGACTCAGCACTGTTACTTTTAGCAGATGGACCAGTCACATGGGAGGATGGCAGCAGAAACTACAATGTGAAAACATCTCCAGTTTTGAGATCAAAAGGGTCAGTTGTGAGATGACCTCTGTTTCGCCATGATCCATTTTATGTTGAAGTAGATCAGAGGTGATGTTTTAGATGGGCTGGATTTACACTGCAAAACTGTCAACGCAAGAACAGGCTTTAACTGGCAATGATGAAGGAAGGTGACAAGTGTGATTACCTTATTGCCATAGTTCTCTCTTCAAAAACTGTTTGGGAGCTTGCAATTAACAGAGGCTCCTTGTTTCCATTGTTTTTATGTGGGAAAAGAGAAAAGGCTTGGAATCTGATTTGTCTAAACAAGTGTGTGAGTTGCAAGAAGTTCAGTCATTTCAACAGTATATCATGCTTAGTGTTCAATACAATGTTTATCATAAAATATGCACCTGAGTTTATATATTTCTGCCAGGCTGTAGGGCAATTACATCTTGCTATGCAAACACTATTTTATGTGTGAATTTTTTAAACTGTTATTTTATGTGTGAATTTTTAAACTAAACTCTATCATCATTTTCCATGTTGACATCTGTTGTTTTTTGTGTTTTTTGTTTTAATCTGTTTCCAACTCTCAGAGTCTGTGAACCATCCCTCTGACTGGATGCTGGCCTAAAATCCTATTAGTGTTTAAACAGACCTCAGAAACTCCCGAACCTCTAGGCAAATGCAGAGATGGGGCTCTTTGATATAGCTTGGGCCCTTGATGTCTTCAACAAACAAGATCGTAATTCCTTTCAACTCCACGTTTTCTGTAGACGCTTTCTTCTCTGTTTTGTTAAGGAGTCGTCTCGTGGTTTTCCAGAGGAAGGAAACTCCTCTCCTAGACTTTAGTGCTGGGAGGAAGGTTAGTGATGATGGAGTCTGGCATTCCTTCTGCCTTTCCAGGTGAGGTGGTGGGTCCAGAATATTTGGGAGACATGCCCTAATCCAGCTGGTACTCAGCAGTGGTCCTGAGTATAAACTTGGGACTTTGTGAGACTTGACTTTGTGCCCTGTACCCCAGCACCTTTTGTTGCGGCTAGACACAAAACTTTCACATTGGTGGTCCAGTGTTAGGTGTCTGGCTGTTAACTTCTAAAAAACATTTGAAGTCCCTGATTCTTCCTGGAGAAGTTAAGGAGCCTCTTAACGTTTTTATAGAACTCTGACTCTGCTGTGGGTACGGCATACTAGTGAGTACAACCTGCTTGCCATAAAGTTACCAGCATATGTTGACAAATTCATTTTTCCCTAGGTACTCAGATTTTAATTGTAAAGGTAGCCCCTGAGACAGAGGACCGCTGAGCACCTGGATTGCTTTCTAGAAACTGAGATTCTGATGGTAACCAAGCAGGTGTTTCCTCTCTCCTTAGACTAAGAGGTACATTTACCCCATCCCTTCCATCTCCTGGTCCTCTGGCACCTGCTGTGAGCTTCTACCAGTGGAAGGTCACTCTCTGCTAAACCTCACAAGCAAAGGGGGATTAGTCCATGAGGCGGCAAGGAGCAAGGGACCAGGATATTCATGACTTTGTCTGCTAGACGTTTTTCAAAGTATCCTTGAACTCAGCAAACAAAGTTTTCTGAGAGATCTCTCAAAATTCAGGCCCTGCTCCATTTGGCCAAAAATGGATGGCTGCTTCAAAACACTGAACGGCTTGAAACTCCATCTGCTGCAGCATTACTTCCGGAGTTTGAACATCAATTTTTCTGTCTTTGAGTATAGAAATGTTTATTTAATTAATGATATACAAGTCTGTTAAACAGAAGGCGCCAAGCTGTGCTCTGCACTTGAGAACACTTGGCACCATCTTTATTCTGCCGATACTGCCAATCATCCTGGCTAGAGGAGATGTATGTGAAAGTCCATATCCTAAGCTTAGGAGCTTTCAAGTACTTTTTTTTAATGGAAAATGCTATAGGGGATTGAACATTTTAACTAAAAGTATAAGGTTAGACCAATTACATGCAGAGATGTTTATTTAATATTGTGTGAACTGAGTCCTTCTGTATAAATTATTTGCACTCTCTTCTTGCATGATGAACTGATTTTTTTATAGTTGTTTGTACCAGACGGTGGCATATTTTGTAAAAATTTTTTGACACTGAATTGCAATAAATGTTTTTCCAACAACACACACTGGTGCATTTTTGGTGCATGTCGATTCAAGTTGGGTTTTTTTTCAAACTGAGTTTGTTTACCTTTTGCTGAGTGAGGCTTATATTCCCTCTCTCAGAAACTTAACATTGTTGTAAATTTTTCTAGGAATACACAGAAAACTAAGCTTGCTGCTGAATACCAACCTGAATCAGAAATACAGTATTGTGCTTAACTGGGATGTTCCTACTTACTGTTCATAAAATAGAATGCTTAGGGAATAATGAACTTTAAAGTCAGTATTAATTTACTCATCAACAGACATCTACTGAGCAGCTACTCCATGATAGACTCTGTGCAAGGCACTGGGCATAAGATGGTGAACAAGACAGATGGAGTCTGTATCTTAATGGAATTTAGATTCTAGTGGGAAAGAAAACAAGTTGTTGTTCAGTCGCTCAGTCATGTCCAACTCCATGTAACCCCATGGACCATAGCACACCAGGCTACCCCTGTGCCTCACCATCTCCTGGAGCTTGCTCAAACTATGTCCACTGAAGTCAGTGATGCCATCCAACCGTCTCATCTTCTGTCGTCCCCTTCTCCTCCTGCCTTCAGTCTTTCTCAGCATCAGGGTCTTTTCCAGTGAGTCAGTTCTTCATGTCAGGTAGCCAAAGTATTGGAGCTTCAGCTTCAGCATCAATCCTTCCAATGAATATTCAGGGTTGATTTCCTTTAGGATTGACTGGTTTGATCTCCTTGCAGTCCAAGAAGGGGACAAAAAAATAAGTAGGGGACAAATTCAATTTGTAATAAGTACTATAAAGGGAAAAAAGCAAGAGACTCAGATGCAGAATAACAAGGTGTGGGGCGGAAATGGGCCATCTGAGGAAGTGGTGTTGAGAGATGAGAAGAGCTGGCTTCAGAAGATGGGGGCATGAGCATTCCAGAAAGGGGAAACAGCTTGTGCAAGGTTTACATCACGGTCCTGGCACTCACATGCAGTGTGGCTTTTGTCACTGAACCCTTCTCTGTGTCATTTTCCTCAACTCTTTTGATAATAAATCTATTTCTTATGGCTATGAGGATTAAGTGAGCTAATACTTATAAAGTGCCTGGAGCTGGGCACATAATATGAGCTCAGTAAATGTTAGCAGTTATGATTCCCTGAGCAACGAAAGAATCAGGTTAGGAATTGCACTGTGTTCCCAATTACTTATGTGTGATTGCTCCGAGGGTGACTCAGGGGTGACTGATTTACTCGACACATTTACTCTGGAATATGCCCTGATCCTGACACTGACTCTCCATCAGAAATTGACATCAAGGCACCTAAGAATAATTAGAATTTTTTTTTAACTCCCAACAGGATCACAAAATCTCACCATTTCCTACACATGCCATGCAGTCTTCTTCCAGGCCATTCTACCTTCCTACAATGCTCTTCCCAGCCCCTCTGTCTGATAATTATCCATTGCTCCTTAGGGCCATTTCCTAGCTGCAGCTTTCTCCAACTGAGTAAATATCGTCTTCTGGTATTACTTTTTGGCTTTCCTGGTGGTTCAGATCGTAAAGAATCTGCTTGCAATGCAGGAGACACGGATTTGACCTCTGGGTCAGGAAGATCCCCTGGAGAAGGGAATGGCAATCCACTCCGGTATTCTTGCCTGGAGAAGTCCGTGGACAGAGGAGCCTGGAGGGCCACAGTCCATGGGGTCATAGAGTCTGACAGGACTCTGACTAACACTATATTTTCTGTTATACTGTAATCTTACTTGTACCTAGCATAGTGCCTGGGCCAAATGAATGAATAAATCCACACATACCTTCACGAAATGCTTCTGAAAGTCTCACTTAGGACCATAGACTTATCTGGACTAGAATAAGCATCAGCCTGAGTTTATGTGCATAGACCTATTTCTAGCATCTTGGTTAAAAATTAATGGTAGTTGAAAAAGTAACAAATGTGGAGACCTAGTGTTCATTAAAGTTTAAATTCAAGTAAATATAAATTAGTAAATTTTCATACGAAATAAGAGGGCCTTTTATTATTCTTTGAGAAACTCACATTGAACAGACTAAACAAGTCCCTTTGACAAATGATAAAAATTATTTTAAATGTTTTTAAACTGCAATTATAACTCTAATACATTTGCTTTTTTTAAAAAGTAAGCACTTCAAATACCTGCCCGCAGAAGCTTCAATCCTAATAAGCAAAACATTCCCAAGTAAATTAATAACTTATAAATTTAGTAAGTGAAAAGTAAATATATCTCAAATTCTCTCAAAGAAAAACTTCAGCATTCTTAAAATTAGTGAAATTATCATATCTTTCCATTAAAAGTCACATCTTACACTAATAGCTTATTTTAAAATGGAAAGCATAAGGCTCCTATGGTGGGTGGAATAATGGTTCCCCCGGAGCCAAGGGAGCCAATGGCACCCCCACTCCAGTGCTCTTGCCTGGAAAATCCACGGACGAGGAGCCTGGTAGGCTGCAGTCCATGAGGTCGCTAAGAGTCGGACACGACTGAGCGACTTCACTTTCACTTTTCTCTTTCATGCATTGGAGAAGGAATAGCAACCCACTCCAGTGTTCTTGCCTGGGGAATCCCAGGGACGGCGGACCCTGGTGGGCTGCCGTCTAAGGGATCGCACAGAGTCAGGCACAACTGAAGCGACTTAGCAGCAGAGCCAGGGAACAAGATCAAAGTCTATAACCTGGAAAAGGCAAGGATTAAGCATCCACCCCTGGAGCCTATGGACTTCCCTGGTGGCTCAGTCGGTAAAGCCTACAGTGCGGGAGACCTGAGTTCGATCTCTGGGTCGGGAAGATCTCCTGGAGAAGGAAATGGCAACCCACTCCAGTACTCTTGCCTGGAAAATCCCATGGACAGAGAAGCCTGGTGGGCTACAGTCTATGGACTCGCAAAGAGTCAGACATAACTCAGCGACTTCACTTCCTGGAGCCTACAGAAGGGAACCTCGCCCTGCTGACACCTTGACCTTGGCCTAGAGAGACCTGTGTCAGCCTTCTGGCCTTCTAATAAATTTGTGTTGTCTTGAGCCACTGAGTTTGTGGTAACTTGTTACAGCCACACAGGAAGCTAAGACAGAGAACCGAGCAGACACTCTAGCTCTGCCCCTTCAGATAAAGTCCCACTCATCCTTCTGCTCCATGTCCCCCGTCCCCCGCTGAGTGGGGAATCTGTCTGCCATGAAAGGCACAGCCTAAGTCAGCAACCAGTCACTCTGGCCACCCTGATACATGAACCTGCAAAAGCTGGACCGGACGGTTCCGCCTGTTGGGGACAGGTGTGAAGCTGCCTCCTTTCCGCTCTACACGGGCTTCATTGAAGCTGACGCCAATCATGCTTCTGCCCAAGAAGCATCACAGAGACCCAGCCTTTCAAATTCTCTCCAATTAGCCATGTTTATGCCGCAGCAGTGTCCTGGGCACTGGAGCAGCCCATAAGAACTGTGAGCTCAGGGACTTCCCTGGTGGTCCAATGGCTGAGACTCTGAGTTCCCAATGCAGAAGCCCAGGTTCCATCAGTGGTCAGGGAACTATATGCTACAACTAAGAATCTATACAACACAACTAAAGAGCCTGTGTACCACAACTGAGACCTGGTGCAGCCAAATAAATAAAATTTTAAATAAATATTCAGTTCAGTCATTCAGTCATATCCGACTCTTGGGAGACCCATGGACAGCACACCAGGCTTCCCTGTCCATCACCCACTGCCAGAGCTTGCTCCTCATGTCCACTGAGTCGGTGATGCCATCCAACCATCTCACCCTCTGTCATTCCCTTCTCCTCCTGCCTTCAATCTTTCCCAGCATCAGGGTCTTTTCCAATGAGCTTCAGTTTCAGCATCAGTCGTTCCAACGTGAGTGAAAAAGTTGACTTAAAACTCAACATTCAGAAAACTAAGATCATGGTATCTGGTCACATCACTTCATGGCAAATAGATGGGGAAACAGTGACAGACTTTATTTTCTTGGGCTCCAAAATCACTGCAGATGGTGACTGCAGCCATGAAATTAAAAAGACACTTGCTCCTTAGAAGAAAAGCTATGACCAACCTAGATAGCATATTCAAAAGCAGAGACATTACTTTGTCAACAAAGCTCTGTCTAGTCAAAGCTATGGTATTTCCAACAGTCATGTATGGATGTGAGAGCTGGACTGTGAAGAAAGCTGAGGACCAAAGAATTGATGCTTTTGAACTGTGGTGTTGGAGAAGACTCTTGAGAGTCCCTTGGACTACAAGGAGATCCAACCAGTCCATCCTAAAGCAAATCAGTCCTGAATATTTATTGTAAGGTCTGATACTGAAGCTGAAACTCCAATACTTTGGCCACCTGATGTGAAGAACTGACTTATTTGAAAAGACCCTGATGCTGGGAAAGATTGAAGGCAGGAGGAGAAGGGGATGAAAGGCGATGAGATGGTTGGATGGCATCACTGACTTAATGGACATGAGTCTGAGTAAACTCCAGGAGTTGGCAATGGACAGGGAGGCCTAGCATGCTGTGGTCCATGGGGTTGCAAAGAGTCAGACACAACTGAGCAACTGAACTGAACTGAATGATTATTCAGGACTGATTTCCTTTAGGATTGACTGATTTGTAGAAAACCAAAAAACAATGGTCACATGAGTTTTAAATGAATAAGTAAATCTGTATAGATAGATGTTAAGAACAAATTATTTTACATATCTATTAATATATCTGGGGAAGGGGTTACTATCTTCAGAGAGAGATGGAGAGAGAGAGACCAATACCTCCTACTGGTTCTATTCCTCTCAGTTCAGTTCAGTCAGTTCCAGTCACTCAGTCGTGTCTGACTCTTTGCAACCCCGTGAATCGCAGCATGCCAGGCCTCCCTGTCCATCACCAACTCCCCGGAGTTCACTCAAACTCACGTCCATCAAGTCCGTGATGCCATCCAGCCATCTCATCCTCTGTCGTCCCCTTCTCCTCCTGCACCCAATCCCTCCCAGCATCAATGTCTTTTCCAGTGAGTCAACACTTCGCATGAGGTGGCCAAAGTACTGGAGTTTCAGCTTTAGCATCATTCCTTCCAAAGAAATCCCAGGGCTGATCTCCTTCAAAATGAACTGGTTGGATCTCTTTGCAGTCCAAGGGGCTCTCAAGAGTCTTCTCCAACACCACAGTTCAAAAGCATCAATTCTTTGGCGCTCAGCTTTCTTCACAGTCCAACTCTCACATCCATACATGACCACTGGAAAAACCATAGCCTTGACTAGAGGGACCTTTGTTGGAAACGTAATGTCTTTGCTTTTGAATATGCTATCTAGGTTGGTCATAACTTTTCTTCCAAGGAGTAAGCGTCTTTTAATTTCATGGCTGCAGTCACCATCTGCAGTGATTTTGGAGCCCCTTAAAATAAAGTCTGACACTGTTTCCACTGTTTCCCCATCTATTTCCCATGAAGTGATGGGACTGGATGCCATGATCTTCGTTTTCTGAATGTTGAGCTCTAAGCCAACTTTTTCACTCTCCTCTTTCACTTTCATCAAGAGGCTTTTAGTTCCTCTTCACTTTCTGCCATAAGGGTAGTGTCATCTGCATACCTGAGGTTATTGATATTTCTCCCAGCAATCTTGATTCCAGCTTGTGCTTCTTCCAGCCCAGCATTTCTCATGATGTACTCTGCATAGAAGTTAAATAAGCAGGGTGACAATATACAGCCTTGACGTACTCCTTTCCCTATTTGGAACCAGTCTGTTGTTCCATGTCCAGTTCTAACGGGTGCTTCCTGACCTGCATACAGATTTCTCAAGAGGCAGGTCAGGTGGTCTGGTATTCCCACCTCTTTCAGAATTTTCCACAGTTTCTTGTGATCCACACAGTCAAAGGCTTTGGCATAGTCAAAAAAGCAGAAATAGATGTTTTTCTGGAACTCTCTTGCTTTTTCCATGATCCAGCAGATGTTGGCAATTTGATCTCTGATTTCTCTGCCTTTTCTAAAACCAGCTTGAACATCAGGAAGTTCACGGTTCAGGTATTGCTAAAGCCTGGCTTGGAGAATTTTGAGCATTACTTTACTAGCATGAGATGAGTGCAATTGTGCTATAGTTTGAGCATTCTTTGGCATTGCCTTTCTTTGGGATTGGAATGAAAACTGACCTTTTCCAGTCCTGTGGCCACTGCTGAGTTTTCCAAACTTGTTGGCATATTGAGTGCAGCACTTTCACAGCATCGTCTTTCAGGATTTGAAACAGCTCAACTGGAATTCCATCACCTCCACTAGCTTTGTTCGTATTGATGCTTTCTAATGCCTGCTTGACTTCACATTCCAGGATGTCTGGCTCTAGGTGAGTGATCACACCATTGTGATTATCTAGGTTGTGAAGATCTTTTTGTACAGTTCTTCTGTGTATTCTTGCCACCTCTTCTTAGTATCTTCTGCTTCAGTTAGGTACATACCATTTCTGTCCTTTATTGAGCCCATCTTTGCATGAAATTGTTCCCTTGGTATCTCTAATTTTCTTGAAGAGATCTCTGGTCTTTCCCATTCTGTTGTTTTCCTCTATTTCTTTGCACTGATCGCTGAGGAAGGCTTTCTTATCTATTCCTCTGGAGAACCCTAAAAATACGAGCTCCTAGAAAGAGAACAAGGGCAAGGCAAGTCTAGAGGGAGGCTTCAGAGGGCAAGAGGGAAAACCCAGAGGAGAGAGTGGAATCTAGTGGCTAGCAGAGGCAGTTAGCCAGCTACCACATCCTGAAAACCATATTTGGCAGATACCAAAGAGCACAAGGAAATAGTCACTCTTAACCCACAAAAGAGCATTTGAGTGACTCTCCTGTCTCTGTACTTTTAAAACTTGTATTCAACTGTTTTGATTTTACTTTGCAATTTTTTTCCCTTAATTTCAAAATTTTTCCATGGAGCCCCTACTTCCTTCAAAGAGGCAGCAAGTCCTAGAGATCAAGAGCAAAGAATCTGAAGTCAACTTCCCAGGTTCAAACCTCACCCTACCTCTTCATGGCTGTACCAAACACTGTACTAAAACCCTGACCTGCCTCAGTCCCCTTATCTGTAAAATGGGAATGATGACAGTACCTACATCATGGAACTGCTGTGAGGAGTAATTGAGTTGATGCATTTTTTCCATGGATTTTGTGTGGTTAGGGCAGTGCTTAACACAGAAGGTTACATTTGTTATTATTATTCACAAGCCCACTCTCTCTTTTATTTTGTTTTTTGTTTTTGTTTTTGTTGTATTATGTCTTCTAGGCAGAAAAACTACGTAGCCTTCACCCTCTCTAAAGAGAAGCACAGTGACTAAATCAGTGACCCCCGCAATTCTAGCCTTTGTTTATTATTTAAAACCAGTGGTCTCCAACCATCTCATCAGTAAATATTTTTAAGCATAAACCAAAATACATATTTATGTATTTATGAAGTATTGGCAGGCACTATTATCATTAATTAATATTTCTAAGCATAGTGCACCCACAGGAGGAGATTCATTATTAGTAATAATGGACATAAATCCATATTCCAAATAGCTGTGACCATTATGAACTTCTGGGCCAATTTTCAGCTGAATTTCACTAGCTTATCATTGAGCTAATGTAGCCAGTGAAGACCAGTGTCGCTGCTCACACTCTCTTGCTCCTTGGTATCTGCAACAGTATCTTCACTCTGCTGTTTCTTTGCAAGAAACTAGGAAACCTCTTATAGCATTTGCCCATTTTGTGAGATTTTTCTTATTTCAAATTAGATACTGTAATCCACAAATCCATTTAGTCGGGCATACAGAAGTTGCAGTCTGTCACAGTACACTCATCAACTTTGGGTTCCACTGGCCTCCACTCCACTGAGACCAAAGTGCCTTGGGTACTGAGTGATGTCTGATGGACGGATGGAAAGGGCCACTGTCAACCCAGACATTAGACATCTTTAAGG
Source organism: Nanger dama (assembly GCA_917880005.1). NCBI lineage: Eukaryota > Metazoa > Chordata > Mammalia > Artiodactyla > Bovidae > Nanger > Nanger dama. The sequence goes on from CAKJTW010000075.1 coordinate 1,168,496, forward strand.
CTTTTGTGCTAGCTGTTCTCTGCTTGACCCTGAAGATACATTTGCCGCTTCTCTGCCCAGCTCAGTGCCCTAGGAGGCTGACCGCAAAGGGCCCTACATCCCCCACTCTCTTGCCAGTTGGCATTTTGTCTGATAGGAGGTGCTGGCAGAGACCAGAGCAGAAAAGAGTTCAGTGTCCTTCCTGCCTGCTCTCTCCTGGCTGGTCCCTGGTGCCTGGCAGAAACTGTATCTTTCCTCCTTACAGTTCCAGCCATCCCTAGGCTTCTCTCCAAATCTGGGAGAAGTAATTGTCATTGTTGCTCATCTCTGGGGGCCTCAGCATCTTCTGTGTTCCCTTAATCCTGCCCACCCCTGTCTGAGTAATTCCTCTGATGAAACTACACAAGATTATTCCCTGGCAGAAGATAATTGCTTGATGTCTCACTCTTTAATAGAAAAATCAATAGTGGTTTTTGGTTTTTTTCTTCCAGCATCTCACTTTGGAGACTACTGGTTTAAAGAACTGTTCTGATAATTGAGTCAAATCACTTTTCCTGAATAGTATGAAAGGAAGACTGAGATTTCCATCATTCTTTGCTCATGCCAACAAGCACAAGCTGAAAGAGGTGGACTCACAAATGAGTCCTGAATAGCCAGTCAGCAGAGCCGGCTTCTACTCAGGGCTCCGTCACAGCTGGGCTAAACCTGAAGGAAGCCGCTTCCACTCTCTGACTCAGTTTCCTCATCTGTAATAGGAAGGAAGGTGAGTTAGTTTAGCTATTTCTAGGTCCCCTTTATTTTATATAACCTTTTGTGATTTTAGGAAATCATTTATTAGTTCAGATTAAACTAGTCTGTCTCTTTGTTTTATTTCTTGCTTCTTCAGTGATGTCTCCATCCCCTCTCCAACTTCCACAACAGACATGTACACACCCTCCACCAGTTAGAATTTTTCTTGGATGAAAATCCTTTCAATTTTATAAACTCCTAGGTAATAAGAAATGAGAAAGCCCAGATACAACATCAGTAATAAACTGAATCCTACTCTTGGCCAAATGCTTTCAAACGTATTATTCTTTTGAACTGTCATAGCAGCCCTGTAAGGGAGATACTAGTATTGAATATTATGTTCACTTCACAAGTGTGGAAACCAGGGAGGCTCAGAGAAATTAGACGATGTGTCCAAAATCACACAGTCTGATAGGCTGGAAATGGCTCATGAGAGCTGAGCTGAATGCATTCACCTTTTTTCAACTCCACATTCAGTAGCACGTTAGTAACTTACAATCAACCATGAAAAGTGAAAGTGAAGTCACTCAGTTGTGTCCGACTCTTTGTGACCCCATGGACTGTAGTCTACCAGGCTCCTCGGTACATGGAATTTTCCAGGCAAGAGTACTGGAGTGGGTTGCCATTTCCTTCTCCAGGGGATCTTCCCAACCCAGGGATTGAACCCGGGTCTCCCACATTGCAGACAGAGGCTTTACCATCTGAGCCACTAGGAAGCCCATACAGTCAACCATAGTGGGAATATTTCCATCTCAGAAATCAGCAAGGATACAAATCAGAACTTTTTTTTCTTATTTGGAGAGCTGATTCTTTTCAACATTTACTATCACACACTTCGGTCACACAGTTCCTAAACCACAGAGATAGGTTCTAAGCTCAAATCTGACCCTAAACCTGCTGTGCTTTTATGACTCTGCAGGCTCCTTTTGCCACACAGTGCCTGGTATTATACCATGTGAAGAGTCTTTGTGAAATATTTCCTACACCAGGTGCCCAGGGTCCCTAGGCTAAGCCGTCATTAGCCTTGACATCCAAACAGTCTTTTAGAGGGAGACTTGCCAACAAGTAACTGAAAAACCTCTTGGCTTGTGCTCACAGCCTTGCCCCAGTAGACGAGAAAAGATTATACACAGAGGACAGCCCTGTGTCCGTTCCCCTCCTGTGTGTGAACACAGCTCCCTCTGCCCCTCTCCCAGTCAGCATCTGCCCCTCTTTCTAGTCAGGCATTTCACAGCTCTGAAGTGCTTTGACATGAAAGTTATTTTAAAACTATAATTGATTTATAATACTGCACTAGTTTCTGGTGTACAGCAAAGGGATTCAGTTATATATAAATATGTGTTGTTTTCAGATTCTTTTCCATTATAGATTATTAAAACATTGAATATATAGTTCCCTGTGCCATACAGTGAATCTTTATTGTTATCTATTTTACATATAGGGGTGTGTATCTGTTAATCCCATGCTCCTAATTTATCTTTCCCCCTCACTCCCCCTTTGATAACCATAAGCTTATTTTCTATGTCTGTGTTTCTGTTTTGTAAGTAAATTCAGTTGTATTGTTAGCAAGTGATATCATGTGATATTTGCCGTTCTCTGTCTGACTTACACACTTAGTATGATAATCTCTAGGTCCACTCATGTTGCTGCAAATGGCAATATTTCATTCCTTTCTGTGGTTTTTGTTGTTGTTCAGTCGTGTCCAACTCCAGTATTCTTGCCTGGGAAATCCCATGGACCAAGGAGGCTGACAGGCTATAATCCATGTGGTCACAAAGAGTCAGACACAACTTAGTGACTAAACAACAACAACACAATGTCACATAAGGTTAAAGTATACAACATAATGATTTGATACATTGGATGTTATGATTTTTTTGTAACACGTTATGGAAAAATATTTACACACTTTTTGGCCAGCCCAATATATTGTTACCAGAGAAGGCAATGGCACCCTACTCCAGTACTCTTGCCTGGAAAATCCCGTGGATGGAGGAGCCTAGTAAGCTGCATTCCATGGGGTCACTAAGAGTCAGACACGACTGAGCAACTTCACTTTCACTTTTCACTTTCATGCATTGGAGAAGGAAATGGCAACCCACCCCAGTGTTCTTGCCTGGAGAATCCCAGGGACAGGGGAGCCTGGTGGGCTGCCATCTATGGGGGTCACACACAGTCGGACACGACTGAAGTGACTTAGCAGCGGTAGCAGCAATATATTGTTACATGATACCACAATTAGGTTAGTTAACACCTTCATCAAAAACAGTTGGCTTAAACATCATCATGAAAAAGTTGGCTTAAATCTCAGCATTCAGAAAACTAAGATCATGACATCCGGTCCCATCACTTCATGGCAACTAGATGGGGAAACAATGGAAACAGTGACAGACTTTATTTTGGGGGCTCCAAAATCACTGCAGATGGTGACTGCAGCCATGATATTAAAAGATGCTTGCTTTTAGGAAGAAATGCTATGACCTAGACAGCATATTAAAAGGCAGAGATATTACTTTGTCAACAAAGTTCTGTCTAATGAAAGCTATGGTTTTTCCAGTAGTCACATATGGATGTGAGAGTTGGACTATAAAACAAGCTGAGTGCTGAAGAATTGAGAAAACTCTTGAGAGTCCCTCAGACTGCAAGGAGATCTAACCAGTCAGTTCTAAAGGAAATCAGTCCTGAATATTCATTGAAAGGACTGATGCTGAAACTGAAACTCCAATACTTTGGCCATCTGATGCGAAGAACTGACTCATTAGAAAAGACCCTGGAGCTGGGAAAGATTGAAGGCAGGAAGAGAAGGGGATGACAGAGGATGAGATGGTTGGATGGCATCACTCACTCGATGGGCATGAGTTTGAGTAAGCTCTGGGAGTTGGTGATGGACAGGGAAAGGGAAGGCTGGCATGCTGTGGTCCATGGAGTCGCAAACAGTTGGACACAACTGAGTGACTGAACTGAACTGAATACCTTCATCACCTGATGCGATTACCACTTCAGATGTCTATGGTGAAAACATTTAAGATTTACTCTCTGAGCAACTTTCAAGTATCTAATACATTGTTAACTCAGGCTATACCCCAGAACTTATTCATCTTACAACTGGAGATCTGTATCATTTACCCGACAGTTCTCCATTTCTTCCAGCTCCCAGCTCCTGTCTATTTCTGTGAGTTTGGCTGTTTTAGATTCCATATATGTTAGATTATCTAGCATTTGTCTTTCTCTGTCTACTTATTTTACTTAGCATAATGTTAATGTGCTCAATGTCCATCCATGTTGTCACCAATGACAAGATTTTGTTTCTTTTCATAGCTGAATAATATTCCATTACATATTTTTAATATGAGATATTAAAATATTTTTATATAATGTATATATCTATATTATTTTGTTTTTCAGTCACTGTGTTGTGTCCAACTTTGTGACCCCATGGACTGCAGCACGCAAGGCTTCCCTGTCCTTCACCATCTCCTGGAGCTTGCTCAAACTTGTGTCCATTGAATCGGTGATGCCATCCAACCATCTCATCCTCTGTTATCCCCTTCTCTTCTTGCCTTCAATCTTTTCTGCCATCAGGGTATTTTCCAGTGAGTCAGCTCTTTGCATCAGGTGGCCCAAGTATTGGAGCTTCAGCTTATATATTATATATAACATAACATATATATATGCATATATTTATATAGCACATATTCTTTATCCATTCATCTGCCAATGGACACTTAGTTTGCTTCCCTGTCTTGGCTATTGTGAACAACAAAGCTGTAATGAAGTCCCAGTGCAAGGGACAAATGGCACTGAGTATTCTGACCTTGTAAATTCAACAGCTGGAGCCAGCCACCACCCCAAGGGGCTTATGGAAAGGTCAGAATCAACTGAATTCCCTCCACCCTCTGAGTCAGGAAGAGTGAAGAGGGGAGAACAGTGTTCATAGGAAGAGCCTATATCCTCCCCCACTCCCCCACTGGGACTCCAGGAGAATCATTCATAAAGTCCAGGAGTTCCAACAATCTAGAGGACCGGCATTTCATTCCCTACTTGCAACTGTTAACTGGGGTAGGGGAAGACAGACTTGGAGAGGACACTGGCTTGGGAGAGGGAGGGGTAGCGAGGCACCCTGCAACATCCCCAGAGGCACACAAGGGCGTGCACATTTCCCCAGGGTGGAGTGGACACTAAGAAGGTAACTGGGCTTGAGCCATCTTCTCTGCACCTCATTAAAAGAGAATCCCCCTATATATTAAGTTAACCTTAAAAATGCATTCCAGTATATAGTAGGTACAAACAGTGTTTGATTCCATTTATATGAGGTACCTAGAATAATGAAGGACAGGGAGGCCTGGCATTCTGCAGTCCACGGGGCCGCAAAGAGTCGGACACATGTTAGCAATGGAACAACAATGACAAAGAATAGTCAAATTCATAGAATCAGATCCCACCCTCTTTGCCAAAAAAAAGAAAAATTCAGAGTCAGAAAACACATTGGTAGATGCCAGGGGCTGAAGGGTGGAGGGTGGGAAGGAGGAATGGGGACTTAGAATTTAATGGGGACAGAGTTTCAGTTTAGAAAGGTGAAAAACTCCAGAGATGTATGATGGTGAGAGTCACACAATGTGAATGTTCTGAGTGCCACTGAACTGTACAGTTAAACATGGTCAAAATAGTATGTTTTATATTATGCGACTTCTACCACAATAAAAAACACACACACACATTTTAAAAAGGGTGTCCCCCAGGTCAGTGACCCCAGAAGCCATGGAAGAGGCAGGAACTGAAGTAGGGTCAGGGGAAGAGGTTGCAACTGAAGGCAGCTCTCCGAGCTGGGGAGTGTGTTAGGGATGGAGAGATTCCCAAAGGGCCTGCAAAGGGCCGGCCCTCACACACCATGGAAGACCCCCCACCTCCCCACCCTGAGAACGAACCGACTACCAAGCAGCTGGAGAGACAGCAAGAGCTCGTGTAGAGAGGACAGAAACCTCACCCTGGACTGCCAAGTAAGGCAAGTGTCACCCTCCTACCGCCCACCCACACCTAAGCTCTGGGAGGAGAGACAGCCACAAGGAACCCAGCAGAGAATGCAGTCACGGGTGGGGAGGAGAGGGGCCGGGAGGGGAGGAGAGCTACGGTGGGAATCGGGGACGTTATAAAATAAACCAGGCCGAAGCCCAGTTCTGGAGTGAAACTGCTAATAACCAGCGGGAAACGAAAAACCGCATAATTTGGCCTGAAGGTCATCAAGGAGGCTGTTACCATGGAGCTTTGGAAAGACCCATATAACAATGGTTGGGAGCCAGTTCTGAAACAATATGTATTTCCATGCTGATGCCCCAAACTGACACTTCCCACTAAGCTCCTTCCAGTTTATTTAACATTATTACTGCGTGTCTGGTACTAGATCTATGATAAATTAGGAGACTGGGATTGACATATACACACTTACTATGTATAACGTGGATAACTAATGAGAACCTCACCCAGGGGGAAAAAATAAAGAGCTAGAGTTATCATATTTGAGGAGCCCACATATTTATGGAGGAGAGCCAGGCATATAAACCGAAAATTTTAATACTCTACAACCAGGTTTATATGAGGTTCAGCAGAGACACAAGAATATTTATACCGAATAGACTTTTCTATGTTTCAGTTTCCTCATCTATAAAACAGGAATAATAACAGCATCTACTTATAGGATGGCTGGTTGGATAAAGAGAGCTGTTTTATGTAGAAAAGTACCTGGCACAGAGTAAGCTGAACACTTTTCCTAGCATTCAGTATTTCTAGCTGTAGTTATTTTTGCTACTTGTATATTGAATTAGCAAGGCACTGTTCTAAGCATGTGAAATGGTTGATTATCTCAACAGTTCTATGGAATAGGCACTACTTTTTAGCCCCCCTTTATAGACAGAACTGAAGTACAAGAGGATGAGCAGCTTGGCGAGGGACACACAGTGGAACTGGCCTTCAAACCTGGGCTGTCTAAATCCAGAGTGCACACTCACTTCACTGGGCACTTCCGGGAATGCAGAGGCGAAAGCCTTTTTTTCCAAAACAGCAACCGATAAAATATAAGTCCTAAAATAACTTGCAACAAAAAAAGAAGTCTGGCTCTGGACTCTGAAAACACTCGCACACACTTTTCGATCCAATTTTAAATTTGAAAAGGCAGAAATTCTGGTGGAGTCCTGGCTGTGCAGACATGAATTCACTGGGTGATGTGGGCAGGGTCCCTCCTGGTGCCCCTGCCATCAATCCCACCTCTGGCTCTGCTTGGGGAAGCAGCGTCCTGCCCCTCGGCCTGCTTCGACTTGAGTGCTGTTCCCTTCAAAGGGAAGTTCAGGTCCTCGAAGTGCAGCCTGGACGAGCTATGTTGCTCTCAGAGTTTATGTAACCATCCCAGCTCCAAGACGAGAGATGCCAGGGTGATAATGACAGGCTTGCAGGCCTGTCACTGGGGAGAGAAAACATGGATAAGAGCTCCATCTGCCTGTGGAGTCCAAACTTGTCTGAAAACCTAAGAAAGCACCGTGAAAAGGAATCAACAGGCCAAACCCCTAGCACCCCCATTCAAAACATCCTTTTTTTATTAAATAGACGGAATTTGGCTGCCCCCAAATTGAGCATGACTGTGAAGTTGTAAATGACATCATCTCATCTGGATAGCATTTTGTTAAAATGGAGAGGCTCCTATAAAGTTCCCAGCCACAAAACCCGCCCCTCCAAAATGTTCTTTAATCAAGAACAGTAAAAAAGAAGAATTCAACTTAAGTAATTTTTTAAAGAAGTTCATTAACCCATGCTATGCATCAGGATTCCAGATATCAAAATCTTGCTTCTCTTTTACACTCTAAATTATGAGCTCATGTCTGCTGTTCCCATGGTGGGGGTTGGTGGTCCCAGCTTTCAATTCTCGGGCCTTTCATCAATCCTAAAATTAACATTCTTTCCATTTTTTATATCTTTGAATTCAGGCTACATCTTAACAATCCATGGCATCTTAGATATAATAAAACACAGACATGATCCAAATACATGTAGCCCATCAATTCTACTTTTAAATTCCTCCCTGGTCAGGCCCTCCTCTCCTCCTCTAGTGCCTTCCCCCAACTAGGGCCCTCAGCATCGCTTGCCTGGAAGTTTACAAGAGGTACTTAGCCTGTCTCCCCATCTCCAGACTGAACGCCTCCAACATACCCACTTTGCTGCCCGAGAGGTCTTTCTAGAACACATTAACTAATCCCACCACTTCCCTGTTTATGATCATTCAATAGATAATTGTTGAATCTGGATAACAGGTCAATGAAGATCTTTTTGCTATTTTTTTCTAATTTTGGGAAGGTGTCTTAGTCTCAGGCTGCCACAACAAAATAAAACAGACTGGGGCCTTTAAGAACAAAAATTTATTTTTTCACAGTTCCAAAGGCTGGAGGGTCCCAGATCAAGGTCAAACAGGGTCCAGTTTCTGATAAGAGCTCTCTTAGACCTGCAAACATCCATTTTCTTGCTGTAGCCTCACATGATGGACAGCTGACCTCATTTAATCTTAATTTCCTTCTAAAGATCCTATCTCCGAATACAGTCACATCGGGAGTTACAGCTTCAACATGTGAATTTTAGGAGGGAACACAATTCAGTCCATAAGAGTATATTTTAAAACTTACATAATAAAATGTATAATATATCAGTGCTGCTGCTGCTGCTGCTAAGTTGCTTCAGTCGTGTCCGACTCTGGATGCCCTAAACTATTACAATGGCTACCTCCAGGACGGGCAGGGGGTGGGGGGTAGTGGGGGACGGATTTGGATGGACCCAGAAGAGAGTAGTGAAAGAGGACTTTCTGTCTTTAACTGTAAAATTATTCTTTCTTGTTCCAAAGTATAAGAGTTACTTTTGTCATTTTTATAAAAATTTTCAAATTATTCTGAAGCTTCCCATTAACACTAATCTAACACCCAAGCTCAGTGTCATGGCAGCAGGGCTGGTGATAATATAGTCCGTGCATCCCCGAAAGCCACATTCAGAGACATACATACCTTCTGCCCCAGGTCCTCAAAATTACAGACAGCTCCCAAAACTAGCCATCTCTTTCATGCCTCTGTTGCGAATTCTTCCCACTGTCTGGAATGCCCTTCCCTGTTCCGTAAACTTCAGTTCTCCCTACAACACCCAGCTCCAATGTGACCTCTTCTATAAAGACTTCCTTGAGCATCTCCTCCCAATTCCTAAGGCACTATGTCCACGGTCCCATCACAGCCCCAATCTCACCATATTGTAATTATTTGCTGGCAGAGCCGTCGCTCCCAATAGGCTAAATCTTTAAAAATCTGGATTATTATTCATTCATTTTTGTATCCACCATGCATAGTTCAGTGGCTGCCAAATCATAGTAGTTTATTACATGTATGCAGTATAATTAACTAATGAAATAGATTTTTCTGTTCATACCCAACTGTGTTTCGTAAATTTAATTCCAATCACAATCCAGCTGACCTGAAGTGGAAGTGGGTAAGCTTCTGGAGGAGGTAGTTCTAAGACTAACAAAAAGTCTGCTTTCCCATCATATGTAGCTAGTGAATCTATAGTCAGTTTGTCCAAAAAGAAAAAACAATCTCTGTCTAAGGCACTTGTTCCTTATAATCTCTTGGGACATATTTTTTATTTTTTTACATTTTATTTGATACTGAAGCATAGCTAATAAACGACCTTGTGACAGTTTCAGGTGGACAGCAAAAGGACTCAGCCATATATATACATGCATCCCTTCTCCCTCTAGGAGCTTATTTTTAAAAAGAAAACAGATTTTCAGTCCTTACTCTGACCAACTAAATGAGAATCCCCAAGTCTGTAAAAGCTTAAAACACCCTGGGAATGCTGATGAAGTTGGTCCGAGGATAGGTGTTTTGAGACTTCCACTTTAGGGGAAAACAGGAAAAGGGCTAAGGTAAATTCACTCATGATACTGTGATGTCAAGCAGCTTTTTCTTCTTCTATTTACAGTAAATGGTGGATTAACTTTAATTCATATCATTTGCTTTGGAAACTTGCTGCATCCCTCTGATGGATGAATTAGATATTAGAAACAGGTGCATTGACATCCTTTATCTGCACTATAGAGGTGTGAGGCAAAACCAAAGATGTTTTCGAAGGTTGTGTTAGAGAGAACTCACTAAAGAAAGGGCCGAGATAAGCCAAGGCAGCACGCCAAATGTCCTGCTTTCTTATAGGCTCCAGATGAAGAGCAAACCACTCAGCTTGGCAGCCTGTGCTGCGCTGGACATTTTCTCTCCACTGCTCCAGATTCACTCTCCTCTCCCCTCTATCCTCTTTGTCACCTAAAAGGCTAGCCCATGTGAACTGCATCTGTGGATCTCTCACCTGTGGCTTCTGGTTAGATCCGGCCAATGAAAGGAAGACAAAGAGCTCCGGAGGGTGAGGCAGGGTGGAAGGCAGATTACGTATTCCTGCCAGCACCTCCCTGCTATAATGAGGGACCACAAGCCTAGAGGTGAAAAACAACACAAATTTCTCATTTTGCCATTCTGTAGGTCAGAAGTCTAGAATGGGTTGGCAGCACTGGTTCCTCCTGAAGGTTCTCAGGGAGAATCCATGTCTTTGCCTTTTCCAGTTTCTAGAGGCTGCTTGCTTTCCGAGGCTGTTGGCCCCACGTCACTCTGACCTCTGCTTCCACCATCACATCTCTTTCTCTGTCTCTGACTATCCACCCTCCCTCCTAAGGAATGCTTGGTCCCAGTCACCACTATCTTTTGTACAGACAACCCCAACAGCATTCTTTTCTTCATATTTATTTTTATTTATTTATTTGTTTGGCTGTACCAGGTCTTAGTTGCGGCGCATGGAATCTTCTAGTTATGGCCTGTGGAATCTAGTTTTGAAAGGTTGTTGCTGAGCCACGAAAAGATGCCGGGATTCTTAGCCTCTGGAGGAGAAGGATTCAAGCCGGGGCCAGAGACGAGGCTTGATCACTCAGAGCTTTTTGTGATAAAGTTTTATTAAAGTATAAAGGAGATAGAGAAAGCTTCTGACATAGGCATCAGAAGGGGGCAGAAAGAGTACCGCTCTGCTAGTTTTTTAGTTGGATGTTATATAGTCACTAGCAGTTCGTTAATGAAAGAAAGGAATGTCTTAAAACTCAGAATGGCACCAGGCCCCTCATCTATAAGATGTATTTTGGGATAATCTTGGCACCAGATGAGTCATCCTGGGCCATAAAATGATTGACTTGAATCTTGTAGAAGGGCAGATTACCATAAAAATAGTTTCATTTGCATAGATTAGGGGAACAGTGTCTGAGTATAACATAATGGTTTGTCAAGTCGGTTCCACCTAATGGCTCAGAAACCTCCTTTTAAATTTGTATAGAGAAGGGGGAAAAAATCACTAGTTTGTTTCCTCCTGCCGCTTAAGAGAGAGAGAAAAATGTCTGACACTTGGAGCCTATTTCCTCCGTTTGCAGACCCCTGGCCTTCCTACCTGTTACCCTCTCAGTTTCCTGACCAGCGTTCGAACTTTGGCCCTCTGATTGGGAGTGCTGAATCTTAGCCACTAGACTACCAGGGAAGCATTCCCATTCTGTCTACTTCATTCTCCACACAGCAGCAAATCGGATAATGTCACTTGTCTATTTAGGACCCTTTGGTGGGTTCCTATTACAGTTGGAATAAAACTGAATTTCCTACCAAGGGCTGGTAAGGCCCTCCATGACCTGTCCTGACCATCTTTCTGGCCTCATCTCACCCTTCTCTCCTTGTTATGCTCCAGCCACACACACTCTCTTTCAAACCCTTGAACTTGTCAAGTTCTTCCCCAACCCACTTACCAAAACCTTTGTATTATTTCTTCTTTCCAGGCTCTTTCCTATCATCAGGGCTAAAATGTCACCTGGTCAGAGAAGTCTTCCTTTCCTTCCCATGCAAAGTAAGATCTGAGCTTCCTTCCCCAGCCCACCTCCATTATTCTATATTTCAACCCTTCCACTATTTCCTTGGTGGTGCCTATTACAATTTGTAATGATTCCACTTGCTTGTTTTTTAATGTGTTCTCTGCTGCTGCTAAGTTGCTTCAGTCGTGTCCGACTCTGTGTGATCCCATAGATGGCAGCCCACCAGGCTCCCCTGTCCCTGGGATTCTCCAGGCAAGAACACTGGAGTGGGTTGCCATTTCCTTCTCCAATGCATGAAAGTGAAAAATGAAAGTGAAGTTGCTCAGTCATGTCCGACCCTCAGCAACCCTGTGGAATGCAGCCTTCCAGGCTCCTCCATTCATGGGATTTTCCAGGCAAGAGTACTGGAGTGGGGTGCCATTGCCTTCTCTGAATGTATTCTCTACTAGGTTGTAAATCCTTGAGGCACAAGGATTCTGTCTTACCTAAAAGCATATCCCTACCACTTCTGAGTGTGACAAAGTGAAAGTGATAATTGTTCAGTCTATGTCATATTTGTTGTATGTGGTATGCGGCCATTTCTTAGACTCTTATAAACAATGGCTAATAAATTCAAAATTGTAGACTATCACTGTGTGAGCCAGTTTCCTTTACTTGTTTTCAAAGGCTCAAACCTGACTAGCTGTTGCTATAATTGTATCTCCAGCCCTACGATAATGTTGCAGGTAATACATTAAATACAAATCCTTACCATTACTATTCAATACACTCAGTTCAACAGTTACTTACAAGCACTACACACTGTGTATCTTACAAGGAGCAGGTGTGAGGTGTCATCATCCACTTGTAATGAAAAGTAGCATTATTTTACTTAAACAAACAAATAATAGTAGGAATTAGTTTTGATGCATATTAAAGGACAGAAATGGTATGTACCTAACAGAAGCAGAAGATATTAAGAAAAGGTGGCAAGAATACACAGAAGAACTGTACAAAAAGATCTTCATGACCCAGATCATCACAATGGTGCGATCACTCACGTAGAGCCAGACATCTAGAATGTGAAGTCAAGTGGGCCTTAGAAAGCATCACTATGAACAAAGCTAGTGGAGGTGATGGAATTCCAGTTAAGCTGTTTCAAATCCTGAAAGATGATGCTGTGAAAGTGCTGCACTCAATATGCCAGCAAATTTGGAAAACTCAGCAGTGGCCACAGAACTGGAAAAAGGTCAGTTTTCATTCCAATCCCAAAGAAAGGCAATGCCAAAGAATGCTCAAACTACCACACAGTTGCACTCATCTCACATGTTAGCAAAGTAATGCTCAAAATTCTCCAAGCCAGGCTTCAGCAATACGTGAACCGTGACCTTCCAGAAGTTCAAGATGGTTTTAGAAAAGGCAGAGGAACCAGAGATCAAATTGCCAACATCCGCTGATCATGGAAAAAGTAAGAGAGTTCCAGAAAAACATCGATTTCTGCTTTATTGACTATGCCAAAGCCTTTGTGTGGATCACAAGAAACTGTGGAAAATTCTGAAAGAGGTGGGAATACCAGACCACCTGACCTGCCTCTTGAGAAACCTATATGCAGGTCAGGAAGCACCAGTTAGAACTGGACATGGAACAACAGACTGGTTCCGAATAGGGAAAGGAGTACGTCAAGGCTGTATATTGTCACCCTGCTTATTTAACTTCTATGCAGAGTACATCATGAGAAATGCTGGGCTGGAAGAAGCACAGGCTGGAATCAAGATTGCCGGGAGAAATATCAATAACCTCAGATATGCAGATGACACCACCCTTATGGCAGAAAGTGAAGAGGAACTAAAAGCCTCTTGATGAAAGTGAAGTGCAGTTCAGTTCAGTCACTCAGCTGTGTCCGACTCTTTGCAACCCCATGAATCACAGCACGCCAGGCCTCCCCTATCCATCACCAACTCCTGGAGTTCACTCAGACTCACATCCATCGAGTCAGTGGTACCATCCAGCCATCTCATCCTCTGTTATCCCTTTCTCCTCCTGCCCTCAATCCCTCCCAGCATCAGAGTCTTTTCCAATGAGTCAACTCTTTGCATGAGGTGGCCAAAGTACTGGAGTTTCAGCTTTAGCATCATTCCTTCCCAAGAACTCTAAGGGCTGATCTCCTTCAGAATGGACTGGTTGGATCTCCTTGCAGTCCAAGGGACTCTCAAGAGTCTTCTCCAACACCACAGTTCAAAGCATCAATTCTTCGGCACTCAGCCTTCTTCACAGTCCAACTCTCACATCCATACGGGACCACAGGAAAAACCATAGCTTTGACTAGACGGACCTTAGTCGGCAAAGTAATGTTTCTGCTTTTAAATATACTCTCTAGGTTGGTCATAACTTTTCTTCCAAGGAGTAAGTGTCTTTTAATTTCATGGCTGCAATCACCATCTGCAGTGATTTTGGAGCCCAAAAAATAAAGTCTGACACTGTTTCCACTGTTTCCCCATCTATTTCCCATGAGGTGATGGGACTGGATGCCATGATCTTCGTTTTCTGAATGTTGAGCTTTAAGCCAACTTTTTTGCTCTCCTCTTTCACTTTCATCAAGAGGCTTCTGAGTTCCTCTTCACTTTCTGCCATAAGGGTGGTGTCATCTGCATATCTGAGGTTATTGATATTTCTCCCAGCAATCTTGATTCCAGTTTGTGCTTCTTCCAGCCCAGCATTTCTCATGATGTACTCTGCATAGAAGTTAAATAAGCAGGGTGACAATATACAGCCTTGACGTACTCCTTTTCCTATTTGGAACCAGTCTGTTGTTCCATGTCCAGTTCTAACTGTTGCTTCCTGACCTGCATACAGATTTCTCAAGAGACAGGTCAGGTGGTGTGGTATTCCCATCTCTTGAAGAATTTTCCACAGTTTCTTGTGATCCACACAATCAAAGGCTTTGGCATAGTCAATAAAGCAGAAATCGATGTTTTTCTGGAACTCTCTTACTTTTTCCATGATCAGCGGATGTTGGCAATGTGATCCCTGGTTCCTCTGCCTTTTCTAAAACCATCTTGAACTTCTGGAAGGTCACGGTTCACGTATTGCTGAAGCCTGGCTTGGAGAATTTTGAGCATTACTTTGCTAACATGTGAGATGAGTGCAACTGTGTGGTAGTTTGAGCATTCTTTGGCATTGCCTTTCTTTGGGATTGGAATGAAAACTGACCTTTTCCAGTCCTGTGGCCACTGCTGAGTTTTCCAAATTTGCTGGCATATTGAGTGCAGCACTTTCACAGCATCATCTTTTAGGATTTGAAACAGCTTAACTGGAATTCCATCACTTCCACTAGCTTTGTTTGTAGTGATGCTTTGGCTTAAAGGTCAACATTCAGAGAATTAAGATCATGGCATCCGGTCCCATCACTTCATGGGAAATAGATGGGGAAACAGTGGAAACAGTGTCAGACTTTATTTTTCTGGGCTCCAAAATCACTGCAGATGGTGATTGCAGCCAGGAAATTAAAAGACGCTTACTCCTTGGAAGGAAAGTTATGACCAACCTAGATAGCATATTCAAAAGCAGAGACATTACTTTGCCAACAAAGTCTGTCTAGTCAAGGCTATGATTTTTCCAGTAGTCATGTATGGATATGAGAGTTGGACTCTGAAGAAAGCTGAGTGCTGAAGAATTGATGCTTTTGAACAGTGGTTTTGGAGAAGACTCTTGAGAGTCCCTTGGACTGCAAGGAGATCAAACCAGTCCATCCTAAAGGAGATCAGTCCTGGGTGTTCATTGGAAGGACTAATGCTGAAGCTGAAACTCCAGTACTTTGGCCACCTCATGCGAAGTGTTGACTCATTGGAAAAGACTCTGATGCTGGGATGGATTGGGGGCAGGAGGAGAAGGGGACAACAGAGGATGAGATGGCTGGAAGGCATCACCAACTCGGTGGACATGAGTTTGGGTAAATTCCAGGAGTTGGTGATGGACAGGGAGGCCTAGTGTGCTGCGATTCATGTGGTCGCAAAGAATCAGTCATGACTGAGCAACTAAACTGAACTGAACCGAGGGACCAGAAAACCATGACAAGTTTATGTACATCATCTCATTTAATTGTCAAAACAGCCCTAAACAGTATAGAATACCAAGAACATAGGTTCTAGAATCATATTTATTTGGGTTCAAATGGCAGTCCTGCTTCTCTGGTTGTTTAGTCGCCAAGTTGTGTCAGACTCTTTGTGACCCCTGTGGCCAGGCTCCTCTGTCCATGGGATTTCTCAGGCAAGAATACTGGAGTGGATTGCTGTTTCCTTCTGCCTGGAATCTTCCCAACCCTGGGATCAAACTGTGTCTCCCTGCGTTTGCAGGCGGACTCTTTACCACTGAGCCGCCTGGAAAGCCTCTGCTACCCTTACAAAGTTGCTTAACTTCTCTGTGCTTCCCTTTTCTCATGGGTAAAGTGGTGGTAATAGTAGTAACCATATTTTTAGGGTCATTGAGAGGATTAAATGAGATCATGTATGTGGTGTGCATGGCACATAGAGAGCATTCGATAGATACCATCTGCTGCTGCTTCTTAACTTGTCCTTTTGTTGGGGCACTGTATGTCCTACAGCATCACCGGATGCATCCATCACAGAGGGAGTTAGCCAGGCTGAGTTCCTGCCCTTTAGAAGCACACCATCTGAGACAGCTGTGAACACACAGAATTCAGAAGAAGAGAGCAAACACGTTCCTCCAAATGGCTGTGTTCATTTACTGGCCAAGCCCAGTAAACCCATGTTCTCATTTCCTTTTCCACCAAAATAGCTATCTCTGCTCCCTGAAGAGGCCTTGGATTATTATAGTTCCTTAAATGCCCTGAAATCCTCAAGAGAGAAGGAATGTTTTCTAAAGCAGGCAGAGCTTGGAGCTAGAAGACAAAAGGTTAAATTCTCTTAAGCTACAACAATGTAACTCATTTCCTGTTTTTCTCAACTGTCTAGACACAGATCTCATAAGCATTAGCCATGAATCCCACCATCAGGTTAAAAATAGAAGGTTTAAATATGAAATGCTGTGGTGGGGGAAAGATTGTAGGTTTCTACCTTCATCCACAAAATGACTACTTTGAAAAGGGATGTTTCATCTTTGCTGTTAGTTTTTCCATAAGTTCTGTTGAGCTGTATTTCAATGGCAGAAATAGAGAATATACTTTTTCTAAAGAATATATTTGCCCCTTGAAAAGCAAATGCAATTTTCCCCATAGATTTTTAAAGCTATTTGAAGACATACCTTTATAGCAGCTTCTCTTAACAAGGAATGTGGTCACACAACTTTAAATATTTCATGTTACTGTGCAGACCAACATTTAGTCCGAAATAAATTTATACAACAAAAATCACATTAAATTTGACGTGTTTTCTTCTTCTTTTATATCTTCTGCTTCCATAAAGTGGTCTGACAAATATTTTGTTTATATCATATAATTTTTCTGGAAAACATATTTTTTTAAAACTCCTTTAATAATCCCTGGGCAGTGTTACTTAAGTGTGGGGGATCCACCATGACATGCTTCCCAAATTTATTGGACCACAGAGCCCTTTCATCATGATAAGCCTATTAACACTTCCCAAAACAGTATTCCATGGAATACCAATTTAGGAAACATGAATTGGATACCTCTATGATTTATTTTTCTGTTCTCAGAATTATATGAGGTTAAGTCCCTTTTCTAATAACCTCGGCTATGTGAATCATAACATAAAATTGAAAGTAAACAAGTACCATTGACTCTGCAATATTGTAGTATTCTCATTTGGGGCAGACAAATAGAAGCCTGCCTTGTACATACTCCTGCAGTTTCTTTAGAGTGAATGTACTCATTATGGCTTTTAATAATTACATAGGGAATTCCCTTATGGTCCAGTGCTTAGAATTCTATACTTCTGCAGGCATGGGTTCCATCTATGCAGGGAACTAAAACACCACAAGCCCAAGCAGCTCAACCCCAAAAGAAATCTATACAGATTCATTGAAATAAAAATTGATGTGTGTGTGTTAGTGAACATATTTCCTAGCTCTATCCACTGAGAGGACCTAGAAGCAATGATACCCAGCAGCAATGAGCACACCCACCGCCAAGATCATAGTTTCCATTCTCCAAGAAAAGGAACTAGTGCTTTGGGGGAGATAAAAGGAGGGGTGGGGCAAGGAAATGTAGGACGAGCCTAGAAAAAGAAGGCAATGTCAATAACAATGAATGATGGTGCATGTTAAAAGAATATAGAAGCCAACCTAATTAAGCTCCTCATGGGAAAGGTGGAACACTGCGAGCATAATAATGATATTATTGGATTATAACCCACAGAATAAAATAAATATGTATTAGCTCATTCTAATACAAATAAGTGGAAGAAAAGGAACAACTTTTCCTTATGGAGGAATTCCAATTAACAAATACAGGCATGAAGGAAATAGAAAATCTCCAGTAAGCAAACACCACGTGAATAATTGTTTCTGGCAAAAATCCTGCATAGATGCTAAAACTTGTATGCAAAAGTATGACAAAAAGTATATATTCATGGTCTCAAAGTATCTCCCCAAGATCTTTGTTAGCTGCAAGAGGAAAAACAGTAACTTAAATTCAAGAAACCTGACAGATACTTCTTGAACCAAGAGGTCAAGGTTAACAACACTAGTTATAAAATACATTGGCATCGTGTACCTCCTGAAATGGTACATGGAGAAAGATACGGCATTACTTCTGAGGTATCCTTGCTAAACTGCATTACCTAAATTTAATCAAAGAAAACACAGACAAGCCCAAACTAAAGGACATTCCACAAAGTAACTGATGAGTTCTCTTTAGAAGTGTTGAGATCATGAAACACAATTTTTAAAGAATCTAAGTTAGAGAAGATTAAGCTAGTCTTCTCATAAAGTCACTCCATTGCAATAGGAAACTGGAAACTTAAACAGGAAAACAAGCAATTTCAAGTAAGATCTGTAGTTTATAGTATTGAATCAATCTTAATTTTTGGTTTTGATCATCTGGCTGTGGTTAATTAAGATGTTAACATCAGGGGCTTCTCTGGTGGCTCAGTGATAAAGAATCCACCTGCCAATGATGTTAACATTAGGGGCTTCTCTAGTGGCTGAGTGGTAAAGAATCCACCTGCCAATGCAGGACACACAGGTTCGATATCCCTGACTCAAAGATCCCACACGTTACAGAGCAGCCAAACCCTTGCACTGCAACTATTGAGCCTGTGCCCTAGAGGCTGGGAACCATAACTACTGAGCCCACGTGCCGCAACTACGGAAGGCCGAACATCCTAGAATCCATGCTCTGCAACAGAGAGAAGCCGCAGCAATGAGAAGCCTGCACTCCACAACGAAGAGTAGCCTCCGCTCACAACTAGAGAAAATCTCTCACTGCAATGAAGACCCAGCACAGCCAAAAATAAAAAATTTTTAAAGATGTTAAAATTAGGGAAAGCTAGTGAAGCACATAGAGAAAGCAATGGCAACCCACTCCAGTACTCTTGCCTGGAAAATCCCGTGGATGGAGGAGCCTGGTAGGCTGCAGTCCATGGGGTCGTGAAGAGTCGGACACAACTGAGTGACTTCGCTTTCATTTTTCACTTTCATGCACTGGAGAAGGAAATGGCATCCCACTCCAGTGTTCTAGCCTGGAGAATTTCAGGGACAGGGAGCCTGGTGGGCTGCCGTCTATGGAGTCACACAGAGTCGGACACGACTGAAGCGATTTAGCAGCAGGAGCAGCAGCAGCAGTGAAGCACATATATGAATTCTCTGTACTATTTTTGTTAACTTTTCTTTAAGTCTAAAATTAGTTGACATTTTTTAAAGTTAAAAAAATTGATTCATTAGCAAAGTATTTATAACTCAGTGCTTGCGAAAACCAATGATATTAATAAAGTTAATAGCAATAATAATAGCAATGTGATCATTTTTTTTTAAGTTTTCACTTCCTGACCATCTTTAGTGTACCAGGAGTTGCAGTGGGAGCTTGTATGTGCTCTTTCATGTGTATGCGTGCATTTTCCTTTCACCTTCACAATGTAAGATGAAGTTAAGCAACATGACCAAAGTAATATTACTGGTCAGTGGCAAGAGCTATGACATCAACTTATGCTGTAACTTAGCAAAAACAATGAAAGTAAATTACTTGCTATTTGGAAGAGGCTAAATTGAGCAAAATTACAGGCAATGTTGAATATCTATACTACACTATTTCTGTTTCTTGTTCATCTAAGACTTAAAGGCATGTCAACAATTTAGAGAATCAAAAATGTAAATTAATCAATACCCTACATGAGTAATGTCCCCTTTTCTCCCTGAAAATGTGTCTATAAAAATTCCTTAGAGTTGCATGCATGCCTTGGAAGCTTTTCCAAGCTTTCTCACACTGATTTTACTGAATACTCACAACCACCAAATGAGATGTGTCATTTTTGTGATTTTATAAACAAAAGAAAACTAAATCTCCAAGAGACAGAGATTTTGTATTTCCTACACATCATCCCATCCCTCTGCCCATCAGGCAACAGCCTCGGTCATTTCTGTCCATCAAAATTAAGATCAACTAACATCCAAGGTGTCGTTGAATGAGGAAATAAGTAATGAAAGTCCAGGAGTGGTGGCTGGCAAAGGGGCAAGCTGATGGGAAGGAGAACAATATTTTGGCTAATTAATAGTTTTAAAATGTGCTTCTAAACTCAGCTCAGTCACTTTCTGTAACCTGGACAAGTTATTCTTTCTGCCTCTTTCTCCTCAACTGAAAAAAAAAGAATTGTAGAAAGTGTAGATGGTGATTGCAGCCATGAAATTAAAAGATGCTTACTCCTTGGAAGGAAAGTTATGACCAACCTAGATAGCATATTCAAAAGCAGAGACATTACTTTGCCAACAAAGGTCCGTCTAGTCAAGGCTATGGTTTTTCCAGTGGTCATGTATAGATGTGAGAGTTGGACTGTGAAGAAAGCTGAGAACCCAAGAATTGATGCTTTTGAACTGTGGTGTTGGAGAAGACTCTTGAGAGTCCCTTGGACTGCAAGGAGATCCAACCAGTCCATCCTAAAGGAGATCAGCCCTGGGATTTCTTTGGAAGGAATGAGGCTGAAGCTAAAACTCCAGTACGCTGGCCACCTCATGCGAAGAGCTGACTCATTGGAAAAGACCTTGATGCTGGGAGGGATTGGGGGCAGGAGGGGAAGGGGACAACAGAGGATGAGACAGCTGGATGGCATCACCGACTCGATGGACATGAGTTTGGGTAAACTCCGGGAGTTGGTGATCGACAGGGAGGCCTGGCATGCTACGATTCATGGGATCACAAAGAGTCAGACGTGACTGAGCGACTGAACTGAAGTGTAGTGGGGTGTCCCCCTAAATTTATGCCCATTCACAACTTCAGCATGTGACCTTATTTGGAAATAGAGTTACTAAAGATGTGAACAGTTATTTAAGAGGAAGTCATACAGGAATAGGGTGGGCCCTTAACCCAGTTGACTGGCGTCCATATAAGAAGAGGATGTAGAAACATACAGGGGAATGACAACAGTTTGACTTGGGAGACAGAGAATGAGTGATGCATCCACAAGCCAAGGAACCTAGAAGAGGCAAGAAAAGATTCTCCCCTACCAGTTTCAGAGGGAGTGTGGCCCTGAAGACACCTTGACTTTACTCTTCAAGCTTCCTGAACTGCTAGGATTTACATCTGTCATTTTAACCACTGAGTTTGTGGTACTTTGTGATGCAAGCAGTCCTAAGAAATGTATGCTGCTGTTGTTCATTTGCTGAGTGCATGTCCAGCTCTTTTGTGACCCCATGGACTGTAGCCTGTGAGTCCTCTCCATGTTATTTCCCAGGCAAGAACAGTGGAGTGGGTTGTCATTTCCTTCTCCAGGAGGTCTTCCTGGACCATGTATCAAACCCATGTCTCTTGCATTGGCCAGTGGATTCATTACCACTGAGCCACCAGGGAAGTCCAGGAGATGTATACAATTGCTTTATCAAGGTTAAGTTTAAAAAGGGTGTCCCTTCCTTAGGAAAATTTATGTTATGAAATAGAGTCAAATAGGTATACTTTTAAGTATCGGTGCTGGCTATTCACTATTTACACATACTCTCCTCCATTTCCCACCCTTCTGTGTGGCATGGAGCGCTGATCCCAGAAGACTGTAGTGTCCAGGCTCCCCTGCCCTTGAATTCTGGTTGAGTTTGACCAGTGGATGACAATAACTGGGAACTGGAGGCTAAGAGAGGTTTGGATATTTCTCACTCTCTCCCTCCTTTGCATTCTGGCTATGTTTTCCTCTCTTTACCACTCTAGCTCCTGCTAGGCACCATGCCTAACTCCCAACCACCATCTGCAGCTTTGAGATCCACAGTACAGTTTCCTCCCCTTGCTCCTTCATCCCTTGGGGGTTCCCTCTGCTTCCTGTTCCAAAGAGCCTCAACATCCCTATCAGTTCCCTCTATCCCTGCCTATTACAGACTGCATGTTTATGCCCCTACCCCTAACTCCTATGTTGAAGCTCTAACCCATAAGGTGATGGTATTTGGTGGTGGGGCATCTGGGAGGTAATCAGATGTAGATGAGGTCATGAGGGTGGGGCCCCCATGGTGGGATGAGTGCCCTTTTAGGAGAGAAAAAGAGACCAGAACTCTCACTCTCTCCATGTGAGGAAAAAGAGGGCAGCCATCTGCAAGCCAAGAAAAACACCTTGACCAAGGCTCTAGTCTTGGATCTCCCAGCCTCCAGAGCTATGAGAAATAAATATCTGCTTTGTAAGTCACCTGACCTGTGACATTTTTATAGAAGTTCCAGCTAGTACACTGACTCACCTGGGTAAACATTAAATCCTCTTTAAAATCCTGGCTGAATGTACTTTAGATTTTCCGTCCAACCCCTTGACTAACAGAATTGCCATGTTATAAAACAAGATATAAACCTGGCCAATGCTGGATAGTGTCACTGTGACACATACCTACAGTTTTCCCTTCTGGGCACTGGATTTTTAAAATTATTCTATCAGCTGCAAGGGTCCATTCAGGTCTATCCAATCTAGAAAATTACCTTTATTAATAGAAGAGCTTTAACTCTGGGCTCTAGAAAAACCAGAAAATAATGCACTAAAAGTGATTACACTATTGTACATCAATGTATGGGTGTATAGCAATAAAATAAAATTTTAAGTGATCTGACCCAGAACTCTACAAAATACATTCCTAATTTTCCTCAAAACTGTCAAAGTCATTAAAAAAAAAAAGAAAGAAAGAAAAACTGAGAAACTGTCACAGACCAGAGAAGACTAAAGAGATACAACAAGTAAATGCAACGTTGTGGTATCCTGAATTGAACTGTAGAAGAGAAAAAGACATGAATGGAGTAAGTGGTGAAATCCAAATAAAACCCAAAGTTTAGTTAATGGTAATGTACCAATGCTGGTTTCTTGGTTTTGATAAAAGTACCACGATAATGGTACCATGGATAATGGGCATCCCCAGTGGCTCAGTAGCAAAGAATCCCTGGGTTGGAAAGATCCCCTGGAGGAGGAAATGGCAACTCATGCCAGTATTCTTGCCTGGAGAATCCCATGGACAGAGGAGCCTGGCGAGCTACAGTCCATAGGGTCACAAGGAGTTGGACACAACTGAAGTGACTTAGCATGCACTTAGCATGCATGATAATACAAAATGTTAACATCAGGGGAAACTGAAACTGGGTAAGGGATATATGGGAACATTGCAACTCTTCTGTAAATCCAAGATATTCCAAAGTAAAAGTTTATTTTAAACAAAAAAGTGACTGGACCCACATTAAGAGTGGAAACTAAATACAGGCTGCGGCTGCTGCTGCTGCTAAGTTGCTTCAGTCGTGTCTGACTCTGTGTGAGGGACAGCAAACTTAAGCATCAATAATTTGTTTACAATAGTGAAGATTACAAGCTGAGTTTCTTACATAAACTTGATACTCTTCTCCAAAGATACTGAAAACCTTTCATCATACAGAGCTGAGAGAAGTTGTACTAGGAGAACAAGCAATGCAAAAGAGATTTCAATTCATATATGCACACCTATCCCATTTGCTAGAAATAAAACAGCTGCCAAATAACTGCAAAACAAAGCATTATGCTAACTCACAATCACCACTGTTCAGCCCAAATGAGAGTGCTGTTGAATGTCTCAATCTGCTGGTCTGTGGTTTGCAGAAGCAATATCTCTTTCACCCTATTTCCTGTGTGTCTTGAATGGAACATTAGATTATTAAAATGACTGAAATTTTGGTTTCAACTAGAGTGGGATGTGTCTGGGGAGACCCTAAGAAATAGCTCTACGGAAAGCAACTTCAGATGGAACATGGACTCCTTCAGACATCTGGACACAAGTCCCACCCTTTAAGCCCTCAGCCCTTTCATTCTCCGAGCAAAATGCATCAGTTGCACTAGGTATTAGTGCTTAGCAAAGAGCAGCAGACATGACGGTGATCTGGGGCCTTGGTAAGAACAAGCCCACATGGGCGCTTAAGAGCGTGGACAGCATCTCACAGCCTCTTTTACCTCTTCAAATTCCTAGCAGAGGGAGGGCAGGCACACTCGTTTTTCTTGATGCTGCTGCTAATGGAAAATGAGATTCTACACAGAAACACACATAGCAAGGACTGGTCTCTTATGCACAATTCTATTCCCCTTGCCTGGTTAATGCCTATATAGTAGGCACTCAGTAATCATTAATTTGGTGAATTAGACTGTCAATCAACTTTCCCCTTGGCACTGATGACAACTTAAGAAAAGGTGTTACTAGGTCTCCATCCCATGGTCTCGAGTTTTATTCACATTTTTGTGTTTTTATTTGGATCTCACCACCTCATTCAAGAAGTCATTATTTGTCCCCAAGTCTACTTTACAAAAGAATTCTGTGATCTGGTTATTATTCATATGTTTCCATCATTAAAAAATAACAACAATTGATGATTTTTCACAAGGTTGCTAGTCAGTTCAGTTCAGTCCCTCAGTTGTGTCCAACTGTTTTCGATCCCATGGACTGCAGCACACCAGGCTTCCCTGTCCATCACCAACTCCTGGAGCTTGCTCAAACTCATGTCCATCAAGTTGGATGCCATCCAACCATCTCATTCCCTGTCATCCCCTTCTCCTCCTGCCTTCAGTCTTTCCCAGCATCAAGGTCTTTTCCAATGAGTCACTTCTTCGCATCAGGTGCCCAAAGTATTGGAGTTTCAGCTTCAGCATCAGTCCTTCCAGTGAATATTCAGGACTGATTTCCTTTACAATTGACTGGTTAGATCTCCTTGCAGTCCAAGGGACTCTCAACACTCTTCTCCAACACCACAGTTCAAAAGCATAAATTCTTCAGTGCTCAGCCTTCTTTATGGTCCAACTCTCACATCCATACATGACTACTGGAAAACCCAGAGCTTTGACTAGACAGAACTTTGTCGACAAAGTAATGTCTCTGCTTTTTAATATGATGTCTAAGTTGGTCACAGCTTTCCCTCCAAGGAGCAAGTGTTTTGTTTTGTTTTGTTTTGTTTTTAATTTCATGGCTGTAGTCACCATCTGCAGTGATTTTGGAGCCCAAGAAAATAAAGTATGTCACGATTTCCATTGTTTCCCCATCTATTTGCCATGAAGTGATGAAACGGGATGCCATGATTTTAGTTTTTTGAATGTTGAGATTTAAGCCAAGTTTTTCATTCTCCTTTTCCACTTTCATCAGGAGGCTCTTCAGTTCCTCTTTGCTTTCTGCCATAAGGGTGGTGTCATCTGCATATCTGAGGTTATTGATATTTCTCCCTGGATTCTTGATTTCAGCTTGTGCTTCATCCAGCCTGGCATTTTGCATGATGTACTCCGCATAGAAGTTAAATAAGCAGGGTGACAGTATACAGCCTTGACATACTCCTTTCCCAGTATGGAACCAGTCCGTTGGTTCTAAATTGTTGCTTCTAACTGTTGCTTCTTGACCTGCATCCAGATTTCTCAGGAGGCAGGTAAGGTGGTCTGGTATTCATCTCTTCAAGAATTTTCCACAGTTTGTTGTGAAAGGGGAAAGAAGAGTTTCTTCAATGAATGGTGTTGAGGAAAGTAGATGTCCACAGGGAAAAGAGTGAAGTTAGAACCTTATCTTACACCATGTACAAAAATTAACTCAAAATAGATTGAAGATCTAAAAAATGAAAACTATAAAACTCCTAGATGAAAACACAGGAGCAAAGCTTTATGACACTGGACTTGGCAATGACTTCTTGAGTGTGACACCAAAAACACAGGCGAGAAAATCAAAAGCAGACAAATGAGACTACATCAAACTTTAAGGCTATGTGCATGAAAAGACAGAATCAGTAGAGTGAGAAGTCGGCCTATGGAATGAGAGAAAATGTTTGAAAATCATGTATCTGATAAGGAGTTAATATCCAGAATATATCATTTTTTAAAATTTCAAACATGAAATAGCATTTAAACATCATTATACTAACAATCTAATGATACTAAACTTCCACGTATTATCTGGTGGGAATGTAAGTTGGTACAAACCTTTAGAAAGGCAATTTGGAAATATGTTTTGAGAATCATAAAAATATCCATGCCCATGCCATAAAAATATCCAAACCCCATTTCCAAGAATTTGCTCGAAAGAAATTATACTATAAAAGAAAAAAGCGGCTTATGTATAAAAGATGTTTATTTCCAAGTTATTTATGCAACTGCTCGCAGACATAATCAAAATATATTTTGTTTTTCTCCCACCATCCCTCTAAAATGAACTCATTTGGAGAGAGGGGCAGTAGGAGGAAGAAAGGCGCTTGTCCTTGACTCTAGATGACAACTATTGCTGGACCTTGTCTGCTCTGGCCGCTTCAAGTAATGACAGCTTGATGCCACATCAAGTCACAAACATGGTCTTAATAGAGTAATTCAACGTTTCAGTTCATTATATTAATCAACAATTCAGTTTCATCCCAACACTTTCTCTCCCCATTCCCAGATAGTGCTAGCAGTTCAGTGGGAGGTGGAGGGGGGAGGGGGTCTCCTACGCAATTTCTTCTCTCTTCCACTGCTCTGTCGCATTTCCTCCCCCACTCACTAGCTGCTGTTTTGGATCCCATGTCAAAGTGACAGAGGTAAATGGTTATGTCTGGAAATACTTTAATTGGCTTGTGACTGGCACTGTCGTAAGTTCACTGGACTTTGAAGCTATAAACTGCTTCTTGCTTGTACACTCTTTCATGGGATCTTTGGAGATCTCCCTCTCTGGGGACCTCTCCAGTTTTAAATTCTCAGGAAAACAGAGAAGTATGAAGCATTCCGTCCCAGCTGCCACTACCCACTGCGCCCCTGGTTCCCTGACAATCCTTTCTGTTCAAACTTCATCATTTGAGTTGCTCTCGCCCCCTGGAGAAAGTCCAATGGGCAGGACTTAAGTGACTCCTGCTGGGAGTGTATAAACCATGTATAGGTATATGATTAAATATTACTAAGATATAAAACGTATAAACCATGTATAGGTATATGATTAGATATTACTAAGATATAAAATGTATAAACTATATATAGGTATATGATTAAATATTACTAAGATATAAAAAGACTTCCCTGGTGGCTCAGATGGTAAAGCGTCTGCCTGCAATGCGGGGAGACCTGGGTTCGATCCCTGGGTTGGGAAGATCCCCTGGAGAAGGAAATGGCAATCCACTCCAGTACTATTGCCTGGAAAATCCCATGGACAGAGGAGATTGGTGGGCTACAGTCCATGGGGTCGCAAAGAGTCGGACACGACTGAGCAACTTCACTTAAGATATAAAAAATAAAGAACTGTTGATACAAGCAACAACATGGCTAGAATCGAGGCTGTTATTTCTGCTAGTGAGAAAAGCCAATCTCAGAAGGTTACATACCACATGATCCTACTACGTAACACTCTTGAAATGATAAAGTTATAGTGATGGAGACTAGATCCAGTGATTGCCAGGGAATAGGGTTGGTAGAAGGGTCTGACCAAAAGATGTAGGGTGAGAGAGCTTCTTACTAGTAAATCAGTATCCTGACTGTGATGGTGATACACAAATCACAAATCTGTACTTGTGATTAAATTTGTCACCTCCTTGGCAGTCTAATGATTAAGATTTTGCCTTCCAGTGCAGGGGTGGGTGGTTTCAATCCCTGGTTAGGAAGCTAAGACCCCACATACTTCAGAGGCCAAAAACCAAAACATAAAGCAGAAGCAACATTATAACAAATTCAATAAAAGACTCCTGCTGCTGCTGCTGCTAACTCATTTCAGTCCTGTCCGACTCTGTGCAACCCCACAGACGGCAGCCCACCAGTCTCCCCAGTCCCTGGGATTCTCCAGGCAAGAACACTGGAGTATGTTGCCATTTCCTTCTCAATGCATGAAAGTGAAAAGTGAAAGTGAAGTTGCTCAGTCATGTCCGACTCTTTGCGACTCCATGGACTGCAGCCCACCAGGCTCCTCCGTCCATGGGATTTTCCAGGCAAGAGTACTGGAGTGGGGTGCCATTGCCTTCTCCGAAAAGACTCTGGTCCACATCAAAAAAAAATTTTTTTTTAATTGGCATAGTAACACACACACAAGTGCATGTGAAATGGATGAAAACCAAAAAGTCTGTTTAGTTCATAACCTTGTACCAATGTCAATTTCCTACTTTTGAAAATACAATATCACTGGGGAAAACTGGGTGAAGGGCACATGGGAACTCTCTGTTTTATTTTTACAACTTTTTGAAAGTCTTAGAGGCTTTTTAAATATATATATATTTTTTTTCTTTTTTTTTCTTTTCAATAGCTCTAGCCTAGTTTGCTCCCAAGTGACTCACATTTGAGTCCTAGGAAACCCTCTCTCATCCTTTGCTCCAACAAACCCTGGGAGGACAGAACCAAACACCACCTTCTGTGTCCTGTGGCCACAGGCCACCCAACCAGTTTTCTTTATCTCCAATTATAGAAAAGAGTACTTCAAGTGCAATATGTGGACCTGAGGAAGCCCCCATCATATACTTTCAGAAAATGAGGTTGAACTGCGGTCTTTCCTCTGGGGATGGAGGGAGGAGTCCCAGCATGCAATGCTCTCTCCACCTCCTCCCGGCCTCCTCCCGTCTCCACACACACACCTGTGTATTCAGTCTGGCTGCAGGGATCTACGACTTGCATGACAGATTCATGAGAATTCCCCTGGTGTAGTGGGTGCTGTGGTCTCTGCCCACAGGACTGAGGCCCTCATTTTCACCCTGAGTCTCTTTGAAAATTGATCTAAGCTAACTACCTCACCCAAGGTCATGGCCACTTCCCAGGGGCAGGCCGTATCCAATGACTGGTCCCTGGAGAGGTAAAAAGACCAAATCTCCTCACTTCAGTACAGAACAATTCTGCAAGACGATCTCAGCTCGAGCCAGTGGAGGGCCGGCTGAGGCCTTTGTAGTGACTGCGTTGAAGTCCAACTATCCCTTCAGCCCAGTCCCATTTCCTCTATTCCTCCATAGGCGTTGATCTTCAGCACTCTCAATAAACCTCCTGTACAAAAGTCTCCATCAGGGAACCTGCTCTGTGACACTTGACAAATTCCATATATGATTATTGGTCTCATATAATTGCAATCTGATACCTATTGAATCAGTACCTGAGTCAAAATTGAGAAAGGAAGTCCCACATGACACCATGTTATGCTTCTAACAGGAATAACTGAAAAGAAATTTATTAATAAATGACAGTAAATCAGATTCATGGAATAACAAATAGGAAAAATCATGAACATTTTACACCAAAATATTTCAGAAAAATGACTATGGTCTAGGATTAAGAGAATACAAAATTGATTTTGGATCAAACATAGGAAAAGCGAGACTTCCCTGGTGGTCCAGTGCCTATGACTCCATGCACTCCCAATGCAGGGGGCCAGGTTCAATCCCTGATCAGGGAACTAGACCCCACATGCTGCAGCTGAGAGTTTGCATCCTGCAACTAAAGACCCCACATACTGCAATGAAAATTGAAGATCCCACATGCTACATCTAAGACCTGGTGCAGCCAAAAAATAAACATACTTTATGGGGTGGGAAATACAGAAAAGTTTTACAAAAGAAAAAGCTATAAAGGCATCTTGGCAATATTTGGAAAAATCTGGATATAGATTATGTTACATATAGATTATGTGGTTTCATCAGTGTTAATTTCTTGGACATCATAATAACAATATTGGGATTAGGTAGAAAACAGTCTTCATTCTTAGGAAATCCTATTAAGAGAGAAAGAGAAAGAGAAACTTTCTTGCAAAGAACAAGAACTCACTCCCTGTAGCGATCTTATTCCCATTCCTGTGCTAAATGCTCCCCCTTGTGTACCAAAAGAGCAGACCGCATTCATCAGAATGCATTTTTAAACTCCCCAGCACAATAGGAAAGCAAAGCTCCACGGATTGGAGGGAAGGCGGTCAAAGTATGGCACACTTTAATGCACTCTGTCCCAACCACCAACCAACGGTGTGGTTCCCATACCCCAGGTTGTGCCCCATAAGGTCAAAGTCTGAGTTTCAGTTCTGATGGAGGGAGCATATGGTTGGCCAAGGGGTGGAGAGGAGGGTACCTATAGCCTTGCCTGTTAGGGTCGTGGGCTCCAGAGTCAAATAGCCCCGGGGCTAAATCCCACTCAGTCTTACTTAGCTGAGTAACCTCTTTGAGCATCAGCTTTGTCATCTGTGAGCCAGGGATGACAGTAGTACCTATCAAAGGGTAACTGGGAGAATTAACTGAGATAATGCAGCCCAAGACATAGCCTAGGGCTTGGCTCATGATTTAGTAAGTATTAGGAATTCCTTGGCAGAGCAGTGGTTAGGACTCAGCACTTTCACTGCCAGGGACCAGAGTTCAAACCCTGCTTGAGGAGTTAAGATCCCACAAACCACATGGGATGGCAAAAAAAAAAAAAACCAGATTTAAAGCTCAATAAGTATTAATCATTATTATGATCTAACCTCTTCTTGAGGAGGCTTCTAAGAGAGTTCCTTAGAAGTCCTACTGCCTTGTAGAGCATCATTTGAAAAATACTGTCCTAAATATCTGATTTGTAGAATTTATTCTTAGGTAGAATCCATCCTATGTTTTTTCTATAAAGCTAACATTACTCATCTTATATTAAAAACAAAATACAGGGCTTCCCTGGAGGTAGTGGTAACGAATCAGCCTGCCAATGCCAAGAGACATGGGTTCAATCCCTGATTGGGGAAGATCCCACGTGCTGTGGAGCAACTAAGCCGCAACCACTCAGCCACAACCACTGAGCCTGTGCTCGAGAACCAGGGAGCCACCTGCCTGAGCTCACCTGCCAGTTACTGAAGCCCGTGCACCTGAGAGCCTGCGCTACACAACAAGAGAAGCCACCACAACGAGAAGCCCGCACACTGCGACTAGAGTAGCCCCTGATCGCTGCAATTAGAGAAAAGCTACGGAGACCAAACACAGCCAAAAATTAAATAAATAAAGTGCTTTAAAATAAACAAATAAGAAAAAACCAAAACTCTTTCAGAGATTCATGCACTAAAAGGACTATTTCATTAGGGATAGCTTTCCGCATCAGTGATTCCAAGAAAATGGATTTTTGAATTCTCTACCAAGTTTTCTGCTCACCATTGTGCCTCCTCTGGATCTTCCACCTGACAGCCTAACCATGGTCTCCTTTAAGGTAGGCCACTCTCGAGCCCCATGAGAGATGCCTGGAGGCTCTCATTCATGCTCCTGTGTCCTTACCCAAGAGCCTGTGCCTCCTCCTCCTTTTGCTCTGTCTCTTCCTTTCAACAAATCCTCACTGAGCATCTGTCTCTGAAAGATGCAAGTCTTGTTGGTCTTGGGTACTAAATTATCCAGACCATACTTCCTGCCTTTTATGAGTTTATACTGGTGTCTAATAGGCCAGACTCTAGTAGGAAAGCCAAACGTGTAAAAAGATCCAGGGAGACATTTCAGTGAATACAAAGGGTGGTTAGTATCAGAGAACATCAGGAGCCCACTGGATTTTGGAGAGCTGAATTAAAATCCTAGATTTCCTACAGACTGGATTTGTGAGCTTGAACAAATGAAATAACCTCTCTAGGCTTCCTGGTGGTTCAGATGGTAAAGAATCTGCCTACAGTGAGGGAGACCTGGGTTCGATCCCTGGGTTGAGAATATTCCCTGGAGAAGGAAATGGCAACTCACTATACTATTTTTGCCAGAAAAATCCCTTGGACAGAGGAGCCTGGAGGGCTACAGTCCATGGGGTCACAAAGAGTCGGACATGACTGAGCGACCTTGACATACCGTCTCTCAACTGTCTTAGGTTGGGTTCCCCCAAAGCAGGAACTGAGATTGACGGCTGGGGTACAGGTGGTTTATCTGAGAGGTGATCCTAGCAAGGAGTGGCCCGGAGTGGAGAGGTGAGGTGGGAGAGTCAAGGGGGCAGGTTACTGTGAAGGCAAAGAGCAGGTAGTGGGGGCTTCACACTGCTGGGTACCCCTGGGAGAAGGTGCAGCACCCCACTCAGAGCTGTGCCCTTTGAGGAGAAAGAATGAAGAAGTCTTTATCCACCAGCTCTGGCACATCAACAGAGGCTGAAGGCTGCCCTGGGTGTGTTAACTCCTTCCTGTATCCAGCCTGCCCAAGCCAGGGTCAAGTGCACCAGGACCAAGGAAAGCCCTTCATGGATGCACCAGGGCTTCACTCAGGTGAGAAAGAGCAAGGGGCGATGGGCACTCGATGGGAGGAAGGGGCTGACAGCAGCTGCTACAGCTTCTAGAACTCTTTTGCAGACAAATGAGAAACTCAGGGAGCCTTGAACAGAAGCATTAAATGCATGTGGACGTAAAAGCAGGATAAAGCACCTCCTCCGCCGACCCCTGGATGACAGAGCATCTTAAGCATGTTCTTATCTCCTTGCTTCCTCTTCAGCTTTCAATTGGTATGAGCCCCACCAAGTCCTCAAGACAAAATCTTCCAGATCCGTCCTTCCTCCCATTTCCACGATGGGCTCCCTAGTCTTGACCCTCTTCTATCTGCATGCAGAAGCCTCTTTCCTTTGGTCTCCCTCTGCCAACCCCCCACCTGACAATCACAGTCCAAGGACACCCTACACACTGCTAGTTTCCCCACATCCCTCCCCTATTGAAGAGCTTGCCCTCAGAGGCCCCCTCTTTTTATTATAAGATTAAGCCCTGATGGGATGTCCCTGGTGGTCCAGTGGCTAAGACTCTGTGCTCCCAATGCAGGCAGCCCAGGTTCAATCCTTGGTCAGGGAACTAGATCTCATATGCCTCAACTTAAGATCCCGCTTGCCACAACTAAGACCCAGTGCAGCCAAGTAAATTTTTTAAAAGATGCTGCTGCTGCGTTGCTTCATCTTGTCTGACTCTGTGCGACCCCATAGACAGCAGCCCATCAGGCTCCCCATCCCTGGGATTCTCCAGGCAAAAACACTGTCCATTTCCTTCTCCAATGCATGAAAGTGAAAAGTGAAAGTAAAGTCACTGATTCATGTCCAACTCTCAGCAACCCCATGGACTGCAGCCAACCAGGCTCCTCCATCCATGGGATTTTCCAGGCAAGAGTACTGGAGTGGGGTTTTAAAAGATGATAAAGCCCTAAATCTCATCTTGTTCTCAAGGTTCTCACATTGTAAAGACACACGGCATTCCAAAGACAGGCCACCCCATTACTTCCCCAGGCTCTCACTTCTATAATCCACTCAGCATCTCAGTCTGAGACCAGCAGGAGAAGCAATGCTCTAATTCCGCCTTTGGATTTATTCCAGCATGACTGGATCTTCGTCTCAAGGGGTAGCAATCCTGGAGCCAGACCCAGGTTCAGATGATGTTCATCTGCGTATTTGAAGAAGGAATTCATAGAGCCTGGACTCCCTCTTAGGCCTGTTCATGCTGATCATGCTCAGCCACCTTTCCAATGGACTCTGAACTCTGTGTTTAGTGCCTATGAAAACAACAGAAGGATAAGACACCCTCCAGACAGGGGAACCTTGAAGATCGTATCTAGGTTATTCGTCACCTAAGAGAAAACATACACTAATCACCCCTTCCTCCAGACAGGCCATAAATTTTTTCTGTATCAGTTGGAGTGTAACCTCAGTTTTATTGATTACTGGCTAATTGTTTGACTGTTTGAGCACATGAGCACATAGCATGTGAATGATGGGGTTATTGGGATTGTATTTTCCTTGGTTTATGTAAGTCTCAAGGAATTTGGAGTGGTGGGTTCAGACATGTACACATGGGGTATACAAGGTTTTCACAAATGCTGGTCGGGGTCCTTGGCTAAGAGGAGACTCTGCCTTGGGCCCGCCGGTGTAATAAGCTGCACTCCACTATCTGCATTGTCCTTCTGAGTGAGTTTGTTTCCTGGAACGTGTGGCTACAACATGTTGACTGTGCTTCTTGGGGAACATTGCCCACACCTGTTTCCTCATTTGAGAAATAGATAATAATAATCCCTACTTCATATGGTTGTTGTGAGGATGAATCAGTTCATATAAAGGCAATAGCTTTGACCCGCGCTCGTACAAACTGAGAGCCCAATAAACATTGGCTATCATGACAAGTTCCCACAAGTGGTTATTTTTAAGATTCTTAAAAGAAATTCAATAGAGATGTATCTACTAAGAAGGTTTTCTCTCTGCATGAGCTCATGCTTTCTGAGCCTTTCTGCCCCCAGGCTGCAGCTCAAAGCCCTATAAGGCACCAAAACATATTCCTCAAGAGCACAAACAGCTCTTTATAAAGGTCTCACCTTTACTCCCAGCAGCCAAATCAAAGGTTAGCACTGCTGAACAGAAGGCTAAGATCAGTAGAATAGAAAAACAATTGGAGGCATGTTTCCTCGTTACTCAGTCTCAGCATACGGACGTTGCTGTCAAGTTCTCTAAGTGTGTGTCACACATTCTGGCTTCCCGTGCTGCTGGTCAACCCCGCTTTCACTCCAGGGAACACCTGAGGATGCAACTGTTAAAAGCTCTACTTTTGCTTATTTAAAAAAAAAAAAAAAAAAGGTCGTGGGTATTTGTGTGAGTGAAGGTATGATTTATATATTTTAAAATTTTATTTATTTTCAATATTTTAAATAAAATACTATTTAATTTCTTAGTGAGTAAACCTATTGATGGGGCTCACAACATTTTTGTTTTTGACAGAGGTACAGTTTGAAATGGAGCAGGACCACATGGTCCTTGCCCCTACCACACATCCTCTGCATGCCTTTTGCCTGTGGAAAACTTAAGTCAAAGAATAAGTTTAATCAGAGAAATGTGGAAATGTGGAAACAAAGGAAAACAGTCAAAGGAGACTAGATAATAGTAATGTTGTCATTAAGTACAATCAAGGATCTTTAGTTCTTTCTCAAGGGCTATAGAGAATATTCTGATCTATATCCTGTGAGCTGTCCTATAGATACTAGAACACCAGGCAGAAAAGTTAACTATGTGATGACCAGACTGTACCCAGGATATGAGCTGCCACAATGCATTTTAAAATATTTCCTCATTTATTTGGCTGTGTTGGGTCTTAGTTGCAGCATGTGGAATTCTTTAGTTGCAAAGAAGTGGGAACAAGTACACCTCGGAACTGAAGATTAACTGTACCTAAAACAACCAAGATGATGCCAGTCAGACCAGTGATGACCAATTTGAAGATGACTGTTAGAGATGACTGTGCTGCTTCCACATGTAAACTCCTCTACTCTGTCTATAACAGCTCTCACCCCCTGCTTGTTGGGGGCGTGTGGTGGGGGCTGGGGGAAGTCGGCCTTTGGACAGATGTCTGCCAGCCTTTCCTAGTTGCCGGCATCTGAAATAAAGTAAACTTGCCTTTCCACCAACCTGGCCTGTTTATTGGCTTTTGAGTGGCAAGCAGCTGCGGCGAGCAGCCAGACCCCCATGCATACTTCTCAGTAACAAGTGGATTGACAATGTTGCATTAGTTTCAGGTGTACAGCAAAGGAGGCTCATGACTCTTAAAACACCAAAGGATATATGATGGAGTTTCCCTTCTTCCTCTAATGCCAGCCACCCAGTTCTCTCCAGAGGCCATCACTATCACCAGTTTCTTTGGGATGTTGGGTATTCTTTATATTCTGTACAAATACAAGCAAATATATACCTATTTTCTCTCTCTCTTTTTTTTCTTTAACCAAGACACAAAAGTGGCAGATACATATATGTTCTAGAGTCCTTCCAAAGTAAAGATGGATTGACTTTTATCTATTTTAAAATATTTATTCACTTATTCGGCTGTGCTGGATCTTTGTTGCAGCAGACAGACTTCTTTGGTTCCATGTGCAAACTCTTAGTTGCTGCATGTGGAATCTAGTTCCCTAGCCAGGGATCAAACTCAGTCCCCTGCACTGGGAGCACAGAGTCTCAGCAACTAGACCACCAGAGAAGTCCCCATTATTTCCTCTTTTAATACACACTTTTTCATTCACTTTTTAAATTTAATTATACTAAATATTTAATACATGTGAAAGAATATAATATAAACTTAAAGAGTAAAAGCACTATTAGTCAGACTAAGAAACATAAGCTTCCTTCGTTTTCATAGCTTCATGTTTTCTTCCATGTTGTTGTTCAGTCACTAAGTCGTGTCCAACTCTTTGTGACTCCAAGAACAGCAGCACCCCAGGCTTCCCTGTCCTTCACTATTTCCTGGAGTTTGCTCAAACTAAAGTCCATTGAGTCAGTGATGCCATCCAACCATTTCATCCTCTGTCACCCTCTTTTCTAGCCTTCAATCTTTCCCAGCATCAGGGTCTTTTCCAGTGAATCAGCTCTTCACATCAGGTGACCAAAGTATTGGAGCTTCAGCTTCAGTCCTTCCAATGAATATTCAGGGACTGACTGGTTTGATCTCCTTAGTGTCCACGGGACTCTCAAGAGTCTTCTCCACCACCACAGTTCAAAAGCATCAATTCTTTGTGGCTCAGCTTTCTTTACAGTCCAACTCTCACATCTGTACACAACTAATGGAAAAATCATAGCTTTGACTATACAGACTTTTGTCGGCAAAATGATGTCTCTGCTTTTTCATATGCTATCTAAGTTGGTCACAGCTTTTCTTCCAAGGAACAAGTATCTTTTAATTTCATGGCTAAACTCACTATATGCAGTGATTTGGGATTGCCTTCCACAGAGTTTGAAACAAATAGATTTTTTTATTTTTGAAAATTTCCAAGATGCCTAGAAGTTTAATAGCTGGCAACATCATTTAAGTTACAGAGCTAAGAGGTTGGCAAAATGAAAGGATCATCACTTTAAAGTGACATTTTTAAGGATGAGCTAAATATCATTTTTTTTCTACCCTGAGGTAATCATGTAAAGCAACTCTTGGCTTTTCCTTCAATACTTGCTAAAGGGTCCAGGTACCTACTTTATTCTGGCATAATTCCTGTAAGGGTTGATGTTATTCAGAACTGACCAAAATAATTATTTCCTGTAATGAGGTAATTATGTAATCAAGTTCAGCAACACTTCTTTGTAATTCTGTTTACTTAAAAATGACTAATGCTTTAGGTATTTAAGAAGTGCATCTTGTTCTCCAAGTTTTGAAATAAAAGTCCTTACGACATGTAAGTTCTCCTGACATTTAATAGCATCAGGAATAAGCAGGTTGACTATTAATTGAATTGTTTATCTGGAAATATAACCACTGTCAGATTATAGGGAATTATGAAATGGATGTCACAGTGTCTAGAATTTGGCATTGGAGATTCGTGTAAATAAGTACAGTGAGTTAAAGTGATTTACTACAATATTATAAAGCAATTATCCTCCAATTAAAAATAAATTTAAGAAAAACAATGAAGTGACTTAAAGCCAACATTACTTATATATATATATATATATGCACACATATATGTGTGCATTTATATATTTATTTATTTACTTATTGACTTATTTGGGCTTCCCTGGTGGCTCAGTGGTAAAGAATCTGCCTGCCAATGCAGAAAACGCAGGATCCCTGGGTCAGGAAGATCCTCTGGGGAAGAAAATGGCAACCCACTCCAGTAGTCTTGCCTGGAGAATTCCACGGACAGAGGGGCCTGGCATGCTGCAGTTCATGGGGCTGCAGAGAGTCAGACATGACTGAGCAACTGAACAGCAAGAACAGCATTTATTTATTTATTTATTTGACCGCCTTGGGTTTAGTTGCAGTACACAGGATCTTCCCTTGCAGTGCATGGGCTCTCTAGTTGTGGCTTGTGGGCTTAGTTGCCTCATGTCACATGGGCCCTTAGTTTCCCAACCAGGAATCAAACCCAAATCCCTTGCATTGCAAAGTGGATTCTTAACCACTGGACCACCAGGGAAGTCCCAAAGCCAACATTACTTCTGATCACGAATCCACCTACAGCAAAAGGAGTAAGTCAATGAGTTAGTGCCCTAGGATTCTCTGGTTTTATCATGCTCCTCATAACCCAGGAGTAGCTGATCTTCTGGAAGGTAGAATAAATGGCCTGTTGAAGGCAGACACAGCACCAGCTGAGAGACACCACCTGGTGATGCTGACCTCCTGTCCTAAAGAATGCCGTAAGCCATGACGGTGCTGCCAGAATTCCCGGATCTAGGCACCAAAGGATACGTGTGAAGCATGTATCACCCTGGCCGCTACACCCAATGATCCCCTCTCCACGTTTGCCTCCCTTCTCTGTGATTTGAATCAAACCCTTTTTGGCTTCAAGCACCAAGAATGATTTCTGTTATCTGCAACTGAAGCCTGACTGGTATGCTTACTGAATCAACACCTCTCAGAGAGGGCTCTGAACATCAGCCATGTGTGTGTGTGTGTGGCGGGGGGGGGGGGGGGGCTTTCTCTAGTTGCAGTGAATGGTGGCTACTCTCCAGTTGTGGTGCATGGGCTTCTCATTGCAGTGGCTTCTCTTTTGCAGAGCACAGGCCCTAGGTGTGCAGGCTTCAGTGACTGTGGAGCTTAAGTTGCTCTGTGGTATTTGGGATCTTCCCAGACTAAGGATTGAACTGTTGTCCCTTGCATTGGCAGACAGATATTTAACCACTGGACCATCAGGGAAAAACAAAATAACTTAAGTGAAGCAATGAAAGCCCAGAGAGGTTAAGTGACTTCCTCAAGGTCACACAGCAAGTGACTAACAAAAGCACAATTATAATGGGGACTAAAGACTCAAACCTGATTTTTCCTGTATTCTGAGTGCAGGCAGAATCTAGGTCTCCTCTGTACCTGGCCCCAAGGAGGTCACACACAGCTATGTACCCCATGGGCCTTGAGTGGAAATGACTCATATATCACCCATGTTTCCAGAAATGGTGTCTGTCAGAACAGTGTGACTTTATTAACATTTTTACCATCAGTTTCTTTCCAACGTTCTTCCCAGAAATTGCTCTAAAACTCCAGGTCCCCATGGAAACCATTGGAAAGACTGCCTGTTGACTCTACGTGTGATGCTGCTACGACTGCTCCCTTGATAACAAACGGATGCTATTAAAAGCCTGGCTCAAATGGAAGCCTGCTATAGCTCATGGCGAGAGCCACATTCTCCTTGGACTGACAGGGTGAAAAGAAATAACTCTCTGATGCTAGGCTACGTGGTCAAGTGTAGAGGAGAGAAGGAAAAGTAATGCCTTCCCCAGCTGTCACGAGCAGATACACAGGACACGGTGCTTTCAATATATGTTTACAAGAGGAGGCTAGAAAGAAGAACCCACCAAGGTGTGAGAGTGACGCTGATTAAGTCAACTCACAATAATCTTTGCTATCTGCCATTTGTAACATCCTTTCTGGACAAAAAGTGAAAGAGTAGTGGAGTGGAGGCTTGAGAGACTGAAAAGAGAAAAAGGATCATACCATCTAAATAAGAATCACATACCTTTCCTAAACGGTACAGTACTGTTTATAAAAGGACAGTGCAATCTGAAAATGGAACAGAACCTGGTCAAAAGGAAGAATGCAAAGAACAAGAATTTAGCAGCAATTTTCTGGCATTACCCTTACCCAGAGATGGGCAGGAGGGGGAACCTGACCTTCCAGACCCCTGAGGTAGCAGGGATTGCTCCTTCATTAAATGTGCCAGGCATGTTTGTTGGGCACCTACACAGTGGCAGACAACATGCTAGGCAAAGCAGAGAGAGCTCACAGTCTAGTGATGGGAGATAAAAACAGACTTTACACAAAATAAATACAGCAAATCACTTCAGTTAAGTGATAACTGCTGTGAAGGGCCAAGTGGTGAAGCAGTCTGATACTGACTGGGGCGGGCAGCTTCTGACACTTGACCAGGAAAGGATTAGCTGGACTGTCAGGGAGCCGACAGCCAAGAGAAAATATGAAGGGGCCGAAAGGGGTCAAACTAGAGCAAACAGCTTGTGAGGTCCCTAAGGAAGGAATGAGTTTCTCCTTCTTAGGCACAGGAAACTCACCTCAGTGAGGCATGACAGGAAACGGCCAGGAGCACAGGTGCTGGAATCACAGAGGCAGCCATGTCCAGACCCTGCAGGGCATTGTAAGTCACTCAGTCGTTTGCGACCCCATGGACTGTAGTCTACCAGGCTCCTCCGTCCATGGAATTTTCCAGCAAGAGTACTGGAGTGGGTAGCCATTTCCTTCTCCAGGGGATCTTCCCAACCCCGGGACTGAACCCAGGTCTCCCACATTGCAGGCAGATGCTTTACCATCTGAGCCACCAGGGAAGCCCCAAGAGTAGGAACACTGGATTTCATCTTTTCCCCTTTTTGTAAACGCTGATTTTCTTTTTAAGCATGCTCACCTATTTATTTCTGCTTGGCTCTGCTGGTCTTCATTGCTGTGAACAGGCTTTCTCTAGTTGCAGCAGCGGGAGCTACTCTAGTTGCCGTGTGGGGGCTTCTCGTTGTGGGGCCTTCTCTTGTTGTGGAGCACAGGCTCCAGAGAGCAAGACTTCAGTAGTTGTGACGCACGGGTTTAGCTGCTCCACGGCATGTGGGATCTTCCAAGACCAGGGATCAAGCCTGTGTCTCCTGCAATGGCAGGCGGATTCTTAGCAACTGGGCCACCAGGGAAGTCCTGGATTTTATCTTAAGTAGTATTGAAGCTAGTGTGAAGTTTTGGTAGTGGCAGCTGTTTTGAAACAAGGAAGTGAGATCATCTGTTTATATGTTTAAAAGATCACTCTGGCTGCTTTGTGGAGAAAACACTGAAACGTGGGAAGGGGACAAAGGGAAAAAGCAGGGAGTCTATTAGGGGTGGTGCCTAGACTTCTCTATGACCTGGATGAAAAACAGCCAGCACTCTACCCATGGGTTCCCCATCTGTGGATTTCAATCTGTATTTTCCATCTGTGGTTGGTTGAGTCCACTGATGTGAAACCCATAGTTACCAAGGGCTGGCTGTATTGCACCATTTTATATAAGGAATTTGAACATCCATGGGGCTTGGTATTCATGGGAGTCCTGGAACCAATCCCCCATGGGTATCAAAGGATGACTGTCCCTCTGGGGTACCCGACTTTCTTTCCTCCAGTCGATGCTGAGGAAGGCAGTATGAACTGATGGATGGATCTAGTCAAGAACACAGACGTGTTTGCCCTGAGTGAGACTGGTGGGCCTGGAGGACAGGTCTCTGATGTCCCTAGAGGTCTCTCTGGAGGGCTAGAAGTGGTCAATTTGCTCATCATGAAGGAAGACTTGGATGATGGCCATTCCAGGGAAGCCCCTCTTGACCCACATCCCCCTTCAGGACAGCCCCTCTTCTCTATTCCTTTCATCAGACCACTGTGCCTCCTGCCTCCTTTTCTCTCCTAAGCCCATTTCAAGGAGGCTTTCATCCCCACTGCTCCTCTGAACTTGCTCTGAAGACATTTGCCAAGGCCGGTGGTCATCTCAGTCCTCAGCTCACTCAATTGATCTAATTACTCAATTATTCTTCTGTGAGCTTTCTTGTCTTCTCCCCATCCCTACCCCAACCAGCCCCTCCTTCCATCCTCTTTCTGGAGTCTCTTCATCTCCTGACCTCTAAGTGTAAAAGCTCCCAGGGCTAGGGCCCCCACGTCTTCAGTCTACACTCATTCAGTCAATGATCTCATTGAGTCCTGTGCCTTTAAATACTATTAACTGAGGTCTCCCCAATTTATATTCACAGTCTGAACCTCTCCCCTGAATGCCTTTATCCAACTATATGACATCTCTTCTTAGACATCTAACCAGCATCTCAAATTTAAGATGCCCAAAATAAAACTCTTGATCCTCCTCAACACTCCTCCTCCCCAAGATTTCTCCACCTACCATCTTCCCCAACTCGGTAAATAGCAGCCATTTTTCCACACACAGTGTGTGTCCACTGTCCATCTTCTCCACCAGAACGTGGGCTCTGTGAGCTTGTTTTCTTCATTGCTCAATCACCAGGGCAGGAATGCTGCTAGGCACATAGTAAGAGCTACTTGTTGAATGGATGAAACACTTCCTCAAGGAAGCCTCCCAGTCCCCCTACCAGATAATTTCCCTCATTACACGTTCTCATGGGGCTTCCCAAGTGGCTCGATGGTAAAGAATCCGCCTGCCAAGCAGGAGCTGCAGGTTCAATCCCTGAGTCCTTGGGAAGATCCTCTGGAGGAGGAAATGGCAACCCACTCTTAGTATTTTTACCTGGGAAATCCCATGACAAAGGAACCTGGCGGGCTACAGTCAATGGGGTCGCAAGGAGTCCGACACGGCGGAGCGACTGGGCACGCACGCACGCACACTCACACGTGCTCTCACAGTGTGTTACCTGTCCTTGACAGCACGCTCACAGCTTCAACTGCACAGTCATTTGACTGCTGCTACTCTCCATCATGAGTCTATAAGCTACAGGAGAGCAGGAGCTACTCTGGTTTCAGTTACCAGCATCTATCCTGGGGCCTGAAGTTACAGAGTAAGCCCTCAGTAGGTAAAACCAATAATATTGGTGTTTTGTTTTTTTTTAATATTTACTTTACTTGGCTGTGCTGAGTCTTAACTGCAGCACAAAGGATCTTCACCCTTTGTGGCAACATGCAGTATTTTTAGTTGCAGTGTGAGAGCTCTTAGTTACAGCATGTGGGATCTAGTTCCTTGACCACGGATTGAACCCAAGCCCCCTGCATTGGGAGCACAGGGTCTTAGCCACTGGACCACAAAATAAGCCCCCGCTGCTGCTGCTGCTGCTGCTAAGTTGCTTCAGTCATGTCCGACTCTGTGCGACCTCATAGACGGCAGCCCGCCAGGCTCCCCATCCCTGGGATTCTCCAGGCAAGAGTACTGGAGTGGGGTGCCATTACCTTCTCCCTAGAGACTGTTAAATGAATAAACAGATAATATAGGCTAGGGGTTTCTCCAGAAAAATACACTCATATACACACTCAGTGTGTGTTAGGACTCAGACTAGGGACCCTTTGCCTTAGTACATTCAGGCTGCTGTAACAAAATACCACAGACTAGGTAGTTAATAAGCCTCAGTAATCTACTGCTTATGGTTCTAGAGGCTGCAAGTCCAGAATGGTGGGCTTCTCATTGTATCCTCACATGGCAGAAGGGGCTAGGGCACTTTGGGGATTTCTCTGATAAGGCCACTAATCCCCTTCATGAGGGCCCCACATTCCTAATCTTCTAAAAAAATATTTATTTTATTTGGCTGTGCCAGGTCTTAGTTGCAACACAGGTCTTTGATCTTTGCCACGGCCTATGGAATCTACAGTTGCACCACGTGGAATCTTTACTTGCGGCATGTGGAATCTATCTTTTAGTTGAGGCACTCAGGATATTTCATTGCGGCACGTGGGATCTAAGTCCCCACGACGAGAGAGCGAACCCAGGCTCCCTGCTTTGGGAGCACAAAATCTTAGCCACTGCACCACCAGGAAAGTCCTCCCTACTCCCCTACTAATCTCTAATCTCCCTCACACACACAGACACATGCCACCTCCTAATACCATCCCCTCTGGGGGTCAAGACTATACCATATGAATTCAGGGAGTGGGTTGGAGGAGATACAGATATTCAGGCCATAGCATCCTTGCTGAATTCCAACAGGCTAAAGCTACTATGCAGTTCACCAGGGTGAAATACAGGGATATTGTTTCTTCTCTACGTCTGTTTGGTCAAGGCACACAGGGAAGTAGTGATAGATATTCTGACGAAATATTCAGAAATACCCCGACTAATGAGAATATTTCAGAAATGGCACAAACAATCACATCCAAACAGGATCGCAAGGGAAAACAGGGGGACAAAAGGCAAAAGAATAGGCCGAGATAATCCCTCCCGCAGAGCATTCCCATCATTTCTCTGCCAAGACAAAAAAACAGTAGCAACAGTTGTCTCACAACCAAATTCAACCTCATCGACCAGCTGCAGCTGCTTTTGTGGACAATTACACACCATTTCATTGATTTTATAACGAGCAGCGCTAGTGGAAACACACTGAGAGAACCTCATAAATGTATATTCATTCATGCAGCAAATGCTCATGGACCATCTATTGTGTGCCACACGCTGAAAGACAAACAGTATGGGGAACTACTTAGCACTTTCTGTCCACACTAAGGATCAGAGGCTGATCTGGAATAGTTATAATACAGCCTCAACACCACACTGCAGTTATAACTAGACAGCTTCTTTCACTCGGTGTCCTGTGAAGGCGACAAAAGGACTTGCTTAGAGAAACTGTCATCAGCCTCCAGAATGAGTAGTATAGACAGAGTCAGCTCAGTTGGTAAAGAATCTACCTGCAATGCGGGAGACTTGGGTTCAATCCCTGGGTTGGGAAGATCCCCTGGAGAAGGGAAAGGCTACCCACTCCAATATTCTGGCCTGGAGAATTCCAAGGACTTTATACTCCATGGGGTCGCAAAGAGTTGGGTACAACTGAGCAATTTCAAATTTCAAATATTCACTTTCAAATACTGTATACCTATAACCAAGCCCCACACAGCAGAGGCAGCAGTGCTAACATGAGTCTCCAGCCCTCACCCACTGAAGAGCTGACGGTAACCCCCAACCAGGGAACCAAGTGAATGATTCTGCTGCAGTCTGGATTTGTTTTTCTGGTCCTAGGGATGCTCACATGTTTCCAAATTTTCTGGTTCTGTAACATCTGTACTGGAATAATCACTTCTTCCTTCAAGATCCTATTAAGTAACTACAAAAAGTTCTTTATTTTGGCTTACATACAATGTTTGTTTGA
The DNA here is from genome assembly GCA_917880005.1 of Nanger dama. Classification (NCBI taxonomy): domain Eukaryota; kingdom Metazoa; phylum Chordata; class Mammalia; order Artiodactyla; family Bovidae; genus Nanger; species Nanger dama. The sequence goes on from CAKJTW010000075.1 coordinate 1,213,347, forward strand.
AGTGAAATCTCTAAGTGCCAAGTCTTTACCAAAAGATTGCTATACAACAGGCTCTTCCAAGGTTCGCCCTCTGCTTTACAAGCGAATGAGAGTGAGATAATAAAAGACACACTAAAAAAGGACAGAAGTTCTGTCCCTTGAACCTGAGCATTCTCCATATGTCTTCTCTTATAGGGCACTTCTGTCTTATTCATCATGGCCTAACTTTGCAAATGGTAGGCATGTAATACACCCTGGGTGGGTGGATGGATGGATGGATGAAGGGAAAGAGGGATGGAACCTGCCATCTTGTAACTGCTAACTCTGTTCTCCAAAATGTATTCAAGGCAAATGACTGAGACTTCCTCTTCCCCGAATGGTTAATTTTATCTCAGGCTTCTAACCATCAGTGACTACAAACCTGTCACTTTTATAGTAATCCCAAATCTTGATGATTTAGGCACATATTCACCATCACTAGGCCCAGCTTTTTAATAACCATTCTCCACCAAGAATTTCTGTACATTGTCAAGGGTTCTTGCTATTATAAACTGAACGTATGCCAGCCCCTCACTAGTTCATCAATCCTATGTAAGGTCATTTTCTACTTCCAAGTCCTGAAGACGTGGAGACACCCTTGGCCACCTCACCCTCACAAGGACCCCCGCTCCTCACCAGCACCCACTGACCCCACTCCCTTCCACCTGGTTCACTGCAGCTATGCCCCACTAACACGGCTCCCAAAATCCACCATCGATCTAGAGTCAACCGTTGACTGACCAGCCTGAACCACTGACCAAGGCTTCACTGATGAGGCAGAGACAGCCACTGACTCACACATGGAGAACACAGACTTTTCCCTCTGTCTACTGAGGTGGAATTAAACACCCTGAGTTCTGAAGGAGTCACTGAGGCCACTGCTGATTACAATTCCCTTCACACAGAGAGCTCTGAAGTAGATTATGACTATGAAGATTATAGTCATAGATTATATCCATGAAGCAGATTATGATGTCACTGCTGATTTTTCCAAAGAACCCAAGACTGAATCCCAGGAGGAGCCTGGCATCTTCATGGGAAGAAACAAGCCTGGCTCAGTGTTGTTTTTTCAGAAAATGAAGCAGATTCTCCATTAGCTGTGACCATCACTCTGCTAACCCCAGCTTTCTACAGAGATTCTGAGCCTCTAAACAAACCTGCTGTGCTGTGCTTAGTCACTCAGTCGTGTCCAACTCTTTGCAACCCCGTGGACTGTAGCCCACCAGGCTTCTCTGTCCACTGGGGATTCTCCAGACAAGAATATTGGAGTTGCCATGCCCTCCTCCAGGGGATCTTCCCAATCCAGGAATCGAACCCAGGTCTCCCACATTGCAGGCTGATCCTTTACCATCTGAGCCACTAGGGAAGCCCAAGAATTCTGGAGTGGGTAGCCTATCCTTTCTCCAGGAGAAACTCCCCAGCCCAGGAATCGAACTAGGGTCTCCTGCATTGCAGGGGGGTTCTTTACCAGCTGAGCTACCAGGGAAGCCTGTGAACAAGCCTACCACTCCTTAATAGGAGCTTGAATAATCACAAAAACGAGTAGCGAGACATTCAGTATGAGGACAAACAGAAAAGCAGGAATTGCATCCAGACAGAAAAGGGGCCTCTTATGCCCCCTTTAATGTGGGCTCAACAGATGTCCATTTGAACTGAACAGCAACTCCCCAGAAGGGCCTGATGAAATGGAGTTTCACAGAAAATAAGAGCTACAGCCTTAGGCTTTATCATGCTTCTATTCTGTATCTCTGAGTCAGCCGCTCAAATCCCAGCCTGTCAGGCCACTGGCCCTCCACTGTTCTCCTTTGACACCCAAGACCAGCCACTTTCAAGGTTCCCCAGGGCCGAACTGGGCCCCTGGTGACACAGTTCATTCCCTTCACTCCCAGAGGACAGGGCTCTCACCCGGGTGGGAGTGGGCCGAGGGCGCGCTGCATGAAGAGGCGTGGTGGGGAGTAAACCCCGTGCTGCCCGTGGTCCCTCTAGCCACCAGGCCTCGTTGCCCAGTCTGGTCCACTCAGCCAGGTGTCTTCCTCACTCCAGGTGACCTTCTCTCAGGAACCTGTTTTCCTGTCCTCTAGCTAGGACAGCTCAGAGGCCTCCTAGTCCATCAGACAAGCCTGCACATACCTGAACTGTAAATAAAGACAAGATTCACTTGGCTTCCTTCCCACGAGGCTCTCGAACCTCATGCAAAACAAAAGGTATGGATGGAGAGCAGTGTTCCTGAACATTCTGTGAAGGGCAATAATCCCACAAACACTGTAAGACACTGAAGGGGCAGTTTGCGTGAGAACACCATGGATCTAACTCCACCTGGAATATCAGTCTTATTTCCAACCTGACGGGTAGAAATAACCTGACAAGCCTTGAATGGGCTCTGTATTAATTAGCGGGGGTGGTGGCTAAACTGCAGAATCAAGGTGCACCACTAACTCTGTGACTTGAAAAATACGTGTGTATCTTAAGGAAACGCTCTACAATACACTTTTCAGGCAGGCCTGCAGCTCAGCTCCATGGGGTCATTCAGGAATCCAGGCAGATCGTGGCTTTGCCATCTTCAGTGGGTGGCTTCCAAGGTCACTGTAGTCACCATCATATGGAGAGGGTAACAGGCAGGAAGGCAGGGGTTTCCAAACGCAGGAAACAGGCTGCAAGTGTTAGACATTTTTTAATCTGTCTCTTAAGTGACAGGAGGAAACAAACAAGTGTTAGATTTTTTTCCCTTTCGCTATACAAATTTAAAAGAGGTTTCTCTTAAAATTCTGTGTTGCCATAACGACATCTGGCTCCACCAGAATTTAACCTTTCTCAATCTTGAGCTAACCAATGTACTTTTCTTATGGAAATGTTTGTCTTCAGTTCAGTCGCTCAGTCGTGTCCGACTCTTTGCGACCCCATGAATCGCAGCATGCCAGGCCTCCCTGTCCATCACCATCTCCCGGAGTTCACTCAGACTAACGTCCATCGAGTCCGTGATGCCATCCAGCCATCTCATCCTCTGTCGTCCCCTTCTCCTCCTGCCCCCAATCTCTCCCAGCATCAGAGTCTTTTCCAATGAGTCAACTCTTTGCATGAGGTGGCCAAAGTACTGAAGTTTCAGCTTTAGCATCATTCCTTCCAAAGATATCCTAGGGTTGATCTCCTTCAGAATGCACTGGTGGATCTCCTTGCAGTCCAAGGGACTCTCAAGAGTCTTCTCCAACACCACAGTTCAAAAGCATCAATTCTTCGGCACTCAGCCTTCTTCACAGTCCAACTCTCACATCCATACATGACCACAGGAAAAACCATAGCCTTGACTAGACAGACCTTAGTCGGCAAAGTAATGTCTCTGCTTTTGAATATACAGTCTAGGTTGGTCATAACTTTTTTCCAAGGAGTAAGTGTCTTTTAATTTCATGACTGCAATCACCACCTGCAGTGATTTTGGAGCCCCCCTCAAAATAAAGTCTGACACTGTTTCCACTGTTTCCCCATCTATTTCCCATGAAGTGATGGGACTAGATGCCATGATCTTCGTTTTCTGAATGTTGAGCTTTAAGCCAACTTTTTTCGCTCTCCTCTTTCACTTTCATCAAGAGGCTTCTGAGTTCCTCTTCACTTTCTGCCATAAGGGTGGTGTCATCTGCATATCTGAGGTTATTGATATTTCTCCCGGCAATCTTGATTCCAGCTTGTGTTTCTTCCAGTCCAGCGTTTCTCATGATGTACTCTGCATAGAAGTTAAATGAGCAGAGTGACAATATACAGCCTTGACGTACTCCTTTTCCTATTTGGAACCAGTCTGTTGTTCCACGTGCAGTTCTAACTGTTGCTTCCTGACCTGCATACAGATTTCTCAAGAGGCAGGTTAGGTGATCTGGTATTCCCATCTCTTGAAGAATTTTCCACAGATTCTTGTGATCCACACAGTCAAAGGCTTTGGCATAGTCAACAAAGCAGAAATAGATGTTTTTCTGGAACTCTCTTGCTTTTTCCATGATCCAGCAGATGTTGGCAATTTGATCTCTGGTTCCTCTGCTTTTCCTAAAACCAGCTTGAACATCAGGGAATTCACGGTTCACATATTGCTGAAGCCTGGCTTGGAGAATTTTGAGCATTACTTTACTAGCATGTGAGATGAGTGCAATTGTGTGGTAGTTTGAGTATTCTTTGGCATTGCCTTTGGAATTGTAATGAAACTGACCTTTTCCAGTCCTGTGGCCACTGCTGAGTGTTCCAAATTTGCTGGCATATTGAGTGCAGCACTTTCACAGCATCCTCTTTCAGGATTTGAAATAGCTCCACTGGAATTCCATTACCTCCACTAGCTTTGTTCGTCGTGATGCTTTCTAAGGCCCACTTGACTTCACACTCCAAGATGTCTGGCTGTAGATTAGTGATCACATCATTGAGAGGGTAACAGGCAGGAAGGCCAGGGGGTCTCCAAAGGGAGGAAATAGCCTGCAAGCATCAGACATTTTCTCTCTCTTAAGCGGCAGGAGGAAACAAACTAGTGATACTCTTTCCTTCTCTATACAAATTTAAAAGGAGGTTTCTCTTAAAATTCTGTGTTGCCATAATGACACCTAGTTTCACTTAAAGTTAACCATTGCCTTTTTCTTATGGAAATGTTTATCTTAAGCTATGCTAATGTACTGTGCATTTACCCCAAACTCTGTCTTCAAGTTGGTTCCGCCTTTGGGCCCAGAACCTACTTGATAAACCAATATGTTATACTCCGATATTGTTCCTCTAATCTATGTAAATGAAACTATTTGTATGGTGATCTGCCCTTCTTCAAGATTCAAGTTAATCATTTTATGGCCCAAGATAAACCATTTGGAGCCAAGGTTATCCCAAAATACATCTTATGGGTAAGGGGCCTGGTGCCATTCTAAGTTTTGAGACATTCCTTTCTTTCATTAACAGACTGCTGGTGACTATATAACACCCAGCTGAAGACTAGCAGGGGGGTACTCTTTCTGCCCCCTTCTGATGCCTATGTCAGAAGCTTTCTCTATCTCCTTTATACTTTAATAAAACTTTGTTACACAAAAGCTCTGAGCGATCCAGCCTCGTCTCTGGCCCCGGATTGAATAATTCTCCTCCGGGGGCCAAGAATCCCGGCATCGTGATTCAGGAACAACCTTTCATCATCATGATTATCTGGGTCGTGAAGATCTTTTTTGTACAGTTCTTCCGTGTATTAAGCTATGTTAATGTACTATGTATTTACCCTAGACTGTGTCTTCAAGTCAGTTCTGAATAAGGCTCAGAACCGACTTGACAAGCCAGTATTTTTACTCATACATTGGTCCTAATGTTAATGAAAATTCACATTGCTTGGAAATCTGCCTTTCTTCAAGATTCATGTCAATCGTTTATGGCCTGGGATGACTCACCTGGTGCTAATGTTATCTCAATGCATGTTGTGGGTGAGGGGCCTGGTGCCATTCTCTGAGTTTTGAGACATTTCCTTTCTCTACTTAGCAGACTGCTTAGTAGGTATGTAACATCTGGCTAACGGCTAGCAGAGGGAGCACTCTTTCTGCCCTCTTCTGATGTCTATGTCAGAAATTTTCTCTCTTTATACTTTAATAAAACTTTATTACACAAAAGCTCTGAGCAATCAAGTCTCACTGGCCCTGGATTGAATTCTCCTCTGGGGGCCAAAAATCTTGGCCTCTTTACGTGGTTGAGCAACAACCTTTCAATATCCTGCAGTAGGCAAGGGGGAGAGATGTGAAGGAGGGGACAGACAATGTTTCACAAGTCAGCCCTGTGAGTGGCATGTACCCCCTAGATCCCAACAGTGAGAACTTGGTCACATGGCAACACCTAGCCACAAAGGATACTGGCAAATGTAGTCTCTGGCAGAACACCCACAATGCCACCTACAACTCCGTGACTCTAGAACAGGGGACAGGGAACTATAGCCTAACGGTCAAATCCTCCAGCCCCTAGATTTTGCAAAGTTTTATGGAGCAAGCTATACCCACTCATTTACACACTGTCTATGGCTGCTTACCTGCTATGAGGGCCAAGCCTCAGCTGAGCAGTTAGTTATAGATGAGACCTTATAGTCTGCAAAACCTAAAATAGTTATTATTTGGCCCTTTATATTAATAGAAAACATTTGTATCCCCTTTTCTAGGAAAAAAAAATGGATTCAGTGGGACAACTAGCAGGCCAAACTTTCAAAATTTATGTCAAAAACTGCTACAAAGATGCATGGCCAAAAATACTCCTTGAACTTTTTCTTTTTGGTTGCACCAAGAGACTAAAACAACTTCAGGACTCTTAAATTATGAACCATGCACACCACAGACTACAATATATCCTTTAAAAGGAATGAGGAAGTTCAACATGTACTGATTGGAAAATATCCAAATATATTTACTTTTAAAAGTAAGATGTAGAAGGGTACTTTTAGAATGTTACTATTTGTGGAAGAAAACAAAAACCAGAATTAATACATAATAATAGTAATAATAATAATTAATGCATTAAACATATATGCTTACATGGGCACTAAGAAATTCCTACAAGGATATAAAAGAAACAGAAAACACGTTACTTCTGGGCAGGGAAATCAGAAGGGAAATTTAAGGTGAGAATGGAAGGGAAGGGTACCTTCTATCATATACCTTTTCCCTCTCTTTTGGATTTATACAATGTGCATGTAGCAGCTATTTTAAAATCATTATTCAGCAGTGAAAAGAAATGAAGCACTGATACACCCTACAACATGACGGAGTCGTGAAACCATGATGCTCAGTGAACGAAGCCAGTCCCCAGAGGCCACACAGTATCTATTTCATGTATGTGAAATATCCAGAATAGGCAAATCTATGAAGACAAAAAAAAGTAGATTAGTGGCTGCCCGGGGTAGAGGGAGGGGAAATGGAGAGTGACAGCTAAGGGGTGTAGGGATCCTTTTGGGAGTACAGAAAATTTTCTGAAATTGACAGACAACGCTGAATAAATTAAAAGCCATCAGACAGTATACTTGAAAAGTATGAGTTGCGTATTATTTGAATTCCATCCCAAAAAGCTATTGAGGGGCTTCCCTCATGGCTCAGTGGTAAAGAATCTGCCTGCCAATGCAGGAGACTTGGATTCGATCCCTGCATTGGGAAGATAACCTGGAGAAGGAAATAGCAACCCACTCCAGTATTCTTGTCTGGAGAATTCCATGGACAGAGGACCCTGGCAGGCTACAGTTCATGGGATAATAAAAGTCAAATACAAGTTAGCGACTAAACAACAATTAAAAATGAAACAGAAAAACCAGAGGTTGTCTTTACTTCCACCGCTAATGAGCCCTTCTTCTGAAAGACACAATCATTTGCAAAGCCATGGTTATACCCACAATCAGCTATAGTCAGTTCTACTGACCTGGGAGCCATTTTATGTCATGTAATTGCTTCCCTGTCTAGATTCTCAGAGATGCCTTATTTCTCTTATTTTCAGTCAACTACAAATTCTACTTTAGTCCCCTGCATTTCTTGAAAGTTCCTCTTTCCACACAGCATTTATCAGTAATTTATTCAGTTCTCTCACACACGCTAAGGATAAAGAAAAGCAAATCTGACCTTAGAGAAAAGTAAAAGCACAAAGAGACAATGGTAATAGTTTTCTGATAAAATCAACCGTTCTGAAGAAAAATCTTGCGAGGGAAGCTACCCATCAGTTGAAGTGACAGCACTCCTACTTACACAAGCTGAAGAGGAAAAGAAACCTTCTGGTCTGTGTAACTGGCAAGTTCAAAGGCTGGGGCTGGCCTGAAGCACAGGAAGATGCAGGCACTGAGAACTGCCCCGGGCGCCTGCTCTGCGCAGCTGCAGTGAGCAGGCAGGTCCTTTACTGCAGGCAGCATGCTCCCAGCAGCCCCGAGCTCCCAGGGCCCTGGCCCTGAAGGAGCAAGAACTTCTCTCTCTGAATGCCAACACAGCAATTCCAGAGAACCCCGGGACAGGTCACTCTCAAGACTTGTCCAGGTCTGGGGTCCACACCTGGTCCAGCTTAGGCAACATGCCTTTATTTATGGCCATGGGGACTCTGAAATATGCAAAGAAGTTTCTCAAAGGGTGCGATAGGAGTGGTAGGTAGAAAAAACAAATGTCCTCTGCTTCCTCCAGCAAGTCATGACAATGGCCACTGGATATGTTGACAAAACCTTGCTCACCACACTGGTTACAAGTAGGGGTTTTCAATTTCAGCGCAAGGTGGCTGGGAAGTTCAAACTTAACACACACAGATTATTGGACTGGTCTGCACCAGACATAATTTTGAATACCAGATTAGAAACCTGCTCACTAATTGGCATGGGGAAAAAACCTCCAGAGATCACAATCCTTTGTTCCCTCTGAATGTTTCTGCTCAAGGCAAGTATTTCTGGGGTCCAACTTGCCAAAACTTATCTTCTTTATTGTAGTCATGTACTTTTTAAATGACCATCTGAAACGCTAACAAAGTCATCCAAGTACAGGGTCTATATTGAACTCTAAATTATAAACATAATTTAGGCTGTATTTGTATTCCTCTTACCAGAGCTGATTCACTTTCTCTCACCATCTTCCAGGTCAGCTGAACCAGCTGGATACGTGGTATTTCCTGAGACTGATTCTCGAGGAAATGACTGCAAGTGTCCCTCCAAAGCACAAGGCAGGGGATGTTAATGGAAGTTTCTTAGTAAGCAGAAAACACACCTAAGAGCAAAAGCTTGCACAGCCCTATTATAAGGAATGTGCTCCTTTTACAACAGAACCTTGGAGTATGTGAATGAGAACTATCGCTATATGCTGCTTTAATGCCAAACCTCTTTTATTTGGAATTAGACGATGAAAGCCAAAGTTCCAAACACATCTTCAAGAAGGAAGACTGATCAATGCATTCTGAAGCAAGTTCCTGTCTACAACTGAGACAGTCTTGGGTATCCCAGATTATCAAGAGGGACACAAAATCTTCAAAACAAAATTAATTTAAGTCAGTTTTATTTAAAAACATATAAATAGGCCAAAGAACACTTAAGCCTGAGAGGGCTGCAAGCTTTTCTAAGAACATAATGGTCCCAAAAGACTAACATTTATTGCTGATTCAGCTCACAATGGCAGCCCTCTTCAAGCAGCAGCACAGTTACTAGCAAACATTTTACGGGCATCTTTTATGGGCATCAGAGATTCACAAAGCAATGGGCCACGGCCCTGCCCTCAAGGAGCTTACAGTGGAGCTGGAGAGACATGATACATCCAAAAGAGACACAAAGTCCACATATCAATATCATAACAAAAAGCAATCACTGGCCTAAGTCTTCATAGGTTTTAACAGATGAACAGTAGGAATATCTGAGCAACTACATCAAGTTTCAACCTGACATATCCAAAAAATGGTTTCTATTTATTCTTTTCAATTCAACTGAATTAAAAGGGGAAAGCATAATTCCAAGGCAAATGTACCATAATGTTTGTTGTCTCAGATGAAGGGGTAGATTGTTCAGGTTCTAGGGTTTCTCTGCGGCACCACATCCAGAGGTCAAGTTCAGTAGTTCTGGCTGCTAAACCGATGTACAAACTCAGACAGCGAGTAGACGGCTCCCCATCCGACCTCAGGATCCATGCTGATAAAATCATTCAGGTTCATCTTGGAATCTAAAAAAATATATGAAAGAAATGTCCACTGCAGGCACAATTCTGGTTTAACAGCCCCAAGACCAAAAGTAGTGAAAATTATTCAAAGGTTTCATAAGGGATCACTATCATTCTGTGGTATTCTTATCTCAAATGTATAACCTCAACTGAATCATGAAAAACATCACACAACCCCAAACTGAGGGACACCATACACAGTCACTGATCAGTACCCTTCGAAAGGGTTGTTGTTTAGTTGCTAAGTTGTGTTTGACTCTTTCATGACCCCATGGACTTTGGCCCACCAGGCTCCCGTGTCCATGGGACTTCCCAGGCAAGAATACTGGAGTGGGCTGCCATATCACGAGTGGATCTTTCCAACCCAGAGATCAAACCCACATCTTCTGCACTGGAAGAAAGATTCTTTACCACTGATCCACCAGGGAAGCCCCTTCAAAAGGGCAAAAGTGTAAAAGAAAAAGGAATTGTCACAGATGAAGATGTGTGAGGAGACATGACAACTACATGTAATATCCTGGGTTAGATTCTGGACCAGAAAAAAAGAAATTGGGGTAAAAGTCATAAACTATAAATAAGGTCTGTAAGTGAACAGTACTGTGCTGATATTCTTGTACTGATTTATTATTTTCTTGCTTTAGATAATTACGTCATGGTTTTCTCAGATACCCTGGAATTTGAGTAAAAGGTACAAAGGAACTTTCTGCGCTTTACCCAATTCTCTAGCAATCTGAAGTTATGTCAAAATAAAAAGTTAGATGAAACATGCACAGATAAACTGCTGATCTACTGGATAAAACGGCCAATTTATAGGAAATTCAGAAGATAAAAGAGATACAATCTGCAAAACCAGACCTTTTCTCCCAGATTCATTGCTTCAACAAATAAATTACAAGGAAAAAAAGAGCTGGACTAGGAATCTCTACATATTAAAAAAGACTCCACAGAGACATACCAACCAAGCACAAGGTAGGGGTTTTATTTGGATAATAATTCAAATAAATGTACTATAGGAAAAAGATTACAACTTTTATGAGGTAACTGTGAATCTAAACACTGACTAGAGAGATAAATGCTGATTTTAAAGAACTGTTAAATTTTTTAGCTGTAATAATGACACTGTGGTCATACTTTAAATAAACTAATCCTTATATTTTAGAGATTCATACTGAAATATTTAGAGTTGAAAGTACCTAATATCTGGAATTCACTTCAACATAATACAAGTAGGGGAAAAGTAGATGGGCTATCAGCCATGAGCTGATAACTATTCAAAGTCTCATTTTCTGTCTAGTTTTGTTTATGATTTAAATTTTCCATACCATACATTTTTTGAAAGTGTGTACACATTTCTTCTTGTCCTCATTAAAGAATAGTTATAGAACTATACTCCTATCAAAAACCATCAGGAAAGTGGACAAAGTATATTCAGCAACTCTTTCCACAAGCCAAACAATGGGCAACACGACTGACTGCTAAGAAAGCAGAAACAAGGGAGGGAGCCCTAGGACCTCCCAGTTCACTGCCCAGGGAGCATTTCCAGACCACAGCACAGAAGGAGCAACACCTACAGCACGGGGTTCTGCCCGTGGGAAGACAGAGAGCTGAGTCCAGCAGGGCACAGTGGCTACGCGTTGGGGACAGAGTGTGGAAGAGGACGGAACTACGCAGACAGTGCTCTAGATTTCTGCAGAGGCGACTCAGCCTCTACCCCCTAGTCTGCCTAAGGACTGCACTCATGAAGCCAGGAAAGAAGCCCAGAAAGCAGCTGGTCTAAAAACTCCCAGAACTTCCATAGTCCCCACCAGCCAAGGGGGAGAGAAATCATAACACATGGGCATTTAGCAGAATCCTCAAAAGGGTTACACCTGAGTAGCGGGGCTAAATGAGTGCAGGGTGAAAGGCTGCTGAGAATCTGCACTGCACTGAAGCTCAGTTGCTTCAGTCGTGTCCAACTCTGTGAGACCCCACGGACTGTAGCCCACCAGGCTCCTCTGTCCACGGATTCTCCAGTCAGGAATACTGGAGTGGTTGCCATTTCCTCCTCCAGGCGATCTTCTCGACCCAGGGATGGAACCTGCGCCTCTTATGTCTCCTGCATTGGCAGGCGGGGTCTTTACTACTAGTGCCACTTGGGAAGAGTACGCCTTCAAAGGACCCACCTGACCCCTGTAATTTAACTGTAAGCTAGAACCAAATCCAGTATTGTTTTTAAAAGTACCTCAAGATCTAGCAACTTACAACGTAAAATTCAAAGTCCAGCACCCAACCAAATAACATGAATCACACAAAGAAACAGGAAAACACGACTCAACATCAGGAACAAAATCCATCAACATAAACAGACTGAAATGACAGAGATAACGCAACCAGCAGACAAGGATCAACTATTATAAACACACACTGTATATTCAAAAGGGTAGAGGAAAACGTGGGCACAACAAAGAGAAATGGGAGATATTAAATCAGCCCCAAGTGGAATTTTTAGAGATAAAAAAATAAAATATGTAAAATGAAAAAAAATGCACTGGATGGGATTGACAGCAAATTAATGCAGCAGAAAAGACAAATGAATTTATAGACAAAATAATTATTCAAAATGAAACACAGAAAAAGTCTGAAAAAAGTGATCACTGACTTAGAATAAGAACGAGGCATCTAACATATGCGTAGGTGAAAGACAAGAATTTTTTTAAACGGGGAGATAGAGGTGGTGGTCAAAGGAAACATTTGAAGAAATAATGGCCAAATGTTTCCAAATTTGATGAAAATTATAAATCTACCAATCTAAGAATCTGAACAAACCTCATGTGGACTAAATTTAAAGAAAAACTACAGTCCATCATAATTAAATTGCTGAAAATGGGAAATAAAGAGAAAAAAATCTTAAAAAGCAGCCAGGGAAAGGGGGGAAAGATACACAACATTTAGAGAAACAAATGTAAGAACAGTTTCCTTGATCAGAAACTAAGCAAGCAGAAGAGAGAGACATCTTTAAAAACTGAAAGAAAAAAACATGTAAAACTAGCGTATATTATCTAACAAATATCTTTTCAAAAATGAAGACACTTGGGATACAGAACACTAGAAACAGAGTCTTACAACAAAAAAGCTAGATAATCAGCAAAACCAGGACTTCTGTTGATGTGATCAGACAGCCAGGGATGCATAATGACCAAGTAATCCAAAATAAAGGAAAGACAGGTGCCTCCCAGGAAAGAAGGGGTAAAAGTTCTTGCTTACCTGGGGTAGATGTACTTACCTGACTTACTCCATGTAAATCAGCTAAAATCTTTACCAAATGGCTAAAGGAAACCTGAAGTTCTGAAATACAGTGGTATTCATTTTCTAGGACTTTTAATGCAACTAAATAAAAAATGATTATCTGCAGGCATTCAACACCTACCAGCGTTTAAAATTAAAAAATTTTTAAAGATCAATATATAACAAATCAGCATTTGCCTGTATCTCCCTAAGAGGCACTATAACATTTCTATTTACATATAACACTGGTCCTCCAGCTAGTTTCAAATTAGCTAGTGTCACTATAACACACCATATGAGAACAGGAAAACGAAAGGACAGAGAGGCAGCAAAGGGCTTAGAAAGAGAAAGGGACAGTCATAGTGTACCCTATAGTTCAGTCCAAGACTTGGGAAAGGTCCTTAAAAACTGAGCCATTAAGGCTGGTGCTGGAACTGAGCTTTAGGGCAAGGCTGCAAGACTGTGAATCTTGGTTTCCTTCTTATCAGAGATGGGCAAAAAAAGGAAGGGGTAGTTTCCTTCATTTAAAATACACTAAACGCTGAATTTAAAAGGGGCTCTGCAGACTCATGGCCACCAAAATTATTAAATGTTGGGGCCAAAATATAATGTGCAATGAATGAAATGTGATGAATTTTAAGACCCTAAGGGCCAATTCCATAACTAAATGCAGTAAAGCTGCTATGAAAGTTACCTAAAACAGGCTTTAATTGCAAGTTTGATATCTTCTTGAACCTTTTCTTCTTTAACTTTTTTTTAAAATAAAGCAATATTAATTAGCTAAAAGTAATCCCCCCTTATCCTAACTTCAAACACATTCCTTTGATAAATGGGGCTTCCTGGTGGCTCAGCTGGTGAAGAATCCACCTGCAGTGCAGACCTGGGTTCGATCTCTAGGTTGGGAAGATCCCTAGAGAAGGGAATGGCTACCCACTCCAACATTCTGGCCTGGAGAATTCCACAGACTGTTTTGTCCATTGGGTTGCAAAGAGTCAGATATGACTGAGCTAAAAGTAATCCCCCTTATCCTAGCTTCAAACACATTCCTTGATAAATGGGGCTGGTAAAGAATCCACCTGCAATGCAAGAGACCCCCAGTTCCATTCCTGGATCAGTTCAATTGATAATACAGGGCTTGAATTAATGGACTGACCACACAAGAGAACATGGCCACATGTTTAAATTACTACATGAGAAACCAGTATGTTTACCCCACACTTCAGAGCAGATTCCTTTGAGTTCCAACCTCAAGTTCAGGAGGCCCCCAGTGAGCTAGTTACACAGGGACAAGAAGAGACATCCCCTTCCCTGCTCTCGAGCACAGGGCGGTAACAGACCCTGCCACCCTCCAGCTGTGCCCAGGGGGCAGGCAGAGGGCTGGACCTTCATGGACTCCAGTGTTCATGTCTGCCAAGTGAAGAGGAGATGAACATAAGATAGGAGGGGGCTGGCACAAACAGCACCTCCTGGGAAGCAGTCACCAAAACCCAAAGGAACAAGTCAAAGAGGACGGGGCTGACAAGGTTTACTGAAGGCTTACTGAAGGCTCAGCTCCTGTGGCAGTGCTCCTATGTGGAAGGGACACGGGGAGCCACACAGACACTGTGCAGACCACATCGAGTAGGGTGTGTGAGATGAAAGCAAGACCCATGAAGCCCTCTCTTGATCTAAGCTAGCCCAGTTCTGATGCTGAGCCTGGGAACCAGGTTGGTGGACCCAAAGCAATGCCAATATGAACTTTAAAAATCATGAGAGCTTTCCACAGAGAGCCCCCAAAATCAGAGATGGAATCTTCCTTCAGTGTTCACTCCCTTCAAACATACCAAATATACTTTTTACTTTCTTCTCTGCTGAACTCTGAACTCTAATGTTCTTTTTCTGGCCTCCTTTACAGCCTGCAGAGCATCTTGACTCAGACAGCATCATCCTCATCAGAGGATGGTTTTTACCAATTAATGGCAACCTTGTGAATTACTTCCCACCATAAATTCACCCAGGTGAATGCCAGACAATAGTAATATGATGAAGAACCCTTGATCTACTTAAGTCTTGAGAAATTATTAACTGGACTGATGCCTAAAAGCACATAAATGAGATGAGTGGGACAATAAAACTGGCTAGCTCTCACTGCCTTTCTAATGCAGAGTTTACTACAGAGATTTCACAGGTCTCAAAGAGGCACCACGGGATCCCCTTCACCATAACATGAAACCCCACCACGGGGAGGCTCTACAAGCCCCATGGTAAAGTGGCACAAACACACAGTTCTCCCCAAGTCTGGTGGACCAGAGGCAGGGACAGCCGATATTCCAGCAACAGGGTTGTGGTTTGGTTCCCTGAAGCCTTTCCTCTCCCATGAAACCTTCCAATCCTGCTCTCTGAGCCTCCATTTCTGAGTCTGATAAATACACACAACTACACTCCCTCTCACCTCCTAACCACTCCGGGAGTCTTACCCAAAAGACAGTGCACTTCCTGTCCTTGGTTAAGGGAACTGGCTCAACAGCACACTGATGGGAAACCCCTCTGAGAGGGCATCCCTTGCTCACCTCCAGTCTCGATGCAGGGATATGACGGGGGAGGCTCTCTCCAGTTTCCACTGGAGTCTTTCATGTGAGATCGGTCAGAAGCAAAGTTCTTCAGATATGAGTCTGCACGGATCACTCTAAATTTCCTGCACATAAACCAACACTCATTATGTAACAGTTGAAATTCTAACTCATTTTTTAGAGATCATTTTCTATGACATGCACAAAACTAGGCACACATTTTTGTACTATTAGTGACAGGCAGATAGTTTAGTCGCTAAGTCGTGTCCGACTCTTGCGACCCCACGGGCTGTAGCCCACCAGGTTCCTCTGTCCATGGAATTCTCCAGGCAAGAATACTGGAGTCAGCTGCCATTTCCTTCTCCACTATTAGTGACACGCAAACAGATACATGGCTTTAATACCTGTTACAGATGTCATGAGAAATGATCAGCTAGCATTCCAAACTACAAAGGCATGGAAATCTATCCAGTTGCCTTTACTTACTCAATGAATATATCAAGGGCCAAGGGCATAATTTTCAGGTGTTGATATCATGAAAGTGTTAGTCACTCAGTCATGCTGGACACTTTGTGACCCCATCAACTGTAGCCCGCCAGGCTCCTCTGTCCATGGGATTCTCCAGATAAGAATACTGGAGTGGGTTGCCATTGCCTTCTCCAGGGGATCTTCCTGACCTAGGGATTGAACCTGGGTCTCCTGCATTGTAGGAAGATTCTTTACCATCTAACTACCAGGGAAGTTTATCATACTCCTCTCAATTTTGGCATCATATGGCATCCAGCTCCCCCAACCCACAGCACCCCACCACCCACACAGCCAAAAATAAGAGTATGAAAGACATTCCGAAACTGACTTGAAGAAAATGTTTTGGATCTCATCACACAAAGTTTTAAAGACTGCTAGCCTTTCATACGATGGACAACCTTCAAAACTTCAAAATATTTTGAATCTTCTGTGTAGTACATGACTCTCAAACATCAACTCAATGGTGAAGCTAAGACAAGCAATCTTCACAAAACCAAAGCAGAAACACACAAACAAAGTAACTGTATAATCGGCAAAGTCTAACTTCAGAAAAGTAGGTAAACCCACCCTCAGTTTCCTCACCTTCTGAACTGTGGATGGATGTCCTCATCAGACTTAAAGGCATCTTCCACATATGTGTCAAAGGGGCAAGGGAACGGCAGGACAGTGTCAAGGTCATAAATGAAGCTCTGTCCTCCGCTTGAAACATGAAGCAAGACAACGTGGTAATCCTAGACGTAAAAGTTGCTGAAGTTAACCAGGTTACCTTATGATGGAGTATTCCAAGGTTATAGTAAAAATGCCTATCAACCAGCAAAAATATATACAAGGCTAATACAGCCCTCCTTAAATAACAAAGCAAACACAAAACCCTGCAAAAAGACCAGATGTCCAGTGACAGGGAACAGTTACATAAACAGTGGAAATGTTCATGTACATTACCTGTATACCTTCAACCCAGCAATTTTACCATTAGGAATTCATCTCAGATTCATATGCAAGTAAAGGTATTTATTCAAAGAAAATCTCTGCAGTGCTGTTTTTAACTGTGAAGATTCAGAAACAATCAGAAGTCCACCAAGAGGGGAAAGGCTAACAAACCAAAAGGCAGCCATAAGATGGGGTACTGTGCAGTTGCTAAAAAGAATTAGGTAAACTTTTGTGGAAATTGGATTAACTCCATGTTACACAGTTGGATGGAAAAAGCAAACTGCAGATTATGTATTATACATTATTTAAGTTGATGTGTATATAAAGACAGATGTGTGTGTTCAGAAGTACACATGCATGCATGAGTACAGAGAAAAAGTCTGTAAGGATATCCTCCAAACCATTAACAAAGTGGAACGGCCTGAGGTCAGCCTGGAGAGGGAAAGAAGGACTTTAAAATGTTGTTGGGACTTCTCTGGTGGTCCAGTGACTAAGACTCTGAGCTCCCAATGCAGAGGGCCTGGGTTCAATCCCCGATCAGGGAACTGGATCCCACATGCCACAACTGAGAGCTCTCATGCTGCAACTAAGACCCAGCACAGCTAAAGAAAGAAATTTTTAAAAATGTTGTTGCTACTGATTTTCAATCAGCCATGCCCTTATCTGTAGCCATTAAGGAAAAAGGACACAAAAAGCTTCTCCCTCACAGCTGGGTCCCAGCATGCGTGTGAATTCTCACTCTCACCCCCAGACACGGGGTACTGCTCAAGCCAGCTAAGAGCTAGAACGATGTCAGGAAAATTTATCAATGGACACGAGGGCAGTCTGATGCTTAGAATGCCTTCGAAGAAAAACACTCACACAGAGAACAGCATTGGGAGATTAAAACGTCCAATCACATTAGTACAATGTTAGGAATACCATACGTTTCTAGTACTTTAGAGCTTACAAAGCACTTTCTCAAATGATGTTTTATTTGACCCTGTGAGGTAGGAGAAGGCAATTAACTGAGACTGGAGACACTGTGCCATCAGAGCCCAAAGTGCTATCTTTGGCTCCAATTCTATCTTAGGAAAGCAGAAACAGCATCAGAAATGAACCCTTCTCCCCTGTCCGCCCCTTAATGCATCCAGCCCTCCCCTATAACAGTCCGCGACTTCGGCCCCCTTGGCCTCTTCACGTTATTCCACTCCACCTGCGCTGTGTCTCCACCGCTCTCCCCCAGTTCATCACTGTAGCTCCGGCTCAGATGCTCTCTCCACCCAGGAGTCCATCTTCGATCTTCTCCAATCCCTGCCAGCAGGAGTCTCTGCCATATCCCAAATCAGGTTCTTTCCTGACATCTACTTCATAACATTTGTTTTTTAATACATACTCCCAATTACTTGTGGGAAACTGTGCTATTAAAATACAGATACAGAGATGAGAAAGATAGGTCCAAATGTTTAAGAAGTTCCTGGAGAAGCGAGTGGGAAACCCAAGTCAGTGGTGGCAGAGGAGTGAGAGGATGAGGGAAGACAGGAGGTGGGAAAGCCTGCAGGTTAGGGCATGTGAGGCGGGATCACCCAGTTCAACTTCAGCCACGGCACCACCAGCCTGTTTCCTCTTCTGTAAAATGGGGATAACTGTAGAGTTTGAAAGTGAAAGTTGTTCAGTCGTTGTGTCCAACTCTTTCAGACTCCATGGACTGTAGCCCGCCAGGCTCTTCTGTCCATAGGGTTCTCCAGGCCAGAATACTGGAGTGGGTAGCCGTTCCCTTTTCCAGATCGAACTGGGGTCTCCTGCATTGCAGGCGGATTCTTTACCAGCTGAGCCACAAGGGAAGCCCAACTGTAGTAGTTGACCTCATAGTATTACTCACACTGTTACTGAGAGAATTAGTGAGATTATTACGTAAATACTCAGCCTTCTTAAAAAACAACCAAAGTGGTGGTGGGGGTGCCCCACAAGGGAGACGGCAACCCAACTAATAAGGGGAGTTTCACTGAGGAAAGGCTGCATCTTGCCTAAAGAGGAGAGCATTCCAGAAAGAGGACACAGCTTGTGGCATAAACAGAGACTTCCGGGGTAGTCCAGTGCTTAGGACTCTGCTCTTCTACGGCAGGGATCACAGGTTTGACCCCTGGCTAGGGAACTAAGATCCTGCATGCTGCACGGCACAGCCGAAAAACTTAAAAAAAAAAAAAAGAAAAGGAAAGAAAAGGCATAAACAAGGAATATCCTTGTGGCTAGCTCAGGTCTATGTTCCTACATAGCAGATGGCCAGTGAACTCAAGAGGGAAAGCAGGCCACCTCCACAAGGAGAGGCAGAGATTGGGACCCAAGGAGTACAGACTTGAGATTCAACTTCACTCTTCTGAGCCAGGTGAAGAGAGCTTGTCCAAATGCCTGGGAAAGACACTGCAGGTTACAGGCAGGAGTGCCCACTTAGAAAGTGACCTCTTCCTCGGGGGTTGGTCTCCACCGACTGAGGGAGGCTCTCCAATTGCCTACAACAGAACAGCAGCAAGGCACAGATCAACTGCCAGAGGTGTATTCCACACGGGAAGTCTGTGGGCAGACTCCATGAAACAGGATTCTCCACCGGGAGCTGCCATGAGCTGCTGTGTAAGGAGGGCATGACCACAGGTCCTTTCCCTGAAAATTCCCTGAAGACTGGAAGCTGAGCGCTTCAGCAATGGGCATGATGCTAGGGCAGATGGACAGTCCACAGCTGCGGTTCTATCACTATTAACAAAAACCGCTAACACTTTTAGAGCACCGGTGCAGATACCAGGGTGATGCTTCAAAAATGCATCATCTCCCTGAGGCCCCTGGTAACCAGAGGAGGACACCCAGGAAAGACGGTAACTAAGCCGTCCAGCTCACACAGCCCAGCAGAAGGGGGACTTGGGCTTCAGAGCAGAAGGTCTCCCGCTGGTGAAGGAAGCTAGAGTGTGAGTTCCATGAGGCCAAGAGTTTTAGTCTATTCGATGCCTCGTATATAACAGGCATTCAATACATATATGTTATATAAATGAATGAAGCCAATTCAAATGATGTCTCATCCTAAATATGCACTGGAAACTTGATGTTTGTTACATTATCATGAATGGAGTTTTTCTTTTATCTCCATGTTTCTTAGCACAAATAATTCCATTCTTCGAGGTACCAGGTTAAAGTGACATATGGATGTGTGCTGGAAAGGACCCCAATCTGCCACCTATCAGCCAAGTAACCCTGAGGTAGTCACTTTGCCTTTCTGGGCTTGCTTCTTCACCTGAAAAATGAAGGGGTTGGAATAGATCTGTGTTTTTCAAATGCCAGTCATGCTAAGAATTTTGCTAAGAACACAAATTCCTGAACCTTTAGATCAACTAGATTAGAAACCTTTTTTTTTTTGCCACATCAGGCAACAAGCAGGATCTTAATTCCCCACCCAGGGATTGAACCTAGGCTCCTGGCAATGAGAGCCCTGAGTCCTAAACACTGGAATTCCCACAAACTTGTATTTTTCACACAGTCTCTGGATAACTCTACTGTGCAGATGGACCAGATGCTGCTGAAGTTCCTTCCAGTGCTAAATAGACAAGAGTCTAGACAACAACTGTATCTGCTACATCAGCCATTTAAACCCACTTCTATAATAATTTCAAAATTAAAAGAAAACATGCCTGTCAGTGCTTCTGCCTTAGACCAAATAACATCTGTCGTCCAAAGGTCAAATTATTAATAACTATCATAGTCTTTCTCTACTGCCCCATCATTTCTGCTTTTCCAAAACACAAAGACCACTCCTGGATTACAAGTACTGCTGTATCAGAGGCGGTCTGTGCTGACCATCTTACCCAGATGACAGGTCCATCTCCGGGTCTTGCCTGCTGCTTCCAGATAGGTATCTACAAATACAATACACTTCCTGAGTCACAACTTTACAGAGCAAACACCACTCAGTTCTTTTAGGCAATACACATATGGAAAATAAAATATTTCAAAACAACAAACAAGTCAGGTGGAAGAATGAACAGATAAGAAACCCAAATCTTCCCAAGGGTCCTTAATGATGAAGGAGCAATAATTCACTGTTAAGATGTTCTCTGGAGAGTAGAAAGAGATCCAAACTAGGGATCGGAAGTCCTGGCAGGCTCACCTCTTGCTCTCCCACTTAATTATTCACGAGGCCTTCCCAGGTCTCTATTTCCTCATCTACAAAACGGAAACAGCTGTCCGGACCCTGACTACCTCACAAGGTATCCATTGGGATCAAACAACACAATGATCACAAAAGTGCTTTACAAAATACGAAGAGCTCACTTTTAAAAATACTTTACAAAAGTTTACTGTATTTCCATAAAACACAGGAAAGAAACTTTGCCCTCAAACCTGAGCATATATGCTTCTAATCTAAGCATTTTAAAAAGCTCTAACTTAATACCTAAAGAAAGGGGACTGAATCTGCATAAACATACCACCACATATTTCCCTACCTGCAAGTTAGGAACTAAACTCTTAACTACATCCTCGTAGGGAAAAATCTGATTCAAAAACAAACTATGAACTGTTGCCATATTTTAGAAAGCACATTTTAGAACAAGCTAAACCCATCCTCTATTTAGCTTCGAATGTCATCCTGAATTTGTGTTCTTTCTACAATCACTCCCCAACTTACCATCTTCCTCTCATTAGATATGAAGACAGCATAACACTCTTCTAAAGGATACTGGTCGTGATTTTTGATGTATTCGCAGAGCTTCCAAATATTTTCTTCACTGGAATAAAATAATTGTTTAAGCAATATAATTAAGCAAGAACACTCAGTTCTTGAGTGAACACTCAGTTCACTCAAATTTGAACAAAAGACCAATTATTACATTAAAAAAAAATTGGTAGAGACCTTAAACACCATCTCCTCCAAAAACTGGCTAACACTTGTACCTCCTCTGAAACATCCCCAGCAACAGCTGTTAACCAACCTAAACTGTGCGTGGACCCCTCTGCAGACACAGAGCTCACTGCCTCTGTCAGCAGGGTTAACAATGAGGCATTCTAACTGCTCAAATGCTCCAACAATATTCTAAAAGTTCTGAGTCCAGGGGCTTGAATTCCAGTTCAGCCACTTACAAGGTAATGTTTTGGACACAATGACCTCTCTTGAGTGTCTGCTTTTCTCCTCTGTAAAATGGGCATAATCATATCATCAATACTCAATAAATCTTAACATTGGTTGGCTGCTCCCCTTTGGAAATGGCAGGATGGGTACTGGATGGCTCCTGACTGGAAAAGATCAGGACAGTTATGGGATATGTCCAGGAATTCTTCTGGAGGGAGCCTCTGGTATGGAGGAGGTCCTGACTGTTAGAAAGCTCTTCCTTATGTTGAACTGAAATCCATCTTTCTTATACTCCTGCCCTAGATGAATCTCTCTTTTATATGAGAGGCCTTCAGCTATTATGAAGCAATGGTAAGAACCACTGAAGTAAAGCAACACTGAGTGCATCAAACCCAGCCACGCTGGCAATCACACTCCAGCACGGGCAAGCCCCAGCACTCCCAGCAGTACTCACAGCCCAAGCTTTGGGTTCCTGTCTTCCTCTAATGGGGCACACAGCACCTTTGCTCAAAACGAGCTACGCCAATATTGTGCTCACACAAGTGACTCAATTTGTCAAAACCTGAATCCCAGCCACCTACACCATGTGACCTGGAAACGGCACTGAGGACAGGCACAATTCCGTGGAGAGACACATGCTTCACTCAGACTTAAAGTACCAAAGTTAACTGTCTATATTTTTCTCCCATGATTTTGTTTTCCCCTAGAATATCTAAGAAGTCTTATGGGGTGAAAAATGGCGGCAGAGAGACCAACAGGAGAATGCTAATAATTCTATGGGATGTGCAGCCCAGAGTAATAATATGTGAACTGTTTCAATATGACATATAACATGCAGTAGCTAAAATTTTTTTAACCTGGATATTCTCAGACAGAGTTTTGAGAAGACATTTGTCTTTCCAACCTAGAGACATTCAGGAGCATTGACAATCAACAACAGCCTGTGATGTACAAATCACTGTGCTAAGAGCTTGGAGTTTAGAATGATAAATCAGAGTCGCAGACGATGAGAGGAGCCACACACATCCATAAATAATCGAGCACCGTTGCTGCTGCTGCTGAAGACCATAAAAGATGCATAGAGCAAGTACAGAGGAGGGAGTCATTCATTTCAAGGGATACAGGATGATGGAGGACATAGGTCAGCGGGTTCTCCTTGTGTGTTCCCCTTTCCCTTCCCAAGAATGGACAGAATTAACCCCAGAAGTCCTCAAATCCATATGTACCATGAGCACTACTGGTTGGCTAAATACACATGTAGCTTGGACATACTTTGCTTATTACTTTTCAAATATGAGTTAATATTATACGGAGAAAAAAATTAAACCTAAGAGTTATTGAATTTGCAGTTCCTTTTAATCAACAATTTTGTCTTCAAGAGTACAACTAATATCATGAAGGAGGATCTCATGAAACTTTTCATGCTAATTAAAAAAAAAGAGGGCCTCATCCTTGGAAATGCTGGGAGTCACCACTGGAATAGAAAGTGCCGCAGATTAGGTGTGAGTCCTGCAACTCATTTAATTGGTTTAAAAAATGGGGGGGTGGTTGATAACAATAATGCCCTAGGCTGCCAGCTGAGTATCTGGGTAGCAGAGACACTAACAAAGCAGTACTAGGAGTGGGATTCTGCAGGGGTAACTGGTGATGAGCTGATAGAGAGGCATACAGATGGGGGAGGATCCCTGGGACACAAGTGCTTAACAATTATTGTAAAAATCCGAAATGATTACAACAGAATCAAAAACGCTTTGCAGGAGACTTCCCTGGTAGTCCAGTGGCTAAGACTCTGTGCTTCTAAAGCAGGGGGCCTGGGTTTCAGCCCTGGTCAGGGAACTAAATCACACATGCCTCAACTAAACACCCCGCATGCTGCAACCAAGACCTGGTGCAGCCAAGTAAATAATTTTTTTAAAAATGCTTTGCAAATTGCACGAAACACAAATATTGGCTACCACTATTATCATTAAGCTGGGTCTTAAAAGCTAAGTGACATCTGACAGAAGCCAACAGAAGTCAGGAGAAGGCATTTATTCCAAGTTCGGGAAGAAACCGCAGGAGCAAACATAGAAAGGTGCACCAGCCTGATGCGTTCAGACAGGATAGAGCACTTGTTCTCCATCAGAGGTAATTTTGCCCCCTAAGGAACATTTGGCAATAGCTGGTGACATTTGGGATTCTGACAGACTGGGGGAGGGCCTGCCCTACAAAGAACAGATGCCCAAACAAAGAATCTCCATGCTCAAAATGTCAACAGAGGCAAGGCTGAGAAACCCTTCGGCAGAGCAGAGAAGCCAGGTTCACGAAGAGGTCGCAGGAACAGATGGTGACCAGATCTTTAGAGTGCTTGCTATACACAGGAGATAGACTTTATTGTCTAGGCCTGAGCTCCTAAAATTGGGTCAACGGGCCAGACTCAGACTTCTCTACCGTGCAGCTCACACATCCAGGCTCTCTGGGGTTGGACTCTAAGATCTGCATATTTTATAAGCTCCAGGTGGTTCCCTGGTGCATTCAAATTTAGACTGGCTTTGAGCAGTATGAAGCCAGCCGAAAATTAAAGACTTAATGGGCTATGGGAGAGCTAGGCAGAGATGCCTGTTAGGAAGGACCAGAACAGGCCCCAGTGGCCAGACCGGAGGAGGGACAGACCTATGGCTGAAGGGGACCAGGAGGAGATGATCAACTGAACAGATAGTCATCTCCTAGTATTCTTCCACTGAATCACTGCACTCCTATTATGTCGGCCTCTCTGTCATTCCTCAAATATTCTCGCCCGCTTCCTTCTAAGAGTTCTGTACCTGCAGTCCCCCTGCCTGGAGGGATCTCCTGCCAACATCCACAAAGCTCCTGCCCTCTTTCTTCAGCTCTCCGTTCAAATGTCATTTTTCTCTGTTCAAATGTCATTTTATCAACATCTTTAAGTATCCTAATAATATGGTGAGTCAGCATCTCTTATCTTGTTCTATTTTTCTCACAGCACTTAACACACCCAAGTGTGGTTAAACTTGCTTTTGTCTGCTTTTCCCCAACAAAAATGTAAGAACGATGAAATCTTATCAGGGAATATGTCTACGTTGTTCACTGCAGTATCCCTAGTGTCTAGGATCCTGCTTCACATCCTTCATAAACATTTACTGAATAAATCAATAAAACAATGAATGGATCTCAGAGACAAGAACTAAGAGGACTGAGGTGAGATGAGGGGCAGAAATAAAGTGTAGAAGAAGTACCTACCCCAGAGGTTCCAAGTTCAGCACCAACACTTGCTAGATGTGTGAAAGTCAAAGTCACTCAGTCCTGTCTGACTCTTTATGACCCTACAGCCCATGGGACTCTCCAGGCCAGAATACTAGAGTGGGTAGCCTCTCTTCTCCAAGGTATCTTCCCAACTCAGGGATCGAACCCAGGTCTCCTGCATTGCAGGTAGATTCTTTGCCACCTGAGCCACAAGGGAAGCCCTTGCTAGATGTGTGACCTTGGGCAAACTAAAGACCTCCCTGTGGCTTAGTATTTTCATTAATAAAGGAAATGAGAAAAAGGATAATAATAGAACTATCTCCTAAGCCTGAAAGGAAGTACTTGGCACTGGGCCTGACATGCAGTCAGAGCTGAATAAACTCCAGCTCTTCGTAGCACTGATTTGGTGACCAGCTGAAGGAGCAAAGGCAGTTTCAGAGGACCCTGAGGTTTCTTGTGCAGGACTGGAAGTCTCCATTCAAGCAAAGGAATGGTAGGCGTGGGAGTGATAAGGACGATTAAGATTTGTGATTCCACCACAGAAGTGGCCTAGGAAAGGGGCACCGTGTGCGGACTCTGTGTTTCCAATCTGCATTCCTTCAATCACAAGCTATGTTGTTGTTGTTCACTCACTAAGTCGCTGACTACAGCCAGGCCTCCCTGTCCTTCACATGTTATGGGGCCGGAGGCAAATTTCTTGCAACCCTCTGTGCTTCGACGTGCTCACCCTTAAAACGGGAGTTTTAACAGTACCTTCCTCCTAATGTAACTGTGGGGAGAAATGAACTCTAACTCGTTTACTGAAACGTCTGGGAACAATGCTCGGCATATACTGAGTACCACGTGTAAACGTAACCACTATTATAATAACGACGTGGTGGTCTTTAAGCTCCTAGTTTCTGGTACAACGGAGCCTGAGTTGGAATCCTGGCTGCCTTTAATTAGTGACCTTGGGAATGTTATTGCAAAATCTCTGTGTTTTCATTCTCTTCCAAAATTAAAATGACCTTCACATCAGTGCGAAACCACTTTGGGCTTTAATTTAGTACAATAATTTTCAAAGGCTCTCTACCCTCCACCCTCCGCCTCCAACTCCAACTCCAACTCCCTTTTCAGGCGCCCTCAAGCACTGAGATCCCCTGAGAAAGGTCCAGGAGAAAAAGGCCAGGCAGAAGTAAACCACCAGCGACCTGACCCTTCCTGGCGGATACTACCCCCCGCCCCCAACACCCTCCGAATGCCCACATTCCACTCAAGACTCTAGCGCTGCTATTCCGGCTCCCTTCGCCCCTCAAACCGGAAAACCCTCCAGCCAGGCCCGGTGCGCCCCCCGGGGAGGGGCCGGGAAGAGGCGGAGCCCGGCTGCGTCTCCACCGCCGAGTGGGCTAGGGAGACGCCGGGGGCTGCCCCCGCGTCCCCTCACCAGTAGCAGCTGTTGTAGACACAGGCGTCCCGCGGGGGCTGGCCGGCTGGTAGTGGGCGGCTGCGGCGACCGGGGCTTCCCCTTCCATGGCGGGCCTGGGTACGAGCCAGAGGCGTACGGACCGGCCCGGCCCCGCCGGCGGGCTTCGGAGGAGGAGCCGGCGCACCACACGCACCGCTGGTTCGCTGGGCGGACTGGAAGGAGCCCGAGGCTGCCGGTGGCGCCCCCGGGTGATGGGGCCTGGGGCAGGGTGGGCGGAGCCCGAGCAGCGGAAAGCGCAAGATCCCGCGCAGAAGCTCGAGATGCAGGTGGCAGGTTCCGGGAGGGTGGAGCTGGGAATGAAAAGAGTTGTCAGTGGCTTGACTCGGGCGGCCCTGGATTGGCTGGGCAGGTTCTAGTGGACGGAGAGTGGGCGGGGCGAGCGATGCAAAGTCCCGGAGCGGAAAGACGTGGGCGGAGCTCGAGGCGCCCGGTAGCTGTGCTGTTGAGGGTGGAGTCTGAGAGACAGGGGCGGATCCTGGGTTGGTGAGCGGCGTGAGTTCATAGTGGGCGGAGCCAGGGACGTGGAGGATCTTGTGGCTCCCGGTTTGCGAAACCCCTCTAGGTGGGTGGAGTCGAGGGCCAGGGGCGGGGCCACGCGGCACGTGGTCCTAGAGCAGCAGTGTGCCAAGAATGCTGGAGGCTGGGAACAACGTGGTTTCGATCAGCGTGGGAAAAAAAAGAGGTCACCGGCTGGCCGCTTGAGAGGGGAGTCAAGGGAGGGCTTGGAGTGGGTAAACGGTGCTTCGTGAGTCTCGGAGGAGTCTGACACCTTCTAACCCCTTGCCAGCTGCGGCCGATGAGATTGGGAAGACTCCACGTGTGCAAGTAAAATAAGAGGATCTTGTGTGTGAAAAATGTTTATTTTTGAGAGGGGCGGTGGAACGCGGGGAGCGAAGAGGATGGTGGAATGATGGAAAGAGGTTCATTCCAAATATACGGACTCAAAAAGGTATATTGATTCTTTCATAGAGTAAGAACAATTTTGAAAGCCCTTTTAGTATTAATCATATATTTATTTGCCAGCAGTCTGGAAGGAAAGACACCAGATTGTTGTGTTTATCACTGATGAATGAATAGCATGGAGGACTTTCACTTTAGATTTGTATCCTTCTGAATGTTTATATTTGCAAGGAACACATGTAGCTGTTTGGGTATTTTCCATTCTGAAAACCGAAATTGTTAGATTGGATTATAGACCATATATATATATATATATATATGTATATATATATGGTACATATATATATATATGTATACATATATATACACACACACACAGTCTGATTCTCACAGTCTCATGAGTTCTAAAGCCCAAAAGTCCTCAAGACTTTTAATATAAGTCGTGTCAGTTATCGATGTATTACCTCTCAGGTCTAAATACATACTTCAACATAGACTCTATAATAAATAATGGAATTCCTTAAAGCATTTATCCTTTAAAATGAGCAGTGTTAAACCTTCTCTATTAAGTGCATTGAAGGAAGAAGCTTCCTGCAGTTTCTGGGAACCAAACAGGGTTAGGAGTGTAGTCTCAAAAACATCCTATAGGGTCTACAACAGCTACAGCCCCAAAATTGGTCCTTCTGTGCCTTGCAATAACCTTTATGCAGCCCTCTTGACACAGGAACTAGAGGCCCTGCGAGGGCTGCAGGCAGCCACCTAGCAAACCTTTCAAGGGGGTCAGGGTGACACACTGAGCAATCCTTCTGCTTCCATCTCTCCAATCCCCCAGCGACTTAAAGGTCTTCTGTCCCTGCCGGTTCCCAGATTCCCATGGCTCCCCTCAAGGCTGGTTGGTGATCATGTTCCTCCATCCTCTTCTCTGTTGTTTGCCCAGGTACCCTGGACTGCTTCCAACCTGCTAAATGAGCAAATGTCTCTGCTCTCTGGTAGCCAACCATCCTTTCTCCAGCGAGATCCAGACCCCTCTCAAATTCGTCTTTGAGGATGCTCCCTCAGCCCAAAATACCATAGTTTCCTTTTATCTCACATTTCACTTTTATCTTAGTTAATTCTTGACAGTCACATCCCCTCTTTAACCTACCATGTGGTTTCTTCTGATTGGACATAGACTGCTGCAGGATTCTGAAGCCAAACTAGTAGGTTCCATTACTTACTAGTTGTGTGACCTTGGGCAAACTTACTTTACCTCTCTGTGGCTCAGTGTCTTCATCTAAAATGAAGTTAATGATAATAACACCTACCTCGGAGGGTTGTTATGAGGATTGATTGAATTTATGTATATAAAGTGGAATGAATATGTAATGATACATAATGATGTGCTTAGTCACTCAGTCCCACTCTTTGCGATCCCATGAAGTGCAGCCCACCAGGCTCCTCTGTCCATGGGGATTCTCTAGGCAAGAATACTGGAGTGCATTGCCATGCCCTCCTCAAGGGGATCTTCCCAACCCAGGGATCGAACCCAGGTCTCCCGTGTTGCAGGCTGATTCTTTACTGTCTGAGCCACCAGGGAAGACCAACACATAATGATAAATGGTAGCAGTTATGATTTGCGATATAGTTTCACTCCATTATCTCCAGTATATCCTAATTTCCATCACTGAGTGTCTTATTACTCAGATAAACCTTTGCAGAAGATACATGTTCAGTTCAGTTCAGTTGCTCAGCTGTATCCGAAACTGCGACCCCATGAACCGCAGCATGCCAGGCCTCCTTGTCCATCACCAATTCCTGGAGTCTACCCAAACCCATGTCCGTTGAGTCGGTGATGCCATCCAACCATCTCATCCTCTGTCATCCTCTTCTTCTCCTACCCTCAATCTTTCCCAGCATCAGGGTCTTTTCTAATGAGTCAACCCTTCACATCAGGTGGCCAAAGTATTAGAGTTTCAGCTTTAGCATCATTCCTTCCAGTGAACACCCAGGACTGATCTCCTTCAGGATGGACTGGTTGGATCTCCTTGCAGTTCAAGGGACTCTCAAAGAGTCTTCTCTAACACTACAGTTCGACAGCATCAATTCTTCGATGCTCAACTTTCTTTACAGTCCAAATCTCAAATCCATACCTGACTACTGGAAAATCCATACCCTTGACTAGATGGACCTTTGTTGTCAAAGTAATGTCTCTGCTTTTTAATATGCTATCTAGATTGGTCATAACTTTCCTTCCAAGGAGTAAGTGTCTTTTAATTTCATGGATGCAATCACCATCTGCAGTGATTTTGGAGCCCAAAAAAATAAAGTCTGACACTGTTTCCACTGTTTCCCCATCTATTTCCCATGAAGTATTGGGACCAGATGCCATGATCTTCGTTTTCTGAATGTTGAACTTTAAGCCAGCTTTTTCACTCTCCACTTTCATTTTCATCAAGAGGCTTTTTAGTTACTCTTCATTTTCTGCCATAAGGTTGGTGTCATCTGCATATCTGAGGTTATTGATATTTCTCCCACCTATCTTGATTCCAGCTTGTGCTTCCTCCAGCCCATGTTTCTCATGATGCATATAAGTTAAATAAGCAGGGTGACAATATATAGCCTTGACGTACTCCTTTTCCTATTTGGAACCAGTCTGTTGTTCCATGTCCAGTTCTAACTGGTGCTTCCTGCCTGCATACAGGTTTCTCAGGAGGCAGGTCAGGTGGTCTGGTATTCCCATCTTTTTCAGAATTTTCCACAGTTTATTATTATCCACACAGTCAAAGACTTTGGCATAGTCAATAAAGCAGAAGTAGATGTTTTTCTGGAACTCTCTTGCTTTTTGATGATCCAGTGGATGTTGGCAATTTGATCTCTGGTTCCTCTGCCTTTTCTAAAACCAGCTTGAACATCTGGAAGTTCTTGGTTCACGTATTGCTGAAGCCTGTCTAACATGTGCTCTCTCACTTTCCTTATTTTCAGTTTTTCCCAGAGGAAGTTCATTGCTGCCTTCCAATTCTGCACAGCTTTTTTTTTTTTCTGTTTTGCCACAGCATTTTAGTCATATGTCTTTAATACTATTATCATGTGAAGTAACTTGACCTGTCTCAGCCTCTGCCATGAGCAGCACCATGACGTGGTCTTATCTTGAGACAGTACAAAATAATAGCTCGAGTCAGACAGACTGACTCAAATCCTTTCTCGGCTAACTGTCCTGTATGACCTTGGACAGTTCACCAGTCTTCCTGTGTGTCATTTTTTTTGTAAAATGAGAGTAATACAAGTAGTTGCCTACCTAACAAAGCTGTCGTGAGCATTAAGTACACTAATCTGTGCAAAAAGCATAGTGCTTGGCACAACAGAGAAGTACTCTATGTAGTAAACAACTACCAAGTTTTGCAACTATGATTATCATTATTATATTCTTTGCGAACAAAGTGTAAGCACTGTGACTGGGATAAATCCCTATTGAATTAACGACTGTTTTGCTAACATACAAGTGAGGTTACTGTCATAAACCCAAAAATGTGGTTTAGGGGAGATACAAATGCATTTCTTATATAACACCCTGGATGTTTACATTCCAGAGCTGATAGACTGTCTCCACAGTGTCTGTACCCAGGCGCCTGAGATCTGGATGGAAGGCCATTATCTAGAATGTTGCCTTGGTTGCACATAGTTGAAAAAAATAGCTTCAGTCGTGCTTGACTCTTGGCGACCCTATGGCCTGTAGCCCCCTTGGTTCCTCTGTTCATGGGGTTCTCCAGGCAAGAATACTGGAGTGGGTTGCCATGCCTGCCTTCAGGGGATCTTCCTAACCCAGGGATCAAACCCACATCACCTTTGTCTCCTGCGTTGCAGGCAGATTCTTTACAGCTGAGGCTAGTTGAAGAATGCTCACCACCAAATCTGCTGCAATTGCATTCTGGCCAGCAAAATCAGGAAAAAGGAGTAACAGAAGGTTTAAGAACAAAAATCCACAAAATGGTACATATCACTTCTGCTCACATTCCACTGTCTAAAGATAATCACAAGGTCACATACACATGCAAGAGACATTAGGAAATGTAGGATTGATTCTGGGCAGCACAGGTAATAACAGTATCTCAAGCAAAAGGAAGGATGGATACTGAGAGTGTCAGAAGTCTCTGCTAGAATGTGCTTTCTTTAAGCTACTAAACCTTTTCTTGAAAGCAGGAATTAATCTTTAAATTGGAAAAAAAAATAGATCGTATTTTTTAAAACACACACAATTTCATGGTAAAGTCTATTAAAAGAGTCTGGTTTCAGAGGAGTTAGGAAGTACGTAGACCAGATTCTGACCTGCAAACCCGTGATGTGGATGTGGAAGAAAAGAGAGATGCACTCAGACAAGGCAATACCCAATAAAATCAGGATGTTAAAGGGCAGGGGTTTGGAGGAGGAACTCATAACAAAGGAAAATACAAAAGAGGGCCACAGACGTGAAAGAGGAGATTCAGGAATACAGTCAGGTTTAAGGACAAAAGAGGCTTTTATTTTTTGTTAGGGGAGGAGGTATTTTAATGCTCAGTATTAAGAGCTAGAAGAAAAAGAAAGAGAATCCCATTGCTTGAGACCAAATGATATGATGTGATCAGACAACTGAAAAAAAAAAAACAGAAATACCCAGTGTCTATTTTGCTAGCATTTTCTCTATCAAAAAAAAAAAAAGGAATCCTCAAGCTGTAAAGAATAAAGAAAACAGCTGTAAGAGGAAATTAAAGCCAAGATAACTGTTAATCGGCTCTACCACAATACAAAATAAAAAGTCTGAAAAAAATTAAAAATAAAAAAGCTAAGATAAGTGCGGTGGTAGAAATCACCAAGTTGCCTTTTTAGGGGTTAAAAAATCTTTAGACTAAGATGAGTTACATTCCAGCATACTTAAAGTGCTTTAGTTTATGACCCAAAGCCTTTCTTATGGCTCTTTGAGAAAGTATGTTGGAAAAGATGACATAAGACTAAATATGAATAGTTGCTGTCTTCAGTTTCATAAAAGGAAAAAAATATATATATGTATTCCAGACACTACACCCTGATGAACTTGATGTCTATTCCCAGGATGATTTGTGACCATGAAAAAGAAAACGGTTATTATTTAGAAGACTCTACTGATCTGCCAAACCCACTTCATGCCAAATGGACTTCATTTCATGTTGTTGGAAGAATTAATTGATCATTAGAAGAGGATTACAGCACAAACAGAATATAATTTGATTCCAGCACAGCAGCTGTCCTCATTGTATTAGTCATGACTCAATCAGTTAAAAGTCAAGGCAGGGAGACTGTTTATTAGTCTCTGAACAGGAAGGACACCGAAGTGGCTCTCACAGTTGAAAGATGAACTGCAGAAACCAGGCTGTCAAGGGACCAGAAGTGGCACTCACTTCCCCAGGCCTTCTTGCTCCCCATCTCTGTCTGCTCAGTGCTTGGCTTCATCATGAGGTGACCTCACTTCTTGCTGTAGGAGGATGACCACTGCTGCTGCTTCTGCTGCTGCTAAGTCGCTTCAGTCGTGTCTGACTCTGGGTGACCCCATAGACGGCCTCCTACCAGGCTCCTCTGTCCTGGGATTCTCCAGGCAAGAACACTGGAGTGGGTTGCCATTTCCTTCTCCAATCAGCCCCCTATTCATATTTTCCAAGCTTGGCAACCCTAGCAGAAAGAGAAAACTTCTTTTTCTTCATGGCAATCACACAGAGTGACTTGTACGTTTATTTTTCACATTTCTGTACTGCATGAATTTTTCACATGGGATACTTTCTAATAAACTTTTTAATACTTTTCTAAAAAATCAGAGTTATCAACATCAATATAAAAAGCTACATGGACAGACTATTTACTTAGCTCTTCCCCTTGTCGAGTCGCTCAGTCATGTCTGACTCTGACCCCATGGACTGTGACCCACCAGGCACCTCTGTCCATTGGATTCTCTGGGTAAGAATACTGGAGTGGGTTGCCATTTCCTTCTTCAGGGGATCTTCCCAACCCAGAAATTGAACCCGCATTTCTGCATCGGCAGGCAGATTCTTTACCACTGAGCCACCTGTGCAGCCCCAACTTTCCCCCTACTGTTGTACATTTATTCTTTTTTCAGATCTTATTCTTACAAATAAAGCTGCAATCAACATCTTTGCACGTAAACCTTCATCCTCGCCTCTGATCATTTATGTTTGGAAGGAGTCCTAGAAGTAGAATTCCTGGACTAACAGCTTTAAATATTTTCCAGGTCCCTTAATATATGTGGCTATATTACTTTTAAGAAACAAGCCTCTACCTCAATATCACATTGAGTATGTTTATGTTTATTAAAAAATAAAAATATAGGCAGAAAATGGCATTCCTATTGTCATTTATTTCACATTTATCTGATTACAACTTTCCCAGGTGGGATAATTTTAACATAAAGCAATAAATGCTAAGGCAGCCATGTGCTATGTGAGCTCTGGGTGGGGGTGTAGCACCTCATCATTGAGGGTGGGGAGTTGGGCTGGGTTGGAATGCCATACTATTATTACCAATCTTAATTAGAATAGGGTGGGAAAGAGGCAATAGTACCCATGCTTATGCCTCAGGGCTGTGTACCACACCTTTCATGGGCAAACTGAGAATCAAGTATGTTCAGGGGAGGCTGATAAAGACAGAATGTCTGAAAACCACATCCTCTCTCCTGGCCCTCCCTCCTCCACATCTGATAGGGGTGTCTGTCTCATGCTGTGCCCCTTATAGGAAACCACTGGTGAAAGTCCCTTGTCTGACCTGAGGCCTCTATACTAGAGTTCTTTTTTAAAAAAATTTTGGCCACACCACAAGGCATATGAGATTTTAGTCCCCTGACCAGGGATTGAACCTGTACCCCTGGCATTGGAAGCACAAGGTCTTAACCACTGGACTACCAGGAATGTCCCCAGAAACCATCTCTGGCTGACTTGAAATCAAATTTACTAAAAGAATGGGGAGGAGAGTGGGTGGGGCTTGGAGAAGTACAGCCAGGTCAAGCTGATAAAATGCTCCAAGGATCCAAGAATGGTGGTAATGAAGAATCTCTGTCCCTGCATCTTTGGGTCACTTCTTCAAGATGTGATGAATGTCTCAGTTCGGAGCAGCTTAGTAATTGAGATGAGATAACATGCCTGAGCCCTGGAGGCCAAGTCAACAGGGAAATGAAGTATCCATCCCTGTGGGATCCCCATTGAAGGTGGTGGGCCCTGCCTTGCCCAAACCCACCCAAAGAGAAAATCTCTCATGTAGGAAAAATGTTTAAATTTGGAGTAGCTGAAAAATGGACAGTGTCAATTGCGACCCACCCCACCTCCACGTGATTAATGATTTTCTCCTCTTTTGTGGGAAATCACTGAAATTAGCTATCAAAGTAAGGTCAGATTTATAACATTGAGAGAAATCCCTCTTCAAACTGATGTTTACTTTCTGTTACTAAAGAACAGAAAGGGTCCCACCTATGACCTCATCTCAAATGAGGTAATGGAATTATGATTAGCTCTGACTTCAGCTCTCTTTTCTGTCTCATGTGAGCTAAGAACACTGATCCTCTTTAGGAAGTCAGGGCAGGGGAGGAGAGGAAAGAACCTGAGTTTCTGCTGCCCTCCTCTTTCCCTAAAGACATTCCTATCAATCATAGCTAAGACTTTGGCAAAAGAAAGAAATATGACTTGCTAAACACCAGTTCCAGGGAATCCACCTGCAACTCAGGAGATGCGAGTCTATCCTTGGGTGGGGAAGATCCCCTGGAGTAGGAAGTAGCAACCCACTCCAGTGTTCTTGCCTGGGAAAATTCCATGGACACGAGTCTGGCAGGCTACAGTCTATGGGGTCACAAGAGCTGGACTAGATAGCCACTCAGCAACAACAAAGACCAATTCCAGACCAATTCTGTTTCCTAAGGCTGCTGTAACAAATCACCACAAATCATGGGGCTTAAACACACACACACACACACACACACACACACACACACACACACACACACACACACACACACGGAGACATTTATTCTCTCACAGTTCAGGAGCCCAGAAGCCTGAAATCAAGGTGTCAGCACCACTGGTTCTGTCCTCAGGCTCTTAGAGAATGCTCCATACTTCTCTCTGAGCTTCTGGTGGTTGCTGGCAGTCCTTGGTATTCCTTGGTTTACAGCGGCATCGCTCCAATTTCTGCCTCCATCTTCACATCACCTTCTTCTCTATGAGTCTGTGTGTCAAACCTTCCTTTCCTTTCTGTTAGGACACCAGACTTGGATTTAGGGTCCACCATATATCCAGGATGATCTCATTTCAAGATCCTGATTACATCTGCAAAAGCCTTATTTCAAATTCGGTCATGTTTTCAAATCCCAGAGTTTAGGACTTGGATGTATCCTGTTGGGGTATACAGATCACCCACTACATCAACTAAAGGCTGAAGCAAGTGTGATATTTCTTAATGTTGAACAGAGTAAACCATTTGGCTGCCTCTGTCTCTTGGTATTCTGAAATTTTTATTTCATTGTTTATTTAAAACAAAATTAAAACCTAAAATGACAACTATAACTTCTGTGGAGGTCAATTTGGTCGTATCGAACAAAATCATAAATGTGTATGTTGTTGAGGTGGAAGTTCTTTTTATAAATGCTTTTCGAGGTATAAGGGCTTCCTTGGTGACTCAGTGGTAAAGAACCTATCTGCCAATGCAGGAGACACAGGTTAGATCCCTGGTCCAGAAAGATCCCCTGAAGAAGGAAATGGAAGCCTACTCCAGTATTCTTGCCTGGGAAATCCCTTGGACTAAGGAGCCTGGCAGGCTACAGTCCATGGGGTTGCAAAAGAGTCAGACCCGACTTAGCAACTCTTAACACCACCAATCAAGGTACAGTAATGCATAAAGAAAAGGGGACTAGGCTGATTTAAATATTGTTCTTTTTGCTTTCATTTATATTGGGTAAACAATCATCTGAAAGCTTTTTTTCCCTGTTGTAAAAGTAATACATATTTAGTGCAAAAAAAAATCAGAAAAATTGATAAAAGTAAAGAAACTACACAATCACCATAATATTGCCATTCAGAAACTAACCATTAATATTTTGTTGTAGTTCTTTTGGGCTTTTTCCAATGCAAATATACGCATATACACATATCCATTTTTTTAAAACAAAGATGGAATTGTATGATATGTAAGTCTTTGTACTTTAACAAGTTACAATGCATTATGCACAACTTTCCATGTAATTAACATAGCTGCATCATAATTTTAACAAATGTTTATTTGGCTGTGCCAAGTCTTAGTTATGGCATACAGGATCTTTAGTTGTGGCATGTGGGATCTAGTTCCCCTAACAAAGGATCGAACCTGGGGCCCCTGCATTGAGGGCACAGTCTTAGCCATTGGACCACTAGGGATGTCCTGCATTGTAATTCTTACTGACTGTATAGCAGTCTTCTTAAGGATCCTCTGAGGGACATTCAAGTTGTTCTCCGCTTTTTGACATTATAGATAACGCTGTGGTATATATCACAGTGCACACATTTCTAAAAACTCTTGAAAGGTCAAATTTTAAGTGCTGAATATTTAATAATTTCTGTATCTTAGGTGTGAATGGAAAGAAATTTCAGATATTCCCTCCAAACTTGCTTTAGCCATAGCTTTCTCTAAGTACAGCTTCATCTTGCCATTAGCTCAAGCAAACAAGCAACCAAATACTGGAGTAATCTACTCCTCTCTTTCCCTCATGCCTAAATACAATTAATGAGCAAATTCAGTTGGCTCTTTCTTCCAAACATGCCTA
This sequence comes from Nanger dama, assembly GCA_917880005.1. NCBI lineage: Eukaryota > Metazoa > Chordata > Mammalia > Artiodactyla > Bovidae > Nanger > Nanger dama. The sequence goes on from CAKJTW010000075.1 coordinate 1,250,740, forward strand.
GTATTTGACCATGTCTCATTACCTCCACAGTTCTCATTCTGGTCTGTGTTGTGGATAATCCTGGTGCCCTCCTAATAATTGCCAGATTTAGCAAAAACAATACAGGACACCCAGTTAAAACTCAGTTTCATATTAACAATTTTTTTAAACATAAGTTTGTCCCCAATATTGTATTCTCAAGGCAGCAGTGAAAGGGATTCTAGGTCCGAATAGGTCACTCCTCTGTTCAAACCCTGTGATGTCTTTTCATCTCACTTATAATAAAAAGCAAAAAACCTTTGAGGCCTTGCAGGATCTGCTTCTAGCAGCACTTTCCTCTTTGATCTCACTGGCCAGCTGACCCCCTTCCGCTTGCATCTCTCTTCCCCAGATATACATAACCTCCTTTAGATCTCTGCTTAAACTTCATGAAACCCTTTCTAATCGCTATTTAATATCTCACGCTTCCCTTCACCTTCCCTACTTCACATTTCTCTGTAACACTTACTACCTTGTAACAAACATATCATGTATTTAGTCTTCCTCCTTTCATCAGAATTTAACTTCCACGAGGGCATTTTTGCTTTTGTTCACAGCTGCATTCCGAGTGCTTAGAATACTGCCTGGCACGTAATAGCTCAATAAATATTTAATACATGTCGAGATAAGGAAACGCAGACATCCAAATCAATAAATAGCTTTTGTTTCTGTTTCGCTACGACTCCGCTCACATTCTGATCATTCGCCATGCTGCTATTATCAAAGTAGTCGTGTAACTGCTTTATTTTCAGATAAGTTATTTTCTTCTGGAATAGCAGTAAACATTTATAGGTAAGGCATAATAAAATCTTAGAGTTAATTTACAGATTAGGAGATTTAAGAGCAGGCAGGGCGAATCTTTTGCTCAAGATCGCGGAAAAGGGTGGCGCTGGGTTACAGAACATGCCTTTAACTATAATACTCTACCAGCTCGCTTCTAACTCTCAGTCTCTTAAACTCGTTTGGGTTATCAGTAAAAGTCCTTAAGAAGCAAAGTCAAAACCTGTCAAAAGTCAAGTGCATTCTCCCGACCCAGTCAAGGACTCCGCATTTTCTATTTGAATCCCGCGTGGCGGGAAGCGGAGGGGCTGATGTCGGGAGAGGCGGGGAGGGGCCACAAGGCCTCGCCAGCCAATCAGAAAGGCTGGGAGCCTCCCTTTCCCGCCCCCACCCCCGCCGGCGTCCACGCGCCAAAATTCCAAACAGGACGTCTCGCCGCTACCCATAGTGTCCCTCCGCCGAGCTCAGCGAGCCGGAATTATCTAAGAAAAAGGAGTAAGCAGTCTCCTGTCACTGTCGCCTCGGGTCCCTGATTCCGTCGGTGTGGGTTCTGCTCAAATTCGGCCCAAAGTCCTCCGCGCTACGGAGAGGGAAGTTTCGAGCCCGCCGTGGTAGGGTGGCGGCGTGGGAGGGACTGGCGGCGGAGGGATTCCAGGCGCGCGCGCTGCGGCCGGCGGTGCGGCGCAAGTGGCGCCAGAATTCGGAGCGCGGAAGCGCCTGAGCGGCTGTTGACCAAACTCTGGTGCGTCTCCCGCCGCGGACGGCGGGGCGAGAAGGGAGAGAAGATGGTGGTCCTTCGCAGCAGCCTAGAGCTGCAGAGCCACCCCGCCGCCTCGGCCACGGACTCTCTGGACCTGTCCAGCGAATTCCTCAGTTTGGAGCAGATCGGCCGGAGGCGGCTCCGCTCGGCCGGCGCCGCTGAGCAGTCCGCCGTCACCGCGGCCGCCGCGGGCGTGAGTACCGGCCTGGGGCGGGCCCCTGGGGCCGGGCTTGGGGGACTGCCCGCTGCCTACTGCCCGGCAGGGCCTTGCGAGATAGGGGTAGACGGTGGGATCCGAGTGACAGTTGGCTGGGGGTGGGGCAGGGGAGAGGGCGTGTAGGTTGGGAGAAGCATTTGTTGAGGACGCGTAAAATGGAAGGCTTCTCAGGATCGGAACCCGAAGGGGGTTGTGAGTCTGGTGGAGAGAAGATTTGACTGTTGACAGGGTGTGTTAACCTGGTTTGACTCAAGAGGAAACCGGAGGTCTCCGCAGCCGAAGTGCAGTTCGGGGCCCCACCTTGGTTAGCGGCTTGCCCCGCCCCCCACCTCGCACACCTCCGCAACCGATGGCCCAGGCTGCCGCCCTAGGTTCGCGGAGATCGCGAGCCACGCGCGTTCACCGAGCGCTTACTTGTGTGCATAACGAGTGTCTTAGGAGCCGCGAATGGATAGAAAGATTGTGACTCAGGTTCCCTGACCTGGCGTTTACGATCCAGAGAAGTTCGGTAATCCGAACGCCGTGAATAACACCAGGTTGCATAATGTGGAGGGATTGAGAGCGACGTTTCATTTACGTCTTCTTTACTTAAGCCTCATAACAGCACCATGAGAATGGATAGTTACGTATCTTACCGATGAAAATAAAAAGGACTCGGGAAGTGGTAGACCGAAAGTTGGAACTTGGATCTTCCGCTTCCACAACCCGTTCCCTTTCCCTTATTTTCTTGTTAACAGCTACAAACAAGGTCTGTAGGTTTCCATGGAGGTGAAGCAGTATAGTCTTCTTGAAAGAAGTTCTTCTCCTAGGTCTGATGTACAGATGGGATGTTTGATTGGTAGGTTTAATTAAGTCCGAGGGAGAGAGTCCCTCCACCTTCCCTCTGCCACTCCCAGCTGCTGAAAGAGACACAGATGGAGGAGACCGCGTTCACAAAATGTTACAGTAATTGAGGAAGCAACAGTACGTAGCAAAGTTAAGGCAGCAGAAAGTCTAGTTCTGTTGAAGCGAAGAGCAGGCACGGGAGTGGGAAAAACAGGATGGGAGATAGGGTTAGAACTGGTAAGTCAGACTAAAGCTGAGGGGAGGTGTGTATGGTGGGAGAGAGTGAAAAACATAGGTAAGGGAGAGATCGGGATATGAAATTGTCAGAATCTCTTGTAGAGGCCTCATCAGAATTACTTCTTAACCGAGGGGAATGAAAGAGCCCATTCAGTCATTGACATTGTGATTCTGAATTGAAAAAACGAATAATTTCCTGACTTTCAGGATCTGTTTCCCAGTCACAGGCTGAAGTTGTTGGAGATCTAGGGAGGCTGAACACTTCTTCAGTGAACTCTGTCACTTATTAACCTTTGTTCAGAAGAACTAATTAATTTCAGTAAATACTAAGTGTTAATCTTCAGGACAGTGCCAGTTCCTGTGATGGTAATGATGTATTGAGTAGACTTCCCTGGTGGCTCAGACGGTAAAGCGTCTGCCTACAACGTGGGAGACCTGGGTTCAATCCCTGGGTCAGGAAGATCCTCTGGAGAAGGAAATGGAGACCCACTCCAGTATTCTTGCCTGGAAAATCCTATGGACAGAGGAGCCTGGTAGACTACAGTCCATGGGGTTGCAAAGACTTATTAACCTTTGTTCAGAAGAACTAATTAATTTCAGTAAATACTGAGTGTTTATTATCTGCAGGACAGTGCCAGTTCCTGTGACCGTAATGATGTATTGAGTAGTGGTTAAGTAATATAGGCACTTAAAACAACTGTTAGTTCTTCCTGTGATAAACCATAATGGAAAAGAATATAACAAAGGATGTGTATGTTTATGTGTAACTGAGTCACTTTGCTGTGTAGCAGTAATTAACACAGCGCTGTAAATCAACTATACTTCAGCAATTAAGAAATTACTAAAAAAAAAACGTTCTGAACATCAGCTTACCAATATCAGCAGGTTTCTGTACTTTTTGAAAGGGGGTGAAACCCACCACATGGATAAGGAGAATTAAATGTGATCATTCACGTAAGGCGATTACGTGGACACTTGGCTGATATATAGGACTCAGTTATTGTCAACTGTTAAGACCTCAGTCAACTTTAATGGGCACTTTTTTTTCCTTGACGGTTCTGAGGCTGAAAACCTTAGAGTCATCCTTTACTCTTCTGTCAGTTCATATTAGCAAATTCTGTTGGCTTCACTTTCAGAATATATTCAGAATCTGACTACTTCTCAGCTGCTCCAGTGTTGCCTTGCTGATTCAAGCTGTTATCTCTTGCCTAAATTATTAAAATAGAATTTTTGTTGTTGCTGTTACATTGGGTGGCTTGTGGCGTCTTAGAACCAGGGATTGAAACTAGGCGCTTGGCAGAGAGTCCTAACCACTGCACCACCAGTGAATTCCCATGCGCTATTAACACAGATTCTTGACTAGCCTCCCTATTTGCCACCCTTATATATAATGCCCTCCTCCCTTGAAAGTCTGAGTTCTCAGTATAGCTTACAGAGGGATCTTTTTAAAAGTCGTAGCAGTTGATCACTCTGCTCAAAAATCCCTATCTAAATAAAGTAAAAGTTGAGAAACAGCCCTATATATCCTTGCTCTCTTCCCTTTATGATGACATCCTCTTCCATTCTTACTTTTTGAAAAACCCAGTCTATTCCCGCCACTTTGGCCTAGCTGCTCATTGAATCCCAGAGCCTTTGCACTTGCTCTACCTTCAGTTGGGAATACTCTTTCCCTGGATATCTACATCAGATGTTCCTTTACCTTTTGCATTTTTAAAATTAAAAGCAGCAACAACAACTCAGAACTCATAGTACTTAATGTGTTCCAAGAATCTTACAAATATTAACTCACTCATAACTTTATAAGATAGACATCCTTGTTTAACAGGTAAGAGGACTGTGGCACAGACTTTAAATAACTTGCTCAGTTCACCTTTATATGAAGAAGTAGTGCTGAGAACCTGGATGAAGTAGCCTGTTTGAAGTGTTTGCCAACTACCTTGTCCTAACAACCCTACTGAAAATTGCAAACTGCTCATTGTCAGGATCCTCTGCTCTGTTTTATGTTCCCTAGCATTTACCACCTTCTAAATATTGTATAATTTCCTACTTTTAAAATATTCTTCTCTTTCCCCAAATCAGAATGGAACTCCATAGGGATTTGGATTTTGAACTTTTGTTCAGCAGTATATACTTGTAGCACCTAGAGCATATCAGGTGCACAGTAAATATTTTGTTGATTGTCTTGCTGTATCAGTGGTATGTGGTGGTCGAGCAGCTAGCACTTGGCTGGTTGTTGTAGGGTAGAAAAGATATTTTTTTCCCAGCTAGGATTTCCAATAGAGATTATTACACCGTTTTGAGACATAGTATTCCTCCGTAGGATAGATTGTAACTAGAGGGTTATTTAGTGAGCATGGGATTGGATCTTGAGGGTTAATATATTCATGCTGAGGAAGTTTACCAAAATGAAACATACCAGTTGTGATTGGAATATTTTCTAATTACAGGACTTTACATTCAGTGGATTTGATTTGATTATAGCTTGCTTTTTACATCAGTCATGCATTTCAGAAACTTCCTTTATCCACTCTCATTGTACCTGAGTATTTCTTAGTCTCATTCATGCTTTCATCGACAGAGCATTTCTTGGAGTAGATTTCTTTTTGAAGATGGTTGGATTTATTCATATTCATTAACTTGTATTTTTCTTCATCTGATCTTGGAGGTTGACCTCCAGGTTCTAAAGATAAAGTTACCTGTTAACCACATTTTGCTTTTACGTTTTGAATATGATCTCACTCAACTGGGTGTAAGGATTTTTTCCCCCTGACCTGTATGGGTTCCAGAAAATATTTTGTTGTTGTTTTAAATCTGTTTCTTTGATTTTATTTTCTTAAACTTTACAAGTTCGGATGCCCCTTTCTTTTGGAGTCAGGCTAGCCATTGTCCTTCTGGGCTTTCACAGAGCTGAGCCTCTTCCATTCATTAAAGTTAGGGTTGTTTTTCATGCTGAAGAGACATTTAAGGATGGGTAGTAGGGTTAGGTTGTGTTTGTGTACATTTTATTCTGTATGTTATTAGGTAAAATAAACACACTGTAGTATGTAGAAGGTACTGTTTTGTTTTGTTTTGTTTTTTATTATACATTTATTTAGAAGTCTGGAAAAATAACCCAAACTTGACGCTGATATATACAACCCATGGGAGATTTTTAAAACTTGAAACATATCTCAACATAATGAAAAATGCACAGCTCAGTGAAGTATCTCAAAGGATAGATAGATTTTGACATGTAGTGTTGAATATTACTCCCTGGAGTTGGCTATTCTGCATTTGTGAGAGTATACTTGTTTTGTGACAATAATAGATAGTCCGTTTGTTTGGGCTGGCTCTTGATTTTAGGCTTAGAAGTTGCAACTTTTAGATCAGAGATCTGATAAGATAGTGTTTAAGATGGATTATAGGCAACAAATCTGGAAGTTTCGAAGACCAGTTAAAAGATTATAATACTAGTAGCTGCTAGGTTTATAGCACTTGCTGAGTGCCAGGTTTCCCCTGTAAAGTAACTCTTAAGCAGTTTGTTAAATAGATTCATGTAATGGCTGGATTACTATTCATTTATCCAAAAATATTTTTAGAATAATACTTCATGTCTTGGGAAAATGATCGTATCACTAGAAAAAAAGTTACAAAGCATAAATAATATTAGCTCAATTTTAAAATTGTATGAATGTGTATGCATAGGAAAAGAATGGTTTGTGTATCCAAAGGTTAACCCATTTCTATCTGTGGATAACTGAAATTGAGGGTGATAGTTTTATTGTTGTACATTTCTTAATTTTTCCATTTGTAATGGGCACACATTACTTTTATTTTTATATTGCTTTTATAAATAACATTTTGAAAGTTATATTTTCAAATTCCCTAGTGTATGCCCGGGTACAGGTGATTCTCAAAAAACTGGTTTTTTCCTCCATGCTGTTGAGAACCTTTCTTGATGCTTAGTACTTATTTATGGACAATGAACTAAGCCAATCTCTGCAAATCACAGATTCACTTAGACCACTTAAAGGTTAAGTCTTCTGAGTTTCTCAGGGAATCTTTTTTTCCCAGTATTGAGCACTCCCCTCCTTTTTTTCTGTAGAAACTTTTTTTTTAATTCCCAGGAATATGGTGACATTTACTTTATTATAATAAAATATAAATAACACAAATTATCATTTTAGGCATTTTAAATATATAGTTTTGTAACATTAAGTACATTAACATTATTGAATAACCCATCACCACTCTCAATCTCCAGAATTTTTCATCTTCCAAAACAAACTCTGTACTTATTAAATATTAACCCTCCCTGGAATTTCCTGGTGGTCCAGTGGTTTGAACTCAGCGCTTTCACTGCAGTGGCCCAGGTTGAATTCCTGGTCGGAGAACTGAGATCCTGCTCAAGTGGCCAGAAGATCACACACACACACTCTAACTCTCCATTTTACCTCTTCTGAGCCCCTGGCAAGGAGCCTCATAAGAGGAAACCTACAATATTTGTTCTTTTGTGACTGACTTGTTTCACTTAGCATAGTATATTCATTCATGTTATTTCATTGTGTTAAAATTTCCTTTATTTTTGACTGTATAACATTTCATTGTGTGTACTATATATTGTTTTAATCCATTCATTTGTTGATGAACTCTGCTTTCACCTTTTGGCTATTGTGAATATGCTGCTATGGACAGGAGCTTTCAGATATCTCCTCAGGCCCCTGTTTTCACTTTTTTTTTAGTATTATGCCCAAAAGCAGCATTGCTGGATGATGTGGTAATTCTGTGTTTAATTTTTTTTGAAGAATTGCCATACTAGTTTCCACAGTATACATAGAGGTTCCAGTTTCTTCACTTTCTTGCCAACACTTTGTCTCTGTCTCTTTTTTTCCTGGTAATAGCCTTCCTACTTAACAGCAGCAGCCTTCCTAATTGGTGTGATCCCCCATTGGATTTGATTTCCATTTCCTTATGACTAGTTATGTTGAGCATCTTTTCATGTGTAGATGGGCTATTTGTGTATATTCTTTGAAGAAATGTCCATTCAAGTCCCTTGCCTGTTTTTAACTTTTTATTGTTGTGACAGTATAGAATTTCTTTATATGTTGTGGGTATCAGTCTTTTGTCATTGTCAAATACATGATTTGCAGATACATTCTCTAGTTCCAGGGGTTTCCATTTTACTTCATTGATAAAGTCCTTTGTACAAAAGTTTTCTTAATTTTGATGAAGTCCAACTTATCTTTTTCTTTTGTTGTCTATGCTTTTGCTGTCCTAAGAAATTATTGCCAAATCCAATATCATAAAAGTTTTCCCTATGTTTTCTTCTGAGTTTTTCAATATTTTTAGCTTTATAATCTCTTATGTTTTTAAGCTGCCATCTCAGGTCCTCCCCATCCCCCACATCAGTTTAAATAGTTACAAAGGAGATAATTTCTGTCATTTTTTAAAAGTTGACATTAAAAAATAAAACTATTATATCACACTTTTATAAGTAACCCCTGGAATCTAAAAATCGTAGTTATTTGATACCTGTCTTGAAACATTAAAAGTTAACACATGAACAAGCTCTTCTAGCAGCCAGAAGTTTTACCTTGATTCTTTTCTCTTTTAATTTTTATTTCCCATCCACTTAACTAAGCATTTTATCTTGATATATTTTCATGCTTGAAAGTCATTTGTTAATTATCCTTTCATACTTGTAAAACAAAATTAGGATTTTTTCTGCTTTTCCATGACAGAGCTCCAAGAAATAAAATTTTTGTGCATTGAATTATCATAATTATTAATATTCAACTTATCAAAACAACAAAAAGTATTTTTATTAAAATGATTAAACATAGGAAGTAATATTTTATTAGGATTTCATGTGGTTGAAGTCTCCCTTCCTACCCAGTTAGCTTATGTATCTGTGGATAGATCTTATTTATTGTTAAGGACAGTGTTTTGGCATCTTGTTTCATTGTTTTTATAAATTTAAGTGCTGAGAAACATTGTTCATATAAATAAATAGATAGTAATGAAAGGAGTTTTGTTTGCAGTGCCACTCAGTTTTTCTGGCTTATGTGCAGAAAATCACTTGCCAAACATTTTTAATGGTCTCTTAGCTTGATTAGGTCTCCTTTCAATTTTGTTAAAAGCAAAGATTTGGGAACCATCTAACAAAGGAAAGGATTTGTTGCCTAGCATAGTCATTCATTTTCTTAACACCTACATTAGTGTTTTTCTGTGTTTGGCTCTTCAAGATTTTTAATGCTTTGAAGCAGCCCATAATAGTAAGATTCAGAAAGAATGAGAGATATGACTTTCTTTTGTAAAATGGGAGAAAGGTAAATTTAAGAGGATGCCTTGTGTTAGTATGTCTTCTTAGATCCATTTTAAGAAAAAGTACATATGGAAGTTGAGAAACTGAAAATAGATACCCTTAAACAATTTTTTTGGAGTCTTATGTTACAACACATCCATATAAGATGTAGGTATTCATTTTTAAAATAATGCACTTATCTAAATGCATAGGTGTTCTTTTTCAGACATCTTGAAATACGGCACATTGATAAAACGTGTGTATCTCAGACATATCACTTAATATCTTATAAAGAACCTAATTTTTTTAACTTGTCCTCTCATGCCTTTAAGAGCGTGTCAGTTTCTTACACAGGTCCTTATGATATAAATATTCTTACTTGTGAGCCACTCAAATATTCTTCCTGAAACAAAGTTAAATGACAAAATATCCTAATAAAACATAATGAAATGACCAGATAAAGCGTGTGTGTGGGGGGAATGATGTTTTATTTAAAAAATAAATGCCTGTTTTTCTAAAATTATAAATTTTTAGAGTAGTAAAATTTAAGATTATAGAGTTGCTAGGTACATTTGCTTCTCTCCTAATGTAAAAATATCCTTTGTGTGATTTCTAAGAGGCATGTATGAAATCTTGAACACTTTATGACAGAACCTCTGTAGCTTATAAAGCCAACCCACTAACTTAGAGTCTCTCTTGAGCAAAAACAGTTAAAAGAAATTAGCGTATTTAATGGAGAAGGAAATGGCAGCCGACTCCAGTATTCTTGCCTGGAGAACCTCATGGACAGAGGATCCTGGAGGGTCCATGGGTCATAAAGAGTCGGACAAGACTTAATAACTGAACAACTAACATGTTTAAACAGTCTTTAAATTCATTTTTACGTTATCTGACTGAAACTGTGTGAGATAGTAATGACTCCTTTTTGTCACTGAAGCCAAAATTGCCTCTGAAGCCAAAAAGTTCTGATTATCTAGTTATTTTAAAGTTGCTGCCAGTGGTTCCATGGTTTGTGTGTGTATCTTTCTAATTTCTGTAGCCTTAAAAAGAGGAGTACTTACTGTTATGAACTAGTACAACTTTTTGTCAGTGGCAGAAAATTTCACTCTAGACTACTTGTTATGAAATAGAACTATAAACCATTAATAAATCTTAAATTAGCCACCTTATAGACATTATTCATACTTGTTTATCATAAAATGATTATTCTAGGTATTAACTATTTTAGTTTCTTGCGGATATGCAAAAATAACACTACCAAAAGCAGTTGTTACAAACTTTTTAATCAGAGAGAAGTCTTAGGAGTTTAACTGGAATATTTGACTGAAGAAAAAAACTTAAATGGCTTTTTAAATTTTTTCTTTTGAAGGATGGGTCTTCAGTTAAAGAAGTTGAAACCTACCACCAGACACGTACTTTAAGGTCCTTGAGGAAAAATACACAGAATTCTTCAGATTCTAGTTTGGATAAGAATACGGTGATAACAGAGAAACATGCTAATGGCAGACATTTTACAAGGTAATACAAGATGCTTGAATGTTAATTCAGAATAGTTTTAAAGTATTAATTTAGGATTTGCATTTAATTTTTAAGTGTGTTCTTAACTGATCAAGTTATAAAATGAAAATTTTCAAGTTATAAAATGAAATTTATTTGAAATGAAATTGTACTAAATGAATATTATTGAATTAAAAGTTTAATATGTACTAGGTTTGTTACTTTCTTATTCAGAGGCAGTATCTATTATGTGTGCCAGTGCAGCTGACAAGGTTGGTTGATACAGAATCAGTTCTGGGTACTAGAGTAATCTAAAGAGACTTTATGACTGTACCTTGCTTATGATATATGCTTCTAATTCAGAGCTTATGCTTTGCATGCTAAGTTGCTTCAGTCACCTCTGCTCTTTACGATCATTTGGAGCGCAACAGGCTCTTCTGTCCATGAGATTCTCCAGACAAGAATACTGGAGTGGGTTGCCATGCCCTCCTCTAAGGGATCTTCCAAACCCAGGGATTACACTTGGTCTCTTACAACTCCTGCATTGGGAGGCAAGTTCTTTACCGCTAGCGCCACCTGGGAAGCATGTGTGAAACTGAAGTCACTAAGTCATGTCCGAATCTTTGCGACCCAGTGAACTTTAGCCTACCAGGCTCCTCTGTTCTTGGGATTCTCCAGGCAAGAATACTGGAGTGGGTTGCCATTTCCTTCTCCAGGAACTTCCCAACCCAGGGATTGAACCCAGGTCTCCCGCATTGCGGGCAGACGCTTTAACCTCAGAGCCACCATTCAAGATAGTATTTGTATTTCTGATTGCTTGCTGTCAAGTTTTTCATTAATTCAAAGTCATTTATGAATATCTCTGTTGGTATGCTTCTAAAACTCTTCACAAAGGAGGCAGAACATGTTTTTCCTTTATTTTTGGTTTTTGATTTGTTCAGTGGCACTAGGTGGCTTTATACATATTTAAATATTTCTCAGGAACCCGGAGGTAGATAGCATGAATCCCATTTTAATACTCAAGGAATTAGTTTCAGTGAATTAGGAAGTATGTACTTCATGGAGCTTGAGTTTATTTGGCCCAGACAAAATTTAAATCTAACTTTAATTAGCTCAGAACCTTCACTTTTCTCCCCATTTTGGTGGGCTTAATACAAATGGGGGTGCCAATTAGAATAAAATTTGTTTTGATAAAATAATTATTTTTACATTAATTCTTCTCGTAAAGAATGTAAGCCTACTTACTCTCAAGTAGAATTTTTTTATTCTTATATTGTATAACAGATTCTCCAGATAAGTGAGGTTGTGCCCTTTTAAGTTTGTTTCTTTGTTACTGTTATTTTTCAATTATTTACTTGGTCTGTTATATATATATTTAAATCTGCATCTTATTTCATCTACTGTTCATGGAATTGAAGAAGGAAATGGTAACCCACTCCAGTATTCCTGCCTGGAAAATTCCATGGACAGAAGCGCCTGGTGGCCTACAGTCCACGGGGTCACAAAGAGTTGGACATGACTGAGCACATTCATGGAATACCTACTACTGTATTTCATGGAATCCAAGGTAGCAACAATTGAAACATGCAACATTATTTTATGAGATAGTAAGAAAGGAAAAAACACTGAAAATTAAAACTATGACGTACCGTCAGTTATACATCCCAATTTGGGGGATGTTAAAATGGGGGGTTACAATTTTTAGAATCATTGAAACATAATTTAAGTTACCCCACTATTTCTAAAATTTGTCTTCTTAGAGTAAAGTTGGGGGAGAGGGTCCATAAATTCTCAATGAGAATTTAAAGATTTCTTTCATGATCTGAAGAAAAAAATAAATGTTCTAAATCATCTAACTTGCTGCCCTATAGAGAACAGCCATCAATTTCAGGCTCTACATTTATGTTTACAGTTGGCACCAAGTAGTACTACCAGGGATGGGGGAGCCCAGTGGGCTGCCGTCTCTGGGGTTGCACAGAGTTGGACACGACTGAAGCGACTTAGCAGCAGCAGCAGTACTGCTTTAGTTATCTCAGGGTCATGAGATAAGAACCCAGTCTGACCTTGATACATAAACGATGCATCTGCTTCCAAGGAAAACTATGTGATGTGATGTCATACATGCTATTCAGATGAAGGTTTAGATAAGAGAAGAGGATGAATCCAGTCATCCAGATACACAACAAACATGATAGGTAACATGCTAAACTCAAGAGAAACCCATCGCAATCTGAATTACATTCACGCAGCAAATAGAATTTGTGTCGGGAAACCTCCAGTGTATTCTGTTAATATTTTTGTTGATGGTTGTTTTTATAGTTTTATTTGTATAAAACTTAAATGAATTTATATCTAGTTTGGCTTGTACATAATCATAAAAAATTTAATATAGGAAATCCTCAAAATATTTATAAGGCTTTGTGTGTTACTCAGGTTTGTAAAACATTGTGCTTGGTGTTAAAGGAATGTATTAAAATAAATGCTGTTTTAATCTTGATTTAAAGATGAGTGACTTGGTATTTTTAAATTAGAATCTTCCTAAAATATATTGAATTCCTTTCTTTTTATTATTTTAAAATAACTATTAAAATATAATTTACATGCCATAAAATTCATGATTTTTAAGTGTAATTCATTGGTTTTAGAATATTTAGTGGTATTGTGCAAGTGTTGCTGCTATCTGATTTCAAGACATTTTCTTCACCCTAAAAAGAAACCCAATGCCCATTATCCCTCCATCCCCAGCCCTTTGGGAACTACAAATCTACTTTCTATCTCTATTTAGATTTCTAAATCTACTTTCTATCTGTTTGCCTATTCTGGACATTTTGTACAAGCAGAATCATACAATGGCCTTTTGTGTCTGGCTTCTTTTACTTGATACAACGTTTCGAAGGTTTATCTATATTGTAGTGTCTATTAGCACTTCATTTTATTCTCAAATAAGATTTCATTATATGAATATTTTGTTTATCCATTCATTAGTTGATGAACATTTGAATTATTTACCCTTTTGGATTATTTTGAATGATATGAACACTGGTGTACAGATATTTGTGTAGACGTAGAGTTTTGGTTTTTGGGTATATGCCTTGAAGTGAATTATTGGGTTGAATGGTAGCCCTGTTTTAATGTTGAACTGCCAAACTGTTGTCCATAACAGCTGTACCATTTTATATTCTCACCAGCACTGTATGAGGATCCCACTTTGTCTGCATCCTCACTAACACTTGTCATAGTTTGTCTCTTTGGTTTTAGCCATTTTAGCAGGTATGAAGTATCTCGTGGTTCTGACTTGCCTGCCCTTGGATGGTTAATAATGTTGAATAATTTTTCTTGTGCTTGTTGGCTGGCTCTTTATATGTTTCCTGTGGAGGATAATTCCTATCTTTAAAAGAATTCCCTGTATTCAGATCATTATTGCAAAGGCTATAATTTATATAGATAACATCAGGACCTGTTTGTACAAGACTTACATAACATGGCCTATAGTATTTTGAATTCTACTTTATCTAGTTTTCCTATTTCTTACCTGGATGACTGCTATTGCCAGTTTGCCTGATTATAATAATTTCTTTTATGTCTTTCTGTGTGTTTTTACCCACTGACCCTTTGTTTTCAGTCTATTTGGGACTCAAAGACCAGGGAACCAAGGTTGTTAGAATAATACAGAAAGATTGGAGTAACTATGGCTTGGGGGAAGACTATATATTTGTTTGGTCCTAAAGTTCTTAACTAGGATCCACTAATAGTGTTTTTTTCAGGTGGCATATGAAAACTCTGAAATAATGTTTTAAACTTACATGTGTATATGCAGTTTTCTAGGGAGAAAAGACCCATAGCTTTCATCATATTCTCAGGAATTGATAAAAGTCCAGACACCTGTTTTTGTAAATAGTTTCACTGGAACACAGCCATGCCCATTCATTCTGTCTAGGCTGCATTCCTACTTCAGTGTTAGAGTTGTATGAGTAATTATGACAGAAACTGTACAGCTGACAAGCCAAAAAATATTTATTATCTAGCTGTTTAAGAAAAGGTATAGCAACCCCTGCAAGTAGGAAATTGCTTCCCTTCCCCTACAGACAAAAAAAAGAAAAAGACACTGCTTTAGTCTTTATATCCCTAGCATCTGTTAGGGGGCCTTGTTTGTAGAAGTGTAGACCTATGTGGTATGGAGAGAGGGGCTGTTCCGTGAGGAGACTCTATGAACCTGTCAACAAACTAGCCCTTGATCTGTAGATGGATTGCTGAAAAGTGTTTCTTTTTGTTCTTCACTCTTAAAGCATGTTCTAGAAGAGTTAAGGAAGTGTAGTGATGACTTACATTGTTACGAAGATATGCCTGAGTTAGCTGGATAGATGGTTTAGAATAAGATGGTTTCATTTTTAAAGTGTGGTCGTATTTGAAATTCCCCGGGTATAACCAGCCCACTTGCAAAGAGCTTGATTTATAGGTTGATTAATGAAAGTGAAAGTCACACTGTCCCATCCCGTCCAACTCTTTGAGACCCCATGGACTATACAGTCCATAGAATTCTCCAGGACAGAATACTAGAGTGGGAAGCCTTTCCCTTCTCCAGGGGATCTTCCCAACCCAGTGATCAAACCCGGGTTTCCCGCATTGCAGGCGGATTCTTTATCAACTGAACCACAAGGGAAGCCCAAGAATACTGGAATGGGTGGCCTTTCCCTTCTCCAGGGGTTCTTCCTGACCCAGGAAATGAACCAGGGTCTCCTGCATTACAGGTGGATTCTTTCCAACTGAGCTATCAGGGAATATATACCCTATCCAGGTATGGAAAATTGAATCCCTAAAAATAATGAATGAATGAGACATACTTCTTTGTTTGCTTCAGTAGGTTTGGGGGAAAATGAGAGGAAGATACTTTTTTAAAAGCCTTTGGAAGATGTTCTTTCCAATCCAGCAGATTCTGTATGTCAGTTTGTAGATGGGATATCTGATTCACAAATGTGACTGTTCTACCTGTGAAAATTAACATGTCACTAATTTCTATGATGTGTTCTTAGGTCCTCAAGGATGTGGGACCACTATATTCTTGTATAAAACACCTTGTCTTCTCTTTGCCCACTACTCAGTTCAGTTATACCTAAATTTTTAGGATAAAGATTTCATTTCACGTTTTAAGTAAGATACTATGTTTTGATAATTCTGTTTAGCTAAGACTTAATGCATACAGTTGACCCTCTGTATCCACTGATTCTGCATGTGCAGTTTCAATCAACTGTGGATCAAAATATTTTCCAACCAAAAATTCCAGAAAGTTCCAAAAGCAAAACTTGAATTTACCACTCACTAACAACAGTTTGTTGTGATCCACACAGTCAAAGGCTTTGGTTGTGGTCAGTAAAGCAAAAGTAGATGTTTTTCTGGAACTCTCTTATTTTTTCTATGAGCCAATGGATGTTGGCAATTTAATCTCTGATTCCTCTGCCGTTTCTAAATCCGGCTTGAACATCTGGACGTTCTTGGTTCACAAACTGTTGAAGCCTTGCTTGGAGAATTTTGAGCATTACTTTGCTAGCATGTGAGATGACTGCAGTTGTGCGGTAGTTTGAACATTCTTTGGCCGTGGCTTTCTTTGGGATTTGAATGAAAACTGACCTTTTCCAGTCCTGTGGCCACTGCTGAGTTTTCCAAATTTGCTGGCATATTGAGTGCAGCAGCATCTTTTAGGATTTGAAATAGCTCAAGTGGAATTCCATCACCTCCACTAGCTTTGTTTGTAGTGATGCTTCCTAAAGCCCACTTGACTTTGCATTCTAGGATGTCTGGCTCTAGGAGAGTGATCACACTGTCATGGTTATCTGGGTCATTGTAATCTTTTTATATAGTTCCTCTATGTTCTTGCCACCTCTTCTTAGTATCTTCTGCTTCTGTTAGGTCCTTGCCATGTCTGTCCTTTATTGTGCCCATCTTTGTATGAAGTGTTCCCTTGATATCTCCAGTCCCTTGGACTGCAAGGAGATCAAACCAGTCAATCCTAAAGGAAATCAGTCCTAAATATTCATTGGAAGGACTGATGCTGAAGCTCTGATACTTTGGCCACCTGATGGGAAGAACTGACTCCTTGGAAAAGAGCCTGATGCTGAGAAAGATTGAACACGGGAGGAGAAGGGAATGACAGGATGAGATGGTTGGATGGCATCACTGACTCAATGGACATGAGTTTGAGCAGGCTCCAGGAGTTGGTGATAGACAGGGGAAGCCTGGCGTGCTACAGTCCATGGGGTCGCAAAGAGTTGGACACTAATGAGCGACTGAACTGAACTGAACAACTGTTTATGTAGCATTTGCATTGTATTAGGTATTACAAGTGATTTGGAGATGACAAAGTATACAACAGGATGGACGTGGGTTATATGCAAATTCTAAGAGATTTAAGCATCCTTGGATTTTGGTATCCACGGGGGACTCTAGAAACAATCTCTTCCTCAGACTGAGGGACAATTGTATATCATTGAATTTCACAACAGGGTTCTTAGCCTTTATTTAGCCATAACTTATATAAACATATTTTTCCATTGTCCTAGTTCATAATATTATGAAATACAGAATTTAAAATTACGTCAATTATCTTGAGTTATTTAATATATTTTTTAATATAGGCAGTTGGCCAGACAGCAGGCTGATAAAAAAAAGAAGAGTGTAAAGAAGGTAAGTAATGTTAAAGGCATTTAAAGTTTCTTAAATATTCAATTTTTGTTTACAAGCATACTGAGGTACATACAATAAACTGTCCATATTTAAAGTATACAATTTGTTTGGTTTTGATGCAAGTGTGTGCTGCCAAACCATCACCATGAGAAAGTAGTAAAGATAACCACCTCCCAGAATTTCCTCAGGCCCCTTTATAATCACTGCTGGCTTCCCCAGCTCCTCTCCATGCCCTCCATGCCCCAAGGTTCCTAAGTGGGCACCAATCTGCTTTCTGCCACTGTAGAGTAGTTTTGTATTTTCTACAGCTTTCTATCAGTGGAATTATACAGTATGTGTTCTTTTTGTCTGGCTTATTTTACTCAGCATACTTTCTTTGAGAATCATCCGTAGAGTTGCTTTCTGTTGCTGAGTAGTAGTATTCCATTATATGGATATACCACAGTTTTTTTCCTTAGCTTTCTTTTAATGTAATTGATATATAACAGTGTGTTAATTTAAGGAGTACAAGGAATGTTGATTCGATCCTTATATATTACAAAATAATTATCATGGTTTTAGCTAACACCTGCATCATATCATGTAATTACCACTTCTCTTATTGCTGAGAACATTCAAGCTGCACTCTCTTAGCAACATTAAGTATCCAGTACAGTATTATTAACTATAATCAATCTTCTGTACGTTAGAACTCCAGAACTTACTCTTTTATGGCTGAAAATTTGTATTCTTTGACCAACAATCTTCTCCTTTCTCTTACTCCCCACCCAGTCCTTTGTAACCATTATTGTAGTTTCTGTTCCTGGATTATACATATAAGTGATGTCATTTAGTGTTCGTCTTTCTTTGACTTACTTCATTTAGCATAATGCCTTCAAGGTCCATCCGTGTTACTGCCAATGGCAGGATGTCCTGCTTCTTATGACTGAATACTGTTCTGTTGTGTGTATATTCCACATATTCTGTAGGGGGATTTTTGTTTGTTTTGGGGGTTTGTTTTTGTGGGGGTGGTGGCATGCCACACAGCTTGTGAAATCTTAGCTCCCCAACCAGGGCTCGGGATTGAACCCAGACCCTCACAATAGAAGTGTGGAGTGATAACCACTGGACCACCAGGAAGTTCCCAGTCCCACATATTCTTTATCCATTCACCTCTTGGTGGACACTTAGGTTGTTTCTTGCAATTGGTCTGTCTGTCTTTTGATGGACATTTGTTTTGGGTTGTTTCCATTTGGGGGCTGTCACAAATCTGCTTCGAACACTATATACAAGTCTTTGTATTATTTATATATGTATATTTTCTCTGGACAGTGGTATGATCGGACTTATGGTAGGTGTATGTTGTTTATTTTTACGTAAGGTAAGGGTAAGTTCAAGAAGCTAAAACTTTGTTACATAAAAGTATAGCTCTTCAGTTATTCACTTTAGAATTGTTTTATAAATGCTGTTATTTCAAATCTTTCTGTTTACTTCTGTGACGTATCTGTGGAGACAAAGCAATTACAGTTACTCGGTCATTGAGGACTAGAAACATAGTTCAAAAACAGAACACTTGCATGAAGAGAACGGTGATGTTGAAGTTCGCCGGAGTTGTAGGATCAGAAGCCGCTATGGTAGTGTGAACCAGTCTGTACTGTTTGACAAACTTATAACAAAGTAAGTAAAACTCATTTAGATGAACATGATTTAGCTGACAGAAACTTTTCATTGGGGACTAAATTTTGACTAGCATGAATGTTAAATGCATTCCATTTATGTAACGTATAAAGTGATCATTAGAGGACTTTGTAATAATTCTGTATGTGCATTTAACTATATTTGTATTTAAGTTCTTATAAAGAATAGCTAAAATTTTTATAGTAGTAAATCAGTGCTTCTTATAAAGATATTTAAAATTCCAGCAGTTGAAGAATATAATGGAAGAAAAATTAAGTTTTTAAAAATATATTACTGTTTATATATATACTGCTTTTTTACAATTTTAGCTTATGTTTGTATCATTTTTTTAAGCACTGCTGAAGCTGTGCTTCAAAAAATGGATGATATGGAGAAGCAGCGTAGACGGCGAATGAGAAAACTTGAAGACTTGGAAGTATTTAATGAAACAGAAGAAGTAAATATATTCTTCCATTAGGGGATGATTTCATAATTTCCAGTTTAACCTTTTTCTGTAGTCCCTGTCCTTTCTTTTGGTTAAATTATTCATTTTGTTCAGCAAATATTTTATCAGTCACTAGAGTTATTACTGGAGTTGTAAGAGTGTATAACTGGAAATATCTTCATTATTTAAGTAAGGTTGGAAGGTCCTACTGGATTTATTTTAAATAAACATACCAAACAATAATGGATTTTATTTAAACATTTTTAGGAGAATCTTAACATGTACACAAGAGGAAAACAAAAAGATATTCAAAGAACTGATGAAGAAACAACTGACAATCAAGAAGGCAGTGTGGGTTAGTATTTTCTCCTGTTCTGTCTTCTAGGTTTGAATTTCAGTGCTTTTTATTTAGTAGGATATAGTCTTTTTATTCAGAAGCTATAACATATATGGTAATTTGTGATAAATTAGGGAGTTGGTTATAGTGTCAGAAAAAAGTAAAAGTAAGGGAGATAAAAGGATAATGTGTTTTGCTGGGAATATATTTGAAATAAACAACTCTAAAACAGATAAAACTGGTTTGCTTGTGTAATACATCTACAGATAACATATGTCTACCTGTTTTAGTTAAAAGTTGATTAAAGTTAAGTTTTACTATTCTGCCATTAAATGCTCTATTACCGATCTATACCCTCATGCCAGGTTTTACTATTCTGTTTAGAACTTATTGCTGCAATTTCTTAGAAATTTTCTTGAATGAATATTTGTTTTCTGAAATGTGTTTTAAATGTTTGCTGAGGGTAGTTTCCATTATCTTTAAGTAGACTACATGTCATGTAACTCAGGGACAGAAGTTCACTATATTAATGAATTAGCAGTAATACTTTAACCTTTAGTTTGGTACTTAATGACAGTGGCCTTTAAACTACTTTTTTCTTTGCTGTAGTTATTTTTAATTCTATAGTTTTTTACTTCATTTTTCAAAATCTTTAGTCTTTAATGTTGCAGAATTAAAGATTCTTTGGACGATATAGAAGTAAATGAGTTTCAAAAGGAGGGTCTTTTAGAAGCCTGAAAGTAAATGTTTCTTAATTTGTAGAGTCATCTGAAGAGGGTGAAGACCAAGAAGATGAAGATGATGATGGTGAAGATGAAGATGATGAAGAAGAAGAGGAAGATGATGACGACGAAGATGAAGAGGACGTTGAAGAAGATAATCAGAAGCGATATTATCTTAGACAAAGAAAGGCTACTGTTTACTATCAGGCTCCACTGGAAAGTAAGACATATCTATTAATGTTTTTTCCAGGAGAATATATAGTTAGGTTACCTTTATCTTTACTGCCTTTCCATTGTCATTCTTATTTTTCAAGTTTTCATTTTACAGAATATTCATGGCTGTTGTCTTTTGTAACTTACCCAAAATGTGCAGAAAGTTACTTCTTTTTCTTTTCCTCCTTAGTGTGTGTGTGCGTGTGTGTATTTTTTAAATTTTACTGGAGTATAGTTGCTTTACAATGTTATGTTTCTTCTGTAAAGCAGAGTGAATCAATTATACATATATCCCTTCTTTTTAGATCTCCTTCCCATTTAGGTCACCACAGAACATTGGGTATAGAGTTCCCTGTGCTATGCTTAATTTCTCATTAGTCATCTGTTTTATGCATAGTAGTGTATGTATGTCAGTCTCAATCTCCCAGTTCATTCCAGCATCACCTGCTTACTCCCTTGGTATCCATGAGTGTGCTCTCTACATCTGTATCTCTGTTTCTGCTTTGCAAATAAGTTCATCTGTACCATTTTTCTTGATAAGCAATAAGCAATTTTATACGGTATTTCTTCTTCTCTTTTCGACTTAAGATGTTACATCTTCTAAAAATTAAATGTTAGCCTTGACCAAAGCAAATAATTGGGTGACTTTGAAATTTCATGTCTGTCTTTAGTTATTTTAGCTTTCACAGTTTTGTACTTAATTTATAAGTTTGTATAAATAGGACCACTTTTGACTTATATTAAAGTTGTACCTCAACACTTTAAAGTATGTGTGTGTGTGTGTATGTACATATATATGACTGATAGTCAGCCATTATGCATCAGTATAATCATAATGGTTGTTTGTGGTCAGTGTGTGTTTTCGTTGGTTGTTGTCTGTCCTGCACACATACATTCAGTAGCAGCCTTGCAGGCGTAAATGATTTAAACCACAAACAGTAAAATATACTCTAGTAGATACATGCTGTTAATAGTATTTTCACGGAAGGAAGGGCATGACAGCCCACTCCAGTATTTTTGCCTAGAGAATCCCATGGACAGAGGAGCCTGGTGGGTTACAGTCCATAGGATTGCAAAGAGTTGGACATGACTGAAGCCACTTGGCATGTGCACGTGCACAGCACCTTTGTAAGTATTTAGATGAAGAGCAAAATTGTGTTATACATATTTAAATGTCATGTACATATAATTTTTTTCTTAGAACCTCGTCATCAGAGAAAGCCCAAAATATTTTATACTGGCCCAGCTTCTCCTGCGAGACCAAGATATCGATTGTCTTCTGCGGGACCAAGAAGTCCTTATTGTAAACGAATGAACAGGTTTGGTTCTGAAATAGTAATTGATTTATGACATGATTGTAGCTGTATTAGAGTAGAATTCTAGAGCCTTAAGATTGGGTGTATCAGGATGGAATTCTAGAATTGTGTATTTTGGAGAGTTAGCCCCGTGTCTTCAGGGCTTCACTACTTCAGGCTCCACAACTACTGACTGGCTTTCAGTTTGCTTTCACTGATAGGAATTATTAATCACTGCCATGGTAAGGTCGTTTATTTACCTGTTCTACAGTAATAATAGAGAGCTACTTTCGTGTCGGTGTTTACTGTATTCCTGGCTTGGTGTAAGCATTTTACATAGACTGTCTCATTTAATTTTCACATTAAGTTAGAGTATAGGTTTAGTCTTGTGATAGTCTTTACATACTATCCCAGACGTATTTTCTTAACCATGACAAATTCTAAGTTACATAGCGTTTAGACTTCTTATGACTCTGCCCATCTTTTTTGGCAAATTTGTTTTTCTTACATAGTAGGAAACATTAATTTTCTTTGACTATTAAGATTATTTGTGGGTTTCTTTTCCTTCTGTGTCCTATCACTTGTTGGTCTATCATATTTAAGTTTGAGGAGGTAATTCTTATTAATTCTTCATTCTCCCAAGTAATAGAAGATTTTCTGATGCAATAGAATTTTCTGGGTAATAGTAGCATTATAGTCATTCATGAATGAGGAAGCTTATAAGGGAAGCCTAAAAAGGACACAAATAGAATTTCATATTTTTCATAATTTCATTTTTAGAGTTTCAAAATCATAAGTATACATTCTGGATTTCTTGTTTCTTCATCCCTTTTCATACAACTACAGCCCAGAAGGATAGAGGATGAGAAAGACAACCTGTCGGGGCTGCCAGAGATAAATTGCACTTGAAAGGTGCCCATACTGTCGGTACTTTTCATAGGCCCTGTAGGATATTGTTAAAGACCAGTATTTTGATAGTGAAATTTAATGATCCTCAGAAGAGGAGAGTAAAGTATAGTATGCACTGGAGTCCTCATTAGCATAGTATCCAGGGCGGCTGCCTGACTCACAGGACAGGCCTCTGTTTGAGGGTAGCAGTTACTTTGAAATATAATTTTTTCTCCCATATTTAATGGGTTTATATTTCTGGGAATAACATGATTGTTGACTGATGACCTCTGTAGTCACAAGCTTGCAGTGGGTAGCAGGTGGGTCTTTCTTTTTTTTTTTTTCCACTTTGGTGCTGGAGTTCCCTTATTTAGTTCACAGGGTATACTCTTTCTCTATGCAGAGTGTCTTATGTTACTGTGTAACTCCTCGGGTACAGGATTTTCCCCCTCCTATTATTTAACAAATATTGGAGTACTACTATATGCCAAATACTATGGATATAAAAGTGGCTCAGCCAGAATTCCTGCCCTTGGATCTCAGACTAGTGGTGGATTCTGACACATTTGAAATATAAAGCAAGAGATTTAGATGTTCCATGAGTTACATTAGTGACCTTTGTATTGGTTTTGATAACTCCCTTTAAACTTTTTCATTTTGATAACAACTTTATTGTGATATAATTCACATACCGTATAGCTTACCCATTTAAAGTGTACGATTCTTGCCTTTAAAAATAACCCTGTACTCTTCAGTTATCACTCCAATACCTCCAGCTCTAAGCTACCACTAGTCTACTGTGTCTCTATAGATTCTGGGTATTTCATATGAGTGGAATTTTTTGTGACTGGCTTCTTTTGCTTATTAAAACAGTTTCAAGGTTCATCTACACTGTAGTATATATCAATAGTTTATTCTTTTTTAATAAAATTTTTTTTTATTAAAATTTTTTTGTCCAGTTTTTGGCTATGCTGGATCTTCGTTACTGCCCATGGGCTTTCTCTAGTTGTGGTGCATGGGCTTCTCGTTGTGGTGGCTTCTCTTGTTGTGAAGCACAGGCTCTAGGCTCACGGGCTTCAGTAGTTGTAGCACCAGGGCTCAGTAGTTGTGGAGCATGGGCTTTGTTGCTCTGCAGCATGTGCAATCTTCCGAGACCAGGGATCGAACCCATGTCCCCTAAATTGGCAGGTGAATTTTTTTTTTTCAATTGATCTTGTTTATCTCACAAGACCTCAGAAAATTGAAGCAACGCTTATGCTTATCCCTGCCTAGGTGAATCTTTGGTCAAAGGCAAAATTCATTTTCAAGAGAAACAAGAATGGCCGACAAATTCTTAACTATTGGACCACCAGGGAAGTCCCACTTCATTCCCTTTTTATTGGCAAATAAAGATTCCTTTGTTTATCTCTTTATTAGTTGATGTACATTTGGGTTGCTTCTACTTTTTGGGTATTGTGAATAATTCTGTTAGGAACATTCATGTGTAACTTTGTATGGGCATGTTTTGGTTTCTCCTGGATATATACCTGGAAATGAAATTGCTGGATCAGATACTAACTATATTTAATGTTTTGAGAAATTGCCAGATTATTTTTCCAAAATGTTTGCTGCACTTTACATTCCCACAGTGTACTAGAGTTTCAGTTTCTCTACACCTTTATCAGATGTTTTGAATGTAGCCCTTTATAAACCCTTTTTTCTCTGAATTTTCTATGCCAGGGTGGAGTTAACATCTCATTTCTTCTGACAGCTTTAATGGTAGTCATTTTGCTTAGCTTTTTTACTTTTTCTTGAAGAGATCAGCCTCTGTTTATAGTTCTTATCCTGCTTAGAGGCAGGGAAACAATACACAAATCCAGAGAATCGTTGGAACTTTGCTCTTAGTGAAACTTGCAACCACCAGGCAGGATCTTCCAAGGGTCTCTTGGCATACTTACAGTACAGCAGAGCTCCAGAAATGCTGCCTTAAATTAGGATTTTTCTTTCTTTCTTGTGATTGCTAACCTCTCATCATCTAAGGTTTATTCTTTAGCCTCAGTTTGCAGTTTCTGAAACAAACTTATCACCTTTAAACAAGAAGGTAACATAAATAGCACAATTGCTTCACTAGTGTTTCAAAGTATGCCTTACTCGTTGTCAAGGAACTAGAACTGACCTCTAGAAGTTCTAGTTGGATTCATAGTGCAGGGCCAGTGCTGTCTGTGTCAGATTTTCAAAACTTCTTAGTAAAATGGGAAGAAAGAAAAAGAGTGAACATGGGTTATATGTGTTTAGAATTTTTTCAACTGAAATAGACTTTCTGCAGTGTAGTGTAATTTTGAAGAGCTAGGCCTGCCTAGATTGTGAATTCACTTCTACCATTTAACTTATTAGTGACCTCTTCCAAGTTACTTAAGCTATCCATGCTTAACTTTGTGATCTGTAGAATGCAGACAATAGCACCTATTTCATAGTACTGCAGATTAGATGAGTTAATACATGTAAATCACTTAAAATAGTGCCTGGCATTTGTTAAGTACTATATGCATTTGTTACTGCACTTTAATGGTTAAAGGTAATCCCTACTTTGCAAATCAGACATTGGAAACTGTCAGTACACAAGAATTTGTGGTTTGCTATAAATTTTTTGATTTATGAAATAAACAACTGGAGATCATCAGTGTGGTAGTGTACAGAATGTGAACCATTTTTTTTTAATAGTCAAAGTTTTTGAATTCTGACACTGTCACTGACTAATTCTGATATTTTAAGCAGATTAGTTGAACTGTGAGCCATATTGGCCCTGATTATACAATGAGCCTACAAATATGTCCTTGTCCAGAGTTTTAATTGTTTAAATGAGATATGTCAACTGCCGGGTACAAGAAATAGTAACTGATAATCCTTTTTATTAATTGTTAGTCTTAATTATGAGCGTACCTACTGAATTCACAAACAGTTATATGTACTATGTAATTGAGGGTCTCTTAATAATATTAATTAATGGTAGTATTAAATAAGTTTTTCATATAAAATTGTAGACTTGTACTAGATATTTTTAGTTTCAGGCAGATCACAAAATAGGTCTTGGGCATGTTTGAGTGGGTGGATGGTGAAGGAGTATCAAAACCCTGGGGCTGTTTTTGTTTCAGCATTCAGATTTGTGGCCAGGGGTAGAGTTAAAAAGATAATATACAACAATCATAATGTGCAACATTAACATTTGTAAGTATGTCTGGGCCCCACATGTATAGTCAAATGTATTAATTTTATAGCAAAACATATGAATAATCATAGTAAGTGGGACAAATAGAGATTGTGAATTGCATTTGTGACATTTCAGGTCATGTTTTGCTGCTAAGTGAATAATGGAAAAACTTGTTTTCAGGGTTTTTCTAGGTATAAGTTTCTGGACTTCAATTTTCAGATAATAGATTGTGAACTTCTGTATTTTTGGACATACCTACTTAACCATGATTGTATTCTGACTCAGGAAATGCTGTCCACCCTGAGCCAACAGAATGATTAAAAGTTTTCCCGGCCAGATTTCTTTGCTTTTATTCCATGAGTCGTTTGCAACTGTCCAAAGGTAGAAGTGATTTAAAAACTTGTTTGAGTTTGTAACACTTGGTACTTTCATCTGATACTACCAAGCAGGCTAAGATTTTTATTATTTTTATCTTTTTTTTTTTGTAAGTAGGAAAATAGAGGCTTATATGGGTTGAGTAACTCATCCATGTTTGCACAACCATTAAATGGCAGTTGTGAATTTAGAGTTGAAGATACACTATAGATAAAATACCATCGGTTTTCTCACTGTTTCTTAGGTTTTTTGATCCCTCTTGATTCCCTTTGGTTTACATTAAAAATTCTAAATAAAAAATTATTACCTTGTTCTCCTTTGAATATTGTTTGACATTTCAAAATAGGTGATTCCCTTCCAAATGTGAGTTATATATAGTATAACCTTGAAAATACTTTCTAAAATTACATTCCCAAAGATTGCAAAACCCTCTTTATCGTACCTTCTCTTTTAGTATACCAGACTTATTAAGACAAGAAGTCATTCTGCCTGGACCATGTTTTGTCTTAATGATGCCTATAGCCTCCTATCTTTTCCATTTTCAGTTATCCAAGTCTTTTATTTCCTTCAAAAGATTCAACCAACAAAGCTCACTTCATTGATTCAGCAAATACATTAATTTTATGATAAACATTTTTGGATCACTAGGTATTTTTAGGTATTTCTGATAATTTGTATTGTATGTTTCTCCTGCCTTCTTCCATTATGATTTCAGTTTACCTCTTTAGGCGAAGGCATGCAATCCACAGTAGTGACTCTACTTCATCCTCCTCTTCAGAAGATGAACAGCAGTTTGAGAGGAGAAGAAAAAGGAGCCGTAATAGAGCTATCAACAGGTAAGTGCTTGTTGGCTCCTTTAAAACTGCCAGCTTTTTTAAGTAGAAAGAAAAATGAATAATTTGGGAATATGTACAGCTTGGCACATATTAAAAAATTAGTTAAAAAATTATATACCAGTTTAATATATAAGCCTTGTTTGAAATAATCTGCAGTTGAAACTAAGTGTGGTTAGAGCATATTTTTTAAATTTTATATTATATATTTTTATATATAATTTTATATTATATATTTTTTTAATTTATATATTTTTGGCTGCGCTGGATCTTTGTTGCTGTATGTGGGCTTTCTCTAGCTGTGCTGAGCAGGGTTTTCTCTTCATTGCAGTACTTCTCACTGCGGTGGCTTCCCTTGTGGCGCACGGGCTCTAGGCATACAGGCTTCAGTAGTCACAGCACATGGGCTCAGTAGGCCTAGCTGCCCCATGGCATGTGAGATTTTCCCAGACTAGGGGCTGAACCCATGTCTTCTGCATTGGCAGGCAAATTTCTAACCATTGGACCTCCAGGGAAGTCAGAGCTTATGTTTTCTTATAAAACCAAAATGCTGCTTGGTAAACACTGACTTGAGGAAATAACTGTTTTTTCACTGAAATTTTTTTTTCTGTTTATAATGGTAAAAAATTCTTACTGTAGAACTCTTCAGGAAAATTGAAAGGTTAACTTATTTCATAACTGCTTGTAGGATAAGTTCAGACATACTAAATCGGCTCATTTGATTTTTCACAATAATCCTAGAAACAGGGTAAAAATTACTCCCATTTTACGGATATGGGGGGTAAATGAATAATTCACTGCTTGGATTCTAACAATGCAATATTTGTAGGGTAGAAAACAGTGTTTGATAAAGCAGCTAGAACATATTGAAGGGGCATGCAGACCAATCATTTTTTATATCCTAAGTTCTATGTGTTTTTAAATCATGTTCAGTTCAGTTCAGTTGCTCAGTCGTGTCCGACTCTTTGCGACCCCATGAACTGCAGCACGCCAGGCCTCCCTGTCCATCACCAACTCCCGGAGTTCACTCAGATTCATGTCCATCGAGTCAGTGATGCCATCCAGCCATCTCATCCTCTGTCGTCCCCTTCTCCTCCTGCCCCCAATCTCTCCCAGCATCAGAGTCTTTTCCAATGAGTCAACTCTTTGCATGAGGTGGCCAAAGTACTGGAGTTTCAGCTTTAGCATCATTCCTTCCAAAGAAAACCCAGGGCTGATCTCCTTCAGAATGGACTGGTTGGATCTCCTTGCAGTCCAAGGGACTCTCAAGAGTCTTCTCCAGCACCACAGTTCAAAAGCATCAATTCTTCAGTGCTCAGCCTTCTTCACAGTCCAACTCTCACATCCATACATGACCACAGGAAAAACATAGCCTTGACTAGACGGACCTTAGTCCGCAAAGTAATGTCTCTGCTTTTGAATATGCTATCTAGGTTGGTCATAACTTTTCCTTCCAAGGAGTAAGCGTCTTTTAATTTCATGGCTGCAGTCACCATCTGCAGTGATTTTGGATCCCCCAAAATAAAGTCTGATGCTGTTTTCCCATGTATGTCCCATGAAGTGATGGGACCGGATGCCATGATCTTCGTTTTCTGAATGTTGAGCTTTAAGCCAACTTTTTCGCTCTCCACTTTCCCTTTCATCAAGAGGCTTTTAGTTCCTCTTCACTTTCTGCCATAAGGGTGGTGTCATCTGCATATCTGAGGTTATTGATATTTCTCCCGGCAATCTTGATTCCATCTTGTGTTTCTTCCATCTGCATATAAGTTAAATAAGTAGGGTGACAATATACAGCCTTGACCTACTCCTTTTCCTATTTGGAACCAGTCTGTTGTTCCATGTCCAGTTCTAACTGTTGCTTCCTGACCTGCATATAGGTTTCTCAAGAGTTAACTCTGTTCTATTCAGTATGCTGGGCTTCCCCTAGTGGCTCAGTGGTTAAGAATCTGCCTGTGATGTAGGAGCCGTGTGTTTGATCCCTGGGTCAGGAAGTTCCCATGAAGGAGGAAATGGCAATCCTCTTCAGTATTCTTGCCTGGAGAATCCTTGAAAAAGGAGCCTGGTAGGCTACAGTCCAAAGGGTTGCGAAGGGTCAGACATGACTGAAGCAACTTAACACAGCATTCAGTATGCTGGCTACTAGCCAGCCACATATGACACTTAAAGTATCCATAGCTCATCTGAATTGAGATTTACCATCTGTTTTTATAAAAATACGCTCTTGGATTTCAAAGACTGAGTACAAAAAAGAGAATGTAAATTATGTCAATTTTTTAAATATTGATTTTGTGTGATGAAATATTTGGGATATATTGAGACATATTGTTGTCTGAGGAGGCCTTTCAAATAGCTATGACTAGAAGAGAAGCAAAAGGCAAAGGAGAAAAAGAAAGATATTTGAATTTAACATTCCAAAAAATAGAAAGGAGAGATAAGAAAGCCTTCCTCAGTGATCAGTGCAAAGAAATAGAAGAAAACGATAGAATGGGAAAGTCTAGAGACCTCTTCAAGAAAGTTAGAGATACCAAGGGAACATTTCATGCAAAGATGGGCTCAATAAAGAACAGAAATGGTATGGACGTAACAGAACCAGAAGATATTAAGAAGATGTGGCAAGAATACACAGAGGAACTATACAAAAAGATCACAGTGACCCAGATAATCACGATGGTGTGATCACTCACCTAGAGCCAGACATCCTGGAATGTGAAGTCAAGGGGGCCTTAGAAAGCATCACTACGAACAAAGCTAGTGGAGGTGATGGAATTCCAGTTGAGCTGTTTCAAATCCTGAAAGATGATGCTGTCAAAGTGCTGCACTCAGTATGTCAGCAAATTTGAGAACTCACCAGTGGCTACAGGCCTGGAAAAGGTCAGTTTTCATTCCAGTCCCAAAGAAAGGCAATGCCAAAGAAAGCTCAAACTACTGCACAATTGCACTCATCTCACACACTAGTAAAGTTAATGCTCAAAATTCTCCAAGCCAGGCTTCAACAGTATATGAACCGTGAACTTCCAGAGTGACCAGAGATCAAATAGCCAGCATCTGTTGGATCATTGAAAAGCAAGAGTTCCAGAAAAACATCTGCTTTATTGACTATGCCAAAGCCTTTGACTGTGTGGACCACAATTGGAAAATTTTCCATAAACTGGAGCATATTTTGCTGAGAGGTATAATAGCAGGGTGGTGGTGGATCTGGAGTCAGGCTGCTTGGGTTTGATTCCTAGATCTGCCACTTATACTATGTGGGTGATCCTGAGCAAGACAGTAAACCTTTCTGTGCCTTAGCTTTCCTTTAAAATGGAATTAATAATAATACCTATGTTGTAAGAGTATTGTGAGGATTTAATGACCTTGTACTTGTTTAGCACCTAAACTAAAACTGTGTCCAGCAAAAGTAAAGTGTCTGTAGGTCAGACACTATCATTATAATGTATGTTGATGCTTCCTGAATTCTCAACCATGAATTACTTTATGTTGCTGTGGTATCTTGTGATATTTTCATTAGATTGTATATCTTTAATAATAAGCCTTCAGATGTAAATATTTCTAACACTGAAGTTCTCAACTAGTAAAGAAAAGGAGGAACTCAAAACACATTATCTCATGATTACTCCATTTGGAATTTTTTTAATTCTTAAGAAAAATGTCTATATTCTAACATGGAATTTGGGGGAGGAAAGTGTTGTTTGATGAATGTTTGGGGTTTGTAATCTTAGGTGCCTCCCACTGAATTTTCGCAAAGATGAATTAAAAGGAATTTATAAAGATCGAATGAAAATCGGAGCAAGCCTTGCAGATGTTGATCCAATGCAACTAGATTCTTCAGTGAGTACAGTCTGAGATGTATTATTTTAGTTTAAAATTTAAAAAGAAAGCAGTGTTTTATAAGAAATTTTTATCTTTGTAGAACCTTTCTTTTTTTTTTTAATCTTTAGGCCACAACTGTTGCTCAGTTGTTCCTGTTAAGTTACTGTTACTCAGTCTGTGTGGCTTGGGTATAATTTAAGAATGGAATAAGATTTTAGCTTTGACTCCCAAATCTCAAAATGTCAATGTTTCCCTTCCATTAACAGGTACGATTTGATAGTGTTGGTGGCTTGTCTAATCATATTGCAGCTCTAAAAGAGATGGTAGTATTTCCATTACTTTATCCAGAAGTCTTTGAAAAATTCAAAATTCAACCTCCAAGGTAATTTAATTATACATTTTATTTTAGCTAAAATCTTTCCTGTGCTATGTCCAGAAACCACCTCTCTCCTGAAAATTTCCAGGTCTAGAGTCAATTTGTTATACTTGCCCTTGCAAGGTCCTGGGCAATTTGAGTATTTTTACTTTCTCAATGTTTAAGATGAAAAATGGTTTCAAAATTGATTCTCCATTAAAAAAATCATTTCCCATGACTTTTCATACATTTAGTAAAATTCCTATCTTACATACTCTTTTTTCCTTTTGGCTTTGTGATTTAGTTTTAAATTTATATCAAAGTAATATATGTACATAGTTTTTTAATATATGTATTTTTATTTTATTTTTTTCACAGTAGTAAAAGATATTTTTAGTTTTCACAATCAATAGCCAGATAAAAG
This sequence comes from Nanger dama, assembly GCA_917880005.1. Lineage (NCBI taxonomy): Eukaryota > Metazoa > Chordata > Mammalia > Artiodactyla > Bovidae > Nanger > Nanger dama. The sequence continues at coordinate 1,282,575 of CAKJTW010000075.1, forward strand.
ATAGTTATAACTGCAAGCTGTAATGGGAACATGATTAACTTAACAGTATAAATTATTATTTTATAACAGCTTAAAATAATTACATACAATTGGGAGGTCAAGCAGAGTGATGTAGTAAGTGGAAGTGCATACATGCACATAATTTTTTAATATATGTATTTTTATATTGTACTAAAGTATATCCATGGACAGAGGAGCCTGGAGGGCTACAGTCTGGGATTGCAAAGAATCAGACAAGATTTTGAGCGCCCATGTGCACATAGTTGATTATATATATACATAACTTTAAAAGTCAAATAGCACCGTAAGTTTCACAAAGAAAAATTTACAAAAGTAGGATAGGCCCTCTTCAACCCTTCATTTTAATTTTTCTGTTTTTTAAATTTGTTTCTGTCTTTTGGCCACACATGAACCACCAGGGAAGTCCCTCATTTTTCTATTTTAGACACAATTTATAGACTTCTAAGGATGAACAGTGGCTGTTTGGCTCCTTTACTTTCCCTACTCTCCATACATAAATATTTATTCCCCTTCCTTAATACTTTCAGTAGTTTATTTGTACACATATAAGCTTACTGAATCAATTTTCAGTGTTTGCTCTATGCCTATATATATATGTTTTTCAATCGAGCTATATATAATTGTACTTTCTCTTTTATATCTCTCTTCTCCCCACCAACTTTAATATTTGCTGTTTTGGTGATGGGAGGGTAAGGGTTTTTGTATCAGCATCCTTTTTAAAATTTTAATCACCATCCTTTTTTATTGTCTTTCTTCTAGTTTTTATACTTTATTTAACTAGTTTTTAAATCCTAGTTCCTGATTTTCTTTTCCTTTTATAAATTTTTCTCCCTGAATCACCCTCTGTGGAAACATTGATTTAAATAAACTTTTAAAAGTTTGTAGGCTTTTAAAGCATAAATCATTTTAGTTAAATTGAAGCATAAATCAATTATAGTTAAACACTGGTGAATTTTTTAAAAATTAATAAAAATATAGAAATTAAATAATGCTTTAATGATGACAGGACATGTTGAAAGTACCTAGTTAAAGTCATTTAGTGAATTTAAAGGAGTTCCTGGCAGTCCAGTGGTTAGGACTTCATGCTCTCACTGCCAGGGGCCTGGGTTCAATCCTGATCAGAGAGCTAAGATCCTACAAACCGAGGTTGTGGCCAAAAAAAAAAAAAAAGTGGTTTAGTGAATTAAAGCAACAATGACAAATCAGAACATTCTCTAACATCATATACAAAAATAAACTCAAACTAGACTAAGACCAAAAACCATAAAACTCCTAGTGGAAAATATAGGAAAAATAGAACTTTTAATGTAAATCATACCAATATTTTTTGGATTCATCTCCTAAAATGAAACCAAAATAAATAAATGGGACCTAATTATATTTTACACTTTTTCACAGCAAGGAAACCACTAACAAAACAGAAAGGCAACGTATAGAAGAAAATATTTGCAAATGATATAACTGATAAGGGATAAATATCCAACATATATAAAAAGTTTATATACCTCAACATCAGTGAAACAACCTGATTAAAAAATCACCAGAAGAATTGAATAGATGTTTGTCCAAGGGAACATGCACGTGGCCTACAGGCACAGGAAAAGATACTCAGCATCACTAATCTTCAGGGAAATGAAAATCAGAACAATGAGGTATTACCTCATACCTGTCAGGATGGCCATCATCAAAAGGACAAATAATAAATGTTGGCGAGGATGTGGAGAAAAGGGAACCCTTATATGTTGTTGGCGGGAATGTAAATTGGTGCTGCCACTGTGAGAAACAGTATGAAGGTTTCTCAAAAAATTATCGAGCTACTGTCATATACCAGTAATTCCACTGTTGGGTATATGTCCAAAAAAGCACTAATTCCGAAAACATACATGCACCCTAGTGTTCATAGGAGTATTATTTATAATTGCCAAGATACAGATGCAGCCTCAGTGTCCACATCAAATGAATGGATAAAGAAACGTGGTATATGTTACTATGTACACAGTGGAGTACTGCTGAGCCATAAAAAGAGACTGAAAATACTGCCATTTGCAGCGACAGGGATGGATTGGAGGCCATTTTGCTGAGTGAAATGTCAGAGAAAGGCAAATACATATATCGCTTTTATGTGAAATCTAAAAATACAAACTAGTGAATATGAGAAAAAGGCAGATTCACCGATATAGAGAACAAACTGATGATTACCAATGGGGAGAGGGAGTTGAGAAGGGGCAGTGTATGGGGTAGGGGATTAAGAGGTATAAACTGTTAGATATAAAAGAATCTACCAGGATATATTATACAAAATGGGGAATTGAGCAGATATTTTATAAAAGCTGAATGGAATATAACCTTTAAAAATTGTAAATCACAGTATTTTACACCTCTTAGTTAATACTGTATATCAGCTATACTTCTATTTAAAAAATTAAATTAGACCAGTTCCTTCCATTTTTTTACTCTTCATTTCCACTTTTACATTTCTGCATTGGGAGATTGTGTTCACCTATGGCTGATTCATGTCAATGTATGGCAAAAAAATACAGTACTGTAATTTAAAAAATAAATAAATTTAATAATAAAAAATAAAAAATCAATATATGATTGTGTTAAACTGTTTTTATATGGTATGTTCTCTTTCCATTTTAATAGCTGAATGATACTCCATTTTGTGAATGTATCATTTTTTATTTAATTCTGCTATTGCCGACTATTTTGTTTTCTCCTAAGTTATTGTTATTACAGATAATCAGTACCATGAACATCTCCATTGCTTCCTCGTATGGCAATCCTTTTTTCTTTTTTCTCTCAAATAATCTCACGAAACTATTGGCCCAATAAATATATTTTTAAAAATCTGTTTCTGTCTTGGCTGTTGTCCATTGAAATCACTGATTTATTCCATTTAAATTCTGATTGTTTTCTAAACAATTTTTTTTCCCCATCTGCATTTGATTATGTCCGTTTCATATTATTTTTGTTTTGACTGTGCTGCAGGGTTTTCAGGATCCTAGTTCCTTAGCCAGGGATTGAACCCAGACCCTTGCAGTGAAAGCGCTGAATCATACCCACTAGACCACCAGGGAATTCTCTTAATTTTTCTTTTATATTTTATCCTTGACTTTTAATAGGTTTATTTCATCCATCACTTTTTGTTTGTTTGGCCATTCTTATTCTGTCGTTTCTGTTTTTCTGAGATCTTTAACTTTTCAACTAAATAACTATTAGATAAGGAGCAGTTACTTGATCATTTCTACGAAGAGTATGAATATAACTCATTTTCTCAGAATTCTGCCATGAGATCAGTGAATAACTTTGGGAATAGGTGAAAAAACTGCATTACCCCATGACAGTGCAGTGATATCACCAAAAATTATTGTGAATTGTTTATGTTTTCCTGGTCCCTATCACCCAGCCCCTACTTCAATTTCTCTCTTTTATCCTAGTTTATCTCATGGTTATTCCCACCATTTTCTTGCAAAACTTTTGGTATTGTGTTACTGGCACTCAGACTAAGGATGATACTTGAAATCTGCTATTCTTCCCACTGATATGTTAAAAAAGTAAACTATCAATCATACCATTTTTGCAAGACAAGGTAATATGAACAAATTTGAATGAATAAAAGAAAATGTTTCAAATAAACGGTTTATTTAGTTTCAATATTCATTTTGTAGTATGAATATTAATCCCAGGTTTTAAGTTGTGCTCTGTGTATTGAAATGTTTCAGTTGTCTTGTTTACTTTCTTATTCACTAATGATATTCATGAAATTGATCTCTAATTTTGTTTAGCCTATTTTTTAATGTAGTGCTAAAATAATACTTATTCTCTTACAGAGGTTGTTTGTTTTATGGTCCACCTGGAACTGGAAAAACTCTAGTTGCTAGAGCGCTTGCCAATGAGTGCAGTCAAGGGGATAAAAGAGTAGCATTTTTCATGAGGAAAGGTGCCGATTGTCTGAGTAAGTGGGTGGGAGAATCTGAGAGACAGCTGCGATTGCTATTTGATCAGGTATGATATTAAAATTTGCCTATATAGATCTGTAATCAATGTAGATTAAGTATATAAGGATTGGATAAAGTTTGCATTTAATCACTTTTCATAGAAATAGACTCAAAATAATTATGTCAAATATATAATGTTTCTAGATTATTTTCCTTTGTATGTCTTGATTACACCAAATTACTGACGAACAATTTTAGAGAGAAAAAAATAACTGGGTCTAAATTCTTTGGAGTCTTAGGTCTTGTATCTAGAGAAAGTGATATTTTCATAAAGAGATAACACTAGTGAGTTTCTGTTTCACTATGCAAGCTGAAGATTTGCTCTGCCAGAGTGACTTTCAGTTTCATATCCTAGATGTATTGACAGTTAGTTACGAGATAATACATTCTGATCTACTGAGGCATATTGCTGCAAATGCTTTTATATCTCTTTGTAAAATTTTACTGGAATTGCTTTTAAACTATAGCATCTTGTTAAATGTTTTCTCATCCTGACATGGAGGAAGGCTGTGTCACTGTCTTCTGTTCTTTGTTTTGCTTTGACAGTTGGTCTTCTATAGATGTTTTTGTGTCCCGATAATTGTAGATATATGAAATCTAAGGGACATAACCAGTGGAGTGTGTATTTTGAATATTTCCAGCTGAATATACAAATAAACTTAAGTCACACGCTGTTAATAATTTAGTCTGAATCCTTAAAACACAATTCTTGAATTTAGTTATATTTTTTAAAAATCGTTAATCGCAAGTAGGAATGAATTTAAAGTGGTTTATATTGAGTCTACATATTTGAAGTCTTTCATGATAGCATGCAATCACTGGACTGCTTTCTAGGCCTATCAGATGCGCCCATCAATTATTTTCTTTGATGAAATTGATGGTCTGGCCCCAGTAAGATCAAGCCGGCAAGATCAAATTCACAGGTAAAACTTGCTTGATGGTACTTCTGCCTTTCTCCCTATATTCTGAGCTGTATTAATGTTGCAAGAGGGATAGAATGTTAAACAGTTAGAAACTTTATAAACCAGTTGTTTAGTAGTAGAAACCAATGTACAGTACAAAAAAGAAAAATGAACCTGTTCTAAATGGTAGGATGTTCTCAAACACAATATTGGTCATAGATTTAACTTGTGATACAGACTTAAATGCCCACTGGCTCAGTGAGGTAAATAAAGGCAGATAAAATGAATGAGGCAGGCCAGTGATAAGAGTGGGTCAGGGAAATGTGTCTGAATGTCCAGTCTTCAGAGCATAGCCAGTTGCTTTTAGCTCCAGCCTGTTATTGAAGTGCAAAAGCTGACTCAGATTTGAAAAATAAGTTTTGTCTTTCTTAAATTTTATGTATGTTAACTATCTTTTAGATGTTGCCAACTAGTTCAGATGCTTTAAAGGCACTACCTGAGCCAAGCAAAATATATCTTTGTGTATGACCACTAGTTTAAATTTCTAATACTAGCTCAACTTCCTCATTTTCAGAATAAGAAAATTGTATCTCCTCTGTGATAACTGTGTACCCAAGGGAGCAGTTTTCATTAGTGTCACTGCCTCAACTTGAATCTAAATTACTTTAGTCCTAGTTCATCTTACCTTCTAGTTCTTCAGACCTTCTTCTTAAATGTAACTACTTACTCAATGGGATAGCCAAAAGCAGATATTTGCATGCCTTCATAATGCCAGTATTATTTTTACCATAGATGTTGTAAAAGAGGAACAAGATGTAAAAATATGAATGATATGTAGGTTTTGGCTTTTCTAATGCCTAACAACATTTACTGTATTGTTATACCCTTCTTTGACTTGATGCTGTAGAGTTTTATTTGTTGCTCTGAGTAAATTAAAATGTTTACTCCTGTTTGATAAAAATAGTTGTGTGTGCTCCATACCTACCAATGGTGATGCACACTTTTTAGATGTGACTCATTTCAGTATCAGCTAGACTGCATTCAGTGTGTTAATAGTAATGACCCTAGCACCATCACTTTTCAGTCAAGCAGTTGAATAACTACGGTAGTTTGGAATAATTCTAAAAGGGATTGGAGAAATGTCAGCAACAAATACAGAATAATTTTAGCAAGCACTTGCCATTTCAAATATGTGTTTTTAAGAGAAATTTTATCGTACAAGTTTTTTTTTTTCCAAAGACTTAAAAATTTTAGAGAAAAACGTTTTTGCTAAATTAAGCTTTTTAGAAGTTAGCACATTGACCATGATTAAACTATATTCTGTATCTTATTGTTTCTGATAATATTGTAGGATAATGTAAATAAGTAATTATGTGAATACATTAGAAAATAAGATTTTTAGCCCAAGAGAAAGGGGATGCAAATATAAAATAAGTTAAATTAAAACACTTGCATCTTTATTTGAGTTGGAATATCAGTGTGAACTCACGATGAATATTTTTAAAGAAAAATAATTCTTGTCTCTGGGCACTAAAAAGACCTAGAAGCAATCACAGTCCAGTATATTCTGTTTTACTTTGTCATCCTTTGGTACTGTGGACACAATGAAGTTTTGAAGCTTTTTTTTTGTTTCTGTTTATCTGCCTAATACTTGTATTTTTCTTTTTAATTGTATCCTTGTTTGAGAACTCCAGAGCTCTCTGAAATTGTACTTTATGAGATGGCTTCCAGGTTCCGTGTGTAGCATTCTAAGAAGTGTGTTTCCCATTGATTTTAAATGTCTATGTGCCATATAGTATGTTATTTTACAGATCTTCTTTTTTAAAAGTCTGTTGAAAATAGTGGGATGCGCAGAGAAAATTTGTTCACACATTAAATGTATTAAATCTTCACAAAGAAATGATGTATTCGGCTTCTATATAGTTAATCTCTTCTCTCTTATTTTTAAATTTAGTTCAATTGTTTCCACCTTGCTAGCTCTTATGGATGGACTGGACAGCAGAGGAGAAATTGTGGTCATTGGTGCTACCAACAGGCTGGATTCTATTGATCCTGCTTTGCGAAGGCCTGGTCGTTTTGACAGAGAATTCCTATTTAGCCTACCTGATAAAGATGTAAGAATTTAACATCACTCAAATTTTGACAAAATTGATTGTGCTTATCTTGAACAAGTCTTAGTATAGTGCAAATTTGAAGATGGAGTTTTGTATGTCCTGAAGCAAAGTTGTATGATTAACATTCAAATAGGTATGTATGTATTTTTAGAGAGGCATTATTTAAAGAAAAGAACTCAGATAATTTTTTATTTTATTCATTTATTTATTATTTTGGGGAATGCATACCTTCTGGCATCTTAGTTCTCCAACCAGGATTTTAACCCAGGCTCATGACAGTGAAAGTGCTGAGTCCCGAACACTGGACCAGGGAATCCCTAGACGTGCACCTCTGCATCCTCCCCCCACCCCAAGCACAGCCTTTGCTTATTAGTCATATAACTGGATTTTGATTCAGAGCACTTGGCCTCACTATCAGTCCTTAGCCAGTTCATTAGACTTGACTTTTCATGGATACAACCAGTTACTTTAAAGCTGCTGAATATTTTGAGAACCAAGTATGAAGATATGGTAGAGCTGTCAGCACTCAACAGTTTTAACGTGTACCAGAATAGACAATAATCCAGTAGTTGGTTGCTTTTTCTCATTCACATTTGTGATGACTAGAACTTGAGCACTAAAAATGCAGTCTTATTTAATATAAATTTCTTAAGCTCATACAAATATATCATTTTTTCTATTTTTACTGTTTCATATTTCTGTTTATATTAGGTATTAACAGCTTTACATTTTTAGATAACCCAATTATCTTAGATTAAAGTTACCCTAATCTGAATAGCACTGTATTATTATAGAAAAATTAAATTGTTTTTGTTTGTAGGCTCGAAAAGAAATTCTAAAAATTCACACAAGGGATTGGAATCCTAAACCACTGGACATGTTTCTGGAAGAACTAGCAGAAAACTGTGTTGGTAAACATTGCTTTAAGTATTAAAAGAAATATTACATGCGTTTTGAGATGGAACAAGTTGTAGTTCTGCCAAGATTTAAAGAAACCTCGTTTCTTGTTTAAAGAAATACAAAGTTAGATTTGTTTCCTATTTATAATTTGTGGCATGTTTTCTTATAAAGTCCTAGATACCATATAGAGGTACTTAACATCTTGACTGTCAAAGAATTTGAGAATGAAGTTAGATCTTTTGCTGTTTACGTTTTTCTAATTATCCTGTTAAATATTCTACATAAGCTATTTCAGGTAACTCTTACATCAATCCTGTGAAGTAGGTAGCTTTATTCCTATTTTACAGATATAGAAATGGCTGAGAAAGCATAAATGATTCGCTAAAAGATCACACATCTAGTAAGTGACAAACTGGAATTTGATCCTGATTATCTGATTTCAAAACTCATGCCCTTGACCCCTGCGCTCTGCTTTTAGTGCTTGCGTATTTCACTCTCAAAAGTTGATTGATTTGTTAGGGGTTTATTATCAACCATGTGAGTTCACTGAGGGGTTGAGAGACATTTTAGCCTTATTACTCCTAAATATTTTGCTACTATATTGCTAGGCTGATCTTTAACTTTCTTTTAACCATCGTCTTGCTTAATACAGTGGTGATTCACTTTAATTTTTTTCTCTTTTTGGTTGCCTTGGATAGGATACTGTGGTGCAGATATCAAGTCAATATGCTCTGAAGCTGCTTTATGTGCTCTGCGTCGACGCTACCCACAGATCTATACCACTAGTGAGAAACTGCAATTGGATCTCTCTTCAATTAATATCTCAGCTAAGGACTTTGAGGTAGCTATGCAAAGATGATACCAGCCTCCCAGAGAGCTGTGGCGTCACCTGGGCAGGCTCTGTCCACCGTTGTGAAACCACTACTGCAGAGCACTGTTCACAAGATCCTAGAAGCCCTGCAGAGAGTATTTCCACATGCGGAAACCAGAACAAACAAAGCATTAGACTCCGGTATGAAACTTGATTGACTGTTTAGTTTTCAGTCAGTAAAACTAAATATTTTGTACATCTCAGTAATGTTTCTTTATGAAAGGGCCTCTTGAAAGGAATTTGGTCATGCTTTTCCTAGATACATGAAGGAAGTTTACTTCACAGATTGCCCTAGGCTTCCTTTATTTTAGGTTTGAAGTGCATTTTAAAAATTTACTTGTTATTTATATGTACACAAACTGTTTTGAAAAAAATCTCATTGGAGTTGCTAACTGAAGCATTAAGTGAAGATGCACTTTGTAAAAGCTACTAATGCACACTTTTTTTGCCTGCTTTACAGATATTTCTTGTCCTCTCTTAGAAAGTGACTTGGCATACAGTGATGATGATGTCCCATCAGTATACGAAAATGGACTTTCTCAAAATCCTTTAATAAGGCAAAAGAAAATTTTAATTTTCTTCATTTGAATAGGTACATTTCCCTTAAAAATTTATATATATATATATATTCATTCTTGTGTGAATTCCTAAAACTAAATGAAATTATGCTTGAGAAGATAAAGGATGCTAGCTAATTTACTTTTTTTTTAATTAAAATATTAGAAAATATTTTGTTACAGTTGTCATGATCTTAGAAACTATAAAGTATTCCCCAAAATCTGTGAGGTTCGATTATTTCCAAAAGCCACATGAATTATGCTGCTATGATTGACTTTCCGTATTGTCAAAACTTTTGACTTGAAGAAGTTCATAATTGATAATTGGTTGAGAAATTTAAGCTTTTTTTCCTAAAACATAGGTTATTACTCATTTCTTTCAGAAATGCTTGTTATCAGCCTATGTCTTTTCGACCAAGAATGCTGATAGTGGGCGAACCAGGATTTGGGCAAGGTTCTCATTTAGCACCAGCTGTCATCCATGCTTTGGAAAAATTTGCAGTATACACTTTAGACATTCCTGTTCTTTTTGGAGTCAGTGCTACATCTCCTGAAGAAACATGTGCCCAGGTAATTCATTGTTGCCCAGACAAATAAGCTGTAAGGTGAAGTAGTCTTGCAGAGACAGTCTAGAATTGCTTCATTCTTTTTTGTAATGTGTTTTTTGGTCTTTCTGATTTCTAACTTCAGGTTTTCAAAATAGAACCATGCCTAACTGCTTAGTTATTAAAAAGAATGACTTTAAATCCTTTTCCACCTGTTAATTGCTATGTGACTTAGTAAAGTTTATTAAATCTCTCTGCCCCATTTTCACCATTTGCAAAATGGAAAAATTAATACTTTACTTACATGACTGTTATGAGAATTAAATGAGTGAAGTACTTAAAACAGTGATGGCTATGCAAAAAGTATGCAAATATTCTGCTGCTTCTTTTTGCTATAGTTATATTAAAAGTTTGTAAATGTGTTTTATGTATTTTTATATTTAACTTTGGTTGCCATAACAGAAAAGTCTTTTAGATTTCTTGAGCTGTTTTCTAATTGCTTGAAGCAATTATGTTTTTCTAAAAATGAAACTTATAAAAACATTTAAAAACAAGATGGTGGGATTGGGGGAAACATTTTTAAACTTAAGGGTTTTATATGATAGTTCTGGGAAGTTAAATTGTTCTAGATTTAAAAGCACACTGCTAATGTGCTGACTCTATAAGTGTATATAATTGTTTTCTCTCTCTACTAGGTGATTCGTGAAGCTAAGAGAACAGCACCAAGTATAGTGTATGTTCCTCACATTCACTTGTGGTGGGAAATAGTTGGACCAACACTCAAAGCCACGTTTACCACATTATTACAGAATATTCCTTCTTTTGCCCCAGTTTTACTACTTGCCACTTCTGACAAACCCCATTCCACTCTACCAGAAGAGGTAATTTGTGGGAAAAATCATTATGCTTTAGAATGCGATATTCATAATCAATATAATTTAAAAAGAGATATTCAGAAACTGTTAGGAATTTATGGGGAAAAAAATTGAAGTGCTAAAGAGGTGAATAAAATTATAAGGAAAAGTTGTCCTAATTAAAGATACCATTGCTAGCTATTTGATACATATGTTTGTTGGGCAGCACATGTGTCAGCATTTGTTGTGTATATGTATAGTGAGACCAGAGCTTTCCAGGTGGCACTAGTGGTAAAGAACCTTCCTGCCAGTGCAGGAGACATAGAGAGGTAGGTTCGATTCCTGGGTCAGGAAGATCCCCTGGAGGAGAGCATGGCAACCCACTCCACTGTTTTTGCCAGGAGAATCCCATGGACACAGGAGCCTGGTGGGCTATAGTCCATAGGGTCACACAGAGTAGGACATGACTGAAGTGACTTAGCACACATAGTGAAACCACTTTATAAATTTTTTTCTCTAAATGGAATATGATACATTACTGTTCAGTAACAACTTTATGTATCTTATGTGTTTTTAATATGTAAGTCTTATTTATTTTAAGAGCACCACAGCCTTTGCTGTTGTATGGGTATACCATAATTTTATTTATCCAAATCCTTATTGATAGGATTTCAGCTATTTTCTAACTTTTTTCTGTTGAACTGCTACAGTGAGCATTTGGGGGTTTTAAATCATATAAACATTAACGTGGACTTTTTAACATGCATTCCTAAAAGTGGAATAAGTGTAGCTTCATTGAAGGGTATGCATACTTGACATTTTTAACAGTACCAAATTACTGTCCTTCAGATTTGTGCCAATTTCAACAACTACCACTGACCAGCTTTGTTCTGTTTCTGCTTATAATACTGTTCTCTTATTGCAGGAACACCTCTGCCTATCACTGTCTTTTCCCTTACCCTGCTTTTTTTCAATTAGTTTATTTATTTTTCAATTGGAATATAATTGCTTTTCAGTGTTATTAGTTTCTGCTGTACAAAAACATGAATCAGCTATATGTATACGTATATTCTTTCCCTTTTAAGCCTCCCTCCCACCCTCATCCCACCCCTCTGGTTTGTTTTTGTCACTACTTGACATATTAATTTGTTTGACTCTGTCTCTCCTAGCAGAATGTTAAATATGTGAAGTCAGGGTCTTTTTTTCCACTTCTCTATCCCCAAAGTACATAATAAGCATATTGTAGGCTTCTATGTGTGTGAGTGTGTATATGGTTTTTCCATACCTTTAACAGAATTGATGTACAGTTTATAGAACACTAGTAGGAAGATAAATTCAAATATTTAACTTAAAAATACTTTTGAGCACTTATTCTATAACAGACATGGTTATAGACATTGGAAATATAGCACTGAACAATTTAGACAAAAGTCTATATCCTCCTAGGGCTTACATTTAGTTGGGGGAAAGACAAAAATAAAATACAATACTAGCCTATCACTATGGATAAAAATGTAGCTAAGCAGTGCCAAAAGAGTGTGGTACAGTCACAGTATTAAATTTGCTGGGTTGGCCTCACTAAGAAGATGGCATTTGAGCAAATACTTGGAAAAGGTGAAGTAGTAGCCCATTTGGGTATCTGAGGGACAAAGGTTCCTGGCAGAGGAACAAAGGTTTCTTGCCTTTGCAAGTATAAAAGCCCCAAAGCAAAAGTGTGTCTGATGTGTTAGAAAAATCGCAGAAAGTCTAGAGTGACTAGGGCAGAGGGCGTGAGAGGCCGAGAAGGGATTGATGCCAGGGAGCTATCAAAGGGCCAGTTTATGTTCCCAATGGGAGCTTTAGTAGTTGTGAATTATTCAACTAAGAACTGAATAAATTGGGAAATGAATATTAAGTGTATGTTAAGTCTAGATTCTTACGATGCTAAGAGTCCTTAAAAGTTTCTAATTTAATCACTTAGTTCTGGACTCAATTCTTTCTTTTGTGTAATAACACCTTCACAATTCATTTTGTTAGTTCTGACTCCTAAAAAAATCAGCTTATTTTGAGAGGCTTCCATTCTTAATCTCCATTTGTTTCCCAGGTACAATAGAGAACTTGTCTAATCTGTCTTCATCATGGCAAGCGCTTTGTATGTTTGACCATGCTTTTGCATTCATTTCTATTTCCTCACTCTAACCCAGGCTTCTTCACACTAAACAGTTCTTCTATGATAAGATATACTTCTTAGGATTCTTAAATACAATGGAAGTTTATTTCTTGCTCACTTACAATATCAGGTAAATGACTGGAGTGATGGGTGTACCCTCCCCCATGTAATCGTTCCAGACACTCAGACTGGGAGAGCATGCTCATTTTCATCACGTGGCTCTCCAGATTGTTTTCATTCCACCCAGCTGAGAGGACTGGCCTTTTCTTGTGCCTGGTCTGAAAGTGATACACATCATTTCCTTTCACGTTCCATTGGCTGAACCTCACATAGCCATATCTAACTGCAAGAGAGACTAGGAAATATGATATAGCACGAGGCCCAGAAGAAAGAGAACATGAACTGTGACGGTAGCACGTTCTGCTGCACATCACACATATTTTTAGTTTCTTCAAAATTCTAGTCACTCGCCTGAATGTGTTTCTCTTTATATTCCTTTTGAAAGGCTGTACCCAGAATGAATTAAGTACTCTAGCAGTGTTCTGATTAACAGAGTAAAGGAGAATTGCTGTTTAGTAGCCACATTAACCATTTATGTATTATACTCACTGTCAATTAAAACAATATTATTTCAAAGTTTAAAACAAAAATAAGTTTATACTCTTGGTAATAAGGGAGACTAGCTGAACTTTATATGGATGGAGGGAGGTTGAACGGAGAAGGCAATGGCACCCCCACTCCAGTACTCTCACCTGGAGAATCCCTTGGACAGAGGATCCTGGTGGGCTGCAGTCCATGGGGTCGTTAAGAGTTGGACACAACTGAGCCGCTTCACTTTCACTTTTCTTTTTCATGCATTGAAGAAGGAAATGGCAACCCACTCCAGTGTTCTTCCCTGGAGAATCCCGGGGACAGAGGAGCCTGGTGGGTTGCCATCTGTGGGGTCACACAAAGTTGGACACGACTGGAGTGACAGCAGCAGCAGCAGGGAGGTTGAAAAGCCATAATCAGTTTAATCTGACATAACTTTATCAAGAATGTGGAAATTCTGTACTTAAAATGTTTGGCTTTTTTTTTTTTTTTTTTTTTTTGCTATAGCTTCTTCTTTTTATGATAATATTTCCTAAGTATGTCATTGTAAACTGGGTCGAGTAGCCCAGCATCACCCTGTCTGGGAGGGTGGAATGAGCACCGGGCCAGGAATTGCTGGTTTTATAAAATGAATTGTCTATATGGATACAAATAAGCAAGTCTGCTTTGAGCCTTACGTAGTCTCTGTTGTCCTTGGTGAGCTAGTGATACTGTGTATGTAGCATTGGACTATGATATATATGAGAAGTACTGTGTATTACATTACAATTTGTCCATCTTAAAACTACAGTCAGAGTACCTGTATGCATGAGCACTAGTAGACCCTAACAACTCATGAAAAAATGAGAAAGAATGTCAGTAATAGATTAGAAACTTGGGTGAATCGTGAAACACAAGCAGTTAGGATTAGATGGAAGTGGGTAACCACATTTCAGAGTATGTGCATCAAAGGGCTGCTTTGAAAAATGGGAGTGATTTCTAGCTCTAGATCAGTGCTAGGAGGAAATTAAGAGAGTCCTTGAACAACTGTGTGTTTTTGGCTTTCTTCACTTCTGGCCATGCCAGACAGTAGTTGGCAGAGTTTGTCATCAGCTAGATCAGTGAAGGTGGATCAAGGACTAGTGTGGCAGGGCAGTAACTTAACTTTTAGTACTGAATGGGAGGAGTGGGAAGACCCTGTGCCCAGGAAACAAATTACAGGCACATTCTGTTTCTAATAGAGTCTACCTTCTTTCATAATCACTGAAAAAGAAACTAGAATAAACAGAAAAAGCATCTGTGAACAGTCATATTTGAAAGGCAAAGATAAATTTATAAATAAGCATTTGAGGAAGGACAGTGCCATAGAAAATTATATCAATGCATCAGCAGCAGATTGTTATGGAAAAGAACCATTTGAAGACATTACAAATGAAGTCGCTCCTCCCAAATATAAAACCCTCCAGGGCTAAAAAGACACAGATGAAGAGTGAATTAGCAAGATGAGGGATCGTGAGATCAGGAATTCTTATATAATACAATAGGACAGAGATTTGAAAAATGAGGGAAAAATTAAAGGAAATAGAGATAGATTCAAGTCTAACATCTATTTAATGGGATTTATGGGCAGAGAAAAGAAATGTAGAAGAAAAAAACAGTCAAATAATACAACATTTCATAGAATTAAAGAATACCATAATCTTCAGATTTAAAAGGTCCCCTGTTCTAACTGATGGATATAGAAAGACTCATATCTATAAAATTTTAGAACATCAAAAATACAGAGAAAAATCCAAAAAGCTAAAAATCTTCCCAGAGAATAAAACATTACTAGAAAGGACTGAAAATCAAACTGCATCTACATTTTCATTGGTAACACCAGCTAGTAGGGAGGCAACTGAGCAGTATTTTTAAAGTTGGAAAATAATTTTGAATCTGTAATTTCCTTCCCAACAAATTAGCATTTGAGTGAAAGAGCAAAATATATTTTTGACCATACAGTGCCTAAGAAACTATTAAGCACAAATCTCTGACTGAAAGAATTATTAAAAGACAATTTCTCCTTTTGTTTTTGTTTTCTTTTTTTTTTTCTTTTCAGAAGTGGCATATAAGAAGCAGTGCATGAAGAAAACAGTAAAACTTGTCACAAAATTGTGCTTGTTAACTTTTTTTCCCCCTTCGAGGAAGAGGGAAAATATTGCCTCAGGTTCTTCAAACAGAATACTCTTTAAGCCTGATGCAATCAATATGATAGACACTAAATACACAAAAACACATTTAAGTTACCTTTAAGATCTTGGGTCACTCAGATATCCAAGGAAGGAAGTTGCCAGTTTTTTAAAGTTATGTGAAACTACATTGACCTTGGTTCTGAACTCAGAATGGCAGGCCGGAAGGACATCGTGAAGGAGAAACGGGAAGTAAAAGCACCTTCAGATTTGTGTCTGATATGTAGATGTTGATTAACTTTATAGTTTGATAGAAAAAGAAGTTTAAGGATATATCTGTTAAAACTTGTAACAGTGAAAGAATGGAAATACAGCATAGAAATAATACATAAAATATCTGTCCTTTTGTGACTGGCTTATTTCCCTTAGCATAGTGTTTTCAGTGTTCATCTGTGTTGTAGCCTGTGTTCAAATTTCATTCCTTTTAAGGCTGAATAATATTCTGTTGTATGACTGTACCACATTTTGTTTATCTGCTCATCTGATGATGAGCGTTTGAATTGTCTTTACCTCGTGCCTAACTCCTGAATAATCCTGCTATGCTTATTTTTTATCTTCCAGTTTTCTTGGATATGTATACTGGGTTACATGGTAATTCTGTGTTTAACTTTTTAAGGAACTAGTGTACTGTTTTCCACAGTGGCTGCACCCTTTTAATTCCTACTGGCTCAGGAGATCTAATTTCTCCCTATTTTTACCAATTCTTACTATTTTCCAGCCTTTATTCTTACTAAACAACCACTCATTCTCATTTCTTACTTTGGGTTGTGAAAGTTAATTAATTGATCTCAGTTCAGTTCAGTCACTCAGTTGCATCCAACTATTTGCGACCCCATGGACTGCAGCACTCCAGGCCTCCCTGTCCATCACCAACTCCCGGAGTTCACGCAAACTCATGTCCTTTGAGTCGATGATGCCATCCAGCAGCCATCTCGTCCTCTGTCGTCCCCTTCTCCTTCCACCTTCAACCTTTCCCAGCTTCAGAGTCTTTTCCGAGTCAGTTCTTCGCACCACGTGGCCAAAGTATTGGAGTTTCAGCTTCAGCACCAGTCCTTCAATGAATATTCAGGACTGATTTTCTTTAGGATGGACTGGTTTGATCTCCTTGCTGTCCAGGGGACTCTCAAGCGTCTTGTCCAACACCACAGTTCAAAAGCATTAATTTTTTTTTTTAATTTTTTATTTTATTTTTTTCTTTTTAAAAAATTAATTTATTTTTTTAATTACAATACTGTATTTGTTTTGCCATACATTGACATGAATCAGCCACAGGTGAACACAATCTCCCAATGCCGAAGCCCCCACCCACCTCCCACCCCACATCCTCTACCTGAATCATCCTGTGCTCCAGCCCCATGCATCCTGCATCCTGCATTGAACATAGATTGGTGCTTCGTTTCTTACAAGAAAGTATACATGTTTCAATGCCATTCTCCCAAACCATCCCACCCTTTCCCTCTCCCTCAGAGTCCAAAAGTCCGTTCTATACCTCTGTGTCTCTTTTGTTGTCTCACATATAGGGTCATCATTACTATCTTCTAAATTCCATATATATGTGTCAGTATACTGTATTGGTGTTTTTCTTTCTGGCTTACTTCACTCTGTATAATCGGTTCCAATTTCATCCATCTCATTAGAACTGAGTCAAATTTATTCTTTTTAAGGGCTGAGTAGTACTCCATTGTGTATATGTACCACAGCTATCTTATCCATTCATCTGCTGATGGACATCTAGGTTGCTTCCATGTCCTGGCTATTATAAACAGCGCTGCAGTGAACATTGGGGTACATGTGTCTCTTTCAATTCTGGTTTCCTCAGTGTGTATGCCCAGCAGTGGGATTGCTGGGTCATAAGGCAGTTCTGTTTGCAATTTTTAAGGAATCTCCACACTGTTTTCCATAATGGCTGTACTAGTTTGCATTCTCAATAGATGCAGAAAAAGCCTTTGACAAAATTCAACATCCATTTATGATAAAAGCAGGAATAGAAGGAACATACCTCAACATAATAAAAGCTATATATGACAAACCCACAGCTAACATTATCCTCAATGGTGAAAAATTGAAACCATTTCCCCTAAAGTCAGGAACAAGACAAGGGTGTCCACTTTCACCACTACTCTTCAACATCGTACTGGAAGTTTTGGCCACAGCAATCAGAGCAGAAAAAGAAATACAAGGAATCCAAATTGGAAAAGAAGAAGTAAAACTCTCACTGTTTGCAGATGACATGATCCTCTACATAGAAAATCCTAAAGACTCGACCAAAAACTACTAGAGCTAATCAACAAATATAGTAAAGTTGCAGGATATAAAATCAACACACAGAAATCCCTTGCATTCCTATACACTAATAATGAGAAAGTAGAAAAGAAGTTAAGGAAACAATTCCATTCACCATTGCAACGAAAAGAACAAAAGCATTAATTCTTCAGCACTCAGCTTTCTTTTTAGTTCAACTGTCCCATCCATACATGACTACAAAACCGTTTAAGTAAAATATCACTGTATCAGTTATTGTATGAATTATAGTTTGGAGTCTTGAGTTCTAAAGAAGACTCCATAGTTTTAGTTCCTTATCCACTGCATATGTGATATATACATAAGTTCAGTATAAGTAAAAGATTTAAGAAATTACTCATTACACAGATTATCATTACAGTAATCTACTGTTGCATTGAATGATTGATACATAGTATGTATGTGTATACAAACATATACACACACACACACACACACACACACACATATATATATATAATGCATCTGTTTTTTTTTTTAAGGTACAAGAATTATTTATCCGTGACTATGGAGAAATTTTTAATGTCCAATTACCTAGTAAAGAAGAACGGACACAGTTTTTTGAAGATTTAATTCTGAAGCAAGCTGCTAAGCCTCCTATATCCAAAAGAAAGCAGGTTAGTTTCTGTATCAAAGTTAATATATAATAATTTTGAGAAAGTGGAAATGAAATATCAGTTAATGGCATTGCCATCTTCTAATAGTCACTCACTTGTGTCTGACTCTGCAACCCCGTGAACTGTAGCCTGCTAGGCTCATTTGTCCATGGAATTCTCTAGACAAGAATTCTGGAGTGGGTAGACATTCCCTTCTGCAGGGGATCTTTCTGACCCAGGAATCAAACCTGGGTCTTCTGCTTTGCAGGAAGATTTTTACCACCTGAGCCACCAGGGAAGCTTCTAAGATTGACACCTCTTACCTGGATTTCTTTGTATTTCCCATTAAAATATACTAAAGTTCTTAAGGCATACAAGGCCTTTCATAATATGGCCCTAATCATTGTGGAATTCGGCCTAGAATTCAGAGTATAGCCCCAGTCTTGTCTTTCCAAGCCCATCTTTGATCCTTTACTCTCTTCCTTCCTTTCCCTACAAAGCATTCTATCTTTAAACCATACACAGCATATTTGTGTCTTTTCACAATTTCATTCATGCTTGTTTTCTGTCAGTAGTGCATCTGTCCTCAACCTTGTCTCTGTCTATGGAATTATTCTTCCTTCTAGTATAATTCATGTTTTCCTTCTTAACATCTAGATAGAATTAATTGACTACCTTTATGATGTGCTGTACTTTTTTCATACTACTAATATGACATTGTGGTGATGTTATAATTATCTCTTACTACCTTAATAAATTGCCAACTTATGGGGCAGCACTCTCATATTCTCTTTTTATCCTGAGTAATTATTAGTCCATTCTGTTTAAACAAACTCAAACTATTGTCATATTTGAAACATACCACAGTTTTTCATTAGCTGAAAAATTAACTAGTTGAGATGACTTCTTCCCACGCACACAGGGAAATTCCAATTTTTTTTTAATTTTAATTTTTTTAAGTTTTGGAAGTATAACACATTTACAGGAAACTTGGAAAATATAGAACAAGGTTATGTATAGTTACATAGAGTTCCACCATATATACAATTTTTTTTTTTGAGTAGGTAAATTAAGATTTTTAATTGGAATTTCACTATCAAACTCTCAAAAGCTAATAGAATGAATATACAGAGAAGTAGAAGGATATAGTAGACCTGAAAAGCACTGTCAGCATAATGAAGATTTATACAGTTTTCACACAATGATAAGATACAAATTCTGTTCAGGTTCCCATAGACTGTAAACTATGAGACACTGGAACATATGCAGGGGCATAAAGTGCAAAAATTTCATGGTCTAAAGGTATTGAAATCATACAGAGTCTGTTTTCTTTATCACTGTGGAATTATGTTAGAGATCAGTTTCAAAAGATACTGAAAATACTTTTAAGTGTGATGTGACATGTACCAAGAGAGATCTTCAACTTAGCTATCAAAAGCCTCAATAAAGTTAGGCTGAAAAACACAGAGGATGATTGCAGAGAAGAGAGTGTTTAAATGAGAAATTAGTATTAAAGATACTTTAAACAAAATCACATGTATTTGGAAATTAAATGTCTACTTTTAAATGATGGGTATATCTAAGGAGCCATAACAAGGAAAATTATAAAATATTTGTAATAGAATAAAGACAAAAGAGAATTTAGCAGAATTTGTTGCATGCAGCTGAAGCTGCTCAACGAAGTTAAATACAATGTGGAGTCTTAAGATATGAAAACAAATAATGAACACTAGCATGATATTTTGTGAAATTTGAACAAAATCTGTACTTTTGTTAGTAATACTGTATCATGTGTTGATTTCCTGGTTTTTTTTTTTTTTTTTTTTTACAACATAGTATTTCTTTATATTCTCAGAATTAGATTAGAAGTTTCAAGCCTCATTCAATTTTTTTTTTTTAATCACTAAGTTAATGAATTTTCTTTAGCAGTAATACTAGATACTAAACTACATGGAACTGTATCAAAGTTTTGAGTGAATATAAGTTAGAAATCTGGCATTCTGTTCATACCAAGTCAAACAAGTGGAATAAAAATGTCAAACTTTTTTATCTAAGCAAAAATTCATAAATTCTCTAAAATATATACTATATATATGTATACAAAAGCTTATCTATTACACTTGATAAAGGCTTGAGAAAGAATAACAACAACAAAGAGAGATGGAGAAATTGGAGAACATAACTAAATGAAATGGGAACACTGAATATGAAATAGAAGAAGTGAAACTAGATAAAAATAAAACATCATCGTATAGTCCAGTTGTTTTTAAACATGGCTGCTCATTAAAAACACATCTAGAGCTTCAGAGAAGAGTAGCAGTAACTGGGCATTTGTATTTTTAAAAATTCTAAGATAATTCTGTTATCCATCTGGACTTTAAAAAATAGTTACAAGTTTTTCTATTAAAGTAGTCATTTTAGTGATACAGAATTCTGTTATTTTCTGTTGACCAATCATGATACAATAGTATTAAGGGAATAATAGTACATAGCCATAATAGTAAAAGATGTTTATCAGTTTTCACAGTCAAGAGCCAGACAAAAAATAAAAGATAATTACAGTTGCAAGCCATAAAGGAAACATGATTAACCTAACACTTTAAAATAATTGTGTACAATTTAGGGATTAGTAGAGTGATGTGGTAAGTGGAAGTGCATATATGCACATGTTCTGCTCTGCCCAGCCAGTCCTTTGGTTGGTGCATTTAATCGATTTACAGTTAAGGTAATTATCAATATGTGTGATCCTATTACCATTTTCTTAATTGTTTGGGGTTTATTTTGTGTAGGTCTTTTCTTTCTCTTGTGTTTCCTGCCTAGAAAAGTTCCTTTAGTATTTGTTGAAAAGCTGGTTTGGTGGTGCTGAGTTCTCTCTTAACTTTTGCATGTCTGGAAAGCATTTGATTTCTCCATCAAATCTGAATGAGAGTCTTGCTGTGTAGAGTATCCTTGGTTGTAGGTTCTTCCCTTTCATCAGTTTAAATTTATCGTGCCATTCCCTTCTGGCTCATAGAATTTCTGTTGAGAAATCAGTTTATAGCCTGTAGGAGTTCCCTTGTATGTTATTTGTCATTTTTCCCTTGTTGCTTTTAATATTTTATCTTTATCTTTAATTTTCAGCGTTTTGATTACTATGTGTCTTGGTGTGTTCCTCCTTGGGTTTATCCTGCCTGGCACTCTCTTTGCTTCCTGGACTTAGTTGACTATTTCCTTTCCCATGTTAGAGAATTTTTCAACTGTTATTTCTTTAGATATTTTCTTGGTTCCCTTTCTCTCTCTCTCTCTCTCCTCCTAGGACCTGTATAATGTGAATGTTGGTGTGTTTAATGCTGTCCCAGAGGTCTCTAAGGCTGCCTTCATTTCTTTTCATTCTTTTTTCTATTCTGTTCTGTGGCAGTGATTTCCATCTGTCCTCCAGGTCTTAACTATTCTCTTGCCTCAGTTATTTTGCTGTTGATTCCTTCTATAGCAGTAGGAATTGTTCTTCTGTTTGCTCTTTAGTTCTTCTAGGTCTTTGTTGCATCTTCTCAGTCTTTGCCTCCATTCTTTTTCTGAGATCATCATCAATATGTTTATTCTGAATTCTTTTTCTGGAAAGTTGCCAATCTCCACTTTATTTGGGTGTTTTTCTGAGATCTTATCTTGTCCCTTGTCCCTTGTCCCTTCATCTGCTTTTTCATCCTCGTTAACTTCCTGTAGTGTGGCTCCGGTTCCAGCCACTGTGGGATTGTGGTTCTTCTTGCTGCTTCTGTCTGCCCTCTGGTGGAGGAGGCTAAGAGTCTTGTATAAGATTCCTGATGGGAGGGAGTGGTGGTGGGGAAAACTGAGTCTTGCTCTGGTGGTCAGGGCTCAGCAAAACTAATCCAATTATCCACTGATGAATGGGGTTATGCTCCTCCTTGTTAGTTGTTTGACCTGGAGGTGACCTAGTGCTGGGGGTCTATGGACTCTCTGGTAGGGCTAATGGTGACCTCCAGTATCCAGTAGCACTTATGCCAAGGGGCCCCTTCCGGGACTGCTACTGCCAGGGACCCCAAGCCATGGCCCACCCATTACCACCACAGGAGACACTCTTAACACTAGCAGGTAGGTCTGGTTCAATCTCCTGTGAAGTTGCTGCTGCTGCTGTAAGTCGCTTCAGTCATGTCCTACTCTGTGCGACCCCACAGACGGCAGCCCACCAAGTTCCCCCATCCCTGGGATTCTCCAGGCAAGAACACTGGAGTGAGTTGCCATTTCCTTCTCCAATGCATGAAAGTAAAAGTGAAAGTGACGTTGCTCAGTCATGTCTGACTCAGCGACCCCATGGACTGTAGCCTACCAGGCTCCTCCGTCCATGGGAGTTTCCAGGCAAGAGTACTGGAGTGGGATGCCATTGCCTTCTCTGCCTATGAAGTTACTGCTCCTTTTTCCTGGATCGTGGCGTGCACAAGATTTGGTTCGTGCCCTCCAAGAGTGGAGTCTGTTTTCTCCAGTCCTCTGGAAGTCCTGTAATCAAATACCACTGGCCTTCAAAGTCAGATTCCCTTGGGATCCCCTATCCTTTTGCTGGATCCTCAGGTTGGGAGGCCTGACAGGCTTAGAACCTTCACAACAGTAGGAGAACTTCTTTGGTATTATTGTTCTCCAGATTGTGGGGTGCCCACCTAGAAGGTACGGGATTTGATTTTATCGTGTTTGTGCCCCCCTCCTACCATCTTATTTCAACTTCTTTGTGTTTGGACATGTGATATCTTTTTTTGGTGGTTCCAGCATTCTCCTGTCAATGGTTGTTCAACAGCTAGTTGTGATTTTGGTGTTCTTGGAGGAGGAGATGAGTATACATCCTTCTGCTACGCCTTCTTGAGGATGACATTTTTCGTCATTAGGATATTCTTGTCCTGAAAATAAGCATTTTCAAGATTTTAATAGCCTATTAAATGATTTTTAAATGATAATGACTCAGCAATTCACATTCCCAGTTACAAACTGCCAATTACTGCTGGAAGAGATACAGAGGGTGAGATTATGGTAGCACATTAGTATTCCAAATCCCCTGGTTCCTGACAGATAGAAGGAGGATAATGCATGAAAGCTTGTCTGCTTGGTGTGCTGAATTTTGTCACCCTTGATCTGGTGGGAGAGCAGTAACTAACTTCCATTCACGTAAAGTTTTGCAGGCCCTGGAGGTACTCCCTGTGGCACCACCACCTGAGCCAAGACCACTGACAGCAGAAGAACTGAAACGACTAGAAGAACAAGAGGAAGATACATTTAGAGAACTGAGGATTTTTTAAGAAATGTTACACATAGGCTTGCTATTGACAAGCGATTCAGAATATTTACTAAACCTGTTGACCCTGATGAGGTATTAATTTAGTCTTTGGATCAGAATGCTTCAGACTTAGAGAATATTTGAATAGCTTTATGTGTGTCCCTCTGTATACTCTGAACTTGCTTTATTTGGAAGCATCAAGTAGTATTCTTAGCACATAGAAGCTTCAAGTTATGTAGGCGTTTTCCTCTCCTGCAGAGCATAGGCAATTAACTTTGCCCAACTCGAATGTTCTAGAAGTAACTTGAGAATGTCTTAAGGCTACATGACATTTCTGTGACATTCACAGTAAAGAATGCGGTCCTAAGTTGGCATTGAAGGATGGGTGGCATTTGGATGAGCCAAGAGGCTTAAGGTGTTACTGGAGATATAGGTGCCCAGGAATGAGAATGAATACAAAACAAAAGCTACCTTAAATACAGAATTTCACATTAATATATTTTCATTATCTCTTACGTATATATTCTCTCCTATTTTGCCTGACAGAAAAACTTGACTTAAATTTTTCAATGTTCAGAGTTAGTTTGTGATTTGGTCATTTGTTTGAATTTTAGGTTCCTGACTATGTCACTGTAATAAAGCAACCAATGGACCTTTCATCTGTAATCAGTAAAATTGATCTCCACAAGTATCTAACTGTGAAAGACTATTTGAGTGATATTGATCTGATCTGTAGTAATGCTTTAGAATACAATCCAGATAGAGATCCTGGAGGTGAGCATTTAGTGGGTTTTGTTTTATTTTGTTTTGTTTTTTTAACCTCAGGGAGTGGAATGAGGGCTGCTAACACTTAGTGAAGGGTGATTTTATACTTGGTGCTATATTAGAAGCATTTTACATTCACAGTGCCATTCAGTCCTAATGAAACACAAAATTGCATAACAATTTAGCTTGTTTTTGTTTGTCAATGTTCTTTCTCAAAGTAGGAAAATAAAAACTCTTAATAAATTTGAAAGGATTTTTTTTAGTTAAGACCATTACAATTTTTATTACAACAAAGTAATATAATACTCGCTAACAGACTAAGTCCCCCATTTCCTTTCTCCAAAGGTAAGTGTAAGTAAGTGTTAGTTGCTCAGTCATGCCCAACTCTTTGCAACCCCATGGACTGCAGCCCACTAGGCTCCTGTGTCCATGAGATGTTCCAGGCAATGATACTGGAGTGGGTTGCCATTTTCTTCTGCAGGAGATCTTCCCGACCCAGGGATCGAACTTGGGTCTCCTGCACTGCAGGCAGATTCTTTACTGACTGAGCTACAAGGAAAGCCCCATCTCCACAGGTGGATGCTGTTAAATTTAGGGCTATCTTTCCAGGCCTTTTCTATGCATAGAATGTACCCACAATCTACCTCACCTACACAGGCTATTAAATAAAATGTATAAAGTAAGAGATTTTTAGGTGATAGATTTGTTTATATGTATAATGATATATTCAAATATCTATTAATTTGTCATAAACTTACTGATTTCCAAAAAAATAATCTTTCAGGTTCTTTTTCTTAGCTTCTTGCTTTATGAATGCCCTATCCTTAACTGTGTTGCTGGATAATTTTTTAATAGTTCTATTTCCTGTGTTGACTCTTTAACATTGGCATTCTGTTTTTAAATTTGTCGTGCTTAAAAATTAGATTGATTTCCACCACTGAGACTTTACCCAGCAATTTAAAAGCCCACTATTCTTCCCTCAGCAGTCCTCTACTTCACCTTCCCTAGGCTCTGCCCCCACACTTCAGAGTTCTGGAGGTAGCAGTGGGCAGCAGGCTGCCAAGTTGGGAAAACCCCTTAATTGTAGAAAGAAGGAAGCTTCTCCTGGAGGAAGTAGGCATCTTCTGTTTCCTTGCAGTCATTCTGCTGCTGCTTCCCGTTCTGACCATTCTGACAAATGTAAAATTACTTTAGGGCAGTGGTGTTCACACTTGAGATAGCACCAACATCTCCTTCAGGACATGCTAAGGTGCAGCTGGCCGGGCCCCACCTCCACAGGTTTTGATTCTTTAGATTCAGGACTGGAGAATGTGCATCCTGACAAATTCCCCATGGTGCCAAGGCTACTGTGCTGAATGGAGTTGGCCCGGGCTTTCTTCAGGTCATGTTAGAAGCCCCCGGCAGCATCCCTTCTGCTGTAACAGCCCTCCCTGTCTACTGTAAGCTGAATGTCGTGTGAATGCTGCAGCATCCTCCTGCCCTGCGAGGGGGACTGAGCCAGCTGTTCAAGCAAATTTACACTCACTTATGATCTGCCTTTGTTAACCTTGAGACATATCCAGTTCATGGCACTTAGACTCAGCTTAGGATTTTTTCCCAGTGCTTCCTGTGTAGTGCTGCTGTTACATTGTCTTTGTTTAGTTTCTCAGTCAGTGTCGTAACGTCCTCTATTATCTCTCCCAAAATTGTTTTACAGCCCCGGTTCACTCATGACCCTGATAGCCTTCCTGGCTGTTTTTGTGTCATCGTATTGTTGTTTAGTTTTAGAATCAGTTGGCTGATTCTTACATTTTCCTTGGTGTTTCAAAAGGATATAGCTAGGACAGGACAATGAAGTTGGGTTTAGTCTGCTGTGTGGAATCAAATGTCCAGAACATTAGATGAGCATCAAAACCAGAAATAACACAGTTCCAGTAACTTTTACTATTCATGGTGGAAGTAAAAACAAATTGTAATGGCTATAATCTTAGCCCCAACATGTAAAGTTAACTTTTGTTGAATTATTAAAAAGAAACCATTTTAAAATTCTTTCTTTATTCCATAGATCGTCTTATTAGGCATAGAGCCTGTGCTTTAAGAGATACTGCCTATGCAATAATTAAAGAAGAACTTGATGAAGACTTTGAGCAGCTTTGTGAAGAAATTCAGGAATCTAGAAAGAAGAGAGGTAGGAAAATGATTTGACATCAGAAAGAGATGCTTTAAATGTATTGAGTACTCATAATTCTCCATGTAAGTTTTATATCTGAAAATTTTATTTGATATTCCACATGTCTATTTATAAGGTTGTAGCTCTTCCAAATATGCCCCATCTTACTACCATGTAATGCCAAAGCAAAATTCCACTCCTGCTGGTGATAAAAATCAGATCCAGAGCAAAGTGAAAAGCCAAACAGGCCCAGTACTCCTATGGCTTGCAGCACTCCTGGTAAGTGCACTTGGGTGATTTTTACTTAGGAAACTCTAGCCTTTATTCTCTTCTGATGCTGTTTACTTTTTCTCCCTCAGTTTCCTTTGTCTATATTGATGCCACTCGTTACATTGATTTCATTTCTATTAAGGCAACTTTGCATTCTTTAAATAAACCCATGCTTGCAGTGAGGTACCATTTGCAATCCCAATTCACCTTTCAGTTTACAATCTAATTGTGGGTTGACTTGATTTGAAACTGATTTTTGCTTCCTATAATCCTAATCTATTTCCTGTTCCCTCTTTATTCTTAGGGTACAACTCCACAGAGTACCCACCCAAATTCTGTGGGTTTTCCAAGGCCTCTTCCTTGGCAGGCTCCTAATTCCAGTTTTTGCTTTTAAAGCTCTATGAATATCAGACTGTCCTCAGCTTCTTAGCCTCTCAGCTAAGATTTAGGTGCCATAATTCCTCAGTGCTTTTAAACGGAATGTTCATAGAAACTATTCATACTAGCCCAACTAATGTCGATCAACAGTAGAATGGAAAAATGTGGATTATTATACAGAAGTGAGAATTACTTCACGTAAATACAACACTATGGATGACTTTCCCAAATATGAGATCACAGAGTGGTTATACTATGTCTAGGCAGAAGTTTTAATCTCTGTGTACCATAGTTTCTTCATCTATAAAATGATGTTGAGGAATGGTAGCTCACCTGATTGGGTTAAAGTGGAATTTCAATGAGTCAGCACATATGAAGGCCTTAGAAGAGTTCCTACTTCATGGTAAGCACTCGATAAGTGTAGGCTGTTTTTAGTCTTGCCCTTTCTTCAGTTCATTCCTCATACTACTGCCAAAATTACCTTTGCAATATGTGCATTAAAAATTCATACCATTGTTGGAGTTTCCTGAGATGGAAGGGAGGTTCAAGAGGGTGGGGATATATGTATACCTATAGCTGATTTCATGTTTGACAGAAAACAAAATTCTGTAAAGCAGTTATCCTTCAATTAAAAAATAAATTGATTAAAAGAAAAAAATTTATGTCTTTGCCCTCCTTAGAATTATTGAACTTTTAAAAAAATTATTCAGGATGAAATCCAAATTCCTTAGAATAACAAGTCATTGCCCACTTTCTGCCTTCTCATAGTACTACTTTTGTTCATCTATTCCAGCCATACCATATTGTGGTGATATCTCAGATTTTCCTCTTAATATCTCAGGAGGTATTTTTTCCTTCACTTAACTTAGACTTTAAAAAGTTGTTGAATGTTCTCTTACTCTTTTTCTTAAATTCTTTGAAGCTCAGTTGAAGAGAAAAATCCACAAAAAATCAAAGTGGTACTTGGGCACCATAACAAAACGAAGGAAGATCTCACAGGCAAAAGATGACAGCCAAAATGTCACAGGTGACAAAATTGAGAGTGATACAGAGGAAAATCAAGATACAAGTGTAGACCACAATGAGACCGGAAACACAGGGGAGTCTTCAGTGGAAGAAAATGAAAAGCAGCAAAATGCCTCTGAAAGCAAAATAGAATTAGAAAATAACAATTCAAGTACTTGTTTTGAGAATGAACCTGAAGAATCTGGAAAGACTACAGCATGTACAGAATTGAGGAAAGAAAAGATTGCTTATATTGGAGATGCTTCTAGCTCTCGAATAATAGACATTTTTGATGAAAATGAAGCAAAAGGTAAGTCTCAGTGAAGCAACGTACTAATTTTAAAAGATGTTTTATTCAGGGTTCTTTAACAGTTAATTGCATCTCAGTTAACTCTTTTCCTTGTTTTTCAGAGTACAAGAGTTAATTAGGGAAGATGGCATTATTTTATTTAATAAGATTAAACTGTTAGTATTAAATAGTAATAAGATGTCATTATTTTATTAAACAACAGTAAATGACTGTGGTTAAAAGCAAACTATAGTGGGACTTCCTGGTGGTCCAGTGGCTGAAACTGTGTTCCCAATGCTGGCAACCTCAGTTTGATCTCAGGACAGGAAATTAATCCCACATGCCACAACTGAGACCTGGTGCAGCCAAATAAGTAAACACTTTTTAAAAAGCACAGTATAGCATCAAACAGACCTGGATTTGAGCCGCCAGTCCACTGCTTAGTAGCTTGTGACCTTGGTTAAGATTCTTGCCCCATCAACCTCAGTTTTCTCATTTGCAAGATTGGGGGTAGATGGTGCTGGGTAGTAAGATATTCTGAGGATTGAATAAAGTAATCCATCTAAAGCATGTGGCAAAGTGCTTGGCTATACAGTTTTTAAAACCTGGCAGGATACTCTCTCATTTTTAAGCAGGATAAGCAGTTTCCTGTGATTTCTTGCTGAGTGATGTGAAACAACTGTTACTAACCCCCATCATTCTTCTATCCCTATTGTAGGTGAAATCCCAGATCATTTATACTGTATTTATTCTAATGGTCCTGCTCCCAAAGATTTGCATTTAGAATTGTCTTCTGTCTGTATCTTCTTAAACCTTTGGCATTAGATTTGTTTGGTTTTTGGAAAAGCCAAACATTTAGTCTTATAAAGCAAAAGAAGGGTAACGAGGTCAAAAATTTGTTTTGGTCAAAAACAAGTATTGGCTAAGTTAATGAGACGGGTTTCCTTCAATGGCTTTTAGGGTTAATATTTTTGAGGACTTCCTTGAAATGAGTTCTAGTGTGTTTGATTAATCTTAGAATAGTTTAGGATATATCCTTTTGAATGTGGATATTTAAAATGTTAATCCTCTGACTGTATAATTTTGTATGTTCTATTTAAGTTCAGCATTTATTTTTGTTTTATCATTATCTTTTCTAAAAGAACACTATTTAGTGAGACCAGGCACTTATTTACACTTGTCAGGAGATTTGGGTTCTTGTCCTGGCCCTTAGAATGGTTAGGTATATTGACCTTAGAAAAACCTCTTCACTTCTTTGGCCTTGTTCTTTCACCTCTTAGTTAAGTAGATTGTTATAAATCAGGGATAGGCAAACTTTATCTAAAGGGCCAGATAGTCACAACTACTCAATCCTGCTGGAAAAGCTGTATTGACACACTTAATGTAAAGTGGGTGTGGTTGTGTTCTAATAAAACTATTATGGCAGTAGACCAGATTTAGCTTATCTGTAGTAGTCTGTACTGAAGCCCCTTCCAGCTCTTAAGTATCATTAATTTTTTTTTTTTTTACATGCTACACAGCATGCGGGAATCTTAGTTCAATCCCAGTGACCAGGGACGGAGAAGGCAATGGCACCCCACTCCAGTACTCTTGCCTGGAAAATCCCATGGACGGGGGAGCCTGTTGGGCTGCCGTCCATGGGGTCGCACAGAGTCGGACACGACTGAAGCGACTTAGCAGCAGCAGCAGCAGTGACCTGAACCTGTGCCCCCTGCAAGGAAAGCTCAGAGTCCTAAGCACTGGCTTGCATATATGCATGCTCAGTCTTTGTGACCCTATGGACAGCTTGCCAGGCTCCTCTGTCCATGAGATTCTTCAGGCAGAATACCGGAGTAAGTTGAATTTCCTTTTCCACCTAACAACTGGACTGCCAGGCAATTCCCTGTCCTTAATTTTTGAGTGTGTAAATGGTGGCATCTTAATCTTAGAGTCAATAGATGAGAACAGGGATTTGTGTTTAAGTAAATATGTCCTGCTGCTTAACCAGCCTAATGTTTATTTTAGGCATTATAAAATGTCAGTGAAACAGACAAATAGTAGTTATTTTTTCATTCTAGAAATGTGTGTTCTGCGAATGACTCGAGCTAGACGTTCCCAAGTAGAGCAACAGCAGCTCATCAGTGTTGAAAAGGCTTTGGCAATTCTTTCTCAGCCCACACCCTCACTTGTTGTGGACCATGAGCGACTGAAAGTATGTAATTTAAAATCACAGTGCTTTCATTGTATGAATTAGAAACAACTCGCCAAAAGCAGGATTGTAATAGTACATTACTTCAATTTAGCTTGCAATAAATATATTTTATAGAAGGATAAACCTGGTATAGTTTGACGTTACCAATGATATTTGGTAACTTTTCATTAAGGCAGTGATTGAAGATGACTAGTGTATTAACGTTACTGTTTTTGACGTATTTATACTTGTCTATACCACTTATCCCTTACATTGTTTGTATGACCATACCTACCATTTTAGTTGGGTTTTACTTAACCGTGGTTGCATGTTTTTGTTGACTACAAGGCAATGGAATATCATGATAGGACCAGACTTGAGGAATCACAGAAATTCAGTAGGTCCATTTCAGTCGTGACAAAAAACCCTGATCAGATGGAAAACCTTTTTGAAGAAAAGAACCCTGAAGTGGTGCAGTAGTTCATCATTTATGTCTTGTCTATTTTTGTTTCATATAACAATTAATTCCAGCATATATTAATCATAGTGACATAAAATATTCTACAAAAATGCCTTTTTTTCTTGTTAGTCTAGTTTGAGATTATTTTTTAACTTTTCTGAAGAGACTGATGGTTATAATTGAAGTTGGCAACCTCATCAGCTGTAGTTTTTAGGATGAGAGGGCAGAGTCGTAGAATGTTGATAAAGGTAGCTTGCAGTTGACTGTCAGAACCACTGTTAGAGACCACAGTGTCTTATCGATGACTTGACCTGCCCTCTCTCTGGCTTATATGCTAAAAATGTCCCCACATCTTCAAAATTAAAATGTCTCTGGGAATTCCTCTCACATATATAAACACTTGTGTTTTCTTTTAGAATCTTTTGAAGATTGTTGTTAAAAAAGTCAAGAATACAATATTTTTCAGTTGGAAAATTTATATGCTGTAATCAGCCAATGTATTTATCAACATCGCAGGGACTATGACAAAACAGCACTCATTCAGGTAAACCCATCTATATGAGAAATTAACTGCTTATAAAATTTTCTAAATACCATTTTTTAATGTGTGGGATTATGAATTATTTCTAGGTACAGCTATATTTTGTGCTTTTTAAAATCTAGCACCTAAATTAGCTTTTGTTTCTTTAATAAGCAGTGGAACACTGAAGTATCTATAAACTATGAAAAATCTTTTTGTGTGTGTATGGATGAAGATATATAGCTCATTTTTAAGACAGACTTAAGATAGGCCTATTTGTCTTTATTTAATCTGCTTTATAGTGGATGTGTGTACTTAGTCACTGTCGTGTCCAACTCTTGGTGACCCCATGGACTGTAGCCTGCCAGGCTCCTTGTCCATGAGATTCTCCAGGCAAAAGTACTGGAGTGGGTTGCCATGCCCTCCTCCAGGGCATCTTCCCAACCCAAGGATCGAACCCAGGTCTCCCGCATTGCGAGGCGGATTCTTTACCATCTGAGCTACCAGGGAAGCCCTTATAGTAGATATTCGAGTACTAATGTTTAAAAATAGATATTGACTAATACCTATATAGTATTTCATATATATATATATATATGTGCATACACACACATGTAACTCGCTACCTACTATATACCTACTAGTATGTAATATATACAGTATTTAGTATATCTAATAAAGTATACTGTGGTATCTATATAGTATAAATATATATAACAGTAGTACCTATAAACTGTTAATATCTGTAAGTACACCAGTGCCTTGGTAATAACTATATGAATTTAAAGTAAGATGAAAGCATCTCAGACTTTAATTCAAAAGGGATTTAAATAATGAAGCCCCATCAGTGTTAACAGTCTATGTGATAGTCATAAATACTGAACAAAATTTGTTTCTCTCAGTTATATACGTGGGTAATGATGTCCTTAAGGTTGTTCAGTGCAAAAGAAAACCAGCAATGGAGTAATGTTCTTTAGTGTTTTCTGCATTGAAACTTACTGTTTTTCCCTCCTATCCTTTATCTAGAAAATGGAACAAGAAGTAGAAAACTTCAGTTGTTCCAGATCATAATGTCATGGTACCAAGTATATTTATATTCAGTTCCTATTTAATTCACTTTTGTCATGTTGACATAACTGATGCAAGATGAAATCCTGAATCTCTAAGGAAAAGAGTAAAATAGTAATTAAAAATATTTAAACTTTTCTGGTATTTATATACATGTGTAAGATAAATTAGAGATAACTCTGATAAATATTTGATTGAACAAGTCATTGTAGTAATACTATTGCTATTGTTACCAGTAAAGTGTGGCCAACTCCTAATAAAGTTTATTTTGATAATTAATGTTTGTGACACTTAGGAGTAATTAGTGACACTGATAGTTTTTGTTTTAAGCACTTTTAATCTTATCCTTCCTAAAAGTAGTTTATTATTGTGTCAGACTAGAAACTACTTAACCATTGTGTCTTTGCCATCATTTCTGCCTTTAGCAACCTCTGCAAATTCACTTAAAAGCTCGTGCTTGAGTCATGATTTGCAGGAGGTCCCCTGAACAACTTCTAGGTGAACCACAGTTCTGTACTTGAATATCAAAATTAATGCTTTTTAGATAAACATTTTTTATCATTTAATTTGAATTAATAAAAAATTTTAAATTTTTTTGTTTTATGATTATACATACAACAAATGTATTAACGACTACTTTGTTAAATATCTTTTTAACAATGCAAAGTTTTTATATATGAAAGCTATTTATATCCTTCTTAGGTTGTATTCTATAGATATCTTTTGTATACAATTATATAAATGTAAATATTATGAATTTTGTATTAATGATACCAAAAATGCATTTCTTAAAGCAATAAAAGCATTCACCACCATGCATTTCCCCCTCCCCATTTTATTTCTTTTTCTTTGATACATTCTAGTAATTACTTTGCAAAACTTCTTTTGAGGGGAATAGGGGATAATGATCTTGTGAGAGATTCTGGATTCCAATACAGTTTCTGAGTTAAAGTGCTTTTTGTGGATATTTTATTTAAAGCCTTCTAAAACTCAGTAATTCAGATACCTTAATTAGTAGATACTATCTTATGTAATGCATAATGGAATGCTAGTCACTGAAAATATTTAAGTGTATGTATATTCCTGGATTCACACATGCGCGCGTCTTCACTTTTAGTGAAATTTATTGTAACTTATTCTAGATTCATGCTTTTGTAACTAGGATTATATTTTGTATGTATAGCTTCTGTAATAAATTATAAAGGTAAAAATTGCTTCTCAGTTCTGTTTCTTAATTATTTTATAGTGTCCTAAAAATAATTCAGTGTGAAACAAGTGCAAAAGTCTGTTTTATTATTGTGCATAATTTAAAATGCTATTGACACTGGAATGTGTATATTCTTTAGTTACAAAGACTAATCTGCTCCTGTCCTTTGCATGACATATTGTGTATACACGTGGAGAGTAATATATCTACATTGCTGTGCAGGCTTTCAAAACCATGCTGAAATTGCAAACCTAGAATGTCTTTCTCTCTCCCTCTTTTTTTTTGCTTAAAAGTCTAATCAGGCTATTATATATATGTTAAATATATATAATATAATATATTTTATGTATAATCTATATATTATATACAAAATATATTATAAACTATAATATTCATATATTTATATTTTATAATGTATATAAATATATGCATGATTTCATTATATTTATATTTTAATTTATATTTATATTATAACTATATTTATACATTACATTTTATAATATATTTCATATACTTACATTTTATATTTATGATGTAAATTTTATTTTAGATATTTTTATATATCTAATCAGGCTATTATATATATACTTATATATAAATGTATAATCAGTAATTTAGACAGGAAAAAGAAATAGAAAGCATCCAAATTTAAAAGGAAGAAGTAAAACTATATTCACAGGTTATCTTACATATGGAAAACCCTAAAGTATCCACAAAATATTGGTTAGAGGTAATAAATTTGACAAAGTTGCAGGATAGAAGATCAATATAGAAATCTGTTATATTTCTGTATACTAGCAACAAATAATGCAAAAGGAAACTAAGAAATAAATTCCATTTACAATAGCATCTAAGTCAGTAAGACACCTAGGAATAAATTTAACCAAAGAGGTGCAAACTTGTACACTGATAACTACAAATGTTGCTGAAAGAAATTAAATAAGACCTAAGTAAATAGAAAGAGATCCTGTACTCCTGTATCAGAAGACTTGATGTTAAAATGACAGTATTTCCCAAAACAGTCTGCAGATTTCATGCAGTACCTTTCAAAATTCATAATGAAACTGCAGGGGACCCTGAATAGCCAAAACAACCTTGAAAAAGAAGAGGAAGTTGGAAGACTCGTACTTCTTTATTCCAAACCTTACATGAAGTTACATTAAGAGACAGTGTGGTATTGGCATAAAGGATGGACATACAGATCAATGGAATAGAATTGAAAGTTCAGAAAGAAGTCTATATCTGTGGTCAGTTGATTCTAACAATGGTGCCCCAGACCGTTCAATGGGGAGAGAATAGTGTCTTCAACAGATGGTGCTGGGGAAGCAATGTTCACATGCCGAGGATGAAGTTGGACTTCTCCCCCACACCATATATAAAGCTTAACACAAAATGTATAGAAGACCTAAATTAAGAGCTAAAACTATAAAATTCTTTAGGTGAAAACAAGACCTCAGATTTGATGATTATTTCTTAAATGTGGCTCAAAAAATAGCAACTGAAGGAAAATCAAATTGAAAAATGTTCATGGTTCTACATATAGTATCTATGTTACAATTATTGCATAATTATGTAATTTAATACTATCATAAAACTCAGTAAGAAAAAGACAATCCAGTAATGGCTGTTTATGATGACAACGGTTTTGAGGAGTACTGGTCAGATATTTTGGAAGATCCCCCTCTTTGGGAATTAGTCTTTTTTTCTCATGATTAGGTGGGGATTATGGGCAAGGAAGATCACAGAGGTAAAGTGGTCATACCAAGGTTACATCCTCTCAGTGTGAGTTATGACTTGATTGACCTTGATCACTTGGCAGAAGTAGTGTTTCTCTCCATTATGAAATTACTCTGGGTACTATGCTCTGGAAGGTCACTGTGTAGCTCAGTCTTAGGAATGAGAAGTTATGTTCTGTCCCCCGCCGACCCTTTTTTTTTTAACTGTTTCTATCAGCCATCCCTGTTAAGTGTGCACTGTGGGATCAACTGAGATTATTTGTCTCATTATCTTCTCTTCAGTACCAACCCCTTCCATGTAACACACAGAAACACACAGAATACATTTTTACTCAATGCAATTGAGAGATTACATAATTCTAGAATATCTATAGAATCTTACTAAGATTCTGTAATAAAAGGGCCTTTACTAGGACTTGAGCATACAGTAGCTATTTACTAATGGATATTATATGAGGGTAAAAACTCCATTTTTCGTTGACCTATAGTTGATTTGTAATGTTGTGTTAGTTTCATGTATACAGCAAAGTGATTCAGTTATTTATATACATATATCTGTACAGCTGCCTGGAAAATATATATTTATATTTTTTTAACATATATTTCTAGGGACTTCTGTGGTGGTCCAGTGGTTAAGATTCCTAGTGGTTAAGACTCCCAATGCAGAGGGCATGGGTTCAGTCCCTGGTGGAGGAACTAAGATCCCACATGCCACATGGTACAGCCAAAAATATATTTATCAAATATATATATAAGCAGAGAGGGGCAAAGTGCTCTCAGCCCTTCCCTTCCAAAGACCTTTCCCAGATATTGTTCACAATTCCTTTTTTTAATCTCATTGGCTAGAACTTAACTCACATAGCCACATTTTGTTGCAATGAAATAGAGAAAGAGAGAGGAAATAGCTGGAATTTCAGAAACTATCTTGGGGCTGTGAGGTGACCTTAATGATGGGAAGATTCAGGGACAATAATGTTTTTAATGCTTAGGGTCTTCTTTAGGACTTGTTGCTTATAGGAAGTAAAAGCTGAAAAAGTAAGGAACTACTGAGTCCTTCAACACACAGGTGGCGTGGCCAAATGGACTTAAAACTTTTTCTTAGATGGTCTAGAGAAATGACTGGCTAGAGAGAGAGGACTCGAAAGAAAGACCTATGAGGCATTTTTGTGAAGACTTGGTAAGACCTTGCTTAGTAATGCAGTGCATATTAAATAAGATAATTCCATGTGGCTTCCCCAGTGGCGCTAGTGGTAAAGAACTTGCCAGCCAACGCAGGAGACATTAAGAGATGCGGCTTCAATCCCTAGGTTGGGGAGATCCTCTGGAGGAGGAATGCAGCAAGAGCTCCTAACTGGTTCGTTTTCTAGTCTTTGCCCTCTGCCATCCATTCTCCACTCATTAGCCAAAATAGTCTTTGAAGGAACTCAAGTCTGATAGCATCATTTTCTCATACTTACTGTTTCCCATTACAGGCCCATTACAGATGCTCCTGCATCTCTCTCAGCTTTCTCTCCCTACTCTTCTGGTTCATGACACTCTAGCCACACTTAGACTTTTTCAGTTCTTTTTTTCTACCTCTGGGCTTTTTCATTTTTTTGTTTAGAATGCCCTTCCTTTCTCCAGTGCATATCGAACTCCTACCCCTGTCCTTTATTTTCAGCATAAAAGTAACCAATTAATAGAAGTTACCCTCTCCCAATCTAAATCCAGTTTCTTATATTCATCTCATTTAATCCCTAATAGTCTTTACATGACACTGATCATAATTTTTTACTATGTATTCTCTAATGTTTATTTAATATTTACCTCACCACAAGATCATAGGCTTTTTAAAGTTAGGAGCTAAGTTTGTTTCATTTTTATGATTATAGATCTAACACCTACATAATAGGTTCATAGTTGACACTAAATAAATATCACTTGAC
The DNA here is from genome assembly GCA_917880005.1 of Nanger dama. Taxonomy (NCBI): domain Eukaryota; kingdom Metazoa; phylum Chordata; class Mammalia; order Artiodactyla; family Bovidae; genus Nanger; species Nanger dama. Next base: position 1,320,380 of record CAKJTW010000075.1, read on the forward strand.
TTAATGATTACATAGTGGGTGAAGAGAGCAGAGCAGAGTAAGGAGCAGGACAGGAAGATATGAAGTTACTAGAAATAGAGACCTCTGGGGGTTATTGTGAGTGAAAACTTGTACTTCAGAAAAGCAGGGGTGGAATCTAGCTAATAGCATCTAATTAAAAAAATAATACAAAGTCATAATTTTAGAAGCTGCTTCTGTTAGATTTATCCCATTTCAAGGTTATAAAAAAAGTTTTTCACTTCAGTTTGCTAATAGTTGTCCACATACTGGGCATCCTCATGAGACTGAAACCCATCCAGTTAATGATTGTACAGTCTTAGCTTTGCACAGTTAGAAAAAGAAATTGAGGCTTAAATGAGCTAATTTACTCAACTTCACAGATAAGTGGCAGAAGCAGGACTCCGCTAGGTCTGTGTGATTGAAATCCATGTTCTTAATCACCTCCCCTGAACACGCTGTAGGTGCCCTACTTATAGGCTCTTGGCATTCAGCATTCTGGTTTGTGCCATTGTTGGCAGTCTGCAAATACCTGTAGCCCCACCTGGGGATGTTCTCATGATCCATGCTGGATGTGGACTGAAAACAATAGGATATTAACATCCCTGGGAATAGTTGCCACTCAGACAAAGGCAGGGGCTTCCCTGGTGGTTCAGATGGTAAAGAGTCTGCTGGCAGTGCAGGAGACCTGGGTTCAATCCCTGGGTCTGGAAGATACCCTGGACAAGGAAACGGCAACCCCACTCCAGTATTCTTGCCTGGAGAATTCCATGGACAGAGGAGCCTGACAGGCTACAGTCCATGCGGTTGCAAAGAGTGGCCTGAGCAACTAATATTTTCAGACAAAGATAGGCAGGAGTCAGTGAATAATACCCAGCACCCTCATGTATGGGACAACTCTGAGGTGTGTTCTACCCTTTGGTTCTCTGTGAGGGTTGAGCCCTAGGTCTCAGTGCAGTAACATGCTTGAAACTGACTATGAACTCCCTTTCTTTCTCTCTTTCACTTTGCTCCCCTGCCTGTACTTCTTGGCATTACCTCCCAAATGATCACTTCCTCACATCCTTTATTCCACCTCTGCTTTAGGAAGAACGCATCCTAAGACACTTGCTCCCTTTACAAAATAAAAGTAGAAAAATGCGAAATGCCCAAACAATAGCTATCAATTTTTTTTTAGTTTTCCCAACAATTATCAAACTCACAAGCCAACATTAATTACCTCAATATTTTTGTGAAAGCCTAACCATTTCCTTTTCAGGTTCTTTCCCATTTTAAAGATTGTCTTAATTATCTTGTAGCAACGTTAAATTATGTTTTTACTCTGTTTTTAAGAGAAAAATCTGGAAGCTACGTGTTTAGGCTATGTAATTTTAGTATGCAAAGGTTGGAATTGAAATCACTATATTTGAGCAGTCAGCCCTGCCAACATCTGAGCTCTGGCTGGGAGTCAGAGAATAGCACTTAACATGCAGTGAGAGGGCTCTTGGAATACTACTACCTTCAGAGCACATGCCAAATCAAAATGATTTAGACATCCAAAAGATACGGGGCTAAAACATTTAATGGATCAAAGAGTGCCAAACATGGGTACCCTGGACATGCAGACATTGTGAGCTACAAGCATTGGTTTAAAGGCCTATTGTGAAACTTCAGCTGGTTTAAAGATAGACTTGAGGAGAAGGGGAGGGGGTGTGCTCATTGCAATAGATAATGTATTCATGAAATAATTTGGAAACTGATTACGTGTGATGAATCCTAATTATAGCTATTTACTGTGGTGAATATTTAGGAAAATCAAGGTCTCAAAAAAAGACTCTAGCTCGTACTTTAATTATTTAGGAAGAAAAATAAGTTACCCCAATCTTATATACTGTAATTATTTCTTACATTCAGTTTACGTATTTTATATTTAGGACCACAGCATATGTCTCTTTTCTGTTTCTTCCTTAAATTTTTCTTAAGAGTCTTTACCCACCCCACCATGGAGAAAATGTAAATTACCACCATCACTCAGAAGAATTCCCTAGTTTCTTCTGAACCTTCACCTCACAGCTGTTGCATGAAATACAATCACTAGAGTATTAGCTAAATGAAAATGTCTATCTAAAATGACAGTTTTCTAATATTCTTATAACAAATAATTTTGCAGGAGAATAAACAGATAATTAAACACATTTTTTTCCCATCTGAAAATAGCTCATCTGGAATTATACCAGATGCTAATAGTGGTTAGGAAGGCAGAAACATGAATGAATTCTTACCTCTTTTTTTAAGTTTCTATAAAATGATTATATTTCTTTGGCAGCAAAAATATTTATAAAAATGTAAAAGTTGCTTTTAAGCTATAATTCTTATTCTAGTTGTGAAAGTTAATATCTAATGAAAGGCAAAAAATATGAGAAAATAAAACCTGTGTATCTTAAACTGAAAAATCACATATTTTATATATTGTTATATCGCCCCACTACTGTCTTTGGGCAAATATTTCTCAGAAAAGTTGTTAAAAGTCTGCAAATCCCATCTGTGCAATCAGAAAGAAAGTACTTAACCTATTTAACCTTTGGGTACATGCATTATATAAGCCTAGCAGTTTATCACTTTGCTGACCGTAAACTGTATACCTCATCCAGTTATGAAACAGGAGGCAAAAGAAATATGTAAGCAGGAAGTAAGTTACAAAAATACCTGAGCTAGCTACAAAATAACTGAAAAGTTGACAATGTAAAGTCCAAGCTAATTGATCACGTTTTCAATTTATATCATTCATTGTTAAGATGAGATAGTGATAGTTAAACTACATTACAAATGACAAGACACAACTTGAAGATGTTATTAGATTTTTAACATTATAGTTCTTTTTGGCTGCACTGGGTCTTTGTTGCTGCGTGTGGGCTTGCTCCAGTGCAGTGAGCGGAGGCGCGAGCAGAGGCTACTCTAGTTGCGGTACACAGGCTTCTCATTGCAGTGGCTTCCTCTCCTTGCAGGGCACAGGCTCCAGGACATGAGGGCTTCAGTAGTTGTGGCACGTGGGCTCAGTGGTGCAAGGGCTTATTGCTCTGTGCCATATGGGATTTTCCAGGATCAGGAATCGAACCCATGCCCCCTGCATTGGCAGGCGGATTCTTATCCACTTGACCACCAGGGAAGTCTTATTAGGATATTTTAATCGTAGTCATGAGGGCAGGGACCATATGTCATGTCTTGTCCAATTAATATTTGCTGAATTTATATATTTATGTGTCCTAAAACCTATAAAGGCACTAGGATAGATTAAAAACAAACAAGAATGAGATATGTCCTGCTCCCCACAGAATGGGCAAAGTGGTTAAGTTACATGTTAACACACCTCAGTTGCCTTATACCTCAGTAAAGAATATGTGTTTGCCTTTATCATTCATGGTATAGAAGGACAGACTATAGGCTTCACTGTGCAGTGGAGAAGCAGAGCCTGTGGAGTCAAACATGAGCTTCAGTCCTCTTGAACATGTTCTCCAAACTTGATGCCTTTTGTTACAGTAACATGGCAGGAGTTTGCTGCTCACCAAAGTGTCCTTGTGCTCCCCCGACATTTCCTGTGCTAGGGCTGATCAAAGAACCATAAGCAGAAGGGCCATGTGTCGCTTCTAAACCAAAGCTTATAATAACTGGTGGGTATCTCTCTTCTCTCTGCCTCAGCACCTTAGAAGATGTATATTCCAAATGATATACGAGCCAAAGAGAGGAAGCAGCCTGGATCCCTGAGTCACCATTTGGTGGGAGTTGCCCCAGAGAGTCACTAAAAACTACAAGAAACCCTGAAGAATGATCAATGTCATTATATATATTTTTGAAGCATTTATGTTTATTTAGTTGTTTGGCTGTGCCGGGTCTTGGATGGGGCATGCAGAATCTTTAGCTGTGGCATGTGGGATCTAGTTTCCCAACCAGGGATTGAACCCTAGCCCCCTGCTTGAACTTTTGGTCCCGATCCTTCAACTCTGAGCATTGGGAGCTCAGCATCTTAGCCACTGGACCACCAGAGATGTCCCAGTCATTATATGTTAAACAGAGGTATTTGGATTTGTTACAGCAGCAAAACCTAGTCTGTTCTGACAAATAGAGGTAAAAGATTCAGTTGATGGGTTCTTAAGCCCGTGATGGAAGAATCAGTTTGAAGGCAAGACTATGAGATACACTTTTTAAAAGTAGTCCCCAGTTGGGACTTCCCTGGCCATCTAGTGCTTAAGACTCCTCACTTCAATTTGAGGAGCACAGGTTCGATTCCTGGTCAGGGAATTAGGATCCTGCATGCATCATGTAGTGGCTAAAAGAAAGCCAAAATGGATGTGTCTTTCTGAAGTCTTTCACTTCACAAGCAGTGGGAAAGACCTGCCTGACCAACCTCCAGACCTAGCCTAGCCAGTCCCTGCTACCCAGTATTTATTTATTTTTGGCTGTGCTGGGTCTTCATTACTGCCCGCGGGGTTTCTCTAGTTAGAACAAGAGGCTGCTGTTTGTTGCAGTGCACAGACTTCTCATTGCAGTGGATTTTCATGTTTTGGAGCTCAGGTTCTGGAGCACGGGCTTTACTAGCTGCAGCTGGCAGGCTCTGTTGTGGCAAGTGAAATCTTCCCGGATCAGCGATCAAACCTGTGTCCCCTGCACTGGCAGGCAGATTCCTAACCACTGGAGTATCAGGTAAGTCTTACCCAATATTTAAGCCAGAATAAACTTTTGTCTCTGCAACTTGTAGGACTTGATCAAAATAATCTTGAGCCTCAGTCTCCTTGTCTATAAAATTGGTCATATCATACTATACTCATAAGATTTTTCTGAAAGTAAATTGTATTGCAAAGCACTTAGCTTAGGGCCTGGCAGGTAGAGGTGCTTCACAAGAGTTATTTCCCTCTCCTGACCTTTAACTGATGCCAGTACTTCTCCACACTGACTGGATTTTAAAATCATTTGGGAAGCTTTAAGAAAAAAACAATCTGTATCCCACCCTAAACCAAATAATCAGAATCTGTAGAGGTGAGGCTGGGGCATAGAAATTTTCAGAAAGCACCAGGTGAGGGATTTCCCTGGTGGTCCAGTGGCAAAGACAACAGTCCTGAGACAGGAGGCCTGAGTTCAATCCCTGGTCAGGGAACTAGGTCTCACATGCCAAAACTAAAGATCCTGCATGCCACAACTAAGACCCAGTGCAGCCAAATAAATATTGAAAAAAAGAAACACCAGATGATTGTGTTGTTGAGCCAGAGTTGAGAATGATTGCCTTAGGCAATGTGTCAACAAACTATTTAGTTACACATAATTTAAAATAAAGCCTTAATAATTACAAAAAAAAAAAAAAACCCCTTCAAACAATACCAGAATGACCACTTCTTCACAGACTTGGAGCTTTAAAAAGGCTTATTTATAAATGACAGACACAAAGAGTAAGTAGCTGCTAGATGCTCTCAGGGTCTGAGGGCATTCTGATAAGCCCAGTGATGTTGCAATGGAAAGAATGGGCTCAGATACCATTTCTGTTGTTTATAGTGATGACTTTTTCTGTTGTTACGGGCTGAACTGTGTGTCTCTCTGAATTCATATGTTGAGGTCCTAACCCCAGTACCTCTGAATTTGTATCTGGAGATAGAGTCTTTGAAGAGAGACTTAAATGAAGTTTTTAGAGTGGGCTCTAATCCTATATGATTGATATCCATATTAGAGAGGGTTTGTTTGTTTGTTTTTACTTTGGCTACACAGCACGGCATTCCAGATCTTAGCTCCCCGACCAGGGATCAAATCTGTGCCCTGCTCACTGGAAGCACAGAGTCTTAACCAGTGCCAGGGAAGTCCTGTAAGAGGGATCTGAACACAGATTTGTACAGATGGAAGATGACATGAATTCACTGAGACAAGACACCCGTGATCTTGATCTTGAACTTACAGCCTCTGGAACTGTGAGAAAAAGAAATCTCTGTTGTTTAAGCCACCCAGTGTGTCTTACTTTATTACAGCAAAGTAATGTACCTGTGTTACAGTAAAAGTGTGTGGTAGGTTTTTGGTGTGTGGGTGGGAGAAATAGCCACACTGCCTCTCTTTTAATAAGATGTTCAGAGAGAAGATGGGTTTTTGTAAGCCCTTGAACTTGAGTACTTCGACTATTTGATGTTATATTTGTGTTAGTCGCCCTCAGTCATGTCTGAGTCTTTGAGAACCCATGGACTATAGCTTGTCAGGCTCCTCTGTCCATGGAATCCTCCAGGCAAGAAAACTGGAGTAGGTTGCCATTTCCTTCTCCAAGGGATCTTCCCTACCCAGGGATCAAACCCCTGTCTCCTGTGTCCCCTGCTTTGCAGGTGGATTCTTTACTTAGTTGAGCCACCAGGGAAGCTGGGTAATGTAAACAGAGCAGGCTGTCTGTGTCCAGGAAGTGCAGATCACTGTGTCTTCCGGCTCACAGCCGCCTTCTGAGGGGGCCACTCTTGCCCACAGACAGTTGCCTTTTCTCCCCTAGACTGCCCAGCCCTTCTGCCATGGCAGACTGGGCTAAGCGGACCTTCAAGCAAAGATGTGCTGGGCCAGTCAGATTCTCTCTTGAGATTTTGGAATTGGGACACTGAGAACCAGACCATTTAGCTCTAATGAACAGAGCTGAACAGTCACATTGGACTCCTTGGCTCTGGCCACTTGGCTGGACCATGATCTAGAGGAGTCTTAAAAAGTGAGTCGAGGGAGGAGGAGAAAAAGTAGACCTGCAGGGACAACAGTAGGTTTGACTTCACTGGAGCCAGCTTGAATGGGTTTCTGTACCACAACCAGAAGGGTATAAACTGGAACATCATGAAATAAAAGTGAGGACCTTGAGGCCCAAGTTCTGCCCTGAGGGGCCACCAAAAAAATCAGTCTAACCTCTCTTACATGAAGACCCAGAAGACTTCTAGGCTGGAAAACCCTAGAGGACAGCCTCAGCAGCAGCATGGCTAATATTTTCTAAGAAATTAAGCCGGGGGACTTTGCTGGTGGTCCAGTGGCTAAGACTCTACGCTCCCAATGCAGGGGACTATATCCCACACTCAGCAACTAAAGATCCCATGTGCAAATAAGACCTAGTGTAACCAAGTAAAGAGAAAAGATAAGCCAGGCCCTTTGCATGAATTATCAAGGTTTTGAGATAAGGCACAACAGATGAGTGAAAAGGGAGGTTAAGAAACCTGCCTTAGTCATATAGTTATTGTGGTAAATTGATTACAAATATGCCACAATTATTTGCCCTTCTTGTATCCTCCTCCTTTGCATTGTGACTTTATAGCTGCTCCCAACAAGAGGTGGAATCTGAGCTGGCCCTGCAACTTGTTTTGGCATTAATGTGGCATAAATGACATTGTCAGTTCTGAGGCTAGGCTTTAGAGGTCTTCAGTGGTGCTTCTTGATTTCTTAGAACTCTAAGCATGTGAAGGAGTCCAGGCTACTGTAATGAAACCTAAGACATATGTGGTCTAGTAACTGCTGTGATCAACAGCCAACCACTGTGGTGTGACTGAGGCCATCCTAGATGTTCCTCTGACACTCAGCCAACTGCCAGGAGTATGAATGAGTCCATCCTGGACTAGGCAGCACCCAGTCAACCTACCTGCTGACTACAGATGCATGAGTGAGTCCAGCCAAGATCCCCCAAACCACCCAGCCAACCTACAGAGTTATGAACTAAATAATGACTTAGGCTTTTAAGCCTCCATGTTTCAGTGGATTTGTTATGCAGCAACAACCCTCCACTGGTGCAGAGGGCCTGGGATCTGAACAGAAAAGCATCTGACTTACACTCCAGTGAATTCTCTCATATCCTGAGCACACTGCAGCCTGGCCAATGCAGTACCTTCCTGCTGAGAAGCCCCATATATAGCATCTTCATTAGACTGTGGGATTGGTCTGGGTTCAAAACCCACTTTTCTTTGTAGGTTGCTGGGCATTATGTTAACTGTAAACAATACCAACTGCCTCACAGAGACACCAGGAAGGTAAAATGAAATAGTACATCTAAAGTGTCCACAGTTGGACTTCCCTGGTGGTCCAGTGGTTGAGAATCTGCCTGGCAGTGCAGGGCACACGGATTCAATCCCTGGTCCGGTAAGATTCTGCATGCCACAGGGCAGTTAAGCCTGTGTGCCACAACTACTGAGCCTGAGTCTAGAGCCCTCAAGCCATAGTTCCTGAGCCCACATGCTGCAACTACTGAAGCCCATGAGCGTAGAGCCCAAGCTCCACAACAAGAGAAGCCACCACAATAAGAAGCCCTTGCATCCCAACTACAGAGTAGCTCTGACTCGCTACAACTAGAGAATGCCTATGGATAGCAACGAAGACCTAGTGCAACCAAAATTAAATACATAAATAGAAAAAGAAAAGAGGAAAAATAAAAGTGTCTAGAGTTTAGCAGGCCCTAAAGTTTCCTGGAAGATGGAAGTTTACAATGGGTCCAAAATTTCTTGATAACAAGAGTTTTTACTTTCAGTGTTGATGTTCAACCGACATTTTTAGGAATGGTTATCTCTTCTTAGAGATACTGACTTTTATATACTTGTAACTCTTAGTTCTACAAGAATGCAGTACTTTTTCCCTATTTTAAGCTTTTTTCTAGATCAGTATTTCTCAAAGTAAAGTCTATAGGTTATTTACATAAGAGTCACCAGCTGCCTGTCAAATGAAGATTCATGGCCTCATTCCAGACCTACAGAATGAGACATTACTGGGAGCAGGATCTAGAATCTATATTTTAATCAAAGTTCCCCAAATAATTTCAGTGCATATTAAAGTTCCTCTGCTATGACTTTAAAAACAGGATGCATTGCATTTTCTCACTGTAGTATTGGTTTCTGGGTGTTCCCCTGGGGTCATTTGTGTCCTAAGATTTTAGGTCAAAAAGATACACTAGCACATTTTTCAGAAGTAGTGTTGACATGAACACTAGCTTTTTTGGTGGAAATAGAGTACACACCAATGAATGAACCAACCCAGATGACACCATGATTTTTCTAAGTGTATCAACATTTTACTCTTTGAAAAAATACAGGGAAATCAGTTTTTCCTGTTTTTCATTTTGTTTTTTTGTTTTGCATTTATAATCTTAATATATGGACTTACACCAGATACAGAAATAGGGGAGCAGAATAGTGGAGAGGGCATTTACAAATATACTAACTTGCTTTTACTATTGTTATCAATAACATTATTATTTTCACAAAGCATTCTCTAATAGAAATAGGAGATGACTTGACCCTAAATGGACTTTGAAAGTTTGTTCAGTCTGAACTACCTTCAAGTAGAAATGTTTTTGTTCACCTTCTGAAGTAGCCCTTAGAGGGAATAGTGGGAGTATTTTACTAGGGCTAAACTAAATTCTCAGGTTCACCTAGCTCTAGTTAAAAGTTTGAAGTGTCTTGGTTTGATGTCTTTTTGGCCGACCTGTTTCATGGTACCATGTTTTTTTAGAAGACTTTCTCACCAAAAGTAGAAAAAGGAAAAATAATAACAGAAGGAAACTACTTCAAAAAGTAATGTTGGAAGTCTATTCCTCTTCAGATGACACCAGTGCTTAGAACTTTTGACTCAAAGCTCTTCATTTCCTACAAATACTTTTTTTTCCACTGTTGCAAAGGTAGAAGAAGCTCTGAATGGCAAAAATTCTGTGCTTTTTAAAAACCTGCTGGATAACTTCTCATCTCTAAGAGTACTGAAGTTTTGTCATACCAGACTACGTATAACAAATCACAAAACATATGCATGAAGAAATCTAGAGTCTTCTAATTGTGCCGATCCATGGGTAAAAAACTTACTTCTGGAGCCACACATCTGTTGAAATCAGTCATATTTACAATTTTTACAAGTAAGTTTATTTTAATAAAAACAAGGTACTCTGTGAACATGATCTCTAAACAGATTTATGTGGGTTGGCACAATCTGCTATGCTAAACATATATTCATATTGCTTAGGTCTGCAACCAGTTTTTTCTTTTTTGAGTGATGATAACAGTCTTGCTTTGTACAAGGATGCCAAATAATTGGCAGCAATTCAGCTAAGGACACTGTTCTCAGCACTGAACTATTGAAATTGTTTTCCTGGACAGAACTGCCCTCTGGGCATGGCCCTAAATTGGGAGAACTCTGGGCTGCTGGCACTGGGCAGTGGACCAGGCAGACAGCTTATAGAGAGAAGGTGACTATAAATTGATGCTAAAGAAGAGGGGGGAGGGGGAAGAGGAGTGGGGGAAAAGAGAGAAGGGGGGAAAAGGGAGGGGAGAGAGAGGGGGAAGACAGAGAGAAAGGTAAGATTTATATTCATTAATTCATACCCTTAAAGGGGGTCTCGATGTATTTCTCCTTGATCTTTCTGACTGCTCACCTTGCTTGATGCTTTTATGGTCAACGTTTTTGCTTGGTTACTAAACTGTAATCTCCTTGAAGACAGAAACGTTGCCTGACTCAGCTTTTCAGCTTCCACAGTGCCTGGCATACACTGGTACTCAAAAACCTAGTTGTTAAATGCTCAACAAAAGATGAACTTCCCTATCTGAAGCATTTCATTTCCTCAGATAAATCCTAAGCCGGTCTCGGGGGGCACAGTACTGCCCCCTAGGGGGCATATTGAAATTTTGTGGGGGCATGTTTTGTATTGCAGTTCTCATACTGGTGCCAGGTTTTCCCACAGTGAAAAATATTTTCTGATTTTTATTGAAACTAGTATAATATTTCAAAATACATTACTTTTGCTTATTTCACCTTTATATTATTAGACCATTACAGTGGTTTCTTGTACGTAGTTTACATGTCAATAAATTGAATTCCAGGAGAGTAATGTTAAATTTTTGTTTTGTTGCATACGTGGTGTGGACTATGGCAGAATTGAATGCCTACTTTTACAAGATTAAGCTTTGCTTGCTTCTGCTTCCACAAATTCTGGGGTTCTAAGACGAACCATATAAGTAAAAAGAAGCTGGTGTACATTGATTTCAACCATCAAGCTTTCGCTTTAAGCAACTGCATGTTTTGGGATTAATGTGGCTCAGCGGAGCGCTGCTGTCAAAGCACAGAGGGTCCAGGACTGGGGGTGGCGGCGGGAATGAACACTAAGTCACCAGAGAGTTCTCACACGTCCTGGTCCGTGAATCTGAGCCGACTAGCTTGAGGGTGAGCCGCTTCTCTTTGCTTTGGTCTGTACTTTTCTCCATTTTAAAAATGATGTGGGAGGCGGAGGGAAGGAGGGAGGTGGGAAGGGGCCATTTTCCCCAAAGCCTGGGTCCCTCGCTGCGGGGCTGGTTCCCACTGAAGCTGTCGGGATTTGACGACCACAGCTTGAAAAGAAAGCTCTTCAGAAGAGTGACTCGTGAGAAGGCAAAGGAGGGCTTTCGAGAGCAGAGGTTGGCTTGGTCTTGAACAGCAGTTCCAAGTGAGGTTGAACCGAACTTTTGGTGTCCGACGGTGGAGGGGCGGCTTTTGGCCGAATAGCAGGCAAGTGGAGGCGGGGCGGCAATTGACAGGAGGTGGGGCTTCGGGCTAGAATCAAGAAGAGTCTCAGGAAGGCGGGGCTTCTATTGACAGTGGGTGGGGCTCCCGCCGAAAGAGGCGGGGCTTGGGGTAATATTGCCACCAAATGGAGCTCTTGATGACAAGGGGGTTTCTCGCGATCCAGCGGTGACACTAGGAAGGCGGAGCGCCCAGGGGGCGGGGCCACAACTGGCAGAAGGCGAGGTGCCTTCTGGATTGACCTGAATGAAGAACAGTCTTCTGCCAATAGCAGGCGGAACTATCACCGGCAAGGGGGCGGGGCCGCTTCAAGACCTGGGGAAGGCGGGGCTTCTGTTGACAGAGGGTGGAGCTTCCGTAGACGGGGGCGGGGCTTCTGTTGACAGAGGGGCGGGGGCGGCTCCCTACCTCCCGCCGTGCGCCAATCCCGGGGGCAGAGACCCGGGTCGAACCCCAGGGGAGCCGCAGGGTCCCAGGGTAGAGAGCCAGGCGCGGAGCGGGGTGGGGGCGCGCGGAGGGTGCGCGCGAGGAGGGTGCGCGCGCGGGAGGGCCCCGCCTCGGCCGGCTCTTCCCCTCCCCCCTCCCGCCCCCGGTCGGCTGCTGGGGCGCGCGCCTCGCCTCGCACCCCCCACCCCCGACTCTCTGCGCTCCGCCGGGTCCGCCGCGCTGCCGAAGCCGTGAGCCGGCCCACCGAGCGGTTCCGGGTATAGGGTTCACAGGTCAGAGTTGACTCCCTGAAAAGTGCAGCCGGTTTGAAATGCAAGATGGCGGCGGCGGGGCTCTGAGAGGCGCGGCGGCCCCTGCAGGTAGCCCGAGCGGGCTCTGCGACGAGCGGCCCAGGGAGTCCAGGGCTACGGGTGGGAACCAGCAGCGCAGAGCTCGCGGCTGGCGAGGCGGGCCGGGAAGGCCAGCTGCGCGCGGGCGGGACGGGGGAGGGCGGCCCCGGGTCAGAGCCCCCGCGGGGCTGAGCGCGCTCAGCGCGGCGGATGGCAGGACGGACCGGCGCGGGGCGTCCGAGGGGGCAAGGACCGGGCCTGCCTGGGCCGGGATCGCCGTCGGGGGACAGACCCCGAGCTTCCTTTGCGTTCTCGGGGTCTTTGCGGCCGTGGAAGGAGCTGGGAGTGGGCTCTGTAAGGAAAAATCTCAGCCCGCCTGCCTACGAGAGCACTGAGCAATTTGGGATTGAGTGAGAACGGGGTCTCCTTAAAAGGGGGGCAGGCGCCGCAGGAATGGACCACGCCAGCAGTGTTGAGGATCCTAGGGGAGGGAGATCGGGAGTCCTGACCTGCTGGGGCATGTGGCCTCTTGGGGACTCATTCTCCCTGAGAGGAGAGATTTTCTTGCTGGAGCTGCGCTGGCATTGGGGTTGGAGCCAAAAAAACCCTTCGGGGAGAGGCTGTACCCCACTTCAGGGAAGGCTGGGCACCCATTTCAGGTCAAAACTCAGAGTTGAGTCCTTAGCTATATTATGTTTTGAAGAAGCCCTGGGACTTAAGGAGAAGTTGATGAAAGAGAATGGAAATGCTATCCGTCCCTTTCAGGAGGGGGACCGGGAAGCTGACCAGGGACTGCTGCGAGCTTTAGGGCCTGAAGGGAACAAGCTCCTGACCTTTGCGGGGAACGAGAGGCTAGGAAAGAGCTCTGCGAGGAAGGGAGTCAAATGGCAGGAAAGAAGAGCCCTGGGGGATGCCCTTTCCCTGTGTATTTACACCAAAGTTCTAGAGAAAGGGACTTAAAATTCTTTGTTCCAATACATCCCTCCTCATCTCTCTGTGGTAACAGTAAGGGAAAAGCAGAACCCCGCGAAGAAAAAGGTTCCGTTGCATATCCTTAGCTTAGGTTAGGGAAGGATCAAACTGTCGGGCAGGGCTTCAGTGAGAGATTCGGGATAGAAGGATTAAGAAGTGGGAAAAGGGATGGATAGAGGAGGGATGTGGGGAAGAGACTGGGCAGAGCGGGAATGCCGCAGCGCTTTTCTGTCATCTAACCCCAGCAGTAAAGAAAAACATGAGAAGGGACTCATCTTTGCTGGGAGGAAACATGTCTGGAACACTACTGATAGAGAATTTGTATGTAACGTGTTTAAGTTGGGATTCCATGTAACGTGAAAGGAAGAAGCAGTTGTTTTGGAGAGTGAGAGTTTATCTGAAAAGGGAAAATCACAGGATTGAGAAACAGAGTGGTTCCCAGTGAGGGAGGGAGAAGCAGCTTCATCCCAGGAACAGTGACTATTTGTTGGGTTGGAGTGTTTGTGTGTGCCTAACCTACAGGCACGCACCTTAAGATTCGTTGGTATTGGTCGTTGTTTCTCGGTCTTTGTCTGAAAGCTTTAACTTATATGGTGCTGTGCGAATTATCCTTGCTTCTGAAAAATTATCCTGAAAAAGTCGTTTGTTTTTATGCCAGTTGGTGAGGCTGACGGAATTTGGTTTTAACAGGGGTATTGACCCTAGCACATTCTTAGATTTAAAAAAAAAAAAAAAGTCTTGAGTAGCAGTTCTGACTCTTGATTTTAAGCAAAAGAAATGTAAGTGCTGCCAGAAACAGTAATGTAGTGCTGCCGTAACAGGATGTAAAAGAAAAAAGGGCTTTCATGAGTATTTTTTCTCTCAGTCCCCCCCAAGCATTTTAGGGCTAAGCAGACTAATTTTGTGCAAAGTAAGTTGTAAAAAACCTAGGGTCCTTTCATTATAGAATTGATAATGTTTCATTTATCAGTAACTCTCTTTGTAGAGGCATCTCTTCAGATGGTTTCTTTAGTGATCAGGATTAAAATCAGAAAAAGAATTTAAGACTTGGGTAACTGATGACAGCAATGATTCATAAAGATTTCTTGAACCATTCTAGTATTTTTAAAAGAGCTTTAACATCTTCAATAGAAATGTTTTTAAAAACACCTTTCAAGTATAAACTAGTTTAGAGTTGTTCATTTAGAACATTATTATTCATGTGTGCTGTTCATTGGTTTCCTCAAGGTGCACATAGGTCTAGTTTTATATTCAGTTCTGAACAGATTAGGCTGGGTGAACCAGAAAGGCATTTGCTGCCAGATGGTTTCAAAATATGGTAAGGCTGAAAACATAAATGTTCCTGTGCTGGTGAGCTCTCCTTAGTAGACGTCACTCCAATCAAGTGAGCTGATTATCTCACTGGACTGCAGGACAGTTCATGAATGATGTCTAACTATTTCACCTTTAATGATGCTTCTAAGTTCTTTTTTTCAATAAATGTGAATTAAGCTTTACAATTCTTTATGTTGTTTTGTTGTTATTGTTTTTTGGGGGGTTTACAATTCTTTTGTTAGTAGGTGAGGTGGCTCACTTTAGAGCTTTTTACTCTATTGTATTTTACATTGAGACTGAAAGGAGATATTATGACATACTATACATTTTCTTTCTTGTAATGTTAAATTGGCACAAAAATGTTATATTTGGGACCTAGTTTGCTTTCAGTTATTGCTTTATACTTAAATAGAAGTACTCCTAAAATTACTAAATGATTTCAAGTGTAGCTTAGGAAATAACCTTTTTATGTACATTGCAGCATTATGGATTTGGACTCAAAAGACTTCTTATTTGAATATTAACAGTGTAGAAATTTCAGTGCCTAAGCTAGTTTTTAATCGTATTCAATCAATTCAGGGAGATGTCCAGAAATATCTATTGCACTGTTTGTAGTAATAGTCAGTATGGCACATTAATTTGTATGTTTAAATTTTTTTCTGACTTAAAATCCTCTTAAATCATTCTGTGTAATTTCAAAAGTAACTTGAATTACATTTATTTGAAGGGAAAAACTATGGTACTAGCCTTTAATCCTTAATATTAATGTATCCTGTTGCTCAAATATAGTCATAGTAGTAGGTAACAAGATTTGTATGACTGAAGCTGCTGATTTAGATTACCAATCAAGATATACACATTTGCATTTATATTTTGGAGTTTTGTATTTTATACAGTTAGTTTATTTTTAAAGCAAATACTTAGGTAAGTTTTTATGTAGGTTGCCAGGTTTTGGTTTTAAAGGGTACTTGATCTTTGCAGTTTACTTAATCAGTATCCTGTAATGTATTTAAAAGTTATAAACATGGTCTTATGTACCTTTGGTCTAAACAAATAAGTGGTATACTTTGGAAAAAGAAGTATGTGTGAGCAAATTAAGAATGACATTTATTCAAGAGAGTCAAAATTGAATAAATCATTTTTTATGCAGGATTTTTGTTTTCAGCTTTGAAATTTAGATTTTAAAATCATATTATCAAACCTTATCTAAAAAATTAAAAAATTAAAGTAGATATGTCATATACATATTTATCATTTAAAATAAAATAACTTTGTCATTAAATTTTAGTGATTTAATATTTCTCTTAGTATTTCTGGCTCCCTTTTCCCCTTCCTAAAGGTCTTTCTTTTTTTTGTTGTTGTTGTGAAGAATGAAAGGACATAGGAGTATTCTGATATTTCTAAGCACTTCACTAATAATTATGTTTTTCTTCTTTACTAAGTTTATTCCCTTTACCTTCGAATATTGTTAAAAAAAAAAGAAAGAAAAAGTTTGTTAAAACTTGGCTGGACTTGTACTATACTTGGTGGTGAAAAAGAACAATTTCTCTTTTTACTATGTTAAGATTATTTATATCGAAACCTTGTTCGGTCTATGAAACACCCCTTAAATGTGTCATATATTAATGATTAATCTTGAGGCTTAGATTAGAGAAAATATGTGTATGTTGGGGTTGGAGGCATAAATTATGATTGATCAATGTCTACCTGTTAAAGCCAGCTTATTCTAACACTGCTTAATATGCCCAAAGCTATGAAATGGAAAATAAAATTGTTTTGTGGACTTTGTTTCAGCATTTAGGAAATTGTGTGTATGTATGATGAGAACTCTTAGGATTCAGTCTTTTGACAACTTTCATATACATACAACAGTGTTAATTATATCTATCATGTTATACAGTATATCCTTAGTACTTACTTAACGGCTCAGCAGGTAAAGAATACGCCTGTAATGCAGGAGCACAGAAGACAGGGGTTCGATCCCTGAGTCAGGAAGATCCCCTGGAGAAGGAAATGGCAACCCACTCCAGTACTCTTTGCTGGAGAATTCCATGAACAGAGGAGCCTGACAGGCTACAGTCCATGGAGTCGAAAAGAGTAAGACACGACTGAGTACATGGCACATTTTAAAACTGCAAGATTGTAGATTTTTACCACCTTCATCCAATTCCCTCCCTGAGTTCCCTACCCTGCCTCAGAAACCACAAATCTGATCTTTTTTCCTATGGGTTTGTTTGTTTTTTTGAAGTATAACTATGCCAATCTCCAAATTTAGCAAAATTGAAACAAAGACTTTCTTTGTTATATAACTCAGAAGTTATTACCCTAAATAAGAGTCATAAAAAGTCTAATTTGTAGGTATACCATGTGCCAGCAAATATTCCAAGCACTTTACATGTATTATTCCTTTCAATGCCTACAGCACCCCTATTAAGTAGATAATACCATTACTCCCATTTTAGGGGGCTATGCCACAGAGAGGCTAAGTTGCTTATCCAAGATCACACAGCTGGTAAGTGACAGAACTGGGATTTGAATCCATGCACTCTGATTCCAAAGCCCAAATCCTTCATATTTATTTCCTGTCCATCCTCTCCTGCCAAAATAACCAATCTGTTTTATTATGTAATGTATATGGTCAAGATGACTTCTTTAATTTTTAAAGTTTAATCCCAAATTTTAAAAAGATACTTTGAATTAGAGAGGTGTCCTAAAGTAATCCCAGTATCAGAAACTGAAATAACATCAGGCAAGTATGCTTTTCATCCAGAAATACTGAGGGACCCATTTGTTGATTCTCTGCTTGCAGTGTGCATGTCTTGGCAGCTCTTCTCAGTAGACTCTCGTTCGGTAAAACATCTTGCAATTGCTGTGTGATTTAAGAACAGATTCAAATAGGTTATCAATTTCCTATAATATTATTAATAATTCATTTTGGACAATAACCTCCCTACTTTTGGCAGCTGTTTCCCAACCTTTCTTCTAGTCTACATCCTGTAGATGGCTGGCTAAGGAGTGTCCGAACAAGGAGACACCAGGAAATGAAATTGTAGATCCTAGGCTACCAACAGAGCAGGATTGCTCTACTGGGCCCACCAAGAAAATGCTCTTTTGCTTTTCATTGAAAACAGTTTAACTGTTCAGCCTAAGCTTTAACTTACCCTACAAGTATTTTACTAAAGGACTAGTATGTTTATATAAGTTCTTATCTTAAAAGGGCTCTTCATAAAGTTGTGTGTCATAATAGCAGGAATCAAAAAGAAAAGGTACTGAGGAAAATCACCCTACCTAGTATTCATCCACTGTGGTTTACAGAACTTCGGGGCTTAAAGAACAATAACAAAAGTCCTTCAACTCTTCAAAAGCATGATTTACTGTTATTTAATATGACAATGATAATTTTTATTTAATTCTCCTGATTGGTTTACCTACTTTTGAGTATTACCACAGCATTTTTAGACACAAATCTGAGTTTTCAGAGAATGATTTTCAGTTTGTACCATCTAATGTTTCATAATGCGCTGATTGAAAAACCATTTAGCAGTAACTTTCTTGCAAAACCAAATGCCAGTCATTGTATCAGATATACCATATGTTTAGGAGTGGGGTACCACTAGTTTATTTAAGTTAGTGTTGGCTTGTTCCCAGCATTAATGATTCATTCCACTTAATACATAGTAAATTAGGATTCAAATATAAGCCTAGTGAGGCTTATACATAAACATATAAACACACAACTTCTCCTACCTCTTAGTTTAACTAAGTTGTCTTTCATAACTTGTGTGGTACTAATTTTTACAATTCTCAATTTCTTCATCTCAGTTTTCAGATTATACCCTGCATATAGTCACATTTTGAAATTTTTTTTTCACATTTTGAAAATCGGTATTGAAATTGTGACTTGATTATTTTATAAACCAATCCATTCTAAAGGAGATCAGTCCTGGGTGTTCTTGGAAGGAATAATGCTAAAGCTGAAACTCCAATACTTTGGCCACCTCATGCGAAGAGTTGACTCATTAGAAAAGACTCTGATGCTGAGAGGGATTGGGGGCAGAAGGAGAAGGGGACGACCGAGGATGAGATGGCTGGATGGCATCACCGACTCAATGGACATGAGTTTGAGTGAACTCTGGAAGTTGGTGATGGACAGGGAGGCCTGGCGTGCTGCAATTCATGGGGTTGCAAAGAGTCGGACACAACTGAGCAACTGAATTGAACTGAACTGAAATATATTTTTAAGTTTTCAGTTTCCCATATCTTACTGAGTTTGGCATTTTGATGATTCTCTCAAAATTTCTATGAGGAACTTAATTTTTTAAGTTATATTTACTTTTTAAAAACCAAGGCATAGGCTTAAAGTTTCCTAATAAGACTGAATCATATCTAGAATAGTAAAGTGATATTACTTTTCTTGTAGGTGATGGCAGATAGGTACTTTGGACCTGTTGGTAATGATGGCCTGAGCTAAACACCTCCTAATTTGAAGGGACACCCTTCCGTGTCAAAGAACAGAATGGGGAGGAGACTGTGGCAGGTATGTGTTCCATCCTTCTGTTGTGGTAAAACTTGGAGACAGAATGTGCTCAGCTAATATAGTGATACTATATTTGGCTAAAGTCTTAAAAGATTTCCTTTAAAAGGCAGTAGATATATTCTTAACTCTTCTTTAAGAAATGTACTTTCAAACTTTAAAAATGTAGGAGTATTGGCTGGTTTAATTTGAAAGGAAACAGCATCACACCTCTTAATAAATCTTTGTGGTATATTTAGAAGTGATTTTTCAATTAACATTTGCTGAAATCCATTGTGTATCAGGCACTGGACCTGTGGTAATCACAGTAGTAAACCAGACAAATGAAGGTCAGGAGGGTAGAGACCTTTTGTGTGGGAAGATTTATCTAGAAATTTTACTGTTCTTTTTCTATATCCAGAAAAATGCTTCAAGACTTAAAGAACAGTTCCTGAAAACACATTTTCAGTATACAGATCTCTAATAATAGTTAATTACAATGATAAAATTTAAGGTATTAATAATTAATACTTTGATTTAGGTTAAATATACCACTATTTAAATATATTTGTACATAATTACTTTTATATTTTACTTACTTGATGTAAATTGGCTTTTTGAGAAGCATTAGATTTCATACTATGCTATTGAAATACTTATACTTTAGTCCAGTTGTTATTGCACATGATTCCATAAAGTACTAGGAAAGATTCCATAACTATTAATGTGGTGGTTCACTTTCATTTTTGTGTTTTTTTACAAGTTGATATTACCAGTACGAATTACTATTATCCTTCAAGTTGAATTATTGTATCCGGAGTAAAATAGATAGCAGTTACTTTATTTTACAAATGGGAAAGATAATGGACAGATGAATGACTTTTCAGCCTTTCAGTGATAATGTCACTTGGAATCAAGAGTAGCGTTCTTGTGTTAGACTTCTGTGAAAGATTTAATACACTACCTTGAGAAAAGTAGGGGAAATTACTTTCAGCCTAAAATAACTTTTGGATCATGTCCACAAACTTTAATAATAAAGATAAGATATTTCATTATATGACTAGTTTGTGTTTCACCATCAAATTATGTTACATACTTACCTACATGCCAGCAGAAGGTACACCACCAGGATGTTAGTGGCCTAAGGATCTTTCAAAAAAACATTTCACTCCTAAAATCTGGGGTGAGAGCTTGCCTGGAGGAATCTGTCCAACTTAGAGGCTTTTAATCTTTAGCAGCATTAAAGTCAGCTTTCTTAGGTAGAAAAAACAGGTAGAGAGGATAGAGTTTCTAAGCCTCTAAGCTTCAATTAGTATTAGCAAAGGGATCTTCTGAAATTAGATTATCTTAGGCCACAGTTTCTTAGATGTTGTTACTTGGATCACATTCACTCTTGTCTGTATTCACCTCAGTGCTTGAGTCTGTATTATCTTGAGACCATTTTTTGGCAATTTCATTGAAACTTGTCTCTCAGGTAATGATTCCAGCTTACAGTAATTTTTACAAACTCTTCTTGTGGGTACAAATTTGGGTTGTCAGATTTCTCACAATTTTTTTAAGAATTTGACTGTTGTTTCTAAATATTTTAACATTAACGCTTTGAAAAATGCCTCTACTATGTAAAGACCAAAAACTGTAATTAAGAAAAGTATCCTCTTGGATACCTTTTTTTTAAAAAAGTGGTAGATATCCTTGTTTTCATTTGGATTCATTATTCTTTGTTCCTACTATTATTTCAGGCATTTTATGATTTTGGTAGATTTGTAACTTTTACTTTGAATACAAACACGTAGAAGTAAGTATTTTCAGCTGGCTAAACAGAACTCTGACTCACAGAGGGAGAAGTGAAACTAAATTGAATACAGAGTCCTAAGAGTTCTCAGTGTATGTATGAATACAGATTTCAAAGGATTCTCAGTTTGTGTATTTTAGCGGCCTTAAAAATGGTTTATTTAGTTGGTAGTAGGTCAAAACTAACATGATACTTAAAAATTATAGTTATCTTCTAAAATCTTCTAAATGTTCTTATTTGACCCAGAATTGGCATAAAAAACAAAGTCTGTTTTTCTAAACATAAAATCTTACCAAAATAACATGCTTTTGTGGCTAACTAGGCCAATAAACTGTTAATCATTTAATTTAAAGTACAAGACAGCCAAAAAATAAAGGCCTAGAAATGCAGTGTAGCTATGGCCCTGTATAATTATAAAATTTTTAATGACTTTTTTTTTTGTGCTAAGCATACAGTTCAAAACAATCCATTAACTTTTTAGAGTGTATTACATTGAGAACCTGTTTTTAAGTCTCTTAAAATACAGAACATCATTAAAATATAGTTTTCTCTTATAGAGAAATAAATAATGGTTCTAAGTTCAGATTTGCACTTGTCTATCTTTATAAGAAGTATGTCATTTTCTCCTGAATTCCACCACAGAACTAATTCTTTGAAATGAATCTATCACCCTTGTTTTGTTTCTATATAGTCTACAAATTTAGAAGTATACTATTCATACATAAAACTGATTTGTTACAATAGAATTACAGATAAATTGATAAATATTCATTGAACATCCATTGCTATATTTTAATAAACAGAGTGTATTATATGAGAATGTTTTTGAGCATGTTTTAATATTTTAATGACTAAAGTAATTTTGTTAGTAAGGATTTACCAGTGAAAACGAGCTCCGTTGTTTTGTGTAGCTCCTCAATAAATGAGTGATTGTGTGCTATAATACAAAATATAGATATATTTTAAAGCTTTTTTCCCCCAACAAATATTAATAGGCACTATGTTTGGCCCTGGGGATATAGTGAAGAGCTAAACAGACATTTTTACCGATCATGTAAAAGAACTACTTTTAGCACTGCCCCAAAGTTTTATACTGTGATGAAATAAATTTTGTTTCCATTAAATGCTTTTCTGCAGGGAAAATTTGATGTAATTCATGAATTAAGAATAATGAATTGACTAAGGGCATCTGACCTTCAGGAGAAGAGCCAGTACACAGAACCATGGAAATTGGCTTGGCCTAAATCTATTCTCTGGAGACTAGGGATGCTCTTGCGGACTCTTAGAACCAGTCTGATTTCTCTACCATGGGACAGCAACCCTCCAAAATGTCTGGCATACACCTGAATGCTATATATACTCAGAGAGTCCTCCTCCCTCTGAAAAAAAACGTTTAGGTAGCACGTGTTTTTGCTTTAACAACAGAAAGTAAATTTTGTTTCCAGCTTGAGTCAAATGACCACAAAAATAGTTTAGCCTATTTGCAATTTTAAGGCCTTGAAACTATTGTTTTGTTTTTAGAATATTTTCTCATTTATTTGGCTGCTCCCAGTCTTGCAGGATCTTTAGTTGTGGCATGTGGGGTCTATTTCTCTGACCAGGGATCGAACCCGGGCCCCCTGTGTTCGGAACATGGAGTCTTAGCCACTGGACCACCAAGGAAGTCCCTGTTTGTTGTATTTTGTAATCAAGCAATGTCATAACACTATTAAAGAAAACATAAATACCACACACACCATAAAAATTTCACCCATGATCTTGTGAAATTTTCATTTTTTAATGTTTTCATCTAGTCTTTGTCCACCATGCATATATATTCTCCCATAGTTATTTTATAGTCAGTATGCAGATTTTGTTTGATCATTAAAAATTTAACAGGAAATGGATACTTTGCCATATTCTTTACTTTTTTGAATATCATTTTTAATGGCAGTATAATTGATTTGATTATTTTTTAACATGTTTCTCTACTGAAAGGTTAACTGAAAATGATGTTCAAAGATAATTATATTTATAGTGCTATATGCATATAGTACGTAATTTTTTTTCTTTTATGGGCAGATTTCACTTTAATTATGTTTTAACTGCAGAGCCACCTAGGTCCTCAGTTGTGCAACTGGACTCTAACCCTCTTTTACAGGTAAATAGTGCAGGGTTTCCCAAATTGATTTTTGAGTTGACCTTCAAAGAGAGGATGTGATGCCTATCAGCTAATAGTGATTTCTATATGGCAGTTTTCCTGTCCCAGCCCCATTACACCGGAATGAGATGTATTGAAACCGCATCATGGCAGTTCTTACTCTGCATTTTTACCCCTTTTGCTTTTACATTTAATTTGTGTGCCTTGTCATCTGATTTAGCTGCATGAGAGATAGAAAGAAAGAGAATAATAGTATGTAAATGGTATTTATTCATTCCCCAAATAATTTTTCAGGGACTGGAACATAGCATTAATTAGGCACCTACTGTATACTAGTGTGTGTGAAGCGTTTTTATTTGATCAGTATCTGAGGTGGGATACCTCTGTTTATTTTATCCAGGGCAGCCTTCTCTGCTTCGTTTCTAGAAGCCTCCTGTAACGTGCTTATATAGTTCCCAGTCCCTCTTCTCATCGCATCGATCATAGTCATTCTAAGTAATTGCTTCAGCCTGTTTTCCTTGTTAACAGCTAGAACCTGGCAGACCAGAGACTCTGTCCTGGTGGCTGCTGTAATCCTAGTGCCCAACACAGCACCTGGCACATGGTTGATCTTCAACAAGTAGTTGTTCAGTGGATTTGTTGAACTGAAGAATCTTGGTTTTATAGATGAGAAAGCTGAAGTTGATATTGGGCAACTTTTCCAGTCACCTAACTACTGAGTACAGAGGAGACTCTAAAACCTGTGGTTTTAGACTTTACCACAAAGCTTCTGTGAATTTATTCCCTTGGGTGGGTTTCTTCTTCCATGAAGAATGGGAAGATTGTACTGAGGTCCCTGCTTCCCCTCAAATTATGACTATAAAATAAGGACCATGAGGCTGCCTTTATCTGTGCTTTGATTTATTTTTAGGTTGTATACATAATAATAGAATTGAGCCACTGGGCCAAATCTTGAGGCACTTTTGGAAATTCTCAGTCTCCCTTTAGAAATATGTTAAATAATGTACTGATTATGGTTTTGTTAGCAAAAGATGGGCAGTTTTAGGAGGAAGAGGAAAGAGTATTTCCCACGTCTATGTAGTTACGTATAGAAGTAACCCAGGTTGAGACAACTTAGGATACCCAAGATAATTAGATTTTTAGTCTTTTGCATTACTGAGGATTTTTTAAAAGCCTTTCTTTTAAGTAACTTATTCATAGTTTTAAAATTATACATTTAATGTAAAATTTTAAGTAAATTTAATTTAAATTTTTCAAATTCCTCAAAAACCCATGCTTTCAAAGGGAAAAAGCAGAGCTGTATGTATATATTAGGTTATAATATATGCATATTTTATTATTTTCATGATTTTAGGAAAAAATAGCTGAAAATTGTATATCTGTTTCAGTTCTTACAACTGACCTTTCTGAGCTAGTGAGCTATAAGGAAAAGAAATAAAAGTAACAACTTGGTAGCATTTTCCTATATTTATACTAGATAGGATGAAAAGTAAGTTTAACCCAAGAGCTACAAAACCAGAATAATAAAAGTATCTTAGCTCCTCAAGTTTCTCTTCTGTATCTCTTATTAGTAGGGGCTACTCTGTTCTATCCCAGGTGCTCCAAGCCTGTCTTTACAGTGAAACAGCCTAAAAGGACACATTAAATTCACTTTGGGTATCACATTTCATAACTTAGCATTGGCAAGCTGAGGGTTTATGATGAAACTATTTATGTTTTTAAAGCAAAGGCTTCAAACACATCTCAGAACCCATCAGAGGTGAAAGCAGGGATTGTGGGGTCCATGAGATGGGGTCAGGAGTTAGTTTAGCTTCTCTACTTTTCCAATCATATAGCTATATTCTTTAATCAGTTTTATACTTGGGCTCCTCATAGAATTTTGTTTGAAGAAAGGGCTTTCTTGCTTATAACAAAAAGTTTCAAAACCACCACTTCAAGAAATACAGTTTCAAGAAAAACTCCTCCATTAAGACTTTTAGCTCTTAATATATCCCATCTAAATATCATCTAAGGTTCTAGGAGAGTAAGTCAGAAAATAGCTTACTCCCCTGCCTTTCAGTAGTTCTCGTTAACTGTCAGAAATGTGGGTGATGCTCATTTGTTACTCTTCCACTTACTTAAAGCTATTTGAAGAAATCCTTGTTTCTAATGAGAAAAAAAAAATGATCAAACATAGTAGTGTTCATTATTAAATTGAATAGGAAAGATGGAATTATCTTAGTTTATAGCAATTAGTCAAGAAGTCATTTAAATCTTAGTGATAAATTTATGTTCCCTTAGAAATCAAAGATTTTTTTTTTAAAAAACAACAACACTTTTAAAAATTAATTTTTTTTTGGAGTATAAGGCTTCTCTAGTGGCTCAGTGGTGAAGAATCCACCTGCAGTGCAGGAGACGGGTTCAGTCCCTGGGTTGGAAAGATCCCCTAGAGGAGGATATGGCAATCCACTCCAATATTCTTGCCTGGGAAATCCCATGGACAGAGGAACCTGGCGGGCTACAGTCCATAGGGTTGTAGGAGAGTCAGAGACCACTTAGTAACTAAACAACAATAGTTTCTTCACAATGTTGTGTTAGTTTCTACGGTACAGCAAAGTGTATCAGCCATACATATACATATATCCCTCTTTTTTGGATTTCTTTCCCATTTAGGTCACCACAGAGTACTGAGTGGAATTCTCTGTGCTGTATAGTATGCTCTTATTAGCTATACGTTTTATACATAATATCAATAGTGTATATATGTCAACACCAATTTCCCAATCCATCCCACCCCTGCCAACAACGACAGTTTTGAGAGTGGGTTTTGGACTGTTGATATTACTATTATTACTAAACTGGTGCTCTTTATTTTGTAATACGGGAAATCAGAGAACAAGAGACAATTAGTCCAACTTTCTGTCTGTTGCTTGGATGCATCAAATGGAAATGTAGTATGATTTGAATAATCCTAGTAAGGAGGATCTTAGCACCTTGAAAGGTGCAGGATATTCTCTCTTTGGACAGCTCTGTTTCCTAAAAATGTTTCTCCTTTTACTGAGTCATGGAGACCTAGTTTTGCTTTATAATCATTGACATAAACTGTTTCTCCTCAGTTCAGCTAGGACAAGGACTATGTTAGTAAATGAAAATAGTTCCTTTGTGGTAGGAAATAAGTGATACCATTTATTGTATTCATTTTCATTTGTTTTAAACTTTAGAAGCATACCAACTTTAACCGATTTAGCATTAAAATTTTAACTATTTTGGGTGCAAAAGTATTAAAATGTATTTGTATTAAAATATTTCTCTTTTTCTTGATGATTCAACGTTTTTCTTGTGAATTTTAACTTTGTTCTCTATAGTGATGCCTTTAGAGCATTTTGAGTTTTATAGGACTCTTTTTCTGTTCATTCTAGTTCAGGTTGGAGGTAGCATTTTTAGGGGGTGGGGAGGGGACCATGCCACTCGGCTTGCAGGATCTTAGTTCCCCAACCAGGGGTTGAACCTAAGCCACGACAGTGAAAGCACTGAATCCTAACCACTAGACCACTAGGGAACCCCATTTCAGGTTAATAAATTTTTAGTGAGTCCTTACTTCCAGGCTTCTTTTTCCTTTTTTTTAATCAAAGATTTATTATTTGTTTATGGCTGCACTGGGTCTTTGTTGCCGCATGCAGGCTTTCTCCAGTTGCAATGTATGGGCTTTTCATTGCAGTGGCTTCTCCTGGTGTGGAGATGGGCTCTAGGAACAAGGACTTCAGTAGTTGTGGGTCCTGGGATCCAGAGCACAGGCTCAGTAGTTGTGGTTCTCAGGCTTAGTTGTCCTGTGGTATGTGGGATCTTCCAGGACCAGGGATTGAACCTGTGTCCCCTGCATTGGTAGGCAGGTTCTTTACCACTGAACCACCAGGGAACCCCCTTCCAGGCTTCTGTATACCAAAGATACAGAAATGAATAAGAAGTCAGTCAAGACAACTCAGCTGAGAGAGCTAGATTGAAGGTATAAAGGAAACTGGCTCCATCCAGAGTTTCAAGAGCTTTGTTA
The DNA here is from genome assembly GCA_917880005.1 of Nanger dama. Taxonomy (NCBI): domain Eukaryota; kingdom Metazoa; phylum Chordata; class Mammalia; order Artiodactyla; family Bovidae; genus Nanger; species Nanger dama. Next base: position 1,347,398 of record CAKJTW010000075.1, read on the forward strand.
TGTCTCAGTAAAGCTATTCCTTTAAAAAGAAAAAAAAAAAGAGACTGGAGGTTTCATGACAGAAATGCAACATTCCTCTGGTACAATACAGTAAGTGATAGACTAGAAAATAAACTGGAAAGGAGGTTGGCCCAAGCTAAGGCTGATCTATAGGACAGATTTGAGAGATCATCATACCCAGGGTGTGCACAAACAAGTGTCCATACACAAGGAATGGCTTGCATGGAGTCCCTGGAACAGCAATCATTTCTGCTCTGTGCCTAAGACATAAGGAAATAGGAGTCATGAGAAAGATGGTAGAAAATTGACGTTGCAGCCAGGCGTGGAGGGAGCTACATGAGGCCTTAGATGTTTGACTTCATTCTTTCAGCATTAGGGACCCATTAGAAGCTTTGAGTCAGGAAACTGATATGATTAGATGTGTTTTACAAATTCTAATAGCATTGTGGAGAATGATGAAGATAATATTTCTGAAACTTTGATCATTAATATTCTAGCTTTGCTGCTTTTGCCATACTTGGGCATGCTTTTGGAATGGTAAGACAGACCAGGAGGAAGAACAGGGCATAAATGATGGACTGAATTCCTTATACACTTAGTGGTCATAGTTTTGAGTATCTGTGGCTGCTTTTATAGTTTTAAAGTTCCTCCCCTGTTAACAGATTATAATTTCATATTCAGAGTGCCTGCCAAAGGAGACACTTTCTTCCCCTTCCCTTCCGATATATAGCCGGCTGGCTGAAAAATCCAAGTACACACAAGCCTGCCGGCTGACCCATCAGGTACAGTACATGACCATCAGTGAGCTGGCTTGGAGACATCTATTTTGATCCTCTGAGAAATTTTTTTCTGGTTCTAGTTTTATTCTACATCTTTACAGCTGAGCTCTCCAACAACTTCATGTAAGTGAAATAGAGCTGTAATTTGTTGAAAAGATCATAACCACTCATTTTAAAACATTTTTTAATTTATCTTAATATAGGTGATTGGAGTTGTGCTTCAAAAATATCAGCAGTTCTGCAGTATTTTATTTGCCAACCATAAGCTCTTTACTTGATTGCACCATGAAAAAGCTGCTAATGAGACTTGTTGAGCACAAAGACAGACTTGAAGAACCAAAAGCCATTGTTTTCAAATGAAGGATACTGAACAGTTTTAAGCCCCAATGCTTTTTAATCACCACTGAGATTTTCCCCCATAACATCAGAATGGCAAGCAGGCGAAAATCTACAACACCCTGCATGGTCCTTGCCAGTGAACAGGATCCAGACCTCGAGCTGGTATCAGATTTGGACGAAGGTCCGCCTGTACTTACACCTATAGAAAACACCAGAACAGAGAGTGTCTCAAGTGATGAAGAAGTTCATGAGTCCGTGGATTCTGACAATCAGCAAAATAAAAAAGTTGAAGGTGGCTATGAATGTAAATACTGTACTTTCCAAACTCCAGATCTAAATATGTTTACTTTTCATGTGGATTCAGAACATCCCAATGTAGTGCTAAATTCATCCTATGTTTGTGTTGAATGCAATTTTCTTACCAAAAGGTATGATGCACTTTCTGAGCATAATCTGAAATATCACCCAGGAGAAGAGAATTTTAAGTTGACTATGGTAAAACGAAATAACCAGACAATCTTTGAACAAACAATAAATGATCTGACTTTTGATGGTAGTTTTATTAAGGAGGAGAATTCAGAGCAAGCTGAATCTACAGAAGTTTCTTCTTCAGGAATATCTATCAGTAAAACTCCTATCATGAAAATGATGAAAAATAAAGTGGAGAACAAACGGATTACAGTTCATCGTAATTCAACTGAGGACGTTCCGGAAGAGAAAGAGAATGAAATCAAACCAGACCGTGAAGAAACTGTGGAAAATCCAAGCTCTTCAGCTTCTGAATCAAATGCAAGTACTTCTGTTGTAAACAGAATCCACCCACATGCTGCCAGCACGGTTGTGGCCCCGGCAGCAGTTCTTCCTGGGTTAGCACAGGTGATCACGGCAGTATCAGCTCAGCAGAATTCCAGTTTGATTCCCAAAGTCCTAATCCCTGTTAATAGCATTCCTACCTACAATGCTGCATTGGATAACAACCCTCTTTTGCTTAACACCTACAACAAATTCCCTTATCCCACAATGTCAGAGATAACTGTTCTTTCTGCTCAAGCAAAATATACAGAGGAACAGATCAAGATATGGTTTTCAGCCCAACGTCTAAAACACGGTGTTAGCTGGACTCCCGAGGAAGTAGAGGAGGCAAGAAGGAAACAATTCAACGGAACAGTACACACTGTACCTCAGACCATAACTGTCATTCCTACCCACATCTCTGCGGGGAATAATGGTTTACCATCCATCTTACAGACATGCCAAATAGTTGGCCAGCCGGGTCTGGTCCTCACACAAGTAGGTGGCACGAATACCTTGCCAGTAACGGCACCTATAGCCTTGACAGTGGCAGGGGTTCCAAATCAAACAAATGGACAGAAAAGTCAGGTCCCCGCTACTCAGCCAATCGCAGAAACCAAGCCAGCTACAGCAGCAGTCCCATCCTCTCAGCTGGTCAGACACGAAGCCACGATGGCAAACCCTGATTCGTTTGGCGTTCGGGCTAAAAAGACTAAGGAGCAGCTGGCAGAATTAAAAGTCAGCTACCTGAAGAATCAGTTTCCCCATGATGCTGAAATCATCAGACTGATGAAAAGCACGGGACTGACCAAAGGAGAGATTAAAAAATGGTTTAGTGACACAAGGTACAACCAGAGAAATTCAAAGAGTAATCAGTGCTTACATCTCAACAATGACTCTGCCACTATCATCATAGACTCCAGCGATGAAACCACAGAATCCCCAGCTGTTGTGACTTCACAGCAGAAACAGTCCTGGAATCCTTTTCCCGACTTTACTCCCCAGAAGTTTAAAGAGAAGACAGCAGAGCAGCTTTGTGCCCTGCAGGCAAGTTTTCTCAACAGCTCCGTACTTACAGAAGAAGAACTAAATAGGTTAAGAGCGCAAACCAAACTCACCAGAAGGGAAATTGATGCTTGGTTTACAGAGAAGAAGAAATCAAAAGCTTTAAAGGAAGAGAAAGTGGAAGTAGAGGAAAGCAATGCAGGTAGTTCCAAAGAAGAAACTGGAGAAACTTCTCCTGGAGATGAATCTAGTGCACCTAAGTCAGGGAGTACTGGCAAGATATGTAAGAAAACACCTGAGCAGCTGCACATGCTTAAGAGTGCGTTTGTCCGAACACAGTGGCCGTCGCCAGAAGAGTATGACAAGCTGGCTGAAGAAAGCGGGCTTGCTAGAACAGACATAGTTAGTTGGTTTGGGGACACCCGTTATGCTTGGAAAAATGGAAACTTAAAATGGTACTACTACTATCAAAGCGCCAATTCAAGTAGCATGAATGGTCTGTCTTCTCTTAGGAAAAGGGGGAGAGGGAGACCAAAAGGCAGGGGAGAGGGAGACCTCGCGGGCGGCCCAGAGGAGGCAAGAGAATGAACAACTGGGACCGGGGCCGTCCCTCATCAAATTTAAAACTGGAACTGCAATACTTAAGGATTATTACCTGAAGCACAAATTTCTTAATGAGCAAGACCTCGATGAACTTGTTAACAGATCACATATGGGTTACGAGCAGGTCAGAGAATGGTTTGCCGAACGACAGAGAAGATCGGAGTTAGGTTTAGAATTATTTGAGGAAAACGAGGAGGAAGATGAAGTTATTGATGATCAGGAAGAGGAGGAAGAAGAAACAGATGACAGTGACACTTGGGAACCCCCACGGCATGTGAAGCGGAAGCTTTCTAAATCAGATGACTGAAATGTAAGTTTTTAATCTGAGTGTATATTCACTGACCACATACATTTAGAACAGCCACCTTATATCTGTCATCTTCACCTTTGACAGTGTTTTTCTAAAATAGTTTCTCTGATGCCCAATAAGAGGGCTAGGTACCATGAGTGTAGCCCAAGAGATACATGATTATCATGTGTAACCTGATTTTATGTTGATTATGTTTATTATATAGAGTTTAATGTTGCCTGAATTATTTATTTTTATGTGAAATGTTTTTTTGCTTTGTTTTAGGGGAAAGTTACCCATTCTCCAGGAAGGAAGACTGGTGGCGGGTTGGAAATTAATACATACTAAAGATAACTAAAATGTATATATTTCTTGCACGCCTCCTTCACTAAAGCTTCACTTTTGCTTATTTAAGGAAATAATTAAAAAATGAAAACTAAAAAGAGGGGGAAGTATACTGAAGGAAACACTTACCACAGGGGTGAGAATTGCTCAGTTTTAGGAACTAGGTGAAAATGGGTATCTTTTTAATGTTTTATTGCCCCCAAACTATCAGATTTTTAACTAGAGTTTAAAATGCTTTGTGTGTTGAAATTACTCAATATTTTTCTATTAAAAGCCAAAGATCTGTTTCAAGCAATATATAGTTTCATGTTCATCTGTCTTTGAAAACCGTGATATAAATTGTTTTAGAGATCAGTGGTAAATAACAGATTAGATATTAACTCAGTTGCCTAAAATGTCTTTTCATTACTTAATATAAAACAAACCTGCCACTAGCCAAAGCACATCAGTAAGTTAAAAATCTCTCTCTGTAGGCATAAAAGTGCAAGAAACTGTGCTTTAAATTTGAAAGGATTGGCACATTCCTTGAATCTTAATTCTGTTATAGATTGGATTAATTAAAATTTCACTGTAGTTGCAAATCAGATACTTGATTTGGAATTAGAGTTTCAATAACATAGTTTGTTTATTTTCTGCTCTCTGGTTTGGCGTGTTCTAGGATAAGTCTCGGAGAAGGCAATGGCACCCCACTCCAGTACTCTTGCCTGGAAAATCCCATGGACGGAGGAGCCTGGTGGGCTACAGTCCATGGGGTCACAAAGAGTCGGCCAGGACTGAGCGACGTCACTTTCACCTTTCACTTTCATGCATTGGAGAAGGAAATGGCAACCCACTCCAGTGTTCTTGCCTGGAGAATCCCAGGGACAGGGAACCTGGTGAGCTGCCATCTATGGGGTTGCCCAGACTTGGACACGACTGAAGCGACTTAGCAGCAGCAGGATAAATCTGTACTTCTTAAAAAATAGTGTAGTTGTCATGAAGTGTTTTGATCTGTCCATCAGTAGTCTAAAAGCGTCTTGTTGACAGAAATCATTGCAGTATTTTAAAATAGCGGGGGGAGGGAAAAAAGACCCTCCTCATATGAACATATTTACTTATTTCCGTAGCATTTTGCATCTCTACCCCATCCTCTACTTTTATGCTCTATTCTGCACAGAATTTCCTTAATTTCCCCACATCTTCCTTCATGGTTTTATTTATTTCAACAGTGATTTATAGAGAGCTTAGTAAGTACCAGGCACTGTTCTTATTGCTTAGCAGTCTTTTTCCAGATTTTTTTCATTAATAGTTTTTTTTTTTTCAGACAGAAAAATGCACATATTTTAGAATGAATCTCATTCCAGGTTTTAGAGCATAAATGTATCCTATGAGTCACAAGAAGTTAAGCAGTCTTGTATGGCTATATCCTGAAACACCGACCTCCATTTCCTAACATCAGAAACCTTCAGGACAGGCTTGCTCCTAACACAGATGCAGAAAATATTTTTAACAGGCTTTTTTATTGCTAAACATAAGAATGTACACTCAGCCAAGATTACATCAACAGATTTGTTGCTGCAGTGAATTGTTGTTGTGTTGTAGTAACCTCTGCGGTGATTTTGGAGGGAGTTAGAATCTTATTCTAAAAATAATGTGAACTTTTTCTACAGCATAGTTTGACCTTACTTTTAAGTTTGTGGATGGTTCTTAAGTTATATATGAATATGCTAATGAACACTATGATCAGAAGATTCACACAAAACCATGGCTTTCAAAAAAGCTGTATAATGTACATTTACCTGACTTTTGTGGTACATACATTGGCATGCCTTGCTTTTAAAATATGCAGAAGTCTAAAGCTATAAAACCCATTAATCAGCAAGTTATCATTGGCTTAACAAAATAATTTTTCATCTTATAAAATGATTCACCATAAATTTCATTTAAATACTTCTTCATTTAAGTATGGTTTATTTACAAATAAAGGTAACCAAAACCTTTCCAAAATAGTTACAGGAAAAAGTGGTAAATATATATCTCTTACACAAGCTAGCCCTGTATATAAATAGAAAAGAATGTAAGAGTCTTTAGATTTCACAGTCTGTTTATTATAAATATAGTATTTGTTTTACTAACCCTATAGTAAATAGGATTTACTATATATTATATCACATATATTATAATCCTATGAATTTTTAAAATTAATTATTACATGTAGGTGAAAAATGTCTATAAGCAAATCTGGTATATGCAAAACATATACACTGGAGTTGTACAGAAAATCTCCTGCATTATATGTTAATAAATACATGTGGCAAGTGATCTCAGGATTAATAAGCAAATACAGAGGATGCATTTTAATGGCTGATTTATATCATTTTTGTTCCTAAAAGTGGAAAATGTTAAAATATGGTTATCTTAAAAAGTTTAGTTTTTATTATGTTTTTCTTTTATAGCTGCCTAAAACGTTGGAGGAGAATCAGTTCTTCAACTCCAGATGTCTGATTTACTGTGAATGGCCCAATCTTTGATGACATTGAAAACGTTTGGGGGCATATACAATCTCAAAAACTAGGATCCAATACCCAAAAGAAATGGAATTCAGTTTTGTGCCAAAGTTAAACTACTGCAAATGGCAGAAGTCCTGCAATGTACATAGAACACTAATTAAAAAAACAACTTGTAAAAATTCAGATTTTAATACAGTACATTTTTATTCTGATATGATGGAGACATTCTGATTCTTAGACTTTCTGAGGGAGTTTAATGACCACTAGAGCTTGTCCTCATATTTTTTTCAGCTTAAAACTGTATGTCTCATAAGATGGGCCTTATTGCCTGTATTCTTTGATATGTGATTAAGCCTATAGCTTTCAGTGACCAAACATTTTACAGAGTAGAAATTGTTAGAAGCAGGAAAAAGAAAAATCTGATTTATTTCTATGTCTCATTTATCAGGCCCTGCACTAAGATTAAGAGTTGTGCATGGGTTTATATAATTTCAATGTAAGTAAAAACTATTGACACATGTTGGAGCAAAGAGGTTTTGTGGTATCATTGGCACTTAATGATTGGACCTTTCATTGAACACATTCATGGATACCACTGTTACTACTTGTAATACTCCATTACTGTTTTTCATTAGAAACTGAATTAGCTTTTTTTAAAAACCGAACATAATCAGTACTGAAGAAGGGAAAGAAACTGGCATAGGAATTTCAAGAGGGTGAAACTCTGAAATAAACGTTGTACCAAAAATGTGAAAAGGAATCATGTAGTAAATATTAACTTACTCTTTTCTTACAATCATAGAGAAATCAGAAATGTTTGTACAGGTGTCAGATCAGGGCTTTCAAAAATTATCTTTCGGTGAAATTCTACTTTGTGTAACAGTTTCAGTGAATAAAGAAAAAAATTCTGAACTGATCAGAATGAGTTAAAACTTAGCTCTTCACTTATGAATTATGGGAGTGTTAACTGTTAACTCTTGCCATTTCGGGAGACTGAAAGTTCCTCCTAACTCATAAACTTTGTAAAGACCGGTGCTGTTCATTCGTGTTGAGAAGGATCCTTTTCTTTGTGACTATAGGACCATTTTTCAAAATGTGCTTTCTTCATAGAAGAAATGTTCAGTTTCATTAGCTTTGGATTTTAAGGTGTTTTTCTGAATGACCAGATGTAGTGGGCTTGGCCAGTTTATTTTATCTAATTTAATGAATAATAAATATTAAGCTCTTGTTTTTACCTTAATGTTTTGTCAGCTAATGAAAATGTTATGAAAAAGCCTTGACTATGCATGCTGCTTTCATTTTTATAAACTTTTCATTTTTAACTATAGCTTTATTAGTAATTCCAAAATGCTGCAGTTTAGCTGATTTCTTCACTCAGACAGCTGGCTTTGTGGGTGGCTTTTTCATACTACTGTTAACTTTTTAAAGAGAAGCAATGTAAAGAGTGTAACAATTTAATGCACTAAACTGTTCTTTCTTTTACATGTTTAAAAACTTCTTAAAGCACTCTGTATTATAAAGATTAAATTGCTCCCTTTTTTAAACCATTGCCAATGTGGTCTGAGTTTTGTTTGACAATAATTTTAATGTTTTCAAAATTTGAAATGTCAAGTATTGGAAATGAAACCTTTGAATATATTTATATTATGTTTCCCTTGCAATATGTTAATTTTTATAGCTGTAAATAGCTATTAGTAATTTTCCCCGTCTCTTTTATAGACTTGGCACTTTGCTCTGATGTTTGCTAGCTTTTAAATATATTTATTTGACAGAGCAAAGAACTTTTCTCTCCTGGTTGACTGTGTCCTGGAATACAAAATAAAAAATTAGCAGTGATTAGTTTTCAGTGATTTTTTTCATTAACTGAATTTTTTAATATGGTAAAATATAGTAAAATTTGCCATTATATCCATTTTTAAGTGTACAGTTCAGTGGCATCAATTATCTACACAATGTTGGGCAACCATTCCTACTATTTCCAGACCTTTTCATCATCCCAAACAGAACTCTGTAACTGTTAAGCAATAATTTTCCATTGCCCCCTTCCCAATAACTCCTGGTACCCTTTAGTCTACTTTCTAGATTATCTATGAATTTGCCTATTCTTGATATTTCAAATAAGTGGAGTCATATAATCCTTGTCCTTTTGTGTCTGAATTATTTCATTTAGCATAGTGTTTTCTAAGTTCATTTGTATTGTAGCATGTATCAGAATTTTGTTCCCTTTTAATGGCTGAATATGCACGCAAGTGTATGTGTGTGTGTGTATTCAACTTGGGTTGTTTCCATTTTTGGCTAGAAAATTGCCGCAGTGAACATCAGCATACAACTCAGAAGACGAGTCCCTCTTTTAGTTCTTTTAGGTACATATCTAGGAGTGGAATTGCTGAATCATATAGTAATTCATGTTTAACTTTTTGAGAAGCCATCAAAGTATTTTGTACAGTTTTTTATAGCCATTTTTCATCCCACCAGCAGTGTACAGTGCTCTGATTTCTCGGTATCCTCACCAACACCTTTTATTTTCAGTGTTTTAAGATTATCGTTAGCACCATCTTAGTAGGTATGAAGTGATACCTCACTGTGGTTTTGATCTGCATCTCTCTAATGACTAATGATACTGAGCCTCTTTTATGTGGTCATTGATCATTTGTATATCTTCTTTGGAAAAATGTCTATTTGAGTCCTTGGCTAAGTTTTTAATTGGGCTGCCTTTTTTGTTGTTGAGTTTTAGGAGTTTTTCATATATTCTGAATGTTACAGTCTTATCAGATACACGATTCATAAATACAGCCAATTCTCATTCACAGATTCTGTATGTGCAAATTTGACTACTCATTAAAATGTAATTGTAACCTCTTAATCTACTCATGGCAGTTTTGTGCTCATTCATGTGCTTGTCCACAGTAGCAAAAAATTTGAGTTGTCCTCTGTGTATGTTCTCAGCTGAGGTAAAAAAAAAAGGGACTGCTTTGCCTCTTATTTTAGCTGTCAGACTGTAAAGAACCATCCTTTTGTAATCTGTTTAGTGCCACTTTTAAAATATTTTGTGTTTCTTTGTTGGTAATTTCGCTGTTTAAAATGACCCCCAAGTGTATTGCCAAAGTGTTTTCCAGCATTACCGAATGCAAGAAAAGTTGTGACATGCCTTGTGGAGAAAAATGTGTGTTAGACAAGCCTCATCCAGACACAAGAAATATGCTGTTGAACTTTAATGAATAACCAGTATATATATATATATAATATTAAATAAAGTGTCTTTAACATTAATGAATAACCAATATATATCAATATATATTAAATAAGGATATATATTAAATAAGGTGTCTTTAACATTAATGAATAACCAATATATATCAATATATATTAAATAAGGATATATATTAAATAAGGTATCTTTAACATTAATGAATAACCAATATATATCAATATATATTAAATAAGGACATATATTAAATAAGGTGTCTTTAAGCAAAGACAGGTTTCTCAGGTGGCACAAGTGGTAATGGATCTGCTTGCCAATGCAAGAGACAGAAGAGGAGCGAGTTCAATCCCTGGGTTGGGAAGATCCCCTAGAGTAGGAAATGGCAGCCTACTCCAGTATTCTTGCCTGGAAAATTCCCTGGGCAGAGGAGCCTGGCAACCTACAGTCCATGGGGCCTACAGAGAGATGACACAACTGGGCGCACACACATACACATAAGCAAAAACACATAAAACAAGGTTTATGTATTGATTAATTGATGAAACTTATGACCAGAAGATCCCCGGATCTTAACCGTAGAAGCATTTGTTCCTGGTGACTTTATAAAACACAACTACTGTGAGTAATGAGAATTGACTGTATTCCCTTCTATGTGTTGTCTTTTCACTTTATTTATGATGCACACAAAAAAGATGCACATGCAGTTTTAATTTTGGTGAAGCCCAATTAATTTTTCTCTCTCTTTTTTTTTTTTGCTCATTCTAAGCAATGTTTTGTAGTTTTTATTTTATAAAGAGTAAAATACCTATAAATAAATGCAACCAAGTCTTACTTTCACCTCCTTGGTTGCTTTTATTTATAGGTATTTTATTCTTTCAAGATGTTACTGTTATTGGAATTGCTTTCTTAATTTCTTTTTAGATTGCTCATTGCTGCTGTATAGAAGCACACAAAATTTTTGTTTGTTGCTCTTTTAACCTGCAACTTTGCTGAATTTGTTTCCTAGCCCTGGTAACTTTCATGTGGATTCTTTAGAATTTTCTATATGTAGCATCATGTTATCCAGAAATAGATACAGTTCTATTCCTTTCCAATTTGAATGCCTATTGCTCTTTTTCTTGTCTAATGGTTCTGGTTAGAACTTCTAGTACTGGGTTGAATAGCAGTGGTGGCAGAGGCTTGTCTTGTTCTTGATCATAAAAGAAAGCTTTCAGTCTCACATCAAGTATGATGTTTCTGTGGGCTTTTACTAAATGCCCTTTATCATGTTAAGGAAGTTCTATTCCAAGTTTTCCAAGCGGTTTTATCATGAAAGAGTTTTGGCTTTTGCCAAATGCCTTCTCTGCATCAGTTGAAATGATCTTATTTTTACCCTTCATTCCATTAACATGATGTATTACATTGTTTAATTTTCTTTTGTTGAGCCACTCTTACATTTCTAGGATAAATCCCACTTGGTCATGGTGTGCTATACTTTTAATATTCTGTTGTCTCCCATTTGCTAGTATTTTGTTGAGGGTTTTTACATGTATATTCATAAAATATATTGGTCTTGATTTATCTCTTCTTGTGATTTCTTTATGTCATATGATAAAAGTATGTTTAGTTTTGGAAGATACTGTCAAACTATCCTCCATAGTGGTTATACCATTTTACATAACTACCAGCAGTGAATGAGATTTCCAGTTGCTCCATATTCTCACAAGCATTTGCTATTGTCAGTATTCTAGGTTTGGGCCATTCTAATAGGTGTGTAGTGGGATCTCACTGTTGTTTTAATTTACATTTCCTTGACTACATGCTAGTGTTGAACATCTTTTCATATGCTTTTTTGCCATCTGTATATCTTTTTTGGTGAAGTTTTGTTAAGGTCTTTGGCCTAGTTTTTAAATTTATTTATTTTTAATTGGAGGTTAATTGCTTTACAGTATTGCATTGGTTTCTACCAAACATCAAGTTGAATCAGCCATAGATTTACCCATGTCCCCTCCCACTTGAGCATCCCACCCACTTCCCTCCCCATTCCACCTCTCTAGGTTGTTACCAAGGGTCTTTGACCTATTTTTAAAATCAAGTTGGTTGTTTTCTTACTGAGTTTTACGAGTTCTTTCTATATGTTAGATAACAGTCCTTTATCAGATTTGCCTTTTGTAAATATTTTCAGCTGAGCCATGGCTTGTCTTCTCGTCTCATCCTTTTTGAAACTCTTTTGCAGAGCAGAAGTTTTTAAATTTAATGAAGTCTAGTTTACCCATTATTTCTTTCATGGATAGTGCCTTTGGTGTTTTATCTAAAAAGTCGTTGTCATACTGAAGATCATCTCAGTTTTCCCGAGATTATTTTCTAGAAGTTTTATAAAATGCATTTTACATTTTGTATTTATGGTCCACTTTGAGTTACTTTTTGTGAAGGGAGTAAGCTTTGTGTCTAGATTCTTTTTTTTTTTAACATGTGGCTGTCCAGTTAATCTAGCACCATGAAAAGATGATCTTTAAATACAAAGTCCCTTTAAGCTCACTTTCTTTCAGACTTCCTTTGCACTTTATATTTCTCTTAAGGGGTTCATTACTTTCAATCTTATATTCAGTCTTTTGTTCATTAATTGCATTTTTTTACACAGCAGGTACACAGCTGCTTTGACTGAAATAATGTTATTTAGTCACTAAGTCATGTAAAACTCTTTGCAACCGCATGGACTGTAGCCCCAGGCTCTTCTGTCCATGGAATTTCCCAAGCAAGAATACTGGAGTGGATTGCCATTTCCTTCTCCAGGATATCTTCCTGACCCAGGGATTGAACTTGTATCTCCTGCATTGGCAAGCTTTATATGAATGTTATTCCTTCTTTCTGATTTCTCCTTCTAATGTCACTACCACAGTCGTTGCCTCCCCTCAAAGGCCTCCCTCATTCCTTTCCTGCTCCAGTCAGTACTAACTGCTTCCCCTATGTCCACCCAGCAGGTCTTGGTTGACTCTGTATGTACATCTATTTCATTAGCTTACAGCACTTTGAAGGCAGAAAACATTAAAAAAAAAAATGTTTTTAAGCTAACATTTGCTGAACACTATGTGACCACTAGAGTGAGAGAGTTACATGATCTATCTGAATCCCCATGGATGATGCATGAAGGTTTTCAGCAGCTAAGTCATGTTTGACTCTTTGTGACCCCATGGACTGCAGCACACCAGCCTTCCCTGTCTTTTACTATCTCCTGGAGTTTGCTCAAATTCATGTCCATTGAGTCGGTGATGCCATCCCACCTTCTCATATTCTGATGCATGAAGTTGACACTATTATTACCCCCACAGTACAGATAAGGAAAGTGAGCCTCACACAGGTTCAAATTCACACACCTAGTAAGTGTTTGAGATGCCAAACTGTCTCCAGAGCTCTCACCCTTAACCACTGCCTCTAGGGCCTAACCAGTGTCGGCACAAAATTGTTGTTCAGTGAATGTCCATCAAATTGAACTGAAGACTGTGAGTCCAAGAGCCAGGAGAGAAAAAAGCAATACCGGCTAGCTGTGCACATAGCTAGTGTTGGCAGGCAGTGTTTGTCTTTGGGACAACAGCCTGTGACACTGGAATGAAATGATCTCAGCAAGAGACAGTACACTCCACAAGCCCTGAGAAAATTTCATTTGGCTCAAGAGTTGCTGACCTGAATAAAAGGGCATGAAACAGTTTTGTAGAGGAAAAGAGAAAAGAGGCCAAAATTCAGCTACAGAGTCAGATCATATGACAACCACGGGGGTGATGGGAAAATAATGTGACATCGTGGGCCACCAGACACAGCAAACACAAGAAATACAGCCATGAAGCTAGTAAGATACAGTACTTGAAATCTGGGGTCATTAGATCATTTGTTCATTCAGTAAATGTGTAAGAAGCACACGATTTGCTACCTGCTTCACTCAGGCCACATACCAAGCTCTCTTGTGAGCTCACCTGACCTCAGAACAGTGGCTCACTTTCCGCTCCTCATTCTTTCCTTAAAGTTTTTCAGATGCTCTTGCTCCAGATGTCCTGTGGCCAGCTCCTTCTCTTCATTCCTGGCTCAACTCTTCAGAGGCACCTTCTCTGACTAACCCAGTTACCTGAAGGAGTCCCTTATACATCATCCCCCAAATTTTCTTTGTAGCACTTACCATGGTCTAAAGCTACATCTTTCATTTACTTACTTGTTCATTATCTGTCTACTCACTCGAACTGAAGTTCCATGACAGCAAGAATTTTACCTGTCTTATTTATCACTATCTTCTACTCAAAACAGTCCTTGCTTATAGTTCAGTTCAGTTCAGTCACTCAGTCGCGTCTGTCTCTTTGTGACCCCATGAATCGCAGCACGCCAGGCCTCCCTGTCCATCACCATCTCCCCGGAGTTCACTCAGACTCACATCCATCGAGTCAGTGATGCTATCCAGCCATCTCATCCTCTGTCGTCCCCTTTTCCCAATCCCTCCCAGAATCACAGTCTTTTCCAGTGAGTCAAGTCTTCACATGAGATGGCCAGAGTACTGGAGTTTCAGCTTGAGCATCATTCCCTCCAAAGAAATCCCAGGGCTGATCTTCAGAATGGACTGGTTGGATCTCTTTGCAGTCCAAGGGACTCTCAAGAGTCTTCTCCAACATCACAGTTCAAAAGCATCAATTCTTTGGCGCTCAGCTTTCTTCACAGTCCAACTCTCACATCCATACATGACCACTGGAAAACCATAACCTTGACTAGATGTACCTTTGTTGGAAAAGTAACGTCTCTGCTTTTGAATATGCTATCTAGGTTGGTCATAACTTTCCTCCCAAGGAGTAAGTATCTTTTAATTTCATGGCTGCAATCACCATCTGCAGTGATTTTGGAGCCCAAAACAATAAAGTCTGACACTGTTTCCACTGTTTCTCCATCTATTTCCCATGAAGTGATGGGACCAGATGCCATGATCTTCGTTTTCTGAATGTTGAGCTTTAAGCCAACTTTTTCACTCTCCTCTTTCACTTTCATCAAGAGGCTTTTAGTTTCTCTTCACTTTCTGCCATAAAGGTGGTGTCATCTGCATATCTGAGGTTATTGATATTTCTCCCGGCAATCTTGATTCCAGCTTGTGTTTCTTCCAGTCCAGCGTTTCTCATGATGTACTCTGCATAGAAGTTAAATAAGCAGGGTGACAATATACAGCCTTGACGTACTCCTTTCCTATTTGGAACCAGTCTATTGTTCCATGTCCAGTTCTAACTGTTGCTTCTTGACCTGCATACAGATTTCTCAAGAGGCAGCTCAGGTGTTCTGGTATTCCCATCTCTTGAAGAATTTTCCACAGTTTATTGTGACCCACGCAGTCAAAGGCTTTGGCATAATCAATAAAGCAGAAATAGATGTTTTTCTGGAACTCTCTTGCTTTTTTGATGATCCAGCAGATGTTGGCAATTTGATCTCTGGTTCCTCTGCCTTTTCTAAAACCAGCTTGAACATCAGGGAGTTCACGGTTCATGTACTGCTGAAGCCTGGCTTGGAGAATTTTGAGTGTTACTTTACTAGCATGTGAGATGAGTGCAATTGTGCAATAGTTTGAGTATTCTTTGGCATTGCCTTTCTTTGGGATTGGAATGAAAACTGACCTTTTCCAGTCCTGTGGCCACTGCTGAGTTTTCCAAATTTGCTGGCATATTGAGGGCAGCACTTTGACAGCATCATCTTTCAGGATTTGAAACAGCTCAACTGGAATTCCATCACCTCCACTAGCTTTGTTCGTAGTGATGCTTTCTAAGGCCCACTTGACTTCACATTCCAAGATGTCTGGCTCTAGGTGAGTGATCACACCATCATGGTTATCTGGGTCTTGAAGATCTTTTACAGTTCTTCTATGTATTCTTGCCACCTCTTCTTTATATCTTCTGCTTCTGTTAGGTCCACACCATTTCTGTCCTTTATCAAGCCCATCTTTGTGTGAAATGTTCCCTTGGTATCTGTAACTTTCTTGAAGAGATCTCTCATCTTTCCCATTCTGTTCTTTTCCTCTATTTCTTTGCATTGATCACTGAGGAAGGCTTTCTTATCTCTTCTTGCTCTTCTTTGGAACTCTGCATTCAGGTGCTTATATCTTTCCTTTTCTCCTTTGCTTTTTGCTTCTCTTCTTTTCACAGCTATTTGTAAGGCCTCCTCAGACAGCCATTTTGCCTTTTTGCATTTCTTTTCCATGGGGATGGTCTTGATCCCTGTCTCCTGTACAGTGTCACGAACCTCATTCCATAGTTCATCAGGCACTCTATCTATCAGATCTAGACCCTTAAATCTATTTCTCACTCCCACTGTATAATCATAAGGGATTTGATTTAGGTCATACCTGAATGGTCTAGTGGTTTTCCCTTCTTTCTTCAATTTAAGTCTGAATTTGGCAATAAGGAGTTCATGATCTGAGCCACAGTCAGCTCCTGGTCTTGTTTTTGTTGACTGTATAGAGCTTCTCCATCTTTGGCTGCATAGAATATAATCAGTCCGATTTCAGTGTCAACCATCTGGTGATGTCCATGTGTAGAGTCTTCCCTTGTGTTCTTGGACAAGGGTGTTTGCTATGACCAGTGCATTCTCTTGGCAAAACTCTATTAGTCTTTGCCCTGCTTCATTCTGTATTCCAAGGCCAAATTTGCCTGTTACTCCAGGTGTTTCTTGACTTCCTAGTTTAGCATTCCAGTCCCCTGTAATGAAAAGGACATATTTGGGGGTGTTAATTCTAAAAGGTCTTGTAGGTCTTCATAGAACCATTCAACTTCAGCTTCTTCAGCATTACTGGTTGGGGCATAGACTTGGGTGACTGTGATATTGAATGGTTTGCCTTGGAAACGAACAGAGATCATTCTGTCGTTTTTGAGGTTGCATCCAAGTACTGCATTTTAGACTCTTTTGTTGACCATGATGGCTACTTCATTTCTTCTGAGGGATTCCTGCCCGCAGTAGTAGATATAATGGTCATCTGAGTTAAATTCACCCATTCCAGTCCATTTTAGTTCTCTGATTCCTAGAATGTTGACATTCACTCTTCTCATCTCTTGTTTGACCACTTCCAATTTGCCTTGATTCATGGACCTGACATTCCAGGTTCCTATGCAATATTTCTCTTTACAGCATCAGACCTTGCTTCTATCACCAGTCACATCCAGAACTGGGTATTGTTTTTGCTTTGGCTCCATCCCTTCATTCTTTCTGGAGTTATTTCTCCACTGATCTCCAGTAGCATATTGGGCACCTACTGACCTAGGGAGTTCCTCTTTCAGTATCCTATCATTTTGCCTTTTATACTGTTCATGGGGTTCTCAAGGCAAGAATACTGAAGTGGTTTGCCATTCCCTTCTCCAGTGGACCACATTTTGTCAGGCCTCTCCACCATGACCCGCCTGTCTTGGGTTGCCCCACAGGCCTGTCTTGGTTTCATTGAGTTAGACAAGGCTGTGGTCCTAGTGTGATTAGATTGGCTAGTTTTCTGTGAGTATGGTTTCAGTGTGTCTGCCCTCTGATGCCCTCTTGAAACACCTACCATCTTACTTGGGTTTCTCTTACCTTGGGTGTGGGGTATCTCTTCACGGCTGCTCCAGCAGAGTGCAGCCGCTGCTCCTTACCTTGAAGGAGGGGTATCTCCTCTTGCTTATAGTAGGTACTCAATAAATTTTAGTTGAATCAGTGACTGTGCCTCCTATAAAAATTTACAGAGACTTTCCTGACTGTCCAGTGGGTCAGACTCTGTGCTTCCACTGCAGGGGGCATTGGTTCTATCCCTGGTTGGGGAACTAAGATCCTGCATGCCATTCGGCATGACCAATGAAAGAGAAAAGAAGACTAACTTTGGCAAAGGCTGTTACGAATATTATTTCCTGGGTGCTATATAAGTGCAAACTAAAGTCACTTTGTCCCCTTTCCTGCCATCAGAGTGTCTGTCATAGGCACTCCCTAACACCTGACACTTCCTAGGTATATAAGATGTGTTTAATAGTTACAGAGCACTCTTTAACTGGTTTGCTCTCCTCTCTCTTTTTAAAAATATTTATTTTAAAATTTATTTTTGACTGCACTGGGTCTTCGCTGCTGCACGGGGCCTTCCTCTAGTTGTGGTGAGCAGAGGCTACTCTTTGTTGCAGTACACGGGCTTCTCATTGCAGTGGCTTCTCTTCTTGTGGAGCACAGGCTCTAGAGAATGGGCTTCATTAGTTGTGATGCACAGGCTTATTTGCTCTGTGGCATGTGGGATCTTCCCAGACCAGGGATCAAACCTGTGTCCCTTGTATTGGCAGGCAGATTCTTTTTTTTTTTTTTTTTTTTTACTTTATTTTACTTTACAATACTGTATTGGTTCTGCCATACACTGACATGAACCCGCCACGGGTGTACACAAGCTCCCAATCCTGAACCCCCTCCCACCTCCCACCCCATGCCATCCCTCTGGATCATCCTCGTGCACCAGCCCCAAGCATCCTGTATCCTGTATGGAACATAGACTGGCGCTTTGTTTCTTACATGATAGTATACATGTTTCAATGCCACTCTCCCAAATCATCCCACCCTCTCCCTCTCCCCCAGAGTTCAAAAGTCCGCTCTATACATCTGTGTCTCTTTTGCTGTCTCGCATACAGGGTCATCATTACCATTTTTCTAAATTCCATATATATGTGTTAGTATACTGTATTGGTGTTTTTCTTTCTGGCTTACTTCACTCTGTATAATCAACTCCACTTTCATCCATCTCATTAAAACTGATTCAAATGTATTCTTTTTAATGGCTGAGTAATACTCCATTGTGTATATGTACCACAGCTTTCTTATCCATTCATCTGCTGATGGACATCTAGGTTGCTTCCATGTCCTGGCTATTATAAACAGTGCTGCAGTGAACATTGGGGTACATGTGTCTCTTTCAGTTCTGATTTCCTCAGTGTGTATGCCCAGGAGTGGAATTGCTGCATCATAAGGCAGTTCTATTTGCAATTTTTAAAGGAATCTCCACACTGTTCTCCACAGTGGTTGTACTAGTTTGCATTCCCACCAACAGTGTAAGAAGGTTCCTGTTTCTCCACACCCTCTCCAGCATTTATTGCTTGTAGACTTTTGGATCACAGCCATTCTGACTGGTGTGAAATGGTACCTCACTGTGGTCTTGATTTGCATTTCTCTGATAATGAGTGATGTTGAGCATCTTTTCATGTGTTTGTTAGCCATCCGTATGTTGTTTTTGGAGAAATGTCTATTTAGTTCTTTGGCCCATTTTTTGATTGGGTCATTTATTTTTCTGGAGTTGAGCTGCATAAGTTGCTTGTATATTTTTGAGATTAATTGTTTGTCAGTTGCTTCATTTGCTATTGTTTTCTCCCATTCAGAAGGCTGTCTTTTAACCTTGCTTATAGTTTCCTTTGTTGTGCAAAAGCTTTTAATTTTAATTAGATCCCATTTGTTTATTTTTGCTTTTATTTCCAATAGTCTGGGAGGTGGATCATAGAGGATCCTGCTGTGATTTATGTCGGAAAGTGTTTTGGTCAGGCAGATTCTTAACCACTCGACCACCAGGACAGCCTTACTGTCCTCTTTTTAAAATATTATTCCAGGGTCTATCATTTGAGGTGGTGGTTTACAACTTGGGGTACCAGACCCTGGGTCCTCAATCAATAGCAGTCTTAGAGCTGTTTTCAATATTGTCAATGACCTAACATCAATCACGTTTAGTCTTTCCTCAAGCTTCCCAGGGTCCTTGGCAGTTACTTCTTTGCTTTCATAGAATCCTAACACGCAGTGAGGCAATGCTAGTAGGCTCAGGCTGGGCAGACTCAAATTGGCTGTTACAGAGGACTTGGATTCATTTTTTTTAAAGGAAAATGAAGCAATCGTTAGTTAGCATATGCAGTTTTACTGCATATGCAAATCCTCCACTACTTTGGAGGAAAATAACTGAGGATTCTTATGATAAAAGGCTGGAAACCCCTTAGCTCAGGGATCCTGAGTTCAAAGGGCAAAGAACTCTCTTTACCCATAAACTCCCCTTCCATGACTTCCTGATCATTTCAGCAAAATATCTACCTCTGTTAGTTGTAGGGCCAGGAAGCGACTAGACTGGAGGCATCTCAGAACACGGGAGAGTAGAAGTTCCAAAAACCAAGCAGCCCTAAAAAAGGGAAAGCTGGGGGAAAAAAAAAACAAACCACCCTCCCTGCCTGCTTTGCTTTTTGTACCTGGGACAGGAATTTTGAATAAACATGCATTATTCAGTTGCTATCCAACAGGCACCTTACATGTACTATTTTAATCAACGCCTACTTCACAGATCAGGTTGCACAGCCAGCGAATAACTGAACCAGGATCATGAATCCAGACAAATCTGGTGCTTGAGGCCCTTTGACAATATGCTGTACTGTCTTTATTAGGACAGAGCATTTTAGAATTAGGGCAACTAGCTCTTCCTTCTTTAGACTCCATTGCTTCTGCGTGATAATATTATGGACACCTTTTTTCCTTCACTTTTCTATAATTTCTAAATTTTTCCTAACTAGGACTTTTCCCTGAGGGTCCTTACATGAATGAACTCATCAGTAGTTAATATCTGTAGGCTGTTCTGGTGGAGATTTCCACCAAGGATACAGGAGCTGGTTCTAGATTTGGGGAATCATCAACAGAGAGATAGATTTTGAAAAACTGGGGAGTGGATTCAGTTCTCCTAGAGTTAATGTGTGGAGTAGAAATTTGGATTGAGAAAAGAACCCTGGAAGAGAAAACCTCCATGTCTATGATCTGCTATGTAATATGATGCCATAATACTATGCTGTGAAATACTGGCCCCATACTTTGTCAACAATTTGTACTTTTTTGTCTCAAGGAACATCTTGAAAGAGTAAGAATTCTAGTAAATGTTGTGTTTAGAGTTCTGGGATCTAATGTTTTACTGGGCAGAATTAATGCTCCCTGATTGAGTCTCCAGAATAAATCTCCATGTCCCCTGTTTTACAAGGCCTTCAATTACTGTGTTACTGTTCAGTCGCTCAGTCATGTCTGACACGCTCAGACATGCAGTCCATGGGGACTGTAACACACAAGTGTCTCTGTCCATCACCATCTCCTGAAGCTTGCTCAAACTCATGTCCATTTGAGTAGATGATGCCATCTAACTCATCCTCCGTCATCCCCTTCTCCTTTTGCATTCAATTTTACCCAGCATCAGGGTTTTTACTAATGAGTCAGCTCTTCACATCAGGTGACCAAAGTATTGGCGTTTCAGCTTCACCATCAGTCCTTCCAATGAATATTTAGGATTGATTTTTAGGATTGACTGGTTTGATCTCCTTGCAGTCCAAGGGCCTCTCAAGAGTCTTCTCCAACACCACAATTCAAAAGCATCAGTTCTTCGACGCTCAGCCTTTTTATGGTCCAACTCTCACATTCATACACGACTACTGGAAACATCATAGCTTTGACTATACAGACCTTTCTTGGCAAAGTAACGTCTCTGCTTTTTAATACACTGTCTAGGTTTGTCATAGCTTTTCTGAATTATGATACCCCAATCTTTAAAATTGGTGTGGCTCTTACATGAAGACACACAGAGATTATTGACTCAATTCTTTATTTCCCAACTCTTAGCCACATAATTGGAGAAGGCAATGGCACCCCACTCCAGTACTCTTGCCTGGAAAATCCCATGGACGAAGGAGCCTGGTAGGCTGCAGTCCATGGGGTCGCTGAGAGTCAGACACGACTGAACGACTTCACTTTCACTTTCATGCATTGGAGAAGGAAATGGCAGTCCACTCCAGTGTTCTTGCCTGGAGAATCCCAGGGACGGGGTAGCCTGGTGGGCTGCCGTCTATGGTGTCGCACAGAGTCGGACACGACTGAAGCGACTTAGCAGCAGCAGCAGCCACATAATAGCTGATCCTGAGCAAATTACTTAACCTTTCTAAGGCCATAATTTTTTATTTGAAAAATGAGAATCACTGTGTCTTTCAAAACTGGTTAGAAAAGTTACAGTAAAAAAAGATGAAAAAAAAAAAAAGCTTAGCACAGTGCCAAGAATACTGTCAACAGTGAAACACTGGTTTTGAACAGCTACCCTGAGGCCAGTGCTTTTTGATGAGTGCACGTAAGGATCGCTCTGTCCATCTCCAGAAACGGAAAAGTCAAGTTCTGTCCTCGCCTTCTGAATTGGATAAAATCTCAGGTCAGCAACTTGAAACTTACCATGGGGCAAGTCCGGGTCTGGCCTCTGCCCTAAGACTACAAGTCCCAGCATGCCGCGCGCCGGATCTTGCCGGTCCCTTCCGCTCTAGGCACCGCCTCCTCTCGATGCGCCGGTGTGGGGCGCGCAATGGAAACGGGATGCTGGCTGCTCGGCGGCGAATTCGAGGACTCGGTGTTCGAGGAGAGGCGGGAGCGGCGGCCTGACCACCCGAGTCGTACCGCGCCAAACGCTGCGAGCCGCAGGTGAGAGAGCGGGGCCTGATGGCCTCACCGCAGCCTCTGGGCCTGGTGGTCCCCGCCTGACAGCGCTTCAGACGTCCTACCCCCGCGTAGCCTGTCTCCCGAACCAGGGCCCTCTGGCCGCCCTATGCTCACCTGGGCCTCCTTGCCATCCCTCCGCCCACGAGCCGCACCTGCTGAGTCCGACATCCTCTGCTCCCGAGGGTATCCCCGCGCAGTCGGCCATCACGTCACACCTGGCGTTCGGCCGGTCTCACCGCGCCTCGCTGGCCTCACGCCCCTACTCTGTAATCTGTATTAGCTACCGTGGACTTTCGCTGCTTCTGCAGCCATACAGTCAGGGCCCGCAGAAATTCAGCCACCGCCCACTTTTCAGACCTCAGTGTTGCCTGCTCTCCGAACCGGGCCTGTCCTTGTTCAGTGAGTTCCCTTGCCCACGTTAACTCCGCTCAGGTGGTCAACGTTCAATTTATATCCATTTCTCAAGGTGCACCTTAAATGCCGCCTCCTCCAGAAAGTCTTCTAACTTCCCCTTCCAACCACATTATTTTTGTCTTTGATTCCTTTCCCGTCTTTTACATATGAACGCAGTTGTCAGTATCTATCTCTAAAGCTCTTAGACCCACAATGCTGAATGATCATAGGATGGTGCGTGCTTCACCTTATGTCCTCCACACTGCCTACCAGTTTTTGTTCATGGTAAGAACTCTGAATACGTTGCGTAAGTAGAGTATTACCTTGAATTGTTTCTAGTCTGTAAATGTCATCCCACCAATAATAGTTCCTTTTTATCAAATAGTATTCCAGGCACTGGGCATATATTGTCTCATTTTTCCCTAAAACCCCTGTACGTACAGATGTCAGGCACTCTGAAATAACTGGATTGGATTGGATTTTTGTTTTATTTACATTTTCTCCTTGCCACGTGCAGTCTTTCAGAGTGGCCTACTTGATCCTGTAGACTAAAACTGGGAAATGGACTTTTGAAGTCCTGTGGTACCACATCAAAAAGCCACAGTTGTGAGATAGGACACTATCCAGCATTGGCTTTAAGAGTCAGTAAATTGACTTTCAGAGTGTCAGTTCCTTATTCGTCCTTTGAGAAAAAAAATAAAATAATGTTTGTTGGCTCACAGGGTTATTGTGAGAGTGGAATGAGATAATGTGATGTGCTGTTTGCTTATAAAGTAAAATCCCCCAAATCACTTGTCTTTAAAATTTATTTATTTGGCAAATGGTGACTTTCATAAATTCAGAGTTACCATTCAGGCCTCATTCAAGAAATGAATTCAGGCTTCATTCAAGTCCTGTTGGTTTTCCCAAGTGTAAAACTAGGAGTTTGAGTTAGATTTGTTTTCCCTTACTGGTCGGTTGTGGAACCAGGTGTTTGTCTTACCAGCACTTCACGTCTTAGTTTTCACCCTTGTTCACAGCTTTTCCCTCCTTTTCTTATCAGAATGGAGTATTTGAAGCCTTTCTTGTCTGAGTTCTTGCATTTGAAAGCCAATTTTGCCTGATCATTTCCCAGCAGAATTTGGATTATTGGATGGAGGTTTGCAGTGATGCAGCTGTTGTTCAAGAAGTTGGGAACTGGGGAGTAGTAAAGTGCAAAAGAAAATTATGAGTTCAGTATATAGACTGTTGTTAGGTTACACACTGCTTCAGGGAGGACAGAAAAGCAGTGGTTGCTAGCTTTCTCCACTGTAGGGGATCAGGCTAAGGAAGGGAACTATATTACTAAGATAACAGGGTGGGCGTGATACCCGGGCATCTCTCTTAGAAATGGAAATGAGAAAGTTTGACACCATGGTGGAACCAGCACAAATGCAGTTACTTTTGAGTTAATAATAACATTTAACTGGGGACAGACTCCATTTGACTTCACTGTGTTTTACTGTGAGTAAAAGAGAGGATGAGATACTTCTTTGGAGCTGGAAAACTGGCACATGGTGTGCTTTTCATCATTCTTAATGCAATAATAAAAAAAAATCTGTTTCACTTTTCTTTCTGTCCATAGGGTTTAAAGCAGTAGAAAAGTGAATAAAATATTCCAGATGGACTTTTCCTGAAACTTTTCTCCTATAGTACATTGGCATTTGATTGCATGGAAGCCTCCTGTCAGCCTTAATTTCTTTTCTTGTCTCGGCTTGGATTCTCCTTTTGGCTTTTACACTTTCATAATAGCACTATAATAGCAGTTCTTTCCTATGTTATCTCTGTAAAGAGTTGTCAATCCCAGTTCCATCCACCCTAAGAATTTCTCTGCAGGAAAACATATCTCAGTCTAAAGAACCACTGTAAAACTGTGCTAGTTAAATGTAGGTTCCCAGGCCCTAAACCCCAAATTGGAAATGCTATGGAAAACTAAATACTTTCACGCTTGTTTAGTTGAGGTATCATATTATTGGTATATTTATTAATGGTGATAATTATAAAAACTGAGTCATCATTAAAATGGTCATTCTTGGGACTTCCCTGGTGGTCCAGTGGTTAAGAATCTGCCTTGTAATGCAAAGGACGTGAGTTCGAGCCCTGGTCTGGAAACTAAGATCCCACATGCTGCAGGGCAGCCAAGCCTGCTGGCTGCAACTGCTGAGCCTGCATGCTGCAGTGAAGACCCAGTACAGCAAAAAACAAAACAAAAAACTTGTCATTCTTCTTTGTCAGATGTTTTCCTGAGTCTTATCCAAAGAAGTATGTCTTTTCTGAGGTTTAATCAGTTATATATGGGAAATTGCTCCTGAGTCTGGGGCAGAAAGGACTTCCCAGGTGGCATTAGTGGTAAAGAACCCAACTCCCAATACAGGAGACACGAGAGAGATGGGTTCAGTCCTTGGGTTGGGACAATCCCCTGGAGGAGAGCATGACAACCCACTCCCGTTTTCTTGCTTGGAGAATCCCATGGACAGAGGAGCCTGGAGGACTGTAGTTTTCCAACCTCTTTGGGGTTGCACAAAGTTGAACACGACTAAAGTGACTTAGCACTCCTGCACATGGGGTGGAAAAGCATAACCTCCTTCTCTATAATATGCTGTTTTGACAATTTCTAGTGGTTTTATGAAGAAACAGGGAGCAACGATGATGTTGAAGCTCTGACTGTCCAGAAATTCAAAGGGGACCTGGCGTACAGACGGCAAGAGTATCAGGTAGAATTTAACATATAGAAGATTGTGCTGCTTGAAATGTTCTCGTTCTGTCCACTGCAGCATATTTAAATACATAACAATGTACTGTAATAAGTTATGAGTCTGTTGCTTTTGAAGATGAATTTAATCTTTTTGAAATGTGTTTGTACTCTTAGAATCCCAAGCTTCTGGCCTTCTCCACACGGCTCTCGATGCTTTGTTTTGTTTCCTGTCACTCCACTATAGAGAGCTTGTTTGGATCCTTGTAGATTCCTTATCTCCTCAGTATGCAGAAGCCTCTAGCTTGGATACCTCGTGGGGCCACGGGAGCAAGGCATCCCAAAATGTGTTTTAAAAAGAACTAACAACTAGCTATCAGCTTGCTTTTTATATTGGCTTCATGTCATCTTCACAAGGATCCTGTTGTTGTTTTGCTCATGTGAAAAGGTTCTACAGCAAGTTTAGTGGCAAAACCGGGAGTCACATCCTGGTCTTTTGGGCTCCAGAATGCTTTAATTATATTCTCCAGCCATTTCTTCTCTACCTCTTAGAAAACTAGTACCGATTGAAATGCTCACGTCTTCCTTTAGTTCATTGCAGGGTCAGTTATAACATTACCTACTGCCTAAGAAACACATCACCCCTATGACTGAATTCTTTTTTCATATTGTGTTTTCTGCCTTTCTCTTCATCCCTTCCCTTCATTTGCCTTTGTTTAACAATTATTTGCCAGAAAGCACTGCAGGAGTATTCCAGTATCTCAGAAAAACTGCCATCTACAAATTTTTCCATGAAAAGGGATGTCCAGGAAGGCCAGGCTCGATGCCTTGTTCACCTGGGAAGGCACAAGGAAGCCTTGGAGATTGCCACAAACTTGGTGAGTGGTTTCTGTGCCCATTTCCATTTGCTTTCCTAGGATGACTGAATAGTTTATTTTCTAAAAAATAAAAAAACAACAACTTCTTGCTGGCAGCGAAATCTGTGGGTTTGGATAAGCAGAAGGAAATTGTCAGTGGTGGAAGAACTTTATTATGATGACCAGTTTGGAGCTCCAGACATAATCATTTCCTTGTAATTTTTTTTCCTATTTGATGCTCAAAATTCTTCATTGCCTGAAAACCTCACTTGCAAAGGTTTTACTCTTGTTAGGAGTAATAAATACTCAGTAAATTACCAGTAATCTTTTTTCTTCTTAGGTGTTTCATTGTTGTTTAGATTTTTATTTTCCAAAGTTTCTACAATGACTATATATTACTTTTATAAACAGGAAAAAAATAAAGGCTGCCAAAAATTGAATAAATAATCACACTAAGCCAGGCTTAACCCTTTTTATTCTTGATGGAGTCTGCAGAATTTTTTTAAGCATAAAAAGAGCACTGCTAGATTCTGCTTATTTTTGTTTTCAGATTAAAGCACCTGTAGGTTTTTTGTGTAAATTTTATATGGGAGTGAGTTTGAGTCCACCAATCCTAGTTTATAGATGACCAGTTTTCTTCCTTAGAGGGACATAATGAAGCACCAAGGCACTGATTTTGAATCCTTCGAATCTTGTTGGCCAGAGCTCAGCCTGAAGTATGCATGCAATTGAATTGCCCTCCTCTATCTCATTAACTAAGATAAATCCTTAAATTTACTTGCGTGGGCTTCATTGCATAAGACCTCAGCCTCTTGCCATGAGAGGAAACCTTGGCAGTAATGTTCTTTAGAACATGGAAAACAGCTGTGTTTTGTTCTTTCCTTTTCTCCCTTCTACTAATTATGGGTTAATTCTTAAAACCGGAAGATAAGATTACCCTGTTAAGGAAGCACATGGCATGAACACAGTGAACTTGGTGGGTTTTAACAGTGTTCAGCCTCCCTGGTCTGCAAATTAGCAGCAACTTGAGTTCTTTCGGTTGATTTTTCTAGATATCCGTCACCTGTCCTTCATTACGGCTCAGCTCTACCATTACCTACCTCTCCCTCGCATCTCCTGATGTCACTGTTGTGCTTTATCTTCCCCTGAGTATCCCTGAAGGCAGCTAGAGTAACGTCAAGGCTGGACTGTCTCTGGTTCCTTCTAGCTTAGTGAGTGTTTCTGTGGCTCAGAGAAAAATGTGTTGCCAGTCAGCAGATGCCATCCGGAGCGCGAGATCCAGGCAGGAGGAGGGGGCCAGTCAGAAGAAGCCCTTCAGCTCCTCTGTCAGGTCTTGGAGGACTGCTGCTTGGGCTCCTGGGCACCCTGACAGGCAGGAGTATTAGCAAGGAAATGGCCCCAGAGGCTAGTGGGTCTCACCCCTTGCTTTGGGGTGAGATCTCTTCACATGATCTCAGTGAACCCTGCCTATTTGCATGGCTTTCTCATTTCCTGATACCCTGTGTTTTGTTTTCATTTTTAAAGTTTCTCCCTTCTTATAGACCCTCTTTTTTAAAATTTGCTCGGTCTCGTTTCTGGGTTTTGTTCCAGCGGTTACTGTCGCCTCATACTCTGTAGGGAATAGGTCAGCATTGAACAAAACAGACAGCAAGTCCTAGAGTGCCCAGCATGACATGAACATTTTATGCTCACAACTTCTGCTGAAGTTTATTCGTCTCTCTTCTTAATGATTTTTGAATAAAATTTGTAATAGAACTTCTTAATTTAAATATCTTATAGTCTCTGATAGGCTCATGTGATAAACTGTGGTAAGGAAACTGCTTTTTGACAGTTAATGACTGTTTTTTTCCCCCATTTGTCACTTCACAAACATTTCGGTCCTACCATGTGCCCAGTTCTGGGTTCGATGCCAAGGAGAAAGAACCTTGTCCATACCCTGCATTTACATCACTCACCTAGTAACTAATGGGAGACTCCTAAGCCCACTAACACGCATCAGCTCTTCTGAAGTTCCTTTATTCTGTGACTTCTAGCAGGATCTGCTGTAGCTCTGCTGCTTACTAGCTGTGTGACGGCAGGCAGCTTACCTAACTTCTCTGTTGTGACTCAGTTGCCTCATCTCTAAAATGGGAATAGTGATAGTCTATTTTAAAGGATTGTCATGGGGATTACATGAGTAAAGCAGGAAGAGTAGTGTCTGGCATATGGTGAGCATTCTGTAAATGTTAGCAGTCATCACCATCATTGCATTACAGGACTGGCAATATTCTGGGAAAAAGCACACAAACTCATTTAAATGGAATTTAATTTCCAGAGACTTCTTTATTAGTTGTGCTCAGTCATGCCTACTCTTTGTGACCCTGTGGATTGTAGCCAGGCTCCTCTGTTCTTGGGATTTTCCAGGCAAAAAGACTGGAGTGGGTTGCCATTTCCTTCTCTTCACTAGTTAGGCCACCCAGAATCGGTGCATCAGAATCATGGTTTGTATGCTACAGACCCCAACATACACTTGCTTTCTCAATGTGAACATGTTTTTATTTGTATTTATTTATTTAAAAGTCTTTATTGAATTTGTTACAGTACTACTTCTGTTTTCTGTTTTGGTTTTTTTGGCCACAAGGGATATAGGATCTTGGCTCCCTGACCAGGGATTGAACCTCTGCCTCCTGCATTGGAAGGTGAAGTCTTATCCACTAGAGTACCAGAGAAGTCCCTGGAAATGGCTTAAACAGTATAGAGCACTATGGACTGGTTGTAGAGGAAAGGTTGCATTTCCTGTAGACAGTTTATACATGTTGCTTTTCTTACTATAAATAAGAAACATGAAGATGTATTTCTCAACAGTTGTTAGACATCTGCTATATCTGAGGTTCTGTGCTCTGTACTGGGAATTCAGCATTGACCAAAAACTCTTCTGGAACTTAATAGTCTGTGGGGAAAGAAAGAATACTGAATGATAGTAATAGTAGAACCAGATCAGTTCTGTCTTGGGAAGGTACAGTATGACCTAATAGGTTACATGGGGCTTGATTTCTTTTCTTTTCACTCAACGTATGGATATTTAGAGTCCTCCCCAAGGGTTCACTCACTGACGTGCCAGTTTCTTCCAGCTGCATGCTGGGTAGTTTTATTATTTCTCGTTCAGTTCTGTGCAGGAGCTTGATCCAGATACTAGTAGGCCAGATTTTCCTTAAGACTTAAAATCAACTGAATCTCTGTAGACTTTGACTTAGAAAAAGAAGCCCTCACCCGCAGGGCTTTTGCCATATGGCAAGTTAGGCAAGAGGCGGTGCCTCTGGTTAAGTAGACTTGAAAAGGATTTTCTGATCAGAAGGAAACCAAGCAACCCCCTCTGGCCAAGAATAACTGGTCTTGGTAATGGTTACCAGAGAAGGCATTTGGATTCAATTACGATGCATCATGAAACACTGAGAGCTTCAGGGCCATCCTGTTTAAGATGTCTAAGCCAAGTAGAATTTGGAAATAGAGTCCATTTGAATCCTCAAGGAAATTGCCATTTGGATTTTTAGAAAGCCTGAAATATTAAAATGGCACCATTAGCCCAGAGTTTAAAAAAGTTGGCTTGGTTCTTTCAGATGTCTGGCTGAAGACAGTTAAGATTATAATGCACAATTGAAAATAAACCGACACAGAGGTTTTTGGTACTGAGCTTTGCCAAGCCACTATCACCTGGATTATGTTACTGCTGTGACATTAGGGTGTTTGGGAATGACTGGTAATATTTTGTTGGATAGTGTAAACTGAGGAGCCTGACACGATCAGGGGGTCACAGAGAGTCAGAGGCGACTGAACACACACATATATTTCTCTTGGTTTATGGTTTCAAAATGAGATCTATTGAGAAACATTTAGTTTGCTCTACTTGTGTGGCTAATGAAAGATATTTGTGATTTAGGACATGCACAACTTAGATTTTTAGGCATCTTCATTTTTATATGGGAAACATCCTGTAGTTTAAACATTTTAACCTTTGTTTTTTCTCTTTAGGAAAATAAAGCAACTAACACAGACCATTTAACCACTGTACTCTACCTCCAGTTTACTATTTGTTCCAGTTTGCAGAACTTGGAGAAAACCATTTTCTGCCTACAGAAACTGATTTCTTTGCATCCCTTTAATCCTTGGAACTGGGGCAAATTGGGAGAGGCTTACCTGAACCTGGGGCCAGCGCTGTCAGCATCACTTGCGTCATCTCAGAAAGAGAACAGGTTTACCTCAAGTGACACGGCTATCAAATCCTCCTTTCCTCACTCAGGAAAAGACTGTCCTTTGTGTTTCCCTGAAACTTTGCCTGAGACCTCTGTGGAAGTAAGCAGTGGTAACAAGCAAAAGAGTGAGAAAGCTCTTAAAAATATTCAAAACTGTATGACAGAAGAGAGAGCAGCAGTATTGCTGGAAACTGAGATGAAAGCCTGTGCCTCTTTTATGCGAACCAGGTAAGCTCAGAGTGGATGAAACACGCATGGTGCTAAGGTCGAAATAAAGGTTTTATTTTTTCTGATTTTAAGCTTCTAAAAATTCTAGCCTAGACACCTGATATATGTTTTTGAGATTCTTCCTATGGTCTTGACGGGATCCTTTGAATGTGCCCTTTTAGTATGTAAGATTTAAAAACAACTGTGCTTGATCAGGAATACAGCTTATATCATCACTCAAGGTTGGCAGATGTTAAAATGGGAGGGGGGATTAAATATATAAAACATTGACGAAGGAGGAAACGATATTTTAAACAAGGAATTTTTCACTCAAGTTCCACAGAAAGCTACCAAAAAAGAAAATCAGACAACCCTGAAGAATCTGCCTTGTGGGTGAGGGTGGATGGTGGTGCCTCCCCTGAGACAGGACAACAGTGGGAGAGCAGAACCAGTGGAGGGTGGGAGTCCAGCTGGAGCCTTCCTGAGGAAGTGGGAGGGAGAGCTAGAGGAGCTCCAGGAAGGATCAGCGATCAGATGCAGTGAGACAAGGCTTTGAAGGCAAGAGCTCATGTGTGGCCTCGGAGAAAGAAGTTTCAGTCATGGGGGTGACAGGCAGATGGCAGAGGATGGAGGGGTAAATGGGCATGAAATGGAGGGAGCCAAGGGTAAGCGGTATTGTCCCAATAATCTCAACAGCACGAGAGAGAAAGCAAGGACCTAAAGGGGTCATGTGTGTGAATGTCTCCAGAGGCCAGTAGATGATGTGAACAGTCAGAGTGAAGGCCAGTCAGGTCGTGTGTTCTTTTGTAAAACTCCTCCAGCAGCTTTCCCGTTGCACTGACATAAATTCCATGCTGCTTTCCATGGTCCACGAGGACTTAACATGAATTGGCCCTGCCCGTCTCTTTCCCTCTAGTTTGTTTTCTTCCTGGCTGTATTTTGGTCACAGAGATCCTCCTGATTTTCTAACACTTGAAGCTAGTTCTCGTGGCCGAGCCCCCTTCCCCTGGCTAAGCTCCTTCTCCTAGATGTTCCTGTGGCTGCTTCCTCACCATCTGAACCTTAGCGTGAATGGTGGCTCAGAAAATCCTTCCGTCACGGCCCTGTCTGAGGTAGACACCATGTCCATCCTGTCTCGAGTGTTTGTTTCATGGCCTTCATCACTGCCCGAGACTAGCTTATTTACCTGTGATCATTCTCCTTCCGCTCCTTGAGGCAGAAACCTGTCGGTTTGGCTCACCGGTATCCCTCAGTTCCTGGAGTAGTATGTGCATTTCTGGAGGCAGGAAATGAGTGAACAGGAGAGCTCTGCTTCTGGGTGTAGCATCGAGCCCGAGGGAAATTGGAACAATCTGCACACTCAGTGTTTTAGAAAACAGTGAAGGGAAAGAGCTGTGGGAGGAGAGCAGGAGAAGAAGAGGGGACCAGGGCACGGCCATGATGGGGAGGTCAGGGGTGAGCTGATTGTAAAGTGGTTATCAGAGGGTCACTGAAGGTTTGGCCCTGCTTCAAGTAATTGAAGCATGCTGGAGAAACTCCTTAGTCCTTGAGATCAGGTTTCTGTGGCTTCAGGGAGACCGAAGGGTCACAGAGCACCGGCTTCAAAGGGACTCCTCCTGGCACTTCTGGGGAGGAGCCTCTGATGGGGAGCCTTGTTCTCTTCACTCGAAATCATTTGTGCTTTCAGTCGCCCGACTTCTACAGAAAGCCCTTTCGAGGTCTTGCTCTCTGAAGGTTCCTTTGGAAGCTTGGTCTATGAATTTTAGAAAAGATGGTTCTCCAGTGTAATGTGCAATTTGTTGAGAGTAAAGAGCTTTAGGGATTCAGATGAAGGTGAGGACCTTCTCCTTAGTGTAGAGGACTCGCTTCCAGCCCAGTGCCAGTGCTGTGTGTGAACGTGTCTTTGTCATTCTCGGGTGCCTCCCGGACTGGGACCTGCTGTTTTTCAGGCTTTTGCTTCAGCTTGCCCAATCTCAGCAAACATCATTTGCTTTGGAGAGGAACTTAAGGACTCAGCAGGAAATTGAAGATAAAATGAAAAGGTTCAGCTTCAAAGAAGACACTTTGCTGTTGATAGCAGAGGTGAGTGTGTCCCCCAGGGTTTATGTGAAATGAAGCATCACAGATATTTTTCCTGGCTCCGAGACCATTTAAAGAAAAAAACAAAAAAACACAGGGCTAAATTGCATCTTCTAGAGAACTTCTGTCTCCCTTCTTCCCATGCCTTTTGATCACTTAACTGCCAAAAGTGGCCTCTTCCTCCTCTCTGTCCCGCAGCAAGTTCATCTACTCGTCGGTGCTTGTTAGCACCTGTCTACTTGAACATCAGAAAGGCCCCATAATTGTTTCATGAGTGCTGAATGAATGAATGTTGACATCTGGGCAGCTCTTTTGTCTGTCTTTCCCCCTGTTTGTCCTCATAACAGCCTGTGGGAGGGACAGAGCTGGGGTGAGGCTCACAGAGGCTGTGACTTGCCTGAGGTCAGATTTTAAGTGGCAGAAGTAAATGGGGCAGAAGTAAACCCCTCCAGCTTCAAGTCCATTTTCTTTCTGCTCTACCCTGTTACTACTTTGATAGTTGCTTAGAAACTCAAATGTCAATTTTGTATAACTGGTATTAGCTTTTTAAAAATATGCTAATTGATAAGGCTTTCTCTGGTGGTCCAGTAGTTAAGACTCCAAGCTTCCACATTGCACGGGACCCAGATTTGATCCCTGCTGGGGAAACTAAGATCCTGTATGTCTAGCTTGGTCAAAAATGAAAAAAAAAAAAAAGCTCTTGAAATTGCTTAACATGGTATTTGGAGGTTATCTGTAAGTTTATGTTATTCATGCTAATTCCTTTTAATGTGTAATTGAAACTTGATGGCTCAAGCACTTTTCCCAGGAGAATAGCTCTTTATCCATATACCTCCTAACATCGTTCTTTCAAGAACTGCTGATGGTCTATCTATCCTGTCTTGCTCCCCCAGGCTA
This sequence comes from Nanger dama, assembly GCA_917880005.1. Lineage (NCBI taxonomy): Eukaryota > Metazoa > Chordata > Mammalia > Artiodactyla > Bovidae > Nanger > Nanger dama. Next base: position 1,381,078 of record CAKJTW010000075.1, read on the forward strand.
AGGTCTCGGCTGGACCCCTTTTCCCTCTTCTGGAGTCATCACTCCCGTCTGTTCTCTTTGAGCCTTTTTTCTGCCTTCCCTTCCACGGGCTCATTCCCTTGGACCCTCAGACACATACAGATAGACCATCTCTCCCGAGTTTATGGCTGCTTTTCCTTCCTCTTTGCTTCCCGTCTTTCTTAGCACTCAGCGCCATTAGCCACTCACATTTAGTCCCCTCTTCTTGCTTCTGAGCAGCTGAACTGCTAAAAATACTCATCTCTTTTTCTCCTTTATTTCTTAAAATTTCTCTGCTGTTTGGGACTGCTAGTTTCCCCTGTGTCTTAAGTAGTGACATTGCCTGAGCTTTCACTCAGGTTCTCTGTCCTGTCTCTTTCTCCCACACAAATCATAACCATGCTTGTGGTTCCTGTTGTCACCTCTGGGTTAATGGATCCTCCAGTGTGTGTCTCTGGTCCCATCTTTGGAACACTTGTCTCCCATCTCAGATCAGTGACTATGGAGTCATTAATCCAAAGTGATTATTGATCTGCTGTCACTTTGAGTACAAATGTAAAACGAGGCTACTTGGCAAAACCACCACTAGTCAGCCTCTGGTCAGCGCCCAGCGTGGACCTGGCAGTCAGTAAGTACCTGCTGAGAGGAAGCAGAGGGGAGCTAGAGAGAGCCGTGTCTTTGTTCTATTAGTTTCTTTCATCCATCCTGTCTTTCTCCTTTTACCCAGACCTGACCATCCCTCGCCATGGGCCTCTCCTCTCCAGTCTCACCTCCTGCAGAGCCCACAGCCAACACCCTAGTCCCACTGTGTCACATCTGACTCTCATAGTGACCTCCTGCCGTGGCTCCTCACTCTCCACCTGCAGATCTTCTTTACCTATGATGAAGATGCTGGGCTCATCTTAAAACGTGGCTTTGACCATGCTACCTGCTTGCTTTAAAAACTAAAATTCAATGTGTCACCATTACCTTAGAGGTTGGGTCTAATTCTGGTGCCTTGATAGGATGTCTGAGGCCTTCCCGAGAGTAATCTCAGACTTAGGGCCTGGTCATTCCTTCCATAAAGCTTTTGCTTCCACTGGACTAATCTCCCACGTCTAGCACACCTGTCATGGGTTTTCCCATCTCCATCTACTTTGTTCTCACCCTCAGAGACCCAGCCTGTGTCGCACATCCTCCAGGAACCTTTTCCTGAACATCTTGGCCTGTGGCAGTTTCTGAGCTCGACAGAGTGATTGCTGAAATAGGTAGCTCTTTGGGCCCCTGAAAATATAAGAATGTCTTATCTTTTCAGCTAGATTTTAAGTTCCTTGTAAGACATCCTTTGTTGTTGTTAACCTCTTGTGATCCCATGGACTGTAGCCCGCCAGGCTCTTTTGGTCTATGAGATTTCCCAGACAAGAATACTGGAGTGGGTTGCTAGTTCCTTCTCCAGGGGATCTTCCCAACCCAGGAATCAAACCTGTGTCTCCTGCTTGGCAGGCAGATTCTTCACCACTGAGCCACCCAGGAAGCCCTGTAAGACATCCTTTAGGAGATGTCTTAAACATCTTCATATTCTTCACCATGTGTGACAGATAATAGTTCTCTGTCTGTGAATTATGCACCTGCTGAGCCCTCTTTTTGAAATAATTGCATTGTTTGAATATTGCTATCATTCCATTCTATTTTTTTAGTTTAAAAAAATACACTTTTGGTGTTATATCTCAGATTTTAAAATACTACATTTCATTGAGTCCAAGCAGTCATCAGTTGTTAAGATACATCATTAGCTGATGTGCCACTAAAAGAAAAGTAAGATGCTTTTTGTACTATGACACAGCAGTGGTAATAAGATACAACTTGGTTTTTAGAAATGTCAAGATAGAAAAACAGAAATTGTCTTCCAGTTGATAAAAATCACCATGCTTTAATAAATCCTGACAGTTTCTACTCATCCTGTCAGCCTTTGCCTCAAACAGTAAGTAGTCTTTGAAGATTTAAAGCCAGTGGAGCCTATTCTTTGACTGGGTTTCTAATCCATTATGATTTGAGTATTCACAAACAGAGGACCTCAGGGTTTGTAGGAAACCTAGAGATCATCTAGTCCAAATCCAAGTGACCAGTTCCCTCTACCACATCCCTGCCAAGTGGCTCCCTGACTTTTCATGATAATTGGTGGGAAATGTTTGGAGTGGGAAATGTTCACTGTCCTTACCAAAAGTGGTCCGATCACACAGTAGGTTCAGATACAAGCTTCCTGCAAACGTAGCTTTGTGGGTGTCTTGTCAAAGAGAAGCTCACACAGAATCTGGACCTGGTTCTCACCAGTAGGGGGCAGTGTTGTGCCTTCAGAGAGCTGGCGTGCTGGCGGATCTCTGGGGTTGCTGTGGTGACCGTCCTGGAGGGTCGGAGTCTCCTGGGTCAGGAAAGGGCAGACTCAGCTACCCATTGCTCAGCTGTTTGCTGCCTTTGACGTCTCTGGAGAACTTCATAAGAAAGGGTCTGTGCTCTGCACAGTAGCAGTGATGTTCCTCCCAAACCTGCTCTTCTGTCGTTTATGAGGAGGAGAACCCCCTCACGGTTGCGTTCTTGCCCTCCAAAGATGCTCTGCGATCTACGAAGGTGCCTCGGCACTCCCTGTGCCCTGAGTGGCACCCCTGCTACTTTTGTGCCTCCCTGGCGTGTTCACTCAGGGAAGCGTGAGAGTAGCCGTAGGATATTTACGCAGGTGGTCTTGGGTCACTACTTCATAAACATCTTTTCAATATGTTGAATTGTCAGAGTTGTCCCCTGGCTGCTGAAGAAGTTCTGCTTTTGTGTGAAATCCTTTGCACTTGATGATTAGCACGGTCTTCCATTCCGTGTCTGCTGCACCTGTTATTGGGAAAGAGTTTTATCTTTCTTCCCCACTCCTATTGCAGGTTATGGGCGAAGATATCGTCCCAGAAAAAATCAGAGACGAGGTTCACACAGAGGTCAAGTGTGTTGGCCCCGAGGCCCTGACTACCTTGGTGATCGGGTCTTCGAAAGAGTTTGAAGACAAGTGGTTTGGGAAGATCAAAAACCACTTCTGTCCCTTTGAAAATCAGTTCCACACAGAGATACAGATCTTGCCTTAGTGGTCCCTATAAAAACAAAACCAAAAACATCTTGTTCTGTATTAAGTGTTCTGGTTTACTTTAGACAGAATCCTCTGCTAATCATGGAATATACTGAATTAAAAACAATCATCTATGTTTTATAAAAATGGCCTCTCTCCCAGATAATTTCTACTGTATTCAGTTTCTTGATTTTTTTGTTTTCTTTTCAGATTTCTGTCATTCACTTGTGTGAGGCCTACTGCCCCTTTAGAAGATATCTGTTGGAAAAGTGTTTAAAGGGACTTTTAGGACCTGGCCTAGCAGTCCGGTGGTTAAGACTCTGTCTTCCAATGCAGGGGGTGCAGGTTCAGTCCCTGACGGGGCAGCTAGGGTCCCGCATGTCATAGGTGTGGCCAAAATTAAAAATAAATACAACATTATAAATCAGCTATGCTTCAATTTAAATGAATTTTTTTTAATAAAAGAGAATTTTAGATTTTATAATCTTTTAAAAACAGTTACTGTATTAGCAGTGTAAGTATCCATGTTGTTTTGGTAACTTCATCGTGAGGGACCAAGAATGCTGAAATGTGATAGGAAACCATTTCTAGGAAGGGTATGTTGAAGGCTGAGATTTACCACACCTCTAAACCTGCACGTTAACCTGCCAATGTCATGCAGACTGCAGAAGACTTAATTACTCGTGGCCCAGGGAACAGGATTTATTGTTGTTGTTCCATTGCTCAGTTGTGTCCAACTCTGCAACCCCATGGATTGTAGCCTGCCATGCTTCCCAGTCCATCACCATCTCCCAGAATTTGCTCAAACTCATGTCCACTGAGTCAATGATCATCCAACCATTTCATCCTCTGTTGTCCTCTTCTCCTCCTGCCTTCACTCTTTCCCAGCATCAGGGTCTTTTCCATTGAGTCAGTTCTTCGCATCAGATGGCCAAAGTATTGGAGCCTCAGCATCAGTCCTTCCAATGAATATTCAGGGTTGATTTCCTTGCAGTCCAAGGGACTCAGGATAAGCGTCAGCCTATTTGTGTCCATTCCTTTGCCTCCAGGTCCCAAGGCAGGTGACAAATATGGGCCCAGATGAATGAGTGTATAAGCAGTGAGGAACCCTGAGCTTAGGAGAATCAGCTCCTTTATCACGAGCAGTAAGCAGGCCTTCCCTGTGCTCCAAGGTAGGACAAGTCCTTTTTAAGGTTGTTTGCTTTACATACATCTCTGAGAAGATAGTCTGGAATGAAGTGCCTTGTTCACAAGCTGTATTGAAACATGAGACCCATGGAGCTCTGTCCCAGGTGATTATCCTCTCTGTTCAGCCACACAAATTATACTTGGTCCATAACATCATCTTCAAATAGAAAAGGCTTGCTTGAATTATCTGGAATGGAAGAGCTCCCTTATGAGAAATAAATTTTAATAATGGAATTTTAGATTCCATTATTAACTTCATCAGATATTGGCCACCCTCCACCCCCCAGCTTTTGATTTTATTTTTCTCAGCAGAAGGAAGAGAATTCCAGCCCTGGGCAAAATGGTGAAGTCATCAGTATCTCCCATCTACTTCACTGTTCATTTCTCCCTTTCCCAGGCCCCTTCCCAAAACAGACAAAGGTCTGGTTTTGTTTATAGTTTGAAACTTACTCTGAATGACTGAGAACATGACTAGCGATTGCAGGTTTAGTCATTTATCTCTAATGTGAAACAAAAGACTGTATAATTAATGGATATTTCAATTTTTAGAAACCATTAAAAAGAATGAACCGCCCCTGCAAAAATCCTCCCCATTTCCCCTCTACCCTTGAGTCATCAACAACCACCTACTGAGGTCCTGTATAGGACTGGCACTATGTAGTTGCCATGGAGACACTGGTTACTGTGGAGTTTACAGCCTAGTTGTGGGTGGCCTGCAGGATAGAACCCAAAGGGAAAGTAGTTGCCAAGCCCTTCATGACACAGCCTTGGGCTCCCAGGGGCTTCTCATGTGTCCCCACTGTCCAACTTCAAATGTGCCCTGTTTGTCACTGTTAAGTCTCACAAGCTGGCAACTCAGCCCGGAACCTCTCGCCCCTTCGTGAGGCTAGTTTTTGTTGGGCTCATAGGTCTCCCACCTGGTTTCAGCTTCCAGAAGTCTTGATTCCCAGGTGGTCAGTTTCACACTATGCTCCTTCCCTGCTCTTTCGCCCCTATTTTGGCCTTTACGATGCTATCTTGTCATCGCCTGTTTTCCATGAGACACTTAAGCTTTGTAAAATTGTAGACTCAGACTGTCTTGTTCATATTTGTATCCCCAGGGCAGAACACCTGGCCTCTTGCCAAATGTTTGTGGAAGAGAATCACTGAATTAATTGGCCAGCATCTTGCTTTGTTTGCACAAAAGGTTAATACCCCAAAGGTCTGACAGTGTTGAGGCAATCTGCTTGGAAACGCAGTCCATTTCTGTCTCTGTAGCTAAAACTCCTTCCTCCTGCTCATACGGGGCCTCCTGGAAATGCCCTTTTCTCCCCTCGCTTCTCTGGGCTTCCTGTCTCATCCTGGTCCCCTTCTGACTTTGCCCAGACTGTTAGCTTGCCTCCCTCTGGCTGTCCTCCCAGGCCCACTGTTGACACAGTCCCGGACAGCTGAGTGGTCTGCCCACACCCTCACTCACGCCCCACCTCCCTTCCCTGGCAGCGGTGTGTCCATACACGTGAGAATCCAGTCTCCTGTACCCTGATGCCCCAGCTGTAACGTAGGGCAGGAAAGGGCAACCAGGAAAACTGGGTGTCATCACACACAAGTCATCTTGATTATTTCCAGCACAGATGGTGAAGGTAATTAATTGAGCAATGATTATGCTAAAGAAAAATCTCAGGCGTGCGTTCTACCCCCCACCCTCTTGTTAATGAGTGAGTCACTCAGAAGGTGAGCAAACTCGAAGCACTGAGGCGTCTGTCTGCACACTTGGCTGGGTTGGGACCCAGGGCAGTTCTTCCTCTCGTGACTCTCCGAAGGCCTGTCTTCAGTGTTTTCTCCCAAGATGGGTGGGGAGGCACATGCCCAAAACTTGAGCTGGTGAGAGTCCTTTGTCTTTTATACTCCTATACCCCTGCAATCTTATACTGTAGCCAAAGAGATCTAATAAAAACACTGCTCTCTGAATCCTTCAGTCATTTCCCAAATCCTGAGGCCCAGGAGGCCCTATGTGGTCTGGCCCTGGCCCACATCACCCCAGCTCACTCTGATTTTTTTCCCATGTCTATGAAATCCGCAAGTGGCCTCCCACCCAAGCCCTATGCCCATCCAGTTCCTTCTAGTTGGAACACTCCATCTGCAACCCTCCAACCCTGCCATACACTTGCCTTTCCTACAGATCCCAGCTCAAAGGTCACTCTCAGACAAGATGGTTCTGAGTCCAGACTTCCTCAGGTTCCCCCTTTAAATGTCAGAGCAACCCCTTTTTTTAATTCCCCAAAGGTGCTTGTTCAGTCACTAAGTCATGTCCAATTCTTTGCAACCCCATGGACGACAGCATGTCAGGCTTCCCTGTCCTTCACTATCTCCTAGAGTTTGCTCAAGTTCATCTTCACTGAGTTGGTAATGCTATCTAACCGTCTAATGGAATTGACATTGAATAGTCATTGTGTGAATCCTCCTTGCAAAGCATAGGCTCTGGGACTGTCTCTGGTTTGCCGCTTCACGGTGGAGCTCAGCTTCCTGGACACGCCTTGACTTTCTGCCCAGCGCTGCCTTCCTGTACCCCAGGCCCTGGCAGAGACAGCCTGAAGCCTGGGGAGCCAACAGCCCATTCCCCCAGGGCTCCACTGCAGGTGCCCCACCTACCTGTGGGGTACCACATTCCCACAAAGACGTCCTTCATTTTAGGAAGACCTGGGGGGTAGAAATCTATGGAATGAATCCAAGGCCACTATTTACAAACGCAGTCATTTTAAATAGCAGCTCTTTAGTGCTTTTGAAATTTAGTCTATAAAAGTAGTTTATACACTACTTTCCAAGGTCTTCATATAAAAACAAGCAAACAAAAACCAGAGAGGATTATACGAAAGAATCCAAAGCTCCAGAAATAAGGGTTCTGAAGGACAGCCTGGGGCTGCTCCAGACTTGTCCCGATCAAAGTGTGTCTACCAGGCTACTTTGCTAATGAGGTCAGACAAGCAGGACAGGCCTTTATCTGCTTGGGGCTCACTGTCCTTTTTGTCCTTCCTCTCTCCTTGGCACAGGGTGACTTGGTCACTGAAAGCTTTGATGAGACATGAGTTCGATCCCTGGGTTGGGAAGATCCCCTGGAGAAGGAAATGGCAACCCAGTTTTCTTGCCTGAAGAATCCCGTAGATAGAGGAGCTTGGCTGGCCCAAGTCCATGGAGGTCACTGAGAGTCTGACTCAACTGAGCACGCAGGCAACCAACAAATCCTGGTATGGACCACTTGCGTCCGTTGAATCTTGGTTTCAGAATAAGACGTTGTATCTCAGAATGCTATTTCTGAGTGACACTCCTTTATAAAACCTTGATAGAGCATCATTGTAAAAGATACCAAAGATAAGATGATTCCATCTCTTTCAAAGAGCTTCCATTTCCAGTAGACATAATAGGACATCCACATAAGTTACAAATAAGGGTCTGGAAGGAGCGGTGGATGGTGCAGAGGGCGGGGTATCAGGTTTTATGAAGGAGGTCATATATGAGTTGGGCCTGGTGAGGGGGTGGTTTGTACCAGGCCTGCATGGTTTCTCAGTCGAGGGATGAGAGAACGTGAAGCCTGGTTGTCCAGGTTAGTGGGTCCGTTGGGATGTGGGAGAGACAAGGCTGAGTGGGTTAGTCGGCATCTGATTATGGATAATCATAAGGTCCTGATAGGGAGCTTGACTTGTGGGGATTACTGAGCTATGGAAGATCTCTGCGCAGGAGAACGGCTGGTTTAGGGTTATGCTTTAAACGGACAGATCTGGCCTTACTTTCCACAAACAATCTTTGTGATTTGTGCAGTATGTGTTTTCTGGGTCTAGGAGATACAAGCACTGACATCGAGGGTAGAGGTGGGCTCAAGACACAGATGTCCCAGCGCCCTGGGGAATCCACACTGTTGCAGAGTTGGTTACCCTGAAAGGCCTCCTATTACATGTAGAAAAAGCCAAATGCTCACACCAGCCCATCAGCCTGGAAAATGTCTGTGTGAATTTGCCTGGCACGGGGAGCGGGCCGTGGAAGAAGGCGGGCTTGGCAAACATACTGAGAGCCCTGGATTCCAGCCTGCGCTCGCCCTTGGCCTTGTGCATACACTGAAGCCTCGCACTGCAGCCGCCCCCTCTGAGGCTCCTCTGTGCACTCAGCTTGGAGCACTCTCGTGAGGACACCCTAGCTCACCGCACCCTGCAGAGGCGTGAAGGATGGCGCGTCTGGGTGTGATCTAATTGTGCCTGGGGAGGCAGCTTGTGTGTCTCAGTGGGAAGACAGTGAACAACCAGGAAAAGGAGGCCATTTATACCAGTGCACATGCCTGCAATATTTACATTCTCTGATAACAGTTTTTCTGACACACATACGCTCTTCAGGAGGAAGCTGAGAAAGTGAGTGGCAGTCTCTCTGTGTCCAACAACTTCTTGGACTTAGTCCAGAAAATATAGCATGGGAAGATGTGACTCTGGCATTTCTGGGCCAGGCCAGCAGGGCCAGCAGAGTGGACGCAGGGAGCCGGGGTCAAAGTGAGGGGCAGTAACAGCTGTCCTAGGGTATCTGAACATTCAGCCCTCTCAGGACCGCCGAATTTCCTTGACCAGTCAGCGTCCGTTGCGCCCAGGACCATCCCAGGGAGGCTTGCAAAGATACCCTGACCTCTAACAGGACAAATAGGGAGGTAAAAGTCCAGTATATAGGGAGGACCAAATGAGCACCATAGATCGTTTCCAGAAGGAGGGGGCCTGGGGGCAGGGTTGACCATTCCAATCAACACCCCAGTCAGTCCTGGCTGACAACCCAGCAGGTGGGTAACATGGTCCCTGGTTTGGGGACTGCATTTTCACTCTGTCCCCCAACATGAGCATGAGCATCATACAATTTCTTCATTCATTCCCTCGTGGTTTTTCCTAAATTTATTTTTGGCTGCACTTGGTCTTTGTTGCTATGCACAGGTTTCTCATTGCGGTGGTTTCTCTTGTTGTGGAGCCTGGCTCTAGGGCATACAGGCTCAGTAGTTGTTGCCTTGCAGCATATGGAATCTTCCTGGACCAGGGATCAAACCTGTGTCCCGTGCATTGCATCGGCTGGCAGCTGCTTAACCCCTGGACCACCAAGGAAGGCTGCATGTTCTTTTTAAAATTTAATTTTATTTTTATTGGTTTATTTTTCTGGTTGTGTCATATAACTTGTAGGATTTTAGTTCCTCAACCAGAGATCACCCCGGGCCCTTGGCAGTGAGAACGTACAGTCCTAACCACTGGACCACCAGGGAATTCCCATTCTCTCAGGTTCTTCACCACGGTGGTTCACACGGGTGCTGCTCTCAGCTGACTCTGGAGCTCTCCAGGACCAATGTGAGTCTGGGACTCTATGCCTGTTGCTGTAAGGTGTCTGACACACGGTGGGTGTGCCACTGCTGTTGCTGAATTCCATCCACAGGGTAGGAGAGACTCCGCACGTCTCAGGATGGCCCCCAGCAAGACAGCCTGCCAAGGCAGGTGTAGGTGTGAGTCCTGCCTGGAGCAGAATTAGAGCTGGGGCAAGCCTGAGTTTAGGAGGGTTGGAAACGTAGATAAGGACTTACTTTGGCTTTCAGCCATTCCCTTGCCAGGTGTGTAAAGCCCATCTAGTACCCTAGTGGAAATGGCATCTTGGAATAAGAATCCAAGGCTGGGGGTCCTGGGGGTCCAGTCCCACAAAAGGGATGGCCCAGCCTCACATCAGCAGGTCCCAAGATTGTATCAGTCAGGCTAGGCTGGATCATGGTGCAGTAAGAAACCGCCCCAAGTCTCAGAGGCTTAAATAGCAAAGGCTTATTTCTTGTTCACAACTACTTATCCATTGCAGGTCAGTGGGGAAAGCATATCTTGCTCTGGTTCCATGGAAACCATGAAACCTGGGCTGGTTGAAGGGGGCTCCATCCTGAAGTAAGAAAATCTGCACCTAGGAGCTTAGAAACCTGGAAGTGATCCTCAACACTTCCACTCACATCCCAATGGCCAAAGGAAATCACACCTGATTTCTCAGCAGGTAAGTATCACGGTGAAATGACAAGGTGCCCAGAGGGAGGAAAACAATACTCAAGAACCCCTAAGATAACCACAGGGGAAACTGGCTGGTGGAAAGGAATTGGGAGGAGGAGGGCTTGTTCCAGCTGCAGGCCCCCTCTCCACCCAGACTGAGACAGATGCGGGGACAGAGCCCACCTCTGGGCCTCTTGGCACCTCAGCAAGCTTTCCCTTCCTGAAGCTTTCTCATTAGGCTGTCAAATTCAGCTTAGGACTCTGCACAGCCCTGGTCATTCTAACCTTATCACAGCGGTCAGCAGGAAAAAGACAGCATCAGGACCGGGGCTTAAAGAACCTTTAGGAACCAAAGGGCTTTGTTGTTGTTGAGTTTTCAGGAACTAGGGAGGAAAAGATGAAGTGAGGACAGGAACACTTTTAAGACAAAGCAAACACCTCTGCCTCTGTCAGGAGCGTTGTGTTGCTTTTGTTGTTTAGTCGCTCAGTGGTGTCTGACTCTTTTGCAACCCCATGGATTGTAGCCCGCCTGGCTCCTCTGTCCATGGGATTTCCTGAGGCAAGAATACTGGAGTGGGTTGCCATTTCCTCCTCCGGGGGATGCTTCCCAAACCATGAACTGAACCTATGTCCCCTTCATAAGCAGGCAGGTTCTTTACAATCTGAGCCACCAGGGAAGCCCGTCAGAGTATCTGTGGACAAATATAAACAGGGCTAGACTGCAGGGAGGGGCTTCCCTCGTGGCTCAGAGGCTAAAGCGTCTGCCTCCACTGCAGGAGACCCGGGTTCGATACCTGGGTTGGGAAGATCCCCTGGAGAAGGAAATGGCAACCCACTCCAGTATTCTTGCCTGGAGAATCCCATGGACGGAGAAGCCTAGTAGGTTACAGCCCACAGGGTCGCAAAGAGTCGGATGCGACTGAGTGACTTCACCTTACCTTACCTTACCTTACCTTAGGCTGCAGGGAGATGCCCCCTGCAGAGTGCAACTCAGGAGGCCAGGTGCATGAGGATCCAGAGGCCACCAGGAGGAAGAACTGTGTCCCCACCCCCACCCCCAAGCCCCATCCTGGCCTCTGCAGCAAAGGCAGAGCCTCTGAGCGGAGAAGGGCAGCAGGAGAGCATTTTCTGAGATGAGCTGGTGGGGGAGGCATGGAAACCAGAAGATGCCTGCGGGGCTTCTACAGCTTCTCCTGGACCGAAACAGCTTGTCACATCCCTCCCCCTCAGCCACAACAGCCTTGTTCCTTAGGGCTCAGGTTAACTGTCATGTTTCTGGGAAGTGTCCCCAGTCCCCTTGCCCCCAGACTGGGCTGGCTGGCCCTCCTCTGTGCTCCCTAAACATCCTGTGTTCTTGTTTCTACCCAAGCAGGCCTAAGTTTAGGAGGGTCTATTACCACCCCAGGAACAAACCAGATGTGCTATGACTCCCAGAATGAGAGAGTGGTGGGGCTGGTGAGGGTGAAGCATTCCTGCTTCAGGATGTCAGCAAGCCAGGTGGGGGGATGGAACTGGAGGTAGCTGATGCACCTGGTGGCTGCAAGGTCAGTGTGGGGTCCTCCCTGCTTGTTCAGGGCTGCCTAAACCACAGCTGCAGGGCCATCCTCAGATCTGACAACTCAAGCCCCCAGGATCCAGCCCAGACTCCAGGAACCTCCAGGTCAGCCCAAAGCTCTTCAAAGCAAAGAGCTGAGCTGCCACAGGGCCTTGTCCAGCTCCATCCCCTAGTTTGCCCCACCCCAGGTGGCCACACTTTGAACCACCTCACATAATTTCCAGTGGTAGGCTCTGGGCCCCATCCCTAACTCACCACCCCAGGGACTCTCTAGTATTAGGCCCTTCCAGGGAGGGAGGCATTTCCATCCCTTCCCAGAAACATCCAGTATGTTCTCAGACTGTCTTCTGAATCTCTCCCTCCTGAATCTCTGGGGAGTGGGCCATTCCTGGGCACTGGGACAGAGGAGGACCTTGGTCACACCCACCCTCTGCCTCAGTGCCTCAGTTTACCTATATGTAAAACCTGGGTTGCATCAGCCCCTTGTTGCATTACAGGTTTGGGAAATGTTGATATTAAAGCCCTGGTGGCTCTTTGGAAGAAAGATGCTCTATTTTCATGATTTTGTCCTCTAGCTCCCTGCCCACCACCTCCCTGGAACCTTCTGGAATGTGCTGCCTGGGCCATACCAGGGCGTCAGGAAGCAAATCATGTCAGGCCTGGGAACATTCAAACATGGGCAATGGTTTCGTCCAAGTGCCTTTAGTTCAAAGGGAAGCAGGTTCAAAGCCACTTAGTGTTGAAGTGGGGTCCTTGAGCCAGAAAAAATCCAAGAATGCCCCGCCTTGTCCCCAGGGAGGTCACTGGCAGAAGGGACTCTTCAGAAATGTGGGGAGGCCTGTAGAAAGGGCCTCCAGGTGTGGGTCACCCCAGGCACCAGGCCCAGGTGCTCAAGCTGTAGCCGAGTGGGCCTGTAGGTGTTGAGGTTGCTGTAGAGGGCTGGTGGGCCATCATAGGGCCTCCGGGAGAAGTGGCCCTGTGGGGTCAGGTTCCCCAAGGGCTGTGGTGGGGCTGGAACCTGGAGGCAAGCAGTGGGTTTGGGGCCAGGGGACTGCCAGGCCCCGAGGACGTGGACAGACTCTGGGTCTGGGGGTTGCTGCCTGTCGATGGGGTGTTGAAGGGGTCAGAGGATGTGCGGTCACTGGCGGAGCTGCTGCTGTCACTGAGGCGGCCGGGCGGGGGTCCGGGGGCTGATCCGGGCTGCAGGGGTATGGCCAGCCTGGGCGACTTGAGGCCCATGACGGGCTTGGAGGAGGCGTAGAGGTGGCGGAACTCCTCATCGAACAGCTCCACGGGCTGGCCCGTGAACTTGGAGAGGATGTTCCGGTGCACATGCCCACAGAGCCAGGTGAAGCTGGAGGGAACGGAGAGAGAGTGAGGGGGTGGGGATGGGGCGGCCGCTAGCACCCTACTCCCGGAGGAGGACCTGGTCCAGCAGGACCAGGAGGACGGTAGGTGTGCCCACTGCGCCTCCACACCGGCTCCTTCCACCCTGATTGAACCCCCAGTCACCCCTCCCATGGATAACCAAGCTCAAGCTCAGAGACAGTGAATGTGTGTGTGAAGTCACTTCAGTCGTGTCATAGGTCTTTGTGACCCTATGGACTGTAGCCTGCCAGGTTCTTCTATCGATGGAATTCTCCAGGCAAAAACACTGGAGTGGGTTCCCATGCCCTCCTCCAGGGGAGCTTCCCAACCCAGCGATCAAACCTGCGTCTCCTGCATTGGCAGGTAGATTCTTTACCACTAGCGCCACCTGGGAAGCCCCAGTGAATGTTTGCACAGAAGTAATTAAGATGAAGAGGAAATCCTAACCTGGGGCCAGGGCTCCCCCCTTGGTGCTCAGATGAGAGCCCCTCAGAAGTCCCCGTGGAGGAACAGAGGGGCCACGTGCTGGCCGAGCGCCAGTGTCCCCCACTGTGCTGCTGGGGCTCACCAGCCTCTGGGGCCGCAGCAGCCCCACCTGTGACATGTATGACATCTGCCTCTTCCAAACAAATGAGGGCCTGGGCTGCTCCTTGGATGGTAGGGCTGTGGGCTCATGAAACTCTAAAGGGTGTGGCCAGGGTTTCAGGGGTGGGAAGGGGAGGGAGAGTCCTATGCTTTGGGGGGATGGGAAGGAGAATACTTTGGGGGGTGGGGGGGTGGGGACAGGACAGAAGAGAGGCTCCATGGAGGGTCTGCCTGGACACTGCGGGAGGACGCCCTCAAGCAGAGGCCCTGACCCTCCCCTCTCGTTTACACATTTTACTGAAAACAAAATGCTTAAGGCATTTACGTCTTACTTTTATGATTCCCTAATTTAAACAGATTCCTTTCTACCTCTGATTGAAAACTCTCATCACCCCAGTCACCCATAATGAGCCAGATAATAGCACAAAAGACTATCAGGTTAGTCTTGACAGTCTAACTATCAAGAGAATCAATAATGTGGGCCCAGGCCTGGAGCAGTGGATACAGAATGGTCAGAGGGAGACAGGGTCTCTGTGTGGGATGGAAACAGCCTCACCAAGGGTCTCAGCCTCCAGGCCCCAACTTGTCTTTCCGCCAGAAGGCAGGTCCAGCTTCTGGAGTCCCCTGCTCTATGAGGCAGGGCGGGGCCCGTGCAAAGCTGGGGAAATCGGGGAAGAACAATGAGGCTTTGTCCAAACCCCGCCTGCCACCCAGGAGCCACCCACGCAACCCAGAGAGGTGGGCAGCTAATGCTGACTGTGGGCAGCCAGCTGGCAGGGAGGCAGCAAGCCCTGGGACAGCAGCACTCTTGGCTATGCTAGGAAGTCAATTGTGGAACTTCCTGGAGGTCCAGTGGTTAAGACTGAGCTTCTACTGCGGGGTTCAATCCCTGGTCTGGGAATTAGGATCCTGCAAGCTGCACAGAGCGGCCAAAAAAAAAAAAAAAAGAAGAAGAAACTGCCCTGTGTTGTTTGAAATCAGGCTAGATTAGACCAAGCAACTGCGTGGTTTCTCAACAAAGAAGGTCCAAAGGTGCCCAGGCAACTTTTCAGGCCCCTCACGCACTGTGTGCCCTGTGCCCAGCCCCTCCAGCGCCCCCATGTCCTTGCAGCACCTGAGTGCTACCTCCTCACCACACTCACTGTGTAAGGGTGCTCCTCCTTACACCCCAAAAGTCCATTCATCCTGTACTCTAGCTTTTACACTTTCTTTTATCACCACCCATGGTAAGAATTTTATTTTTATTGGGTTTTCTTTTCTGACCCTTCAGTACATAGGGGCTTTCCTGATAGCTCAATTGGTAAAGAATTTGCCTGCAATGCAGGAGACCTTGGTTCAATTCCTGGGTTGGGAAGATCCCCTGGAGAAGGGATGGGCTACCCACTCTAGTATTCTTGGGCTTCCCTGGTGGCTCAGTTGGTAAAGAATCCACCTGCGATTCGGGATACCTAGGTTTGATCCCTGGGTTGGGAAGATCCCCTGGAGAAGGGAACAGCTAGCTACCCACTTCAGTATTCTGGCCTGGAGAATTCCGTGAACTGTATAGTCCATGGACTAGCAAAGAGTCGAACACAACTGAGCGACTTTCACGTTCACAGGTACATAGAATTGATTTGATCATAATCTTTGGTTCAAGACCCATGCCAAAGATCTATTAATGGCCCGTTTATACTTACGTAGCTTTATTTGGTTATTTTAAATAAACTAAGCACCTATAAACAGGGGAACTTGGAAGCCTATGAACAGGGAAGCCTGCCATGCTGCAGTCCACGGGGTCACAAAGAGCCAGACACAACTTAGCAACTGAACAACATACAACAAGCATCTATGAACCTACCACCCGAAATAAAGGCTAGCATCTTGACAATGACCTGCATTTAACCACATGGTCCCTCCCAGGAACGCATCTTTCCAGTGTCCCCAAAAGAGAAGAAATCATCACCCAGAATCCTGTGTCATAGTTCCCATACTTTCCTTTTTCTATAATAAGGAAAAGTTTTATGTCTTCTCAAAAGTACTGTCAGCCTTCCATATACTCAAGGATGAAAATTATTCAGGGAAAAAAGTCTTCCAGAAAGTTTCAGAAACCAAGACTTGAATTTGCCAGTTGGCAACCATTTACATACAGTTTACACTGTATTGGGTATTTTAAGTAACCAAGACATGGAGTATGCAGGAGGATGTGTGTAAGTTATATGCAAATTGTACACCACTTGAAATGAGGCACTTGGGTATCCTTGAAATTTGATATCTGTGGGGATGCTAGAACCATCCTCTGCAGATGATGAGGAACAATACTAAATGTCTTTATTTTACTTGTTTTTAAAATACATGTCTTCTTTGGGGATTTTTTCTCTTAAATATTGCTGGTTATCCATGTTATTTCTTATTGCTGTACTCCACTTGTCCTTGCTATATGATATTCCACTGGGGGCTCTATCATCCATTCTCTCACTGATAGGCATTCGAGTTGCTTCGATGCTTTTCCTGTTGACTGAGGGAGGAGCACCCTCTTGCACCGGTACTTATACTTGTCTCCTAATGTCTCACCAGTTTTTCTATCTAGGAGTGGAATTGCTGGGTAAAACCAGGTGAATATTCAGCTTTAGAGGAAATGCCTAACTCTTTCCAAAGTCACTGTGCTGATTTGAAAACCCACCAGCAAAGGAGAAATTAGTAAGTCCACTATTTGTGTTGTCCATCTTTTTTTTTTTTTTTGATGAATAGGTATAAAATGGTAACTCATTCTAGCCTTGGTTTGCATTTTCCTGATCACTGATGATGCTGAACATCTTTTCGGGTGTTTCCTCCTGCATGAAACACCTGCTCTCACCTCTCGCCCACACCTCCATTGTGCTGTTTTTCGTGTGTGGTTTGTGGGAGTTCACTGTGATTCTCAATGCTAATCTTGTCAGGGCATCATGAAAACCTGTTCCCAGTTTGTAATCTGAAGTTTCATTTACTTTAAGCTGTCCCTCAGTGAACCAAAGTTCTTAACTGTAGTATAGTCAGATTTAGCAATCTTTTTCGGTCAGTGCTTTTTTGTGTTCTGTTTAACACAGAGGAGTGTCTATGTTAAGACACCTAATCCTTATCCTAAGGTCTAAAAGACATCCATCTCTATATTTTAGTAAAAGTATTAGAATTGTTTTTGACATTTAATTTCTTTTAATCTATTGGGAGGTGATTGTGTGTGTGTGTGTGTGCACGCATATGTGTGTATGTGTGAAGTAGAATCCAGTTTTTCATATGGAGAATTTTTCTCCTGGTTTCACCTTTTCCCACTCCTCTGACATGCCTTGTCAGGTACAGGTCTGGGTCTAGGCTTTCTGTTCTGTCCCTCTGTCACTTTGTCTGTCTCTCCCACAGGGTCACACTGTCCACAGCTCCACAACAAGTCCTGATCTCTGGACAGGCAAGTCCTCCCCACCTGTTCTTCAGACTTATCTTGGCTCTTCTTGGAGAAACACACTTACATCCTGAACTGTTTCCATACGAAAATACATGTTTAACCCCACAACAATTTCCTGAACATCCTTTACCTCAGTGTGCTCTGATTATTTTTATTCCATCTTATTTCATTTTTAAGAATTCTGGGCATCATCCACTAAGTCAGTACCAGGTTGAAAAATGGTGTTCCTTTAGCCCCACTGGGGGCTTCCCTGGTAGCTCAGCTGGTAAAGAATCTGCCTGCAATGCAGAGACCTGGGTTGGGAAGATCCCTGGAGGAGGCCATGGAAGCCCACTCCAGTATTCTTGCCTGGAGAATCCCATGGACAGAGGAGCCTGGTGGGCTACAGTCCATGGGGTCACAAAAGGTCAGATACAACTGAAGCGACTTAGCACACATGTACGTAGCCACGTTGGATGGCCAGGACCTAACGTGAACATTCATTCATTCCTCAGATATTTATGGTCATAGATAAACATACAGGCACTGTATGATCATTACTTCCTTCCAGGAAGCAATAGAAAACAGACCCAGTGTAGGTCCTGACACCATATTCTTTACTATCTTGGCTAACCAAGTTCATAAATAAGCTTTCTAGGGAATCATGTGGAAGCTGCCACCAGCAAGATGAGTTAGCAGGATAAAGACAGCAGGAATGAACTCTTCAGCAAAGGGAATACACAGCAAGTGCAAAGACTCAGAGGCATGAAGGAACTGGGAGGAGGCCAGTGTGGCTGCAGCAGGGTGGACGGGAAGAAGAGTCCTGCTGAGACAGAGGCCATGGTAAGAAGGTGGATTTTTTTCCCCCAGGACAATGACATGCATTGAAGGATTTTAAGGATGGAAGTGATTTGATCTTGTTAGTATTTAAAATCTTTCTGTTTCTGGTAGAGAAAGCCCACGGGTGGCCGTGAGGATCAGGTTAAGATTGCCCTGCCCTCCTCCAGGGATCTTCCCAACCCAGGGATCAAACCCAGGTCTCCCACATTGCAGGCAGATTCTTTACCCACTAAGCTACCAGGGAAGCCCCCAGTGTGGCTAGAGGAACACAATTTTCCAACCTGGTGCATCACCATCTATGAAACTGATTTAGTGATGATGCCCAGAATTTTTCAAAAATGACTTAAGATGGAATTAAAATAATCAGAGCACACCAAGGTAAAGGGTCAGGGCAAGAGTGGGAATCAGGGGCCGGTTAGAAGGCCATGCTCTTGTCATGTTGTTCCTTGAGCTGTTTCAGCTCCCTGCTCTTGCACCCAGTCCCCCTGTTCCAACCTTTTTCATCCTCCAAGCGTCAATCCAACCTCCGGGACCTGCCAGCCAAAGTGGGAGCTCCCTCCCGGCTGACCCCAGGAGGGGTCATTTCTTAGGACATACTGACCTTAGAGCACATACCACACTACACTCTGGCCATTTATCTATGTTTCTTGATGAGAGGGAGGTGTTCCCAGCACGTGGTACATCACCTGGGCTGAGTGAGACCCTCAGCAAGAGCTTAGCTGTTGGGACACAGACCCTCCCCAGCCCCACTCTCAAGGCTCAGCTAGAGAGAGAGAGCTCTCTGGTTAGCCCTTTGTGTGTACCCAAAGGGAAGGGCCAAAATACCCGAAGCCCAGAGACAGCCAGACTGGAAGGGTGAGGTGCAGGCTTTTCTGCGGGGGGTTGTTTTTTTTTTATTGGTGACACCTGTAAGGGTCCCAGGGAAAAGGATTCTCTGAAAAGCTGACAAATAGATCACCTTTGAGCTTTGAGGGCCAAAATATTACAGTTGTTCAGTCCTCTCCTTGGGAGCTGGGTTCCCTACAGTTCTCAGGAATGAATGGCCTGGTGGTCCTCAAGCCCACTGCCACCCCCTCTTCTAAAAGTGAAAGTCAATCGTGTCCCACTCTTTGAAGCCCCATGAACTGTAGCTCTCCAGGCTCCTCTGTCCATGGAATTCTCCAGGCAAGAATACTGAAGTGAGTAGCCATTCCCTTCTCCAGCAGATCTTCCCGACCCAGGAATCTAACCAGAGTCTCCTGGTTCACATTGCAGGCAGATTCTTTACCAGCTGAGCCAGCTGGGAAGCCCTGGAGTCCCTCATATCAAGCCCAGCCTGAGATCCTGGTCAAGGAAGCTGGTGACCCTGGCCCAGTCACCTAACCCGCTATGTGCCTTAGTCCCCTCATCTGTCAATCAGAAGAATGATGCCTCCCTCTACATGTGATGAAGATTAAATCCTTACTAAAGGTCTGATGGCACCTGGCCCAGGACCTGGCTCAAGAGTGGTTCTGCTTCCTTCTGCCCCCTCCAAGTTCAAAGCCACCCCTGCATGGTGAGCTCTAAGGGAAAATACACATGAACACAGAGAGGCTTGATTGTCCTTACAGAACGCTCCTTCATCTTCTCTTTCAGAATTTCTTTCTCTGTCCTTTCCCAACATACAAGAATCTTTTTAATGGCTAAATAAGGACTTCCCTGGTGGCTCAGAGGATAAACAATCAGCCTGCAATGCGGGAGACCTGGGTTCAATCCCTGGGTTGGGAAAATCCTCTGGAGAAGGGAACGGCTATCCACTCCAGTATTCTAGCCTGGAGAATTCCATGGACAGAGGAGCCCTGGCGGGCTACAGTCCATGGGGCTGCAAAGAGTTGGACACGACTGAGTGACTTTCACTTTCAATGCACTTGCCATTTGCACCAACAGTTCCTCAGAGATGGGGACAGGGAGGTGACTGCTCAGTGGCGGAGGGGCCGCGGACATGCCCTTGCCGCATCTACGGATGCCGCTGTGACAGAAGATGGACGTGCTTTAGGCCAAAGGAATTTGAGAAGCAGGTGCAGGAAGGACTTTCTGACCTCCCCCTTGTCCCTGAAGCTGGTCACACTTTAAATGGATGCATTATCTAGCATATGCATTAATGTCTCTGTACACTGTCTATATTAAAATAATCAAACGCAAATTGTTTTAGAATCACACCTTTAGAATCATGGCTTTAGAATCACACCTGAGAGCTCTGAGAAAGGAAGCGAGGAAACGTCCTATTGCAACACAAAGGGAAACCAAGGCACTTGGAAGTGTTTCCCTACCTGGGATTCCTCCCAGGAAGGACCCAGATTTCCCCCTTTCTCCCAGGCAGGTTCTGTCTCCAGCCTCGTGTAGGTGATGAGTCCCCAGTTCCCCCAGGAGCTGCTGGTGGCTGTGTGGGCTTGAGCGGTTGGGGCTGGTCTGCACAGAGCTCAGCCTTGGCCTCCTCGAAGCCCCAACAGAAGGTGGAACCCAGCACTCACCTGTACGATCCACACAGGACATATCTCCAGTCCGAGATGATGAACTTCTCCCAGATTTGGCCGGAGAACTTCCTGCCTGACTTGGCACAGTACACCTCTCCTTCCACACTCCGGATGGAGATGTTCTGTTGGAAGGGGAAGTCAAGGTGTCCTCACTATGTATTTACGGACACACACCTGTCTAGAAATGTCTGGAAGGATGCTCAGCAAGAGCAAAAGGGTTATCGCTACTTGGTGGGATAATGGGCCATTTCTACACACTCCTTGGCTGAATCTTCTAAATTTTCTTCCATATCCTGACATTATTTGAGTAATGAAGAAGAAAAGAAAGGGGAGATGGTAGAATTCAAACAAAGCAGAAAACAGGAGTAATAGGATGCTCTTCCAGTTCAAGCCCTAAGCACATCCCTCGGAATCCTCCTGCCCTCTCTCCCCCATCACTGTTTCTTGAGGCCGTGTGTTCCTTATGGCACAGCTACACAGCTTTCAGGCAGGACGGGGTTGAGGTCCTCTGAATCCAAGTCCAGGGGTGTGAGTTCAGCTACTTCTGATGGGGAAAGCGATCACATCATGGGTTTGTGGTACCCTTCATTAGTGTCTAGGGCTTCCCTGATAGCTCAGTTGGTAAAGAATCTGCCTACAAAGCAGGAGGCCCCAGTTCAATTCCTGGGTTGGGAAGATCCCCTGGAGAACGGACAGGCTACCCACTCCAGTATTCTGACCTAGAGAATTCCATGGACTGTATGGGGTCACAAAGAGTCGGACATGACTGGGTCTCACTTTCACACCATGAGAAAGGGCCGTCTGACCTGGACTTTGAGCAAGAAGTAAATGTTTATTATAGTGAGATGGGGGCATGTGTCACCACGGTGTAGCCTATCCTATCCTCACACAAAGTACCTTTCGCACCATCACGGGGCCCTACCTTGAGGTGAGCGTCAGAGATCTGGGCTTTGTCACACATCTCCTGGAAGAGCTTCACGCCTCCCTGGTCCAGGAGCACACAGACGAACACCCCGCGCTTGTTGGCCGCCTCTAGGATGTCACAGAAGATCTCCACGTCCGTGAACACGTCCATCAGGATGGCCAGGACCTGGGCCAGGGCAGAGGGGTCGGACACCAGAAGGTCAGGGCCAGGTGCTAGCTGGGGTTTTGGCCTAACTCCTCAGTCCCACTGGGCCTGGGAGAGCTGGTCCCATGAATGCTGCACTGGGGGTGGTGGGGATGACAGGGCAGGCCTGTGGAAGCACACAGAGCGGCAGCGGGGGGCCCTACCCGTCTCCAGCCCCTCCTCATATCCTCTGGCTTCTCCTCCCACTGTTGGAGCGGAAAGTGCAGAGGGAAAGGAGAGAAAAGCAAAAAAGAGGAGGCAGAGAGGCGGAGATGAGGCCAGGGGACGTGGTTGGCAGAATCACAGGAGAGGGACAGATTTACAGTTATGGGTTCTTAGCTATTTGGACAGAGAAGGCAATGGCACCCCACTCCAGTACTCTTGCCTGGAAAATCCCATGGACGCCGGAGCCTGGTGGGCTGCCATCTATGGGGTTGCATAGAGTCAGACACGACTGAAGCGACTTAGCAGCAGCAGCAGCAGCAGCTGTTTGGAGCTCGAAGGCACTCTATGGCCACTCTATGGCCACTGGCTTTCAAATGTTTTTAAGTTTCAAACCAGACCCTTGTGGAGACCCCAGGAAGTATAAACTAGACTAGATACTGAGCTGCCCCAGTGGGTGGAGATGGGAGTTCTGCTCAACCAGCAGGTATTGCATCATCCAGCAGAGCAGAAACCTGGGGGGTGAGGGGGTCTAGATACCCAGTCATAGGGAGAGAAGTACATGTTCCTGCCAGGCACCCATTCATCCTTCTTGTGCCAACAGCACCCCAAGCTCATTTTATCTTAGTTTTGACCACATTGCATAGCTTATGAGATTTTAGTTCCCTAGCCAGGCATTGACAGGTAGATTATTTAGCAGCCATTAAAATGATCATTATAATGGTTACATAGAAACTATAAGGAACAGTGAAATGTTTAAGCAAATCTTACTGTTTAGTATAATGCTCACCAAATGTGTATTAACAATTAACCAAGTGAAAAAAGAAAACAAAGGACAAAATGATAGCATGTCTACTACAATTGCCAGTGAGGGAAGACGGTATATAGGTAGACAAGTGCAAAGCCAAAATTGGCAGTCATATTTGGCTGGGGGACTATGGTGATTTTTCCTTCAATGTCACCTGTAATAATAATGTTCTGCCACTTTTCTAATAGTTATAATACATTTTTTTGGACCATAAACATCTGGAAGTAGCAAGAACAAGAAGAGGGTCAAAGAGAGAGGCAAAGGAGTTGGCTGGCACCTATATGGAGCTGACTTGCTGCTCAGTTGCTCTGGGTATCTGGACAGTGGAGGGGACCACTGAGAAACTGCTCACTCTGGGCTATAAGTCGCTAGATGTTTAGAACCGTGGCTCTGTTAACACACAGTTAAGTACACGTGTGTGTGTTAGTAGCTCAATCATGTCTGACTCTTTGTGACCCCTTGGATGGTAACCCACCAGGCTCCTCTGTCCATGGGATTCTCCAGGCAAGAATACTGGCATGGGTTGCTATGCCCTCCTCCAGGTGATCTCCCCACGCCTGGGATCAAACCTGGGTCTCCCCGCATTGGAGGCAGATTCTCTACCATCTGAGCCGCCAGGGAAGCCCACGGTTAAGTACATGTACACATTAAAGCTTGGCGCCAATAATTCTGAGGACCTCTCTCCTGAAAGACAAATGCCTCCTCCTCCAAGGCATCGGCAAAAGAGACAGTTCTCTCCCCTTAGGAGGTCAGTAAATCCTCCCAGTTGTGTCTCACTGAGTCCCTGTTTCCCAGAGCCAGGACTGGTAAGCGGGTGACTAATGGACAGTGTTTTGGCTGGGTTTACAAAAAGCCCAGCCCCTAATGTAAGGGATGCCTGGAAAGACAGGCTCATGCCATCCAGGTTCATCTGGTTTGCCTCCTGTTGGCATTGTCTCCCAGCTGGATCAGTTCAAGGTCAGTAACTTCTTCCCAGGGCTCGCCAGGTGACACTACCGGTAAAGAACCTGCCTGCCAGTGTGGGAGACACAAGACACTCGGGCTCAGTCTCTGGTTCAGGAAGATGCTCTGGAGGGGCATGGCAATCCACTCCAGTATTCTTGCCTGGAGAATCCTCAGGGACAGAGGAGCCTGACGGGCTACAGGCCACGGGGTGGCAAAGAGTAGGACGAAAGTGAAGTGACTGAGCACACACGTATACAACTTCTTCCATCCCCTGTGTGGGAGTCCCACCTCACAGGGCCTGGCGAGCTGAATGATGGAATCCCAAGAGATACGTCTACCTTTCAACCAAGGTAGACCAAAATTGTGGCTGTGACCTCATTTGGGGAAAAAAAGAGTCTTTGCAGATGCAATTAAGACTCTCAAGCTGAGATCATCCTGGACGTTTTGTGCACATGTACTAAGTTGCTTCAGTCATGTCTGACTCTTTGAGACCCTATGACCTGTGGCCCACCAGGCTCTTCTATCCATGGGATTCTCCGGACAAGAATACTGGAATGGTTACCATTTCCTTCTCCAGGGGATCTTACTGACCCAGGGATAGAACCCGCATCTCTTACGTCTTATGCATTGGCAGATGGGTTCTTCACCACTGTACCATCTGGGAATCTTCTTAGGGCCAATCAGACGGACTAGCATGGAGGCATTGGAGAAGGCGATGGCACCCCCACTCCAGTATTCCTGCCTGGAAAATCCCATGGACGGAGGAGCCTGGTGGGCTGCAGTCCATGGGGTCGCTGAGGGTCGGATACGACTGAGCAACTTCACTTTCGCTTTTCACTTTCATGCGTTGGAGAAGGAAATGGCAACCCACTCCAGTGTTCTTGCCTGGAGAATCCCTGGGACAGGGCAGCCTGGTGGGCTGCTGTCTATGGGGTTACACAGAGTCAGACACGACTGACCTGAGTTAGCAGCAGCAGCAGCAGCATGGAGGCATGGGGTTGGCTGAGAAGGAGAGGGAGGTACTTCCCGTGCTAAGGAAGGAAGTCAGCCTGAGAGCACAGCCTGGTAGGGCAGCTCTGGAAATCTGGAGCCTCAGAGAGATGAAGGGACCCAGTCAGGGGGCTGTAGGTCTGCTGGGGCAATGCCCATAAGCAGCATTCATCCTGCGGAGACCTTGAATCGTGGTTGAGAACCCTCCACTACCAGCCAGGCAGACGTGAGTTTCTCATGGGCTGGAAATCCTGCTGCTTTGGGGAAGGCAGGAGGCGGGAGGGGAGAGGCGATTTGGGTCCTGGTGGGGCCACCAACCATGTTGGGGCAGTTGTTGGAGGCACTTAGCACCCCACGCCCCACTTTGTCCTTTGATTGCTACTCTTCCCTTTCTTTCATATGTGCTGATGCTCCCTTAAAAAAAAACAAAACATAATTTTCACTCTTTATGTATTTATGCCTCACAGCATGCGGGATCTTAGTTCCCTGACCAGGGCTTGAACTCGTGCCCCCGCAGTGGAAGCGTGGAGTTCTGGAGTCCCTGATGCTCCCTTTTGAGTTTGGTTGATGTGTAATAACCACAGCACCTGAGCACCTGATTTCCTGAGCACCTTCTCTCAGCCGCACGTTTGTTTCCTGTGACCTTCACAACAACACCATGACCCTGACTTCCCTGGTGAAGAACAGGGGTGCAGAGATGTTAAGTAACTTGCCAAAAGCCGCAGGGCTGGAAGGCTGGAGATGCCCTAGATCCCAACTCAGAGCCACACTCCCAACCAGTCTACCCTGGGCTAAGAGAAGGACTCATCTCTGTTTACATCAGATGTAGTCTGTCCCTTCTCTGCTTGTGGGTTAGGGATGGGTAGGGAAGGAGAGTCAAGCCTGGGAGGGCTGGGGGACCCCTGAGAGCAGAGCTCAAAGAGAACAAGGGCAGAAAGGGCCCAGGTGGACCCTCCACCATCACCTATCTGCTGACCACAGGGTGAGGGGGCCAAGACCCCTTAGAAAGGCAGCTGTGAGAGGCCCATCCCCTCCAATCATATGCTCCCCCCTTTAGCGTCACCCCTGTCCGTGCCTGGTGCTTCTTGCCCTCAGTGCCCACCTGGAGTAGTGACAATACACCAGCACGGAGCCCCAGCACTCAGAGGGGAAGAGGGACTTACTCTAGGAAACCCCCGAGGGAAGGGAGACAGGCCAATCACAGATCCCAGGAGGATGGTGGGGGGGTGGGGGGCGCTGGACCCCTCTCTCCCAGGTCTGCCCTCCCTCAGCAGCCCATGGCAGAGGAACAGCCAGAGAGCTCGCCATGGGGCGCCTGGTGGTGCTCAAGGCCCTGGAGTCCCAGTTGCCAGGTGAGGGGCGGGCACGCTCATCAGCTTCCTCAGCGCATGGTGCGGTGGGGGCAGGCTTCCTGCTGTGTCCCATCCCTGAGCCTTGTTCTCCGTTCAGCTGCTCCCAGGGCAGGGGCTCGGCCTGAAAAGGTGGTCCTTGACACCTAGGGGTGGGGGCATGGAGCTTCTTGGGAACCAGCTTTCAGCTGCCCCTTTGCTCCTCTGCACTGCCCCACTCCCCCCACCCCCACCTCCCCAGGGAGCTGGGTAGAGTTCTTCCTGCACTTAAAGGGAGAGGAAGAGGAATCCAGCAGGGCTGGGGGGCTTGTCTGCTCAGGGTCTCCAACATTTTGGCCTCAGGACCCCTTTACACTCTTAAAAATTACCGAGGCTTCCAAAGAGCTTTGTTTATGTGGATTATAACTATTGATATTTATCATATTAAAAACAAATTGAGAAAATGTTTAATGTTTATTAAACATTATTTTAAAACAACTAATATTTGTTACTTAAGCAAGATTAAACTCATCACATGCTAACATGAATAACAATTTTAAGGCAAAAATAACTATACTTTCCAAAGCAACAATGGAGTGAACAGAATGGCATTATTTTTTAGTTTTGCAAGTCTCTGTGGTGTCTGGCTTAACAGGAGACAGCTGGTTCTCATATGGCTCCTGTAGCAATCTGCTGTGATGTGTTGTTTACAGGGAAGCATATAAAGATAATCCAATCTCACACAAATGAGTGGTTAGAAAGGGCAGTACCTCACAGACTCACTGGATGGGTCTTGGAACCTTCGGGGATCCTGGACCACACTTGGAGGATGGGTTATTCATGTTTTTTGTTTTCTGTAATTTGTGATGCTTTGACATCCCAGGGTTAGTTTATTATTAGAGGTGGCAAACATCTTGCCTAGGAGCAGCCTCTGAGATGCTAACCAAGCCATACAGACCCATGTCCCAAGCTGCCGTTATCTAACTCTCCAGCATCCTGACAATATTTCCCTCCCCACCCTAAATCACCCCAGTGTCGAGTACAGGACAACCAGGGACCACCTGTGGCTCCGAGCCTTCGGAATTATTCAAACGAACCAACTCTCAATAGTTTACCTCGCTCTGCCTTGCCTTTCCTACAAAATCACAATAAAGACGTACGCATTCCCTGGGTCCTCCCGCCCCCTCACCCCGCTACGGACCCTGGTGCTCCCCACATGGCCCTGCGTGGTGTGCAGTGCCTCCTGCTTCTTGGTGAAAGTGAAGTTGCTCAGTTGTGTCCAACTCTTTGCGACCCCGTGGACTGTAGACTGCCAGGCTTCTCCGTCCATGGGATTTGCCAGGCAAGAATACTGGAGTGGGTTGCCATTTCCTTCTCCAGGGGATTTTCCCAACTCAGGGACTGAACCCAGGTCTCCCGAATTGTAGGCAGACACTTTACCATCTGAGCCACCAGGGAAGAACTTGGTACTTGACCCAAAAGCCAGCTATCTTTAGACCAGCCGAAAAGGTTTGCAGAGATCAGAGTTGACTTGGTCCGAGGGCCCAAGCAGCTCCTCTTGGAAATTTTAAGTTAAAAGACAAAATTTAAAACAAGGAGACAAGGAGAAAAGCCACTCTAAGTTGCTTTGAAATCACTAGCACTTAGATACTATCACGAATAAAAACTTACCTATATAAACATCTTCTACTGCTGAAATAGGTTCTGGTACTTATTTCCTGATCTGCTGCTGCTGCTAAGTCGCTTCAGTTGTGTCCGACTCTGTGTGACCCCATTGACAGCAGCCCACCAGGCTCCCTTGTCCCTGGGATTCTCCAGGCAAGAACACTGGAGTAGGTTGCCATTTCCTTCTCCAATGCATGAAAGTGAAAAGTGAAAGTGAAGTCGCTCAGTCGTGTCCAACTCAGCGACCCCATGGACTGCAGCCTACCAGGCTCGTCCATCCATGGCACTTTCCAGGCAAGAGTACTGGAGTAGGTTGCCATTTCCTGATCTATCCTATATATAAATCTGTAAGGGATCATGGCTATTATCTGTTTTCTGGTATCCTTAAAGTGCCAATGAGTACTGTAGGGAACTGCAATTTTCTTCTGATAGTCCTTTCCAGGTCTCCCTGCCTCCAGGGCATCCAGCCCTCTCCTTCCTCCTGACCTCTGCTCTTGACCTGCCCTAGGCCTGGAGTTCCTTTCCCTCCCTTCTGTGCTCAGCAAACTCTTACTCAGCCTCTGAGACTCAACTCACAGGTCACCTTTTCTGTGAAGCCTGCCTTAGTCATGCTCCCCTCTGCTCCCAGGCACAGCGGGTTGTTCAAGTCCAGTGTCCCCTCCATTCCTCTAAGGGAAGGTGGCTGGGAGGAGGGACGCCTCTTGTTCTGCTCTGCCATCCTGGGTGCAGGACCTGGCCAGTGTAGGCTTTGTGGAATGAAGGGATGAGAGCATAACGGGAAACAGGGCCAACTCCTGCTCCATAGGGAATATAAACTGCTGGCTCTGTTCGTTCCTCTCTGTTCTCTTCTGCGGGGGGCTGAAGCCATAGGAGAGGGCGAGCACAAACCTGCTCCCGCCCTCCCCCTCTGTGTGGATGCTACTTCCCAAGGACCGCCTGTGACTGGGGATCCAGCCTCCCTGGCATCTCTGTGGGAACAGGTCACTGGTCATTCCTGAGGCGTGTGTGTGTTGTGTATGGGAGTGATATCACAAACTGCCTGCAGGAGCCTGACAGCTAACAAAATGAAGGTCATCAGGCCTTCCTTGACTTTGTTGTAGTTTAGTTGCTAAGTTGTGTCTGACTTTTTGCGACCCCATGGACTGTATAGCCTGCCAGGCTTCTCTGTCCATGGGACATGCTTTTGAGCAAAGTCTGGGAGATAGTAGAGGACAGAGGAGCCTGGTGTGCTGCAGTCCGTGGGGTCACAAACAGTCAGACATGACTGAGCAACTAAACAACAACAACATCAGGGCCTGGGACGAGAGGGACTGATGAAGAGAGCAGCGAAGGCGACCCACACAAAGGGGTGGCCTCAACTCAGCAGCCACAGAGCCACTCTTCCGACTTGCTAAGAGAAGATGGAAATTCTTACTATTGAGTGGAATCTTCTGATTTTTAAGTGTTGTCCTAAGTTTGTAACACGCTGTGTGGATAGAGCAAAGGTCAGCAGCAGGCCTCGAGTTCACAGAGGTGGAGAGATGCCTCCCGGGTGGGGCCGGGGCAAGAGAAGGATTTGGCAGGGGGATGATGTTTCACAAGCCCTCACCTGGTTGCTTTCCAGGAGCCTCGCTCCCCCTTTAAGCTGCAGCTGAGGATGAGAATTTCGCCACCACCACTGGTCCCCGCCCCTCAGGAGAGCACTGAACTTCGGCGCAGAGAGGCCAGAGGCAGCACACTTAGGAACAGGCCCTGGGACCTGGAAAGGACCTTAGTCCAATGTGTGATCTGGGGCCTGGGGAGGCCCAGGGACTTGCCCTGGGTCGTGTAGCCCACCCAGGCAGTGTGGGCACTCCTGGACTGCCCGCCTGAGCCCGTCAGCAAAATGTGAAATATTGCTCTGAAGTAGCCTAGCAAGTTGAAAGTTGATGCTCTACCCCCTGTTATCTTCTATTTTGTTCTTCAGAACTCTTCTCCCTCTCTTCTTTTAAGCACAGCTTCCCCACTGCTAGTGGCTTCTTCAGGAGCCATGAGATTTCACACAGGGATTTTGGTCCAGTGGCTAAGTCTGCACGCCCAGTGCAGGGACCTCAGTTTCTATCCCTGGTTGAGGAACTAGATCCCACATGCTGCAACTAAGATCAAAGATCCCATGTGCTACAACCAAGACCCGGCACAGCCAAACACATAAATATTTAAAAAAAAAAGGAGGGGGGGTGGAATTTCACACAGTATTGGACTTGGGAAGGGAGTCCATCATGAGAATGGGATCTTAGCAGAAAAGGAGCTTAAATATCAATTTGTTATTTTCCGAGTTCTTTTAGATGTAACAGAATTAATGCTTTAGTGGCTCAGATGGTAAAAAAATCTGCCTGCAAGGCAGGAGACCCAGTGTTGATCCCTGGGTCGGGAAGATTCCCTGGAGAAGGAAATGGCTACCCATTCCAGTATTCTTGCCTGCAGAATCCCCATGGACAGAGGAGTCTGGTGGGTTACAGTCCATGGGGTCACAAAGAATTGGGCATGACTGAGCAACTAACATGCACACACATAAATGTAAAATAAATAATTTGAGTGATGAGACAGGGAGACCCTTTACAGATAACAAAGTCTTCTCCTGGGAGGCCATTCTCACCTCTGGCTCTCTGCAGTTTGGGGAGGAGAGGGGCCACCCATGCCCCTATGCTAAGGAGTCATTTTGTGCATGTGGGTAGGATGATCCCCTCTCCCGTGCCGACAGTGTGCAGCCCCTGTGGATCCACAGTTCCAGGAGCAGCAGGAGAACTCCTGACCAAGTGCCAGTCTCGGCGCCTTAAATTCTGCCAGCTAAGCTCTGGTCTTGAAGGATTTTTCTTTCTTTAAAGTCACCTATTAAAAGGTAAATGCTCTGGGGAGGGAGAAATCTTTTCTGCTGCTTCCTCTGACCTCTGCCGACCACCGGCTGGATTCAAGCGCTGTGCTGCATTTGGGCAGACAGGGCCAGACGAGTCTGGGAGGAAATCGGAGGGGTTTGCATCCCAGTAGAGCAGCCCCTTCATTCAGAAGCACAGACGCGAGGCGCCTCGCCTAGCCTGGGGAACTCGGGAAAGCCTGCCTGAGAAGGGGACTTCAGTCCCCTTTGGTCTTAAGAAGGAGTAGGTGTTAGAGGAGACGCCAGGAAGGTGAGGAGGCTCCAAGCAGAAGGAACGGCATGTGCAGAGGGCTCAAGACAGAGCCTGGTGGGTTTGAAAATCTCCAGGTCACTCAGGATTGAGTGGCAAAACAGGGGAGAAGAACTGGAGGGGTTGTGAGCTGCGCTGCGGAGTCAGCTCTTCCCAGTGGGGGCAAGTGGGAGCCACTAAAGACTCTAAGCAGTAAAGGGGACAAGTTCAATTTGAAGTATAGAAAAATGGTCTACAGGGCCTTCCTTGGCTGTCTAATGCTTAAGACTGCGCTTCCACCACAGGCGGCTCGGCTTCAAGCCCTGGTCGGAGAACTAGGATCCCACAGGCTGTATGGCATGGCCGAAACATAAAAAGTGTTTACAGCAGCTTGGAGACGAGGTGGTCGGGGATCAAGATGGGAGAGGAGGGTCAGAAGGGAAGGTATAGTAGGAGATCCAGCAATGGGTGGCCAGGAAAGCCAGATGGTGACGAGGGGGAATCTGGAAGTCAGTGATCTAGGGCCAGGCAGAGATGATCTAGTCCAGTCATCTGGCCTGCATGCCTTAGAGCAGGAGGCACCCCTTTCTGCTTTCCTGCAACCCCCACCCCCACCCCTGTGGCCAAGGAGGTGCGGGCTCGGCCATCGCTACCTGGCTGGTCCGGGTGATGCAGCGGCGGATGAGGTCCCTGATGTTGCTGTGCTTGTCTGTCTGGAAGTACACAGTGGCGCTGGACTTCTCCTTCAGGTAGGGCTTCTCGGCGGAGGCCCAGGTGTGCAGCAGGGCTGGCTCACTGCCCTCTGAGGCCACAGGGAAGTAGGTACCTGATTGCAGGGAGCAGGAGTCGAGCCCCTTAGAGCCTACCTCAGCCGCCCCTGGGGGCTCCAGGGCACAGGGGGGCTCCTTGGCCTGGGCCTGGATGTATTGGGCCTCCACTGAGGACAGGAAGTCCACCTCGCCTTCCTGGCTGAGTGCCTGCCAGTAGGCCTCGGGACCCCCATCCAAGAGGGCGTCTGTGGCCAGCCGGGCACTCTCATTGTCGCTGAAGTCAGCCCTGGCTGGCCGGACCCACTGGCTCTTGACATCTTCTAGGCGTTTCTGGATCTTGCCCAAGTGTCTTGCCCGGCTCATGCTGCCCTGATCCTGAGTCGTGGTGGGGGAGGGCGGGGAACGGCTGACACCCGAGCCCTTCCTGATGTCAGGGCCACACCGCCCAGGAGGAGCAGGGCTCCTGGCACCTCTGGAAATTACCCGTTCCTGGCACTGCTGTGAGGCCCGCAGCCAGGAGTAGCTGCTCCGAGGAGGTGGTTTACTGCTGTCCGGAGCAACCCTTCACAGGGCTCATCACCCACTGCCAGGGGTTGGCTTATCTCTGAGCAATACCCGCCCTGCCTGCCGGCCAGGAGGGCCGGCTCCTTCATGCCTGGGCACACTCAGCCCTGGGAGACTTCCTCTCCTCCCAGCAGCCGCGCTGAGCCAGCTTTCCAGCTTGTTGTGCAATTCTCCCTGAGCTCCCCAGGCCCCACTTAGGAAGCTAGCAGGCTCTCCCAGCTCCAGCGTCACCTGGTGCCTTGGGTCCCCCTCCTGAGCTCTTCAGTGCAGACGCTGATTGGTTCAAAGACAAGTTTTCCTGCCAAGTCCCTGAGATCCTGTGTCCATCCAGTCCCCGTGTGAGGAGGGAACTGGGTGCCTGCCAGGCAGAACTGTCTACCTGGTGCTCCTCCTTTCTCTCAGTGACTCCTGAAGGTCCCTGACCTCCCCATCCCCTGGAAAAGCCTTCTCTCCCATTGCTCTTTCCTTCTTGTGTTTGTCATGGGTGGTGCTTGAGCAGAACCGCCAGATAGGTACCAGTTCTGGGGCCAGCACTGGGCCATTGGACGTCTCTGCTTGGAATACCGTCTTGACAATCTTCAGTCATGTCAGACCCATGGACCGATGGGATTGGTCATTCTCAGTGCTGGAGGGGTAGGTGGTCACAGGTATGTTTAAAGCAGGTGAACCGCTACTTTAAAGGGGGAAGCCACATTTTCTTTCCAGATCAGGGCATCATCAATTCCATGTCAATGAACTGCAAAACCTAGAGTCCTGGTGTTACCAAATCAGGTCTCGCTGCTCGAGACTCAAAAATCAGTACTCCAGATAGAGACAAATGTTGGTAAAAAGGAAAATTTGCCTTTAATCAGAATTCTGGCAATTTGGGAAGATGGTGGATGCAGTATCCCCCTAAAACCACCTCTAGAGATTCTGCTCAGCCATGAGATTTTTAAAGAGAAAAAGGGAAGTAGCCTTAGTTACTCTTTGAGGTACGGACTCAGGGTCATCACTGTCCCCCACTGCATGCAGGCTTGTTGACCTCTTGTGATCTTTCTTAAGATACAATCTTGTTCACACAGCTTGTTCATGAGATGACTGAAGGGGAAGTTAGGGAAGAAATCTGATTATCTGTTAATTACTTATTCTTATTTAATTTCTACTTCTTTGATCTATGGGAAGAACCAACAGATTAGGCAAGGTATTCTGTGATCAAAAGATCTGAAAGGTGCGCTAGGGCCAGGAGATGAATAGAGCATGGAGGTACCTCTTTAAGATTAGTGACAAGACAAAGGGGTACCTCCTGCAGAGAGCTCTTTCCTGCCAAAAGCTGTTTACATGACTATCTTTGAATGGTTTCTTTCAGAAACAGACTCTGAGGCTAGGATTCCAATACAAGTGATCCCAAGAAACACTGATGGGGGGCAGAGGAGTGAGATAGAAAGGGGAGGGAGCTGCTGCAGGTGTGTTAAGGAGCAGGTCCCCATCATGGCCAGCTGGAGTTTATGAACATCTATCTGTGGGAACAACTGGGATTCCCAGGTGGCGCTAGTGACAAAGAACCCACCTGTCAGGGCCAGGATCGTAGGAGACGTGGTTTGATCCCCAGGTTGGGGAGGTCCCCTGGAGGAGGGCATGGAAATGCTCTGCAATATTCTTGCCTGGAGCATCCTCATGGACAAAGGAGCCTGGCGGGCTATAGTCCATGGGGTCACAAAGAGTCAGACACGACTGAATTGATTTAGCACACACGTGGGAACAACTGGACTCCACACCCTCGCCCTTCCTCCAGATCCTGCTCGTGCAGGTGGACTTCACCTCTTGCTCACGTTCTCCTTGAACCCCCCTCCTCCCCATCTCTTCTGGGTCCTCAGCCTGTTCTCCAGTCTGTGTCACCGAGTCCAGCCCCCAGTCCAGTGAGGGGATGATAATCCACGGGATTTGAGCTGATTCACTGCGAGGCTCAGAAGCTCTCAATTACCGAGTACCAAGTACTGAGTCCTGAGCCTGGTGTTGGAGACCCTGCATGTCTGTGATGTGTGTGGACATCCTTCGCTTGGCTGTCGTCAAGTCCTCCCCATACACTGGCTCTCTGTGCTAAGGGACACTCAGAGGATCAGGCCTCACTTCACAGACGTGAAAGGCAAGGTTCAGAGAAGAGGAGTAACTTGCCCAGCTAGTGAGTCCCTGGCATGATCCCTCGAAAGTCCGTGTGAGTTCTGCCAAGCTTCACCCTCCCTCACCTTCCCCTGCCCTTTTCCACTCAGAACAATACAAGTCTTTTCAGTTCCAGAAACTGTATAAGGGAGAAGGCCAAGCACTTCCCTGCCAGTCCAGTGATTAGGACTTCGCCTTCCAATGCAGGGGGCGTGGGTTCAATCCCTGGTCTGGGCGCTAAGATCCCACCTGCCTTGTGGCCAAAAAAAAACAAAACATAAAACCAAAGCAATATTGTGACAAATTCAATAAAGACTTTAAAAATGATCCACCTGAAAGAAGTCTTAAAAAAAAATAGTGCTAAGGCTGAGGAACCCTGGTCTAGGGCCCTCACCCATGTGGGAGATCCAGTCCCCTGCCTTTGCTCAGCCCGCCCCCTCAGCGGGGAAGTCCTTGCTTCCACCATCATGGTTGATTCAAATCCTTCTCAGCATTCAAGGTCTTCCTGAGTCCCATCCATGAGAGGGAGCCTTTGCTGACAGTTCTTAACTGGTTCTCCTCTGAGCTGGCAGGGTACTTCCAGAACTTGCCTCTTGTACTAATGATAGGTACACTGCTTCATCTTCCCATGACGCTTAATTCCTTGAGTGATGCAAAGGCAAAAATTCCTTCCATGCCTTTATCAGGCCCAGCTGGGTTCAGACTGTGCCTGTGACTGTATGTGACCCTGGGGAGGTAACTTAGAGGGCCCCCTGGACTTGACTTTTCTGTCCATGTAATCACAGAATACTCAGGGAACATGTCCTAAGTACTAGGTGCTATTCTACGTGCTCTGCGTGTGTTAACTCATTCGGTCGTCATAGCAGCCTTGTGAGTAAGTGCTGTGACCATTTCTGTTTCATGGATGAAGGAAACTGAAGCACAGAAGTTACCTGACTAACAAGGTCATCTGACTGGGAGGCGGCAGTGCCAGGAGCCACAGGTGGGTGGTCTGGTCCCCATGGCAACCACAGCACCCTCTGCCTCTTTCACGGGATGAACCTCAAAGGTGTGAGATCTAAGAGAGAAGGCATGAGTGATATGAGTGGCCCAGCCTTGCTCCATTCTTCAGCCTAAGACAGTGTCAGTCTGTTCTCTAGGATATTGTATGACATACTGTATCCTGCTGCAGCCCTGCAATGTGTTTGTAAAACTGAGGCATTGGGTGGTTGTTAGTCATTCCGTAGTGTCCGACTCTTTGCAACCTCGTGGACAGTAGCCCGCCAGGTTCCTTTGTCCATGGGATTCTCCAGGCAAGGATATCGGAGTGAGTTGCTATTTCCTCTTAAGAAGGTTAAGGAAATCCCTCAAGGGCCCAACGGCAGAGCCTGGATTGGGTTTGTCTCCAAAGACCTTATTTTTATCCGCACCCAAATTCTGGTAACTGTGGGTGTAAATGAAAATCTCCTCCTTCCTACTGGGGGGCTGAGGAAGGGGCTGGGGGACCAGAAGACATGACTTAGCTTCCTGGCACCCCAGCACCTCTCCCACTTTGGGGCTGGCATGGAGTAGGCATTTAATCAATGCTTGTTGGGTGAATAAATGGCTCAGGGCTCCCGGACCAGAGGCCAGCTTACATAGGCAGAAGCTACTCAAGCAGGAATCCAGAGCTTTCTGTGGGGTGGCTCAGGGGCTGAGGGCCTGGGCTGTGGGCCCAGGAACCTGGAGGGATGGGGTGTCTGTTTGACTCGAGGGGCACCCGCTACCCTCCCCCCTGCCCCTCCCCGTCAAGGCCTGTATCAGCATGAAATTTGTACAGTCTCATTACCCAGTGACCCAAGAAGTGCAATTAAGTTGAAAATTAGTTGGCATAATTAATTAGACGGGTAAATAGCTCCCTGTCAACACCAATCAGTCCATGCTGCATATCATCAGCTCAGCCCAGGCAGGCAAGGAGCTCGAGCAGCTGCTGCTTCTGTGGCAGGCCAGGGCCTAGGGTGGGAGCGGAAATGGGACAGTGTGTCCAGACAGTTCCCGTAAACCCCACCCCCCTCTCCAGGTCCTTCCACCACTGCCTTTCACGGGATCAGCCTCCCAACAGCCTCCCCGTCAGTCTCCCATCCTTGGTGCCAGCAAAGCCACGACTTAATTCCCAGGGGCCCACAGTTCATGGGATCACAAAGAGTTGGGCAGGAGTTAGGGAATGAACAGCAGCAACACGGCAGCGAAGCCCTTTGTTCCCTCACATTTCCTACTTTTGAGTTCCTAATCCCTTGCCCAAGAATTCGGACATGCATAAGAACCACAAGAGCTCCCATTGTTTTTGGCTAACAAATTTGCAGAAGCTTTTTAAAAAATTAAGGTATACCTTAGATGCAATAAAATGTACCCTTGTTACTACACAGCTTTATGAGTTTTGAGGAATGTGTCCAGTGTTTTGGACTTCCCTGGTGGCTCAGTGGTAAAGAATCTGCAACACAGTGCAGGAGACCTGGGTTTGATTCCTGGTCAAAGGAAATGGTCGGGAAGATCCCCTGGAGAAGAAAATGGCAACCTACTCCAGTATTCTTGCTGAGAGAATCTCATGGACAGAGAAGCCTGGTGGACCACAGTCCTTGGAGTTGCAGAGGAATGAGACACAGCTTGGCGACTAAACAACGACATACAGCTGTGTGACTGTAATCAAGCAGGACCCTGTGTGGCCTTCCTGAGACAGACCTCCCCATGTCCTCCACCTGCCTCTTGTTTACAGAGAATCTGTAGCTTCCTAGGCCTTCCTCAAGTTCCAACGAATAAATTTAACCTGAAAAGTGATAGAAGGCAAAGGAAAGGGAAAACAGTGAAGCAAGACAAAATCATAGTTTAGCCATTGAACAAAGTCAAGGACATCTAACGCCTCCTCAAGGGCTATAGATAATATTATGAGCCATGTCCTTGGAGCCGTTTAGCAGATATTGAAACCCCTATCAGGTAGAAGAGCTGACTGTATGATGCCCACACGCACGTAGACCCCAGACCAGCTGGAACCAGAAAGTTGATGATGTTGACTCCAGATTACCTCGCCACCAACCAATCAGAAAGATGTCCACAAGCTGATCACACACCCCACAACCGCTCTCCCCTATTCTATTTTTTAAAACCTTTTCCTGAAAGTCAGAGGGGAGTTTGGGTCTTAAAACCACTAGCTGTCTGGGCTCCTTGCTTGGGGCCCTGCAATAAAAGCTGCACTATCAGAAAATGCCCCCTTGTAATCAGACTTTCACTGTTTGGCTATCAGATATTGTCACCTAAATTAGTCAAAGTCTCTAAGCTTTAAATTATGAGCCAGATACCGTAATTTTGCCGCAATGTGGTTGTGCAATTTCAGGCACAAATACTACATTTGAAATACAGGTGCAGGAAGAGATGCTAGAGATACGATTTGACAGGATTAAAGTGTAAAAGCCTAGGCCCTGGATGCCTGACTACTTTGGGTCTGACTCATGATACCCATTAGCACTGTGATGAAGCTAGCCCTATGGCTCTGCACCCCGACATAGCTGGGGGTGCCAAGACACACACCATGACCTCTGCCATTGCCATCACACCTGTTGGAACTGTGGGCAAAACCACTGCCCTGTTCCAGGGCTGAATCTGGAAGGGGTAGGCTTAACTCCTTGTGGCCCCAGGGCTGCTGGGACCACACCTAGCACCACACCTTACCTGTCAGAATGCGGAGTGGAGGGCCCTGAGAGGTGAATGCTGTAACCCTCTCCTGTCCTCTGGCTAGGGGACCTTGCTGTCCTCTCCACCCTGGATGTGCAGCATGGGAGATGGCTCTGAATGCGTTTCCAGCCAGGTCATGGAAAGGCCTGCCTCGGTTACTGAAATCAGAACCTGCACATCTTTGGAACTAGGAACTAGGTCTTTGATTGGACTAAAATTTGGAGATCTAGAAATGAAAGAGAAGCCAGTATAGTAGAATGTGAGAAGCCTTTTACGTCGTCATCAAATGCTCAAGGGCCCATTCTGGGCTCAGCACAGCTTAGAGCATGACCTCTGCTATGGTCTTGCCTACAGTCCAGTGGGAAAGACAGCAAAGGAGAGTCATGACACTGAATTGGGATGAATGTTAAGGTCACAGGAGCAAGCGAATACAAAGCAGGGAGGGTGACCCAGCCTGGGGTCAGGAAGCCTTTTTGAGGTCACCACAGGTTGGTGGAATTAGCTGGGGGAGGTGGGAGGGAATGGGTGCCCTGGGGGTACATACACTGAGCATGTGCTGGGGGATGAGGGACTCAGGGTTGGGTAGGGGGCGGGGAGGGGGGAAGACTTGAGCCCCAGAGGTCAGACCTGCGAGGGGTGGGGAAGGAGGGATGGGGGAAGGGACAAGAGTACTTCCTTCTTTATCTCTTGGACAGTGGGATCCATAGAAGCTGTTAAGCAGGACACAGAGAAAACTGCCGCCATTGGCCTCAATGTGGAGAGAACAGAGGCCCTCAGGGAACACCCAGCTGTCAGGGGCGAGGCCTTCCTCCTCCTGGCTGCTGTGTCAGCGTGGCTCAGAGCAATGACTCTCAGACGCTTCCAGCAACAGGCTGACTCACATAGCGCTGTCCACTCGTCCAGTCAAAGCTGGAGCTGGAAGGGCCATGGCCCTATGCTGTCGGACCGGATGGCAGAGCTGGCTGCTCCCTGCAGGGTGTGTCTGAGGAAAGCTTCCTCCTCCCGCCCTGCACTCAGCCTCTCTCAGCCTCCCTGGACTTGCCCAGCTAGCTGCACCCTGGCTTCCGGCTTATCACAGCCAGAATAACCAGAGGAGACCCGTGGGCCTGCAGCCAAGTCCTGCCACGCCACAGAGCCCTGGCTGGGAAGGGGCCAGGCCTGGGAAACCTCTGCCTCCTCCCAGAGAACCTCCACCCCAAACCGGTCCCTTCTCTCCAGCCTCCTTCCTTCCCCAATAATCCTTCTCCTCACCCAGCCTCTTGTTGTGCAGTCATTCAGTCAAGTCTGACTCTTTGCAACCCTTTGGACTGTAACCCACCAGGCTCCTCTGTCCATGTAATTCTCTAGGCAATACTGGAGAGGGCTGCCATTTTCTCCTCCAGGGGATTTTCCTGACCTTGGGATCAATCCCATGTCTCTTATCCCCCCTCCCGCACTGGCAGGGGGTTCTTTACAACTAGCTTCATGTGTGAAGCCCCAAATTGTATGGTAGATGAATTATATTTCATTAAAGCTATTTATAAAGAAAACCACATCGTTGAAGTCATTAAGTTTTGGATAGTTTGTTAAGCAGCACTAGCGCAGCAATAGCTGACTGATACACTATGTATGAGTGCGATTTATAATGAGCATGGGGTATTTATGTAATGAAAATGATGCAAATTCAGAATTTATTTGTTTCCCCACAAACAGGCCCCTCTTTCCTGTTTTCCTGCCCAGTGGTGGCACCAGGACATTTCTGGGCATGGCCTCTCTGAATCTGGAGTGACATTTAGCTTCTCTATTCTTGGCAGTAAACCAGAGACAAGTCCTGGACGATCCTGTGGGCTGTGTCTCCGCTCGGCTCCCTCCCTGAGGTCTCTGCAGCCGTTCCCCGGACGTGTTTTTATTTCCCCAGGCCTGGATTGTCTCCTGGCTTTCCAGTGGTTGCCCTGCCCGGATCTATCCCGGTCATAGGGAAAGAAGAATTTGCAACACTTTTTCCAGCCAGTTATTCTGCTTAGCCAGCCCTGAGCCTGCCTCTCAGCACACACACACACATTCCTGTGAAATGGGTTTAAACAGCCTCTGCTGCTGTCAGATCAAATCTAAGCCTCATCAAATGCCTGGACGTGTACCCCAGGAGTACGATGTGATGATGTTCAAAAACTGATCAGCTGGGTAAAGAGCTGCTGTCAGTGGTCAGGCTAAGGCTTCCTTCCGGTCTCTCCTCCACATCTGGTCTTCCTCCACCTTCAGGATTTTATTGGAGGTGAGAAAACTCCAGGGCTGCAAATAAAGGGAATGTTCAATTCAAAACATAGGTTTAGAAGTGGAATACGTGGACTCTAATGACTGACTACTTCAGCTTCTACATCAAAACTTGAGAGGACATACATAACCAAGATGATAGGTGCAGGAGAGGTGATTGTTCAGAATATAACTTGAAACTGTTTAAGGAATTGAATTTTAGTGTCAACACAAAAGTCTTCCCATCGTTTTTATGTCTTCATGTTAACAGTGTCTCAACATTTATACCCGTAAATATAAAAAAATAGGAACAGAATTAATGCTCATTTTCTCATTCTAGAAAAAGGAAACGGCCATCCACACAGACATGAATTAAAGGAGATTAAAAAGCTGCATCCATCTCATGGATATTTGTTTCAGATTTTCCATTTTTCCATTTAATACTTATTTTTCAAATCTATAAATATTTATGATTTTTGATTGTGTAGTAATAATAATGATGCCAATTAAGAAAAAAATGACAGAGACTTAGAGCCACAAAGGAAACAAAATTTTTAGTGTATGTACCTATTTTTGTTAAGAGGAATGGTAGGGTTCTCAATAACAGACATTCTAACATAAACTATGTATTGTATGAAAATACCATTCCAAGGATAGGAATAGAATGGAAATATGAGTTCTGGGGTGAAAATAAATGTAAGTTCAGTTCAGTCCTGTCCGACTCTTTGCGACCCTGTGGACTGCAGCATGCCAGGCTTCCAGAGCTTGCTCAAACTCATGTCCATCAAGTTGGAGATGCTATTTAACCATCTCATCCTGTGTCATCCCGCTCTCCTCCTGCCTTCAATCTTTCCCAGCATCAGGGGCTTTTCCAGTGAATCAGTTCTTTGCATAGGTGGCCAAAGTATTGGAGCTTTAGCTTCAGCATCAGTCCTTCCAGTGAATATTCAGGATTATTTCCTTTAGGATTGACTGGTTTGATCTTGAAGTCCAAGGGACTCTTAAGAATATTCTCCAACATCACAGTTCAAAAGCATCAGTTCTTTGGTGCTCAGCTTTCTTTATAGTCCAACTCTCACATCCATAAAAGACTACTGGAAAAACCACAGTTTTGACTACTGAAATAAATGTAAACAACAAATATTAAAGAAGAGCGTATTCACGTGTATTTAAAATAGATTATGGTTTGTATGGGATCCCTAAGGTATTTCAATTTAATTGGACGCCTGTTTAAAAACAAAAAATCTGACAGGCAGTTACATTTTTAGAAAATCAGCATATACCATTTAGTGGAAGTTACATCCTTTGAAACTGAATTTACAACAACAACGTTTAGATATCAATTTAGCATTAATCGAGGAAGTATGTAGATGCTTTTCAACATTATTTTAGGAGGTGCACGTGAGGAAACACTTCTGGAAACTGCTGCTATGGGCGGGGGAAGCGCTG
The DNA here is from genome assembly GCA_917880005.1 of Nanger dama. Classification (NCBI taxonomy): domain Eukaryota; kingdom Metazoa; phylum Chordata; class Mammalia; order Artiodactyla; family Bovidae; genus Nanger; species Nanger dama. The sequence goes on from CAKJTW010000075.1 coordinate 1,422,538, forward strand.
GTGAGAGCTGTGAGATGGAATTCTGCCTCCCTTAGCTACAAGAGGCAGGTCAGGTCGGAGTGACCTCTTTGTGAGTTTGCGCATCAGTACGAGTAGGGCAACAACGATGTTGACCCCTCCAGTTTGTTCCCAGAGTTAAAGAGCCGCCCGGGAAAGCTTCTAGCAGAAAGGAGGGAACCTCGACTCCCGAGTTTAGTGGGGGGAGGTAGGGGAAAAGAAGAGATCCTGGGAGAAAATGGGGATCAGGTTGCTCAGAGTAGGTGACCATTGACCTGGCTGAAGAAGGGAGAGGAGGAGATGTCCGCACAGAAAAAGGGCCTGGCGAGGGGAAAGCTGTGTCAGGCGGAGGGAGCAGTCCTAGTAAAGGCCTCGAGGTGGGAAGGGGCTCGCTCCGAGAGCCCCAGACCCCACCCCCGGGTTCCTGCCTCCCCTCTTTCTCACCCCACCCTCCATCCTCCCCCAGGGTCACTAGGCAAGTGTGTGTGTGTGCTGGGGGGCGGGGTGTCCCTTTTGTGGAGTTCTCGGGAGGTCCCTGGATTCCTAGGGTGTGTGTGTGTGTGTGTGCGTGCGTGTGCGTGTGTGTGTGTATGTGTGTGTGTGTTGGGGGCGAGGTCTCTCATTTGGCCTTCTGCCTGGCCCTCTGTTCTCCAAACCCAGGGCAAGCACCCTCCGCTCTGTCGGGTTCTCGTGGCGGGGAAGAGCCTCCCCGGGATTGGGAGATTGTGGGTTTCCCAATGGGGACCGTGATGTGGGGAAAGCATCCCCAGGACTGGGTATCCAAGTTACATCCAGCCCACGAGGTCTGGGATCCAGACAACCTACTCCATGCGCGACTCCCCCTGTGGAAACAAGATAAGGCTCTAAGAAGCACACCCTTCGTGGCGCTGACCATACTCCCAGGGGTCGCTTCTTCAAACGTAGAGAGATCCATCCCCCGCCGCACCCCCCTTCCCCCGCCCCAGCCCTCCGCCGCCAGTGTTTTCTTCCCCAGCTCCCGGGAATTCTGATGCCTGCTCTTAATATTTTTTGCCACCTCCTTACACTCATGTTACCAGTTTCCCCCTTAACATTCCCCAGTTCTGGGGGATTTAAAAATTCTTCTCCAACACTTCATAATTAAAAATTTCAGATAAACAGAAGCATCGAAAGAATTATCCAGTGAATATTCATATACCCATCATCCAGATCTACGTTAACAGTTTACCACTCTTGCAGCCTCTCGCTTTCTCCACCTCTGTCCTTAGGCTCGTCGGTCCATCAAATGGTCTTATCTTTTGAAACACTTCAAACTTGGAATCTTCAGTAATCACTCCTGCAAAGTCCTTCTGTTAGCCTGTCGTTGGCTGCAGTTCAGTCTTAGAATACATTTTTAAAGGTAAAATTTACACACAGGGAAATAGATCTGAAGTGTGCTTCCCTCTAGATGATTTTGGACACTACATGGAAGAGTTTTTTATTTTAATATTTATTTTAATGTGTATTAGGAGAAAAATAAGCCCCCGTTTTCCATTTATAACAGTGACAGAAAGCGGCCTTTAACAACGAATGTATTTAAATAAGCTGATAATTAACATAAAGGGCTTGGGGTGAAGGAGAGGAGAGGGCTCCCAAGATGCCGAGGCTGCGGCTCGAGGTGTCGTTTCCACTGCTGTGGGCGCTTCTAAGAAGGGTGGTTTCAGCCGCCGAGCTCCGAGCAGCGGTGGAAACTTGGGGCGTCAAAAGGGGCTGGGCACCAGGCTAGATCGGGGGTTTGTGGTGAGGCCGGAATAGTGTCCGTGTGTTGTATGTTTTCAAATCATTATGCTTGTGGGCCCCCACTCCAACTGATTGAAGCTGGGGATATCTCTGTGATCACAGCACGCAGCACCGGGCCAGAAACACCAAGAAGTGTTTTACGAGATCACGACTGTGCAAACGTTTTGTAAGCACTCTGCAAAAATAAGAGTTTACAAGAGTAGGAAGAATCTCGCGGCCCAGGGTCTCCCCTACTCAGCGCCGGGGGTCCAATAAGCCGCAGTGTTTGTTGATTGATAACCAGACCATCATGCTGAAGTTGACCAGAGAGGCGTGGGTGGTTCAAGTAAGGCAGACTCCGGAGCGGGGACTTGGGTGTCCTAGGTCAGAAACTGCGGAGAAAATTGAAGCTGTGATTTTCTGAGCATGCGCACCGGGCCGCCGCAACAGCCTCATTATCCTACTCCCGGAAACTGCCCGTAGGTGCCTCGTTAGCGCAGTAGGTAGCGCGTCAGTCTCATAATCTGAAGGTCGTGAGTTCGATCCTCACACGGGGCACAATACTTTTGCTCGCTCCGGCTTTTTTCACTCCTAGAAAGATAGGTCTTCCTTGAGTAGACCCGCAAGCTCCAGACGTCTGTGCCACCGGCGAGCTAGCCCTAGCCTCCCCGAGGTACCATGTGCTACGGGTCCAGCGTCCTGGACCCGGCTGGAGGACTGAAAGGGAGGCCAGGGCATGAAGATAAACGGTTGGGGGCGGGTATCCACGTGAGGCAGACTAGCGCGCCTTGGGCTGGGTACCAGCTGAGCCCCTCGGTAAGATACCCACTCTCACCTCTAGCGCTACGAGTCCGGGTACCCAGGGGGGTGCACTCACCCCCCCACCCCGCCCTCCACCAGGGATCCTTCCCTGGCCTTGAGCCCTGTTGGTTGCGGGGATGTGTACAGCCCAGGGTGATGGAGCCCTAGGGTGCTTGCTATCCCGGAGGGCGCTGCGGACGCCGCGGGGTGCAAACCCCTAATGGAGACCTTTAGGGGAGTAGCTGGAACCCAAGGCTTCCCGGCGAGGGTCCTGGTTATTGACTCTTGGCTCCGAGGAAGGGTGGGTCAAGGAGACTGTGGGGAAGTGGGTGGCACTGTGTTGAGTAGCCAGACCGCGCACGGGCGCTGAGCACCATGTGAGCAGGTCGGGCTGCAGAGCTGGGAAGTGGCCGGCTGTGATGGGGTCTGGGGGAGGGCGGTGTTAGGGAGGTTGTTCCGGCAGCAGGGCATAAACCTGACAGGGACTGTGCTGACCCTGCGTTTCCAACAGCTGCTGCGTCCTAATGTTCGTCCATGAAGTTTCTGATAATTCAGTCATTCTGAACAGGTCAAATAGCAAATTAAATTAAGATCTGATGTAATAGGGCAGAACCTGTGTACCCTATTGCAAGTTAATCACCTCAAGGATGTTGCCTATAAGCTTAAATTATACACAATGGCCCATCTCTGGGAACCCTGCCTCCCAGGTAATGAGCATTAAGCTGAAATACCTTTGGTTAGCTCATAAGAAGTCTCCTGACCAGGCCTACCAGTGCCGGAGGGTAGGCAGAAGAAGGGGCTTCACAGCCCCTTCTGGAGGCTAACCGGAACCGGAAATGTTTGGCTACACACCCTCCCCTTTTAGTATAAAAGAAGCCTGAATTCTAGCTCAGGTAAGATGGATCTTTGTGGAGTCCATCGTCTTCTTGGCTATGTGGCTTTCTGAATAAAGTCGCTGTTCCTTGTCCTAGCAACTCCCCTCTCCATTTATTGGCCTGACTTGCCTTGCCACTCATGGCGAGCTGACAGTTGGGAATTTGGGGCTAAGGCCCTAGCAGCTGGCAAGACCACTTGTCCTGAGGCTCTTCCTTCAAAACTCCCCAAAGCCGCACTGGTTGTTCCAGCGCTGGGAAGTTGGAGCAAGGAATCAATATTTGGGAGCAGACAGGCTCAAAACAGTAACCGTAAGTCTCTGAGGGTGTGTATAGTTGGAAACTTTATTTCTTCTTTTGGGGCTTTTTCTCTGGAGTAAGCCAATTTGTTTCATCTGTGAGTGGGATACCCTGTTGGAGAGAGGAAAGAGTTGGACTTCTGCCTAATTTGTGAACCAGTTCATTTGTTTCTTTGGATGCTAGCCTTTATGTATGCGGTTTGTGTTTGCTTGTCTTTTTTTTTTTTTTTAAATTTTGCTGAGCATGGATCTTAGTTGGGGCACTCAGGATCTGGAGTAGCTGACTAGGGATCGAACCCCAGGCCCCTGTGTTGGGAGCTCAGAGTCTTAGTCATTGGATCACCAGGGGAGATACCTGTCTTGGATTCTTTAATGTGTTTGTTTGGCTGGGCCGGGTTACAGCACTCAGGATCTTTGATCCTGAAGCATGTGGGATCCTTAGCTGTGGCATTCAAACTCTTAGTTGCAACGAGCGGGATCTAGTTCCCTGACCAGGATTGAACCCAGGCCCCATGCTTTGGGAGCATGGAATGCTTTTGATATTTGGACAGACTTTCCAAAAAGATCAAATTCTAAATGAAGTTCATTTAGCCACTATCTGAGGTTTTTACAAAGGATCCCTGGAACTCCTAAAATTATGTGTCTCTCCATCTCAGAGAGAGGAATATTAAACTAATTAGGCTTATTTGGTGTGTTAAATCACATGGGAAGCATTGTCAGATAAGTGGTGGTGAAACTTCTTACTTTGTATTGTATGGGTAAACAATTATTATTTAATATACACATCTTAGAAATTATATGGAATTTCTATAGTTCTGGTATATACTAGTAAATTATATCAGGCATAATTTTAGTAATTATCTTGCACAGTATGTCACAGCAGTAACCATGTTCTTTTCAATTGCATTTTAATTTGGTTGATGCCAAAGCAAAACGGCATCCCTTAGGTGAGCAATTGCTATTTATGGTTCTATGGTGGCTTTTGAAGGACTCTATAGCTATTTTGTGAAGAAGCAGGGAAGAATGATGAAATCTTTTATGTGCAAGCATCAGGGAAGTAAAATAAAGGAAGGGAATGAAAAAGAGAGTGAGGATATGTTGCTTCAGACTTTAACTCCTCCAGGGGAGCTAGCTGTCCCAGTCACTCTGGCTATTATGCCAATATATCTACCCCTTCTGGTGGCTCAGCGGTAAAGAACCAACCTGCCAATGCAGGAGCCACGGGTTCGGTCCCTGAGTTAGGAAGATACCCTGGAGAAGGAAATGACAGCCCACTCTAGTATTCTTGCCTGGAAAATCCATGGACAGAGGAGCCTGGTGGGCTACAGTCCCTGGGATCACAAAGAGCCAGATATGATTTAATGACTAAACAACAGCAATCCAACCCTTCCATCACCTTCCGTGCCTGTCCAGACTCAATTTCTGACCCTAGGGCTGTGGAGCTCAGGACTTCCCCTTCTAGGGATCAATTAGAAAAGCCTGTGTTAGTGTCTGGGGCAGGAACTTGGTCTGGTGTCATCATCTAAGACCCAATTTAGGCCAAGAGCCATTTCCTGGGCAGGGCAATTTCCATTGCCGTTATCTCATATAGGGAGCTAAATACAGATGACTCACCAGCTGCGTTTGTCAGATTTGCTTAGTTGGAAAGATCACGATCCTTCTTTATAGAGAGGATTCTCTACACTTGAAGCTATAATATGCTTGAAACTAACATGGTATTGTAAATCAACTATACTTCACTGTAAAAAACAGAAAACGAGAGCCTTGGAATCTAGTGATGAGTCTGTGTGTGTTAGTCATGCAGTCATATCTGACTTTCCATCCTGTGGACTGTGTAGCCCACCAGGCTCCTCTGTCAATGGATAAGAATTGACAGGCAAGAATACTGCAGTGGGTTACCATTCCTTTCTCCAGGGGATCTTCCCAACCCAGGTATTGAACCTGCATTGCAGGCAGATTCTTTATCATCTGAGCCACTGGGGAAGTCCAGCAATGAGTTCAGGTTTGGAAAATGGGCGACAGGCAAGGCTCTCCATTGTGGTGATGTAATCTAGCAAGACTCCATGGGGCCTTCCTGGGACAGACCTTCCCACGTTCTCTGCTTGCTGCTTGTGTGTGTGTGTGTGTGATTTTGAAAGAATCATTTTCTCTGCTTTCTTCTTATTTGTAGAAAAACTTTAGCTTCCTAGACCTCCTCCAGTTCCAAAGAGTACATTTAATTGGAGAAAATGCAGAATTAAAGGAAAACAGTCAAGTGAGACAAATCATGGGTCCATTAAACAAATGCATGACCTTTAGCTCCCCATCAGAGGCCATAGATAACGATGAGTTAAAGTTTTTGAGCTATTTAGCAGATACTGAAAGCCCCAGCAAGTGGAAGCGTTAACTGTATGCTACCCACAAGCACGTTAACCCCAGACAAGCTGGAACTAGACGGTTGATGTTACTCCTGATTAACTCACCGCTAACCAATTAGAAGAATGTCCTGATTGATGAGAGGGTTGTGGGGTAAGCTGAGCATATATCCCACAAAACTCTCCCTCACCCCGTCTTTAAAAACCGTTCCCTGAAAGCTACTGGGGGAGTTTAGGCCTTTAGAACATTAGCTGCCTAGACTCCTTGCCTGGTGCCTTGCAGTAAACACTGTACTATCCCAAAAGTAAAGCCAAGTTCAGTCGCTCAGTCGTGTACGACTCTTCGCAACCTCATGGATCACAGCACGCCAGGCCTCCCTGTCCATCATCATCTCTCGGAGTTCACCCAGACTCACGTCCATCGAGTCCGTGATGCCATCCAGCCATTTCATCCTCTGTCGTCCCCTTCTCCTCCTGCCCCCAATCCCTCCCAGCATCAGAGTCTTTTCCAATGAATCAACTCTTCGCATGAAGTGGCCAAAGTACTGGAGTTTCAGCTTTAGCATCATTCCTTCCAAAGAAATCCCAGGGCTGATCTCCTTCAGAATGGACTGGTTGGATCTCCTTGCAGTCCATGAGACTCTCAAGAGTCTTCTCCAACACCACAGTTCAAAAGCATCAGTTCTTTGGTGCTCAGCCTTCTTCACAGTCCAACTCTCATATCCATTCATGACCACAGGAAAAACCATAGCCTTGACTAAACGGACCTTAGTTGGCAAAGTAATGTCTCTGCTTTTGAATATGCTATCTAGGTTGGTCATAACTTTTCTTCCAAGGAGTAAGTGTCTTCTAATTTCATGGCTGCAATCACCATCTGCAGTGATTTTGGAGCCCCCCAAAATAAAAGTCTGACACTGTTTCCACTGTTTCCCCATCTATTTCCCATGAAGTGATGGGACCGGATGCCATGATCTTCGTTTTCTGAATGTTGAGCTTTAAGCCAACTTTTTCACTCTCCTCTTTCACTTTCATCAAGAGGCTTTTAGCTCCTCTTCACTTTCTGCCATAAGAGTGGTGTCATCTGCATATCTGAGGTTATTGATATTTCTCCCGGCAATCTTGATTCCAGCTTGTGTTTCTTCCAGTCCAGCGTTTCTCATGATGTACTCTGCATAGAAGTTAAATAAGCAGGGTGACAATATATAGCCTTGATGTACTCCTTTTCCTATTTGGAACCAGTCTGTTGTTCCATGTCCAGTTCTAACTGTTGCTTCCTGACCTGCATACAGATTTCTCAAGAGGATCGTGGAAAGCAAGAGAGTTCCAGAAAAAGCAGAGAGTACTATCCCAGTATGGATAGATTGGCTGCATGCAGGCGAGTGGTGGACCCGATTTTGGTTCAGTAACAATGACTCAAATCTGGTTTTGGGGCCACCAGATGTTAAGATTTCCTGTTAGATATATCAAGCAATATTTAGTAGGCTGCTTATCTGTTTCATTTTTGTGGAAAACATAATCTTCGATAGCCAAGAATCTCTTTAATACTTCTCTGCTGCCTGCAGCTATAAATGGTAATCTTGGTGGCTCAGACAGCAAAGAATCTGTCTGCAATGTGGGAGACCTGGGTTTGATCCCTGGGTTGGGAGGATGCCCTGGAAAGGGAATGGCTACCCACTCCAGTATTCTGGCCTGGAGAACTCTATGGACAGAGGAGCCTGGTGGGCTATAGTCCATGGGGTCCCAAAAAGTTAGACACAACTGAGCGACTAGCACTTGGCAGTTAAGCCACTATCACTTGGCCTCTGCTTCATGAATCCATCCCATCATCCCCACTGAAACTAGGAAGCATATCAATAGGCATCTTTTTTAAAAAATTAATGTTATTTTTGGCTTGCTGGGTCTTCGTTGCTGTGCATGGGCGTTTTCTAGTTGCAGCTAGTGGGGGCTACTCTTCATTGCCGTGGTGGCTTCAGTAGCTGTGGTATGGGGGCTGAGTTGCCCTGAGGTGTGTGGGACCTTCCCGGACCAGGGGTCAAACCTGTGTCCCTTGCATTGGCAGCTGGATTCTTAACCACGAGACCACTAGGAAAGTCCAACAGGCGTCTCTTGTCACAGAGTTTTCCAGCTTTTCAGGTACTCCCTTCACTCAGTGTCTGAAGAAGGGAGTGTCTTAGGACTGAGCAGGAAGCTGGGAAGAGAGTGAGGTTCACATGTGCTAGGTCTATTCCTTTGCTGGTGCCTTTCTATAGCTTCATCTGCATCACACCAGGGAAATTCTGGCATCTCCGAGTGGTTAAGGAGGCCAGCACTGAATCCATTATTCTGTCAGGCAACCAAGTAAACTGTAAGAGATACTTTCAATTGCATGAGAGTGCCCGTGATCCATTCATGGGCTCTGAGCTCCAAGTGCACTCTTCAGTGCCCGCCCTGCGACCGTGGATGGGACCCTTTGTGCCCGTCTCCTCAGTGTGCACGGTGGTAGGCTGCCAGTAGAGGGCACGAGAGGACACTGCAGAAGGAGTGGGGCTTCTCTTTCAAGCCCGAGGCGGTTTTCTTTATTCTGGTTTACTGCTTTGTGGTCCCTCGGAGGCTGGATTATGTGGGGACACCCAGTGGTGCCCCGTCCAGCCGTGTGCCTAGAACGCACAGCCTCCTAGTGACTTCACAGCCCTGCCTGATGACTGCTTTGCTGTAGTCTTCCTTGGCACCCCGGCCTCCCTTAGCGCCTGGTCTCCAGCCTTGGTTTGTGGGTGCCCCTGGGGGTGGTTCTCCATTGTTCCCAACAGGGGCCCTTGGCCTTCCTTTGTCAATAGAAATTGACGAGGACAGACAAGAACTTCCGGCCAGGTTTTACTGGGGCCCCTGCTGCAACAGGAGGGAGTGAAAGCAGGGGCCCTTGGGCGCTCCCTGAGGTGGGCAGCGAGCTTGTTCCTCTCACGGGTGAGGGCAGGGGCAGGGCCGGGGTCAGGCCGGAAGGGTGTGTTAGGTGGTTTGCCTGCCCCTCTGGTGGCACTGTGCTTAGGGGACATGTGCAGTACCCTGCTTTTCTCCTGATACCCAGTTTTTGCTCTCAGCTCTCAGAAGTGGCAGTTGGGTTTTTTGGTCTTTGTGTTTCTTGTCCATAATTTGTCCCAGCTGTGCATGTGTGCCAAGTTGCTTCAGTCATGTCCAGCTCTTTGCTTTCCTTCCCATACAGTCTGAAAACCCTAAATAAATGTCAAAAAGAATGCACTGAGTCAACAGTATTAAAACTCTGAGGTGTGAACCACTTCCTACATTGCCAGAAGCGTAAAGGGAGCTTGTGCTGTCACTCAGTCTGTCTGACTCTGTGCGACCCTATGGACTGTAGCCCCCCTGGGCTCCTCTGCCCATGGGATTCTCCAGGCAAGAATACTGGAGTGGGCTGCCATGCCCTCCTCCGGGGGTCTTCCCAACCCAGGGATGGAACCCGCATCTCTTGGTCTCCTGTACTGGCAGGCGGGTTCTTTACCACTAGCGCCACCTGGGAAGCCCCAAATGTGCTTGCACAGTTATTTTGAGTCCCTTACAGTTTCTTTGTATTCTGCTGATGGAAACATTTGTCCAAGTGCAAGCAATGCAGCACAGGGTCCAGGTCCCAGCCTGTCTTACTGGACTCTCCCCTTTAGAACACAGCCGTTGCTGGCCAGGACACACACCAGGGCACACACCCTGAGCTCTGACAGCACTTGGGGTCCTGACTCCCCATGAGCGTTCGCTCAGCAGCCTCAGAGTGCCTGCACCCCCAGGGACTTACTCTCTGCTGCTAGGTGGGCATGTGGGCCAGCTCTGGCCTGGGCGGCCCACCAACCCCTCTGCTGGCCAGTGTGTCTGAACCTAAGCCTTGGGGAGAGAGGGGTCTCTTTCTGAGCTTGTCCTTCTTTGGGTACTTTCTCAGCCCTAGGTACCCTTAAATATTTGGCTGCGGTGGCTCTTATTAGTAGTTGCCATACTCAAGATCTTCATTACCACGTGTGGTATCTTTTAGTTGGGGCATGCAAACTCTTAGTTGTGGCACGTGGAATCTAATTCCCCAACCAGGGATCAAACCGGGGCCCCTTGTGTTAGGCGCTGTCTTAGCCACTGGACTACCAGGGAAGTCCCTCCTTTAGCATTTATATAGCATCATAGTTTAATAACTCTAACTTCTGTTCAAATGATCTGGTTTGTCTCCTGATTGAACTGAGCACTGATCTGAGATGAATCATTAAGAATGTTAAGTGCACCCACATTAGTAAGTTAAGCCTTTGCCAGTCCTCGTAATTCCACTGTAATGGTCAAAGTGGAGGCACTGTGGAAAGCCTTGGCACATGTTCAAATCTTGCTCAACATCAGAGAATTCCAACCAGAGAGAAGCCATGTGAATGCAATAGAATGCAATAGGTATTTAACCAAGTCAGTAATGTACTTGTCACCGCTGAACCCATACTGGACTCTCTAAGTGGAGGGCCTGCATTTCTCCAACCAGAAAGAAACCCTGTGAATGTGAGGTAAAAAGGCCTTTAGGAGCTGCTCTTCTCCAGCTAACTCAGAGGAGTACTGGAGAAAAGCTCTGTGAATGTAGCCAGTGTGGGAAGCATTTTAGCCAAGCTCAATCTTCATTCAATTCCCCGAAAATTTCTATTATGAAGGAACTGGGGTCAGGTTGAGGATAGACTGTCAAGAGGCAGGAAGAGATAATCAAAAATTTACTTCAGTAAATGTGATAACCTTTGAAGTGACAACCAAACCCACGAGATTGGAGACTCAGCCAAGTATCTGAACTCTGCTAAGCCAGTGACTTTATCAAGATTATTGGGAGAATCATAGGCTTAGAGAAAACCGGAAGGAGGAATGTAATAAAGAACTTTATGTGACTGAATGTATAACTCACTTTCACTGGATGAATAGGAACTTTTGAAGTTTAAAATATTATAAAAGAGGACTCTGTGTAGTTTTCAAAATCAGTATGAGTGGATGTAAATTCTAGTAAAGAGGACTTGAAGTAGAGGTCAGAAACGCAATAACCAGCTAATTCTAGTTGGCAGAATCACAGTATTTTAGAAGTCGAATGCTGTTGGCGAGCTAGAGATTACTCACCTAAAGTTCCCATCACACCCAAAATATTTTATATCCTGTGATTTCGTTGTGGCACACGCCAGCCTGGACCATAAAGGCATGTTTGCACCTAACTGAAGACAGACAGAAAGATAATGAGGCTGACAAGGTGCTCCTGGGAATCCAATGTCTTGCACAGTGATGGGATATTATCTGAGGATGTTGGACAAAAGAGCATTTGGTTTACCATACCGTTATACTTTGTGCCTTGTGCCGAAAATAATACTCTTCTGTACCGTGCACTGTGTGTTAAGTACTATACCAGGAACCTGACCGTGTGCTTTTTCTATGCTCCTTTTAGAAATGGGTTCAGGAAGTGACCTGCCAGCCAAGATGATGAAGCCGCGAGCAGCTGTGCTGTGGAGCTGTTGGCGCCATGCGGAGAAGCAGACAGCGGCTGGGCGCGGTGAGTGCAGTGGGGCCGCTGGCGAGGGAGGCCTGGCTGCCGGGGGGGAGGGGCCGTGGGGCGGGCCTCTCCTCACTGCCCCTGCGCTACAGCTGCTGCTGGGTTCAGCTCCTGGTGCACAGCTGTTGAGATGCTGTCCTGTTCTTTAGTTCTCCATTTATCCTTGAAATAAAACCTCATCAACTTAAGTCCCTGAGGTTCATGCCGGTCCCTGCAACCTGAAAGGGCCTCATACAAAGCTTTAAAAGCTCCAAATATGTTTTTATTGTTAAAAGTATAACAATAATAAGCCATTTACAAGTCCCAAAGCACCAGAATTAGGAACACATAATTTTTATAAACACACATTTTTCGTACAAAGGTTGATCTTTATAGGCATTTGAAATAAATAATCTGAAAATCAGCAGCACTGATTGCAAAATAAGTATCTTGTTCTCTGACTGTCTCAAGGTGACCAGCCTCCTATGTAGCCAAAAGGTGAGGCGTTTGACATCTGTTCTGGGCCTGGGTGGCGAGTCTCTGGCGGAGGTTTCTCACTCTCTCCATGAGATCCTGTTCCATGGCATCCCAATGCATTTTTCTCTGGTTTAATGAAACTTGGAAACAAAATTTAAAATTAACAGTAGTTAGTTTGAGCAATGGTATAGCGTTTAAAGATAAATATGTTGCAAATACCAATAATGAATATTCTAAATCAAATTTCTTACACAGAAAAGCCTAACCTATTACTTGGTCCTGTGAGGTTCCATTTACAAGTCAAATATTTGGTGGACTGAACGAATGCTATTAGATAACTTATTTGCTTTTGGTTATCTTTTCTTGTGTGTGGGGAGGAATACAGATTAACTTTTAAATCAGGAAGAAAGCTAGTCTAAGAGAGAATCCAAAAAAAAAAAAAAAAAGAGAGAGAGAGAATCTGAGTTTTTGACAATAGTAAGTTTTTCCGCCATGGTGTTTATTGTAATGAGAAGATTCCAAGGTGCCAAAATTAATAGTGAAATATACACCATGACCACTTTCTAATGATTCAATACATAAATCAAGTACTTTTTACAATGACCAACACAAGGAAAGTCCAGAATCAAGCTTAGAACATTACAATGTGTCTAAGTGTAACAGCCATTTCATATTGATTCAGAGGGGTAGTAAATACTGGAATTCAATAAAGAAGCATCTTAAAAACATACTTCTCTGAAACTTACATACCCAAAGAGCTCCAATTTGTGAAAACTATTTTCCCCCAAGGAATAAAACATTTATGCTTTTTCATTTTGTTGCCAAGTAAGAAACTTGCCAAATGTCAGCTCGATTTTGAAGTTGAGAATATCTAGTTAAAAATTCTGATGTGTTGGAGTAGAGAATAGTTGAGAATCTTCTGTACTTTCATCTGACTTATGCATGACTTTTGGTTAATTTCTTATCCTGACATAGTGTTTAGAGATGCACATAAGAGTATGTATGTTACTGAATGTATTTTATACCATACTGGAACTCATGACTTGTTGTTAGGTATATTTTTATAAAGCTGGTCTTTTGGAGACATTCTATAAAAATCTGTTCTTCTAAAAGAACTCAAAGGACCTTGTGAAGTTCTGCTTCATTTATATGACAGTTTTATTGAAGAAGTGGTTGAAGAGTCTGAGTTTCCTGTCCTCTCCTCTCCTTTTAAAAACAAATCAAGTCCTTTACAGGGGAAACTATTAGCTCCTTTATGGGCTAACGCTGTGACTGCATTTCTGAAAGATGTTTCCATTCTAGCCTATCCCTTCCAGAAATAAACAGAAACCTCCAGTGAATCAAGTCAAGGGATCAAAAAGCAACTGATCAGCACGGAGCCCTTTGCCCTCAGCAATTCTGAGCGAGCTGGCCCCGCAGTGTGTCTTGGAGTCCAGAGCAGACTCCTGTTTCCAACGGTTGCTGGAGGCAGCTCAGCCCAAGAGTCAAGAAAATGCAAATGTGGAATAGCTTTGAAAATTAACCCTGAGATTTTCTTTTCACAAGGATGTAAACAATAGTTACGAGTATCATTCATTTAGTCGGGGGCAGACTTCCGCTAGCGCCTCCAGCTGCGCTTTGGGCAGCAGTGCTGGGCCGAGGACACAGTCGCATTAATGACGCCTGGCAAACCTTCCTTACTTGGGGTTTGGTCTGACCCAGTTTTCCCCCAGCTGGAAACCTGAGAATCTTGCTGCTTCCACTTTAGGATTTCCGTGATCAGTGCCCTGGGAAAATGGTCTCAGTGTGCTGTAAATATAATTTAAGCCACAATCTTGCCTTGTTAGTGTTTAGTCGCTGAGTTGCGTCTGACTCTTTGCAACCCCAATGGACTGTAACCTGCTGGGTTCCTCTGTCCATGGGATTCTCCAGGCAGCAATACTGGAGTGGGTTGCCATTTCCTTCTCAGGGGATCTTCCTGACCCAGGGATTGAACCCGTGTCTCCTGGGTTGGCAGGAGGATTCTTTACCACTAAGCCACCTGGGACACCCCCACTCTTGCTTAAACATTGCTAAATCTAACATGATAGGAGACATCTTTCTTGTTCATTGACTTACTCTGTGTCAAGGACTCCATTTGAGAAATGTCATTTAATTGTGAAGTTCTAGGCAGACAGCCTGAGGCGACCTGTTCATCTCGGCACTTGGGCACTACAATTATAAAAGTGGGAAAAAAATGAAAGAGTGGAGTGTATAGAAAGCCTTGATTAATTCCAAATGGTCCCTAGTAAATTACAATTGCCAAGGATAAAAAGCCCCTTACTTTTCTACTCTGGGAAGAATGCTGTCACAATTCAAAAGGCAAGCAAATTGCTGTTACTGAGAATTAAAAGCTGAGCTGGAAGTAAAGTACTTTAAAAACACCTTTAGCAAAAACAAAAAACCAACAGACAAATGAAAAATACAGGTGCTAGGACAGAGATCCCAAACAACTGCTGGGAGACTATGCAATGTGGTTAGCAAGCCTTTCTTGAGGACAGCTGGGAGCGGCTCACTCTTGGCTTTACCCAAGTGGGGCCTGATCAGAGGACACTGCACACAGACACAGCGGTGGGCAAGTTTCACCCGGGCTTCTTAAGACTGGGAAGCGTGGCAGCACTCCACACCGAACCAGTGCCTCTTATTTTTTTAATCCCCATCCTTTAGCTTTGTTTTTCCTATCTCCTAACTCCTACAGGTTTACATCCAATAAGGTATCAGAGTCTTTTTTTTTTTGATCCTAACGTGGCTTAGGATGCCCCCTTCCTTTGTATTCCTGTCACTAGGACCCAAGCCTCCACGAGTCGGACCCAGACCACTTGGGTCACACAGACTCGGCAAGGTGATGCCTGCCTTCACCTGGGCTCAAGAACTTCAGCTAACGGTTTCAACTCATAGTTTTAGCTCAATCAGCCTTTGCGATAATGTGTGTGCATGCTAAGTCGT
Source organism: Nanger dama (assembly GCA_917880005.1). NCBI lineage: Eukaryota > Metazoa > Chordata > Mammalia > Artiodactyla > Bovidae > Nanger > Nanger dama. The sequence continues at coordinate 1,437,539 of CAKJTW010000075.1, forward strand.
GTCGACTCTTTGCAACCCCAGCTCGCGCAGGTTGCCATTCCCTTCTCTAGGGGATCTTCCTGACCCAGGGATCAAACTCCTTTCTCCTGCATTGCAGGCAAATTCTTCACCACTGAGCCACCTGGGAAGCCCAAGACAATGGATTACCAAATGACTAATTTGAACTGGTGTCAGGGAATAGAATATGAGTCATCTTCAAGTGATTGAAGGGCTATCATGTGGCAGAGGTAGTAAGTACACTCTCCAGAAAAGTTTAACTGTAGTTTATTTACAATGTTGTATTAGTCTCAAGTGTACAGCAAAGTGATTCAGTTATGGATTCTTTTTCATATTCTATATTCTGAGTTATTACAAGATACTGAATATCTTGTAATATACTGTGTCATACAGTAGGTCTTTTATTTTATATACAGTAGTGTATGTATCTGTTAATCCGAATACTAATTTATCCTTCTCCCCCTGCTTCCCCCTTTGGTAACTGTAAGTTTGTTTTCTGTCTGTAAATAAGTTCATTTGTATCATTTCTTTAGATTCCACATGTAAGTGATAGGATATTTGACTTTCTCTGGCATACTTCACATGGTACGGTAATCTCTGTGTCCATCCATAGCTCTGGCATACTTCACATGGTACAGTAGTCTCTGTGTCCATCCATATCGCAGCAAATGGTGTTATTCTTTTTCAAGGCTGAGTAGTATTCCACTGTATACATGTACCACATCTTCTTTATTATCCGTCAATGGACATCTAGGTTTGCTTCTGTGCCTTGGCTATCGTGAATAGTGCTGCAGTGAACAACGGGCCGCATGTATCTTTTCGATTTGAATTTCTGTCTTTTCTGGCTACATGCCCATGAGTGGAACTGCCAGACCAGATGGTAATTCTACTTCTAGTTGTTTTAAAGATACCTCCACACTGTTCTCCGTAGTGGCTGCACCAATTTACCTTCTTTCCCATCAGTTGTGTAAGAAGGTTCCTTTTCTCCACACCCTCTCCAGTATATTTTTCTAAACTTTTCCGATGGCCATTCTGACCAGAGAATGGGCTTCCCTTGTGGCTCGGCTGGTAAAGAATCCGCCTGCAGTGCAGGACACCTGGGTTCGATCCCTGGGTTGGGAAGATCCCCTGGAGAAGGGAAAGGCTACCCACTCCAGTATTTTGGCCTGGAGAATTCCATCAACTCTGTAGTCCGTGGGGTTGAAAAGAGTCAGACACAAATGAGCAACTTTCACTTCATTGACCAGAGAATAGTTTTTAATCAGAAGATTTACAAAAGAAGAGCAGATTCAACTATATGTAAGGAAGGAACAACTTTCAAATAAAATAGTGGCAGAAAACGGAATAAGGCACTGTGCTCACAGCTCTGTTAGTGTGCTGGCATTGGCTGGGCAACAACCACTGCAGGGATGATTCACATATCAGCTCCTGCCAAGTCTCATGTGTCCTCCCAAATCCATCCTGCCCACAGCTCCTTAATTCACCCTTCCAAAGGGCTGGGTTATAAACATGGAGGGGCCAATGGCTCCCTCCTCCTTTGCTTATAGCAACGTTTCAAACACTGCAGAGCAGATTCACCTGTAAAACTTTAAAACAAAAATCTAGCTTTCCAGTTTCTATCTTAGATCTACGAAATTAAATCACCATTGGTCAGGCCCTGAATTTTTTTTTTTTTTTTTTTAATAATTCTGTTTTTGGCAGTGCTGGGTTTTAGTTGCCGTGTGGGCTCTTCTCTAGTTGCAGCGCCCAGTGCTCGGCCTCTTGTTGCCGAGCACAGGCTCTTAGGGCATTTGGGCGTCAGTAGTTGGGGCAGGTGGGCTCAGGAGTTGAGCACGGGCTCTTAGGGCATTTGGGCTTCAGTAGTTGGGGCAGGTGGGCTCAGGAGTTGGGGCTCCCGGGCTCTAGAGCACAGACTCAGTAGTAGTGGCTCCTGGGCTTAGTTGCGCCATGGCAGGTGGGATCTTTCTGGACCAGGGATCAAACCTGCATCTCCTGCACTGGCAGGCGGATTCTTTACCACTGAGCCACCAGGGAAGTCCCTGAATATGTATTTTTGAAAAAACAATTTGCAATGCACCTAAAAAATTGCTGGTCACTTGCTAATTATAACAGAAAGGTAAAAGTTCTTTTTCTATACTTCTTGTACTGTAGCTTATTTCCTTCATTTAATTAAGGTATTTATCTTAAAGCCCCAAAGGTGATTCTTATTATTTAAAATTATCTTTTTCTGAAGTGGTACTACACATACCACACAAAATTCAAAAGGAGCAAAAGGAGCAAACTAAATTTCCTTCCTTTCCCTAACTGCATTCCTTGGCTGGGAGGGAAAGCCTGTTTTCGGTCTTCCACAGGTCACTCTGCTGACTGCCAGGCTCGTAAACAGGATGAAGCCCAACTGCTCAGCCTGGCACTGAAGGTCCCTGTCACTCTCTTGAACCATCCTTGTATGGAAGCCCTCTGCACCAGTTAGCCTAACCTGAATCACCATGACAGGCAAGTTTCTGCCACTGATTCATTATTTTTAACAAGTTCTGTCTCGGACAAGGTGGTACTAGTGGTAAAGAATCTGTCTGCCAATGCAGGAAACATAAGAGATGTGGGTTCGAGCCCTGGGTTGAGAAGATCCCCTGGAGGAGGGCATGGCAACCCTCTCCAGTACTCTTGCCTGGAGAATCCCAAGGACAAAGGAGCCTGGTGGGCTACCGTCCATGGGGTCACAAAGAGCCAGACATGACTGACGCGACTCATACGAGGGTAGCTCATGGAGGCTTTAATTGGTCAATCCACAAAAATGGTAAGGGAAATGGTGTGTATGTGTGTTCCTGAGAGAGGTCCTTGGGGAAGCCTGCAAACCATGAGGGGTCAGAAAATGGTGTAAATCAATGTTGGAACTGTAACAAAATTACAGATTACCTAGTCTATACTCTTCTCATTTTACAAATGAGGAAACACCAGCAGGAAACACTTTCTAATAAACACAGATTAAACACGAGTAAATAAACTAACCAGAAGGACACAGCTTGGTGACTCTGGCTAAGTTTATTTGAGCCGTGTCTTCCGTTGCTGTGAAGCTGGGACTAAGTCTTCCTGTCACCTCACCATGAGATCCTGCCTCCCTGAACGGTCCTCCCACTGCTCCAGGCTCCTCCCTTTCTTCAAGGCCCAGTCATTTAAAAAACATGGTTCCGCCTGACCACCAGCATTTACTAATGTCATGAAAACAATAAATTTTGTAAAGATTATTCACTTACCACAAAATTCACCCCTTTGAAGGGTACAATTCAGTGTTTTTAGTACACCGAGAGTTGTGTAATCATCACCACTAATTCTAGAACATTTTCACCATCCCCAAAATAAACCCCCGTTTGCACTGGCAGCCCACTCCCCTACCGCTCCCACCTGCAAACCGCTAACCCACTTCTGCCTCTAGAGATTTGCCTATTCTGGACATTTCATGAAGAGAATCATATAACATGCAGCCTTCTGGTCTAGCTTCTGTAACTTAGCATAAGATTCTCAAGGTCCATCCATTTTGTAGTATGAATCAGTTAATTCCTTTTTATGGCTAAGTAAAATTCCATTGTATGGGTATCCCAATTTATTTTATCCATTCCTCGTTTGAGGGCTATTTGGGTTGTTTCTCCTTTTTTGCCTATTATGAGTATTGATGCTGTGGGCAATTCAGTATACAAGTTTTTGCAGGGATATACTTTCAATTCTCTGGATGTGTGTCTAGGAGCAGAACTGCTGGGTCACATGCAGTCTCTCTGTGTTTAACCTTCTGAGGAACTGCTGGACTGTTTCCCGCAGCAGCTGTGCCACGCCACATTCCCACCAGCACTGCTCTGGTTTGGCTGGTCCTTGCCCACACTGTTAATGGATTATATCGATGCTAACTGATCATGAAGCTGCATCTCATTTTTAATTTTTTTCCCATGTGGTTTTCATTTGTATTTCCCCTAATGACTAATTTAGGAAGATCCCTGGAAGAGGGCATGGCAACCCACTCCATTATTCTTGCCTGGAGAATCCCCATGGATGGAGAAACCTGGCGGGCTACAGTCCATGGTGTCGCAAAGAGTCAGACACGACTGAAGCAACTCAGCATGCAAGCACAATGACTAATTTAAGCTGAACAGCTCTTCATATGTGTGTTGGCCATATGAGTATCTTCTTTGGAGAACTGTTCAAATCTTTTGCCCATTACAAATCTGGGCTAATTTTATAAGACATTGCTATTCAGCTTCAATTTAAGTTTACAGGCCTGGGATTTTAGGGTCAGTGAGGGCCACTCATATTGTCCAGAAGGTTCTGTTTTCTGGGAAACAGTAAGAAAATCCTCCCCATTGCTAAGAGAGACTGGCACTAGGCACCATTTACATGACCAGTCTGTTGTTGGCACACTTGCCTGTTCCCACTTCCTGTGCCTCCTTTCCAGCTCTGAGTGACAAACCAAGGCAAGCACCTGTGATCAAAATGCCATTTTCCCAATTATAGCCGATTATCCCCCAGTTTTGGGATTAAATGACATGGATTTAATTTCTATACCCTGATTAAGGCAATGATCAAATCCTTATACATATGCCTTTTGAAGATGGACGATTATCGACCACACTCTCTCTGACTGGTGAAACTCAGGGATGCTGACAAAACATAGGTGACAGAACAGGAAGACACCGTGGAGGGGGCAGACCCAATGTAGGAAGACTATGGGTGCAGGCAGTCTTTTGTGGTTTCTTCCCTTTTACTATCTCTAAATTCAGAGGTTCTTGAAAAGGGTCAATGGTTTTCTTCTAGTGTAGGGGTCAGTGTGACAGGGTGAGGGAGTAAGGCAGCGCCAGTGGTTGGTGTCTTCTACAAGCAGGTTTTAAACATAGCTTGCCTAAGGGCTCTGAGTACTGAGCCCTAAACTCAAAAGCATGAGAGGTATGAGGGGTTTCAAAAGCAGCCTAGTTAAATGAGCATGATAGCATCTAATCTCTATTTTTACTTTTCAAATTTGTGTACTACAAAAGTAATTAAGGTAATACACAGCTGCATTAGTCATAAAAGCCCCGAACTAGATATAACCCCAGAGAAGGCAATGGCACCCCATTCCAGTACTCTTGCCTGGAAAATCCCATGGATGGAGGAGCCTGGTGGGCTACAGCCCATGGGGTCGCTAAGAGTTGGACACGACTGAGTGACTTCACTTTCACGCACTGGAGAAGGAAATGGCAACCCACTCCAGTGTTCTTGCCTGGAGAATCCCAGGGACGGGGGGAGCCTGGTGGGCTGCCATCTATGGGGTTGCACAGAGTCGGACACGACTAAAGCGACTTCGCAGCAGCAGCAGACATAACCCAATGTCCGCCAGTTAATGAATGGATAAATAAAACATGGAATACCCATACAGTGGAATATTACTCAGCATTAAAAAGGAATGAATTACTGATACCTGCTACAACATGGTTGAACCTCAAAATATAATCTAGGTGAAAGAAGTCAGATACAAAGGACTAAATATTCTACTGACATGAAATTTCCTGAACAGGCAAGTCTACAGAGACAGGAGTAGATCAGTGGTTGCCAGGGGCTGGGGGAGTGACAGGAAATGAGGTATGACTGCAAATGGGCATGGGGTTATCAGGGGTGCTGCAAATGTTCTAGAGTTGATTGTGGTGATGGCTGCACCACTCTGAATATATTTAATATATGGTAATACAATACTATTGAATTATATACTTTGTATAGGTGAATGGTATGGCATGTGAATTATATAGCAATAATGCTGTTATTTTAAAAAGTAATACATACACATTTTATAAAAGACTGAAACAATATAAAGTATAGTAAAATAAAAGTTCTCTGTATCTGTACTGTTTTAGAATTTTAAGTTACAGTTTTGAATTTTCACTGAATGCCACTGTAATTGAAAAGTGAAGTCACTCAGTCGTGTCCAACTCTGCAACCCCATGGACTATACAGTTCATGGAATTCTCCAGGCCAAAATACTGGAGTGGGTAGCCTTTCCCTTCTCCAGGGGATCTTCCCAACCCAGGGATCAAATCCAGGTCTCTCGCATTGCAGGTGGATTCTTCACCAGCTGCCACAAGGGAAGCCTTGCACCAAAACCTTACGTTTGATTAGACCCTGTGAGAAGTTTCCTCGGGCTGCTTTCATGTACTGCTGTTCTGAGGACCAGTTACGGGCAAAGCACGCTTTTTTTTTTTACTAAAATTAACTAGATATAGCACTTTGGGAACAAATTATATTCTCATATATTAAGGGGATGCCCAGGACCATGAAACCATGGAATAAAACAGAATTCTATAGAATGGCTGAGAAATTTTTCTTGGAGCTTTTTTTTTTAAAACAGCCCCACCTCCTCAGCCCAGTCTTCCCAACAAAAAAATAGTAACTAGTGATTATCTTCAGAGAAGGCAATGGCACCCCACTCCAGTACTCTAGCCTGGAAAATCCCATGGATGGAGGAGCCTGGTGGGATGCAGTCCATGGGGTCGCTAAGAGTCGGACAAGACTGAGCGACTTCACTTTGACTTTTCACTTTCATGCATTGGAGAAGAAATGGCAACCCACTCCAGCGTTCTTGCCTAGAGAATCCCAGGGACAAGGGAGCCTTGGTGGGATGCCGTCTATGGGGTTGCACAGTGTTGGATATGACTGAGGCGACTTAGCAGCAGCAGCAGTGATTATCTTTCAGCTGAGCCATAGTTTGACTAGAAGTGCCAAAACACATGTAAGGATTTATCCATGATAAGAGACCATACGAAGTGAATGAATCTATAACACTAAGAAGGAATGCTCACCTTTATCACACGGATGCTGAGCATCATGTGTCTCTTTCTCTAGGAACCATCTTCTAGATGCATCTGAAAGAGCAGCAGTTTTCTTTTCTGATTTCAAATGAAAGTCTTTTTCTTCAGCTTCCTCCCACTAGATAAAAATTTTAAAAAATGACATAACGATTGTGCTAAATCCAAGTTCCTACAGTAAAATAAGCCTGTTTGTTTCCTCTCCTTGCTATTAGGTAATCTGGGTCCCTATCTCGGCTCAAGGCTGTTGAAAAGCCTTGAAAGCAGAGGCACTTCTGACGTCCCTACCACTCAAAGCCTCAGTGCCATGTAAACATGTAGGTCCCAGCTGTCACTGAAATAATTCATTTCAGTACATTTCAGATCTCAAATATTAAGGGATTGAGGTGGGTTTTTTTTTTTGAGTTTTTAAAATTAATGGGTGGAAAAGTATCCTTGCTAATGAAAGACATACTCCAGGAAGTTGTGCAGAAAAGTTCAAGGATGCAGTTTTCCTGATGATCTTGGGAGACAGGATACCAACCCTGGACTGTCTACTCCAGACTTCTTCATGTGAAAAAGAGTATTTCTATCTTGCTTGTAGTTACAGTTATTTTGGGTTTTGTTACTAGGAGCTCTCTCTATATTTCCTAACTGTTCAAAGTCGTTTATGTTATTAGTATACAAAATTCAGTGAATTAAAGTGCTGGAATACAATGAGCCAGAACAAATACAGGAAGCTGGAAAGTTGAGATACTAACGTAACTTAGAAAGACACTCATTCTTGTCATGTCATTTTTGCAAGTGTGCATGCCAAGCTGCTTCAGTCCTGTCTGATTGTTTGAGATCCTATGGATTGCAGCCTGCCAGGCTCCTCTGTCCATGGGATTCTCTACGTAAGAATACTGGAGTGGGTTAGTCATTCTTAGGTGGCATCAATATTGGACTTTTCCAAGCAATACCTGTTAAAATTAGACCATCTTTAAGATGTTTTCAAACAAAAATTATTTGGTTTGATGCTTTTGCCAGTTGATTACATACTATTTCAAGATTTAAATAATTAACAAGAAGTTTATAACATCATTCTTACCTTTTTAGATTCCCCTTCCATCATGGCATTTAATACTTCTATTTCTTTCTTCCTGTTTTTCCGAAGGAGTTTAGCAATTTCCTGGTAACATTCATTTCGGTGTAGATCACTACACCTTTGTTTATGTAAAGCTTGAATTCGCCAGTCAGTATTTAGACATGCTTGTTCCGCTTTTGCCAAATTTTCTTCAATTAACTAAGAATTCATAAAATTTCAGAAACAAGATCAGACTTGAATACATAAAATACGGTACAGCCATTCAGTCTCTCCAAGTGTCCAGTACAGATGTTCACAATCTTGGCTGCATATTAGCATCACCTCAGTGTTTAAAATAAACCGATGACCAGGCTCCAGCACAAATCAACTAAACTGATCTCTGGAGCAGTTGGATACTGGTACTTCCAGAGCACTCTCCAGGTGGTTCTAAACGAACAGCCAAGGTTGAGAACTTCTAGGCTCCTTTGAAAAGGAGTCAGAACAACTTATCTTACAGACTGGACAAAAGCCTGTAAGGAAAAAAAGGTAGGGGCGTTATTCTTGGGGAAACAGTCAAGGCACAGAACAGAGGCAGGGAAATCTTACACTCATCCCTGGCTTTTGGGACAAGGCCTGGCCCTGCCATAGACCCATTTAACATTTTGCTAAAGGGATAACAAAGTTCTTCCCTGAAGGCCTCAAATTCCATTTCAATTCATTTAAGCCAGCATTTCTGAAAGATACTCCCCCAAAATTCTATAAGTTTAAGAAAATTTCTCAAAGATTCACAATGTACCATGTATCTTCAAATCTGGCATGAAAAAGCCTAACTTTTAAGACAGCTTTTTCAATACTTGTCCCCATTTTATTTAACACTAAGTTACTGATATTCTACAGAATACACTTGTAAAATGCTGGCTTATATGGTGTAATTTCTAAGACTTAACAATGTAGGATGGTATCATTCACAAAGTTATTTCCCTTGTATTTTCTTGCAAGTCTTGAAATTCTCAAGGAGTATAAAAGATACATGGATGACTGTCAGTGAAACCTGCAAATAAAATAATGTTGAGTTTCTAGGAATTGTGATGACTGAAGCAAAGAAACTAACTTTATAGGGTTCAATATTGAATTCCCTCTTTAAAAAGAACAGTAGATGGAAATTCTCCCCTCTATAAAGATACTAAATTTACCATATTTACCTTATGAATTTTTTGGTTCTGAGTTTGATCGGTTTCTACCAGTCTATGAAACATGTGTTCTTCAAGATCCACTTTCTGTCTATAGGCATCTGCATTTTCCTTCATTTCTTTTGCAACAGCTTCTTGATTTCTGAGAGATTCTGTTAAAAAAATCACCAATCGATACAGTAATAATGCTAGAACACAAAAATGATTTTTCTGTTTTTTAGAATACCTAAACTATAATCATCTAATTTTCAAAGTAAAGAGCAAACAGTGGTGAGTGACATCAGTGGAAATAGGAGTAACGACATCTAAAGATTCTCTTATCTCTAAAGCACCAAGATCACTGGCAAAACAAGCTTTTTCAGGACTCTGGAAACTAACTGAAGGCTTGCAGCAATCTGGGGAGCATTTATTGATAGAAAATGGCTGAATCTTAGATGCACTTTATGGCATTTTAAACTTGTGTTATTCCTATTCCATGCCACACCTAAGTTCTGCCATTGGCCTTGAAAACTGGTAGCCTGGCAGTCAATGGAGGGGGCAAAATGGAGGTCCTTCAAACTCCCATTCCCAGAGAACTGTCATCACTTGGTCTGGAAGACCCTCCTCCCAAAGCTGTTTTTATTTGCCCTCTCTCAGAACTCATGTACAGCCTTTCCCTGGGGATGTTTGCTGAAACAAACAGGGGAAACTGTTGAACATCGTGGCTGTCTGAGGCAGTGGATCACAGAGCAAACAACAGGCTAATCAAAAAGCTTGGTAGGGAAAGCTGGGGAATTAGATGTCTACACGGGGCTCTGAAATGCTCCAGTGGATTTCTGGGGCTTTAGAAGGCTATGTGCATGTGTAAAAATGTGCAGATGCCAAGGGCTGTGTGAATGCTCAGACCGAGAAGGTCCTAAGCTTTCAACTCTGGTGAACTGAGGTTTTCTAAAATCAGGAAATGAAAAGAGCTGTCAACTGCCTAGCTGAGTGTGGAAGGTGTGTCACAACGTGATGCACACACAGCCCCTTGGCAAAGGCTGGAGGCTTACTGGTTCAAAGGACCTAAGGAAATCTTTGTCCAGTCACCAGGTTACCCGAGTAGAGATTTCAGTGACTATGCATGACAGAAAACCCTTTATAGAATTTAGAAAAGTCACTAAGCAAAGAAACAACAAGAAACCCTAGGGAAAGAAGAGAATCTGATTTCCAGATTTGTCCTATTATTTAAAATATCTTGTTTTCAACAAAAAATTACATGATATAATAACTGAGAAGGTATGGTCCTACATACTCTGAATAGACATTAATCACATGACCTCCAAGGAAGACAGAAAAATGGACAATTATGAGAAGATGCTTGACATCGTTAGTCATCAGGTAAATAACAAGTCTAACTGAGGAACATTCTACAATATATCTGGCCTGTATGCTTCAAAAATATAAATGTCATAAAATATAAAGACTCAAGAATGGTTCCAACTTAGAATAAAGAGACATACAGCTGAAAAAATAGATCATCTTAGATTTCATTTGGCTCTAAAGGACATTTTAGGACAACTGATAAAATGTGAATAAGGTTTTTATAAAAATAATGTTAATTTCCTGATTTTGATCATTGTACTATGACTGTGTAATAATCCTTGGTTTTAGAAAATATAAACTGAATTTTTAGAGCAAAAGCATCAAGTCTGCAACTTAAACAGTTTGGAAAATAAAAATGTGCATATATGTAGATTCAAAGAGAACAATAAGGCAAATTTAGCAAAATGTTAATATCTGAGAATCTAAGAGAAAAATTTTTGAAATTCTTTGCATTTTTCTTGCAAATGTTCTGTTAATTCTGAAATCATGCTTCTGATGCCACCATCCCACCTCCCCCAAACGACAGTTAAAAAAAAAAAAGCTTAGTTCAAGTGAATTAATTCTAATTCAAAATCACAAGAAACTCAGTGAAAGTGTCAATCTCTGGGACTCAGATTTCAAAAAGTTCAGTGCAGAAACTTTAAGAAGTGATTTAGCTAAGAATGGATGCTATGTTTTAAGTCTTATTTAATGTGAACAACAAATAATCACATGCATGTTTGCATATCACATGCAAATACCTGTTACATATTTGTAGTTATCACTGATTTCAAACTCAGTCTGACTTTAAGAGGGTTGGAAGAAGTGAAAACTTATGGTTTCAACATCAAATAAGTGAATATCATAATGCTTTTCCTCAATAATAAATATTTATATCTGTACCAAAGTTCCCTTTTCCAGTGTCATGGAAACTGAATTATATGTACTAAGGTAGGTACCTGATGATTTGATTCCAGAAGGTTCAAATTTAAAGTGTGCTTTACAGCTCTTGTCTGATTTACCTTATAGGATTCTTGTGAAGTACTGGGTTAATTTTGCAGTCACTATCACAGATATAAGAAAACCTAGTAAGTTAGTAAAAGATCCTGAGGCAAAATCTGGGGCTTACATCTGGTGCTTCAGACACTAGAGTAAGTTGTTAAGAGAAACATGAATTAAAGAATTACAACAAACCCTGTGCATTCTGGCTACCTTACAATCCTGGATGATACTATACTCTTTTTGAAAAAACACAATCAAAATGAACATTAAAAAACCTTGAATAAACACAGCCTGAAAAAGAGTTTGTACAAACTCTGCTTTTCTTACACTGGAAATTGTTGATTTATACCTTCTCATAAAGTCTTTTTGTGATTCGAGTTCCAGATGTCTCATTTCCAGGTCTTTGGCTGTGGCAGCAATTTCTCGATCTCTCATGTGTACCTATGGCCAAATAACAAACTGTGAATATCAAAAATAAGTAACAAAAATAATTTTTGTTTAATAGATTTAGTAATCTTATAATATGAACAAACCACTAAAAGCATTTTAAAATAATAGATATCGGGTTTTTGAAGCCAGAGTAATTCACAATATATTAACATTCACTGTGGAATCCAGAAATAATGTCTTGAGTTAAAGTTAAGTGTAATTTTCTAAAAAAGAAAGCACAATTACCATATGCTCATTTGCCCAGGCTGGGAGAACAGATGGCAGTTCTTTCCATATTACATTAGCCATATTATGAGTTAGAAAAACTTGAGCAATTTAAATTCACAGTGGATGAAAATATAAAATGTTTAATCTTATTTCATATAACATTTATTTAATGTTCTTTTTGATTAAACTGTACTTTTCTAAATTCAGTTTGGCAACGAGTAACTCCAAGTCAAAGTGTACTGTGGTCTATTCAACCTGTGTGTGCCCTGCTTGGATTCAGCCAATTTAAAGTTCACCTTTCTCCAAAATTTGATTACTTGGAAGCATTTCATGCCTATACACTAGAGGGTTTGGATAAAGGACTCTTTACATAGAGAATCTTGGGAAATGTCTTAAATACTTGGCTGCCTAAAGTCCTCATTTTTAGGGGGTGAGAATAACACAATATGTGTTTCAGAACAAAAGTAAAACCCATTAGCATCTAATCTAAACCTATCATCTAACCAATAAACAGTTAATGACTGCATTACTATTTCTGTGCACAAGGCAAAGTGTTAGATATTGTAGGCACACTATCAAATATGATCAGAGAAACAGTAAAAATGAGAATATAGTGGGATGTGCAAGGACATACATCCAAGGAGTAAAAAAAAAACACCACAGACTGAAAACCAGTTCAACTTAAAGAGGTTCCTGAGATAGCAAGTTAGCTCAAAGGTAGGGATATTTGAATTGATGGAGCAAGAGCAGTTACAGTGCTAAGAGGCAGAGGAGAAGTTTGGCAAAGCAAAGAATGCTTTTTAGGAATTTCAATTACAGAAACTCTTTAGCTTATGAATTTTCAGAGGTACAAAGAGCTTTATACCACAACAAAACAGATCAGCTCTGCTTGTTACTAACAGATGTGTCACTCTGGACTCAAGATGTCTCTCCTGCTGGCCCCTGAACTGTGAGTAGAGACGGCTCCTGCAGTTTAGCAGGCTCAGAGCTCACTGTTAGGACAGGGAGTTGGAAGGGTAAGAGGCTGGAAGGGAGGCAGAGGCCGATCACGCCACTGAAAGGACTTGACAGGATGCTTTCACCAAAACACTGCCTTCACCATCTCAAAGGAATAGAGAGATCACAGAGTTCTAAGCCTGAAATTACTTTTGGGGAAGAACAGGCTTTTCTAGAATAATGAATTATCAACCTCATTTACTAGATGAGAATATTAAAAGGAATCATTAGATTTTAAAGACAATTTAAAATTAGTTGGCTTTAAACAAAACATTATCTCATGCTATAAAAGAAATGATTATTAATATATTAAAAAATTTCATATGTGATCAAAAGCAAGCTTTAAACTCTAAATTAGTTTATAAATTCAATGCAATCCTAATAAAAATTCCAATAGGATGGGAGGATTCAGGGGGAGAAGGAGGAGAGAGAAAATTTTCAGTCTATTTGAAATGATAAACATTTGAGAATACTGAGGAAAACTGAAAAGTAATGAGGCCTACCAATTAGTAAAACATTACACAGGTTATTATTCCAACAGTGTGGTACTGGCTTAGGAGGAGATCAAATTTATAAGGGAACTGAACATTTAATAACCATCAGCTGACAAATGACTTTTGCTAATATTCAACAAATGCTGTTGGGAAAATTGACGTGCCTTTGGAAAGAAGTAAGCTTGGTCCCTAACTCATTTCTTACATTTATCAATAATTTTCAGACATCAGGGGCTGGCAAACTTCTGGAAAGGGTCACAGAGTTAAACACGAGGTTTTGTGGGACGTAGTTTGTTTCAGCTGTTCACCTCTGCCAGTGTAGCACAAAAGAAGCTAAAGGAATATGTAAACAAGTGTGACTGAGGTCCAATAAATCTGTGTTTATGATCACTGATATTTGAATTTCATGTTTAAAAAAACTAATATGATTCTCATGCCATGAAATAGTCTTTGATTTTCTTAAGCACTGAAAAATGTTAAAACAATTCTAACTTATGATGAGCCTTACAAAACAGGTGGTCTTGTAAGAGTCAGATGCACTGCTGCACAATAATCTACTGATCCTTAAGACAGAGATTAAAAAAACAACAGAAAAACACAGAACTAGAAAAAAACTGCGTTAAGTGGTAACAGTAATGTGCTAAGTCTCTTCTGCTGCTGCTTCTAAGTCACTTCAGTCGTGTCCGACTCTGTGTGACCCCACAGGCAGCAGCCCACCAGCCTCCCCCGTCCCTGGGATTCTCCAGGCAAGAACACTGGAGTGGGGTGCCATTTCCTCCAATGCATGAAAGTGAAAAGTGAAAGTGAAGTCGCGCAGTTGTGTCCGACTCTTAGCGACACCACGGATTGCAGCCCACCAGGCTCCTCCGTCCATGGGATTCTCCAGGCAAGAGTACTGGAGTGGGTTGCCACTGCCTTCTCCATAAATCTCTTCAGGAGGGCCCAACTCTTTGTAACCCTATGGATTGTAGCCCACTAGGCTCCTTTGTCCATGGACCTTCCCAGACAAAAATACCGGAGTGGGTAGCAATTTCCTTCTCCAGGGGATCTTCCTGATCCAGGGATTGAACCTGAGCCTCTTATGTCTCCTGCATTGGCAGGCAGGCTCTTTACCACTACAGCCATGGTAATACAACCTTAAATGGGAAGGTTAATAATCATGACACAAAACCTAGACGTCATAAAAAACTAGTGAAGTTGGTTATCCGAAAATTAACATATTTTACATGATGAAGAAAAGACACTGTAAACATTCTCAGAGACATGCAACACAGAGGAGAACACAACATATGGAGAACATTCACAACAGACGGAGGATGAATGCCCCGACCTTCTGCGGGGTGGCTGCCAAACACCAAACTGTGACCAGCCTAACTGAGGTGTGCAGTGAGTATAAACTGACCGCTAGATTTCAAAGACTTAGTACAAACAAAAGGTAAAGTAGCTCAAAGATGTCTGTATACTAATTACATATTGCAATGATAATTTCAAATATACCGAGTTAAATGTTATTAAAATTAATTTCACCTATTTCTTCTTACTTTTTAATGTGGCCATTAGAAAATTTAAATTACTCACATGGCTCACATATTTCTGTTGGACACTGCTGCCCCAAATGATAAAAAAGCCTGTGTAAACTGAGAGGAAAAGGAGTAACTTGGTAGAAAGATGGACAAATGACTTAGTTATGCAATTTACAAATCTACAAATGGTAAATGAAAAGATAATTAACATCACTAGCAAAAAAAAAACACCTACCCCAAAAACAACCATTTTTCCCCTATCAGACTGGCAAATAGTAAGACTGATACACTCCAAATTGACTAGGGCATGAGTAGTCTTATACTCTTAAAATAGCTTAAGTGGTTTCATCTTTGGAGGATGATCTGAAATTCCTTGGAATTTACTCAACAAAAATGTGTGGAAGTACTCAAAGATTTATACTGAGAATGTACAGTCTGGCACTGTTTTGTACAGCAAAATACTGCAAACAACCTAAATATCCAACAGCAGAGGATTACATAAGCAATGACATGGCCATAAAATGGAATACCATGCAACCATAAAAAATAATTTATCTCTGGGGACGAAATGAGAGAAGAGTGGAGAAGGTCCATTTTTAACTCTAGGCTATGTGTAAATTTTTATATTAAAAAAATATTTCCCTTACTTCACAATTAACTTCATGGTTAATTGATATTTCCATTTTTAGAGAACCAGTCATCAAAGACCCTTGTCAACTTGACTCATTTTCCTGAAATTTCTAAAATATTTAACCATTAATAAAATACAAAAGAGAGTAAGAATAGCTGGGGGATGGGAGAAACTATCTAAAACTAAAGGGACTATTTAGTATAGATTGTGAATTCTAGGAACAATATTTAACTTGAAGGTATTTGTTACATTTAATTGAGAGTAAATGGAGAGAATGTATGAGAGTTAATAATAAACCTTTCTCTCAATTTCATCATCCAGTCTTCTTAGCTCCATTTCACGCTGATCTTGTTGAAGCTGCAGGAGACGCCTTCTTGCAGCATCTTGTAAGTGCATTTCCTTTACTTTCAACTCTCTTCTCACAGCAGCTAGTCTTAAACACACAATACATCAAGAGGAATAAATAAAATCATTTCCAAATATGTATTTAAATGGAAAAATACTATGTTCCACAACAATGAGAGGCCTGAAACCTATTTTAGCCTGCTTTCCCAATTTAACTGGTACCATCGTAACATGGCTATTTTTATAATACAATGAAAAGTGCTCAGTTAGAAAACAAATCTGCATTCATGAAAATGAAAAGTGTACATGACTATAGCCAAATTCTAGCTAGACTGGCTGTTTCTTCATACTTAAATGTTCTCTTTAACAGGTCTACTACTCAGACCACTTCAATACTATTGATATCTTTTACCTGAGAAAAGAATGCCAAAAAAATACTCCAATGTTACCAAAGACTATGTATGATTATTCTTTTAGAATTTTTGCAGAAGGCTAATGACTCAGTTCAGTAATTTTTTTAACCCACACCAGAAATCTGTTTCATAAAGTCCTATCCAAAAATAATCAATAAACACTTACAAAAGTGATTTTACCAATAATTAGGGTTAGTGTTAATGCTTATCCCATAATCTTAATCAACTTAAACATTTTGCCTTATGTTTAAGGCAATACTTACTTTCGAATAGCATACTTTTGAATAAGCATTTAGTACTTCTTTCTCCATCCTCCAAAGTACTAAATGCACAATGAGAATAGCATTTTATGTTTCAATTTTTAAGTCTCATAGGTATGTTTAAAACACAATTTTTAAAAATTATGGAAAAAATCACGCTCTTTTAATTTAAACATTTTCTGTAAATCTTAAAAATTGTGTTTTAAACATACCTGTGAGACTTAAAAATTGTCTCTTAATCTGTGTGACTTAAAACTTGAAACATATTTACCCAGCACTGTGGTACAAGGCATTTGTGTCCACTGTAAAATAACATTTCTAAATAACAATATCCTTCAAGGTACCTTAGATCATGTATTTACTTCTGAATAATCAGAGCAAGTTATAGCATACTCAGTATAGTTTTAGAATTACATTTTATAGTAGGCCATTTTTTGGAAAAGTGTATTACAGTTTCTTTTATTAACTTAAATATATGCTTAATAGAAATAGCAGAATTGGGTAATGACATATATAGTGAAGCTATATATAATTTCTCAAGTGAAAAATGAAAGTAATACAAATTATTAAAATAACTCAGATGTCCAGCTTTTTTCAAAGTGCTAAACACACCTCTGTCTTTGCTGTATCATCTTTTCCTCCTCTTGTAAGAGTATTTCTCTCCTTGCTTCCTCAGCTCTACGAAGCAGTTCCTGTTTTTGGTACCAAGCTTCATCTTTAGCTCTTTGCTGGTCTGCTTCAGCTTGCATGTCTTCAACTGCCTGCCTAAGTTGATAATGTTTATTATTGTAACAAAAAAGCAAACAAGGAAACAGTAATTTAAGTCCAAGAACAACTGCAACACAAAACGCACACCTGATTAACACGTAATTGTTTTACTTCTAGATGCAAAAATATCTTTAAAGATATTTCCTTCAAACTCTGATTTTATGCAACTGCTTAATAATTTACATGTATTTTTTCATAAAACCTTTATATTTATCAAAGAACAACCAGTATTACCTCTCTCTTAAGTAATCCAATTCATCATTCCGTATTCTTTCTCGTTCTTGTGTCTGATAGTCCACAATGAACTTGGGATATTGATTAAACACTGGATATTGCCCTTTTGTCAGTGCAACAAAAGCATCAAGCATGCTGTCCGGATGGATGTCAGTTGGTGTGGTATCCAGGAGATGATACACCTCTCTAATTACAGCACTTATATCCAGGTTATTCCGATGGTGAAAAAAATACTGTAAGAAAACTTTGTGATTAAACGGAGATTATAGAGTAATGCAATTATAGTCATGTGTTATATAAAAATTATATAACAATTTATTCATTGAATAAAACAAATTTAAACATGTAAATGTGCATTTAGCTTTAAGAGGTTTTTTTTTGCAAGTTCACTGACGCTTTTCTTAACCCAAGTTTTAAAATGAAGGTCCAGTTTCATATTCTCAAAAATGTGATAAAATTATACAACCATATTATGAAATTGTGAAATAACACTTCTCAAAAATGAAGGCTTCCTTTAATGTAACAGACTGTTTCAACAACAAGATAAATTCTTCTACTAGAATTTATTTCTCTTCAAAATCCAAAATCCAACCTAAATTAGCCTTTGAAAACAAGTTTGATTTTCAAAAAATATCTGATAGTTTCCACATTATCTCGTTCCACTGGCAGATCTAAGTTCTAATATACATACACACATACATACATATATGAATGCATCCTGTGCTTGTGAAGTGAAAATAAAATTTGATAGGAACCACAAAATAAGTAATAAACAAGCAAAACCAACTGACTTCATCCTGTCTACCAAACGAACCTCTTCATTTAAAAACTTCCTCCAATGCTTTCTTTCAGTCATTGTCCCACTAAGCCTCAAAATTCTCATAGTTACCATCCTGCACATGTAATAAGCAACCAGATTATCAAGGACTAGTTGGGTTACTGGTAAGATCATGCACAGAATGAACAACTACTCAATTGTTAAACGTCCTTTAAACAGGCAAACATCATGCAACTCCAATAATAATATGAAGCTATGATTTTAGGTGAGCATAACTGACTACAGCTATGTAAGGGCAAGGATGCAGTGGTATAACTTGTTCTCCACTATATTCCTATCATCTGGCACCAGGACTTGACATACAGTAGGCACTCAATAAATAAAACGGGTTTTTTAAGTTGAAACAAATGAAATTTGAGAACTATGATTTAACAAGGATATGTACCTCAAAATCATCTTTACGCTACAGTTGAGCAAAGGTGCTCGAGAACATATGTTGTAGGCCACAACAGTCATCAGGAGGAATGAAGGATGGTTGGAAAAGACATTATCGAATAATTTGAGCCACTCCTCTCTTGTCAGTACTTCTGAGAACACAGTTTCAAGAAGAGGCCATGCATACAGCTAAAATAAGAAAAAAAATGTAATAGTTCTTGAGGGAAAAGTCATAACAGTCATTGCTAATGTGCTCATTTTGGTTTACATACTAAAATCATTATATTAAGAACATAATTATGAAAAGAACTACCCTAATTTGGGTTCTTCTTTATAGACTTTCAGGAAAGCAGTTTAATGAAGAAAAATAATGGAATATTGTTAAAAATATAACTAGTATTTTTTTTATTATAGACTTTCAAGAAAATAGTTTTATTTATACCAGAACCAATGTTAACTTCCAAAGTAAGCTATGTTATTCTAAAACCTTACACTTCTTACCTGGGAAGTTACATCATGATTTATGAAGTGTTGCAGGAGTTCCTTGTCATGAAATGCCAAAACATTTTCTATCATACTAAGAATATTGATAGGAGGATTAGGAAAATATTCAAACCAGTGTTGACACCAATTGACTATGAAGAAAAAAATTGAAAATTTATCTTTACCTTTCTGTATCATTACAGAGTTTTGCAGTTCTTAAATGTATCCACTTTTATGTCCTCAATATGCCCATTAATAAAGAAAACATGACCCTTTAAGTTCTAGAACAATAGATTTTATACCTACATCACATTAACATGGTATTTTAAGTTTATAGAAGTCTTCCAGTTTCTTCAGAGCCAGTCGATGAGAAAGTGTCAACTAAACAAACCTTCTCGAAGTATTCTTTTTTTTGGTAGCTACAAGGCTCTGGTTCCTGCTCACTTGTGTGTGACCTGTATTTAGATTTCCCCTGGTTAACAAAATAACCCTCCCTAAAAGAGGTCCCTATTTACATCTTTGATACATGTGATCAATGTTAAATGGCAGTCTCAAACGGACTAAAATTCATACGTAATTAACAGTCCCATTTCTAGAAGACTGTTCTGTAGCCATGGTAACAGGGAACCACCAAGGTCTGGTTTTAAATCTAATTGATCTACAACTTATTTCAGCAAACATGACTTTGAAAACCAACCAATCAGTGACAGCAGCAGAAGTATCCTCTGAAAGTCAGCCAAGAGAAAGGAGAATTGATTCTGCTGAAGAGGCTTCTAAGGCTGACTTTTAACTCACTCTCACTTAATAACCAGCACAACCCCCCAAATAGTCTTTTCCAGAAAAAGCTCAGTAAGATGATCATTTTTGCTCAGTGAATCTATGTCTAACCACCTCAGCTCTATGTAATTATTAAATTCTGATTTTCTATTTTAAATACTGAGCTGTGGCTTCATGTTTTGCTAAGATCTTTTCAAATTAGCAAGTGAAGGGTCTGATTAGAATACTGGATTAATAGTTTATATGGTCCTTCCAATTCTAGAATTCCATTATTTCATTTATTAGTTAAGACTTAGATTTGAGTTAATAATTGTCATAAATAAAATCTTGCAAAGACTAAGCTTTAAAAGAAGCATTTCAGCTTCTTTAACTGCTGCTTTGGGGGGGGTATTTTTCTTGCATTTAAACTGCTGCTCATAATAAGTTAAATTTAAAAGAAAAACCCAGTTCAGCAACATCTCCTTAGGTAAACACCTATAGTGTCCTAGACATTGCTTGTTCTGGGAATTTTAAAACACCACGCACATACCCAAAGCTGTCTTATATCTAAGCTTCATCAATAGAACAGCTGTTTTCAATTAAGCAAGAGTGCACTCCTGTTTTATATAGTAACTGTCTCTTCTATTCTGCTGGATGCCACCACACAGAAGGAGACCTAGAGACAGCACTGACCGAGAGCAGAATAGAGACATGATCACTGCATGGAGGTCTCCTTCACTAAACCTGAAGCATTTCCTCCTGGTTAGAAGAGGAACCCTAAAGAGTGATTAAAACTGATCTTTATCAACATACTCCAAATGATACACAGAAGTAACTATATCCTTCACAAGTCCTTCTTGGCTCCAACTAGACTGTAACCTAAAAGCCAAAGCAATGGCTTATCCCCAAACAGGGCTAACATTTAGCTGAAGCTCAGTCTACTGAATAAAACTAGTTTGAAACCCTTGATGAAAATCCCTAGCTACTCATGCTGTCATGGATCTCCTAGATTTAGATTGCATGTTTAGAAGAGAAAAATCAATTTCCTTAGTATATAGTCATATGTTAGCTATGTAACAAGATTTAACTGGAAGTAAAAAAACACATAGTTGTACATACCTACCTAAATTATAATTTATAATAATCTATATATATAATAGATAGATAGATATAATAATCTATCTTTCTTATGGTAAAATATAATTTGCCATTTTAACTATTTTAAGTGCACTGTTCAGTGATGTTAATTTTATTCACAATGTTGAGCAACCATTACTATTTCCAAAATCCTTTCCCAAGAGAAATTCTGTACCTACTAATGACTTCTCATTTCCATCCCCCCACCCCAGGCCCTGGTAACTTCTAATCTACTTTCTGTGCCTTTTTGAGAATTCCACATAAATCTATCCTGTGTCTAGCTTATTTCACTAAGCATGTTTTCAAGATTCATCCACGTTGTATAGCATGTGTCAGAATGTCACTGTTTTTGAATAATATCACGCTGTCCTTGCGACCCCATGGACTATACAGTCCATTGAATTTTCCAGGCCAGAATACTGGAGTGGGTAGCCTTTCCCTTCTCCAGGGGAATCTTCCCAACCCAGGGATCAAGCCCAGGTCTCCTGCATTGCAGGTGGATTCTTTACCAGTTAAGCTACCAGGGAAGCTTGCATATATACACATGGTTTATCGATTCATCCATTAATAGACACTTGGTTGGACCTATCATTTGGCTATTTAAGACTAATGCTGCCAAATATTCATATACAAGTATATATTTGAGTCTCTGCTTTCAGTTCTTGGGGGTATATCCCTAGGAGTACTATTACGGGATTATACAGAAATTCTATATGTAACTTTCTGAGGAACTTCCAAACTGTTTTCCAGTGACTGCACCATTTTACATTTCTATCAGCAAAGTACGAAGGGTTACAATTTTTTCACATCCATGCCCAACACTTGTTATTTTCTTTTTCAAGACTACAGCCATCCTAGGAGGTGTGAAGCGGTATCTCGCGTGGTTTTGATTTGCATTTTTCTAATGACTAATGATCCTGAGCATCTTTTCATGGGCTCACTAGCCACTGTACATCTTCTATGGAGAAATGTCTGTTCAAGTCCTTGTCCATTTTCAAACTGGATTGTCTGTCTTTTGTTATTGTTTGTTTTCCATTTAAAACTCTCAGTGTTACTGGCAGGGCAAACTAGTACAACCTCTTTGCAGAACAATTAGAATATTCATATTTTATAATACCATCCTGGGGCTCCACCCAATTGAGACTGAAGCTAGTCACAAAATTGTTATTTTTAATGCATAAAAATTAGAAACAACCTGAATGTCCAACAATACAAGATTAAACTAGAACATGTACATTATGGAATATTACAATACAGGATAAAATGTCTAGAAAGTTTACATAAATAAGAGAAGTGTATATAATGCATTAAATAGAAGTAGTATAATTATAAAAATAACCACCCTAAAAGTCTAACAGTTGGGGAATACATTTTATGGTATACCTATAAGAGGAAATACTATATATAGGCAAAAATTATATTTTAGAAGATATTTAATGATTTGGGGGAAATGCTCTTATAAGAAATTCACAAATATATTATCAAGACTCTCTAAGGAAGAGGAATATTCATAACTTTTCTTTTGTAAATTTTCCTATATTTTCTCCAATGATTGGTAAAAATTTATTAAAGCAAATACAACATAATAAATGAAAAACTGTCAAGAGAAACATACTAAAATACTTACAAGATGTATGCTGGGATCTTTTAATTTCTACTTTTCAGAATTTTATTGTTATAGTTGAGTGCTTATCTCCTTTGTACAATAAAAATACATAAAAATTGGTTATTTTTGTTAAACCAGGCTTGGTTTAACTTGGATCCAGTTTCTTAACCATTTAGTTGACCTGATCTTATTTATATTAAAAAAATGACTCACTTTTTAGTGTATTAGTAGATAATGATGAAGCAGTAAACATATGGGAGTGAAAGCTATAGGTTCTGACTGCCTGGGTTCAAATTCTTATTCTACCATTAACCTAATCATGGAGCTCAAGCTCTCTTCATCTACAAAAAGGAGATAATAATGAATAACACCTACCTCACAGGAGTCCTGTAAGAGTTAACTGAGTTAAGAAAGGCAAAACCCTGAGAATGGTACCCGGCACACACAAAGTTCTCAGTAAAGGTAACAACCAAAGGATGATGAGAACAGGGGTAACAGTCATCACGTGTCACATCCGGCATCGTGTGCTGAACGCTTCACATCCTTACTGCACTCTTCTGAGCAACAACTGACTTTCTGTTAGTGAAGCACCAGCTTCCTTCGTAGTAACAAAATCTAGCCTGTAACAATATCATCTAAAATGCAATCATCTAAATTTTATTTAAGTAAAAGTTTTATTTTTGTGTTAATGTCCAAACTGTCCAAGCTCTAGGTCTATCTCACATTAGAATTGTTAAACACTGCAAAGATGAAAAGATATCAGGAAAAGGTACAAGTATCTACCCTTGGTTTCATTTTTTACTTACTTATAAGTGTAGCAACAACTTCAAAACAGATGAGCTGGTTGTTCTGGAACAATTTTACAAATGGAAATGCCAGAAGTGGAAGATACGGTGTGTCACTAAAAATGGTGGACCAGTGAGCTAATGCAGAGAGGGTTCTGTGAATAAAATAAGGAAATAAAGACCAGAAAAGCTTGTTAAATTTGACTAAATAATATATTCAGATTATAAAAAATGATAAAGAAGATAAATTTGGTGAAACGTGGATATGCCTGTTTTCCCACAATGAGACTGAGGATATAAACTTTTGGCAAGAATACCACAAAAGTGATGTGCAATAACACAGAGGTAAGATTTTTATTATTGGTAATTTTAAATTTGATTACTTGGTTAAGAAGGTGTCTGCTAAGTTTCTCTACTATAAATCACTATTTTCCCCATTTGTAAGTAATAAGTACCTTGGGGTAGATACACATTGTTGCAAAATACTGAACATACCTCTGTAATACTCTAAGTAGCTTCCTGCTTTTGATGGGGTATTTTTTTCTGAAGGTTGAGAAATGCCACATGGATGCCTTTATCTATAAGGTTACTAAATGCTGTATGATTTTCAGGCAGCTGTAGCAGCGAGCGCCAAATGAACATTCTGAAATTAAAACATAGTTTTAACCAAGAAAAACTGGAGGGATAAGACTGATTTAACATGTAAGAATTTAAATTTTACCTGTATTTCGTTGGAAATTCACCATAGCCTTTTAATAAGATTTGTAAACGCTTTTTGTTTAATCCATCTGACAACTCATTCTACAAAGAGAAAAAAAAATAGTACCAATAAGTCCACTGTGGCTTTCTAACTTCAGAACACAATACACAGTAAAAAATATTTTATATCATGGGACTCTATACATACAAAATCTTTCTCTCTCCTGAGTGTGTATATACACAGCACATAGTTTATGACCTATTATTTACCCTATTATAGGGTCTGACCAACTTTTTCTGTCAACAATCAGAGAGTAAATATTTTAGGTTTCAGGTCAAAAGGCAAGGACAAGGATATTACACAGACACTTATATAGATGCCTATACAATCATTAAAAATGCAACCATTTAATAATGTAAAAATCATTCTTAGCTGGGCTTCCCTGATAGCTCAGCTGGTAAAGATCCGCCTGCAATGCAGGAGACTCTGGTTCGATTCCTAGGTTGAGTAGATCTGCTGGAGAAGGGATAGGCTACCCACTCCAGTATTCTTGGGCTTCCCTTGTGGTTCAGCTGGTAAACAATCCGCCTGCAATGCAGGAGACCTGGGTTCGATCCCCAGGTTGGAAAGATCTGGAGAAGGGAAAGGCTACCCACTCCAGTACTCTAGCCCAGAGAATTTCATGGGCTGTGTAGTCCATGGAGTCGCAAAGAGCTGGACATGACTGAGCAACTTCCACTTCATCCTTAGGTGAGCAGCCCTTAGCTTGGGTCCATGGGCTGCCATTTGTTAATCCCTGTAGCAAGAACAGTGCATTCTAATATTTTCCTCCTTCTCTTGCTCTGTTTTTTTCACTTTTATTTGTAATTCAATTTTTATCTTAATGGGAAAATATTTTGTAGATTTAAGAATCATAAACCTATACGTATAGAGTATCTCATTTAAGCCTAACCATACAAAGCACAAGAAACCTTCTGGCTTCCTTTCTTTGAGGAAATGGAAAGGTCAGTAGAAGCTCCCCAACTTGCTCAAGGTCATAGATCTATTAAGTGTTAGTTCAAGACTCAAAGCCAGATTTTCTTAGTGCAGTGCACTCTTTACCATAAGAAACAGGTAATCCAGTGTAAGAGGGAGGTGAGGGACAGCCTGAGATGACAGTGAATGAAGATTCCCCATTTGAGCGCCACGGACCAGACGTTGAGGGCAAGTAGCCCAGACTGGACAACAAGACCCATAAAAGAGACATGTTCACTGCTCATCACCAAGACACCTGCTGCCATTGACACCTCTTTAAACAAAGGACAGATGCCCAGATGAACTGGCCTGAGTTTCATCCTCTCATCTCAACCATGAGCAGATGAAGTCCCTACTTCTTCTCTGTGTCCTGAAGCCATGATTAGCTGAGCACACGCATTTCACCCATAGAAGGGACCTACTTTGACCCACCATGTAGAGCTGGCTGAGGGTCTCCAAGGTGGCGCTAGTGGTAAAGAACCTGCCTGCTGATGCAGGAGACATAAGAAACTTGGGTTTGGTCTCTGGGTCAGGAAGATCCCCTGGAGGAGAACATGGCAACTCACTCCAGTATTCTCGTCTGGAGAATCCCATGGACAGAGAAGCCTGGCGGGCCACAGTCCAGAAGCGAACACAACTGAAGTGACTTAGCGCACACACACGGGTTTTTAGGAGCCACCTGCTCTCTGACACATGCCTGTGGGCCTTCCACCTGTAATCCGAACCGAGTGTGGCCAGATGCCCTGATTGTGGTGTCACTTTTATTTCCCAGAAGTCAGTCATGACTGCCCACTCATTTTCCCAGGAAAGGCTCCTGTAAACTTTCAGGAAAGCTCAAGCCAGACTATGTCTCAGATACGCCATTCCGCTCCTTTTCTCACTAGCGCATTCAGCTCATAGGTTCAATATTCCCCATTCTTTACACAGCTAGCTTTGTGCCTGCTACTTAAACTAGGCAATATTTTGTTTAGGGCTACATTGTAGAAGTGATAAAACTACAAAGAAAACCAAGGACACAATTAATGCAGAAGTGGGTACAATGGATACATCTGTGGGACAGGGAGAAACTGTGACTGGGGACAAGCACGCAGGGGGCCCCAAAGCTCCTGATAACACCCTGTTTCTTAACGTGGATATGAGGAGGTCCAGAGGAGATTTCATGTGGCAGGTCTGAGACCGCTACCCTGGAAAAGGCCTACAGGTTGGCCCCTTGTCTGGTGTCCGTATACCTGGGTTTTCAGGAAGTTTCCACCCTCCTCAGAACTAGTGGGAGCAGCTCATTGTGCCCAACCCGTACAGTGTGGTTTAAGCTGATCATCTGCTTTCCATGTGGAGTCCTTGTGTGGAGTTTTGTAATGTACTACACAGGGGGTACCTGTAACCAGCTTCCAGTAAAAACCCTGAGCACTGAGTTTCTACTGAATTTCCCTGGTAGACAACACTTTACACATTTCTCTTTTGATGCAAGCTTCACTTTTTAAAACTGCTTATAGCAGAAAAGAGGCTGTCAAAATTAATGTGAAAAACACCAACAGTTGGTAAGAACATGAAGCGACTAGAATGCTCAAATACCTCATGGTGAGAATACGGATTGTTTAAATCAACCACCTGGGAAACTCTGACAGTATTTACTAAAGCTGAACATATGCATAGCCCATAAGCCAGTAATTCCATTCCTAGGTTTATACCCAACAAGAGACACATCCTTATGTTCACCAAAGATGTACTAGAATGTTCACAGTAACACTGTTTCTCATAGCAAAAAAACCTAGAAAACTACTCAGATGCCTACCAATAGCAGAATGGATGAAGCAGTCATGGCTTATTCATACCAGGGAATTCTATACAGATACAGAATGGTTTATGACCACATGGATCTCTCAGATATGCTGCATGAAAGAAGCCAGACACAAAAAGAGTACCAACTAAATGACCCAATGACCATAAGCACAAAAGGGGCAGAACTAATCTAAGGTGTTAAAAGACAGGAGATAGTTATCCTTGGGGTAAGGGGTGAAGTGCCTGAAAGGGAGAAGGGGAAGGCCTTCGAGGGTGCTGGGAAAGGTCCATTTTTTGATCTGGGTGCTGACAGTGCAGGTGTATTCAGTTTGTAAAAATGTACTGAGCTCTCTATTTATATGTATGTGACTGACTGATTTACTGTTAATAAAAAGTTTTAAAAGTTCCTGAAAATGCTAGCAGTTTCTCTACTGTTGATATTTTCTTTCAATTCCAGAAAATAAGGAAAATACAAAAAAAAAGAAAAAAAACCCTTATAAAGAAGATAATAAAACTGACTGAAATAGGTAATTCTATTAGCAACTCAGTCTTTCCTATAGAGTTTTAAAAATAATACATAAGTAACCCTATCTTTTTAAAAGTGGCTCAGATGGTAAAGAATTGGCCTGCAATGTGGGAGACCTGGGTTCAATCCCTGGGTTGGAAGATTCCCTGGAGGAGGGCATGGCAACCCATTCCAGTGTTCTGGCCTCAAGAATCCCCATGGACAGAGGAGCCTGGCAGGCTACAGTCCATGGGTCTCAGAGTTGGACATGACTGAGCGACTAAGCACACAGATAACCAAACATATAGTTCTTGTAGCTTGCTTTTTATATTTAACATACTACAATCATTTCCCTTTCCTCTTAAATATTCTTAGATTTCTACTATAAAGCTCTACCATAATTTATATTGATTAGTTACCTAATGGTGGACATTTTGGTTGCTTCTAAGTTTTTCTTGAATAAATCACACACACAAATTCTGAAGAACAAGTTGGCTACTATGAAAACTTCTATGCACATGCTCTTACTTAAAAATTCTTCTACAGACATGTTTGTGCAAATGTTCAAAGAATAGCCACTGCATCACAGAATGTATTAACAGAAGACTAATATTACAATCTAAATGCCAGTGAGCAGAGTTCTAGTGAGATAAATTAATGTATATCCATAAATGCAATACGATGCAAATATTTTTAACTGCTGTAGCAGTACCTGCACTAATATAAAAAGTCAATCTGTTAAATAATAAGAGCAAGTTATAAAACAGTAATATAGTATGACTCCATTTATTTAAAAAATTTAAAGGTAACATACACAGATATATATGTATAAATTTATATACAGAAAATTTCTGAAAGATGAACAATTATTAATGATGATCACCTCTGGGGAGTGCAATGAATTTATACTTTTGGGTTTTATCCCTTTACAGCCTTCTATGACAGAAAACTGTTAATCTAAGAGACAAGTGTAATTTTAAGTTTTCTAGGAACCATGTTAAAAAGTCACAAGCAGCAGGTAAAAATTAAATTTAATAATTTAACCCAATGTAATAAAATTATCATTTGAAAATACAATCAGCATAGTATTATTAATATGATGCTTTTCCTTCTTTAGGGGTAGGAAATTAAGTACAAACTACTATATATATAATAAGCTTGTTATTTATATAATAGTTAAGATATATAACAAGATATACAGCACAGAGAATATAGCTAATATTTTACAATAGCTTTAAATGGAGTATAATCTATAAAAATACTGAATCACTATTTTGTACTAATATAAAACTGTAAATGAGCTATACTTCAATTTTTAAAATATTTTACTTTCTTTTGCTCATAATAAAAGTTCAGTATTTGATGTGTACTTCACACATACACCACATTTCAAATCAGTCCAGCCACTTGTAACTAGTGGCTACCATGATGGACAGTGAAATTCTATACTGTTTGACTTAAAAAAAAAAGTATGCATTAATTTTATATTAAAAGGGCTTTTAAATTTTATATTAAGAAGTTTTAAAAAGCATGTCATAATTTCAGTTACAACTTTCTGCTTTTCTAAAATCTTCCTTTTGATTCTTAAGAGAAGGAAGAACGATAATGGACTAGGAATCATGAGACCTGTTTACAGCAGAGTAATGACAAATAGAAAGTTTAACATATCCTTACCTCTCTCTTTTCAAGACTACCAGTCAGGTCTTGTTTCAATATTCTGGCCTGTATTTTGTTTTCCCTTGATTTCGCTGGCCGCTGTACTCTTCCTGATGTCACTTTCACCTTAAGATCATCAGAATTCCCTTTCTTCTTAGGCAAATCCTCAATCACTTTCACTAAAGGAGGAGGTGGCTAAAAGGGAGGGAAAAAAATCCAGTGGCTATCTTTAGAAAATAGACCTGCAAACACAGTATTTAAAATTTTTATTTTGGTCAATTTAATACTGTGCCTTGATATAAAAAGTATCAATAAAGTGTCCAAGAATGTTTCCTTGTTGACTAATGAGTCAAAGCAAATTTCTGCCAAGTTCCTTTGAGGAACACAATAAAGATCTTGATTAACAAAGATAAATAAAACTGAATGATTCCTTGAAGGCTGGCCTTAAGTCATACAGTATCAATCCATCTTTTATACCTGCACAATAAAAGTTGGTAGTATAGGAGTAATGTGTAGCCCATGGCCCTCTAAAAGGCTGACAGAAGCAGCCTAGTATTCTTTGGGCACCAGTGAAATTTCTTTTGAGGGAAACTGTCACGTGATTTTCCTCTGAAGCACAGCACCCCTGCCTCTGTCCTTGGTGACATTTCCTAACTTACACGGAGATGGCTGTCAGTCTCTCAACTGCATCAACAGCTTCAGACAGCACGGCTTAGACATCAAACCCTCATTTTGATGGGGCTTATCAAATAGGAAGATAAGCCTTCAACAACTTCAACTCACTTGACTAAGGCATTTCCTTCATGAATAACACTTTCTTCGAAATAAAATGACCATCCTTGTTCAAAGGAAATGAGCAGGTAAAGTACCTCTGGTTTTCAGAGTTCCAAACATGATTAAAATACAATGACTTTCACAGGGTGTTTAAATGTTTGAGACCATTATGGCCGAGTGTTTCCTTAGTAATTAGCCCAGACCCAGGATCAAAGACAGATGATTTGTGTTTTTAGATAACTTTTTCTTGAAGTCAAAGTGGCAATGCCTCTTAAATGAGAAAGGAAAACCCCCAAAGTCCAAATGAACATATTAGATTTCCAAAAAACACAAATTATATGCATCACCTTGAATCAAGCTGTCATGAAAGCCAGAACACTGTGCTTCCATGATGACGTACAACGGAAATAAATCACCGCTATGGGAAAGCTCTTTGACGCAGAAACCAAACTTTTTGACCTCTTCCTCCCTCATTCCCAAAGAAATAAGTGGAACAAGGCAAACATTCTGACTCTTTTTAAATAACAGACTATAAAAAGACTACTTAGAGGTTTCAAACAAAACTTTTTCTCATGTTGCCTTCAAAAGTTCAGGACTTCTGCTTTTGAAGTAGCAGCAGTTGCTCACTTAGTTGCTAAGCTGTGTTTGACTCTTTTATGAGCCCATGGACTGTAGCCCACCAGGCTCCTATGTCCATGGGACTTTCCTGGCAATAATACTGGAGTGGGTTGCCATTTCTTTCTCCAGGAGATCTTCCCGAATCAGGAATCGAACCCGTGTCTCCTGCATTGGGAGGCGGATTGTTTACCACTGAGCCACCTGGGAAGGCCCTTGCTTTTGAAATTTGCACCTATTACAGGAGACCAGGAAAACATTCCCTATTGTCAACTGCAGTATGTACGACACGTAACATTGTAAAGTGTGTAAGAGTAGGTAATGCAATAATATATATGGCACTGCTATTGTACTTTTGTTTTAAAATTATTATGAAAAGTATTTAAAGTTTTAACTGTATCAGTAAGGGGTTTTTTAAATAGTGGTTTTCTTGGATACATTCACATCTGAAAGAATATAAGAATGCAAAATACAGTAGCAATAGCTCTGATCAAAGAAAAAGTACAGTGACTACTTACTCTATGATTCAATTCTTTGTCTATGAAATGCAATTAATAGTCGTCTGACTTCTGAATATCCCCATCTTTAACATCCTCGAACTATCTTCTAACCTCAGTCCATTCTTCTAAATCATTATTAAAATACTGCTGCTAGTGCCACATTTTCCCTAGTTCTTGCATAAAAGAATCTCCCAAAAGTTGGAGCCTGAGATATGACCTGAATTGCCACACCTCAGGAGTGTTGAAACTTCAGCACAGAAATAGGAATTAGCTTACTTATTATCAGCAGAATACCAGAAATTCTTCAATGGCAAGAAAATAGGACTTGAAGGAATGGGACATGGTTAATAAGTTTTGTATAAACCTGGCCATTTTGTAAGCCTGGAATAGCCAGAGAGACACTGGAATCCTACTTCTGTTATAAGCTAGCTTTTCATCAATCTGATCTCAATTTGTTTAACAAATAACAGAGAGGAAGCCAATGACATTCTTATCTCGGTTTTTCTCAGATCTCTCTCTCTTTTAATAACATTTATCTAGCTCTTATATATCCAGCTAGGCTAACAACTCTCATTAAGTGCAAATAATGTTATTAAAAATTTTTAAGTCTCCAAGAATAGTAGAGTATAATTACACGTTTAAAGAAAATGTATTCGCATGTGCACCCGCCACATACACACAATTCTCATTATTTGCAGTAGTTATGTTTTAGAGTTGCCACAACGCTGAGTTACTGAAAACTGAATTTCACCAGCAGACAGATTCACAAATACAATCTGTGAATATGCAGGTGGACTGTATACATTTACACACATAGAAAAAAATACTCGGTAGGCATACATTTCAAAATCATCTGAGAATGGTTAGACTTATTGAATTATTTGCTTATCTGTATCTTTTGCTTTTTCTCTGTAATAAGAACTTCTTACTGATGAACGCATTTGTAAGGCAACAGAGATACAGACATAGAAATAGGCTTGCGGACACAGTGGGGAAAGGAGAGGGTGGGACAAACTGAGAGAACCGACTGAAGCCTGTGTATTAGCATATGTAAAACAGCCAGTGCGAATTTACTATAGGACATGTTCTGTGGTGTCCTAGAAGGGTAGAACGGGGTGGGAGGTGGGAGGGACGGTCAAGAGGGAGGGGACACAGGCATGTCTACGGCTGATTTCATGTTGATGTATGGCAGAGACCAGCACAACACTGCAGAAGAATTATCCTCCAAATAAAAATAGATAATTTCTTTCTTAAAAATATTCCCCTCCCCACCCCAGAAAAGAGAAGGAAACAATCTAAAGTAAAACTTGCTTTGTTACTTGATGAAACAAGCCGGAGAAATTCTAGATTACCATAAGAGAAGTGGGAAGTATATTTCAGATGAAATGTGTAGGGTAACAACAGATGTAGAAACGCACACGGTGTCTACAGGGGACAGTAAGGAAGGAGAAAGCACAGGGAAACACGCTAGGTCGAGAAGACAAGAACAGAGAAGGCTTTGAGAGGCAGAAGAGTCTGGACTTACAGCAAGAGGCAAAGGAAACGAGGCCACAAGAACAGCATTATTTTAGATGATGAAAGTCAGTTTAGCAAAACGGTATGTGGAAGATGATTGATGAGGAGGAGCAGGCACCAAGGGCTCTGAGTTTAGGTATATTTATTGACATTACTATTATTCGAGAGCAGTCAGTGAGCACGAATACAAGGATGGCCGAGATGGCGAACAGGTGGCCCACGTATAGACATTTCAGATTCAAGGAGTACATAACCTAGTATTGACTCAATTCGGGAAACAGAAGAATAGATACAGTCACAGGTGCTCCAAGGTGTCTAGCCTGCAAGAGGGGAAGAAACAGAAAAAAATGAACAGACTGGGACGGCGGACCTTTTTCAGGAAGCAGATCAGAGGGGTACCTAGAATGGGACAGGGACAACAGAGGCCTTTGACCAAGGCAGCAGTTTAAGAATGGAGCGTAGGTGAGCGAAGTCTGGAGATGTGGCTTTGGGAGTAAGAGGGTGAAAACACATATCCAGAAAAAGGGAAGATGGTGGAAGGAAGTTAAAAAATTGTAACAGAGCTTTTATTTTTGATGATACAATATTTAAATCTTAAAAGAAAAAAAGGAAGTTTACCTGATAACATACCTTATTTATTTCTTTTGTTAAAGTCTGAACTGAGTATATGTTCAGACTGCCATTTTCCATAATAGATGCAATGTACCGTCCATGTGGGCTAATTACTGATGAGCTAATTCCATCATCAAGGCTCCCAATTTCAAAGAGAAGTTTACAAGTCTGTATATTAATAAATCTCATAATACCATCCTGACTTAGCACTCCAAGAACCTAAGAGTAGAGAGAAACAACATGTGAGTTCCTAAAACACATTTAAAATTCAAGTCTCAGATGTTAACTTCACTTATTATGGTGATCATTTTACAATATATACATAAAAATACTAAGTAATCCTGTTATACACCTGAAACTAACATGAAAGTGAAAGTGAAGGTCGCTCAGTCCTGTCTGACTCTTTGTGACCCCATGGACTATACAAGCCCATGGAATTCTCCAGGCCAGAATACTGGAGTGAGTAGCCTTTCCCTTCTCCAGGGGAATCTTCCTGACCCAGGGATCAAACCCAGGTCTCCTGCATTGCAGGGGGATTCTTTACCAGCTGAGCCACAAGGGAAGCCCACGAATATTGGAGTGGGTAGCCTGCCCCTTCTCCAGTGGATCTTCCCGACCCAGGAATTGAACCAGGGTCTTCCTGCATTGCAGGCAGATTCTTTATCAACTGAACTATGAAGGAAGCCCTGAAACTAACATGTTCTCTGTCAATTACACCTCAATTTTAAGAAGTCAAACTACACATGTACACATGTGTGTATTTACATATGTTCTCTCTTGGGGGCGTGCAGTGGTGGGATGGAGGACAATCGGAACCATACTCGCGGAGAGCCACGATGTTTATTTAAAATCCCTAATCACGGCTCACAGAGATTTGCCCAGTTCAGGTCCAGATAAGCCTGGCCCTCACCAGAACCAGTAAGGAGCCTATCCTGTGAGACTACAGAAAGGTCACCTGAGCCTCTTCCCTTCCCACAGGCAGGCCTATCTCCACCAACCCCTCCAGGGGGAGGAGGAGAGGAGTACAGTTCACTTTGACTCCACACTGACTGGCAGAAGCGGGGAGGCTGGAGGGCTTGTTTCCCTTCTCCATCCTCAGCTCGAGCAGAGCTGACAGCTGTCCTGCTGCCACACACAAACCTGTGACCTCGCTGTTGTAACCAGCATTTGGTTGTGGAGGGAGAAAGTCTGTGAGCTGCAATAAAGGACAGTGTTGGGGTGGGGGAAGTCCGAAGGAAGCTAGTCTCTTTAGGGGAAAAAACAGCTGAAACTCATACAACTTGAAAAATTAAAAACATGTACTAAAAAAGCTTAAACGCATAAAACAATAAACCCTCTGCTGCTTCGTCTACAGGTTCTTTCCCAGGCCAGGGGCTGGCAGGCAGTGCCATCAGGCGATTCTGTGAAACCCTGACATCCCTTGTTATATGAAAGCCTACAGTTCGGAGGTAGCTGGAGGCAATTTGAAGGTGACAATCTAAAAGCATGCTTCTCTGTTGGTCAGATGGTAGGAATCCCCTCATTCAGTTGACGCAACTTCTCTGGAAGGCAAGATCTATCAAAACTACAGATGCACATAATCCTGGTACCACTATTTAACTCTGGGATTTTATTTTCCCTTCAGACAGGATGCGTGAAGTGACATGTGCAAAAGTGATGCAGTGCAGTATTATTTGTGCTAGAAGAGAGCTAAAAACAGGTTTAGTGCTCAATAATAAAGGACTGGTTAAAAAATTTATACAGCTGTAAAAAGAATGAAGTTTTATACCGATATAGGATAATCTTCAAGGTAAACTAAGTAAAGAAAAAAATGCAAAATGGAAAAAACATAAGATTATATAACAGCAGTGGTTTGGGAGAGTAACTGGGCAAATGAAAGAGAAAAGTAAGAGTTCACTTTATGCCTTTTTTTTAAATGTTTTCAACCATGTAAAAGCATTATCTATTCAGAAAATTTAAAATAGATATGATAAATACACACACACACATCATACATATATACATAAAACACACACACATATAAAATTTATTAATGGCAAGACCCAAGATAATTTAAAATAAAGGAGTTAAGGTTCAATTGCCCAACTATTAAAAAGAAAAAGGGTGTATGGAAGGGAAGCACTTTGTAAACTAGGGCTAAATAGAAAGAAAACATGTTTCATAGGCTCGAGGCAACCTGCTAATGGTAGATAAAACACAGCACAACAAAAAGCAAAATTTCCGTCCAGTCCTACTTTCAATCCTTATAACAGCAGTGCTGACAAGTCACCTAGTTTCATGTCACAGTCTGTGAAACATTCCCTGCCTAAGCTCAAAGAATTCTTTAAGGATCAACTGAAAAAACAGCACACTTCATCACCCTTTAAACCAGAGTATGACATAAAGTATACCGATTTTAGGGGAAAGTGTAAATTACCATTAACATATAGAACCAAAGATGTTTCCATTTTTTCAGTTTTAGACTCGTAACAAGTTTTCGGCATATTTCAAATCCTTGAAACAATCAGGCTGCCATAAGTTAAATGAGAGAATATAGAGCAGAAATTGATACAATTTTTCCAAAAAAAGTACCACATTACTAATCTTTATGTTACTAACCTGATTAGAACCAGCATCAAAACTATCAGGAAGAAATTCCAGATGGCGAATGGCACGAACTTTGGTGGGCATCTGGATAATTCTAAACAGCTGTTTAGCTTCCAAGCACCACAAGTGAATGTGGTTTGATTTGCCCCCCGCAGCCAGGATTCGGCCATCCCTGCAGAACAGACAGGTAAGAAAGCAAGACTGGATTAATTATAGCAGCACTGCCCAACGTGATCCAGTATCGTGATGGAAATGCTCTCACCTTCGCTGGCCAAAAAAGCCACTACTGGACTTTCCTGGTGGTACAGGGGGAAAGAATCTGATGCGGGAGGCCACAGGTCCATCCCCGATCAGGGAAGACTTCACATGCTGCGGGCCACCAAGCCCAGCACCACACTACTGAGCCCGCGCTCTGGAGCCTGAGAGCCGCAGCTGCTGGGCACACATGGCACAGCGAGAGAGCCCACCACAGGGAGAAGCCTGCGCACTGCAGAAGAGTAGCCCCACCCGCCACAACCAGAGAAGACCAAACGCAGCCAAAAATAAACAAACGAAAACCCAAACAGCAAGAACCAAAGAGGCACTGTTAGCCACGTAACTAAAATGTGGCTAGCAACTCTGAGGAAATTCTTAATGTTTATTAATTTAAACAGGTAATGTTACAGAGCTGGGAAAAGACGGAGATCTACTGCAAGAATGATGTGAATGGGCTGGTCACAGGGTGACCTGGAGGAAGAATTCCATGCCTGTCAGTATTGCTGACTGGCCAATACAAAAATGTTGAGACAGGAATAAGGTTAGTATATAAGGAAGAATGAGAAGCAATATTCAAGTGTGGCTGAACACTTAAATTAGATGGGGAAGGAAATAAGATGACAAAAGGGAGGGAAGCCAAGACCAGAGGACAAAAGGTCTCAGGGGATATGGCGGGGACTTGGATTTTCCTAAGAGCAATGTAAAGCCTTTCAAGGGAGTTGGATAGGGAAATGATTTAATGATTTAAGAAGACCACTCTAGCTGCTTTGCAGAGACTGACTTTAGGAAATGAGATTAAAAATACACAAAGTAAGGAAGCTATTATATTGCAGTAGCCTGAAAAAGGGCTTCCCTGGTAGCTCAGTGATCAAGAATCTGCCTGCAAAGACACAGGAGACATGGGTTCAATCCCTGCGTCAGGAAGATGCCCTGGAGAAAGGACTGGCAACCCACTACAATATTCTTCCCTGGAGAATTCCATGAGTAGAGGAGCCTGGCGGGCTCCAGTCCACGGCGTTTCAAAGAGTCAGACATGACTGAGTGACTAACACACACACATCATAGACAAGGGGTTGTATCAAGAGGGTTCAGAGTCGACCTGATAATCTCACTGGTCAAAGATGAGAGAACAAGAGCATCACTAAGAATAATAATTTAATAAGTCAAACTATGTCAACTATGCTTAAATCCATGAGTTTACAAAGATTAAAGACAAAAGACCTTCAATGGCCACCTCTGAATATGCCAATAAACAATCCATTATTTGGGGGAAAGGTTTTCTTTTTTAAGATGAAGAAATAAGCATTTTATTCTGCTTTTCCTTTACTGACTGTACAACAAAGTAACCAAAGAGTTGATGAGAGGAAGTTTCTTTCTCGAGAAGGTTCTGGTTAATAAAGGACAAGGAAAGACAGAATAGTCAGTTCCATTTTGCTAACCTCCAATGCAACACAGGATATCTAGGTGATGAC
The DNA here is from genome assembly GCA_917880005.1 of Nanger dama. NCBI lineage: Eukaryota > Metazoa > Chordata > Mammalia > Artiodactyla > Bovidae > Nanger > Nanger dama. The sequence continues at coordinate 1,475,195 of CAKJTW010000075.1, forward strand.
CACCAATGACCACCAACATCATATGAAAGAGTTCTGTGTTCCTCCAGATGAAAGTACACCAACCACCTACAATGTCTCCTTGCTCTCCGATCAAACCAGATCAGATCAAGCCTCCAACTTACAGGAAATATGACATAACCAGTTTATAGTAAGCATAGATGAGAGAGGATCACATTAAATAGCATCACAGGGATGCAGAAAGCAGAATCTAGAATACAGAAAACTACAGGACAAATGACCAGTTCTTTAACAAATTAACTGCAAAGAAAATATAAAGAGAGATGTATCAACCAAGGCCATGTGTGAACTGTATTTTGTTCCTAACTTGAACAACCAACCACAAAAATGATTATTAGACCAATCGTGAACTATGAATAATAATTAGATATAGTATTATGAATTTGTAAAGATGTAATGACAGTTCCACAGCTGGGTTTCAAAAACAGTCCTATCCTTTAGGGATACAAGCTGAAATATTTATGCATGAAATGATACACTTGGGCTTTGCTTTATGACGACACAGTACAGAAGTAGTAGTGGTTACCAGTGGTAAAGAATCTGCCTGCCAGTGCAGGAGACACAGGTTTGATCCCTGGGTTGGGATGATCCCCTGGAGGGGAAATGGCAATCTACTCCAGTGTTCCTGGCAGGAAAACCCCATGGACAGAGGAGACTGGAGGACAGTTTATAGGATTGCAGAGTTGTACGTGACTAAATACAGGCACAATTACAGACAAGATAGGAGTGGCTATTAGTTGATGCTTATTATAGCTAATGAGAATACCAGCTTTAGGATTTCATATACTTTTATATTTTTGTGTACAATAAGTAAAAAACTTAATACCATATCTTAAAGGAAACTTTTGCTCGTATGACAATAAAATACTGAATGAAAATTTATAAAATTTCACTGGAAGTTAAATTTCTTAAAAATCCTCAGTGTCTCAAAGTGAACATTACCTGGTCACGGCAAACACTTTGTATAATATATTAGAGCTTTCAGGTGGAGCTGGCAATTGGTATTTGCAAACAAGAGTATCACATTCCCAAGCGAAGATAGAATTATCTTTAAAACAGCTGAGGATGGTATTACTTAATGGTAGAAAGAAAACCTAAAAAGGGAGGAAAAAAAGTTATTGTTTATATAAGGATCAGTTAACCCTCTTTAAGTTTAAAATATACAAGTAGTTGACTCTTTCTTAAAATTAATTTTTCTTAAACTGGAGAAAATACATTTACAATACATGCCAGAGGATAAAACTGATATTTTATATACTATTATAAACCAAAAGAAAAGGTAAACTCCTTTAAACAAAAAATAGATGACTATAATGACAAGTTTATTCATAAAATACTAATAATTCTTAAATATTTAACCTTATAAAAGATTTAAATGAAAATAAGATACCATTTTACGTGTATCAAATTTACTTTAAAATAATGCACAAACTATACAAAACACAAACCATACATATACACAAAATATACATAGTATATTTATAAATTATATACTAATATACAGTATTAAATACTAACAACCAAGTGTTAAAATATTAAATGTTGGTGAAACTATAGAAAAGGAGCTGTGATGCACTCCTGCTGGCAGTGAAAACTGACTAAAGATACTGTATGTATCGCAACAGTCTTATATTTCTTCTGAATAATCAATCTGCTTCTAAGGGTTAATTCTCTGAGAAAAAAACCAGCAAAATGCTTTAAGATAAATGTGTATAAATGTTTGCTAAGCATTATTTGCAAAATAAAAACTTGAAAATAAATACATGATGTTAGAGATTTTATATTTTATTAGGGATTCTCATATTTTATTAGAGATTCAATTTATTTAATGCACAATTGAGATTGAAACTGGTGGAAAAGCTGAAAATATCATTTTATTCTTATAATTTCTATTTCTCTATTACATAAGCAGTAAGCAATGCTTACTTCAATAATATAATATTTTTATTAAAATTGACCAATATTTTCTCATAAGTTTCAATGGCCTCAAATAGAACTCTGTGTGCCATCTGTGTAAAACATGAAGAAGGAGGTAGGAAAGGAAGCAAAGAACATGAAAAAAATTCAATATCCTAAGGACTGCAAGGAGATCCAACCAGTCCATTCTGAAGGAGATCAGCCCTGGGATTTCTTTGGAAGGAATGATGCTAAAGCTGAAACTCCAGTACTTTGGCCACCTCATGCGAAGAGCTGACTCATTGGAAAAGACTCTGATGCTGGGAGGGATTGGGGGCAGGAGGAGAAGGGGACGACAGACGATGAGATGGCTGGATGGCATCACTGACTTGATGGACCGAGTCTGAGTCAACTCCGGGAGTTGGTGAGGGACAGGGAGGCCTGGCATGCTGTGATTCATGGGGTTGCAAAGAGTCGGACACGACTGAGCAACTGAACTGAACTCAACTGAAGGACAAGCATTCCTAGCTATCTCCTCAAAATAAATTCCTGCAAACAGCTAATAGTTACGGCTCTAGCTATTTACTCTTTTTTTTCCTTTGTTTTTCCCTCAATACAGCTTTGGTCTTCTATTTTATTCCTCTGACCCACAGAAGAATTATAATTTCTTTCTACACTCGTCTGCCCACAGGAAATCTACCCTGATACCCTATGCATGGAACCCCAAACACTGTAGACAAAACTGAGCAAGAGACGCAACATCTTTCACAGCTGAAGATACGTGGTTGGTTCTGAGTGGGCAGAACCGAGTCTTCTCTATCTTGCTTATTCTTTGTGGTCAGTGGCAAGTACAATGACTAGAACTTAGTAAAGGTGTGCAACAGTTTTCTGTTGAATAAATGAATGAATAAACCTTCTTCTTACTAAGTTGTATAGTATATGCATCTTCACCTTTAACAGTTTATGTCAAGTTCTAGGTATTTGTTCTTTGGTTCCATCCAGATCGGCCTTCTTAACCACATTAGAACTGACTATAACACTTTATATTTGAACACATCTTCTTGTGTCTACTACTGTGTCTTCACAAGCTTTACTATTTTTAAACCATATGGCTGTTTTTGTGTTGGAAAGAGAGGGGCAGGGACTCATAGAGGAGGCAGAGCATCTTTAAGGATTTGTTACTTTTTATTCTGACATCTTCACAATTTTACTGGTGTCAGAGGGAGTGCTATTAATACATCCTTTGGGGATGAAGTGTTCAGCATCTCTGACACTGGACCACAGTGTCTCTGAGTATTCAGAATCTACATGTAACCATCATCACAGCAGTGAGAGAGATGTCCAGAGAAAAGCGGGATCAACACTGCATCTACCATGGCTTTCCCCAGTGTTACAAAAACAATGGGTCAATAAAGCATCCACATGAAATATGGCAGCCTTGCAACTAAGTTGTATTATTGTCACCCAGCTATTGTCTACATATAGTTAGGCAATGATTCTAATAGTTAAAAACATCACTACAAAAATTTTAGAGCATTGTCAATATATATATTTACATATAATACATTATCTCTTTTTTGATAATAACGCTAAAAAACATACATACATGCATACAAAATGTACTATGGAACATACCGGTTAATTAGAACAATCTACTAAGGACGACAGCTATAAGACTCTAAAAGATGCTAGCTCAACTACATTAGATGCCGAGCCCCTTGCCTGATCCAGATCCTCCTCACTTTTGTCCTAGGCTCACTTTATCAAAGACAATCTGGCAGGTCATTTGCCAACAGTTCCATTATATTAAGAAGATCTGTAATATAAAGGTCGTATAGAAAGAACTGTCAGTGAATACATTACAATCTATAATGGATGCATTAAAATGGTTTCCAATCTGATGTCAAAAAAGTGTCTTGAAATATTTATTATAATTAGCATTATTTTTCTAGAAAAGTAATAAAGTTTATTCCTACTGGGAGAAGCAAAAGCTTAAAAGTTAATGAGCATCAGCTGCTATTTTGAGGAATAGCTGTGATAGATTATTGCCTACATGATTATTCATTACTAGATTTGTAATTTTAATTGCCAGATTTTAATGATTATAAAATTGTTCCTAATGAATCATGTCATTATTTAGATAGTGTCATCTCCTGACAAACATAAAATGCTTAGAAAAACTTCAAGAGTACTAACAAAATACACTTTTTGAAGGTTGGCAGCATCTTTTCCTTACAAAATATGAAAATCCTAGGCTTCCCAATTCACTTTTGAGAGGTACGTGAATTCTTTTCAAAGTTGAAAGAGTTCAGGATAGTAGTTAAGAGAAAGTTAACAGTGAAATGTACAATTCAGCAAAAATTTAGTGAGTGCCCATTCGTATACAGACTAAGCTTATGACATACTATTAAGTGTTCTCTGATGCCATCATCACAAAGCCTTGTCTGATTCATACTGAACCACAGTAATCAGAAATCTCAGGATTTATTCCAAAATCTCTAGCTAACAGAGCTAAATGTCCTACCTCTTAGTATCAACAAAAGAATCAAAATTTTCTAATTCAAAGAAATGTAATTGGTTCACCTGAGAGCATAATGGAGCCACTTCAGAGTAAACTCTTATTGAGTTGCTAATAAGGGATTATGCATCTATTTAATATAGTTCACAAGAAAAAGAATACAGTTACCTTATAGCTTTTTAGAAGATACCTAACTGCACTGAAATAATCCTATAAAGCTGGATAATAGATAACAGCAATAAAGAGCAGCAGCTGCAGCTAACTTGTAGTAAGCACTTACTATGCATAAGCTTCGTGCTAAGCACTTTAGATTATCATACTCAATCCTGAAACCAACCCTGAGTAAGCACTATTATTATTTCCATCTTACACACAAGGTGAATAGCTTGTCAAAAATGATTCATGTGAATCTACTCAAGACTTTAGACTTAAATTCAAGTTTACAAGAAATCAGTAGCATCGGCTGTTACTTTGCAACAAAGGTTCGTTAGTCAAAGCTATGGTTTTTCTAGTAGTCATCTATGGATGTGAGAGTTGGATCATAAAGAAATCTAAGCACCAAAGAATTGATGCTTTTCAATTGTGGTGTTGGAAAAGACTCTCGAGAGTCCCTTGGACTGCAAGGATATCAAACCACTCAATCCTAAAGGAAATCAGTCCTGAATATTCATTGGAAGGACTGATGCTGAAGCTGAAACTCCAATACTTTGGCCACTGATATGAAGAACTGACTCACTGGAAAAGACCCTGATGCTGAGAAAGATTGAAGGCGGGAGAAGGGGACGACAGAGGATGAGATAGTTGGATGGCATCACCAACTTGATGGACATGAGCCTGAGCAAGCGCCAGGAGGAGTTGGTGATGGACAGTGAAGCCTGGTGTCCTGCAGTCCATGGGGTCGCAAAGGGTCGAACACAACTGAGTGACTGAACTGAACGTACAAGATATCAGGTGAGAAAACAAGTTAAATGATGCAGTGAGGAGATAGTAACACAAATCCAGAATGTGTGGCATTTTCCAACACAACTAACTGGCCTGGTTTCTTAAAAATAATAATAATAATAATAATGTTATGGGAATAAAAGAGAAAAGGTGGGAGACCATTTTAGATTAAAGGAGCCATCATAAATGAAACCCATATCATCATGTGTTACCATGTGTCATCAATGGGGAAAAAAAAAATCACAAAATTTGTTATTTAAATATAAAAGCAGACTCAGCCATAAAAAGAACAAAACTATGCCATCCGCAGCAAATGGCTGGACCTAAAGATTGTCATACTGAGTGAAGTCAGACACAGAAAGACAAATATCATCACTTAAATGTGGAAATCTAAAAACAATGGTACAAATGAACTTAGTTATAAAACAGTAGAAAACAGTTACAAAAACCGATGTAGAAGACAAACTTATGGTTCAGTTCAGTTTGGTTCAGTCGCTCAGTTGTGTCTGACTCTTTGCTACCCCGTAAACTGCACAATACCAGGCTTCCCTGCCCATCACCAACTCCCAGAGTTTACTCGAACTCATGTCCATTGAGTCGGTGATGCCATCCACCCATCTCATCCTCTGTTGTTCCCTCTCCTCCCGCTTTCAGTCTTTCTCAGCATCAGGGCCTTTTCCAGTGAGTCAGTTCTTCGCATCAGGTGGCCAAAGTATTGGAGTTTCAGCTTCAGCATCAGTCCTTCCAATGAGCACTAAGGACTGATCTCCTTTCTGGTTGGATCTCCTCGCAATCCGAGGGACTCTCAAGAGTCTTCTCCAACACTACAGTTCAAAAGCGTCAATTCTTCGGGCGCTCAGCTTTCTTTATAGTTATGGTTGCTGCTGCTAAGTCGCTTTAGCTGTGTCTGACTCTGTGCGACCCCATAGACGGCAGCTCACCAGGCTCCCCCATCCCTGGGGTTCTCCAGGCAAGAACACTGGAGTGGGTTGCCATTTCCTTCTCCAATGCATGAAAGTGAAAAGTGAAAGTGAAGTCGCTCAGTCGTGTCTGACTCTTCGCGATCCCATGGGCTGCAGCCTTCCAGGCTCCTCCGTCCATGGGATTTTCCAGGCAAGAGTACTGGAGTGGGGTGCCGTTGCCTTCTCCGATAGTTATGGTTACCAGGGTATAAAAGGGGGAAAGGACGAACGAGAGACTGAGACTGACATCTATACACTGCTGTAGGTAAAACAGATATCTAAAAAGAATCTACTGTATAGCACAGGGAATTCTACTCAATACTCTGTAATGGCTTATATGCGAAAAGATCTAAAAGGGATTTCTGTGGTGTTCCAGTGGTTAAGAATCTGCCTTGCAACACAGGGGACGAAGGTTCAATCCCTAGTCAAGGAACTAAAACCCCACGTGCGTCAGGGAAACGAAGCCCTCGCACAATTACTGAGCCCATGCACAACCTCTGAGCCCACGTGCCACAAACTAGAGTCTGTGTGCCACAACGAAGATTCTGTGACCCTCAGCTAAGACCTGAGGCAGACAAATAAAAAATAAATACACTTAAAAAAAAAAAGAATCTAAAGAGTGGACATATATATAACTAATTGACTTTACTATACACCTGAAAGTGACACAACATTGTAAATCAAATATACCCCAATAAAAGTTTAAAAGTAAAAAACCACAGTAAAAATGTAAGTTTAATAAAAACTTGATAAGAACTAAAGTTTTGCTTTAAGTTTAGTTTACAATTACTTCCTGTTTTCAACAGAATAAGCCAGCAGTGACAACCGTCTGACTCATCTCCAGTTCTTGTATGGCCCAGGAGAATGAGTTTTATGTTTTTAAAATTATGTCATTTCAGGTGGTTATGTAAGTACACACATATGCTCAGTTTTGCTCTTTGCCAGCAAAGCCAAAGATGTTTACTATCTAGTCTTTTGAGGAAAAGCTTGCTGGTAACTTACAGATAGATTATGATATTCTATTATTTTAGAACAATATACTTACATGTATATTGCATACTGTATTTACATTTACTAAATTTTATCTCTAAGATTTGGAATCCTATTTTTTTAACTAAAACGTCTGAACGACCAAGCCAAGGTTAATCTTGGCAGCTATTCAGTGTATACTATTTTAGTTTCATGGTAAAAATAACAGATGATTTTTGTGTCATTGTTTCAGGACTATTTCCATTGTGGCTTCAACTCTCAATGTTCTCTTTCTTAGACTTTAAAATAATTTAAGTATTAAAGCAATTGAAAAAACCTACTAATGCATTTGACCTAAATTCCTGATGAGTAAGCTGGCTATAACTTCTATCTTTTTTAAATGATTAAGAACCCTGGGATTTTTGTGGAGACTACAAAATAAGATTTTGGTTGACATGAACTGCTAGTTGTTCATGGTAATAACCAAGAAATTAAAAGCAATACTGCATGTATAATATAACCTGAAGCAAAATAATTAAATGGGAGATGCAATCCTGAAAACAGCATCTAACTAACCAAATAGCAAACAAAAACAAAAACAAACCTTAAAAACAAAAGAAATGGATTTTTAAAAAGTGATACATGTGTACAATGGAATACTGATGAGCAATAGAAAGGTACAAACTACTGATACATAAAACAGCAAGGATGAATCTCAAAAACATGATGCTGAATGAAAAAGGCTTCACACACACCATTACTGAAAAGCTCTACTTCTGTGAAATTTTAGAACAGATAAAACTAACGCACAGTAGAAAAATATCAGAGGAGTGCTTATCCGGGAAGGGATATGATGGAACTTTCTGGGATGGTAGTAACAATGCTATGCTAGGTCACTTCAGCCGTGTCCGACTCTGTGCAACCCCATAGATGGCAGCCCACCAGGCTCCCCTGTCCCTGGGATTCTCCAGGCAAGAACACTGGAGTGGGTTGCCACTTCCTTCTCCAATGCATGAAAGTGAAAAGTGAAAGTGAAGTCACTCAGTCGTGTCTGACTCTTAGCAACCCCATGGACTGCAGCCTATCAGGCTCCTCCATCCACTGGATTTTCCAGGCAAGAGTACTGGAGTGGGGTGCCATTGCCTTCTCCGGTGTTAACAATAGGTTTGCACATTACAAATGTATATGTATTTTTCAAAATTTAACAAATGAATGCTTGAGACAGGCATTAAAACAAAGTTTACATCAACAAATACTAAACCCAATTTAAATGCAGGCTGAAACACTGATGAGCAAGTATACTGATGTCTGTAATTTACTTTAAAAAAAGTGAGTTAATAAATGAAGGGACAGATGGATAGATCCATAATATAGTCTACTAATATGTAAGTATGGTATGGGCTTCCCAGGTGTCTTACCAGTAAAGAATTCACCTTCCAATGCAGGAGACACAGGTTAGATCCCCAGACACAGGAAGATCCCCGAAGAAGGAAATGGCAACCCACTCCAGTATTCTTGCCTGGAGAATCCCATGGACAGAGCCTGGCAGGCTAGCATCCATAGGGTCACAAAGAGTTGGACACAACTTAGCAACTAAACAGCAACAAAGTATGTTATGGTACAGCAGGATGTAGGTGGTGGAGGCACATGTGTTCCTTGTGAAATTCTTACAAATCTTCTATACATTTAGACTTTTTCATAATTGGGTTAAGAAATAAAACAAAATCAATCAGCCAAGAAAACTAACACCTAACTAAAGCTGAAGATACATACTATAAATAACAAAACACTTTTTTCTTGTTGCTGATATAACAAAGTGAAACATTACTTATAACATCCGAATCTGGCTGATCCAGAAACTAGCCTGAGAAGCACCACAGACCAAGACGCGCTCCGTCCACTGACCTTCTGTATTCCCACAGACTGGAGAATATTCAGCTTTCTTTTTCTCTGGAAGGTATCCAAGTCCCAGAGCTGTGCTGTATCAGAGGAGGTGGTAATGGCATATCTCCCTGATCCGTGCACAGAGATCGAAAACACCGATGATTCATGCCCTCTCATCCAGCTAACCAGCTCCTTGGTGACTGAGGGAAAAAGGCAAATAGTCATACAGGTCAAACCTGGTATTTCATCAAAGAACAGATTCAATTGATGGCCAGTGATCACATGAGGTCCCTTCAGCTCCACTAACATCTGAAAAGAATGGAAGCCTCTGACTGGCTGATGAAGTGCGCCGGGGACATGGTAGTCATGTGGATTATCAGGGAGGCAGAAGGAGATGAGGCTGAAAGGGTAGGTTTAAGAACAGTCTTGAACGTGACATGACAGACTTTCTCTTGAAATAGTTTTATATGTAACAATATCGTATCTGGGCTGTTTCAGAAAGAATACTTCCAAGACATGGTGAATATACTGGAGAGGAGGAAGAGGTTACAAAATGACTAGTTAACCTGTTGCTGTAATAATCCAGGCAGGAGATGAGAAGGGTCTCTACTAAGCATGTGGCAGTGGGGAAAGGAACAAACTCAAGAGCTACAAAGGAAAAAAAAATCAAAGGACTCAGTGATTCAGTGACTCCGGTTTAGTTACGTAAAAAGGAGGCGACTCTACTATGTGACATAAATACACGAGGGGGATCAGACTTAGCAGTGTCAGAAGAGACAACAGAGCTGATTTCTAAAAACTGATTCGGTGTGCGTGTGTCTGCATGTGTGACACACAGGCAGAGGAAAAAGTCTGAAAACATCAAAAACTCTCCACGATAATTATCAATGGGTAGTAAAATTGTAGTGATTTTTATTTTCTCTTTACATTTTTCTGTGTTTCCAGGTTTCCTATGACAGGCATATTACAGTTTTATGGTCAGATTTGATTTGTTCCTCCAGATAGAGGCACCAGGGGAGAAGAGCCAGAAAGCCAGATGTAAATCTGGGAAACATTAAGATACAAAGTAGGTCAAACTGAAGACAGGAACAGATAAACTCTCGGGAAGGGAAGTCTGGCGTCACTTAATGGGCAATTTTTCATTGGCCTTCAGTGAGAAGAGAAAAATACGCAAAAACATGATGAGTTTTCCACAAAACTAAATTTAAAATACTACCTTTAAACCTATTATATACTTCTAAGTTTGTTAAAAAAACTCAATTTCATGAAGTTATATTGTTTTTTTCCAGTGTCAATTAACACAACCTATGTGGGTTCCTCTACTTTTTCTTTTTAATTGGGTCAAATACCCAACTGGAGTGGGTTGCCATTTCCTTCTCAACCCAGGGATTGCATGTGGGTCTTCTGCCTTCCAGGCGGATTCCTACGGCCACCAGGGAAGCCCCATCCGAAAGTCTAGGAATCACAAAAGAACCCAGAAAAGAAGTCAGAAAAGTAGACCCAAGAGAGGCTAACAGTAGAAAACCGAGACTCCTGAAGTGAGCTAAAGTGTTAAAAGCTATGGAGAAACAAAACGAGAAGTATAAAGAGGGTTTATATGATTAGAGGTTACTAAAGACCTTGGAGATAGAAGTCTCAGAAGCCTGGAGTGGGGGTGGCAAGGGAAGAGGCAAGAGTCAGAATCCATGCGTGAATGCAGTGAAGCAGCAGGATCTGGCAGTGAAGAAAGGGAGGTGGTTGGGGAGGTGGAGACAACACCTAAGGAAAGGGCTTCCTTACGAGGGGTTTCGATAAGGCAGGAGAGGGTATAAAAGATACAACTAAGATGAGAGGAGAGACTGATGGAACCCAAGGAAAGCAGTCACAGATGAGTTTAAAGACTTAGTGTATCAGAACTTCTGTTCAGCAGTGTTTGTAATACCAAAAACTTAAAACAGTTTCAAATCCACCAAAAAGTAATAGGTTAAACATTAATAGTCATGGTATTAGGAATTCCCTGGTGGCCCAGCAGTTAGGACTCCGTGCTTCCACTTCAGAGGGCACCAGTTCAGTTTCTTGGTTGGGGAACTAACAGCCCACAAGCCTGCAGGGTGAGGCCAAACAATAGTAGTAATTGTGGTATTGCAAACATTTCTACAGTAGAATGATTAAGCACTGAGCTTAAACACATAAATTTTTCACAGAGGAAGGAAGTGATTTTACCAAATGATATAGATAGGATGATCATGTATTTGTTAAAATATAAAAAAGGTATGTGCAAAGAAAACAGACTAGACAGGTGGGCCCCTGATATAAAAGCACTGGCTGTCTCTGGGCACGACTGCCTTTCCTTCCTGCAGGTGCTGTGAGAGGGTGGCAGTGACTGGGCCAGGGGCCTGCAGCAAGACTCCCAGATTAGAAATCCTGGCTCCGCTGCTTACCAAGCTGTGGGAACCTGGTTAGTCTATTTCTGTGCCTCAGTTTCCTCATCTGAAAACTGGGCATAACAACAGTAACCATCTCTGTGGGTTACTATGATGATTAAAATTAATAATATGCATAAAATCATAGAACAGTACCTGGCAAGGAATAAACACTATATAAGTGTTAGTCAACACTATTATTACTATTCTTATTATTTACAATCTTTCTAAATGTTGTATCTGATACATTAATAACAAGAAAAACGCAGTTGAGATTTTTTTTTCTTAATAAGTTCAGTTTATAGAACTCTTTAGTTATCTATTAAAAAATGTAATGTGGCAAAAAATATCAATACACATGTAAAATTTAAAAAGTATTTATTCTTGTACATGTGCAGTAAGGAATCTGGCCTTTAAAGAGAGGTATGCATGGCCTTTGTCCAGCAACCTCTACACCCTTGGAATCTCCCCAGTGGTGGGAGTGTCTCTGTCATCTGTGGTAGGTCCCTGGACAAAACAGATGGTTTGTGCTACTGGATAGAACCTCAGAGTGGGGACTGGCCACACCATAACGACCAACCATGTGAGTAATTAGAAGGCTGAGGCTCTGGGTCTCATACTGTTAGCCCAACCTCCAGAGAGAAGGAGGCTGGAAATGGAGTTCAACCAAGTTGGCAACCAAACGCTGATGAGTCCCAATAAAAACTCAAGAGCTTGGGTCAGTTTCCTGGTGTGGCAGTACTCAGCGCAGATGGCCACATGTGGATGCTGGGACGGTAATGTGTCCTTGGGGATGATGGAAGCATCTCTTTTGGGAGCCTTCCTGAATCCACCCTAAGCATCTCTTCCTTTGGCTGGTTTTAATTTGTATCCTTTTGCTATAAGTTATTTTTTAAAAACTATAATCATAAACATACTGAATTCTGTGAGTGATTCTACTGAATTCTCAAACCTGGGGGTAGCTGTAGGGAACCGTGAATTTGCAGCCTGTTGATTGGATGTGAGGATAGCCTTGGGACCCCCAAACTTGTGGCCAGTGTCTGAAGTGAGAGCTGTCTCGTGGGGTCTGCTCCTCGCCTCAGACTGTACAGACTGGCCAACTCTGCAGTATTTTCACCTACATGTCACTCTGCTTCAAAAAATAAATAGGACTTCTTACCTGTATCGAAACATTTAATAGAATAATCAGCTAATGCCACAAGGAATTCAGACTTCCTATGAAGATTAAAGGCCAGAGCTGTGCAAGCTTGCGCTGTTCGCTGAACAAGATTAAACCTAGTAAGAGATTACTGTGTTAGTATCAGAATTTCTTCCAATATCATAAAACTTCACGTCAGCAGAGTCCTTAGAGAAGAAGAAAATGAAACCCAGGAAAATGAACTCCCATTTTGGCAGAACAAAAGCAGATGACGAAGAGTGATACCTGCCACGGAAAGGAGTCTGGATCTTACTTACATGGGATGGGAAGCCATCGAAAACTTTTGAGCAGACCAGAATCACAGCCAGGCATGTCTTTTAGGAAGAGGATTCTGGGTGTAAAATGGAAAGGAAGAATAGAAGAGGTGTCAGAAGGCAAGGGGAGAAAGGTCTGGTGATGCATCAAACAGGGGGTGAAGAGGGGAGGGATCAGGAATCTCTCACATGCGAAGTGGAGATAAAAGATGTCTCATAAGGTTGTCGATGTTGTTGTGATGGTTAAATGACTACATGATGATTAAGTGAAATAATGTGTGTTTAAGTGCTTAGCAGAGTACTTGGCACCTAGCTAGAGTTTCATTAACCAAAAAAATGAAGTTTTCAAACTTAGGCAAAAGAGGAACAAGTGTGGCGGTAGGAAATAGTAATTCTGGTTTTAAACATGTAGCATTAAGGACAGGGAGGCCTGGTGTGCTGCAGTCCACCGGGTCGCAAAGAGTTGGCACGACTGAGCGAAATTGAACTGATTGAGGCCTTTGAAAAGCATTTAGAGCTGTGCTGTCCCAAAGAAATGAAATACAGGCCATGTGTGTCACTAAAATTTTCTAGAAGCCACATTAATATAAAATTAATCTTAGCATGTTAAACTTAATTTATTGTGTATCTAAAATATTATCATTTCAACATTAAATAAAAAATTATCAGAATACCGAGGATATGGAAAGAAGCATGCTGGGGACAAATGCCCCAGTAGCAGGACAATAAGGGCAAAGACAGTAGAAAAAGTCAGCAAAGCAAGGGGAAAACCGACCTCAGAGGCGGAAAAGTCAGGAAAGACTTGTACCTTGAAGCAAAAGAAAAATTTCATAAAGGATGGAAGACAAGAGTATCTAGTAAGATGAGAACTGAAACGAGACCATTGGATTAAGCCATTAGGAAGATTACGAGTGAGCCCACTGCAGTGGCCTTTAGGATTAGACCGGCCTGACCTCATGTCACAGCTATGCCACACGCACCTCTACTCAGATGTGAATACTTACAGAGAGAAAAGGAACAGTGGACAGAATAAAAGAGAGGAACATTCAGGGTGCAAAGTCCCACGGGCAGCCATAGAGATTAGCAATGTTACAAATGAGGATCATCTAGTTTTACAACAGTTGGACTTACAGATATATTTGAGGTTGTGGTGGGAAGAAGGAAGGGAAGCTTGAGGGTATCTATTTTTCCATGAATTAGGAGGCTAGGCAGTCAGAGCAAGAGCAGAGTCTGAACACAAGGAACCACAGAAATTGGTTAAGGTTTGGAAAACTCAGAGAAGAATGGAAAGAGTAAATGACAACAGATATAAGCAAGTGGAGTACTAGCATCACTGGTGTTGAAGTTCACTGCTCTATGATGGAGTCAATCAACAATTATTTTTATTTTGTTTAGTTTGGGGATTTTTATTTTGTTTAGTGGGAGCAAAGAGACAGGTATATTGATTTAAGACTGGGAACTGGCTGCATAGGTTATGCAAGAGTAATGGGTGGGAGAATTATGATCATTAGGTAAGGAGTGGAAACAATGATTAACACATTTCTACCCAGCAAATCACAGACAGAAAAATCATTTATGAGCTCTTCTTTCCCTGAACTATTGAAAATAGGTTACTGAAATCACGTTTCCTATGAACAAGGAAATTTCCCTATATAATCACAATAAAATCATCAAAATCTGAAAACTACATTATATATCACTACTGTCTAATCCTGACCTCAGTTTTGTCCACTGTCCTAAAAACATCCTTTACAGCAAAGAGGTCAGTCCAGATCCAAGTCTTGAATTGTCATGTGTCTAGTCTCCCTCCGTCTGCAAGAGTCTTCAGGCTTTCCGCTTCTTTCATGTCCTTGACCCTTGTGAAGGTCACAAGCCAGTCTTGCTATCCAATGCCCTTAATTTAGCTTTGCCAGCTGGTTCTACTGATTAGACTCAGGTCACCTGTCTTTGGCAGGAATATGACAGAAGTGACACTATGTGCTTATCACTGCACCCTATCAGGTGGCACACAAACTTTGATTTGCCCCACTACTGGTTATTCTAACTTTAATCCTTTGGTAAGGTGGTGTTTGCCAGGCTTCTTCACTGTAAAATTACTGCTTTTCCTCTTTAGTAAGTATTGTGGGGGAGGTACTCTGTGACTGCAAACATCTATTCTCATTAAACTGTTGACTACAGCATGAATTCATAGATTTCCATTTTATTCGGTGGGTTATGAGCCACCACTATCATTTATTTGGAAACTCACTGTCTCTAATCCTCCCAGAGACAGCACCTTCAAGGTGACATTTCTGTCCTTTGGACACATCCCCATCCTTCTTTGACCGAGTCCTCTTTCTGGCTACAAAGTATTACAGGCTTGTGTCTTCACTGCTTCCATCCTAAAACTGGCTGTTTCTCCAAGGATCCCCAATTCTTTGAAGCAGACTGATATTTAGAAAAGAACTGGGCACTGGGTATATTCATTACTACTGGGGTGTTATTGCTTCCAGGCCCTATTGAGTGAACAAAGGTAGGAAATTTATGTTCATATAATTCATTCACTTTCTCATACACACACCTCTATTTATTTCTCTGTCTCTATATATTCAAAACCAAGGATTCATACAAACAGAACCAAATCCAATCCAGGTCCAGAGAGTTTAGTGTAGTTTTCTCCTTTTCCATATTTGCAACTCCGGTTTCAGGAACCTGGCCCCCATTAGCCTCAATACACTCATTTGACCAAAGCCCCCGTCTTTCCCATGACTGCCCCCATCCCCACACAGACACTTTCTAACTCTCCCTTTCCACCTACCCCCACTGCAGCGATGACTACCTCGATCAGTTCCCACCTAATGCATTCTCACTAAATTGTTTGGTGAAGGAAAAGAGGAGGAGGAAGAGAGATGACCGAATCTGTAAAGATTCCTAGATCTAGTTCACTCTGACAATATTGATAAACTAGAAATAATGAAGGTTGAAATTTAAGAAAAAACAAGCTACTAGAGATGCTGTTAAAACGAGAGCTTTAATTCTCTCTCTAAAAAAAAAAAAGCCATTTTGTCTATTCTTTCTCACTTTATTCCACCAGCACTAATGGCAGAATTTTACAAAGTATCTGAAATATAGTAAGTACTTAATAAATCTTTCTAAATGAATACTCAATAGTAGGTACTAAAATAGTCAAGAAAGTAATCACTTGGTAAATATCCAAAGTATTTGCTTACCTGTTTCCACACAAGTCAAAAACATAGATATTTCCATGATGGTCCCCAGCAATTAAACAATCACCTGAGCTATCAAAAGCCGCGTTCAAGAATCTTAAAACTTTGGGAAGGTAATCCGAAGTGTTATGAATGATGTTCACTATAATTCTGCCAACAAACAAACAAAACAAAAACCCATTAAACGCTATGTCAAGCATTACTTGTTATTATGAAGCCCCTGCACTGTGTAGTACACTTCACTAATTTTGAACTTTCTTGCCTGCCCCTTCTTCCCTCTTCTACTGCTCCTCCTCCTTTCCTAGAAGCAGCCATACAGTGACTTCTGAAAACTGTACAGGATGTTATTATCAGAGTTGCTACTGTTCGTTTACTCATCAAAAACCTAAAAACTCACAAAGCATCAGACCCTGCAGAAGCCAGG
This sequence comes from Nanger dama, assembly GCA_917880005.1. NCBI lineage: Eukaryota > Metazoa > Chordata > Mammalia > Artiodactyla > Bovidae > Nanger > Nanger dama. The sequence continues at coordinate 1,491,868 of CAKJTW010000075.1, forward strand.
AGGTAAGGATAGTTGATAGACAGAGGCCCTGCCCTTATGAAGCTTTCAGCACAGTAGTAGAGACAAACACTAAAAATATAGTTTCCCTGGTGGCTCAGTGGTAAAGAATCCATCTGCCAGTGCAGGGAACACTGGTTCCATCCCTGGCCCTGAACGAGCCCACAGAACAACACGGTGGAGAACAACTAGGCTCGTGGACCACAGCTACTGAGCCTGTGCTCTGGAGCCCAGGAACTGCGACTACTGAGCCTTTCCGCTGCAGCTACCCAAGGCTGTGCACCCTCGAGCCCGTGCTCTGCACACCACATCTGGAGAGCAGCCCCTGCTCGCCACAACTAGAGGAGAGCCCGCATGGCAACGAAGACCCAGCACAGCCAATAAACAAATTCTTTAAAAAATTATTTAAAAAGATAAACACACACGAGCAGATCTGTAAGCTGTGATTACGTGACAGACAACAGGATGTGATAAGAAAATGTATTTTTGACCGAGTAGTTGGATTGTTACACCAAGCAACAGACATAAGCAATGAAATAATTAACGAAAAATAGTTTTATATAAATCACAAACTATCATATGTAAGAAAAATTTCAATTCAGTATCCTAATTTTAAGATACCCTGATGAGATTTTTGCTTTTGTGACTCAGGGTGTTCCGAGTGTACGTGAATTTCATTCTCATGTGTATCTGTTGTTGTTCAGTCGCTCAGTCATGTCTGACTTTTTGCGACCCTATGAACTGTAGCACTCCAGGCTTCCCTGTCCTTCACTACCTCCGGGAATTGCTCAAACTCATGTCCATTGAGTCAGTGATGTCATCCAATCATCTCATTCTCTGTCGCCCGCTTCTCCTCCTGCCCTCAATCTTTCCCAGCATCAGGGTCTTTTCCAAAGAGTCGGCTCTTCGCATCAGGTGGCCAAAGTATTGGAGCTTTAGCTTCAATCTAAAAATATGATTATATCTGTCTAAAGGTATTATTTTTTGAGAGGAAGATCAAGTACCATCTATCTGCTGAAAAGAAAACTTATTAATCTGCAGAACCAATTAACTCCATAAAATAATACATGTGTGTGTATCTGGGTCATGAAGACCAGAGTAACCCTACTCTCTCCTGCATGCATGCATGTTAAGGCGCTTCAGTCATGTCTGACTTTTCGAGACCCCACGGACTGTAGCCTGCCAGGCTCCTCTGTCCATGGGGTTCTCCAGGCAAGAATACTGAAGTATGTTGCTGTGCCCTCCGCCAGGAGATCTTCCCAACCCAGGGACTGAACTCGCGTCTCTGTCTCCTGCATTGGCAGGTAGGTTCTTTACCAGTAGTGCCACCTGGGAAGCCCACTCTCTCCTGAAACAAGTTTTCAAATCATGAAATGTCTTAATTGACTTTTAATGAATTTGAATTTTAATATTAGAAACAATTGCCTCATTATCACTTTATTTAAAAACCACCAAATTAAGTATACCAAACATTTTCTTTACTTTATTTAAAAATAAAAGGCTTTTGAGACTCATTGGATGAAACAGTAAAATTATTTCTATCTAGTTCCTGACAAAGATTCTTGGCTTGACCAAACTTTAGTCAGGCTTCAGAACCTTCTCCTAGGCTCATCTGTACATTCCCTTGAAAAATCTAACTTTAGCAAGCATGCTCAGTTTAATCAGAACCTCCTACCTTTAATACCATCATCCTTGACACCTGATGGGGTTCCTCATTCTCCATCATCTCCCAACTGCTGTCTGATCTTCAGCAAGAATCCTGTGAGGTAGATTCACCCCAGATGTTTTCTCTTGGTAATTTTCCATCCTCTGACCCCTACCTCACTCTCTGTCTATAACTTCCCTCTTGCTCAGGCTGTATTCGAACCGAGCCCAGAACCATCAAGTCCAGTTCTACACTGAGGTCTTGCATCCTCTCTTGCAATAACAGTCCTGAATAATGAGTCTTTTCACCACTTTAACTTCTGTCCAGCTCTGATTTTTCTCTGACATTCCCAAAGGGGAGTGGGGAGAATCTATTGAGACAATAAGTAACATCACGATGTTCCCTGGCGATTAAACTTCGACCTAGCAAAGGACTTTCCCCTCCAGTCTTTTTTCTATAATGTTTACTATGTGTGTGTGTATTACAAAATTAGAAGATCATTGTTCAAAATATGGAAAATACACTAATAATTTTATTATAACCGTACCATCATGACATAATCACATTTAATAGCAAAATTCTGTCCTTCTGACTTTTCATATAAATCACACATACAAGTATTTATTTTAGAACTGTTTTTCAACAGCTCATAATTTGCCTGATGGTGTTCCTCAATCCTTAAACATAATAAAAACATCAAATATTTACTGAATACCCAGAAACATGAGACACTAATTCCCCAAGACAATCTTGCTGTTAAGTACGATTATCTTCACTTACTGCCTAAGATTAACTTGCCCAAGGTCACAGAGCTGGTGGGTGGACATTTACTTCAACTGCAGTCCCTCTGACTCCACAGTCAGCTCTCCCCACCCCCTGCCCTTCTCAACATCATAACAATGGGTGTTAATGAACAAAAGAAACTATGTTTTAGTGGAAGAAACAGATAAGGACATTTTCACACAAATGTGAGTCATCTTCTGAATCTTGTATGTGTATCTAGATATTAACAGTAAGAAAAAAAAAATTACTGTGGGTAGGCATAATTTTTAGAACATTTAGAGAATCTCAGAAGTAGAGGTGGTGCTGGGACTTCCTGGTGGTCCAGTGGCTGACAATCCACCTTCTAAGGCAGGCGACGTGGGCTCAACCCCTGGCAGGTGAACTATGATTCCACGCGCCACAACTAGCACCCAGCACAGCCAAAACAAACAAACAAATTTTTTTTTAAGAAGTAGAGGTGGTATTTACATAAACTCCAAATTTGGGAGGGAAAAATCTATATGGAGGAATTCCTGTTCCAGACAAAATGTTAATTCAATGGAGATGATGGGACGGCAACATTCCTGGAGGACTGAGAACAAACAGAAACCAAATAAGCTAATGGTATTATGTGCAGCACTGTGCTTTTGCAGTTGGCACTCAAAGTCTACTGATTTTTGAGAAGCAACCAAAGAATCAACAGAAAAATTACTAGAACGAGAAACACATGAAATGTGAACACAAGTGAGGTGGTAAAGTCAATGGAATCCTCAGGGATTAAAAGCAGTAAGATTAACATGGCACCAATATGGCACCACTTTGGGACAAAGGCTCCCATTAAAGTCACACAAGAGCATCAAACAGGACAGGGGAAAGAATGAACCGAAGAGCTGGGGAGGAAGGGATGAATGGGCAGAGCAAGAGGATTCTTAGAGCAGTGAAAATATTTTGTATGAGACCATAATGGTGGAAGGGTCATTATACATTTGTCCAAACCTACAGAATGTAGAACACGAAGACTGAATCTTAATGTAAACAGTGGAATTCGGTTGGTAACCATGCGTCAACACAGGCTGAGCAACTGCAACAAGTGTACTGCTCTGGTGGGGGACATTAATAAAGATGTGGCTAGGCGTGTGTGGAGGCAGGAGATGCATGGGAAATCTCTGTACCTTCTTCTCAATTTCGCTGCGAACCTAAATCTGTCCTAAAGAAACAAAGGCTATTTTTTTTTAAAAGCAGCAGCAACGCTGACCTTACTAGAAGGTTGACCTGCCCTGGATACACATTAATGCATAAACTCCGAGAGAACCAGAAATTTGTTCCGGTTCCACAACTGTCCCCCAGCGCTTAGAAGCTTGGCAAGGAAGTAGGTGCTCATCAAATAATTGATGACTAGAATGCTTGCATGCCTGACTGCTAACAATGATTCAAGAATGGATAAAAGATTCAAGGATGGCATTTGGAAAAGGGAGAAGTGCATTCTTCTCCGGCATCCGTTCCTCCTCCCGAGTTCTTTCCCAGATGTTATAATTAACAAATAAGTTACTGAGCATCTACCGCGTGCCAGGTATATCACAGGGATTCCGGGCTAATTAAAGCAGGCAGTCCTGGCTCACATCAGAAGCGCAAATTCCCCAGCATAAATCAGGCCCTCAACGCTGATCCTAATTGAGACTCCTGTCCCCAAGACAAGGAAAGGGGGTCTCTAATGCTGGGAGGGATTGGGGGCAGGAGGAGAAGGGGACGACAGAGGATGAGATGGCTGGATGGCATTACTGACTCGATGGACGTGAGTCTGAGTGAACTCCGGGAGTTGGTGATGGACAGGGAGGCCTGGCGTGCAGCGATTCATGGGGTCGCAAGGAGTCGGACACGACTGAGCGACTGAACTGAAGGATCATCAAACTCAAGCTACCTGCGTTTATCAGAGGTCACCCAACCCGGGGATCACAAGCAGGGTAAGAACCAGAACCTCTGTCCGGTTCCCCCCAACCCCCTCCCGAGACCTTCCCCAAACAGACCCGCAAACGCCTCCCCGAAGCCGCGGACCCGCCCCTCGCCAGCCTTCATCCCCCTCAGAGCGCGCCTCCTCCCGCCGCGGCCTGTACCCGTCCCGAGTGGCCGGGGATGGCTTGCGGTGCCATATCTTGCCGCTCTCCTTGCTGCCCAGGTCTGTGCTCTGCATGTCGCAGCTCCCCGCGAGGCCGCCGCCGGCCTGAACAACGGTCCCGGCGCCTTCCCAGCAGGCGCCGCGCTCCCGGCCCGGGAAACTTCAAGCGCCGGCCGAGGCAGCAGAGAGCCCCGCGTGGATCGTACCAACCGCGCGCAGGACGCCGATATTTCTATTTACAACTAGTCGGGCCTTCCCTCCCAAACTCCGCCCAGCCGACCCTTTCCGCTCTGGACGATGGAATCGGCCAACGACCTTCTCCCTTAGGCTCCGCCCCTTTCGCGATCCGCCTCCCAAAGCCTTCTGGGAGTCGTAGTTTTCTGCAGGTGTAAATTTGGAAAATTCAGCAGTGGCCACAGGACTGGAAAAGGTCAGTTTTCATTCCAATCCCAAAGAAAGGGAATGCCAAAGAATGCTCAAACTATGGCACAGTTGCACTCATCTCACATGCTAGTAAAGTAATGCTCAAAATTCTCCAAGCCAGGCTTCAGCAATATGTGAACCGTGAACTTCTGATGTTCAAGCTGGTTTTAGAAAACGAAGAGGAACCAGAGATCAAATTGCCAACATACGCTGGATCATGGAAAAAGCAAGAGAATTCCAGAAAAACATCTATTTCTGCTTTATTGACTATGCCAAAGCCTTTGACTGTGTGGATCACAATAAACTGTGGAAAATTCTGAGAGATGGGAATACCAGACCACCTAATCTGCCTCTTGAGAAATCTGTATGCAGGCCAGGAAGCAGCAGTTAGAACTGCACATGGAACAACAGACTGGTTTCAAAAAGGAAAAGGAGTACGTCAAGGCTGTATATTGTCACCCTGCTTATTTAACTTATATGCAGAGTACATCATGAGAAATGCTGGGCTGGAAGAAGCACAGGCTGGAAGAAACACAAGCTGGAATGAAGATTTCTGGGAGAAATATCAATAACCTCAGATATGCAGATGACACCACCCTTATGGCAGAAAGTGAAGAGGAACTCAAAAGCCTCTTGATGAAAGTGAAAGAGGAGAGTGAAAAAGTTGGCTTAAAGCTCAACATTCAGAAAACGAAGATCATGGCATCTGGTCCCATCACTTCATGGGAAATAGATGGGGAAACAGTGGAAACAGTGTCAGACTTTATTTTTTTGGGCTCCAAAATCACTACAGATGGTGACTGCAGCCATGAAATTAAAAGACGCTTACTCCTTGGAAGGAAAATTATGACCAACCTAGATAGCATATTCAAAAGCAGAGACATTACTTTGCTGACTAAGGTCCATCTAGTCAAGGCTATGATTTTTCCAGTAGTCATGTACAGATGTGAGAGTTGGACTGTAAACAGGGCTGAGCGCCAAAGAATTGATGCTTTTGAACTGTGGTGTTGGAGAAGACTCTTGAGAGTGCCATGGACTGCAAGGAGATCCAACCAGTCCATTCTGAAGGAGATCAACCCTGGGATTTCTTTGGAAGGATTGATGCTAAAGCTGAAACTCCAGTACTTTGGCCACCTCATGCGAAGAGTTGACTCCTTGGAAAAGACTCTGATGCTGGGAGGGATTGGGGGCAGGAGAAGAAGGGGACGACAGAGGATGAGATAGCGGGATGGCATCACCGACTCGATGGACTTGAGTCTGAGTGAACTCCAGGAGTTGGTGATGGACAGGGAGGCCTGGCGTGCTGTGATTCATGGGGTCACAAAGAGTCGGACACGAATGAGCAACTGAAATGAACTGAACGTGGGCGCTTGGTATCGCCTTGGGAATTCTGATCTCTCGGCGCCTTGGTGGGTTTTAGACTCCCAAGGGAAGCAAAGAAAATAATTTTACCCGGTGGCCCCAGATTGTTTTTCACATTGCGTTTAGGGATTAAGAAGTTGTACAGACAACTAATAGAGAAGAAAGGACCCAAATGCATGGAGAGTTAAAGGGTTCCTTTTATAGAGTATTCTGGTTCAAAAGAATCTTGATAAGCCTCTTGTTGACCTTTTCACTGTTGTCATGAGTGTTGTTTCAGTTCCAAGTCTAGTTTAGTTCAGTAGCTCAGTCGTGTCCGACTCTTTGTGACCCCATGGACTACAGCACGCCAGGCCTCCCTGTGCATCACCAACTCCTGGAGTCTACTCATACTCATCTCCATTGAGTCAGTGATGCCATTCAACCATGTCGAGCCCTACTCCTCCTGCCTTCACTCTTTCTCAGCATTAGGGTCTTTTCAAATGAGTCAGCTTTTCGCATCAGGTGGCCGAAGTATTGGAGTTTCAGCTTCAACATCAGTCCTTCCAATGAACACTCGGGACTGATCTCCTTTAGGATGGACTGGTTGGATCTCCTTGCAGTCCAAGGGACTTTCAAGAATCTTCTCCAATACCACCGTTCAAAAGCATCAATTCTTCGGTGCTCAGATTTCTTTATAGTCCAACTCTCACATCCATACACGACCACTGAAAAACCGTAGCCTTGACCAGAAAGAGGCTCACTATTATAGTGTCTAATTCACCAGACATGCATCAATAAAGCAGTGTGATCAACAGTAGGTTGTGTTGACACCACAGAAATTCTTTCTGAAGACTATTTACTTAGAACTTTGATAGTGCTTTGTTGTTGATGTTTTGTAGCTAAGTTAGTTTCAGGCTCTTTGCGACCCTATGGGCTGGTAGCCCAGCAGGCTTCTCTGTCCATGGAATTCTGCAGGCAAGAATATTGGAGTGGGTTGCCATTCCCTTCTCCAGGGGATCTTCCCAACCCAGGGATTGAACCAGAGTTTTTTGTGTCTCCTGCATTGGCAGGGGGAGTTATTTACCACTAGCGCCACCTGGGAACTAGGTATCAAACATGCTTCCCTGGTGACTCAGACGGTAAAGAATTGGCCTGCAATGCTGGAGCCCTGGGTTCAGCCCCTGGCTTAGGAAGATCCCCGGGAGGAGGGCATGGCAACCCACTCCAGTATTCTTGCCTGGAGAATCGCCATGGACAGAGGAGCCTGGCGGGTTACAGTCCATGGGGTCACAAAGAGTCGGACTTGACTGAGCAACTAAGCACAGCAGGTATCACTTTTCTATAGTGCTTGAGGAATCTCAATTCATTTAATTCATTTAATCCTCGTAGTGAACCTCCAATATTGATAGTACCATTGTCCCCATCCTTAGTGCTCTATGAGGTAGTGTTGGTTTCCAAAGGCTGAGGCTAAGACGATAGAAATTTATCCTCCCACCGTTCTGTAAGCCAGAGTCTGAATCAAGTGTTGGCTGGCTGCTCCCTCCAGAGGTTCTAGGAAAGACTTCACCCCTCCCCCTTTTTTTTCTCTTCCAGCTTCTGGTGGCCACTGGCTTCCTTGATTTGAGGTATCGTTCTCTGCCTTCATTTTCACCACACCTTCTCTTTTCCTCTAATCTCTATCTCAGATCTCCCTTTGCTTTTCTCTTATAAGAACACCTGTCATTGGATTTAAGGCCCACCTGGATAATACAGGATAATCTCAAGACCCTTAATTTACTTACACCTGCAAAAGACCTAATTTCCAAATCAGGTATCATCCATACATTCTGGGGATTAGACCGTGGGTTTGTATTTTGGGAGCCCACTATTCAACCCACTACAGGGAGAAAATTCACGTTTTCAAAATTACATGGCCATGATATTTTAAAAGCTCAAACTCTATCAGAAAAGCGGAACTCTCACAAAAATTTAGCGATGCAGATTTAGAAACTTTTTGTATTGTTATCAAGGGGGTGGCCCTGAGAGACAACTCAATAACCCATCACAGAGAAGATGACTGCATTCCTTACTTTTATTTATTAGCTTTGAGATGGTGATAAACTGTGTATGAATGTTTGGATTATTATCCACGAAATTTAGGATGTTAAGCTTATGATCATTTAACTTGATTTCTTTTTAATTTTTTTTTTTTTAGGCTGCACCATGAGTGGGGCAGGTGGGATCTTAGTTCCCAGATCAAACCACTGGATTTCCAGGGAAGTTCCTGTTGGTGCATAGGTCAAAACACAGGTTATTCCCGCATTTGTGTCTCACACAGCAAACCATACAACATTTCATCAGTATCAGAGACAAATCTGCTGAAGGATTTCCCATGAGGGAATGACTCTGCTTTGATCTGCTTGCAGCTCAGCTTGTATGGGTTGTCACAGCCTATGTGACCACTCAAGTCCATTTCAGATACGAATAAAGAGGTTTCTATATTACAGGTGTTCTGGACACCCACTTTGCACTTACCTTTGGATTTAATTGCACCTGGTCTGAAGGTCAGGCTGATAATTGAAGAGATGTGCACGCTTCCAGTCATTATAGTCTCCCAATTTTAATAACCCAAGTTGGTAGACCAACTTGAAAGTTGAAAGATGCTCAGGCGTGTCTGACTCCTTGTGACTCCATGGACTATATGGTGCATGGACTGCTACAGGCCAGAGTACTGGAGTGGGTGGCCATTCACTTTTCCAGGGGACTCTTCCCAACCCACGGTTCAAACCCAGGTCTCCCACATTGCAGGCTGATTCTTTACCAGCTGAGCCACAAGGAAAGCCCAAGAACACTGGAGTGGATAGCCTATCCCTTGGGTTATTAAAATAAATAATAAAATATTTATTAACAAATGTTTAAAATTTTATTAAAGTTTTAATATTATTTTAAAATATTTTAAAAATGTTTATTTTAAAAAATATTTATTTATTTGGCTACACTGGGTCTTACTTGCAGCACAGGGTTCTTCATTGTAGCATGTGGGATCTAGTTCCCTGACCTGAGCACCTAGTCTAAGCCGCTGAAGCACCATGGAAGTCCTTCTAGTTCCATCTTGAATCATTACTTAGTCAATAACTGATACATCCTATACATATATATATTTTTTCAGCTTTATTGATGTGTAATTGACATTGAATAAACTGCACATATTTAAAGTGTGTAATTTTATAAATTTTGACATAAATATATTCCTGTGAAACCATCACCATAATCAAGATAATGAATACATCCATCACCTCCAAAATTTTCTTCCTGACTCTTTGCAATCTCTTTTTATTCCTACCCCACCCTATCCACAGACAACCACTTATCTACTTTTTGTTTCTTAGATTAGTTAATCTAGAAATTTATACAAAGGAGTGTTAACTAGGTACTGTTTTTTTTTTGAGAGGGGTGGTCTGGCTTCTTTCATTCAGCAGAATTATTTTGAGAGTCAACTATGTTGTTGGGTATATCAGTGGTTCATATTTTGTTATCACTGAGTAGTATTCTATGGTATTTATATACCACAACTAGTGGGTATATTCACCTATTGAGGAACATTACCAAGAAAGCTGTTATGAACCTTTCTGTGCAAGTCTCTGTATAAATATATGTTTCCATCTCTGGCGAGTAAACTCCTAGATGTGGAATGGCTGGACCATATAGTAAGTGTAGGTTTAATTTTTTAAGAAAGCATCAAGCATCTTCAAAGTAGCTGTCATTTTACATCCCCACCGATACTGAGTAGTGTAAGATATTTTTAGGTACTCTGCATCTATGAGAAGTCTGTGTAATTATAGCCATTCTAGGGTATTATGGTACCTCGTGGTGATTTTAATTTCCATTTCTAGAATGACAAATGACGTTCAGTATCTTCTTGTGATTATTCGCTTCTGCATATATCTGCTCAGATCTTTTGCCTGATTTATAATTGGGCTGTTTATTTTCTTATTATTGAGTTTTCAGGATTCTGTACATGTTCTGGATATAAGCCTTTTATCATATTTAAGTTTCGCAAATATTTTCTCCCGTGTCTTGTTTTTTCATTCTCTTGACAGTGTCTCTGAATGAATAGAAAATATTAATGTGGATGAAGAGTTGACCAGGTCCGTCACTGTGGAAGGGATCCAAACAGGCAACAGTTGGATGACAAGGGTACGTTGACACATTGTGTAGGAAAGCTGACATTGCACAGGAAAGAGCTGTTTCATTAGTAAAACACAAATGTGTGTCATGCTGCTAACTGACACAAAGCCGGGCAATGTTTTCCACTTCCTAGATGACTATTTGGCCCTGTAAGCAAAGGGGTTAGGAGGCCAAATCCATTACAGGTGAACTGTGACATTGTGCACCTCCCCCACCCTTTAAACATGAGTGAGGACAGAGAAAGAAAATCAAAGGGATATGCTCTGAGTTGCTTAAATAAATATTCATGCCTAGGGGTACTCATAAAACATACATGAAAGCAATCCAGGGTAGTATTTCATGTGGAATCAAAAGGATTTGGCACCTACAGCTGAGATGGTACAGTATCAAAGCAGAGGGGAAAGTGGGATGTTGATCTTGACAGGCAGCAAGATCATTCCCACATACTGTGAGAAACTACTCACATAGACTAGGGTTTCTAAAAGGCCTTCTCTTGACTAAAAGCAGGAGGGGACCAGAGGGTGAAGCTCCCATTTCCATGGCAGAATGGGTAGTGGTTGCAAATTTCCCACCTTTATTTTTTTTTTTTAAGATTTATTTATTTAATGGTTTGGTTGTGGTTGGTCTTTGTTGACGTACTCGGGCTTTCTCTAGTTGCGGCCAAGCAGGGGCTACCCTCTAATTGCTGTCTGTGGGTTTCTCAGTGCTGTGGCTTCTCTTGTTGCAGAAGAGAAGCTCTAGCCCCCGGGCTTTAGTAGCTGTGGTGCATGGGCTTCAGTTCAGTTCAGTCGCTCAGTCGTGTCCGACTCTTTGTGACCCCATGAATCGCAGCACGCCAGGCCTCCCTGTCCATCACCATCTCCCGGAGTTCACTCAGACTCACGTTCATCGAGTCTGTGATGCCAACCAGCCATCTCATCCTTTGTCATCGCCTTCTCCCCCTGCCCCCAATCCCTCCCAGCATCAGAGTCTTTTCCAATGAATCAACTCTTCGCATGAGGTGGCCAAAGTACTGGAGTTTCAGGTTCAGCATCATTCCTTCCAAAGAAATCTCAGGGCTGATCTCGTTCAGAATGGACTGGTTGGATCTCCTTGCAGTCCAAGGGACTCTCAAGAGTCTTCTCCAACACCACAGTTCAAAAGCATCAATTCTTCGGCGCTCAGCCTTCTTCACAGTCCAACTCTCACATCCATACATGACCACAGGAAAAACCATAGCCTTGACTAGACAGACCTTAGTCAGCAAAGTAATGTCTGCTTTTGAATATGCTATCTAGGTTGGTCATAATTTTTCTTCCAAGGAGTAAGCGTCTTTTAATTTCATGGCTGCAATCACCATCTGCAGTGATCTTGGAGCCCCCAAAAATAGTCTGACACTGTTTCCCCGTCTATTTCCCATGAAGTGATGGGACCGGATGCCATGATCTTCATTTTCTGAATGTTGAGCTTTAAGCCAACTTTTTCGCTTTCCTCTTTCACTTTGATCAAGAGGCTTTTTAGTTCCTCTTCACATATAAATAATCTCAAGAGGGGGACTTCCCTGGCAGTCTAGTGGTTAAGTCTTCACCTTCCAATGCAGGGGTTATGGATTTGATCCCTGGTCAGGGAGCTAATATCCCATATGCCTCCTGGCCAAAAACCAAAACATAAAAAGTAGAAGCAATATTGTAACAAATTCAATAAAGACTTTAAAAATGGTCCACATCAAAAAAAAAAAGTAAAAAAATAACCTCAAGACCATACATTAAAAATTTTTAAAAGACTATATATATAATAGTAAAAGGAGTATAATAATTAAGAAGTGATAAAATAAGTAACTAATAAGGACCTACTGTATAGCACAGGGAACCTTAATCAATACTCTGTAATGACCTATATGGGAAAAGAATGTAAAAGAGTGGATATGTGTATATATATATATATAACTGATTCACACTGCTGTATAACAGAAACTAACCAACAGTGTAAATCAACTATATTCCAATGAAAATTAATTTAAAAAAGGAAATGATATGTTTTGATTATGTATTATCTTTTTAAAAATGTAATTTATTTCAACCTAAGTTAGTATAATTTAACATTTAATAATTGATTCCAAAAATTCCACAGTTTACTCTTATAAGCTAACATGAGCCTGCTCCAACACTTCAGTGTTTCTTTCATCAACTTGTTATTGTTGTTGTTGCTTAGTCACTAAGTCATGTCCAAGTCTGCAACCCCATGAACACCAGGCTTCCCTGTCCTTCACTATCTCTGAGTTTGCTCAAACTCATGTCCATTGAGTCTGTGATACCATCCAACCATCTCATCCTCTGTTGCCCCCTTTTCTTCTTGCCCTCAATCTTTCCCAGCATCATTTTCAGTTGACTATTGCTGTGTAATACCCTACCTCAAAACTTATTGGCTTAAAGCAAAACTGATTTCCTGTTTTTCACAATCCTGTGAGTTGACTGGGCTCAGCTGAACAGTTCTTCTGCTTCATATGAAGTAGCCAAGGTCACTCATGTTTGCATTCAGTTGAAGTTGAATCCTGGAACATCCAGGATGACTTCTCATCTATCAATGCTTCTCTCTATGTGGACTCTGGTCCTTCACGAATCTAGCCTGAACTTTGTTCTGGCTCCCAACAAAGGAATGTTCCAGTAGGACAAGCTTGAAGGTATCAGTGTTTAACAAGCTTCTGTTTCTGTCACCATGCCTGCCAATGTCCCATTGGCTGAAGTAGGCAACGTGATCAAGTCTAGACTCAGTGTAGATGGGAACTATGCTTGGGCAGGAATTCAGAGAGCTGTGTTTTGTTGGAGGCTACTAATAAAATGGTTGACCACAGATGACCTTAGAAAACATCAGGGCACATGCGGAGGGAGTCCACACAGGAACAAATCGTCTTTGAGGGGCATTGAAGAGTTGTCCTACTACGTGTGTGTGTGGAGTTACAAATGAAGGAGGGAGAGTGGACCAGCACCACATGTCACTCAATGGTTCTCAGCCAAGGAGAGTTTGCTCCCAGAACCCCAGAGGATGTTTGGCCATGTCTACAGACATTCTTGGTTATCATAACTGGTGAGATTGTCATTTGCTGCCAGTCATCCTTTGCACAGGGAATGCTCTCACCAACCAACAACTGTAAACAGCACCAAAGTGTTGATAGCACCGCGGCTGAGAATCCCTGTGTGTGATCTCACAGCATGAATGTGGCTTGTTCAGTATCTGTTTTCTCTTCCCAACACATTTTCCCCTCCTGCTGCTGACAGCATGTACAAAATATAACATTCTCTCAGAGCTCTCCAAACGCACATTAGCCTACTTGGATTGGCTTCAAACGAATGTGACAGATGTAGCCTTTCTGGCTCCAGTGCCTTGCTAGGCAAGCATATGCATGTTTTGCACATCACATCTGCAACTAAAATTCCATGACTCAAGGAGGACACACCTCCAACTCCCAATAAAATATCTCACATGACTTTTCCTCCAGGTTTTCCAGCTCTCAGAACCTCTTGATATCTCTCTTTAGTCTCTTCTCCAGGGAAGCTAGTCTGTTCTTTTCCTCACTATGTTAAAGTTACATTTGCCCTCTCTTTGCAAAGGTGCACTCATTCATTGGTTCAGTAAATGTCAATGAAGCGCCTACTTGTGCCCGGGGCTGTCCTGGGTGCTGGTGTGTAACAGGAAAGAAGAGAAAATCAGTTACCTTTGCATGGAGCTGGCATGCTAGCTGGGGAGACAGACAACAACTAAAGAAAGAAATGATATCATGTTAGGTAATGAAAAGGAAAGAAAATTTTAAGCAGGGTAAAGCGATGAGAGCAATGGGGTGGGGTGATACTTTGATTAAGGGGTTTAGGGAAAACACCGCCTAAGGGGTGATGTTTGAACAGGGGACTGGACACTAAGCAGGGGGGAGACACAAAGACAGGTTTCCTGTAATGTGTTCAGCACATTATAGTGAAAATTTATTTATTTATAGCTGTGCTGGGCCTTCACTGTTGCACGAGGACTTTCTCTAGTTGTGGTGCAAGGGTTTCTTATTGTGGTGGCTTCATTGTTGCAGAGCACAGGCTTCTAGGTGCACAGGCTTTGGCGTTGTTGCTCCGCAGTTTGTGGAATTTTCCTGGACCAGGGATCAAACCTACGTCCCCTGCATTGGAAGGCAGATTCTTATCCACTGTGCCACCAGGGAAGTCCCATGTGGGAGCTTCGTATTTGGTTTCAGGGCTGTCACCAACTATCACAAACTTGGTGACTTTGGGTGCTTGCATGCTTAGTTGCTCAATCGTGTCTGACTCTTTGTGACCCCACGGACGGTAGCCCATGAGGCTCCTCTGTCCATGGAATTTTCCAGGCAAGAATACTGGAGTGGGTTGCCATTTCTTCCTTCCTGAGCCAGGGACTGAAACTGCCTCTCCTGATTCTGTACCCGCTAAGCCATCTTAAAACAACCCAAATGTATCTTCTCAAATCTCCAGGAGCCAGAGATCTGAAACTGAGGTACTGGCAGGGTTGGGTCTTCCGGAGACTCTAAGGAGAGTCTGCTCCCTGCCCCTCTTATAGCTCCAGGTGGCAGCCAGCAAGCCCTGACGTCCCTCGTCTTGCAGATGCATCACTCAAATCTCTGCCCTTGTTGTCACATGACCTTCTCCCCTCTGTGTGTCTGTGTCTGTTTTCTTTTTATAAGGACACCAAGTCATTGCTAATCCAGTGGTTTAGCTCACCCTAATCCAGCCTAGTTTCATTTTAACTTGATTACATCTGCAAAGACTCTATTTTCAGGTAAGGTCACATTCACAGGGTACTGGGGGTTAGGGCATTACTATATCTTTTGGGGGAGTATAATTCAACCCATATCATGATTGTTTTGGGATTATCACAATGACTGGGGGCACCACTGGCATTTAGGTCAGAGGCAAGGATGCTTGGCTGACATCCCGCAGGGTATGAACTGGTTCCACACCCTTTGAAACGTTACCAAGCTATTCCTGTAAATGAAAACTGTATTTGGGATAAACTAGAACCAAATTCTGTTTTACATATAAACATAAAGGATATTTACAGGGATTTTACATACACTAAATTTTCCTACTGTGCAACTATCATATGCATTGAGGCAAGATTGTACTTTTTTTCTTTCTCCTTTTTTAAAAATTGAAATATAGTTCACATATAAAACTGTATAAGTTTTAGGTGTACATACTTGTTCTTTCTAATGTATGTGTGGGTGTATTCTTATTTTCGCTCTTATATTACATGAAAAGTCGCATTACATATATATATATGTATGTGTGTGAGTTAGTCACTCAGGCATGTCCGACTCTTTGTACCCCATGGACTGTAGCCAGCCAGGTTCCTCTGTCCATGGAATTCTCCAGGTAAGAATACTGGAGTGGGTTGCCATCCCCTTCTCCAATATATGTGTATACATACACATACTATTCTGCACTTTCTCTTTTTCTCTCATCAAAAGTATCCTGGATGTCACTCCATGTGTATGTGTAGAGATCTTCCTCATTCTTTGTTTATAGCTGCATGTTATTCTAATGTATGAATGTACTATAGTTTACTCAATCTATTTTCTATGTATAGAAATTTCTTTCCAATATGTTGCAGTTACAAATAACACAATAAATAACCTAGCATGTAACTTTAAAAATATACATATATGTTTTTGGACTGTTATAGGTTTATCTTCAAGTTGAATTACCAAAACTGACATTGTTAGATTAAAGGGTAAATATATGAGTCTGAGTGAACTCCGGGAGTTGGTGGTGGACAGGGAGGCCTGGCGTGCTGCGATTCATGAGGTCGCAAAGAGTCGGACACGACTGAGTGACTGAACTGAACTGAACTGAACTGATATGCTGTTTCTATTGTGATAAATTCCCTCTCTAGGGGTACTGATTTTTGCCAATCTAATAGGTGAGAAATAGTATCTGAGTATGGTTTTAAGTTGCATTTCTCTTATTATGAGAAAAGTTAAATACCTTTCAATATGTTTTCAGATCAGTTCAGTTCAGTTGCTCAGTTGTGTCTGACTCTTTGCGACCCCATGGACTACAGCACACCAGGCCTTCCTGTTCATTACTAACTGCCGGAGTTTACCCAAACTCATGTCCATTGAGTCGGTGATGCCATCCAGCCATCTCATCCTCAGTCGTCCCCTTCTCCTCCTGCCTCCAATCCTTCCCAGCATCAGAGTCTTTCCCAATGAGTCAACTCTTCGCATGAGGTGGCCAAAGTACTGGAGTTTCAGCTTTAGCATCACTCCTTCCACAGAAATCTCAGGGCTGATCTCCTTCAGAATGGACTGGTTGGATCTCCTTGCAGTCCAAGGGACTCTCAAGAGTCTTCTCCAACACCACAGTTCAAAAGCATCAATTCTCCGGTGCTCAGCTTTCTTCACAGTCCAACTCTCACATCCATACATGACTACCGGAAAAAACATAGCCTTGACTAGACGGACCTTAGTCAGCAAAGTAATGTCTCTGCTTTTGAATATGCTATCTAGGTTGGTCATAACTTTTTCCAAGGAGTAAGTGTCTTTTAATTTCATGGCTGCAGTCACCATGTGCAGTGATCTTGGAGCCCAAAAAGATAAAGTCTGACACTGTTTCCACTGCTTCCCCATCTATTTCAGGGTAATATAATTCTTGGTGAAGTATCTGTGTATTTTGTCCACATTTCTGTTGAGTTTTTGGTCTTTTTTTCCCTCAGTTTTTACAAGTTCTTTATTTGCTTGGGGATATTAGTCTTATCTGTGGGTATACCTTGAAACTATTTTCTTTCAACTTTATTTTTGGCTGTGCGTGGGCTTTCCCCTAGCCGTGGCAAGGAGGGGCTACTCTCTAGCTGTGGAGCACTGGCTCTAGGCCCCCGGCTCAGTGGTTGTGGCACATGGGCTTAGCTGCCCTGAGGTATGTGGAATCTTCTTGGAGCAGGATCAAACCTATGTGCTCTGCATGGGCAGGTGGATTCTTAACTGCTGTATCACCAGAGAAGTGCTATAATATTTGGAGCCATGTCTTTTGAGTTGTTTTGCAGACACTGAAACCCCCACCAGATAGAAGAAGTTAAGTATATGGTGTCCACAAGCACATAGACCCCAGACCTGTTGGAACCAAAAGCCTGAGGATGGTAACTCCTGATTACCTCACCACAAACCAGTAAAAAAAAATGTCCACAAGCTGACTATGCCCTGCTCCTTGAACACTATAAAACTCCCACACAGTTCTGAGGGCAATTGCCCACTGTGGCCCCCTTTGCCTGGCAAAGCAATAAAGCTACTTTTTATTTCACCCCAAACTCTGTCTCTGAGCTTCTACCCAGCATCAGTGAGCAGAGCCTGAGTTTGGCAACAGCAGTGTGAACAGTAACGGAGCTGATGCCCAGAAAACAAACCACAGAGCTTGGTAAACAGCAGGCTCTCAACAAACAACAACCTTGACGTAGGTGGCAGGTAATACTGTTTCCCCATTTGAAAGAGTCAACTAAGAGGTTAGTGACTTGCCTGTGGTCACACAATCAGCAGAGGACACAGACAGGACTGAAATCCAGGTTGATTCTTCTACACTGTGTAGAAGGTTGCTTATTTAGTATACACACACACACACACACACACACACACACACACACACACAGACATCAGAATAACAAATAGGAAATGCTTTATATGCTATTTAGTAATCCCTTTGTCTCCCAGTCCAGTGTGCCAAATTTTAAAAATCCCAGGCTCATGACTACAAATACAGACTGGTTCTGCCAGGTATATCAGAGATGAATTATTTTTCTTGCCATAGGTTCTTCATCTATAAGACGGGGCTAACAAAACCCCCCTCCTACTAGTTAACATAAAGATTAATTACATCTTTGCAGTGTGCTTTAGATTTCTTGAATCTAGAAGGCACTCAGATGGCAGTCATTCCACTGGGATGGTGTTCCTATATAACTGTTGTGACAGAAGGTACTTAAGTCATCAGTTCCCTGTCTGTCAGCGTCACTCAACAGCGCACTGCTGAGTTTTAGCACTAGGCAGTGTTGTGTCCTCCATTGTTGGTCTCCCTCCAATTAAAGAAAAGTATTTATTTATTCGGCTGTGCTGGGTCGTAGTTGAGGCACACAAGACCTTTCAGCTGCGGCCTGAGAACTCATAGTGGCAGCACGTGGGATCTAGTTTCCTGATCAGGGATTGAACCCAGATCCCCTGCATTGGGAGTGAAGAGCCTTAGCCACTGGACCACGAGGGAAGTCTCTCCTTCCAACTTTTAAAGTTCTTTTTCTTTGTTTAAAGAGAAAAAATAGGAAATATATTTTGGATATAGCAGGAGAGACATAGTTCAGGTTATCCTAACCACTAGGTCACCAGGGAACTTCATAAATTTGTGTTTCTAAAGTCTGAAGTTGAGTTTCAGAGTGAACACTCTCAATTCTAGAACATGACCCAGAAATAAATCCTGACAAACACTGGGTCTATGTTGTTTTGTTCTTTGTTTCTCCTCTCATGCACCTTACTTACAATTTCATCAGAGAACCCTTATTTAGCCCTGCACTTAAGCTAGATAACCCACTTTCTCTCACTGTACCTTGGATATGATGTGTGCATGCGTGCTAAATTGCTCCTGTCATGTCCAACTCTTTTGAGACCCTATGGACTGTAGCCCGCAAGGCCCCTTTGTCCATGGGATTCTCCGGGCAGGAATACTGGAGTGGACTGTCATGCCCTTCTCCAGTGATCTTGCAGACCCAGGGACTGAACTATAGGCTCTTATGTTTCCTATGCTGGCAGGCAGGTTCTTTGCTACTAGCGCCACCTGGGTTATGATGGGTAGTGGCTAAAAGAAAATGAGGAGAGATTTGGGAAGGAACCACAGACAAATTTTCCAAATGTTATTTATACAGCATTCTTACTTTTATTTTATATCAAAAGTATCTTCTCATAAAGTTTGTACCAATGTACATTCCCAACAGCTTTGTACAGGTAAGCAGTTGCTTCACATATTGGGTTGGCCAAAAAGTTCATTCAGGTTTTTCTGTAAGATGTTCTAGAAAGACCTAAACAACTTTTTGGCCAACCCAATATTTACTGTGTTTGATATCCATTAGGCCCCTAAATATTGTATATGCTTCTTAGACTATGGAATATTTTGTGCCTTTTTGTTATGTAAAAATGCTTTTGTTAATTAACATCGAGGACGTGGTGCTGAGGAATGTTATCAAAAAATAATAGATTGTTTGAAACTTTGCACTTTGAGGTTACATCCTGGTGGATGGAACACCTCATTCTTGCTGAAGGACCTGAAGAATATGGGTCATTGTGACACAGGCTGTTAAGTCCAAGCTCAAAGCTTTAGATAAGGAGTTTTCAGGCCAAACATCCTACATTTATCTTAATTTTGAGATTTCCAAGGAAAGAGGACCCGGGATCAGCTTCTCAGCTTAGGCTTAGGTCAGATGTTAACACTTTTATACACAGCTCCTCTCTGTCTGAGCCTATCAAAACGCTGCTTCATTGAAATTATACCAGAACTCTGCCCTTCTTTAGAATCCAATAATGACTTAGTCTCTTGTTTGGCAAGATGCCCAGCTTCCTGTGGAGTGCATTCTCCTCCATGAGCAAATTAAGAAATCTAATCCTCTGGACTACAAGTGTGTTCCTAGTGGTTTTTCTATTGGCTGGCTGCATCAGTCTTAAACTGCAGGTCCTGATATGATCCGGCCAACCAACACGGCTGTTCTCTTGCTCACTGTACATACCCTGCTGGACAGTGCCTGCTTCACCTACACCTGACTCACATGGCTGGCGTCCTACTCCTGACCCAGCTAGTGACTGCTCTATAGAGCAGTCTATAGACCTGAACATCTTCCCCAGGATAGCTTATCAAAGGGGCAGTGAAGGGCACACTGCTCCGCTAGTTTCCCTGGTAACCGATGACCCAACCTGATGCCAATTTCCCCATAACTGGTAACTTCCCCTTTCCCAAGTAGCAAAAATTGCTACCATGTCTTGACCACCGTTTGTCACATATGGTGAGGTACTGCTCCAGGACCTTGCTTCAGAAGTGTTAACTACCTTTATCCATTAAACCATTGATGTCTCCATGGTTGAGTCTGGGCTCTTCCTTTGGCCTTTAAAAAAATTTTTTTCTTTATATATATGATTGAAGAACAGTTGAGTTAAAATGTTTCAGGTGCACAGCAAGGTGATTCAGTTATATGTATAGACATATGTTATTTTTCAGATTATTTTCCATTATAGGTGATTACAAGATATTGACTATAGTTCCCTGTGCTATACAGTAAACCTTTGTTGCTTGTTGCATATATTTTGTTTTTAATTAAAAGCCTAGCATTCTATTCATACTAAGTTAAACAAGTAGAATCAAAATATCATACTATTTTTCAGTTAGACAAAAGTTCACAAGTTTTCTAAAAGATATATTATATATACTATTTATATAAATGTATACAAAAGCTTTTCTACCGTGCTTGATAAAGTCTTGAGAAAGATTAACAACAACAAAAAGAGATGGAAAATTGGAAAACATAAAATAAGTGAAATGGGAGCACTAAATATGAAATAGAAAAAGTGAAATGAATTGATAAAAGTAAAAGATCATCATTTCTTTGGTCTTGAAGCTGGGCATGTAAGGGGCTTGTAGGGTCTGCAGGGTGCAGCCCAGCAATCCTACATCTGAAAACAACCAGAAAACATCTACTTTGCATCCTTTGATATATTCCTTTAAAAGCATGATGGATTTTCATCTACTTGTAATTTAAGTTCTACCCAGCAAACGAGATTGTCTTGATCATTTCTGCTTTCAGTTCCTTCAATAATCTGAGCCAGTTGGAGCTGCTGACTGAAGAAAAACTGCATAACCTAAAAGTCATGAGTTAGGTTTTATTTGAGGAATTTACTTCCCAGGTAGTGCAAGTGGTAAAGAACCTGCTTGCCACTGCAGAAGACACAAGAGACACAGGTTCAATCCCTGGGTCAGGAAGATCTCCTGGAGAAGGAAATGGCAACCCACTCTAATATTCTGGCCTGGGAAACCCCATGGACAGAGGAGCCTGGCGAGGCTATAGTCCATGGGGGTCGCAAAGAGTTGGACACAACTTAGTGACTAAACAACATAGCTCTGAAGAACTGCTCTGAAGAGGCAAGGGAGAAGTCAGGATGTATAAGAGGTTTTGCTGAAACAAAGCACACAGTCAAATATAGAAAGATTAGTACTAATCACAAAAACCAGACATCTCAAGTTAATGGTTTAGTGCTTTTCGATTTACGTGAAGATGCAAGAATCTGGCTCATTGAAATTATACCTTAGATATGCATCTTAACTATTTAGAGCCAGAATCCTGTTTTCCTCCTGGGCGCCCACTATCTGGGTGCTGCAGTGGCTGATGGCTTGATGGCAGGCAATAGTCACTGTTTACTGGAATGGAAGTCAACATTCTTTGTTTACTGACATGGCAGGGAACATTTTTATGTGTGTGCAAAGTGGCTATTTTCTCTGCCTGGAAAACTCCTCAGAGTTTTGCTTGGGAGGGGCGCGGGGAGTGCTGGTGCTCAGCTCAAGGGTCACCTCCTGCAAGTTCTCTTTGACCATTTTCATCTAGAGTGGCCATCTCTCAGGAACTTCTCCAGTTGTCCAGTGGTTAAGGCTCAGTCTTTCATTTCAGGGGGTTCAGGTTCAGTCCTTGGTTGGGAAACTAAGATCGTATATGCTGCTGGGTGCGGCCAAAAATTAATAAAACCTGAAAAAAATTTTTTTAAGTGGCCATCTCTTCCCACACTTCTGCACTCCCGCCCTGCCACTCTACCCCCCACTATCCTATTAAGGACTCCTTATTTTTCTTATTACTAGTTTGTAATTATCTTATTCAATTATTTGCTCATTACCTCCCTGTCTTGGTTAGTATGTAAGCTCCAGGGGAGAAGGTACAACAGCTCTGATGATTGCATCACCTCCAGGGTCTAGAACCCTATTTGGCACTTAGCGAGCCCTCAACAAACTTTTGTCCGAAACAATGAACACATGAGGAGCTACATGATAGTTTAATTTCCTCCTTCTCCTTTAAATACTCGCCAAGTAGACCCACCTGGATTATAAACCCGCAGGACTAGGTAGAGGGCGTTTAGTTTCGCCATTGGCCGGAATATTTGTCGTTGCTGCTGGCAACCACTGTTCCCCACCAGTCGTGTTGTCGGCCGGGCCCGGCCCCCGCCCCGCTCCGCCCCGCCTCCGAGACACCAAGCTTCCACCCAGTGAAGAAAAACTATGCTTGCCCTTTAAGCGGCGGGGCTTCTGGTCAACTTCGTCGGCTGCCGCCGGAAGGGGAAGTTTCGCCGCCGAACTGTCCCTTGCTGGTCCGAATTCGGTGGCGCCACGTCCGCCGGTCCCCGCCTTCTGCACCGGGGGCTGGGGCGGCTTCCGCCTGGACATTTTCCACGCGCAGAGCAGGCCGCGTAGTGAGGGGCCCGGGACGGGGAGTCGGGCGGCTGTGCGCATCCCGGCCACCGAAGAGGCGAAGATGTCGGACATCGGGGACTGGTTTAGGAGCATCCCGACCATCACGCGCTATTGGTTCGCCGCCACCGTCGCGGTGCCCTTAGTAGGCAAACTCGGTCTCATCAGCCCGGCCTATTTCTTCCTCTGGCCCGAAGCCTTCCTCTATCGCTTTCAGGTACTGACCGACGTCGGGGCAAGTGGCGCCTACAGACCCCAGGTGGCCCCGCCGCGGCGGAGCGTAGACTGGCCGGTTGCGGACGCGCGGTGCCTGGTGGGACTTGTAGTGCAGAGGCTCCCGCGGTTTAGGGCGGGGTCCTTTGGTCCGGGGGTCGGGCGGACGGACGGGTGGACTGCTTTGCTAAGGGGTCCGAGCGTGGGCCTGGATTGCTGGAGACATGGAGGCTCCAGGGTTTGGCCCGGTGGGAAGGGGCTGATTTTGGCCTTCTGTTAAGATTGTGCTCCCCGCCCTCTGGGCTCCGAGAAGGCGCCACTGGGAAGGTAAGACTGATAAGTTGTCGATCTGTGGGACGCCAGTGAGTGGCAGGCTGGGGCCACCTGGAGCACCTGCCCTCCGACCTCACTCTGCCATCCACGTGGGTGGCATGTGGACGTCGCCTTGCTCAACCACCAGCTGAGTTCTTTTATGTTAATGAAGTTTCTTCCCAGCAGGAGTGATTTGAAAGTCCGAGGTGCAAAGAGTGAGTCTGTCTGTGTGTCTCCCAAGTCCTTAGTATCTGGCAGGTCGTAGTTGAGTTTATGAAGGGCCGAGTAAAGAGTAAATTGCTCCAGAAATGGAATCTTTTTTTTTTCCCAGCAATAAGGAAACAGTCCACGGTAATATTCCTACTAAGCGAATATTAGTTTTCTGGAGGTTTATCTTTATTCACCGGATTCTGTGATTTAAATGTTTAATCAGTGCAGGTCGGATACTAAGATCTGACATTAATTTCAACACATTGTTCGGACTGTGGGTAACACTCTCTTGTCTTCTCTCTCTTCACTGGCTGTTTCTTAGTTTTCTTTGCTGGTTCCTCATCTTACTGATCTTTAAATACTGCGGTGTACCCCAGACCCTCTTTCCTGAATTCTCCCTAACTGCAGGTGATCTTGTTTAGTTCATGGCTTTAAATCATTTTTACAAGCTGAAGTTTCTCAAATACATACTTTCAGTCCAGATCTGTCTCACTTCCAGACTTGTACGCCTAACCATATACTTGAAATGACTACTTAGATGACTAACAGACATCACACACTTAATGTGTCCAACACTATACCCTTTCCCCTAGAAGTAAATAGCAACTCCATTTTTATAGGAGCTCAAGCTAATAGTCATGGAGTCATCTTTGACTTCTCTCACATCCCACAGTCTGTTAGCACATTCTGTTTACTTTAGACAAATATCCAGAATGCAGTCCCTTTTTATTCTCTGTTGCAAGCTATTATCATACCAGCCTGGTTCCTTTCAGTCTTAACTCTAGACAGTTAGAGTGATCCTTTTAAAACATAAATCCATGTCCTGTCAGTCTTCTGCCCAGATCCTTTTAATGTCTTCTCAACTGATTGAGTCAAGTTCAAGTCCTTTGGCCTGCAAGGCCCCTACTGCCTCTCTGAGCTCATCTCCTACTACTCTTCACCTTGTACATTAGGTTCCACAGTGGGATCTTTCCTGTTTCTTCAGCACCTAACGCCATCCCTCCTCAGGACATTTGCACATGATGTTTCTCTGCTTGAGTACGACAAACATAGTTTACTTTTTTACCTCCTTCAAGTCTGCCCAAATGCCACCTTATTGGCATTTATGATTGCCCTAAAATAGTGCCTCTCCTTCAGTCTGTCTCCCTTACTCATAATTTTTCTTGCTGCATATCACCCCTTGATGTCCGTCAGCCTGCTTCCCTTCAGAGAATAAAACTCCACAAGCACCACTTGTCTTGTGTACCACTCTGTTACCTGGATCCGTGTTTGGCACATAGCAAGTGCTTGCTTATTGGTTGAATGTATGGAACCAGTGCTGGGCACTAGGGGTACAACAGTGAACAGGAAGAAAATAAGAGAGAGGCATGTGATGGTGACTTTGATAGAGTATTCTAGAAAGGCCTCAGAGAGTATATTTGAACTGAAATCTGAAAGATGAGCCAGTTTTGGGAAGATGTGGCTCTGGAGACAATCTTGCAAGAAGAAGAAATAATAAGGGAAAGAAAGGCTTAGAGGCAGGAATTAGAATCAGGAAGAAGACTGAATGGTTAGTGCAGAGTCAGTGGGAGGGATGAGGATTAGTAGGGAGGACAGAGAGATAGCCAGGGGTAAGTACAATAAAGCAAAGATGGAAAAGTAGGCTGGGGCTCGATCATACATGGCTTTGTGGTTGAACTTTAATTTGAAGGCACTAGAAAGGCAGAGCCTTTTGAGTAAAGGACTGAAATATTCTCTTGGCTACTCTTTGGGGAGTGAGGGGAGGCCCTAGTGGCTCAACAGTAAAGAATCTGCCTGCAATGCAGGATTCGATCCCTGCATCAGGAAGATGGCCTGGAGAAGGAAGTGGCATCCCACTCCAGTATTCTTGCCAGGAAAATCCCACGGATAAAGGAGCCTGGCAGGCTACAGTCCCTGGGGTCACAAGAGAGTCGGACACAACTTAGCGACTAAACAACTCTGTGGGATGGACTTGGTGTTGTGAATGGTGGCAAGGGAGGGCTAGGTAACGGGACCAGAGAGATAAGTCAAGTTAGAATGCAAGAAAGATGGTGATTTGGATCAGGGTGTCTCAGAGATAGAAGTGGATAGGTTTGGAATTGGAGTGGGCAAGATTGCAGCCTCATGGATGAAAAGGGTGAATGGGTGAAGAAGCAGGTCTCGAAGAGGTCACTGTTTTCACAGGAGCAATTGAGTCGCTGGTGGAGCTCTTTTCTGAGATTGGGACTGTTTAGGGAGGCCGAGTTTTGGGGGTGGAGGAGGGTATGATAGAGAGTTATATTCTGGCCATATTAGCATCCGGGTGAAGTTCAGTAAGGCAGTTGGGTATTATTAGAGTACGATCTGAGTGTGCAGCCAGAATTGCATATTCTTTTCTATTTGTTTTGGTGAAATGTTTGTTGCCCGGGGGCATGCGGTGCACTTTGTGCCCAGTGGCATGTTAGGTAATGCGCAGTGGTCATAAATGATCCTAAATAGTAAATGGACATAAATGAGAAGGGCCTGGTCAAAACTGGCTCTTCGGCTCTCCTTGCAAAACCTTGGTTACTTCTGTAGTCAGCTTAGGAAAAGCAAGTCTTTCTAACAGACTGTGCCAGGTCGCTTCAGTTGTGTCTGACTCGGCATGGACTGTAGCCCACCAGGCTCCTCTTCTGCGTTGGTAGGTGGGTTCTTTACCACTAGCGCCATCTGGGAAGCCCTCTAATAGATTCCAGATGTATAATGTTAAACACGGTGAACTGATCAGAAAGGTCATCATTCATGTCACAGTTTGCATAGTTTCCCCACCTTCCCTGGGTTATTTCTTGTAGGCTTGTTATCCTAAGAAGCGGGGGAAGCTCTTGGCAGGAGGCCGGACCGTGCGCTGACTGCCCAGGTGTGGAGAGATCAGTATCTGTCCTTTCTTTCTGCTGCTCTGACTCTTGCTCTTCCTGAACAAGTTTAGCTTTCAGACCCACCTGGAGGAGCTCATTTCAGCTGAAGCAGTTGAAGGAAAAACCACATTTGAGAGACTGATGGATGGAGGCAGTGTGTGATGTGCTTTCTGCCAGAGGCTCATTTTTTCAAGCTGCATCTTTGAACAGCTTGGGGATGGTCGATTTAAAATTGTAAATTCATGTTGGAAGCGAGAAAGGCTACTTTTCCTCCTTATCCATGGGTTTCCTGTGAGAAGCGTGTTGTTTGGAACTCTGACATTTGTACTTAGTCTGGGTAGACGGAAAGGCAAAGGTATGTGTTAAGACTGTACTGTTGTCCACAGCTCCTCATCCTTCATGTCTCACATCCATCAGTCAGCTAGTCCACAGGGATGAAATGGCTCCATAATGCTCCCTGATTAACTGGAAGAGAGATGGCAATTTGCTGCTGCCCTTGTGGTTTCTGAAATGTCTTTCAGGGCTCCCTGCATGGGGATGTTTCATTTCTTTGGGCAAAATGACATCAGCGCCTTACATCTGGGTTGGCTTCTTCATAGTTTACCTCGTTGAGCCCCCCACAGTCATCCTGAGGTCAGTGTTACCCCAGCTGATAGCTGCCGTTTCAGTTCCTATTTTGATAAGTTTCAGATTAGTTCTCTTAACTCCTTTGCATATCTACCAAAATACAGAGTGAATTATTTAACAAAACATTTTTGAGTGTGATTTCTTTCTATCCAGGCATAGCAAATTATTGTTCCTTCTCTGTGAGAGTAGAAAGACTGTGGATTTCAAGCAGTTGAGTCATGGTCCCCAGGCCTGGCTCAGCCCCCTTGCTAGTGGCATGCCCCCAGGAAAGCTATTTGTCCTTTTTGAGTATCAGTTTCTTCACTGAAAGTGTGTTAGTCTCTCAGTCGTGTCTGACTCTGTGACCCTCATGGATTATATAGCCCACCAGGATCCTGGAATCCTGGTGGCAAGGGGATTGCCAGGATATCCTTGCCAGGATTCCCCAGGCAAGAATTCTGGAGTAGATTGCCATTTCCTTCTCCAGGGAATCTTCCCCACTCAGGAATAGAACCTGGGTCTCCCACATTGCATGCAGATTCTTTACTGTCTGAGCCACCAGGAAGCCCTCTCTTCACTGAAAGTGGGGATAATTTATAAGTTAACTCTGTTGTCGCTCCATTGATTATGACATGCTCCTCTAATATTTTTTGGAAGAGTAGGAAAGTACAAATTACACTAAATGAATGTATTGATTATAAGGCACATCCTAATTTTGGAGACAAAAATGATTATCTTCAATTCAAGGAAAATGTTATCTACTTCATGCCTCTCTTATATAAAAACATGGAAAAATGTTTGTGAAGTGCCCAGTAAATAGTGTGGTGGATAATCGATTAAAAAATAGTGCCTATTTTAATTTATTAGCCAATTCCTGCCTTTGCTGCCTTCTCTCCTTGAGCAGTGATATTCTAATTTTAATCTGTAATTGAAATGTAACTGTAATGCTGAACTATTTTCCTGTTTTTTTGGTCCTGTTAAAAGCATCCTGACTGGAAATGAGAAGATATGAATTCTCAATTTTTCTTAATTTTTTCCAGGAATAATAAGAACTGGCATGAGCCAAGTCAGTGTTCGGGCCTGGTGGCATATTTGCCGGGCTTTTGCTCACAATATTGCATTAAGCCTGATGACAGCAAGCCTAGCAGACTGACGCCTGAGTGTTGAGGAAGCATTATATAGACACACAACTGGAAGGGGAATGAACTCGGTCTGGGGGCTGAGCATAGAAGCAGCTTTAGGGTTTGGGTTTAGAACTTCAGTGGCAAGTGTTCTGGTATGTACAGTTTTTAAATCTTTCCTTTGCAGTGCTCTCCACATTACACGGTTCTGCTGTGGTCTGTAGCTAAGGTTACCTATTAGCTCATAGCTTCATTTTTAAACTTTTTGTTGAGTTATAGTATACAAGCAGGATATACGTGTATATATGGACTTCCCTGGTGGCTCAGCTGGTAAAAAAAAATCTGCCTGCAATGTGGGAGACCTGGATTCATTCCTTGGGTTGGGAAGATTCCCTGGAGAAGGGAAAGGCTACCCACTCCAGTATTCTGGCCGAGAGAATTCCATGGACTGTATAGTCCATGGGGTTGCAAAGAGTCGGACACAACTGAGTGACTTTCACTTTCGCTTTCTATATATATATATATATATATATATATATATATGTAAAATAATTGCCTTGTAGCTAGCGACCAGATCAAGATACAGAATATTGCCAGCATCCCCCAAACTTTCCTACTGCTCCCTCTGGTCACTCATCTCCAGGGATAACTACTGTATTGACTTTTGATGCTGTAGATGGTTTTTTCTTAACTTGTCCAGAAATGAAATTACATAAATATTTATTTTTGTGTGTCTAGCCTCTTTTCAGCAGTCTGAGAGTCACCCACATTGCTGTGCGTGCTTACAGATTGCTCATTCTTGTATTGTTCCCTGTGTGAACGCACCACCATTTATTTACCCTTTCTTCTAGTAACAGGGTTTTATGGGGGAGTTCTGGCTTTGGCTAGGATGAAAAGTGAACACTTCTTGGTGAACATAAGTATACGTATATACCTAGGAGTAGAATTGATGACCCCTATAGCTAGTTTGAAGTCCACAATTGAAACTGAGCGCCTTTCATTTGTTTTTCTTGCCTGTCTAGTGTTCCCTTCCCCATCCCCTTTCCCCTGCCTCCCCCCACCCAAAAGAAGAGAAAAGCTGGAGTTTGCTAATACCAGCAATTGACACATGGGTGCTCTTCTTTCTTTCTTACTTGATGACCCATGTAGAATTTTTTTTTAAACTCCAAATCAACCAGTCCTTACTGTTGGAGACAATTTTTGTTTCTGATAGTAAAAAAAAACAACACTACCCTAGGCTCTGGATGGCATTTGTAGTGTTTTCAGTAGCACGTTGGCATGTTGTTTGGGAGATTTTCATTCAAGGATGGTTGAACTAAACACTCATCAGAAGTCGCTGGACCAGTCGCTGAGGCTGATGAACAGTGTCTGATGTTTCTTTGAAGGCCTCTATACGTGGGCTTCTTGCCCTCGTTAAGTGAGGAACTCTGGGCATGATACCTCACCTCTAATGAGGAGCCTAGCTTTCCTCTTGAAAAGGTGAGTGGTGATGCTTCCTGCGTTGGGGTTTCCACGGAGTTAAACTAAGATGCTTGCCTGTAAATCCCATGCCCTTTGCACTGCCTCTGGCTGCGTCTTAGGGATCAGGGGATCAGTGCAGGCTTTCTAGGATCGAAGAAGTGCCTTTACCACCCCTAGCCCTGAAAATAAAGCCATTTCCTTATACTAACTGTCTCCATACCCATTAGAGGAGAGGAGAGCATTTAGTTGGCTACGTTGTTCAATGGGGATTTCAAAAATATATTACATTGTGTCCTGAAATGATGAACTATCTCCTGGTGTTTTCATATTATAATTTTAAAGTAATACAAAGATAATTCCAAGTCCCTTAGGTCAGTGAGAGCAAGTATAACTCAAGGGTAAGCTTAATGAACTGGGGAAAAAAGTGCAGTATTTTGACAGTTGCTGATTTCCAAGGCACAGGTGCACACAGTGGCTAAAAATAGTGTCGTGTCGTCTGTGTTAATGAAAAATGTAGTCAGAAAAACCTGGAGGTGTCTTTTCCAAAATCAGGCCCTCGTAACGTAGAAGAATGTTGGGGTAGATTAAAATGGGAATTTGTAAAAACGAGATCAGCACGTGTCTTTTAAAAGATATTGTACTGATGGTACACCCACACTTTTTGGTAAAGCACCTTTTTCATTTACTTTCTTAATTGCAAGCTTTGACAAAATCTGAGAGTCAAGGAAGGAAAGAGTCAAAGACAAACGTCACAGGGTAGATGAAGATGCAGACTCAAAGGTCTAGACATTTCCAAGGCCCTGTGGGTTCCTAAGAGCCAAGGCCACAGCTCACTTGCTTCTGGCCTTTTACCCCCAGTGTTTTTCTGAAGCAGAGAGTGTGAATTTGTGGGCTTGCTCTCAGTTCATTTGAGGATTCTACAAGCAGTATAGTAGTACTGAAAATTTTTACCAATTTTAATTGTACTTTATAATAATGATGTCACTTGTGAGAGGCGTTGTAAAAATAGGGGCTTAGTGTCATAAACTCCGGAGTCTGGCTGTCTGGGACAAACTTTTCTTAGCTGTACTAATTATTAGCTATTGCTTAACCTTTTTTCATCCTGTTGCCTCATCTATAAAATCCACCTCTTGAATGCACATGAACATAATAGCACATTATTTTTTTTTTTAAACCATTGACCAAAATGGATAAAAGCAATGAGGATATCATTCCTCTCTTACAATGGAAGCTGCGGCTGAACAGTGATAACATGTAAGCCCTGGCTGAAATCTCTTGTCTTTTCGAATCATTTCCAGGGCTCTTTCCATCTGACTTCTGTTTCTGTGATAAAATTGTGAATAAACCCAAATGAATAACCTGTGCTGTTTTACTGGTTTAAGCACAGAGTTGCTGGAAAGTGACTTTTCACGGTATGAAAAGTGCATTTTTCCCCACTGGGAATGAAGCTCAGAGGCTTACAGCCCTGTACTTAGAGAATGTGACCTGCCGGCCGTGCCTGGCCAGGCCCCGTGACACATGCCCTCTGTTCCAGCCACACCCAGATGATTAGCCGTACCCATTCATTTATTGTACTCGCACAGTTCTTTGAGAGTTTGTACTCATTTTTCTGAGACCACAGTTCCCTTCCCTGTGCCCACTCTTGCTTCTTCGAACAGGCTCCCTATTATTGAGAGCTCCTTGATGTAGGGACCCCGTCTTTCATACTCATGCAGTAAGACACACAGCTCTCAAGCCAAAAGCCAGCATTATGTTGGCTTTTCCAAAAGCCTGGGAAGGCTGCCATCTTCAGCCACTACTATTTGATGTTCTGGAGGTGTTAGCCAGTAAATTAGACAAGAATAAGATACAGAATGTTATTTACAAGCCTCTGTGATAGCTCAGTTGGTAACGAATCTGCCTGCAATGCAAGAGACCCTGGTTTGAGTCCTGGCCCAGGAAGATCTGCCAGAGAAGGGATAGGCTACCCTACTCCAGTATTCTTGGGCTTTCCTTGTGGCTCAGCTGGTAAAGAATATGCCTGCAGTGCAGGAGAACTGGGTTCAGTCCCTGGGTTGAGCAGATCCCCTGGAGAAGGAAAAGGCTATCTGCTCTAGTATTCTGGCCTGGAGAATTCCATGGACTGCACACTCCATGGGGTTGCAAAGAGCTGGACATGACTGAGCGACTTTCACTCAGAGCTGAGTACTTGGACTGCATTGAGAGCTTGGGGTCTTAACCACTGTACCACCAGGGAAGTCCTGATACTGTAATTCAGTTTCACATTATTTATTTATTTATTTTTGGCCACAGTATTCAGAATCTTGGGCTTCCGGTGGCACGAGCGGTAAACCCCCTACTAATTAATGCAGGAGATGTAAGAGATGCTGGGTTGGGTAGATCCCCTGGAGAAGGGCATGGCACCGCACTCCAGTATTCTTGCCTGGAGAATCCCATGGACAGAAGGGCCTGGCGGGCTGCAGTCGGACACGACTGAAGCTCTTAGTATGCAGCTCACGTTTGGGATCTTAGTTCCCCCAACCAGGGATTGGATCCACGCCCCCGTCAGTGGAAGCGCAGATTCTTAACTGCTGGAGCACCAGGGAAGTGCCCTGTAATTCATTTGTGATAGGCGTAGCTGTAAGCCCGATCCTAGTAAAGATTAGCCATATGCTTCTGTTGTGTTGATTATTTTCAATTTGTCTAGAAGTATTTATTTTTTGTTAAACGATGCCGTCTTAACTCCGTGGACTTGCAGGTTGATGGGACTGTAGCTGATAAAACTTTTCTTCAGTTGTTTTCTTAAATTATATTGGTGATAGCTCTTATCACTGAGGAGAATGTTTTGCAAGAGTTAATTTTGTTTAGTTAAAAGAAAACACCACCTCAGCTTAGAGAAAGTAACAGCTGTGTTTTATTTTGGTCTGGACAGATTTGGAGGCCAGTCACCGCCACCTTTTACTTCCCTGTGGGCCCGGGCACTGGATTTCTTTATTTGGTCAATTTGTACTTCTTGTATCAGTACTCCACTCGGCTCGAGACAGGTACGTCACCCCTGTTTAAGTGTTGTGTTTGTCTGTTTTGCTAATCCGTGTATTTATGTAGCGGAGGAATTTTGAGGGCACTTAGCATATATAAAGAAATGACTCAGGACTTCCCTGGCAGTCCAGTGGTTAGGAGTGAGCACTTTCATTGCTGGGGGCCCAGGTTCAATCCTGGTCAGGGAACCAAGATCCCACAAGCCACGCAGTGTGGCCAAAAAAAAGAAATGGCATAAAGACGTAAACGTTCAGTAAGTAGTAACTGTGCCAGGACTCTACAAGGTACTTAGCTTGTTTGATTTTTAATCCCCACAGGAGCATCGTGGGGTGTCAGCGGCAGCGTCACCATTTCATAGGTGACAGAGACACAAGGGCAGAAGTTTCCACATTTTGTTCATATCCTGTGTGGCTAGGTGGTATACCTCTCACTTATCGTGACATCTCCCTCATTTCTGTCACATGGCGATCCCTGTTTTTAAGGCACAATTGGGCTGAAGTGTATACATCTCCTAAATTGGTGTTGAAAAACACTACTTTATTGCTAGTAAAAGCCTAGACTTCCATCTCTGTAAGTGACACACTCAACTTTTTAAATTTAATTTGTTTATTTTAATTGGAGGCTAATTACTTTATAATATTGTGATTTTTGCCATACATTGACATAAATCAGAGAAGGCAGTGGCACGCCACTCCAGTACTCTTGCCTGGAAAATCCCATGGATGGAGGAGCCTGGTAGGCTGCAGTCCATGGGATCGCTAAGAGTCTGACACGACTGAGTGACTTCACTTTCACTTTTCGCTTTCATGCATTGGAGAAGGAAATGGCAACCCACTCCAGTGTTCTTGTCTGGAGAATCCCAGGGACGGGGGAGCCTGATGGGCTGCCGTCTATGGGTTCGCACAGAGTCGGACACGACTGAAGCAGCTTAGCAGCAGCAGCAGACATAGATCAGTCATGAAGAAACACTCAACTTTTAAAAATATATAGCTAGGATTTATGTATTTTTTTGCCATATTGCGTGGCATGTGGGATCTTAGTCCCCCAACCAGGGACTGAACCCGGGTCCCCTGCATGGGAAGTGTGGAGTCTTAACCACTGGACTGCCCGAAAAGTCCTTAGAGGCAAAAAAAAAAAAAAAACTTATTTATTTTACCTGTGTTGGGTCTGAGCTGTGGAATGTGGGCTCTCTAGCCATGGCACGTGGGCTTAGTTGCCCCACAGCATGTAAGATCTTAGTTCCCTGACCAGGAATTGAACCCATGTCCTTTGAATTGGAAGGCAAATTCTCAACCACTAGACCACCAGGGAAGTCCCCTGAGAGGCATTTTTAAAAACAACTTTATTGGTCTATAATCATATAGCATACAGTTCCACCCATTTAAGGTGTATAACTCAATGGCTATTCACGGAGCTGTGCAGTCATTCCTGTAATCCATCTTAGAACATTTCATCCCTGTGGCTGTTCCCCATTTCTATTCAGTCTCATTTCCCCTGACCCTGCTGCAGCCCTCAGGCAACCACTAACCTATGTTCTGCCTCTTTAGGTTTGCCTCTTATGGAATTTCTTATAAATGGAATCATATAATCTGCAGTCTTTTGTATGACTGGCTTCTTTCATTTAACATGGTGTTTTCAAGGTTCTTCCATGTAGTATTTATGATTAGCACTTCATTCCATTTTTCTTAATTTTTAAAAATTATTAAAAAAATATTTACCTGGCTGTACTGGGTCTTAGTTGCAGCGTTTGAGATCTTTAGTTGTGCCACGTGGGATCTGGTTCTCCAACCGGGGATGGAACTGGAGCTCCCTGCGTTGGGAACGCAGAGTCTTAATTGGGAGTCCAGTCTTCTCTAGACCACGAGGGAAGTCCCTCTTCATTTCTTCTTACTGCCAAGTTAAGATGCTGTTGTGTGGATTTACCACATTTTTGTTGTTCCATTCATAAGTTGATGGACATTTGACTTGTTTTCTCTTCTTTGCTGTTATGAATAATGCTATACAAGTGTTCATGTAGAGAGGAACTTTTGAGATCTTTCAATTTAACCCTCTTAATTCACAGACAAGAAAACAACGGTCTGGAGAGGTGGTACAAAGCCGTTTGAGAAACACAGCTAGGACTGGAACCTAGTTTACTGACCCCCGTCTGTCTTCCACCATACAGTTTCAAGATAACATTGCAGCAAAATGTTTGCCACCTGCATTTTTTCCTGCTTGGCTATTTTAAGTATCTAGCAGTGTTGGCTGGTTTATAAGGATTCTGATGTGAAACTAGAAGACTGCAATTTGAGGACCACTTAATTTGTAAATTTCCAGTTGCAAGCTTGCCAAATAATACAGTACTGTAGTTTATGTAATTACAGTATTTTAAATATTCAATCTAAAGAATCCTTAGAAATCACAAAGCCAAAACCACAGCAAAAGAAGCACAGCTGTTTCTAGAATTTAGAGATTTTGTGAAGAGTTTCAGCTCTGATACATCATCCTGATCCCCTCCCATTAAGCATCCTTCAAACTGTGACTAGAGTGTGCCTTTGAGGTTGGGTCAGGGGTGGATAAGGAAAAGAGAAGCGACTTTTGCCTGAAATCTGTCTCTTTTAGGTAGATTTTCTTTCTGCCTTTCTGATGCTTGTTGTTGTTGTTACTTTATTTTTGTCTGTTTATTGGCTGCGGTGAGCCCTCGCAGCTGCGCTTGGGCTTTCTCTAGTTGCGGCGAGTGGGGGCAGCCTCGTGGCGGTGCGTGGGCTTCTCACGGCGGTGGCGTCCCCTGTTGTAGTCCACGGGCCTGGAGCATGTGGGCTCAGCAGCTGTGGCACAGGCTTAGCTGTGCCACGGCATGTGGGACCTTCCCAGACCAGGGATCTAGCCAGTGTCCCCTGCGGTGGCAGGCAGGTTCCTTACTGTTGGATCGCAAGGGAAGAGCGAATTTATTCCCTGGTGGCTCAGAGGTTAAAGCGTCTGCCTGCAGTGGAGGAGACCTGGGTTCGATCCCTGGGTTGGGAAGATCCCCTGGCGAAGGAAATGGCAACCCACTCCAGTATTCTTGCCTGGAGAATCCCATGGACAGAGGAGCCTGGTGGGCTGTAGTCCACAGGGTCGCGAAGAGTTGGACACGACTGAGCGACTTCACTTTCACTTAAAAAATTGTAGGTTTTAACGGCTGGTTTCCATTTATCGTTATTAGAAAATACTGGCTGCATTTCGCATGTTGCACAGTACCCCCTCGAGCCTGTTTGACACCCAGTAGTGTGTGCCTTCTGCCCCTCAGCTCCGTATGTGCCCCCACAACTAGTAACCACCAGTTTGTCCTCTGCCTCGGCGAGTGTGCTTCTCTTCTGTTATATTCACTAGTTTCTTGTATTTTTTTAGCTTGTTAGGATTATTTTTAAAAAGTGGACCTCTATCACGTCATTGTGATGGGGTGTGGAGGGGAGGGAAGTGGCCGAGATAGAGGGACCTTGGCCTCTTTCGATTCTTTCCTCTGCCCCTCTCCTAGTCTGCCAGCGGGAGGACCGTCCTCAGACGGGAAAGCGGGGCTGATGTCCACTTCTCAGCCTAGTAATAAGACAGAGCCCAGGACGCGGTGTAGTGGAAAGAACCCTTAACTAGTGGTTAGACTTCACTCTGCTTCTAAAAGCCATGTGGCTTTGGTCACGTAGCTGTACTTCCTCGTCTGTAAAAAGGGAGTATAGGTCTCCTCCTCCTTCAGTTGGGGGAGGAAGAATCAAGGCTGCGGAAAGGTGTGGCTTTCTGCTGCTCTCCACTCCCCCACCGTCTTCGTCCTTTGCTGGAGTGTGAGCTCCTCGAAGATGGAGACTGAATCGTCTCAGTAAGCCCAGGGCCGGACCGAGAGGTAGCGCGCGCGCGTGTGTGTAAGTACTGTGTGTGTGTGTGTAAGTACAGTGTGTGTGTGTAAGTACAGTGTGTGTGTGCATGTGTGTGTAAGTACAGCGTGTGTGTGTGTAAGTACAGCGTGTGTGTAAGTAGTGTGTGTGCATGCGTGTGTGTGTCAGTACAGCGTGTGTGTGTCAGTACAGCGTGTGTGTAAGTACAGTGTGTGTGTGCGTGTGTGTGTGTAAGTACAGCGTGTGTGTAAGTACAGCGTGTGTGTAAGTACAGTGTGTGCGTGTGCGTGTGTGTATAAGTACAGTGTGTGTAAGTAGTGTGTGTGTGTGCGGGTGTGTAAGTACAGTGTGTGTGTGCGTGCGTGTGTGTGTAAGTACAGTCTGTGTGTGCAAGTACTGTGTGTGTGTAAGTACAGTGTGTATGTAAGTACAGTGTGTATAAGTACTGTGTGTAAGTACAGTGTGTGTAAGTACAGTGTGTGTGCGTGTGTGTGTATGTGTGTGTAAGTACAGCGTGTGTCTAAGTACAGCATGTGTAAGTACAGCGTGTGTGTCTAAGTACAGTGTAAGTACAGCGTGTGTGTGTAAGTACAGTGTGTGTAAGTACTGTATGTGTAAGTACAGTGTGTGTGTAAGTACAGTGTGTGCATGCGTGCGTGTGTAAGTACAGTGTGTGTGTAAGAGTGTGTGTGTTTACAGGCGTGTGTGTGTAAGTACAGCGTGTGTGTAAGTACAGCGTGTGTGTGTAAGTACAGCATGTGTAAGTACAGCATGTGTAAGTACAGCGTGTGTGTGTAAGTACAGTGTGTGTGTGCGCGCGCGTGTAAGTACAGTGTGTGCAAGTAGTGTGTGTGCGCGCGTGTAAGTACAGTGTAAGTACAGTGTGTGTGCGTGCGTGTGTAAGTACAGTGTGTGTGTAAGTACAGTGTGTGTGCATGTGTGTGTGTGTAAGTACAGTGTGTGTGTGTAAGTACAGCGTGTGTGCTTGCGTGTGTGTGTAAGTACAGCATGTGTGTAAGTACAGCATGTAAGTACAGTGTGTGTGTGTGCGTGTGTGTAAGTACAGTGTGTGCAAGTAATGTGTGTGTGCGCGTGTGTAAGTACAGTGTGTGTAAGTAGTGTGTGTGCGTGCGTGTGTAAGTACAGTGTGTGTGTAAGTACAGTGTGTGTGTAAGTACAGTGTGTGTAAGTACAGTGTGTGTAAGTACAGTGTGTGTGCAGGCGTGTAAGTACAGCGTGTGTGTGTAAGTAGTGTGTGTAAGTACAGTGTATGTGTGCGTGCGTGTGTGTGTGTAAGTATAGCATGTGTGTAAGTACAGCGTGTGTGTAAGTACAGTGTGTGTGTGCGTGTGTGTATAAGTACAGTGTGTGTACGTACAGTGTGTGTGTGCTTGTGTGTAAGTACAGTGTGTAAGTACAGTGTGTGTGTAAGTACAGTGTGTGTGTGTGTAAGTACAGCGTGTGTTGTGTGTAAGTATCGTGTGTGTGTAAGTACAGTGTGTGTGGACGAACAATGTGTGTGTGTGTAAGTACAGTATGTGTAAGTACAGTGTGTGTGTGTAAGTACTGTGTGTGTGTAAGTACAGCGTGTGTGTGTAAGTATAGCGTGTGTGTGCAAGTACAGTGTGTAAGTACAGTGTGTGTGTAAGTACAGTGTGTGTGTAAGTACAGCGTGTGTGTGTAAGTACAGCGTGTGTGTGCAAGTACAGTGTGTAAGTACAGTGTGTGTGTGTAAGTACAGTGTGTGTGTAAGTACTGTGTGTGTGTAAGTACAGTGTGTGTGTAAGTACAGTATGTGTAAGTACAGTGTGTGCGTGTGTGTGTGTGCAAGTACAGTGTGTGTGTAAGTACAGTGTGTGTGTGTAAGTACAGTGTGTGTGTGTAAGTACAGTATGTGTGTAAGTACAGTGTGTGTGCAAGTACAGTGTGTGTGTAAGTACAGTGTGTGTAAGTACAGTGTGTGTGTAAGTACAGCGTGTGTGTGTAAGTACAGTGTGTGTGTGCAAGTACAGTGTGTAAGTACAGTGTGTGTGTGCGTGTGTGTGTGTAAGTACAGTGTGTGTGTAAGTACAGTGTGTGTGTAAGTACAGCGTGTGTGTGCAAGTACAGCGTGTGTGTGCAAGTACAGTGTGTGTAAGTACAGCGTGTGTGCAAGTACAGTGTGTGTGTGTAAGTACAGTGTGTGTGTGTAAGTACTGTGTGTGTGTAAGTACAGCATGTGTGTGTAAGTAGTGTGTGTGTGTGCGTGTGTTTGTAAGTACAGCGTGTGTGTGTAAGTACAGCGTGTGTGTGCAAGTACAGTGTGTAAGTACAGTGTGTGTGTGTAAGTACAGTGTGTGTGTAAGTACAGTGTGTGTGTAAGTACTGTGTGTGTGTGTAAGTACAGTGTGTGTGTGTAAGTACAGTGTGTGTGTAAGTACAGTATGTGTGTGTAAGTACAGTGTGTGTGTAAGTACAGTGTGTGTGTAAGTACAGTGTGTGTGCAAGTACAGTGTGTGTGTAAGTACAGTGTGTGTGTGTAAGTACAGTGTGTGTGTAAGTACAGTGTGTGTGCAAGTACAGTGTGTGTGTAAGTACAGTGTGTGTAAGTACAGTGTGTGTGTAAGTACAGCGTGTGTGTGTAAGTACAGCGTGTGTGTGTAAGTACTGTGTGTGTGCAAGTACAGTGTGTAAGTACAGTGTGTGTGTGTAAGTAGTGTGTGTGTAAGTACAGTGTGTGTGTGTAAGTACTGTGTAAGTACAGTGTGTGTGCGTGTGTGTGTGTAAGTACAGCGTGTGTGTGTAAGTACAGCGTTTGTTGTGTGTAAGTATCGTGTGTGTGTAAGTACAGTGTGTGTGGACGAACAATGTGTGTGTGTGTGTAAGTACAGTATGTGTAAGTACAGTGTGTGTGTGTGTAAGTACAGTGTGTGTGTGTAAGTACTGTGTGTGTGTAAGTACAGCATGTGTGTGTAAGTAGTGTGTGTGTGTGCGTGTGTGTGTGTAAGTACAGCGTGTGTGTGTAAGTACAGCGTGTGTGTGTAAGTACAGCGTGTGTGTGCAAGTACAGTGTGTGCGTGTGTGTGTAAGTACTGTGTGTGTGTGTAAGTACAGTGTGTGTGTAAGTACAGCGTGTGTGTGTAAGTACAGCGTGTGTGTGCAAGTACAGCGTGTGTGTGCAAGTACAGTGTGTGTGTAAGTACAGTGTGTGTAAGTACAGTGTGTGTGCAAGTACAGTGTGTGTGCAAGTACAGCGTGTGTGTGTAAGTACAGTGTGTGTGTGCGTGTGTGTGTAAGTACAGCGTGTGTGTGTAAGTACAGCGTGTGTTGTGTGTAAGTATTGTGTGTGTGTAAGTACAGTGTGTGTGGACGAACAATGTGTGTGTGTGTGTAAGTACAGTATGTGTAAGTACAGTGTGTGTGTGTAAGGACAGTGTGTGTGTAAGTACTGTGTGTGTAAGTACTTTGTGTGTGTGTAAGTACAGTGTGTGTGTAAGTACAGCGTGTGTGTGCAAGTACAGCGTGTGTGTGCAAGTACAGCGTGTGTGTGCAAGTACAGTGTGTGTGTAAGTACAGTGTGTGTGTAAGTACAGTGTGTGTGTAAGTACAGTGTGTGTGTAAGTACAGCGTGTGTGTGTAAATACAGCGTGTGTTGTGTGTAAGTATCGTGTGTGTGTAAGTACAGTGTGTGTGGACGAACAATGTGTGTGTGTGTGTAAGTACAGTATGTGTAAGTACAGTGTGTGTGTGTTTAAGTACAGTGTGTGTGTAAGTACTGTGTGAGTGTAAGTACAGCATGTGTGTGTAAGTAGTGTGTGTGTGCGTGTGTGTTTGTAAGTACAGCGTGTGTGTGTAAGTACAGCGTGTGTGTGCAAGTACAGTGTGTGTGTAAGTACAGTGTGTGTGCGTGTGTGTGTGTAAGTACTGTGTGTGTAAGTACAGCGTGTGTGTGTAAGTACAGCGTGTGTGTGCAAGTACAGCGTGTGTGTGCAAGTACAGCTTGTGTGTGCAAGTACAGTGTGTGTGTAAGTACAGTGTGTGTGTAAGTACAGTGTGTGTGCAAGTACAGCGTGTGTGTAAGTACAGTGTGTGTGTGTAAGTACAGTGTGTGTGTAAGTACAGTGTGTGTGTAAGTACTGTGTGTGTGTAAGTACAGCATGTGTGTGTAAGTAGTGTGTGTGTGTGCGTGTGTGTTTGTAAGTACAGCGTGTGTAAGTACAGCGTGTGTGTGTAAGTACAGCGCGTGTGTGTGTAAGTACAGCGTGTGTGCAAGTACAGTGTGTGTGTAAGTACTGTGTGTGTGTAAGTAGTGTGTGTGTAAGTACAGCGTGTGTGTGTAAGTACAGCGTGTGTGTGTAAGTACAGCGTGTGTGTAAGTACAGCGTGTGTGTGTAAGTACAGCGTGTGTGTGTAAGTACAGCGTGTGTGTGCAAGTACAGTGTGTGTGCAAGTACAGTGTGTGTGTAAGTACAGTGTGTGTGTAAGTACAGTGTGTGTGCAAGTACAGCGTGTGTGTGTAAGTACAGCGTGTGTTGTGTGTAAGTATTGTGTGTGTAAGTACAGTGTGTGTGGACGAACAATGTGTGTGTGTAAGTACAGTATGTGTAAGTACAGTGTGTGTGTGTAAGTACAGTGTGTGTGTAAGTACTGTGTGTGTGCGTGTGTGTGTGTAAGTACTGTGTGTGTGTGTAAGTACAGTGTGTGTGTAAGTACAGCGTGTGTGTGTAAGTACAGCGTGTGTGTGCAAGTACAGCGTGTGTGTGTAAGTACAGTGTGTGTGTAAGTACAGTGTGTGTGTAAGTACAGTGTGTGTGCAAGTACAGCGTGTGTGTGTAAGTACAGTGTGTGTGTGTATTTACAGTGTGTTTGTGCGCGTGTGCGTGTGTGTGTGTGTAAGTACAGCCTCCTGGGGAGGAGTCTCACCGGTAGGCAGCATGGACGTGATTGCTCCTGACAGAGCTTATGGGCAAGTGGGTGAAGAAGGGATGACCCAGGCAGTCCCACGCGCCTCCGTCTCGCGGTGAGGGCTGAGACGGAAAGCCCAGCAGCAGGCTGTGGGGCTCCGCAGTAGCTGCGGCCTGACTGTCCTCCCTCTGGGTCTCTCCTAGCTCCTGCCAGTCGAGCGGAGCATGTAACGGACTGGAGTCCAGTCAAGAGGGCACAGATTAGCCTTGATACCCAGGTGACTTTACTTCAGGGCTTTACTGCAGACGTGGTTTTAGGTTGTAAAAAAATGTTCTTTTGCTTCCGAGGAGTGATTTAAGAATATTCTCATGTTTTTGCTTCCTCTGTAGTTTTTTGAAGTATCTCTCCACATTGAAGTTTCTTTGTTCTGAAATTCCGAACCATGACATTTGACTTATTTTTGTTTCCAGGAGCTTTTGATGGGAGGCCAGCAGACTATTTATTTATGCTCCTCTTCAACTGGATTTGCATCGTGGTATCCTTTCATCTGTTATTTGGGGCCAGAAATAACCAGTTTTGTTTTCTTTTTTTTTCAGGTTTGGGGAAATAGGCAGTAATCTGCAGAACGTTTCCAGTGGTAGTCATTTGCATCTGTGTTTACTGTAGTTAATAATTAAGAATCGTTAAAAGTTCTTTCCAGTAGCGGTTGTAAGTCACATAGCCCCAGAGTGATGGCTTCTCTTGCTGTTGTCTTTGTGGGGTTTTTCCACATTTGGGTGACTTTTATTACCGTCCCCTCTTCTCGTCCCCAGTTCTCTGTGTTCTTGGGTGTGCCAGCTTGTGGACTGCAGCACAAAGAGATTCCGTGTCATGAGACAGCTTTTGGACGCTGCGGTCCTTATCAGAAAGCTAATTTGCAGCCAGCATCCTTTCCTGACTTCAGTGCCATCCAGTGATTCAGACCCTCTGTGAGGGCCCGGCGGGCCTCTCTGCCCGCTGTGTGTCAGCCGCGGCTGTCAGCAGCCTTGTGGCTTGCGGACTTCCCAGGTGGTGAGTGCGGCAGAAGGGGCTTGTCAGCCAGCCCGGTGCAGAGTTGGTGAGCTCAGAATGGCTCTGGGGCTTAGCGTCCACTGAAACCTGACCAAGAGCCTGAAAAGTGTGGCACTTTGCACGCCCTTTCCCCTCCTCTAAGAAAAGAGAAAAAGCTTGTTTTGGACTTCACCTGTGCTGGGGAGCGCTGAATGAGAGTAGAAGCATTAGCTATTTCAAGGGGCACCGGCCCCTCTATCTGCTAATTGCAGTGGCAAAGCACGGAGGACACAGGCGACCAAACTGAATCATGGGCCGAAGCAGTTAATTTCTAGTTTCTTCATCCTTGGGAAATCTAATAGAGTGCTCACAGTGACGGTGATTAGATACCTTTGCGTTCTGGGGTGTTTTAAGCAACCTGAACTATAGAGAAATGTTTTTCCTTCCGGAAACTGGAATGAAATGAACTTTTATTAGGTGTGGAAGGATGTATTTGTGTCTGATCTTTAACTTGATGAACCAAGATTACTGGCTTAGCAATGGATATGCAGGTAAGTGTCCCTTGAAACTGTTTGCCCTTTCGTTATGTTTCAGATTTACTGTTAATGGCCTTCGACAGAAGTTTAAACTTCGAAAGAAGTTTCAATTGCATTACATTGCATTAATTATATGGTATTTTGAAGATTCTAACGTGAGTTACCTAAATCATTACTTTCCTTGCTCATTTCTGGTTTCTTTCCAGAAATGTGCATGTACATGGATGTGTATTTTTTAAAAATTGAGAATACACCAAAAGTAAAGCTTTTTGCATACTTATTTCAAGTAACAGAACTTGACCCTGGTATTTCTTAATCTATCCCAAATAATGTAATTGTATTTTATTAGAGGATTTTAAAGCATGCATTGCATGTTTAAGTAAAAGGGTCAATTTA
Organism: Nanger dama; assembly: GCA_917880005.1. NCBI lineage: Eukaryota > Metazoa > Chordata > Mammalia > Artiodactyla > Bovidae > Nanger > Nanger dama. Next base: position 1,535,278 of record CAKJTW010000075.1, read on the forward strand.
TAATTGTGGTGAATTGAATTTCTTTTCTGCATTTTGAATAGCCATGTGAGAATTTATTTGGAGGAGAGAGGTTAAAAACAAAAAAAAAGATAGATTCACGCTAAGCCTCTGTTTTTAGCCTTATCTTTACATGTTCGCTTCTTTTGTTGCAGTTGCTGATGATTCCTCTGATCATGTCAGTGCTTTATGTCTGGGCCCAGCTGAATCGAGACATGATTGTGTCATTTTGGTTTGGAACACGATTTAAGGTACTCTAACCTAGTTGGAAAAATTGCCTTTTCATTCGTCTCTGCCAAGATCTCGCTCTTCCGCCCAGAGGTGTACTTTCTGACATGTCCGGCAGAGGTCGCTGCAGAGCAGTTAACCATCCGCAGACCCCTTATCCCCTCCTTAGCTCCCCTGGGTTTCTTTAGTCAATCCCGCCTCCTTTGCTGACCTCACTCCCTCTGGACCTCAGGCCCCTCAGCCATGTGTCCTGAGTGATCTCATGGATGTTAGTGTGGTAGAGGGAAGGAAGGAAGGATAGGAGCCCTCCTTTAAAAATCTCTTATCATTCCCCTGTTAGGTATTTTACACTTAAGCTGAAACAGATTGGTTTTTTGCCCCCCACCCCCAACACTTCCCTTTGTGCCTCCTCTCACAGTTTTCCACCTGTAACATCGTTTTGATTTTCTTCCTTGTGTAAATCCCGGTGGTGAAGTCGCTCAGTCGTGTCTGACCCTTTGCGACCCTGTGGACTGTAACCTACTAGGTAGGCTTCTCTGTCCATGGGATTCTCCAGGCAATAATACTGGAGTGGATTGCCATTTCCTTCTCCAGGGGATCTTCCTGACCCAGGGATCGAACCTGGGTTGCCCATTCTTAATCTGAGTTGGGACTGAACATATTTCTTCCTCTCCTGCCTGGAATTGGTCTTGCCTTTGGGCTTCTGAAATATTTTGTGTTCTTCTTACACTCCTTACCACATTCTGCCTTTAAGTTATTGATATGTAACCCTTTCTTTCCCAGTTTGTGATATTTTTGTAACTCCTTTAACTCTTAATGGCACCCCCACTCCAGTACTCTTGCCTGGAAAATCCCATGGGCGGAGGAGCCTGGTAGGCTGCAGTCCATGGGGTCACTAAGAGTCGGACACGACTGAGCTACTTCACTTTCACTTTTCACTTTCATGCACTGGAGAAGGAAATGGCAACCCACTCCAGTGTTCTTGCCTAGAGAATCCCAGGGACAGGGGAGCCTGGTGGGATGCTGTCTGTGGGGTTGCACAGAGTCGGACACAACTGAAGTGACTTAGCAGCAGCATAATGTCTTGACTCTGTTAAGGGTGTTAAGCTCAAGTAAATAGGCCGCCAGATATATCTCCAGCCAAGACGAGTTTACTGGGGACCGGTAGAGAGCTTCTATAGCCCTGGCAAGCCCCATCCTAGCCCCTGCAGCCGGTGGTAGGAGAGTGCTTTCACAGAGAGAGGAAAAGGAAGTCAGGAGGCTGTGATAAACAAAGCTTTCCATTGGCTGAATCCTTATAAGGAAAGGAGTCTGTTTTCTTCCTGTTGGGCTCAGCTGATGAAACAGGACGTGAGAGCTCCCCCTTCTGGTCTCCCAACCCTACTTAATTGAGGTTTCTGTGTATGAAATTTTCACAGGGGCTCAAATGTTGAATGCATCTGGAGAGCTGTCTTATTTGGGAGAGTATTAGTTCAAGATACTGATGTATAATTTGATAAGAATTCAAAGTAACCGTGAAATATGTAAAAGGAGAACCCAAAACAATGAGCTGTTTTATAGTTGATTGGTAACAATTTGCTGGCTGGAGCCTTCCTGTGAATCTTATTATGGACCCTTTTTTTATTAGCATCCACAGGCCATTCATCTACTTTCAAAGCTGTTTGTTATAATTCAGCAGGTCCTGTATTACATCTGAAAACTATGAGCAAAGTACTGTCTCTCCAGTTGCTAACATATGAATAAGTATAATTTTAGATGGAAAGTTTCAAGTATACTAGGAGTGATGCTAGACTGAGCTAAGGAATTTTTGCAGTGACTTTTCAAAGGATGCATAAAAACCCTTCTCAGGACAACCTTACCGAGTTCAGCCCCCTGGCAACTGTATCCTCTGCAGGTGTAGTTATTCATGTTTCTGTATATTCTCTCCTAGGCTTGTTATTTACCTTGGGTTATCCTTGGATTCAACTATATCATTGGAGGCTCGTAAGTGATAGTAGATTTATTTAATTTCAAATTAACCCTTGGAAGACTTCCATTATTCTTTATGTTCCTTCCCTAATCTTTATAACACTTTGAAGATTCTCAGCATTGATGATGCTTTTGAAATAATTTCATTTGGATGTAATTGATTAAAATTGCAGGGCTTTAAGCACATTAACACTGAATGGCTTTTTGTTGCTGTTAGTTTGTTGTCATAGGATAGCTTCCATATATGTGTTTTCAAATAAATATTTATTGCTGGATTCACTGTCCAGATTGAGCAAGTATAGACCTAATTTTATCTGAGCTGTCTCCTCTGTGCATAAAATTCATGTTTTTATTTTTAAGGCATTTCCAAACGCCTGTTCAGATGGGAAGTTTTGTCAGTGGTTTGATAGTACGAAAGTTTGGGCCAAATGGGGTCAAATTTCTAGTCTGGGATTAGACCTGAGGCTTAGGAAAACCTTGTAAAGGATCCATTCAGAATTTCGGAAGGAGGATTTCAAGATGCAGCTCTTCTAAGAACTCCCAGTTCTTAACACTTCAAAATATTTTTAATGTTTTAAAACAGATTTTGATAGCACTAGTTCTTAACCTGATGATGTCTTTTCTCTATGGGGTTCTACCTTCTGCTTTGTAGCCCTAGGCAGAAAGGAATGAATTGGGTAAACAGACTCTGTTTAGAGCAGAGCAAGTCCTGGGCTTTGGTCTGGGAGCGGTTGTAGACATGATCAGTCCCTAACAGGAATGATGTTGCAGGCGGAGACAGAGAAGGATATGTAACCGTAGGAGTGGTTCTGTAAAACCTTGAAGTGGCCTCTATGTCAGCCATGGGAAAACTGAAGAAGGGCCATGTTTATTTTAGGTTTACAAGGTGAAGGTCAGCTTTCCTGAGTGATCTCTGTGGTGTCCTGCAGTCAAGGACACAAGAGGTGAGGGAGGCGTGATCTGTGGCTCCAGGAACAGGAGGAGTGGACATTTTTCATCCTTCCTTGCTCCTGTGACTCTCTCTTGCCAGCCTTCAAATATACCCCTGTTTTGCAAATATGGTGTTTGTGACTGAAAGCGTTCAGAAGCTTACAACTTCCCCCTACCCACCACCCGTTCCTGACGCAGCCTGACGCAGGAAGGTGGCAAAAGCTTCGCGCCCCTTAGACTGCACAAGTGCTCACTGTTGAGCTGTCACGGGCTCCCAGGGACAGCAGTGAGCTTCCACGAGGGATCTCTCCCCTCTGCTATTAGTTGAAACTTGCTGCGGCTCACTTCACTGCTGGAATGTCTTAAAACTCACCTGGCTCTCTGTTCGCAGGGTCATCAACGAGCTAATTGGAAATCTCGTCGGACATCTTTATTTCTTCCTCATGTTCAGATACCCCATGGACTTGGGAGGGAGGAATTTTCTATCCACGCCTCAGTTTTTGTAAGTGCATCTACCCCCTCTCGTTTGACAGTCCCTATGGTCGTCTGCCTCCCGATAATGACTCCATGAGGGGTAGGAGTTCCCTCTTTGTCTGATGGAGAAAGAGTGAGCCAGCCAGGGACTCGCTTTGGTCACTCTAAGCTGAGGTCCGCTCTTCTCCTGGAGCCTTCTATCTATAAAACTCCGAAATGGCCTGTATGTCAGCCATGGGAAAACTCAAGAAGGGCTGTGTTTATTTTAGGATTGCAAGGTGAAGGTCAGCTTTCCCGAGTAACCTCTGTGGTGTCTTACAGTCAAGGACACAAGAGCCTGAATCCAGGCTCCAGGAGAAGAACAGGCAGCTGTGGGCTCTGTCGAGTGGGTTGGGGTGCTCACGTGTGGCTCCAGTGTGAGCGTCAGGGGGGCAGAGGTGCCAGTTTCACCCAAGATTTCAGCTGAGGAAGGTGTCAGAGGGTGCGTAGGCTCATCGATTGGCAGTTTAAAGCAGTCTTATATTTAGTGTCATAGACTAGAACGTTTAAAGGACTTTGCAGCGTTCAAATGAGAGTCTGGAGGGTTGTGTCCTGCTTCCTGGTGTGTTTTCAGGGTGTACTTAGGGAGGAGGCTGAGGGCCCAGCTTTGGTTTGGAGGCAGACTTGGGTCGGAGTCCCATTCCCCTCATCGACCAGTTTGGATATTGGGAGCATGACTGAGTAAATTCCCCCAGCTTTCTTTCGAGTCTCTGAGTTGAGGGTGTCCCCGTCTCACAGGATGGCTGGAAGCGGGGTTCACCCTCGCCAGCATAGCAGTGGGTACTCAGTTAATGTAAGCTCTCTCAGCCTGACTCCTGAAGTTGGGGCGGGGAGGGGGGGCTCGGGATTCTGATGCACACTCATACCCACTCAAAGATGCTGACACACTTAAGTGTGTAAGCAGTGTGACCATCTTGTCAGGGAAGCAAATGGCTGTTGGAGAAGGGACCAGTAAAATCACCATCTGGTGTCACAGCCGGCCTGACAGTCACTCCTGATCTCTGGTCGACCATATGCGGTGATAGCTTGCACTTAGAAGCTTAAAAAAAAAGGCAAAAAAACTCCTTTTCACATCTTGCTCATTTTAATGTTCTGCAGTTTGCCATTCTTCCAAGGGGCCAATGAGGCCAGTAAAACTTGAGTGCCTCCCCCTGCCCTCACTTACATAGGCTAGAGGAAGGTATTTGAAAGTCCTTCATTGTGAAATATACAGAGAAATACACTATTGTTGTGTATGTATGTCTTTTTCTTCATCCCCCCTCCCCCCACTTCATTAAGAGCATGAAAAGAAACTTGTTTCCCGTCTGAGTCTTGAGTTGCCTTCAGGCTAAAAAAAAAAACTGATGACCAATCTGCTTTCTAATTATCAAAGGACACAATAACAGTAGGCTTGGATTTTTAATCTAGGTTTATCAAGTCTGATGGCAGATACATCATTTAAAAAAAAAAATTTGTTGCTTTAGGGGGCAGCCAAGAGTTATTTTACTTTAAACGGCCATATTCTGATTTAATGGCTTGGAGACGTTTCTCAGTTGTGGGCAACAACATGTATGAGATTCTAGTGGCAAAACCAACAGCCCACTGGAGCCTGCCTTCCTCATGAGCTTTCCCTGTTGGTGGAAGCCCTTCTGTGAAATTTTGCATAAAGATCAGATGACAAAATGTAGCTCCTTACAGAAGCAGTAACTGCTTTGAAATTATCATAAATCTTTGTTGATTATGTATAATTGGGTATCTTTTTATACTAATTACTTGCATTTAATTTCACTATCTGTTTAAGCAGTGGCGATGGCTTCCATATTGTCTCAGAGTCAGAAGCAAAGCAAGACAGCCCTGGTGTTGCCTTTTTAAGTCTTCCAATTTATTATATACTTTGGAGGAATGTTATTTGTGCCAGAACGTTATGAATGTTGGGAAACCAGTGCTTGGAAATACATGCTGATTTAATGATCAAGCTGAATTTGCTCAAAAGGGAATATGTGAATTATAGAATTCTAAGGCAGTCCATGGGGTCACTGAGGGTTGGACACGACTCAGTGACTTCACTTTCACTTTTCACTTTCATGCATTGGAGAAGGAAATGGCAACCCACTCCAGAGTTCTTGCCTGGAGAGTCCCAGGGACGGCGGAGCCTGGTGGGCTGCCATCTATGGGGTCGCACAGAGTCGGACACGACTGACGTGACTCGGCAGCAGCAGCAAGATGGGTCACTCTTTTGCCTTCTGCTTAGAAAAGAAGACGGGGGCTTCCCAGGCAGCCCAGTGGGTAAGAAAACGCACTGGTGCTGCAGGCGCAGAGCTTCGGTCCCTGGGTGGGGGAACTAAGACCCCACATGCTGAGAGGTGTGGCCGGAAAAAAAAGGGTAGAGCCTCTTCTGTTATTTTTGTTTTTACAAGGGGTTTAATTGTCTTTCTGGAGAGGGAGCGTGCAGATAACAGGGTTGATGTGTAAAGATATGAGGACTTTGGTCACTAAATGCTGTCATCTGAATCAAGCACTCTCTATGCTGTGGGGTGGGGTGTGAGCTCCAGAGTCAGGCTGCCTGGGTTTCAGTCCTGCCTGTCACTTCAGAAGAGCTCGACTCAATTCTGCCTCAGTTTTCCCATCTATAAAATGGGGTAATAATAATTGTACCTGTTGTAGGGCAGTTGTGAAGATGAGATGCATTTTTAAACAAGCAGTACCCAGTGTGAGGGAAATGCCTTATGATAAAGTTGAGCTCCTTAGGCTTCCTGCTGTGGGCAAGTCACCCCTCGTGGTTTGTTTTTGGTGCCAAGTGAAAGTGAAGTCACTCAGTCATGTCCAACTCTTTGCAACCCCATGGACTGTAGCCTACCAGCCTCCTCGATCCATGGAATTTTCCAGGCAAGAGTACTGGAGTGGGTTGCCATTTCCTTCTCCAGGGGATCTTCCCAACCCAGGGATTAAACCTGGGTCTCGCGCATTGCAGGAAGATGCTTTACCATCGGAGCCCCCAGGAAAGCCCTTGGTGCCGTGAGGGGTTTAAAATAGGATATCAGATCACAGTCTCCATGCTTCAAGCCAGAAATCAAACCATCAGGATCTGATAAGTGGAACAGGTGAAAATAGATGCTCAGTTGACTAATAAGGAAGGGAAATAGTTGGAGAAGCTACTGAGAACATAGAGTCCTGGGTTTACATTTTCTTAGCTGTTCTGTGACTCTGAATTTATTAATTTGTAAGTTGGAAAATCAGCTAACCGTTGTGGGCCTCAGCTTTCCCACTATCAATGAGATGGAAAGAATGCAGTTGGAGGACATACACTGAATGAACTTGAAAACATGCCCAGACTCCAAGACAGAAAGCCCCCTTTTCCACTGTCCCTCGATGGACGCGAAGAACCCAGTTACATCGTGGAGATGCTGTGAGGCGCTCAGACACGCTGGTTGCGGATTAGTCCTTGGAACTGAATTTACTTAGGGTCCTTTGAGCAAGCTAGCTACATGTTTATATAAACCAAAATGCTGTATAGATGGTTCTTTCTGGTTGCTGGGCTTGTGGGTGTTAACGTTTTTGTTTCCATACTTACTGTTCCCACATAAATTGCTTTTGTAATCAGGAAAAAAAAATTTAGAGTGTGACATTAGTGTGAATCCTTAGTTAAAAAAAAAAAATCATGAATAGTGAGTGCCTTCTGTGGTCAGGGCATGGAGTCCACCAGGACTTTGGACTGTAGCCCACCAGGCTCCTCTGTCCACGGGACTTTCCAGGCAAGAATACTGGAGGGGGTTGCCATTTCCTCCTCCAGGGGATCTTCCCAACCCAGGGATTGAATCTGTGGCTCCTGCGTTGCAGGTGAGTTCTTTACCCGCTGAGCCATCAGACAGAGTTAAGACATTGTCCTCAGCCTCTCCGTGGCCACATATGAACGTAATTCGATGAGACAGATGCCACAGGAACCCCGGGAAGGGAGATAAGGGTGGACAACTATGTGAAATGACTTTGTGATTTTCTCTCATTTTGTGTCTCGTCCACTCTGCTCCAGGTACCGATGGCTACCCAGCAGAAGAGGAGGGGTGTCAGGGTTTGGTGTGCCCCCAGCTAGCATGAGGCGAGCGGCCGATCAGAACGGCGGAGGCGGTCGACACAACTGGGGCCAGGGCTTTCGGCTTGGGGATCAGTGAAGGAGCGGCCTCCGGCCTGCCCGCCAGCCTCTCCACTCAGATGACGTTTCCTCCCAGCTGGGGGTGACCTTCACCACTGAGTTCTAGCTGATGCTGTTGGATCTGACCCACACTGAATGTAGTCTTTCAGAACAAGACAACAGTTTTTTAAATTTTGGAAAAAAAAAAAGAGTGTTCCTCGAGTTTCATGATTCTCATTCAAGTCCTTACTGCTAAGAAGAACAAATTATCAACTGTGCAAATTTCAGGACTGGCCGTATTACCATTATAATTAGTATTATTTTTTGATGTCTTTTTTTTCCTTTTCCATCTGAGTGATGGGTTTTGGCAGGTCCGGCTCTGCCAGCAGCAAGCTGGGTGTCTGGCATTGGGTCACCAGACCCTGTCCACGGGGCTCTTACCTCTTCCTCGCACACACGACTCCTTCCCCCCACCCCCGCCCCGCCCCCCATTCCCAGCTAGAGGAGTCTGCCCGGAACATGGCTCTGCCCTGACCAGCTCTTTATTTATTGACCTTTGCCACGGCTTGGCCACAGAGACCTGTTCGCAACGTTTCGCAGTGGCAGAACCGTAACCCTAGGGCAGAAGCCAGAGCAGTGGACGAAGAGCCTCCTTGGCCTTTGGAATTGCCGTGACCTGCTGTCGGTTGTCACCGTTTGCCACCTCACCAGCTATTTTGATTAAAAAAAAAAAAGCACTGCTGAGTCAGTGAGGACTCCAGATTGGTATTAATGAGGCATGAGAGTCATTGCTAGGTGTTTTTTTATCCTAAGTTAAGTGATCAAAACTCTAGTGGAGTTACACCTTTCATAGGGTCTGGGTTTAACCCAGGGCAGGCATCTTGTGTAGGGCGCTGTGTGTACCCAGAGTAGTGGATTTGCATTGTGCTAGAAAATTCCAGCTCACACTGGCCACAGGGAGACGCTCTCGTGGAAAGGCACCTGGTCATTGATCCTATTTTGTTCTCATTCTGGGTGTATGTTTATTGAGTAGAGTGGAGGGGAGAACTTTAAATCCTATTTAAGTTGTCTTTTTTGGGGGTGGGTAAACCAGCCCCCCGTCTACACCCCCATGGCCATATGCTTTAGTTAGTTGTGAGGAGGGTGCAGCTCCTTGTATATGGATCTTATTTCAGGAGGTGTTATAAGCACATCTAAGTGAATCCCATAATTCTGGGTTGTAATGGCTTCAGACTCATCTGTGTTTGGAAGGCTTTTTTATTTCGAGTCATGAAGGTACATCAGACCAACTTCAATACCCACAAGTCTTCCCCCTCCCCCTGCGCCAAGGTGGGCTTTTTCCATCCAAGCTAGGCTTGTTACCAAATAGTTTTTATTTTGAAGGCTATGATGTTTCCCACAGTTTTCTTGTTTTATATTTTTATTCTGAAAGTGAACTGCTAGGAGCAGTGCTGAGCGGCTGCCATAGTCCCAGCCAGCTAGAAAGGCTCTGAACATTGGCCCTGTGGTTCTGCACAGGAGGCTCTGTGCACTAGCAGCATGGCCTTTTGCCCCACTCAGAAGCAGTGATGTGTGTGATTCTAGGAAATGGCGATCGAAAGCAGCTCCTCGGTTTTCATGAGGCTTGTTTGTGTGTACCTTTCCATATTTAATTTATATGATAACAGGAGATGGGGAGAATATGAACCCCAGCTGTCACTTGTTCTGTTGACCTGTGGCCACAATAAAATTTACTTGTGAAATTTTAAAAGCCCTTCTTCCTATTATGTCGCCCTAGCACCCACCAAGCAGGAGTGGAGAGACTGTGTGTGTGCATGTGTGTGTGTGTGTAAGAAGAATCTCATGGTAAGTGAGCTAGTTCCCTGCACGCCCTCTCAGCAGCTCAAATGCCCAAGAGCAAGAGTCTTTCTGAAGGTTCCAAGTATTGTTTAGAATTCTTCAAGGCCAAGTGTTCACTACATTCTTCCTTTCAAGCAAATTTAAGAAGCTGATAATCTTATTAATTTTTGTCTGGGTTGCCTCTCAGAATAATTTTTGCTATGCAAGCTATTTGAGATTTGCTTTGGCAAGGCAAGACATGATCGTGGATTCTCTTTGTGAAAAGGAAAAGAAATCCTGATTTTGTATAGAGATTCTTTTTTTGTAACTAATCTTTTTATTGGTAAAAACTATAAATTAAAACATACAACTTGCTGGTCGTCTGTCTTCAGTTTCCGTATCGCTGCTCTGCTGCCTCTTCTAGATGGGATGTGGTTTCTGTAGCCAGTCATCTCTTGGTGTCCAGTGTGTGTTGCTGTGATAGCGACACAGCAAACATTTTTATAGCTACTTTGGTTCATGTGCTGGAAAATACCTGTAGGATTCATTCTTGGAAGCAGGGTTTATAGGTTTTCATCATAATGAAGCAGGACAGGGCTTCCCTGGTGGCTCATGGTAAAGAGCCTGCCTGCCAGTGTGGGAGACACGGGTTCAATCCCTGATCAGGGAAGATCCCACATGCCCCAGAGCAGCTAAACCCACCCACCACAATTACTGAGCCTGTGCGCTGTAGTGCCGTATAGCGCCCAGGAACCACAACTATTGAACCTACGTGCTGCAGCTGCTGAAAGCTGCGTGTTCTAGAGCCTGTACTGCACAATACGAGCAGCCACCGCGATGAGATGCCATGTACTGCAACAAAGAGTAGTCCCTGCTTGCCTCAACTAGCGAAAAGCCTGCACGGCAACGAAGGCCTAGCAGAGCCATAAATAAAACTTTATATAAAAAACAATGAAGCAGCATGTTTCAGAACATCGATCAGGGTTTATGTCTGATTGTAGTATGCTTTATGGCATCTCTGTCACCTCCACCCATGTGTTTGGGTCTTGGAACTAGACAGAATTCGTAATTCTCTTAATGTGAAACAATCCACGGGCTGTTCTGGAACCATCCAAGTCTAGCCCAGGTCTTAGGCGGGCCCTCTTCCTTCGTCACAGGTTGGGTGATGGGAAGGAGCAGGTCTGTGCATCCTCATCTTCTGGTACTGGAGAAAGGCCGAAAAAATAGGAACTGCTTTGCTTGTCTTGGAGGACAGCACGTTGCCAGTATCACCGTGTGCTAAGCTAGTTAGTCCCTCCGTCAAGTCCCAACTTTCTGCTTCCCCATGGACTGTAGCGCAGCAGGCTACAGCCAGTCCTTGGAATTCTCCAGGCTTGAGTGGGTTGCCATTTCCTTCTCCAGGGGATCTTCCTGACCCAGGGATCAAACCTGGATCTCCCGCATTGCATGCAGATTCTTCACCGTCTGAGTCACCAGGGAAGCCTGATGTGCTGAGCTACCTTTGGAGTAACACTAATGTAATAGGTGAGGCTGCAGCTGCTAACAGTGGGATCTGCAGTCTGCTGTTTCTGAGATCCTGGCCCTTTTGAAATTTTCAACATTAACTTCACAACAAAGCCTAACCTTTGGAAAAATTTACTCCTCTCTGTACTGTTAGTATCTTGAAAGTCTGGGCTGAAAACAGTCTGCCTGGCCATTTGTCTGCTTTCCATAATGGCTCTGGTGATTCTGATTGGAACTGGAGGGAATGTCGCATCATATAATTCCTTCCATGTATAGTTTACACTCAGAATACTTTCACATGTTCCTCTTATTTTCCCACCTCTGTTCCTTAGGGTCGGAGAAGGCAATGGCAACCCACGCCAGTACTCTTGCCTGGAAAAATCCCATGGATGGAGGAGCCTGGTAGGCTGCAGTCCATGGGTCACAAAGAGTCGGACACAACTGAACGACTTCACTTTCACTTTTCACTTTCATGCGTTGGAGAAGGAAATGGCAAACCACTCCAGAGTTCTTGCCTGGAGAATCCCAGGGATGAGGGAGCCTGGTGGGCTGCCATTTATGGGGTCACACAGAGTCTGACACGACTGAAACAACTTAGCAGCAGCAGCAGTTCCTTAGGGTAGAGTCCCGTTTTCTGCAGCACACCTGGGGATTGACCCTTCATGTGACAGGTACTTCACAAATGATTTCATCCTCCAGTCTTTGTTTTCCAATCCGGCTATATGTGAAAATCACTTGGGGCTTTTGAAAAAGCCAGACTTCTTGCTTCATTCTCATTCTGCATCTTTTTCAATTTCCTAATGGGGCTCCCTGGTGTCTCAGTGGTAAAGAATTGCCTGCTAATGCAGGAGACGTGGGTTTGATCCCTGGTCCGGGAAGATCCCCCATGCCATGGCGCAGCTAAGCCCATGTGCCACAGCTGTTCAGCCTGTGCTCCAGAGCCCAAGAGTGACAACTACTGCATCCACACGCTGCAGCTACTGAAGCCCGTTGCCCCTTGGAGCCTGTGCTCTGCAACAAGAGAAGCCATTGCGATGAGAAGCCCACACACCACAATGGAGGACCTGCAGAGCCAAAAATGAAATTATAAATAGGTAAATTTCCCAGTGATTCTGATATTCAGCTGGGTTTGTGAATCAATGTTTAAACCCCCTTGTAAAGTAGGTAGTATTATCCCCGTTTCCCAAGTAAGGAAACTTGAGAGAGTTTAAGTCACTTAAGAGAGATTAAGTCATTTAAGAGCAAGCAGCTAGAAGGTACCAAAGATTATATACGATCTCAACTCTTGAGTTAAGACCTCAGAGGCTGCTTTGCAGTTGAGGAAGCCAAAGTCTAGAATCTGGTATTAAGTGGCAAAAAGATGTTTCTTGCCAGATGGAAGGCAGGCCAACGCAGTAGGCAATATTAATTGAAGGTATAAATTCTTATCATCCTTGGGGGACCTGCCTTGTAGCCTGGAAAGAAAAATTATATTAAAAAATTAATATAATAAATATACCAATAAATCCTAAAGGAAATCAACCCTGAATGTTCATCGGAAGGACTGATGCTGAGGCTGAAGTTTCAATATTTTGGCTACCTGGTGTGAAAAACTGACTCATTGGAGAAGACCCTGATGCTGGGAAAGATTGAAGGCAGGAGGAGAAGGGGACAACAGAGGATGGTTGGATGGCATCACCAACTCAGTAGACATGAGTCTGAGCAAACTCTGGGAGATGGTGAAGAACAGGGAAGCTGGGAGTGCTACAGTCCATGGGGTCGCAGGGCGTCGGACACAACTGAGCGACTGAAGAACAAAAAGAGTGTCTGTTGAGTAGTGACTGGGCAGGTGCAAACAGGAACTGATCTCCCTTCACAGCATTTTCTTTGCCCTGAGGCAGACAGCCTGGTCTGTTGTACATACTTATGTATTTGTTGAATAGGTGAATACAAATTATAATACAACTTGATAAGATGCTAGAATAGAAATATGTAAAAGAAATTGGATGGAGGGATTAGGTCTTGAGAAATGGATGGAAAATTCCAGGCTGAGAAAAACAAATGGGCAGTGAGAACCACTGAAAGATTTTCACATTTGTTCCTTTAAAATAACTGTCTGAAGCACCGGGAGTGGGAGAAAGGGCTGGTGAGAGGAACAACTGAAGGTCAGGTGACTGAGTTTTGACTTGGTTGCTGTGGTGCAGATCCAAGGTCATGGCTAGGTATGAGGTTGGCCTGAACCAAAGTCGTGGGATTAGGGGCTGGGCTGGGGAGACTTCCTTGAGGGAACTGCTGGGATTCAACGAGGAAGAAGAGGCCTTGTAAGCACCGTTTCCATCGGGACTCAACGTAAGTTTTCCATAGAAACAGGTTGCCTGGTTAAAATGCTATATATGGTGCAGCACATTGCACATAATTGGGTGATAGTGGACCAGCTTGGAAGCCTAGCCACTATTTGTAAGTGTATTTCTGCAGAAAAAGAAATGAGCTTTAAACCCATGAATATGAAAACAAACCTTTAGAACACTTTCTCAACAGGGGCTGGCTTTCCAGAAAGTCCCAGTGAAGGAGAAGCAACTCTCTTGACTCTTGCTGCCCACCCTGGCACCATCCTCAGGTCCCCTCGCTTCCACATTATTTCATCAAGGAGAGGCCTGTCTAGGCTTGTAGGTCAGGTAGAATGTTTCCCCATGTGGCCACTGGTACCCTGATCTCTAATCAGACCCGTCTTATAATCAGTTGCTTGCTGTCTCGCTCCTGTGGTCTTTCAGCATCACGGGGATGGTGACTGCACCGCATTCAAGGCTGTGTTCCCAGTCCATAGCACAGTGGCTTCTGTGTCTGGTGCACCTGAGCCGAAATTTGAACCAGGTAAGAGGTTGGGCAGGAATTTGCCCTACTTAGTGAGAAAGCAAACGACCTGATCTCCTAGAGCCTTAATGGTTTTCTTTTAGGAGGGGTGATTGTCTCAAAGGGGATGTTAGAAGAGGTTGGAGATACTGGGAAGAATGGATTCAAAACTGAGATACTTTTTTAAAGAGGCAGCTAGCTAATAGCTTCTGCTTGCAGTCATGTAATTGTCTGTTATGTTAATAAGTGTGTATACTTGGGCTGATTTGGGCAAAAGGAGACTCAGTATAGACTGACAGCAGGCAAGAACACTTGGGAAGATTAATGGAAGGTGTAAATTTCATTTTTCTCCCCGAGGGCTTCCCCTGTGGCCTGTGTGTATGCATTTAACAAGAAGGAGAAACCCCTGCTCTGGCATCCAGGCCGGAGAGACCCCCCAAGGAGGGCAGAGTTGAATTGAGGTGGAAGGTTTCAGGAACACTCAGGAAATGTTTACTCAGTGCCATGTGTCATTTGAAGCCTCAACCTGACCCAGAAGAACTTGATCCCTCTCTCTCCTCTGTCAGTGTGTTGGCCTCTTCCTGAGGGCTGGCAATGATATGGTGAGTGTCCTTGTGAACGAAGGGCAGTCACTGTTAGCTTAAGAGAGACTTTGGATTTTGATCGAAACTGTCCTGATACAGAAGTCGTGAACCTGGTGTTCAAGATGGAAGATGCATTTGTCCCCGTAGCCGGGCCCTCATTCCCCGCGGGTACCCTCTTGCTGGAGAGGAGGGATAGGGGCTTCTCATGATCCTTCTCATCAGAGTCCTTTGATTTCAGGTACCCCCAAAGGATTGGTTAATTCATTTTATTTTAAAAATTATTTGACTGTGCTTGGTCTTCATTGCTGTGTGAGGGCTTTCTCCAGTTGCAGCGAGCAAGGTCTACCTCTGTTTGCAGTGCTCGGACTTCCCATTTAGTGGAGCACGGGCTCTAGGGCCCACAGGCTCAGTAGTTGTGGCTCACGGGCTTAGTTGCTATGCAGCATGTGGAATCTTCCTGGACTAGGGATCGAACCCATGTCCCCTGCACGGGCAGCCAGATTCTTAACCACCGGACCACCAGGGAAGTCCAAGGCCTGGTTAATTTATGCCAAAGGGAATTTATTGGAAGGGTATAGATTATTTCAGAGATCCTAAGGGTCTGCTGAGAAACATGATATGGAGAGGGTGTCAGGGGTCCAAGGAACAAGAACAGATCTTGGTACCTCTTTTGAGCAAAATCAATTCCACCTTTTATTCTGTACGTGCGTCTCTCTCTCCCTTTATGATTGAATGAATTCCTGGGTCTTATTGATCTTGCTTGGACTTTGTGCCTCTCCCATTGCTAGGAAATTAGGGAAAGACATTTGATCAACAAACCAATTAAGACTCCCTGTTAGGGCCTTCCCTGGCAGTCCAGTGGTTAAGACTCTGCCCTTCCACTGCAGGGGGCATGGGTTCGATCCTAGTCAGGGAATTAAGATCCCACATGCCTTGGAGGCATGGCAAAAACAAAAATAAAAACACTCCCTGTTAACAAGGGAGAGGTAATTTCCCAAAAGCGAATCAAAGCACTTTTGCTTCCTGAGAAGGGGGACATGGATGCCTTAAAAGCCCTGGCTGGCCCACTGATGCACGTAAATCACATGACCTCCTGGAGGAGCCTCTGGGTTTGCCTCATTCCAACCAGGAACAAGACAATACCTCCTTCCATCTCTTCCCTCCGTCTACAGATCGTAAGCAGTGTAGATTTTGCAGAAGATTTTTGGGGAGATAGGCTTCCCTGATAGCTCATTTGGCAAATAATCCGTCTGCAATGCAGAAGACCCCCATTTGATTTGTGGGTCAAGAAGATCTGCTGGAGAAGGAGGGATAGGCTACCCACTCCAGTATTCTTGGGCTTCCCTTATGGCTCAGCCAGTAAAGAATCCACCTGCATTGTGGGAGATATGGGTTCGATCCCTGGCTTGGGAAGATCCCCTGGAGAAGGGAAAGGCTACCCACTCCAGTATTCTGGCCTGGAGAATTCCATGGCCTATATAGTCAATGGGATCACAAAGAGTCAGACACGACTGAGAGGCTTTCACTTGGAGAGGAGTGGTATTGAACATCAAGGGAAAGTGAGTCCCCACATTCTGGAGAGCAGAGACTGTATCTGTCCATCACCGCTTCCCCAGTACCTAGTACAAAGCTTGGCATGCGTAGACTTCTTGAGATAAATATTTGTTGAAGCAATGAATCCACTTGATAACCTAGATTCTCTTTAACTATCAACTGGCTTCCTGCCTTTCTCTTCATCCTTTTCTCATGTGGCTTTTCCAGTCCCCTCTAATGTCCTGGTCAATTTAGCTCCAGCTCCAGAACTCTTGACTCAGCAAAATAAAAGCCACACAGTTAATCATACCTACTCACCTCAGAAAGGTTTATCAAAGTTATTCAACAGACAGAAAGTGCGACTCTTGGTCAGTGAAGCAGAGGAATTCTGCTGCTAAAAATTTTACTTCAATTTCATTATGTACAAGCTCCTCAAATTCTGATATGCACCCTGGTAATGCACAGGATGGTGACCCTGAAAAGATGCATCCATGGACTAATTCCCAGACCCTAGGAATGTGACCTTGTTTGGGAAAAGGGTCTTTGCAGATGTAATCAAGGATCTTGAGATGAGATGATCATCCTGGGTCATCTAGATGAATCCTGAATCCCATGACAAGTGTCCTATAAGAGACAAACAGGAGATATTTAACAGATGCAAGGAGAAAAACACAGACACACAGAGGAGGAGGTGATGTGAAGCCAGGCAGAAATGGGAGCAATGTGGCCACCAACCAAGGAATGCCCAGCTATCAGAAGCTGGAAGAGACAAGGAACAGACTCTTTAGAGCTTTTGGAGTGTGACACCTTGATATTGCACTTCTGGCCTCCTGAACTCTGAGAAAATGAATTTCTATTGTTTTCCGCTGTCTGGTTTATGGGGACTTATCTCAGCAGCCCTAGGAAATGAATGCCTCCCTGTACGAAGTGCTGCAGTAAAGCATCAACTGCTGCTGCCGCCCAGTCGCTCAGTCATGTCCGACTCTTGGCAACCCCGTGGACTGTAGCCTGCCAGGCTCCTCTGTCCATGAGAGTTCCCAGGCAAGAATACTGGAGTGGGTTGCCATTTCCTTCTCCAGGGGATCTTCCCAAGCCAGGGAGCAAACCCGAGTCACCTGCATCTCCTGCACTGGCAGGTGTATTCTTTACCGCTGAGCCACTGGGGGAGCCCAAACTGGCAGCTGTCTTCTCTTAATTCCTTAAATGCAGTGTGCCTATTTCTGCCTTTCACACCTGGAACACTGTCAGAATCTCTGATCGAATGAGGGGTGTTGGAAATCATATTTCATCCCTTCAGGTGAGCCAACCAAACCCTGTCCAAGATAGAAGGCTGACCACCAGTGCCCCACCAGCTATGGCTGCATCTCTGCTTCCCGAGAGTGCTTTAACTTTAGAAGCGGCCATGAAGTTTTTCTCTGCATCCCAATGTCTGTCTACTTTTGTCACGGGCAAAAATCATTGGCAAAACAAACACGCAATTTGGATTTCTTTTTAAAAATTTATTTGACTGTGCTGGGTCCTAGTTGTAGCACATGGGATCTAGTTTCCTGTCCAGGGATTGAATATGGGCCCGCTACCCTAGGAACTTGGAGTCTTAGTCACTGGAATACCTGGAAAGTCCCTGGAATTTTTATATAAGCTCAAAGACACTTTAGGCTAGGAGGTCCTGAAAAGGTTATCTAAATCAGAGATTTTTCCAATGATTTTTAGACATGGAACTCTGCTTTAATGAAGTCCCCAATCTTAATATGTAAAAGACAAAGGTAAAGCTAATCTAAATTGGGAGGAAAGAGAAGGGTCACAGCTAGTGCTGGCTCAAGTCCACCTCCTATCTCAGTCCCTTTTGGCCTATTTAAAAAAAAAAAAATCCCTTGAAATTTCCCTGACTTCTGTTCTTAAAAATGATTTGCTAAGTTGGTCTCATTTCTGGACCACGGCTACAGAGAACAGCTCCTTTCCAAGTCTTTGTTGGTTTTTTAGGGACCAGTAAATCACTCTTCCCATCTCCTTCTCAGTATGGAATGACGCAGAGAGAGAAGCACAGTTATCAGACATAGGTAAAAATGTCAGCTTCATTACTGAGAAAAGCTGGCTTGGAAGATACAGAAGTGGCAGCGGCGTTGGGTGGATGTCCTAAATCGGATCCCTAGAATTTGGGAGTCCCTTGTTCCTGGCACAGCCACACAGGGACAGGACAGCCTACCACTGACCACAGGGAAGAGCAGAGAGGATGGCCTTCCAGGGCTTCACTGGCTTCACGAGGGCTGAGGAGAGTTCCTTCATCTGCTCACCAATCACACAGCTCTTCCAGTGGGGAGAAAAATTAGTTTCTTGCTTACTTAAAAAATGTTTATTTATTTGGTTGCAGCACACGGGATCTTCACCGCATTGTGCAGGATCTTTTTGATTCAGCACACAGACTCTCTAGTTGTGGCACACAGGCTCCGAGTTTATGGATCACAGGCTTAGTTATTCCATGGCATGTGAAATCCTAGTTCCACAACCAGGGACTGAACCCAAGACCCCTGCACTGGAAGACAGACTCTCAACCATTGGACCACAAGGGAAGTCCTAGTTTCTTTTTCTTCCTGGGAGATCCCTTCTCCTCTGGTAGCTCAACTGGTAAAGAATCTGCCTGCAATGCAGGAGACCCCAGTTCAATTCCTGGGCCAGGAAAATGGAGAAGGGATAGGCTACCCACTTCAGTATTCTTGGGCTTCCCTGTGGCTCAGCTGGTAAAGAATCTGCCTGCAGTGTGGGAGACCTAGGCTCGATCCCTGGGTTGGGAAGATCCCCTGAAGAAGGGAAAGGCAACCCACTCTAGTATTCTGCCTGGAGAATTCCAAGGACTGCACAGTCCATGAGGTCACAAACAGTTGGATACAACTGAGTGACTTTTACTAGGGAAGTGCCAAAGGAAGGAATAAGTATTTCTCCTTGAGAATGTTCACTTTCATTCCATTGACAAGAGAAGATTCCATTTGAAAACCTCGAACCCAAATGGCATTTTCTGGGAAGACATGTTGTATATTAGTCAGACAGGTCAGGCCAACAGCTGTAACAAGCAATCCTCAAGTCTCCATCACATCTCCATCATGACAGAGAAATATTTCTCATTCACATCACAGCCCACTGTGGGTAGGCAGGTGGGATGGCGGAAATGAGGAAGGGACTCTGCTCCATGCAGTTATTCAGGGACTCAGCTTCCTCCTCTCTAGTGCAAGGATTTTAAACTTACTCATGTGCCATGGTGGGAAATATTAGTAGCTCGATGACCTCCTGGGACCTCAGAGTCCTCTGCTGAACTCTTGGCCAGTGGTGAGCAGATTGAGGCACAGAGCAAGTGGTGGGTTGTGCAGGATTTAGGGGCCAGGCTGAAAGTAGGATTCGTCATTTCTGCCCACGTTCTGTTGGCTAGTACTCAGTTCAGTTCAGTTGCTCAGTCGTGTCTGACTCTTTGCGGCCCCATGGACTACAGCACGCCAGGCCTCCTTGTCCATCACAAACTCCCGGATTTTACTCAACCTCATGTCCATTGAGCTGGTGATGCCTTCCAACCATCTCAGTCACGTGATCCCAACTAATCCTGAGGGGAACTCAGGATGATCAATCTCCCTGGTGGTGTAGAAGGACCATCAAAGAAACAGAGAACACAAAGCCTTAGCACAGTATTACATTTACAGAAACACGATCCAGCTACCAAAGCAGCTTCACACTGATCCCAATCTTTGAGGATTCCAGAGAACAGAGCCACTGCAGGGCTGCTGCTTTTCCAAAATTTTTTATTGAGTTGGGTCCGTTTAGAAAATCTCACACATCTCAAGAATAAGGTTTGATGAGTTTTTACAAACTGAACACCCCTGTCTAATCAGCACTAGGTCAGCCCTTTAGAAGCCCTCTAGAATTCCCTAATGGCCATCAACACCTAAGTGAGCCTCTATCCTGACTTGTAACTACGTAGATAACTTTTGGGGCTTGCTAGGTTTTGAATATTCTATAAATGGAATCATGAATTCTTTTGTGTCTGGCCTCTTTCATTTACCATTAAATGACTTGGAGTCATTCACATTATTGTGCCTAATTGTCCCACTTTCCTTCTTGCTGCTGTATCGGTGTAAACACTCCCTGATTTATTTACTCATGCTACTGTTGATGAGTGTGTGGGTCATTTTAGGATAAAGTGAGCCGTGCTGCTGTGAACATTTTAGCGCTCATCTTTTGGTTGAACACAGGGACATGTTATCTGCTGGGCAGGGTCTCCTGTACCTTCTTCCTGGAACTGAGAATCCCCAGATCACAGAGATGTTCGAGTTCCCCTCTAGAAGAAAACGACCAGTTTCCCAAAAGATAGTACCCCTCACCCCCTTAGGAATGGGGTACAAAGGCACCAGCGTTTGGTTGTCTTTCTTTCTCTGGAGTTTCTTAAAATCCTCATCCATTTTGTTCCATTTTGACCGTCATACCTGAGGCTGTACCCCTAACTCCCCGCCTCCAAGGAAACTGCTTCCTAAACCAGAATCCTTGAATCTCAACTTTTCTCCACTCACCCCTATTTTCACTTTCTTGCTTCTTTTGGTGCCTCCCAGCTCATTCTCTGATTCTCTGTTCCCCAAATGTGGGAATAAGCCTGGCTGGAAGGAAGTGGAGGAGGTGGTGGGAGGGATGGGGTGTGGTTGGGGGGAGGAAGGCGAATATGCAGAGATAAAATTTCCTTTAGAGATGGAGGGGGTATGCGTGGGGAGCTGGCAACACTAACTCATTAATAATTTTTGTATCTGTCACACAGAGAAAGAGAATGAAAGAAAACCCTTAAAAATCATTAAGATGAACTGTCTGGAGGAGCGTGGGGTTGTATGAATATTCACATGCACATGGGGTGTGGTGAGGGGGAGGGCCATGGAGGGGGGCTGAAGTGAGGAAATGAACTCCCCAGATCCTCCCCCACCCCAGCCCCTTAGGGAAGGGGGGCGGCAGGGTGAGGCGAGGGGCGGGGGGGCATAGGACCTGCTGAAGTGGGTGTTGAGCAAAGGCCTCTGGAACCTAAGAGCGACCCTGGCTGGGAAAGGTGTCAGGCAGGCGCTGAGGCGGGAGGCAGCTGAACGGCCCCCACTCTTGAGAAGCATGCAATCATTAATCAGCATCACCAGGCCCCACTCAGACTAAGAGGCCTCTTGTGATTAGGAATGGGCCCTTGAAGAAGAAAAACGCAGTCTTTAAGCATTTTAAGTGTGTGCATTTGACAATGGCTTTCTTGATAGCAGTGGGGTTTCGGAGGGGAGTTCCAAGTGCAGGGCTCTGAGTGTATGTGTGTGTGTGTGTGTGTGTGTGTGTGTGTGTGTGTGTCTGTGTGTGTATCGAGAGTGCAGGCCTGGCTTCGGGTCCTAAGGAACAAAGGCCATCAGAGGAGTTGTGGGCCTGGCCTTGGCAGCAGGAGACAAGACGGTCCGCCCTGCAGGTTCAGATCTGACTGGGTGCCTTTCTCTGGGTAGGAGCTGGAGCTCCCAGGAATGGTGGTGAGGGCAGCTGGGGACTAGTTTCCCTCAGGACTTCTGAGTCACACGGTCCTGACACACCCAGATGCCCAAACTAGAATAATCTGGCTCCCACCTTGAAAGTCTGTTAAGTCCGGGGAGGGGGTGTGTGTGTGTGTTCAGTTGTGTCTGACTCTCTGCGACCCCATGGACCCCCAGGCTCCTCTGTCCATGGAATTTTCCAGGCAAGAATACTGGAGTGCTTCGCCATTTCCTACTCCAAGGTATCTTCCTGACCCAGGGATCAAACCTGCGTCTCCTGTGTCTCCTGCATTAGCGAGCAGATTCTTTACCACTTAAGCCACCTGGGAAGCCCTGTTAAGTCAGGTAGTATATGTAAATAATTTAGCTCTGCTCAGAAATGTTATTTCTTTCTTTCCCAACCATGAACTCACGTCATCCCCACAATTATTACACTCTGAGGGCAGTATTGATGTGAGAGTTGGAATATAAAGAAAGCTGAGTGCCAAGAATCGGTGCTATTGAACTGTGGTTTTAGAGAAGACTCTTGAGTCCCTTGGACTGCAAGGAGATCAAAGCAGTTAATCCTAAAGGAAATCAGTCCTGAATACTCATTGGAAGGACTGATGCTGAAGTTGAAACTCCAATACTCTGGCCACCTGATGCGAAGAACTAACTCACTGGAAAAGACCCTGATGCTGGGAAAGATTGAAGGCAGGAGGAGAAGGGGATGACAGAAGATGAGATGGTTGGATGGCATCACCAACTTGATGGACATGAGTTTGAGCAAGCTCTGGGAGTTGGTGATGGACAGGGAGGCCTGGCGTGCTGCAGTCCGTGGGGTCACAGAGTCAGACACAACTGAGTGACTGAACTGAACTGAGGGTAGTACTGTCTTCATGCTGCAAATGAGGATGCTGGGGCTCAGAAGAAGCCAAAGACCGGTGGGTCTAACTGCCTTCTCAGTTAGAGGCAGAACCCAAACCCCCTGCCTTTGGTATATTCAGCATGGACTAGGGGGTCCAGCCAACCTGGGCACCACTGACACTGCCCTTTTCCACCCCTAGAACCTCAAGCCAGTTATTATATCTCCTTGAACCTTGAAAGATGAGGCCCACCTCATCAGGTTGGTGTGAGATCTCGGTGAGTGAATGTTTGGGGAGCACTGGGTGCCGACGCTGTCCATGGAAATTATTTCCCAGCCTTCAGATCAGTCATCAGTTTGATGAGGTTGATGCTGTCATGGATGAGGAAACTGAGGGTCCGAAGGTGGTGACCCATCACTCCGCTTCCCCCAGCTATACTTGCTTTGTGGAGCGGGTGCTTGTTTCCAGGTTCAAGAGAGGCTGGCAAAAGGCGATTGAAACTTCTGTGCTGAGGTGGAAAGCAGGAATCCCACAAATGGAAGAAGACTGCGGACAGGCACAGCATGGCCACAAGGCAAGTAAATGCCCTCTGTGCTCATGGCCCAGATGAGGGCCTTTTGGGGACATCACCTTATTCTCTGACTACAGGTTTTGTCTACTGGTGTTCAACTTGCTGGATTTCCCAGGTGGCTCAGGGGTAAAGAATCCGCCTTGCAATGCAGAAGATGCAGGAGGTTTGAGCTCATTCCTTGGGTTGGGAAGATTCTCTGGAAAGGAAATGGCAACCCACTGCAGTATTCTTGCCTGGAGAATCCCATGGATAGAGGGGTCTGGCGGGCTACAGTCCACAGGGTTGCAAAGAGTCAGACACAACTGAGTGACTGAGCACACACACATTCACTTGATACGTGCCCTTTGATACTTTTCCTGTACTACTATGGCTGAGGCACTCAGCATAGTCTGTAATTCAGACTCCATTGCCAATTGGGCTTCAGTTAATTATTGCAGTGAAACTCACCTGTGGGAAGTCAGCACATAGAAGCTGTTTATCCTCTGGTGTAAGACGGCTCTCCTCGGGGAGTGTCTTCAGCCCTCCCAACACTGGTTATGGATTCTTGAGAGTCACCCCAGCCCGTGTTCCTGGTGGACATGGGCCTGTACCCATGGGCACTTGAAGAGCCATGAAATGGGGGAGGGGGGTAGAATCAAGGCTTTCCCACTGTCTCAGAGGTCCCCTGTGGAGTTGTGGAGTGGATACCATGTCACTGGAGGGGCCTGAGCAGTGACTGCTCATCCAGATCTCAGGCTAGTGGGCTCCACCCAGCGATGCCAGAGCCCAGGATGCATTAATGGGAAAGCAGAGGAGCTGGGGAACAGTGCTGAGCTGGAGTCAGACAGACCTGGGGCCGGTCCTCTCATCACCACCTCCCACATGCCTCTCAGCTGCTATAGTCACTGAGTCTCAGGCTCACCATTGGTATAATCAATAGACTAATACCTGCCCCTGGGGGGTCATGGGGAAGCTGGGTAGAAAAGTGCACATGAAGCCCTTTGCAAGCAGAAAGAAGGGAGTGTCTTTTCATATGGAGGGAGCACTCTCAGGCTCTGGAGAAGGACCCTTCAGCCGAGAAGTGATCTGGATTTTCTGATCCTCCTGATGGGAAGCGGTGGCTCCCACAAGAGGGTGAAAGTTCTCTCTGCATGTCCATGTGGCCTGGCACATGCGTAGGCCTGGTGCTGTGCCGGGGACGCTAAGGTGGAAAAATCTCAGTCTCTGCCCTGAAGTAGGCCTAACGGGAGATGCACGCAACCCAGCGAGATCACAGGTCACCGTGAGAGGTGCACTGAAGAGGTGCGTGGAGGACGCATGGGAGCTTGAAGCAGAGGCAGCTCCCCTGGACTTGGGGGTGGAATCACAGGAAACTTCTAGGAGGAGGGGTGGCTCAGGTGAGACCTGAGAAAGGAGCAGGGGTAACCAGATAAAGGAAGCAGGGCTGGAGAGAGGGTCTCAGGTAGACGGGGCAGTGTTGTTAGGGTCTGAAGACAAGAGACGTGGAGGACTGAGCAGGCAAGGGGTGAGGACTTGGCGGGGGGTGACAGGCTGGAGCGGGGAGGCCAGTCACATCCTGCTAAGTCAGGGGTTTGTATTTACTGCTCCAGGAGAGACCCAACTGGCCTGGGCCCAGCACCAGGCTGATTTATCAGCTCCAAGTGCCAAGAGTGGGTGCGTCACCTGTTCTGAAATCCGAGGCACACGGGGGCCAGGGCGAATGCTATCTGTCCCTTGCCCAGTGTTAACCCCAGCCGCCTCGGGCCCCGTGGACTCTGGCCTTGGTTCTCGGCAGGAGAAAAGTTCCAGGAACGGAAATGTCTCCTCCCAGGACCCGCTCCGCCCTCTATTCACCTCTTGTCCCTGCTCTTTATCCAAATCTGAGGTCCTCTCTGTCTTCTCACTCGTCAGGTCAGGCAGGAATGAGCACTGTGGTTCCCACGTGCCCTCCAGACAGGTGATTCACATGCGGAGACCAGAAGGGCTCACCCTGGCGTTTTTCTTTTTAAAAAATAATTTTATTTATTTACTTTTGGCTGCGAGGGCTTTTCTCTGGCTGCAGTGTGGGCTGCTTCTCTTTGTAGTGGCTTCTCCCGTTGCGGAGCACAGGCTCTGGGGCACGTGGGCTGCGGTAGTTATGGTTCCAGGGCTCCCTTGCTCCGCGGGCGTCTGGGATCATCCCAGATAAGAAACTGAACCCCATTGGCAGGTGGATTCTTTGTTTCTATGGAACAGCCAAGGTTGTTTTCCCATCAGAGAGTTAAAAACCCCTTCAGCTGTGCAAGGGGAGGCAGATGGAAATTAAGTAGGAGAGAAGGTGAGAAGAGAGAAAGAAATCTGTTACCAGTGTTTCTGTTAAACCCTGCCTCCTCCCACCTGCTGCTGCTTGTGGTTTATTCTTCTTTGTCTCTGAACTCAGGGTGGGTGGCACCTCCTCCAAGAAGCCAACCATGCCTCCCCCTTTCTTAAAATTTGCTTTTTATTGAAGTGTAGTTGATTTACAAGGTTGTATTAATTACTGTGCTGTGCTAAGTTGCTTTTAGTCATGTCTGACTCTGTGTGACCCCATGGACTGCAGCCTGCCAGGCTCCTCTGTCCATGGGCTTCTCCAGGCAAGAATACTGGAATGGGTTGACATACCCTCCTTCAGGGGATCTTTCTGACCCAGGGATTGAACTTGCATCTCCTGCATTGAAATGTGGGTTCTTTACCTCTAGTGCCACTTGGGAATCCCTGTGTTAATTACTGCTGTACAGCAAAGTGACTCAGTTATACATATGCGTACATTCTTTTTATATTCCTTTCCATTATGGTTTATCACAGAATATTAAATATAGTTCCCTGTGCTATACAGTAGGACTTTTGTTTATTCATTCTATATCTAAAAGCTTACATCTGCTAATCCCAACCTCCTAACTCCTACGCTCTCCCACCCGCATCTGCCTTGACAACCACCAGTTTATTCTCGGTGTCCCTGGTTTTGTTTCGGTTCCATGGGCTAGTTCATTCGTGTCATATTTGGGTTTCCACATGTAGATGATATGTGGTATCTGTCTTTCTGACTTACTTCACTCAGCTAGTTGTATTCACATTGCTGCAAATGGCTTTATTTCACTCTTTTTTATGGTTGAGTAGTAGTCCATTATCAGAGAAGGCAATGGCACCCCACTCCAGTACTCTGCCTGGAAAATCCCATGGATGGAGGAGCCTGGTAGGCTGCAGTCCATGAGGTCGCAAAGAGTCAGACACGACTGAGCAACCTCACTTTCACTTTTCACTTTCATGCATTGGAGAAGGAAATGGCAACCCACTCCAGTGTTCTTGCCTGGAGAATCCCAGGGACGGGGGAGCCTGGTGGGCTGCCGTCTATGGGGTCGCACAGAGTCGGACATGACTGAAGTGACTTAGCAGCAACAGCAGCAGCAGCTGTATTCCATAATATATACATAATAGCACACACAGACACAGACACACACACCCCACATCTTCTTTGTCCATTCATCTGTTGATGGACATGTAGGCTGTCTCCATGTCTTGGCTGTTATGGACAGTGCTGTGATGGACATCAGGGCACCACGCTTCTGCTTTGAACTGATGCTTCTCCTCTGCTTTTCAGTTCTCTCTGCTGGCGTCCAGCTGTGATTGTTGTTGACTCTTGCGCCTCCCCCACCAGTCTCTGCAGGCAGTCTTTATAGTCTGAGCCACCAGAGAAGCCTCAAAGGATACTCAACTTCATTTCTCCCTCACCAAGCTTTGGTTTGAATTTGGACTGATTTGAATTTGAAGGAAGATTTGTCCTTGATAATTACTTGAGAACTAAAGACTGTTTGTAATTCTTACTTGCTTGAGCCCACAAAAGAGGAGGTTACTCTGGTTTCTCATACTTTACAAGGGACAGTTGACCTTTTATGGCTCAGAGGCTTTAGGAGTAAGTGAACTGATGGCTCTACCAAAGACGACTTTGCTACATGGCTGCAATAAGATATTTATGCCTGCCATGCCAAATTGTCTCATCTGTGTTCAACTCTTTGCGACCACAGGGACTGTAGCCTACCAGGCTCCTCTCTCCATGGGGATTCTCTAGGCAAGAATGCTGGAATGGGTTGGAAAAAAAAGTTCGTTCTGGATTATAGTATTTCAGTTCTGGTCTTGGATGTGTAACTAACTAGAAGATGACCTTAGGTGGATGACTCATGTTGGACTGTTTTTCCCCATCTCTGAAACAAGGAGGCCTGGGTTGAATGAATTCTGCCATCTTGCATTTTGGTGTCTCTGAATCAGTGACTTGTTTACCTGGATTCCTTGGCCAGAATCCCCTGGAATCTCTTTGAGTGTTTGCCTACCACGGGCTGGACCTCCTCCTGGGCTCTATTACCCAGAGCCCCTTGTCCCTGGCTTCTGGTTGGGCTTGGCCCTGGGAGGCAATGGCAGGAGATTGGCGGGCTGGGGCTTAGGGGAGAGGAAGCTGGCATTCCTTCATTTTTCTTTTTCTCTCTCTTTGGTGTTGTGTCACCAGCAGTAGCTACAACCAGGACTCCAGCTAGTGGTCCTTCCTACATGGCACTACCGGTCAGTGGCTTCTGGTCACACTCTTCCCCCGAGGTTCCTTCAGCCCCACAGGCCTGGCCAGACCCGGGTACATTGCCTGTTTCTCTAGCCCCACCCACACTCATCTTAACCATCCCTTCAATGTGCTCTCTTCAACTGACCCGCCTGTGGCGAGTAACGTTTCCTTGTGGGCTTCTGACCCTCCAGCACTGCATCAGGGCTTCTCGTTTGTTACTTAATCGGGCCTCACAGACCTCCCCAGTGCAGCCATTATCTTCCCATTCTACACCCAAAAAACAAGGCTCAGAGAAGTTCAGTCATTTGCCTCCAAAGACAGGATTTGTATGGCCCAATTCTGACATCAGTGTTCCTCCTATCCAAACTGCTGGTCGTGCATATCCTCATCTCTTCCCCTGTTTCCAGGCAGAGAGACTTCTCAACCTTTCCATTCTTCATAGTTTTGCTTTTGGTATCTTGGGACAGGGCGTTCATCTATCTAGGCTCTAACTTTTACGTCTAGAAAATGTCAATGTGCCCACCTGGAGTCTTAATTCATCCGTGTTGGCGAGAGCTGTTAGTCGAAACTCTGCTTTCATGCTCATCCACAGTCAGCCCAGGCAGGCAGGGGGCATGATCCTAGGGAAGAGCGGTCTCCTGCTGCAGGGATGAGGCAGGGATAGGAAAACAGTGGGCAGTCTAGCGCCACCCTCTCTGGCTCTGGCCTTGAATCCTTCAGGTTTGTCTTTGATCTTGGAAGCCAAAAGCCTCTCCCCAGTTTATCCTAAGGAAACAATCAGAGACACAGGAGACCAAGGATGAACAAAGATTGCAATAGCAAAAAACTTGGAAACGACCTGCCTGCCCATCAGCGAGACATTGGTTAAATAAATCATGGTCTGACACTGAAAAGGACTCATTTGAAAATCCACTGAAACTGATCTGCATATGTTGACATGGAAACAATGTCCAGAGCAAGTTGTGAAAGGAAAGGGGTTGGGTTATAAAAGCGTGCACGTGGTGGGATGCAATTTTTATAAAAATAATCTTGATCTGTTTTGTTCTCTCACCGCATCCAACCAGGCAAAACTACAACCTGCAAACTTTAGGCCCTTTGACTCCTCACTGATCCAAACACTCTGGCAAGGCCCATTTCCCCACCCCTACTGGGTGGGGGGCATGATGTTTGTGTCCTATTCTTCCTTCACCATGGTTCCCATTCATTTTCCCATCCCTTCTTCCCGTGACCTTTGGTGGACCACTTTGCTAACTGCTGTGACACCCCTTTGCATTGGGTTAGTCATCTAGCCTCCTGCCTTCCTCACTAGTGAAGATGGTTCAGTTTGGGGGCTCCAGAGTTCAGTATGTGTTGTATTTTTAAATTTTTTTATTTTACATTAGGGTATAGTTGACTAACAATGTTGTGTTAGTTCCAGGCGTGTGGCAAAGTGCTTCAGTGATACATATACATGTATCTATTCTTTTTCAATTCTTTTCCCATTTAGGTTATTACAGAATGTTGAGTAGCATTCCTTGTGCTATATAGTAGGTCCTCGTTGGTTATCGATTTTAAATATAACACATACCTGTTTGTAGAATAAGTGAATGAGTGAATGAACCAAGATGGGATGCTGGAGGAAAGGGTAAAATTGATTTAGTTTCTTTCACATATATGCTTTAGTCTGGGCCCTGCGGAGGCTACACATAATGTTAGAGGCAGAAGAAATTGGCACCATGACCTAAAAACTCTAAAATGTAGGGACTTCCCTACTGGCCCAGTAGTTAAGACTCCAGGCTTCAACTGCAAGGGGTGGGGGTTTGATCCCTGGTCAGGGAAGTAAGATCCACAAGGCATGGCCAAAAAAAAAAAAAAAAAAGCTAAACTGTAGAACACACCTTTCTAATATCTCATGGAAATGCTTATATTAAAAAAACAACAATTTTGAGTCCATTATGCTAGGAGGAAAAGAGAAAGCTCTTCTCAGTAGAATGCCAGTTAATAAACATAGAAGGAGAAATATGCTTTACTGTCTGAACCACCAGGGAAGCAGAAGGAAAGATGGAGCTACAAAAATCACCATTTTTCAGCCATCAAAATATTCACTGATTTAAGCAGATGTAATTCAACTTGATTCTCCAAGTTCATTGAGAATCAATAGCAGAGGCCAGAATCATTGGGTGAAACATTAGAGAACAGGATATTTACACAGTCTCAAGATATCTGCCACAGATTACAGATTATTTACAAAGGGAAAAATGGTACCCTTACAGTGGAGAAACCTGGCAGACAACACCTCCACCAAACGATCAATGTCAACGTCAGCAATGAGAGGATAAACTGACATCCGGTACATTCTGACGTGTGGCACTGAGAAGGCCATGCCATCTTATGTCATATTCCTGCCAGAGTCCTGTAGCATTCACGAACCAGATCGTGAGGACACCATCAGACACGTGCAGCGAGACAGTGACCTTACTCGTTAAAGGAGGCCATTGTCTTCAAATGTAGAAGACAAAGGCTGGGGAACGGTTCCAGATAGAGAGGAAAGAGGCATGACAAGTAACTGCAAAATGTAATCCAGGGTTGGATCCTGGAAACAAAAGTTGGTGTAAAGGGAAGTACTAGACAACAGGCAAAATTAGAATGGATTGTATATGAAATAGTAGGCTTGCAGTGATGATACTTACGGATTGTATACAAGATAGCATTGTAGTAATGATACTTATGGATTGTATATGAGATAGTAGGATTGTAGTAATGATACTTGCCTGAATTTGGTAAGGGTGTTATGGTTATGCTTTATTGGAATTCTGTGTGATGAAACATTTTGAATGTACAGAAAAATGAAGAGTATAATAAATATATATTCATCACCTCGTGTTAACCATGAGTTTGCCATCTTTTGTTTTCTGAAATATTTTAAATATTTAAAAGTAGATTATATATATCTCATGGGTGGTGCTAGAAGTAAAGAACCCACTTGCCAATGAAGGAAATATAAGAGATGCGGGCTTGACCCCTGGGTTGGGAAGATGCCCTGGAGGAGGAAATGATAAAGCACTCCAGTATTCTTGCCTAGAGAATCTCATGGATAGAGCAGCCTGGTGGGCTACAGTTTATAGTGCTGCAAAGAGACACAACTGAAGTGACTTCGCATGCACGCACACACAGTATTTCACCTCTTCATTATGCATCTTTGAAAGATGACATTTTTCTTATATAACCCCCAGACCAGTAGTATAATAGCAATGAATGATAATTCCCTAGTATCATCTAACATCTATCCACATTCAGCTTTCCCCATTTGCCTCCCAATGTATATCTCAGAGTTCCTCTGGTCAAACCAGGATCCCGTCAAGACCACATTTGGTTGTTATATAAGAAAAGCCTGAAATTTTTGTCTTAGCTCTTGGCTTTCTTAATCTCTTACTGAGTTCCTCCCTTCGGTGCTTCTTTCCCTCCTTTCTCCCACATTATTGATGGAGAGCATTATGCTGGGTGATTCATCTGGGGGTACACAGATGAATAAGATAAGATCCTTGCCTCAGGGATTTCAGGGCCCAATGAAGGAGGAACAATCACAGGAATAGGTAATTATCAATCAGCGTGTGAGAGCTCTGCCAGAGACGGACACTAGGTATTCCACAAGTCTTCAGCTTCCATCAGATGATGGAGGAAGAAAAAGAAAAATTGGTTCAAGGAGGCAGCTGGAAAAAACAACTAAATAAAAGTTTTACAGGTCATGATGTGGATGTCAAATTCCCTTAGTCTCTTGGTTCTTCATTCTTAGGCGTGCATAGGAGATGATCATGAAAATCATTTGATACCCCAGTTACTCAGTCTGCTTTTCTCTTCAAAGCTCCTTGAAAGACTCCACCCAACCCACACCTCCCGTTCCAGCCAGCCTTCCATGACCACAGACATGAAAGCCAGGCTCCCAGCAAGGAGAATGGTCCACACCGGTGGCCTGGGATAGGATGGAAAGTCCTCAGGGGCTATGACCCTTGGGGCGTGTATCCCATATACCAGCCGGTTTTGAGTGCTTGTGCTCATGTGCCGCTTCCAGGGTTGTAATGGGTCCCCAGCCCCGATGAACACTTGAGGGGCTGAAGCTTTGTGGTTAAAAGCATGGGCTTGGAATTCCCTGGTGGTCCACTAGTTAAGAATCCGCTTGCCAATGCAAGGGACATGAGTTCGATCCCTGGTCCCGGAGGATCCCACATGCTGCAGAGCAATGAGGCACATGTGCCACAACAACGGAGCCTGTGCCCTAGGGCTGGGAGCTGCAACTCCTGGGGCCTGCATGCCCGAGGACCTGTGCTCAGCAACAAGAGAAACCACTGGAGACAAAGCCTGCCAACAGCAAGGAAGAACCGGGGCAGTCAATTAAAAAAAAAAAAAAATCATGAGCTTTCCTTTCAGAGAAACGTGGGTTCAAATCCTGGTTTCCCTGGTGGCCCAGATGGTAAAGCATCTGCCTGTAAAGCAGGAAACCTGGGTTCGATCCCTGGGTCCCGAAGATCCCCTGGAGAAGGAAATGGCAACCCACCCCAGGATTCTTGCCTGGAAAATCCCATGGATAGAGGAGGCTGGCACGTTGTAGTCCATGGTGTCACAGAGAGTCAGACATGACTGAGCGACTTCATTTTCTTTCTTTCTTTCTTTGGGTTCACATCCTAGCTCTGACACTCACTCGTTCCCGTGGCTTTGGGCAGATTCCTGAATCTGACTTTGATGAAATCGTTCTGAAGTCTGAACTTTACTCTGCTGTGGAAAATGATGCCGTTTCTCCATTGCAGGGTTTCAGTGTTTCCCTGTGTCATGGAAATCTTTCTTCCTTGGAGTCCTAGCCATTCTGATAGAGAGCTTCATCCTGCTAAGACCAGCCCAGTTCCCAGCCTGATTCCTGGGATGGAGCCTGGGAGGTTTATTCACCTCTGTGGGCTGGAGACAGTGCCTAGCAGACAGTGTCTAGGCAGAGAGCAAGGGCAGCTGTCTTTCCAGGGCAACTGGTCAAATGACCCCAAACAAAGGTTCTCTATTTCTCTAACAAATACCACTGTGCATGTAGTTTGGTTGAGGAGAGATGCAGAGTGATATGCCCTGGGTTGGGGAAAATATTCTTGTACAGCCTGCTTTTTAGCTTTCTGTGTTGCTGTTCGCTGCTCTTTAATTAAACACCGTTTATGGGCACACAAGCACCTTCAAAGTTCCCTTGGGCAGTGCTGACAGTCCTCGCTCAAAAGCTTTAGACCTATCGCCCTAAAGCTTTCTTTAGCTCACTGCTGGCCAAGTGAGCTGGAGTCTGGAGACTTTTAAGAGACTGTTGGCCCAGATTCCTAGGATCATATGATCACACCATCTCAGAGTTGGAATGAATAGTTGGTGGTTGTCTGGTTTAAACCGCCTCATTTTCCAAATGAGGAAACTGAGGCTTAAACAGGGGAAATGACTTTCCCAGGGTTGAGAAAGCCGTTAGTAGTAAAACAGGGGCCAGAATTTGGTGCCCCTTTATTCTGGGATAGCCTTGGCATGGATGGGCTTTCCAGGTGGTGAAACTCCCTGCCAATGCAAGGACATTAGAAACTCAGATTCGATCCCTGGTTTGGGACTATCCCCTGGAGGAGGGCATGGCAACCCAATGCAGTATTCTTGCCTAGAGAATTCCGTGGACAGAGGAGCCTGGCAGGCTATACAGTCCATGGGGTTGCAGAGAGTTGGACGCGACTGAAGCAACATATACGCTTGCCATGGATACTCCCCGTGATCGTGAAAATTTACTTGTCCTCTGCTGTTTAACTGTTTTTCTGTTTGTTTCTGGTCTCATGAGAATTCCTGCCAGAGAGAGAGAACAGTTACGAACAGATGTGAAGATGAGCATGGTCCATAGAAATGGGTAATGAGACTTATCCTATTAATAGCAGGACACGCTTTCAGTTGGTTTTCCAGTTTCATTTCACATTTACTGAAACAACTTCTGATGTAACCCTATTGAAGCTGTGAGCCACATGGTCCAGTCCTAGGATTAGTTACAGAAGCATAATCCAAATAAACCAAACCATGAAAAGGGAATTTAATATTTTAGTCATCTTTCTGCAAGGACATTCAGCAGGCTTCCGTGTATACCCCATAGCTGTATGTCTTTTTTTTTTTTTAATTAAAGTTTTTTCATAGTGACTTATTTTTTTAAAAATTTACTTATTGGCTGTGCTGGGTCTTCATTGCTGTGTGTGGGCTTTTTCTAGCTGTGGAGAGTGGGAACTACTTTTTAGTCGCGGTGTGCAGGCTCCTAATTGTGGTGGCTTCTCTCGTTGCAGAGCACAGGCTCTAGAGAGACTGGGCTTCAGTGATTGTGGTGATGGGCCTAGTTGCCCCACACCGTGTGGGATCTTACTGGACTAGGGATTGAACCCGTGTCCCTTGCAGTGGCAGATGGATTTTTAACCACTGGACCACCAGCGAAGCCTGGTAGCACGTCTTAATGTTCTCTGGCCTCTTGCTCAATTATATATATATAATAAACTCTGAATTATATATATATATATATATACACACATACATACACTCTGAAGCTGTTCCCTCACCAAAACTTTGAAGAATTTTTTCCTTCTCCACCAGCTGCAGTGGCTTCCACTTACTGAACTTTCTCTTTTTCTCTCTCTTCGTTCTTTATTACATGGATTAATTTGGCCTGTTTTCCTTACATCCTTCTGCTTCAACCCCTTTGCTACTCTCTTTCTTTGCCGACTCTAGACTTTACACTAGAAATGTCTAGGACTTGATCTCTTGGGAGATGAGGGGGGAAGAATTAGGCTGTCAGTTAGGATTCTCTTGGGCAGGTTGGGTAAAGGGAAGAAGTCTGTAAACAGTAATCTATTTTATCCATCATGTGTATTTTTCCCAGAAATGATTTTTTTCAAATATCTTACTACTGTCCCTAGTCTAATTAAACTTTTGATATTGCTAGTACAGATTTTTTTATACAATGAAAGTGAAAGTCGCACAGGCGTGTCTGACTCTTTGTGGCCCCATGGACTGTACTGTCCATGGAATTCTCCAGGCCAGAATACTGGAGTGAGTAGCCTTTCCCTTCTTCAGGGGATCTTCCCAACCCAGGGACTGAACCCAGGTCTCCCACATTGCAGGCGGATTCTTTACCAGCTGAGCTACAAGGGAAGCCCAAGAATATTGGAGTGGGTAGCCTATCCCTTCTCCAGTGAATCTTCCCAACCCAGGAATCGAACTGGGGTCTCATGCATTGCAGGCAGATTCTTTACCAACTTAGCTCTCAGGGAAGCCCTTATTCATATAATACACAACCTAATTTTGCATGCTTGCCTCATCCTGAACCTGTGTGAGCAATAAAGATAAAGAAGACCCAAGTCACATTGTTATGCTGTACACCTTAAATGTGTGCAGTGCCAGATGTCAATTATATCTCAGTAAAACTGGAAGGAATAAAAAAACCTTAAAAAGACGTAGATTTTATCTGCAAGGAGATCATAGGTTATATGACAGAGAGGCACAGAGACAATTATAATACTGTGTGTCTAGTATTATAACAGATGTATATGGAAGGGGTTTTAGGAGCACCGAGGACGAAGCCCCTGACTTGCCTGGAAGGGGTCAGGACAGGATTCATGGGGGACGTGATATTATTCCTCTGGGTCAGGCAGGAGAGAACATGGAGGGAGTGGGGGACACAGAGTAGTTGAGGATGGGCTTGAATAATGTGCATGCACGTGTGTGTATGTGTGTGTGTGTGTGAGAGAGAGAGAGAGAGTGGGGATGAAGGGAGAGGTAGGATGGAGGACACAGGGGACTGGAGGTTGGGAGGTACAGGCAGGGTACCAGGAAGAGCAGGGCTGGAGACAAGAGGAGCTTGGGAGCTCCTGAGGGAAGAGAGGCATGATGGGACTTCTGCTGTGGAGAAGATGAGCCTGGTTGCCGCCTGGAACACAGATGGGGCTGTGGGGAGAGACGGGACAGGGAGGTAGGTTAGGAGGCTGTGCAGGCAAATGAGGGGAGGGTCTGCATGATGACCATGGCTTTGGGGGCAGTGGAGGAGTCCTTCAGAAAGAGATTTGGGAACTAGAAGTGAGAGAAACTTGTGTTTGGTTGGAACCCAAGGGAAAGGCTACCCACTCCAATATTCTGGCCTAGAGAATTCCATGGACTGTATAGACTACTCCTGCTAAGTCGTTTCAGTCGTGTCTTACTCTGTGCGACCCCATAGACGGCAGCCCACCAGGCTCCCCCGTCCCTGGGATTCTCCAGGAAAGAATACTGGAGTGGGTTGCCATTTCCTTCTCCATTAGAGTGAAAAGTGAAAGTGAAGTCGCTCAGTCGTTTCCCACTCTTAGCGACCCCATGGACTGCAGCCCACCAGGCTCCTCCGTCCATGGGATTTTCCAGGCAAGAGTGCTGGAGTGGGGTGCCATTGCCTTCTCCCTGTATAGGCTACAGGGTCGCAAAGAGTCAGACACAACTGAGAGACTTTCACCACACACACACACACACACACACACACACACACAGACGCAAAAAATGCCCCCACTCCTGGCTTGGGTGATTGAAGCTGCTGCCATTAACTGTTCACCAAGACAGGAAATACAGGAGCAGATTTTGAAGGAAAAAGATACAGTTAATTTTGTAGTAATTCAAATGTTCCTTAAATCAGTCCTCCTTATAATTCAAGAGTTAACTTGATTCAGTTTCTAGTTTCTACCATCACACTGTCTTTCTCTATCAGTTCAGTTCAGTTTAGTCGCTCAGTCGTGTCCGACTCTTTTCGACCCCATAAATTGCAGCATGCCAGGCCTCCCTGTCCATCACCATCTCTCGGAGTTCACTCAAACTCACGTCCATCAAGTCCGTGATGCCATCCAGCCATCTCATCCTCTGTCGTCCCCTTCTCCTCCTGCCCCCAATCCCTCCCAGCATCAGAGTCTTTTCCAATGAGTCAACTCTTCTCATGAGGTGGCCAAAGTACAGGAGTTTCAGCTTCAGCATCATTCCCTCCAAAGAAATCCCAGGGCTGATCTCCTTCAGAATGGACTGGTTGGATCTCCTTGCAGTCCAAGGGACTCTCAAGAGTCTTCTCCAACACCACAGTTCAAAAGCATCAATTCTTCGGCGCTCAGCCTTCTTCACAGTCCAACTCTCACATCCATACATGACCACAGGAAAAACCATAGCCTTGACTAGATGGACTTTTGTTGGCAAAGTAATGTCTCTGCTTTTCAATACGCTATCTAGGTTGGTCATAACTTTTCTTCTAAGGAGTATCTTTTAATTTCTTGGCTGCAGTCACCATTTGCAGTGATTTTGGAGCCCCAAAAATAGTGTGACACTGTTTCCACTGTTCCCCATCTATTTCCCATGAAGTGATGAGACCAGATGCCATGATCTTCGTTTTCTGAATGTTGAGCTTTAAGCTATGTATTAAAAATACATAATTATATATAACTATGTATAAAATACAAATATGTGACTTCCTGGTGGTTCAGATGGTAAAGCGTCAGTCTATAATGCGGGAGACCTGGGTTTTATCCCTGGGTCGGGAAGATTCCCTGGAGAAAGAAATGGCAACCCACTCCAGTAGTCTTGCCTAAAAAGTCCCATGGATGGAGGAGCCTGGTGCAAGCTACTGTCCACGTGGTCACAAAGAGTTGGACACGACTGAGCGACTTCACTTTCACTTTCAAAATACAAATATATATGAAAATTAAAAATATAAATATATTTTTATGTATGTAAAATTGAGACACTATAAAATTCACCCATTTGATGTGTACAGTTCAATGGCTTTTAATATATTTAGAGTTGTACAACCATCATAATATCAATATTATAACATTTTCTTTACCCCACAAAGAAATCTCACATCTAGCCCTTACCCACAACCCTCTCTCTGCTCCATCAACCCCCACTTTGTCTCCATAGACTTGCTTATTCTGAACATGTCACATAAGTGTAATCACAGCGAGTATATTCTCAAACTGTAATCCAATCTGTCCTGCATCTTTAATTGTTATCAGTTCTGCAGACACGTGCTGAGCAGTGGGGTAAGAGTATAGGTTTTACTCATGACAGTTAAGCAACTTGAACTAATTTTTGAAGCACAAGGGGGATTTATTGGCTCCCATAACTGGGAAAGATGGGGTGGATCTAACGTCAAGATTGATTGGATCCAAATACTTAAATTATGTCATTTGTGTCTCTCCTTGCTTCTGTCTCTTTCTACCTCTTTCTTGCTCTCTCCCAGCTCTCTTGGCTTCAATTTCTTTAAACCTCAGGGAGGACTCTCATTAACCCAGCTTGTGTCACGTGTGTACCCCTTGGGCCACTCACTGAGGTCAGAGATCATGCTATGATTGGCTAGGCGTGAGTCACATGGCTACCCATGGAAAGAAGGGTTTGGTACTGGGTTTAAAGGGGAAAAGCAGGTGTATAGAAGACTTTCCCGGGGGGAAGGGGTGTGAATGTTGCTGAAAGAGAGGACGAAAGGAATGCTGGATGGATGTTCAGCACATTTCCTGGTCAGGAGGAGCAACACACTAAAAGAAGACTGAACAACCAAACAGTACCTGGACAGAACTAGATAAAATCTCATGGATACAGGAGTTCGGAGCAGCAGGGCTTCTGGAGAACCAGTTGGGACACGTGTGTCTTCCTTAAATCCAGCCTCTCTCTCACCCATGATGTACCTGTGTTTGGTCGGTGGAACTTCACCTGGGACTGGAAGAAATGGGGAAGGGGTGCATACTAAGAGGGGAAATTGCGTGGACTCAGGGAGTGCTCGCCATTCAGCCAAGCAGACCAGAGGGCCCAAAGGAAGAGAGACTGGGTGAGGAGCTGGGAGATCATTTGGAGAGATGGACCTGAGCCCAAAGCTGTGACCCAAATTCAGCGATGGCAAGCAAGTTCGAGGTAAAAGAGGTGGAAGCTATTTTGTTTCACTTTATATATCTTTCATGTAATATGTTAGTCACCTTGGTAAATCCCAAACTATGGTTTTGATTTCCCATCAGCAAGCAAATAACATAGTTCTTTGGCAGTTATTCAGGGTCTTTCCAAGTGGATAATCACTTTAGTTTTCTTTGTGACTGTGTTTGAATTAGGGTGATTTGGTTGTTTGTCAAAGTGGGTTGTTCAAAACTGATGGTTTCTTGTTTTGTTACACATTAACAGACTCCTTGTTGAATTTCTACTACTTAACATCCTGACACTGTATATGCTTTTTCACTTCTGCTCCTTGTACCATTCTCTGATTTATGCGTTTGGCCAACCCCTACTCATCCTTCAAAACATAGATCACGTTTCCTTGAGGGGAGAAATTATTCCTAGCTTCTCTCTCACCTGGAAAGTGGCACAGGGAGAAATGAACTCATGCATGAATGAGAGGACTCATATCCATCCAGCCTAAGGATGGCATGTAGGTTTTCTGTCACTTATGAGTGCACTTTAATGCAAGTGTCAGTCAAATCCAATGAGTGGTGGGTTAAACAAATAGATATTTATTTTTCTCACATATCAAGCTGCTTGAAAATTTTCAGCTGTGGCACTAGTTCAGGGACTCAAGGAAGCTATCAAGGCCTTAGTGTCCAGATCAGCGATGCCACAAGGTAAGAACAGGGAGGAAGGAGACTGGCACCAGCACGCGCATCTTATGGGCCACTCCAGGCTGCAGGAGAAATTGACTTTCTCACCTGGGATTGGGGTATGTCAGTTCCTGAGCAATATCTTGGGATGATATTAGCAAGGATGAATGAGGGGATGGATACTAGCTAGGCAACCAGTGGCACCCACCACCTGTGTCATCTCATAGGTTAATAGATTCAAGGTGAGGCTGTGTTCAGTATTGTGAAAGCTGTCCAAGTCCGCCAGGCAAAGGCACTTCAATTGATTATTAATGTCTGCCGTGAATGTGGAGTGGGCCATCTAGCATTCTTGGGGTGTGTTGTCATCTCTGATCCATCCCCTAGATTGATCTGTGTGTTGGACCATCTGTTTTCCCCCCTCCTCACTTACCTCACCTGCTCTGTGTGCTGGGAGGCAGATTCCAATGGACTGGACCAACAGATCCACTTACGCTTTGACTTCTGGGTTGATCTGGCCACTGAGAGGCGGTGGCTGGAGAACAGAGGGTGGAAGGAGAATGATGTCAGGGTATTTCTCCTCCTGTTGGGTCACCATGGTTTCCTGAAGGCCATATCTTTCAGAAACCCTTCTGTCCACCTGTCCTTTGTAAGTTCCAGTAACTGTCCCCACCCCTTACCCCTTCAGACCAAGCTCCTTACATCCTCCCTTTTTGTCTTCTCCAAGCCCTGCCCACAGCTTTGTAAACACCATTTTAATGCACTTCCTTTAAATTCCCCAGTTTGTGCCCTGTCTCTTTTTCTCAAGGATCCAGCCTGAGGCAGTCTGTAATGCTTTAGGGGCTTGTTCGATGGGAGAGTGTGAGAGTTATGGATGGAGACCTTTGCCTTCCCCCCCTCCTCAAAGTCCGGGGCAATGTGCCTCCTACCCTCTACAGGATACCAGACTTGCAATATGTCATGGGATGCTCCTGGATGTCTTTTTAAATTCATTTTTACTAATCAAGCCCCAGGGGTAATGATGGGCCCTCTACTGTGTTTTGTAAGTACATCCAGCTGCAAGATGCTCCAGATGGGAGCTCTCAGGAATCGGTAGGAGGGAACTGACGTCTCTCCTGGTTCTCTCCAGATCGTATTGTGGCTGGCCAGTGAGAGCTATCATTTCTGCAGGCTGTTGGTCAGAAGTG
Organism: Nanger dama; assembly: GCA_917880005.1. Classification (NCBI taxonomy): domain Eukaryota; kingdom Metazoa; phylum Chordata; class Mammalia; order Artiodactyla; family Bovidae; genus Nanger; species Nanger dama. Next base: position 1,575,527 of record CAKJTW010000075.1, read on the forward strand.
ACTGTGCACCAGGTGGTCTGGAAGGACAAGGGTACCAGCAGCTGGGGTTCCACTGGATTGCCGTCCTGTTTCTGCCTCTGCCTTCCTGCTCCCCAAGGCCTGGGGCGTCCACACTCGAGAACAGGTTCCATGATGTATCAGATCCCACACCACGCCCCGGTTGTGGAGGAGACTGGGGAGGAGCCCTTCGAAGCCTTCAGAGCAGTGTTTCTTAAACTTGAATGAGATGAGTCAACTGGGCGTGGTATAAAATTGCAGATTATGATTCAACAGGTCTGGGGTAGTGGCTGGGTTCTACATTTCTCACAAGCACCCTGGTGATGCTGCTGCAGGGCACACACCTGAGTAGCAGAGACTATGAGATGGGCATCCAGCATGGTAACCACCAGCCTCATGGGGCTATTTATGTTCATTGTCTTTTCCTTTTTATAAATCTCATAATCTTATCAAAGCATCAAAATGCTGTTTCCAGGAACAGAAACGCCACTCAAAAGGTTTTGAACCTAAGTCAAAAAGAGAAATATGTTGGTTTTCATGAAACTGTTACGATAGGGAGCTGGCCAGGAATGGTGGGGCCTGTCCCGCTGTCATGACCACCACCATCACCATCATCTCTTTCTTCTTTCATTCCTCCTCTGCCTCTTGACTTTTTAAGCCTCATTCTCACTATCTGCAGGCTGGTGTTCTCTCTCGGGCAGGGAATTAGCTGGTGGCTCTGGGCTAATATCACACTCGCCATCTCAATGGGAAACTAGAGCTTTCTCCCTGCATCTGAGCGCTTGTGCACCACACTGTACCCGGCTCGATGGCTGAAGGGCCAGGCGTGCCCTGTGGGGAGGGAGTGGGTCGCTGTGATGGACAGCCCCTCAGAATTAGATGAACAGAAGGGGAGACAAGTAAACCTAAAGGAACAGATGTGCGAAGAGGTATGGGGCAGACAAGACCAGCAGGTGTTCACGTCCCTCCATGGCTTTCACCCTACCTGTCCATCTATTCCCCTTAACCGCCTTTCTCCTAGTTTCTGCCACCCTTTAGTCATTCCCAGGGGACAAGACATAGCCTGATATATTTTGCTGAGTGCTTCAAAGAGCACAACCGCCTGCCCTGTGCATTTTCATTGCAATCAATTAGCAAGGCTGTCGTTTTGGTGCAGAAATTAAATATGAAAAGACAAAAGTTCTGGCAAGGTTTCCCCTTTGGTTTCTTCAGGCATTTGATAGCATCTCACGCTGCCTTGCTGGGAGAATTAAATTGCTTGAGAGTGGCAAGCTGAATGGCAAGGGTGGTGAATAGCGGGATGGGAAGGCAGCTGACTGCCAAGGGAGAAGCTGGAGGGGCGCTTGGCCTGATGTTCATTAATGGGCTGGAAGGACAGGACAGCATGAAGAGATGAGGCTGTGGATGGTCCACTGCACAGACGGGAACAGCAGTGCAGGACCAGGAGATGAGCCAATTACAGCCACTTTTCAAAATTTTTTTTTTTTTTTGAATAAGGAAAGTACAGGATGAGATTTTTTTTTTTTTTTTTGGTCAGGAGATAGTAGAGTTTAGAGGGGGGCAGATAAACTGGCCAAAAGTCTTTAACTCCCTGTGAAGATGAAACATCTAGACCAGGGGTCCCCAGCCTCCAGGATCTAATGCCTGATGATTTGAGGTGGAGCTGATATAATAATAATAGAAATAAAGTGCACAATAAATGTAATGCACTTGAATCATCTCAAAACCCCCCTCCCCCCACCCCCAGTCTGTGGAAAAATTGTCTTCCAGGAAGCTAGTCCCTGGCACCAAAAAGGTTAGGGAATGCTGATCCAGACCACAGATTCCTAACATGAGGCCCAAGAGCTGGCAGCATCAGCCTTACCTAGGAGCAATGGATGTTCTCTGGTCCACCCAGACCTACTCAATCAGAAACTCTAACCAGACATCCAGGTGATTCTGCAGCCTGTTTGAGCTTGAAAGGCACTGGCCTACATGAGGGTCACCTTGAACTATGAGGGGCTCCTTAAACCTCACTGGATAGAGACACAAAAGTTGACCTTCTGGGAGAAAAGGCAGTTATCTTGGTTCCCAGCAGCCCAGGAGGGAAGTGACTTACCTGAGACACCCAAGGGGCAGCAGTGGCCTAGAGGCCTCATTCCCACACCCGTGCTCTGCAGCATTAAAAGTTTTTAATTTTGAACAAAATGTTTATTTGTCTGCCCTGGATCTTAGCTGCGGCACGAAAACTTAGTTGTGGCGTGTGGGATCTAGTTCCCTGACCAGGGATCAAACCCGGGTCCCTTGCATTGGGAGCACAGAGTCTCAGCCACTGGGCCACCAGGAAAGTGCCCTCTGCAGTATTTTATGAATCTATTTATGAAGACACAGGAGAAGTGTGGGCCTATCACTTCTCCATGTCACAGAGATGCGATGATGATTCCCACATTGACACTGACCCCTGGTTTTATAGCCCCCCCAACCCCGTGCTGAAAACCCTGCGATGACCTCACTTGAGGCAGGACAAAAGACGAGGAATGAGGCCATAATGGATTTGAATTGGGGGTGGGGTGGGTGAGCCGGAACCCTTGTGCTGTGCCCTGGGAGCCAGACAGCAATGAAGAACCAGGAACAGAGGAGAAGGTTATAAAAATGTTTAGTCTTTGCTTTATTGAGTTACAACAAATGAGCAACAAGTTAGAAAAATTGTTTGCTTTTTTTTAAACTCCCTAACATTTTATTTTGTGCAGTGTACTCAAATGGGGGCAGTGGGATGGGGGGAAGGGACTGCAAACACAATTTATATTGCAACATTTACACCAGATGTGTCTCTTGGTTTTTCTTCTTTAGAAGTTAGGACTAACTGAGGAAAAAAAAAGTGCACTCATGAATCTAAAATTGGCCCAAAACAAACACACAAACAAAACAAACAAAAAATCAATTTGTGGTGAAGCTTCAAGCCGAAATCTTGTTCAATACCACACTGAGAAAAGGCAGTTAGGAACAGAAATCAAAACCAAAGCTGTTCATCTTTGTACCATTTAGATAGCACAATCTCTTTTTGTTTTACTTTCACAAAATTAATGATAACGCTAATGCACTTGTGAGCCCTTTCTGCTGGTTTCTAAAAAGAGGCTCAGAGGGTAGCCACCCAGCTCTCTTGGCCCAAGGTCTGACCTCAGAGGCCAGGCCATCAGAAAAAAACAGACTGGCCTGGGGCAGTTCAGAAAGCCTTGTGCCTGGCTAAACAGGGACCCCCAAAGGCAGCTGGGGAAGAACTATAGACATGGATTTGATTTGGAAGATCTGTCATCCGTAAACCCCTCTCCAAGTTCAGACAGAGGCCTGAATCCTAGCCCTTTTCCCCGGAAGAAATCTCGCAAATTGCAAACTATCTTTAAAAACGAACTCACCCTACCTAAAATCCAGTAGATATAATGGCACTAATGCTAACATCCCCCCCTCCCCAAAATTAATAAAAATAAAAAGGAAAAAAAAAGAGAAAAGCACATGTGATCAGCCCTCCCTCCTGGAAAAAGACCTTACAATGGTAGAGCTGGAAAAGGAAGTTGCCCTCGGTTAAAAAGGTAACAAAATTCCCATGTTGTACAAATTGGTTCCAGTATAGCAAGAGGTGGGGGCCTGGGCACAGGAGCCAGCTATTTACAAGGACCTGTGGAAAACGCAGTAGTAGGACTTTGGCACTAGGAGCAGTTCCCACCGGGGCCTTGGGGAGGTGCGTGTGCGCAGAGGCAGCGGCAGGCACACGCAGCGAAGTTGTTCCACTTGGAGTCTCAGGCCAGGGCGGCCCTCAGCCAGGGAGAGAAGGTCTCTTCTTTGTTTGAAGACAGATTATTCCCTGCATCAGCACGGCAGTTCTGATGGACTTCCCTAGAAGGACGACACGAGACCAGAGAGGCAAGACGTCAGGGGGATGACCATCGTTCCCTGTATGCAAGGCATCAGGGGGCGGGGGAAGGGGGCCTCTCCCTGGCTGTCCTGGGGAGACACTTCCCAAGTCCTCTTGGGGTCGGAGGACAGATGCCCTTCACATGTGGGGCCTGTTTTAAAGAAACGAGTGTGTGTCCTGAGCATGGTCTGACATTACGGTAAGGGCCTTCAGAATAAGGCCTTTGAGAACAGGATGACTCTCTGGGCAAGTGAAGGAGGTGATTCATTTCATGATGACAAGACCCTTTTCTTGTTCCTGGATAGGCAGCCAGCCACCATGGTTCCTCAAAGACACCAGAATCAGACAAGTCTGGATTTTGGTCCTGGCTTTTCAGTATGGAGAAGGAAATGACAACCCACTCCAGTATTCTTGCCTGGAGAATTCCATGGACAGAGGAGCCCAGCCAGAGGGCCCTAGTCCATGGGGTCACAAAGAGTTGGACACGACTGAGTGACTAACACTTCTCTATATGCCACGGGGCCATACAAATGTCACAATCTCTCTAGGGCTTAGTTTTGCTCCTGTAAAACAGGGATGGTAATAGCATCCACCTGGTAAAGTAGTTGTGATGAGAAGCTGATATATGAAATAGCACTTAAAATAGTGTCCAGAATGTGGTATGATATATGCTTGGGTTGTATTTGTTAGATGAAGCCTTTTCCAAATATGATAGTATATATAATGGTAATACATAAGATGAGAAATTTAAAGTATCTTTTTATCTCTTTATGTTTAAAATTTTATAATTTTTAAAATTGGAATATTGCTTTACAATGCACTGTTAGTTTCTATTGTGCAAAGCTGATTCACTTCATTGTAAAGTAAAGCAATTTTACTCCAGTTAAAAATAAAAAGAAAAAGATGTATTTTTAATGTTTCTATCAACCCTCAGAGGTATAGATATAATTACCATTCCCATTTTACAGGTAAGGAAACTGAGCACAGAGAAGCTAAAAGTTTGCCTAAGATCACCCATCTAGAAAGTAGAAGAACCCAAATTCCAGCTCAGGCCATTTCCAGAGCCTGTTCTCTTAATAGTGTTCATTAAGAGTCAGCGTGGAGAAGTGTTTAATTCTTACAGACTTTGAAGTAATGAAAATAGTTCAAGGACCTTCTTATGGGTTGAATTGTCTCTTCTTTACCCCTATAGATATGTTGACACTCTAACCCTTAATACTTCAAAATGTAACCCTATTTGGGGACTTCCTGGTAGTCCAGGGGTTAAGAATCCACTCTCCAATGCAAGAGATGAGAGTTCGACCCCTGATCAGGGAACTAAGATTCCACAATTGCCCCTTAGCTGTGGGGGCAACTAAGCCCATGCGCCGAAGAACTGAGCCTGCACACACTAGAGCCCGCGCACCACAACTGGTGTAGTTGTGCAGACCTGATGCAGCCAAATAAAGAAATATATACATATAAAAAGAATGTAGCCCTATGGAGATTCCTTTACGGAGGTGATCACCATTAAAATGAGGTCTACAGGGAGGGGCCTAATCCCACAGGATTGCTGTCCTAATAAAATGGGGAATTTTGCACATAAAGACACACAAGGAGAACATCACGGAAAGATGAAGGCAGAAACTGGGGTGATATATCTAGAAGCCGAGGAATACCAAGGACTGCCAGCAACCCGCCAGAAGCTATGAGAGAGGCAAGGAACACAGGCTCCCTCACAGCCCTCAGAAGGAGGCAGCTCTGCCAGCACCAGCCTTCTCGTCTGCAGGCTGCGGGAGAATCGATTCCTGTTGCTTAAGCCGCCCAGTCTGTGGTGCTGGATGGCAGCCTTGGCAACCAAGACAGAACTCCATCTCCACTGTGGGCTCCGGGGAGCCAGGGGTCCTGAGCCAGGAATCCAAGGGCGGGCTGGGGGCTGTGAAGTACACAGTCAGTATTCCATGAAAGGCTGGAAGGGGATCAGGTCTGCAGATTCTTGAAGCCACTGGCTTTTTCGTTGCCTCGTCCTGGTAAGGCCATGTCACAGCTTGTTATGCGCGGTCATTTCTCTGGTTGAGAAGACCCCGAGAAGTGTGTGTGTGTGTGTGTGCGTGCGTGCATGTGCGTGCGTCCGTGGTGAGTGCAGGGGACCAAGAGTAAGAGGACCAGACTTCTCAGCCAAAAGCATCAGCAGATCATCTATATTGTGTCATTCCTAATGTCTGGATGTCAAAGGTACCCACATTTCATCAGTACTCCTGATAATAAGACTGAATACTGCAGTTAAGAAACCAACTTGTAACACGGGAAGGCAGAGGGGAGGAAGGAGCCAGTACACTACCCATATATACAATTGATAGCCAATGGGAATTTGTTGTATGACTCAAGGAACCCAAACCAGGGCTCTGTAATAGCCTGAAGCAGGGGGAGGTGGGAGGGAGGTTCAAGACATATGTATACCTATGACTGATTCATGTTGATATATGGCAGAAACCAATGCAATATTGTAAAGCAACTATCCTTCAATTAAAAAAACAACTTGTAAAAGAAATTGTCTGTGAATGAAATCAGATTCCAGAGGTGTCCTTGGGATCTGGTACCACCCAAAAGGGATCCAGGAAAAGTCATCAAATTGTAAACGCCACAGGGATCCTTACAGGTGATGCTGCCAACATCACTTCTTTCACAAGGGGAAAAAAGGAAGCTTGGGGAGGAAAAGCGATTCCCCCAGGTCACATAGCTGCTCAGCAGCAGAGTCAAAAGTAATAACAATCATGGTTGCGACAACAGTGAGAGTAGCTTAAATGTATCTCATGCTTATTATGAGCCAGGCCTGATACTAATGCCGATAGGGGTCATTTCATTTACTCATTATGGTAACCTCAGAGGTAGGCCTGCTCGGCAGTGAAGAGATGAGGTTTAGTGAGATCAAATGACATCAGGCGAGTGGTAAGTGGTGGAACCTGGATTCCTCTGGGGCCAATCCAGCTTTAACTACCTCTTCCAACACCTGAGCTGGGTCCTGCCTCCCCGCCTTGTGCACAGATGCTGTGTACACGGAGCCACAAGGTGACAGGAAAGTGCGGGTCTGCTTCAGAGACACGGGGTGACATGCATACCTGTGGCTGACGCATGCTGATGCTCAGCAGAAAAGAACAAAGCTCTGTAAAGGAATTACCCTTCAATTAAAAAAAAAAAAGACGGGGGCTGGGCAGTCCCGGGCACCCAGAGGACCACATGCCTAGTTGCTGTTGCCATGCAGACACACACACCCAGGACGGGTATATGGGCCACAGCCAGCTGCTTGCTGTGCTCCGCAAAAAACAGCTTTCCCCCAGCAAACGGGGTCTTTAACCGCCTTTGGAAAGGAGGCTGCTTCTGGCTGAATGTCCATCTGAACAGCTCTCAAGACTCCAGGAGCGACCTCCCTGGTGGTCCTATGGTTAAGACTCTGCCTTCTGATGCAGGAGACTCAGGTTCGATTCCTGGTCAGGCAACTAAGCCCACATGCCACAAGGAAGACCCAAGCACAGTCAAGATAAGAATAAATAAATAAAGACTCCAGGAAACAAGGCCCAAGGTGGGTAAAGAGTGATTTTTGTATTCCCTACCAGGCTGAGGAACGCCAGCTCTGCACGGGACTGTGGGTACCCATGGTGGAGCAGAGGGGAAAGAACCATGGAGTCAGAGAAAACTGGGTCCAGGGCCAGCCATTTCTGAGCTGTGTGCTGAGATCAGCTACTTAGCCTCCCAGAGCCTCATTTCCACAATCCACAACCAAGCAGCTGCTGGGAGGGTTGCAGATGAGGTGTGCAAAACATATGGGTGCTCCAGAAATATTGTCCTGCTTCATTTTCCCTTGAGGAAAGCCAGGTGCAGAACTACGGCCTTAGGGGTATGTGAACTCACCCGTGTGTGAGACTATACACATCTTGTCTCTCATACAGAAAACCCTGTCTCTAAGGGACTGGTAAAAAGTTGCCTTTTGTTTTTTTATTTTTTAATTGGAGGAAAATTGCTTTACAGTGTCATGTTGGTAAAAATTTGCCTTTTAGATAAACCTCAATATTAAGGTGGTTCTCCATCTGGCATTTTTTAAAAGAATGGAAATAGAGTAAATTACAATATTCTTTTGTATATTCTTTCAGGTATACAGCAAAGTGATCCTATATATACACTATTTTTCAGATTATTTTCCATTATAGATTATTATATTGATTAGAGTTCCCTGTGCTATACAGTATATCTTCGCTTATCTATTTTATATATAGTAGTGTGTATCTGTTAATACTATACTCCTAATTTATCCATCCCCCTCTTTTCCCTTTGGTAATTATGAGCTTATTTTCTGTGTCTGTGATTTGTTTCTGTTTTTTAGATAGATTGTGTTATTTTTAGATCTCACATCTAAGTGATATCATGTAATATTTGTCTTTCTCTGTCTGACTTCACTAATATTCTGTAGGTTCATCCTTGTTGTTGCAAATGGCAATATTTCATTTTTTTATGGCTGAGTTATATACATATATATACATATACGCCACATTTTCTTAAGCCAGTTGTCTGCTGCTGGGCACTTGGGTTGTTTACGTGTCTTAGCTATTGCAAATAGTGCTTTTGTGAATGTTGGAGGTGCATGTATCTTTTAGCGTTTTCATCTTTTCCAGAGTGGGACTGCTGGATCATATGGTGGTTCTATTTTTAGATTTTTAAGGAATATCTTTATTGTTTTCCATCATATTTACATACCAATTTACCTTCCTACCAATAGTGTTGGAGGGTTGTCTTTTCTCCACATCCTCTCCAGTATTTATTAAATGTAGACTTCTTCATGATAGCCATTCTGACAGGTATGTTACCTCATTGTGGTATTGATTTGCATTTCTCTAATATAATTGGCATATCAAGCATCTTTCCATGTGCCTGTTGGCCATTTCTATGACTTTTTAGAGGAATGTCTATTTAGGTCTTCTGCCCATTTTTCAATGGGGTTGTTTTCTTGATATTGAGTTATATGAGCTGCTAGTATATTTTGGGTATTAATCCCTTGTTGATTGTACAATCAACAATTTTTTTTTTTCTCATTCAGGAGGTTCCCTTTTTGTTTTGTTGATAGTTTCCTTTCCTGTGCAAGAGCTTTTAAGTTTGATTAAGTTCCATTTATTTATTTTTGCTTTTATGTCTTTTGACTTGGGAAACTAAGAAAATATTACAACGATTTATGTCTGAGAATATTTTGCCCATACTCCCTTTTATGAGCTTTATAGTGTCATGGCTTACATGTAGATTTCTAAACCATTTGAGTATATTTTTGTGTATGGTATGAGGGTATGTTCTAACTTCACTGATTTACACGCAGTTGTCCAGCTTCTGTAATACCACTTGCCAAATAGTCTTTTCTCCATTGCCTAGTTTTGCCTCCTTTGTCAAAGAGGAATTAAGTATAGATGTGTGAGTTTATCTCTGGGCTATTCTGTGCCACTGATCTGTGTGTCTGTTTTTGTGTCAATACCATGCTGTTTTGATTATTTAGCTTTGTATTAATAGTATAATCTGAAGTCTGGGATGGTTATGCCCTCAGGTTTTTTTTGTCCCCGTATGGGGAAGTTGAAACTCCAATACTTTGGCCACTTGATTGATGTAAAGAACCATTGGAAAAGACACTGATGCTGCACAAGATTGAGGGCAGGAGGAGAAGGGAACGAGAGAGGATTAGATGGTTGGATGGCATCACTGATTCGATGGGACATGAGTTTGAGCAGGCTCCGAGAGTTGGTGATGGACAGGAAAGCCTTGCATTCTGCAGTTGGTGGGGTTACAAAGAGTCGGATATGACTAAGTGACTGAACCGAACTGAACTGAGGGTTGCTTTGGCCATTCTGAGTCTTTTGTGGTTCTGTATAACTTTTAGGATTATTTGTTATAGTTCTGTGAAAAATGTCATGAGTATTTTGACAGAGATCACATTAAATCTGTAGATTGCTTTGAGTAGTGTGGTCATTTTAACAATATTCTTCCAATCCAAGAGCATGAAATGAATTACATTTCATTTCTTTTATGACAATGTGTTTTCCCCTATCTTATGGGTATGAACATGTATAATCTGCCAACTATGTATAAATAAAGAAAAATAAATGCTGAACAAGACCATTAAAAAAGCCACAAAAACCAGATTGGAAGGCCAAAGGGTGACCTGGAGAAGGGGAGACAAAGTCAGTTTTTTGGTTTTTGCAGTGTTCCCAGATGTCTGTGGATGGCTCTGGGCCCAGCTCTTGGAACCACTGGGCTTCAGTTCTCGTTTGACCTCTCCCAGGGTGTGTCATGGTGGGCGGGAGAGGGAGGCTAGGAAGATACTGGACACAGAGGGCACACAGCCCGGCCCGCCGCTTCCCCAGAAGGCCCTGCTCCCAGCCACGCTCAGTTCACCTTGTTAAATGTTCCCTTGCTGGGGCTTGCACAGCACAACTGTCATCACGATGTCTTCAGATTGCCTGATGAGTCGTACATCCAGTGTTCACTGCTACCCCCTGCCCCACCCCCATCTCTCCTATCACTGCGTCTGGCTCACAGAGGATACTCAAATGTTCTTTAATGAATGAAACACAGGAAGAGAGCTTGGTAATGTTAGAGGTGGCTGCTTAGACAAGATCGGTGACAAGTTCACATTTCATTTTTTGTTGATTTTTTAAAGAGTGGGCAGGAGGAGAAGGGGGCGGTAGAGGATGAGACGGTTGGATGGGATCACCAACTTAATGGACGTGAGTTTGAACAAACTCCGGGAGGACAGTGAAGGACAGGGAAGCCTGGTGTACCGCAATCCCTGGGGCTGCAAAGAGCTGGACACCATTTAGTAACTGAACAATGACAGTGATCTTTACTTATGTGGCCTCTTGCTAAGTCCCTGGGCTACTACCTGGAGTCTTTTCACTTGGTCAGGGACACTCGCCCCCGCAGAGAACCAATGGCCTGATGGGTCACTTAGTCCCAGGGCATCAGATTGCAGCTGTAGGGGAAACTACAAGGTCACTAGGCCCCCTTCCTTGTGGCCACTCTCCAAACATTTCCACCGAGGGGATGTCACACTTCTCCCTGAACACTGCCCAGGATGGGGGGCCCACTGCCTCCCACAGCTGCCCCTTCTGTCCTGGGGACGCCTCAGAATGTTAAAAAGCACTACCCAATTCTTTAGCAAAATCTGTTTCCTTATTACTCTGCCTTTGGGGAAGCATAAAACAATTAGAATTCTTTTCCCGTGTGCCAACTTTTCTGTTCCTATTTCTCCTTAATTTTCCCTGTAGGGATTTCCCCTGGGCCCCATGGACTTGAGAGAGAACACCACAGTCCCTGAGACAGAAACACAAGCAGTGTGGCTGTGATTTGTTAGCTCAATAACATTTCTGAGTCCAACTTTCTTTTACTGGGATGGGGCGTGGGTGACAAGGAAAAAGAATAAGTCATTTCCCAGTGGCTGCAGGAAATTTCGCACTATCCCAAACTGACCCCACATTCAGCCTTGGTCAGCTCTGGACATCTGGCTAAGGCTGTTTCTCTGAAGCAGTTTGGGGACCTCCTGGGCACCTTGCACAGACCTGTACACCAGGTAGATCTCCCTGTTTATGGAGATGTTCAAAGGCAGAAGGAATCAGGGGCCACTGGGTCTTCCTGCTTCTTTTCCATCAGTGGATATTATCCTGTGGAACTCAAAAGAATCTGAGCAAATGGAATTATATTTATGCATTAGTTTTTGTCTGTGGCTGCACTGCCTCTTTTTGTTGAAGCACAAGGGGGCTCCTTTCGCTGTGGCATGTGAGCTTAGCTGCCCTGCACCATGTGGGATCTTAGTTCCCTGACCAGGGGTTGAACCTGAGTCCCCAACATTGGACAGTGAATTCTTAACCACAGGACCACCAGGGAAATTCCTTGGAATCCTATTTTAAACTCACCAGGCAGACTCTGAATGTGGTTACAAGTCTAGGTTTGAATTCCAGCTCCACCGTTTTCTAGCTCAGTGACCTTGGGCCAGTTACTTTTCTGTGGCTCATTCTCATCAGATGATGAAAATAATGTCTACGGAGAGTTGTTCAGTTAACACACGTAAAGTACTTGAGCAGTGCCTGGCATAGTAAGTGCTCAGCAAATGTCACCCTTTGTTGCATCTGCCCCCTATCCCCACCTTGAGATGCAGGTGCCATGAACACCCCAAAGCATGGGCTTGTACTAGGGGGCCCCAACCGAAACAGTCAATTTGGAAAGGCAAGATGGCCAAGTTTTCCACACTTCTTTGCAGAAGACTGTGCAATTTCTGAGTTGTGCCCATTGAGCAGGTGCTGATGGCAAGGCCACACCCCTATTTTTGGGGCTTTCACTCACATTATCTCCTCTGGTCCTGATAACAACCGACAAATCTACTGGTAAGTGCTGTGGACTGAACTGTGTCCTACCCCAAGTTCTATGCTGAACTCTAATCCCCAGGGTGACTGTATCTGAAGATACAGGGCCTTTAAGGAGGTGTGTACATGTTGTGCTAAGTCACTTCAGTTGTGTCCAACTCTCTGCGACTCTCTGGACTATGGCCTGCCAGGCTCCTCTGTCCATGGGATTCTTCAGGCAGGAATACTGGAGTGGGTTGCCATTTCCTCCTCCAGGGGATCTTCCCAGGGATTGAACCCCTGTCTCTTACGTCTTCTATGTAGGCAGGTAATGAAGGTTAAAGGAAGTCATAAGGGTGGAGCTCCAATCCAACAGGACAGGTATCCTTATACGATGAGGAAGAGACAGCAGGAGGGTAGATGCACAAAGGAAAGGCACATGAGGACAAAGAAGGTGGCCGTCTGCAAGCCAAGGAGAGTGGTCATGTCAGGAACTAACCTTGCTGGCACCTTGAACTTTTAGCATGTGGGTGTTCTAGAATTTTCTACCATCCATCTTCCATTTACCACCAGGGAAGAAAGTTCACAACAACATCTAGACATCTGCAAGATGACTTTCCTTTTTAAAAGAAGATTTATTTATTTATTTATTTATGGTTGCACTGGCTCTTCATTGCTGCATGCTGGCCTGCTGCAGTTGTGGTGAGTGGGGGCTACTCCCTACTTGCGGTGCTCAGGCTTCTTGCTCCAAAGCATGGGCTCTAGGGCCGCCGGCCTCAGTAGCTGTGGCTCTCGGGCTTTAGAGCACAGGCTCAACAGGTTTGGTGCATGGTGCTTAGTCGCTCTGCAGCATGAGGGATCTTTCCAGACCAGGGATTGAACCTGCGTCCCCTGCACTGGCAGGTGGATTCTTTACCACTGAGCCACCAGGGAAGCCTGATGACTTTCCTTTGCTCCTCCCTTAAGTATTACAGAGGGTCTCAAACTTTGTCTACTGGGTCATACACACAGAATCACATATAGTCTTTACTGGTGAGAGGGGTAATTTGATGATGTGTGAGCCCACCTAGCATTCCATTTTTTACTCCTGTGCTTCTTTGAAGTGTGAACTCAGGCAAGCCATAGCCACAGTAGCAACCTTTCAGGTTCCCTGGGGCACCAAGTTCCCCTGTCTCAGGGAATATGCTGTCTTTGAGTCTGTTGTCTCTTCTGCCTGGACTGCTTCTCCTCTCTGCCCAGCCAACTCCTACTTAACCTTTTGGATTTCAATTCATCCACTTGTTCAGAGAAACCTTGCCCAACCCCTAAATCAGGCCTAATTGTGCTATAGTCTCACAGTTCCACGTACCTTTCCTGAAAAAAATCCTGTCACCTGGCAGCGTTTCCTTTTTGTTTGATGGAAGAGTATTTGGTCAAAGACTATCGGCTCTGGGGCTTCCCAGGTGGCACTCACTAGTGGTAAAGAATCTGCCTGCTAATACAGAAGATGTAAGAGACATGGGTTCGGTCCCTGGGTCAGGAAGATTCTCTGGAGGAGGGCATGGAACCCATTCCAGTATTATTGCCTGGAGAATGCCACGGACAGAGGAGCCTGGCAGGCTACAGTCCATAGCGTAGCAAAGAGTTGGATACGACTGAAATGACGTAGCACACAGCACATGGGCTCCATGAGGGCAGGGACATGCTGAGTGCCGCAGCCTTCCAGAGCCTGGCACTGCAGGCTTTCCACAAACACTGATGGATGAATGAGCCAAGGCACTTACTGTGAATGTCTCTGGGCTAGTTATTTCTCCTCCTTGGGGCCAGCATCCTTCCTCTGAAAAATGAAGGGCTTTGATTTCATTATGTTCTTAAGTTGCTACAAGCTGCCTAAAGTGCAGGGGCAAGTTCCTAGTGGGAGAAGCTCTGGAATTAGATAAAAGGAAGTGATAGCAGTTAACTCTCCATGAGGTACCAGGGAAGTGAGGCTAATGTACAGTCCATGAGAAGCATCACTCAGTAAATAGCTAGTGATTGATTCTCCAATAGACCTTTCCCTCAAGCTGCTCGCACAAGGAAAGTAAACTGTCCCCACTTCCTTTCCCTTGATGGCTGTCATCGGATGGGACTAGTGAGTGATGGAGAAAAGAATGAGGAGAAGCGGAGGACTGAAATACCAGATCCTGGATAACTGGAAGCCAACTCTCTCTCGTAATTCTCAGGTTGGTTCAATAAACCACTGTAGAGCATCTGTTCTGAATCAGGCGCTGGGGGATTCAGGGATTAATTGGGAATGGTGCCTGCCTTTAAGGATCTGGTAGAGGAGAGACAGAGAAATAGTTAATTACAAATTTTCACTTCTCCATCCATCCGTTTACACATCTGTATTTAGATGGCTAATCTGAACAGATTATAGGGGTATACATATCCTGGATCCTAAATTGTAGCTAGGCTCCAAGACTTGGCAGCCTTGAATATTTTAAGCAAGTTGAACTATGGAAAATAATATTTTTCCTGACATTTTCATAGAATCTACCTCTTCCCCAAAGCTTTCCTTAATTCTCAGGAGATGGAAACTGGCAGAAATCAGGAGGTAGCAAAGTAGTGAACAAGTAGTTGTGTACTAGTGTTCAGTTCCGTATAGAATGAATGAAGATGTGACCACAGCCTGTTGGTCTAGCCTGGGCGGTGACGCTGGTGCATTTGGTGAGGTGGTGGGCCATGCTGGTTGGGTCAGGCACTGAACTGACGTGTGAGAAGGGGGGTCTCCAGGCTCCACCAGTCACTAGCTGAGGAAACCAGGGCAAGCATTTCTGAGCCTTAGTTTGGCCTCCCGTAAAATGGGCTTCCCTGGTGGCTCAGACAATAAAGAATCTGCCTGCAATGTGGGAGACCAGGGTTTGATCCCTGGGTTGGGAAGATCCCCGAAGAGAATGGCTACCCACTCCAGTATTCATGCTCGGAAAAGTCCACGGATAGAGGAACCTGGCGGGCTACAGCCCGTGGGCTTGCAAAGAATCGGACACAGCTGAACGAAACTTGGGCTTCCCAGGTGGCGCTAGTGGTAAAGAACCTGCCTGCCAATGCAGGGGATTTAAGAGACTCGGGTTCAATCCTGGGTCAGGAAATCCCCTGGAGAAGGAAATGGTAACCCACTCCAGTATTCTTGCCTGGAGAATCCCATGGACAGAGGAGCCTGGTGGGCTACAGCCCATAGGGTCACGAAGAGTCGGACACGACTGAAGCGATATAGCATGGCAGAAAATGAGGAACGAGCCATACCTCTCTCAGAGGGTTGTCATGAAGTTTAAATGACTTAATAGATGTGCTGGCAAGAATGCTGAGCATGGCATATACAAATAAACAGAAATTCTTCATGGTAGTAGAGCTGGGCCAAACATCTGGCCAAACATCAAGGCACACGTCTGACAATCTTTGGCTCAAGTATTTTAACTCATTTTTAGGAAAGGAGTTTCTTTTTGGCTTCTTATAGGGACAGGTCTCTCAATGAATGGCTTGATAACAGATGGGCCCAGAGACTAAATTAAGGTGACCCCACTCACGGCTTGGGAAGGATTCTTTATCTTTGCGTCTAATCTCAGGGCCAGGGGAGCCTGGACAGTCAGACACTGTCCTGAGCCTTGCCAAGCTTCAGCCTGAGGAACTGGCTGGGGGCGGGACGCTCACTCCCACAGAGGAAATCCCGTCCTAGAATCAGCTCTCAGCTGCTTACCCAAGTTTTTATTTTTATTTTTTTAAATGAAATCAAAACCATGCATTATTTCTAGGATTATATGTGTGGTAATTGCACGCAACTGCAGGTTCCTAGATAAATATGTGTTTAAATAAAGACATCACTGAATATTTATGAATTTCAAGAGACCTCTGTGTTTGGTTCATAAAAGCTGTGAAGTAATTTTGGAGAGTTTTTTTTTTTTCCCCCTTTGAGGTTGAAAGCTTCCTTGAAGGGGTGCCTTGTTGGGAGAACTTTCAGGCACCGTCAGCAGCACAGATTGAGGCCCCTTTCTTAAAACAATGGTGTCTGAAAAATATCAGGAGGCCCATTAGGGATATCAGGTGTCTTCCAGTGTTGAGTAGGTCTTAGCATCTAGTTTAGGGATATTTTTCTAGCACACTCCTGCGGCGTTCGCCGTAAGTAAGAAGAGGTTCCTGTGCGCTCCTGTTCTTTTCAGGGAGATGGCTAGTTCCTGCTGCTGCTCTGTCGACACTGCCCCAGACCGTAGTCCACCAGCCTCCTCTGTCCGTGGGATTTCTCTGGCTCTTACTGGAACGGGTTGCCATTTCCTCCTGCAGGGGATATTCCTCACTGAGGGATCAAACTTGCGTGTCTTTCGTCTCTGGCATTGGCAGGCAGATTCTTTACCAATTGCACCACCTGGGAAGCCCTTCTCCTTGTCTGTGCACTTGGCTAATCCCTTCCTAATCAGCTGCGTCAGCTGTCCCTTCCTCCAGGAAGCCTTCCCTGACCCCCAGCCTGGGTGCCCCTCCTTGTGCTCCCCCACAGCTGTGCACGTCTCCATCATACGATGGAACACCCTGGAGAATAAAGGAAAGCGTAATTTCCTCTGTTGTTGGTTGAGTAAGCTCCAGGGGAACAGAGCGCTGTCTTCGTCACCCTGCTCTCTCTAGCGCCTAGCACTGTTTTCCAACACAGCAGGTACTCAGAATGTATCTGTTAAGTTGAATTGAACCCAGCTGTCTACTATGTGGTAGGAGGAAAAAGGCATCATGTAGACATGTTTATGCACCAGAAGAAATTTAGGGCAAACTAGAAGTGTTCACACAGAATCTGACTGGACAAAAAAAAAAATTGCCCCTTCATTTCAATATGGGAGACATGAGCTGGACTGGTAGGATTTTTTTTTAAAATTTAAATTTGGTATTTTATTATCATGTTTTAATTTGGCTGTGATGATGGGTCTTAGTTGCGCCATGCAGGCTCTTAGTTGTGGCATGTGGGATCTAGTTCCCTGACCAGGGATCGAACCTGGGCCACTTGCACTGGGAGTGTGGTCTTAAATCACTGGACCACCAGGGAAGTCCCAGCAGGGTCTTATAAGAAGCAAGAAAATGGCCAGAGGGAGAATGGGGAGGTGGCACCATGGATGATGTCCTTTAACCCCTTCTAGCATCAGCC
Source organism: Nanger dama (assembly GCA_917880005.1). Taxonomy (NCBI): domain Eukaryota; kingdom Metazoa; phylum Chordata; class Mammalia; order Artiodactyla; family Bovidae; genus Nanger; species Nanger dama. Next base: position 1,592,898 of record CAKJTW010000075.1, read on the forward strand.
CCCTTTCCTCACCTCCAACATATTACCACTTCTCCTGAAAAGTCGGAGGAGAAAGAAACGATGGCATTCTGTGCTTGGGTTCTTGTTACATTGCTCTTCTAAGAGCTGATGAAGGAAGGAAGGAAGGTAAAGTCGCTCAGTCGTGTCCGGCTCTTTGCGACCCCGTGGACTGTAACCTACTAGGCTTCTCCGTCCATGGGATTCTCCAGGCAACAATACTGGAGTGGATTGCCTTCTCCAGGGGATCTTCCCGACCCAGGGATCGAAAAAAAAAAAGGTTTCCAGAGGACTTTACTTGCCAGGTGCCTCGTTTTATGACTGGATAAATGAACTAATGAGTGACATGGCTGGCCAAAGTTGTCTGAGTTCATAAATAAAGAGGTATGGTACTCTCCAAGGCTCTCTTGGGGACCTTATCCATCATTCTGGAGGTTCTACCTTTCATTATGTTTAAAGATGACATGGTGGGGGTGGGAGGGTGTGTCTGCTGCTTTTTAAGTGACCTCTGGAGAAGTCAGCCCAGGCAGACTGTAAATCGTGCATCTCCATGCTGGTCCTAAGCTGCCCTTGGCATATACTGGCTTTGGCCAAGGTAGAACTTTCCCTCCTTCTCCTCCCTGCCACTATTCCTCCCCCACCACCCTCCGCCTCTTTTCTAAACTTAACACAGGTTCTGATTTGCACAGAGCTCTGGTGAAGCGCACACACCAAGGGCCCGGTGGCACGTCCCATTATGTGGATGACATGGCCATTAGTAACCATGGTAACCTCCCTACCCAGGCTTCTGTGGCTCCACAGACCTAATTTATACTAGTCTCGTCCAGATTTGAAGGGGTTCTGGGGACCTCGTCAGCGCAGCAACAAGCAGGGTTACTTAATCAGACACACACGGGGGCACCTGACTTTAGCCACCACAACACAAACACCACGGGCTTTCAAAACCTTCCAGGTTAAAGGAAACAATCCCACGTTTTCCTTCAGTAAACTTGGACACTTAACTCTTAAAAAAAAATCCAAAATGAAAAAGAAAAGACATATCATTTCATGTTTGTTTCTTATAGCAGCGAACACAAAACAGGCCTTGTGTCATGTTACCTTGTTACCAGACTTTAGAATGGACAGATGCACAAAGGTCACAGGCAGTGATGTTTCTGACAACCAGCGTGCCTGTGTGTGTGCTAAGTCACTTCAGTCGTGTCTGACTCTGCACGACCCTATGGACTGCAGCCTGCCAGGCTCTTCTGTCCATGGGATTCTCCAGGCAAGAATACTGGAACGAGTTGCCATGGCCTCCTCGAGGGTATCTTCCTGACCTAGAGATCAAACCCTCATCTCTTATGTCTCCTGCATTGTCATGCAGGTTCTTTACCACCAGCGCCACTTGGGCACCGCCTTGCAAATAAGGATGTAAAATCTGCCAACCTGTTTTTCTTCCTTTGTTTTAAAAGAGCTTGAGAGGTGAACACATCATCTGCCTCAACAGCTCTGAACCTGATAACTATATTGACACAGTCAATAGACAGAAGGAAGCCCAGCCCCCCGCCCTGGCTCCCCACGGAACAGGTGGCATTACCTGTCTAGGCCTGGCCGGGCTCCGCTGGGCCGCTGTCCGAGTCTGAGTCGGCCAGTTCCCCGCGCCTTCTGCTGCTGTCTGACTCCAGCTGTCCGACCTGTCGGAGGCGGCGTCCTCCTCTCCGACTGTCACCTCCACCCAATCCACGACGCCCGACCCCTCATTCTCATCGCTGGCCTGGCCATCCCGGCTGTTGCCCTCTGACCGGTCCGACGTGGCCTCTGAGGGCTTTGCTGGCAAATTGTCTTTTACCTGCTCACCACCTGCCTTCCCTCTGGGTCCTGGCTTCTCCAGGTCCTCGTCAGAGAGCTTTTTGGGGTCCTTGTAGTACTGATGACCCCCTTCATTCCCGTTCTTCGGGTTCTCGGTGATGACGCTCTTGACCACTTTCCTCGACGGGGCGTCGTAGCCGTGATCGTCCACCACGTGCTGCGGCTGGTACTGCTCTAGCCACTTCAAGGTTCCAGTTTTGAGCAAGCATCTGTTCTCCTTGAACCAGCGCACGATTTCAGTTCGCACCAGGCCGGTCTTGGCTGCCAGCTGGTCATACTCCTGCGGGGTCGGCCACTGGGTTCGGGCGAACGTGCTCCTCAGGAGATGAACTTGTTCTTGACTTTGTAATCGCTGGTGCGGGGCTGGGCAGAGAGCTGGCCAGCTGGGCACTGGAGAGCTGGTCAAGTCGGGACAGAGCACCGTTGGGGGCCACCACATCTGGCCCTTTCTTGCCGGACCCCATGGAATCCAGGACGGCCTGCTCCATGCTGTCCCGAAGCTTGCGCCTCTCCGAGAACCAGGAGTCGATCTCTCTCCGGCTCAGCTTCGTCTCTACCCGCAGCCTGTCCAGTTCTGCTTGGGTCGGGAAAGAGCTTTTCAGAAAGCTGTCTTCTAGGATCTTCACCTGACCTTGGGTTTTCTCTTTGAACTTCTGTGGGGCGAAGTCTGGAGCACGCGTGGTATGTGCGGCCGTGGCGGGAGGCGGCAAGGGCCAGCTGGTCTTTGGCCAGGGATTCGCTGGTGATGTGGACGATGCCCCGTTGACACCGGTACCGGTGGTCGCTGAACCACTTCTTGATCTCGCTCCTGGCGAGGCCGGTCACCTCGATGAGCCGGTAGACCTCAGCATCGTCGGGGAACTGGCTCTGCAGGAAGCTCGCCTTCAGGTGCGCTATCTGCTCCTTGGTCTTCTTGCGGTCACTGGCCGGGGTCAGCGAGGGGTTGGCTGCCTTGGGTGGGGGCTCTGGCACTTGAGCGACGTGGGGGCGCTTGGGCTCAGGGGCAGCCTGGGGGAGTCACTAGAGGTCTCTTCTGCCCGTGGTTAGTCACTCCAGCCACAGCGAGTGTGATGGGGGAGCAGGAGACGGTTGCTGGCCCGCTGGTCACCTGAGTCAGCACCAGGCTGGTCTGGCCGAGGATCTGGCATGGGAGAGCCGTCTGGAGGATGGGCTGTGACATCTTCGTGGGGGCCAACTGGGCGGGCAGCACAGTGATCGTCGGGGGACGGACTGGATGGTGCCGTTGAACATCTTCTTCCGGGCCTCCTCCACCTCCTCTGGGGACCAGCTGATGCCGTGCTTTAAGCGCTGGGTGGCAAACCAGATTCTGATGTGCTCTTCTGGGTGTTTGGAAGCTGCCGTCAGCCAGGACAGCTCTGCCTGGGTCGGGTAAGGGAACTTGTTGAAGGAGTTGATCATGGTGGCATTGGTATCCAGGGCAGAGTTGTATTTGGTAGTGTTCAGCGGGACGGGGACCTTGGGGACAAGGTTGATATTTGGTGGGAGCTGGACAGAAGGCATGACGTGTCCTAGTGAGTCCTGAAGGAGCTCCACGCCCCGAGTCTTGAGAGGATCTCAGCAGCATCCGTCACCAGGCGGGCAGTCCCTTCCACGTGGTTCTCGGGGGTGGCCTCCTCCGGCTTCTTGGGCACCTTCTTGGCATCGGCTTTTGGTTTCCCTGGCTTCATGATGGGGGTTTTACTCACTGAGATCCCGGGGTCACCATCCCCGCTTCCGGGGCCGCTGGTGGTGATGGACACGATGTGGTTGGTGGCGTCAATGGACTGCTCCAAGACGGTCTGATTATTGCGCTTGATGAGCTTCAGCTTGAAGTTGGTCTCCCGGGATGGAACTTGGAGTTGTGGTCAGACAAGGAGTCGTACTTTTTGGTTGTGAAGTTACATTCAGCACACACGTAGAGGGGGTTGAGGATCACATTGGGGTGTTGCATGTCAACGTGCTCCGTGAACTCGTTCAGGTTCTGCGTGGAGTAGGGGCAGTATTTGCATTCGTAACCACCTTGGAGCTTTTTGGATTGGTTTTCCCCTGTAGATTTCACCTCTATCACTTCATTTTCTTTGGAAGAGTTTTCAGGTTCCGCTGCCCAAGTGTCCTTGGCTGTTTCAGGCTGTGGCACGCCAATTCCTTTCTCCTTGGCCCTGTCTGCTTCCTCGGGCACATCTTGTTCTACCACTTGTGATGTCCGAACCATGCATGGGGTGGTGGATTTTCGTTTGCTTGCCATGCTGCCTGTCTGTGTGCAATGGCTTGTTTGGGGGATGGGGGCGGATGGGGAAGGGGCAGTGAAATTTTGGAACTACTCAGATAAAAGGTTTTTGGCTTTACTGCCCCCTCCAATGGCTTTGGCTTCCCTTGAACGCCGAAGTCTAGTGCTTGAGTTTTCCGAAATGATTTCGGCACAGAAAACTAACTGTTCCAACGGCAGAACGCAAGAGGCAGCATCATACCTATGGGACAAAAACAAAGACAGTGTCAGTTTCCTCAAAAGACAAAAGAAACGAGCGATACTTTCCAAGTTGCTCCTGTGACCCATCCCAACTGGCACCCAAAGCAAACACCCAGGTAAGCACAGATGGCGTGAGAGCAGCTGCACATAAAAATGAAGGATCCCTTTCTTCTTCTCTTCCATTCTCTGGGAAGGACAGTGGGAACAAGCCCAAAACAAACATATGAGGATGCAGGGCACTCATTCATGTTTAGAGACCAACGGGTACAGAAAAGCAGCAAAGGTGCTGTGATCTTATGAAGTGGTGAGTAGGGTGCTGGAGGGAACCTTGCCAGTGAAGTGCTGGCTGGGATGGATGGGACATAAGAAACAAGATGGTTATCTGGGGCTGGTGAGTGGCATGTATATGGGCATTAGAAAATGGATATGAATGTTTTCGTTTCTTATCATAAAAGGAGTATCACTACAGAAAACGCATCAAAGTATAACAGAGAAAAACATCATCCCAGATATCACAGTTCCTTCATTTCCCCTGAACATTTCCCATTTTCACAAACATTGAGCAAAAGGATGATTAAAGCATGATATTACATTTTAGGGACACACCGCACATGATGAATTTGCCTTTGGACTTTTATTCCTGATTTCTGACTCTTCTTGGCAAAGCTGCAGTCAACATCCTTAGTCCTTACTTATGATAACAAGCTTTGGATAAATGCTTAGAAATAAAAGCACTGGGTCCAAGGATGCCGACATTTTAAATTCTCTTGACTCTTATTGCCAAGTGTTTGCTCCATTTGGCCTTTTCTCCGGCAGTGAATGAGTGCCTGAATCACCCCTGAGATTACAAGAAGTGTTACCACTAAAAGCCCTGCCAGTTAGATATGGGAAAACTGTTTTAATATGCTTTGGTGCTTCTCTTGATGGCTAATAAGGATGAACAGTTTTCAAAGATTTACCTGCCATTTGTATTTGTGAATTGTGGATTTATGCCATTTTTGTATGGTGATGCCCAGTGGTTTGATTATTGATTTACAAGTGTTACCACCATATTAAAAATATTAGTACTTTTTCTGTGTTTGTTGCAAATTTTCCCAGTCTGTCATTTATCTTTTAGTTTTGCTTATGGTTATTTTTCATGTTTTACAGGTAGAGAATTTTTAATTTTTAGCTGGCAAATTTATCCATCTTTTTCATAGTGATTTTAGAAAGTGGTCCCCTGCTTTGATAGCTGAGACCTATTATTCTATGTTTTCTTAGAGTGTTTTGGCTTTATTTTTTACATTTAACTCATCCAGACTTGAACTGATTTTGGGGTAAGCTATGAGATACAATTCTAACCATTTTTCTAGAAAGTTATCAATTATCTTAGTAGCATGTATAGTGTTTGTTTTTTTTTTTCCTCACTAATTTGTGAAACCACCCTGGTCATACATTAAATTTTTATAAGGTATTTCTCGATTATATCTGCTCTGTATCTCTTATCTAGCTATTGAGCCTTCCACTTATGCTTCACTTAAATTTTTTTCCATAGATTAAAGAATGTTTCAGTATGAGGTAGAGTTCCTCTTTATCATTCTTCATTTGTCAAACAATTCTGGGTTTTTTCTGATCACCTATTAACATAAATCAGTTCTCATAAATCAGAATCATCTGCAAAATAAAACTGTTAGAATGTTGATTGGAATTTCATTAAACAAATATTAATTTAGGAGTGCAGGAACAATTTGGGGCTTCCCAAGTGGCTTAGTGGTAAAGAATTCACCTGCCAATGCAGGAGATGAGAATTTGGTCCCTGGGTCGGGAAGACCCCCTGGAGAAGGAAATGGCAACCCACTCCAGTATTCTTGCCTGGAGAATTCATGGACAGAGGAGCCTGGCGGGCTATAGCCCATGGGGTGGAAAAGAGTTGGACATGACTGACTAAACAAGAACAATTTGCTTATAAGGAGGTAGGATATGTTGCTAGAACCCCAACAGGGAAAGTGATGGGCTGGGCCATGCTGAGTGTCTGAATGCATGGACTTCTGTAGAGGAGAGCCTTTCATCGTGTGTCTACTGGAGTGAGGAGATGGGTTCTGAAACAGGAATAGCTGACATCCAGGGAGAAGGGATGCAGATGGCATATCCCCTTCTGTCCCTCTCGCTGGCCAGGGTTCAAGTCCCACTGAAGAGAGGTCTCAAGGTAGAATTAATGGACTTATTTTCAAGAGTATCCCTCTGGGGTATGGGGGGCTCACTTATCTGCTTAGGGGCTCAGGTGACAAACCTGAGCAGGACCTGGGAAGGGGCAGCACCCCCGCCGGTGAACCCAGAACCCTGGCCACTCTAAGGCATTTTCCTGCTGGGCAATTTCCTTAGCAGTAGGTACGGGTGCCTCAAGGCACTGCTGAGGACGGGACATGGACACAGCAGAGTAGGGAGGAAGTATGTCTTTTTGCTGACTACACCCAAACTGACATGTTCAGCTGAAAATCAGACTCTTGTTTGAAAATTCACTTATTTGGCTGTGCCAAGACTTAGCTGTGGCATGATGACCTTTAGTTGAGGCATGTGGGGTCTAGTTCCCTGACCAGGCACTGAATCCAGGCCCCCGTCATTGGTAGTGCCGAGTCTTAGCCACTGGACCACCAGGGACGTCCCGGAACATCAGGTTCTCGATTTTCCCCTTCAAACATGGGTTCCCTCTTTCTCAAGTTCTTCATCTTCACAAATGGCTCTATCATTGCACACTTGGGCCAAAATGCTCTTCACCCCACCCTCAAATTAATCCGCCAGCAATCCTGTTGACTGTCTTCAAAATAAAGCAGTACCAGACCACTTCCACCTCTCCCTGCCTTGCGTAAGCCATGTCCATCTCCCGTCTGGAAACCTCCCACGGGCCTCCTGCTTCTTTCCTCTCTGGAGCAGCAGAGGAATATTTTTCAGCTCTTGATGGGCTTTATTTATGGTCTGAAATTCATTTTGGTACTGAAAAGGGCTTAAATGTTTTTTAATCTGCAAAATTCTTTTTAATTGAAGTATAGTTGCTGTATAATATTACATAAATTACAGGTGTACAACACAGTGATTCACAATTATTAAAGGTTATGCTCCGTTTACAGTTATTATAGCTATATTCTCCACATTGTACAATATATCCTTGTAGCTTATTTTATGCTTAATAGTTTGTACCTCCTAATCTCTTACTCCTATATTGCATCTCCCCCTTCCCTCTCCCACCGGTAACTACTAATTTGTTCTCTGTGAGTCTACTTCTTTTCTGGTATTTTCACTGATTTGCTGTATATTGTAGATTCCACACATAATTGATATTATACAGTGCTTTTCTTTTTGTCTCTGACTTATTTCACTTTAGCATAATACCCTCCAAGTCTTCCATGGTGCTGCAAAAGGCAAAATTTCATTGTTTTTATGGGTAATATTACATTGTGTGTGTGTGTGTGTGTGTGTGTGTGTGTGTGTGTGTAGCACATCTTTATCCATTCATCTGTTGTTTCTATATCTGGGCTACTAGAAATAATGCTGCTATGAACATTAGGGTGCATATACCTTTTCAAATTAGTGTTTTGCTTTTTTAAAGAAATATACCCAGGAGTGGAATTTCTGGGTCAAATGGTAGTTCTATTTTCAGTTTTTGAGAAGCATCCATACTATTTTAACAGTGGCTGTATCAATTAACGGGCTTGCCTGGTGGCTCAGAGGTTAAAGCATCTGCCTCCAATGCGGGAGACCCCCTGGAGAAGGAAGTGGTAACCCACTCCAGTATTCTTGCTTGGAGAATCCCATGGACGTAGAAGCCTGGTAGGCTACGTCCACGGGGTCGCAATGAGTCGGACATGACTGAGCGACTTCACATATCAATTAACATTCCCACCAACAGCGTACGAGGGTTCCCTTTTCTTCGCATCCTTGCCAACATTTGTTATTTGTGTTCTTTTTGATGAGAGTCATGCAGAAGATTTTAAGATAGTACTTTTTAATATTCAAAATTTACTTATATAAATCAGTAAAGAGGAAGAGGCAGGAGAGAGTGTCTATCCATTTTCTCCTAATATAGCAGCTACCGGCCACATGTGGCTCTTTAAATTCATATTAATTAAAATTAAGTAAAACTTAAACTCCAGTTTTCATTTGCACACATCAAGTGCTCAATAATCACACCTGGCTGGGGGCTATTGTATTAAGCAGTGCGGGACATTGCTCTTATTGAGGGACCTTCTACTGGGCGGTGCTGTTCTAGAATATAAGCTCCACAAAGGCAGGAACCCATCACTGTGGTTTCCTTGGAGCCTAGACCTGTATTTGGTCTGCAGTATGCTGTCTATAAAGATTGGCTGAATGAGTATGTGTGCACACGAGCATGCCTGCACTTGCATGAAGGTGCATGCATGTTGCTTGTGTTTGTGTGCATGCCCATGTGTCTATGCAAATGTGAAGGTGTGTTGAGTGTACACCAGGGTTTATGTGATGGAGGAACTCTGTATGGGAAAAGAGGTACCCAATTCTGCAGGGGGTATCACTGATAGAGCAGAATGTGGCCAAATTTGCACCCAATAGCCAAGAGGCTTGGGTCTTTGAATTATGAATTTTAAAAGAGAAGGAGCAAAAGAGACTTTTCTGCTGCAAAACAAAGAAATGAAGCAGAAATAGGTTCAGGGGAGAGAAGAGACTTTTTTCACAGAAACTCCTCATATCTAGAATTATTTAAATCTGTTGACAAGTGAGGCCAAGAAATGAGCCAATAGTGGTGAAATATCCTAAAAGCTTTTTGATGTTCTAAAAACTGTGGTTCAGAATAGACGGTATCTTCTAAAATGTTATTTGGCAACCGGGGATCCAAACCACAGCAGATTAAAAAGAAGGAAACAGAAGGGTGGGGAGGGCTCCTAAAACAGTGAGTCTTTGAAGCGTTCCTCTCCCAGAGTCCTCCCCGTGGAGCTGCAAGAACCACTGCCCTTGGAAAAGTAATCCGGGCACAAGGGGGAGAGTGTCTGCAGAGCGGCAGAGAGCTGGCGTCTGTCTTTCTGAAAGTCTGTGAGCCACCAGTGAGAGGTCAGGACTAGTGCCCTGAGGCCTGCCACTCGCAGGCATGAGGGCTGCATATTTCTGGCCAGGTTTTCAGGTTCAGGTGTACACTGGCCTAAGTTAGCAAAAAGAATGAATGCATGCAGGCATGCACGCGTATTTATTTTTTTTAAGGACAGATGGGGTGTTGTGTTCCTCCAACCTCTTGTGAACCCAAAGTGGAGACGTTATGACTTTCAGCCAACCTGTTATCCTCTTCCTCACTATCTGGTCCCCGATTCTCCATCCGTTTGCCTTATGAGTCTGTGTGAATGCCCACTGGCTTTCATCTCTGGGGACTGTCTTCCAACTCTGCCTTCTGTGCTGTTTAGCAAGTCTCTTAGGTTGGGTTGTGTCTTACTCCCCACTGGATACTGTGTTACTGTATCAAGTGTTTTTTATCAGGTCTGCCTTCAGTGTCTTTTATGCTTTATTTTATTCATTTGAAGTTGCAGTTATTAACTACAGGACAGAAACAAAATAACAATCTATAGACTATATGTAAGCTATAAAAACTGTTGATACAATGAACACTGTGTATCATCACCCAATATAGGGAAAAAAGATTACTATTGGTAATTTTGAAGTTCCTTTGAAGTTCCCTCTTTGCCCTTATCATTTCCCATCCCCCTCCCTTCCTTCCTAGGGGTGAAAACTATTCTGAATTTTATGTTTATCATTCTCCAGCATTTGTTTACAATTTCTCTACATGCTGTGTCTTTATTTTTTTTTTAATTTTTGGCTGCACCTCGCAGCATGTGGGACCTTAGTTCCTTGAGCAGGGATTGAACCTGTGCTCCCTGCACTGGAAGGCAGAATCTCAACCACTGGACTGCCAGCAAAGCCCAGCTTGTGTCTTTATTTTTTTTTTTATTTTTTTTTTTTTTTTGTCTTTTAAAAAGAATGTGAAGTTTATTTTTTTTTTTAAATTTTTTATTTATTTTTTAATTTTTTTATTTATTTTTTTAATTACAATACTGTATTTGTTTTGCCATACATTGACACGAATCAGCCATAGGTGAACACAATCGCCCAATGCCGAAGCCCCCTCCCACCTCCCACCCCACATCCTCTACCTGAATCATCCTGTGCATCAGCCCCATGCATCCTGCATCCTACACCAAACATAGATTAGCGCTTCGTTTCTTACAGGAAAATACACATGCTTCACTGCCATTCTCCCAAACCATCCCACCCTTTCCCTCTCCCTCAGAGTCCAAAAGTCCACTCTATACCTCTGTGTCTCTTTGTTGTCTCACATATAGGGTCATCATTACTGTCTTCTAAATTCCATATATATGTGTCAGTATACTGTATTGGTGTTTTTCTTTCTGGCTTACTTCACTCTGTATAATCGGTTCCAATTTCATCCATCTCATTAGAACTGAGTCAAATTTATTCTTTTTAAGGGCTGAGTAGTATTCCATAGTGTATATGAACCACAGCTTTCTTATCCATTCATCTGCTGATGGACATCTAGGTTGCTTCCATGTCCTGGCTATTATAAACAGCGCTGCAATGAACATTGGGGTACACGTGTCTCTTTCAATTCTGGTTTCCTCGGTGTGTATGCCCAGCAGGGGGATTGCTGGGTCATAAGGCAGTTCTATTTGCAATTTTTTAAGGAATCTCCACACTGTTTTCCATAATGGCTGTACTAGTTTGCATTCCCACCAGCAGTGTAAGAGGGTTCCCTTTTCTCCACACCCTCTCCAGCATTTATTGCTTATAGACTTTTGGATCGCAGCCATTCTGACTGGTGTGAAATGGTACCTCATTGTGGTCTTGATTTGCATTTCTCTGATAATGAGTGATGTTGAGCATCTTTTCATGTGTTTGTTAGCCATCCGTATGTCTTCTTTGGAGAAATGCCTATTTAGTTCTTTGGCCCATTTTTTTATTGGATCATTTATTTTTCTGGAGTTGAGCTGCATAAGTTGCTTATATGTCTTTGAGATTAGTTGTTTGTCAGTTGTTTCATTTGCTATTGTTTTCTCCCATTCAGAAGGCTGTCTTTTCACCTTGCTTATAGTTTCCTTTGTTGTGCAGAAGCTTTTAATTTTAATTAGATCCCATTTGTTTATCTTTGCTTTTATTTCTAGTATACTGGGAGATGGATCATAGAGGATCCTGCTGTGATTTATGTCGGAGAGTGTTTTGCCTATGTTCTCCTCTAGGAGTTTTATAGTTTCTGGTCTTACATTTAGATCTTTAATCCATTTTGAGTTTATTTTTGTGTATGGTGTTAGAGAGGGGTCTAATTTCATTCTTTTACAAGTGGTTGACCAGTTTTCCCAGCACCACCTGTTAAAGAGACTGTCTTTACTCCATTGTATATTCTTGCCTCCTTTGTCAAAGATAAGGTGTCCATAGGTATGTGGGTTAATCACAAAATCGAAAGCTTGTGTCTTTAAATTGTAATATACGGCTAACACTTTCATCAGTAATGAGCTTAATGAGGAATAATTTACATACCCTAACATCCACCTGTTGTGATGGTATGGGTCAATGATTTTAGGGGGTACATTTGTAAAGTTGTGTAGCCATCACCACTCTCATTTTAGAATATTTCCCTCTCTCCAAAAAAAGATTCCTAGGGCCCTTTTGCTGTCATTAAAAAAAAAATACTCTAGTGGGTATGAAATGTGTCTCACTGTGGTTTTAATTTGCATTTCCTAATGAATATTGATCTTAAGCATTTTTCGTGTCAGTGACTATTCATCTGTCTTCTTTTGTGCAATGTGTTTTCATGTCTTTGGCCCATGAAAGTTGTGTTACCTGTCTTTTTGTTATTGATTAGTAGGATCCCTTATAGATTCTGTATATGAGTCCCTGGTTAGAGATATGTATCATGGGTGGGATGATTTGAGAGAATAGCATTGAAACATGTATATTATCATATGTGAAACAGATTGCCAGTCCATGTTTGATGCACGAGACAGGGTGCTCAGGGCTGGTGCACTGGGATGACCCTGAGGGATGGGATGGGTGGGAGGCAGGAGGGGGGTTCAGGATGGGGAACACATGTACACCCATGGCTGATTCATGTCAATGTATGGCAAGAACCATTACAATATCGTAATTAGTCTCCAATTAAAATAAATTAATAATAAAAAAAGAATTCCACAAAGTCCAAAGAGCAAATCTCTCAAACTGTCTTTTAAGGATCCTTAAAATGTAGTGTGCAGAGGAAGGTGGCGGGGGGTGTTCAGGAAGGTGGGGAACACATGTATACCTGTGGCCGATTCATGGCACAACCATCACACTATGGCAAAAACCATCACAATATTGTAATTATTCTCCAATTAAACGAATTTTAAAAATGTAAAAAAAAAAAAAAAAAGGACTGCTGAGAGAAGTTAAAAGTGAAAGTCGCTCAGTCATGTCCAACTTTGCAACCCCTTGGACTATACAGTTCATGGAATTCTCCAGGCCAGAATACTGGAGTAGGTAGCTGTTCTCTTCTCCAGGGGATCTTCCCAAGAACCTAGCTCTCTCGTGTTGCAGTCAGATTCTTTACTAGCTGAGCCACCAGGGAGGGAAATCAAAGATCTAAATAAATGTAAAGATATGCAGTGTTCATGGATTGGACAATTTGTTGTTCTTAAGATATCCACTCTCTGTCAATTGATCTATAGCTCACAATCCTAAATTCCAGGAGGAGTTTTGAAGAAACTGATGAGTTGATTGTAAAACTTATATGACAATTCAAGGTACCTAGAAGAACCAAAATAGTACTGAAAAAGAACAAAGTTGGGGGCTATAAACTAATTTCAAGAATTTCTATTAAGCAACAGTAATCAATTCTGTATGGTTTGGGTACAAGAATAAACTATTAGGTGCATATGGCAGAATAGGACATCCCCCAAAATAAATCCACATTTATGGTCAGTTAATTTTTGAACAAGTCAGTTCCATAGGAGAAAGTCTTCTTTTTAATGGTGAGAGCATAACTGAATATCCATATGAAAAAGAAAAGAATTCAACTCCTACCTCTCTGTATATGCAAAACATGAATGAACAATAGAACAGAGACCTAAATATAGTGTTAGAACCATGAAGCTTCCAGAGAAAACACAAGATGACATCTTTGAGACTTGGGTAGACAAAATGTGAGACAATAAAAAATATATAAGTGTTTGCTTCCTGCTCAGAGTTCCTAACTTCCTTGGAATTTCCTGGGCCATAGAAACGCCTTTTGTTCTAATGAGGTAACTCTTGACAGACTGCTGGATGGGGGCTGGTCACCCGAAAGACAAAGCCACGATCAGAAGCGTAGAACTTTCGGTCCAACCCTCATTCTCCAGAGACAGTCTGGAAATTGAGTTAGCGATTGGTCATGCTATGGCACCCTACTCCAGTACTCTTGCCTGGAAAATCCCATAGACGGAAGAGCCTGGTGGGCTGCAGTCCATGGGGTCACTAGCAGTCGGACACGACTGAACGACTTCACTTTCACACTTTCATGCATTGGAGAAGGAAATGGCAACCCACTCCAGTGTTCTTGCCTGGAGAATCCCAGGGATGGGGGAGCCTGGTGGGCTGCCGTCTATGGGGTCACATAGAGTTGGACACGACTGAAGTGACTTAGCAGTGGCAGCAGCAGCATGCTTACTTGATGAAGCTTTTATAAGAATCCCCAAAGTACAAGATCTGGGAGTTTTCTGGGTTGATGAACATGTGGAGGTGCCAGAGGAGTGATGCTGGAGGGAACATGGAAGCTTGTGCCCCTTCCCACATACCCTGCTCTGTGTATCTCTTCCATCTGGCTGTTCCTGAGTTGTGTGTGTATATATATATGTGTGTGTGTGTGTGTGTGTATATTTATAACAAACCAGTAATCTAGTAAGTAAACTGTTTTCCTGAACTGCTCTAGCAAATTAATTCATTAACATTAATTAAAAAGGAGGTCATGGAAACTTCCAGTTGATAGAGTCATAAGAAGCACAGGGGACAACCTGGACTTCTGACTGGCATTTGAAGTTGGGCAGGGAAGTCCTGGAGGACTGAATCCTTACCCTGTAGAACCTGGCATTATCTCCAGGTAGATAGTGTCAGAACTGAGTTAAATTATAGGACACCAACTGATGTCACAGAGAATTACTTGGCAGGGGTAGGGGTGGGAGGTGGCTCACACATTTGTTAACCAGAAGTGTCAGAAGTACAGTCTTTGGTATGAGCATCATAAGAGAAAAATTAACAAGTCAAATGAACCAAAATTTCTGCTTAGCATGCGTATTTAAAATGCACATTAAAACGCCAACACAGTCCCTTCTATGGTGGGTGGTGAGTATGACAACAGACTGGCTCCATGCCACGGGCCTTGCTCTGGACCAGCTTCCCAGAGGATCTGAACTGGGTACAGGCATGTTGTGTACCAACCTGCAAACACTCCAAAGCAGCACTGAGTGGTCCCAGGGAGCCTCAGAGGCAACTGCCGCCCTTGGAGGGGTGACCCAAGCAGATTAAAACATCTTTAAGATCCTGGAGCCCAGAAGGAGAGGAGAGGTGAGAAGTGGCCTTCCTCTGTGACTCTTCTCCATCGTGCCTCTTTCTGTCTTGAATCCTACCCCTCACCACGACCACTAAGAGCATCACACATACCTGTTACATGGAAAGGGAGCCCTAACACTGTCCTGCCTCCTCTGTCTGTTCCTTTTATCCACCGTGGCATTTATCACACCCCACAAAGAAACCCAACAGCAAGTGAGGGACGACACCACCTTGAAATAGATAACAAGTAAGGAAAATGGCCAGCCTGTGTAGACGATTATGAACAACTCACTTCTGGCTGTCTATGCAGGGCTCTCCCTTCACCACTCAGTGCTTCTTCCATCATCATCTTTCTGTTGCGAGGGGAGTGCAATTTGAATAGAGCCCTGTTTACTGAGTATGGGTTTGGACTAGAACCTTGTGGATACGGAGCATACAATGATGAGGAAACCATGGGTTCTTGTCCTCAAGGAGCACAGCTGGTGTACTAGTCAGCTCAGGCTGCCATGACAAATCACACAGATTTCTGTGGCTCAAACCACAGGAATTTATTTCTCTTGGTTCTGGAGGCTGGACGTCCAGGACCAAGGTGTCTGGAGGGTTACTGTCTTCTGAAGCCTCGCCCTTTGGTTGCAGATGGCCCTCTTCTCGTTTACCCTCCCGTGGTCTCCCTTCCACGTGTACCTATCTCCTAATCTCCTCTTCTTATGAGGACACCAGTCAGATTGGACTATGGCCCCCGCTGAGGACTTCATTTAAGGTGACTTAAGCGAGCCTGCTGGCTATAGTCCATGGGGTTGCAAAGAATCAGACATGACTGAACACACACACACACTCCCCTTTAAAAACCTATCTCCAAATATAGTCACATTCTGAGGGTTTGAATTCCAACATATGAATCTGGGGGTGGGGAATAATTCAGCTCTTCACAACTTAGCGGGGCAGGGCCGTCTGAACACCCCTCGATGGCACACAATGATTTATGTATGCAGCCGTCGCATCCTGCCTAAGAGCCTATGTCAGACACTTGTGGGTGCCACGGATGCAGGAGTGAGCAGGAGTCTCTGCTCTTGAGATGCTCACGTTCATGAAATGAGCGAGCAGAAGCTGATGCTAAAAAGCATGATGGAGGAAAGTCAGGCAGTGAAGATGGTGAGGGTGGGGAGGTGTGTGATATTTAAATTTTACTTTGTTGAAGTATAGTTGATTTATAATGTTACTTTATATATATACATTCTTTTTGGCATTCTTTTCCATTATGGTTTGTCACAGGATGTTGACTATAATTCTGTGCTATATTGTGTATCCCTGTGTGACACAGCAAGACCTTGTTGTTTATCCATTCTGTATAATAATTTGCATCTGCTAATCCCATACTGGGCTTCCCTGGTGGCTCAGAGGTTAAAGCATCTGCCTGGAATGAGGGAGACCTGGGTTCGATCCCTGGGTCGGGAAGATCCCCTGGAAAAGGAAAATGGCAACCCTCTCCAGTACTCTTGCCTGGAGAATCCCATGGACGAGGAGCCTGGCAAGCTAGAGTCCATGGGGTGGAAAAGAGTCAGACATGACTGAGCAACTTCACTTTCACTTTTAATCCCATACTAATTCACTCCTCCCTTAACCCCCTCCCCCTTGGCACAAACCAGTCTGTTCTCTATGTCCCTTTGCACCATGTTTTAGATTTCACATATAAGTGATATCGTGCGGTATGTGTCTTTCTCTTTTGACTTACATCACTTAGTATGACAATCTCTAGGTCTGTCCATGTTGCTCAAATGGCATTATTTTTTGTATGGCTGGGTAGAAATCTGTTGTATATAGGCACCGCCTCTTTATTCATCTGTTGGTGGACATTTACATTGTTTCCATGTCTTGGTATTATAAATAGTGCTGCTATGAACACCAGGGTGCATATATCTTTTCAAAGTATAGTTTTCTTCAGCTATACGCCCAGTAGTGGGATTGCTGGATTATATGGTAACTGTATTTTTAGTTTTGTGAGGAATCACCATACTTTTCACAGTGGCTGCACTAGTATAGGAGGGTTCCTGTTTTTTTATACCCTCTCCAATATTTGTTATTTGTAGACTTTTTAATGATGGTTATTCTGACTGGTGTGAAGTGATATCTCATTGTAGTTTTGATTTGCGTTTCTAATTAATGATGTTAAGCATCTTTTCATGTGCTTGCTGTTCATCTGTATGACTTTTTTGAAGAAATGTCTATATAGGTTTTCTTCCCATTTTTGATTAGCTTTGTTTTCTTGATATTTAGCTGTATGAGTTGTTTGTATATTTTAGAAATTAAGCCCTTGTCGGTGGCATCATTTGGAAATGTTTTCTCCCATTCTGCAGGTATCTTTTCATTTTTACAGTTTCTTTTGCTGTGCAAAAATTTACAAGCTTGATTAGGTCCCATTTGTTTAGTTTTGCTTTTATTTCTGTTGCCTTGGGAGTCTGAGGCAGGGCTCCAAAGGCAGAGTTGGATCCTGTCAGGTACAGAGAAGGGGAATGATTCTGATCAGAGGAACAGAGTACTCCCAGGCAGAGGATGCAGTCAGAAGAAGGAAACATCAGAGGAATGAAAAGGACTGAAAATAAAGGGCAGGTGTGATGGCAGCCCCGAGGCACCTGCTAAGTCAGCTTGGGCCAGACTGTGAATGGCATGCTGCCATTGAACGCCATGCTGAAGAGGCAGGGTTTCATTCTGCTGGTGAAGGAGTGGTGAGGCCTTTTAGGCAGGATCATGGAAGCAGCAGGGGCTGGGAGATAAGTTTGAGGGGTGGGGATGGCAGGGGAAAATGGCACATTAATGAGGGTAAGAACCCCCAAGCTAAGCATCAGGCATCATCTTTACTAGCCCTAAATTCAATAGAGTAAAGGCTGCTAAGAGACACCTGTTCTTCCAGCCTTTAAGCTTGTTCCTTAAGTAGATGTTGAGGGCGCCTTACTTTCTGTCTGGACTTTCTTCCACTCAGTTTGGACTTCCTTCTCCACCGAGGAGTGGCTGGATGATTTGGGTTTAAATATGGCAAAATGGATTCTCCCTTAATTATTCTCTCAATAACAATGATGGTGAACATTCACTGAAGGCTGAGTATGAGCTGAGTGCTATGTGTTTCATTTCTCTGGAACCCTGTGTAGACACTGAAGCTCAGAGAAGCGAAGGGGCGTGACCATAATCACATCCCCTAGAGCAGCAGAGTTGGGATACAGCTCTTTACGTGCAGACAAGTCACTGGTGGTCTTGTTATACAGATTCAGGAAGTCTGGGGCGGGACTGACACTGCGTTGCCAGCAAGCTCCCAGGCGAGGATGACGCTGCATGTGTGGACACCTTGAGGAAGGCTTTGCCAGCCTCTCAAGGTGAGCACCTGCCCACTGTCACCCGCTCGGTCTCCTCCTCCCCATCACCCTGCTCATTTCCAGACATGGGGCACTAGCATTTCCTGACCTTTCCCTACGAGTGACCTGTGGCCCTCAGGGGAGGAAAAATGGGTCATACTGTTAGATCAGTCCCTGGAAACTCTTTGCCAGGTGGCTGGCATGCAGCCTAGCTGTCAGATGAGGGAAATGTCCAGGCTTTGCGATCCCTAGGGAGACGCTGGGGCAGGTGAAGAGTCAGGCCACAGAAGTCCCCGGGGCCAGGGTCTCCAGCCCGAGGCGAGTGGAGAAGCCTGGGCCTTTCAGGGAGGACACATGTTCCGCTCTCAAGGAATCACACCTCCGGGCTCTGGCAGGATGCCACTTCTTATTTCAGAGCTTCCACCAGGGCTGTCAGAGGAAATTATAGGACTGTCTCCGAGCTTTCAAAGGAAGCATCTTGTCAGGACATCAAAGCCCAGACGGATGCTTTTAGCTTTGCTGGGTCTTCTGACAGAGCTGTTAGTAGGTACCACTGCAGTTCATCAAGGGTAAATCTTTTGTGTCTGTGTATGTGATTGTTCCTTTATGTCTTAAAGTCACAACATTCTCCTTGCCGCACTGCACCCCAGGAGAGGAAATTCTGATGGGAAGGTATGTTGTGGTGGTGATGGTGGTGGGGGTGGGAGGGGCGGGGCGGGGCGTGGGTGGAGAAAGGACTGGGATGCCCAGATCCTGGGTTTTGCTCTAAGCTCCCAGCTCTCTCATCTGTCTCCATCCTTGCCTCCATTTGTCTCATTTGTTAAATGGGAGAGGCTTTTGAAATGTCACTGGTGACCCTGAGTTAATTCCTGACCTTTATTGATTTCTCTCCAGCTTATCTTTAAATCTAAACTTGAATTTTGGGGATGGGCCTATGGGGTATCTCCCAAACCATCAGATGCCATCTCGGGTGCTTTTTCCAGAGCCCCAGTCCAGACTTATTGAACTCAAGCATCCGGGAGCAGGCCCAAGAATCTGCATTTCTAGCAATCAGCCAGGTTTGATGGCCTCAGCAAGAAGTCATCAGTGGCCTCTCCTGCTTCAGAAGTGGTTGGGCCCAAGCCAACCCTGCACTGTGAAGATGGGAAATGTTCCTTTCTGTGTTCTGTGCTGGACTAGAGTGAATTAGCAAGCTCTCCTGGGAAATGACAGTTCAGAGGACGATGCAGAAATAGGGGAAGAATTGTAGAAAGTAACGATGCTGGAAGAGAAAAGGACACTGGGCACTGGATAATGGGAGTGTAAGACATCCTTAGAAACAACAGCGTGTGTAGTAGCAGAGTCGTGGCTGGAGAGGTGAGTTTTAAGAAGCTACTTCCCATTATCTGTGTTTGTGCTTAACTTTTATCGTTCAGTTTCCTTTTTTTTTTTTTTAAAGAAGGGTTTGTTGATCTTGTTAAGGGTAGGTGGATAACGTAGTAACAAGATGCCATTTACATGTAAAATCTTTATTATTCCCACAACATCAATAGATGGTAATGCTCTCCATTTCACAGAGGAGGAAACTGAGGCTCAGAGACGTTAGCTTGCTGGTTGAGGAGGGTGGAGCCCAGATCACCCTTGGCTCTGCACTCACTGCTGGGTCCCAGTAAGACAGTTGCTAAAGGTTAGCTATTCCATTTCCTGACACTGGGTCTATAAATGAGGTTTCTCACAAGTTTCGAGTGGATCTTCCCTACAGCGGGTGTTCAAAGGAGTAAGATTTTTAATTGAATTGTAATGTCGTTTCTCAACTCGCTACACTGAGACACTCTCTTACTAGGTGGAAGAAGGGCTTGCATGGTCTCCTGCAGCCAAAATATTTCAGTGGATGAAATGAAGCTCATGAAATGACACGGTGACATTAGAGGAGACCCACTGTGTCTAGGGTGGTAAGGTCATAGACAGAATCGTAACGTGAGCATCCCTTTGTGTCTGGGTGATGCTGAGAGGAGTCTGCTGTCCTGCTAGCAGTGGCAGGGGTAGGGACTCAAGGTGGGGGAGTGAGTCCTCAGAGACAAAGAAGCCAGAGAAGGCAGATTCATATCAGCCCATGTGAGCCTGAGGCCCAGACTTTGCTTTTACTCAAAGCGATGGATTTCCAAGCTCAGATGCTCTCGGCTCTTCACTAGGTGAGGAAGTGGCCTCCAGCTGCCTTGCTCCCGCTCAGTCCTCAGCACAAGTGCCCACCTGGTGAGGGGAAGGGGCCACAGGCTGGAACCAGGCTTCTGATTTGAATCCTGGTTCTGCCTCTTACTCACAGGAGTCTGCCCTGCTCTGGCCACAGCCAGGATGCCCACAGCCCAAGGCCCCCAGACCCATAGGCGGCCTGGAAAATGCCAGCTGCAGCACTCTCATTTCCCCTGGCCAGCCTCAGTTCTGCGGCTGTGAAATGGGTGAACTTCCACCTCCACCGCAGACTGGACTGAAAGAGACCCTTTAACGCTGACTCCGTCTGGTTACCTAGAAGGGTGACTTTAACCAGTGAGCGAGCTTTAATCGCTTCCATCAGTGATGAGGGACTTGGCAGAGTGAGGTTCACAGGTGCTGTTCTGCCCCTGCCCCTCCCTCGGTGCCTCCTCAGAGCATTCTTTCCCCCACAGCCCCTCCCAGCTGCCAGCCCCCGTGCCAGGGGTTGTGTGTTTACACCAGCTCATCTCACCTGAGTCATGCTGCTCTGACATCTTTTTACTCATCTTTTGTTCATGCCCATAGACATTTCTATGGCAACTGCGCCAGTGTTTTTAATTCTCCCAACTTTGCCTGTGTGAGAAGATTTTGCTTTCTATCTTGCTGAGAAGATCATGATCACTTTCTTCCCCTTCTCCACACTCATCTCTTTTCTCTCTACCTTGGAGTGGGTAGCAGGTCTCCCTTTTATAGGGTAACACCTCCAGCTGACCTCCAGGCCTGCCCTCTGCTCCCCAGGGACCCCAGCCTAGCACTCATTGGCTCCCTCCACTCTTATCCCCCTTCCCTTTGGGTTATGATCACCTCAGCTTGCCATTTCCCTAAAAATGTAGACAATGCAAGACAAATGTGATAAGCAACATCAAAGTTCCCAAAGGGGCTCAATTCCACCATCATCTGCCCAGTATTATGATAACTCTTGCTTCCTGGGGCAGAGAGACTCTCCAGTGCATGAGACTGGCTTTCTGGGTCTGGGGCCACCACTCATTGGTGTGTGAGTCTGGACAAGTCACACCCATCCTCTGAAGCCTCAGCCTTTCTATCTAATCTGGGGATGAAAATGGTACCCACGTCAAAGGGTGCTGAGGGTACCCAGGGAGAGTGAGCAGTTGGAGGAAAAGGGGGCGATACAGGATGAGATGGCTTGATGGCATCACCGACTCAATGGACATGAGTTTGAGCAAACTCCACGAGATAGTGAAGGACAGGGAAGCCTAGTGTGCTACAGTCCATGGGGTCAGAGAAAGTCAGACACAACTGAGTGACTGAATAACAACAACAAAGTCTGTGCACAGGGTTTGCCTCTGTGTCCCCAATATGATGAACTCTGAGCTTGCGGCTCAGGGAAGATACCTATTGTTAATATCATGTAACTATCAAAAAAATGTCTCAAAGGAAGTTTGAGATGACTGAAGCTTGTCCCTCCTGTTACTGCCCTCTTCATCCCTCACCTTGCACACTCTGTCCTCCTTGCTCTGTCAATGCTTTTCTTTTCAAACACCAAATATACCCCACATCACTGACTGTGGGCAAACCGTCTTCCTCAGATTGCTTCCCTTTGGCTCTCCCGGGTGGTGCCCTTGGATCTCCTCCAAGCAGCTCCTGCTTTGCTGCTTCTTCCATTCTCCACTGTCACCTCCATGCCCTGGGATCCTCCTCATCCCTCTCCTCTCCATCCTCTTTGGTGTGACCTCATCCATCCTGTAGCTCCACACTCACCTTTGCAGACAGACATCCGGGAAACCAGCCTTTCTAGTCCCACTCCTCACTGCAGCGCCTCAGACCTCCCTTTGCCAACTCTGGCTGACAGTGAGGATGAAAACCCAGACTTGTAACCAAAGGCCAGGGTGGCCACTGTCCACTGAAACTTGATTTTTTAAACAAGCTAAGATGATTCATGAAAACCAAGAAAAATAATACATGAATTAAAAAAGTGGATGACCCAGTCCCACTCGGTTGGAAACAGACTACTCAGTTATCTCCATTTGGAAGGTGGTTCTGAAGGGGAAGTTTGGCAGAGGCTGGACTGGATGGTCTTAGAACCTCTTCCAAGTGTGGGTTCTATGCATCTCTGATCATCACCTGGAGTCTCACGGGTGCTTCAGGATTGAACTCTAGTGCCAAGCTCCTCACCCGTCTCCCAAATCTGATCTTTTGTAATGCTCCTCATTCCAAATAAAAGCATCATGATCTCAGTCATTCGAGTAGAAACCCAGATTGCTCTTGTGCCTCTCCCCTCCCACCCCACAGCTGATTAGGCACCAGGCCCTCCTGACTCTGCCTCCTGAGTGGCAACGGCTTCCCGGCCTTCATCCTTCACTCCTCTGCTCCAGGTGGAGTCCTCCTCCTGGCTTCTTCGTGCAGCTGCAATGACTCCCTACATCAGGGTCTGACCTTGGCTTCTCCTGGTTGTGCCAGGCATCGCCTACCTGTCCCGTGTGCCTTCCTTACTCCGCTGGCCATGGCAGTCCAGTTCTTTCTAGAGAAAGACCCTCCCACCCACTCTTGGCCCCTGTGGATCCTCCAGTGGCGGGCATGTGACTTGGTCCTGACCACTCACTGCATCATGTTCTTCAGCGAGAGTGAGTGATTAAGGGGTGGGCTTATGACCCAAGTGGAGCTGGTCAGAATCAGCTGAGTTGAGATGCAGTCATGATTGCATCCCTCTGCATGCTGCCACGCCTGGATCTGACGCATGCAGGGACCTTCCCACAAGGCAGCTTGCTGACACCACTCTGATGGGACTTTATCTGGCACCTATAACAGAAAAGGTCTCAATAGATGCAGTTTCAGGCCTACCTCCTAACTGCCACCATTTCTTTCTTTCTGTGTTGGATCTCAGTTGTGTTATGTGGGATCTTTCATTATGGCGTGTGTGCTCAGTAGTTGAAGTGTGTGGCTTTAGTTGCCCTGCAGCGGGCAGGATCTTAGATTCTCCAACCAGGGATCAAACCCATGTCCCCTGCACTGCAAGGCAGATTCTTAACCACTGGGCCCCCAGGGTAAGTCCCCACTGTTTCTTTCTAAGACAGTAATCCTGGGACTTCTCTGGTAGTCCAGTGGTTAAGACTTCGCCTTCCAACACAGGGGGTGTGGGTTTGATCCCTGGTCAGGGAGCTAAGACCCCACATGCCCTGTGGCCAAAAAGCCAAAACATAAAACAGAAGCAATATTGTAACAAATTCAATAAAGATTAAAAAAACAAAACAGCAGTCCTTGGCCTTCCCCTGCCATGGTTGAGATGCTAGGTGGCATGACCATTTGCAGTGTGCTCTCATTCTTGCCACACCATTCGCTTTCCCTTAAGAAAGAATCTCAGGATGTTAGTGGGAGTGACGTTCATATAGTCACTCCCTTGAATCCTTGCTAATCACATCACATCCTGAACTTCAATATTTGTTTTTAGAAACAGATTTCTTGCTGCTGCCTACATCACAATTGATGCCATGACTGAATGTCATGTTTCTAAACCTGAATCCGACCATGTCATCCTCACCTTCAAACCTCCCTGCGAGTATTCAGAGCTGGCTGTGAGAGGTGCTTTCTGCCACCCAATCCTACCTCAATGCCCCATTCCTTCCTACAGTAGACCTGGCATTTTAAAAGGAAAATACAGCAGAAGACTGATTTTTTGGAAGCAGAAACATGGGACCTCAGAAAAGAAAACACAGCTAGGCATTCATTCACTCATTCCTCCTTGAGTGCCTGCTCTATGCCAGACACTGCTTTGATACTCAGGAAATAAGACATAAGATTCTTGCTTTCAAGGTGCCCATGATCTAGGAAGGGAAAATCAGAAAATAAATAGAAAACAAAGAACTCACAGATAGTGGTAAGTTGCCTGGATTGGAAAGATCCTCTGGAGGAGGGCATGGCAACCCACTCCAGTATTCTTGCCTAGAGAATCTCCATGGATATAGGAGACTGGTGGGCTACAGTCCATGGGGTCACAAAGAGTCAAACACAACTGAGTGACCAAGCCTAAGTACTCTGCAAAGAGCTCTTAGAAATGATGTGATGGTGATTTAAGACCTACTTTCATTCATTTTTTTTTTTTGGCTGTTTGATCCATGCAGCTTGTGGGATTTTAGTTCCCTGATCAGGGATTGAACCCTGGCCTTTGGCAGTGAGAGTGTGGAGTCCTAAGCCTGCACCACCAGGGAATTCCCAAGACCTACTTTCAATGAGATATTCAGGGAAAGCCTCTTTGAGGAGAGGACATGTAAGCTGAGATCTTCATATCAAGCAAGAATAACCTCAATACAATAACAAATATCAGTGAAAACAGAGGCAGAGGCTCACCGACTAACCACAGCATTTGATGTTCACTGCAAAGTAGTTTTCAGACTATTCTAATTTAAAAATCATATTCTCCCTCAAAATACTTCTTTTGGAAAGACTTTAAAGGTTTTACTGAAGAGTCTAGCTTTTCACTTGCCAACATGAAAGCTTTTCTATGGTTTTGTAAATGGAAAGATGCTTTACTTTTCCCCACCTGGGACCGTTCAGGGGTAGATGAACGTGAGACGAGAGCTGCAAACATTTCCAAGCAGGGGGAAGAAAAAGTCATCTGTGAGTCCAGATCAAATATTAAGAGACACTTTAATCCTAAGGAGTACCTTTTATAGACTGGATTAAAAAACAAAACTACAATATTACAGCTTTTTGAAGTTAAAATGAAGCACTGTCTTGATGGCTCATAAATAAACACTTTGCACCCAAATGCCATTCTTTGCTTCTAGCAAGAGAAGCTAAAGGAGAAAAACCAGAATCAAGAAGTGTCACATGGCCCTGGAGTTGAGAGGCACTGGAGTCTTAGAGGTAACCTGAGCCTGCCTACAAGGCAAGGCCAACCACAAGCTTTGGGAAGGGACAGGATCTGAGTTTGGCCAGAGGACCCTGAGTCTTATGGCCTTTCTGACTGGGCAGGCCGGTGAAGTTTCTCCCAGAGGTGGTTGTGTTGGGGTGATGGGTTCTGCTGGATGGCTATCTGTCCTCAAGGCCATGGTAGGATCAAGGTGTTTTGAGCTGAGCTGGTCCTAAAGACGCCAGTTAAGCAGAGTGGGTAAGTCCACTAGCTTTGGAATTAGACCAGACTTGGGTGGGAAATGAGGTTCTATACAACATTTACGACTATAATGAATTATAAAGCAGACATTAGTGTTGAAGAAAGCATATGACAAAGCAAGTTTAATTTGATCCCATGGAGGGGCTTGAAGTAGCTTATGACTGTAGATCAAGCCAGGACAACTGGGAAATAGTCTCTGTGTCTGCATGGGTTTCAAATCTCTCACATTGTACCATCTTTACACCCTCTTTCTTGGAGCAATAATCTTGTTAAAAACAAAACAAAACAAAGAAGGCAATGGGATTAAGACATATTTTGAAACAAAGTGGCTTCATTAGTTTCGCAGTTAATTCCTGGTGCTATCATCATCTTCAAGACTTTTTCTGGGTAGAAAGAATCCTAACAGCCACCTCCACATACAGACACACACACCCATGAACACAGAAAACCAGGGCTGGGGGAAGAGTGATGCGTTTCTGAAAGAAGAAAAAAAAATATCCCTGAGACAGAAAGAAAAAGGAATCAATACTGGTTTTACGTGTTACATACATACATAAATAAGGTGGTATCAGGTGTTTAAGATGGGCCTACTCTGATTCATGAAACATCACATTCTGCTATCAAAACGTTTAGAGAGGCTGTGAGACCACAGGGATTTATCATATCGACAATTCCTGGTGTAACCTTTTCATTTCACTCCTGTGGGTGATTTGAGCACACTTCATCTTCTTGAAGCTGGGAGAGAAGTGAGATTTTTCTGTTCCCCAGACACGGATCAGGACGAGACAAGGCTTTTCAGCAGACGCTTAGATTCTGTCTGTCAGATCCCTTTCTCCATTGTGTCCCCGACCCCCTCCCTCCAGCCCATTCTTTGGATCCCCAAACCCAGAGCTTTCTCTTGAACCTCTTTCATCTCTACCTCGAAGAGACTTCCCTTCATCTCAAATCCTGGAATAAAGGTTGAAGGCTTACTCATATTCTCTGATAGAATGTCCTTCACAAAGCCATTCATCCAAGCCAGTTAGATCCAAGACAAAATCACACAGATTAAAGCCACATCCAGGGGCTGTATTTCCGCATCTCTTTGCCTAGGAGCCAGGGTATCACAGGCTGAATATGGTGGTCCTCAAAGACATCCAGGTCCTAAGCCCTAGAACCTGGGAATGTGACCTTCCATGACAAAAGAGACTTTGATTAAGTGATTAAGGACGGTGGGAGAGATTATCCTGGATCATCCAAGTGGACCCTAAATAAAATCACAAGTGTTCTTGCAGAGGGAAACAGGGAGATCTGACTACAGATGAGGAGATGATGATGTGGGGATGGAAGCAGAGACTGGAGTGATACACTTTGAAGATGGAAGAAGGCACCACAAGCCAAGGAATGCAGGCAGCTACTAGACGCTGAAAAGGCAAGGAGCCTGCAGAAGCAGAGTTGGATACAACTTAGCAAAAGCATTAGTCGCTCAGTCGTATCTGATGCTTTGTGACCCCATGGACTGTAGTCCACCAGACTCCTCTGTCCATGGGATTCTCCAGGCAAGAATGCTGGACTGAGTTGCCATTCCCTTATCCAGGGGATCTTCCCTACCCAGCGATTGAATCCGGGGCTCTTGCACTGCAGGCAGATTCTTTACTACTGAGCCACCAGGGAGAATTAGCAAAAGATTTACCAAAGAGTCAGACACGACTTAGCGGCTGAACAAGAACAACTGTAGAAGAAATCAACCCTGCCAGCTCCTTGACTTTAACCCTGGGGATCTGATTGCCGGCTTCTGACCTCTAGTGCTGTTTGGGGGTCACTGGTTACAGCATCAATGGGACACCCCTGCAGTGGGCCAGCTGAGCTAGGGTTTGCAAACTGTGACTTTCCTGTCACTCCTGACTCCCCTTTGGTGAGCTGCTCCCTGTTTCCAGGCAGAAGCTAGAGGGCCCCGTTCCAGTGGGGGCCCTTGGGAATGAGAAGCTGGCTGCTGCCTTGGGAATGAGTAATGAGCTGGAGACCACAGCCTGTGGGGCTCTGATCCACAAGGCCAGGATCCGCTGCCTTCAGTTTCCATAAAATTGTCCCAGTTAGGATGATGCTCTCTGCTTCAGCCTTTAGAAACACACATGTGAGATTCACACTAGCATGGCCTGTTTGCTCTCCCTCCATATCAGGTTCCTGATCCCCCTTCCTTCGTTATCTTCCATGGCCATCACCCTGACCCCAGGAACCATCACCTCCTGTTTTGCCTCCTCCCTGGTCGTCTAGCTAGTTCCGTTCATGCCCTACCCTCCTCAACTCATCCTCCAGAAAGATCTGCAAACCTGAATCCGAGCTTGTCCAGCCCCATTCATTCTACAAATGAGGAAACTGAGGCTTAGAGAGGTACCCATACTCCTGAGAGGGTACATGGACTGGGGAGGCTTTGGACAAGTAGCCCCTGGCAGCCATGGGTAAGGGCTGCCCCACCTGGACCTGAGACACCTCTCAGGTGAGGTGAGGATCAGCTTTGGGTTGAAAGGGTGAGGATTCTGGTTGGCTTTGCCAATGTGATGTCTTGGCTGAACAGGCCAAGGACTGGGCAGGGGTGGGGGTAGGGGATGAGCAGCGGGGCCGCCTGCCTGCTCCCTCTCCTTCTCCCAGAACACAAGGCTGGCCGTGTCTGGAGTTTCCCCACCCCGACATGTCTGGGATGCCGAGGGAAAGTTGGAAGGCAGAGTCCCTTTTGGGATCACTACCATGGGCTTCTCTGGTAGCTCAACTGGTAAAGAATCTGCCTGCAATGCAAGAGATTCCAGTTCGATTCTTGGGTTGGGATGATCCCCTGGAGAAGGGAACAGCGACCCACTCCAGTATTCTGGCCTGGAGAATTCCATGGACTGTATAGTTCATGGGGTCACAAAGAGTCAGACACGACTGGGCGACTTTCACTTTCATCATGGAGGCAGAATTCTTACCAAGTCAGTCCTGGGTGGAAGGGCTCTAGAAAAGTATGGTTTTTCTAAACAATTAAGCTTGAGGAAGAACTTATAGGGTTCCCTCCTCTTCCAGATTTCCCTTTATAGTTTCTGAGCAATTTTGCAAGCTGCTGCTCTTTGGTAGAAAATTACCAATCTGTGTGTGTCCCTTTTGCCAACAGCCCAGTCCCTCCTCTCCGCATCAATGACAATAACAGTAGCGACCGTGCTGGGAACCAGCATCCTTCAGGTCCAGAACGTGCATTACGGTTCTCGGAACACGTTTACCTGTGTCACTGCTCAGGAGCTGTCAATCCTGAGGAGGCGGAGCCGGAAATACTATAGCCTCTATTTCCCCACGAGGCCCCGGAGGCGGAGACTTTCTTCCGTGATTGTCTCAGAACCTTCCTTACACCAGCTCTCTGCTGTTCCCTTCCTGTTGTGCCAACAGGTGGTACAGCGCTGAGCCAGTCTCCTGAGTTGAAGTTTGAACCCAAGCCCGATCTTTCTCTTGCCCCCACCCACTTTTTTTTGGTGGCATACAACATTAATTAATTATAACCAACTATGTGGCATCCATAGCTTCCTATGTAGTTAGATCTTTATGGCAACTGCTGTACGCTATAAATCTGTGTGAGAAAGTGTGTGTGTTATGGGCATAAAGGACAAGAAACAATATACTTAGTGGATTTTTTTTCACATACGATGGGCCTGTTTTTGAAATTTCTTTTGTCCTTTTTCAGAGGAGTTTCCAGCTGACAGTCATGAGGCTCCAACATGCTATGACCCTGGGTGTGGAAGCTTGGTCAAAATACTAAAAACATGCTGATGAATATCAAGAAGCAAACTCCTATATACAAATAAGAAATGGGGTTATTTCTTAGCTGATTGAATGGGTCAGAATGGTCACTGAGCATTGGTTGATGAAATATCAGCACGCTCACAGGGAAAGAAATTTTAAAAATTGAAGGCTCGGCTATTCGAGGCTTTTTGTATTTCCATACAAATCTTGATATTCCTTAAAAAATTGCAAATAGAACTGCCTTATGACCCAGCAATCCCACGCTGGGCATACACACCGAGGAAACCAGAATTGAAAGAGACACATGTACCCCAATGTTCATTGCAGCGCTGTTTATAATAGCCAGGACATGGAAGCAACCTAGATGTCCATCAGCAGATGAATGGATAAGAAAGCTGTGGTACATATACACTATGGAATACTACTCAGCCCTTAAAAAGAATAAATTTGACTCAGTTCTAATGAGATGGATGAAATTGGAACCGATTATACAGAGTGAAGTAAACCAGAAATAAAAACACCAATACAGTATACTGACACATATATATGGAATTTAGAAGACAGTAATGATGACCGTATATGTGAGACAACAAAGAGACACAGAGGTATAGAGTGGACTTTTGGACTCTGAGGGAGAGGGAAAGGGTGGGATGGTTTGGGAGAATGGCAATGAAACATGTATATTTTCCTGTAAGAAACGAAGCGCCAATCTATGTTCAATGTAGGATGCAGGATGCATGGGGCTGATGCACAGGATGATTCAAGTAGAGGATGTGGGGTGGGAGGTGGGAGGGGGCTTCGGCATTGGAAGATTGTGTTCACCTATGGCTGATTCGTGTCAATGTATGGCAAAACAAATACAGTATTGTAATTTAAATAAATAAATAAATTAAAAAAAAATTGAAGGCTCGGTGTCATGAGTGGTATTAAAATGAAAATTGTTAAAATAACATCTTGATCGAGGGACAGAACATTTCAGAGAGAAAAGGATATCTCAGTTTTCTCATTTGTATCATGGGGATAATAACTGAGATTATCCCTCACACAGTTGTTGTGAGAATCAAATAATAAGATCAATCAAAGAAAAGCATAATACAGCTTGGTGTATACAAAGTATTCAATGTATTCTATCTAGTTAATTAGAGAATAAAAAGGAAATAGCAGAAACAGTAACAATAATAATTGGGTGTCTTGTTTGCTTCCCAGGTGGCGCTAGTGGTAAGGAACCCGCCTGCCAAGACAGGATACGTAAGAGATGCGAGTTTGATCCCTGGGTCAGGAAGATCCCCTGGAGGAGGGCATGGCAACACACTCCAGTATTCTTGCCTGGAGAATCCCATGGACAGAGAAGCCTGGTGGGCTACAGTCCTAGAGGTCACACAGAGTCGGACACGACTAAAGCAACTTAGCACACATCTAGTTTGCAAACCCAACTTGTAGCAAGCCAAGATGATCATCTGGCTTCCCCATTTTTCTCCCGTGCCTGCAGGGCCACCAGACTCTCTGTCACTCATGCTGGTGACACAAAAGCCTCTTGGCTACTACCTCCGGTGTCATTTGTCCTGTGTGTGCCCAAGGCATGTTACCCTAGTTCATGAGTCTGTCTCTCTCTTTTGATTTGAATCTAAGCTCTATCATTTGTTTGTAACACCATAGATATTTACACACTGGTCCAAGCCATCAACGCACCTCATCTAGATTGCTGAAATGGAATGACGGTCTTTCCTTCCATGGTCTTCCTTATTCCAATCTGCCTGTGCCTTCTGCCAGGCAAAGCTCCCCCAGTCTCTGATTTTACTCTCTCTCTTATGCTAGTAACAACCAGTCTGGGTTCCCATTCCAACTTGTCTGATGAGCATTCAGGGTCCCCAAGGCTCTAACCAAAGCTCACACAGTCTTCTCCCTGAAACCTCTGCCCTCAGCAGGCTCTTTACATCCCTCCCACCTCCCAGGTGGTTCAGCAGTCAAGAAAGAATCGACTTGTAATGCAGGAGACATGGCAGGAGCCATGGGTTCGATCCCTGAGTCAGGAAGATCCCCTGGAGGAGGGCCTGGCTACCCACTTCAGTATCCTTGCCTGGAGAATCCCATGGACAGAGGAGCCTGGTGGGCTACAGTCCATAGGATAGCAAAGAGCTGGAACGACTGAAGCAACTTAGCACGCACACACACACCAGATGCTAGGAGATAGATCTGGAACAGAGTCTTCCCTAGTGCCTTCAGGGGAAGCATGACCAGTTTTCCAGAACCAGGAGACAGAAAGTTTCTGCTGTTTTCAGCCACCCCATTGGTGGTACTTTGGTGCGAGTACCCTACCCAAAGCAGGAGCAATCTCACATAAGCCTCCGAGCAGCCAGCGATCCTGAAAGGCGCACTCTCTGAGCTCCCACCTCACCTGTGACCAGGAATGCGGGTCCTGCCTTCTGGCTCTGCTCTTAGGTGCCACCACCAGTTTCTGAGGCTCTCCTTCGAGGGCAGGCAGGCAGTGATTTTGTGGTAGACACTGTGGCAGATCACGGCTTCCCAGGCGGTGCTGGTGGTAAAGAATCCGCCTGCCCATGCAGGAGACATAAGAGATGCAGGTCCAATCTCTGGGTCAGGAAGAGGCCCTGGAAGCCCACTCGAGCATCCCTGCCCGGAGAATCCCATGGACAGAGGAGCGTGGCAAGCTACAGTTCCCGGGGTCGCAAGGCGTCAGAAGCGACAGCAGGCACGCCTGCACTGTGGCAGATTAAAGACGGCCACACGCTCACAGACACTGAGAGGTGGGGTTCGTGTCCCGTTCCTGTTCCCTGGAACTGGGGCTGCTCTGTGACCGCTCTGCCCAGTAAAATGTGACCCTGGGACAGCTCTGGGCCGGGACCTTTAAGAGGACACGCAGTTTCTGCTTCCTCCCCCTGGGAGCTCTGGGCCACCGTGTGAGAAGTCCAACTGCCCTGAGGCTGCCATGCTGTGAGGAAAGTCAAGCTACCTGAGGAGAGAGACGCTCTGTCAGCCCTCACTGTTCTAGCCCCATCATTTCAAGTCCTCTGAACCGAAGCCCCAGATAGCACGGGGCAGAGATGAGCCGTAACTGCTACACTCTGAACTTCTCACTCAGAATTGTGAAAGACAATAGATTTGTGATTGAAACTCCTAAGTTTTGGTGCATTTTAAGGTCTCCCTGGTGGCTGAGACGGTAAAGAATCTGCCTGCAATGCAGGAGACCTAGGTTCAACCCCAGGGTTGGGAAGATCCCCTGGAGAAGGGAAGAGCCACCCACTCCAGTATTCTGGCCTGGAGAATCCCATGGGCAGAAGAGCACTGTGGGTTACAGTCTATGGGGTCGCAAAGAGTCGGACACGACCGAGCGACTAACACTTTCAATTTTAAGGCAGCAATAGTTAACCAGCACAGAGGCAGGCCCAAGATATCAACCAAGAGTGTGAGAAGGTGTTTTGCATCTGGACTTTGAGGCCAGAAAATAATCTTAAGAATGACCACAAGACACCAAAGAAGGCTTGAGGTTGAGGAGGGGGTCCACACCTCCTGGACCACCCGGCTGGCTCCATCAGCAGGATGAGAGACACGAGTTCACCTGCCCCCTCTGCGGCCCCCAACAGTCCCCGAGGCAGACAGACAATGTGACTAGAAGGCAGGAAAATCTCTTTCGGTTACACAATACTGCAGGTAACGGCTCTGTGCGGGCCACCGCTAGGAGCTTCATGTATGGTTGTTAAACTTCAAAACATTTTGAAAGTAGTGTTTCACCAACATGGGAACTGCAGCTCAGATGCTCATGACGAACTCAGAAAAACATGCTCTAGGACCAGAGCTAGCCCAAGGCAGGGCAGGGGTTCAAGATTTGCAAAGAACCCAAGGGAGTTCAACCTTGGGCGACCTGACACAGGAAATGGCAGGGGCTAAGAGGAACTGGAGGAAGGCCTTTATAACAAATAAAACAGAGTCCAGTTTTTTGAGAGGTACCCTTGGAAATGACTGCCACATCTTCCATTTGGCCAACACAGATGATTCTAGCCACCAACCTAGAAATCTCGAGCAGCCTCCCAGGCCTCTGTGGGAGCCATGCCATGGAAATGATCTGCCAGGAGTCTTCTGGGGAACTGAGAGTCTGACGCTGTATAAACCCTAACATCTGCTGATTTGGTAAATGGATATATTTAGTGGTGGAACAGTTTTTCTCCCAGTTTTGTAACACTTAAAAAAAAATCCTGCTTGTCCTATTTTTTTTTTCTTTTTTCCTTTTCGTTCTTTTTTTCTTTATAAACTCGCAAGGGATGTTGCCATTCTTTCCATAGCAACACTCTAGGATACTGACTTTGCTTTACTGGGAGAAGTCTAAGTTGTCCCCCAGAAGGAGGGAGAAGAAAATGCCAGGCTGGAGTGGGGAAGAAATGGCTGGAACTCCAACACCCCAAATGAAGACAGAAAAGGCCTTGAGCCATTTTAGTTGTAAGAGCTACAGTGTCATCCCAGCTCCTGCCCCATCCTGCACTGAGGGGGTGCCTCCTGTGCGTTCAGAGCTGGTTCTGAAGTCCCCTATGTATCTCTTCTCAAAGGAAAATGATTCTGACAGTTGTACCATTCTTTCCAAAGTGCTGGCTGTTGTTCAGTCACCAAGTCGTGCCCAACTCTTCGTGACCCCGTGGACTGCCACATGCCAGGCCTCCCGTCCCTCACCATCTCCCGGAGCTTGCCCAAGTTCACGTCCATCACATCAGTGATGCCATTCAACCATCTCATCCTCTGTCATCCCCTTCTCCTCCTGCCCTCAATCTTTCCCAGCCTCAGGGTCTTTTCCAATGAGTTGGCTCTTTTCACCAGGTGGCCAAAGTATTGGAACTTTAGCTTTAGCATCAGTCCTTCCAATGAATATTCAGGGTTGATTTCCTTTCAATTTCTTCATCCTTCTGATGATGGGAGGGAGATAGCTTCAACTAGGTAACAACCTGTCGTCATAACATCAACTAGTCTCTCCATTAAAAAAAAAATAATTTCACTTTTTATTTTTGACTGTGCTGGGCCTTTTTGCCGTGCAGGCTTTTCTCTCCTTTTGGAGAGTGGGGGCTACTCTCTAGTTGCGTGCGTGGGCATCTCATCGTGGCGGCTTCTCTTGCTGCAGAGCACCAGCTCCAGGGTGTGTGGGCTTCAGCAGTTTCGACTCCCAGGTTCTAGAGCACAGGCTCAACAGCTGTGGTGCACGAGATCAGGTGCTCCGTGGCATGTGGAATCTTCCCAGATCAGGGATCCAACCTGTGTCTCCAGCAGTGGCAGGCAGACTCTAGCACTGAGCCACCAGGGAAGCCCTCATCTCTCCTTTTTAAAGGAAGGTGGATCCAGACATTTGGGGAAGGAACGGGAAAACCAGTCCATGCTCAAGGGCACTGTGGTCCCCACTTTAACGCACACCATGTGTGTTTCCTTTCATCCTCACAATGGACCAGTGCAGGGAACACTCTTATCTCCATTTCCTTGAGGAAACTCTTGATCTGAAGCCAAGAATCTGAATCTGCCACAACTAGGGAAGGCTCAAAGGCACAGAGCCAGATACACATTACTATCATGTGTCATGGATGTGGCACTGTTTGGTGTGTCGGCATGGAGGTGTGCCTTGGCCTGAAGGCAGAAAAGCTGGCACCTCCTATCAAGGATGACAGGGCTTAAGCAGGTCCATTCTGCCCTTGTTCTTTCCAACATGACCTTCTACCTCTCATTTCTATTCTCCAAGGGGCTGCAGTACTGAGTGGAAGAGCACGTAGGCGGGTGAGTGCCTGGGAGTCATTAAAAAAATAATACTTTCAGAGAATATATAATGATGTGGGAACATACTCATAAAATGTTAAGGAAAAAATGAAGCTGCAATGTATTGTATGATGCCATTTAAGTGACCTCTGGAAAAAGCAAAATTAGAGAAAAACTAGTGATTTTCAGGATATGGGGTAAAAGGGGCACAAAGGAATTTTGGGGGTGATAGGATTATTCTATATCTTGAATTTATCAAAGTGGGTTTATCAAAACTCACAGAACTATTCATCAAAAAGTGTGAGTATCACTGTATGCAAATTGTACCTTAATTTTAAGAAATGGCCCCCAAATTGCAGCTGCATATCAGTATATGGGGCTTCCCAGGTGGTGCAGTGGTAAAGAATCTGCCTGGCAGTGCAGGAGATGCAAGAGATGTAGGTTCGATTCCTGGGTTGAGAAGCTCCCCTGGAGAAGGAACTGGCAATTTGCTGCAGTATTCTGGACCGGGAAATCCCACGGACACAAGAGCCTGGGGGCTACAGCCCAGGGGGTCATGAAGATTAGGACACGACTGAGCACATCAGTACATACAAAAGAATTCCAATTTTGTGTTAGCACACACAAACACGTAAAAACATGCAGATGATATCAACATGGGTTGTCTATGAGCTGAGGGCGTATTCATGATTTTTTATTTTTTGTTTTATATTTTTTCAACAATTTCTATGACAACCTAGATTGTGATCTTTAGAATCAGAGGAGTGGCTTTATTTTGTTTTAGGAGAGAAAACATGGCTGAAACAGTTTTGGAGTCGAGCTCCATTTCTTAGAAGCTGTGTGACTTCAAACAAGTGGGGCCATAAACCTCTGAGCCCATCCTTCTCATCTGTAAAATGGGATAACACCATTCCCCTGGGAGGGCTGTTGCTATGATCAAATGAGAAAATAGCTGCAGACATACTTTATAAATTGAAAGACGCAGCTCGACTAGTAATCACTGCCATCCTCTCATCTTTGAGAATGTCTTTGATTTCTTAATCTGGTGGTTTTCAAAACATGATGTCATTACATATTCATGCTAGTAAGAGCCTGAAGTTAGCACATGACTTATTAAAAAAAAAAAGGAGTACTTATGTAGTGAGTACTTAATAAATACATGTGGAATGAATAAATGGTATGCTGTCCTCCACGTGCTGTACCAGAAAAAAACAGCAAACCATGCCCTTGCTCATCCGCTGCAACTGAGAAAATCTCCTAAATGGTAGATCGATACTCTGTACTGATTATGAATTCAGCACATTGCTATATCTAATGGCACCTTTAGGATGTTTAAGATGGACACCCCAAGCAGCTGACCATCTAAGTAGAGTGAGGTAACACATGCAAAGGTGTAACAGACGATAAGGAAAAGGACTTGGTGAAGGGGAGCCTAGTATATAGGGCAGTGGTGGTGGGGAGGGTTTTCTCCTGGCTAGGTGGGTCTACAGCTGAACCTTGAAAAACAGGAACGAATGGATGTTACGAAACGAGGCTGAAGGATGTTCCAGATATTTGGAGAAATTTGGTTGAGGTTTGACTATGTTTATCTCTTGCTTTTATAAATAAAACTTTATTGGGACACAGACAGCTGGGCCCCTGTTTGCTTTTACCCTTCCAAGGAGGATTTGAGTAGCTGCAACAGAAACCCTCTGATCCGCACAGTCTAAAATATTATCTGTCCTTTGCCAGAAAAGGTGGGTTAAGCTCTGGCCTGGGCCAAGACATACAGGACTGAACAAACGGTGGTATCTGCTGAGGTCCAGGTGGCAAGGGATCTGGATGTCAGGGGAAGTTGAGATGGGAGGCAAGGAAAAGATAGGGCAGGGAAGGCACTGAGGGAGGCAGGCGCCAGGACTGAAGTTCTTGTTTCTAAGGAAGAAAAACAGCTTCGCTGAATGTGGTGTGGGGAAGGAGAGGTTTGGGGGATCTGGACCAGCCGACAGCCAGGGGCCTGGTGGTGATGGCCCCCCAGCCAAGAGTACAAGAGAGAGAGGCCTACAGTGGCTCTGTCATCCTGCACAGGGCAGAAGAGTGAGGCTGAGGGGGTGTGGAGGCGGGCCCTCCCCACCGGCACCCACCCACACCCCAGGTGGCTACAGCTCTTTCACGGATTCCAATGCCGTCCTCTGAGCTTGGGGGTGTTGGAGACAGAAAAACCTGCTTCTACAAGAAAAGGGAGGGCTGTCAGGGGATAAAAGATATTAGTCAGACTCCAGCTTTGTTCTTTCCTCTCTGGTTCATTCATTTTTAAATGCCTTGAATGAACTTACTTCTTCACTAGTCAGTTCTACTCCCCTTGAATTTAGCTCCCATCCTCCTATCTCCATGAAAATTGTGCTCAAAGTAAATGATTTCTTAAGGGGTACACCCAAGCATCACACAAGATCCTAATTTTGTCCTCAAGGTCTGTTGCAGGGCCTGGTGTGCATGGGTGCCTAATAAAAATGTTGGCTGAACCCCTGAAGTGACAAGGGTGGGTAGGATACAGTTCCTGTCTTGGGGACCGTGTCCTTCCTGGGTCTCAGTTGCCTCATCTGTAAAATGGGGATGATAGTGGCTCCTTGCTCCCTGGAAGAAAAGCTATGACAAACCTGGACAGCATATTGAAAAGCAGAGACATTACTTTGCAGACAAAGGTCCGTCTAGTCAAAGCTATGGTTTTCCCAGTAGTCATGTATGGATGCGAGAGCTGGACCATAAAGAAGGCTGAGTGCTGAAGAATTGATGCTTTTGAACTGTGGTGTTGGAGAAGACTCTTCAGAGTCTCTTGGACTTCAAGGAGATCCAACCAGTTAATCCTAAAGGAGATCAGTCCTGAATATTCATTGGAAGGACTGATGCTGCCAGCTCAATGCTTTGGCCACCTGATGTGAACAGCTGACTCATTAGAAAAGACCCTGATGCTGGGAAAGTTTGAAGGCAAGAGAAGGGGACAAAAGAGGATGAGACCGTTGGATGGCATCACTGACTCAATGGAGATGAGTTTGAACAAGCTCTGGGAGATGGTGAAGGACAGGGAAGCCTGGTGTGCTGCAGTCCAGGGGGTCAAAAAGAGTCTGACACAACTGAGCGACTGAACAACAACACCACTGGCATTTACTTTATATGATTGTGAGGACTAAATGAGTTTAACAAGAGCCACTTAGAACAGAGCCTGACTCAAGGTAAGAGCGCAAAAGAATATTGTAAAGCTACAAGAATCAAAGCAGTATAATACCAGCACAAAAACAGAAACATAGATCAATGGAACAGAACAGACAGTCCAGAAATAAACCCTGACACCGATGGTCAATTAATCTATAACAAAAGAGGAAAGACTATTCAATGGAGAAAAGACAAAATTGGACGGCTGCACGTAAAGAATGAGATTAAAATATTTCCTAATACCACATACAAAAATAAACCCAAAATAGATGTAAGACTTAAATGTAAAATTGATAACCATAACTCCTAGAAGAAAATACAGTGGAACACTCTTTGACATAAATCAGAGCAATTTTTTTGGATGTCTCCTAAAACAAAAGAAATAAAAGCAAAAATAAACAAATGGGACCTAATTAAACTTAAAAGCTATTGCACAGCAAAGGAAATCATCAATAAAAAGAAAAGATAGCCTACTTAATAGGAGAGAAAACTGGCAAATGACATGGCAATAAGGGGTTAAAATTCAAAATATATAAACAGCTCATGCAACTCAACACCTAAAAAGCAAACAACCCGAGTGAAAAATGGTCAGACAGCCTGAATAGACATTTTTCCAAAGAAGACACACAGATGGCCAACAGGCACACGTGAAAAGATGCTCAACATCGTTAATACCAGAGAAATGCAAATTAAAACCACAATGAGATACCACTCACACCTATCAGAGTAGCTATCATCAAAAAGAACACTTAAATAACAAATGTTGGTGAGGATGTGGATAAAGGGGAATTCTAGCACAGTGTTGATAAGAATGTAAATTGGTGCAGCCACCATGGAAAATGGTATGGAGGCATCTCAAAAAATTAAAAATAGGCCAGGGATTAAGAGGTACAAATAAGTTACAATGACATTTTGTACAACATGGGGAACATAGCCAATATTTTATAATAACTATAAATGGAATATAACCTTTAAAATTGTGACTCATTATACTGTACACCTGTAACTTACATAATATTGTACAGCAACTATATTTCCGTCTTAAAAAAACACAGAACTATTATATGACCTAGCAATTCTACTCCTGGGTATATAAAAACCCCAAAACACTAATTCAAAGAGATACATGCTCCCCAATGTTCATACCAGCACTATTTACAATAGCTAAGATATGGAAGCAACTTAAGTGTCCATCAACAGATGAGTGGATAAAGATGTGAGATACATGTATTAAAAAAGAATGGAATTTTGCCATTTGCAATGACATGGATAGACATGGAAGGTGTTATACTTAAAGAAATCAGATGAATATCATCTATATATGGAATCTAAAAAATACATCAAACTAGTGAATATAACAAAAGAAAGCAGACTCACAGATTCAGAGGACAAATCAGTGGCTACCAGTGTGTGTGGGGAGTGGGGAACAAGACAGAAGTAGGCGATTAAGAGGTGCAAACAACTACGTATAAAATAAACAAGCTACAAGGATGTACTGCACAAACAAGGAATACAGCCCAGTATTTAAAAATCGTGAATCACTGTGTTGTACTCCTGAAACTTATATAATATTGTATATCAACTATACCTCAATTTTTAAAAAAGAGTTAGTGGATGTTAGTCATTAGTTTTATTAGCATAACCTGGATGGGCCCAGATATGAGCAGTGAAATCCTGAGGGTTATGAAAAGCTAAAAAGTAAAGGTTGAAATTATTTCCATTGAGGGGATCCAGGGAGCCTTCAGAGTAGAGGTTCAGTGCGCGGGGTTCTCTGGGGAGAATCCTCACGGCCTCTCTGGGCAGAAACGGAATGGTAATTGATTACTGATGTCTGCTGTGGGCAAGGAGAGTGTAAGGGTGGTGGCTGTGTCTCCTGGGCCCGTATTGTTTGTTTTAGGATTCAGACACGTTAGGGCACATTTGGAATTCTGGCAGGACATTCTCGCTAATAATGTTTTGAATTCTAAGAACCCAGAGCTGTTGGGGAGCTAATGTTTCCTTAGGGAAGGCATATACCCTGACTCAGGAACATCGCCTGAGTCATCAGAGGGAAATGCGATGTGACTGCAGCCTGGTGTCTGATCTCTGTCAGATCGTCCTCTGGCCCAGGTTGCAAGGATCCATGCCTAATTCTGAGAGGAGGGGACACGCAAACACTCAGAGTTTGCTCAAGAAAAATCTCTGCGTGAAGCAGCACTGCGTGGGCTCCATGACAGAATGTGACACATAGGGTGGGGGTGGACTCTCCTCGTCACAGCGGAGTTCACCGTGGGGGTGGGACGGTGGTGGTTGGGTGTTCTGTCAGATGCTGTGGGACCTCAGAGAGGCAAGAAGAGGAGGCTCAACGCCGGCAGGAAACAGGAGGTGGGGTCACAGTAGTTTCTTGGAGTAAAGACTATCATGCCTGCTGAGGGTCCCGGGAATAGTTCAGTTCAGTTGCTCAGTTGTGTCCGAGACTTTGCGACCCCATGGACTGCAGCACGCCAGGCCTCCCTGTCCATTGCCAACTCCCAGAGTTTACTCAAACTCATGTCCATTGAGTCAGTGATGCCAACCAACCATCTCATCCTCGGTCGTCCCCTCCTTCTCCTGGTTAGGGGCCTGGAGATGCTCGGGTGCTGGAGTCCCACCACAGTGGGTGGGGAGAAAGCCTCACGCATGGGGACCCAAATGTGAGCCCAAGGCTGGGAGCCCTGAGGAACACAGGTCACGGTTAGACTGCCTCTGAGCCCATAGTGGAGGGAGGTGCTGGCTGCCTGGGGTGGGGGCAGAGGTGCTGGAAGGTTCCACAGAGACCAGGGTGGAGCCAGGTGAAGGTGAGGATGGGGACCTGGAGAGGGAAGGGCATGCTGAACCAGGGAATGCGTGAGCCAACGCATCAAGACACAAAAGGAAGGCTGGACCCGGGAATGGTGCGGATTTGGGTGGATTGGGGTCTGGAGAGGAGGCTGGGAGGGGAAGTTGGAAGGGGCTGGGAGTGGAGAAGGCCGATCAGAAGCATGAAGTCGAAAAGCAAGAACTCCACCTTGGTATTTGTTGCATTTCCTGTTCCTAAGGACAGAAGCTAGCCCCGAGGGAAAGCTCCATGAGAAAATGATTCAAAAGAGGACAATTGGATGGAAGGAAGGCATCAGGATTGAGGAGAAGGAAGACGCTCCCTAACCCCTTTATTGGGAGCAAAACAGGAAGGAAACCCGGGTTGGACTTTTAAAGGAAAAGAAACCTGACAAGCAAGATGATGAGCAAATAGAGCAAAGAAGAAGGGTGTGTGTGCAGGCACGCACATAAAGCACAAGCGTAAGAGACAGGTTGTATTCTCAGCCCTGAGCCTCAAAAAAGTACCTCTGGGTTTAAAGAGAAGAAAAGCACCGGAGCCCTGCTTCCCTGGATTGAAGTGAACAGCACAAAGAAATGGGATGATTAGAGCCTTCCCAGGATGCAGTGCAGCTTCCTCCAGGCGCCAAGGGGAAAGGACCCCTCTTAACCTGGTCCCCGGTGCTCCCTTCTCAGCCTCCGAGGTTCAAAGGGATGAGGCTGGAGGATGTGCAGGCCAGGTGGCCCTGCCCAGCGGGGCTGCGGCCACGAATGGGCCTCCTCTCCTTGTTCTCACCCCGTTGCCCGTCTTTGGAGCCTCGCTGAGAAGGACGGGAAACGGGGCCAAACCTGAGATGAAAGTGCCTGTAATCTCATAAAAGAGCCAGGCGGAGGCTCTAAAAGACACAGAGGAGTTAGCACCTGCCATTTGCACTTCAAGGCAGGCAGTTTGAAACCCACCAAGGCCAGAGGCCTGACTGTCCTTCCCCATCAGTGTCCCCAGGCTCAGGAGAGCAATGGCCCCGGGGGCCAGAGGGTGCTGGTCGGTCGGTCATGTATCCTGTGGGTTGCCGGAGGATGAGGATGAGAGGCAGGAAGCTGGAAATCGAAGCCCCAAGCTGGAAATCCACATTTAGGGGAGCTGAGACTTAAAAACCCATCACATCCATTCCTTGCCTGACACTGTATTTATTACTTTCCTTGGCCTTCAGGCCAGAGTACAATGGGGAAGATAACCCACTACCACCAGTGAATCATTCCCCAAGGCATCACAAAATGAAACTCTGCCAGAAATAAGAGAAGAATGAGTCTGCTTTTGATGGGACACCGAAGCCTTGCTGCTTTTATTTGCTATCCCGAGAAATTCTGCTGCCCTGCTAGAACCCGAGGTTTGCCCAGGCACCTGTTAACCACCCATAACCAGCAGAGGGAATGTTTTCTCATAGCAGAAAGCCAGGAAAGCAAAAGTAGAAAGAAATGGGTGATTCTCCAAGAAAATTCCCCAAATGATCAGTACAGGACCTCTGACAAATTTCTGACAAAGTCATCTTCTATTTTCCATAAACGATCTAGGAGGAGACTTGGGGAGATCCACAGGCTTGAAGAGAACACGTTGTCCTTTCCAGCTGTGAATCACTATGACAGTGGGAGAGGCCTCAGGGGCCACAGGAGGTAGAGTGAAGTGGGAAGAAGGCTGAGTTCAGAGTCATGCACCCTGATGGCGTGACACAGCCGTGTTCGTAAGATGTGGCCTCTTGGTTACCCACTGTACCTCCGGCAAGGTGTCTGCATGGAGAGGGCCCCTGAAAGGGAACTGGAAGGCCTGAATGCTCTTCCTAGTATTGTCCCTAACAGGTGTCGCTGCATCCCCTGTAAGGCATGGGGGCACTGAATGGGATGAGCTCTCAGGATTCAGCTCCAGCCCCCAGGGCTCTGAGATGCTAACAGCTGGTTCAAGAAAGGTGAAGAGGCAGAATCCTGGAGACTCAGCAGGAAGTGGGGGAAGGGTGTTCAGTAGGTGCACAGTCATGGCTGCAAAGAACCAGCTACAGCAGACTCAGCCTAGAGTTAGGTTTCAGGAAGGCAGGGAAGAAAGCAAGATGCTCCCCTTTGGGAAAAACATTAAAATCTTTGCCGCAGGAACCATCGTAAAGAGAGATGTGCCTCCCATAAAGACAGAGAAGTTTCTCTGGGAACAAGTGAATTGTAGACTCAGAACATCAGAAAAATCTAAGAAAAGATAAAAAAGCTTAGATAACAAAGCAATAGGGAGAAAACCACTTCTCTAGGAGCTGAAGGAAGCATTTGAATTAACCTGTAAGGTTTACTAGGAAGCAGAGGATTTCTTAGTAAGAAATCGGTTGCAAGTTTTAATTAGTTGGGGTTTTGATAAGTGGCGGATCTTAGAGGCAGTAAAATGCCAAGTGATGGGCCTGAAAGGGCAGGTCCCAGGAACCAGGGACAAGGTGGGCATTTCGCTCCGGCAGTGGCCTATAA
The DNA here is from genome assembly GCA_917880005.1 of Nanger dama. Lineage (NCBI taxonomy): Eukaryota > Metazoa > Chordata > Mammalia > Artiodactyla > Bovidae > Nanger > Nanger dama. The sequence goes on from CAKJTW010000075.1 coordinate 1,636,393, forward strand.
TGAGCTTGAAACTAGGCCAGGGCTGAACTGGGGCCGCAGGCGTGGCTGAGAAATAACCAGTGGGGCCCTTGTGCCTGTCAGTCGTAGACAAATGCCATCTGCTCTGGCTGCTGCTTGCTCGGCCCCCTTCTCTCTCTGTTTTACCATTTGTGGTTACGGTGACCTGGCTGGTGGGAAGAAAGGGGCTTTAGTGTCCTTCTGTCTCTCTGGCTCAGTACATGCTGCCATGTTGGCCCAGGCAGCCTGGCAGAGAGCTGGCTGCCAGGAACAGACAGCAAGTGAGAGCAGGCACTCCCCAGAGCTGTTTGCTGGCTTGCCTTCTCCCTTGTCAGCCTCCCCTGAGCACCTCCGAGGTGTCAAGGACTGTGCTAGGTGCTTTGACTGATAATAAGCAATCTTTCCTTCCTGTGTTCAAGGAGGAGACAGGTTAGAAGACAGGCAGAGATGTGACAACAGATTATGTTCTGTGGATGAAGAGGACAGAAAGGAGTATAGAGCAAAGAATGGGTAGGTTCTGTGGGGGTGGAGTTCAGGAAAGGCTTGCCCCAGGAGCCCTCTGAACTCATTAAGGTCATAGTTAATAGGCTGGATCCACCTGTGGACTTGGAACTTGCTGGACTCTATGCACTATCCTTCCTATCAATAACTGATAGTGTCACAATCTTTCTTTTGATATTTACAGGTAGTTGGCTCAGGAAAGAACCATGAGTGACTTAAAGCACATGCTCTGTGGTCTGCGAGCAAGACCAAGCCAGAAGGGCACCACATTCAGGCTCCACTGCAGATGCTGCCCAGACTTCTCAATCAGTCCTATCAGTCCCCTGAGTGTAGGTCGCTCAGGACACAGCACCTCCCAACACCTTGCTCTCTGCTGGTTCCCATCGTGGAGGGCAGGATGAGAGCCACACGACTGTTGAAGAACTTCCTCACCTGCCTGACTCCTGGGAGTCTCACCCCTGCCAACAAGTCTTCTAGGCTCAGCTAAGGCTGTGGATGAATTTTTCCCCTCAAAACCTACCCAGCTCTGAGGCAGACAGGCTTGTGAAAGCATGATCTCTGGGGGCAAGGAGGTTACTGAGAAATAGTGGCTCAGCTCCGGAGACGGGCAGAACTGAGTTCTAATCTGGGTTTCTGCCGTGCAAACATCTGTACGTGAACGTTCACAGCAGTGCTATCCTAACCATCAAAAACAGGAAATGTCCATCAACTGATGAGTGACAAGCAAGATACGGTCTTTATCCATACAATGGGGTCCTACTTGGCAGGAAAAAAAAAGCATGAAGGGCTGGCATGTGCTACAAAACATGATGCTAAGTGAAATAAACCAGTCACAAAAGACCACATAACTGTATGACTCCATTTGTAAGAAATGTCCAGAATAGGCAAATCTATAGCAGCAGAAAGCAGATTAGTAGTTGCCACGAGTGTAGGGGAGGGAGGCCTGGGGGAAAGGAGGGAAGTGGGAAGTGATTGCACAGGGGTACCAGGTTTCCTTCTGGCGTGATGGAAATGGTCTAAAATTGTGCTGGGAGTACGCAACTCTGGAATAGAATAAAACCTGCTGGCTGGTGCACTGCACCCGGTGGATTACACAGTATGTGAGTGGTCTCTCAATAAAGCTGGTATCTTTACACCTTTTCCTGGCTCCCTCTAGACTAAGGCTGATGAAAGACCTTTCTTTTGCCCGTCTCTGTCTTCTGAGGACCTGGCACATAGTAGATGGATGCCTTTATATTTGCTAGTGAATGGATACAGTGCCTTTGGCAAGCCCCTTAGGTTCTTTCAGCCTCAGTTTCTGCATCTGCAAAGTGGAGATAAGACACCTCTTGCAAAGGGCTGCTGATTAGGAGACAGGCACTGGAGGCTGTTGGGTCTGGGACACACAGCTAGGCTGATTAAAAGGTGGTCCCTGGATTTGCAACCATTGACTAGGCTACACAGGCTGGGTCCCCGCTACTGGGAATGCTGTTTCGTAGCCACTCACCCAGCTCTTATCACACATCCATTCTTAGAGCCCAGCGGCCATGCTGTCACACACAGCAGCCTGCAGGCGGCCGGGAGTCAGCTTGTAAGAGGCTGCTCCTGCGAGTGCCCCAGCCAGCAGGAGGCTGGTGGACACAGCAGATAGCATTTGCTGTTTCTGTCAGGAGGGGCCTCTAACAGGCTCTCCCAGACTGTCTGTCACTGCCGGTCAGGGCTGACACCAGCTCCGAGCCACACTGCCCATGAGCAGCACATGCGGAAAAGCCACAATATTTTCAAAACAGTCAGCTGCGTGAGGGTCAAGGCTGTGGGCATGGAAGCCAAGACAACTGGAAAGACTGCAGAAGAAAGGAAAATGCCTGTTCCTCTTTGAACAAAGGGCCCTGCGTTTTCGTTTCCTCCTGGACCCCACAAATTATGTAGCTAGCCCTGCCTACTAGACTGATCTCACACCTACTTGGTGAATTGTGACTGACAGTTTGAAAAACACTGTCCCAGAGAGCTGACCGAACTGCAAGCTTTCCTCCAACAGACTGACATTTAGGTCCCAGTTCCACAGTGAGCTGGCTGTGTGACCGTGGGCCAGTCACTCGGCTCTCACCTTCTGTGTCTTCATCTGCCAAACCAGCATAACGATAGAATTTACTGTTAAGAGTCGGGTGAGGCCTGACTAAACAAGGAAACAGGCAAGGGCAGTGCCCTGGATTTAAGAAAGCAAATGGTAATGGTGATTGCTGGCCCCTCCGGTCTTTGGCCTGGCTCTGATTTTTCTCACTTTGAGTCACTTCTCTGAGGAAAGGATTTCTGAGCTGGGTTTTGAGGTGCAAGCAGGAGTTTACCAGGTGAATGAGAGAGGGAAGGAGAACACTGGGCAGACAGGCTGTAGAGAAGAGGTTCAAAGGCGTGGTATGTCTAAGGGAAATGGCAGCAGACCACATTGACAGTGTGCACTTCTGGGAGTGGGGAGGTGAGCCACTGGGAAGCAGGGTTCAGGGGAGGGGCGGTGGGAGGGGCTTATCTTGGGGAGGTGGGCCTTGGGCAACATCGACTCACCTGATAGCCAATGAAAGCAGGGGAGGGCTTTAGACTGGCCGAAGTCACCCTGGCTGTGGGATGGAAGATGGATGGAAGAGGGTAAAACCAGAGGCTTCAGAAAGAGGCTAGGCATGAGATGCAAGGCCCTGCCAAAGAGAGTGACAGGAGGGCCGGAAAGCTGTCACCGAGTAGGTCGGTGCGAATGTGGGAGGTGATGTGAGTGGAAGCAAGAGGGAGGAGAGGTCTAGGGAGAGGGTTACTGAATAAGAAGGATGAGTATTTAGTCTATTTTTAGAAACCTCCAGGGATGCAAAGTCTATACATGAACCTAAAGAGCAATGAATAATCACAAAGTTTTTAACTTTTCAAACTCCTTTTGGCTACCAAGCCCCAATCAGATAAACTTTCTTTAAGTTTGCTGTGCAGGTGAGTCCTAACCGCCACTGGCTCAGTGCCACAGATTTCTGGAACAAGGTAGAAGGCGTTTTCAATTACAGAACAAGTTAGAACTAAGTGACATCTGTGGAAGGAGGAAACCTCCAAGGAAGACTGAAAACGTGGTGGATCCACTGCCCCCCGGGCAAGGCATGTCTCCATCTGCCAGCGGAGTGCAGGTCGGCCTGGGAAGTGTGCTCAGAGCACAGAGGACCAGTATCGCGTTAGCTGCTCAGTCATGTCTGACTCTTTGCCACCCCATGGACTGCGCAGCCTGCCAGGTTCCTTTGTCCATGGGATTCTCCAGGCAAGAACACTGGAGCGGGCTTCAGTGTTAAAGCAGGGCAGACCAGGAGCCAAACATCATCTTCTGAAAGCAACGCCAAGAACGGCCTTCTTTTTTGGAAGGTGTGAGTTCCCTCTCTGCTTTCTCACTTTGCAGTTATTACCCTAGCTGCAGCCGTCACCGGGAAGCGGTTTTTGCATTTAATTGGGGTATAGTTGCTTTACAATGTTGCGTTAGTTTCTGCTTTACAAAGACAGGAATCAGCCATATGTATACATACATTCCCTCCCTCTTGGACCTCCCTCCCACCCGCTATCCCACCCATCTAGACCACCACGGAGCACTGAGCTGAGCTCCTTATGCTACACAGACCTTCCTCCTGGCTATCTGTTTTGCACATGGCAGTGCACATGCGTCAGTCCCAATCTCCCAGTTCACCCCCAACCCCCACCAGTGACAAGTGGTTTTTAAGTACTCTGAAAAATTAATTTTGGAGCTGAAGTCTCTGATACTTGAGTGCTAGTTAGGTGTGAGACAGATCCTTCTTACAGTTTAAGGTCAAATAAAAGGATGGCAGCGACAGTGAGAGTCTTCCATGTGGACAGGGCTTTAAAGCCTACACGACACTCCCGTCTCATCTGTGTTCACAACAGCCCTGAAGGATCAAGGGGGAAGGACTACCATCCGATTTCACCCACAGAGAACCCACACCATCTGTGAAAGGCGTTATATGGTCGCAGGGGGCGAGCATGGAGGGAGGCCTTGTGTCTTTTGCCATCTGTCCTCCCATCACGCTGTTAGCCAGGGAGACCCTAAGCTATCTGGAGAATGTGTCTGTCTGAGAAATGCAGCAACAGGCATTAGAATTAAGTTTGGTGGGTTTTTTTTTTTTTAGATATTTTTTTTTAATGTGGACCATTTAAAAAATCTTTATTGAATTTGTTATAATATTGCTTCTGTTTTATGTTTTGTTTTGTTTTATTTTTGGCCATCCTCAGCCTCTTGACCAGGGATAGACCCTACACCCCCTGCACCGAAAGGCAAAGTCTCAACCACCGGACCATCAGGGAAGCCCCTGAATTAGTTTGGTTTGGAATTAAAAAACCATGCCGTACTTTGGTGATGCCTTCCACTGGGCTCTATGCTGAGGAGGCCAGTATAAAGGCACTATGTCTTTTGAGTACTTAAGATCCAGGCATTTTATGTAGCTTTGATTTCATTTACTTCTCACAGCACCCTTATGAGATGGGTGTCATTATGGGGAAACATCCTCTGACCTGACGTGCAAGCTCTGGGCATCCATACGTAGAGGCTGGGCAGTTTCAATATAGCTGCATGTCTGTCATTTTTTCCAGCACTCCTGGGAGGTTTCCTATTTTGAGGAAATTGAGACCAAGAATGGTTTAAGCAAGCTGATGATAGACCCCTAGGATGGGAGCAGCCTTCATGCTCTGTCCTTTTCAGTTAAGACCATCTTCAGTTCTTTGGGACTTCCTTGGCGGTCCAGTGGTTAGAAATCTGCTATCCATTGCAGAGGACATGCGTTTGATCCCTGGTAGGGGAACTAAGATCCCACATGCGGCGGGGTAACTAAGCCTGAATACTTTGGAGCTCAAGTGCTGCAATGAAGATTCTGCATGCCGCAACTAAGATCCAATGCAGCTAAATTAAAAAAATTTTTTTAGAATTTTTAATTTCACCAGCAACATCTGATTTTTCTGAAAATCTAAACGATAACAGGAGTGTTCAGGGGAAAATGATCCTCCACTTCTGCTTCTCTATTTCCACTCCCCCCACAACAGAGCTAACTGCTTTTAACGGTTTGATGTCTATCCTTCTCCCAAGCACAAACACACCCACACACAGAGATTATTTTTCACAAAAGGGATTGCACCAGATGCATTATTCAGCAACTTGCGTTATTCACGTCACCACGTATCACAGTTACCATTCCCCATCCACACGTTAAGAGTAATTCTTATCCTCCTGGCCAGATTTCATCGTCTGAAGGTAGCATACGTCACTCCCCTATGTCTAGACTCTTGGGTTGTCTTCAGTTACTCGTGAATTCTGCACTGAACATAGTTGTAAATGTAACAGATCCCTGAGCTGTAAGCTCTCAGTAAACATTTGCTAAATTTTTAGCTTCCTTATCTAGCTTTATTTAACTGATGGCTTCTATTCAATTCCTATTGCGTGTCAGTGGCTCAGTCGAGTCCGACTCTTCGCAACCCCATGGACTGTAGCCCGCCAGGCTTCTCTGTCCATGGAATTCTCCAGGCAAGAATATTCTCCAGGCAAGAATATTCGCCAGGCAAGAATACTGGAGTGGATTGCCAGTCCCTTCTCCAGAGGAACTTCCCAACCTAGGGATCGAACCCTGGTCCCCTGCATCGCAGGCAGATTCTTTACTGTTTGAGCTACAGGAAGGTCTGTATTCAATTCCTATTGCTATAACTCATTTCAAAGAGCTGGAGTTAACTATGTCTGAGACTCTCAGCCACAGTGAAAACTGGTTACGTTCATGGTCCACTGGTGATAGTTATCTAATCCAAGACTGAATTTGGGTTTATATAGATAGGGCTTCCCTGTTGGCTCAGATGGTAAAGAATCTAGCTGCAATGCAGGAGACCTGGGTTCGATCCCTGGGTCAGGGGATCCCCTGGAGAAGGAAATGGCAACCCACTCCAGTATTCTTGCTTGGGAAATCCCATGGACAGAGAAGCCTGGCAGATTACAGTCCATGGGGTCACAACAAGTCAGACACAACTGAGTGACTAACACACATAATTTTATTTTTAAACTTTTAAAAATTAAATTTTTAAAAATTTTGGCTGTGCTGGGTCTTTGTTGCTGCGTGCGGCTTTCTCTAGTTGTCACCACAACCAGAGCAACAGGGGCTACTCTCCAGTTGTGGTTTGCTGGCTTCTCATCGCGATGGCTTCTTCATTGCAGAGCACAGGCTCTAGGCTCACGGGTTCAGTAGCTGACCCATGGCGTGTGGGATCTTCCCAGACCAGGGATCAAACCCATGTCCTCTGCACTGGCAGGCAGATTCTTTACCACTGAGCTACCAGAGAAGCCCACCACTCGGTTTTCTAGCATAGCCTTTTCTACATGCCAGGCATTTTTCGAAAAGCCTTGTATGAACCCTCCAAACAACTGTGTGATGTACGTACCATTTCTAACAACCGCCTAAGGTACGTACCCTTTCTACCTCTGAGGAAACAGAGGCACAGGAAGACCGTGTAATTTGCCCACAGTTACACAGCTAGTATGAGCAGAGTTGGATCTGAAGCTAAGGACCTGGATCTGGCAAAGGACTATTATGTCATGCTTGCCTGACTCCTCCTAATAGACCTAAGCCTCTCTAGGGACAGAGCTCCATCTCATTCATGTTTGTATCCTTACCAGCTACCGTAGTGCAGGCACACAGCAAGCCTGAAACACATGTTGGATCATTTGGATTCCCTTGGGAGGGCAGTCCACTGGCCACCTGCCCTGTCCCAGCCATATACTGAGTTCATGAAGTCCCTTGAATTTGCAGCTGATCTAAAGTAGGTTGATGCCAGGCTGCAGGCTTCTCATTTTGTTTCATGCACAGAATACAAATTCAAGGGGGTATAGAGCTATGAATAATTTCTACTGAAGCAGACTTTTTCCATCTGGGGACCTGCCTTTTCAAGTAACTTGGATCCTTGAAACAGGAGGCTGGCAAATGCATTTTTAGCACCATTTTCGGAGTCCAGGGGTGACTTGAAAGGCTTATCAAAGTGGGATGAAGGCACCAACATAACCCCGTGGTTCTCCCCGCGGATGAGTCTGTCCCCCTGGAGGACGTCTGGCAACATCTGAAGATGGTTTTGGCTGTCGCAACAGTGGGGTTGGATGGCACCACTGCTCTCTGGAGGGCAGAGGCCAGGGGGACACTGCTTCGTCCTAGTGTGAGGATGATCCACCATGACCGAGAGTCAGCCGCCCCAAACGTCAATCGTGCTGAGGCTGACAAGTCCCCGTGAGCCAAGCGGCCCCCCAACCTGCACGCACAAGAGGCTCTAAAGAGGAAGCACTGCTCAACAATTAAATTAGGTTCTATGAGACTTTATTCCCAGAGAGCAGGCATCAATCACTGGGGAAAAAATAGAAGCTTTGTTTGGGCGCATATTCTGAGGCAGTTCTTTGAGAAGTAAGGTCCTACGGACCTTCTACCATGAAGCCACCAGGGAAGCTTATTAAAATGCAGATTCCAGGGCCTCCCTCAAACCCACTGTATTAGGCTGTATTGGTGAGAATATGAGGGATCTATGGTTTTAGGACACCCCAAAGTCATTCGTGTGCACACTGACATTTTTCTTTCATTCTTCCAGAAATAGGGGAGATAAATTGGGGGGTGGGGGGAGGAGTGTGGCAGACAAGACCATATGCATGGTGGTTTTTTAAAAGTTAACTAAAAATGCTCACATTTGAGCGTGGTTCCTCTAACTTCAGTCATCTGCATCACACTGTCGTGAGTTATGCCCTAGACAAATACCACCCATTGTCTTTTCTTAATAAAAGAAATTGTTTTGCAAAGTCTAGCATCATTCTAAGCAGTAATATGTATCACAACAGGTTACAACATAACACAGGTTATCTTTTCTCCTATTACTCTTGAGAATATATACCTAACCATAAAAATGATCAATATCCATCCAGGTCACTTAAAATCAGCATGCGGTACATGTAAGAGGCAGTGCCTTAGGGCAGAGCAATTACTGTCTGCCAGGAGAATGCTGATAACAGCGCCTGCAAGCTCTGTAAGGCAGACATGCATGGCTCTGCATTTGGAACCTCCTTTTCAGGCATGGATGACAACCCCTGACGCTTCCTGGAGGAGGAGGTATAGAGTGGGCAATGGCGTATGCACCTGTCCGTGACATTGTGGCTTCATCCACAGCTGCCAGCTCCCATCTACGAGCCTTTGAAAACAACCAACTTAAACCCAGCACGGGCACAAAATGAAGGGCCAATACATTTTGAGCCTCAGAAATTGGAACCCCCATGTATGATGAGCAGAAATTACACTCTAACCGTAAACTAGTGTCCACGATCATCTTTCCATTCCCAGAGTGCCCCCTGCTTTTTGGGGGTGGGGGACAGAGGGAAAAGCCTGATACACTGAAGGCTACAAAACAATTCATGTCTCTGCAAAAATCTGAACAAATATCCACTGTTTTTCACCAATATCTGACACCTTTTCCCAAAAAGCCAAAATTGACACAATGTTAGTTTTATCTGGGCTCTGCGCCCAGCCCACCTTGCTACAAATGCAACAAATACTGCACAGAATTGAGTGTGCCTATACTAGCTAACACCGCTTTATTTTTGTCTTTCCCTCCAATTTGCATCAAGCTGGCGGCATAATTTCCACCTCAGGTGAAAGCTCTTTGCCTTCGTTATTTCCTACTTGAAATACATTGATTTTCCATGTAAGTCAGGAGATGGGGAAGTGGCATGGGAGGTGTGACTGTGGAATTGGGTTAAGAGGAGAGAAAGACATCACATTCTAGACTCAGGTAAGACGGATGCAGAGAGAGAAAGAAAAGAAAACGTGTGAGAGCATTTCTCTTCGGGGACTCAGACAGAAGTGGTTCTGAATGAGGCCATAAATGGACACCCTCTTGCTGCAGCCTCATAGGCCTTGTTATTTAAGCAGCTCCTTTCTTTGTGCTGTTGGAAACCATGCCTGTTTGGGTCCAGCCAGAAAGACAAGGCAGGTTATGAACAAATAGTTAACAACTAGGTTCCATGTGTTGAGGGCAAATTCTTACTGCCGTTGAGCAGGAGTGGGGAATAAAAGCAGTGCAAATGTATGTCAGGAGTCTGGGGCGGGAGCTCCAAGAGAGGGGAGATGTGTGTATACTTATAGCTGATTCACTTGGTTGTATTTCTGAAACCAACAAAGCACTGTAATCGACTATGTGAGTCGCTCCGTCGTGTCCAACTCTTTGTGACTCTGTGGACTAGAGCCTGCCAGGCTCGTTTATGCATGGACTTTTCCAGGCAAGAATATTGGCGTGGGGTACCATTTCCTGCTCCATGAGATCTTCCCGACCCAGGGATGGAACCCGCATTTCCTGTGTCTCCTGCCTTGGGAGGTGGATTCTTTACCACTCTGCCACCCGGGAAGCCTAAAAGCAACTACGGTGGTGGTTGGTGGTTTAGTCGCTAAGCTGTATCCAGTTCTTTGCGATCCCATGGACTGTAGCCTGCTAGGCTCCTCTGTCCATAGGATTTCCCAGGCAAGAATACTGGAGTGGGTTGCAACTATACTGCAAAAAAAAAAAAAAAGTACGACAGGGAGAAGAAGTGCTCTCAGTGCTGTGGGAGAGGGTTGAGAGGCAGATGAGAGGGTCCATGTAGGAGATACAGGAAGACTGTAGCTCAGGGCAGAGAAGATAAAAATATCCAAGATGCTCCCAGCCTCCAGCCCTCTGGGAATCTGGAATTTCACGAGGGTGTGGCTGAGAACCTGCACTCATAGGGTTTGGTACTTTGGACCCGGTAGGGATTTGGTACAGGTGTGCTAAGCTGGTACAGGTACAGGCTGTTCTGTGGATGGAACCCCCTGACCCCGGACACCCAGGACTTCTGTAAAATTATGACACAATCCACGGAGTGAGTACTGGACAAGTCTGTGCAAAACCACTGCTCAACTGGAAGAATGAGGCTGGGAACAGGTCCTACTGGGCAGGGGCAGGTAGAGTAGCCTCAGGACCAGTTTGCCTGGGCGTGCGCCCTGGCCGCTCTCCAGGGAGTCACCTCCATGAGTGACATGGCTCCCCTGCACCTCGATTTTCTCATCTCTGAAGAAAGATCATGCTACGAGGGTCTGTCCCAAAGGACCCTTGTGCAGCTTTAAGAGAGTTAAGACCGGAAAGTGCAGAGAACAGGCCTTGGCACACAGAGCACAAAATAAGTGTCAGCTGCTCTCGTTTTCCTGTGGGCAGGACAGATTAATCCTATTTAGATTAGAAGCAAAAATGGCCTACAGTGTGCAGCCTGTGATGCCGGAAGGCAGGGAGGAAAGAAATCCAGAAGCAGGTTGATCAGGCTCAGCTCTGCCTTTGACACTGGGAATTCAAGCCTACAAACTCCACTCTTTTCAAGAGTTGACTAAGTATCTTTTCAACCATTTTTAGATCCTTTTCTAAAATGAACAGTTCGTAACATCACTATTACCACGATGGACAGCAGCACTTTTCTACTGATGGTTAACCACTACCACCACCATCGTCACCTGTCCCTGAGGCCTTTTCTACTGTTTCCTCATCTTCCATTTTTAAGTTTTCTTGGTTGTTTACCAGAACAAAAAGAGCTTTGGAATAAAAAGGACCTGGCTCGCTAACTTCATAGCTGTGTAGCCTTGGGTGAGCCATGACCCCTCTGTGAGCTTCAGTTTCCTCATCTGTAAAATACATTTCTGATGACAACTGGGGACGACTACACGAAGTGCCTGGGAAGGGCTTGTCACATGCATGGAGATGTTGAGTACACGGTGGCTTGCTGTCCCAGTGCAGATAAGTCAGTGGGCACCCATCGCTGCCATCCCTTGGAATGAAGGTCCTGAAATGTACTGTTCACTTGAAGAGGATGGGCAGCCATGACGTTTCATGAGTTTAAGCTTCCAGGTTGAGCAACCTGAGATCTCGAAAAAGCCCAAACGTGGCCTTGCAGTGACTTGACTACCTGGCAAGAGGACCCAACCTCCTCTGCACAGTGGATGGGACCTGTCTCTACATCTAGACTGGTCATCTCCTGGCTCATACTCCCAGTTGTTCTAGTTAAATAGGACTGTCTTGGGTCTCAGACAGGGGGTTTCGCCACTGATTAGCCTGAAGGAAAAACAAAGTCTTAGTTCTTTGTCAGGAAAACACAAAAACCACTCCACGAACGAGGCTGTGTCCTGGAATGAGAACCTGCTCTTTAGCTTTCTTGTTCTTTCAAAAATATACTTCAGTCAATGGAAATGAAATTGCTCCATTAAATTTCTAAATGTCGCATTAAAAAAAACCAAAACAAACAGACAAAATAAAAACCTCCCAGTCTGAAGGATATAAATCCCACACTGAATAGTGGGACATGACGTTTTCCAAAAACAATAGACTTGATTTTCAGAGTAAGAAATGTAATCCTTAGGACCATCTCAGAATATCAGGGTTTTGCTGCACTTTTGAAAGAAAGAATAAAGCTATGGTGGTGGACAGCAGGGAGTTACAATGGTTACCATTGGAACAAGATTACTTAATTCAACCCTCTCAGTATATACTATATTATCCCATTTCATAGATGACAAAACTGAGGCACAGTGAGGTCAGTAACTTGCTGAAGGTGATATATCCAGTGTATTTTTAAAATTTATTCATTTATTTATTTTTGGCTGCACTGGGTCTTCATTAACACGTGTGGGCTTTCTCTAGTTGCGGTAAGCAGGGGCTACTCTCTTCTTGTGGAGCACAGGCTCTAGGGTGCAAGGGCTTCAGTAGTTGTGGTGCACGGGTTTAGTTGCCTTGGGGATCTTCCTGGACCAGGGATCGAACCCATTCCCCTGTATTGGCAGGTGGATTTTTAACCACTGAGTCACCAGGGAAGTCCCAGGACATCAGATTCTAAAGCATGTCCCCATATTCTGGCTATTTGAAAGGCCATCCAACCTTGTTAATTTCCTCTCCAACTCACTGCCATGGAAACAGACTCAGAGGGGTTAAACAACTTCCTTGAGGTCACACTCAGATAACTCCTAATCCCCAGGCAGTCCTCTCCTTGGCGTCCTGTAATCAAATCTACACAAGCCGGGGGAGGGTGGAAGGAAGCTTCAGACATAAACAAAATTCTCTCCTTTCCTAGCACTGTGCTCAGACTTGGGGAGATAGTCCCTCACAGCAGAGCAGGGACTGGCTTCAGAGCCAGCCAAGTGGTGCTGTGACCCTGCCCAAGTGACTGTTTCTGAGTCTTGGTGTCCTGGTCTATAACATGGTCTAACAGGTGGCGCTAGTGGTAAAGAGCCCACCTGCCAATTCAGGAAATAAACTTGGGTTCAGTCCCTGGGTCTGAAAGATCCCCTGGAGGAGGACATGGCAACCCATTCCAATATTCTTGCCTGGAGAATCCCATGGACAGAGGAGCCTGGCAGGCTGAAGTCCATGGTGTCACAGAGAGTCAGACACGACTGAAGCGACTTGGCACGCATGCATGCAGCAACTTTGCCTATTCATGGCTAGATCCCCAGTTGCCTAATATTTGGCCACAGTAGATGCCCAATAAGTGTTTTTAAAAGCATGAATAGATAAATGAACCAAAAAGCCCCACTTCACAGTGTTTCTGTAGGAATTAAACAAGACTCTGCATGCACGGTGCATAAAATAGAGAACAAGTGCTCAAAACATGCCAGTCATCTCCATCATTGTGTCACAGGCATTCATATTCATTATCTTGATTTATCGTCCCCAGAATCCCATGAAATAGGTCTGGCTATGCCCATTTGATGCAAAGGGAAACCAGAGAAGAGGGCAGAGAGTGAAAGAATTCTTAGAGAAGAGCTCATCCATTTTAATAAAAACTGTACCTTTAATAAAAGGGTCATAGAAAAGAGCTATATAAGAGCTGTGGGAATTGGGCTTCGGATCCAGACTGGTGAGTGTTTCTGCCTCCCTCCTGAGTCCTCCTCCTTCGAGGGGGCAGCCTGGACCTGGTAGGGTGGGCCCCCCATCCCTGCATTAGCCATTGGCCCCTCCTGTCTGCAGAGAGCTCCGGCCGAGACACTGAGTGCCCAGCTGCGCTCTTACCGATGATAAGAGTAATCCTAATGAATTACAGCCTGATGACTCACTGATTGCAGGAGAGAGAAAAATTAAGAGTGAGCTGATTGAAACTCTTAATAAAGCTTATTCTTTGGGGCAGGGTCTGACTTGGCAGGTGGGAGGACTGAGGATCTTCCTGGGATCTGATGGGAGATTTTTAAAGACGGTCCTGATGGTCGCACTGCACAAGACTCTCCTCTCTGTGTACATTGGTTGGAGAATTTTTCACACAATCTCAAAGCTGCCTGGCTGCTAGACTGTGGGCACCTAAAGGGCACCCACCTTACTCCCTTGTTGCTCGACATCTAGCATCCTAAACATGTATGTGGGGGTGTGTGTTAGCTGTTCAGTCATGTCTGATTCTTTGTGACCCTGTGGACTGTAGCCCGCCAGGCTCCTCTGTCCATGGGATTTTTCAGGCAAGAATACTGGAGTGGGTTGCCATGCCCTTATCTAGGAGACTTTCCCGACCCAGGATTGAACCCAGGTCTCCCGATTGTAGGCAGATTCTTTACCATTTGAGCCATCAGATATGAAATGTCTGGTCCATACTGGAGACATAAGGAGTCTAGGTGCCAGTGAGAAGAACAGCAAAACAGCAGAAAGAAGCAGGGGAAAAAAAATGCTACAGGGTGAGAATGCACAGATTTGTTTATGAATTCCAACTGTAAAAGGAAATACAGAAATTGATTGCTGATACGTGAGCCATGCAAAGCCAATAATGCTGGAAGTAATCCCAGCGGCCACACCCTCTTCCTGCGCAGCTCAGCAAGCATCTCCTGCAGTGCCTCTGAAGAGAAGCCAGCTCCCCTGCAGAAGCGTCACCCCCAGGTGTCTGTTCCTCTGAAAGCGCCTTTCCCCACCTAATATAATTGCAAATGTCCTCACCAGGGCTCACACCTCCCCTGTGATGCGATTACTTTGGCTCTTCAGTCTGCCTCCACCTGTGTGTCCCCTTTAACGAGACAGGGGAGAGCAACAGGGAGTCATGAACTGTCATTTAAGGCAGCTCCTTGGTGATGGCCCTGGGGAGTGGGATGAGAGAAATCAATGTGGGGGTGTAGAAAGACAATATGAGAATGAAGGACAGATGCTGAAGCTCCAATACTTAACCACCTGATGTGAAGAGCCGACTCACTGGAAAAGACTCTGATGCTGGGAGAGATTGAGGGCAGGAGAAGGGGACGACAGAGGATGAGATGGTTGGATGGCATCATTAACTCAATGGACATGAGTTTGAGCAAGCTCTGGGAAACAGTGAAGGATGGGGGAAGCCTGGCGTGCTGCAGTCCATGGGGTTGCAAAGAGTTGGACACGACTGAGCAACTGAACAACAAGAATCTGAAGTCTTCTGAAATGGATGAAAAAAAAAGCCTGTCTGGATTCTCTGCCCTTGGTTGAGACTCAAAGTAGTGCCATGAACTCATCCAGAACAGTGCCATTCAAGCACTTCTTGAGGACACACTCTGTGTTAGGCACGGTTCCAGACACAGAGAGGACCAGAAATGACCAGGACGACATCCAGGTCCTCATGTGGGTTTCTTTGTGAGTGAGTGGAGGACTAGGGTCAAGATAACTAAGATGGATTTAAAAAAAAAAGGCGACAAGGAGAACTGAGAAAGCAGCCTGAGAGAGAGGAAGCCACTTTGCCTCCCATGCATGACATCACCTTATAAAGGGTGGGTAGATGCAAGGTGGGGCAGCTGGAGGGAATCCTCGGGACAATTCATTCTCACACCTTCTGAAAGAGGCAAGTGGCTGTTTCTGGTCTCTGAAAGCAGCAGGCACTGATGCTGTCTGCGGGGCTGGAGGCGGCTCTTTGGGATTGTGGGTTGTTCATGCTCATTTAAGAGTGAGATGGCTGCTGCCGGGTCCTCATATTCCCCTTTGAAAGGAGATCGCCTCTGGAGAAGCGAGGGTGGAGGGGGGACTTCTGCAGCTGGCTGGGAACCGGCCATGCATCTTTGGGCGAGAGAACCAATCCAGGACCACCCAGGATGGAGGCTGGCTTCAGCTCTCAGGCTGGCCAGGACCCGAGGGAAACACTGGTTGGCCTGGGTCACTGCTGCACACTACCCCATGATGGACCCTGGTGGGCAAGCGGGGTAGAGGGTGGCAACGCCCACAGGAAGAGACCCAGACACAGGGCTGGGGCTGTGGACAGGGAACGCTGGGAAAATCTTCCTGAGCCCAGACCAGCAGCTCCAGGCAGCTCCAAAGAATGTGGCTCCTTGCCCTTTTCCTGTCTTCTTCTGACACTCTTTTTCCCCTCTCTCTCATTTGTGTATTTTCTTTTTTTTAAAACGAAGATAACACTGGTTTATAACATCATATAGGTTTCATGTGTACAACATTATTATGTTTCCATTTCTGCATATACTACAGGGTGCTCACTACCAAAATTTTAGTTTCCATTCATCACCCTACAGCTGATCCCTTTACCCTGCTACCCTTCCAGACCAAGCGCAAACAAACACGGAGAAACAGAGTAGTTGTTACTAGAGGGGAAGGGATATTTTCATTTACTGATGCATTTCTTCCATCCTCTTTCCGTCTATCCAGTTACACTCACCAATCGCCCCCATTTCTCTTCCATTTCTCTCTCTCACACACACCACACACATATAACACACGACATACACTTGACACACACACACACAACACACACACATGCGTGCACAACGGCAGAGCACAATGTCAGGCTCAATTAGATCTGAGTCACACCTTGCCTCCAGTGCCCTGTGACACAGCTCACACGACTGAGCCTCTCTGAGTGGCCATTTCCTTGTCTTACAAAATGGAGATGATGCTAGGACCTTCTTCCTAGGGCTGTGGTGGGGACCAAATGTCTAAAGCTCAACACTGTACCTTCTTGGACCTGAGTAAAGCGCTGTTTGAGAGCTGCCGTTCCTTCCCAGGTCTTCTGTTAGAGCTGTGCCCACAATAATGACAGTAACAACATTTTATGATGTGTTTGCTGCTTTGGAAACACTCAGTAAGTGTTAGCTATTAGAATGAGTAATTTTGTTAATTCTGTTATATATCATATTGCTCAAATTAACTTAAAAATTCATAGACTAATATTCAGGGCAGGGCTCCCCCAGTGGCTCAGTGGTAAAGAATCTGCCCTCAATGCAGATGACACCAGTTCAATCCCTGGGTTGGGAAGATCCCTTAGAGGAGAAAACGGCAAACCATTCCAATATATTTGCCAGGAAAATGCCATGGACAGAGGAGGCTGACGGACTATAGGCTGTGGAGCTGCAAAGAGCTGGATGGAACTGAGTGACTAAGCATGTAATATTTAGGGCAGTTTTAGTTTTATAGAAAAAATGTGCAGAAAGTAGAGTTTCCCACATCCCTCCTCACCTCTCTTCCCCTAGTTTCTCCTACTATTAACATCCTGTACTAATATGGTTTGTCGCAACTGATGAACCTATGTTGATCCAACAAAACTGATCATTAACCGAAGTCCACAGTTTACAGCAGGGTTCACGCTGTGTACTGTTCATTTAATGGGTTTTGACAAATCTATGATGATACATGTCCACCGTCACAGTCTCATACAGAGGAGCGTCACCACCATAAAACCCCGTGCTCCCTCCCCACCACTCCTGGCAACCCCTGACCTTTCTGCTGTCCCTGGAGTTGTGCCTTTACCAGAACGTGCTAGAGCTGGCCTCATTCAATACGGAAGCACGCTGGATTGTCTTCTTTCACTTACTAAGATGCATTTACGGTTCCTCCATGTGTTTTCTCGGCCTGAGAGCTCATTTCCTTGTGTGACTGAGCATCACCCCACTGTGCGGATGCACCATGTCTTGTTTATCTAGGTACCTACAGAATGCCGTTTCGGTTGCTTCCAATTTTTAGCACATGTCGCTTTAACTTTTGTGCATTTTAATTAAAATAAATATTTCCCTGAAACTGGCAGCCTTTCAGACACGCTGCTATAAGTGTATGTGTACTTAACTCTTCATTGATGCCTTCCCAGCATATAGAGCAAGAAACTCCTCTATCAGGTGTAGACACCAGCAGAGCCCACCAGGCCACAAAGCCGATGCTGTGAACCACAGGATTTCGCAACAGGCCTGAACAGGGTTAACCATTTCCTCCCAGCGTGGGATGTCTATAGTTAAAATTAGGGTTTCTCCCATAATTCATGCACCTCAGTGTTCACAGCATCTCATCAAAAGATACATGCACCTCAATATTCATTACAATACTATTAACTGTTCACTATTCACCATAGCCAAGACATGGGAGCAAACTAAATGTCCATCAACAGATGAACAGATAAAGATGTCACTCAGACACACACGCACAGTGGAATACCACACAACCACGACAAAGAATGAAATGCCATTTGCAACATGGACGGACCTAGAGATTACCATACTAAGTAAATCAGAGGAAGACAAATGTCATGTGCTACTGCTTATATGTGGAATCTTAAAAAAATGATACAACTTAAATTCTACTAGTAAAGGGTGATGGCACCCCACTCCAGTACTCTTGCCTGGAAAATCCCATGGATGGAGGAGCCTGGTGAGCTGCAGTCCATGGGGTCGAGAAGAGTTGGACACGACTGAGCGACTTCACTTTCACTTTTCACTTTCATGCATAGGAGAAGGAAATGGCAACCCACCCCAGTGTTCTTGCCTGGAGAATCCCAGGGACAGGGGAGCCTGGTGGGCTGCCATCTATGGGGTCACACAGAGTCAGACACGACTGAAGTGACTTAGCAGCAGCAGCAGCAGTAAACTAGTAGAAGACCCACAGACATAGAAAATGAACTTACGGTTATCAAAGGGGAAGGGGGGGAGGGGGAGGGATAAATTAGGAATTGGGGCTTACCATATACATGCTGGTATATATAAAATATATAACCAATAAGTACAGGGCTCTGTACTCAACATATTATAATCTATAGGGGAAAGAATCTGTAAAAGGAAAAGTACATAAAATCTGAATCCCTTTGCTGTACACCTGAAACTAAGACAGCATTGTAAATCAACTATACTTCAATAAAATACAAGAAATAAAAGAAATCATGTTTTGCCAACTGAGGAAAAAATCAGGATTTCTGAGCTTTGGCACAGTTGACATTTAGGTCAGCTAACTCTGTTGAGGGGGACATCCTGTGTGTTGTAGGGTGTTCAGCAGCATGCTGAGATCCTTCACCCAGTAGACGCCAGGAGCAACCCCCTCCAGCTGTGACCACTGACCACGTCTGCAGACCTTGCCCATGTCCTCTGGGGGACAAAGCTGCCCCTGTCTCCGCCCACTGCTGAAAAGCACTGTTTAAAATACGCCGTTGTTGTCAGGGCTGTTACGATGAAGACTTTCAATGCCACTCTAAACCTCCAATGCAACATGGCACCTCCTAAGAGGGGCCCTTCCTTTACTGAACAGGACAAAGATGCCTCGGCCTCCTGATGTCTTCTGTATTTCATTCTCATTGGGTGTGTTTGTGTGAATCACAGCCACATGCTGTCACTGTGCAGATGGGCCCCTGGGTGGTTCCTCTGGAAATGACAAATTCAACATCTCGGTGATGTGACGCTGTTGCTGACTTGCCAAGTACCATACTGCTCACAGCTCAGGCCTGTCTCCTGACTGCAATCCGGAGACATCTTCACGAGCCAGCGAGGTCTCAGCAGTGGAGTCCAGACAGGCGAGAACACACCCTTCCTCTCACCCCAGCCTATTCGTCCGCAGCTCCCATTGTCTCTTTCTCCAAAATATACCCTGAAATCTGACTGCTTCCCACTGCTTTCCATCCTGGTTCAAGCTGCCATCGCCCTCTGCCTGCTCTCCTATTCTGGTGTCTGTTTTCCAACAATTCTATGCTGCTTCAGGAAATGGCAACCCACTCCAGTATTCTTTCCTGGAGAATCCCATGGACAGAGGAGCCTGGTGGGCTGCAGTCCATGGGGTCACAAAGAGGGATACGACTGAGTGACTGTCACTTCACTTCAGGGCAATACTGAAAAATCTGACCCAGATCACATCACCCCCAGCTCCAGTGGTTCTGTTTTGTTTTTCTGCAGTACTGTTACCCCTCTGTCTACCATCCTTGCCTCTATAATTGAAGGGGTGTCTTTGTGTGGAAATAGGAAGAATCAGAGGTTGGCCATATGTAAGGATCAGAAAAGTGCACAGTCATGCAGTAAACCCTGCACACACCTGAAACTAACATGATATTGTCAATCAACCATGCTTTGACCAAAAAAAGAGAAGAGAAAAAGAAAAAAAAAGCACCGGTGCTGAACCCAATGTAGGTACCCCCAACCCCCCGTTATGTGCTGAATTTGCATGGCCACCTGCACCCAGGGTTTCCACTGCTTGCTTCTGGTTCCTTGAGTTTTCTCAGTGTTCCCACCACCACTCCTCCCACGAGGGCCAAGCTTCGTTCAGCATGGCCATCAAACCTCAACACAAGAGCTCTGCAGTTTCACTCAGGCCCCACCTGGCCGGTCCCAAGGACTGGACCAGGGTGGCAAAAGTGGGCTTCAGGAAGAGGCAGGCACCCCTGGGCTTGGGAGGGAAGGGAGAAATGCTAGGGGATCCAAGGTCCAGTTTTGCATACTGTCCTTATTTCACAACTTGGGGCAGGTCACCACCCTTCAGAAAAGAGAAGAAAGAAGGTTTAAAAAAATTAATGAAGATTCTTGAGGGTGGAGGCAAAGGACCTTGTTCACAGTGGTTGAAAAAAAAAAAGCACAGAGCTCATCCCTTGGCTTTGGAATTAAAAAGAGGGCTGTGTGGGTGCTTGAAGAAATATGCAAGCAAAGTTACTGTTTCCACTCACTCCTTTCAGGGAATAATAACCACAACAGGATAAGCTGTAGTGCAATGATTGTCTGTGTCTGAAACGTGTCCAAGGAAAGGAAAGATGAATCACACACGGAAGCCTGATATCTCGGGAGCAGATTAAGACAACAAGCTAGCAATTTTGAGTCTGATTAGAAATGGCTCAAATCAGAACTTCCAGTTAAGGGTTTCAACAGGCTTCTGGTTTGAGGGGGCATGGAAGCAGAGAGGGAGATTGATTTAATTAAACCTAGTGCTTAATTAAGTATTCTTCCATACAGGCTATCTCCTTTCTGCATGGTTACTGCAAACATAGGTGCTCAGCACCATTGAATCTGCTGGCTGGAAGGTTTAAGGAGCTCAGGGAGGTTTCCGTTAGATATGTGAATATAGACACTTTTCTCATGGTAAGTTACAGAGCAGTAGAAGGGGACTTAAGGATGGGACAGAAGCCCCTTCTCAGAAACTGTGGACAAGCAGAAAGGATCCTGAATTTGGGGTCAGGGAAATTGGCTTCTACTTCCCACGTGGCCTCTCTCTAGCAGGAAGACCGTGGGCAAGTCACCTATCCCAGTGGACTGCGGAACGTGCTCATCACACTAGCCGTCTTTTGTGATTCCACTCCCATGCCCCCTAAGGATTTTGTCTCCAAACTACATTTAATAAGCTTCATTTCATTTCCATTAATGATTACTCAACATGCACATATTAATAGCAAGATGCAGTATTTATCACAGGCTTCCTGTGTGCTTCAGGTACTGTGGTTCTAAGCGCACGACATGGATTAACTACATAATTCTCAGAACGAGGTAATCACTATTATTCCCATTTTACAGAGGTGCAAACAGAGGCGCAGAAAAGGAAAGTAACTTCTCCAAGGTTGTGCTAAATCACTTCCATCTTGTCTGACTCTTTGCGATCCCATGGACTAGTAGCCTGCGAGGCTCCTCTGCCCATGGAACTCTCCAGGCAAGAATATTAAAGTGGGTTGCCATTGCCTTCTCCAGGGGATCTTCCTGATCCAGGGATCAAACCCTCTTACGTCTCCTACAATGGCTGCAGGGTTCTTCACCACTAATGCCAACACAGACAGTAAATGGTGGAACAGAAACTGGACCCACGATTCTGACTGAACACAGAGAAACAGTTTTAGTCAGTGTCGGCCTTGACCTCTTTTGCCAAAATTTAACAGCTGCAGCCTTTGTTTTCTTATGTGTGGAACACAGGCACTCATCCGTGCTCTAAGTACCCTTCACGAGTTAAAAGACTCTGCTGTCAAGGTGCTCAGAAAGCTTTATAGATGGGAGAGGTGTCAGGGTACGAGTGGAGGGGCCTAAGTGCCCAGTGTGGATCCTTTTAGTAACGCTCACGTGCCTGGCAAATGAAACTGGCAGCGATATTACATCTGAACCAGAGGAATTTGGGCACGTAATTCATTCAGTGTTTCTTAAGTGCTGGATGATGTTACTGCCTTCTGAGTCACTGGGTTCAGTGAACTCGACCTTTAGCTGGAGTAGGTTTTTTTTTTTTTTTTTTTTTTCCCTGTCCTAGGGGCATGAGCTCGGGGATTCTGTAAAGCAGTGGTCAACATCCTTTTTGGCACCAGGGACTGGTTTCATGGAAGACAATTTTTCCATGAACTGGGTGGGTGGGAATGGTTTTGGGATGATTAAAGCACATTACATTTACTGTGTGCGCATGCGTGCTTAGTTGCTAAGCCGTGCCCGACTCATGTGACCCCATAGACTGTAACCCGCCAGGCTTCTCTGTCCATGGGATTCTCCAGGCAAGAATACTGGAGTGGTTTGTCCATTACCTCCTCCAGGGGATCGTCCCAATCCAGGGACTGAACCTGGGTCTCCTGCGTTGGCAAGAGGGTTCTTTACCACTGAGTCACTGGCGAAACCCTGTTTATTTTGTACTTTGTTTCTGATCTAATGTCACCACTGATCCGACAGGAGGTACAGGTCCATGGCCTAGAAGCTGGGGACCCCAGGTCTAAAATAATGTTCCTACTGTCTGAAGGGGCTAGATGCTTGGGGAAGCACCAGTTTTAGATGATTTTAGGGTGGCAGCAGGGTTTTCCCCTACGTGCCGCGCAATCTCAAGGTTCCCAAAGGAAAATGACAGCATCCTTTCTGAACTTCTTCACAGGAAGCAGAGGGGCCTTGGTTTCTGAGGCACACAGCCTTCCTCCAGGTCTCAGCTCCACCACGGTATGACCTCCGTCTGGTCACTAGGGATTGTCAGTGAGGCTCAGCTGCTTATCTGTAAAGATGGGATAATACCAGTACTACTTCTCAGGGTGGTTTTGAGGATTACACGAGAGCATGAGGAACATTTCCAACTGGAGGGCAGCACTCAAGAATCTCAGTTAGTTTTAAACTCCTTTGCTTATCATAAAAGCCCTATCAGGGGGCTTCCTGGAGCTTCCCCTGGAGGCTCAGTGGGAAAGAATTCTTCTGCATTCCATGCAGGAGACTCGGGTTCTAGTCCTGATCTGGGAAGAGCCCACACGCCACCACTCTTAAGCCTGTGCTCTAGAGCCCTGGAGTTGCAGCCACTGAGCTCCCGCGCCCCATCTGCTGAAGCTGTGCGCCTGTAGCCCGTGCTCTGCAACACGGGAAGCCACCGTACTAAGGGGCCTGTGCCCGGCAACTGGAGAGCAGCTCCCTCCTGCTGGAACTAGAGAAAAGCCCAAGGTCAGTGAAGATGTAGCACAGCCAAAAATACATACCCAAATAAATAAAATGTTTTAAAAATTAAAAATAAAAACCCTATCAGGGAGATAGAATTCTCAACAGAGGCTCAGAGCGGGTAAGTGACATATCCAAGATCACATGTCTGCAAGAGGCAGAATCAAGATGTGGATCCAGTCCCTGGGGCTAACTTGGAGATCTCTGGGGGTGGTGAGAGACAGGGCTGGTTGCACACCTGGCTTTGCCACTCTGAAGAAGTCACTCAGGTCCCCGGACCTCAGTTTCTTGACCTGGGAAATGGGAATCATTCTAGTCTCTCACGTTATGAGAAGTATCAAGTACAAAATAAATTCAATGTGTTGAAAGTGAAAGTCGCTCTGTCGTGTCTGAGTCTTTGCGACCCCATGGACTATACAGTCCATGGAGTTCTCCAGGCAGAATACTGGAGTAGGTAGCCTTTCCCTTCTCCAGGGGACATTCCCAACCTAGGGATCGAATCCTGGTCTCCCACATTGCAGGCAGATTCTTTACCAGCTGAGCCACACGGGGAGCCCAGGGCTACTACAAAGCAAAAATGATTTAGAGTTAAGAAAAAATATTTAGACAAAGCCTGCTTTCATTTGGCCTATGTTTCTAAGCAGACTGCCTTCAGGGCCCACCTGGAGTACAAAGTTCCGCTGGGAACAAACAGCTAACACCAGGTTCTAGGGGCTCCGGGAGAAAGCGGCTCAGGACAAGAAAGCACTCAAACTGGGTGCTACGGAGGGAGAACACCAGCCCCCATTCCTCGGCCAGAGGGTCTGCTCATCACTGCAGACACCTTGAGTCAGGGGTCAGGTGTCATGCTGAAGACTCAGATGCTGACTTCAATGCTGTGCACTGAAGACCTACTTTGAGGTCAAGTACATCTTGTGGCTCTGGGGCCAGAAGAAGTTACATGACTATTCCAATCTGTCGTCGAGGACTTCTCCCTGATGGCTTGATGGTTCATCAGGTGGATTTTGGGAAACATGTTTTTTTCCTAAAAAATTTTTTTAAATTGGAGGATAATTGCTTTACGATGTTGTGTTGGTTTCTATCATACAACAACATGAATCAGCCCCAAGTATACACACGTCCCAGACCTTTTGAACCTCCCTGCCACCCCTCGAGGTTGTCACAGAGCACCGGGTTGAGCTTCCCGAATTATACAGCGACTTCCCACTGGCCATCTTACGTATCGGGGAAGGTGTTCCTGATTGTGATAAGGGTCCTGATTCTCTGCCCCTCCTGGTGTCTGGACTCTGACGCTGCGCCCATGGAGCCTCCCCACTGCTCCTCTGGCCATGTGACTTGCTCTGGCTCACGGGATGTTAGTTAGCAGATGGGACGCGAGCCACGGCTCGGGAAAGCACTGGCGGCTCTCTGCTTGCGCTCTCACTTGCCTACCACGAGAACATGCCTGGGCAAGACGGCTGGAGAGGGATGATGTGTGGCGTGTGGTCAGCTCACCCCTGTCACCCCAGCTGAAGTCATCCTGGAGCAGCCACCCTCCTGCCAGCCCACAGGTAACAGTGAGCCCACTTGAGACCAGCAGAGCCACTTAACTGACCCTTAGCTGACCTCGGGTTCATAAGCAAAACCAACACAGACAGGCTGAACCCTACAGACTGGGAGCTAAACAATTACTTCCTGTTGTTCCCCAGTGAGTTTGGTAGTGGTTTGTTATGAAGCACTGCTGTGGTAATAAATAGCTGATACACGCACACACATATATATTAAAAAGTGTAGTACTACACTATGTCTTTGATTGTAATCTGCTACACAGCTTTTGGAGGTACAAGCACAAAATACTTTCATTTTCCGTATACATACACCCTTGCTACAGACACTGTGTGTGGGTGCTCAGTTGTTAAGTCGTATCCGACTCTTTTTACAGCCCCATGGGATTATAGCCCTCCGGGCTCCTCTGTCTGTACGATTTCCTAGGCAAGAATACTGGAGTGGGTTGCCATTTCCTCCCCTCAGGGGGTCTTCTTGATGCAGGAATTAAACAAGCAGGTTCCTAACCGCTGAGCCACAGGGAAACCCCACAGACACATGACCCTAATGAAATCCTACATAAGGAAACGGAGAACTCCAAAGACTGCCTACCCTCTATGTCTCATGCTTTCTCTTCCAATCCTTTCAAATAAAAATCAAATGTATCCAAATTATGCAGGTCACTATCTGTTTAAGATAAGCTCCCTCTCAATACCAAGAGTCTGCCTTTTTGAATAGGCAAGCAGGCTGTGGTTTTCCTCAGAGCAGCCTGTCCAAGCTCTTCAGGGTCCTCTTACTTTGAACCATTCCTCCACCTTCAACTCCCATCCTCTGTCCAGGAAGACCCATGAGCCTTCGAGGCATCCAGGGCCGCTTGCCCCAGACAGCTGTCCCCAGAGCCCTCCAGGGAAGCACCTGTGGTCCCGGCACCACCTGTGTGCTCCTTGTGCTGGCATGCTTTGCATTTGGTCCGGAGGCAGATGCAGGCAAACTGGATTCAAACCCCTCGGCTAGCTCCTCAACCCCTCTGGGCTCATTTCCTCTCCTGCAAGGTGAGGACGATAATCATAAGAGTATCTGCCTCACAGGACTTCCTGTGAAGATTAAATGACATCGTGTCCCTCCATGACTGCTTAGTGCCTGAGGGACAGTAAGCCCTTCACAGACGTCAGCTATTATAATCGTATGCAGGGTACCATGGGAACCTGAAATCCCAGCTAGGAGCTTTTTAATACTTACCATGTGCCCACTGTTGAGTATTTTAAGAATGATTTTAGTGCTTTTTATACATTTATTTCATTTTTTTTTAAAACCTCACAGTCACAGTTGGGTTGTCCCATAGGTAGGTAGCGTTATTATCTCCAACTTATGGATGAGAAAACTGAAGAACAGAGAGGTTAAGAAATTTACCCAAGGGCACACAGCCAACAGATCACCGTGCTAACACTCTCTCCACTTGGTTAACCACCCATCTTTCCCAGTGGGGATCTCCAGTGTGTAAATTAATTTGTGCTCCCCACCCTCCCAGGCTCATCCAATAGCTGGGCCATCAGAGTGCTGGAGGCTGCCACAGAATGTTCTGGTCTTTGCTCTCTTGGCATTAGCCCTTTGGAGGCCGGAGGGCTGGGTGCTCCCATTCCTGCACCTGGCTGTTACTGAATCAACCAGCTGGGACCAGATGGTGCCTTGAAAAGGAAACAGCTCTTTCTCACCCTGGTGCTCACAGGACATGGTCCCACAACCCAGCTCAAGATTCAAGACACAGGAAGCAGATGAGGCTGCAGCAGTTTCAGGCGAGCGGTGGTGAAATTAGTAGATCAATGTACAAAGGAGCGTTTAATAATGCTATCATGCTTCCCCGTCCGCACATAGCCACTGTGACATTCTGCATCAAAGAAGTGACAACCCTCAATTGCTACGTGCAGTGGAGGCCTGGCATCGCGTTGGCTCCCAGCCCCCAGAACACTTGCATTTTCTGGCAATGGACAGTACATGGGCATCAGGGGAAACTGAAGGCTTCGTGCAAAAATGTCCTCGCGGAGCCCTCTAAGCGCTCTTCAGTGTGGTTGCTCTGATTGCCTGTCAGGAGTGTAATTTTCATTAAATATTAAGGAGCTGTTTGTTAAAATAATGTCGTCATGGTAACCACGTGGGGTGGGGGAGGGTGCTGGGATAGCCCGGCGCTACCCTGAATTGCAGCATGTGAATCAAGTGCTCGGTGCTATTGAATGAGCTCCTCTTGGTGTGTCCCCGTGACAGCGAATCTGGGGGACCTGGGGCCTTGAGCTTTGCCCCACTTGGCACTGTCAAAGATGTGGGCGCTCCTGAGTCCCTGGTGCCGTGTTTGCTCGATGGATGGATAGACGGATGCATGGGTGATGGACAGATGGATGACAGAGGGATGGATGCTGGCAACGAAATTTTACATGTTTGAGTCTGAGCCGTTCCTCACGGCTCTTCCATTTTTCAGTTTCTCTTTTGCAGGGGAAAGGAATTTTGCAGGAGAACTAGGAGAAAGAGGTGAGGTGAGTAAGTGCAGAAGGCGTGGTCAAAGTTGATTCTGCCTGAAAGGAGAGGTGATGGTGACAACCGGGAGGCAGGTTAGAAGCACAGCCCCAGACTGCCTGGGTGCAAATCCCTGGTCCTCTCCTGTGCATCACGAGTCGGCGACCTGGTCCTCCGAGCAGCTGCTCTTTTTCCCCACACATCACAGGCCTTCACAGTGTGTGTCCCTCAGGGAACTGTAGAGGGATTGATTTCAGGCCACGGGGCTCTGACCACGGCGCTCGCCCACAGTAAATGCTCCATAAATCCTGGCCACCGCCACCTCTGCTGTTACTACCAGCTCTACTGCTGCCTCAGTGGCTACGAGAGGACCTCCTCCCCGACCGAAGGGCTCATGGCCTAAAGGGGCCCCGAGCAGCCAGTGCAGACCAGGACTGCGTGGCTTGCCAACCCTTGTGCTTTCTGAGGTCAGCAAACTTTTCCTGGAAAGGGACAGAGAGTAAATATTTTAGGCCTGGTAGGTCACATGCAGTCTCCATCACATTTTTTTTTTTTTTTTAACCATTCTTTAAAAATGTAAAGCCATTCTTAGCTCACAGGCTGCTCAGAGAGAGTCCTGGTTGGCTCGTCCCTGCCATGCTGCCTTATGAGGAAGTAGAGGAAAAAGGAAAGATGCAGACATGGGATTTTCTCCCTCCACTATAAGTAGGTGGAAACTACGTGTAGAAAAGGAAAACTGGGGTCCAGGAATTTGTCTTAGTTTAAAAAACAAAAATAAGACCAGCCACCCGTTCATTGTAGTCTTGCAATGCTCATTTCATTGTCCAGGACAGGAAGGCAGAGGGAAGCAGAGCTGGCCAAGTTCATATCACCAGTAAGGGACAGAACTGGGACATAAACCCAGGGGGTCTGACACCAGACAACCTCCCCACCACCTCATCTACCTCGACTACTGTAGGAAAGTATCTCTATTTTCCATTCTTCTAAGACTTCCAACATCCTCCATGAGTTGATTTCCTGGTGAAGAGCTGGACTTTGGGGTCTAAGTCCAGCCTCAACTCTACGGTTACTGCATTCATGACCTTGGAAATGAATAACTTTTCAGTGCCTCAGTTTCCTCAATGGTAAGATGGAGAGACTTCCTATATCCCTTCTGGTGATTTATGAGGATGAAATGAATTAAAGGCATGTAATGGACTTCTTGGGTTTCCTAGGTAGCTCAGTAGTAAAAAACAAAACAAAACAAAAACTGCCTGCCAGTGCAGATCCCTGGGTCCATCCCTGGGTTGGGAAGATCCCTGGAGAAAGAAATGGCAACCCACTCCAGTGTTCCCACCTGGGAAATCCCATGGACAGAGGAGCCTGGCGGGCAACAGTCCACGGGTTGCAAGAGAATCAGACATGGCTTAGCGACTAAACTACAACAATAAGGGACTTCTTAACTAAGTGTTGGATCAAGGTTAGAACTGATGATAGTAACAATCACTGAGGCAGGCAGAATAATAGTCCCCAAAGATGTACTTGCCCTGAACCCTGGAACCCATGAACATGTTACCTTAAATGGCAAAGAGGACTCAAGGTAGCGGACGGAATTAAGATTGAGAACCAGCTGAACTCAGAATAGATGATGCTGAGTTATCTGTGGAGGCACGAGGTAATCACAAAAGTTAAGTCAGAGATGGGATGGAGAAGCAGAAGAGCTAGTGCCAGAGAGACACACCAGGAGAAGACTGGCCACTCTTGGCCTGCAGGCGGAAGGGGCAGCAAGCTACGGAATTCAGGAAGCTCCCAGAAGCTGGAAATGCAAGGAAACAGGTTTTCCTTTTGAGTCTCCAGATAGTAATGCAATCTGTTGGCACCTTGATTTTAGCTGAGATGCGTTTCACACTTCTGACCTCCTAAATTGTAAAATAATAAATGCGTGTGACTGAAGCCACTGAGTGTGTTGCAGCAGCAATAGGGAGAGGAAATGAGCCATTTTCCCACACACAAGAGGCCTCCAAAGTTGGGAGGGCCACCAGAAGCGAGGATGGCATCCCACATAGGCTGGGGAGGCAGGGCCTCCTCGGCACAGCCCCTCTACTGGGGCTCAGCCAGCCCCCCACCTCGGCTTAGGGACAGACAGGTGGCCTGACCTCAAGGCCGGAGTGTTTGCTAGAATGACGATGACAGACGCAAGGCCCTCTTTCTGTGGGGGCTGCTGAGAGAAGGGGCTGTGGGTCGGTGGGGGAAACTTGCTCACATAGAAGAAAGCCGGGGGAGGAGATGGAGCAAAAACCACACACCGCTGACACTGTTTAGCTCCAGCTGGGCTCAAAGCCAGACCAGCTCAGACTTTTCAATTATACGGCTGCTTTTCTGTTTTGTACTTACGTCAATATGAATTAGATCTCTATTTTGTAACTAAAAGTCTGACTAATAGAATCCAATATCCACTTCAGTACCATTTCCTACCAGCTTCAGGTGTCACCCCTTCCTTGGCTGACACTTTGGGCTCTGGAGAACGTGGAGTGGAGTTTAGGGCTGGGCACCTAGGGTGAAGATTTAGGTGGACGGTGGCAGGGAGAGTGGGCTGCCATTTCTCACTTCTCTCCTCACCACTCCTGTTTAGCTCCGAGACACTGAGTCTACTGCTATAGTGGGGAGAGTAAAGAACCCTCGTGCATGCCCGCTAGGTCACTTCAGTCGTGTCTCTTTGTGACCCCATGGACTGTAGCCCGCCAGGCTCCTCTGTCCATGGGCTTCTCCAGGCAAGAATACTGGAGCTGGTTGGCATGCCCTCCTCCAGGGGATCTTCCCAACCCAGGGATCAAACCTGTCTCTCTTAAGTCTCCTGCATTGGCAGGTGGGTTCTTCACCCCACCCTTCACATTAGGGTTGAGTGGCTTTCATGTGACGTTATGTGGGACACTTGTGACTTCGTTCCCTGATTGAGCTGTTTCTTCTGGTTTTGCCTCTTACATGTTGACCACGTTCCAGGGTTCTGTCCTCTGGCTCTGAGCTGTCCCCCAAGAGTGTGCAGTCCCCCACGGCCTCTCCATCTCCTCCATCAGCTGCCTGTCCATCCTAGTTCAATTCCAGTAGGCCTGAGGGATGTGGCATATGTCTTTGGGTAATGGTGACGCTGGCCCATGTTGATTTTTCATAGGGCAGCAAGGGTGGGGCGCGGGGCTAAACTGCAGTTGGGGAAGGCGATATTTGTAAAAAAAAACTTAGGTCAGGGACTTTTCCTGGTGATCCAGTGACTAAGACTCCATGCTCCCAATGGAGGAGGCCTGGAGTCAGTCCCTGGCTGGGGAACTAGATCCCACATGCTGCAACTAAGAGTTCGTATGCCATAACCACAGTTCCCACTGGCTGCAACTAAAACCCTGCAGAGCCAAATAAGCAAGTAAAAATAACATTAAAAGAAAAGCACCTAGGCCACTTTCATCTTTTCCTCCCCCAAGAACATACTGGCCAGGCTGATAAGATAATCACTGACCTATATATGTATGACTCTTAAATTAATACATCCCGACCCGAGCTTGCTTCTGGGTTCCAGCCTCATGGTGGACGTTTCCACGAGGATGATGATACAAACACTAATCCTAGGATTACTATCAATATTAATACTAATGTAATTCCAGGGCACATTTATTGAGCAATCTGTGCCAGGCATAGTCCTTAACACTTTACATGTACTGATCAAAGCAGCTCTCTTGGGCAGCTAATAATTGCATGATCCCCATTATACAGATGAAGAAACTGAGGCTTAGGAAAGTTATACAAACCCTTAGGGTTTGAATGCAAGCCATTTGGACTTCCGAGATTACCTGTTCAACCAGACCTTGGGCGTCCCACAGGTGTGCCCAGTGCTATGTTCCCAGCACCTTCTGCCACATCCACTTCTTTTTCTCTGTTTGCTCCCTGGTTAACAGGATCATTCTTTTCGATTTCCAAGCTGGGAGTCTGGGGCTTGCTCTTGACCCATCCTTCCTCACTTTGCATGTTCGAGTCCCAGCAATGCTTTCTCTGAACTGGTACTCTGCAGACACACCCTTGTTCGCCCCTGCTGTGACTGCCTCAGTCTGGGTGACCACGTCCTGTCTCCAGGGGTCATCTCTCTGCAGCTGCCTCTGGCCTCCTGCCTCGTCTTTGACCTCTTACTTGCAGCCCAACCTCCACACTGTGACCACATCAGGTTTCTGAACCCAAGGCGGCATCACTTGGTTTAAAGCTCCCAAGACCTGCTTACTGCTTCCTGCCAACCATCCACACCTGAGTGTGACATTCGAGAACGTCTGGTTTGGCCAAGCCGCGCTTGCCCCTCTCAGCTGCCATGTGCTTCCCTGCCAGGCTCTCCCAGCTCCAGCGCCACAAGCCTTCCCGACACCCTCTACATATCTCCCTCCCCTCGGCACCTCTGCCCAGGCTGCCCCTCCCTCAGGGTCCAGGTGAAAGCCTCCCTGAACCCACAGGCAGAATGAGGGACTTCATTTCTGCAGGTAGAAAGCTGACCGTCTTGGTGTCAGTCAGGCGATCACACAACGGACTGTCTTCTGCATGTAGTTACCTACTGGTTTTGTTTTACTAGCTCTTTTACTCAGTGCCAGGCATTGTTCTATGCATGTTTCATAAACTCCGCAGTCGTCATCGCTACCCTACCTGGTGGCCCATTTTACAGTTGAGGAAACTGAAGCACAGAGAAGTTAAATAACTTGTTCAAGATCACAGGGCTAGCAAAGGTACAAGTTGGGATTGTAACCAAGCCAATCTGGCACCAGAGCATGTGGTCTTAAGTGCTCTGCAGTGCTGCCTCACCAGTATCCTCTGTGGGAGCCCAGAGAGGGGACACAGGCCTCAGGGGGACGCTGCAGCACCTGCTGAGTCTGGAGTGATGTGCCTGGCCAGGCCTCTAGAGGCAAGGCTACGATTTTTAACCCTAAGGTCCTGCCTGGTCCACAGCGCCCTCAGTTCCATCTAAAGGAGTATCTAGGAGTCTGAGGCCAGACAAGGATGAAGGGAGGGGACGGAGGACAGGGTCCCCACAGCAGGGCATGGAGCCTCAGTGGAAAGAACAGGAGGGCAGGCTGGGCCCCACTCCCTGCATCCCTGCCTGCGGGACAGTAGGGTGACCACCAGCTATGCCTTCTCTGGGGGTGGGACAGCTCTTCAGGCGGCAGGGAAGCTGCTCTGTGATAGGCCCCAGAGAGAGGACCGAAGAGAAGCACCATGCTATCCAGCCCAGATCAGGCCAGAGGCTGGAAAAGACTGGGGACTGATGCTCAGTATGGCCAGATTAACAGGTAGGCACCTGCCTGCTGCCCCCTTAGAACTCAGCTCTGGGCTAACCACCCAAGGGTCCTAACGGGCTCACTAGAGAGTCCAGGCCTTCTCCTCCTCGACCATGGCTTCTGTGATCAGAGGCACTGCTCCTCCAGCTGTGAGTGGGTTCCAATTCCCCCCTTCATATGGATTTAACTGGTCTTGATTTTTTTTTTTTTAAGTGTAAACGGAATCTTCCTCTTGAAGAATCTCAGAAACTAAGGCTGAAAGAGGAGTTCCAGTTCCAACTTCTTCCCCATTTTGAGCAAGTAAAGCCCATCCTTTAGACATGCTCCCACTCAAATTCAGTGGGTTCCAGCTTGCTCTTCTCCCCCTTGGTTGTGCGGACTCTCCCTATAGTGGGTGAATTCGGGGGTGATGCTTGCTGAGCTGAGGGGAAGACGCGGTCTAGTCACAATGGGCTTCAGTCCCTTCCAGAGACACTTGTTACCAAGGGATTCCCGTGCATGCCTGTCGGACCCTTGAGGCATCAGCTGCTCCCTGCGGAAGGCTGAGAGTAGAATAACTCAGGTTGAAGGTTTACATGGACCGCTCCTAGGGCAGAATCATCAGCAACAAAAAAGAGCCTCTGAAAAACTAACAGGAGTCATTTGAGAAGTTATGATACTATTAAGACAATCTGTAACCTCATTTTTCTCGAATGCATGACAAGGAGAAAGCTCTGCTTTCAGGTAATTATGGAGGCAGAGTTTGGGGTGGTAGGGGCGGAGAGAAAGAGCATCTTTTGACCATAGTTTGTAAGCAAGATATTCGGCTGGGTCTCTTCCACATTTTATCTCAATTACCCTCCTGCAGAGCCCTGTGAGGTATATTAATTCCCCATTTTACAGATCAGGAAACTCAGAGGAAACGTAGATCTGAACCACTTGGTCTCATCTTCTGCATATAATTCTGGAAAAATAGCTTTTTCCCAGCTAGTACGGTGACACCTCTCTAATTCAGATCCCCTGGCAATTTGAAACAGAAGCAAAGCTGCCCATGGAATGATTTTCTACTTCAAAAAAAGCCCTGCTCTATTGAGTTTCATTGGTATTGATCTAAAGCTCACAGAGTAAGTGCCCTAAAAGTGTTACAGGTCAGGTGTGCTGAGCCATATGGTCAGACCTGCAAGCATAGACCACCACCATCCCGGCCTCTGCCCTGTCAGCTAGCTGGGCTGAGCTGACTCTGCAAACTGATAATAAAGCTCACCTGCACGCAACAGGCACCCTCAGATGATGACTTTTTCAATCACTTGGGCTGGACCTAAAGTGGTCCAGATTAATGAGGTTTTGCTGTGCTTTGTCCCCCTGATGTAAAATCACGATGTGCAGAAGCAGGCAGGGGCCTTGGAAATCTTTTTTTCTCAAATGCCAAAAGGTGGCACGTGGGCTACGTCCTCCTTACTGCTCCCTAGTAGACATCACTAATCCACTGTAGCACCTTCTTTCCTGAGTATGCCTCAGAGTCCTTCTCCATGCAGTGCCCTTGGCAGCCATGACCAATTGACCAGAAATGGCAGGAGATGAGATCTACTTGACACCCCTGACTTAGCCCAGCCACCTCATCTGAAAAGAGGTGGGAGAGAAGCTGAGAGAGGCCAATGGCTGATAGAACCAGGAATCGGGACCTCCTCTGATGCTTTGTCTTTGAAGCTGCCCCCTGCCTCATCCCTGTTCCCTTCCCATTAAAGGTAGAACTGAAGCTGGGGTCACTTGGCGGATGTTAGGAGGTGCACAGGAAGAAGGAGACTGACATGAGTGACAGTTTTAGGACCCTGCAGGTACAGGCGCTGTGCTTATGCAGTGAACAATTTTGGTTTAAACTACCAAAGCAGAGACATCACTTTGCTGACAAAGGTCCATATAATCAAAGTCAAAACTATCGTTGTTTCCAGTAGTCATGTACAGATATGAGAGTTGGACCATAAAGAAGGTTGAGAAGAATTGATGCTTTTGAATTGTGGTGCTGGAGAAGACTTGAGAGTCCCTTGGACAGCAAGGAGATCAAACCAGTCAATCCTAAAGAAAATCAACCCTGAATATTCACTGAAAGGACTGATGCTGAAGCTCCAATACTTTGTCCACCTGAGGTGAAGAGCGGACTTATTGGAAAAGACCCTGAGGCTGGGAAAGGCTGAGGGCAAGAGGAGAAGGGGGCAACAAAGGATAAGATGGATGGCATCACTGACTCAATGGACATGGAGCAAACTCTGGGAGATAGTGAAGGACAGGGAAGCCTGGCAAGCTGCAGTCCATGGAGTCACAAAGAGTAGACACGACTTAGCATCTGAACAACCATCTTATTATCCAGCTAGGATCACAGGGTGATGAAGCAAGAGAGAAAAAAAGGTAGGTCCCCAAGTAAGCCCATTCCAGAGTTCCATGTCCACCACTAATGCAAGAAAGGTGACTCTGACAAATTTTCAGGCAAGTGCCATTTTTATTTGAAATATGCTACAAATCCTGGGATGGTGGATGATGCCTTCTGCATAGTGAAGCATCGCTTGAACAATCTATCTTCCAGTTGAGGAGATAGCCAAGGCTCCCTGGAGAACGTCTGGGAAATCAATGCTCATTGACTGTGAGGCTCCCTGATGACGCTATCCAAGTGCAAGTCTTAAATGATTTCCTATTGGTACCAGCAGACTCTCTCTTGTACCTGAGCTTTTCACTTCCGCAAGGGAAGGCAGCTCACGTTGGGCTTTACTGGGAAAAGGAGAGGTCCTGAGAAGTCCAACCACTCTCCATGAGGCCCCCTAGCAGTAGTAAAGAGCTGAGTGGCCTCTGCCTTTGGACCGGTGCCAGGACCACCGGAGAGAGAGCAGGAAAGATGGAGCTGCCTTTGACTGCCCTCTCGCTGCATCTCCGCTGTAAAGTGAGCCTGGGGGAGTGATGCTTCTCACAACCCCTCCCTGCAACTAAGCCAGGACTTCTGACTCCTGGCCCAGTGCTCTGTCCTCTCACCTATGCTGCTATTTCGTGTCCCAACATTGAACCTTAATCGGGATCACATCCTACTTCCAGAACAAGAATGAGAGTTTATTGGGCATTAACAGTATACTGGCAGGGGACCAAGCAGCTTTGCATGAATCAGTTTACTGACTCCTCTCCAGCAGCCCTCTTATGTAGTAGGTATGGCATGGTGCCCATTTTGCAGATGGGAAGACTGAGGCATAGACAGATTGGCAACTTCTGTCTATGAGGCCCCATGGCTAGCGGAAGAAACAGGATTTGAACCTGAGCTGTCTGATCTTAACCACAGACACAGACTCCGGAACTCTCTCTTTATCACTTTCCCTATAATCATTCAACAGTCACGTCCTGAGCACATATCTCAGGTCCTTTGAATCAAGGACACAGTCTGTCCTCAAAGCCCAACTTGTGCCTCAAGACTTGCAAGGAAGCACCAAGTTACAGCCCAAGCTGCTGTTCAGCCCTCTCCTCTTCCGCCTTGCCCCCCCCCCGCCCGCCACTACACAGCACTCAGAACACAGCTAACACACAGCTTCTGCACAGGGACTGTCAAACTCGATTCTCATCCAGGCCGTCAGTTTCTTGAAAAAGAACTGCATCTCTGGCTTCCCACAGGGCCCTGCCCTCGGTGCACATTTACTGCGGCAGCTGACCCAGGCCCAGGGGGAAGAAGACCCGGTGACAAAGCACAAAGGAGGCCCCTGTGCTCCTTACTCAGACCTTCAGACCCTCGTCCTTGCGATAGGTGTCTTTCCTGAGCAATTTCTCCACCCGCGGCGTCTAGGGTGCGATTCTTTTCACGCTTGTCGGGCCAGGTTTCGGTCACTGGCCAACGTGGTGCAGGAGGACCCCAGCTCCCTTGGGAACGCCATGCTCTCTGTCCTCTCACAGCCTGGGGACTCGGGGGAGCCCAGCACAGCATTCCCACCATGCCTTTCCTTCTGGTCTGTGTGGTCTGGATTCTGGGCAAGTCTCTCAATGGCGTGATGCGCTGGCAACTCTTTTCTTTGGTGGTCCTGCGACAGGAGCGAGCTCTGTAGAGCCTCTGATTAGAGTCCCCATCACGCCTGGAGAGTTGCCCACCCTTCACACAGATCGGGAGTTTCGGGCCACACGTGGGACATGTGGCGAGTTCAGGTACAGCTGGCCCATGGACGATGGGTCCGGGGAGAGACTGTCTCATCCAGCAACTTCCAGGCTGTTTTAAAGCAGGACAGGTTTGTGCGCTAAATCGCTTCAGTCGTGTCTGACTCTTTGTGACCCCATGGACTGTAGCCCGCCAGGCTCCTCTGTCCATAGGGTTCTCCAGGCAAGAATACTGGAGTGGGTTGCTGTACCCTCCCTCCAGGGAATTTTCCCGACCCAGGGATCAAACCGGTGTCTCCTGCATCTCCCTAAATTGGCGGGCGGGGCCTTTACCACTTGCGCCACCTGGGAAGCCCGTACAGCAGGAGCCTGCCCCATAACAGACAGTGCTGAGGGAATGCACGTGTGAGCTTAAAAGTCCCGCCGTTCATTCTCCCTAAGCCGTCCCCTCATCCTCCTGCCCCTCCAGAATTCTCGGTCATCACGGAACAGTTTGTAAAACACTGCCCTGTCAGAACGCCTCCTCACTTCAACATTTCCATCCACGCTTCTCCAACCTGTGCTTGGATTCTGCCAACAACAGAGAACTCACTACTTCTAATGGACATCGATTTTTACCGTTGCTAACCTCTTGTTAGGAATTTCTCAGGCTGAATCACTAGCTGCCCGCCTGCCTCTAGCCAGTGACAGCCGTTCAAAGGAGCAAAGGTGGCTTTCTCGCCTCCATTTACTCATGTCTCCTCAGGGCTATGGTTTACAAACTGGTGTGAACCGCGGAGTTCCCTCTGTGTTGTAAGAATGCGTCCCTAACCCTGCTTACAAGGTCTGTGAGAACGATCCCCAGCCCATGCCCTCCGGAGGTGAGCCTGAGATGCTGGCATCTGAGCAGAGAGAGGTCAGCACAGCCTCCTGCAGGCTCCAGTCTGTGTCTGGGGAGGGGTGGACGGGACCCAGCGAATTCTCAGGAACACACAGTTGAGTTCTCTGTACTGCGCTGTTTCCAGGTGCGTCTCGACAAAAGCAATTTCAGAGGTGGAAAAGGTCAGCTGCCCCCAGACGGGCTTCGGCCCGCTTCCTCTGCCCGGCTCCCTTCCATCTCCCTTCCCTTCCTGAAATCCAGTGGAGGCCTTGACCTTCACCAAATATACGGTCACTCACCAGTTCCCGTGCTGCTTACATCCTGGGAATCTTTTTACTGGGACTCCAGAGCAGTCAGTGTGTCAAGACCTACAGAGAAGAAATAATCAATATTAAAAGCAAGGCAAGGCGAAAGGGGGTATCAACTCCCGTTTCTAGAAGGTCTGAGGCCCTGGGATCCTGGGATGGAGATCGGGAGGAGAAAGGAAATGGTCAAGGCCCAGCCACTCGTTAAACTGACCTCAAGAATCTCGGGGCTTTGTGATGATGCTGAGAAGAAAAATAAAGACCCTCACCCTCTGGGTGAGTCAGCAGCTTTCTGAGAAGCAGGCCTTTTAGGAGAATGAAACTAAAAGCAAGATGCACTGGGTGGGGCTGGGGAGGCGTCTTCTGAACTCCCCTCCAAGTTGCCTTCAGTCCCTGGTGTTGGTTCCTTGGCAGCAACAGAGGTTCACCGTTGGTGAGGGTGGAGAAGGAAAGCTCTGCCTACAGGCCTCAAGTCCAAAAGATACGGCAGTCCTGAAAACCAAAGCCCTTGATGTGGATTTCTGCCCTGGGAGACTCCTGCTGGGCAAGGCCTGTGTGCTTTGAAAATTCCTCAGGAGAGTGAAGCCAGAGAAGCAGGCGAGCGCCCAGCTCAGAGGATGCGTTCGTCCCCAGCGTGGCAAGTCGAGGCCTGAGCTCTAGAGGTTTCTGCAGCCGGCCAAGGCCCACCTGCAGCGCACACGTGCACGTGGCGAGCCTGCCTATGAGCCGCAGCTGGGACCACGCTTCTCCTCGCTCCTCATGCCCTGCCCGCCTTTACAGCCAAGCTTGTTTTTTTCTTGTTGCCCTTGGAATTCTGAGGGGAGCAGAGGATTCTCTATTCATCTCTCCCTGTTCTCAAAGGGGCATCCTTTGGGGAAAAAAAATCTTTATGGCCATACCACTAAGTGCTGTCGCTATGGCAGGTACTTCAAACGTGGATCCATATGTTAGAGGTGAAGCTGCATCACCTGGGAGCTTGTTGGAAGGGCCCGATTCTCGGGACCCTAAGCATCAGAGCCTGCTTTTTAACAAGCTCCTCAGGTGATTCCCAGGCACATTAAAGTCTGCAAAGCATGCATTTCTAATCCCCTTCATAAGGGAAGGAAGGAAGGAAGTCAGGAAGTCGTAGCCCATTCCCCAGGGGAAGAGACAGGTTCAAGAAACCACAACTTGGCTATCAGGATTTTAATGATGCTGAGTGGTAAAGCTCATCCAAACCTGAGTTCACGTGATTCCGGAATCAAGTGTTCCTTTCCTCTGTGCTATTCGGGAAGCAAAATGGGAGGGTGATGGGACAGGCGGGCCTGGCTTGGTGGGAGGGGCTGGGGGCAGAGCAGTGGGCCAGGGATGGGCTGATGACTTCAGGCCTGGAGTGGGAGGCTAATGGGTGAGTGCTCAGTAAGGGAGGCATCGGGTAGGGGGGAGGCTGGGGTCCCTTCCTCCTCACTGTCATCAGAGGCCAGCAACATTTCCCAAAGGTCATCCCAACTTCTGCACCGAATCCCAGTGATTAATTTATTCTGATCTCAATGTAGCTGGATTTGCCCTCTGCCCTTAGAACTGAGCATCCGGCAGGAGAAGGCACCGTAGGAGGCAAGCTGACCTGAGTAGCCCAGCACTGATCGGCAGGAAGGACAATACTCTGTAAAGCTCCTTACAGTTTAGAAAGAACTTTCCATCCACTAGGAGCTCATCTGCTCCTTCAAAGGACTCGGGGATGTCACTGGTGCTATTGTGTAGGTGAGGAAACTGAGGCACAGAGAGGTTAAGTGATTTTCCTGAGGTCACACAGCTTTTGGGCAGGATGGGGTTGAAGTCCTCTGAATCCAAGTCCAGACGTGTGAGCTCAGCTGCTTCTGATGGGGAAAGCGATCACATCACAGGTTTATGGTACCCTTCATTAGTGTCTAGGGCTTTCCTGATAGCTCAGTTGATAAAGAATTCGCCTGCAATGCAGGAGACCTCAGTTCGATTCCTGTGTTGGGAAGATCTGCTGGAGAAGAAATAGGCTACCCACTCCAGTATTCTTGGGCTTCCCTTGTGACTCAGCTGGTAAAGAATCCACCTGTGGTGTGGGAGACCTGGGTTCGATCCCTGAGTTGCGAAGATGCCCTAGAGAAAGGAAAGGCTACCCACTGCAATATTCTGGCCTGGAGAATTCCATGGACTATATAGTCCATGGGGTCACAAAGAGTCAGACATGACAGAACAACTTTCACTTTCATTAGTGTCTAGGGGCTTCCCTGGTGGCTCGGATAAAGAATCTGGCTGCGATGTAGGAGACCCAGGTTCGACCCTGGGTTGGGGAGATTCCTTGGAGATGGGAATGGCAACTGCTCCAGTATTCTTGCCTGGAGAATTCTGTGGACAGAGGAGCCTGGCGGGCCACAGTCCATGGGGTCATAAAGAATTGGACGCGACTGAGTGACTAACACTTTCATTTGGATTAGTGTGCCCCAGCTCCATCTTGCCTTACTCTCTGCTCACAGAATGGGTTTACTGAACAGACTTGTAGACCAAGAAGAGAACAGTCTGCAACCCTCAGAGGGTGTGCGACTGGTAGGATGCCAGCAGGCATCCTCGGTGTATCAGTCATGTCTTCCGTTATGTAATGTTTGTTCTGCTGTACGTGCTTCTAGAAGGAGGTTCAGTGCACACAAGGCATAAGGCGACTGACGTCAACAAAGCCTGGACGTTGCACCGCTCATATGCAACTGTTCCTGGCACGTTAACACTTTGCACCACCAAGTGAGGGTGGCTGGATTCAAGGCACACACCGCTGAGCAGAGCGAGCCACAGGCTTCCGCCCTCCCAGCTCCTCCTTGGGGCTGCGGCGGCCACGTGCTCTGTCTGAGGTGCTCGTGTGGCTCGGTTTGCCCTGGTCTTTGTGCCAAGGCTGGGGGCTCAAGAGACCACCCATCTTTGCCACAATCCAGCAGGGCCTGAAAGTGCCCTGCCCCAGGAACTTGGGATGAAGACATCTGCCTGCTTCTGCCTCTACACCCAGCAGCCTCAGCCCTTCACTAGCCCTCTTCATCAAGTTCCACCTCCCCTTTTAAAACAATACTGATTGGCCTATAGTCACTCAGGCCCTATAGTTATTGTATTTATTCTAATTCAGAACTTACGCCCTTTGAACTCGACTGATATCTCACTCATTACAGAGTCGTATGAATTGTGAATATTCTGCTTCAGCCCAATTGTCCCCCAAATGCTGTGATTTTTTAATTTATCAAAATGAATGGTTTTATAGGCATACATGTAACATTTTAGAGCAGAAATGCCTGCATAATAGAAGTTATATTTTAGGTACTAATATCTGTGTATAATAAACATGTCGTATGTATATTGTAGTTCAATTGCTCAGTCGTGTACGACTCTTTGCGACCCCTTGGACTGCAATAGTTACTAAATATTACCATGTTAAGACCTAATGCTAGAAAAGATTGAAGGCAAAAGGAAAAGGGGGGCAGCAAAGGATGAGATGGTTAGATAGCATCACCAGCTCAATGGACGTTAGCCTGAGCAAATTCCGGGAGATAGTGGAGGGCAGGAAGCCTGGCCTATTGCACTCCATGGGATCGCAAAGAGTCGGACACAACTTAGCGACTGAACAACAACAAACCACTATTAAATGTTGAATATATTAAATATCTGATGAGCAATCACTTATTGAGGTACCCAGTATAAAAGCCACAGTATAAAAAAGGAGAAAGATCCATAATAGCCCGAAGGTGAGGAAGCACAATGTATACAGAGGTGCTATAGGTGGGAGCAGCTAACAGATGCCCTCCTTTGTCTCAGGACAAAGACCACACTTCTTACCCCAGGGCCTCTGACCCTGCGAGGTCTGGCCAACGCTCATCACTGTGCTTTCCCCTTGCCCCACTGTGTTATGGGCTCCCGATGCCCAAGCTTTTTGAACCCCCTGGATTCCATGCAGCCATGTGGCTACCTTATCTTAGACCCTCTCTAGTCAATGCTCTGTCCTCCCACTTCCCCAAATTAACTATGAATTACCCTGCAGGACCCAGGAAGGTAATGTACACAAAGCGCTTAGAATCATGTAGGTGCTAGATAGAGTATGCACAGACACAGAATAGTGTGTTAGCTACTATTATTACTGGTGTTACTTATTATTATCCCCAACTGACTAGATGTTTCTTCCTGGGCACAGAGGTGTGGGGTGGGGCTTGGCTGGAGCTGCAAACAATGAATTCTTCTTGGAGCTGGGGAGTCTCAGTGAATCAGTTCCATTTTCCCATTTAGCCTTTTCTTTTTTTTCCCCCACTTTTTTGGACATACATGTAGGATCCTAGTGCCCTGGCCAGGGATCAAACCCCTGCCGCCCTGCAATGGGGACACAGGACCATGAATGAAGTCCCTCCTCTTGCACTCAGCACAGGGACATCAGACACTTGATCCTTCCTAACCAGTGTTGGGGGAAGGGCACTGGTCTCAGAAATGACACATCTGAGTCTGGTCTTGGTTTGTGATCTGATGCCAAGTCCTGCCCTCCCTGGGACCTTAATTTCCTCACCAGCCAAGGAGAGCTCTAAACAGAACCTGCCTCCTTTCTGCACAGGGGGTTCAGTGCCGTGGTGCCCACAGCAGTTCCTGAATGTGGAAATGACGCTCGTGTTGTGAGTAGCAGCATAAATGAAGGAAAAGGCTTTTCACTGCCCTTCAAGCTCTCCCTGTGTACACATTTCCAGTCTTTCTGGCTCAGCACACCTCTCCCCAGGAAATGATCACAAGGCACAAAATCCCAATGAGGAAAAATCTGCCCATAGGATTTTCCCTACAGGTCCCTCCTATCCCCTCCTGGCCTAGTTTAAACCCATCGGATGGCTGGACAACTGCAGGGGAAAAAGAGGAACAGTGCTTTAACCATTCGGAGAAGAAGAAAAACACCCAGGGTTACTCCCTCTCTCGCAGTTTATTCCAGTCCATTTTTTCACTCGGCAAACATTTAGCAGATGAGTAACAAATTCCGGGTCTAGTAAACAGGTCATGATGTCCTGGAGGTGATGGCCTCATATTGAGGAGAGGATGAAGAACCCATGGAGGACTGTATTTGGGATCAGCAGGTTTGGGCTGGGGCTACTGTGGACTGAGCACAAGAGAGGAAGGTCAAGTGCAAAGAAGGTGGCAAGTTACAGGCCCCTTCTGTGCAGCCATGATTCTGCAAGCCGGCAGTGCCGTCTTAAGTTGCCTGTCTTTGCACCAGGAAATGTTCCACTTTGGAAACCAACAACACCTTTAATTCTTAAGAGCGATCAGTGAAGGATGAGTGCAAAAGTAACCACTTCCTGAGTGCTTGCTCTGAGCTGGGCACTGGGGTCTTCCATAGCTTCTCTGTCTTCATCACAGCAGCTCTGAGGAGCAAGTACTCCATACCCACTTTGCAGACAAGTCTGAATCTTAGGGTGATCACATGTATCACCCCGAGAGGAAACATCCAGTGACAGGATTGAACTCAGGCCTGATTGAACAGTCTTTCTATTCCCCACCACTCCCTATGTTGCCCGTTAAACTTTGACTCCATGGCTGGAGCTGCTGGCAAACTGGGCCATCTCTCCCACCAACACCAACCTACTCTTCCACGAAGACCCTATGTTTCCACTCAAGACTATAGAGGAGGCTGAGTTCACAACCTCCCTGGGGTGTGCAGGTGCAACTTGAAGCATCGAACATTGACAAGAACACTGAACACTACTCTAGAACTGGTCTGTGTTTGTTCCCAAATATTTCCCCTGAAAATGGTCAGACACCATCAACACTCCAAGAAGATGTGCCCAGCACCAGGCAGGGCAGTGTTTAACTTGCTCACTCCTGTCTCTTCATTCCTTCGGCAATCTTTTTAAAAATATTTATTTGGCTGCACCAAGTCTTGGTTGCAGCACCTGAGATCTATCTTTGTGGCACGTGGGCTCCAGAGCACATGGGCTTAAGTTGCCCCCTGACCCGTGGGATCTTAGTTCCCCGACCAGGGATCAAACCCAAGTCCCCTGCATTGCGAGGCAGATTCTTAACAGCTCTCTATGGGGCACTGGTTTCAGGCCAGCACTGGGGAGATAAAGTGAGCCCTACCCTTGCAGGACTTCCCAGGTGGTGCTAGTGGTAAAGAATCTGCCAGGCAATGTAGGAGACTTAAGAGTCATGGGTTTGATCCCTGGGTCGGGAAGTTCCCCTGGAGAAGGAAATGGCAACCACTCCAGTATTCTTGCCTGGAGAATCCCACGGACCAAGGAGCCCGGTGGGCTACAGTGCATGGCATCACAGTCAGACATGACTAAAGCGACTGCATGCACCCTTGCAGCTGGGCTGGAGAAGAGACTCCAAGGACGTGACGGGGAAGCACGTGCAGTGGTGGCAAGATCACCAGGGAGGCAGACGGAGGGCCTGGGGGAGGGCAGCTGGGTCTGAAAGGCAAGCGGCAGCAAACCTGGCCAAGAGAGGAAGAATCCAAAAAGCTAGAGGGAATGTGTGCAGGGCCGAGGCAGGAGGAGGTGCGCTGGACACCCAGCAATGGAAGCAGGCCAGAGAAAGAACCGGAGCCGGCTCCTCCAGGGACTCACTGGCCTTTAAGAAGCTGGTCTTTATACCTGTCAGTGATGGGAAGTCTGCAGAAGAGCTGGATTCCCAGAGTCTGCAGTTCTCAGCACATGGTGGCCCACAACGGTCTTTGCTGAACGGATGGTGGACTCCTGTTTGCCCCCCTGGCCCCTCAGGTCCTCTGGCAATGTGAGAAGCACTGCCTGGGACTCTGCCATCTTTACAAAGAGCAACCACAGGGCAATCTGATTTGTGTAGGGAAAAATTCTCCCTGGGCACCTGGCCTGAGCCTCCTTCTGTCAGGCCTCGGGGAACCA
Source organism: Nanger dama (assembly GCA_917880005.1). Taxonomy (NCBI): domain Eukaryota; kingdom Metazoa; phylum Chordata; class Mammalia; order Artiodactyla; family Bovidae; genus Nanger; species Nanger dama. Next base: position 1,680,919 of record CAKJTW010000075.1, read on the forward strand.
TGGCTCCGGCGTGGCTGTCGGCAGATGTGTGCGGATGAATACACCTTTGATTACAGCTCATGTTTCCGAGGGAAAGACACGGCTCCCTGGAGACTGGGAGTCTATGAAAATGAGCCCATGCAAAAGAGACGTAAGTGAGCTGGAAACGCAAGCCCTTTGGGCGGGCGCTGGTTTCTTTCTTTAAAGTAAACAACAGCAGACAGGACCAGCCTGGATGAAAAGCAGGTTCTTCGTCATCCCTAATGTGTGTGTGTTGTGTGTGTTTGTGCGTGCGCGTGCACGCAGGTTCTTTGTCATCCCCTAACGTGTGTGTGTGTACAGGCTCTTCGTCATCCCTAATGTGTGTGTGTGTCCGTGCTCAGTCGTGTCAACAGTGTGTGTGTGTGTGTGTGCAGAGAGGACCAGCCTGGACGAGAAGCAGGTTCTTCATCACCCCTAACGTGTGTGTGTGCATGCTCAGTCATGTCAAGTGTGTGTGTGTGTGTGCGTGCAGGTTCTTCATCATCCCTGTGTGTGTGTGCGTGCTCAGTCAAGTGTGTGTGTGCGCGCGTGTGCAGGTTCTTCATCATCCATAACGTGTGTGTGCGCGCACATGCTCAGTCGTGTCAAGTGTGTGTGTGTGCGCGCGCGTGTGTGCATGCGCGCACTCCATCATGTCTGGAGGTGGTTAAAGGGACTGGTCTGTGAGAAAGTGGTACCTGCTTAGGATATGTGAGTGTTATCGCTGAGAATGGGTGTGCCTGCTTCCCTCCTTCCTGGGGACACTCAGCCTTGGGGACACTGATTTAATCCAAATTTCTTCACCATGGGGAGACTCACAGACCTAGTTTATTTATTCTTTTTGGGGGCGATTCCTCCTCATCCTGCATTCTGGAAACTGCTTCAAGGCAGCAGCTGGTCCAACTGTAGAACTCGCTGTTTGTTTCCCTTCTCCCAGCTAACATAATCCTGTGTTGTCTCTTGTGTGATATCTGAAAACTGCTGCATCACTTATTTTGTTTGGCGTAAGGCAGAAGGGTAACAAACCTTGTTTAGAATATGGTTTCCACCACTTAAGAGCGTTGTGTCCATAGACAAATTATTTTCTCTTCTCTGAGCCTTAGTTTTGCCATCCACAAAATGGGCTAAGATGGGCCTTAGATAACATTCTAAAAGTAGGCTGCTGCGGTTTGAACCCAAGCATGTCTGAACACAACGATTCCATTTTCCCCACACTGTCTCTTGAACTTGGGACATGTACCCCCACCCCAGCTCCAATTACCTGGCACCTAACTGGTGCTTAGTAAATGCTGCTTCTGCCTCCTTCTTTTACATATCTATTTTCCCACTATGCTGAGTATAAATTGGGGTAGCCAGGAGGTGCTTTATAAACTCATGCTATATTGGGTCCTCCAACGTGCACTTCAGCGGCTGAAAATACAGAAGGAAAAAGGCAGCTAGCTGTGTTCTCTTTCCCTTGACTCTTGTTTTGAACCCTTTATTAAATATCTTAAGTATTATTTGCCTTCAGGGTCAAAACACAGTTTCCAGAGATGTCCACTTTGCACTCATAAATGAATTCTCACTAAAGTCTCTTTCTAAAATTTTTAAATATGTGTGTGAGAGCATAAATGTACTGACTCACAGCTGGAAAAACACTCTCTCCCCAACACATTCCAAATTTGTCGAGTCACATGAACTGAGTAAGAGCACTTCGTGTGGCTGCTAGCCCCAAGCTGGCGAGCAGTTACGCCAGCGAAGGCTTGTCTCTCCCTTCCCTGCCCCCTGCTCCGAGCCAGCGTATCCAGGGACTCCGCAGATGGCACTGAATGCCCAACACAGGTTCAATGAATGCAAGGATTGGAAAGGACCTGGCAATACCTAAAGCCAAACTCGAATTCTGCAAGACAGTGTAATATTAAAAAAAAGAAGAAAAAAATCAAAGAAAAATTTACATATCAGACTGCCAAAATCTAACAACTTCGCTTACTGAATCAGGTAGGTCTCTGCTGGGCATGACATCAAGCACTTGACAAGCACGACTCATTTAACCTTCACAGCCAGCCTGTGAGGTAGGGAGGTTATGATGATCCTTGCTTTACACGTGGGGACACTGAGGCACAAGTGTTAGAAACTTGTCCAGGGTCCCGCTGTGTGTCGGTGGAGCTGATTCTACCCAGTGCAGCTATAGAACACATGCTCTTACACATCCAACCATTCATTCTGGAAGGAAAGACTCTTTCTGCTACACAGAGGAAGAAAACCATTTATTTCGCAAATATCTACCCAACACTAGAATCCAAATACTACCTCAGATGTCAAAGAGGGGCTGCTGATGAGCATGGGCAAAACGGGGCAATTTGGTGACTGTGTCCAGTGAGTTTGTAATTGTGTACAGGAGCTATGATGTTTGCAAAAAAAATTACAACACTAGTTAAGTAAAAAAATGGGGCTTTCTTGGTGGCTCAGTGGTAAAGAGTCCACCTGCCAGCGCAGGACACGTGGGTTTGATCCCTGGATCAGGAAGATTCCCCTAGAGGAGGAAATGGCAACCCACTCTAGTATTCTTGCCTGGGAAACACTATGGACAGTGGAGCCTGGCCAGCTACAGTCCATGGGGTCGCAGAGTCGGACACGACTTAGCGACTAAACAACAATAACAAAAGTAAAAATGGCACCTGTAGAATTATAAAGTGGGATGCCTGGGGGAGGCTGGATAAGGTGATGACTCTGGTTGGGGAGATCTGGAAGGCTTCCTGGTGGAGGCGCCATTTGAACTGGATTGAAGGGTGTGTAGGATTCAGACAGCAGGTGGCTGGAGTACACACAGTGAGTACACACAGATGGCTATGGCCTCGGGAGTTCTCCTCTTGGTTTAGACTTGGGATACCCCCCACCCCAGGAATGGCTGAGCCTCCATGTCCACAGATGAGGAGCACGGGTAGAGGAGAAGGAGGGTAAGAGGGGCCAGGAAGGAGAAGATCGGGAAGGGGCTGCAGGACACTGGAACACGGGGTGGGGTGGGGGGAAGGGAGCATATCCGGCCAAGCTCCAAATGGGCTTCCTCAGAGCAGGCTCCTTGCTCCATGGCCTCAGTGTCTGTCATCTATGTGCTGAGTCCCTTCAGTTGTGTCCAACACTGTGCAACGCTATGGACTGTAGTCTGCCAGGCTCCTCTGTCCGTGGGATTCTCCAGGCAAGAACACTGGAGTGGGTTGCCAGGCCCTCCTCCAGAGGATCCTCCCAACCCAGGGATCGACCTCGTGTTTCATTAAGTCTCCTGCATTGCAGGAGGGTTCTTTACCACTAGGGCTACCTGGGAAGCCCCCACTGCTATCTATAGGGAGGAAGACAAAGGAATTGCCTGGGTGGAACCTTGGAGAGCTCTCAATTTATCCCATCTGTTTGCAGGTGAGAGGACCCAGGGCCAGAGAGGGGCTGGGCTTATGGAAGTCCATGGATTTGGATCCAAGTTTATGGGACGACAATGCGTAAGTCCCAGTTGGGCTGCTCTTCCACATCCACACCCCGAGGGACATGCCACCTCTCAGAAGTCTGGGAAACTCCAGACACCCTGTGGGAGGGGAGACAGAGGACCCCAAACGTGCCTCAGCTGGGTCCACGGGCATCAGGCTCTGACACCCCGGTGGCCACGTAAAGTTCGGCCCCAGTGCTGACTGCAGCCGGGCTGGCCCCCGGCGGGTCTCCTGGCTCGGCCCTGCCCCACCGGCACCTGTCCTCAGCAGACCTCTCCCCCACACTCAGGAAGCTTCCAGGAAACCGTGACCAGTCCCTCAGCCCCGGCTCCCCGACAGGCTGTACATCTGGTTGTGACTCACAGCGCTGGATTTCCGCCGGGCCCTGCATCTTGAGTGGGGCGCCCAGTCTCCAGAACAAGCAACCTGCCCACCCGGCTGTGGCCACGGGGGCTGCTGCCCTCGTCAGCTCACACCGAGCTCATCCACGGGGTGCCTCGGGCTCCTGGCCTGACACTGCTTTCTGACTGGGCTCAGGCCTGAGCAATCTCTGAGGGTCCCTCAGATTCCAGGCTCTTCAACCGAACTCCCCTCTCCCTGCAGGGATGCTCGCGGCCCGCCAACCCCGCCCACAATGCCAAGTCTTCCTCCTCCCCTGCCCTACTGCCCCCAGCACTCCAGTGCTGCTCCCCTCTGGCAGCTGGTTCGGCTCCGCCCTGCTCCAGGGCTGGAGGGCCAGGCCGAGGTCCCCGCAGGGTGGTGGCCTCCGAGGGTGGGGGTCGCATTCCTTGTGACAGCTGCTCATGCGGGCACCCAGTGTGCCCACCTTCAGGCCTTCACAACTGCCGCTTCCCCACCCGGGAAGACTCTGCCCCAAGTCTTTGGCCTCAGCTTCTTGTCCAATTCACCTCCCCAGTGAGGCTTTCCTCCCATCCTGCCCTCTGCCTGTTTCATTTCTTCACAGCCCATGTCCCATTTGCCAACAACTGACTTGCTTGCTACCTGATCACACATTTCCTTGTTTATCATCTGGCTCTTTGAGGAAGAATGAGAAGAAGGCATCACTCTGTCCTGCTCGCCACCAGCTACCCCACACCCGGCTCAGAGTCCAATACACGGAGGAGGCACTCAGTAACTGTTTCTCTAGTGGGGTCCCCAGGGATGCTGGGCCTGGTGGACATGCCTGGATCTCACTTCACCCCCACACAAGCCCTGTGTGATCAGTATCACTGTCCTCCTTTCATAAGAGGCTCAGAGAAGTTGTGTCTGGGGTCACTCGGCCAGCAAGTGGTAGAGCTAGGTATCAAACTTGAATTTGCCTGATAGGACAGTCCCGTGATTTTGACCACTGGACTCTGCTGTTTGCCTTCGGTGTTTTCCGAATCCCCATAGTGAGGACACAGGAAAGACCTGTGGATTGAATGATCTGCATGCCATCTGATATGGACTGAATGTGTGTTCTCCATATCCTGAATTTATATGCATGTGTGCTGAGTCGCTTCGGTCATATCCAACTCTTTGCAACCCCATGGACTGTAGCCCACCAGGCTCCTCTGTCCATGGGATTTTCCAGGCAAGGATACTGGAGTGGGCTGCCATTTCCTAGTGCAGGGGATCTTCCCAACCCAGGGATCGAACCCACGTCTCTTACGGCTCCTGGATTGGCAGGCCGTTTCTTTACTACTTGTGCCACTTGGGAAGCCATGTTGGGGCCCTAACCCCAGTTTGACTGTATTTGGAAGTGGAACTTCTAACGGTTGTTAAATGAGGTCATAACAATGGGGGCCTGATCCCATATAATTAATGTTCTTAGCGGCACCAGAGAGCTTGCTGTCTCCAACTACAAAAACGGAGGAGAGGCCACGTGAGGACGCAGCTAGAAGGTGGCTGCCTACAAGAAAGGAAGAGAGTCATCACCAGAAACAGAAAGGAATGGAAGCTTGCTCTTGGCCTTCCAGCCTCCAGAAACTGTAAGAAAATAAATTTCTGATGTTTAAGCCACCCATTTTATGGTATTTTGTTACAACAGCTCAAGCAGACGAATACAACTTTTATTTTTTTAATGGAAGCCAAACTGCCAGGTCTAGGAAGGTAAGTCCTCCTTTTCTCCTCTCTTCCTCTCTCCCGCCTTCGTTTAAGCACCGACAGTGGAGTGAAGCACTAGAACCCCCGAGGAGCTCCCAGGAGGCTCAAACTGGTGGCCCATGGTTTGAACACCAGCCACAGAGCTGTTTTGTTGGGCTGGCACATATTTTTTAAAAACCACAAGGAATCAGAAAGCTCTTAGTCTGGTCCTTGCACAAGCACACTGCTCCTTGCTGTAACTGTCTCTCTCTCTAAGGCCTGGGTTTGGTGCCAGTGACAGCAGGTGAGCTAAGCAGCAAAGACGCATGGTTCAGGGTGCCCTGGGGCAGAGTGACACTGGGCAGGGAGAAGGGTGTGGGGGACAGTGAGTCACTGGAGGCTGCAGGGAGAAGGTGGCTTTGGACTGGTCCCTGGAGGGTGGACAGGAAGTCACCAGTCAGAAGGGGAAGGAGGGTGCATTCCAAGGAAGGCAGTGGAGAGGCAAGGTGCAGGGCAAGGGCACGGCCTGAGTAGTGTGGTTGAGCGTGGCTGAGCGTGAAGGTGAAGGGGCTAGGACACGGACTGCAGGGGATGAGTGCCTCGGGCTCAGAGGCCCCTGACACCACCCCAAGAAGTTTGAGCACTGTCCTCTCTCCAAGAGTCACGACCAGGAGTCCTGGCAGGCTTTAACCGGGAGGGGTCACCAGACAAGCTGCGTTAACACGGGCGGATGCTGGGTTAACCACTTCCTCACTGTGTGACTACACGCACGGGTCGCCCTGGAGCCATGTGGCCTCAGGCCCCTCATCTGTAAAATGGGGGTCACAGGGCTATACATCTCAAAGGGGTATTGTGGGGACTGTGTGCATGCTCAGGCGCTGAGTCATGTCCAGCCCTTTGCGACCCACTGGACTGTAGCCTGCTAGGTTCCTCTGTCAATGGGATTCCCCCAAGCAAGAACACTGGAGTGGGTTGCCATGCCCTCCTCCACACACAGGGGATCTTCCCAACCCAGGGATTGAACTTGCATCCCTTGTGTCTCCTGCATTAGAGGCAGATTATTTACCCACAGTGCCACCTAGGGTAACTGGGGTTAATAAGTGTACTCATTCCTAAGATTGGTTTGGGGAACTTAATGAGTTAATAAGTATAAAGCACTAGAAATGTCCCTAGCACCTGGTAAGACTCAGGGAGTAAGAGTTACTATTATAACTGTTTAAGGACACAGGTTATCTCAGTGGTAGAGTTGAGAATGCATCTTTGCACAGGCCCACACTGAAATATTTGATTCTTATCAACACACCATGTTTACTCAAGGCAGAAAATGGACTGACCTGTTTTTGGAATAAAGAGCACATTCATGCAGCCTGAGTGCCCCATTTCCAGAACATTCCAGGCCACCGAAGGCTGACAGTAAAAATTCAATGGAGCAACAGGGCCTCTTGGACATGTTTCTTTCCCCCTCATGTTGTACTGTCTAGGGAGGCAGTAAAGAAAGCTCTCACAATTTAAAAAAATTAAACAGAAAGGAGACCCAAATAATTTCGGAGCAATCTGAGTAGACGTGCTGCGCTTGGCTACTGTCGCCCTGGTGCACTCACATCGCACGTTTCTATTTCCAAAGGTCTGTCACTACAGTCTTTCGTTTCTGCCTCCTGACAGATGGTGATTCGGAAAGTGGGTTCTGGCAAGAGACTAGTTGGTTCAGATCTTTTTGCTACCCATCTTGAGTTCGGTAGTCCAGGGACATTTATTTATTCTTGCGCCCGACAAAATGAGGAGGGGACCACATCAACGCCAGTGGCTGCTGCAGGAACTGGAAGACGCACACAAAACCAGAGCCCTGCGTGTAATCACTCCTTCATCCAGAAAGTGCTTCTCACGAGCTTAACAGCTACTCGGGGCTGAGGATTCAACAGCCATCAGAACACAGTGTCTCCTTCCAGGAGTGTGATGGGGGAGGGTGGACGATGCTATAGACAAATAAACAGCCAGTGCCAAGTAGCCAGATGTGCTTTGGGAAAAAAAAAAAAAAGAAGATGGTGGAGATTTGAGAGGTTCTGCTGAGCTACGACCCTGAAGTGGCCAGGCAAGGCCTCCATGACAGCGTGTCTTCTAAGCAGGACCTGAACGACATGAGGAGATCTTTCCCACAAAGATAAGGGGTAAAGTGTTCTAGACTAAGAAGCAGCAAGGGCATATGTGTGTGCGTTGCTCAAGGATGGTGGCAGAGGGAAAGGTGATGCACCTGGGATTGCCGTAAGGACTTTGGCTTTTGCTCTGAGATGGGGGAACCACTGGAGGGTTTGGGGTAGCAACCTGACAATCTGACCTGTGTTTTTAAGAAGTCTGTAGTTTTGAGGAGAGGAGACAGTCAGGGTTTTGTGCATGAAGTGAGCAGAGGGCTGCAGCTGAGAGGGCTGAGGACAGCCAATGGCAACTGCAGTGACCCATGTGAGAGGTGACGGGGCTTGAACTGGGAGACGGGGGATAAGTGGCAGGGAGCAGTACCATGGGGCTGAATAAGACCCCAGAGGTGGCATTCAGAGCCACCAAAATGGGAACAGTGCCCTGTGGAGGGGGTGCGATGTGGTGATCCTGGGAGCTGGCGGTCACACTAGGGATTTATTTTGAAGGCCGAATATATCAGATGTAATGAAGTGGGAGAGAGAAAGAGGAAACCAGGATTACTTAAACAGAGGTATCTATTTTCTGAGAGGTTGAAGAATGAGAGTCAAGAGTTAATTTTAGATGTGTTCAGTTTGGGAAGCCTCTTCACAAACGTTAGGGATGGTAGTGAAGACGGTGGTGATGGTGGTGATGATGGTGGTGGTGATGGTGATGATGGTGGTGATGGTGATGACAGTGATGGTGGTGGTGATGGTGATGACGGTGGTGGTGATGGTGATGGTGGTGATGATGGTGCTGGTGATGGTGATGATGGTGGTGATGGTGATGACAGTGATGGTGGTGGTGATGGTGATGACGGTGGTGGTGGTGATGGTGGTGATGATGGTGGTGGTGATGGTGATGACAGTGATGGTGGCATGGTGATGGTGATGGTGGTGGTGATGGTGGTGATGATGGTAGTGGTGATGGTGGTGGTGATGACAGTGGTGGTGGTGATGGTGGTGGTGGTGATGGTGGTGGTGATGGTGGTGGTGGTGGTGGTGGTGATGGTGGTGATGATGGTGGTGGTGATGGTGATGATAGTGGTGATGGTGATGGTGGTGATGGTGATGGTGGTGGTGATGGTGATGGTGGTGGTGATGGTGATGGTGATGGGGGTGATGATGGTGGTGGTGATGATGGTGGTGGTGGTGATGGTGGTGGTGATGGTGATGGTGATGACAGTGATGGTGGTGACGACGGTGGTGGTGATGATGGTGGTGGTGATGGTGATGACAGTGATGGTGGTGGTGACGGTGATGGTGGTGGTGGTGGTGATGGTGGTGGTGGTGGTGATGGTGGTGGTGATGGTGGTGATGATGGTGATGGTGGTGGTGATGACAGTGATGGTGGTAGTGATGGTGACGGTGATCATGGTGGTGGTGGTGGTGATGATGGTGGTGGTGGTGGTGGTGGTGATGATGACGGTGGTGGTGCTGGTGATGGTGATGGTGATGGTGGTGGTGGTGATGGTGATGGTGGTGATGATGGTGGTGGTGATGGTGATGACAGTGATGGTGGTGGTGATGGTGATGACAGTGATGGTGGTGGTGATGGTGATGATAGTGGTGATGGTGGTGGTGGTGGTGATGGTGGTGATGATGGTGGTGGTGATTGTGATGGTGGTGGTGGTGATGGTGATGGTAGTGATGATGGTGGTGGTGATGGTGATGATGGTGGTGATGGTGATGATGACAGTGATGGTGGTGGTGATGGTGATGATGATGGTGGTGGTGGTGATGATGGTGCTGGTGGTGATGGTGACAGTGATGGTGGTGGTGATGGTGATGGTGTTTATGAAATGATGACTTGGTGAGGATTATGACTTAAGCAAACACTGAAGGCTTGCTGTGTGCTGGGCGTAGCACAAAGAACATGAGATGCATGAATGTGTGTAATCTCCATTGTCATCCTCATTTGATAAACCAGACGCTTACTCCTTGGAAGAAAAGTTATGACCAACCTAGATAGCATATTCAAAAGCAGAGGCATTACTTTGCCGACTAAGGTCCGTCTAGTCAAGGCTATGGTTTTTCCAGTGTCATGTATGGATGTGAAAGTTGGACTGTGAAGAAGGCTGAGCACCGAAGAATTGATGCTTTTGAGCTATGGTGTTGGAGAAGACTCTTGAGAGTCCCTTGGACTGCAAGGAGATCCAACTAGTCCATTCTAAAGGAGATCAACCCTGGGATTTCTTTGGAAGGAATGATGCTGAACCTGAAACTCCAGTACTTTGGCCACCTCATGCGAAGAGTTGACTCATTGGAAAAGACTTTGATGCTGGTAAGGATTGGGGGCAGGAGGAGAAGGGGATGACCGAGGATGAGATGGCTGGATGGCATCACGGACCCGATGGATGTGAGTCTGAGTGAACTCTAGGAGATGGTGATGGACAGGGAGGCCTGGCGTGCTGCCATTCATGGGGTCGCAAAGAGTCAGACACTACTGAGCGACTGAACTGAACTGAACTGAACTGAACTGAGTGGGTTGAACTGTGTCCCTCTCCCCCAGTGATATGTCTATGTCCTAGACCCCAGGACCTGTGAATGTAACCTTATTTGAAAAGAGTCTTCGTGGGTGAAGTGAAAGTAAAGTCGTTCAGTCGTGTCCGACTCTTAGCGACTCCATGGACTACAGCCCACCAGGCTCCTCCGTCTGTGAGATTCTCCAGGCAAGAATACTAAAAGCTCTCAAGATGAGATCATTTTGGCTTCTCCAGATGGCCCTAAATTCATCAGCAAGGGGCCTCATAAGAAACACCTGGAGAAGAAACCACCTCTGGAAGGTGACGGTGAAGGCAGAGGCAGAGCTGGGAGTGATACAGACACAAGGTACACCAACAACTTCTAGATGCTGGAAGAAGCAAGGAAGGACTCTCTCCTAGAGCCTCCAGAGGGAGCAGGGCCCTGATGACTCTGGATTTTGGACTTCTGGCCTCCAGAACTATGAGAGGTTTGATTTGTGTTAAGTCACCCAGTTTGTGGTCCTCTGTTATAGCAATCACAGGAAACTAAAACGACAAGGAAAGTCCAGCACAGAGAGATGAAGTCACTTGCTCAAAGGCACGCAGCAAGAGAGCTGCAGAGCTGGGGATGTTTGCCTTCAGCGCCGCTCACTCAGTAGGCAGGTGCTGTTTACTCTGTGTCTCCAGCGAGGAACTGGAGGTCAGAGCCACAAGGCCATGCCAGGAACAGAGCTGGTGGACGGCAGGACCAGGCTTCCTTGGGCTTCTATCAGGGAGGCCGGACACCTTTCCCTGTTCTCGATCCCCACCTCTCTACTTTGAAAAACCCAGAAAGGCCCTTGTCCGGACCGTCTAGTGCGTCTCGGCCGCCACCATGTGGATCCAGGGCTCTGCTGGGAATGCCACCCAATCTGGTGATTCCAGTCTCCAGCTGCTCTGGGTCCAGGAACAAGTGGCCCCAGAAAGACCCTGGTGGCGTGGTAGCCTCGGTACACAGATTTCAGTGCCACCAAGGTTCACAACAGTCACTTAGCAACAGCGTACCACCTGGATTTCAAAACCACCTCCTCTTTCTGCGATACTGACCCTGAAAACCTCTTGGCTCCCCTCCCACCGGGGACTGAAGAGCCGAGGTGAGCTGGGGCAGGCCACACCCGCTGCGCTTGAACCTCTGCCCACAGCTGAAATCAGCCCTGGAAGCAGAAGCAGAAAGGGTCCATTTTCTCTCCCTCCGATGCCTGGGAAAACATGTTACCGGACAAAACCCAAATACTGGGGATCCAGGGAAGATGATATCCTTCCCCACCTCCCCCCACCCCTATGCCTTGTCAAAGCTTCAGCATTTGCAGAGATGGACAGAGGGACTTGTGACAATTAGGGCCTGTGAAGGGGGCCCAGGCGTCTTCCTACAGAGAAGTGTGCGTCTAGAGCCCTTAATGAGCAGAGGGCGGTTCATGTCGGGGGTGGGCTAGGAATCGGGGGGTGGTGGTGGGGGTGTTCTGTTTATGAAGAATACAATCATTACATCCAGGTCAGTGGAGGGAACCACTGGGCTGAAACAAATTTGGGGGCTGGGGAGGGAGGAACATTATGGCTGCTTCAAAAACAGGACTGTCTCCTGGCCCGCCGACTGGCCCAGCAGAGCCCCGCTCTCTCCCCAAGGTGCACAGACACACAGACAACACAAGCACACTCTCAGAGTGCACAGACTCTCAGAGGCACACCTGGGCTACGAGGCGACCAGGTCCCACTCACGCATACACGTACTGGTTTGTTCCTCTCTGAGGGCAAACTGAAGACACGCTCCCATAACGGACCTGCGCCAAAAGCACTGTCTCAGTAAGGTCCCCCAGAGCCTGCAAAGCCATCTCCACAGTGCCCAGGACAAGTGTGCAAACTTCCTCTGGAGCTGTCTTCAGAGGCAGGACAGGATGCGAAGTGTGAAAGTGGGCACAGGACTGCATAACTGCCCTCCAATTCTGACCACCCCTTCCCCACAACTGTATTTCTAAAGGGTGACACAGTCCACATTCCAGAGATGTGAGCCCTGGAGCCACCTGCAAAGGGCAGAAATTTGACGACTTGGAGGATAACTGTGGTGTGCAGGGATGTTCTCAAATGTTCTTGGGGGTCTCAGAGGCTTTGGGTCTGGGTGACACCTCTGGAGTAAGGAGTAAACTTCCCATCGGGATGACTTGGATGAATACACCATCCCTCTGCACAGGCAAGTCCTGGGGATGGTTATTTCACTATTTTCTACAAGGCAGTTGCATAACATCATGCCATCTGCTCTGGCCCTGGCCTGGCACATGGGAGCTGGAGAATCACAAGTACGAGGTGGGGCTTCTGTCCCCATCAACCTGATGGGAGAGGCAAGACATACCTGGGATGGGTGAGGTGGGGCCCGGGAGGGCTTCGATGCAGAACTCCATTGGAAAAGGGTGCCATGAGGGTGGGGCTCAGGGGAGGAGGAGGTGGAGGTGGGGTCTGAACCCTACGTTAAAGAATGGGGCGCATCCGGAGGGAGCATCCAAGCGGGAGGCAGGGGAGGCGAGGACAGGCCAGAGCAGTCCTGGATAGCACGTTCAGCCAGCCTTGCTTGGGAGGGACACTGCAAGGGGAGGTGTGGGAAACTGCTGAAGAGGGGGGTGCGTGCATGCATGCTAAGTCACTTCGGTTGTGTCTGACTCTGTGTGACCCTATGGACGGTAGCTCGCCAGGCTCCTCTGTCCATGGGATTCTCCAGGCAAGAATACTGGAGTGGGTTGCCATGCCCTCCTCCAGGGGATCTTCCCGACCCAGGGATCCCTCGTCTCCTACGTCTCCTGCATTGGTGGGTGGGTTCTCACTAGTGCCACCTGGGAAGCCCAAAGAGGAGGATGGGGGAGGGAATTCCATGGGGGTCCAGGCCCAGCAGGAGCCTGGATCCCCTTGAAAATGACTTTGGAACATGGGTTCCTTATGAGAATGGCATCCAGAAATATCACAAATCCTACACAACTTTCCTGGTGGGCTACAGCCCATGAGGTCCACAAAGAGTTGGACATGATTGAGCGACTAACACTTTGAACTTTTTTTTGAACTACACAACTCAGGGCTGATTCCACTGCTGTGTGTATGGTGCAGTTTCATTGTGCCTCTGTCTATCTAGAAACTAACCATGTAAACAGCAACAGCTACTGTTTACAGGCCAGCCCCATTCCAAGGACCTCAATTCTTATTAAAAGAATTAGAGATGCCATTTTCAAAAGGTATTTTTGATGTCGACCATTCTTAAAGTTTTCATTGAATTTGCTACAAGATCATTTCTGCTGTTTATGTTCTGGTTTTCTGGCTGAAAGGCATGCACGATCTTAGCTCCCTGGCCAGGGATTGAACTTGCAGCCCCCAAACTGGAAGGCGAAGTCTTCACCCCTGGACAGCCAGAGAAGTCTCAGCAACGCCATTGTTATCACACTTTTAATGCCTATGGCTACTATATTCCTTGGCCTCCCAAACAGAGCTTAACCTGCCACTTAGCTCACCTGATTGTCTCCAGGCTAAATTCAAACAGTGTATATAAAAGAGGACACTCTACCAAAGCTCATCATTGTTGTCAATATTATTATTAATACCATTTTACTAGGCTTCATCTACCTCATGGTAAAGGTTATTTAAGGCCTGAGTACAACATTAAAAAAAAAAAAACAAGCATCGCTTTCCAACATTAGCAGAGGAAAGATCCTGTGGAGAGTGGCAAAAGAAAAAGCTACCAAAGCCTGAAACATGAGAAGGCAGGACATCGGGGCTTTTTGTTTGTTTCTTGTACGGGGTCCCAGAGTTCTCAGAATAGGTCATTAGTGGCTCCCTGGTTCCTTGGTGGCAGAAGGAATGCAGTGCCTGGCCGGCAGTGGCATTCTTTGCAGACAGGCTGCCCTGGGCTGGACCTGAGTGCACCCAGCTCACAGAAAGCATTTATTCAGGGCCCAGAAGCAGGAGAATACAGCCTGTTCTCTGCCATAAGAAGGCCCAGAGATACCCTCCTTCCAAAAATAAATCCAAGGAAAGCCTCCCCCTACCTCCACAGAAACCTGCTCCTCTGCAGACATCCCCACTATCAACCACCCACTGACCTGCCAGGAAGCTGGCGCCATGCCTGGTTCTCCCTCTCCATCTCCATCAACATCCACAGTCAACCCACCCTAAGACCACCTTGTGACCAACCACCCTCTTCTCTTTATCTCCATGTGAAAGTCGCTCAGCCATGTCTGACTCTTAGTGACCCCATGGACTACAGAGTCCATGGAATTCTCCAGGAATACTGGAGTGGGTAGCCATTCTCTTCTCCAGGGGATCTTCCCAATCCAGGGACTGAACCCAGATCTCCTGCACTGCAGGTGGATTCTTTACCAGCTGAGCCACCAGGGAAGCCCAAGAATTCTGGAGTGGGTAACCTATCCCTTCTCCAGTGGATCTTTCCGACCCAGGAATAGAACCAGGGTCTCCTGCATTGCAGGAGGATTCTTTACCAGCTGAGCGACCAGGAAGCTTATCTCCATAAGCGCTATACAATTTCTTTTTTTAAAAAACAGCCCCTGCTGTCACCAGGATGAAAGGAACAACTTAATTAAAAAAATTTTTTTTGGCTGTGCTGGGTCTTTATTGCTACAGGCAGCTTTCCTCTAGTTGTGGTGACTGGAGGCTACTCTCGTTGTGGTGCCAAGGGCTTCTCACTGCGGTGGCTTCTCTTGATGCTGAGAATAGGCTCCATGGAATTCAGGAGTTGTGGCTCAGGGGCTCAGTTGCTCCCGCGGCATGTGGAATCTTCCCAAAGCAGGGATTGAATCTGTGTCCTCTGCACTGGCAGGTGGATTCTTCACCACTGGACCACCAGGGAAGTCTATCATTTCTTGCCTGAACTTCCAAAGCCACCTCCTAGGCTCCACTTTGGCTCTTTCCCCTCTCTACCAAGAGATCTTCTAAAACTGTAGATAAGATTGTAGTACTTTCCTGCTTAAGCCTTTCAAGGCTTCCTTCTGAACTGGGAACAATTTAGATTTCTTTACCAAGTCCTGCAAGGCCCAGTGTGATGTAGCTCCTGCCTGTCTTTCCCATTGCATCAACCTGAGACTCTCTTTTCTCTTCTGTGGAATGGACAGAATCATACCTGCCTTCCAGGCTGATTGTGAGGCCACTGGGATGAGAAACAGCTAAAACTAATCTGTAAACTAGAAAATGCAGCATGAAGAAAGCTGAGTGCCAAAGAATTGATGCTTTTGAACTGGGGTGTTGGAAAAGACTCTTGCGAGTCCCTTGGACTGCAAGGAGATCCAACCAGTCCATTCTAAAGGAGATTGGTCCTGGGTGTTCTTTGGAAGGAACGATGCTGAAGCTGAAACTCCAGTACTTTGGCCACCTCATGCGAAGAGTTGACTCACTGGAAAAGACTCTGATGCTGGGAGGGATCGGGGGCAGGAGGAGAAGGGGATGACAGAGGATGAGATGGCTAGATAGCATCACCAACTTGATGGACATGAATTTGAGTGAACTCTGGGAGTTGGTGATGGACAGGAAGACCTGGCGTGCTGCAATTTATGGGGTCACAAAGAGTCAGACACAACTGAGAGACTGAACATAGACGCAGGCACGCCACATAGCCTCTATTCCATTATAACTGGGCTTTTGTGTCTTCACTCTTGTTTTCATGATTTCCAGTTCATTGCTATCTTTCAGTGTTTGCAATTTTATATCCTTTTCAGATATAAGGATATCTATATGCACAAGGCAGTGCTGAAAACTCCCATGCCGGTGTCTCAGTATTCCAAAGATAACAACCCAGCTAGGATGCGCTTAAAACCAGGACCATATTTGTTCTGCCCTGGCCAGAAAAATTAGAATTTTTACTGAGCAGTCAGATTGATAGAGGCCTAGAGAGAGATCTCATTTAAATGATAAACCAGGTCATTCTCTTATGAAAACGATGCAAGAACATGATCTTTAATGTCTAACACTTTCAATAGCAGCAGATAACATTTCTTAAGCTCATACACTGTGCCATGCTGGATTAAGCACTTTTTGAAAACTTTTTTGGTGTGTGGGCCATTTTTAAAGTTTTTATTGAATTTGTTACAACATTGCTTCTGTTCTCATGTTTTGTTTTTTTTCACCCCAAGGCACCTGAGATCTTAACTCCCTGATCAGGGATCAAACCTGCACCCCCTGCACTGGAAGGCAAAGTTTTAATTATTGGACTGCCAAGGAAGACCCTAAGCACTTTTATTGCTTTACACCTTTGTCAATCCTTAAAAGAATAGTAAGGGTGTTACAATTGTCCCAATGGAGAAGCTAAAGCTCAGAGAGGTTAAGTAACTTACCCAAGGTCACACTGCTAGTGAGAAATAGAGTTCCACTCCTCTATTTTAATAGCCCATGTTCTTTTGTTTTACTCTAAGTGTTAGGGGCAGGAGAACCAGGAATGTGTCTGTCTATGAAAGGAGGATACAGATAATAGGGAAACGGGGCATACGGCAAATACAAGGCCACCAAGGTCCATGGATGCAAGGGAGATTGGGCAATAGATTCTTCTTAATATCAGGCTTCGCTCCTTCATGTCTTACATTCTGTCTTGCAAAGTTAGACAATGTTCAACATGTTTCCCCATAATCAGTGAAAAGAGTATAATTCTTTTCTTGTAAAGAACAGTCACTGCCTTTTTGCTATTTATATCAAGAAATGTATGTGCATGGATGTGACTGTGTGTGTGAGAGACAGAGAGATGGAAATAGAGACAAACTGAGTATTTAGTCTCGAACTAATCAGTTTTAGCAGCTGGCAAAGGTGCTCTGGCCAGAGAGATTCACAGAGAAGCTTTCCTTCCCCATCACTCGGTACTTCACTCATTTGCAAAACAATCACTCAGAAGGAGAGAGCAAGACCCCCAGGACAAAACTCCCTTTACTGTAGTCAGGTCTGCTTTTCTGCCTTGGCAAGTGACCTCTTTCTGGGCCTCAGGTTTCTCAGGAAAACACCTGGATTCCTGGGATTCCACCCAGCTCTCAGACTGGAGGGAAGATTTTAGATCCAGGATCTCTTCTGCTCTCACCACCTCCCCGAGGAGATGGGTATGTCAGTCTGGTCATGGGAGGCTGGGGGAAGGTGGCATGGTTAAGTGGCAGTTCCTGGACTAGAGCTATTGACTTTCAAGGCTAATTCTAACACGGGTGGACTCCACCAAGTGGCTTTCAAGGGTGCAGACTATCCTCTTAAAACAGAAAGCGTTAACACTCTGAAGCCACTGTGTGGAATCCCTGGCCATCCCAATGGATCCATGTCTGCAGGCATTTCCTTCTTTCCTTTCCTCTTTCCCTCCATCCCTCTCCTTCTTCCCTCCTTCTTTACTTCCTTTCTTCTCTTTGCAGAGAAAAGAGAACAGTTAGAAGAAGAAGGACATGCTGAAGGAAAGGCGCTGCCTTAGAAAACTCGAGATCCCTGCCAGATATCACTGAAATAAAACCCAAACCAAAACAACACACATACACAAGCATCATGATCTGTGTGTGTATGTGTTTGTCTATGTTGATGAGTAGTAAGAATAAAGAGCTAAGTATGGATAAAACCCTCCTGGCCACCTGTATTTTCTAGTTGCTCTATGTTTTACATGTTTTCACAAACCAATGAGCTTCTTATTAAACAACAGGCCAATTTTCACATCCTAGAGGGAAAAAGGCTCCCCTGCTAAGACACACCAGCTGGGAGAGTTGAAGTCACGACTCGAGCTCAGCCTCCTCCACTGCTCCCTGCTGAATGCTCCCTGGGATCCCAAAGCCCTTACAGGCAAACAGAACATCAGCCAGGCTAGACCCCACACAAAACCCCAGCAGGCTGGAATGTAGCAGCACAGGAGACGTGGATTCGATCCCTGGGTAGGGAAGATCCTCTGGAGAAGAAAACGACAACCCACTCCAGTATTCTTGCCTGGAAAATCCCATGGACAGAGGAGCCTGTCAGGCTACAGTTCATGGGTCGCAAAGAGTCAGACATGACTGAGCAACTAAACAACAACCAGGCTCACCCAAGGGACTCAGGCTGCTAGAGCTGCAAGGACCCCCACTTACATGAGGGCCCCTTCAGAGTGGGCGAAACTAGCAGATGAGCAGCAGGCAGGCTGTCCTGAGGGTGTACGCCAAGGGCCACCGCCAGTAGGGGACAGTTTGTGGGAAACTAATGAAAGGCTCCTCCAACCAAAAATCCCACCCTCAGCCTGTATGGTGACCTCTCTCTGAACCTGGTTGGACATTCTCCTGATACTCCTGCCAGAGATGGCAAAGAGAGGCCTCGTGGGGTAAAGAACAGCCCAAGCTTTCCTCCGGAAAGTCCTGGTGGCACTTGTAGATACTTTGGCTACCTGACACTAAGAGCCAGCTCATTGGAAAAGACCCTGATGCTGGGGAAAACTGAGGGCAGGGAGGAGAAGATGACAGAGGATGAGATGGTTGGATGGCATCACTGACTCGATGGACATGGGTTTGAGCAAACTCCAGGAGGTGGTGGAAGACAGGGAAGCCTGGTGTGCTGCAGTCCGTGGGGTCGCAAAGAGTTGGACACAACTGTGCAACTGATCAACAACAATAAACTAGATGATCACCTCATCGCACCGCAGTTTTGGGGTCTGTAAACCCAAATATAACGAGACACTGAGTACAGACATCTAGACCAGGGCCTGGCATGTAGCGCATGTCAGAGTAAACAGTAGCTGTTATTATAATTATTCAGTAATTTCGAAGGTCTCTGTTAAAAGTTCATGTGCTGACAGGACCGCTCCACCCAACCATCGCCCACAAGTTAAGATGCCGTTGCTGCTTTGCTTGGGGAATGAGCCGGGGCAGTGGTTCTCCAGGTGTGGCCCCTGCATCACCTGGGAATTTGTTTGAAGAGTGCATCTGTGGGCCCCACCTCTGAACTGCTGAATTAGAAATTCTGAGGTGCAGCTCAGTCATTTCATAACCCACTCCCACCCCGCCCCAAGGGACTGAGGTCTGCCAAAGTTGGAGGGCTGCTGAGCTCACCCAATGATTGCCAAGACTGGCTGATGAGCAGAATTTCCTGGGAGTGTTCAGAAGAGAAATGTAGGTTCCTGGGCCCATCTCCCCGGGACTCAGAGCCATCAGGTTCAGAAATGCTGCCTGGGAGTCAGCATTTTAACAGGCTCCCCTGGTGATCCCACTGGGCTAGAAGCCAGGTTGGTTGGAGAGAGGGACACACGGAGGCGGGAAGAGACTCAGGGCTGGGGGGTGCCTGGGAGGGGGCTGGGAGTGCAAGCCTAGTAGACTGGGGCTGCTGAGAGATGAGAAGGTGCTGAAGACCGAAGTTCTCAATCGTATTTCTAAAGATTTGCGAGATGGAATCTCCTTCTATGGTTTCATTTTCCATCCAGGGAAACTGAACCCCAAACAGAAGGGACTGTTCTAAGTGCAGGTAGCTTATGCTTAGAGACGCAGGAACTTAAGCCAGGGGTCTCTCTGCCGAAGTCTTTTTCACTGAGCCCCTCAAGCTCATGCTCACATATTGGCTCCCTCTCAGCGTCTCGCCTTCTCTGCCAAGCACTGAATCCATGCTCATTCCCCCAGTGCTAACCATGAGGGTGAGATCTGGGGAGGAGGTTAAGTCAGAGCTCAGACCTGAATGCAAAATCCAGGCTCAGTCACCGAGTAGTTGAGCCACCAAATCGCCCTCTCAAAGCCTCAGTTTCCACATCTGTAAAATGAGGATAAAATCTGACATCACAAAGATGCTGAGCAGGTCAAATAAAGTGACTCAGGTGAAGGTGCTTTCCAAGCTGTCCGTCACCCCACCAGCACAAGGACTAGAGAAGGAGCAAGGGCTCATTACGTCTCCTGCCTAGAGGCACTTACCATCTAGCCAGGGCAGAAAAAACTCAAAGCAACCAGAGAGCAAGCAAGTGATGGGCTCCCCACTGCGTGCAAGGCCACATCTCAGTGCCTTTGCCCAGGAATACCATCCCCCAATACCCTATAGGTGCAAGGATCCCCACTGATTTGGCTTACAGTCTGGGCCTCAATTTCCCTGTCCCGTGAGCTGCCATGAAGGCAGGAAGTGCAGCTCATTCAGCTCTGCGGTTTCAGAGTGTCTGACATCTCAAAAGTGTGTTCAGGAAGTGGCTGATGCAGGTAGGGAGGCTTCCGGTCAGAGGGTCCTTAAAGACCTACAAGGGCCTTTTCAGGGGTGCACCTGCCTCACAGAGTTCCTTTAACACCCCACCCTGGGGTAAGCATGGCGGGAACGAGGGCTTCAAACCAGCCAACTCCTGGCCTTGCTACCCGCCCCGAGCGTCCCCATCACTGACCCCAGCATCTGAGACGCTCAGGTGGGGCCGGCGGTTCTGGCACAATCAGGAGGGGAGGAACGTGAAACAGGAAGCATCAGCTCCACTGAAATCTCCTGAATAAAGGAAAGCGACTATGCAGGCAGCAGGCATGCTGGAGACACTCGGCGATTCCAACGACGATTCCTGAGAATCTGGTCATTTGTTTCACCTGTTTCTCCCTCCTTTCCTAGGCTGGAGGATCTCAGGAGGTGTCCACAAGGACAGAGCTCTGCAGAGTGACGAGCTCTAGAGAGCTGCATGGGAGATTTCTCCCGTTGCCCCTAGGAGCTGTGTGACCTTGATTGAGTAAACTACGTCAGTTCTCAGGACCTTGAAAATGGGTACCAGGTGACTAGGAGCTAACGAATCGCTCTCCCCTGGAAGATAAAGCAAATAACACAGCAGGCGAGGACACTGTCCCTAATGCAGCCAAGCAAAACAAGTTCAAAGCTGACTGGTCCTGGCTGTGGTTCTTCCACGGAAAATGGATAATAATGACAATGGTGCTGAGGGTGACAACTCATCTTTGCTGAGTACATACTGGGCACCAGGAACCAGGCAAGCACTTTTCATTCATTACGTGATTGAATCCTCACAATGACCCTAAGGGCAGATACTATCATTATTCCCATTTTACAGCTGGGAAAACTGAGGCTCAGAGAAGTTTACACCAGGGATGAGAGTCTGGTGAGTAGGGGAGTAGGGAAAGCAGGATTTGAACCCAGGCTGTCAAGATTCCAGAGCCCCTCTGCTTTCCTACTGGAATCTTCTGAACCTGGAAGTTCCACAGCTGGGAAAGATGGGAGAAGATGCAGAAAGGCAATGAAAATAATAATTTTCCAGACTCAGGACTCAGTCTAGTAAAAAGATCACAGCTGGAGTAGTCAAAAATTCAGTCTGCTAAATTATTTTCAGTACAGGAAATGCATCTCAGGGGCTTGATTTCAACAGGCAGAGTGGGTGCCCTGGAGGCAGCCCAGGCCTCCGAGGTGGACACCTGGATCCTAAGCCACTGGCCTCCATGTAGCAGCCTACTTAGCTGGGGTGAGGCAGCTGCCTTCAGTCCATTTTCTTATCCATCAGGCATGCTGGGATATTCCTGCCTTCGCCACCTCTTAGGTGGAATCCAGATAACGGGTCATATTCATGCCCACCTTCCCACATGCCCAATTTTAAAAGATTTTGTCTCTCATACATTAATTAGTTTCTCCACTAACAAAGCAGTGAAGCATTTGTGCAACTGCCGGAGTTTCTGATCCAAACAAAGTAGCCATTGTTATCCGCTTCCAGCCTAGAGCAAAACGAAAACACCGCCCCCCCTTTCCCCCAAATGATATTTTTAGGCAGCCAGTGCCACCATACCCTGGGTCGTGTACAGCTTCCACTGGTTTCTGGAATACTGACTCCCATCATGTGGACTTTTAGGAAAACACTGGCCTAAACAATTTCTGAAGTCTCTTCCAACAGCAAGTTCAACAACGCTGTCTGGACGTGTACTTGGCTAATTGCGAATGTGTAGTCCTCGCGCTCATTCTGTTTGCTCAGTCCTAGAAATGCAAAACCGGGGAGGACCCTTGGACTCTGAAGGAGGTCATCTGAGGACACAGATTGGGCAGGCCTCTGCCACTTCACACTGAGAGTGGAAAACACTGGGAACTCCTTGGGCCCGAGAGGCTGTACCAGCTAAAACTATACTCAAGAAGGGTTTAGATGGACTCACGGAGGAGGAGGGAACGACCGGTGAGGGGTAGGTTTTGTCCTAACCCCTGTGGATTTCTGGTTCCTGTTAGCAATACAATGTTACAAGGCGGTTCCACTGACAGCATAGCTAATATTCTCATGAGGAGATAAAAAGGAAGGAAAACAAACAGGAAAAAAGAAAGGAGGGTATACGATGGTTTCCTGCTGTGACATTTAACTTCTATGAAGGGGAAAAAAAGGTGTACTATAGGAAACTAAGAAATAAAAGAGGAAACATAATCTCTGATTCCAGATAACTACCTTAACATTTTGCTATATTTCCATCTGTATAATTTTTTAAAAATAAACACTATGTACAGTATGTATCCTGCATTTTTTCATTTAACATTTAGAAAAATCACATTACTTAACAGACTTATTGTATGCCTTAGGGATTTCTACTACTTATTTATTTAATGATTAATTTACTTAATTATTGAATTCTTTTATCATTCACCTCTTGTTGAACATTGTTTTCCTTTTCCTAATTTTTTTACTGTATAAATAATGCTGGGATAGACATGCCTGGGGACTTCTTTTCGGAAAAAACAATAAATCTCAAAATCTCGGAGTGCACCATTTCATGTTTCTCTTACATAGACAAAGGGCAGCTGAGGGACAGCCTGGTGAGAACTCCTCCCCAGTGAGCCCTGCATCTTGCTACAACAGAATTTTAAAGGCTCAGGCCAGGAAGGTCTTCCCCAGGAAGACCCTGTTACAGGGTCTCAGTACAGGATCTCAGAAAGTGAAAGTGCCAAGTTGCTCAGTCGTGTCTGACTCTTTTGAGACCCCATGGACAGTAGCCTCTGTTCGTGGTATTCTCCAGGCAAGGATACTGGAGTGGATAGCCATTCCCTCCCTTCTCTAGGGGATCTTCCTGACCCAGGGATCAAACCCGGATCTCCCACAGGGCAGGCAGATCTTTCACCGTGTGAGCCACGAAGACTCCTGCATTGATCCCTGCAAAACGCAGCACTCTGAGAGACAAACAGACTCATAGCCACAATAAGGACCTACTGTGAAACACAGGGAACTCTACTCAATACACTGTAATGTCCCGTACGGGAAAAGAATCTAAAAGAGAGTAGATACATGTACACGTATAACAGATTCACTTTGCTGCACATTTGAAACAAAAACAACATTGTAAATCAATTATACCCTGGAAAAATTTTTAAAAATTATAATTTTTTTTTTAAAGAGAGCGATTCACAGTCACTGGGCTGCAGCTCCCCAGGACGTGGCCCTTATTAGAAATGCAAATCTCAGCTGACAAACCGCCAACACCCAGCTCATCAGCCCCACCCCCACCCCCCACTGCCTGCCCCATTCGGGTGGCCTCTATCTTCCATTTTTACCTGAATAAGCTGAAAGGGAGCTGGCTGGGCTGTGGATGAGTCACCGGAGAAGGAAAGGGTCTGCCTGAAATGAAATCGTCTCCTCGGGGTTTTAATTTTACCCAATAAGAGGAAGTCCGTTTCTTTTTCCCAGCCTTAACTCTACTAAAGCCATTAAGCACTGCCAGGGACTGGAGACATTTATCTGTTGGCGAACGTGAATGCTGCGTTTTGTACCTCCAGTGGGGAGGGAAATCAAGCCATTTACTTGGTGGCCACCCTCAACGGACCAAAATGAAGCTCTAACTTGATGGTATGTCTAAAATGCATTTTTAAATCTCAAATTTTCTGGCCTTCATTCCCACCTGTAAAAACACTAGGAATCTGCAAAATTAATTCAGCTGAATTACACCCTGACCCGGGAGCTGGGAAAGATTGAGGGCAGGAGGAGAAGTGGACGACAGAGGATGAGATGGTTGTATGGTATCATCGACTCAATGGACATGAGTTTGAGCAAACTCTGGGAGACAGTAAAGGACAGGGAAGCCTGGCATGCTGCAGTCCATGGGGTCGCAGAGAGTCGGACACGACTGAGCGACTAAACTGCAACACCACCACCACCCTGACCGGCACTGACCACCAAACACAAATGGGGTGACCAGTAGGTGACCTCACTGAACCGGTTCTTGTTTTGGAAAGGATCGTGGACCACTGAAGGCTGCTAGGGTTGTAGGCAGGCTGCTGCTGCTGCTAAGTCGCTTCAGTCGTGTTCAACTCTGTGCAACCCCATAGACGGCAGCCCACCAGGCTCCCCTGTCCCTGGGATTCTCCAGGCAAGAACACTGGAGTGGGTTGCCATTTCCTTCTCCAATGCATGAAAGTGAAAAGTGAAAGTGAAGTTGCTCAGTCGTGTCTGACCCTCAGCGACCCCATGGACTGCAGCCTACCAGGCTCCCTCCGTCCATGGGATTTTCCAGGCAAGAGTACTAGAGTGGGGTGCCATTTTTATACAATAACCAAGATCAAAGAGAGGGCTGACGCTGGTTCCCCAGGTGGGCTTCCTTTGGATGTTCAGTTCAGCTCAGTTCAGCTCAGTCGCTCAGTCGTGTCTGACTCTTTGCGACCCCATGAATCGCAGCACGCCAGGCCTCCCTGTCCATCACCAACTCCCGGAGTTCACCCAGACTCACGTCCATCAAGTCTGTGATGCCATCCAGCCATCTCATCCTCTGTCATCCCCTTCTCCTCCTGCCCCCAATCCCTCCCAGCATCAGAGTCTTTTCTAATGAGTCAACTCTTCGCATGAGGTGGCCAAAGTACTGGAGTTTCAGGTTCAGCATCATTCTTTCCAAAGAAATCTCAGGGCTGATCTCCTTCAGAATGGACTGGTTGGATCTCCTTGCAGTCCAAGGGACTCTCAAGTCTTCTCCAGCACCACAGTTCAAAAGCATCAATTCTTTGGTGCTCAGCCTTCTTCACAGTCCAACTCTCACATCCATACATGACTACTGGAAAAACCATAGCCTTGACCTGATGGACCTGTGTTGGCAAAGTAATGTCTCTGCTTTTGAATATGCTATCTAGGTTGGTCATAACTTTTATTCCAAGGAGTAAGCGTCTTTTAATTTCATGGCTGCAGTCACCATCTGCAGTGATTTTGGAGCCCCCCAAAATGAAGTCTGACACTGTTTCCATTGTTTCCCCATCTATTTCCCATGAAGTGATGGGACTGGATGCCATGATCTTCGTTTTCTGAATGTTCAGCTTTAAGCCAACTTTTTCACTCTCCACTTTCACTTTCATCAAGAGGCTTTTAGTTCCTCTTCACTTTCTGCCATAAGGGTGGTGTCATCTGCATATCTGAGGTTATTGATATTTCTCCTGGAAATCTTGATTCCAGCTTGTGTTTCTTCCAGTCCAGCGTTTCTCATGATGTACTCTGCATATAAGTTAAATAGGGTGACAATATACAGCCTTGACATACTCCTTTTCCTATTTGGAACCAGTCTGTTGTTCCATGTCCAGTTCTAACTGTTGCTTCCTGACCTGCATACAGATTTCAGTCATATGCAAAGCTTCACAGGACAAAGTCCCTTTAGGCAGGGCGGGCTGCCCCCAATGTGTCTCAGTGACATAGTGATTATCTTGATTTAAAGTTACTTGAGAAACACTTGGTAGCAAAAAAAAAAAAGATATTAAAAAACTGACTCTGGGGACTTTCCTGGTGTCCAGTGGTCAAGACTCCATGCTCCCCATGCATGGGGCCTGGGTTTGATCCCTGATGAGGGGACTAGATCCCACTTGCTGCAACTAAGAGTTCCCAAAGCACAGTTAAAGATCCCACCTGCCTCAACGAAGATGGAAGATCCTGAGTGCCACACCTAAGGCCTGGCACAGTGAAATACATATTTAAACAACACCTACTCTGCCTCTGTCTCTCCCCTTGCAAGTGAGACATAAACATCCCATGTGAAGTGACCCTTCCTATATCAGAAGGATAGAGAGCATCCTTCTCATCAGGTTAGGAAATCCAAGGCTAATAAAGTTATAGAAACAAACTGTTGCTTCTCCATTAGTCCACTACACCAAGCACAAGCCCCTTTGTTTCTCGTTATCTTCACGAAGAGTTGTTTCTTTGTCAAAAAACGATGTACAAACAGCCTGCTTTGCTCATTTGAGAGAAGGTGCCCCATTTCTATGGAATTTCCATGTTTATGGAGAAAACTGGTTTTTTTCCCCTCACATTAATCCATCATGTGTCATTTTAATGATTAGGCCAGACCAAAAAACCTCAAGAATGGTAGGGGGAAGTTTCCCCCAATCCTGGTGGCTCAGCTGGTAAAAGAATCCGCCTGAAATGCGGGAGACTTGGGTTTGATCCCTGGGTTGAGAAGATCCCCTGGAGAAGGGAAAGGCTATCTATTCAGTATTTTGGCCTGGAGAATTCCATGGACTGTATAGTCCATGGGGTCGAAAAGAGTCGGACGCTTTCACTTTCACTTCAACCACTTCAAAAGGGCAAGTTCAGATTCTCTGTTTAGAACGACAAGCCCACTTTCTCATCAATACCCTTTGCAATCGGTCCATGCCATTCCTTCTGCCACCAATACTTCAAAATGCCCCTCCAAACATAACTTTTTATGAGAAGAAAACCCATCAGACTGAATTCCATCTATGGTGTCATTTATTCTGTATCCTTTCAGCACTTAAAAAAAAGCATTTATTTTTATTTATGTATTTGGCTGCACCTGGTCTTTGCTGTGGCATGTGGGGTCTTAGTTGTGGCACGCAAATTCTTAGCTGTGGCATGTGGGAACCAGTTCCCCAACCAGGGGTTGAACCTGGGCCCCCTGCATTGGGAGCACTGAGTCTTAGTCACTAGACCACCAGGGAAGTCTCCTGTCAGCACTCTTAATATTCAGACATCTCAACTCCTGAAGCTGTTGCTTTGAGATTGTTGTCACGTGACTTCACGTGTACGTTTGGTCTCATCTCTGAGTTCCTTAGTAGGTGAAATGAAGCCAAGTCTTTTATGTTCTGTCCTTGCTATACTGAATGCTTGTATCCCCCACCAAAATTTACATGTTAAATCCTAATGCCCAAGGTGATAGTATTAGGAGGTGGGGCCTTAGGGAGGTGATTAGGTCACAAGGATGGGGCCCTTATGAAGAGGATTAGTGCCTTTACAACACAGACCCCAGAAAGCTCCCTTGCCTCTTTCTCCATGTGAGGCCACCATGAGAAGACAGCCGTCTGTGAACTAGGAAGTGGGCTCTCACCAGATACTGCATCTGACAGCCCCTTGATCTTGGACTTGAAGCCTCCAAAACTGTGGGAAATAACCTTCTGTTGCTCATGAGCCATAAACCCAAAATACATATACCCAGTCTATGGTATTTTATCATAGAAGCCCAAAGGGACTAAGAGTTCCAACAGTGCCTATGTAGAGACACTTGCTCTGCTCCTGGAACAGGATGGGAGGGTTCCCATGTTGCTTTTTTCCTTATTTTCCAATTTATACGCATAGATTTATGTGCATATCCTTCTAAAGGGAATATAAGCTCATTAAATAAATTTTGAAAAGTGTAACTCTAACCACTCTAATCACTGCTGTAACTTCTCAAAGTTCTTTAATGAGAGCAAAGGTCATAGGCCTTGCTTACATGCACATCTTGCAGAGTCAAAACAAATGATTTTGGATTTGCAGATTTGGAGCTAAAAATTTCGTAAGATGCTCTCAGTAGTGTAGCATAGTGGTGACTAAGAGGATGCCCCCTGGCTCCATCTGGGTTGAATCCTGGCACAGCCACTGATCAGTTGTGTGGCTCTGGGGGAGTTACTTAACCTCTCTGACTTTGGGTACATCCAGAGTCTTTAAAAATGTTCTACTACCCATACACTTTATATATTTCTTGCTTTACCCAATGTCCCATGCAAGTATCTACCCTTATTATTACACAGTCCTCAGACCCAATATTGAAATAGTTGTGTAATACTCTACTCATTCACTGGTGAACAGTTAAGTCAATGTTTTCTAACTTTTTGCTGAAATGAAGTGTTTCAACGATGGTTTAAAAAAAGATCAATACTCTCAATTTGTAGGATGAGTGATGGCAGATACGAATCTGCCATCTCCTGGGTGCTCTTGTGTAGAATATAAGCCAACCCACAAGGCCCTGGTAGAGCCCAAACCCATGCTACTTGGTTTATATTTCCAACGAGAATAACCTGGAATTAGTCATCCAGGGACCCATTCACACACACCATCCATGAATCCCAGGAAGGGGTGGCGGAAATATCTGAGATGAAACAGACCACGCAGCCCCTCAGGGAAGCCCCCTCCCCGCCATGCTGATGCCCGCCTCGGCCCCACATGCCCTGGGGCTGCCTTCACGCCCACACGCCCACAAGTTCTTTCTCTGCAGCCACGGGAGCAGCTCGCGGCCTGGGATGTTTCTCCTGAGGTTCCTTAGATGGACACCGGGGAACACACAGCGGTCGTGGCTTTGCCAGTCCTCCCAAGTTTTGTTTGGTTTCTTTTTTTGCACAAAATGACCCAGGCTGAGCTGGTTAAAGGATGCACTATCCCTTACACCCTCTTGAGACACACACACACACACAGACACACACACAACCAGGTAATCTCTCTCTCCCTTACAGCCACTCCTGAGAGAGGGTGTGTGTGTGTGTGTGTGTGTGTGTGTGTATCTTCCTTCTACACACACAAAATATATGTACAGGTATTCTCTCTCTCTCTCTCCAGTTCCTGAAGGAACGAGGATTCTGGCTTCCTTCCTCCTGAGCCCCAGGTCTGCGTTTCTGTCCTGAGGTCAGAGCCGCCCTCCCCACAGACAGACCTGGGCCTGGTTCTCTGAGGTCCCTTTGTTCCCTGCCAGCTGGACCTCACTCTGCTCTCTGGATGGGAATCTCCTGGCTGCCCCCAGCACTCTCCTGTGTTCCAGCTCTTTCTCCCTCATCTTGTCTCTGTTCCTAATACGTTCCAGGGGCCTGCTGCTACCATTTCTTGATCATTTATTTATGGAGTCTCTTTTTTTCCCCCTGAAGATTCTGGTTCTGAAATTAGAGCTGGATCACCCTGGGTCTCAGTTTTCTCATCTGTAAAACAGGAATATGTCTGTACTGACCTGCTTCCCAGAGCTGTGTGAGGATTAAAGGAGATGAAACAGGTAGAGCACCAGGCAGAGTGCTTGGCTCCAACAAAGCACACATGTTACCAATTATTACCTTATCATTATCATCATTAATTAAAATAATGAGTAACAACCCTCTGTTATTCTAAAAAACCAGAGATTCTACCACAGTTTGCCATTCCTGAATTCTTCCATCTCAACCTTCCTAATCTGCCCCTAGGAATCCTTTCCAACCCCACACCCTGATCTCCTGGTTATCTTTTCTTTTCGGTTTCTTTTTTGGACTTGAAAAAATAACAAATCTGGACGAAGTCAGGAGATCTGAATTCTTTCTAGTGAAAATGGCTGGTGACTCTGGGCAAGTCATAGTCTCTCTGGGTTCCATCTCTTTCACTTGCAAAAAAGGAAGTTGTGGTGTAGGAGAAGACTCTTGAGAGTCCCTTGGACTGCAAGGAGATCCAACCAGTCCATCCTAAAGGAGATCAGTCCTGGGTGTTCATTGGAAGGACTGATATTGAAGCTGAAACTCCAATATTTTGGCAACCTGATGCGAAGAGCTGACTCATTTGAAAAGACCCTGATGCTGGGAAAGATTGAGGGCAGGGGGAGAAGGGGACAACAGAGGACAAGATAGTTGGATGGCATCACCGACTCAATGGACATGAGTTTGGGAGTTGGTGATGGACAGGGAGGACTGGTGTGCTGTGGTTCATAGGGTCGCAAAGAGTCAGACACGACTGAGCAACTGAACTGAACTGGACCAAAATAACATTTTCCCAAGCACGTTCTGGGCTTCCTTGGTGGCTCAGATGGTAAAGAATCTGCCTGCAAAGCAGGAGATCTGGGTTCAATGCCTGGGTCAGGAAGATCCCCTGGAGAAGGAAATGGCAACCCACTCTAATATTCTTGCCTGGGAAATCCCATGGACAGAAGGGCCTGGTGGGCTACAGTCCATGGGGCTGTAAAGAGTCAGACACAATTGAGTGACTAACACTTTTCCAAGCATGTTCTGGAAGCTTCCAACACACTTGAGCCTTCCAACACACCCCTGTTCCCCTACCTCGAGCTCTCTTGGCTCAGAGCAGGGCCGTAAGTGACCAACCGAGCACCCAACTCCACCTCACTTAGCTCACTGTCAGATCTGGATACTGTCTACACTGCCTGGCGCCTCAGCAGATGGTTGCAGGGCAGATCCAGCCCCGCTCATAAAAAGAGGTTTTGAATGGGCGTAAATCTCAGCTCTCTCTGTAAGCGAGGAAAATGAACTGCCAGCTCTGCTGAAAAACTAGGACAAGGTTCTCTTTAGCAAGTCTCCAGGTACTGTTCAGGCAATCACTGGGTATCACGAGCCCTAAAATATGCCCCCCGCCTGGTACAATGTCTCCTGATTAAGCTGGCTGCCAGGCCCTGGGTATTACAGCCAGGGATGGTGAATTCTAAAACCACACAATTACTAGTAGTTTGGAAAAAACCTTTAGAAACACCATGCCAATCATTTAATTCATTTTCCAAGTCCTTTTTAATGCAAAATATGCTAATATGTTGTTGGAGTGTCCAGCCGGGAAACCTGCTAGAAACTGGGGCCTGTCTTGCTTCGAGGTTAAGAGGAGGGCTGGTGGGAATGGAGTACATTTAGAAGAATGGCCCATTTTCCCTCCGGGGAAGAAAAGCGGTTGATGCCACTGGGCTCAAGTGTTTCTTTGTGCTCCGTTCAGCCACAGAAGGTGTGATCACTCTCACAGCCACAGATTTGGGGCATAATGGGCTGCTTTTCTGCCCAAAGCCCAAGTCCTGCCCCTGGTAAGTAAGACGTGTCCTTGAGAAGTCTACTGGCTCCTGGGGAGCAGGAGACAATGAAGGAGGAAATAAAGAAAGGATGAGAGAGAAATTTATGGCTTGAAGGAATAAATTAATTGAGGCCCAGAGGGGCTGCTGCAGCCTTTGAAAAATGACAGAAGCCAGCAAGACTCCATTTCTCTCACTTTTAAAAGGGAGGAGGACCAATCACAGACTAGCGTCTCTAATCTTAGAGGTTTTAGGTGAATCCGCCTGTTTACCAAACATTACACCTATTTTGTCAAAATCCATGGGCTTCTATGTACCTTCTTTTTCATAGCTGATTCCATAACATCATTACAAGTTGCTGTTGTTGCTTATTTATTGAGTACATACTACTGGGCCCTATCTCTGCATATCCAGTGCTGTGCTGGTCTTGGGCTTCCCCAGTGGCTCAGCGGATAAAGACTCTGCCTGCAATGCAGGAGACACAGGAGACACAGGTTCGATCCCTGGGTTGGGGGATCCCCTGGAGGAGGAAATGGCAACTCATTCCAGTATTCTTGCCTGCAAAAATCCCATGGGCAGAGGAGCCTGGCGGGCTACAGTGAGGGTCGGGATGGCACCCAGGAGTATAACATGGGGATCTAGCCCTTTAAAGCCAGTGTTAACGGAGCCTCTGCTGTCTTCCAGGGACAAAGCCCTGACTGCAGTGAGAAAAACACACATCCAGGCCCAAAGGAAGTGAGGCCGACATGGCAGCATCTCCCCTGACAGGGAAAGTCGAACGCAGTTTATCGAGGCTCCGGCCCATGGCTTGCAAACAGGTGCTTGGGACTGGATTTGGCCCTTAGATATATTTTCTTTGACTTTAAACAATGCTTTAAATATTTTGGGAGTATCTCATAAAAATCAAGATTTTTAGGTCTTCTTGAAAAATTCAAAGGGGCTCCCCGACCTCACGGAATCCATGTCCTTGCATGGAAACACTCAGTGGGAACTCAGCAGCAAGTGTCCCTTTTAGACTGGGCATGGATGCTCTACTTTGCCAAAGTCACCACCACTCCCTATTACTCACCCCTGGCTAGCCTCCTGCATTCTGCTCGCCTGCCTGGCCTCTGTATGCATTTGGGTTTGCAAGCCTGCCTTATGACATGGCCCTTACTTGCAAATGAGGACTCTGAGGCTCAGAGAGATTAAGACAGGAGACTTACAGGTCTCTGTTGGACACCTGAGTCTGTGCTGTTTGTACTGTGTCACACTGTGTGCCATCAGGGGCAATCTAGGGGTTGTTTTTA
Organism: Nanger dama; assembly: GCA_917880005.1. Taxonomy (NCBI): domain Eukaryota; kingdom Metazoa; phylum Chordata; class Mammalia; order Artiodactyla; family Bovidae; genus Nanger; species Nanger dama. The sequence goes on from CAKJTW010000075.1 coordinate 1,713,236, forward strand.
GTCATTAAATCATGTCTGACTCTTTGTGACCCAATGGGGTGTAGCCCGTCAGGCTCCTCTGTCCATGGGATTCCCCAGGCGAGAATATTGGAGTAGGTTGTCATTTCCTTCTCCAGGGGATCTTCCTGACTCAAGGATCGAATCCGTGTCTCCTGAATCTTCTGCACTGGTAGGCAGATTCCTTACGGCAGAGCCACCAGGGAAGCCCAACCTGGGGTATATGATGCATTAAGTAAATGAGGACCATCACAACTACTCTGAGGAGCAAATCAGTGAATGATGGACCAACCCAAACCATAGATGCGGGCATGCATGTTCCTTGGTGGACAGCGGGCTAAGGAGGCTTTGCAGTGTCAGTGGAATAAGAGCAGGCCTGGGAGAGCTCAGAAAATTAGTTAAGGGTTCCTGGCTGACTTGAGGGCCTGGAACCCCATTTATTTAGTTTTTGTGGCTTATTAAATTGTGTTTTTATTGTAAAATAGGACATGGAAAAGCATATAACATACAAATTATTTTCAACTGTTCATGATGATTTTTTCTTCCCCCCTTTGGTTCTGTTTTCTCTCAAAAAGCCATCAAAGTTGCTTCAAAATCAGGGTTTTCTGTGCTTTTCAATCTGCACTCCCTGCAGAGTAAGAAACCAGCCTACTTCTTCTAGGCTGATATGGTGTAGCTGTAATACTAGGGGGTGAGCAGGGAGACCTGGAATTCAATCCCAATCTGGATGCATGGGGAAGGCGGTTTGCCTCTCTGACTGCAGATGGGGAGACAGGACCAGATCTTCATGAGGTGCCACTGGTCGAATGCTCTAGGATTCTGTGAGGCCAGGAGTGCTGGGGGAGAGTGGAAGGCATCTGCTAGGAGGTCCGTGAAAGGCAGGTCAGTGATCCAATCACTTAGTGGCTCAGGCCAGAACCAGAACTGTCATCACGGCTACATCAGAACCTCAAACCAGGTGCCAGAATCTGTCCTAAGTCCCTCCAGGTGACAAGATGTGGTGAAAAGGGAACTTAGAGGTCATGGGCTCCGGGCAAGCTGAGTGTGAGTAGTTTGGATGAGGGATGTGACCTGCCCAACGTCTGACTCCGAGTATTAAACACAGCACCCCAGAGGCCTTTCCTGCAGCCTTTATTCCAAGCAAAGGCCAAAGGCCTGGTGATATAAATAGGAAGGTTTCTTGGGCCAGGCCTTTCATTCATGAAAGGGCACACACTTCAACTTTTTACAGTCCCTCTACGACATGTATGTGGCAATCTGAATTTGGTCTTCTAACACCCATAGAATGGGCACTAGTGATAAAGATCTCGCCTGCCAATGCAGGAGAAGTAAGAGACGCTGGTTTGACCCCTGGGTCAGGAAGATCCCCTGGAGGATCTTCCTGCAAGAATACTCCAGTATTCTTGCACATATTCTTGCCTGGAGAATTTCATGAACAGAGGAGCCTGGCGGGCTACAGTCCATAGGGTTGCAAAAGTCGGACACAAGTGAAGCACGCACACCCAAAGAATACCCTGAATGAATGTATTTTAGATATAAACCTGCAGTAAGCTTGCAAGACAATCCTATTGCATTGTATTTTAGATGTCAAGAGTTAATTTACTAGTTTAATTATTTTACAGATCTACAATGTCTATAATCAGCTTACTTTTTTTTTTTCATATTTTTAGTATGTAAAGAGTCTAAAAATGTGGATGTGGCCTGGATCTCTCTTGATCTTGGTAAGCACTGGTCCCATGGCAGAACTTGAACACTAGAACTTGGTGGGGAGGGTGCGGTCCCTTCATCACTGAACGGAAATGGGGGTGGGGAGAGTGCAGTAAAATGAATGAGAACCACTTCTGTCTCAGCCAAGGAGACCCACACTCCCTGTGTGCTTTCTCAGTGCCAGGAATGTGCCAAAGCCGGGCACAGAGATGGCCAGGCCCTGCCTGTGAGGTAGTCATGGCTTGGCCAGGCAGGCAGATACTGAAGCAGCCCTACAGTGATGTGACAAACACTATTACTGAGAGATGCTATGACCTAATCCTCAGCATCTGTGAATATGTCACCTTACACAGCAAAGGGTCTTTGCAGATGTGATTAAGTTAAGGAAGTTGCCATGGAGAGATTATCCTGGCTTATCTGAATGGGCCCAATATAATCACAAAGGTCCTTAGAAGTGAAAGAGGGAGACCTTTCCCAGATCTCCTAGCAGATGCCTTCCGCTCTCCCCAGCACTCCTGGCCTCACAGAATCCTACAGCATTTGAACAGTGGCACCTTGTGAAGATCTGGTCCTGTCTTCCATTTCCCTTCCCTGTTTGGCCCAGCAGTTAAAACGTGGGTTTGATCCCTGGTCAGGGAACTAAGATCCCACATGCTGCAGAGCAACTGAGCCTGAGCACCAGCATCAGAGAGTCACAAGCTGCAACGAAAGATTTGCATGATCCAGTGAGGACCCCGAGAGCCACAACCAAGACCCAGTGCAGCCATGTAACTTAAGTAGTTCTTTTCAAAAAGTGAAAGAGGAAGGAGGGTCAGGGTCAGGGCAATTCAGCTTGAGAAAGACTCAACTGGCCACTGCTGGCTTTGAAGGTGGAGGAAGGGGCCATGAGCCAAGCAATACAGGCAGCTCTAGAATCTGGAAAAGAGAAGGAATTGGGCCGATTCCAGACGTTTGACCTCCAGAAGGGTCAGATAACAAGACTGTATGTTCTTTAAGCCCCCAAGTTTGTGGCAGTTTGTCATGGCAACCCTGGAAGACTAACGCAGGAGAACAACACAAGTAAGACAGGAGTCTTGGGGACCAGTCTTGGGTTGGAACCAACTGCACTCTTGGAACCTCTGTTTCTCCCTCCAAAACACAGGGGCTCTGGGCAGACAGTCTCCATGGTCTCTTCCGTTCTTGACACTTGGTGTTTTGATGGATAAAGGGAGCCGCCACTGTACCAGATGGCCAGCAACTGGCTGTGAGGGTTGACAGGAAATAGCCTGTCCTGGAGCGTGTTTGGTGGAATTGAAGTCCTATGGGCTGTGGATGAGGGTGAGTCAGAAAAGGGGGCTATTCATGTGGGAAATCACCCCCAAGCACTTCCCAGGCACTGCTCTAGGCATGGGGGAGTCGGTGGTGAACCAGGACAGGCAAGGCCCCTGCCCTCACAGTGCTCAGAGCAGAGGAGTGAGTGAACTTAGTGGGCAAGCCAGTTTCCCTTGGTCATCAGACCACGAAGGGAGAGGGGCCTGGGGATGAGATGGCGTGGGGCCAGGAAGCTGGCTACTCTCAGCAGGGCTGGCCTCCCAGGGCCCAGTGTGACTTGGTCCTAGGTGATGAGACGAGCTGAGCAATTAAAGAAAAGGGGGAAGAAGTAGGAAAAATACTGAGCTGAGACTTCCCTGGTGGTCCAGTGGCTAAACTCCGTGCTCCTAACACAGGGGGCCCAGGATCAATCCCTGGTCAGGGAACCCGATTACACGTGTCGCAACTAAGGGATTTCACATGCTGCAACTAAGAAAAAGATCCTGTATGCTGCAGCTAAAAGAGATCTTGCATGCCGCAATGATCCCACGCAAAGATCCCATGTGCTGGCGCAGCCAAATAAATAAAAATAAATAAATATTAAAAAAATACTGAGCTAAACAGAGTTAAACAGAATTCTACATGAAGGAGCCCTGAGGGTTTGAATACCTTAACTGGTCCATGTGTGCAGTTGACACATTCTCTTATTGAACCAGCAGTGTTCTGGGCACGAGGGACGCAGGCCTGAACAAAAACAGGCATATGAGAACAGGGACAGCATTGCTTAGTGTGGGCGAAGACGGACTGCACAGAAGTAAAGAGACAAGCGCAAAATCAGGATGGAAGAGGACTCTGAGGAACAGAGCAGGTAAGAAGGTGGAGGTCTGGGAAGACCCCTCGGAGGTGATGCTCTGTGAGCCAAGTCCTCACATGCAGGAGGAGTCCATGTGCAGCGTTTCCCGAACTAACATGAGAACGGAACCGTGTGTCACAGGGCATCTTGCACGACTCCTGCTCCTCAGACGGGTTTGAGACATGCTGGCACAGAGAAAGCTGGAGGGCGATGCTGGCTCCCACACAGGCTCCCAGGACTGAGGCAGGCACATCACGATGGAGGCTGTGGCTCTCATGGAAACAAAGGAGGACACATCACCTGGAATTGGTCCCTCTGAAGGCACATCAGAAAATGAGAGTGACTGGGAGGTCTCCACTGCACTTCTGGGTTTGGCAATTCTTGCAATCCCTCCTGGGTGGCCCTAGGTCCCCCTTGGTGCTGCTGGACTAGAGACTAATTGAGAGCCCAAGATTAGACAACATGGCCTCTGTAGGCATGAGCAGGTGCTGTTTTTCACACGTCCCAGGAAGCAGAGAACGGGGATCCTTTTCCTAGAATGTTGCATCCTAAGAACATGTATTTGTTTTCAGTGTGTCTGGGTGATGACGAGCAATGTGCCCATTTCTGGAGATCTTTACCCAAGTCCTCCTTTGGTCCTGATAAAGGAATACATTCTACACCCCAGGACCAGAAATAAGATCCGAGGTCCAACCAGGGCACATCCTAGCCTCGTGGAAAGTTCATGTCCAGAGGGAGAGATTAACACTGTCTGTCTGCAAAGAGCTGCAGGGAGCCGCCCTGAGAGCGAACGCCAGCGTCCCGCGATGTCCTTTCCTGTCTGCAGCAGGCAGGCATCTGGACTTTCTCAGGGCTCACATCAGACGCGGCGCATTATGCATTCAAGTCCTGCAGGCAGGAGGCTCCCAGCAGCCGCCATCCTGCCCTGGCTCTGTTCCTGATAAGCTGGGCTCCGGGCCTGCCAGAGGGCTGGTCTGAGAGGCCTCAGCACACAGCCTGACCTGGCAGGTGGGGATGCCACTCACCGTCCACGTTCCCTCAGCGACAGGTCAACGCAGAGACAGATGGGAGCAGCCCGCCCACAAGAGCTGCTGTCTCTTCCCAGCCTCTGCTTCCCTGAAGCTGTGAGATGGGTAAAGGGTCAAGCCTGAGTCTGGTTCCTCTGTATGGATGCCCTCCTCGCTCCTCGTCACCCAGCCACCCATCATCTTTTTCATCTCAGCTCAGTGTAAACTTCCTCTGGGAAGCTGTCTAGATTGGATGACACTGCCCTTTGGGGTTCTTACAGCACATCCTGCCTCTTTGATGAGTACCTGTGATGGCTTCAAATCCCAGGTCTGGCACTGACTGTGCCTTGAACAAATCCCGTCACCTCCCGGGGCCTCAGTTACTGAAGAAAGGGTGTTGATAAGTTGCTCTCTGTGGTCCTTCCCAGTCTGAGGACCCCGGGATTTCCCTTCTCAAAACAAGAGCCAAGAGCATTGGATGTACCCAGGCAGCGGTCTTGGCCTTGGGGCATGACCTTGAAAATATCCCTTTCCCTCTCTTCCGTTTACTGAGCACTAAAATGATCCAGCAAGCTGCAATGCTGGCTTCCAAACATTTTAAGGCATGAAGTTCATTAAAAAAATGTAATCTGATAACCTAAAACAGGTAAAAGTGCTGGCTTAAAATAGGAGGGAGGGTCTGGGAGGCTCTTTCTGTTTTGGCCTCTGGGACACCTTTCCCAACAGAGCTGCTGAAGCATAGCTTGAAAACCACTCCCTTAGATGGTCACTCCAAATCCAATGCAGTCAAGTTCCGAGCGTCCACCCACACCCACCTCACGTTTACTCGGGGCTTGTATTCTGTGAGGCTGGAGATCCTTTGAGAAGCATCCAAAAGATACAAAAGGTCACCTGCTCCTCCTCAATTTTGTGGTTTTCACATGCTTAATTTCAAACATCACTCCATGGAGCACAAGAAATGAGGATTATAAAAGCAAGGAGTTCAAACCAGTCAATCTGAAAGGAAATCAACCCTGACTCTTCATTGGAAGGATTGATGGTGAAGCTGAAGCTCCAGTACTCCAATACTCTGGTCACCTGATGCAAAGAGCTGACTCACTGGAAAAGACCTTGATGCTGGGAAAGACAGGGCAGGAGGAGAAGGGGGCGACAGAGGATGAGATGATTGGATGGCATCATCAACTCAATGGACAGGAGTTTGAGCAAACTCTGGGAGATAGTGAAGGACAGGGAAGCCTGGTGTGCTGCAATCCATAGGGTCGAAAAGGGTTGGACATGACTGAGCGACTGAATAATAACGACAAAGGTAGGAGAGAGGGACTCTATCAATTAACCCATTTCCAAATCATTGCTAGCGACACAGAAGCCCAAGTGCTGGAAGGAAGGATATGAGTGAGCATGGCCAGCCTGCCTGCTCACAGAGGAATCACCAACACCAATGGAGGTGTGCTCGCCCCTAACACAATTCCAGGCACGTGTGTCCCCTCACGGCACCCAGCAGAGCTCCTGTAGTCCAACCACGGAGTGCCCACCACAGAAAGAGGAGCAGTCAATCAGGAGACCTGGCCCCCAGGAGCACAGAGCCAAAGACATAGACAAGGACTCTGCAGACCCAGGCCGCCCCTCCTCCTTTAGAATTCGCTGGAAACATCTGCCCTATCACTCTTACCCAGGTGTGAAGGACAGGGTGGCATTCTATAGCCAGGGGCCCACACACCTTTACTTCTTTATTTTCCAGCACCTTCTAAATTCATCCCCCTCCTCGCGGTGAGTGGTGAGCAAAACGTGCTGAGGTCCGCAGAGAAGCAGGGACCCTGCTTCCTCGGTGTCAGAGACACACGACAACCCACTGAGAAACCCTCTGGGAGAAGGCTCAAGGGCTGCGCCTTTGTGGGCACCTGGCCGTGGGTGCTGATTTGGGGGCCAGAATGGCTGACCTTTCAGAACCACAGAGAAACCTTCTATATTTTGAGGCAGCTGATTTTCATTATTAATCTTTTAGAGGCACTAAAGCTTCTCTAAAACCACCTCCTGAAGTTAGACCTTCTCTTGGTCTTCCCTCTGTGCTTATTTGGTTTATGAAAATGCATTAAATCAGGAGTCATCCTGCTCCCCTTCCCACAAAAAATATCCCATTTTCTCAGCCCCACCATCTGGCTGGCGATGCTTCTCTTCATCAACCCCCAAGACAGCAGCGGAACCTCCTGCACGAACCAGCATCTCCCCCTCCTCCCCACTCCCTGCCCCCGACCTGGTCCTGCTCCGTCCTCTTGAATTTAAACCTTTAGCCCTGCGGTGACAGACAGCAAGCTGGAAGGAGAAGGGAGACGGTGCTATTTATAATCCGGCGGAGTTCACCCTCAGAACACGGCCATTTTTTTCCAGGCCACCTGCCAGAGCCCACATTCCCCGGGCTCCATATATGGGCCTCCCCACAGGCCCCTGTGGCCACAGCCGCACCTCTGAGGGGACTCAGGCAGCCAGGCGAGCCAGGAAGGTAAGGCTGGATCTGCTTCTCCAGGGCCTGCGAGGAGGCCAAAGCCAGCCGGGCAGCCTGGCCTCCCCACGGCGGGGTGACCTGAGACAGGCGAGGAAAGCGTCAAGAAGCCTGGGGTACCAGCCTGATGGAGTTTGCAGGGCGGCCAGCTTTCCCCTGAAGGCTTGAATAAGAATGGGGAGGGAAAAATGCATTCTCCCTATAAAACATTAGATCACCCCATAGTTTTGCCAAGTGGTTTTCAATTGTTTCCACTGCGATGTGACTGAGGTCCATGGAGGCCTTGCCAGCCCCCAAGGACTCCGAAAGCTGGATTTATGGATACCCTTGGATGGGCAGATGGGAGGAAGCCCAGGGAGGGGTGGGCAGGCCAAGGCAAGGGAGCAGGGCTTGACCAAGCTGATATTTTCTGCAGGCTCTCAGCTTTGATTAGCATGTATTAAGGATACAGAAAGAGAAAGGCGTCTGGCCTCTCCTGGGCATTTGGACACAAACACCCAACTGCCTTCGGGAAGCCAAGCATGGCAGCAGCAAGAAGGGCCTGACCGGTTGAGCTGTCACTCCGGGCTCTTCTCATCTCGCTTCTTTCTGTGCTCCTGGGTCCAGGCTGGGGCCACAAGTGGGTGGGGCATGGCCCCATGGAGCAGGAGTCCTGGAACCTCCTCTAAGTTCATGTGGGCAATTTTATTTCGATGTCTTAGAAGGCATCTCCAAACCTCCAGAATGGTCTGCAGGGGACACAGCTGTACCAAATCAAGTTCAAGTCCTTCCTCTGAACAGCTTTCTGTGGTCATCTGGCTGTCTCTTCCTTAGGATGGAGAGCATCTGGTATTGTGATGAATAGTTTTGAACGGTTTGGCTTTATTGAGGGCTATTCAACACCAGCCATTTAACACACAGCATCTCATTTAACTCTCATTTCCGGCTGGGGCTGGTGGTGAAGAACCCGCCTGCCAATGCTGGAGACAAAGGAGACCTGGGTTCCATCCTTGGGTCAGGAAGATCCCCTGGAAAAGGGAACAGCAACCCACCTCAGTTCTTGTCTGGAGAATGCCATGGACAGAGGAGCCTGGTGGGCTACAGTCCATAGGGTCACAAAGAGTCAGACACGACTGAAGTGACTTAGCACACACACACATCTCATTTAACTTCCATAACCACCCTGAAAGAGGATGTTGCTCCGTCAGTGAGGAAAGAGGGGAAGCAGAGAGGTTAAGCCCATGTCCGCCCTGAGGTTGTCCAGCTCCTCACTCCCAGCCTCTCCACTGTATACAGTGGTTCCTATCACTCCTGCCTGCCGTCTGCTCTGTTGCATTTTATCCTTGCAGGTGGAGACCACTGTCTAAACTCCGTCTCCTCTTCTCTCCTCCCAGAGTCAAATGAGACCCACAGAAAATCTTTGCTCATGTGGGAGTCCTTTGGCCAAGGCACCCTTTACCTGTGAGCTCTTTTCACCCCGGGAATGGATTTCTGAGTCTCTTGACTCCGTGGCCTCTGTCACCCACCCCGAGGGGCCACACGATCCTGCCTCTGCGGAGGTCCCAGCCATCCCTACCGTTCCTCTTTTGCCTGTGACAAATATGGGACTGGCACTTCAGCAGGGGAAAAGCAGCAGCAGGAGTTGATCAATTCCTAAGCAACGAAGATCCTGTTTTCATGCAAACGTCCTCGGCATTAAAACAAAAACAAATTCTTCCCAGGGCGCGTCCTGGATGCCAAGTCTTCTTGCAAGACACATTTTGAAGCAAGGTTTTGCGCCTGCGTGAGAGTCTGGGAGGAGAGCTGCGTGCCAAGCACTGTCTTGATATGCTTTCCTTTTAAACTCGCAGCCACTCCATGGGCTAGCCACAGTCAGATCAGAATTTGACAGATAAGGAAACAGAGACAAATGAGGGAACGTGTCCAGGGTCAATCAGCCAGCGAATGGCAGCCAGGGCACGTGACCAGGTCTGCCTGACGCTGTATTGTTTTGGACAGGGACACAGGTTATCCACTGGGACTGTATTCACCTTACAGACATGAGGGGGATGACCACGAACATTTCAGATGATGACGGGCAAAATCTTTTTTTTTTCCCCTTAGTGTGCTTTTCCCATCACATAAATAAAAAGTGTGCTTTTCCCATCAAATAAAAAGAAAGGATGGTGCCTGGATACCGTTTTTCTTCTTCCAGCAAACCAGTTGTGGATGTGAATCTGGATGAAACGTTAGAACTGACTAAATACTGTTGAGTCTGTGATGCCTATAGAGTGCTCAGAGCATCCTGACCACTTGGTTCTGGCCACACACGGTTTCGGTTCCTTGTCTCCGAGGCTAACAGTAGATAAAGGGTGACTGTGAGAGATGTCACAAAGCAAAGCAGGGCCTTTAGATGAATGACAATAAGTGCCCCCTGAGTTCTGAAGAGGTAGGGAATCACCGAGGGCTTCCTGGAGAAGGGATTTATTCCAACTTAGAGGTCTCCTAACAGATCGCTGTGACCTGGTCTTACAGGAGCTGGGTGCCCACCAACATCAGCTCTACCAGAACACTGCCAGGGTCGCTGGGCTTGCCCAAGGGTTACAGCGCCCACAGGGCATCTAGCCTCCAGCTGGCCCCAGCAGCTTTGTCCTTTACGATCTTGGCAGTTCAAAGGCCACACACATCGATGGGTTCGGGGCAGACTTCACAAGTCACTTCTGGTAAATGATCATCCCACCAGGACTGCAGCTCTTTGGTGCTGCCCAAGCATCAGGCACCACCCCCTTCCTGCTGATGCTGTGCCCACAGCTCATGGTGCAGCCAAGACTACAGCTCAGACTTCTTTCCTCTCGCCTCTGAAACCTTCTGTGAGCCCCCTTTCTCACACTGAGGAGGGGATCACTGGCTTCGTCACGTGCCCAGAAGCAGCCAGGCAGCTAGGACTGGGAGATACAGAGAGCAGCCTTCTTAAGGTATCCTGAAAGGGAATCCGGGGCAGGAGGCGCTCCCTCCCAGGGCCATCACAGCAACTGGGACCGAGCAGGCAAAGGTCTGGTGCCGGGAACAGTGCGTAGGCAAGTCTGGCAAGAGAAGAGGGCCCACGAAGGGGCTTTGTGGGAGTTAAAAGTGACAAGAACCATCTGAGTGGAAAGAACTGGCATCCAACACTCACTGTCCCTGCACCAGGGGTTGAGAGCACGCCCTGGTATCCACGTTCTCCTTTTCCTCCCAGGCAACAGCTAGACTACATTTCCCAGACTTCCTTGCAGTGACAGGGGGTCATAGGACAGTTTCCTGGCCAATGGAATTTCAGCAGAAGTGATGCAGACCTGGCTCCTAAAAACCTCCCACTTGGGGTTCTCTCCTTTCTCCACCCCCCACTGAATGGAGAGAGCTCCCAGGACTAGAGGGAGACAGAACCACAAGAGGGAAGGAGCTTGGGTCCCTGAATCACGGTGTGGAACATGGCCTGCTGGACATACACATTGACTTGTGGTATGAGCAGAAATAGACTCCTAAGTTGTTACACTGTTAAAATTTTGGGGTTGTTACAGCTGTTAGTTCAATCTGACTAATATAGACTTTCATTTACCACGTAACCTTTGGTTGAGTTTCTTAACCTCTTTAAGCTTAGATTTCCTCATCTGCAGAATGAGAATTAAAAAAAAAAACCTTCCTAAGAATGACTGGATTTACATTTGTAAAGTTCCTACAATCGTGACTTTGAGAGCTCTAGGCACTTTTGCCTCTGCGTGTCGACCCTTCCTATGTTAAAAAACTCAAAACCCATAAAAATTAGGTTTTAATGTTACATTGATATAAAGACAAATACACTCCAGGCTGGATTAACCGTTATGTTTATTATTATTTATTATTTTAATATTCAATTTTAGATACATTATGTTCATTTTTTCTTCTAATTTTAAGAGAAGTTAAAATGAAACATTTTCTGGGGTCCTAGAAGTATTGTGGGCCCTGGGCACCATGCCTATTGTGCCTAATGAAGAAACTGATCCTTTTTACTACAAAGCCTGGCTCTCGATGCGTGCAATAAATGGTAACTATTATGGGTATTTAAAAAATAATAATAGGAAGATGGAGACATGAAAAAGCCACAAGTGGTTATGAACCCTTTTCACACACCTCATTTCCTCCAGTGCTCACATCCTTTTTATGAGATAGTTTCATCTATATTTTCCAATGAAAAGAAGCGAGGCTCAAGGAGATTAAGTGCTATGCTCAAGAGGGGTAAGAACATCCACCACTCAGTGCTTTCTGCCTGCTGGCTCATGCCAGGCATAATGCTGGACACCTGTCTTACTTTACCACTTTAAATTTTCACAATCTTGTGATGAGATGGGTTTTTGTCATCCCCATATTACAACCGAAAAAGAAATCAGTGTTGAGGACAAATGAGTGAGCTGAGAACCGAAGCCTTCTGGTGCCATGTCTAATGGTCATTCTACCAGCTGCCTTTCCATCTCGAGAGCTGTACCCTGAGCACTGATAAGTGGCCTTGCCTGTGGAGGGTGTCAGCCACCCCAACATCTCCTTTCACGGCATGGAGAAGGACCTGCTCAGGGCTGCCATCCAGACACACCATGCCAGGTTACACTTGGGCTTCCTCATTCTCTGCCCAAATGGACTCTTTCAAAGGCCTAATTATAGTGACTTCTATTTTCTTGTAAATAATCACATCTGTCATAACTGATTTCACTGATCCAAGGCTCCAAGTTGGCAGCCTTGGAGGTCTGAGCCAATGTGTCAATTATGCCAAGTAGGCTGTAAGCAAAAGTTGCATGAAATTGAGGAGAAAAAAAAAATTAGTCGCAGGCATATAGATGGTGGGGACCAATATGTGCTTTTCTCCAACAGTTACATCAACACAAACTCCTAAATGTGGCAATGGTGTCAATCTCTCACAAACCTAAGTCAGTAAAACCAACACAGCCAGCCAGATTCCAGGGAATGAAAACAATCTTTTTAGTAGGGACTCAAGACTGAGCGACTTCACTTTCACTTTTTACTTTCATGCATTGGAGAAGGAAATGGCAACCCACTCCAGTGTTCTTGCCTGGAGAATCCCAGGGACGGGGAAGCCTGGTGGGCTGCCATCTATGGGGTCACACGGAGTCAGACACAACTGAAGCGACTTAGCAGCAGCAGCAAACCTAGAAACTGGTTTCTCTAATATTTTTTTGAGTCTAAGGTGATACCCCTAGGAATTTGCTATGGCTCTTTGTGCTTGTTTTCAGGAAGAAAGACAGGATGCAAGTCTCTCGAGTGAAGGACTCCCATAGCCTTAAGGGCAATGTTTTTTGAGTGTGGTTGTTTAGCTAGCATTGAGTCATAGCTCAAACGTTGTCTCCAGATTTTGGTCCAAGTCTCTCTCCACCTACCTTATCAGTACTGTGACTAAGCAAATCATTTCACTTTCCCCAGTTCATCTCAGCTTCCTCATCTATAAAACGATGACAGCCTATAAACTTCACAAGGCAGAATGATATAATGACCATGTGTGACAGTCTGTTGGAAACTGTGAGTGAGGCATACGTGCTAGTCATCATCAGCATGATGAACACAGCAGATACACTGAGTCCTGTTTTCAATCCACTGCGATGGCTTCTTTCTCTTCTCAAATGATTCTAAGTTGGAACAGTCATGCTTCAAGTCAAAGCAGGGATGGGAGATGGGGATCTACTTGGGACTTCTTTCTTTAGGAGGGATTTGAAAATCCCTCTGAAAGTCCCTGTGTCTGACGTGAAGTCAGTGTGAGCACTGTTCTGCCCTCTCTAAGCCCTGGCAAAGCAGCTGTGAAAACAGCCCAGGAACCAAGAGATTTAAGGCAGCAAACACTATCCCTAGCTGACTCCACGCGCAAGGTTAGACTTGGAGTAAGGCATTGCTTGTGGCTGTTGCTGTTTAGTCGCTAAGTCATGTCTGACTCTTCTGTGACCCAGTGGACTGCAGCCCGCCAGGCTCCTCTGTCTATGGGATTTTTCTGGCAAAAGTACTGGAGGGACTTGCCATTTCCTCCTCCAGAGGATCTTCCTGACCCAGGGATCGAATCTGTGTCTCCTGCATTGGCAGGCAGATTCTTTCCACTGAGCCACCAGGGAAGCTCCAAGGTACTGCTTACCCACCAGCAAGCCAGTGGCAGGAACATGCGAATGGCAAAGGATAAGGAAGCAAAATGATCCATTTGGCAAGGAAGAGGTCAGTCTTAAGCCTCCTGGTTCCCCTTTTGGATTGTCTCTGATGTATTAGTTTGTGGAAGTCCCACTTTACATACAACACTGTGGGCTGAGCGTGATTGTACAGTGAGGTTTGTGACCCAGCGGAGAACAGCTGTTATCTGCTCACCGACTGGACACCTCTCTATCAATGCTGTGAGAAGATGTTTCTACAGCCCCGCTTCCACTGCTGGTCACTCCTGGACCTGCAGTCCATGGGCCCATTTCCCACTCAGACTCTGTGACGCCTCAGGGCTCCATCCCCTGTTCCCCTGCTGTTCTTTAAGTCGTTAGATCTGACTCCTTCTCCTTGTCCCTTGAGATCTTCTAGGGCATTATCACCCGACGTGTTCACTATCACTCTCACTCCCAACTTCGAGTTATTTCTGACCACAGAGAAATGATAGTGACAGCTGTCTAGATGCTTGCAAGGTCTCAGGCTTGGGGCCCAACCCTCTTCGGACCTATTTGAACCTGTTTAGTCCTCAAAAGAAGCCAACAAGGCAGGTGTTACTATCTCCCATTTTACAGACAGGGAAATGGAGGTTTTCAGAAGTGAAGGGTCTTTACGTGTTATTGTAAGCGTGTAAGCAGTAGCGTGAATTCAAAAGTCTAGACTGAATGGCTTCTAGGGCAAGCATTTAGGTCTTCATTTAAGCCATAGAAAAACAGATAGAATGGGGTAGAGTCAGAGACCCCAGGTTCACTACCAGGAATCTTGGCCCAGGCAATTTCATTCAGGTCCATTGGCACCTTTTGGGGTGGTCATTTAACCTGTAAACTTCTCCAAAGGAACTCTCCAACATTTCTCCAGCATGTTCCCAAGGAGCTCACGAGCAGCATTCTCAGACACATTAATGACAACCAGAGATGCCTAATTGTGCCTCCCCCAACACACACCTACTGGCTAAAAAGCCATGAAAAAACCTGAAGTTAATCAGCCTCCACCTGATCCAGGGAGTCCAGGAAGCTGGATCCCAGTGAGCACCATTCTGCCCTCTCTGCTGCTGTTGTTTAGTCGCTAAGTCACATCTGACTCTTTGCGACTCCGTGGACTATAGCCTGCCAGGTTTCTCTGTCCATGGGATTTCCCAGACAAGAGTACTGGAGTGGGTCATCATTTCCTTCTGCATGGGATTTTCCCAACCTAGGGATCGGACGCACACCTCCTGCTTAACAGGCGGATTTCTTTACCACTAAGCCACCCAGGAAGCCCCTCTGCCCTTTCTAAGCCCTGGCAAAACAGCCTTGGAAACAGCCCAGGAACCAAGAAATTTAAAGCAGCTAAGATCACACTAGCTGAGTCCAGGTAGAAGGTTAGACCTGGAGTAAGACATTGCCCACCAGCAGGTCAGTGGCAGGGAGGTGAGAACGGCACAGGCTAAGGGAGTGAGATGATCCATCTGGCAAGAAGAGGTCTCAAACTGGCAGGTTCGCCTTTCCCACTGGAATTCTGGAGCCACGGCGGCACTGTGCAGAAACAGCAACCCCCAGTACCCCTTCTTGAAGCATCCGGGCAATACTGACAGAGGGCCGTCAGAGCACACAGACATCAACAGTCTGCACTTATTAGGCTCTTACTATTTGTTAAGCATTGCGTGTGGTGCTGACTTTCATGATCTCTTAAAATGCTTTAAATATATATATATAAATATATTTGCAAAGAAATACATGCTCATGGTCAAGAAATCAAATAACTACAGAGGTTGATCATGAAAACCACCAGCTTATAATAAAAATTAGCCACCTTGCAAAAGCAGATCTGTTTTCCAGTTCTTTTGGTGGTGACTTCTCTGAGTGCAGGGTTTCTCTTAACCTTCCAAAAGACTGATGATGCGGACAGAATTATTACCTCTCTTCCCAGATGATGACAGGGTGGGGTAGCCTCCGGTCACACAGCTGGAAAGGGGTGGAGCCAGGAGTCAGACTCACATCTGCCTCCCTCCAGGGTCTGCTCTTAAAACTTGAGGCTCTGTGGCTGACACATCTGGAGCCGAGTAAAGGATGTGGCTCAGGTCATATGGGCCCAGGATGGCTCCTAAGGTCACCTGTTGTCCAAACTCACATGTGGAAGACACAACTAAATGACATCATGGGATTACACACATGAGCTGTCTTTCTTCCTGGGAGGTCTGTTTTCAGCTCTTCTTTCTAGTCTCTCTGGGCCTGTCCTCCTCCAGCCACTTCAGACATCTCTCCTCTTTCTGTTAGGATACAGTGGCCAATGTGATATCACAGGGCGAGTCTCTGGGACCCTTATGTTCCTCTCCAGGAACCTCACATCTCCCTGTCTCTTATCCTAGAAGATAGTCTGTACAGCATTTATCACCTGTTGGGGGCCAGTGTGAGGAACTCTGCCCATGGCAAAGGTCAGGAGGAAAAGAAGCTTGGCATACACAAGGCGTGATCAAGCCTCAGGAAATCCCCTGTTCCCGAGCATCTACCCCCAAACCAGAGTACTTTACGGGGAGCTCTCCCCCATAACCATTTCTCTCGGGAAGGAGTTAACTTGCAGCCCCAGTTAATAAAAATTCCTGGGCGTGACAAGAGTGTTTCAACTTACAAACTCTGAAGGTTCTCTAGCCTGCCTGATCAGGTTGTCCAGCCGCATGTGATTGGTTACAGCCTCCCAGCTGTGAGAGGCATGGGATGCTTTAAAACTTTCTAAATACAGACTCTTTTGAGAAGTTAGAAGATTATTAGTATAGTATTAGTGGGTTGATTAGGAATTATATTGGTGAAGGGTTTTTTCATTTGTCATACCAACAATTACTGCTAATTCCCTGCCTTGGGTGTGATAAGGGTGGCTCAGGTCAAACCTCTCTGCTGACAGACTAGCTTGTCTGACAGCCTCTCAACCATAAACAGCACAGAGAGTTTGGAGTATTAGCATAGGGCTTTTCTCATTTGATTGCCGCCAGGCCTCCATATCCTTAGGCACCTGGGAATATATTAATCAATGTATTTGGAATATAGAAAAGGAAATATAGTAGTTTTTGATGTTAGCAATATTAGACTTTTTGAGTTAATGAATTTTCTCTTTTGTTATAGACTACTGTACTTTGTTATAAATCACTGTGTCCTTGCTATGCAAAAATGTAAACCTTATCACTATCTTAAGACTAAATAGATTATAAAGGGAACATTGGTGAAAGATTTTCATTTGTTGGACTGATGTTTACTGCTAAATCTCCATATTCCCTGCCCTTATAATAAATATAACTAGCATATAGGAGAAATAAGTATTAACCTTTAAGCATATAAGAGAATTAAGTATTAACCTTTAAGACTAATCATGTTAAACCTTAGGTCAAGTAAATTCCTTTCTTGATTGTAACTCACTACACCTTCACCCTATAGGAATGCAACTTTATTTGGAGGGTGGTGCCTGAAAAAATCACTCCTGGACAAATAAGCTTTCTGGTTAACTGACCAGTATCAGAAAGGGCCATAAAATGTCAGCGGACCTCATGGTCAGAAGATGATGTAAAAACTCATAAGACCTTTGTATAATTTTATATGAAACACCTGACTGTGACAAGGGTCAGGTCTGTTGACCCCCATGTGACTCTGTATTCATCCCTGTGTGTAACAAAGGTATATAAACAAACCTGAAAAATAAAGAAATCGGATCAGTTCTGGAAAGACTGATTCCCTCATGTCGTTCCTTTCTGCTCCCCAATTTTCTGGCTGAATTCCCATCTGGAGCGTGGGTGCCCTCCATGCAGATGGTGCAAATTCCTTGTCCGGAATTTTATTGGTACCCCACGTAAACCAAGTTATTCAGCACCTTTCTCTGTCCTACTATTTTCTGGCCGAATTCCCATCTGGTGCATAGGACCCACCAAGCCTACTAATTCTGCCTGGGCTTCTAAGATCGAACCGGTGGCGGGGGGGGTGGGGGGTTCTCAGTGCCTCCTCTCCTTCGGGAGAACGGGAAGATGCCTGCGGCCTACGTAGGTGGTGATTGGTACCCTGTGTTAACCAAGTTATTCGGCCTCTTTTTCTCTGCTAAATTCCTAATCCTTCTCTATCTGTAATTAAATAAGTTTTTTCTAGGACACCTACTCCGCCCCCACCTTCAAATCACCCTGGATCCACCGGGCTGGACCCCGGCAATCACCATCTCCACTGGGACATTGCAAGAAAGAACAGTCCCTTCCAGATTTGAGGTTCATGAAGAAACGGCTTTCTCTGGTTTCATGCATTTGCAGTGGAAAGCATTACAATATGGACCATATCTGTTGATAATATAGCTACTGGTTAAGAGCACCAACCCAGACTAGTCAGGTTCCAATCTTAGTACTGGCACTTGCTCACTAGCTTTGGTAACCTGGCAAGTTATTCCCTTCTCTGTAGCTGATTCTTCAACTGTAAACCGGGAAGGAGTGTAGTGAGAATTATGGATTATGAATGACGAGGGTTAACAGATGAGATCTCTGAATTCTACTGACCAGAACCAGACATAGTATTGTTATTTATCTGTACTGTTGTTGTTGCTGAACATCTTGCAGTTTACCCAAGGTGTCAATACACATCGTATGGTGTCCTTGTATCTAGGAAGAGTAAGGACAGAAATGGTCATCTCTCTTAAAACTATAATTATTACTCAGGGAACTCAAACTGGGCCTCTGTGACAACCTAGAAGGGTGAGATGGGGTGGAAGGTGGGAAGAAGACTCAAGAGGGAAGGGACATATGTATACCTAAGGTTGATCTATGTTGCTATATGGCAGAAACCAACACAATATTGTAAATATCCTTCAATTAAAAATAAGTAAACTAAAAAAAGGGTAATTAATAGTCCCATTTTACAGATGAGTAAGTAGGAAAAAAAAAAGTAAGTGACCTGCCCAAGGGGATAGGATGGCTCAGAGTCAGAAGCAGTCATGAAGACACATTTAAACTTTCCTGCTAAGGCTGGGTATCTTTGGGTAAATCCCTGTACCTCTCTAAGCCTCCTTTGTAAAATAAGAGCTGAAGCCAAGGCCTCTCCACCACTCTCTAACAGAGAAGTGATCAGCACTGCAGCTGAAAGGTCTCCCAAGTTCCCAACATCAGACTCTGGACTTCAATTAGGGGTCTTCCACTTACTACCTGGATAACTTTGGGCAAACTGTCTAGTTTCCTTGGTCTTCGGTTTCCTCATCTGGAAAATGGGGCTAATAACAGAGCCCACAGTAGAAGGCAGTCATGGGAATTGGATGGGAAAACACTGCTAACATCTCAGGAAAAGACCTGGCCTGTGGAAGCACACAGCGAGTGTCAGCTGTTGTTCCTAAGCCTCGGGCGGCCAGCTGGCCTGCTACACCCCTATCAACCCTGCGTCGTGTGTATTAGCACCACCACCTTGCTCCTAACCGTGAGGTGCCCGCTGGGCAGGGCATCACATGTGGTTTCCAGGTGGCCGCAGGCAGGAGTGTTAAATTCTCAACCTAAATCCAAAAGCCAGCCCCAAGTGCCTAATGCTTCAACTCGAATGGAAAAATCTACTTCTCTGTTTCTGCCTGTAACACTGATGGTGGTGTTTTGCTTTCCTTCCCATACAGTCTGAAAATCCTGAATAAATGGCAAAAAGAATTTGCTGAGTCTACAGTA
Organism: Nanger dama; assembly: GCA_917880005.1. Taxonomy (NCBI): domain Eukaryota; kingdom Metazoa; phylum Chordata; class Mammalia; order Artiodactyla; family Bovidae; genus Nanger; species Nanger dama. The sequence goes on from CAKJTW010000075.1 coordinate 1,732,378, forward strand.
TTAAAACGCTTAGGCGTGAAGCATTTCCTACGTTACCAGAAGTGTAAAGGGATGTTGTGCTAAGTCACTTTGTTCACGTCTGACTCTCTGCGACTCTAGGATTGTGGCCTGCCAGGTTCCTCTGTCCATGGGGATTCTCCAGACAAGAATACTGGAGTGGGTTTCCATGCCCTCCTCCAGGGGATCTCCCAACCGGGGATCGAACCCGTATCTCCTGCATTGGCAGGTGTGTTCTTTACCACTAGTGCCACCTGGGAAGCCCTGACAAGGGATACTATTTTCAATTATACTACTCAATAAATATGCTATTTAGGGCCACATTGCTATTATTTGTAGTTAGCAGGACAGTGGTTCATTTATTCCACTGGAAACTCTCTGAGCCGCCCGGGGCCAGGCACAGCCCCAGACTTTGATGATCCAAACAGCAGCAGCAGTGGCAGCGCCAGCACCAGCACTCCCACTTACCAGCCACCTGCCATGCTGGACCACCTCCAGCTCCCCTGCGGGTCCACGTCCCTCCCTCCCACCCTGCTCTGCCACCCCGTGGACTGCTTCAGTGGGGTCCTTAACCACTATGTCCAGGTGAGTGGGGTCCCCACTGTGGGATCCAGAAAAAGAATTCGTGCCTCAGTTTTCCCATCTGCCAATTGGGTCCAACAGTAACATTTACCCCATGAATGTGGCTTAAATGAATTAACATGTTTAGAACAGTGCTGGCCACAGTAAATGTTAGTTCTCACTAATCCTTATTATCTGGAGTAAGAACTAACATGGCCATTCTGCTCCAGCTATTCGAGTTCCAGAGGCCTCTTGCCCCATCAGGTGTTGGGGAGGCAGGGCTCTCAGTTGTTGCTAGCCCACGACTTTCCCACGTCTTGCTGGCCCTGCGTAAGCCTGTCCACCTGCCTGTCAATAAACATTCATTAGCTCCCCTTACCTCCCCATTACCTGCTGGGACCCTAACTCAGACACTTGTACATACTGTGTTTCTGTTTTTTCAGTTTTTCAAGAATTTTCTCTAATGCTTATACACATCTCCCTGCCTCCCACTACCCCCTGATGAAAGAAGCATTATTGTGCCCCTTTTAAGGATAGGCAAACGGAAGCTTAAAGTTCAACCCAAGCCCCAAAGTTAGGAAGTAGTTAAGCTGAGTTTCAACTTCAGGCTGAGTTTTCATGCCCAGGCCTGGCTTTAATGCCCAGTGTTAATGGCACAGGCATCCATGACTTCCCAAAAGTTTACAAAGGTAATGACAGTCTTGCAGCGATGACTACTCTGATAGGAATAAGAACAGTGACCCTGACAAAAGGCCAAGAGCACCAGGGACTGGAGTTAGTCAGAGAGGGCTTCCCCAGAGGAGGTGATATTAACCCGAGTCATAAAGAGGTGTGTGTGGGGGGTTATTCCAGAGGGAGAGGAACTGGAAGGCATAAGGGTTCAGAGGGAGGACAGTCAGAGAGAAGGAGCTTTATCAGGAGCTGCAAGCAGTTCCAAAGTCCTGAAGCAGAGATCTCGAGGGGAGGTAAAGAAAGAGAGGGGTCTTTGTCCTGATGAGGAGGTGTGACCCTTGAGCTGAAGCTGGGACCTGAGACATTTTGGTGCGGATGCTTGGACAGGAAGTGCTCTGGTCATCTGCCCATGATGGCCAACTCCATCAGAACAGAACATCTTTCTATGTCAAACCTAGCCTGGAACTCTGCATGCAATATTATTATTCTTTTATAGCACTCTTGTAAACATTTGTGTGTGCTTAGTCACTCAGTCGTGTCTGACTCTTTGCAACCCCACAGACTGTAGCCTGCCAGACTCCTCTGTCTGTGGGATTCTCCAGCAAGAATACTGGAGTGGGTTGCCATGCCCTTCTCCAGGGGATCTTTCCAACCCATGGATCAAAACTGGGTCTCTTGCATTGCAGTCACTGTTTACTGTCTGAGCCACCAGGGAAGCCCCTTCATTCAATAGGTGCTCCATAAATGAGACTGAGAACTAAAAAGAGAATGAGAGTGGAGAGCTGCTCCTTTGAGCAGATGTTGCCCACACCCCACCCATGTCCCCCGTCCTTCCCGCTCGAGTGCACCACAGTCTTCCTTCCAACTGCTGACACCTGGGTTTCCTTGCTTGGGGTCTCTGGTTCCAGTCCCCCTTTGCTTCCTGATGGGCAGGCAGGCCTGAAGTGCAGAAGTATTGGCTCCTTGGGGAGCGCCCCACAGCCGTGGCTGATGGAAGCTGGTGAGTAAATACCGCACAGGTCTCAGCCATCAGGTGGCCAGAGGTCCCCATGGGATGAAGTCCCAGTTGCCCTCAGTGGTAACTTTCTTGAAAATGCTCCAGGTCCCTTCACTTCTCAGATAAACAGCATACATCTAGATTTTTGTCTTGGGGGTTGCTTCTGGTGAACCCAGACGAAGACAGTCCAATTCTTGGTTTCACAGAATGAAAGAGTACAGAATAAAGGGACTTTAGGGGTATCCTTTCAGGGGCAGGAAACAGAGTCAGTAGGTGGTTAATGGCAGACACAGGATCGATCTTACTCGCAGGTTGTGTGCACAAGAGAATTCAAGATCCTTTGTTCGAGCCTCAGCTCTGGATGCAGCGTCACGTGCTGGAAAGAATGTGGGCTTTCAAGAGAGGCACACCTGGGCTAGAGTCCAGGCTGGGCCACATGCAGGTAGGGGGCTCCTATCGGAAGCTACGCAGTGCCTCAGTTTGTTCACCTGGGAAATGGGGGCCACACTTACTGTGCAAGGTTGTGATGATGTTTAAGTGTGAAATGTAAGTAAGACACCTTATGGAAAGAAACCAGGTTCCTCTCTTTTAAGGAACTGCTTACTCTATGTTTTAACTGCTGTTCACATACCTCCAGTCTAGCAATGATAAGGGCAACCCTATGTCTCTGCATTTTTGTGCCTCCCAGGGGACTGGAGGTGACTAAAAGATGGGGGTCACATTTTGCTCAATTTTGCATCTCCTGTATATTTAGCACCACACCTGGCACAGAACAAGCACTTCATGAATATTTGTCGAACATTTATTTTTATTTGAAGGATAACTGCTTTACAGTATTGTGTTGGTTTCTACCAAACATCAACATAAATCAGCCATAGGTTGACCCATGTCCCTCCCACTTGAGCATCCCTCCCACCTCCCTCCTCCCATCCCACTCCTCTAGGTTGTTACTGAGCCCCAGTTTGTGTTCCCTGAGTCATACAGCAAATTTCTATTGGCTATCTACTTTACATATGGTAATGTATATTTCTCAGATGAATATAATGTGCTTCTGGGCTGTGCACCAGAGGGATCCAGTGGAAAAAAGAAAAGCAAGGTCATTTCATTATACAAATGAACTTATTTACAAAGAACTGAACTGAAAGTAAATATAAACAGAAATAAGTAAATAGAAACAGACTCACAGACTTAGAGAACAAACTTATGGTTGCCAGTGAGGAGAGAAAGGGGTAAGAGATAGGGAGTTTGGGATGGACATGTGCCCGCTGCTATGTTTATTAATAAAATAGATAACCAACAAGGACCTTCTGTATAGCACAGGGAACTCTGCTCAATGTTATGTGGTAGCCTGGATGGGAGGGGCGGTTTGGGGAGAATGAAAGTTGACTCTTGGCGACTCCATGGACTGTAGCCTGCCTGGCTCTTCGTCCATGGACTTCTCGGCAACAGTACCCAAGTGGGTTGGGGATACATGGGTGTGTATGGCTGAGTCCCTTTGCTGTTCACCTGAAACTATCACAATACTGTTAATCGGCTACACTCCAATATAAAATAAAAAGTTTTTTTTCTTTTTAAGTAAGATCATTTTTTCAGAGAATGAAGAGGGCCGAGATAAAAATAAAACAGGATGTGATTTAGCCCGTGGTCCTCAATAGAAGGGGAAGAAAGGATGGGATCATTTTGCTCCCTTGAGACTTCTGGCAACACCTGGAGATGCTTTTGAAGGGAACTGGAGGGAAAGTGCTCCTAGTACCAACACCCTGTAACGCGCAGGAGGCCTGCGCGACAAAGACTTCGCCATCCCCAAGGGTCAGCGCGGCCAGGTGAAGAAATCCAGCTGTGTGGGGACGACGGGGAGCAGAGAGCACCTCCCTGTGCGGGTGGCGGTAGACTGAGTTGCAGCCCCAGTTCCCGGAGCTGGCCCGGAGCAGCACGCAGAGTGAGCTGCGCCCAGAGCCTCGCGCAGAAAGACGCCAGATGGCGAAACCGCCGAGGCTAGCTCACGCCCCCTGCGAGCTCCCACACCTCTGCTCCGGGGTGTCATTGGGGGTTGTTTGCTGGGCTGGGCGGGCGAAAGCCGAGGGAAATCCGGTGGGGGCTTTTGCTCGGCTGCTTTCACTTTTAAGTCCCCAGAGCCCGGAGTTCCCACCCCCTTCCCAGGCTCAGAACCGGAAAGAGGGAAGCAGAGGGTCTTCGTTCAGGCGGACCGCTGGGAAGCCCCCACCTCCACCTGCGGGCTCCCTTCCGCCTCTCTCCAAAAGCATCTCCCGCGGCCTTCCCCCGGCCCCCAGAAGCTCCAGCTGGTGGGCCGGGGGAGATTTCTCTGGAGACACCCTGCCAGCCTCTCGTAGCCCTGGAAGAAGTGATTTCCCAAGAGAAACAGGCATCAGGCTTCCACGGAGCCGTAAATAAACAGAGCATTCCAGAGGCCGAGGGCCGGGAGGGCAGCCGGCGGCCAGCGTTCCCCCTTCACCCTCACTGAGCCGGCCCATTAACTTTTCCAGCAGGCGCTGGGCCCTAGGAGCATGCCAGCCCCGCTCCCCCACCCCCTCCCACCAGCTGCCCCTTCTCTTCCCCCTTTCTTCCTTCTTCCCTGTAAATCTGTCCACTGCCTTCAGAGCTGCACACAGCAGCCTGCCTGTTCCACACTCGAGGGGGCTTCCCGAGGAACCGTCACACCAGATCCGTGGGCAGTTTCTTAACGTGCAAGGTTTCCAGAAAGATCTGAGTCAACAGGCTCCGCTGAGGCAGCCAGGGTGGCAGCGGGCCTCTGAGAGGCAGCCCGACCTGTAGAAGCCCTGCCAGCCCGGAGCGGGCAGAGGGAACACAAGCGCCAGACCCCTGCCGAGGAAGAGTGGCCCTGAGGCTGTGAGCCCGCGTCCTCTTGACGAGCAGGGGCCCTGTGGCCGGAGCGGGAGCGGATGGCCTTCAGAGTCCGCAGGCAGCGCGGGACCCCAGGCCTCGCGACCCTCGCTGTGCATGGAATTTCTTTCAGGACACATACTGGTGCCAGAAGAGTGGGAACGTTCCACATGGACTCCTCCAAACGGGAAGGCAGAGGAGGCTGGGAAGCGGCAGCCATCTTCCTCCATGTGCCTCTGGGGCTCGGAGGACGCAGCTGAACAGCTCTGCTCCCTTATCTCCTCTGAACCGAAAACACTGCCCTCGGTTCCCAGAGTCCCCAGACAGGAGCCCCGGGTCAAAAAACCTGCTCCTGAGGACAGTTGTCAGACCCAGTCTGATACTCCATTTCACAAGAAGGGGGCATTATGGGGAAAATGTGCTCGAATATGTTTAATTATTTTGCTAAAAATGATAATCTGCCCTGAGAGTTTTATTACAGATAGCCAGAATGAAGCAGGCAATCTGCAATAAGTAAATCCTCCCTGCAAACCCCAGGGCAGGAATTTTTCTACATGTTGTTATTTTCAACCACCAATGTCTAGTCTTTTCATTCCCTGAAAGCCTTGATTTACAGAGTTGGAGGTCTACAATGTGGAACTTCTAAAACAGGCTATCAGCCGTAATGTCTATTTTCTGCTGTTAAAGTTGGTTACAAATACCTAGGCACGGGCAAAGAGAAGATTCAAAAATATTCATCTTTCCAGCTGTGCCGTTTTAGTTCTGTTTGTGTGTGTGTGCACCTGTCTACATGATACAACTTCCAGTCGTAGGTTTTGTTTTGTTTTTCTAAGTCTTTCAGGCAAGCCTCCCACACGGTTTTGAAAGGGGAAAAAAACCAAAACATGTTCTTTGTTCTTTAGCTCTTGGAGTTTAATAGGATTTTCATCCCCTGGCCCCCCTTCAGGAAAAAAACAAAACAAAACTTGGCTAAGTGACCACTAGCTATTCTCACGATTAATGCAAGCCTTTCACTGTTAACCTGCACTTAGGGTGACGGAAAGCATGTGGTGCAAAGACGTTTCATCAGCTGCCAGAACAAATGACGGAATGTCAAATCTCCCAACAGCTCACCTCCCAGATAAGGGTCACGGTGGGCCCACTGGTGCTGCCTGCCTCAAGAATTCCACAAATATTTACTGAGCACAGGGGTGGCCACGACAGCTTGGGGGCCCACCGTGCCATCCAGGATCCAGAAACCACCTCCCCCTCCACCCTCCCACTGTTTTTGCAGAAGCCAAGGGTTACAGGCTCCATGCCAGCTTCCTCTGTGGGCACGAGGCAGAGCAGAAAAGTTAGGGCAACCAGTTCTATATGAACCCAGGACAGAGGAAGAGAGCAGGATGCCAAGGGGCACGGTGAAAGACACCCAGTGGTGACCGGCCTCTTCTGTCGTCAAGGTCACCTGAATTGCAAGACAGACAAACTCCAGCTATACTGGACTAGCTAGCAAAAAACCAAAAGCATTTTCTTTTTCTCAAAAATAAATTCAAATGCCATTATTCGGGCAAAGCAAAGGCAGAGGACTGGTGGGAGGCAGGTGGATGGGACTCAACCAGAAGGTTAGAAACAAAAAGTTGACCACACATCAGCATCCAGCAGGGTCACTGAGAACGAGTGTTTCTCCCAATAGAAAGACTGGGCACTGTCTGGCTCCCTCCTTGGACAACCAGCCTCATTCCAACCAAGCCCTCTACTCCACAGAGGTAACCAGGACACACCAGGATTTATTGGACATCAAACCAGCTACAAAATGTGAAGTTCACCAAGACGATATTTAATAGATTTCTCTGGATTTATCTCTCTTCTACCTGCCCCGCCCCTGCTCCAATCTGAAGGTGAGTAACTTGGTCAGAGAACTTGGCATGAAATTCTAGTACTGAAAAAAAAAAAAGAAAGAAAGAAAGAAAGAAAAAAAAGTGAAGCACAAGCAAAATGCACAGGGTTCTAGTCCAGTTCCCACTGCTGGTAACTTGATGTTGCATGCGTCATTTGCCTTCTGTGACGGAAGGAAGAATGTCTTCACTCCCTCCGCGTAAACCTAGGAGTTGGGTGGGGAGATGGGCTTGTTAGCTCTCCTGCCCTGGCCACTCTGGGCTGGTGGAAAGGCTTATGGGCAAGGTGTTAAGCGCTCAGAGAGGTGAAACACTCTATCTGAACATTCCCGAATTTAAGTGTAGAGGAGAGAGGAGTGCTTTTGGTTTCATTGCATCATTCGGGAGCCAGATTTGATATTGAAACCTTTTAAAGTAGCCGAAGGGCCTTCAGCTTTTACAACCCTGGGTTTCCTCTCCTTTAAGACCTCAGAGGGTTGAATTAGATGATCTTGGAGGCTACTGATTCATATTGGTTGGCTGACTGTTCAAGACAGGAACTATGCAAAGGTGATAACCAACAAATGCTTGGCTGGTTGACTATGGGATCCACTGGTTGAAGAGGGTGTTCATTTTCTGAGCAGAGCCCCAGGGGCTACATTAGTGTTTTCAGAGCTAAGATTCAAACACATGGCCATTCCTGGGCAGGATGTTAGGATCAAGGTTCTTAAGTTACTTTTCAAGGACTTTCATGGACTTCTTTGGTGGTCCAGTGGGTAAGACGTGTTCCCAAAGCAAGAGTCCTGAGTTCAATCCTTGGTTGGGGGACTAGATCCCATATACCATAACTAAAGATTCTTAATGCCACAAAGAATGCCTGGTGTAGCCAAATAAATAAAAATATTTTTAAAATTAATTTAAAAATACATTTAATAAATCTAGAAAGTTCCATAGAAAAATAAATCTAGATTGAAGTAGTATCTTTTTCACTACCATAGCATGCCTAGTGTTTTGCATGGTGCCTGTCACATAGTAGGAGCTGGAATACATGTTGTATGAATAACCAAAGTGTCCAACACCCAGAATACTTCTGACAATGCCTTCCCTTCCCCCAGAATGTATCAGTTCAGTTCCAGTCGCTGAGTCGTGTCTGACTCTTTGCAGTCCCATGGACTGCAGCACGCCAGGCTTCCCTGTCCATCACCAACTTCCGGAGCTTGCTCAAACTCATGTCCATTGAGTCGGTGATGCCAGAATGTATATGCATAGCTGAATCCACAAAAAGCTTTCAGCTACTTTCCCGAATGACACTAATATTTAATCCCTGGCCTTTCCTGCATCCCCCACACACTCCCAATCTCACAAGTCAAGTGCTTGCTATCAGCTATCCTGCTCGAAAAAGAGGGCAACAGAAGATGAGATGGTTGGACAGCATCACTGACTCAATGGACGTGAACTCAAGCAAACTTTGGGAGATAGTGGAAGACAGAGGAGTCTGGTGTGATCCAGTCAGACACGACTTAGGGATTGAACAACAATCCTGCTCAGCAAGCTCTGTCCCTTCCTGGCTGTGTTCCTTCACCTTACCAAGGCTCAATTTCCTCATTTATTACATGCAGAAAACCAGGCCTTTCTTAGGAGGAAAGGAATGGTCAGGTCCTCTGAGGGGAGGTGGGGAGTATATAAATTAACCCACCAGTGCTGAGAATCCACCTGGCACAATGCATGCTCACTCATGGTAAATACTAGCCATTACTCTTGTACTCAGTAGCATTCGTGCTTGGCAGTAACTAGGGCCTCATTAAATTTTAATTTCCTCTGTGCCAGACTGGATACTTAACCAAGTTGGATTAGTACTCCACAAAATGTAAGAAAAATAAATACGCTGCAAAAGAAAAAACTTTTATGTTTCGTGGTCTTTTGGATCCTCAGGACCACTTCCTCACATACCATTGGGTAGGACAATTGGACACTGTTCTTAGAGCTAGAAGTGGCATTTGACTAAGTGGCAGGAAGTTCTGTTCAGCTCGGGGCTTTGCTACTGGTAGTCTTTACTCCTGGAGACAACACAGCCAGTGATCCCAGGACTTTGCTGGATAGAGACTCATCCTACTTGACAAACATCCATGTGTTCCCGGTGTTCCAGGCCCCCCTGCAGTTAGGCAGGGTTGTGTGAGCAGAACTGACACGTTTAAAGAGGGTATATGAGACTCTTTAGTCTTCTTTTCCTCTCTAGGAGCCTGAAAGCCAATTCTTTGAAATGATGCGGCCAAAAAAATTCAGTTTGCCTGGATCCCTAAGTCACAGCTACCTTGAAGAGCTCTTGCCCTTTGGTGCGTTTCATGAAAGTAAGAAATAATCCTTGTTTGGTTAAGCCAGTAGGATATCAGGGTTTATTTGTCACTGCATCATAGCTTAGCCTAACCTGGCTACTAACACATCTTACTCAGTGCTTATTCCCCCACAGGCCAGTTATTCTCTAGTATATACACACTCATACACATAATTGAAATCTCAACAATTATTTTTCCTAACCTGTGAGATGATCCTGTAAGATTTAGTAAACTGGCCATCTATCTTGAGATACATATTTGTTTTTCTTCTCTCCCTAGAGGAAAATAAATTTGTGTGAGGGAACTTCCCTGGTGGCTCAATGGTAAAGAATCGCCTGCCAAAGCAGGAGCGGTGGGTTCGATCCCTGGCCTGGGAAGATCTCACGTGCCATGAAGTGACTGAGCCCATGCTCCAGAGCCCAGGAGCCGCAACTGCTGAGCCCTGGCACCGCAAGCCCGCACACCATAGAGCCCACGCTCAGTCCCAGAGAGGCCACCGCCATGAGGAGCCAGCACACCACAACTGAGAGTAGCTCCTGCTTGCTGCAGCTAAAGCATGGGCAGCAGCAAAGACCCAGCTCAGCCCAAAACAAGTAAATAAATGCAATTCTTTTTAAAATACTGCATGAGGGCATCTTGAGAATGAGAAGCTGTGTTAGTGCCAGGAAGCGCCTTCTAAAGGAAAGAGAAAAGATGCCTCTGTTACTCACTCTAGCCATGCAGCCTTTTATAACCCAAATAGTAAACTCTGGAAGGAAATGCAGGGTACACATCTGTGTATCCCACTTACGGAGGCACTTAACACTGAGTCTTCATAACCTCTAACTAACACACCAGCTCTGCAGTATGGCAAGTACCTGGGCTCGGAGATCACTCAGGTCTGGCTTTAAATCAAGTTAATTTCATAAAGTCTCACTTTCCTCAGATGTTGAATGGGTATAAAAATTTATACCAAGTGGCATCATTGGAGGAATGAAAGAAATTAAAATAAGGTAGGGTAGACAACATGTTTGGCTCAATGGCTGGCATACAGCAGGCATTCAATCAATGCATGCCATTCTTTCTACCACCTTTAGAGTTTGGTTTCAAGTTCAGACTTGGCCAAAAAAAAAAAAAAAAGAGTTTGTTTACTATTGGAAGTGGTAGAAAGATCCTGCAGTATTGCTCTGGGTGCCACACAGGAGGGTGGACACGGTGTTCCTGGAAGGAAACAAAGGTTGCCGCCACGTCAGAGGAAAGAAGTGCACCCAGGATGCACACAGAGGCCAGATGTTCAGATGAGGCAGCCGGGCGGAGCCAGGGAGGCAGGCAGATCGTCATAATTTGGCCAAGAGGCCCCCAAACCTGGGACAAAGGCAGCCTGGGACGGAAGCCGTCTGGCCAGCTTCCTGTGACGAAATGGTCCAGTGACTGTCCTTCCAGGCACTGGCAACGCCAGCCACCAGGGGCAGCAGCGGGTAGCAACTGCTACTTTACCTCCTTCCCACCCAGAACACAGGCTCCCAAACAGGCCAAACAATCACTCACTCATTTGTAGAACCAACCAGTCACTCGAGGGACAGTCATTTGGAACCTGCTCCTGGGCCAGCTCTGGGTTGGTGCTGGGAACATGAAGACAAAGAGGAAACTCTCCTTTGGGGTGGAGGGTGGTCCATGGTTTTTCAGGGAGATCGAGGTGCAAAAGGTCAAAATCCACATGCTAGGATTTCTAAGCAGTTATTTCCAGGGCAGGAATGAGTCAAAGTGTTAAATGTCGCTCAGTTGTGTCTGACACCATGGACTGTAGCCTGCCAGGTTCTTCTTTCCATGGGGTTCTCGAGGCAAGCATACTGGAGTGGGTTGCCATTCCCTTCTCCAGGGGATCTTTCTGACCCAGGGATCAAACCTGGGTCTCCTGCAGGTTTGATTGCAGGCAGATTCTTTACTGTCTCAGCCACCAGGGAACTGCCAAATCTGGGGGATGAGTCTTCCTGGGGAGAAGGACCTACATGTGGAAGAGGAAGAAAAGGGAAAGAAGGTGGAGCTTGCAGGGTTCAGGGCTTGGCCTTGAATGGCTGAAGTGTGGGGCACATGTGGAGTGGGAAGTGGTTATGGCAAAATATGTCTAATGGGTAGAGGTCAGCTCTCAAAGAATCTGGACTTGATCCTATGGCTCAGAAGTTATTCAGCAGCAGTCCTTGGCATAGACAGGAAAGTCCACTCAAATGGTTTTGATATGGGGTTTTTGAGTGCCTTTCAGCTGGACATGTGCTTTCTACTTCAACCTATCATTTCCCAGGTGATGCTATTGGTAAAGAACCTCCCTGCTAACAGGAGACACAAGAGAAGTGGGTTCAATCCCTGCATTGGGAAGATCCCTTGGAGAAGGAAATGGCAGCCCACTCCAGTAGTCCTGCCTGGAGAATCCTATAGACAGAGGAGCCTGGCAGGCCATAGCCCATGGGGGTCACAAAGTCAGACAGGAGTGAAGCGACTTAGCATGCACGATCACTTCCTACTGTCCCACAACTGACTCCTTTACTTGTTTCTGTTGCCTATGACTCCTGGGAGGTTTTTTGGAGGTCAGTGGAACATCATCAGATTTGGTGTTTTAGAGCCATATGTCATTGGAGTGGAGGTGGGGAGGGAATGGTGACATCTGCCATGACATGTATTCCTCCCCTTAAGACTTCTTCCTTCTCTCTTACTGAAAAATTTCTGTTCACTTTTGGGTGGTCAGACCCAGTATGACTCCCCACTCCTATCTCAAGACATATACAGATTCTATTTTATTTGATTCTGTTTATCAACTGAGCAGTGGTGTACTGAACCACCACTCAGCCAGAGCTAGGAGTTCAGGTAGCAGGGGATGGGGGTGGGGGTGTGGGAATCAAAGTGTACATCCCTGTGTCCAGCAAGACTGAGGTCTTGTCACAGTGCCAGAACACACCTGAGACCACTGATGAGACACACAGCGACTCCATAGCACAGGCCACCCGGGCTCCATGCAGGTGCGTGGCTGGCATGGTGCATGCACAGAGCTGGGAGGGCACCAGCCAGGAGGTCTGAACTGCCAGCAAGCCACCGTCCCCTGAGGTAGGACCACTGAGCCAGAAATGCCACTGCTGAGCATATACCCTGGAGAGAACCATAATTCAGGAAGACACATATATCTCAGTGTTCACTGTAGCACTATTTGCAATAGTCAGGACAAGGAAGCAAGCTCAGTTCAGTCGCTTAGTCCTGTCTGACTCTTCGCGACCCCATGAACCACAGCACGGCAGGTCTCCCTGTCCATTACCAACTCCCAGAGTTTACTCAAACTCATGTCCATTGAGTCAGTGATGCCATCCAACCATCTCATCCTCTGTCGTCCCCTTCTCCTCCCACCTTCAATCTTTTCCAGCATCAGGGTCTTTTCAAATGAGTCAGCTCTTTGCATCAGGTGGCCAAAATATTGGAGTTTCAGTTTCAACATCAGTCCTAGATGTCCATCAACAAATGAATGGATAAAGAAGATATGGTACATATTTTCAATGGAATATTACCCAGCCATAAAAAGGAATGAAATTGGGTCATTTGTAGAGATGTGGATGGACTAAGAGTCTGTCATACAGAATGAAGTAATTCAGAAAGAGAAAAACAAATACATATATCAATGCATATATATGGAATCTAGGAAAATGGTACAGATGAAGCTATTTGCAGGTCAGGAATACAGATACAGGATGTAGAGAACAGATATGTGGACAGAGAAGGGGAGAGGGAGCATGGGACAGACGAATTGGGAGGGTAGCCTGACATTTACACGACCATGTGTACAACAGATAACTAGCAGGAAGCTGCTGTGTGGTGCAGGGAGCTCAGCTTGGTGCTCTGTGATGACCAAGACGGGTGGGATTCGGGGGTGTGGTGGGAGGGAGGCTCAAGAGGGATGGGGCATATGTATATGTACAGCTGATTCATGTTGTTGTATGCCAGAAACTAACACAACATTATAAAGGAATTATATTCCAATAAAAACTATTAAGAGAGGTGAGTCCATTTAAGCCATGTGCAGAATCAACGTGGCCTTTGACCAAACTGAGCAAGAACTCTCTCATCATTTCTATCACTGAAACATCTTCTATATCCAGAAATCTTGAAATTGAGTCCCCAGATCTCCTACTAGGATCAATCAGCATATGCCTCCTCAACCCTGAAAGAGCATCCCTTCCCTGTCTCACCTTGATCCCCACAGGTACTATCCATCAGGTACATTTTCAATCTGTGAGCACAGGAATTGCGCTCTGGCTTTGGTGGCAACAGAGCCAGACCCGGAGTGCCTGTGGCCCAGCCAGGAAATGCGTGAGGTGAGAGAGAGCCAGTGCTGGGCTCTGCAGATGGCCCCACCACTCCCGGGAGAGGCGAAGCAGGTCCGTGGAGGGCGTGGGTGGTCGGTTCCCTTCATCTCAGGTCACTCTCTGGCCACTGGGTGACGGCTCTCCCAAGGGGGTGGGGGTGAGGCTGCCAGTCACAGAGCCAAAGCATCAGGCCCTCCCTCATCCACAGTGACTCACAGGCAGCCTCACGGACGCAGGTGTGAGGTGCGTCTGTGCCAACAGAACGGTGCTGGTCAGCATTTCCAGGGCGCTGCTTGGGTGCTGTGCTCAGTCCCTCACAGGCGTTTGCTGTTATTGTGTAGTCGCTCAGTTGGGTCCAACTCTTTGTGACCGTATGGACTGTAGCCCAGCAGACTCCTCTGTCCATGGGCTTTCCAAGGCAAGAATACTGGAGTGGGTTGCAGTGCCCTCCTCTAGGGGATCTTCCTGACCCAGGGACTGAACTTCCGTCTCCTGCACTGGCAGGCGGGTTCTTTACTGCTGAGCCACCAGGGAAGCCTCTCACAGGTACGAGCCCCTGTGATTTTGCAGAGCAACCCTGGGAGCAGGGACTCTGCTTCCGCAGGTCCAGGTCGGCTCGCTGTGAGCAGCTGCAAATGCACAAATTCTCCAGCCAGACTGAGGACCCTTCCCGGGAAGGGGTGGTGGCTTGGTCTTTGGGGTCCTCACCCTCATCCCTCCTGAACCCTGACGTGGAGCACAGAACCCCACATTCGAGGGCAGGGTGGCGGCCGGGCCAGGACAAAGCTGAGGCAAGCAGCAAACCAGGATGCAACGTTTAAGGAGGCACTCCCTCCCTCTCGGGTGCTGAGCCTGCACCTGCTGACGCTAAGAGCAAGTGCCATCTGAGACGCCACACACTGGGGCCTCATTTGCTCATCAGTCCCAGCCCTGGGTAGGGAACTGGTCAGACTGGTGTGTGTGTGTGTGCAAAGCCTGTTTCCTTTACTCTCTAGCCCTGTGACTGACCCTTCCCCACTCAGTGCCTCAGTTCCCTCATCTGTAAACGGAGCTTCTGGTAATACCAGGAGGTGGGGGAAGATATGGAGAAATCCCCATACACTGCTGATGGGACTGTAAAACGGAAACAGCCAGAATGGTTTGGCAGTGTCTCAAAATGTTCAACACAAAACCCAGCACTTCCACACGTAGATAGCCACCTAAGAGAAATGAAAACGCCATGTCCACACAGAGACTGCAACGTTATTACAATGGCCAGACGTAGACACAACCCAACTGCCCAGCAGCAGGTCACCGAAAAAGCAAAATGGCCCACGATACCACTGTGGTGATATGAACTGTGTCCCACCCAAATTCACTTGCTAAAGCCCTATTCCCAGAATGTGAGTCAAGGCCTTCAAATAGCTGATTAAGTTAACATGAAGCTGTAAGGGTGGACTCTAGTCCAATCCTCACAAAAGAGGAAACTGAACCCACAGAAGAGACATACTAGAGGCATGTGCGCAGAGAAAAGGCCATGCAAGGATGTGGTGAGAAGGCAGTGGCTGCAAGCCAGTGACAGAGGCCTCGTGAGCCACCAAACCTGCTGACACCTTGAGCTTGGACTTTCAGCCTCTAGATCTGTGACAAGATAAATGTCTGTCCTTTAAGCCACCCAGTGGTATTTGGCTATGGCAGCCCCCAATGGAATATCATTTAGCCACGAAATAATACACAGTCCTGATGTGTGCTGTGACATGGAGGAACCTCAAAAACATGCTAA
Source organism: Nanger dama (assembly GCA_917880005.1). Lineage (NCBI taxonomy): Eukaryota > Metazoa > Chordata > Mammalia > Artiodactyla > Bovidae > Nanger > Nanger dama. The sequence goes on from CAKJTW010000075.1 coordinate 1,747,737, forward strand.
GTCAAAGAAGCATATGCAAGACCATGTACTCTATGATTCCTTCTATATGAAATGTCAGTAAAGGCGAAGCTATAGAGGTGGAAAGAAGATCAGTGGTTGTCTAGAGCTGGCAGGGAGGGGGTGGGAGACAAGGATGGAGAATGACATGGCAGGGGGCACAGGATCTCTGGGATGATGGGAATGTTCGAAGATGAGACGCTGGTGAGGGATGAGCACCTCTGTAGACACACTAGAAGTCAGTAGAATGTACATTTTAAATGTGTGGATGTGAAGCTATTTATTTTAAAAATTTTATTTTAATTGGAGGCTAATTACTTTACAATATTGTAGTGGGTCTGAACCCCCCCTCCCACCTCCTTCCCCATCCCATCCCTCAGGGTCATCCCAGTGCACCAGCCCTGAGCACCCTGTCTCATGCATCAAACCTGGACTGGCAATGTTTCACATATAATAAGATACATATTTCAATGCTATTCTCAAACTACTTTTTAAAATGTGACTAGTACTAACATCTATGCTACAGAGATGCCCAGGGCCCAACACACAGCACTTGGGACTTTTTATTATACTTAAATAAGTATCTGTTGCTCAACTGAATGTTGCCTAAAGTGCCTCCAAGTTCCTTTATTTTTAGAGACCTTTAGTTTTACAGAAAACGAAACTGGCCCATCACCAGCGATGCTGTGTCCCTAAGTGGCCTGCCCACCCAGGACTCCCACTCAGCATCCTCCGGCTGCAGCATGCCTCCCGGATGTAGCTGCAACTGCTCTGTCTTGGGTGGCACAGATGTGTGCTGGAGTTCTGGCTCTGCCCTCCCCACTATCCACTCAGCAGGGCTGCCGTACAGATGCCCTGGGCTGTGACATGAGGTGTGAGGGGCACAGAGCCTATGTACAGGTGACATTCAATACATCGGGAACAACCCTCACGCAGGAGAAGGCCCTTCATCGAGCTCTGAACACACACCCATCCTTGTGTTTCTTAGCGAGGGCTGGTGGCCCCCCGGGCGCTAATCGGTGGGGTGGGGCCCCAGCCCTCTTGCTGGAACCGCAGGTGCACAGAGGGTAGGAGGGGACACACATGCACGAGCCTGAGCCTTAAGAGCACTAGGTGTGGTGTAGGACTGCCTGGCTTCCAGAAACCTTGGACAAAGGGCTTTCCCAGTGTGTGCTTTTTCATCGATTAAATGGGGATAACAGAGTCTTCCCATCTCCCAGAAGTGCCGTGGGCTAGCCCACAGAAAGCACTCGGGCCCTGCGCCTCTGATGTCAGGAAGCAGTTGCTGCTAAGTGCCAAATGGCCATGACCTTCCTGAGAGCAGGGATGCTGTTTTCTTCCTCTGGCAGGTGCTCAGTGAGTGTCTGCTGATTGGACAGAGGAAGTTAACTAGATGGCGCAGAAGAGGAAAAGTCACGCGCCGCCGTATGATTGTGCATGCTTGGGTCCAGTTCCCTCATTTCTCTGGGCCTCAGTTTCCCTAAGCTGGAGCAGGCAACCCCAAAACTTCCTTCCCGCTAGAACACTCCTTGATTCTACTCATGCACCATGCTGCTATTATTCTCATTCTCTCAACATCCCCCTCCGGGGACAACAGAGGACATTAGACTTTACAATTAATCCCATTTCTAAAAGTGCCGAAGTCAGGCCACATTCAATCTCACAGTGTCAACCGCAGCCCCCATCTTTGGAGGGTCTCCCATTAACCCACCAGTGATCCAAACCCTTTCTGTTCTGTGGCTCCCTGCACCCAGGAGTCTCTGCTCTTGGAAATGACCTGAAGTCTTCCAGTTCTCCTGAACTGTGTGGCTCTGGCAGAAATTCACTGCACGCTTTGAATCAATCAAATTCCAGGCTGTTCTATAGGATTATGCCGCTTCGGTGCTATCAGGGGAGGTTTGGTGAGGGCCTGTGCTCCTCTCTGCTCCTGTCTGCAGCCACCAGCATCTCTTCCCCTCACTTCTTGGCTGGGAGGAGAGGGCGGTCTCTTTTTCCATCTTCTGGCTGTCAGTCCACATGCCCCGCCTCCTTTAGCCCCTGTCATTCTGAGGCCTTTCCCTACCCTCTCTGGGCCACCACCCATCCTAAACAACTTGGCCATGTGCAATATCCAGCTCTAAAGACAAGGGTGCATTGCACAGGAAAATAATTTCTCAACGTCCTCCTGCACAGGCCAGGAAGATTTCATGGGGGCTCTGCATACCCACAGGGGCTAAAGGAGCCTGAGATGGCTTTTTCATTTGAGCGATTCAGCCCGGTCTCGTAGTTTAAGAACAGCAGGAAAGTAATGTCAGCTGAAAGGAGTTTTCTGTGTGCTATTTAACTAAATGGCTCTGCAGCTGGAAAGAACCATGGGCAGACGTGTTATGATTCAAGGGCTCCCAATTACAATGATCCTCTTTTTATTGTATAAAAACAGCAACCCAGCCATTCTCCACCCTCCCAATGCCTGCTCCCCCCACCTCCTGCCCCCCGTTGGCTGGCAAGGCTGTTCAGCATCCTGAAAGTAGCACCCAGCTTCTCCTCTGTCTCCAACTCTCAGCTGTCAGCCCACTGGGATTCCTTCTCTTGCCAGAGCCAGGGAGGAGAGGGTGGCATGCCCCCTGGAGAATAGTCTGGTGTAGACACCGATAGATTCTTAGAATTGTCTTGGGAGTGGGGTTCGGGTGGCAAAGGATAACAGGCACAGATCTGGAATTCTCTTCTGTTTTAACTAATCTTACACCACACACAGACACACACACACGCGTGTGTGCCTGTGTGACTGACCCCTACATTCCTTTAGCAGAAAAACTGTCAGACTGTCCAGAAACTCATTCTAAAACTGTCCCTTCTCCCTCCATATAGTTCCAGGCCTCCAGAAGACATCAGAAAGACCTGGTGAGGGACTCTCCTGGTGGTTCAGTGGTACAGAATCAGCCTACTGACGCAGGAGACACAAGTTTGATCCCTGATCCGGGAAGATCCCACATGCTGTGGAGCAACTAAGCCCGAGTGTCACAACTACTGAGCCTGTGCTCTAGAGCCCAGGAGCCGCAACCACTGAAGTCTGTGTGCTCTAGAACCCCTGCTCCACAACCAGAGAAGCTACTGCAATGAGAAGCCAGAAACTAGAGAGTAGCCCCGCTCACCCAAACTAAAGACCCCGCAGCGACAAAGACCCAGCACTGCCAAAAACAGATCCATAAACATAGTTACACATACTTATAAAGACCTGGTGATGCATAAGAGTACCGGCTTTAGAATCAGGCTGTTTTAACTAATCTTACACCACACACAGACACACACACATGCGTGCGTGAATCTCGGCTACCTCCTGAGACCAAGCACCTGACCGCTCTGCGCTTTGCTCTCCTTTGGTCTTTAAGATGAGGCTCCACTGTGGCCCTGGATGCACTCCTCATAGTCACTCTGAAGGACACAGTGAAGAGAGCACGCTCAGCAGGGTGCCTGGCACACAGTAGGTACCCAGCTTTTGGATGCTCTTGCTGCTCTGAAGATGGAGGCACTGTTTGTGGTGTGTCTTGGGGGGGCAGGGGGCTTTGTATTCTATTCAATCTCACCAGCCGGAATGGTCACAGCTGGGGTCAGGGGCCCGGGGTGGGGGGAGATGCTTCTGAGGGATACAGATGGCGGCCCTGCTGAGGACTGGTTTTCCTGAGCTTTCTGCAACAGTGATTTAAACCGTCATGCTAGCACTACCCCTGCTTGTGTGCCTGCAGCCTGCTCCGTGTAGAATCTGGTCCTTTCTCGGTTTTCTGCAGCTGGTTTGGAGTCCAGGAGCCGCAGGTGCAGGCATCCAACCAGCCCAGGAAATCTCATTCATCTTTTCTCTCTACCCTTCTCACCAGCAGGCTACTTTTCTCTCCCACAGAGTCTGTTCTGGGCCCCCGACAGGGAACATTCCCTCCCAGAGCAAGAGCTAAATCAGCCTGGCCACCCTTCGAGGCCCCAGGAACACAGGAATCCACTCCCCGCCCGGAGCCTGACAGCAAACGGTTCACAGGGTTTTGCAGATTTCCCCCTGCAAGGTGACCCAGGCGTGGCTTTAAATCCAGGAAAGTAAACCCAGCAGGTGCTTCAAACTTCTCCATCCCAAACCAAGCCTGTGCACCTCTAAAGTCTACTCTGAACCTCTTATACCAAAGTGAGCGAATGCCTGGGCCACACTCCTTCATACCGGTCCCCCATGAATCAATAGCACAAGCATAGCATTCACTCCAGGTTTCACGTGGTAAATATTGTACTGAAACTCTCTGTAACAAGATTTAATCCCCACTAGGTGTTTCAGTACTAGGGGACAAGAGGAGGGCAGGAAGAGGAAGAAAGTGTGTGAACCATGGCTTTTAACAGGTAAACTGTTCACCAGGGGGTGGGGTGGTGGGAAAAGAGAGGCATCTGCAAGAAAACTTGATTCTGATTCTGGTCTTTTTGATTCCCTTTTAAAGTCTGGGTGGAACATGATGGACTGTTGCCAAGACAGTTTTTCTTCTTGGGGGTCTGCTACACATGTGTGTGTAGGAGACACACACACACACACACACACACACACACACACACCATTGCCAATCAACCCCTCTTAAATGCATGACTTCAAGCATAGGAACAGGAAACAGATTGGGGTGGATGTTGTTAAAATCACAACCTATTTGATGGAGGGTGGGGGCAGGGAATCGAGAGGACTTTCTCTTTTTCAACTACAAAAGAAACTACCCTGTCAGTACCCAGAACAATGCCCACTCTGTTGTCTAACATCGGGGTATGTGAGCAGCTGAGCATCTTTTCAGAACGGCACTGCCTGGATTTGACCATGACACAGCACATTACCTGAACCAGGGTCCCACTGTGGTATTTCACAAGAGCTTGCCATGTCAGAAGTTGCTCAGATTTGCCACAAATGAGCGCATATGTGAGTGTGTTTGTGTATGGGGAGGAGGGAGAGGGTGGGATGGAGAATTGCAATGAACTGGGGACAGTTGGGGTCTTGAAATCTATGGCACAAATTCATGCATGTTAATTACCTGGCCCCTCTCAAGGATACAAGAAAGTCACATCCTAGAGGTGGTGGCAAGATGATGATGGCAGGTGAGGATGGTGACAATAGGTTACATTTACTGAGCAGAATCCACGTGTCAGGCACTATGCTAAACCCTTTTGTAAACTTCTTCAGCTTCACAACAATCCAGAAAGCAGCTACTGGAATAATCTCCATTTTAGAGCTGAGGAAACTGAGGTTTATATGTAACAGCCCCAAATCATAAAGTGATTAACTGAGAAGAGAATCAGGAATGGTGGCCTTGCTGGAGGAAGCCAGTGTGGGGAGACTGACAGAAGGGCCTCTGTGAGCATCGCCTCTGCTCACATACATAGTTATGACTGACTCACGTTGTACGGCAGACACCAACACGACACTGTAAAGCACTTATCCTCCAATTTTAAACAAACGTGAAAGGAAAAAAAAAGCAAAGCTGAAAGGTCACAGCGGAAATTATTCTGCTGATGAGTGCTGGAGCTGCAGGTGGGACCCGGGGAATCTGAGGGTCAGGAGAAAGGCAAGCGTCATGTTTGGGGAGTCAACTGGTCCTCCCTTCCAATATGTCTAGTTCCACTCACTGAGTTACTGCAAAGGAAAGCTAGCTGCTTCCTAGTAACAGCTGACTAAAGGCTTCCCTGGTGGCTCAGCGGTAAAGAATCTGTCTGATGCAGGAGACATAGGAGACAGGGGGTGGGGGAGTGGGGTTTGATCCCTGGGTCAGGAAGATCCCCTGGAGAAGTAAATGGCTAACCCACTCGAGTATTCTTGCCTGGAAAATCCCAAGGACAGAGGAGCCTGGCGGGCTACACTCTGTGGGGTCACAAGGAGTTGGACACGACTGAAGTGACTGAGCACGTACACAATAGCTGGCTCACATCAGGTTAATTTTGGATTCCTATTGGCAGAACCTAAAAGAAAATCTCCCTCACTTTCTTAGTGTGCTGTCTTCTTTTTGCCCTAAGGCAGGACTGGTCCCCTGGTCTGCAACTTTCCAGAACTCATTCTAGTTCAAATGAGAACCAAGCTGATTTACTTCCATAAAGCACACTGCTGTCAGCCTTACCTTCTTAAAAACCTGACAGTCCCTCCTCAGAAGCCTGCCATGGCTCCCTCAGTTCAGTTCAGTTCAGTCGCTCAGTCGTGTCCGACTCTTTGCGACCCCATGAATCGCAGCACGCCAGGCCTCCCTGTCCATCACCAACTCCCGGAACTTACTCAAACTCATGCCCATCAAGTCGGTGATGCCATCCAGCCATCTCATCCTCTGTCATCCCCTTTTCCTCCCGCCTTCAATCCTTCCTAGCATCAGGGTCTTTTCCAGTGAATCAGTTCTTCACATCAGGTGACCAAAGTATTGGAGTTCCAGCTTCAGCATCCATCTTTCCAATGAATATTCAGGACTGATTTCCTTTAGGATGGACTGGTTTGATCTCCTTGCAGTCCAAGGGACTCTCAAGAGTCTTCTCCAACATCACATTTCAAAAGCATCAATTCTTCAGCGCTCAGCTTTCTTCACAGCCCAACTCTCACATCCATACATGGCTCCCTAGTACCTACAAATTAAATCAACCTCCTCCACGTCTGCCCTCAGTCATCTCTCTGCACAATCTTCCTGCATCTCCCTCTCTACCTCAGCAGAACACACGTGGCTCCTAGGACGCAGTTTTAACATCATCCAGAATACACCCCTTTTTTCATCTGAGGCCATACACATTTTATCTGCCAATTCAACAACAGTTCCACCATTCACCCCTTCTGCTTAACAAGCTGAATCCCCATGTGTTTATGGTATTGATGCGCCTAACTAAAAACACGTGATTGCCCCTTCTCCAGTAGGTTCTGGTGACCATGTGGCACAGTTCTGGTCAAGCTAAGGACAGAAGTCCCTGAGAGGGGTGTCCCTTTCCAAATGTAACAGTAAAGCCACACTAGGTAAATGTTCTGTGTGCCTCAGTCATCCTACTTCTCCTTTCCTGGAAAGCAGATGTGAGGCCTGGAGATGCAGCAGCCCCCTTCCCACCATGAGGTGACAGACCTGGGGTCAAATGCCTGTAACTCTATGGGTGGCAGAATAGAAAGGCAGAGCCTCGGTCCCCAATGGTACAGCTGAGGCATCATTCCACCCACTTTCTTCTTGTCCAACACAAATAGGCCCCCATCTGGTTAAGTCATGGGTGGGCAGAATTTCTGGTGCTAAAAGCTGTGTGCAATGATACCGGACACACCTCCAGACATGGTTCCTCCTCAGTCATGGGTAGTTTCCCAGCTACCCACTCTGGGAAATCCTCTATGGGATCCCTCACAGCGCAAGAACTGTACCCTTTATGCTGCTTCCACGGTACTCTTCTCAATTCTAGCACCTATTTAATTCTGCTTGATGTGGCCTTCTGGCTGTTCACTCCTAGGTGGTAAGGGGTCTCCAGTCCACTAACATCTCCCTAGTTCCTGGAGCAGGGCTTTGCATCAAGGTTAGAGAGATGCTCCATTTCATCAGCATCTCCATCATTTCTAGAATAGCTCATTGGCATGTGGACGGCGCATGTTCTGGAGTCCGGAACTCTGCTTACTGTTTACTGTTTGGCCTTGAGCAAGTTAGAGAACCTCTCTGTGTTCCTAGGTCCTCATCTATATAAAGGAGAGAATGACAGTACTTGCCCCACTTGGTTGTCACGAAGACAAAATAATTTAATTCTAAGCACTTGGTCCCTGACATATAAAAGTGCTTAATGACTATAGCCCTTTATTAGTGTGATAAATATTATAGTTATGGAATAAACAAGTCAACATAGAGTTGCTAAATATAAATGAATTAAGAGATGAATTAGGACTTCCCTGGGGGCTCAGATGGTAAAGCGATTGCCTACAATGTGGGAGACCCAGGTTCAATCCCTGGGTCGGGAAGATCTCCTGGAGAAGGAAATGGCAACCCACTCCAGTATTCTTGCCTGGAAAATCCCATGGATGGAAGAACCTGGTAGGCTACAGTCCACAGGGTTGCTCATGACTGAGTGACTTCACTTTCTTTCACGTAGGAGATGAAACCCAGGAAAATTCCTACAAGTTTGGACCACTGGGCAGTGGTCCGTGTTCCCTCTTTCCTGCCTTTACTTTTCATTCTAACTACAACTTCCCATATCTGAGGAGCTGCTATACTGGAGTGCTGTCTAAGACTTGGCTTCAAATGCGGAGTCTAACTCTTGTTGTGTGTCTTCTGGGCAAGTTTTTGTCACCTCTCTGAGCTTCAGTTTCTTCCACTGTAAACTTGGGATAATAATCGTATTTATCTCATAGGGTTATAGTGAGAATTAAATGGTAAAGCATGTAAAATATACAGCATTATGCCTGGCATACTGAAACAGTGTTAGCAACTGTTATCAAACACTGTCATTATTCTTTTTTGTCAAATGCACAGCACTCCACTGAGTCTTAAGGTCCTGATGGGGACAGGACACTTGAGGTGGGGTTGCCTTTGGGCATGTCAAGATACGTTGCATTTACATCGGGAGAATACTTGTGTGCCAACAAACATTTGTGGTGTCTTGATTTTTGCCTTTAAATGGGAATTAGTATATTCAATTTACCCCAAAACCTTGGCCTCTGAATTTTCCCCTTAAGAGCTGTTAACTTCCAAGCGGATCCTTACACCAAACCTGGCCAGAAGGTAAATATGCACATGAGAACAGTCAATGGAGCAGAGTGTTTAAATAGCAACGATATTCCCAGATCGTGTGTCCAGTCATTGTCAGGGACACTTTTCAATCTTACTTGTAGATTTCCCCCTTTGGCCTTAAAAGAAGATGTGTCTACAGCTTTATACTAATTTTCCCTTTAAACTTAAACCTTCATGTGAGTCCCGTTCAAGCACTTGAGGGCTCCATTAATCTATTTTTACTATTAAACATGCCATTTTACAAGATATTTATTCCACTTGGTTGTCATCCAAATGCTTTTTGACATTACTGCCCTGGGACTCAACTACTTTAACTCACTGCCCTCATAAACAGAAAATCACCTTTTGACGGAAATCTTGAAGAGCTCTCAGAACTTCACTCCCTACACTTCAAGGCATTCACTTCTGCTCAACATTACAGGAGAGAGAATGTGCATGTGAGTGAGTGAATGAGTCTACCTATGTGTGTGTTTTAAGAGGATAATTGTGGGAGGTTTGAGCAACCCGAGGAACAGCGAAGGGGGCAATGCCTGTCCCCCAAATCCTGCACCTCGCCTCCCCTACGGCCTGACTCGGACTTGGGGAGCTGCTATTAGTAACGTTAACAACACCAGGGGGCTTCCTGGTGGCTAAGACGGTAAGGAATCTGCCCGCAATGCGCGAGACCCAGGTTCGATCCCCGGGTCGGGAAGATCCCCTGGAGGAAGGAAAGGCAACCCACTCCCAATATTCTTGCCTGGAGAATCCCCATGGGCAGAGGGACTTGGGGGGTTGGGGTGGCCATAGTTCACAGGGTCGCAAAGAGTCGGACACGACTGAGCGGCTAACATTCAACATTAACACTGGTTAGTGTTAACCTGTTAACACTAACATAATAGGGAGACCGTCGGGGATCGCGCTGGACAGAACTCCAGGGTCCGAAAAGACTTCGTGACCCCTGGGGCCCAAGCTGGGCAGCGCCACTTTCAAAGGGAGGGGTCCAGGGAAAGTCTTGGTTTCCCCACCTTCCTCCTCCCCCACCTTCCAGACAAAAGGCCATCGCGGAAACTGCTGTGAAGGCAGAGACCCCACTGGCTTGGAAACCAATCCATCAGGTGGAAGCCTGAGCAAATCACAACTTGGCTTCCCCGTCAAGTTTTCTCCCCAGCCTCCCACACCCTTCTCCCCTTCCGCCGCCGCCTCCCGAGCTCCGCACGGCGACGAGCCCAAAGGGACCGTCCTGTGATGCTCACTGGTTTCCAACTTTCCGCTCATCTGCGTCTCCCCAGCCTCCTGCACAGCGGCGGGGAAAGGAGCAAGTTTGCAAAGGCGAAGAGTCGACCAAGGGGACCCCACCAAAGCGCCGTAACTCCAACAAAGCTGAACCTCTCCCGTGGGGGCAGAGACGAAACGCGCCCCCCTGCGGTTCCGGGCCGGGGGGTGGCGGGTGGCGGTGCGCGGTGGGGGTGGCGACGGTGGGCTGGGGCGGGCCGCTGGGCCCTGCGGGGAGGGGGTCCCCGGGGGGTGTCCCTCTCCGCCCCTCCCCACGCGGCTTCCCCGGCACCTGAGCGGGGCGTGGGGACAGCGCCGCGCTCCGGCCCGGCCCGCGCGGCAGGTAGCTCGGCCGCCCGCCCGCCCGCGCCGCCGGCAGCCGCCAGAGCGCGGAGCGGAGAGGCGAGCCTCAGCCCACGGCGTCATGCTTCCTGCCACCACGTTACGGCGAATCGTCACCGGGAGCGGGGAGACGCGGGGAGCGAGGGGGGGCGACGGCGGGGAGCACACACACGCAGACCCCCGCCCGCCGAACCCCGCGGAGCCGGGGGCCGCGTCCCGGCCGAGTCCCCGCGGGACCGGCCCCGCTCGCACAAAGCGCCGCGCTCGGGCCAAGGAGGGAGGGAGCCGGCCCCGAAATAAATAAATAAAAACACAGTCGGGTCTACGTAACGCCCTGTCGAAAGCGGACGCCATATTTTTTGTGGCTTATGTCGACATAGGGAAACGTAGACATGTTTTTTCCTCCTCCTCCTCGCTCGGCCTCCCATTTATCCAAACTTGTAATCAGAACTCTTAAAAAAAAAAAATCCCCCCACCTCCGGCTCCTCTGATCTTTTCCCACCCGCAAAAAAAAAAAAAAAAAGCCCGCACACTACCTACCACCCCCCTCCCGCGCCCCCTTTGCAATCACAAACCCGGCCAAGTCCCATTAACAACACATTTTTCGGGAGCGGCGGTGGCGGCGGTGGGAAAGTTGGGCTGGAGTGGCCGGTGCCCGGCGTGCGGGGCTCGGGGCCGGCGGCGCCGGGGCAGTGGGGGGTTGCTCCGCGCCGGGGCGAAGTTTCTTACCTGCGCCGGGGGCTGGGAGCGCGGGGACCCGGGCTGGGAACGCCGAGACGCGGCACAGGGGCGTTCCAAAATGGAACTCTGCTGGCTCCCCCCCACCCACTCCCCACTCCCCACCGGGCGCCCGGCTCGGGCTCCGTGGGAAAGAGGGGGCCAAGCCAGCCTGCCAGCCAGACAGACAGAAGCCCCCGTACGGAGAACAGTGGCCAAAATTTTTAAAAAGGGGGGCGAGGAAAAAAAGGGGGAAAAAAATGTCTCGATCAGTGGGGAATCTACGCCAAAACCCACATGATCTGTAACGTCAGCATGCGTATTTGCATACGATACCACCACCCGAGCTGCCACCCGGGCTCGGGTTCCGCAGAAAGTTACAAAGTGAAATTCAGCTCCCTCCGGAGACGCCGGAGAAATGTCAATTTTCAGGCGGGAGCTAGAGGGGTGGGAGGGGGAAACTAGCCTTCAAGGCGCTGGTTACTAGCCAAGGTTGGGGTGGGGGCCCCGTAAATTAAGTTAAAAGTCAGAGCCCAGTAACGGACTCGGTGGAATTTCTGCTAGGGGAGGAGGGGGAGGCGCGAGCGAGATCATTGAATATTAAGCAGGACTCGGCGAGGCGGCCGCGGCGGAACCCTCCCGGAGCAATACTCATTTTCTTTATTAAAAGTTCAAGGTGTCATAGATGAGCTCAGCAAACTGTTGATCCCGACCACGTGGAGTGGCGGACGGAGGGACTGCGGGGCACGGCTGCTCCAGCGCGAGCCGGCGGCACCCGGGACCCCGCGTCCCTCCCGCAGCGCAAGGGTGGGGCCGCCGCTCGCCCTGGGGCGCGGCCTGCGCGTTCTCCCGCCTTTGGACTCAGGGAAATAATGACAACTTAATTTTTTTTTTTTTAAGCAAGACACATTTAACTCCTGGAATAGGAACGAGAGCGCTTAGAGTAGGCAGGGTAAGAAAGAGCCCCTACTTATATAACGACTCGAAATTAGAGGACTTTTGCCCAAGAGAGTCTGAGATTTTCGCTTGCGCCAGGTCTGAGGTTGGTTAAACATCCTCAAACTTTTCCCCTAAGCGTCAATAAACAAACAGACGCCCCAGGAGCTGACTTAAAAACTCTTGCCGGCCAGCGTTCGCTGGGATTCTCAGACTTCCAGAAATGCACACCCCTGCGGCGCTCACAGGCAAGTCCCTCGGAAGCAAGGCGGGTCACTTTCGAAATTGCGACTCCGGCGTTCCTGTCGAGAGGGCATCCCTAACTGTTGCCTGCCCCTGGATCTCCCTTCGGGCTCCTTAGAGCAAAGGCGAGTCGGGACGTCGCTGCTCTCCGCCTACGGCCTCCGCAGCTGCGAACTTGCGTGTGGGGCGCGGCGCTGCTGCTACAGTGCCCAGCTAGGGAGCTCTAAGGGATTTGGGATTCAGGAGACGCTCTGGAATCTCACGGAGAACAACCCATCTGCGCCTCCGGGTCCTGCCAGGAGGAACCCTTTTCCCCTCCGTGGGCGTCTCGACGCGTCAGCATCTCCCAGGTGTGAGCTGAGCGCGAGCGCGCACGAGCCAAGAGGGGGAGAGAGGATGCTGTCTGAGGTTGACTTTTGATGTTCTCAGCGCCGCGAGGAGACAAAGGGAGCCTGGGGCTGGGAGGCCCTGCGGAGTCCCCGCCTGCCCTGAAGATTAGCAGGCTCGGAGCGTCGGGGTTTCCCGGCCAGCCTTTGCTCCAGGGAATTAGAACGAACTCTAGCGGCGGCTTGCGACTCGGCTCCAGGCGCGAGGGCAGCAACAGGTGGCCGGGTGCGGCGGAGTGGCTGCAGGCGAGGACCGGGACTGGGGTGCAAACGGCTGGCTCTGGGGCTGACCGCGTGGCCAAGGCACTGAGTGACCTTTTGGCATTTTCGTTTCCGAGGCTGAGGAGAAGAAAGAAGCCAAAAAGTTTTCCTAGGATCTCCCCGGAGACTCGTTTCTTCAACAGAATCTCCTTCTTTGGGTCCCCAGGAATTTTTGCAATAAAAATAGCTCGTATGCAAAACTTTCTTACTGGCTTGCACCTGTCTGTTCCGTTATTGCTGATGTAGGGTTTGCTTGCTAACAGTGCACAAAATTAGATTCTGGCCTGGGGGGGGTGGTCTCTTCGCAGAGACCCTCTGGCACCTGAGGCTTGAGCTGCCCGGGCACGCAGGCTTTTAAAATATTGTTAAGAACTTGCTGAATGACTATGATTCGGGTCATGTCGCGTCTTTCTCAAACTCATTTGATACCTACTGTCTAAAATCCTAATCTGTTAGTTGCCATCAAACCCAGAATTTAGGGATGCTGGTTTTTTTTTTTTTCCCTTCTTCCCTCAAGGGTGTGTCTGAAGAGTGAAAGAAAAAGATGTCCCCAACTCTTAATAGTTTTATGTTGCTTACTCTTGACTCTTCCAGGTCATCTCACCATTTCCCCACCTTCCCTTGAAAATGATAGCTCTCAACTTGTTTCCATGGAAATTACTGAAACCTTAAGGAAGCTATTCCTGTTTGAGGCTGCACCTCCCTTTTGCTGGTCAACCACCTTGGAGGAGTTTCTATAAGCCAGGTTCCCTCTGCCCCGGCCCCCCCATTACCTCCTTCTTCTGGCTGGGCCAGTAAGTAATAGGATGGCAGGGTCACGGCTGAGCCAAGCAGGGTAAGCCCTCTGGACTGTCCACTGAGTTCCCATATCTTCAGGGCACTTGGATCTCCTGGGCACTGTGTGGGCCTCTTATGTGCCTCAGTGCCTTTAAATTGTTCAAAGTTTAGCATGGACTCATCCTTCACTATATAAATAAACTGGAGGGGATGAAACAAGGGTGACTTTAGGCTGAAGTGCTGGAATATGATTTCAGTTTATGTGTAGGTGGAGTAGGCAGACCCTTATCTGCTATGATTCAGGAGCTTTGGAACCAATAATTATAGGGATAATGTTTACTGAGTGCTTTGTATACACATACCAGTTGCTTCTGAATCTTTTTTTAAACTGAAGTATAGTTGACTTACAATATTGTATTAGTTTCAGGGTTACAGATGCTTAATCGTTAAAACAACCCTTAGGCAATGATTCTCCAAATATTTTATCTTGGGTTCCTTTAGACTTTTAGTATTATTGAGGACCCCAAATAGCTTTTGTTAACCTGAGTTTTATACATTGTGACATTTACTATATTAGAAATTGAAACAATTAAAGCACAGGAATTTACAAACACAGTGCCATTAGAACAATGACACTGTGTGTCATGTAGCCTCTGGAAAACAACTGTACACTTTAGAGAATCAGAGTGAAAATAGTAATATTTTAGCCCTATAACCAAAACAGATTTGACCTTGAGGACCCCCTGGAAGGGTCTTGGGGGCCTCCAGGATGCCTGGATAAGATTTTGAGAAGCACTGTTATTATTATGTGCATTTTACAAGTGAAGAAGCCAAGGCTCTTAGAAATGTAGTAACGTGTCCAAGGCAAATGAAGGGAGCAAGGATTTACACTAGATTTTTCAGAGGCTAGAGCCAGAGTTCTTAATGATCGTACAATTCTGCCTTTTATTAACAACCCAAGCTCCACCCTCAGCCTGGAATAGCCTCCAGTGCTTCCCAGGACTGCTTTTATTAGCAGCAGTTATCTTTCAAGCCTCTATTATGTATCAGCCCTTCTTACACATCATCTTGTTAAATTCTTACAACCAACCTTCCCTGTGGGTATTCTCTCTCCCATTTTACAGATGACAAAACTGCAGTTCAGAGAACTAAAGAAGCTTCTTCAAAGTCACTCAGCCAGTTAGCAGAAGAATCTGGGTTCAAATCTTTGTCTGGTGGCTTCAAAACCAAGGAGAGACAGGAGTCTGTCACTTGGATTTATAGAGGCCAAGTAGGGAGGAAGCAGCTTCTGTTCATGATTTGATAAGAACTAGGCCAGGTTAAGAAGTCTTAAAAATGTAGAAATGGCAGGAGGAGAAGAAATAAACAGCAGCATTACTCTTACGGGACCCTTAATCTAATGACAACAAATCATACTGACTTGTAAACTCAAAAGAGGTGTGGTGGGGGGTGGGCAAAGATTTGGAATTG
The DNA here is from genome assembly GCA_917880005.1 of Nanger dama. NCBI lineage: Eukaryota > Metazoa > Chordata > Mammalia > Artiodactyla > Bovidae > Nanger > Nanger dama. The sequence goes on from CAKJTW010000075.1 coordinate 1,762,822, forward strand.
AGATTGGAGTTGTGGGGTTACCCCTTCCAGCTCTCTGATCCCTGCATTCACATGCTAGATAAGCATTTTTCTAAATGAATGAAAAAGAAAAGAGAGAAACAAGAAAAAGAAAACATCAGCAGTCCCACCTGGCACTGGTTATAATTTTGGTATGTATCTTTCCCTATGTTACATTTATTTTCTTTTTCCATTATGAAACTCTTAAGAGAAATGAAAACAGTTAAATATCAATTTACCAACTGTAGCATGGAATGGCCACTACTGACACGACTTACAACAAAGCGAGACAGAGTGTGACCTTTTAGAACATTCAGATTGCTTTACTGAATACCTGCGAGTGAGAGGAAGAAAGGAGGCATGCTAGACAGAGGCTGTCTCCTTGCATGTCTGCATCTCCCCACCCCGTGGCTTGATGTAAAATGTCTCGTGCCCTGAGATCACCCCATGGCATTCGTAGCATTGGAGCTGGGATTTGATGTTTTCAAGTTTACAGCAGGAGCTTGGCTTTGCAGCGACTTGATCCTGCTTGGAGTGGAGAGCTGAGAGGTTACCAAATGGGGAAAACTCAGAGCTTATTCTTTCTTTGATTTTTACAGTCTGGTTTGATCCTTGCATCATCTCTATAAGGAAAGCTGAACTGGCATTATTGTTCCCATTTTATGGAGGGGGTTACTGAGGGTCATAAAGATCACATCATTAGTTCAAGTTCACAAACTAAATTCTGAACCACAATTTAAATCCAGGGCTTGTAACTGCAAAACTATGTAACTATGCCCCATCTTAATCACTTTTTATCATACCAAAAGGGGTCTAAATGTGGCTCCTATCAGATATTGTCTCTCTTTTCTTATAGAACCTTGGAGGAGAATTATTATATCTACTTATGCATTTATTTGGTTGTATCCCCACTAGAATGTAAGCTTCCTATGGCCAGGTACTTTGTTTAGTTCATTGCTGTTGTATCCTTATGTTTAAACCAACATGGCAAATATCACAGGTGCACCACAAATGAACGCTGAATGAATGAAGGAAGAATAAATGCACTTCTTGTCAAGGTTTACCCAGTTATAGGGAGCCAGTGCTTTTCAAGAGTATCCACATCTTCTGTTTACCTAGAGTGACCTTAGCTCAGCACATCAGTTACCACGATCAAGGCTTGTGTTTCTATGGTGATAGGCTTTGTGTCTGGTGAGACACACATGGGTGGTCAGTCCTCATTTGAATTCTCATCGTGAGAAACATTAGCAACAGAAAATCTTGCATCAAATCTTTTGAACCATTCAAGATGACTTATGATAAATTCCTTGATAACTCATTACTGGGTTGAAATATACACACAATTCTAGAGTAAAAACCCTTTGCAGTAAATGAAAGTTTCAGGGGGTATAGTCCATGCTCTCCCAAGATGGCTGCAGTCAATCCTTTCCCTCCCTTTATGAAAGACACTTCGCCATTAACAGATGGAGTTTGAATCTGGACTAGTCCTGTGATTGCTTTGATGCTCTGAAAGTGATATTCTGAGATATATGAGCCCAGGCCTTATGAGTCTGGCATTTTCTGCTTCCTTCCTCTTGGAATCCTGCTGCCATGTTGTGAGAAGCCCAAGCTTCAAGGGAGGCCACCTTGCAGAAAACCAAGATGCCAGGGACAACGGCCCCAGCTGATTTCTGGCTGATTCCCAGTCAGACTTGAGCCATACGGGTGAGCTATCTCGGGCATTCCAGACTAATTGACCTCCCACTTGACGGTAGCCCCAGTTGACATCACATGGGGCAGAAGATCCACCCAGCGTAACCCAATCAACCCACAGAATCAGGGGAGATGATAATAAAATAATAGTTGTTTAATACCACCAAGGTTAGTCTATTACACAGCAATAGGTAATTGAAATGGGAGGTGTTTTCCTCTTGTTTTTCGTTTGCATGTATGTATGAATATTCCAGCTGTACTTCCCACTGATCTCTGTAGGATGTAGCATTCTGAGATCACAGAGAAAGCCAGACAAGGGATTGGAGGGACTGGTCCATGACACCTGTGCTGGCCACTCCTCTGAGGGACAACCTTTTCACAAAAGGGTTGTGATATTAGTTGTTTTTCACAAAACCGCTAAATTCAGCCTAAGAATAACCCCTCCCCCCCAGCACACACACACACACACGCACACATACAAAACACACACACATGCCAGATCCTAAGCAGATGAATACTCTCAGCACAGATACTCAGTAGATGCTGGAGTTTAGTTCCTGTTTGGTGTTGCCGGTATCTCCATTCTTCAGAGACATGCCCTGTGATAGGGACTCGAAAAGCTGCTGCATGAAGACACCTTGAAGATGCCTCTTCACTTGGTTTCACTTAGTCTTCACAGCTGTCTGAGTAGGTGTATCATTTCCCTAATTTGTAGGAGAAGACTAAGAATCATAGAAGAGTTGGACTTGAACTGAAGTTTGACTAACTATAAATCCCGACTGCTAATCTTGATTCCTTCTCATTACACCTTTGTGTCCTAAATTAGCTCATTTACAAACCACCTTCACAATTTTTGCCCCAGAGGCGTATGTACTACCTGTAATATTATTTGACATTTTATATTCAAAACTTAAATATGTGTATTTATTTAATAATGATGATAATAATAAGCTTTTTATTACAACGGGAAGAGGAAATCCAACACTGATTGTAACACATGAAAGGTAGCAACAAAAATAATCCCCAGAAAGAAAGAGTGCTATTAAGCTAGCTAGACACTTTCATTTGCAGAAGGTAGAGCCAGAGGGTAAAAAGGTGTAGAAAGGTGTTAACTACAAACCAATAACTTTTTCTTGAGCTAATTAAAAGGATGGAAAGAGAAGTGCAACAAAATAACTTTCTTTCTGAATCAGGACCATTTAATGCTATATCCATGCATCATTTAAAACCATGTCTTCTAATGTTGTCCTCTAAGATTCAGCACTGGATTACTTGTCACTCCCTAAATTTGCTGTGGTCTTTCCCGTCTTTCTAAGTCATGCACCCTCTACTTGGAATGCCTTCCCTTCTGTGTTTGAAGACTCAGATCAAATGTCATTCCCTTTGGGAAGCTTGCCTGCATTCTTCCCAAGAGAGTTAGTCTTGCCTCCTCTGAAGTAAGCAGGATATTTACTGCATTTTCTTTGAATTAGCAATTATCGCCCTGTAGTCCAGTCACTTCTTTGCTACATTCACCTGACTGTAACCCCTTGAGGATGGATATTTTACCAGCCATCTCTGTGTCTTCATTTCCTGCCTAACATAGAATGTGGGGTAGTGGTATTCTAAGATACTCAAGATTTCCAGCCCTGCTTATTCAACTGAGCACTAAGGAAGGTAATGCTGTGAAAGAATTTAGAAATCTAATTAAAATATCAAATCATTTGGCCTTATAATCTGGAAATTATGAAGATTTCTGGATAGGCTTTGTCTAATCCTATGAGCTCTGTAAAAGCAGAGTTGGTTGAAGAAGAATTCAGAGATATTCACAGTGTGAGAAAGGATGATTCTCTGCTGATGAGGTGGAGAAGTCACATGGCGAGGACCTGAAAGCTACCTCTAGAAGTTGAGAGCAGTCTCAGGCTGACAGTCAAGACAACGAGAACCTCAGTCCTGCAACCATAAAGAACTGAATTCTGCCAATAACCGCTGAGCTTGGAAGACCCAGGATATAGTCTATCTTGGTATGTGTTCTATGGACACTTGAAAAGAATGTGAATTCCTCTGTTATTGTGTGGAGTGTTCTATAAACATTTATTAGATCTTGTTGGTTGATGACGTTGTTGAGTTTTATACTCTTGCTAATTTTTATCTAGTTGTTTTGTAAGTTGAGAAAAGGCTGTTGAAATTTCCAAGGGTGATTGTGAACTTGTCTAGTTCTCCTTTCCATTCTATCAGTTTTTGCCATTCCTTTGTTTGGTACATACACAATTAACCTGTTTGGGGTTTGGCAACCCACTCCAGTATTTTTGTCTAGAAATTGCCATGGACAGAGGAGCCTGGCAGGCTATAGTACATGGAGTCACAAAGAGTTGGACATGACTGAGCAACTGGGCACCCACAGCTTCTTAAATCTGTAGTTCTACGTTGTTTTATGAAATTTGGGGTGTTTGGGGCATTATTTCTTTGATAGTCTTCCATCCTTCATCCAGCGGAAGTCTCGGCTGCTCACGTGGCCTTTGCAGGCGCCATTAAGGCTGGGCCACAGTTTTTTCTGCATTGTTTGACTAGGGTAGAGATACTTTTGTCTTAAAATTTGTCTTGCTGCTCTGCTTCTTTCCTGGCCCTTTGACTAGGGAAAGCAGGCTTTGGTTGAGTTTCACTGGGGCTTTTTCCCGAGTACTTCTTGGTCCCTGCAGGTTGCTGGTTTTGTCAACTTCAACTGTGGGGTGTACGAAGCAAAAGAAAACCCAGGGAATTTAGGGCCATGTCAGCCCTCAGATCCTGAGATTCCTAACTGATCTGCTTTCTTCTCTTTACCTTTCAGAGTCTGTAGGTTTGGAAATGGTTTTGCCTGTAATGTCCAGGGATTTTAGTTGTCCTTTGCAGGAGGAATAGGGAAAATTGCGTCTATTCCATCTTTCCAGAAGTGGAAAATGATGGAATTTTAAAGCCATTTTTGTAGGATTACCATGTGTACTTGGGGTCTCTATGGTGAATCTACTGCTCAGCTCCTCTTATGAAGGGAATTAGGTGTTGTGGGCACATCTTGACTGGAAGACTTGCCTTAGATGTACCCTGTATCTTTAAAGGATCTTGATCCATTTCCCTTTTAGAGAAATGAAGGAAACATTTCCATCTGTGCCACCCTGCCCCCACCTCCACTGACACAGGGTTTCTGAGCTTATCTTCCACGTTTGAATCCCATTTCTTTCTTGAAAGTCTGAAGCTTCCTGTGTGACAGACGTGAACAGCACATTGGAGAAGGGGTGAGTAGAAGCATTCTGCTGTGTGTCCTTGGGCAATGCATTTAAACTTTTGGAGCCTCAGTTTCTCCATCTCAAATTCAGGAAAGATGGCGATGGGTCCAATCAAGGTTTTCAAACTTCAACCATTTATCTAGCTCCAGCTAGAGTTTGTCATGTAGGACCACCTGCTTCCTTGTATATGGAATACTTTCCTCCAAACTGACTCACTTTAAAGAGGAAATTTCACATTGCCATGGAACGTGTGCCCCTTTGGGCAACGTGGCAGGAGAAAAGTCATGCTAGCTTGGCACAGCCAGGACCAGCATCTAGTCTCAGAGTCCTCTGAGGTCCCATTCCCAGCTTGAAGGAGATGGTGGCTGGAGCTTGTCATTGCCATGTGCCACCTCTACCCTAATCCAGATTCTGATAAAACATGTCCTTCTTGCCGTGGTCCAGTTATGGAAAACCTCCAAGCACAGTTGTCATGAACTCTGTGGAGTGTGGGGGTAGAGGAGAAACCTGCTTTGTTTCACTTGAAAATTTCCAACCATGTCCCCTCTCACTGCATCCACTTCTAAGATGCTTAATTAAAAATATCTCTTTTATTCTCAAACATTTTGGAGCAGGCATTAAACATCATGGCACTGCCTTTCATGCCACTCACCCCCACCCCATGACAGAATATTGTTTGACAACATAGTCACTCTTTACATAAAAGTGGATTAAAATTCATCTCTTCTGGAGCACTTGGGAGGAGAACTTCATGACACCTCTTAAAAATATTAATAATTGGAGAACACTAGGGCATTCAGCACAACTGGGATTTTTAGCTACCCAGGGCTAGAGACCAGCCAGTCTCTTCCAGATCTTCTCCTGGGATATGACCCTGGGAAGTGCCTGGGTGGGTGACCACCCTTTCGGGAGCCCAGACTTCCCACCAACACTGGATGGCTCCCTGGAGGGCTGGGAAGGCACGTCCCAAACTTGTTTCCCCTTCCAGTTTTTCCGCTGCCTGTCTAAAATGCTCCATCACAGTGTTTGGAAATGCCCAAATATGAGGTTAGTATCCCTGCCTTTTCTGTTCATTGCCACATCTTTAAACACTTAGACTTGTGTCTGGCTCTGACATGATGACTCTCAGAGAATATTGGTTGAATGAATAAATTCTGTAGTTGTCTTCATTGGACTCTAGATTCTATTAGGCAGGGACCATTTCTGTCTTATTGCATTTCCAAGGCTTGATACAATACTGGGCATGAAGTGTGTGATCAATAACCGTCCACTGAACAGAGCTGCTCCTTAGACCTTGCTCATTCATTCCTTTGTGGAGTTGTCATGGCCTTGCAGTTGGAGGCAGGATTCAAAATCGGGAGGTTTTGAGCATGGATACAAACTCAGACATCCTCTCCCTGAGGCTTTGTGGCAAGTACTTGAACTCTTTGACCCTCTGTTTTCTTTGTGAATAACAGGGATAATGATCCCCACCCAGTTTCTCCAGCCCACAGATGGGTGAGAGGATTAAATTGAAGGCACATGGCACTTAATAATTGGCAGTGATAATTTAAGGTTGTCGTTGGTCTAGCTTCTGTTTCTTATGCAGATAGGCATGCCCCTACTACTTGGTTGGGTTTTAAGTGGAAGGGTTGGCTTAGTGATATGCCAGGGAGAGCTGGAGAGGGCCTGAGCTGTGTATCTAGCGGTGGCCTTCTGTCTACGCCACCAGGGGTGCTCTGGGTGCTTTGAGAGTTACCTGCAGTTTGTAAAAAAGCCCATTGGAAATCCCAATCCATCCTTGATGAGACATGTGTGTGTGTGTGTGTGTGTGTGTGTGTGTGTGTGTGTGTGCATTTTGAGGATGGCATTGCAGGCTGATGAGCAAGGATTAAATGGTCACATATGACTTCAAGAAAGTGATAAATTGATCATAAGATAATAAATGCTATCTTGTAGATATTATACTCTGTGGGAGTTGTGAGGGGAAATAACAAAAGGACCCTAAATGTAGTTCCTAAATAACCCTCAGTCTTCACCACCACAATCCTCCCTGCCCCCCACCAGGGCTGGAACAGAGGATAGTGAAGCATAGTGGTTAAGTCCAGCAACTCCAACCCAGATCTCCTGAAATGGAATTCTTACTCCTCCATGGACAAGTTGTACTGTCTTGGGTTTTCTCTCTTTGCCTCTATCTGAAAAATGGAGTTAATTTTGGTAGCTACCATGTAATGTTGATTGTGGGGATGAAATGAAATGATTCATGTAAACAGCTGACAACAACATCTGGAACATAGTAGATGCCTCATACCTGTCACCCACCATTATTGGATAATTCATAATTATCCAATTGCTTTAACTTTTTCACAGGTGTGATTCTCCAGCTGACTTTTTGGTCCCCTCTCCAATCCATCATGTTTTCCTTACTCTAGTTTGCTGTTGGCTAACCCTGAATATTCATTGGAAGGACTGATGCTGAAGCTGAAGCTCCAATACTTTGACTACCTGGTGTAAAGCGCCAACTTATTGGAAAAGACCCTGATGCTCGGAAAGATTGAGGGCAGGGGGAGAAGGAGCCAACAGAGGATGACATGATTGGATGACATCACTGACTCAACAGACATGAGTTTGAGCAGATTCTGGGAGATAGTGAAGGACAGGGAACCCTGCATGCTGTAGTCCATGGAATTGCAAAGAGTCAGACATGACTGAGTGACTGAACAACAGCAACAGATGTGGCCCCAGATCTCTCCTGGTCCTGCTGTGACATTGTAGCAGGAGGATGACCTCAGCCCCAGGAATATTTCCTGATGATCTCTGACTTCTGTTTATACACCCCAGCACTGGGCTTGCTCAGAGTGTGCTAGCATTATACATCTGTGACGCTACCAGCTTGTCAGTCACCTGGAATCTGAAATCATCCTCTGCTGTTACCATAAAGTATCTCGGAATGATAGAATGTTGGAACTGATGTCAAAACCACAAAAACCTCTTAAATCTTACAGACAGAAGTAGTCATAACCATGACCAATGTGGGAAATATTGGCAAAGCCCAATGTTTGCAAGCCCTTCCTAGTTTTCAAAGCACTTCTCCAGAACCCCCTCCCCGCTCTTTCCTTCTCTTCCCTCACTGTTCTCCTTTGCTCACTCTCAGTAAGAGCCTTCTGACCAGTCTTCCTCCTTGTATTTTTGAGCCTCTCTAATCCAGTCTCTGAGCAAGGATTGGCAGAAGTTTTCTCTCAGAGGCCAGAGAGTAAATATCTTTGCAGCACTTCGTTTTCTGTTTCAGCTGTTGAATGATGCTGTTGGAGCATAGCAACAGCTATAGGGGATCTGTAAATGACTGGGGTTAGCTGTGTCTCAATAAAACTTTATTTATTGGGGCTAAAATGTAAATTTCATAAGATTTTCATGTGTCATGAATTATTACTACTATTGGTTTGTCAAACTAACTTAAAAATGTTAAAACCACTCATTGCTTGTGGACAGCACAAAGTAGGAGGTAGGCCGAGGTGGGGTCCAGGGACCATCACTGGCCCAGCCAGGCTCTAGAATGCTTTTCCAGAAATGCACCATAACTCTTATGATGGCTGCTGCTGCTGTGAAGCCATCTACTGAGAAGTGAGAGGCAGCAGGCACTGAGCTAAGAGTTCCTCCTAGGATGCACCTAAACCTCACACGCTGACCCAGAGGTACTATTTGCCTCCTTACTGAGAAGTAGAGGGCTGCCTCAGGGCACCCCACCAGGAAGTGGGAGCGCTGGGATTTGAAATGGGTGGTTTGAGCCTGCTCTCTCATCTGCAACGCTGTACCCACCGCCTTTGTCTTGAGATGAACCACCCGTGTCTTCTCACTGCCCCTGGAAGGTACCCCAACGGGGTCCTTCCCACCATCCCTGGAAGCACCGGATCTTTCCATCCCCTGATGCTTCCAGCTCTCCCCCTCCCCCAAGCTCTCTGCTCCCTAGCCATTTTGCTTGTCTTTCGCTTCCTTGAACTCTCCAAGTTTATTTCTGGTTCAGGATTCTCACCTGCAATGCTCCTCCCTCCTCGCCTGGCCAGGCAAGGGCCTGTGGGTCTGAGTTTGTGTGACTGTCTCGGAAAGGCCTCGTATAAGCCCTGTGATAGTCTCTCTCCCAGAGCCACTCTGTCTTGCTGCAGTATTTCTGACAACAGGCAGCTGGCTGCAAAGCTCTGTATTGATTTCATGCCCATCTTCCCACCAGCCAGTAATCCCACAGTGCATGATGGGAGAGCACAGCTCCTGGACACACCTTACTTGTGTATATATATATTTTTTCTTTTTAAGTGGCTCATGTGTCCGTGCTCAGTTGCTTCAGTCATGTCCAACTCTTTGCAACACTCTGGACTGTAGCCTTCCAGGCTCCTCTGTCCATGGAATTCTCCAGGTAAGAATACTGGAGTGGGTTGCCATGCCCTCCTCCAGGGAATCTTTCCCAACCCAGGATTGAACCCTCATCTCTTATGTCTCCTGCATTGGCAGGCAGATTCTTTACCACTGCTGCTACTGCTGCTAAGTCACTTCAGTTGTGTCTGACTCTGTGCAATGCCATAGATGGCAGCCCACCAGGCTCCCACGTCCCTGGGATTCTCCAGGCAAGAGTACTAGAGTGGGTTGCCATTTCCTTCTCCAATGCAGAAAAGTGCTAAGTGAAAGTGAAGTCACTCAGTCGTGTCCGACTCTTTGCGACCCCATGGACTGCAGCCTGCCAGGTTCCCTCCGTCCATGGGGTTTGCCAGGCAAGAATACCTCCTCAGGTGGCTCAGATGGCAAAGAATCTGCCTGCCAGTATAGGATACTGGCATACCTTATAAAGTATAGGTGTGAACCCTGGAGTAGAAAGATTTCCTGGAGGAGGGCATGGCAACCCACTCCAGTTTTCTTGCCTGGAGAATCCCATGGACAGAGGAGCCTGGCGGGCTACAGTTCTGATGGGCAACACTCCATGGAGTCACAAAATGTTGTACACAACTGATTGGCTTTCACTTTTCTTGTAGAACACTTTGCTGTATAGCTTCCAATTCTTAAAAATGTCACATGAATTCCTATGGTCATTACCTTTATTTTTTAAATGATTTACATTTTTAAGAGAGCATTCATTCTGAGGTGCTATGGTTTTTATGTTTATTTTATTTTTTGATTGCACAGCATGTGGGATCTTAGTTGCCTGACTCGGGATCGAACCTCCACTGCCTGCAGTGAAAGCGTGGAGTCTTAACCACTGGACGCCAGGGAAGCCCCTTATATGTAGTTTTGAGCCCAGACCCCAGGGCCTAGCCCAGAGCAAGAGTTCTACAAATATCTAGAGAAGTAAGAATCAAATACATTTTCTCTTAGTCTTCTCAACACCCCTGGGAAGAGAGTTATTACTCTCTCTTCACCATCCCCTTATAATGGAGGAAACCTGGATTCAGAAACATCCAATAGCTTTTCCAAGGTGGCAGAAACAATGATCAAATTCAAGGTCTCTGCTGCTGTGGTCCAGGGACTTTTTTTTAATGGACCGTGAACATTCCCTTATGATTATTCATATGTGTGTGAATATTTATATAGATAGATTTATTTCGGTATAGCTGCCCACATTCAGATGATAAATATAATGAGACAGAGCAAAAATTCCACGTTGCACTTCTGTCTCCCTAGCATCTAGGTTCTTTCTGAAATCAACGAATGGTACCCATTTCCTCTAGCTCCTGCTAGAGGTCATCCATGCATATCTGAGAAAACACCTGTATTTACTCTCCTTCCTCCCCACATCTGACATAAGTGCAGGCATAACATACAAGCTGGTCTTACTTTTTTCACTTAGCAGTATGCTGCGGAGATTTATATCCTATACATGCCTACATATCTCTTCCATATCCCTGCAGATACAGCTCACTTTAAACACTTTTTATGCTTGGTGAGTATTTTACCATCTGCACATTCCACAATTTATTTAACCATTCCACAGTGATAGACACTTGGGTTGCTTCCAAGTGGGCTTCCATGGTAGCCCAGATTGTAAAGAATCCACCTGCAATGCAGGAGACCTGGGTTCAATCCCTGGGTTGGGAAGATCCCCTGGAAAAGGGAATGGCTACCTATGCCACTATTATTGCCTGGAGAATTCCATGGATAGAGGAGCCTGGTGGGCTACAGTCCATGGAGTTGCAAAGAGTCAGACATGACTGAGCAACTATTTTTATAGTCCACAATTTATTTAACCATTCCACAGTGATAGACATTTGGGTTGCTTCCAAGTTTTTGCCATTACAAACACTAAGTAGCTTTGTAAATATGTCCATTCACACATGTGCAAGTATATCTGAAGGATGAAATTCTAGAAGTGGAACTGCTGGGATAAAAGGTATGCTGTAGTTTTTAAAAGTCTGTCTTTTCAGTACTTCAGTCAAAATGTTGTACAGAAATACCTCAGATGATGGAAATATTTGGGTAATATGCTACTTTTAAATTACTTTTTAATTGTTAAGATTAGGCATTTCACTTTCAATTCTTAATGAAACTTAAAAAAAATACATTAATAATCTTTACTGTCATGGAAAGGATAAAAGCCCTGTTAATCTCTTTGACCACTGTGAATTTCCAGGGTCTGATATTGATCTTTCTGAATGTCAGCAATCGTTGTCTAGTCAGCGATTGGGGTGAATATGGATAACTTCAGCACACAACCAAGGAATTATCATTTAAATAAATCCTTCATATAAAAATGAATAAATAAAAATTTAAGGTCTGTCTGTTCAGAAAGCATGACTCATCATTTCTAAGGTTCACATTGACCATGACTATGACCACGGCTGGCCCATGGTGCTGCTGGGTCAGTGTCCTTAGGCGACCTGATGGTGCAGAACTCTCTTTCCAGGAGGACATGAGAATCAGCCCAGGGTATTCTTCCTCCAACATTTACCTTCCATTTTGGCTGCTTAATCCTCCCACTCTTGGGTCAAAGTCTTTGAAAGGCAGGCTGCAGTGTAGGGTAGGATCAGCTTCAGCTGCAAGATCAAAATTCCTTAAATCAGGTACCAGCTCTGCAATTATAAGCTGTGTGACCCAGGAAGAGGCTTCCCAGGGGGCGCTAGTGGTAAAGAATCTGCCTGCAGGAACCACAAGAGATGCAGATTTGATCCCTGGATCGGGAAGATCCTCTGGAGGAGGGCATGGCAACCCTCTCTAGTATACCTGCCTGGAGAATTCCACAGACAGAGGAGTCTGGATGGCTACAGGCCATGGGGTGGACACGACTGATGTGACTTAGCATACATGCACACATGTGACCCAAGAAAAGGTACTCTGACCTTTTTGAGTCTTGGTATCGTCACCTGGAAAATTTGGCTAACCCAGAGTGTTTGTGGGGATTAAACAAACTAATCTATGGATCACAGTAAGCATACCATGTGTGTGTGCACACGTGCACCTGTGTGTGCTCGGTCACTCAGTTGTGTCCTGTTCTTGGCAACCCCATGGATTGTTAGCCCACCCAGGCTCCTCTGTCCATGGAATCCTCCAGACAAGAATACTGGAGTGGCTTGCCATTTCCTTCTCCAGGGGACCCTCCCAACCCAGGAGAACTTGTGTCTCCTGTGTTGGCAGCAGATTCTTGACCATTTTACCACCTAGGATGCCCTAAGTACATGATACATGTAAGCTATTATTGCTGATAACTTTGGGGTCACAAAACCCTAAGGGACTGGAAACAGAAGGGTAAAGCAACAGGTCTGGAAAGGGGCACAGCAATTGTGGTCCTAGCAGACTATGGGTCAGCTTAAGGCCACTTGGTACCAGGGCTGGGGTTGAGAAGCTGATGCAATCACTCCCAGGATAACCTTTGTCTGTTTCCCAGCTTAGCCAGAGCCAGTTTGGTTAATGGTTAGGTGAGTGGCACTTGCAATGTGGTGAGCGTGGCGGGCCTTCCTGCTTACTTGGGACTAGGTATAGCCAATGGGAACACCCTCTCAGGACAGCCTTGTGGCTGCCAAGGGTGGGGGAGGGAAGGATTGGGAGCTGGTGATTAGCAGATGCAAACTGTTACATACAGGTTGGATAAGCAATAAAGTCCAACATATGACGTGCGTGGGTACGTGCTAAATCAGGACCTATATTCAATATCTGTGATAAACCCATAATGGAAAAGAATAAAAAATATATATATGTATAATTACATTACTTAGCTATACAGCAGAAATTAACACAGCATTTTAAATCAATTATACTTCCAAAAAAAAAATCCTCTCCAAGTGAAGGCTTCTAAGGTGGTTATATTTGCTCACTGCCTCACTCTTGTGCATGGACAAGTGTGTGGGCCGCACCCAAATGACTACATATATGAAATATTCTGAGTAGGCACAAGTTTTAGAGTTGGGCAGCCCTGGGGTCTAGTTCTGCTTCTCTCCTCTCTCCACCCCAACTACCATCCATGTGGGAGATAAAATAAGGACAATGAAAAGCACAAGCTCTGGGTTCAAATCCTCTCTGTGCTGACCCATCAATAGAACCTTAGACAAATTGTTGGATGCCCCTGGGCCTCAGTTTCCTCACCTGTAAAATGGGGATGATAATCACATGGATCTGTGTGGCTCTTGCGAGGCTGCAGTGAGATAAATGCAACTCAAGTCCTCACCCCAGGGCCTGCAAATACACTTGAAGAAATTGTAGCCGCCAGTTTCTAAGCATATTTTATTGACCACTAATTGTTCTCAGTCCCTTTCCTCTGTAACCATGTCTGAGGATAAAGGCAGAGAAACTTCTGAGCCGTGTACGGTCACCACGCCAGTCTCCTGGGCTGACCCCAGGACGTTTCAATTCGCCCATCTGAGTCACGTGAGCAGAAGACAAAATCTTTGGCGCTGTTTGTGGAGTTTAACTGTCAAGATGTCAGCCACGTCTCAGCTGCTGCTTTCCCCTTCTTGGCTTCAGAATATTCGATCTAACGACTTGGCCTGGAATCCTCAGATTTCACTGTGAGAGTGAAATTTGCAGGCTTTTCCCAGTGGAGCTTTTGCTGGAGATGTTTGCAGGCCAGGAAAATTCTTTCTTCTCTAATGTGAGGCAGATGCCACTTACCTAACGGATGATGTGATGACAGAGACACTGTGGTCTGGTTTCTGGGATCTACTCTGAATGCAGAGTTGCTGGGGACATCTGGCCATTCTGCCAGGGTCTCATTTGTGTGGCCCTGAGTGTCTGTAGTTTGTGGATGTCTGCACAGAGCCTGCAGGTGCTCTGGTGAGGAGGGAGGGTTCTCCTCTTTCTCACCCAGACCTCCGAGGAAAAAGGGAGGGATGGGCAAACCTGAGGCATCCCTCGCTCCACCTGGTACTAGGGGTGGATGGAGCACAGGGCCAACTCTGATGCTTTACTCCAAGGGAGAACTTCCGGCCCATCCACCAAAGCAATGACATTGTGACTGGTGGCAGTTGGCTTTACCTAGCTCAGGTGACCCTGTAACTCTCACTACTCCTGCCTAATTCACCCTGGGAGAGGCATTGTAGCACTGAGGGAGCTGAGGCAGGTTCAGAGTCTGAATGACTTGGGCTTGAATCCTGGCCCTACCCCTTTTTATCTGTGTGACACTGGGCAAGTTACCTAACCTCTCTGAGTCTCAGTTTTCTCCTCTGCAAAGTGGGGATAATAATATCCACTTTGTAGGTCTGTGTGAAGATCGAAGTGAAATGACATGTGAACAGTGTAAATGCAAAGCATTCAAGAAATGGAAATGGTTTTTTAAAATTATCTCATGGGATCCTTTAAAGTTGGGACACAAACAAGAAAATCAGCTGAGTGGTTGAGAAAGGACAAAAATTGCGATAGGAATAAACTGAAAGCCGTTGACCAAACTGTTATGTATCTGAGTTTAACTATTAATTCTCTGCTTTCCTGAGCATTGTGCGTGTGCTAAGTCACTTCAGTCATGTCTGACTCTTTGCAACCCCCTGGACTGTGGCCCACCAGGCTCCTCTGTCCATGGGAATTCTCCAGGCAAGAATACAGGAGCCATGCCCTCCTCCAGGGGATCTTCCCAACCAGGGATCGAACCCATTTCTCTTCTCTCTCCTGTATTGGCAGGTGGGTTCTTTACCACTGAGCCACCTGTGAATTCCTGAACACTGACGAAGCTCATATCCAGGGGACGCCAAAGTAAAAGCCATTGTCCTTGTTCTGCTTGCTTATCCCCTTCGCTGTCTCTAAGCTGTTCTGGACCATCCACCTATCCACTTCCACAAGGCACACTGATCTCTGCTGATTCACACTGAAACGGTTATTTTCTTGTACTAGAGCTAATGAAAGAGTAACTGAGAATCCTTGGTCTCCCTGTCTCATAATTCCAAACTTCAAAGAACAGAGCCTTCTCCAACTCCTATCTGCAGCAGCTGCTTATGTTCCTATCAGCAACTGCACAGATCCAAGTAAATGCTGAATGCATGAACGTCCATTCTCCAAAGTCCCTGCTCCAGTGCTCAGGGGATGCTTCCAGAGCACTTAAAAACCCCAGCCCTTTAATCTTGAAATACTTATAGACTCACAGGAAGTTGTAGTGATAATACCAAGAGGACCTTGTCTCCTTCACTCAATTTCATTACATCTATGGCGACCAGGAAATTGACATTGTGTGTCAATGTACAATGTGTGTGTATCGCTATTCATCATTTATCACAAGTAGATTTGTGTATGCACCACCACAATCAAGATGTAAAACACAATAGTCTCTCCTTCGCTTCCCCTTTGTAATCAGCCCCACCCCCTGTCCCAACCATCCCCAACTCTCTGCAGTCACATGGAATCCATTTTCCAAACTGATATACCTTGGGGGATGAAATGGGATGCCATCAATTATTATGCCAGGTCAGCAGATGTATGCTGGGATGTTTAGTCCCCTAATTAAATGAATTATTTCTAGGCTTCCCTGGTGGTCCAGTGGTTAAGCATCCACCTGCCAATGCAGGGGACACAGGTTCGATTCCTGGTTGGGGAAGATCTCATATGCTGAGGAACAGCTAAGCTCATGGGACATTACTACTGAGCCCATGCGCTGCAACTACTGAAACCTGCTTGCCTAGAGCCCGTGCTCTGCAACAAGAGAAGCCACTGCAATGAGAAGCCCACATACCACAACGAAAAGTAGCCCTCACTTGCCACGACTAGAGCAAGCCCACATGGAGCAATGAAGACCCAGTGCAGCCAATAAATAAATACAATTTAAAATGTATTATTCCTCTGTGTGTGTGCATGGTTGGGGGTGTGTAGGGAGTGAAACGGGCTTCGCTGGTGGCTCTGCGGTAAGGGATCTGCCTGCAATGCAGGAGCTGCAGGAGAGGCAGGTTCCAGCCCTGGGTCCAGGTTCCAGCCCTGGGTCCAGGTTCCAGCCCTGGGTCAGGAAGATCCCTTGGAGGATGTCATGGCAACCCACTCTAGTATTCTTGCCTGGAGGATCCCATGGGTCCTGGTCAGTCCATAGGTCCAGAGTAGCCTGGTGAGTCCATAGTGTTGCTAAGAGTTGGACACAACTGAAGCGACTTAGTATGCACACACACAGGGAGTGAAGCGCTTCCTGAAGCTTTTAAGCTGTATGATGGTAAATCACCCTTCAAGAACTGCCTGTGAGCTTTCCCCTTTGGCCCGTGGGAATGTCTGGCTCTCCAGTGTGTGTGGCAGCATCTAGTTACTCTGCAGTCATGCCCACCGCCGGATGGAGTAGCTTTTGTGCCCTGTAGAGCTGCCAGGAGGGTGGCTATAAAGACGTTTTTTGGTTTGCTTTCTCGTTGTTTTGCATCTACCTCAAGCCACCGCACTCTGCCCTCTGCTCCCCTAGAAGTCACCTAAGTCACCACTGACTCTTCCTTGCTACTGCCTGCCCTGGAGAGGTCAGAGGTTCCCAGATCCTGGCCCAGGTTCTCCTCTCACCCCGCACACTCTTGCTGGGTCATCTTACCCCACCCCGGGCCTTTAATAATCAATCCTCATGTTAATGACATCATGCGTGTTGATCTCTCAGGTTCTTATTCTCCAGGCTGACCTGGTCCCCTGCGTCAGGGCTTAGGATCTCCATACATAGTGGCTCTTCTTCCAGCCCCTGCACATTTTGAAATGTAGTGGAAAGTTGTTTTCTTTGTATTTTCCCCCTTATCTGGTCTTCTCTGTCTTAACTCAAGTATGGATCTAATGGATAGTTTATGTATCTGAGAAGGTTAGTGAACCATAACTAGGTTGAATAATCCTACCAAGTTGCTTTAACTTCTTAGCATGATCAGAAAAGACTTACTCTTTGATTTGCTTTTTGCATTTTAAATTGATGGGAGCCCCAGCAGGTGCTTTGTGTTTTTTTTTTTTTTTCCTAAAAACAGTGTTCCCTTTATTACCTTCAATGTACTGCTTTCTGCTGTCCTTTCCCAGCCTGTTCCTTCTCAATTTCCCTTCTTACCTTATTATTGTTATTTTTTTATCTCCTAGTATTGTGGTTTTGCTTCCAACACTTGAGGTTGTTGTTTTTTTTTTTTTTTTTTGCTTGTAGCTCTCCAGAATGGCGGCTGGGTTTTTGTTTTTGTTTTGTCTTTGTAACTTTTAGGCTTGCCAGATTGCACAGTAGTAAGGAATCCGCCTGCCAATGCAGGAGCTGCAGGAGACGTGGGTTCGATCCCTGGGTTGGGAAGCTCCCCTGGAGATGGGAAGGGCTACCCACTCCAGTATTCTGGCCTGGAAAATTCCATGGACAGAGGAAGCTGGCAGGTTACAGTCCGTGGGTTGCAAAGAGTCAGGCATGACTTTTGGTCTGGAATTTGCTCCAGCTGCATATGCATGCAATTATTTTTAGTTCCATAAATTTCCTTTGCATTTTGTAACTCGAGGCGAGGAGTGTCCAGGTGCAAGGATCGCCGCACTGCAGCGAAGGGCCCCAGGTCCCATTATCTTGTCTCAGAATAATGCCTTGCACAGGGAAGATGCTTAGGAAAGACATGTAAAAGCTCTGTGATTTTCAGAAAGTCACTCTCCCTCTCTGCTCATTCTTGATTTTCTTATCTGTGGAATGAGAAAGTGCACAGGATTGGACTAGATGATCTGTAAAATTTCTTCTATGTCAAGAAAACTTTGAAGAAAATATTTATCTCCCTGGCTAGCTCTGCTGCTTCTAGAACTTGTCATCCAGAACTAGTCTCTGTCCCTTGTAGCCTAACCAGAGAGCTGTGTAGCAACTTGTGGTGATACCCAAATATCTCAGACTTTAATACCACATGCCTTGTCAAAGATAAAATTAAATACCACCACCCCAGGCAAGCAACCAACCACAAAAAACTAAAGGGGGAAGACAAAAACCATATATCACTTATATGTGTGCGGGGAACTAGCACGTAGCCAAGATGGCATCAGTCAGGCTCTCTCGCCCTCTCGCTCGCCCCGTACCCTGTAAACAATGACTTTGCATGGTTCTGTAACAGCTGAGAGCACTAATAGCACAGCACACGCGGGCACGATGTGCTTGCTTGGCCACCGGGCACTTTTGTTCTGTAGACCTATATGAGCCCCACCTGAGAAACCCCTTTGGCTGCTGCCAGCCCAGACAGAAAACACATGTCTGCAATTCCTGCACCCCCTTGAGTTTTCTTCCAGCTTCCCCACTTGTGTCTTGCCTACCCTGGGTTCAGCGAATTTGCAAACAGTGAGACAGTTGGTGTAGTCGGCAGAATACCCGGCAGGATGCCCAGCAGGTAGAGGAGCCTGAGGCTCTGGTGGAAGGAGGAAGCCAGTGGCCACCACTTAGTATGTGGTACCCAGTGGAAGGAAGACGGGGAGGCAGTGGGCAGGTCACTGGATAGTACTGAAGAGGCGTAACAGGCGGTGAGTTCCCATTTGTGGACAGAGGTGTGGACTGCCTCTGGCACTTTGGGGTGGATTTTCTTAACCGCCTTGAAGGCGAGTATGGACAGTGACTTCCATGATGCTGTGCAAGTGCGTGAATTGCAGAGACGGGAGGAAGGGCTAGAGTAGTATACATGCGTGCTGGAGCGAGAGAGGCATGGCCTTGAGGAGCCCAGCAGCTTGGCCTGTGAGGTAATGAGGGATGATGACGGTGAACATTATGAGACTGCAGGTCCCCGCTTGTCGGTGAGGCCCCAGCTGTGCAGCAGAAAGTGAAGCAGCCCAGCAGCGTCTGGGAGGAGGAGCATCCTCAAGGGGCCTCCAAAGTGACTGTGTTCACAAAGTATCAACCAAATACTCGGGCAGAGTGGGTTGCCTTGGGTAAGCAGTCGTGGCAAAAGCAAGGGAAGCCCTTGGCAACATGGCTTTTGTGACTCTGGGACACAGGGGTGAACAGTATCATTTGTTCTGGGAACGAGATGTAACGGTTAACCTCTACAACCATTCACCCCTCGTTGAGACAAAGGTTGCAGAACGCTAGGCTACTCATGCAAGGGGCACACCTCGCCAAACGTGCACCCTGATGGAATGGATTAACACTGCCATCCACACCACATGGGTGAAGGTGGGAGAGCTCCCCGATATTATGAGTAGATGGTATACCTATGCCGAGCTGACCCAAGTGGTAAGAGAACTGGGCATGAAGCAGTCAACGTTTAACTGAAATACCCAAGGCCCAGATAACCAGCGTTTTACTGGTGGCATGTGAGATGCCATTTTGAACAATACCTTGTCCACCTTGTATATACATATATGTGTGTATATAGGTATAACTGAATCACTTTGCTGTACACCTAAAACAGTGTAAATCAACCAAACTTAAAAAAAGATGAGGGAAAAAACGGAGAAGGCGATGGCACCCCACTCCAGTACTCTTGCCTGGAAAATCCCATGGACGGAGGAGCCTGGTGGGCTGCAGTCCATGGGGTCACTAAGAGTCAGACATGACTGAGCGACTTCACTTTCACTTTTCACTTTCATGCATTGGAGAAGGAAATGACAACCCACTCCAGTGTTCTTGCCTGGAGAATCCCAGGGACGGGGAGCCTGGTGGGCTGCCATCTATGGGGTCGCACAGAGTCTGACATGACTGAAACAACTTAGCAGCAGCAGCAGAGAGAAAAACACTCACACAGGTGGCACTAGCAGTAAAGAATCTGCTTGCCTATGTAGGAGATGTAAGAGATGCAGGTTCAGTCCCTGGGTTGGGAAGATCCCCTGGAGAAGGACACGGCAATCCATTCCAGTATTCTTGCCTGGAGAAGCCCATGGACAGAGGAGCGCAGCAGGCTACAGTCCATAGAATCTCAAAGAATCAGACAAGACTGAAGCGACTTAGCACACATATGCACACAAACACTCATATCCATACACACAGGAAATTCTGCTCTTTCACTGCAAGGGCCTGGGTTCAATCCCTGGTTGGGGAACTAGGACCCTATAAGCTGTGTAGCATGACCAAATGACAAAGAAAACACACATACACTACAAGTGCGTTCACATCTCCAAACCTTGTTGATCCAGAAGGAAAGGAAAGATTTAGCTTATACTGCGAGAGAAGATGGATAACGAAGGAAGAGGAGAATCAAACACGTTGATGAATATCAATATACATCTGTTTACATACACATTGCCTGCTTTGGAGCCTCAACACCTTTGAGATTGCAGTTTTCATCATGTGTTGTCCTTTTCTTTACTCTCTTTAGCTATTCTTTCCCCTTAGTTATTATTTACAATTTAGACATAAGTGTATTGTTCAGGTCCAGGATAGTTTCTATTCCAGTTTGTACAGAAAAATGTCAGCAAGATAAAGTTGTTTGCATATTATTTCCTAAGAGAAAAGACACAATCTCTCTAACAACATCCCACGGTCTTTCTAAAATAAACCTTCCTTCTTAGTTATTCCTGAATGGACATCTCGATCTGTTTCATATGAATGTGAAAGTGTTGATACTGATTAAGGAAACAAGCAAAGCACAAGTAATTAGTAAGAATTTCAAATTCTTCCTCGTGTTTGTATGGAGCTTCACAATGAAAGGAAATATGCTTTTCCAGGTTTTATTTTATTTAATGATTAAAGCAACCTGTTGGAGAAAGTAGATGAAGTAATGTTACAGTCCCCACTTTGTAGATAAGAAATGTGAGGCCCATGGGAATTAAGCATCTCACATAAAGTTACACACTTAGAAAGTGGTTGAGTTCATTTACAGTCCAGATTTCCTGACACTAAGTTCAATGCTCTGTGTTGTAGGATTCCTAATATTTGACATCAACAAATTTATGTGTTCAATACTGAGGTTTATCCAAGTTTACAGTTTTCTGGCAGATATAAGTTTCATTTTGCCTGATGGAAAGTTTTTGTTTTTATCTTTTCAAGTGTCAGTATTAATTTCAGATGGGCAGTTTCTGAAAACCTAGTGTCTGTTAAC
This sequence comes from Nanger dama, assembly GCA_917880005.1. Classification (NCBI taxonomy): domain Eukaryota; kingdom Metazoa; phylum Chordata; class Mammalia; order Artiodactyla; family Bovidae; genus Nanger; species Nanger dama. The sequence goes on from CAKJTW010000075.1 coordinate 1,784,087, forward strand.
ATGAACGTCAAGGCCTACTCTTTACACCCTTAAACAGGGTGGCTGGTGAGGAGCCGCATTTCACATTGATGTTTTAGTGACATCAGCCATGCTGTGGCTTGCTTTGTGCATTATCAGGCCCGCCAACAGGGCAAAAGTAGCCCCAGTGTGATAGGGAAGAACCTTTGTATTCTAAGCTAATCACTAAAGGGATGTTGCCTATACGCTTAAATGGTACATGATAGCCCATCTCTCGGAACCTTGCTTCCCGGGGAGTAAACATTGAGCTAAAATACCTTTGCTTGGCTCAATGCATCCTGACCAGGCCCACCTGTGTATGACTGCAGGGGGAAGAAATGAACACATGTCCTCTGGGGGCTGATGGCAACCAGGAGCCGTTTGACTTTACTGCCTCCCCTTGTAATATTAACGGAGCCTGAATTCTAACTTAGGCAAGATGGTTCTTTGGGGGCACGAACCCACCATCTGCTCTGTTAGCTGGCTTTCCAAACCATCATTCCTTACCCCAACAACTTGTTTTATGATTTCTGGCCTGTTGAGTGGTGAGTGGTATGATCTTGGATGCAGTAACACCAGGTGTGCTATGGGAGGCCACGGTGGTGATACCTGGTTGACAAGTCTGTGGGGACAGAAGGAGGAAGGGATCATTATATCCCTAGAAAGAAGAATTGGGGAGTGGCTCCCTAGGGGAGGTGATGCTTGAGGTGGGCTCTTCAGTGTGGTGGGCAGGGGGCATAGAGTGGACGTTTCAGAAGGGAAGGTAGTGTTAGCAGATGTATGGAGGAGTGACACAGTGTCTGGTTGGACTGGACACAGGGGATAGGGCTGCTCTGAGATAGAGATGAAGGTCAGCCAAGCCAGAATTCAAGGGACCCTGCAGTCTAAGAGTCAGTCCAGCTCACAGGAGATTTGTGCAGACCTTCTGGGCCAGTGGCTCTCAATCCTGGTACACATCAGAACCATGCCCATGGTTCTGACTCCTTGGTCTTAGGTGGAGCCTAAGCTTCCTCAGAATTAAATGCCCCAGGTGTTATTAACTGTTAAATAATTATTCAAACACTTGTTAAAATGATGAGGGAGACATTTGTGACTATTGGGATGGGATATTACAACAGGGGAGAGACATGGGGTTCAACTCCAAATATGACATAGACAATTGGGGATTTTTAGACAATATGACAGGGTAAAGAATCCACCTGCCAGTGCAGGAGATACAGGTTTGATCCCTGGGCCCTGAAGATACAGTGAAGAAGGGCACAGCACAGTATTCTTGCCTGGAAAATCCCATGGGCAGAGGAGCCTGGCAGGCTACAGTCCATAGGGTCACAGAGAGTCAGACAGGACTGAAGCGACTGAGCATGCACACGGATGAAGCCAACAGGCAGGCAGAGTGCCCTGGGCACAACTGGTGACCTTAAGAAGTAGCTGACTTTATTTATTTAACTAAAAATTTGTTAGACTTCCCTGATGGCGCAGTGGATGGAGAGTCTGCCTGCCAATGCAGAGGTCACAGGTTCGATCTCTGGTCTGGGAAGATCCCATATGCTAAGAGTAACTGAACCCTTGCATTACACCTACTGTGCCTGCACTCTAGAGCGCATGTGCTGCAACTGTTGAAGCCCGAGCACCTCGAGTCTGTGCTCTGCAGCAAGAGAAGCCACCGCAATGAGAAGCCCCTGCACTGCAGTGAAGAGTTAATTCCCACTCTCTGCAACAAGGGAAAGCCCATGCAAAGCAAAGAAGACCCAGCGCAGCCAAAAAAAAAAAAAAAAGTTGTTTTTTAAAAAGAGGTGAAATACCTATGTTAAAAATATATTTATCTGGCTGTGCCAGGTCTTAGCTTCGACATGTAGGATCTTTAGTTGTGGCACATGGAGTCTAGTTCCCTGACGAGGGGTTGAACTCAGGCCTCCTGCGTTGGAAATGTGGAGTCTTAGTCACTAGACCACCAAGGAAGTCCTATGAAGTAGCTGACTTTAAGGTAGGATTCTGAGTAAGGAAGGAAGTTCAGAAGACATAAATTTCCTATCCGTACTTATGCTCTGCTCCTCGCCAATAATAATGATAACGATAACCTGTGCTGTGCTTAGCTGCTCAGTCATGTCTAATTCTTTGAGACCCCATGGACTATAGACTGCCAGGCTCCTCTGTCTGTGGGATACTCTAGGCAAGAATACTGGAGTGGGTTGCCATCTCTTCCTCTAGGGGATCTTTTTGACCCAGGGATCAAGCCTACATCTCCTTCATTGCAGGCAGGTGCTTTACCACTGAGCTGCTGGGGAAGCCCAATATACTATATAACATTATTTAAAAAGCAAAATATAAGCAATACTTTGGATGCTGTTGTAGTCATGAAGCCTCTGAGATGTACATCTACTGGAGAAGAGTAGAAGGATTATTGAGCACAAGGAGAGGCCATCTGGGGTTGGGTAATATGATTTGACTTAATAACATGATTTCTCATTTGATGCCAGCAAGCTGGTTGGTCCAGAGATAGAGACAGGGGGACAATAAATCTATAAGCTTGACAATAAACAGCAGAATAGTAAACAAGGCACACATTTTGAGGTGGCTGCGAGGATATTACTTAAACGACTGACCTTGGGGACCTAGATAATAGGAAAGAGGGAGATTAGGACAAGTTCAAGGGGCTGGGGTCCATGGAATCTGACACTAAACAGGCAGGAGGTCATTGATTCCTCCCAATAACCTTGTAAGTGGGTAATATTATTATTCCCAATTAATAGATGAGGAAACTGAGGCTCAGAGTAGTGGTATGATTTGCTCTGGCTCGTAAAGCTTGTAAGAGGTAGCAGCAGGACAGGGACCCAGGTTTGTTTAACAGCTAAGAACAGTATTGTTTTCATAGAGAGGGAAGAGTGAAGTCATAAAAAGACCCATCTAAGCCAAGGAGGCCATATACCCATCTAGGTAAACATCGTGGCCCTCCACCTTCCCACCCCAGCCCTGGGGAAGCCCAGGATGCCCTGTCCAGAGGCTCTGGAGACCGGGATCAAGTTGTCCCAGTGTCATTTTGATGTGGTCCTGTGTGCCAACATGACAGGTAAAGGTCACGGCTGCAGCGAGGGATTTCCCATCTGTTGATAATCAAGTTCTTCAGCCAATCACTCCAAAATTGAACTACATGTTTAATAAGCTGGCTCTCTGCAACAAAGCAATTTAACTCACTGATAATTATGCAGGTCCACCTCTTGCTCTCAGGATGCTGGCTTCACTCTCAGTGTCCTCGACGTGGCATATTCAAAACTCTTACATCTGTCCTGGGTGCTTAAATTCCCAGAGAGGTGATTATTATTTTGGAAATGTTAAGAATTCAGAGTCCCGCAAAAGGACCAGCTTTCCACTGTTTGGCAGTTAAATATAGGATGCTCAGTTACACTTGAATTTCAGACAGTGAAGCTTTTTTTTTTTTCAGTATAAGTAGGTCCCAAATATCACATGGGATACATTTTTTTTGGTTAAGTAGTCAAATTTGATTGGGCATCTTGTACTTTTATTTGCTAAGTCTGGCAGCCTTTTTTTCCACATTGAATTAAGATTTCTACTCAATCACAGATTTCAGCTGAATCTTTAACTCCAGGACAGCTGGAACCCCAAGCATATGAAAGAACTGTGGAATTAGAGTAGTCCAGCTTGTACTGGCCTTCGTTTTTGGTAGTTGCTCAAAGCAGCCATGTTTATCCCATGGGATACAGACTCTCAGCAAGAGTTGATTGGCTGGGGTGACCATGTGAGTCAAATTGGCCCAATTGGATCTGTTTCTGAGAACTGAGAGTCAGAAAAAGCCAGTTAGTCTTTGCAAGAGGTTGAAACTGAGGAAATGACTCATGAGATAGCCCATTCATTGTTTCTTCCGCAAATCTTCCCCTTTTCACTGAGCTAGGCTGAGTTTATTTTTGTTGTTTGAAACCAAGTGGGCTCACCTGAGAAAGGGTGGTAACCCTAGACCGTGTTTAGTAGAAGCGGGCAGGAAGCCTCTCCTGGGATTGCCATGCTCATCTCTTTCCCACTGTCTTAGTTCATTCAGGCTGCTATAACAGAATATCACAGACTGGGTAGCTTATAAGAAATGGAAATCCATTTCTCACAGTTCTGGAGCCTGGAAGTCCAACGGCAGGGTGCCAGCATGACTAGGGGAGGGCCCTCTTCTGGGTTGTAGACCTCTGTGTCCTCATGTGCTGGAAGGGGCTAGAGATCCCTCCAGAACCTGTTTTATAAGGGCACTAATCCCATTCACAAGGGCTCCCCCTCCTGGTTTAAACATCTCAGAAAGGCCTCATCTATTAATACTATTCCCTTTAGGGGTTAAGAGGACAACACAGGAATTTTAGGAAGACACAAACATTTCAGATGAGAGCACCCACCCACCCAAATGCTACTCATTCTTCAAGACTAATTTAAGTCCCATTTTCTCCATCTTAATCATCTAGCACATTAAAAAAACTGATTGATTACCTGGTTATCAAGGGCTGCCTGAACTGAAGGGCTCCCCTGGTTACTCAGACAGTAAAGAAGCCACCTGCAGTGCAGGAGACCTGGGTTTAATCCCTGGGTTGGGAAAGTTCCCTGGAGAAGGAAATGGCAACCCCTTCCAGTATTCTTGCCTGGGAAATCCCATGGACAGAGGAGCCTGCTGGGCTACAGCCCATGGGGCCACAGTCCACGGGGCCACGACCGACACGACCAAACAGCACGTGCCTCGACTGAAACGAGAGTCCATGAAATCCCATCAGAGAAGCAGGACTTAGTGGAAGCTATAAAGAAGACTTTGAATCCTTTCTCAACCTTTTTATATTTTTCCACTTGAAAACTCCAATACTTTCATTAACTGAGACCCTTCCAGGCTGCACCCTCTCTGAGGGAGGACAGAGAACATTGTAACCAGATGCAGTATATTAATCTTCTGGTTGACATCCACTTTTTTTTTTAAACATTTTTCCTATATTGGGGGCTTCCCTGGTGGCTCAGATAGCAAAGAATTGGCCTGCAATGCAGGCGACGTGGGCCTGGTGGGCTACAGTCCATGGGGTTGCCATGGAGTCAGATATGACCTAGAGACTGAATGAGGACACCAAAGCATCATACACCTCCCCCCAAAAAAACACGCCTTCTTTCATAAAAGCTGGAAAGGGGCGCGGGGCCTCAGGCCAGAAGAAAATATGGAGTTTCCTTCTCCTTGTTTCCTCAAATCTAGACTGGCTGGAAACCACAGAGCCTTCTCTTAAGTCCACTTCCCCAACTAGCCCTTTGGGCCAGGCTGGCCTGCTTGCATCACACTCCCAGCAGTGGGCACAGAGTCACAGGAAGGGAGCCAGGTCCAGCAGGCTCTGCTCTGTGATAGAGTAATTGGGAAGAGGCTTGTGTTCTCCGGTCTAGGATGTGTGGGGGCGTCATAGGTCCACCCAACAATAAACATGATCTGAGGATCACTGCGGGCTCTGATCAGTGACAGGAGCTTGTCTCCCTTTCTTGGGCTGAAGCTATTAAAGGAGGGAGTAGCCAAAGACACCAGAAGTGATAAAAAGATGAAAGTCCCTCTAATCCTATTGTGAGCAAAAAAACCAGAGAAGGACAGGAGAGCCGTCCCTCACCCCGCCGCTCCTAAAAATCAGAAAATATTTCTTGAGTGAATGTAATGATTTTCTATAGTCTTCTCTTTTCCTTACCTAAATCCTGCCTGAATACTACCTCAAAGGATGGTCAGAGAGCAAGAAATAATATCAAAAGGATGTAAAGATCAGAGATTAGAAAGCAGTATAAATGCTGCATTCCCCTCCCCCTATTAAAATCTACTGATAACTTCATAGAATCAACTCCGTTTAATCTTTTTTCAAGCAACGTAAATCAGCAGGTAGCCCTATTAGAATGATTCAAATTTGGAGGTGGAGAAATTTACTGAGAAAAGCATTTAATTTCCTTCTCTGGTTGTGGGCTGTATCTTATCACTGGGAAAACCCATGTGATTTTAGACATGCACATGGCCCAGATGGGCTACTTAGAGGTTAGAGGTAAGCCGATCTCCCAGAGGGGACTGACAGCGGGACCTCTCAGATCAGAGAAAAACACACGCCCATTTGGACAGGCAGTTAACTGATGCTCCCACTTCTTGCAGACTCTCTGATTTGGCAGCCTGGTGCTGTCAGAGCCACCCTTGAAAACATGAACACTGTAGAATATTTTGAAAATACCAATAAAAAAGAAAATTAAAATACAATTCAACCACTCAGCTATTACCACTATCATCATTTTTTAAAATTTTTTTAAAAATTTACTTATTTTGAATTGAAGGATAATTGCTTTATAGTATTCTGTTGGTTTCCATCAAATATCAACACGAATCAGCCATAGGTTTACCCATGTCCCCTCCCACATGAACCTCCCTCCCACATCCCTCCCCATCCCACCTCTGTAGGTTGTTTCTGTACCCTGGTTTAAGTTCTCTGAGTCATACAGCAAATTCCCTTGGCTATCTATTTTACATATGGTAATGTATGTTTCCATGTTACTCTCTTCATACATCCCACCCTCTCCTTCCTCCCCTCACCCTCAGCCATGTCCATAAGTCTCTTCTCTAAATCTAATAGACACAGACTAATTGCTGCTCTGAAAACAAGTTCCTCAGTACTAAACTGTCGTCATTTTTAATCATTATCTTTCCAGGTCTCTCTCTGTGTGTATCTGTGTGTGTGTGTGTGTGTGTGCACGTGTGCTTCCGTAACATGACAAACCCTTATTAGGTCATACCATATATATTAGTTTCTGTGTCTGTGTATCTGCTTTTAAAAAATGACCAAACAATATCATGGTCAGTTTTCTGTGGCATTAAAAACTCTCATAGAAAATCACTTTCAGTGGCTGCTGGGTATTCCAATGTAGGAACGAGCCATCATTCAATTATTCACTTTCCTGTTATTGGACATTTAGATGGTGTCCAGTTTTTCACTCTTATAAACAATCTTGGGAATGAGAATTCTTTTAGCCCTACTTTATGTTCACATTTGTGATTATTCACCTAGGATACATTCTTGGAAGCGGAATTGCTAATTCAGAGCTTGTAAGATTTTGAGGTTTGAGGAACAGCTATTTGCCATTGAGTTGTGGTAGTTCCCTTTGGCAGCGGTCATTTTCTCTGAAACTCCATGACTGGGCAGTACTGGGTCTTCAGCATGTCCTTGTCTAGTTGGGAGATGAGGCCCTTTCCTGGGGGGCTCCCCAGTGGCAGCGAGCCTCACACCACAAAGATACCCTTCCTGTGAACACACCCTTTGTTGGTCTCACTTCCCTGTCTCACTTCCCTTACTTCCTCACTTGTCTTCCTGGGATCAGGTCCCAAAGAAACTCCTTGCATTCAAGCCCTTATCTCGAGTACGATTTTGAGGAAACCAACACCAGGTTTGGGCTTCCCTGGTGGCTCAGTGGTAAGGAACCCGCCTGCCAATGCAAGAGACACCAGTTCGATCCCCTGGTTCAGAAAGATCAGGAAGATCCCCTGGAGAAGGAAATGGCAACCCCTCCAGTATCCTTGCCTGAGAAATCCCATGGACAGAGGAGCCTGACAGGCTACAGTCCACTGGGTTGAAAAAAAAGAGCTGGTCATGATTTAGCGACTAAACACCACCACCACCAAGTTTAGGAAGCCCAAACTAAGTCACATGGAAACACACCAGAGGCAGGAACCATTCTTCCCCCGTGTCCTAATCTGCTGTGACAGAATGCCATACCTGCTGCTGCTGCTGCTGCGTCGCTTCAGTCGTGTCCAACCCTGTGCGACCCCAGAGACAGCAGCCCACCAGGCTTCCTCGTCCCTGGGATTCTCCAGGCAAGAACACTGGAGTGGGTTGCCATTTCCTTCTCCAGTGCATAAAAGTGAAAAGTGAAAGGAAGTTGCTCAGTCGTGTCCGGCTGTTCGCGACGCCATGGACTGCAGCCCACCAGGCTCCTCCATCCATGGGATTTTCCAGGCAAGAGTACTGGAGTGGGGTGCCATTGCCTTCTCTGGTGATGTGTTGAGTAGAGTCTAAATAGGAAAAAGGATGGAGACTGAAGCATTCAGCTGAGACCAGGCTGTGATGGACTCCATTTCCTGCTAAGAACTTTGGGCTTGGAGCTATTGGATGGAGCTCTCTTTTTGTAATTAATTTTTTGGCCATGCTGAACAACATGTGGGATCTTAGTTCTGCAACCAGAGAGCAGACCCGTTTCCCCTGCATTGGAAGCGTGGAGTCTTAATCACTAGACTGCCAGGGAATTCCCAGATGGAACACTTTTAAGAACAGAAATGACACACCCAGACTCGTGAGGCAGAGTTGAAAGGGACAGTAATGGGAGAGGTGGCAGGGAAGCCAATTAGGGAGTGAGCGCGGCTTGATTTGCCTCCATCCTGCTGTTCCTCTCGCTCACTCGGTGGAGATGGACCTGGGCTGACTGGCGAATCAATTGGGCACCTCCCCTGGGATGATCATTTTAGCAACTGGTGGTTCTTCCTATAGATGAGCCGGGTTTGCAGAGCAGCCTACTGACTGTCCTGATCTATAAATATCTTCTCTGGCTCCTTTCAGTCCTCCCCCAAGTGCTCTAGGTAAAAGCCTTTGCTAGAATTCAGACAATCAGAGAAACCGCCAAAGCCTCTGCTTGGGGAAGGAGGGGGTGGAGAGAGGGGCAGTGCCTAGGGATATAGGTGGTGGAGCTGTGCATGTTTGAGCTGGTCAAGACTAGAGAGAGGAGACCTCCAAGAGGGGAAACTGAGGCTGAGATGAGCCCCTTGCAATCATACGGCCCCACCTTAGGTCCTTTGCTGTAGCTGCTTCTGTTGCCTAATCTTCTTCCCCCAGGGAGTCAGTTGGAATACTGTGCATGTGTGCGTGCCAAGTCTCTTCAGCCATGTCTGACTCTTTGAGACCTCATGGACCGTATGTAGTCCACCAGGCTCCTCTGTTCATGGGACTCTTTAGGCAAGAACATTAGAGTCGGTTGCCGTGCCCTCCTCCAGAGGACCTTCCCGACCCAGGGATCGACCCTCATCTCTTAAGGCAGGTTCTTTACCACTAGCGCCACCTGGGAAGCCCTGGAATACCATGCCCCCCTCTTCCAGGCTGCGTACCCTGTCATCTTCTCAGTGAAACCTACCACGACCACGTATTCACTGTGGCTCCTCCCTCACCTGCACTTTCTTCTGCCTTTTGCCATTATACTTCTCACCTCCTAATATACAAAGTCATTAACTGTCTGTTTCTACCCCATTAGCTTCTCAAGGTAGGACCCACGTCTACTTTGTTTGCTGGTGGTCCTAAGTTTCTAGAAAGTGCTTGGCAACAGCAGATGCTCAATAAATATCAGCTGGACTAACCACACTCTGTCTTTCTCTCGTCATGTTTGCCTTTAATAGCAATTTTCAACTGGTCTCACTGTTGTTAAAGACAGGTATAAATATGGCAGAGGGGTAATAATGATAATAATCTTTAACTGAGTCACAATTCAAGAACTTTAAAACCTGTACATCCATTCTCAAACATTTAATGAATTACTTTTCTAAAAACACTGGTCTCTAGGCAGCTTTGTCCGATAGAAACATAAAATTTTAAAATATATTAAAATTTTTTGTTTAAAAATTTAAATATATGTTTAAAATTTTCTAGTAGCTCCCCAAAAGTAAAAATAAACAGGTGAAATTAATTTTAATAATTATTTTGTTCAGTCCAACATAGCAAAATATTATCATTTCCAAATATAATGAATATAAAAGTAATTGATGAGATAGTTTACATTCTTTTTCTTTTCCCAAGTATTTGAAAGTCAGTCTGTATTTTATGCTTTCAGCACATTTTTGATTTGTACTTGCCATTTTTTTGGAAGTATTACTGATTTGCAGTGTCGTGTTAGTTTCTGCTGTACAGCAAAGTGATTCAGTTATACATATATGTACCTTTCCCATAATCTATTCCAATATAGTTTATCACAGGATATTGAATATAGCTCCCTGTGTTATGCAATAGGATCTTGTTGCTAACCTTCTGCGTATAATAGTCTGCATCTGTGCCACAGCCCCATTTGAAGTGCTCAGCGGCCACATGTAACTAGTGGCTACTGACAGGGTAATTTGAGAAGGAAGACCTTAGTCCTTTCCCCTGGGAGTCATATGTGAGCCAGTAACTGCAGCTCGTGGTATGTCTGTATCCAAGAACAGAGACAGGAACTAGGCACTAAGAGGAGACCAACAAAGAGGTGATCAGTTCTGCTTTAGGGGAGGGAAATTGGCAAAGACATAAAAAGTTAGGTCATATAAGATATATCTTAATACTTAGCAGGTACATATGGGAGCATGTGTACCTTTCTCTATTATCAATGAAATGAGTTAAACTAATGTTAGAGTCTTATCTGATACAATTAAATTTGTAAAAATGAAACCCCCAAGGGTTTCCCAAGGAAGTTGATACACTCATGAACCAACCTTCCCTGGTGGCTCAGATGGTAAGGAATCTGCCTGCAATGCTGGAGAACTGGGTTTGATTCCTGGGTTGGGAAGATCCCCTGGGGAAGGGAATGGCTACTTACTCTAGTATCTTGCCTGGAGAATTCTGTGGACAGAGGAGCCTGGGGGGCTACAGTCCATGGTGTCCCAAAGAGTCAGACACTGCTGAGCGACTAATACTTCTACTTTTTTTCCACACTCATGAATGAGTACTGGGGGTGATGCTGGTACAGCACTTTTGGAAAGCACTTTGGGAATATGTCTCAAGCACTGAAAGAGGCCCTTATATCCTCCATCAAACCCACTTCTGGGAATTCATCCTTAAAAGTAATTCAAATGAAGGGAAAAAGATAGTGTGTGACGTTGCTCATTTTAATGTTACTTAAAAAACAGAAAAACTGGAAGTGACTTAAATAAACAATAAAAGGTTGCCTCTATTTGGAAGACTATCTCAGAGAAAATATACCAACCTTGGAAATGTACCAACTTTGGAAATGCTAACGATGATAAGGGAAAATATTGAAACTAATGTTATATCTATTTTGTGTCTTTAATTCTGTAAATATTACACAAGCATCCTTAGAAAACTGCAAGGAAGCATGGAATGATTTTCTTGTATAGTGAGATTGTGGCTGTTAAAAATGACCTCTGTACCTCAGGGTCCTCCATGGGGCTCAGTTCATAGGAGGCCCTCAGCTGGGAATCATATCTAACCTTCTTAACAGTGATACAGGGGTGAAAGGCAGGGTAATCATTCCCATTTTACAGATGAGGAAGCTGATGCCCTGAAAACTTTTCGGCAGTGGACAGTCAGGTCAGGGCAGAGCTCACACCTCCCACCCCCAGGCAAGTCCCCACAGGGCTGCCCCCACCAGTGCTGCAGCCAGGGAGAGGACCCACTCCTCTCCGTTCACCCAGTTGCCTCCCCATCTCTGGAGACATAGCTGGGGTAAATGGCCCCCAAATAGTCCAGTCCCAGAATCTGCAAATACATTAGCTCCTGTGGGAAAGGGAAATTAAGGTGCATGGAATTAAGCTTGCTAATTAATTGCTAATTAATCAGTTACCTTGAGATCGGGTTATTTTGCTGGATTATCCCAATGGGCCAAGTGTAACCACAAGTCCAGACTAGCGATGTTAGCCTGAGAAAGACTTCTCCCACTGTGGCTGGTTTTGAAGATGGAGGAGGGACCGCCAGCCAAGGAATACTGGTGGCCTCTAGAAACTTGAAAAGGCCAAACAGTGGCTTCTCCTCAAAGCCTCTAGAAATAATTCAGCCTTGCTAACACTTTGACTGTTAGCACAGGGAGACTTAGTTTGGACTTCCTACTTCTAGGACTGGAAGATAATAAATTTTTGTCTTAAGCAACTAAATTTGTGGTAATCTGTTATAGCAGCAATGGGAAGCTAATACGGTGCATATTTCTGGGTTCCTGGCTGGGAAACTCTGAAAAGAGAATACTATGAACTCCCTCAGTGAAGGAGATGTGTGGGCAAAGCTCCTTGTCTGTCACTAGTCATCATGTTTATGTGTGTATGTGTGTCTGTGTGTGTACGCTCTCAGTTGTGTGTCTTTGAGACCCCGCGTACTGTGGCCCACCAGGCTCCTTTGCCTATGGCATTTCCCAGGCCTCTTCCAGGGGATTTTCCTGACCCAGGGATCAAATCCACATCTCCTTTGTCTCCTGCATTGGCAAGCAGATTCTTTACCACTGAGCCACCTGGGAAGCCCAGTCATCATGCTTAGTTTAGCTATTTACTAAAAATCCAATGAACAACTTACCCTTCAACTGTAATTCCATCACCTTTAAGCCTAAATCTCTTGTTTTTAGGTAAAGTTCCCAGGTAAAGTTCCTAATGAAGCATTGCTTGGAAAGACCCTAAAGAGAAGTCTGATGAAGCCTCAGGACAAGCTTCTTCCGTGGGCATTATATTCCCATTTCACAGATGCAGAAACTGAGGCCTAAGAGGGGAAGGTCCCACACTGTCAATGTGGGACACTGACAGTGAATGACACAGCCAGGGCTTGAATCTAGGTCTGCCTTGCCTGTCTCTTTCTCATACAACACACTCTGGCCTGAGCTCCCTTTTTCCTGAATGTGTTGTAGAGGAACTTCACACTCTTTTTGTAGAGACTCACTCCATCACTCTGGTTCTGATGCTAAGTTACCACGCAGGCTTTCTGTGTTGCCTGGACATCAGCTTTCATTTCCCCCAGGGAGGCCTTGCCTCCTTAATTAGATCACACACCCTGAGAGGCAGCTCCAACTCCTTCCAAATTCTGCTCAGTGCTGGGAGCCAGCATTAGGGGCTCACAGGATTCCTAGTGGAGAAAAGAATGAAATCTACCAGGACAGAGAGACCCCTTCCTCTGTTTTGAATCTGTGGGGAATTCTCATCCTCCTTCCCTGAAATCCTGAACCCACTTTTACAATTGGTCACTGCTGGATATTAGCAAAAGGTGTGTGCATTAACCTAGAAATTCTTTCAGTAGAAATTTTAAAATTTAAACATCAAAGGCGGGAAATGCTTGGTAGTCTTTGATGTGCATAAGGGAAGTCAGCTAGACTTTTGAGATGGGGGCACAAGCCACACACACACACTTTTTTTTTAACCAAGTAGGAAAGATTCTCTCTGCTTCCTCCATCTTCAAATATTGGTCAGTTTAATTCCTGGGAGATTCTGGCTATCCTAGGTGGGTGGAGAAAGTTTCCTCAGATCTTTTGCTTTACTTAGCTTAGTAATCCCCTTCAAAGAGAATTCCTGCTTCCCTTGATTGCAAATGGTGCTACAAAAGTGCTGGCAGAGGTTCTGCGGTGACGCGGAGCAGCAGAAAATACACCGGCTTCCAAAGCCAGAGAACTAGGGCTTCTCCAAAGTCATGCACCTAATCCGTCACCTCAAATACGCCTTCCCATTTCCATGAAAGTTATACATGTGAGTGCTCAAAGTCCACTTAACTGACCAACTGATGTGTGTCCCAGAGATGGTTTGTGCGACCAACTGCTTGTGAATCTGAGAGGCGAGGGCGTCAGAAGGGCGAGCATCTGAGATATTTTAATATTCAGTATTTCCAGACTCAGCAGGCAGGAGGCTAAATCTGTCTGCTGATGGGCAGGCATGAATTATGAAACCACTCACGTAGGTTGAGAGGTTGCCCGGAGCTGGGGAAGTGTTGCTACCAGTGTCTCTGCAAGTGGGTTGGGGAGAGGGTCGCTCCCTGGTCAGGAGGGAAGATCCGGGCAGGACAGATGGGTGATCACAGTGAGGGTGTGGCCTGCACGCAATGGGACCAGTACGGGCTTCCCAAATCCTGGGCCCTAAGGCAAGGTGGGTGGTGGGATCAGAAAACAGAAGAGGACCCACAGGACAGCCCCCCACTTTCTGCAGGGCTGGAAGGAGATACAGTCCCTTGTAGCTAAAGTTCACAGGGGATTGAACTTTGAGGGCTCCAGGAATTAAACAAGACCTCCTTTCTAAGCTGGACCTTGATGCCTCCTAGCAGACTGGGGGATGCCCCAGTGTGAAGCTGTGGGCTGGGAATCAAGGCCTAATCATCAGGGGGAGGAAACTGAAGGCTAGGGGCAGGGCAGGAGATGGTGGTGGTGGGTTGTGAGCCAATTCTCTGAGATAATATTTAACAGAAACACATCAATAATAAACCAGTTATTGATGTTCTGTGTGTGTGATGGTGCTAAGCACATTAAGACATATTTTCTCAATTCTTCATGACAATCCTGTTCATTAGATATCATTACCCCCACATTTCCAGATGAGAGGCGAAGTGGAAAACTCCAGTATCATCATTACCATGTCTTTGGTGGTTAACAGTCATGTAATTCTTCATGTAACACAGGGATTTTATGTACATTATCTCACGTAGTCTTCACACTTAAGAGGTAAATTTTATTATTCCTATTTTCATTATACTACTGAGGAATATGAGGCTTAGAGTGGGTAGGTGCCAGTTATCTTTTCCAATGTAGCAAATCACCCCCAAATTCAAAGGCTTGAGTCAACAATCACTTACTTAGTTTTTAATGCAGTGACTTGGCAATTTGGGCTGGGATCTGCTGGGTGGTTCTGGCTGCAGCTGGTCCAGCGAGAACATTGTGCATCTGTGGTCAGATACTGCTCTGCTTTGAGATCGTGATTGGCGTGGGCTGGGATCATGGTGCAGACTGGTCCATGTGTGTCTCATCAGCCAGCAGGCTAGATTGAACTTGTGGCTGGGCAGGAGTTTGAGAGAGAAAGAGAGGAAAAAAAAAAGAAAACATGCAAGGTCTCTTGAAGCTCCAGCTTGAAACTGGTACCACATCACTTCTGAATTTAATTGATTAAAGCATGTCCGTGAGTAGCCCAGAGTCAAGGGATGAGGAGCATAGACTCCTGACGGGAGGGGTCATGTGAAATTCCGATCAAAGACTGAATGTAGGTATAGGGAGGGGGTGGGGAACAGGGGTCATTTTATCCATGGAGAATATGGGGAATGTGTCTAGATGAAGTGGGTTTCCCAGGTAGAAAGAACAGAATGAGCAAAGCCCCCTTAAGACAGCTAAAAGTATATGTTTTTGAAAAGTAGGCTGATGTGTTTGCAATATAGGAGGAAGTGGTTGGAACAGTTAGGGGTGATATGCTGTTCTGAGCACATCTAGGTTAACTCAGTCCTCACAATAATGCCACAGGTTAGCACTCTGTTTACCTCCCCTCTTTCTAGACGGGGAAACTGAGCCATGGACAATACCCTGAGTCACACAGTCAGAGCAGCAGGCTCACTGTTCCAACTCCAGTCCAGCTAGGAAAGCCACACCCTGAAGCACTAGCTGCCCCATGGACTGCAGCACACCAGGCTTCCCTGTCCATCACCAACTCCCAGAGCTTGCTCAAGGTCATGTCCATCAACTTGGTGATGCCATCCAACCATCTCATCCTCTGTTGTCCCTTCTCCTCCTGCCTTCAATCTTTCCCAGCATGAGAGTCTCTTCCATTGAGTCAGAGATTCCTTGTCACCTTCTATTTGCCCAAGATTAGGACTGTTTATTTCTCCGTAGAGGTGGGAAGGAATCAGTCTGACTTTATAACCCTCCCCATGGGTGTTTAGTAGTGTCACACGTATTTTCTAAGAGGCTTTTGTTTTAAAGCCACAGAAACCGATCTTACCTAGCTTAAGTTTAAATTGAAGTATTTCTTAGGAAAGTCCTGGGATAATTCGCAGAATGAGGTGACCTTAGAAAGAGCAAGAACAGACAGGCCCCTGGGACCTCAGTGGCAGGAGTTCGCAGGCTCACTTTCCAGTTTGCTGCCAGCCACATGACTCAGTTCTAAAGACTACCCATCACTATGTCTTTCTGTTTACATCCTGACTTCCTATGAGAGAGAATCTGGCACAATTTGGGTCACGAGGTTTTACACTGGACGCATTGGGTCTGGCTAGTGGAACAGTGATGTGAGTGCAGCCATGGCCACTGGGGGCATCACTGTGAAGTCATTCCACCCAGAGCCTACGGCTTGGTGACAGGATTAATTCTAAGCAACATTACCTGCCTCTAACCTCACAGTTCCAAGGACATATCTCTTCCCAAGGAAAGCAGTAGGCCTTTCTCTCCTAAGGATCCTAAAGTTCCAGAGATTCTGATTAATCTTACATCCTGCTGATATAAATTCTTGGCAAGAGCATTTGAATGTGGCTTTATTAATTTATTTATTAATTGCTTTTACTTATTAATTGCATTTTTTGAGTCCAGCAAATTGCTTTCATTAAATTGTAACAATCCAAGGCAAATGATAACTTTAAGCTCAAACAATTTTGCCATGCAAAGATTATATTTCTATAATAGTGCTTTTCAATCCTGACTTCCTAAGTGATCAGGTTATAAAATATTTATTAGTAGTTCAAAGGCATTACTTTTGTGAATTCAATATTTTCTCTAGCATAGATGTCAGGGCAGGCAGTTCTATTTGGTTGATTTTACCATGTGGTATTCCAAGTGTTTCCTTGAGGGGTGAACATGAGTGCTATAGATGGTCAGCATTTCGTCTGAGCATTGTGTATGATTTGTTCCAAGACTGAAAAGCCCACTTGCACAGATCAAACAAAGTCCAAGTTTCCTAAAAATTGGCTATTTACATTTCCAGAATGGACCTTTTTATCCATGACACAACTGGCTACCATAGAAATATTTTATAATAGTGATCATTCTGATTCTTGACATAAATAAAATTTTTGTGGGAATAGAATTGATTTGGAAAGTGTTTCGGTTGGGAATTTAAGACTCAGATATTCAACAGACCTGAATTTGCCACCAATCATTCCTGATATGACCTTGGACAAACAGCCCAGCATCTTTATACTATATTTATTTCCGTACTTCAAACTGGGATTGGTAATTATCAGTTAGGAAAGTGTTCAGCTATAAATAATGGAAAACCTGATAGGGGTTTATTTTTCTAACCCAGTAAGTCAAGAGTCAGGAAGTCTAGAGTTGGTGTGTTGAGGATGTTATTAGGACCCCAGCCCTGTCTCTATTCCTGTCATCAGCCCATGGCTTTTGTCACTATTGTGGCAAGATGGTTGCCACACCCTCAGAAAGAAGAAGAGACAAAGGGCAAGGGTCACAGGGAAATGTTAGCTGAGTTTGCTACCCCTGTTTTTAGGGAAGTGACAAATGTCTTAGAAGCCTCTCCAAATAGTCTTATCCTATCATATTTGCCAGAACTGAAGTATGGCCTCCCGAATGTGCAAAGGAATCTGGGAAGGGGATTTTTTTAAATCTGGGTGTTTTGAAGCCCTGAGTGAAATCAGGACTCTGTTGGTAAAGAAGAATGGATATTAGTTAGGAACCTAACCACATTCCTTTAATCCCAAAAGAGCAGAAGGAAACTGTCATTTTATTGGTTCACTTACTGGTCTTCTGCCAGGTGGCAAACATTGTGTGAAGCCCTTTTCACCAGTCATCTCAATTTCATTTTTTTTGACCATGCAGCATGGCTTGTGGTATCTTATTTCCCTGACCAGGGACTGAACCCAGACCCTTGGCAGTGAAATTTTGGAGTCCTAACCATGAAACTGCCAGAGAATGTCTTCAACTTAATTCTTACACATGTGTATATGATGGGTCTATAGCGATGAAAAACTGAGGCTCGGAGACGTGGTGTGAATTGCTCAAAATTGCAGAGTGGGATGAATTTTAAAAATCTCTCCTCTTTCTGTTGGTTGGGAGGTCTGGGGGGTCTCAAAGTTATTCTGAATACTTGTTGTCGGCTTGTGGAGGAGGGGCTTAAAGCATTTTTTTTTTCTCCCTTCCCTTTTCACTCCACCTCCCCAAAGGAGGGTTGGGACTGGGGGTTGGGAAGGAGCTCCCAGAGGCCCAGAACCTCCCCCATGAGCTTCCATGTGATGTTTGGAGTTGCTGGCACTCTTGTCCAGAACTGTGCTTCCCTGATGACGTCATTCATTGTGACTTTCCTGGAGCAGCGGAAATCGTGGCAGCAGTACCACCTGGTCATGGTTTCCCCAGTGCAGACTTCATGCTGGCCACCTGCAGTGATCTGAGGGAAACGGAACAGGATCCAGCTGCTCCTACAGCTCTAACGAGCAGATAACATTGATTAATTGACTCTCGCAAAAGGAGTGATATAAATCAGCGGTCCCCCAATTTTTGGCACCTGGGATCAGTTTCATAGAAGACAATTTATCCACAGACCAGGGGACGGATGATTCAAACCCATTACATTTATTATGCTGCTGCTGATCAGAGAGCAGGGGAAGCTCAGCCGCTAATACGCGTGATGGGCGTGGCTGTAAATACTGATGAAGCATCGCGTGCCTGCAGGCTGCTCGCTCCCTACTGTGCAGCCTGGCTCCTGGTACAGCTCCAAGACCCAGGGGCTGGGGACCCCTGATGAAAACAGTCAAGCGCATGGTGCTGGAAGCAAGGCTACTGCCTTTGAATCCCTTTGCCACTTCCCAGCTATGTGAGTTACTTGCCAGTTACTTGATGACTCTACACCTCAGTTTCCTCATCTGTAAAAAAATAAATAAGAATGCCTATGTCATGGAGCTGTTGTGAGACTTCTCATACATAAAGCACTGAGAATAATGCCTATATGAGTGCCTAAGGGAGCTCTTCCTGAAGGGCCTCCCTCTCTTTTAATGATCTTTGTGATTAACCTGCTTTCATAGATTCACTCTTTTGAATCTTGAAAGTCACATTTCAAGATGAGATGTTCAGTTACTATTTGTTTTTAATGAATCCTGAAGTTATCAGTGAATGCCTCAGTCCCTGCTGTTAATACAGAACAAGAAAAATAAAAGCTAATATTTGTGCTCTTACTCTTCCACCTTTCTAAAATACAGATGAACGGTACTGTGTGGAGTGGGCCCCCTGGAGTTAGGCAGTATGGTGGCCCTGGGATTAGCCAACTTGGGAAGGATGGCTTGGTAAATAGTGAAGATCACTTTGTTTTCTTCACAGTTGGGGCTAAGCCTGCAGGCTTTATATCCACTATTTTCCTTGGTGCCAACCCTACTTCTGTACACATTTTTCAGTCATGTGTGTATATATGCACAGGATGGTGAAATTTGCACCTTTCTCAACATGAATCATCACCTTCAGCATGTTGCCTTTCTGCTTGTCCCCAGTTCACAGCTCCTGACCACTAGAACATCCCATGGGGACAAGAGGTCAAAGCACCCCCGTTGCCATGGTAGCAGGCAAGTCAATCCCCTACTTGGGTCTTGGCTTCCCCTTCTAAGAGATAATCTATAGGGTCCCTCTCAGCTCTACAGTTTTCCAATATTCACTGAAAGGTTCTCTTGGATTTTGGAAGCACAGCCTGCTCAGCAGATTTTAGTTTTGAATTTTTTCCTTTTGAGGATTGCATTAGTGGATTAGGCATCTTGTTGTTGCTGAAAGAAACTATTGAGAAAGTAAAGACTGAAGCGCGCCTTTTCCTTCCCCAAATGTGATGCTTAAATAAAATTCAGTTTCATGGCACAAACACATAGAGTTGAAACGGCTGAGGCCTCTCCTATCTTCGAGCAGTCCCAGAGGAGGCTGCAAGCAGCAGGATATCTCTTCCACCAGATGGGCTGCTGGGCTGGGAGAGCCAAGCAGATACAAAGAATAGAGAAATCAGTTGCAGAAATGAGGAAAGGCTGGTTGCTGGGTTGTCAGTTTATTCTCTACGCTGAATATAGCCAGCCTGGAGGCCACGGAGAAGAGGAAGAAGATCAATCATGCTGAGAGGCTCTCAAACGGGAGCTGGCGGGCCGTGACGTCCCCAGTCACAGTTCAGGGTCTGATGGAAAAATGGCCCACTGAACTAATTTTGGATGCAAGACCTTGAGAGCAGGACTAGCCCTGGGGAACACTGGGACAAGGCAGGTTAGCTGGTACTCCATCCCCCTTTGATGGCATTGCCTCATTCTTCTTGGGACTGTGAATAGCCTTGGCTATCCAGGGCTTCTCACTGCCTCCAGAGCCCCTTCCACTATGCCTTCCTCAGGCCAGTCTTAATTTTTCCAGTGACACCCTTGATTTCAATTTTTTTCCTGCCCCTTTCCTTTCACCATCAATTTTCTTAAAAATTTCCTTGGAAGATAAATATGGTGGAGTAGAAAAAATAATGGATTCGGTCTTGAATAGTAAGCTTGGGGCTTTTGCTCATAACAGTGGGAGCTTGGGGGAGTTACTTTATTTCCCTCAGCCTCAGTTTTTTTATCTTTGAGATGGGTACAGTGATATGAAACATATAGCAGGGTGGAAAGAATTAAATGAGACACGAAGGTTACCTAAACAAAACCAAACCCCAGGAAATGTTCTTCCTTCCCTCCTGTTCCATCTTCTACATCCTGCACATTAGAATCTATAGAATTAAAAATATGTGTACTGGTGCCTAGGATCTACCCCATTCCCCCGGGAAATCAGTACTCTTTCACAGCTCTTCAGATGATGGTGTGCAGCCTGGGGTGAGACCCACTGCCCTCCAGCACTGTTGATTAAGGGTTTGCTACTCTGTGCTCAATGCCGAATCTAGTCCCATCCCATGGGACCCGACTCCCGAAGTCGGTCTGTCTTCTGTGTTTTTAGTCTGATGAATAGCTGGGAATTGATCGAGGTTTGTGTGCTGGAACGTTTCTCTGAGTCCTGGACATTTGTTTTCAGTGACACCCACACAGCAGAAACATATTCTCTTCCGGCACTAAGAGGAGGGAGACGGTGGATAAAGACTTCCTGAGATGTTGTGGCAGAGATAATTGGCTGAAAAATGAGACCGTCTCTGAGATGTTGACTGAGAATCAGAGGGGCCAGGTAGGGCTGGTGAGATGGTTGGGTGGATTTTCTGTCTTCATTCAGCACTGCTGAAGTGGGAAACTAGGCATCCAGGCTGAAATGAACTTGGTACATTTAGAAATCAAGGGACTGATAGTCATAGGGATTCCCAGGTGCTATGGAAGATGAGGGTGTGTCTGATCCTAGGAAGAAAGGCAAATGTTCATGACTGAAAATGGTTTCCTGAGCTGCTCCTTCTCCCTCCCGGTCACACACAAGAGGGGCCCTTCAAACTGTATCCTCCTGACCTACCTGGAGGTCATCTGCAGAAAATTCTCATATAGCCCAAATCTTTCTGCATTTCTCTACCTGAGGGTGTTCTCCAGCCACGGGCGCTTGGTCCTTACTTGGTGGCAGGTGGATGTATTGGGAAATTAATGGCTTCGGGGATCTGCTTCCAAGGAAGGATGTAGTTGGTGGATGAACATCCCAGTGTCCCTGGCCTTTGGTGCGATGATCCTGAAGCATGTTCTGCAGCTGTTTATCAGCAGGTGTCCTGTCTGACCGAGCCCCACATGACTCATCAAGAACCCTTTGCTGGCCTTCCTCCCTTCCCCATCTCACTTTCTCACTTCCTCCGTCCTTCCTGGGATCACTTCACAAAGAAGCTACTTGGGCTCCCATCTTTGTTTCAAGGTCTAATTCTGTGGGAAAACTAGCATCTTTTATCAGCTTTTTCTTATTCATGGGAGTTTTACATCTCTGTTCACACATCCATTTGGTGAGATGGTTGGGTTGATGTTCTCTGGAGGGACATTATGGAGCTCATCACTTTATGCTTTCCTTCTGAAGTCTTCATGGATAAAGAGAGGAAGGAAGCCCTGGTAAGTGCAGTATGCAGGTTCTGACCCAAAAAGGGCTTCTGATATTTGTTTTTCAAAAATGGAAGGAAATAAGTGTGACATAGACTGTACTACACATTGTAAGGGCACATACTGTTATATGAAAATTTCATTTTGATCATATGTGAATACATTTACATGTTGGTGAACTATTAATAGATTTCTTAACATGGGTCATGGTCAAAAATTTTGGAAGTCATTGCATTAGTCAGCATCTTTCTTTTTTTTTTTTTTTACTGTTCCAGGATCAATTCTTCCTATTCTCCTTTAGTAATAGCGCCTTGATATTCCATTCAACAAGGAAAAGAGACTGTACGCCTAATTGGATATAGTCTTGGTGGGGCTGTCAATGAAGGTTCCAGCATTCTTTGGGCAACAGATGGTCACATGACCCACAGATGGTCAATCAGATGATTGCTCCAGGAAATTGAACCTAGAAAGGGCATAAGCAAGGGCTGAAAATAATTGAAGATACTTCGTTCAAAGGGGATATCTCATTTTTCCTGCTAGCTAGATCTTTGAAGTTCCTTGACTTTTTTCCTTTCAAGATATGGTTGTTCAGCCATTGGGTTGGTTCTGTGAAATATCTGTGGATCACTTCTCTATATTTTTTAACCACTTAGGTAGATTGAACTGTTTCCTATTGCTAGAAATGAAAGAAACTTCCCATACCTGAGAGCACTGGAGTTATCGAACACTAACTCTACTACTTCCTGCCTGTGTGGCTGGAAAATTGCTTAACTTTTCTAAGTTTCAAGTTCCTCTCCTATACTGGAGGTTATTGATAATTAATATGGCCACTGATTATTGATAACCAATTATGGTTATCATAATAAATTAATATCAAATATTAATATTAATATGGCCACTGACCCTAGACCCTCAATTAGTGGCAACTACTATTGTGGACCAAATTGTAGTCATCTTGGTTTACTGGTGATGACTTTCCACTTATTAAATATCTGTGGAGTGAATGAATAAGTGAATCCATAGGACAATGTGGATTTTCATAACTAAAATGCACAGGTTAATTTCTTTAGACAGTTATAATTCCTTGGGTATTAAATATGTGATTTGTTGTTCAAAGACTTAATATGAGAAAATGTTCATGACCTGGAGTTAGGCAAAAGAGTTCTTATTAATAATAACAAAACCATTATTCATAAAAGAAAAAAATTAATAAATGGGACAGCATCAATAAAAACTTTTACTGTGTGAAAGACAGTATTAAGAAAATAAAATAACAGTCTAGAGACTGGTAGAAACTGTTTTGCAGGTCACATATCTTACAAAGAAATTTGTACCTAAAATATACAAAACTTAAAACATAGACTAATTTAAAACTCGGCAAAAGACCTAGATATATCACTACACAGAATACATGGAAGGCAAATAAGCTCAGTATCATTAGTCATTAGGGAAAAACAAAGCTATAATGAGATACAACTACCTATGTACCAGACATGCCAAGTTGCTTCAGTTGTGTCTGATTCTTTGCGACCTTAAACACTACAGCCTGCCAGGCTCTTCTGTCCATGGGATTCTCCAGGCAAGAATATTGGAGTGGGTTACATGTGTATCAGAATGGCTAAATAAAAATACTGACAGTACTAAATACTGATAAGGATACAGAGTAACTGGAACCCTTCCACATTGTTGGTGGGAAGAAAAAATGGTTCAACTTCTCTGGAAGACATGTTGATAGTTTCTTATGAAGTTAGACATCTGTCTCAACAATCTCAGTCCTGAGAAATGAAGTGAAAACTTGAGTTCACACAAAACCTGAACACATGTAACAGCACTCATCGTAATCATCCCAAACCAGAAACAACTCAAAGGTCCTTCAGCAGTTGAATGGATATACAATCTGTGGTACATTCATACAATGTAATAAAACTCAGTGATAAATAGGGATGATGCCATGAGGCAGAAATAAATATCAATGCACACAACAAACTTGGATGAGCTTCAAAGGCGTTATGCTGAGTAGAAGAAGCCAGTATCAAAAGGTTACATATAGCATGATTGCATTTGTGCAACGATTAAGCGACAGTGGCGGTAACAGTAGAGATAGCACCAAGAGATTTCCCTGGCGGTCCAGTGGCCAAGATGCCACGCTTCTGCTGCAGGGGGCGTGGGCTTTCTCTCTGGTTAAGGAACTAAGATCCCACATGAAGTGGAAAAGCCAAAAAGTAGAAAAAGTAAGAGAGAGAGAGAGAGAGATAGCACCAAGGTGTTCTTTGAGGGTGATGGAAGAATAGCTCTGTATTCTCATTATGGTGGTCATCGCATGAATCTATACTTATGTTAAAATTCATAGACTGTACATCCAAAAAATCAATAATAATTAAAAAAATGCCTTTTCATTATGTAGAGTGAGGTGATATTCATTTGGATAATTTGGTATCCCGCAGACCTGCCCCTCCAATACAGTAACCACCTGCCCCATGTGCCTAGGCTGGTCCCAATGGAGGTGTAGAGCGAGCATAATGTACATCTGGATTTCAAAGACTTAGAACAAGAACAAGAACATATGCTATCTCACTGATGTCGTATGTTGGTTATACCAGAGTTGGCCCCAAAAGTTCATTCAGGATCTTATGGAAAAACCCGAACAAACTTTGGGGCCAACTCCAATACATAGAAAAAATACTCTTTTAGATAGATGGGTTGAATAAAACATATCATTAATTTCAGCTCTTTCTTTTTACTTTTAAAAATGCGGTTACTGGAGAGTTATAATTACAAGATGTA
Organism: Nanger dama; assembly: GCA_917880005.1. NCBI lineage: Eukaryota > Metazoa > Chordata > Mammalia > Artiodactyla > Bovidae > Nanger > Nanger dama. Next base: position 1,808,506 of record CAKJTW010000075.1, read on the forward strand.
CCCAGGGTTGTGTTTTAATTGAACAGTGCTGCTCTGAATGACATGACTGGGGAGGAATCGGAGGGGGGTCTGGGTTGTTCTCCCTTTACCTGGATGAGCGGGTGGAGGGGTGCCGTGAGCAGGGTGGACCACCACCTGCCCAGGCTCCTGCACCTGGGAGCCAGTCTGGCTGAGAGGTGGCTGCACTCTTCACACCTGCTCTGCTTCCTGTCTGTCCAGCTCTTCCTAATCTCTGGAGGAGAAGGAGGGCTGGGTGAGGCACAGTTTCCCAAAGAAGGGGTAGGGCTTTGGATTAGATGCGGATGAGATTTGGCTCTTGTCAGTCATGAGCTTGAATTCCATTGTAGCTAGCAGTTAGCTGTGCAGCTCTTGTTCATTCTTAACCCCAGTTTCTTCAAGAGCCAGAGAGAATCATTGTTCGCCCCTGGGGTTTCCTTGCCTCCTAGGGCTGTGAAGAAGACAGACAGTGGGCTACGGAAAGCACCCAGTAGGCCTTCAGGTGATGGGAATTCTGCTGTTGCTACCGCTGCCTCGCCTGCTGTTTGCTGTCCCACCTCAGGGTCTGTTTTTTGTTTTCTCTCTCTCTCTCAGTTGAACCCCGCAGGCACTCTGCCCAACTTTTCTCCCTGATTCAGCACTGAGAAATGCCGAGGCAAGCTTTCCCATGAAGCTGCTTGTCAGCAAACACCCACTCCTGTCTCTGCATTCCCCCATGTGTCAGAGGCCAGCCTGGACTCCACACGAGGCCCAGGGTCGTGCCAGCACCAGGGCTGACTCCACACACACCCGGGCCCCCCACCCCTAGACCTCAGGGTTGTGCTCCCAACCTGGGAGATTAGAGATTAGAGACTCCCAAACAGTGTAACAGTGCAGGGGGAAAAACGTCCTCCAACAGGCTACAGGGGGTGCAGCAATTTTCCCAGATTCTGTTTCAAAAGCATCAAAGCCTTGGTTTCAAACATTTAGTTGACACATGATCTGCCTTTCCCACTGTCTCCCCTTTACCTTTAGTTCTCATTGAACGTTTACTATGTTATTCCTGTTGCTTGCCTCCTATTGCTCCGTGTCACCATCAAATGTTAGGCAGATACAGAGTAGCTTGATCAGCTTCATAGATTTTCATCAAACGAGCTTGTTAAGCTCCTGTCTGGGCATGGCCCAGCGTGGGGCTCCATGGAAGGGAAGTTAAAGAGACATGAGTGGTCTCTTGGGGTTCGCACAAAATGCTGGTCACGGTCGCTACCTGGTAGGGCTACCTTGATCGCCGCCAAGACTTTGAGAGCTGTGAGGTCTTGTCAGATCCCTGGTTCACAGGGCCGTGGTTGAAAAACCTCAGAAGCAGGACTGGGGTGGGACCTCAAGCCACCAAAAGAGGCCCTGTTCTAGGAGAGTGGCAGCAGTGGTCAGCCACCTGGGTTTTGGAATCCGGCAGCTGTAGGTTTGCGACTGGGCTGTTCCACTCAGGAACCTCCAGGGTGCAGAACCTAGTCTTCCTGAGCCTCAGTTTCTCATCTGTGACCTGGGATCACAAAACCAGTCTCCTAGCTGCTTGTAAGAGTGTAACACCTGCTGTTTTCTGGGCTGCTGCTCTGTGCCAGGCACGGCACTAATTACTCTACAGTTTTTTTCTTCTTTTTTTTTTTTTTTTGCTGTGCTGGGTCTTTGCCGCTGCACAAGGGTTTTCTCTAGTTGCGGAGAAGGGGGCTACTCTCCAGTTGTGGTTCAAGGGCTTCTCACTGCGGTGGCTTCTATTGTTGCAGAGCATGGACTCTAGGGTGTTTGGGCTTCAGTAGTTGTGGCACATGGGCTTGGTTGCTTTGTGACATGTGGGATCTTCCCAGACCAGGGATTGAACCCACGTCCCCTGCATTGACAGGTAGACTTCCAAATGCTGGACCACCAGGGAAGTCCCTCTACAGGGGCTTTCTCATTTAATTCTTAGACAATTCCATGAAGCAGGTATTGCTTTTACCTTCAGTTTACAGATGAGGAAATGGAGACTTAGAGAGGTTAAATAATATGCCCAATATCCCACAGTGGACAAATGTAGGAGAAGGATTTCAATTTGAGTCAGCTGCTACAACGGGGCTTCCCCTGGTGGCTCAGAGGTGAAGGGGGCTTCCCTGGGTCATGAAGATTCCTTGGAGCAGAGCATGGAAACCCATTCCAGTATTCTTGCCTGGAGAATCCCATGGACAGAGGAGCCCGGTGGGCTACTGTTCATAGGGTCACAAAGAGTCAGACACAACTGAGCAACTTAGCATGCAGGCTCATGCCTCTGCCCCACATGCTGTTCCCACCCAGACCCCATGCCCGCGCTCAGGAGGACACAGGGCAGTTAGTCCTAGAGCATTCAGGCAGCGGAAGGTCCTCCCACGGGTACAGGGAGTTGGCAGGAGCTGGGGCTCTGTATGAGCTAAGTTTCTAGGCTCTCTGAAGCAAGATCTATTGCCCCTTCCGGCTTCACTTATACAACACAAACTCTAAGGGAAAGTTTGATAATTTCAACATGGTGACCACAGAGCCTGAAATCCTAAGTTTGGGGCCATCTGAGCACTGGGCCCAGCGTGACTGCACTGGTCAGACATTCATGAGACTGACATTGTTTGAAGTGCTTTTAAAGGCATGAGTTTTTCTACAGTGAGAAATAAATGCTTCCCTTTTTCTTGGCTCTTGCTCGTGGGAGTGGATGCATTTCCATGGATGTGTATTTTAAAACACCCAGCACCAGCTCAGCCTATGTGACTGGGGAGAGATGAGTGTCCGGGAAGCCTGCTTTATCTAGCTTCTCTGTTGCGCCTTCAGTGGTCACGCTAAGGACTCCTGAGCTTGCAGTACTTCTCTCTGTCGAGTTCAAGGAGTGTTTAATTTACATCTTCCTTGGGAGTGGAATAGAGCTGTGGCTAATGATTTTGATTCCAAATAGTTGGGTTTCTATTCCTCAAGAAGTTCAGATACTTGGGGTGATTGACTAAGCTTCCAGCTCTGCCACTTTCTAGCCATTTGACCTTGGGCCAGTTACTTAACCTTTTTGAACCTCAGTTTTTCTGTCTGTAAAATAGGCATATGGTACCCATCTCCTGTGACTCTTTGAGGATTATAAGTGACAATGGTGTGACAAGCACCCAGCACAGTGCCTGACTTGTGTTGACTATTCAATAGCTGTTGACCACTATTCTCATTCCTGAGCTTAAGAACAGCAACAGAACTTAAGTGTGTTTGTGTGTTTGTTAATGAATGGATTCTGAATAAATGAAAAGTGTATCATCTAATAATGATGCTTGAGATGTGTTCATCGCGTTGTGGTTCACAACCACTTTAGCTCCATAAGGGGTGGAAAAGTAAGAAGAGCAAGAAATCTATTATCCTGCTTTACATTCTGGGCAAATAGAAACTTAGAGATGAACGACTGCTCGTTCACTCAATAGTCATTTTTAAAAAGTTTTCTTTATTTTATTTTTGGCTGTGCTGGGTCTTCATTGCTGCACTCGGGCTTTCTCTGGTTGTGGTGAGCGGGGAACACTCTCTGTTGCTGTGCGTGGGCTTCTCGTTGTGGTGGCTTCTCTTGTTGCGGAGAACAGGCTCCAGGCTTCTGTAGTTGCAGCATGTGGGCTCTAGGGCACTCGCTCAGTAGTTGTGATGCCTGGGCTCAGCTACTCCATGGCATGTGGGACTTTCCTGGATCGGGGATTGAGCTGGTGTCTCTTGCATTGCCAGGTGGATTCTTAACCACCGGACCACCAGGGAAGCCCTCAATAGTCATTTAATGAGCACTTACTATGTGCAAGGCACTCTATTAGGATAAAAAGGAACGACAGTGTTTTCCCCAGTCCTTTTGAAGAAAATTACTCTGGGTCAGGTTACCTGGAGCAGGGTTGCAGGAAGATGCAAGTGATGGTGCAAAAACAAGTTTCAGTGGTTTCCAAGCAGAAAGATTCACTCTCATACATGTTGTTGGTTCGTCATGGGTCAGCTTGTGGCTCTGCGCCACCCAGTTTTCACTCCAAACCAGACAGATGGAGGAGTCGCAGTTTGGAACATCACTGATTGTAGGGACAGGAGAAAGGAGATCTGAGACCAGGAGGGTCTCATGCCAGCAATCAAATTCTCCACTCATGAGCCAGACTTTTAATATGGTCCCACCCAGCCACATGCGTGGCAGTGCAGGAGATACAAGAGACCTGGGTTTGATCCATGGGTCAGGAAGATCCCCTGGAGCAGAAAATGATAACCCACTCCAGGATTCTTGCCTGGGAAATCCTGTGGACAGAGGAGCTTGGTGGGCTACAGTCCATGGGGTCACAAAGAGTCAGATATGACTGAGCATGCATGGACAATTGCATCCATCCAACCACAGAAGGCAGGGCAGGAAAATAAGATTAGAGATACCCAGCAGGCTGAGAGCTGGAAATGCTTGGTGAACAGATTCCAGCTGGGCAGGCTCTCGATGATGGGTAGGAGTTAGGTGAACATGGGTGGAGGGGGATTGGGTGGGGATAGCAGAAGGAGGATGGAGATGAAGAGAAAAAGCGATGGAAGATGGGGGTGGGGGGCATGGGAAAGGACAGAAGAGACAGGAGGCAGAAATGAGTGGAGGTGTTGGGAGGAAGAATAGTGAGTCTGTCAATCTGGTTGGAAGAGTTTGATTCAACAGTTTAATAAATACTGACTCAACTTCCTTTTGTGTTTTAAGTGCTGTGGATACAGAGAAGAATAAAACAAGATACCTACCTGGCAGTCTAGGGGAGAGAGCTTTTGCACAGAGAACAAAAATAATCAAAATATCAGAAAGAGTAGAGAATATTTATGTTTGCCAGGCACTCTTCCATGATCGGTATATATCTTAACTCATTTAATCATCATTGTAGCTCCTTGAGGTAATTGCTGCTGGTCTTAGCCATTTTGGACTTCACTGGTGGTTCAGACAGTAAAGAATCTGCCTACAATGTAGGAGACTTGGGTTCGATCCCTGGGTTGGGAAGATCTCCTGCAGAAGGAAATGGCAGCCCACTCCAGTATTCTTGCCTGGAGAATTTCATGGACAGAGGAGCCTGGCAGGCTACAACCCATGGGGTCAAAAAGAGTTGGACATGAGTGAGGAAGCAACTAACAGTTACCCATTTTACAGGTGGAGAAACTGAGGCACGGTATGGCTGGGCATAGCAAAAGTGGACTTCAAGTCTAGGCACTCTAAGTCCAAGGTCCTTGCTTTTGATTGTCACTATACTGCTTTTGCTTGAAAATTTGTGAACTGGGACTGTGCCTATAATCTTGGATAGCAAGTAGTTTTGCCTTCAGACCCAAAATGATAGATTGCTATTGGCTGTGTGGAGCTCCATGTTGGGAAGGCTTCCAAGATGAAGCTGGGACTAGGGAGAAAAGAATGATGTGATTAATTAGTAACGCCTGCCATGGGCATGAGAGGTGGTATTGTCAGCACAATATTTTAAGTAACCCTGGTTTGTTTAATGCCTACAGCGAAGTGTATTTTATCAATTTATTAACAAACAAAGAAGTCAAAACCAAACTACTAATTCATTGACTGTTTCCCTCACTTTTCAATCTGTTGTGTAACTTTAAGTCTTCATCATATTTTTGGCAGCATAGATACTCCTTGTTTGAAAAGCTAGCTTTCCTTTCTGGAGATTAATTTTTAAATATCAAAACTGCAGTCCCCTTAGGCAAGCATATACCTTAATTGTCAAAACAATAAAAATATCAGCCACGGTGAATGCTCATTCCATTGTGCTCTTGGTGCAATCATTAGATGGGATGCTATGGCAGTGATATAATAAATAAGATTCTAACTGTGAAATCCAAGTTCTATACAAGGAAGACTCTACAACTAACTTGGGGAATTTAGCAGAAAATCCAGCTGTAGAGTGTTTCATTAGTGAAACTTCCTGTCCTAAAATGTTGTAGGCATTCCTCTGAGGGGAAGGTTCTAGAAATATTGTCTCCCCATCCCCAACTCCAATCTCTTTCCTTGGCTTTTTTCCAAAGAAAAGCTGGGCATCACTTCTCTCTGCTTAGATTTTTGTCTCTTTCTTATTCTTTCCCCATACATTTCTTGTAATGGAGTTCAAATCTAGTTGCACTGAGGTATAGATACCAACTAGGAGCTTAGAGCTCTATTGATGAATAGTCATCCTCTCCTGAGATAGTTTTGATCAATTGCTTCTGCCTACTAAAATGGTGAGTCAAGAATGTTTGCAATGGACTTAGCCTGAAAGCACACTGGGATTGACTAGTGATGTCTGCAGTAGGTATAGGCTAGGGATAGGGACAATTATTTGCAAAGGTTCCCACTGACTTTGCCATGCTCGCAAGCCTGTACAGCTCTTACAGCTGTGATGTTAAAGAATGAGCTTGGAGTTTGGTTTTAGGGGATGCTAGTTCAAGTCCTGTCCTTTTCTATGTGAATCTTGGATGTATCACCTATGTTCTCTTTGTCTGAACAAAACTTGTGTAAAACTAATTCTCCTTATGGAGTGGTTGTAACTATCATAGAGATGATGCACATTCATTCATTTAACCTGTTGAGCACAGTGTGAGGTGCTGGGGATGTGCTGGGGGATACACTGTGGATGTGGTTCCTGCCCACACAGACCTTACAGTCTACCCTGGGGGATTTATTAGCTTTTTACTGCTGTGTAACAATTCACTGCACATTTAGAGACTTGAGACAGGGTACACTGTGATGCTGCGCTTTCTGTGTGTCAGGAGTCTAGGCACGGTCCTAGAAGTTTGCAGTCAAGATGTAGACCAAGCTGTGTTCTCATCTGGAAGCTTGACTGGGGAAAAACTGCTTCCAAGCTGATTTAGTCTGTTGGAAGAGTTCACTTTCTTACCATGATAAGACTGTGGGCCCTGATTTTGTCTGGCTATCAGCTGGATTCTGCCTGTGGGTCCTAGAGACTGCCCATGACACCTAGAGGCCATCTGCATTTCCTTGTCTCATAAGCTTCTTCATGGCCAGTTAAACCTCATCAAGTCAGCAAGGAAGGTCTCTCACTCCAGTCTGCTGAGATGGAGTCTTATGTAACCTAATGTAACTGTGGAGGTGACATCCCTCCACTTTGCTCTGTTCTGTTGACTAAGACATAAGTCACAGGCTCTGCACATTCTCAAGGGAGGGGTTTTCCCAATCATCTTTTGGTTCTGCTGTGGTTATGATGTCCAAGTTATAGTCTTTGGGGAAAAATGGCAAGTTACCAGTACAATTTTTATACTCTGCTCCTATTTGTGTAATATATATGGGTATGGATTATTTCTGGAATAATACATAAGAAAGTGGTAAGCAACTGTTGGCTCTGCAGAGGGAAACTGGATGGCTGGGGTACAGAGGAAAATTTTCACTTAATTCTCTATGATAGCTGTTACATTTAAAATACGTGAGTGCTCCATTTCAATGGTAAGCAAGTGCTGCTCTTTGCTTACCTGGGAAACTCCAAATCCTTGAACCTGATCTGGCTCAGCCTTTGTTTTCAGGCTTATTATTTACTCTTCTTAGTATATTTTAAAACTGTTGTGATAAAATGATACCCCACCTCCACACCCAGGATGTCCATGTCCTACTCCCTGGAATCTGTGCATGTTACCTAATATGGCAAAAGGGACTGTGTAGATGTGATTCAATTAGAATCATGAGATGCGGTGGTGATCTTGGATTTTTTTTTTTGGTCATGTCACTTGGCTTGTGGAATTTCAGTTCCTGATCAGAGATTGAACCCTGGCCCTTGGCAGTGAGAGTGCAAAGTCCTGACCACTGGACCACCAGGGAATTCCCGATCCTGGGTTATTTGAGTGGATGCAATGCAATCAATCCCAAGAGTCCTAGGAGTGAAAGAGGAAAATGAAAGTGTCAGAGTCAGGTTAGGAGAGTTGAGGATGGGAGTGCAGGTTGGAGTGATGTGATTGCTGACACTGAAGAGGAAGGAAGGAAAGGGCCATGAGCCGAGAGATGCACGCAATCCCCGGAAAAGTCAAGGAAGCAGACTCTCCCCTGGAGCCTCTAAAAACATACAGCTTGGTTTTGGCCAAGTGAGACCTGGTTCAGACTTGTGACCTCCAGAAACTGTAAGAGAATAAATTTATGTTTTTTTCAGCCTCTACGTTTGTGGTAATTTTTTTACAGCAGTCACAGGAAGTGAACTCAACGGTGCTTGTCAGATAATATTTCAAGAAATTAAGGCTTTTGAGGGAATAGCAATGAAAAAAATTCTCCAAAGTCAAATAGAAAACAATTATAATTACATTAAATGAGGTATAATTTACACATAACAAAATATACATTCTGTGTACTGCTCTATGCATTTTGGCATATGTATACATCCATATGCTTTCAACCAGAAGATGAAATGGTTTGACAGCATCACTGACTCAATGGACATGAATCTGAGCAAACTCCAGGAGATAGTGAAGGGCAGGGAAGCCTGGGGTGCTGCTGTCCATGGGGTTGCAAAGAGTAGGACACGACTTGGTGACTGAGCGACCACAACAAGGCATCCATATGTGTATGTTGCATACAATCCCAATCAAGGTACAGAATATGTCCATTACCCCATGAATATATCTGTTTTCCTTTTGCCCCTTTGCAGTCAATCCAATCCCCACCTCTAGCTTAGGCAGCCATGGATTGGCTTTGTGTCCCTAGACAAATTATTTAAAACCACAGGGCTTCTCAGGACCTTTACAATATTTAGAGTACTGTGAATGTCCAAGGGTCATTAGTCAAGGTGTGTATCTTCAAGTAGCAGACCATAGCCATTTCCTTGGCTTGTAAAAGGGGGAGGAAACTTCTAGACTGAAGCCATAGTATGGAAGATAAGCAGGAAAATCTGAATTTCAGGGAGCGAGACTCAGAGTAGTGAAAAGACTTGCTCCAGGGTGCCAGGTAGTAAGTGACAGAGTCTGTATTTGAACTCAGATTTCTACTGCGGAATCCCTGAAGCTTGCTGCTGCTTGTGGCAGCCTCCTTTTCCAGGGCTGTTTCAACACTGAGGTGTTTCTGGTTGCAGGTTTAAGAAGTCAGAGGGTTAGAAATTTCCTGGGGGCCCAATGGTTAGGACTCCAAGCTTTCACTGCAGGGGCCTGAATTTGATCCCTGGTTAGGGAACTAAGATCCCACAAGCCTTGGGGCATGGCCAAAAAGGAAAAAAAAAAAAAAGAGTGCTCCATGTTTTCAGGGGAAGGCCACCCTTCCCAGACCTCCTCCCCCACTGCCTGCAGTCAAGAGGTCTGGGTCCTTTCATGGCCTTTATATGATGTCAGGAAGAAGTGAAGGGGATATTTCAGAATTCTCTATGTCACTGGGAAGAGCCCTGTTTCTCCTTCAACACTCACGGTTTCTCCTACCTACCACTTTGGGGCCAACATGGTCAATCTCGCTGTGTTATTGCTGTTTACACAAGTTGCCACAAAGAACCGAGGTTTCCAGGATACCCGTCATCTTGCTGATCTTCGTCCCCATCCAGCTCTGCATCTTCCCTTCCATGAATTTATCGAGTATTGCTCCCTGTCTCCTGAAACTGTTTTGCTATTGCTCTGGGGCCCATGATTGGTGATCAACAAAATCTCCTGTATCCTCAACAACCTTTGAATAACCCCTTCACTTTCTTCCTCCTACAGACTGGGTCTCACCCAAGGGCACGGTTTTCCCTGTAGCCCTTTCCTATAATCTTCTGGCGCATTGGCCTAGATGTGGGGTTGTTGTTTGTTAGTTGATAAGTCATGTCTGACTCTTTGTGACTCCATGAACTATAGCATGCCAGGCTTCCCTGTTCTTCACTATCTCCCAGAGTTTGCTCAAAACTCATGTCCATTGAGTCAGTGATGCCATCCAACCATCATCCTCTGTTACCTCCTTCTCCTCCTGCCCTCAATCTTTCCCATCATCAGGGTCTTTTCCAGTAAGTCAGCTCTTCATATCAGGTGGCCAAAATACTGGAGCTTCAGCTTCAGCATCAGTCCTTCCAACGAATATTCAGAGTAGGTATCATGTTTATCCTAATTGTTCCCTTGTGGTCCTTCCAGAAAATTTGACTGTTTCCTCACTAAAAAGCAATGCTTAATATTCTCCCCGGAGCAGTTGGAGAGCAGGTCGCACTCTAACACCTTAAAGATTTTAGCTTCTGGCTCATTGTCGTGCTCTCCAAAGATATTCCTGTCCTGGTTCTTGGTGATTTCACTGTCTGTGTAGATGGTCCAGGGCCCTCCAGTGGTCTTCCTATCGTCTTACCTGAGCCATGAATGCCCATGACACACCCCAGAACACTGCTGCCCAACAGAGCTGTCTGTGTTGATGGAAATATTATCTGTCCTCTCCAATAAGCCACTAGCCACACATGGCCATTGGGTACTTGAAATGTAGCTAGTTTAATTAAAGAACTGGATTTTAAGCTTTAAAATTTAAATAGGCACCTATAGTTAGTCTGTACCATATTTGATAACACAACCTGGACCATGGAATCAGCACTAATTGTACTCCCTTCACAATTCAAGTTTTAAGAATCCCATTCTTTGTGGCCATCTAACTTTCCTGTTTAATTCTTCCATTTGTTGACCCTAATGCTTGTTTGCACTGTGGTGTTGGAGAAGACTCTTGAGAGTCCATTGGACTGCAAGGAGATCAAACCAGTCAATCCTAAAAGAAATCAGTCCTGAATATTCATTGGAAGGACTGATGCTGAAGCTGAAACTCCAATACTCTGGCCACATGATGCTAAGAACTGACTCACTGGAAAAGACCCTGATGCTGGGAAAGATTGAAGGCAGGAGGAGAAGGGGATGTCAGAAGATGAGATGGTTGGATGGCATCACTGACTCAGTGGACACGAGTCTGAGTAAACTCTGGGAGTTGGTGATGGACAGGGAGGCCTGGCGTGCTCCAGTCCACAGGGTTGCAAAGAGTCAGATATGACTGAGCAACTGAACTAAATGCTTGTTTGATTTCACTGGGACTTGCTATCCGGTGATCCTATTATGTTTTCAAAATAAGTCTCTTATTTTGTTGTATTCTCATGTCCTTTTAACTGAGCTTAAATTCCCTGATCTTTCATATTATTTCTCTTGCATACAGCTGCAACAAATCTGCCGCTTTCTCCCTCATTGTAGGTGTCTGGCTAAACCTCAACCCTTGTTAACTCCAACTGTGCTCTCTCTCCTTCAATCTGAACGTGACCCTGGACATGGCTGGAGAAGAAAGGATGGTGTGTCACACGGATGGAATCAATGTTGCTTAACAAACACCCCTTTTCTAGACAGCTATTTAAGAGATTATCCTCTCTCCTCATGCCTCTAAGACTCTCCACCCCTCCCTTCCCCTCCCTCTCAATGGACAAACTTGATTCTTATTTCAAGGAGAAATCTTAGGCAACAGAGTAAACTTCCAAAATTCCCACCACTTTTTCTACCAGTTTGCCCATATCTGGTCACCTGTAATCAGTCTTCCTTAATATTATTGGTTGAACTGTTCATGCCCCTCTTTCGGGCTGGCTTCTCTTGTATGCTAGATTTTTATCCCCTTCTGCTTATCAAGGACAATTTTCCACTCTCCTTCAAGCAGCTATCAATGACTCATTCTCACCAGGGTACACACATACTACGTACCCTATGAATTTCTCTTCCTCAGGGCTTAGCATCTGCTCTTCTCTTTACCTACCATTCTGTTCCAGTCAATACTCACAAAACTTGTCTCTTCATTTCCTTTGGGTCTTTGCACAACTACCACCAGCTGAGTGTACTATTTAAAACTGCAAAAGATTTTCCCTTCCTAATTCATTTTTATTTTTCTTCATGGTACTCGCTACCATCAGCATGCTATAGACTATTCATTGGACCCTCAAGGGCAGAGATTTTTCATCTCTTTCTTTTCATTGCTATATGTCAGCACCTAGAATAGCGTCCTGCATAAACTGGGTCCTGATGAATGTTTAGAAAGAGCTGTACAGCGACTTGGTGTCTTTGACATTCCTATCGGTTTGTAGTGATGGTGTCATTTTTTCCTTACAAAGAGGGACAGCTATTCAGAATGCTTACCAGCCTTCATTCTCAGTTGGAAGTTCTTAGGGCTGGGCTTCTCAGGCTTTAATGTGTATCTGAATTACCTATGGATCTTCTTAAGATAGGGCTTCTGATTCAGCAGAACTGAGGTGGGGCCTGAGAGTCTGCATTTCTATCAACTCCGTAGGTCATATAGATGCTTGCTGCTGATCCAGACCACAGTTTGAGTAGAAGGCTGCTTGAATCATCACAAGCCTTGTTCTTTTTCTTTTTAATAAATTAGAGTGAGCATGAATATTTACATGAGATATTTACATATTTACAGTGTAAACATGACCCTGAGTTCAAGCAGTTCTGTGGTCAGCATCTCTGTAGTTCCAGGTTACAAGATTTGGATGGAGAGCTTCATCCATCACTACATACTCTGGGGGAGGGAATGTTGGCTGGTTAGGCTGTTACTTGATGACTGTCCATTGTTCTGGGGAGAATTTATTTGTGTGTGTGTGTTTAAGAATATTGCGGCTTCTCCAGCGGCTCAGTAGTAAAGCATCTGCTTACAATACAGGAGACACGGATTTGATCCCTGGGTCAGGAAGATCCCCTGGAGGAAGGCATGGCAACCTACTCCAGTATTTTTGCCTGGAGAATCCCATGGACAGAGGAGCCTGGTGGGCTACAGTCCATAGAGTTGCAAAGAGTTGGACACGACTGAAGCAGCTGAGCATATAAGAATATTATTGTTGATTGTAATAAGTTTGCTGTCAATTGTCTAATGCAATTTGCCATGTTTTGGCATGAAATCAATGCAAAGACAAGCCTTGCCTTTCTGCTTAGGTTATTATTATTACATCACTCTGCTTCTGTCCAGAAAAAAAATGTGGAGTGCTTCCTCTGATAATTGCCATTATCTATTACTTTTAAAATCATAGTCAGGGCCTTGCTGTATGGTTTGTATATGACATGAAAAGGTCCAGCTTGGGGCTGGGGGTCAGGAAGAGACTGGAAACCAGCTAGCACCTCTTTGCCAAGCCAGGTACTCTGGTTGGGTTGCATTGCCTTTTTCACCTAGAGGAGGGCTGTTTTGCAAATTGAATAAGGCATCTGATATTTGATGGCTCTGGTCATAAAGCTAGGGAGGGCTGCAAAGGAAGTTAGAGAGTCCTGAGCACAGCGCTGTGACTTTAGGGGTGTAGATACTGAAGATAGAGTGCTTGTCCCGCTTCTCATCAACATCATCAGCATCCTCACCCTCAGCTAACACTTACTGAGGACTTAAGATGCATAAGAGCTTCCCCTGGTGGCTCAGTGGTAAAGAATATGCCTGCCAATGCAGGAGATGTGGGTTCGATCCCTGGTCGGGAAGATTCCCTGGAGAAGGAAATAGCAACCCACTCCAGTATTCTTGCCTGGGAAATCCCAAGAACAGAGGAGCCTGGCAGGCTACAGTCAATGGGGTCACAAAGAGGTGGACAGGACTGTGTAAGCACAAGGAGGTTAGATGCATAAGGTACTGGACCAATTGCTTTACATACATTCTCTCCTTTGTTCCCTACAACAGCAACCCCCAAAGCTAAGTATTATTATTTTCATCCTCATTTATAGACATATAAACTGAGACCTGGAGAGGTTAAGCAACTTGCTTAGGGTCACAAAGCTATGTTGAGTGTACTTTTCAAAAATGTAAATCATGACTCTCTGACAAATATTAAATGATCCCCCATCACAGATTTTATTTAACTCATTAATTAGTGAGGGAAGGAGTAAGATGTTAACATGTATTCAAAGAGCATTAGAGTATTTAGGTAAATCAGTGCTGCATATTCATTGGAAGGACTAATGCTGAAGCTGAAACTCCAATATTTTGGCCACCTGATGCAAAGAACTGACTCACTGGAAAAGATCCTGATGCTGGGAAAGATTAAAGGCAGGAGGAGAAGGGGACGATAGAGGATGAGATAGTTGGGTGGCATCACTGACTCAATGGACATGAGTTTGAGTAAACTCCAGGAGTTAGTGACAGACAGGGAGGCCTGGCGTGCTGCAGTCCATGGGATCGCAAGCAGTCGGACACGACTGAGCGACTGAACTGAACTGAATTTATGACTTAACAAATAAATATAAGGAAAATGTGGTAGCCTGAGTAATAAATAGTCTCCCCAAAGATATCCATGTCTGGATCCCTGGGACTTGTCAATATGTGATTTTATGAGTGAGCAGGACTTTAAGGGTGTGATTAAGTTAGGGATTTTGAGATGGAGAGATTATTCTGGATTATCTGGGTAGGCCCAATGTAATCATAGGCATTTTTATGAGAGGGAGGCAGAAATGTTTAGAATGAGAGAGATACAGGGGGAAGCAGATGTTGGAGTGATGTGATTTGGAGATGGATGAAATGACTACAGGCTACAGAATGTAGGTGACCCTAGAAGCTGTAAAAATAAAGGAAACAGATCTTCCAGAACCTCCCAAAGGAACCAGACCTGCTGACACCCAACCTTAGCCCAGTAAACTGATTTTAGACTTCTGACTTCTAGAACTATAAGCTAAACTTACATTGTCTTACTCTCTAAGATGTGATCATTGCTACAGCAATAGTAGGGAATTAACATGGAAAATTACTGAATTAGAGAGAAAGCTGGTTAATGTCCAACAGGGCCATAAATCCTAACCCTTGGAACTAACTCTTCTACCAGTTAAATTATTTGCATTTTTACTGAACTGAAATTTACAGGTTAACCTCCAGTCCTGCTGTTGTTGCTGCTAAGTCACTTCAGTTGTGTCTGACTCTGTGCGACCCCAAAGACAGCAGCCCACCAGGCTCCTCCATCCTGGGATTCTCCAGGCAAGAACACTGGAATAGGCTGCCATTTCCTTCTCCAATGCATGAAAGTGAAAAGTGAAAGTGAAGTAGCTCAGTCCTGTCTGACTCTTTGCGACCCCATTGGCTGCAGTCTACCAGGCTCTTCCGTCCATGTGGTCCTACAGAGGTGTAAACTGCACAGTCAGTATAAAGTGAGGTCCAGCATTTCACTGAAAGAATGCCCAGGAATCTCTTTGCATAGTCACAAGTTTAGACAGCAAGGAAGTGGAGGAGCTGGGATTTGAATTGACTCTTCGAAGTGCAGAACTTCTGCGCTTAACTCTTAAGGGATAGCCCTTCTCCCTAGCATTGTTGGTAAACTAACAAGGCAAACCAGTATAAAGAAGACAAAGTTCGCATCAGTTCAGTTCAGTTCAGTTGCTCAGTTGTGTCTGACTCTTCGTGACCCCATGAATCGCAGCACGCCAGGCCTCCTTGTCCATCACCATCTCCCGGAGTTCACTCACATTCACGTCCAATGAGTCGGTGATGCCATCCAGCCATCTCATCCTCTGTCATCCCCTTCTCCTCCTGCCCCCAACCCCCTCCCAGCATCAGAGTCTTTTCCAATGAGTCAACTCTTCGCATGAGGTGGCCAAAGTACTGGAGTTTCAGGTTCAGCATCATTCCTTCCAGAGAAATCCCAGGGCTGATCTCCTTCAGAATGGACTGGTTTGATCTCCTTGTAGTACAAGGAACTCTCAGGAGTCTTCTCCAACACCACAGTTCAAAAGCATCAATTCTTCAGCGCTCAGCTTTCTTCACAGTCCAACTCTCACATCCATACATGACCACTGGAAAAACCATAGCCTCGACTAGACGGACCTTTGTTGGCAAAGTAATGTCTCTGCTCTTGAATATGCTGTCTAGGTTGGTCATAACTTTTCTTCCAGGGAGTAAGTGTCTTCTAATTTCATGGCTGCAATCACCATCTGCAGTGATTTTGGAGCCCCCCAAATAAAGTCTGACACTGTTTCCACTGGTTCCCTATCTATTTCCCATGAAGTGATGCTCCAAAATCACTGCAGATGGTGACCACAGCCATGAAATTAAAAGACGCTTACTCCTTGGAAGGAAAGTTATGAGCAACCTAGACAGCATATTCAAAAGCAGAGACATTAGTTTGCCGACTAAGGTCCGTCTAGTCAAGGCTATGGTTTTTCCTGTGGTCATGTATGGATGTGAGAGTTGGACTGTGAAGAAGGCAGAGCACTGAAGAATTGATGCGTTTGAACTGTGGTGTTGGAGAAGACTCTTGAGAGTCCCTTGGACTGCAAGGCGATCCAACCAGTCCATTCTGAAGGAGATCAGCCCTGGGATTTCATTGGAAGGAATGATGCTAAAGCTGAAACTCCAGTACTTTGGCCACCTCATGCGAAGAGTTGACTCATTGGAAAAGGCTCTGATGCTGGGAGGGATTGGGGGCAGGAGGAGAAGGGGACGACAGAGGATGAGATGGCTGGATGGCATCACTGACTTGATGGACGTGAATCTGAGTGAACTCCGAGAGTTGGTGATGGACAGGGAGGCCTGGCGTGCTGCGATTCATGGGGTTGCAAAGAGTTGGACACGAGCGAGTGACTGAACTGAACTGAACTGAACTGATGGGACCAGGTGCCATGATCTTAGTTTTCTGAATGTTGAGCTTTAAGCCAACTTTTTCACTCTCCTCTTTCACTTTCATCAAGAGGCTTTTGAGTTCCTCTTCACTTTCTTCCATAAGGGTGGTGTCATCTGCATATCTGAGGTTATTGAAATTTCTCCCGGCAGTCTTGATTCCAGCTTGTGCTTCTTCCAGCCCAGCGTTTCTCATGATGTATTCTGCATATAAGTTAAATAGGCAGGGTGACAGTATACAGCTTTGATGTACTCCTTTTCCTATTTGGAACCAGTCTGTGAGAACACAGCTCAAAAATTGCCAGGATGATTCCCTAAACAGGGGACTGAAGGAAAAAAACCATGCCCCTTCTTAAGCCAGCAATGGAAATTCCTGCTCCAGCTCTCCAAAATCTTGAGTCAAGTTTTTAATAGGTTGTTTGGATAGGTTCCTAGTTGGTGTAACTTGAGAACTTGGATGGGAAACTGAAATACCCTCCCACCCCTCCCGACCTTACTCAGAAGCAAGGGCCCTGAACGTCCCTTCCTTAAATACATACTACTTGATTTGGCATCATAATACCCTATGTAGTAAATGCTTGATAAAGGGTTGAATTGCTTGTGGTTTAGCGGAAGGGAGAGGTGAAGACTTCGGGGCTGGAAAACAGCCTGCAGGAGCAAATGAATGATGGCAAGAACTAGCATGGTAGGGTTTCCCCTGTGGTCTGGTGGTTAGGAATCCACCTGCCAATGCAGAGGACATAGATTTGACCCCTGGTCCAGGAAGGTTTCACATGCCGTGGGGCAACTAAGCCCATGTGCCAGAACTACTGAAGCCTGCGCACCTAGAGCCCATGCTCTGCAACAAGAGAAGCCATTGCAATGAGAGACGGCCTGCATGTGGCAACGCAGACCCAAAGCAGCCAAAAATAAATATATTAATTAACTAAAAAAAGTAGTGTGGCAGTTTTAAGAGATGGTACAGTGAAGGTCCTGATTATAGTTGGGGACTTTTATAGGAAAGTGGGATCTGTGATTGGACAGGCAGAGTGTGGCTAGAGTGTTGAGCACGGGGGAAACGTAGGTTTACGATATAGGGCGATCATTCTTGAAACTGAGCCTGAAAATAAGCTGGGGAGGGTTAGGAACAACTAGTGCACAGACTTTGTATTGGTTTGCTAGGGCTGTCAGAACAGAGTACCATAGAATGGGTGAGGGGGGACTTAAACCATAGAAATTAATTTTCCCACTATTCTGAAGGCTAGATGTTCAAGATCGAGGAGTCAGTAGGGCTGATTCCTAATGATGCCTTTCTCCTTGGTTTGTGATGGCATCTTCTCTTTTGCCTTCACATATTTCTCCCTCTGAAACGAAATTTCTTCTTCTTAGTAGAACACCAGTCAGATCAGATTAAGGTGCGTCGGAAAGAACTCATTTAATTAAACTACCTCTTGAAATCTGACACTGTCTCCTTCGGTGTCTGTGGCTGTGGACTTTGGGCCTCAGGATCCACATAAAGCTCTGGGTCTTTGGACAGACACCTCAGTCCTTGCTTGAGCCGCCTGCCTGGGCCTGTGTGCCAGTTCTTGCCTGCGGGTCTGATTGACCCTACCCATCCCACTGTGCCACCTCCAGTCTCTGGCTAACCTGAGGGTGGTGGGGTGAGGAGGTGTGGGTCTTCTGCCCTGTGCGCTCCCAGACGCAGGCGCCTGGTGGTGGCTGGGATGACCCCACCCTGTAGGCTCCGGGCCACGTGTCAGGCCTCCCCTCCTCCCAGGGTCATCGGCCTGTCTCCCCTGAGAGAAGAGCGTGCTGCTGAGGCTGAAGCAGGCCCTTCCTGTGACTAACCTCACCATACCTCCCCTTTGGGATTTTTCCCATTTTCTAAAAAAAAAAAAAAAAATTGATGGTGGCGGAGGGGTGGCTTCCCAGATGGTGCTAGTGGTAAAGAATCTGCCTGCCAATGCAGGAAACACAAGAGATGTGGGTTTGATCCCTGCGTCGGGAAGATCTCTTGGAGAAGGACATGCCAACCCACTCCAGTATTCCTGCCTGGAAAGTCCCAGGGACAGAGGAGCCTGGAGGGCTCCAGTCCATGGGGTCGCCAAGAATCAAACACGACTGAGCCCACACACCTCTTTAAGCATCCTGTCTCCAAATACAGTCACATTCTGAATAATGGGGCTTAGGACTTCAACAGATGAAAGTGGCAGGGAAGGCACAGTGAAGCCCCTAGGAGACTCCATCCCCAGAGACTGATTCGAGTGACAAGGAATGGGGCCGAGGCTTTGGAAATGAATGCCCAGGACTGAGAACCACTGTGGTGGGGTCTACAGTGTGGGCAACTGGGAATGAAACATAAGGATGCTGTGAACAGAGCTGTCAGCTGGGGAAAGCCTTGCACCTGGCCCTTCCCTGCTCTTATTGGTGGATGGATTTGGGAAAATCACTCCAATATGTTGGACTTCATCTTTGAGTAAAGACAACACTCTGCCTGCCTTCAAGCTTGAGGCTTCTTCCAGTTCTTAAGATTTCTTATTCTAGAAGAAGTTGTAAGGTCTCAGTTTATGGTGGTGGTGAGGATTGCAGCAGACAGGCAGACAATTTTAGTATGCTACGACCACCACTGCAGCTACCTGAAACCCTGCCATTGCTATCAACCATTAGCAACGTCACCAACCACTGATCCTCTGTTGTTATCATAAGCATATCCCCATCTCCACTGCTCCCCCGTGCCTGCTCCCATCACCCCTCCCCAGTGTCATCAGGATGGGCAACTATCATAGCAGCAGCCGCAGCAGCTAGGAGCTCCAGGTCAACAGAGACACAGGCAGGCAGTCACATTTTAGAACTGGATCACTTAGACCAAGTTATTAATTTCAAATGGGTTGAAACTAAAGGCCAGAGAGGTTAATAGTCTTATTCTAGGCCACAGAACTGTTAAACGGAAAAGCTAAGTCCAGGATCCTATCCTTTGACGTTACATCAAGGCTCCTTTCTACTAGCCCACCAGACCTCATCACAGCTCATCAAAGGGGAAAAGCTGGGGCTACTGGAGACCCCACTATCCAAGCTTCCTGTTCCTTCCTGTCAGGAGGATATCATCGTGGCAAGCAGCCCCTTAAGAGGTATAAGAGAGTGGAAATTTGCTATATGACAGCAGGGAGCTCACATCCCGTTCTCTGTGACAGCATGAGGGGGTGGGGTGGGAGGGGAGGTGGGAGGGAAAGGATATATGTATACCTATGACTGATTCATGTTGATATATGGCAGAAACCTACACGATATTGTAAAGCAATTATCCTCCAATTAAAAATAAATTTAACAAAGAAAAGGGATATAATATTCACTCTAGAAGGCTTGCTAAAAAATACTTGCATAGGGTTGTCAGGTCAGTTTATTTCTCTTCCTCAGTTCTTGTCTCATTGCTTCAAAAATTTGGAATGACAGTCTAAAGGGTCTAAAACAACAGACAAGTTACAGCTCTGTTCAGCTCAAGCAGACAGATCTTTCCTAGGCAGACATCCCCAAGATATGGGAGAAGACCAACCCCAAAGGAGGTATCATAGCCATCCCGCCTGGCTTCCTTCTTTTCATACTTCCATCTCCTCCTATGGTTGTGCCTTCCTACGGATTGTAGGAACCACCAATCAAGAAAGGGAATGTAAAGTATTAAAAAAAAAAAAGGGAATGTAAATGGGCATATGCTCAAGGCCGATTGACAACCGCAAGTTATAGAACAACAGGCTCTGTTACGCGTGTATTTGCATAATTCACTCTGTTATAATCAGATGTAGAATATCTACATAAATATATGTAGAATATTTATGAACCCTTAATGGGCTTTTAGCTGCCTAAGGTTACTTGGGGAAGCCCATGTGTTAGTTTGTATCCACTGTGTGCCTAGGGCCTCTGTGCAGGTGTGGGAAAAGTGTGGTTATTTTTGTAGCACATCTGTGAGCTCTCTTGGGAGTGTCAAGGTGTGGTTTAGAGATCAACTTGCATCCTTTTGGCTAGGCCACCCCTCATTGCTCATGCCTAACTTCCTACCTAACAGTGTGTTTCTTAGCAGAACAAGAAAATCCTGCTTATTATTCAGAGGACCATTAGAAACAAAGGTGAAGTTGTAAGTTGCTTCCAGAGTTGTCCCTGGGGTCGACATAGCCAGGGGTCACCCTGGGCGTCATACTTTGAGGAGTTTGTGAAAGGTGAAACACAGAGAGCTAATAGCTGGCAGATAAAATATGTTGATATCATTATGTAAATGTCTGCCACTTTCAGCTTTCCACGTGCAGCATCTCAGTCTGCTATGGCAGCCAGGAAACCTTGCTCCCCATTGTCTCATGTTCTTGGGCACAGCTTCTTAGTTCCTCTGGGAGCAGCTGCCCTTCATGTTCATGTTATGCAGATTTCAACTGGTAAAAGGTACAAGGCAAGAAAGAAGTGTAGAAGAAAAATGCAAATCTCCAAAACTCGTTAGGTAAAAGAGCCTTTTATTGGTCCTAAATTCTAAAAGTTTGTTTCTGTCTCTCTTGTACAAAACCTAGGTGGTCAGCAGGAGGTGTGTACTTTTAGTCATTTCTCTACTCAGGGAACCACATGCAGAGGACACATTGCAAGAGGCAAACTAAATTATTAAGAGGGACCTACATTTGAGCAAGAACACAGAGATGGACTCAATTATGAAAGACCAAAGCTTTAGAGAAATGACCAAGTCCTGTGAATTCCTGAAGGGCATAGAAAAGACACCTATACATAAATTTGTTTATCAAATTCCAATAGACCCAAATAAGAGGTGGAGAAGGAAATGGAAACCCACTCCAGTGTTCTTGCCTGAAGCATCCCAGGGACAGCAGAGCTTAGTGGGCTGCCATCTATGGGGTCACACAGAGTTGGACACGACTGAAGCGACTTAGCAGCAGCAGCAAATAAGAGGGGCACCCATGAAATTTCAAAAGGCCAAAAGAATCACAAATATTAAGTGTGAGTGATTTCAAACAACGGTGGCAAACAAATGGAATTCATTACCTTTAGATGTAGGAATATATCATTGTGCTTTTAATTTGCATTTTCCTAATGGCGATTGCTGTTCAACAACTTTTCTTTTGCTCATTTGCCATCTGTATCTCCACTTTGGTGAAATGTCTGCTTGTATCTTTCGGCCGATTTCTAACTGGATTGTTTGTTTGCTTTTTTCCTGCTGGGTTTTGAGAAAGCTTTATGTAGTGTCGATACAAGGTGTTTGTCAGATATGAGACTTGCAAATATTTTCTTCTAGTGTGCAGCTTGTCTTTTTACTCTCTAAACAGGATCTTTCACGGGACAAAACAAGTAGAGGTTTTAAATTCCCATTTAGAAAAGCCTGACTTCTACTTGAGAGTGCTGAACAGGGCCGCTCCATTGGTTGTCGCTCATGAGGGCAGATTACGGGTCTAATGCCTGTTTTGGCTCTGCTCACTCAGCTGTACAATAGCTCACCCCCCACCATGGGCTTAACTCTATTCAGTGACCACAAGTCAGTGTTTTTCAGGATATCACAAAGGATGAGCCGAGAAAGAGTGGTCCACTGCTGAGAGAACAACTTGAAGTCAAGTGCCCACTGATCCGGGAAGGTCGTCTGTAGCCCTCATCCCCTTCTTGGAAACCAGGGAAACGCACCATCATCAGTACAGAGGGAAAGACAGCATTCAAAATGCCAGGCGGCTTCTCGGGCCATTTCATCACAAAATAAAGCAACACACAGAGGTAAATTCATCATGTGCATTTAACCAATGCTCAGAGCCAAAACACACATGGCATTCCAAACCAGAAAGAATCTCACATTGGTGGCATGCATACAGAGCCCTTGTCTGCACTGATTGCTTTTGCCAGATAAAAGTCAAATCCTCACCATGAGGCAAAGGCTGCCTGGGATCAGCTTGAGGGCCGGTGCCATGGAGACCACAAGAGGGGAGGTTTTTCTGACATGCAACCGGCATGAACGGAATGGATTACGGACAGCTCCATCTTATGTAAATTTCCACTGGGGAGAAAAAGATTGAAAGGAAAACAATCATGTTTTAGTCATTCTCATTTAAGGTAATAAGATCCTTTCATTCCTTCTTGGAAAAGAGGCAATAGCAGTCCTGTCATAAATGGTAAGACACTTCACTCGACATTTTGCAGGAACCCAATCTTTAGCTGACACTTTGACCTAATGGCTGCACTGAGTTTATGTTCTTAAGAGGGAGATAGTTTTTCTTTAAACGTATGATGTAAGCCTATTGGCCCCAGATGTGAAGAATTAAGAACGAATTGTACTAACCTCAATTTCTGAAGTGGATGGAGAAATTTTATCCTTCCTGCCTCACCATGTCCAGGCCGAGGGGGTCTGAAGAAGGGTGAGCTATTAGGTAAACACTATTTCACAGGGTCATCAAGTGAACGCTGAATGTTTTCTCCTACAGCCTTTATTCTCTTTTCGTTTTGGCTGCAACACCCAGCTTTCATGTGGAATGCACCTCGTATCAGTTCTCAGCCCACGTGGTCACCGTAATGAATGGACATATCTCATTTACGTCGCTCTTTGATGTAACTGCTATCATCATCATTACTACTGTCATTATTTATTTACTTATTTCTCGCTGTGCTGGGTCTTCACTGATGCTCTGGCACTGATTTCTCTAGTTGCAGCATGTGGTGGCTTCTCTTGTTGTGGAGCACGGGCTCTAGGGTGCATGAGCTTTAGTAGTTGCGGCTCTGGGGCTCCAGAGCACAGGCTCAGGAGTTGGGCTTAGTTGTTACAGGTCACGTGGGATCCTCCTGGACCAGGGATCAAAACTATGTTTCCTGCATTGCCAGATAGATTCTTTACCCCTGAACCACTAGCGAAGCCCCCATTATCATTATTATTGAACTGCTTCTCAGGCAGGGTAACCTGCTCAAAGTGTCAAAGCTGATAAGTGGGAACTCCAGAATTGGAACCCGGATGGTCTTCTTCCAGAATCCACAGACCCAAGTCTTCCTGCTCTATTCTTCTTCTGGGCTGAATGTCCCTCCCTGATCTCCACCTGTAGCCCAGAATAATAACTCCTCTCAGTTGTGTGTGTGTTTTTTTTTCAGGGGTGCAGCAGAAGTGTGAAGTGTTTTTTAAGTGAATCATCTAGAGAAGTTCATCTTATTTTGGGAATTCTACTGGCAGCTGAGGGTATGGGAAATTTTGTTTTTCCCCACCACCCAGAAAGTGAAGTCACTCAGTTGTGTCCAACTCTTTGCAACACAGTGGACTGTAGCCTACCAGGCTCCTCTGTCCATGAGATTCTCCAGGCACGAATACTGGAGTGGGTTGCCATTTCCATCTCCAGGGGATCTTCCCAACCCAGGGATCGAACCCAGGTCTCCTGCATTGCAGGCAGATGCTTTACCCTCTGAGCCACAAGGGAAGCCCAACCACCCTCTAGGTTCTTTAATAAGGAAGAGAAAAGGATGGTGAAGGGATGAGATAGAAATGATTGTATTCTCTCTCTGCTCAGGTAATGGGTAAGCAGCCTGTAAACTGTGAAGCTGACAGTAATTCAGGGAACCAAACTTCCAGCTGTCAGAGATGGTACCCAGTGTCTAGGTACATCTGCCCGTGGGCCCAGAAAGAGCTGGAAGTGGAATGCATAGTGCAAATCTCCAAGAAGGTAGAAGAGTCTGGATTCCTGAATCAAAGGCATTTAATACCCCCAAGAGTAGAAATTTTGTCAGTTTCAATCACTGCTGGCTCACTAGTGGCTTAACTGCTTCCTGGCCAAGTTATGAATGAATATAGCTGATGCTGGCAGGACTTCTATTTCTTCAGTCATCATGAAAGCAAAGGACATCAAAAATGAAGGATTTAGACACTCCTTAGAAATTTTGATGCTTTTGAACTGTGGTGTTGGACAAGATTGTTGAGAGTCCCTTGGACTGCAAGGAGATCAAACCAGTTAATCCTAAAGGATATCAGCCCCGAATGTTCATTGGAAGGACTGATGCTGAAGCTGAAGCTCTAATAGTCTGGCCACGTGATGCAAAGAGCCAATGCACTGGAAAAGCCTCTGATGCTGGGAAAGAGGGAGGGCATGAGGAGAAGGGGGTAAAGAGGATGAGATGGTTGGATGGCATCATCAACTCAATGCACATGTGTTTGAGCAAACTCTGGGAGAAGTAAAGGACGGGCCTGGCGTGCTGCAGTCCATGGGGTTGCAAAGAGTTAGACAAGACTGAGCAACTGAACAACAGAAATTTTTACCTGCCATACATCCTGATTGACACTCCTAATTATTGTTATTTAATTCAATCTTTCTTTTTAAAAAGTAACTCCCTTTTCTTGCTTTATCTTTAGATCCCCATCCCACCTGCTAACTCAAGTTCTTTATAGCCTAAAATGTCTTACTCTGATCCTGTATCTTTGTTTAAAAGATCCTGTATCTTTGTTTCTATTTCTCCTTTCAGCCAAATTTCTTCAGTCATCTATCATTTTGTTTTCTCCTTTTCTATGTACTCCTCACACCCTTTACTAACTCTCCCATCCTCCCCACCTAGGCCCCACAATCTCATCAAGGTATTGTTATCAATGTCCAACATTTTTAGTGACCTGGTTTTGGAGAAGACTCTTGAGAGTCCCCTGGACTGCAAAGAGATCAATCCTGGGTGTTCATTGGAAGGACTGATGCTGAAGCTGAAACTCCAATACTTTGGCCACCTCATGCGAAGAGTTGACTCACTGGAAATGACCCTGATGTTCGGAGGGATTGGGGGCAGGAGGAGAAGGGGACGACAGAGGATGAGATGGCTGGATGGCATCACCGACTTGATGGACGTGAGTTTGAGTGAACTCCAGGAGTTGGTGATGGACAGGGAGGCCTGGCATGCTGCGATTCATGGGGTCGCAAAGAGTCGGACACGACTGAGCGACTGAACTGAACTGAACTGAGTGAAGACACTGCAGTTCTTTATAATAAAATGTAATACTTTATAATAAAATATGAGCTCCCTGGCAAGTCAACTGGTAAAGAAGCCACTTGCACTGCAGGAGACCCTGGCTCAATCCCTGGGTTGGGAAGATCCCCTGGAGGAGAGAATGGCAACCCACTTCAGTATTCTTGCTTGGAGAATACCCAGGGACAGAGGAGCCTAGAGGGCTACAGTCCATGGGGTTGCAAAGAGTAAGACAGACTGAGCAACTAAGCACAGCACATAATGAAATATAATACTTCAGTTGCATTTGAAAGAGCTGCTCATTCAGTGTTAAAAAGATGGCTGTGATTTTGTGTGATTCTGCTTCTATGGCTAATTCTCCGACTACTCTTCTTTGCAAGGTTTCTCTTCCTTTGTTCACTGGGGTGTGGGGTCCTATGTGGTTCTGTCTTCTGGCCACTATTTCTTCCATACCTGGGCCCTGTGTTTTAGCTCACAGATGGTCACATGATCCAGCCAGGACGATAAAAGTCTTTTCTAGGAATTTTGTTAGAGCTATCAGGGAAGGCAAATTCTCCCTTCTTAGAGACAACTGGCTTTAAAACTCACATCAGCTTCAAGTGTCTAATGGCTGTCTTCTCTCGGAGCAGAAAGCCAGTCTGAGAATAGTCAAAACATGGGACAGCAATGTGGAGAAACACGTTATTACATTGCTCCTGGATCTAGCCATATTTGAAGCTTAAATTAATATTGGATTCTAAAGTTGTATGGATAAATATATATCCTTTTTAAAAACGGGTTTGAGTGGTGTTTCTGACACTTGCAACCAAGAGTTTTGGAAAATATACCTTCTACCACCTTCCTATTTCCAGTGTGATCTTCATACTACAACTTCCCCAGAGAGATTAATATAAGATGTACTACTGATGGGGCCATTCTCCTGTTTAAGATCCTCTGATGGTTCCCTGGAGCCTACTCAGGGAGGCAAACTCAAAAGCCTTAAGGGAACAGGCAGAAGATGTAACTTAGGGAAGCAGGCCAGGTGGAAGATGATAAACAGGGATGCCCTGCTCCAACCATTGTATTCAACATGCAGATACCACATGCCTGCCAAGCACAAGTCTGAAGCTTGGGTTTGGCCTCTAGGCTCCAAGTTTGCAACGTCTGGCCTTTGTTTACAAATTCAAGCTCCTGCACACATTCTGGAAGGAATTTGTTATCAAGCCCCTGATAATTCCCACAACACATTTCCTGCCATTAGATGCTCTTGTAATAGTACTAAATTGGTGCTGACTTATTTTTCATGAACCCATGAAAACCCACTTTGCTTATGCTGATCCTTTACCTAGAACCTCATTCCACCTCACCCTTCTATCATCATCTTCATCTTGCTAAATCCGACTTTTTCTTCAATATTCATCTTAGGTGTTATTAGGTCCAGGGATCCTCCTCATGGCAAGACAGTTGTACTTCCTCCACAGGTCACCATATTCTTCTTTGTCACTGGATGCTATATGTGTGCCAGATTTTGTTGATTTCTTACCCAGAGTCATTGAATCTCTTGTTTACTTGCTGGCGGAATTTGCCTCTTACAAAGGCTGAAAAAATGTGATACTCTCTCCCAGCCTGCCTTGAAGCTAAGATCTGGGATGTGATCCAATCCTACTCAAAGGAGTGGATGGGAAATCTACTAAGGGATTCTTGGGAAAAACTTACCTCCCTGACAACACGAAACTATTCGGAGAACACCTTTCTTTTTCATTTCTTCCACTGAATGTAAATAATTCTATGAGGAGTGATGTTGGGAGCTGCAGCAGCCATCTTGCAACTATGAGGAGAAAGTCAAAGAGAATCACAGGGAGGGCGAAGCACATCCCTGAAATCCCTGAGTTGCTGAACCAAACTGAGAACATATCTTTCAGACTTTTGACGTGAGAGATATAATAATAACCACCTGTTGCCCAAGTCACACTTCAGGGGTTATTCTGTCATTTGCAGGTGAGTGCATTTTAAATGATTCAACACATTATGTTTGCATTTCTATGGTGTTTTTCTCTCCTATTATTCTGTAAGTTATTTGTGGGGAAGAATGACCTCATATTCTTATTTTTGTCACTGATGTCTAACAGAGTAGGAACTCAGTAAATTAAAAAAAAATTGACATATAAGTTGATTTAAGATGCTGTGTTAATTTCTTCTGTAAACAAAGTGACTCAGTTATACATATATATATATGCTTTTTCATCATGACTTATTGCAGGATATTGAATATAATTCCCTGCACCATACAGCAGGGCTTGTTGTTTATCCATCCTATATATAATGGTTTGCATCTGGTAATCCCAAACTCCCTATCCTCCCCTCCCTCAGATCCCTCTTTCCTTTGGCAATCACAAGCCTGTTCTCTATGTTTGTGAGTCTGTTTCTGTTTCATTGATACGTTCCTCTGTGTCATATTTTAGATTCTGCACATAAGTGATATCATATGGTATTTGTCTTTCTCTGACTTACTTTGCTTAGTTTGATAATCTCTGGGTCCATCCACGTGTGATGTTCATTGAAGTATTTATTTTTCCATAATTTTCCCACTAGGAGCTACAGTAAAAGTGTGTGCCAGACAGTGTCTGTCCCATTTAGGAGACAATCCCCTCAGTGTTGGGAAGTGGAAATATATCAGTGAATCTTTATATGGGTAATTCCCTGGGGATTTAAGGGAATGAAGGATCTGGTACAAGTATTGTGTCATCTCCTTGGAATTGACTAGTGCTATTCACATTGTTTATTCAGATCTTATGAAAGCTTACTGCAAAGTCTAGCACATATGTAGATGAAAGGTGTTTTGGGTGGAGAAGGGAAGGGTTGCTGGATGTTTACAGACCCTTCCTCTATGCTGGGCCCCTCTCGTCTTCTGTTGTCCCTAAGGCTCCTTTTCTGACCCTATCCCTGGAGCTCAGTGAGACAGAAATGATAGCTTTTCCCATAATCAAATCCATCAAATGACTTCACTTAATCCTTAGCTACTGCCTAAGCTCTGTCACTAAAAGTTGGAGGTTGCCCTTAGCTCCTTGGAGGCTTATGAGATTCCATTGTTATGAAAATGTTCAGAGCATTACACTAGCTTTGGCTAAAATTTGGGTCAGCAAATTAAAAAGGCCGAGTTACTTCAGAGAATCCATTTGGCAGCCTCATTTCTCTAAGTCCATACATTTAATTTTATGGTTTGTTACACAAATCAGTTGAATTCATTGAATCAGAGGGAGTCCTGTAAACTAAAAGAGCAGACATTCCTTGGGCTGTAATACTCTTACTTATAAGGGAGAAGTCACTTTAGATTTCAACATTGACTCACCCAGAAGCCATTCTCCTTTTCTCATTTCCAGAGCCATGCTAACTTAAGTCCTAACAGCCTCAGATCTTCTTGGCTCTGAATTTTTAAGAGTGGAGTCAGATCTTCATGGAATCTGAGTCTCAGAGTTTGGAACTTCTGCTGCAGAAAAACGCCTTATATAACAGTGTTGTTACGGTGGAGAGTTTGAGTGGGAGGTAAGGGTGGAGGCTGCTATGGCCTAGATCATTATTTCTAGATCATTAACGACCCCACACACAAGAAGCCCAGCATCTGAGTATGTGTGGGTGTATGCATTTTCTAAGGAGAGGAGGTAGATTATGCTTCTGTTTATTTTCATGGCCACCAGTTTGCTACTATTTGATTTCAGAAGAGTAAATTTAAGCCTTCAGCCTAGATAAATGGCAACCAATGGCCAGCAAACTCCTGCATCTTCAAACTCTTGGCTGAGCTCCTCTCAGCTTTCCCTGAATCCTGTCTTTTCTCCAAGGAAACAATATTCTTGAATCCCCTCAATTTGCCTGCTTTTCTTCTCCCATATGCCATGTAACTCAGGGTAGGAAGAGGCTTTTGTTTCTCTCTTCGATTAACAACATAACTTTGAGGTCTTTGCTTCCTGGTGGCTCAGACAGTAAAGAATCTGCCTGCAGTGTGGGAGACCCAGGTTTGATCCTTGGGTCAGGAAGATCCCCTGGAGAAGTGAGTGGCAACCCACTCCAGTAGTCTTACCTGGAGAATCCCATGGACAGAGGAGCCTGCCAGGCTAAAGCCCATGGGGTCTCAGAGTCGGGCACAGTTCAGTTCAGTTCAGCCACTCAGTCGTGTCCAACTCTTTGCGACCCCATGGACTACAGCACACCAGGCCTCCCTTCTATCACTAACTCCCGGAGTTAAACTCATGTCCATTGAGTCAGTGATGCCATCCAACCTCTGTTGGATGCCAGAGATGCCATCTGTTGGATGCCATCTCATCCTCTGTTGTCCCCTTCTCCTCTCACCTTCAATCTTTCCCAGCATCAGGAGTCGGGCACAACTGAGAGACAAACACTTTCAGGTCTTAACGTTGTTCTCTTCATGTAATAGCTCCTTTTCAGCCCATTCCTTCCCTCCATCCATCCACGGACCCATCTACACATCCATCCATCCACCCATCCATCTAGTCAACAAACATTTATTGAGCACTTTCTATCTATTCCACCAGGAATTTTTCTAGGAGCTGAGGATACAGTAGTGAGCAAGCCAAGCATGTCCCTGGTGTCACAGAGATTACGACAGTAAACAAAGAGGCACTAAACACAACGTCAGAAAGTGAAAGTGCTATGAAGAGAAATTGCCATGAGACTAGGCCTCCTGGGTCTCCGTCTGCCGGGTGTGTAAGTGACCGAGAGCTCCAGCAGCCGGATCCTGAAGCCCGGCTTGTCTGGGACCCTGCTTCTCAGGTCTGCTCTCTGCCAGTAGCTGAGCACGGCAGGACACCAAGACAGACACTGGGCTCACTGATGCGGCGGAAACCTCCTTTTCCCCCTCTCTCATTTCCTCCCTCCCTCCTTCCCTTCGTTCTCCCTTCCTTCCCTTTCTCCTTCACTCAGGAGCAGACCTTCATTGCAGCTTTTCTAGTCCATCCCAGTTACCTCCCTTTACATTCTTACGTTTCCCCTGATAATGTTTCGCAATTCTTATCCCATCTTGGCATCTTTTTTTCCTAGAGGACCTGGACTAACACAAGACAAAACAGCCTGGAAGAAGACTTGGAGTGGGGGCTATTTTAGATAAGTGGCCAGAAACCGCCCCCCCGCCACCGCCACCCCCAACAAGGGGGATTTGTTTACGGACTTGATGGGAGTGAGGGGATGAGCCAGGCAGACACCTGGGGGAGGTGCACTCCAGGCAGAAGCAAGAAGAAAGAGCACATGGGGAGACTTTGAGCCTTGGCTTTCAAACGGCTCCCTTGAAACTGCCGCGGGGTGGGGGGCAAGATCGGGCGCATCTCTGGGTTCCCTTCAAACTCACTCTCATTTCGGGTAGCTCTGCCTTTATCTGCTTTACATATTTGGCTCTTTAGAGGAACTTGAGATGAACAAAGAGTTTCAGGTTTAAAATATAAATATTCTGAGAACCATAATTCTGCATGGGCTCTGTGATCTCTGCCCTGTTTTGTGGCTCTGTCAGCCTGTTGGCCATGGGAAGTGGAAGAAATTGCCTCTATTGGAAGCCTAATTGCTCCACAGAGATACTGGATTAGTGCCAGCTAGGTGTAGATAAGGGGAATTAGAGGAAGTGATTAAAGGACTTGGTGCATGGAGTCTGATGGAGAGAGCAGGGCTTGAAAACGTCGGGGAATTTCATGCTAAGCTCTGAAGCCCTATGGTTGGACAGCAGCTGGAGGGAACTGGCATATATCAAGTCTGCAGAAGTGGACAAAGGACCGCCGGGAGGGGGTGGGATTAAAGGGTTGTCCTCCATGTGCAGTGGTGTTTAGAGGAACAGTGGACAATAACAGCTGTGCTCAAGAACTCTGACTTCAAAGTGTAAAACATTAATATTGTCCAGAGGGAAGGTGACAGAATTTACCTGTTGCCAGAAGAGTTGATAAGTGAATTTACAAAAATTTCTTGGCACTTTTTTAGCGTTAAAACTTTGTATTTTCTTCCCCCGAAGTTTTCAGAAGGAAAAGAATCTGGCAGCCGTAATGCAAAGACTGAGCTGGGTGTAAGAAGCATTTCCCCTCTCCAGTCCTGTTTTTTAAAAGTTGTATAGTTAATTTACAATGTTAAGTTTTGAGTATATGGCAAAGTGATTTATATATGTGTGTGTATATACAATATATTTACTTTTTCAGATTCTTTTCCATTATGATAGTGTTAGTTGCTCAGTTGTGTCTAATTCTCTGTGACCCCACGGACTGTAGTCTGCCAGGGTCCTCTGTTCAAGGAGTTCTTCAGGCAAGAAGTGGGTTGCCATGCCCTTCTCCAGGGGATCTTCCTGACCCAGGGACTGAAGCTGGGTCTCCCGCATTGCAGGCGGATTCTTTCACTGTCTGAGCCACCGGGAAGCTCATCACAGGTTATTACAAAATATTGAGTATAGTTTCCTGTGCTATATAGTAGGTCCTTGCTGTTCACGTATTTTAATGTATAGTAATGTATATATGTTAATCCCAAACTCCTAATTCATCTCCCCTCTCCCCACCCTCCACTATCTCTTTGGTAACCATAAGTTTGTTTTCTGTGTCCTTGAGTCTGTTTCTGCTTTATGAATAAGTTCATTTTAATCATTTTGTAAAACTCCACATACAAGTTATATTATGATGTTTGTCTTTCTGTCTGACTCTTCACTTAATATGATAATCTCTAGGACCATCCGTGTTGCTGCAAATGGCATTATTTCATTCTTTTTATGGCTGAGTATTATTTTATTGTATATATACCACATCTTATTTATCCATTCACCTGTCAGTAGACATTCAGGTTGCTTCCATGTCTGACTATTGTCGATAGTGCTGCAAAGAACACTGGGGCGCATGTATCCTTTTGAATTACAGTTTTCTTCAGATATATGCACAGGAATAGGATAGCAGGATCATATGGTGACTCTACTTTTAGCTTTTTAAGGAAACTCCGTACTGTTTCCCATAGTGGATGTACCAGTTTACATTCCCATCAATAGCGCAGGAGGATTCCTTTGTCTCCACACCCTCTCCAACATTTATTATTTGTAGGCTGCTTGTCCCCCTGAGAACTTCTGCTGTGAGAATTACACGCCAGTTTCTTGAGGTTCCTTCAGCCCATGCTCCAGGATAGAATGCATGGGGAAGACCTGAGCTTGACCCACAGCTTGAAGCTGAACTATGACAGCCATCCCTCAAAGCCATGAGCAACAAATAAATGCTTGATTTGTTTGCCTCACAGATTTATAATTGCTCATTAGGCAGCATCACTGTAGTGCGTGCATGCATGCTCAGTCATGTCCAACTGTTTGCCACCCCATGGATTGTAGCCCACCAGGCTCCTCTGTCCATGCTATTTCCCAGGCAAGAATACTGGAGAGGGTTGCCATTTTCTCCTCCAGGGGATCTTCCTGACCCAGGGAAGAGGTATTCTTACTGCCTGACCCATTGTAGTAAAAGCCTACTAATACACCTGGTAATTAGATTCCTCTGTATCATCTCACACTGTGAGTGCTAGACAGGGGGGTGTGGCCAAGCCTACCTGTTGGTATACCAGATGGCTTTGGAGATAGTGGGAGGGAAATGCTTCACACCAAATAAAGATATGGAGCTTATCAGGATGTGAAAGCTGGCTCTCAGTGAATGCCAGGGTTGATTTGGCATTCTGAACCTCTGAAATACTGATTTTGGGGGATGTGTGTGTGTGTGTATGTGTGGCTGTTCTGTGCATAGAAGTTTAGAAGCATTCCTACCTACTAGATGCTGGTGGCACATTTTCCCCTAACCTGTGACAACCAAAAATATCTAAGGATACTGCCAAATATCTCTTGGGTAGCAAAAACACTCCCAGTTGGGAAACACTGATTTAGCTGAGCTGGCTTCAGTTTTTCTATTAAAATAAGCATGGAAAATAACAATGAATGATAACATTTATCAAGCAATTATCCCTCCAGACATCCAGTTAAGCACTTTCAGGAATAATCTAATTTTTTGTTGTTCAGTCGCTCAATTGTGTCCAACTCTTTGTGACCCCATGGACTGCAGCACACCAGGCTTCCCTGTCCTTTACTATCTCCTGGAGTCTGCTGAAACTCATGTCCATTGAGTGAGCCAATGATGCCATCCGACCATCTCATCCTCTGTCACTCCTCCTATCCTCCATCTTTCCCAGCATCAGGGTCTTTACTGATGAGTTGGCTCTGTTGGCCAAAGCACTGGAGCTTCAGTTTCAGCATCAGTCCTTTCAATGAATATTCAGGGTTGATTTCTTTTAGGGTTGACTGGTTTGATCTCCTTGCTGTCCAAGGGACTCTCAAGAATCTTCTCCAGCACCACCATCTCCAGCACCATCAGTTCTTTGGAGCTAAGCCTTTTTTATGGTCTAACTCACAGCCATATGTGAGTTATGGACCTTTGCTATGGACCTTTGTCCATAGCAAAGTGATGACTCTGCTTTTAGAAAGAGTTTTAGTTAGCTAGGGCTTCCATCATAAATTATCACAGACTAGGTGACTTACATAAGGGAATCAGATTGCAGAAAACTGTCTCACAGTCCTGGAGGCTGGAAGTCTGAGATCATGGTGTCCTCAGGGTTAGTTTCTTCTCAGGCCTCTCCCCTTGGTGTGGTGATGGCATCTCCTCAGATGGTCCTTCCTCTTCGTGTGTCTGTGTCCTAAGCTTCTCTTCCTATAAGGAGTTTAGTCTTATGGGATGAAGACCTACTCGAATGATTTAAACTTCATTGCCTCTTCAAAAACCAATGCTCTCTAAATGCAGTCGTATTCTGAGGCACAGAGTGTTAAGATTCAACATATGAATTTCAAGGGACACAATACAGAGAAAGTTTACAAATGAGGACACTCGGCACAGAGGGAAGTAACATTTGCTTGAGGAACACCTTTAGAATGTGGGGGAGGCAAGGCTGACCTGTCTAACTCCAGAATCTGTGCTATGGACCACACTTCCCCAAGAAATCAATCCTGTGAGGGACTTAGGAAGGTAAGCACTATATGCACGTGCTATGCAATGAGTTTCTCTCTCTCTGTTTTATAGTGGGTTTCTTCAAGAGTGATGCTCACTCCCCTTACATACCTGCGCATGGGAAGACCTCCCCAAGAGTAGCTGAGAAAAGCTATTTAGATTGTAGAAAACTATTAGCTACTGCAGGGCTGGTCTGGACAACTCAATTCACTTACTAAAAATATGTTTCTAGACCTCTTCGATAAGAGGGAGAAAAAGCCTTGAAAACTTCTACCCATTAATCTAGCAGTTCCATTCCTTGGAATTTATCCTTAGGAAGGAGTCAGATATGTGTACAAAGATTTATGCATAGTATATTTGATTTTAGCATGATTTGCAAGAGCAAACATTGGATAGATATTGGATAAATAAATGACGGTGTGTCCATATGGTGCAGTGCTCAACTTGTAGATGAATATTTTCTTCCAAGGGAAAAACTTCATCCTATATTATTCTTTGAGGAAAAAAAAAGATTGCAATGCCACAGGGAGCATGATTCTGACTTCTGAAAGCGTCTCTATCACAGTGGACGAGAAGACACTTGTAGGATGCAATGGAAATGAATTGTATCCTTGTTCTCCTGCTGTCCTATCAAACTTTTCTGTAGGTTTTATCTTGCTCCTTGATAAAACTGGACCTCTTTTGTCACTCTTATCTATAAAACAGTCATCCAGCTACTTTTCCCACAAAAACCCAGACTCCATTTAGTAATTAATAGGTCCACTCCAGTGTAAGGACTCGTCACCTCCAATCTTCATTGCAAATGACAATGTCTTCCTTCTCCAGCTCGGCTGGCTCCTGGAGTGAGTGAGAAGGGGTGGGGGCTGCTGTGTCTTTTTTTTTTTTTTTTGTCATTTGGTGTTTCTGTTTCCCTCTCATCTTCCCTGAGCTTCTGCTTCCTCCAAAACTGGGAAGGGAGAGAGAGGACAAAGGGTCTCAGATACTTAGTAATGTCCGACTCTATGTGACCCCCTGGACTGTAGCCTGCCAGCTTCCTCTGTCCATGGGATTCTCCAGGCAAGAATACTGGAGTGGGTGCCATTTCCTCCTCCAGGGGCTCTTCCCACCCAGGGATCAAACCTGGGGTCTCCTGCACTGCAGGCAGGCTCTTTACCATCTGATTCACCAGGGAAGCCCAGAGAGGAGCAAAGGGGCAGGAAAAGATTTACTAGGCTGGTGCTGTTCTAGCCCTCCAGGTCTGACAGTAGACTGATCTTCTCAAATGTTCCTTCCTGGGTTCTTTGCAACCAGCCCTTCCCTCTTCCTGGTGAGCACCTGCAACTTGCTTGACCACACACCATGTGTCTTCTGTTGGCTCCTGCACAACTTCTTCACCCCAGCATCTGGCAGCACACCTCCTGGGGGGCAGTTCTGGTTCACAGGAAACTCTCCCATATCCCCTTGGCAACTTGGGGAGAGCGGGCCACCTTCCAGAAAACCGCTCCTCACTCTACCCCCAGAGCAGCTAGCCGGCCGGGGCCCTTAGCTTTCCCAGGGCAAGTCAGACACCAGTCTACTGAGTCTCCTGTGTACTTGCATTCGGACGGCTTCCAAGAGGTCACCTCAGGCTCTTTGCCTCGGCTTTCAGTGAGACGTCGGAGCCCCTTCCCCACAGGGAGCATGGACGTATGGACTTGACGGCTGTCTCCAAAAAAACCCCTTCACTTGGTTTTTTTCTTTTTAAAGAATGTTTACGGATTTATTTGGCTGTGTTGGGTTTTAGTTGCAGCACGTGGGATCTTTGCTGCGGCATGGGAGATCTTTCACGGCAGCACATAGACTCTCTGGTTGTGGGGCAAGGGCTTAGTGGCTCCGTGGCATGCAGGATCTTAGTTCCCCGACCAAGGATCGAACCCCCATCCCCTGTATCACAAGGCAGATTCTTAACCACTGGACCACCAGGAAAGTCCCTTACCCTTCAGTTTGAAATGGTAAACAGGCAGCTCTTGTTCTCTTGGGGTATTAGCGGATACGGAAACAGAAAGAATACATTTTTAACATCTTGTTTGGCATACAATAAAGAAAAGGTAGCAAGCACAGCTGTCTTGCTGAGGCATCTTGGGGAGAGAAGAGGACGGAGGTCTGGCTGGAATAATCTTCAGGGTCCTTCTAATTCAGAGATCGCATGGCAGGCTGACAGGGAACAAGAGAAAGTATCAAACAAACTCCCTGTCCTGTTGGAGGGACCAGGTTCCCACAACGCATCCCAGTCATAACTATTGCACACGTTCTTGAGAGTGATAAATGCAGTAACAGAAAGTGCAAATAACCAAGTGTTAATGCTCAAAACAAATTTTATATTTCAGTATAGAGAAGAGTTAGTCCACTGATGCAGAAATACTTTCTCTCTCTTCTTGAGAAGAAGAACATATAAACTAAACGGAAAAGGAAGATGTACTCCTTTTAGCCTCCATGGCCTCTCCACCCAGGATCCTAGTTTCCTTGTTCCCCAAATGCCAACCTGCTAGGATCCCACCCTTCTCAATTCCTGCAGCTGGAGGTGCACTTGGCCTCTCTCATCCCCACTGCCTTTGATTTACATGCTGTTTTGCTCTCGCACACGGAAGGAGACGTGAGCAAACGATCACTGTTGTGCTTGTTGTTATTTGTATTGCCAAGGCTGGTGGCTCAGATGGTAAAGAATCTGCCTACAATGCCGGAAACCCAAGTTTGATCCCTGGGTTGGGAAGATCCCCTGGAAAAGGGAATGGCAACCCACTCCAGTTTTCTTGCCTGGAGAATTCCATGGACAGACCAGGGGGTAGCAAAGAGTGGGACATGACTGAGAGACTATCGCTTTCTGTTTACTTTCTTTCTGAGTCAGGATGAGAGCTGGGTTTCTGGGTTTTGATTAGCAGACTATCTGCACCCCCCTCCTCCCTGGTCTCCCAGGGACTTTTCGGGCACCAGGAGCCCCTGAAAGCACTTTGCTGGATATTCTGATCCTGTTGGCATTTGTGCTGAGTCCTTGTGCCCAAATCCATCTTGTGTGTTTCCAACTTGGAGTATCCTGGAAGAGGGGGCTCCCCAGGGATAAGAGCGGTCACCGAAAGCCAAACTCCCAGCATTGGTCCTGCTGGTGGAGGGGGCGGGGCCTGGCACTCCTGTTCCCGCAGCCCTCCCTTCCACATATCTTTAATGAGCCTTTGGCCTGAGTTTCAAGCAGACCTGGGCTTGGGTGCTGGGCATGGAAATGAAGTCCTGAGTTAGCTCTCGGAGAAAAGTCAAGGCCTGGCCTCGGGCCTGATTGGACCCCTGCTTCTCTGCCAATGCTGCATAGAGAAAAGAACAGTTGTACTGAATAACTACATTCTTAAGCAGAATCTGTTTGAAGCATCTTATTTTACAAGATGGAAGCCAAACCTTGGCAAGGGGCAATGATACCCAAGTTCACGCATCTGGTTTGGTAGAGCCACTTCATAGGCCAGCAGGAGAGAGGCCTTAATCTCCTCCAGCTTTGCCCCAGAGCCATCTCATCTGGGGGGAGGGAGTTCCCTGCTCCCCCTGGGGCTGAGTCAGAGGCTCCTGCACGTACCACGGCTCTTATGCTTGACTGTGGAAACCCTCCCTCCAAAGCCATGTGCTCCTGAAAGGCTGGAACCGTGCATTTTTCATCCCTGGGTCTCCAGGAGAGGGTCCACTGAGGGCCTGCAGGGATCCCATTGATGGCATGGGAGTAGGGGTGGGGTTGGGAGGGTCCTGGCATGGGTTGGCTTTCCCTCAGGATGTCAGACCCAGTTCCACCTGGTGTTGCTCCTTCTGCCTCCTTCTAGCCCTGTGGGCCTCGGAAAGCTGTGTGATTTCTTCGCAGAATACCACCCTATTCACACCAGGTGGAATTTCTGGCCAGTTTTCAAGGCAAAGGAAAACTGGAGTGACTTCCCTGGTGGTCCAGTGGTTAAGACGCTGCGCTTCCAAAGCAGGCAGAGTGGGCCTGATCCCTGGTTGGGGAACTAAGATCCCACATGCCGCTCAGCACAGCCAACCCTCTCCAAAACAAACAAATAAACTGGAAGAGTGTCTAGAAAAGTGCTGTTTGCTAAAAAATACAGCTGACCCTTGAACAACATGGGGGACTAGGGGCCTCAATTCTTGAAGCAGTGGGAAATTTGAGTGTAATTTATGATTGGTCCTCCAAATCCATTCTTCCTCTGTATCTGTGGTTCCACCTCTGCAGATTCTACTAGCCAAAGACTGTGTAACGCTGCAGTACTTACTGTTTAAAAATAAGCATATGAATGACCTATGCAATTCATCCTGTGTTGTTCAAGGGTCAACTGTTAGGTGAAAAAGAAACAGGTAAAACTAACTTTAGTAATATAGTTTAACCCGAGATATCCTAAATAGCATTTTCACATGTAATCATATGAACCACTACAAATGTGGCAGTTGTGTGTTCTTTTTGTTCTATGTGCCCCAAATCTGTTACCTACAGCGCCTCTCATCTGGACTGTTAAATTTTCATTAAAAATACTTGATATGTGTTTTGATTTTATAAAATTTACAGTTGAAAAAACATTCATCTGCCCACATTGTTCCAGGCATAAAGTTTTCCAATAACTGAATTGTTTTTAAATCTAGCTGAATTAAAATAAAACATTCAACTACTCATCACACTAGTCACTTTTCAAGGGCTCTGTAGCCACACCCAGGCTTTGGAAGGCTTTGAGGGAGCTTAGGGAATTGGTGACTGAGTCAGAGAAGAGAGCCCAAGGGCTCTAAGGGGGTGGTGGCAGCTTCATTCATCATTTCTATGTGTCCAAATGGGGCTTCCCTGGTGGCTCAGAGGTTAAAGCGTCTGCCTCCAATGTGGGAGACCCTGGTTCAATCCCTGGGTTGGGAAGATCCCCTAGAGAAGGAAATGGTAACCCACTCCAGTATTCTTGCCTGGAGAATCCCATGGACAGAGGGGCCTGGTAGGGTACAGTCCACGGGGTCGCAAAGAGTCGGACACGACTGAGCGACTTCACATACATACATACATGTGTCCAAGTATGCATTTCATTTTTTTCTCCTCAAGACATCAGGGGCTGAAGGCAGGTGGCAGTCATGATGGGAGATGTGCTTTCGGGTGCCAGCTCCCAATACAGCGTTCATTTTGCTACATTTTCAGCAGAGATGGAGTCTGGACAGTGCTGCCACTGCTTGGGGACACAGAAGATTGAGACTCTGGGGAGAGTCTTTTAGCTCTATGGACCCTGGAGAATAGAGGGAGGCTGGGAAGGCCTCTGGAACTGATGGAGGGAACAGCTTCTCCCCTACTGGGAGTCAGAGGAACAGCAGTCCTGCCCGCGTGGAGTGAGGAGGGAGTTACAGGGCTGAGTCAGCTGGGTTTTTCTAGATTCACCCTTTGTGCGCAGGAGGCAGTTCTAAGAGTCTGGTGGCATGTGGTGGGCAGGGCCCAAGGAAAAGCTGCATCCTTTTTGGGTTTCCAAGTCTCAGAACACTGAGGCTCTTGACTTTGGAAGCACAGAAACATTATTAGTGCAGAAACAAATCTTAGAAAGGATAGGGTAAGATTATTTAATAAAGCTCTATAGTTTTCAAACTAAAAAAAAAAAATAATTGTTTGTTTCCCTCTAGACTTAGCCACCAACTATTAATCCACAGTCATGTGCAGAAAGACCTCATATGTGAAATATATTTTTCAAAAATGATGTATCAAATCCCTTCAGTGATCTCTTCTAAGATGTTTATAAGCTAAAGGTAGTAATGTAAACAGGCTTCCCCAGTGGCTCAGCAATAAAGAACTCACATGCAATACAGGAGATGCGGAAGATGCGGGTTTGATCCCCAGGTGGGGAAGATCCCCTCGAGGAGGGCATAACAACCCACTCCAGCGTTCTTGCCTGGAGAATCCCATGGACAGAGGAGCCTCATGGGCTACACTCTGTAGAGTTAGATTGCAAAGAGTCAGATATGATTGAAAAGATTTAGCATGTCTGCAACAATGTAAAAAAATAAAAATCTGATTGTACCAAAGGTTATACAATGGAGACCAC
Organism: Nanger dama; assembly: GCA_917880005.1. Classification (NCBI taxonomy): domain Eukaryota; kingdom Metazoa; phylum Chordata; class Mammalia; order Artiodactyla; family Bovidae; genus Nanger; species Nanger dama. The sequence continues at coordinate 1,848,921 of CAKJTW010000075.1, forward strand.
AAGTATAATCTTCTCTTGAGACTCTTTCTCAAATTCTCGAAGCACAGATTATAGTAGCTGCTCGATGGATGTTAGTTTGCTACTGATGAATGTTGAAGATGGACCAGAAAACTAACAACAACGAAAGCAGAGCTGTTAAATCATGGACCAGCTGTGCAGTGTGTGAGGGATGGAGCCAGAGAGCCACAGACAGGGCTGCAGCACCAGGTTCAGCAAGAGTGGCTTTGAATTTGACCATTTAAAAAGCTTAATCCAGACACTTCCCGAATGGATCAGAGGTAAAGAATCTGCCTGCCAGTGCGGGAGATGCAGGAGAGTCAGGTTTGATCCCCGGGTGGGGAAGATCCCCTGGAGGAGAAAATGGCAACCCACTCCAGTATTCTTGCTGGAGAATCCCATGGACATAGGAGTCTCATGGGCTACAGTCCACGGGATCACAAAGAATCGGACACGAGCGACTGATCAGGCGCACACTATCCAGAGTCTTTACCAAACATTGAGAGAAGACACGCAGTTATTCTGGGACACTCTGGAAGCAGAGAACCCAGGGGTGCGGAGCAGACAGGGACACTGATTTTCAGATGAAGGGCACATGGGGTGTTATGGCTGGAGTTGGGTGTGACAGACTTGACCCCAGAAAAAGAAGCTTTAGACTGGGTTCTCTCCTTTGCAGAAGGGTTAGGAGACTTTGGGCCAACTCAGTGGATATCCAGGTTAGTGGGTGAGTATTAGAAGGGACTAAAAGACAGTCTTCTAAAATTTATTATTTTTTGTTTCGGTAGCATTGGTTTATAACATGAGATAGGTTTCATATGGACAACATTATATTTCTGCTTCTGTGTACACTAGAGTGTGCTCATTCCCCACATTTAGCTTTCATCTGTCATCATATAGTGGGTCTTCCTTACGCATTTGGCCTTCCCCCAGCCCTTCCTATCTGGTAACTACTACTCTGTCTTTTGCATTTATATGTTTCTTTTCATTTAATTTGGTTTATTAGTTTATTTTTTATTGTTGCTAGTTTTTATATTCTATGTATGAGCAAAATCATACACTATTTGTCTTTCTCTGTCTGACTTACTTTAGTAAGCCTAGTTCCCTTACTCAAGTTGCTTCCATGTTGTTGCAAATGGCAAGATCTCACCTTTTTGATGACTGAGTAATATTCCATTGTATACATGTATATATCACATCTTCTTTATTCATTCATCTTTTGATGGGCGCTTAGTTGCTTCTGTATCTTGGTTATTGTAGATAACACTCTGATGAGCATAGGTATGAATATATCTCTTTGAATTAGTGTTTTTGAATATACTTTGGATATATACTGTCCAAAGTATATACATACTTTGGATATTTGCATCTAGGGGAAGAAAGAAGGATAACCCCCTGGTGGATAATGTAATGTGAAGCATGATGCTAGCTGATGGCAAATTTCCTTGGGGGTCAAATGCAAGGTCAGCAAAGTACCATCATGCCCTGAAGGCTAACTCCAGCCCACTATTCGTTTGATAAATAAAATTGTGTGGGAGCACAACATGGCTTGCTTGTTTGTTTCTGTGTTGTCCATGGCTGATTTTGCTCCCTAATGGCAGAGTTGGGAAGTTGGTATCCGGAGAGACCAGATGACCCTCAAAGCCTAAACTATTTACTATTCAGCATTTAAAAGGAAAAGTTTGTGAAACCTTGGGTTTAACAGAAGGAACAGTTATTTTCAATAAAGAGGTCATGTTGGAGCGGCTTCTGGGCATAAGGAGGAGAAGAAAGGGAATTCCAGGCCCAGACAACAGCCTGGGTAAAGGCTCAGTAGCCTGATACCAGAATGGAGGAGCTAGTTAGGCTGGGAGACTTGGATTCCAAGCAGTCCATCATCACCTCTGAGCTGCAAGGAACTAGGTCCATTTCCCACACCTTTTAAGGTGACAGAGAGAGACAGGGACGGAGGGAGAGAGAGAGAATGGGTGAACTGATGTCTGTACATGCTTTGAAAATATATGAGAAAAACAGCCATTAATGAAGACATTATTTCCATTGTATTGTTAAATGGGTGCTAATTTTCCTTTTCTTTCTATTTTCTTCCCAGCCCTGGCTGCCAATTTCTTCCTTCCTGTTGCTCTGCCTAGAAAAACAAAACAGAAAACAACCCCCGCCCCCACATACCACCACAAACCACAAATGTGTTTACTTCAAGAAATGTATTTTCCAGATAGGTTCACAAGATCCAAATAGGTCCAAATAGGTTTCACAAGGTCCAGAATTTAAAAGATTGTAAGGGTGTAATAAATGCCTCCCTTCCAATCTGCTCAAGTCCCTGTTTTCCACTCTGAAGGCAGCTAATAGGACCAGTTTCATTTTTTTTTCCTGAGATATTTTAGGCAGGTGCAAATATTTACACATGTATTATTTTTTGTTCCTTTTAACACAAGTGATTATCTCTTATATATACTGTTTTACGCTTTGATTCCCTGCCACCCGCCCTTACTAATGCCTGGCAGGCAACATACAGTTCGTGGGGTCTCAAAGAATCAGACATGTCTGAAGCGACTTAGCAATGCTTTTTGGAAGATGTTTCACATCAGAATGGGGCTTCCCAGGTGGCTCAATGGTAAAAGACCACTTGTCAATGCAGGACCTGCAGGAGAAGAGGAGTCGATCCCTGGGAGGGAGGAAGATCCCCTGGAGTGGGAAATGGCAACCCACTCCAGTATGCTTGCCTGGAGAATACCATGGAGCCTGGCAGGCTACAGCCCATGGGGTGAAAAGCAGTCAAACACGACTGAGCACACACACACAAATCACATCAGAAATACAGAATCCCTAATCTCTTTTATTGCTGTGCAGTGTCCCATCATGTAGATGTGCCAGACTGTATTTCAGCGTTTTAGTGGTAAATAGGGATGGCTGTTGTTTCCCCTCTTTCCCGCCAGCAACGAGCCCAGGGTAGCATTGATGGATTCAGGGGTGGGGCCAGTAACAGTGACTGGGTGAAAGTAGACGGTGCTGATGGCCTTCTATTTATTTGGCTGCTCCTGGTCTTCGTTGCATCACCTGGCCTCTTCGGTCTTCCATGTGGCATACAGGATCTTTAGCTGCAGCGTTCAAACTCTTAGTTGCAGCGCCCGGGATTGAACCTGGGCCGCCTGTATTGGGAGCTTGAAGTCTTAGCCACTGGACCGCCAGGAGTCCCCATGGTGCTGATGGCTTTAGACACAGCTGGTCTTAGTAGCTAGATTCTAGCAATCATGCTGGCAGGAGCTGCTGGTCTACCTGGGCTGTCTGCAGAATTAACCCTGTCCCAGGGTGCCCTGCCTCAGGCTGCAGTGGGAAAAGCGCCCATTATAACTGGAGACTGAAGGTGGGATTGTCCTGATGGAGTGGGATCAGGTGGTAACAGTGGCATTTGGCAGGTGTATGGGTCATGGCTTTTTTCTTCAAAGTTGCAAACATCTACCTCAAACTGGCTTATGCCAAAAGGAGGTTTTGTGGATCTATATAGCCCAGCAAGGCAATTTAGGAATCATGGCAGACACCACCCACTGCTTTCCCAGTAGACATTCCTTTTATCTTTTCATTGTGCCCAACTAACACCCCTCCAGACTCCCTTGTAGCTTATGTGTGGGGTGGGCACAGGACCCTTTTTGAACACTGAGATATAAGCTTAGGTATACAGGATGTAACTTGCAGGAATCTGGACAAACGGGGACACTTAGCTGGAGAAAAGGGCAGGAGGAGAAGGGGCAGCAGATGAGACGGCTGGATGGCATTACCGACTCAATGGATATGAACTTGGGCAAACTCCCAGAGATAGTGAGGGACAGGGAGGCCTGGTGTGCTGCAGTCCATGCGGTCGCCAAGAGTCAGACATGACTGAGCGACTGAACGACAACAACAAGCTGGCATAGGCTTTTCATCCTTCTTGTCTGGCATGTGGATATGATGCCCAGAGAGGCAGCGTTCATCCTGGAGGTGAGAAGGAGAGCTGATAAAGGAGGGTGAGGCAGGTTGGTGAGAGGAGGTTGGTCTTTGTCATTGTTGTGGATCCAGCGTTCTAGATTTTGCCTGCTGACCTTTTGACCACTTGTTACCTGAGAAAAAGAACTCCTCTTTGGTTAAGTCCCAGAGCCGGGCTCTTGTTACACACAGTTAAATACAGGCCTGGCCATAATTCAGCATAACTGCATTCTGGGATTTCCATTGGGTCATATTTCCCTGTCTCTTTCTCTCTCAGGATCCTCAGGGGGCAAGGGACTTGGCACCAGCAGCTTTGAAATCCATACTGACAGCTTCCAACCCAGAGACAGAAGGAGCGACGCCTCTAACTTCAATGGGAGGGCAAAAACTCCAGAGAACTGATCTGATTGGTTTAGAGAATACTCCTTGTACCAGTTACCATGGACAAAGGGAAGAGATAATATGATTGGCCCGCCTGCTGAGGAAGGTGAGTAGAGAGCCATTTCCAAAGGAGGAGGGGGTACATTTTCCCAGCAGTAGGGAAAGGTAGGCAGGCAGATGAAAACAACAGATGGCTCTCCAGTAGGCAATGAAGGTTTAAATATATGGTGAGGAGAGAAAAAGGCATTTCAAAGGGATGGTCACCACCTCCAGGAAGCCTTCTGGGACAGCCTGATTAGCCACTCCTCTTTCCACCCCATTATCTCCTTTGCTTACCCTCAGTGTAGCATACGTCACTATACCTCACTGTTCATCTCCTCCCAGTAGCTGTTCACAGGTGAGCATTTCATCTTATTGATCCCATATCCCTCCTTCTCGTCACCAGTATGTAGCGGCCACATGGTGTTTGTTTTAGGATGAATGAATGAAGGGACAGCAGGAACAATGGCACTGAGGAGGGAAGTCATCCTTGGTTTGGTTGGAGTGTTGAGTGTATGATTAAAAACAAACACTAATGCCTAAGATAATTAAGGTGGGTTCTGTCTAGATCATTGTAGGGCCTTGGAAGCCAGACTAAGGAGCTTGGGTTGTGCTATGGAAATAGGGAGCCACTGAAGGCATGTGAGCAGGGGAGTGGCATGATCAGAGCTGTGTGTTCCTGATCCTGGGTCCTTTTGACTCCTGGCTGCTGTCCATCCTCTGGCTTCTCCACGATTCTTCTTGGCTTTGTGCCTCCTACGTCTCAGCTGCCTTTGGCAAGGCGACTCACCATTGCGTCTGCCTTCTTCCTTCTCCTTCACCTGTCAGTCCTGGGCAGATTCGCAGGCGGGGAGGATGGTTTCTCCTGACTGGTGCCAAAGGGGTGACCTTCTGAGGATGATCCCCTGAGTGGTTCTTGCCTGCCCTCTTCTGGGCACTGGTGGGTACGGCTACCCACTCTTCTGAACTGGATGTCAACTGGTCACAGCCTTGCCTTGTGATGTGGCTTCTGTCTTCTCTGTGTGTGTGTGTGCTCATTTGTTCAGTCGTGTCTGACTCTCTGCAAATCCATGGACTACAGCCTGCCAGGTTCCTCGGTCCATGGAATTTTCTCGGCAGAATACTGGAGTGAAATGCCATTTCCTGATCTAGGGGCTCTTCCTGACCCAGGGTCGAACACACGTCTCCTGAGGCTCTTGCATTGGCAGGCAGATTATCACTGAGCAACCTGGAAACCACCAGATCTCCCTTAATTACTTATAAATACAGTTAGAGGTTTTCTTTTGAGTGTATGCAGATTTGTCTGATGATAGTTACATAAGGGAAACACTTCTGACTTCCACTGATCTAGATAATTTTCATTGCAGGATTTAAGTGTTATATAAATGTCAGAACATTAATTTTGCTAATTTACATATCCCTCCTATTTATTTGTCTGAACTGAAGTCACTAGTTTATTTCAGCCATTGAAGAGGTAATGTATTTGAACTTTATATAAATTACATATTTATATTCCCTTGGAGAATACTCTTCACCAATAAATCACACCCATACTTTTATTGAAGTACAGAAGTCCACAAGCATATTTTTATTTTTATTATTCATGATAAAATCAAGTCAGCCCCAATTAATGACTTTGCTAAGAGGCAATTGCCATTTACGTGTAATTTGGGCCTATAACACTGATCAGAAACCATCCCTGGGTATTTTTTTAATCTCATAAAAGATGATATATACCCTAGCAGGGCACCTGACTGGATTCTTGGCCTCACTGTGGGTAATGGAATTATTCTTTCTGAATAAGTGGTTTTCCTCTGGCCAAAGGCTAAAACTTTGCCTCTGAACTCTGCTTAGTAGACTTACATTCTAATGTGTTGGCTCCAGACCTGGAAATTTTTTCATAGTGCCAAGACCACATCTTGTTTAAATGGATCCACATTTTGAATTCCTCCTTTCCCCCATCCATTCTTGTGCAGCCCATCTTTCAAGATCTACTTCTCATCTCCTTCCTCTGAGATCCCTTCTCTGCATCTCGACTTCTCTTTCTTCTATACAATAACCCTTCTGTACTTTATTTAGTGAAATTCTTGCATAATCTTGTGACATCTTTTTACTGTTTGATGAAGTATTATTTATAAATTGGTACTGTCATTTAACTTTACAGAAATTTGTATCCCATGTCTTTCCTTGAATAATAACATCTTTAGTGCCAGAAATTTCCACTTGCTTGTTTATCCCACAGAAGGTTGACTATCTGCTGCTATATATTCAATAGATGAGCAGCAAGGTTGTTGATTGATGGGTTGCTGTATCATTTGCCTATCCCAGCTCTAATTAGTATACTTCCTGAGAACTATTTACAAAAGACAGATTGGCCTAGACCATGATTATCACTTCCCTGAAATATTTTCATGCATTTAGATGCTTTGCAGAATGTATTGCCCAAATGGTGCTATGTATCTGTATGCACACAATGAGGGAAGCCAAATTAAAATCATCCTTTTAATTTATTGTTGATGCATGGTCATTTCAAAATTTGGTTTCCATTTTCATCAAAGTTATATACACATAATTTTAGGTGTTGTCAATCTGTTTGGGCTGCCATAACAGAATACTATACAGGCGGGGTGGTTTAAGCAACAGATCATTTATTTCTCATAGTTCTGGAGGCCGGGAACTCCAAGACCAAGGTGCCAGCAGATTTGAAAGTTTCCTGGTGATGACTGCTTCCTGGCTTAGATTCTCTTTTTCTCCTTTCTTTCTCTCTTTCTGGTTGCACTGAGTCTTCCTTGCTGTGCCAGGGCTTTCTCCAGTTGCAGTGTGGGGGGGTGGGGTGGGGGTGGGGCGCTACTCTTTGTTGCCGAGTGTGGGCTTCTCAATGTGGTGGCTTCTCTTGTTGCAGAGCTCAGGTTCTAGGCGCACCAGCTTCAGTGACTTCGGTAATTATGGCTTGTGGTCTTAGCTGTTCCACGGCATGTGGAATCTTCCCAGACCAGAGGTCCTATACACGTCCCTGGCATTGGCAGGTGGATTCTTATCCGCTGGACCACCAGTGGAGTCCTGGCTTGGCTTCCTGCTGTGTCATCTCAGGGTGAAGAGAGGAAGAGGGAGAGGGAGAGGGAGTAAAGTTTAAGACTTTCTTTTCCTTTTTAAAGAAAACTAGAGGCTCACCCTCATGACTGGATCTAAACCAAGTTACTTTCCAAAGGTTCGATTCTGCAACGTGCTGTCAGCACGTCTCTGTCTTTTCTTGGAGTAGATAGATTTTTGGCATATTTAAGAAACAGCAACAAAGGAAGTGTGTTAGTCAAGGTTCCCCAGAGAAACAGAACCAATGTTTTGAATTTGGAGGCTGAGAAACCCCACGATCTGCTGTCTGTAAGCTGGAAACCCAAAAGACCCTGTGGTGTAATTCAGTCTGAATCCGAAGGCCTGACACTCAGTACTCAGGAGAGCCAACGGGGAGTAAATTCCGGTCCAAGAGCAGGACACCCGTGTCCCTGCTCAGTCAGTCAAGGAGAGGAGGGCAAATTCGCCCTTCCTCCACTTTTTCTGTTCCTTTTGTCTCTGAATCAACTGGATGAGGCCCACCCATATTGGGAATGACAATCTGTTTTACACACTCTGCTGATTTAAATGCTAATCTGGAAACACCTTCACAGGCACGCCTGGAAATGACTTTCAGCCAACAATCTGGGTATCCTGTGAAACACTCAAGTTGACGTGTAAAATTAACCATCACAGCCACTGTGGAGCAGAGGAGTGAGCAAGAGAAAGATGCACAAGAGATACTGTCAGAGTGATGGGAAAGGACTCAACCAAAAGGGTTTATAGAATACCACGAGCAGGTTGGGTTTTAGTCTGAGTTAAGTGGAAGCCTTTGGAGGACTTTGAGTGGGGAAATGACATGATCTGATTTACCTTTTCAAAATACCCCTCTGTGAAGTGTTTGCTGGCCAGGTGGTGAGAGAGGGAGTGACATAGAAGTCGGGAGTCAGGTTGGTAAGTGTATTGGTCAGGATGGGCTGAGTAAGGCCAGAGTAACGATGCTTCATGTCTTGCAGCTCTACTCCACATCACCTCCACTCTAGAATACGTGCCTCTGTATGCAACACTCATTGGTTTCATGGTAGAGACAAAAATGATGATGGTGAATCACATGCCAATTCTGTACTCTTTTGCCTCAAAGTGACACACATCATATCCTTAACATTTCCTTGACTGAATGAAGTCATGTGACTAACCCTGGCATCACTGGAGGTGGGGAAATAGAATCCTTCACCAAGAGGAACAGTGAATACTTGGAAACTATGGTGTGATCTACCACAGGAGACTTGAAATAATCAAGGCAGAACGAAGATAGCCAGAGTGGTAGTGGCTGAGGTAGTTGAAAGAGGTCAGATTTGGAGTGGAGCTGGGAGGACTTACTGATTGAGTAAATGTAGGCAAGTAAGAAGGAATGAATGAAGAGTTAAGAAAGACTCCAAGGTTTTGGACTGAACATCTTGGGGAATGGTGGTATCATTTGCTGAGTTGGAGAAGACTGAAAAAGGCTAGGTTTGAGGGAAAAATCAGGAATACCATTTTGGGTGTGTTGGGTCTGAGATTCCTAGTAAGAGAAATGACGGGTTTGAAGGTAAACTTCAGGAATCAACAGCATACAGGTTGCCTCTGAAGCCTTGGGGGTTGGATGAGATCACATACTTGTGGATGTGTGCTCAATCTTGTCTGACTCTCTGTGACCCCATGGACTGTAGACTCCCACTAGACTCCTCTGTCCATTGGATTCTCCAGGGAAGAATATTGGAGTGAATTGCTATTTCCTCACATAGAGGAGACAAAAGACTGGGGTTGTTGTGGGGTATCCCAACATACAAAGGTCAGGAAAAAAAAAAAAAACAACCTAGCAAAGGAGAAAGGGACGAGACAGACTGAGAGGAAGGAAACAAAAGTGATGGTCCAGAAGCCAAGGGAAATAGTGTTTCATGAAGAGAAGACAGTGTCACTTGCTGCTGAGATATTGAGTAAGATGAGAACTAATGTCTATCAGTGGATTTGGCCAGACGCAGGTGCTGGTGACCTTGACAAGCCATTGGTGAACTAGGTATGCAAGTCTTATTGGAATGCGTGGAGAAGAGCACCCAAAAATCACACTTGTGATTTAAAGGCCCAATGCTGCCTTTGCTTTGCAACATAGCACAGAAAGTTCTCGTGTACAAAATGGAGTGGTTGAAAACCTTACAAAATCAAAGAACTGGTACCTTATTCTTTGACTCACTCAGCCTGGGAGAACAACCCCTAAAAATGTGAATAAAACCACCTGAATAAAACCAATCGTTCACTGCCTTGTCCTCTGTGAATATGTGGAATAAAATGTGTACAGAAATTTCTGTTTCTCTCCATCCAAGCTTCAGGCCAAGTCTCCATAAATGACAGGGCATGTTATAAATGTGTTAGCCCTCTTAACCACAGAGACACCAGGGGAGGCAGGGAAGGAGGATGGGGAAAAAGAGAAGCATCTTGTTTACAGTCCAGATTCAAGTACAGGAAATAAAACTTGCTTCTGGGAGCAATGCATTGAATTAAATGAGGTAATTTTACTCCTGAAATCCTCCAAGGGGCATTCCAAAGTAATAACCCTGACAGCAAAAACAATAAAATATAAAAACAATGAAATAAAGTGAGAAAGAGGTGAGACCAGGAAAGGAAAAGGAAATGTGCGACTTAGTGAGTGCAGTTTTGTTTGGCCTGTGGGGCATGCCTGCTGACAACTGTTTCTGGTTGTGCATGAGATTTGCATGGAGGTGTGGGTAGACCAGATGGCACTTTTGTGCCTCAGCTTCAGGAACTGATACCTCCAAAGGGATCCAGGTTGGAAAGGCTGGGAGAGCAAGACTGGGAGTGTTTTCTGTAAACTTGAAACACTTCCAAATATTTTCCAAAGGTGGTTGTGATTTTTGCCTCTTATAATCGTGTGCTCGCAGTCCAGGGTAGTATTTCAAATATTTAACAACTAATGAAGAAGAGGCCCTGGTTATTCTTTTCCTATTTTTGCTTTTGTTATTTTTTAATGGGACAAGAGGAGAAATTGTTTGAAAGTAGCAATGGGGAGCCAAGAGAACACCATTTCCACCCTTCCACTGTGAGGCTTAAGAATTATGAAAAAAAAAAACAAAAACAAAAACAAAAACAAAAAACCAGATTGTTTGGGAGGACTTAGGCAGTTCATGGGGTTGCAAAGAATCTGATACGACTGAGCGACTGAACTGAACTGAGTGGAAGACTAGGTGGAAGACTTAGTGTCCCCAGGGACTGGCTATATTTTAGGTAGTAGAACAAGGTGGCAGGAATGTTCAGAGAAGAGGTTGAGGATGAAAAGGAGTTTGCTGGGGAAAGCCTGAGTTCCAGAGGGGTCTTTGGAAAGGTTTCAAGGGGACAGAAAGGGTGAGAGATGGTTTTGATTAGGAGATGTACAGGCAGTATGAAAAGAAGTGTTAGGATGGGGACTTCCCTGGTGGTCCAGTGGTTAAGTATCTGCCTTGCAATGCAGGGGATGTGAGGTTCGATCCCTGGTTGGTGAACAAAGATCCCATATGCTGTGGGGCAACTAAGCCGACATGACACAACTAGAGAGAAGTCTGAGCCCACAATGAAAGATCCCTCATGCTGCAACTAAGACCTGACACAGCCAAATAAATAAATATTAAAAGAAAAGTGTCAGGTGATGCTGGGACTTCTATGGTGCCTGAGATGACTCAGATGGGGTTTTATTTTGCTGTATTAAATTCTTTTTGCCCTTAAAAATTTTTTTTTTGTACAATTTTTAAAGGTTATAGTCCATTTACAGTTATTGCAAAATATTGGCTATATTCCCCATAGTTGTACAATACATCCTTGTAGCCTATCTCATATCCAATAGTTTGTACCTCACACTCCCCCGTTCTTATATTGCTCCTCCCTCCCCACTGGGAACCATGAGTTTGTTCTTTATATCTGAGTGTCTGCTGCTGCTGATTTTTTTTTTTTTTTTTGGTCATTTTTCACTAGTTTGTATTTTCTAGATTCCACATGTTAAGTGATATAATACAGTATTTGTCTTTCTCTATCTGACTTATTTCACTCAAAGTCCATCCATGTTGCTGCAGGGGGTAAAATGTCATTCTTTTGTATGGTTGAGTATCCGTCTATCTATCTATGGCTCAGCGGTAAAGAACCCGGCTGCAAAAGCAGGAGACATGAATTCCTTCCCTGGGTCAGGAAGATCCCCTGGAGGAAGGCATGGCAACCTACGCCAGCATTCTTGCCTGGAGAATCCCACGAACAGAGCAACCTGGTGAGCTACAGTCCACAGGGGTTGCAAAGAGTTGGACAGGACTGAAGTGACTTAGCACACATGCATATAAAGAGAGAGAGAGAGAGAGAGAGAGAGAGAGAGAGAGGGAGAGAAAAGATACATATATAAATATATATCTAATATTAATATATTATATATATAACAAATATCTAAAGAAAGTGTGGTATATGTAGCACACTTATTGGTAGGCACTTATGTGGCAATTATAAGAATAATGCTGCTCTGAACATTGGGGTGCTTGTATCTTTTAATTACTGTAGTATTGTTTTTTTCAGATACATACCCAGGAGTGGAATTGCCGGGTCATATGGTAGTTCTAGTTTTAGCTTTTTGAGAAGCCTCCATACTACTTTCCACAGTGGCTGTACCAAGTTTCATTCTCACCAACAGTGTAAGAGGACTTCTCTTTTCTTCACGTCCTTTCCAATACTTGTTATTTGTGTTCTCTTTAATGATAGCCATTCTGACAGGTGTGCGATGATACTGAGATGATGGAACAATCCTGAATGTCTAGTAGAACAGGGTGGGTAATCAGCTAAGAATATGGTCCAGTGTTTATCTGAGGCCATGGGGCAGGTGCTTGATCCTTGGTTCGGGGAGTCAGGATGAGAAGCAGGCAGGGAGACATGACTAGGTGGTTTGTGAATTGTGGGCAGGACTTGGGCATGACTCATCTTTCCCTTAGCTGGAGGTGTCTGGCACCTGGGAGCTGCATCAGGGTGAACACTGAGTAGCAGTACATTTTTACTCCGGTGGGAAGGGGGTTGGAGGTCGGGGGAGGGGGGTGGTTCTCTTTGTTGGTTGGGGTGTGGTGTGGAAGAGTTCAGAAAGGAAGCAATGATTTGCCTAAGGCCATGTAGTGAGTAAATGTCAGACCTGGAGTTCAGATTAAGCTTTTCTCAATTAGTTCATTTCACTTTTCATTACACTCCTCCGTGGGGGTGAGGGGGTGGTGAGATGGCCCCAGTGTCAGGAAGAAAGGCGGCTGGGGAAGGACAGAGAGAATCAGGCAGTTGGAACGCTGGCTAGAAACTCCAGATGAATTTTCAGGCATCTCCTATTAGAAATAACTCTCTTGTCCTGCGGGACCACAAACCTTACAGAAAAGCCCAGCTTCATACCTCGTGGTTGGTGGGAAACAGCTGAGGCGGGGCTTCTCACTAGATAAGAGGATTTCTCTATGCCTGTGTGTGTGGGAGAGGAGAGTGGAGGGTTTCACTAATTCCCAGACAGTCCTTGGAAAGTATACTGGGTTGAAATGTGGCCCCCAAAGGTATGTATAAGTCTTAACCACTCCATTTGTGAATGGGAAAAATTTAGAAATAGAGCCTGCAGATAAAAGCAAGTTATGCTATGCTATGCTATGCTATGCTAAGTCACTTCAGTTGTGTCTGACTCTGTGCGACCCCATAGACGACAGCCACCAGGCTCCCCCATCCCTGGGATTCTCCAGGCAAGAACACTGGAGTGGGTTGCCATTTCCTTCTCCAATGCATGAAAGTGAAAAGTGAAAGTGAAGTCGCTCAGTTGTGTCCGACTTTTTGCGACCCCATGGACTGCAGCCTACCAGGCTCCTCCATCTAGGGATTTTCCAGCAGGAGTACTGGAGTGGGGTGCCATGGCCTTCTCTGAAAAGCAAGTTAAGGATCTAGCAATTAGATCACAGTGGACGGAGGGTGAGCCCTGTGTGCAATGATTGGCATACTCAGGAGAGAGAGGAGGGGAGATTGAGACCAGGGCAGGGTGAAGAAGGCCCTGTGAAGATGGCAGCAGACTGGAGTGTGCCAGTCCAGGTCCAGTGAGGCGAGGGGCCGCCTGAAGGCGGAAGAGGAAGGGAAGGAACCTTGCCTTCGAGCCTACAGCTTTGCGAGGAGTGAGGTACTGCCAACACCTTGATCTTGGATTTCCGGCCTCCAAAACTGTGAGAGGATAAATTTCTGTCGTTTTAAGCCACCCAGTTTGTGGTAGTTGGTTACAGCGGCCCTAGGAAATGAATACAGTGGGGGCCAGCTGGTTCAGCAGGGGCGAGGGTTCGGGACCTATTAACCCGAGACTTTTCACCTGGAGGCGAAGGGCCATAACCAGACTTCAGAAAGTGGTGGTGGCTTATTGCCTTAAAGGTTGGGAGGGGATTCCTTGCACCTGAGGAGATATCCAGGCTGGGCACTCTGCCTCCAGCCCAGCCCAGCTCCCTCCCCGGCTCCTCTGGTCACCAGTCAGGAGACAAAGCTGTGTGCCACAGCAGGCAGGGGAGACAGCCTGGCAGACTGAACATCTCGCTCTCAGTGACTCAGCTTCAAAGATGCTGTTTGCAACTGGAAGAGACCGAGAGCCCTCCCGGTGGTGAGTTCCTGCTCCCTTGAGGAAGAAGCTGGTGAATAAGTTTAGACCAGGTGTACAAAATAAAATATTGACCATCTTGGGGGACGGGGCAGCCACAGTTTAAATTTGTTGTTGTTGTTGTTGTTGAGTTGCTCAGTCGTGTTCAATTCTGCAACTCCATGGACTGCAGCGCCCGGGCTTCCCTGTCCTACACTATCTCTGGGAGTTTGCTCAAACTCCATTTAAATTACATATATCATATATGTATACAGTATTTATTAATAATTCACATTAAATATAATTTTGATCCCCTGGAGGAGATCATGGCAACCCACTCCAGTATTCTTGCCTGGAGAATCCCATGGACAGAGGACCCAGGCAGGCTTCAGTCCATAGGGTCGCACAGAGTCGGACATGACTGAAGTGACTTAGCATGCATGCACATAGTTAATTATCACATATGATTGCTATTTATTATTCAATTATCATTTATTTAATTACTATTAATGAAAGTGTTAGTTGCTCAGTTGTGTCCGACTGTTTGTGACCCCATGATTGTAGCTCGCCAGATTCCTCTGTCCATGGAATTCTCCAGACAGGAATATTGAAGTGGGTTGCCATTCCCTTCTCCAGGAGATCTTCCCAACCCAGGGATCAAACCTGGGTCTCCTGCATTGCAGGCAGATTTTTTACTGTCTGAGCCACCAGGGAAGCCCACTTATTATTAATATTTAATCAATACTGCTCTATTACTTAATTATTAATGATCATATAACATCATGTTTAAAATTATATAAATTAATTTATTATATAAAATATATTGTATTTATATACATGATATAATCACATGCATTTGTAGTGACATAATAGTATGTACAGTGTCTACAGTTATATCTATGCTGCTGCTGCTGCTGCTGCTAAGTCGCTTCAGTCGTGTCTGACTCTGTGCGACCCCATAGACGGCAGCCCACCAGGCTCCCCCGTCCCTGGGATTCTCCAGGCAAGAACACTGGAGTGGGTTGCCATTTCCTTCTCCAATGCATGAAAGTGAAAAGTGAACGTGAAGTCGCTCAGCTGTGTCCGACTCTTAGCGACCCCATGGACTGCAGCCTACCAGGCACCTCTGTCCATGGGATTTTCCAGGCAAGAGTACTGGAGTGGGGGTGCCATCGCCTTCTCTGACAGTTATATCTATAGTTATTAATATATATCTGACAGTCTCACCCCCATTAACACTGTAATGAGAAGCAAAAGAAATTTTGTTTTGGAGCCACGTTTGCAGTCAGTCTCCCAGCTTGTGAAGAAAGCACCCTCAGTTGCAGAAAGGTTATGTGTGGGTTTAGTTGCTAGGCTGTGGAATTACTTTCCTAGGCTTCTTAGGAAAGGGACGAAAGGAAAACGAGAACTAGCAGTGGCTGTGGCATTTCTGGGACTTAGGCAAATTATATAATTGTCCTTTGCATCCAAGTCTGGTCCACTTCCACCTGATATTTTGCTGAGGGAACTAGTGAGATCCCAAAGTTCAGTCCGACAGAGTGTGCGAAATGCAGATCAGCATTGAAGCCAGCTCCACGGAAGAGGCATGGCTCCCTGGAGAAGAGAGGGGGAGGGGCGAGGAGCACAGAACTGGGAGCAGGGAGGAGTCCAGCTGACTCAGCAACCCTGGCAAGTGCACGTTCCTTCCAGCTCTCTTCTTCCATGACCTCTTTTGGGTGGGTGAGGGGAGGACTCCAAACAACTGTGTGTTTTTTTTTTTTTTACCAAGAAGGTGATGTGAAAGAGGGTCATTAGCAACATGATGGAGGGTTTGGCTATTAGATGGTGCTTGAATAGCATGTGGGAAATGCTGGTTTGGGGACATATTTCCATATTTCTGCACATGTGCCATTCCAAGTCCCAGTGAAATTTGGGGAAAACCCTAAAGATTGGCTACCCTCAGTGGCTTTGAGTCTGGCATCCACCAGGTACTCAGCAAATATTTGTTAAATGAATAAACAAATGAATAGAGTCCAAGTGTTTGGTTTACAGGCGAGGGAATCAAGGCTCAGAGGAATCAAGAGGCTGGTCAAGGTCATGCGTCAAGTGTGTGGGACATCTGCTAAGTCACTTCAGTCGTGTCCGACTCTGTGCGACCACATAGATGGCAGCCCACCAGGCTCCCCCATCCCTGGGATTCTCCAGGCAAGAACACTGGAGGGAGTTGCCCTTTCCTTCTCCAATGCATGAAAATGAAAAGTGAAAGTGAAGTTGCTCAGTCGTGTCCGACTCTAGCGACCCCATGGACTGCAGACTACCAGGCTCCGCCATCCATGGGATTTTCCAGGCAAAAGTACTGGAGTGGGGTGCCATTTCCTTCTCTGGTGGGACATTTAGCCCCTGAGTTCCAGTACACTGATCACTCAGTGGGGATTTTCCTTTGGTTCCATCTTGCTACTAGGACAACTGTAGCCACCAAAAGGATGCTTCAGTACTCTTTGAAAGTTCAGCTGAATGTTGCTATGATACAGACTTGCAAAGAGCTGATTGCTCAGTGGCAAGGGCAAATGCTGTTTATGTTAGGTCAGTTAGAAGGAAGGCCGCCTGGCAGATACCGTTAACTGCCTCTTTAATGTTTGTGAGGAGGCTGAGTTGATAACATTTTGTGTGCTGGTAAAGTTCACCTTTTAGGGGCTCTAATACCCTATTGCTATTTAATTTTAAAATCCTTTCCTTCATATTTACCTACATGAAGGAAAAAAACCAACAAAGAAGCAGGGATGAATATGTATATTAATTAGATAATATTAATATTATATATTAACCTTATAGTCATCCCTGGCCCCTTGCTGGCTTTTAAAATTTGTATATATTTGTGTGTGTGTGTGTGCTTAGTCATTCAGTTGTGTCCGACTCTTTGTGACACCATGGACTGTAGCCCACCAGGCTCCTCTGTCCATGGGGATTTCCCAGGCAAGAATACTGGTGTGGGTTGCCATGCCTTCCTCAGGGAATCTTAACAACCCAGGGACTGAACCCAGGTCTTCCTCACTGCAGGCAGATTCTTTACTGTCTGAGCCACCAGGAAAGCCCATGAATACTAGAGCGGGTAGCCTATGCCTTCCCCAGGGGATCTTCCCGACCTGGGAATTGAACCGGGGTCTCCTGCATTGCAGGTGGATTCTTTACCAGCTAAGCTATCAGGGAAGCCTATATATATTCCAGGAACAACAAGTAAATACCAAAATATGACAATGCTCAAGTCCCTTAGTTGGCTTTCCCCTATCTATGGGTTCCACATCTGTGAATTCAACCAACCACGGATCATGTAGTACTGAATGTATTAACTGGAAAAAAAAAATCTATGTGTAAGTGGACTGGTTCTGTTCAACCCATGCTGTTCAATGGTTAACTCTATAGAGGTTGGAGATGACCATTTGTTGAATCTTTGCTTTCCTCAAGGCCCCATACTAAAACTGTAGACGTGTGAATTCTTATTTAATCCTCATGATAACCCAGAAGTGTACTATCACCACCTGTTAGCAGATGATGTCTCTGCCCCACTCATGCACTGTCTCCCACTCAGGTGACCAGCAGAAGCTTTAGTGGACAGTTTCCATTGTCCATCCATGGCCAGGGGTACCTTAACCCCAGCATCTTTGTTTCTCTGACTGAGGGTGTTCCCTGGCCAAAGAAGGTGCTGGGACCACTTGTTGTGGGTGAGGAAGCAAGTAAGAAATGTCAGAGGCTTAATTCCCGGGGGCAATCATCAAACAAAGAGGGGAAGGGAATTGGTGGATAAGCGTCCTGTTTTTTTTTTTTTTTTTTTAAATCCGTGATTCAGGCTCTTTTGCGGTATAGCCGACGGAGGCTTTCAGAAGACGCCCAGAAAGATCTGGGTCCAGCTGCCCACACCTATCACTCTCTCATTAATGCACCCTTCCTTGGCCTGATCTTCCCTTTCCTGTCTGTCTCTTCCACCTCTTCACCACGTGTCCTAGGTTATGTTCTCTGGAAAGAGAATCTCAAGTGGAGATTTATATGTAGGAGGCTTATTGGAGAATACATGTTATTCTGACACACATAAGGAAGCGGGAAAGCAGGCCTGGGCAGAGAGAAAGCTCAGTGTGGATAGAGTTGCAAAGGAGTCCTCAGTCGATCTGTAGTGAGCTTTGGAGCTCAGAAGGCTTTTCTGAGGCAAGGGAACCAGGCTTTGGGACCCAGGCATGAACAGTCCTCCTTGTGGGCTGCCCCTTTGGAGAGGGTATAACCTGACTAGGCAACTCCCTTAGACTGAAGGCAGGTCTCAGAGAGGGATGTTGTTAGAAGCCATCAGCAGTCAGCACTCTGGAAGCTGGGGAGTGAGTACCTTGGTCCTGAAGATGGTTTCTGAACACTGCACCCCAGGATCCACTAAAGTGCACCCTTGTTCCTCTGTGAACCACTTGCTTCTAAGTTCACAGCAAGTGTATTGGTGAGAACGACTGTCAGTGGGACTATTCCCATTTCCAGCCTTTAGTTTCTGAACCCATGTATTTTATTTGCTGGGTAAAGAGCACCATAAAATGCTCATTGGTGTAGGGTACATATCACATCCTGAAGAATAGCACTGCAGGATATTATCTCGAAACCACACCTTTCCATTGCTCTATGAGGCTGGCATTTCTGGACTGCGTGATGTGAGTTACACCTGATGGGTCCAATAGCCATCTGCCCATTCCTGCACCTCTGCTGCTTTATTTATTTATAATTTTTATTAATGGTTGTCCTGGGTCTTCATTACTGTACTCAGGCTCTCTCTAGTTGTGGAGGGAGGGAGCTACTTTCCTTTCGGGCTTGTCCTTGCAGTGGCTTTTCCAATTGTGGAGCAGGGACTCCAGGCATGTGGGCAAGCTTCAGCAGTTTCAGAGCAAGGGATCAGTTGTTGTGGCTCTCAGACTCTAGGGCATGGGCTCTGTAGTTGTGGCACAAGGACTTATTAGCCCTGTGGCATGTGGGATCTTCCTGGGGTAGGGATTGAACTTGTGTCTCCTGCATTGGCCAGCAGATTCTTAACCACTGGACTATCAGCAAAGCCCCCTCTGTTGCTTTAAAATCAAGTTCGTTGGACTGAAACAATGTACCATAGGGTCCATTTATGTGAATCTAAGACTGAAAGCCCATGGATGGTGGTGTTGGCCACGACTGAGAGCTGTGATGGTGAACCTGTGCCTGGACTGTGTTTTAATTTCATTCAGTGTGAATTCCTGCCCCTTCCTGACCTCCTTTCCCCCAATCTTTTCATCTTTTCCTTCCCAGGCCCCCGGTCAATTAGGCAAGTCTTTTGCCACTGCCAATATGACTGCCCGGGCTCTTTACACACACAGTGGATGGCCATCATTCGCAGCTCTGACCACAGAAGGTCTTCTCCTCACTGTCTTTCAGGGCCACATTGACATGGGGCTGTAAGTCAGTTGGGCTCCATATTGGCTTGGCTACATGCTGAACCAACCTGTCTGAGGCCAAGCTTGGTCTCTTTTCTACTCCATCATGTGTTACAGGGAAGAGCAAAATCTAAGTATGGGAGCTATTTCTTTTACTTTAACCTTTGCTTCCTGTTGCTTTTGTTCACTTAAAGGATACTGTTTATACCATAATGGCCTTCCTTTGGGAACCCTATCCCTCTGCCTGAATGCTAAACCAAGTGCCTTTGTTCAGGGAAATATCCTGACCCTGTTCTCCTGTGGGTGGCTACAGGAAGGAAGAAATTAACACATCCATGCCCCCTCCCCCGCCGACTATTTTAGGAGAAATTTGCAAGATGAACAATCTTTTTGCTGTATTTCCTCATCTCCCCCAATCTGTGTCCTATAAAAGATTCTGGCATCCAGACCCTTATAAGATAGTTACTTTGAAACATTAAATCTGTAGTCCTCTCTGTTGACCTGTTGTGTGGCAAGCAGAGTGAGCTTGGACTTGGTAACTATTGGGCCTATAAATTCTTCCTTATTAGACTTATTTTTTTAACTTAATATTCATTTTTTTCTGAAATGATACTGGACAGAATATCCAGTATACAGTCCTATACATCAGCGAAGGCAATGGCAACCCACTCCAGTACTCTTGCCTGGAAAATCCCATGGAGGTGCCTGGTAGGCTGCAATCCATGGGGTCGCTAAGAGTTAGACATGACTGAGTGACTTCACATTCACTTTTCACTTTCATGCATTGGAGAAGGAAATGACAACCTACTCCAGTGTTCTTGCCTGGAGAATCCCAGGGACAGCAGAGCCTGGTGGGCTGCCGTCTATGGGGTCACACAGAGTCGGACACGACTGAAGTGACTTAGCAGCAGCAGTCCTATACATACATTCCTTCCTGGTTCCTGTTGGTGTGGTTTGGCTAGATCTGGTATCTCCTTTGGCACTTAGGCCTCTTGTAGCAGGCCCAGCACTTCCCTGGGCTGATGATATTGTAACTTGATGCTAGTTGTTGTTCTGGTGGCCAAGAGAGGAGGTGGAGTGAGATCCCAGGGTGGGCGTATGTGGTCTTGCAAGATGATGGTCTGTGTGACCACATGGGGTCTCATTGATAAGATGGCTTGTTATGTTGACCTTGCAAATGAAGAATAAAATCAGAGTGATCTGTGAGACTGACCAAATTGCCCAAATGGCATCCTGTTATCTCACTGGTGCTTATCTTCTTAAAGCTGCAAGATCACCAGATTCCTGACCTCTGGCTACGTGACCATCCCTTCAGAGAATTTTTCATTGGTGGGGTATAAGAAGGATTCCATCAGAAAGGGAGAATGCTGGTTCTCCTTACGAAACAGTCACCCTCTCTTTTTCCTCTAATAAATTTCCTTTTCTTGCCTGACTGTCCAGCTTGCTCTCTTTTTCTGTGCACTCGCCTTACACTATGCATTCAAGCTGTCTTCAGCTAGGGCTGGGAGCACTAACCTGTAACTGGGAGAAATGGGCTGCTTCTTCAGCCTCGGATGGTTTTGGAGGATCTTGCGGCTCAAGGTTTCTTAGTGCATTGAATCTGTTGTTACTACCTTCTTTATAATCAAGGTCCCATTTCTTCCCAATCAGAGCTCTACTCCAGACACAGCAGCCTTGCAGCTGTTGGGATTCTAACCTTCTCTGGGGCTTTGCTACCTTGTAATTAAGTCCTGGGCTTGATGCTCAAATTCTGCCTCTGGCTGCAGAGGCCAAGGAGGCCCTCTGACTTTTGCTCCTTACCCTGTAACACTGATAAATCATCTCAGCCTTTCGTTGTCTTTCTCTAATGCATTTGTAGCTTCCAGCAGCAGCCATTGAGTCCACTGTACTCATAATTACTACATCTCTTTTCGTGCCTCTCAAACATTTTGTATATTCACCACCCAGTGCATTTCCTTTTAGAGGTATCTCATCCAGTTCAGAAGATGTGTTGTAGTGAAAAGGAAAAAAAAAAAGGAATTCCCGCCTCCCTTTCCTGAGAACAAAGAAGATAAAGAGAACAGTGAGCAGGCTTGAACATTCTTAGTCTTTTTTCCTTTAACTGCTCATAACTCTGAATGTCTGTAACTAAGTTTGCTTTTGTGACCCCTAACTCTGCAGGAGGTACAATGCACATCTTTTTCCTTTGACGCTATGCTAAATACATCCTGTATCTCGTGTTTACCCTCAAAACACCCTTCCCTTGTAGTTACATATCCGAAAGAAGGCTGCGGAGCCACTGAACTACCAGACTCAATTACTGGGTTATAGGTTACTGACGCCAGCCAATGACTGTCTTTGAAACAAGGCAGGAGGAAGAAACCAAAATCCTAACACCTTTGTTCCTCATCACTGACTCCTGACTGCTGACTGTGAGCCCTCACGTCATATAAGCCCCTGGACTTCTTATGGTGGAATGGTGCACAGTTCTTGAGGCATAATCCTGCTCTGTTTCCCTCTCTGTGGGCTGAGAATTAAAGCCGTCTTTCTATTTCCTCCGAACTCTGTCTCCGTATTTTTTTAATTTGGTTTGGTGGGCAGAGAAAGCCAAGATTTTGGTCAGCACAACACCATGGACAGAGAAGCCTGGCAGACTACAAGTCCATAGGGTCACAAAGAACTGGACAGAACTGAAGCCACTTAGCACGCACATATGGGTAGAAATATTCCTCTTAAGCTACTGAGTTTCCATTTATTAAAGTATTTGTTCATTCATTTATTCTTTCCCTCTCCTGTTCATGACCTCATTTGATAAGTAGTTATGCTCAGTGGTAAACACTCCTATGTCACAGACATAATATTTTAGAATTGAAAGAGACTTCAGTTATCATTGTCAGGTGATTCTACCAATGATGGAAATGAGAAATCCAGAGAGGATGAGTCATTTTCTTGAAGACTGTAGAACTGATTCAGGACAGAGTTAGGATTAGAACCAGGTTTCAGAGGGGGACAAATATACCGAGGGAAGATAGCTATACAGTCTTTACTGCAAGAACAGAAATGTGTGACTCATGTCAATTCGCACTTTATTAATATGCATATCAGGCTTCCCTGGTGGCTCAGCTGGTAAAGAACCTACCTGCAATGAGGGAGACCTGGGTCAGATTCCTGGGTTGGGAAGATCCCCTGGAGAAGGGAATGGCTACCCATTTCAGTATTCTGGCCTGGAGACTTCCCATGGATTGCAGTCTATGGGGCTGCAAAGAGTCAGTAGCAGCTGAGGGACTTTCACTTCAATATGCATCTCATGTTCACTGTCTCAGCCCATAGCTCAAAGGTACAGAGGTATAGCCTTTTCCTCTGTCTATAGTTCTCTGAACTGGGAGCTTTTGAACTAGTAGGTCTCATAGTCCTGGCTTTGATTTAATTTGAACCAAGGGAGCTGTTTAGATCCAAGAAGTTCCTCTTCCAGCTGAAATTCAAAGCACAAGAATGCAAATATTCCCTTATCTTTGGGACATGAAAGCTCTAGCTTGCCACTGAAGCAAATAATTGGTGAAACGACCTGCTTTTCTCAAACATTTAACCAAGCCAACTTTAACTTTTGCCAACCTTAATTGTAAGCAGAGAAACAATTGTCAAGAGTCTGTGAATTGAGATTCTCTTCAGGCTTGAAACCTTGCTTAGAAACCATGTTACTCTCCCACTCTGCCCCAGTCCCTGTGCAAACTGAATTTTCTGTCTTCTGGGATTGAGTTAGGCACTTTGGATGTCAGCACAGTACTGGGGAGAAATCTGATTTTGTTTTTCCTGACACACAGACCAAGTTTACTCTGCTTAATTCAGATTTGAGTGCTGCCAATTCCCAATTTTATAATCCTGTTAAGGGTATTACCACTAAGGTACCCTTCCCTGGCATTTGGCTGCTGGCCTCATGCCAGAGATTCAGATGAACTGTAAGGAAATGGTACCCAGTGCCCAGTACAGGAAGTTAGAAGAGCGTTCTTACCATAGGAACTGCACCTGTCGGGTCAACCATTCACTCCAAATTTACTACCAGTGGAGTTAAGCCTAAGCTAATTCTATAGTGAATTACATAGTTCTTTTTAAAAAAAGTATTAATTTTTGGCTGTGCTGGGTCTTTGTGTCTGCCCAGGCTTTTCTCTGGTTGTGACGATCGGGGGCTACTCTCTAGTTGCGGGACAAGTGCTCAGGCTTCTCCTTGCAGTGGCTTCTCTTGTTGCAGAGCACGGGCTCTAAGGCATGCGGGCTCAGTAGTTGGGACACGTGGGCTTAGTAGCTGTGGCTCCCAGGCTCTAGAACACAGACTCAAGAGTAGCGGCGCATGACCTAGCTGCTCCTTGGCGTGTGGGATCTTCCTGGGTCAGGGGTGGAACCTGTGTCTCATGCACTAGCAGGCGGATTCTTTACCACCGGGCCACCAGGGAAGCCCCGGGGCCCTGGACAGTTGATAAATATTTGTTGAATGAAAGCAAGAATGAAGACACTGCCTTAGAATGTGGCAAGTGTGCAGCGGATCGTGTGTTACAGTGATCTCCCTCTGGGACCCTGGCGCTCTTTCCTTCCTCCTCTAAGCATTGTTGGCTGCTGCTGGCTCTCAGCTGAGCCCCTGTCTAGGAACTGCCTTTGGTGGGAGAAAGCAGCCTCATTCAAGATCATGTTCCCTTCTCAAGGGCCACCCTTGACTGGGCAATGGAAGGTATGAAGGCCTGGCCTCTGGGTCTCAAAGTGGGGCAAGTCTGAATGGCCAGTTCAGCTCCAGAGCTCCTGTGAGTGAGTCTCTCAGTGATGGCTGACTCTTTGCAACCCTAGGGACTATAGTCTGCCAGACACTTCTGTCTGTGGATGTTTCCAGGCAAGAATACTGGAGTGGGTTGCCATTTCTTTCTCCAGAGCTCCTACAGGGCTGGCCTGAAGCTTTTATGTGACTCTATCACAGTTTAGCTTCTTCCTCGGGCCAGTCCTGCTTCCGTTAGATGCTGATCCTGAGAGCATCCCACGATAATCTTCCCGTATGTGAATTTCCATTTCAATGTCTGTTTCTAGAAATCTGGTTAAAATATAAGTGCAAACTGTTATGGGATTTTGGGAAAAGACCCTGGTGCGGGGAAAGATTGAGGGCAGGAGGAGAAGGGGACGACAGAGGGTGAGATGGATGGCATCACCGACTCGAAGGACATGGGTTTGGGTGAACTCCAGGAGTTGGTGATGGACAGGGAGGCTTGCGTGCTGCGGTTCATGGGGTCGCAAGGAGTAGGACATGACTGAGTGACTGAACTGAACTGTTACGGGATTATAGGGGAGGGACTATCAGGTGAACCTTGGGCATTTGGTGAAGCAGCGACAGTACTGGGAATAGAGGAGAGGATGGAAATTTGGGCAAAGGGTGGCAGGGGCTTGCTAGAGAATGTAAGGAAGGATGTGGTTTGGAGGAGAGGGAGCTGGAGCAAAGTGGGGGTGCAGAGCTCTGGAGACAGGGAAGTCATGCCCCTTGCTGTGATGAGATAGATGCTTCCCACTTGCTGTTGCTCTCAATTTATACTACCCCATCCACGGAAGCAGCTCAGCCAGAGAGACATACAGACAGATGCTTTGATCCTGGGCTGGAGAGCTGGTGGGATTTACCCATAGCGATGAGGAAGAGTAAGTGTAGAGTCAGGGATCCCAGGGCACTGAGAAGGTAGCATGGCATGTGAGTGAGGATTCCTGGGTGGAGAAGACCAAAGACCAGAAGGCTCCAGAATGTCGTGACTGACTCTTTGGAGAGCTGACTCTGACTGACTTGGGTAGGGCTTACTGTAGCTCCTGGGGTCCCTTGACATAATGCCTGGGCATGCACAGCCTGCAGGGAGTGGGGAGGGACCAGGATATCTGCAGTGGCCAAGCAGGGTTAGCCAGGGTAACATCTGCTCCTTTTCTGCAGGTGCCAAGGTAGGCTAATGAAGCAGGCTGCCTAGAGGGCAAGTGAGATTGGAAGATCAGAGTCTGAAGGGGAGGGCCCAAGGAGAGGACCAGGCAGAAGCAGACACCTCTGACATTATTTTCTTGGTTAGTGATATAAAAAGATAGTTCTCCTCCCCTGCTCCCAGAACTGCAAAAATGAAAAGCAAGTAACTAGTTTTCTAGATGGCTAAAGTTTTTGATTATGCTCATAGCTTCTACCCAATATAAGTTTTGTGAAATTAGAATTGAATCCAAATAACACTGTATAACTAATATATGTCAGAAACTGTGCTAAGCAGCCTGGCTTCATTTGCTAGTAATTATAATCAAAGAAGCAGTTCCTAAAATAATTAATGAGAGAAGGATAAACAAGTGCCATTTGGTTACTGTTCAGTCAATTGTTCTTACCTTACCTTACTCAGTTGGTTCTTCTTTAGCAATGAATATCTAATATTCCATGAATTTATGAAACAAAATGTTATTTGATGTCTTTGTGGTGACAGACACTGTGTCAGGTGCTGGAAATGTACGTGACCAGTATAGTGGACTGCAAGGGGATGAGCCTTTTAACATCTGAGGACAAAATAATTTGTTTCTGGATATTAACTCTTTCAGATTTGAATATCTTTTACTTTCAGGAGGATTTCACTTTTCCTAAATTGAAGTACAATTGATATACACTATTATGTTAGTTTCAGGTGTACAACACAAGGATTCAACATTTAAGAACGTTATGGAATGATCACCGTAAGTCTAGCAAACATTTGTCACTCTACGAAGTTATTTACGTTATTATTGACAGTATTCATTATTCTGTTTATTACATCCCTGTGACATTTATTTTACAGCTGGAAGTTCATACCTCTTAATCCACTTTACCTGTTCCATTCAATCCCATCCCATTTCCCTGTGGCAACCACCAGCTTGTTTATGCATCTGTTTTTGTTTTATTTTGCTTAGTTCATTTGTTGTTGTTGTTGCTGTTTAGATTCCACATAGACTATGGAGTCATATGGCATTTGTCTTTCTGTGTCTCATTTACTCCATTTATCAAATTACCCTCCAGGTCGATCTACGTTGGAAATGGCAAGATTTCACTCTTTTTAAGTGACTGAATAATATTCCATTGTGGATAGAATATTCCTTATCCGCTCCTCTGTGGATGGGCACTTAGGTTGATTCCGTCTCTTGCTTTTTATAAATAACGCTGCAGTCAATACTGGGATGTGTGTATCTTTTCAAATCGGTATTTTCGTTTACTTCACGTAAATACCCAGAAATGAAATTGCTAGACTGCATGGTAGTTCTGCTTTTTATTTTGGGGAACTTCCATACTGTTTTCCACAGTGGATGCACCAATTTACATTCCCAGCAACAATGCATTAGGGTTCCCTTTTCTCTGCATTCTAACACTTAATTATCTTTTTGATGATAGTCATTCTGACTGATGAGTGTGAGGTCATATCCTTTTGTGCTTTTAATTTGCACTTCCCTGATGATCAGTGATGTTGAGCATCTTCGCATAAGTTTGTTGGATGTCTGTATATCTGGAAAAATGTCCAGAATGTTCTTTGCCCATTTTTTAATGCGGTCATTCATATTTTTGGTGTTGAGCTGAATAAGCTCTTTATATATTGTGGATATTGACCCTTTATCAGATACATCACTAGCAAATTTCCTTTGCCATTCAGTAGGTTGCCTCTTTGTCTTGTTGATGATTTCCTTTATTGTGCAGAAGCTTTTTAGTTTGATATTGTCCCATTTGCTTATTTTGTTTTTAGGGCCCCTGCCTGTGAAGATAGATCCAAAAATATTACTAACACTCATGTCAGAGTTTACTGTCTATGTTTATCTTCTAGGAGTTTTATGGTTTCAGGTATTGCCTTTAAGTCTTTAATCCATTTTGAGGTTATTTAGTACATGTATATTTTTACGAGTATGTACATTATTATGTATGTGGATATGAAGAAAGCACTCCAGTTTTATTCTTTTGCATGTAGTTGTCTAATTTTGCCAACACCATTCACTGAAGAGGCTATCTTTTCTCCATTGTATATTCTTGTGTCCTTTGTTATAGATTAACCGACTGTATCAGTATAGGTTTATTTCTGGGGTCTCATCCTACTCCACTGATTTCTGTGTGTGTGTGTTTGTGCTGGTACTATACTGTGAAGATTACTGTAGCTTTGTAGTATACTTTGAAATCAGGGAGCATGATACCTTCATCTTGGCTTTTTTCTCAAGGTTACTTTGACTATTTGAGGTCTTCTGTGGTTCCATACAAATTTTAGAATTATTTGTTCTAGTTCTGTGAAAAATGCTATTGGTATTTTGATAGGGGTTGCATTGAATCTGTGCATGGCTTTGGGTAGTATGAACATCTTAAAGATATTAAATTCTTCTAAACCATGAGCCTAACATGTCTTTCCATTTATTTGTGTTGTCTTCAATTTCTTTTGTCAAATCTTGTAGTTTCCAAGTAGAAGTTTTTCACCTCCTTGGTTAAATTTATTCTTAAGTATTTTATGCCTTTGATGCAACTGTAAATGGGATTGTTTGCTTAAGTTCTCTTTCTGATAGACTGTTGTTAGTATATACAAATACAACATATTTCTGTATATTAATTTTGTGTCCAGCAACTATACTGAATTCAACAGTTACAATTGTTTTTTGGTAGAGTCTTTAGTATCATGTCATCTGGAAACAGTCACAATTTTACTTCTTCCTTTCCAGTTTGGATGCCTTTCATTTCTTGTCTAGGAGGATTTAATATTTGACTCTATTTTATTCTAAGAAATTTGATATTGGGGCATCTCTAGGTTATAGTCACTCTGTTACGTGATGTCTATATGCAGTTCATTATTAGAGTATTGTAATGTTGTCATTTAATCTCACTGTTGAAGCTTGGATATGCTGTGTTGGACAGAGTGACTGCACATGTTTGATTTGTTAAGTGGAACAGGGAGTGAATTTTTAGCCTTGGGTGTGGAGTCATCCTGGCACTGATGGAATTTTGTTTCTGTTCTAATGCATTTCAGAGCCTTCTGAAAGCAGTGTCTCAGCCATCCATTATTAGTGGCCCTGATACTGGAGGCTCAGCAAAGTTTCTGGTAATCTCCTATGAGGGCCATGGCCATACCGTGGTTGACCTTGACCATGGACTTAGCAATGAAGCTTATTGAGTTGAGAGCAAGAAGCTAAAGAATGATACAGAAGAACATTTCTTCCTCATTCCTGATGTTTTCTTCTGTAGTAAAGAAACTCAACTTGACTTTTACCTCCTTTCTACTCCAGGGGAGGGAGGGTGACTTATCTGACTGGGTGCTGTGGGAAGAGCAAAATGGGTGTGTCTGGATCATATTCATCTTTCTCCATCATGGGAATGAGCATGAATCATCTTGGTTCTTCTAGGGGAAGGCTTGCTGTCTTTCAACCCAGCACCTGTGTCAGAATAGGCAAGCCCACCGTGTTTGTTCTCGACCATTTCAGAGACTGCCAGAAGCATAATCCATACTGTCCACCGCAGACTCTTGACTATCTGAGCTACCAGGGAAGTCCCTCTCCAGAGGATCCCTGCCCCAGGAATCAAACCAGGATCTCCTGCATTGCAGTCGGATTCTTTACCAGCTGAGCTACCAGGGAAGCCCACCAGTGTTCTCAGGAGATCCCAGAGGAGCAGAGCTCAGTCAACAGGTCCATCTGGCTTTTGCAAAAATCCTCATCTTCCTATTTTTTTTATAATAGTAAGAGACAGAATATTTTGAAATTTCAGCTAGAACTCTTATTTTCTAGTTTGAATTCAAATGTGGAAAAAATAGAGCTATTTATTGCTCTCTCAAAATCTAGGACCCCAGGCATGCTCAGTCATTGTCTGGGAGCCCCTGTGGGTTTCATGGTATTTGTGGAGGTGGCAGCTGGGGGCTGTAGCTATGCTCTCTGCAGAAGGCCTCTCAAAGGAGGTCTGAAAGGCAGTTTCCATGGACACCATGGGCTCTTTCAGGGTAGGAACTGGACTTATTCTGTATCCTCCAGGCTTAGACAGTGGGTGGGTCTGGAAGACAAGACACTTGATAAATAGATGTTAAAACATTTTCAGGAATATATTGTGAAAGGATTTGAGGTTGGATGAGTAACTTGAATTAATTCGAGTGACTTTGAATTAAAGTTATTAAAGGTTTCAGAACAGAAGTTCAGAGCTGTACTTAGAGAAGAATGTAAAGTGGATTAAAGTATGACTGTCTGACTTTTGTAA
This sequence comes from Nanger dama, assembly GCA_917880005.1. Lineage (NCBI taxonomy): Eukaryota > Metazoa > Chordata > Mammalia > Artiodactyla > Bovidae > Nanger > Nanger dama. Next base: position 1,878,562 of record CAKJTW010000075.1, read on the forward strand.
CAGTGTAGGAATGTGACTGGTGGTAGGCATAGGAAGGGAGACAGGGAAGGCAAAAGATTTTAGACGTGATGTTTTTAGGACTTGAAGCTTATTTGGACTTGAGGTAAGGCATGCACGACATGAAAGATGACACTGAGGTTTCCAACCTCCGAGACTGATGCGTGGGAACAGAGGATGAAGAGGATTGAGCATGACGACTCTGTTTATCCAGCCATGGTGGGTGGGGGAAGTGTAGTAGGAATGAGGCATCATCTCTTTTTTTCAAAGGAATAGTTCATGGGTAGGGGTGTGGAACAAGGTTAATAGCGTGCAATAACCAGCAGACACTATACATCATAGCTAATCCTGTCAGATGGGTACAGCAGGTTACTTTATAATGCCACAGTTCAGAGGGAGATCCTTGGAATCAGACTGCCTGGGATCCTATCTTGAATCCGCCTGCTTGCTAGCTCAGTGACCTTGGGCTACTTCTCTCATTCAACAAATATGTACTGAGTACCTAGTATATGGGCTTTCCAGGTGGCACAGTGTAAAGAATCCGCCAGCCTGGAAGAGGAAATGGCAACCCACTCCAGTATTCTCTCCTGGAAAATCTCATGGACAGAGGAGTCTGGCAGGCTACAGTCCATGATGTCACAAAGTTGGACATGACTGAGTGAGCACACGTATGCCCACATACACCCAGTATATGCCAAGCACTAGACCAGGCACTAAGAATATTGCAAAATAGAACCCCCCAAATCTCTTCCCTGTGCCATCACACCGAGACCTTCTGTACCTATCAGTTATGACCCTTTCAGAGTGAGAAGAGGCCTGATTCTTGCACTACTCCCCTCACTTGCCACTGCTGGGTAAACAGTAGCTACAGATTCCGTGTTGATCGGTTGCTTGGCTGCAGAGATGGCCTCATATCCCAGGCAGGGGTTGGGAAAGGCAGCTGCAAGCCCAGGCAATTCTGTTTCCCATCCGCCTCCTTCTGGAGACAGAGCTGGTGTACTTTCTCTGCTCCGCTAGGGGGACCCAAATGCAAAGGAAAAAGCCTCTCCTGCCTCCAAAGGTAACCGGATCCACAGCCCTCCAGAAGGGTGGGCAATGCTCAGCCAACCTCAGTCCTTGAGTGCGTGCTCCCCCCCCCTCCCTCCGCCTCCCCACCCTCAGCTCTGGTCCTGCTTTCTCCTGGCCCAGTGGCAGCTTTTACAATCAGGGCTATTGGAGCAATTTCCACCCTTGTGGGGACTGCTCAGTTCCTGGAGCTCTGCCGTTCCTGCTGGTGCTGACATATGGATTTGCCTTAGGAGCAAAGAAGATGGATTGGGAAGGGTTGCCAGCCTGGTAATGAGGTTGCTCTGGTTTCATTCACATGGGAAGCCCCTGAAATTCGCATCTAGTCCATCAAAGATGCTTCATCTTCTCCAGCTCCCTTCTCTACCTCTGTAAAATCAGGGGCCCTTACCCACATTGATATTTCAGTGCAACACCTTTCAGAGTTTAATGCTTCCTGGTTTACAACAAGGCCTTGAGAACCAAGATATGGTTCTCACTAGGGCCACCTGACTTGCTGAGACTGATAGAATGATCTGTTTTGACAACTAATCTTACAGAGATATATGTATTTGTGAAAGGCTGGGCAGTTTTGTTTTATTATTATTATTATTTTTAACACTATGCTGCGGGGCACTTTTCCTCTTTTGAACAGCTTGCAAGCATTTTGGCAGCATTTGGGAAAAATTCTCAATTATATACTCACTGCAATAAAGTCTGATAGCAAGTTATTTCTTTTCTTTGATCTGTAATTAAACCGTTGGATTCAGTTTTTGTTGTAGAGATGTTATCTCTTTCAAGATCCGAACTTTTCCTTGGGGGAGAATAATATAGATGTTTTCAATGAAACATATTTAATATTTTGGGGTGTGAAGAACTTTTAGAAATAACTGCCATAGATAAATTCTCCAAACGGAGAAGAGGTTCATGATCTCTTCATATTAAAGTTGGGGTACACTCTTTTTTAAAGCCTAATGGGCATTAAAGGCAAATCATTTCTTAGACTGTTAGCTTTAGAAGAGTCCTTAGAGATTTTCTCATTTAAAACTCCCATTTGAAAAAAATAGAAAAATATAGTCAATTTCAAAATCAAGAAAAAAGAATTCAAACTTTCAAGGAATAGTCACTGATTTGATTATCATTCTAGTGTTGTCTTACTGTGTTTACTGAATAAAGTAGCTAAGATTTTGAACTCTTCTCATCATCAAAATAGTAAAAATACTTCTAAAATAAGAAAAAAACCCCTCATATTTGGCAGATGAGAAAACCATGGTCCAGAGGGGCAAATGACCTGGCTTATCATGGCTCTTCTGATCCAGAAGGGATCTGGACATCACTGTTTGAATTATCCCAAAGATTTTTGATGTGAACTGAGGGTGAAAGTATTTTTGTTTCCCCATGACTTTTAATTTTCCTTGAGTCTGCCAAGGAAGTGTCTGGAATAAAGGAAGTAAAGCAGAGAGAGAGGGAAAAGAGAGAGAGGGCTTTGACCATTGTGTGATAAAGATGTTCTGGTGACTCAGTGCCCTGTGACCTGCAAGATGATGTGAAGGGGAAGGGGTGAGTAACTCTGTCCAGGAGAACAAGAAAGGTCAGAAGAATCTCTGGAAGGGCATGTCCCAGCACAGAAGGCACACTCATCAGGCTTGTTCAGTGACCGTTTAGTGAGACCATTAGGTAGTAGATAGTGTGAGATGTACTAGAAAGTGCCATCTGACATTGTATACACCCTTTACGTTCTCCAGGCACTTTTCCATGCATGCATCATTTCCTCATTTGACACCTCCTGTATCAGCCAAAGTTCCTGATGACTCTGGCTCACTGGAACATGGTGAGGACTATTTTGGAAAGAAGCAAGTGGGTCATGCCGTGATAGTTCCCAGAGGTGCTCTGGGGATGAGGGAGCAGAAACACAAGGGCAGTTTCTTCAGAGCTCTGTCTTTGCCTTGCCTTGTCTCTGAGTAATTTCAGTTTATGTTAGTCTCCTTAGGATACCCATTCCAGGGTGAGAGTGTCTGGTTAGCACAGCCTGGAACACATGGACCCTCCTTGACCAAAGATGTAACGGAGGCATCTTGATGTGTAAGTCCTTCTATGCTATGCTATGCTATGCTAAGTCACGTCAGTCACGTCCAACTCTGTGCGACCCCATAGACGGCAGCCCACCAGGCTCCCCCGGCCCTGGGATTCTCCAGGCAAGAACACTGGAGTGGGTTGCCATTTCCTTCTCTAATGCATGAAAGTGAAAAGTCAAAGTGAAGTCGCTCAGTTGTGTCTGACTCTTAGAGACCCCATGCTCCTCTATCCATGGGATTTTCCAGGCAAGAGTACTGGAGTGGGGTGCCATTGCCTTCTCCGTAAGTCCTTCTAGGCTGTATCCAAAGCTGGTATCTAGAAAAATGATACTGATGTAGAGAGCGGACTTGTGGACCTAGCAGGGTAAGGAGATGGGGGGACAAATCGAGAGAGTAAGACTGACATATATGCGCTGCCATATGTAAAGTAGATAGCTAGTGGGAAGCTGCTGTTACAGCACAGGGAGGTCAGCTTGGTGCTCTGTGGTGACCTAGAGGCTGGGATGTTCTTTCTGAAAACCAGAGTATTTTTCTTGAACTCTCCTACGGCCTCTATAGTTGCTCATTTGACTCAGTGTGCCCTGAAAAGCTGTCGATGCCCCTGGGTAAGTCCCTGATGATGGGTCTGAGGTCTCTGCAGTCATTTCTGATAAAAATGCTCATATTTTCATGTATGGAAGTGAAAGTTGCTCAGCTGTGTCTGACTCTTTGTGATCCTGTGGACTGTAGCCTGCCAGGCTCTTCTGTCCACGGAAATCTGCAGGCAGGAACACTGGAGTGGTTAGCCTTTCCCTTCTCCAGGGGATCTTCCTAACCCAGGGATCGAACCAGATCTCCCGCATTGTGGGCAGGTTCTTTACCATCTTTCATTTGAGCCACCAGGGAAGCCCAAGAATACTGGAATGGGTAGCCTATCTCTTCTCCAGCAGATCTTCCTGACCCAGGAATCCAACCGGGGTCTCTTGCATTGCACGCAGATTATTTACCAGCTGAGCAACCAGGGAAGCAACATTTTCATGCATAGATACAGTTTATTTTTGTCTTACAGCTTATCCAAGCTCTTTGTAGGTTCCCACCTTCTACGTCCACCTATACTTAACCTTTCTGGACATCTTTTTGTTTTTGTAAAATTGGGGTAGTGGTGTTGTTGGCTCCAAAGAGCTTCTGAGATGGAGTTAATTTATGCTTATAACAGGGCCTGGCACAGAGTATGTGCTCAGTGAGTTTTATCACTATTGTAGCTATTCTTACCTCAATACCATTAGGATCACAACCCTCCACCTTGACTTCAATCCTAAGGTCCTGGCCTGGGGAGGGGGAAGGCCTGCATTTACTTTACCCTGGGACTCAGGAAAAAGTGAAACTTTTGACTCTTGGCTTGGCTTCTGGGTATACAATGTGAAAATTAGTAACGGCCTCGTTCATGATCTGAGAACATTCACACTGTCGCACCAGCCTGTAGAAGCTTGATTCAACCAGCAAATTTCCCAGCCCCAACCTGTGCCCTGGGGGAAGGGCTTGACTTCCAGAGTCTTGCAAAGGTCTCCTTGCAATGGATTGCATTTGGAACCGCCCCCTGGGGAGCAAGGGGAAGGAAAGCTGTGTCAGCTGCAGTCCTGTTTTCTCAGGCAGCATTCTCCCAGGACACGCATCCTCTCCTGTTCCCAGCCTGTGCCTTTACATCCAAGCAGTATGAGTGTCCTTTTCCTCAAGAGACTGAGAACCTCTCAGAACACTGCAACACCGCCGCCACTCCCCACCCTGCCCCCAGCCAGGGAGCTTGTTGGGATGCCTGGCCCTTGGCTGGAGTCATTCAGTGAATTTACAGCCTCATCTGCTGTGACTGCAGTGTCCATCCTGCAAGGAACAGCTTTAGCTGGGTCCTTGATGTTCATTTTGGGGGAATCTACTTGCTCGCCTTTACAATTGCTGGACAACTTGTGTATACCATGTGCTTTCTCTCTTCTGGTCTTCTTAGAAAAATTTCCCCCCGCCTTTCTCTTGTTCATCTCTAGGCTTCAAATTTATTCAGTCTTTCCCCAGAACTCCCTCTTAAGTCTGGTGACTTTTGGACACTCTTTTTCTTCTGCACCATGTCTATCTCTCCTGCTTGAAAGTGACCTTCGTCTTCCCGGGGGACTGTGCAGTTTGTTCATGGTTGTCACTCTGGGACCTGGCCAAAAAAAAAAAAAAAAAGCACAAGTGAAAGAATGGAAAAGCTGAATAAATAAAAGAATAAAGGAATCAGGAAAAAAATGATTATTTCTGCTATTCTAATTTCTGATGATCTGACCTAAGCCTGAGAAGGTGATTAGTGATACAGAAAGACACATTTTTCACATATTCTTTCGCAGTAGCACCCTTCTGGAAATGAACTTGTGTGCTGTATCTCAGTTTCTGGAACAGATGGAAGGAGGGCTTTTCTGCTTACAGGAAAAGTGAAGCACTATGGACTCACTTTCCCCTTCCTTCTTTGGCTCCTTGGGTGGAGTTTGAAAGCCATTGCCTCTAAAAGGAAAGTACTGTTATGAAAAGAGCTGAACAGAAGGACCACAATCCAGCTGCGTCCCAATTTCCTTATTGTTGTTCAGTTGCTCAGTCATGTCTGACTCTTTGCCACCTCGTGGATTGTGGCAGGCCAGGCTTCCCTGTTCTTCATCATCTCCTGGAGTTTGCTCAAACTCATGTCCATTGAATCAGTGATGCTATCCAACCATCCTCTGTCATCCCCTTCTCCTCCTGCCTTCAGTCTTTTCCAGCATCAGAGTCTTTTCAAATGAATCAGCTCTTCACATCAGGTGGCGAAAGTATTGGACCTTCAGCTTTAGCATCAGTCCTTCCAATGAATATTCAGGGTTGATTTCCTTTAGGGTTGGCTGGTTTGATCTCTTTGCTGTCCAAGGAAGCAGTGTACTCTGAAGAGTATTCTCCAGCGCCACAGTTAAAGGAGGTGTGATGCATGTAGGCTGGGCCAGTTACTCGGCTAAGGGCTTTGTTTATAGCAATCTTTCATCCTCACAATAATCTTATGTGGTATTTGCTTATTTCTCATTTGGAAAGGAGGAAACTGAAGAATTTTCTGGAGAATTGGTTAAGTAACATGCCTGGGGTCCCATGACCATGGAGTAGCTGAGTCAGGAGTTTATCTGCCTCTGGAGGCTCAGCCCTGAGCATGCAGTCACCTTCTGCAAAGAGTAGAACTGCCCAAAGTAACATCTGCCCTCTGCTGAGTGAGGTGGTGGTGAGCACTGTGCAAAGCTCTTCACAAGCATATGCTCATTCAACCCGCACTAGTGTAGCCAATTAACGATGTTGTAATAGTTTTAAGTGGATAGCAGAGGGACTCAGCCATACATACACATGTATCTATTCTCCCCCAAACTCCCCTCCATCCAGGCTGCTACAAACATTGAGCAGAGTTCCCTGTGCTATACAGTAGGTCCTTGTTGTTTGTCCATCTTAAATATGGCATTGTATACATATCCATCCCAAACTCCCTAACTATCCCTTCCCTGGATTCTTCCGCCCTGCAACTGCACCTGTAAGTTTGGTTCTCAAAGTCCGTGAGTCTGCTTCTGTTTGTAAATAAGTTCATTTGTATCCTGTGTTTGGTTAAATTCTGCATATAAGGAATGTCATATGATATTTCTCCTTCTGTGTCTTTCTTTACTCAGGATAATAATCAAAGTAGAGACTTTGTTGCCATGTTATCACTTGGGGACCAGACCAGCTCTATCTACCCTTCTCCATGGGTAATCAGGACACATAATGCCGATACAAGGGTCAAGGAAAAAAAAAGATCCATCCAACATTTGCATGGCTTTTGTAACAAACCTACTTTTTTTTTTTTTTTCTTAAAGAGAAGCATTGCTTACTTGAGACCAGGAATGCTAATTAGGTTTGGCGGCCTCAGCAGGAGAAAATAAATTGACCAATCTACTTTTTGGAAGCAGAAGGTGGGAAGGAGGCTACTTCTGAACTGACTGCACTGAGAGACAGATCCTTGTTTCATATAAATTGTCTGTGAAAATTCCTGTAGAGCAACAGGAAGGGAAATCTGGTCCATAGCCAGGATAAAGATGTTTGAAAATCCTTTCAGAAATTGTTAACTTAGATGCCTCTTCCATCTCCCCTATTTCTGTCTATTTCTGTAAAGAAATAGGACCCTCTGTTTCTTAGAATTTTCAATGCACAGGAAGACTCTAGGATGATATACAGAGTGGGAAGTATCGCTGCTTCTCTCAGTAGGCAATTCAAAATCTCATGCAGCCTTTTCTGAACAGACTTTCCAGCACCGAGAACCCTGTGATAAGAGGTCCAAAGGGGGTGCTTATATGTGTGTGTTTGTGTGTGTGTGTGTGTGGCAGGAGGAGAAGGGGACAACAGAGGATGAAATGGTTGGATGGCTTCACCGACTCAATGCACATGAGTTTGAGCAAGCTGTGGGAGTTGGTGATGGACAGGGAAGCCTGGTGTGCTGCAGTCCATGGGATTGCAAAGAGTTGGACACTAGTGAGTGACTGAACTGACTGGTGTGTGTGTGTGTGTGTGTGTATATATATATATATATGTATGTATATGTATATATCCCCCATGTTTTGACTCAGACAGTGAAGAATTGACTTGCAATGCAGGGACCTGGGTTCTATCCGTGGGTCAGGAAGATCCCCTGGAGAAGGAAATGCAACTCACTCCAGTATTCTTTCTTGCCTGGTATCCTATGGAGAGAGGAGCTTGGTGGGCTACAGTCCATGGGGTTGCAAAGAGTCAAACACAGTGGAGCAACTAACACTTTCACTTTCATATATATATATTCCTTGTTTGTCTATAGATTATCTTTTCATTTTTTTTAAATTGAAGTATAATTGATTTACAATATTGTGTTAGTGTCAGGTATCCAGCAAAGTGATTCAGTAATCCACATATATATGTATATATCTATATTCTTTTCCATTATAGTTTATTACAAGGTATTGAATATAGTTCCCTGTGTGCTACATTAAGTCCTTGTTGTGTATTTATTTTATTTTATTGTAAAATAAATAAATATTTTATTTATTTTATATATAGTGGTGTACATCTGTTAATCCCATACTCCCAATGTAGCCCACCTCCTCCCTTTTCCCTTTGATAACCAGAAGTTTGTTTTCTGTCTGTGAGTCTGTTTCTGTTTTTGTAAATAAGTCCATTTGTACTGTTTTTAGGTTCCACATGCATCGATATCATACGATATTTGTCTTTGTCTGACTTTCTTCATTTAGTGTAATAATCTCTAGGTCCATTCATGTTGCTGCAAATGGCATTAGTTCATGCTTTTTTAGTTTATTCTTTTTATGGCATATTCCATCACATATATGTGTCACATCTTCTTTATCCACCCCTCTGATAGGTTGCTTCCAAGTCTTGTCTATTGTCAGTAGTGCTACTGTGAGCATTTGTTTGCATGTATCTTTTTGAATTAGTGCTTTCATTTTTTCTGGATATCTACCCAGATCATATGTCAATTCTATTTTTAATTTTTAAGGGGAACTCCATATTGCTTTCCATAGTGGTTGCACCAATTTACATTCATACCAACAATTGTCTGAGGGTTCCCTTTTCTCCACACCCTCTCCAGAACTTATCTGTAGACTTCTGATGATAGGTGCTTATATTAATGGCAGTCCCTGTCCAGTTTCCTGCCAAGGGCATCTTTGGACACCATGAAAGCAAGAAGCCTCATCTGGTATAGTCATGAAGAAAAGGACTAAAGGCAATGAAATTCTTTTGAAAATCAAGAGGATGAGATTATGAAGCTGTGGTATGCATTAAAACTAGTCATAACTTCCCAACCCAGGGATCGAACCCAGGTCTTTCACATTGCAGGTGGATTCTTTACCATCTGAACCACCAGGGAAGCCTTTAAATACTGAAGTGGGTAGCCTATCCCTTCTCCAGGGGATCTTCCTGATCCAGGAATCAAACTGGGGTCTCCTGCATTGCAGGTGGATTCTTCACCAGCTGAGCTACCAGGGAAGCCCATGAATACTGGAGTGGGTAGCCTATCCCTTCTCCAGGGGATCTCACCCTATTATATTACAAGTAGACACGATCCTGTGACTTGCAATAGGCACTGAAATGTGAATGAAAGTGATCTGTACCAGTTCAGGGAGAAAATGTTGAAAACCAGCGTGAGTCATCATGTTTGCTTTTCCTCTGCCACAGTGACAAGTGATGACTGAGACAGCTGAGATGATCACTGATTCTTTAGCCTGACATTTTACGGTTAATTTTGTGTGTCAGCTTGGCTAGGCTATGGGCCCATTGTTTGAACAAAAACAGTTCAGATGTTTTTGAGAAGGTGCTTTTTTCTTGCTGGGGAAATGCTATGGACAGAAGAGCCTGTCCATGAGGTTGCAAAAGAGTCTAACTTGACTTAGTGAGTAAAGAACAAACAATTTTTTAGATGTGATTAATATTTGAATCAGTAGACTTTTAAAAGTGACATTTAAATCAGTAGAGAAAAGCAGATTATCCTCCTTAATATGTGTGGGCCTCATCCAATCAGTTGAAGGCCTTATTAAGAGCAGATTTAGGTTTCCCATAGAGGAAGGAATTCTCTAGACTGCAACATAGAGACCCAGCCTGAGCCTGCTATTCTGTGGAATTCAGATCTAAGACTCTTAACAGCAACACTTATTTGAGTTTCCAGTCTGTGGGCCTGCCTTACAGATTTGGTATTTGTGGCCCCAGCATCATGTGAACCAATTTCTTAAAATAACTCTCTTTTCCTCTATGTATATATCCTATTGGTTCTGCTTTTTAGTCCTTTCTGACTAATACACTGGATAAGAATGAACTAAGGCTGAAACCATAACCAACTCATAACACAAATGTAGGATGGACAAGAAATCAATTTTTGTTGTTAAAAGCCATTGAGGTTTTGGGGTTGTTTGTCACTGCAGCATAACCTAGACTGTCTTTTCTGATAGGAAACTTACACATAATCTGTTCCATTTGTCTGTTTTCTTTTTTTCTTATACTTTTTGAGGAGCACAACTAAATCTCAGTTGGAGTTCAAGATCCAGCTTGGCTTAAACTTAAAGTGAAGTTGCTCAGTTGTGTCCAACTCTTTGTGACCCCATGGACTATAGCCCATCAGGCTCCTCCATCCATGAAATTTTCCAGGCAAGAGTACTGGAGTGGGTTGCCATTTCCTTCTCCAGGGGATCTTCCTGACCCAGGGATTGAACCCAGGTCTCTTGCATGGCGGGCAGACGCTTTTACCATCTGAGCCACCAGGGAAGCCCAAATTTAAAGTCATTCTAATAATTACCCCTTCTCTAAATACCGAAGTGAAATATCAAAGCCAAATCTACAGAGTATTAGCTGACAGAAGGAAAGTTTGGAAACAAATTAACATTAATTGATAGCTTACTTCTGAACTGAAACAAGTACTGAGCCAGTGGCTTGGCATACCATCTGAGCCACAAGGGAAGCCTTTAAATACTGAAGTGGGTAGCCTATCCCTTCTCCAGGGGATCTTTCTTATCTCATTTATTTCTACAACTAATTTATAAGGTATGTATTATATTATTTTTATAGGTGAGAAAACAAAAACCGAAGACAGAGTAAGTGAATGCCAGATGTGGGATTTCCTGTGAGAATTTTGGGTTCTAAAGCTTATGGTAATTATATCAATTAGGATTTTTAGCAGCAGAAAAGGAATTTATTGTAGCAGTGTCAGGTAGCTCACAGAATGGAGGGGAAGGACTGGAGAGCAGGTTCATCAAAACAGGTATGATGAGGGCACCAGGGGTCTAGGAGGCAAGCATGCTTCAGTGGTCTCACTGGGAGATGATGCTGGAATGAAGGGGCATTTTCTGGTGTTTCATGTTTTGTGCCATTTCTGGTCAAGTTCAAAGTCCTCAGTTCAGTTGGTTTAGCTTGCATCCTGAGCTCACTTCCGGGCGCTTGCACTGACGATCCCAGTAGGGCTAACTACCATTGAAGGATAGGTGATTCCTCAGAAGGACATCGGGGGCTGTTGTTACCAAAACCTGTGTGTGTGTGAGCGTGTGTGTGTGTGTGTGTAACAGAAGGAGGTTGATGTTAGGCAGCCAAATGGGAGGACAACAGTGTTACTTGTTTTTCCTAGGAAACTCCCAGTTTTCTCTTCTCCTGATGTAATATTAATAGAGGGCTCTTTTATTCTTCAAAGTGTCCTAGTTTGGAGGATAAATTATAGGGTCACCAAATAGCACACCATATACCCAGCGCGATCACTCATGTGAAGCCTTGAAATGGGGCATTTCATGAGACATGGAGGGCTATTACAGAGTTGTTTTCCTCTGGATTTAATTTGGCTCAGCTCACAGCAGAGTATTTATAAACTCCTGGGTCCTTTTTATCTGACTGGCTATTATCTAGCTCTATCAGCTAGAAATCGTATGTGGCCTTCATGGGTGAAGAATTGTGCTGTTTCTGGGTGATACTCTGTCTCCTTTCTGATGAGATGGGCTAGTGGTGATGGATACTAAAACAGTTTCCAAGCTTTCTGTAGGCTTTTGATTCTTCAAGAGACTGTAACAAGGGCATATGTCAAGCTGGATATAACTGTAAGAAGGTCCTTTAGATCCCATTCCTAGTTAGCTTTCGAATCCATCCATTCTACCTTCATTGCCAGCACTTCAATTCAAGCTGCCACAGTCTGCCAGTGGGATTAGCACCTGATTGGCACCCAGCCTTCAGTGTTGCCTCAGGTCAATCTGTCACCACGTGGCAGTCAGCGTGGTCTTTCTAAGGTGACATCTGATTACACTGGTCCCCTTGCTAGGATGGCTCGTTATTGCTCTTGGTTGAAGACCAGATGCCTTTACTTGGCCTCCCAGACCTGCCTGATCCACCCAGCTTATCTCCTCAGCCTCCTGTCTCAGCTCATCCCACCTGCTGCCTGCTCCTTCTGATGCTCTGAGTCTCAGCCTTGAAGATGTTATTTTTTCTGTCTGGATATCTTTCTGCTTTCCCTTTCCCCATTTAGCACTAGTAATGGTCATCTTATTAATAGCTCATCTATACAGAGCACTTATTTAATTCTAGATGCCATGCTAAGTGCTTCACAGGGAAGATCTCCTTTGATTCTTTAAGCAATCCTAGCAGGTAAGTGCTATGATTATCACTGTCATTCCTATTTTATGGATCAGAAGGTTGGGGTTAAGAGAAGAGACCAGGATATAGAGCCAGTAAGAGGTGAAAGTGTTAGTTGCTCAGTCGTGTCTGACTCTTGGTGACCCCATGGACTGTAGCCAGCCAGGCTCCTCTGTCATTGGGATTCTCTAGGCAAGAATACCAGAGTTGGTAGCCATTCCCTTAGCCAGGGAATCTTTCCGATCCAGGGACTGAACCTGCATCTCCTGTACTGGCAGGCAGTTGCTTTACCACCGAGCCACCTGGGAAGCCAGTGAGTGGTGGAGCCAGGTCTTGAACCTGGGGAGGCCATCACAGAGCCTGTGCCCAGAGCTCTGTGCTGTGTGGCTGCAGCATTTCCTCCAGGCAGCCTTTGCCTTCCTTGACCTTCTAAGTCCACACACGAGCCCTTCTCAGTGCTTCAGTAGCATAGAACTTTCTCTAGTCTATAATGCTCTGTACTGAAATGGCCTGCTTGCTTGTTCTTCTTTCCTTCAGGAAGGTAAGACATACTGTCTGTTTCATTCTTTTTAGTTCAGGTAGGCATAGCTGTTTGGGAGGCAGGAATCAAGACCATCCCCATGGAAAAGAAATGCAAAAAAAGCAAAATGGCTATCTGGGGAGGCCTTACAAATAGCTTTGAAAAGAAGAGAGGTGAAAAGCAAAGGAGAAAAGGAGAGATGTAAGCATCTGAATGCAGAGTTCCAAAGAATAGCAAGAAGAGATAAGAAAGCCTTCTTCAGCAATCAATGCAAAGAAATAGAGGAAAAGAACAGAATGGGAAAGACTAGAGATCTCTTCAAGAAAATTAGAGATATCAAGGGAACATTTCATGCAAAGATGGGCTCGATAAAGGACAGAAATGGTCTGGACCTAACAGAAGCAGAAGATATTAAGAAGAGGTGGCAAGGATACACAGAAGAACTATACAAAAAGATCTTCAAGACCCAGATAATCATGATGATGTGATCACTCATCTAGAGCCAGACATCTTGGAATGTGAAGTCAAGTGGGCCTTAGAAAGCATCACTACAAACAAAGCTAGTGGAGGTGATGGAATTCCAGTAGAGCTGTTTCAAACCCTGAAAGATGATGCTTTGAAAGTGCTGCACTCAATATGCCAGCAAATTTGAAAACTCAGCAGTGGCCACAGGACTGGAAAAGGTCAGTTTTCATTCCAGTTCCAAAGAAAGGCAATGCCAAAGAATGCTCAGACTACCGCACAATTGCACTCATCTCACATGCTAGTAAAGTAATGCTCAAAATTCTCCAAGCCAGGCTTCAGCAATACGTGAACCGTGAACTTCCAGATGTTCAAGCTGGTTTTAGAAAAGGCAGAGGAACCAGAGATCAAATTGCCAACATCTGCTGGATCATGGAAAAGGCAAGAGAGTTCCAGAAAAACATTGATTTCTGCTTTATTGACTATGCCAAAGCCTTTGACTTTGTGGATCACAATAAACTGTGGAAAATTCTGAAAGAGATTGGAATACCAGACCACCTGACCTGCCTCTTGAGAAATCTGTATGCAGGTCAGGAAGCAACAGTTAGAACTGGACATGGAACAATGGACTGGTTCCAAATAGGAAGGGAGTGCGTCAAGGCTGTATATTGTCACCCTGCTTATTTAACTTATATTCAGAGTACATCATGAGAAATGCTGGACTGGAAGAAACACAAGCTGGAATCAAGATTGCCAGGAGAAATATCAATAACCTCAGAAATGCATATGACACCACCCTTATGGCAGAAAGTGAAGAGGAGCTAAAGGGCCTCTTGATGAAAGTGAAAGAGGAAAGTGAAAAAGTTGGCTTAAAGCTCAACATTCAGAAAACGAAGATCATGGCATCCAGTCCCATCATTTCATGGGAAATAGATGGGGAAACAGTGGAAATAGTGTCAGACTTTATTTTTGGGGCTCCAAAATCACTGCAGATGGTGACTGAGCCATGAAATTAAAAGACGCTTACTTCTTGGAAGAAAAGTCATGACCAACCTAGATAGCATATTCAAAAGCAGAGACAGTACTTTGCCGACTAAGGTCCGTCTAGTCAAGGCTATGGTTTTTCCTGTGGTCATGTATGGATGTGAGAGTTGGACTGTGAAGAAGGCTGAGCACTGAAGAATTGATGCGTTTGAACTGTGGTGTTGGAGAAGACTCTTGAGAGTCCCTTGGACTGCAAGGAGATCCAACCAGTCCATTCTGAAGGATATCAACCCTGGGATTTCTTTGGAAGGAATGATGCTAAAGCTGAAACTTCAGTACTTTGGCCACCTCATGCAAAGAGTTGACTCATTGGAAAAGACTCTGATGCTGGGAGGGGGTTGGGGGCAGGAGGAGAAGGGGATGACCGAGGACAAGATGGCTGGATGGCATCATGGACTCGATGGACGTGAGTCTGAGTGAACTCCGGGAGATGGTGATGGACAGGGAGGCCTGGCGTGCTGCAATTCATGGGGTCGCAAAGAGCCGGACACGACTGAGTGACTGGACTGAACTGAGGCATAGTTCTTGTCACATGGCAGGTACTCAGTGACAAGTTGGCTGAATGGATGATTAAAGATAAGATGTTGTCATTTCAGTCTTGATAAGCCATCAGGTGCCTCTCCTACCCTGCCTCTCTGCCTTGTTCCTTAGGTTACACTCCATTGGTCCAAGAACGGTTGCACCTACCAATATTAGCTTTTGAATCTCTTATTCTAGGCCTTTGTCTGTCAGATTTCTTCCATATGAAAGTCCCTCCTTTCTCTTCTCTGCTAACTCACGTTCTTTTGACTTCAGGTGCCATTAGGGCATGAGTCTTCTCTGGCTTCTCTTGCCCATTTTCTTTAACAGGACTAGAGACTTAAGGACCACCCTTGTGTGTGACCCGGACCCAAATCTACCTTCCCTTCATCATTAGGGAGATGGCATCTTACCGACGATTAAATGGCCATCTCATCTAGCCTCCTTTGCAGCTGGAAGGAGCCTTTGGTTGACCTAGGTTTTGACCAATGATGTAGCTGTTGCCAGTGAATTTAGGAAGCATCCTTACCAGGAAGAGACACACCATTTTTCTCATTTTTCCTCCACCCTATGGTCAAAGGTATAAGCTTCAGCTCAAGCAAACAGCTTGCACCACTGAGAGATCAAGAGCTGCACATCAGAGATAGTGGTGTGGTGTGGTGAGCTGTAGGATGGCTGAGACCCAGACAACTTTGCACAACTTTCCTTCCATCCCAAGACTGTGTTCTGGTGACTTGTTCTACATCAGTGAGCAATATACTTTCTTATTTTTAGCTTCTCTGTTATATGCCACCAGACAAAATCCTGTCTGATACACTGGTTGGTGGGAGTCTCCACATGTTGAGAAGTCTTGAGAAATTGGGTGGTGACTCTAGGTAACAGCTGTTGAGGGAAAGAGGTGGGTCCCTTACAAGTATTTGAAAGACAGGCTTCTACACATGAAACTTTAAGTTCTGTTTGTGGCTCTTCCTTGAGTTGCCTATATCCTCTGGGACAAGCCGCAGCATCTTTCTAGACCTTATTTTCCCACTGGAGATAGCAAGTTTGGGGATGAAGTTGGAACGTGACTTTAAAAAGGTTTTTGGTGCCAAAAATCATGTCTTCCAAGATAAGAATTGCTAAAGACAGAGACATGGACCAATAAAAACTGATCTTGGCAGAAAATCTTCTTCTCCCATGTTTTTTTCTCCAGAGACCTCTTGTGTCCTCCCTTGATCTTGCCCAGATGTGTTTTCTAGGTCCTAGCTTCAGCCGGGGCTGGAGCAAATACTGGTGCTGTTTGCGAGTGATGGCTCTGATCCTGCAGTTCAGTCTTTGGGTGCCCCTTAGATCTCAAAGTTTTGTTTGTTCTTTTGGACTATCTGGGATCTCATCTCTGTTAAGCCCAATAAAAACATTTCCTTTCTAAAATTCTCTTCCTCTGCAGTTCAGTTCAGTTGCTCAGGCATGTCTGACTCTTTGTGACCTCATGGACTGCAGCTTGCCAGGCTTCTCTGTCCCTCACCAGCTCCCAGAGCTTGCTCAAACTCATGTCCTTTGAGTTGGTGATGCCATCCAACCTTAAAAGTAAGCTATTAACAAACGCAAAGCTGGTAGGGCCACCCCTAATCCTGCATTTGTACACACTTCCATCTGCACATAACTGATGTGTGTGTGTTTGCTCTTTAAAAATTTCCTAGCCTTCATTTGCTTGTTTAGATCTGACTTCGTAGGAGTCAAGTGCATACGTATATGTGAATGTATGCAAGTTCATGAGTGTTTGAGGGGTGTAGGGAGGGGGAGAGGAGAGAGGACAGGGGGTGAGTATTCTGAGGTTGAAATCTAGTTGGCCTTGGTCCAGAACCTCCCTGGAGCTAGTCCTGAGTCTTGCACTCTACTTCAGCTATCTCCGCATCAGAAACCATTCCATTCTTATGTACCTGGGTCATCACGTGTGTACCTTACAATACTTACTCCTTTCCAGCCCCTGTTATCGAGGGCCTCATGGTAGACAGTGATGATCTTCTGCCCTCTTTTCCTCTAAACTGGATGGTTTCTCCCTGCAACTTTTACTGGTGAATTTAAGTTGGCTCCGTCTGCATGGACTCACTGCAGTCTCTCCTGGTAGAACATGTTGCCTTCAAAGGCAGGGACCTGTGCCAGGTGTGCTGAGCAGACAGTGTGCACCCGGGAAATAAGGTAGCCACTGAAAACGCAAGGGGAGCTGGAAGACCCTGCAGATATACTTCCATGCCTTCCCTCATCTATACCCACTCCTGTGTCCTTTATAGCTCAGTACTCTTGGGATGTTCTTTCCAGAGGAGAACAAAAGAAACTAGGAAATTGGGGTTGGATGTATTAGTCTGAAGATCATGTGAGCAAGAGTGATTTGAAAAATGCAATGTATTGGTGAGGGAAGGAGCCTAGAAACCAGAGAAAATTTGGGTCCAAAGTCCAGATTCTGCCATTTTCCTTGGGCACATGCATGGAGTTATCTATTTTTCGAATATTCCTGATTAATAAAATGGGGATGAGAATAACGATTAACTCCTAATGTAAACTCAAGTTGGAGGAACACAGCTTGGTACCTAGAAGCCCTGGATTTAAGCATTACTTTTTCTCTTCTAGATGAACAAATCTTAGCACAATCATCTATCTGAATCTCCCTTTCCTAACTATTAAATTGTACCAATAAGAGCTTCCACTTCAGAGCAGGTTGTAAGTGTTAAATGAGAAAACATAGATGAATGGTCTATGATACTTAGGCACTTATTATCATCATCACTAAGGATGGCAATAATGACTTTGTTCAAAGTCCCACCTTGAAACTGTCCATATATGTCTCTTTCTAGTTTGTGGGGGAAGGGTGATGTGAGTTAGGTTTTATAGATGAATAAAGTTAGGTATTTTAGATGTATAGTAGCATGGGGAGAGAAAGCTGTATTATTAGTGATAGCTTCCTGGGTATTTTGAACGTGGTATTATTAGCAGTAAAGAAATCACAGTAGTAGGGAGATGATACCTTGCCCCGTGGGCCAATGGGCTTAAGCATTGCTAGCCCCATTCTGACTTGTACCTGCTAAGCTTTGAGTACAGGGCTTGTTAGACAGCAGAGATCATGTGTAGAGATGGACTGTGATGTGATGGATGCCCTCCTGCAGTGAGGCAGTGCACAACATGTGCAACTGGATGTGGTGATTTTTATACCAACCTGTCCATCTATAGACCTCTAGATTTTCTACCTCTGGAGTGGTAAGTAGGCAAAATATCCATCTCTTCTGTTGGGGTTTTTATAGTGCTAGAGGCTATATTGCAGAGCTTTCCTCACCTGAGTCATCAGTTTAGTTCAGTTCAGTTCAGTCACTCAGTCGTGTCCAACTCTTTGTGACCCCATGAATTGCAGCATGCCAGGCCTCCCTGTCCATCACCAACTCCCGGAGTTCACTCAGACTCACGTCCATCGAGTCTGTGATGCCATCCAGCCATCTCATCCTCTGCTGTCCCCTTCTCCTCCTGCCCCCAATCCCTCCCAGCATCAGTCTGTTCCAAGGAGTCAACTCTTCACATGAGGTGGCCAAAGTACTGGAGTTTCAGCTTCAGCATCAGTCCCTCCAAAGAAATCCCAGGGCTGATCTCCTTCAGGATGGACTGTTTGGATCTCCTTGCAGTCCAAGGGACTGTTAAGAGTCTTCTCCAACACCACAGTTCAAAAGCATCAGTTCTTCAGCACTCAGCTTGGACCCCAAAATCAAGGCAACATGCAGAGATAACAGCCAGGATGGAGGCTGAAATCTAGAAGCCAACAGGTGAAGCCCTGTGCTTTCCTAAGTGAAGGGGCCTAAAGCAGTTATCAAAGTTGAGAGTAGAAATAAGAAATTCCAGAGCAAGGGAAAAGAAAGAGTTAAATAGAGTGCATAAAGAAGATTGAGCCAACTCCCCAGAGAAGGCAGTATTGTTCTGAGATTTGCTTTAATGTGCAGGCCAAGGTATAATGGACCATGGATCTGCCAAGTTCAAGGGCTAAGGATTTGGTTTGGCTTTTATAATGGAAATCATTGTGATAATTTATTTTAAAGGTTTTACTTTCTTATGTAAAAGAACAGAGGTAGGTGTGGTAGGGCTGGTCTGGTGGCCTTACAGAATCATCTGAGAGCCAGGCTTTTTCTGTCTTTCTATGGCTTCCATCTCAGAGTCACCTCTTGGCCCAAGATGGCTGCTGGAGCACTAGCTATTTTTAAGAGAGAGGATGGAAGGAAGGGCCAAAAAGACAAACTTCCTGGCTGAGTTGCTGTTGCTGCTAAGTCACGTCAGTTGTGTCCAACTCTGTGCAGCCCCATAGACGGCAGCCCACCAGGCTCCTCCATCTCTGGGATTCTCCAGGAAAGAACCCTAGAATGGGTTGCCTTTTCCTTCTCCAATTCGTGAAATGAAGTCACTCAGTCGTGTCTGACTCTTAGCAACGCCATGGACTGCAGCCTACCAGACTCCTCCGTCCATGGGGTTTTCCAGAAAAGAGTACTGGAGTGGGTCACCAGTGCCTTCTCCTCCTAGCTGAGTTAGCTCCTTTTAAATCAATCCTCCTAGAAGCCCCCTACACTTCTGCTAACCACTTTTGGCCAAAATTAGTCTCATGGCTATATCTAGCTGAAAGTGTGTTAAGTCACTTCAGTCCTATCCAACTCTTTGTGACTCAATGGACTGTAGCCCACCAGGCTATCTGTCCATGGGATTCTTCAGGCAAGAATAGTAGGGGTGGGTTGCCATGCCCTCCTCCAGGGGATCTTCCAGACTCAGGGATCGAACTTGCCTTTCGTTTCCTGCATTGGCAGAGGGGTTCTTTACCAATAACACCAAATGTGAAATTTTAACTGGGTGCATTTCTGCCCCCAAATAAAGTTGGGGTGTTATTTCTAATGAGGAAAAGGAAAATTGTTATAGACAAATGACAACCTCTGCCACAGAGACCATTTTACCTGTCTCTTTATACAACTATTTTTGATGGAATTACCCTTAAAAAGCAAATACCAGGCACAGGTGATTGTGCTAGGCATACAGTTACTGCTCAGTAGATTCCAACTGGGTTATTGAATTAGAACATTTATTCAGTCATTACACTGATGAAGGGCAGAGGAAAATATGAACTCCTCTGTTTGAAGACTTGGCAGTGATGGCCAGAACAAACATTCTGTTAATGTTGACCTGGCTTGCAGAAAGCCCAACTGTTCCCAAAACTCAGCATGGGTTAGAACTTGATCTTTCCTTTGTTGCTGTTTCAAATGACAGTTCTTCGTTAGCACATTGTGCAAGGTGGCTACTGGTGCCATAAGAAAGTGGTTGGTGACTCGTGAAATTTACTTCTTACCCAGAAACGTATTAAGCTAAAGTAATGAGGCAATGACATTAAAAAAAAAACCTATAATTCCAAAGCATTACTTGCCAGTGATTGCTTGAGGAAACTTGGCCTTGACATGGCATACCAGCATATATTGAATATTGCAAGCATTTTAGGGTCACCTGATCAATGGAAAAGCCAGACCATATGTGTTAGATCGTTTGAAATTCAGTTTGGTTGATTTATGCTCTGAAGTGTCAATCATTACAAGAAAAAATTATTGAGCATTTTTACCGTGGTATGCTTTTTGGAAGGGGCAGCTACAAAGATAAATGATGCTTGTATTTTGCTTTCAGAGACTTTACCATTTAGTGTAGATAATGAGATGTGGATGGCAAAATTAACAAAATTAGTAAGGTAGAATGTGAGGAGGGCTCTAATAGAGATGCAGAGGGATTCAGATTGGGTGTGGGGAGAGGGCTCGAGGAAAGCTGCATGAGAGAAGGTGGGAACTACATTTTTGAAAGATGGGGCAGCTTTGGCTCATGGAGACTGGTTAGAGGACAGCAGGGCAATGGCAACGAAGGGAGCAGCTGAGAAAAGCCTGGGAGAGAAGATAGCCTGGGGCATCTTTCGAGGCTGCTGCCGTAAATATTTATACTTTGGGAAAGGGGCCCCCTAAGCACATCAGCTTAGGGAAAATTCTTCCATTTAAATTAAATATTAGCATATTCTTCAGTATGCTCTGAGAAGGCCCTTTCTTTAAAGATGCAAATTTACATCTATGTCAAAGCTATGGTCTTTCCCGTGCAGGCATGCATGTTTAAGTTGCTTCAGTTGTGTCTGACTCTGTGAGACCCTGTGGACTGCAGCCCACCAGGCTCGTCTGTCCATGGCATTCTCCAGGCAAGAATCCTGGAAGTGGATTGCCGTGCCCTCCACCAGGGGATCTTCCTGGCCCAGGGATCAAATGTACAGACGTGAGAGTTGGACCGTAAAGGCTGAGCACCAAAAAATTGATGCTTTCGAATTGTGGTGCTGGAGAAGACTCTTGAGAATCCCTTGGACAAGGAAATGGAACCAGTCAGTCCTAAGGGAACGCAACCCTGAATGCTCACTGGAAGGACTGATGATGAAGCTGAAGTTCCAATATTTTGGCCACCTGATGTGAACATCCAAATCTTTGGAAAAGACCCCAGTGCTGGGAAAGATTGAAGGCAAAAGGAGAAGAAGGAGGCAGAGGCTGAGATGGTTGGATAACATCACTGATTCAGTGGACATGAACTTGGGCAAACTCAGTGAGATAGTGAGGGATAGGCAGGCCTGGCATGCTGCAGTCAATGGGGTCGCAAAAAGTCAGATCCAACTTACCAACTGAACAACAGTAACATTTGTTAAACAAATTTATGGGAGCAGGAAAGCCCTTTTTCACCCAGGTGCAGAGTGTTGGAAATGTGGTTTGGCAGTGTTTCCAGGAAGCAGTGGGTTTGCTGGGTATCTAGCCAGTCTCTGCTCACATATACACCACTCAGACTGGCATGCTGGCCCAAGAGCAGAACAGGGCTCTGAAGCCAGAGTTCTTTCTGCTTTACCACCTGTTCTACTGCTCATCCAAAAAGAAGGCAAAAAGAAATGGTCTTCAAAGTTCTTTTGCTCCTTTATGCCCTAAAAGTATTTTTAAAAGTTATGTACCCCCTTACATATTTGTTACCTTGCAAGTTTTTAACTCATAAATTTAAATAATTACAAAGGATGAAATTTCTATTACATTACAAATATTGAAATTTTAAAGAAAATAATGCGTCACTCTTTTATAGTAATTCAGTGGCACACATACAACATAGTCATTAAAATATTTTAAAATTTTATATTGGCATACAGCTGATTAACAATATTATGTTACTTTCAAATGTACAGCCAAGTGTTTCAGTTATACATATGCATATATCTAGTCTTTTAAAATTCTTTTCCCATTTAGGATGCTGTGGTCATTTGAACACCATCATCTGATTTAAAAAAACACATGGAAAGCCTTGACGTAATAGCAGGAAATTCTATATATTTTCACCTTAAAAATCACATTTCATTCTTCTTCCATCATAGAATTTTCTTTTATTATAACATAGTTTCATGTTTTGAAATCTTTTATTGATCAACATATAATGCTTTTCTAGCACAAAAATATGTTTAAATATTGAAACAAATAACTTTCTGTGACTCTAAGTCTCTAAGTTTCAAAACAAAATTCTTTTGGATTGAGTTATCATCATAATTATTATTAGTTCACAGTTGATCAAAATAACATGTATATACACTATACATTTTAATACATATTACCCCACTCCAGTATTCTTGCCTAGGAAATCCCATGGACTGAGGAGCCTGGTGGGCTGCAGTCCATGGGGTCAGGAAGAGTTGGACACGACTGAGCGACTTCCCTTTCACTTTTCACTGTCATGCATTGGAGAAGGAAATGGCAACCCACTCCAGTGTTCTTGTCTGGAGAATCTCAGGGACAGGGGAGCCTGGCGGGCTGCCGTCTCTGGGGTCACACAGAGTCAGACACGACTGAAGTGACTTAGCAGCAGCAGTCATAATAGTAAAATATTATTGGTGATGTTTCTCTTACTGATAAATACGGGGTGAGAGTTATGTTTCCCTATTCGTGGAGGCTCTGCAGACGTAAAAATTTTCAATTACTCCTTTGTTGGGCACCTTGAGTTTGTTGCATCCTTTGTGTAGCTGAATAGTGCATCTTTCTCTTTTTTAAAGAATGTGTGAAGAATGGGGAAGGAGGCTGGGAAAGAGAATTGGCTTGCTGCTTCAAGATGTTTTCAATACAGATCGATTTTATAAAAGAATACACATTTGAAACTTGCAAATCTGGAACATGTTACCTCTAAAACTATTTTATCTGTGCTCATAGAGGCCTTGGGAGGTCCTCAGGCATTTAGAGCCCAGTTTGAAGATCACTGCTATATGGAAAAGAAAAATGACTCTGATGTCTCATTTTGCTTTAAAACTGGCCATCTTCCCCTAAATAAGCCATGTATCCTCAACTGGGGCTTCCCAGGTGGCATTAGTGGTAAAGAACCCACCTGCCAATGCAGGAGACTTAAGAGATGCAGGTTTGATCCCTGGATCAGGAAGATCCCCTGGAGGTAGGCATGGCAACCCAAACGGTTTTCTTGCCTGGAGAATCCCATGGACAGAGGGGCCTGGGGGCTACAATCCATGGGATTGCAAAGAGTCAGAAAGGACGACTGAAGCAACTTAGCATATGCACCACCCGCTCCCCTCCCCCCCCACATACACACACACATGCACATTCTCAAGGGACTCGGCCTCCTCTTATTTCTAAAAACTTTGAGGCCCTCCCAGCACCCATTTATTGATTCCCAGGCATCCTTCTGGGGGCAGATGTGGTTGTATAACTGAGGCTGCATTTGTTACTGAATATATCCATAAGATCATCTTTTCCAAGCACTTCAATTCTGCAGCAGTCTCAACATACCAAACAGATTTGTGAAATTAACCTTTGACCTTTACAACTAGAAAGGAACATAGATGAAGGGAGCAGAGCTTTTGAGAATTTCTTTTCTGTTCTGTTTTTGGCTTGATTAGATATTTGATTTCCACAGCTTGCATGACTAATACTCTGCTCCAATGACTCCCTCATAACCTTAGCATGTAAAGATGGAAAATTCCCCTGACATTTTCAGGAAACATTTATTACAGACTATTTTATATGTCTAGTCAGAGTGGGCTAACTGATTTTTCACAAGAACAGAATTTGGCAGAAAGCCTGGCCTCTTTGAGTTCCGCTCTTGCCAAAAATCACTCTGGAGTCAACCCATAGGCCTGGTGAGGTCCCATATAAGGTCCGATTGAGAAATGGCTTAGGTGGGAGTAAGCCTTTCACCTACAATGAGAAACAAGCTCCATGGAGAGACAGAGGGCCTCTCCCAACCTGTGTTTCTGGGGATTTCAAGGTAAAGCTCAGAGGCTTCATCTTCCTGGAAAGGGCATGATGACAACTTACATATGGAAGACTAGGAATGGTTCAGAGAAGTCAGGCCACAGTCCATCCTCTTAACTATCAAGAAAGACAATGTGAAAGATGGTCACCCATTCTCTTTCAGATCTCTCCAGATTCTGTGGTTTATCTGGCTCAGCCACATAGCCTGCCTTTGCATCACCTCTTTCCCCTACTGGTATGGCCATTTGATCTCTTTCTGAAGATTCAGCTCTCTCCTGGCTCCTGGGGCAAATTTTAATGAGATGCAGGAGGTCCTTAAGCCACCAAAAGGGTTCAAATAGGGTGTGCCAGGATCAGATTTCACTTTTAGATTTACTGCTTTGGCAGTGTGTGGAAGACGTTCGGCTTAGGCTGTGGGGATAAAATGGTCATTCTGCTGGAGAAACCCAGCGAGTTTCACATGTGTACTGCCGTTCTAGGCAGTGGACAGTGACTGTACCTCCGGCTGTTTGCAGAAGACCGTTGTTATCATCTTTTTGGAGATGAGCAAATCAGACTGAGTTCCGGAAAATGGAAATTTAAAGAGGATCTCCTCTAAGTCAGCTTGGTGGGCCTCGAGCTTTGGACTCAGCCCAGGATCTGATGGCTCACTCTGCTGCTTACTGTGTAACCTTGGACACGTTCTTAAACGTCTCTTAGCTTGCTCTTTATCTGTAAACTGGGGAGGATAATTGTGTCTACTATACAGGAGTATCATGATGATTTTGTTCCTGGACCATATAAATATTAAATTATCTATTTTCTCTGCTGAACCAGTGCTGAGGAAAGGCAGGGAGAACTGTGGTTAGAAGGGGGAAGGGGAGGGTGCTTGGAGGGGAGGTGTGGGGGCAGAAGGATCTGACGTCTCTGAGTTGGATGAGCCGAGATACGCAGTTTTGCCCAAGAGTAGCACTGGCTCTATCTGTCTCAATGCTTGCTAGCTCAGACATTTTAATAGATGGCTCACAGGCTGGTCATGGTATCAACCTATCTTTGTTTGCATTAACTGGATTTGAGTAATGGCTGCTTTTTCAAGGTGTGGGTATTAGCATTCTCCAGAGAAACAGAGCCAACAAGGCGGGGTGTGTCTGTGTGTATTTATTTTAGGGAATTGGCCCACATCATTGTAGTGGTTTGGCAAGTTTGAATCTGCAGGGGAGGGAAGCAGGCTGAAAATGTAGGGAAGAACTGGGATCTGAGTCCCTAAAGGGACTCTGTTGGCAAAATCCCTTTTTGCTAGGGAAAGTTCAGCCTTTGTTCAACTGATTGGAAAAAGTTCATCATGTTATGGAGAGCAATCTGCTGTACTCAGAGTCCACTGATTTAAATGTAAATCTCATCCAAAAACAAACAAACACCTTCACAAAAACATCTAGAATAATGTTTAACCAAGTATCTGGGTGCCATAGTCCAGCTTTGGGGCTTCCCTCATGGCTCAGTTGGTAAAGAATCTGCCTGCAATGTGGGAGACCTGGGTTTGATCCCTGGGTTGAGAAGATCCCCTGGAGAAGGGAAAGGCTGCCCACTCCACTATTCTGGTCTGGAGAATTCCATGGACTCTATAGTCCATGGGGTTGACTTAT
This sequence comes from Nanger dama, assembly GCA_917880005.1. NCBI lineage: Eukaryota > Metazoa > Chordata > Mammalia > Artiodactyla > Bovidae > Nanger > Nanger dama. The sequence goes on from CAKJTW010000075.1 coordinate 1,904,261, forward strand.
AGAATCGGTCATCACAGTGGTCACCATGGCCAGCTGGTTCTGGCCTGGAACTCCCACCATTCATTCACTTCCCTTCCTGACTCTGGGAGGTATTTGAGTTTCTGATCCTTACTCTAGCATCCGTCTTCCTGATTATGTAAAAGATTATATCACCAGACCCTGGACAATAGTTTGATTTGCTGGACTTGAACAGGTTTCTAGGCAAAAATGCCCACCCTCCTTTATAATCATGAACTGGCCAGAGGACAAGCGTGAGATGTGTTGAGGTCCTTGAGTTGGATAGATGTGCTGTAGTTCATAGAGCTCCGGTGTGAGGCATGGTGGGATTGCACTGTCTTGGCCCTAATGATAGAGGGAAAGTCTGACATGGCAGGTAAGTGCTAGGGAAACAAATCTGGTAGGGGCCTGGGGTCATGTATGGATGTGAGAGTTGGACTATAAGAAAGCTGAGTGCTGAAGAATTGATGCTTTGGAACTGTGGTGTTGGAGAAGACTCTTCAGAGTCCCTTGGACAGAAAGGAGATCCAACCAGTCCATCCTAAAGGAAATCAGTCCTGAATATTCACTGGAAGGACTGATGCTAAAGCTGAAACTCCAATACTTTGGTCACCTGATGTGAAGAGCTGACTCATGTGAAAAGACCCTGATGCTGGGAAAGATTAAAGGCAGGAGGAGAAGGGGACAACAGAGGATGATATGGTTGGATGGCATCACTGACTCAATGGACATGAGTTTGAGTAAACCCTGAGGGTTGGTGATGGACAGGGAGGCCTGGAGTGCTGCAATCCATGGGGTCACAAAGAGTCAGACAAGACTGAGCAACTGAATTGAATTGAATTGGGGACCCCACCCCCAGTGCCCAATGGATGCAGCAAGTGCTTGTGTGTTAGAGCAGCTTTGTGTTTGGACAGGGAGGTCCAGTCTGAAAGTGAGGTTCTGTCTTCACAATAGAAATTTCCAGCGGATTGGCAACAGTGCCCTGGGCAGCAGGCAGGGAAGAGTGGAGACAGCATGAGCTGCCTGAGTGTGGGCTTTCATTCAGAGAGCTCAGGCTCAGGGAAGGGTGTAATGAAGACAGGTCTCAGGGTGGCCATCATGGACTGAGGCTGGCTGCAGGGAAGGCTTCTGTGGTTCAGAGGCCACGTGGTAAAGCCAGGTTCATCCCAGCACAGCCAAATCCACCACAGTAGCCAGGTTCATCTCAGACCTTGTCTGTTGCTGCCCTCCGCTAGACTGACAAGGGGATGGGGATGAGGCTGTGATAGACACGGATGTCACTGTTGACTCTGACAAGCAGGCAGCACGGCCAACCATCTGTGTGTGTGTGTGTGAAAGTGAGTTGATGATGGTGGTGCCCCTGCTCTCACAGTGATCTCTCTCATGTCCTTGGATGAGACCAGAGGGTGGAAGAGTATACACTCAAGAGGCCGTGGTTAACTTCTCCAAGACATGGTGCTTGCAACTTATCTCTCTGTGTGCCTGTGGGTTTTGTTTCTTTATTTTTGGTTTATTCATTTATTTTTTCTTGTTGTTATTTTGCTTTGGTTAAAAAAAAAACACATCCTGTAAATCATACTCTGTTTTAAAATTCACAGATGTATGACTTGTCTTTCCTGATCTGAAAAGCAGGTTCATGTGCTTTGATGATTTCTAGGGGACTGTGTTTCTGATGGGCTTCCCTGGTGGTCAGGAATCTGCCTGCAGCACAGGAGACCTGGGCTGGGAAGATCCTCTGGAAAAGGAAATGGCTACCCACGCCAGTATTCCTGCCTGGAGAATTCCATGGACAGAGGAGCCCCTGTGGGCTACAGTCCTTTGGGTTGCAAAAAGTTGGACATGACTGAGCAACTAACACGCATGTTTCTGATAGTTAATTTCTTTTTCCTTCTGGGATGTGGTGACAGAGGGGTGTGTGATACATGTTATAATCGCCCTGCCCTAATATCCCCAAATTCCACCCCCTTTCCCATGGAGCTCACAGTCTGGCTAGAACTGAAGTTCCATCTACTCCTTTGATTCAAAGTAGACTGAAGTATGCTGTGTTAGAGATAAAAACAAGATGGTATCACTGGATGAAGGAAGAAGAGATTAATTCTCTCTAGAAGCTTCTTGAGGGAAGATTGGAACATCAATGGAGCCTGAAGGAAGGATAATATTTATGGTGGAAAAGACTTTTTCTGAAAACTGTGAAGTCAGGGTATCACAAACAACCCAGGTGTCACTGTGACAATGTTTCCCAGGGCAGACCTTTACTGAAGAGCTGTTTGAGACAGAGACTTTGTTTATGAGTCTGAATTTAAATGGAAGAAAGTGAGAAGAAGGGACAGAAATTGAAAACAATCAAGAAGTGCCCCCAGCTTCTGGAGAGAGGAAAGATCAGGTTAAATACTAAAGCAGGGCTTTGGCCATTAGGAGCAAACATTCTCTTTTAACATTTTTAAATTTTATTTTTAATTTTAAAAATTAATTTTTATTGGAGTACAGTTGCTTTACAATGCTATGTTAGTTTCTGCATGCATGCCTGCGTGCTCAGTACCTGAGCTGTGTCCGACTCTTTGTGGCTCTCTGGACTGTAGCCCACCAGGCTCCTCTCTCCTTGGGGTTTCCCAGGCAAGAGTAATGGAGGGGGTTGCCATTTCCTCCTCCAGGGGATCTTCCCGAGCCAGGAATTGAACCTGCATCTCCTGAATCTCCTGCAGTGGCAGACAGTCTTTACCACTGAGCCACATGGGAGCCCTGTTTGCTGTACAGAAAATGAGTCAGCCACACATACCCATTTCTCTCTCCCTTTTGGGCACCATTCAGGGCACCACAGTACCTTAAGTAGAGTTGCCTTGCTGCACAGGGAAGGGTCTCTATTTTATATGTAGAATCAATAATATATATGTGTCAATTCTCTTTTGAAGTTATTTTAGGCAAGAGTTAGCAAGAGGTGACGTGAAAATGCACAGCTTGGGAACAAATAAATAATTAAGAGCATATTGGTTTCATACTTTATAATTTTGAAAGCAGAATTACAATGTAGGCATTTTTGATATTTCTGTTTAACAGATGAAGAAGCAGAGGCTTGGCAAAGTTCAAGTGAATTACTTACGATCATATAAAGTTGTAAGTTGGCCACATCCTAATGACAGAATGGGTTCTGGAACAATTCTTGATCTATTTTTAGCAACTTATAAAATGCTAATCTTTCTCCAGTAAACATTTATTGAACATCTACTAGGTACACATACTAGCAATCTGGTTTCTGAAACCTCTGTAATTTTTTTTCTATTGGGAAGCTCAAGCTTAGTGATTGATTCTCAACTGGAGTGATTTTGCCCTCCCGCCACTGCATGGACACATGGCAATGTCTGGAGACACTATGGTTGTTGTGACTAGGGGAGGGGTGCTGCTGACATCTGCTACTCATCTTAAAATGCATCGACCAACCCTCCACAACAAAGAGCCTTCTGGCCTCAACTGTTGAGGTGGGGAGATGTTGGTTTAGTGCATCATTCGTTCATTCATTCTATTACTTATTCTATTGATTTTGAGTACCTACAGTGGACCAGATACTGTCCCAAGCATGTGATTGGGGAGCAAGACAGAAAAAGCCCCTGCACTCATGTTACTTACATTCTGAGCATGTAGTAGAAGGAAAAGAGAAGGAAGAGCTGGACATGAGCAAGGTAATGAATTCGTAACAAGGAAAATATCGGGTGGTGATGAGTGCTATGTGGAAGTTCAGATGTTGGTATGATTATGTGTAATTTGGGGCTGGCTTTTGATTGGCTGGTCACAGAAACTTTTAAAATAATAAACATGATTTATTTGTCTTCAATGGTTTACAGTTGGCAAAGTGCTTTTATATTCATTACCTTGTTTGGTCTTGCTCTCACAAGAAGGTTGGTATTTTCATAACTATTCTTGTTTTATTTATTCTTAAATTAATTTTTGTTGGAATACAGTTGATTTTACAATGTTTAGTTTTAGGTATATAGCAACGTGAACCAGTTATACATATACACGTTTGTGCTTTGTGCTCATTCATGTCCGACTCTTTGCGACTCCATGGACTGTAGCCCGCCAGGTTCCTTTGTCCACGGGATTTTCCTGGCAAGAATACTGGAGTGCGTTGCCATTTCCTCCTCCAGAGGATCTTCCCCATCCAGGGATTGAACTTCTGTCTCTTGCACTTCCTGCACTGGCAGGCAGATTCTTTACCGCTAGCGTCACGTGGAAAGCCTGTATATACATAGCCATTCTTTTTAGATTCTGTTTCCATACAGGTCATTACAGAGTATTGAGTAGAGTTCCTTGTGCTATACAGTAGTTCTTATTATCTATTTTAAAATACAGTAATGTGTATATGTCCATCCCAATTTTCCAATTTATCCCTGCCACCCCAAAAGTCTTTTAAAGAGGTTATATTAATAACTCAGTCTGAATGGCAAGAAGTCATCTGAAGAAAGGGAATGTGAGGGTGTCAGGTCAAGGGAACAGCATGTGGAAAGGCCCTGAGATGGAATGAGGTTGGAAGGTTCTTTCAGGGAAAAGGAAGAAGGAAGGTCAGAGTGTTTGGAGTGTGGAGGGAGAAGGAGAGAGTGATCAAGATGCTACTGGAGAGGTGATCGATGTTGTATCCTATTAGGGCTTTGTTAGCCAAGATAAGGATTGTGGATTTTCTTCTAAAGCCTTACATGTGGCTGTTCTCATGGTGAAAAGTGACAAATGTTGTGAAGAAAAGGAAATACAGATCTTCCTCCTCTCATGATGGAATTACACCCTGATAAACCAGTTATAAATTGAAAATATCTTAAGTCGAAAGACATTTAATACATCTAACCTACAGACATTCAAGCTTAGCCTCGCCTACTTTAAGTGTACTCCAGAATGTTCACATGAGCCTGCATTTGGGCCAAATCATCTCCCACAAAGCCCATTTTATAATGAAGTTTGAATATCTTGTGTAATTTGTTGGCACTGTACTGAAAATGAAAAAATGGAATGGTTATGTGCATACAGAATGGTTGTCAGTGTTTTGTTTGGTCTTCATCATGATTGCATGGTTAACTGATGTGACTTGCTGCCGCTGCCCAGCATCATGAAACAGGATCAGACCATATGTTACTGGCCAGAAAAAGTCAAAATTCAAAATTAAGTAAGCTTTCCCCCTCACTGAATGTGTATTGCTTTTATACCACTGTAAAGTCAAAAATTCTTTGAGTTGAATTGTAAGTCAGAGGCCATTTGAAGAGTCTTGGGGACAGAGTGACCTAGGGGTATAATATTGAATTCAATGGCCACAGAGGGCTTCTGGGAGACCTAGATGTTGAGAAGGAGCTGTTCTGGGGAAAGTCTGAGGCACCTTGGAGACCCCTGGGGCTATGGGTCAAAGTGTGCGCCCCTGTACCCACCTCCACGCCACCCGGTAAGTTCATGTGTTGAAGCCCTAGCCCCTGGTACTTCAGAACATGACTATATTTGGAAATAGAATCTCAGAGAGGTGATTAAGTTAAAATGAGGTCAATGGAGCAAGTGCTCATCTATTCTAACTGGTCTCATTATAAGAAGAGGAAACCTAAACACACAGAGTAATATCGAGGATGAACTTACATAGAGAAAAGACCCACTGAGGACACAGGCAGAAGCCGGCTGGCCGTCTGGAAGCCAAGGAGAGACGGGGCCTCAGAAGAAACCAATCTTCCTGACACACCTGATCTTGGGCTTCCAACCTCCAGAACTATGGGAAAAGGAATTTCTGTGGTCAAAGCCCTTAGCCTGTAGTATTCTGTTGAGGCAGCCTGAATGGACTACACCATCCACCTAAGGTTTGGTTTTCTTATCTGTTGAATAAAGAGCTATAGTGGATCTTTAAGATGCTTTCCACTTCTAAGAGTCTTTCATTATAAGAAAAAGACACGAGCTCCTCCTCAGGGCTGCCTGTACTCTGAAGCCTTTGCTTAGTTCCTTAATCAGAGAATGACAGAACAGTCCCCGAGGAGAGAGGGGAGCCCAGAGGAGGAATTGGGAATTAGACACGGACTTCTCATCAATTTCAAAGAGCGCCTGGGCTGGGAGAGTGGTCCAGTCGCTCTTCTCACACAAGGAGATCTGAAACCCACATGGAGGTCCACAGGATCACAGTGGCACGTGTGTCTCTCTTGAGGACAAGCGGCATCCTGTGCCACAGTTTTGAGAGGGAGATGGAACTTCAAGAATTTCCCCCTTGGATGGAGTTCACTGGAGCTGAAAGGCTTCATGGAGGTGGGTTAGCTCCCTTGGTGCTGGCCATAGGCACTCTTCCAGGCATCACAGGATCCCTGCCTTCTGTGTGAAGGACCTTTCTGACTCCTCTTGTTCTTTTGGCTTTTGTCTTGTCTTGGAGGGGAAGGCCGGAGGATGTCCTGCAAAATTCACAGGGGCTCTGCTTGTCAAAAACAAAACAAAACAATACACACAGCACAGAACCTGAACTAGTAGGTAGCTCCATAGTCCTCTAAACAAGAGCCCTGGAAGGATGCTGGTTACTATTTGAGTAATAATTTTGTTTCTAACTTTTCCTAACAAATTTAGATACATCAGAACATATTGAAGGGGACAGACTGTGCCTTGCTAGCCAGCCTTTCATAGTTAACCATCTGTCCAAATACTATGAATTCAACAAATATTTACTAAGCAATGGGAATTGCTTACAATTTGGGGGAAGATGGGGATGGGAAGAAGACATTAAACTAGTATTTGATGTGTGTGTGTGTGAAGTGTTTGAATAGAGTGGCTGGTATGAAATAGCTGCTCATTATTTGGCTGCTAATTGAATAATGAATGAATGATGAGGGAAGAAATGAATGCATTGGACATTTTATGCTTTAGGTTCCATTTCTGTCCTTGCCTTTAAGTACTGGTGTGAAATCTTAATAGAATGTGGCTCCCTCTGCATCCCACACCCAGAATGTAAGTTTTCTGACTGTAGAGATTAAAAAAGAAAACCACAATTTTATTTATTTATTTATTTTTGTCTACACTGGGTCTTCAGTGCTGTGAGCAATCTTTCTTTAGTTGTGGCGAGTGGGGGGCTACTCTGTAGTTGTAGTGTGAGGGCTTCTCATAGCCAAGGCTTCTCTTGTTGCAGAGCCTGGGATCTATAGTGCAGGCTCAGTAGTTGGAGCTCACAGGCTTAGTTGCTCTGCAGCATGTGAAATCTTCCTGGAGCAGGGATTGAACCTATGTTCCCTGTATTGGCAGGCAGATTCTTAACCACTGGACCACCAGTGAAGGCCAGCAGAGGTTTTTGTTTGTATTAATCAATGCTGCATCTCCAGCATCCAGAACCACACCTACCACACAGTAGGCACCCAAGTAATATTTATGGAATGAATAAATACACAACCTTGAGAGAATAGATGGATCTCTCTAAGGCTCACGACTCTTTGGCACACATGTACTAGGTCTGTGTTGGTTTCTGAGGATGCAAAGAGGATCAAGCTCGAGTCCCTGGCCTCCAGGAGTGGTATATTGAGGGAAGCAGAAGAGAGACTACGATTCAGTACATTTTGATGATTTCTGTGATGGAAGAGAGCAAAGGGAGCATTGAGTTCCAGAGCAGCCAGAACCACAGCTTAGGTTGCAGTGAGCCAGGAAGGAAAGAGGTGAGGAAAGAGCCTGAGGAAATAGCACAGAGCACAGAGGTGTGAGATGCTTGGGCTGCAGTGTGTGGGGCAAGGCCAGATTCTGGGCACTTTATGAGGGGGAGTGATAGGAGGTAGGGTTCAAGTGGTAAAGTAGGTGCAAGATCACGAAAGGCACTCAACACCATGCTCAGAGGTAAGGTCTGAACTTGAACGTAGTGAGGAGCCATGCAGCTGGGGGTTATCAAGATGAGACATATTTTAGAAAAGTCCCTGCATTGGCAGAGTGGAGAATGGCTTGAAGGAGTCTGAGTCAGGAAGCAAGGAGACCATGGAGGAGGTTACAAGCAATCCAGGTAACAGATGATCAACCCGGGGCAAACAGAGGACATAGGAGATATTTAAGAGACAGAAAAGAGAGCACATGGTAACTTATCAATGATGGGATCAAGGGAAGAAAGTCGAGGGAGGGAATCTCTGAGATCTGCATCTGAATGATGAGGGTGCCAACGACAAAGACAGGGGAGCGGTGGGAAAAATCGCTGTGCATGCACGCTCAGTTGTGCCCGACTCTGTGGCGCTACGGACTGTAACCCGCCAGGCTCCTCTGTCCTTGGGAGTCTCCAGATGAGAATACTGGAATGGGTTGCCATGCCCTCCTTCAGGGGATCTTCCCAAGCCAGGGACAGAACCCAGGTCTCCTGCACTGCAGGTGAATTCTTTACTGACCGAGCCACCAGGGAAGCCCGGAAAGATCGCTGGCCAGTTACAAATAGAGCTTAACAGAGGAATTGGTGTCATTGCATAGATTTGGAATTGATACCACCAGCCAAAACCGGAGAATGATGAGCAGAGCCCGGAAGAGGGGACCTTGGGGAAACAGCAACATCTAAACGGGGGGGAACGCAGGAAGAACAGCAAGAGGTGGCCAGAGAGATGGGGCGAGGGGAAAGAGAGACTTCCCAAAACCCTTTCTTCACGGCTTAGACCCATGCTGACTTCTGTGGGAAATCCTTGCCTCTACTGGGAATGGTGAGTTAATCCCATGGCACTTCAGTTTTTCTCTTATTATGACCTTTATCACATTGCATTGTCCCTATTTACAAATGTGTGTCTCTTTCTATTTTTCCAAATAGGTGAGTAATATTTCAAATGCATTCCAGTAAGATGTTAGAGAGAGAAGAGCAAGTATTTATTTTATGTGTTTCTCTTGGCTTGTGAGTGGGCTTCCCTAGTGGCTCAGATGGTAAAGAGCCTGCCTGCAACAAAGGAGAACTGGGTTTGATCTCTGGGTCAGGAAGATCCCTGGGAGAAAGGAATGGCAACCCACTCCAGTATGCTGGCCTGGAGAATTCCATGGACAGAGGAGCCTTCTGGGCTACATTCAGTCCATGGGGTCGCAAGGTTGGATGGGACTGAGTGAATAACACTTTCACTTTGGCTTGTGGGTAACTATGTAATAGCTTAGACCACTTGGGGTCATGTGATAAAGAAGCATCAGTCCTCCAGGCTTGAATGAAAAAGAGGCAAATATTGAGAATATGAGACTATCTATTAATTTGACCAAGGCATTCCAGCAGGTCAACAGGCTCTGAGATTTGGCAGAAACTCTGTATTCAGAGACTCAAAGAATTTGTCATCTTCCTGAGATCCATTTTTGCAAAAACTATGAGAAGTCATCTTATCTGATACATTTGGCCTCAAATGGTCTGAGGAAGCTTACATTAATGCATGCCATATAAGTCTGATTTTTGTCATCTGACCATACAGTATATACTCATATTTATTGACCCCTACTAAGTTCCAGAGGGACTTCCCAGGTAGTGCAGTGGTAAAGAATCTGCCTGTCAGTGCAGGAGCCGCGGGAACTGCGGGTTTAATCCTGGGTTGGGATCCCCTGCAGAAGGGAATGGCAACCCACTCCAGTATCCTTGCCTGGAGAATTCCACGGACAGAGGAGCCTGGTGGTCTACAGTCCTTGGGGTCACAAAGAGTCTGACACAACTAAGCGACTGAGCGTGCATGTGCGTGCACACACACACACACACCATGTTCCAGATGATGTGCTGCTGCTGCTAAGTCACTTCAGTCGTGTCCGATTCTGTGTGACCCCAGAGACGGCAGCCCACCAGGCTCCCCGTCCCTGGGATTCTCCAGGCAAGAACAATGGAGTGGGTTGCCATTTCCTTCTCCAGTGCATGAAAGTGAAAAGTGAAAGTGAAGTCGCCCAGTCGTGTCCGACTCCTGGCGATCCCATGGATCGCAGCCCACCAGGCTCCTCCGTCCATGGGGTTCTCCAGGCAAGAGTACTGGAGTGGGGTGCCAAGTATTTCAAACAAAAATCTCGATAATACCAGGTGCCCATTTTACAGATTAAGAAAACTGAGACTAAGAGAGGTCAGCTAATAACTTCAAGGTCACAAAATGCATATGATAGAGTTGGAATTTGACCTCAGAGTCTCTGACTCCGAGTCCAGTTTTTGTTTGTTTCCTGGTCTGTGAAGTAGAAATAATGACATTTGCTTTGATCACCTTCCAGGGTTGCAGTTCAAATTATAAGAGATTGTGTAAAAAAGTTCTTATCTAGGTAGCATTAAAATCAGTGATAGTTAACCAGAGTTTGTTTTTAATGCTTACCACCTGGTATATTGAGGAATACAGCTTTTCTGGCATCCTAGGATACTGGTGGGGAGATATATTTTGTGGGGAATGTGGGGCCACCCGGTCGCTCTCACATTCATCACAGAGGAAGCTGTCTAAACTGCCAAGGTTCAGATCATGGACTGACCGTGTCCTCACTGTTAAAAATCTACTGGAAATAATGGCTACAATTTGGTTAATGTACATGGGCCTGCTGCTTCTCCCATATTATTCTGAATCTTGCAGTAAGATAGATTTTTTTTTTAACCAAAGAAGACAACAAGGTTCAGAGAGGTGAAGTAATTTGTCCGGTGTAACACAGGTGACAGCATGGAGTCTGCTCTTGAGCCCAGGTATGGTGATTCTAAAGAGCAAGCTTATCCTACCTGGTCACCATTTTCTACTCTAACAGGTTTGTATGTGGTCCTGAGTAATACCTTTCCCCTGACATATGATTATGGCTTAGGATCTTAAAAAAATCAGTGTCCTTCTTTAGGTGAAAATTCTGAGGTTTGCCATTTTATATATATTTAAAAACATAGTTTCAGCTGGTATAGATAAGAAACTGAATTTAATTCCATGTATATTGGATATTTGTCCTTATTATTTGAGCATGGGTTGAACAAAAGCATTTAATGATTTGGAAATTAAATGGGTCATAAATCATTGCATCTTATGCTCCTCTGCTTTGATCAAATAAAGCTCAGTAAATTAGACACTAATTTATGTGAATGTGAAAAAAGACAGACCTTTGGTGGAGTAGCTGAGGAGAAAAACTAGGGGTTGGTTTACATGGCCTGTAAGCCAAGTATGGCCTGCTGCTTGTTCTTATATGGCCCTCAGGAGCTAAAATGGTTTTTGTACTTTCAAGTGAATGAAAAAAATTATGGAAATTTGTTTTCCTTTTATTATGTACATGCCCCTAAAATGTCTTGATTTTTCTTGTGGCTGTTCAGTCACTAAGTTGTGTCCTATTCTTTGAGACCCTATGACCAGCAGCATGTCTGGTTTCACTATCCTTCACTATCTCCCAGAATTTGCTCAAACTCATGTCCACTGAGTCAGTGATGCCATTCAACCATCTCATCCCCTGTCTCCCCCTTCTCCTCTTGCCCTCAGTTCTTCCCAGCATCAGGATCTTTTCCAATGAGTCGGTTCTTCACATCAGGTGGCCAAAGTATTGTAGCTTCAGCTTCAGCATCAGTTCTTCCAATGAATATTCAGGGTTGATTTCTTAGGATTGATAGGTTTGATTTCCCTGCAGGCCAATGGGCTCTCAAGAGTCTTCCCCAGCACCACAGTTTGAAAGCACCAATTATGATTTTGCTTCAGTTCACTTCAGTCACTCAGTTGTGTTCGACTCTTTGTGACCCCATGAATTGCAGCACGCCAGGCCTCCCTTTCCATTACCAACTCTCAGAGTTCACTCAGACTCACATCAATAGAGTCAGTGATGCCATCCAGCCATCTCATCCTCTGTCATCCCCTTCTCCTCCTGCCCCCAATCCCTCTCAGCATCAGAGTCTTTTCCAAGGAGTCAACTCTTCTCATGAGGTAGCCAAAGTAATGGAGTTTCAGCTTTAGCATCATTCCTTCCAAAGAAATCCCAGGACTGATTTCCTTTAGGATGGACTGGTTGGATCTCCTTGCAGTCCAAGGGACTCTCAAGAGTCTTCTCCAACACCACAGATCAAAAGCATCGATTCTTCAGTGCTCAGCTTTCTTCACAGTCCAACTCACATCCATACATGACTACTGGAAAACCATAGGCTTGACGAGACAGACCTTTGTTAGCAAAGTAATGTCTCTGCTTTTGAATATGCTGTTTAGGTTGGTCATAACTTATGGGCCCATAAAACTCAAACTGTTCACTACCCATCCTCTTACAGTAAAAGTCGGCTGACTTCTGACATAGCTTTTACCACTCCGAAGGGAAGAAGGCAGCGTGTGCATCTCCTTCATTTCTGGAGCTTTTCTGTTCTTTTTCTTTCAGTTCATGTAACAGTCCTGAGTGGTCTCTGTGTAGACCCTGGACACTAGGGACATGGAAATAGATAAGACGGGTCTCTTGTGAGCCCTTGGACCCCATGACGTTCCCTTTTGTTAGAGAAAGAGGGTTTTGTTCTTGAAGGAAAAGAAAATGTTTCAGGAAAACCATCCTGTGGTGAGCAGAGAGGACTCATTTGTTAGTATCTGGCTTCTAATCACGGGCCCACCGTGAACCGTGTCTGAGCTGGGTTCTGTGATTGCACAGATGCCTGAAGAATGTTTTGTGATTTTTTGTTGTTGTTGTTGGGAAAAGAAAGACTTCCTCTTTCCTCCGGGGCAGAAAAATTAATAGGGGAAAGTCTGAGAGAAGCTCTTCTTTCTACATCAAGAATGAAAGGGAGATTTTGTTTGAACAGGCTTCAAGCAAGACTCGGTGTTAACTTGTCACTTGGCTGGATAGCTGGGCTTTGTGGCTTCCAAGCTCTATTAAAACTTCCTAGCTCACTCCTCCTGGCAGCCTGTCTTCTTCTGAAAGCTCCAATGTTTGACACTGGACAGTGGGAACAGAGCTCAAAGGGAAGATACCCAGAGCACGGGTTCCTCAGATCTGTGCCTCCAGCCAGAGCCTAATCACCATCCTGCAGGGTGATACCTGCTTCCTCTAGCTGGTAGGTGGGCAGGGAACTTTGTGCTGCTGGTACCTATGTGCCCACAGGCTGTCTGCTTCCTTGTCATTGTTAGGGATGTAAGGTTGAATTTCTTCAGTGTGGTTTGGAGAACCAGATGCATCTAGGCCACTGCCTTTCACTTCTTCGCTGGTGAAAAGATTCCAAGTTCTCTTTCTGTGGGACGCCCCCAGCCCTGTGCCTGGGTTTCCTCCCTGATCCCGCCATGTCTTTATGCCCCAGGGGTCCTCAGTGTCCCTCCTCCGCCACTGAAATGGGCCCTGGCCACTTAGCCCCGCTCGTTATACATTCCAGGGAACGTGGGAGCATGGGGAGGGGGTGGGTTCTTTTGTTTCTCTTTAGTTCCTAGGTATGATTCGCACTTGAAAGCACATTTTCTCCCAGCAATGCACTTTTAACATGTCTGAGAGCAAATAGCTACAAACTGGACATCCCAGGTTGCTCCAAACGAAGGGTACAAAAACCAGGTCACAGCAGCAGTGGGGAAAGTACTGCTCTCTGGCTCTGTTTCCCTTGGTTAAGTGAGGCTCCAGGTCCCCCAAGAATTGGCTCTACTCTCTGGGGAGCTGGTGGTGGCTCCTGTGTGGTCAGAGGTTCGGACCCTTTACCACGATGGCCACATCACCAGCCCTCTTCCTGTTCTCCTGCTCTGGCTTGGGCTTTGGATTCCTGCAGTGATGTCCCTAGCTTCGGTTTCTCAGAGAATAAGTTGCTTCACCACTGAGGCCACTGCTGGACCAGCATAAGCCTCTCAGCCTGCAGAGGCTCTAAGGGCTTAGATGAAGTGCAGAAGCCTTGGCACAGTCCCAGAGGCGTGGGGAGACTTCCTCTTAATCCTTGCATCCCTCCCGATCTCTTCTGTCTCATGGAGGAGCAGCTTCATGTTATGACTTGGTGAGATTAATTGTGGAAATAGCCTTCTGTGTCTTGTAGCCTCTCCCTAAGGTCTTATGTAAGTTCCTGGGGGTCCAGTGGGAGCCCAACTCAGAGAAGGCTCCTGGGTAGCCTCAGAGTCTCCCCTGATTCTGGGTGGGGCATTGATGTCGGGCCGTCACCCACCTGGTTTTCTTGCTGCAGATGGTGAACCTCTTTCCAAGAGGTAGGTCTCTGTGGTCCTTCACAAAATAGACTCATGGCTGCTCTACACCCCACCCCCCACTCCCAGCCTCTATTCTGTAGGCATATCCAGACACCATGAGAAGAGAACCTTGGCTCAACCAAAGGCTCCTGTCTCCTACCCAGCTCTTTTTACTTCCTATGTGAAATGACCTCCAAGCTCTCCCCCACCCCCTGCCCATTCCTGGAATGATAATGATCAATAATCCGGATGCTCAGTTCACTCTCTTGCTGTGATGCCACACAACACACCCGACAACCAGTGTGTCTCCAAGACCAGGGTTTTAGATAAGGAGATGAAGACCCAGATAAATTAAACAATTTGCCTCCTATTAGATAGCCCATCGGAGAAGGCAATGGCACCCCCACTCCAGTACTCTTGCCTGGAAAATCCCATGGATGCAGAAGCCTGGTGGGCTGCAGTCCATGGGGTTGCTAAGAGTTGGACACAACTTAGCAACTTCACTTTCACTTTTCACTTTCATGCATTGGAGAAGGAAATGGCAACCCACTCCAGGGTTCTTGCCTGGAGAATCCCAGGGATGGGGGAGCCTGGTGGGCTGCCCTCTATGGGGTCGCATAGAGTCGGACACGACTGAAGTGACTTAGCAGCAGCATATAGCCCATATGTAGCAGACCTGGGATTTGAATGCTTCTTTTATTTAATCTGAAAGCCCAAGTCCTTGGGCCACACATACAGTTACTGAGTTACGGAAAGCACATACAATTTAGGATTTGATGTGCGTGCATGCTCAGTCACTCATTCCTATCCAACTCTGTGACTCCATGGACTGTAGCTCTCCAGGCTCCTCTGTCCATGGAATTTTCCCAGGCAAGAATACTGGAGTGGGTTGCCATTTCATCCTCCAAGCGATCTTTCCAACCCAAGGATCAAACCTGCCTCTCTTGTATCACCTGCATTGCAGGTGGATTCTTTACTGCTGTGCCACTGGGGAAGGTCCTAGGCTTTGATAGATTTCATTAAGTTGCATTGTTACAATCAACAAAATTGTAATTTTTCTTTTATTTGTCTTCTATTCTTTGGATTATAGATAGGTACTGGGCCTTAGGAATTTTTAAATCCTCAGAGAGAGGCAGAAGGCCTGGTACACAGTAGGTGCTCAGAAAACAGGTGCTAAATCAGTGTTACTAAGGGTCTTTTGTGAGCCAGATGCACTCTGAATTTAATTATGAGTGGGAAATCAGCCTGGGAGGGAGGCTTGGGAGTCCAGGTGGAAGCTGTCAGACTAAAGGCAGTACAGGGGATGAGGTGAGGAACGGGGTTGCGGGGCTTGGGGCTGCCCCGTGGGGAGCTTTGATATTCAATAATCCAGGCTTTGATTTCCATGTGTGAGGTTCAATTGCTGCCTTTGTGTACAGATTCACTAGAAGGAGGGGAAGCTTTTTCAAATGGGTTTTCTAGTGAAATCGGCACGGTGGGGATAGAAGTTAAGCCTATGGTTCCGGCTCCCTGTCCTGGACAAATTTCAGAGGAGATTCAGGTAGGAGTTGGGGTTGCCGGAGCGGAAACCTGCCTGCAATTACTAGTGCCAGTCTGGAAAGGGGGAAAAATGTGAGCTGGCAAGCACTGGGAGCCCCAGGGTGAGGGACAGGGAGGGCTCTTTGCTTTGATTTCCTTCCAGATCTTACCAGGGTCTTCCGTGGACATGAACCTAGTGACAGCAGGACTATGGGGTGGGGTGGGGAGGAAAATGTACCCACTTTCCTTCTTAGAAAAGCATCTGTGGCTGTTGGTAACCTGGCTGAACTGTCAAAAGGAAATTGGGAAAGTTAAGCCATTGCTTCTACTGTTTGGTGACAACGTAAAATTGTAAGTTATCTTCAACACAGAAAATGAAAAGAAAGACAAATTATGAGTCTCACGGTATGGAGACAGATGCCACATATTTAAGAAACCCTGTTTCTTATACCCCTTATATTGCCTGTTCTCTACCCCTCTGCTCTGGGCCTGCTCCCAGCATCTTAGCCATGCTATACCAATAACTACAGGGCTTTGCAGGTGGTGCAGTGGTAAAGAATCTGTCTGCCAATGCAGGAGACATGGGTTCAGTCCCTGGGTCAGGAAGATCCCCTGGTAAAGGAAATGGCAACCTAGTCCTATATTCTTGCCTAAAGAATCCCACGCACAGAGGAGCCTGGTGGGCTATAGTCCATTGGGTTGCGAAGAGTCGGACACGATTTAGCGACTGAACTACAACAGCCAATAACTGCGAGGATTTAAAGAGGGAGGTTGTTGCCTTATTATTTGCTGAACAAGTTGGTCTTCTGCACATTTATGACTCTTCAAGTACATTATGTGGATCCATAAAACTGAGGCTCATCAGAGCTCTGGCCCTTCATATTTGGCTGCCATGAGGCTAATTTATCATTGCACATAACCAAAGCGAATCTCACTGGGGAGCTTAATTCATTCAGTATCACTTACCACACTGAACAACTACAGAGGATAATGGCAGGAGCACTTGAAGGAGATTCAAGTCATACATGTGTTACTAATTAGCCGTGAAACTTTGAACAATAAATATATCACGCTGGATATTTCTCCATATTAAAAATCAGAGTGTTGAGGAAGCACACCGAGAGGAAAGGTGAAAGGGTGATGAACATCTGACTTTTTCTAAGTTATGCTCATGTCTTGTATCTTAGTTATATCCAGAAGTGGAGAATATGAGCCTACCCTTGAACTGGCTCTGATAAAGATGATCCAGAGAGGTGTTTATTGTCTCCAGAAGTGAAGAGAAGCCTCAGCTCTGAAGATTTTAAGTTATGGGCACATCTTTTCATAAGGCAAGTGTCTGAGGAAGGTGTCTGCCTTGTGGATTGGATTATGATGAAATGCACAGTTATCTGAGTGGCTAAGATGTGGGCACTCAGCTTAAGGTCATTTCAAGGTTGAGATAGGATGTCATGAAATAGGATGTCAGGTGAGTAGAAATTGGTACCCTCATATACCCTCATTGGCTGGTGGAAATTGACACAATTCTTGTGGAGAGCAATCTGGTGTCACATCTAGAGGTCATCAAAGTGCTCATAGCCACTGACTCACACTCACTTCTGGGAGTTTATCTCAAGATAATAATCAAAAAAGAAAAATTATTCATGAAGGTATCATGAGAGGATTGTTTTCAAATGGTGAAAAATTAGAACTGTATAAACCAGAAGTTGGTGAACTTAAAGGGTTGGATGGTAATTTTTTTTTATTTTTATGAGCCATGTAGTATCTGCCTCCCATGCTCAACTTTTCCTTGAACAAAGTTATCAATATATGGGTGTGACTGGGTTCCAATAAATATTTGTGGAAACTTGAATTCAAATTTCATGTAATTTCTGCAAGTCATGAAATATTGTTCTTTTGACTCCCTTTTCAACATTTAAATACATAAAAAACATTTTAGCTTGTTGCTATTGTTCAGTCACTAAGCTGTGTCTGACTCTTTTCGACCCGCGGACTGCAGCATGCCAGGCTCCTCTGTCTTCCACTATCTCCTGAACTTTGTTCAGATTCATGTCCATTGAGTCAGTGATGCTATCTAACCATCTCATCCTTTGCCACCTCCATCTCCTTTTGCCTTCAGTGTTTCCCAGTGTCCGGCTCTTTTCCAATGAGTTGGCTCTTTGCATCAGGTGGCCAAAGTATTGGGCATTCAGCTTCAGCAATACTCCTTCTAATGAATATTCAGGGTTTACTTCCTTTAAGATTGACTGGTTTGATCTCCTTGCAGTCCAAGGGACTCTCAAGAGTCTTCTCTTGAGAAGAGAAGCATCAGTTCGAAAGCATCAGTTCTTCAGTGCTCAACCTTCTTTGTGATCCAACTCTCACACTCATACATAACTACTGGAAAAACCATAGCTTTGACTGTACGAACATTTGTGGGCAAAGTGATATCTCTGCTTTTTAATACACTGTCTAAGTTTGTCACAGCTTTCCTTGTAAGGAGCAAGTGTCTTTTAATTTCATGGCTGCAGTCACCATCCGCAGTGATTTTGGAACCCCCCAAAATAAAATCTGTCACTGCTTCTACTTTTTCCTTTTCCGTTTGTCATAAAGTGATGGGACTGGATGCCATGAGCTTAGTTTTTTTAATGTTGAGTTTCAAGCCAACTTTTTCACTTTCCTCTTTTACCCCCATCAAGAGGCTCTCTAGTTCCTCTTCACTTTCTGCCATTAGAATGGTATCATCTGCATATCTGAAGTTATTGGTATTTCTCCTGGAAATCTTGATTCCTGCCTGTGGTTCGCCCAGCTCTGATTCTGCGTGATGTACTCTGCGTAGAAGTTACATAAGCAAGGTGACAATATTCAGCCTCGTTGTACTCCTTTTTCAATTTTGAACCAGTCGCTTCTTGATCTGCATACAGGTTTCTCAGGAGACAGGTAAGGTGGTCTGGTATTCCTGTCTCTTTAATAATTTTCCACAGTTTGTTGTGATCCACAGTCAAAGGCTCTAGCATAGTCACTGAAACAGAAGTAGATATTTTTCTGGAATTCCCTTGCTTTCTCCGTGATCCAATGAATGTTGGCAGTTTGATCTCTTAGCTGGTGGGCCTTATAAACAGAGAGATGGTTGAAATTTGACTCGTGTTGCAGTTTGCTGAGCTTTGGACTAGACAATAGGAGACTAGTTTACTAAGCTGCTATATAGCCAAGTAGCTGGTAAAATGACAATTGTATAACCATACAATTATGTTATATTTCTAATATATAAAAATGCAGGGTGTGAAATGATAAAATATATCCTAGACTAGAAGAAATGAAAGCAGTGATAGTCGGGAAGAAAAGAGTCTAAATCCATTTTTCTTTCTATCAAATTTTCTTTAAGATTTTTGTGTTGTCTTTATTTTCTCCTTTAGGAATTCTGATTAGGTATTTGTTGGATGTTGTTCTTCTGTTCTCCATGTACACCTTTCCCAATTCTGTAGTTCATCTTCCCCAGTCCTGCTGCTGCTTCTTTTGCATTCTAAGTAATTTCCTTATGTATGTATTTTCGCTTCACATAAGGAAATTACTTAGAATGCAAAACAAGATCTGCTAGATCATGGAAAAGAGCAAGAAAGTTCCAGAAAAACGTCTATTTCTGCTTTATTGACTATGCCAAAGCCTTTGACTGTGTGGATCACAATAAACTATGGAAAATTCTGAAAGAGATGGGAATACCAGACCACCTGACCTGCCTCTTGAGAAACCTCTATGCAGGTCAGGAAGCAACAGTTAGAACTGGACATGGAACAACAGACTGGTTCCAGATAGGAAAAGGAGTATGTCAAGGCTGTTTATTGTCACCCTGCTTATTTAACTTATATGCAGAATACATCATGAGAAACCCTGGACTGGAAGAAACACAAGCTGGAATCAAGATTGCTGGGAGAAATATCAATAACCTCAGATATGCAGATGACACTATCCTTATGGCAGAAAGTGAAGAGGAACTCAAAAGCCTCTTGATGAAAGTGAAAGTGGAGAGTGAGAAAGTTGGCTTAAAGCTCAACATTCAGAAAATGAAGATCATGGCATCCGGTCCCATCACTTCATGGGAAATAGATGGGGAAACAGTAGAAACAGTGTCAGACTATTTTTGGGGCTCCAAAATCACTGCAGATGGTGTTTGCAGCCATGAAATTAAAAGACGCTTACTCCTTGGGAGAAAAGTTATGACCAACCTAGATAGCACATTGAAAAGCAGAGACATTACTTTGCCAACAAAGGTCCGTCTAGTCAAGGCTATGGTTTTTCCTGTGGTCATGTATGGATGTGAGAGTTGGACTGTGAAGAAGGCTGAGCCCTGAAGAATTGATGCGTTTGAACTGTGGTGTTGGAGAAGACTCTTGACAGTCCCTTGGACTGCAAGGAGATCCAACCAGTCCATTCTGAAGGAGATCAGCCCTGGGATTTCTTTGGAAGGAATGATGCTAAAGCTGAAACTCCATTACTTTGGCCACTTCAATGTGAAGAGTTGACTCATTGGAAAAGACTCTGATGCTGGGAGGGATTGAGGGCAAGAGGAGAAGGGGAAGACAGAGGATGAGATGGCTGGATGGCATCACTGACTCGATGGACGTGAGTCTGAGTGAAGTCCGGGAGTTGGTGATGGACAGGGAGGCCTGGCGTGCTGCGATTCATGGGGTCACGAAGAGTCGGACACGACTGAGCGACTGAACTGAAACTGAACTGATGTATTTTCACTTTATTCACCTTTCATTGCAGTTTTGAATTGAGTGGCAATTCACATAGCATAAACATAGTCACTTCAACATGAAAAATTCAGTGGTATTTAATACATGATTAACACTGTGCATTCATCACCTCGGTCTAGTTCCACAGCATTTTCACCTCCCAAGAAAGATCCTCTAACTGTTAAGCAATTATTCCCAATTTCCTGCCTCCTCTGGTTCCTGGCAACCACCATGCTGCAGTTTGCCTCTTAAGTGTTAATCTTGTGGATTTATCTATTCTGCATATTTCATATAAATGAAACATAGAACATAAGACCTTTTGTGTCTGACTTCTTTTAACATAATGTTTTCAGTCTGCATCCATGTTGTAGCATGTATCAGTACTTCTTTCCTTTTCTATGGCCAATTAATATTCCAGTGCGTGCATATATACCACATTTTGCTTGTCCATTCATCCACTGCTGGCCTATCCATTGAATTCTTTAATTTCTGGAATTTTTATTTGTAGCTCATAAACCTGGCTGTTAATTTTGATATTTTCTTTTTCCTTTACCATTCATATATTGAGTATATAAGAACCGAGGGCTTATTATGGGCCAGTAATCTTCCAGTCACTAAAAGATTACAATATCTAAAGTATATACAACAATATAGAAAAACGTACAAAATTTTTTGACCTCAAGGAGTCCAACTTTTGTTTTCATACAGAATTGAGACGTATTTATTTTATATTCTGTGAATAGTAATTCTATTTTCTGCAGCCTTTGAGGGTTCAGCTCAGTTCAGTCACTCAGTTGTGTCTGACTCTTTGTGACCCCATGAATTGCAGCATGCCAGGCCTCCCTGTCCATCACCAACTCCCGGAGTTCACTCAAGTGAATAATTCTGGAGCTTCCTAGGTGGCACTAGTGGTAAAGAACACACCTGCCAGTGCAGGAGACATAAGAGAGCTGGGTTCGATCGTTCAATCCCTGAGTTGGGAAGATCCCCTGGAGGAGGGCATGACAACCCACTCCAGTATTCTTGCCTGGAGAATCCCATGGACAGAGGAGCCTGGTGGGCTGCAGTCCACAGGGTCACAAAGAGTTGGACACGACTGAAGCAACTTAGCACACATGCACATGGATCTAATTTTGCAGGTGATTAATACTGTCGATTCTGTCGCATGTGACTTTTACTCTCATGGTTTTATTTTTATTTCTATCTATCTTTTACTGTAAGCTCATATATCTTAGGGCTTGTTCTGTAGGAATTCTCTGAGAACTATGCTTATAGTGAATCTATCTTAAGCTATTGTAGGCAACAAGGGATGGGGAGATGTCCTCAGAAGAAATCCAAAATTTGGTGTTCATTTATCTCTTTAAACAATTTTAAAGTTTATATTGTAGTATAGTTGATTAACAATATTGTGATGTAACACAATTACAAAGTGTAACAAAATTATAAAACCACCCTTTTAAAAAGGATGCTTTCAAATATTTTTCTAGAGCTTTAAGATGTTTCGTTTTGAGAGGAATATTTCTGTTTAGTCTATAATATCTCTGAAAAACAAAAGTCCCATTGTATTTATATTTTAAAATAAAGTTTGTGGGGGGCATATTCCTTAACCTCAAGCATAGGAGAAAAAATACTTTGATTTAATGAGTTGACTTTCCACGTTGGACTCAGCTCTTGGAGCCCCACAGAGGCCAGGATAAGTTTCTCTGGGCAGAGTCTGTCCTGGCTCTATCAGTGTTAATGAGTGGAAAGGTGTAGACATTCTCTGTCCTTGCTTCATCCAGGGCTGTTGACCAAATGGGAAGGAGTAGACATTCATGGGTTTCCCAGGTAAAGCTAGTGGTAAAGAACCCACTTGTCAATGCCTGAGAGGTAAGAGACTTGAGTTCAATCCCTGGGTCAGGAAGATCCCCTGGAGAAGGAAACAGCAATCCACTACAGTACTCTTGCCTGGAGAATCCCATGGTCAGAGGAGCCTGGTAGGCTACAGTCCATGGGGTCACAAAGAATTGGACATGACTGAGTGACTGAGCACACACAGACAGTCTTAGGCAATTAAAGAGCTTGGTTGACGTTGAAGAAGAAAATGGGTTTTGGCTTTTGTTTTCTTTTTCAGTTCCAAATCCAGGGGCTTTTCATAGAATAGATTTATTCTGAAAATGGCAGCTTGATATTATAATAATAAAAACATCACCATCAAGGTTTAACATGATTGCAAGGCTTATGCTGTGAAAAGGGCTTTATATTCATGATCTCACTTAATTCTTGCAACAGTTTAATACATAAAATTCAGAGAGATTGAATTCTTTTCACAAGATCCATAATTTATAAGTAGTAGCTTATGGATTCACTGCTCGGGGATCAAGCTACTATACTGATCTCTCTTCATGAGTTGACATCACTGACAGATAAAGGAGGTTCTGAGTAAATGCAGC
Organism: Nanger dama; assembly: GCA_917880005.1. NCBI lineage: Eukaryota > Metazoa > Chordata > Mammalia > Artiodactyla > Bovidae > Nanger > Nanger dama. The sequence continues at coordinate 1,926,926 of CAKJTW010000075.1, forward strand.
TCCAGCTCAAAGTCATGGGCCAACTCTTTGCAGCTCTCTAGTAATTTCATGCATTTAACATTCATCAATCATTTATTGAGTACCAGTGACACAATAAGACTTATGATCTAGTTTTTGTTTTACATGTAAAATTACATTAAAAGTTTTTATTTATATAAAAATGGCACAATAAGAGTTAAATTTAATAATAGAGTTAGGCATTGATCATGGAATGGCCACAAGTTGAGTGTTCAAGACAAACCCATGACGATGAAGAGACTCATGAGCTGGAAGGGCATGTGCAAAGGCATGGAGATGCACAACAGCCCCACCCATTTGTTGAGCTGAAAGTATTTGGGCATAGCTGGAGCACAGATACATGTAAATAGTGTTGGGCAAGGAAGATGGACAGCCATGTAGACTTAGAATATGCAGATCTTGCATGCTTGGCTAAGGTGGTTGCTACTGTAAGGTCAGTTACTGTTGCCACATATCAGTTGCGTGACAACCACCACCCAACCTCAGCAGCATACACCATGAACTGCTTACATGTTTGGGGTTCTTGGCTAAGTGGCTCCTGCTGATACTGACTGGGTTCATTTTCATGTCTCAGGATTGGCTGGGTGTCAGCCTATCCAGGAGTCCTCCGCTGGAATGACTGGAGGGACTCAATACTGCTCTGTGTCTTCCATCTCCTAGTGGGCTGGTCCAAGCATGATCTCATGGAAATCCCGGGGCCCAGCAGGGAGAGAGCCCAATCACTCATGTACTTATTCATCCAGGGCTGCTGACCAAATGGGAAGGAGTAGTATTCAGCCTCTGTCTGTTCCACGTTTGTTAGTATAATATTGGCCTAAGTTAGTTACAAGGCTCACTGGGCTTCATGGAGTGGGAAAGTAAACTGTACCTCTTTGGTGGGAAAATATCACCAGTGATATGGCGAAGGATGAGTCTGTAGGGAGGGGCAAAGAACTGGGGTCTTGGATACAATCAGTTTACTGCAGAGCACCTGCCTTAGAGCTGTCAGGGGTGATTGACATAATACTGATGCCTGAGTCCTCTAATGTCTAAGCCCAAGTAAAAAAAATGCAGATGCTGAATCATTTTTTTTTTTTAACAAGCTTGCTGATCTACTTAGAAGCATGAGGACTGCTGCTGTAGACTTTTAAATGAAGGAGAGACATAATTGAATTTGCTTTTAGAAAAGTCACTGTAGCTCCACTGTGAAGAATACATTGAGTAGAGGTGTGGGGGCAGGATGGAAGGCAAGAAGGCCGGTTACAAGCTGTTACCATAGTTTAGTGAGCTTTAGTGGTACAGTTGGTAAAGAATCTGCCTGCCAATACAGAAGATGCAAGAGATGTGGGATCATTCCGTGGATCAGGAAGATCCCCTGGAGGAGGAGATGGCAATCCACTCCAGTATTCTTGCCTGGAAAATTTCATGGACAGAGGAGCCTGGTGGGCTACAATCCATGGGGTTGCCCAGAGTCAGACATGGCTGTGCAACTAAGTGCACAGGGCTTCCTCCATCAGCAGCAGTGAGTCAGGGGATAAATGGTAACCCTGCCTGCAAAGCAGCCCCCAGGCTCTTGACCTGCCCATAGGATGCAAGACACAAGAGAGGCCTAACACTGGCCTCTTTACAATAGTTTATAATTAAAAATATATCTTAGATCTTCTTTTTAAAAAAATCTAAGAGAGTGGGAGGCAGCAGAGTAGCCTTTGAGTCTCTAGCCAAACACCTAAACACATCCGGGTCTTCTATTGAAATGTTCTCTCTTCTTCCTGTATCACTGATTTCCTGGTTACCAGGTTTTCTTGGAGGTTCTAGGCAGAGTCTAGTTTGGTGGAGAATGGGAGAGGGTGCTGGATAGAAGAACTAACTGCTTGACCCAGCCCTCACATTATGTGACAAAGAGCCTTAGTTTAGACTTTTGATAGCCTTTCCATATGAGCTCATGCAGACAGTCATATTGACAGGCATGAAAGAAGAAGCATCCTTCTGTAACTTTAAATCCACCACCTCTCCAGCAATTCTTCATTTTTTAATTTCCTGGGATCTTATAAATATGGCAATATCTGAGGACTGCTTTGATTTCCAGTAGGGCCTGGCTTTGGATGGTTATGCACTGGCACCTTCTAGGTCCCATTCATCTAACTCAGATCTACATGGTTAATGGGGCCTGGCCACTTTGGGCAGGTGGGGGAGGCAAATCTGTGCCTAATCCCAGGCCATAGATCTTTCAGTGAAATTTCCCATCATCCTTGCTTGGCTAGGTCTTGAACTGAAACATTCATTATGCAGCAGATCAAAGAAAAGCCCTGGGGATGTGTGGGGAGGGCTTCTCCCCTAGAGCCATGGAGCTGTGTTGGGAGGAGGCTTCTGGAAGTAACCAGCCGGGCACTGCTGACAGGAGAGGCGGTGGCTGTCAGAGGAGGGGAGGCGCCCCAGGCGGTGGCTGTGCCATCTGTTGGGAACAGTGCACTTCTTATGACCCAAGTCCTGGAAGTGTTGCAAGCAGGCAGGCTGATTAATTATTTCCCTAAGGTCTCTCTAAAACAGGGGAGAGAAACTGATGCTTGGTGGGCGTGAAAGAAAGGCCCAAACTTTCAACTAGTAGGGAATTTGTTTCCTGGCCTAACTGCAGCCACATGTGAAGGTATAGAAAACATATGTGCCTCTGATAAAAGATCACATTTAAAAGGGAAGACTAGAATGAAACCAGCACAACAGCGTCCTGTTTCTCATCAAACACCAAGCTCCACGTTTGCAGGCTCTCTGTGTTCCTAGTTTAGAAGCGTTTCCAACAGACCTGGGCTTGATTTTCACTTGTGACTTTGGCGTGTTTCTATTACCTACTGTCCCTTTCTCATGAAAGCGGTCATTTATCATGGTGGTTCCCAAGCCTGCTACCCTCTTTGGTCCACTGAGTCAGAATCCATAGAAGTAACCACCAGACGCTGGACTTTTTAATAAGCTCCTCTGGCTGATACCCATGCGGTGGGCCTTGAACTTCTTTGTGAACTGAGACAAGGACAACTACAGGTTTAGAGTGAAGATGCATAAAAAGGACTGTGTTATGTTGCTGGTAACAGAGAATGTCTCGTGGAATTTTGTTTTTCTGACATATAAGCAAAGAATAGGATAGGGAAGAGAACAGGTGATGGTGGGCAGGGATAGAAGATAGGCATTCATAAGTGCTGAGGGTTGTCATAGGAGCAATAAACACACCAAGAGCAGTGTCTTTGAAATAATAAACTAACAGTAGATGCCCATCTCTTTTAATGGAATTATTGTCTATTTAGTCTCTTAAGCTAGAAACGTTGGAGATATTGCAACTCCTCCTTTGATCCTCTTTTTTCCTTCCATTTCAAGTGATCACCAACTCTTGTTCATGGGTTGTATTAGTCACAGTTGGTTCTTCCTCCTCCCTTGTTAATACCAGCAGTTTGCTTGGGAATAAAGAAGCAATGTGCTCCGTGGACTATTGCAGTAGGTTCTTTGTTGGTCTTTGGCCAACACACTCTCTCCTTTCATTCATCTTCTACTATACCTTGGAAATGATTGTCCTCAAGAAAATTCTAATAAAATTATTTTTCTCCCTAGAAAAAAATTACTTTTTTCTCCCTTTGCAAACAGGATAAAATGCAAACTCTTTAGAATGGTTCTCAGTTTGGCCTTGAATTTCTTCTCCAAAATCATCTCTGTGTTGAAATTAAAGCTGGTGGCAAATTATTCAAAGTTTCTCCTACAGACAGGTGGGATTGGTGTGCCTTGCCCTTGTATGTGGGTGGGCTTTGTGACAGTTTTTACTGGTATAATAATATGGTGGAGGTAATGCTTTGCCTGTTTTTTGGCCCAGGCCTTAAGAAAACATCCGCTTCCATTTCCTGTCTCTTAGAATCTTTCCCCCGCACCTCCACCTCTGCACCAGGGAGCTCAGAGACACTATGTGAGAAGTCCAACTACCCTGGGAGGCTAGGTGTAGATGCTTGTTGACAGTCTCAGTTGCTGCTGCTACTGCTGCTGCTAAGTTGCTTCAGTCGTGTCCGACTGTGCGATCCCAGAAATGGCAGCCCACCAGGCTCTCCTGTCCGATTCTCCAGGCAAGAACACTGGAGTGGGTTGCCATTTCCTTCTCCAATGCATGAAAGTGAAAAGTGAAAGTGAAGTTGCTCAGTCGTGTCTGACCCTTAGTGACCCCATGGATTGCAGCCTTCCAGGCTCCTCCATCCATGGAATTTTCCAGGTGAGAGTACAGGAGCTTTTAATCCACTCTTGCCAAAGTGCTAGACATATGAGTGAAACCATTGACTGTACAGACCAGACCATCCACCAGCTGTGTATCGATGAGTGACCACAATTGATGGCATTTGAAGCATAGGAATTCCCCAGCTTGCACAAGTGCTTTCCCCTGCCTGAAACACATTTTCCTATCAGACTCCTCTGTTCATGGGATAGCCCAGGAAAGAACACTGGAGTGGTTTGCCATTTCCTTCTCCAAAAGATCTTTCTGACTCAGGGATTGAACCCATGTCTCCTGCACTGGCAGGCAGATGCTTTACTAATGAGCCATTGGGGAAGCCTGGGTGAGTACACAGTAAATGTTTGTTGAACGAAAGGGTGACTCAATAAACAAAGACATGAAAAGCATTTTTGTCTCTATATTTTTGAAGGTTCAGTCATGCCTTACTAGCTTTATCCAGTGAGAACCAAGCATGAAATAGATCAATAAATGATTGGCTCTTCTTGTCTTTTTAAAAATATTGATTTATTTGGCTGTGTCGGGTCTTAGTTGTGGCATGTGGGATTTAGTTCCCTGACCAGGGATTGAACATAGGCTTTTTGCATTGGGAGCCACTGGACCCCAGGGAAGTCTGCCTATTGTGGAACCTTGAGGCTTTGACAGCATGGAGTAGACTGGCCTGTCAATATGCTGGAAAATGACAGCCCAGTGCTCCTGGTACAGGAGACTGGTGGATGAAGCTGGTGTACTGACTTTCTCTGAGATTTAAAGAAGCCAGAGTATACAATGGAAAGAGCTTTGGCTTGGGAGAAGGGATCGTTGCCAGGCACAGCCTCAGTTCTGTGAGGGATTTGGCCAAGTTCCTTTATCTCTTTGGGCCCTCATTTTCTCTTGTAAAATGGAGCCTTGGGCCAGATCATGTGTCACTTATCTCCCAGTCCTGACATTCTGTAAATCAGGCATGAACCTGGACTGTTTCTCTGGTGTTATGTAGGTGGGATGGCTGAATCCCTCATCTCTGCCTCTTCATCCCCAGCTCCTGCTGACTCCTATCCCTTTGTGCTTTGGTGGCAGTTGGGGATCATCTACTTTAGAGGATCTTTCCAGGGTAGATGCTTCTGTGTGGATGCAGGTCACCTCTGTAGACCAGGGCTGCCCCTATTCATGGACAGATTTCCCTGAGAGTTGATTTGAGGAGCTCTAGAAAGATCTTCCCTTGATTCCTCAGCCTCTTCCGAGAAGTACCTCCACACTGGCTTGCCAAGGGTCTCAAATGCTGGTTTGAATTTTCCCTTTAAGGCCACAAAGGCCTCAGTTCAGGTGCAAACATAATTAAACCATGAGGTAGCTATTACAACCCTGTTTGAATGAACTTATCACATCAAGTCCCTAAATCCGATTTCTCTAGAGCTTTTATATCTATTATCCCAGCTAAATCTGCACAATAATTCCCTTTAAAGATGTGTAAATCTAATGTGAGGGGTGGGAGTGGGGTGGGAAATCCAGTTTTCTGATCCCTAATCCTATCATGTGTGTGTTAGTTTCCCAGTCCTATCCGACTCTTTGTGACCCCATGGACTGTGGCCCACCAGGCTCCTCTGTCCATGGGATTCTCCAGGCAAGAGTACTAGAGTGGGTTGCCATTCCCTTTTCCAGGGAATCTCCCCAATGCAGGGATCGAACTTGGATCTCCTGCATTGCAGGCAGATTCTTTATCATCTGAGCCACCAGGGCCCTCAATCCTATTATATTCTTTCTAAAATATCACTGCTTTTAGAAGCAGGGTCTTGAGGAAATGATAGTAAGGAAAGGTACATGTTGAGGGAAAGAAAAAAAAAAAAAGAGGAAGAATTATTCCTTCCTTAAATCAGCAGACTCCAAAGCTTGGGGAATTGCTCAGAATAACAGCAAGCAGAACTAGCACAAAGATGCTGTCTGCTGACCAGGGAGTCATAAAGAGACTTTCAGTTCAGTTCGGTTCAGTCGCTCAGTTGTATTTGACTCTTTGTGACCCCACGGACTGCAGCACACCAGGCTTTCCTGTCCATCAACTCCAACTCCCGGAGCTTGCTCAAATTCATATCTGTTGAGTCAGTGATGCCATCCAACCTTCTCATCCTCTGTCACCCCCCTTCTCCTCCTGCCTTCGATCTTTCCCAGCATCGGTCTTTTCCAATGAGTCAGTTCTTCGTATCAAGTGGCCTGAGTATTGGAGCTTCAGCTTAGCAACAGTCCTTCCAATGAATATTCAGGGTTAACTTCCTTTAAGATTGACTGGTTGGATCTCCTTGCAGTCTGGGAACTCGCAAGAATCTTCTCCAACACAGTTGAAAAGCATCAGTTCTTTGGTGCTCAACTTTTTATGGTCCAACTCTTACATCCGTACATGACTACTAGAAAAACCATAGCTTTGACTAGATGAACCTTTGTTGGCAAAGTTATGTCTCTGCTTTTTAATATGCTGTCTAGGTTGGTCACAGCTCTTCTTCCAAGGAGCAAGCGTCTTTTAATTTCAAGGCTGCAGTCACCATCTGAAGTGATTTTGGAGCCCAAGAAGTAAATCTCTCACTGTTTCTGTTGTTTTCCCATCTATTTACAATGAAGTGATTAGACTGGATGCCATGATCTTTATTTTTGAATGTTGACTTTTAAATTGGCTTTTCCCCTCTCCTCTTTCACTTTCATCAAGAGGCTTTTTAGTTCCTCTTCACTTTCTGCCATAAGGGTGGTGTCATCTGCATATCTGAAGTTATTGATATTTCTCCTGGAAATCTTGATTCCAGCTTGTGCTTCATCCAGCCTGGTATTTCGCTTGATATACTCTGCATATAAATTAAAGAAGCAGGGTGACAATATACAGCCTTGACATACTCCTTTCCCGATTTGGAACCAGTCTGTTGTTCCAGTGTCCAGTTCTAACTGTTGCCTCTAGACCTGCATACAGATTTCTCAGGAGGCAGGTCAGGTGGTCTGTATTCCCATCTCTTGAAGAATTTAAGAAAAACTAATGGGGAATCTAGAAGTTCTGCTTTACTAACTGGTATCATGGACTGGACATTAAATAAAACTATTTGGACTTGATCCCTCCTGGAAGGGTGACCTTAAGGAGATCATTTAGCTTCTCAGAGCCAAGTTTCCCCAAGTGGAAAAGCGGAATCATAACACTCACCTTGTAGAATTTTTAAAAAAATTATCAATATATTGGAAGTATAGTTGATTAACAATGTTGTGTTAGTTTTAAGTATGCAACAAAGTGATTCAGTGATATGTATTCATGTATCTGTTCTTTTAAAAATTCTTTTCTCATTTAGCTTGTTACAGAAGATTGAGCAGAGTTCCCTGTGCTATACAGTTGGCTGTGTGTATGCACATCATGTTTGACTCTTTGTGACCTCATGGACTATGACTATAGCCCACCAGGCTCCTCTGTTCATGGAATTTTCCTGGCAAGAATACTGGAGTGGGTTTCCATTTCCTTCTCTAGGAAATCTTCCCAACCCAGGGATCAAACCCACTTCTCTGGCATCTCCTGCATTGCCAGGAGGATTCTTTACTGTTGAACCAGTGGGGAACCCTCCTTATTGGTTATCCACTTTAAATATAGCAGTGTGTACATGGTGATCCCAGACTCCCAATCTATCCCTCACCCAACCTCTGAGAGTTATTGTAAAGATAGAGAAAGTGGTATGCAAGTACTTGGAAATCAGTGCCTTCTACTACTAATAGTATCAGCATTATTGCATCACAGGTAAAATTCCTGATAGACAAGAACTGCTAGGCTGAATCACAGTCAATGAGATGGTTATTTCCTAAATATAAGCTTTTTAATTTGTGGGCTCATCTAATTTGTAGAGATACCTTATTTCACTAAAATTTGGGTCTCATCCTTGCAAAGGTACATTCTTGGATCCAGTAATGTCGTCTACTTCTTTTCATAGTGTATTGATAATGAGGGCTGTTATTCATTGAAGGCTCTCATATTAATAAGTGATCACTGCCAATAACATGCTGGGAAATGCATGTGTCTCATTTCTCCAGAGAGGAGTTAAGACTGAAGATTTATCTGGCCTATGTCAACACCTCAACTGTATAACTCTATATCTCTTTCCTCTCTGTCTTTGAACTTGCTTTTCCCTGGCCTGGAACACTCCTTCCCCTGTCCTTTTCCACTTTGCTGGGCTGTCTCTGTTCATCCTTCAAGTTTCAGGGGAAGAGGCACTTTTTCTGGGATGTGGTCCTGGAGTAGGACTTTCTCAACTTTTCCCATGAACTTCTCTCATCTGGATGCTCATCATATCACATGCTCATTACTCTTTCCTTGTTTTCTCCATGAGACTGTAAGGCTTCCCATGCTTAGTAAACTATATTCCTTGCACTTAGATCTATTGTTGTGTTTTTCAGTCATTCAGCCATGTCTGACCCTTTGTGACCCCATGGACTTCAGCACTCCAGATTTTCCTGTCCTTCTGTCTTCCTGGGGTTTGCTCAAGTTTATGTCCATTGAGTCAGTGATGCTTAAGGCCTGGAAATATTTTTTGAATGAATGAGGATGTCAACTTGTCCCAGAAAAATTAGAGTCAACGTATAAGAAATATGGGCTTCCCCTAATGGCTCTGCGGGTAAAGAATCTGTCTGCAGAGAAGGAGACACAGGAGATGTGAGTTTGATCTCTGGGTTGGGAAGATCTCCTGGAGAAGGAAATGGCAACCCACTCCAGTATTCTTGCCTGGAGAATCCTATGGACAGAGGAGCCTAGTGGGCTACTGCTGGGGTCCAGCCCCGGTGGATCCAGGGTGATTCGAAGGTGGGGATGGAGTTGGCATCCTTGGAAAAATACATATTTAATTACAGATATATAGAGAGATTAGAAACGGATAGTGTAGTAGGAAAATTAGTGGAGAAAAAGAGGCTGAATAATTTGGTTTGCATGGAATAGCATCCATGCTCCAGATGGGAATTCAGCCAGAAAAATGGGGAGCAAGAAAGAACGATATGGGGGAGTCAGTCTTTCCAGAAACTGATCCACTTTCTTTATTTTTCAGGTTTTTTTATATACCTTTTGTTACGTATAGGGATGAATACAGAGTCACATGGGGGTCAGCAGTCCTGACCTTTATCAAAATCAGGTGCTTTAGATAAAAAAATGTCTTAGGGGTTTTACATCATCTTCAGGCCATTTCTGCCTGCTGACATTTACAACTCTTTCTTTCTGACAACCAAAAAACTTTTCCAAGGGTATTTTTCTTAAACCAGGCACCACCCTCCAAATAAAGTTGCATTTCTATAGGGTGAGGGTGTAGTGAGTTACAATCAAGAAAGAAATTTATTTAACCCAAGGTTAACATGATCAATCTTAAAGGTTAATACTTATTTCTCCTATATGCTAGTTATATTTATTATAAAGGCAGGGAATATGGAGATTTAGCAGCAAACATCAGCCCAACAAATGAAGATCCTTTCACCAATGTTCCCCTTAAGATCTATTTAGTCTTGATAGTGATAAAGTTACATTTTTTACATAGCAAGGACACAGTGATTTATAACAAAGTACAGTGATCTATAACAAAAGAGAAAATTCATTGACTCAAAAGTCTAGTATTGCTAACATCAAAAACTACTATATCTCCTTTTCTATATTCCAAATACATTGATTAATATATTCCCAGGTGCCTAAGGATATGGAGGCCTGGCGGCAATCATTGACTCAACAATGAGAAAAGCTCTATGCCAATTAAGACTCTCAAAATACTCCAAACTCTCTGTGCTGTTTATGGTTGAGAGGTAGTAAACAATCATGTATGTAGTGGCAAGAGTATGGATAATCCTGTTACACAAGCTAGTCTGTCAGCAGAGAGGTTTGACCTGAGACACCCTTGTCCCACCCAGGGCAGGGAATTAGCAGCAATTATTGGCACAACAAATGAAAAACCCTTCACCAATATAATTCCCAACCAACCCACTATACTAAGAATTTCTAACTTCCCGCAAGAATTTGCCTTTAGTAAGTCTAAAACATCTCGTGCCTCTCATGGTCGGGGGCTGTAAACCATCACATGCGGCCAGACAAACTTATACAGGCAGGCTAGATAACCGTCAGTCGAAACACTTGTCACGCCCAGGAATTTTTATTGCCTTGGAGCTGCATGTTTACTCCTTCTCAAGAGAAACGGTTATGAGGGAGAGCCCCCTGTAAAGTCAGAGGTGTAGGTGAAAGCATAAAACAGGCTCTGGTTTGGGGATGCTCGGGAACAGGGTGTTTCCTGAGGCTTGATCATGCCTTTGTGTATGCCCAAGCCGCCTTCCTCATGACCTTTGCCATGGGCGGAGTTCCTCACGCTGGCCCCCGGCAGGCTACAGTCCACAGAGTCACAAAGGGTCGGACAAGACTGAACGACTAAGCACGCATGCTCGCATAATAAACACAATAGCGTGACAGGGAAGAAAACACATTCAAATACAGCCAAGCTACGAAAGCAAATGTTTAGGACTGAGCATGGGAAGATGGTCTCGGGGAGGAAGTTTCCAGGCAGATGCCTCAAGACAGAAACAAGTTTAGCCTTTCTAAGAAACAAGAAGGCTGGCAAAGGTGGCTGGGTGGTGGTAGGCAAGTGGGAGAGAGAGGGACCTGAGACCAGGGAGGACCGCTGGGGTTAGATCAAGGAGCACCGTGTAAGTAAGGAAAAGTAGATTGTCTTCTAAGTCTGATGAGGATCTCTTGGGCGTGGAGGGGATGGAGGGAGGAGGAAGGAACAGGATGAGTTAATGGTGGAAAAAAATGAGATTTTTATTTCCAACAATACAAATAAAATAGATAATGTCTAAAGTGGATAATTCCAGAAATAGCAGCGTGTTCGATCCCTGGGTCAGGAAGATCCCCTGGAGAAGGGAATGGCAGCTCACTCCAGTCTTGGGATATACCTGGGGGAAAATGACTTGGCACTGCATCCGGCCCCTGCTTCATGTGTTGTATTTATGTAGCTTGAAGTCACTTCAGTGCATGGTCCTGTTTTCACTGGCTCTCCTGTCGCTGAGAAGTCTTCCGGGAATATTCCTATCCAGCTGGGTTGACTGACTTGCCAGGTGTCCTGACACAAAAGTCAGGGACTGAGGTAGTCTCATAATTAAACTTGTCCTAGGGATCTGGCACAGAAAGTGTGTCAGCAAACTTAAAAGCTTGAAATCTTATATCTCATACATAAAACACACTTCAGAGAGGTGTGCTCAGATTTCACCACAAAATTGACACAATATTACCAATATTGAATTGCAAGACTGAAAGGAGCTTTTTGAAGCTATCAGCTGAAATGTAGTTTTCGATCAGCATGCTGGATGAAGACTGGAAGATCTTTGTTTTCACTGTATGCATGCATGCCTGCTCAGTCGCTTCAGTCGTGTCCAACTCTTTGTGATCCCATGGACTGTAGCCCGCAGTCTCCTCTGTCCATGGGATTTCCCAGGCAAGAATGTTGGAGTGGGCTGCCTTGCCCTCATCTAGGGAATCTTCCCAACTCAGGGATCGAGACTGCATCTCCTGTGTCTCCTTCATGAGCAGGCGGATTCTTTACCCACAGAGCCACCGGGAAAACCCATGTATCCCCTGTATAGGTAATATAAAATAGAAGTGATCAAAACTAAAAAAACTAGGAAAAAACTATTATAGTTGCATGCCAGGCAATTAATTGAGGATAGCATACTTTCTTTTTGATGGGTTTTGTGAAATTTGTAGTATTAGTTTTTTTTAAAAAACTTGCTCTTTATTGTAATTTCATTTCTCACACAAATTAAAATTTTACTTTTCTACCTGATTTTGTATAATGAATTTGCATTCTCTTTCTTAAACAGGCTCCCTAACTTCCATAAGCTTCAGCTCTACAAAACCTGATCTGCCCCTAACTGAGAATGACTGTTCATTTTTCCTGTGTGCGTAGCTGCTGTGTAAGGAGCTGACTATTGAATGTTGAGGAGAAAGTGGGGTGTGTGTGGGGAACCTAGGAATACCTGTTCTAGGTCTTAAAAGCATAGGCTGGAGACGTTCATTTTTCAGCTGAGGTGATACTCACATAATAGAAAATCAGTGATTTTCAAGTACAGTGTAGTGGCGTTTAGTATACATTTACAATGTTATGCAGCTACCACCATCACTATCTATTTCCAAAACATTGCCATCACTCCAAAGGAGACCCACATCCACTAAGCAGGCACTCCTCATTCCCAAGCCCCATCCCAGTCCTTGGTAACCTCTAATCTGCATTTTATTTCTATGGATTTACATATTCTGGGTATTTCATTAAATGAAATCATTCAATACGCGACCATTTGTGTGTGGCTTCTTTCACTTAGCATAATGTTTTCAAGCTTTTATCCACACTAACATTATCAAATTCCTTTTAAATTACATACATATTGGAGCATGTATACATGTTTATATGTGTGTGAGGCATGCGCACATGTATATTTCAGTAGATCTCATTTGGAAACCACTATCCAATTCAGTTTAGTTTAAAACTTTTATTGAGTTCCTATCATGTGAGCTAGGCTCTGGTCTATTTTCTTTATAACCAAGGTTTTTGGATGGGCAAGAATGTACCCAAGGGCTCTTGCTTACTCTGCCAAACCCTGTGAACCCTAACACCATGAGCTCAACCCACTCTAGCCCTCCATATGATTTTACCCCAGGAACTTCTGTCATCTTTTCATCAGTATTTAAGGGGAGTGCAGGGGAAGGTGTAGGCTAGGAGAGGATGTAAAATGTACATCGGAATGACTACCCAGGGATGAGCTGACATATGAAAAGAAACATGAATTTCATGAATGCATCTGGAATTTGCTCTGACTGCCTGCTAGTATATCTCTCTGTGGGAGGGATGGAGGAGGGGTTCAGGTGGGCAGTCACACATCAGGGCTCTTCTTGTGTTAACCTTTATGACCTTTGCATGTGAACTTGGGATTTAAGACAGTGAATGATACATGAATGTGTAGTACTCTGGACTGAATGTTTGTGTCGTCCTCAAATTCGTATGTTGAAGTCTTAATCCCCAGTGTGATGGTATCAGGAGGTGGGGCCTTTGGGAACTGATGAGAGTTGGATGACTCTCGTGATGCGGTTAATGTTCTTATTAAAAGAGAAAGAGACACCAGAGTTTCCTTTCTGCCACATGAGCATACAGCAAGAAGATGACCATCTGTAAGCCAGGAAGAGGGTTTTTACCAAGGATTTGGGTTGGCACCGAAATTTGTTTAGGTTTTTCTGTACCTGAATATCATGGAAAAACCCAGACGAACTTTTGGCCAGCCCAATACATGTGTGGTGCCTTGATTGTGAACTTCCTGGCCTCCAGAATTGGGAGAAATAAATGTCTGTGGTTTAAGCCACCTGGACTAAGGTATTTTATTGTAGCAATTTGAGCTAGGACATATAGTGAGCAAGGAATTGTATCTATTGATTGGTAGCATTCTCATTTATTCTTGAACTTTCTGTCCATTTGCTTTTTCCTTGAGTGCCAGTGGGGTGGGAGACACCTCTGAAGATGGGTGAGCCCACGGGAATCAGAACCCAGTGTGAACTATGACCTTCCAGGGTCTTCTCGCCTCTGCCTTTGCCAGTTGGTTTTTCATGGCAGAGAAATGGCTAATCTGCTGACTGGTGAGCCCGTGTGTTGAGCTGTCTTGGTGAGCCGAGTCCTCTGTTTGGCACCAACACTGCTTTGTTTGTTTAAGCCTCACAGTTACTCCAAGATCATTATCACTTCTGTCAACCACAAATTGGCACTTGCCACGGGTGCTTGCCATCTACCCCTACAAGGACTAAATCATGTGCTGCTGCAGTTGCTGACCTTCAACAGCCCCTGAAGGAGTTCAGGGTGGAGAGGAGAAAAGAAGCACTCTGTGCTCTGGGGAAACTGATAGGACAGGTCCTCAGTTAGAAATTTTCAGGAGCTGATTTTATGAGCACAGTTCTTATATCTCCTCCTATCTAGAAAGGCACTAAAATCCTTCATGGTGATGATTATTTCTTGTGACTAGCAGAAGCTTCATGAGACTAGCAGACTTTCTACAAAATATGCGCCTGCTTGCACTTACTCCCCCCTTTACCAAAATCACATATATACTGTCCGTCCCCTCTACCTCTTTGGAACAGTTTCTCAGAGCTATCTGAGGCACTGTCTCCCTGGCTGCAGTCTTCATATTGCTGCAAATAAAACTTAACCTACATTTCTTAGGTTGTGCATTTTTTAAAAGTCGACACCTCCATTAAAGACAAGGAAATCAAGGCTCGGGAAAGTAAATGAGTTTCTAAGAGCGCACAATTAGTAAGCAACAGAGCTGGAATTCAGGCCCAAAGGCAGCCTTCCTGCATGTGTGGTGTTCTGGTGTTCTTGATTTATACCCTATCTGGGGAATACAGCCTACCCCTAGAACTGCCAGAGGTTAAAAGAAAATATTCTTTTGACTTTGAAACTTCTCAGACCCCAAGCTGTCACTGCATTCCGTATGCTAAGGAATACGGAATACACATTGCTTTTAAATGTGTGTAGGGGGCATTTCTCTGTACTAGAAACAATAACGTTTGGGTTTAAAAGTCAATTAATGCACCAAGACAAGAGACCCCAATGTACAGCTGGAGAGTGGGAACGCTTGCCAGGCCAGGCATTCATCTTGGAAGTAAATGCGTATTTTACTTGGCTTTGGCTTTCTGGAATGAGATCTTTGAAAAAGAGCTTTTAATTTTACATCACTTTCAATCCAGTGGTGTAGACCAGGCTTTTGTGTGAGCCGTGCTGGGGACATTTATCTCAATAGAGGATGGAGAGTTGATGAGCCATAAATTCTTCCACTCAACACCCTGCGTTGGGTTTTTCTTCCTCGTAGTTCTTGTGGGAACTTCCTCTTGCTTAACAAGTCCCTCAGACAGGCTGTGCCAGTAGGGTCCTGGAGAGAGTCTGGGAGACCCGGGAGCCAGCCCCCAGAGGCAGCATGAGCTCGTGCTCCTGGGAACATGTTGTATTCTTCCTGCTTTCTTAGATTTTGCCCTTCTGCCTTGCAGTGGGCAAGTGATACAAAGGGAACACTTATTGGGTTCCCCACTCTCCTCGGTGGCCTTAGTGGTAAAGTACCCACCTGCCAGTGTAGGAGACATAAGAGACATGGGTTCTATCCCTGGGTTGGGAAGATCCCCTGGAGGAGGGCATGGCAACCCTCTCTAGTATTCTTACCTGGAGAATCTCATGGACAGAGGAGCCCAGTGAGAACTACTCCCCTAGGGCAACATTACCAGCAGATCTCTGAAGCCATGAAGGGCATTAATTTTACACACAATCTGCTTTTTAAACAATATTTATTTACTTTTGGGTGTGTTAGGTCTTATTGTGGCACATGGGCTCTTCATTGTGGTGCTTGGGTTCAGTAGTTGCTGTGTGAGGGCTTAGTTGCTCCTTGACATGTGGAATCTTAGTTTCCCCATCAGGGATTGAACCTACATCCACTGCGTTGCAAAGCAGATTCTTAGCCACTGAACCATGAGGGAAGTTCCTACAGACAATCTGGATCCCATGTCTTCCCGCCAGACTTTGGGACCAGCCCTGTGTTAACTCATAAGGTCATCAAAACTGGCTCCTGGTTGATGCTTCTCAGAGTTTTCAAATTTTCTCCTGGAATAGTTTCTTCTTTCTCTGCCTTCTCTGTCTGGCATCCTTTGTTTGTTCTCCTGTTCACTCTTACACTTTTACTTGCTCTCCCTGTACCAGGTGATACTCTGCCAGAAAATTCTTCATGCAAATTGAAATGGATAAAGTTCAAACCAAGTATGCCAAAAACTCTGTAATCTGGAACCTGCTTAACCCTTCAGTCTTGGCCTTGATATAACACCCATGTCATACTCTGGACAGCTTGAATTGAACACTGAGTGACTCATTCTCTTGGCCCTGTCATTCAGGGCCTTTGCACATGTTGTTCCCTCTACATAAAATGACTTTTTACTTTTGTCTGGCTGCCAATACTTAGTTACCAGTGTCAGCATGGATATTCCTTAGGGAAAACTTATTCTGACATCTCTGCCCTCTGCTCCTTCTATTTAACATTTCCTTTGTTCTTGAAGGTCTCTCTCACTAAACAAGAACTCCTCAGGAAGAGGAATTATATCCCCTGACCTAGTGTAGTCAACCATAAAGTAGTTTTGAATAAGTGAATAATGAATGAGGTGCAGATGGCCACTATTTTGTTTCTTTCACAACTCTGCACTTCAATATGCTTAGCTCTTAGGTGACTTTGAGTTAAAATAAAGGAAGTCCAATCTTCAGTTGTTCTCTAGGTGTCGTGTTTCTTTGGAGAGTTGGTGGCTTCAGATATGACATTCCAGTGAAGGACCACTTTAGGAGGTCCTTCAGGTTCCAGAATGTGTTTTTCTTTTTTCCTAAAAAAAGTCAAGTTTGATATGATTGACCAAACCAAGAAAGTTAATGCGGACTTTTGTCTTGGAGAGTGGTGGACAGTAAAGAAGATTTGAAAAGTGTACAGGCTACCAATAAAACCCTCTCTGCACATGGATGAACAGAGGATGTTTGTACTGTGATGGTGGTTAAAACTGAGCTCTGACATTAAGACGAAAGAAAAGAAGGGTATAAGTTACAAACAGAAATAGCGATGATTGAATATCAATGTTATACCAGACCATGTCTAAATCTAAAGGCAAATGGGATGCCTCACCTATTTTAGTTGAGTTTTATGAACTGAGGGTGTGGAGGACAGGGCTGAAGAAGATGGTAGGACAGAAGACTGTTCTCCCACGGCTAAAGGGAGCAGGAAAGCTTGTAAGGCAGAGAGTAGGAGAAGATAGGCTGTAAATTGGGTGATGCTAAATAGTAATTGCATTTCTTTTCCATGGGGATGGTCTTGATCCCTGTCTCTTGTACAATGTCACGAACCTCATTCCATAGTTCATCACGCATTCTATCTATCAGATCTAGGCCCTTAAATCTATTTCTCACGTCCGCTGTATAATCATAAGGGATTTGATTTAGGTCATACCTGAATGGCCTAGAGGTTTTTCCCTACTTTCTTCAATTTGAGTCTGAATTTGGTAATAAGGAGTTCATGATCTGAGCCACAGTCAGGTCCTGGTCTTGTTTATGTT
The DNA here is from genome assembly GCA_917880005.1 of Nanger dama. Taxonomy (NCBI): domain Eukaryota; kingdom Metazoa; phylum Chordata; class Mammalia; order Artiodactyla; family Bovidae; genus Nanger; species Nanger dama. The sequence continues at coordinate 1,944,283 of CAKJTW010000075.1, forward strand.
GACTGTATAGAGCTTCTCCATCTTTGGCTGCAGAGAATATAATCAGTCTGATTTCTGTGTTGACCATCCGATGATGTCCATGTGTAGAGTCTTCTCTTGTATTGTTGGAAGAGGGTGTTTGCTATGACCAGTGCATTTTCTTGGCAAAACTCTATTAGTCTTTGCCCTGCTTCATTCCGCATTCCAAGGCCAAATTTGCCTGTTACTCCTGGTGTTTCTTGACTTCCTACTTTAGCATTCCAAGAATTCCAGTTGAGCTGTTTTAAATCCTGAAAGATGATGCTGTGAAAGTGCTGCACTCAATATGCCAGCAAATTTGGAAAACTCAGCAGTGGCCACGGGGCCAGAAAAGGTCAGTTTTCATTCCAATTCCAAAGGAAGGCAATGCCAAAGAATGCTCAAACTACCACACAATTGCACTCATCTCACACGCTAGTAAAGTAATGCTCAAAATTCTCCAAGCCAGGCTTCAGCAATATGTGAACCATGAACTCCCTGATGTTCAAGCTGGTTTTAGAAAAGGCAGAGGAACCAGAGATCCAATTGCCAACATCTGCTGGATCATGGAAAAGGCAAGAGAGTTCCAGAAAAAAACATCTATTTCTGCTTTATTGACTATGCGAAAGCCTTCGACTGTGTGGATCACAATAAACTGTGGAAAATTCTGAAAGAGATAGGAATACCAGACCACCTGACCTGCCTCTTGAGAAACCTCTATGCAGGTCAGGAAGCAACAGTTAGAAGTGGACATGGAACAACAGACTGGTTCCAAATAGGAAAAGGAGTACGTCAAGGTTGTATATTGTCACCCTGCTTGTTTAACTTATATGTAGAGTACATCATGAGAAACGCTGGACTGGAAGAAACACAAGCTGGAATCAAGATTGCTGGGAGATATATCAATAACGTCAGATATGCAGATGATACCACCCTTATGGCAGAAAGTGAGGAGGAACTCAAAAGCCTCTTGATGAAAGTGAAAGAGGAGAGTGAAAAAGTTGGCCTAAAGCTCAACATTCAGAAAACGAAGATCATGGCATCCAGTCCCATCACTTCATGGGAAATAGATGGGGAAACAGTGTCAGACTTTATTTTTTGAGAGGGCTCCAAAATCACTGCAGATGGTGACTGCAGCCATGAAATTAAAAGACGCTTACTCCTTGGAAGAAAAGTTATGACCAACCTAGATAGTATATTGAAAAGCAGAGACATTACTTTGCCGACTAAGGTCCGTCTAGTCAAGGCTATGGTTTTTCCTGTGGTCATGTATGGATGTGAGAGTTGGACTGTGAAGAAGGCTGAGCCCTGAAGAATTGATGCGTTTGAACTGTGGTGTTGGAGAAGACTCTTGACAGTCCCTTGGACTGCAAGGAGATCCAACCAGTCCATTCTGAAGGAGATCAGCCCTGGGTATTCTTTGGAAGGAATCATGCTAAAGCTGAAACTCCAGTACTTTGGCCACCTCATGGGAAGAGTTTACTCATTGGAAAAGACTCTGATGCTGGGAGGGATTGGGGGCAGGAGGAGAAGGGGACAATAGAGGATGAGATGGCTGGATGGCATCCCTGACTCGATGGACATGAGTCTGAGTGAACTCCGGGAGTTGGTGATGGACAGGGAGGCCTGGCATGCTGCGATTCATGGGGTCGCAAAGAGTCGGACACGACTGAGCGACTGAACTGAACTGGACTGAACTGAACTGATCTGAACTGAACTGAAATAGTAATTGGGCGATGTGGAAATGATTGTCAGTCTAGTGATTGTAGTGAAATGCTTTGTGAAACTGTTTGACAACAATAATGTAATCCTGTCCTCTTGCCCTCACTGCAGACTCTTCCCCACAGATGTCCATCTTCCTTATCATGGACTGCTCACTCTGTCTCCGTATCTCTCTTTCCGTCTTGGTCTCTCTCTTTCTCTCTCTTGTCTTTATCTCTCTCTCATCTCTATCTCTATTTTTAGTCTCTGGGTAAAATGCACAGAAAGATTAGATGGCATACACACCAAAATCAGCATATGGGTCCTTGCTAGGCCATTGGGAGCCACCCCTTCTGAAGTAAGGGGATGAGCTCTGCTTTGCATCTGTTATTTTCCACTCAAATAAGCAACCCTTCCTGCCTTTCATCAACTCCTTCCTATAACAGATGTGATTGACAAATTTGATGACTGATGGAATAAATCCATTTGATAGAACAATGGACACTTATGTGATTAATCTCCGTCCAAGGCCTTTCCTTCAGACCCTGCACAACCTCCCCACCTTGACACTGCTTGCTGAAACTCATCTGAAAGCCATCTTCCGAAGTCATCTCAAATGCTCTGTTGGTTGGATTTGATGGTTTCTGGGGTGTCAGACGTCTTCCTTTCATGGTCTGTTACAACTTGAGGAGTAGCCAGAAGTCATGAGTTGATGATTTAGGTGAATTGTTGCAATTGATCAAGAGTTGCAATATGCTGTGAACATTTTCATTTGCTAGAAATTGTAAGATGGTATGTTGACATAATCAAATTTTAATGCTGCTCAAAATTATTGCTAACATGAAAAAAGCTACTGATGGACTGTGAAGAAAGCTGAGTGCTAAAGAATTGATGCTTTTGAACTGCGGTGTTGGAGAAGACTCTTGACAGTCCCTTGGACTTCAGGGAGATCCAACCAGTCCATTCTGAAGGAGATCAGCTCTGGGATTTCTTTGGAAGGAATGATGCTAAAGCTGAAACTCCAATACTTTGGCCACCTCATGGGAAGAGTTGACTCATTGGAAAAGACTCTGATGCTGGGAGGGATTAGGGGCAGGAGGAAAAGGGGACGACAGAGGATGAGATGGCTGGATGGCATCACTGACTCAATGGACGTAAGTTTGAGTGAACTCCAGGAGATGGTGATGGACAGGGAGGCCTGGTGTGCTGCGATTCATGGGGTCACAGAGACTTGGACACGACTGAGTGACTGAACTGAACTGAACTGGACTGGACTGAAGTCACTTAGTCTAGAGGTGACATATTCTTGAGGGCATTTTCGTGGAATAAAACCCTTTCACTGAGGTCCTCACTTCACCCTGTGATCATTAATCACAGGCCCATTCACTGAAATTTTCAGTAGCAGCAATTGAAAAGTCATTAACCTAGGTCAACCTGGGCCAAACTCTGCTGCTTCTTTCTTAAGATTTATTTTTTTTTAATGTGGAACACTTTTTTTTTAAAGTCTTTATTAAATTTGTTACTGTATTGCTTCTGTTTTGCTTTGTTTTTGACCAAAGGCATATGGGATCTTAACTCCCCAACCAGGGTTTGAACCCACAGACCCTGGCTTAGAAGGTGAAGTCTTAAGTACTGGGCCACCAGAAGGTTGCTATTTCTTATTTCTTAAGGACAGACTGCTGCATATCTACATGTTTCTAGAATTAACCCGGTTATTGATCTTTGTTCTCTCTTCTCTATTGAAGTTTTGCCGCATCATTCCCAGCTGTCATTTAGTACTATGTTGCCTCTCTTTGAGATTTAGTGGAAATAGATCCAACCCTACGGTCAGTGGCTGTCTGGAATTTTCATTATGTGTGACTTCCTTGCTTCTCTTGTCTTCAGTGTCCTGCTGTTTTTTCTGCACTGTTTTTTTTTTTCCCCTCTGTCTTGCTCTATGGTGGGGGTGTGTGTGTGTGTGTGTGTGTGTGTGTGTGTGTGTGTGTGTGTGTGTGTGTTTGTGCTCATGCTTAGACAGTAGCTCAGTTATGTCCGACTCTTTGCGACTTCAGGGACTGTAGCCCACCAAGCTCCTCTGTCCATGGGATTCTCCAGGCAAGAATATTAGAGTGGGTAGTCATTCCTTTCTTCAGGGGATCTCTCTGACCCAGGGATCGATCCTGGATCTCCTGCTTTGCAGGCAAATTCTTTGCCGTCTGTGCCACCAGCCCCAACGCTCCCTATCAACATTTTTCACAATAAATACACAAACATCAAGCATTTTTATGTTTTTTTAAAAGGGAGGAGAGTAGATAGATTTTATATGAGATATTTGGAAAAGGGATGTATGTGGATTGTATGTGTTTATCATGGAGGGAGGTTCACTGCTCTCAGTTATGTGAATCTCCCTCTCATAGTCTCTCCCAGTCTCTCTGTTTCTCTCTTTCACAAACTGCTGGTCCTTCATCCTTATGACACTTTCTACCCATAACCTTTCAAGATATTAGAAAAGATTAAACTAGCAGCAATAATCCCCAAGCTTATAATGGTTCAAAGATGATACAAGGTGACTTTCTGCTGATCTCAGGTCCAGTAGGGTGTTCCTGATCAAGAAGTGCTTTCTTCTCTTGTTCAGCTTTGGATTCAGCAGCTTATACTTCCATCTCTTGGTTCATCCATTTTCCACATGCTGTTTCCAAGGTCACGCTGCCTGTATGCATACCGCTGGTGGAAGGAGAAAGGCCTCTGGAAAAGGTAAATTTCATTCTGTTCATGTTCTGTTGCTAGAACTCAGTCAGATGGCCACCCCTGGGGGCCTGGGAAGTGTTGTCTGGCTGGCTTCCCTGGAAATAGAGTGTGGTAGGCAGGCTCTGAGATGGTGCCAAGTGACCCTTGTCTTTGAGTATCCATGCCCTTGTGTAATCCCCTCCCTCAAGTCCCTCAAGTGCTGGTGGGACCTGGTGATTCATTTATAATGAATAAAATACAGTTAAGGTGATGGAATGTTACCTCCATGATTAGGTTACAAAAGACGATGACTTCCATTTTGCCAGCAGCTGGCTCTTGCTGGTTTTAATGAAGCCAGCTGCCTGCCATGCTGGGGAGGTCCCCTCCCCACCTCTGCAGTAAGAGACTAAGAGCTGCCTCTGGCCTAAAGCCAGCAAGGAGCTGAGACCCTCAGTCCAACAGTCTCTGAGGAACTGCATTCTGCCAGCAAAAACTGAAATGGGCTTGGAGACCAACCCTTCCCTGTTGAACCTTGAGATCCTTGAGATGCCTGTACTGGGTGACACCGTCTGTGCAGCCTCGTGAGAGACCTTGAAGCAGATGGCCCAGCTAAGCTGTGCCCGGACACCTGACCCACAGAAACTGTCATAGTAAATGTGCATTGTTTTAAGTGGCTGTGTTTTGGGGCTGGTATGCAGCTGCTGCTGCTGCTAAGTCGCTTCAGTCGTGTCCGACTCTGTGACCCCGTAGATGGCAGCCCACCAGGCTCCCCCATCCCTGGGATTCTCCCAGCAAGAACACTGGAGTGGGTTGCCATTTCCTTCTCCAATGCATGAAAGTGAAAAGTGAAAGTGAAGTTGCTCAGTTGTGTCCAACCCTCAGTGACCCCATGGACTGCAGCCTACCAGGCTCCTCCGTCCATGGGATTTTCCAGGCAGATAACTAATACAGAGAGGAATCTGGATTATGAAGAGCTTGTCAGGCCCTCTCTAAAGGCTTTCTCACGAGGATAGACACCGCCCCCCTCTCCTCCCGCGACTGTCCTGCTCCCTCAGTACCCCTGGAATGATGGTGAATGAAGGCATGACATGGCCTGTCCTGTAGCACAAAGCTCTCATATACCAACTGTATTAGCTTCCTATTGTCACTGTAACACATTACCACCCACTCAGTGCCTTAAAACAACACATATGTATTCTCTTACAGTCCTGGAGGTTGTGTGTGCTAAATTGCTTCTGTCGTGTCTGACGCTTTCCCAGATCAGGGATTGAATCTGAGTCTTCTGCACTGGATGGTGAATTCTTTACCACTGTGCTACTTGGGAAGCTCTCTAGAGGTCAGAAGTCCAAAGTGAGTTATACAGGGCTAAAGTCCAGATGCTGGCAAGGCTGGGTGCCTTCTAGAGGCCCTAAGGCAAAATCTATTTTCTTGTCTTTTATAAATTCTAGAGGCCACCTGTACTCCTTGGCTTGTTGGCTCTTCTTCCATCTCCAAAAGCAGCATCAGCGTGTCTTCAAACCTTTCTTTGGCTCTCCTGACTCCTTCAATCTCTTGTCAGGACCTTGGTGATTATTTTGTATCTACCAGTTAATCAGAGATAATCACCCTCTCTCAAGGTCTTTAATTTAATCACATCTGCAAATTGCCTTTGCCACGTGAGGTAACAGATTCACAGGTTCCAGGGATTAGGGTGTAGACATCTTCGGGGGAAGGGGCATTATTGTGCCTACTACCCCAATCTGTCTGTCCCTTCCTGGTTTCCTATTATTTAATAAACCACAGCTCAGCAGGTAAAGAAACTGCCTGCAATACAGGAGACACAGGAGACTCAGGTTCATTCTGTGGTTGGGAAGATCCCCTGGAGAAGGAAATGGCAACTCACTCCAGTATTCTTGTTGAGAAAATCCCATGAACAGAGGACAATCCCATGATCAGCTCTGGCAGGCTGCAGTCCATAGCGTCGAAATGAGTCAGATATGACAAGGCAACTAAACAACAACAGTAAACCAAGGCAGTGGTACCTGTGTATGCGTGCTCAGTTGTGTCCAGCTGTTTGCAGTCCCACAGACTGTAGTCTATCAGACTCCTCTGTCCATGGGATTTTCTCAGCAGGAATACTGGATTAGGTTGCCATTTCCTTCTCCAGGGGATCTTCCTGGCTCAGGGATCAAATCCACATTTCCTGCACTGTAGGCAGATTCTTTATTGAGCCACTCGGGAAGTCCTGCGGTGGTATCTGAATGCCATCAACTCCAGGAGAGACCATGTAAAGACGGGGAAATTTGACTTTTGTCTGCTGAGTCTATTGGGTCTGGGCTCTTTGCCTTTGCTTCAAACCTTTGATTTAATCTATTTTAAGGTTCAACTCCATCTCCCTTTGGGGAGCTCCATTTTTAAAGGTGTCAAGAAGATGAATAAATTCTCTGGCACTGGAAGCAAGGTAGAGGGTGGTGAGAATTCAACATGTATAGCAAGTGAGGTTTCCCAAGATTGAACAACTTGGCCAAACGAGGGAGTGGCTGAACTGAGCCTGAATCTTCACTGGCTCTAAAAACTCCTGTTTTTTTTTTCCTCCTACTAAGTTTGCTTTAACTTCTATGCAGAGTACATCATGAAAAACACTGGGCTGGAAGAAGCACAAGCTGGAATCAAGATTGCCGGGAGAAATATCAATAACCTCAGATATGCAGATGACGCCACCCTTATGGCAGAAAGTGAAGAGGAACTAAAAAGCTCTTGATGAAAGTGAAAGAGAAGAGTGAAAAAGTTGGCCTAAAGCTCAACATTCAGAAAACGAAGATCATGGCATCCAGTCCCATCACTTTATGGGAAATAGGTGGGGAACAGTGGAAACGGTGTCAGACTTTATTTTGGGGGCTCCAAAATCACTGCAGATGATGACTGCAGCCATGAAATTAAAAGACGCTTACTCCTTGGAAGAAAAGTTATGACCAACCTAGATAGCATATTCAAAAGCAGAGACATTACTTTGCCAACAAAGGTCCGTCTAGTCAAGGCTATGGGTTTTTCCAGTGGTCATGTATGGATGTGAGAGTTGGATGGTGAAGAAAGCTGAGCACTGAAGAATTGATGCTTTTGAACTGTGGTGTTGGAAAAGACTCTTGAGAGTCCCTTGGACTGCAAGGAGATCCAACCAGTCCATTCTGAAGGAGATCAGCCCTGGGTGTTCTTTGGAAGGAATGATGCTAAAGCTGAAACTCCAGTACTTTGGCCACTTCATGGGAAGAGTTGACTCATTGGAAAAGACTCTGATGCTGGGAGGGATTGGGGGCAGGAGGAGAAGGGGATGACAGAGGATGAGATGGCTGGATGGCATCACTGACTCGATGGACGTGAGTTGGTGATGGACAGGGAGGCCTGGCGTGCTGCAATTCATGGGGTCACAAAGAGTTGGACGTGACTGAGTGACTGAACTGAACTGAAGTTTACTTTTAAGGAAGGCAATAAGAATTTATATTTGAGAAGAGACTAAAGATTCAATCTGATATCAGACTATTAAAAGTGAAGATAGAAATCAGGCCTTTTTTTTAAAAAAAATTGCTTTTTATTGGAGTATAGTTGCTGTGCAATGTTGTTAGTTTCTGCTGTACAGCAAAATGAATAAGGTATATGTATACGTCTATCTCCTCTTTTTGGATTTTCTCCCCATTCTGTCAGCATGGAGCACTGAATATAGCTCCCTGTGTGATACAATAGGTTACCATTAGTTATCTATTTTCTGTGGCTATTGTCACTAAGCTGTGTCCAACTCTTTTGCCACCTCCTGGACTGTACCTGCCAGGCTCCTCTGTCAATGGGATTTTCCAGGCAAGGATACTGGAGATGGTTGCCATTTCCTTCTTCAGAGGATCTTCCCAGACCAGGGATCAGATCCACCTCTCTTGCATTGCAGGCAGATTCTTTACCGCTGAACCATTGGGGGAAACTCCTATTTTAGCATCACTAGTGTATATCTTCAACCCCAATCCCCCAATTCATCCCATCCCTCCTCCTTTTCCTCTTTGGTATTCATACATTTGTTCTCTATGTCTTTGTCTCTAGTATAGCACAACCTTCAAACTAATAAAACTCAGGACTTTTGAACAATAATCCCCCACTTGGAAGTCAAACAGGCGTAACTGCAAAACTAAGAAGCAGGAAACAAGCTCATCAACATCAAACACATTTAAGATTGGTGGAGGAAGACATAAGGTAATATTTCTCTCCTGTATCAGTGTTTTGCGAATTTCAACTCCTCTTTTGATGAACATAAACATGTTGTACTCCACAGGAACCCTGATGTATTTCCCCATCTGCTTGAGAATCAAGGCATCTTTTGTACATTCCTAAGTATCAAGAGGATGTTTTACATATTCTATTTTATGTTCTGTACTTTTTATTATGGAAACATACTTCTTTTTCCAACTTTAAAATTCCACTCTAATTATTATTTACATGGTTGTAAATATGTCTTTTATGCAACAACACTTTATCCCCAAAGGTGGGGATTTCACACAAAAAGAAGATATAACTGAGCAGGTGGGTGCTCTATAATTATTAGATATGCTTTTTTCAAACAAATTAGTGGAGAATCCCTGCTCTTCCAAAGCTGACATGGATTTTTAAAGATATTTTTATTGGAGTGTAGTTGATTTACAGTGTTGTGTTCATTTCAGATGTACAGAAAATGCATCACTTACACATATATCTTTCTTTTTAGATTCTTTTCCCATATAGGCCATTACAGAGTATCGAGTAAAGTTCTCTGTGCTATATAAGTAAGTCCTTATTTGTTATGTATTTTAAATATAAAATGTATATATGTCAATCCCAATCTCCCAATTTATCCCTCCCCACTCCCTACCCCCTGGTAACTATAAGATTTGTTCTCTACATCTGTAACTTTATGTCTGTTTTGTAGATAAATTTCTGCATGATTTAACCATGGTACAGTGTGGAGATTCTGTGCTTGGCTCAAAGGTAAATATTTTGAGGGTTGAGATAGTTTGCTCTCAGGAAACTGTAATTTACTGCTTCTGGAGTAAAAAACAAACGATATAGCACGCAAACCCATCTTGGCCCTGCGCTGCTTCGCAGTGTTTTAGTGCATTACATTCGACTGAATGAGAAACATATGGATGAAATGTCCCTTGTGGTTACTCCTGGACCCATAGAGATGGGAGGGGGATGTGCTTAACCAAATGCACCACATTTTTCAGAATACCATGCTTAGGAGCATCAGCCAGTAGGGAAACTGGTCTTTCTCTTCTGTCCCTAAAAGTGCATCCTGGCTAGGATGGTAGAAGCTCTTGCATGTTTGAATCTTTGGCAAGGAAGTGGGTGGGAAGAGTGGAGAAACTAGATTTGGACTGCAGTGGGATTCTCAGGCCTGGTAGTAGTGAGTATTGGGTTGGAATTGGGTTTTATTTATTTCTTTGATGTAGAAAGCAAGCCACTGTTCTGGGAAAGTAGATTTCCAATAACCCAGCAAGACAGAGGGACCTTCTCAGAATTGAAAGACGATAAAGAGAGAGTCTGTAAGTGAGGGGTCTCCTCAAGTAGAATGGTTGACCAGTTGACTCTGCCATGGACTGGGAATCAAGGTACAAGGCCCTCTAAATCCAGTCTTATTGCCTTAATGATAGAGGAAGGCCCAAGATTTTCCTTCAGCCAAGGTAGTGTGCAGGCTACCTGTTGTACAGTTCTCTCTCCTTGACACCTCACAAGTTACTCCAGGCAGGTGCTCCTACCTGACTCCAATAGATAAGGAAATTACGACTCAGAGAAGAAACACAGTCCACCCAGGGTTGTCTAGCTACTCAGTTTCAAAGCTAGGCAGCGCCCCCCTCCCACAAAGCACTTCTTCTGAGCCCCATTCCCACGATCTCTGGCCCACACCAGGCAAACAGGCACACAGGTGGCCTCGCTTAGCATTTGCGATGCTATGACTAAGCCAACAGGAAGCATCCCTGTTTTCATCTCTACTCTCCCCGGAGCTCAGGGAGCACGGCTTTCTTCTCCTTAGATGGTCATGCTGGTCTGTTTCTTCCTCTTCCCCCTCTCCTGTGTGATGAGTCACCCAGTAATAACAGTGTCAGTGAATAGGTCAGTGTTCACAACAGCAGGACAGACTCCAGGGTGAAAAGTGCATGCGAGCAGGTGAACCATGGGTGGCGGCTTGGAATGATGGCAGCTTCACCTGGCGTCTCTGCTTGGTTCCTCCCTTTTTCCCTCCAGCTGATCACACTCACCTTCACAGACCCCGAAAGGGTCTTTTCTGTGGGGTGGGGATGTGACTCTTCAGTTTCACATTAAAACAGCTGTGTGCTTACTTGTTCTCTGACAGAGCTTCTGGCCAGAACCTGCAGACCCTTTCCCTGAATTCATGAACCCTAGTTGGAGCCAGGCCCCTCGGTCTCTTTTGAGTCTGTGATGTTCACTCTACTTCTCATTGATTTTCTGTGACTCTTGCTGTTGCTTTTGCTCAGGCTTCTCTAGGAACCTGTTAATAACCCCCTGTTCTTTCTGCTCTCAGTTTGCATCACACCCTGTGGCTTCCCTTAGCCTCTTCTTCAATGAGGCAGGCTTGAGGGGCTCAGCATCTTCACCTGTAAGCATTGACTGCAGTATTGTGGGAATAAAGGGAGCCAACATTGAGAGTAATCTGTCATCATTCGAACAATAAATGGAATTTCCCCCTCTTGCCACTCAAGAAAGCTGAAGTTAAGAACTAGGATACAGGATGCTTGGGGCTGGTGCACGGGATGATCCAGGGAGATGATATGGGGTGGGAGGTGAGAGGGGCTTCGGCATTGGGAGATCGTGTACACCTGTGGCTGATTCATGTCAATGTATGGCAAAACAAATATAGTACTGTAATGTAGAATAAAGTATTAAAAAAAAGAATCTACAAAAGAAAAAAAAGAACTAAAGTCATTGCTATTTTAAACAGAACAGAATTGGCATTGATGGCTTTACTATGATGGGTATTTGTGTGTCCATGGACACATATATACATGGGGATTTTACGCCCTGCTTCTTGCTAAAATGGTTTTGAAATACAACTTAATTAAATGGAGGACAATAAAGCTGTTAAGATAGATACAGACTATAATCTTGATTCTTGATTTTTGCTTAAAGCAGACTGAATGAATATAAAGTAGATCTGCGCTAGCAGGTCTGTGATCCAAGAATGGTGAGAAATTCTGTTTTAGGTCAGATATGTTGCTTGTGCTCATGGAAACTTGCAGTTGGGGACCCTGCAAACTTGAAAACAGTGAGCTTCAATCATGTGTGTGATTGAGTAGATCATCTTATGATATTATGAAAAATAAAAGAAAGAAATTGGATCACTGGCCCAGGATGTGATAGATCCTGCGGTTCTCAGCCAGGGGCAGTCTCGCCCCCAAGAGACACCTGGCAACATCTGCAGGCAATTTTGGTCGTCACCATTGGAGAGCAGGTGCTTCTGGAATCTAGTGGGTGAAGCCCAGGGGTGTTCTTCACATCCTACAGTGCAGAGGACGGCCCCTCCCAACAGAGTCACCCAGCCCCAAAGGTCAACAGTGCTGAGGTTGTGAACCTCTCATAGACGAGAAGCTTGATTTATGTCTTTGGGTTCAAAGGTGTATATGAGCTCTGCTTTGACCTCTGAGATATTAATATCACTATATGTTAATAATCTCAACTGACAACAGTAGTAAAATCAATACTAATATCAATATTCATATAAGAACAAAAACTTTACTAAGCACTTACTAGAGATCAGACAAGGGCTTCCCAGATGGCTCAGTGGGTAAAGAATCTGCCTGCAGTTCAGGAGATGCCGGCGATGAGGATTCCATCCCCAGGTCAGGAAGATCCCCTGGAAGAGGGCAACCCACTCCAGCATTCTTGCCTGGAGAATCCCATGGACAGGGGAGCCTGTGGGCTACAGTCCATAGGGTCGCAAAGAGTCAGACACAAGTGAGTGAGCACCCACGTATGCATAGATCAGGCAAGTGCATCAATGGGTTTAATCATCACAACCCCCCTTTTAAGAGTTACCCCTTTTTTATTCTTAAAACAACACAAATTTGTTATTCTTCAGTTCGGTAGGTTAGAAGTCAGACACAGGTCTCAGAGGACTAAAATCAATGTGTCTGCAGAGTGGCATTCCTGTCTTGAGGCTTTAAGAGAAAGCTCATTTTCTTATTTTTCCAGTTCTAGCAGCTGCCCTTTAAACATGGGTTCTTTTCCTCCACCTTTAAGGCCAGTGACACTGCTTCTCTGACGGTCTTTCCTCTGAGTCTATTCTCCTGCCTCCCTCACTCTAAGGAGTGATGGCATTGGACCCACTCAGATAATCCTGGATAATATTGTGGTAGTTCCATCTGTAACCTTAATTCCCCCCTTTGCCATATAACCTACCGAATTCCCAGGTTCCAGGGATTATTCTGCTGATCATTAAAGTGCTTTCAGTTTTAGAGTTCCTTTGATCATCTTTATTTTACCTGTGATGAAAACTAGGCTCAGAGAGGTTAGGTCCTGATCATGTTTATTTGGAATATGTACCCTGACCTTAAATATCAGTGGATCCCATCTTTTGTTTTATTATGTGTGTGTCTCTTGCTGAGTCAAGTCCGACTGTTTGTGACCCCATGGACTGTAGCCCAACAGGCTCCTCTCTCCATGAGATTCTCCAGGCATAAATACTGGAGTGGGTTGCCATTTCCTTCTCCAGGGGATCTTTCTGACCCAAGAATCAAACTCTGGTCTCCTGCATTGCAGGCAGATTGTTTACCACCTGAACCACCAGGGAAGGCCAATTTGTTCTATAAAAATCAGCTCTAGCTCTCAATTCTGAGTGTGATTAGGAAGACATTCGGGACACAGTGGTTGGCAGGAGTCAGCTGAAGTTGTCCTAGGAGCCTGTTAGAAGTCCCAGTGGAGGTGCGGTTTGAAGAATCCAGGTGATCACACCCACGCTTACTCAGTGTGAATTCTGGCCACTGTGCCTGGGATATCCCCCCTGCCAAAGTCTGGGGGTCCCCTTGTGGGGATGAGTGGGAGATCCCCGCATTGCTGTATTAGATCTAACAAAAGGATGTTTCTACTGATAGCTCCTGTCAGGGATCAGGAAGAGTGAAGGAAGGATGGATACAACTTGAGATAGAAAAAGAGTGTGTTAGCAGAGTGTCTTTTTCCTCTCTCTGGTTAGGGAACTGCATCTCCGAGGCCCCGGAGAGAGGAGCGGGGTTGGGGCGGGCAGACAGACACAGCCCAGGGTGGGCATTTCAGCTCATGAATAAAAAGATGGGAAGTGGTAGATGGACAGGTCCTGAGGCCCTCCAGTGCTTTCCTCCCTGAAGTTGTGACTCCCCAACTGGCCATTCACTGGGAGGAAAATCTGGTTGAATGTAGTTCTGCATGGGAGGATTTCCTGTGGCCAGAGGGGTCACGCGAGCATCAGCAGCCTCTGTTCATTGTGTGCAGGCCTCTGGCCATCTGGACCACCCATGGCCGTGTTTTCCTAAGGAGGGCAGGATGAAGGAGACGGCTTGACACCGTAGCCCCAAGCTAATAACCAGATGGCAAGATGCTTTTTTTCATCCTAATGATTCAGAGCAACCAAGTCACCCCAGGAACGCCAATCTGCTTTTGTCTTTAGTGTCCAGTTTTTCCCTTTCCAAGACGTAATATTTTCTTTCTCTTGATGGGCAGCAGCAGAGGCTGCCTCTGAAAAGGCTGAAAGACTTTGTTTCCGAGCTGGAGTGGCTGATAAGTGTGGGTGGGTCAACTCTGCTGACCCCCTCCTTTGCTGTGGCTGGCAAGTCTCAGGTCCAGAGGGCTTACGCCTCTGCCAGGTACAGGGGCTGGAGGAAGGCAAGTCCTGGGGGAAGCACAGCGTGGCCACCCTTCGACTGTGTGACAGGGGAAACATTTCTCAGAACTTTGCAAAATGGGGAAAGTTTGTGTTCGCAAGCTCAGTCATGTCCCCTCTTTGTGACTGTAGCCCACCAGACTCCTCTGTCCATGGAATTTTCCAGGCATACTGGAGTGGATTGCCATTTTCCTCCTACAGGGGATCTTCCCGACCTGGGAATTGAACCCATGTCTTTTGTACCTCCTGTATTAGCAGACAGATTCTTTACCACTGTCCCACCTGGGAAGCCCCAGTTCCTATTTTTGGGGATGTGATGTGCTGAGGCCAACTCTCAATGGATGTTAACTCCTCTACCATTCTGATGCTCCACTGGCCTTGTTCACAAACCATTTAACACTTTCTTGATGTGAAATGTCAACCGTAAAGGGTACTGGAATTTCTAAAAGCGATTGAGCCCGTTTCTGAGCATGTCAGAATAGGTGTGTGTATATGTGCGTGTGTGCCCTGATACTGGTTCTTTCTACTCTCCAAGAACCTCCAGCTCCTTTTCTGCCTCGAGGTCTGCTGCCCTTTTGCCCACCTTGCTGTCCCACCAGAACTGGGCTAAATGAAGGAAATGGATGTGACAGAGCTCCAAATATCCTTTGCTCCTAAGGAACGTCAGGATAAAGGTTTTACTTTCCTTTTAAAATATTTTTCCTTTAAAGCTTTTGTTTCGCTCAGACATGGAATCGCTGCCATTCCTGCTCCTCTGTGTAAAAAACTGTGAAATAGGGCACGAACTTAGATATTAGGAAGATTTTACATCAAAAAGCAGACTGGTTTTCTCCCTACCCGTCCTGAGGCAAAAGCTCATTCCCAGCAGTGGTGCCTTTGACCAGTAGAGGGCAGCAAAGCACAAGAGATCAGAGCCTTCAGGGCCCAGAGAGGTCCACTTAGTTCTGTCTATGGGGTTCAGGTGGACTCTGAAACCAGCTGCTGCTGCTAGGTCGCTTCGGTTGTGTCCGACCCTGTGTGACTCCATAGACAGCAGCCCACCAGGCTCCCCCCGTCCCTGGGATTCTCCAGTAAGAACCCTGGAGTGGGTTGCCATTTCCTTCTCCAAGAAACCAGCTGACTTGGGTCCAAACCTTTTGCTTTGGCCACTGATTCCCTTCTTTCTCATAGTTACTTGACTGGTAAATCGTTCCGGTGGCAGAATGGCAGAAAGAACATATGCGAGACAGAAACTTGAGTTCCCGTGGCCTTAGTTTCCTGATCTGTGAATGAGATAACAAGAAAGTTTCTATTTGCAGAGCCCTCATTATATGCTCGACTCTTCAAGCTTTTCCTGAAGGAGAAGATAACATTTGAGCTGGACCTCAGACTGAGAATAAACTGTTTTCAGCCAATTATTCATGGGAATGAATGGAGAAATAAGGTTAGAATGAATGTCTGGAGTCCATCAAACTTCCCACTCATATTTAAAAATTACAACATTAGTAAGGAAGAAATGAAGCTCCCGTAATTTCACCCCTCTGATTTAAACCTATCTTATTATTTTTTGCATAATATTGTTGGTGGTCATGTGTCTTCATACAGATTTCTATTTAATTTCTTGCAAGCACAGTGCTTACTACATTTTGTAATTTTTAAATTAATCTTTCAACATGTTAAATGAAGCGTGGGTGAGGAAAGTCATGGGCTCCAAATGAATTTGTCTTGATTGAATGTCTTAACTCTGCCCCTTACAAAACCAGTGAACTAGGATGTGTTATATAACTTTCTCTGTGCCTCAGTTTCCTCACCCATAAAATACAGATAATAGTAGTACCTGCCTTACAGAGTTGTAAAAAGCAAATAACTTAATACAGGTAAAGCAGCTCTCAACTGGTGACATTTGGTGACATCAGGGGTTATTTTTGGTTGTCACTACAGGTGTAGGGGCAAAATACTGAAGCTCCAGTATTCTGGTCATCTGATACGAACAGTCGACTTGTTGGAAACGTCCCTGATGCTGGGAAAGATTGAGGGCAGAAGAAGAGCGCATCAGAGGATGAGAGACTGGATGGCATCACTGGTGCAATGGACATGAACCTGGGCAAACTTCGGGAGATGGTGAGGGACAGGGAGGCCTGGCGTTCATGGGGTCACAAAGAGTGGGACAAAACTGGGCTGCTGAACAACCACCATGGGGGTAGGTGGGTGGGAGGGTGTTACAGGCATTCAGTAGGTAGAGCTGAGGGTGCTGCTAAGAATTTTTTTACAGTGCACAGGACTGTCGCTTACACCCAAGCATTATTTGGCCCAAATGTCACTAGTGCCAAGGTAGAGAAATCTTGCTGTAAATTGTAAGGATGGTGTCTGGCATGTAGGAAGAAATCACTAGACTTCAGTCATAATTTTTACTAAACCTACCAAAGTCTGTAATCTGACATTCAAGTATGAAAATGATTATAGACAACCTTTCTAAACTTCTCTCCTGTTTCTCTCTTGTCGTTGAGTCACGAAGTCATGTCCGACTCTTTGTGGCCCCACGGACTGCAGCATGCCAGGCTCCCCTTTGCTCCACTATCTCCCAGAGTTTGCTTAAGTTCATGTCCCTTGAGTTGGTGATTCTATCTAACCATCTCATCCTCTGCTGCCCCCTTCTCCTCCTGCCTTCAGTCTTTCCCAGCATCAGGGTGTTTTCCCAATGAGTCAGTTCTTCGCATCAGGTGGCCAAAATATTGGCGCTTCAGTTTTAGCATCAGCCCTTCCAGTGAAATTCAGGCTTGATTTCCTTTTCAGATTGACTGGATATAAACCACAAACTCTAGCCAACTCTGGTCTGCTCTGGTGCCCTGACTCTGCTGGTCCACCCTGAGCCTGGGTCTCCATGCCTCTGCCTGGACTCCTCTCCTCACTATGGCAGTTCCTACACCTGTGCCCCCTTGCAGCTCTGTCTTCCTGTGAAAGCAGCCCAGGGAGATTTTTTTCCTGATTGCCCTCTGTGACAACCACTCCAGTGACAGCCACGTGCGTTTCCTTCTGCGTGTGAAGTCTTGGGCCACTTCGGATGGTGTTACTCTGGGCCAGGCACTGTGCAAAGTCCTGGGCCCACAACAGGTAGCAAAGTACAGTCCTAGCTGCAGGGAGTGTTCACGTGATCTAGTATTCTGTAGGTGCTCAACGGGGTGTAAAGGAAGTAATTCTGGAGTCTGACTTACACTCAAGAGTAGTTAAATCTAGACTCAAATCTCCTTAGCTGTGTGACTTGGTTTAAGTGACTGATCATTAAATTCTCACCTTGATAATGGGTGTGATAAGAGGTATTTCGGGATTGAAAGTTTTATCACGGTTAAAAGGGTTCATTCTTTTTCATCTTTGTTGACGGACTTGATTTACAACTGCCCATCCATCTTCCTGTCTAAGGGCATTCCCTCATCTGACCCCCGCTCTCCCCACCTCCATGAGAGCCCCTCTCCAGGGTCCAGCTTCCTTCTAGTAAACAGTCATCCCCTGACTCAGGTCGCTGCTCGGCTATTCCGTTTAGGTTGCTTGTTTCTGGGTTTGAGCCAGGGCTACAGCTCTTAAGTAGAATTCCAGGAAGAACGCAGCCCTCGATGGAGCCGCGCTTGGCTGAGTCTTTGTGTTCCCGGCCCCTTCTCTTCTGTGGATCCAAAGTACACTCTGATTCTGAGGAGATTCCTTCTGGGTTGTTTCCACACAGTTGGGGGCAGAGAGAGTGGTCCCCTTGGGGAGAGTCCTAATGTGTAGTACAGATGCCGCGTGTTTTGACTTACAGCATGTATCGTCTGCTTTGCTGAGGCAAAGAACGTGCAGATGTTTTGGGTTAAACAGCTCCGTAGGCTTTGCACTGCATGGGGTAGGGCTCAGAGGGAGACGACTGCAAGAACAATAAATATGGTGACAGCCAGAGGTGTGGCGCTAGTGGCCAAGAGCCCGTTTGCCGGTGCAGGAGAAGTAAGAGACCACGGGTTCGATCCCTGGGTCAGGAAGATCCCCTGGAGGAGGGGCGTGGCAACCTACTCCAGTATTCTCGCCTGGAGAGTCCCATGGACAGAGGAGCCTGGGGGCTATGGTCCACAAAGTCACAAAGAGTCGGACACGACTGACATATCTAAGCAGCGGCAGCAGAGAGGTGAGCTTGCTTTTATGTATGATTGTGGCGCGGACGTTTATTGGTTTTGGGCAGGTCACTCACCCTCTCTGGGCTTTTCAGCGCAGTTTAGAAGTTGAGGTTGGGCCAGCCTGTGTCACGCTGTGTGGCCACGAAGGCAGTTACCCTCTCTGAGCCTCAGTTCCTGCCTTTGTAAAATGGAGACGGTGCTAACATGAACAGAAACAGCAATGGTAACAGCAGAGTTGTTCTGGAGATTAACTGAGATCAAGGTCAAAGAATTATTAGACTAGAACAGTAGGCACTGTGGGGGGTCAAGTCCACCCATCCCATCCCAGCCTGGAGATGCCATCTATGTATTTCTATACACAGGCTCCTGTGTATTTCTTCCTGAGGGTAGTCCCTGGTGTCGGAAGGGGGCTCAGTTCAAATGTGTGCCAAGCTGGGAGCACCAAGGACTTAATGCCCCAGGAGTGACCTCAAGCAGAGTGGGGCTGGAGTCGGTGAATAAGTTCCCCCACCTCCTCACCCCTCAGAGCGTGTGTGCGTGCTCTGTTGTCCCGTCATGCCTGACTCTTTGCAACCTCATGGACTGTAGCCTGCCAGGCTCCTCTGCCCATGGGATTTCCCAGGCAAGAATACTGGAGTGGATTGCTATTTCCTCCCTCAAGGGATCTTCCCGACCCAGGGATCGAAACTGAATCTCTTGCATCTCCTGCATTGGCAGGCGGATTCTTTACTGCTGAACTGCCTGGGAAGCCCTCCTCGCCTGCTCCGTGGGACAGTCTCAAGATGTCTCACTTTCCCATTCCCCTGTAATGTTCCCAGGGGTCACATCCCCAGTCAACCGTGCATCCAAATCCTTGTCTCAGCTTTTGGGGAAACCACAGGCCAGAGATGCCTTCGTCACTTGTCTGCTGTTGGCAGTAAAGGTGAAAGCACTTTGAGAATAATCTCCATGGGTTAAGTATTGCATTTCTATTGAGGGAATATGCTGTGGTTATTATTCACTCAGTGACGACTACAGAGAAATTTCTACGTGGTATGAAACAGGCTGGTTGCTGCAGGTGAGGTAACTGTAACATGGGTTCCTTTTGAGGCTTTTCCATTAGAACTGATGGGGACTGCTGGTATGGAGGTAATGACTGAGCCCCAAGAGTGCTTAGGATACATGATTATTTTGACTTTTTGATCAAAAATCTACCTCTGATAGTATATATAAAACTGATTTTGTTGTATAGAAGGCGAAACAGTCAGCGACATGTTATTTTCAGAATTCAGGAAAGATGAGGGTGGGAACAAGGGTCATTCATATGGAATGCAGCTGATTAACAATGGCCACAGTTCTCCCATCGACGGATGGGGTCTGTTCCTCTCCCCTTGGTCTTCTGTTGGCCATTCTGACTTGGAACCCACAGAATGTACAGAAGTGGTGCTACGTGAGGCTGCGTGAGAAGGAGGCGTGCAGCTTCTGAGTGGGTCATTGGAATGCTTGCTCTTGCCCACTGCCTCTGGGGACCCTCAGAACTCCACCTCCAGGATGAGAAAAACCTCAAGCTACATGCAGAGGACACGCGGGGATGCTCTGGTTGGCAGTCCTAGCTGAGTTCTCAACCTGCTGCCAGCATCCACTGCCAGCCACAGGAGTGAGATATTTTGGACATTAGTCCAATTGAACTTTCAGAAGACTATTAGCCATTGTCAAATTCTGACTGCAGTGTAAAGGATGTCCGAGCTGTAATCCTCAGATGAGCTCCTCCTGAATTCTGGAGTCACAAAAGTCATGAATGAACATGGTAACATGATTGCTTTGAGCCACTGAGTTTGGGGATAATTTGTCATGCTGTATAAATAACCAGGTAGGGAAGAATTGATTAGAGTGGAATGACACCACAGGAATGTTTAATTGATGTAAATCAAAGCATATGTTTTGTGTTTGTGTGTGTGTGAGGGAGAGAGAAAGAGAAATTTAGAGTGTGGACAATTCCACTTTTCGTTCTAACGCTGAGCATGTGACGTGGAGTGAGAGTGACATGAGTGCTATTGATCTTGTTTTTGGTGGGTTGGTCTCCCATCTTGGCACGGTGGGTGTGATTCTGTCATTCAGAGTTGTATATTTGTACACATCATTGTCCCTAAAAGTGAGTTGTCTTTCATCTGGTGCTCAAATAAGGACACAATAATATGTTCATGAATTAGAGGCAAATCTAGTGGTGTCATATATGGATGTTAGAGTTGGATTATAAAGAAAGCTGAGTACTGAAGAATTGATGCATTTGAGCTATGGTGTTGAAGAAGACTCTTGAGAGTCCCTTGGACTGTAAGGAGATCAAACTAGTCAATCCTAAAGGAAATCAGTCCTGAATATACGTTGGAAGGACTGATGGTGAAGCTGAAACTCCAATCCTTTGGCCACCTGATGTGAAGAACTGACTCATTGGCAAAGACCCTGATGCTGGGAAAGATTGAAGGTGGGAGGAGAAGGGGATGACAGAGGATGAGATGGTTGGATGGCATCACTGACTCCGATGGACATGTTCAGTTCAGTTCAGTTCAGTCGGCTCAGTCGTGTCCGACTCTTTGTGACCCCATGAATAGCAGCACACCAGGCCTCCCTGTCCATCACCATCTCCCGGAGTTCACTCAGACTCACGTTCATCAATGATGCCATCCAGCCATCTCATCCTCTGTCATCCCCTTCTCCTCCTGCCCCCAGTCCCTCCCAGCATCAGAGTCTTTTCCAATGAGTCAACTCTTCCCATGAGGTGGCCAAAGTAATGGAGTTTCAGCTTTAGCATCATTCCTTCCAAAGAAATCCCAAGGCTGATCTCCTTCAGAATAGACTGGTTGGATCTCCTTGCAGTCCAAGGGACTCTCAAGAGTCTTCTCCAACATCACAGTTCGAATGCATCAATTCTTCGGTGCTCAGCCTTCTTCACAGTCCAACTCTCACATCCATACATGACCACAGGAAAAACCATAGCCTTGACTAGACGGACCTTAGTTGGCAAAGTAATGTCTCTGCTTTTGAATATGCTATCTAGGTTGGTCATAACTTTTCTTCCAAGGAGTAAGCGTCTTTTAATTTCATGGCTGCAGTCACCATCTGCGTACGATGGTGAATTATGATGGACATGAGTTTGAGTAAACTCCCAGAGTTGGTGATGGACAGGGAAGCCTGGCGTGCTGCAGTCCATGGGGTTGCAAAGAGTTGGACATGACTGAGTGACTTAACTGAACTGAACTGAGTAGTGTCATATTTCCTGGGATCTGATATACTAGTTTGGAGGACTTGCTATCCTCCAAAGGGATCCCAATATGAAATTTCAGCCTCATGACCTGAGTTCAGAGGTAGCCCTTGGCTTAGATATGGACCAACTGGATCATATTTCTTTGTTCACCACAGTACTAAGATGGTGTCTTCATGGAGCAGATGTTTGATAAATATTGGCTGATAAAATGACTTTGGGATTCTGGGACGATCTCATTAAGCATATTCCTAATAACAGTATGGGTTCATTGCCCATAATGCCACTATTGTGATGAGGGATTTGACGTTTCTTCCATTCTAGTGACTGTCACTTGAACCCGACTTTTCTACACTAGATACAACTTTGACTACTGCCAGAAATATCTGCCAAAGATAGGGAAGTCACATGGAGCGGTAGGATTGTATAGAACTCAACTAGGGTACTTATTGTTATCTTCTAAGTGAGGACCTAGGATTCAGGTGTCATCTTGATGCTCGCAGTCAAGAGTGAACAGTTTAATTAGGAAGACTGACAGTAAACAAGTATTTTCAAATGTGGTGAGTCTCATCCAAAGTAGTGCTATAGTGGGAGCATAGAGCATGAGATTTAACTTGTAGGTGGTAAAGGAAAGCTGCTCTGAAGAAGTGACCTTGAAGGATGAGACGATCTTGGTTAGACAAAGGGGGATGGAAAATGTGTTTCAGATAGGGAATAGCATGTGTGCAGGCTACACCAAGGGATGACCAGCCTTGTCTGCAAAGATAGTATTTTAGGTATTTTAGACCATATTGTCTCCATTGTAAACATCCTGCCACTGTAGCATGAAAACAGCTATGGAAAATGTGTAAAAAAAAAAATGGTGTGGCTGTGTTCCAATAAAACTTTATTTATAAAAACAGGTGGTAGCCCAGGTTTGGCCCAAGGGCCATAGTTAATGAACCCCTGATAGAACCCTATGAAGCAGGTAATAGCACTTCCATTTTATAGGTGAGGCTTAATAGCACAAAACTGCTAACTGGAAAGACCCTGATGCTGGGAAAGATTGAAGGCAGGAGGAGAAGGGGACGACAGAGGATGAGATGGTTGGATGGCATCACTGACTCAATGGACATGAGTTTGGGTGAACTCCAGGAGTTGGTGATGGACGGGGAGACCTGGCGTGCTGTGC
This sequence comes from Nanger dama, assembly GCA_917880005.1. Lineage (NCBI taxonomy): Eukaryota > Metazoa > Chordata > Mammalia > Artiodactyla > Bovidae > Nanger > Nanger dama. The sequence goes on from CAKJTW010000075.1 coordinate 1,967,073, forward strand.
TTCATGGGGCCGCAAAGAGTCAGACATGACTGAGTGACTGAACTGATCTGAATTGGTAAGTGGTAGACTTGAAATTTAAGTCCAGTTCACTATGAGTTCAAACTCTCCACTCTTTAAATTGTAGTATTTATCTCCTTTCTAAGATCTTTCCGGAGATTTCGTCAGAGCAGCAGAGCTGTGTAACTGTTGATCACCAGAATGCCTGGTACATCACGCTTCCATGGTGACCATGGCAGCTTGATTAGGAATGGCGGAGTGATCCGTGTTATGTAGTCTTCAGACTCTATACAGAGTATTCAGTGTGTCTTTATCATGCAATACATATTATTTGCATTCACTGGTAGTGACTAATTTTAGCTCTGCTGTGGTTTGCTGCCTTATCAATAAATCACACAATCCAGCCATTCTCCCAAGAGTTCTGAGAATCAAGGATTTCCTCTGGCACAGCTCTTTATCTGATGTTAGTAGTGTTCTGAAAACACTTTCGGAAGCCTTGGTATTTAAAGGCCTCTTGTTCCTCTGGTTGATGTCTGGGAAAGATCAGGATGTGTAGGGCTGGCATTGTTGGAGTCCTTTGTTCCACATTAATAGTCTACTTTGATGATGCTCTCTAAGGAGCTGTAGGCCTGCTATCTCATGTGGCCAAAGTTGCTTTGTTTATAGCATTTTAAAATTGATTTTTGTTTATGTTTTGACAGTTCTCCGTAGGAGCACGCAGCTCTTTGGATATTAGGTTATAAATGTTTCAACATGCCTCTCTGGGGTTGGAGTGAATGGGGAGCCTTCAGATAGGAGTTATTGATGCTCAGCTAGGGCTTCTTGCTTCAACCAGTAACCACCAAGTCATTTCTTCCCCAAATCCCTGGGGCCAGGATGGTGGTCCAGTCAATTTTGAGGTGATCTAGGCACTTCTTCCTTGTCTCTCTGAATTTCTTCCTTTCTTCAACAAGGAAGGTCCAGTAACCTTGCCTGTCTGGCATTGGACAAGGTTATTGGGCAAAAAGAAGGTCCTTGTCCTTATGGAGCATACAGTCTAGTGTGGGAAGTGAAGTGAAGTGAAGTGAAGTGAAGTGAAGTGAAGTGAAGTGACTCAGTCATGTCTGACTCTTAGCAACCCCATGGACTGCAGCCTACCAGGCTTTTCCGTCCATGGGATTTTCTAGGCAAGAGTACTGGAGTGGGTTGCCATTTCCTTCTCCAGGGAACTTCCTGACCCAGGATCGAACCCAGATCTCCCACATTGTAGACAGATGCTTAACCATCTGAGCCACCAGGAGTGGGAGACTGATGCCAAATAATCACATCAATGAATGTATATTTGCAGACTGAGATGTTATTGTTCAGTGCCTAAGTCATGTCCGACTCTGTGAGCCCATGAACTGCAGTGTGCCAGGTGTTCCTGTCCTTCACCATCTCCTGGAGTTTGCTCAAACTCATGTCCATTGAGTCAGTGATGCCATCCAACCATTTCATCTTCTGCCACTCTCTTCTTTTGCCTTTCACTTTTCCTAGCATCAGGGTCTTTTCCAGTGAGTTGGCTGTTCACATCAGGTGACCAAAGTATTGGAGCTTCAGCTTCAGCATCAGTCCTTCCAATGAATATTCAGGGTTGATTTCCTTTAGGATTGACTGGTTTGATCTTCTTGCTGTCCAAGGGACTCTCAAGAGTCTTCTCCAATACTGCAATTAGAAAGCATCAGTTTTTGGCACTCAGCCTTCTCTGTGGTCCAGCTCTCACATCTGTGGGCTTCCCTGATAGCTCAACTGGTAAGGAATCCTTCTGCAATGCAGGAGACCCTGGTTTGATTCCTGGGTCTAGAAGATCCACTGGAGAAGTGATAAGCTACCCTCTCCAATATTCTTGGGCTTCCCTTGTGGCTCAGCTGGTAAAGAATCCATCTGTAATGTGGGAGACCTGGGTTCGATCACTGGGTTGGGAATATCCCCTGGAGAAGGGAAAGGCAGAATATTCTAGTATAGTCCATGGCGTCACAAAGAATCATACACAAATGAACAACTTTCACTTTCACTTTCTCACATCTGTACATGACTATTGGGAAAACCATAGCTTTGACTGTAGAGACCTTTTTTGGCAAAAATGAAATGAGTCCTTTCAAATAAAGGAATATGGTACTGGAAAGCAGCCTATCTTACACTGAATGGCCAGGAAAGATTCCCTGGGGAGGAGATGCTTAGGCTAGGATCTAATGGATGAATGAGAAGTAAAAGCTAGATGAAAGTGGGACTCTACATTCCAGAAAGAAGCAAGAGCATGAACAAAGACTTCATGCATGCATGCTAAGTCGCTTAAGTTGTATCTGAGTCTGAGACTCTACGGACTGTAGCCCACTAGGCTTGTCTGTCCATGGACTTCTTTAGGCAAGAATACTAGAGTGGGTTGCCATGTCCTCCTCCAGGGGATCTTCCTGACCAGGAATAAAACCCATGTCTCTTATGTCCCCTGCATTGGCGAGCAGGTTGTTTACCACTGGCACCTCCTGGGGAACCCCAAAGACTCCATGCAACAAGCCACAAGGAGGCCAGTGGGCTCAACACACATCTCCCTGCTGGCAGAGAATTACCCCTCTCTGAGTGACCACTGGAAGGCTTGCCTCCTCGCTCCTGCTGTTGGGTCCTGGATAAGGATGCTGTAAATCCAGATGAGGCTGTCCTGGCCCCATTCATCCACTCGTTATTTTATTGCTCACAGTCCTAGACTGGATGACATTATTCTTGAGAAGTCTGTGGACCCTTCTTCTGCTTGGTAGGGCCTGAGACCAAGAGTCCCTGCTGGTAAAGGGTTTCCTGGGATTTGGGGCTGGACATAGGGATTGGCTGGGGATATGGTGCCCACAGGTGGTTTCAAGGTGGCCTCTAAAGGACTGTTCAAGTCCACCTTCAGTTTGAAGGGGCTGGGGAAGGAGGAAGACTGACAGGAACACAGCTTTAAGATAAAAGGTAGGAGGCCAGGATAGCTAAAATTCACCAAGCCAGAGACGGTGTCTGCATCCATGTTTTAGAGGATGCTTTTGGTTCTTGGCAGAGCTTGGGGGAGTGGGGGAAATATTAGTCGAACATGAAACCTAGACTTTGATTGAAATCAGACTTTTCTTGGAAGAAAATAGCTTCAACAGTCCATCTCATCTTTTCAACCCCTCTTGGCTCAGTCAATAATCTCTTCCCACCAAGGGTTCTAGGGCCGTAATTTAGCTGGCCAGGTCCCACCAGCAGCCCCTTTCCCAGTGGGGTCAATTATTGTGTCATGTGATTCCATGATGGTTTTACCTGCAGCAGCCCCTTCATTCTCTCCTATATCTCTATGATGTCAGAGGTGTGTGAATTTGTACTTTCTATGTTTTTGTCCTTTCCCATGTGAGTAAAAGGTGTTGAGACATTGCCTGGGCTCCATTTCTGTCCTCTTTCTCAGATGGGGGCTTTCTCAACCTTTTTTATTTTTATTTTTTTAAATACAATGAAAGTATCTACCTCAGTGTCTGGAACATCATCAATGCTTAGTGAATCAGGTCAGTTCAGTTCAGTTGCTCAGTTGTGTCTGACTCTTTGTGACCCCATGGACTGCAGCACACCAGGCCTCCCTATCACAAACTCCCAGGTTTACCCAAACTCATGTCCATTGAGTTGGTGATGCCATCCAACCATCTCATCCTCTGTCGTCCCCTTCTCTTCCTGCCCTCAATCTGTCCCAGCATCAGGGTCTTTTCCAATGAGTCAGCTCTTTGCATGAGGTGGCCAAAGTACTGGAGTTTCAGCTTCAACATCAGCCCTTCCAATGAACACCCAGGACTGATCTCCTTTAGGATGGACTGGTTGGATCTCCTTGCAGTCCAAGGGAATCTCAAGAGTCTTCTCCAACACCACAGTTCAAAAGAATCAGTTCTTCACTGCTCAGCTTGTCCAACTCTCACATCCATACATGACTACTGGGAAAATCGTAGCCTTGACTGGATGGACCTTTGTTGGCAAAGTAATGTCTCTGCTTTTTAATATACTAAGTTGGTCATAACTTTCCATCCATGGAGTAAGCGTCTTTTAATTTCATGGCTGCAGTCACCATCTGCAGTGATTTTGGAGCCCCCTAAATAAAGTCAGCCACTGTTTCCACTGTTTCCCCATCTATTTGCCCTGAAGTGATAGGACTGGATGCCATGATCTTCGTTTTCTGAATGTTGAGCTTTAAGCCAACTTTTTCACTCTCCTCTTTCACTTTCTTCAATAAGTTTGCTTTATTCCTAGAGCTGGGTTGGCTGTCTCTGTGTTTCCCATGTGGACTTTCTCCCTCTTCCTGTGATGGGCATCACCTTCCAGCTCGTCTTCCATCCATATTGGCCTGTGCTGTCCACTGGACCTCCGCTAGGCTCGTGACCCACATCATGAAGACTACACAAATGATAAAGCCTAGATATGGTATAGATAGAAGGTATCACACTGCTCTGCCTCCTTTATCTAGAGATGGGAAGTCCAAGGCCTAAGGGAGACAAGGCACTTGGCCAATTTTGCACATTTGGGCTGGCAGATCCAGCTTAGCATTTCTGGTTGCTCCTGTCCCACTCTTGTAACTGTGTCTTGTCACTTAGGTTGCTTATTTGGTTTTTCAATCAGCATATGTAGATAACTTGACCAACCCTACTGCTGACCCAGTTGTGTGTATGAGCTGGTTTCATGGACCATCCCCTCCTTTCTCTTTCTTTCCTTCCCCTACTTCCTACTCTCCTTCTCCCTTTTTCCTTCTCCTCTTCCTTGTCCCCCACCCTTTTTTCTAAAGAGTCCCTATGGTGATAAAGATCTTCCCAGGTGACTCAGTGGTAAAGAATCTGCTTACCAATGCGGGATAGTCTGCAAGAGACATGGGTTCAATCTCTAGATCAGAAGATTCCCTGGAGGAGGAAATGGCAACCTGCTCTAGTATTCTTGCCTGGAAAATTCCATGGACAGAGAAGCCTGGTGGGCTATAGTCCATGGGGTTGCAGAGTTGGACACAACTGAGTGACTTTATGAGCATGTATATGATGGTAACACAATTATTATTTTTGGAACTTTTTTTGTTATGGACCATTTTAGAAGTCTATACTGAATTTGTTACAATATTGCTTCTGTTTTATGTTTTGGTTTTTTGACCTGGAGTCATGTGGGATCTTTGCTCCCCAATCAGGGGTAGAACTGGCATCCCTGGCATTGGAAGGTGAAGTCTTAACCAATGGACCACCAGGAAAGCTCACCCCTTTTCCTTTCTTTGTGTGCAGCAATTTTGGGTATAAATCCATAAGGCATTTTGCATGTCACTGTGGGGAAAGACAGAGAATAAAAAATATAATCCCTCCCCTCAAGGAGCTTGAGGGTCCTGGAAGAAAATAGCAACAACATCAACATGAATAAAAATAACCAAACAGGTCCTGGTTCTCTTGATTGAAAATTTCATGGTATCAATCACTGAGCTTAGAGCTTCAGTTGCATGAATTTGATTAATATTGACTATAATCCTACGTGGTGGGGACTATTATTTTTCTACTTTACAGATGAGACATTAGAGATTTTATTTTATTTATTTATTTATGTTACTTAAGGCATTCATTTTAATCCTGGACTTTATTTATTTTAAATATTTTATTTAATTGGAGGCTGAATACTTTACAATATTGTATTGGTTTTGCCATACATTGACATGAATCAGCCATGGGTGTCCGTGTGTTCCGCATCCTGAACCCCCTGCCGCCTCCCTCCCCATACCATTCCTCTGGGTCATCCCAGTGCACTAGCTCTGAGCATCCTGTATCATGCATCGAACCTGGACTGGCGATTCAGTTCACATATGATAATATACATGTTTCAATGCTATTCTCCCAAATTGTCCCACCCTTGCCCTCTCCCACAGAGTCCAAAAGACTGTTCTATACGTCTGTGTCTCTTTTGCTGTCTCGCATACCGGGTTATCGTTACCATCTTTCTAAATTCTATATATATGCATTATTATACTGTATTGGTGTTTTTCTTTCTGGCTTACTTCACTCTGTATAATAGGCTCCAGTTTCATCCCCCTCATTAGAACTGATTCAAATGTATTCTTTTAAGGGCTGAATAATACTCCACTGTGTATATGTACCACAGCTTTCTTATCCATTCATCTGCTGATGGACATCTAGGTTGCTTCCATGTCCTGGCTATTATAAACAGTGCTGCAATGAACATTGAGGTACACGTGTCTCTTTCAATTCTGGTTTCCTCCAGTGTGTATGCCCAGCAGTGGGATTGCTGGGTCATAAGGCAGTTCTATTTCCAGTTTTTAAAGGAATCTCCACACTGTTCTCCATAGTGGCTGTACTAGTTTGCATTCCCACCAACAGTGTAAGAGGGTTCTCTTTTCTCCACACCCTCTCCAGCATTTATTGCTTGCAGACTTTTGGATCGCAGCCATTCTGACTGGCATGAAATGGCACCTCATTGTGGTTTTGATTTGCATTTCTCTGATAATGAGTGATGTTGAGCATCTTTTCATGTGTTTGTTAGCCATCCGTATGACTTCTTTGGAGAAATGTCTATTTAGTTCTTTGGCCCATTTTTTGATTGGGTTGTTTATTTTTCTGGAATTGAGCTGCAGGAGTTGCTTGTATATTTTTGAGATTATTTGTTTTTCAGTTGCTTCATTTGCTATTATTTTCTCCCATTCTGAAGGCTGTCTTTTCACCTTGCTTATAGTTTCCTTTGTTGTGCAGAAGCTTTTAAGTTTAATTACGTCCCATCTGCTTATTTTTGCTTTTATTTCCAATATTCTGGGAGGTGGGTCATAGAAGATCCTGCTGTGATTTATGTCGGAGAGTGTTTTGTCTATGTTCTCCTCTAGGAGTTTTATATTTTCTGGTCTTATGTTTAGATCTTTAATCCATTTTGAGTTTATTTTTGTGTATGGTGTTAGAAAGTGTTTTAGTTTTATTCTTTTACAAGTGGTTGACCAGTTTTCCCAGCACCACCTGTTAAAGAGATTGTCTTTTCTCCATTGTATATTCTTGCCTCCTTGTCAAAGATAAGGTGTCCATAAGTGTGTGGGTTTATCTCTGGGCTTTCTATTTTGTTCCATTGATCTATATTTCTGTCTTTGTGCCAGTACCATACTGTCTTGATGACTGTGGCTTTGTAGTAGAGCCTGAAGTCAGGCAGGTTGATTCCTCCAGTTCCATTCCTCTTTCTCAAGATTGCTTTGGTTATTCGAGGTTTTTTGTATTTCCATACAAATTGTGAAATTATTTGTTCTAGCTCTGTGAAAAATACCATTGGTAGCTTGATAGGGATTGCATTGAATCTATAGATTGCTTTGGGTAGTATACTCATTTTCACTATATTGATTCTTCCAATCCATGAACATGGTATATTTCCCCATCTAACAGTGTCCTCTTTGATTTTTTTCACCAGTGTTTTATAGTTTTCTATATATAGGTCTTTAGTTTCTTTAGGTAGAGATATTCCTAAGAATTTTATTCTTTTGTTGCAATGGTGAATGGGATTGTTTCCTTAATTTCTCTATTTTCTCATTATTAGTGATTAGGAATGCAAGGGATTTCTATGTGTTGATTTTATATCCTGCAACTTTACTATATTCATTGATTAGCTCTAGTAATTTTCTGGTGGAGTCTTTAGGGTTTTCTAGGTAGAGGATCATGTCATCTGCAAACAGTAAAAGTTTTACTTTTTCTTTTCCAATTTGAATTCCTTTTATTTCTTTTTCTGCTCTGATTGCTGTGGCCAAAACTTCCAAAACTAGTTGAACAGTAGTGGTAAGAGTAGGCACCCTTGTTTTGTTCTTGACTTTAGGGGAAATGCTTTCAGTTTTTCACCATTGAGGATAATGTTTGCTGTGGGTTTGTCATATATAGCTTTTATTATGTTGAGGTGTGTTCCTTCTATTCCTGCTTTCTGGAGAGTTTTTATCATAAATGTGTGTTGAATTTTGTCAGAGACTTTCTCTGCATTTATTGAGATAATCATATGGCTTTTATTTTTCAATTTGTTAATGTGGTGTATTACATTGATTGATTTGTGGATATTGAAGAATCTTAGAATTTTGTTAGGGATTTTTCCATCTATGTTCATCAGTGATATTGTCCTGTAGTTTTCTTTTTTGTGGCATCTTTATCAGGTTTTGGTATTAGGGTGATGGTGGCCTCATAGAATGAGTTTGGAAGTTTACCTTCCTCTGCAATTTTCTGGAATAGTTTGAGTAGGATAGGTGTTAACTCTTCTCTAAATTTTTGGTAGAATTCAGCTGTGAAGCCGTCTGGACCTGGGCTTTTGTTTGCTGGAAGAGTTCTGATTACAGTTTCAATTTCCTTACTTGTGATGAGTCTGTTAAGATTTTCTATTTCTTCCTAGTTCAGTTTTGGAAAGCTGTACTTTTCTAAGAATTTGTCCATTTCTTCCAAGTTGTCCATTTTATTGGCATATAATTGCTGCTAGTAGTCTCTTATGATCCTTTGTATTTCTGTGTTGTCTGTTGTGATCTCTCCATTTTCATTTCAATTTTGTTGATTTGATTTTTCTCCCTTTGTTTCTTGATGAGTCTGGCTAATGGTTTGTCAGTTTTATTTATCCTCTCCAAGAACCAGCTTTTGGCTTTGTTGATTTTTGCTATGGTCTCTTTTGTTTCTTTTGCATTTATTTCTGCCCTAATTTTTAAGATTTCTTCCCTTCTACTAACCCTGGGGTTCTTCATTTCTTCCTTCTCTAGTTGCTTTAGGTGTAGAGTTAGGTTATTTGACTTTTTTCTTGTTTCTTGAGGTATGCCTGTATTGCTATGAACTTTCCCCTTAGCACTGCTTTTGCAGTGTCCAACAGGTTTTGGGTTGTTGTGTTTTCATTTTCATTTGCTTCTATGCATATTTTGATTTCTTTTTGACTTCTTCTGTGATTTGTTGGTTATTCAGCAGCGTGTTGTTCAGCCTCCGTATGTTGGAATTTTTAATAGTTTTTATCCTATAATTGAGATCTAATTTTACTGCACTGTGGTCAGAAAAGATGCTTGGAATGATTTCAACGTTTTTGAATTTACCAAGGCTAGATTTATGGCCCAGGATGTGATCTATCCTGGAGAAGATTTCATGTGCACTTAAGAAAAAGGTGAAATTCATTGTTTTGGGGGTGAAATGTCCTATAGATATCAATTAGGTCTAACCAGTCTATTGTGTCATTTAAAATTTGTTTTTCCTTGTTAATTTTCTGTTTAGTTGATCTATCCATAGGTGTGAGTGGGATATTAAAGTCTCCCACTATTACTGTGTTATTGTTAATTTCCCCTTTCATACTTGTTAGCGTTTGTCTTATATATTGCGGTGCTCCAATGTTGGGTGCATATATAATTATAATTGTTGTATCTTCTTCTTGGATTGATCCTTTGATCATTATGTAGTGTCCTTCTTTGTCTCTTTTCACAGCCTTTGTTTTAAAGTCTATTTTATCTGATTTGAGTATTGCTACTCCTGCTTTCTTTCAGTCTCTATTTGTGTGGAATATCTTTTTCCAGCCCTTCACTTTCAGTCTGTATGTGTTCCTTGTTTTGAGGTGTGTCTCTTGTAGACAGCATATATAGGGGTTTTGTTTTTGTATCCATTCAGCCAGTCTTTGTCTTTTGGTTGGGGCATTCAACCCATTTACATTTAAAGTAATTATTAATAAGTATGATCCTATTGCCATTTACTTTGTTGTTTTGGGTTTGCGTTTATACACCCTTTCTGTGTTTCCTGTCTAGAGAAGATCCTTTAGCATTTATTGGAGAGCTGGTTTGGTGGTGCTGAATTGTCTCAGCTTTTGCTTGTCTGGAAAGCTTTTGATTTCTCCTTCATATTTGAATGAGATCCTTGCTGGGTACAGTAATCTGGGCTGTAGGTTATTTTCTTTCATCACTGTAAGTATGTCTTGCCATTCCCTCCTGGCCTGAAGAGTTTCTATTGAAAGATGAGCTGTTATCCTTATAGGAATCCCCTGTGTGTTATTTGTTGTTTTTCCCTTGCTGCTTTTAATATTTGTTCTTTGTGTTTGATCTTTGTATAATTTGATTAATATGTGTCTTGGGGTGTTTTGCCTTGGGTTTATCCTGTTTGGAACTCTCTGGGTTTCTTGGACTTGGGTGATCACTTCCTTCCCAATTTTAGGGAAGTTTTCAACTATTATCTCAAGTATTTTCTCATGGTCTCTCTTTTTGTCTTCTTCTTCTGGGACTCCTATGATTCTAATGATGGAGCATTTAACATTGTCCCAGAAGCCTCTGAGATTGTCCTCATTTCTTTTAATTTGTTTTTCTTTTTTCCTGTTTCATTTATTTCTACGTTTCTATCTTCTACCTCACTAATCCTATCTTCTATCTCTGTTTTTCTACTGTTGGTTCCCTCTAGAGTATTTTTGATCTTATTTATTGCATTATTCATTATAAATTGACTCTTTTTTATTTCTTCTAGGTCCTTGTTAAACCTTTCTTGCATCTTCTCAATTCTTGTCTCCAGGCTATTTATTGTAACTCCATTTTGTTTTCAAGATTTTGGATCATATTCACAATCATTACTTGGAATTCTTTATCAGGTAGATTCCCTATTTCTTCCTCTTTTGTTTGGTTTGATGGGCATTTATTCTGTTCTTTTGCCTGCTGGGTATTTCTCTGCCCTTTCATCTTGTTTTTATTGGTGTGTTTGGAGTGGCCTTTCTGTATTCTGGCAGTTTGTGGTTCCTCTTTATTGTGGAGGTTCCTCACTGTGGGTGGGGTTGTATGGGTGGCTTGTCAAGGTTTCCTGGTTAGGGAAGCTTGTGTCAGTGTTCTGGTGGGTGGAGCTGGATTTCTTCTCTCTGGAGTGCAATGAAGTGTCCAGTAATGAGTTATGAGATGTCAGTGGTTTTGGAGTAACTGTGAGCTGCCTGTATCTTGAAGCTCAGGGCTGTGTTCCTGTGTTGCTGGAGAATTTGCGTGGTATGTCTTGCTCTGGAACTTGCTGGCCCTTGGGTGATGCTTGGTTTCAGTGTAGGCATGGAGGCGTTTGATGAGCTGTTATTGGTTAATGTTCCCTGGAGTCAGGAGTTCTCTGGTGTTCTCAGGTATTGGACTTAAGCCTCTGGTTTTCAGGTTTATTCTTACATTAGGCTCAAGACTTCTCCTTCTATATTTCACTTTCAGATAGTTCCTTGAGCCAGCTTATAATTCTCGATATCTATAGGCCCCTTCCTATGTAATCAGTGCTAACTACAGGATTTTAATCTGTTGCACATGTCACTTCCAAGGCAGTTCCCTCTGTTTTCGCTTCTTCTGTTTGCTGGTCTCTGCAGTGTCTAATTTCCACCCTGATGCAAGTGGGTGGTGGTGGACACTTTTAAGGCTCTCTTGTTCAGTCTTGCTGTGGGGAGGGAGGAGCACTGCAAACAAATATCACTGACATCTGTGGGGAGTGCTCACAGTGATTCAGCCACACTGGGTTTGCCCCCACTCACAGTGTGTGTGCTTTCCCTGTCTACACTGCTTAGGCTCTAGGTTGCTCTGCTGGGAACTGTGTGAGGCCGGCCCTGGGTTGTATGCACTTCTCAGGTCTAAGATGCTCAGGTTCAGGTATTCAGGTAGTCCTCAAAGGCACAGACTCAGTTGGGTGTGGGTTTTGTGCCCTTCCCAGATCCAAGCAGCTCAGGTACCAGGTGTTTGGTGAGCGCGGTCACTGCAACTTATTGCCTCCCCGTCCCTGCTGCTCGTTTTTCTGGGTGTGCAACCAGCGCACTTTCTCAGGCAGATGTCGACTGTCCAGAATGCCAAGAAGTCTTGGTTAGCAATGAAGCCTGCTTGCAGTTTGGTAGAGGATGCCTCTCTGGGGCCACGATTGCCCCCTTCTGACTCTGGCTGCCCTCGCCTGCCTGTCTCCAGCGGGGGAATGGGCCGGTCTGCAGCCGGCTAGCTCTGCTCAGTCCTTTATTCTGTGAGTGGGCCTGGCAGTGTCTTAGGTTAGGGCTTTTTGCATGGTAGCTATCCCACAGTCTGGTTTGCTATCTCAAGTTACTTCCCTCAGATTGCCCTCAGGGCATTCAGGCCTGGTCCTTACTCTAAGCAATGCAGCCCACGCCTCCCTGCCCAGCACCCCCTTGCTAGTGGCAGATGCAGGCTTCTGTGCTGCTTCTCTGATAGGGGAGTTACCGTTGGGCACGTAATCTGTGGGTTTTAATTATTTATTTATTTTCCCTCCTTGTTATGTTGCCCTGTGAGTACCAAGGCTTGCCACAGACTCAGCAGTGAGAGTGTATCCTGGTGTTTGGAAACTTCTCTCTTTTTAAGACTCTGTTCCTGGGATGGATCTCCATCCCTACCTCTTTGTCTCTCTTTTTATCTTTTATATTTTTTTCCTACCTCCTTTCGAAGACAATAGGCTGCTTTTCTGGGTGCCTGATGTCTTTTGCCGGCATTCAGAAATTGTTTTGTGGAATTTACTCAGCGTTCAAATGTTCTTTTGATGAATTTGTGGGGGAGAAAGTGGTCTCCCTGTCTTATTCCTCTGCCATCTTAGGACTGCCTGGGCATTTGAGATTTTAAAAGAAGTTACAGAACTGTCCCCAGATCAAGGTCACACAGAAAGGAAGTGGTGGCAAAAACACATGTACATGAAGGACTTCCCTGGTGGTCCAGTGGCTAAGAATCCAACTTGCAATGCAGAGGACATGGGTTCGATCCCTGGTCAGGGATCTAAAATCTCACATGCCGCAGGGTAACTAAACCTACATGCTGCAACTAGAGAGTCTGTGTGCTGTGATGAAAGGTCTCACATGACACAACGAGGATCATGCAGCTTCACCTAAGACCAATCCAGTGAAAAATAAAATAAAATAAAAGATAAGTACATGAGAAGGTGAGGGAAGAAAGGGGGAGAGTCTGCATACATGTCGCATCCTGGACTTACCATGCATGTCAGCAAGTGGACCCTTCAGGCTATGAGCAGCTTAGAAAAAAAACAGAGAGAGAGAAGAAAAACGAAGCTCCAGAGCAACTCAGCAGAGCTTGAGGAGCTCTCTCCTCTTCACCAGCCTTGTAGAGAGGTCTTCAATGATCCTCTGCAGGGCAGAATTAAGAAATTGTGCCATTTATAAGAACTGGAGAAGGCAATGGCATCCCACTCCAGTACTCTTTCCTGGAAAAGCCTATGGATGGAGGAGCCTGGTGGGCTACAATCCATGGGGTCTCTAAGAGTCGGACATGGCTGAGCGACTTCACGTTCACTTTTCACTTTCATGCATTGGAGAAGGAAATTGCAACTCACTCCAGTGTTCTTGCCTGGAGAATCCCAGGGATGGGGGAGCCTGGTGGGCTGCCGTCTATAGAGTCTCACAGAGTCGGACATGACTGAAGCGACTTAGCAGCAGCAGCACCAGCAGCATAAGAACTGTGGTGTTGGAGAAGACTCTTGAGAGTCCCTTGGGGAGCAAGGAGATTAAACCAGTCAATCCTAAAGGAAATAAGTCCTGAATATTCGTTGGCAGGACTGACACTGAAGCTGAAGCTTCAATACTCTGGCCACCTGATGTGAAGAACTGACTCACTGGAAAAGACCCGGATGCTGGGAAAGATTGAGGGCAGGAGGAGAAGAGGGTGACAGAGGATGAGATGGTTGGATGGCATCACTGACTCAATGGACATGAGTTTGAGCAAATTCTGGGAGATGGTGAAGGACAGGGAAGCCTGGCATGCTGCAGTCTATGGGGTTGCAAAGAGTCGGACAGGACTTTGTGAGTGAACAAAACAAAACATAATTCTGGAGACTGATTAGGGTGAATCTGAACAGGATTCCTTAATTAGCCTATAGAATTGGCTCCTGTGGGTTGGTGGCAGGTCCATGGGAGGTGGGTGGGGCCTTCCAGGTCAGGTACCACCATCCCTGTGACTCAGATCACCCCCAGGATGTAGAAACCCTCCAAGAGCTCCAGGGGCCTTGGGCAGATCCAGTGGCCCCATGCTGACACAGTTATGGCCACCTTCCGGGCTTCCCTTTGGCTTCTCATGGTGCTCCCCCAGCCTTGAGCGATGGAGGATCCCTGACCCTCCTCTGGGGTTTCCCTCCAGCCCTGCACAGCCAGGCCATTCTGAGAAGTTTGCTTTGTAAATGGAAGACTCACAGACTCTTTTTCCAATACAGTAAGGCTGTCTATACATGAGCCAAAAGATGTACATCTCGGGGCTTTATCGGATTAAGTATGTTTCTGGCAAACACTTTAAATACAAACAGAGACTGGAATAAATGCAGCCTAGCAAGCTTTAGGTTCTATCGTGTTTACTTCCTGCAGAACGAGTGATCATTTCGAGATGCGTCATTTTGTTCAGTTCATCTTTAAGGAAACAAAGATCACTGTGATTCATAAACAAGCAGGATGAGACACCACCATTACAATCAGGACCCACTCATGCATACCAGGAAGTGCCCTTTTCCTCTTTCTTCTTTCCCTTTGCTCTGCATGCTCAGAGGCCATAATGATGGCTGTTCTAGGTCTTCGCTCATTATAAGGTCAACACAGTTGGACCTCTGTACCTTGTTTACAATCAAACGCTCATATCCAGCCCTTTAATGCTGCTGTGTGGTTTCTGCTGGGCAGCCTTTGGGTGATGGAATCAGGAGGTATCATTCGGGGAGGGCTGGTTGGAGGGAGGGAATAGTTTTGTTTCCCTGGATAGTGCTTCACTTCGAGTAATTTGTCTAAAAGCCATTCTCTTTCAGTCTTAAGGCTTTAAAGCCCTTCCCTTCATGCAGAATGAGAAGGATGTGGCTCATGGCTCAGTGAAGTGAGTGGCCAGTGGCCCAGGGGACCTCACGGCAAGATCAGGCAAAGTGCCCAACACTGGAGGAGACTAAGCCCACAAGAGGGGCCTGGGAGGAAGTAGATCTTGGATAATTATCCTTTTGTAAAAATTTAAACTGATAATCTCTCTTCTGCGTGTTACACTTTTCTTCCTGGATCTTTAACACTTACATTTAAATAACATTTAAATCTGTGAGCCTCCTTTCATCCTCCATTCTCTGAGTCATTCTGCATCTCTCTCCCATCACAGATTTGGCATTGTTCTCTACCGGGCTTTTGACATTTTTCAACTCATTCCTCATTCCTTTTGCCATTACTCCAGTCTGCCTGTGCTTCTATCTGTCCACTCTAGTTGGTCTGTCTAAGGTCATGAACCTAAGGGTTTTCCTCTGAGTCCTAGGCTTACAAGACCCATCAGCCCTATTACATGCTGCTACCCTTATAGTCTTTTGGAAGGTTTTCTTCCACTGTCATCTCTATTACCAGCTCCCCCTGCATTTGCACCACCTTGTGACTAAGCCACAGTCTCCTTTGATGGCTCCTCTTGGTCTTGCTAATGCACACCTCAAGGATGAGTATTGTTTCAGGCTTTGTTTTGGTCTTCATCTCTTCATACACACTCACCTTGGCGGTTGCCAGCTCTTTGTCATAGATCCACATAGCCCGCATTTCTCTGCTAAGACTCAGACCTATATGTCTAAGTTTCTTCCCCAAAAGTCCATTGTTTAATGGGAAATTCCAGTTCAAAACATCCAAACTGATGCTCATTTTCCTACCCCAGTAATTCTACTTTTCCCATATTATCTTTAGCAACAAATGCCATTTCTGTTTTCGGTTTCTCCAACTGGAAATTTGAATCAATCTTTCGATTGTCTCTAATCTGTTCAGTGTCTACACGCTCTCATCAAATCCTGTTAATTTTACTTTTGTGCATGCATGTTAAGTCACTTCAGCTGTGTCTGACTCTGTGATCCTATGGACTATAGCCTGCTAGGCTCCTCTGTCCATGGAGATTTTCCAGGCAAGAATAGTGGAGTGGGTTACCATGCCCTTCTCCAGGGGATCTTCCCAACCCAGGGATCAACTTGCATCTCTTACATCTCCTGCATTGGCAGACAGGTTCTTTACCACTAGTGCCGCCTGGGAAACCCCCTTTACTTTTTAGTATATCTATAAAATCTAAACATTTCCCCATCTTACTGCTCCTATGCCAGGTGAGGCCTGAATTAAGATATCCCCTAATGGGTTTCCCTGCTTCTTCATATAGAAACAATGGAGACTTTTCTAGAATGTATGTCTGATGTTACCTGTGGAATAAAGCTCAAGCTCCTTGTCATGACTTGCAAAGCCCTTGTAATGTGACCCCTTTTTGACTCTTCAATTTTGCTTCTCACCACTTCTGCCTCTCCCTGTCTCCCCTGTAGTACTGAGCATCTTTAATTTCCTTATACAGGTTTATGACTTCACTTCTAAAACTTTGAACATGCTGGTCCCAGGAATATTTTGTCCTCTTCTCCCCTGGCGAATTCCTATCCACACTTTATTTTTTAATTTATTTTTTATTTTTTATTTTATTATTTTTTAAATACTTTATTCTACATTACAATACTGTATTTATTTTGCCAAACATTGACATGAATCAGCCACAGGTGTCCACGATCTCCCAATGCCGAAGCCCCCTCCCACCTCCCACCCCATATCATCTCCCTGAATCATCCTGTGCACCAGCCCCATGCCTCCTGTATCCTGTATTGAACATAGACTGGCACTTCGTTTCTTACAAGATAGTATATATGTTTCAATGCCATTCTCCCAAATCATCCCACCCTCTCCCTCTCCCTCAGAGTCCAAAAGTCCATTCTATACCTCTGTGTCTCTTTTTGTTGTCTCACATAGAGGGTCATCATTACTATCTTTCTAAATTCCATATATATGTGTCAGTATAGTGTATTGGTGTTTTTCTTTCTGGCTTACTTCACTCTGTATAATCAGCTCCAATTTCATCCATCTCATTAGAACTGAGCTGTGATCCAAAAGTCTACAAGCAATAAATGTTGGAGAGGATGTGAAGAAAAGGGAACCCTCTCACACTGCTGGTGGGAATGCAAACTAGTACAGCCACTATGGAAAACAGTGTGGAGATTCCTTAAAAATTGCAAATAGAACTGCCTTATGATCCAGCAATCCCACTGCTGGGCATACACACCGAGGAAACCAGAACTGAAAGAGACACATGTACCCCAATGTTCATTGCAGCACTGTTTATAATAGCCAGGACATGGAAGCAACCTAGATGTCCATCAGCAGATGTATAGATAAGAAAGCTATGGTACATATACACAATGGAGTACTACTCAGCCCTATCCACACTTTAGCATTGCTCTTAGATGTGGTTTAGGTGTTTTTTTCCTCAAGGCCTGGCTTGTACCCACAGGTTGGACCATGTGCCTCTCTTCTGGTCTCATAGGACACATTGCTACCGGGGTCTGGTCACATCTTCTTGTATCCATGCTCTGAAGTAGTGTCCTCTCACATTCGCTCTTCCCTTTATCATGCAAAAGGGCAGTCTGGCCAATGAGACAATATAGGAAATGTCATGCATGTATAGACACATGACAACAGCTTGTACTTTGGAGTTTGTTCTCTTTCTCTGTGACAGGGCTTACCACTTTGTTGCATGATGTAAGAAGCACAGCCCAGTCATCCCTGTTCCCCTGGATAGCAGTTACTTAACCATCAGAACTGTGAGATGCTACTTGGGACCAGGTACTTTCCATCTGGGACGCTGTTGTTCCCATATTCCTTGTGTTAGTCATCCCTCTGGGGTCAGCCTAAATGTCACTTTCCCGAAGACTCTGCCTGATACTCCTCCTGAACCAGGTCCCCTTGGCATAAGCTCTCATCAGACCCTTTACTTTTCTTTCATTGCACATGCCTCAGCTTGTATTTAATGTATTTAATTGTCCAATTATTGGTTTAACCAGTGGTAAACTCTCCAAGGGCACCGAACAGATCTATAGCCCATGGCTCATTGCAGACCCTTAGGTACTTATTGAAAGAAGAATGAATGAGTAGTTAATGCTCAGGGTGAGTGGCCTTGTGGTTGGAAGGGAGATCATTGGAGAGACAGTGAACAATTCTGCATTTCATGCTGGCTTGGTTTCTGCCATCACCCTGTCGTGTATCTTGTCACTTGCCTGTATGTTTCTTGACTTTTATAACCCAAAGTCACACCTAAGGTAGATGGTCAGCAATTCTAGCTTTCACAGTTTTCAAGGGTCAAGGTCTCCCAATCCATCTGATAGCCTATTTTCTGGTGCTTTAGTGCAGTTGGAGAACTAGCATTTCAACCTTTCCCATCTAAGGTGTAGGAAGGCAGCCTACTGTGGCAGATAAGAGTGGGGGGCAAAGGACTCATAAGACGAGAGATGGAGTCCCATCTCTGACCATCACTAGCTGTGTGACCTGGAACAAAGGCTCAACATCTCTGAATCTCAGTTTCCTCATTTATGAGATTATTGTTGTAGGGACTGAATATGTTGTAATGTATTAAAATGTGAAACATAGCTCAGTCAGTCATGCCTGCATCTGGTCCATGATTCTTTTTCTCATTTTGCTGTTTTTAGCTTATTTTTCTTTCTTTCTTTTTTTTTTTTTTTTTTTTGGTACCAATAGACACATGATAAATATTAGTGCAGTGAATGGACGGGGAGTCTGGAGGACTAATTTCCTGCTCACCATCTTCTTCTCATTAATGGAAAGTTTAGTAGATAGCCTATAACCTGTGGAGAACGAATCTTGGTCTTTCTTGTTCTTTAATCTGTTTCTCAGTGGGAGTTCAGCCACTCACTTCTGACATGGGTTTTCTATAATCTACGCATTTGCTACGTGCTAGACCTATGGCATTAACCTATACAGCCCTGTTCTTGCTGGAGCTGACAAAGCCAAGGCGATTACCTTCTGTCTTTCCTGGCGGCACATCCTTCATTTCCAAAGGAGGATCAGAGGATGATACTTAAAATAAGAATTTTAGTTGGCTAAGTTTAAGAGTCTGAGAATAAAAGTCAAATGCAAGAAGATTATCTGGCTCTCAGCCCAAAGCTTTTATATTGGGATATAAATTGGATACTAAGTCTTTTGCTTTTAACTTTTCACCTCTCAGTGTCCTATTTCCCTGAAACAACCTCATACTTATCCAAACGACCACTTCAGTGGCCCCTGGATCCTGGGACTGGAATTCTTGAGCCAGTTTCAGGAAGATGATGATGATGGGGGGTATCCACAGATGGAGGAGGGTGGGAGCCTTGAGACCCGAGGAGACAATGTGTCTTCTGATCTAGTGACTTAATGGTAAACATTCCACATGTAGAACATTCTTTCTGGAAGATTCTGGTTAGATTCCATGCACAGGAAGAGGACTATTCCTATGACCATTTTGACTTTGGTTTTCTTACCACTCATCACACCAGTTGTCCTCCTGTTAGTTGCTTCAGTTGTGTCGGACTCTTTGCGACACCATGGACTGTAGCTCACCAGGCTTCTCTGCCCATGGGATTCTCCAGGCAAGAATTCTGGAGTGGGTAGCCATTCCCTTCTCCAGGGGATCTTCCTGACCCAGAGATAGAACCCGTGTCTATTATGTCTCCTGCATTGGCAGCCGAGTTCTTTACCACTGTGGTCACACCGGTAATTGCTCATATAGTCTTTCTGATGGATTTGAAAGTTCTCTGTGGGAGTGGAGACCATGCCTGTTTTGTTTATAACGATATGCTCAGCCACAGAATATTGGTTTTCAACCTTAGAACATCAGAATTAGGGAGCTGTTTAAAAATGTACATGCCCTGAGTCCCCTTTCCAGTTGAATCTCATTAGGGAAATTTGAGAAAACCTCCCTACATATGTATGTTTCAAGTGGAACCGAGATGAGACTTCTAGAGGAACAATAAAAGAAAATGGAGAACTACTTTTCTGAACTGCATGAAGGTCAAGATGGAAGAGACTGGTCACTGGCCTGGCAAAAAGTTAATAAAAAGGAAAGAGAAATCTAAACCACTTCCAGTGTTCTGGAAGCTATAGAGGTTTTTACTTTGTGGCTACTAAAACAATTGAGACAGTCTTAGGAACTACTAGTGCCTAAGCTGGGCTTCCCTGGTAGCTCAGCTGGTAAAGAATCCATCTGCAATGCAGGGGACCCCAGTTTGATCCTGGGTTGGGGAGACACCCTGGAAGAGGGCATGGCAACCCACTCCAGTATTCTTGTCTGGAAAATCCCCATGGACAGAGGTGCCTGGTGGGCTACAGTCCATGGGGTCACAAAGAATTGGACGCGACTGATTGACTAAGTACAGTATAGTCCAGTACCTAAGCCTTCCTCATAGAATGGACTTCAGGACTGACCATTTTTAAAACACTTTTCAGGCAATTCTGATATTCTAAGGCAGTGAACCAGTGGTCAGAAGGGCAGGAAAAAACATCTCTTTCTGTTTCTAATGTTCCATATTGCTAAGAATCTTGCTTATGAATTACAACGTTATGCTGTAAAGTCAGAATTCAATTGGAGCTCCTGTAGTCAACTCTCCATTATCTTGAAATAGATTTATCCATTTACATTTTAGTCCTGATTAAATTTCAGTAGAGATCTGGGATAAATCCTGTCTTTGTGAGTCAGAGTTTGAATGTTGACCATAGAGTGTGTGAATCCTGTATTTGAATTTTCTATCACTGTATTACTTAAAAACTCATCCCTAGCCTGGCCCACACTAAGTGTTTTGATCTCTTCCCATATCCTCAGCTTTGGTCTTTACTTACTTTGCTCTCTCTACCTTGGATTTCCTTTCATTGCTGAACTGGCTAAGCTTTTTTTTTTTTTTTTCTTTTTTTTTTAACCTTCTTGGGTTGTTTACACATCCTGCTTTCTGTCTCTCCATTCTTCACCTGTCTTGTTTTAGAATCTGATTCATTTGAATCATTAAGTTTGAGACTCACTGGTGTATCTCACTTGATTCTTAGAATAACCCTGAAAGGTAGATATTATGGTCCCCACTTTAAAGATGAAAAAGCTGAGGCCAAGAGAAATAATTAACATGAATATGTCTTACCAAACATGAAGCAGAGACTGTGTTTCTAGTATACATCATCATGTTGCCTGTGAGCACAGAGCCCGAGTCTCATCTTTACTCTGCTGCTTCTTAGCTGAATCTCTTGGAATGTTAATTTTTTCATCTGTATAATAAGTTGGTTGGGCCAGATGATCTGTAAGATTCTAAAATCTGTAGTTTTAATGCAAGTCTGTTTTACATATGTTCATTTTTCAAGAGTGGGAACCTGAATTAGGGCAAAGAATTTAAAAGTTTGGAATTAGTATACAGGGAATCACACCTCAAGTGGACAGCATTTCCTTTGCTTTGCATTACCAATTATGGTATTTCTTTCTGACTAATGGCCAGCATCTGCCTATTGAATGGAATTATGATTTCCTTCCTCCTTTCTCCAAAGTAACAACAGCAGATAAAGTCACCCCATGGGGAGGAGAGGAGAGATGTAATTTTGGAACCATGAGAGAACTCCAACTAACAGTAAGAAGTTGTTGGCAAAACATAAAGGAAGATGAAATAAGATGTGTCCTTGTTTGAGCTTTCTCATTTTGAGATGATCTCAAAGGAGAGAGGAGAGAAATGTATTCACAGTATAAATAGGACCTTCCTGTAGATCAGCTAAATTTTCTTTTTCCTATTAGGGTTGTTAGTGATTTCACACATATGAATTGTTCTGAGCTGCAGTAGTGGAGAGGAAGAGCAGAATGGGCAGCTTACAACAGCAGATAATGTAATGTTACTGTTGAACAGGACCTTAGAGTATCAATTCTTTTTATGGTCAATACACTGAAGTTCAGAGGAAGTTGTCCTAGATTACATACCGTGTGTGGCAGCCTAGACTACAATCTAGGACTCTGAGCCCTTAGGGCCACCACTGCAGCAGTGTTTCCCAAAGTGCACAAGATTTGCCATAAGTGTTATGTAATTATCAACATGATACATAGTTGAATTCTTGTTTTATTTTTTAATTGGAGGATAATTTAATAGTTAGGCCTTTTCTCCCCAACTTTAAGATAAGTGATAATAGTTTTTCATTTATTGTAGTGGTACAATTTTTTTTTGAAATCGACAGACTAAATCAAAGGAATAAGTTTAAAAATTACAATTGTAAAGATGTTTAAAATTTAAAAATTAAATAGTATATTGCAAGTTGTTAAAAATTTAAAAATTAAATAGTATACAGTACAGTTGGTTCACAGATATGCAACAGTTATTAAGGTAGTAAAAGATGAAGTGAAGTGTGAAGTTCAGGAAATGCTACACCATTTGCTGAGTGATCCACAAGCCTTTGATGTTTTAACTAGTTTGTATTTCATGATTGAAGAGGGAGCCACACAATTAATAGTAAAATTATATATGGGTTTTTCCAGTAGATCTTATGGAAAATCTGAATGAACTTTTTATTTGGCTCAGGTAAGATGTATGGTTTCTGGTTTCTCTTTCTTTCTTAATATGCTCAGACAGGAATCAGTTTGGCCTATGATTGTACCTCAAGCAATTTGGGCTACATGGTGCTGAAGTAACAACCTAAAAATGTCAACGACTTACAGTCACCATTTTGGTTTTGGCTTATTTTGTATCTCCATCATTGATCTGGCTTTGGTGTTTCACTCAGAGACCCAGGCTAAAGGGCAGTCCCTATCAGAGGTATTGCTGGTATCTCAACTGAAGTGAGAGAGGCAGGAGAACTGGAAGATTCTGTGCATATGTGGCACAGATCACATCACATTCACTCAGACTTCAGTGGCCGAAATAAGTTCTGTCTCCATTGAAGATGCCACTGGGTGGGTATAATCCTCCTATAGATAGGCCCAGTGGGGAAGAACTGGGTATTGTGACAATCATATAATCTGCCACTATTTAATTATTGCTAATATTAACAAACCACTCCATGAAGAACACATACCAATCACTGAGAGCTATTTGTAGCTGTCTTATGTATTGGGACCCTTCAAAAGTAGGGAAATGTCTGATGTTGCTATTTTCTGCACGTATAATTCTTCATGCGATTACATCATCTCACAGGGCATTGGTTACTTCTCTGCTGGCCTTTACAAAATTGGATGGAGAAGAGCAAGGATGGTCTGACTATTATTAGTAAGTAGTTCTACCTGTCAGTTATTTTGACCTGTGTTGATTCAGTAAAGTTTGGGGTTCTGGAATATGTAGTCTCTGAAATTTCTTAGTACTTTCTCTCTGAAACATCTATGAGATTCTGCCTTGAATTTTTCTTTAATTGGCTGTTTTAGGCTCATGTTTTAGATTGTAATTTGGCTGGGGGGCAGAGCAACTGCCTATGATTGCTTAGGGTGGGAAGAGTGGGGGTAGGCATAGACAGTGAGACCCTTAGGTGTCTTGGAGTTCCCTTGAACTGGGCTGCCCCTGCCTGGAAGAAGGGGTGCATTCTAGGAATCTGTACAAAGGTGGGTTATGGGCTAGGAGAAAGTTCTAGCATGTAGTCCTTCAGTTCAGTTCAGTTCAGTTCAGTCCAATAGCTTAGTTGTGTCGAACTCTTTGTGACCCTATGAATCACAGCATGCCAGGCCTCCCTGTCCATCACCAACTCCCAGAGTTCACCCAAACTCATGTGCATTGAGTCAGTGATGCCATCCAGCCATCTCATCCTCTCTCGTCCCCTTCTCCTCTTGCCCCCAACCCCTCCCAGCATCAGGGTCTTTTCCAATGAGTCAATTCTTCACATGAGGTGGCCAAAGTATTAGAGTTTCAGCCTCCAAAGAACACTCAGGGCTGATCTCCTTCAGAATGGACTGGTTGGATCTATTTGCTATCCAAGGGACTTTCAAGAGTCTTCTCCAACACCACAGTTCAAAAGCATTAATTCTTTGGTGCTCAGCTTTCTTCACAGTCCAACTTTCACATCCATACATGACTACTGGAAAACCATAGCCTTGACTAGATGGACCTTAGTCGGCAAAGTAATGTCTCTGCTTTTGAATATGCTATCTAGGGTGGTCATAACTTTTCTTCCAAGGAGGAAGCGTCTTTTAATTTCATGGCTGCAATCACCATTGCATTGATTTTGGAGCCCCCAAAATAAAGTCTGACACTGCTTCCACTGTTTCCCCATCTATTTCCTATGAAGTGATGGGACCAGATGCCATGATCTTCATTTTTTGAATGTTGAGCTTTAAACCAACTTTTTCACTCTCCTCTTTCACTTTCATCAAGAGGCTTTTTAGTTCCTCCTTGCTTTCTGCCATAAGGGTGGTGTCATGTGCATATCTGAGGTTATTGATATTTCTCCCGGCAATCTTGATTCCAGCTTGTGCTTCTTCCAGTCCAGCATTTCTCATGATGTACTCTGCATATAAGTTAGTGAATGTTTATAAGTAGAGTATATAGATGACGAAAAGTTTGTCCTGGCATCTGGTAAAATTCTGTGAGGACTTAGCGATATCTTGATTTTCCTGTTGGTTTAGATTTCAGATTTGACTTTTCTTCAAGGGGTAATTTCTGTCTTGATGCAAAAGAAGTGCCCTCTTACCTTTGCCTGGGAGTGGATAGATGAGGCTGCCTCTGGGAGCTGTGTTATATTAATTTAGTGTCATTCCTGCCACATTCTAGGATGTTCTACAGGTTTTTAAGGTAGGCAGCTTCTCTAGGGGGAGCCATCCAGACTTGAGTACAACAGAGGAGGACCTGGGCACAGGTCTGTGGAGGGATAGACAACCAGTAAGCAGGCCCTTGGATAGAAAGATTGTTGTTGTTCAGTCACTTAAGTTGTGTCTGACTCTTTGTGATCCCATGGACTGCAGCATGCCAAACTTCCCTATCCGTCACTATCTTCTGGAGTTTGCTCAAACTCATGTCCACTGAGTCAATGATACTATCCAACCATCTCATCCTCTGTCACTCCTTTCTCTTGCCCTCAGTCTTTCCCATCCTCAGGTCTTTTCCAATGAGTGGGTTCTTCTAATCAGGTGGCCAAAGTGTTGGAGCTTCAGCTTCAGCATCAGTCCTTCCAATGAATATTCAGGGTTCATTTCCTTTAGGGTTGACTGGTTTGAACTCTTACAGTCCAAGGGACTCTCAAGCGTCTTGTCCAGCATACTTCTGTAGAAGTGCACCCCTAGAAATCAGTCTCCACTTCTCTCTCTCTTCCCCCTTCCTCTGTGGGTCAGGGGAGATGGCTGAAAGGGGCACTTAAGTGCAGGGTAGGGGACCTGGCTGGGAAGGAGACCTTGGGGATGAGAATCCAGCGTCTCCTACAACAGCACGTGAGACTTAATTGCTTGCAGGGCTGTTTTGTTAATGAACAAGACATGCACTGGCTATGTGTCAAATCACCTCAGTCTTTATTTGGCTTCAAGCTGAGCCTTTTACAATATATGTGTCTCTGGGGGATTGAAGCTCTTAAACAATTGTGACTTTGGCGGTTTTAACTGAGCTGACATTGCAGTTCTTAAAACACCAGAGTCTGACTCTTCCTGGTAAGCAGATCCTGGCCAGGCAGAGGAGCTTAGAGTAACCATGGGGCGCAGGATGGGGGCGAGGAGGGTGCTGCTGTGCTCAGGGAGAGGAGGCTGTCAGTGCTTGGTCTAAGAATGCCTCCTTCATTTACCTCTGGGAAGTGAAACTTACCTATTAGCAATTCAATCCTTTCATTCAAGCTCCTTCAGTAAGCATCTGAGTATTGTTCTGCCTGCAATGTGGGAGACTCACATTTGATTCCTGGGTTCAGAACATTCCCTAGAGAAGGGAATGGCTACCCACTCCAGTATTCTTGCCTGGAGAATCCCATGGACAAAAGAGCCGGGTAGGCTATAGTCCATGGGTTCACAATGAGTCGAACTCGACTGAGCGACTTAACACTTTTACTTTTCATTGATAGAAGTGTCTGCAACACATTGGTTAAGAGCAGGTATTCTGGAGTCCAAGAGACCTAGCTTTATATTCTAGATCTGCTGCCTTTAAACTATGTGCCTTTAGGACATGTTTCTGAACTTCTCTAAGCCTGATTTTCCTCCCCTGTAAAATGGAGCTAATAACTGCCACCTCTATGTTTATGGCCAGTTTGTGAGGGATGTTTGTGTTTATTGGGGTTTCTTATAAATTCTTTTCACGTGCGGGTAGTTGGGTTATGCTTACTTCGTGAAATGAGTTTGTGAGTGTTCCTTCCTCTTGTGTTTTCTGGAAAAGCTTGTGTACAATTGGTGTTTTCCCCCTCCTTTCTAAAATGATAGAATTTGGCAGCAGATTTTAGTGCAACATTCCTGTCCTATTGGGCAGCTAAAAATCAAGGAGTCTTGGAAGGGGGTTAAATGGTTTCTCTTGCTGCACAGGTCTGAAGTAGCAGTCTGGCAAGGGTGAATAGAGAGTGGAAGAAAGCAGTTCCGTGAAATTCCCTAAGTGAGGACGAAACAGAGAAGGAGAGGGTACTGTTGGCAGCACCAGCCAAGGCCAGAGCAAATGGAAGTGGTTTCAGGGTGTTTGTGGCACAGTCCTTGGTGGGGTCAGTGCACCCATGCCCTGACATGCAGGGACTCAGCCCCAGAAGGAAATTTGCATCTCCTTGGGGAATGGATGCCGTATTTGCCTTAGAAGCATTACAACCACATTCATTCCAACAAGGTGATAAATAATAGGGCATTATCAAGCAAGGTTTCTCATCTGCCAATCAGATCTAAAAGCCACATGAGGTAGAGAAAACTGCAGGCTCATTCTAGCTCCCAGAGAGCCGATGTCCACGTGTGGGATTTGAATCTTCAGTTCTTATCAAGTGGGGAGATAGGAGAGTAACCATAGTAATCAACAAGTGGGGAGACAGGAGAGTAACAGTGGTGATCAGCAGCTGCTGGACGTCAAGGGTTTCCTTTGTCCCAGACACTGTGCCAAATGCTTTATGTGCCTTGTTAGTGTTTGTTGCTCAGTTGTGCCCAACTCTCTGTGACCCCATAGACTGTTCCTGGGATTCTCCAGATAAGGATACTGGAGTGGATTGCCATTCCCTTCTGTAGGGGATCTTCCTGACCCAGGGACTGAACCCAGGTCTCCCACATTGCAGGCAGATTCTTTACTGTCTGAGTCACCAGGGGAGCCCGATTTTACGTGCCTTAGCTGGTTTAATCCTTCACTGCTATCTCCTGACCCCAGCTACCATTACTTTTCACCTGGATTATTCCAATAGATTGCAAACTGGAGGCCCTTGCCCACTCCAGTAGCTTATTTTCAGAGCTTCCAAAGTGATTATTTTGAAGATAATGTGAGATCATCCACTGACTCGAAGTCCTTCTGTGGCTTTCTAGCTCTCTCACAGCCAAATCCAAAATCTTTTCAATGGCTTCCTCACAGTGGCCTCAAATCACTTTTTGCTGAATTTCTGGGCCTTCTGCCCTCCTCCATGTTCTCAAGCACGTCAGAGGCACCCTTGCCTCTGGTCCTTTGTGTTTGCTGTTTCCACTGCTGGAATGACTTTCCCCTGGAAGTTGGCTTAGCTCACACTCTGATCTCCTCCAGTTTTCTGCCTACTTTTCACCTCGTTAGAAGGGTCTTCTTCTGAGGACCCCTTATTAAATTAGCCCCAGCCCTTAATTTGCAGTATTTGTCTTCCTAGCCCTTTACCACCTCGCTGTATTGCACCTGGGTTTGTTTACTAGTTTGTTATCCTTCTTAATCCACTCGGTTGTAAGCACCACATGGACAGAGGACTTGACCATCTTATTTCCTGCTACAGCCCTAGCACACAGAAGAGTGCTCAGAATTATTTGTTGAAAAAAAAAAAAAATGAATGGTGCTTTTTTTTTTTCACCTTTCTTTACTTGAATTTGATTGTGAATTTTTCTCTGAAGAGCATGTTTTTTATTTTTATAAAAAGTAACGAGATAAAGAAGGAAGAAGACTGAACTTTGAATAATACCAGATTTTAATCTGAGAAGTTTTATTAATACCCAGAGCAATGAATCTGATTCAGACTGGTGGATGACCAGTTCCACTTGGCCTGTGAGGACTAGTATGGCACCTAGACCAGTGGGGAGCAAGGCAAAAGCCTGGAAGTAAGGGGCATGCATAGCCAAAAGAGACACTGTGTTCATTATTCCTAGTTAAACTTTCACTAGCATTTTAAGCAGTTTACTGGTGGCTTAGAGGTAGTCTTATAGCTGTAGCTGAATCATCTAGCCTATATGGTGGACTATATGTATTTATTTTATAGCTATTCTTGATGCATTGGATTAGTTAATTTCATAGTATGACTTTAATTGTTACCTAACTCTTGTGTGGAGAAGAACCCCCAGATTGTTCATTAGTTCATTCTTTTATTGATATGTGCCTTCGGTGTTTTAGGGTACTAAATGGTAAAGAACATACCTCTCAATGCAGGAGACATAAAAGTTATGGGTTCGATCCTTGGGTTGGAAAGATCCTCTGGAGGAGGGCATGGAAGCCCATTCCAATAATCTTGCCTGGATAATCCCATGGACAGAGGAGGCTGGCAGGCTACAGTCCATGGGGTCACAAAGAGTTGGACGCAACTGAAGTGACTTAGCGTGCACGTTTGATGTTTTAAGGATCATATAAAAAATGAGGGCAGAACAGAAAGCAAAAGAGATAAAGACTCTCTTTTTCAGGAAGTTACCTGGACAGAATAGAAATAAGTGACATTTGTTCATTGTTTCAAATCCTAGTGCCCAGAATGAGAAGTAAGAAGTTTATTTTATGATGTTCTCCATAGTGCATATTTCTTTCTGCACCTTATAGAACAACTAAACCAGAGAGTGGCAAGCCCTTGCTATGTGAAAGGGAGCTGAAACTCCCAATATAGACTCTTGCCTCATTTGCAAGCTTTTATCCTGGATTTTCCTTCAGTCTACCATGGCTCTTGTTATGCATCACCAAGAAACCCAAGTATGGATGATAATTGATAAAACCTTGGAACTGGGAGTATAAGAAGAAACAGGCCAGCTTCCACAGGCAATTATAAACAATGCTTCATAAAATAACTATAAATGATACTATACTGTTGACAGTTTTATAGTTGGGTGGATGGGAGCCCAATCCAGATTCTCACAGCTTTTCTTAATGTGCAAAAAAACAAAAACAAAAACAAAAACAAAAAACCCACTGCAACCTTCCACCCAAGGAAAAAGCATGTCTCAGCTGCTTCTTTAGCTTCCTTGCTTGTTCTCTCCACACCAAAAATGCTATGTCTGAATTCTTTTAAAAGGAAATACTGAAGGTGGCTCCGTACTTAGACTCATACAAAGCTTTGTGGATTGGTAAATTCCTTGAAATTCGTTATCTCATTTTATAAGCAGCAGAATAAGTTCAGTGGAAAACTTTTGTTTTTCATATGTGGGATCCTCTTTTCTGAGAGAGACAGCATTTTACTTTTCCTGTGAGAGTATCCCTGGAGTCCAGGTGATGCTCAGTTACTGTGAGTCCTCTCCCATCCCTCATGGGTACCAGATTGGCCATGCTACTCAAGCTGGGGTTTGACGCAGGTCATGTCTTTTGTACTCTGACCTTTTCAGTAGGTCCTTACTAGTTATCTATTATATCATATAGTAGTGTATACATGTCAATCCCAGTCTCTAAATTTATCCCTCCCCCTACCCCCTGGTAACCCTGTTTGTTTTTTACATCTGTACCTTGATTTCTGATTTGTAGGTAAGTTCATTTGTACTCTCTCTCTCTCTTTTTTTTTTAGATTCCACATATAGACAATATCATATGATATTTGCCCTTGTTTGTCTGAGGATCCATTTCTTAATGATCTTTAACTCAGTTGCTTTTAATCTGTTGGTAAGGGACCTATGTGAGAATCTGATAAAGCTTGCTCCTTAAAGACAAGGCAAAACATATGCACACAAACCCAAAAACCTCACACAATTTTACATACAGTGCCAATAACACTTTAAAGTCCAACAGAGAATCTTCTAGAACTGTGCTTCTTGAATTATCTATGGTGAAAGACAAATTTTATGTTATCTATTTTTCAAAATTTTAATTTGTCACAAATTAATACTAGTTCTTAGCTATTTCCCCATGCTCCCTTCCCCAACAAGGTTACCACACCTGAACTGATCAATGCTTTGATATAAGTCCACTGATCACTTGCATGGATGTCGCCTTGGTGTCTAGTTTCTAAAGGCTCGTTCTATTTTAAACATTATTTTTGGCTGGGCTGGGTCTTTGTTGCAGCACACTGACTCTCTCCTTGCAGTGTGTGGGCTTCTCATTGCAGTGGCTTCTGTAGGGAGCGTGGGCTCAGTGATTTTGGCACACAGGCTTTGTTGCTCTGTAGCATGTGAAATCTTCCTGGATCAGAGGTCAAACCTGTATTCTCTGCATTGGCAGGTGGATTATTAACCACTGGACAACCAGAGGAGTCCTGTAAGGGCTCATTCCTAATTTTGGTGCTCATCTCGATGGACTGGCATCTGTGGATGTGGTCCATAGGCCATACTTTGAGTGGCACTGTTCTGTAAGTCCTAGGACTCCAAACTGAGACTGCTTGTGTTAAGGCTCCCTGATGCTTACAGACTGTAGTTCATATTCCTCCCCATGGTAAATGAAATCCTTGAGATGTCATTCTAGCTTCAGGGCATTCTATTTCTGCTTCCTGTGCTTTTCCCCAGCTGTGGCTACCTCACTGCTGATCAGTCCGGGGGATTTATTGCTTCCTTGCCTGTATTCCCCTGACATTTAAAAGATACTCTTTATCATAATATACTGTGGTTATTTATTGCGTATCTGTATCCCCCTCCAAACAATAATCTTTTCAAGTGTAGAGATGGTAACTTAACACATTTATTTTTAAAATTGGTGTGTAAAGGGCTGCTCACAGACCCTGGAACATAAGACGTGCTCAGTTAATGTACGTGGAATTGAAGTGAATTTAAGGTATTGGCTAGTAAGGGTGGGAGAACACCAATGTTCAACTCCCAAGGAGTCCTGTGTGTTCCTTTGCTGGTTCCTTCACTGGGGAGAGAGCAAGGGTTCACCCACAGGTGCAGTTTGTAGTTGATGAGAAAAACAGAGCTGAAGATTTAGCTCTAGCCAGTGAATAAGCTTGTCAACTCTTGGCAGAGATTTGGCTTTGGAGGAAGGAAGGTTGATTTAGATTTATCCTGAGCCTCTGGGGGGCTGAGCTCAATGGGAAGCGGAGAGGGGCTATTGGAAGCTGAAATACACCTGCTCTTAGCAGAAGACGCTGCTTCTTTTCTTAGTGCTTTACTCTCAGAGCAGGCACTCTTGACTTCCCTAAGGAACGATTGATATCTCCTCCAGGTGGGAGTGTGTATCTTTTACTCACATGGACACAGCTTATTGAAAATACCCCCTACTCAAATGTTAAAGGGGACATGGGGTCCCCTTGGCTAGAGCTGGGGACTGAATTTGAATTACAGGTATGTGGGGAAATGATTGCTTGTTGGGACTTGGGAGGTAGGAGCCCAGTGCCAGACTGAAGGTGGAGGTTGGGAGTAAGTGAGAAGAGAAGGACTCCTAGCTTCCTCAAGCAAATTGGTCCTGCTAGTTGTTGGTATTATAAAGAAATTAAGCTTGTAGACATTCAGGGAAAAAAGATGTGGACATTTTAGAAGAAAACTACATTTCTGAAAAGTAATGTGTGTTGTGTGTGTTCAGTCACTGAGTCGTATCCTGCTCTTCCACACCCCATGAGAAAGGAATGAGGACCCTAAATTAGGTAAATGTGAGATAAGAAGTTAAGGGTAACCGCTGGAAATATAGTTAAAGCAAAGGAAGGCATTAGGAGAGTGAGGAGTTTCCATAATAGCCAACCATGACGGCGACAGTACAGTTGTCTCTGCTTAGCCCTGGTCCTGCATGCTAATCTGCTCACAGACACCTTTCCACTGGAAACCTAACCAGACCTCAAACTCAATTGCACCATTAAGGAGTCTTTTACCTTTGACCTCGTATTGCTGTGTTTTCTATCTTTGTGAATGGTGCCAGCATATTCTTGCTTAAACCACAGATTTGAGTGTGCCTTTTTGTTTCTCCATCTCCCTCATTTTCTACATCCCAATAACCACCAAGTCTTATTGACCCTAATATCTAAACATTTTAATAATTCTACCAGGTCTTACAGTCTTCACCAGCCCTGTCTAGGTCAGGTTGCCACTATTGCCTTGAGTAGTCTTGCTCCCTGTCATTCATTCTCGACTTGATAGCTGTCTTGGAATTTCTGGAACATGTATCTGATTTTGGTATTTCTCAGCTTAACACTCTTCAATGATTCCATACTGATTTTTCGTTAAAGTCCAGACTCCTTAAAGAGGCTCACAAGACCTGGGTAATCTGCCCCCTCTTCTCTTCCCAGTTTCATCTCTTCCTGTTTTCTCTTATACAATCTTTGCTCCACCTCTGATGAACACTGTTTCCTGGGCCACATTCTAAGTGTCTGTCCATGCTTTCTTCCACCTCCCTCTACCTTTCTCCTACTTCACACTTGCTTTTTCTTTTTAATTTTATTTTTAATCTAATTTCATTAGTAAATTTTGCTTTGGGGTATGGTCAGTTAACAAGGTTGTGACAATTTCAGATGGACAGCAAAGGGACTCAGCTCTGTATATATGTACATCCATTCTGCTCCAAACTCCCCTTGTGTTCAGGCTGCCACATAACATTGAGCAGAGTTCCACGTGCTATACAGCAGATCTTTGGTTATCCTTTTAAATATAGTGCTCACTTTCTTATCCTTCACATCTCACATTGGACATCACTTCTCTAGGCTCCCTGAGATTAAATTCATTGTTCCTAATACTGAGTCATACTGTTCTTCCTTTCTTCCCTTCCTTATTATTATTAATATTTTTCTGTTTTTTTTTTTCTTCACGGGATAGCAAGCTACTTGAAAGTAGGGACTGTGTTTTATTCATGATGTTTGATATCCTTAAGTCCTCAATGAATATTGCTTGATTAAACATATGAATACTTTCAGGGAAATTTGGGATGAAGCTGAGTGTCAAACCAAGGGGAATAAAGAATGTGGGTAGAACCTCAAAAACATTGGACTTAGTGTTTGCATATTCTGTGGGAACTGTTTAGAAGTGAGGCAAATGGAATTAGACTTTCATCCAAAGGGAAAAGTAAACATTTATCCACTGACTGAAAAAACTGAAAATAGACCAGGTCTGGTGTATTAGTAGGATTCTGGAGAAAAACAGGATTCTATTGAGATAGCTTACCTAAAGAGAGTCTAATAAAGAAACTACCTACAGCAGTGTGGTCAGAGTTAAGAAAATCAACAAAGGATGTTCCTGCGCCCAGAGACTAACAACAAGGGGAAGCTGTTACCACCGTTATGGTGCAAGGGACAAAGGCAGGACTGTTGGGGAAGGTCATTGAGAGGCCATGACCCCCTGCTTGACCTATGAGCTGGACCTGGGAAATGAATATTCTTCTGGCTTCCCCAAGCTAGGAGTTGCCCGAAGTACACAGCCTTGAGAGAGCACTGTGTTCAGGCCATCTGGATTGTATCCATGACTGAACCCTGTTCAGGCCTCTAGGTGAACTTTTAAGATTCTACGGGTGCGGGCAGGAATAGAGACTCAGACCTAGAGAACAGACTTATAGACACAGAGGAGGAAGGAGAAGGGGGGACGAGTTGAGAGAGTGGCACTGAAATATGCACAGGAAAGTGAAAAGTGAAAGTGTTAGTTGCTTAGTCATGCCTGACTGTTTGTGACCCCATGGACCGTAGTCCACCAGGCTTCTCTGTCCATGGGATTCTCCAGGCAAGAATACTGGAGTGGGTAGCCATTCCCTTCTCCAGGGGATTTCCCCAACTCAGAGACTGAACCTGGGTTTCCTGTATTGCAGGCAGATGCTTTACCATCTGAGCCACCAAGCCCTAATATATACGTTGCCATATATAAAATAGTTAGCTAATGGGAAGTTGCTGTATAGTGCAGGGAGCTCAGCCTGGAGTTCTGTGACAACCTAGAGGGGTGGGATGGCGAGGGAGGTGAGGCGGGGTTCACGAGCGAGGGACGTGTATATATATGGCTGATTTATGTTGATGTATGGCAGAAACCAATACAACATTGTAAAGCAATTATACTCTGGTTAAAAATAAATAAATTATATAAAAAATGATTCTGCAGGTGGGTGCTGAGTTGTACTCATCTTATATAAGACAAGCCTCATATGTAAGTTCCCTTGCTTATTAAACCTGTCGCCTACCAATCTGGGTGGTCTGCCTCGTTCTTTCAGTTACCTTCCCTCTGTATTTGGGAGCTAACTTCACATTTCACCTGGAAGCTCCTAAGGTTACAAACCAACAGGGGCATAATGTTAACAAAGCTAAGGAGAAGATGAAGGAGAAGACCATACATCGAGTTGCAGTGTTGAGCAAGATGAGAAGAGGGAAGAAACATTGACTTCTCTCTTCTGCTGGTTTAGCCAAACCCAGGGGAAAGCCAGAGGATGAGTGGGCCCACGTGATGCAGCTTTCCAGAGACTGTTGGTCTCTTAGGGCTAAGTAGGACAGAAAAGGGTGGAGAATGGATCTGGACTCACAAATGAAGTTTAACCAGAACGGGGGTTGTGAAAAGGGAGAAAACAAATAAGAACAGATAATACCCCTGACTGTTGAATTTAGAGGAGAAATTTTAATTATTGGAGAACCAGTGAAAATTGGTGGTGACTTGAGAAAGACTCTGGAATATTTTAAACCTATAACCAGGATAACATCCAGTAGGACACCTATGAGCTAGCTCTTGAGTACAGTGTGTATCTGGAGAGTCAGTCTGTCATTATGTTTGTGAAGATCAGATGCCCTTGAGCAACTGGGTTGTTGATCTGGAGCAGAGGTGGGGCTCCCAGGGAAGCATGTGGGTGTCAGGTTGTGGGAGGAGCTGGAGGGTCAGAGACTAGGACCGGAGAGCTTCCCCTTTGTGGATTGCTGTGTGGGGCACCAGGAGCAAGTTGTATGGGAGGCACTGAGTACCCAGCCTGACAGTCTGGCATTCGTCCTTGTTGTTATTTGTATAGTCATCCATGTGTATATGCATGTATACACATGTGTGTCTTGGGGATCATCTGGGGGTGTATATTTGAAATGGACTGCTCTGTTCTTTTGTCACATGGGACCTGGCAAAATTTCTCTTGGCAACAGTTCTTCAGAGAGCAGATAGTATTTTGCAAAAATATCCCCTGGTTTATTACCTACTTGTAGGACTTAACAAGAAGAAATGCTCCAAAATGACAGCAGGAAAAATTTAGCATAAACTTAAGGGATGGCTTTTCATAACATGTAGTATTAAATTCCTTCCTGGCCACAGGGAGAAATAATTTTTCTCTTCAATTCTGAATTATATCCCATATCCAAACAGCAAGAATTCCATATTTTAGGTTCCACTGGAATGATATTTTAAAAATATGTACCAATTTTCTTCAAAATTATGACTGATATTTCTGGAATTGAGCTGCAGGAGTTGCTTGTATATTTTTGAGATTAGTTGTCAGTTGCCTCATTTGCTATTATTTTCTCCCATTCCAAAGGCCGTCTTTTCACCTTGCTTATAGTTTCTTTTGTTGTGCAGAAGCTTTTAGCAGCACTGTTTATAATAGCCAGGACATGGAAGCAACCTAGATGTCCATCAGCAGATGAATGGATAAGAAAGCTGTGGTATATATACACACAATGGAGTATTACGCAGCCATTGGAAAGAATACATTTGAACCAGTTCTAATGAGGTGGATGAAACTGGAGCCTATTATACAGAGTGAAGTAAGCCAGAGAGAGAAACACCAATACAGTATACTAACGCATATATATGGAATTTAGAAAGATGGTAACGATAACCCTGTATGCAAGACAGCAAAAGAGACACAGATGTATAGAACAGTCTTTTGGACTCTGTGGGAGAGGGAGAGGGTGGGGTGATTTGGGAGAATAGCATTGAAACATGTATAATATCATATAAGAAATGAATCGCCAGTCCAGGTTTGATGCAGGATACAGGATGCTTGGGGTTGGTGCCCTGGGATGACCCAGATGGATGGTATGGGGAGGGATGTGGGAGGGGCGTTCAGGATTGGAACACATGTACACCCGTGGGAGATTCATGTTGATGTATGGGAAAACCAATACAATATTGTAAAGTAAAAAAAAATTATGACTGATATAACTGAATATGGGGGCTTCCCTGATGGCTCCGATGGTAAAGAATCTGCCTGCAGTGCAAGAGACCCAGGTTCGATTCCTGGGTTGGGAAGATCCCCTGGAGAAGGGAATGACTACCCACTCCAGTATCCTTGCCTGGAGGATTCCATGGACAAAGGAGAGCGGCTACAGTCCATGGGATTGCAAAGAGTTGGACAGGACTGAGTGGCTAACACACACACACATGGCTGAATATCCAGGTTGTCTATATTTTGATTATCGATGCTCGTGTGTCCAGTTGCCTCCTCTCTCGGTGCAGGATGCAGAGAGCAGAGGTGGAAGTCATGCACTCTGGGAAATTCAGAAAGACTCATCTTGTCTGCCGTACTTGATCTGGCCTATTGTCACCTCTCTCACTTCTTTTCTCCCTTTCTTCACTTTGCCCAGTGAGCTGCAGACACACTGACCTCCTGGCTGTTTCCTAAGATGCCTGTCTCAGCCTCTGCATTGGGTGTTCCTTCTGCCTGGAAGGCTTTTCTGCCAGGTGTGTGTTGGACCCCAGCATCTCCTCAGTGAGGCCTCCTCTGACCAGACTTGCATTCAGAAGGCTTAAATTTTAATCTCAGGGTTGCCACTTATAAGCATGTGTTTCTTTCATCATTCTTTTTGAGGATTCATACACTCATATTTATACCCTGAAGTAGAATGCCTTAGGAATTTTGCAGTTACTTGGTCTGATCAGTGTGAATATTGGAATCAGATAGCCTTGTTTACAAAATTCCTTCCATTATATATTGACCATGTAATTTTGAGATAAGAAGTAACGGCATTTTTACATGGCTACTTAAAAGTCAGCTTCCTGACTATATAAAGCAGATAATAGCAACACCTAATTTAAAGTGTTGTTGCAAGGTTTAAAGGGACAAGATAATGCATGAAAATGCTTAGCACAGCAGCCAGCACATGGTAAAAACCTAAAGAAAGTTATTATTTTATTAAAATGTTTTTTACTTTTCCTTTTTTGTTAGTATCCAGCAATTATTTAATTAATTAATTTATCTGTTTATTTTGGACTTGCATCATGTGGGGTCTTAGTTCCCTGATCAGGGATCAAGCCCCCACCTTTTGCAATGGTAGCGCAGTGTCTTAACTACTGAACCACCAGAGAAGTCTATATTATTATTATTATATTCATATATACTAGTTGTACAACCTTCTGTGAGTCACTTAAAATCTTAGCTTTAGGTTACTATTTGTGAAATGGAAAAAATAAAAACCCAGTTTCACTGGTTATTGGTTTGTATATCAGAAATCAGTATGCAGTTTACTAGAAATTTCTTCCTT
Source organism: Nanger dama (assembly GCA_917880005.1). NCBI lineage: Eukaryota > Metazoa > Chordata > Mammalia > Artiodactyla > Bovidae > Nanger > Nanger dama. The sequence goes on from CAKJTW010000075.1 coordinate 2,004,411, forward strand.
AAGTATTTAAGGTGGGTATACTTTAGTACTGTCATTGGAATTTGTTGACCCAAATCTAGTTATTTTGTCCACATATGTAATGGTTTAATAGATTTCAACCATATCCCTCTTCAGTTTGTGGGTTTTGTTTGTTTGTTGGTTCTGTAGCTTCATGTGGCAGCTTGCCTTATCTTTTGACTATTAATTTTTTCTGGACCTTCTCTATCCATGTTGTGTCATTCTTATAGATCAATGACCAGAGCTCTCCTGGAATATACAGTGATATCAAAAGTAGACAAAAACAGCATAGAATTAAAATGTGTGTTGGTGATGTTCACTTTCATTTTTGTGACTATGTCCAATCCAATCTGGGAACTAGACAAAAGGCAGATGTAGGTAAGTAGTATTCAAACATGAAGAAATTTTTCCTAGGTCTGGGCCAATGAACTCACTTTGGCAAAGCATTTTTTACTAATGTGCCTCTACCAAGTTTATGAGCTAGTTGTTATTTACTAGGCTGACATATATTTAACTATGGTTATAAGACATAGGGTCTTCCCAGGTGACTCAGTGGTAAAGAATCCACCGGCAAAGCAGCAGCTGTAGGGATGAAGGTTTGATTCCTGGGTCGGGAAGATTCCCTGAAGAAGGAAATGGCAACCCACTCCAATATTCTATCCCATGGATAGAGGAGCCTGTTTGCAAAGAGTCAGACAGAACTGAAGCACACTTAGCGACTTAGCACACATGCATGTAAGACAGAGAGGAAAAGATTTTTTTAATATAATATTTAAAAGACTTTTCCCCATGAGATCTATTCCATCACTACCTAAATTACTTGACAGAAAGGAAGAAATGATGTGTAAAACCACCCACTCCTCTGAGTTGTCCCATTTCACCAGAGAGTCATTGATCCCTGGAACTGCTGACAAATCACAACTAGAAAAAAATTATTCCTGACAATGAGAATTGGAATTAGATTGCTCATTTCCTGGCCCAGGCAGAAACTATCTTGATTGCTTTCCAAGGAGGCTACCCTCCAAACTGTTTTGGGGAGAAAACAAGGCAAGCAAAATTTAATGACATTTGATGAAATTTTGACTTAAAGGTTTCTGGGCCTTTCATGTTGAAGCAATTTGCTTTTAAAAACATAGCTTCAGATATGTTTATCCTGAAATGACAGCATATCATTCATATCAATTCATATCATGAATAACTCAAATTTACTGAATTAGAAAGTTTAACTGCTTGATCAGTGACAGAAATCCTAGGCTGGAGTTTTTAAAGTAGTTATAATAAAAGCTAATGTCAACTCTTTTTGTGTCTGCTGCTGGAACAGTTCATAGACTGTAGATGCTCTGACCTGGGAACTTAGAGATCTCTGAACTCAATCCTTCCATGGTTTAGAAGTGAAGTCATTATTGATAGGCACTGTTATATCTGCTGCATTTGATGTCTGTTTGACTGGTAGAGTCTGTCTGCAATATGGTGGTTCTCAAATATGCTGGCTTATTAGAATCACCTGAAAAATTAAAACAAATGAAAACAAAATTGAGGCTTGATTCTCAATGAATCAAATCTGAATCTATGGGACATGGCCTGGATTGTCATAATTTAGAACATCCCAGGTAATTCAGAGGCAAAGTAAGGGCTTTATGTTTATGATGACATCCCCAGTATGTCTGCAAAGTGACCCCTCATTAGTCACTTAACCCTCCTAAATTCAATTTTCTTGGATGAAACTTTGTGGGGTAGTTACTGGACATATGTTCTCATAGATGGTTAAAACTGTGTTGTAATTTGTACAGTCAAGTAAAAATAATCACTCTTTATTCCCAAATTCGTAGCCACAGTATTGGTTCTAAGCATTCTCACCTGAATAATGGCCATCATTTGAATGCAAGATGCATTTTTGTCCATTTTGTTCTTTAATGGGGCTCCAGCTCTAGGAATAGTGCCTGGCATACAGTGTAAGCTCAATATGTATTAATTGAATGAATCAATGGCTATTGCAACGTCTCTGATGTATTAGTCAAGCTTTGCTGCAAACAGTCTCAAAATCTCAGTGATTTAAATGTCAGTCCTTTATTTTCATGCTCACAGATCTTCAGGGTGACTGTGGGTCAGCAGATTTAGACTGTCTTTGGTGGATCAGACTAGACTCCAGGCTCTTGCCAAGTCCAGGTCTGCTTCATGCCTTTTCATTCTGACTCTTCTCATGATGGATCACAAGAAAACAAAAGGGTGTGTGATTCCTCTGAAGGCATGGCTTGGAACTGGCATATACTGTCACTTCTGTCCACATTTCATTGACTGAACAAGTTATATGGCCAAACCCAACATTAACCAGATGGAAAAAAATCTCCCCACTTTATTGGGAAGTCTTGAGGCAAGTAACACTCATGTTTGACTCTAATACACGAGGGAATAAGGATTGGGAGCACCTACAGTCCATCCTCCAGATCTATAATCTCATCCAGTTCTTGGCCCCAGTCCATTCATTCCCTCACCTACTCCTATGCACACATACTCAGCCACACTCTTTTATTTTTATTTTATATTTGAGTATAGCCTATTAACGATGTTGTGATAGTTAAAGTGAAAGCGAGTTTTAGTTGTGTCCGACTCTTTGAGAGTTCATGAGTTCATGGAATTCTCCAGGCCAGAATACTGGAATGGGTAGCTGTTCCTTTCTCCAGAGGATCTTCCCAACCCAGGGATCGAACCCAGGTCTCCCACACTGCAGGTGGATTCTTTACCAGCTGAACCACCAGGGAAGTGATGGTTAAAGGTGGACAGCAAAGGGTCTCAGGCATATATATACATGTACCCATTCTCCCCGAAACTTCCTTCCTACCAGACTGCCTCATAACTTTGAGCTGAGTTCCATGTGCTATACAGTAGGACACTATTGGTCATCCATTTTAAATACATCAGTGCAAACACACTCTTTTAAACCCTTAGTTAAATTAAACTCATTAGCAAAGAATATTAGGAAGTTCAGAATATTACCCCTGCCAAAGTTTATATACCTCCATGTTTCACCAGACATCTGTGTTAAACATACACTTTCTCTCTTGTTTTCTTGTTGAATTCCTAGATATGAGTTCAGTTAGTGATTTTTTCTGGCAGAGTTAATTGTGACTTGTGTTCCTAAAACACATTATATTCTATAATAATATCAAAGCATTTAGTCTACATGAACTAATGTAATCCTCACAAGAACCTGATTATACAAGGCAGGAATTAAAGCACAGTTTCCACTGTTGTTTTTGTCAACAGGGATGGGGTTGGAAGAATGAATGGGAGTTGAGAAGCTGTTCTGTGATGCGATGCATTTGGATTTTCAAGTTAAGTTTAGCAAATGTCCATTCGTTACTCAAATGTTAATGAAAAATAGATTCTTCTTATGTCTGCTTGTGATGAGATATTTTACTTACTCTCCAAGCAAATCTTTTTAAGAATAATATCAATCTATATAAAAATTAGGCAATGATTTTCATTTAGTATTAGGGCATTTCAGGTTGAAAGAAACTTCAAAGTTGCCTGTCTACTCCTTTGCCTCCAGCTTCTGTCCAATTGACAATGTCAACCATTACTGTAGCTACGCTTAACTGAGCATTTAAATTCACCATCTCCTAAATCCTCTCTTGAAGCTATGAGGTGATGCTCACAGTATTTCCATTTTATTGAAGAGAACACTGAGGCTTACTGAACTTAATAGCTTGCCCTAGATTACACAGCTAGACAATGTCAGAGCCAGGGTTCAAATTCAATTCTGGTTTCCTCTATCATGGGAATTCTACACTAGGAGGAGCATCCCTCTCCCCTCCGGGGACATTTTTCAATGTCCAGAGATAGTTTTGCTTCTCATTCTCAGACACTCAGTGGGTGGGGTTTGCTCTCATTACAAAATGGCTAAAATGTCAATAGTTTCAAGTTTGCAAAGGCCTGTTCATGAACATATACTCAGGCAATATGTTAAACTGTCTTCTATCCATAGATTTTCAGTTTTGCTTGAGCATTTTCATGGAGAGAACCTCATTTGCTTTTGTCCATCCTCTTTTCAGGCAGCTCTGACAATGAGAAAAGTCCTTTTACTTTGAGTTAGAACCTGCTTCCTTAGGGTTTCTGTCTGCTGGCATGAAAAGCAAGATAACTCTTCCATGTGACCTTCCTCCCTCCGTGTCACTTTGTCGTTGCTAGGTAGTTGCTCAGTCGTGACTCTTTGTGATCCCATGGACTGTAACCCACCAGTCTCCTCTGTCCATGGGATTTTCCAGGCAAGAATACTGGAGTGGGTTGCCATTTCCTTTTCCAGGGGATCGCCTCAAGCCTGGGATCGAACCCAGCTTCCTGCACTGGCAAGTGGATTCTTTACCAAAATTCCATTCAATATAGCTTGGAAACAGCTTTTGGCTGAGTGGTAAAGAATTTGCCTGCCAATGCAGGAGGCACAGGAGCCTCCAGTTTGATCCCTGGGTCAGGAAGATCCCCTGCAGCAGGACATGGCAACCCACTCCAGTATTCTTGCCTGGGAAATTCCATGGACAGAGGAGCCTGGTGCGTTACAGCCCATGAGGTCACAAAGAGTCAGACACAACTGAGCAACTAAACAACAGCAAAGTGACACAGAGGGAGGAGGGTCACTTTGAAGAATTATCTTGCTTCATGCATCGATGTTGCAATGATTATTTACTTCTCTGCTTTCTACCAGAACTTAAGTTCTTGAGGGCAAGGGAAATATCAGATACACAACTCTAGCCCCAGGGTTTAGTTTAGTCTTTGGAACATAGCACAGATAAATTGTTTGAGAAATATGCTGAGAAATAACAACCATGGCGGTCTTGAGTGGCCCTCTTACGGGATAAGCATTCCTCTTTCCCTCAACCATCATGCTATTGCACCACTTCCTGGTTGCTCTTTCCTGAACACATTCTTCATTCAATTGGGAGGGAATGTCTAGAGAGTCTTGAGTACCTGGTCAAGAGCCCTGCATTTCCTCCCCAAACATTTCCCCATCACCAGTTTGCTGTAGTGCAATATACAGTGACTTGGCTTACCCAGTTAGGGTAAACTACATTTGAGTACCACCTGTCTGGACCAAACACTCTCAAAATTATTTCTGTTTGTGATAAGGAGAACGAGGAGTGAATTTCTAATGGGGCAACTGATTATGCTGCTTAGTTTTTATTCACATAGCTATTAAAATTAGAGTCAGCTTCCTTATCAGTTGGTAAAAAATCCACCTGTGATGCAGGAGACCCCGGTTCAATACCTGCGTCAGGAAGATATGCTGGAGAAAGGATAGACTACCCACTCTAGTACTCTTACGCCTCCCTTGTGGCTCAGCTGGTAAAGAATCTGCCTGCAATGTGGGAGACCTGGGTTTGATCCCTGGAGAAGACAAAGGCTACCCACTCCAGTATTCTGGCCTGGAGAATTCCATGGACTGTACAGTCCATGGGGTCTCAAAGAGTTGAACACAACTGAGTGACCTTCACTTTCACTTTCCTTAACAAACAGTTGTTTTGCTGATCAATAACTCCTGTGAATAGTTTTCTGTGATTGTGGTTTTCATTCTGGAGGCAATGGAATTGCAATTCTTGCTTCTTCTGTCTGCCCTCTGATGGATGAAGATAAGAGGCTTGTGCAAGCTTCCTGATGGGAGGGAATGGCTGTGGGGAAAACTGGGTCTTGCTCTGGTGGGCAGGGCCAAGCTCTGAAAGTCTTTAAAACTCAACATTAAAAAACTAAGGTCATGGCATCTGATCCCATAACTTCATGGCAAATAGATGGGGAAAAAAATGGAAACAGTGACAGACTTTATTTTCTTGGGTACAAAATCACTGCAGATGGTGACCGCAGCCATGAGAATAAAAGACGCTTGCTCCTTGGAAGAAAAGCTATGACAAACCTACACAGCTTATTAAAAAGCAGAGATATCACTTTGGTGACAAAGTCCATATAGTCAAAGCTATGTTTTTTCCAGTAGTCATGTGTGGATGTGAGAGATGGACCATAAAGAAAGCTGAACACTGAAGAATTGATGCTTTTGAACTGGAGTAGACTCTTGAGAGTTCCTTGGACTGCAAGGAGATCAAACCAGTTAATCCTAAAAGAAATCAACCCTGAATATTTATTGGAAGGAGTAATGCTGAAGCTAAAGCTCCAGTAGTCTGCCCACCTGATATGAAGAACTGACTCATTGGAAGAGACCCTGATGCTGGGAAAGATTGAAGGCAGGAGGATAAGGGGGTGACAGAGGATGAGATGGTTGGATGGCATCACCAACTCAATGGACGTGAGTTGAGTAAGCTCTGGGAGATGATGAAAGACAGGAAAGCCTGGTGTGCTGCAGTACACACATGGGGTCACAAATAACTGGACATGACAGACTGAACAGCAACTCTTATGGGTGCATGCCTTAGAGCATAGAATAAATGATATTTGTTCATAACCTCAATACCAAGCCAACCAGCTTTGAAGGGAGAAACTTTGATTCACTGGTAGATGCTCATACCATATAGAGGGAGGACCTTCCTTTGGACTTTAATTTCTCTCAGTTGTTGGTGTAGGGGTGCCCATTTTTAGGGCATTGTTGAGAAAAGTGGATTGGGGAGGAAACTCAAGGTGGTGGATAAAAGAAACCAGGCATCCTCATGGACAAATGAAGGGCAAATAGGTGCTATTAGGAAGCTGGAGTTATGGTCTCACTTCTACTGTTAACTGACTAGGTCATCCCAGAGTAGTCATTGGGAGATCGTGTACACCTGTGGCTGATTCATGTCAATGTATGGCAAAACAAATACAGTACTGTAATGTAGAATAAAGTATTAAAAAAATCCACCTCAAAATATATTAAAAAGAAAAGAAAAGAAAAAAAATTTCTGGTTTAGTTTCTTCACCTTCCTTTCAAACGTATGATCTCATGGATGAGTAGGACTTGACTGAGTGCAAAATGGGTAAATGGAGAGAAGAAGGTAATTGAAGCAATAATTTATAATAAATAAAATTTCTATACCAGGTATAGAAAAGAACATGCAGAAGATCAGGAGGCAGGAAAGAGTGTATTTATTTTAGGATACATTAAATATATTTCTGAGAGCACTAAGATTTATTATTTTTACTGACCTCATACTGTGTGCTTGGCAGTGTGTTGATACTGTATTGGTTTTCTAGGGCAGCATAACAAATGACCACAAACTTAGTGGCTTTAATCAACATCCACTTAATATCTCACAGTTCTGTAGGTCAGGGTTTGAGTGTGTCAGACCGAATGAATCAGCTCAGTTGGGTTCTCATAAGTCTGGATCCAAGGTGTTGGCTGGGCTGCACTCTTATCCAGAGGCTTGATTAGGGAAGATGTTATCTTTTATCAAGTTCTGTTATCAAGTTCATCGTATTGGTGGCAGAATTCAATTCTTTCCAGCTTTGAGTGTGTGTGCGTGTGTGCTAAGTCCATTCAGTTGTATCTGACTCTTTGCAACCCTGTGGACTGTAGCCCAGTAGGCTCCTCTGTCCATGGGATTCTCCAGGCAAGAACACTGGAGTGGGTTGCGATGTCCTCCTCCTCAGCTGTGGGACCGAGGTCCTTTTTTTTCTTGCCGCTGTTGTCTGGAGATTCCCTCAGCTCCTAGAGGTCACCCTTGGGTCCTAGCAGTGTGGGCTGTTCCCCTCACACATAATTTGCTTCTTCAGGGTCAACAGGAGGGTTTCACTATCTCTCTCTCAGTTGGAATCTCTTCTTTCAGGAAGGGTCCAATATCTCACTTAATGACTCATCTGATTAGGGCAGAGTCACCCAGGATAATCATTTTGACTAACTCAAAGTCAGTTTATTAGTAATCTAATCATGGGAGTAAAAATCATATCATATTTACACACCTTGGCATGTGAAAGTCACTCAGTCGTGTCTGACTCTTTACGACCCCATGGACTGTAGTCCATGGAATTCTCCAGACCAGAATACTGGAGTGGGTAGCCTTTCCTTTCTCCAGGGCATCTTCCCAACCCAGGGATCAAAGCCACGTCTCCTGCATTGCAGGTGGATTCTTTACCAGCTGAACCACAAGGTCAGCCCTATACACCCTACCCATACTCAATATAGAGGATTATGCATGGCATGTCTCAGAGGGCAAGAATTCTGGGGACCACTTTAGAATTCTTCCTGCCATAGATGCTTTATGTAAGACATACAATTTAATCCTCACACTCTTTGTGGTAGGTAGTATCGCCGTCATTTTTCAGGTAAGGTTGTTAAGGCTTAAGGACACATATTTTATAAGCTGAAGAGTCAGCTGAAAACTCAATACATTTTATTCCAGTCTCACCCTCACTTTATTATACTGCTCTGTCTCAAGTTTTGTGAATGTCAATGTGATACTCATTTAATTCAGGGTTTAAATAGCATTGTTATAAGAAAGAGGGGCTGACAGCAATAGCAGTAACTTGGCTTTATTTAGCAGTTTATATTTCCTGAAGGGCTGTGGCATGAGTCATCTCATTTGATCTTCATGACAACAAGAATTTAGCCTCAAAGAGGTTACATGGTTTGTCCAAAATGTGCAGTTCATTGCTGATGAAGGACACATTTCTCCTGCTTCCAATCAGTTCAGCATCCCTTTCACAACATCCAGCCAAGAAAAGACTGTAAAGATCTGCAGTGTCATCAGTGGGAAGGAGGGAAGGTGGGTGAAGTATGTGTGTGTGAATGGGAGTATGTGAGTGAGTGTGTGTGTGTGACTCAAATCTGAAAGGAGTTGCCACAAGGGGGGGAGACATGGATCCAGGGGGCATTCTGTGGCTAACGGTGGCAGTTACATTGAAGAGCGAGATGTAGACAAACCCCAGCATGACTGAGAGTGAAGAAACAGCAGGATCTCACCACGACAGTCTCACACACCCAGAGGAAACCTTGAGAGAGAAAACTGACATGTTCTGTGGGAAAGTCAGTGTCATAAAAATTTATGCAAGTCTTGAGATGACCAGGTGTACAATGGAGGTTAATTGGAGGTTAATTACTTTACACTATTGTATTGGTTTTGCCATACATCAACATGAATCTGCCACAGGTATACACGTGTTCCCCATCCTGAAACCCCCTCCCTCCTCCCTTCCTGTACCATCCCTCTGGTGCACTAAGATGGTGGATTTGAATGCTAGGTTAACTACTCACTAGGATTCCTCTGTCTAAATCCCAATCTACATTTCTGTAGAATGGAAATAGTAACAGGAACTTCTTAATAAGACTATTATGATAACTAAACTGCAAACCATAAATACATGCATAGGTCATAAACAGTGCTCAACTTGTCATTACTATTGTTCTTATTTCTAAAACTTGTTGGAACTTCCCTAGTGGTACAGTGGATAAGAATCCACCTGCCAAGGCAGGAGGCATGGGTTTGATTCCTGTTTGGGAAAGATTCCACATGCCCAGGGCAATAAAAGCCTGTGTATCAGAACTACTGAAGCCTGCATGCCTAGAGCCTGTTTTCCACAGCAAGAAATCAATGCAATGAGAAGCCAGTGGAGTGCAATGAAGAGTAGCCCCCTCTCGCCACAACTAGAAAAAGCCCATGTGCAGCAATGAAGACCCAGAACAGCCAAAAATAAAATAAATAAATTAGCTAATAAAAATAAAGCTTGTTAAAAGAGGCTAATGATAATAGCTTCCAATTTTCTGGAAAAATAGGGGAAAATACTTTTCTTATTGTTCATAAATATTCCAACTGTGATTTTATGAAGAAGCCAAGTAGGACATGGCATATGATTTATTTTCTGCTTTTAATAAATGACTATGTATGTATATGTGTGTGTGTGCATGTCTGCTAAGTCGCTTCATTTGTGTCTGACTCTTTGCGACCCTGTGGACTGTAGCCTGCCAGGCTCCTTCATCTATGGGATTCTCCAGGCAAGAATACTGGAGTGGTTGGCCATGCCCTCCTCCAGCGGATCTTCCTGACCCAGGGACTGAACCCAGGTCTCTTCTATCTCCTGCACTGACATTGGCAGGCAGGTTCTTTACCACTAGTGCCACCTGGGAAGCCCCATATATATCTGTGTATATTAAAGAAAGTAAAGATAATAGTCAATGTTCCAGAAAATGTATCATTCTCTCTTCATTTAATGATTTGTTCTCATCCAATAGAATTAGAATTTTGAGAAGCAGTTTGCCATTAACTTGTAAAGTTGGGCATTTTGATGCCCTATGACCTAATATCTTGTTCCTGGGTACATATGCCCAAGAGAAGTCCATGTACATGTGCAAAAGAGGTCACATACGAGAGTGTTCAGAGCTGACCTATTTATAATAACAAAATCCTGGACACATCCTGAATGCTCAAGACAATAATAGTCCAAATATTGTAGATGTGTACACAACAGATTATCACGTGTCTGTGAGAGTGGATTAACTCTATGTCACACTAACATTTTATCCCAAGGAATAAAGTATGATACCTGCTTTAGAAATGTCCAACTTAAGTAAAATGAGACAATTTGCTTGTGAAAAACTAAAAAAAAAATAAAAAAGAAAGCAGAAGAACTATAAGTGCAATGAATACAGTTTTAGGAGGAAGCACATGAGAGGGTATAAGGAAAACACATGGGAAGATGTAAGTTATAGTTAATTAATGCTCTGGTTCTTAGACTGGGCAGTGGGGATGTTCATAATATTGTTCAAAATAAAATAGAATGAAAGAGAATTGTACAGGAACCAATTATAATAGTGTGCATTAAAGCAAGGATTACAATTAGCATAATTCTGTGTGTGCTTAAGGACTTTCCAGGTGGCTCAGTGGTAAAAATCTACCTGCCGCTGTGGGAGACATGGGTTCAGTTGATCTCTGGGTTGGGAAGATCCCTGGATGAGGAAATGGCAGCCCACTCTAGTATTCATGAATGGAAAATCCCATGGACAGAGGAAGCTGGTGGGCTACAGTCTGTGGGGTTGCAAAAGAGTCGGACACGACTTAGCAACTAAAGGACAAGTGCTTCTTGGGACTACAAAGCAAAACAACAAACAAACAACAAAAAGGAAGGTTGAAGCAGAAGTGGAAGGAATAACCCTGAGAAGTGGTGAAACAGGAGCTGGACTGAGATATCAGCAGGGCATGGAAAGAAAAAGATCTGTTTGGGCAGCAAGATAGAAAAGTACGCTCATTCACAGAATGAGTAGTTTATGCTTCTGCAGTTGCTGAGGCAGGCAAAGTCACATTAAAAATGCACATGTTTTTAAGAGTAGTAGAGTGGTGGGATAACCAGGATCAAATGACATACTAGCTTTTGACCATTTTTGTCTTTTTATGAAATCAAAATTTGAGGTTTATTTATATAAGACCCCATGGGAAGTCTAACATTTGATGAATTTTGACAACTACATACACCTGTGTAACCATCCCTACAGACAAGATAGAGAATATTTTTATCGCTTTCAAATTCCCCAGTGCCCCATTTCAAGTTGTTCCCCTCCCTCCCCTGCCCCCAGGCACCTCTGTTCTGCTTTTGGTCACAATGGATTCGTCTTGGCTTTTTAGACCTTCTCACAGAGGAAATCGGACAGAATGTGCTCTGTCTTATATTTGGCTTTTTGCTCTCAGTGTACTGTTTTTGCGATGTGTCCAGGTTTTGGTGTGGTTCAGTAGAGTGTTCATTTTTACTGCTGAGTAGTATTTTATCATAATGCTAAACTACACTTTGTTATTCACTCCTGTTTTGATGAACATTTGCATTGCTTAGAAGTTTTCTACTTATTATGAATAAAATTGTCTTATTAAGCATTTTCATTACCTACCTCTGATCTTGAATCTTTTCCTTGGAAAATTTTTTGAAAAAAAATCACTTTTATGGCATCTTTAGCCCTCTTCCTGATTTATTTTTTACACCCTTCAAGTTCTTGATTTGGACAATTTAGGGAGGAAGTCCAATTTTATGAAACTATTCTGATGTCCATGGTGAGAGTGAAAGTGAAGTCGCTCAGCTGTGTCCAGCTCTTTGCGACCCCATGGATGGTAGCCTGCAGGCTTCTCCATCCATGGGATTTTCCAGGCAAGAGTACTGGAGTGGGTTGCCATTTCCTTCTCCAGGGGATCTTCCTGACCCAGGAATTGAACCCGGGTCTCAGGGACCACCGAACCCAGGTCTTTCACCTTGCAGGCAGACACTTTGCCCTCTAAGCTATTTTTCAGATGTCCATGGTAAGGGATCCTAAAAATCTGCAGCTTACCAACATTTTACTCAGGGTGTGTCCCCACTGTGTGTAACTTGAAATTCCATGGAATAGCTTCAGACTCAGTGGTGCAACGGAAAGACTGTTGTTTTTCAGTTGCCCAGTCGTGTCCTACTCTTTGTGACCCCATATATTGCAGCACACCAGGCCTCCCTGTCCCTCACCATCTCCTGAAGTTTGCCCAAGTTCATGTCCATTGCATCAATGATGCCATCCAGCCATCCCATCCTCTGACACCCTCTTCTCCTTCTGACCTCAATCTTTCCCAGCGTTGGGACTTTTCCAGTGAGTTGGCTTCTTGCATCAGGTGACCAAAATATTGGAGCTTCAGCTTCAGCATCAGTCTTTCAATGAGTATTCAGGGTTCATTTCCCTTCAGACTGACTGGTTTGATCTTACTGTCCAAGGGACTCTCAGGAAAGACTGTTAAGCTAGGAATTTGGGTTTCTGAGTTTAATGGAGACAATACAGGAGGGGGCTTGGACATGACAATTTGGATCTTCATTTGTAGAGGTAGCATTCCACCTTGTTTGCTGTGGTGGCTATAATAGAACACGACAGACATTTATTTATCATAGTTCTGAAGCCTGGGAGTCCAAGATCAAGGTGTTGTCAGGGTTGGTTTCCCCTGAGGCCTTTCTTCTTGGCTTGCAGATGGCTTCCTTCTTTTCATGTCCTCAGATGCTCTTTCCTCTGTGTGTGCACAGCCATTGTGTCTCTTTTGTGTCCAAATTTCTTTCTTTCTTTTTTTTTTTAAATAAAAACACCAGTCAGATTGGATTAGGGCCCATCCTAACAGCCTCATTTTAATTTAATCACCAAATATAGTCACATTTTGAGTTAGGGGATTGGCACTTCAACCTATGAATTTTGTTGTTGTCATTGTTCAATCATTAAGTCATGTCTGACTCTTTGCTACCCCATGGACTACAGCACTCTAGGCGTCCCTGTCCTTCACTATCTCCTGGGGCTTGCTCAGACTCATGTCTGTTGAGTCAGTGATGCCATCCAACCATCTCATCCTCTGTTATCCCCTTCTCTTGCTCTCAGTTTTTCCAAACACCTCAGGCATAGAGGTGCTTCTTCCCTGCCGTCACAGGTCCCTGGGCTTCTCTATCCCCATTCTGATTCCTCCGTCTCCTTTGTTGCTGTTCAGTCGTTTAGTCGTGTCTGACTTTTTGCTACCCTGGTGGACTGTAGCACACCAGGCTTCCCACAGCACACCAGGCTTCCCTGCCTTTCACTAAATCCTAGAGTTTGATCAAACTGATGTCCTTTGGTCATCTAGCCATCTTATCCTCTGTCTCGCCCTTCTCCTCCTGCCCTCAACCTTTCCCAGCATCACAGTCTTTTCTAATGTCAGCTCATCCCATCAGGTGGCCAAAGTATTGGAGTTTCAGATTCAACATCAATCCTTCCAATGAATATTCAGTGCTGATTTCCTTTAGGAGTGACTGGTTTGATCTCCTTGCTGTCCAAGGGACTCTCAAGAGTCTTCTCCAACACCACAGTTTGAAAGCATCAGTTCTTAGGCCCCCAGTCTTCCTTATGGTCCAACTCTCACATCCATATATGAATTTGGGAGGAACACAACTTGGTCCATAGCACTATGTATAGTGAAAGTGGTTTGGGAAAAGGAGGGATTAAGGATGCAGTTAAAATCAACCCCAGTTACTGGAATTGAAATCAAATTGTTTCATTCATCAGATATTAATTGGGTGCCTATCACATTCAATTGGAGAAGGAAATGGCAACCCACTCCAGTATCCTTGCCTAGAAAATCCTATGGACAGAGAAGCCTGGTGGGTTATAGTCCATGGGGTCACAAAGAGTTGGATATGACTGAGTGACTAACGCTATCATATTCGAGGCACTCAAGAAGATTACAGTCTAGAAGAAGAGATGGACTTAGAAAGAAATAATTACAAGTAGAAGAATTAGGTAAATTCTACTTTGGTTGAAACTATGTATGCCCTAAAATCCAGTTAATTCATTTCTCTGTGTATACCTAAGAGAAATCCTTGCACATATATATGGGGAAACATATGATATGTAAAAAATAATATATATATATATATATATATTTAAATGTATAATTTGTGTAGGGGAATAAATACAGTAACATATAAAACATGGAAGGAAAGTTTGCACAGTAACCCTGAAGTAGTGGTTGGCAGGGGAAAGGAGGAGGGGAATAGTCCTAGGCAGGGGATTAAATTAACATTTACTATATCACTAGAAATTCCAAGCCAGAGGGATATTTGTCATCTTCTATGATTAATTTCCTACCTTATTGAAAATAGAAATGAAAACCTTGGACTGAGCCTGTGTTCAGTTGGAGAATTTCAGAGTTGGTAAAGCTCTGTGAAATTCAAGTTTTAATCTCCAATTTTCCCTGGAAGCTGCTCTTAATCAAGCAGGTATCTTTTTGGTGTAGGGCTCACTAACAAGTTTCATCCTGAGGGTCAGTGATGGTTTGTCGTAGTAGTTGCCTGAAGCTCTGTGCTGACAGAGCTTCGTATGTGCTCATGGAGAAAGTGTGCCATGACTGATCAGTAATGTCTGCTACAGGTGAGGAAAGGGAGCGTGAAGGTGTCTGTCCTGGGTGCCTGCAGTACTAGACTGAGTGAATCTTGCATCCACAGGCAGTTTTAGGGAAGTGAAACTATTCTGTACGAGACTGTAATGGTGGATGCCTGTCATCTTACATTATTGTCAAAACTTATAGCATACATGGCACAAAAAGTGAACTCTAATAAAATCTATGAATTTCAGTTAAGAATGATGTAATTAATATTGGCTTGTCAATTGTAACAAATGTGCGACACTAATACAAGATGGGGAATTGAGGGTAGGGGATTGGGAGTTATCAAATGGAGCACTAGATCTTGTGCTCAATTTTTTTATAACCTTAAAGCTGCTAAAAAAAAAAAAAAAGGAGGTAAAGTCTATTAGTTTAAAGAAAGTACTTCCTTAGAGGACAACTGTGATTTCAAATGCTTAGCACAGAACATATAAATTACATTGCAAATAAGAGCGATCTTCCTATAAGCACAATCTTTGTAGCTTTTAGGTAATATACAGTTACTTGGTTTTTGTGGCTAACCCCAGAATGTCAAAATTTAGGAATGAGCGAACTAAAATGAACTGGAATGGGTGAATTTAACTCAGATGACCATTATATCTACTACTGCGGGCAGGAATCCCTCAGAAGAAATGGAGTAGCCATCATGGTCAACAAAAGAGTCCAAAATGCAGTACTTGGATCCAGTCTCAAAAATGACAGAATGATCTCTATTGGTCTCCAAGGCAAACCATTCAGTATCACAGTTATCCAAGTCTATGCCCCAACCAGTAACGCTGAAGAAGCTGAAGTTGAACGGTTTTATGAAGACCTACAAGACCTTTTAGAACACCCCCAAAAGATGTCCTTTTCATTATAGGGGACTGGAATGCAAAAGTAGGAAGTCAAGAAACAGCTGGAGTAACATGCAAATTTGGTCTTGGAATGCGGAATGAAGCAGAGCAAAGACTAATAGAGTTTTGCCACGAAAATGCACTGGTCATAGCAAACACCCTCTTCCAACAACACAAGAGAAGACTCTACACATGGACACCACCAGATGGTCAACACTGAAATCAGACTGATTATAGTCTATGCAGCCAAAGATGGAGAATCTCTATACAGTCAACAAAAATAAGACCAGGAGCTGGCTGTGGCTCAGATCATGAACTCCTTATTACCAAATTGAGACTTAAATTGAAGAAAGTAGGGAACACCGCTAGACCATTCAGGTATGACCTAAATCAAATCCCTTATGATTATACAGTGGAAGTGAGAAATAGATTTAAGGGCCTAGATCTGACAGATAGAGTGCCTGATGAACTATGGAACGAGGTTCGTGACATTGTACAGGAGACAGGGATCAAGACCATCCCCATGGAAAAGAAATGCAAAAAGCACAATGGCTGTCCCAGGAGGCCTTACAAATAGTTGTGAAAAGAAGAGAGGCAAAAAGCAAAGGAGAAAAGGAAAGATATAAGCATCTGAATGTAGAGTTCCAAAGAATAGCAAGAAGAGATAAGAAAGCCTTCTTCAGCAATCAGTGCAAAGAAATAGAGGAAAAGAACAGAATGGGAAAGACTACAGTTCACTACAAGAAAATTAGAGATACCAAGGGAACACTCCATGCAAAGATGGGCTTGATAAAGGACAGAAATGGTCTGGACCTAACAGAAGCAGAAGATATTAAGAAGAGGTGGCAAGAATACACGGAAGAACTGTATAAAAAAGATCTTCATGACCCAGATAATCATGGTGATATGATCACTAATCTAGAGCCAGACATCTCAGAATGTGAAGTCAAGTGGGCCTTAGAAAGCATCACTGTGAACAAAGCTAGTGGAGGTGATGGAATTCCAGTTGAGCTGTTTCAAATCTTGAAAGATAATGCTGTGAAAGTGCTGCACTCAATATGCCAGCAAATTTGGAAAACTCAGCAGTGGCCACAGGACCGGTAAAGGTCAGTTTTCATTCCAATTCCAAAGGAAGGCAATGCCAAAGAATGCTCAAACTACCGCACAATTGCACTTATCTCACATGCTAGTAAAGTAATGCTCAAAATTCTCCAAGCCAGGCTTCAGCAATATGTGAACCGTGAACTCCCTGACATTCAAGCTGATTTTAGAAAAGGCAGAGGAACCAGAGATCAAATTGCCAACATCTGCTGGATCATGGAGAAAGCAAGACAGTTTCAGAAAAACATCTATTTCTGCTTTATTGACTATGCCAAAGCCTTTGATTCTGTGGATCACAATAAACTGTGGACAATTCTGAAAGAGATGGGAATACCAGACATCCTGACCTGCCTCTTGAGAAATCTGTATGTAGGTCAGGAAGCAACAGTTAGAACTGGACATGGAACAACAAACAGACTGGTTCCAAATAGGAAAAGGAGTATGTCAAGGCTGTATATTGTCACCCTGCTTATTTAACTTCTATGCAGAGTACATCATGGAAACGCTGGACTGGAAGAAACACAAGCTGGAATCAAGATTGCCGGGAGAAATATCAATAACCTCAGATATGCAGATGACACCACCCTCATGGCAGAAAGTGAAGAGAAGCTAAAAGCCTCTTGATGAAAGTGAAAGAGGAGCGAAAAAGTTGGCTTAAAGCTCAACATTCAGAAAACGAAGATCATGGCATCCGGTCCCATCACTTCATGGGAAATAGATGGGGAAACAGTGGAAACAGTGTCAGACTTTATTTTTTGGCTCCAAAATCACTGCAGATGGTGACCGCAGCCATGAAATTAAAAGACGCTTACTCCTTGGAAGAAAAGTTATGACCAACCTAGATAGTATATCTAGGTTACTTTGCTGACTAAGGTCCATCTAGACAAGGCTATGGTTTTCCTGTGATCATGTATGAATGTGAGAGTTGGACTGTGAAGAAGGCTGAGCACCGAAGAATTGATGCTTTTGAACTGTTTTGCTGGAGAAGACTCTTGAGAGTCCCTTGGACTGCACGGAGATCCAACCAGTCCATTCTGAAGGAGATCAACCCTGGGATTTCTTTGGAAGGAATGATGCTAAAGCTGAAACTCCAGTATTTTGGCCACCTCATGCAAAGAGTTGACTCATTGGAAAAGACTGATGCTGGGAGGGATTGGGGGCAGGAGGAGAAGGGGATGACAGAGGATGAGATGGCTGGTGGCATCACAGACTCGATGGACGTGAGTCTGATTGAACTCCGGGACAGGGGAGGCCTGGCGTGCTGTGATTCGTGGGGTCGCAAAGAATTTTACACAACTGAGCGACTGAACTGAACTGATAGAGCCTACCAATTCCGAGGACCCTGTTAAGGCATCTTTGCTGGGAAACAAACATGGCTTTTAGGTGTATTTCAATATTTTTGCAGAAAATCTGACATCTGTGAAGCTCCCTACAGAAATGTTTATTTGGTGTTTGTTGTACGGTACCTCCCAGAGTTTTGCTTGCCAAGGATACCTCTCAGAGTGTGAGTGACAGCCTAGTTCCTCATCTCTGTGCCATGCAGCCCACACAG
Source organism: Nanger dama (assembly GCA_917880005.1). Lineage (NCBI taxonomy): Eukaryota > Metazoa > Chordata > Mammalia > Artiodactyla > Bovidae > Nanger > Nanger dama. Next base: position 2,022,692 of record CAKJTW010000075.1, read on the forward strand.
GGCTTCCAGTTTGGCAGTGGAAGCCAAGCCAGCTCACAGCAGGAGATGGCCCACTGCAGTGCTGGGACTACTTCGCGAGTGGTTCTAAAGCTTGGGCTCCTCTGAGAACGTCTGTAATTGGCCTGCACGTCTTACTTGGAAGTGGGCTGGGAGCATGCATTTTCCTAGATTCTCTGTCTGTGTTGCCCTACAACAGCTCTCTCGTGTCCTATTTTCCCGCAAACCCACAGATTCCGAATATTTTTTTAATTAAATATTTTTTCAAAGCTATAGGGAAGATAGCTTGCCCACAGGAAAGAAAAACCAGAAACCAAAGAGACAATAAAGGGACTAAATTAAGCTTAGAGAGTCTGTTCGATTTCCCTGTGATTCATGAACTTTGATTTCTCATCTTCCTCAATCTGGCTTTAGGTTAAAATTGTAGACTCTCAGAGCTGGAGAATCAACTTGTCCAGTTCCTTCTATTATTTAGCGCAAAGGTCTCCACACTCATAGAGTTGACACAAATTGTATGAGGCCACTCAGAGCTGAAATAGAAGGCACGCTTCCTGCTTTTGTTTTTTGATCTACCTGTTTCACAGCTAATCTTTCTCTAAAGAGAGCATTTTCCTCTAATACACTACTCCCCAAGCCCCTCCCTACCCTCAGCTCCCCCTCGCTATAGATCTTAGGGAGAAACAAGAAAAGATTATTTGCCAACAGACTATCAACCCCAGATGTATTCCTTTAGATTTATCTTTTCTGTTTTCTTCTGATTTATGGTAACAATTGAATTTTGTTAGAGTAAAGGGGCCTCTCTTTAGTCTATTTCAAGTGTAGTTTCTGCTGTGGACACTGGAGAATTGTATGAATAAACTGCAGGTGGGAAATGAAGAGTGGGATGGTGATATTATTGGCCTTTTACTTTAGAGAAACAGTCCTAGAGACCTTGAACTTCAGAATCAAGATCATACATGTTGATTGTTCAATGTGAGCTAAGGAGTCAGCCTGAGAACTCCTCAACTCAGCAAAAACTGAGGTTAGGAGGCAAAAGGTAGGTGCTGTGAGTGAGAGAAAGTCGCTCTGTCATGTCTGACTCTTTGTGACCCCGTGGACTGTAACCCACCAGCCTCCTCTGTCCATGGAATTTTCCTGGCAAGAATACTGAAATGAGTAGCCATTCCCTTCTCCAGGGGATCTTCCCAACCCAGGGATTGAACCCAGGTTTCCCACATTGCAGGCAGATTCTTTACTGTCTGAACCACCAGGGAAGCCACAAAAGGTAGGTGCTGGGGGTGTCTTTTAAGGTGTTTGGGGAATAAAGTTGCTGTAACAAGGATTGGACCATTAAAGTGTCCACTAGACAGATTGGAAGTTGAGACTGGGCTGCTTGAACCACTCTTCATCTGGTTTCCTTTGGTCTCTGACATGCCCTGATATGGATAGGAATTGTTGTTTTTATATGCAGTTATTTTATTTACTTAAAAACTTATTTTACTCTGTCACATGACATGTGGGATCTTAGTTCCCCGACTAGGGATTGAACCTGCAACCCCTGCAGTGGAAGCATGAAATCTTTACTTCAGACTGCCAAGGAAGTCTGACGCTTCCCTGACATGGATCTGGCTGTCTCAGAGCTGTGCATTTTTCTGTCACTATCTCAGTGGCCTCTTCCTATGGGATTAGTTTTAGCCTCTCTCACAAATGTTCCACTGGGTTGTGGAACCTGTTCTTCTCTTAGGATAGCTGATGCTGGCTCTGCATGCCCTTGGCCTCTGTGTCTCCTTGGCCTCTGTGGGAGCCCAAAGTGCAGGGAGCATGAGGGAAGAAGGGCTCGTGGGGGCCATGCCAAGAAAGATGGAAGTTCCCGAGTGACACTCTCCCACAGGGCTCCAATCTCCCAACCTCTGAGGTGCCTGCACAGTCAATACTCAGGTGTCATGTGTAGTCACCTGCAGAGGAGGTGGGATGTCTGGGTGGGGGGTGAGGCAAGGACAGGACTGGGATTGAGGTGGCTCCTGGGTGACCTTAAGGAGTTCTGTGCATTCTGTGGGCCATGCTTTGGTCATTTGTAAAAAGGGGACTGATGAAATGCCCTCCTAGTTTCCTTGCAGTTCAGTAATTCAGGATTGCTGTGTTCAGATTTGATTAGTAGGTCCCTCTTGTGCTTGTATATTGTAAAGGTCACCTTTGTATAATATATACAAGGGTGCTTGTATGTTATCTCAGATCCCTCTTATACTCTTATGTTCTGAAGGATGGGTCCAACCCCAGCAGTACCAGCCCTTCCCTCTACTTCCTTTCTATAAAGTAGCCAAGTCGAAGGATGCCTGCTGTTTGTTTTTCTTATGAAGCCGTGACCCTCATTAGAACCCTTACCCACACAGCCAGCTGGTGTCTCATTAGAAAGTTCAGACTTGTCTTTGTCTGGCTCCCTTTAAAACCTTCCAAAAACTCTTCACTGTTTATAATCTAACATCCTTGTTTCCTTGCATGACATTCATGGTCATCCCTGAAAAAATGCCAGACTACTTCTCTAGCATCATCTACCTCATCTTGGCCTTGAAACCGAAGCTTTGTAGTGAACTTCCTCACTGTCTCGCGGGCACCTTTTCACCATTTGCCTTTCCTTTGCTGTGGTTCTGTCTGAAATGCCCTGTGCTTCTCGATTTCCCATTTCTTTCTCCAGGTTAGCACTCATTCATCCTTCAGAACAAGACAGGCATTCACTGTTTTATAAATAGATAAGTGAATGAATGGAACAAGCATCAGATATAGCATGGTGTTACTGTGATGTTTCCTATAAACCATTTAGAATCTTTGAATTCTGAATGAGAAGGAGATGAGTGACAGTCCCAACCTAAAATAGCGCTGTTAGACCTAAATACAGTCTTGACTTTATGAGGTGGTGACCTATTGTCTGCTGCTTGTCTGATAAACATCAATGAGATATTCACCCAGATTTAGTTTCATCTTTCATTTAACAGGGATAACAAGACCTACAAGAAGGGGTAGTTGTGAGGATCAAATTAGATCTGGATATGAAAATGCTTTGGAAATATTAATTGAAATCACTTTTTCATATGGTCAGCAAACTAAGGAAGTTTCTGCATTGTAGTTATGTGGGTAGTTATGTTTTCCTGGTGGCTCAGATGGTAAAGAATCCATCTGGGCTGGGAAGATCCCTGAAGGAGGGCATGGCTACCCACTCCAGTGTTATTGCCTGGAGAATCCCATGGACAGAGGAGCCTGGGGGTAACAAAGAGTCGGACACGACTGAGCAACTAAGCAATGAATATTATATAAATAGTTAACAAATGAATGAATGAATAAAGCAAGCCAGAACACTCTAGAAAGATTTGGGACAGACTACTACTCCACTTGGGCTCCCCTCCTGGCTCAGTGTTAAGGAATCCACCTGCCAATGCAGGCGACACAGGTTCGATCCCTGGATCAGAAAGATCTCCTGGAGAAGGAAATGGAAACCCACTCCAGTAGTCTCGCCTGGGAAATCCCATGGACAGAGGAGCCTGGTGGGATGCAGTCCACGGGGTCTCAAGAATCCAACACGACTTAGCGACTAAGCAACTAAACAACCACCGCCACCACTGCACTCACATGCCCACTGCATTGACCCCCACTGTTAGCCAACACGCATCAGGTGCTCTTTATGAGAGTGTGATGGGCATACAAACACATCGTTAGCATCTAAAAGAATCAATTCTACAAGTAGAATTATTCCTACTTTACAGATTAAGGAACCAAGACACATTATGAGAGCTAGATTATACATCACTCTCCCCAATTCTTCACCCCTCCTTAACTTTGCCATGTGACTTTGTATTTCTACCTACTAAAGGAACAGGAGTGTCTTGAAACCTCTTAATTTTGGACTTGGCTGTGTAGCTGGGCTGGCTTTGGCCAGTAGAATATGGCAGAAGTAATGGTGTGCTGGTGCCAGGCTTAGCACTTGGAAGCCTCGGGTCTTTTTGCTTGTCCTTTTACCATTCATTGCCATGGAAACATGCCCAGGTGCTGGTAAATAGAGTGTCTGCTTCAGGAGTAGAATAGGAGACTCATGCATCAAAGCCACTTCAGCAAAGCTTTCCCAGCCAGCCAGCAGGTGTGTGAGCAACTACAACAGGACTCAGAGGAGCCCCCTGGTTCGAGACCAGTTTGGAGTAGCCACCGCTTGGCTGACCCACAGGCATTCAGGCAATGTCAGTGCTTACTGTTGTAGGCCACTGAGATTTTGTGGTTGTTTCTCACAGAGTAAAAGCTAAAGGATACATTGTCCTAAGATGCAGAGTTAGGACTTGACTAAGCCAGGATTTGAACCCAGATTGGTCTGAACCAACGCTTCATCATTATGCCATGTGTGAAGCCTTATGAGGAAATCTGACCTGAGTGGTTCCAAAGAAGAGTAAATAACCACCGCTGCTGTTTAGGGGACCCCAGGTATGTTATGTTATAGAATCTTGTAAGCAAGCCAGAGCAGTAGGCATTATCTCCATGTTCTAGACAAGACTTGGAGAACTTAATGTAATTTTCCACATGTTCACATAATATAAAGTGGTGGAGCCGTGATTTATATGCAATTTTCTCAGTCTTCAAAACCAGTGCACCCTCTGTTCTCATTGCTTCTGGGCGGGTTCCTTTGTGTGTATGTGTGTTCATGTGTGTTAGGAGGCACTTTGGTGGGGCTTTTCCTCACTCTGCTTTGTGTCTTTTCCTTGTCTGACTGATTTGGCTGCAAGGTGAGAATCCAGTTACCAACACAGAGTGTATACTCCATGGCCAAGAACACGGATGTGTTCTGGAAATTTCTACCAAGGGATAAAGGAGTGTTACTTTTGTTTTGACTACGTTCATAGTCTCATCAATGACTATCATTGTTTAAGTTTTCAAAGGTCATCTCATTTTTCTTTGTGACATTTTCTCTCTTTCCTGAACCAACTGGTAAGTGGGAAAGCACATTCCATTTTTGAAAAAAGTTTGTTCAAGAAGCGTCACCAACACTGCCTTCCCAGCAGGCTGCTCATGTTGAAACTATTGTCAAAATATGGCACTCTGCCATCGATGAGAATAGAACTTGTCATTTACTCCAAGGACTATTGTGGAAATTTGTCTTTGGATCCCAAATCAGGAAGATTTATTCTTCTCTCTTTGCTCCACAGTCACGGTTCTTACTGCTCTGAGTTGTTTAGGCTGTGAAAACCAGCTTTTAGTGATGATTACAGTGTAGGTGGATGACAGAGAGAAGTGAAAGAGAGTGGAAGAGTTCCATGAGAATAAATCTCCAGTGGGATCTGGATAATCTGAAGACATTCGTAGTAAAATGGAAACTAGCATATGTGAAAATCACTGTCTGTGATGGAGAGCTGAAAAACAAGATACTCTGGGGCCTTGTGGGGTATAGAGGAGAGTGCAGAGACTTTGGAGCTAAATTGGAGTAGAATTACAGCTCTTCCATTTAGTGCCATGTGGATTTATTCAACTTAATTGATTTCTTAGCATCTCAGTTTCTTTATTTTACAGTAAGAAGTGTTATTTGGGAATCATTTAGCTTCAAGGTGTAGATGGCAATGTGAACTAACATGAATTGGTCAGCTTACAATACTGATGACTCTAGCTTTCATTCTGGCTGCTTGCCAGTTTCGCTAGCTTCAAGTGTGACTGGATTCAGGGGTTCAGATGGAATCATGACAGTTCTTTTTAGCTCCATTGCTCAGTTTTGCCTACCTATGCTTGGTATCATTCTCAGATACGTTGTTCCTTGGTGGAGATGGCTCCCAGATTTTCATTCCTCAGAGTTCATGAAGTCAGTAGAAGAGTGAGTACCAGGTTGTCCGGGGCAAGATTCTGAGAAAAGAGACATGCTTTACAGAGTTTTCTTTGAAGTGAATTGCTATGTGTTAAACTCTCTCTCTTTCTCCCTAGAAGAAAACCCATTCCATGAGGCACGGGTGAGAAATGGTGCTTTATTAAATATTTTGTTGGGGAGAGAGAGTTTCAGTCAGTTCAGTTGCTCAGTCTTGTCCGACTCTTCGTGGCACCATGGACTGCAACACACCAGGTTTCCTGTCCATCACCAACCCCTGGAACTTGCTCAAACTCATATCCATCTAATTGGTGATGCCATCCAACCATCTCATTCTCTGTCATCCCCTTCTCATTCTGCCTTCAGTCTTTCCCAGCATCAGGGTCTTTTCCACTGAGTATGCGCTTTGCATCACGTGGCCAAAGTATTGGAGCTTCAGCATCAGTCCTTCTCGTGGATATTCAGGGTTGCTTTCCTTTAGGATTGACTGGTTTGATATTATATGTTGAAATCTAATTCCTTAAAGTTATAGTATTAAGGAGGTGGGATCTTGGAGTGATTTAAGTCATGAGAGTTTAGCCCTCATGAATGGGATTACTGCCTTTATAAAAGAAGCAAGCATTCTGTCAGGTGAGGACTTAGCCAAAATACAGCTGACTATGAACAAGGATGGCATCAGTCCCATCACTTCATGGGAAATAGATGGGAAACAGTGGAAACAATGTCAGACTTTGTTTTTTGGGGCTCCAAAATCACTGCAGAGGGTGACTGCAGCCATGAAATTAAAAGATGCTTATTCCTTGGAAGAAAAGTTATGACCAACTTAGATAGCATATTCAAAAGCAGAGACATTACTTTGCTGACTAAGGTCCATCTAGTCAAGGCTATGGTTTTTCCTGTGGTCATGTATGGATGTAAGAGTTGGACTGTGAAGAAGGCTGAGCACTGAAGAATTGATGCGTTTGAACTGTGGTGTTGGAGAAGACTCTTAAGAGTCCTTTGGACTGCAAGGAGATCCAACCAGTCCATTCTGAAGGAGATCAACCCTGGGATTTCTTTGGAAGGAATGATGCTAAAGCTGAAACTCCAGTATTTTGGCCACCTCATGCAAAGAGTTGACTCTTTGGAAAAGACTCTGATGCTGGGAGGGGTTGAGGGCAGGAGGAGAAAGGGACGACCGAGGATGAGATGACTGGATGGCATCACTGACTCGATGGACATGAATCTAAGTAAACCGCGGGAGGTGGTGATGAACAGGGAGGCCTGGCATGCTGTGATTCATGGGGTCGCAAAGAGTCGGACACGACTGAACGACTGAACTGAGCTGATGAACCAGGAAGTGTATGCTCACTAGACATTGCATCTCCTAGCACCTTGACCATGAACTTTGCAGCCAAAGAACTGTGAGCAATACATTTCTGTTGTTCATAAGGCAGCTGGTGTATGGTATTCTGTGGCAGCAGCCTGAGCTGACAGTGTTCAGATAAGTAAAAGCAGAGAAACACTTGTTCAACAAATTTTAAAATGTTGTCAGCTGAAAGAAATAGCAAAACTGTGATTATGTTAATTTTTACCATGAATCTCCTTGAGAGGCATAAACTAAGAATGTAGGTAATATATTTTAAGGCTTGTGCTTTGGGGGATCCCAGGAGCTTTCATGGCGAGTCTCTAGGGTCTCCGACCCTCCCTGATTATCAGTAAGGTCAGAATCCACCCCTCCCACCCGTTTCCAATTCATCAGTTCTCCTACAGCTGATATTTATTTGTTTTCTTGATTACCACTTAATATAGTATCCCCACTGAAAAAGGTTGTACACCCAGCATTAATTGTTTGTAGACTTTTTGATGGTGGCCACTCTAACTGGTGTGAGGTGATATCTCATTGTAGTTTTGACTTTCATTTCTCTAATAATGAGTGATGCTGAGCATCTTTTCATGTGTGTGATAGGGTGTGGAGAAAAGGGAATCTTCTTGCACTGTTGGTGGGAATGTAAACTGATACAGCCAATATGGAAGATGGTATGGATATTCTTTAAAAAGCTAGGAATAAAATCACCGTATGACCCAGCAATCCCACTACTAGTCATATATCCTGAGGGAACCAAAACTGAAAAAAGACACATGTACCCCAAAGTTTATTGTAGCACTCTTTACAATAGCTAGAACATGGAAGCAACCTAGATGTCCATCCACAGATAGATGGATAAAGAAGCTGTGGTACATATATACAGTGGAATATTTAATAGCCATAAAAGGAATACATTTGAGCCAGTTCTAATGAGGTGGATGAACCTAGAGCCTATTATACAGAGTATTGTATACTAATACTATATATGAAATCTAGAAAGATGGTACTGATGAATTTATTTCCAGGGCAGCAATGGAGATGCAGACATAGAGAACAGATTATGGACATGGGAAGTGGGGGAGGAAAGAGGTTGAGATGTGAGGAGAGAGTAACATGCTGCTGCTGCTAAGTCGCTTCAGTTGTGTCCGACTCTGTGCGACCACATAGACGGCAGCCCACCAGGCTCCCCGGCCCTGGGATTCTCCAGGCAAGAACACTGGAGTGGGTTGCCATTTCCTTCTCCAATGCATGAAAGTGAAAAGTGAAAGTGAAGTTGCTCAGTCGTGTCTGACTCTTAGCGACCCCATGGATTGCAGCCTACCAGGCTTCTCCGTCCATGGGATTTTCCAGACAAGAGTACTGGAGTGGGGTGCCATTGCCTTCTCTGGAGAGTAACACAGAAACTTACATTACCATATGTAAAATAGATAGCCAATGGGAATTTGCTATATGACTCAGGGAACTCAAACACGGGCTCTGTAACAACCTAGGGAGTGGGATGGGGAGAGAGATGAGAGGGAGGTTCCATAATGAGGGGACATATGTATGCCTTTAGGTGATTCATGTTTGTATTTGGCAGAAAACAATAAAATTTGTCAAAGCAATTATCCTTCAATTAAAAATTAATTAAAAATATTTTTTTAAAGAAAAAAGGTTGCAAAGCTTTAAAAAGATGTTCTTGGGTTCTCTAATCGCTTTTCACATTCTCTGTGTACCTCAGATAATATAATCACTCCTCATCAGTTGAGGGAAGGTTGTGTTGGATGCTGCAAATGTGCTGTAGGAATGAGAGTTGCAAGGGTACCGAGGGGCTTGAGACAGCACCCTCTTCAGCACAGACGGTCTCATCGCTGCTCTGCGCTCAAGAGGGGCTGTGAGCACCTTTCTGGTTGAGCTTCCATGGGAGGCTTTACTCTTGCAGCACATGGCTGATCTGATCTAGGCTGTTCATTCATGAGCCACCAGCTCTTCGTGTTCCCATCTCCCAGGCAGGTTCTTTATCTCTAGCCTCACCTGGGATGAATTTCAGGTGGGGTAGGACAAATATCATCCATAGCAATTGCAGAACATGTTGTCTGTTTTCCCAGTGTGTTTATTAACATATCAGGAACAATTTTCTGAGATAACCAGTTTGGGAAATACTCGTCTAGATCATTTAGAGCTATATGTATATCTATCCATGCATCTATCAATTATCAGTGGACACTTAAGCTGCTTCCAAGTCTCGACTGTTGTAAACAGTGCTGCAGTGAACATTGGGGTGCATGTGTCTTTTCAAATCAGAGGCTTTTTTTGGGCCTTTTCTGGATATATGCCCAGAAGTGGGATTGCTGGATCATATGGTAACTATTTTTAGGTTTTTAAGGAACGTCTATACTCCTCTCCATACCCCACTAAATTTTGAAGGGGATTGTCATTGTAGCAAAAGATAACTGATAAACCCATCTTGCCCAGCTCCCCATCCTCTGCTGGTGATTTCCCTGCCTGGCACAGGCAACTGACCTGCATTGCCATGATGCTACCATATCACTGCCTTCCTCTCTGACACCAGCTTGGTCAGTTGCTTGCCCATCTCACCATGTGGAGGTCAGAGTTGAAAGTCTTGCCCACATGGTCTCACAGTCCACTTGTAGGGACTATATGATGGGGCTTTGGAGGCTGGCCAACCTGAGACTCCATTGCTATGGTTCTGCTTCCCAGATTCCAGGGTACACAGAGTTATTTACATCTCTGGGCCTCAGTTTCGTCTTTTATAAATGAAACTAGTCCCATTTATCAGGCTTCCCTGGTGACTCAATGATAAAGAATCCACTTGCCAATGCAGGAGATTCAAGAGATGTGGGTTTGATCTTTGGGTCAGAAAGATTCCCTGGAGTAGGAAATGGCAACCCACTCCAGTAATCTTGCCTGGAGAATCCCATGGACAGAGGAATCTGGCTGGATACAGTCCATGTGGTCGCTAAAGAGTCAGACTTGGCAACTAAACAACAGCAACTATAGTCACATTTACTTCTCTGGGATCTTTTAAAGATTAGTGGTGGTGGTGGTCTTGTAAAGATTAATGGTGGTGGTGGTGGTGGTGGTGGTGGTGTGTGTGTGTGTGTGTGTGTGTGTGTGTGTGTGTGAAGTGTCTGGCACAGAGATTAAAAACAATCAGTCAGAACAAAACCACCCTCAATGTTTCCCTCTATAAGGCTTTATTTCATTTTTAGAAGAGCTTGACATTTTCAGTCAACCACAGGAGGAGAAATGAGACTGTATTCAGACTTGTGGGGACTTCAAACATTGATCCCCACCCCCTGGAAGTTCTTTCTGAGGCTTGTTGTAGCAACAGCCAAACAGCCAGCAGCCCACTCACAGGATGTCCTGTGCTCTGGGCCCTGGAGCTGAGCTGTGCACAATAGGGGCCTGTCTACTGATTGCCATGACAATGACACATGGCTTTGAAAAGCACATCTCACTGCTTTGTGGGGTCTCCTTCACCAGGCTCTCCCAGGGCAGACTGTTTTATGATAAGACAATGAAATCCAAATTTACTAGGTACTTTATCTGGGGAGTGGGTCGGGAAGGAAATAAAAGTTCTTCAATTAATTGTTCACCCTTGGCCATTTTATTGCTTCTGAACATTGCCTTTCCTTCGTAAAATCAGTACTACAAGGAAGTGGCTGTGTGGATGCTGACAAGCTAAAAGTGAGTGTTGGCTGGGGTTCACAGTTAAGAAACAAGAGCTGTCAAGTTGCCTTTCCTGTGGGGAGGCTGATCGAGCCCAGGAGCCAAGGATGGGCTGGTGTGGACAGGCCTGACTTCATGAAACAGACCCGGGGATGAGGAGGTGCCCAGAGTCTGTGGGTGCAGGAATGAGATCAAATGCTAACTTTCCCAGTCTCCTAAGGGGTAGGAAAATGTCCAGTGGGTCTGCACTGGAATGGCACACCAGGCAGTGTCTGTTCTTTTATTATTATTTTTATTTATGTTATGATTTATTTGGCTTTTCCAGGCCCTAGTTGTGGCATGCAGGATCTTCAGTTGTGGTGTGTGGGGTCTAGTTCTCTGGCTAGGGATTGAACCCGAGCCCCCTGCATTGGGAGGGCAGAGTCTTAGCCCCTGGGCCACCAGGGAAGTCCCGGCAGCAGCGTCTAACTGGGCAGGATGTCCCTCTGTTCAGTGGGTCGTGTTTTGAATACAACCTTTCCTAAGGGCACCTCTGAGTGGATATTAGGACTGAATCAAGTTCCTTCTACTTGGCTTAGGGGCAGCAAACTGGATATATTGTTCAATGGCATCCGTCTAGCTGGTTTCTTAGAAACTTCCCTTGGAGGGAAGAGCAAAAGTGGTTAGAGGAATGAGAGCTTTGCCTGGGAATAATCTTAAGAGTATTTACATTTGGTAAATCTGTGATCTCTAAATTCAAATAAGGGAAAATCATGTATTGAGGATGACAGAGATTGTTGTTCTCCTGATATCTAGGTTATCATAAAGAACCTTAAAATTTTATCGTAGCTTTTGACTATTTCAGGATGAAAACTCCCTTGCTACTGGGTGGAATCAGCCATAGTGCCAGCAAGAAATACATGATGCACTCAAACTGGATAATTGGCCAGAGTTTGGGGGCTTCCTGGTGGCTCAGAGGTTAAAGCATCTGCCTCCGATGCCGGAGACCTGGGTTCGATCCCTGGGTCGGGAAGATCCCCTGGAGGAGGAAATACTCCCACTCCAGTATTCTTGCCTAGAGAATCCCATGGCCAGAGAAGCCTGGTGGGCTACAGTCCATGGGGTCACAAAGAGTCGGACACAACTTCACTTTCACTTTCACTTTAATAAAGTAACTAAAGAGAGAATGTGTGTAGGAGTTTTGGAAACTCAGAGGAACATATACAGAGAGCTGTTTTCACCCCTGGATCTGAGGGGCAAGGAGGAAGAAGTGATTAATAAACCTGGAGAGAGTCACTGGATGAAGATGGATGATTGACAGGCGCTGTAATCCGTGGGAGAGGCAGTGGCCACAGGTGGGGAGAGGTAAAGGTGGGAGTGGTCTGTAGATGGCAGGAGTGGTGTTAATCCTTGACATTGTTTAAAATTGTCTGTGTGTGTGTGCGTGCTCAGTCACTTCAGTCATGTCTGACTGTGACCTATGGACTGTAGCCTGCCAGGCTCTTCTGTCCATGGGATTCTCCAGGCAAGAATACTAGAGTGGGTTGCCATGCCCTCCTCCAGTGGATCTTCCTGACCCAGGAATCGAACCCATATCTCTTGCATCTTCTGCATTGCTGGAGGGTCTTTACCCACTGAACCTGGGAAGCCAAGAATTGTTTGTGCATGGTAATAATAAAAGATTGACTTTTAGTTGGTTTTACTAGACATTCCCACTCATGCATTAGATAAAGAGATAGAGCCCATCCATTAGCAACTTGACAGGGGACAGGCTGGGGAAATAGATACCCATCGTCACCCTCCTCCATCCTCTGGTTTCCTGAGTTTACCTCAATTGGCTGGAATCAATGGAAGTCAGAGGGCAAGGAGGCTCACTGATGGTGTCCATTCAGGTAAGTCCTTCAAGGCACAAAGCAGTATGGAGAAGTGACTATGGTGGAGGCACGGATAGAAAATAGCCAGCATAGACTTGAAGCTTTGAGTGGATATGCAACTTTATAAAATGCCCTTATAGACAGGAGGTGTGCTCACTCCTTTCTTTTCCTTTTTCCTGATGGTTTGAATTCAGATGTGATGTCTGGAACTGGAACAGAAATCATAGTGCTCAAAGGTGAAAACACATGTTGCTGATAACTGAACAATGAAAAAGAAGGCATTCAGAAGGGCCTGATGATCACAGAGGCTCTGCACAAGCCTTCATTCACATGAGAAGGAAAAACATTTCTGTTTTGCTTAGTCCACTATCGTTTGTCTTGCCATTTGCTGCCCAACCTAATCCTATCTATTTGTATGAGTTCTTTCTATGTGAAGAAAAGTATTTAAAGTATTTGTCTACCATATGCTGCTGCTGCTAAGTCACTTCAGTTGTGTCCGACTCTGTGTGACCCCATAGATGGCAGCCCACCAGGCTCCCTGTCCCTGGGATTCTCCAGGCAAGAATACTGGAGTGGTTGCCATTTCCTTCTCCAATAGTCCTTGAAAAACTTTTTGCTGCAAACTCCAGAAGACAGTGGAGGACAGGGGAGCCTGGTGTGCTGCAATCCATAGGGTCGCAAAGAGTTGGGCATGACTGAGCAGCTGAACAACAATATGCTGTCTCAATACAAATAGCATGAAGTCACTTCCGGCCCCTGATTTTTATCTCTGATGTTCACACTTGCAGACTCTGCGAATGTTCTGTTTTCCTAAAAGGAAAGCTGAAGGATTTGAAGCCAGTAACCTTTGGATTAGAAAGCCAGAGTCTTGCCTGGGAAGGATTTTGATACATTACTCTTTGACTACTTTATTTGTCTTTCAGATTTTTAAAGATTCTAGAAAAGTAGTACTGATGAACCTACTTTCAGGGCAAGACTAGAGAAGCAGACAGAGTGTGGACCTGTGGACGCAGTGAGAGGAGGGTGGGATGACCTGAGAGCAGCATTGACATGTACACCACCAAGTGGAAAACAGCCGATGGCAAGTTGCTTCATATCACAGAGGACTCAGGTCAGTGCTCTGTGATGACCTAGATGGGTAGGATGGGGGTGTTAAGTGGCAGGGAGGCTCAAATGGAGGAGATATATGTATCCTTATATGATTCACATTGTTGTACAGCAGAAACTAACACAACATTGTAAAGCAGTTATCCTCCAATTCAGAAGACAAGATTACCTGGTAGCTCAATTTGTAGAGAATCTGCCTGCGGTGCAGGAGACCAGCGTTTGATCTCTGGGTCAGGAAGATCCCCTAGATATGGAAATGGCAACCCATTCCAGTATTCTTGCCTGAGAAATCCCATGGACAGAGGAGCTTGGGGGTCACAAAGAGTCAGACGTGACTGAGCAGAAAATGCCAAGAAGAAAAGAAAAAAGGAAAGATTAGGATTCAAGGGAAGAGGTAGCTGTCATAGGAGCATTTGAATGATTATACAGTTTTAAAAATAAAATTTGGTTGCTTGCTCCTTGGAGGAAAAGCTATAACAAACTTAGATAGTGTATTAAAAAGCAGAGACATCAGTTTGCAGACAAAGGTTTGTATAATTAAAACTGTGCTTTTTCCAGTAGTCATGTGCAGATGTGAGTGTTGGATTATAAAGAAGGCTGAGCACTAAAGAACTGGTGTTTTCAAACTGTGATGCTGGAGAAGACTCTAGAGAGTTCCCTTGGACAGCAAGGAGATCAAACCTGTGAATCCTAAAGGAAATCAACCCTGAATATTCATATGAAGGACTGATGCTGAAGCTGAAGCTCTAATATTTTGGATACCTGATGCAAAGAGCCAGCTCATTGGAAAAGAGCCTGATGCTGGGAAAGACTGAAGACAGGAGGAGAAGGGAGTGACAGAGGATGAGATGGTTGGATGGCATCATCAACTCAATGAACATGAGTTTGAGCAAATTCTGGGCGATAGTGAAGGACAGGAAAGCCTGGCATGCTGCAGTCTGTGGGGTCACAAAGAGTCCAACATGACTGAGTGACTGAACAACAAATGTGAAACATAAACCTAGAAACGGGTACTGATAAATACTACATGGTAAATTGCTTTAATCTGTTACATATGCCACATGGGGCAGGTGGATCTGTAATCAATGGATTAAATTCTTCTTCCTGAGCTCTGATGCCAGCATGGTGATTTTCCAGTCTCCAGGATAACTGTGTTTGGCTTACTGGTGTGGTTTAATAGAAAGCATATGGTAGGGAGGCAGGGGAACCACAGTGAGAATGATCAAGACATAAACCATGGTTAATCCCATACTGAAGGATCTTAGGGGAATTATTTCTTTTCCTCATCTGAGCATCTTTAAAGTTCCATTTCATAGATAAAGGAAATAAGGCAAACACGTAATCTGAGCTCAATAATGTTGCATAGAACCAGAAACACCAATAGCCCACCTGTGTAGTCCCCACTCAGGCCAATCCGACTCCTGCATGTGCTAGAGAAAGTCAGATGTGTATGTGCTGAATGAGTATAGCGTTACAAACACAAGAAGTTCTTTATTTATTTGCGCTGGGTCTTTCTTGCTGTGCATGGGCTGTCTCTAGTTGTGGAGAGCCGGGGCTACTCTCTGGTTGCGGTGCATGGGCTTCTCATCGTGGTGGCTTCTCTCATCGCAGAGCACAGGCTCCAGGCTAGCAGGCTTCAGAAGCTGCAGCAGGAGGGCTTAGTAGTTGTGATGCATGGGCCTAATTGCTTCACAACCTGTGGAATCTTCCCGGACCAGGGATTGAACCTTTGTCCCCTACACTGGCAGGTGGTTTCTTACCACTGTATCACCACGGAAATCCAACACAAGGAATTATTAAGAGAGAAATCATAGTTCTTTGAGGTGACCTTTCAAATTACAGCTTTCAGTGAAAGTTGCTCAGTCGTATCCAACTCTTTGCGACCCCATGGACCATACAGTCCATGGACTTCTTCAGGCCAGAATACTGGAGTGGGTAGCCATTCCCCTTCTCCAGGGGTCTTCCCAACCCAGGGATTGAATCCAGGTCTCCCATACTGCACGCGGATTCTTTACCCGCTGAGCCACCAGGAAGTCCAAGAATACTGAAGTGGGTAGCCTATCCCTTCTCCAGCAGATCTTCCCGACCCAGGAATCGAAGCAGGGTCTCCTGCATCGCAGGCAGATTCTTTACCAGCTGAGCTACAAGGGAAGTCCTTTCAGCTTTCATTGCTTGCCCCAGTTGTACCTTTTGGTGTCACTGTAAGGTAGAATACAGACCTGAAATTGGTACAATTATTTCTGTACCTCTTATATTATTTAAGAAACATAAGAAATATACAACTTGAAAAACTGCTGTCAGAAAACACAAAGCCAATTCCCTCAAGGTGAGATCTGTGTAATATTAGAGTTATATTATAGTTTTGTGCTTGGAATCATTGTGCTTGGTTATAAGGATGGGACAGACTAGAATAAAAACAGCCAACTAAACAGATTTGGAGGTATTTGGAAAATATCCCTTAAGATATTTTTGTGTCTATAATAGATTTGCATCTTGAAGGAAGAGTAGGCAATCTATCTAATTAAGCTTTATTCTCATCTATGGTTTTGATGATTAAGAAGAAACAGAGGGAAAATCTAATTATAGACCTTTGGGGTTTGCTGACCCAGGCTGGAAGATACCCAAACCTCCCCCAATTCTTTAATTTAAATTGCATGTTCTCCTTATGTTACAAAGTTTAATGTAAAGCTTTCCAACGTAAGGGAGGAGCCCAAATGAGGTTTAGATGAAGTTCGTGTACGTTTTAAATCTCTACTGCTGTAACTGTCAGATCCCCACTGATGGGAGCTGAGGTTTGTCCCACGTTCAAAATGGGAGCTACACAGACTTAGAAAATGAACTTTTGGTTGCTCGGGGAAGGGACAGTTAGGGAATTTGGGATGGGCATGTACACTGCTATATTTAAAATAATCAACAAGGACCTATTGTATAGCACACAGAACTCTGCTCAATGTTATGTACCAGCCTGGATGGGAGGGGGTTTTGGGGAGAATGGATACATGTATGTGTATGGCTGAGTCCCTTTTCTGTTTACTTGAGACTATCACAACATTGTTAATTGGCTATACCCCAATACAAAATAAAAAGCTTAAAGTGTGAAAAAAAGGGAGGTAGAAATAAATGCTGTCCATATTCTCTATCCCTAAATATGGGGAGTAGTGGCTGGTTTCTGATAGCTTTTCTCCCCATTTTTCAACTGCTTGAATACAAGTTGCTTTCAGCCAAAATCTAAGCCTTGCTTTTGCAAGCTTTAACCAAATTCCAAAGCACATTGAGAATTTTTGAAACAGTTGCTGCTGCTAAGTCACTTCAGTTGTGTCCGACTCTGTGCGACCCCATAGACGGCAGCCCACCAGGCTCCACCATCCCTGGGATTCTCCAGATAAGAACACTGGAGTGAGTTGCCATTTCCTTTTCCAATGCATGAAAACAGTGGGATTCTGTAAAAAAATTAGTTGATAGATTGATTCACTATTCATTGTCTCCTTAATTTATGACACTAGAATGTAGTGGTTAAAAGTATAAATTTTGTTTAATATCATCCATCCACATTTCAGACCCAAATGCTAAATATGGATCCTTTAGATGCTTTTGAACTGTGGTGTTGGAGAAGACTCCTGAGAGTCCCTTGGACAGTAAGGAGATCCAACCAGTCCATCCTAAAGGAGATCAGTCCTGAATATTCATTGGAAGGACTGATGTTGAAACTGAAACTCCAATACTTTGGCCATCTGATGCAAAGAACTGACTCATGTGAAAAGACCCTGATGCTGGGAAAGTTTAAAGGTGGGAGGAGAAAGGGACAACAGAGGATGAGATGGTTGGATGGAATCACTGACTCCATGGACATGAGTTTGGGTGGACTCCGGGAGTTGGTGATGGACAGAGAGGCCTGGCGTGCTGCAGTCCATGGGGTTGCAAAGAGTCAGACAGGACTGAGTGACTGAACTGAACTGAACTGAACTGAGAGTTAATATAACTCTTTAAGTCTTTGTTACCTTAGTGATAAAATGGAGGCAACTATAATGATATCTTCTTTATAGTTTGTTCAGTAGATGGAGTAAGTTATAAGCATAAAGTAAGTGCTCAATAAAAGTTCCCCCACTTACAGATTCATCCATCCTTCTATCCATCCATCCACACACTCATCCATTCACCCAAATATTCATTCACCCATCCATCCATCCTCATGTCTGTCAACTCTTTCCTGAAAACCTCCTGTGAGCCTGGCCCTGATCTATGATCTATGCCTGATGTCTGCGTCTTATGGTCTAGGTTTGTAGATAGGTGATGATGATACATCGTGGTAAGTGCTGTGAACAAACATGAAGTAGAAAGTTTTTCTAACTCACTTGGGGAATATAGGGGGATCTCATTCTTCCTCCTGAAGAAACAATCCATTAGCTATGCTCAGAGTGGAGTATAGAATTAAGAATAGAGATTTATTTTGGCTTAATACATGGAAGTATTTCTAGCAGAGATGCTGGATCATAGAATAGAAGGCCATAGGATGTACTGATTCCTGTCATGAGAAGAGGCATCGAGCAGAATCTGGGAGATCAATTTGCAGAGATATTTAGGCGGGACCTTAAGCACTGAAAAAGTGACTGTGTGAATGACTTTTAATATCTTTTAGAACTCTTAAGATCTGTGATTCTTTTTTTTTTTTTTGGCTGCATTGCACAGCATGCAGGATCTTAGTTCCCCAACCTGGGATTGAACCTGTGGCCCTTGCATTGCAAGTATAGAGTTTTAACCACTGGACCACCAAGGAAGTCCCTGGGTCTGTGATTCTTAAGGAAGTTGGAAGTGCGTAGATGATTTTCTTTGAGGTTTCTAAATCAGAATGAGGCAGGGTCAGTCTAGGCAATTTAGCTGTCTTGGTAATTAATCATGACCAAGATGGTGTTATGTTCATGCTTTGATGTAATTGTTGTTAAATTGCTAAGCCATGTCCAACTCTTTGGGACCCCGTGGACTGTAACCTGCCAGGCTCCTCTGTCCATGGGATTTTCCAGGCCAGAGTATTGGAATGGGCTGCCATTTCCTTCTCCAGGGGATCTTTCTGACCCAGGGATTGAACCCATGTTTCCTGCATTGGCAGATGGATTCTTTGTCACTGAGTACCAGGGAAGCCCTTTGATATAATTACTTTTACTTTATTTTTATTTTCAAAAATAGAAATTATTGTGGGCACTCAATATATGCTTAGAGATTTCTCATTGAGGGCAAGATGAGTTGGGTACACTGGTATGTGGTTTTTGGTCAAGCAATGAAAATTTAATACATTTCCCTTTGTTCTTCTCATTCTCTTTTTCTCAAATACAAGCTGCTATCAAATTTAGTGAAAAGCATTATGGTCAAATGTAGCAACAGCTAATGTCCGGCTCTTGGAAACCTCTATTCCTATTGCTTCCTTTGCTTAATTCCTACTTTGTGTTTTTTGCCTAATTGTCAGATTTTGTAGTGTGATCACTTTTACAAGTTGCTCCAAAATTTTACAAGTACTTTACACTTTTAAAATATATAAATTAAAAGATGAATATTCCCTGACAATTTCAGTCTATATTATTATTTATTTTTATCCCAGGTCATTTCATTAAGGTATCACTTACTAGGAGAATAAATAATGGCAAAAATATAAATTAGAAACTGAAAATTAACCTGCCCATCACTTCACTGTCAAGGGCATGACAATACCACAAATGTGTGTGGTTCAAGGGATATTATCATTGAGATATTTGTTGTTAGTCGCTCAGTCATGTTAGACTCTTTGCAACCCCATGGACTGCAGCATGCCAGGCCTTCCTGTCCTTCACTATGTCCCAGAGTTTGCTCAAAATTGTCCATTAAATCAGGAATGCCATCCAACTATTTAATCCTCTATTGCACTGTTTTTCTTCTGCTCTCAATCTTTCCCAGCATCAGGGTCTTTTCCAATGAGTCAGCTATTCACATCAGGTGCCAAAGTATTGGAGCTTCAGTATCAGTCCTTCCAAGGAATATTCAGGGCTGATTTCCTTTAAGATTCCTTTAAGACTGTTTTGATCTCCTTGCTTTCCATGGGACTCTCAAGAGTCTTCTCCAGCACCACAATTCAAAAGCATCAATTCTTTAGCACTGCCTTCTTTATTGTCCAACTCTCACATCCATACATGACTACTGGAAAGATAATAGCCTTGACTATACGGACTTTTGTCGGCAAAATGATATCTTCGCTGTTTTACACACTGTTTAGGTTTGTCATAGCTTTCCTGCCAGGAAGCAGTCATCTTCTAATTTCATGCCTATAGTCACCATCTACAGTGATTTTAGAGCCAAAGAAGAAGAAATTCTGTCACTGCTTCCACCTTTCCTCTTTCTATTTGCCATGAAGTGATGGGACTGGATGCCTTGATCTTATTTTCTTAATATTGAGTTTTAAGCTGGCCTTTTCACTTTCCTCCTTCACCCTCATCAATCCTCATAGCAATCCTATGAAACAAATCCTACTTGAAATTGAGTCATACTAATGTCTAAAATTTTGCTTAAATAGTAGAGTCATGATTCAGATTGATAGCTACTCTTAATTATACATATTAGATATGTATATATATATTAGATATATATGTATATTAGAGATAATATGTTCATTGATACATATCAGAATAAAATATTTTTCTCCAGGGAATTTTTTCTTAAATGGAATGGAAGTATAACAGCATTCAGGAAATATTCTCCACGTTGGTTTCGGTTCCCTCTAATTTCTTATCAGAACTGTTGTTTTAACCTGTAGTTAGGTTTGTAGGATTTAAAGCTAGGCTTTTGCCTCTATCAGGGCTTCCCTGGTGGCTCAGAGGTTAAAGCGTCTGCCTGCAGTGTGGGAGAACTATTCGATCCCTGGGTCAGGGAAGATCCCCCGGAGAAGGAAATGGCAACCCACTCCAGTATTCTTGCCTAAAAGAATCTCATGGACGGAGGAGCCTGGTAGGCTACAGTCCATGAGGTTGCAAAGAGTAGGACATGACTGAGCGACTTCACTTTTGCCTATACAGGTCAGTAGATCAGGATGTAATCAGCATAAAAATTATTTCTGTGACTACTCAAACTGTCTCTAGCTCTGTGCTTTGAAAATCTTCCAAATCTCTCTGTTTGTAAAATGAGGCTGAAGACTGCTGTAAGCTGAAAATGATGAACCCTCACTGAGAAAGTGTGGTGGGCATGCCAGCATACCACTGATACAGGCAGTGTCCCCAGAGAAGCTAGAGAACCAGACCAGTGTGCTGGAGACATCCAGGCCCTTGCAGTGCTTATAGGCTGGGCTGAGCTCCCTCTAAACTTCTCCTGGGAGCCATCCCTAGTCCCCACAAAGAACCCTGGACAAAATTGAAGGCCATATGTTGGGGCATCAGAGTTGGCTCAGAAGACTCTTGTAGTAGCACAGATTGAGGAGTTGGGACTCAGAATTTGTGGGGCTGGCAAAGGCTTCTGCTAATTTTCTGTTAGTTGTGGTTTCAGAGTACAACTGGGGCCAGAGCGGGTCTGATGACTTCTGGAGACAGGTTTTGGCAGAGACAGATTGTTCTTTCTGAACCCTGAACCCCCTTGGGCTGTGCGACCTCTGTTTGGAGAAGCACTGAGGTCTGAGTGGGAAGGACTGTCACGATGACTTTCCTTGGATCTAGAGTGGAGACAAGCATCCGTGCTGTGTGCTGTGTGTGCTGTCACTTCAGTCGTGTCTGACTCTTTGAGACCCCACAGACCACAGCCTTCCAGGCTCCTATGTCCATGGGATTTTCCAGGCAAGAATGCTGGAGTGGGTTTCCATGTCCCAAGCATCTACAGTAATGGGGAAAACCTTTTCAATTTTATTGGGCTCTAAAATCACTGCAGACAGTGGCTGCAGCCATGAAATTAAAATATGCTTGTTCCTTGGAAGGAAAGCTATGACAAACCTAGACAGTATATTAAAAAGCAGAGACATCACTTTTCCAACAGAGGTCCATATAGTCAAAACTATGCTTTTCCATTAGTCTTATACAGGTAGTCCAACTCTTGTGACAGTTGGACCATAAAGAAGGCTGAACACTGAAGAATTGATACTTCAGATTGTGGTGCTGGAGAAGACTCTTGAGAGTCCCTTGGACT
Organism: Nanger dama; assembly: GCA_917880005.1. Classification (NCBI taxonomy): domain Eukaryota; kingdom Metazoa; phylum Chordata; class Mammalia; order Artiodactyla; family Bovidae; genus Nanger; species Nanger dama. The sequence continues at coordinate 2,044,599 of CAKJTW010000075.1, forward strand.
GCAGAGAAATCAAACCAGTCAATTCCAAAGGAAATCAACACTGGCTATTCATTAAAAGGACTGAAGGTGTAGCTGAAGTTCCAATACTTTGGCCACCTAATGTGAAGAGCTGATTCATTGGAAAAGATCTCGATGCTGGGAAAAATTGAAGGCAAAAATTGAAGGCAAAAAATTGAAGGGGGAAGCAAAGGATGAGATCGTTAGATAGTATCACCAACTTAATGGACATGAGTTTGTGAAAACTCTAGGAGATAGTGGAGGACAGAGCAGCCTGACTTACTGCAGTTAATGGGATCACAAAGAGTTAGACACGACTTAGCAGCAGAACAACAGCAAAGGTATTAGAACCATCAGTCTAATGGTATCCTTGTTTCATTAATTTAATACCACCATTAGGTGTAAGGTACCTAGGACTCACAAAAAAACTTAAGTTTTTTGAAATCAGAAGAAAAAATGGACATAATCTGATTGGGGGTTATGTTTGTCTTTACAACAATGCAGTCAGCAAATACAGTTTGTGTGTGTGTGTGTGTGTGTGTGTGTGTGTGTGTGTGTGTGTGTGTGTAGGAAGGAATCCTGACTGGAAGAAGTACAGCTTGGCTTTGGGAGTGACTGGACTAGTGGCCACATCATCACTAGAAAAGTCTTGGTATCATGAATATAATGGAAATATCCAGTTTGTTTGGATTTTGCCAAGAGAGTCCAAATTCAATGTGTGGTTCAGAATTCAAAGCATGATGAGTTTCTTATAGTTTTTTTTTTAAAGTACTGTGCTATTTAAAGAAATAGTCATGCATGATGGGGAAAAAGTATCTTTATGACCCCATTTAGAGGTTCTTAAGCCAAATCCATCTTTATAAAGAACGCATTCCAGCTGGTCATTAAAATAATGTGCGTGGTGTCTGAGATCATCATTCACATCAGGGTCTCATCACCCTTCTTACCTACCTCCTTTTTCCACTGATCATTTCTGCTTAGAACCATTCAGTTTCAGTTCAGTTGCTCAGCTGTGTCTGACTCTTTGTGACCTCATGAACTGCAGCATGCAAGGCCTCACTGTCCATCACCAACTCCCGAGTCCACCCAAACTCATGTCCATGGAGTCGGTGATGCTATCTAACCATCTCATCCTCTGTCATCCCCCTTCTCCTCCCGCCTTCAGTCTTTCCCAACATCAGGGTCTTTTCAAATGACTCAGCTCTTCGCATCAGGTGGCCAAAGTAGTGGAGTTTCAGCTTCAGCATCAGTCCTTCAAATGAACACCCAGGACTGATTTCCTTTAGGATGGACTGGTTGGATCTCCTTGCAGTCCAAGGGACTCTTAAGAGTCTTCTCCAACACCACAGTTCAAAAGCATCAATTCTTCGGTATATGACTACTGGAAAATCATAGCCTTGACTAGATGGACCTTTGTTGACAAAGTAATGTCTCTGCTTTTTAATATGCCGTCTAGGCTGGTCATAACTTTTCAATAAATAAATAAATCCCCTCGTTTGTTTCCAATTTTGACTCCATACCTAGTTTTAATTTCTACTTCTGGTCTTTAATAGAATTTTCATTCTTCTGGTTATATTTAATATTTGGACTTAAGAGTCCATGTTTGATTTCCAGCTTAGCTCATCTCTCTGTTCTTGCAACCATCATATCACAAATGAATACTTCCCACTCTAAGACTCTGGCTCTGGACATCACCCTGACCTTGACCTTTGAATTGGGGTCTCCTCTTTTAAACTATACATCCATAAAGGAGCTCCCTGGATGCTCCAAGCCTTCATTTAGATAAGCTGTTTAAGAGCCAGCACAGACTCTCAGTGCTCCTGAGTGCAGCCTGATGTACTGCCTTTGTTGAAGAAGAGAGCCTGGTGGCTCACATCAGCATCCCACTAGGAATTCTTTTGACAAGCACTTTGACCAGAGTTTTATAAATTGTAGAAAAAAATTATATTATGATGATGCATTTGCACATTGGTTTCCTGAAAATAGATTGTTTTGATTTTATCATCCCTCTAGAAAATGTGTGTTTACATTGACATGTATGGTTATAGTCTTGAGACTCAGCCAAACCACAAGTCTAGATTTGGAGTAATGAGCACGGGGCTACAAGGATGGGTTGTTCTAATGGGAGAGTAAATCAAACACTGACACAGTGGCTGGTTGACTTGCACTAAATGAATGAGAAAAGTAACAAGTTGTAGGTTGTTTTTCCTAAGGTGGATATAAACCCCCTCTTCTTTCTCCTTAAATTTGATTTTTTGGATATCAGCCCAGCTTAAGTTGTTGTTGGGGACTCTCTGAGCCAGTGATTCTTAGCTCTGCACTTCATTCTTCATCTCCAGGACATACTTAATGGTTAAACTCACAGGATCATAGAATCAAAAACGTGACCTGCAGAGTAACTGGGGATTAAGCGGGTAAACAGGGTTCTCATCTAGGTTTCATAGATTCTTTTGGTAATACCATAGATTACCCTTGAAGAGTCTACAGAGTTCTTAAAACTCTATGTAAAACTTATAATATATGTGTACTTTTGTCCTGGAGAGAAAGCATATAACTTTTGTCAAATTCTCAGAGTGGCCCGTGGTGCCCCATATCTTTGGAACTATTAGGATATGATCCAAAAACAGGTAATAGCAGTTCAGGGATTAAGTCTATAACCTGAAGCACATGGCCTCTCTGCCAGGCATCAGGGGCTGCAGATTCCTATTCAACAGGGGCTTAATTACTTACTTTTGTCACCCTCTACTTTCTAGAGCAGTGGCTAGCGCTAGGACATTGTCACTGTAGGATATATCAGCAAATTAATAGACATCTTTGCAGAAGATAAAAGTATACATGGTGTATATTTAATGTAATATCACTTCAATTTAAAAAACATTGAAATGTTAAAAAGTGTTGCTCTCCAACAAAAGAGACACAGAGGTATAGAACAGACTTTTGGACTCTGAGGGAGAGGGAAAAGGTGGGATGGTTTGGGAGAATGGCACTGAAACATGTATACTTTCTTGTAAGAAATGAAGCACCAATCTATGTTCAATGCAGGATGCAGGATGCATGGTGCTGGAGCACAGGATGATTCAGGTAGAGGATGTGGGGTGGGAGGTGGGAGGGGCTTCGGCATTGGGAGATCGTGTTCACCTGTGGCTGTTTCATGTCAATGTATGGCAAAACAAATACAGTATTGTAATTTAAAAAATAAATAAATTAAAAAAAGAGGATTAAAAAAATGAAGGGCACAGATGAAAAAAAAAGTGTTGCTCTCAAAAGTGAGAAAATAGGCTGGCATAAGCTTAATTATTCCTTGTCGAATGGATGAATGAATCCATGATAATCAGCATGAATAATCATAATCATAACTACCATTTATTAAGTATTTATTATGTGCCAAGCACTTCACCACACTCCCTAAATCCGTGATCTCATTATTTGGGATTGCAGCACTGTGTAGCATCATTACCTAAGTCTGTCAAATGAGGAAGTGGAACCTTAGGAGAATAAAGAAATTTTAAAATATCTTCATTTTAGTGAGAGGCAGAACAGAATTTGAACTTGGGGTAGTTTGAATATAAGCCTCATTATCTAAAACTTGGGAGGTGACCAGTGCTGCTGCTGCTGCTGCTAAGTCGCCTCAGTCGTGTCCGACTCTGTGCGACCCCACAGATGGCAGCCTACCAGGCTGCCCGTCCCTGGGATTCTCCAGGCAAGAACACTGGAGTGGGTTGCCATTTCCTTCTCCAATGTGTGAAAGTGAAAAGTGAAAGTGAAGTCGCTCAGTCATGTCTGACTCTAAGTGACCCCATGGACTGCAGCCCACCAGGCTCCTCCATCCATGGGATTCTCCAGGCAAGAGTACTGGAGTGGCTTGCCATTGCCTTCTCTGAGGTAACCACTATATTGCAACAAATCTGTAAACAGATCTCCATGTTTCTTCCCTGCCCCCAGTGAAAAATAGAATTTTTGATATTGGACTTAATGATGCCTTGGTTTCTTTTATGTACTCCCCTCTATCCCTCACTGAGTCAATCATGACATTGATTAAACTTGAAGCTGTACAAATGGTTACAGGTCTGATACATATTAATCAAATAGAAGTGTAGCTAAAGGTGTTTTCTAAGGGGAAGAGTGGTGGCTATCTTGTAAAAAGATCAGAGAAAACCTCTATAAGGAATATTAACTAGCTTTTATCACAAATTGTGAGTGTATTGTGGAAACACATCTATTTATGTCACAATATACAACTGGGCATATTGGCAATAGAAACAGATTGCCCTCCCAAATATCTTGGATCCAGGAAAAAAAAAACGAAACCCTGGCACACAATAATTGCTAATATTCTTTTTTTGGATGGCTGAGAGCAGAGTGGTATTGTAATTTGAGACAGAAACTGGGACAAGAACTTTATCACCATAGGCAAGATATTCCAGAAATAGCAAAACACCTTAGGATATAATTTGAGAATGTGGAAGAAACCCAAGGACAATCACCATCTAAATGGCCATTCACTATTCACTGGTATTTTCTATAAGAGAGGAGGAGATAGGCTCATAGGTTCATGGCCATCTGAGGTCACTGTGATTTTAGTCATTTTCAGCCCACTAAATAAATATAAGCACTGTTAGTATAAGGACCCTGAAATCTTACATCTTGCTTTGCTCTTACAGGAATCTCTAAATCTCAATTATGATGACAATGAACAGTAGAAGTCCTTGGCTGAACTGTAATTCTAGTGTAATTCAGGCTTTTTTTTTTTTTGGATTGTTATATTTACTGTGTTCAGACAGACATATTGCTTGAATCCTATGTTCAGCATAGTTTTGGACTGTACATTGCTTCTTCCTAGGGAGCTGGCAAGAGGTCTGGTAAATATTAATTTTTAAATCCTGAAAAGAGATATTTAGTTTAACTGAAACCCTTTGGAGCACTCTTAAGTTGGAGCCATAATTTCTTAGGAACAATAGTGGTAGCCTGTCAAAATATTTTTAAAAAGACAATGATTTTTCTTGTTTTACTTCAGAGGTTACCCAAAACTGCTGCTGATATTTTAAACATATAATAGTTTAGATAACATCTTTGCCCGTCCAAGGCAAAATGGATCCTTTTAATATTCTGGTTTCAGTGTGTCTGTTGTGTGTTTATTGCAAATGTAGGAGGGGATTTTGTTTTTCTTTGGAATTGGCTCTTGATAGTAATATATTATAAAATTCTGTCTATACTAGGTAGAGTACCTAAATTTTTTGTGTTCATTTATAAATTTTCTTGTGACATCTTTATTTACTTTTTGCTCTTTATACTGAGAGAGTATAGTTTGGAAGGAAAAAATATTAGATTTGGAGGAAGAAAACTTGGGTTCTTGGGTAGCCATCAAACATCTAAATCTCCATTTCCCTACCTGTAAATGCCCAATATACTACTGGAGATCAGTGGAGAAATAATTCCAGAAAGAATGAAGGGATGGAGCCAAAGCAAAAACAATATCCAGTTGTGCATGTGACTGGTGATAGAAGCAAGATCTGATGCTGTAAAGAGCAATATTGCATAGGAACCTGGAATGTCAGGTCCATGAATCAAGGAAAATTTGAAGTAATCAAACAAGAGATGGCAAGGGTGAACGTCAACATTCTAGGAATCAGGAAACTAAAATGGACTGGAATGGATAAATTTAACTCAGATGACCATTATATCTACTACTGCGGGCAGGAATCCCTCAGAAGAAATGGAGTAGCCATCGTGGTCAACAAGAGTCCGAAATGCAGTACTTGGATGAAATCTCAAAGACGACAGAATGATCTCTGTTCGATTCCTAGGCAAACCATTCAATACCACAGTTATCCAAGTCTATGCCCCAACCAGTAATGCTGAAGAAGCCAAAGTTGAACGGTTTTATGAAGACCTACAAGACCTTTTAGAACTAACACCCCGAAAGATGTCCTTTTCATTATAGGGGACTGGAATGCAAAAGTAGGAAGTCAAGAAACACCTGGAGTAACAGGCAAATTTGGCCTTGGAATGCGGAATGAAGCAGGGCAAAGACTAATAGAGTTTTGCCAAGAAAATGCACTGGTCATAGCAAACACCCTCTTCCAACAACACAAGAGAAGACTCTACACATGGACACCACCAGATGGTCAACACCGAAATCAGATTGATTATGCAGCCAAAGATGGAGAAGCTCTATATAGCCAATAAAAACAAGACTGGGAGCTGACTGTGGCTCAGATCATGAACTCCTTATTACCAAATTGAGACTTAAATTGAATAAAGTAGGGAAAACCACTAGACCATCAGGTATGACCTAAATCAAATCCCTTATGATTATACAGTGAAAGTGAGAAATAGATTTAAGGGCCTAGATCTGATAGACAGAGTGCCTGATGAACTATGGAATGAGGTTCGTGACATTGTATGGGAGACAGGGATCAAGACCATCCCCATGGAAAAGAAATTCAAAAAAAGCAAAATGGCGGTCTGGGGAGGCCTTACCAATAGCTGTGAAAAGAAGAGAGGCAAAAAGCAAAGGAGAAAAGGAAAGATGTAAGCATCTGAATGCAGATTTACAAAGAACAGCAAGAAGAGATAAGAAAGCCTTCTTCAGTGATCAGTGCAAAAAAATAGAGGAAAAGAACAGAATGGGAAAGACTAGAGATCTCCTCAAGAAAATTAGAGATACCAAGGGAACATTTCATGCAAAGATGGGCTTGATAAAGGACAGAAATGGTCTGGACTTAACAGAAGCAGAAGATATTAAGAAGAGGTGGCAAGAATACACGAAGAACTGTACAAAAAAAGATCTTCACGACCCAGATAATCATGATGATGTGATCACTCATCTAGAGCCAGACATCTTGGAATGTGAAGTCAAGTGGGCCTTAGAAAGCATCACTATGAACAAAGCTAGTGGCGGTGATGGAATTCCAGTTGAGCTGTTTCAAATCCTGAAAGATGATGCTGTGAAAGTGCTGCACTCAATATGCCAGCAAAGTGGCCACAGGACTGGAAAAGGTCAGTTTTCATTCCAATTCCAAAGGAAGGCAATGCCAAAGAATGCTCAAACTACCGCACAATTGCACTCATCTCACACGCTAGTAAAGTAATGCTCAAAATTCTCCAAGCCAGGCTTCAGCAATACGTGAACCATGAACTCCCTGATGTTCAAGCTGGTTTTAGAAAAGGCAGAGGAACCAGAGATCAAATTGCCAACATCCGCTAGATCATGGAAAAAGTAAGAGAGTTCCAGAGAAACATCTATTTCTGCTTTATTGACTATGCGAAAGCCTTCGACTGTGTGGATCACAATAAACTGTGGAAAATTCTGAAAGAGATGGGAATACCAGATCACCTAACCTGCCTTTTGAGAAATCTGTATGCAGGTCAGGAAGCAACAGTTAGAACTGGACATGGAACAACAGACTGGTTCCAAATAGGAAAAGGAGTATGTCAAGGCTGTATATTGTCACCTTGCTTCTTTAACTTCTATGCAGAGTACATCATGAGAAATGCTGGACTGGAAGAAACACAAGCTGGTATCAAGATTGCCAGGAGAAATATCAATAACCTCAGATATGCAGATGACACCACCCTTATGGCAGAAAGTGAAGAGGAGCTAAAAAGCCTCTTGATGAAAGTGAAAGAGGAGAGTGAAAAAAGTTGGCTTAAAGCTCAACATTCAGAAAATGAAGATCATGGCATCTGGTCCCATCACTTCATGGGAAATAGATGGGGAAACAGTGGAAACAGTGTCAGACTTTATTTTGGGGGCTCCAAAATCACTGCAGATGGTGACTGTAGCCATGAAATTAGAAGACACTTACTCCTTGGAAGAAAAGTCATGACCAACCTAGATAGCATATTCAAAAGCAGAGACATTACTTTGCCAACTAAGGTCCGTCTAATCAAGGCTATGGTTTTTCCTGTGGTCATGTATGGATGTGAGAGTTGGACTGTGAAGAAGGCTGAGTGCCGAAGAATTGATGCGTTTGAACTGTGGTGTTGGAGAAGACTCTTGAGAGTCCCTCGGACTGCAAGGAGATCCAACCAGTCCATTCTGAAGGAGATCAGCTCTGGGATTTCTTTGGAAGGAATGATGCTAAAGCTGAAACTCCAGTACTTTGGCCACCTCATGTGAAGAGTTGACTCATTGGAAAAGACTCTGATGCTGGGAGGGATTGAGGGCAGGAGGAGAAGGGGACTACCCAGGATGAGATGGCTGGATGGCATCATGGACCTGATGGACGTGAGTCTGAGTGAACTCCAGGAGTTGGTGATAGACAGGGAGGCCTGCCGTGCTGATATTCATGGGGTTGCAAAGAGTCAGACACGACTGAGTGACTGAACTGAACTGAAACTGAAAATGGGAATAAGAATTATTCCACTTCCAGTTTTATACAGTCTTTCTCAAGATGAAGTAAAAAAAGTTTATGCCGTAATTGCTTTGTAAACAAAACTGAAGTATATGTGTCTACGTATTCTTTTCATCTGTCAAGTGGAAATAGTAATAACTTTTCATGGAGTTTGTTATGAGGTTTGAGTAACTCATACATATAAAATCTTAGAATCAAACTGGCACATAATATACATTCAACAAGTATAGACAATATTATTATTATTCTAATAACTAATTGTATTAAGTTTGTAGTCCAGATGTTCGGTCTTACATATATACAAGACAAAATAATCCATTTGAACAAAGGTAGGGCATCATGAAACCAGAAACAAACTGGGCTAAGAACTGGAAGCAAAAACGAAGTCACAGAAATTAAAAAAATTCAACACAGATAAATTTCTAGTGTGTTATACACTGCTTATGTCCTCTCAAAATTCATATGTTGAAATTCTAACTCCCAAGGTGATGGTATAAGAGTGATGGGGCTTTGGGGAGGTGATTAGGTGTTGAGGGTGGAGCCCTTAAGAATGAGATTAGTGCCCTTATAAAAGGGACACAAGAGGGGTGCCTCGCTGCTTCCACCACATGACAACACAGTGAGAATGTGCATTCTGTGAATCAAAGAGTGTGCCTTACCGAACCCCGAGTTTGCTGCACCTCGATTTCTGACTTCTTAGCCTCCAGAATTGTAAGAAATAAGTATTTGTTTCAAGTCATCTAATCTGTGGTAGTTTTAAAAACATTTTTATTGGAGTATAATTGATTTATAATGTTGTGTTACTTTCTGCTGTATAGAAAAGGGAATCAGTAATACATATACATATATCCACTCTTTTTGATTCTTTTCCCACATAGGTTATTACAGAGTATTGGGTGGATTTCCCTGTACTATATAGTAGGTCCTTATTAGTTATCTATTTTCTACATAGTAGTGTGTATATGTCAATCCCAATCTCCCAATTTATCCCTTCCCTACATCCCCCTTGGTAAACATGAGATAGTTTTCTAGATCTGTAACAATTTCTGTTTTGTAAATCATATTATGTTTCTTATATGTGAAATCTAAAAGAATGGTACAAATGAACATATTTAGTCTATGATATTTTTTTATAGTAGCACAAAGAAAGACACACTACTTTTTGGGAATCATTTCAGGACAAAAACATGTCCGGGCTTAAAATATCAGGTGCCTTTTGTGGGTAACAGGTGACTCCACTTGGAATTCCTGGTGAGACATCCAATTCTGTCAAGTTTAATTTTCAAAAGCTTAGAAAGATGACTTTTGAAAACGTAGAATGAACCTGTATCATATATTTTATAAAAACTCATTAATTAATGAGGGATCAAAAAAATGGTAAAGCTGGTTCAAAAGAAAATTGGAGGGATGGAGGAAAGACATGCTAAGGTAAATTTGCTAACATGTTTACACTGGTTAGTATCTTAAGGGACAACACAACTTTAACCCTGGAGTTTCCATTAGAGAGAAATATGCAAGTTCACATGGCACTTCACAGAATCTAGACTCTAGTCAAGACAAATTAAGGTGTTTTCTCCTTGGTGTTAAAATTCTTAGGTAACTCTGTCAAACAGTGCATCCTCCTTGTTGTTTCCAAATTTTGGAGAATTTTTTTTTTTTTTTTTAGTAATAGAAACAAGAGGGATTTAAAGAGGGGTGTGACATGATATTATTTCTGTTTTAAGAGAATCTCTAGGAGCATCTTTGTTTGGGGGTAACAGACATTAGGAAACAAATAGAGGAATCAGGAAGACCTTCAAGGAGGCAAATACCTTAGTCCAAGTGATAGATTATGTTGACGTGGATTATAAAGTAGTGGTTGTGGCTAAAAGATGTGGCCATATTTGAAATATATTTTTAAGGTAGGGCCAACAGGATATGTTGATGGACTGGATATATAGCATATGGGAGAAAGTGAGGAGTTGGGTTGAATGCTAGGTTTTTGGTTAAGTCTTGGGTATGCAGTGGTGAGGAAAACACATGGAGCTTAGTGGGAGATTTATTTTGAAAAAAGCAAATGCTATTTTAATCATAAATTCTAAATTGTGTAGAATATGTAAAGCATTATGAAAATATGAAGTGCTGAGTTAAATGACCAAAGGGAAGGAGCCTCCTTTAACAGATGCTGAAGGAAAACCTCACAAGGAGGCAAAGATATGAAAGATGAAACGGAACTGGTAATATGGAGTTAAGGAAGAACATTCCAGAATGAGGACATAGCTACATAAGGAATCTCAGAGCAAAAGACTTGACTTTTGGGAACTAAAAGAAGACTTGTATGGCTGGAATATATTGAAAGAGGACTGGATGAGGTCAGAAAATGAGGCATTATCAAAGAAAAGTAAAAATTTAGTTTTATTCTTGGTACAACAGGAAGGAGTAGTCTGAGTGAGAATGATGGCTGCCCAGACTAGGATGGTGGTGATGGAAGTGAGATAAATTAATAGATATAGGCAACAGTTTGGAGTGGAGTCCTAAATTTGGATCATATTATTCGTGGGGAGATCCCAAAGTGGGGATCTCATTGAGTCCTGGCTCTCTAACTAATTATGGCTATCACTTGTGAATAAAGACTTACCTGTCTCTGGTTTTCAGGTTTCTACCCTGTGAGTCTAACATTGCAACTTACTAGGCTCTTATCTAAGAGCAATGAAGGGGAATTAATTAGTTCAGGGATTCCAAGAAAATGTTTGAAAACATAACTTGAGAAGTTCAGAGACTTCATCAGAAGCTCAGAAATAATTGGGTTCAGGTACTCCATGATGCCAGGTCAGAATCACTGACTTTCTGTTTCTCCCTGGATGCCAGCTCTATATTTTCTCAGGAAAGCTCCTGAATTGTATGCCTTAAAACTTCTGTCAGCAGGCAGTGACTGCTCAGTGGTCCCAAGTTCAAAATCATAGGAAAAAAAATCTCTGATAAGTTCAAGCTTGAGTTAGATGCTTATGGTGGGATAGATCAGTTGTGGGTAGAGGTCATGTAGGAATATGGTTATTCCATGAAAGAGCTGGAAAAAGAGGGAGGGCAGATTTAAACCTACAAGTGGTTGTCAAGGGCACATGTTGTTACAATTCTCATTCTTAATCTGAGGGTATTCAGAAAATAATTACTGAGCAACTACTATGTAGTTGCTTAGTCATGGACTAAGTGCTTTAGATAGAAGCTGTCTGGTGAAGTCTCTTCCAAAAATAATGTTCTGCAATTCTGTGAGATTTTACAGAATTTGTTACCCGTGAATTTCAAATAGTTAGGTTTACTATTCTTTCTCTAGTATTGAAAATAAATGGTTTAAACATTCTGGACAAAACAAACCTTTACTTTTCTAACTTATCAAACCTTGTGCTTTTGGAGGGATCTATTTCCTACTGTTATGGGTTCCTGTGTTTTGGATTCACTCAAAACTAACATGGACACTGTATGAAGGTGTTCAGTCTTGAGCATTTCCAGAGCACACACGCGCACACACACACACACACACACACACACACACACACACAATGGTTTGGCTTTCAACTTTTATCTCTATCTGGAAAGCTCTTTTTCCCCAATTTCCACAAGGTTTGCTTCCTTACCTCCTCCAGGTTTTTGCTTAAATGCACTGTGGTAGTTAGAATAACAGCCCTCAAAGATGCTCACATCTTATCCCCTGGAAGCTGGGGATATGTTAGGTGATGTGGCAAAGGGTAATTGAAGTTACAGATAGAAGCAAGGTTGCAATCAGCTGATTTAACTAGAGCAGGAGTAGCCTGGATCACCCAGGTGTATTTATTGTAACCCCGAACTTTTAAAAGGGGGAAGAGGCAGCAGAAAACACTGAGTCAGAATGAGATAGGAATGCAGGGTAGCGTTGCTGGTCTTGAAGATGATGAAAGGAGGCTATGAGTTAAGAATGTGGCTGTGTGGGGTGGGAGGTGGGAGGGGCCTTCGGCATTGGGAGATCGTGGACACATGTGGCTGATTCATGTCAATGTATGGCAAAACCAATACAGTATTGTAAAGTAGAATAAAGTATTTTTAAAAAAAAGAATGTGGCTGGCATCTAGAAGCTGGAAAAGGCAAAGAAATAGAGTCTCCAGAACTGTAAGTTGATGCATTTGGCTGTACTTTTACTGTTTAATTCTCTGGCTTTGTGGTAGGACAGGGTCCCAGCTGGAGTGGGGCCTCTGGTCAGGTACCTCAGGTTCTCAGGTTCACTCTTCTTTGGTGAATTAAAACAGAGCAGGGTTTAAAGCTGAGGAAGTTTTGAAAAGCCGGGTCACTCCAGAGTCAGTTACATAGATTACCCAGGGCTTTCTGAAAAGGGGAACTTCATGAGTAGGGTGGCCTGGCTTTTTAGCTAGTTGTGTAGTTGGCACCGTGTTTATTGGAGATGGATGTCTTTGAAGTGGATATTTTGGCATTGAAAAGCTTAATGTCAGGCCCTTACAATAAAAAGTCAACTGTCAGATGCTTTACAACAGCATTTTTGGCACCCTTAGCATGAGGGACTGGTTTCATGGAAGACCATTTTTTTTCACAGACAGAAGATGGGGGCGTGGAGGAGTGGGAGCGGGATGTGGAAGGTTGGTGGCAGGGTGGTACAAAGAATAATGATGAAGCTTTGCTCGCTCACCTCCAGCTGTGCGGCCCAGTTCCTAACAGGTCAAGGACCAGTACTGATCCAAGGCTTTGGTGTTGGTCAAGAGCTAACGCTGCCACCTGGTATTATCCTTAAGACAGTAAGTAGTAAGAAAAAAGAAAATGTGACATCAATAAGGAAAGGGAAAATATTTTGTGTATGGGGTTGTCTGAAGCAACCTAAAAGCAGAAGACAGACCTCTGGCATAAAAAGTCCACTGTGTCCACCTCTATTCTCTTTTTTTCTTGGGTCTGCTGAGTTATTCTCTCCCTCTGAAGATGATATTTATCCTCTCCATTCCATGTGCTGGTTCCTAATTCAGCGTCTTACTGTTCCAGGCCACCTGTGGAAACCCAACTGTCTTGGTTGAGATTGTAAATTGCTGGGAGAGAAACACTCATTGTCCTGGTCTGCGTTGTGTCTGCCCCTCGGTGAGTTCACTAAGCTACAGTCAGGAAACAAGAACTCTGAAATAAATGTGACTGCTGGAGGCCATTCCTGTGAATGGGATGGCTGCAGAGGATGGGCAGACAGCCCAAAAGTCTGCACAACATTCTTCCACACTGTCTTTTGATTCTTCAGATTCTAATCTGACCTCTTGCAATGAAATAGATTATTGTGAGATTCTTAGTTATCAAGAGCACTGATTTTTTTTTTCCTATTCATTTCTATTTCTGGATCGTGAGTGCATGGCATATGGCAATAGCTGTCATTTATTAAATGTTCTCAGGCCAGTGGTAAGCATTCAATGCATGATTTTCTTTATTCCTCATCTAGCAGAATAAAGGGTGGATGTTGTTTTCACGTGAGACACTAGAGCACAGAAATGTTAGATACCTTAACTAGAGTCCATAGGTGGTAAGTGACAGGTCTGCTGTCCAAACCCAGTTCCAGCTGGGCTCTCAAATGCCACATTGTTCCTTACCCTTTGCTTCTGAGAGTGCCTCCATACATTCTTGTCAATGGGTTGCTGTTGCCCTAACATTTCAGTTAGCTCTTAAGAACTGCCCAAATTATGGTTTTTGAAGAGAAATTTGTTTACTGAAAGATTATTTGAAAGGAATTAAGCACTGACTAGGGTTTCCTGGTGGCTCAGACAGTAAAGAATCTTCCTGCAATGCAAAAGACCCAGGTTTGTTCCCTGGGTTGGGAAGATCCCCTAGAGATGGAAATGACAACCCACTCCAGTATTTTTGCCTGGAGAATCCCCATGGACAGAGCAGCCTGGTGGGCCACAAAGAGCTGGACATGACTGAGTGGCTAACACACACACAGGCAATCACTGACTGCCTTTTGAAATAACTTCTGTGGTGTCAAGAGGACATTTGAAATGATGGAGTGGTGCAATATAGATAAGAAAATGTTGAAGGGTAGAATATACTCGTGTGCACATGAATTTTTTTTCCTGCTATAATTCTTTAATATACATTTATTTATTTTAATTGGAGGCTAATTACTTTACAGTATTGGTTTTGCCATACATCAACATGAATCTGCCACGGGTGTGCACGTGTTCCCCATCTGAACCCCCTCCCCACCCCTCCCTCCCCATGCCATCCCTCTGGGTCATCCCAGGGCACCTAAACATACAGACACCCACAAGCTTGTGTATTTAGGGCAAACCTCTGAGGTGTTTGGTTCCTTTTGTTCTGTCTGGATTGATCAGAGGGAGCAGGCTTGGGGTTTTGTCACTTGGTGGGTGTGACTCTCACACCTGGTGTTGGAAAGCTTAGCAGACTTTTCCCTCTCTGAGGCAAGATTACACCATGTGAAACCCACCTGCAGATCTGTATTTCCTTAGTTTCTGGTTACAGCTGTTAGGAGAAGACTCTGTGATGGGCTGCAGCTTCTACTCCGATAGCCTAGGTGCAGACAAGGCCGGCCCCACTGTTTTATTATGCCGTGGACTACAGTCAGCTCATCCATGAACGTAACAAGCCAACAGGAGTGTAATCAGAGAACTGGGATCTTATTAAGACATCATTTTTGCCCAGAGAATATGGGTTTTTTCCTTTTCTTTTTTGGTGAGATTGATTTGTATGCTTAACCATCCCACCTAGGTCTGTCTTCTCAATTTATTACTTTGCTCCTTTTTTTCCTCCCAAGTCAGACTTAGTGCTCTCTTTGATCTTTCAGATCTTGTCCATTAATGGAAAAGCTATTTTTTTTCCAAATCACAGCTGAGTATGAAATAGATACTGTAGCTTTCCCTTAGTCATGGTCTATATTTAAGGGGACATATGATTTCCCAAGGCAGGCACTAGTTTCGCTACATTCTTAGCCAACTTGGATTAGCATAGATTTCCATGTATTGATCAGTGTCTAGATGTGACATATGGCCTATAGAGGGAGACAGAGGCTGCGTCAATGATTCAGGACAGTGGAAAGAGTCCCGAAAGTGTTTTGGTCACTATTTTTGGTCAAGACACTTAACTTTTCATGGTCAATATATCTGACAGATACATTTCATGGTCAATACATCCACAGAGGCCAGTCATTCCTGATCACACAACCATGCAAGATATCATTATTCATGAAGTGATGGAAAAACTGTTTCTCAGGACCTTTGACCTTTCATTCTGTGAGTAGACACAACCAAAGAAAGTTGAGTAGCAAAATAATTCTTAGATCACAACTAGTTTTTTTCCACTAGAAGGACCAATCCTCCATGGAATATAAAATTGCAGTTATTTTGACAATAGAGTTACTCTTATTCTACAGTGTTTTGTGGATGTTCACCTCCCTGGTCTATGACTTTGTATAAAAATTTCACCCTCTATTTCTGCTTTGCGAATAGGTTCCTCTGTACCACTTTTTTTTTCTAGATTTCACCTATATGTGTTAATATACAGTATTTGTGTAGCATAGGAAGCTCTATTCAATGCTCTGTGGTGACTTAAAGGGGGAGGAAATCCAAAACAGGGAATATTTGTATATGTATATACAAATATACATATATATGCTGATATATGTATACTGGACTTCCCTGGTGGCTCAGATAGTAAAGAATCCACCTGCAATTCAGGAGACCCAAGTTCGATCCCTGGATCAGGAAGATCCTTTGGAAAACGGAGTGGCAACCCACTCCAGTATCCTGGCCTGGAGAATCCCATGGACAGAGGAGCCTGGCAGGTTGCAGTCCATGGGGTTTCAAAGAATCGGACATAACTGAACGACTAACACATAGCTGGTTCACTTTGCTGTACAGCAGGAAACTAACATAGCATTGTAAAACAACTATAAAGAATTAAAAAAATACATACACACCTTAAAATATATTTCACCCTCATGTCTGAGAATGGTATCTCTAAGGACTCAGGATCTCTTGGAGATGGGGAAACCTGAAAGAGAATACATATAATGTAAAACGTTTCTGATAATCTGTAGCAAGATCTCTGAGTTCTAGTCTTTAATTTAAAAAAAAAACAACACAAAAACCAAACCAGCAACTTTTAAGAGTTTGTACATAGAATTTTCAAAGAAGAAAGTTTTCCCTGGTGTGAGAGTGATACGTTCTTTTATCTGAACCAATACAGTGGTTTGACTCTTCTCTCCCCAAACTTGTATGGATAGAGAGTTAACTGGGGACTCTTTAGATGCCCTTCCTATGTTAGGACACATCGGGTGGAGTTCTTTGGGGAAGGGATGCCCTTTCATCCAACAGAATGAGGATCTGAGAAATAGTGATGAGTTGGTTTCCCATTAGGCTTTTGGTGCCCTAAGTGTGAGTGGAGTTCCTGAGAGAACTGATACTAGTGCAGAGGAGACCCTAAATGCACCTCTCTATAATTAGGAACCATTGAACTGTTCAGTTCAGTTCAGTCACTCAGTTGTGTTTGACTCTTTGTGACCCCATGGACTGCAGCATGCCAGGCCTCCCTGTCCATAGCCAACTCCTGGAGTCTACCCAAACTCCTGTCCATTGAGTTGGTGATGCCATCCAACCATCTCATCCTCTGTTGTCCCCTTCTCCTCCTGCCTTCAATCTTTCCCAGCATCAGGGTCTTTTCAAAAGAGTCAGCTCTTCACATCAGGTGGCCAAAGTACTGGAGTTTCAGCTTCAACATCAGTCCTTCCAATGAACACTTAGGACTGATCTCCTTTAGGATGGACTGGTTGGATCTCCTTGCAGTCCAAGGGACTGTCAAGAGTCTTCTCCAATACCACAGTTCAAAAGCATTAATTCTTCGGTGCTCAGCTTTTTTATACTCCAACTCTCACATCCAAACAGTTCAGTTCAGTCGTTCAGTAGTGTTTGACTCTTTGTGAACCCATGAATCACAGCACGCCAGGCCTCCTTGTCCATCACCAACTCCCAGAGTTCACTCAGACTCGTGTCCATCAAGTCAGTGATGCCATCCAGCCATCTCATCCTCTGTCGTCCCCTTCTCCTCCTGCCCCCAATCCCTCCCAGCATCGGAGTCTTTTCCAATGAGTCAACTCTTCACATGAGGTGGCCAAAGTACTGGAGTTTCAGCTTTAGCATCATTCTTGCCAAAGAAATCCCAGAGTTGATCTCCTTCAGAATGGACTGATTGGATCTCCTTGCAGTCCAAGGGACTCTCAAGAGTCTTCTCCAACACCACAGTTCAAAAGCATCAATTCTTCAGCACTCAGCCTTCTTCACAGTCCAACTCTCACATCCATACATGACTACTGGAAAAACCATAGCCTTATGGACCTTAGTTGGTAAAGTTACATGACCACTGGAAAAACCATAACCTTGACTAGACAGACTTTTGTTGGCAAACTAATGTCTCTGCTTTTGAATATGCTATCTAGGTTGGTCATAATTTCCCTCCCAAGGAGCAAGCATCTTTTAATTTCATGGTTGTAGTCACCATCTGCAATGATTTTGGAGCCAATAAATAAATAAAGTCAGCCACTGTTTCCAAAGTTTCCCTGTTTATTTGCCATGACGTGATGGGACCGGATGCCATGATCTTTGTTTTCTGAATGTTGAGCTTTAAGCCAGCCTTTTCACTCTCCTCTTTCACTTTTATCGAGAGGCTCTTTAGTTCTTCTTCACTTTTGCCATAAGGGTGGTGTCATCTTTGTATCTGAGGTTATCAATATTTCTGCTGGAAGTCTTGATTCCAGCTTGTGTTTCTTCCAGCCCAGCATTTCTCATGATGTACTCTGCATATAAGTTAAATAAGCAGGGTGACAATATACAGCCTTGGCATACTCCTTTTCCTATTTGGAACCAGTCTGTTGTTCCATGTCCAGTTCTGACTGTTGCTTCCTGACCTGCATACAGATTTCTCAAGAGGCATTGAACTGTAGAAATAGGATATCAGGAATGTACAGGCATTGCTGAGGGACTTGTAATTAGACATTTCTAATATCTCAAGACTTCAGACTTAGCTGTGGTTGCCTGGATAGAGGGGGAGGGCACCTGAGTTTGGAGAAGGTTACCCAGACAAGCACTGCTTACACCAGCACAGCCTCACCTTACTGGAATTTCATACCTGTGGTGTGTAGGTAAATGTTTGACAACTGGCTGTCTCTAGAAAGAGATTTTTGTGTTTGCCAATTTTTATAGTATAAGTAGTCCCAATATTTATTCTGTGGCTGGTTTCAAGCTGCCAATGAGACATCGCTGATGGCAGAGTTGGAAAAGAAATATACACCCTCAACTCTTATGAACTGGTGCCATAGGCTTCAGCACAGCCCTGCCCCTCACTCTTCTGTACTATCTGCCATGCTTATGTGCCTAGTGCATGGTATCTTGAACCTGGAGGTGTTTTAGTCACTCAGTCATGTTCGGCTCTTTTGTGACCCCATGGACTGTAGTCCACCAGGCTCCTCTGTCCTTGGGGTTCTCCAGGAAAGAATACTGGGGGTCTTCCCCACCCAGGGACTGAGCCCGGGTCTCCTGCATTGCAAGCAGACTCTTTACCATCTCAGCCACCATTATTCACTTTTATTTCTGAACAAAGGATTCTTGACTTGAATCTTGTCTCCTTTACTATTTTTTGTGAACTAGTTTGGAAGACACCTTCAATTCCCTTCCCTGGGACAAACAGTAGTAAGGTAGAGGCCAACAACAATATTTCTTCATAATGAGGGATCATTTGCTTCTTAGGCCCAATCTGGAAGATATTATTTCCATCTAAATACCAGAGTCTATAAATTTCTCAGAGACACAGACATGGCTTACTAGATATTGAAGCAGGAGAGACAGAGTTTAGTTTTAGTAGTGAATTAATAAAGCAACCAATTCTGAAATTATTCATGACAGGTGCTAGGATTTTTCTGTAGAGCATATTGGCAGAAATCAGAACCTCATAAAAGTATATTTGAGAAACACTGTATAAAGTGTGAACTTTGAGCAGTTGCAGTCTGAGAGACTGATGGTTCTCTAAATATAGTAATTGAATGCTCTGATATAAAAGTATAGACTAGAAAAATGAAAACAAAGGAATACTAATAGGATGAAGTCATAGATGATTCTGCTAGGGTCTAGGAGATTAGGCTTCTAAAGCATTAGTTCTTTCTTTGGTCTTGTTTAGTCACACAACTCTCTGCCTGGACTTTCCCTCTGGCTGGAGGAACACCTTCAACCTGCTTGCAAGGCAGGTGAGAAGTTCCTTGGAGTTAGTATAGACTGAAACCACCATGAATGGAAGTTGGAACATAAACATACCAGTTCCTTAGCCTTTTAAATGCTGCAGCTTCAAGGTATATTCTGTGCTAGTGGTTCTCAAAGCATGTTGAAGGGCTTTATAGAGGAACTCCCAAATCCTTTTAGGAGGCCTGTGAGATCAACCTATTTTTGAACTAATACCAAGATATTTGCTCTTTCACTCTGATTTTCTCATGGGGGTACAATGAAGTGTTCTATAGGTGATAATATCAGTCCTAGGACAGCTAAGGGAAGGTTTGCTTGTGAATTCCTGTTTGAAAAATACTTTTGCATATGGACACCAAGGAGAGGAATGAGTGGGATGAATTGGGAGGTTGGGATTGACATATATACACTACTAATGTATAAAATAGATAATGGGAACCTACTGTGTAACACAAGGAACTCTACTTAATGCTCTGTGGTACCCTAAAGGGAAAGGAAATCCCCAAAGAGGGGATATATATACACATAAATCTGATTCACTCTAATGTACAGCAGAAACTAACATATTATAAAGCAACTGTACTCCAATAAAAAATAAGAAATAGTTTTAACATCTAATAGGGTAAACTCTGGGAGTTGGTGATGGACAAGGAGGCCTGGCGTGCTGTGGTTCATGGGGTCGCAAAGAGTTGGACATGACTGAGCGACTGAACTGAATGGTAAATATCAATGGATATAATTCAACAAAAACTCATTGAGGTCCTCAATAATTTAGAGTATAAGGGAGGTGGAGTGTGAGAACAAGTGTTTGAGAACCAAGACTCTAACCCAGACCCACAGAGAGATTCGGCCTCACTTGTCCAAAGCAGTGATCCGCTCATGGACATGTTTAATGTTGGTTCCTTCCAATCTCTGCCTCAGTCTCCTTATTATGCTGGTCTCAGGGTCCGATATGAGGGAATTCAAATTAAGGCTCCTGAGATTTTTGGACGGAGCCTGGGAATCTGCCTCTTAATAGGTGACTTGAGTGATCTGATGGCTCACGGACCTCCCGAGCTAAGATCTTCACAAATACCTCACAGAAAGTGGGAGTAGGCTGTGGAGGATACTGAAAGTTTGCACTTGAACCACCATAATGGCCTGTACCTGTCTGTGCACCAACTTTCACACTTACACACAATCCCTTTAAGTGTGTAACTCTTAGTGCCTCTAAGTTGAGATTTTGTCTCATCTCCCAGCTCTCCAGGGTTTTCTTAGTCTCCATATCAATCTGTTTGCCTTTCTTATAAACTCTATGCATAGTGCAGTCAAGTACCTAAATACTATATGTTTGATATAGTTCTAGATCTATAGTGAGGGTTGAGTTAATTTGAAGTATATTGTTTTCATCGCTGGCATTATGAAATTCTTAGTTAAAAGACACATTATCATAAAAGATATGATATGATATAAGAGAAGATAAGTTTGAATCGGGTAACCAGCATCCATACTAGCAGACAGCAGTGTATGTTAAGGAAGGTTAACAGCATTTATACTAGTTAATGTCTGCATTGAAATGTTTGTTTCTTTATGTCAAGATTTAACATTTCTTGCATGAGTAGCAGTCTAGTGCAGTGGGACTCCATTTTAGTCTCTAAATAGCTGTGTGACTAAGTCACTGGGCTCTTATGGAAATTGCAAAAGAAAACAATTGTAAAACATAGCCCAATGAATCTCACAAAGTAAACATTCCATAAATATTAGCTGTTATAACTATCACTACCCAACCATGATTTTAATCCTCAAGTGCAAGTACTTATAGTATTTTTAGTGAGTTGCAAAAAAGACATCCATGTTTGAAACCAACATAAAAGAGCACACAGGTGCCGAAAGACAAGACACAGGCTTGAGAGTTCAAACGTTTGGAGAAGAAGGGAATCAGAAAACCTCGTTGTGATGAGAAATTCTACCCTGGCTGTGTGGCTTGAAGCATTTGTCTTCTAAAACTAATTTCTGTCCTGGGGTGGACCTAGAGTCTGTCATACAGAGAGAAGTTTAAGTCAGAAGAGAAAAACAAATATCATATATTAATACATATATGTGGAATCTAGAAAAATGGTACAGATGAAGCTATTTGCAGGGCAGAAATAGAAATGGAAATGCAGAGAGTGGACATGTGGACACAGTGGGAAGGGGAGGGTGGGCTGCATGAAGAGATTAAGTTTGACATACATTCACTACCGTGTGTAAAATAGATAGCTCACAGCACCTGCTGTATAGTACAGGGAGCCCAGCTCAGTGCTCTGTGATGATCTAGATGGGCAGGATGCTGGGGATATGGGGTTGAGAGGGGTGCCAGAGAGGGAGTTTGCATATGTGTACTTACAACTGATTCACTTTGTTGTATAGCAACTTAACAAAACATTGTAAAGCAACTGTATCCCAATTAAAAAAACAAAAGACGGTAACAGCTCATACTTCACACAGCAGATTAAATGTACAGTGTGTAAGATTGCCAAAGCTTGGGCTGCTTCCCAAGTCAGAATTGGGGTCCTATATATCAGCTCAGTCAGGACACTCTGGAAGGGCTGTAAGGGCTTTTGCCTCCCATGATGTGGTGATGATGTGGGTTTCAGTTCAGTTCAGTCGCTCAGTCATGTCCGACTCTTCGCGACCCCATGAATTCCAGCACGCCAGGCCTCCCTGTCCATCACCAACTCCCGGAGTTCACTCAGACTCATGCCCATCGAGTCAGTGATGCCATTCAGTCATCTCATCCTCTGTCGTCCCCTTCTCCTCCTGCCCCCAATCCTTTCCAGCATCTGAGTCTTTTCCAATGAGTCAACTCTTCCCATGAGGTGGCCAAAGTACTGGAGTTTCAGCTTTAGCATCATTCCTTCCAAAGAAATCCCAGGGCTGATCTCCTTTAGAATGGACTGGTTGGATCTCCTTGCAGTCCAAGGGACTCTCAAGTCTTCTCCAACACCACAGTTCAAAAGCATCAATTCTCCAGTGCTCAGTCTTCTTCACAGTCCAACTCTCACATCCATACATGACTACTGGAAAAACCATAGCCTTAACTAGATGGACCTTAGTCAGCAAAGTAATGTCTCTGCTTTTGAATATGCTATCTAGGTTGGTCATAACTTTTCTTCCAAGGACTAAGCGTCTTTTAATTTCATGGCTGCAGTCACCATCTGCAGTGATTTTGGAGCCCCCAAAATAAAGTCTGACACTGTTTCCACTGTTTTTCCATCTATTTCCCATGAAGTGATTTGGGTTAGAGAACATCTTTTTCTTTCAAAGGTATTTCATCACATAATGCTTAAATATTTTCCTGGGAAGAATTGTAGTCACTAGAGGTTAAAGCGTCTGCCTCCAATGCGGGAGACCTGGGTTTGATCCCTGGGTCGGGAAGATCCCCTGGAGGAGGAAATGGCAATCCACTCCAGTATTCTTGCCTGGAGAATTCCATGGACAGAGAAGCCTAGTAGGTTACAGTCCACGGGGTCGCAGAGTCAGACAGGACTGACCGACTTCACCTTCACCTTCATTCCCATTCCTAGTTCATAAAATTGAGATACCAATCATTCCTTTGGAACTTCCAAGAGGACATCTTTATAGAAGAACATTTCTCTCCATTCTTCTCTTACAAAATCCCTAAAATGAATTCTATTATACATAGGTATGTCTATGTATATATATATGACATACTGATACATGTATTATGATTTTGTTTGTCCATCTTATAGTAAACAAATCTTTTTTAAATTAATATTTTGAAGTATAGTTGCTTTACAATGTCGTGTTAGTTTCTACTGTACAGCAGAGTGAACCAGCTGTACATGTACGTACATCTCCTCTTTTTGGGAATTCCTTTTGAGTATATATGTGATAATTGATCATTCAGCACACCCGATGATTACTATTACTGACTATTACTTTTCCAATGCTTCATTTTATTGTTTACAAGATACCAATGATTTTTAAAAATGATATCCTTAAAAAATTGAAGTATAGGCAGTCTTAAGATGGTGGAGGAATAGGACGGGGAGACCAATTTCTCCCCCACAAATTCATCAAAAGACCATTAAACACTGAGTAAATTCCACAAAACCACTTCTGAATGCTGGCAGAGGACATCAGGCACCCAGAAAAGCAGCCCATTGTCTTCAAAAGGAGGTAGGAAAAAATATAAAAGACAAAAGACAGGTAGGGATGGAGCTCCATCCCGGAAAGGGAATCTTAAAAGAGAGAAGTTTCCAAACACCAGGAAACACTCTCACTGCGGAGTCTGTGGCGAGCCTTGGAAGCACAGAGGGCAACATAACAGGGAGGAAAAATAAATAATTAAAACCCACAGATTCCGTGCCCAATGGTAACTCCCCCAGTGGAGAAGCAGCACAGATGCCTTCATCCGCCACTAGCAAGCGGGGGCTGGGCAGGGAGGCGCGGGCTGCATTGCTTAGAGTAAGGACCAGGCCTGAATGCCCTGAGGGCAATCAGAGCGAACTAACTTGGGGTAGCAAACCAGACTTCGGGATAGCTACCACACGAAAAGCCCTAACCTAAGACACCGCCAGGCCCACCACAGAACAAAGGACTGAACATAACTAGCCGGCTGCAGACCATCCCCCTCTGGTGACAGGCAGCCAGAGCCAGAAGGGGGCAATCACAGTCCCAGAGAGACCTTATCTACCAACCTGCAAGAAGGCTTCTTTGCTAACTAAGACTTCTTGGGGTTCTGGACAGTCATCATCAGCCTGAGAAGGTGTGCCGGTTGTCCACCCAGAAAACCTAGTGGCAGGGACGACAGAGGCGATAAGTCGCAGCGACCGTGCTCACCAAACACCTCATCACCTGAGCTGCTCGGACTTGGGAAGGGCACAAAACGCAGGTCAATGGAGGCTGTGCCTCTGAGGACTACCCAAGCGCCTGAACCTGAATGGCTTAGACCTGGGTGGTGCATGCAGCCCAGGGCTGGCCTCGGACGGTTCCTGGTGGAGAACCTAGAGCCTGAGCTGTGTGGGCAGGGAGGGCACAGGTGCCGTGAGCGGGGGCAGGCCCAGTGTGGCTGAGATATTGTGAGCACACGCCAGTGTTATTTGTTTGCAGCATCCCTCCCTCCCCACAGCATGACTGAACAAGTGAGCCTAGAAAGTGTCCACCACTGCCCCCTTGCATCAGGGTGGAAATCAGACACTGAAGAGACCAGCAAACAGAAGAAGCTAAAACAGAGGGAACCGCCTTGGAGGTGACATGTACAATAGATTAAAACCCTGTAGTTAGTACTGACTACATAGGAAGGGGCCTATAGATCTTGAGAAATATAAGTTGGACCAAGGAGCTATCCGAAAATGACTGACCCCACACTGTCCGCACCACCACCAGAGAAAGTCCTAGATATATTTTTACAATTTTTTTTTCCTTTTTTAAAACTTTAAAAAAATTTTAAGTCCTCTATTACTCCTTTAATTTTTCATTTTTATAACCTATTACTTTTCAAAAAAGGATCCTATTTTTAAAGCAAACTTCATATATATATATATTTAAATAATTTTTGTGACTTTCTTCTTTTCTTCTTCTTCTTTTCTTTAATATTGTATTTTTGAAAATACAACCTCTACTCTAAGTTTTTAATCTTTACTTTTTGGTATTTGTTGTCAATTTTGTACCTTTAAGAACCCAATCTTCAGTATTCATTTTTACTTGGGAGTGAGATTACTGGCTTGACTGCTCTCTCCCCTTTGGGCTCTCCTTTTTCTCCACCAGGTCGCCTCTGTCTCATCTCTTCCCCTTCTCTTCTCTACCCAACTCTCTGAATCTCTGTGTGTTCCAGATGGTGGAGACCACTTAGGGAACTGATTACTGGCTGAATCTGTCTCTCTCCTTTTCATTCCCCCTTTTATCCTCCTGGCCACCTCTGTCTCCTTCCTCCCTCTGCTCTTCTCTGTATAACTCCGTGAACATCTCTGAGTGGTCCAGACTGTGGAGCGCACATAAGGAAGTAATTACTGCTAGCTTGCTCTCTCCTTTCTCGATTACACCTCATTTCATTTGGATCACCTCTAACTCCCTCCTCCCTCTTCTCTTCTCCATGTAACTCTGTGAACCTATCTGGGTCTCCCAAACTGTGGAGAAACTTTTCAAACTTTTCAAAACTTTTTAACCTAGATGGTTTATCAATGGTGCTGTCAAAAGGAGAAGTCTTGAGACTACTGTAAAAATATGACTGAAAACCGGAAGCAAGACGCTTAAGTCCAAATCCTGAGAACACAGAGAACTCCTGACTCCAGGGAACATTAATCGATAGCAGCTCATCAAATGCCTCCATGCCTACACTGAAACCAAGCATCACCCAAAGGCCAACAAGTTCCAGAGCAAGACATACCATGCAAATTCTCCAGCAACATAGGAACACAGACCTGGGCTTCAATATACAGGCTGCCCAAAGTTACTCCAAAACCATTGACATCTCATAACTCATTATTGGACACTTCATTGCACTCCAGAGAGAAATCCAGCTCCACCCACCAGAACACTGACACAAGCTTCCCTAACCAAGAAACCTTGACAAGCCACCTGTACAACCCCACCCACAGCAAGGAAACTCCACAATAAAGAGAACCCCACAAACTGCCAGAATACAGAAAGGCCACCCCAAACGCAGCAATATAAACGAGATGAAGAGACAGAGGAATATCCGACAGGTAAAGGAACAGGATAAATGCCCACCAAACCAAACAAAAGAGAAAGAGATAGGGAATCTACCTGATAAATAATTCCAAACAATGATAGTGAAAATGATCCAAAATCTTGAAATAAAAATGGGATCACAGAGAAAGAGCCTGGAGACAAGGATTGAGAAGATGCAAGAAAAGTTTAACAAGGATCTAGAAGAAATAAAAGAGTCAATATGTAATGAATAATACAATAAGTGAGATAAAAAAACACTCTGGAGGCAACAAATAGTAGAATAACAGAGGCAGAATATAGGATTAGTGAAATAGAAGATAGAATGGTAGAAATAAATCAGAGAGGGAAAAAGAAAAATGAATTAAAAGAAATGAGGACAATTTCTGAGACCTCCAGCACAATATTAAATGCTCCAACATTCAAACAATAGGAGTCCCAGAAGAAGAAGACAAAAAGAAAGACCATGAGAAAATACTTGAGGAGATAATAGTTGAAAACTTCCCTAAAATGGGGAAGGAAATAATCACCCAAGTCCAAGAAACTCAGAGAGTCCCAAACAGGATAAACCCAAGGCGGAACACCCCAAGACACATATTAATCAAATTAACAAAGATCAAACACAAAGAACAAATATTAAAAGCAGCAAGGGAAAAAGAACAACACACAAGAGGATTCCCATAAGGATAATAGCTGATCTTTCAATAGAAACTCTTCAGGCCAGGAGGGAATGGCAAGACATACTTACAGTGATGAAAGAAAATAACCTACAGCCTAGATTACTGTACCCAGCAAGGATCTCATTCAATATGAAGGAGAAATCAAAAGCTTTCCAGACAAGCAAAAGCTGAGACAATTCAGCACCACCAAACCAGCTCTCTAACAAATGCTAAAGGATCTTCTCTAGACAGGAAACACAAAAAGGGTGTATAAACCAGAACCCAAAACAATAAAGTAAATGGCAATGGGATCATACTTGTCAATAATTACCTTAAATGTAAATGGGTTGAATGCCCCAACCAAAAGACAAAGACTGGCTGAATGGATACAAAAACAAGACCCCTATATATGTTGTCTACAAGAGACTCACCTGAAAACAGGGGACACATACAGACTGAAAGTGAAGGGCTGGAAAAAGATATTCCATGTAAATAGAGAAAGCAGGAGTAGTAATACTCATATCAGATAAAATAGACTTTAAAACAAAGGCCGTGAAAAGAGACAAGGACACTACATAATGATCGAAGGATCAATCCAAGAAGAAGATATAACAATTATATATATATGTATGTATGTATGTATATATATATATATATATATACACACACACACACACACACACACACACCCAACATAGGAGCACCACAATATGTAAGACAAATGCTAACAAGTATGATGGGGAAATTAACAATAACACAATAATAGTGGGAGACTTTAATACCCCACTCACACCTATGGATAGATCAACTAAACAGAAAATTAACAAGGAAACGCAAACTTTAAATGATACAATACACCAGTTAAACCTAATTGATATCTATAGGACATTTCACCGCAAAACAATGAATTTCACCTTTTTCTCAAGTACACACAGAACATTCTCCAGGATAGATCACATCCTGGGCCATAAATCTAGCCTTGGTAAATTCAAAAGCATGGAAATCATTCCAAGCATCTTTTCTGACCACAGTGCAGTAAAATTAGATCTCAATTATAGGATAAAAACTATTAAAAATTCCAACATACGGAGGCTGAACAACACGCTGCTGAATAACCAACAAATCACAGAAGAAGTCAAAAAGAAATCAAAATATGCATAGAAGCAAATGAAAATGAAAACACAACAACCCAAAACCTGTTGGACACTGCAAAAGCAGTGCTAAGGGGAAAGTTCATAGCAATACAGGCATACCTCAAGAAACAAGAAAAAAGTCAAATAACCTAACTCTACACCTAAAGCAACTAGAGAAGGAAGAAATGAAGAACCCCAGGGTTAGTAGAAGGGAAGAAATCTTAAAAATTAGGGCAGAAATAAATGCAAAAGAAACAAAAGAGACCATAGCAAAATCAACAAAGCCAAAAGCTGGTTCTTGGAGAGGATAAATAAAACTGACAAACCATTAGCCAGACTCATCAAGAAACAAAGGGAGAAAAATCAAATCAACAAAATTGAAATGAAAATGGAGAGATCACAACAGACAACACAGAAATACAAAGGATCATAAGAGACTACTAGCAGCAATTATATGCCAATAAAATGGACAACTTGGAAGAAATGGACAAATTCTTAGAAAAGTACAGCTTTCCAAAACTGAACTAGGAAGAAATAGAAAATCTTAACAGACTCATCACAAGTAAGGAAATTGAAACTGTAATCAGAACTCTTCCAGCAAACAAAAGCCCAGGTCCAGACGGCTTCACAGCTGAATTCTACCAAAAATTTAGAGAAGAGTTAACACCTATCCTACTCAAACTATTCCAGAAAATTGCAGAAGAAGGTAAACTTCCAAACTCATTCTATGAGGCCACCATCACCCTAATACCAAAACCTGATAAAGACGCCACAAAAAAGAAAACTATGTGCCAATATCACTGATGAACATAGATACAAAAATCCTTAACAAAATTCTAGCAATCAGAGTCCAACAACACATTAAAAGATCATACACCATGACCAAGTGGGCTTGATCCCAGGGATGGAAGGATTGTTCAATATCTGCAAATCAATCAATGTAATACACCACATTAACAAATTGAAAAATAAAAGCCATATGATTATCTCAATAGATGCACAGAAAGCCTTTGACAAAATTCAACATCCATTTATGATAAAAACTCTCCAGAAAGCAGGAACAGAAGGAACATACCTCAACATAATAAAAACTATATATGACAAACCCAAAGCAAATATTATCCTCAATGGTGAAAAATGGAAAGCATTTCCCCTAAAGTCAGGAACAAGACAAGGCTGCCCACTTTCACCACTACTGTTCAACATAGTTTTGGAAGTTCTGGCCACAGCAATCAGAGCAGAAAAAAAAAAAAAAATAAAAAAAGGAATCCAAATTGGAAAAGAAGTAAAACTCTCACTGTTTGCAGATGACATAATCCTCTGCCTAGAAAACCCTAAGGACTCCACCAGAAAATTACTAGAGCTAATCAATGAAGATAGTAAAGTTGCAGGATATAAAATCAACACACAGAAATCCCTTGCATTCCTATACACTAATAATGAGAAAATAGAGAAATTAAGGAAACAATCCCATTCACCATTGCACAAAAAGAATAAAACACTTAGGAATATTATCTACCTAAAGAAACTAAAGACCTATATATAGAAAACTATAAAACACTGGTGAAAGAAATCAAAGAGAACACTAATAGATGGAGAAATATACCATGTTCATGGATCAGAAGAATCAATATAGTGAAAATGAGTATACTTCCCAAAGCAATCTATAGATTGAATGCAATCCCTATCAAGCTACCAATGGTATTTTTCACAGAGCTAGAACAAATAATTTCACAGTTTGTATGGAAATTCAAAAATCTTGAATAACCAAAGCAAACTTGAGAAAGAGGAATGGAACTGGAGGAATCAACCTGGCTGACTTCAGGCTCTACTACAAAGCCACAGTCATTAAGACAGTAAGGTACTGGCACAAAGACAGAAATATAGATCAATGGAACAAAATAGAAAGCCCAGAGATAAGCCCATGCACTTATGGACACCTTATCTTTGACAAAGGAGGCAAGAATATACAATGGAGAAAAGACAATTTCTTTAACAAGTGGTGCTGGGAAAACTGGTCAACCACCTGTAAAAGAATGAAACTAAAACACTTTCTAATACCATACACAAAAATAAACTCAAAATGGATTAAAGATCTAAACATAAGACCAGAAACTATGAAACTCCTAGAGGAGAACATAGACAAAACACTCTCCGACATAAATCACAGCAGGATCTTCTATGATCCACCTCCCAGAATACTGGAAATAAAAGCAAAAATAAACAGATGGGACCTAAATAAAATTAAAAGCTTCTGCACAACAAAGGAAACTATAAGCAAGGTGAAAAGACAGCCTTCAGAATGGGAGAAAATAATAGCAAATGAAGCAACTGAAAAACAAATAATCTCAAAAATATACAAGCAACTCCTGCAGCTCAATTCCAGAAAAATAAATAACCCAATCAAAAAAATGGGCCAAAGAACTAAACAGACATTTCTCCAAAGAAGACATACAGATGGCTAACAAACACATGAAAAGATGCTCAACATCACTCATTATCAGAGAAATGCAAATCAAACCCACAGTGAGGTACCATTTCATGCCAGTCAGAATGACAGTGATCAAAAATCTATAAGCAATAAATGCTGGAGAGGGTGTGGAGAAAAGGGAACCCTCTTACACTGTTGGTGGGAATGCAAACTAGTACAGCCACTATGGAGATAAGTGTGGAATTTCCTTAAAAACCTGGAAATAGAACTGCCTTATGACCCAGCAATCCCACTGCTGGGCATACACAATGAGGAAACTAGAATGGAAAGAGATACGTGTACCCCAATGTTCATTGCAGCACTGTTTATAATAGCCAGGACATGGAAGCAACCTAGGTGTCCATCAGCAGATGAATGGATAAGAAAGCTGTGGTACATATGCACAGTGGAGTATTACTCAGCCCTTAAAAAGAATAAATTTGAATCAGTTCTAATGAGGTGGATGAAATTGGAGCCTATTATACAGAGTGAAGTAAGCCAGAAAGAAAAACACAAATACAGTATACTAACTAACACATATATGTGGAATTTAGAAAGATGGTAACAATAGCCCTGTATGTGAGACAACAAAAGAGACACAGGTGTATAGAACAGTCTTTTGGACTCTGTGGGAGAGGGAGAGGGTGGGATGATTTGGGAGAATGGCATTGCAACATGTATAATATCATATAAGAAATGAATCAGCAGTTTAGGTTCAATGCAGGATACAGGATGCTTGGGGCTGGTGCACTGGGATGACCCAGAGGGATGGTATGGGGAGAGAGGTGGGAGGGAGTTCAGGATTGGAAACACATGTACACCCGTGGTGGATTCATGTTGATGTATGGCAAAACCAATACAATATTGTAAAGTAATTAGCCTCCAATTAAATAAAAATTGAAGTATAGTTGATCTATGATTTAACATGTTTCAGACATACAGCAAAATGATTAAGTTATTCATGGATATGTCTGTTCTTTTTCAGATTCTTTTCCATTATAGGCTATTCCATAATATTGAATACAATCCTATATTGTATAGCATTTATTATTTATATATTTCATGTATATTAATAGTAGTGTGTATCTGTTAATCCCAAATTCCTTGTTTATTCCCCCCCCCGTGCAATTTCCCCAATGGTAGCCATCAGTTTGGGCTTCCCTGCTGGCTCTGTGGTAAAGAATCCTCCTGCCAATGCAGGAGATGTGGGTTCAATTCCCGAGGTGGGAAGATTCCCTGGAGAAGGAAAAGGCAACGCACTCCAGTATTCTTGCCTGGGTAATCTCATGGACAAAGAAAAGCCTAGAGGGCCACAGTCCATGCAGTCACAAAGAGTTAGACACTATTTAGGAAACAAAAACAAGAGCAAACCATGTTTGTTTTCTATGTCCAGGAGTCTATTTCTGCTTTGTAAATAAGTTCATTTAAGATAGCATTTTTAGAAAAGACATACTATTTGTGTACAGTCTAGAAGGAAGAGACAGTGCTGCTAATTAAACTCCCTAGAACTTTGAACTTTGAATTTTGATTCATACCTGTTAAAAGAGCATCTTATGTCATTTAAATGTGAATTTGTGTTGTATATCAATTTTTGTATACATAAAAGGAAACCATGAAACTATCATTATGGTGTTCTTAAAATGTCTTCACATCTATATCCTTTAAATCATTTAAAAAGTCATAATTGTTTAAAAAATTTTAATTGTTTTTGTTCAGCATCTGCTATACTAGCTAAGCTGCTCAAACTTTTTCTTCAGTTTTGATGTTGACTTTTTCCTGTTTGTTTTTTTCCCCTCAGTTGAATTGCATGCTGCCAGCCAGAAGTTTAGTAGCTTCTGATCAAAGTCACTGTAAAGTTTTGACAAACTGATACTTGGCAGTTCTGAGTGAAGCATAACTTCTCACACCAATTCTTCATTGCTTTGAAATTTCTTTAAACTATTTTGTGGAACTTGGCAACTTTTCCTGTCTTCAGTTGCATTGTTTGGTCTGCGATAGGAAATCTTCTGGCATGTGTTTCAGTAATCAAACATAGCACAGCTTCATCTCCTTGTGGGTATGCCATGCCAGAAAGTGTGGAACTGTGGTTGTACCAGTCAGAATGGGCTTGATGATGCCCAAACTTCTGTGGCTTAAAACCACCAAATTTATTCTTGTTCGTGCTACGTGTTCTTCTGGGTTGGCTGGGAACTTTTCTTCACATCATCCTTTATCCAGGATTCATTCTGATGAAATAGACATTGTTCGGAACATTGCTGGTCATTGTGGCTTAAGGGGAAAAATAGAAGTAATAAATTGTTCACAGCTTTTAAGGTTACCCATACAGCTGGTGCTCACATTTTTCTGGCCAGAAGATATCCTCTGATCACATCCATTGTCAGGGATTTGGAGAAGTACAATCACACCAAATGTCTGGATGAAGGGGGATATTTGGTAGAAAGCAATAATGTCTACTACTGTTTTCCTTTGTGGGCAAAAGATACTCTGCCCTCTTCACTCCATATGGAACATACTTATTCCATCCTAAAAGAAAGTGACTCAGACTCAACTCATTTCCTACAGCTACTTGAAAGACGAGCTATATAATTGATGTCAGGTGGTTTCTTCACTGGGGAAGGTGTGCAGTGACTTCTATATCAGCTTTGAATGTAGTTTCTCTAGATTCAGAGACCTACAAACTAAAAAGACTTCTTTTTCTGCTCCCTCTACCACCTAACTCATCCAATTAATCTATGGGTAGAACAGGAGCACTGACTCTCAGCACTTTTGTTCATGGAGGGGAAGAAGGAGAGAAATGCACTAGTCACTCTTTCAAAGAAATTTTGAAATCCCCCTGGGCAGACATGACAAAGGGCTCCTGATTTGGTGGTGGGGAACATTCCTGATTAACTTATAGGGATATCTTCTAACTCATCTATTTTCTGTTAACATTAGATCTACTCTCTAGGAGATTTTATTCTTGCCATTCTTTTTGTCTACAACTATAGAAGGCCTTGGCAGATATGCCCTCTTAGGGCCTGGATGCTTTCTTAACCCACTATTTTATATGTTCACCCCAGAGATGTAGTAATAACTTCAAGAGCATAGACAATAATAAAATATTATAAAAATAATTAAAAAGTGGTGAGTTTTGAGCATTATCTTGGTTTTTGACATAATTTATGTAATTTAAAAATAATGGTGGTATTTAACAACCATCTTACAAGTTTCTAAAAATATAACCATTAAGCTTGTATGCTGCTGCTGCTGCTAGTCGCTTCAGTCATGTTCAACTCTGTGCGATCCCATGGATAGCAGCCCACCAGGCTCCTCTGTCCATGGGGTTCTCCAGGCAAGAATACTGGAGTGGGTTGCCATTTCCTTCTCCAAGCTCATATGAGTCAGTTCAAAACACCATTACCTTAGTCAATTTAGATGTGATAACTGAGTGTGATGGCCATGCACTTTAATTCTTCCTTTGAGACTGAGCTCTAACTTTCTATAATTGCTTTATCTTTTTATCAGTTTGGGGATTGAAAAGCAGTTTCCCCAACAAGTTCTGGAATGCCCACCTGAGAGCAGAAGAAACTCCCAGTTTATGAACAATGAAGTTTGGAGAGGGGTTTGGAGATGGGATGGATCTTCAGAGCCTTCCCACAGCCTCCAGAACTGTGAGAAGTAAATATTTGTTGTCTAAAGTCACACCTGTTATAGTACTCTGTTATGGCAACTTGAACTAAGACAGAGGCTGTTGTATCAGGGAAAACTGAATGAGCAGCAACAAAGCAGACCAATAGATCTGCAGGAATTCCACAGATAAAAATTCCACACTTAGTGGCTAGTTCATATGGTCTGGGGCCATATTGCTTGGAGGGTATGACTTATTCCAGTTACTGTACAGGATAGGCAGAGTTAGTCATAGCTGAGGATAAATATATACTTATTTGGCAGCAGAGAAAAAAATCAGTTATATTTTTAATCTGTTATATATATGTGATATAAGGATTGGAATGATACTGAAATGGGCAGTAAAGGTGAGAGGTAGTAGCTGGCCTGATTTGTTGGAATGAGTAAAAGAAGGAAGAAAATATTTGTATAGAAAGTATTCCTGGGCAAAGCTGACCATATTTAATTTACTGGTGTAGTCATTGGAAGTGCCTCCAGTCATTCCTCTCTCCTCTCACCAAGCCCATCATCAGCCTTCCCATGGCTGTTTGGTTAGGGCAAGTGGGAGAAGGAAAGAGTTATGGTTCTAGGGATAGGATTTAATTTTTGAGTAGAAACTACTCTACATTGTTTACCCATTTCCCAAGAGGGTTCTGAGGACTTTTACTGATGGGATAGTTGAGAATATTATCCATAAAGTCCAAGGGTACATCATTTAAAATACTGCCTAGACTTTCATTGCCTTTAGGAAGGCACAGATGTTGAATCATACTGAATTTTATATTTAAAATATAGATAAAATTTTACTTCTAATGACATGTGATTCTAATTACAATTATTTCCTTATGCCATGTAAGTGTGCATCTTATATACCTTTTACGATGAAGGTTGCTGGACCTATTAAGAAATGTTCCTAACTTATGTGCTGTGCATTAGGTTTTAATTCAGTGCTTGTTGAAAGTGCTAGTACATTCATTTACTCCGAATTTCTTCCAAACACGTTAAATGAACTTGTAGGATTAGGCACAGTAGATTTGCTGCTTTTTAAAAATAACATATTTTGATTTAACTTGCCATATTTTTCTTAATTCCTTCTGCCCAACTCTTTGAATAAGAAGCAAGATTTCTGGAGAAAACACTCTTGGTACATATAGTGGTTCTCCTCAGTTGGTAGATAGCAATGCTGCTATGATTGAATCTCCCAGTGGGATGGTTGTTTTCAAAAGATTGACATTGGGGCCCTGGCTATGATACTACAGTCCCAATCAGTCTTTTATTATTCTTGCTCTGTAACCTGACGTTGGTTCAGGAAGAGGAAATCCTTGGGCTTAATGAAGACAATCAGCCTAAGGTCAGGAGGGTAATACTAAACAGACTGAAAGTTAAGGTAGCATGGAAATAAGGAAGAAGGAAGGGCTGGAGTGGATTCAAAGGTTAGACTCAAAGATGGAAGCCAAATGCACCTGGAAGGCAAAATATACTTGAACCCTAAAATATACAGAGCCCTGGGGAGATATAAAAATAAATCAAGCTTATTTAGTTTATTGCCTTTCCACTTCCCTGGTGGCTTGTCCAGCTGTTCCCCAACTTTGGGCAGGTGGTTTGTGGGCCTGATTTTTTAGGTGTTTATCATGGGGTGCCTACTAGAACAGCTGCTGGGAAAGGGGCCCTCAAGGCCTTCGTTATATCAGTTCCCAAACTTCACAGTTCCTGATATTAAACTGCTTTGATTGGAGATTATCGTGTTTCATTTAAATTTCAAATGACACATTGCAATGTACTTTTAGGCAATCTGTAATGTGCCTCTGGGCATAGCACAGTTTTTTTATTTTTATTTTTTTTAATATAGGTGTCTAAATTGCATAAGAGAGTGGGAATGCTTTAGATTAAAATGAGTAAGCAGCCCCTTCTTTTCTGTTAGCTGCATTGCCCCTTGCAGACCTGGATATGGGTAAAATATCATATGAAAGTTACTGATTATTGAAAACGGAGTCTTTTTGCAAAAGCCATTGAGAATTGGCCATAAGTTTTCCCTGAAAGGTAGTTGTTATTAATACCATTTTACAGATGAGGAAATCAAAGGCTGCTTAAATGAGACTCATAAATTCTTATAGACTAGCATTGTGGTCAGAAGGCTGGACTGTGGGGAAAAATGCCTGGATTTGAGTCTTGGCTCCTTCACATATTATCTATGTTGCTCTAAGCAAGTTATTTATCGTTTTCATATTTTCACATCTGAAAAGAGAAATAACATTAGTTTCTGCCTCATAGGGTTATTATGAGGAATGATGAGTTCATATGTTTAAAGCACTTAGAATAATGCCTGGTACATGATAAGTGTGATGAAAGTGTTCATATAGATTCACAGACTCTTATCTGAAACCCTGAGGAACAGATAGGTTTTGGAATTCAGAATTTTTCCAGATTTTACAAAGGTGATATGAGACAAAAGTTTATTTTATTATACTTAATAGCTACAGAGTCTGAGCACACTGTAATCAGCTGGATAATTCTGCAGCTAACTGGATGGGCAGTCATGCTAACTGGGAAAACATGTATAAACAGGCTTATATTAGCTTAGGCCAGGTCTAGGTACTAAGTCAGTTACAAAATTTTGGATTTCAGAGCCTTTCTATGTTTTAAAGTTATGGATGAGGGATTGTGGATCTGAAATAACATTGAATGGTAGATATATTATTGGAATCTATTTCCAAGGTCCAGGCTAGAATTTTGAGCCAACATTCTTTCTCTTATGGTTTTGCAAAATGAAAACAGAACTTCAGTGGTTTGATCAAGGTCACACAACTGCTCATCAATGGTTTGGTCAAGGTTGTACAACTGCTCTTGTCAAGTATGGGACTATATTCTTGGTTTCTTGATGTTGAGCCTAATGTTCTGCATAAAACACAAATGTTTTCAGAAGTATACTCCCTCCAAAACTAATCCCACGCAAAATAATGCTTAGTCCAATTAAAAAGGAGTTTTGGGATTTTTTTTTAGGAAACCTGTTTTTTCAGAGTCCTTATTGTTCTGATGAGCACTGGGAATCTACAAGGAGGAGGACTGTTACATACCTTTCCAAAACTTATTTGCCCATTCATTCCTATTTTGAGAACATTTCAGGTATCACATTTTAGTACATTTTGTTTTATGTTAGTCTAAACAAGACCTTTAAGGGTCCTTGCACTTAGTGGATACAGGCAGAATTGTGATTCCCGTCTTTATAATGAATGATACCAGTTTCTTTCCAGGGCATCATTCAAAAAGAGCTGTGTGCTTACTGAGCTCTCTGTTTCTGGTTGTGGTTAGCTTGATTAAAAAGGCACTGCAGTACCCATAGTTAAGGGGTCCAGGAATCCCAGTGTAGCAGCTTCCAAGAATGTGAAGTCTTGAGTATTTATGGAAGACATTGATACAAATCATGCTTTTTATTTTGCACAGAATGAGGTTCATAGATTTAAAAAAGTGAACCCATAAAAACTGACTTCATCCTGTCTCCCATTTCATAGCTCCACTAAAGGAGAACAATTTCCTTATCCTTTGGCTACTGAAGAATTTCAGTTTCATCATTTTCACCACAAGGCAATGAGGGGGGTTGATGGTTATAACATCTCTGTGTAAATCCTTGGGCTTGGATTGAAATGAACCTTCTGGTATGCATGCCCATGAGTCTTCTAAAGAAAACATGGTTTCTTTTAATGTTGATATTCCAGAAATGTTGCATAGACCCTTGGAAATGAGTTGTTCTTCCTAAAATAATATCAGCTCTCTTGGACATGCTACGAGGAGGGTACATTATGTGCTTGAAGCGTTTTGTTCTGCTAAGGTACCACTGGGAAAACTTTTGGTTAGAAATTGATTGTTTAGAGTAAGAATTTAATGTGCTGTATTCCTGTGAAATCTTTTGTTCCCTAAGTATTTGCTGTTTATGTTTCTTTTATGAATCAACTGGCTTTTCTTCCAAGTTTATGCTGTTTTTATTTTTAAAAATGTTGACTACTTTGGGAGCAAGGCTTGTATATACAGACATCATTTATGCTACCAGCAGCTTAGTAAGTTTTTCATTAAAAGAACCCTTGAAAGGAGTGGTATTTACTTGGTTATACATGAATCATTCAGGCTCACCTGGGAAATTATATAGGAATCACAGCCTCAGTATTGATGCTGAAAACTTGTTCTCTGTATGCTGGTGCTGAATCAAATCTCAGAGACAGGATTTGGGGTGAAGTAGAAAAGAATAGCTTTATTGCTTTGCCAGGCAAAGGGGTGTTGCTGGCCAAAATCTTGGCCTTCTCTGCCCACTGAAGCTGAATGAAAAATATGGAGAGTTTGGAGAAAACAGAAAGGTGGCTTTTATTCGCAGCCTCTCAGCCAATGGAGAAGGGGAAACAGCAGGCTCATGCCTCAAGAACTGTGCCTCCCCCTCCGCGAGGAGTCCAGGGGCTTAAAAAGGCAAGGGCTCACAGTCAGGACTTGGTGGTGGAGCAAAGGTGATAGGATCTTGATTTCTTCCTCTTGCGTTATTTCAAAGACAAGTCATAAGCTGGTGTCAGTAACCCAGTATTGAGTCTGGCAGTTTGGTGGCCCTGTGGCCTGCTTTCTGATATGTAACTGCAAAGTGAAGGGTGTTATAAGGATAAACACCAGATAGGAGAATGTTATTTAGCATAGAGTCAAACAAGAAAATGTGAATTGTCGCTCCTGCAGAGTTAGGGGGCAGAAAAGCAAACTTTCTTATAGACATGCAGAGTTAGGGACAGTTAAAGGAAAAACAAACAAACAGAAACAGGAATATTGAGGCCTGCTTACTGTTCTGTTTATCTTTGTTCTCAGGAAAGAGAAAGAGAAAAACTCATTCCTCTTTTTTCCTTTTCATTGCAGGGGTTGGGGTGGGGTTGGGGAATTGGCACACAGCAGACTTGTGCCTGTGTCCCATCCTGGGGACGTTTGGTGAGGAGTGTCCTAGCAGTGGTTCAAGGGCAGAGCTGCTAGGGATCAGGATGTGTGCTGGGCCTGGAATCTTGTAATCTGGCTTCAGGTAGTCTCTTGATGAGCTTCTTGAGGTTATCAAACTGTGACTGTCTCTGGGATGAAGGATGCTGACATCTTCTTTTTCATATTGTTCATGGGGTTCTCAAGGTAGGACTACTGAAGTTGTTTGCCATCTCTCGATGAAAGTGAAAGAGGAGAGTGAAAAACCTGGCTTAAAACTAAACATTCATAAAACTAAGATCATGGCATCTAGCCCCATCACTTCATGGCAAGTAGATGGGGAAACAATGGAAACAGTGAGAGACTTTATTTTCTTGGGCTCCAAAATCACTGAAGATGGTGACTGCAGCCATGAAATTAAAAGATGCTTGCTCCTTGGGAAAAAAGCTATGACCAACCTAGACAGAATATTAAAAAAGCAGAGACGTTACATTGCCAACAAAGGTCTGTCTAGTCAAAGCTATGGTTTTTCCAATAGTCATGTATGCATGTGAGAGTTGGACTATAAACAAAGCTGAGCACTGAAGAATTGATCTTTTTTGAACTGTGGTGTTGAAGAAGACTCTTGAGAGTCCCCTGGACTGCAAGGAGATCAACCCAATCAATCCTAAAGGAAATTAGTCCTGAATATTAATTGGAAAGACTGATGTTGAAGCTGAAACTCCAATACTCTGGCCACCTGATGTGAAGTACTGACTCACTGGAAAATCCTGAGTCTAGGAAAGATTGAAGGTGGGAGGAGAAGGGGGAGACAGAGGATGAGATGGTTGGATAGCATCACTGACTCGAAGGACATGAGCTGGAGTAAACTTCAGAAGTTGGTGATGGACAAGGAAGCCTAGGGTGATGCAGTCCCTGGGGTCACAAAGAGTCAAACACGACTGAGGGACTGAACTGAGCTGAACGTCCTCCTTTGTGTGTGCGCCCAGTCACTTAGTCATGTCCAACTCTTTGCAACCCTGTGGACTGTAGCCCACCAGGCTCCTCTGTTCATGGAATTTTCCAAGCAAGAATACTGCAGTGGGTTGCCATTTCTTCCTCCAGGGGATCTTCCTGACCCAGGGATCAAACCATGTCTCTTGTGTCTCCTGCACTGGCAGGTGGATTTGTTACCACTAGTATGAGATGGTTGGATGGCGTTGCTGACTCAATGGACATGAGTTTGAGCAAACTCCAGGTGACAGCAAAGGACAGGGAAGCCTGGTGTACTGCAGTCCATGAGATCTCAAAGAGGTGGATACAGCTGAGTGACTGCACAACAAGCGCTACCTGGGAAGCCCAAAACATCTTCCTTTGGTTGGGGGTTTAGTTCTGTAGAAGAGCTCAAAGATACTGTCCTGTGTCTCCTTTGAGGCAGAACCAGGATGCTGCCTGAAGGCTGCTCTATTTTTTTTCTTGGCTGCTCCTCCCTTGTCTCTGCATCCCCTCCCTTCCCTGATTAGCAACTGTTTGAATCTGCCCTTTTGAACTCAGGGAATGTCGTGGAGGCTGGAGTCTATTCCCCACAAATAAAATATGGAAGACACAGAAGAGCTTCTGTGCCTAGGAGCCCCACAGAGTCCTGCTAGGTTTCAGTATTTTTAAGTTTCTGGATGATTCTGTTAGGAGAAGCACACTGACTGAAGCCGCCTACCCTGGTCATGCCCTTTAGTAACTATTCACATGCGTTGTTTTATGACAGGAGATCCTTGTAAGGAAAACGGAACTAATAAGCCACCACCAACCGGAAAAGTTCGGGAAAGGTCAAAGGAGACACCATGTGTCCGTCCACGCCCCAGAATCCCTCTCATTAGCATTCATCTTGGCTAGGCGATGCCTGCACCACCAGAAAAGACTCTGAATTAGAATGATTGGCCAAAGACAACCCGGAAACTAATCTCATCACCATAAAACCGGAGACTGCAAGCCCCATGGCAGAGCAGTTCTCCTGGGTTCCTACCCTACTGCTCTCCGCCTGGGTGCCCTTTCCCAATAAAATCTCTTGCTTTGTCAGCACATGTGTCTCCTCGGACAGTTCATTTCTGAGTGTTAGACAAAAGCCCACTTTCAGGCCCTGGAAGGGGTCTCCCGTCCTGCAACACTTCTGTCTGGCCAAGATTGAGAAATACTATTTTAGGCCAAGTGGTTGGTTTATGCCACCTGATTAAGGTATTTTCATTAACCATACCTCAGGGCTTATAGTCTAGTAGTCTGTGAACTGAATGGTGCATAGAACAATGTTAAATATGCCTGAATTAGAAAGCCCATAGGCAAGATATGTGTTCTCCACTGCCCCCAGTCTCAACAATCTCTGTTGTGTTATACCCAGTCACTTCTCATGCTTATGACATCTGCCTAGCAACCATGAGTATTTGAATTTGTGACCCCTGAAATACTGAGAGGGGTTCTCTAGTTCAAACCTATATTAAATCATTAAGAGTATCTGAGAATGACTACATGTACATGAAAGGCTGAAGATATTTACTATTTATGGGAGCCCAGATTACTAGTTCAGAGAAGGCAATGGCACCCCACTCCAATACTCTTGCCTGGAAAATCCCATGGATGGAGGAGCCTGGTGGGCTGCAGTCCATGGGGTCACAAAGAGTTGGACACGACTGAGCGACTTCACTTTCACTTTTTACTTTCATGCATTGGAGAAGGAAATGGCAACCCACTCCAGTGTTCTTCCTGGAGAATCCCAGGGACGGGGAGCTTGGCGGGCTGCTGCTGCTGCTAAGTTGCTTCCAGGTGTGTCCGACTCTGTGCGACCCTATAGGCGGCAGCCCACCTGGCTCCTTTGTCCCTGGGATTCTCTAGGCAAGAACACTGGAGTGGGTTGCCAGTTCCTTCTCCAAAGCATGAAAGTGAAAAGTGAAAGTGAAGTCGTTCAGTCGTGTCCGACTCCTAGCGCCCCCATGGACTGCAGCCCACGAGGCTCCTCCATCCATGGGATTTTCCAGGCAAGAGTACTGGAGTGGGGTGCCATTGCCTTCTCCAAGCAGATTACTAGTTGCACCCTTTAAGGAGAGTTTCCT
Source organism: Nanger dama (assembly GCA_917880005.1). Taxonomy (NCBI): domain Eukaryota; kingdom Metazoa; phylum Chordata; class Mammalia; order Artiodactyla; family Bovidae; genus Nanger; species Nanger dama. The sequence continues at coordinate 2,086,772 of CAKJTW010000075.1, forward strand.
TTGGGGCAGAGAGAGGTGTTCCTAGGGGTGCTAGACAAACTGAAACCCCACACGGTGTCTATCACATGTGATCAGTGGCGGTGGAACCAGAGCAAAACTGACTCCTCCCTTGTGAGGAGTGACTAAAGGTAACGTCTCTGAAGGAGAGGCAAAGAGGAAAGAGTAGGGTGAGAAATAGGGTTAGCTGCTGAGAGGTAAGATCAAGTCCAGACTAAGGAAGGGTTAGGAGAAGTGTTCTGAATCAGGGTGGTGAGTAGGAGGGAATCTTTTGGCTTCACTGGGAGAGCCCGGTAAGTGTGACGGGTTTGTTTTGTTGCTTTGTTTCAAGCTCAAATACTGGACATCGATACCCACTCTACCAGGGCCAGTGACTACAAGTACCTAAAGTTTATTACTTAGGCATATGCAGACAAGAGGCGGCCTTAGGAGAGGGGGCTGCCAGCAAGGTGGCTGACGTCTGAGTGGAGAAAATCTGTGTGGAGACAAATTCTGGCTGGGATTTTGAGTAATGCCCAGGGCAGAATTTCCATTGCTTGCCCTCATCTAGGGGTAGATGAAAGGAATAGGTATGTTGCCTTTCATGTGATTTAGAAGGTTAGCAGAAGTGTGTCTGTGTGATGTACAGAGTACAAAAAATTAGAGATCTTTCATTCTATGAATTCAATAAATTTTATTAAACAGCTACTATGGACAGACTCTGTGATCCAAACAGTTACAATCTCTGGGTGGAGAGAGACAAATACACAAATATACACCAAGGATATGAGTAAGATGCAAAGTTATTTAAATAGAGTAGCCAGGGAAGGCCTCTCTGAAAAGGGAAATTTTTTCCTCCCAAGCTTGGGAAGGGAGACCACTGGGAGGTTTTGGGCAGTGCATAAGAACAATCTGATTGACCACATATAAAGGAGGGATAATTTGTGGTTTACACACACTTATTGCAAAAGTCATTGAGGAAAGGAGTATGGAATGTGGATTAGAACCATGAGAACAAGGGTGTTCAGAGGAGGGAAGATAAATTTATTATGCAAAGCCCTAGTAAGGAAACAGACTGGAAAATGTGCAACAATTAATTTGCCAAACATGGAATTTGTTGCTGAAAGCTAAAGAAAAAAAGCCTTGAGCCTTTCACATAAAACATTTACTGGAGAGAGAAAGAGATAAATTTGAAGTGCTTTCAGAGTGGACAGAGCCGTTTTGCTTCTAGCTTAAAAAAAAAAAAGCCCTTGGCAGTTCTAATCAATTGGGTAAATCTGGCTTGGATTAGTCTAAAGTACATTTGCTCTAAAATCTCAGATCTACTTTCAAAAGGCTGTACATGTGTATTCTTGTATCCCTTGAGTGAAAAATAGCCATGGTGCTGCCTGTTCTCTTTCCCAGGGCCTGTGAGAGCACTTAGCATTGGGTGCCAGGCTTAGCTGGGAGCACTGATCTGAAATCTGGTCTGGGTCCTCTTCCTTGGCATCCTTGTGGTTCACTGTTTGTGAATCTCTGTGTCTGATGTCATCCTCCACTTGTCTATGATGAGATTCATGGAGGCTTTTTTAGCTTTTTATTTTATATTGGAGTATATTTTTCGGGTGTGTAGCAATTAAAATCAGGTGTATTCATGTATACATATACATGTATCTATTCTTTTCCCACTTAGGTAGTTACATAATATTGAGCAGAGTTCCCTGTGCTATGCAGTAGGTCCTTGTTGGTTATCTATTTTATTATTTATTTTAAATTGGAGTGTAATTGCTTTTCAACATTGTTCATTTCTGCTGTACAACATGAATCAGCTATATGTGAGCCTCACAAAGCCCCCGTCCCACACTTCTATATCGTCATAGAGCACCAAGCTAAACCTATGCTGCGCAGGAGCTTCCCACTAGCTGCAGTGGTGTATACATGTATATGCTACTCTCTCAGTTCACCCCCACCCCCCCTCCTCCCCACTCCCTCGGCCCCTGTGTCCAGAGTCTGTTCTCTATGTCTGTCTCTCTATTTCTGGGCTGGGCACTTTTCTTTTGAAGCTGATGATACACTAATTATAGAATTAGGCTTCACTTCTGCTATGATTATAGTTCAGTCCTTCCCAGTTTTCTGGTTCAGCTAAGTGCAGCCACAGGTTTCTGCTCTTCTAACTAATACTCACTTACTGTTGCACACACCCACGCAGAGCAAGTGCTCTGGCAGTAACATTCTCAGAGCTTCAGGGATCTCAGTGAAATGCCACTTCTCCATAAATGCCTTCTACAATTTCTGCTACTTCCATAGGGGACTTTAAAAAAAAATCACTTTTCATATTGGAGATACAATTTATTTTAAGAAGAAAATTGGGGCTTCCCTGCAGTGCAGGAGGGTTCGATACCTGGATTGGGAAGATCCCCTGGAGGAAGGCGTGGCAACCCGCCTCAGTATTCTTCCCTGGAGAATCCCCATGGACAGAGGAGTGTGGCAGGCTGTAGTCCATGGGGTCACAAAGAGTCGGACACAACTAAGCGACTAAGCACAACACAGTACAGAGAAGAAACAACTTTAAAAGCTCTCATCTAAAAAATAAATCCCATCCATATTATCCCCAGTAGGTTTGTCCCCCTACCATCAGCTGAATGCCTTCAATGACGGGTCACAAAGAGTCGGACATGACTGAGTGACTAAATACAAGCACAAGAAGAAAATTGCCTCAAATATTCTTATTCCTGGTTCAAAATGCTTTCATCTTCAATCGAAAAGATAATCTCTCCCCATCAATCTTCCTTCTGCCTAGCTTCCCAGTTGGCAGCAGAGTTCCCCTCTTGGTGGTCTTCAAACTTACTATTTGGTACTTAAACCATGGGAGGTGTATGCTCATCTGTGAGCTTTGATGAGCTCTTAGCTGAGGTTCACCAGAACTATGACTATCCCATAACATCACAGTTATGATTTCATTTCTTCCTCTCATCTTACCAACTCAGCCTGTGATCACTTTAGAGAATTTCCTTTGAAGGAAATTCGTGCTTTGGTGAGATTCTTTTTGAATTTGTCATATGTCATTTAATACATTCGTCTTGCATAGAATACACATTCTTTAAACATGTTTCAGTTCTCTAAATTCCTTCTGTACTGCTCCCCTCCTTTCCCTATAGCTGCCTCTTGTATTATTCCTCATCTGGACTAATGCATCATTCCTCATCAGGACTGATGCGTCAAACCCCTAATTTGCTTCCAGGCTTCTGTGAGTCTGATCACCATCAGGCTGTAAGCCCTTAGAAGGTAGAGACTCTGTCTTGTTTCTGTTTTTTCCATTGCCTCACTGGTGCCATGCACATGGTGGGATCTGAATGAGTGTTTCTAAAAGAAGAAATGCTGCTCAGTCTGTAGAGTTACTCTAAATCAGAATTTCCCAAAGTCAAGTTATGTGGAAGAATTCTTTCTCTAATATTTTCTGCTTCAAACAAAGAGTTTCCATGGTTAAATAATTATGGAAATCATGGTAAACTTCACATTTGCTGTAGGTAATTAAAGTGCACATTAGATTATCAAGCCACAGAAAAGACCCATAGAGCCTAACTTTAACTCTATTTACCAAACATATTTGACTGTGGATTCATTTTTAAATCCATAACACATTGATATCTTCTTCTTCTTGTTCAGTCACTAGGTCATGTCCGACTCTCTGCAAACCCATGAACTGTAGCACACTAGGCTCCTCTCTCTTTCACTATCTCTTGGATTTGTGTCCAGTGAATTGGTGATGCTATCTAAACATCTCATCCTCTGCTGCCCCCTTCTCCTTTTGCCTTCTATTAGCATTAGGGTCTTTTCCAATGGGTTGGCTATTTGCATCAAATGGCCAAGTTATTGGACCTTCAGCTTCAGCAACAGTCCTTCCAATAAACATTTGGGATTGATTTCCTTTAGGATTGATTAGTTTGATCTCCTTGAAGTCCAAGGGAACTCTAAACTCCAGCAGTATAATTCAAAAGCATCAGTTCTTTTGGTACTCAGCCTTCTTTATGGACCAACTCTTGTATCTATACTTGACTACTAGAAAAACCATAGCTTTGGCTATATGGAACTTTGCTGGGGAAGTGAGGTCTCTGCTTTTAATATGCTGTCTAGGTTTGACATATTTTTACTTTCAAGGAGCAAGTGTCTTTTAATTTCCTGGCTGCAATTCACTGTCCGCAGTGATTCTGGAGCCCAAGAAAATAAAGTATGTCACTGTTTCCACTTTCTCCCCTTCTATTTACTGTGAAGTGATGGGACCAAATGCCATGATCTTAATTTTTATCATGTTGAGTTTCAAGCCAGCTTTTTTGCTCTCCTCTTTCAACCTCATCAAGACTCTTTTTAGCTCCTTTTCACTTTATGACATGAGAGTGGTATCACCTACATATCTGAAATTGTTTATATTTCTCCCAGCAATCTTAATTCCAGCTTGTGATTCATCCAGCCCAGCATTTCACATAATGTACTCTGCATATAAGTTAAGTAAGCAGGGTGACAATAGACAGCCTTTATGTACTCCTTTCCTAAATTTGAACCAGTCCATTGTTCCATGTCTCATTTTAACTTGCATCTTGGCCTGCATAAAGGTTTCTCAGGAGGTAGTTAAGGTGGTCTGGTTCCCATCTCTTTGAGAATTTTCTACAGTTTGCTGTGATCCACACAATCAAACGCTTTAGCATAGTCAATGAAGCAGATGTTTTTCTGGAATTCCATTGCTTTCTCTGTGATCCAACAAATTTTGGCAGTTTGATCTTTGGTTCCTCTGTCTCTTTGAATCACAGCTTGTACATCTGGAAGTTCTTGGTTCACGTACTGTCAAAACTTACCTTGAAGGGTTTTGAGTATTACCTTGCTAGCATGTGAAATGAGTACAATTGTATGGTAGTTTGAATATTTTGGGGCATTGTTTTTTTGGGGATTGGAATGAAAACTGACTTTTTCCAGTCCTGTGGACACTGCTGAGTTTTTCAAATTCACTGACATATTGAGTGCAACACTTTAGCATTTCTTTTAGGATCTGAAATAGTTCAGTTGGAATTCCATCACCTCCACTATGTTTGTGGTGATACTTCCTAAGGCCCCCTTGACTTCACACTTCCAGGTGTCAGACTCTAGGTGAGTGACCATGCCATCATGGTTGTTGAGGTCATTGAGACCTTTCTTATATAGTTCTTCTGTGTATTCTTGCCACTTCTTCTTAATCTCTTCTGCTTCTTTTAAGTCCTTACCATTTTTGTCTTTTATCATGCCCATCCTTGCATGAAGTGTTCCCTTGATAGCTCCCATTTTCTTGAAAAGATCTCTAGTTTTCCTATTCTATTGTTTTACTCTATTTCTTTGATTTATTCATTTAAGAAGACCTTCTTATCTCTCCTTGCTATTTCATAGAACTCTGCATTCAGTGGGTATATCTCCTCCCTTCCTCCCTTGCCTTTCAGTTTTCTTCTTTCCTCAGCTATTTGTAAAGCCTCCTCAGATAATCACTTTACTTTCTTGCATTTCTTCTTCTTTGGGATGGTTTTGGTCACTGCCTCCTGTAAAATGTTATGAACCTCCATCCATAGTTCTCAGGCATCTGTCTACCAGATCTAACCCCTTAAATCTATTCATCACCTCCCACTGTATAATCATAAGGGATTCAATTTAGGTCATGCTTGAATGTCTCATACTTTCTTCATAAAGATTTCAGAAAGTCTTCAGAAAGTATTCCATAATTTCTTCAGTATAAGTCTGTATTTTGCAGTAATGCGCCATGATCTGAGCTGCAGTCAGCTCCAGGTCTGGTTTTTACTCACTATATAGAGCTTCTCCACCTCTGGCTGCAATGAGCATCAGTTCATTCAGTTCAGTTCAGTCACTCAGTTGTGCCCAATTCTTTGCGACCCCATGGACTGCATCACCCGAGGCTTTCTTGTCCATCACCAACTCCCGGAGCCTACTCAAACTTATGTCCATCACGTTGGTGATGCCATCCAACCATCTCATCCTCTGTCACCCCCTTCTCCTCCCACCTTCAATCTTTCCCAGCATCAGGGTCTTTTCCAATGAGTCAGTTCTTCACATCAGGTGGCCAAAGTATTGGGAGTTTCAGCTTCAGCATCAGTCCTTCCAATGAATATTCAGGACTGATTTCCTTTAGGATGGACATAATCGATGAACATAATCAATCTGATTTCTCTTTTGACCATCTAGTTATGTCCATGGATAGCATCGTCTCTTCTGCTGTTGGAAATGGGTGTTTGCTGTGACCAGCGTTTTCTCTTGACAAAACTGTTATCCATTGCCCTGTTTAATTTTGCATCCCAAGACCCAATTTGCCTGTTATTTTGTATATCTGTTGACTTCTTAATTGTGCATTCCAATCCCCTATGATGAAAAGGACATTAAAAAAAAATGTTAGTTCTAGAAGGTCTTATAGGTCTTCATAGAAAGTGTCAACTTCAGCTTCTTCAGCAGTGGTTGGGACATAGACTCAGATTACTGTGATGTTGAATGCTTTGCTTTGGAGATGAACAGAGATTATTGTGTTGTTTATTGAGATTGCACCCAAGTACTGCATTTTGGACTCTTTTGTTGACTATAAGGGCTACTCCATTTCTTGTAAGGGATTATTCCTCACGGTAGTAGATATAATGATCATTTGAATTAACTAATTTTGTCTGTTTCTGTCCATTTTCTGTTCAGTGATTGCTAAGATGTTGATGTTCAATCTTGCCATCTCCTGCTTGACCCTGTCCAATTTACCCCCTTGATTAATGGTCTAACATTCCAGGTTCCTATGTAATAACATTGTTGTTTACAGCATTAAATTTTATTTTCACCACCAGACACATCCACAACTGAGCATCATTCCTGCTTTGGCCCAGCCACTTCATTCTTACTGGAGCTGTTGGTAACTGGCCAACACTCTTCTTTAGTAGCATATTGGACACCTTCTGACCTGAGGGGGCTCATCTTCTGGCATTATATCTTTTTGCCTTTTCATACTGTCCATGAGTTCTCTAGGCAAGAATACTAGATTGGTTTGTCATCTCTTCCGGTGGACCATGTCTTGTCAGAACTCTTCACTGTGACCTGTCCTTCTTGGGTGACCTGGCACAGCATGGCTCATAGCTTCATTGAGTTATGCAAACCCCTTCTTGCCAGCAAGGCTGTGATTCATGAAGGGGATTCATATTTGAGGTAGCTAATATTCTATGGGTCACATGCTGGGAAATAGTGTTCTGAATTTCCTCTTTCCATGATAACTGTAGAAAGAATATTGTCACTGATAGAGTCAACTCAGGCTTCGCTGAAGTTCTCACCCTCCAGGTTCTAACTAATAAAATATACTCATAAGGGACTTATAGAAAATGGTGGCCCAAATATTCTTTTTATGGATGGCCAGGTAGTTCTCAACACTCTGTAAACCTATGACTTGCAGTGAAGCATGTTGAGGGGCTTGTCTTAGACCGGATGACGATGTGGCAGTGCCTAGTTTTCTCCCTACTGAACTGAGGGGTATTAGCCCCGGGGAGGGTCACAGGTGTAGATGCAAGTGTAGACAAGGAATAAGGGCTGCCTCTTGTCAACACTTCCAGCAGTTTATACTTTTAACTACCTGGGCTGAGTGGCTAAATTTATGATTATCCTTCCTCCAGGGGAAGGGCCTGCACTGAATCTCTGCAGTGGCAGTTTCATCTTTATTGGGGCTGTTTGCTCCCTATTTTCCCCTGGTTTTCCATGGCCATTAGGAATTTTAGCTGTTGTCCCAGAAGGTTCTAAAATGTATTGTAAAGAATATTAAATACACTTCAAGTGTACACTGTACCTTATAAAAGAGTAAATCCCCTATTCCCATTTCAAATTATGTCCTGATATAATTTGAAGCTATAGTACTTTTTAAAAATAACCCAGAATAATTCAGTTTTAACTGTATGATAGTGTCCCAGTGAGAAAGATGAATGATGCTCTAATTATTATATTAGAAATAAAAATGAAATCTCCCTAAAACTAATATCCAGCAAAGTTAAAGATCAAAATTCTGTTCTCCACAATTACATAGTCTAATTAATCTACATTCAGAAGAATGAGGGTTCTCAAAATTGGGTGGACTTCAGGATATTTCAGTTCAGTTCAGTCACTCAATCGTGTCTGACTCTGTGACCCCGTGGACTGCAGCACGCCAGGCTTCCCTGTCCATCATGAACTCCCAGAGCTTACTCAAACTCACGTCCATTGAGTTGCTGATGTCATCCAACCATCTCATCCTCTGTTGTCTCCTTATCCTCTTGCCCTCAGTCTTTCCCAGCATCAGGGTTTTTTTCCAGTGAGTCAGTTCTTCGCATCAGGTGGCCAAAGTATTGGGAGTTTCAGCTTCAGCATTAGTCCTTCCATTGAATATTCAGGACTGATTTTCTTTAGGATTGACTAGTTGGATCTCCTTTCAGTTCAAGGACTCTCAAGAGTCTTCTCCAACATCACAGTTCAAAAGCAACAGTTCTTCAGCACTCTGCTTCTTTAGAGTCCAACTCTCACATCCATACATGACTACTGGAAAAACCATAGCTTTGACTAGAAGCTATGACTTTGTTGGCAAAGTCATGTCTCTGCTTGTTAATATGCTATCTAGGTTGGTCATAGACTTTCTTACAGGAGCAAGAGTCTTTTAATTTCATGGCTGCAGTCACCATCTGCAGTGATTTTGGAGCCCCCCAAAATAAAGTCTCTGTTTCCATTGTTTCCCCATCTATTTCCCATGAAGTGATGGGACTGGATGCCATGATCTTAGTTTTCTGAATGTTGAGCTTTAACCCAACTTTTTCACTCTCCTCTTTCACTTTCATCAAGAGGTTCTTTAGTTCTTCTTAGCTTTCTGCCATAAGGGTGGTGTCATATGCATATGTGAGGTTATTGATATTTCTCCTGGCAATCTTGATTCCAGCTTGTGCTTTATCCAGCCTGGAATTTCTCATGGTGTATTCTGCATATAAGTTAAATAAGCAGGATGACAATATACAGCCTTGATGTACTCCTTTCCCAATTTGGAACCAGTCTGTTTTTCCATGTCCAGTTCTAACTGTTTCTTCTTGACCTGCATACAGATTTCTCAGGAGGTAGGTCAGGTGGTCTGGGATTCCAATCTCTTTAAGGATTTTCCACCATTTATTGTGATCCACACAGTCAAAGACTTTGGCGAAGTCAGTAAAGCAGAAGTAGATGTTTTTGTGGAACATGCTTTTGAACTGTGATGTTGGAGAAGACTCTTGAGAGTCCCTTGGACTGCAAGGAGATCCAACTAATCCATTCTGAAGGAGATCAGCCCTGGGATTTCTTTGGAAGGAATGATGCTAAAACTGAAACTCCAGTACTTTGGCCACCTCATGCAAAGAGTTGGCTCATTGGAAAAGACTCTAATGCTGGGAGGGATTGGGGGAAGGAGGAGAAGGGGATGACAGAGGATGAGATGGTTGGATGGCATCACTGACTCGATGGACATGAGTCTGAGTGAACTCTGGGAGTTGGTGATGGACAGGGAGGCCTGGCGTGCTGAGATTCGTGGGGTCGCAAAGAGCTGGACACAACTGAGCCACTGAACTGAACTGAACTTGCTTTTCCAGTGATCCAATGGATGTTGGCAATTTGATTAGGATATTTATTGAGTCACATTTACTAATGATCAGGGCCACTTGCCCTCAGTAGGCCCTGGTAGCTTGTTTTCATTCCTTCTTTGACTAAGAGGATAACAGTTCAGATTACTGTATTTGCAGCATCTGAAGGCAATCTATCTTCAGCAGGAATCTGGGGGTTCACCTTGACTTGATCAGGAGGATCTGCTCAATATCATTTTCAACTCCTAGAGGGATTTGAAGTCTAGATTCCTCAGTGGTGGAGGGAGTGCTGGTCTCATGAAAATTCAGGACCTGAGAATTAGAAACATTCATTTATTCCTTGCTTTATCTGATAAACATACATTGGGTTTCTGTCATGGGTAAACTATGTGATAAAGAATAGGAATTTGATACCTGCCCTTGTGGTGCTTACAGTTTAACTGTGGATTTTCAGACTAGACAAACAATGATCCTTTGCAGCTTCGAGGGATACATTTTCAGAGAGACATTTGAGAAATTGGAGCACAAAAGAGGAGCAAGCATAGTGATAATGACTCTGGAACCCATATCCAACATCTAACAGTGGGAAGGACCAGGGGTGTTTGTTCTGCTCATTAAGCAAGTATATGTCCTTCAATGTTAGAAGGGTCACTATGTGAAGGTCATGTTAACTCATTCTGAGTGGCCCTGAGGTACAAAACTAGAAGCAGTGGAGGGGAGTAATGGGCAGGTAGTTTCTGGGGAGCAGCTGAGTTACCTATAGCAGGAACTGTTCTGGCAATATCTACACAAATTTTGTCAATGCTGCAGAAAAGATGCTGAAATGCTGAGGAGGATAAGCTAGGTGATGTAAAAGTCCTGCAATTTCTTAAACAGTTCTTTCTGTAGAGGTTATGTAAGGATCTTAACAAGGCATAAGAGATCTTAACATTTCTTGTGATCTGGGTCAGTTCAGATGCTCTAGGAACAGTGGTCCCCAGCCTTTTTGGCACCAGGGACTGGTTTTGTGGAAGACAATTTTTCCGTGGACCTGGGTTGGGGGGATGATTTGGGAATGACTCAAGGACACTGCATTTATTGTGCATTTTATTTCTATTATTATTACATCAGCTCCTCCTCAGATCATCAGGCACTAGATCCCAGAGGTTGGGGACCCCTGCTCTAGGAAGCAGACACTGAGAGAACTAGAAACACCTGTGAAGGATAAGGGGGATTAGTAGCAGAAGTAGTTGGAGAGAGGGTCAGACCATGAGGGCGGTCTAAAAGGGAGAGAGAAGGAAAGGAGACTGAGCAGGAGTCTCAGACTATGGGGTAGCTCTGAGAAAGTCTTAGCTGGTATGTTGGGGAGCAAAGATCACCTGCTGGAAGAGCCCCATGTTGGACAGGGATGGCCTGGCTGTAGTGTCCCTGATGTGCTCATTAGCTGGGGCAGCCCAGAGGGATAGTGCCCTCATTGTGAACATAACAGCAGATCACTGCCCACTCACTCCAGTGAGTCATGTCAGACTCTCTCCTGGGAGGATATATAGGTAGCCCATACCCATGACTGCTACAGGATCTCATATCCAGTGTAGTGTGTTACATTTGGCTGACACATGATAAGGGCTTGCTGTGGATGAGGTCATTGAAATATTTGTGTTTTAATAGCCTTTGATGTCTTACCCAAGGGGTTGCCCAATATTGCATTTTAGGGTTTGTATAAGGATAATATCAAGGCTTCCCAGATGGCTCAGTGGCAAAGAAGCTGCCTGTGATGCAGGAGATGTTTTTTCATTCTTTATTCTCTTTACAGGTTTTCTGCAGTTTTCCTTTACGGACTGATGATTGACTTACAAAATTTAGGGGGTAATATGTTCTCACCCTAAGCTCTTCTTGGAGCTGTGAACTTCTCAACCAAATGTCTTTCTTTTTTTGCAATGAAGCTCCTTAAACACTGGCCATCAGTAGCTCTTGTCCTTTCTATAGGTGATTGTTTCATTTTAATCAATACATTTATACCCCAAGGTGAGAATAATGGTTTTTGGAAAAAGTCTAGAGGATGGTAACAGTGTTAAATAGTATTATCTTTAAAAAAATTGTTAGTGTTTTATGTACTGATCAAATGCATGTGTGAACACCAACTTGATAGCATCTTGGGGTCATGATTTAGGTATTTTAATCCTGAATGTGAATTAAGAAGTTTAATATATTTATGGTCTGCTCCAGTGGCCCAGCAGTAAAGAATCTGCCTGCGAAGCAGGAGACTCAGGTTTGATCCCTGGGCTTGGAAGATCCCCTGGAGAAGGAGATGGCAACCCACTCCAGTATTCTTGCTTAGAAAATCACATGGACAGAGGAGTCTGGTGGGATACAGCCCTTGGGGTCACAAAAGACTTGGACATAACTTAGTGATTAAACAGCCACAACCTCCTTTTAGGGTACCCAGACAGAATTCTACAGTTTGCATAGATGATTGGAAAGTAACTGTACCTTAATTAGTGTTAGTCTCTGAGATGTTGGGCAAGAATTTTCAGAAAGACATAGTGGTTTTTTTTTTTGAAAAGAATAATCTGATTTTTGGTCAAAAGGATTGACCTGTGGCTGATTCATGTCAATGTATGGCAAAACCAATACAGTATTGTAACGTAGAATAAAGTATTAAAAAAAAAAAAAGGATTGACCAGATTACTGAAGAAAATGACTCTCATGAAGGTCAAAGGATATGATATAATGCAAAAATTCTAAAGATATGAGTAGTTAATTCCAGGGCTCTCCATTTCCATGTAAAATCTTCAATCTTTTGAGGTCCTGAAATTTTGTGGATGTCTCATGGTTATCCTGTATTTGATCCATGAGTTTTGACTTGGTCATAAGTGGGCTTCCTGGATTCCTCTCTTATTTGTGAATTTCCTTCTTGGTGTAGCAAACCTTGTTTGACTTATTTTTCCTAAGAGAGGGATGGATGATTCACCGAAGTGTCTCTGTGCTGATAAATTGTGATTCTGAGCTACTTTATAATCTTGAGTAAAATCCTGTCATTTTTACACTATGTCTCACAGGAACATATTTTTTCCTTTTGAGTCTCTTTGGTCAAGTAGAGCCCCTTTTGTGTTTCCTAATCAGATGTGTTACCTATTATTTTCTTAATCTTTATCACAGTGTTTGAGCCATCTTAAGTAAAAATCATTGCTTCTCAGTCTTGGCCTTGGAGAACCTAGAACAAAAATTGGTTATGTAAAGCAAATTACAGTTAAACACTATGATGTCTATATAAATCTATCCAAAGTTCATATGTGTAGTTTTACTTTTGAACAGAGGCTAATAATCACAAACATGGATATGATTTTCAGTGCTGATTAATGTCGGTCCATCTACCATTCTTTTGGGTTAGACTCACACAGTCATGCACACAGGTAACAACCATTCCCTCTGCCTGGAATGTTTTTCCTTCCTTTCCATCTGAGTGTCTAGAATACATTTCTCTTTTGAAGTCTATCTCATGTTACTCTAATGTGGGAAAATACTTGAATTGGCTTTTTTTTGGGGGTCTACCAGACTTGACTTAAAGCTGAGTCACCCACAGGTTGTGAATTCTAAAGAAATTACTTATTTTAGACTCAACTTCCTTATATATAAACTGGGAACAAGAATACCTACCTTACAGAATATTTATGAGAATCAAATTATATTAACAATGCTTGGCACTGCATCTGTTTCAATGTATGCACTCAAATGTAAACCATTATTAATAAAAACGATTATCAGGTTCTTAGGCTAACCTACAACTCTTGATGGGTACTCATTAATTCCTAGCAACTATTATTACTTTTTCTTCTCTTCAAATGGGATGTGACATATGTTTGTGTTCAGTTGTGTCCAGCTCTTTGCGATCCCCGTCAACTGTAGCCCTCCAGGCACCACTGTCCATGGGATTCTCCAGGCAAGAATACTGGAGTAGGTTGCATTTCTTCCTCCAGGGAATCTTCCAGACCCAGGGATTGAACCGAGATCTCCTGAGACTCCTGCATTGGTAGGCAGATTGTTTACCTGTGCCACCTCGGAAGCCCCAGGATGTGTTGCCTACTTCTCAGCCTAGATGGTCCTGAGTGTATCTTTGTGTTATCACTTGTAAAATGCAATAGATGATGGGACACCCCTGACAATCCAGTGGTTCAGTTCAGTTCAGTTCAGTTCAGTCGCTCAGTTGTGTCCGACTCTGTGACCCCATGAATCGCAGCACGCCAGGCCTCCCTGTCCATCACCAACTCCCAGAGTTCACTCAGACTCATGTCCATCGAGTCAGTGATGCCATCCAACCACCTCATCCTCTGTCGTCCCCTTCTCCTCCTGCCCCCAATCCTTCCTAGCATCAGTCTTTTTCAATGAGTCAACTCTTCGCATGAGGTGGCCAAAGTACTGGAGTTTCAGCTTTAGCATCATTCCTTCCAAAGAAATCCCAGAGTTGATCTCCTTCAGAATGGACTGGTTGGATCTCCTTGCAGTCCAAGGGACTCTCAAGAGTCTTCTCCAACACCACAGTGCTAAAGCATCAATTCTTCGGTGCTCAGCTTTCTTCACAGTCCAACTCTCACATCGATACATGACCACTGGAAAAACCATAGTCTTGACTAGATGGACTTTTGTTGGCAAAGTAATGTCTCTGCTTTTCAATATGCTATCTAGGTTGGTCATAACTTTTCTTCCAAGGAGTAAGCGTCTTTTAATTTCATGGCTGCAATCACCATCTGCAGTGATTTTGGAGCCCCCAAAAGAAAGTCTGACACTGTTTCCACTGTTTCCCCATCTATTTCCCATGAAGTGATGGGACCAGATGCCATGATCTTCATTTTCTGAATGTTGAGCTTTAAGCCAGCTTTTTCGCTCTCCTCTTTCACTTTCATCAAGAGACTTTAAGGGTTTGCTTTCCAGTGCAGGGGCTGGGGGTGTGATCCCTGATCAGGCAACTAAGAGTCTACATGCTTCAGGGTGTGGCCAAAATTTTTTTTAATGCCATAGATAACTAAATGATTGTAAGATGCTTCAAAGATCAAGCTGTCTGCCCTGCTCCTTATACTTTCCGTCAAGTATAAGGTTTGACTGCAACCTTAGACTAAAGGCATTATCTAGATACAACTTGGATATGTAAAAGGCATTATCTAGGTATAACTTGGATAAATAGATTTTGTTTTTCATCATTTATTTGACAAATATTTATCGACAATCTACTATTTGTTCATAACATGTGAGGTGAGAGCGGCTTCCTTTTGATCTAATGTTAGAATAGCTGAAACTTAGATTAAAATATGTTTTAGCTGTCCATTTAGAAACAAATCCAACGATTAAAAATATCTTTTTATTTTGGTCTTTTGATTCCTTATGTTAATCAATGCTAGCTTTATGCTGTAGGAAAGGAAACATCTTTAAGTGCTGTGTGTATAGACAGTTCTCAAAAACAATATTCTCAAACACATTTGGGTCAGTTCTAATGAGGTGGATGAAACAGAAGCCTATTACACAAAGTCAGAAAGAAAAACACCAATACAGTATATTAATGCATATATATGGAATTTAGAAAGATGGTAACAATGACCCTATATGCGAGACAGCAAAAGAGAAACAGATATAAAGAACAGACTTTTGAACTGTGGGAGAAGGCGAGGTTGGGATGATGTGAGAGAATAGCATTTAACATGTACATTACCATATATGAAATAGATGACCAGTCCAAGTTCGATGCACGAAATAGGCACTCAAAGCCAGTGGCCTGGGACAACTCAAGAGGGATGGGATGGGGAGGGAGGTGGGAGGGGGTTTGGGATGGGGGACATATGTACACTCATGGCTGATTCATGTCATTGCATTGCAAAAACCACCACAATACTTTAAAGTAATTAGCCTCCAATTAAAATAAATTAATTAAAAAGAAAGATGGGAGGGAGAGAGGGGACATATGTATACCTATGGCTGATGTGTGTTGGGGAGAAATTAATGCAATATTGTAAAGCAATTATCTGCCAATTAAGAATTCTAAAAATGAAAAGAACATTATTCTCTATCCTATTTGCTTCCCCCAAAAAACCTGTTTGACCCTGCCATTTTCTGCAGGTTATTGTAAGGTTTTATTTTTCAGTGGTGCAAACTCACCTGCTCTCTATTATCTATTTTCAATTGCTACATGTAGTAGTAGCCAAATGAATCAGACATCTCTCTGCAGAAAATGTCATATGGTCCTCCATCTTAGCCCCAGGGAAACTTCTGAAAATCCAGTGAAGTTTAGCCATCTGATTTCATCAGGCCTCTTGCTTCACTTCTTAGTAGACTAGTCATACATTGCCACAGTTGCTGGGGGCCATGACTCTGAGATGAATATAAGTCTTCTGGTGAATGATTGGTTGGAAGTTTAGGAATTTTTCAACCTATGAAAACAGACCACATCCCGCTGCATGGGGGAAATTTGGGTAGAGTTCAGTATTTTCTCACCGAGTCAGATTGGATTCTGATCTAATTTCCTTTTCTATTAAGGTTATCTAAACTATGGTCAGGGCATCCCAGGCTCAGTAGTAAAAAACCTGCCTGCCAATGTAGTAGACATGGGTTCGATCCCTGGGTCTGGAAGATCCCCTGGAAAAAGAAAAATGAAAATGTTAGTCACTCAGTTGGGAAAAACTCTTTGTGACTCCATGGGCTGTAGCCTACCAGGTTCTTCTGTCCATAGGATTCTGCAGGCAAGAATACTGGAGTATTTCCTTCTCCAGAGGATCTTGCTGACCCAGGGATCGAACCCAGGCCTCCCGTATTGCAGGCTCTTTACTGTCTGAGCCACCAGGGATTCCCATTCCCTGGAGCAGGAAATGGCAACCCACTGCAGTATCTTACCTGGGAAATGCCATGGGCAGAGGAGCCTGGTGGGTTGTAATTCACGGGGTCGCAAAGATTCAGACACAACTTAGCTGCAACAACAAAGCTATGTTCATATAGAAAGAAAGAGTACTTTGTCTGCCAGCATCAGTACTGTCTTGGTGACAAGTGTACAGACAGAAGCAATCACTAAAACAGTTTTTATTTTTTTTCTTTTTAAATTTTAAAACAGCTTAATTAGTTTTGTCAGCTGAGTCTACAGGTAGGTTATATGTTCAGTGCTGTTTTCTACAACTGGAAATAACACATTTTGAAGAAGCATGCAAGAGTGTATTTGAAGATTTCACTCCCACTTTGACTGTTTTTGTTTTTCAAGTGCTAAATCATGTCTGACTCTTTGCGACCCCACGGACTGCAGCACACCAAGCTTTTCTGTCCTTCACTGTCTCTTGAGTTTTCTCAAACTCATGTCCACTGATTTGGTGATGCCATCCAACCTTCTCATTCTTTTGGCCCCCTTTTCTTCCTGCCTTCACTCTTTCCTAGCATCAGGGTGTATTCCAAGGAGTCAGTTCTTCCCATCAGGTGGCCAAAGTATTGGAGCTTCAGCTTCAGCATCAGTCCTTCCAAGGAATATTCAGGACTGATTTCCTTTCAGATTGACTGATTTGATCTCTTTGCAGTCCAAAGGACTCTCAAGAGTATCACCTAGCACCACAGTTCGAAAGCATCAGTTCTTTGGCACTCAGCCTTGTGTATGGTCTAACTCTCACATCTGTACATGACTACTGGAAAAACCATAGCTTTGACTATCCAGATCTTTGTTGGCAAGGTGATGTCACTGCTATTTAATATACTGACTAGGTTTCCCATAGCTTTTTCTTCCAAGGAGCAAGTGTCTTTTAATTTCATGGCTGCAGTCACAGTTCGCAGTGATTTTGGAGCCCAAGAAAATAGTCATGATTTCCACTTTTCCCCATCTATTTGCCATGAAATGATGGGACCTGATGCCATGATCTTAATATTTTTAATGTTGAGTTTTAAGACAGCTTTTTCATTCTCCTCTTTCACTTTCATCAAGAGACTCTTTAGTTCCTCTTCTTTTTCTGCCATGAAGGTTATATCATCTGCATATCTGAGGTTATTGATATTTCTCCCAGCAATCTTGATTCCAGCTTGGGCTTCATCCAGTCCAGTGTTTCTCATGATGTACTCTGCATATAAGTTAAATAAGCAGGGTGACAATATACAGCCTTGACGTACTCCTTTCCCAATTTGGAAACAGTCCATTGTTCCACGTTGGTTTTAATTGTTGCTTCTTGACCTGCATATAGGTTTCTCAGGAGGCAGGTGGTCTGGCATTCCCATCTCTTTAAGAATTTTCCACAGTTGTGATTCACACAGTCAAAGGCTTCAGCGTAGTCAATGAAACAGAAGTAGATGTTTTTCTGGAATTCTCTTGCTTTTGTTATGATCCAAAGGAAGTTGGCAGTTTGATCTCTTATTCCTCTACTTTTCTAAATCCAGCTTGTGAATCTGGAAGTTCCCAGTTCCCATACTGCTGAGGCCTAGCTTGAAGGATTTTCAGCATAATCTTGCTAGCATGTGAAATGCATTCGTCTATGTAGTAGTTTGAACATTTTTTGACATTTCCTTTCTTTGGGACTGGAATAAAACTAACCTTTTCCAGTCCTATGGCCATTGATGAGTTTTAAAAATTTGCTGGCATGTTGAGTGCAGCACTTTAATAGCATTATCTTTTAGGATTTGAAATAGCTCTGCTGGAATTCCATCACCCCTACTAGCTTTGTTCTTAGTAATGCTTCCTAAGACCCACTTCACTTCACACTCCAGGATTCTCTGGCTGTAGGCGAGTGACCACACTGTCATGGCTATCCGGGTCATTATGACTTTTTTTGTATAATTCTTCTGTGTATTCTTGCCACTTCTTCTTAATCTCTTCTTCTGATATAGTCATTAAAAGAAGATTTTAGGAGAGTAATGTGTTCCCTCTCCCTACCCCCAAATAGCCTCAGAATTAAAATAAGTAAATGTATTCCAGTGGATGAAAACATTTATTTCAGGAATCAAAAATCATAGTCTGTGTGATAAACATGTGGAACTGATTCTTGTCACTTAATACAACTGAGAAAACAATTTAATGTCAACTTACTGACAAATTAAGTTGCTATAACATCATTATTGTTTTAAGAAACCCTGTTGGGGCAAAATATTTCAAAGCTAAAATGTATGTAGTGTGCTTTGTGAGTGTAGTTTGCTAATTACTGAGTGACAGAAAGTAAATCATTTTACAACCAGACTGTGGTCATTAGAGAGTGGTGAGATTATAGGATCATTATAATAGATGGTAATTTGACATTCTCTTGATTCAGTTTTAAATTGAATCTCAGAGAGGGCAATACATTCAAACTGTTTCATCCGACATCCTTTCCCTCTTATCTCCTCTTTCCTTTATCTTTGTATCATCCTTTATCTCTTCTAATTCCAGGCTGAAATTCTAGGGAACATGCATAGTCAAGAATCTATGCTTATGTGGAATGCTTGCATGCCTTTTAGTCAATTCTTCTTACTCAGACAGCAATTGAAAATGATAGTTTAAATGTACATGGAACAGAATTTTATTTATGAATCATAATAGCTAATGAGTTAACATTTATTTCTTATAAGGACAACAGTTCAGATATCTGTAATGCCTTTGAAAAATGCTCCTTCCTAAAGGGCTATCTTTGTTCTTGAAGGATTAGTAAGAACTTGGTGTTAAGGTTATATTTTTCTGAGCATGGACAAGCTAAAATGTGAAGCTATTCATCTTAATGATGCTGTAATTCATATTTTCAAGCATTATTTTGAGTATATGTTTGTTTATCTGAGGATGCAGTTCACGGAAACATAATCTGCAAGTCAAATGCATTCTAAATGAGTGTTCTGCGAATCAACTAACACCATTATGTTGGGAAAGCCATAGCAATATTATCATATATCCAGGAACAGAAATGGAAACAGAATGGAGTTTTCAGTGAAGGGTGATTGGGGTAAGTACCAAGATAAGTGAAAGTGAAAGTGAAGAGTCATGTCTGACTCTTTGTGACCCTGTGGACTGTAGCCTACTAGGCTTCTCTGTCCATGGGATTTTCCAGGCAAGAATACTGGAGTGGGTTACTATTTCCTTCTCCAGGGGATCTTCCTGACTCAGGGATCGAATCCGGGTCTCCCGCATTGGAGGCAGATGCTTTAACCTCTGAGCCACCAAATGAAGGCTCAGTATCTAATTATATAGAAGAGTTGAGCCCATGCTTCGGTGTGAAAATCACACAGCATGTTGATCTTTTCATAGAACTTCCTAGTCTCTCATGTAATCGTATCTTTTTATACTCTTTGCTCATGTAATATATTTCAAAGTAGATGGTTGGCAATGGAAATGCTTCTCTTTGTTACAATCTGTTTTGATTTTTTTTTAGTTGGCCATGCCATGCGGCATGCAGGGACCTTAGTTCCCTGACCAGCGATTGAACCCACGCCCCCTGCAGTGGAACTTTGGAGTCTTAACCACCGGACCTCCAGGGAAGTCCCTCTTTGTTACAACTTCTGATCTGTGAAGTCTGAAGTTTCACCAGTGTTTGAAACCAGACACAAGAGCATTAGCTTCCTATCTTCTTATTTTTATCCAAAATACAACTTAATGTAATGTGTGGAGTGTTAAATCAAAACAAATCACCTCATTTTAAAAATTGTTATTTTATATTGGAGTATAGTTGATTAATAGTGTTGTGTTAGGTTCAGGTGTACATCAAAGTAATTTAATTATATATGTCTCTATTCTTTTTCAAAAGTCCCTCAGTTTGGATTAGACAAACTGCTTAAGTCACAGTTTGTCATTAATTTGGACCCTTCAGGGTTCAGATCTTGAATGCTCTTGAATGTATCAGTACATTTCATCTGTTTAGCCAATATCTGGGCATCTACCTCATGCCAGAATTTGTGAGACTTTAGTGATAGTAATATATGACTTTACTGAATGTTCATTGCATTTCAGGTAGCCTTCTAAATGCTTTATATGTCTTATAAACATAGACCCCATGATAATTCCATGTGTTATGTCCCATTCTTGTACCCATTTTACATGTAAAGAATACAAGTTACAGAGTATTTGGGTAATTCTCCCAAGCACACAAAACTGAGATGCAAACAATTCTGACTTCAGAGTCTGTGATCTTACACTATATGTTGTTCCACTTCTTCAATGGATGGTAAAAGACTCGGCCCCTGTCTTCAGCGAATTTATTGTTTAATGAGGTAGATAAATAGATGATTTCAAAAGTATATAAGTAGTGTGTTAGAATTAAGAGCATCAGGGACACATAGGGGAGGGAACTTACCCAGACTTGTCCAATCAGAGATAACTCCCTGGAGGGTATTTTTAGTAGAACTATGGAGTCTGAGTTGCCTTCCAAAGTTTCTTCTAACAGACTCAAATCACAGGCCTATAGAACTTTAGAAAACACCTACACACCTTCAATAAATAGATCAGGAAACTGAGGCTCAAACAAGTTATTTGTCTACAGGTTAATAGAATTTTAATAAGAACTCAGGGATCAAGATACCCAAGTGCCTCTTTCATTATATTGGGTTGGCCAGAAAGTTTGTCTGGGCTTTTCCTAATAGAAAAACTTGAATGAATTTTTTCACCAATATCGTCACCTTGCTTATTTAACTTATATGCAGAGTACATCATGCTAAATGCCAGACTGGATGAAGTAAAAACTACTAGAATCAAGATTGCAGGGAGAAATATCAATAACCTCAGATATTCAGATGACACCATGCTTATGGCAGAAAACAAAGAGGAACTAAAGAGCCTCTTGTTGAAAGTGAAAGAGGAGGATGAAGAAGCTGGTTTAAAACTCAACATTCATGGTGGGAATGCAAACTAGTACAACCACTATGAAGAACAGTGTGGAGATTCCTTAAAAAACTGGAAATAGAACTGCAGTATAACCCAGCGATCCCACTGCTGGGCATACACATTGAGGAAACCAGAAATGAAAGAGACACATGTACCCCAATGTTCACTGAAGCACTGTTTATAATAGCTAGGACATGGTAGCAACCTAGATGTCCATTGGCAGGCAGATGAAAGAAGTTGTGGTACATATAAACAATGGAATATTACTCAGCTATAAAAAGAATGCTTTTGAGTCAGTTCTAATGAGGTGGATGAAACTAGGCCTATTATACACAGTGAAATGTCAGAAAGAGAAACACTAATAAGTGAAAGAGGAGAGTGAAAAAGTTGGCTTAAAACTCAATATTCAGAAAACGAAGATCATGGCATCTGGTCCCATCACTTCATGGGAAATAGATGGGGAAACAGTGGAAACAGTGTCAGACTTTATTTTTTGAGGCTCCAAAATCACTGCAGATGGTGACTGCAGCCATGAAATTAAAAGACACTTACTCCTTGGAAGAAAAGTCATGACCAACCTAGATAGCATATTGAAAAGTAGAGACATTATTACTTTACCAACAAAGGTCCGTCTAGTCAAGGCTATGGTTTTTTCCAGTGGTCATGTATGGATGTGAGAGTTGGACTGTGAAAAAAGCTGAGCACCAAAGAATTGATGCTTTTGAACTGTGGTGTTGGAGAAGACTCTTGAGAGTCCCTTGGACTGCAAGGAGATCCAACCAGTCCATTCTGGAAGGAGATCAGCCCTGGGATTTCTTTGGAGGGAATGATGCTGAAGCTGAAACTCTAGTACGTTGGCCACCTCATGCGAAGAGCTGACTCATTGGAAAAGACTCTGATGCTAGGAGGGATTGGGGGCAGGAAGAGAAGGAGACGACAGAGGATGAGGTGGCTGGATGGCATCACTGACTCAATGGACGTGAGTCTGAGTGAACTCCGGGAGTTGGTGATGGACAGGGAGGCCTGGCGTGCTGCGATTCATGGGGTCGCAAAGAGCTGGACACAACTGAGCGACTGAATTGAACTGAACTGAACTGAATGCATATATATAGAATTTAGAAAGATGGTAATGATAACCCTGTATGCAAGACAGCAAAAAGAGATACAGATGTAAAGAACAGACTTTTGGACTCTGTGGGACTCTGAGGGATGATTTGAGAGAATAGCATTGAACCATGCATACTGCCCTATGTAAAAGAGATGACCAGTTTGATGCATGAAGAAGGGCACTCAAAGCTGGTTCTCTGGGACAACCCAGAGGGCTGGGCTGGGGAGGGAGGTGGGAAGGGGGTTGATGGGGGACACATGTACACCCATGGCTGATTCATGTCAATGTATGGCAAAAACCACCATAATAGTATAAAGTAATTAGCCTCCAATTAAAATTAATTAAAATCCAACATTAAAAATACCCCTAAGATGATAGCATCTGGTCCCATCACTTCCTGGCAAATAGATGGGAACACAATGGAAACAGTGAAAGACTTTATTTTCTTGGGCTTCAAAATCACTGCAGATGGTGATTGCAGCCATGAAATTAAAAGACGTTTGCTCCTTGGAAGAAAAGCTATGACAAACTTAGACAGCATATTAAAATGCAGAGACATTAATTTACTCACAAAGTCCATCTAGTCGAAGCTATGGTTTGTCCAGTAGTCATGTAGGGATGTGAGAGCTGGACCATAGTGAATGCTGAGCGTTGAAGCACTGGTGCTTTTGAACTGTGGTGTTGGAGAAGACTCTTGAAAGTCCCTTGAACAGCAAGGAAATCAAACCAGTCAATCCTAAAGGAAATCAGTCCTGACTATTCATTGGAAAGACTGATGCTGAAGCTGAAACTCTAATACTTTGGCCACCTGACACGAAGAACTGACTCATTTGAAAAGACCCTGGTGCTGGGAAAGGTTGAAGGCAGGAGTACAAGGGCATGACAGAGGATGAGGTGATTGAATGGCATCACCGACTTGATGGACATGAGTTTGAATAAGCTCTGGGAGTTGGTGATGGACAGCGAAGTCTGATGTGTTCAGTCCATGGGTTGCAAACAGTTGGACGTGACTGAGCGACTTGAACCTACCTGACTGAACTGAATGGTAGCTCAGATGGTAGAGAATCTGCCTGCAAAGCAGGAGGCTCAGGTTCAGTTCCTGGGTCAGGAAGGTCTCCTGGAGAAGGAAATGGCTACCTACTCCAGTATTCTTGCCTAGAGAATTCTATGGACAGAGTGGCCTGGTGGGCTACAATCCATGGAGTCACAGAGTTGGACACAACTGAGCAACTAACACAACAACAAATATATTTAAGCTGTTGTTTAAAAAATAAGTCCATGTTCCTCATGTGTTGATTAAAGATAAAATAGTCTTCCTTATTACTTTGCTATGATGTCACATGACCTTTAAGCTAGATATAAGATGCCATGCATGGGTTGATGCTGCTGCTAAGTCACTTCAGTCGTGTCTGACTCTGTGCGACCCCACAGATGGCTGTCCACCAGGCTCCCTCATCCCTGGGATTCTCCAGGCAGGAACACTGGAGTGGGTTGCCATTTCCTTCTCCAGTGCATGAAAGTGAAAACTGAAAGTGAAGTCGCTCAGTCGTGTCCGACCCTCAGCAACCCCACTGACTGCAGCCCACTAGGCTCCTCCATCGATGGGATTTTCCAGGCCAGAGTACCGGAGTGGGGTGCCATTGCCTTCTCTGATGCATAGGTTAAGTGATCTTATAAAACAAAAGAAAAGTTTCCTGATTATGGACAGTGTTATGTATATATTGATGTATTTTCAGGTGAAAGTCATGTAAGTGGACCATCCTCTAGTTTAGATTCTTGTTATGTTAAAATTCTAGCTTTATTATTCTTGTTTTTCAGTCACTTAGTCATGTCTGACTCTTTGCAACCCCAGGGACTCTAGCATGCCAGGCTCCTCTGTCTTCCACTATAAACTTGGGACTCTTACGCTTTCTACACCTCAGTGTTCTCACGTATAAACTGGGAATAGTAATCACTTCAGCATATCAGCATTTTGACATCAAGTTGCATTGAATTTCCAAACTTTTACTTGGTAATTACTCAAAGATCTCTCTTATGGACTATCTATTAACTGAGTTGCATAACTAATGTTCCTACCAAAACCTTGAATTGAAAACAAAAGAATATTTATTTGCATTCCTCACTGGGCTTTTGCTTGAGGTCTATGAATCTTTTAAGCCTATGAGTTGATTTAGAGAATTCTTGAATGCCCAATATTGTGCATTTTTGTGGAAAGAAGGCTTATTATGATTTTGCTTGGTATCTTGAGGGCTGTCCACGATCCCCATATTTTAACAACTTATTGACCAAAGACATATTAACATATCTTTTGTTACTCCTATGTTACTGACTAAAGTATTTCAATATTCACTTACATAATAAATCACTAGCCACAGGCATTTGTTTCTGCAAAAATCCCTGGTCAATAATGTGTTAAGAACGACTAGAGTGTATTCTACCAAGGGAACCTGAAGTTGCTTGTTTCCAAAGATGGAAGACTTTTCCCACAACTGATCTGCACTTCTCATTATTTATGAACTTTGTGGAGTATATGTTAGTATTGAGAGAGATTTTATAGCTTCTCCTAGCTTCTTCTCTTCAGGAAACACCCTTCAGATTATATATAGACAAATAAACTATTAATGCCAATTAATGAAGCAACCAACCCACAGCCAGCCAGGTGGTTAACTATCAGCCTAACTAAGATAAACCAGCAGAAACCATGGAGTCTGCTGTAATGTCTCATCTGACTTGTTTGACTGAGTAAAGGGAGTCTGAAGAGGAGCTGACCTTTCCAAGTAGACTTTGAAATTAAGATCAGAAAAGTGGTTAAAGCCTTGTGCCCATCATTTGAGATGGTGGAAGAAGCATGAATGAGGTGAAGCCAGAGCAGCTGTGGGAAAGGCCTGGGCTTCTCACACTGCATCTCATCAGTAGATGCCTGGGTAGTAAGTGGTGTCAGAGGAAGAGAGGCTGACACAGAAGGTGGAGCATCTGTGTCGTCACCATGGTCTGAGCAGGCAAGTGGAAACACGGATCTTTGGAAGCCTGAGAACTGAGAGTATTTGCAAATGAACGTTAAAAACAACACAGCTCAGAGAAAGAAATCCCACCAGAGGAATTAGTTCCATATATGATTTTAGGTAGGGCTAAGGCTAGGGACATCACAAGAGTCTATCTTACCTGTCATCAGACAGGACCTGCACTTTCTAGATGAAGTTCTCCTTAGAAATTCTTGCCTGTCTGCCTCCCTAAACTGGATACTTTCTCATCCAGAGCATCCATCATCTGAGTCTTCTACCTTCTCCCTCATCTTGTGACTTAAGAGCTCTTCTTAATGTGTGTTGATTTGAAGCCACCATGGTCCTTTCCACTAGAAAAGAGGGAGATGGCTGTTTTCTGCTTTTGCATCTAAAATGCCTCCAAATGGAAATCCATTTGTGGCTGGCATCTTCTTGTTTGTTTCTAAGCAAACTTCAATCCATTGAAGTAGTCAAAAATGTTTGACTTGGGCACTGAAAAAGAATTAATGTCTGTGTCCAAGATCAAAACATTACTTATAGTTAAAAAACAGCCATAAGTTATTTCTGGGGTGGGGTGGGGTGGTTAGATGGCCTTGAACAGTATCTAGTGGTTTTTTAATAGTCCAAAGCTAAAAGTTCTTTTATTAATAGATTGAAATTTAATGGTTGCTTTAAGAATACTTAAATAGGAATACAAAATAATTTTCAAACTACATAGTATGTTTTTCAGACTTTGATATTTTTCTCTCTAAAGATGATTGCAGCTAAGTTTAGAAAAGTTGGTTGCGGTGCTTATTGGCAAAGTCATCTGTCTCCTAGTATTGCTCGGATAACTGCATTATCAAAAGCACTTTTTACTGGCATTTCCTCTTCTTTCATAGCACAAGGAGTGGTATATAGATCATCTCCTATAATTTTCTAATGACCCCAGAATTAAAATATCTTTTCAGTAGAATTCCAGATAAATAGTGGCTGCGAACATGTGGACAAAGTCAGATGGAATAATTCTATGGTAGCAGTAGTTGAATGGAGGAGCAATGATTCTAATTCAGAGATTTGGGTTGTAGATTATTTTATTCAAGGCCAATAAAAACCTCTTCAGTAAAGTGATCAGTATAAAGTATTAAGTCACAACAGGGTGCTAAGTCTTACTTGATATCTACTTGATATCTATTGGTTTTAATATTAATCTTGCTTTTATGCAGTGTGTATGTGGGGGCAAATAAACTTAATAACCCAGGGTTTCAGATCATATGGATGTTTGAAATGGCCCCTGAGTAAAATAATAGGGAACTGTAGGGGCTAAAGAAACTGAGGAGTATCTTGTTCTAAGGGAGCAAATGGTATTAATTTTCAGACAATTCAATTATAGAGTTATATGGGCCAGTGTTGTCAGACTGCTTGGTTTTTCAAGAGAATCCTTACATTTAAATTTTATATGAAATATCCTGATTTTTAATTGATAGTTTAAGAGCAATTAGTTACTTTATTTCTAAACACTGAGCAGGTTAAGAACACAGCTTTAACCTTACATTAGAATTTACAAAACACTCTTTAGTCCACATTTGGTCCTAAAAGACCATAACATAGGAATGTATTTTTCTTAACTTTAAAAATAAGGATCATCAGTTCAGTTCAGTCGCTCAGTCATGTCTGATTCTTTGCGACCCCATGAATCACAGCATGCCAGGCCTCCCTGTCCATCACCAACTCCCGGAGTTCACTCAGACTCACGTCCATTGAGTTGGTGATGCCATCCAGCCATCTCATCCTCTGTTGTCCCCTTCTCCTCCTGCCCTCAATCCCTCCCAGCATCAGAGTCTTTTCCAATGAGCCAACTCGTTTCATGAGGTGGCCAGAGTATTGGAGTTTCAACTTTAGCACCAGTTCTTTCAGTGAACCCAGGACTGATCTCCTTCAGAATGGACTGGTTGGATCTCCTTGCAGTCCAAGGGACTCTCAAGAGTCTTCTCCAACACCACAGTGCTAAAGCATCAATTCTTCGGTGCTCAGCTTTCTTCACAGTCCAACTCTCACATCCATACATGACCACTGGAAAAACCATAGCCTTGACTAGATGGACTTTTGTTGGCAAAGTAATGTCTCTGCTTTTTAATATGCTATCTAGGTTGGTCATAACTTTTCTTCCAAGGAGTAAGTGTCTTTTAATTTCATGGCTGCAGTCACCATCTGCAGTGATTTTGGAGCCCCCAAAATGAAGTCTGACACTGTTTCCACTGTTTTCCCATATATTTACTAATGAGAATATACTGTATATTACAGGGAACTCTAATTAATGCTCTGTGGTGGCCTGAATGGGAAGTTCAAAAGGGAGGACATTATATATATATATATACACACACACACACAAATATACATATACATACACACACACACACACACACACACACACACACACACAGCTGATTCATTTTGCTGTAGAGTAGAAAGTAACACAACACTGTAAAGCAACTACACTCCAGTAAAACTTAATCTGAAAAAACAAGGACACTGAGGACAGAGTGTTTAGAAGATAGGCCCAAGATGACACATCTATTTTGAAAAGAAAACAGGTCCAGAATTCAAGTGTTCACACATGTAGGCTTAAATGAAACTCTATGTCATAGATCCTTTGTTATTCATATTCTGAGACTTTCTATTACTGATGCGGAAAATAGCTCATTTATATCCTAAGATGTTCTACTGGAGTTTCATTCTTGCTCATCTGATTCCTCTGCTTTTGCAATGTATGTAATCTGTTGTCTCCCAAACAAAAATCACAAAGAATAATATCAACATTTCAGGCTTGGTTTATTTTGTTTAACTGACACTGGGGAGTTAACAAGAATTTTCACAGTGTTATTCATTATCCTCTATGTAGTTTTTTCTTTTTAAAAAACAATCAATTCAATATATTCTCAGCTAGCAGGTGCTTTCCTAAAGTCATGATGAATAAAATTATGAATTATACAAAAATTATTTTATTTTTATCATATATGTCTCAGTACAGCCATGATGAGCTTATTAGGACAAATACTTTTTACACTGTTATTATTGTCAAGTTTGTGCTCTACTTTTTGACAGTCTACACTTTCCAGCGGTCTCATAGTTAACTTCTTCAGCAAGAATAGATAGTTTTCTCTTTGTAATTAATTAAGAAAATTATATTTCACTAAAACCAAACTTAATTTTTGGAAGCAGAAGAGACACTTCATTTCTATACAACCAATCAGCAAACAGTGATTTTTACCTTAGCAATTAAGAAATCCCTCAAATGACAAGATGACTTGAGGGTATTTTGATATAGTCAAACTATTCCCTGGTGTTCTGAAAAGTTTCTAGAACTTTTTGATAAAAAAAATGCCTTGTTCTTTCAAGAGGGATTTGAACATTCAGCTTGAAACACCAAGGACTGCCTCCCCAGAGGGCATTGTCAGCTTTAGCTGCAGCTGATGCTGTTCTAGAGCCCAGGGGCATCCTCAGGAGTGCCTGTATCTATCTCCCATCTGTTACCTGAGATTGTTTTTGAAACCATGCCAGTTCTCAAGAACTAGAAAATGGAGCCTGTAATTCTATCAAGGTCAAAGCACTGGTGGAGGTTCAGTTCAGTTCAGTTGCTAAGTCGTGTCTGACTCTTTGCGACCCCATGGACTGCAGCACGCCAGGCTTCCCTGTCCATCACCAACTCCTGTAGTTTACTCAAACTCATGTCTGTTGAGTCGGTGATGCCATCCAACCATCTCATTCTCTGTTGTCTCCTTCTCTTCCCACCTTCAATCTTTACCAGCATAAGGGTCTTTTCAAATGAGTCAGTTCTTCGCATCAGGTGACTGAAGTATGGGAGTTTCAGCCTCAGCATCAGTCCTTCCAATGAATATTCAGGACTGATTTCCTTTAGGATGGACTGGTTGGATCTCCTTGCAGCCCAAGGGACTCTCAAGAGTCTTCAACACCACAGTTCAAAATCATCAGTTCTTCGGAGCTCAGTCCAACTCTCACATCCATACATGACTACTGGAAAAACCATAGTTTTGACTAGATGTACCTTTGTTGGCAAAGTAATGTCTCTGCTTTTTAAAATGCTGTCTAGGTTGGTCATAGCTCTTCTTCCAAGGAGCAAACGTCTTTTAATATCATGACTGCAGTTACCATCTGCAGTGATTTTGGAGCCCAAGAAAATAAAGTCTGTCACTGTTTCCATTATTTCCCCATCTATTTGCCATGAAGTGATGGGACCGGGTAGAAATTAAAAAGACAAAAACAAAAACACAACACAACACAACACAACAGTAGGGTATGTAGGATGTTGAAAAGAGAAAAATTTAGAAGACAGGTTTAAATATCTCCCTGTTACTCGTTGCATGTGTGATCTTTTATGTAGCTTAACCTGTTTTATTGGAGAAGGCAATGGCAACCCACTCCAGTACTCTTGCCTGAAAAATCCCATGGATGGAGGGGCCTGATGGACTGCAGTCCATGGGGTGCCTAGGAGTCGGACACAACTGAGCGACTTCACTTTCACTTTTCACTTTCATGCATTGGAGAAGGAAATGGCAACCCACTCCAGTGTTCTTTCCTGGAGAATCCCAGGGATGGGGGGGGCCTGGTGGGCTGCCGTCTACGGGGTCGCACAGAGTCAGACACGACTGAAGCGACTTAGCAGCAGCAGCAGCAACCTGTTTTATATTCCTTTCCTTCATTAGTATCATGAGAAGAGTAAATCTTATACTATCAGATAATGCATGTGAAAGAATTCAGTGGGTATTTGGTGCATAGTAAACACATAACACTCCAGTATTCTTGCCTGGAGAACCTCATGGACGGAGGAGCTTGGTGGGTGACAGTCCACGGGTCGCAAAGAGTCAGACACGACTGAGCAACATCACTTTCACTTTCAAAGACATAACAAACATTTATTGAATCCTAACTCAATTAAATCAAGAAAGAAAATGGGGCAAGATTTGGAGGTGACATAAAGACAACCCAAAGCATTGTTTCTTGTCTGTACCTGTTCATTATAGGTTCCATGCTTTTGGTCTGCTCTTGAACAGCTCATAACTATTCCAAGATGGCAGCTCCATTTGGTTCATCATGCACAGGATACAGGAAGCCATTGTAGAGAGAAAAATCAGAGGGTTATTGAAACCCAGAGTCTGAAATTTCATCTTTCTCTACTCTCTAGTTAAAAAGAAAAAAATCTGTGTAGCTAATTGAAAGGCTGCTTTTTTTTTTTCAGGAGAGAAGTCTCTTCTCTAATCACTTCCAGGACTTGGTTGGATATAACTGCTGTTCTGGGATTCTAGTATGTGAATAAGTTCCCTGCATCTGGGGGCCTACTGGAGCTGGAGCCCTAGAGGAAGAAAGCTATTCATTCGGAGCTGTCAGCACATCTTTCTCTATGAATTACTTTCTCCAACCTATCAGGACTTTTTCCTTTGGTATAGTAGAAGACTTTCTGTAAGAATGGGGCCCATTCAGAGCAGGTCACTACAAACATAGATTTCCTTGTTAATACACATTTGAGCCAAAGTATACTTCTTGCTTAACAGGACTGGGAAGAAATGGAATGGCTGAATCAGACTGCATTTGCCTTGTGGACTTTTTGAATAGATTCATATTAGCTCAGCCAAACAAAATGACTTTTTCTACCCTGGCACTGAACATGGGTGGCAAAGTTGCTGTGGTAACCAGGACTTATGAATTTATTATTGAAATGAGGTAACAATGTGTATTGAGTGGAAGAGTAGGAAAAGGATAGATTGATATTGAGTCTGCCCCCCCACATTGAAGGGCCTCCCCAGAGTCCCTGAAAGAACAGGAACAGTACACTAGGTGCAGAGATCCAGCCAGCTTTGTCTTTTGACCTTGGCTGCCACTTCAAGCATGGTTTTGCAAAGAATTAGGCTGACTCCATCACTCATCCATCACTGGCCCTGAAGGCCATGTCTACACGACAGCAAAAACAACTGAGTGATTCAGGCTGCAGCTACACCAGGGATTTCCCAATCTGTTGTTGTTTCCGTGGTTTCCAGGCATGTTACAGAATTTCACCCACTTGGTTTTTACAAATTAAGGTAAATATATATTTTTTTAAGAAACTGAAAAAGAAGATGCTGTTTGAAGCTGAAACTTCAAGAGGAATAAGGATTACTCATCTATACAATGCCTAAATAAATAATGGGAATCTGAAGAGTTCATTCATCAGATAGTTATCTGGCCTTCACCAGACCAAACAACCCATTTGATGAGTTTCTTGTCTATTTTTCATGTTTCCCTGAGAAACACTGTATTATATTAAAAGCGAAACTCAACTATTATTGCTAGGAAGGGATAAGTATGAATGTTTTAATCAAGGAAACACAAGCCTTTCTTTTTCCTTCCTTTCATCCCTTATGTTTTTCCTCTCTCCCTTTCTTTTCTCCTCATTTCTCCCATTTCTGAGAGTCGAGTGAAATTGTGTTCAAGTCCTATGAATATAGTAGTATTTTGTAAAATACAGAGATACGTAATTTATTAGGTTTATAAGAGAACCTTTGTTTATTATAACTAAGACTCATGGGTTGTAGGCCTTTGAATGTTCAGTTCAGTTCAGTTCCTCAGTCGTGTCTGACTCTTTGCGACCCCATGAATAGCAGCACACCAGGCCTCCCTGTCCATCACCAGCTCCCAGAGTTCACTCAGACTCTGGGAGTCTGAGTGATGCCACCCAGCCATCTCATCCTCTGTCATCCCCTTCTCCTCCTGCCCCCAATCCCTCCCAGCATCAGAGTCTTTTCCAATGAGTCAACTCTTCCCATGAGGTAGCCAAAGTACTGGAGAGGAGTTTCAGCTTTAGCATCATTTAGCATCATTCCTTCCAAAGAAATCCCAGGGCTGATCTCCTTCCAGAATGGACTGGTTGGATC
Organism: Nanger dama; assembly: GCA_917880005.1. Classification (NCBI taxonomy): domain Eukaryota; kingdom Metazoa; phylum Chordata; class Mammalia; order Artiodactyla; family Bovidae; genus Nanger; species Nanger dama. The sequence goes on from CAKJTW010000075.1 coordinate 2,119,117, forward strand.
TCCTTGCAGTCCAAGGGACTCTTAAGGGTCTTCTCCAACACCACAGTTCAAAAGCATCAATTCTTCGGTGCTTAGCCTTCTTCACAATCCAACTCTCACATCCATGCATGACTACTGGAAAAACCATAGCCTTGAGTAGATGGACCTTAGTTTGCAAAGTAATGTCTCTGCTTTTGAATATGCTATCTAGGTTAGTCATAACTTTCCTCCAAGGAGTAAGCTTCTTTTAATGTCATGGCTGCAGTTAACATCTGCAGTGATTTTGGATCCCCCAAAATAAAGTCTGACACTGTTTCCACTTTTTCCCCATCTATTTCCCATGAAGTGATGGGACCAGATGCCATGATCTTTGTTTTCTGAATGCTGAGCTTTAGGCCAACCTTTTCACTCTCCGCTTTCACTTTCATCAAGAGGCTTTTGAGTTCCTCTTCACTTTCTGCCATAAGGGTGGTATCATCTGCATATCTGAGGTTACTGATATTTCTCCCAGCAATCTTGATTCCAGCTTGTGTTTCTTCCAGTCCAGCATTTCTCATGATGTACTCTGCATAGAAGTTAAATAAGCTGGGTGACAATATACAGCCTTGACGTACTCCTTTTCCTATTTAGAACCAGTTTGTTGTTCCATGTCCAGTTCTAACTGTTGCTTCCTGACCTGCATACAGGTTTCTCAAGAGGCAGGTCAGGTGGTCTGGTATTCCCATCTCTTTCAGAATTTTCCACAGTTTATTGTGATCCACACAGTCAAAGGCTTTGGCATAGTCAATAAAGCAGAAATAGATGTTTTTCTGGAACTCTCTTGCTTTCTCCATGATCCAGCAGATGTTGGCAATTTGATCTCTGGTTCCTCTGCCTTCTCTAAAAGCAGCTTGAACATCAAGAAGTTCATGGTTCACGTATTGCTGAAGCCTGGCTTGGAGAATTTTGAGCATTACTTTACTAGCATGTGAGATGAGTGCAAATGTGCGGTAGTTTGAGCATTCTTTGGCATTGCCTTCCTTTGGAATTGGAATGTAAACTGACCTTTTCCAGTCCTGTGGCCACTGCTGAGTTTTCCAAATTTGCTGGTGTATTGAGTGCAGCACTTTCACAACATCATCTTTCAGGATTTGAAACAGCTCCACTGGAATTCCATCACCTCCACTAGCTTTGTTCGTAGTGATGCTTTCTAAGGCCTGCTTGATTTCACATTCCCAGTGTCTGCTCTAGATGAATGATCACACCATCGTGATTATCCGGGTCATGAAGATCTTTTTTGTACAGTTCTTTTTATTCTTGCCACCTGTTCTTAATATCTTCTGCTTCTGTTAGGTCCATACCATTTCTGTCCTTTAGCGAGCCCATGTTTGCATGAAATGTTCCCTTGATATCTCTAATTTTCTTGAAGATATCTCTGGTCTTTCCCATTCTGTTGTTTTCCTCTATTCCTTTGTATTGATTGCTGAAGAAGGCTTTCTTATCTCTTCTTGCTATTCTTTGGAACTCTGCATTCAGATGCTTATATCTTTCCTTTTCTCCTTTGCTTTTCACCTCTCTTCTTTTCACAGCTATTTGTAAGGCCTACCCAGACAGCCATTTTGCTTTTTGCAGATTTAGCTCAATGATAAAGTTTTTTTGGAATTAGATATTTCATAAGTTTAATTTGAGTTGCTCTCAAGCTGAGCAATCTTAAATTATATTTCTTAATCTCTCTGTGTCAAGTTCTTTATATTTAGAATAATATCATTGTGTTGTTGATAGCATTCTTGTGAGAAAGAAATTCATGGAAAACACTTGATATAGTTTACAGCACAGAAGTCCTGAACGTGTGCTCAGTTGCTCAGTCATGTCCACCTCTCTTTGCAACCCTGTGGACTATAGCTCACCAGGGTCCTCTTTCTGTGGAATTTTCCAGGCCATAATACTGGCATGGGTTGCTATTTCCTCCTCCAGGGGTCTTCCCCATCCAGGACTGAACTCAAGTACACTTTATTATTGTCAGAGATAATTATAAAAGAAACTTACGATACTTAAATCAGATAAATATTTCTTATTTGTATTATATAGAAGTCAGTATATCTGAAAAGCTAAAAATTGTTGCTGCTAGTCATCTAAGGTGAGAAAACAAGTCTCTTCTCCTCTCTGTATAGTCTTATGAAATGATCCCACCCATTGTAAGACTTTATATATTAACATAGATCTCAAAATCAGTCTCCATTCTGGAGCTTTCTTCAGAGTTTTACACTTCACACATATACCCATTTGTATATCATTTCTTCTTGGGTGAGTAGCAAGCACTTCAAATTTAACTCCGCTGAATCTTTGAATTCCTTTGTAGTTTTTACTCCTCAGAGTAAGTGGCTCTCCAACTCAGTCATTGTTTCATCAGATCAAGACAGAAAACAGAAGCCATTCTTGACTCTTCATCTGTTACTCTTATTCTTCATCTTACCATCAAGTCCATCATTTCTACCTGCATAATTTACCTATATAAGCTGATAATAAGTGGATAATAGGTGTACTAGATTGAATCTTAGAATGTTACTCTAGGAAGTTATTTGTATAAGGGTGAGTTAGTGAAAAAGAGATACCTACTGTTTTCATGAATCTCAAAGAAGATAATTGTATGATCCAATGGTCTAGTGGTCCAGTAGATTTTATGTTTTTCTTGCTTGTAAACTATATACACATGTGCATACAAATACTTCTGTCTCTTTAAATATGATTTCATCTTTAGTAATTCTCAGGTTATTAGTTTTACTTTTCATCCAGATGTTTTGGACGCGTCACTGTTTCTGATTCATTGTGCTATGCCTGTGTCATACTTTTGAAACCTCCCTCATAGGCACATCTTCTTGGTCCTCTATTGTTGGATTTTGAATCTTTTCCAGTTCCCATTATCTTATTCTTCCCTAAGTCCCCACTCAGTGGAAAGTTAAGAGGGGGCACTGTGTTTTGGGAATCTTTCACTCAGTTCTGCAAACTGAGACTATTTAAATGATTCTGAATAATCATATACATTTCTGATCCTTCTGCTGATTTCAAAAGAATATCTATCTAGAGATGCTGTTATTCATTCTGTAAACAGGACAAATCATAGCTAAGGCAGTGACTTTGATATAAGATGACTGTGTATCTCCACAACATCCCTTCTTTGATGTTTAAGTGTGCCTCAGGCTAACAACAAGAATTAGAATAGCACCCATCATCTACTCAGCTCAGGGTTGCAGAACTCATCCTTCTCCTTTACAAAGCTTCAGGGAGAAAAGCCTCCATCTAAACATAATTAAAATTCCATTATCCCTAAAAATAGATAACAATATACGATCTCTCCCTTCCCATACTATGTTATAAATCTAATAACCGTTATTATGTATTTTTCTAGTATATATTATTCTTCATTTAAAATAACATGCAGATATCTTTCAGGCATACTTGTTTTTCAGTCACTAAGTTGTGTCTGATTCTGAAATCATGAACTGCAGCATGACAGGCTTCCCTGTCCTTCACTATCCGCTGGAGTTTCCTCAGACTCTTGTCCATTGAGTCAATGATGCCATCCAGTCATCTCGTACTCTGTTGCCTCCTTCTCCTCTTGCTGTCTCTCTTTCCAGCATCAGGGTCTTTTCCAGTGAGTCAGCTCTTCATATCAGGTGGCCAAAGTATTGGAGTTTCAGCTACAGCATCAGTCATTCCAATGAATATTCAGAGTTGATTTCCTTTAGGATTGATTGGTTTGATCTCCTTGCTGGTCTAGGGACCCTCAAGTGTCTTCTCTAGCAACATAATTTGGAAGCATTAATTCTTTGGTGCTCAGTCTTCTTTATGGTCCTCCTCTCACATCTGTACATGACTTTTGGAAAACTTTCTGTTCAAATTCTTTAGTTCAATTACTCAGTCTTGTCCAACTCTTTGCAACCCCAAGAACTGCAGCATGTCAGAGTTCCCTGTCCATCATCAACTCCTGGAGCTTGCTCAGACTCATGTCTGTTGAGCCAGTGATACCATACAACCATCTCATCCTCTGTCAGCCCCTTCTCCTCCTGCCTTCAATCTTTCCCAGCATCAGGATCTTTTCCAGTGAGTCAGTTCTTCATATCAGGTGGCCAAAGTATTGGAGTTTCAGCTACAGCATCAGTCATTCCAATGAATATTCAGGACTGATTTCTTTTAGGATGGACTGGTTGGATCTCCTTGCAGTCCAAGGGACTCTCAAGAGTGTTCTACAACACCACAGTTCAAAAGTATCAGTTCTTTAGCACTCAGCCTTCTTTATGGTCCAACTCACATCCATACATGACTACTGGAAAAACCATAGCTTTGGTTCAAATTCTTAGGATTTAAAATATTTTTTCTTTGTTATGCATTTTGGTACTCTCTACATTACTGAGTAATGTAGTCTGATATATTTTTAAAATGTTTTCAATGGAATTTCTATTAAAAGTTTAGAAAGCAGTCTGTGTTCATAGTTTATATACTTAAATCAACAAACATTTATGGGTCAACAGTCTACTGTCCATTGTGGGGCTAGAAGGACTAATAGGAAATAGGGAGAAACAGTGACTATGAAGGAGCACTCATTTATTTTGGTCTTTGTGATGGTTCCTAAGAGGATCAAAGGTTTAGTTCAGTGCCCAGTACTAAGAATATTTATTTCAAATGAAGAATTCATCAGGAAGGGATAGGGAAGCTTAGCATGGAGAGGAGAAGGACATTGTCAGGAAACCATAATTAGATTAATGAAAAAAGTTGACATATGTCAGGTTCAGTTCCAAGTGCTTTATATGATACAGTAGCTTATTTTATTTTTTTGCAGCAACCCCATGATATGGATACTTATTTTATCCATAACTTACAGATGAGAAAACTAAGGAACAAACAAATAAATTATTTACCTAGGGTCACATGGTTTATGAAGTTGGATTTTAACCCAGGCAGCCTGGCTTCCAGGCTAATCTGAGATTTGTCCTTGCTTTTGCCTACTCCCCGATCCTTCTGTCCACTTCCTCTCCTATTTTCTCTCTTCTGTCTTTCCATTATAGAGTGGAAAAGCAAGTAAAGAAGGTAAAGACATAGCACATTTCATAGGTCAGAAGGAGACAGGAAGGCCAAAATAGGCCTTTCCTTAATTAACTCTGATGGGCCAAACATCAATTGCTGATGACAATTTGGTGGAAACTGAGAAAAACCCTAAGGAGAGTTGGGGTGAAATTGCTATGCTAAGCACAAGATCTTATACATGCATGTTTGTGGTGAGAGAGAAGAGAGTTGGGGATATCCACTGACAGGGAATTCTTCCTCTCCTGATGTAAGAATATTTAGAAAGAAGGTATATAAAAGGCAATTTTAAAAAGTAGTGATTTCTTCTAAGGCTGTATTATTACTAATAATGCTTTTTTGAAATACAAGCATTAGCTAATGGCACCCCACTCCAGCACTCTTGCGTGGAAAATCCCATGGATGGAGAAGCCTGGTAGGCTGCAGTCCATGGGTCGCGAAGAGTCAGACACAACTGAGTGACTTCACTTTCACTTCTCACTTTCATGCATTGGAGAAGGCAGTGGCAACCCACTCCAGTGTTCTTGCCTGGAGAATCCCAGGAATGGGATAGACTGGCGGGCTGCCATCTGTGGGGTCTCACAGAGTCGGACACGACTGAAGCGACTTAGCAGCAGCAGCAGCAGCAGCAGCCATAAATAAGCTTGGTTTTAATAAATGCCAAATAATAGCTAATATTTATTAGACAACTAGTGTATGCAGGTATTGTCATAAATGTTTTTCCTGATTTAACACTTAATGGCAGGCTTTGGCCTGCCGTCATCAGTTTCAGTGGCTGGCTCATGGAAATAGGGAGTGAGATTAAACTCTACTCCACCAAAACAAAAGATTGGAGGATTTTTAAGCGCTGGGTGAGCTAGTGAAAAAGTACTGGAAGCACTTAGCAGGGAAGTTGGTCAAAGTCATTAGGCCATTTGAATTTGCTAATTGTTGTTTACTCAAGTTAGATTTCTACCCTGTCACAGAAATTGAAAAATAGGGACACTGTCTTTTATATTATTATTATTTTTTAATTTTGCTACTTTGGGTCTTAATTGTAGCATGTGGGATCTTTTGTTGCAGTGTGCAGACTTGACTTAGCAGCAGCAGCAGCAGCAGACTCTCTAGTTATAGTATGCTAGTTGTGGCATGCAGGCTCAGTTGTGGTGTGTGGGCTAAACTGCTCCACAGCATGTGGGATCTTAGTTCCCAGACCAGGGATCAAACCCATATCCCCTGGATTGCAAGGCAGATTCTTAACCAAAGGACCACCAGGGAAGTCCCTGACAGTCTTTCTTGATGATTATATTTCAAAGGGCTTCCCAGGTGGAGCTAGTGATAAAGAATCTGCCTGCCAATGCAGGATCCATAAGAGATGCAGGGATGCCTCCCAAGTCTATGAGAAAGATATTCCTGGACTGTACAACTGGCAACAGGCTGGGAGAAGGAGTTTGAAAGAATTTAAACTGTTGAAATTGTTGAATTCTTCCTGTTGAAAGAATTTACAACAGAAAGTTTCCTAAAGTAGATGCTTTAAGAGAAGGGAGGTCTACAGTCCAAAGTTTAATCAAGTAGAGGTGAACTTTAAGACCTGGTCTTAGGCAAACTTTTTTCACGGTGGTTTCCATTGTATCGTAACTAAAACTGTTGTCAAGTTGACCCTTTTAAATATAAGAAGCTTTGGCCTGCCGTCATCAGTTTCAGTGGCTGGCTCATGGAAATACCCAGTAACTGGGTATTGAACGGGCAAATGAAGACTCCAAACATTCATAGTGAAAGAATCCAGATACCTGGCTTTTTAATTCTGTTTTTGTCCCTAAATGCCTTTTGATATAGACTTTCAACTGACGTAAAGTGAAAAGGAGAAAGTTTTCTCTTATGTACTTTTCTCCAAAATAAATCAGATTGAAGAAGTCTTGCTGAGAGAAAATGTTAGGAGTTAACCTTATTGGTGATGACAGTCCTGTCAAAACTGTCTTCTTCAATAAGTACCTCTTTTGTTCTCTTTCTACTTTTTGGAAAAGCGGTCTTGTTAGGCCCTTCCACCATCTCTGATACCATCTGGTTGCCCTAACCTCATCTGTATGCACACACATGTGGTGTAGTCTTTGGCAGGGAGAGTGCTGTTACAGAGACCACACCAGATAAAGAGCTAGAAGACCGCAGTCATGGGCTTGGATCTGCTCTTATTCAGTAGTTAAAGGCAAATGTCCTGCTCCAATCAGGTGCATTGGCTCACAGAAAAGAATACAGATTAGACTATTTCACGAAACTGCAATTTCTGGAATCTCTTGAAAAGTTAAAAGCCCCATTAATGCTGGGAAGCTATTAGTTGGTGCTGAGGGATGGCCATGGCCCCAAGACTATTCATCATTGTCACCTCCATTCCCAATTTACACCCAGCCTGCTCCACCCAGTTTATCACTCACCTGGTCCAAGGTCAAGCCAATCACTTCCTTTCCCCAGGACTCAATTCCTGCATCTATTATATGGGAGCAATAATACTCCATAAAAAATTAAGGAAATCAAATGGGATTTTGTTAATAGTTCATGCTATTTAGACATTCCATACCCAGTTCTTTTTTATTGATTTTATATAACATCTCTCCTATGTTTGGCTTTGCTTTTTTTGTGTGTGCAAATGTGTACTGTCTCCCAAATTGACCTTTTAACACCAAGATATAGTCGGAAGCATTTTATACTCCTTAGCCTCCAGTTAGTTCACAGTCAAAATATTTCAAGCGGTGATAAGGAGAGAAGATGTAAGAAAAGATTGAAAGGTAGGGAAGGAAAAGAGCATAGAAGAATAGAGAAGAGAGCAGAGCTGTTTTATAGTCAAGAATTAAAGCCATTCTGTTAAAATTATAGTTTTTGGAAGTCTATTTTGGTGATTTTCTTTTTTCTTTAATGTTTAAAAATTGAAGTGAAGTTGATTTACAGATTTGTGTTGGTTTCTGCTATACAGTAAAGTGACTCAGTTATATACACATTCTTAATATTCTTTGCCATTACATTATCACAGGATAGTGACTATAGTTCCCTGTGCTATACAGTAGGACCTTGTTGTTTGTCCATTCTAAGTAGGAAAGCTTAAGTTTGCTAATCCCAGCCTCCCACCCCACCCTCCCCTTACCCCTCCCACTTGGCAGCCACCAGGCTGTTTTTTATGTCCGTGATTCTGTGTCAATAGATTCATTTGTGTCATATTTTAGATGCACGTTTAAGTAACATCATATGGCACTTGTCTTTCCCTTTTTATTTACTTCATTTAGTATGATAACCTCTAGGTGCATCCATGTTGCTGTAAATGGCATTATTTTGTTCTTCTTTATGGCTGGTATTTTGCCATTGTACATATGCACCACATCTTCTTTGTGATTTTCTTCTTAAACAAGTACGGTTTATATACAGTAATTAAGTTGCCATCTCTAATCCTAATCCTTGGGAAACCAGAATAGTATCCACCTGGAGGGAACAATGGTGCCTCAGTCTTTGTCTCCTTCAGCAGATACAGAAAACAAGGCCTAAGAAATTATCAGGTCCCTCAGATCTATTTGGCAAGTAAAGGGAAAAAAAAATTGAGACGGTGTAGTATTTTATTGACTATTAATTGTCTTTGGAGTTCTGCAGATCCGGATTTGACATGTGTATCTAGTGGTTGTCAGTTATGTGATCTTGGGAAAGTTATGTAACATCTCATTCCATCCTTAAAGATGGGGGACATGCTGTTTCCTTTGAGGGCTGACCTAAACTTTACAGACAATGCTTGGCATCTTTATAAATGTTAATAAATCCAGTTCTTGATATAGAAAATGTGCTGAAATGACAGTTTAACATGTAGATTTTCTGACTGAGTGGGGTTGGTTGTGGAGTTGTGGGAGGTATGAGAGTTAGGGAAGAAAGAACAAGGTAAAAGTAGTTTTTGCTGCGTCAGAGGCACTTAAGCTGGTGATGCTGTGTCAACAAAGCCATAGTTGATATTAAGGACATTTATCTTCTCATCAGTGAATTGGAGACAGCTCTAAAAATGCCTTAGGATGTGTCCTCCTATACATAGTAGGGGGTAAGTAAAACACATGCTTACTCCCATATATATATCTTTAGATCAAAGAGTCTTTGGTTTCCTAGGACTTATGACCCTGGAGATATTAAGACAGTTTATTGGTTTGTAAGTTCTCCCTTCTAAGGGAATGCTTTCATTGGTAATTCAGCATTTTGTTTCCTCTCCTCATATTTTGTGGGTATGTTGGACATTTGTACATATAAACCCAATTCCCCTTCTTACTGGGTGGTGGAATGCAGTGCTACCTACTACTATGAATGCCTGAGAGGGGACAGTCTCTCTCAGCCTTCCTCTGGCAGAGAAAGGGCATGGTGTCTTGGCTTGTCTATTATGATTCACTCACCTGGGATTTGAACCTGGAGAGATTGACAACAGATGTATTGAATAGTTAGGACTTATTTGTGATGGTGGTAAGGAGCAGTGGCTCAGATGGGAAAGAATCTGCCTGCAATGTGGGAGACATGGGTTGAGAAGATTCCCTGGAGAAAGAAATGGCAACCCGCTCCTGTCTTCTTGCCTGGAGAATTCCATGGGCAGAGGAGCCTGGCAGGCTACACAGTCCATGGGGTCACAAAGAGTCAGACATGACTGAATGTCTAACACTTTCAGGAAGCAGAAACTTCTAGTATTTTATAGAAGACCATTTTTCCATTTTTTGATAATCTTCATTATGTCCTCTGGTTCTCTTTGTGTTCTCTTTCCAGTTCTAAGACCAAAGCTCTTGCCTCTGTATTAAAAGGATGCTGCTGGAAGCATCAAACCACAAAACACATCAATGACAGGACTACATATGTTCCTGGGAACAGTTATCTTGGCTTACACCTGATTGTGGCACACTCATATTTAAAATCCTTCAGCCGAGGTCTCCAATACCCATTAATATAAATTCCATTTTTTTTCATTTTTGGATCTCAACAGTCCTTCATTATTTGTCTTATTGAATTTTTAGAACTTATGTCTCACTCCATTCTTCCTTGAGCACAAAGCTTAGTTTGTACTCTGAAATTTTTCAGTTCTTCAAAATGCAGAAACTCTCTGCATGTATTTTAATCCCCTCCTTGGACTTTTAAACTCCTAGACCTATAAAACTGATTCTTGTTGTCATGATGGTTAACGTTCTATGAAATCCCAGCAACACTGCATTACCAAATACTGAACTATTTCCTAGGGGGAGCACACACACACACACACACATATACATATATCACAAAGATTATAATGTTAAATCCTAAAAGCAAAATATCCTGGTAGATTCTATTTTCTTTATTTTATAAAAGTGAAAGCGACATTCAGAAGTACTCAAGTGACTTATGTGAGGTTGCCCCAGTAATAGGAACCAGAGTTGGGATTCAAGCCCAGTCTAACAGGCTGGTGTCAGAGCATCTTGCATTGCCCTGCAAATCTCCTTCCCCACCAGCACCCCACAGTCTCTACCCCTCTGCTCCTCTCGGAGCTGAAATGAGGAGACAGAGCATTATCTTCTTCCATCTCTGCTGGTACATGTGAGTCTGGACATTTCAAAAATTTCCCTGCTCTGCACATGTCTGTGAATGAGCCAGAAAGAATTTCAAGTATTGATTTCAGGGTTACTGATTTTAGTCATATGACTTTGCAAACACAGAATCCATTGATAATGAGGACAAACTGTACATGTCTCCACTTCTACCCTTAGACTGAGTTCAGTATTCCTGCTGGTTGCTCTTGAACTTCCTCCATCATACCTCAGTTGCCTATTTATCGCCCTGAGAGTATATACTCTATAACAGGAACTTTTCTGTATCGGCCATCATTGTATTTCCAAGTCCTATTCCAGTGTTTGACACATGATAGAAACTAAAAAAGATATTTGCTGACTAAATGAATTAATGAGAAATTACCAATCATTCCACATGGCTGTGGCTATACAACCATCTTCACAATGAAGATTTAGTTAATTTCTGGTTAGGGTCTCAGGGTATCCCCTAACAAAGGTTAGGGTATATTGCTCATTCAAGGTGCCTTGATCAGTTTTCCTACGGTTCTTGCGAAAGACAGTGATAATGCAAAAACTTTGAAGTTCTGGATGTTTCCTTCATTGTTTCTACATACTAGGAAAGTGTCACACATCAGAGGAGTCCTTATTTCAGAAGAGTTCTAGTATTGCCTTGAGTTAGAAGAGATTTCTCCTTTTGACCAGCACATCCATAAAAGCTGTTCCACAAGTTAAAAGGAGGCTAACAAATCCAGTTTCCACATTTTGCCTTTGAATATAGAGAGATTGTCCAGTGGCACCAGTGATGTGTTAATCACTGAAGAAGTTTGGCAAGGTCAGTCAAAACTATCCTGTGGCTATTTTAACCAAGCCATTCTGCTCTCAAAGGGTGATGATTGTCTTAGACAAAGAATAAATATATTGCAAAAGGGGGACTAAGCCTTATAAAATGAGGAAAATTTTTTAATGAAATCCATGAAAAAAAAACTTATATCACACCTGATAGAAAATGAATGAGCCTATGATTGATGTGATTAAGACTAACATTGAGAAAGTCTGACAGATATTTCTTTTGGACCTTGTTTTTATCGGTGATGTTAAAGCTAACTGGGGAAATTTGCCCTGGCCATGTATCAAGTCATTATAGGGGACGTGGACTGAACTTTGATTCTCTGCTTTTCTGGTTAGGGCCTCCTATATCAGGCTTCCCTTCTAATCTTAGCCATGTTTATCTTGAATATAAAACTTGGCAAGAACATTTAGCCCAAATGTAATTAAACTATGGTCATTCCAAATTTCTTTTTTTACAAAAGTATGTTTTTCTCATTCCAATATTGAATTTCTTTCTGAGTTCCCATTTTCATAATTATCCATCAGATGAGTGTCAAGAAATAAATAACTCTGGTTAATTTGAGCAACTTATTTGCAAAAATCAAAATAGAACATTAATTCTAACAACTGATTGATTTAATCTCTCTAAGCAAGAGAACTGTTATATAGGTTTAAAGCTGTTTGTGAAGGAAATATTGACAATTTGCCAACAATAACTATCAATGATAGTAAAATTGCCTCTGGTGACGAGTTTTTCAAGCTACACCTAAATTGGAAATAATTTGTATTGATCTTACTCTCCTCACCTATGATGGTCTTTAGCTGTAAGAATGCTAATACGAAATATTCTTACTCTAAATTGATTATTACAAATACATTAGTAGTAAGCTGACTTTTCAGTTGTGTCTCCAAAGAAACAAAGCCAAGTCTCAATGTTCAGAATGTCAGTTTGAAACCTAATAACTTGGCAAGTATGTTCTTGAACACATGTGATAATTTCATTGACTTTAAATTTTGTCCTGCAAGTTTTTAAACCTTTGTTTATTCTTAAGTGTCATCATTATTAAAACCATTTAAAAACTTTATTTTATATTGGAGTACAGCTGGTTAACAATGTTGTAATAGCTTCAGGTGGACAGCAAAGGTACTCAGCCTTACACATGTATGTGTCCGTTCTCCTTGACCTCTCTTCCCTTCCCATCCCGGCTGCCACAGAACGTTGAACAGAGTTCCCTGTGTAAAGCCATTGATTTTTAAAGTTTATGGCCAATCCTAGTTAGCCATGTCCGCTTAAAACTTTGCTCTTTTATTTTATTTTGCCTTTATTTACCTCTGAGTTTCAGTGTATCTTCCTAAGTTTTCTTTTACCTTCCTATTCTTTCCATCCTCCCTTTCTTCTCTACTCTTATTTTTCCCTTACTTGTCATCTGTGATATGTTATTAAAAACATCATAAATCAGAGCTTCTTAGATCTTTCTCATAACAATTTGAATTCTCAAGTCAATTCCCATAATGAATCTAAACATTTAAATGACTTGATACACCCAGAGGGTATATTGTTAATAGCCATCAATTAAAATTTTTTTGTGCTGGAATGCTTATATTAAATATAATCAACAGAGAGAAGATCAAATTTTCCCTGAAGAGAAATATAATCTTAGTATATTAATCAAAAAATAAAAACTAAAAAGAGAAATCAGGAGGTCAGTCTGATGGAGTTCTGCTATTTTTAACTTTTATATTAGTTTATTTTTGTTAGATTTCATGCTCTAAATACAGGCATTGTTGGAAAGAGTTTGAAACTTGAGTAGTAATTTTATTTTTGCATGTGTGGTCTATGAGTGATTTCTGAACACTACTGGTAATATATGAAATTTTATAAAATAAATACTGTTTTATGATACTTTGCCATAGTAACCTCAGAATCAATTGTCAAATTATTTACAAGCATTTAAAAGAATTTTTCAGCACGGCCATATATGTAAATTTGGTTATGCTGACCTCTGTCAAATTCAAATCTTTTAATAAAATATGAAATATATGACTTGCCTACTAAAAGATTTTGAATGTTGCTATATTTGAAGAGTTACTTATATCTTCAAGAAAGAATGCATGTGTTGAGTTCAGTATGCAAAGATTGTTTCATGTTATCTAGGTAATAATATTTGTATGTTCATCACAATGAAATATAAAAAAAAATCCTTATTTCCTTAAGAACAAAAATAAGTACAAATTCAAAGGTGAAGATCCTTAAGGATCTCATTAAAATTATGATACAGGAGATGAAATCACAAACTTAAAAGAAGTGCTCAAGACTTAAGGAGTGTACTATTTTAGTTTGCTTGGCCTTGAATTTGGAGCTCTGAACTTGCATGGTTGTATGCGTAACTGTTCCTATAACTGTTCAACTAACTCAGTTGGAAAGAGAGTCATTATGATGTGTTGGAAAATTATAGTATGTGGAGACTGAAAATACCGATCCTGAGAAGTACACTCCTGACTCTTTGATTATAATGAACAAGTTACTTGATTGCACCCAATGTTACTATTTATTGTTCCCCTGGAAAGTACACATAATATCTCTTAATAATGGCACGTAGATATTGTAAATCTCTGTCTATTCTCTTTCTGGGATACAAAGAAAAGAATATGGCAGCACTACACACCTTCCAGTTCTCATGGGGTAGCTCAGTATGGAAAGGAAATAGTTTTTTTATCTTTTGGAACAAGGAGGAATTCTAATTCCTTTATTTATTCAAATGCTTTTGAATACATACATTGATATAGACATGAGCTACCCCTGGGTTTATGTTTCTGTCAGTTCCTTTCCCATTTGGAACTCTGGTCTGACTCAAGAATTTTCTAGTAAATGATGGGAACACATGTTAAACCCATTCCTACTGACTTTCAGTTTCATATTTGTTATATGGTAACAGAATGGTTTTCTTACTCCAACAGCTCACTTTCCATGTAGCAACCAGAGTGATTTTAAAAACACAAATTATTTACAAAATGCTCCTGGTTAGAATCATTCAATGTTTTCAATTACACTTAGAATTTTTTAAAAAAATCCTTATCCTCCTCTTTGTAGAAGAGGATCCCTCTAAAATCATTTGATGCTAATCTCTTCCTGGATCACTCTGTTCCTCAAATAGCCCTCTTCTGATGCAGGAACTTTGCACAAGCTGTCTTTCTGCCTGAACACTGCCTCATGTCTTCATGTTAGCCTAGATCTTTGCATGAAGGTAATCTTTTCAATTTTTAAGGTCTTACATCATTTTCTTCCAGTGTTCTTTGTAGTATTTGTTGTAATCCTAAATCATATCTGTCTATTTACTTTTTGTCTGTGTCTAAGACTAGGTTAAAAAAATTCTCCTCCCTCATGGTTTTACACATATTCAATAAGCAATCAGAATAATTAACTGAATGAGCAAACAGCTTCAGCATGAGTTGGTTAAAAGCATAGGCTTCGACAGATTGTATTTACTTGGTGTGTAAGTATTTGCTCGCCCTTTCCTTGATTACTTGCAAGTTAGATGTGTCACCTCTAGCGCCTACCACATCCCACACTGATAGATGAAGACATTCAGATCTAGTGAAGGTCACTGTGTCTCACAGCAAGAGAGAGCTTATTTGAAGCTCAGGCTCTTCCCACTGTGATGCACTATGTGCTAAGCTGCTTCAGTTATGTCCAGCTCTTTGTGATCCCCTGGACTGTAGCCCACTGGGCTCCTCTGTCCATGGGATTTCCCAGGCAAGAATACTGGAGTGGGTTGCCATGCTCTCCTCCAGGGGATCATCCTGATCCAGGGGCTGAACTTGCATCTCTTATGTCTCCAGCATTGGCAGGCAGGTTCTTTTCCCTAGTGCCACCTGGGAAACCCTTGTGATGCACTGCCTCATTCATTTTTTTTTTTTTTTCAGACACTACTAAGGACATTCCACAGTCCAATTTCTAGAATAATTTTCAGATCTATATGTTTCCTTTTAGAGAGTTTTCATGCATCTCCTCTTCTAGGTTGCTCTTCATTTGTGGCCTGTCTCTCAAACAACTTTTTTGGACATGAAGTTTGACCACCAAGACTCCTCTGCCATATACAGCTGTATGCAGTCTTTCCTGGTAAGTTTCTGGTTTTATGTAATGACATTTTCAATCATAGGTATATTCTTGTTAAGGTTGGTAAATCCTATAATTTCCTGCTCTGTGGTTAGACTTTAAAACATACATGGTGGTTCAGGATCTTGGCTAACTCCTCAATCAAGAGTTGGGTCTCAGTGAATGGTTGTTGTGTTGACTCCTGGGCATATCTGAAGTTTGTGCATCCAGTTTGGAGTTCCATTTCTGGGGGACACCTACAGTTTCCAAGTTAATCTTCAAAAGCAATGTGTCTGTGTCTTCTGGGAAGTTCCCAAGGATCATAATTCTTAAATGTGTTCTTGCTTTCATAGTTTGGACAGTTACTATTGTACTATTTTTAGATGCTGCTAGAGATATTTTCTTTTTAAAGATTTTCTGTTTTGATGATGATGCTTGTGAGTCTTAGAAAACAGTTTTTCTTCTCCCATGTAATTAATACTAAATAACCTTTCAATTCTATAACATGGTTTATAGAGTTCAGGTTTGTTTCTAACATAGGCAAATGTGCTTCTTAAGTGTTCTTTTTGTGGTGTTGTTCCAGGTTTTTACAGGGAAGATGTTTACATGATCTTTGCCATAGCACATCAAGCTACAATTCAGGAACCTTCTGAGAAAAAATTTGGCATTGGTGTGATTAAGGAAGAATCAAGTCAATGAAAGCCTTGGTCCTAAGGAGTGGAGTGTGTGTGTGTGTGTGTGTGCATTGTGTATGATATGTGATCTTCATGACATATGTGTGGAATGTAGGGGGTTATATGGTGTGTGATATATGTGTATGTTGACAGTGTCAGCAGGTAGCGATGGCTTTTTCTTCTCTTCTACCCTTCAAATCTCACACAAGGCTCTCCCATTCTCTGACTTTAATTGCTTTTGACATGGGACTCAGGGGTGTGTGTTTTCCATGTTCTCAGCCCTCATGGTACAATAACAAGCAAAGAGGGATGAAGATGTACTGATTATTAGCCAGCAGCATCTGGAAAGTTACCACATTGACTGCAACTTTTTAATTAGAAGAGACAACTGACTTTATTTAAGGTAACTAGGCAAAGGGCTTTCTGTAGAGTTTAATTTAGTGCTGATAATTGGGAGCTGTGTAATAGTGTGCTCCTTGACTCCTTTTAATGTCCAAGGACACAGATTGAGGAGGATCCACGGTCAATTAAGTACCTGGCACATATGTGCACTCAGTATTTGTGGTTGTCATTACTTCTAGAATGCAGGAAAGACAGTTAGCTCTTGGCAACATATTGAGGCAACAAGGCTGAGTCACTCAAGGAAGTTAGACATTGGCCACAGAAATCACTGTCACTACCACATGCAAAAGACAAAGCACAAAGGGTGTGAAGGATGCAAAGGGTGAAGCATAAAGCTGCCTGGAAAAACCACATGTTGAGTTTTGGTCTTCTCACATCACACTCTACATCTCATTGCCCAGCCCACTGTCAGATGTATTTATCAGTTTCTGCTTGGAGATTTGTTTTTCTCTCTCTACTTTTTCCCCCTCTCTCTGTGAATAATGTTTCCAATTCTTTCAACAGATGCTTACTGAACACTTGCTATATGAAAAGCACTGTTCTGGGAACTAGGAATTTATAAATAAAAAGATTACAAACTTTACAAGACAGCAATGTAATAGGGAGAAAAGAATGTGTGTGTATGTGAGTGTGCATATGTAGCTGTTATTATGCCCTATCCTCTACTGGGGATAGAGTAGAAATAATATTTTTCCTTTTTGGGGACTTTGTTGACCTAGTAGGGAGGGCTAAGACAGATGTGAGAGACTGGTATAGGAGGATTTGAATATTTTGGAGTTTATAAACAGATGAGATGCATTCTTAAAGGTCATGTAATTAGAAGTAGACCTTCTTTCTAGGCTATTTATCGTAAACTGTGAAATTCCATACAAACTCTTACTTGTTTCATATACCCTTTGCCTATTAAAAAAATGCACACTAGAGTCTCTTGAGAAACTAAAGGAGTAACTGTCAGTGATAATAAAGGCTACAGTTTACTGAGAGCTCATCAGGTTTATATCTTACAAAAAATTGTAACAGTCATTTGACTTGCTGTTTCACCAATATTATCTTTTAAATTTGTTCCAGAAACCCCAGCGTGAGAACTATCATTCTTTTATAGGTGACATAGCTACCCAGGCAGCTGAGCTGTTCTGTTGGCCACATTGCTAGTTGCAGGCATGGAGAAGAATGAGGACCCTGTCTGCTGGCTCTCATTTTCTACCATAACATAGTGTCCTGCTTTAAGACAGAAAATGCCTATGGTGGATTCACTCGCATATTAACACTGGAAAGATTTTTTTTCCTGAACTAGTCCAGATCATTGCTGCTCCTCTTCACCCCACTATGTTTTAGATTATTTACCATCAAGTAGCACCTACTTCAGGGACAGGGCAAGGAAAGGGAGACAAAATAAACATACATCAATATATTTTGTTGTGTGTGTGCTTGCTTGTTGTGTCTAACTCTTTGAAACCCTATGGACTGTAGCCCACCAGGTTCCTCTGTCTATGGGATTTTCCAGGTAAGAATACTGGAGTGGGTTGCCATTTCCTGCTCCAGGGGATCTTCCTGACCCAGAGATAGAAACTGCATCTTCTTGCATCTCCTCCTGTCCTGGCATGTGGGTTCTTTACCACTGCACCTCTAGTTTTGATACACCTAGAAAGTAAGAGGAGGATGGATTAGAGTTCAGTTCAGTTCAGTCTCTCCGTCGTGTCTGACTCTGCGACCCCATGAATTGCAGCACGCCAAGCCTCCCTGTCCATCACCAACTCCCGGAGTTCACTCAGACTCACATCCATTGAGTCCGTGATGCCATCCAGCCATCTCCTCCTTGGTCGTCCCCTTCTCCTCCTGCCCCCAATCCCTCCCAGCATCAGAGTCTTTTCAATGAGTCAGCTCTTCTCATGAGGTGGCCAAAGTACTGGAGTTTCAGCTTTAGCATCATTCCTTCCAAAGAAATCCCAGGGCTGATCTCCTTCAGAATGCACCGGTTGGATCTCCTTGCAGTCCAAGGGACTCTCAAGAGTCTTCTCCAACACCACAGTTCAAAAGCATCAGTTCTTCGGTGCTCAGCCTTCTTCACAGTTACTTGCCAATTAATTCCCTCCCTCCACCAGCCTCCTTCTCTTTTCCCTGCTAATTCTTATGGATTGGCTGCTACATACCAACTGTAAAGGGTTTGGGAGAGCAACTGACATTTTATCTATAAAATAGGGATGCTGATTCCAGCCTTATAGAACTGTGAAACAGAATAAGATTTCTAAACCTTTATTATTAGAGTTAGAGTTCATGAGGCAACTCAGGAGATAAGTGACATAGGCATTTATCCCTGTTCTTATTAAACACTTTCAAATACAGCACAGTGTTTTCTGTTGATCTTGGTTTATTGCATTTCCTATTGTCTTATATAATTTTAAAATGACAGGGCTGCAAAACCTGGTTGACCCAGACATTTGAGCTAGTAGCTTTGATAAGAAAATACCCAAATTTGAGATATGGTGGTCAATGATTCCTCCTTTTCCAGGTTGGGTCCTTTTCTTTTCCCAAAAACAGATAAGCAGACAAAATGAGAAGACAAATGTATATGTGGACAATAATCCCGTCCAAGAAGTTAATAAAGAACTAAAGTGCTGAGGATTTTAAAGCCTTTCATTTTATCTCTTTCAATTGGTATTTTTTTGGTATGCATCATCTCTATTGGATACTAAAGGAGTTTTATATCTCTAGCTTCAAAGGCATCTACTCTTCAAACTTCTTCAATGAGGGAAAACAGTCTTTTAGAAATATGTTAAAAAACCAGACTGCCAATGCTATAAGCACCCTGCTGACACAATATGATTTTATGACTTTTTTTTTTAACTTGCATCTCTAGACAGGGGATAAGTGCCTGCTAATTAATCCAATCTCAATCCTGTCATAGTCACGCTCAAGGGAATATCTATTCCCTTCTTAAGGGGAATGGAGATACTCAGAAACACACACGCATTAACCCAATAAGTCCTCAGGAGGCTTTGCTGCCAGAATGTGTTGCCAAGAGACTGTAAGCCATCAGGCCTTTCTGACTCATTATAAAACATATTCTCCTGATATGTAAAAGCCAGTATGGGAGGGATTTAATGGAGTACTAATGAGAGAGGCAAGTGACTAGGATACCTGCCCAGATGTGAGAAAACCATCTTTGTGGAAGGGCTCAAGGGACCACGAGGAAAGGAAATCGGAGAAGGGGATGTTGCGGCCATGAACAGAGGCCAACAGATACCAAGAAACTGTGCTATCTATTTGCTGCTTAGGTCCAGAGCAGAGAGCCTGTGTAACTGACTGGCAAAGAGCCAGTGGGTGGAGGAAGAAATGGGGCCTGATGGAGGTGGCCATTCTCTCTTTTTTAGGCTGTGGTATCTAGAGGTCACCAGAAAAAAGTTCTGTATATTGTAGATGAGGTGTTATCTATTCTTCTGGTAAGGAGGTTTACACAGTGCTATCCAGTAAAACCCTTCTAATAATGAGTCTTTTTAAGCTAACAGGTTTTTTTGCCCGTGCTGGGATTTTAGCTGTCACTTATTCATGAATTTATTCATTCAAAAAGGTTTAAGCGATCTTCTTTTCCATTTCCATAGTAACAGATGAGGGGACATACTGCTTCTTTTCTCCTTATTCTAGATGCTCTGGATCCCTTGCTTCGTTGATGGTTTAGGGCTCAAGACAGGGCAAATATTAGAAATGGTTAAGAGTGCAGATTCTGTATTCAGAAATATCCAGTTTTCAAATTCCAGTTCTGTCACTTCACAGCTGGAAGATGAGTTTCTGAACCTGTATGATGGGGATCAAATAGCACTTACCAATATGATAGATATCACATAAAAAGTGATACAGTGACTGGCCCACATTTTAAATGCTCAAAAATGTTAGCTATTACTTTATAATCACTTCATCTTCATTATGATTGTTTCTGGGAGTACCGTTTCTAACCATCCCCAAGTAAATGTTCTTCTAATGATATTTTCATATAATTTTTGAAGTTAAACTTTCTGTTAAGTGAGAAGGAATATGTAATACAGGTAACAAAATAGGTAAAATAAATAAACAAGATGGATGAAGAAGGGAAGGGGAGAAGACAGGGATGCTGTTTAAGTAATCTTAATACCTTAAGTTGAGAAGCAGAGTTAACGTCTCACCCCAAGGAAATCTTTGTGTTTTTATCACAGTGGAAATACTGTTTTAGGATTGTAGTTTTCAGATCACCATACTTTGTCCAGTTCAATACAATGTCGCATCATTTTCTGATACTTCTACGAAAAGAAATGTTTATGATGCTTCTTAACAGGCATTTTTCAGAAATGCTCTGAAAATAATTTTCATAGTCCATTCTCAGAATTATAGAATATATAAATTTGTAACTGCAAATAGTCATAATGTTATTAATGCAAATCTTTCAATTTACAGATAAGGAAACTAAGGATAAAGGAGATAAAATAATATGCTTAATTTCATATAGTGAATTAGGACCAGAATCCCGGTCTTCCAGTTTATTAGGCAAGGGATTCCTCTCTCCTCCCATCTTCTTATAGAATAAATAATTCATCTAAAAAAGTGATACATAATTAATAATAAACAGAAATCTATATTTTGCTTGATTTTTAAAAAATAATTCTCCTGAATATAATCACTCTGGGTCAATTCTTTTTTAAGTTTAAAAAAATTTGTGATAAAATATAGGGTATGATAATCCACTCCAGCATTCTTACTTGGAGAATCCCATGGAGGAGCCTGGGGCAGATGAACCCGGCAGGCTACAGTCCATAGGGTCACAGAGTTGGATGTGCCTCAAGCAACTTAGCATGTATGTATGCATGCATGCATATATAATATCATGTTTATCATCTTAACCATTTGTAAAATAAATCAGTGGTATTATACATATTCACAATCACCCCTGTTGCATTCCAAACCTTTTGATCATTCCAAACAGAAACTCTGTATCCATGAAGGAATAACTTCCTTTTTCCCTCTGCCCTCAGTCCCTGGTAATCTCTCCTCTGCATTCTGTCTCTGAGTTTGCTTTTTCTAGGTGCCACATGTAAGTGGAATGGTACAATACCTGTTCTCCAGGCTTATTTCATTAAATGTAATGTTTTCAATGTCCAATCATGTTGTACCATGTATCCAAATTTCATCCCTCTTTATGACTGAGTTTTCTATGGATAAAAATATGTAAAAATCTCAGTATAAATGACACACACATCACATTTTGTTTATTCATCTATTGATGGGCATATGGCTTGTTTATCCTCTGGCTATTGCAAATTATATTTCCATTAACATTGTGTACAGATATTCAAGTCCCTGCTTTTTGTTCTTTTGGATACAAAGGTAAAAGTAGAATTGCTGGGTCATGTAATAGTTCTGTATTTAACTTTTGAGAAACTGTTTTCCACAATGGCTACACACACTATTTCATGTTCCTGCCAGTAGTGCCTGAGGGTTCCAGTTTCTTTACATCCTTGCCAACCTTTGCTATTATCTTTTCAAAAAGTTACAGCCATCCTAAGTAAGTGTGGATATATCAGTTCTTAATAATGGGGGTGATTTTGCCCTCCAGGGGACATTTAACAGCGGCTGGAGACATTTTTGGTTGTTACATTTCAGGGAACAGAGTTGGCTACTGGCGTTTAGTGAGTAAAGGCCCGAGATGCTTCTAAATATCCCACATTGCACAGCACTTCTCTCCACAGCAAAGAACATGCCGATAGTGCCGGGGTGCCTTTCTCCAGGTACGTGTTCAGTCATCAGAACTAGGTTTCTGATACTCAGTCCTTTTATGCTCTTTGCCACTGAAACAACAGTATGATATGAAACAAACTCTTTGACACTAGATGGCCCAGAGAGATGAGCTTTTCTGAAATGGTAACATGCACGGCATTGCTAGGGACAAAATACTGCTTTGAATGAACAGAGCACTGGCAGGATCACTTGAACTATCCCTGCTCACTGACAGTGATTCCGCTGCCACTTTGGATTCTGCTTGAGGCATTTCTCTGCACTGAACTTACACCCAGTCAGGAGGTCCCTGGGAATTACTACAGTATTCTCCAAAGTTACTTGCAACATGAAACTGGTAACAAAAATACGTAGTCCAGTAATGAATCATTTTGGAATCACTCATTAGAGGCAGATTCAACAGATGTGCTAATATAACTCTTTATTAGGAAAAATTTTGATTATAAATTTAAAACACCTTCTGTCCTCAGTGCAAGGAATGTTACTGAGGGCACTTACTATGTGCTCAGTGCTGTGCTGAACTTAGGGACAACATGATGATGCTTAAATAGTGTCTCAGTTTTGTGAAGATTACATGCATGTTTCTCTTAAAGGTAACTAGTATAAGCTTAAGATGAAGTACCATGCAACAAAAGTCATATTTTTAATGTTTAATGACAAGTATAAATATTCACCAATTAATATAATATTAATTGAGGCAGTTGTTTACAAAAGTATATAAATTGTATAAATCCAGTTCTATTTTAAGAGTTATGTTGTATAATGTATATATATGAAGGAAAATCAAAGAAAATACCTCTAAATGTTAACAGGGAAATGATAAGGTTTCTTTCTAAATATTTTCTCTTTTAAAAAATATTTTATACATGCACTAGGCTTATAATCCATAATAATAATAATAATAATTAAAAAATAGGGTTAACCTATATTAGATGATTGTCAACTCACTCCCTGCCCGTACTCTTAAGTAAACCAATATCTAAATGAAACATTGCTCTTTGAAGAATGGGGAAAGGAGATCGGGGAAGATTCAGGAGTGAACCCCACTGGTCTGTTTGGATGGCTCATGAGAGTCTGCTCGGGAAGAATGATCAACTCTGAGACTGATGTAAGGGCTGTGCTTCACAACTTTCATGTCCATAAGAGCCACTTGGCAGCTTTGTTAACATGAACATCTCGGATTTAAAAGTTTTGGGCTACAGACTGAGATTCACATTTTTTTAATATAAATTTATTTATTTTAATTGGAAGTTAATTACTTTACAACATTGTATTGGTTTTTCCATACATCAACATGAATTTTTAACAAGCTTCCTGAGGTTGTCTGCTGCTCCATATACCACACTTCGAGTAGCAAGGAGTTCAGACACCATTCTTGACTCCTCTGCTTAATTTTTTGAACTATGGTTAGTAATATAACCATATGATTTTGCATTAAAGTCTCTACAGAACTTTACATAGAATCCTTACAAACGCAGGGGCAGTATTTCGTTTTAGAGCGACAATGTTTAAGTGACTGGCCAGCATCACACTGTTAGTGAGTGACTGAGCCAGATCTTGGGGTTCAAGTATGGCACTTACACTACTTCTCTGTGCTTGATTCTCTTATCAGTAAAATGGAGATGTAGCCCAGGCAATGTTTCTAGAATGCACAGACGGATATGCCTATGTGTTGGCAAGCTATAGAATTACAAATATGAATATCTACAATTTTCTCCATAATTTGGAAATTATAACTAGGTAAAGTTGAGATTTTGCCCTTATTTAATGAAGAATTAAATTTATGCCTCACCTGTTTGGGAGGGATGCAAATCTTCTCAAAGGAAGCCAGCTGCTGAGCCAGAGAATGCAAACTCAGCCACCTGACTTTCCAGGATCCAGTGGATTCCTTTCTTCCAGGGCAACACTGAGCCAGGGGCAGCTGGGAGCATCTCTGTTCACATCTGGTTTGTGGTCTGGGCTGGTGAATGTTGACCCTGCATCTTTGACATTTCAGCACACACTATGTTCTTCATGTCACAAACTAATTTGCTTGATGTGGTGAAACTCCACCGCACTCTCTTCTGTGCAATAGACTGTTATATCTGCATCTGATGTGTGTGCCTGGACATGACTTAGAGATCAAGATGGTATAGAGGGTTATGACACCTTGGGCAAGGGGCAAGGATTGTAATTCTTTTATGTCTGTTGGAGCAATTTACACCTGGTTTACTCATAAACAATGTCATTTTGGTCAATTCATGTTTGTTACTATTGGAAATTCCAACTGTGTGTGTGTGTGTGCATGTATGTATATGTGTATTTGTGTGTGTGTGTTTGGAGCCAGTGTGCATGGGATAGGGTGGAATCGAATTGCCAGAAGAATGTGTAGATGTTTCATTTCAGGCCTCACTGAAAAGGAGAGAGAGAAAAACAGTTGGCAGGAAACTTTATTTACTGAAGTATACCAAACTTCTCAATGGAAAATTTTGTACTTCCCAGATTGTTCTATAGATTGGCCCTGAGGATTGATTTATTAGTATCTGGAATTCTATGCACTCGGCTAATGATAATGCTATTTTCTTAAGAACTGTGGTGCTAAAGCTGCCTTATAATGACTTTGCAGGCATCTCTAAGTAGAGAAGAGTTGGAAGACCACTCAAAATGGAAAGAAGACCAAATCCTACTAGTCCAATATTAGACATCTATGAATGCAATGTCAGCAGGGCCTCTAAACCTAACCACAGAGCTTCCCTACTGCCTTAGACAGCAGCTAACTTCAAAATAGATATCATATATTAACATATATATGTTGAATCTAGAAAAAAAATGGTATAGATGATCTTATTTACAAAGCAGAAATAGAGATATAGATGTAGAGAACAAATATATGGATACCAAGGGAGAAAGGGGGACGGGAACAATTGGGAGATTGACACATATATATTATTGGTACTACATTTAAAATACATGACTAATGAGAACCTACTGCATAGCACAGGAGACTCTACTCAATGCACAGTGGTAACCTGAATGAGCTGGAAGTTCAAAGAGAGGGGATCTGTGTGTATATACGGCTGATTCAATTTGCTGTTCAGTAGAAAGTAGCACAACGCTGTAAAGCAACTATACTCCAACAAAAATTAATTAAAAATTGGGGATTATGGATTAGTTTTGATGTACTGTATTGTTTTCCTACTGTCATTTGTCTGAGATTATCTTGTCCCCATTAGAAGTCAAGGGAATCTCAGGTTTGGGCTCCACTGGAGTAAATAAAGGACATGTATTATCTATTGCTGCCTGAAAATGTGGCAACTTAATGCACACTTGATCATGTCTGATTTCTGAGAATCAGGGATCCGAATACAGCTGAACTGGGTCATGTGCATTGTGGCTCCTCACGGCGTGCAATCAAGATGCTCACTGGAGCTGCAGGTACCTACACACTCTAAAGACTCCACCAGGAAAAAAATTCATTTCCAAACTCACCCACGTGTTGGCAGGATTCAGGCTGTTGGTGAGAGGTGTCCCTCAGTTTGCCATGTGGGTCTTCTCCAGGGGCAGTTTACAATATTGAACAGTTTGCTTCATGAAAGCAAGCAGATGAGAGAGTGAGAAATGGAAGTCAGCCATCTGTAACCTAATCTCAGTGATACGCCCTCACCTTGGTTTTATTTTATTCATTAGAGAAAAACCATGGAGTATAGCTCGCACTCAGGTTTCCACAAGGGCTTGAGTATCCGGGGGTGAGGATCACTGGGGGACCTTGCAGAAATTGCCTCTCACCTGGCCCCTGAAATATTCAGTATTGCCTGGATTGAATTGGGGTTTAAGAAAAATTGGACAATTTTATATCGAACAATCTAAATTTGGGGGTAGTCCAAGTTATTTTTCTTTGATTCATGCTAGGCCTTAGGGAAAGAATCATATCAGGGTATCTTAGGGGCCTAAAGGCAGTGGGGACAAGTGCTTTTTAAATTCATTTTATCATCTTATTTATTTATTTGGCTGGCCCACCATGTGTAAGGGATCTTAGTTCCCCCACCAGAGAGTGAACGCATGCACCCTGCCACGGACATGTGGAGTCAGCCACTGGACCTCCAGGAAGTCCCTCAGCCAGTGTTAATTGAATGTCAACTATTTGTGGAAGGTTGTGCTGGGGATTGTGGAGAATAAGAAGAAAGAAAGAAAATGAACATGCCTCACACCATGGTTGCCGCTTTCCTATGCCTCATTTAATCCTAGAAAGTGGTGCCTACCCCTCTTTTTAAAGAGAGAAAAATGGGGCTCAGCAGTGTTAAAAAATTGCTTAAGAACCCAAAGTTATTTAGTAGTGGAGATGGAATTTAAATCCAGAACTGTCTAACTTCAAAATTCTTCTTCTCCCCACTAAGTGCCTTTATATGACCTTAAAATATCTCAGTTGAGTGTGACAGGCAATCCCCATACACACAGAAGTACTATCCCCACCACCTGCCATCACCCCATTATTGATTTTATTGAGTGGTTTTAAGTATGGTACATCAGGCTACACTGAAGATGACAAGAAAAACTTTCCATTGTGTTATCTCTTAAGGATATGAATCATTTCTTGCAGTGTTCTTTGTAGCAAGGTTTTCATGTCTGATCTTAGAACTAAGAGTGGCTATCCTTGCAGTAGGTCATTGTTTAGTTCTCATTTGTAGACAAAGTTCCCATTTTAGCAAATGCTGAGCCATACATTTGACTCTCAGAAAGCTCAAAGCAAAAATACTAGGGCCATACTGATATTAATTTTTAATCTCATTCTTGAATTTTATGTCCCTATTCCTGGTTTTCCTTCTGCTCTCGTACTATATCAGTTTGAAGTTTATCTATTCTAGTTCAGTTACTGTATATAGCTTTTAAGCAATCTTGAAACGCTTTTGCAATAAGACGAAATATAATCAGTAAAAGTTAACTATATGCCATTCGTGAGTATAAAAAACCTCAAAGTGCTGCACTGTGCTATATCTGCAATAGGATTTCAGGTGGGCGAGAGTGAGGGCAATGTGGATTGGAGCCCTGCTTTGATTGCTCAGAGCACAAAATTGTCCCTTCTCCTAGAGCCAATATCTGCTCAAAAATATTACCTCAAAATGACAAATTATAGGAGAGTAAATGGCATGTATACCTTAGTGAGCCCTCATATTTGTCATAGGTTCTACACTTGCCACTTCAACTGTTAATAACACTTTCTAAAATCCTCTCTAGACGGTATGGTTGTGATAGTTCACCCACTGGGGCTCACTGAAGTCGTGGCTTACCTAAGGTTACATGTTCAGGGGTGAAGCGTAGGGGACTCTGACACCAAATCCCATTTATATTGTTGGGTCATTTTTTCTGTCATGGAAGAGAAGATTCTATCAAAATATAAGGCAAAACCTTCTCTGATCAGTAGGTGGAGCTTCATGACTTGCAGAAAATCATTTTCTTTTTTCTTCCTCTTCCTCCTTCCTTCTTTAACTTCTATTTTTTCGCCCTTATTTCTTGTCCCATGTTGACTTGATTATCATGCTACCCATTCTCTTCAACTGTAAAGGTTTCACCAGACATCAAAGCCTTGTGATCCGTCTGCTGGGTTTCTTGGTTGTTGAAGCCAAGTTTCCTAGGACTTAATTCACCTGACTGATATTTTGGGGGTGAAGGAGATTCGTATCTGGCCTTTCTCTCCTGACATCTCAAATCTGGGCCTTTTATGGATGTAATTGATTGGTCCTTTTAGTGTGAGAACCACATAGGCTTATTTTGTTCCTTCTCTAAGCCTTTTGCATCCCTGCATATGTTCATCAGATTGAGAGATTGATTAAGCCAATTTCCCTGATAAAACTAGCAGCCTTTTACCTAAGAGCATTTATCATTATATGATCTTCTTGTTTGCTGACTGTCTCTCACCAATATTATGCAAGTTTCATATAAACACAGATCTTGCCTTGTCTTGCTTACCACTCTTGCATTAACTCTTAGAGTAGACTTTGGTGTATTATACAGTCTCAGCAATATTTGTTAAACGAATAAGGTGAACAATTGTCCGAGGCAATTCAATCAGGAAGTAGAAACCATCTCAAGTACTCTAACTGGGAAGAGCTTTAGTATAGGCAATAAGTTACTTGTAAAATCAAAGGATTGAAAAATAGGTTCTAAGCTTCCAGAAGCACACAGACCTGATCTTAGAGCTTGAAAGTGTGGTCTGGGGACCAGAAGCATTGATTCACTTGTGAGCTTGTTTATCTCAATTCCAACCCCCGGGTTAAGACTAATTTAACCCAGAATCTGATTTTAATAAAATTTCCCAGTGACTTGTGTGCATTGCACTGAAGTATGGGAACCACTGTTTCTCAGGAGTACTTGAGATTCTGATGTCCAGCACCAAAATTCTTCACACTAGAACCTAGAGAGAAAGCGGCGTGCTCAGTCATGTCTGACTCTTTGCAACCCTGTGGACCTGTAGCCTGCCCGGCTCCTCTGTCCATGGGGAGAACCTAGAGAGTGGACACTAAAGATTCGGTCCAGGAGTAGGAAGTAGTAGCCAAGTAGCCTCTACCACCACCCCTGCTTTTTTTTGGTAATTATGGTAGAAAACACATAATGTAAAATTTATCATTTTGACCATTTTGAGTGCAGTACAATAATGTTAACCACGTGCATATTCTTTTGCAACAAATCTCTAGAGCTTTCTCATCTTGCAGAACTGAAATGCTGTATCTGTGGAACAATTACTTTTGCCCCAGCCCTGGTAAGCACATTGTACTTTCTGTCTCTAAGTCTGGCTGATTTAGATACCTCATATTAGAGGAGTCATGCAGTATGTGTCTTCTTGTGACCAGCTTCTTTGACTTATCACAGTGTTCTCAAGTTTCATTCCTGTTGTAGCATATGACAGGATTTTTTTAGGGACTAAAGAATATTGTATTGTATGTATATGCTACACTTTCTTTGTCCATTCATCTGCTAGTGGACGTTTAGTTTGCTTCTACCTCTTGGCTATTGCAAAGAATGTTGCAATGAACATGAGTGTGCAAATATGTCTTGGAGATTCTATTTTCAATTCTTTTGGATATATACCTAGAAGTAGGATTACTAGATCATGCAGTAACTCTATTTTTAATTTTTAAGACAACCTCCATACTGCTTTTCATAGCAGCTGCATGATTTTACATTTCCACCGACAGTAGACAAGTGTTCCAGTCTCCTCACATTCTTTGCAATACTTGTTTTCTGTTGATAGTGAATGTTCTAACAGGTATATAGTTATATCTATTTGTGGTTTTGATATGTATTTCCCTGATGATCCATGATTTGAAACATCTTTTCATATGCTTGTTGGCTATTTATATATTTTCTTTGGAGAATTCAAGTCCTTTGGCAAGTAAAAAAGCAGATTATTATTTTTGTTAAGTTGTAGGAATTCCTTAATATTCCGGATATTAATCCTTTATCATGTATATGGTTTGGAAATGTTTTGCCCCATTCCGTAAGTTGCATTTTCACTCCGTTGCTTGTTTCCTTTGCTGTGCATAGCTTCTCAGTTTGATGAGGTCCCATTTGTCTGTTTTATGTTATTTATGCTTTCAGTGCCATAGCCAAGAGATCATTGTCAAAAATTCAAGGTTATAAAGCGTTTATCCCATGTTACAGTTCTGGGTTTTATATTTAGGTTTTTAATCCAATTTGAGTTAATTTTTATATATGGTATAAGGTAAGTGTCCAGCTTCATTCTTTTGCATGTAGACATTCTGTTTTCCCAATACGTTTTTTTGATGACACTGTACTTAGTATTCTTGGTATCCATGCTGAATACAATTTCACCATACATGTGAGGATTTATGCCTGTTCACTCTATTTTGTTCAGTTGGTGTATATGCCAGTATTATACCATTTTGACTAAGGTAGTTTTATAATATGTTTCTTAAAAAGTACTTATTTATTTGGCTGTGTTGGGTCTTAGTTGTGGCATGGGGGATTACTTGCCCTGTGGCATGTGCAATCTTAGTTCCCTGACCAGGGATTGAGCTCACATCTCTTGAACTGCAAGGCAGATTCTTAACCACTGGACCACCAGGGAAGTCCCTGTAATATGTTTTGAAATCAGGAAATAGGAAGTGTTTCATTTTTCTTTCTCATGATAATTTTAAATATTTGGGGTCCTGTGAAATTCCACATCAGTTTGGGGATTTTTTTTTTTTCAATTTCAGCCAAAAAAAAAAATGCCATTGGGATTTTGACAGAGATTGCATTGGATTCATCAATTGCTTTGCATAGTATGAACATTTTAACAATATGAAATCTTCTAATCTGTGAACACAAGGTCTTTCCATTTATTTGTGACTTCTTTAATTTCTTTTATCAATGTTTCATAGTTGTCAGTGTACAAGTCTTTCACCTCGGTTATATTTACTAAGTATTTTGCTCTTTTTGCTGCTCTGAACTGCTTTTTGACCTGTACAAAGCTGGAAAATGTATTCCACAATATAGCCCAGGGAACACTTGTGTTTTTATAACCCTCCTAGATAGCAACGATATTCAACAGTTGCAGGAGGATTTCGCTACCTCATTTCCACTGTCCAAATCTCATACAATCTATTTCTAGCACAGAACTTTGACTGCAAGGAAGTCTGGGAAATACCAGGTTTTGCCTTTCCACCTTTTCTAATAGAATAAACCAATCTAAAAGTGTCTAGCTCATGACTAAAATAAGTTATAAGAATATATTGTACAGAACATGGAATGTAGCCAATATTTTATAATAACTTTAAATAGAGTATGAGCAGTAAAATTTTGAATCACTGGGTTGTAAACCTGAAACTAATATTGCAAATGAAGTATATCTCAAAGTATAAAAGTAGAATATAGCTAGCTAGAGTATGAGCTCTATGGGTGGTCTCTCCAGTTCCTTTGATCACTTACACTGATGCTACACACCCATCACCCCACTTCTGTATATTTTGTTGCTACAATAGAACCTTCAACTGTCTTTAGAAGATTACCCTTGAGCTATTGGACCCAACCACCTCTGCATTTCTGCCTGGAAATTTACCTACTGCCTGTTTGTCTGCCTACCATTAGTGGCTTGTACTGATGACTGACTAGTGTGGTACTAAAGCATCCTGACTGAAGCTGGGACTTACCAAAAATCCATCCTTTTTGGCTTCTTCTCCTTTTTCCTACCCTGCTTTACTTATTCTTTTACCAGTTTCCTTGGGAGCACTTCTTTAATAAACACTCTTCACATGTACCCTGGAAGCTCTGCTACCAAGAGTCTGACCTAAAACAATGTGGGCAGCTAGACTGGGATTGCTAAGGAAGATTTGCTTTCAGATTTGTAATTGTTTTCTTAACTACTGCTTTATTAAACCGGTAGGATACAAGCCCTATAACCACTTTCTTCAGACATAAATTTAGTATTTCAATAGGAAGAATAGAGATTTTGTAAATTCATGCTAACTAGTTACAAGTTTATTATTTTCTAGATATCTGAAGACAAAGTTCCTTCAGAATTTGTTTCATTACTTAATAGTCTCCCTTTAAAAGAACACCTTTTCCTTTTGCCTACTTTTAAAAATAACTGTTAAATCAATTTGAAACAATAACCTTTATATTATTATTATAACTGTTCTTTATGCTCTTCTGGATCATTTTGTCTGTTAAAGACCGGAAGAGTCCAATTTATTTGTTCAATGATTTATATTTCTTGCACGGAAAGCATGAAATAATCTGAAATGTTTTTAATGAACTGTGACAAGACTAACATTTTTGCTTATTCACATGATTATTTCAACCTTATAGCTCCCCTGTCCCATTCACAGAGCTGGGTATCATGGAAAATGCAAAGAATTAGAAGGTATTGTTGCTACCTTCAAGAAACATATATTTAACTCATGAATTATCAGGTCAGTCCAGAGGCTGTTTTGACCTTCAAGTTTTTAGTTTAATTGTATTATGTGTAAGAAATTAGGATAATATGAGCATGGATCAATTTCCACTAAGTTTTCTTTTAACTCAATTTTCTCATTCTAATGAAATTCTTCCCTTTGGTTCTCATCTCTAAAGTTGCAAAAAAAAAAAAGTTAATAATCACTGCCTCTACTTATTTATCTCACTTTTTCCCATGCCAATCTTTCCCCTGCTTAACTGTACTGAATATGCTCAAGCAGAGGTCACCAATCCAGTGGTTATTTCCCCTCATCTTCATCTCTCTGTATGTTTTCTGTAACATTTGAAATTCTTAAAGTCTTATCCCTTAGCTTCTATGATACAATTTCCTACATTTTTTTCTTTTTTAATAAGTAGAATCTATTTTACTTCTGTTACTTATTTAAAAAAGCTCCATGTCTTTTATCATACTATATATTTTTAATTGGAAGATAATTGCTTTGCAATGTTGTGATCGTTTCTGCTGTATAACAAGGTGAGTCAGCAATGTGTGTACATATGTCTCTTCCTTCTTGAGCCTCCCTCCCACGTCCCCCATCTGACCCTTGTAGGTCATCACGAGCACCAAGCTGAACTCCTTGTGTTGCACAGCAGCTCCCCACTAGCTGTCTGTTTTGCACATGGTAGTGTGTGTGTGTGTGTGTGTGTGTGTGAATGCTACTCTCTCGATTCATCCTGCCTTCTCCTTTCCTTGCTGTGTCACAAGTCCTTTCTCTGTGTCTGCGTCTCTATTACATTTTAAATTCTTTTTCATAGCTCACAGTCTGCCCTTGAAGTATTCTGATTTAGTCTTAGTCTTTTTTTTCTTTTTCAGATTACATCTCTTGCTCCTTTTCCTGGTTTTCCCCATTTCTCTATTTTAAAATGTAGTCAAATCCTAGTAATAAAGTTTTCATGCTCCAGAAACCCAGAGTGCTTTGGGCATTAAGCAAGTCAAATGTCATCTGAAAAATACCAATGACCTGGCATCTCTGTCTAACTTGTTGGTGGCAAACCTTGATGGTGAATTTTCATAATGTGTATTCATAGAACTGCTGATGTTTGTAAATAGTTATACAGTATAAACTGAATTGACATTAAAATAACTGTGACTTGTTAGCAAAAAGAAAAAAATTGCATAGTAGACAAAATGTTTGACTCACCTTGAATCAGAAATAGTATGACATTTGATGGTAAAAGATGGAAATTCCTTTTGAAAGAGAATGATGGGATATCCTGAAATGCTGATTTGAAGAAACTGTGCTAGCACTTTTCACATTATTTGCATGAACATGTCTTAGTTTAATCTTTACAGCCACCCCATTGTTAAGACCTTATTATCAACACTCTTCCAGTTATAAATGACAGAAAACTCTAAACGGGCTAGCTTTTAAATTTGCCTTCTCCAGGGGATCTTCCCGACCCAGGGATCAAACCCAGGTCTCACACATTGCAGGCAGACACTTTAACCTCTGAGCCACCAGGGAAGCTCTAAGAAAATACATTAGCTTGTGTAAATTCACAAAGTCTGGGATAACCTGGGTATGGGAATAAGAGGCAGAGAGGTTTCTCTCTCTTCCTCTGCTCTGCTTTGATCTCTTTTAGCATTATTTTCAGGTAACCTGTTGTCACATAGCGGCAAAGATGCCTGCAAATAGCTCTGGGTCTTCTATTGCGTTGGTCAAAAAGTTCATTCCAGTGTTTCTATAACATCCTATGGAAAAGCCAGAGCAAGCATTTTGGCTAACTCAATGCATTCTACTGCTCAGTAACCCAGAAAAACAACACTTCACTGGTAGTTTCTGGGCATGATTTTTTAATGTCTGCGTCATAGACTGTGTCTGTGTCACCTTTGGAACTGGGGAATGAAACCAACTTTATCTGAATCTAATAGGGTGTTTCCAGGGAATGATTGACCCCAAATGCAAAAACGCACACACTGTGTATGTGTAATACTGTCACATCTTATTATTCTTATTTTATAAAATAAGAGGTTCAGAAACTTTACTTGCCAGAGGTGAGATGGCTACTGAGAGGACTTTATGAGAAACAGATGTTATTCCAGTATCAATGAATAACAGATATTGAAAGCTGAAAATTAACCTAAAATGATAATGTATGATCTTTTTCCATGGTTCTCAAACTCTTATTTGTTGTGCCCTAGGCATTGTGTATTGAAAAGCAGAGATACTATTTTGCCAACAAAGGTCTGTCTAGACGAGGCTATGGTTTTTCCAGTGGTCATGTATGGATGTGAGAGTTGGACTGTGAAGAAAGCTGAGCGCCGAAGAATTGATGCTTTTGAACTGTGGTGTTGGAGAAGACTCTTGAGAGTCCCTTGGACTGAAAAGAGATCCAACCAGTCCATCCTAAAGGAGACCAGTTCTGGGTGTTCACTGGAAGGACTGATGCTGAAGCTGAAACTCCAGTACTTTGGCCACCTCATGCGAAGAGTTGACTCACTGAAAAAGACCCTGATGCTGGGAGGGATTGGGGGCAGGAGGAGAAGGGGACGACAGAGGATGAGATGGCTGGATGGCATCACCGACTCAATGGATCTGAGTCTGAGTGAACTCTGGGAGTTGGTGATGGACAGGGAGGCCTGGCGTGCTGCAATTCATGGGGTCGCAAAGAGTTGGACATGACTGAGCGACTGAACTGAAAGTCATTGTGTGGTGTTCCAAAAGACATGGGAGAGCCCTCCTCATATTAAAGCAAAGAAACTTGTTTATCTGTTTCATGTTTTGGAATACAAAAGATTCTGTGAGAGGAAACATTTCGTGTGTTAGAAAAGTTTCCATACAATCACTCTGACTCATTCATTAGGCAGAGGTTACTTTTCCATTGTTATAATCAGCCCCTCAAATGCTCACGAATCATTTTAACTCATCTCTGCCAGTGTAAACTAATAGCAGAGAATGAACTTTATTCGGTAATCCTTGAAATAAATATTCTGAGTATGTTCAAGTTCATTCTTTTTTCAGTTGACTCAAATATCTAAAGATGTTCTCAGTCTTTCCCCATCAATCTAAAGGATATGACTCACTTTATGGAGGTAATTCTAACATCAGTTCAGTTCAGTTTAGTTGCTCAGTCGTGTCCGACTCTTTGCGACCCCATGAATCGCAGCACGCCAAGCTTCCCTGTCCATCACCATCTCCCAGAGTTCACTCAGACTCACGTCCATTGAGTTGGTGATGCCATCCAGCCATCTCATCCTCTATCATCCCCTTCTCCTCCTGTCCTCAATCCCTCCCAGCATCAGGGTCTTTTTCAATGAGTCAACTCTTCGCATGAGGTGGCCAAAGTACTGGAGTTTCAGCTTCAGCATCATTCCCTTCAAAGAAATCCCAGGGCTGATCTCCTTCAGAATGGACTGGTTGGATCTCCTTGCAGTCCAAGGAACTCTCAAGAGTCTTCTCTAACAATTCTAACATAGAAGGGAGTTAATGTGGCAAGGGTAGATAATGGGAAAACTCTTTTATGATGTAAAATCTCCTTGGGTTATTAGAAAATTCTGAAGATTTTTGTCTTCTCCCCACATGGAGAATAATTAGAAGTTCTTAACTTTTGGCATCCGAGGCTATAAACTCAAATTCTTTCAGGATAATTTGTTTACCAGGCTGGGCATATTGTTAACCTGGATGATGTACCTTCTATTGACAGGGGCAGTTTCTACTCAGCTTCAGTTGCTACATGGAAATCATCATTTAGGAAATTTTTTTTTTCTTTTTTGAGCTCAAAAATGAATTTTAATGTGGATTTTTAAATGTTAGAAACTCTGATTTTTTTTTCTTTTATAACATCAATCCCTTTAAAAAACATGTCCCTAGTCTGATAGGCCCCTGGATTACCCATTTGTGCCCTGCTTTATTCTTGCCTGGAGAATTCCACGAACAGAGGAGCCTGCTGTTCTACATTCCACAGGGTCGCAAAGAGCTGGACACAACTGAGCGACAGATTGAGAGTTAGCTAATTAGCACATGATGAATGATTTTACTATTATCAACTTTATCGAGGAAGGCCATTTTCTTTTTCCTTTAACATTTGATTCAAACCTCACAGAATGTACAAACACAATCACATAGATTCTACATGATAGATATATCAAAGAAAAAAATATTCAGAGGATGTAAACTAAAGTAGGGAGTGATATTTTAAAATTTGTTTCTTACTAAAATTCTATCTAATGCTGTTTCTGGCCAAACCTATATGCTCTTTGGTGCATTTCTTACCTGTATTTGGATGTGTTGGCTCCACCTTGTTAATCAAACCATTCTCCTTGAAAGAATGAGCTTATTTCTGGAAAAAATACCCAAGAACAGAGGAGACATTTACTGCTTTCTCCTACACACTCCACCTTCAACATAAAAGTGTTCTTGTGTTCAAAATGTAGTGTGTGCTTGGCTAATTCACCAGTTTGCATCTTTGATCCTACCCTTGGCAAGGTCTTGTGCAAGTGAATAATGAATCATTGTTCCTCCTCCTCATCCTCCAATGAAGCAGCAAAAGGCATGTTTGGAATGAGTGGTAATGACAGGATAGGACTGGAAATTGGCATACAGAATCCACAGGCAGCTAATACCAGAGGGAAAGGAAAGGTGAAAGGGGTGGGAGGTATTCAGGAGATGTGTACCCGAGGGCTAGGCTATTTGCTTGTATTCTTCTGGATTTAGGATTTCAATATATCTGAGTATACCTAATTTCCCCAGAAAAGCCCTGAAATAGAATGGGAGTGATAAGGCTTCATGAAGGAGAACCAGTATACTGGCGTAGGTGTGGCTCTTGTCCCTTCTCCAGTGATGAAAAGTAACAAGCTTGTATTCTAAGAGGCTGCAGTGAGTAGTGGTTGAGTCCGTAGAGTTCTGAGTCAAACAGAAATGGGTTTGGGTCTTAATTTGGTCCTTTCTGTGTGATTTAAGCTGATTATTTTCTAAGACTCAATTGCCTATCTGTAAAACCAGAATGGTATTAGCACTTCTCTCACAGTGAAAATGAGTTTCTGGCAGAAGCAATGTGCTCGAAGGTGGCAAGTAATTTATAAGAATAAGAATTCCTCTAGAAGGAGCCATGCCAACATTGACAGTGCCTCTTGCCAATAAACCAGCTTTGGCAGCAAAATCTTTTTGTTGACAAGTCATTAATTGACTCACTTAATTGAATCATTCATCTAGAAAATGTGTTAAACATCTGCTGAATGCAAGAAAATTACCTATTTGTGTATTAGTATTAAAGTATATTATCTGTTTATAGGTTTTTACTAGCACGAGAGGCATTTGGAATATGTTTACTGAACGGATAGCATGGATATTTAAGGCTAGTAATGGCCTGGCACACCCTTTTCAGAGGCACAAGCAGGAGATACCTCCCGCCTCCTTATCAGCAGCCTCCTCATCAGCAGGGTTGCTCCCCTTGGTAGCTGTGGAATGAACACTTTGGTTTGCACCAGGACTAAGATTTTAGAGGAAGCAGCAAATGCCAAGCTGTCCTTGGTGGTGAAAGTTATTGAAAGTGAAATCACTCAGTCGTGTCCGACTCTTTGCGACTCCGTGGACTGTAGCCCACCAGGCTCCTCTGTCCATGGGATTCTCCAGGCAAGAATACTGGAGTGGGTTGCCATTTCCTTCTCCAGGGGATCTTCCTGACCCAGGGATTGAACCCAGGTCTCCTGCATTGCAGGCAGACGCTTTAACCTCTGAGCCACCAGGGAAGTCCTTGGTGGAGATGCTTTTATTAGGCAGATGGAAGCTTAAATAGAAGTTGAAGATTTATGCAGCAATTCTATGCCCAAACATTTGTGAAATGAACAAACTAGTAAACTCAAAATGATACTGTTTTCCTGACATAGATCCCACAGGGCTTGAATTGCTAGGCTCCAGTTTTTTTTTTTTTTTTTAAACACCATCTACTTTTATTAGAAACTTCTGTGCTTTTCATCAAATATGAGCTCCTCATCACAGGCCAACTGCCTTCCCCTGATTCATGCCTGACTCAGTGCATGATGGTGAGAAGGAGACAAGAGTGACTAGCAAGTGACCTCCTTTGCATTTATCCCCTCAAGTCCCATTCTTTGGTCTAGCCTGCCTTAGTAGACTCCTTGGCAATTTGTTCATCTTGTAAACTCCCAGTGAGGGCTCTTATTTCCCTCCTCATCTCAGAGGAGCTGGTGGGCTACCCTTGCTCCTCCCCCGCCATCCTTCACATTCCTTTATTGGCACTCATTTTAACACATTTTATTTATTTTTTGATAAATTTTGTGATTATGAAAGCTTTTCATCCTTGTAAAAATGTGGAACACTATCAGAAAGAAGCAGAAAGTATGCATAATTCTACTACCCAAGATATAAACGTTATTAATATTTTATTATTTGAACTTCTGGTTTAATTCACACTGTATGAATTTCTTTGGTGCCTAAAGTTTTTTTTTTATTTTAAATTGAAGGATTACTGCTTTACAGAATTTTGTGGTTTTCTGTCATACATCACCAAGAATCAGCCATAGGTACACCCATGTCCCGTCCCTCACAGACCTTCCTCCCATCTCCCTCCCCACCCCACCCTTCAGCCTGTTGCAGAGCCCCTGTTTGAGTTCCCTGAGTCATACATCAAATTCCCGTTGGCTATCTGTTTTACACATGGTATTGTAAATTTCTATGTTACTCTCTCCTTAGATCTTTTCTTCCTCCTCTCCTCCCACTTGTCCAGAGGTCTGTTTCTCCATTGCCACCCTGAAAATAAATTCATCAGTGCTATCTCTTCAGATTCCATATGTATGTGTCAGCAGTATACAATATTTATATTTCTCTTTCTGGCTTACTTCACTCTGTATAACAGGCTCAAGTTTCATCCACCTCATTAGAACAGATCACATGTGTTCCTTTTTATGGCTGAGTAATATTCCACTGTGTATATGTACCACAGCTTCTTTATCCATTCATCTGTTGATGGATATCTAGGTTGCTTCCATGTTCTAGCTATTGTAAACAGAGCTGCAGTGAACGTTGGGGTACATGTGTCTTTTTCGGTTTTGATTTCCTCAGGGTATATGCCTAGGAGTGGGATTGCTGGGTCATATGGTGGCTTTACTCCTAGCTTTTTAAGAAGACTCCATACTGTCTTCTATAGTGGCTGTATCAGTTTACATTACCAAGAGCAATGCAAGAGGGTTCCCTTTTCTCCACATTCTCTAGCATTTGTTTGTAGACTTTTTGATGATGGCCATTCTGACTGGTGTGAGGTGGTATCTCATTGTAGTTTTGATTTACATTTCTCTGATAATGAGTGATGTTGAGCATCTTTTCATGTGCTTGTTAGCCACCTGTATGTCTTCTTTGGAGAAATGTCTCTTCAGGTCCCTTTACCACTTTTTGCTTAGGTTGTTTGCTTTTTTGATATTGAGTTGTATAAACTGCTTGTATATTTTGGAAATTAATTCTTAATCAGTTGTTGCCCTTGCTATTATTTTCTCCCATTCTGAGGGTTGTCTTTTCGCCTTGTTTGTAGTTTCCTTTGCTGTGCAAAAGCTTTTAAGTTTAATTAGGTCCCACTTGTTTAGTTTTGTTTTTATTTCCATTACTCTAGGAGGTGGATCATAGAAGATTTTGCTTTGATTTATGTCATCAAGTGTTCTACCTATGTTCTCCTCTAAGAGTTTAATAGTTTCTGGTCTTACATTTAGGTTTTTAATCCATTTTGAGCTTATCTTTGTGTGTAGCGTTAGGTAGTGTTCTAATTTCATTCTTTTGCATGTTCAGTTCAGTTCAGTCACTCAGTCGTGTCCGACTCTTTGCGACCCCATGAATCGCAGCACGCCAGGCCTCCCTGTCCATCACCATCTCTCGAAGTTCACTCAGACCCATGTCCATCGAGTCCGTGATGCCATCCAGCCATCTCATCCTTGGTCATCCCCTTCTCCTCCTGCCCCCAATCCCTCCCAGCAACAGAGTCTTTTCCAATGAGTCAACTCTTCGCATCAGGTGGCCAAAGTACTAGAGTTTCAGCTTTAGCATCACTCCTTCAAAAAGAAATCCCAGGGCTGATCCCCTTCAGAATGGACTGGTTGGATCTCCTTGCAGTCCAAGGGACTCTCAAGAGTCTTCTCCAACACCACAGTTCAAAAGCATCAATTCTTCGGCGCTCAATCTTCTTCACAGTCCAACTCTCACATCCATACATGACCACAGGAAAACGATAGCCTTGACTAGACGGACCTTAGTCGGCAAAGTAATGTCTCTGCTTTTGAATATGCTATCTAGGTTGGTCATAACTTTTCTTCCAAGGAGTAAGCGTCTTCTAATTTCATGGCTGCAGTCACCATCTGCAGTGATTTTGGAGCCCAAATAAAGCTGTCCAGTTTTCCCAGCACCACTTATTGAAGAGGCTGTCTTTGCCCCATTGTATATTCTTGCCTCCTTTGTTAAAAATAAGGTACCTATGGGTGCATGGGTTTGTCTCTGGGTTCTCTGTCTTGTTCCATTGATCTATTAGGCTCCAGTTTAGGCTCCAGTTTTGTTTGAATTAGAACTGAAAGGGGCTAAAAACCACTGAGGACTTCGATTCTGATGAGGATGTATTTTTCCTTACTCCCCAGACTTTTTAAGAAAAATCGTCAATCTCCTTTTAAATCCCCAGAAACTCAAGATGCGCCCATACTTGTCAATGTTTCATTTTCGTGAATTTCATGTTGCCTCCAGAAATATTTATCTTTGACAAGCGATTTCTCAATTTATTTAGACAGACATTTTGTTTTCTTCAGAAGAATGTAGGATTAAAGAACTGAATTGTCCTTCCTAGCCAGAGGCCATTTCCAGAATGTTAAATCCACGATGCCAAGCTATTCTCACTGTGAAGCTAATGAACTAATTCCTAATGTTTACTCTCCAACTGCAAATTTTAATCCAAAGATCCTGCCTGACTGCAGACAACCTTGCCAGACACAGACAAAGGGAGCGTATTCATTAAAATGGTTTGCTTTCCAACAGACTGTTCCTCAATTTACTTACCGGGAAAGGAAACTTTGATTCTCCACAAATACTGGACAATAAAAGCAGCGGAGAACAACGCTTTCCTGTAGGTTTTTACCGGAGCAGGGATTGGTCCACTCTGGCCCATGAGCCAAATCTCACTGCCTTTTTAGTATGACCCATGAACTTTTGTCACTTGGAAAAAAAAAAACAAAGAAGAGGAATATTTTGTGAAGCCTGCTAATTATGTGAAGTTCAGATTTCAGTATCTATAAGTCTTATTGGAACACAGCCAAGCTCATTAATTTATGGTTGTGTGTGTCTGTTTTCATGCAACCCTGGTCCCATAGTTGTGACTGAGACCACGTAGCCTGCAAAGCAACTGTCTGACCCTTTACAGAAAATGTTTGCTGCTTTCTGAGCTAGAAGAATCTTACATGAGCTTAGGAAAGCTTGGGTTGTTCATCACTCTACTTCCCACTTAGAGGTAGAAAATTGGTGAAATCAGTTGAAACAGACCTGCAGAATGAGGCAAAGTAAAAGACAGACATTGTTACCAAAGAGATGTAAGTTTCCATCTTGGAACCTCCATTATGCAGCAGTATGAACTTAGGCAAAGTGCTAAATCTCTGATTCTGTTTCCTCTATTGTATAATAAAATTGATAATTCTTTTCAAATTATTTATTTATTTTTTTACAAAGCCATGGCTTATAAGATCTTAGTTTCTTGACTAGGAATTGAACTCACACCCTTGGTAGTGAAAGCGTGGAGTCCTAACCCAGGGGTGACCAGGGCTTTCACTGATTATTCTTCCTTATCAAAGAGTTGTTGAGAAGCTGAATTATATATATCTACATGTATTAACCTATTTAATATATATAAAAATGTAAATAGCTAAAGACATGCTTCTATTTTATCCAGCAAATTTTGTCACGTAACAAACAGGTGCTCAAGAAAAGTATTAATAGTTCTCATTTTTTTTGTAAAAGTCTTCAAAAAAACTTTACATCCTTTCCCAGTAATGGCGTTTTTACTCACTTTTACATTGAGGAATCTTTGCTTAGTGCCTTTTAAAAATCACTGCAATGTACATTCTCAATAGAAACTGAAAGGCTGTTTAACAATAGTCTTTTAATGGGTGGAGGATTTTTTTTTTAATTAAATATCTCACATTTGTGCTGACCCTTTTTCTTCTCCCAGGATAAGCAAACAGAGTTATTTTGTCTTCTTCTTGGAAGCTGTTATCCCCAATTTTAATCACTTTAACTTTCTTTGGGCCTTATCCCAGTTGTTCATTCCAACCCACTCTGTTGTATTGAGTAGTTATTAAAAACTTACTCTGAACTCACTCCAGTTACCAGATCTCAAGTTAGTTTATGTACCCCAAAATAGGAGTTTCCAGTCATCGCCAAAAAAAGATTAAAACTATATTTACTCCAAATCTTGGGTTTCCAAGGAAGGGTAGAGAGATGTGTGTATTTTCCAGTAGATACGCACACAACTAGTTAGGAGTTCTAGAGGTGACTTTTAGAGTCACTTTTAGTGTGTTTTAAAAATTTAGTATGGTAATGATGGCTAGCCAATTGAAGCATTCAGGATTTCTATCGGTAGACCTGACCCCAAATTGTTTGACTGTATCACAGTTGCACTATATAGGCAAACTCTACATAGTATGGAGATCTGATTTGCTACACAAGCAATTGCATATTTTGCTGTTGTACAACAAATATTCTATACTTTACAAACTGATTTTTAAGTCCAGTCTTGCCCCAAAATCTGTCTCAGACTTATAAGTTGAAGAGGTTCTTATTCCATTACATATACATGATGAACTTCTGACCCAGGCAAATGTACATTTATTAAATATCTACTTTAGGTCTGTTATGCAATGGTCACTTTTACATGCATTAGATTATTTAATATTCACATGTTGTGAAAGATATTGTTCCATTTTATTTCCATTTTTTTTTCTTTTTGGGAATTTATATTTATTCCCTATTTTATTGCTTTCTTTGGATTAAATTTTTATTTTTCTCCTATTATTTCCCCTAGTTTTTGGAATGTACATTCTTTATATTCTTTTAGTGCCCACTCCTGCTATTTTAACATGCAAACTATATTTAACAAAGCAATCAGTATTCATACCCCCAAACTGGAATTAAAACACTTGATAATTATTAATTTGGAAGGGTTGTGATGAGAAATTGTTTTATTCTTCCACATATATTTAAATAAGATCATTTATAAAAGACACACACACGTATTTACCAACATCTTATTTCATTTCATCTTGCTTCTTAGATCTCCTATTTAATATAATTTTCTTCCTGCCAGAGCACAATCCTTTCCAATTGCTTTTCTGAATGACTGTTGGTGCTAAATACTCTCAATTTTTACTGGTCTGAAAATTTTTACTTATCACAAGTGTAATAAATATTCATTATAGAAAATTACATATAATAATACATATCACATGTAGGTAATCCTCATTCTGCGTGTTTCTGATATGTAAAAATATCAGTTATCATGGTTTCATTAAACAACATCCATCTTCCATCAATACTTTAAATTTCAGTTACTGGTTGTATTAACTGTGAATCATTGCATAAGATACAAACCTTGCTGCTAGGCGTTCATTCCACAACTCCACAAATTGGTATAAATAACCAATGCTACTTGGGATCAGTGACCAATCAGGCCACTTCTTTCAGAGTCTTGTCAGTGATGTGCTCACAGCACATCTGGTGCCCAATTCATTTACAGAGAGTAAAGTATATGGATGCATTCTCCCAGTCTCTTGGTAATAAACTCATTTAGCATTTATAAAAGTAGGTAACCAAGAGAGAGAAT
This sequence comes from Nanger dama, assembly GCA_917880005.1. Classification (NCBI taxonomy): domain Eukaryota; kingdom Metazoa; phylum Chordata; class Mammalia; order Artiodactyla; family Bovidae; genus Nanger; species Nanger dama. Next base: position 2,163,153 of record CAKJTW010000075.1, read on the forward strand.
TGGCCAACAAAGATGTGTAACAAAGAGACATGAAATGAAATTTGAATTGGAGGTAAAAATGGAATTTTGGAAGAAATGGCTGCTTGTAAGATGTTGACGGTATTGCTGTTTGATATAATAGAGATACAGCTAGAGGAACTTGGTGTAAATGACCTTGTAAAAATAAATGAGGAAAGCAGTTGTGATGAAAGATATTCCAGAGGAAGTGATGCTGGCTAAACAACATATTAAAGCAAGCCTTGGAGATGGTTCATGACATTAAAAGCACAAAAGATAAAGTCTTGGAAGCTGATCCAAACTTAGAAATGAGTATTATAATTTGGCAAGACATAACTAAGATGTTCACTCCATATTATAAATTATAAAATGGAAAGAAGGAAATCACTGCTGAAACTAATATTGATAAGTTCTTACCAAAAACAAAATAACTTCTCAATTTTCTAATGTTTAAAATTATAGTATACTACATATTAATTTTACTATTTCTCATTTCCCTATATATTTATAGCTGACAGTAAAAAACCACTTGATGTTTTCACAAAAAATTTTAAAGGTCATGGAAAAATTATAGTTTTTAAAATTGATTATTAAAAAGATTATTTTGCAAGACAGTCATTTTTATGGTTCTGCGGTATTGTGTAACGCTTGAACTGCCTGTGTATTATTGTAAATACTTATGTAAAAACACAATATTGTGACACTCACAATGCTAAGAAATAAGAACTGTCAAATTTTAATTTATATACTTCTAGTATTTTTATCTTTTTTGGAAAATATTCTTACTTTGACTTTGTTCTTAATAGTTTTGCCGAATTTAAACTTCATGATACACAGTTATTTTCCTTCAACTCATTAAAGATAGTATTCCATTATATTTTGGATTCTATGGGTACTCATGAGACGTCAGCTGTCAATATAAAAATCAATAGATTTTAGATGATTTCATTTAGAAAGTCTCTTTTAAGTTCTTCAGTTTTACTATGAAGCAGGTAGATGTGTTTCCCCCTCAAGCATATGGAACAGAAGTTAATCACTGCCCTTCCCTAGATCTGAATAGTACTGATCTCACGAAACTATGAGCCATGCTGTGTAGGGCCACCCAAGAAGGATGGGTCATGGTGGAGAGTTCTGACAAAATGTGGTCCCCTGGAAAAGGGAATGGCAAACCACTTCAGTATTCTTGCCTTGAGAACCCCATGAACATTATCAAATGGCAAAAGATATGACACTGAAAGATGAACTCCCTAGGCTGGTAGGTGTCCTATATGCTACTGGAGAAAAGTGGAGAAACAGCTCCAAAAGAATGAAGAGACAGAGCCAAAGCAAAAATAACACCCAGCTGAGGATGTGATGGAAAATAAGTATGATGTGGTAAAGAGCAATATTGCATAGGATCCTGGAATGTTAGGTTCATGATGAGAGAGTGAACATCTACATTTTAGGAATCAGTGAACTAAAATGGACTGGAATGGGTGAATTTAATTCAGATGACCATTATATCTACTACTGTGTGAAAGAATCCCTTAGAAGAAATGGAGTAGCTATCATAGTCAACAGTAGTCTGAAATGCAGTACTTGGGTGCAATCTCAAAAATGACAGAATGATTTCTGATTGTTTCCAAGGCAAACAATTCAATATCACAGTAATCCAAGTCTATGCCTCAATCACTAATCATGAAGAAGCTAAATTTGAACAGTTCTATGAAGACCTAAAAGACTTTCTAGAAGTAACATCAAAAAGATGTCCTTTTCATTACAGAGGACTGGAATGTAAAAGTAGGAAGTTAAGAGATACCTGGAGTAACAAGCAAGTTTGGCCTTGGAATACAAAATGAACCAGGGCAAAGGCTAACAGAATTTTGCCAAGAGAACACACTGGTCATAGCAAACACCCAGTTTCAACAACACAGGAGATAACTCTATACATGGACATCACCAAATGGTCAACATTGGAATCAGATTGATTATATTCTTTGCAGCCAAAGATGGAGAAGCTCTATACAGTCAGCAAAAACAAGACCGGGAGCTGACTGGCTCAGATCATGAACTCCTTATTGCCAAATTCAGACTTAAATTGAAGAAAGTATGGAAAACCACTAGACCATTCAGGTATGACCTAAATCAAATCCCTTATGATTATACAGTGGAAGTAACAAATACATTCAAGGGATTAAATCTAATAGAATGCCTGAAGAACTATGGATGGAGGTTTGTGATATTGTACAGGAGGCTGTGATCAAAATCATCCCCAAGAAAAAGAAAGGCAAAAGGCAAAATGGTTGTCTGAGGAGGCCTTACAAATAGCTGAGAAAAGAGGAGAAGTGAAAGGCAAAGGAGAAAATATATCCATCTAAATGCAGAGTTCCAAAGAACAAAAAAGAGAGATAAGAAAGCCTTCCTAAGTGATCAATGCAAAGAAATAGAGGAAAACAACAGAATGGGAAAGACTAGAGATCTCTTCAAGAAAATTAGAGATATCAAGGGAATATTTCATGGAGAGATGGGCACAATAAAGGACAAAAATGGTATGGACCTAAGAGAAGCAGAAGATATTAAGAAGAGGTGGCAAGAATACACAGAGGAACTGTACAAAAAGATCTTCATGACCCAGATAACCACGATGGTATGATCACTCACCTGCAGCCACACACCCTGAGTGTAAAGTCAAGTGGGCCTTAGGAAGCATCACTATGAACAAAGATAGTGGAGGTGATGGAATTCCATCTGAGCTGGAAAGTGCTGAAAGTGAAAGTGGTGCATGCAGTATGCCAGCAAATTTGGAAAACTCAGCAGTGGCCACAGGACTGGAAAAGGTCAGTCTTCATTTGAATCCCAAAGGAAAGTAATGCTCAAAATTCTTCATGCTAGGCTTCAAGAGTACATGAACTGAGAATTTCCAGATGTTCAAGCTGAATTTAGAAAAGCAGAGGAACCAGAAAACAAATTGCCAACATCCATTGGATGATAGAAAAAGTGAAAGAATTCCAGGAAAACAACTTCTGCTTTATTGACTAAACTTTATTCCCAAAAGCTTTAACTGTGTGGATCACAACAAACTGGAAAATTCTGAAAGAGATGAGAATGCCAGTCCACTTGACCTGCCTCCTGAGAAATTTGTATGCAGATCAAGAAGCAACAGTTAAAACTGGACATGGAACAACAGACTGGTTCCAAATAGGAAAAGGAGTACATCAAGGCTGTATATTGTCACCCTGCTTATTTAACTTAAATGCAGAGTATACCATGAAACGCTGGGCTGGAAGAAGCACAAGCTGGAATCAAGATTGCCAGGAGAAATATCAATAACCTCACATATGCAGATGACACCACCCTATCGCAGAAAACTAGGAGGAACTAAAGAGCCTGTTGACAAAGGTGAAAGAGGAGAGTGAAAAATCTGGCTTAAAAATGCAACATTAGAGAAACTAAGATTATTGTATTTGGTCCCATCACTTCATGGCAAATAGATGGAGAAACAATGGAAACAGTGACAGACTTTATTTTTGGGCTCCAAAATCACTGCAGATGGTGACTTCAGCCATGAAATTCAAAAATGCTTGCTCCTTGGAAGAAAAGCTATGATCAACTTCAGTTTAGTTCAGTTCAGTCTCTCAGTTGTTTCCCACTCTTTGAGACCCCATGAATCGCAGCACGCCAGGCCTCCCTGTCCATCACCAACTCCCGGAGTTCACTCAGACTCACGTCCATCGAGTCAGTGATGCCATCCAGCCATCTCATCCTCTGTTGTCCCCTTCTCCTCCTGCCTCCAATCCCTCCCTGCATCAGAATCTTTTCCAATGAGTCAACTCTTTGCATGAGGTGGCCAAAGTACCGGAGTTGCAGCTTTAGCATCATTCCTTCCAAAGAAATCCCAGGACTGATCTCCTTTAGAATGGACTGGTTGGATCTCCTTGCAGTCCAAGGGACTCTCAAGAGTCTTCTCCAACACCACAGTTAAAAAGCATCACTTCTTTGGCACTCAGCCTTCTTCACAGTCCAACTCTCACATCCATACATGACCACAGGAAAAACCATAGCCTTGACTAGATGGACCTTGGTCGGCAAAGTAATGTCTCTGCTTTTCAATATACTATCTAGGTTGGTCATAACTTTTCTTCCAAGGAGTAAGCTTCTTTTAATTTCATGGCTGCAATCTCCATCTGCAGTGATTTTGGAGCCTCAAAAAAATAAAGTCTGCCACTGTTTCCACTGTTTCCCCATCTATTTCACATGAGGTGATGGGACCAGATGCCATGATCTTCGTTTTCTGAATGTTGAGCTTTAAGCCAACTTTTTCACTCTCCTCTGTTACATTCATCAAGAGGCTTTTGAGTTCCTCTTCACTTTCTGCCATAAGGGTGGTGTCATATGCATACCTGAAGTTATTGATATTTCTCCTGGCAATCTTGATTCCAGCTTGTGCTTCCAGCCCAGTGTTTCTCATGACGTACTCTGCATAGAAGTTAAATAAGCAGGGTGACAATATACAGCCTTGACGTACTCCTTTTCCTATTTGGAACCAGTCTGTTGTTCCATGTCCAGTTCTAACTGTTGCTTCCTGACCTGCATACAGATTTCTCGAGAGGCAGGTCAGGTGGTGTGGTATTCCCATCTCTTTAAGAATTTTCCACAGTTTATTGTGATCCACATAGTCAAAGGCTTTGGTATAGTCAAGAAAGCAGAAATAGATGTTTTTATGGAACTCTCTTCCTTTTCCATGATCCAGCAGATGTTGGCAATTTGATCTCTGGTTCCTCTGCCTTTTCTGAAACCAGCTTGAACATCTGGGAGTTCATGGTTCATGTACTGCTGAAGCCTGGCTTGAATTTTCAGCATTACTTTACTAGCGTGTGAGATGAGGGGAACTGTGCAGTGGTTTGAGCTGTTAGTTCATGCCAAATAAAAATAAATACAGGACTGCAGTAAAATATACATTTGAATCTCCTGCAGTTAAAGTATTTGGCTTTATGCCTCTCCACCTTCATTTTATTTTATATTATTTTTTGGCCATGCTGAGTGGCATGTGGGCTTTTAGTTCCCCAACAGGAATTGAACCAATGTCCCTTATATTTAAAATGTGGAATCTTACTGGTTTTTATGCCCTTTATGCTTTTCTATTATAAGCATTCTGACATAACTGTGAAATTTCAAGATTATGATGATGATACCGATTAAGGGTAAAAGTGAAGCAATTTCAAGCAATTTTAATATACTTAGAGTAGCTATTACAGAAACAGTTATAGCCTTGAAGTGAGAGTTTTATACCCTCTTTGAAATGGGGGAGTTTTATTATTAGACTATTTTCCCTGTGAACTGGTGTATACTTCCAAAGGGAAATGAACAATCAGATGAAATGCAATGCAATGACATTTGCCTCATCTAAGATGAATCTCCTCTTCTCTGGTTTTCAAAAGTAGGCCATGTCTAGAATTTATGGGAAAGCTAGACTGTCAAGAAAATCTTAAAATTATACAAGTTTTGTCACCGAGTAAAATGACCATAAATATTAAGACTCAAATAGGCCTGGCTTTGAGTATTCTTAGATTTCCACTTGTTAAATATACAGCTTTGAACGGTTTGAATAACCTTTTATATGTTTTTATTTTCTTGCACTCCACTTTCCTAATCAGTTATATGGGGATATTAACATCTATCTCATATATCTGTTCTTATTGAATAAAAAATGTGTGAAATACTTAGCAGAATATCTATAAAACAGTTAGCATAAAGTAAATGGTGGCTTCCTTTTCTGAAATAATGGATGATACATGTTTTTGCTCCCCCATCCTGATATTTTCAGAAGCAAAATAATGGAGAACATGCTCATATGCTTTTTATTTTAAGTTATTTGGCTGCATCTGTTTATTACATAACATTTTCATTTAAAAGCAAATATGTCATTTTCCAATGCCAAGGTTTGATTTTATGATCTCTAGATATCTTTAAGGTCTCTTCCAATTCTCATTTCACGACTCTATAAATCAGACATGCCATTTTAATTTTAGCCCTTGCTCATGTGTCATTCAAAGAAAGTATGATACTGAACCATAATATATTAGAGCTATAAAAGGCCTTTCTGACTTTATTTAACTTCTGTTTTTATGCATAAGTAATCTGAGGTCTAGGGAGGCAGACTGACGTATGTAAGGCGTATTGGTTAGTGGAAAAGCCCAGACTGGAATCCAACTAGAATCCAATGACTTCTCTTCGTTGTTCCTGAGGGCCAGCTCTAAGTGGCTTTTGGAAAAGTGGGATTATTTGATATAAGACATTTGTGGACTCAAAGAATTGGTTATGAGAATACTATTGAAAATAGGTAAGTTCTAGAAACAAAATGTAAGGTAGAGTTTGGCTTCACTCTTACAATCTCTTACTGTGTTTTCCCTTGATGGTGCTGTTTTGATGTCTCATTGAAGATGCATGGTTCAAGGAAAATATTTGTCTGACAAACTAATTTGTCATGAAGATTTAATTACTAAAGGTTTTTCCTAGAGAAATCCTGAATAGCAAAATGCTTAACTGCATAGCTTTTCTGGAAGGTGTTCTGATGATAGAAATGTATAGGTTACAGCCTCCTGAATCTAGTCCAGTTATAGGCCTGGAAAGATGTTTTTTGTTTTGCTTCCATTGTCAATGGGAATATTTCCAGGGTTCAGTAAATTAGCAGAAAGTTTGAGGATATATACAAGTATAGGACTATTTTAGTTGAAAGCAGAATTCACAAATACTGAGGTTACAATGTCAGACCAGAACTATCTATAAGTAGAGGGCACTGGAAGGAGGAAGTTGCCATCAGCATTTTCCCTTGGTTAATCGAGGCATGAGGTCCAAAGAAATATGCACACTTAGAGCACATATACATTCTCTACCATGGCTATGGAATGAATAGAAGGTGATGACTGTGACTGAGTAAAGGATCAGAGAAGAAATAGACCTAGAATGGCAAAAAAATATGACAAGTTGCTCTGTCAGATGATAGGAAATATGCATCAGACCTTTCTCAGGTGAGGCAAATAGGAAAAAAAAAAAAAGAATCAGAAGGTTGTTATGTAAGTTTTATTATTCTTCCATAATCTAAGTAACATTTCTGGTCATGATTTTGCTTTTTAATTGAATTCTTCATTTGAAAAATAAAAGAGCTTCGATTTACAGAAATATAAAAATCTACTTACAATAATCTCACAACTATTTAGATATCACATAATTATTTCACCTAAAATTTCTTCTACTTTTTATAATTGGAGGTTTTCCCTTTACTTCTTTATTTTGATTTAATTTTGTTGTCTAGAGTAAATGTCAAATCATAGACGATGAAGTACCCATTGTAGGGCATTTGTGGAACAAAGGACTATTGAAGACTAGCTGTGGCCCTGCCTGCTAGTTAGCAGAGAAAGTCATGTGGTACAGAACATTGTGCCATGATTTGTGTCAAGTGCTTTTCACTGTGTAACTTGAATCTTGTATCAGTCCTGCAAGTAGGATACAGTTATCCTTTAAAGCCCTGCAGTGTAAGATACGAAGTTATCCTTACCTTAAAAATGAAGACACTGACACAAGATCAAGATGGCAGAGTAGGAAAATCCTGAGCTCACCTCCTTCTATTTTGTTGTTGTTGTTTGGTCACTCAGTTGTATCTGACTCTTTGTGATCCCATGCACTGTAGCCCACCAGGCTCCTCTGTCCATGGGATTTTCTAGGCAAGAATAGTGGAGTAGGGTGCCATTTCCTTCTCCAGGGGATCTTCCCAACCCAGAGATCGAACCTGCATTTTCTGCACTGGCAGGCAGATTCTTTACCATTGAGGCCCAGGGGAAACATCTCTCCCCGTGGACACCAAAACTATAGCTACATAAAGAGCGACTCCCTCTGAGAATGACTTGGAAATTAGTTGAATAGCTCTTCTACAGTTAAGAATATAAAGAAAACACACTGAGATGAATAGAAGCAGAAGATTTATGGTCTAGTCAAGACCCACACCCTGCTGGTGTAGGAAATGGCAACTGACTCCAGTATTCTTGCCTGGAGAATCCCATGGACAGGGTAGTCTGGTGGGCTTCAGTTCATGGGGTTGCAGAGTCAGACATGACTGAGAACTGAGCATGCATGTAAGACCCACATCCCTGGAAGAGAACTCAAAAGTGGGAGGGGATATCACAAATTCAGAGGTCTTTCCTTAGGAGCCAAAGGGTTTGAGCACCATATTGGGCACCTCAACCCTAGGGACCAATATGAGGAAAATGAGCCTCCTTAATTGTTTTTGTAAACACAGCAGCACTTATGACCAGGACTGGATAGCCTCACAGAGTAATTCTACCAAACATAAGAATTAACATCTATCCTTCTTAAAGTATTCCAAAAATTGAGGAGGGTGTACTTCCAAACTCATTCTATGAGGTCAGCATTACTCTGATACTAACACCAAACAAAGACACTACATATAAAAGAAAATCACAGGCTAATATCCCTGATGAACATAGGTACAAAAATCCTCACCAAAATATTAGCAAACTGAACAATGCATTGGAAAATTCATGGTGGGAATTATTCCAGGAATATAATGATGGCTCAGTACCACAAAGCAATCAATGTTATATACCATATTAACAAAGTGAAGAATAAAAATTACATGAAAATCTCAATAGGTAAAAAAAAATGCTTTTGATAAAATTCAACATTCATTAATGATAGAAACACAACAAGTACGTATAGAAGGAACATACTTAAACATAATGAAGATCAGTTATGATGGTCCTACAGTTTACATGATAATCAATGGTGAAAAGCTAAAAGCTTTTTCTTTAAGATCAGGAACAAGACAAGAATACACATTCTTGCCATCTTTATTAAAAGTAGTATTGGATATCCCAGCCATAGTCAGAACCTGTCAACAAAAGGCACCCAAACTGGAAAGGAAGAAATAAAACTGTCATTGTTTTCAGATGACTGTTTTCAGATTACACTATTAAAAGAAATTCCTAAAGACACCACTGAAAACCTATTAGAATTAATAAATGAATTCGGTAAGTTGCAGGATACAAAATTTATACACAGAAATCTGTTGCATTTCTATGCACTAATACTGAAGTATCAGAAATCATTATCAAGAAAACATTCATATTTAGAGTTCCACTGAAAAGAATAAATACATAGAAATAAATTTAAACAAGGAGGTAAAAGACTTATACTCTAAACACTTTAAGACTTTGATGAAAGAAATTGAAGATGATGCAAATAAATGGAAAGATACACTGTATTCATGGATTGGAAGAATTGACATTGTTAAGATGTTTATACTACCAAAAGGAATATACCAATTTAATGCAATCCTTATCAAAATGTCCATGATGTTTTGAGATACTTAGAACAAATATCCCCAAAATTTGTATGGAGCTACAAGAGACCTCAAATAGCCAAAATAATCTTGAGAGATAAGGCCAAAGCAGGATGTATCATACTCCCTGACTTCAAACAATACTACAAGCAATAGTTATCAAAATATTGTATAGCACTGGCACATCCATAAATCAATGAAACAGAATAGGGAGCTCAGAAATAAGCCCATATATATATATATATATATATATATATATATATATATATATACAGTCAATTAATCTATGATAAAGGCAAGAATGGGGACAATACTGTCTCTTTGTGGATGTGTGTGCATACTAAGTTGCTTCAGCCATTTTCTACTCTTTGCAACCCCGTCAGTTCAGTTCAGTCGCTACGTCGTGCCCGACTCTTTGCGACCCCATGAATCGCAGCACGCCAGGCATCCCTGTCCATCACTATCTCCCAGAGTTCACTCAGACTCACGTTCATCGAGTCCATGATGCCATCCAGCCATCTCATCCTCTGTCGACCCCTTCTCCTCCTGCCCCCAATCCCTCCCAGCATCAGAGTCTTTTCCAAGGAGTCAACTCCTTGCATGAGGTGGCCATGCAAAGTACTGGAGTTTCAGCTTTAGCATCATTCCTTCCAAAGAAATCCCTTCAGAACGGACTGGTTGGATCTCCTTGCAGGCCAGGGGACTCTCAAGAGTCTTCTCCAACACCACAGTTCAAAAGCATCAGTTCTCTGGTGCTCAGCCTTCTTCACAGTCCAACTCTCACATCCATACATGACCACAGGAAAAACCATAGCCTTACCTAGATGGACCTTAGTCGGCAAAGTAATGTCTCTGCTTTTGAATATACTACCTAGGTTGGTCATAACTTTTCTTCTAAGGAGTAAGCGTCTTTTAATTTCATGGCTGCATTCACCATCTGCAGTGATTTTGGAGCCCCAAACAATAAAGTCTGACACTGTTTCCACTGTTTCCCCATCTATTTCCCATGAAATGATAGGACCGGATGCCATGATCTTCGTTTTCTGAATGTTGAGCTTTAAGCCAGCTTTTTCGCTTTCCTCTTTCACTTTCATCAAGAGGCTTTTTAGCTCCTCTTCACTTTCTGCCATAAGGGTGGTGTCATCTGCATATCTGAGGTTATTGATATTTCTCCCAGCAATCTTGATTCCAGCTTGTGTTTCTTCCAGTCCAGTGTTTCTCATGATGTACTCTGCAAATAAGTTAAATAAGTAGGGTGACAGTATACAGCCTTGACGTACTCTTTTTCCTACTTGGAACCAGTCTGTTGTTCCATGTCCAGTTCTAACTGTTGCTTCCTGACCTGCATACAGATTTCTCGAGAGGCAGGTTAGGTGATCTGGTAATCCCATCTCTTTCAGAATCTTCCAAAGTTTATTGTGATCCACACAGTCAAAGTCAAAGGCTTTGGCAAGTAGGAAGTTAAGAAACACCTGGAGTAACAGGCAAATTAGGCCTTGGAATGTGGAAGGAAGCAGGGCAAAGACTAATAGAGTTTTGCCAAGAAAGTGCACTGGTCTTAGCAAACACCTTCTTCCAACAACACAAGAGAAGACTCTGCACATGGACATCACCAGATGGTCAACACCGAAATCAGATTGATTATATTCTTTGCAGCCAAAGATGGAGAAGCTCTGTATAGCCAACAAAAGAAGACCAGGAGCTGACTGTGGCTCAGATCATGAACTCCTTATTAGCAAATTAAGACTCAAATTGAAGAAAGTAGGGAAAACCGCTAGACCATTCAGGTATGATCTAAATCAAATCCCTTATGATTATACAGTGGAAGTGAGAAATAGATTTAAGGGCCTAGATCTGATAGACAGAGTGCCTGATGAACTATGGAATGAAGTTCATGACATTGTACAGGAGACAGGGATCAAGACCATCCCCATAGAAGAGAAATGCAAAAAAGCAAAATGGCTGTCTGGGGGAGGCCTTACAAATAGCTGTGAAAAGAAGAGAAGTGAAAAGCAACGGAGAAAAGCAAAGATATAAGCATCTGAATGCAGATTTCCAAAGAATAGCAAGAAGAAATAAGAAAGTCTTCTTCAGTGATCAATGCAAAGAAATAGAGTAAAACAGCAGAATGGGCAAGACTAGAGATCTCTTCAAGAAACTTAGAGATACCAAGAGAACATTTCATGCAAAGATGGGCTCGATAAAGGACAGAATGGTCTGGACCTAACAGAAGCAGAAGATATTAAGAAGAGGTGGCAAGAATACATGGAAGAACTGTACAAAAAAGATCTTCATGACCCAGATAATCATGATGATGTGATCACTAATCTAGAGCCAGACATCTTGGAATGTGAAGTCAAGTGGGCCTTAGAAAGCATCACTGTGAATAAAGCTAGTGGAAGTGATGGAATTCCAGTTGAGCTGTTTCAAATCCTGAAAGACGATGCTGTGAAAGTGCTGTACTCAATATGACAGCAAACTTGGAAAACTCAGCAGTGGCCACAGGACTGGAAAAGGTCAGTTTTCATTCCAATTCCAAAGAAAGGCAATGCCAAAAAATGCTCAAACTACTGCACAGTTGCACTCATCTCACTTGCTAGTGAAGTAATGCTCAAAATTCTCCAAGCCAGGCTTCAGCAATACATGAACTGTGAACTCCCAGATGTTCAAGCTGGTTTTAGAAAAGGCAGAGGAACCAGAGATCAAATTGCCAACATCTGTTGGATCATGGAAAAAGCAAGAGAGTTCCAGAAAAACATCTATTTCTGCAACCCCATAGACTGTAGCATAGATGGGGAAACAGTGGAAACAGTGTCAGACTTTATTTTTGGGAGCTCCAAAATCACTGCAGATGGTGACTGCAGCCATGAAATTAAAAGACTCTTACTCCTTGGAAGGAAAGTTATGACCAACCTAGGTAGCATATTCAAAAGCAGAGACATTAGTTTGCCAACAAAGGTCCGTCTAGTCAAGGCTATGGTTTTTCCTGTGGTCATGTATGGATGTGAGAGTTGGACTGTGAAGAAACCTGAGTGCCAAACAATTGCTGCTTTTGAACTGTGGTGTTGGAGAAGACTCTTGAGAGTCCCCTGGCCTGCAAGGAGATCCAATCTGTCCATTCTGAAGAAGATCAGCCCTGGGATTTCTTTGGAGGGAATGATGCTAAAGCTGAAACTCCAGTACTTTGGCCACCTCATGCGAAGAGGTGACTCATTGGAAATGATTCTGATGCTAGGAAGGATTGGGGGCAGGAGGAATAGGGGGCAGCAGAGGATGAGATGGCTATTTAGCATCTCTGACTCGATGGACATGAGTTTGAGTGAAGTCCAGGAGTCTGTTATGGACAGGGAAGCCTGGCATGCTGCAATTGATGGGGTCACAAAGAGTCAGATACGACTAGTGACTGAACTGAACTGAACTGAGACTGTAGCATGCCAGGCTCCTCTGTCCATGGAATTCTCCAAGCAAGAATACTGAAGTGGCTTGTTATTTCCTTCTCCAGGGTATCTTCCCAACCCAGGGATTGAACTGTGGACTCCTGCATTGAAGGCAAATTCTTTACCATCTGTTCCACCAGGGAAGATCAGCTACATGCAAAGAATCAAACTGTTTAAGATGTCCTTTGTTGTGCAAATGTTTTTAAGCTCAATGAGGTGGCATTTATTTTTGTTTTTATTCTCATTACTCTAGAAGGTGAGTCAAGAAAGACCTTGCTGCAATTTATGTCAACGAGTGTTCTGCCTATGTTTTCCTCTAAGAATTTTTTAAAAATACTTTCTGGTCTTACATTTAGGTCTTTAATCCATTTTGAGTTTATCTTTGTAGATGGTGTTAGGGATTGTTCTAATTTCATTCTTTTACATGTAACTATCCAGTTTTCCCAGCACCACTTATTGAAGAGGCTGTCTCTGCTCCACTGTATATTCTGGTCTCCTTTGTCATAGATTAGTTGACTCTACGTGTGTGGGCATATCTCTGGGCTTTCTGTCTTGTTCCATTGATCTATATTTCTATTTTTGTGTGAGTACTATATTGTCTTGATTGCTGTAGCCATGTAGTATAGTCTGAAGTCAGGGGGCCTGGTTCCTCTAACACCTTTTCCTTTTCATAAGATTGTTTTTGCTATTCGAGGTCTTTTGTGTTTCCATTGTTGCTATTGTTCAGTCACGTCCAACTCTTTGTGACCCCATGAACTGTAGCATGCTAGGCTTCTCTGTGCCTCCCTGTCTCCTGGAGTTTGCTCAAACTCATGTCTGTTGATTCAGTGATGCCATCTAACATCTCATCATCCTTTGTTTACCCCTTCTTCTCTTGCTCTTAGTCTTTTCCAGCATCAAGGTCTTTTCCAATGAGTCAGCTCTTCACATCAGGTAGCCAAAGTATTGGAGCTTCAGCATCAGTCCTTCCAATGAATATTCAGAACTGATTTTCTTTAAGAGTGACTGATTTGATCTCCCTGCAGTCCAAGAGATTCTCAAGAGTCTTCTCTAGCACCACAGTTCAAAAGTACCAGTTCTTCAGCACTCAGCCTCCTTTATGGTCCCACTCTCACATCCATACATGACTACTGCAAAAACATAGCTTTGACTACATGGATCTTTGTTGGCAAAGTGATGTCTCTGCTTTTAATACATTGTCTAGGTTTGGTATAGTTTTTATTCCCAGGAGAAAGTGTCTTAATTTCATGGTTGCAGTCACTGTCTGCAGTGATTTTGGAGCCCAAGAAAATAAATCTGTCACTGTTTCAATTTTTCCCCAATGTATTTGCTATGAACTGATGGGACTGGATTCCATCATCTTAGTTTCTTGAATGATGAGTCGTAAGCCAACTTTTTTCACTCTCTTCTTTCACCTTCTTCAAGAGGCTCTTTAGTTCTCTTTATTTTCTGCCATTAGGTTGGTGTCATCTACATATCTGAAGTTACTGATATTTCTGCTGGCAATTTTGACTGTAGCTTGTGCTTCTTCCAGCCTGACAATTCATATAATGTACCCTGCATATAAGTTAAATAAGCACAGTGACAATATACAGTCTTGACATACTCATTTTCCAATTTTGAACCAGTACATTGTTCCACGTCTGGTACTAACTGTTGCTCCTTGGTCTGCATATAGGTTTCTCAGAAGTCAGATAAAGTGGTCTGGTATTCCCATCTCTTTCAGAAATTTCTACAGTTTGTGATATTTCCACATAAATTATAGCATCTTTTTTAAAATTCTAGTTCTGTGAAAAATGCTATTGGTAAAAAAAATACTTATTTCAAACATCTTTCAGACTTAATGCAAGACTTTTGTAACAATTTTTAGATTGCACCATATTGTATTCGGTTAAATTATTGTATTAAATTAAAATCCCATGTTGTATCACTAGAGAAAATAGAAGGTCACTGAAGAAATTCCTAATTTAGGTACATAACTTGAAATCCCTTAATTAGGTAGTTTTCTTCTAATTCCCACAAAATATTCCATGGGAAAAAACTTTCAAGCTTTCATTTCAGTTTGTGTATTTAATAAAAGAGCTACAGAAAAACCCAACAACAACAAAACATAAACTAAAAAATCAAACTGGACTTTCTCACACCACATACAAATATTAACTCAGTATGGATTAAAGACTTAAATATAATACTTAAAACTATAAAACTCCCAGAAGAAAATGTAGGTAGTCTGCTCTTTGACATCAGCCTTAGCAATATACTTTCACATCTATGTCTTCAGACAATGGCAACAAATGCAAAAATAAGTGAGATCATGGCAAACAAAAACTTTTACACAATGAAGGAGACTATCAACAATATGCATGAAAGGCAACCTACTGAACAGGGGAAAATATTTGCAAATGGCATGTCCAATAGGAAGTCAACACACAAAATATACAAAGAATTTTTAAAACTCAACATCAAAAAATTTGCTAAAAAATAGGCAGTGGGCCTAAATAGGCATTTTTCCAAAGAAGACATACAGATGGCCAACAGACACATGAGAAGAAGGTCAACATCACTGGTCATCAGGGAAATGCAAATCAAAACCACAGTGAGCTATCACCCTTCACATGGCAGAATGGCTATCATCAAAAAGACAAGAAATAAGTGTTGATAAGGATATGGATAAAAGGGAACCCTTGTGCACTGGGAATGTAAATTGATGCAGCCCTATGGAAAAAAGTGTATAGTTTCAAGAAAAGAAAGGAAAAATAGAACTACCATATGATCTAATAATTCTATTCTATCTGAAGAAAACAGAAACACAGATCTGAAAAGAAATTTGCACCCCAGTGTTCATGGCAACATTATTTAAAAATGCCAAGATATGGAAACAAGCTGAAAGTCCATGGACAGATATATATATACACACACACACACACACAAACATGGATATATACACACACACACGTGTGTGTGTGTACAGATATATGTATATGCATAAACACATATGTTATACATACATAATAGAATATTACTCAGCCATACAAAAGAATTAAATCTTTTTATGCAAATTAAAATTAAATTTGCAGCAACATGAATGGACCCAGAAGGTATTATGTTTAGTGAAATAAGTTGAGTCAGATAAAACCAAATACTGTATATTTTCACTTATATGTGCGTGCGTGTTAAGTCACTTTAGTCATGTCCAACTCTTCATGACCCTATAGACTGTAACCCTCCAGGCTCCTCTGTCCATGGAATTCTCCAGACAAGAATACTGGAGTGGGTTGCCATTTTCTTTTCCAGGGGTCACTTATATGAGGAATCTATAAAAGCAAGCTAACATAACAAAACAGGAAGAGATTCCCAGATACAGAGAACAAACTTGTGGTTCCCAGAAAGGAGGGGGCATGAGAGTGGGCATATAGATGAAGAAGACTGAGAAGTACAAACTACCAGTTATAGAATAAGTCACAAGATGAAATGGACAACACAGGGAATATAGTGAATAATTCTGTAATAATTTTGAATTATCTATAAAATGTTGAGCCATTATGTTCTACTCCTGAGACTAATATAATATTTTAAGTTCAATTCAGTTCAGTCACTCAGTCATGTCCGACTCTTTGCGACCCCATGAATCACAGCACGTCAGGCCTCCCTGTCCATCACTAACTCCCTGAGTTCACTCAGACTCATGTCTATGGAGTCCATGATGCCATCCAGCCATCTCATCCTCTGTCGTCCCCTTCTCCTGCCCCCAATCCCTCCCAGCATCAGAGTCTTTTCCAGTGAGTCAACTCTTCACATGAGGTGGCCAAAGTACTAGAGTTTCAGCTTTAGCATCATTCCTTCCAAAGAAATCCCAGGGTTGATCTCCTTCAGAATGGACTGGTTGGATCTCCTTGTAAGTTAAATACAATTCAATTATAAAAATTTTAAAAAGATGAGTACACTGAGGTTGAGAGACTTAAAGTGACTTACGTAAGCTCATATAGCTATGTGAGTAGTGAACCAGGAGTCAGACTCAAGCCTGTATGAGACTGAGGTTTGAGTTCTTCATGGTTACACTATACAAAGACAGACTGCTGGATCCACACGTGCTGGAATTTTATGTGCAAGAGCTTCTTGCAGATAGCTCAGAAATGTGTAAAACCTCGAGGGTGCATTTGTGGATGACCTCAGATGCTGGATTTTTGGAAAATAATCACTATCTACAGTTTTGGAAAATAATCACTATCTACAGTTTCATTTGAAGTATAATGCTCGTTATCTGGGGTTGTCTGTTTTTGAGAAGTATTTCAATCCATTTGAATGATGAGACATCAGTTTCACAGATAGAGACAAGGTCTCCATGGGACAGTAAAACCAGTTAGTTCCCCTACAGAAAACCATCCAAAGAGGTTCACTGAAATTGCTGATTATTAACATTTTCCTATTTTGCTAAAGAATGGGACATTCTTATTCCCAATTCTGACCTGTTAAATATTCTGTATTTACATTGCATTCTGGGGTTATTAATGTCTAATATCATTCTGTTAATTGTTTCATCATATCAGATGTTTAAAGCTGGAGTGTAATTCAGTGGGCAAGCACACTTTCAAAGCTAGAAATATGATTTTGTTCCTTGTGACCAATTTTGAGTCAATTTTATCATTATCCTAGAAATTTTAGTCATTTTGGCCATTAATTGGCATAATAGATAACTGATAGTTAACTGATAATAGATAACTGATTAATAATAGATAACTGATTAATTAATTAATGTTGGATTTCAACTTACCAACCAGAAGTTTCAAGTTAGTTATCTTTTTAAACTCAATGAGCAGAAGCAGCTGTATGGGGAAAAAATTTTACAGAATTTTTCTTCTTGTATTCCTCTACCCATATTTTTACTTCATCTTCTAATGATTGCTCCTCTGAATAGAGAGATAAAGCAGGAAATAGTGATTGCCTGGCTGTACAGATACAAAACTACTTGATATGGATACCAGGATTTCATTTTGGAAATATTTCACACCTGTAGGTTCACTCCGTCCTTTAAAAACTCCATTGCAATGGAGTGATCGGCTATCAACCGATGGGAAAATGAGCATAATCAGGGAGAATGGGGAGACTCAGAGAAATTTTGTCTTTTATTTTTCTCTTGCTCATTTATGATAGTATAATGTATAAATAAATTAGTTTAATGATACTGCACATTATTTTTCATATGTGGTGATTTAATTTTCAGGACAAACAACAGAAAACTATTATTCTATGATCAATTTAATAAATTGAATAATTAAAATTGATTAATAATTGCTTTCTATCTAGATATCTTAGCTCTAAAGTGTGTATTTTAGTAGAAAAACTGTAAGAGTCCCTTATATTTAATGTCTTTCTTGTGATAGGTTTGTGTGTATGCGATAGGTTTTTATGTTAACCTGTGTTTGGGCATCTTGTCTTGGCTATTAATATATTATTCTTTAATACTGTTGTTTCCCCTTTCTCATTATTATTAAAATAAGCCCCAAATGAATCTTTAACTTTCTAGTCACCTCTCCAGAACCACACTCGTTACTCCTTTTTGAATTTTCTATCTGAGACAAATATCATTTCTTCACTTGGGTTTGGAGACTAGTTTCATACTCATGAACTTGAGTGATTTCTCTGTGACTCAAGGTTCTCATCTTTCACCTAGTTTTCAAAAACATCTTTTCTTCTATATAATTGTTTTTTCACATTAAATTTAGTCACAGACTCGACAGTCAGCTGCATATTTTTTCAAGGAGTTACTATCTGGGAACTTTTGGTAGAGGAATCCTTCGCTGTGTCTCCCTGCCCAGTTCTCTGTCCTTAGCAAGGGAAGAACAATGATATTTAATTTGTGAGATTGAGAAAAGTCTCAGCTTCTTTTTGGTTCTTTCCTTTTCTTATTTGCCTACACATAGGAGGCAGCCCACCATTCTTCTGCCTTTCTTAGATAAAGTTACCTGGGAGAGGTCTGTGGTCTGCCTTCTAGAGAAAGATCTAGAGACTATTTCTGTCGCTGTCCCTCATCACTGAAGCTGGATTTCTTTGAGCCAGATGAATAGAAGAAGGTAATGATTTAGGGAAAGCTCTCCACTAATCCAAGCTCCCTTGTAAACTGGTTATCCCAGTCCAGACTTGCTGAATGAGGGGATTTTAGCAAATTTAGTAGAAGAGCCAGGATAAACTTCTGGCTCTGAAGGTAAAGATTTATTAGTGAGAAAGCTGACAATTTCATTTCCATTTGTCTGACTCCTGCCATCTCTTTCAACTCTTTCTGAATTTGGTAGTGAGGAGGATAGTTATAATAATCACTCCCAAACTCTTAGATGTTCTTCTTTTATTTTTAGGCTGAAAAACACATTCATAGCTTTAATTTGCTTGGAGGAGTTATCTATGCCTACTGTTTGTACCTTTAAACTTAATATTTCCTTTTCTACCCACTGAGAGCGTCATTACTGAAATGTGAGTTTCATGATCGCAGAAACAGAGTTGGAATGTGTCCACAGCTATAACCCTAACACCCTAGCTAGCATAGTGCCCACCACAGAGTAGGTACCCACCAAGTCTTTCTTGATTAATGAGTGGAAGTATTACGTATATGTTCATTTACATGGTATTAAAAAAACTCCGTTTTAGGACTCTGCCTTCCTAGGCACCTCTCTATCACATTTTCTATTTTTGTATCAAGATGCAACCACTTAGGTTACTTCCATATCTTGGCAGTTGTGAATGATGCTGTTATGAATATTGGGTGCATACATCTTTTCTAATCAGTGCTTTTGGTTTTGATAATATACCCCAGGGTGGAATTGATGGGTCACATGATAGTTCTATTTTTAGTTTTTTGAGAAACCTCCCCTCTCTTTCCCACAGCGCCTGCACCCATTTTCATTCCCACTGACAGAGCATGAGGGTTCTCTTTTCTGTGCATCCTTGCCAACATTTGTTATTTCTGTCTTTTTGATGATAGCTGTTCTGACAGATATGAGGTGATAGCTCATTATGGCTTTGATTTGCAAAGGTTTGAAACTCTTTGAGTTTTAAGATAATAAATAGTTCTCCATTTGCTTTAGGCTCTATTTAGGAAAAAATAATCTTTTTAGAAATAGTTGTCTTCTGGATGTTATAGTGCCGTCTGATAACTGCGTGTCTCTGGTTATGTGATGTGATAATATTTTCCCACGCTGAGCAATGTTCATTCCACTGCAACATTAAACATAAAAATGTTCCCTGTGGAATTCTGCATTTCTTTGAAGAAGGACAGTACATTTGAAAAGGCTTACTGATGATACATCTCCTTCTTTCTTGATGTGTTTGCAAAGACTATAAAATGAGACTTTCTAGTTAAATAATGTAAACCATATTTAAAATAATTTTAAACTGAAGGTAAACTAAATATATAGCAGTATTAAAAAGTCAATCTTGCAGTTGTGATTGTGAGGATATTTATGCTTAACCTGGCTCAGATCTTATAATTAGAAAAGTGCTACCCGCACACGTTTGTAATTAGAGATGTATTCAATATAGCTATTGTGTATATGCATGCATTATGAAACATATATCTATGAATAATGGAGATATTTCTTTAAGCTATATGTCTCCATTTTGGAGGACATTAATCTTTTTGATTTAGGTTTATTTCCATTTAAAGTTTTCCTGCATTACTTTGATCAGTTACATTTTGCTGAAATACTCAAATTTTTGTAACAGTTCATTCACCATAACACAATATTTAAGGTTGGCTTTGCCTCTGAAAACTAGCAGATTTGATGACAATATCTATAATCATGTTAAAATAGAAGCCAGCTTTAAACGCAGAGTTGTCTAGACATTGACTTTATTTACACCTGGAAAAATGAATAAAGAAATGGATATTTTTGCACATTTTCCCTCCTCCCACCACATAGCTCAGTGGTAACTGATTTCCTCAACACATCTGGACCCTTCCATTGTTCTTACCCAATAGTCTTTGTTAGCATTCTGACTTACCCTTTTCATATTTTCTGGAAGAGATTGTTTCTTCCCTTCCTGGACAGAATTACTCCTCTTCTTGAATATGTCTTTCCCAGATTTAAGACATTTTTTTTCCAGACCTGATATCCTTAACTTTGTTTTCATGATCGTAGTGGACATTTAGAGAATAGCAACTTATTTAGAGAGTTGGTTTGTATCTTTTCAAATCAGTTAATGCTTCTATTTGATAACTTATTTGTCTGGAGAAGGAAAAGCCATACAGCCCTAGACATACCCCATGTCCATACACATAGATATAAATTCATAGTAGTTGTTAAAAGCTATTCTAGTGTCCCAGGCATACTCTATTTTAGTGGTAGAAATTTTGTCCAAGGAAATATTAACATTTAGTATTTAGGAAATACTGAATAGAAGGTTCTTCTAATATCAACTCTCTCTTTCCTCCTGTGTTTTCTTGTGACAATAAAGCACTGTTAAGTAACCCTTCCTTTACCCTTTAGTCATAATGACAAAATTCTTCTATGAGTCTATTGCCTTTGTATCAGGAGGGTAGGGGCCCTGAGGCAGATGGTGACTATGAACAAGAGATGATGACACAAAATTCCCAAATCTTCCCAATTTATTTATAGATTCCTGGGAATGGCCAATACTAGTGTCTTTGCTATGCTAATCCAAGCTTTTTCCATATCTAAGTCCTTGAATCTGTCTTTATTTGCCTCACAGGAAAATCGAGTGCAAAGAACAAAAGAAAAGAAATGGGCTGAGAAACTTTAAAAAGTTACCTCAACAAAATGGAAAGAAGCATATTTATTTTTGTCATTGAGCTGATGATAGCATTTCAGACTTTGATTATGCCTTAAAGATCATCTGTTCTGGTCCTTTTTCAGTGCTTGAATCCCATTTCCCATATCCCCACCCAGTGGTTTCTTAGCTTCTGATCACTCCAGACATATGGTTAGTTGGTTTAAGTTTCCAGCTAATTAATGCAGTTCAAGGGATAAGAAGAATATTGACTTTTGAAGTTGGAAGAGTTGAAATCTTATTCTCATAGAGTAGAAAATATTTGAGCCAGGAAAATAATCTGCATTCCAGCTCCACTCTGCTACTTACAAGTTGAATGAGTCAATCAAAGCAAATGACTCTGTTTCTTCAGATCTCAGTTAATTCACCTATAGAATCAGGTAAAAATAACCTACCAGTCAACTCCATAGACTTGTATGATTCAAATAAGATAATGAAGACACATGGCAAACTAGAAAGCATATAACAATATTATCATATAGAAAAGATCTATAGAATGCACATTCAGGGCACATTACAGGCAGGTGGGAATTCTTGATGATAAAGTTAATAGCATTAATTTGTAACTTAACAATCTTTGTATAGGTCAGAAAAATAATTATTTAAAAATCCATATATTTTACCCAGCTATGTTTACTTTAAATTGAATGAATTCAATTATATGACAATTGATTAGAAATTATCATGTTTTATCTTTTTTTAATTGTTTGAATTTGCCTCTCTATACATATAATGGGTATGGGATGAGAGAAAAGCAGGGAGACATGAGCCTACCTAGGAGGAGAGAAATGCAGTTTTGATGATTCACAGAATACAGGTGATGAAATATTTAGAGATCACTTGGTATTTTATCCCATTTCTATTCCTGAGCATATAGATCCATAGAGATGCAGTATTTCCCCATGTCATAGAGTTACTTAGTGTTAGATGCAGGGCTAGAATTCAGATTTTTTTTTCATGGCCAGGTCATATGCTCTCTTAAATAGTTGTTGTTTAGTCACTAAGCCATGTCTCACTCTTCTGCGTCCCCATGGACTGTAGCCCCCAGGCTCCTCCGTCCATGGGATTTCCCAGGCAAGAATACTGGAGGGGGTTGCTATTTCCTTCTCAGCTCTTGAAAAGTACCAGAGTTTATAAATTGGTAGCATGGAACACTGTCATTCTTTCCTTACTGCTTTACTACATGGAAATCACTGTGAATCAATCTGCTTTGCTCTAAGCTTGGGCATACTTTGCAAGTGCGCTCAGTGATGCAATTCAGGAAGATCCAGCCTATTGATTAGTGGCAACTCCTACTCTGTATTATAGAAATTCCACTGGTGCTACTAGCAACATGTCACCAGTGGCAAGACCAGCTATACTTATTTACAGTAGCACAGTCTAGATGTGTCTGAGTCAAGGTCCATGGGGAATGACTCTTGGTGGGAAATCATGCAGTTAGTGGGCTTAGCAGCCACAGAAGAATGCATTTCTGGCCACCCACATTATGTGGGAGGCTTAACACTGACACAGATATTTGGACAAAGATTTGCCGCTATCAGTGCTGCCGACATGGGCTCCATTCCATCCTGGATTCCCCCAGAGTTGTTATAGATCATGAGAATCTGGCCTATTAGGCAATAACACAGTCATGGAGCTGAGACATCCTTACGAAGCCTAGCTTCCAAGGTTGAAGACACCATGAATCATCCTGTGCGGGACTGAAAGCACAAGAGGTTATTTTTAGGAGGAGACTTGGTTGAGGTTATCACAGGAATCTTGTGTGTAGGGCTAAGAAGGCTCAACTCTGGCTCTTTCCCCTCAGAGTATTTGCAGGGTGTCCCTCCCATTTGTGATTCAGTTCCGTTCAGTTGCTCATTCGTGTCCGACTCTTTGCAACCCCATGAACTGCAGCACGCCAGGCCTCCCTGTCCATCAGCAACTCCTGGAGTTCACTGAAACTCACGTCCATCAAGTCGGTGATGCCATCTAGCCATCTCATCCTCTGTCTTCCCCTTTTCCTCCTGCCCCCAATCCCTCCCAGCATCAGAGTCTTTTCCAGTGAGTCAACTCTTCACATGAGGTAGCCAAAATACTGGAGTTTCAGCTTCAGCATCATTCCTTCCAAAGAACACCCAGGGCTGATCACCTTTAGAATGGACTGGTTGGATCTCCTTGCAGTCCAAGGGACTCTCAAGAGTCTTCTCCAACACCACAGTTCAAAAGCATCAATTCTTCAGCGCTCAGCTTTCTTCACAAGCTGATGCCAAATCCCCTCTTATGCTTCTGAGGACACCAAGTGGGAAGCAGATGGGGATTCCAAAGCTAGGACTTCACTTCCTTCCACGCCCTGCCCCTAATCTGTCTGGAAACTATAAAACTACTTCAAAGGCAAGCCCCACCTATCAATATATTGAATTTGGTGTTAGGCTCATTTCCTCTGTCAAATGGGGACATAAGAATTCCTCGTTAAAGTATACATTATTCAGAAATGATCAAAACCTTCTACTTCTTCAAAATCCATTTATTTTACGCGATCACTTCCATGTCCCTGTTATTCTTGTACAATTTTTTTTTCAGGTATAATTGGTACTCAGTCGAATGCACAGATGTGAGAGCACAGTTCAGTGAGTTCTGACAAATGTGTACATTTAGTTAACATGCCTATTAAGATAGAAAACATTGATATCACCCTAGAAAATTTCTCTGTTCCCTTCCCTGGTCAATTTACTCCACACAAGAGGTAAACAGTATTTTTATTTCTATCACTAAAAACTCATTTTCTTGTTTTGAATATTCATATAAATGGAACCATACAGTACATATACTTTTATGTCTGGATAGTTTGCTCAGTATATTGATTCTGAGATTTATTTAAAATATATGTAGTCTTCCATCTCTCTGCATTTTACATTGTATGGTTTCTTTGTCTTTAAATACACACATCTGTTTTTCTGTGCATCTGATCTACAATTGCTACTTGTCAGTGAATTTTTCATTCCAGATATTTTTATACTTTGAATTTATACTTGATTTTCTTTTATGCTTTTCCTTTAGTTGATGAGATTTCCATCTCTTTACCTATTATGTACATATTTTTTATTTTTGAGTATATTTGGAGTAGGAAATGGCAACCCAGTCCAGTATTCTTGCCTGGAAAATGCCACGGACAGAGGAGCCTGGCAGGGTACTATCCATGGGGTCATAAGAGTTGGGCATGACTGAGTGACTTTCACTTTCATATTTATAATTTCATTAAAATTTGTCATCTCTTAATTTTAACTTCTGTGTTAAGTTTGTATTAAGCATTCCTCCTCCAAAATATGACAAAGGTCATGAATTTTTGCAATGTCTAATTAATTTTTAAAGTTATATGAGAGACAGTGTTGCATTATTGGGAGTCTGTATTTTCTTTTACAGATTTTTTTGTTTTATCTTGGCACATACTTAATTTGCTAATAAATTGGTGGTTTTAACCTTATTGGAGTTGATCTACAGTAATACTCTTTGTAAAACCAGACTAGCCCTAATTTTAAAATTCAGTCTTTTTGGAATTCAACTGAACACCTAGGTGTTTCACAGTTTCTATAACTGGTTGTTGCACTCCAGTAGTTTCTAGCCTTGTGTGACTTTGTGAATATCTATTCAGCTCACTGCCCCTTCTCCCAGTAGCCATATGTGTATATGTATATGCATGTGTATGGACATGCCTATTAAAATAATACCCATTTTATGTATACAAAAGCTGGGTATTGGGAATTCCCTGGCAGTCTAGTGGTTAGGACTTTGTACTTCCAGTGCAGTAGGCATGGCTTTGATTCCTGGTCAGGAAACTAAGATCCCACATGCTGCAGTATAATAATACCCCAACTTGGGTATTATTTTGATTTACAAATTATAGATGCAAGGGTAGTTTTTGTTACGTGAAAAAGTTTTGCATAGCACTTGGTCTCATCATTTGGAATTAAAAATGTTCTATGTGGATCATGACTTGGGTATCTATGTGGCAAAAAATTATAAAAAATGTCTGGAGAAGAATGTGAAATTTTCTGGTATGGAGACTGGTCAATCTGAAGAAGGCTTTAAGAGAATAAGGACTTTTATTCCTAAAGTGTGACAAGACATTGTCTCACATTAATAGCATCATTTCTCAAGTATGATGACTTTGTTGTCACACAAGAGCAGACTTTAGCTTCCTCATGTGTCAAATGAAGGTGATGATGCTACTTACACTTTGTAAATAAATAAGATGGCATGCCTACAGTGCTAGGGCTTCCCAGGTGGCTCAGTGGTAAAGAATTCATTTTCCAATCCAGGAGACACAGGAGATGTGGGTTTGATCCCTAGGTTAGGAAGATCCCCTGAATGAGGAAATAGTGGCTGCTGCTGCTGCTAAGTTGCTTCAGCTTCAGTCATTTCCGATTCTGTGCGACCTCATAGACAGCAGCCCACCAGGCTCCTCCGTCCCTGGGATTCTCCAGGCAAGAACACTGGAGTGGTTGCCATTTCCTTCTCCAATGCATGCGTGCATGCTAAGTTCCTTCAGTAGTGTCTGACTCTGTGACCCTATGGACGCCAGCCCACCAGACTCCTCTGTCCAGGATTCTCTAGGCAAGAATACAGGAGTAGGTTGTCACTTCCTTCTCGAATGAAGAAATAGCAACCCACTCCAATATTCTTGCCTCGAAAGTGTCATGGACAAAGGAGCTTGGTGGGCTATAGTCCATGGGTTCACAAACAGCTGGACACAACTTAGAGACTGAGCATGCATGCACACATAGAGTGCTTAGCACAGTGGCACATAGAACACGAGAAAAAGCCATTGCACTATTATGATTATTCTCCCTACTGGCATGTGATAAATACAGTCTCATAAGGTTTACCTCAAAGCCCAATAATAAATAGTGGCACTAGACTCATACCTAAGTTTTTTGACCCTAGGCTGAATGGCTATTTCTCTTGAATTGTGGATTATGCTAAAATAATATTAAAATTTATTGGAAAAAGAGAAGTTATGTGACAGTTTTGTTGGTCTTCTGAAAAGATGATTAAACTATACCGGGAACTAGCCTTGATGACTGAAAAGTCCCCAGCCAAGTCTTTAGGTTTTCTCTTAGAGTGTGTGTGATCTCTCTGGCTATGGATAGATTCAAAATCAAAACCTGAGCTGATGACAGGCAGACTTGACAGGACACATCAGTATCATTGGGTAGCAGTAATTATAATACCTTCTCCAATATCCTCAAGAAGAAACCATTATGTACCTGGCTTTTTTTTTCTCTCTCTCTCAATGGTGCCTTGAACTTCTACTATGTTATTTAGCAAAAAACAAGTTTAGATACTTGAATCCTAGATCCAAATGTGTAAAGGATTTCTCCTGTGCTTCAGTCCTGTCTGAAATTTCAGGGGCTTCTTCCTCCATGCCATGTCTTATCTCTCAGAGTAACTGTTACAAAGTCAGTTCTTCTTGGGCTTTCTGGGCGGCTCAGTGGTAAAGAATCTGCCTGCCAGTGCAGGAGACACACAAGACTCGGGTTGATCTCTGGGTCAGGTAGATCCCCTGGAGGAGTAAACAGCGGTGACCCATTCCAATATTCTTGCTTGGAAGAATCATGGACAGAGGATCCTTGTGGGCTATTGTCCATGGGGCAGCAAAAAGTTGAACACAACTAAGAACTCACACACAGCTCTTCTTGTCCTTTGAGATATTTTTCTTATCAGCTGTAGCCCTACCTCTGCTCGCTGTACTTGCCTGCTTCAGGTTTTGAGGAAAAGGGGATAGTACCTTTTCTGGGATTGCAGCATTGGAGGCTGGGCACACTGGGGTCAGCTTCAGATGGAGCCTCACAGTTCCCTTCCTCTACAGCTTCCAAAGGATTCTGGGTCTGAGTTCCTTGAGTAAACCTTTACAAACTCTGCACATCTGTTTGGTTCTCCTTTTTTTCCCCCAGAGTCTTTTTTTGAGTTCAAAATATGAACCTTTTTATGCACTGCCATTGGTTGTATAATTCATGTGTCACTTGCTTCCCAACATTACACAGCAGGAAACATAGCTCTGAATAGTCACTGTTCTTTAGTGGGCATCAGATAGAAAGATAGAAACTGATGTGTCCCTTCCCCAGGAGATGCTTCTCCCTCTTCCAGGTCAATTGTTAGCCCTGTCAGTAAAGCTCAGAACCTTACGAAAAATATATTTTTACATCTTTAAAGAATTAATCAGATAGTCAAACTAAGGGTATTGAGTCAATGTTCAGAGAGTGAAAAAATTTCTTTTTTTTTTTTTAAGGACTCATAAGAAATGGGTAAATGGACACTTTGTATTACAAGCTATCAAATAAACTCTTGGGGACTTTAAAATTAAGCTCAATTTTTGTAACTACCATCTTTTTATCATCTTACATACTGATGGCATAGTCATCTGCATTCAGTTTTTTCTAGTTTTTTTTTATGGTTTTTGGTAGCAGTGATTCTTTTTGTCCTCAGTGATATGAAATCTATCTTTGATTTCAGTATTTGGTTTCATTAAGGGCTTAGTCACTGTAAAGTCAAGAGAATCCATAGCTAGTTCTGTGCAAGAATTCAGTGCCTCCCATGAATTTTTAAACAGCTTCACAAGTTACTGTAATAAACTGTTGACACATTAATAGCTTTTAAAACAAAAGCTTGAAAGCTTTCAAATGTTATTATTAAAATCACACGCAACTGCTAGGTTTCTCTGGTAGAGAAGAAATGATAAAAACACTTAATAATAAAAACACTTATCAGTGGCATGTAGGGGACCCCAACTTATAGCTCAAGATGTTTCTATAAATCTTCAATCATTGTATTTGAACAGAGTAATGTGAAATTCTGGTGCTAGATTTGTATCTTCTAACTAAGTATAGGTTATATGGTATGGTTTTTTACTTATTGTTATTAATAATATACAGAACCATAAATGCATGATTTGTGGTAGGTTTAGCGTATGTTATAGCCTTGCTCTATCCACTTATAGTTTTCACGGCAAGTCAATGTGGTAAAATGGATGGAAATGTTCATAAACTTTAAGAGGCTCCCTGCTGCCAAGCATCTGGCCCACCATTTACCACTACATATGTAGAGTCTGCAGATACAACAGGGAATTGTCTTTGATCAAGGTCCCTAGAAAGACTGAGATGGAGAATTCCATGAAGAAATTTTATTATGGAGTACTCTTGGGCTCAGTGTCTGTGGGAATGTGAAGAAAGCAAGATTAGGCAAAGGAGCTGAATTGTGATGCAGTTTCAAAAATGACCTCAGCTGATCTCTCAGGGAGCTCTGGCACTTGGGTGGTCCTTCAGAGTTTTCTTGAACTGAATTAAGGGGAATGGACCATTGAATTTATCATTAATCAGTTACTGGATATGGATTGTCTCTGGAGCAGGGGTGTGATGTTGGGTGAGACAAACCCCTGTGGTCTCCAGGTCAGGTCCTGGATATGGACTCAGCTGTAAGCTGTCAGTAACCAGTACTTCCAGAGGTGGGTGGGGTGGGGGTGAGTGTCTTTATCCTGAAGGTATATGACTTCTGGGCAGTTCCCTCCAGTAGCCACAACTGAAAATTAGCTTCTATGTAAATTGTTAGTAAAATACCTTAACCTCATTAGTAATTAAGATAAGCAAATAAGACCATCAACTTTCTACTCTAGTTATACATTTTTAAATGTTGAAACCATGAGAGAACAATTAAAGCTGACTTTACTTGTTCTTCAGCTTCTGAATTTCAAGTCAATAGGAAAGGGAGTACATCAATTAAAGGGGCTTCCCTGGTGGCTCAGAGGTTAAAGCGTCTGCCTCCAATGCAGGAGACCCGGGTTCAATACCTGGGTTGGGAAGATCCCCTAGAGAAGGAAATGCCAATCCACTCCAGTATTGTTGCCTGGAGAATCCCATGGACAAAGAAGCCTAGTAGGTTACAGTCCAAGGGGTCGCAAAGAGTCAGACACGACTGAGCGACTTCACCTCACCTCACCTCTATTCAATTAATTAGAACTAGAACACCACTACCCCAGCCTTGTCTAACTCAATGAAACTAAGCCAAGCCATGTGGGGCCACCCAAGATGGGTGGGTGATGGTGGAGAGGTCTGACAGAATGTGGTCCACTGGAGAAGGGAATGGCAAACCACTTCAATATTCTTGCCTTGAGAACACCATGAACAATATGAAAAGGCAAACTCCCCAGGTCAGTAGGTGCCCAGTATGCTACTGGAGATCAGTGGAGAAAATAACTCCAGAAAGAATGAAGGGATGGAGCCAAAGCAAACGCTGCGGATGTGACTGGTGATAGAAGCAAGGTCTGATGCCATAAAGAACAATATTGCGCAGGAACCTGGAATGTCAGGTCCATGAATCAAGGCAAATTGGAAGTGGTCAAACAGGGGATGGCAAGAGTGAAAGTCGACATTCTAGGAAACAGCAAACTAAAATGGACTAGAATGGGTGAATTTAACTCAGATGACCATTATATCTGTTACTGTGGGCACGAATCTCTTAGAAGAAATGGAGTAGCCATCATGGTCAACAAGAGAACTGAAATGCAGCACTTAGATGTAATCTCAAAAACGACAGAATGATCTCATGTTTGTTTCCAAGGCAAACCATTCAATATCATGGTAATCCAAGCCTGCCAACCAGTAACGCTGAAGAAGCTGAAGTTGAACGATTCTATGAAGACCTACAAGACCTTTTAGAACTAACACTCCCCGAAGATGTCCTTTTCATTATAGGGGACTGGACTGCAAAAGTAGGAAGAAAGAAACACTTGGAGTAACAGGCAAATTTAGCCTTGGAATAAGGAATGAGGCAGGGGAAAGGCTAATAGAGTTTTGCCAAGAGAATGCACTGGTCATAGCAAACACCCTCTTCCAACAACACAAGAGAAGACTCTACACATGGACATCACCAGACGGTCAACACTGAAATCAGATTGATTATATTCTTTGCAGTCAAAGATGGAGAAGCTCTGTACAGTCAACAAAAACAAGACCAGGAGCTGACTGCGGCTCAGATCATGAATTCCTTATTGCCAAATTCAGACTTAAATTGAAGAAAGCAGGGAAAACCACTAGACCATTCAGATATGACCTAAATCAAATCCCTTATGATTATACAGTGGAAGTGAGAAATAGATTGAAGGGCCTAGAGCTGATAGATAGAGTGCCTGATGAACTATGGATGGAGGTTCATGACATTGTACAGGAGACAGGGATCAAGACCATCCCCATAGAAAAGAAATGCAAAAAGCAAAATGGCTGTCCAAGGAGGCCTTACGAATAGCTGTGAAAAGAAGAGAAGTGAAAAGCAAAGAAGAAAAGGAAAGATATAAGCATATGAATGCAGAGTTCCAAAGAATAGCAAGGAGACATAAGAAGCCTTCCTCAGTGATCAGTGCAAAGAAATAGAGGAAAAGAACAAAATGGGAAAGACTAGGGATCTGTTCAAGAAAATTAGAGATACCAAGGGAACATTTCATGCAAAGATGGGCTCAATAAAGGACAGAGATGGCCTGGACCTAAGAGAAGCAGAATATATTAAGAAGAGGTGGCAAGAGAACACAGAAGAACTGTACAAAAAAGAGCTTCACGACCAAGATGATCACGATGGTGTGATCACTAATCTAGAGCCAGACATCCTGGAATGTGAAGTCAAGTGGGCCTTAGAAATCATCACTACAAACAAAGCTAGTGGAGGTGATAGAATATCAATGGAGCTATTTCAAATCCTGAAAGACGATGCTGTACAAGTTCTGCACACAATATGCCAGCAAATTTGGAAAACTCAGAGTGGCCACAGGACTGGAAAAGTTTGGTTTTCATTCCAATCCCAAAGAAAGACAACGCCAAAGAATGCTCAAACTACCGCACAATTGCACTCATCTCACACGCTAGTAACATAATGCTCAAAATTCTCCAGGCCAGGCTTCAGCAATATGTGAACTGCAAACTTACAGATGTTCAAGCTGGTTTTGGAAAAGGCAGAGGAACCAGAAATCAAATTGCCAACATCCGTTGGATCATGGAAAAAGCAAGAGAGTTCCAGAAAAACATCTATTTCTTCTTTATTGACTATGCCAAAGCCTTTGACTGTGTGGATCACAATGAACTGTGGAAAATTCTGAAAGAGATGGGAATACCAGACCACTTGACCTACATCTTGAGAAACCTATATGCAGGTTAGGAAGCAACAGCTAGAACTAGACATGGAATAACAGACTGGTTCCAAATAGGAAAAGGAGTACACCAAGGCTGTATATTGTCACCCTGCTTATTTAACTTCTATACAGAGTACATCATGAGAAATGCTGGACTGGAAGAAGCACAATCTGGAACGAAGATTGCCGGGAGAAATATCAATAACCTCAGATATGTGACACCACCCTTATGGCAGAAAGTGAAGAGGAACTGAAAAGCGTCTTGATGAAAGTGAAAGAGGAGAGTGAAAAAGTTGGCTTAAAACTCAACATTCAGAAAGCAACGATCATGGCATCCGGTCCCATCACTTCATGGGAAATAGATGGGGAAACATTGAAAACAGTGTCAGACTTTATTGTTTGGGGCTCCAAAATCACTGCAGGTGGTGACTGTAGCCATGAAATTAGAAGATGCTTACTCCTTGGAAGGAAAGTTATGAACAACCTAGATAGTATATTCAAAAGCAGAGACATTACTTTGCCGACTAAGGTCCGTCTAGTCAAGGCTATGGTTTTTCCAGTAGTCATGTGTGGATGTGAGAGTTGGACTGTGAAGAAAGCTGAGTACCAAAGAATTGATGCTTTTGAACTGTGGTGTTGGAGAAGACTCTTGAGAGTCCCATGGACTGCAAGGAGATCCAACTAGTCCATTTTACAGATCAGTCCTGGGTTTTCATTGGAAGGACTGATGCTGAAGCTGAAACTCCAATACTTGACCACCTCATGCAAAGAGTTGACTCATTGGAAAAGACTCTGATGCTGGGAAGGATTAGGGGGCAGGAGGAGAAGGGGATGACAGAGCATGAGATGGCTGGATGGCATCACCAACTCGATGGACATGAATTTGAGTGAACTCTGGGAGTTGGTGATGGACAGGGAGGCCTGGCGTGTTGCAGTTCATCAGGTCGCAAAGATTCAGACACGACTGAACGACTGAATTGAACTGAGAACACAACTGAAACAACTTAGTATGCATGCATACATGGAACCTGCAAAGATCACTTCAGAAATGATGCCTGTAATGTCAAAGTTTAGCTATACTTGCCTGGTAACATTAATTAGTGAAATTTATTTGATCAATTTCATAGTGAGTATCTGTCAGAGGTGATTTTTTAAATAATGGCTGAGAAGGTAGATAGGAGCTAGTGTTTCCAACTTGTCCCAGTTTTCCCAGGACTGTTCTGATTTTAGCACTGAGAGTCCTGAATTTCAGGAAACTCCTGATTGTGGGTCAACTGGCATTGTCTGGTCATCAGCTGCCTATGATAAACAAACCTGCGTATGATAAACAAACCATAATTCATAGCAAAATGTCAAGCCTGATTTTGCAGGATTTTATATGGGAGTAAATAGGTAGATGGGAGGAAAGAATGACTCCTTCCAGCTTCTACAAACCAAAAAGACTCCCTTGGTCATAAGTAGAGGCCTGAATGTAGAACCTGGGCCGTGGCTGGCCATGAGTGAATTGTGATTGAGTTGCAGAATAGCACTTTCCCCCATCTTTTTAAAATTTTCATGTGCCTAAAACTAATTATAAGGGTGTAGAAGACTCTGGAAATTCAAAAAAAAAAAAAAAAAAAGAAGATTATGCTATTGTAGTTTCAAAGCCTTCCTTAGTTTAATCTATCACCAAAACCATCTCCCATGGAAATTCATGGTTAAAAAAAAAAAAAAAAGGGATTCAGCAGACGTTTATACTCAGTATATGAGAATACTGGAAATTTCTCTGGGTAGAAGTTCTACTTCATGGTGCCTTTTATCTATTATGAAGTAACTATGGATTTGTTGGGATGACTATAGAGGATGAGACAAGTTGACAGAATAAAACTGATATATTACACTCCATTAAGAGACAAGGGTAAGAGCAAGTTCAGGCTGTACTGAGTGGGTTTCTGCAGATGGGGGGCAGAGACAGTCTGCTTGGACTAGAGCGTGGTAAGCATATGGAGGCAATCTCTTCGAGGTTCTTGATGGCACTTTTTTCTGTCATGAGTGAGCCAAGTGGCAATGAAGACAGTTCATGGAGCCTGGTTTAACTCTTAGCAATTCACATATCAATGCTTTGAGCTGTGTGGGTGAACTGGTTGAAAATAAAACAGGGTAGTCATCAAGATCTGTGAGATCAGCCTTGCTTTGAAAGGTTTCAGACCTTGCTTCCTCTTTAATATGAAAGACTGTGTCTCCTCTTGTACCTTCTCCTATTAAGAAGAGCCACTTTAGGTCATGACAGCATCATGCATGACATCTGGATGAGCTACTTCAAACTTTGGCCGTGAAGGTTGCTTGCTTTGAGTGTTGTCCAAAGTAAAAGAAGAATTTCCGACAGTAAGATATAACCACTTCTAACCCTCTGCCTTTATGAATGAGTAGACACTATGATGTTCCACATGTCTGTGCTAGGCCAACAGACTTTATTTTGGGGGGCTCCAAAATCACTGCAAATGGTGACTGCAGCCATGAAATTAAAAGACAGTTACTCCTTGGAAGGAAAGTTATGATCAACTTAGCATATTAAAAAGCTGAGACGTTGCCAACAAAGGTCTGTCTCAGTCAGTCAGTCAGTTCAGTTGTTCAGTCGTGTCTGACGCCTTGCGACCCCATGAATCGCAGCACGCCAGGACTCCCTGTGTATCAGCATCTCTCAGAGTTCACTCAGACCCACGTCCATCGAGTCCGTGATGTCATCCAGCCATCTCATCCTCGGTCGTCCCCTTCTTCTCCTACTCCCAGTCCCTCCCAGCATCAGAGTCTTTTCCAATGAGTCAACTCTTCGCATGAGGTGGCCAAAGTACTAGAGTTTCAGCTTTAGCATCATTTCTTCCAAAGAAATTCCAGGGTTGATCTGCTTCAGAATGGACTAGTTGGATCTCCTTGCAGTCCAAGGGACACTCAAGAGTCTTCTCCAACACCACAGTTCAAAAGCATCAGTTCTTTGGTGCTCAGCCTTCTTCACAGTCCAACTCTCACATCCATACATGACCACAGGAAAAACCATAGCCTTGACTAGACAGACCTTAGTTGGCAAAGTAATGTCTCTGCTTTTGAATATACTATCTAGGTTGTTCATAACTTTCTTTCCAAGGAGTAAGCGTCTTTTAATTTCATGGCTGCAGTCACCATCTGCAGTGATTTTGGAGCCCCCCAAAATAAAGTCTGACACTGTTTCCACTGTTTCCCCATCTATTTCCCATGAAGTGATGGGACCGGATGCCATGATCTTCATTTTCTGAATGTTGAGCTTTAAGCCAACTTTTTCGCTCTCCTCTTTCACTTTCATCAAGAGGCTTTTGAGTTCCTCTTCACTTTCTGCCATAAAGGTGGTGTCATCTGCATATCTGAGGTTATTGATATTTCTCCCAGCAATCTTGATTCCAGCTTGTGTTTCTTCCAGTCCAGCATTTCTCATGATGTACTACTCTGCATAGAGGTTAAATAAGCAGGGTGACAATATACAGTCTTGACGTACTCCTTTTCCTATTTGGAACCAGTCTGTTCCATGTCCAGTTCTAACTGTTGCTTCCTGAGCTGCATACATATTTCTCAAGAGGCAGGTTAGGTGGTGTGGTATTCCCATCTCTTTCAGAATTTTCCACAATTTCTTGTGATCCACACAGTCATAGGCTTTGGCATAGTCAAGAAGAAATAGATGTTTTTCTGGAACTCTCTTGCTTTTTCCATGATCCAGCGGATATTGGCAATTTGATCTCTGGTTCCTCTGCCTTTTCTGAAACCAGCTTGAACATCAGGAAGTTCATGGTTCACGTATTGCTGAAGCCTGGATGGGAGAATTTTGAGCATTACTTTACTAGCATGTGAGATGAGTGCAATTGTGCAGTAGTTTGAGCATTCTTTGGCATTGCCTTTTTTGGGATTGGAATGAAAACTGACCTTTTCCAGTCCTGTGGCCACTGCTGAGTTTTCCAAATTTGCTGGCATATTGAGTGCAGCACTTTCACAGCATCATCTTTCAGAATTTGAAACAGCTCAACTGGAATTCCATCACCTCCACTAGCTCTCTTCGTAGTGATGCTTTCTAAGGCCCACTTGACTTCACATTCCAGGATGTCTGGCTCTAGGTGAGTGATCACACCATCATGATTATCTGGGTCATGAAGATCTTTTTGTACAGTTCTTCCGTGTTTTCCTGCCACCTCTTCTTGATATCTTCTGCTTCTGTTAGGTCCATACCATTTGTGTCCTTTATCAAGCCCATCTTTGCATGAAATGTTCCCTTGATATCTCTAATTTTCTTGAAGAGATCTCTAGTCTTTCCCTTTCTGTTCTTTTTCTGTATTTCTTTGCATTGATCACTGAAGAAGGCTTTCTTATCTCTTCTTGCTAGTTCCAAAGAATAGCAAGAAGAGATAAGAAAGGTCTGTCTAGTCAAGGTTTTTCCAATAGTCATGTATGGATGTGAGAGTTGGACTATAAAGAAAGCTAAGTACTGAAGAATTGATGCTTTTGAACTGTGGTGTCCCCTCGACAGCAAGGATTCTAAAGTAGATTAGTCCTCAGATTTCATTGGAAGGACTGATGCTGAGGCTGAAACTCCTGTACTTTGGCCACCTGATACGAAGAACTGACTCATTTGAAAATACCCTGATGCTGGGAAAGATTGAAGCAGGAGGAGAAGGGTACAACAGAGGATGAGATGGTTGGATGGCACCACTGACTCAATAGACGTGAGTTTGGGTAAACTCCAGGACAGGGAGGCCTGGTGTGCTGCAGTGCATGGGGTCGCAAAGAGTGGGACACAACTGAGCAACTGAACTGAACTGAAACCTTGGAGGAAAAAGTCATCCTAAAATTTTTAGAACAAAGCTGTCTTCATCAAGTAATAAGTAGCTTTTACCCTTCTTAAAAATAGCCACTCACGATTTGTTACTGGGTCCTAGCAGAGAATAAACACTTGACCATGAGATATTAAGTAGCCATGTAAATGGAGCTTCTTGTCATTTATTTATTCAGTAGGATACTTATTGTTTATCAGGCACTATTTTGAATATTAAAATTCTATTAATTACTCAGGGAACAAAAGAGATAAAGGCAACTTTGTTACATGTACACTGCCTATGATGGAGGAGAGAATGATTAATCCTCCTTGGAATAGGAGTTCATGCTCAAATTTCCATTTATTTTTCTGTGTATTAGCTTTTGCCAACTCTACCAACAATAGACTTACTGAATAATATATGCAGGGTCATATTAACAACAGTGTTGATTTGAAATAGGAAACACATTGTAATACAAAAGAAGTTGGGCAAGAAGCTACTGCTCATATGATTCTTTGGTTTCTCAATCATCCAGAAGCCAGTGGCCTTTTAAATATCATAATGACAGTATTTCATGTTTTCCTCCCCTGAAAATTGAACGGTACTGCCTTAGAACTTAAAATGTCAAGGGATAAACAAAGATTCAACAATGTTTATTCTGAATTGGAAGCTTAAACATCCGTCTTGACATTTTGAACTTCATATGCAACTGGTAAATAAAAGAAAAAAAAGTGGATGAGTTGTGAGATTAGCTGAAGTTATTAACCTTTACTTTCAAGTGGAATAATGTAGCTTCTACAAAAGTAGGGTATGGAAAAAAATCAAAGAAATTCAAGGATTCGTTGGAATGACCAAAATCAGGGGATCTAATCATAGTCATTAATAGATAATTAAATGTATGTCATAGTGGCAGAATAATGAAGAGGTAAAGTTTCTAAGGAATGAAGTTAGGTAGAGAGTCATGGAAACAAACTTATGGTGACCAGGGAATAAGGGGAGAGGGAGGGAAAAACCAGGAGATTGGGACTCACATATACATACTACTTTTTATAAAACAGATAACTAATGAGGACCTATTGTGTAGCACAGGGGCCTCTACTCAGCACCCTTGAATGATCTATATGGGAAAAGAATCTAAAAAATAGAGGACATATGTATATATATAACTGATACAGTTTGCTGTACAGCAGAAACAACACAGCATTGTAAATCAACTATACTCCAATAAATTTAAAATTTTTTTTTTTTTTTTTTTTTTATAAAATGAATCCTTGCCATTTGAGTTGCTGGCTAAGGAAAGTTTAGGGTATGGCTGAGCAGTAAAGGAAGAAATTCAATTCTGACCATAGTCTGCATATATTAACTTTTTAAAATTAAGGATTTCTTGTACTTCAAGATATTTGCATGTCTATCACTTCACAATTTGGAGTTTTGGACTTAGATCATGAAAGTTCATATTACTCACATTCTTGATACAAACTGGTATTTTAGAGGATACTTAGAGGTTATTGGGTATGATTGGTTTTAACTAGGAATTTGAGGCATATTATCCATGGGGCATTTCATCTTGTAGATGCCTGGTTCCCATTCCAGTTGCTAAATCAGAATCTTTAGAGGACACCTTGACTGTTTGCATTTTTTCTCTCTATTCCTAGATCCTATGTTAGATTCAGTAACTGAAAAAAAAAATTGGGATTGCTTCCTTCAGGGGATGACTGAATTTATTAGGAATACGATTTCATGTTAGGGTGTGTGCATATGTGTGTTGAAAATATTCATGAGGAAGAAGGTGTTATTTGATGTTTGCCAGCCTAAAGGAATAACTGTCATGACAGTCTGTCAGTGTTCAATGTGCCAGCCTCTGAGTTCCTTTACTACCTGGAAGGAATTCATGGTCCTCTTAGTGAAAGATAAAGCTTACCTCCAACTATAAAGGCAGAAAATTCCAGATGTTATTTTTCCCTCAGGTTTTTTACAGCTGTGGCATGGGTAAGTGACTTAGGCTTGGTCAGTGAATGGAACTAGCTCTGGATTTTAAACTGGAAGCTGGTATAGAAGAAACTTCCTGTCATTGATGGTGATTAGTTTTCTAAATAGTTATTTCAGTGTCAATGGTAGTATTTCTCCTGTGTGTGTGGGTTTTTTTTTTTTTTTTTGAGATTCTGGTATCTCCAAACTACATGTGTGTTGTCTGATAGTAGTAAAGCTCAGTAAGTGATAAAGTGATATTTAAATTAAATTGAATCACTAACTGTCTTCTTTCCTGCTAATAATCATAGTAGTTTAAACCTGGAAGGGATTAAACAATTCTTATAACTCAGTGTTTAAAGCAAGAAGTCATAGAGTTCATTTATTCACTAGGTCTTAACTAGTGAGCCCATTGTATTGAGATTGCCAGAGATTTTGTTTGGATTTTTCATAAGATGGTACGAAAAATCCAAATGAACATTTTGGCCAACCCGATAGTTCTCCTGAATAAAAATCTCTAGACAAAGGTGTTTGTCACAGTCTGGTCAAGAAAACAGAAACCACTTTGTATGTTTCAAAAAAAAAAGAAAAGAAAAGAAAAGAAACTTACTGAGGTAATTATGAAAAATCAAACAGGACAAAATGAGGCACCCAGAGAAGAATGAGCAAGACCAGGAAGGCATTCCTTGTCTAAGGTTGTAGGGACAGGTAGAAGAGGTGGTGATAGTCGTGCCCAGAGGACTCTCCAGGCAGCTAGAACCTCGATAGAGGTTTTCCTGTGGGAGCTGGAATCAAAAAAATCAAAGTCTGTGCAGCAGGAGTGGAAGCCATGGAGTCAATTAAGTATTTCCAGTAATGCTACCCAGAGATGTCCATGAGAAGTAGGTTGACTGTCTGCTATTTAGATGGATCCTGATGTCTAAACCTTAAATCAAGCATAGGGGGCAATTCCTGTTTCTACCTGTACTTCCCCATTCTTTAGGAACAGTAAAGCTACAGGGCTGGGGGCTGATACCATAGCTTCTCCCTTCTTATTCACTAATATCTTACCAGTGTTTTGCACTGGCCAAACCTAACCACAAGCCAACTGACAAAGAAGCCTGTGAAAGAAAGTCTCCAGTGGTCTATCTCAGAGTAAAGGAATGGCGAAAAACAGAACTGAGCGCAAACAGGCAAATGATCAGACACTGTCTTGGAGCATAAGTACATCTCAGTTCTACAAGTGATTTTGATGGTAAAAGTCTCAGTACAGAATTACTCCCTTATTTTTTAAGATAGGAAACTATGTTCCAGGTAAGGAGTGACTTTGGGCTCCCCTGGTGGCTGAGATGATAATCTGCCTGCCACAGGGGAGACACGGGTTTGAACCCTGGGTCAGGAAGATTCCTTGGAGAAGGGAATGGCTACACACTCCAGTATTCTTGCCTAGAGAGTCCCATGGACAGAGGATCCTTGTGGGCCACAGTCTATGGGGTCACAAAAGTCAGACATGATTGAGTGACTAATAGTAACTAAAGAGTGACTTTATGAGTTCCCAGATTCACTCATGAACGGATACACTGCAGGTCCTTCAGGGATCTCTGTGTCTTTGTTATACAAGTAAGGATGGGGTACCACTTAGCACCAAGTGGGACTATTTAGAGGGACTGGCCTAGTGATAGAGCTCTAAAGACATAGTCCAATCCTATCATTAGGTTAATTAAATATTTTATTTTAAAAGAATTTGTTACATTTAGGTGCAGTTGATTTGAAATATTATATTAGTTTCAGATGTACAGGACAGTGAATCAGTATTTTTACAGATTATAGTTGATTAGAAATTATTACACGATAATGGCTATGATTGTACTTATATAAGGCAGGTTAAATTTGGATATTTTAAACCAAATTTTTTTCTTGTGTTCCTGTTGCCATCTCCATTTTCTGTCTTCCGGTTACATAAATTCTTTACATATTAGTATAGATAGGTGGTAAATGAACCAAAATAGGCAGGTGTATGCTTGGGCTCAGTTGTGTTTGACTCTTTGCTACCCCATTGACTGTAGCCTGCCGCACTCCTCTGTCCATGGGGATTCTCCAGGCAAGAATACTGGAGTGGGTTGTCGTGCCCTCCTTTAGGGGCTCTTCCCAATATAGGGATAGAGCCCAGGTCTCCCTCATTACAGGTGATTTTTTTTTTTTACCATCTGAACCACCAGGGAAGCCCAAACAGGCAGGAGAAGGACCAAAATAGGGAAATGATAATGGCATGGATTTGGCCTTTAAGGTATTCCAAAAATGCTGTGGGAGAATTAGTACAAAAACTCGGGCTTCACTGAAGTTAGTGACATTATAATTGGTGGTATGCAGCAGGAATAGAATATGTACATAATATTCAAAATTAGGTGGGATGGGATATTTCAGATAAACAGGCAATCAAGAGAAGTTTCCTACAAAGTTCAGCTTGCTAGGAAGGAAGGTTGACAAGAGCATGATACATTATTGGGACCAGGAGTAAGTCAGTAGACTTTCAGAGTATCTACTCTGAGCAAAGGAATGAACTAAACAGGAAGTGAGGCATAAGGCAAGTCTATAAGAAAAGAATGGGGATGAAGAAAAGGTGATGGCTCAGTGGATGTGCAATAGCAGAGTTTCCTCAAGGTTCGGTTCAGTTCAGTTCAGTCGCTCAGTTGTGTCCGACTCTTTGCAACCCCGTGAATTGCAGCATGCCAGGTCTCCCTGTCCATCACCAACTCCCCGGGTTCACTCAAATTCACGTCCATCGAGTTGGTGATGCCATCCAGCCATCTCATCCTCTGTCGTCCCCTTCTCCTCCTGCCCCCAATCCCTCCCAGCAACAGAGTCTTTTCCAATGAGTCAAACTCTTCACATGAGGTGGCCAAAGTACTGGAGTTTCAGCTTTAGCATCATTCCTTCCAAAAATATCCCAGGGCTGATCTCCTTCAGAATGCATTGGTTGGATCTCCTTGCAGTCCAAGGGACACTCAAGAGTCTTCTCCAACACCACAGTTCAAAAGCATCAATTCTTCGGCGCTCAGCCTTCTTCACAGTCCAACTCTCACATCCATACATGACCACAGGAAAAACCATAGCCTTGACT
Organism: Nanger dama; assembly: GCA_917880005.1. Taxonomy (NCBI): domain Eukaryota; kingdom Metazoa; phylum Chordata; class Mammalia; order Artiodactyla; family Bovidae; genus Nanger; species Nanger dama. The sequence continues at coordinate 2,204,725 of CAKJTW010000075.1, forward strand.
AGATGGACTACTATGAACAAAGCTAGTGGAGGTAATGAGATTCCAGTTGAGCTATTTCAAATCTTCAAGGTTAATATAAGCTAACAACTGCATTGTACATTTTAGACCTACAAGCTGAATGCTCCTAAGTGAGTCCTGTCCTGATTGAGATGGGTTCAAGACCAGGGTGGGGCTGATTCTAGGTGAAAGATGGAGATGACTGCTGCTGGATGAGCCTGAGAAGACAGGACTGATGTCCACTCCTAGTCACTATCTATCAAGTAGACTTGAGATGTAGATGAAGCTAAAGGTTCACATGGTCTTTAGCCTCTGGATTTGAGTTTTCTGATTTGGTTCCTGACCTCAGTTCTGCCCAGAGCCTCCAGACCCTGTGATTTTCTTACTTGGTGTTGGAACCTTAGGTAGGAGGTCCCACAAAACATTCACTGTTCAAGACCTCACAGGATGACAAAGTCAGTTTTCCCTAATTTTTGGCATATCTAGTGGAAATACCTCTAGAAGACTACTTCCTATGATTGCCTTTACTTTTAAAATTATGAAAATCTCTCATATTCATTGATAATTTTGAAATTACATCAAATCCTTTAATGTGAAAGCATTGTCTGCCATTCCCTCTCTTCAGTTCTACTCTGTGTTGGTAAATAATTTTAGTTACTTGGTGTGATAAAAGATTCTGAATGAAGAGCAGTTATTTGACAAGCCCCTATTGTCAAAGAATATATATTCCTTTGTTCAAGGAAGAATTTCTTCTGACCTCAGGCTCTGAGAGATCTTGAAAAGTGTGGCTCTCAGATTTTGACAGGTGATCTTCCTTTGAGTGGAGTAATTAAAAGATATGTTATTTAGGGGGAAAATACAGGCAATTATTCTGATGTTCTTCCTTAGATGATGAAAGATTGAAGTGCTTAGAAATAAATGTTGCCTTAATAACTTTACCAAAAATTTCTGTTGAGCAGAATCCTTATGTTAGAGTTGCAGTGTATTGATATCTAAATACCTTAGCCTTTTAATCATTGGAATGATTGGTGCTAACAAGAAAAGAAAATCTACTTGAGATGGAAAAGAAAGTTGGAGAGTGAATTTTCAAAACATATAGATGATTTATGTCAAGTAGAATCACTGGTGGTTAACTATATTTTCAGTATTTCCCCAAATAGTTTGATGATCATACAGATTTGCTGTAGCCCTGCCTGGAGACAGAGGCTTAGGTTTTATTATCAGCTGTCAAGGATCCCTGTGTAGTTGAGACTCCAGTAAATTTTCATTTTATCAGACATACGTTGGAAAAGAATTTTGCTTTGCTTCCCTATGTCAGTTGCAAGAATCATTTTTGGCTAAATTTGATATTTAATTTAAAAAATCCTCATAAATCTGTTCAGCTGCCTGAGTCACAAAGTGATTAACCACTTTAATTCTAAGTTTTTATTCTTAAGGGAAATAAATTTTCAGGTATGTTTTCTACATCATTAGCATACATTTGACAGGTATTTTTAATCTGACTTTTCAGTCCCCTTCATTTCATCTTTTGTTTCGCTAAGATTTTTGAATGAAAATCTTTACCTTTAGACAATAGCTAATTGGCAAAGGTGGGAGGTGAATGTTGATTATTTAGTGGGTTGGTTAGGACCAATATTGGCTCCCTACTTGTGATGGGCGTAAGGATAAGTTGAAACTTCCATTGCTATTGCTATATCTCGATTAGGAGATACAGAGACTCACCAGAGAAAGGTGAGTCTTCTCTGCAGGACAATGGGAATTCAAGGCTTGGATGAAAGAACAAGTAGATAACTTAAAGCTCTCCAGGACAGAGGATTGTGTGGCTCAGTAGAATACCATGGAAGAATAAAGAATTAAAATTTTTTTTCATCGGAATATAGTTGATTTACAATATTGTGTTTCTGTTTGTTTCTGCTGTATGGGAAAGTGAATCAGTTATCATATATCATATATCTTCTCTTTCTTAGATTCTTCTGCTATCTAGGCTCTAGAGATTGTCATAATGAGTGAAGTGAGTCAAAGAAAGATAAATATCCTATATCACTTATATGTGGAATCTGAAGAAAAGTATCCAAATGAGCTTATCTACAAAGTGAAGTCTTTTTTGTTTTGTTTTTCAGAACAGATGGTTAAAGCTGCAAATAATGTCAGTGAACATTCTTTAGTATTGAATCAATTGTGAATGAAAATATAACTTGACAGTGAGAATGACCCAGAGATGTTTTACAGTCTCTTTGTCCCTGGGGTTTGGGATCGGGTCTCAGGGGTTACCATGAGTCTGTGCCTTGAGACCCTCAATGCTGGGAAATACTAAGCACATACATTTTTAAGTCTCTTGGGACTAGTGAACCCAAGACTCCTGATAAAAGAGCTTCCTGGTGCTTTGAAGATGAGAGAACTCTAGGCAATTACTGATCTTGCCATCTAACCATAGTACTTAATGGCAAGATACCCTGTATGTGTGCATATTAATACATATACCTAATTAATACATAATAATACATATTAGATGCCCTGTATGTGCACACACATACACATGCAACATATTGTCAGAATTCCATTTCAGATATATTTGTTTGATAACTTTTGTTTTGCTTTGTTTTTTATTAAATTGTGTTGCAGTATAGTTGCTTTACAATGTTGTGTTAGTTTCTATGTACAGCAAACGTGAATCAGTTATACGTTTACATAGATCACCTCCCTTTTGGACCTTCTTCCCATTTAGGACACCACAGTGCATTAAGTAAGGCTCCCTGTGCTATAAAGTAGGTTCCCATCAACTGTCTATTTTATACAAAGTATAATTTGTAGGGACTGTGGATGGTCCTAGAGAGTGTCATACAGAGTGAAGTAAGTCAGAAAGAGAAAAACTGTATCATATTATTAAGGTACATATAGAGAATCTAAGAAAATGGTATAGATGACCTTATTTGCAAAGCAGAAATAGAGACAGAGATATAGAGAACAAATAAATGGATACCGAGGGGGAAGGGGGTGGGATGGGAGGAACTGGGAGGTGGGGATTGACATATATACACCTTTGATACTATCTATTTTATGACTTTTAATGTGCTATCTAATTCTAAAAGTTATACTTAAAGGTATGACCTTCTGACAGATATATATCTTGACTCTACCACATACTAGTGGTAAGAACTTGGGAACAGGAATTGCTACCTAAATGTGTTATTATGAAAATAAAACAAGGGTTTAAACTGTGAAGTGCAATACCTGGCATGTAGTATATGCTCAATAAGTGTTGGCTATTTAAAAATAATTTTTCACAAGTCTCTTAAATTCTTAGCTGAATTCCTCCAACTCTCTCACCTGTGAACTTAGAATAGTAAAGGTTTTCCACAGAGAAGGTGGGTAGAGTATTTGTTCATCTCTTCCTGGACTATAACTTATTTTTCATTTGTTAGTAATTTGCTGAATATAGGACTTGTCTGCCTAAGTAGCTTAAAATATCACACTGGGAAAGGAAAATACCTTATCTGCTTTTGTTATTCTCGAAGCCACTTAACGCAGTGTTAGACAATGAATCTCCACTGGTTTGCAGATGGCCATGCTTGTACCTCTGACATTTCTCTTCTGTCCCACCATAGCTACCAGCATCAGTTTCAGCTTTTGGACTTGACGTTAATGAAGGAGATGCAGAAGCTTTGGGTGTTAGGGCACATACAGGAGTCATCTATAATTAAGATTTCAATAATGCTCTAGGTGGCAATACAGTTACTATCCCATATAAAATGTGCAAACATCAACTTGAAATGTGGAAATGTTTTCTTTTTTGTCTGTTTGGTGCCAATTCACCCATCTGACTGTTGCTATTTTACAACGTATAACCTAGCTGATTTTCCATTGTGCACCCTGGGATGAATGTCTGAGGAAACCTGACAGGAATGGTCACTAGGAAGTGTGGGTCCCTATGACCGCTAGGTAGCCTGGAAGTTAACAGAGACTTAGGTGACCCATTAATAACCAAGAGACAAGTTAGTTTAAAAAGAAAAGCAAGGTTGAGGGGAATCCATTGAATGGTTTGAAAGTTTTGTGCATATAGTGTTTTGTAGATGCAGTATGAATGTCATCTACTCTTTGGAAAACCTAAACTCTTCTGATTATTATGCCAAAAATGACCCTAATGGTTGTTATGACCCTGATGATCTTAGTGATCCATTAGGTCATGTGATGACCTGATTCAGAACCTGAGTGAACAAAGCACTTTAGTTTCTAAGCTCATTCCAGATTTCCTCCTCCTGAGGCATGCACATTACTGTAATGATACATTAGTTAAGTCAGCATGTAGATTGTACAATGATAAAAGATTTTGCCGTTTTGTTGGTCATCAAAAAATGTAAATCAATTTTTTAATATCTATCTTGATTATTATGTGCTTTATAAAATAACTATGTTATACAGAAGCTGTTATTTTCTTTGGAAGTGGAAAAAAATGCTGGTTTCCCTTGAGGAATAGAGAAATTTACTGTGAAATTCATGTTTATTCTGTGGGGAATGTCCTATAAACTGCAAAAGAATTCACAACTTTTTGTAGTTTGGCAGAGAGGACAATTCTGGTGATCATTCTGGTGTTTGAAAAATGAAGACTAAAATAGGAATTTACCTCCTTGTAGAAGAAGAAAAGAACAAATATGTAGAAGAGTATCTAGCATTGAGTTAATGGAAGAGAGAGAAGTGGCCTGTATTTAGGTCAACATCGAATCATTATATTCAAAACTAGATTTTGAGCCAGTTTGTGGGTGGAAGACTGGCAGGGAAGCCATTCAACAAAGAGGAAAGAGCAGAGAGTAAGCAGACAGAGGGCAGAAGACAGAGAGATGGAGACATAGACGAAGATGTAGAGAGAGGTGGTCCAAAGTAAACAAGCAGATATAGAGAAGGAGGCAGAAGAAGAGCTAATGATACAGGAAAGACACAGAGAAATGAATGAGAGGGCAGGACTCTTCCACATCATCACGGGGAAAACTTATGGGAGATTTTCCAGTTTCACAAAAAACATATGGTTTCTGGAGCCAAGGAGCCTGGATACTTGGACATCCATATCCTTTTGTAACATACGCACATGTGACAAAATGCTGTCTTCAATGTGCATGGAAATGCATTGTTAAAAATCTGATGTTCTATGGGTTTTGAAAGGTGTGGATTTTGGTGAAAGACTCCATACTGATAGGCTCTGTAGTTTTGTAAGAAAGTCTGTAGAATGTTTTGCACATGTTAGCTTCAAGGCATGACTGATCTGCTTTCTACTCAACAGTATGCTCTGTGTTTTCTTTACTATCTCCCACCCCCAATTCCCTCTAAAGATCAGTGAAACCCTAATTTTCCTGTCTGATATCTCTGTGCTCTATGAGAGCCATCCTATGCCTCTTTTTCATGAGGTTATAAAATAACATGAAGAAAAATACCTTGACAATTTTGTGCTTTAAAAATAGAACATCATATATCATTGTTCTCTTATTTACCTATGATGGTTAATACTTAGATTCAGATATCATAAGGGGCTTATCATATCTATTGATTGTGTTGATAAAATCTTATTTTTCATTAACTCCTTCCTCTTCTTAAAAATAGCCATTACTCTACAGGATTTGCTTGGCATGTGGTCTTCAGCTAAAGACTATATAATCTTAATCTTCCTTATAGTGAGACAGCTATGCAAGTGAGTAATTTCAGGCCAACAGAAATATGAGCAGAAGTAATGAACGTAACTGGGGCTTCCAATGTGGCTCAGTGGTAAGAAACCTGTCTCTGCCAATGCAGGAGATATGGGTTCAATTCCTGGGTGGGGGAAGATCCCCTGGAGAAGGAAATGGTAACCCACTCCTGTATTTTTGCCTGGGAAATCCCATGGACTGAGGACTTGGTGGGCTACAGTCTATGGGGTCACAAAGAGTTGGACACAACTTAGTGACTGAGCAAGCACAATGCATGTAACTAGATGGTCAGATCCTCAAAGATAGAACTCCAGATTTCTTCTTATGCTCATTTGCCTTGATGGAACATGTATATGAAGGGAAGGCTTCTTTAATCTTGTAATCAAGGACCTCTGGGATCCTGGGGCACATCGGCTTGCCAGTTCTGGGATAATGTTTTCTGGACTTCTATATGAGAGAGGAATAAGCTCCTATCATAAGCAGGCCACTGAATTTGGGGTCTTTTTGTAATAATGCACTACAGTTTAAATCCAGTTCTAAGCACTTTCTTATTAGGCTGGTGTGAAATTTGGCACCAGTGAACACTGGAGGCATCTCTCTTCCACTTGGACTTGGAAAAATCCTATAGTCTTGCTCAGTACACTGGGGCAGGAGGAACTTTTCCAGTCATTAGTCTACACTGGGCTCTACCAAGAATTTTGCTGTTCAAGCCCAGATGGTCTCTTCAGACCTAGAAAAGCTGTTGACTCTGTGATATCTCTGTAGAAATACTGGCTGAAGGTCCATTCACTTTCTAGGGCACTGCCATTAGGCACCGTGTAGTTCTCCACCACTCAAGGCCCTCTGATTTCTGAATTTTTGTCCTTTCTGCCAGAATCTTCTGATTTTCTGCCCTCGAGTACTTTTTCCTCTTTCACCTTGTAATTAGACCCTTCTAATAACATCAGAGAGATTTCAAAAAAGAAAAGTAATGTCACTATGATTTCTAACTTTCACCATCAAAAAATCCATCAAAATGAGGGAACGTGAGAGTCCTGCCTGCTTGTTAAGAATGGTGGCAAAAAGTAAAAGAATAAAAATAAGCATTAGGAGCATATTTGATATAAAAGATCATAGAAATATTTCTAAAGAAAAGTTAATTTTAATGGTCCCTCATGCAGTGCATATACGTGATAGAAATAACATATTGAATTCAGATTGGGATTTTAGTAGATGGCTTTGATGAATTACTAAAACTTTGACTTTTGAGACCTTAGCATTTTCTGGCAAAACTGAATTGAACAGAAAGAGGAGTTACCATGTTGGTTTTATTTTGCATAAAGCATTGGTTACGAAGTAGCCACACTAGGGAGGGATCCTCATGGCACTTGGAAGATGTCTATATCCATAATATTCTCCAGCAACTACTGGTGACCTTAAATCACTACCACTATGTTCTGTGATTTGATATGGACCTTAAAAGAAGTTAATATTAAAAATTAAAATATAATCAGTGATTAAACCCTTAATGCATGCTGCTAGATCCTGTGGTTGCCTGGCTGAGAGCACAGGAAGTCGTAATGAGTGAAGAAAGGAGAGAGTGATTGTGCAGTTGGAGTACAGCTCCAAACAGAACAATCTGGCAGGTATGGTGAAAATGGGATTTGAAAGAAGCAAAGACAAATATCATATGATGTCACTTATATGTGGAATCTAAAAAATATGGTACAAATGAACTTATTTACAAAACAGAAATAGACTCACAGACATAGAAAACAAACTGATGGTTACCAAAGTAGAAAGAGGGGAAAGGGATACATTAGGATTTGGGGGATTAATAGATATGGACTACTATCTATAAAATATAGGACTTCACTGGTGCTCCAGTGGTGGGGACTTCACCTTCCAGTGCAGGGGGTGGGGTTTGATTTCTGGTTGCTGTGCACCTGAAACATTGTAAATCACCTATATTTCACTTAAAAAAAAAAAAGGATAAGGGTATAGGAAGGCAAAATGGGGATACAGTATGTCACTCAGTTTTTGAAGCCAAGAACTGTTAACATTAGTAAGAACCCAAGGGAAAAGTGGTAGAAAGTTGTATTTTCTTTCTGTTTTGAAAAGTTGCTCCCTGGATTATAGCTTATTATATTATTTATTTTACTACTATGCTGTATTGTAGTTTCAAATATGCTTATTTTTATATACGCCACATACCACAGATTTGAGGAAGTTTACAGAAACATTGCTGACAAATGTTCATTTAGTCAAAGCTGTGGTTTTTCCAGTAGTCATGTATGGATGTGAGAGTTGGACTATAAAGAAAGCTGAGCGCTGAAGAACTGATGCTTTTGAACTGTGGTGCTGGATAAGACTCTTGAGAGCCCCTTGGACTGCAAGGAGACCAAATGAATCAATCCTAAAGGAAATCAGTCCTGAATATTCATTGCAAGGACTGATGTTGAAGCTGAAACTCCAATACTTTGGCCACCTGATGCAAAGAACTGACTCATTGGAAAAGAACCTGATTCTGGGAAAGACTGAATGCAGGAGGAGAAGGGGATGAGAGAGGATGAGATGGCTGGATGGCATCACTGACTCAATGGACAAGAGTTTGGCTAAACTCTGGGAGTTGGTGATGGACAAGGAAGCCTGGTGTGCTGCAGTCCATGGGGTCACAAAGAATTGGACATGAATGAGTGATTGAGCTGAACACAAACATTATAACAAAATATAAACACTTACAAATTAACCTTACAAGGTGAATTGAAGGCAAGAAAGTAAGAAGAGGCTTGTGAGGAGTGTAGTATAGAAAATGTGTGCTATGAAGTGTTTTTACATGCTTGCTGATGTAGGTTGAAGAAATAAAAAGATTTTTAGATCTGATACAGAGGGAACAAGTAAAAGCCAGTTTTAAAAACATTTCCTGTGGAGTATGCAGATAGTGTCCTGGTCCTTGGATTTCATGTGTTCTCACTCTCTGTCCCCCTGGGTGTAGCCCAATCCTCTGCTGCAGAGGTGGAGGGAGTGAGGGTGCGCAGAGCATCCATCTAGAGTTCTGGTGCATTCAGCTATGGCAACTCTGTTGGATCAGCTGAGGTCTTCGCCCTTCCTAGCCCTCTGATGAATTGAAATTGGGCAGGAAAACCTACATCCCCATTTGCTTTGCATCTAAGAGTTTTCCTGTCTCTGTCCTGAACTTAAGTGCCAAATTTACAGAGGCTGCAGGGAGACTTCCTGGGTTCAATGGGCCAGCCCCTCCTCTCACTATTTCTTCTATTGTTTTCCTCCTACTAATTCTTCTGTTGCTCTAGGAATCACATTATCTAATTTCGGTGTAAAGAGAAAAGTTGATGTGGGTGGATTGTAAGAGTAGGAGATACACAATAGTCTTGATTCCTTAGAAAGTCGTGTCCACCCAGTGGAGAAGGGCTGCTTAGTTGAAGGAGAGAGAGAGAGAGCGAACGAGAGCATCTTCCTTCCTATTCTAAGCAGACACAGTGTCCTGGCCTGAGTTCTGGAAAAAAACTGAGCAGAGCCTGAGATGAGCTTTCCCAGAGTTCATTGACTTTAGGCTCTATAAGAACTGAGAAGAGGACAACAGAGGAGAAAGCAAAACCAGTCCCAGGGTCTGCTATTGAACTGGTGACTGCCATGGGCAGCTGGAGATGCCTGAGATACAGGGAAGGGTTTATGCACTTGGGCCCTTGCCTCGCTGGGCAAGGGTGGCTCGGTGGGGTGACTTTCTCATTCTCACAAGTTTGCCAGCCTGCCCAAATAGCTGTATAGTCCTGTGGGTGTCACTCACAGCAGCAGTAGAGATGTATTGGCAGAAAGTGAGATAGTCAGCGTAGCTGAGGTGAGGACTTGTTGGGTTACATCAGCCCAGGGTCAGTTGCCATAGCAGTACTGGAGTGAAAAAGGGGCAAAGAACTTGTGAGACAGGGTGTAAGTGGAATGTGATATATGGGGTTGGCCAAAAAGTTAACATAGAAAAACCCAAAGGAACTTTTTGACCAACTCAATATACAGCATGGGTACAGTTTCTTTTATATTTCAGATTTATGTGTACTCAGTGAAAATTCTGTCCAAATTCTAGAGTTGATCGACATCCTGAGTGTTGTTGCAAGTTTTTATCTTTCTGTGTTTATGAGTATTTTATTGGAACACTGAAAGAAGCTGCATCAAAGAGTTTTATTTTTGTTTGTTCAGCCAGATCTATTGCCTGTTGCAACTGATTTTTACAATAAGTGGAGTTCAAAATCAAACACATAGAGAACAAAGAGAGAATAGAAAAATGTGAGAGATAAGAATAAAATTTAAAATGCTCAAATAAATTAGATAATTTACAGAAGGTTACCATAATACTTTAAAAGATGAAAATCTAGCATTTATTCTAAGCAGCTTATGTGTAAGTTACCTGAATTGAGATTGTATTTTTAATTTTATTTTTTAAATTATTTTAATTGGAGACTAATTACTTTACAATATTGTGGTGTTTTTGCCATACATTGAAAGGTAGTCACCTTGAAGAAGCAAGCACTGTCTCCGTTCTTCCCAGTTTTTTTCTGTTACAGGAAATAATGATAAGGATTTAATGTAAGAAAATATAATGAATGAGGGAGTGACTGAGAAAGAGCATGAAGATTAAAGAAAGATGGTAAAATAGAACTGTCTGTGGGAAAGAACCAACCAAGGTTTCAGTGTTGATAAATCCTAAAGTGATGTGAGATGTTAAATTCTAAGTTATTTTTGTTTGTGATGAAACCTGAAAACAGTGTGAGAATAGAAAAAGAAAAAAAAAGAGAGTCTGAATTGGGTTATGTAAAAAATGAGAGGAAAGAAAAGTGCTAAAGGACACAGTGGTACTCTTGCTCACAAAGAAGAGAAGAGGTTTTGTCCTGAACTATCAAGTTTCACACCAGATCTTTGGCAAGAGTCAGAAATCTCCTTTCCTCTGCCCATTTACCTCATGCATGACCTTTGAGGATATTAGTAATTGTTTTAATAATACAAATATTATTTAAAAACTTGCCCTGTACTAGGTATTCAGCAAATGCTTTAGCTTAGATTTCATTGTTTAATTCTCATGAAGACTTTAGGAGGGGGATTTTATTATTTCTATTATTATAGACTAGTTTAATGAGGCTTGGAGAGGAGAGTTAAATTGCCCAAGGCTGGAGCTAGTAATAGCCAAATTGGAGGTCAGCCTAGTTCTGACCTCACTGATGGTATTCCCAACCACTTAGCTCTCTGCCCGGAGAAGGCAATGGCACCCCCACTCCAGTACTCTTGCCTGGAAAATCCCATAGACAAAGGAGCCTGGTAGGTTGCAGTCCATGGGGTCACTAAGAGTCGGACATGACTGAGCAACTTCACTTTCACTTTTCACTTTCATGCATTGAAGAAGGCAATGGCAACCCACTCCAGTGTTCTTGCCTGGAGAATCCCAGGGATGGGGGAGCCTGGTGGGCTGCCATCTCTGGGGTTGCACAGAGTCGGACATGACTGAGTGGCTTCACTTTCACTTTTCACTTTCATGCATTGAAGAAGGAAATGGCAACCCCTCCAATATTCTTGCCTGGAAAATCCATGGATGGAGGAGCCTGGTGGGCTGCAGTCCATGGGGTTGCTAAGAGTCCTACATGACTGAGCAACTTCACGTCACTTTAGCTCTCTGCTGGTAAATAGGACGAGAGGAGCAGTCCTGATACAGAGAGATCCCTGACTTCATACGACGATTCTGTAGGCTTAATGTTCCTTATAACCGCAATGATTTGAATATAACCCCATGAATATAAGGCCATGTGGTCTGACAATCGATATCTTCTGATTTCTGTGTTTACCTGTATAAAGGTGGATACAGGGGCTTTCTGGTGGCTCAGTGGTAAAGAATCCCCCTGCCAATTCAGGGTCCCTGGTCCAGGAAGACCCCACATGTGGACGGGTTGGGGAGCAGCTAAGTGTGTGCTGTAGCTACTGAGCCTGTGCTCTAGAGCCTGGGAGCTGTAACTACTGAGTCTACCCTCCCTAAAGCCCGTGCTCCAGATCAAGAGAAGACCAAGCATTTCAACTAGAGAGCAGCTCCTGCTCTCTGCAGCTAGAGAAATGCCCATGCAGCAACAAAGACCCAGCACAACCAAAAATCAGTAAGTAAACAAAATTATAGAAAGATAGATACTATAACAGTTAAATAATATTTTTATTCTCATTAACATGTACTGTTATTATTATATTAATATAACAGTTATTAAAACTGATAAAATTATTTAAAGTCTGGCTGCTGGTGTAAAAATCTATACTGTCTTTACGTGTGCATATTTTACCATCTATTTCTGTTAGCTCTCCATCCATCTATATCATCAACATCTGTCTACCTAGTTACTATAGTTCATGACTGCACAGGTCTGTGTGTGGATAGGCAGTAGGAATATAAATTATTTTCCTCAGGACATTGATGCTGTTAAACAGACTGCAAAGGTCATAATGACTTGGTATACACATCTTTGTTTTCTAAGTCTTCTGACAACTGAGATAGGTTGGAATGATAATGACCCTCATATGGAAGTGGTTACAAAAGTGTGCTTTTCCACATTAGTATTGGCTCCAGTTTCTCTCCAGCAGATACTGCGGTTATCAGATTGCTAAGAAAACAAACGAGCACCTTGCGGTAGGGTCTTTTGTGCCTCTGGGAGATGAGCCTGAAAAAATAAGTTCTGGTGCAATGAATGAGAATAGCATGTAGAGTAGGTGACAATCTGATGGATTTTAGTAATAACTATAGCCAGTGCTATTGAGGCTTGATCCAAAGTTTTTTTTTTTCTTAAATTTTTGGGAAATTCAGGAAAAATCAGGAGTGTCAGATGGAATTGTCTTGTAAATAGACCATGAGTGGGCTAGGATTTTCTGTCTGTTCTATATAAAAAAAGAAAGCAATATACACCTTCACCATAATTTACACTATGAAAACCACTAATAATAATAATGGTATTAATAATGAACAGCAAACTTATTTACCTCATATCTTTCCATTTTCTATAAACCCAACAGTATCCCCAGTCTTCTAGGTGCTGCTTTCAAACTTCCCAAAACACATTCACCTAACTTGTGCATCCCCCTTTTTTTTTTTGCCCCCTTTAACTACTAACCCCCTTTCGCTCCAGGTAGTTATTCTCTGTGCATTCCAGAATAAACCCTTAGCCTGTCATCCCCATTTTTACCACTAACATCACAAAAAATTCAGGTCATTAGTTTTCAAGATAGATACAGCGTCTCAGAGGCTCTTCCATTTTAAAGTTGAAAGTGTGAGGTCAGGGAAATTGCAAGCACTTGAAATTTTTATAGTTTCTTTATTCCGATTGCAAATACTTACTTGAATAATCTCCCTAATTTCCCTACCCAACACCATTTAATTTCAAGGATAAATGTAAAATACTGAGAGATTTTAAGGAAGAGGATGATGAGAAGTGTAGGATCCGAGTTGCATTTTGGCTGCTGAATAGAGACTAGATGAGAAGGGAGAGTAGTGAGATTTAAAGCAGGGAAAAGACCAGGATAATCCCTGTAAAGGATGATGGTGGTATTCAGGGGCTGCAAAAGATAAGTGGGTAGAGTCAAGAAATATAAATGAACTGTATCAACAGGGCTTCAGGATTGACCGGATGTGGCCAGTGAGGAAGAAAGGAATCATCAACGTAAAATAAATTCAGTGGTGCCTTGGACAAACTCAAGTCCAAGAATCAAGACTTAAGCCTTTTGCTCTGTTACTTTGTCCCTCTTGCTGTCCTATCCTATGCTCTCAAGATGAAATAAAATGACTGAATAGTTAAAATGGAAGCACATCAATTTATGCAAAGGACCAAGATTGTGTAAACAAAGTTTTTGGCTTGTTTTACATGTCTTTCTTTGACTTTGAAATAAGCTGGATCCTTTAAGAAATATTTTGAAAGATATGAGTTATCAAGTACCATTTGACAAGAGTAATGATCAAAATTAGAAAACAAAAATATGGGCCAGACCTTATAGTTAGTCAGAGATCCCTGATGATTTTTTTTCTCTTCTGAACAACACAGTGGTTCTTTTCCCTCTCAGGGAAGAAAGCTACTTTCTAAATCCCACATCATCACTCTTCTCCTGGGCATGAAGGTTTGCAGGAGGAATGAGGCAAATGTACCTCTACATCTCCAGCTTTCCTTGTTTGTAAGACTTTCAAGCCCCTTGACAAGAACTCTCTACATAAACTGTTAGAACTCTGCACTTAATGAGTCAAGAAGTAGGCTAGAGGTCAGAGTGACTGTGTAAGGTTGCTTTTGTTTAGGGGAAAAATAAGAGAACTGGATTTTCTTGAGTGTTAACTCTGACCTTGATAACTAATAGCCTTATGGCTCCACTTAAATCTCTGAGTCATTTCCTTCCCTCCTTACTCAGTGGTTGCTATGAGAATTAAATGAGAGAGGTAACAATTACTGTATTCCATTGCCTGGAATTCCCAAGGGACCAGGAAACTGATGTGAAGCATGGACCCTCTCGGTCATGGTTTGAGCAATTTTTGCTCTTCTAATCTTTCTTCTCTATTGGTAAGTAAGTGATTTAAGCCTATGGTTGGTGTAGGAAGTTTTCAGGGGAGGGAGGCCAAGGGTGGGTGTCTCTATTCCATTTTTTTGCCTGTTATATGTTTCACTGATGGCTTGTTTAATGTTCCTCCCATGTTTTGTTGGAAATCCTTGAATTTTCAGTCTGGAGGTAATGAGAAGCCATCTTCAAATTTAAAGCTGAGTGTCTTGGTCAGAAGCTAAGTCAGAAAATGACTTTATGGTCATTTTGTCTTGGTGTTCCCTTTTCTTGGCAGATGTGAACTTATTTGGGGGTTTTGGCTGGCTTTACCTTTGCTCATCAATAGTTTGTCAGAGGCCTACATGATTTTATTAAAAGAGTTCAAACTTCAATTTAGGGCAGAACATTTTGCTATGGCAACCCTGAAACATGATTATTTATTTTGTTTCTGCTTGAAACTTTTCTTAGTTTTTCTTTACAAATAGCTTACCCTCTGTTGAAGAGTTCATAGTTTTACCATTTATATTATACTTGAATTCTGATGATAGTACTACATGCTTTTTAAATCTTTAAACTAATGTTCATAAAAAGAACTAAATTATTAATTATACAAAGGTTTGCAGAGCATCCACAATGTATCTAATTCTAGGATCAGAGAGATGAGCAAAATCAAAATCAGTTCTCAAATAGAGCTCATAGTTTAATGGAAGACCTAAGTAATATGTGTAAACAAATAAATAATCAAATTAGCAAAAATATATGCATATGTATATACATGTAAATAGAAGTATAGAATTTTGAATTCAAATTACTAAGAAGGAAATAAGGTGCTGGGTGAAAGTAAGTATCTAGTTGGCCTGGGAATTAACTTTATATGGAGGTGATATTTAAATAGTATCCTTTGCACAAAAATCTTATAGACAGAATCCATTGTATCATTTTACAGAGAAGCAAATTAAGATTCAGAGATTTATATAAATTTCCATCATCAAACATTAATTAATAATAGATCTGTGATTAACTCCAAGTGTTAGTTTGGTCACAAAGTCCTTGCTTTTAACATTATTTTTCTCAGTTCAGTTAAGTTCAGTCACTCAGTCGTGACCGACTATCTGCGACCCCATGAATCGCAGCACGCCAGACATCCCTGTTCATCACCATCTCCCAGAGTTCACTCAGACTCACGTCCATCAAGTCCGTGATTCCATCCAGCCATCTCAACCTCGGTCGTCCCCTTCTCCTCCTGCCCCCAATCCCTCCCAGCATCAGAGTCTTTTCCAATGAGTCAACTCTTCACATGAGGTGGCCAAAGTACTGGAGTTTCAGCTTTAGCATCATTCCTTCCAAAGAAATCCCAGGGTTGATCTCCTTCAGAATGGACTGGTTGAATCTCCTTGCAGTCCAAGGGACTCGAAAGAGTCTTCTCCAACACCACAGTTCAAAAGCATCAATTCTTTGGCACTCAGCCTTCTTCACAGTCCAACTCTCACATCCATACCTGACCACAGGAAAAACCATAGCCTTGACTAGATGGACTTAGTAGGTAAAGTAATGTCTCTGCTTTTGAATATACTATTGAAAGGTTGTTGTTGAATCACAACGCCAGGATTCTTGGCCCCCGGAGGAGAAGAGTTCAATCTGGGGCCAGAGACGAGGCTGGATCGCTCAGAGCTTTTGTGTAACAAAGTTTTATTAAAGTATAAAGGAGACAGAGAAAGCTTCTGACATAGGCATCAGAAGAGGGTAGAAAGAGTATCCCCTGCTAGTCTTTAGCTGGGTGTTATATAGTCACCAGCAGTCTGTTAATGAAAGAAAGGAATGTCTCAAAACTTAGAATGGCACCAGGCCCCTCACCCATAAGATGTATTTTGGGATAACCTTGGCTCTAAATGGTTTATCTTGGGCCATAAAATGATGAACTTGAATCTTGAAGAAGGGCAGATCACCGTACAAATAGTTTCATTTACATAGATTAGAGGAACAATATCAGAGTATAACATATTGGTTTATCAAGTAGGTTCCAAGCCCAAAAGCCGGAACTGACTTGAGGACAGACCTTGGGGCAAATACATAGTACATTAGCATAGCTTAAGATAAATATTTCCATAAGAAAAAGGCAATGGTTAACTTCAAGTGAAACTAGGTGTCATTATAGCAACACAGAATTTTAAGAGAAACCTCCTTTTAAATTTGTATAGAGAAGGAAAAAATATGGCTAGTTTGTTTCCTCCTGCTGCTTAAGAGAGATTAAATGTCTGATACTTGCAGGCTATTTCCTCCGTTTGGAGACCCCTGGCCTTCCTGCCTGTTACCCTCTCACTATCTAGGTTGGTCATAACTTTTCTTTCAAGGAGTAAGCATCTTCTAATTTCATGGCTGCAATCACCACCTGCAGTGATTTTGGAGCCCCCCAAAATAAAGTCTGACACTGTTTCCACTGTTTCCCCATCTATTTCCCATGATGGGACTGGATGCCATGATCTTCATTTTCTGAATGTTGAGCTTTAAGCCAACTTTTTCACTCTCCTCTTTCACTTTCATCAAGAGGCTTTTGAGTTCCTCTTCACTTTCTGCCATAAGAGTGATGTCATCTGCATATCTGAGGTTATTGATATTTCTCCCAGCAAACTTCATTCCAGCATGTGTTTCTTCCAGTCCAGCGTTTCTCATGATGGACTCTGCATAGAAGTTAAATAAGCAGGGTGACAATATACAGCCTTGACGTACTCCTTTTCCTATTTGGAACCAGTCTGTTGTTCCATGTCCAGTTCAAACTGTTGCTTCCTGACCTGCATACAGATTTCTCAAGAGGCAAGTTAGATGGTCTGGTATTTGTAAGAAAACGCCGCGGGAAGGAAGAGCCACCTCTAGGGACCGTTAGTAAAAGGCCTTTATTTGGGCGCTCGCTCCCGGGCAGAACTCCCAGGGGCAAGCGAGCAGGGGAACAAGGGAGTCTGCAAAGCAGGAAGGGGGTTTGGGGGTTTTTATAGCCTAGGTTAGCAAGCGAACTAAGTTTTTCCCGTATTAGGTAAGGAATGCAGGTTATAGCTGCCATTGGTGTCTTCAACTTCCGTGTTGTCCTGCGATTGGATCCTGGCCCAAGGTTGGTCTGAGAGGACCGGCCCTCCTCCGAGCTCTGGCTGCTGACGTCAGCTTGCCAGCAGCTTGCCCTAACATCCCGGCCTTTTGATAAAGGAAAAGGGGCGCCGACTCTCTCTCTGGCTACTTCCTGCTCAACAAGGGCGACGAAGGGAAAGGCTGGTCGGGATGTTTTGGGCTGGCTTTTAGATTTGGTGGAGATCTCTCGGAGTGGACCCTGAGCACTGTTGTCGCAGCACCATCAGCTGAACCGCGTTGGGCCTTCGTCCCAGCTGGCACATGTTTAGGGTCACGTTTGACAAGTAGCTGAGGATATAAGGCTCAAAAAGAAGAAGGGTTAGCACTACAAGGACAAATATGAAAATGGGCTTTCACCAACTGAACTTGAACCAGGAGGTAATCTCATCTAGAAGAGAGGGGGAGCTGTCACCCAACCGGGAGATACTGTCTCTTACCTCAGTCAAAGCGTTAGAGACATTTTGGGAGAGATCTGGGATATATACACAGCACTCTGTCTTGATAATAGCGCAGGTCTCTCCCTGGGCAGCTGTGAGAATGTCGAGGGCCATTCTGTTTTGTAGTCAACCTGGGTCATGACATCTAGATTTCCCACAGAGGGTACAAACACAGCTGCTAGATAATCATACCAGTGGAATAGTGATCTGGCCCTTCTGGCTTTGACCAGAGGTAAATTTGCCGGTGTAGGCATCTTTCCCGTGTGTATCCGTCCAGGGGCAAAAACGAATCCCAAAGTGCATCTGCCCACCCATCTGACCGGAAGCCAGGGCCAGACGTTGTTGCCACACACCCACTTGGTTTGTATGCATCACCAACAACAAGGAAACACCGTCCCTCTTGCTCTGGCTGCTTGCTGCCCAGGGCCCCATGGACGCTGGGGCCTCAGGGTGGGCTGGGGACTGGCCAGCTCTGGGTGAGTCGAGGGGCACTCATGGGCCACTATGAGGGCGTGACTGCCTGCACACGCCCAGCCCTTGGCCTGCTCCCACCTCTGTCCCTGTCAACACATCCTCGAACCCCCGCATCTAATCCATGCACCCTCATCCCTGCCTCCCGGGGCCCCATGGACCCCCTTCTGTCACCTGTTCCTTCCACCACCTCCCTGCCACACCAGCACTGGCTGCCTTCCACCATGCCCCGCGCTTACTGTCCCTGAAGGCCACCCTCTGTGGCCACGGCCCCTTGGGCTTCTTCCGTACCCCCTGAGGTCCTCCACTCACCCCTGCAAGCTTGGCCAGTCTCCAACCCTGAGGGAGGACCGTCCAGGTGAGCTGAGTGGTCAATTGGGTGTCAGGATCTGTCCAGGTGAAAGCGAAGAGAAACTGACAATCAGAATGAAGTGGAATAGTAAAGAAGGCATCTTTGAGATCAATGACAGTGAAATGAGAAGTTTGAGGAGGAACTGAGGAAAGAAGGGTGTAAGGGTTAGGGACCAGCGGGTGTGCAGGAACCACCGCCGCGTTAATCAGGCGGGAGATCCTGCACCAGCCAGTAGTCACCAGAGGCCTTCCGGACAGGAAGGATGGGCGTGTTACAAGGGGAGGTCGTGGGGATCAGGAGACCCTGTCCCATGAGGCGGTCGATGATGGGCTTTAATCCCTTAAGGCTATGGATCGACAGGGAAATTGGGGTCGAGCTGGAAAAGAGGTGGGATCTCTTAGCCGAATGAGAACTGGAGGGTGGTGCCGAGCCACCACCGGAACTCGGGTGTCCCAGACCTCAGGGCTAACAGGAGGAGTTAAGGGGTCTGCGAGCAACATCAGGAAGGCTCCCGATGTAGGGGCCAATCCTGGAGTCAGATGGAGGGTGGCCTTCAGCTTAGCAAGTATGTCCCTTCCCAAGAGTGGGGTGGGACAGGAAGGTATGACTAGAAAGGAATGCGTGAACATGGACAAGTCCAACCGACAGGACAGAGGCAAGGTTTGGAGAGGACATGAGGGTCGGCCGTCAATTCCCATAACTGAGATCTGGGAAGGATGTAAAATGCCCCTGAAAGAGGGAAGGACCGAATAGGTAGCCCCCGTATCAACCAGGAAGTTGATAGACTTACCCGCTACCTGGAGCGTTACCCTGGGCTCGGCTTGGGTGATCGGGGTCCCCGAGTCTGGGCGGCATCAGTCTTCGTCGAAGCTTAACAGCTCCAAAGCCGGAGTAGGGCAGGAAGTCTCCTTGGGGTGCTCTGGTCCCTGGCCTCTGGAGGTCGGGGCCCGAGAGGCCTGGAGACAGTCACTGGCCCAATGCCCTCGTTGTTTGCATAGTGGGCACGGCTTGGATGGAGGGTGCGGATTGGGACAGGCCTTAGCCCAGTGTCCTTCCTGGCCGCATTTGAAGCAGGCCCCTGGAGGGGGCTTGTGGGACCCCGAGCTCGCGGCTGGCCTCAGGGCCGCCACCAGGGCTTGAGTTTGTTGGCTGAAGAGATCGGCCTGTTGGTTAAGGAGGCTAGCCTGAAATTCGGCCTTCTGTTTAAGCCTCGCCTTGCGGCTGGCCTCAGCAGTTTCTTCACGGGCATTGTAAACTTTGAATGCCGTTTTTACCAGATCTCAGATAGGGGTCTGAGGGCCATCCTTAGCCTTGGCCAGCTTTTTCTGGATATCAGGAGCTGACTGAGAGATAAAACGGCTGGCCAAGGTGGCTGCCCCCACGGGAGACTCAGGAGACAGCCTAGTGTATTGAATAAGGGCCTCAGTAAGCCGATTGAGGAACATGGCCGGATTTTCATCAGGCCCCTGAGTCATCTCGTCCAGTTTAAGGAAGTTTACAACCTTGTGAGAGGAAACCTCCATCCCGTCAATCAGGCACTCTATCATGTACCGCACTCGCTGCTGGCCGCCACCCCCCCTCCTGATAATTCCAGTCAGGCTCAGTGTCCGGTATTGCCTGGGCCCCTGGGGGCGTTCCGGAGAGGGGGTTAGCAAAATGCCATTGATCGGCCTGGGTTTTGGCGGCAGCCCATATGGCTTGTCTTTCTTCTGGGGTGGTGGAAGACCCCAGGATAACGTAGATATCTTGCCAGGTCAGAGCATAGGCATGGGTCAGGCCCGTGAACTGTTTGATATAGTGAGTAGGGTTGGAAGAAAAAGAGCCCAACTTGGCCTCTATCTGGGCCAGGTCCTGGAGGGAAAAGGGGACATGGACCTGGGCTAGGCCCTCAGCGCCAGCTACTTGTCGAAGAGGGAGCAGTGGGGCTGGGGGAAGGGGGAGGGGAGGCCCCCAGAGGGTTGCCGTGGGAGCGAGTGTGGGAGCTAACCGGAGAAGGGGAGGGCGTGACGGAGGGAAGAGGAGGATACAAGATAGGGTTTAGGGCCGGAGCGGAGTCTCGGGGGTGGGAACAGAGGTAGGAGGGGCCGGAGTGGAGGGGGAGGGGAGGGGGGGAGGGTAGAGAACCAGGGTCGGAGGAGGGAAAAGAATAGGGTTAGCTGCCGGCCGGTTGGGGGTCGAGGGCGAGGCTGGGGCCTGGGTGGAAGGGGAGGGAGCTGTGGGAGAGGTATAGGGAGGAGGAGCCACCAGGTCTTCTGGAGGAACAGAGAAAGCAGAGGACTCAGAGACGGGAGGAGTTGGCTTGGCCAGGGAAGGTGGAGTCGGGGGAGCCATGGTGAGTAGGACTTGGCTGGGAGCCACGTGGTGCACGGGGGGGTGGGAGTGGAGGGGCGAGAGCGCAACGCCCAAAAAGGCCTGAACATAGGGGGCCTCAGACCATTTTCCCGTTCTCCGGCAGTAATTGTCCAAATCACGGAGGACGTCAAAGTCTAATGTCCCTGTGGCTGGCCAGTGAGCCGTTGTCTAGAGAATATTGTGGCCAGGCCTGAGAGCACAAAAAAGTAAGCTGTTTAGGGCGGATATATCCCTTTAGTCTTAGGGTCCGCAAATTAGCCAGTAGGCACTTTAAAGGAGTAGAATATTGGGGGTCGGGTTTGGAGGCTGTCAATCCCATGGTGACCACGTGCAGCGGAGGCGAACCCCGGTATCCAAACGTCTTTGGACACGCTGGGGGAAGCCGGAGGTCCAGGTAGCCGACCAGAACGTCTTCCTCACGGACTGCCAGACCGGAGGAGGCCGAAGCCGGAGGTCCACACAGTCGATCAGGACGTCTCCCTCACGAACTGGCGACCTGGGGGAGGGGGCCGAAGCCGGAGGGAGGCCGAAGCCGGAGGTCTATCAGTCGATCAGGACGTCTCCCTCACGAACTGATGACCGGGAGGGCCCAGTAAGTGAGCACCCGTTACAGGGCCCTAGGAAGTGGTCGCCAGGGAGGGCAGGCCCCAAAGCCGAAGGGACTTACCCCGTATTCTGCCGTCCGGGAGGTTGGTCAGTCGCCTGGGTCCGGGGCTACCGCAGCGGTGGAGCTCGAGGGGACCTCAACGGCAAGAGCTGGAGGCCCTCACCTCTAGCCCCACGTTGGGCGCCAGATGTAAGAAAACGCCGCGGGAAGGAAAAGCCACCTCTAGGGACCGTTAGTAAAAGGCCTTTATTTGGGCGGTCGCTCCCGGGCAGAACTCCCAGGGGCAAGCGAGCAGGGGAACAAAGGGAGTCTGCAAAGCAGGAAGGGGGTTTGGGGGTTTTTATAGCCTAGGTTAGCAAGCGAACTAAGTTTTTCCCGTATTAGGTAAGGAATGCAGGTTATAGCTGCCATTGGTGTCTTCAACTTCCGTGTTGTCCTGCGATTGGATCCTGGCCCAAGGTTGGTCTGAGAGGACCGGCCCTCCTCCGAGCTCCGGCCGCTGACGTCAGCTTGCCAGCAGCTTGCCCTAACAGTATTCCCATCTCTTTCAGAATTTTCCATAGTTTCTTGTGATCCACACAGTCAAAGGCTTTGGCATAGTCAATAAGGCAGAAATAGATGTTTTTCTGGAACTCTCTTGCTTTTTCCATGATCCCGTGGATGTTGGCAATTTGATCTCTGGTTCCTGTGCCTTTTCTAAAACCAGCTTGAACATCTGGGAGTTCACGGTTTATGTATTGCTGAAGCCTGGATTGGAGAATTTAGAGCATTACTTTACTAGCATGTGAGATGAGTGCAATTGTGTGGTAGTTTGGGCATTCTTTGGCATTGCCTTTCTTTGGAATTGGAATGGAAACTGACCTTTTCCAGTCCTGTGGCCACTGCTGAGTTTTCCAAATTTGCTGGCATATTGAGTGCAGCACTTGCACAGCATCATCTTTCAGGATTTGAAACAGCTCCACTGGAATTCCATCACCTCTACTAGCTCTGTTCATAGTGATGCTTTCTAAGGCCCACTTGACTTCACATTCCAAGATGTCTGGCTCTAGATGAGTGATCACATCATCATGATTATCTGGGTCGTGAAGATCTTTTTGTACAGTTCTTCCATGTATTCTTGCCACCTCTTCTTAATATCTTCTGCTTCGGTTAGGTCCAGACCATCTCTGTCCTTTTTGAGCTCATCTTTGCATGAAATATTCCCTTGGTATCTCTAATATTCTTGAAGAGATCTCTAGTCTTTCCCATTCTGTTCTTTCCTCTATTTCTTTGCATTGATCACTGAAGAAGGCTTTCTTATCTCTTCTTGCTATTCTTTGGAACTCTGCATTCAGATGCTTATATCTTTCCTTTTCTCCTTTGCTTTTCACCTCTCTTCTTTTCACAGCTATTTGTAAGGCCTCCCCAGACAGCCATTATGCTTTTTGCATTTCTTTTCCATGGGGATGGTCTTGATCCCTGTCTCCTGAACAATGTCACGAACCTCATTCCATAGTTCATCAGGCACTCTATCTATCAAATCTAGGCCCCTAAATCTATTTCTCATTTCCACTGTATGCACTTCCTGAATATTCAGTTTTTGCTCTTCTTTTATATACATATAACCAAATATTTCTCATTTGGTTATATGTATGTATATATGTAAATGTAAATATGTATATTTATATGTATAAATATATGTATATTTATATGTATATAAATAAACCAAATGAGTAACATTTGGTTAAGAGTTGATTGGTTGTGAACAGGTTGCTAAATATGGGTCTTTGCTGGGTGCTAATCAGACCAGGAGAAGGCAATGGCCACCCACTCCAGTACTCTTGCCTGGAAAATCCCATGGATGGTGGAGCCTGGTAGGCTGCAGTCCATGGGTCGCTAAGAATCTTTGACCAAAACATGATCATAAAGAGGATCCCAGGAAGAAAGCCCTATGGACAGCATTCCTGAATTGCATTAAAGGGTTATAGATCTCAAACCAATGGAAACTTTTCTTTCTGGGTTTTAGAAAATGTCCCGCTCCCTTGTCCTTTCTTTGCAGCTCTCTAATCAAAGTAACCTGTCTCCTTGCACTTCTCTTGACCTCCAGATTTAGGTCTTTCTTCAAATATGAAATGTTTAGCTGAGGCTAACACTGGGAAATGAACAAGTAGAAGGTGGATGAAAAATAATGGTACACTTCTACAGATGAAGGTAGTGAGATTTGAGGAGACTCTCAGGAAGAACAGTTAGTACATGATAGAAGTGTAATTCAACCTGAGGAGTAGGCTTCTGTCTAGAATGAGATTCTGGATTCAGAATAGAAATCCACTGCAAAGCCACTCACATTTGAAATCTATGAGGCCCCTTCTTCCTGTTTCTCCCCACAGTCCAAGGAAGTCTCTTTAGTTTAATGCGGGCAAATAAGTAATACTCGGTTTCAGAGTAAATCGTGGAAGGAGGGATTTTTTTTCATAACAGTATATAACCAATAGAAAACACCATCAGTCAGCACCTCTCTCAGACCAGCATTGGTTGGCAGAGAGCAGGAGGGAAGGAATTCCTTTTGTGAACAGTTTCTCTTACAGTTTGAAGATGACTATGGAATATTACTTCCTCTTCTTCAGGTTATTGACAGCTAAAGAATGATCCATATCTGAGACCTTTAAGAAAATTGTAACTGTTATCTTTAGACCTACTCTGTATTTCCGTTGTACTTTATCAAAGTGGTTTCAGGTTCAGCTAAAATGTATTGAAACTACTCTCTCTGTCTCTGTGCCTTTCTGTTGAATATATACTATCATATTTAAATCTTATGTGCTGCTTGAGATGCTGTGATAAACACTATTTGGCTTATGGAATGATTAAGGCTCAGAAAGTTTGTACAAATTTCCATGATGGAAAAAAGAAAATTTATGCTTTAATCAACTGTTTATAAATTCTTGCAGGGAGACCTATTTTAGTTGAGAGTGTGATTTTTTAAAGACCATTTGGAGTGGTTACTGAACCTCCAGGATATGAATGTGGGTGAAACCCTGTGTAGATTGTAGAAGAATATTTTTCAAGTTAAGAGAGCCAGAAGGAGGGGATGTAAAGGGAGATACGGAAGCATCAAGAAAGACAAAGGTCTTCACCTGTAATGCCTTCTACCAGGTTTTAGAAAACTTACCAAATCCTTGAAAACCTTGAGGCAAATATATTTTGAAGTGCAAGTCTTGAACTTTGCCTTGTTCAATGATAATTTTTTTGGGAGAGGGCTATGCTGCATGGTATGTGAAATCTTAGTTTCCCAACCAGGGATCAAACTTGTGCTCCCTGTAGTGGAAGCATGGGGTCTTAACCACTGTTCCACTACGGAAGTCCTAATGATAATTTTTTAAAAAGTAAAATCAACTAAGTCAGACAGAGGAGAAATATTGTATGACATCCTTTATATGTGTAATCTAAAAAGAAATTGTACAGATGAATTTATTTATGAAACAGAAAGAGACTCACAGACTTAGAGAACAAACTTATGGTTGCTGGAGGGGGAAGTTACGTGGGGAAGAGATAGAAGTTTGGGATGGATGTGTACACTTTACTATATTTAAAATGGATAACCAACAAGGTCCTACAGTATAACACAGGGAACTCTGCTCAATGTTATGTGGCAGCCTGGACGGAGGGAAGTTTGGGAGAGAATGGATACACGTGTATGGCTGAGTCCCTTTGCTGTCCACCTTAAACTATCACAACATTGTTACTGGTTCTACTCCAATATAAAATAAGTTTTAAGCAAAGTAAAATCATTAAGTATATAAAATTAAACTTGTGTCAAATATCTTATATCTCATTAACTGCAAAAACAAATAAAATATTATAAGTGGTACAAAGGAATATTCAAATGATCTGCATTTATTGATATAATATCAGCTGGGATTACTGAAACTATTTTATGAATAGGTTCAAAACTAGCTTCTTCCAGTGGAGAAGGACTATGAATTACATCTCCACTGGTCAAAAGGCATTTGTGTTTTAATGGATAGGAACCATTTATATGTATTACTATCATTTTCCTACAAGTTAGGGAGCCATGAAATAGCTTGAAGGTACAGATAACCCAGAAGGGTTGTAGGCCGCTCGGAGACTATTTTGCCCATTTCAGTCTTTCACCGTCTCCCCTGACAGCCATCAGAATGTTGTGAGCAGCACTGGAGGAACAAGCGTGAAGCCGAGGTGCTGACTTGGAGAGAAACCCGAGGAAGTAAGCAACTGGGACCCATGGGTGTGAAGGGGAGGGCTTTGGACTTTGACAGGGGGTAGAATCGACGTTCAGGCCAAATTTAACTCAGCTGACATATGGTTTACATTTTATGGCCCTTAGCATGGTAAGTAGGAAATTGAGATAGAAACCCCAATTTTTCTGCCTCCAAGTCCACTACAATTTTCACTTCGCTGTGCTATATCAAAACATTCTAAATAAGAGCTCTCTTTCAGTGCGGTTAAATGAATGTTGAATGATACCAAAATGAAAATTTTATTCTTAGCAGAAGGCATTGAAAATTGAAAGCCTGTGATGGTTGCCATGTACTCATTTGAGTAGGCAAACCTTGTGAATTGAATTGTGTCCCCCTCAAAAAAAAAAAAAAGATTTTTTCAAGTCCTAATTCCCTGTACTATGAATGTAATCTTATTAGAAATAGAATCTTTGCAGATGTAATTAAATTAAAGTCATATTGGCTTAGGGTGACCCCTAATATGAAAGAAAGGACAAAGGAGTTCTGAATGTAGAGATGCGGAGTTAGAGACATACACAGATGGTAGATGACCCTGTGAACATAAAGACAGAAACTGGAGTGATGTAGCCACAAGCCAAGAACAACAAATATTGTTGGCAACTACCAGAGCTAAGGAGATAGGGGAGGGGTTCTTCTCACAGCTTCCAGAGAGATAATATCTGTACCTACCCTGATTTTGGACTTAGACCTGTCTAAAAGAGCTGCGACATAATGAAATTTAAACTATACTGTTTATGGTATTTTGTTACAGCAGGTCCAGGAGACATGCAGAAGACATGCAGGAGACATGGAGAAGGCAATGGCACCCCACTCCAGTGTTCTTGCCTGGAGAATCCCAGGGACGGGGGAGCCTGGTGGGCTGCCATCTACGGGGTCGCACAGAGTCAGACATGACTGAAGCGCCTTAGCAGCAGCAGCAGCAGCAGACATGCAATAGAGAAGGTGACACCTTCTACTATTTTCCAATTTGAACCAACCTCTATTTTCCAAAAATGGTTTTTAACAGCTTATAAGGAAATGGCAACCCACTCCAGTATTCTTGCCTGGAAAATCCCATCAACAGAGGAGCCTGGTAGGCTACAGTCCATGGGGTCACAAAGAGTCGGACACAACTGAGAGACTTCACTTTCTAGTGATAATGTACAATACAGAAAGGATAAACCAGTTTAAAGTAGGTGATAACAGTGATATACCAAAACAAAACAAAACTTGGAAAGATAGCTCAGGATGTGGGGTATGAAAGATATTATCATTTTTCTTTTCATTCTTCCCTTCTCTTCCCTCTCTCCCTTTAACAGAAAGCTCAAGAGGAAAATTCCTGACTACCCTGGAGAATGGAGTTGCATGACTGTTCTGAAGAACTGAGACTACACAGTAGTGAAAAAATTGAGGTAAGGAAAGCTCATGAGATAAAATGGATGATCCACTTCAAAATTTCCTACTCATCTTGTGGAGTATATATCAGTGTAAAAAGTATGATTAAGATAAACATAGTCTATTTTAATTTTTCTTTCAGATTTTGTATGTGCACACATATTTTGGACTATGGGCTGTCTGCTTGATTTAGGGTTGGTTTTCATAGAAATTCACTTGTATGCTTGTTAGTTCAAAGTCTGTGTCCCTTAGTTGTACAGTTAGCTCCATGAGAGCAGGAACTATGTCTATTTAGGTCAGCCAGAATCCCCCAGAAACTCCATGAGTGCTTAGACAATTCAGTTGTGTCCAACTCTTTGCAACCCTATGGACTATAGCCCACCAGGGGTTACTACATCCTCCTCCAGGGGAATCTTCCCAACCCAGGGATCGAAACCCAGATCTCTTACATCTCCTGCATTGGCAGGTGGGTTTGTTACCACTAGCTTCAGTTCTTAACAAATATTAGGCATTGCATCATTTGTGGGTGAACTAAAGAAAGTAAATAACCTAACAAACCTTTTGGATAGTGTTTGGTAAAGCTTTAAATCCATACTGTGGTCTTTTAAATTTACCAACCTGATTGGTTTGTAGCTGCCAATATTTGGTTGGCAATTAATAGCTCTCGTTGTCTTATTGGAGCAGACTCTTGCTTCCACACTAAACTAGTTTTGTTTTCATTAACTTTTCCTTTAATACGTGCCATAATCACATGGCATTTGCAGCTAAAAATAAAAATGTATACTTTATTTTGCATTGTGGAACCAATACAAATAGATTTCAGGAAAGTTGCAAATGTATTACAAAAATCCCATATAACCGTCATTCATATTCACAGACTCTGATGCTGGGAGCGATTGGGGGCAGGAGGAGAAGGGAACAACAGAGGATGAAATGGCTGGATGGCATCACTGACATGATGGATGTGAGTCTGAGTGACTCTGGGAGTTGGTGATAGACAGGGAGGCCTGGCGTGCTGCGATTCATGGGGTTGCAAAGAGTCGGACACGACTGAGCAACTGAACTGAACTAAATGTTAAAGTGAAAGTGATAGTTGCTCAATCGTGTCCGACTCTATGTAACCCCATGGACTGTAGCCTACCAGGCTTCTCTCTCCATGGAATTCCCCAAGCAAGGATACTGGAGGGGGTTGACATGCCATCCTCCAGGGGATCTTCCTGAAACAGGGATTGAAACTGAGTCTCTTACATTGTGGGAGGACTCTTTACCATCTGAGTCCCCAGGGAACATCTTACATAACCATGATATATTTCTCTCAAATACAGAGTTAACAATAGAACAAACTATTAATTAAAATACAGATTTTATTTGAATTTTACTAGTCTTTCCACTAACTTCTCTTTTGTTATTGTTGTTCAGGATACAATTCATGCATTGCATTAAGCAACTTTTTAATTTTTAAATGTTTTTATTGAAGTGGAGTTGATTTACAGTGTTGTGTTAATTTCTGGTGTACAGTAGAGTGATTCAGTTATATCAGTACATATATATTCTTACTTATTCTTTTCATTATACATTATTACAGGATACTGAGTATAGTTCTTTGTGCTATACAGTAAAACCTTATTGCTTGTCTAAGTGTGTATCTGCTAATCTCAAATTCCTAATTTATCCCCCTCCCCACCAGTTTGTTTTTTCTATGTTTGTCTGAAATTGAAGAAAGTAGGGAAAACCGCTAGACCATTCAGGTGTGACCTAAATCAAATCCCTTATGATTATACAGTGGAAGTGAGAAAGAGATTTAAGGGCCTAGATGTGATAGATAGAGTGCCTGATGAACTATGGAATGAGGTTCATGACATTGTACGGGAGACAGGAATCAAGACCATCCCCATGGAAAAGAAATGCAAAAACCAAAATGGCCGCTTGGGGAGGCCTTACAAATAGCTGTGAAAAGAAGAGAGGTGAAAAGCAAAGGAGAAAAGGAAAGATATAAGCATCTGAACGCAGAGTTCCAAAGAATAGCAAGAAGAGATAAGAAAGCCTCCTTCAGCGATCAGTGCAAAGAAATAGAGGAAAAGAACAGAATGGGAAAGACTAGAGATCTCTTCAAGAAAATTAGAGATATCAAGGGAACATTTCATGCAAAGATGGGCTCAATAAAGGATGGTAATGGTCTGGACCTACAGAAGCAGAAGATATCAAGAAGAGGTGGCAAGAATACACAGAAGAACTTTACAAAAAGATCTTCATGACCCAGATAATCATGATGGTGTGATCACTCATCTAGAGCCAGACATCTTGGAATGTGAAGTCAAGTGGGCCTTAGCATCACTACGAACAAAGCTAGTGGAGGTGATGGAATTCCAGTTGAGCTGTTTCAAATCCTGAAAGATGATGCTGTGCAAGTGCTGCACTCAATATGCCAGCAAATTTGGAAAACTCAGCAGTGGCCACAGGACTGGAAAAGGTCAGTTTTCATTCCAATCCCAAAGAAAGGCAGTGCCAAAGAATGCTCAAACTACCGCACTATTGCACTCATCTCATATGCTAGTAAAGTAATGCTCTAAATTCTCCAAGCCAGGCTTCAGCAATATGTGAACCGTGAACTTCCTGATGTTCAAGCTGGTTTTAGAAAAGGCACAGGAACCAGAGATCAAATTGCCAACATCCACGGGATCATGGAAAAAGCAAGAGAGTTCCAGAAAAACATCTATTTCTGCCTTATTGACTATGCCAAAGCCTTTGACTGTGTGGATCACAAGAAACTGTGGAAAATTCTGAAAGACATGGGAATACCAGACCACCTAACTTGCCTCTTGAGAAATCTGTATGCAGGTCAGGAAGCAACAGTTAGAACTGGACATGGAACAACAGACTGGTTCCAAATAGGAAAAGGAGTATGTCAAGGCTGTATATTGTCACCCTGCTTATTTAACTTCTATGCAGAGTACGTCATGAGAAACGCTGGGCTGGAAGAAGCACAAGCTGGAATGAAGTTTGCCAGGAGAAATATCAATAACCTCAGGTATGCAGATGACACCACCCTTATGGCAGAAAGTGAAGAGGAGCTAAAGGGCCTCTTGATGAAGGTGAAAGAGGAGAGTGAAAAAGTTGGCTTAAAGCTCAACATTCAGAAAACGAAGATCATGGCATCAGGTCCCATCACTTCATGGGAAATAGATGGGGAAACAGTGGTAACAGTGTCAGACTTTATTTTGGGGGCTCCAAAATCACTGCAGATGGTGATTGCAGTCATGAAATTAAGACGCTTACTCCTTGGAAGAAAAGTTATGACCAACCTAGATAGCATATTCAAAAGCAGAGACATTACTTTGCGACTAAGGTCCGTCTAGTCAAGGCTATGGTTTTTCCTGTGGTCATGTATGGTTGTTAGAGTTGGACTGTGAAGAAGGCTGAGCGCCGAAGAATTGATGCTTTTGAACTGTGGTGTTGGAGAAGACTCTTGAGAGTCCCTTGGACTGCAAGGAGATCCAACCAGTCCATTCTGAAGGAGATCAACCCTGGGATTTCTTTGGAAGGAATGATGCTAAAGCTGAAACTTCAGTACTTTGGCCACCTCATGCGAAGAGTTGACTCCTTGGAAAGACTCTGATGCTGGGAGGGATTTGGGGCAGGAGGAGAAGGGGTCGACAGAGGATGAGATGGCTGGATGGCATCACGGACTTGATGGACATGAGTCTGAGTGAACTCCGAGAGATGGTGATGAACAGGAAGGCCTGGTGTGCTGCGATTCATGGGGTCACAAAGAGTCGGACATGACTGAGTGACTGAACTGAATTGATATTTGTTTTAGAAATAATTTCATTTGTAACATATTTAAGTAACTATTTTGATATTTAGTGTACATAACATTTATAATGTACCATACAAATTGTAGGGCTTCCTGGTGGCTCAGAGGTTAAAGCATCTGCCTGCAATTCAGGAGACCTGGGTTCAATCACTGGGTTGGGAAGATCCCCTGGAGAAGGAAATGGCAACCCACTCCAGTATTCTTGCCTGGAGAATCCCATGGACGGAGGAGCCTGGGGGGCTACAGTCCACGGGGTCGCAAAGAGCTAGACACAACTGAGTGACTTCATTTTCACTTTCACAAATTGTAATATATTTTTACTACATAGTTTTTGATGGGAACTTCTTTTTGTGACCATTTTTCAGGTAGCGAGATAGCACCCAATATCTTTTTACGGGCAAAGACTGAATCCAACAATTTTCTGGTCTCAGCTCATTAGGTTTGAGTAGACTAGGGGCCATGATAGTGGTCCGTGTTCTTCAGAGGAATTATCTTGAGTATAAACCTAAGCATTTCATACATTAGCAGCAAAGTTTCCTTCATGGTGTATAAGCAGTAGTTGAACAAACTGGTTTGTTAGGGATACTGCATTGCACTACAATTGGATTCCTTTGTTAAGAGACTTGTCAAACCAGGTAACCATTCTGGTTTCCTCTGACTTAGATACTCATTGGTGCATTTAGCTTCTCAAAGCTCAGTCATCATAAGTTTCAGATTGCATATTGGACAGTTTATGAATAAAGATTGTCTATCAGGTTTTATCTTATCTTAACCTAACTGAATCTGGGAAAAGATTCTCTTTGACAAATTAAAAGTTCTGACAAAATACATATAGCAGCATTGGCTGGAGTGAAGCAGCATCTGTCCCTTTGGATGGAAGATTACCTGTCCTGGTTACCATCATCATCACATTTCCCTAATATCAGATAATTCACTATATTATCTAACTGGTTGTTTCATATAGCTTCACATATAGTATGGGTCTGTGTCTCAGTCTTCTGTTATTCTCATAAAAATCTTAATAGAGAACCTGGTCAGTTAGCTAGTTGTAAGAAAAGACCACGGTTGACAATTTTAACGTAAAATCTAGTTCTCAGAGTGGAAAGATAAGGAAATAAAATCCCTTGTCTACGGTTCCTTGAATGTGATCTGTTGCCATCTGGGAGGACTGTATCTGTACTGACGGATTCTCAGTGCATGTTTTTATTGATCTGAGCTCTATATTTGCAGTGTCCACACAACTTCTCCATTGTGTTTATACCCTCACTCCCTACTCTAGCTCTTGAAAAATCTCCATGGTATCTCTGTAACTAACCAGGTAGCATGTTTGATTTGGGTGAACAATGATAAAACTATCATTCTCTTAGATTTTTTTCTAAAGCTATAGCTTGGAAAACCTCAGAAAGGGTGAACTGATTTCTTGGGCAAATTATATGAAGAAGGGATTCCAAGAACACTTGCTCCTGGAGAAGTTTTATTTCTTCCAGATCATCTGGAATTCAAACAAAGTGAAACTAGCAATTTTATCCAGGTTTCAACAGAGCTTGATTGCTGTGTGTTGCCATAAACCAGAACAATGAAGTATACAAAACCCTTTTATGACTTATTTATTCACTGGTTCAAGCCATCTGTTTGATATTATGTGTCTGAATTTTGAGAAGGCAATAAAAGCCAAGCAAAATTGAGGAAATTAATTCACCTTAAGAAAATGACTTTGCCAAATTGTTGCAGAATAACATTCAGCCCTGGGTAAGTTGTATTTCTTGTCCATAGGAAGCATACATTCTCTGCTCTTCGCTCACTGTCCTTCGTTGGGAACAGGTAGTCTGGCATCGTCTGAAGTAGCCCTGAGCTATGAATATTTTACATAGTATTAGCAGCTTCTCAGCTTTTCAAAACTGATATTGAGAGTGAGTTGGCCTGTCTCACTGTAAGTAAGAAAATCTTCGACTGGGGCCATGATGTGGAAATCAAAGCTATTGTGTTTTGATTTAATGAAGGCACTTATTATTCTCCAGGGATGACCTCTGCTCTTGCTGGAAACATGATGTTCGCTGCTATTGTGACTAATTATCATATCCAGCAGAGACCAGATCCCTACCTTCAGACCACCTGGCAGTCCAAGGGTGAATCCAGTTTCTCTCTGGCTCTCTACCTAACGAAGGAATAATTTCCACTGCTTTAGGTTTCCAAACAAGATTAGAGCACAGAGCTCATCTTGATCCTGGTCTCAAAGATGGAACATTGCTGTGTTGCTGATATGGAACTGTTAATTTTTTATAGATTTGCTTTTCTTCCTTCTTCCTGCATGTGTGTGTGTGTGTGTGTGTGTGTGTGTGTGTGTGTGTGTGTGTGTGTGTATTTGTGTGTAGGGTTGGATTTTGGATATGAATTCCAGGTTCCTCACTGGATTTTGTATCCTATCCCTTTTATCATATTATAAAATGGCTCCCTTGAATCTAATCTTGGCTTTCTATCTTTTTTTTTTATCTTTAATCACTTTCTGTTTTCTTCTGGTACCTTAGTTTGACATTTCTTTAGCTCTGCTTGTTTGGACAGAAATTCTTAAATTCTGTTTCTGATCTTTTCCATTGTTCACAAGATTGTCCTCATTCTTCAAACTGATACCTGATCATAGATTTCAGATTTTTCTTGTTGAATGTCTGGGTACTATATATGGCCAAAATCTCAGCTTAGAAATGATGGAACTGGTGCTGAGGAATCATGGAAAGGTCCCATACCAGGGAGTTAGAATTTGCCACTATTTATAACTAGTTTTGTGATACTGGGAAAAATACTATTCCTCTTTCTGCCATGCCATTTATAAATTGAAGAATGACAGTCACTGATTTTCAAACTTGCTTTTAGGATATCCAAATAAAATCTTAAGATAAAATCCATAAATTAGGTTATAGGGGAGTTACTTTGCTCAAAAGAGTGGTATGGGTTTAAAATTTTGTCTTCATATAACTGCTTTTACATTAGGAACCATTCCTTAATATGTCTCAATGGCCCCCCATGTAGAACAAGTTGAAATCGAGTGTCTCTTAGAGTTCATCCAAATTCTGTAAAACATGTGGTGTTAGGTTAAGCTTAAAGTGAAACTTTGCAGAATATGATCAGTTGGGAAAGATAAAACTGGGAACTAAGCCGGTAAGATAAGAATACAGAATAAATCTTTTACAGAATAAAAGATCAGAATACAGAATGAGGAAAGAACATAAAATTTAATGAAGAAAAACGAGAACAGTGCAGTGACTCAGCTTTTCTGCTTTTCCTAGTGTGTTGACATTATTTTATTTTTTTAAATATAAATTTATTTATTTTAATTGGAGATTAATTACTTTACAATATTATATTGGTTTTGCCATACATCAACATGAATCCACCACAGGTATACAAGTGTTGGTATTACATCTTCGATGGAATTTGCCAGTGAAGACATCTGTTTCTGTACTCTTGAGGGCAGGGAGATTTCTGATTACTGATTCAATCTTCATACTAGTTGTAGGTCTGTACAGACTTTTTGTGTCTTCATGACTCCATTTTGGTAAATTGTATGCTTCTAGGAACTTATCATAAATACTGTGTTTTATTCTTATTGTTTGTTAGCCTTTTCTTTGTTATGTGCAGGTTCCCCAAGGATTTATTAATACTTATTGACCTTCAGCTGATTCCTATGTACAATCACTTCTTTAGTTAGTTAGTTCATTCTTCATATTTCAATGTTTATCACTGATTTCATGTTTCACCTACTAATGGGACATATCACCTCTGCTTGACTGTACAAGTATCAGATGAAACATATTCAGTTCAGATCAGTTAAGTCACTCAGTCATGTCCAACTCTTTGCGACCCCATGAATCGCAGCATGCCAGGCCTCCCTGTCCATCACCAACTCCTGGAGTTCACTCAGACTCACATCCATCGAGTCAGTGTTGCCATCCAGCCATCTCATCCTCTGTCGTCCCCTTCTCCTCCTGCCCCCAATCCCTCCCAGCATCAGAGTCTTTTCCAGTGAGTCAACTCTTCGCATGAGGTGGCCAAAGTACTGGAGTTTCAGCTTTAGCATCTTTCCTTCCAAAGAAATCCTAGGGCTGATCCCCTTCAGAATGGACTGGTTGGATCTCTTTTCAGTCCAAGAGACTCTCAAGAGTCTTCTCCAACACCACAGTTCAAAAGCATCAATTCTTCATGCTCAGCCTTCTTCACAGTCCAACTCTTACATCCATATATGACTACTGGAAAAACCATAGCCTTGACTAGCCGGACCTTTGTTGGCAAAGTAATGTCTCTGCTTTTGAATATGCTATCTAGGTTGGTCATAACTTTTCTTCCAAGGAGTAAGCGTCTTAATTTCATGACTGCAATCACCATCTGCAGTGATTTTGGAGCCCCCAAAATAAAGTCTGACACTGTTTCCACTGTTTCCCTATCTATTTCCCATGAAGTGATAGGACCAGATGCCATGATCTTCGTTTTCTGAATGTTGAGGCCCTTTAGCTTCTCTTCACTTTCTGCCATAAGGGTGGTGTCATCTGCATATCTGAGGTTATTGATATTTCTCCTGGCAATCTTGATTCCAGCTTGTGCTTCTTCCAGCCCAGCATTTCTCATGATGTACTCTGCATAGAAGTTAAATAAGCAGGGTGACAATATACAGCCTTGACGTACTCCTTTTCCTATTTGGAACCAGTCTGTTGTTCCATGTCCAGTTCTAACTGTTTCTTCCTAACCTGCATATAGGTTTCTGAAGAGGCAGGTCAGGGGGTCTGGTATCCCCATCTCTTTCAGAACTTTCCACAGTTTATTGTGATCCACACAGTCAAAGGCTTTGGCATAGTCAATAAGGCAGAAATAGATGTTTTTCTGGCATTCTCTTGCTTTTATGATCGAGTGGATGTTGGCAATCTGATCTCTGGTTCCTCTGCCTTTTCCAAAACCAGCTTGAACATCTGGAATTTCATGGTCAACGTACTGCTGAAGCGTGGCTTGGAGAATTTTGAGCATTACTTTACTAGCATGTGAGATGAGTGCAATTGTGAGGTATTTTGAGCATTCCTTGGCATTGCCTTTCTTTGGGATTGGAATGAAAACTGACCTTTTCCAGTCCTGTGGCCACTGCTGAGTTTTCCTAATTTGCTGGCATATTGAGTGCAGCACTTGCACAGCATCATCTTTCAGGATTTGAAACAGCTCCACTGGAATTCCATCTCCTCCACTAGCTCTGTTCGTAGTGATGCTTTCTAAGGCCCACTTGACTTCACATTCCAGGATGTCTGGCTCTAGATGAATGATCACACCATCGTGATTATCTGGGTCATGAAGATCTTTTTGTACAGTTCTTCTGTGTACTCTTGCCACCTCTTCTTAATATCTTCTGCTTCTGTTAGGTCCAGACCATTTCTGTCCTTTTTGAGCCCATCTTTCATGAAATGTTCCCTTGGTATCTCTAATTTTCTTGAAAAGATCTCTAGTTTTTCCCACTCTGCTGTTTTCCTCTATTTCTTTGCATTGATCACTGAAGAAGGCTTTCTTATCTCTTCTTGCTGTTCTTTTTAACTCTGCGTTCAGATGCTTATATCTTTCCTTTTTTCCTTTGCTTTTCACTTCTCTTCTTTTCACAGCTATTTGTAAGGCCTCCTCAGACAGCCATTTTGCTTTTTTGCATTTCTTTTCCATGGGGATGGTCTTGTCCTATCTCCAGTACAATGTCATGAACCTCATTCCATAGTTCATCAGGGATTCTATCAGATCTAGGCCCTTAAATCTCTTTCTCACTTCCACTGTATAATCATAAGGGATTTGATTTAGGTCATACCTGAATGGTCTAGCGGGTTTCCCTACTTTTTTCAATTTGAGTTTGAATTTGGCAATAAGGAGTTCATGATCTGAACCATAGTCAGCTCCTGGTCTTGTTTTTGTTGACTGTATAGAGCTTCTCCATCTTTTGCTGCAAAGAATATAATCAATCTGATTTTGGTGTTGACCATCTGGTAATGTCCATGTGTAGAGTCTTCTCTTGTGTGTTGGAAGAAGGTGTTTGCTATGACCAGTGCATTTTCTTGGCAAAACTCTATTAGTCTTTGTCCTGCTTCGTTCCGCATTCCAAGGCCAAATTCTCCTGTTAGAAACATGTTAGCCATGTTTAAATCCACAGCTAATCTTTGCTAGTATGATTTTCCAAAAACACCTCTTCTTTCTGTTTGAGAATTCATAAGGATTTATTTTTCCTACTGTTTTAGTATAAGTCTTATATTTAAGATTAGCTTTTCTGTAACTTTCTCTATCGTCTATTCACTATATTCCTTACTATTCCACAACACATCACTTCATCCTCCATTTATGCTAGTTCCCCTATGATTTATCCAATGATTCCTTCATTCTTCATGTTTTTTTTTAAATTATACTTCCTAATTCACATATGAAATACATTTCCCCGTGTTTATAGTTTTTAAACTTTAACTTGAATCCTACTTTCTACTTGATACCTTCCTCTAGTAATTATTGTTGTTCAGTTGCCCAGTCATGTCCAATGATTTGCACCCACATGTACTGGAGCATATCAGGCCTTTCTGTCACTCACCATCTCCTGAAGTTTGCCCAAGTTCATGTCCATTGCATCAGTGATGCCATCCAGCCATCTCATCCTCTGATGCCCTCTTCTCCTTCTGCCCTCAATCTTTCCTAGTATCAGGGACTTTTCCAATGAGTCAGCTGTTTGCATCAGATGACTAAAATATTGGAGTTTCAGCTTCAGCATCAGTCCTTCC
Organism: Nanger dama; assembly: GCA_917880005.1. Lineage (NCBI taxonomy): Eukaryota > Metazoa > Chordata > Mammalia > Artiodactyla > Bovidae > Nanger > Nanger dama. The sequence continues at coordinate 2,242,473 of CAKJTW010000075.1, forward strand.
TATGAGTATTCAGGTTGATCTCCCTTAAGATTGACTGGTTTGATCTCCTTGCTGTCCTCTAGTAATTAAGAGTAGTAAAATCTCAAGAAAAAGGAATTTTTCACACAGTTTAGAATGTAACTTGCTCTCTAAAAATTTTATGAGTCATCATTTGATCTTTCCCTATTTTAGACACTTAACAACATGGACTCTGTCCCTAACAGAGTTAGACAAACAATAGATGCTTGAAAATATATTTGATCTCTAGCATTTGCTCTAAGGTAATGGCAAATTAATTAGGTTTAGAAAGCAAATTTTCAAAAATTTTTAGGGAAAAAGTCTATCATGTAAGATTAAATATATTATTATCTGCTCATTTGCTAAATTTGTTTATCAAAATATCTCATAAAATTTTTAGTTCTGGTAAAAATCTGCATTTTTTCTCCAAACTCATATATATGAAGAAACTACAATGTAGAGACTTTTAAAGAAGGAATTACTAAAGTAACATTTCACAATACCTTTTAATTTGACTTTTTTTCATTTTTAAAAACCTAAGTTTATAGCAAGACTATTGCAGCTTTTTTGTTGTTTGTTTTGTGTGTGTGTGGTTTTTTTTTTAAATAACTAGGAGTCTTGGTTTAAGCACAGAGATCAGATCAGCAACAGTTTTTTTTTGTTGTTGTTGTTTGTTTTAAATCACTGCACTTCTTTATTACCTTCAAGGTCTTATTTGGTTGACTGTTAGGGTTGGTTGGGCTTCCCTGGTGGCTCAGCTGGTAAAGAATCCACCTGAGAGACCTGGGCTTGATCTCTGCATTGGGAAGATCCCCTGAAGAAGGGAAAGGTTACCCACTTCAGTATTCTGACCTGGAGAATTCCATGGGTTATCCATGGGGTCACAGAGTCAGACACTACTAGCTTTCACTCTATAAGCTATTCAAATACTTTTCTGTGGCCAACAGCTATTCACTTGTCAAATAAATGTATCTATTCTCTTCTGGCAAAGTTCAGGATGTTTGGTATACATAGAGCTTTGTAATTTCTGATTTCTAGATACCCAGATAGTGACTGCAGCCATGAAATCAAAAGACACTTACTCCTTGGAAGAAAAGCTATGACCAACTTAGACAGCATATTAAAAAGCAGAGACATTACCTTGCCAACACAGGTTCATCTAGTCAAATTATGGTTTTTCCAGTAGTCATGTATGGATGTGAGAGTTGGACTACAAAGAAAGGTGAACACTGAAGAATTGATGCTTTTGAACTGTGTTGGAGAAGACTCTTGAGAGTCCCTTGGACTGCAAAGAGATCCATCCAGTCAATCCTAAAGGAAATCAGTCCTGAATATTCACTGGAAGGACTGATGCTGAAGCTGAAGCTCCAATCCCTTGGCAACCTGATGCGAAGAACTGACTCATTAGAAAATACCTTGATGCTGGGAAGGACTGAAGGCAGGAGGTGAAGAGGATGACGGAGGATTAGATGGTTGGATGGCATCACCGACTCAAGGACATGAGTTTGAGCAAGCTCCGGGAGTTGGCAATGGACAGGAAAGCCTGGAGTGCTGCCATCCGTGGGGTCGCAAAGAGCTGGACACGACTGAGTGACTGAACTGAACTGAGAGACCCAGTAGTCCCTGTGGCTCAGATAGTAAAAAATATGCCTGCAGTGCAGCATACCCAGGTTCACTTCTTAGGTTGGTAAGACCCCTGGAGAAGGGAATGGTTACCCACTCCAGTATTCTTGCCTAGAGAATTCCATGGGCACAGGAGCCTGGAGGGTTACAGTCCATGGAGTCACAAAGAGTCAGACATGACTGAGTAACTAACTCTTTCAGAGACTTTCAGTAGCATACAGCTTGTGTTTCTATCACAGCTTGTGTTTCTACTTTAGCTTCATGATTTCTTGTTTTACAGCCCCTAAAAGGGTCTTAGCCTTTATAATCCTTATAGTCCTCATTTCCAAATGAAATAATGTCAGGGTTTTGTGGTGGGAATAAAACAATAAATAAAACAATTAGCACACACTTAGCAGACAAAGAGAAGGCAATGGCACCCCACTCCAGTACTCTTGCCTGGAAAATCCCATGGATGGAGGAACCTGGTATGCTGTAGTCCATGGGGTCGCTAAGAGTCAGACACAACTGAGCGACTTGACTTTCATGTTTCACTTTCATGCATTGGAGAAGGAAATGGCAACCCACTCCAGTGTTCTTGCCTGGAGAATCCCAGGGACGGGGGAGCCTGGTGGACTGCCATGTATGGGGTCACACAGAGTCGGACACAACTGAAGCGACTTAGCAGCAGCATCAGACAAAGAACACTCAAATATTTTCTGTAATTATTCTGATTGCTTGATACTTATTTTACCTTTGCCTTTGAAATCCTATGACATGAATACTTGATTTTTCTTTTTTATTACATGTAAAGTACTTTCTTTGAGGATACATTTGTTTTTTATTAATTCATATTAATTAAGCAAATGACTGATTATCTAATTAGCTGTAAGCCCAAGCTCAAATGTTATTTTCCATTCAATCTAAGCGAGGTATATAGGTTATTTTTCTTAAAACACAATTGCAGTCAATTCTTTGAAAAAAACTAGCCTTAAGTTACTGCATAATCTTGCCACCAATTTTAAAATTCAGGCAAAGGCTGGTTATGGGTCATAGGAATGAAGGAGACTCTGACTATAGCTCTGATTGAGGTAGCTCCATTGGTATATTTTTTTGGTTTTCATTGTTTAAAATTTAGTTTCATATTGGAGTGTAGTTGATTAACAATTTTGTGATAATTTCAGGTGTATAGCAAAATGTTTGTTATCCATATTCCATTAGTAATTAAAGGCAGAAATGAAAAGTACTGGTCTGTCATCTGTGTGTGGGCTTAACAAAACCCTCATGGTTAAAATTCTCCTAGATTCCTTATAGTGTGGACCTGCAAATGACACAAAGCACTCTTATTAAACTCACTCTAGCTTATAAAGCAAATCTGTTTTAATCACCCCTCCAAGTAAAGTGAAGTTTGATTATTTGCATGTTTTGTGTTCTTTTTAAAGTAATTTTTTAACTGGAGGAAATATGCTTTACAATGTTGTATTGGCTTCTGCTATACAACAGTGCCAATCAGCCATAAGTATACATATACCGCCTTCCTCTTGAGTCTCCTTCCCTCCCGACCTAGGTCATCACAGAGCAGCAGGCTGAGCTCCCTGTGTTATATAGCAGCTTCTCACTCACTATCTGTTTTACCAATTGTAGTGTGTATATGTCAATGCTATTTTCTCCATTCATCGAATGCATATTTTGTTTTCTAATGGCCCCTACTCCATTTAGGAAACGTCTCTGTTACTAAAGAAACCGCATTATCAAGAACTCTCAGTTTCTCTTTATGATGCATAGTAAAGAGAAACACGTCTGGCCCCAGAAGGGTGGTGATGATTTCTCCTAGGTTTGTTATGTATATAAATGTCCCCCTGCCCCTTGCTCTCTTCTGCATCAGTTTAAGTCAAAAAATATTTTCAAGTAATATTAGGACTTGAGCATATAATAATGAATGGAACACAGGCAGTCTAAAAATTTCATGTGTACTAAAGGCACTTTATCTACCCAGAATAAAATCAGCAATGGTTACATTGGCTCAGGATTTACTGTTCAGCTATCTTTTTCCATGTTCATGCCTTTGGTATTGCTGAAGTAAGTCAAACACCAAAAACATGCCTAAATAAGTAGAAAACAGCCTGTATTCTAAAATTTTTCAGAGATAGAAAGAAGTGGGGTGCTAGGGATTGCTGTGTGCTCAGGGAAGTCTCCTCTGAGTGGGTAAACTTAGAATATTTGCTCTGAGAAAGTGTTTGCATTTGCTTAAACTTAATTAATGACAAGTGACCACTACTCTTCCTCATAACATTCAATTAATAAATATCCAATACATGTATATGTGTAATTGAAAACGTTAGTCGCTCACTTGTTTCTGACCCTTGCAACCCTATGGACTGTAGCCTGCCAGGCTCCTCTGTCCATGGGATTCTCCAGGCAAGAATACTGGAGTGGGTTGCCATTCCCTTCACCAGGAGATCTTCCTGACCCAGGGATCTAACCTGGTCTCCAACACTGCAGGCAGATTATTTATCATCTTAGCCACCAGGGAAACCTATATATGTAAGAGTAAATGAATTAAATAAATTAGTAAATTTCTATAAAAGTTCAAGAAATTGAGATGATCTTAAGAGTAAAAAGTATTGACATTTTTGGAATCCTGAATTTAAGTAGGGTTAAATTTCTGGTATTAGCAGTTATGTACTTTATGAAATCTAGGTTGCACAACGGGCTGTTTCCAACCAAAAAAATTATTCACAACCTAAAAGTTGAGTTATGTTTTATTCAGTGGGAGTTTTAGGAGTTCAAGCCCAGGAGGTATCCCAAGTAACACAGCTTTTAACTGAGCAAGGATGTGTCTGTGCTGTGGCCAACACCTCTTGCTTTTGGACTGAGACTTCTGGGGAAGTTGGGACTCAGCTATGTAAGATCATTGACCAAGACTTTTGGCTTAAAAAGATGACTCCTACAATGGAGTCTTTCTTCCACTTATTTGATTATGATTGGTTTGAATCTTGAGGACCATGGCTCTGAAGTGCTCTCCAGATATTGGGAATTACCGTGCTTATCCTAATCTGGCCTCCCTACCACACTGCATTCTCTCAAAAGCTTTAAATGCATATTTGCAGCGCTAACTACCAAGCAAATTACCTAAGATTAGAATGTTAGAAAAGGAACAAAGAGAATGTCCAGCTTAAAGAGTATGAACCTGATGTTATGACCTGTGACCACCACACACAGACACACAAAACAAAAAAAGCCTGTGAGAACTCCAGAGTGGTGGCTGAGAGTAGCTCTAATGCCTTATATTTTAATTGTATCTCTCAGGCTGAAAATCTGACCAAAAGGAAGGAACTGATATTTACTCAAACAAACTTAAAAATTTTACCAGTTTATCTTTTAACCATATCTAGGAGTAGAATTGCTGTGTCATATGACAACTGTAGGGATTTCTCTGGTGGCTCAGTGGTAAAGAATCCACCCAGAATCTCCCTGCCAGTGCAGGAGATGGTTTCAATCCCTGGGTCGAGAAGATCCCCTGGTGAAGAAAATTGCAACCCACTCCAGTATTCTTGCCTAAGAAATCCCATGAACAGAGGAGCTTGGGAGGCAGAAGTCCATGGGGTCATAAAAGAATTGGATAACACATAGCTACTAAACAATAAGCAGCATCATGAAAATTCCAGGTTTTACTTGGTGTGGAAATACTAAACTGTGTTCCAAAGTGACAGTACCATTTTTAAAATTTCACCAGCAATGTGTGAGGATGCTTTCTTCACATCGTTACCAACACTTGTTATTGCAAGGTTTTTGTGTGCTTGCTTGTTTTAATTCTAGCCATTCTGGTTGGTGAGAGGTAGTATCTCATTATGGTTTTGACTCGCATTTTCCTCATGACGAATGATGTTGAACATCTTTTCATGTGCCTTTGGCCTTTTTGGAAAATTATCTGTCCAAAAATATTTTTTCCAGTTTTTTAAAATTGGCTGTTTTGTCTTTTATTGCTAATTTGTAGGGTTTTTTTTTTGTTTTTTTGTTTTTTTAGAAAAAGAGATCTTGTGTGTGTGTGTGTGTTGCTTAGTTGTATCCGACTCTTTGTGACCTCATGGACTGTATGTAGCCTGCCAGGCTCTTCTATCCATGGAATTTCCCATGCAAGAATAGTGGAGTGGGTTGCCATTCCCTTTTCCAGGGGATCTTCCTGACTCAGGGATTGAACCTGGGTCTCTTGCATTGCAGGCATATTCTTTACCATCTGAGCCACCTGGATTCAAGTCCTTTATTAAGTGTTTGACTTGCCAATATTTTTCATTGAAGTATAGTTGATTTACAGTGTAGACTGTTTCTAGTATATAGTAAAGTGATTCAGTTATACAGATATGTATGTATTCTTTTCTATATTCTTTTACATTATGGTTTATTATAGGATATATATATGGACTTCCCTTTTGGCTCAGCTGGTGAAGAATCCACTTGCAATGCAGGAGACCTGGGTTCGATCCCTGGGTTGGGAAGATCCCCTGAAGAAGGGAAAGGCTACCCACTCCAATATTCTGGCCTGGAGAATTCCATGGACTGTATAGTCCATGGGGTTGCAAAGAGTCAGACACAACTGAGCAACTTTCATTCACTTATATATATATATATATATATATATATATATATATTAGTTTTTATCTGCTAATCCCAAGCTCCTAATTTATCCCTCTCCTCTCTTTTCCCTTTGGTAAATTGGTAAATTCGTTTTCTATGTCTGAGTCTATTTCATAAACAAATTCATTTATGTCATATTTTAGATTTCACATATAAGTGATAGCAAATGGTATTTGTCTTTCTCTTTCAGACTTACTCCACTTAGTATAAGAATCTCTAGGTCCCTCCATGTTGCTGCAAATGGCATTATTTCATTCTTTTTTATGGCTAATACTTTTTGTACACACACATATTGTGTGTGTACTCATTGTACACACATATTGCACACACATATTGTATACACACATATACATCACATCCTCTCATCTGCTGATGGATATTTAGGTTGCTTCCATATCTTGGATATTGTACAATTTTCCAACATTTTTTCTTATTATATGGCTTGTGTTTTTCACTTTCTTGATATTGCACTTTGAAATAGAAATGGATTTGGATAAAGTGTTATTATTTTATATTTGGTTGTTTGAGCTTTTGATATTAAACTATTGACAAATCCAAGATTATAAAGATTTACTATCTTTACTTCTAAGTTTCCTAGCTTTTTGCTCCTTCTGTTTAGGTCTTTGATCCATTCTGAATTAATTTTTGCTTATTGTAAAAGATAGTGTTCAAATCTCATTTGTTCACTGTGGGCATTGCATGCAGTTTACCCAGCCCTATTTTTGGAAGAAGCTATTTTTCCCATTGAATAATCTTAGCATCCTTGTCAAAATCAATTGACTAATAATGTAAGTATTTATTTCTAGAATATTAATTACATCCCATTGATCTATATGTCTATCCTTGTGCTATACTGCACTGTCTTGATTACTGTAGTTTTGTAATAAGTTCTGAAATCAGGAAGTGTGTCCCTGTCAGCTTCATTCTTTTTCAAATATATTTTGGCTATTATGAATCCCTTGTATTTATTTATACATATGAATCCTAGGATTAGAATTGTCAAAAGGCAGTTGAGATTTTGATTGTGATTACATTGAATCAGTAGACCAGTTTGAAAATGTTGTTGTTTTGACAATCCTAAGTCTTCTGATCATTAAAATAATATTTTAAAATATCTCATATTTCATTTAAATATTGTCAAACTCTATGCTAGCAATAAAGTCTGGGTATCTGTTTACAGCTATTCCTCTATGTAGGGAACACAATCTGTTCTTTCACTCTTTTCCAGATGCTAGTATCTTGTTTTAGAAGATATGTGTAGTATGTTTCTAAGACAATTTCTCCTCTGCTTTCCTATGTAGAAGTTTTTGGCCATTTGTGATAGGAATGAAAGTCTGTGAAAGAAGGGAAAGTTTGTCTTCAGTTACCCATTCTCTGTTTTAAGAATGCAACTTCCTGTTTGTTTGGATAGCACTGGCTGAACAGTGATGTCCTTTGATTAGCAGTCATCTAGTGCTGTTTCCTTTTTGCAAGAGTGATGTTTGTGTGAAGACTGTCTGGACTACTCTTCTACTATTGGCTGGTTGAGGGATATCTGGAAACCTTTCAAACTACTTTTCTCTCACATCAACTCCAGCCATCAGAGGTCTACATGATTCTCTTAAATGCTGTGGTCCTTTTGCTTGATGGGCAATCACCTTTATTAGAAAATTAGCAAGCTTTCTCAAACTTAGCTACATTTTGTCATGTACTTTTGGCCCAGGGGAAGTTCTCTCATCTTTTATTTGTCAATGGATACATAGATCTCCTTACTTCGGCATCCCCTATCTGCTTTGGCTTCACTCTTTCTTTCATTTTTCTTGTGAGTAGAGTGCCAGATACAGATCAGCCAGTGTGTCTCCTAAGCAGTTGTCCAAACAGGAAAGAGTTACTCTCCAAATGGTTAGGAATGGTTCTCCTGGAGACATTTTCTTTTGATTTCAGGGAAAGAAATCATGTTTGTCACTTCTACTTGGTACATGGAGGGAATCGCCTCTCAGTAAAAATATTATAGCCCCAAAGTTATAACTGCTCACTTCAAAGACTTCAAACTTCATTCTTCTTAAAAAAAAAAAAAAGATGTTTTTTAAAGGTTTGATGTTGGAGGCAGCACTAGAATGATAAAATGGTACTAGGACAGCATGGGCAGACTCCCAGCTGCCTGCAAGGTATTTTGACATGATGAGTTAAAACCATTTAATCCATAATGTTGGTCTTCATTCATCTCTTTTTCTGGGAAAAGGGAAAATTACATTCAATATTTCATTAATCATACTTTGAATAACTAAAAATGTAAAGTTGGTTTCATTGAGTGGGAAGTAAAGAATCGTGAGTTGAAATTAATATTGGAAAATAAGATAATTTAATTCATATTCATATTCAATAAAATTACTGTGATAAATTTGAAATCACACCTATTTCTGTACCCATGACTTTTGACATGTGACTATGCAATTTCTCTGAGGATGCAGAAATGTTTTCCCTGTCTTCTGAGTTTGAGTTTTCTCATGTGACTTGCTCTGGCCAATAGAATTTGAGCAAATGGGATACACATATGGAGAGGAAAAACCCTGCTGCTCTTAATCATCTGCTATGTCCTGGAGTTCACGTCTGAGCTAACTTGCTGTGTTCAATACATCACTTATTCTCAGTTTGCTCATTGTGTTTCATTTTTTGCTATAATAAATATTTGGAGAGCATTAACTCAGCTGGATAAAAACCTTTCTTGTTTTAAAGATTGAAATATGTCACCAACTGTATTCCAATTTTTTATTTTGTATTTTACCTTGGACAAATGTTCTCTAAATATTTTAGCTTGCCCAGTTAGAGATAATGGAGCCTAGGTGAGCAGTAGTGATGGTAAGAGGGAAAAATTTCCAACCTGAGATATATATGTATACAAAAAGGCAGAGAATACTAAGGGGAAACCTAGCATTGCTCTGTTTCCAGCTCCGTTCTCTGCCTGAGAGCCAGCTGGCACTCTTGTTTGGTTAATTTTCATGAGTGCCTGGGCAGCGTTATATGTTCTATTTTATTACAGAAATTAGCTTCCAGTATATAAATATAAATAGACCAACGAGGTAAAACTTCATTTCAATTATTTAACTCTCAGGTGGTGTGCATGGGTGCCAGAGGTGCCTGTGCTGGCACAGCGATGTCCCTGCTTTTTTACTATGCAGTCTAGGTTTGTCATAGCTTTTCTTCCAAGGAGCAAGTATCTTTTAGTTTCATGGCTGCAGTTACTGTCCATAGTGATTTTGGAGCCCAAGAAAATAAAATCTGTCACTGTTTCCACTTTTTCCCCCTTCTACTTGCCATGAAGTAATAGGACTGGACGCCTTGATCTTAGTTTTATGAATGTTGAGTTTTAAGCCAGCTTTTTCACTCTCCTCTTTCACTTCATCAAGAGGCTCTTCAGTTCCTCTTCACTTTCTGCCATTAAAGTAGTATCCATTAGACAGACTGCCGCATTAGTCTTGATGCATGAATTTTGTTGTTTCCAAGCATCAAACTATGAAAGGCAGGCTTCAGCAGCACTTTACATAATTTTCTCGGCTCAATACCTTCAAACCTGTATTCTTTCTAGGAATTCTCTTCCCCCAAATCATCACTGAGCAATCCTTACAGCTCTTTAGAGCTCACTTTGATGTGGGTCCACAAAGACTATTTACTGTCTTCAATTTCTAATTAACTAGACAGTCATACTGTTCTGGGCAGGCCTATCCTTTCTCCAATCAACGTTAGAGTAGGTAATTCTTATTTTGGTATGTGTTTGCAAGTGTGTAATTTCTATGATATAGTTTCAAGAGGGCAGGAACAAACTATTTCTTCTAGGCTAAGTAGGACATGTTACATTTCAGGTTAACTGTAATTGTTATCAACAGTATAAATTCAAGCCAATTGCCTACTTAGGGACATTTCTATGAAATGTTTGTCATTATGAAATGGAGCACATTACACCTCAGTGAAGTGAACCAAATTCAGTTGACTCTTGTCACCACTTTATTAAGAAGACAGGGAAAATTAACTTTGCTATTTCAAAAATAATACCTTCAATTTACTCTTATTTATTTATTCAATTATTTAGTATTTATTCTCCCATTTATTCTTTCTACACAATAGGAATACTTTTTATTAATCAGTTAATTAAAGTTTTCTTAAAAATTATAATTTCTATCCTAGAAAACTTATTGTTCTACAGCTGATATTCCCAGTCATAAACTATGGCCTTGGGTGAACTCTTGAAACATGGAGGCAAAGACAGGTGGTTTCAGAATTTTAATGTTATCTTTGACTATTTGTACGTGTCTTGTCATTCTCTAGTGACCTCATGGAAAACATTTAGTGGTTATTCCTGTGCATCACTGCTATGTCAAGCTCCTTGACAACTTCACATCTGAAATCACTATTACAATACACGTGTCAGCTAAAGCCCTGCTGAGGGTCTCTGTTCTGATTGGCCCTAACTAGAAGTCAGAACACCATCCCTGGTTCTGCCAAACACAGTGGCGACAGTTAGATCCCAATGGTTAGCCATGAATAACACTGAGTTGGAGAGATCTACCCTAGATGGGTAGATCTCTGACCTAAGGTTTTTTTTTTTTTAATCACTGCCATCATGACTGAGATAATAAATTAATAATTGGTCACCAGGAATGAACTTAACATGTATCTGTAGGAATCAAGATACCATTTCCAGTTGACATAAAATATTTAAACCTAAGAAAAGGGAATGAGAAATTTTTGAGTACACAAGTATACATATAATTGAAAAATGCAATTTTTGAATATATAAAATGTTCAGGTCTCAGGCCAAGTGCTTTAGCTTATATTGTTGTTTTTAGATGCATATTATATATATAAAATTTAAGATTTTCTAAATAACTCTGATTTATCTCTTTCATCTATGCCACCATCATTTCTCATCTCAACTTTCTTAACAGTCCCATTTGTTTAATCATATCATGACATTTCATAAATCCAGATATAATTATGTATCTTACTCAAAATTCTATCTATCTATCTGTATACACATATGTGCTCAGTCACGGCTGACTCTCTGTGACCCATGAACTGTAGCCCTCCAGGCTCCTCTGTCCATGGGATTTTCCAGGCAAGAATACTGGGATTGGTTGCCATTTCCTTCTCCTGTACACACACACACAAAATGCAAGCCAAAGAACTTAGATTGAGACCTGAATATTTGATATATTCAGATCTATACTATAAGCGGATGGATGTGGTTTCAAAGCCAAGAACTATAGCTTTATTTCTTTGACTTTATACTTTATGGATCTCTCATATATTGACTTATACTTTATACTCTATGGACGTCTCATTTATTTAAAAAGAGATCAGGAAACACCTTTTACAAGAATTTTAATTGAATGATTTAATGATTAAATTGTAATTGATTTTTATTTGAAAACTTTCAAATATTTAGGTAAAATATTTGAAAATTACCTGGTACATAGAAGTGCTCAGCAAAAGTTAGCTATTAGTGTTCTGCCACATGTAAATCTATCTTCATAATATTCTGTGAGTTATAACTAGGTTTGTCTTCAACAAAAGGTGGACATAAGAAGACTAAGAGACGTTAAGCCCCTCTTCTATATTCACATGGCTAGTAATACCATAACTGGGGTATATTTATCTCTGTGTCATTTCAAGACAGGTTATTCAAAATGTATATGAAGTTCTTTCCAGTGTTGAATTTAATTATTATAAAATGTTAATTCAATAAAGAATGAGAAACTGCTAATGAATTCACAGAAAAGCTCATTTAAAGAAGAAAGAAAAAGAGTAAGGAGACAGAAATTTGCTTTATGTGAGATGTCTTGAAAGGTTGGTAATATAATCCGTAATTCCATAGATGGTATTCTCAGAACCATGAGTATTTTAGAAATTCACAAAATTTAAAAGTTAATGTATATCAATATGTATACCATATATTCCAGTAGCATCTGGGATAACACAATATACTCAATAATGTTAACATTTAATCAGAGAAATGCATTACTCTTCACATCAGGTGGGACTAACATTCTATTATAATCTACTGTTTTAATCATGGCTCATCTTTCTAGCTGCTGAGGTTCCTTCTGAATCATTTTTGTCATGATGATGGAACTTATAAGAAAATGTATCTAGATGACAATCAGTCCCAAGCCATGAATAACTTTGATTTCTCTCTCTCTCTCATCCATGCCACCATCCTCTCTCTTCTAGTTTTGCTAGCAGTCGCTTTATTTACTTAAACATGTCACTGTGACCTTTATATGTTCAGATACAATAGTGTGTCTTACTCATATTCTTCAATGGTTTTCCATAGCTTTTAGAAAAACATATGTCTTTTACTGTTTACAAGATCCTTCATCATAAGGCCCCTTCCTACATTCTCATCTAATTTGATTTCCACCCCTATTTTATTGCCTTTTGAGTACAAAAGATTTCCTTTACTGTCTATAACATAATCTTATATTCCTTCTACATTTATATCTACTTTATATATGCTCTTCTCTTAAAAAATGAGAACAACTTTCTTAATCTAGTTCCAGCCCATTCCTAATTCAAGTTTCACACTATAAAGCTTTGCTTCCTTGATACATTCCTTGGTCTTTGGTACACTATTCTTTTTATTACATACTCCTTTCCAGGACTTTTGTGTGATAGTATAACTTTCACAATATATTTAATTTATACTACCAGAAAACCTTTTTCTATGACTAAATTTGCATGTCTTTTGAAGGAAAAGAAAGCACATGCAATTTCTAAATCAGGGAATCATTACTCCTTTCTCAAAAATAAAAATCAGGAAATTTTTTTGCTTCCAAAGTATAGGGTGTGACTGTGGGGTTGATGAGTAGATAGTGAAAGTGTTACTTGTTCAGTGGTGTCCGACTCTTTGTGACTCCATGGACTGTAGCCCGCCTGGCTCCTCTGTCCATGGAATTTTCCAGACAAGAATACTGGAGTGGATAGCCATTCCCTTCTCCAAGGGATCTACCTGGGATGGAACCCAGGCCTCCCACATTGGGGGCAGATTCTTTAGTGTTTGAGCCACCAGGGAAGCCTTGATAAGTGGGTAGAGGGTTAGTTAAAAGCAGGAGTGCTCTTTGCAAATAGAAGGGATTATATATGTTAGAAAGATCATTTCTTTCTATGAAAAGACAGGCATTTGTTTATTTCCTTCTATGAATGTGGCGTCTCCCCACAAGTAATACATCTGTCTCTTTTCAAGCATTTGGACCTCAGCATTGGTCTGCTGGCTCACTTAAAACTGGAAAACAGAACAGGCATTAAAAGAGCTCCGGGAATTGCCTATATCAGTGAAAAGACAGATGCTGCACAAGGTCTGACTTCAAAGGTAAGGGAAGCATGGTTTCCATTTCTTCAGTCACATTTCTCTCTACCACCCATGCATTTGAAATAACAAAAGTGAAATTTAAGAAGTCAGGGAAGATTCAAATCCTGAAAAGTTTTGTCCCTTGTGTATACCTGATAGGTGTGGATTTGCAAAATGATTTTAATATGGGGAATTTAAAAACAATGACTAGAGGGAGGTGTGCGGGTGTTCCGAAGGCTCTCTGTGTGTGCCCTCTACTAGACACTGAAGGAAGTGAGGGTCACTGGTGGATGCTCATTCTCTCTCTCTCTGATTCTCTGTTTTCCTTACATGGAAAACCTGTTGATGGGTTGGTCTAAAATATTAAAATGACTGCTTTCACTGCCATCTTGCAACTGATGTTAGCACTTGAATTTTCCATGTATTCCATGATTCTGGATTGATTTAGGTTTATTTGAAGGATATGGACTGCTATCTCAGCAAACTTCACAGATAACCTTTTAATTTCAGGCCTACATGCATCATCACTATTTTCTAAATGGGAAAGTATGATAAAAATCAAATTACTGGCATTTTCTTTTTAAAGGACTTTATGTCTACAATAACATAGGCTTTGTCACGTATCTTATGGTAAGTATTGGATGTTTGATGGATTAATATAAATGGTTGGTTTATTATAATTATTATACTCATTTAAGAAAAAAGAAAACAAAGGCCAAGAAGTTTAATTTTCTTGAGCAATACAGGACATGATATATTAATGGAAAGTGATCCATTATGATATAAATGCCTGTTAAAATTAAGATGTGTGAGAGTGTATGATGTCAGTGACTGGAATATAGTAATGGATAAAAATATATAAATAGCTTTGTTTTTGATTACCTTAAGATGTTTTAAATTGAAAAGTGTATGCAGCTGATTAACAAAGTGTTTATTAATATTAGGTTTATAAACAATATGTAAATATAAAATATGCTGTAACTATATGTTGAATATAGAAAATCAATTTATTTTATATATAAACTAATAGGAATCTGACATATAAAAAGCTCAAATAGTATAATAGAAAAAGTTAATTGAAATATTTCTGATAGTTCATCAGGAACAGGGAAAAGATTCTTTATCAAGACTACATGCAATTAATTTAATGTGAAATTCTCAGGGAGAGTTTGCTGATGTTTATCTGACAAATCATGGCTCAGTTATTATAGGACTCTGTCAAACAAGAGTACATCAATGGTTTCTAATAAGTGACAAATGATTTTTTTTAGTAGAATTGTTGAGAAAGAACTTCTGTACCACTAGAAAGCAGTGAAAAGATAAATAATATATTTTAACTATTTGTTTATACACTTTTTCAATTATTTAAATTACTTTATAAGTTATCAAATATTTTTAATATCACCCATACACACACGGTTTTAGGAAACAATCATCTTTGGTTTGGTTTCTTGGTGGAGTGTGGGCAGAGTGCAGGAGTAGAAGGAACAATTTTGGGAATAAAAGCCCTTTTAGTTGAACTAAACATATTTTGGTGTTTTGCTTTTTTAAAAAAATTCTTTTGAGATCAAAAATGAAGGAAAAAATGGATACAGTCAAAAACCATTCAGATAAAGAAAGTCATTGTTAAACGTATGATGTACAGGGCAGTATTTTGTATCTTTTTTTTTTTTAACATAAGTAGGTTGCATTTTTATCTTCTAAAATATATTCAACTATTCCAGAGTCATGCTATACTCTTTGGGAATGCCTGATTTTTTCTTTTATTAAAAATCCCAATGTGTGTGTGTGTGCTTAGTTGCTCAGTCATGTCCGACTCTTTGTGACCCCATGCTGTAGCTGGCCTGGCTCCTCTGTCCATGAGGATTCTCTAGGCAAGAATACTGAAAAGGTTGCCATGCCCTCTTCCATGGGATCGTCCCAACCCAGGGATAAAATCCAGCTCTCCTGCATTGTAGGTGGATTCTTTACTGTCTGAGCCACCAGGGAGACATATGCAAAAAGAGGTAGAAAAGAATTTTTAAAATCTGTAAGGAATCAAGTGTTTGGAAACAGGCTTGTTGGATGGTTACAACTTACAGAAACTAGAAGAATGCAAATACTGAAATGAAAAAGCAGAGCGGACCTTAACAAGATTCTACTAAATGTTAGGAAGAGAAAGCCTCTTTACTGATAAACTGGTCAATTCTATTTATATTAAAATATAGAACAGTTTAAAAAGTTAGCAGCATTATGTTTGAAATCAGATATATAAAAATTCAACTCCAAATTGCTAAAGATTTAGTAATACTGGACATTATTTCTCTTTGATCTCTAATTGTTTAAATGTATAGTTCTTCATAATACAGTATAGCTATATGAGAATTTGGATAACACACTAGATACACTGCAAGTGGTCAGTAAGTATAAATAAAAGAATAATTGTTAAAATCTATAGCTTTCTCATATGAGATAATTTATTTCTAGCATGATTTTACAGATGAGGAAAATGAAAGCAAGATAATATATACGATTCCCTAAAGATACAGCTTCTTGTAGACATTTTATTCCCATCTGCAAAGAACAAACTGTTGTGCATTAAGGAATGGGCAGAAGTGTGATGACACAATGCCTAGTGCTACCTGTAAGCATAAGCTATGGGCCTGTGTCTAACAGGATTACAATTTTATGTCAAGACTTTCTCTCCAGTGCAGAAACTTAATTGCGTCTATTCACAAAACCTGATACTCATCTTATTGTTTCTTACCAATGTATTCTCAGGAAGGTACTTTCTTATGTCTTAGAGAACTCTGACAATTTTAAATAAACT
The DNA here is from genome assembly GCA_917880005.1 of Nanger dama. NCBI lineage: Eukaryota > Metazoa > Chordata > Mammalia > Artiodactyla > Bovidae > Nanger > Nanger dama. The sequence continues at coordinate 2,258,840 of CAKJTW010000075.1, forward strand.
AATACATTTAAAATATAATGGAAGAATTTCAGACAATGTGGAAAAGAAAACATGAAAAATATTTCACTTACTACTTTTGGGAGAGTATTTCAAAATTTTTACTTGTTTATTTGCTGCAAATTTGGTTTAATTTCTCTACTATTCTGTTTAGGTTAACCACTATAAATTTTTCTATTACTGTTACCAAATACTCCATGGGTTTCAAGATAAAACACTTAATTATCAATTACTATTCATGCTTCTTCATACATGTGAGAGAAAGAAATCTGAAGCAATATCTTTTCACATATATACTAGAGGATTTGTTCCCTTATAGCAGGGAACATAACATACTTTTCTGTTTGCAGAGAACTTACTGATATTTTTAGCATGTTTCACATTATCCATCAATAGATAGAGTAATAAGCATAAAGCATTGGTTTCACATGAATAAAACTGACTCTGGATATTGTCCTGAGTTTACTCCTGAATAACTGTTCTTAACCAGTTTCCATTATATAAGGAACAAAATATATGCCCACTATCATCATGGGTATTTTCAGTTCAGTTCAGTTCAGTCACTCAGTCATGTCCGATTCTTTGCGACCCTATGAATCATAGCACGCCAGGCCTCCCGGTCCATTACCAACTCCCCGGAGTTCACTCAGACTTGCATCTGTTGAGTCAGTGATCCCATCCAGCCATCTCATCCTCTGTTGTTCCCTTCTCTTCCTGCCCCCAATCCCTCCCAGCATCAGAGTTTTTTCCAAGGAGTCAACTCTTCTCATGAGGTGGCCAAAGTACTGAAGTTTCAGCTTCAGCATCATTCCCTCCAAAGAAACCCCAGGGCTGATCTCCTTCAGGATGGACTGGTTGGATCTCCATGCAGTCCAAAGGACTCTCAAGAGTCTTCTCCAACACCACAGTTCAAAAGCATCAATTCTTCAGTGCTCAGTTTTCTTCACAGTCCAACTCTCACATCCATACATGACCACTGGAAAAACCATAGCCTTGACTAGATGGACCTTTGTTGGCACAGTAATGTCTCTGCTTTTTAATATGCTATCTAGGTTGGTCACTTGCCTGGAGAATCCCAGGGATGGGGGAGCCTGGTGGGCTGCCGTCTATGGGGTCACACAGAGTCGGACACGACTGAAGTGACTTAGCAGCTTAGCAGCAGGTTGGTCATAACTTTTCTTCCAAGGAGTAAGCGTCTTTTAATATCATGGCTGCAGTCACCATCTGCAATGATTTTGGAGCCCAAAAAGTAAAGTCTGACACTGTTTCCACTGTTTCCCCATCTATCTGCCATGAAGTGGTGGGACCAGATGCCATGATCTTCGTTTTCTGAATGTTGAGCTTTAAGCCGACTTTTTCACTCTCCTCTTTCACTTTCATCAAGAGGCTTTTGAGTTCCTCTTCACTTTGTGCCATAAGGGTGGTGTCATCTGCATATCTGAGGTTATTGATATTTCTCCCAGCAATCTTGATTCCATCTTGTGCTTCTTCCACCCCAGCGTTTCTCATGATGTACTCTGCATATAAGTTAAATAAGCAGGGTGACAATATACAGCATGGCTATTTTAGTGGATATCAAATGAGAAAATGTCAAATTGCCACTTTATACAGTTTTCTAAAAATTAAGTGTTATGATATAACATTAGCTATTAATTTGATTGACATAGTTGAGAAAGTTCCTTTATTTTAAAATTCCTATGCTCATCTTCTTTTAGGATTTTCAATTTCTATAAGAAAATTATTCATTAGTCAAATATTATGGTGTCCCTAATATGTCCTTATATTTTTGAAATTTATAATGTACATTTACATATATTGTCAGGGGCTGCCAGATTTAGTGAAAAGAAAAAGTAGAAAATAAGAGGATACAGCATATCTAATTAAATTTAAATTTCAGATAAATGACATCTTAAGATAAATAAATGTTGCAAGGCACATACTTATACTAAAACATTTTTAACCGGAAATTCAAATTTAACTTCTGTATTTTATCAGGCAACCCCAATATTGTGTTATGTAACCTTTCCATTAATGTATTTTCTCAGTTTTACAGATAAGAAAACTGAAAAGCACATTTGTTGGAAATTCTGTGTAAAACAAAAGAAAATAGAAGTTCAAACTCCTTACTGTATGGATGAGAAAATTAAAGTTATACCTAAAATGAAAATAATGCATTTTTTATGGGATGTTGGCAAGTGTTTAGTATATGTTGTCAGGAATAATGGAATTCACCTGTGCCTGGGCCTGAGTGGTCTAAATAGGCTCCACTGAGAAATGGTTTATATGAGCTAGAACCTATAGAACCTACAGGTTCAGGCTTTTGAGAAGAAATGTCTTTCTTTGAAGGTTAACTCTACAGGACATTTATGCATTTGGTGCCGGATTATCAGCTCTAGTACATATACCTAGGAGATATTTTATACATCTTCCCTATAGCAGCCTCAATATGTGTCTGTTTTAGTGGAGACCTTTAATCCTCCACTTGATGACATCATCATGGACATGGAGAAAAGGTAAGCAACTATGTAGCTTTTGTTTGAAAATAGACTGTGTAGTTACGAGATGATATAACAGAACATTGAACACTACTACACATCCGAATTTCACTAAGCTAAGGAATAAAATATTCTGGTTTCCTATGTGGTAATGCATGGAGATATTTTATAAGATATATATTTCCAATTTAGTTGTTAAAAGTAAATATAGCTTAGCAATTTAATATTATTTTTTATTGTCAGATCTCCCAGAATTAGATAAACTATATTGGTAAGATTTCACAAAAGTCTTTCAGCACTTCCCGCTGCCGCTGAGCTGTGGGGAAATACATTTCTGTTGTGTAAAGCCATCCAGTGTCTGTCTGTGGTATATCATTATGGGTATGGCAGCCATGGAAAGCTAATACAGTGGAGGAAATATACATTTGCCTAACCTTAACCTTCTATTGTAGGTCTTACCACACAGGTTAAGAAATATGTTACTGCTATGTCAGCTACTCCATAAATTCGATATATCTACATGCTTAGATTTCTCTCAGTCATTTCTCTTTTTACTTTTTCACTGTACTTTGTCTTTTGTCAGATTTATATTTGGGTGTTTCATTTTTGTGTTGTGTTTGTGCATTTTTGATTGTTTATTGCTAGAATTAAAGTTCATATTAGTTCAGTTTACCTTCAGATTGATTATATCACTTGAAAATCTTGCTAAATACACTTGGGCTTTTATTAGATTTTTATAAGAATCCTTAACAAAACAATTATGTATTCTGTAAATAAACTGAAAGAGGAGAGTTAAAAAAATTGGCTTAAAACTCAGTTTTCAGAAAACTAAGATCATGGCATCCAGCCCCATCACTTCATGGCAAATAGATGTGGAAACAGTGGAAACAGTGTCAGACTTTATTTTGGGGGCTCCAAAATCATTGTAGATGGTGACTGCAGCCATGAAATTAAAAGACGCTTGCTCCTTGGAAGAAAAGTTATGAACAACCTAGACAGCATATTAAAAAGCAGAGACATTTCTTTGCCAACAAAGGTCCATCTAGTCAAAGCTATAAATTTTCCAGTAGTCATGTATGGATGTGAGAGTTGGACTATAAAGAAAGTTGAGCACCGAAGAACTAATGCTTTTGAACTGTGGTGTTGGAGAAGACTCTTGAGAGTTCCTTGGACTACAAGGAGATGAAACCAATTCATCCTAAAGGAAATCAGTCCTGAATGTTCATTGGAAGGACTGATGCTGAAACTCCAATACTTTGGCCATCTGATGTGAAGAACTGACTCATTGGAAAAGACCCTGATGCTGGAAAGATTGAAGGCAGGAGGAGAAGGGGATGACAGGATATAATGGTTGGATTGCATCATTGACTCAATGGACATGAATTTGAGTAAATTCCAGAAGTTAATGACGGACAAGGAGGCCTGGTGTGGTACAATCCATGGGTTGCAAAGAGTCAGACACAACTGAGTGAGTGAAGTGAACTGAAATAAAAACATTTTTACTTCTTCCTTTGTAATCTATATATTTGATTTATTTGATATATTTATTGTCTCCTCTAACTTGCTAGTTAGAATCTTTGGTAAAATCTTGAATAGGAGTGGTGAGACCTGATATCCTTGTTTCTGAATTTATTAGGAAACCATTCTATTGCTCGTTATTAAGTAAGATGTTCAGTTCAGTTCAGTCGCTCAGTAGTGTCTGACTCTTTGCGACCCCATTACTCACAGCACGCCAGGCCTCCCTGTCCATCACCAACTCCTGGAGTTCACTCAGACTCACATCCATCGAGTCAGTGATGCCATCCAGCCATCTCATCCTCTGTCATCCCCTTCTCCTCCTGTCCCCAATCCCTCCCAGCATCAGAGTCTTTTCCAATGAGTCAACTCTTCGCATGAGGTGGCCAAAGTACTGGAGTTTCAGCTTTAGCATCATTCCTTCCAAAGAAATCCCAGGGTTGATCTCCTTCAGAATGGACTGGTTGGATCTCCTTGCAGTCCAAGGGACTCTCAAGAGTCTTCTCCAACACCACACTTCAAAAGCATCAATTCCTCGGCGCTCGGCCTTCTTCACAGTCCAACTCTCATATCCATACATGACCACTGGAAAAACCATAGCCTTGAGTAGATGGACCTTTGTTGGCAAAGTAATGTCTCTACTTTTGAATATACTATCTAGGTTGGTCATAACTTTTCTTCCAAGAAATAAGCATCTTAGCTATAGGCATTTTGCAGGTTTTATTAGTATAAAAATCTTTTGTAATTTGCTGAGTTATTTTTTATTCTTAAATGGATGATGTTGTTGTTCAGTTGGTCAGTCATGTCTGACTCTCTCTGCAACCCCATGGACTGTACCACACCTGGCTTACTTGTCCTTCACTATTTCTTGGAGTTTGCTCAAATTTATGCCAATTGAGTTGATGCTGCCATCCAACCATCTCATTCTCTGTTGTCCCCTTCTCCACCTGCCTTCGATATTTCCCAACATCAGTGTCTTTTCTCATGATTCAGCTCTTCAAATCAGATGGCCTAAGTATTGGAGCCTCAGCTTCAGCATCAGTCTTTCCAGTGGATATTCGGGGTTTACTTCCCCTAGAATTGGCTGGTTTGATCTCTTTGCTGTCTAAGAGACTTCCAAGAGTCCTCTCCAGCACCACAGTTCAAAAACATCAATTCTTCGGTGTTCAGCCTTTTATGGTACAACTCTCATATCTATATATAACTACTGGAAAAACCATAGCTTTAGATGGTATACATATATTTTCAAGTGCTTTTTCTTTAATTGCAATCATCTTATAACATCTTAGTCTGTTAATAAGTCATTACACTGATGTTAAAATGAGTCATGTTTAGTCTTATCCTATTATACTTTTAAAATATATAGTAGGATTGCAGATAATGTTTGTTGTGGGTTTGTAATATATAGCTTTTATTATGTTGAGGTATGTTCCTTCTATTCCTGCTTTCTGGAGAGTTTTTATCATAAATGGATGTTGAATTTTGTCAAAGGCTTTCTCTTCATCTATTGAGATAATCATATGGCTTTTATTTTTCAGTTTGTTAATGTGGTGTAATACATTGATTGATTTGCAGATAGTGAAGAATCCTTGCATCCCTGGGATAAAGCCCACTTGGTCATGGTGTATGATCTTTTTAATGTGTTGTTGGATTCTGATTGCTGGGATTTTGTTAAGGATTTTTGCATCTATGTTCATCAGTGATATTGGCCTGTATTTTTCTTTTTTGTGGCATTTTTGTCAGGTTTTGGTATTAGGGTGGCCTCATAGAATGAGTTTGGAAGTTTACCTTCCTCTGCAATTTTCTGGAAGAGTTTGGGTAGGATAGGTGTTGTCTGTTGTGATCTCTCCATTTTCATTTCTAATTCTATTGATTTGACTTTTCTCCCCTTGTTTCTTGATTTGGCTTGCTAATGGTTTGTCAATTTTATTTATCCTTTCAAAGAACCAGCTTTTGGCTTTGTTGATTTTTGCTATGGTCTCTTTGTTTCTTTTGCATTTATTTCTGCCCTAATTTTTAAGATTTCTCTCCACCAGAAAATTACTAGAGCTAATCAATGAAGATAGTAAAGTTGCAGGATATATAATCAACACACAGAAATCCCTTGCATTCCTATACACTAATAATGAGAAAGTAGAAAAATAAGTTAAGGAAAGAATTCCATTCACCATTGCAACGAAAAGAATAAAATACTTAGGAATATATCTACCTAAAGAAACTAAAGACCTATATATAGAAAACTATAAAGCGCTGGTGAAAGAAATCAAAGAGGACACTAATAGATGGAGAAATATACCATGTTCATGGATTGGAAGAATCAATATAGTGAAAATGAATATATTACCCAAAGCAATCTATAGATTCAATGCAATCCCTATCAAGCTACCAGTGGTATTTTTCACAGAGTTAGAACAAATAATTTCATAATTTGTATGGAAATACAAAAAACCTTGAATAGCCAAAGCAATCTTGAGAAAGAAGAATGGAACTGGAGGAATCAACCTGTCTGACTTCAGGCTCTACTACAAAGCCACAGTCATCAAGACAGTATGGTACTGGCACAAAGACAGAAATATAGATCCATGGAACAAAATAGAAAGCCCAGAGATAAATCCACACAACTATGGACACCTAACCTTTGACAAAGGAGGCAAGAATATACAATGGGGTAAAGACAATCTCTTTAACAAGTGGTGCTGGGAAAACTGGTCAACCACTTGTAGAAGAATGAAACTAGATCACTTTCTAACACTATACACAAAAATAAACTCAAAATGGATTAAAGATCTAAATGTAAGACCAGAAACTATAAAACTCCTAGAGGAGAACATAGGCAAAATACTCTCCACCATAAATCACAGCAGGATCCTCTATGACCCACGTCCCAGAATACCGGAAATAAAAGCAAAAATAAACAAATGGGACCTAATTAAAAGCTTCTGCACAACAAAGGAAACTATAAGCAAGGTGAAAAGACCACCTTCAAAATGGGAGAAAATAATAGCAAATGAAGCACCTGAGAAACAACTAATCTCAAAAATATACAAGCAACTCCTGCAGCTCAATTCCAGAAAAATAAACGACCCAATAAAAAAATGGGCCAAAGAACTAAATAGACATTTCTCCAAAGAAGACATACAGATGGCTAACAAACACATGAAAAGATGCTCAACATTATTCATTATCAGAGAAATGCGAATCAAAACCACAGTGAGGTACCATTTCACACCAGTCAGAATGGCTGCGATCCAAAAGTCTACAAGCAATAAATGCTGGAGAGGGTGTGGAGAAAAGGGAACCCTCTTACACTGCTGGTGGGAATGCAAACTAGTACAGCCACTATGGAGATAAGTGTGGAGATTCCTTAAAAAACTGGAAATAGAACTGCCTTATGACCCACTGCTGGGCATACACACCGAGGAAACCAGAATTGAAAGAGACACGTGTACCCCAATGTTCATCACAGCACTGTTTATAATAGCCAGGACATGGAAGCAACCTAGATGTCCATTAGCAGATGAATGGATAAGAAAGCTGTGGTACATATACACTATGGAGTATTACTCAGTCCTTAAAAAGAATAAATTTGACTCAGTTCTAATGAGGTGGATGAAACTGGAGCCGATCATACAGAGTGAAGTAAGCCAGAAAGAAAAAAACCAATACAGTATACTAACACATATATATGGAATTTAGAAAGATGGTAATGATAACCCTATATGTGAGACAGCAAAAGAGACACAGGTGTAAAGAACAGACTTTTGGACTCTGTGGGAGAGGGAGAGGGTGGGATGATTTGGGAGAATGGCATTGAAACATGTATACTATCATGTAAGAAATGAATCGCTAGTCTAGGTTCGATACAGGATACAGGATGCTTGGGGCTGGTGCACTGGGATGACCCAGAGAGATGATATGGGGAGGGTGGTGGGAGGGGTTTCAGGGTTGGGAACTTATGTACACCTACGGTGGATTCATGTCAATGTATGGCAAAGCCAATATAGTACTGTAAATAAAAAAATAAAATTTAAGTGAAAAGTAAAAAAAAAAAAAAGAAAAGAAAGAAAGCAAGAAAGCTGTGGTACATATACACAATGGAGTATTACTCGGCCATTAAAAAGAATACATTTGAATCAGTTCTAATGAGGTGGATGAAACTGGAGCCTATTATACAGAGTGAAGTAAGCCAGAAAGAAAAACACCAATACAGTATACTAACGCATATATATGGAAATTAGAAAGATGGTAATGATAACCCTGTATGCAAGACAGCAAAAGAGACACAGATGTATAGAACAGTCTTTTGGACTCTGTGGGAGAGGGAGAGGGTGGGATGATTTGGGAGAGTGACACTGAACCTTGTATAATATCATATAAGAAACCAATCACCAGTCTAGGTTCGATGCAGGATACAGGATGCTTGGGGCTGGTGCACTGGGATGACCCAGAGGGATGTTATGGGGAAGGAGGTGGGAGGGGGTTTCAGGATTGGCAACACGTGTACGCCCATGGCAGATTCATGTTGATGTATGGCAAAACCAATATAATATTGTAAAGTAAAAAATAAAATAAAATAAAATAAGAAGGAAAAAATATATAGTATGATTGAAATTTGCTAAAATTTCCTGTGTTTTTACGTCTATGTTCATAATATATATGTCTATATTTATTTTTTTTTAATGTCTTCACCTTGTTTTGTTATGAGATTAATCATAGACTCATAGTAGAGGTTGGGAACTATTCAATTTTTCTGAAAGACTTTGTTTAGAATTGATATTTTTTTAGATTTATTTTTCTGATTTTTCTTTACATTTTTATATTTTCTCAGTTAAAAAAATTTTTCATGCTCTTCTCCCACTGAAGATGGACCTATTTTCTCTCTCTATAAACAAGTTTCAACATGCAACAGTAAATACTGATGTACAAAATGACTATATTTATTTAAATATAAATTAAAATGACTATATTTTATTACTATTTGTTGTTGCTTATCAAGAACAGATGATTTCATAAGCAAGGTGAAAAGACAGCCTTCTGAATGGGAGAAAACAATAGCAAATGAAACAACTGACAAACAACTAATCTCAAAGATATATAAGCAACTTATGTAGCTCAACTCTAGAAAAATAAACAATCCAATAAAAAAATGGGCCAAAGAACTAAATAGGCATTTCTCCAAAGAAGACATACCGATGGCTAACAAACACATGAAAAGATGTTCAACAACACTCATTATCAGAGAAATGCAAATCAAGACCACAATGAGGTACCATTTCACACCAGTCAGAATGGCTGCGATCCAAAAGTCTACAAGCAATAATGCTGGAGAGGGTGTGGAGAAAAGGGAACCCTCTTACACTGCTGGTGGGAATGCAAACTAGTACAGCCATTATGGAAAACAGTGTGGAGATTCCTTAAAAAATTGCAAATAGAACTGCCTTATGACCCAGCAATCCCACTGCTGGGCATACACACCGAGGAAACCAGAATTGAAAGAGACACGTGTACCCCAATGTTCATCACAGCACTGTTTATAATAGCCAGGACATGGAAGCAACCTAGATGTCCATCAGCTGATGAATGGGTAAGAAAGCTGTGGTACATATACACAATGGAGTACTACTCAGCCCTTAAAAAGAATAAATTTGACTCAGTTCTAATGAGATGGATGAAATTGGAACCGATTATACAGAGTGAAGTAAGCCAGAAAGAAAAAAAACCAATACAGTATACTAACACATATATATGGAATTTAGAAGATAGTAATGATGACCCTATATGTGAGACAACAAAAGAGACAGAGAGGTACAGAACGGACTTTTGGACTCTGAGGGAGAGGGAGAGGGTGGGATGGTTTGGGAGAATGGCATTGAAACATGTATACTATCTTGTAAGAAACGAAGCGCCAGTCTATGTTCAATGCAGGATACAGGATGCATGGGGCTGGTGCACAGGATGATTCAGGTAGAGGATGTGGGGTGGGAGGTGGGAGGGGGCTTCGGCATTGGGAGATTGTGTTCACCTGTGGCTGATTCATGTCAATGTATGGCAAAACAAATACAGTATTGTAATAAAAAAAAATAAATAAAAATTAAAAAAAAAAGAACAGATGATTTCAATGCATAGTCTATGAGTACTGATATTTAAGTACTTACTTCATAAATGATTTGGATTTAATGTAACATAATGTAAATTAAGGGCAGGATCATTCTGCTTGTTATTTTTCTTTGTGTGAGACAATTATTTGCATATAAATGGTGTTCATGCTGTGCTTTAAATTATGGTTAGATTTGTAAGCCAAGATGTGAAATTTGGTCTGTGTGACAAGAAACAGAGGGTTCTGTATAAAAATCTCTCAAAATAAATGTTAAAACAGGTTGAAAGAATTGAAGCAATTTATCCTTTACAGCAGTTGTCCTGAACCTCCAGAATCTAATGCCTGATGATCTGAAGTGGAGCTGATATAATGACAGAAATAAAGTGCATAACAAATGTAATACCCTTGAAACATCAACCACCCCCCACTCCCCCACCAGCATTTTGGTCCATGGCCAAATTTTCCTCCACAAATGTGGCCTCGTAAAGTTCAGGAACCACTGGTTTGTAGTACCAAGTATTTATATATATATAAATCATTATACATACACACACACACACACACACACACACACACACACACACACCTATATATTTAATATATCCATCACATCACCATAATAACCCTGAAAGTAAGAAGGGCAAAAGACAGTATCTCACTTCAAGTGAAGGAATAAGCCTTGAAGAGACAGAAGCTCAAGTGTTTAATGATTAGTAAGGTACTGACCATGATTTGGAAGCAGCATTACCTGGTTTTAAGTCCAGAGTGTTTCCTCATGTGCACCTGAAAAATTCCCAGTGCTCTTCCAAGCCATAAAATGGGTTGTGAGTTGACAACAGAAGGGTGTATCTCAGAGTTGGTTCCGAAGAGGCTGAATAGGAACAAGCTCCTATCTCACTGAAGCTGTCCAAGGATGATGATGATAGTACTCTGTGGTGTCCGGGAGACGACTGATCTCTTCTTCTCTGGTACCTGTTTTCCTATACTTTTTGTCTCTGAAATGCAACAGAAATGGCAGGGGTCACTGTATGTGGTGAATATGGTGGCAAATAAATAACACAATTTATCTGTACTTAGATATGCAGTTATCATGCCTTGATATATTATCTTTTCACAGTTACCTGTTGAAGTGGTTTGCCAAATTATTCTCATCACAGATAAGAGCTGAGAAGCTGAAAAAGCTGAGTAATTTTGCATAGAGGCATGAAGCTTTCCATTATTAACCAACAATAATATCATGACCTCTTTCCCTGAGGTCCTATGTATGGAGGGGGGTGAAGGGGGGAAGGTGTGTGCTATGACCAGAAGAGATTCTGGAGTCAAAAATCCCTGGGTTAAAATTCCAAGAATTCATAAGTAAAAACTGAGCTCTCTGCTTTCTTAAGGTTTAGATTTAGAGCAAGTGTTTTTCTTTATCACATTCAACTGGTCAAAATGAATCACAGGGCCATCTAGGATCCATTGTAGCAGAAGGATTATCTAAGATACATATGTGCGGAGAGGTGATTCATTAGATAATATTTTTGAAAACTAAATACTACACAACCAAATGTGGAGTAAAGACTTGACTCTGCCCTTCACAAAAGAATAAAGATGACTAATAATACATACATAAGATGTTAAACACCATTGGTTAGGAGGGTAATATAGACTAAAACCAAAATGAATTATCATTCCCACCCACTAGAATGACTAAAACAGTCTTACTGGTCATTGGCAAGGATGTGGAACAACTGTAACATTCATATAGATGCTGTTAATTTAAAATAGTGCATGCTGGAAAATAATTTGGCCCTTGGTTTGGGATTTGTTATTGGACTTTTTTAACTGAAGTACAATTAATGTACAGTATTATGTTACATGTGTCTAAAATTGATTCACAATCTTAAAGGTCATAATCCATTTATTAGTTATTATAAAATATTAGCCAGCAGTTCAGTCCCACTGGCCTTCAAAGCCAAATGTTCTGAGGGCTTACCTTCCCTGTGCAGGACTCCTGGGCCAGGAAGTCCAATGTAGGGCTTAGCTCTCATTACTTTGGGGGAACCTTTGCAATGTGATTATTCTCTAGTTTGTGGATTGCCTAACCAGTGGTCTGAGACTTGATTTTAAGTCCACCCCTCCCATTTTGGTCCCTTCTTTTGTTTTTAGTTGTAGAATATCTTTTTTTTTTTTTTTGGTAGGTTCCAGTCTTTTTCACTGATGGTTGTTCTACACATAGTTGTAATTTTGGTATGCCTTTGAGAAGAGGTGAGCTCAAGGTCTTTCTATTCTACCATCTTGGATAATCTCACCAATAGGTTATAATCTTGCTAGTTGCTTTGCTATTTTTAGCATCTTTAATGAGAATATCCAAAAAGAATTTAAGTTTACATACTCATGTATTATTCTCATGAGAAAACTGTTGAATATAGCCATTCTTCTTTTGTAATTGGAAAAACTTACATATAAAGATTGCTCTGAGGATCATCCAGGTCCTGTTATCCAGAAGATCAGTGTTCAAAGATGAGGAGGAAGACATCAGGTAGCAAACACAAGTTGGCACTTTCTTAAACTACATATAACTACTTTATGGTTTAAAACTCAACATTAAAAAAACTAAGACCATGGCATCTGGTCCCATCACTTCATGGCAAATAGATGGGAAAACAGTGGAAACAGTGACTTTATTTTTGGAGGCTCCAAAATCACTGCAGATGGTGACTGCAGCCATGAAATTAAAAGACTTTCTCCTTGGAAGAAAAATTATGAACAACCTAGACAGTATATTAAAAAGCAGAGATATTTCTTTGCCAATAAAGGTCCAACTAGTCAAAGCCATAGTTTTTCCAGTAGTCATGTATGGATGTGAGAGTTGGACTGCGAAGAAAGTTGAGCACTGAAGAATTGATGCTTTTGAACTGTGGTGTTGGAGAAGACTCTTAAGAGCCTCTTGAACTGCATGGAGATCCAACCAGTCCGTTCTAAAGGAAATCAGTCCTAAATATTCATTGGAAGGACTGATGCTGAGGCTGAAATTCCAATACTTTGGCCACCTGATGCAAAGAACTGACTCATTGGAAAAGACCCTGATGTTGAGAAGGATTGAATGTAGGAAGAGAAGGGGACAACAGAGAATGAGATGGTTGGATGGCATCATCGACTCAATGGACATGAGTTTGAGTAAGCTCTGGGAGTTGGTGATGGACAGGGAAGCCTGGCATGCTGTAGTCCATGGGGTTGCAAAGAGTCAGACATGACTGAGTGACTGAACTGAACTGATAGTATGAAGGCAGAAGACAAGCATCAGAAAACACAGGCAGACAATTATCCTGCACATGATGGGACTTGAAATGGCCTTTGTTTTCTTGGAACAATGTTTGAGAAAAGGAAGTTCTTTCATTGCAGTTTGCAGAACCTTCAAAGTGAAAATATTTTGAAATAAGCACATTAACTAAACATGAATGGAAAAAATGTAGTAAGTATTCTCTAACTTATTTCCCTAGAGTTATTTCATATTCTCTTACACAACATCTTACAGTCCTAAAGAACAAGATATATGTTTGTGTTCTCAGTCACTCAATTGTGTCCAGCTCTTTGCAACCCTAAGGACTATGGCATGCCAGGTTCCTCTATCCATCGGAGCCATGGGATTTTCCAATGCAAGAATACTGAATGGATTGCCATTTCCTCCTCCAGGGGATCTTCTCAACCCAGAGATCAAAACCAATGTCTCCTGCATTTCCTGCACTCAAGCAGATTCTTTACTGATGAGTCACCAGGGAAGTCCCCATAAAAAAAAATATATATCTATATATATATATGTATGTATATATATATAATGTGTGTGTGTATGTGTTTGTGTATTTACTAAAGCTTTATACCTAAAAATGTGTTTTTATTTATATATTGTGAAGTATTTTCAACTTTTCATCTCATTTGAGTTGTGTACAAATCCTGTGTCAAAGTTAGACTATTATTAATATTATTTCCACTTTACAAGAACAGGGACACTAAACAAGATTAAGAAATTAAACCATATTCAATACAAAATTTCTTAAACTTTTCAAAATCATTTTCTGTATATTTTCATGGCTCTTTGTTTATACTTATACTTCTTTTATACTTATTATATCACCATGTTTTATATTATTTCATACATGTGTGTGTGTTTGAGCAGAATTAGTAATAGTTTTTCTGCTTAGTATTTGGCACAACCTTTATACTCCAGGGCTATTTCTTTATGAATTAGGAATACTTCCAAGCTTAGCTCATTGATTCAATTGTAATCTATTCATTTCCCCCAAATTTCCAGAAATTACCATATACATCAGTACTACTGGGAGAAGAAAACCATCGCCTTATTCAGTTTTATGTGATGAAGCCAAGATCAACTGTAATGTAAAAGAAACAACATCATCCCTATTGTGGAAATTTTGTGTGGCGTAACACATTTGAGCTACACTGTACGTTTAATGTATTCATTGTTGGACTAAAATATAGACTATTACATGGAATCATATTATTCATTCATAGCTTTGTAACCACAGTTATTCAGTCATCAATTCATGGTCAAAAATGATTACCAGGACTTTTCCTTCAGCTGAGATTCCACTTTTAGTGGTGTTTGTGGGTTTTTTCTTTCATCGTGGTGGTATAATTTATTTGTACTGAATTTTTTCCTTGATAAGGAAGAAACATCAAGACATAACTATTATTTTCCTTACAATGTATAGATTTTCCATACCATCTTTTCTTCCATTTAACTGGGCTACTTTCTTCATTTCCTTGAATGCTTTATCCAACTTGCCAGATACAATCAGCCAATGAACAAATTCAGATGACCACCTTGATGAAGAGAGGCAGAAACATTGAAATGGAGTAGGTTAATCCAAAACAGAATGAGAATTCAGAGCTACCTTGATTCCATTTAATGATGACAGGAATCCTCTAGAACACTATGGCTTTTCCAGTTAGTAAGAGATGATTCAGGAAGGAACTTGGGTCATTTTCTGCCCTCAACACTTAACTTTAGATATGGTTTTAAAATCTTTTTTTTTTGATATTTTATTTTTCATTTATTTAATTTGAAAACAACATTTGATTTCTGGACTTTTTAATTTTTAAGAAAAGACATGACTGATGCTAAATTAACTTAAAAACACACACACAAAAAAACACTTTCAGAAACTACTGACAGTTTCGTGTGGTTAAGATTCCTTCCATTGTTGTTTAGTCACTAAGTCATATCCAGCCCTTTTGTGATCCCATGGACCGCAGCTTGCCAGCCAGGCTACCTCAACCCTAAATGAAGTTCTGTCATGTCTCTTGCAACCTTTTTCTCCACAAGATGATCATTAGTCAACTAACTCAACTTTTGTTTTTCTGTAACAAATGTAGTTCCTATTAATTATTTCTTTGACAGTGATAACAATGTTCGTATGTATGTGTGAACCCAAGCAAAATTCTGCTTTAAATTGCTTAAATTAATAAGCTTAACATTTAATTTATAATATCCCTTAAACTTTTGAAGTTCATCTATTAAGTCCTTTTCTGCACATTTTTCTTATTTCAATAAGATGTGAGTGACCAGCAATACACATTTATTGAAAGTTTCAGTGTCCAACCATCACAAGGAAAGCAAACCAGAAAACTCCACATACCAGAGGAACAGAAAAAAGATGAAGTAAGGCACAGAAATGAATAACTGTAGCATGTATCAGTCCTGGAAGACATAGGCCAGTCCAGCCAGTATCACCTGCCCAGTGGTTAGAAGCAGAGCCCTCACTGTCATGACAATAGGTCTGGTGCTGGTTGGAATCCATTCTATAACTGAGACGTATCAAGAGCCAATCATATAAACAGTGTGTTTGAAACCTGACAAAACCAGGTGAGAACTAAGTCAAACTTACGAAGTACAAGAGAATTGCTGTATGCTGCTGCCAATGACAATGCCCAAACAAATCTAATTGTACAGTAAATTGGAAAGGTTGAAGCAAAAATTGAGCAGGTAGCCAGTAATGCCACAAGCAAAGAAATCATCAAAACAGGTTTCTGGCCAAATCTAGAAGAAATCAATTGAGTTGGACAAACAATCTGAAATAATAAAAGTTTATATGTCATTGTACAAGTGTTCAAATTATTCTGAGAACCTTCAGCTTGGATGTCTGTTCTTCTCTGATCTTGTGTGCTGTGCTTAGTCGTGTCTGACTCTTTGCAACCCCGTGGACTGTAACCCACCAGGCTGCTCTGTCCATGGGGATTCTCCAGGCAAGACTACTGGAGTGGGTTGTCACACCCGGGGAGCGAACCCAGCTCTCCCGAATTGCAGGCAGATTCTTTACTGACTGAGCCACCAGGCTCAGTTCTTACTTTTTCATTATAATTATCCTATTATGTAGAAAAATGCTTATATATATGTATCTTTCTATAGAATATAAGTTTTTCTACAGTGAGGTATCACCTCACACCAATCAGAATGGCCATCAAAAAAATCTACAAACAATAAATGCTAGAGAGGATGTGGAAAAAATGGGACCCTTTTGCACTGTTGGTGGAATGTAAATTGATGCAACCACTATGGAGGACAGTATAGAGATTTCTTTAAAAGCTAGGAATAAAACTACCATATGATCCAGCAATCCCACTACTAGGCGTATACCCTGAGAAAACCACTCTAAAAGGCACATGTGCCCCAAAGTTCATTGAAACCATATTTACAATAGCCAGGATGTAGAAGCAACTAGATGTCCATTGACAGAGGAATGGATAAAGAAGTTATGGTACACATATACAATGAAATATTATTCAGCCATAAAAGTGAAAGAATATGAGTCCATTCTAGTGAGGTGGATGAACCTAGAGCCTGTTATATAGAGTGAAGTCAGTCAGAAAAACAAATATCATATATTAATGCAATATGTGGAATCTAGAAAAGTAGAACTGATGAACCTATTTGCAGGGCAGCAATAGAGATGCAGACGTGGAGAACAGACTTGTGGACTCAGCAGGGGAAGGAGAGAGTGGGACAAATTGAGGGAATAGCATCGAAACGTGCACATTACATATGTAAGATAGCCAGTGGGAATTTACTGTATGACACCAGGAGCTCAGCCCGGTGCTCTATGACAAGCTAGAGGGCTGGGAGGTGGGATGGAGGTTCAAGAGGGAGGGGACATATTTATACCTATAGCTGATTTATGTTGATGTATGGCAGAAACCAACACAACATTATAAAGCAATATTCTCCAATTGAAAATAAATAACTTTTTTAAAAAGAACAATTTTTTTCATGATCAGAGTAATTTTACACATCCTAGAAATATCAATATCTAGTTGTGCCTGGAAAAATAATAGCTTTGGGTAACGATTCATTTAGACTGATTTTTCTCAAACAAATCTTTATTCAGAAAAGCTTCCCAACTTTGTATCTGTCAGGACACCATACTCTTGGTCATCATTTTCCATAATAAAGCCTTTCTTTCCTTTTCCTCATTGATGTTTTCTTTATCTGTTTATTTCTTCCCTTCAATAAAATCTTACAAGCTATTTACAACATTTTGGTCTTCTCACCTTTAAAATATTTGACTAACCCACTAATCTCTTGCAGGGTTGTTGCACATTTCTCCAGACTCTTGTTCTTATGACTGACAGATTGTTCTCCTCAATTAAGATTTATTATGACTCACAACACAAGAATAACTCAATTATATTTTGTGATATGAAGGATTGTATCCAAATTCTTTACACTTGAACAATATTTTCAAAACCTTATGATTTCATGTGAAATTTTACTCTATGCATTTTATTCAACTAATTCTTTTTCTGCTTTACTTTTAGTGCATCTACCTCTAAATAGTCATTGTTACTTTTACCACTACTGTGACTATATTATTTATTGCTGTTTTGTTTAGTCATCACTCAGTCATGACCATATTTTACTACTAATATTATTTATTGAATTACTAACCAATAGATAAACCTCTGGAGAAGGCAATGGCACCCCCACTCCAGTAATCTTGCCTGGAAAATCCCATGGATGGAGGAGCCTCGTAGGCTGCAGTCCATGGGGTTGCTAAGAGTCAGACACGAGTGAGCAACTTCACTTTCACTTTTCACTTTCATGCCTTGGAGAAGGAAATGGCAACCCACTCCAGTGTTCTTGCCTGGAGAATCCCAGGGATGGGGAGCCCGGTGGGCTGCCATCTATGGGGTCACACAGAGTCGGACACGACTGAAGTGACTTAGCAGCAGCAGCAGCAGAAGCAGCAGCAGCAGCAGCAGCAGCAAAGTCTCAGGATGACTCATATCCTTTGAGATGTTGCAGCAGATGATATTGATGTCTTGCTGATTACGTCAATACTCAAAAATTTTCATACCTTCTAATGGCTTCTAAAGCCAAGCACCTATGTCTACCACCAAAGGCCTTTCTCTGACCACAGTGGCAAAGTGGTCTGTGCACAGGGCAAATTATAAATGCAGGAGAAGCCACACACCACCTTCCTTTTTTTCTCAGGGGGCACGTCTCTGAGGCATGCTAACAATTGATTCCCAGCCATTGAGCTTCAGGTTCCCATATGGTACGCTGCTGGTTAATACACCTTTTATTAGTTTCTTTCCCCTCCTCACTTCCTTTTCATGCTTCCTTGGATCACATCTTAAATAAAGTTCTTGTACACAAATTATTGGTCTTCCCTGGTGCCTCAGTGGTAAAGAATCCACCTGCCAATGCAGAAGATGCAAGTTCGATCCCTGGGTTGGGAAGCTCCCCTGGAGAAGAAAATGGTAACACATTCCAGTATTCTTGTCTGGAAATCCCATGGACAGGTGAGCCTGGCAGGCTACAGTCTATGAGGTGACAAGAGATTAGCAACTAAACAACAACACAAACGATTATCCTAGACTGTTCCAAGAGCAACCCTAATTAAATCAGAAGACTTCCTTTTCAAGTGATGCAGTTCTATTCATTCATCATTATTTGGCACATACCCTCAACCCAGGCTGCAACTATGTAGAATATCTACTTTCTCAGTAGGGCTACTCTTGCTTCTTTCTGTGTCTTCAGCCTTTGACGCTGTGCTCTCTGAGATCATATGTATCACATACCATTGGGTGATTTATAAACCAAAATATGAGATTTATCAGTCAGCAAAGTATCAACTTATAGGAGATCCAATTATATATCCTGCCATAAAAATGGACTATGACAATCATTTGAGTGATTGGGAATCATATACTAAATTCCACTTAAGAGAAAATAAATCAAAGGTTGCAAAACAATATAAAGTTGGAGATGCAAGTTGTAAAATCATTTAACTGACGATAAAATATTTTTGATGATGTATGCTTATATATGCTGTATTTGAGAATTAATCTCAAAATATACAAGCAGCTCATGCAGCTCAATACTAGAAATATAAATGCCCAGTCAAAAAATGCGCCAAAGAACCAGACATTTCTCCAAAGACATACAGATGGCTAACAAATACATGAAAAGATGCTCAACATCACTCATTATCAGAGAAATGCAAATCAAAACCACAATGAGGTACCATCTCATGCCAGTCAGAATGGCCATCATCAAAAATCACAAACAATAAATGCTGGAGAGGGTGCAGAGAAAAGGGAACCCTCTTACATTGTTGGTGGGAATGCAAACTAGTACAGCCACTATAGAGAACAGCGTGGAGATTCCTTAAAAAACTGGAAATAGAACTGCCATATGACCTAGCAATCCCATTGCTGGGCATACACACCGAGGAAACCAGAATTGAAAGAGACACGTGTACCTCAGTGTTCATCACAGCACTGTTTACAATAGCCAGGACATGGAAGCAATCTAGATGTTCATTGGCAGATGAATGGATAAGAAAGCTGTGGTACATATACACAATGGAGTATTACTCAGCTATTTAAAAGAACACATTTGAATCAGTTCTAATGAGGTGGATGAAACTGGAGCCTATTATACAGAGTGAAGTAAGTCAGAAAGAAAAACACCAATACAGTATATTAACGCATATATATGGAATTTAGAAGGATGGTAATGATGACCCTATATATGAGACAGTAAAAGAGACATAGAGATAAAGAACAGACTTTTGGACTCTGGGAGAAGGTGAGGGTAGGATGATTTGAGAGAGTAGCATTGAAACATATATTTTACCATATGTGAAATAGATCATCAGTCCAGGTTCGATGCATGAGACAGAGTGCTCAGGGCCAGTGCACTGGGACGACCCTGAGAGATGGGATGGGGAGGGAGGTGAGAGGGGGTTTCAGGATGGAGGGACACATATATACCCATGGCTGATTCATGTTAATGTATGGCAAAACCCACAACAATATTATAAAGTAATTAGCATCCAATTAAAATAAATAATTAAAAATTAAAATTTTTATGTATGGTAAAAATAAAGGTCAATCCCTTTTTATGACATATACATTATATATATATATGTACTGTTACAAATGTTTTTGTACATAAGATATAAAGAAGCATAACACTGTACTTTACAAGGAACTACAGGAAACACAGTAAGGTTACTGCCTATGTAAATCTGTGATGAGATAATAATAAAATCTAGGTAGAAAGAGGAAAAAAATTGCATGATTACAGAAAATTATGAGTGGTTCCATTGAATGGAGTATTAAAAACCTAAGTTTCTACACCTGAAATATAAATAAAAGGGTTAAACATCCCTACTTCTTATTTTCATATGTAGGTGCTGTGAATGTCACTAGTGGTAAAAACCCACCTGCCAATGCAGAAGACTCAGGAGATGTGGGTTCAGTCCCTAGGCTGGGAGGATCCCTTGGAGAAGGACATGGCAACTCACTCTAATATTCTTGCCTAGAGAATCCCGTGGACACAGGAGCCCGGCAGACTACAGTCCACAGGGTCACAAAGAGTCGGACAGGACTGAAGCAACTTAACACACATGTGAGGAGCAAAATTAGGGTTACCTCGTGAAGCAAAAGTTTGTGTACTACCTCATGGACTGTAACCCACCAGTTTCCTCTGTCCATGGAATTCTCCAGACAAGAATACTGTGGTGGGTAGCCATTCTCTTCTCCAGGGGATGTTCCCCACTCAGGGACTGAACCCAGGTCTCCTTCATTTCAGGCAAATTCTTTACCATCTGAGCCGCCAGGGAAGCCCCAGGGTTACTTAAGTTACTGTTATTTCTTAAGCAAACAGAAAGAAAAGGGATCTTCTCCAAAAGAATATATGTGGAGATCTCTCCATAACATTTCTACATGTCTTGTGTCTATAAGCTTTTTCTGTGAACTACCAAATCAAGGATTATTGTATATCAAGTCATCTTGGAAGACATATACTTCCTTTTCTGGAGAGGAGGGCAGATTTGTTTAGTAGCCAGAATAATATAGTACTTGCTTTCAGAACCAACTATTTTAACAAAGGGGATTTCTTATACTCCCATCATCATACACATAATGGAAGTACTAAAAGGAGAGGAGAGAGCGAAAGAAACTGAAGCAATATTCATGCAGTTGATGGCTAAAGTTTTCTAAATTTGAACAAAACAGTCTGCACATTCAAGAGGCTCTATTAAGGACAAGTAGAGTAAACCCAAAGCAATTCACACTTAGGTATACCAAAATCAAACTACTGAAAAAAATATTGAGAATCTGAAATCAGCAAAAAGAAGAGAGACATTATATATAATATTTAATAGTGTTAATAGTTAATTTCTATTCAGAAATCACAAAATTCAGAGATGGCACACTGAAGAAATTTGAAGAAAAATATTATCAACCAAAAATTCTATTGCCACAAAACTGTCCTTCAAAAATCAGAGAGAAGCTAAGACCTTCCTAGATTTAAAAAAAGTGAGAGTTGTTGTCACTAGCTGACCTTCCCTACAAGAAACATTTAAGACAATCTTTCAGCTAAAATAAAAGAACCCTACAAATAACTCATATTCATATAAAGA
Organism: Nanger dama; assembly: GCA_917880005.1. Taxonomy (NCBI): domain Eukaryota; kingdom Metazoa; phylum Chordata; class Mammalia; order Artiodactyla; family Bovidae; genus Nanger; species Nanger dama. Next base: position 2,280,880 of record CAKJTW010000075.1, read on the forward strand.
TATGAAGAGCATCAATAATGATAACTACACAGGTAAATATAAAAAACAGTATACAAATATTTTTATTACTTTTTCCTACCTGATTTTTATTAAAAACACGCACAAATAACTAAGTTCAGGGTTGGTGTATCTATAACAAAGAAAGTTGTAATTTATGTGTCAGTGATCTCACATACATCAGACAATGAATGGAGACACATGGTAGCATCTTCTGTGTGCTATTAATAGTAATTTGATATTAAATAAAGCTAAATTGTTATAAATTAAGAAGTTAGTTGCAATCCTCAGGACAACTGTTAAAATGTTAAGAGTGGAAAAAAATAAATAAGAAGGATTTGTAAATGGTGCAGTAGAATATATTTAACAAAAAAGGGCAATAGTGGGCAAATAATGGAAAAAAATTACCTGAGACATGATAGCAAACAAATAGGAAAAAACATAAATCATAACTTAGAATAATTACCTAAAATATAAATGGATTAAACACTTAAGATATGGATATGAGCAAAATGTATAAAAATGTGACTATGTTGTCTAAAAGAGAATGTTTAGATGCAAATACATTAATATATTGTCAGCAAAAAGATGTCAAAAGATATAAAATACAATCTATAAATAAAAGATAGCACTCTAATATCAAACAGAATAGAAAATTAAATTAAAATCTTTTCTAGAGACAAAGGAGGGATTTTATAATGATAAAAGTTTCAATTCAGAAGATATAACAATTTCAAACAAGAGTCCCAAAATGAAGGATACAAAAACTGGCAGATTTGAACAGTTAAACAGACTATTCAAGAATACTAGTTGCAGACCTTAATACCCTCCTTCCAGTAATGGATAAGACAATGAGGCAGGAGATCAATAAGGAAATAGAGAGACTTAAAACTCACTGTTAACAAAGTATATCAACAGTCACTTGTAGAACACTCCACCCACAACAGCAAATACACATTCTCCTGAAGTGCACGTTGAACAGTATCCAATGCCAACTATATTCTGGCCATAAAACAACTCTAATACATTTTAAAGAAATAATAGTTTCAAAGTATATATTATGACCACAATATAATTAAATTACAAATCAGCAACAAGGAAAGTTTTGGAGATTCATAAATATATGGAAATTAAAAACACATTGCTAAGCAACCAGTAGCTCAAATGAAAAATAGTGGAAACATCAATACATATACTTTAGTCACAAGAAACACAATAAGTTAATGTTATGAACAGTTTTGTATCAAAGTAAATCTAACAATATAAGTGAAATAGAGTTTAGTCTTGAAAGATAAAACCTACAATAACAGACCCAGAGAAATGTTAATTTAGAATATTCCATAATTGTAAAAATAATTAAATTTATCATAAATCAAAATTCCTTGTTATCCAGAAAATTATTGATCCAGATGGCTTCTCTGGAGAAATCAAACATTTAAGTAAGAATGACTACCAATCAGATTAAAAAAAAAAAAAACTTGTTGAGAAAATAATATTGCACAACCCAATTTAGAAGACCAGTATAAATCTGATGTCAAAACTTGACAACCATATTTCATGAAAAAGACATAAAAATTCTCAATAATATTTTAAGTCAATTCTAGCAATGCACAAAATAATATATCATAAATCAGTGGTATTAATTTCTGAAATACAAGTTCTAAATAGAAGTTTCACATTCTAAAAGTTAATACAATTTATGATATTAACAGAACAAAAAAGATAATCATATAACCATTTCCCAAGTTGTGGAAAAAGCATTTGGGAAATTTTGATATCCATTCAAGCAAGATCCTGGTGGTTTCTGTTTATAGTAGCCAAGACATGGAAGCAACCTAAGTGTCCATTGACAGAGGAATGAATAAAGATGTGGTACATATACACAGTAGAATATTACTCAGCTATAGAACAAGAATGAAATAATGCCATTTGCAGCAACATGAATGGACCCAGAGTGTCATATTGAGTGAAGCAAGTCAGACAGAGGAGGAGAGGGGAAGAGATAGTTAGGGAGTCTGAGATGAGCATGTACATGCTGCTGTATTTAAAATGGGTGACTAACAAGGACCTCTTGTATAGCACAGTGAACTGCTCAGTGTTATGTGACAGCCTGGATGGGAAGGAGGTTTGGGGGGAAAAATGGACACATGTGTATGTGTCCACAATGCTGTTCACCTATCACAGCATTGTGTTAATTGCCTATCAGTTCAGTTCAGTTCAGTCGCTCAGTCGTGTCTGACTCTGCGACCCCATGAATCGCAGCACGCCAGTTCATCCCCATCTCTCGGAGTTCACTCTGACCCACATCTATCGAGTCAGTGACGCCATCCAGCCATCTCATCCTCGGTCGTCCCCTTCTCCTCCTGCCCCCAATCCCTCCCAGCATCAGAGTCCTTTCCAATGAGTCAACTCTTCGCATGAGGTGGCCAAAATACTGGAGTTTCAGCTTCAGCATCATTCCTTCCAAAGAAAACCCAGGGCTGATCTCCTTCAGAATGGACTGGTTGGATCTCCTTGCAGTCCAAGGGACTCTCAAGAGTCTTCTCCAACACCACAGTTCAAAAGCATCAATTCTTCGGCGCTCAGCCTTCTTCACAGTCCAACTCTCACGTTCATACATGACCACAGGAAAAACCATAGCCTTGACTAGATGGACCTTAGTTGGCAAAGTAATGTCTCTGCTTTTGAATATGCTATCTAGGTTGGTCATAACTTTTCTTCCAAGGAGTAAGCATCTTCTAATGTCATGGCTGCAGTCACCATACCCCTATGCAAAATAAAAAGTTTAAAAAGATCCCTGTGTCTTAGCAAACAGGGAACATAAAGAATATTTCTCAATCTGGGTAACAACATCTTGGAAAATCCAACATTTAACTTCACATCTGTTGATGAGGGGTTGAATGCTCAGGGATAAACAAGAATGCTCTTTATCACTATTTCTATTCAATATTGTGCTTAGCAATTTAGGGGGAAATAAAATGAATGGCATAAAGACCAAACGGGGAAAAACCTGATGATTTATATAGAACACCCAAAGGAATGAGCAATATAACAAAATAACTAGAACTAAAAAAAAAGATAGTCATAGTAAAAAATAAAAACAAATCACGTTTCTAAGTATATGTTCCAAAATATTTTAAAATGAATTTAACTTGGCACATAAAACACAAAATACACAATAATAATTTTATCTACTGCAACTCATTCACACTGCTGGCAGTTGAAGCCAGCTTTCCCTGGAAAGCTCTGCTTAAATGACAACATACTCCTGAAAATTACTGATATTTCCTTATTGTCTTACTCTTTTGGGGCTGCTATAGAATGAGTCACTTAAGTCACATTTCTCACAGTTCTGGAGGTTGGGAAATCCAAGATCAAGGCACCAGCCTTGATTTGGTATCTGCTAAGAGCATTCTCATTGTCCTCACAGAATGGAAGGGAAAGAGGTATTTCAAAAAAAAAAAAAAAATTAAGGGTGCTAATCCCATTCAGGAGGGTTCCATCCTTATGACTCTCAAAAGCCTTACCTCCTTATACCATCACAAGGAGGTTAGGATTTCAACCTGTGAATTTTGTGGGGACACAAACATTTAGTCTATAACCCTCACCTCAGGTATGACTAGTCTTTGATTTTTCAGCAAAGACTATATAGTCTCATCAGACAGGAACTAGGGAAGCTCTGAACCTAACTTTTATTGTCTGCCATGATAATCCTAGAGTTGAACCCTGAATGATACAGGTAATGTAAATCTTCATTTTCCATTTTTCTTTCCTTTTCAAGATTTTTTTGTGGCCATTCTAGGTAATTCGTATTTGTATGTAAATATGACCTGCTTGCCAGTCTCTAGAAGTAACTGTTGAGATTTAAACTATAGATATTTTTAAGAGTGGGGAATATGTCATAAAAATATTGAGTTTTCCAATCAAAATAATGATTTTCTACATAGCTGGTATCCCCTACATGGGTTACAGATCTTTTTAGTCAGACCTCGGCAAACCCTAAAGTTGCAAGCTTGTCTATTTCAGGAGGAAAAGCTACACATGGCAAATAATTGCACAACTCTGTCCAATTACATTTGCAACAAACTGAGAATACATGTGAGAATGTAATATGAGGTATGTACAGTTGTCCCTTGGTATCCTCTGTGGATTAATTTCAGCACCCTCTGTAGATAACAAAATCGAAGGATGCTCAGGTATCATATACAATGACATAGTATTTACATATAACCTTCACATGCCCGTAATATAAAGATGACTATACTTTAAAGCAGCAGTCCACAACCATTTTGGCACTAGGGACCAGTTTCATGGAGGACAAATTTTCCACAGATAGGGGGCAGATGGTTTCAAGATGATTCAATGCATTATGTTTATTGTGTACTTTATTTCTATTATTATTACATCAGCTCCACCTCAGATCATCAGGTATTAGATTCCAGAGTTAGAGAACTATAGATTGCTTTAGAGCATCTATAGATTGTGTATAACACCTATGACAGTATTTATGCTGTTTAAAGTTGCTGACACATGACAAGTTCACATTTTGATTTTGGAAGTTTCTAGAACTTTAAAAGTACTTTTTATCTGCAGTCAGGTTGAATCTGCAGATGCAAAATCTGCAAATAGGAAGGGCCAACTCTGTACTAGAAGAAAATAACATAATCAGGGTGAATTTAGGACTATAGCTGCTCTGTAGCTGCTGCTGCTGCTAAGTTGCTTCAGTCGTGTCCGACTCTGTGTGACCCCATAGATGGCAACTTACCAGGCTCCTCTGTCCCTGGGATTCTCCAGGCAAGAATACTGGAGTGGGTTGCCATGTCCTTCTCCAAAAGTCACTCTAGCAAAAGATTTTAGAATTAAAGCACTAAACTCAAGAGCTAAGAATGGTTCTTTGACGAAGGGCAAAACCTAGTAATCTTGAGGTTGTCTTTATTGTAATACCACAATTGTGTCAGTTAAAAAGTCAAAATTGACCAAGGTAGATAATTACAGACTGTCTGAACTATTAAAGCTGTTACATTTAATCTAGTTAATTCTTCCTATAGCAAGATTTTTGCCTTCATGTAAAGCTTTTTCTCCACATTAATTAACCACACTCTCATTCCATGATCACAAATAATATCTGCCTTCCTATCAAGGAGCTGACTGAATATTCTATCCCTCTGCCTCTGCAACCAGTTCCTTATGGAGAATACTATTGTTTTTGTTCCACCAGTAATGGGTTTTTGTTTGTTTGTTTTTGCTGCTTGAGTATGTAGATACCATTGAAGTTCCAGATACTTGTATTTGATTGGAAAGAATGGAGACTTATCCATGAGTGTGGCTTGGAAAAGAAGCATGCAACATTTTATTTTATTTTATTTTTTTAATTTAAATTTATTTAATTTTTTTAATTACAATACTGTATTTGTTTTGCCATACATTGACACGAATCAGCCATAGGTGAACACAATCTCCGAAGCCCCCTCCCACCTCCCACCCCACATCCTCTACTTGAATCATCCTGTGCATCAGCCCCATGCATCCTGCATCCTACATTGAACATAGATTGGCTCTTCGTTTCTTACAGGCAAACATACATGTTTCATTGCCATTCTCCCAAACCATCCCACCCTTTCCTTCTCCCTCAGAGTCCAAAAGTCCACTCTATACCTCTGTGTCTCTTTGTTGTCTCACATATAGCGTCATCATTACTGTCTTCTAGATTCCATATATATGTGTCAGTATACTGTATTGGTGTTTTTCTTTCTGGCTTACTTCACTCTGTATAATCGGTTCCAATTTCATCCATCTCATTAGAACTGAGTCAAATTTATTCTTTGTAAGGGCTGAGTAGTACTCCATTGTGTATATGTACCACAGCTTTCTTATCCATTCATCAGCTGATGGACATCTAGGTTGTTTCCATGTCCTGGCTATTATAAACATTGCTGCAATGAACATTGGGGTACATGTGTCTCTTTCAATTCTGGTTTCCTCGGTGTGTATGCCCAGCAGTGGGATTGCTGGGTCATAAGGCAGTTCTATTTGCAATTTTTTAAGGAATCTCCACACTGTTTTCCATAATGGCTGTACTAGTTTGCATTCCCACCAGCAGTGTAAGAGGGTTCCCTTTTCTCCACATCCTCTCCAGCATTTATTGCTTGTAGACTTTTGGATCGCAGCCATTCTGACTGGTGTGAAATGGTACCTCACTGTGGTCTTGATTTTCATTTCTCTGATAATGAGTGATGTTGAACATCTTTTCATGTGTTTGTTAGCCATCCGTATGTCTTCTTTGGAGAAATGCCTATTTAGTTCTTCGGCCCATTTTTTTATTGGATCGTTTATTTTTCTGGAGTTGAGCTGTATAAGTTGCTTATATATCTTTGAGATTAGTTGTTTGTCAGTTGTTTCATTTGCTATTGTTTTCTCCCATTCAGAAGGCTGTCTTTTCACCTTGCTTATAGTTTCCTTTGTTGTGCAGAAGCTTTTAATTTTAATTAGATCCCATTTGTTTATCTTTGCTTTTATTTCCAGTATACTGGGAGTTGGATCATAGAGGATCCTACTGTGATTTATGTCGGAGAGTGTTTTGCCTGTTCTCCTCTAGGAGTTTTATAGTTTCTGGTCTTACATTTAGATCTTTAATCCATTTTGAGTTTTGTGTATGGTGTTAGAAAGAGGTCTAGTTTCATTCTTTTACAAGTGGTTGACCAGTTTTCCCAGCACCACCTGTTAAAGAGACTGTCTTTACTCCATTGTATATTCTTGCCTCCTTTGTCGAAGATAAGGTGTCCATAGGTGTGTGGGTTTATCTCAGGGCTTTCTATTTTGTTCCATTGATCTATATTTCTGTCTTTGTGCCAGTACCATGCTGTCTTAATGACTGTGGCTTTGTAGTAGAGCCTGAAGTCAGGCAAGTTAATTCCTCCAGTTCCATTTTTCTTTCTCAAGATTGCTTTGGCTATTCGAGGTTTTTTGTATTTCCATACAAATCTTGAGATTATTTGATCTAGTTCTGTGAAAAATACTGCTGGTAGCTTGATGGGAATTACATTGAATCTGTAGAGTGCTTTAGGTAGTATACTCATTTTCACTATATTGACTCTTCCGACCCATGAGCATGGTATATTTCTCCATCTATTAGTGTCCTCTTTGATTTCTTTCATCAATGTTTTATAGTTTTTGATATATAGGTCTTTAGTTTCTTTAGGTAGGTATATTCCTAAGTATTTTATTCTTTTCGTTGCAATGGTGAATGGAATTGTTTCCTTAACTTCTTTTTCTACTTTCTCATTATTAGTGTATAGGAATGCAAGGGATTTCTGAGTGTTGATTTTATATCCTGCAACTTTACTATATTCATTGATTAGCTCTAGTAGTTTTCTGGTCGAGTCTTTAGGATTTTCTATGTAGACGATCATGTCATCTGCAAACAGTGAGAGTTTTACTTCTTTTCCAGTTTGGATTCCTTGTATTTCTTTTTCTGCTCTGATTGCTGTGGCCAAAACTTCCAGTACAATGTTGAAGAGTAGTGGTGAAAGTGGACACCTTTGTCTTGTTCCTGACTTTAGGGGAAATGGTTTCAATTTTTCGCCATTGAGGATAATGTTAGCTGTGGGTTTGTCATATATAGCTTTTATTATGTTGAGGTATGTTCCTTCTATTCCTGCTTTCTGGAGAGTTTTTATCATAAATGGATGCTGAATTTTGTCAAAGGCTTTTTCTGCATCTATTGAGATAATCATATGATTTTTATTTCTCAGTTTGTTAATGTGATGAATTACATTGATTCACTTGCGGATATTGAAGAATCCTTGCATCCCTGGGATAAAGCCCACTTGGTCATGGTGTATGATCTTTTTAATGTGTTGCTGGATTCTGATTGCTAGGATTTTGTTGAGGATTTTTGCATCTATGTTCATCAGTGATATTGGCCTGCAGTTTTCTTTTTTGTGGTGTCTTTGTCAGGTTTTGGTATTAGGGTGATGGTGGCCTCATAGAATGAGTTTGGAAGTTTACCTTCCTCTGCAATTTTCTGGAATAGCTTCAGTAAGATAGGTGTTAGCTCTTCTCGGAATTTTTGGTAGAATTCAGCTGTGAAGCCGTCTGGACCTGGGCTTTTGTTTGCTGGAAGAGTTCTGATTACAGTTTCAATTTCCGTGCTTGTGATGGGTCTGTTAAGATTTTCTATTTCTTCCTGGTTCAGTTTTTGAAAATTGTACTTTTCTAAGAATTTCTCCATTTCTTCCAAGTTGTCCATTTTATTGGCATATAATTGCTGATAGTAGTCTCTTATGATTCTTTGTATTTCTGTGTTGTCTGTCGTGATCTCTCCATTTTTATTTCTAATTTTGTTGATTTGATTTTTTTCTCTTTGTTTCTTGATGAGTCTGGCTAATGGTATGTCAATTTTATTTATCCTTTCAAAGAACCAGCTTTTTGCTTTCTTGATTTTTGCTATGGTCTCTTTTGTTTCTTTTGCATTTATTTCTGCCCTAATTTTTAGGATTTCTTTCCTTCTACTAACTCTGGGGTTCTCTATTTCTTCCTTTTCTAGTTGCTTTAGGTGTAGAGTTAGGTTATTTATTTGACTTTTTTCTTGTTTCTTGAGGTATGCCTGTATTGCTATGAACTTTCCTCTTAGGACTGCTTTTTATAGTGTCCCAAAGGTTCTGTGTAGTTGTGTTTTCATTTTCATTCGTTTCGATGCATATTTTGATTTCTTTTTGATTTCTTCTGTGATTTGTTGATTATTCAGAAGGGTGTTGTTCAGCCTCCAAATGTTGGAATTTTTAATAGTTTTTCTCCTATAATTGAGATCTAACCTTAGTGCATTATGGTCAGAGAAGATGCTTGGAATAATTTCGATTTTTTTGAATTTATCAAGGTTAGATTTATGACCCAGAATGTGATCTGTCCTGGAAAAGGTTCCATGTGCACTTGAGTAAAAGGTGAAATTCATTGTTTTGGGGTGAAATGTCCTATAGATATCAATTAGGTCTAACTGGTCAATTGTATCGTTTAACGTTTGCGTTTCTTTGTTAATTTTCTGTTTAGTTGATCTGTCCATAGGTGTGAGTGGGGTATTAAAGTCTCCCACTATTATTGTGTTATTATTAATTTCCCCTTTCATGCTTGTTAGCAATTGTCTTACATATTGCGGTGCTCCTATGTTGGGTGCATATATATTTATAATTGTTATATCTTCTTCTTGGATTGATCCTTTAATCATTATGTAGTGGCCTTCTTTGTCCCTTTTCACAGCCTTTGTTTTAAAGTATATTTTATCGGATAGGAGTATTGCTACTCGGGCTTTCTTTTGGTCTTTATTTGCATGGAATATCTTTTTCCAGCCCTTCACTTTCAGTCTGTATGTGTCCGTTGTTTTGAGGTGGGTCTCTTGTAGGCAGCATATATAGGGATCTTGTTTTTGTATCCATTCAGCTAGTCTTTGCCTTTTGGTTGGGGCATTCAACCCATTTACATTTAAGGTAATTATTGATAAGTATGCTCCTGTTGCCATTTACTTTATTGTTTTGGGTTCGGGTTTATACGTCCTTTTGTGTTTCCTTTCTAAAGTCTATCCTTTAGTATTTGTTGGAGAGCTGGTTTGGTGGTGCTGAATTCTCTCAGCTTTTGCTTGTCTGTAAAGCTTTTGATTTCTCCTTCATATTTGAATGAGATCCTTGCTGGGTACAGTAGGCTTGGCTGAAGGTTATTATCTTTCATCACTTTAAGTATGTCTTGCCATTCCCTCCTGGCCTGAAGAGCTTCTATTGAAAGATCTGCAGTTATTCTTATGGGGATCCCCTTGTGTGTTATTTGTTGTTTTTCCCTTGCTGCTTTTAATAATTGTTCTTTGTGTTTGGTCTTTGTTAGTTTGATTAAAATATGTCTTGGGGTGTTTCACCTTGGGTTTATCCTGTTTGGCACTCTCTGGGTTTCTTGGACTTGGGTGATTATTTCCTTCCCCATTTTAGGGAAGTTTTCAACTATTATCTCCTCAAGTATTTTCTCATGGTCTTTCTTTTTGTCTTCTTCTTCTGGGACTCCTATAATTCAAATGTTGGAGCGTTTCATATTGTTTTGGAGGTCTCTGAGGTTGTCCTCATTTCTTTTAATTCGTCTTTCTTTTTTCCCTTGCTGATTCATTTATTTCTACCATTCTATCTTCTATTTCACTAATCCTATCTTCTGCCTCAGATATTCTACTATTTGTAGCCTCCAGAGTGTTTCTGATCTCATTTATTGCATTATTCATTATATGTTGACTCTTTTTAATTTCTTCTAGGTCCTTGTTAAACCTTTCTTGCATCTTCTCATTCCTTGACCCCAGGCTATTTATCTGTGATTCCATTTTGATTTCAAGATTTTGGATCATTTTCACTATCAGTATTCGGAATTCTTTCTCAGGTAGATTCCCTATCTCTTCCTCTTTTGTTTGGTTTGTTGGGCATGTCTCCTGTTCCTTTACCTGCTGGGTATTCCTCTGTCTCTTCATCCTGGTTATATTGCTGCATTTGGGGTGGCTTTTCTATATTTTGGGAATTTGTGGAATTCTCTTTATTATAGAGCTTCCTCTCTGTGTTTGGGGTTATATCAGTGGCTTGTCAAAGTTTCTTGATTAGAGAGGCTTGTGTTGAGGCTCTGGTGGGTGGAGTTGGATTTCCTCTCTCTGGAGTGCTGTGAAGTGTCAAGTAATGGATTATGGGACGTCAATGATTTTGGATTATTTTGAGCTGCCTGTGTATTGAAGCTCAGGGGCTTGTTCTTGTGTTGCTGGAGAATTTGCATGGTATGTCTTGCTCTGGAGCTTGTTGGCCCTTGGGTGGTGCTCAATTTCAGTATAGGTATGAAGGCGTTTGATGAGCTCTAATTGGATAATGTTCCCTGTATTCAGGAATTCTTTGATGATCTCAGGATTTGGAATTACACCTCCTGATTCTGGTTTTCAGATTTATTTTTACAATAGCCTCATGATTTCTCCATCTATTCAGCACTAATGTTAAAACATCTAGGTTAATGATGATAGGTTTCTCCACCTTGAGGGTCATCCCTAGAGGATCGGTGAGTTACTTGGAGGAGAGAAGAGGGAGGGAGTAGTTAGAGGTGAGTGGAATGGGATGAGGTGGAATCAAAAGAGGGAAAAGCAAGTTAGCCCGTAACCACTTTCTTGTGTGCGCTCCGAAGTCTGGACCTCTCAGAGGTGGTCACAGAGTTAGACATGGAAGAGGAGAGGAAGGAAGTAGATAGAGGTGGACAGGAGGATAAAAGAGGGAGATGGGAAGGAGGGATACAGATCCGGTCAGTGACCAGTTCCCTTAGAGTTCTCCTCCTTCTGGAACACACAGAGATTCATAGAGTTGGGTAGAGAGGGGGAGGGGGAGGGGGAGGGAGGAGACAGAAGCCACCTGGTGGAGAAAAGAGAGATTCCAAAGGTGGAGAGAGTGGTCAAGCCAGTAGTCTTGCACTCATGTAAAACTGGGTACTGAGGATTAGGTTTTTAAAAGTAAAAATTGGCAACAAATACCAAAATGCCAAGGTTAAAAATCTGGATTATAGATTGAATTTTCAAAGATAGATTATTGAAGAGAAGAAGAAGAAGGAGAGAGAAACTTAAAAAAATAGAGAAAAAGAAAAAAAAAGTAAAATATAATAAAAGACTCCAGAATTATTAAAAGACAACTTCCTCCACCAATAAGACTATATACGGCATTTGCTTAAACGATAGGGGTTTTTTTTTGAAAAGTAATATTAGGTTATAAAAATAATAAATAGAAATATAGAAGACTTAAAAATTTAAGCAAGTTTAGGGGAAAAAAGATGAAAAAGAAAAGAATAAATAAATTTAAAAAGGAAAAAAATAATTTTAAAAGAAAGAAAAAAATTCCTAAAAAAAAAAAATCACGCTTCCACATCATCCCCCCCAAAATTTTTTTGATCATAAAAGTATTAATGGTGTATCTGGCGCTTTCTCTGTCGTTGAGGACTGTGTGGGGTCGCTACCAAGGCAGTTCCCTCTGTTTGACTTCCTCTGTTTGCTGGTCTCTTCCGTGTCTGATTTCTGTCTTGCCACAGGGAGGCTGGTGGTGAGCTCTGCACTGGGCTTGCCCCTTCCTGCTTCGCAGGATAACCGTGTGGGGCCTGCCCTATGTTTCATGCAATTCCCCGGTTTAAGCCGCTCAGGACTGGCGCTCAGGAAGTCCCCCTCCGGGTGCCGGGTTTGGTTCCAAGTCCGAGTGGCTAGGGAGTTTGGCGTGCACTATTGTTGCATCTTCTGGGCTTTCCAGGTCGCTCAGTTTTCTGGGATCTCCGCCGGGGCTCTTTCTCAGGCAGATGATGACTATTCAGAGACCCCAGAAGTCTCAATAAAGAAGCTTGCTTGCAATTTGTAGGTAATGTCTCTCTTGAGCTGCGACTGCCCTCTTCCAGCGCTTAAGGCTCTGGCTGCCTGTCGCCGGTGGGGGATGGTCTGCAGCCAGCTATTTCCAATCCATCCTTTGTTCTGTGCGCGGGCCTGTCAGTGTCTTATGTTCGGGCGTTTCGCGTGTTAGTTATCCCCCAGTCTGGTTTGCTAGTCCGGGATAATTCGTTCTATCCACGCGCGGACCCGATTCTGGCCCCATTATGCCCCGATTCTTGAGAAAAGCCCTGCAGCCTACGTCTCCCGCGGCCCAATTCTTAGAAAGCACTGTCGCTGGTGCGCTCCTCCCTGCCCAACTCCCACTGCTGTCGGACGCAGGCGTTTGCGCTGCTTATCCGCTGGGGGTTATACTGTTGAATTCGTAATCTGTTGGTTTTAATTATTTATTTATTCTTCCTTCCGGTTATGTTGCCCTCTGTGCTTCCGGGGCTCGCCTCATGCACAGCTGTGAGAAAGTTCCCCAATTTTAGGGAACCTCTCTCTTTAAGAGTCTCTTCCTGGGACGGGATTCCCTTCCAGTGCTGGGGTTCCCTCCCTACCTCCTTTGTTTCTATCTTCGTTCTTTAAAATAATTCCTACCTGGTTTTGAAGCCAATGATCTGCTTTGCTGGATGCCTGATGTCCTCTGCCAGCAGTCAGAAGTTATTTTGTGGAATTTGCTCAGCGTTGAAATGTTCTTTTGATGAGGTAGAGAGGGAGCTACATTTTAATATTCTATAACGTGTGGTATCTTTTGTCCCTTTTTAAGGCTCACAGTGAGTGTGGGGAGTGGGAATTGGGCTTTTTCCTTAATGTAGAAAAGGTTTAGATGCTGGATAAGACAAATGAATAAAAAATGATCATATGGTTTCCTCTGATTTGTGAGGGGACTGCATTTTACTTCATGAGGCAGGAATACATCTATTGTTGGAGCTGAGCACTCAAAGAATTCACTCCGTTGAGAAGACTAGAACTTGTCCAAGGGAACCACTGATTTGAATACCTTCAATCTCAGATATAAAGACATTTAGTGATAAATTCTTTGAGTTCTCACCATACACCTACAGATGCTCACTGAGTGTAATTGAATCTAAAGGAGAAGTATGAGCTTTTCAGAATCTCAGTTGAATTTCTTTTTGTCTGATGCCTACCAACATCTATTGCTTAGGAAATGATATTCTTTGATTGCTCGGTACAGAAGTTTTGAAAGATTTCAACTTAATTCCCTCCTCAGAGTGCAACAAAATGTTATATTCTCAGCTATAGTTTGCCAACTTGATGAACTGAACATTTCACACACTATACACTGCCAATATCTTAGTTCTGTATCTCACAGATTGCTTTCTGGCATATCTTTTTATGATCTCCCAAACTTCTAATTTCTCTGAGCAATTGATTTGCCTGCACAAAACTCCTCACACATTATGCAAAATTAACTCATTAATGGATCACACATATTAAAACTATAATGATTTTAGAAGAAGACATAGAATGTGTTTTTAACCTAGGGTCAGGCAAATATTCTTAAACAAAATAACAAAGGAATAGTCAATGGCACCCCACTCCAGTACTCTTGCCTGGAAAATCCCATGGACAGAGGAGCCTCATGGGCTTCAGTCCATGGGGTTGCTAAGAGTCATACATGGCTGAGCGACTTCATTTTCACTTTTCACTTTCCTGCATTGGAGGAGGAAATGGCAACCCACTCCAGTGTTCTTGCCTGGAGAATCCCAGGGATAGGGGAGCTTGGTAGGCTGTCATCTGTGGGGTCACACAGAGTCGGACACAACTGAAGCGACTTAGCAGCAGTCATAAATTGGGAAAAAAACAAACTATTGAACCTAAAAAATTTTCTCTGTAAATGTCTCTATGATGAAAATTAAAATTCAAGCCACAGACTAAGGAAATAGTTTCTAATTGCATCTGTAAGGATTTGGATACAGAATATATGATGAAAATGCTAAGAAAGCAAATAATCCAAATAGAAAATGAGAAAATCTTTGACATTTTATTTAAGTAGATAAATGGCATATAGCACATATAAAAATGATCAAAATCATTAGTTATTATAGAAAGGTAAATAAATTCACCAAATCAAATAGAAAATATATATTGACAATAGTAAATGCTGGAAAGGGTACAGGGCAACCAGATCTCTTACACATTACTGATGAGAATGTAAAATGGCTACAAATAGTCTGGAATTAGTTTTGCATTTTTTATAAAGGTAAACATACACTTAAAATAAGACTCAGAACTTCACTTGGATATTTATCCTAGAGAAGTGAAAATTTGCAGCATTTGCTTTATTCCAGTGGTCTGGAACTAAATCTGCAATATCTCCAAAATATGCGTGCACCTCAAAAAAATTTGCTTCCAACTGTCAATAAATTTTCAACACCTCTTTGACCAAAGTGAAAGAAAGTGAAGTCGCTCAGTTGTGTCTGACTCTTTGTGACCCATGGACTGTAGCCCACCAGGCTCCTCTGTCCATGGTATTCTCCAGGCAAGAATACTGGAATGGGTTGCCATTTCCTTCTCCAGGGGATCTTCCCGACTCAGGGATCGAACCTGGGTCTCCCGCATTGCAGGCAGACGCTGTAACCTCTGAGCCACCAGGGAAGCCAAAAGACAGTATAAATCCAATCTAGAAAGAGAAGACAGACAGTAAGTAAATGTATACTTTCATAATATGTCAGGGACAAGTTTCATGATTAAGAATAAATACTGCTAGGGGCATAAAATGGAAGGAGTCTGGACTGACAAACTTGTGCTGCTGCTACAAACATGCTGCTAAGATGCTTCAGT
This sequence comes from Nanger dama, assembly GCA_917880005.1. NCBI lineage: Eukaryota > Metazoa > Chordata > Mammalia > Artiodactyla > Bovidae > Nanger > Nanger dama. The sequence goes on from CAKJTW010000075.1 coordinate 2,296,076, forward strand.
TGTGTCTGACTCTTTGTGACCTCATAGACTGTAGCCTACCAGGTTCCTCTGTACATGGGATTTCAGAGGCAAGAATGCCAGAGTAGATTGACATTTCCTTCTCCAGGAGATCTTCCTGACCCCAAAATCAAACCAAGTCTCTTACATCTCCTGATTAGGAAGTGGGTTTTTAACACTAGCGCCACCTGGGAAGTCTAGAGTATTAAAAAAAAAGAGAGACATCACCTTCCAGACAAAGGTGCATATAGTCAAAACTATGGTTTTGCCAGTAGTCATGTATGGATGTGAGAGTTGGACCATAAAGAAGACTGAACGATAAAGAATGGATGCTTTTGAATTGTGGTGCTGGAGAAGACTCTTGAGAGTCCCTTGGTCTACAGGAAATCAAACTAGTCAATCCTAAAGGAAGTCAACCCAGAAAATTCACTGGAAGGACTGATGCTGAAGTTCTAATACTTCGATCACTTGAAATTAACAGCTGTCTCATTGGAAAAGGCCCTAATGCTGGGAAAGATTGAAGGCAAAAGGAGAAGGGGGAAGCAGAGAATGAAATGGTTAGATAGCATCACTGACTCAATGGACATGAATTTGAGCAAACTCTTGGAGATACTGAAGGACAGGTGAGCCTGGCTTGCTCTAGTCCATGCGTTGCAAAGAGTTGGACACTGCTTAGTGACAACCACAACAACAAAGTGATAAAACAATATGATACTGGCATAAGAATAGACATACAAATCAGTTAAATGAAAAAGAGAGTCCAGACATGAATGCTCATATTTATTGCCAGTTGCTTTTTGAAAAGGACAAGACAATTAAATTGGAAAACAATAGTTGTTCAGCAAACAGTGCAGAGACAATTGAATGTGTGTGCATGCTCAGCCATGTCCTACTCTTTGCAACCTATGAACTGTAACCCACCAGGCTCCTCAGCCCATGGAATTTTCCAGGCAAAAATACTTGCATGGACAATTGAATGCCCACATGCAAATAAGGAAGTTGGACCCCTAACTATACCATATAAAAATACAAACTCAAAATTGATCAAATACCTAATGTAGGAGCTAAATTAAAACTCTTAGAAGGAAACATAGGTAAAAATTATGACCTTGAATTAAGTAATGCCTTTTAAGGACAGCACAGGGAACTGTAGTTAATACACTGTGGTGGCCCGAATGGGAAGGAAGTTTAAAAGGAAGGGAATATATGTATATACATGGTTGATTCATTTTTTCTGTATAGTAGGAACTATCACAACATTGTAAAGCAACTATACTCCAATAAAAATTAATTTAAAAAGCTATAACTAAAACACCAGCAACAATGCAAACAACAGACTGCAAATCATCAAAACTAAAAGCAAGAAATCTGTACATAAATTTGTATTAATCATAATAGCCAAAAACTTAAAGCAATCTAAATTTTTGTGAATTGATGAATGGATACATAAAATGTTTTATACCAATATAATGCACTATTATTAAGGAATAAAAAGGAAAGGGGTAATGATACATCTAGTCAAAGCTATGGTTTTTCCAGTAATCATGTATGGATGTGAGAGTTGGACCATAAAGAATGTTGAGCGCTGAAGAACTGATGCTTCTGAACTGTGATGTTGGAGAAGACTCTTGAGAGTCCCTTGGACTACAAGGAGATCCAACCAGTCCATCCTAAACAAAATCAGTCCTGAATATTCATTGGAAGTTCTGATGCTGAAGCTGAAACTCCAATTCTTTGTCACCTGATGCTAAGAACTGACTCACTGGAAAAGACCCTGATGCTGGGAAAGACTGAAGGCAGGAGGAGAAGGGGATGACAGAGGATGAGATGGTTGGATGGCATCACCAACTCGATGGATGTGAGTTTGAGCAAGCTCCTGGAGTTGGCGATGGACAGGAGAACCTGGCATGCTGCAGTCCCTGGGGTCACAATGAGTCAGACATGACTGAACTACTGAAGTGAACTAAATGATGCATGCAACAACATGAGTGAAACTTGAAAAATGTTGCCAACCTAAAGATGCCATTAACAAAGAGCCGTATATTGTTTTATTTCACTTATACAAAATGACCAGAATAGACAAATCTGTAGAGACACAAAGCTGATTTCCTAAGACTAGAGGAATGGAGATTTGATGGAGGATGACAACTAAACAGTGCCAGCTTTTGTGGGGGATGAATGGAAATGTTCTAAAAGTGATTGTAGGGATCGATACACAGCTCTGTAACATAACAAAGCTGTTAAGTTGTACACAGTAAATGAGTGAATTGTATGATATGTTAATTATATTTCAATAAAGCAATTAAAAGATATAAAGATATAGGAAAGACAAAATATTGCAATGAAAAAATATGATTATGTCCTGTTGGCATAATTTTATTTCAAGAATATCCAAATAATCTAAAAACAAACTGTTAGATTTAAATGCATTTGTTAAGGTCACCACATATAAACTCTGTATAAAACCAGTAAATGTATTTTACATAAATTCAACAAACAATTAAATTTATATTATTTGCAACTATATCCAAAAATAACAAATAATTTAGAGGTAAAGTTAATGAAAAAATTATGAAGATGCTTATATAAAAACATATTTATATACTTATGCATTCAGAGACAAACTATTATAAAAATATGAACAATCATTTGATCCACAGATAAAATGCAATTCCAATCTAAATAATGCCAGGTATATGAAATCACAAGCTGAATCAAAAATGTATATGGAGGGGCTTCCCTGATGGTCCAGTGGTTAAGACCACACTCCCACTGTAGGGGGCATGGGTTTGATTCCTGGTCAGAGGACTAGAATCCCACATGCCTCACGGCATAACCAAAAAATAGAAAAACAAACAAACAAACAAAAAACAAATAAAAACTAAAATCTGTGTGGAAATGGAAAGGGATAAGGATGAGACAAGGCAATTTTGATAACACATTTTTTAACCTACAGTACCGACACTACCAGATAGCAAGAGCTGTCATGAAATTTAACAGATAAAGATTAATTTTGAAAAAACTGACTTGTTATTACTAAAATATGTATCAAAACCTTACTCCTAAATACACTGTGGTATAGTTATACAAGCAGAAAATTTGACCCAATGGAGCAAAATTAGAGTTCTGAAATACATATACATAAACATGTAAGGAAATCTGATGTAAAATAAAAATGAAGCTATCCATCACTTCATAGAGGTATGAAAAATGTGGATCTCTATATTTTAAAAATAATAGCTTATTTATTCCTGGTATAAACAATGGATCCTAAATGAATCTTTTTTGTTTATTTTTTTATTGAAGGATAATTGCTTTACAGAATTCTGTTTTTTTCTGTCAAACTTCAACATGAATCAGGCATAGATATACATATATCCCCTCCTGTTTGAAAATCCCTCCCATCTCCCTCCCCATCCCACCCTCTAGATTGATACAGAGCCCCTCTTTGAGTTTCCTGAGCCATACAGCAAATTTCCATTGGCTATCACTTTTACATATAGTAATGTAAGTTTCCATGTTACTCTTTCCATATATCTCATCCTCTCCTCCCTTCTCTCCATGTCCATAAGTCTATTCTCTATGTCTGTTTCTCCATTGCTGCCCTGTAAATAAATTCTTCAGTACCATTTTTCTACATTCTGTATATATGCATTAGAATATGATATTTATCTTTCTCTTTCAGACTCACTTCTCTCTATATAATAGGTTCTAGGTTCATCCACCTCATCAGAACCGACTCAAACGCTTTCCTTTTTATAGTTGAGGAATATTCCATTGTGTATATGTACCACAACCTCTTTATCCACTCATCTGTCGATTATCATCTGGGTTGCTTCCATATTTTAGCTATTATAAATAGCACTGCAATGAACAATGGGATACATATGTCTTTTCCAAGTTTGATTTTCTCAGGTTATATGCCTAGGAGTGGGATTGCTGGGTCATATGGTGGTTTTATTCCTAGTTTTTTTACAGAAATCTCCATACTGTCTTCCATAGTGGCTGTAACAATTTACATTCACACCAACAGTGCAAGAGCATTCCCTTTTCTCCACTCTCTCTGTCTTTAGTCACTAAGTCATGTCTGACGCTTGCAACTGCATAAACTGTAGCCTGCCAGGATCCTCTGTCCATGGGATTCTCCAGGCAAGAACACTGGAGTAGGTTGCCATTTCCTTCTCCAGGGATCTTCCCCAACCCAGGAATCGAACCTGGGTCTCCTGCATTGCAGGCAGATTCTTTACCAACTGACCTACAACGGAAGCCCTCTCCAGCATTTATTGTTTGTAGACTTTTTGATGATGACCATTCTGACTGGTGTGAGGTGATATCTCACTGTAGTTTTGATTTGCATTGCTCTAATAATGAGTGATGGTGCTTTATTGACTGTGCCAAAGCCTTTGACTGTGTGGATCACAATAAACTGTGGAAAATTCTAAAAGAGATGGGCATACCAGACCACCTGACCTGCCTCTTGAGAAATCTGTATGCAGGTCAGGAAGCAACAGTTAGAACTGGACATGGAACAACAGACTGGTTCCAAATAGGAAAAGGAGTACATCAAGGTTGTATATTGTCACCCTACTTATTTAACTTATATGCAGAGTACATCATGAGAAACACTGGACTGGAAGAAGCACAAGGTGGAATCAAGATTGCCAGGAGAAATATCAATAACCTCAGATATGCAGATGACACCACCCTTATGACAGAAAGGGAAGAAGAACCAAAGAGCCTCTTGATGAAAGTAAAAGAGGAGAGTGAAAAAGTTGACTTAAAGCTCAACATTCAGAAAACTGAGATCATGGCATCTGGTCCCATCACTTCATGGCAGATAGATGGGGAAACAGTGGAACAGTGGCTGACTTTATTTTTCTGGGCTCCAAAATCATTGCAGATGGTGACTGCAGCCATGAAATTAAAAGATGGTTACTCATTGGGAGGAAAGTTATGACCAACCTAGATAGCATATTCAAAAGCAGAGATATCACTTTGCCAACAAAGGTCCTTCTAGTCAAAGCTATGGTTTTTCCAGTGGTTATGTATGGATGTGAGAGTTGGACTATAAAGAAAGCTGAACGCTGAAGAATCGATGCTTTTGAACTGTGGTGTTGGAGAAGACTCTTGAGAGTCCCTTGGACTGCAAGGAGATCCAACCAGTTCATCCTAAAGGAAATCAGTCCTGGGTGTTCATTGGAAGGACTGATGGTGAAGCTGAAACTCCAACACTTTGGCCACCTGATGCGAAGAACTGACACATCGGAAAGGACCCTGATGCTGGGAAAGATTGAAGATAGGAAGAGAAGGGGAGGACAGAGGATGAGATGGTTGGATGGCATCATCGACTTGATGGACATGAATTTGGGTGGACTCTGGGTGTTGGTGATGGACAGGGAGGCCTGGCATGCTGTGGTTCATAGGGTTGCAAAGAGTCAGACACTACTGAGCGACTGAACAGAACGGAACTGAACTGAGTGATATTGAGCATCCTTTCATGTATTTGTTAGCCATCTCTATGTCTTCTTTGGAGAAATGTCTGTTTAGGTCTTTTTCCCACTTTCTGATTGGATTGTTTTTCTGGTATTGAGTTGCGTGAGCTGCTTGTCTATTTTAGAAATTAATCCTTTGTCAGTTGTTTCATTCGCTCCCATTCTGAGGGCTGTCTTTTCACTTTGCTTATATTTTCCTTTGCTGTGCAAAAGCTTTTAAGTTTAATCAGGCCCCACTTGTTTACTTTTGTTTTTATTTCCATTACTCTAGAAGGTGGGTCTTGGAGAAGGCAATGGCACCCCACTCCAGTACTCTTGCCTGGCAAATCCCATGGATGGAGGAGCCTGGTGGGCTACAGTCCATGGGGGTCGCACAGAGTCGGACACAACTGAACGACTTCACTCTCACTTTTCACTTTCATGTACTGGAGAAGGAAATGGCAACCCACTCCAGTGTTCTTGCCTGGAGAATCCCAGGGATGGGGAAGCTGGTGGGCTGCCGTCTATGGGATAGCACAGAGTCGGACATGACTGAGCGACTTAGCAGCAGCAGGAGGTGGGTCACAAAGGATCTTGCTTTATGTCATCGAGTGTTCTGCCTATGTTTTCCTCTAAGAGTTTTATAGTTTCTAGTCTTACATTTAGGTCTTTAAACCATTTTTAATTTATCTTTGTGTATGGTGTTAGGAAGTGTTCTAATTTCATTCTATTACATGTAGCTATCCAGTTTTCCCAACACCACTTATTGAAGAGGCTGTCTTTGCCCCATTGCATATTCTTGCCTCCTTTGTCAAAAATAAGGTACCCATAGGTGCATGGGTTTATTTCTGGGCTTTCTGTCTTGTTCCATTTGTCTATATTTCTGTTTTTGTGCCAGTACCATAATGTCTTGATGACTGTAGCTTTGTAGTATAATCCAAATTCAGAAAGGTTGATTCCTCCAGCTCTATTCTTCTTTCTCAATACTGCTTTGGCTATTTGGGGTCCTTTGTGTTTCCATATGAATTGTTAAATTTTTTGTTCTAGTTCTGTGCCATTGGTAATTTGATAGGGACCTCATTGAATGTGTAAAAGGACTTCCCTGGTGCCTCCAATGTGAGAGACCTGGGTTTGATCCCTGGGTTGGGAAGATCCCCTGGAGAAGGAAATGGCAATCTACTCCAGTATTCTTGCCTGGAGAATCCCATGGACGGAGAAGTCTAGTAGGTTACAATCCACAAGGTCGCAAAGAGTCAGACACGACTGAGCAACTTCACCTTATCACTGAATGTGTAGATTGCATTTGGTAGTTTAGACATTTTCACAATATTGATTCTTCCTACCCAGGAACATGGAATATTTCTCCATCTGTTTATGTTGTCTTTGATTTCTTTCATCAGTGAGATAAGTAGGAAATCCAAAAGAAAAATGCTCAACTAATGAGTAATATGACCATATAATAAAGATGGTTGGTCTCCCAAAGCAATAGAAATAAAAGAAAAACTAAACAAATGGGACCTAATCAAACTTATAAGATTTTGTATAGCAAAGAAAGCCATAAACAAAATGAAAAGACAAACTACAGACCGAGAAAAAAATATTTGCAAATAATGCAACAAACAAGAGCTTAACTTCCAAAATATACAAACATCTCATAAAGCTCAATACCAACAAAACAGGCCAATTGGAAAATGGGCAGAAGACCTAAATAGACAACTCTCCAAAGAAGGCATACAGATAGCCAATAGGCACAGGAAAAGATGTTCAACATCAATAATTATGAAAGAAACACAAATCAAGACTATAATGAGGCCCTACATCACACCAATCAGACTGGCAATCATTTAAGAGTCAACAAATAACAAATGCTGGAGAGTGTGTGGAAAAAGGGGAACTCTGTTACACTGTTGGTTGGCATGAAAGTTGTTGTAGCAACTATGGAAAACAGTATGGAGGGTATTCAAAAAGCTAGAGTTGGCATATAACTCAGTAATCCCATTCCTGTGCACATATCTGGACAAAACTATAGTTCAAAAGGTACACCCATCCCTATGTTCATAGCAACACTCTTCCTAATAGCCAAGACATGGAAGCAACAATCTAAATGCCCATCAAGAGATAAACGGGCAAAAAGGATGTGTTATATACAAACAATAGAATACTACCCTGTCATAAAAAATAAAATAATCCCATTTGCAGCACCATGGGTGGATTTAGAGTTTATCATACTAAGTGAACTAAGAAGATAGACAAATACCATATGACATCATATATGGAATCTAAAATATGACATAAATGAACCTATCTACAAAACAGAAACAGACTCACAGACAGAGAATAAAACTGTGGTTGCCAAGGGGACTGGGATGTAGGGGAAAGATGGACTGGGGAGTTTGGGATTAACAGATGTGAACTATTCTGGATAAACAAGGTCCTAGTATAAAGCACAGGGGAATATATTCAGTATCCTGTGATAAATCATAATGGGAAGGAAATTTTAAAAGCATGTATATGTATGTATAACAATCACTGCTGTATAGCAGAAGTTAACATAATACTGTAAATCAACTATACTTCAATAAAAAATTTTTTTGGATGTTTTGTGTATCCTTATAGGCAAATAAACTTTCAAACTTTGCAAAGCATTACCCAGAAATACATTAGATATCTAATTTCAAAGGCCAAATAAATAAAATGCAATATATACTATTATTAGATGGTACAGAATTTGCCTGCAATTCAGGGAACCCGGGTTCACTCCTGGGTCGGGAAGATCTCCTGGAGAAGGGAATGGCAACCCAGTCCAGTATTCTTACCTAGGGAATCCAACGGACAGCGGATCTTGGTAGACTACAGTCATGGGGTTCCAAAAGAGTCAACATGACTAACACTTTCATACTATTCACATTATTACTACTATACGTTTCCAAATGCACAATTTCATTGTATGGGTGGATTACCATTGGTATATCTAGTTAGAAGAGCTAGGTGAGAAAAGCATGAACATGGCAGTTTTAACTGACTTGTATCTTAATCTGGTGCTGTGTCTGCACAGAGAGTGTGGGTAATGCAGATAATGGTGTCACTGACTACAAACAAAAAGAAGAATATCACAGGCTGAAAACAATATTAAAAGTTAGGAAAAAATTATTAGATATTTGAAAATTACTACATTTGAGAGAATATTTGATGCTTTGAGGGAAAATCTTAGGCCATTACACCAGATATAGAATATATTACTAGAACCATGTGTTTAGACATTTGACAAAAAAAACTTCATTGCACAATGATATCATGTAGAATATATCTAAAATTTCCAAAGAGTGTAATGAAAGAATATACATTTTCTAAAAAGTTCAAAAATACTTGATGTGGAATACTCACAGAAAGAAAATACATATAGTCTAAATGAAAGATATACATTTCCTCTGATTCTCAAGAAATCTCTGAGGCAAATTCTCAGTGCACATAGCCACTTTATTAAGTATTGAGGGCTTGACTGTATATAAAATATTCTATGAGCCATGAAATGAATTCAGTCCAAAAGGGATAAGTTTATTAGAGTGTTTGCCTTTCTTCCCCAGCAGCAAATATATTAATTTCTTTATTCAGAGACAAGCCAGAAAAAAGAATGAGACATGAAGCAATAAATAAGAGTTGAATAAATACTAGCTTTGGCAAAATTACCCATTTAGTCAGTTCTTTGAATAAATTGAATTCCATACAGACCAGTCAGGAAATGCTTTTTCTTCTTACCACATTTCCCAAAGACATTTTCTGGTCTTACCTGTCCTGGACAATATATCTTGCAATTTCATGTCTTCCTTTGCTATAGTCTGGTATTAGAACAATCACATTTTCAGATATGAAATAGTATCGGAAAATCCATTATAAAGATTCAGATTCAGTTCATATTTTCTCATAATCGGTACCCAGTTCAGTTCTGATCCATTTTTTTCAAGGGGTTGGCAGTGAGAAAGGGAGATTATATTTATGTATTCCAAAGTGCTAAACCACTTTGCCTAATATTCTTTCACCTTGTAAGTTTCTCCTAATTGGGAAGAGCAAGAACACAAGAGTTTTGAGAGGGTAATGGTAAATTCTGTTTTGATTGGTGCTGGTGTGACTCTGGCCCATGCTATCTGTGATGGAACAGAATCTCTTGCCTTGACATTGTAGGGCATTTTGAGAGTTGGTTAGGTATGTACATTCATGCTCTGGAACATACCTGTCTTCTTAGAGTTGTTTCTACATGGAGGCAAAAGAGCTGAACCCCTACCCTTAACAAATTACTTCTTTATGTGTATGCTAAATTGCTTCAGTTGTCTCTGACTCCTTAAGATCCTGTGCACTGTAGCCTGCCAGGCTCTTCTCTCCATGGGATTCTCCAGGCAGGAACACTTGAATGGGTTGCCATGCCCTCCTTCAGAGGATTTTCCCAACCCAGGGTCTCCTGCATTGGCAGGTGGTTTCTTTACCACTTGCACCACCTGGGAAGCTCTCTTTCCGCTTCAGTTCAGTTCAGTTGCTCAGTCGTATCCGACTCTTTGCGACCCCATGAATCGCAGCACGCCAGGCTTCCCTGTCCATCACCAACTCCTGGAGTTCACTCAGACTCACGTCCATCGAGCCAGTGATGCCATCCAGCCATCTCATCCTCGGTCGTCCCCTTCTCCTCCTATCCCCAATTCCTCCCAGCATCAGAGTCTTTTCCAGTGAGTCAACTCTTCGCATGAGGTGGCTAAAGTACTGGAGTTTCAGCTTTAGCATCATTCCTTCCAAAGAAATCCCAGAGCTGATCTCCTTCAGAATGGACTGGTTGGATCTCCTTCAGAATGGACTGATTGGATCTCTTTGCAGTCCAAGGGACTCTCAAGAGTCTTCTCCAACACCACAGTTCAAAAGCATCAATTCTTCGGTGCTTAGCCTTCTTCACAGTCCAACTCTCACATCCACACATGACCACAGGAAAAACCATAGTCTTGACTAGACGGACCTTAGTCGGCAAAGTGAGGTCTCTGCACTGGCAGGTGGTTTCTTTACCACTTGTACCACCTGGGAAGCTCTCTTTCTGCTTAGGCACTTTTTTTCAAAGATCTTTTGATGTGGATCATTTTTTAAAGTCTCTATTGAATTGGCTACTTTTTTTTTTTTTTTTGCTATATGGCTTCTGACCAGGGATCAAACCTGTAACAACTGCATTGAAGGTGATGTCTTAACTACTGGACCACCAGGGAAGTCCCAGTTTATTAAGTATTAGGAGCATGACTATATAAATTTTAACCAACCACAGAGAAGAAATCTAATCTAAAAAATACAAAACATGGTATTAGGGTAAGGCTTAAAACTCTGCCACTTCTAACTCTCCATACAATAATTTCAGTGATAAAAAGCAAAAAACTTCACAAGTAGAAGGCTTGTGGGTGTGGAAGCTGGAACATGGGTACTCAAAACTATAAAAAGAATTGAAGGGCACTAGGCAGGGCACCACTGTTCAGTAGGATCTCAGGTATGTAAACTAGACACTGTTCTCATATAGCATTTGTTATTCAAAGCAGTTGGGCCAGGGGTGAGAAATTTGTGTTCCTGTCAATACTGGTCATAAGAAACCCTACACATTACCCATTTCTATTCTCAAATCCTCTTTTTTTTTTTTTTTACTTGAAGTTCTATTTTATTGTATTTTTTTATTTATTTTTAATTTTATTTTTACTTTATTCTACATTACAATACTGTATTGGTTTTGCCATACATTGCATGAATCAGCCACAGGTGTACACGAGCTCCCAATCCCTAAGCCCCCTCCCACCTCCCACTCCATATCATCTCTCTGGATCATCCCCGTGCACCAGCCCCAAGCATCCTATATCCTGTTATCTCACTTTACATTAACTTTATGCTGACATAGCTCCCTTAAATTCTAATTAGCCACAATGCTGGAGAAAATAGGTGAGTAGTTAGTGAAATAACCTAGGGTCTTAACAGATGCAATTCATTGAGGATTTAATTAATACTTATTGTTTCCATATTCTACTATCTATTAGGAGTCTCCTGACCCTACAGGAGCACTTCCACACATTTTGGGGTCTTCATTGGAGGGTTATATAGAATTCCTATTATAGAAGTCAAAGCTCCAAGTTGCCATGATTTTACCTAATTATTTTTGCTGCAATTGCCCATTCACTGATAGAGCTGGTCTTTAGCATACTCAGATGCCCCAGTAAATAATCAGATTGCCAAAGATATTCCTCCTCTTCTAATTATACAGCAGCAACCTTATTTCTTCATGATACCCAGTGTTAATTACCCAAACCAATACTAGTAACTATTTTTGTCTTTTTTCCTGTTGGTATACTTGCACAAAATGTTTAGAGTGATAAGGGGCAGAGTAAACAAGTTAGTTGGTAGGATTTTTAACCTTATATAATAAATTCATTTAATGTGACCCTGTTTCTGATGCATTTGTTTCCTTCTTCTACATTCTATATGGAAACTGTTTCATTATTTTTAATTGGTGGAAAATTGCTTTACAATTTTGCATTGGTTTCTGCTGTACAACAATGTGAAGCAGTCATAATTATATACATATATATACATATACATTCTATATATACATATACATATATACATATACATATATATATATCTTCCCCCTGAGCCTCTCTCCCTCAGCCCTTCCCACATACATATACATACATATATATACATATACATATATATATACATATATATATCTTCCCCCTGAGCCTCTCTCCCCTCATCCCTTCCTACCCATCTAGGCCATCACAGAGTACCAGGCTGGGCTCCCTGTGTTATTTAGCAACTTCCCACTAACTGTTTTACACATCATAGTGTGTCTATGTTAATGCTACTTTCTCAATTTGTCCCACCTTCTCATTCCCCAGCTGTTTCCACGAGTTGGTTCTCTACTAGGTTCATCAGTACCATTTTTCTAGATTCCATATATATACATTAAAATATATGCTACTTTTTCTGATTTACTTCATTCTGTATAATAGACTCTGGGTTCATCCACTTCACTACAGTTGACTCAAATTTGTTTCTTTTTATGGCTAATATTTCATTGTATAAATGTACCACAATTTCATTATTCATCTGTTGATGGACATCTAGGTTGCTTCCATATCCTGGTTATTATAAAAATTGCTGCATTGAACATCAGGGTACATGTGTCTTTTAGAATTGTGGTTTTCTCCAGGACATATGCCCAGTAGGGGAATTCCTGGGTCATATGGTAGGTTTTGTTTCTTAATTTAATGTGGGCCCTTTTTTTTCTGAGCGTCTAAGTACCGTCTCAGTAATTTATTATTAACTCCTGAATCATAGCAGAGTAGCTGCATGTCAATAAATTCTTCCTTATTCAGATTGATATTCTTTGTTATTGAGATATAATTAACATAACATTAATTTCAGGTGTACTACATATGGTTTGATACATTGTATATATTGCAAAATGATCACCACAGTAAGTTCAGCCAGCTTCTAACACCACAAATAATTATACATTTTTTTTTCCTGTGATGAGAATTTTCAAGATCTACTCTTGGCACCTTCCAAACAACTAATACTATATTATTAACTATAGTCATCATACAAACATTACATCTTCAGAATTTACATAACTGGAAATTTGTACCTTCAGACCATTTTTACATTTGCTCCCCTACCTCCATCCTGGGCTTCCCAGGTGGCTCAATGGTAAAAAAATCTGCCTGCCAATGCAGGCGGCACAAGAGATGCAGGTTCTGTTCTGTATTGGGAAGATCCCCTGGAGCAGGAAATAGTAATCTGCTCCAGTATTCTTGCCTGGAAAATTCCATGGACAAAGGAGCCTGGTGGGCTACTGTCAGTGGGGTCTCAGAGAGTCGGACATGACTGAGCACCTACACACCCTCTCCCCTCCAAGCCTCATTTAAATGAGATCATGTTTGTCATTCTCTTATTTATTTCACTTCACATAATGCCCTCAAGTTTTACCCACTGCATTCAGATTGATATTCTACTCCCTTTGATTCAACATCTCAAAAATCTGTATGCATGTACACTTACCTTGTTCCTTCCAGCATATATTATTCAGGGCCTGCAGTTTCTTCATTGAAAAGTTGCTTTCCTTATTTATCAGGTTTAACTCTTGGTTACATTGAGGCTTGGCCTTCGTTCTTGGTTTGGTGGCCAGGAAGATAGTTAAGCAGATTGTAAAAGAGAAAAACAAATTGCAGCTTCTTTAGCATAATATACAAGTATGGCGGGGGAGAAATTTGCTATAATAAAGTTGTTGTTTAGTCTTTGCAACCCCACAGCCTGTAGCCCACCAGGCTCCTCTGTCCATGGGATTTCCCAGGCAAGAATAGTGGAGTGGGCTGCCATTGCCTTCTCCAGGGGAACTTCCTGACCCAGGAATCCAAACCCGCGTCTCTTGCTTGACAGGCAAATTCTTTACCATCTGAGCCACCAGGGAAGAACCACAATAAAGTTAAGTAGGTATGTATGATAAAGTCTGGCTCCATTTTTTATATTTGCTGACAGTTCGGAGTTCCACACTGTCTGCTCCCATCTGCTTCACAAATAAGCCATCTAACACAAAAGCCCGGATGCTTCTTCATTTGGTTCTGGTGGGAAATTCAAACTATCTTCAGGAAGCCTGACCCTACCTCCACCCCATAATCCCTATTGAAACCCCAAGCCAGTCTCTTTTCCCTTCTTTCCCAATATATTTTGGAACATTCTTTGGAACTTCCCCACTTTCTCCAGAAAAATCTCAGTACATGAGTAATAAATCTTCTTGATGATGTCACTAGTATCGATATCCAAATTAAAGTTTTGTTGGTGGTCCATCCTGACTCTGTGGTCTGTCTACAACAGTGGGCTACTTTTGTGGGCCCAGATGGTTGTGCTTCTGGGCGTGCAGATGAATTTATTTATACAATCATTCTGCCAGTCTCATGATCCCAATTCATTATCAGGACACTGATTTTGATGTTGGAGACCTGGCTGTGTTTTTAAATCAGCCTTCTTTGCTGCTTCTGCTTCATAGTGCTCAGTCATGTCTGACTCTTTGTGACCCCATGGACTGTAGCTTCCAGGCTCTTCTGTCCATTTGATTCTCTAGGCAAGAATACTGGAGTGGGTAGTCATTTCCTACTCCAGGGGATCTTCCTGACCAAGGGATCGAACCTGCAGCTTCTGCGCCTCCTGTATTGGCAGGCAGATTCTTTACTACTGTGCCACCTGGGAAGTCCAGTTTTCTTTAAATGCAAATTTTACTCTTACATTAAGTTCTTACATCAAATTCTTACATTCTTACATGAAATTCACTCTTACATTAAATTCTGTGCCTAGTATTCAGCTGTATTTTCCTTAATGCTACAAATGATACACTTCTTTTAAATACTAGATGGAGTTTATCTGACTCACACTTTAAACTAGTAATTAACCAACAGCTGTTTATCATTTTCTCCAACACATCAGAATCATCCCACAAAAACTAGTTCCACAGTCCTTATATGTACAATAGCTAAGTCAGCACATTTATTTCCATTGGAATCACTATAGTCTAGAATTTTTTAGGCTGGAGCATGTAAATTTTTAGGGCTGTTGACACTCTACATCTCACCAGTGACTGGTTCCTCATTTCCATTCCACCAGTGAGTGATCCAACCGCACAATCCTAGCATTAGGGTCTGCTTCTCTGAACATTCTTGGTACCAAGTGTTTTACACTGGCTTCTATAAAAATAGATTCTAAGCCATGAATTCAGGTAGAAGTGACTAGTTAAGAAAGTGCTCTCAGGAAAAACCAATAAGGCTTGGGGGTAGGGAGAAGCATGATGAAGAAAGAAAAGGAATCAGGCAAGCATTTAATTACAGATGAAGTCTCAGACTCAGATCCAAATGGAACTTTAGACCGTAAATTACACCTGAGAATTTTTCCTTTCTTATGCAATGTGTTGGGCTTTTGTTTTCCCACACAGCTTAGCCCTTAGCTTCAAAAAAGTTGTGTGTGTGTTGAAGGTGGGTAAAATTTCCAGACACTTCTGGGCTTGCAAGAAGGCAACTCTAAATGCCCAAAGAAAAGTCTCTGGGTTTAAAAAAAAAAAAAAAAAAAAAACAACCAGGACAAGATATGAGAGATTGTTATGTGTAGCTAAGAAAGAATCTGAACGAATCAGAGTAGAAGATGGACATTCTGTTACACTTGTTCTTACTGAAGTGTTCCCATATGACACCAAGTTTACCTACGATATGATTCTCCTTATATACTTTTATCTTGCTGTTCATATTGTTCGCTAAACCCAAGGTAGGCAAGGTGTGAGCTGGGAAGCTGGAAGAAAACTCGAGGAGCAGAAGCAACTGCAGACACGTTTATTCTCTAATGGCGGGTGCTGTGGCAAAAGGAGCATCTCAGGTGGGGCTTATATACTATATCTTTACAGAACAAAAGTGGCCTGTGGCCAAGTGCATGCAATGTAACGCGCATGTGCAGTGCTATAAGCGATCTCAGCTGTTACTAACCATGCAAAGGGTGTGGGGCGAGAGGGCATGAGACCAGGAGAGTCTGGGGGAGAGAGAGCCTAACTGACACCATTTTGGACACCTGCTATTTCCTCACAATTTTGTTATCGGCAATGTAGCAAGAAACTCCCCAACTGAAGTGACAGCAAGGACAATATCAGTATCGCTCTATCGTTACAAACCTAGTTTTCAAAAAAAATCTGTGTTTTATTGTTCTGGGTTTCTCTAACTCTCACACTTTAAATTAGTAATTAACCAGGTAGCCAAATTAGGTTAGGTAGGTAAAATTTCTGTTCTGGGCTTCATTTTTATTTTCAAATTACTGTGTCCATACTTAAAGAGTCAAACTACTTTCCTAGCTTCCTGATATTTTTACTTCATGCAGTTGATTTTATTCGTAGGTAGAACAATCAATGACTAGTTTTGTCACTAGTCCACAGTATTAGTTCAGCCATCCCTAAGTTAAACAAACATGTTTTGTGAAATTGAATCAGTCCCTCAAATGCTATGGCAAGACCTTTCATAACCACTATTTGCTCTTCCTGTTAACTCACAACTTTTGCTGTCTGTGTCACGATATTTCCTAGTCACATGAAAATATTGAATATTACATGGATCCATCTTTGACTGCTGCAATTAGCGTATACCAGGGTATTAAGCATCAGGTGATGAGAATACAACAGTGAACCAAATAGTTAATGTGACGATGATTAACTTTACATACCAATTTGATTGGGCCAAGGAATGCCCACTTAGCTGGCAAAACATTTTTTCTGGTGCATCTGTCTGTGAGAGTATCTCTGGAAAAGACTAGCATTTGAATCAGCAGCCTAAGTAAAATAGAGTTCCCTTACCAGGGTCCCTCCAATCTATAGAGGACCTGAATAAAACAAAAAGCTGGAGGAAAGGGAAATTCATTCTCACTGTTTGAGCTGGGAAATCCATCTTCTCTTGCCCTTAGGAGCACATTTGTGCTTCTGATTTTCAGGATTTCAGACTATGTGGACCAGGAGTTTCACCATTGCTCCTTCTACATTCAAATGTTATTGATTAATGAATGTGCAAAATATAGGACACCTATACAGTAGAATGTTATTGAGGAATACAAAGGAAAATGTAGAAATGTAGCACTGATACATGCTACAGTATAGATGAACCTTGAAAATATTATACTAAATGAAAGGAGCCTATCCCCAAAAGCTATACAAAAATGTTTCCATTTCTATGGAATATCCAAATTGAGAAATCCATATAGATAGAAAGCTAACCAGTGATTGCCAGATTTTATGGGGAGTAATTGCTGATTGACTTCCTGGTGGCTCTTTTGGGAAAGAATTTATTTGGGGATGTGAAAATGTTTCAAAATTAGATAATGATGTTGGTGATGGACAAGGAAGCCTGGCATGCTGCAGCCCATGGGGTCACAAAGAGTCAGACATGACTGAGTGATTGAACTGAACTGAACCGATATTTATATTTCTCCGTAAATATAATATGTGCTGTGCTGTGCTCAGTCGTTTCAGCTGTGCTTGACTCTGTGCAACCCCATGGACTGTAACCTGCCAGGCTTCTCTGTCCATGGGGCTCTCCAGGCCAAAATACTGGAGTGGGTTGCCCTTCCTTCCTCCAGGGATCTTCCCAGCCCTAGAATCAAACCCATGACTCTTGTGGCTCCTGCATTGCAGGCAGATTCTTTACTGTTGAGCCACTGGGGAAGCCCCTTAGTTGTGGCATGTGGGATATAGCTCCCAGACCAAGGATGAAATATGGGCCCCCTGCATTGGGAGAACAGAGTGTTGGCCACTGGACTACCTGGGAAGTCTCAGATCTCTTCACTTTTGGTAACAGCACCATCTCATCCAAGAGCACCCTCTATTACATTGGAAGGTCCCATTTAAACTCAAGAAGAGGGTATGATACACCAGAGGTCAGAAATCCTCTGGGCCACCTAAGAATTCAGCTCACTGCAGGTTCTTTGTATTCAAGGGTATATAAATTCTTTGACAATGCATGCATTTAACACAGCAGTATAGGGAAATATCAAGAGCTATATAACAAATATTGTAAATATAGATTCTATTTCATTGCTCCTTAAAACTCTCAGTACCAGAAATTTCACATAGAAGATTAATTAATGATGGTTTGGTTGGAAATAGTGTTTTTGGAAAGTTATTTCACATCTTAAAATTATGTTTCCATAGTGCTGCTGCTGCTGCTGCTAAGTCACTTCAGTCTTGTCTGACTCTGTGTGCCCCTATAGACCGCAGCCCACCAGGCTCCCCCATCGTCCCTGGGATTCTCCAGGCAAGAACACTGGAGTGGGTTGCCATTTCCTTCTCCAATGCATGAAAGTGAAGAGTGAAAGTCAAGTCACTCAGTAGTATCCGACTCTTAGCGACCTCATGGACTGCAGCCTACCAAGCTCCTCTGCCCATGGCATTTTCCAGGCAAGACTACTGGAGTGGAGTACCATGTGCTTATATTTACGTAGAAGGCATGATTATAAGTTGTGACTTGGGGAAATGTGTCATTGATGCTAAAGTTGAATGGATAAAGAAAAGGGAATATAAAATGATGAAAGATAGCCTCTCTGACATTAGAGTTTTATTTCTTAAGTGAAAATATTTAATAAGCTAAAGGAATTTAAAATAAAGATATTTATTATTCCTAAGTGAAGAAAATTTTGTTTTGGAAAATATTTAGCTTGACAACCAATATATGTCATTACTAAGAGAATTTATTTGAGAGTGTTGTAGCCATGGGTTCCGGGAAACAAACTCACTCAGAAGGACAATGCAGATAGTGAAGGGCAGTTTATTATACCAGCGGGCCCAAGACAGAGTCTCCTCTTAGCCAAGGACCCTGACCAGTTTTTGTGAAAACATTATATACCCTAAGTGTGTGTGCCCAATCCCACTTCCCCAAATTCCCTGAAACTAGTCTGAACAAAGGAAAAGAAAGATACAATCAAAGTTAACCTATGATTCATATGCCTTAAGCCTAGGTAGTTAACAGTGGTCAATTATCAATAGGCCTGTGGTCATACCCCATTAAGCATAATAGACTTTATGATTCTATTCAGTTACACAGATAATTAGGTTATTCTTTTAGGCGATGGAGAGTCTAGGTATGAGCCCTGGGTCTCTTCTATCCAGGGGTAGTCTGGTTTTCCAGTTGGTATGTGGTTTCCATAGATACTAGACATATAGATCAAAGTCCACAGTCTGGTCCAAGATGGAGTCCTGCTTTCAAGATGGAGCCTGTTCTGTTTATTTCCTCCCTTCATTCCCCCCTCTTGATGCTCTTAACTCATAATTTGAGGATCATTCATAAGGATACATTGCATCCTGGCTCTCCGACTGCCAATTTGGGAGAACAAGACCAACCTTTGTGTTACAAAGTTCATAATACATTGTAAAATTCAGGGTCCACAAAGCAGAACAAGGCAACTCTAACAATGGTAAATATAGTTTTCCACTAATCACCCTTCACCGAAGATAGGACCAAAGTCCAAAAACGAAGATTATCATCAGACATAGCTTTTACCTGATCTTTCATGTCATCTAGGGCAGCTGATATATTGCCAGATAAATCAGGAATAGATACACAACATTCACCTTTAATTATAGCACATGTCCCTCCTTGTGCTAAAACTATGGTTAATCTCAAGATGATACCAACAAGTCCTTGAACCAGCAGTTAATTGTAGAGCTTCATCTCTTTTTCTTCTTTAAGATGACCTTTGTTTTATGGGGATCAGTGAGGTCCTTTTGTGTAGACCGCTTGGCGTCCTCTGGGCCTGTGTGGTATGCTGTCTTCACCCTCAAGTGGTGGATCCAAGGAGTGACACCTGCAACTTTAACTGCCACAGGGGTGGTTAGAACAACAGCATATGGACCCTTCCAATGTGGGGCCAAGGAGTTGTGCTTCCAGTCCTTGACCCACACCTGATCCCCAGGCACAAATTCGTGAGTCTGTTCCCCAAGGGGAATGGCACTCTTTCTTGTACAAACTTAGTTACCTGATTTATTACCTTACCCAGTTTTTCCATCTGCTGTGAAATCTCATCTCCCTTTAGCTGAGGCAAATTCATTGACACCTGTTTTACTATGGGAGGGGGCCTCCCATTCACAACATTGTATGGAGAATAGCCATGGGACCATGGAGTCATCCTGAGTCTGAGCAAAGCCATTGGAAGCAAGTCCACCCAGGAGCAGTCAGTCTCTATGATCCACTTGGAGAGTGTCTTTTAAGTGTCCGATTGGTTTGTTCCACCGTCCCAGAACTCTGGTGCCTATATGCCGTATATAATTTCCACTTGCTATTTAGAGCTTTGCATACCTGTTGAATTAAGTCAGCTACAAAGGCAGGGCCATTGTCTGATCCTATACTGGTTGGGAACCCGAATCTGGGGATTATTTCTCGAAGCAGACAGCGAGCCACTTCATTTGCTTTTTCAGTTCAAGTGGGGAAAGACTCCACCCATCCTGAGAAGGTACAAACCATGAGTGTCGGCAGGGTTTAAAGTCCACTTAGAATGCCTTTTAACTGTATTCCTGAAGGTTTGTTTATGTCCAGGGGCAGCATTGACCTTTTTCATTTTTGGTGGCCCTTTCTGCTTCAGCCAGATGGTCTTGGGCCGGGGTGCACTGTGGGAAAGTTAAAGTTAACTCAGGCATTTTTGAGAGTACAAATGTTCTGATAGATCCCCCACCAGCAGTCCCAAATTTCTCAGCTGCATGTTTTGTGGCTTTATCTGTTAGTTGGTTTCCCGTGCTTGTGGGGTATCTTCCTTTTGGTCACCCCAACAGTGTATTACTGATACATTTTCAGATTCCCATACAGCATCTGAGTCAAGACTTCTTCTTTGTTTTTAATATCCTTTCCGTTGGCTATCAGAAGATCTTTCTCTTTAAAGCCCCTCATACATGTAAAGTAGCAAAAGCATACCTGGATTCTGTGTGAATGTTTGTCTTCTTACCTTTTGACAGCTGGAGGGCCTAGATAAGAGCATATAATTTGACAGACCAGTGTGATGGCAGAGAGCTAGCCTCAATGATGGTTTCCTCCATGACTACTGCATATCCCGACAATCGTCCTTATTTCACTAGGCTGGTGCTGTTGGTATCCAGGACAAAATCGGGTCTGGGATTGGCTGGTCTCTCAAGTCAGGTCTGCTGGCATAAACTTCTAGGATTTCCTTGCAATCATGTGAGGGCCCAGCTTCTCCCACAGGAAGGAGAGTGGCTGGATTTAGGGCCTGGTGAGGCTCAATAGTAACACGGTGGTTCTCATATAAGAGTCGCTGGTATTGAGTAATCCAGGATGTCGACAGCCATTTATGGGGGTCCCTTCGCAGGAGAGTGTTGACCTCCTGCAGGACTTTATGATCAAATCTTGGCCCAAAGTCAGCTTGGTTGCCTCCCAGACCAGTAAAGCAACTGCCACAACTGCCCATTGCTGCATCCTGGCCACCCAGTGGCAACATTGTCCAGTGGTTTTGAGAGATAAGCCATGGGTCTGTCCCATGTCCCCATAGTCTGGGACAACACTCCCTAGCCACCTTGTCCTTTTCAGCCACCTAAAGAGTAAACAGCTTAGCTAGGTCTGGCAGGCCCAAGCCACATGTTGACATAATTGTACCGGGTTTGAGTTCTATTACCATCTGGACTTGTTTTGCAAGCCTGAGGGGGTTGTCTTCTGCCCAGACCTCAGGGAATTGTTGAGTTAACTCTCTCTCTTGACTGTTTAGCCCATCCAGTTTCCCTTCTGGGAGGTTGTGCAACCTCCATTCATCTTGAGGGGTTACCAAGAGGAAGAGTAAATAGGTGGTTGAGCCCACCAGAAGAGTGGGTCTTTTGTGGGGGGAAAGGTCACTTGTGCTCCCAATTTACACAGAAAGTCTCTTCTCAGCAAAGGTACTGGGCATTCAGTGATGTATAAAAATTCATGAGTCACTTGGTGTTCCCCATATGACATTTTTTGGGTAGACTTGAGACACAAAGGTATCACCATTTGAGACCCAGCAACCTCTGGATCTATTGGTGTATAAAGTCTATAGGCCTCACACAGTGTTTTGTAGAACTCAGAGGGTGATTCACTTTCCCTTTGAATTACATCACAGGGTTTTGCCATACTCATAGGTTCTTGGGCCCCGCTCTTGAGACCTTGTAAAATGGCCACCCGATATCTCTCCAGGTGGCCCCTCCCTTTTTCTATGTTGAGTCTCAGTTGGGCCTCTCATCAGGGGTGGCTGGTGCTGCCCACCACTGCAGGTTTGCAGTACCCTCAGGTGCCATTTCTCTTAACCATTTTCTGGCCTCAGGATCCTGTCTTTCCTCAGTGCTGAAAAGGGAGACTAGTAGTTGGATTATGTCATCCCATGTAGGGCGGTGGGTGCGAAAAATAGTCTCCATTGGCCTAGTCATGGCTTGTGGCTCCCCCAAGTATGGTGGAGTGTGTCTCTCCAAGTTTAATATATCTGTCGAGGAAAATGCCTGGTAATAATAGGCTACAGGGAGCTGATGGTAGTGCCCACATGCGTCCTGAACTGGAGGCTGTTGTAGCTCTCTGAGGGACATCTGTAGTGGGGTTCTTTCTCCCTGTTCCTTGGTGGAGCACAGCCTCTAATTCCTGTGTTTTCTTCCCTCTTCCCATCAGCACTCACTGGGAGAGGTGGATACAATCTAGGAGATCCGACTGAGGTGGAATCCTGGGGCTGTTGACCAGAGGTCTCCATCGCTGGGATCGGTGCCTGCCAAAACTGTGACTCTGTGATCTCTGGGAGCTGGTGGAGGGGCAGCGGCTGCTATAGGAACTTCTCCTGGCCCTGGATCAGGCATTAAGGTGGCCTCCCGGTCCTGGTGGAGCGCTGGGAGGCAAGCCCGTTATTACGCAGTATGGGGGTCAGGTCATCCCTGTCCAAATCCAGTAGAATTTCCTTTTTATCATCAGTTTTTGTGCCATTAATATATTTCCCTTTCCCTTCCGGATACAGAACCTTGTCCAAGTAGGAGGGTCTTGAACTAACCCTAGCCATGAGTCAATATATGGATATAGACCTGGGTGTCCCAGCTCTCCTGTGACTACTGTGTAGACTACTTCCACTATTTTTAAGTCCATGGTGTCCTCTGGTGGCCATCCAACTCTCATAGGGGGCCATTCGACCTCACAGAGTATTAGGTATCATCTTCAACCATGGTCTCCTCCAAATCCCTTCTTTAAATTTTTAATCATGCACTCCAATACAGTTGCCTTAGATTCATTTCCTCCTATCTTACTTACCTTCTCGGACCGTATCCTACTTTTCCTTTTTGTTTTGTCTTCGAAGTTCTCAGTACCCTATGTACTTCTGATATTTCCATTCAATGAAGTACTTAAATTGCCATTCTGCCTCCTTGCTAACTGGGGTAAGAAGAGTCTTACCTGCCAGATCCCAGAGGTAGAAGGGGGATCAGGGTGAATTCACCTGTCAGTTGGCATAGCCTAACCAGAACACCACGTGGTCCAAGACTATTTCTCCCTTAACTTTTAAAGTACATTCTGGCTTGTTGGCTTGATCAGGTGCAGATGAAAATGCAGATGGGTTAAATATCCCATGTCCCAGGCCGTCTCAGGAAAAGCCAGTTCGTACTCATTTATGTATCCCCCTCCTTCTAGCCTGACAATTCCGAGGGGGTCAAGAATTTCACAGCAGATGGAACACCTCCTCGAGGAGGGCATAATACAAGCACACAAAGACCAAGTTTCTTCTCCTAACAATCCTTTGACGATGCTTGGTAATAATTTTCCCCAAGATGGCGTGGATATCACCTCCTAAATTACATTCGTAAATTTCCTTCCTAAGCCCTAATGTTCTCATCAACCTGTGTACCAAGCAATTGCCACCACCTGCCCATTCCAGTCTTCTGTGGGTCCGTGCCCCTTCTAGTCCCTCCCAGGGTGGTGATCAGGTCCCCTCTTCCACCCTGATGGGTGGGTTCCTCCTCACCTGAGTGCTCAGTTCCCTTGCTGCCATCCACTACCCGCTAACGTGAAAAGGTCTGGGCATTGAGAAGCAGAATCCTTCCAGAAGGGCAAGGCGCCTTCCTGCCTCTAGAAGATTTGAGCTGCAAGGCCCCGGAGTAGTCCCAAATGAGACTTGTCTCCTCAAAGTGAGGAGTTTCCTGGCCCATGCACCAAATGTTGTAGGCACGCGTTCTGGGAAGCAAACTCCCTCAGAAGGAGAGTGCAGGTAGTGGAGTGCAGTTGATTACACTGGCGGGCCCAAGGCAGAGTCTCCTCTCGGCCAAGGACCCTGACCAGTTTTGGTGAAAATCTTATTAACCTAAGTGTACGTGCCCAAACCCACCTCCCCAAATTCCCTGAAACTAGTCTGAACAAAGGAAAAGATACAATCAAAGTTAACCCGTGATTCATATGCCTTAAGTCTAGGTAGTTAACAGTGGGCAATTATCAATAGGCCTGTGGTCATACCCCAACAAGCACAATAGAATTTATGAGTCTATTCAGTTACATAGATAATTAGGGTATTCTTTTAGGCGCCGGAGAGTCTAGGTACGAGTTTGGGTCTTTTCCATCCAGGGGGTCTGATTTTCCAGTTGGTATGTCCTTTCCATAGATACTGGGCATATAGCTTAAAGTCCACAGTCCGGCCCAAGATGGAGTCCTGCTTTCAAGATGGAGCCGGTTCTGTCTGTTTCCTCCTTTAAAAGAATAGTAGAACAGGTGATAAAGGGTTAACAGTTCAATGAGTTTCCTGAAGAACATGTTTGAAATTTCAGAGGAAAAGAAACAAAGTGGTACTTTTTCTAAAAATACTATCAGTAGCAGAAGGAAAAAAATACTTAAATACTACATTTTAACAGGCTTTACGTATTCATCTCGTTTGTAGAGAATATTTTCAGGAGCCCTTGGGAGGCAATTACCAATAGTATTCCTTCAATTTATAATTTTTTAAATTTCTTTACTCAACATTTATTTTTATTTCTTAAAAAATATTATTGGAGTAGAGTTGCTTACAGTGTGTGTTAGTTTCGTTGTACATCAAAGTGAATGAGTTATACATATGCATATATCCCCTCTTTTATATTTCCTTCCTATTTAGGTGACCACATAGCAGTGAGTAGAGTTCCCTGTGCTATACAATAGGTTCTCATTAGTTATCTGCTTTATACCTTGTAGGGTATATATTGTCAGTCTCATTCCCCAATCATCTATCTCCCCCTTACACTTTCGGAGTCCATAAGTTTGTTATTTACATCTGTGTTTCTATTTCTGCTTTGCAATAAGTTCATCTGTGTTGTTAGGGGAAACACACTGATTGAAACCGCCCACCCTGGCCAGCCACCATACTAACTATTTGCATGAATTCTTTACGACAGGAGGTCCTGCTAAGGAACACGGAACTAATAAGCCACCACCAACTGGAAGAGTTAGGGAAGGGTCAAAAGGAGACACCACATGTCTGACCACCTCCCAGAATCCTCTCTGGCATCCATCTTGGCTTAACAAAGCATGCACCACCAGGAAGAACTCTGAGTCAGAATGATTGGCTAAGGACAACCTGGAAACTAATCCCATCACCATAAAACCTGGGACTGCAAGCCATGGGTTCCCTTACCCTACTGCTCCTGTGTTCTTCTGGGTTCTCTTACCCTACTGCTCTCCACCCGGGTGCCCTTTCCCAATAAAATCTCTTGCTTTGTCAGCTCATTTGTCTCCTCAGACAATTCATTTCCGAGTGTTAGACAAGAGCCCAGTTTTGTGCCCTGGAAGTGGTCCCCTTTCCTCCCACTTCCTGTAACAGTACCATTTTTCTAGATTCCACATATAGGGGTGCTGAATAGGAATGTAATATAATGGCCACTAGGAAGAGGAAAAAAAAAAGATGCTATCTCTTAGACAAGGGGATAAACCAGCTCCTGAAACACATGCTTTGTCACATTCTGAATCTAAAGGAAATGTCCTTTCTGGTGTAATAACATTAGATTCTTGGCTGTGAAAGGTGATACTTCAGCCTCATTTACAAGAAACTCAGCTTGGTGCTCTGTGAAGACCTAAATGGGTGGGATGGGGGTGGGGTGGGAGAGAGAACCAATAGGGAGGGGATATAGGTATACATGTTTCTGATTCACTTCACTATACAGCAGAAACTAACACAACATTGTGAGACATTGCTGCTAAACCACAAAAGACACTGGAATGCATGGCCTCAGAGGAGAAGAATTCAATCTGGTGTCAGAGACGAGGCTTGATTGCTCAGAGCTTTTGTGTAATAAAGTTTTATTAACTTTAATAAAAGAGATAGAGAAAGCTTCTGACATAGACATCAGAGGAGGACAGAAAGAGTGCCCCCTGTTAGTCTTTAATCAGATGTTATACTGGGAGAAATATCAATAACCTCAGATATGCAGATGACCCCACCCTTATGGCAGAAAGTGAAGAGGAACTAAAAAGCCTCTTGATGAAAGTGAAAGTGGAGAGTGAAAAAGTTGGCTTAAAGCGCAATATTCAGAAAACGAAGATCATGGCATCTGGTCCCATCACTTTATGGGAAATAGACGGAGAAACAGTGGAAACAGTGTCAGACTTTATTTTTGGGACTGCAAAATCACTGCAGATGGTGACTGCAGCCATGAAATTAAAAGACGCTTACTCCTTGGAAGAAAAGTTATGACCAACCTAGATAGCATATTGAAAAGCAGAGACATTACTTTGCTAATAAAGGTCCGTCTAGTCAAGGCTATGGTTTTTCCAGTGATCATGTATGGATGTGAAAAGAAGAAGGCTGAGTGCCGAAGAATTGATGCTTTTGAACTGTGGTGTTGGAGAAGACTCTTGAGAGTCCCCTGGACTGCAAGGAGATCCAACCAGTCCATTCTGAAGGAGATCAGCCCTGGGTGTTCTTTGGAAGCAATGATGCTAAAGCTGAAACTCCAGTACTTTGGCCACCTCAATGTGAAGAGTTGACTCATTGGAAAAGACTCTGATGCTGGGAGGGATTGGGGGCAGGAGGAGAAGGGAACAACAGAGGATGAAATGGCTGGATAGCATCACTGACATGATGGATGTGAGTCTGAGTGAACTTCAGGATTTGGTGATGGACAGGGAGGCCTGGCGTGCTGCGATTCATGGGGATGCAAAGAGTTGGACATGACTGAGTGACTGAACTGAACTGAGCTGAACAGTCTGCTAATTATAGAAAGGCGATGTCTCAAAATTCAGAGTGGCACCAGGCCCCTCACACACAACATACATTTTGAGATAACATTGGCACCAGGTGAGTCATCCAAGAACATAAAACAATTGACATGAATCTTGAAGAAAGGCAGGTTTCCCCATAAATATATAGCTTCATTAACATAGATTAGGCTTCTTTGGTGGCTCAGAGGGTAAAGTGTCTGCCTGTAATGCAGGAGACCTGAGTTTGATCCCAGGGTCGGGAAGATACCTTGGAGAAGGAAAAGGCACCCCCACCCCAGTACTCTTGCCTGGAAAATCCCATGGACAGAGAAGCCTGGTAGGCTACAGTCCATGGGGTTACAAAGGTCGGGCATGCCTGAGTGACTTCAATTTCTTTCTTTCTTTCTTTCTAACATAGATTAGGAGAACAGTTTATGAGCAAAACAGACAGGTCTGTCAAGTCAGTTCTGAGCCTTAGGCAGAACCGACTGGAAGACAGTCTAAGGTAAATGCATAGTTCATTAACATAGTTTAAGACAAACATTTCTATTAAAAAAAAAAAACAACACATTGTTTAGCTCAAGTTGGAGAAAACTTTAAGTTCAGGTGGAGCCAGGTGTCATCATGGCAACACAGAATTTTAAGAGAAATGTCTTTTAAAATTTGTATAGAGAAGGGGAAAAATCTAACACTTGTTTGTTTCCTCCTGCTGCTTAAGAGAGAGGTAAAAATGTCTGACACCTGCAGCCTATTTCCTCTGTTTGGAGACCCCCTGGTCTTCCTGCATGTTACCCTGTCAATTGTAAAGCAATTTTACTAAAAAAAAAAAAAAAAAAAGCTGCTTCCCTGTGTCAATTATTTCTCCAGAAGATTTAATCCTTGGCAATATTGTTTGTAAAACCAGCTTATTAAACAGGTTGAACTTTTTGTTGAATAATCAGAAAAGCTTAATTTATATTTTTCCTTAGCCATATCTGGGCTTCCCTTGTGGTTCAGCTGGTAAAGAATCCTCCTGCAATGCGGGAGACCTGAGTTCGATCTTCCCAACTCAGGGAAGATCCCCTGGAGAAGGGGAAAGGGCTACCCACTCCAGCATTCTGGCCTCAAGAATTCTATGGACCGTATAGTCCATGGAGCTGCAAAGAGTTGTGTTGTGCATGGTCTGGGTGTGGGTTGGAAAAGAATTTCCAGACATGAGACAGAATGAGAGGGAAATAAAGTTTATTAGAGTGGGAGACACTGTTAGAACCACAGGCCAGCTCAAGGGAGAACCAATGATGAACAGGGGTCCTTAGTTCCAGGGTACAAGGGGTGGGATAGGGGTCGTGTGGGTCATTTGCTGATTGGATGAGCAATGTATACTGGGTGGGGAAAGATTAGGGCAAATACCTTCTCCCTATGGGGTCGGACAGGAGACAGGTTATACTGTTCCATTAATAGTTACAACCTGGGGGAGAGAAGGACGATAAGGGTTTGGTTTTTCTGTTCCTGCATTCCAAGACCCTCCTTGGTTTTATTTGCTCTTTCGTCCTTGGGTCACCACAAGTTGGACATGACTGAGCGACTTTCACTTCGCTTCAGTCAGATCTTAGAAAACCCTCAGTCAGATCTTATTCTCTGTCACAAATACTCCTCTGATTTTTAGATCCAAGACATTTTTCAGATATTAAGTAATGTTGGGGAGTAGTGTGAGGAACTCCGCCCATGGCAAAGGTCATGAGGAAAAGGAAGCTTGGCATACGCAAAGGCGTGATCAAGCCCTCAGGAAATCCCCTGTTCCCGAGCATCTACCCCCAAAACCAGAGTACTTTACGGGGAGCTCTCCCCCATAACCATTTCTCTCGGAGAAGGAGTTAACTTGCAGCCCCAGTTAATAAAAATTCCTGGGCATGACAAGAATGTTTCAACTTACAAACTCTGAAGGTTCTCTAGCCTGCCTGATCAGGTTGTCCAGCCGCATGTGATTGTTTACAGCCTCCCAGCTGTGAGAGGCATGGGCTGCTTCAAAACTTTCTAACTACAGATTCTTTTGAGAAGTTAGAAGATTATTAGTATAGTATTAGTGGGTTGATTAGGAATTATATTGGTGAAAGGGTTTTTTCATTTGTCATGCCAATAATTACTGCTAATTCCCTGCCTTGGTTGTGACAAGGGTGGCTCAGGTCAAACCTCTCTGCTGACAGACTAGCTTGTCTGACAACCTCTCAACCATAAACAGCACAGAGAGTTTGGAGTATTAGCATAGGGCTTTTCTCATTTGATTGCCACCAGGCCTCCATATCCTTAGGCACCTGGGAATATATTAATCAATATATTTGGAATATAGAAAAGGAAATATAGTCATTTTTGATGTTAGCAATACTAGACTTTTTGAGTTAATGAATTTTCTCTTTTGTTATAGGTCACTGTACTTTGTTATAAATCACTGTGTCCTTGCTATGCAAAAATGTAACTTTATCACTATCTTAAGACTAAGTAGATCTTAAGAGGAACACTGGTGAAAGGATTTTCATTTGTTGGACTGATGTTTACTGCTAAATCTCCATATAATAAATATATAATAAATATAATAAATGCCCTTATAATAAATATAACTAGCATATAGGAGAAATAAGTATTAACCTTTAAGCACATAAGAGAAATAAGTATTAACCTTTAAGACTAATCATGTTAAACCTTAGGTTAAGTAAATTCCTTTCTTGATTGTAACTTACTACACCCTCGCCATGCAACTTTATTTGGAGGGTGGTGCCTGAAAAAAATCACTCCTGGAAAAATAAGCTTTCTGGTTAACTGACCAGTATCAGAAAGGGCCATAAAATGTCAGCAGACCTCATAGTCAGAAGATGATGTAAAAACTCATAAGACCTTTGTATAATTTTATATGAAACACCTGATTGTGACAAGGGTCAGGTCTGCTGACCCCCACGTGACTCTGTATTCATCCCGAAGGTATATAAACAAACCTGAAAAATAAAGAAATCGGATCAGTTCCGGAAAGACTGATTCCCTCATGTCGTTCCTTCCTGCTCCCCAGTTTTCTGGCTGAATTCCCATCTGGAGGTGGATGCCCTCCATGTCTGCTTATTTGCCCCGGTTTTCAAGCCCACACGTGGCACCGGTGGCCCATCGCAGATGGTGCAAGTTCCTTGTCCGGGAATTTTATTGGTACCCCACGTAAACCAAGTTATTCAGCATTTTTCTCTCTCCTACTATTTTCTGGCCGAATTCCCATCTGGTGCATAGGACCCACCAAGCCTACTAATTTTGCCTGGGCTTCTAAGATCAGACCGGTGGGGGGGCGGGGGGGGGCTCAGTGCCTCCTCTCCTTCGGGAGAACGGGAAGACGCCTGCGGCCTATGTAGGTGGTGATTGGTACCCTGTGTTAACCAAGTTATTTGGCCTCTTTTTCTCTGCTAAATTCCTAGTCCCTCTCTATCTGTAATTAGATAGTTTTTTCTAGGATGCCTACTCCACCCCCACCTTCAAATTACCCTGGATCCACCGGGACTGGACCCCGGCAAAGTAAGATCTAAGAATAAAGTTTCAAATTGTCACCCACTTTAAACCTCTCTTCCATTAACTAGAATAGTCTTTCTCATCGTTCCATAGGTCATTAACATTTTCCCTTTCCTGCCTAAAGTTCAAATTCTGACTTCACTTGCTCTACTGATTCTGGCTGCTCTCAAGATGATTAGAAGTGAAGTGTTAGTTGCTCAGTAGTGTTCCACTCTTTGCGGCCACCTGGACTGTAGTCTGTGCCAGGCTTCTCTGTCCACGGACTTCTCCAGGCAAGAACACTGGAGTCAGTTGCCATTCCCTTCTCCAGGGGATCTTCCTGACCCAGGAATCAAACCCAGGTTTCCTGCATTGTAGGCAGATTCTTCACCATCTGAGCTACCTGGGTAGCCAATGAAAAAACATCTGACGTGTTTATTACTTTTCTAACTTGGGCTCATGGTTTTGCCTGGCATTGTATTTAGTGTGACACATGTATGTGTCCCTTTGTTATCATGGATAATTATCCCATGTTGATTCACTCCTCAGTGCAATTATAGATACTTAACTGGTGTCATAAAAGAATTCTTTAAAGATTATTCTTGTCAAAAGTTGCTAGTGCTTTAAAAGCAGTGAAACATAAAGAACAAAAACATACCTTTTGTGATATTTTCTTTATTGTCTTCCTGCTTTTTATATTATTGGATTTCACTGTGATCATGACTATTTCCTTTTTTTTTTTCTCCCCTGCTTACTATATTTTAGTTTGGTCTTAATTTCCTAGTTTCTTAAGGCAGAATCTGACATCACTGATATGAGATCCATTTTTCTTTTTCTTTTTGTTAGTGTTTTATTTATTTATCTATTTTTAACTTACTCACCCCCCATCCAGGTTGCCACATAATATTGAGCAGAGTTCCCTGTACTATACTAGCACCTAGTTGGTTACCCATTTTAAATACAGCACTGTGAACATGTCATCCCTAACTCCCTAACTATCCATTCCCCTCATCCCTGCCCACTGGAAACCATAAGTTCATTCTCTATCTGTCAGTCTGTTTCTGCTTTTTCAATAAATTCATTTGTATCATTTTTTTAGATTATACATATAATCTCTAGGTTCATCCATGTTGTTACAAATGGCATTATTTCATTCTTTTAATGGCTGAGTAATATTCCATTGTATATATGTGCCACATCTTCTTTCCCCATTCCTCTGTCAATGGACATTAAGACTGCTTCCTTGTCCTGGCTATTATAAACAGTACTGCAGTGAAGAGTGGACTAGGTGTATCATTTTAAACCACAGTTTTCTCCAGATATACACCCATTGGTGTGAGTGCAGGGTCATATGGGAGCTCTAGTTTTAGGTTAAGAAAACTTCATATTGCTCTCCATAGTGGCTGTAATATTTAATTCCCACCAACACTGCAGGAAGAGTCCCTTCTCCCCACACCTTTTCCAGTATTTATTGTTTGCAGATTTTTTGATGACAGCTATTTTGTCCGGTGTGAGGTGATATCTCATTGCAGTTTTGACTTGCATTTCTGTAATAATTAGCAATGTTGAACATCTTTTATGTGCCTCTTGACCATCTCTGTCTTCTCTGGAGTAAGAAATGTCAGTTTGGTCTTCTGCCCATTTTTTGATTGAGTTGTTTGTTTTGATGATATTAAACCTCATGAGCTGTTTGCAAATTTAGGAAGCTAATCCCTTGTCGGTCACGTCATTGCAACTGTTTTCTCTTCATTGTGGGTACTTTTTCCATTTTTTAATTTTTTCCTTTTGCTGTGCAAGAGCTTTTGAGTTTAAGTAGGCCCTATTTGTTTACTTTTGTTTTTATTTCCATAATTCCGGAAAACGGTTGGGAAAGACATCGCTGCAACTTGTGTGAGAGAGAGTGTTCTGCCTAATTTTCCTCTGTGAATTTTATAGTGTCCAGTCTCACATTTGGTCTTCAATCCATTTTGAGCATATTTTTTGTGTACAGCATTAAAGAATGATCTTATTTCATTAAAAAAATTATAGCTGTCCAGTTTTCCCAGCAGCATTTGTTGAAGAGACTTTTTCCAACCTTGGATAGTCTTGCCTCCTTTATCATAGATTAATTGACCATAGGAGCATGGGTTTATTTCTGAGCTTTCTATCCTGTTCCACTAATCTATATTTCTATTTCTGTGACAATATCATACTCTTTTGATGACTATATTTTTGTAATGTAGCCTGAAGTCAGGGAGCCTGATTCCTCCAGTTCTGTTCTTCTTTCTTAAGATTGATTTGGTTATTCAGGGTCTTTTGTGTCCCCATACCAAAAAAAAATTGTTCTAGTTCTGTGAATACTTTTCAACTTTATTTGAGGAACAATTGAAATCCACAAACTATTTTACAAAGCTGTAGCTAGGATGATCTAATTTCCAACATAGAAAAATTAATCTAGCTATTCAGTTCAGTTCAATTCAGTTCAGTCACTCAGTCATGTCCGATCCTTTGCCACCCCAAAATCGCAGTATGCCAGGCCTCCTTGTCCATCACCAACTCTAGGAGGTCACTCAGAACCACATCCATTGAGTCAATGATGCCATCCAGTCATCTCATCCTCTGTCGTCCCCTTCTCCTCCTGCTCCCAATCCCTCAGAGCATCACAGTCTTTTCCAGTGAGTCATCTCTTCGCATGAGGTAGCCGAAGTACTAGAGTTTCAGCTTTAGCATCATTCCTTCCAAAGAAATCCCAGGGCTGATCTCCTTCAGAATGGACTGGTTGGATCTCCTTGCAGTCCAAGGGACTCTCAAGAGTCTTCTCCAACACCACAGTGCTAAAGCATCAATTCTTCGGTGCTCAGCCTTCTTCACAGTCCAACTCTCACATCCATACATGACCACTGGAAAACCATAGCCTTGACTAGATGGACCTTTGTTAGCAAAGTAGTGTCTCTGCTTTTCAATATGCTATCTAGGTTGGTCATAACTTTTCTTCCAAGGAGTAAGTGTCTTCTAATATCCTGGATGCAGTCACCATCTGCAGTGATTTTGGAGCCCCCAAAAATAAAGTCTGATACTGTTTCCACTGTTTCCCCATCTATTTCCCATGAAGTGATGGGACCGGATGCCATGATCTTCATTTTCTGAATGTTGAACCTTAAGCCAACTTTTTACTCTCCTCTTTCACTTTCATCAAGACGCTTTTCAGTTCCTCTTCATTTTCTGTCATAAGGGTGGTGTCATCTGCATATCTAAGGTTATTGATATTTCTCCTGGCAATCTTGATTCCAGCTTGTGCTTCTTCCAGCCCAGCATTTCTCATGATGTACTCTGCATAGAAGTTAAATAAACAGGGTGACAATATACAGCCTTGATGTACTCCTTTTCCTATTTGGAACCAATCTGTTGTTCCATGTCCAGTTCTAACTGTTGCTTCCTGACCTGCATATAGGTTTCTCAAGAGGCAGGTAAGGTGGTCTGGTATCCCCATCTTTTCAGAATTTTCCAAAGTTTATTGTGATCCACACAGTCAAAGGCCTTGGCATAGTCAATAAAGCAGAAATAGATGTTTTTCTGGAACTCTCTTGCTTTTTCCATTATCTAGTAGATGTTGGCAATTTGATCCCTGGTTCCTTTGCCTTTTCTAAAACCACTTTGAACATCTAGAATTTCACAGTTCACGTATTGCTGAAGCCTGGCTTGAGGAATTTTGAGCATTACTTTACTAGCGTGTGAGATGAGTGCAATTGTGCTGTAGTTTGAGCATTCTCTGGCATTGCCTTTCTGTGGGATTGGAATGAAAACTGATCTTTCCCAGTCCTGTGGCCACTGCTGAATTTTCCAAATTTGCTGGCATATTGAGTGCAGCACTTGCACAGCATTATCTTTCAAGATTTGAAACAGCTCAACTGGATTCCATCACCTCCACTAGCTTTGTTCATAGTGATGCTTTCTAAGACCCACTGATGTCACATTCCAGAATGTCTGGTTCTAGGTTAGTGATCACATCATCATTATTATCTTGGTTGTGAAGATCTGTTTTGTACAGTTCTTCTGTGTATTCTTGCCACCTCTTCTTAATATCTTCTGCTTCTCTTAGGTCCATACCATTTCTGTCCTTTATTGGGCCCATCTTTGCACGAAATGTTCCCTTGGTATCTCTAATTTTCTTGAAGAGATCTCTAGTCTTTCCCAGTCTGTTCTTTTCCTCTATTTCTTTGCATTGATCACTGAAGAAGGCTTTCTTATCTCTTCTTGCTATTCTTTGGAACTTTGCACTCAGATGCTCATATCTTTCCTTTCCTCCTTTGTTTTTTGCTTCTCTTCTTTTCACAGCTCTTTGTAAGGCCTCCTCAGACAGCCCTTTTGCTTTTTTGCATTTCTTTTCCATGGGGATGGTCTTGATCCCTGTCTCCTGTACAATATTATGAACCTCACTCCATAGTTCATCAGGCACTCTATCTATCAGATCTAGGCCCTTAAATCTATTTCTCACTTCTACTGTATAATCATAAGGGATTTGATTTAGGTCATACCTGAATCGTCTAGTGCTTTTCCCTACTTTCTTCAGTTTAAATCTGAGTTTGGCAATAAGGAGTTCATGATCTGAGGCAGTCAGCTCCCAGTCTTGTTTTTGCTGACTGTATAGAGCATCTTCATCTTTGGCTGTAAAGAATATAATCAGTCTGATTTCAGTGTTGACCATCTGGTCATGTCCATGTGTAGAGTCTTCTCTTGTGTTGTTGGAAGAGGGTGTTTGCAATGACCAGTGCATTTTCTTGACAATACTCTATTAGTCTTTGTTCCGCTTCATTCCATATTCCAAGGCCAAATTGACAGCATGTGGTCCACTAGAGAAGGTAATGGCAAACCACTTCAGTATTCTTGCCTTGAGACCCCCATGAACAGTATGAAAAGGCACAATGATAGGATACTAAAAGAGGAACTCCCCAGGTCCATAGGTGCCCAATATGCTACTGGAGATCAGTGGAGAAATAACTCCAGAAAGAATGAAGGGATGGAGCCAAAGCAAAAACAATACCCAGTTGTGGGTGGGGCTGGTGATAGAAGCAAGGTCGATGCTGTAAAGAAGAATATTGCATAGGAACCTGGAATGTCAGGTCCATGAATTAAGGCAAATTGAAGCAGTCAAGCAGGAGATGGCAAGAGTGAACATCGACATTCTAGGAATCAGTGAACTAAAATAGACTGGAATGATTGAATTTACCTCAGATGACCATTATATCTACTACTGCAGACAGGAATCACTTAGAAGAATTGGAGTAGCCATCATGGTCACAAAGAGTCCGATATGCAGTACTTGGATGCAATCTCAAAAATGACAGAATGATCTCTGTTCGTTTCCAAGGCAAACCATTCAGTATCACAGTAACCCAAGTCTATGCCCCAACCAGTAACGCTGAAGAAGCTGAAGTTGAATGGTTCTATGAAGACCTACAAGATCTTTTAGAACTAACACCCAAAAAAGTTGTTTTTTTCATTATAAGGGACTGGAATGCAAAAGTAGGAAGTCAAGAAATACCAGGAGTAACAGGCAAATTTGGCCTTCCATCTAGCTATTAGAGAATTAATTAAATGGAATAAGATAGATTCAATGGGACCATTTCAGAGATATTTGCTGTATTATAACAAAAAAATCATTCTGTTTTGACTTAGAGGGGTGGAAAGATGATGGAGAGATGAATTGAATCAAGAAATATGTACAAGCTTGAAAATATAGGATATGATTATTGATCACATGGAATCAGGACAGCAAATAAGGGTGAGGGAGAGAAAGATTAAAGAATAATCCTAATAATTCTAGTTTGTGTAAAAGGTAGATAATTGATGGTGCATCTTGATTTAGAAAGAATCTAAAGAATCTTCCTGCAATTCAGGAAACCTGGGTTCTATCCCTGTGTTAGAAAGATCCTCTGGAGAAGAGAATGGCTACCTATTCCAGTATTCTTGCTTGGAAAATTTAATGGACAGAGGAGACTGGTGGGCTATAGTCCATGGGGTTGCAAAGAGTCTAACACAACTGGGCAATGGACACACACACGCATGGAAAGAAAAGCCTCTGGGGAAGATGAATGCTTAGAGGATAAATATAACATATATTATATAATTTTAAAGTAGTCATTGTAAAGACAAAAAAAGAGCTCCAAAATGCAAAATAATGTTTCTGCTAGTAAGTTAACTACTTGCTTTTCCCATAATCTTTCAAATATTATTCTAGGCTGAATAGTATGGAAGATAACTCTAAGCATGTTTACACATCATCCAGTTTTAAAAAGTATTCCAATGTTCTGTGCTTAAGAATAACAGATAGCATTATACTAGGTGAGAAAAAAAAATCTTTCAAGTACTGTTTCAGCTGCATCCTCAAATTAATTTCATGTTGCATTTTAAGTTTTTGAATCTCTTTTTCATTTTCTGAACATTATTCTATTATTAACTTCTAAATGTAATTCTATTGTGCTTTATTTCTCATTCTAAATAAAAAAATTAATGTAAATTGAATATAAACCTAAATAGAAAACTCACGACTGTAAAGGCTTGAAAGAAAAAAAGGGAAGTTTAAAAATTATTGTGACTTTGGGTTATGTAGTGATTTCTCAGATATAGCACCAAAAATACAATCCAAAAGAAAGAAAATGTTAAATTGGACTTGATCAAAATTGAAAAGTTCTTGTATATTTTTGTTTGTTTTTTAAAGTCAGAGTCCCTGAAGAATGAAATGAATTGTCTCTCTGGTTTTGAAATATCTCTGTCCTGGTTTTGCTCTTCCACTTGTGTGAGGGAAATATTTTTGCTGCTGGTCCCCAGAAAATATGATTCAGTATTTGCTTATTCAGGTTTCATGGTGACCTTATTGACCATGGTTTTCATGACTCTGTGTGTGTGTGTTTACTCTAAAAAATGAACCATTTAAGTAAATATTTTATTCAAAGAAGAAAAATTATTGTCTCCAGCCCAGAATTGGAACTTTTTCTTTCTTTTGCTTTCTTTGCATCTTTTCTTTGAGTCTTTTCTCACCTCTGAGCCAAATGTTATTTTTCTCCATGGATATCCATTGACTATTTTCCCTCTACTCTTCCTACCTGCAAAGATCCAAAGTACAGTATGGACTTAGCAATATATAAACATTTACTTTAGTTTACTTCCTGACTTAAAATCTTTGCTGACTGCTTTTCCATTAAAATAAAATTTACATGACTTAGCTCGATCAGTCATATCTGCATAACCTAAACTTTCTTCAAACTCATCTCCCCCACAATCCCATTTGACCACTGCCTCTTTAGCAGTGGCTTCTCAGATGGTTCAGTGGTAAAGAATCCTTCTGCCAATGCAGGAGACACAAGAGATGTGGATTTGATCCCTGGGTTGGGAAGATCTTCTGGAGAAGGGAATGGCTGCTCATTCCAGTATTCTTCCTTGGAGAATTCCATGGACAGAGGAGACTGGGGTCACAGAGTCAGACACGACTGAGCAACTGAGCACGTATTCTTCAGAAACACTAATCTTTTGATAATAACTATGAGAGCAGGAGAGTCTCACTTGACAATGATGTGTTTACCTTGGGAGGGCACACTCATTTGTGTGAGACAGAATAAGATTTTAACAAGTTTAAAACAATGAAGACTATGGTTTCTGAGGAGTAAACTTTCAGATTGAAGTAGAAAGATATAGGTGGATTTTTAATAATGATTGTATTTTATTTTTTTCCATTCATTTAACATATATCCGTTGTTATTAACTGATTGACAGCTATGTGCTGGACACATATTTATTTTTCCAAAAGGAAAGGGCAAACAACAATGACAAAAGACTAGGCTACATATAGACAGTGGGAGGGAAAGTGGTGTTAAGAATAGAAAGACATTAAGTTTCTTTGAACGTATATTTTTACATAATTTTTGCTTTTGGATCATTTTTAAAGTTTTACTTATTCATTAAATAATGTTAAATCTCAAATTCTTAAAAACAAATTAAATTCAAAACAGAAACAAATATGTTACTTAAAAAATATAAATTTAATCACAGCAAAAAAAAAAAAGGATTTAACTCAAATAACACTTAATAAAAATGCACTGTATCTCCCCAATGGACTATATACTAAAGATATGCATACTAAATTTTGTTATTTTTAAGGTACTTTAATATCAATTTAAAGACACTTACTCCTTGGAAGAAAAGTTATGAACAACTTAGACAGCATATTAAAAAGCAGAGACATTACTTTGCCCACAAAGATCGGTCTAGTTAAAGCCTTGGTTTTTCCAGTGGTCCGGTATGGATGTGAGAGTTGGACTATAAACAAAGCTGAACACCAAAGAACTGATGATTTTGAACTGTGGTGTTGGAGGAGACTTTGAGAGTCCCTTGGACAGCAAGGAGATCCAACCAGTCCATCCTAAAGGAAGTCAGTCCTGAATATTCATTGGAAGGACTGATGTTGAAGCTGAAACTCCAATACTTTGGCTACCTGATGTGAAGAGCTGACTCATTTGAAAAGACTCTGATGCTGGGAAAGATTGAAGGCAGGAGGAGAAGGGGATGACAGAGGATGAGATGGTTGGATGGCATCATCAACAGAATGGGCCTGAGTTTGAGTAAACTCTGGGAGTTGGTGATGGACAGAGAGGCCTGGCATGCTGCAGCCCATGGGGCCACAAAGAGTCGGACCTGACTTGGAGTGACTAAACTGAACTGAACTGAATAGCAATTTAAAATTTACTGTGATATAAGAGACTTGAGCAAACACATGTATATGCCAATATTGTTCAGGGTAAGTGTTATTATTATCAAGAAGGCAGATTTTGAATTATTGAACAGAAGAGTAATTTTGAGGGGGTCATATATGTTCATTTATATTCCCTAGATGTCATAGGCTTCCCTGGTGGCTCAGAGGGTAAAAGTCTGCCTGCAGTGTAGGAGACCTAGTTTTGATCCCTGGGTTGGAAAGATCCCTGGAGAAGGAAATGGCAACCCAATCTTGCCTGGAGAATCCCCATGGACAGCAGAACCTGGTGGGCTACAGTCCAAGGGATTGCAAAGAGTTGGACACCACTGAGCCACTTCACTTTTACTTTTCCCTAGACGTGTCCATTTTAATGACCTAGAATCACTGATAGCCAAGGAGCAAAATGGAAAATGAATCCATAGTTCTTGTTTTCTAAATACCAGTCTCCGTTACAAAGAAGAGGGACTCAATGAAGAAATGGAGTAATTAATATTTAAAGAAAAGTATCAGGTGAGATTGGGACCTTTCTTTTGTCATGAATCTAAGAGAGTGCTCAAGAAAATATTGGAAAATGTCCAAAAGACAAAGAAACCAACTTAATAGCATTTCCACAAACTGAATTTGGATATCACATATTATTGGTCAGCTGTGATTTAAACTCAAATATATCTGACTCTAATGCATATAGTTTTACCTTTCACACTAGTTTATTTTAATTCAAATTGTGAGTGGCAACTCATTAATGAGCTATGTAATCACTTATTGTGTCATAACCAGAATTTTAAAACATTAAATGAAAGATATGCATAGATATATATTCAAATGTATTGATAAACTTAAAAACATATCTTTATCAAGACTTGTATGACAAATAATAGAATAGTCACATACTAAAAATATATTCTTAATAACACAAATGTTAGTAAATATAACTTTGTAAAAAAAAGATATGAACACAATATATACAGTTTTTACACGGTCTTTTATTTACACAGATAGCTTCAGGGTTTAATTTTCATGAACCAACTGAAACGAATAATTATATTAAAAAATCAGCTTTTATATTGTCAGTGCCTCTTTCAGTCACCCTGAATTTATTATTTTAAAGTGACTGAAATATGAAAGACCTAGGTCACAGTGCATTTCTTTCTCACAGACCCACTAACTCAACACACTTTATCTGTTGGTAAAGTATTAAAATTTTCTGGTACATTCTAAAACATGGTAGGAAATATAAATAAACAGTTTTATGTGGTCAACGATAGAATGCTTCCAATGTTAGTAAGCTATAGTCTACAGGCAAGGTTAGATTTTGACTCTTATCTGCCATATTATTTCCCCAGGGGAATGTGCATTTCTGAAGAAATAATGAAGCCTGATTAGGACAGATCTTAAAACAAGGATAGGTAAAATGAATTTTTCTTTAACCTGAAGAATGGGAAAATGGAGGTTGGTTGTTATGGAAAATCCATGATTTAATTTTTTTTTAATTAAAAAAATTTATGGGGGGATAATTGATTTACAATGTTGTGTTCAGTTCAGTTCAGTGGCTCAGTTGTGTCCGACTCTTTGCGACCCCATGAATCGCAGCACGCCAGGCCTCCCTGTTCATCACCATCTCTCAGAGTTCACTCAGACTCACGTCCATCGAGTCCGTGATGCTATCCAGCCATTTCATCCTTGGTCGTCCCCTTCTCCTCCTGCCCCCAATCCCTCCCAGCATCAGTCTTTTCCAATGAGTCAACTCTTTGCATGAGGTGGCCAAAGTACTGAAGTTTCAGCTTTAGCATCATTCCTTCCAAAGAAATCCCAGGGTTGATCTCCTTCAGAATGGAGTGGTTGGATCTCCTTGCAGTCCAAGGGACTCTCAAGAGTCGTCGTCTCCAACACCACAGTTCAAAAGCATCAATTCTTCAGCGCTCAGCCTTCTTCACAGTCCAACTCTCACATCCATACATGACCACAGGAAAAACCATAGCCTTGACTAGACGGACCTTAGTCGGCAAAGTAATGTCTCTACTTTTCAATATGCTGTCTAGGTTGGTCATAACTTTTCTTCCAAGGAGTAAGCGTCTTTTAATTAAAAGACAATGTTGTGTTAGTGTACAGTAAAGTCACATCCAAATTGTACTTTTAAAAAAGTCAAATTTTTATGTATTTTTGCATTCAATATAAATATTCAAGCATATATAATAGAAATGGGAAGTAGGATGCTGGTAATTTTATGGCATGCAATGGTATCAATTAATCAGTCAACCTGATGCTGATTGTGATAAAACACCAACTGAAGCAAGTTTCGTAAGAGTCCTAATGGCAATTTGATTGATTGTTGTGGCAATAATGAAGATTACAAAGATTTCTTTATGAGATGGGTTCTGGAGAATGACCTACAGTATTTATGCTGAAAATGAAAGCTCAGGTCCATTAATTCTCAGCACGTTCACAAGTTTTGAATGAGAAATCCTCAATGATGCCCGTTAAAAAAATCTCTTATTGTCTAGAAACATAGAACTGATATTGTATAAAAAGGACAACATTTAATTGTGTAAGTAGTTGAATTATATCTTAGTTGAATTGATAGTCTTACCAAGAGTCCCCTGAAAAATAACCACATTGACTGGGACAGAATGGGATCCTGAAACTTCTAATGCGGACACATGGTGGACCCACATGAAACAAATAATCTCCAATCTTTAAGTCAGTGTTCGTGTCTTTTGCTGCTGCTAAGTTGCTTCAGTCGTGTCCGACTCTGTGCGACCCCATACACGGCAGCCCACCAGGCTCCCTCTGTCCCTGGGATTCTCCAGGCAAGAACATTGGAGTGGGTTGCCATTTCCTTCTCCAATGCATGAAAGTGAAAAGTGAAAGCGAATTCACTCAGTCATGTCCGACTCTCTGCAATCCCATGGACTGCAGCTCACCAGGCTCCTCCATCCATGGAATTCTCCATGCAAGAGTACTGGAGTGGGTTGCCATTGCCTTCTCCAGCATCTTTTGCTACATGGAGCTTGTTCTTGGCATCTGAGAAAATTAGCCTTCAGTGGTTTTAAAACCCTGTGAAAACATTACTAGGGTATATGTCATGGAAAAGGAATGTATATTCTCCTCAAGACCAAATAGAACTATCCCTTTTACCATTAGACTCATAAATAGAATCAAAACTCAGTATGCTTCAAGCATGAGTACACACTCATACTCTATTTCTTCAATAGAAGAAAACTTACCAAAAGAATTTCAATGCTTTGTTAATATATATCTGCAGAAGAGTATGTGTAGAGTGGATTCTAAAGCTGAAAGACCAATGAAGCTAAACTATAAAACACAATTGGACGAAACTCAACCATGTGCATACATTTAGTAGAGATTCCATATTTTATGATTTGGCTCTTTAACTGGAGGTAGATCTAAATTTTAATTGTTTAACTGATACTTAGATAAAATTTAATTTGTTGATGTTGAGATGTCAGAGCTTCCCTGGCATGATGTAAAGGGGATTTAGATAATTTGGGATTAGAATGCAAGCCTGGATTTATTATCTGTGTGTTGCACACTTATCCGCCACAATTACACTTCATGAGAAAGTTTGTAAAAGATTGTCTTTACCAATACATTGAAAAATATATTTGTGATGGAGCAATAACATCCTTAAATTTTTTGGCTGCTCTCCTTTACAGAGCTATTATGATTATAGGGCATGTGGCTGTAGTCCCTGACTTCAATAGGGTGAAAATATCCTAGAAGAGCAGAAGCCAGGAGTTAGCACTTAATCACCAAAGACTGTTGTTATTTAGTCACTAAGTCATGTCGAACTCTTTTGTGGCCCCATGGACTGTAGCCCACTAGGCTACTCTGTCCACGGGATTTCCCAGGCAAATACTGGAGTGGGTTGTCATATCCTTCTTCAGAGGATCTTCCCCATCCAGGGATCAAACATGTGTGTTCTGCATTGGCAGGTGGTTTCTTTACCACTGAACTACCTGGGAAGCTTAATCACCAAAGACAAGCCTGGCTGATTCAGCATGAAAGGAAAGAGACACACACTGAGAATGTCTTGGCCCA
The DNA here is from genome assembly GCA_917880005.1 of Nanger dama. NCBI lineage: Eukaryota > Metazoa > Chordata > Mammalia > Artiodactyla > Bovidae > Nanger > Nanger dama. Next base: position 2,339,542 of record CAKJTW010000075.1, read on the forward strand.
TGCAGACTTTTGGCAGTGCCGAATTGAGTACTGTGTCCTTAGGAATGTGTGGTCTACTAGACTGTTTCTTAATCTAGGTAATAAGAAGAGCTTCAGAATGGTTGGGACTTGGAAGTGATGTTGGTAAGAGGAATGAAGGTATTTTCTAGGCTGAGAAAAGCGTTCAAGATCTTGATTAGTGTGTTGGTTACATGTTGTATACATTTATCAAACCTTGTTAAGGTGTCCAACTTAGTATACATGCTTTTATTTTTTTTTGTTGTTAGTTTTATCTCAATAAAATAAACAGTCAAGTGTTACATCACTGATAAACTTATATAATAACAAGCCCTCATTCCTATTTTTCCCAGGCACATCCCCAGTTAACCCAAGCTTGTTTCTATTCTCATCTCATACCACTTACTCCACGAGAAAACTGCAGTTTACTCCAGTTGCAGTTGCTTATATTCTAGTTCTTTCAGCATGTCAAGATACTCCCAGACCAAGCTTTTTCATTTAATCCTCATATCTTCAATATTGTTCCCCTAACATTGATAAATTAAAGATAATAATAAGAATAATACCTAATATTGCAAGTTAATATCATAAGTGTCATGCTTTAGTAGGTGTGTACTATTACCATTACCTTTTTATAGATATAGAAATTGTAGTATGAGATATTATTTAAACTTTCCAAAGTTATCCAGCTAGTAAGTGACAGAACAGGACTTAAGCAACCTGGCTCCAGAGAAAAATATCTAAACAGATAGAGATTTTATTATCTACCCCCATTCATTCAAGTCTCTGCTTTAGCTGTTACTTTGTCAAGAGACATTCTAAATCTGAGTTCCATTGTCCTTTAATGCTATCTTCTTACTATGACTTATATTCATCATAAATTATATTAACAGCTAACACACATGTTTATGCATTCGTATATCTACTGTTTCTACTAAAATTTGTGCTGTATAAGAGCTAAGACCTCAAGTATTTTATTATCAGTTACTTGATCTATAGAGATATATAATAGATCTACAATACCTAGAATAGTACCTAGCTAATTGTAGACACTGTTTGTGAAAACTGAATTAATTTTGTGAACAGCACCATATGTCAGTATTATTACATCCATTTTAAAGAAAAATAAATTGTAAAATAGCAGAGCTCTGCTAAATGTCAGATAATGATAAGTTAATCATTATCTTGGGGGTAATATAAAAATGGTTTTATGTAACATAAAACACCATACTCTTTTTTATTTTTAATTAGTTTATTTATTTTAATTGGAGGCTAATTACTTTACAATATTGTAGTGGTTTTTGCCATACATTGACATGAATCAGCCATGGGTATACATGTGTCCCCCATCCTCAACCTCCCTCCCACCTCCCTCCCCATCCCATACCTCTGTGTTATCCCAGTGCACCAGCCCTGAGCACACTGTCTCATGCATTGAACCTGGACTGGCGATCTGTTTCACATATGCTAATATACATGTTTCAATGCTATTCTCTCAAATCAACCCACCTTCACCTTCTCCCACAAAGTCCAAAAGTCTGTTCTTTATATCTGTGTCTCTTTTGCTGCCTCACATATAGGGTCATTGTTACCATCTTTCTAAATTCCATATATATGCGTTAGTATACTGTATTGGTGTTTTCTTTCTGACTTACTTCACTCTGTATAATAGGCTCCAGTTTCATCCACCTCATTAGAACTGATTCAAATGCATTCTTTGTAATAGCTGAGTAATATTCCATTGTGTATATGTGCCACAGCTTTCTTATCCATTCATCTGCTGATGGGCATCTAGGTTGCTTCCATGTCCTGGCTATTATAAACAGTGCTGCGATGAACATTGAGGTACACGTGTCTCTTTCAATTCTGGTTTCCTCAGTGTGTATGCCCAGCAGCGGGATTACTGGGTTGTATGGCAGTGCTATTTCCAGTTTTTAAGGAATCTCCACACTGTTCTCCATAGTGACTGTACTAGTTTGCATTCCCACCAACAGTGTAAGAAGGTTCCCTTTTTCTACACTCTCTCCAGCATTTATTGTTTGTAGACTTTTTGATAGCAGTCATTCTAACAGGCATGAGATGGTACCTCATTGTGGTTTTGATTTGCATTTCTGTGATAATAAGTGATGTTGAGCATCTTTTCATGTAAAACACCATACTCTTAACCTTTTCTAAATATCATTTGTTAATATAATTTATCTGCCTTCTTAACTGGTTTAAGCCTCTCAAATTATTCCATGATGGTCTCTGACATATAGAAATTCATTTGACTTTAATTTTCTCATGCTTCTATAAAGCAAATTTCTCCTATCCTTTAGATCTTATTTTTTCTCAGATTTATTTTGTGCTCTGATATTTCCATATATACTTGTTTTGCCACCCTGATAAAATGAGAAGCTCAAGGTGTATTGCTGGCATAAATAAGAACATTCTGTAAAGATTAGATACTGTACATAGAAAACAAATCAAAGAAAGCTGATGTAAGGAACCATCCCAAGCATAGTAGGTTCATAATGGCCTCCAATACTTGGAGACAACTTCAGTACATGGTAAGTTTGGCAACTTCTTTCATTGTCAAAGTCAAAACCTCTGAAGACAAAGGAGCAGGAGTACATTTATTCATAAATATATGTGTGCTCAGTTGCTCCGTCATGTTTTACTCTTTGCAACCTCATGCACTGTAGCCCACCAGACTCTTCTGTCCATGAGATTTCCCAGGCAAGAATACTGGAGTGGGTTGCCATTTCCTTCTCCAGGGGGTCATACAGACATCTCTTGTGTCTCCTGTATTGCAGGCAGATTCTTTACTGAGTCACCCAGTATAATGATTAAAACCGAAGACAATTGCCAGTAATTTTTACATTCTTTTCTGTGGAATCATTTTAATACAAGCCTTTATCCTATAGCCTCCAACAAAACACCTAAAATATCAAAAATAGGTTTTAAAAACTTGGTCAATTAGGGAAGGAAGAGGTAAATATATTTGGGTAAGAATTTGTTTTACAGAAAGAGACTCACAGACTTAGAGAATCATCTTATTATTGCTGGGGGTAGGATGAAAGGATGGGGGAAGGGATAGTTAGGGATTTAGGGATGGACATGTACACACTGCTATGTTTAAAACAGATAATCAACAAGGACCTACTGTTCCTTGTTCAGCACACAAAACTCTGCTTAATGTTATGTGGCAGCTTGGATGGGAGCGGAGTTTGGGGGAGGACAGATACATGTATCTCTATGGCTGAGTCCCTTCACTCTTCACCTGAAACTCACTAGATTGTTAATAGGCTATACCCCAATGCAAAATAAAAAGTTTAAAACAATTAAATAATAAAATAAAATAGATAACTAAAAAGGAATTTCTTTTATTATTTTAGACATTACAATGTAGTTTTCAGTTTTGACTACCCTCCACATTACCAGATTCTCTGTTAAGGATTTGAGATTTTTGCAGTATTTAAGATAGTCACCATCTCTTCCCTCATTCTGCTTAGAAACTAGCTTTGATAACAGTGATGCAAAAATACTTATCAGTATGAAGAAGGCTCCATATGATCGTTCAGTATTCTGGAAATGTAGCACCAGGGAAGATTGACAGGATTTTCTCACTCTGCTGTTTTGGTGAAGTATGATGTTTAGGCTGAGAGGAAAAAGATAATTCGAGGAAAGGTAAGGAAAATATTGATTATTGGGAGGCAGCATTAGTGCTAGAAAACGTAGCAATCATGTAGATAGTTGGGTGGGGAGGATAATATAATTTTCAAACAAACAAACAAAAAAGAGTGCCAATGCTTGCGAACAATAAGTGTGGAGCAATAAAACTAGATCATTTAGGGAATTTTAGAGAATTAATTCTAGACTTTGGACTTTCTTCCAATTACCATGAAAAACTTTGGAGACATTGAAGTTCACATTTCCCTTATGAAATTATCAGACAAAACAGAGTGAAAAAGTTGATTGGAGAGTTAACAATGGATTCTGCCTGCTCAGTTGCTCAACTGTGTCCAATTCTTTGTGACCCCATGGACTGTAGCCCACAAGGCTCCTCTGTCTATGGGATTCTCCAGGCAAGAATACTGGAGTGGATTGCCATTTCCTTACCAACCCAGGGACCAAACCTGCATCTCCTGCATTGACAGGCGGATCCTTAACTACTGAGTCACCTGAGAAGCCCTTAACAATGGATGATGTGCCTCATTTTCTTTTAGATGTTTTTCCTCTTTTTAAATTGGGATATAATTGTTTTACAATGCTGTGCTGGTTTCTGCCATATAATGAAGTGAATCAGCCATACCTATACGTATATCCCTTCCCTCTTGAACCTTCCTCCCACCCCCTCATCCCACCCCTCTAGGTCATCACAGAGGACCAAGCTGAAAAAACAAACAAACAAAAAAAGCAACAGATGATGAGAACCAGTTAGAGAACATCATTTAAGGTGAAAGATGTTGGAAGGTTGGACTATATTTAATGTAATGGTAAGCAAATATTTATGGTTAACTATTTATTACAGTGCTAAAATATAGAATAATTTGAACCATATTGGAGCTTTTTAAAAGAAAAGCAAAGTTTATTATATTTTAAAACTCAAACTGCCTGCCAAGTTTTTGATGAGTAGAGAATACAAAGTACCTAGCACTGAGTGAAAGATAGCTTGAGAGCCAAGATTTAAAAAAAAAAAAACCATGAAAAATTATTTTTAAGGGCATTCAGGACTCCAGGTTGTGAAGTGGATTGAGTACTACTTTTAAATGCTTTTCTCACTTATCTTTTGTTAATTTTTGTTTCTCTAATATTTAATATTGTTCCTATTGTATAGAATAAATATGTATTTATAAATATGTGGATCATTGTTAAATTTGTATGAATACATAAATAGATGAATTAATAGTAAATAACTGAGCCAAAAATTATATATGATTTTAGAATATAGGGGCCCAATTTAAACAAGTTGTTCTACAAGAGATTAACTCAGGTTCACATAGTTCTGATTTAGTCAAAACTATCTGTATTAAACATACACTTACTGTATTAAACTTAGAGCACATTTTAACTGGGATATATTAATCACTTTTCACTTTCATGCATTGGAGAAGGAAATGGCAAACCGCTCCAGTGTTCTTGCTTGGAGAATCCCAGGGATGGGGGAGCCTGGTGGGCTGCTGTCTGCAGGGTCGCACAGAGTCGGACACAACTGAAGCGACTTAGCAGTAGCAGCAGCAGCAGCAGCAGCAGCAGCAGCAGTATGTACTCAGAAAGAAATCATGGTGATCAAAAAAAAACTCTCAGTCTGGGGAGTCAGAAATGCTTTAGTTTTCTTTTTAAGCATTACTTACGTTTATTCTTTCACTTGTCTGCAAACATATATTTATGGGAATATTTCTCTACTTGATCTTATGATGTAAAAAGCTAGAAGGAGCACTGTTTCCAACTTAACAACATGTACTGGATAATCTTAAAACCCACAACCTTTTTTTTTTTTTAAGATGCTTTTTGATGTGGACCGTTTTTAAAGTCTTTATTGTAATTGTTATAATATTGCTTCTGTTTTATGTTTTTGGTTTTTGGTTTGAGGCATGTGGGATCGTCAGTGCCCCAATCAGGGATTGAACCCACACCCCCGGCATTGGAAGGTGAAGTCTTAACCACTGGACCACCAAGGAAGTCCCTAAAATCACACAACCTTTCTTAAGTTCACGTGAGAGGTGAGGTCCCACTGAAACCAACTAACCCAAAATTGGAGGGAAGATAGACGTCACTGAGGAGAGGTCGGACAAGCAGACTTGCTCATCTGCAGCAGCTGCTGGATTTTAGATGACTGCAGGAATAATTGAGCTGAAAAATGTGGTAGCGCTCTTATAGCTACTTGTGAACCAATATGATAGTAGGGGCATCCTAAGCTGCACAAACATGAAGGGGATTCCTGCCTCCATGAAAGCTTTTTCATGGGCCTCAACAAGAGTCCACCAAACTGGGGCAAAGCTGGAAAACTGAGGAAGCCTCCTCTTGAGAAAGACCTCGTGGAGGGCAGCCATGCTGCTGCAGGAAGGAAGATGCCCTTGCATCTCCAGCGTCATCCTGGAGCACACGGAGGAAGAGCAGCTAATTCCCTCCCCCCTCAGAATAAGGAGGAAGACGCATTGCTGCTGAAGAAAGGGAACAGTAAACCTGCGTGCAGAGCAGGGGCAGAGGCACAATCCAGGGCCCAGATCATCAATGGAAAGTTTCACTGAGAAGACCTCATATGCAGACCCAGGACTCCAGTTATCCATACACTGGGTATTAACTCTGAATCACATCCTGCTTTGTCCTATGTGATAAGCATTTTTTGTTCTTTGAAAGAACACTGGAGAAGACAGGTTTTCTTCCTGGTTCTGGGATGCTTTGTCTCCTTTTGCTTCAGTGGTAGGGGGCTGGTGTGTAGGCCCGTGCTGGAGCTGGCCCCATCACTAAGAGATTCCTGTGTAACAATGGCTCCACAGGTACCTTATTTGATCCTTCTGTGGGAGCCCCAGGCAACTTCCCAGAAAGTTTCATGGCACCCTCCCCTCTGCTGGCATCTTCCCAGTGAAGTTCTGGTGAGCCCAGCTGGTACCCGGCCACATTTCCTGCAAGTTCTTCAACATACTCTGTTGACAGCTTGACAGCTTCCTGGTGAATTTCTTGCCCACCCACCTCAGCCTGATATATGCTTTTGGGGGGGGAAAAAAAAAATCACTGCCTGCCACTCCTGGTTCACAGTTCTCTGCCTAACATCCTCACATCACCAGTGTTCCAAGGGTAGATTTTTAGCTTGTCAGTCTTGGTTTGTAGTTTTCAACCCACCTGACTGTTGATCAGCTCTGATCAAGCACAGCTCAACAAATATGTATGCTGGAACTCATAAACTTCAACAAAATCTGAAGCTTACAGAGGGTTATCCCCTTCAATGCCTGTATATTCCCTGGGTGTTCTCTCTTAGCAGTTGATGATGCTTTAGAATTTTCTTTATTCCCTTTTAGTAATCAATTCTTTGAAAATAATTCATAATTCTTTCATATTACTGTGTGATTTCCATCTTCTAACTAGACCTTAAGTGACACAGAATTGGTGCTCTAAGTGATCCCAGAAGACAGATTCACAAAGATGAGATTTGGGGCCGATTTAATCCTGCTTTTAGGGCTGAGCCAAAGGGATGGGTTGTACCATCTATTAATTTCTTACCTCTTAGTTCTAAATTCACCAAATGGCTTTGTTTGTGACATTGGAACTTGAAAAAAAGTTTTGACAGCAGAGGGCACTGGAGGGACACTAAGAGAAGGAGGCTTTTCATCCTGGTTCAAAAATATTTCATTTCTTTGTAATATGGGAAGTTGGATTAGAATAAACTGACACCAGGGAAAGCAGACTCTCAGTGAATCTCAGCAGCACTCTCACAGTTGGTTTTACAGTCTAGTTGGTTTTCTGGATGAGTCAGCAGCATCCTTTATGGTAGCTTCCAGGATAAGACCTGGAGCCCCAGCAAGCTTCCTCCTGTTCTACACAATGAAAAGTTCCACAGATGCCTCACCTGACTTCCCTGAGGCAAATCCAATGACTCTCCCAAAGGACAATATCTAGGCAAGTTCCACAAGTTCTCCATCAATTTCCTGGAAAATTTAGCAGCAACCCATGTGGACCGATTCCTGTTGAATTACATGAAAACTTCGGGTTTCACCACGTTGAACACTGTCCTCACAAGGTCAGTTTCCTGGTTCTGCAAGCTCCATAGTCAGCTTCCCTATGTGTTTATCTATCCTCCTTCCTCCTGAGCTCACTGCTTCCCAGTGTCCTTCTGCTGAATACAGCTTATGCCCTATCTAGCATTCTGGCAACTTCAAAAGTGCCCTCAACTCCCCTCCCCCCCAAAAAAACAGATTCACAGCAAATTTCTTTGGCACCTTAGAAAGTGGTTTCCTGTTCACTGAATGCAGCCTTTTGGTACTCCAGTGAGGAATTTTCTGCATGCCATTTCCAGCTCATACTTCCTTGCCCACCAACCTCATCCCACAAACACTCCAGTGCCAACTGTGGAAAATATTTTTCTGAGGAGTAACTCAAGAGATTGCTCCACTCTGCATTGCGATGCAATCATACACACTTCAACAACCGGATTCCAGCCTTGGAAAGCAACCACAGTTTGATGTTTTTTTCACTCTTGGATACTTTTGACTCTTGGATACTCCCCTCAACCTAAGGATATTCTTTTGAGGTCTCCTTATCTTTTCAGTTCAGTTCAGTCGCTCAGTCGTGTCTGACTCTTTGTGACCCCATGAATCGCAGCACGCCAGGCCTCCCTGTCCATCACCAACTCTTGGAGTTCACTCAGACTCATGTCCATTGACTCAGTGATGCCATCCAGCCATCTCATCCTCTATCGTCCCCTTCTCCTCCTGCCCCCAGTCCTTCCCAGCATCAGAGTCTTTTCCAATGAGTCAACTCTTTGCATGAGGTGGCCAAAGAACTAGAGTGTCAGCTTTACCAACATTCCTTCCAAAGAACACCCAGGGCTGATGATCTTCAGAATGGATTGGTCGGATCTCCTTGCAGTCCAAGGGGCTCTCAAGAGTCTTCTCCAACACCACAGTTCAAAAGCATCAATTCTTCAGCGCTCAGCCTTCTTCACAGTCCAACTCTCACATCCATACATGACCACAGGAAAAACCATAGCCTTGACTAGACAGACCTTAGTCAGCAAAGTAGTGTCTCTGCTTTTGAATATACTATCTAGGTTGGTCATAACTTTCCGTCCAAGGAGTAAGCGTCTTTTAATTTCATGGCTGCAATCACCATCTGCAGTGATTTTGGAGCCCCTCAAAATAAAGTCTGACACTGTATATTTAATTCCTTGTTCATAGTTAATCAACCCTTGTATGAAAAATTCCCACTTCATATCACTCTGAGATATCTGTCTACTGACTGGATCAGACTAATACATTCAAAAGGCAAGTACATGAGTCTACTTTCAAGATGGCAGAGTAGAAGGACTTGAGCTCTCCTCCTCTCATGAAAACACCAAATCACATGTAACTGCAGAACAACCATCAGCAAAAAAGACTGACATCTGCCTGAAAAGATATTCCACATCCAGAGACAAAGAAGACAGTAGAAGGGGCACATACTCAATATAATCAGCTCCCATACCTGCTGGGTGGGTGACCCACAGACTGGAAAATAATGGTATCATAGAGATTCTCCCACAAGTTTGAGAGTTCTGAGTCCCACATTGGGCTTCACAGTCTAGAGGTCTGGCATCAAGAGGAGGAGCCCCAGAGCACTAGTCTTTGAAGGCCAGTGGAGCTTGATTCCAAAAACTCCACAGGACTGAGAAAAACAGAAACTCCAATATTGTAGGGTGCCTATAAAGTCTTATTTGCACCAGGACCCAGGGAAAATCAGTGACATTTTAGGAGCCTCAGGAAAGTTTACCTGCTGGTTTTAAAGGGTCTCCTGAGGAAACAGGGGGTGGTTTTGGTTCACTATAGGAACAAAGACACTTGTGACAGAGATTCCAGGGAGCACTCATTGTCATTATGTGAGGTGTTTTGGAGTCTGCCATTTTGACACTAAGACCTGGCCCCACCCAATAGCCCATAGGTTCCAAGGTCGGGATGCCTCATCCAAACAACAAATAGCTCACAGCCCCATCCACCAGCAGATTGGCTGTCTAGAGTCTTCCTGAGCCCACAGCCACCTCTTGACACACCTCTTAACATGGCCCTGCCCACCTGACAGACCCAACAACCAGTGGGCAGGCACCATCTCCTCCCAGGAAACAGATACAAGCTTCTTAGACAGCCTCATCCACTAGGGGCAGACATCAGAAGCAAGAGGAGTCACAACACTGAAGCTGCAGAACAGACACCATAAATATAGAAAGTTAGGCAAAATGAGATGGCTGCCACCGCTAAGTCGCTTCAGCATGTCCGACTCTGTGTGACCCCAGAGGCTGCAGCCCACCATGCTCTGCTGTCCCTGAGATTCTCCAGGCAAGAGTACTGGAGTGGGTTGCCATTGCCTTCTCCGTATAAGAGTAAAATGTACTAAAAATTACTACAATGGATAGCAATAATGTATTGGTAGTATACTGTTTGAGTTCCTTCAGATCAGTTCAGTTCAGTTCAGTTCAGTCGCTCAGTCATGTACGACTCTTTGTGACCCCATGAATTGCAGCATGCCAGGCCTCCCTGTCCACCACCAAGTCCCGGAGTTCACCCAAACTCATGTGCATCGAGTCGGTGATGTCATCCAGCCATCTTATCCTCTGTCATCCCCTTCTCCTCCTGCCCTCAATCCCTCCCAGCATCAGAGTCTTTTCCAGTGAGTCAACTCTTCGCATGAGGTGGCCATAGTATTGGAGTTTCAGCCTCAGCATCAGTCCTTCCAATGAACATCCAGGACTGATCTCCTTTAGAATGGACTGGTTGGATCTCCTTGCAGTCCAAGGGACTCTCAAGAATCTTCTCCAACACCACATTTCAAAAGCATCAATTCTTCGGAGCTCAGCTTTCTTCACAGTCCAACTCTCACATCCGTACATGACCACTGGCAAAACCATAGCCTTGACTAGATGGACATTTGTTGGCACAGTAATATCTCTGCTTTTGAGCTCCGTAGATTACAGCAAAAATGTCATAATGTAATTTGAATACACAGTGAAGTGAAAGTCACTCAGTTGTCTGACTCTTTGCAACCCCATGGACCATACAGTCTATGGAATTCTCCAGGCCAGAATATTGGAGTGGGTAGCCTTTCCCTTCTCCAGGGGATCTCCCAACATAGGGACTGAACCAGGTCTCCCACATTGCAGGCAGATTCTTAACCTGCTGAGCCACAAGGGAAGCCAATTTTGAATATAGACCACATCTATTTAAATACATATATTGCAAATCTGAGACTTCCCAGGTGGCTCAGTGGTACAGAGTCTGCCTACCAATGCAGGAGTCATAAGAGATGTGGGTTCAGTCCCTGGGTTGGGAAGATCCCTTGGAGAAGGAAATGGCAACCCATGCCAATATTCTTGCCTGGGAAATCCCATGGACAGAGGAGCCTGGTGGGCTACAATCCATGGGGTGGCAGAAGAGTTGGACACAACTGAGCAACTACACAGCAATAAATTGCAAATTCAAGAACATCTATTGAGAGCACACATTTCTTTTTAAATAGTTCTAACTAATAAGCTAATTATAAATACAAAATACCAAAATAATAAAGGAACACTAGATCCAAAAGAAGCTGGAAAAAAGTAAAAGAAGAAAACAGAACAGATGAAATGAATAGAAAACAGCTGGGAGGATTTTAATTCAACCATATCAAAAATCACATTAAATTTCAATGATTTAATCCAGGGATTAGCAAATTACAGTCCAAGGACCAAATCCAGCCATGCACATTTGTTTGCATATTGATTGTAGCTGCTTTTACACTACACTGACAACTGATTAATTATGACAGAGACCTAATGGACTGGAAATATGAAAATATTTATGATCTGGTCTTTTGCAGAAATGTTTACCAACCTTTGTTCTAAGCACATCAATGAAAAAAAAATCTGAGGTTCTTAGTTTAAATAAAAAGGAGAAAACCAACTACATGCTATGTACAGGAAAGCCACTTTCAGTATGAAAAAATATATATAGATTAAAAATAATAGAACTGAAAGGAAGACAACCACGACCAAAAATTTAAAAGAATAGTTTACATATATTTTGTATATATTTACACATAAGCAAATATAATTTTTGACTGTTCATGGTAGAATCAACAAATATATCGTATTCTAGAGCTATAAAAATCTCACTGAGAATTGAAATAATGCACAGCATGTTTTCTGACTAGAGTGAAAGGAAAATAGAAATTTTAAACACACACAAAAATGGGGAAAATGGCCAAATATCTGGGATTTCCTTTTCTCTTTTGCTTTTGCTTCTCTTCTCTTCACAGGTGTTTGTAAGGCCTCCCCAGACAGCCATTTTGCTTTTTTGCATTCATTTTCATGGGGATGGTCTTGATTTCTGTCTCCTGTACAATGTCAAGAAACTCTGTCCATAGTTCATCAGGCACTCTATCAGCTCTAGTCCTTAAATCTATTTCTCACTTCCACTATATAGGTCATACTTGAATGGTCTAGTGGTTTTCCCTACTTTCTTCAATTTCAGTCTGAATTTGGCAATAAGGAGTTCATGACCTGTGCCACACTCAGCTCCCAGTTTTGTTTTTGCTGACTGTATAGAGCTTCTCCATCTTTGGCTGCAAAGAATATAATCAATCTGATAATTGATAATTTTGGTGTTGACCATCTGGTGATGTCCATGTGTAGAGTCTTCTCTTGTTTTGTTGGAAGAGGGTGTTTGCTATGACCAGTGCATTGTCTTAGCAAAACTCTATTAGCCTTTGCCCTGCTTCATTCCGTATTCCAAGCCCAAATTTGCCTGTTCCTCCAGGTGTTTCTTGACTTCCTACTTTTGCATTCCAGTCCCCTATAATGAAAAGGACATCTTTTTGGGTGTTAGTTCTAAAAGATCTTGTAGGTCTTCATAGACCATTCAACTGTAGCTTCTTTATTGTTACTGGTTGGGGCATAGGTTTGGATTACTGTGATACTGAATGGTTTGCCTTGGAAATGAACAGAGATTATTCTGTCATTTTTGAGATTGCATCCAAGTACTGCATTTCAGACTCTTGTTGACCATGGTGGCTTCTACATTTCTTCTGAGGGATTCCAGAAGAATATCCACAGTAGTAGATATAATAGTCATCTGAGTTAAATTAACCCATTCCAGTCCATTTTAGTTCACTGATTCCTAGAATGTCGATGTTCACTCTTGCCATCTCGTTCGACCACTTCCAATTTGCCTTGATTCATGGATCTAACATTCCAGGTTCCTATGCAATATTGCTCTTTACAGCATTGGACTTTGCTTCTATCACCAGCTCCACCCACAACTGGGTATTGTTTTTGCTTTGGCTCCATCCCTTCATTCTTTCTGGAGTTATTTCTCCACTGATCTCCAGTAGCATACTGGGCACCTACTGACCTGGGGAGTTCCATTTTCAGTATCCTATCATTTTGCCTTTTCATACTCTTAATGGGGTTCTCGAGGCAAGAATACTGAAGTGGTTTGCCATTCCTTTCTCCAGTGGACCACATTCTGTCAGACCTCTCCACCACGACCCAGCCATCTTGGGTGGACCCACATGGCATGGGCTTAGTTTCATTGAGTTAGACAAGGCAGTGGTCTGATCAGATTGACTAGTTTTCTGTGATTATGGCTTCAGTGTGTCTGCCCTCTGATGCCCTCTTGCACATCTACCATCTTACTTGGGTTTCTCTTACCTTGGATGTGGGGTATCTCTTCATGGAAAGATATAAGCATCTGAATGCAGAGTTCCAAAGAATAGCAAGGAGAGATAAGAAAACCTTCCTCAGCAATCAATGCAAAGAAATAAAGGAAAACAACAGAATGGGAAAGACTAGAGATCTCTTCAAGAAAATTAGATATACCAAGGGAACATTTCGTGCAAAGATGGACTCCATAAAGGACAGAAATGGTCTGGAGCTAACAGAAGCAGAAGATATTAAGAAGAGGTGGCAAGAATACACAGGAGAACTGTACAAAAAGATCTTCATGACCCAGATAATCACGATGATGTGATCACTCACCTAGAGCCAGACATCCTGAAATTGAAGTCAAGTGGGCCTTAGAAAGTATCACTATGAACAAAGCTAGTGGAGGTGATGGAATTCCAGTTGAGCTATTTCAAATCCTGAAAGATGATGCTGTGGAAGTGCTGCACTAAATATGCCAGCAAATTTAGAAAACTTTGCAGGGGCCACAGGGCTGGAAAAGGTCAGTTTTCATTCCAATCTCAAAGAAAGGCAAAGCCAAAGAATGCTTAAACTACCACACATTTGCGTTCATCTCACACACTAGTAAAGTAATGCTCAAAAGTCTCCATGCCAGGCTTCAGCAATACATGAACCATGAACTTCCAGATGTTCAAGCTGGTTTTAGAAAAAACAAAAACCAGAGATCAAATTGCCAACATTTGCTGGATCATGGAAAAAGCAAGAGAGTTCCAGAAAAACATCTATTTCTGCTTTATTGACTATGCCAAAGCCTTTGACTGGATCACAATAAACTGGAAAATTCTGAAAGAGATGGGAATATCAGACCACCTAACCTGCCTCTTGAGAAACCTATATGCAGGTCAGGAGGCAACAGTTAGAACTGGACATGAAACAACAGGCTGGTTCCAAATAGGAAACGGAGTACATCAAGGCTATATATTGTCACCCTACTTATTTAACTTATGCAGCGTACATCATGAGAAATGCTGGACTGCAAGAAGCACAAACTGGAATCAAGATTTCCAGGAGAAATATCAATAACCTCAGGTATGCAGATGACACCACCCTTATGGCAGAAAGTAAAGAGGAACTATAAAAGCCTCTTGATGAAAGTGAAAGATGAGAGTGAAAAGTTGGCCTAAAGCTCAACATTCAGAAAATGAAGATCATGGCAGCTATTTCCCATCACTTCATGGGAAATAGATGGGGAAACAGTGAAAACAGTGGCAGACTTTTTTTTTAGGGCTCCAGAATCACTGCAGATGGTAATTGCAGCTATGAAATTAAAAGATACTTACTCTTTGGAAGTAAAGTTATGACCAATCTAGATAGCATATTGAAAAGCAGAGACATTACTTTGCCAACTAAGGTCCATCTAGTCAAGGCTATGGTTTTTCTTGTGGTCATGTATGGATGTGAGAGTTGGACGGTGAAGAAAGCTGAGCACTGAAGAATTGATGCTTTTGAACTGTGGTGTTGGAGAAGACTCTTGAGAGTCCCTTGGACTCCAAGGAGATCCAACCAGTCCATTCTGAAGGGGATCAGCCCTGGGATTTCTTTGGAAGGAATGATGCTGAAGCTGAAACTCCAGTACTTTGGCCACCTCATGTGAAGAGTTGACTCCTTGGAAAAGACTCTGATGCTGGGAGGGATTGGGGGCAGGAGGCGAAGGGGACGACAGAGAATGAGATGGCTGGATGGCTTCACCGACTCAATGGACATGAGTTTGAGTAAACTCCAGGAGATGGTGATGGACAGGGAGGCCTGGCATGCTGCAATTCATGGGGTCACAAAGAGTTGGACACAACTGAGCAACTGAACTGAACTGATCTGGAATTTATGTTGTACATTTAAAAATCCATGGATAAAATGCTAATCACAGAAAGAAATAAAAATATTTTTAATTGAAGAGCAATTGAAATGCATATATAAAATTTATGGAATAACTAAAGTCATTTTAGGGGAGTTTTATGGCTTTATTATTAAATTAGTTATTTAAATTTCCATCTTAAGAAATTAGGAAAAGAAAAATATATCCAAAAGAAGCAGAAAAATATGGAATTAGGATCAGTGCTGAAAATGGAGGTAAGTACCAAAAATAATCTGGTTTTCAGCACTCTGTCAGTAAATATTTGTAAATTGCAATTAAAAATACCCAAATAACATCAAAATTATGAACCCTTATATTTCACTAAATAATTGCACTGCCCTAAGTATGAATACTAAAATATTGCTTAGAAAAATTATAAAAGACTCCAATAAATGGAGGAGTATACGGTGTTAACCGATCAAAGGGCTCAATCAATAACTTTATTGTTTGTTCAAAATTCTTGCAGATACTGGAAACTAAACTTCATGGATCTGGCAATCTAAATAGAGATAATGAGTGATAGATATTATATCTAATATCTAAATAGAGATAATATATAATTACCTTTTGGTCATGATTTTAGGTAAATATATTATATATAATCAAGTCTATGTTTATAGATATTTTTTAGATTTTTTTACAGAGTGAAGTAAAAATATTAAAAATCTAGTCATTTGTATAAACAGATATGCATGAAAGATATTTTTATCTACATGCAGATGGAGAAAAATTTATATGTTTTCATAGGGTCTGTATGCAGATCTGAGAGATGAAGGATGGAGGTGTTATGGGTCATCTATCCTGTTCTTGTCTCCTAGACAGGTTTTGAGATTCTGGAGAAAGAGGGTGGGTTTATGAAATTTAAAGCACACAGCCATATATGTATGTCTGGAACACAAAAGGTGGGGGCAGGGAAGGAGGTGGCAATAGCTGAGAAATGTTTGTTTCCGTGTGGCAGTGGGAACACCGGTGGCTTAGAGGTGAATGGTGTTGGACGATGGCATGTTGCCAACCTAAAGTGAGTTTCAATCACCAAATGTTTGAAAACAATTTTGAAGATGTGATCCAGGAGAGCCTTTAAGAAAAAGCAAATATTAAAAAAGTAAATCATTGCAAGCTTTGTCTTTAATTATCTAATGCTTTCCATTGCTTATGACAATAGTGAGTACAATGTTATACACTGTCTTAGTATCCTTGCATTTTATCTCACTGAACATTATATGGTTAATTAATAGTGTGATTAGTTGTTTAACATTACTCTCCTTTACTAGAATGCTGTGTGCTATAAGGATAGATACCAGGACTGTCTTTTTCATCAAGTTATCCCCAGATGTTATCACAGAAATTAGCCCATTGGTTGAGTGAATGAATGGAAGAATGAATGCTCTTCTGGAATTTAAATTTGGTGTTTCCAAAAAAGTAGTATATGTGTATTCTCCATATAAAGACATTGACCCAATGGTGGTGAAAAGATTGACTTTGTAGAGAAAAATCTCAGAGGTTTGCAAAGGGGTAAAATCTGAATATAAAAACACACTTGAGCTTCAAGTTTTTCATGCCAGACTTGGAAGTTTGGGAATGACTTACTGTTTGGTTACAACTAGGGACGGGGGAGCCTGGTGGGCTGCCATCTCTGGGATCGCACAGAGTCGGACACGACTGAAGCGACTTAGCAGCCGCAGCAGCAGCAAGCATATGGTCTGCCTTGTAGAGACTGCGATTTAGTTCATCTGCTGAAGGGATTCCTAAAGCAGACTTCTCCGGTGTCTGTCATTGCACAGTGTTTCCCAGGCTTCCTCCTGTACCTCCTTTGACTACCTCAGTTCCAGAAAACTTCTTTATAGGAACACTGTGACTGTCTTTCAGCAACTCTAGTGATAAGATAACATTGGACTTTACCTTAAATTTCTGTTTCTTGACATTTATCTTCCCACTGTTGATGATTTCAACCCCTGCTATCTTCCTTAGATGCCTGCTAATCTCTTCTGATAGTTAGCATCCTGATGGACAACCATATCTCTCCACACAGACTCTTATCTGCTCCAGAAACTCCCACCCTCACATCTTTTGCTACTGCACATTAAAAAAACCATATGTTCCAGAATAATCAGGAAGTTCTGTCAAATTGTATGAAATATTGTGAATAACATAATTGAATCCTCCTTGCTCATATCCTTATTCGCTTTAGATTTCTATACATCCTTATCCCAGGTGTTCCTGGGATGCCTAGCTTCTTTTTACAAGAATAATTTACAGAATTTAATGAATAATATGTACAAGTAATGAATTAAAATTAAAGAGCCATTATAAAACAGGCATTATTCTATGCACTTTGATGTATTTTCTATAATTATAATAGTTTTGCAAAATTGGAATTCTCTCATTTTCCAGATAGAGAACAGCCAGACACTATGGGTTCCATTTGGCAGAGTTCATATCCTCATTTTGGGAGGCAAAATGTTGTCTCTGGAAAGATCCTGGAAACCAATGCTAGTGATTCTTCACTCTGCACCTCTCCAGAATATAGGAGAAATTGAACTCTCCATCCTTATCTCACAGAGAAGATGAATATTTCACAATATTAGTTTTGTTATTCGGAAGAATGCAAGAAATTTCAGGGTTTTCTCTATCAAATAATTAGTAGAGAAGTCCCCAAGTTTCTCTAGCTTAACTGTAAAGAAGACTTTGGTCATAACTCCATAACTTGGAGACACAATTGGCTTTGATCTCATGGCTGTTGTCTTTAGGAATTAAAAACAGCATCAGACTTATGTTGTTGTCATGCCTATGAAACTATACTTCAGCTTTATTCATGTCTTAGCTTAATCTGTCCTTTTTTTAATTTTTTTAATACTTTATTCTACATTACAATACTGTATTTGTTTTGCCATACATTGACATGAATCAGCCACAGGTGTTCACGATCTCCCAATGCCGAAGCCCCCTCCCACCTCCCACCCCATATTATCTCCCTGAATCATCCTGTGCACCAGCCCCATGCATCCTGTATCCTGTATTGAACATAGACTGGTGCTTCGTTCTTACAAGATAGTATACATGTTTCAATGCCATTCTCCCAAATCATCCCACCCTCTCCCTTTCCCTCAGAGTCCAAAAGTCCGTTCTATACCTCTGAGTCTCTTTTTGTTGTCTCACATAGAGGGTCATCATTACTATCTTTCTAAATTCCATATATATGTGTCAGTATACTGTATTGGTGTTTTTCTTTCTGGCTTACTTCACTCTGTATAATCGGCTCCATTTCATCCATCTCATTAGAACTGAGTCGAATTTATTCTTTTTAAGGGCTGAGTAGTACTCCATTGTGTATATGTACCACAGCTTTCTTATCCATTCATCTGCTGATGGACATCTAGGTTGCTTCCATGTCCTGGCTATTATAAACAGTGCTGCAATGAACATTGGGGTACATGTGTCTCTTTAATATTCTCTACACTGCCCTCTGATAGAAGCTCTAAGTAAGAACATCATGTTATCTTTATGTAAAATCCTTTCATGCTTCTCATTTACCAAGCACAGACTTTTTACTGTTACATACAACATGGTTCAGAATTTTAGCCAGTGGGGGTCTTCATGCAATTAACACCCTGTCATTCATTTCCTACCTTCTGTGTTCCAGCCATATGAGTGAGATTTAGTTGTTCCTGTATATCTTGTTATATTTGCATACACTGTTTTCTTTACTCCCATCTCCCCTCATTTTTGTCCTCAGAAGCAACTGTTAACTGATGGAATTGTATCATTCTTATCTTACTTCCCTGGTGGCTCAGACAGTAAAGCGTCTGCCTGCAATGCTGGAGACCCAGGTTTGATCCCTGGGTTGGGAAGATTCCCTGGGGAAGGAAATGGCAACCCACTCCAGTACTCTTGCCTGGAAAATTTCATGGACTGAGGAGCCTGGTAGGCTACAGCCCATGGGGTCGCAAAGAGTCGGACACAACTGAGCGACTTTACTTTCACTTTCCTGTGTGTTAGGGATAGAAAGCAGTTGAGAACCTCTGCATATCGACTCCTACATAATTATGGTACTGTTGACATTCTAATTATGTATATATTTACCTGACTTCTCTTTTGCTAGGTTAAAGCTTCCTCCTTCACATACACTTGTACCTCAGTGCCTCACACATAGTTGGTTATAAGTTGTTAGTAATTGAATGTGTGAATGTTGGACTGTTTTCCAAAAGATGGCTTGCTCAATAATATACTTCTTTCTCTCCTTTTTAAAAATATACATCATCAAGATTAAGAAGTCCCAGTATTTGAGTTTTTGTTTCTTTAAATAAAGGAGACTATATAAAAATAAAATGATCTTTATCAGTACAGCTCTGCCAACTCAGTTTTGCTACCATGAACTTGATTAAGTTTTAAAAAGTTTTTAAAACTGTTCCAAACATCAACACAAATACCAAAGAATGGAAGAAGAAGTAACATGGTAAAACTATGTTCAAAAATGGCAAACCCAGGGTATTTTGAGAGATGAGTGGATTTAATGGCACTTAGACTTGCTTTCTGCACAATAAGAAAAAAAAATTCTTATAATCACAAGTATTATTTAGGGTTCTGTTTTTAGCAGTTCATAAAACTCACCTCTGCAAGAAAATCTCAAAAGGCACATTCTCAACCAAGATTTGAAATTGCACAGTCTTTTCTAAAGACTCCTTTTCTCTTGAGTGCAGAACACATCACCACAGCTAATCCTAGTTTCCAGTAATTTGGTCATTGGCTCAGCTGCTTCATCTTTATCTTAATACCAAGTCTGCTTGATTGTGACTGACATACTGTCTCGTTGAAATAGCAGGCAGGTCACAGAGAAGGGCATTTCTTAAAACAACAGTTCAGTTCAGTTGCTCAGTCGTGTCTGACTCTTTGCGACCCCATGAACCGCAGCCCGCCAGGCCTCCCTGTTCATTACCATCCTCGGAGTTCACTCAGACTCACGTTCATCGAGTCCGTGATGCCATCTAGCCATCTCATCCTCAGTTATCCCCTTCTCCTCCTGCCCCCAAAACAGTCATTCTTAAAGCCACAGAAGGGTCTGTGGCACCCACAATCCTACCCCTGTGTTACAAACAATACTTGGCATTTGCATCAGCCAATCGCATGTCTTGAGAATTGCATAGTGTCGGGGGATTTTGGAGGGTCTCTATGGGTACTAATGAAGACAACCAATGTTGTCATCTTCTTGTTTCTATGAGGGGAGGGAAAATCCAAAGTTGTGAGTTCAACATTTGAATGAATTGAGAAATGTCATGCAAAATGTTACAGTGAGACCAACTCCCATTCCCCATTTGCCTATAAGACCCTCTCCTTTCCTAGTGGCAATTTTGTCTTATGTCCTTGAATTTGAGACTTAAAATAGTTGTTACAGCTTAATGGACTAGAGTTTGAATAATTTTTTTAAAAAGCAATAGATAAATCATTTACCCATAATAATTTGGAAGATGCTATATTTCAGAAATTAAAGTAGCCAATATTTACTAAAAGCCTACTACATATCTGGTAAAATGATAAGAGCAATTGAAAACAAATATGAATTTCTTTTTCATTTCCCTTACACAATTTAGAGTTAAGCGAGAATGGAGGAAGCACAGTTATAAACCAATGATTATCATGCAAAAGCAGCAGAGTATCTTATACCATTTATATACAAGTCTGAAGTGAAGCGAAGTGAAAGTTGCTCTGCTGCTGCTGCTAAGTCGCTTCAGTCATGTCTGACTCTGTGCGACCCCACAGATGGCAGCCCACCAGGCTCCACCATCTCTGGGATTCTCCAGGCAAGAACACTGGAGTGGGCTGCCATTTCCTTCTCCAACGCATGAAAGTGAAAAGTGAAAGGGAAGTCGCTCAGTAAGTGTCCAACTCTTCGTGATCTCATGGACTACAGCCTACCAGGCTCCTCCGTCCATGGGATTTTCCAGGCAAGAGTACTGGAGTGGGCTGCCATATGTACAATTCTGTGGTCCCATGGACTGTACCCCATGAGGTTCTCCTGTCCATGGGATTCTCCAGGCAAGGATATTGCAGTGGGTTGCCATTTTCTTTTCTAGGGGATCTTCCTGACCTAGAGATTGAACCTGGGTCTCCTGCATTGCAGGAAGATTCTTTACCATGTGAGCTACCAGGGAAGCCATATACAAGCCTGCTGCTAAGTTGCTTCACTCGTGTCTGACTCTGTGCAGCCCCATAGACGGCAGCCCACCAGGCTCTGCTGTCCCTGGGATTCTCCAGGCAAGAATACTGGAGTGGGTTGTCATTTCATTCTTCAATGCATGAAAGAGAAAAGTGAAAGTGAAGTCGCTAAGTCGTGTCTGACTTTTAGCAACTCCATGGACTGCAGCCTACCAGGTTCCTCCTTGCATGGATTTTCCATGCAAGAGCACTGGAGTGGGGTGCCATTGCCTTCTCCATATACAAGCCTAGGAAATGTAAATTCATAGATACTAGACTTGACAATAAAGGACATTACACAGTACATATTAATTTTTGACTGGCATTTTTCACTTAGGTTAATTATTTTGAAATTCATCTATTACTACCATGCATGAATAGTTGATTTCATTTTTTATTTCTGAGCATATTTTATTGTTTGACTTTTACCACAGTTTTCTTAATGATTCACTTGTTCTTCAGTTAGTTCAGTCGCTCAGTCATGTCTGACTCTTTGCGACCCCATGAATCGCAGCACACCAGGCCTCCTTGTCCATCATGAACTCTTGGAGTTCACCCAAACTCATGTGCATCGAGTCGGTGATGTCATCCAGCCATCTCATCCTCTGTCGTCCCATTCTCCTCCTGCCTCCAATCCCTCCCAGCATCACCACAGTCTTTTCCAATGAATCAACTCTTCGCATGAGCTGGCCAAAGTATTAGAGTTTCAGCTTTAGCATCATTCCTTCCAATGAACACACAAGACTGATTTCCTTTAGAATGGACTGGTTGGATCTCCTTGCAGTCCAAGGGACTCTCAAGAGTGTTCTCCAACACCACAGCTCAAAAGCATCAATTCTTCGGAGCTCAGCTTCTTCACAGACCAACTCTCACATCCATACATGACCACTGGAAAACCCATAGCCTTGACTAGGTGGACCTTTGTTGGCAAAGTAATGTCTCTGCTTTTGAATATGCTATCTAGGTTGGTCATAACTTTCCTTCCAAGGAGTAAGCGTCTTTTAATTTCATGGCTGCAGTCACCATCTGCAGTGATTTTGGAACCCTCCAAAATAAAGTCTGCCATTGTTTCCACTGTTTCCCCATCTATTTGCCATAAAGTGATGGGACCAGATGCCATGATCTTTGTTTTCTGAATGTTGAGCTTTAAGCCAACTTTCTCACTCTACTCTTTCACTTTCATCAAGTAGGAGAACATTTATTTCTAGTTTTCAGATAGTACAAATAGAACTATTATAAATATTCATGTACAAATTCTCTAAACACAGTCCCTCTTTCCTCTTGAATAAATATTAAGTATGGAATGGCAAGATCACATGGTTGATGTACATTTGACATTTAAGAAACTACCAAGTTGTTTTATAAATTTGTATATACATGTGTGTGTCTGTCTTAAATATATATATTAAATACTTATATAAAAATATTTATAGATAAGTTTACTTATATAAACTTATATGCTTATAAATATACAAGTTTAAATATATACATATCCAAGTCCATACACACATATATATGATTTATATACCTTTGAGTATATATTCTTTCATATAGCAAGTCTGAGAGAGAAATTCTAAGGAATTTGCTCATACTATTCAAGGGGCTGACCAAGTCTGAAATCTGGAGGGCAGGCCAGCAGGCTGACAAGTTGGGCAAGGTTTCTATTTTTGCAGTTGTGAGGCAGAATTCCTTCTTTGTGGAACATCAAGTGTGTGGTGGTCTTCAATGGGTTGAATGAGCTCCACCCACATTATAGAAAGTAACTGCATTTAAAGTCAACTGATTGTAAATATTAATCACGTCTAAAAATACCTTCAAAGCAACGCCTAGATTTGTGTCCGACTAAACAACTGGGCACCATAGCCCTACTCTAGTTGACACATAAAATTAACAGTCATGTAATAGAATCATTCCACACACACACACACACACACACACACACACACATACACAATCACACTACTGTTATCTCCTCCAAGAAAACAATTAAGAAACACATTTGCTCTCTGACTCCAATTTTAGGTAAAGAATTTTGAGGAGAATTTCATGCTTACTTACATCAAATGTAGCTTCTGATCATCCTGTACCTTACATACAACCACCGAAAATATAGAGGCTCAGGGAGAACACCATTAAAATCCCAAGAATAGACAAAGAAAATACAGTGAGTGTGGGTATATAGAAGAATGCATGTGCTACTTGTCTAAGGTGGGTGGGCAATAATCTGTCCTCGGGTAAATTTATATAGCTTACGCATGCATGTGTGCTAAGTCGCTTCCATTGGGTCTGACCTTTGTGACCCCATGGACTGTAGCCCACCAGGCTCTTCTGTCCATGGGATTCTCCAGGTAAGAATACTGGAGTGGGTTGCCATGCCCTCCTTTAGGGGAATCTTTTCAACCCAGGGGTCAAACCCATGTCTCTTATGTCTCCTGCATTGGCAGGTGGGTTCTTTACCACCAGCACCACCTGGGAAGCCCCTAGGTCATTTATAAGTGTGAATTCCTTAGTCTCACACTTGGCAACATATTGTTATGCTCCCTGGGATAATTGTATTCATCTCTGGCCATTCAATGACATAACCCAGGGCATTTTAATTGGAAATAATAGTGGACAGGAGACCATCTATTTCAACTAGCTAGATTTTGCAGTCCTAAGGGCTGCTTTGCAGTTGAACAACAAAAAAAAGCAAAACAAAAACACTTAGGCTGTTGTACAAAATTGTTTGAAGTTTCTCAGTATAAATGTAGCACCCTACTAGACAGTTACTCAATTTGTTTATGGTAAAAATTATGAATTAAGAAGTAATTACTGAAATGTTATAAATCTGAAATTGTAGAATATGAATCAGGTAGTGGTTTTTTTTTTCTAAGCAATAGTCTTTGATCTTTTACATCTTTTCCTATAGCCCTCAGAGTAATGGCATTCATTGTCGTTGTACCTGATACGATGTAAAATAATAGGCAGGAGTGACAATAGCATAGTCCAACATTTTCCTGTCACAAGGATGCATCGCACAAAATAGAAGCACTTATTGCCTCTGCCTTGTGGAGTCAAGAGCAGGAGACAATGGAAGGGTGGAGTAAGAGGAATCAACATAACACAGTTTTATATAAACTCCTGAATCCAAAAATTAATACCCACTGTACCTATTGCTGGATTGTCTATTTGCACATAATCTTAGAGAAAAATGTTTTGGTCTTCTCTCGAAGACTAAAGCTTGATTTTCCATACCCTGGGATTGTTGGCATCAGATAGAAAATGGCATTTCTTCAAAAAGAAAGGACTGCATGCAAAACTCTTTCCAATGTCAGACATGATATTTTACATGGAAATTGGTTCTTTTCTATAACACTTCTACTGAAGACTCTAAGAAACAACTAACCAACTAATATATCCCAATATCCTAAGATTTTTCTACCAAGTTCTTCACCCTTCCTGGTTTGCTGTGCACATGGACTGAAATCCAGATAAAAGTTTAACCATCTTTTTTCCTAATGTGTGACTAATGGAGCTCCCTTTACTTCTTTCTCCCTTCAAAGCATCTTCAATTTATTCTATCTGAATTTGTTCTTTTTTTTTTGGAGTATGTTATTTCCAACATTAAAATCTTGGTCTCACTTTTTATATTATTGTTAATTACTTGATTTGAAAGTTAATAGAAATAAAGCTCAAGCTAGCTGAAATAGGAGGATTTATTAGTTCTTTTATCTTAGAAGACCAAGAGTAGAGAAATCTTTGGGGCCATTTGGATTTAAGATGCAAATAATGCTGTGAACTTTCTCTTGCTCTACTTCCTTCAAAGCACAGGCATAACTCCAGCCCATAGTAGTTGATACAGATGCAGATAGATTACAGAAAAATTTGAAGAAAAAGTGGTCTGAATCATGGTATGTTTTAGCAAGGACTTTGTGAACCAAGTCATTGAGTCAACAAACAGGATGAAAATTCCTTTGCAGAAGTGGTGGAGTGGTTGCAGATTAAGAGTGGAAAGAAGGATAGAACAAGCAAAGGATAGGAAGATAGGAAAAAATAATTTACCTGTGTTTTGAGCTTAGCTGGTGGCTCAGATGGTAAAGAATCTGCCTGAAATTCAGGAGACCCGAGTTTGATCTTTGGTCGAAATGATCCCCTGGAAAGGGAATGGCAACTCACTACAGTATTCTTGCCTGGAGAATTAAATGGACAGAGAAGCCTGGTAGGTTACAGTCCATGGGGTTGCAAAAATTGGACATGACTGGAGCAACTTTCACTTTCATATATATATAATTGTGCATAAGTAAGTAAGTGTTAGTCACTCAGTTGTGTCCAGCTCTTTGTGACCCCATGAACTGTAACCTACCAGGCTCCTCTGTCCATGGAATTCTCCAGGCAAGATACACTGGAGTGGGTTGCCATTTCCATCTCCAGGGTATCTTCCCCAATCCAGGGATAGAACCTGGATCACCTGCATTGCAGGCAGATTCTTTACCATCTAAGTGAAAGTGAAGTCGCTCAGTCATGTCCGACTCTTTGAGACCCCGTGGACGGTAGCCCACCAGGCTCTTCCGTCCATGGGATTCTCCAGGGAAGAGTATTGGAGTGGGTTGCCATTTCCTTCTCCAGGGGATCTTCCCGACTCAAGAATCGAACCCAGGTCTCCCACATTGCAGGCAGACGCTTTAACCTCTGAGCCACCAGGGAGGCCCATCTAAGGCACCAGGGAAGTCAACTGTGCATATATGTATGTTTAGTTGCATATGTGTGTGTGTGCGCTACTTATATTCTTTACCAGTTTTATTTTTTTTTTTGGTATTAAAGTGTTTCTAACACATATTGCAGCACTCTGCCAATAAGGCTTAAGAATTTTAAAACATTATTTTTCATTTTGATTTGTTTGTAAGCTCCATTCATAAGTAAAAGATATTTCTTTTCTATAAAGCCTCCTGTTATGTTTTGGGGAGAGAAAAAATGTTAAATATATAGGACTCTTATCCACACCCCCAAATTCCTGTCACACCATCCCAAACTATGCACTTCTTGTAATGTACCATAGTCTCTCTCATTTTAAGTAAAAGGTAAAAAGATGGAGAGAAGAGAGTTAAACTTGTATCTTTAAAATAATTATGGATGGATAGTTATATCTGGGGTAATTTTAATTTTCTTCTTTATCATTTTCTTTTTAAGAAAATTAACTAATCTTAGCATCAGTAAACTTCAATAAACAATAAAAGAAAAAAATCCAAATACTTAGAAAAGTGAAACTGATGGCTGGGTGTCATCCAGCTAGGGCCTTTCTCGGACAGAAAGGGACAATATAGTGCTCTGTAATTTTTTATTTTGGTTGTAGTTGCTTTAGTAATATTTTTAGATAACATAATACATCCAAGATGTTATCATTTCAACATGTAATCAGTATTAAACATTATTAATATTTTACATTCTTTTTAAACTGTGTTTATTTTTTTAATTAAAATATAGCTGATTTACCATGTTGTATTAGTTTCAGGTGTACAGCAAATTGATTCTGTTATACATATATATTTTTTCAGATTATTTTCTGTTATTTACTAGATATTGAATACAATTCCATGTGCTATGCAGTCATTCCCTGTTGCTTATGTATTTTGTTTATAGTAATATGTATCAGTTATTCCAAACTTCTAATCTGTCCCTTCCTCACCACTTTCCCTTTGGTAACCATAAATTTATTTTCCATATCTGTGAGTCTGTTTCTGTTTTACTTATAGATTAATTCATATTATTTTTAGATTCACATCCTTGGTGATATCATAGATTTATCTTTCTCTGTTTAACTTAGTTCACTTAGTATCATATTCTCTAGGTCCATTCATGTCGTGGAAATTGACAATTTTATTCTTTTTTAGTGCCTGAGTAGTATTTTGTTATGTATAGGTACCACACCTTTTTCAACCAATTGTTGAAGGGAACTTAGGTTGTTTCTGTGTCTTGGCTATTATAAACAGTGCTACTATGAACATTGGGGTGCATATATCTTTTGAACTAGAGTTCTTGTTTATTCTGGATATATGTCCAGGAGTGAGAATCCTGGATCATATGGTAGCTCTATTTTAGCTTTTAAAAGAAACTCTATACTGTTTTTCATAGTGGCTACACCAATTTGCATCCTCATCAACAGTGTAAGGAGGATTCTCTTTTCTCCACACTCTCTCCAGCATTTATTATTTGTAGAAATTTTGATGACAGTCATTCTGACTTGCATGAGGTGATACCTCATTGTGGCTTTGATTTACATTTCTCTAATATTAGTGATGTTAAGTGTCTTTTCATGTGCCTGTTGGCCATCTGTACCTCTGCTTTGGAGAGTTGACTGTTTAGGTCTTCTGCCCAATTTTTTATTTTTTGTGTGGTTTTTAAAAATATATTGTGTTGTAAGCTGTTTGTATGTTTTGAATATTAACCACTTGTCAATTGCATTGTTTGCAAATATTTTCTCCCATTTTGTAGACTGTCTTTTCATTCTGTTGATTGTTGATTGCTTGCTTTGCTGTGCAAAAGCTTAAGTTGATTAGTTCCATTTGTTTATCAGGGTGCTCTGTAATGACATACCCCCAGGAGTGCTGAAAAATAGTACAAAAGTTTGTGTATTTCTCTGAGCCATTTGATGAAGTTCTTATATGAGTCTCCTTCAGACAAAAGTTGTGTGTTATAGAAGTCAGCCTAGAGCCCCCAGGAATAACAGTCCAACTGGTTGCACATGAAGCTAACCCCACCACATGGCTGAGAATTGAAAACTCAGCATTATAAAGATGCTAGCTACTGATGGAAAGCAGTTGTAGATTCTCTCCTGGTGACATTTGAGTGGGTTTGAACGGTGTAACAATCCTGGCTAGAAAAGTATATTATGTGGTCAGTATCTTTCCTTTTATGATTGTTTTATCTTACTTCATTAAGAAAAACATAGCGGAGCTCTCTTCATGATACTCTAGATTTTATAGGCAGTGATCTGGAAAAGCAGAGCCTGGGTTGGGTCCCAATAGCTCTCATTTGCTGCTGCCTGATATTTCTCAAGAAGTCCCTTGGGGCAGAGTAAATAGTGAGCATTTCAGTTGTCAGTGAATGGGGAACAACAGGACTGATGAGCAAGCCTGCAAAAACCGAGTCATTGGGATGAGGATCAATACAATGAGGCTAGACTTAACTTTTTTGAAAAAGGAAAAATAATCTCTCACTGTATTTAAAAGTAGAGGTCTGGTTTATAATGATAAAACATGGTTTGTTTTCCCTGGGTGCTGCACTGGGCACCCGGAACTTCTCAGCCTGAGCACTGTCTACATACTCTCTGATACCAGGGAGGGATTTGAGAGTTTAGAGATAGGTCATGTCTGACTTACAAATGTAATAAGTTATGAGAGAGCATAATTAATAAGACAAAAAAAAGTGACCAGGAGATATGCTGAAAGGAGCATAATCTCACTGCCCCATAACAATTTATTCAACTAGTGTCATTAGAAACTCATGACTGACTCAGGGCACGAAAATTTAAATAGGGCAAGCAGGACCTGGAAAAAACTCAAAGAAAATGACAAAATTATTAAAAATATGTAAATCACTATAAAGGGCAAAACCCATCTATCTCAAATATTTTCTGTTTGCGTCACCTAAGTATCAGTTTTCTCACCTTTGAAGGAGGGTGTTGAGGTGAATGGTGAAAGTTTTTGAGTGGAAATCTTCCTCTCCCTTAACTTTTAAACTTGTTCAACACTCCAAGAATTCCCTGTGAATACCAAGTTTTTCCTTGTTCTCTCTCCATTTTTCCTTCCTCTCTCTAGTTTCTTCCCTGTCTTTCTCCCTCTCACTTCGTTTGTATCTTTTAATATTTTCAATCTCTCCTCTACTGGTTCTTTTAGGGAATAAACATGTTTTCATTCTAAAGTAATCATAATTTCAAAAACAATCTCTCTTGAAAGGTTATGTCTCTCTCCTTCTATTATCTCTTTCCTTGACTTTCCAGTTAGAGCTTTTAAAAGTTTACTGTGTGTTAACTACTTCAACTCACTCTTTAGAGGATGGCCATGATCCAGAAAGGCAGAATGGCTGGGGAATTTTTGATGCAATATGATTTCTGCCTCAATTAGATATAAGGAAAGAACTAAATTTGACAGAACATTCCTCCAAATCTTCTCCTTAATCTTAAATTTAATCCCATTGAATGATTCTACATGCAACAAATCAGATATAAAGCCATAAGGTCTTGATGTATTTAATTCAGCTTTTTCATTTTACCCAGTTCAATCCCCAGCTCTCCCTATACACTGTTGGTCCATGTAATCATCTTATATTGTCTGAGCTTTTGTATAATTATTTATTTTGACATTACCAAAAGATTTTAGATTTGGACTTCTAAAATATTATGAAATACTAGAAATAATATTCTACTTACCAATTCTTAGAAATATCACCCTTGCTTATTTCCTCTGGTATCTCCTCTTTTTCTCTCATTCTTAGTAACATAATTACCTAATACTGGAACATTAATGGGCTGTTAAGGTAGCAGATTCAATTATGCAGTGAAAGTGAAAGTGAAGTCGCTTAGTCGTGTCTGACTCTTTGCGATCCCATGGAATGTAGCCTACCAGGTTCCTCGATCCATGGGATTTACCAGGCAAGAATACTGGAGTAGGTAATTATGCAGACAAGACTTAAATACTAAGGAGTGTTGGAGCAACAGAGACAGAATAAACTTGGAACTCTGGACACCTTAAAGAGCTGAGCTGTCTGCCCACCATGGGTCCCTGTCAATTTTCTGCTGTTCATTGAGTGATAAATAAACCTCTATCTTGTGGAAGTAATTATTCTAATGTCTTTTTGTTTTATAGCATCATATTCTATACATTAACCAGTAAACTTTGCTTTCACTAGTTTATTAATTTCCCTGTAGAAGGTCATTGGCTTCCTAGGTGATAGAGTGGTAAAGAATCCATTGGCAATGCAAGAGATGAGAGTTTGATCCTTGGGTCAGGAAGATCCCATGGAGAAGGAAATGGCAACCCACTCCAGTATTCCTGCCTGGAAAATCTCATGGACAGAGGGAGCCTGGTGGACTACAGTCCATGGAATTGCAAAAGAGTTGAACATGATTTAATGACTTTAATTAAACAACAAAAGCAGAAGGCCATTAGACTACTGACTAAATTAGTAGAACTCTAAAAATAGTAAAAAAAAAAACAAAACAAAACAAAAACAAACTAGTTTTAATAACATAGGAATGTGTATAGAAGTAAAAGTGTTCAGAATGGAATGGAGATAGATTCAGCTAGACATGTCTGGTGGTCACTGATAAACACCAGGAGCACAAGCAGTTTTCTTGAGAAAAAGGTCAACCCTGCTCACCTCACTGGTTTTAACAGTTGGAATACTTTGGGATCTGCTTAAAAGTGACCAAGAATTCTCTTTGAACCAGAATTCACTTAGTCTATGGGCTTCCCAGGTGGCACGGTGGAAAATAATCTGCCTGCCATGCAGGAGATGCAGGTGTGACCTCTGGGTTGGGAAGATAACCTGGAGAAGGAAATGCAACCCACTCCAGTATTCTTGCCAGGGAAATCTCGTGGACAGAGGAGCCTGAAGGGACACAGTCCATGGCGTTGCAAAGAGTCAGTCAGACATGACTTGGCGACTAAACAACAACAGCAACAAATACAGTCTATTAGCCTAGGGATTTACAGGCCATTGAGTTGAACTCCTATTCTTCTTGCCCTCTGTTAGCAGAATACAAGAAATGCTCTCCAGATGTGTAACATCGAGAGGATTTATCTTCTAGCTAGGATATGCCTCTCTTTTCCTTCTTAACAAGAGTAGATAAGAGGCAGGAATAAAAATAAGCAGTAAAAGTAAGTATGTAATTCAGACCTGAAAGTCTTTATCTTCAAAGAATGTGATTGTGTCCAATAATCACAGCTGAATACTGAAAGTCTGAGATGGTTCTATAGCTAGGTCAGTAACAAATGGTTAGTACATGAACTTTGCCAGTATATCCCAGGACTTTATAACCAACATAACAAAATTAGAAAAGAGTTTCTTCCCCATAAAACTTGCTCCTGCTTTTAGTCTCCTTTCTTCATGATGTTGGACCATGTTAGAAACCAAGTGTCATCTTTGAACGCCTCCTCAGTGTCTCATCAGCCTGCACGTGGCAATATGAAAGCTATTGCATTAGTTCATCCCTGATGACTACCAAGTTCATGCCTGGGGTCATCAGGAGTTACCCCATTAGGTCATAATGACCTAACACAATAGTATTTTACTGGTTCCTGCCAAAATCTTCCCCTAGCCCACTCTAATCATCTACTACAGCTCTGAAAATATTGCATTCCTATGGTCAGAATTGTTTATTAGCTTTCTCCCACCTAAACCCTTGAACAGCTGCTCAGGATTCTTCCTAACTGGTCTACTGTCTTATTATCTAGTCTATTTTCTCACCACATTATCCCCTGCACTCTGCCCTTTAAGCACACCAACTATATATTCTATATTTCTTTATGCTTGGTGCTCTTTCCTCTTGAATTCGCTTTCCCACTTTCACCTAGCAAAAGCCATCTCAATAGGCACCTCTTCTGTGAAATTTTTCCGGACACCATCCCACCTACAATTCCCACTTCTACTGAGATAGTAGAATTAACCAATATCATCTTTTTTTCCTTTTCCTGCACTTTATACTGATTTCTGCCATGCAACCTGTAATATTTTAAAATGCTTTTGTAAATAATTTTAACAAAATGCATTCCAGCCCACAAAGTAATACCTGGCACGTGGTGGGCACTCAGGAACTCTTTGTTAAATACATCAATAAATTGCTGAGAAAAGGTCATGAAATTACTATTTTAGAAAATATAAAATATATTCTTAGTGAGGATTTCAGTCATAAAAACTTTAAATATTAGAAAGCTTTTTATTGTGTGACCAAAATTAATATTCTGAGATTGATTTGCTGAGAGGTCCATTGCCCAAAATATCATTTAACTGAACAACCAGCTTATTTAATTCAGGTTTTACTTAAATGTATACTTTAGTCTACTTCTAAAGTCCATAGCAATTCAGAAGAGATAAATTAGTAAGGTTAAAGTGATGTATGTGGGACTTTAATCTGAGGACATAAATGCCTTTGAATCCTCCTCCTCCTGCTAGCCTTTATCTCCTGCTAGCCTTCCTTCCTCATCTGTATCAAAGCTTCTCTGAGATTGACAGGCCAGTGTTTTGCACTGAATTTCCTGTTTTTTCCACCAGCAGAGGGCCCCTAGTTCTGCATCAGTTTTTCAAGATCCAGCAGTAGAGAGCTGGACAGAGAAAAGTGATGGCTTTACTAGCTATTGCAACAGCAAAATGAAAACCAGCCTCATGACCCTTAGCAAAAATCTTCAAACACAGCTAAAACCAACCAGATTAATGTTAGATATTGTACATTTTCTAAATAAAGTGAACAACTCCTTTTTTAAAAAGTAAATAGAAAAATATTGAAACTTTTAAAATCAGCAAAGTGTGGGAAGAATCTTAAAAATGCTGAAGTGTTGGACAAGCTGGAAAAAACTTTAAAAAGATGAAAAAGAAATCAATATAAAACGGCATCACATATGAAATGAATTTTCTGTTATAATCAGAAAATAAAATCAAAGAGAAAACTAGTCATCCAATAATCTTCAGGTTTGAAGAATTGAACAGCCCTTTTTTTGTGTGTGTGCAAGTTTGATATTGATTAAATATATTCAAGAATAGTCTTTTAATAATGAGATTTTACATCTATGAAAATATGAATCATCATCAAATAAGATTTTATGTATGAATGTCTATTAATACTTTCATCAAGTTAGATTTTCAACAAAACGATGCTTTGATGAATTAGCTTTTGGAGGGTTGAACTGTTTCCTCATGTGGGAAAACTAGACCCCACCAGACTACATGATATGCATGCTGACGGCCAAGCTGGAGAAGAAGCAGTAATATCTCCCAATTGCAAATCTACCTTTCTTTCTAGCATAATGAATTGTCCTTGTTGCTCCTCAGATCCACAAAACATAAAAGAAGGCCATCATTAGCTAAAAGAAAGAAGTAATCTCTAAATAATCAGCATAGGCATGCTCAGTTGCTCAGTCATGTCCAAGTCTTTGCTACCCCACGGACTGTAGCCAGCCAGGCTCCTCTGCTCTTGGGGTTCTTCAGGCAAGAATACAGTAGAGTCTTAAAGTAAAGTTGAGCAGACTGAGAAAACAGAAACAGAACTCATAGGTTGTGTGTCAAATTACTTACTTTATAGAGTATAAATAAATCAATAAATATTCATTTGTATTTCAAGAGGGTGACTTTCCTAAAGCCATGCAAATATCAAGTTTCTACTGTTAATTTCCACCCCTTTTCCTCTCTCTCTCTTATCCTGTACCACCCTGGTGGCTCAGACCATGAAGAATTTGCCTGCCAATGCAGGAGACCCGAGTTCAATCCCTGGGTCCAACATCCCCTGGAGAAGGGAATAGCTACCTACTCTAGTATACGTGCCTGGAGAATTCCATGGACAGGGGAGCCTGGTGGGCTACAGTTTGTGAAGTCACAAAGTGTCAGACATTACTGAGAGATTGATGCACAACACTTTCTTTTTTCTCTCTCTTATCCTCTATTTCAATTTCATCTAGGATGTCAAGATTTTCTTAGGCCTGATTTGGATGGTACGTAACTTTGTCATCTTCCATACTTAGCCTAAAATCCAGAGCAATTCTGCTAATAACAAATTGATTCTGTGTTCAAAGTATGCTCTATTTCAATGAAGTTTTGGACATTAAAGTCTGCTCATATTCCTTTCTATGCTGTATTTTCATTAAGTCTTCCTCATCTTGAAGTTGAGCAGAGGTAAGGAATAGTAATGAAACTTAAATTCATTTTATTAATGTGTACCAACTTTTGGTAAGTGCTTGAAATGGTCCATCAGGGCACTGAGTCATATAGACTTCCCAAAAGAATCAGCAGTCCCTGGGAATGCTAAAGCCACACGAAAGCCTCCGTTTTCAGGCCACGAAGGTCTGAAACCACAGGAATTTCCACCACATTCTAGGCAGAGCTGAATGATCTCATCTTTAGTTTCCACTATTGGCTAACTGCTTTTTAAAAGATCTCTAAAAAGCAGGCTGATATCTGAATCATGCTTGACGGATGCTGATGCTCAAAACTAATTTTCAGTATAAGAAAAATTAGTCCAGGAGCACATTCTAACCAAAGAGAACCCAGTCCTGGTAGTAAGTAATGCTAAGAGTTACTGGAATGCTGTTAAAATAATGATGGAAAGATGGAAATTCTTGGAAAGTGCTGTAGCTAATTCGGCAATGATCTCTTCCTTTACAGAGATATTTAAAGAAACTTAAGCTTTGTCCAGGTTTTAGTATCAATTTCTGCAGTTCTTCCTGCCACTTACAGACACTGATAAAATGCATGGGAACCTGATTTGTTCTGTCTCTTAAGTGATATTGGTATGCTAATGGAAGTAGCACATATGTGAGCAATACAAGGCAGGTAGATATGTCCACATTAGCTGTTGAATCAACTAGTAGAATTCTGAGTTTGTTAGGTTGAATTAGTCTAGTATGTTACATTCATTTCACATATTGCAAAATTTAAACAGGGAATGTAAAAGATTTTCAGAGAGAAAAGGAAATGCTAAATTTTGCTTTTATATTAGATGTTAAAAGTTGAACTGTCAACTTATATACTTACAACATTTATTCAACATTCTCGTCACCCTATAAAAGTGTATTTTTTATTTCAAAGAAACAAAATAAAAAAATAAGAAATTTAAGTAACTTGTCCAAATTTACATGATTTACAAATGGCAGAGCCATATTTGACATTCAGATCTATTTGATTTAATAGTTAACTTTTTATTATAACACAAATAGTTTGACAAGGAGGACACTCCTCTTTGTGAGTCCATCAAGTACTTCAGGGTTTATGCTAAATCTTTTATTCAAAGGATATTGCTTCTAAGAGTGAATAAAAATACATGCACTCCATAATTCAATATTTTCAAATATTTATTTTCATGAAATTAATGATCTTAAGTACTGACTGATCCCATACATGTATAAAATGCACTTTCATTGGATATTTTCATTCTGTATAATATTATATTTAAAGCTGCTACCACAGACTGGACAAAGAAAGAAAGAGAGAGAGAAAGAGAGAGAGACAGAATGAAAGACAGAAAGAAAAAAATTTCAAACTCTGAATTTCTAGTCATACACACTTGGCTAGTGTGTGATAGCATAACCAGGAACAAGGCTTTGAACATCCCCCATCAGGCACATGAAAAGATGATCAACATTGCTAATTATTAGAGAAATGCAAATTAAAACTAACTGAGATATCACCACACACCAGTCAAAATGGCCATCATTAAAAAGTCTACAAATAATAAACGCTGGAGGGAATATGGAGAAAAGGGAACCCTGCCACACTGTTGGCGAGAATGTAAGTTGGTGCAGCCACGATGGAAAACAATATGGAGGGTCCTCAAAAAACTAAAAACAGAGGTGCCGTATGATCCAGCAATCCTGCTCCTGGGTATGTGTGTGTGTGTGTTAGTCACTCGGTTGTGTCTGACTTGATGCGACCCTATGGACTGCAGCCCTCCAGGCTCCTCTGTTCATGCGGTTTCCCAGGTAAGAATACTGAAATGGGTTGCCATTTCCTTCTCCAGGGATCTCCTGGCATATATCAGGACAAAACTGTAATCCAAAAAGATACATGCACCTTTATGTTCATAGCAGCATCGTTCACAATAGCCAAGACATGGAAGGAATCTAAATGTTCATTGACAAAAGAACGGATAGAGAAGATGTGGTACATATACACAATGGTATACTATTTAGCCACTAAAAAGGAACAAAATAATGCTGTTTGCAGCATCATGGATGAAAGTAGAGATTATTATACTAAGTCTGTCAGGAAGAGAAAAATACCATATGATATCACTTATATGTGGAATCCAAAATAATACAAAATGAATTTATCTACAAAACAGAAGCAGACTCAGAGAACAGACATGTGGTTGCAAAGGGAAGCTGGGGAGGGACAGAGTGGGAGTTTCAGGTTAGCAGACGCAAACAAGTATACATGGAATGGATAAGCAACAAGGTCCTTCTGAACAGCACAGGAAACTATATTCAATAGCCTGTGATAAACCATCATGGAAAGGAGGATGCAAAAGAATATGTTTATATGTACATGTATAACTAAGCCACTTTGCTGTACAACAGAAATCAATACAACATTGTAAATCAACTCTACCGCAATGAAAAGTTAAATTAAAAATAAGGCTTTGATAGTCTGTTCTCTCTCCTATGATCATTTCTTTGTAATATATAGCTTCCTACAGTTAACAAGCTCTAGAAGTTGTGAGTTGATTCTCATTTTTTAATTTGTTCTTTCTCTAGTTTAATATGATTGACAGATCCTTCTATAAAATTAATGTTCTCAAAAAGTTTCAGTTACAGCAGTTATTACTATGCCATAGTTGCCAAATTCAAAAGGAAATCTAAAACATTTTTGAAAAGGGAGAGAAAACTAGGCTTTCAAAAGACAGGCAAAAGTCAAGTTCAATCTACAGGGCAATTTTATTTTACTTTAATATTTATTTATTTTATTTAAGTACAATTGATTTACAGTGTTGTGCCAATCTCTGCTATGGCATAGTGACTCAGTTATACACACATATATGTTCTTTTTTATATTATTTTCCATTACAGTTTATCACAGAATGCTATAGTTCCTTGTGCTATACATTAGGGCCTTGTTTAAATGTAATCATTTGTACTTGCCAGTACAGTGTTAATAATGTAAGGTTCAAGTTGCAGAAATAAAGGAGAGCAACTTGTTTGAGACTATCCAGGCATAGAGTAATAGAGGAAGACTTTGAGAGGCTGTAAACTACCTACCCAGTGGCACTAGTGGTAAAGAACCTGCCTGCCAATGCAGCAGACGAAAGAACATGGGTTCTATTCCTGGGTCAGGAAGATCCCCTGGAGGAGGGTATGGAATCCCACTCCAGTATTCTTGCCTGAAGAATCCCATGAACAGAAGAGCCTGGTGGGTCACAGTCCATAGGGCTGCAAAGAGTTGGACATGACTGAGGTGACTTAGCATAGCACACAGCAAACTACCTGCAATTAGAATTGTTCTCTGAGAATCTGTAGTAATCCAAGGCACCTGTAGAAGAGTTTCAGGCAGTTTGTGAACAAATCCACTGTAGCAAATGTATATGTATCTGCATGTGTGTGTCTATGTGCATGTGTGCACACAGATACGTGTATATTTCAGAATAAGAAGCTCTGTATTTTTCATCAGACTTCCAAGGAAATTCATATTCATTGCTTTTAAACTTAAAATTCAGAAATACAAATGTAAGGCTTGTTCCCACTTTAGATGCTGTGATTTGCAAATGAACATATTCTGCCAGAGAAAATTATGAATATTGAGAGTATTGAGGGTGAATTGTGTCTTCGTGAAAAGCACTGAGGGTCAGATATGACTGCTGAAAACTCTGAAAGAGCATAAAAAGGATGGATTAAAGGGGGGAAAAACATATATATCCTAAGTCTAAAATCTGTGGAGACAGATGCTTGGTTTGATTCAGTCTTGCAAGTGCCTGAAAGCAGTCCACTTAGCTCATGATGTCTCATCTTTTACTCATCACTCACGTTTTTAAGTGTCAGTCTTGCCCCCGTTTCCATGGACATTATGAAATTCATGAATACATTCTTCAGCCCCTAAAATTATCAGCATAGCACATCTTTGCTAATCCTTTCTCTAAATATATGTGATGAAAATAAATCCTACCTCTGAAATAGGAAGGACTTTTTATTCTACCACTCTGACAGAGGGCTTTTCCTCTTGTTCCAAAAATTATACTGAAAGTAGAGTCCTCAGTAGTCATTCCTTCCTAGGATTCTGGATTTTTAGGCAAGATATTGCTTATTGTTTCTTTTAAGACATCTATGGATTTTTCTCCATCTCTGTGGTTAATAAGACATATGAAAAGAAAGATTTTTTTTTTTACTTTTTGAAGGAATATGATTTAAATCCAGTTTTAGACTCTTCTTAGTGCATGTCCAAGCCAAGATATTATGTTTCTAACTCAGGAAGACAGTTGTAAACTATTTTGATCTTATTTTGTTAAACGCAAACCTTGTTCTGTGGAGTTAGGAACACTCAGAATATCTTTAATTTCCATTCTTCTAATAAAATTTCTTTTGAAATCTATTGATAAAATATTGCATGTTATTGCTGGTAAAAGTTAAAAATAATAAACCCATATTTATTTGAATATGGACAGTGAGTATACATTTTATTTTATAGTCAATGGGATGTATTAATAATGGTAACATTTCAGTCACTTGAAAAGAACGTCTGTGTCTTTCTGAATCAAAAGCAGAAACATTACTTTGCCAACTAAGGTCCATCTAGTCAAGGCTATGGTTTTTCCTGTGGTCACGTATGGATATGAGAGTTGGACTGTGAAGAAGGCTGAGCGCTGAAGAATTGATGCTTTTGAACTGTGGTGTTGGAGAAGATTCTTGAGAGTCCCTTGGACTGCAAGGAGATCCAACCAGTCCATTCTGAAGGATATCAACCCTGGGATTTCTTTGGAAGGAATGATGCTAAAGCTGAAACTACAGTACTTTGGCAACCTCATGGGAAGAGTTGACTCATTGGAAAAGACCCTGATGCTGGGAGGGACTGGGGGCAAGAGGAGAAGGGGACGACTGAGGATGAGATGGCTGGAAGGCATCACGGACTTGATGGACGTGAGTCTGAGTGAACTCCTAGAGACGGTGATGGACAGGGAGGCCTGGCTAGCTGCGATTCGTGGGGTCGCAAAGAGTCGGACACGACTGGAGCGACTGAACTGAACTGAATTGAACTGAGGTACATGCCCAGTAGTAGGACTGCTGGATCATGTGGCAGTTCTATTTTTGGTTTTTGAGGAACCTCCATACTGTTCTCCATAGTGGTTGTACAGTTTACATTCTCACCAACAGTGTAAGAGAGTTCCCTTTTCTCTGTGCTGTAGAGCATAGGCATCTTTACTTGATGCTCTGTGATGGTGTACATGGGAGGGAAATCCAGAAGGGAAGGGATATGTGTATTTATATATAGCAGATTCACTTTACTGTACAGAAGAAACTAGCACAGCATTGCAAAGCAACTATACCCAATTAAAAAGGAATGTCTGGAAACGTAAAGAGAATTTTAGGTAAGGGTGCAGTTTCAGAGGTGTCCCTCATATCAAATCACAAAATCCATCACTACCTTATCTATAGGTTGGCTAGCCACTTTTGAAAGAAAATGTAGAAACTTTTAAAGTGTGTTTAATGATTCCTGTGCCCAAACATTCCTAGAAATACAATTTTTTTATTTTCCTGGATGGTAAGTCAGATAAGAAAAGGAAAGTTGTATAGTACTAAGGAAAGTGGCAGAATAGACATTGAAATCAGCAAGTAGCCCGCCATGACACTGGGACCAAACCTGGATAACAGATATTGAAGGATATATAAGAAGCAATCTGGTGATGATAGTAGATACTGAGTTACCCATAGACTGAATTTCCCACAGAGTCAGAGACTGATCGTCACATGGATTATGAATAGTGGTGTTCTTGTTACTATAGATTCCTCTCAGGGCTTTACTAAAAGAAGATATTCAAAATATACAATCTATATCTTGTTTTCTTAAAATAATTTACTTAATGATGAAAGCATCCCCTATACCTTGCAGTGGTTTAAAGGTACAGTCATTCCTCTGATAACCTATCTCTTGATTCGCTGTGAACTCCAGAGGGGATTTGTGCTTCAAATGTATTGTTAGTCTCCATCTGTTTTTTCCATGAGGACATTCAATGTTTTGAGTTCATGTCATGTATAAGTGATATTGGGATGCACATAGGGCTCTGCTGTACAAATTTCCTAGGGTAGGTGTTACTAGCTATGTTGCATAAACATATCAAATGTATGTGATTATTTTATAACAAAGAATAAATGATAGGAACTTAACTAAAACTGTAAATTGTTCGATACACAAAATATATTATTTCTGAATCTCATCAGAGAAACCTTTTTACCAGCAATCTTTTGCTTCCAACTACAATTGTGATCGTGGCAAATGCCCAATTTTGGCAAAAAGCAAAATTGTCATTGGCCCCATGAAAAGTCATATTGCACATGTGTTGGTGAGTACAGTCCAGTTCAGTTCAGTTGCTCAGTCGTGTCCGAATCTTTGCGACCCCATGAATTGCATCACAACAGGACTCCCTGTTCATCACCAACTCCTGGAGTTCACTCAGACTCAGGTCCATCAAGTCCGTGATGCCATCCAGCCATCTCATCCTCGGTCGTCCCCTTCTCCTCTTGCCCCCAATCCCTCCCAGCATCAGAGTCTTTTCCAAGGAGTCAACTCTTCACATGAGGTAGCCAAAGTACTGGAGTTTCAGCTTTAGCATCATTCCTTCCAAAGAAATCCCAGGGTTGATCTCCTTCAGAATGGACTGGTTGGATCTCCTTGCAGTCCAAGGGACTCTCAAGAGTCTTGTCCAACACCACAGTTCAAAAGCATCAATTCTTCAGCACTCAGCCTTCTTCAGAGTCCAACTCTCACATCCATACATGACCACAGGAAAAACCATAGCCTTGACTAGATGGACCTTAGTTGGCAAAGTAATGTCTCTGCTTTTGAATATGCTATCTAGGTTGGTCATAACTTTTCTTCCAAGGAGTAAGTGTCTTCTAATTTCATGGCTGCAGTCACCATCTGCAATGATTTTGGAGCCCCCAAAATAAAGTCTGACACTGTTACCACTGTTTCCCCATCTATTTCCCATGAAGTGACGGGACTGGATGCCATGATCTTCGTTTTCTGAATGTTGAGCTTTAAGCCAACTTTTTCACTCTCCTCTTTCACCTTCATCAAGAGGCCCTTTAGCTCCTCTTCACTTTCTGCCATAAGGGTGGTGTCATCTGCATATCTGAGGTTATTGATATTTCTCCTGGCAATCTTGATTCCAGCTTGGGTTTCTTCCAGCCCAGCATTTCTCATGATGTACTCTGCATAGAAGTTAAATAAGCAGAGTGACAATATACAGCCTTGATGTACTCCTTTTCCTATTTGGAACCAGTCGGTTGTTCCATGTCCAGTTCTAACTGTTGCTTCCTGACCTACATACAGATTTCTCAAGAGGCAGGTCAGGTGGTCTGGTATTCCCATCTCTTTCAGAATTTTCCACAGTTTCTTGTGATCCACACAGTCAAAGGCTTTGGCATAGTCAATAAAGCAGAAATAGATGTTTTTCTGGAACTCTCTTGCTTTTTCCATGATCCAGTGGATATTGGCAATTTGATCTCTGGTTCCTCTGCCTTTTCTAAAACCAACTTGAACATCAGGGAATTCACGATTCATGCATTGCTGAAGCCTGGCTTGGAGAATTTTGAGCATTACTTTACTAGCATGTGAGATGAGTGCAATTGTGCAGTAGTTTGAGCATTCTTTGGCACTGCCTTTCTTTGGGATTGGAATGAAAACTTACCTTTTCCAGTCCTCTGGCCACTGCTGAGCTTTCCAAATTTGCTGGCATATTGAGTGCAGCACTTTCACAGCATTATCTTTCAAGATTTGAAACAGCTCAACTGGAATTCCATCACCTCCACTAGCTTTATTCATAGTGATGCTTTCTACGGCCCACTTGACTTCACATTCCAAGATGTCTGGCTCTAGTTTAGAGATCACATCATCATGATTATCTGGGTCGTGAAGATGTTTTTTGTACGATTCTTCCATGTATTCTTGCCACCTCTTCTTAATATCTGCTGCTTCTGTTAGGTCCACACCATTTCTGTCCTTTATCGAGCTCACCTTTGCATGAAATGTTCCTTGATATCTCTAATTTTCTTGAAGAGATCTCTAGTCTTTCCCAGTCTGTTCTTTTCCTCTATTTCTTTGCATTGATCACTGAAGAAGGCTTTCTCATCTCTTCTTGCTATTCTTTGGAACTCTGCATTCAGATGCTTATATCTTTCCTTTTCTCCTTTGCTTTTCATCTCTCTTCTTTTCACAGCTATTTGTAAGGCCTCCCCAGACCGCCATTTTGCTTTTTGCATTTCTTTTCCATGGGGATGGTCTTGATCCCTGTCTCCTGTACAATGTCAGGAACCTCATTCCATAGTTCATCAGGCACTCTATTTATCAGATCTAGGCCCTTCAATCTATTTCTCACTTCCACTGTATAATCATAAGGGATTTGATTTAGGTCATACTTGAATGGTCTAGCAGTTTTCCCTACTTTCTTCAGTTTAAGTCTGAATTTGGTAATAAGGAGTTTATGATCTGAGCCACAGTCATCTCCTGGTTTTGTTTTTATTAACTTTATAGAGCTTTTCCATCTTTGGCTGCATAGGATATAATCAGTCTGATTTCGGTGTTGACCATCTGGTGATGTCCATGTGTAGAGATTTCTCTTGTGTTGTTGGAAGAGGGTTTTGCTATGACCAGTGCATTTTCTGGCAAAACTCTATTAGTCTTTGCCCTGCTTCATTCTGCATTCCAAGGCCAAATTTGCCTGTTACTCCAGGTGTTTCTTGACTTCCTACTTTAGCATTCCAGTCACGTATAATGAAAAGGACATCTTTTTGGGTGTTAGTTCTAAAAGGTTTTGTAGGTCTTCATAAAACCGTTCAACTTCAGCTTCTTCTGCATTACTGGTTGGGGCATAGACTTGGATAACTGTGATATTGAATGTTTTGCCTTGGAAACAAACAGAGATCATTCTGTCGTTTTTGAGATTGCATCCAAGTACTGCAT
This sequence comes from Nanger dama, assembly GCA_917880005.1. Taxonomy (NCBI): domain Eukaryota; kingdom Metazoa; phylum Chordata; class Mammalia; order Artiodactyla; family Bovidae; genus Nanger; species Nanger dama. The sequence continues at coordinate 2,382,813 of CAKJTW010000075.1, forward strand.
TTTGGACTCTTTTGTTGACCATGATGGCTACTCCATTTCTTCTGAGGGATTCCTGCCCGCAGTAGTAGATATAATGGCCATTGAGTTAAATTCACCCATTCCAGTCCATTTTAGTTTGCTGATTCCCAGAATGTCGACGTTCACCCTTGCCATCTCTTGTTTGACCACTTCCAATTTGCCTTGATTCATGGACCTGACATTCCAGATTTCTATGCAATATTGCTCTTTACAGCATCGGATCTTGCTTCTATCACTAGTCACATGCACAACTGGGTATTGTTTTTGCTTTGGCTCCATCTCTTCATTCTTTTTGGAGTTATTTCTCCACTGATCTCTAGTAGCATATTGGGCACCTAATAACCTGGGGAGTTTCTCTTTTGGTATCCTATCATTTTGCCTTTTCATGCTGTTCATGGGATTCTCAAGGCAAGAATACTGAAGTGGCTTGCCAATCCTTTCTCCAGTGGGCCATGTTCTGTCAGACCTCTCCACCATGACCTGCCCATCTTGGGGTGCCTCATAGGCATGGCTTGGTTTCACTGAGTTAGACAAGGCTGTGGTTCTAGTGTGATATGGTTTCAGTGTGTCTGCCCTCTGATGTCCTCTTGCAACACCTACCATCTTACTTGGGTTTCTCTTTTCTTGGGTGTGGGGTATCACTTTAGGGCTGTTCCAGCCAAGCACAGCTGCTGGTCCTTACCTTAGATGAGGGGTATCTCCCTCCACCATGGTTCCTGACCTTCAATGTGGGATAGCTCCTTTAGGCCCTCCTGCACCTGCGCAGGCACTGCCTCCTCAGGTTGCTCCTCCTCACTGCCGGCCCTGGCCTCAGGCGTGGGTGGCTCCTCCCAGCTGCTGCCCCTCCTCTCGGGCTCAGGGTCCTAATTGTCACCCGATGACATTTTCATATGTCACCAAATAAGTATTTTGGTCATGAAATTGAATATTATTTATTTCTCTATCACCTAAAAGAAATGAATGGTACAGGTAAGTATTAGAAATGGCCCAAATTTAAAAATAAAATTGGAAACAAATTACTCTTTTAAAATATAACCATATCTCACAGAACATTTCTATTATGGATAAGGAATTTAATTACTTTTTCTAATACTTGCTTGAATGAGTTTTTCACAAGCTGTTTGTTTAATATGAGAATTCCTGTGTGGAAAACAGGACCATGTACTAAATGTACTACATAGACCAAGTTATGAATGTATTTAGGAGTGATAATAGAATAATATTTTAATTTATAAAAGCCCAACTAAAAGCCCTAGTATAGTCCACAGTAAAGCAAAGAAGACAAATAAATAAGCATATGATAAATCTATAATGTGAGATTTTCCATTAAGTACAAAATTTGCAGAGTCTTATAGAAGAAGGGGAAAAAAGCAAATCAGTGATATTTGGCCAATTGAGATTGTATATTATATATGAGTAGGGCCCAACATTCAGAAAACTAAGATTGTGGCATCTGATCCCATCACTTTATGGGAAAAGATGGGGAAGCAGTGGAAGCAGTGTCAGACTTTATTTTTGGGAGCTCCAAAATTACTGCAGATGGTGACTGCAGCCAGGAAATTAGAAGAAGCTTACCCCTTGGAAGAAAAGTTATGACCAACCTAGACAGCATATTCAAAAGCAGAGACATTACTTTGCCAACAAAGGCCCATCGAGTCAAGGCTATGGTTTTTCCTGTGGTCATGTATGGATGTGAGAGTTGGACTGTGAAGAAAGCTGAGTGCCAAAGAACTGAGTGCTTTTGAACTGTGGTGTTGAAGACTCTTGAGAGTCCCTTGGACTGCAAGGAGATCCAACCAGTCCATTCTGAAGGAGATCAACCCTGGGATTTCTTTGGAAGGAATGATGCTAAAGCTGAAACTCCAGTACTTTGGCCACCTCATGGGAAGAGTTGACTCATTGGAAAAGACTCTGATGCTGGGAGGGATTGGGGGACGACCAAGGATGAGATGGCTGGATGACATCACCGACTCAATGGATGTGAGTCTGAGTGAACTCCGGGAGTTGCTAATGGACAGGGAGGCCTGGCGAGCTGTGATTTATGGGGTCGCAAAGAGTTGGACACAACTGAGCGACTGAATTAACTAACTAAGGAACACAAGTGATTGAATGAAAGCATTTAAACATTAGCATAGCCCAGATTTAAGAAAGTTCTGGTCTTTAAAATGTTTTCTTAACATGTATTTAGGATGATACTTAAATCAGCCTGTGAGCAACCATATCCCCATTTGGTTCAGATATTTCTCAGGAGCAATTAAAGAATTTTGAATAGTAGTTAGTGGGGAGAATTATTGTCAAAACTGCCACAACCCTGGATGAATAGCAGATTTTAATGGGGCCATATACTCTAGAATTTCAAATACATAAGTTGAACTTTGACAGCATGGGAGATATGGGTACCAGTCCTCCAAGCAGTCAGATCTGTGTATAACTTTTGACTCCTCTGGAACTTAATTACTAATGGTCTTTTGTTTTCTGGAAGCCTTACCAATAATATAAACAGCTAATTAACATATATTTTGTAAGTGTATGCATTATATAGTCTTCCCAGGTGGCGTTAGTGGTAAAAAAAATCCTTCTGCCAATGCAGGAGACTCAAGAGATGTGGGTTTGATCCCTGGGTTGGGAAGATCCCCTGGAGTAGGACGTTGTAACACACTCCAGTATTCTTGCCTGGGAAATCCCATGGACAGGGAAGCTTGGTGGGCCACAGTCCATGGTGTCACCAAAAAGTCAGACCTGATTGAATGACTGAGCCTGCAGCTTTCTTCTAGATGAAGCCTTTTGCAAGTCTCCTCATTTTTGCTGTTTACTCTTTCTCTGGGCCTACACATAACTGCATGGTCCTTGTAATTTAGATAGCTGCTCAAAATTACCAAGTCAGTAAACCATAACAGAAATATGGCACTAAAACGCTGAAGTTCTGAGCATGCAGAATATAAATCCCGGTACAACTAAACATGCCAGGCAGTAAGAGAGACTCTTATAAAAGAAGGAACCAAAGAAAGAGGGCCTAAGTTTAGTATAATTCTGCCGTAGTTTCTGGCTGATCCTTGAAACATGCTTATGAGGAATAGACTTCATTTCAATCAAAGACAAAAGAACTGCAAACTACAGAACAAAGAAAAATGGATGTGGGTAAATGGACATATGTGTTTGAGAGATTTCTATATTTTATGTTAAGGAATACAATTCTAACTAGAATTACACAGGTTGTAGAATTAAAACCATTAAAAATAAAGACTACAGTCAATAATCAAATGACAAAGTAATGTAGAATTCTAAAAATCATTCTAATTTTGAAAAAAATTAAGAAAGAGAATCAGAAGCATAAAAATATCAACAAAATAAAGCAAAACAAAGCAGTAGAGAGGTGAACAAAAAACAAGTAATAGATTGGAAGACTTAGACCAATAATTGCATTAAATATTATTAGAATAAACATTCCAATAAATAGGTATTTTTCTGAGTGAATAACAAAGTAAGACCCAACTATATATTCTGAACAGGATATGCATTTTAAATATAAAGATACAGCTATGCTAAAAAATAAATGGAAAAGATATACTGTGCAAATATTTATCCTAAAGCTAGAGCAGGATTTTTAATACTAGATAATGTAGACTTCCAGATGAGAAGTATTACCTGAGATAAAGAAGAATATAATGATTAAAAATCAATTTATTAAGAATTGATAATCATAAATGTGTGTATATTTAACAACAGAGCCACAAAATAATAAGCCAAATGTAACAGTAATCAAATGAATAAGTTAATTAAAATAATCATAGATTTTAACACTAGTTTAGAGAAACTAGACAAAAATAATTAGTACACAATCACAGCAACATTCTCAACAACTTGACCTACTTGGTATTTATGATGCAGTCTACCAAACAACTTCAAAATACACATTCTGTTCATATGTACATTATAAAACTCGTGAAGATGAACATATCTTCTTTCATATCCTGGCCACAAAACAAATTCAAGTAATTGTCAAAGACATGCAATCATAGAGTATGACCTGTGACAACAGAAATAAATTTGAAATTATAGCTCTACAATATTTCATAATATCATCATTTTGCAAATTAAGCAAAACATTTTCAAAAAATTATGGGTCAAAGAACAAATTGCAATATAATATTGCAAACAGAATGACAAGCCAGTTATGGTATATTACAAGTGTGGAATGCTTAAAGCAGTGCTTAAAGGGAAGAGTTATAAATGCTTTTACAAGAAGATAAGAAAGCTTTAAAATCAATGATCTCAGATTAGAAGAAGATTAGAAGCTAGAAATTAAGAGTAAAATAAATTCCACTTATTGAATTTGAAATGATTCAAAGATCACTACAAGTATTATACACATTAAAATAATGATGATAAATTGTGAAGATTTGTAACCATCCTAACAACCTAGAAGAAATTATTAAATTCTTTTGTATTTACAACTTATTAGAATTGGCATTTTAAAAAAATGTGTGAAGACTTATTAAAGAAATCGTATTTTATAGCAAAAATCTCCAAAAGAAAATGTTGAGGCAATGAAGTTTCACTGGTGAATTGAAGAAATAATCAATGTGATATTACACAATTCTATTCAAAACCTAGAGGAAGATGAAAAATTTCCACGCTCATTTTAAAAGCCCAGTTAATAAAGCCTACTAATAAACTAATATCAAAACCTGATAAAGACATTATAAAACAGGAGAAAATTACAGACTAGTAATCTCGTATGAATCAATGTAAAAATCTTTGAAATACAAGTGAGGCAAATTTAACAGCATACAAAAATACTATCATATGACTAGGTAAGTATTTATTTAAGAAAGCAAAGTGTTCTTTATATTTGAATATCATTCACCACTTTAGCATAATAAAGAAGATAATCATATGATGATTTAATTGATGTAGAGAGACATTTATTAAAATGCAAATTAATTTATGATAATGTCTCTTTGGAAATTAAGAATAGAGGGTAATTTTTCTCAATGTGATAAAGAGCATTTATGAAAATCTAAGGCAAAATTTATACTTAATATGATGAAATATTAATTGCTTTATCTAAAATTGGGAAAAGGCAAGTGTTCACTCATACCACTTTTATTCAACATTTATTGGAGTTCCTAATTAGTGCAATAAAGTAAAAGAGCAAAAAGTAAATAAGTCATTAAGGTGAAAATAGAGCAATGGTTTTGAACAAAAGAAGTTATTATAAAGTGTGAAGCGTGGACGGCTGCGAGAGCCAGGCTGGCGCACTAAGCGCGGCCGAGAGGAGCTACCCCACGTCCAAGGTCAGGGACAGCAGTCTAGAGTACCAGGCTGCTATGGCGCAGGAACAGCCAAGAGGAGCTACCCTCCAAGGTCAGTGGCATCAGGGAGGAGCTACCCCGTGTTTGAGGTCAGGGGCTGCGGCCGAGAGGAGACACCCCACGTCTGAGGCCAGTGGCAGCCAGGAGGAGGCAGCCCATGTCTGAGGTCAGGGCAGCAGCTGGGTGGAGCTACCCGACGTCTAAGGCCAGGGGCGGCCAGGGGCGGCCAAGGGAGACACCTCACGTCCGAGGTCAGGGGAGGCCAGAAGAAGCCACCTCGCATTCAAGGCCAGGGGAGTGACACTGAGGAGACACCACGAGCCTGAGGCCAGGGGCAGCAGCTGGGAGGAGCCACCGCATGCCCGAGGCCAGGGATGGTCAACCTGTGGAGCCACCCCGAGCTCGGGCCTGAGGCCAGGGGCGGCAGCTGAAAGGAACCACCATGTCGAGGCCAGGGCTGTCGGCTGGGAGGATCAACCCGAGGAGTGGTGGCTGGGCAGGAGCAGGAGGGATGAGAGGAGCTATCCCACATTGAAGGTCAGGAAGGCCGCGGTAAGGAGATACCCCTCGTTCAAGATAAGAAACAGCAGCTGTGCTTTGCTGGAGCAGCCATGAAAAGATACCCCACGCTCAAGGTAAGAGAAACCCAAGAGAGATGGTAGGTGTTGCAAGAGGGCATCAGAGGGCAGACACACTGAAACCATACTCACAGAAAACTAGTCAATCTAATCACACTAGGACCACAGCGTTGTCTAACTCAATGAAACCAAGCCATGCCTGTGGGGAAACCCAAGATGGGCGGGTCATGGTGGAGAGGTCTGACAGAACATGGTCCACTGGAGAAGGGATTGGCAAGCCACTTCAATATTCTTGCCTTGAGAACCCCATTAAGAGTATGAAAAAGCAAAATGATAAGATACCAAAAGAGGAACTCCCCAGGTCAGTAAGTGCCCAATATGCTACTAGAGATCAGTGGAGAAATAACTCCAAAAAGAATGAAGGGATGGAGCCAAAGCAAAAACAATACCCAGTTGTGCATGTTACTGGTGATAGAAGCAAGATCTGATGCTGTAAAGAGCAATATTGCATAGGAACCTGGAATGTCAGGTCCATGAATCAAGGCAAATTGGAAGTGGTCAAACAAGAGATGGCAAGGGTGAACGTCGACATTCTAGGAATCAGCAAACTAAAATGGACTGGAATGGGTGAATTTAACTCAATGGCCATTATATCTACTACTGCGGGCAGGAATCCCTCAGAAGAAATGGAGTAGCCATCATGGTCAACAAAAGAGTCCAAAATGCAGTACTTGGATGCGATCTCAAAAACGACAGAATGATCTCTATTCATCTCCAAGGCAAACCATTCAATATCACAGTTATCCAAGTCTATGCCCCAACCAGTAATGCTGAAGAAGCCGAACCTGAATGGTTTTATGAAGACCTACAAAACCTTTTAGAAGTAACACCCAAAAAAATGTCCTTTTCATTATAGGGGACTGGAATGCTAAAGTAGGAAGTCAAGAAACACCTGGAGTAACAGGCAAATTTGGCTTTGGAATGCAGAATGAAGCAGGGCAAAGGCTAATAGAGTTTTGCCAAGAAAATGCACTGGTCATAGCAAACACCCTCTTCACCAACACAAGAGAAAACTCTACACATGGACATCACCAGATGGTCAACACCGAAATGAGATTGATTATATTCTCTGCAGCAAAAGATGGAGAAGCTCTATACAGTCAACAAAAACAAGACCAGGAGCTGACTGTGCCTCAGATCATGAACTTCTATTGCCAAATTCAGACTTAAATTGAAGAAAGTAAGGAAAACTGCTAGGCCATTCAGGTATGACCTAAATCAAATCCCTTATGATTATGCAGTGGAAGTGAGAAATAGATTTAAGGGCCTAGATCTGATAGATAGAGTGCCTGATGAACTATGGAATGAGGTTCGTGACATTGTACAGGAGACAGGGATCAAGACCATCCCCATGGAAAAGAAATGCAAAAAAGCAAAATGGCGGTCTGGGGAGGCCTTACAAATAGCTGTGAAAAGAAGAGAGATGAAAAGCAAAGGAGAAAAGGAAAGATATAAGCATCTGAATGCAGAGTTCCAAAGAATAGCAAGAAGAGATGAGAAAGCCTTCTTCAGTGATCAATGCAAAGAAATAGAGGAAAAGAACAGACTGGGAAAGACTAGAGATCTCTTCAAGAAAATTAGAGATATCAAGGGAACATTTCATGCAAAGGTGAGCTCGATAAAGGACAGAAATGGTGTGGACCTAACAGAAGCAGCAGATATTAAGAAGAGGTGGCAAGAATACATGGAAGAATCGTACAAAAAACATCTTCACGACCCAGATAATCATGATGATGTGATCACTAATCTAGAGCCAGACATCTTGGAATGTGAAGTCAAGTGGGCCTTAGAAAGCATCACTATGAATAAAGCTAGTGGAGGTGATGGAATTCCAGTTGAGCTGTTTCAAATCTTGAAAGATAATGCTGTGAAAGTGCTGCACTCAATATGCCAGCAAATTTGGAAAACTCAGCAGTGGCCAGAGGACTGGAAAAAGTCAGTTTTCATTCCAATCCCAAAGAAAGGCAGTGCCAAAGAATGCTCAGACTACCACACAATTGCACTCATCTCACATGCTGTTAAAGTAATGCACTAAATTCTCCAAGCCGGGCTTCAGCAATACGTGAACTGTGAACTTTCTGATGTTCAAGCTGGTTTTAGAAAAGGCAGAGGAACCAGAGATCAAATTGCCAACATCCGCTGGATCATGGATAAAGCAAGAGAGTTCCAGAAAAACATCTATTTCTGCTTTACTGACCATGCCAAGGCCTTTGACTGTGTGGATCACAAGAAACTTTGGAAAATTTTGAAAGAGATGGGAATACCAGACCACCTGACCTGCCTCTTGAGAAATCTGTATGCAGGTCAGGAAGCAACAGTTAGAACTGGACATGGAACATGGAACAAAGGACTGGTTCCAAATAGGAAAGGGAGTGCGTCAAGGCTGTATATTGTCACTCTGCTTATTTAACTTACATGCAGAGTACATCATGAGAAATGCTGGGCTGGAAGAAACCCAAGCTGGAATCAAGATTGCCAGGAGAAATATCAATAACCTCAGATATGCAGATGACACCACCCTTATGGCAGAAAGTGAAGAGGAGCTAAAGGGCCTCTTGATGAAGGTGAAAGAGGAGAGTGAAAAAGTTGGCTTAAAGCTCAACATTCAGAAAACGAAGATCATGGCATCCAGTCCCATCACTTCATGGTAATAGATGGGGAAACAGTGGAAACAGTGTCAGACTTTATTTTGGGGGCTCCAAAATCATTGCAGATGGTGACTGCAGCCATGAAATTAGAAGACACTTACTCCTTGGAAGAAAAGTTATGACCAACCTAGATAGCATATTCAAAAGCAGAGACATTACTTTGCCGCCTAAGGTCCGTCTAGTCAAGGCTATGGCTTTTCCTGTGGTCATGTATGGATGTGAGAGTTGGACTGTGATGAAGACTGAGCGCCGAAGAATTGATGCTTTTGAACTGTGGTGTTGGAGAAGACTCTTGAGAGTCCCTTGGACTGCAAGGAGATCCAACCAGTCCATTCTGAAGGAGATCAGCCCTGGAATTTCTTTGGAAGGAATGATGCTAAAGCTGAAACTCCAGTACTATGGCCACCTCATGTGAAGAGTTGACTCATTGGAAAAGACTCTGATGCTGGGAGGGATTGGGGGCAGGAGGAGAAGGGGACGACTGAGGATGAGATGGCTGGAAGGCATCATGGACTTGATGGATGTGAGTCTGAGTGAACTCCGAGAGATGGTGATGAACAGGGAGGCCTGGCATGCTGCGATTCATGGGGTCGCAAAGATTCGGACACGACTGAGCAACTGAACTGAACTGAACTGATAAAATGTAAAATGTTTCTTTTTATGCTTAAAATAACTGTAGAAAATCCAGGAACTACAAAGCAGCTGTTAGAATCAGTACATGAATTAAACAGTATTATATTCAGTTCAGTTCAGTCATTTCAGTCAATCAGTCATTTCCGACTCTTTGTGACCCCTTGAATCGCAGCACGCCAGGCCTCCCTGTTCATCATCATCTCCCGGAGTTCACTCAGACTCACGTCCATAGAGCCAGTGATGCCATCCAGCCATCTCATCCTCGGTCATCCCCTTCTCCTCCTGCCCCCAATCCCTCCCAGCATCAGAGTCTTTCCAGTGAGTCAACTCTTTGCATGAGGTGGCCAAAGTACTGGAGTTTCAGCTTTAGCATCATTCCTTCCAAAGAAATCCCAGGGCTGATCTCCTTCAGAATGGACTGGTTGGATCTCCTTACTCATGGTTAATATTTTAGAAACTATATTTTATATATTATACTAACAACAAAAAATGAAAAATAATTTAAAATTTATTCTATATACAATAGCATCAAAAATATGTAGGGACAAATGAAATAAGCATATATATGATTTCTACACAGAAAATATGAAATATTGTTGAAGAAGTTATAAATAATTGGAGAAATATAGAATGGAAGACTCAGTCTTATAAACGTACCAATTTCTCCAAATTGATTTATAGATTTGACCCTATGAACTCTAGCCTGCCAGAATCCTGTGACCATTGAATTCTCCAGACAAGAATACTGGAGTGGATAGAATTTGCCTTCTCCAGTGTATCTTCCTCACCCAGGGGTTGAACCCACGTCTCCTGCATTGCAGGCAAATTCTTTATCATCTGAGCCACCGGGGAAGCCTCAGATTTGAAACCATCCACGTAAAAAGTTATAGCAGTTTTTAAAATAGAAATTGGCAAACTTTTCTAAAATTTATCTGTAAATGCAAATGGCCTAAAGTAGTCAAATCACCTTTCAAAATGGAGAACTTTTACAACTGGATTTCAGGATTTTCTATAAGCTGCAAGAATCAATAGCATAAAATAATAGATGTATAGATGAATGGAAGATAGAAAGGTCTAGAATTAAAACAGATTATGCAGTCAATTGAGTGATAACAGTAATGTCAAAGCCATCAAAAAGTGATAAAATACTTTTTCAAAAAAATAGTGCATAAAATTGGATATTTGTATGGAAAAAATGGATCAAAACATTACCTCACAACATACAAAAAAATTAACTTGAAATGAACTATAGGCCTAAAGATGGAACTATAAAATTTCTAGAATAAATATTTAGAAAGTAAAGTCTTTGTAGATAGAATATGAAGAAAGCACAAACCATAAAAGAAAATGGACTTTCTCAACATTTAGAATGGGAAAAAAATTTGTTAAGAAAACTTGCAAATCACAATATTAGAAAATATCTTCAATACATTTATCTGCAAAGATCTTATAGTCAGTATATACACAGAATTCTTACATTTCAATATGAAAAAAACAGCGAAAAAAACACACAATTTTTAAAAACACAAGACAAAATATTTGTACAGTCACTTCACAAAAGGGGCTTCCCTGGTGGCTCACCTGGTAAAGAATCTGCCTCCAATGTGGGAGACCTGGTTTTGATCCCTGGGTTTGGAGGACCCCCTGGAGAAGGGAATGGCTACCCACTCCCAGTATTCTTCCTGGAGAATTCCAAGGACTGTGTTGTATAGTCCATGGGGTCACAAAGAGTTGGACACGACTCAGTGACTGTCACTTCATGCAAGAACATACATGAACACATAAAATGATACTAACATCAATCGTCATCAGAAGTTGCTAATTAAACCTCAATGCCGCAACACTACAAACACACGAGAGAAGTAACTAAATCATTTTTTCACGGATGACAAATGGCAACAATGGCCAAGATTTAAAAGACTGACAATTCCAAGCGTTGACAAGAATGTGGGGAAACTGGAACTCTGGTACATTGCTAGAGGAAATGTAAAATTACACCTCTGCTTTGGAAGACAAATTTTTTATTTAATTATACCTACAAATACATTACAGCACAGCATTTTCTCCTAGATACTTCTCCAAGAAACAGGAAAGCATATGTCCACATGAAAATTCATGTATCAGCATTCATAGCAACTTTATTTATAGTGCCCTTAAGCTGAGAAAACCTAAAGATTCTTCAGTAGAGAAGGAACAAACATATGATGTTATATCCATACAACAGAGTTGCTGTTGTTGTTGTGTTCTTTTAGTCATTAAGTCATGTCCGACTCACCAGGGAAGCCATACTATACAGTACCACTGCACAATAAATAGAAATGAGGTACTGATATGCACCCCACATGACAAATGCACAACTGTATGATTCTATGTATATGAATCTCTAGACAAAGCAGTATTCTTATATCTATAATAAGAAAAATCAATCAATGGTTATATGAGTCTCAGGGTAGAGGAACTGTATTCAAAGAGACACAAGGAAAATTTTATGATGAATATAACCTGTAGCTTTACTCACTCATCAAGTTATACACTGTAAGTGGATACAACTTATTATATGTAAATTACACTGCAGTAAAATTGATTAAACTGACTGTCATGTAGCATTTATTTGATCATTTCTAAAGTGCTTTTCCAATGAATCAGTTCTTCACATCAGGTGGCCAAAGTATTGGAGTTTTAGCTTTAGCATCAATCCTTCCAATGAACACCCAGGACTGATCTCTTTTATAATGAACTGGTTGGATCTCCCTTGCAGTCCAAGGGACTCTCAAGAGTCTTCTCCAACACCACAGTTCAAAAGCATCAATTCTTCGGCGCTCAGCTTTCTTCACAGACCAACTCTCACATCCATACATGACCACTGGAAAAACCATAGCCTTGACTAGATGGGCCTTTGTTGGCAAAGTAATGTCTCTGCTTTTGAATATGCTATCTAGGTTGGTCATAACTTTTCTTCCAAGGAGCAAGCGTCTTTTAATTTCAGGGCTGCGGTCACCATCTGCAGTGATTTTGGAGCCCCCAAAAATAAAGTCTGACACTGTTTCTACTGTTTCCCCATCTAGTTCCCGTGAAGTGATGGGATCAGATGCCATGATCTTCGTTTTCTGCATGTTGAGCTTTAAGCCAACTTTTTCGCTCTCCTCTCACTTTCATCAAGAGGTTTTGAGTTCCTCTTCACTTTCTGCCATAAGGGTGGTGTCATCTGCATATCTGAGGTTATTAATATTTCTCCCAGCAATCCTGATTCCAGCTTGTGCTTCTTCCAGCTCAGCGTTTCTTATGACGTACTCTGCATATAAGTTAAATAAGCAGGGTGGTAATATACAGCCTTGACATACTCCTTTTCCTATTTGGAACCAGTCTGTTGTTCCATGTCCAGTTCTAACTATTGCTTCCTGACCTGCATATAGGTTTCTCAAGAGGCAGGTCAGGTGGTCTGATATTCCCAGCTCTTTCAGAATTTTCCACAGTTTACTTTGGCCACCTCATGCAAAGAGTTGACTCATTGGAAAAGACTGATGCTGGGAGAGATTGGGGGCAGGAGGAGAAGAGGATGACAGAGGATGAGATGGCTGGATGCATCACCGACTTGATGGGCATGAGTTTGGGTGAACTCTGGGAGTTGCTGATGGACAGGGAGGCCTGGAGTGCTGCAATTCATGAGTTTGCAAAGAGTCGGACACGACTGAGTGACTGAACTGAACTGAATTGAAAAGTGCACAACAAACTCTTCTTGATCAGATTGTCCCATTTATTCTTCACATCTAAAATTATATTCTTTATTTGTAACTTTATTTGAAGATTGAATAGTTTCCTAACATTTCTCTGCCTTTCCGTCTTACTAGAATATAAATGCCCTAAGAGTAGAATTGTTCATTTTGCTTTTTTGTGACATCCTTAGAGCCCAGAACAGTGTCAGGAATATACTTTGTTCATGATTAAGATAAGCCATATTTATAATTTTCTATCTCATAATTATTAATATAACATGGGAGCAACTTTCAAATGAAGTGAAGATGGCTCAGTCGTGTCTGACTCTTTGCTGACCCCCTGGACTATACAGTCCATGGAATTCTGCAGGCCAGAATGCTGGAGTGGATAACTGTTTCCCTCTCCAGGGGATCTTCCCGACCTAGGAATTGAACCCTGGTCTCCCACATTGCAGATGGATTCTTTACCATCTGAGCCACCAAGGAAGTACTGATTGTCAACTAGTCAAATGTTATTAAATGTGTAATTTTACAAGTGATATAATCTTTAAAATCAATTAGCCATCAATTATATAAATGCCTTTATATAAATGTTATATAATGTTTTTAATGCTAAATATGTATAGGTTTTCCATAACTTTCTATTAAAATACTAATTTGAATGAACATCTTTGAAATTATGTTGATAGGCTTTATATTTCTTTAATTCCAACTTTTAAAAGTAGAATTATGTACGTAAAGAGCAAAGATATTTTTGTCCTTATGATATAGATTACTAATTTCATTTTCAGAAATAAAGTTCCAGTTTATATTGAGTTTTGTTTGCCTATGACAGAATCTCATACACCTACTATATCACTATTTCTGGCTCTCTGAATGGAAGTATATAAGATGTCCTGTTATCTAATGTTTTCCTGTAGACTACCCCTTGCAGGAGATGCAAACACCAGTCTCTCAATTTTAATGGAAAAATATGGTGAAAGCTGCACCCATGTATGGAATAAGCTGGACTCTGAAAATTTAAGAAGGCAGAGAAAATGTTGAAAATACAAATAAAAATGAGACATTTTAGGACTTAGATATTTACTTAGATATCTACTTAGATATTACTGAGATATTTACTTGGTTAGAGCAGAAAACTGATTGGGGGCAGTCCTAAGATGGCGGAGGAATAGGACAGGGAGACCGCTTTCTCCCCCACAAATTCATCGTAAGATCATTTGAATGCTAAGCAAATTCCACAAAACAATTTCTGGACACTGGTGGAGGACACCAGGCACCCAGAAAGGCAGGCCATTGTCTTCGAAAGGAGTTACGACAAGATATAAAAGATAAAAAGAGAGACAAAAGAGTTAGGGATGGAGACCTATCCTGGGGAGGGAGTTGTAAAGAGGAAAAGTTTCCAAAAACCAGGAAGCCTTCTCACTGGCGGGTCTGTGGGGGAGTTTTGGAATCTCAGGGCAACATAACTGGGAGGAAAAAATAATAAATAAACCCCACAGATTACACGCCTAACTGCAACTCCCAGCAAAGAAGTAGCCTAGACACTGTGTCTGCCACCAGCAAGCAGGGGCTGAAGTGGGAGGAGCGGGCTGCATAGCTTAGGGTAAGGACCAGGCCTGAATGCCCTGAGGACAATCTGAGGGAGTTAACATGAGATAGCAGCCCAAACTGTGGGATAGCCAGAGGGGGTGGGGGTGGGGGTGGGGGTGGGAAGGAGAGAGTGAAAACTTACACGTGAAAAGCTCTAACCTAACTAAGGCCTGCCCAGCTGGCTCACAGAACAGAGGACTGAGCAAATATGAGAAGAGAGCTAGCTGGCTGAGGACCAGCCCATCCCCCGCTGGAGGCAGGGAGGTAGGCAGGTGATAGCCAGAGCCAGAGGGAGAGGTGCAAACTCGGCTCCAGAGTTGGCATCCTCTACCAAACTGTGAGCAGGCTCCCTGTTGCTAACCAAGTCTTCCTGGGATCCTGGACAGTTGACATCCACCAGGAGGATTGCAGCCAGAGATCAGCTCCCCTGAGGAGACACACGAGATGGCGCTCCCACTGCATGCCCAGGAAACTGAACGGCTGGGATGGGGGAGGTGATAAGAACTCCTCAAGCACCTGATCGCCTGAGCTGCTTGGACTTGGGAAGGGGACAAAACACAGGCCCAGCTGAGTCTCTGCCTTTGTGAAATACCCGAGAATCTGAACCTGAGTGGCTTAGACCTGGCAAGTACACGCAACTCAGGGCCTGCTTTAGACAGTTCCCCTGAAGAGCAACCCAGAGCCTGAGCAGTATAGACAGAGAAAGCACACGCCTTGAGCAGGGGCAAACCCAGTGTGGTCCAGACACTGCGAGCACTCCACACACACACCAGTAATATTTGTTTGCAGTGTTTCTTCCTCCCCACAGCACAATTGAACAAGTGAGCATAAATAAATGACCACCTTCACTCCCTTGTGTCAGAGCAGAAATTAGACACTGAAGACACTTGCAAACAGTTCAGTTCAGTTCAGTTCAGTTGCTCAGTCGTGTCCGACTCTTTGCAACCCCATGAATCACAGCACGCCAGGTTTCCCTGTTCATCACCATCTCTCGGAGTTCATTCAGACTCATGTCCATCGAGTCCGTGATGCCATCCAGCCATCTCATCCTCGGTCCTCCCCTTTGCCTCCTGCCCCCAATCTCTCCCAACATCAGAGTCTTTTCCAGTGAGTCAACTCTTCACATGAGGTAGCCAAAGTATCAATGTTTCAGCTTTAGCATCAGGCCTTCCAAAGAAATCCCAGGGCTGATTTCCTTCAGAATGGACTGGTTGGATCTCCTTGCAGTCCAAGGGACTCTCAAGAGTCTTGTCCAACACCACAGTTCAAAAGCATCAATTCTTCAGCGCTCAGCCTTCTTCACAGTCCAACTCTCACATCCATACATGACCACAGGAAAAACCATAGCCTTGACTAGATGGACCTTAGTCGGCAAAGTAATGTCTCTGCTTTTGAATATACTATCTAGGTTGGTCATAACTTTTCTTCCAAGGAGTAAGCCTCTTCTAATTTCATGGCTGCAGTCACCATTTGCAGTGATTTTGGAGCCCCCAAAATAAAGTCTGACACTGTTTCCACTGTTTCCCCATCTATTTCCCAGAGGAAGCCAAAATAAACAAAGAAGAGGGAACCACTTTGGAAGTGATAGGTGCAACAGATTAAAACCCTGTAGTTAGCACTGACTACATTGGAAGGGGCCTATAGATCTTGAGAAGAAGTAAAAGCTTGAACAAGTAACTATCTGAAACTGAACTGACCCCACACTGTCCTCAACATCTCCAGAGAAATTCCTAGATGTATTTTACTATTACCATTTAAAAATTTTTAAAATTTTTAAGTTCTCTATTACTCCTTTAATTTTCATTTTTAAACCTACTATTACCTTGCAAAAAAGACCCTATTTTAAAAGCAAACTTCATATATATATATATTTTATAATTTTTGCATTTTTTTAAATATTGTATTTTTGAGAGTCTAACCTCTACCTCTACTCTAGATTTTTAATCTTTGCTTTTTGGTATTTGTTATCAATTTTGTACCTTTAAGAATCCAATCTTCAGTACCCAGTTCTACTTAGGAGTGCAATTACTGGCTTGATTGCTCTGTCCCCTTTTGACTCTCCTTTTTCTCTCCCAGGTCACCTCTATCTCTCCCCCTCCCCCTTCTCTTCTCTACTTAACTCTGTGAACCTTTCTGGGGGTTCTGGGCTGTGGAGAACACTTAGGAAACTGATTGCTGCCTAGATTGGTCTCTCTCCTTTTGACTCCCCCTCCTTTCCTCCTGGTCACCTCTATCTCCTTCCTCCTCTTCTCTTCTCTATGTAACACTGTGAACCTCTCTGAGTGTTCCAGACTGTGGAGAGCACATAGGGAATTGATTACTGGCTAGCTTGCTCTCTCCTTTTGCTTCCCCAGCTTCTCCTCCTGGTCACCTCTATCTCCTTCCCTCTTCTCTTCTCCATGTAACTCTGTGAACCTCTCTGGGTGTCCCTCATTGTGGAGAACCTTTTCACCATTAACCTAGATGTTTTATCATTGGTTGTGTATGGATGGAGAAGTCTTGAGGCTACTGTAAGAATAAGACTGAAAGCCAGAGGCAGGAGGCTTAAATTGAAAACATAAGAACACCAGTAAACTCCTGACTCCAGGGAACATTAATTGACAAGAGCTCATTCAAAATCTTCTATACCTACACTGAAACCAAGCTCTACCCAAGAGCCAACAAGTTTCAGAGCAAGACATACCATAGTAATTCTCCAACAATGCAGGGACATAACCCTGAGCATTAAAATACAGGCAGCCAAAAATCACACCAAACCTATAGACACCTCAAAACTCACTACTGGACATTTCATTGCATTCCAGAGAGAAGAGACCTAGCTTCACCCACCAGAACACAGATGCAAGCTTCCCTAACCAGGAAACCTTGACAAGCCACTCTTCGAACCCCACCCACAGGGAGGAACCTCCCACAACAAAGAGGAACCACACACTTCCAGGATACAGAAAGGCCACCTCAAACACAGCAATCTAAACAAGAGAAAAGGCAGATAAATATTCAGCAGGTAAAGGAACATGATAAAAGCCCACCAAACCAAACAAAAGGGGAGATAAGGAGTCTACCTGAAAAAGAATTTAGAATAATGATAGTAAAAATGATACAAAATCTTGAAAACAAAATGGAGTTACAGATAAATAGTCTAGAGACAAAGACTGAGAAGATGCAAGAAAAATTTAACAAAGACCTAGCAGAAATAAAAAAGTCAATGAATAATGAATAATGCAATAACTGACATCAAAAGCATTCTAGAGGGAACCAATTGTAGAATAACTGAGGCAGAAGATGCGATAAGTGAGGTGGAAGATAGAATTGTGGAAATAAATGAAGCAGAGAGGATAAAAGAATTAAAAGAAATGAGGACAACCTCAGAGACCTGTGGGACAATGTCAAATGCCCCAAAATTCGAATCATAGGAGTCCCAGAAGAAGAAGACAAAAAGAAAGGCCATGAGAAAATACTTGAGGAGATAATAGTTGAAAACTTCCTTAAAATGGGGAAAGAAATAGCCAGCCCAGTCCAAGAAACCCAGAGAGCCCCAAACAAGATAAACACAGGCAAAACAACACAAGACACATATTAACCAAATTAATGAAAATCAAACACAAAGAACAAATATTAAAAGCAGCAAAGGAAAAACAACAAATAATACACAAGGGGATTCCCATAAAGATAACAGCTGATCTTTCAATAGAAACTCTTCAAGCCAGAAGGGAGCGGCAAGACATACTTAACATGATGAAAAGAAAAATCTACAACCCAGATTACTATACCCAACATGGACCTCATTCAAATATGAATGAGAAATCAAAAGCTTTAGTTCAGTTCAGTCACTCAGTTGTGTCTGACTCTTTGCGACCCCATGAATCACTGCACGCCAGGCCTCTCTCTTCATCACCACCTCCCAGAGTTCACTCAGACTCAAGTCCATCGAGTCTATGATGCCATCCAGCCATCTCATCCTCTGTCGTCCCCTTCTCCTCCTGCCCCCAATCCCTCCCAGCATCAGAGTCTTTTCCAATGAGTCAACTTCGCATGAGGTGGCCAAAGTACTGGAGTTTCAGCTTTAGCATCATTCCTTCCAAAGAAATCCCAGGGCTGATCTTCTTCAAAATGGACTGGCTGGATCTCCTTGCCATCCAAGGGACTCTCAATAGTTTTCTCCAACACCACAGTTCAAAAGCATCATTTCATCAGCAGTCAGCCTCCTTCACAGTCCAACTCTCACATCCATACATGACCACAGGAAAAACCCATAGCCTTGACTAGACGGACCTTAGTCAGCAAAGTAGTCTCTGCTTTTGAATATACTGTCTAGGTTGGTCATAACTTTTCTTTCAAGGAGTAAGCGTCTTTTAATTTCATGGCTGCAGTCACCATCTGCAATGATTTTGGAGCCCCCAAAAAATAAAGTCTGACACTGTTTCCACTATTTGCCCATCTATTTCCCATGAAGTGATGGGACCAGATGCCATCATCTTCGTTTTCTGTATGTTGAACTTTAAGCCAACTTCTTCACTCTCCTCTTTCACTTTCATCAAGAGGCTTTTTAGTTCCTCCTCACTTTCTGCCATAGGGGTGGTGTCATTTGCGTATCTGAGGTTACTGATATTTCTCCTGGCAATCTTGATTCCAGCTTGTGTTTCTTCCAGTCCAGCTTTTCTCATGATGTACTCTCTGCATAGAAGTTAAATAATCAGGGTGACAATATAGAGCCTTGATGTACTCCTTTTCCTGTTTGGAACCAGTTTGTTGTTCCATGTCCAGTTCTGACTGTTGCTTTCTGACCTGCATATAGATTTCTTAAGAGACAGGTTAGGTGGTCTGGTATTCCCATCTCTTTCAGAATTTTCCACAGTTTATTGTGATCCACACAGTCAAAGGCTTTGGCATAGTCAATAAAGCAGAAATAGATGTTTTCCTGGAACTCTCTTGCTTTTTCCATGATCCAGTGAATGTTGGCAATTTGATCTCTGGTTCCTCTACCTTTTCTAAAACCAGCTTGAACAGCAAAGAGTTCACAGTTCACGTATTGCTGAAGGCTGGCTTGGAGAATTTTGAGCATTACTTTTCTAGCATGTGAGATGAGTGCAATTGTGTGGTAGTTTGAGCATTCTTTGGCACTGCCTTCCTTTGAAATTGGAATGAAAACTGACCTTTTCCAGTCCTGTGGCCACTGCTGAGTTTTCCAAATTTGCTGGCATATTGAGTGCAGCACTTTCACAGCATTATCTTTCAGGATTTGAAACAGCTCAACTGGAATGCCATCACCTCCACTAGCTTTGTTCGAAGTGATGCTTTCTAAGGCCCACTTGACTTCACATTCCAAGATGTCTGGCTCTAGATTAGTGATCACATCATCATGATTATCTGGGTCATGAAGATCTTTTTGTACAGTTCTTCTGTATACTCTTGCCACCTCTTCTTAATATCTGCTGCTTCTGTTAGGTCCACACCATTTCTGTCCTTTATCGAGCCCATCTTTGCATGAAATGTTACCTTGGTATCTCTAATTTTCTTGAAGAGATCTCTAGTCTTTCCCATTCTGTTGTTTGCCTCTATTTCTTGACAAGCAAAAGCTGAGAGAATTCAGCACCACCAAACCAGCTCTTCAACAAATTCTAAAGGATCTTATTTAGACAGGAAATACAGAAAAGGTTTATAATCTTGAACTCAAAACCACAAAGTAAATGTCAATGGGATCATACTTATCAATAATTACCTTAAATGTCAATGGGTTGAATGCGCCAACCAAAAGATGAAGACTGGCTGAATGGATACAAAAACAAGACCCCATATATGGTGTCTACAAGAAACTCACCTCGAAACAAAGGGACACATACAGACTGAAAGTGAAGGGCTGGGAAAAGATATTTCACACAAATGGAGACCAAAATAAAGCAGGAGTAGCAATACTCATATCAGATAAAACAGACATTGAAATAAAGGCTGTGAAAAGAGACAAAGAAGGACACTACATAATGATCAAAGGATCAATCCAAGAAGAAGATATTACAAATATATATGCATCCAACATAGGCACGCCGCAATATGTAAGGCAAATGCTAACGAGTATGAAAGGGGAAATTAACAGTAACACAATGATAGTGGGAGACTTTAATATCCACTCACACCTATGGATAGATCAACTAAACAGAAAATTAACAAGGAAACACAAACTTTAAATGGTACAATGGACCAGTTAGACCTAATTGATATGTATGGAACACTTCACCCCAAAACAATGAATTTCATCTTTTTCTCAAGTGCATATGGAACATTCTCCCAGATAGATCACATCCTTAGCCGTAAAAATAGCCTTGGTAAATTCAACAAAATTGAAATCATCTCAAGCATCTTTTCTGATTACAATGAGGTAAGATTAGATGTCAACCACAGGGGCAGGGGGGAACTATAAAAATACAAACATATGGAGGCTAAACAACACATTTCTAAATAACCAACAAATCACAGAAGAAATCAAAATATGCATTGAAATGAATGAAAATGAAACACAACAACCGTAAACCTATGGGATTCAGTAAAAGCAGTGCTAAGAGGAAGGTTCATAGCAAAACAAGCCTTCCTCAAGAAACAGGAGAAAAATAAAATAACCTAACTCTACACACAAAGCAACTAGAAAAAGAAGAAATGAAGAACCCCAGGGTTAGAAGACAGAAAAGAAATCATGAGAATTAGGGCAGAAATAGATGCAAAAGAAACAAAAGAGACCATAGCAAAAATCATCAAAGCTAAAAGCTGGTTCTTTGAGAAGATAAATAAAATAGACAAACCATTAGCCAGCCACATCAAGAAAAAAAAGGGAGAAGAATCAAATCAACAAAATTAGAAATTAAAATGGAGAAATCACAACAGACAACACAGAAATACGAAGGATCACCAGGGACTACTATCAGCAGCTATCTGCCAATAAAATGGACAACTTGGAAGAAATGGACAAATTCATAGAAAAGTATAACTTTCCAAAACTAAATCAGGAAGAAATAGAAAATCTTAACAGATGCATCACACGCACAGAAATCAAAACAGTAATCAGAAATCTTCCAACAAACAAAAGCCCAGGACTAGAAGGCTTCACAGCTGAATTCTACCAAAAGTTTAGAGAAGAGCTAACACCTATCCCACTCAAACTCTTCCAGAAAATTGTAGAGGAAGGTAAACTGCCAAACTCATTCTATGAGGCCACCATCACCCTAATACCAAAACCTGACAAAGATGCCACAAAAAAGAAAACTACAGACCAATATCACTGATGAACATAAATGCAAAAATTCTTAACATAATTCTAGCAAACACAAGCCAACAACTTATTAAAAATATCATACATCATGACCAAGTGGGCTTTATCCCAGGGATGTAAGGATATTCACAAATACCCTTACATATCTTTATCTTCTATATTCACAAATTAATCAAAGTGATATACCATATTAACAAATTGAAAGATAAAAACCATATTATTATCTTAATACAAAGAAAACCTTTGACAAAAATCAATGTTCATTTTTGATTAACAACAACAACAACAACAAAAAAACACAACAAAACAACCGTCTAGAAAGCAGTCATAGAAGGAATATAACTCAACATAATAAAAGCCATATATGATAAACCCACAGCAAACATTATCCTCAATGGTGAAAAATTGAAAGCATTTCCCCTAAAGTTAAGAACAAGATAAGGGTGCCCACTTTCACCACTACTATTCAACGTAGTTTTGGAAGTTTAACCACAACAATCAGAGAAGAAAAAGAAATAAAAGGAATCCAGATTGGAAAAGAAGAAAACTCTCACTGCTTTCAGGTGACATGATCCTCTACATAGAAAACCCTAAAGACTCCACCAGAAAATTACTGCTGCAGCTGCTGCTAAGTCGCTTCAGTCGTGTCTGACTCTGTGCGACCCCATAGATGGCAGCCCACCAGGCTCCCCCATCCCTGGGATTCTCCAGGCAAGAACCCTGGGGTGGGTTGCCATTTCCTTCTCCAATGCATGAAAGTGAAAAGTGAAAGAGAAGTCACTCAGTTGTGTCCGACTCTTCACGACCCTATGGACTGCAGCCTACCAGGCTCTTCCTTCCATGGGATTTTCCTAACAAGAGTACTGGAGTGGGGTGCCATTGCCTTCTCCATCAGAAAATTACTAGAGCTAAGCAATGAATATAGTAAAATTTCAGGGTATAAAATTAACACACAGAAATCCCTACATTTCTATACACTAACAATGAGAAAACAGAAAGAGAAATTAAGGAAACAATTCCATTCACCATTGCAACAAAAAGAATAAAATACTTAAGAATAAATCTCTCTAAAGAAACAACAGATCTATATATAGAAAACTATAAAACACTGATGAAAGAAATCAAAGATGACTCAAATAGATGGAGAAATAAACCATATCCATGGATCAGAAGAATCAATATACTGAAAATGAGTATACTACCCAAAGCAATCTACAGATTCAGTGCAATCTCTATCAAGCCATCAACTATATTTTTCAGAGAACTAGAACAAATAATTTCACAGTTTGTGTGGAAATACAAAAACCTCGAATAGCCAAAGCAATCTAGAGAAAGAAGAATGGAACTGGAGGAATCAACCTGTGTGACTTCAGACTATACTACAAAGCTACAGTCATCAAGACAGTATGGTACTGGCACAAAGACAGAAATATAGATCAATGGAACAAAATAGAAAGCCCAGAGACAAATCCATGTGCCTATGGACACCTTATCTTCAACAAAGGAGGCAAGAATATACATTGGATTAAAGGCATTCTCTTTAACAAGTGGTGCTGGGAAAACTGGTCAACCGCTTGTGAAAGAATGAAACTAGAACACTTTCTAACACCATACACAAAAATAAACTCAAAATGGATTAAAGATCTAATTGTAAGTCCAGAAACTATAAATCTCCTAGAGGAAAACATAGGCAAAACACTCTGACATAAATCACAGCAGGATCCTCTATGACCCACCTCCCAGAGTAATGGAAATAAAAGCAGAAATAAATGGGACCTAATTAAACTTAAAAGCTTTTGCACAATGGAGGAAACTAAGCAAGGTGAAAAGACAGCCTTCAAAATGGTAGAAAATAATAGCAAATGAAGCAAGTGACAAGAGTTAATCTAAAAAATATACAAGAAACTCCTGCAGCTCAATTCTAGAAAAACAAATGACCCAATCAAAAATGGGCCAAAGAATTAAACAGACATTTCTACAAAGAAGACATATAGATGGCTAACAAACACATGAAAAGATGCTCATCACTCTGTCGGAGAAATGCAAATCAAAACCACAATCTCATGCCGGGTAGAATGGCTACTATCAAAAAGTCTACAAACAATAGATGCTGGAGAGGGTGTGGAGATAAAGGAACCCTCTTACACTGTTAGTGGGAATGCAAACTAGTACAGCCACTTTTGGAGAACAGTGTGGATATTCCTTAAAATCTGGGAATAGAACTGCCATACGACTCAGCAATCTCATTGCTGGGCATACAAACCAAGGAAACCATAATTGAAATAGACATGTGTACCCTAATGTTCATTACAGCACTTCATGGAAAATAGGTGGAGAAACAGTGGAAACAGTGGCTGACTTTATTTTTTGGGCTCAAAAATCACTGCAGATGGTGACTGCAGCCATGAAATTAAAACATGCTTACTCCTTGGAAAGACAGTTATGACCAACCTAGACAGCATATTCAAAAGCAGAGATAGTACTTTGCCGCCTAAGGTCTGTCTAGTCAAGGCTATGGTTTTTCCAGTGGTCATCTATGGATGTGAGAGTTGGACTGTGAAGAAAGCTGAGCGCCAAAGAATTGATGCTTTTGAACTGTGGTGTTGGAGAAGACTCTTGAGAGTCCCTTGGGCTGCAAGGAGATCCAATTAGTCCATCCTAAAGGAGATCAGTCCTGGGTGTTCATTGGAAGGACTGATGGTAAAGCTGAAACTCCAGTACTTTGGCCACCTCATGCGAAGTTGACTCATTGGAAAAGACTCTGATGCTGGGAGGGATTGGGGGCAGGAGGAGAAGGGGACGACAGAGGATGAGATGGCTGGATGGCATCACTGACTCAATGGACATGAGTTTGAGTGAACTCTAGGAGTTGGTGATGGACAGGAGAAGGAAATGGGAACCCATTCCAGTATTCTTGCCTGGAGAATCCCATGGACAGAGGCGCCTAGTGGGCTACAGTCCATGGGGTAGCAAAGAGTCGGACATGACTGAGCGACTTCACTTCACTTCACTTCACGGAAGCCTGGTGTGCTGTGATTCATGGGGTCGCAAAGAGTCAGACATGACTGAGTGACTGAGCTGACTGACTGACCCTAATGTTCATCATAGCACCGTTTACAATAGTCAGGACACGGAAACAACCTAGATGTCCATTGGCAGATGAATGGATAAGAATGCAGTGGTACATATACTCAATGGAATATTACTCAGCTATTAAAAATGCATTTAAATATATGGAGTTTAGAAAGATGGTAATGATAACCCTATATGCGAGACAACAAAAGAGACACAGATGTGAAGAATAGACTTTTGGACTCTGTGGGAGAAGGCGAGGGTGGGATGATTTGTAAGAATAGCATTGAAACATGTATATTCAGTTCAGTTCAGTTCAGTTGCTCAGTTGTGTCCGACACTTTGAGACCCCATGAACCACAGTACACCAGGCCTCCCTGTCCTTCACCAACTCCCGGAGTTCACCCAAACCCATGTCCATTGAGTCGGTGATGCCATCCAACCATCTCATCCTCTGTCATATGTGAAGTAGATCACCAGTCCAGCTTCGATGCATGAGACAGGGCGCTCAGGGCTAGTGCACTGGGAGGACCCTGAGGGACGGGATGGGGAGGGAGCTGGGAGGGGGGTTCAGGATGGGGAGCACATGTACACCCACGGCACATTTATGTGAGTGTATGGCAAAAAGCACCACAACGTTATAAAGTAATTAGCCTCTCATTAAAAAAAATAAAGAATATAAAGTTCTGACATTATACGATGCAAGAAATATAGCAAAAATGAAATATTTATTCATGTAATAAACTTTTATTGGTCTCATAAAAAAATAAAACTGACTTGAGAAATAATATGAGACAGAAATTGAAACAGAATGTAAATTAATTTCCTCTTAGCACTTGTATGATTCATTTTCTACCTACAAAGCCAGTGATTACCAATATAAAGGCAATTCTGCAAATTTTAAGCAAGATTATAATCAAATTGGGCTTGATCTTTCTGTTGTAATTAGGATTTCCTAGAGTAATATTTTTCTATTTTTTATATATTAATAGCTGCTTGTGCAATAGTCTTGTAGTTTAGAAATTTGTCACTACCCACATAGAAATACAGCAGCTACAAACATTAGAGAACAGGTATTCAAGGACCAGGTCCTAATATGAATTTTTAAAGCCACAGGACAATTAGAATTGTGCAGCAATTAAGCTTCTTTATCTTTATTTTGGCAGGAGAGGAGAAATTGTGGGTGGCAGGAGTCTGGAAGTCTAGAAAAGATTAAAAGATGGTGTTTTCTCCTGTTAATCTCCCTACTCAGTAAGCACCAGCTGTCTTACGTAATGGAACTGAGATTTCCATGGCACCACTTCTGAATAGGAGTCACACTGCAGGGGCTTAGCTAAAACCCTCCTCAGGAATGCTACCCTATACTGAATATTTCATTCAATTCTCATGTGAACACAATAGGCTAAATGTTTATAAATTATATATTAAAAAATCTCATAAACAAACTGTGTTTTTCAAAATCTGCTCCCAAGACAGCCTGATTCAGACTAGATCAATGGTTCTTAAATTTTGGCTCTAGACATCACCCTAGACAATGAATTTTAAACTATTATGTTACGCTAATATAGGTGTGATTTATAGTATTGTACTTTGAGCAATATTTCCCTAAAAATTATTTAAGGTATTTTGTTCTAATCAAGAATCAGTTCCCAAGTGTGCTTCATTTTTATCAGCTCTTAGACTTGTCCCAACATTGTAAGCATTCAAGAAATGGATGAATGACCTGACCTATATTGATACATCTCTCCCACAGGGAATAAACACTATTTTTTAAAAGGTAATTCTTACTTTTTCATCTTAAAATCAGTATATGAGTTTACCTTATTAATTTCAGGAAATTAAAATAATAATATTTATAATTACCTTTACATTTAATTATAGAATAAATATAATTTCTATAATAATAATATTTAGAAGAAATACTAACCATCTGCAAAAGCAAGGGAAAATTTATGTATGTATTTTGTACTGATATCAATGTTTAAATGGAATTGTAACTCTGAGTAAGTCATCTAAATTATCTGATCCCTAGTTTGTTAAGGCAAAATGAGGTATTTGAATATTATTTATGAAAAACTCATGTCTTGATTTTTAATTTTTCAAACATATTTCTCAAAGTAAATACTTAACAATTCACTTTGTTTATTGATTGTTTCACATTATTTTTAAAAACTTGGACCAATGACTTTCAACTCTGGCTTCCCATTAGAATTACAAGAGGAATTCTCTTTTAAATTGAGTTATGATTAATATACAATATTGTATTAGTTTCAGGTGTACAACATTGTGATTCAGTATTTTTATACATTATAAAATGATCACCACAATAAGTCCAGGCACCATCCATCAGCATTACAGAGTTGTTTCAATATTATTGACTATAGCCTTTCTGTGTACATACATCCCTATTACTTATTCTATAGCTGCAAGTTTGGACCTGAATCCCCTTCACCTATTTTGTCTGTCCCCAACTCCACTCTGCTCAGTCACCTTCCAATTTGTTCTCTGTATCTGTGAGTGTTTCTGTTTTGTTTGTTCATTTGCTTGTTTTCTTTAGATTCCACATGTAAATGAGGAATTTAAAAATATATCTCACTTTCGGTCTCACAGCAAATCAACTGAGTCAGAATCCCTAGAGATGAGATTGGTGTCTCATATTTCTTTTAAAATTGTCTAGGTAATTCCAGTGAACAGCTTGAATAGAAGATTATTGGCATGGATTATTGGCAAGGCAGCTGTTACTTCTAAGATTAAAACTTACTCTCTCCACTAAACTTTGCTTACATTTCTATTCTAGCTGATGTGGTTTTCAGGTTATTTTTTCCTTCAGTTGCATAAATGTTTCTTTTCTCTCTATTTTCTGGAAATAGACACAAATAAAAGAAAACACCTAAATATAGACTTATGACAAAATTTTCAAACATCTGCTCTGAGAACATAAAAAACAAATACTAGAATAAAACTGTCATTTTTTTTTTCTGAAAGTCATTTTTTTCATCTTTTATACTTTTTCTTTATTCTGAGATAAGCATTTGTTTTACTATTTTGGTGTTAAAATATTTCTTGAAGAAAATAATGGTGAAATTAGGTAATTGTTTGATATCTTTCTGGCTTAATTTGCAAACTACATTTTGGTAACCCTATGCCTGTTTTCATTTAGCTTGTGAAATGTTCTGGGTAGTCAAAGTTTGGGAAGCATAGACTTAACTCAGCAGATAGCCAGCTCTTCTTAGACCTGCAGAACTTAGGGAAGTGGCTGTTTACCAACAATTACAGTTGTGTTTCAGTTCTAAAAACAACTAACCATACCAATGAGAGTGACTAAATATGAACTGTACATATATATGTTGTTCTTATATGTTGTATACATTATACTTACATATTGGACCTGATTTTCCACTTCATAGCATATTGCCCCTACTGTATAGCACAGGGAACTCTGCTCTGTATTATGTAACAAACTAATTGAGAAAAGAATTTGAAAAGAATAGATATATGTATATGTATAGCTGAATCACTTCTATGCATCTGAAACTATTACAACATTGTTAATCAGCTATACTCTATATAAAGCAAACAGCTAAATAAATAATACAATGGCAGTAAAAGTAGAAAATATTAAGTTCATAATATACTATATATAGCAAGATTGTATTAATTATTCTACAATTGATGAATTTAGGATATTTTCAAATTTTAGCTACTACAATGAAAATTTTAATCAACATTTTACTATATATTATTGCACATGTGCAAATATTTCTATAAGCTACATTTGAAAAATATCTTGAGAAATACTATCATTCTCAAAAAGTAAAAATTATTTTTCATTCACAAGAATTTACTAAATTTCTTATTCTCTCACATCCTCACACTAGATATTGCCATTACCTATCATTTCTCATTAGAAAATTATATCTCTAGAAAAATTCAACTCTTTGTAATTTATGTATTTGAGCATTTCCTTTGATGAACTTCATGTTTATAAACTTTGCCGTATTCTGATTATTTTTCTGATTTGGATTATTTTTCTCTATTGTTCTGACGAGAAAATGGACATTTAAGACATTCAGTGTTTGCCCTAATATTACACACACAGCTCAGATATTGCAAAGGTTACATCTGAGCTCAATAGTTTGACTGTATTGACTGAATTCTTACCACTCTCCTGTTATCACTGATGCTGCTGTGCTGAAAAGGCCAAAGCTAAACAGTGGGGCTAAAACCAAGTACCCAGTCAAGGAAATAAAGATTAGATTTCAAAACTTGTTCTTGAAGAAATCACTGGTCAGAAATCTAGATAGGAAGTAGCCAAAGTAAAGACAATCTCGTGTAAAAGTTCTTGGATGACTGTGTTATATTAAAAGTCAGCAGGAATAAGAAAATAAATAAATGGGAATCTAGGCTTGAGCTCTGGTGGGTTTCCATAGAGTTTGTTTTTATTCTTGCTTATGGAAGACACAAAACTCCATGCAACTCAGCAGGACATGTAACTCTGTGGTAAAGACAAGGCTTATCATCACATCCAGGCACAGCTGGTCCCTGCCAAATGGTCCTAACCTGAGGATTTGCTCTTCTCGTGGTGGTGCTACTGTCACTTCTTGGGTATGTTACACACCTAATAAATCCAGGGGTCATTTCCCTGCGGGCAATTTTATCAAAGGTTTTACAAGAAGACTGCTGCTGTGTGGTTGGGTCTGTGTGTTTCAAAGAAAGAGATAAAAGGATTTTACATTTGCATCTTATCTGTATCTTATACTAGGTGACATCCAAGCCAAGTGACTTAAACATTAGTGATTTAAGCTTCACTCAGGGGCAAGAAAGAGAGTTAGTAGGAAACAAATTCATGAGCAAACTGGCTCCAGAAGTGGATCTGGCAGGCTATACTTTGTAGACCCTAATTAAAACTGAAAGGGCAAAAAGAAACGAAGCAAAGGAAGAGTCAGTCTTTCTGCCGGGAAGGGAGCTTAAATAAAACATTTGAGAAAAAGATGTCTCATTACCCTCTAAATAATGCATATTTTCTTTAGATGTGTTTTTTCTTTTTCATCTTATTATGTTTTCGAGTCCCTTGGACTGCAAGGAGATCCAACCAGTCCATTCTGAAGGAGATCAACCCTGGAATTTCTTTGGAAGGAATGATGCTGAAGCTGAAACTCCAGTACTTTGGCCACCTCATGCGAAGAGCTGACTCATTGGAAAAGACTCTGATGCTGGGAGGGATTGGGGGCAGGAGGAGAAGGGGACGACAGAGGATGAGATGGCTGGATGGCATCACGGACTCGATGGACGTGAGTCTGAGTGAACTCCGAGAGATGGTGATGAACAGGGAGGCCTGGCGTGCTGTGATTCATGGGGTCGCAAAGAGTCGGACAAGACTGAGCAACTGAACTGAACTGAACCTTGAAAATTAACACCTATTTACATAGGTGGTAATATTAAGCTTAACAGAATGCATATATACTTTAATAAAACAGTTTTGGGTAATTCCCTGGTGATCCAGTGCTTAGTACTCTGTGCTTTCACTACCAAAGACCTAGGTTCTATCCCTGGTCAGGGAACTGAAATCCCACAAGCTGAGGTGCAGTCAAAACATAAATTAATTAAAAAAATTTTAAATGTTTTTTATTCTAAACAATACAAAGATATCAGAACATTAATACTTTTATATGAGTTGTAACTTATTCTGAATCCGTTACTATTGCAATTGAGTGATTAAGTTCAATCTTACAAACTACAATTTCAAAGCAAATTTTATTGTCATTTAAATTGTTTTCATTTTTTTGTTGTTGTTTAACAACTTAATTTTTTTGAGTTAGTCACCTGTTTACCTTTTTTTTCTTCAACTGGTGTTCTTTTTTCAGCTCTTACATTTATTCTGATGTTATTTTTCTTCTTCCTTAAGTATATTTTTAATAACTTTATAAAGGTATTTACTCTGTTTTAGTGAACCATTGACTTCCCTGGTGGCTCAGATGGTAAAGTGTCTGCCTACAACACAGGAGACCCTGGTTCAATCCCTGGGTCTGGAAGATCTCCTGGAGAAAGAAATGGCAACCCACTCCAGTATTCTTGCCTGAAAACCCCATGGACGGAGGAGCCTGGGAGGCTACAATCCATGGTGTTGCAAAGAGTCAGGCATGACTGAGCGAATTCACTTTCACTTACCTTTGCTTTTGGTTTTTGAGAGAATGAGGAGAAATATTTTATCAGCTTCCCTAATTGGTTCTCACACTTTCTTTTTTAATTTGTAGTTTTTACCTTTAAAAATAATTGTGATCAAGGATTCAAACTACATAAACTGTTTGCATTAACAATCATTCAGTGATATTAAGTGAGTGTGGGAATTTCCACAAACTTAAAATGTTGTTCAATGTGTCTCCCTTGTGGAAAATAGGCAATTTGTTTTATTCAACTGGTTAAAACTAAAGCAATTTTTGTAAGTCTATTAAGGGAACCCTCATTCCTGCATTTAAACTTTCCATCCAACCCAGACAGATAATCCAGGATATCCTTAAAGTCAACTGATTAAGGGCTTTAATACTCGGCAGAATCTCTTCTCAGCAACACCTATATTAGTGTTTGAATAACTGGAAACTTTAGGTCAACCAAACTGACTCATCTTATAAGCGATCACAGTTATAATCCTCCATTACTGCTTTCACTATCCTCTTCTAGCTCTTTTCTTTTGTTTTCCTCTCTCTTGTGTCTTTTCTCTCTTCCTTCATTCTTCCCGGAGTCTTTAATTGTATACAAATATTTCTGTTTCTCTTCCTTTCTAGAGGCATGGTGCATTTCACTTCCTGGCCCTCAGATAGTTACTTTGGATTCTGTGCCCAGTTCTGGCCAAAAAATATGAGTGTCACTGATGAGAAATCAGCTGGCCATAATATGATGGACACAAACTGTGCCTTAAACAGGTTACAGTCAAGATGGGAAAATAACCTATAAAACCATGAATTATTGACCAATAAGTCTAATTAATTTATAATAAGCTCCCGAGTTCAGAGCCCAAATATAGGTGCAGCTTAGCTGGGCTATGGAATGATAGCTAATAAAACAGTATGGGGGAAGGGAAGCATGGGCATTGTGAAATGCACCTGGTTTCAATACCTTGTGTCAATTTCCCCCAGTTTTAAGTGTGTTCATTTTTTCATGCTTTCTGTATACCTAATTTGTCCTATATACTATTCTAAGATCCCCACTTTCGTAGAGATTGTGAAATAAAATTAGAAATGTAAAATTACATGTTGTGATAAGTATCAAAGAAAAAATGGCTGAGGTGGTGAAAACATTGCTAACCTATTTTAGTTGAGAAGTTCACAGAAGGCCTTTAGAAGGGATGGCAAGAAAACCACAACCTGAGCTAGAGATGAAGTCTGCTGTGTGAAAAGATAAAGAGAGAAAACAGATTGAAGTGCCATAAACTAGGAAAGCTGTGATATCTGAAAAGACATTGTTACCAAAACATAGGAAGACTGATAAGACTGGTAACAGACAGGTGGAGGTTTCGGTTATGCTACATTTACTTACAAATGAGCAGGCAGCAATACCCAAGGTCAAGACGTTTATTTTTAGTTAATTAATTAATGTATTTATTTTAAGTTTTATTTATTGATTTTGAGCTGCAGTGGGTTTTTATTGTGGTGCGCCAGCTTTTCTTTAGTTGCGGCAGGTAGCGGCTATTCTCAAGTTGCTTGCACGAGTTTCTCATTGCGGTGGGTCCTCTTGTTGCAGCTCTCGGCTACCTGGGCTCAGTAGTTGTGGTGTACAGGCCCAGTTGCCCCATGACAAGTGGAATCCTTCTGGATCAGAAATCAAACCCGTGTCCCTCACACTGGCAGGTGGACACCACTGGATCACCAGGGAAGTCCAAGACACTTATTTTTAAGTGCAAAAGGAATCTGTGCTACTTAATGTAAGGTGAAAGCATTTTACCTTAATTTTACCTCTGAAACTCAATTTCCACATATTGAAAATAAAAATACTTGCCCCAAATCAGTATAAAAATTAAAACAAGGCATGTAAAAATCTTAGCAGTCTTGGATTGTTTAAAAAATTAACCAACCAACAAAACCTCAGTACCAAGATATCATCATTTTCCTTAGTAAACATGATCATTTTTTTATGATTCTAGGATAACTTAAATGAAAACATTGACCTAGTTTGTGTGAAAAATCCTGGGACCTTTTCTGTTGTTGTTTCATGGCAGTAAGTTTGGTAGTTAGGTGTTATCTCAGGCTACAGCCAATTTAAGAAAGAAATTTTTACAAATGCTTTAACAGTGAACTGTTGCCATATTTCAACCACTTTTTTCCAGTCACTTTGGCACTACACATAAGACATTGAACCAAGAAGCTGACTCATCCGTGTCCTTTATCTCAACTGGCATTCAGTGATTTACAAGATCCAGAAGGCTTCACATTATGGTTTGTAAAGCAAGTTACCTAAAGTTTATGAGTGACTGAGGCTCATTGATCAAAGATGGGAAAGATATAAAAGGTTATAGAATGAAAGCTGTATTTTAAATTACTTTGGACAATAGAAAAAAGGATGAAAAAGAAAAGTATTATGCAAATATGTGACCATTAAAAAGTTTTAAAGACATTGTGGTTTGTGGAAAAATATTAGAGAATGAAAGCAGACATACTTGTGAATTCTCTGTTTCTCAGTGTTCATATCTTATTGTGCTTTGCCACTATATCTCCATAGAATACCATTATTATTTTTCAATTATACTTTGCTGCAAATCCACTGTGGAATTTGGCAGCTGATATTTAAAACCTCTTAGCCCTAGTTTCATTATATATAAAATGAGAAATTTGGATGAGATAATCTCTAATGTCATAAAAATTAGGTCTCTCATTTCCTTTTTCCCAGAGAGATATGTTATGCTGCAGTTTAATTTGCAAAGCAATTTGACAGCCAATTTTCTTTGATGATATCTTATTGTTGGGGGACTTGAAGATGATAATCTTAAGTCATGCCTACAGAAACCAAAATTCTCCTTGATAAAACACAAAGGTGTCTTCTCCTTGTCCTCTTCTTCTTCTTTCTTCTCCTTTCTTCTTAGCTTTTCTTCCTCTATTTTTCCTTCATTGTAATTATTAGCACTTACAAAGCTCTAACAAAAATTCTTCAATGGAGTGAGTTTAAAAAAATTCCATTGCATAGACAAAACACTAGCATTAAACCATATCCTTTACAAAATGTATCATCTAAAACTAATAGCAGGACACACTTTGCTGTCTTTAATATTTGTAGGCAAATCTAATCTGGGTTTACTGAGACTAAAGAAATTCCTGACTGATCTACCCAAAATCAACTTCCATCAGTCCTACTTTCCTCACTATTCACAATTCCGATCAAATGTAACTTCCTACTAAAAGCCTTTTATCACACCCTCAATATAATCTTATTAGATGCTCCTTTAGGAGACCTCCCTAAAAAGGTAAACATCACATATACCTTAATCATCACTAATATAATTTGAAGCGCAGAGTAGTCTATCAGTTGATATCTGAATATGCAGATGTTTTACAAAAGGAAATGACTGAATGAAAATACCTTAAATGTTACATAGCACAATACTGCAAGTATCACTTTACTTAATAAATGAAATGAAATGAAAATGGGTATTAATCAGAAAAATCTTTTAGATTGTGGAGCTCTAGATTTAGAAACATACAAACGAGAAATACCCCACTCTTTTTCTTTAAGTGAAAGTGAAAGTCGCTTAGTCATGTCCGACTATTTGCAACCCTATGGACTGTAGCCCCCACAGGCTCCTCTATCCATGGAATTCTCCAGGCAAGAATACTGGAGTGGGTTGCCATTCCTTTCTCCAGGGGATCTTCCCGACCCAGGGATTGAAGCTGAGTCTTGCACATTGCAGGCATATTCTTTATCATCTGAACCGCTAGGGAAGACTTTTCTTTAGATATCCACAAATACCTGTTTTTCTGAGTGTGGCCTCATTTCTTTCTGGGGTCTTCTTGGCTGTATAGATAGCAGTGTTCTTAATAACAAGTTCAAAACATTGTGAGACTTATATCTGACTTATAGATATCTATGAGTTTCATGCTGGAAATAGTTTTTCACCTGTTTATGGTTTCTACTTACGAGTGCTAGAACAGCCTCTCAAAGAATCTCAAGTTTTCTAAAGATGAATATGGTTTTAGGTCAGAGCCACATAAAAACACAAATAAATGTTACTTGCCCATCACCTTTAAAAGTACCTTCAACCAGCCCATTGGATAAAAGTATTCTTAGTTTCCAAATTCCTCTTTTTTCCCTTTTTGCTGCTTATTCTTTTATATTTTTCTGTCTGCTTTTAAGAGTTCTGTTGAAGTATAATTGATATACAAAGAACTGTACATATTTAATACATATAATGAGATGAGTTTATGGATATGTGCACACACAGTTCCAGCACTAAAATCAAGAGAATAGACAATCCAACACTTCCCAAAGTTTCCTTGCATTCTCTGATTTTTTTGTGTGCTAAAAATACTAACATGAGATCTACCCTCTTAATAAATTTTGAGGTGTGGTTCTTAGTCTCTCAGTCACATCGGACTCCATGAAATTCTCCAGGCAAGAATGCTGGAATTAGTTTTTTCAATTATACCAAGTTCTTATCACTCTCCTATAAAGTAGGGACAACAGTACTTATCCTGTTCAGGATAAACCAGATGTGATCATGTTTGTATGAAACACTGAAGGGGAGGAACTGGATACAGCCCTGTCACACTGATGGGACTGAACCACCTTACAGACTTTTCTCCTCAAATAGGTTTCCGAAAACTTTAAATTGCAGAGTTCAGGTGAGTAAACACAATTTCCACAACCTCTTATCCTGCAGTCAAGTATGGGTAGTTGTATATGAGCCTTGATTCACAACATTTCCTCTTTGGCTACAAAGGAGAGTGGGGGCTTCTGTCATCCAGGGTCTCCCTGCATGCTTACGGATGGACAATTAGTGTTTCACAACTCCATATTGGTTTTGACTATTGGCTCCCAAAGTCTTTGGGGAATGTCTCGCCTGAAAGATGCTATACAAATTTAAGGCTGAAATCCACATTCTTCTCTTCTGCCTGTTAAAGCCTGCAGAGTCTGTCGTCGCATCAGGTTACCTGCCCTCCAGGGAAGGTAAATAACTATCCGGATGTGCCCATGTTCATGCAGAATGTGTATTTTCTAGTTGCTAATTCATGCTCACTGTAGCTGAAAGGATCCCTGCCCTAGACAGCTCCCTTTGCTCCGAGGCCCTCAGGCTGAGAAGCCAGCCTAACATTTTGTTTTCTTTGTCTACACAAAATGAAAGCTTGCTAACTTAGATCAGACTGTGACCACTCTATTTCTGAAAGAATCTATTCATTACTCTCTGAGCCAGTGTTAATGTGGGAATTTCCCAGGAGGTAGAGCAAAAGAAGCACTGATTCTTTTCTTTTCCTCTGCAGCCTTGGATCCGGCACTTACTAGGATGTGACTGTGGTGAAGTCACTGAACTGTCAAGGGCCCCCATTTCCTCCTCGTCATTTTAAAACAGGAGCAAAATCATCCATCGAACAAATGTGGCTCAGTTGAAAACAATTTTTGTAATTTACCACAGCATAGAAATGTGAAGTATGGTTTTGTCTACCAGAATGTCTAAAACAACAAAACTTGTATGTATCTAAAGATTAAACCAGCAGATTTGAGTAAAACAGGATTCTTGAGTAAACATTAAATGGACTCTGAATTTTTTTTTTTTACATTCTAAATCTTTTGAAGGTACTCGTCTAGTTACACTAGGCACACAGTATGAGTCATGTTCATTACTTGATTCCTATTCTTTCCCCCTCCAACCCATTCTTATTATTTTCTTTTATTTATACTGCTTGAAAGAGAAAGTGAAAGTCGCTCAGTCATGTTTGACTCTTTGCGACACCATGGACTATACAGTCTATGAAATTCTCCAGGCTCGAATGCTGGAGTGGGTAGCCTTTCCCTTCTCCAGAGGATCTTCCCAGCTCACGGTCAAACCCAAGTCTCCCCACTCTGCCGGCAGATTCTTTACCAGCTGAGCCACAAAGGAAGCTCAAGAATACTGGAGTAGGTAGCCTATCCCTTCCCCAGCAGATCTTCCCGACCCAGGAATTAAACTGGGGTCTCTTGCATCGCAGGCAGATTCTTTACCAACTGAGCTATCAGGGAGGCCCCAAAGGTCAGCCCACTGCACTGGATAGGAAATAACTTATAATAACAATTAGATGCTATTCTTTTGGTTGCAAATGGACAGATTTCAACAAGTTAGAGTGTTCAGTGTTGTCCACAAAATACATACTCTCAAACAGGGCTGATACTTGGCCAGGGACAGATCCTGCATGCTGCATGTGGAGCAGACAACAGCAACAAAAACAAACAAACAAACAAAAGCTGAGCAGTTGTCCAGAAGCCCATGATGCATATCTGTGGTAGTCTCATTATCAACCAAAATATTTATACCTGGTATCTCTAGTTGATAATATAGGTGATTTTACCATTTGGTGGTTCTTGTTTCCTCTTCGTATACTGGGGGAGCATTCTTGCATAATTTTTTCTCTAATGATCTATATAATCATATAATTAGAAAAGCAAATGATCTACACTGATGATGCATTTTACGTGAAGGTAATGTAACCAGTCATGATGGTGAGATAGAAAGACAGTGTGAAAGGGCAGTCTCTGAACTGAATGATCATCCAGAGTGATAATTGATGGCGTCATGGGGACCTGTGGGAGACAAGTGATATGGGTGTTGACAGTATGTTTAGAATGACTGTACCAATAAGATGTGTTAATGAGCTAGGGTTTGAGGATGGAACTCTTATGCCTCAAGTTTAAAAGTTTGCTCTCTATAAAATCTGCCATAGATCACAAAACACTGCCTTGATATCCCGAAAACCCCACCACCTGACAAAGAATGATTTCGACCTCGATGGTAGATGTTTCTGCCAACTCTGAGCACTGCAGGAAACAGCCAGGACTCTTCCTCCAAGGTGAGTTTTATGACAGAAAATTACGTGGCCTAAGAAGAAATATTACCTGTTTTGTATATGCACGTATCCATTTTGCCCAAACCTCACAACCTACTTGGAGCTGCAAGGATGACCTGGAAGAAGGTCTGGCTAACTGGCTGCTTTAACTCCCAGGGAAAGTTTCTCTTTATTTATCGCAAGCACTTGGTTTCTGTCTGGATTCATGCTGCATTTTTCATTCCTATATGGGAGAAACTAGTGCTGTGTGTGGCAGCATGGGGGCTGAGTTACTAGGAAGTATTGGTTTCAGGTCCATTCACAACCCTTTATCCCAGCATAGGAAACCTGCGTGGTGAAGATGCTAACATTTAGGTGTTCTGCTCTTGCTCCAGGATTTGTGAGGTTGTGAGAGCTGGGAGTGAGCTGGGCTGCTTGTGTGAAGAAAAGAGAAAATTCCTAAGTTGATTTTCCTATTCCTTAGAAACATGGTAACAAGAATATAGCTTTATGTCCCATGTGAAATAGAAATTACCCATCCTACTAGACTATCCATGTCTAAGGTAACATAGGTCAGACCAATACAGCAGGTATTCTAGTATTCTTTTTTTTGAATAGATGTTTCAGAATTCTGCTGTTCAAGTTTGGGATCCTGGATTTTCTAAATAACTTTCAAGTTCACCATACCTATCTTTATCTTTCTGACGTTCTTACTTAAATAAGTAAATTAGTGAATATATTAAAATTCTTCTGAAAAGATTGTTTTAAAGAGTAAATGAATGTATCTTTTTTAGCTTGTGATTATAGTTTCATTAGAATTCTCTTTCTTTGTTCCTGGGGAATTTTCTCCTGATCGCCATATAAAGCTGAAGCTTACTTGTTTAGAAAAGACCATGATTCTTAACGTTGTTGTTTTTTAATTAAAAACAAATGACACGTAGCGTGTGTGACTTCTTCCATGCTTTATCTTGTTTATTGTTTCTTTCTTCCTGTTAGATTAGAACCTCTTTGAGAATAGGGATATTTTTATGTTATAGTCCTGGCACATAGTGAACACAGAATAAATATATCTCTAATAAGTGGATAAAATGCTTTTGAATGTAATGTCATAAATATAATATATGTAAGTAGAAAGTGCTCCAGGAACCCAAGGGAGGAATAATTAACTAGGTGTAAAAGAGTCAGAACTTTCTTGAGTATCATTCTGGGCTCTGTTTTAACTCTAAGACTCAGCCCCTTTGTGATGACAAAGGAAGTGCCCTCCTTTCCCAAGGACTCACAGGAAGAAACACAGCAAGTGGAGGACTTGGTAGAACTTTTCAAATCAACACAGTCTTGCTATTTTCAGTTTCCAGGAAGCAGCATGAGCTCACCTTCTGATTGGAAAAAGTGGCCTCAATAAGAAGAGAGGTGCTGCTATTCCAGATAAGCCTGGGGAAAAGTCTGTGAATGGAGCTAAAGAGTAACATGGAAAATAAAAAGCAAATGGAAATGTAGACAGGAAGAGAGAGTAGAAAATGGCATTTATCTTGTTATTAGAATGTAAAATTTGAATTATGCCACACACACATCCACACAAGCTTACACCAACAAGGTCAAAAGAAGGAAATTCCCTTGAACAATTCACTCTGAAAGGCCTATGCAATGCAGTTTTCTGAGTGGAAATATGTTAGGGAATCTTACTTGGAGAAATTCACCTATAAGAGGATTCCACTTTGAAGTTTATAACAGTATTGTTGACTATAATCACCACATAAAAAGGAATGATAATTACATATGTGATGTGACAGAGGTGTTAGCTAATGCTACAGTGGGTTTTATATATCATATTACAATACATAAACATTTCAAAACAACACATTGTACACTTTGCACTTACACAGTGTTGTAAATTATATATCAATTTTTAAAGAGAATTCTACATGATACTTTGAAGGGAAGTTTCCTTAATAATACTGACTGGCTGTGAAAGTTTAGACAAGTCACTTAGACTAAACCCCAGCACAAAGGCCTGTGAGAAAAATAGAAAGGAGATAGCAGACATCAGTGTTACATTCTTTAAGACACCGTAAAAATCAAGCTGTTATTGTTTTCCAAACTGAGTGCCATACAAAGGAAGCATAATATAGGGTAGATGTAAGTCGACAAAACATAATTCTCACTTATGAGAAGGTGACTCAGAAAAACAAACTTGATTACACCAAATATTAGAGGATTAAGCCAGAATTAGAGTAAGAGGACACATGTATCCTGCAGAACTAGTTGCTTCAGAAATCATTAACAAATGGAAACATGCAATATACTATATGGGTCAAGTTCTGTTATAAGCAAATTGCATTTAAGCAGGGACTGTACAAATGGCTGCATATTCTTTGTTGTTTTCTTCAGAGTTGATTGCAGTAAATTTGGTCAGGAAGCTTTTTGAAATCTTTCCAAAATCTGTTGCTATAATACCTTGTGTTGGAGATACTTAGCTGCATTTGATTTCCTGTTGATTTTGGCAATCACTCTTTTGTTCATTAATTAATTTATTAATCCAACAAATAATTTATGAGTACTGTACTTATTATTTTGCTTCAGATTACAAAGATGAATATGCAAATATCTTCACCCTCATTATGTGTCCAATGTAATGAAAGAATCGGCATAGTAATAAATGATTAGATTTTATTGTAAGATAAAAACAAATTGTTGACAACTTTGTCAGTGATATGTAAAAAGCAATTTGAACAAAGGAATAAATTTTTTAGGTAGTTGGATGTAAAATGTGAAAGTAAGATTTCAGGAGCTTGGATGATAGAAAAGGGTGAATTGAGTGTCAGGAAATGTTGAAAGACTATCACCATGATCTTCCTCTGTTAGTCCTGAAATTCTCAGAAAAATTGCTGAACTAGTGAAAAATCAAGAATGATTTTTGATGGACAGTGGTGAAGGGCCCACGGTTTGTATCTCTTATGACTTGAAACTCAACTAAGATAGAAAGCAAGGAGGTCAGAACCCTAAATCTGAGAGAAGCATGAAGAAATGGGAACTGCATGAGAAGTCCTTGCTACTGCAGCAGAACCTGGAATGAAAGTGTGGGACATTTTTGCCAGATCTTGAAGCATTAGAAGGGTTCACAGCCAGTCACTGTAGTACAATGTGGTAGAGAACATTCAGAATATGAGGACACACAGGAGAGATTACCTAAGACTATTTTTTCACCTTATCAGGGACACATTTTTATTTCTTTGTTTTTTTTTTTTTACTTTTTAAATTGAAATATAGTTGATTTATAATATTATATCAGTTTCAGGTTTATATAGAATAGTTAATGTCTTTATTGATTATATTCCCTTTAAACTTATTACTAAATCATGGCTCTGTCTCCTGTGCTGAACAATATATCCCTGTTACTTATCTATTTCATACATAGTAGTTTGCATGTCTTTTTAAAATTTATTTTTAATTGGAGGATAATTACTTTACAGTGTTGTATTGGTTTCTGTCATACAACAATGTGAATCAGCTATAAGGACACATGTATCCCTACCTCTTAAACCTCCCTTCCACCCTCAGCCCCATCCTATCCCCCTAGGTCATCATAGAGCACCGAGCTGAGCTCCCTGTGTTGTACAGCAGCTTCCCACTAGCTGTCTATTTTACACATGGTAGTGTATATATGAGGCTTCCCTGGTAGCCCAGCAGTAAAGAATCCGCCTGCAATGCAGGAGATGCGGGTTTGATCCTTGGGTCAGGAAGATCCCCTGGAGGAGGGCATGACAACCCACTACAGTATTCTTGCCTGGAGAATCCCATGGACAGAGATGCTAGGTGAGTTACTGTCCATATGGTCACAAAGAGTTGGATGTGAATGAAGTGACTGAGCACACACTCCAGCAGTGTATATATGACCAGGGACACGTCTTATATATCCGTCTTATGTGTGTTAACCATCCACAGAATAGTTCTAGTTTAAATTTGTTTCTCAATAAAAATTGCTATGTTTTGTTATAAAACCAAATAATTAGGGTACTTCTAAATATGTCAGTACAAGTGCTCCTGGGGCAGTGAGTAACATGTTATCTAAGATCATTAGCTGATCTTTTATAAGAATACCATCTTGAGGAGTGTTTAAAGAAGGGGACTGGAAGAAAAGAAGAAAGGGCACCAAGAGAAATGCAGAAAAGATCTTTGAAAGAAACAGTATGTCTCACTCTACAGTAAATAAATAAATAAATAAATAAATAAAGGTGCCAGGGGAAGATCTGATGATATATCCAGTTCTCCTAGTTTTGGACTTTCCGCTAATATGTATGAGAATTCTAGGTAGAACAGGGAACATTTATATTGGCAGTGTAATATTTTTCCAGTCACCAAAGTCAATGAAACTACTTTGCTACAAAGATAATTCCCAAAAGGTCATGATTATCTTCTTACTTTAAAAATTTTCCTTCGTGTGTGTGTGTGTGTGTGTGTGTGTAAGAAAGAAGGTACACAGATA
Organism: Nanger dama; assembly: GCA_917880005.1. Lineage (NCBI taxonomy): Eukaryota > Metazoa > Chordata > Mammalia > Artiodactyla > Bovidae > Nanger > Nanger dama. The sequence continues at coordinate 2,425,182 of CAKJTW010000075.1, forward strand.
TATGAAAACTATGCTTCTGGTATTTTTGATCTACACAGGGAGCACTCTTCTATTTTACTTTGATTTTCCTACTTTGTCCTAATCCTTAGTCTCATTTCTTTATAAGAGAGAAAATGTATAATATTATGCAATGCATGCATGCTCAATCGTGTCCTACTCTTTGCTACCCCATTTACTGTAGCCTGCCAGGATCCTCTGTCCATGGAATTTTCTGGGCAAGAATACTGGAGAGAGTTGCCATTTCCTACACCAGGGGATCTTCCCAAACAAGGGATCAAGCCTGCATCTCTGACATCTCCTGCACTGGCAAGTGGATTCTTTATCACTAGTGCCAACTGGGAAGACCATATATTATTATATGTGTCACTTATTATATCATTCATATTGTTATACACACAATATATTATATATGGATATATATATACACATATACAATAATTTTGGTATTTTATTTCTATATAGTTTTTATATTTCTGAATAGTAGTGTGATACACATTTCTCACTTACTTTCCACCCAGAATTATGTTTTTAGATTTATTACTTTACATACATCTGGTTTGCTTCTAAATTCTCAAAATATAACTAATACCATGGTCAATATGTTTGTCCATTTCCTTGAAAGACTTTATGCTTTGATTTAGGAGTTTAATACTGTGCTTCAGGGTTTATGAATATTGATTTACACTAAATGTTGTGAGATTGATTACCAGTTTGGTTGCTACATTTTACACAGCTACCAGCAGTGCAAAGAGATTCTTTGTCTTCTTAAATCCCTGCTGATATGTGATGGTAGCCAGCATCTCAATGTTTGCCCTTTGGTTGTGGGAACATGACATTTTATTGCTGTATCCCTTCCTTCCCAACACAGAAGCCAGATTTTAGTGGATACTCATAAATGTATATCAAATACTATGAAAAATTGAATAACACACATGTGATTGAAAGGTAAAACACTTCCATCTGAAATAAATACTTCTGTGGTTTTTTAAATATGATTTTAGTAAGCTTAAAGGATTTCAATACACAAGAAAATTACATCTTTCTGAGCCAGCTCTTTGGAGCTCTCTGGCAGACGAGTTGAGTTTAGTGGAGGTCAATTGCTGTTTGGATCCAATATTTTATATGCTGTTGACTTTAACAGCTTAACATTTTTGCTAGGGTTTTTTTCCCCTGATACATGAAATAATTATGATTTAGTGCCATATTTATGGCAGTGAAAATTTTGTGATGTAGTAGACATACTTTTTAGTTGTCTTCCTAATCCATGCCCCACTTTTCTAAGAACTGACTGTTCCTCTACTCGCAGAAGGGTTGTTGTCTATAAAAAATGGCTACTACCAATTGTACCAGGTATGGACACAAAATCTAAGCAATGTATCTTTGTGATTTGGATATTAAAAGGTCGCTTCTAGCCAAAGGGAAGTCCCGTAATTCCCCCAATCTCAATAGCTGATATAGGCTAACAGAAGAGAAAGAGTATTGAAGTTTAACTTGGCCTGTGAGTTCCATGAGGAACTCTTTCAGTCTTCTTCTAGTCAGAAAAGAAGAAAAGAAGTCTTCTTCCACTTCTGAGCATATGCAGCCATATCAATATGGCAAGAGGAAGTGTTTCTGCTGCATAGAGCTGCCCAGAGAATAAATGTGTTTTTTTTTTTTTTTCTTATGAGGCTAACTTAGCATATCTGTGTTCTCAACAGTTGCCCTCCTACCCATGCTAAATATTAAAAAGTCATCCCTTCAACATTGTTAAGAGGTCATGCTGATAAACCAGTTAATTTAGACAATAGTCTAAGGATTCTCCACAAGGAGAGGCATTTAATGGTTGTGTGTAAACTTGGGAAGCCTGGGTGAAAAAAATTTTAGCTCAGAGTTCCCTTAGTATAAACTAATTAGATTTTACATAGGAGTATAGCATCTAGACATACTAGTTTTAATTAGTCTCCAAAAACAATGTGACTTGGGTGTAAGACAAATTAAGGAGCTATAAGATGTCCAAGTTCACCAGAGAACATGGAAAATATAAAAGTAGATTTTAGAAATGGAACCTATACATATATATATATATGGGCTTCTCTGGTGACTTAGTAAAGAATCTGCCTGTGATATAGGAAATCTGGGCTCAATTCTTGGCTTGGGAAGATCCCCTAGAGACTGAAACAGCAACCCACTCCAGTATTCTTGCCTGGAAAATCCCATGCACGAGGAGTCTGGTGGGTTACAGTGCATGGGGTCTCAAAGAGTTGGACATGACCGAGTGACTAACACTCGTTCATATATGTGTGTGTGTGTGTGTGTGTGTGTGTATGTGTGTGTGTATATATATATATATATATATATATATATATATAATGGCAGATGTCTTGTCTAGTTGTCAGGAGTCCTAGAAAGAGAAGAACTGGAAGATCAGGGAAAAGGAGGTCTGAAGGAGAGGCATTTGGTAGTAGTCACATATTTGGAAATATTTGTATCACAAGTTAATGCCACCAGAGATCAAGGACTGTTGAACAGAAATAGCCTAGCAGGTGTTATGCCTGAACCTGCTGATGACTAAAACTGCCATTCTCTGTCACTGGCCACCCTGGTGCCAGCACAATGGACACATGCAAGGAGGGGCTATTTGGAGATATATAGCGGTTGTGCATGTGGCCCCAAATATGAGTTCCCATTCACAAAAGACTGACTTAGCTGTTGTCCCTGGAAAGTGTCCAGCCAGTCAGCAGCAGAGACTGACACAGAATCTCTAATACAGCATCACTCCTTCGAGAGAGAGATCAGCCCCAAACACGAGGGCAAGTTGACTCCATTGGGTTTCTTCCTCCCTGGAAGGAGCAATGATTCATTTCCATTGACTGTGATAGGTACAATATTGCCTTTAATACCCTTAGTTTATTTTTGCTACCCCAGAACCTCAAATGACATTATTTCAGGGTTAGCAAGGTATTTAAACCACCAACATTGGATCCTACATACTACTATAACAGACCACAGAACCCATTCTGTAACAAAAGGAGAGGTAATGAGTACTTAATGGAATTCAGTGTTCCTACCATCTATTGCACTGCCTGTAAGCCTTTGGCCTGAGAGAATGCTGGAATGACCTTTGAAGGCACAGATGAGCACCAGCAATAAAGCTTTGGGGGAAAGAGAGCCATCCTCCTGGATTAATAAGTACATTAACTTTCCATGATACTGTGCCCCCACCATATGCAATGCATAGGTCTAGGAACCAAGATATAGAAGTAGGAATGGACCCATTTATCATGATTCCAATTATTTGCTTAAGGAATAACTTGTGCTTTCTATACCCACAAATGTGAGCTCTCTAGAGTTTCTGGGCTTAGAGGTCACGGTTTTTAAAGGAAGAATGTACTAGGTAAAATAGCAATGTGTAAGTGTTAGTTGCTCAGGCATATCTGACTCTTTGCAGCTCCATGTGCTATAGCTTATCAGGCTTCTCTATCCATTGAATTCTCCAGGCAAGAGTACTGGAGTGGGTAGACATTTCTTTCTCTGGGGGATCTTTCTGAAATTTCTGACCTTTTGATCTTTCTGATCAAACCCTGGTCTCCTGCATTACAGGCAGATTCTTTACTGTCTGAACCACCAAACAGCAAAAGTCCTATTTAAATTTAAGCTATAGCTTCTGCCTGAGTCTTGGAGATGCCTTACCTTTAGTGAATAGAGTACAAGAAGAGAAGTCACCATTCTAGCAAGGAGGAACGTGTTTGTCAAAGAAGTGATCCATGCCAGTATCTCTTGTCATATGCTTGGCCAATCTTTATTACAAGTGAAGGAGTACAGTAGTTGCAGCTTGAGAATAGCATGGTGACCAGAGGCTCATATCCTTCAGGGATAAGATCCTGTGTCACACCACCAGGTAAGCCATCTGGATTCTATTAAAGACACTAGCTGAGGAGAAGATGTATCTAGAGTTAATGAGAGAAGGATATAATGAGAATCATGATGCCAGCTTCAGTGGTTCAAGGACGTCTACTGAGAGTCTACTGTAATTGGCCCTGCTCAACTTGTTTTTATATGTTTCCTCCATCAAGAGGCCAGCCAGTCTCCTGGAGGAACTACTCTGGGACTTATCTGAAGAGGTGGATCTAGAGGCTGCAGAGAGTACACTATCGTGTTCTTGTCCACATTTCCCAGACCAAGCCTGCAGGATTAAAAGACATATTCCCCAGATGCTGGGAATGCAGCTGAATGACAGCCCTAAACCTGTTAATTCTCCCTGGAAGTTCCTGGTTTAAAAGAGCCTCTTTGGGACTTCCTGGCAGTCCAGAGCTTAAGATTCTGCACTTCCACTGCCCAGGGCATGGGTTCAATCCTGGTCAGGAAACTAGTGTTCTGAATGCTGCAGCCAAATAAGTAAATAAACATAAATTAAAAAGAAAGAAAATAAAAGAGCCACTTTCTTGAGACTGCATCTGCTTCCCAAAGGAAACTTGCATATCATGATGGCTTAATGTAGGAATATCAAACACTGCTCTCTCATTCCGATGCAGGACTGGCAATAACAATTCCACTTTCAGAGCTCCTGTGGGCTTGGCTGAGGCCCAGTGTGGTTGCATCACTGCTCAACTTTTTCCTCTGTCCACTTACGCTAGCTTCCCTCTCTTAAATCCAGTCCTACGAGTACTCTCTAAAAAACTTCCTCCATAATAATCTCCATCTCCGGGTTTACTCCCCAGAAACCAGATCTGCAAGAGTAGCAATTAATTAATTAATACTTAAGTGCTTTAAAAGTATTAATATCTCCAAACTGCGAGAGATTGCTTACTATGAAATAATAACATCAAAATATTTGCTATTTAAAATTCTGTATTCATAAGTTATGAGATTTTCCTGTATAGAACTTTCTCAAAGGGTTCTCTTAGCATTTGGTTACCTTTTAAAATCAATTGTTGATATCTTTTGTTATTGCAAAGAAAAGATGAGGAAAGAAATAAAACTTTATCAAAATGTGTGCTAATTGTACCCTTGGCATTATATTATCACATACAATCTCTAAGAGTTGCATGAAATAGATATTCAAGTCAAATATTTCTTCATCATGTCGCTATCACAGAGGTAGTTATATCGTGAAGGCAAAGAAGCCTTTCAGGGTTGTAATTTACATGGGCTCTTGCAAAGATTTTTCTAGGAACCATGGCACTACGTGCTTGGTGGTGTCTGTAAATTTTGCAAAGTGTTTCCTAAAATTAGGCTTCTAAAAGAAGGACTCACGATTTATGTAAGTTTCAGGCGCCACAAAACCTGGATTTGCCTTTGGTGCTATTCAACGCTTTGGATTTTTTTCATATTGGCTCTATGCTCAGTCAAATTGGGCATTGGCTCCAAGTGAGAGCCAGCATTAATTTTATGCCACTGATTTTTCCTGTAATGTGATCAAAGTTTTGGGTGAAAGCTTAGTTTCTTTCATTGAATTTGGATTGCTATTCCTCTAGGACTTCCATTATTTTTTGAGGGCAGAAATAAGCTTCTCATTATCAAGATTTCTAGGTTTTCAGCCTAAAATTTTCTAATCGCATCACCATGCTGGAGCAGGTTGATAGAATGTGAAGAAAATTGGCCTGCATACCAAAGAAACACTTCCAATAAGTTTTCCCTGACCTTAGGAGTGTGAGAGCAAGACTTGAAAGTGATTCTCTGAGCATCCGTCTTGCTCAGTGTAAGAAACCATAACTCTCAGCCAAGTGTCTCTTTCAACCTTCTTTGCTCTTTAAAGGTTTTTTTTTTTTTTTCCTGGCCCAACAATTCCCCCATCACTTATCAATAGGGCATGTAGTCATTTTTCTTAAAGGTGAAGGACTGTCTGTAATGGTAATGATTAAAGCTGATTTGAAATAAAGCAAATGAATTTGTATATGTTACCAAAATTGATAATAATTCACATCAAATTCTTTCATAACAGCTACATATTTTGGGACAAGCTTCCTGCTATTGAGCAGGATATTATAATGAATATAATGATGAATATTGTTGAATATGTAAAATAAATTTTTATTTTTAATTTCAGCTAAAATTAGCATTGGTCTTTGATTATCCATGTTCTGAATGCATGACATAAAATTGTTGATCTGACAATATTTCTCATTGTTCTATGTGTTCATTTTTAAAACATACTTTTGTTGTTGTTGTTTACACATTAAGGTATGTCCGAGAATACTGGAATGAGTTGCCATTTTCTTCTCCAGGGGAATCTTCCTGACCCAGGGATTGAACCCCCATCTCCTGCATTGCAAGAAGATTCTTTACCACTGAGCCACCAGACAAGCCCAACTTATGTGGGACCCCATAGATGGCCTCCCCACCAGGCTCCCCCATCCCTGGGATTCTCCAGCCAAGAAAACTGGAGCAGGTTGCCATTTCCTTTTCCAATGCATGAAAGTGAAAAGTAAAAGTGAAGTTGCTCAGTCATGTCCGACTCTTCATGACCCCATGGACTGCAGCCTACCAGGGTCCTCTGTCAATGGGATTTTCCAGGCAGGAGAAGTGGAGTGGGGTGCCATTGCCATCTCCATAAAAGCATATTAACATGGCTTAAATAATTTGTTTAAATACTTTTCCTTTTTTTTTTTTTGAGAGGAATTATGGGAGAATACTATCTCTGAGTCCTTAGTCATGGATCCTGTTCATCCTCAGTGCTTTTTCAATTTTCATCAGATGCTAGGATCATCTTATATGGGGATTGGGCCTAACTCCACCATTTGTACCTGCTTCTTACACTTTTAAGTGGCACTAGTGGTAAAAAAAGTCACTAGCGAATGCAGGAGAGGTAAGTGACCCAGGTTCGATCCCTGGGTCAGGAAGAAGGGCAAGGCAACTCATTCCAGTATTCTTGCCTAGAGAATCCCATGGACAGAGCAGGCTAGTGGGCTACAGTCCATAGGGTTGCACAGAGTCAGATGCAACTGAAGCGCCTTAGCACTTACACTTTTAAGTCATATCAAACAATACAGATCATGGTTTCCTGACATGGAATCTACTGAGGATTGGTCTAAGAACAGACACAAAGGTCTCAGAAAACCCCTCAAATGGAATCCCAAACCATACGTATCTGGGCATTTTTAAATGCTTTTGAAACAGTTAATAATGTCCTATAAAATATTTTATGTTAATTCAGTACTTCAGGAGTATGGAGATGACCCATTAACTATTTCTTCATGGGACTATAATGCTTTGGGGCTGGTTCCTAAATTTAGACGTAGTTTATTGGTTCAGAGAAAAACAATCTTCTCCTAAGCATATTTTTGTTGAAATTCAAAAACTGATTATAATCACCATTTCCCACAGAAATAGCCGACCTCAAAAGTTGTGACCCTGTGAGGTGGGTAGAAAAATGTCTCTCATCAGGGAATACATTTCTCACCACGAATTTATTCCTTTAATCCACTCTAATTCAGGGAGTCTTAGCTTTCTGTTTTCAGACTTTAGAAGGCCTAGTATCTGTAGAAAGATGAATGTGGCAAAGGTTAGGAAAGCACACAACAAGAGCGAATCTCATTGGAAGGTGCATTTTCTGTCCTGAAGCAACATCATCTTTATTACACTCAGCACAGAGGCAGGCATTATTTTTAGACAGGGTCATTCTATGATCTTACCCTGCACTCAGATCTCAATAATATTTTAATGACAAGAAATCCAAACACTTATCAAGACAAAATAAACTACATGACGGAACAATGGAAAATGGATATTATACGAGAAAGTTAAAGTCCAATATTCTCTTCTCAGTCAAATTAGAGAAAATCAGGTTAATTCAGTGAGATAAGCTGGTAGACTAAGACTAAATATTTTTAAGATATCCATTCTCTCCAACTTAATTTATAAATGTAATATAACTCTATTTAAAATTCCAATAGGATGCTTTAGCTGAATAGATTCTAATTACTTTTAATTCAATAAAGGTAAAATAACATGGCACAATTGTTTCCCTGAAGTGGGAAGCCTCCAAACTTATTCTTATAGTTTTTCTTTATTGAGTACTGTTTATAGGTGGCATCTCTGTAAAGCTTTTGGTAATTTCTTTCAATGAAAGTAACTGTTCTTTCCTTCTTTGATCCCATTAGAAATTCATCTGTACCATTCTTTTAAGATGCACTAATTCCTACCATGGGCTTCCCTGGTAGCTCAGTGGTAAAGAATCTGCCTGCAATGCAGGAGACACAGGTTTGACCCCTGGATCAGGAAGATCCTCTGGAGGAGGGTATGGCAATTCACTTCAATATTCTTGCCTGGAGAATCTCACAGACAGAGGAGCCTGGAGGGCTACAGTCCATGGGGTTGCAAAGAGTCAGTGACACAACTGAAGCGACTGAGCACACACAGCCACACACACACACACACACAATTCCTGCAAAGGTTATATTTCTGTACATTTTACCTCCCTGAAGAATACAATACTGTGTGCTCAGTGGTGACAGACTCTTTGCGACCCCATGGAATGTAGTCTGCCAGGCAAGAATCCTGGAGTGGGTTGCCATTTTCCCCTTCAGAGCATCTCCCTGACCCAGGGATCAAATCCAGGTCTCCCGCATTATCAGGGAGATTGTTTACCACTAGTGCCGCCTGGGAAGCCCCCATCACGGTGATGTCTTTATCCTTAGTCTAGCCTTCCAGTCCAAGTGGGCTGCTGTCTCCTGAGAGCACTGGCTTTTCATTAAGAATGTGCTCGTGCTATTTACTTTCTAAGCTCTAGTCCTACCACAGACCTTCTGTTAGAACTTGTGCTTTCATCATGAGCATAAAAGCTTTCCAAAAACCAGTCCCCAAAGAATGATTTTCAGTTGACGTCCAGTGCCAAAAGGCGGAGGTGTGGTTTTCAGAGCATTCCCCCAGCTCCCTTGCCTTGCAAAACTCTGCTGTCTTCCCATTAAAGTTGGCTGTGTCAAGCAGGCAGAGATCTCCCGCCCTCCCCTCCCCCAGCAACGTGGGGAGAATATGTTTCACTCTTTTGGATGTTATGTTCTTTGTCTTTCAGGGAGACAGGCCCAAATGATATCAGTTTTCAGCAAGTCTCTGGCTGCCATGAGGAAGCAGAGACTGTCAACTTGTTGCTTCTCCCAGTTGAAGCCAGAAATATGTCTATGGTGGGAGTCCCAGGGTGTGCTCTGCAGACTGACACGTTCTGTGTGGTGGAGAACAACATGTGCTCATGCCTTGGTGAGGACTTCTTCCTCCCTGTGATGTTCTCATTTTTCCAGCCCTGTTCTGTGACCTCCCAAATCTGCTTGGCAGTTATAAACAGTGGGTACATCTAGGAGTTGCTGAGAGAGGGAAAAAAAAAGTTTCTAACAGCTGCTGGTATAGACAGGGAAGAAGCTTATCTGCATTTTGACAAAATTCAGTATTTTGAAATTTAAGGTATAAAAATAAAGATTTTTTTTCAGAATTGAAGTTAGAGACAAGCATAATGACAAATTAAGTTCAAACTAATTAAATCATTATCTAGCAAATGATAAGGAATTTATTTAAGGAATTCTAATTGAGCTCCATGTATAGAGTTACAGGGACCTGCTTAACATTTGCAATATCTTTGTAAGACAGTCACTGACCCAAAGTGCAAGTTTGTGTAATCCCTGGTGATTTATAATCAGTGATTCTAGAGCATTCTTTCAGTCTTATTACAACATCCAATCAAAGTAATTGTCAAAACTATCAAAAGAAATAGGGACTTCCTTGGCAGTCCAGTGGTGAAGACTCCATGCTTCCAATGCAAGGGGCACGGGTTCCATCCCTCATCAGGGAAATAAGATCCCACAGCTGTGTGGCATGGCCATATGTAAATAGATAATAAAGTTACAGAGTTTTAAAATAAGGAGGTTTATTTTAAAAACTGAAAAATAAAGGTGTAAGTGAGAGATTAACCTTCTCTCTAGTGTTGTAAACCATGTGAACAGTTTAACATATTTGTTGTATGTAGCTGAATTTAAGGGATTTCCCTGGTGGCTCAGATGGTAAAGAACCTGCCTGCAGTGTGGGAGACCCAGCTTAGATCCCTGGATAGGGAAGATCCCCCAGAGAAGGAAATGGCTACTCACTCCAGTTTCTTTCCTGTAGAATTCCATGGACAGAGGAGCCTGGTGGGCTATGATCCACGGGGTCAACTTTTACAAAGAGTTGGACATGACTGAGTCACTAACTCTTTCCACTTTCAGCTGAATTTTTGAAAATGCACATTTACTAATAGATACTGACATAGCCCACTGCTATCAAGAATATATTTAGTAGAAGAGAACAATGGTTACTGATGACACAGGGCAATGATTTTCAAATTCTGTTTGATGCCTAAATATTTCCCTCCCAGCCCAACATAAAGGATAATTGTGTTAAATTCACTAATATTTATCAACTGAATTATATTAAGTACCAATATTTATAAATTGATTGTGAGGATTAAAACCAGACCAATTTCTACTACCTTCCAATCTCCTCAACATAGTACATCTATTACCTACATGAACCCAAGGATTCTCCATAGAATCCATACCACAGGTTCCTAAGGTTTTCTACTCAGTTTTATAGCTGTGAATCTATAAGGTATAATAATGACTATCAAATTATACCAACTCCAGCATGACCTTAAAACAATAAAAAAACAGGAGGGATGGCATCAATATAAGCAATGACAATATAAACCAAAATATATTGTTTGTTTGGATTTTGAGACTAGTATTGCATTAAGATCTTTATTGTATGATTATCATATTTATTCTTTGTAATGACCTCCTTATAAGGTGCGTATCATTTTAACCTTTTTTTACACTTAGGTAAGCCTGGGATTTGAGATTTTAAGTAACTTCCCCAAGGACATGCACAGCATCAAAGATAAAATTTGAATCTATCTGATTTTATACAACTTCTTGCCAGTAATTTTACATCCTATGTTGTAACAACTTCTCCATCAGTGAATGTCTCTGTTAGACTCTTCAGCTTCCATAGTAAAATGTCAGCATTCCTAAATATACAGTTAAATGTAAAAATACACTGCATTTCTGAACCCCCAAAATGTACAGTAACATCGGGCTGTGTTAGTGAGTACAAATTCCAGTTGTTACTGACCCTTTCCAGGAAAAACCAAAATAAAAGATTTGATGTTTATGGAAGGTCATTTGAAGACCATGCAGTCTATTAATTCTTAGATTTTCTATCATTCAATTATGTATCAAGCAAGAGGAGGAGAAATTTGAGATTGTGAAAAACAAAAATTTGCACCTGGACACTTCAGAAAAAATGTATCACTAATTAAAATCATACATACAGAGAGACAGTTCGATTTAGTTTTGTATTTGTTTCATTATGCTATAAATATATTGAATTTGAGGCTCTTGTATGATAGATGTGGAAATTTTCAGTAATGGTTGGAGTTATGTACTTGAAATTAGGGAAAGAAGGTCAGAGTTATGAGTAGTGATTTGGTAGTTAGCTAGAGCTAGAGGGAGGGCTTGATAAAGCACAAGCTGGAATCAAGATTTCTGGGAGAAATATCCATAACTTCACATATACAGATGACACCATCCTTATGGCAGAAAATGAAGAATAACTAAAGAGTCTCTTGATGAAAGTGAAAGAGAAGACTGGAAAAGCTGGCTTAAAACTCAACAGTCAGAAAACTAAGATCATGGCTTCTGGTCCCATCACTTCATGGCAAATGGCAAAACAATGGAAACAGTGAAAGACTTTATTTGGGGGGCTCAAAAATCACTGCAGGTGGTGATTGCAGCCATGAAATTAAAAGATGCTTGCTCTTTGGAAGAAAAACTATGGCCAACCTAGACAATATACTAAAAGCAGAGACATTCCTTTGCCAACAAAGGTCCATCTATAGTTTTTCCAGTAGTCATGTATGGCTGTGAGAGTTGGACTATAAAGAAAGCTGAATGTCAAATAACTGATGCTTTTGAACTTTGGTTTTGGAGAAGACTCTTGAGAATCCCTTGGACTGCAAGGAGATCCAACCAGTCCATCCTAAAGGAGATCAGTCCTGAATATTCATTGGAAGGGCTGATGCAGAAACTGAAACTCCAATACGTTTGCCACCTGATGTGAAGAACTGACTCATGTGAAAAGACCCTGAGCTGGGAAAGATTGAAGGCAGAAGGAGAAGGGATGAAAGAGGATGAGATGGTTGGATAGCATCACTGACTCGATGGACATGAGTTTGAGTAAGCCATGGGAGTTGGTGATAGACAGGGAGCCCTGGTGTGCTGCAGTCCATGGGATTGCAAAGAGTCGGGCACGACTGAGTGACTGAACTGAGAGGGAGGTGACAGTTGAAGTTATCAGGAAACAACTTTCAAGAAAAAGAAAAAGAATAAAAGAAGCTGTAAATGACATGTCCAAAACTCTTTTGCCAAGGATGATGTGAGATATAGGTCTCCTTCCTGCTGCAGTTTGTTAACAAGCAGTAATGTGAAATGTGATTGCCAAAAATAGTTTAGAGATTCTGGTAGCTTGAGCCGAGCTTCATGAGTGTGAGTGGTATTCATAATGGTGACAGTAGAGGGGCGTAGGAAGGAAATTGCTGCTGCTGCTGCTAAGTCGCTTCAGTCGTGTCTGACTCTGTGCGACCCCGTAGACAGCAGCCCACCAGGCTCCCTCGTCCCTGGGATTCTCCAGGCAAGAACACTGGAGTGGGTTGCCATTGCCTTCTCTGTAGGAAGGAAGTAGAAGCATCCTGACCTCTGATACACATCAGTGACAGTGTGCTCTTGGATTCAGTAGTACAAAGGTGCTCTTTCTAGCTTCCAATCCTCCAATCCATCATACAATTTTGTAAGCAACCAATTTCTAAGACTCACACCATACTCCTTGAACTATGTAGAGTGGTTTGCTTCCTTGCTGGACTCTGACTGACACGCTGGTCAACAGGAAAATGTTTTTCACATGTGAGTCAAAAATAACAAAGACTGACAAATAACCATTGCTTTAAAAAAAAAAGAGTTACTTAATGGTACTGATAAAACAGCTTTGGTACAATGGTGAGAATGTATATAGTAATGATGGTGTGGTGGTGGTGATGATATTAATACTTACTGAGTGCTTACTGTGTGACAAGCATTCTTCTAATTGGCTATCTGTTTTCACTCAGTTGTTCCTGCTACTACTGTTTGGAGCATGTGTATTAAATGTGTGTATTACAGGTGCAGAGACTGAAGAATCAAGATTTTATATTCACTGCTCAGTATTACATAAGTTTAAAAAACTGATGATGTCATTGGTAATCCCACAATCTGATGTCCAAATTTATGCTTCTAATAACTATCTTGTTCTGCCTTGAAGTATGAGTGCAGAGTATAAAGGAACAACAACAACCAAAAAGCAACCCCAAAGATGAGACTAAGAGTGTGAATTATCATGGTAGTCCATATGTAAAATGTAATAAGAATCATGGAAAATGAGCCAGATTTAGAAAGACAGAGTGTAAATAGTGGACCATCAATCTTTGCAGTGATGATCTAAAGAAGCAAGTATGGGTGTGCTTAGGGGTGAGCAGTCTGAAGTGAATTCAATATGAAGGAGTAGAAAGGCTTGACCATCTGTGTGACCTCAGTTTTGTGAATGAAGTCTGTGAGTCTGTTAAGAGTCCTCCACAGGCATTGGACATCCCTGCCAGGTCTTGCTAAGTATCCCAAACTGCAAGACCTAACTCTACTTTGACCTTGAAATGGTTCTTTCCTTTAGCTAATTATGTAGACTATTCTAAGAAGTAGGTGAAGGCAATCACAGTACTTTAAAAAAAAAATATTTTACTTATTTATTTATTTATTTGACTATGCTGGGACAGTTGTAGCATACAGGATGTTCTATCTTTGTTGTAGCATGTAGGATCTTGAGTTGAACTATGTGGAGATATTTACTTGAGGCACGCAAACTCTTAGTTGCATGTGGGATCTACTTCCCTGACCAGGGATAGAATCTGGGCCCCTGCATTGGAAGCAGAGTCTTAGCTGCTGGACCACTGGGGAAGTCTATTAATATTTGCTCCTGTCATCTATAAAATGGGTGCATTAATTCTGCCTCATAGTATTATATCATGATGCAATCACTAACATTTTATAGGCTTCTAAAAAAGTTAGTTCTAACTTTCACACATAATTGTAGCAAGAGGTGTGTCTGCAATTAAATTCCAACATGGCCATCTGGGAAAGTTCAGGCATTTACTTTTACCTCAAGGAAGATTGACAATAGAACGCTGAGCCCTGGATGCTACTAAGCAGAGAAAAGAAAGATAATTTTGAAAACCCATAGTTTTCAAAAGAAATGCTTTTGTAAAGATAGAGAATCACAGTGACTCATGTGATAATTGTTCACATATTATATCCCTGTTGAATACTACATACACACAGGGCTTTAGTGATCTTAGCTGAAAGCTTTCCAAGAAGAGATCATTTAGCATTCATCTTTAATGAATGATATGTCAGCCTTAATTTATAGATATAATCAAGTGAGAATTCATTTCCAGGGTCTAATAAAGAATTTTGCTAGGTTAAAGTAGGGCATAATTTCCCGTTTAGCTTCCAGTGCAGTTTTCTGACCATACAGGGAAGGAAAGACATAATAACGAGAGTTCTAGGGCATGAGAATGTGAGTTACAAAAGTTACTAAAGATTCATAAAGGACAAACAAGTTGGACAAGGACAATCATAAATTAACAAACACCACCTTGAAACCTTTGCTTACCTGATTGCTAACCTTTTTGACTTCAGTTAAGGATCACCTAAGCTTTTATATTTGTTGCTGTTGTTTAGCCACTAAATCTTGTCTGACTCTTTTGTGACCCCATGGACTGCATGTGGCTCGCCAGATTCTGTTCATGGGATTTCCCAGGTGAGAATACCAGAGTGGGTTGCCATTTCCTCCTCTAGGGGATCTTCCTGACCCAGTGATCAAACAAATCGCCCCTGCATTAGCAGGTGGATTCTTTCCACTGAGCTACAAGGGGAGATTTTATACATAGTGTCCCTAATATTTTAGGTTTTATAAGAATATAATTTACTTCAACAAGATTGTGTAAATTTATATATTTTCTAAACCATTGACTTCCACTGCTGACTTCCCTCATTTATTTAATTTCAGAACTTAAAATGCATATAAATTCAGGTGGCTTAGAGGCTCAATGAGTCATGTCCTACTTCTGTTACTGTTAAAATATCCTCAAATATATATGCCATCCTTTATCCTCAAAGATGAGTCTGCCGGTGGCAGTCAGTAAGAAAAAAGTCTATTAATTATTTTTCAAAAAAAGTAATGAATTTCTGTAGATCTCTTCATACCTTCTCAATTGAGATTTGCACTCAGTAGAATATTCTAGGCAAGCTAAGGAGACTGTTCTATTTTTAAAAGATTATTTTTGAAGGACCATTATAAAAATTTAACCTAGTTGTAAGCTGAGGCTACGATGATGAAATTGATCCATGTAGCTAACAAAGATTTATGCTTACAATTCCCATGCATGCATGCTAAGTCACTTCAACTGCATCCAGTTGGTCACTTCTGGTAAGTCACTTCAACTGGTCACTTCTCTGTGACCCTGTGGACCATAGCCGGCCAGGCTCCTCTCTCCATGTGATTTCTCCAGGCAAGGATGCTGGAGTGGTTTACCATGCCCTCCTCCAGGGGATCTTCCTGACCCAGGAATTGAATTGAACCTGCCTCTCTTACGTCTCCTGTGTTAGCAAGCGAGTTCTTTACCACTAGCACCACCTGGGATGCCCTCAATTCCCATATTTATGGTCTATTCAAGGAACTGACTATACAATCAATTCTACAATGTTGTCCTCATAAAAGTGTCATATAGTAGAGGAGATAATCATTAAATAGGTAATTACAGAGAATTCCCTGGTTGGGACTTGGCACTCACTGCCTAGTCCCAGGTTCGATGCCTGGTTTGGATCTAAGATCCCACAAGCCACAGAATGCAGCCAAAAGAATAATAATAATAATAATAATAATAATAATAAACCTTGAAAAACACACAGCTATATTGCTGTGCTCTAAAAGCAATGATGAGAGATAATGGGTTCTTATTAAAATATTAAGAATAGAAACAAATGTATGTAACCCAGAGTTAAAAGTAGAGTTACTAAGGAAGGTTTTACTAAGGTTGATAATTTGTGAATTTAGTTGTAATAAATGAAAAGGAATTTGCTAAAAAGAAAGCTCTCTTCCTTTCCTTTTAGCAGAGATGTAGAAGCATCCATGTCAGAAACATTCATATTGATGCGAAGGTGGGAGTAGATACAGGAAAAGTTCTAAGCAGTAGACTAATACTCACGAGTTATGAGCATGGAAAGCTAGGCAGAGGCTGTATACTAGAGAACCTGATATCCTACCTTAAGGAGCTTAACTCATATATGATAAATGATGTGAGTCATCATGTGGTTCTGAGAAAAAGTAACACATTTAAATTGGCATTGTGTTTTAAATTCAGCTAGTTGTAGGGATACAAAGTAATGGCATGAAGAACTTAGATGGGTGAGGCTGAAACTAATCTACAAAGTACATAATGACAACATTCAATCCCTAATATTGGCATCAGTTCAGTCAGTTCAGTCATTCAGTTCTGTGCGATTCTTTGCGACCCCATGAACCGCAGCACGCCAGGCCTCCCTGTCCATCACCAACTCCTGGAGTCCACCCAAACTCGTGTCCATTGAGTTGGTGATGTCATCCAACCATCTCATCCCCTGTTGTCCCCTTATCCTCCTACCCTCAAACTTTGCCAGCATCAAGGTCTTTTCAAATGAGTCAGCTCTTTGTATGAGGTGGCCAAAGTACTGGAGTCTCAGCTTCAACATTAGTCCATCCAATGAACACCCAGGACTGATCTCCTTTAGGATGGACTGGTTGGATCTCCTTGCAGTCCAAGGGACTCTCAAGAGTCTTCTCCAACACCACAATTCAAAAGAGTCA
Source organism: Nanger dama (assembly GCA_917880005.1). Taxonomy (NCBI): domain Eukaryota; kingdom Metazoa; phylum Chordata; class Mammalia; order Artiodactyla; family Bovidae; genus Nanger; species Nanger dama. The sequence continues at coordinate 2,442,105 of CAKJTW010000075.1, forward strand.
ATTCTTCAGTGCTCAGCTTTCTTTATAGTCCAACTCTCACATCCATACATGACCATTGGAAAAATCATAGCCTTGACTAGATGGACATTTGTTAGCAAAGTAATGTCTCTGCTTTTTAACATTCTGTCTAGGTTGGTGGTAACTTTTCTCCCAAGGAGTAAATGTCTTTTAATTTCATGGCTATAATCACCATCTGCAGTGATTTTGGAGCCCCCTCAAAATAAAGTCAGCCACTGTTTCCACTGTTTTCCCTCTATTTGCCATGAAGTGATGGGATCGGATGCCATGATCTTAGTTTTCTGAATGTTGACCTTTAAGCCAACTTTTACTCTTCTCTTTTACTTTCATCATGAGGCTCTTTAGTTCTTCTTCCCTTTCTGTCATAAGGGTGGTGTCATCTGCATATCTGAGGTTATTGATATTTCTCCCGGAAACTTCGACTCCAGCTTGTGCTTCTTCTAGTCCAGCATTTCTCATGATGTATTTCTGCATATAAGTTAAATAAGCAGAATGACAATACACAACCTTGATGTACTCCTTTTCCTATTTGGAACCAGTCTGTTGTTCCATGTCCACTTCTAACTGTTGCTTCCTGACCTGCATATAGGTTTCTCAAGAGGCAGGTCAGGTAGTCTGGTATCCCCATCTCTTTCAGAATTTTCCACAGTTTATTGTGATCCACACAATCAAAGGCTTTGGCATAGTCAATAAAGCAGAAATAGATGTTTTCTGGAACTCTCTTGCTTTTTCCATGATCCAGCGGATGTTAGCAATTTGATCTCTGGTTCCTCTGCCTTTTCTAAAACCAGCTTGAACATCAGGGAGTTCACAGTTCACGTATTGCTGAAGTTTAGCTTGGAGAATTTTGAGCATTACTTTACTAGCATGTGAGATGAGTGAAATTGTGTGGTAGTGATGTAGTGAAATTGACATAATCTACCACATATAGCACAAGCCTAATATAGTGTCTCACCCTTATTTAAAACTCAATTTAAGAAAGTATTTTCCTGTGGGAAAAAATTGAAATTAAATTTGGGCAACTGCTTAATATCTAGGCTTCTGTAAATCTGAGGTCAGAAGACCTACTTTAATTCATTTATGAGGATTAATGAAGTCAAGATACATACGTGACCTGTTTAGTCGTCATTGGACTGGAGAGTTGGAAGATAAGGCAGAGTCAAGAGGTCAGTGCTTTAAGACTGAAAGTGTTGCTCATAACTCAAAAATACCATAAAATACAGAAATAAAAATTTGATTATTATTGTAAGCCTCAGGACCACACCTTTTCAAGGAGAGCAGGACATCTTTAAGAATTTTATATATTAGTTCTCCATGTAAAATTGTACACATTGGACTTCTGTGTAAAAGTATATGGATGCTTACTTCCATGGTAAAGTTGATGTGGCCACAGAGAGAAGAGAGCATGGGGCTTGGAGGAAGTTCATTATACTCACAGGTCCCGAAGAGCACAGTTACTACATGCTGTGCAGGGCCACAAGGAAAGTGCCCAGATTTTGGTCAGGGAGCAGAAGATAGGGACAAAGGGCTAGTCTAGATCGGGAGCTTTATTGAGGATTTCACAAGAAAAGGAAGGTAGGGTAAGGGATATAGTTTAGGCTTGGCTAGTTTGAATAATTCCAGCAGGCTTTGGGCTAAAGAGGTAATCTGTGGTTGCCCAAGACAGAGGGCAAGTTGATACTGGCTTGGCATGTGAGGGCTGGATAAGGAGGTGGTGGGGGTTAGAGTCTCTGAGAACTGTGTTCTCAGTTGAGCCTATTGCTGAGAAAGGACTATCCCTGGGAACAGTAGCCTCTTCCTGGGCAGCAAGATTTTATAACATCATAAAAAACAGAAAATAAAAATAATGATAGATCCACTAAGCCTCAGGACAATACATTTCAAGGAGTTTAACTCATAGGTTAGATTATACACATTGGAATTTTATGTAAAATTTTATATATTGGACTGTCATGTAAAATTTTTGCTGAATAAGGATTTACACATTAATGCAAGCAAAGAAGAAGAAAAGAAAGAAGAGAGGAAGAAGAAAGGAAGGAAAATAAAAACAAGCTAAGACCCTGGGAGCAAGAGGAGAAGGGGACAACAGAGGATGAGATGGCTGGATGGCATCACTGACTCGATGGATGTGAGTTTGACTGAACTCCAGGAGTTGGTGATGAACAGGGAGGCCTGGCGTGCTGTGATTCATGGGGTTGCGAAGAGTCAGACACAACTGAGCAACTAAACTGAACTGAACTGAAAACCCCAAAACCTCTGCAAAAATTTTTTCTTTAATAATTAGCATTAAATAAGAAGAGGTGGCAAGAATACATGGAAAAACTGTACAAAAAGTTCTTCATGACCCAGATAATCATGATGATGTGATCACTAATCTAGAGCCAGACATCTTGGAATGTGAAGTCAAGTGGGCCTTAGAAAGCATCACTACGAACAAAGCTAGTGGAGGTGATGGAATTCCAGTTGAGCTGTTTCAAACCGGAAAGATGATGCTGTGAAAGTGCTGCACTCAGTATGCCAGCAAATTTGGAAAACTCAGCAGTGGCCACAGGACTGGAAAAGGTCAGTTTTCATTCCAATTCCAAAGAAAGGCAATGCAAAAGAATGCTCAAACTACTGTACAATTGCACTCATCTCACATGCTAGTAAAGTAATGCTCAAAATTCTCCAAGCTAGACTTCAGCAATACATGAACCGTGAACTCCCTGATGTTCAAGCTGGCTTTAGAAAAGGCAGAGGAACCAGAGATCAAATTGCCAACATCCACTGGATCATGGAAAAAGCAAAACAGTTCCAGAAAAACATCTATTTCTGCTTTATTGACTATGCCAAGGCCTTTGACTGTGTGGATCACAATAAACTGTGGAAAATTCTGAAAGAGATGGGAATACCAGACCATCTGACCTGCCTCTTGAGAAATCTGTATGCAGGTCAGGAAGCAACAGTTAGAACTGGACATGGAACAACAGACTGGTTCCAAATAAGAAAAAGAGTACGTCAAGGCTGTATATTGTCACCCTGCTTATTTAACTTCTATGCAGAGAGTACAGCATGAGAAAAGCTGGACTGGAAGAAACACAAGCTGGAATCAAGATTGCTGGGAGAAATATCAATAACCTCAGATATGCAGATGACACCACCCTTATGGCAGAAAGTGAAGAGGAGCTAAAGGGCCTCTTGATGAAGGTGATAGAGGAGAGTGAAAAAGTTGGCTTAAAGCTCAACTTTCAGAAAGCGAAGATGATGGGATCTGGTCCCATCATTTCATTGGAAATAGATGGGGAAACAGTATCAGACTTTATTATTTTGGGCTCCAAAATCACTGCAGATGGTGACTGCAGACATGATATTAAAAGACGCTTACTCCTTGGAAGAAAAGTTATGACCAACCTAGATAGTATATTCAAAAGCAGAGACATTACTTTGCCGACTAAGGTCTGTCTAGTCAAGGCTATGGTTTTTCCTATGGTCATGTATGGGTGTGAGAGTTGGACTGTGAAGAAGGCTGAGTGCCGAAGAATTGATGCTTTTGAACTGTGGTGTTGGAGAAGACTCTTGAGAGTCCCTTGGACTGCAAGGAGATCCAATCAGTCCATTCTGAAGAAGATCAACCCTGGGATTTCTTTGGAAAGAATGATGCTGAAGCTGAAACTCCAGTACTTTGGCCACCTCATGGTAAGAGTTGACTCATTGGAAAAGATTCTGGTGCTGGGAGGGATTGGGGGCAGGAGGAGAAGGGGATGACAGAGGATGAGATGGCTGGATGGCATCACAGACTCGATGGACGTGAGTCTGAGTGAACTCCGAGACATGGTGATGGACAGGGAGGCCTGGCATGCTGCGATTCATGGGGTTGCAAAGAGTTGGACACGACTGAACGACTGAACTGAATTGAACTGAACTGAGCTGAACTGAAGACTGATTTTGTTAAATTTGCCTTAGTCTCCTCCTCCTTCCCTACAGTCTCCTACCCCCAGGGACACTTGAGAATATCTGGAAACATTTTTAATTATCACAATTTCAGGGTTACAGCTGGCATCAAGTGAGTAGTGGCCAGGGATACTGTTAGACATCCCATGTTACAAAGGATAGCCTCCCACAAACAAATGTTTCTCAGCCAAAATGTCAATAGTGCCAAGACTAAGAAATCTGGATCTGCATTAATATTTTAGATAGGGATGCCATTTTTAAAAACAGCTATTTGTCCTCCCATACTGCAACTGACACTAAAGCCAAATTAATGACTTAGAAAACATATCAGAAGGGCTCTCCTTAAAAATACACTTACTGAAAGAACATTTTTCTTAGTTAAAGTTTATTTTATACAATCAAAAATCAGTGCCACTTGATTTCTAATTTTCTAATCAGATTAACCACGTGTTTAGCTGCTTACCTTGCCTTTATTTAAAAGAAATTTTTAAAAATTAAGAGAGAGAAAACCTCAAAATTTGCTTTCTTGTGAAACTGTACACTTCTGGGACCTAGCCTAGCAAGAGTGCATCTAACTACTTCCCCCATTATAAATGAACTTCAGGGTCATAAAGAGAACAGTAGGCAGAGGAAGAATTAAGGAGGTGATAGCTTTATTGTTCATTGTAATTGAAACAAGCTGATGGAAAAGTTATCACCAGGCAATGCTGCTTTGATTCTGCTATCATGGGAAACAATATATTAAGGCTAAATAAGTGAGAAAGTTGTAAACAAAAATTTTAGGCCATTATTTAATAAATATTACTTTGACATGTGTTGAGTTAGATGTAAAATATGAAAACTAGTTTGAAGGAAACAAAGATGCCACTTTTGAGAAACCTCTGATATCAATGGATTCAGACAAGGAATGTGATATTCTGAATAAATTGTGTAAAAGTGGGGAAAAAAACCCATTGTGTAAAATCTAAAGAAAAATACTTCTTGGGTGGCTTGGCTGTGTAAACATAACAGCATTAAATAATTTACAGTCATAGAAATGTGTTCAAAATATGGTTAAATGTTATATTTTGTGAATTCATTCAGTGAAGTACCATCTTACACATTTTGTCCCCAAGTAATCTAGGAGGTTCAAGTTGGTTTTCTATCTTGTTCCTCTTTCATTTTGCATTATACGACTTTGCTCAAAGTCTATATCTATCCTGGCAAATAGGGAGCAGTTAATTGAACTGAATTGACTTGTACAATATTATTATCTTCTGGTTACCTTTAACTTCCTTGACTAACCCATACGCTTTTCTTTTTTCTTCCTTTTTCTGCTCCCATAGGTTCAACTATCATCTATATGATAATGATTCTTAAAATTGTATTTCTTTCTAGCCCAAATCATTATTTTTAACTTCTTCTTATGGATCCAGCACCTTCTCCTTTATTCATCTGAGTGGATGTCTTCCAAACTCCTAACACAGTAATTTATAAGTTGTCTGTCAGAGGAGCCCGGTGGGCTACAGTCCACAGGGTCACAGAGTTGGACATGACTGAAACGATTGAGCACATTGTCATTGTCCCTGTTTTTTTGACAGATGCACTGAAAGTTTACATAAAGAGGATGAAAGCATGATTCTAGGGTCTTGAGGACATGGTCTCATCCAGTCTATATATGTACTAACATGCTGAAAATTGGCCAAGGGAATAAGTAGGATAGGGACTATCTACTATATATGTCATTTAAGTTGTGACAACTTGCAGAAGCCCCTTCTATGGTGTGTTGAGGAAAATAATCAGACATCATGAGCAGGAGAAAATGGGAGATAATGTCAATTTCAGTAGCCTTTCCTATCCCACTGCCTTGTAAAGAGCATGGTATAGAGTAGACACTTGCTAAAATTTTGTTGAATACATGACTCAGAAGCTCCCATGTCTTTGGCAAACTTTCTTTCTTTCCTTTTTCTTTTTCCTGAAAAGGACCATATAGTAAATACTTTAGGATTTATGGGACATATGATCTGTGTCACAGCTATTAATTTTGCCTTTGTTGAGTAAAACTAGTCATAGTATACCACTGCCTCTAATAGAATCACTCAGAATAGAACTTTTATAAGCTCCTACTGTCATATCTTCCCAGTATTAATGTCTGCATGCATGCATACTATGTCAATTCAGTCATGTCTGACTCTTTGTGACCCCATGGACTGTAGCCCACCAGGCGCCTCTGTCCATGGGATTCTCCAGGCAAGAATACTGGAGTGCATTGCCATGCCCTCCTTCAGGTGATCTTCCCAACCCAGGGATCTAACCCGTATCTCTTATATTTCCTGCACTGCATCTCTTATATTTCCTTTACCACTAGCACCAGCTAGGAAGTCTCAGTTAATGTCTACATACTTTGCTTTCTTCTATCTTATAGCCAGTAGCTGTCCATATCCCTACTGCTGCTACTGCTGCTAAGTTGCTTCAGTTGTGTCCGACTCTGTGCAATCCCACAGACGGCAGCCCACCAGGCTCCCCCGTCCCTGGGATTCTCCAGGCAAGAACACTGGAGTGGGTTACCATTTCCTTCTCCAATGCATGAAAGTGAGAAGTGAAAGGGAAGTCGCTGAGTCCTGTCTGACTCTTCACGACTCCATGGACGGCAGCCCACCAGGCTCCGGTGTCCATGGGATTTTCCAGGCAAGAGTACTGGAGTGGGGGTGCCGTTGCCTTCATATCCCTAGTTAAGGCTAACTCTTTCTTCTCTGAGCCAGATCCTATTCCCTTTTATTTACTCAAGAATGCCACTCTATTAATTGCCCTCTCTTCTTTATATCATCAGTTGTTTCTATCTTCTGAATTAATCCTGTCAGCACCCACACTGTTATTTCTCTCATTTTGGTACAGAGGAAAGGAACAATTTTTGATTCTACTTCCCCCTCCTCCTGCTATCACCCTAACTATCTGGTCTCCTTATAGCAAAATTCCTTGAGAGAATTGTCAGGACTGGCCATTTCCAGTTCTTTACCTCCAATTTTTTCCTAAATCCACCACTCCAAATAGAATTTGGCTTTTATTATTCCATCACAAAATAGGACCCTTCTCAATGTCACCAATGGCCTCCACTGATAGAATTAATGGTCAGTTCTCACTCCTCAACTTATTTGACCTACCAAGATTATTGAAAGTAAGTGACTACTTCCTCTTCCCTTAAATACTCTTTTCATGGTGCTTAAGGCATCACAGTCTGCTTGTTTTCTTCCTGCAGAATTAGCCCATCATCTCAGTCTCCTGCACTTTCCCCTTCTCTTAAAACGTTTAACAGCTGAGTGCTCCAAGGCATTTCCTTACACTTCTTAAGTTCTCTCCATCCACCTTCTTGATAAGCTCATCAAATTGTATGTCTTTAAGTAATTATCTGTTTACTGATAGCTTCCAAATGTATGTATCCACCCAGGATCTCTCTGTTATGTTTAAAATTTGTATACTCAGTATCTTAATCCAAGTCATTTATCATATATTTGATTTTTGCTTATATGTGACTATTTTCTCCTTGTCTATGGTTAGATTCTTCATTCTTCTTACAGTGTCTTTTGAAGATGTAGGTGTTTTTAAATAGATGTTTTAATTAGGCTCTTATTTGGGTGAATTTAACTCAGGTGACCATTATATCTACTACTGCGGGCAGGAATCCCTCAGAAGAAATGGAGTAGCCATCATGGTCAACAAAAGAGTCCAAAATGCAGTACTTGCCTGCGATCTCAAAAACGACAAAATGATTTCTGTTCGTCTCCAAGGCAAACCATTTAATATCACAGTTATCCAAGTCTATGCCCCAACCAGTAATGCTGAAGAAGCTGAAGTTGAACGGTTTTATGAAGACCTACAAAACCTTTTAGAACTAACACCCAAAAAGATGTCCTTTTCATTATAGGGGACTGGAATGCTAAAGTAGGAAGTCAAGAAACACCTGGAGTAACAGGCAAATTTGGCCTTGGAATGTGGAATGAAGCAGGGCAAAGGCTAATAGAGTTTTGCCAAGAAAATGCACTGGTCATAGCAAACATCCTCTTCCAACAACACAAGAGAAGACTCTACACATGGACATCACCAGATGGTCAACATTGAAATCAGATTGATTATATTCTATGCAGCCAAAGATGGAGAAGCTCTATACAGTCAACAAAAACAAGACCAGGAGCTGACTGTGGCTCAGATCATGAACTCCTTATTGCCAAATGCAGACTTAAATTGAAGAAAGTAGGGAAAACCACTAGACCATTCAGGTATGACCTAAATCAAATCCCTTATGATTATACAGTGGAAGTGAGAAATAGATTTAAGGGCCTAGGTCTGATAGAGTGCCTGATGAACTATGGAATGAGGTTCGTGACATTGTACAGGAGACAGAGATCAAGACCATCCCCATGGAAAAGAAATGGAAAAAGCACAATGGCTGTCTGGGGAGGCCTTACAGATAGTTGTGAAAAGAAGAGAGGTGAAGAGCAAAGAAGAAAAGGAAAGATACAAGCATTTGAATGCAGAGTTCCAAAGAATAGCAAGAAGAGATAAGAAAGCCTTCTTTCAGCAATCAATGCAAAGAAATAGAGGAAAAGAATAGAATGGGAAAGACTAGAGATCTCTTCAAGAAAATTAGAGATACCAAGGGAATATTTCATGCAAAGATGGGCTCGATAAAGGACAGAAATGGTATGGATCTAACAGAAGCAGAAGATATTAAGAAGAGATGGCAAGAATACATGGAAGAACTGTACAAAAAGTTCTTCCCGACCCAGATAATCATGATGATGTGATCACTAATCTAGAGCCAAACGTCTTGGAATGTGAAGTCAAAGCATCACTTAGAAAGCATCACTATGAATAAAGCTAGTGGAGGTGATGGAATTCCAGTTGAGCTGTTTCAAATCCAGAAAGATGATGCTGTGAAAGTGCTGCACTCAGTATGCCAGCAAATTAGGAAAACTCAGCAGTGGCCACAGGACTGGAAAAGGTCAGCTTTCATTCCAATTCCAAAGAAAGGCAATGCAAAAGAATGCTCAAACTACTGTACAATTGCACTCATCTCACATGCTGGTAAAGTAATGCTCAAAATTCTCCAAGCCAGGCTTCAGCAATACGTGAACCGTGAACTCCCTGATGTTCAAGCTGGCTATAGAAAAGGCAGAGGAACCAGAAATCAAATTGCCAACATCCACTGGATCATGGAAAAAGCAAGAGAGTTCCAGAAAAACATCTATTTCTACTTTATTGACTATGCCAAGGCCTTTGACTGTGTGGATCACAATAAACTGTGGAAAATTCTGAAAGAGATGGGGATACCAGACCACATAACCTGCCTCTTGAGAAATTTGTATGCAGGTCAGGAAGCAACAGTTAGAACTGGACATGGAACAACAAACTGGTTCCAAACAGGAAAAGGAGTACGTCAAGGCTGTATATTGTCACCCTGCTTATTTAACTTCTATGCAGAGTACATCATGAGAAAAGCTGGACTGGAAGAAACACAAGCTGGAATCAAGATTGCTGGGAGAAATGTCAATAACCTCAGATATGCAGATGACACCACCCTTATGGCAGAAAATGAAGAGGAACTAAAAGCCTCTTGATGAAAGGGAAAGAGGAGAATGAAAAAGTTGGCTTAAAGCTCAACATTGAGAAAACAAAGATCATGGCATCCGTTCCCATCACTTCATGGGAAATAGATGGGGAAACAGTGGAAACAGTGTCAGACTGTGTGTTCTGGGGTCCAAAATCACTGCAGTTGGTGACTGCAGCCATGAAATTAGAAGATGCTTACTCCTTGGAAGAAAAGTTATGACCAACCTAGATAGTATATTCAAAAGCAGAGACATTACTTTGCCGACTAAGGTCCATCTAGTCAAGGCTATGGTTTTTCCTGTGGTCATGTATGGATGTGAGAGTTGGACTGTGAAGAAGGCTGAGCGCCGAAGAATTGATGCTTTTGAACTGTGGTGTTGGAGAAGACTCTTGAGAGTCCCTTGGACAGCAAGGGGATCCAACCAGTCCATTCTGAAGAAGATCAGCCCTGGGATTTCTTTGGAAAGAATGATGCTAAAGCTGAAGCTCCAGTACTTTGGCCACCTGATGGGAAGAGTTGACTCATTGGAAAAGACTCTGATGCTGGGAGGGATTGGGGGCAGGAGGAGAAGGGGACGGTAGAAGATGAGATGGCTGAATGGCATCACTGACTCGATGGACGTGAGTCTGAGTGAACTCCAGGAGTTGGTGATGGACAGGGAAGCCTGGCGTGCTGCAATTCATGAGGTCGCAAAGAGTCGGACACGACTGAGCGACTGAACTGACTGGACTTGGTGCCCATCTCAGGGATCACCATCCTTGTTGATTTCAAATGTCTTCCCCTTTTTTGTTTCTTATATTTGTTTAGAATGTTTGCCTTTTTCAGGTAACAGAGCAAACTGAAGTCCCAATTTGTTTGTCTGTTTTTTTCTTTTTTATGAGCCATAGTTTTGGGATTATACCTATAAAGTGTTTATTTAACCTAAGGTCATAAAGAACGTCTCCTGTTTCCTTTTAGAACATTTGTCATTTTGAGTTTTAAAATCAGTACTGTAATTTGTTTGGAGTTAATTGTTATATACATTGGAAGGTATTAATCAAAATTACTGGTTTTACATTATAGTTACCTAGTCATTTCAGCAACATTTGTTGAAAAGACACTTATTTCTTAATAAAATCTTTGCACTTTTTCAGAGTCCGTTGTTCAAATGTTCAAGCCTATTTCTATACTCCTTTTAGGTCGTTCATTTCGTTCATTAATGCCACTGAATCACAAGAGTTTTCAACTCGGGTATCACCCCTCTGGTACTCTGCTTTGCAAATTCTAGCACTATGGTCTTCCTGGGCTTAGCCCTGTCTCCCCAACTCAGGAGGTACTCTGGGTTCTGCTCCCTGCACGAGGCCTGGAATTATCTCATGGCAGCAAGTTGGAGAAATCAGTGCTCTTATTTGGTGCCCATCTCTCAAGGATCACCAGCCTTTGTTTGTTGATTTCAAATGTCTTCTACATTTTTGTTTCTTATATTTGTTTAGAATGTTTTCCTTTTTCAAGTAACAGAGCAAATCTATTCATTTGTTATTCCATCATCACCAGAGTCCAAATTTATCATTCCTGGGCCTCATTTTCCCATACAATCAGAGACAATGGGGGAAAAAGCTTAAAAATCTCTCCAAACTATAAGAAAAATAGAAAGGTAAAGTGTTAATTACGCAATGGATTCATACACTTAAGAATGTCACATAGGGCTGAAGATAATCAGAAGATTAATAGGACAAATTAAAAAATATTTTACACCTTGGCTTATGTGTAACATATAATCACATAGGATATTGTCTTTTTGCCACGTGGGCTGTTGGAAGAGAACAGATTTATTTAGGCTGTAAAAAGTTCAAGCTGATGGGTTTTCCCTGCTTTAACAATTAGATGATCTTGGCAGTTGATCGGTCTGATGGCTGTTATGAAATACATTGTGCAACTGTCCTTTAATCCTTGCATGGTGACATGCTGGTACATCTCACTCTCACTTGGGAACTTGGATGGGCACCATGATGTTCCTTTGGTTACAGGACTGTTACTAAGTTGTATTTCCCTCCAGTAGAGTGGGAACTATGCTGTTAAACTGGAGAAGTCAGCCAAAGTAAAAGAAAGTTGAATATTCAAATAGCCTGTGTGCCAAGTGACTGACAGCCCCTCAAAGACATTCCAGAGCAGTGCAAAAACAGTCTCTCATTCAGCTATATTACCTTAGTGTATGTATAGGACCATAAATTCTTAATTGGCTTAAAAATTATCTTAAGTTCAATAATTTTCAGTGTCTGCAGCCAACCTATATGTTTGTATTAGAAACTTGGACATAAAGTGATCAAGAATTATTTGCTCAAAGTGTGCTAAAGAAAAAGCAAATGTAGTTTTTCCCATTTAACTCCAGAAACAAACGCTAAATATCTTTGCCTTTGTTTTTCCACTCACCTAATCTCAGTCCTAATAGTCCTAATAACAGCTATTGAAACAACAACAAAAAATTGTCTATTTTGTCTCAAGCAATGTAGTAAATGTTCAGAGAATAGACATTAATAAAATAATAGGGTTCTAGAATTTTAAGAACTTACAAAATGGTTTAGAATACCTAAAATTAGAATATACACTTTATTCAATTACTGTCCTCCCCAAATCAGTCAAGTTCAGTTAGTTCAGTTCAGTTCAGTCTCTCAGTCTTGTCCATCTCTTTGCAACTTCATGGACTACAACACACCAGGCCTCCCTGTCCATCACCAGCTCCTGGAGCTTACTCAAACTCATATCCATTGAGTCAGTGATGCCATCCAACCATCCTCTGTCACCCCCTTCTCCTCCTGCCTTCAATCTTTCCCAGCATCAGGGTCTTTCCAAATGAGTCAGTTCTTCCCATTAGGTGGCCAAAGTATTGGAATTTCAACTTCAGCATCAGTCCTTCCAATGAATATTCAGGACTGATTTCCTTTAGGATGGACTGGTTGGATCTCCTGGCTATCCAAGGGACTCTCAAGAGTTTTCTCTAACACCGCAGTTCAAAAGCATCAATTATTTGGCATTCAGCTTTCTTTATAGTCCAACTCTCACATCCATACATGACTACTAGAAAAACCATAGCCTTGACTAGATGAACCTTTGTTGGCAAAGTAATGTCTCTACTTTTAAATATGCTGTCTAAGTTGGTCATAGCTTTTCTTCCAAGGAGCAAGTGTCTTTTAATTTCATGGCTGCAGTGGCCATCTGCAGTGATTTTTGAGCCCCCCAAAATGAAGTCTGTCACTGTTTCCACTATTTCTCCATCTATTTGCCACGAAGCGACGGGATCAGATGTCATGATCTTAGTTTTCTGAATGTTGAGTTGTAAGTCAATTTTTTCACTCTTCTCTTTCACTTTCATCAAGATGCTCTTTAGCTCTTCGCTTTCTGCCATAAGTGTGGTGTCATCTGCATATCTGAGATTATTGATATTTCTCCCAGCAATCTTGTTTGCAGCTTGTGCTTCTTTCAGCCCAGCATTTCTCATGATGTACTCAGCATATAAGTTAAATAAGCAGGGTGACAGTATACAGTCTTGATGTACTCCTTTCCCAATTTGGAGCCAATTATTTGGAACCAGTCTGTTGTTTCATGTCCAGTTCTAACTTTTGCTTCTTGACCTGCATACAGATTTCTCAGGAGGCAGTTCAGGTGGTCTGGTATTTCCATCTCTTAAAGAATTGTCCACAGTTTGTTGTGATCCACATGGTCAGAGGCTTTGGCATAGTCAATAAAGTAGAAGTAGATGTTTTTCTGGAGCTCTCTTCCTTTTGATGATCCAACGAATGTTGACAATTTGATCTCTTGTTCCTCTGCCTTTTGTAAATCCAGCTTGAAGATCTGGAATTTCACGGTTCACATACTGTTGAAGCCTGGCTTGGAGAATTTTGAGCATTACTTTGCTAGCCTGTGAGATGAGTGCAATTTTGTGTAGTTTCAGGATTCTTTGGCATTGCTGTTTTTGGGACTAGAATGGAAACTGACCTTTTTCAGTCCCGTGGCCACTGCTAAGTTTTCCAAATTTGCTGGCATATTGAGTTCAGCACTTTAACAGCATCATATTTTAGAACCTCCACTAGCTTTGTTCATAGTGATGTTTCCTAAGGTCCACTTGACTTCACATTCCAGGATGTCTGGCTCTAGGTAATTGATCACACCATCATGATCATCTGGGTTGTGAGTATCTTTTTGTATAGTTCTTTTGTGTATTCTGACCACCTCTTCTTAATATTCATTAATGAAATGTAAATCAAAACTGCAATGATATTTCTACATGCCTATTAAAATTATTAAAATTGAAAACACTGATGATATCAAGTAATAGAGAGGATATGGAGAAACTAGAACTCAAATGAACGTCTAGTGGGAAAACAAAATGGTACAACCACTCTGGAAAACAGTTGTCAGATTTTTACAAAAATTAAATGAATACTAGCCATATGATTCAACCATTTTACTTCTAGATAGTCACCTGATAGATAAAAATAGGCGTTCATACATAGACTTGAATACATATGTTCATAGCAGCTTTATTCATTCTAGTTAAATAACTGGAGTCATTCAAACATCCCTCCAAATGTGAAAGAATATATTGTGATGTTCATACAATAGAATACTATTCAGCAATAAAAAAGAATTATTTGTTTCGTATTTTTATTGTAAAAGTCATAGAATAGAAAACATACTATTTTAACCGTGTTTAACTGTATAGTTCAGTGGCACTAAGTACATTAACATTATTGTGCAACTCCTACCATCATCCATCTTTCAAATATTTAATGTTTCTAAATGGAAACTCTGTCCCCATTAAACAGTAACTCCCCATTTTCCCTCCCTACCCCCACTCCCAGCCCCTGACACCTATCAATGTACTTTCTTGCTCTATGAATTTGACTGTTGTAGGTATCTCGTATAAGTAGAATCAAACAGTTTTTGTCTGTACCTAACATATATAGTGGAGAAAGCAATGGCACCCCACGCCAGTACTCTTGCCTGGAGAATCCCATGGACAGAGGAGCCTGGTGGGCTGCAGTCCATGGGGTCACTAAGAGTAGGACACGACTGAGCAGCTTCACGTTCCCTTTTCACTTTCATGCCTTGGAGAAGGAAATGGCAACCCACTCCAGTGTTCTTGCCTGGAGAATCCCAGGGATGGCAGAGCCTGGTGGGCTGCCGTCTATGGGGTTGTACAGAGTTGGACACGACTGAAGCAACTTAGCAGCAGCAGCAGCAGCAACGTATATTGGAATGCATTTTTAAGGTTAGCTTAACATATGTCCTGCAAACAGATTCTAGCTTCTTTTTTCTTTCTGTGCTATACAATACATCCTCATTAGTTATCTACTTTAGACATAGCTGTGTATCTGTCAGTTCCAATCTTTTAATTTATCCCACCCCCTTTTGATCCCTTGGAAATAATTCTTGATATATGGCATAACCTGGATCAATCTTAAATAATTTTGTGAAGCCTTTTATGGTCCTGGACCCATGTCCAATGTCTGTGTCAGGGGCAGTGAGTGAGGATCTCCCACATGACACCAAGCAATTCTGGGACACCAGCAGGATTTCTGAGAATTCAGCTCAATTCTGACACTATCTACCCAGAGATATCATCAGATTGCACAGACTGAGGGCTCAGTCCTATGAGACTTCCTACACAGTCCTCTCCACTTCCATGTTCAGATGCCATCTGTAAGCCTATGCTACCTGTGCTTCTTCCAGTCAACTGGTTATAAATCAGAAATTCTCATAATTTCATTGTGGGTTTAACTAATTTGCTAGAGTGGCTCACAGAACTCAGAAAAATATTTTGCCTACTAGCGACTTAGCAGCAGCAGATTACCAGTTTATTACAGAAGGAAATAACTCAGAAACAGATACAAGAGATGCATTTCATAAGGTATGGGAAAAGGACAGCGCTTCCATGCCCTCCCAGGTGCTCCCCTCTCCTGCACCTCCACAAATTAACCAACCTGGAGTCTTTCTGAACCTTGTCCTTTTGGGTTTTGTGGAGGCTTCATTACCAAGGTGCAATTGACTAAATCCTTGACCACTGATTCAACCTCTAGCCCCTTTCCACTCTTAGAAGGTTACAAATTACAAAATGTAATTTTTATGGCTTCTTTAAAAATTCCTTAAAATAAGCAAGATATATTATAATTCTAGTGGTATCTTTTATTTGTTTTTAGCATTTTTAAATCTCCTCTTCCTAGTTTGATTTGTAATATCTTAAAGTCAAGGACTGGTTTTCTACTTCAGCAATAAGAACCACACAATCTCCAGGATAGAACTTGTATTCTATGATGGACAAGACACTGAGGGAGGTTCAGATTTTCAGATGAGGTAGTGAAGAGGATGATGACTGGCTGTGTAAGTAAATTCTTGAACTAATCCAGGTCAAGAGAGATTAAGAGTGCTGTGATATGGCTGCACCCCACAACAATATATATATTCTTTAGCACTATCCTCTTTTTCTTCATTTAATAGGAAGAAATCAAACATGAATTTAATGATTTAGAGCAAGAATCAATATAGCATTTTGTTCTCCATAAGTCACTTTATTATTTTGCAGGATTCTTATCTCCATTCCCATACCCTGAAATTAAGTTTTTATTTAAAATTGCCAAAAATTCAGTCCATAAGTCAAACAAAATTGCTGATTGCTTTAAGGAGGGTTTTGTAAAAATAAAAGGAAGCAGAAGTGCATCATTTTCATGGAATTTATCATTTAAACTGAATGCAGCTATATTTTGATAGTAGATTGTTGAACTAAAAGTCAAATTAATTTGGTTAAAGTTCCACTTTTGCCTTTGAATAGAATACAAGTTGTGGAACTGCCATAACTGTCAACTTTATTATTCGTAAATTGTAGCCAATTCATTTCCAAAGGATTTTGTATGCACGAATGAGATAATGAATGTGAAAACGCTGTAATCACTAACATCCTATGCAAATATAAGTCATTGTTATTACTAGGACTCAAAGCCAACTTTTGAAAAGAATATGTTATTTGTTGATCAATGAAATTGACCCCTGGAGACCTCCATCCTTAAATCAGCCCACACTCTACTAAGACGTAATACTACCTGTCATTTTACCATGTGTAATGCATTGCTTTATGTTAAGTAAGCTTTCTCAGGTTTCCATTTAAAATGGAAATACATCCTAGGAGAGTAACAATAGGTCTCAAGTATGTTATGTTTAATACCTGGCACCTAGGCAACATTTTCATCGATCTTTCTCTCCATTTTTTCTGACTAGAGCAGGATAATATAAAAGCATGAGTCCTAGGAGACTTAAAAGAATAGAAACAACCCCTGTATCCCCCACCGCAAATCATGCTAACCTAAAACAATGAAACAGTCAGTTATTTTACCAGCAAAATGGGTTTATTTTGGATGTGAACTAAGACCCTACATGCCATGTGGTGTGACCAAGAGAAAAAAAAATTGCAATTTGGGACATGCAACTATAGCAAAATATATGCAAATTTCTGTAAAAACATTGTGAAACACAAAAGATACCAATAGAATTTTAATATATCTTGCTTATTTCACAGCATTCTTAAAGAAGCCTTAAAAGTATATTTTGTAATTACTTTTATTTCCTAGATCAGCAAACTGATTCATAATAAACAGCCTAGGAAAACACAGAAAATGATAAAGACAGGCCATGAATCTTAGTATGACTCCAAAATCATGATCTTTCCACAAATTCATAATAAAAGGTTATACCCAAGTATGTATATTCTACTGATTCACAGACATGTGAAAGACACTTGAAAAGATATGTGAAAGACATGTCAAAGTAATTTAAAGAAAAAGTATAGTTTTTTCAGCATATTATGCTGAAACAATTACACATCCACTTGCAAAATATAAATCTCAGCACTTCACACTTATATAAGAAATAACTTTAGATGTATCATAGACATAAACATGTAAAAGTTAATGCTATAAAATTTCTAGAATAAATAACAGGAGGAAACATTGTGACTTTTAATTAGGCAAAAATTTGTTAAATAGGACAGAAACAGTATAACCCAGGAAATAAAAAGCAAAATAAATTGAACATCATCAAAATTTAAACCTTCTGCTCCACAAAGACACTGTTAGAGAATGAAATGACAAGCTACAGGCTAGGGGAAAATATGACCCAATTCCTTTGTAGTAAAGTCATATTTAGATAATATATAAATACTCTTAGAAATTAATAATAAGATAACCCAGTTTTTAAAATGGACAAAAGATTTAAACAGATATGCCATGAAGAAGACAAGTGACTGGCAATGGTTAACAATATATATTATTAGAAAAATGCACGTTTAAATCACAAAGACATCATTACATATCTACTAGATATCTAAAGTTACACACACACACACACACACACACACACACAAACACACACTACTAAGTTTGATTAGTATGTGATGCAACTGGAACCCTCATACATTATTTGTCATAATGCAAAATGGTACATTAAAGATAGTTGGCATTTCTATATAGTATTAAATATTTATACCTTATAATCCAGTAGTCCCACTCAGCATTATTACCCAAGAAAAATGGAAACATTTTCCACACAAAGATTTGTATGTGACTATTTGTATAAACTTATTCATAATAGTCAATATTGGAAACAAGGCAAAGATCCATCTATTAATAACTATATAAGCAAATAGCAGTATAGCCATATGGCTATATGTCAATGGCTACTTAGCCATTGAAATGAATGAACTGTGGATAACATGAAACAGTATGGATGGATCTCAAAGGCATTATACCGAAAAACACATACTGTATGATTCCATTTAAATGAAATTCTGAAAAGACAAAAGTATAGATAAAGAAAATAGATTATTGGTCACCAGGCATTGGGGGTAGAAGATGATAGAATTCAGTACAAATAACCATGAGGGAACTTTCTCGGTAATGGGAATGCTCTGTATCTTGATGGTAGTGTTGATTGAATGGCAGTCTGTCTTTAACAAAGTTCACCAGTGGCACACTCCAAAGGAGAATTTTGCTATATATAAATTACCTTTCAGAAACTTGATTAATAAAAAAAGGTACTAATAAGTGCAAAAAAATTTCAGAGGAAGAAAGAAATGTAAGGAATGAAATAATCCACAAAGACTCTCTTGTGTGAAAAATGAGAGCGATTTCCAGTGGGGAATGAGTGTGAGGAAAAGAACACAGATCACTGTTTACAGAAGAATGAGATGATTCATATGTTTGTTTGAACCTTTCCTCCTGGGGAAGTTAAGGGGCCCAGCTTCTTTGTTCAGTGAGGTCTGAGTTTCTAAGAGCCAAAAATGGGCACAACTCTAAAAGTAGAATTAACTTAACTCTCAAGCTGGAAATCAAATCACAAGGAAAACCTTCAAAGCAGTATCCAAGTTGGCACATAGTCAAGAACTGATAGTCTGAACAAAGCACCAGTGTTCTGATCTTCAGACTCTGACCAGGGTCAAAGTACAAGAAACTGGACAGCAATCAGGCAAACAAAATGGCTGTGAAATTTACAAAGGTGATTAGAAAGCTGGGTTAAGATCTGGAGACATTCAAACAAGGTCTGTGGGCACCCAGAATTCAAGTATGTTTATAGGCCCTGTCAGTCTTGCCCAGCTGTATAAAAGCAATGATTGATTAACATTAAGTTGGTTCAGGAGACAGTTCAAAATAGGAATGGGAGACACAATTACAGATATAATTTGTCAAATCTACTTCTGTCTCCATTCTACTGAATTCAAATAATACTGAAATGTAGGAAGTTATTGTGATAATGCATGGTTTGACATTATAATATTTTATGAATATTCAAGATAGCTTTCCAGGAGTTTCTCTTTCTTGCATCTTATGATAATAATTGTTTGCACATATTCAGCGAAGTGAGAGATTTTGTGAGGCAATCAGTGACATGGGGAGTGAAAAAGTAGTTGGCTTGAGCTATGCTAACTTGGCGCTAAAATTTTATTTCTTAAGTTTAAAGATTGATGCTAAGATGATTAAATGGTGAGTGCCAAAGGGTGTTTCTCAGTTGCTTCCTGGAAGTACTGCTGGCTGCTTCACTCCCTTGCTTTTCAGGGCAACGGCATGAATCTACTATATTATTAAGTTTTAATGCACTCAGTAAATATTTGTTAAATATCGACTATATTCCTGAGACTATTTTATTCTCTGAGGGACAGGGTCACACCGATGCATTGTGGTAGGATTTAAAGCTTCAAAACACAAAAATGAATAAGGCACCATACCTACCTTCAAATTCTCACAATAAAATGCATAAAGAAGATATATAGCTGTTGAATGTACTGAAATCTTCCCTGTGCCCCAAGGATAGGTATGAGATCATAAGCCATCTTTTAGTGACATAATAAACTTATTGCTGTAAAATATACTATTAAAATATGGGATACTTATAATATTCCTACAATATTTTCCATTTTTTCACCAATAAAATTTACAGTTAGATCCTAAAAGAATTAGGATAGATAAGAATGAACTTCTAAAAATTATTTATTCAATGTATAAATGCACATCAAACCAGTCCTTAGTTTCATTTATCTTTTCTATTGACATTTTAAAAATTTATTGTCATTTATTTTGCTGTAATTTTTGTTATTTCCTTCTTTCTTCTAACTTAGGGCTTTGCTTATTTTTTTTTGTTTGTTTCTTAAGGTCCAAAGATAGATTGTTTGAGACTTTTTTCTTTCTTCAGGTAGGCATTGATCACAATGAACTTACCTTTTAGAACTGCCTTTGTTGCATCTTATAAATCTTGGTGTATTACTTTTCTACTTTTGTTTCTCTCAAGATATTTTTTATTTCTTTTTGATTTAGTCTTTGATTCATTGGTTATTCAGTAGCCTGTTGTTAAATCTCTACATATCTGTGGATTTTCCAGTTTTTTTCATGTAATTAGTTTCCAGTTTCACACTATTGTGTTTGGAAAAAATGCCTGATATGATTTCAACCCTCTTAAATTTAAGACTTGTTTTGTGATCAAACCATGTGATTTATCTTGGAAAATATTCCACATGCAATGGAAAAGAATGTGTATTCTGTTGCTTTTGGATGGAATGTCCTGTATTTGTTAAGTCTATGTTTTCTAATATGCTGTTTAAGGCTGATGTTTCCTTATTGATTTTCTTTATATATGATATATCCATTGGCATAAGTGGGTTACAAGAGTCCTGTACTATTATTGTACTGTTGTTTATTACTCCCTTTAGGTCTTTAAACATTTGTTTGTATATTTAGTTGTTCCTGTCTTCAGTCAGTTCAGTCACTCAGTTGTGTCTGATTCTGCGACTCCATGGACTGCAGCACGCCAGGCCTCTCTGTCCATCACTAACTCCTGGCACTTGTTTAAACTCATATCCATCGAGTCTGTGATGCCATCCAACCATCTCATCCTCTGTCATCCCCTTCTCTTCCTGCTTTCAATCTTTCCCAGCTTCAGGGTCTTTTCCAGTAAGTCAGTTCTTTGCATCAGGTGGCCAAATTATTGGAGTTTCAGCTTCAGTATCAGTATTTCCAATCACTATTTAGGATTGATTTTCTTTAGGATTGATTGGTTGGATCTCCTTGCAGTCCAAGGGACTCTCAAGAGTCTTCTCCAACACCACATTTCAAAAGCATCAATTCCTTGGCAATCAACTTTCTTTATGGTCCAACTCTCACATCCATACATGACTACTGGAAAAACCATATCTTTGCCTAGACAGACCTTTGCAATCAAGGTAATGTCTCAGCCTTTTAATATGCTGTCTATGTTGGTCATAGCTTTTCTTCCAAGGAACAAGCATCTTTTAATTTCATGGTTGCAGTCACCATCTGCAGTGATTTTGGAGCCCAAGAAAATAAAGTCTGTCACTGTTTTCACTGTTTCCCCATCTATTTGTCATGAAGTGATGGGACCAGATGCCATGATCTTAGTTTTTTGAATGTTGAGTTTTAACCCAACTTTTTCACTCTTCTCTTTCACTTTCATCAAGAGACTCTAGTTGCTCTTTACTTTCTGCCACAAGGGTGCTGTCATTTGTATATGAAGGTTATTGATATTTCTCCCAGCAATCTTGATTCCAGCTTGTGCTTTACTGAGTCCAGCATTTCACATGATGTACTCTGCCTATAAGTTAAATAAGAAGGGTGACAATATACAGCCCTGGCATACTCCTTTCCCAATTTTGACCTTGTCCATTGTTTCATGTCTGCTTCTAACTGTTGCTTCTTGACCTGCTTACAGTTTTTTCAGGTTTCCTATCTTAAGGTGAAAAAATATTTATAAATGTTATATCCTCTTGTTGGATTGAATTCATTGTCATTATACCATGTCTTCTTTTGTCTCTTACTACAGTCTTCATTTTAAAGTTCATCTTTTCTGATGTTAGTATATCTTCTCCAAGTTTCTTTTGGTTTCCATTTGTATAGGATATTTCTTTCTAATCCTTCACTTTATGTCTGTTTGAGCCCTTATAGTTAAAGAGCTTTTCTTATAGTCAGCATATAGATGAATATTGTTTCTTTCAATCCATTCATCCACTTTATGTCTTTTGATTAGAGAATTCAATTTAAATATAAAGTAATTATTGATAGATATTGCTATTTTGGTAATAGTTTTCTAGCTATTTTATAGTTCTATCTGTGTCTTTACTCTCTTGTTCTCTTCCTTTGTGGTTTGTTGCCTTCCTTTGGTGATGTATTTAGATCCCTTTCTCTTTATCTGTTGCATATTTACTATAGGTATTTGCTCTGTGGTTACCCTGAGACTTACATATAAGCACTTATGTCTGTAACAGTGTATTTTAAGTTGATAACAAAATTAACTTTTTAAAGTTAAAAATGCTTATTCTCTCTCCTTTTGCTTTATGTATTTAATATCCTATTTTATGTTTTTATCTTGTGTATTACTTAAGTAATTATTGTAATGATAGTTATTTTTATTACTTTTATTACTTTTTAACCTTCAAACTACTGTATAAATAATTTCTTCACTACCTTAAAAATAAATTTACTTTTCCAGTGAAATTTATTCTTTCAGATGTGTTGTTACTAATTAGCACCTCTTTCTTTTCATCCTAAAGAAGTCCCTTTAACATTTCTTGTAAGACTGGTTTAATGGTGAAGTACTTTAGCTTTTGTTTGGAAAACTCTATCTGTCCTTAAATTCTGAATGATAACTATGCTGGGTAGATTATTTTCTATTTTAGCACTTTGAATATATCATGCCATGCCCTTCTAGCCCTCAAAGATTGTGTTGAAAAATCTAATAGTCTTGTGGGGGTTCCCTTGTATGTAACAAATTGTTCTTCTCTTGCTAAGTTTAATATTCTCTCCCTGTCTTTAACTTTTGACATTTTAGTTATAACATGCGTTGGTGTGAGTCTCTTTGGGTTTATCTTATTTGGAAATTTCTGGTCTTCCTGGAACTAAGAAATGGTTCTTTGAAAAGATAAACAAAATTGATGAGTTTTAAACTACACTCACCAAGAAAAAAAAAAAGAGGATTCAAATAAATAAAAATCAAAGATGAAAGAAGAGTATTAAAATTGATAACACAGAAATACAAAGAATCTTAAGGGACTGCTGTGAACAATGATACACTAAAAAATTGAACAATCTAGAAGAAATGTGTAAGTTCCCAGAAGCATACAACCTATAAGCCTAAATCATGATGAAACAGAAAAATCTGAACAGACTGATTACTGGTAAGGAGATTAATTCAGTAATCAGAAACCTCCCCTCAAAATAGTCCAGGACCAGATGGCTTCCTTAGTGAATTCTACCTAAGGTTCAAAAAGAATTATTATCAGTCTTTCTCAAACTCTTCCAAAAATTAAAAGAAAGGAGAACTCTTCCAAATGGGCTTACACTTTATAAGGCCATTATACTGATACTAAACCTGGAAAGAATGCAGAAAGACAAGACAGATAGAGATTGGAGGAAGGGGATTACACATCAATGTCCCTGATAAATATAAATGTGAAATTCATCAACAAAATATTAGCAAACTGAATTCAGATCATGGTACATACACCACGATCAAACAGGTCTTATTTCAGTGATGTGAGGATGTTTCAACATCTGGAAATCAGTTAATGTGATACACCACATTAACAAAATAAAGAATAAAAATCATATGACCATCTCAATAGATACAGAAAAACATTTGACAAAATTCAGCATCCATTTATGATTAAAAAAAAAAAAACCTTAATGAAGTGTCTACTTTAAAAATGGGCAGAATATCTGAACAGACACTTTTCTGAAGAAGACATACAGATGACCAACAGGAACACAAAAAGATAGTCAATATCATTAATCATTATGGAAATGTAAGTTAAAACCACAATGAGGTATCACCTCACACCTGTTAGAATTGATGTTATCAAAAGACAAGAAATAATGAGTGTAGGTGAGGATGTGGAGAAGAGGGAACCCTTGTGCATTGTTGCTGGGAATGTGAATTAGTGCAACCATGATAGAAAACAGTGTGTAGATTTCCTCAAAAAATTAAAACTAGAACTTCTGAGTATTTATTTAAGGTAAATTAAAATATTAATTTGAAATGATATATACACCCCCATGTTCATTATAGCATTATTTACAACAGCAAGGATATGGAAACCCCTAGGTGTCCATAAATGAATGAGCAAAGAAATTTACAAACTTTAAAATATGTAAAATAGAAGCACAAGCTTGAATTGAGGTTGCTGGGAGAAATATCAATAACCTCAGATATGCAGATGACATCACACTTATGGCAGAAAGGGCAGAACTAAAGAGCCTGTTGATTAAAGTGAAAGAGGAGAGTGAAAAAGTTGACTTAAAACTCAACATTCAAAAACTAAGATCATGACATCTGGTCCCATCACTTCATGGGAAATAGATGGGGAAACAGTGGAAACAGTGTCAGACTTTATTTTTGGGGGCTCCAAAATCACTGCAGATGGTGACTGCAGCCATGAAATTAAAAGACAGTTGTTCCTTGGAAGAAAAGTTATGACTAACCTAGGTAGCATATTCAAAAGCAGAGACATTACTTTGCCAACAAAGGTCCATCTAGTCAAAGCTGCGGTTTTTCCAGTGGTCATGTATGGATGTGAGAGTTGGATTATAAAGAAAACTGAGCTCTGAAGAATTGATGCTTTTGAACTGTGGTGTTGGAGAAGACTTTGAGAGTCCCTTGAACTGCCAGGAGATCCAACCAGTCAATCCTAAAGGAAATCAGTCCTGAATGTTCATTGGAAGGACTGATGTTGAAGCTGAAATTCCAATACTTTGGACACCTGATGCAAAGAACTGACTCATTGGAAAAGACCCTGATGCTGGGAAAAATTGAATGTGGTAGAAAGGGACGACAGAGGATGAGAGTGTTGGATGTTCATCACTGACTCAATAGGTTAGAGTCTGAACAAACTCCGAGAGTTGGTGATAAACAGAGAGGCCTGGAGTGCTGAAGTCCATCGGGTCGCAAAGAGTCAGACACAACTGAGCGACAGAACTGAACTGAACTGATAAGAAATGAATTCTGCCATTAGCTCCAACATGGATGGACCTTGTGGGCATCATGATAAGTGAAATAAATCAGAGAAAGGCAAATACTGTATGATCTCTTATATGCAGAATGTTAAAAACAAACAAACAAACAAACAAACAAACAAGAGCTGGTAGTCCCAAGCTCATAGATAAAAAGACCAGATTGTTAGCTGCAAGACGTGGAGGTGGGTGGTGGGGAAAATGAGTGAAGTGTTTTTCATTTTTGTTTTAGTTTACATAATTGGGATAAAAATGAATAAAAGCATAATGTGCAAAAACTTAGTGCCAAGTATTCTAAGGGACAAAAATATAAATAAAATAAAGGTTATAAATATGAATGAAACAGTCTCAAGGACAAAGAATTCTTTTCTTCAACCAGTATCTATTAGTCAGTTTCCTGCCATGTGTTCAGTTTTTTTTACTGAAGACATTTCTTTCATATTCTTATGTAGTATAAGATTAAGTAGTATAAAATGCAGGCTACACATTTTTTTTTTCAAGTGGACTGTTATGGAAGTATTTGTTACTGTTAGAGCCCTAAAAGCATTATGTAATGTGAAAAGATGAACAGAATTAAAACAATATTTGGAAGTGATAAGAATTTAATTTCTATTTTAAAACAATTTGAGAAATCTATATGCAGGTCAAGAAGCAACTGTTAAAACTGGACATGGAACAACAGACTGGTTCGAAATAGGAAAAGGAGTCCGTCAAGGCTGTATATTGTCATCCTGCTTATTTAACTTCTGTGCAGAGTACATCATGAGAAACGCTGGACTGGAAGAAACACAAGCTGGAATCAAGATTGCCGGGAGAAATATCAATAACCTCAGATATGCAGATGACACCACCCTTATGGCAGAAAGTGAAGAGGAGCTAAAAAGCCTCTTGATGAAAGGGAAAGTGGAGAGTGAAAAAGTTGGCTTAAAGCTCAACATTCAGAAAACGAAGATCATGGCATCTGGTCCCATCACTTCATGGGAAATAGATGGGAAAACAGTGGAAACAGTGTCAGACTTTATTTTGGGGCTCCAAAATCACTGCAGATGGTGACTGCAGCCATGAAATTAGAAGACGCTTACTCCTTGGAAAGACAGTTATGACCAACCTAGATAGTATATTCAAAAGCAGAGACATTACTTTGCCGCCTAAGGTCCATCTAGACAAGGCTATGATTTTTCCTGTGGTCATGTATGGGTGTGAGAGTTGGACTGTGAAGAAGGCTGAGCGTTGAAAAATTGATGCTTTTGAACTATGGTGTTGGAGAAGACTCTTGAGAGTCCCTTGGACTGCAAGGAGATCCAACCAGTCCATTCTGAAGGAGATCAGCCCTGGGATTTCTTTGGAAGGACTGATGCTAAAGCTGAAACTCCAGTACTTTGGCCACCTCATGCGAAGAGTTGACTCACTGGAAAACACTCTGATGCTGGGAAGGACTGGGGGCAGGAGGAGAAGGGAACGACAGAGGATGAGACGGCTGGATGGTATCACTGACTTGATGGACATGAGTCTGAGTGAACTCTGGGAGTTTGTGATGGACAGGGAGGTCTGGCGTGCTATGATTCATAGGGTCACAAAGAGTCAGACATGACTGAGCAACTGAACTGAATTTAACTGAACTTAAAACATTTTAGCATTTAAGTGGTATATATTTAGTTTAATTCAACTAACAATATTGTACTTTTACTATATATAAAATATTATGGAAGGGCTCTCAGACATTCAAATGTGAAGAGAGCATTCACAATTTTATTATTTATTGATAAAGTAAGAAAAAGAGACACATTTTCATTAAAAGATAAGATGTGATAT
Organism: Nanger dama; assembly: GCA_917880005.1. Taxonomy (NCBI): domain Eukaryota; kingdom Metazoa; phylum Chordata; class Mammalia; order Artiodactyla; family Bovidae; genus Nanger; species Nanger dama. The sequence continues at coordinate 2,468,985 of CAKJTW010000075.1, forward strand.
TTCTATAACATATATACAGATAGTCTGAAAGTAGTTAAGATATCAAACCCCAGAAAAAATGATTTATGACACAAAAGAAAAACTAGAAAAAGTTTTTGTTTTGCTGCTGGTTTGCTGCTGTGTGTGGCTATGTATATATGTGATGAATGAAGATTCATTGGAAGTGTTTCTTTTCCTTACAAAGCCAAGGAGGTTAATAAAATCCATCTTTTTAGCAAAGGCCCAAAAGTTTGTGAGTATTTGCTGACAGATGTAGGTATCCATTCTGTAGAGAATAGAAGCAAATAGAGTTGTATTTTCCACATTAAACAGATTTAAAAGTCAAGATAAAGTTTACGTGCACTATGGAAAGACACATATATATGTGCATATATGCACATATATTAGCCGTTTTATAAAGAAAGTATGAAAAGACTTGGCAAGTGTATTAGACATTATATAAACAAGTAATAGTTCCAATAAAGAAAGGTATAGAATATGGCAACAAACAAGAAACAACAACAAATAAACAAGCATCCTAAGGCAGTGAGGAAAATCTAAGAAAGCAGTCAGTACAATAGGAGCATAAAGCACAAATTTTAAGGGACAAAAATGAATAAAACTGAATCACAGGAAAATACTTATTTTCAGACTCTCATCATATCTTTCAAGTTCGGGTGGATAATTATGCAGCTGAGATAGATGAAAAGGTGGACTGCTCAGGGACCATTCAGGAAAACACAGATCATACCTGGGAGTTTTCTGGAAGAAATTTAATACAGAAAAACAGTTGTAAAAGAATTTAAAAAGTTATAAAGCCAGAAGACAGTGAAACACACCAGAGTGAACAACTGCAGTGGCCAGTAACCTTCCCTGTGCTGGAGACTTAAATAGGGACACCCAGGAAAAGCTAGAATCGTGGGGGAGACAGAGTCACAGTTGGAACTGCTGCCCAAAGCTAAAAAAAAAAAAAAAAAAGAGAGAGAGCAAGAGAGAGAGAGTACCATGGACTGTCTCTTCCTCCCAGACTCCAATTTACTGCTACCACTTCCATTTGTTAATAAAACAATCCAGAAATGCAGTTTGCAGAGATCAGACTTCCACAACATAGAGCAAAGCAAGGAAAGAGTGAGGAATGGATCTCAGAGCAGAGAGAAACAGGAACAGCCCAGAGACCAAAGAAACAAACCAAGACACTGAAGGATCAGCAGTACAAACATTGAGTCTCTTTGGCCTTTGTTGGGGAATCAACCAGAGGGACAAAAATGAGAGCATAGAACTGAATAAAGTGAAGTTGTCAGGGTTCAAAATCTAGACGGTATGTACAAATCAACCGTTAAAGAATAAACCAGCCTAGTTGAAATAAATTTAGATGGGAATCAATAAGAAAAACTAGAAGAAAAACCATGAATGCTCAATTAAACAAACCCGGTAAGGAGACAGTATAGGGATGCACAAGTCAAATTTTGATACGGCCACTCAAGATTAACTGAAAAATGGGATGTAAACAGAAAATCAGATGTGTTCGCCTAAAGACTCATTCGAGTAGGAGACAAGGCATGAGAGCGATCAACTCTTTCTAAACCTTGTTTGCTGTTGAAGTATTAATTTTTCATATCTCAGCGGGTGAGGCTTTTCCTGGATCAGGGACCAGCAGTGTGGGGAGCAGGTATATGGCACCCCTTGCTTGGTGGTTCTCAGTAAAAACTGGTTTGTACTTATCTAATCATTAGCAGTGTTGAACATCTTTTCATGTGCCTTTTGGCTGTCTGTATGTTTCCTTTGCAGAAATGTCTATGTAAATCTCATTTGCCCATTTTTTGATTTGGGTTGTTTGTTTTTTTGATATTGAGCTATATGAGTTTTTGTGTATTTTGGAGATTAATCCTTTGTTGTGCATCATTTGCCTATATTTTCTCTCATTCTGTAGGGTTTTTTTTTTTAATTTTGTTAATGGTTTCCTTTGCTGTGAAAATCTTTTAAGTTTATTATTTATTATTTTCTTTTATTTGGAGTTAAAATATTAGCATTTCTATATGTGCAATAACCAATATGTATCTCACACCAACTGTATAACATAGGGAACTATATTCAATATTTTGAAATAGCCTAAAAGGGAAAATTATATATATAAGGGAAAATTGTATATATATATATATACACCAACTGAATCACATTGTTGTATACCTGAAACTAACACAACATTGTAAATCAACTCTACTTAAATAAAAAATTTAAAAATTAAACTATATAAACTTACAACTAAATAAATTATGTTTAAAACATTTTAACCAAAAGAGGGACTGGAAAAAAAAAGAGGAACTGGAAATACATTGAGGTTAGGTGTCCATGAGCTGTTAATTTGCTTTTGATATTTGTCCCTATATGTGTCTATAGTTGAATATAATTGTGCCATTTGTTATATTGGGTTTATAGTGTAGGTTAATGTAAAATAAATATAACAGAACCTTTGGTACACAATATCTAATGTGGCACCAGAGAGACAGTAATTATTTATATTTATTAACAAATAAATGTGAATTAAACAGACTATTTTAGAAAACTTTACATATAATTTGTCTCCACCACTAAATAATGTGGGTCCTTTAATTCGTCTTAGAGATACCATAAAGCGAAAACTACTGTTGTGCTTCTGAGCAGATTAAGTAACACAAAGAGCAAGTAATTCAAAATAATGCCTTACACCACTAATTATTAGAGAAATGCAAATCAAAGCTACAGTGAAGTATCACTTCACAAAAGTCAGGATGGTCATCATCAAAAATCTACAAACATGCTGGAGATGGTGTAGAGAAAAGGGAATGCCCTCTTACACTGTTGGTAGAATTGTAAATGGATGCAGCCAACAAGGAGAAGGATATGGAGGTTTCTTAAAAATCTAAAAATAGAGTTACCAAATTACCCAACATTTTCGCTTTGACATATACTCAGAAAAACTATAGTTCAAAAGATATAGACAGCAAAAGAGACACAGATGTATAGAACACTCTTTTGGACTCTGTGGGAGAGGGAGAGGGTGGGATGATTTGGGAGAATGGCATTGAAACATGTATAATATCATATAAGAAATAAATTGCCAGTCCAAGTTCGATGCAAGATACAGGATGCCTGGGGCTGGTGCACTGGGATGACCCAGAGGGATGGTACAGGGAGGGAGGCAGGAGGGGGTTCAGGATGGGGAACATGTGTACACCTGTGGCAGATTCATGCTGATGTATGGCAAAACCAATACAATATTATAAAGTAATTAGCCTCCAATTTAAATAAATTTAAATTAAAAACAAAAGATATATGTACCCCCAGTGCTCATTGCAGCACTATTAACAATAGGCAGGACATGGAAGCAGCCTAAATGTCCATTACCAGAGGAGTGAATAAAGAAGATATGGTATTTAACTACAATGGAATATTAGTCAGCTATATAAAGGAATGAAATTGTGCCATTTGCAAATTCATGAATGGATCTAGAGACTGTCATAAAGTGAAGTAACTCAGAGAAAAACAAGTATCATATGTTGACATGTACATGTGGAATCTAGAAAAATGGTATAGATGAGCTTATTTGCAAAGCAGAAAAAGTCATGAATGTAGACACCAAAGAGGAAAGGAGAGGTGGGATGAATTGGGAGTTTGGGATTGCCATATATACTATTATGTATAAACAGTAACTAATGAGAATCTACTGTATAGCACAGGGCACTCTATTTGGTGCTCTGTGGTGATCTAAATAGGAAGGAAATCCAAAAAAGAGGAGATTTATGTATATGTATGGCTGATTCCCTTATGGCAGAAAGTGAAGAGGAACTAAAAAGCCTCTTGATGAAAGTCAAAGAGGAGAGTGAAAAAGTTGGCTTAAAGCGCAACATTCAGAAAACTAAGATCATGGCATCTGGTTCCATCACTTCATGGGAAATAGATGGGGAAACAGTGGAAACAGTGTCAGACTTTCTTTTTGGGGCTCCAAAATCACTGCAAATGGTGACTGCAGCCAGGAAATTAAAAGATGCTTACTCCTTGAAAGGAAAGTTATGACCAACCTAGATAGCATATTAAGAAGCAGAGATATTGCTTTGCCAACAGAGGTCCATGTAGTCAAGGCTATAGTTTTTCTAGTGGTCATGTATGGATGTGAGAGTTGGACTGTGGAGAAAGCTGAGTGCCAAAGAATTGATGCTTTTGAACTGTGGTGTTGGAGAAGACTCTTGAGAGTCCCTTGGACTGCCAGGAGATCTAACCAGTCCATCCTAAAGGAGATCAGCTCTGGGTGTTCATTGGAAGGACTGATGCTGAGGCTGAAACTCCAATGCTTTGGCCACGTCATGCAAAGAATTGACTCACTGAAAAAGACCCTGATGCTGGGAAGGATTGGGGGCAGGAGGAGAAAGGGACAACAGAGGATGAGTTGGCTGGATGGCATCACCAACTCGATGCACATGAGTTTGTGTGAACTCCGGGGAGTTTGTGGTGGACAGGGAGGCCCGGCATGCTGTGATTCATGGGGTCACAGAGTCGGACATGATTGAGCGACTGACCTGAACTGAACTGATGGCTGATTCATTTTGCTGTATAGCAGAAACTGACATAGCAGTGTAAAGCAAATATACTCCAATAAAAAAGATATAAAATCTTTTCTGGAAAAAAATAATGCCTTATTCATAGTAAGTACATGGCTATATATGTTCATTTTAAGCTTTGTACTATACTTTTTATTGCTTTGATAAAATTAATGTTACCACTATGGATAAATAACTATTTTATTTATTTGGCCTCAAACTGATGTCCAAAGTGGACAAGACAGATGAGGTAAAAACAGTAACCTTTTAGCATACTGCATGAATGACATACTATTATAGCCATGTGTGTATTCATTTATCAGCTGCTCCATTTATACGAATGATGTCTATTTATATAGTTTGCATCTTTCCTGAAGCTCAGTTCAGTTCAGTCGCTCAGTCGTGTCCGACTCTTTGCTACCCTATGAATCGCAGCATGCCAGGCCTCAGTCCTTGTGTTAAACTGTCCATAGACATCACCACAGGACTGGAAAAGGTCAGTTTTCATTCCAATCCCAAAGAAAGGCGATACCAAAGAATGTTCAAACTACTGCACAGTTGCATTCATCTCACACGCTAGTAAAGTAATACTCAAAATTCTCCAAGCCAGGCTTCAAGAATACACGAACCAAGAATTTCCAGATGTTCAAGCTGGTTTTAGAAAAAGCAGAAGAACCAGAGATCAAATTGCCAACATACACTGGGTCATCGGGAAAGGAAGAGAGTTCCAGAAAAACATGTATTTCTGCTTTATTGACTATGCCAAAGCCTTTGACTGTGAGGACCACAACAGACTCTGGAAAATTCTTTAAGAGATAGAAATACCAGACCACCTGACCTGCCTCCTGAGAAATCTGTATTCAGGTCAAGAAGCAACAGTTATAACTGGACATGGAACAACAGACTTGTTCCAAATTGGAAAAGAAGTATACCAAGGCTGTATATTGTCCTCCTGCTTATTTAACTTGTATGCAGAGTCATCATGAGAAGTGCTGGACTGGATGAAGCACAAGCTGGAAACAAGATTGCTGGGAGAAATATCAATAACCTCAGATATGCAGATGACACCACCCTTATGGCAGAAAGGGAATAAGAACCAAAGAGCCTCTTGATGAAAGTGAAAGAGAAGAGTGAAAAAGCTGGCTTAAAGCTCAACATTCAGAAAACTAAGATCATGGCATCCGGTCCCGTCACTTCATGGCAAATAGATGGGGAAACAATGGAAACATGGAAACAGTGACAGACTTAATTTTGGGGAGGCTCCAAAATCACTGCAGATGGTGACTTCAACCGTGAAATTAAAAGATGCTTGGTCCTTGGAAGAAAAGTTATGACCAACCTAGACAGAATATTAAAAAGCTAAGACATTACTTGGCCAACAAAGGTCCATCTAGTCAAGGCTATGGTTTTTCCAGTGGTCATGTATGGCTATGAGTTCAGTCCAATTCAGTCATTCAGTTGTGTCCGACTCTAGTGATCCCATGGACTGCAGCATACCAAGCTTCCCTGTCCATCACCAGTTCCCAGACTTACTCAAACTCATGTCCATTGAGTCAGTGATGCCATCCAACCATCTCATCCTGTCGTCCCATTCTCCTTCTGCTTTCAATCTTTCCCAGCATCAGGGTCTTTTCCAATGAGTCAGTTCTTTGCATCAGGTGGCCAAAGTATTGGAGTTTCAGCCTCAACACCAGTCCTTCCAATGAATATTCAGGACTGATTTCCTTTAGGGTGGACTGGTTGGGTCTCCTTGATGTGGGAGTTGGACTATAAAGAAAGCAGAGCACCGAAGAATAGATGCTTTTGAACTGTGGTGTTGAAGACTCTTGAGAGTCCCTTGGACTGCAAGGAGATCCAATCAGTCCATCCTAAAGGAAATCAGTCCTGAATATTCATTGGAAGGACTGATGCTGAAGCTGAAACTCCAATACTTTGGCCACTTAATGTGAAGAACTGACTCATTGGAAAAGACCCTGATGCTGGGAAAGGTTGAAGGCAGGAGGAGAAAGGGACAGTGGAGGGTGAGGTTGTTGGATGGCATCATCAACTCGATGGACATGAGTTTGAACAAGCTCCAGGAGTTGGGGATGGACAGGGAAGCCCAGGGTGCTTCAGTCCATGGGATCACAAAGAATCAGACACGAATGAGTGACTAAATTGAACTGCAGCCTCTGCATTTGGATGGAGTCAATCATCTCAAACTCATCATTTCCATATTGGATTTAGTTCCTGTGATATCTAAGCAGGGAAATCGCCATCATAAACTAGTTCTTAAGTGAAAGTTATCGATTATTCTTGATTTTTTCAATAGTTATTTCCACTTCCAATTTTAGCCATGCATTTTAAATCTATTTCCTGTGTGTTTTTAAAGAAATCTATTTTATTCACTCCATTGCCAGTAATTTAATACAGAATACCATAATCACTTGGCTAGATTACTGACACAGTCTTCCAATTATTATTCATTCTTTGTTCTGTACTGTTTTCCTTATGCACTAATATTTATTTCATTTTATAATTTGGGAATGATTGGATTTGCAAACACCCATATTTTATTATGTTATTTTCACATATAAAACTCTTAAAACCTCCTTGCTTTCAGGATAAGCTTTCCTCAACATGAATTATAAAAGTCTATATGACTTAACTCCCACTTTCTTCTCCAGCCTCATCTCACACAAGTCCTAATCTTCTACTCCAATCTCTAATGGTACTAAACATCTTGTAGTTTGTAAATAATATGCCAAGCTGGCATTCTCTCTCTCTCGGAAATTTTTAATTTTTCACTTAACCAAGCTCTCTAACTCATGAAAGTGAAGTCGCTCATTCATGTGCAACTCTTTGAGACCCTGTAGACTATAGTCCAACAGGCTCCTCTGTCCATGGGATTCTCCAGGCAAGAATGCTGGAGTGGGTTGCCATTTCCTTCTCCAGGGGATCTTTCAGACACACAGATCGAACCCAGGGATCGAACCCAGGTCTCCCGCATTGCAGGCAGATGCTTTAACCTCTGAGCCACCAAATTTACTATATTTAAATCTAACTCCTGGACACCACCTAAAAGGAGAAGAGAACATAGCTAGAGAGAACATCTGGGAAGTTATTAAAGTAATCTGGGCACATGGTAAGAATTTGTGATCTAGAATGTTAACTCCAGAAATGGAAGTATAAAGATGAATCCTGCTGCTGCTGCTGCTACTGCTGCTGCTAAGTCGCTTCAGTCATGTCCAACTCTGTGCAACCCCAGAGATGGCAGCCCACCAGGCTCCCCGTCCCTGGGATTCTCCAAGCAAGAATCTCACCAGCTCCCGGAGTTCACCCAAACTCATGTCCATCGAGTCGGTGATGCCATCCAGCCATCTCATCCTCTGTCGTCCCCTTTTCCTCCCTGCCCCCAATCTCTCCCAGCATCAGAGTCTTTTCCAATGAGTCACTCTTCACATGAGGTGGCCAAAGTACTGGAGCTTCAGCTTCAGCATCAGGCCTTCCAATGAACACCCAGGACTGGTCTCCTTTAGGATGGACTGGCTGGATCTCCTTGCAGTCCAACAGATTCTCAAGAGTCTTCTTCAACACCACAGTTCAAAAGCATCAGTTCTTTGGCGCTCAGCTTTCTTCACAGTCGAACTCTCCCATCCATACATGACCACTGGAAAAATCATAACCTTGAATAGATGGTGATGGAATTCCATGATGGAGTGGGTTGCCATTTCCTTCTCCAATGCATGAAAGTGAAAAGTGAAAGTGAAGTCGCTCAGTCGTGTCCAACTCTTAGCGACCCCATGGACTGCAGCCCACCAGGCTCCTCCATCCATGGGATTCTCCAGGCAAGAGTACTGGAGTGGAGTGTCATTGCCTTCTCCGAAGATGAATCCTAGTAACAGCTTAATGGATTCTATTGAAAAATAATGAATAGACTAACTTCCAAGGAAATATCAAGGCTCTTTGAGAGAATATTGGTGATATTCAAAGAAAAAAGAAAACTGAGATGAGAATCCTCACATGTATCTCTCCATCTATCAAATGAATATAATATTGTTTGCTTTAACCATATCCTATAGATAACATTATTGTGAAAATAATATAACAACTGTGAAACTGCTTTGAAATAACATGTATTTCTATACAATTTGAGAAGACTTTATTTCATGAATGGACCAGTACCTAGCACTTAGGCATATTCTTCCACATCCCATGGCAACCTATACCCAGTAAGGGACACCACAGTACATTCCTGTAGAAACAGAGGAGAGCTGCTGCCAGAAAATTTACACACAGATCCAAAAATATTCCAACAGACACTTTTATCAGAAATGATGGTATTCAGGTGGATTCATTGACAGAGTTTTTTGGAAAAACAGTTTTCCTCGTAGGCAACTGATTAGTATTCAGTGCTAAGGTACAGTTCTGCATGGAACCCTTAAAGCTGGAGTCGAGGAGAGAGTTAAGTGAGCAGTACAACTGCTAATGCCAGGCTTCAGAGAAGGGACCAGAAAACTGGCACCAGATTACTCATCTGGCTACTTTTCAGCCAGTTGGGACAATACAAAAGAAAACAAATATTATGTCATAACTGGGCTCTATGTTAAAATTCACACACACACATACACACACACCCCAACTATGTGGTAAAAGAGGATGAGAAATCTGTTTTTTTCTGAGGTAAAGATTTTTAGACTGCAAAATGTGCAATTTAGCTTTCTGCATCTGGGACTTAATCCTTAGGCCCTAAAATATGCAGTAAACTCTTCAAAACAAATCTTGAGATTTTTCCAAACTGTATACCTGTGGGTCAATTGGTTTAAACATTCAGTTCAGTTCAGTTGCTCAGTCGTGTCTGACTCTTTGCAACCCCATGAATCACAGCATGCCAGGCCTCCCTGTCCATCATCAACTCCCGGAGTTCACCCAAACTCATGTCCATTGAGTCGGTGATGCCATCCAGCCATCTGGCCATCTAATCCTCTGTTGTCCCCTTTTTCTCCTGCCCCCAATCTCTCCCAGCATCAGAGTCTTTTCCAGTGAGTCACTCTTCACATGAGGTAGCTAAAGTACTGGAGCTTCAGCTTCAGCATCAGGCCTTCCAATGAACACCCAGGACTGGTCTCCTTTAGGATGGACTGGCTGGATTTCCTTGCAGTCCAAGAGATTCTCAAGAGTCTTCTTCAACACCACAGTTCAAAAGCATCAATTCTTCAGTGCTCAGCTTTCTTCATGGTCCAACTCTCACATCCATACATGACCACAGGACAAACCATAGCCTTGACTAGATGGAATTTGTTGGCAAAGTAATATCTCTGCTTTTAAATAAACTATCTAGGTTGGTCATAACTTTCCTTCCAAGGAGTAAGTGTCTTTTAATTTCATGGGTGCAATCACCATCTGCAGTGACTTTGGAGCCCCCAAATAAAGTCTGACACTGTTACCACTGTTTCCCCATCTATTTCCCATGAAGTGATGGGACCGGATGCCATGATCTTCGTTTTCTGAATATTGAGCTTTAAGTCAACTTTTTCACTCTCCTCTTTCACTTTCATCAAGAGGCTCTTTAGCTCCTCTTCACTTTCTGCCATAAGGGTGGTGTCATCTGCATATGTGAGGTTATTGATATTTCTCCCAGCAATCTTGATTCCAGCTTGTGCTTCTTTCAGCCCAGCATTTCTCATGATGTACTCTGTATATACGTTAAATAAGCAGGGTGACAATATACAGCCTGGATGTAGTCCTTTTCCTATTTGGAACCAGTCTGTTCCATGTCCAGTTCTAAGTGTTGCTTCCTAACCTGCATATAGGTTTCTCAAGAGGCAGGTCAGGTGGTTTGGTATTCCCATCTCCTTCAGAATTTTCCACAGTTTATTGTGATCCACACAGTCAAAGCCTCTGGCATAGTCAATAAAGCAGAAATAGATGTTTTCTAGAACTCTCATGCTTTTTCGATGATGCAGTGGATGTTGACAATTTGATCTCTGGTTCCTCTGCCTTTTCTAAAACCAGCTTGAACATTTGGAAGTTCACAGTTCACATACTGCTGAAGCCTGGCTTGGAGAATTTTGAGCATTACTTTACTAGCATATGAGATGAGTGCAATTGTGCGGCAGTTTGAGCATTCTTTGGCATTGCCTTTCTTTGGAAGTGGAATGAAAACTGACCTTTTCCAGTCCTGTGGCCACTGCTGAGTTTTCCAAATTTGCTGGCATATTGAGTGCAGCACTTTTATAGCATCTTCTTTGAGGATTTGAAATAGCTCTACTGGAATTCCATCACCTCCACTAGCTTTGTTCGTAGTGATGCTTTCTAAGGCCCACTTGAATTCACATTCCAAGATATCTGGCTCTAGTTTAGTGATCACATCCTCATGATTATCTGGGTTGTGAAGATCTTTTTGTACAATTCTTCTGTGTATTCTTGCCACCTCTTCTTAATATCTTCTGCTTCTGTTAGGTCCATACCATTTCTGTCCTTTATCAAGCCCTTCTTTGCATGAAGTGTTCCCTTGGTATCTCTAATTTTCTTGAAGAGATCTCTAGTCTTTTCCATTCACAAGAAAAAGACATTCAGTAGACATTTCTATGGAGTTGTATTTTAGGATCTCAAAATATCTCCCTCTTGTTGATGTAAAGATGATGAAAATCATAACTACTTATAATTAAGTAAAGAGAAGAAATTAAGACTATGAAGAAAAATAAGCAGAAAATGACTTTATTTGCAACCATTAAATAAAAGCTCAGAATGAAAAGTACACCAGAAGTATACCTAAAAGAAAGAAAAATCTCTTTAAAATTTATTTTATTTTTTTACTTTTTAGAAATAACAGCAACTTTTAATTGTATCAGAGAAAAAATATTTGTTAATTTTATAAGTCTAGTTGTAGTAAGGTAAGATTTTTCAGTATTTAAACACTTTAAATATTTATTTATTTCAGGGCTTTAAACTTTATTTCATATAGTGTGCATGCTAAGTCATTTCAGTCATGTCCAACTCTTTTGTGACCCTATGGACTGTAGCAAGTCACGCTCCTCTGTCCATGAGATTCTCCAGGCAAGAATACAAAGGTGGGCTGCCATGCTCTCCTCCAGGGGATTTTCCCTACTCAGGGATTGAATTCCCACTCTCAAGTCTGCTTTGGCAAACAGGTTTTTAACACTAGCGCCACCTGGGAAGTCATTTCATATAGAGACATAATCTTACACATTAATTATGCAGCTGCTGTCTGAATTCTTATAGTTTGCTCCCTCTCTGTAACATGTCTTCTAGGTAAATATATTTGTATGTATAATCATGCTTGGCTGAAATTCCAGACCTCTAATATTTGAAGTGATTTTGCTAAAGAGTATGTTTTTAAGGAGTTTAGATATGACCAGATAGAGGTAGTTCCAACTAGAATGACAAAAAAAAAAAAAAAAAAATCATGGAAATTTCTTTGGTTATAGGCGTTTAAGTAACTCCCATTCTGAAGAAGCTTCTGGTTTATAAAGTGTAGATGAATGTGGCTACCCAACCCACCTCCCTGAGATGTTCTGAGTCAAAGCAAAGCTGCATGTGAAAATACTCTGGGGGTGCAAGAGAAATTTAAAACATTGCATAAGTCTAATAAGTGTTATGAAATTCAAACAGAAATGACTCCCAAGGAAACTTTTTTTGTAGTGTACTTGGAAATATAAAATTATCAACCAAAATGATCTGAACAGAAGTTTGGAAATTTGTTCTCATAATATTTCCAAGTATTTTTACTAGCCCAACGATTTGTACGCTGAAGCCATTTAGATGTCTTGAACTAGAAACTGCAGAGAAACCATCACAGTAGGCACCTCAAATCGAATCTGTGACATGGCTTGTTGATTTAGTGACACAGATATAACCCAAGGTACAGTGTCCTGGGCTTCCCGGATAGCTTAGTTGGTAAAAAAAAAAAAAAAAAAAATCCACCTGCAATGCAGAAGACCCTGGTTAAATTCGTGGGTCGGGAAGATCCACTGTAGAAGGGATTGGCTACCCACTCCAGTATCCTTGGACTTCTCTTGTGGCTCAGCTGGTAAAGAATCTGCCTGCGATGTGGGAGACTTGGGTTTGATCCCTGGGTTTGGGAAGGTCCCCTGGAGAAGGGAAAGGCTACGCACTCCAGTATTCTGGCCTAGACAATTCCATGGACTATACCCATGGGGCCACAATGAGTTGGACATAACCGAGTGACTTCCACTTCATTTCATACAGGGTCTTTCTGCAACATGGCAACACCTTGTGTATTAACTGTTCAAAATTGGGAAAGGGGCTGAACTGACACTGAAGTAGCTCCGCTTCTAAAGTTACTGATTTTATCATAACTCCTTTGAGACTCTTTGTATCACTTTCACTGGAAATACATTTTAATCTTTGCTTTCTGTGTTTTCACACACATTTCATGTATTGTTCATTGCACTCCTACTGGACTCACTGGAACTGGCCTCCTTTGAGTCCTCATAGTCAGTTTCCTACTTTAGATTTTAAGACTGACTTCAGCACCAGTCTTGAATCTTTGCCCACATTTCTATAGTAATTGACACCTTATCTTTTATAAATTATTAAGATCATCTCAAAACACAGACATCTTTTCAGACAGATTTTTGTGTCTGCTAGAGTGGTTTTAGAAATGGGCAGCATGCCATAACATTTCTCTTCTATTTTTTTTCCTCTAGAAACTCTTGTCATTTTTCTTCTGTAGAAGTAGCTAAAACACAACACATTTTCCCCTTCTGAACTCTTCTCAATGTCTTTTAGGACAAATTCTTCATTTTTATCAACCGTACATCATTAATTGTGAAGCCCGATAGAACAGTTGTGCTAAGTTGCTTCAGTCGTGTCTAACTCTTTGTGATCCAGTGGACTGGCCAGTGAGGCTCCTCAGTTCATGGGATTCTCCAGGCAAGAATACTGGAGTGAGTTGCTGTGCCCTCCTCCAGGGGAATCTTTCTGACCCACGGATCGAACAGTGTCTCTTGTGTCCTGCATTGGCAGGCGAGGTTCTTTACCACTAGCACCACCTGGGAAGCCCCTTAACAGCTGTACCATGTCCTGAAATCCAGTGTATACTTTTGCTTTATTATGTGAAGTATTTCTGGTCTGGAAAATTTGATTACAATTCTGTTTTCACCTTTACCAGTATACATGTTCACATTTACCGGTACACCTGTTTTCTTTTGGGCTTCCCTTATGGCTCAGCTGGTAAAGAATCCACCTGCAATGTGGGAGACCTGAGTTTGATCCCTGGGTTGGGAAGATCCCCTGAAAAAGAGAAGGGCTACCCAGTCCAGTATTCTGGCCTGGAAAATTCCATGGACTATACAGTCCGTGGGGTTGTAAAGAGTCAGATATGACTGAGTGACTTTCACTTTCACTGTTTTATTTTACTCTGTTGTGTACAAATTACTCTCTTCCTAACCAGTCACTTTTATGGACATAAAAGCACACTTTAAAAGCAGACCTGTTAACCTTCTGTTAAACAAACAAACAATACACATGCAAAGAAATTTTGATCCTTTGATTTCTCTAGCCAGGATCCCAATTCCCTGATGCACTTCAGCACAAATCTCCTTAATATCACCTCCTCTTCCTGGCTGTTCAATCCTTTTCTAGGACACTCCTATAGGACTTTTAATCCCAATCTTTCACTAAAATCTCTCTCACTCAGATTACCAGTGAACCCATTATTGTAGAACCCATGGGTAATATTCCGTCCTCATGTTACCAAAACTCTCATACTCATTTAGAGTTGCTGATCTTACTCCTTTGTTATAAAAACATTTTCCTTTCTTACTTTGTGTGACCCAAACTTTTTCAACCTCCTGGATACTCCTTCTCATGATTTCTTTCTAACTCTTTTTACCTCTTCAATAAATGTTAGAGTGTTCCAGGGGCTCTGTACCCTGACACTTTTTTTCTCTATTAACATTATCTCCCTGGATACTTTATGCCATCAAATAATATATAAAAAAACTAGTGACACAATTTATAACTCTAATCTAAAACTCTATCCTGAACATATGCAAATCATAAATGCACATGCTTTATCTCATGCTTGCTTTTGGGAGTCCAGAAAGCATTTTGAAAGTATTTTGGCAAGAACTGTTTTTCTCCACAAATCCCCAGTGACTTGTCCCACAAGTTTTCATTAATCTAAATAAATAGTACCCCTTTTCACTCAGTTTTTTTGGTCTTAAAAACCTGGAAATTATCTTGGGTTCATCTATTTCCTTCATATTGCACATTTAATAAATTAGAAAATCTAGCAGGATGTATCTGCTTAATATACCCTGAATATGATTACTTACCTTTAATGCTGCTGCTGCTGCTAAGTCGCTTCAGTTGCATCCGACTCTGTGCGACCCCATAGATGGCAGCCCACCAGACTCTGCCGTCCGTGTGATTCTCCAGGCAAGAACACTGGAGTGGGTTGCCATTTCCTTCTCCAATGCATGAAAGTGAAAAGTGAAAGTGAAGTCGCTCAGTCGTGTCCAACTCTTAGTGACCCCATGGACTACAGCCCACCAGGCTCCCCCATCCATGGGATTTTCCAGGCAAGAGCACTGCTACTTCTACAATAAAAGGCATTTACATGTCTTACCTATAACAGCACAGAGGCTTCCTATTGGTCTCCCTGCCTCCAGTATTGCATCCTTTTATTCTGTCTTCCACACATATGCTGATTAAAATATTAGCCAATTGTATTCCATTATATTATTCCCAAATATAAGGTCCTAAAATAAGCAAAATCTTTTTAAACTGGCTCAAATGATCTCTCTTCACTCTATGCATTGATTTTTAGCCACACTAGCTTAAATTTGTTCTAATACACAAAACCCATTTCTGCTCAGGTCCCTCTTCCTGGTTTGTCTTTGTTTGGAATGCTGTATGTCTTAGCATCTGGTCTTTCTCTGACTCCTTTACCCTCTCTGGCAACCAGAAATCACTTTCTACAATTTAATGTGCTTCTATCTTCTTTGTGGATTTATCCTTCCTTGAAGCCATTTGTTTAATTCATGATCAGTTTCCCTATTAGAAAGTGATCTCTCTGACAAGAGAAACCATGCGCTATTCTAGCTTGCTTCCAAAGCCAAGAAATATACTTGAACAGGAGAAACTCAACAAATTTCCCTCTGAAATTGTCTGTTTAATTTTCATGATAATATGGTGGAAGATCTAGCTACTATATACTTGAAAATTACAGTTTAACACTTTTTGTTGTTATTTTTGGTTTTATAGCACTCGTTTTGGCAGGCTTACTATATATTAGTCAGTTTGCTAAGCACTTTATTTATGTTGTGTATTGCAATCTTTATGACACCCTAGGCAATGGCACCCCACTCCAGTACTCTTGCCTGGAAAATCCCATGGACGGAGGAGCCTGGTAGGCTGCAGTCCATGGGGTCATGAAGAGTCAGACATGACTGAGTGACTTCCCTTTCACTTTTCGCTTTCATGCATTGGAGAAGGAAATGGCAGCCCACTCCAGTGTTCTTGCCTGGAGAATCCCAGGGACGGGGGAGCCTGGTGGGCTGCCGTCTATGGGGTCACACAGAGTCGGACACGACTGAAGCGACTTAGCAGCAGCAGCAGCAACAACAGCATGCTGGCATCAAACAGCTGTCAATATTGGGAAAAAAAATCACATTGAACACATCATCTTTTTTTAGAAGGATGAATTTGCATTATTATTTCTAACTATTCAGCTAATGGCATCCCAGATGGTGCTAGTGGTAAAGAACCCACCTGCCAATGCAGGAGACAAGAGATGCGGTTTGATCCCTGGGTCAGGAAGATCCCCTGGAGGAAAAGGCCACCCACTCCAGTATCTTGCCTTGAGAATACCATGGATGGAGGAGTCTGGCGGGCTACAGTCCATGGGGTCACAAAGAGTTGGACACAACTGAAGTGACTTAGCGCACAGCGTCAGATACCAGTGCAGCAGAATGAAGGGTTTCCCCTAATGGTGGAGGGGATGGTAGAAGGAAAGGAGAGAGACAGGTTCAAAGAGCAAGACCCCTAGTGAATTAATAAGATTTAGTCCACTCCCTGCTCCACCCCTGACTCTACTCCTCAACTGAGGCCTCAACTTCCTTGGCTCTCCCCGAGCTCAGTAAGCTCAAGCCAACCATCACCCTTGCTCTTGGCTGTCCTGCTACCTGGAAGGCTCTTCTGGACATTTACGTAGTTGCTCCAGTTTGTAATTAAATTTGACCTCTACATATCATTTCCACAGTGAGGCCTCCTAGGGGCAACCAATTTAAAGAAGCTCCCTGCTTCTAGCACTACATGCTATTTGGGCTTCCCAGGTAGCACTAATGGTAAAGAACCAACCTGCCAATGCAAGAGACCCAGGAAACTTGAGTTTGATCTCTGGGTTGGGAAGATCCCCTGTAGAAGGAAATGGCAACCCACTCCAGTATTTCTGCCTGGTGAATCCTCTGGACAGAGGAGCCTGGTGGGCTATAGTCCACAGGGTCACAAAGAGTCAGATACGACTGAAGCAACTTAACACACACATTCAGTTAGCAAGTCATATGTTTTGTATATTCAATATTTCTATCTTTTGATTTAAGGTGCATCAATGTGTCCCATCATTCAATTTTGATCGTTCCACAGTGGAAATGTCAGTTAAATTAACTTTCCTTTGGTCAATGTTTCTCAATCTCAAGTGTTTCTCATAATTATTATAAACATTTAGAAATGCCCCACTATATTAGGATTCAAAAAGTCATATTTATATATAATTTACATCTATAATATTATGTCATATATAATTTAATATATAGTATATTAATATATATGAGTCTGAGTGAACTCGGGGAGATGGTGATGGACAGGGAGGCTTGCCGTGCTGCAATTCATGGGGTCACAAAGAGTCGGACATGACTGAGTGACTGAACTGAACTGATATTAATATATAACTATCTATAATATATTAATCTAGTATATTTAATATGTTATATATACTATATTAATATATATTATAAAATTTATATAATTTAACTACATGAGCAGTTCTAAAATATATTGTAGCTTGAAAAGCACTAAATCTTGCACCACGTGACCGTACAGAGATAAATCTTCAGTTTGGTAACATTAAACCAAAGATGATATTTTATATGATTAATTCATTGACTCCAGCCTGAGTTGAGTACTGGAGAAGAACTAAACCAGGTTAGATAAACTTAAATGAATATTATAGAATGGCTGATAGGGTTAATAGATAGCCCACAGAGATGGGAGTTTTGCTTATAAGCAGGAAGCAGCAGGTACAAAATGATGTTGACTGAATATAATGAGAGGACTGGGAAGAGGATGGTTGACAACCACAGATACTCATTACCTCAAAGTTGCGTTTGCTTTTACTACAAATTTCATTATTTCTCAGCTTTTTAAACATGTTCCAAGCAGGTGCTTATTTTAATAGTTTACTTAATCATGCCTCAGCTACTTTGGCAAAGAGAATCAACAGACAGCTGTTTTCTATCAGTTAGTTTGAATAAACTGTGCCATGAACAAACCACCCTAAAGCTTAGTGAATCAAAACACCTATTTATTTCTCTAACTCTGTGATTCAGCTGAGTGTTCTGCCCATCTGAGCCAGGCGTGGCTGATCTCAGCTGGGTTTGCTTGTATGTCTGTGTGAGTTGGACAGAAATTAACTCTTCTAGGAGATTCTCAACTGAGATGACAAGACTCCTACCACCTGGTCTCTTTTTTCCCAAGAAACTTGATTCAGCTTTTTCTCATGGTGTGACAAGGGTTCAAAAGAGGAAGCGAACACACACAAATATTTTAAAGCCTCTACATGTGGCAATTTTTGTAATTGTCCTAATGGTCAAAAGCAAATCACATAGTCCAGTCTAGAGTTACTGTGGAAAGAAACTACCAAAAGTTATGAATAAAAGAAGGCTGAAAAACTAGGACTAATCAACACAATGTTCTCTTAATTCAACATTTTAGATTTATAGTAATTGCCGAAGAGTGATAGTTTCATACCATATCTAAACTATCGTTTCTCCTTAGTCACAGAAGTTTTACTTTTAGAGGGAACATGCCCACCCAGGATTAAGGGGTATATTTTCTTCCAGCTTTGGAATTGCATGTAACTATGTGAGAGTTGGACTGTGAAGAAGGCTGAGCACCGAAGAGTTGATGCTTTTGAACTGTGGTGTTGGAGAAGACTCTTGAGAGTCCCTTGGACTGCAAGGAGATCCAGCCAGTCCATTCTGAAGGAGATCAGCCCTGGGATTTCTTTGGAAGGAATGATGCTAAAGCTGAAACTCCAGTACTTTGGCCACCTCATGTGAAGAGTTGACTCATTGGAAAGGACTCTGATGCTGGGAGGGACTGGGGGCAGGAGGAGAAGGGGACGACAGAGGATGAGATTGCTGGATGGCATCACGGACTCTATGGATGTGAGTCTGAGTGAACTCCGGGGAGTTGGTGATGGACAGGGAGGCCTGGCGTGCTGCAATTCATGGGGTCGCAAAGAGTTGAACACGACTGAGCAACTGAACTGAACTTAACGGATGTGACCAAAACATATAAAGCAATGTAAGTAGTAATGTCCAGGGGTAATTCTAGAAAGGTGCCTTCAAAAGGATTTCATCCTGGTTTTGTTGTTTTGTTATTCCTCTGTCTTCTAAACTCTAGCATCTATTTAAGAATCTTTTTTTTTTTTACTATGAAATGACTATGAAAAGAAAGACATGTTATAATGATAAAACAGAAATATAGGCACTTGTCTTCCTAGTGATACTGTGGAGCCCCCATATTAGTTATGTAATGCCTACTTTTCCATCTATTTTCCCATGAGACAGAAATAAACTTCAATCTTTTTCAAATACCATTAATATTTTTTTCTCATTTTAATCTAAAGCTAAATCTAATTTGGTATAAATCTGCAGATAAATATTTTATGAAATTGCCCATTTTTAAAGAGGGAATTAATACAAGGCAAAAATAAAATTCTGGTTATGAAAAACATATTTTTAACAGGCTTCTACTATGTAAGACTTCTCAGAAGTTTAAAGGTTAAGAAGCACGTTTAATCTCTAAGAAAGATATGTATCCATGTTGACCAGTAGATGGTAGAGTCAAGATACATGTTTTCTAGAATTTGCTTTTGTGGCCTAGTCACTAAGCTGTGTCTGACTTTTTGTAACCCTGTGTACCATAGCCCACAAGGTTTCTCCTCTGTTCATGGGATTTCCCAAGCAAGCATACTGGAAAGGGTTGCCATTTCTTCCCCCAGGGATCCTCCCAGACTGGGGAGCAATCCCACATCTTCATCATTGGCAGGTGGAATCTTTACCACTGAGCCACTAGAGAAGGCCTTGTTTTCTAAAACTGAGTTTTACACAGGCGGTTTTATAGTTTTTAACATTCTATATCAATGTCCATAGTTTCAGTTTTCCCTTTCTTTCTTTCTTTCTTCTTCTTCTTCTTTTTTTTTTTTTTACTATTTGTTAGTCTTAATTTTATATATGTCACCAAATACTAATCTGTTTGTAAGAAAATATGGTCACTGATACATGAGACACTCAGCTGTACTGTTGTGTGAGAAAGAAATCTGAGGGAGAGGGAGGGGAATGTGTCCCAATCTGGATGCAAATAGGAACAGAGAGAGAAAAAGAGTTGCTGTGGCAAAGTGTGTGTAATAAATAATCCAACTACAGAATCTGCAATATATGAAAAATGGGCGTCATAGAGAAGAAATCACATAATTAGTGCTGATTTTTCCTACGAATAAGACGTAACAACCTAGAGGAAAGGAAAAAGATCAATTGTAAGAAAATAAACTCAGAAGGATAAAGAAAAAGGTATTCAAAACCTGACAAAGATGCCACAAAAAAGAAAACTACAGGCCAATATCACTGATGAACATAGATGCAAAAATCCTCAACAAAACTCTAGCAATCAGAATCCAACAACACATTAAAAAGATCATACACCATGACCAAGTGGGCTTTATCCCAGGGATTCAAGGATTCTTCAATATCTGCAAATCAATCAATGTAATTCACCACATTAGCAAATTGAAAAATAAAAGCCATATGATTATCTCAATAGATGCAGAGAAGGCTTTTGACAAAATTCAACATCCATTTATGATAAAAACTCTCCAGAAAGCAGGAATAGAAGGAACATACCTCAACATAATAAAAGCTATATATGACAAGGTGAGGTGAAGTCACTCAGTCGTATCCGACTCTTTGCGATCCCATGGACTGTAACCTACTAGTCTTCTCCGTCCATGTGATTCTCCAGGCAAGAATACTGGAGTGAATTGCCATTTCCTTCTCCAGGGGATCTTCCTGACCCAGGGATCGAACCCGGGACTCCTGCATTGGAGGCAGGCACTTTAACCTCTGAGCCACCAGGGAAGCCCCCATATATGACAAACCCACAGCAAACATTATCCTCAATGGTGAAAAATTGAAAGCATTCCCCCTAAAGTCAGGAACAAGACAAGGGTGCTCACTTTCACTGCTACTATTCAACATAGTTCTGAAAGTTTTGGCCACAGTAATCAGGGCAGAAAAAGAAATGAATCCAAATTGGAAAAGAAGAAGTAAAACTCTCACTGTTTGCAGATGACATGATCCTCTACATAGAAAATCCTAAATATTCCACCAGAAAATTACTAGAGCTAATCAATGAATATAGTAAAGTTGCAGGATATTAAATCAACACACAGAAATCCCTTGCATTCCTATACACTAAGAAAGAGAAAGTAGAAAAAGAAATTAAGGAAACAATTCCATTCACCATTGCAACGAAAGAATAAAATACTTAGGAATATATCTACCTAAAGAAACTAAAGACCTATATATGGAAAACTATAAAACACTGATGAAAGAAATCAAAGAGGACACTAATAGATGGAGAAATATACCATGTTCATGGATCAGAAGAATCAATATAGTGAAAATGAGTATACTACCTAAAGCAATTCACAGATTCAATGCAATCCCTATCAAGCTACCAGCAGTATTTTTCACAGAACTAGAACAAATAATTTCAAGATTTGCATGGAAATACAAAAACCCTCGAATAGCCAAAGCAATCTTGAGAAGAATGGAACTGGAGGAATCAATCTGCCTGACTTCAGGCTCTACTACAAAGCCACAGTCATCAAGAGAGTATGGTACTGGCACAAAGACAGAAATATAGATCAATGGAACAAAATAGAAAGCCCAGAGATAAATCCACACACCTATGGACACCTTATCTTCAACAAAGGAGGCAGGAATATACAATGGAGTAAAGACAATCTCTTTAACAAGTGGTGCTGGGAAAACTGGTCAACCACTTGTAGAAGAATGAAACTAGACCTCTTTCTAACACTACACACAAAAATAAACTCAAATGGATTAAAGATCCAAATGTGAGACCAGAAACTATAAAACTCCTAGAGGAGAACATAGGCAAGACACTCTCCGACATAAATCACAGCAGGATCCTCTATGATCCACCTCCCAGAATATTGGAAATAAAAGCAAAAATAAACAAATGGGACCTAATTAAAATTAAAAGCTTCTGCACAACAAAGGAAACTATAAGCAAGGTGAAAAGACAGCCTTCTGAATGGAAGAAAATAATATCAAATGAAGCAACTGACAAACAACTAATCTCAAAAATATATAAGCAACTCCTGCAGCTCAACTCCAGAAAAATAAACGCCCCAATCAAAAAATGGGCCAAAGAACTAAAAAGACATTTCCCCAAAGGAGACATACAAATGGCTAACAAACACATGAAAAGATGCTCAACATCACTCATTATCAGAGAAATGCAAATGAAGACCTCAATGAGGTACCATTACATACCAGTCAGAATGGCTGCAATCCAAAAGTCTACAAGCAATAAATGCTGGAGAGGGTGTGGAGAAAAGGGAACCCTCTTACACTGTTGGTGGGAATGCAAACTAGTACAGCCACTATGGAAAACAGTGTGGAGATTCCTTAAAAACTGCAAATAGAACTGCCTTATGACCCAGCAATCCCCCTGCTGGGCATACACACTGAGGAAACCAGAATTGAAAGAGACATATGTACCCCAATGTTCACGGCAGCACTATTTATAATAGCCAGGACATGGAAACAACCTAGATGTCCATCAGCAGATGAATGGATAAGAAAGCTGTGGTA
This sequence comes from Nanger dama, assembly GCA_917880005.1. Lineage (NCBI taxonomy): Eukaryota > Metazoa > Chordata > Mammalia > Artiodactyla > Bovidae > Nanger > Nanger dama. The sequence goes on from CAKJTW010000075.1 coordinate 2,491,693, forward strand.
CATATACACAATGGAGTATTACTCAGCCATTAAAAAGAATACATTTGAATCAGTGCTAATGAGATGGATGAAACTGGAGCCAATTATACAGAGTGAAGTAAGCCAGAAAGAAAAACACAAATATAGTATACTGACACATATATATGAAATTTAGAAAGATGGTAATGATGACCCTGTATGTGAGACAACAAAAGAGACACAGATGTATAGAACAGACTTTTAGACTCTGAGAGAGAGGGAAAGGGTGGTATGATTTGGGAGAATGGCATTGAAACATGTATACTATCATGTAAGAAATGAAGCGCCAGCCTACGTTCGATGCAGGATACAGGATGCTTGGGGCTGGTGCACCAGGATGATCCAGAGAGATGATATGGAGTGGGAGGTGGGAGGGGATTCAGGATTGGGAGCTCGTATACACCCGTGGCGGATTCATGTCAATGTATGGCAAAACCAATACGGTATTGTAAAATAAAATAAAAATAAAATTTAAAAAAGGATATTTTCTATTTGTTATTTCCTGGTTTGCTTTGATGTATTTCTTTTTTCATGAAATTTATTTTAGCTTGGCATCAGCCTGTGAAAAAGGTGATCTCACCAGGTTTCTCCAGCTGTGAAAATAATGAATGTGTCTTAGAAAAGAACCAAATAGTTACTAAATACCATCTCTGAGGATGAACACTCTGTAGTTTTCTCTCTAGCTCTTAATGACCCTCTCTATTTCACAGTTACCAACTCTTTTTAAACTAGGCTTGGAGAAGGCAATGGCACCCTACTCCAGTACTCTTGCCTGGAAAATCCTATGGATGGAGGAGCCTGGTGGGCTGCAGTCCATGGGGTCGCTGACTCTGACACAACTGAGCGACTTCACGTTCACTTTAAACTTTCATGCATTGGAGAAGGAACTGGAAACCCACTCCAGTGTTCTTGCCTGGAGAATCCCAGGGATGGCGGAGCCTGGTGGGCTGCCATTGATGGGGTCGCACAGAGTCGGACACGACTGAAGCAGCTTAGCAGCAGCAGCAGCAGCCAGTTCAACCAACAATCAATACTTATGTGTTCAGTGCAACTCAACAGTAGTTGATACAACATTTCGAGTTCTCAGAGTTCTGTATAAAGTATGCAGAGTATATTGTAGAAGAGATTGTGTCCTTATCCTCATAGTGTTTATATTCTGATTAGATTACAAAATAGAATGTGTTCTGGGTTACCTGAGACTAAAAGCAAGTACTTATCAATATGAGAAACAGAAAAAAAAAAAAAAGAGAGCGTGAAAAATAGAAAGACACTAGGGGGATATGGGAGAGAAATAAAGGCAAGATTTAGAGAGGGAGGATTATAAAGAAAATCTCTGAAGTATAAGAAATATTCATGCTGTGCACCTGAAACTATCTTAACATTGCTAATTGACTATACTCCACTATTAACAAGTTTTTAAAAAACACTTTTATGTCAGATTCATGGAGAACATGTCAAGCGCAGAGAATCACTTAGGCAAGACATGGGCAACAAGAAAACAAAAATACGTTTGGGTAGCATAAACTTGTATGTTTTACAAGGTCACATATTTGTGAGTATTTGATAGAAACAAGGTATTTTATGAAAATAAAATAGTCAACAAAGGAATATTAAAGATTTCCAAACATATTTAGACTCATGGAACAGGATGAGTTGTCCTTTTGGAAACATATAGAATGAAAATTATTGGGGGAACCATAGGCAGAAACTGGAAGTAGAAAGAAGTTGCTGCAGTTGAAAAATTAGAGAATCACAAGTTGAACTAGGATATTAGCAAGAGGGTATGAAACACATTTGAAGGCAAGAAATAGTAAAGACATAGACTTATAGTACTTGATTTCTAATCTATGTAATTGTGTTGGTTCTTTACAACAGTCTTTGGATATTTAAAGCTTAGGTAAGTTAGAGTCATCATGAATACTGATCATGTCTAACAATATTTTTTCCCAAATAAAAATGAGGAATAGGGATGAAGGAGAAAAGAAAATGCAATTTTATCTCATCATTATTTGTCTCAATTAGCACTGGCCTTCCCACTGAAGAGCATCTAATTATTTATTAAATTAAATTGATACCTATGCTCTTTAACCTCATCTGGCAGCCCAGTGTCTGTGTTTATTATTCTCAAGATAAAACCTCATCATCCAACATCTGGCCTGCATTTATTTTCCTTTGATTTCTTTTACTCTCCTTCACTGTCTTACCCATTTTACATTCTATATTTTTCTAAAAATAGTAATATGAATGGATGATATCTCTCAGCATTTTACATTCAAACCACTAGCCTGCCTTCTGCAAAGAAGTCAAAGATATACCTCATTTGCCCAGAGAGGTGTCAGAAATAAAATGCTGAATGTAGAGTATTCATCACAAATCCAACAGAACTGTTCTTTCAGTCTGAGAAGAAAGATGCTCTGTACAATGAAATTTATAAGATGCACTCATCTAATATAATGCATGTTCCTCTAATGTAAAAGAATGGTGTGCAGGTCAGAAATAAGAAAAATAAGAAAACTGACTTCTATGTAAAATGTGTCTCAGCTGATGCTTGACTCACTACAGAAGAGTATCTAGTAATTGAAGGACATCCCTCTGAGTCCCTGGGAAATTTTTCATGGACAGAGGAACAAGGCAGATACTTGACTTTTGTCTTAGAGACCTGGTCAAACGTTGGCCATAGTTTGATTTAGTCACATTGTGAAAAGAAAACAATGAGTAAATCTGAAATAATCAGTTTGTAAAAATCACAATTGGAGCAACATCTGGATTGAGAAAAAGGAGCTCTTGGGAAATGTGGCTGCTCTGTCAGCACTGCATAATTCAAGAGAAGAAGAGGAAGCCGGATGGAATTAGAATTGTTCTACACGTATGTGTCAGAATTCTGTTGAAGTCCAATGGGTCTCAGCATTTGAAAAGCTGGATTTCATATGGGGCATTTGCAAATCGTGCCTTCTTGGCATGCCAACACGTAAAGTAACTCCTTCCCATCACATTATTCCTCCATCTGGTCAAATGAAATTAACTTCATGCTTATATCCATTAACTCTTCAGTTCAGTTCAGTTCAGTTCAGTTCAGTCACTCAGTCCTGTCTGACTCTTTGCGACCCCTTAAACCGCAGTATGCCAGGCCTCCCTGCCCATCACCAACTGCTGGAGTCTACCCAAAATCATGTCCATTGAGTCGGTGATGCTCCTCCTGCCCTCAATCTTTCCCAGCATCAGGGGCTTTTCAAATGAGTCAGCTCTTTGCATCAGCTGGCCAAACTATTGGAGTTTCAACATCAACATCAGTCCTTCCAATGAAAACCCAGGACTGATCCCTTTAGGATGGACTGGTTGGATCTCCTGGCAGTCCAAGGGACTTGCAAGAGTCTTCTTAACACCACAGTTGAAAAGCATCAATTCTTCGGTGCTCAGCTTTCTTAATAGTCCAACTCTCACATCCATACACGACCACTGGAAAAACCATAGCCTTGACTAGATGGACCTTTGTTGACAAAGTAATGTCTCTGTTTTTTAATATGCTATCTAGGTTGGTCATAACTTTCCTTCCAAGGAGCAAGCATCTTTTAATTTCATGGCTGCAGTCACCATCTGCAGTGATTTTGGAGCCTAGAGAAATAAAGTCAGCCACTGTTTCCTAAACTATTTGCCATGAAGTGATGGGACCAGGTGCTATGATCTTAGTTTTCCTAATGTTGATCTTTAAGCCAACTTTCCACTCTCCTCTTTCACTTTCATCAAGAAGCTCTTTAGTTCTTCCCTTTCTGCCATCAGGATGGTGTCATCTGTATATCTGAGGTTATTGATATTTCTCCTAGCAATCTTGATTCTGGCTTGTGCTTCCTCCAGCCCAGCATTTCTCATGATGTATTCTGCATGTAAGTTAAATAAGCAGGGTGACAATATACTGCCTTGATGTACTCCCTTTCCTATTTGGAACCAGTCTGTTGTTTCATGTCCAGTTCTAACTGTTGCTTCTCAGGAGGCAGGTCAGGTGGTCTGGTATTTCCATCTCCTTCAGAATTTTCCACAGTTTATTGTGATCCACACAGTCAAAGGCTTTGGCATAGTCAATAAAGCAGAAATAGATGATTTTCTGGAACTCTCTTGCTTTTCGATTATCCAGAGGATGTTGGCAATTTGATCTCTGGTTTCTCTGTCTTTTCTAAAACCGGCTTAAACATCTGGAAGTTCAAGTATTGCTTGATAATTTTGAGCATTACTTTACTAGCGTGTGAGATGAGTGCAGTTGTGCGGTAGTTTGGACATTCTTTGGCATTGCCTTTCTTTGGGACTAGAATGAAAACTGCCAGGTTCCTATGCATTATTGCTCTCTACAGCATCGGACCTTGCTTCTATCACCAGTCCTATCCACAACTGGGTGTTGTTTATGCTTTAACTCCATCCCTTCATTCTTTCTAGAGTTACTTCTCCACTAATCTCCAGTAGCACATTGGGCACCTACCGTGCCAACTGTGAAGTAGGAAAATCTGATTAAACCAACTGAGAGTCAGGCACCATTTGTTTAGAAAGTTCTTCTGACTTCTTGTACGTTATTCCTTTCACTTTCAATCATTCTTCATTCATGCCATTCTTCATCCTTTGTGGGAAAGCTACATGTCAACCTAGTCTCTTCAGCCTCAGGAATTTCTATGGAAAAGTGTACTGAGGCTGACCCTTCCTTCTAGGTTGGCTCTTGGATCAAGGTCACTTCTTTTTGTAGTTTCCACCATATACCTTAGTGAATACACTCAGGTCATCTGGTTGGAATCTCTTCATTTACCAGTTTATGACTTATAATTCTAACTCGACCCATTCTTAAACCATTCTTTCTTTAGTCAGAGAGATATTTGTCCCTCCTCCTTTAACAAATCATCCTTCAGTTTGAATCTATATTTATTGTTTCCAATTTCAATTATCTCATCTTTTGTTTATATCCTCAGTCATCTCCACTCTTTCTCCAAAAGTTTGTCTAACCTTTGTTTGGTCTCAAAATCAAAATTAAAAAGTTTTCATGACCCTACTATACCTCCATCTATTGTCTAATATTGCAACTTCCAGTCCCTGACAAAAAGTTTGTTCTATACTTACTGTTTCAACCTCCTGTATTTTCTTCAATCTTATTTCCAGAACTCCAGTAAACCTGCACTTTTATCAATATCCTTGAAATTATTCAATTCAGTGAAATTTCTCAGCTTTCATTTTTCTTGAAACTTTTGTCTCTATAAGAATTAAATATTGTCACATTGTGATCCTTCCATTTCTTTTGTCCAGTAACTGTCTACAATTTTCTTCTGCTTTCCCTTTCTCTTACTCTTGGTTTCTTCTACAGGGTTGACATATTCCATTTTCTTTCCACAATATCCTCAACAGATTTACTCATTACTTCTTTTTTTCCAATTGTCCTCTGAATGGAAGATTTTCAAAATGTCATCACAGCCTAAGATCTCATTCAGCTATTCAGTAACAACACATTTAAATTCATTGCATACCCTTTATGACTCATACTAAGTATTTTATAGGAGTGTGTGTGGGGGGCGGGGGTGTGTGTGTGTGTGTATTAGTCTCTCAGTCATGCCCAACTCTTTATAACCACGTGGGCTGTAGACTGCCAGACTCCTCTGTCTGTGGCATTCTCAGGCAAGAACACTGGAGTGGGTAGCCATTCCCTTTTCTAAGGCATCTTTGCAACCCAGGGATTGAACCTAGGTCTCCTGCACTGCAGGCTGATTCTTTATCATTTTGAGCCATGAGGGAAGCCCATATTATAGGTCATTAACTTGAAATATAAACTCCGTCTGTTTAATTCCAGAGCTGATGCTCTTAACAGCTACATTATAGAAATTCCAATTAATATATCTTTCACCGAGTATAGTAAGGCAACCTCAAAATATCTACATTTGTAGCCAAAAACAACCATAGTCTAATTATCTTTAGAATTTCAATCCTTTATTTCTAATTTTCCAATGATTCGCATGTGGCCTCAACACTGCAAATTCAACACACATAAACTAATCTCCCCAGAAAGATATAGTTTACAGGACTTCCCTGGTGGTCCAGTGGCTAAGATTTCATGCTTCCAATGCAAGGATGCAGTTTCAATCCCTGGTTTGGAAAGTAAGGACACCCATATTCCTTGCAGCATAGCAAAAAACAAAACTTTAGAAAGAGATTTAAAAATATATATATATAATTTAATTTTAATTTTCCAATATGGATAATCTTACATAGAATAGATGAAGAAAGTATGGCAATATTTCTTTCTTCCATGTTTTAAAGTCCCACCCAAAGCCTGTATCTGCCACCTTCCAGAAATAAAAATGGAAAGAACAATATATGAGCATAGGTCTCACCACAAGACAATGACTTTAGTTGACCTTGTTTTTACCTATTATGACTGGTAGAAAAAAATATGGTTTCTTCAGAATACTTATATGGAAGTGTGCCTAATGTTTTAGAATTTTCAAGGCCAATTTTCTGTAGTATCATATTTCACATTCTGTCACATTTCAGACAATTACAGATTGTGTTGTAGTCTAAAGGGGGAAGCCATTGACATTTCAATACAGAAAGGAATGGAAGAACGTTAAGTTGTGAGCCCCCAACCACACTCATTGTACTTTAACTTCCCTATTAATTTTCCAAGAATCTCTAGTCCAAAATTTTGCATCAAACTTTGGCTCACCTTACTGTCATGAGAAATATGTCAATTCTTCCTTCTCATTATATTATATTAACCTATTCCACAGATGTACTGTTAACAGCCACTTGAGTTTAGGCCCTCATTACCTGAACAGAGAGAACCAGATGCAAAGTCCACTCTTAAGAAGACACAATTTACTGGAAGAGACAAGAATGCAAGCAATTATGTATACTACAAGACAAAATAGAAATTATGTCAAAGAAAAATATAATTAACTAATACTGGGAATGCTTGTGGTTGGTTTGGCATGTTTTAGCTACACATAAGCTGGTCCTTAATTTCATTTTGGTATGTTCAAAAACTTCTGGTTCAGCTACTACCAGGAGCTAAGAACTAGTCTCTTCACTGAAGGAGGTATATAGAGAGAAAGATGAGTGTCCACGTCCTGATTTTACCAACTAGTTGTAATAATAAGACAGATGACAGGGATTTCTCTAAGTTAAAATTAAGGGGCTCACAACCTAAGAGAATTCAGGAATATTCACTAGCTTCTTTATCTGAAATCTTGCATTTTCTTCCATGATGAATGTAGGAAAACACCACGCACACAAACATAGATCACATGCACACAATGGTCTTAGCAATACTTGTGAACTGTCTTTAGATTTCTAATTTGTCATCTCATACTTCACTGTTGCAGATATTTCAAAGTATTAAGTCACCACTACTTTGACCTTAAGTAATTAGACTTTCTTCTACATCTTTCTTCTTAGTGTATTAATAAAGCATCATGTATTATATCACAAATTTGTTTACCATTTTAGCTGTATTTCCATATATTGTGCTCAGTCACTCTATCGTGTCTGACTCTTTGTGATCCTATGGGCTGTAGCCTGCCAGGCTCCTCTGTCCATGGAATTTTCCAGGCAAGAATACTGGAGTGGGTTGCCATTTCTTCCTGCAAGGGATCTTCCCAACCCAGGGATTGAACTTGCATCTCCTGCACGTCCTGCATTGGCAGGTGATTCCTTACCACTGTTTTCCGGGAAGCTCTTCCACACATTGGTTTCTATTATAATCCTTTGTGTGTTATTTTATGAATCTGAAAAATATTTTACATTCTTTCTAAAAGGGGATCATAGGTTAAATCAGAATGTGAAGTAGCCATAGCACCAAAAGGCAAAAATGACTTCTATATGAAATCTTGTGCTTTGAAAATTCAAAGGAAAAGAGACTGACAAACCTAGAGTGGATGTAGTTTTCCAGAAGGAGCAGTGCTCCAGGAACATGTGAGGCTTTGCTTAGACATGAAATACAGAACACCTGGAAGGATAATCAAGATGGGCAGAGTGAAGAGAAGTGAAGACATAGATGCGTGAATGAGAGTGTTGGCTAAAAGAGTCGAGGACTTATAGTCTCAGGCGTAAGCCACTTCTGATGGCATAAAGGAATTGGCAAGACATCCCTTAGTAAACACAGCAAGTTTCCTTTTCTCCAGAAAGCCACATCTACCCTGGGAGAACATGATTCAACATCTTTTAGGGCTGCATCCTGTCTTAGCACCATTTTTTTTTAACACTCAGTTTCAATTCAGTCACTCAGTTGTGTCTGACTCTTTGCAACCCCATGAATCACAGCACGCCAGGCCTCCCTGTTCATCACCATCTCTCGGAGTTCACTCAGACTCACATTCATCAAGTCCTTGATGCCATCCAGCCATCTCATCCTCGGTCGTCCTCTTCTCCTCCTGCCCCCAATCCCTCCCAGCATCAGAGTCTTTTCCAGTGAGTCAACTCTTCCCATCAGGTGGCCAAAATACCGGAGTTTCAGCTTTAGCATCATTCTTTCAAAGAAATCCCAGGGTTGATCTCCTTCAGAATGGACGGGTTGGATTTCCTTGCTGTCCAAGGGACTCTCAAGAGTCTTCTCCAACACCACAGTTCAAAAGCATCAATTCTTCGGCGCTCAGCCTTCTTCACAGTCCAACTCTCACATCCATACATGACCACAGGAAAAACCATTGCCTTGACTAGATGGACCTTAGTTGGCAAAGTAATGTCTCTGCTTTTGAATATACTATCTAGGTTGGTCATAACTTTTCTTCCAAGGAGTAAGCATCTTCTAATTTCATGGCTGCAGTCACCATCTGCAGTGATTTTGGAGCCCCCAAAATAAAGTCTGACACTGTTTCCACTGTTTCCCCATCTATTTCTCATGAAGTGATGGGACCAGATGCCATGATCTTCGTTTTCTGAATGTTGAGCTTTAAGCCAACTTTTTCACTCTCCTCTTTCACTAAAATTAAGAGGCTTTTAGCTCCTCTTCACTTTCTGCCATAAGTGTGGTGTCATCTGCATATCTGAGGCTATTAATATTTCTCCCAGCAATCTTGATTCCAGCTTGTGTTTCTTCCAGTCCAGCATTTCTCATAATGTACTCTGCATAGAAGTTAAATAAGCAGGGTGACAATATACAGCCTTGACGTACTCCTTTTCCTATTTGGAACCAGTCTGTTGCACATAAAAGTTTTGTTTTGTTTTGTTTTAAATAAGAGCTTTACATCATTCCTACATGGTTCCTATGTGGTCTCAATTATGTGGTACAGATGTGAGCAGAGATGGTTTAAGGACACAAAAGAGTAGACTAAAGCTTGGAGGGAATAGGATGTGAGTGTGGATAACACATCAAATCAAGACATGATGCAAAGTGACGAGGCCCACAGGCCATGTTTAAAATCTCCTGCTAAAAAGAATAAATTTGACTCAGTTCTAATGAGATGGATGAAATTGGAACCGATTATACAGAGTGAAGTAAGCCAGAAAGAAAAACACCAATACAGTATACTGACACATATATATGGAATTTAGAAGACAGTAATGATGACCCTATATGTGAGACAACAAAGAGACACAGAGGTATAGAGTGGACTTTTGGACTCTGAGGGAGAGGGAAAGGGTGGGATGGTTTGGGAGAATGGCAATGAAACATGTATATTTTCTTGTAAGAAACGAAGCGCCAATCTATGTTCATTGTAGGATGCAGGATGCATGGGGCTGATGCACAGGATGATTCAAGTAGAGGATGTGGGGTGGGAGGTGGGAGGGGGCTTCGGCATTGGGAGATTGTGTTCACCTATGGCTGATTCATGTCAATGTATGGCAAAACAAATACAGTATTGTAATTAAAAAAATAAATTAATTAAAAATAAAATAAAATAAAATAAAATCTCCTGCTCATTCACACTCCTATTCTAACCCCTAATGATTTCTAACCACTGAGATCAACCCCTGCCTTTTCTTCTGTAACCCTATGTCCCCATGTGCTCTTAACTCCATTCAAGTGGCAGAAGGTCACTGACAGAAGTGAATATACAGTTAGCAGGGGGACAGATTGGAGTCTGAGCTAAATTACAATTCAGTTGCAAGCCCACCAGACTAGTGCTTTTTCTAACCTAATTCTCTTCATCATAAATGTGCTTAAAAGCATGAATCTCTGACATTCTCTCTTTTACAGCTCTGGTTTTGTTTGATTCTTGACATAAGCTCATTTGTTATTTTTGAGCAGGCTGTATATACTTTTTCACTAAAGTCCACATGAAATTTGATTACCCACATGCCAACCTTGTAACAAAGCAGTTCCTGAGTTTTTATTGTGTGTGTTACTTTACATGGAAGAATCGGTGAGTGGTAGCAAGGATTCTTGGCCTCACGTCTAGATGAAAAACATCAGATATAAAAGCAGTGGAAGTTTTTGGAGACACATCTCTACCACAGATTAGTTTGCTTTCCAATTTCATAGAGTTTCCTTATTTACTCAACTTTGAAGCCATTTATTTTTCCCCACTCTCTTCTTTAGCTTATTCCAGTCAAAACTTCTCCCAACAAGATAAGGCTTGTAAAATAAATGCTGCTGCTGCTGCTGCTAAGTTGCTTCAGTCCTGTCTGACTCTGTGCGACTCCATAGACGGCAGCCCAGCAGGCTCCCCCATCCCTGGGATTCTCCAGGCAAGAACCCTGGAGTGGGTTGCCATTTCCTTCTCCAATGCATGAAAGTGAAAAGTGAAAGGGAAGTCTCTCAGTCATGTCTGACTCTTCATGACCCCATGGACTGCAGCTCACCAGGCTCCTCCGTCCATGGGATTTTCCAGGCAAGAGTACTGGAGTAGGGTGCCATTGCCTAAGGATTTTCCAGGCAAGAGTACTGGAGTGGGGTGCCACTGCCTTCTCCAAAAATAAATACTAACTGCTACCAAAGGGAATTCTGACAGGCACACTGGATGCAGTGATACTGTAGTTATGAAATTCAGATCTTTACCCCTGGAGCCGAGAGAGAAAGCAAACTTAAGGCAGGCTGCTAAATAGCTTTTGAACACTGTTTCTAGAGAAGATGCATGTAACTTACTCATTGTGACTCCATGCTTTTTGTTGTGTCTTCTTCAACCTGCCTATTTTCTAGAATAGAACAGGTATTGGAAAAGACATAAACTCTCTAAATATGACTGATTTTCTTTCAATTCACTCTCGTAGAAATTTATATGTCACTCTAACATAGGTGTCATTTAATCACACCAAAGTATGCCTGTCACTTGTGCATGTCTCCCTCAATTCATGGAGGTCTGGCAATCCACACTTGTGCCCACAGTTGCCACCATGGAGAGCTGCACAGACAGGAAATACATATGTATGTTTCAGTGTTATGAGTGAAATCATCTCATCAGGTTGCTACTTGATAGAGAATTCAGGATCCAGGGTGCTTATGGTAACACTCTGAAAAACTACCACTTTCTGTCTGTATTGAATATTGAATATGGATTTAGCTCTAGGCTCCATTAAAGTGGAGGAAGGACAAATTTCCAAGCAGACAAGCCAAGGAAACTCTCAGTAGAACATGTATAACAATACGTGAGAGTATTTAACTAAACAAATGATAATTCAGAACATGTATTTATATAGTGAGAAAATCTATATGGTTCACATATTGGCAAGAATCTTCTAGTAGTAGATATCAAGAGAGGCTTCAAGATATCCTGACTTTTATTGTCAAGGAAATTTTAGGAGTAAAATTATGGAGAAAAGAATGATGACAGTACATATCTGAAAAAGACTGACTTGCCAGTGGATGCACTGGGATGATTATTCAGTGGGAAAAACTGGAAGCAACCTTGGGGGTTGCGAGCATGCTCTCTCACTTTATTTGTGTCCAACACTTTGTGACCTCATGGTCCATAATCCACCAGGTTCCTCTGTCCATGGGATTTTCCCAGCAAGGACAACTGGAGTGGGTTTCCATGTTCTCCTTCAGGGGATCTTCCCAACCCAGGGATGGAACCCATGTGTCCTGTGTCTCTTGCATTGCAAGTGGATTTTTACTGCTAAGCCACCAGGAGAGCGCCTTTGGGGGCTGGGGAGATTTCAAATTCTAGCCCCATTTGCTGAACTGGTAAGTAAATTGGGCATGTTTCTTTAAAAATCTGTGCCTCTTTTTTCTACTCTGTAAAATGATAATAACATGACCTAGCTAACTTATTGCTTTTTATGACTAATAAATAGAAAAATTAAGGTAACTTTTGTGAAAAAATGCTCACGACCTAGTAAACAATCAAGAAACATTAGCTGTTCTGATTATATTAAACTGTTTAGGTGAAGTAGAATTGATTGTGCAGATTGAGGAATATCTGGAGGAATTTAAGTTTTGTGGTTCAAGGAAATGGGAGACCTTGAAACTTAAAAAAATATATATATATCTGACTGCACTGGGTCTTAGTTGCAGCATATGGAATCAAGCTCCCTGATCAGGGATCGAACTTAGGCTCCTTGCCTTGGGAGCCAGGGAAGTCCCAACTTTGAAACTTTTAAACACAATGCAATGGAAGATATAGATAAACTGTATATATAAATCAGTCAACTAGTGATTCTCCAATCCAAAACTTTACAACTGAGTGTTATTTGGCATGTATTGCTGGACACCTGCTTTAAACCAACAGTGTGAAAGGTATTCTGGTGTATAGGAAAGCAGAGAGGAGTTTGCCCACAAAAAATTCTTTGGGAAGACAGCACATATGTATGGATAAGGTCTAGTGAAATGTATAAGACTACACGTACAAGGAGGTGCCAAAGTTAGCATTAGCATTGCGATTAGCATTTCCAATTGTTTGACCTGAACCCTTTTATTCCTCTACGTTTGGCTGCAACCTGAGAGTTGCAGGAGAGAAGGATTGAGTTGTGAAACGTGAGTCACTGAGGGTCGCTCACTCAGAATTGTCCTGAGTTCCTGGCAGGAAGTGACATTCTTCAAGTCAGTCAGGAGTCATTTATCTGGAAGATGTCTTCTCAAGAGAGGGTTTGTTTGAAAGACAGAGAAACAGTAAGAGAGAAAGGAAGAACTGTACCTGCTCCAAATAGTGTTGAAAAGGAGGCAAGAAATGAAAGCATTTTAAAATCCACCTTCCATAGTAAGGAAAACTTACCTAATACTTAGTATGTGCCAGGCTTTGTTCCAAATATATGTGTTTCTTCACATGTATTAGCTCATTTAATCTTTCTCTCTCAAGACTATAACCTTGTTCAGACTTCCCTGGTGATCCAGTGTTTAGAACTTCACACTCCCAATGCAGGGGCATTGCTGGATCCCCTGGTTGGGGAACTAAGATCCCGAGTGCCATAGGATGGGACCAAAAAAAAAAAAAAAAGACTATGTCATTGAAAAACACCTCCCACTGCAGGAAATGGTGGGCAGAGAGGATGTCCAAGGACAGGTCAGGGGACAAGAAGGCTCCAATTGCTGGGTTCTAGCTTGTGGGTCAACTGGAGGTCACATATCTTCCATGACTTTCGGCAGCATCTTCCTTATTGTCTCATTCTTCTATCTGTTCTTTACCTTGCTCACACACACTAAAATAACCTATTTAGTTTCTGCTACTAGTTTTTCCCCATTATTCAAACATGTTTTGATGTTTTCTGATGCTCTGGCCTTGCACACACTGGTCCCTTTGTTGACCTCTCCTCCCCAGCTTCTCCATGTGGCCAGTGCTTCTTGTTACTTAAGATCCAGTATTAGCTCTTCTCTTGAGACATCCCTGACCTTTACAGGGAGAGCTGCCCCCAGTGCACTTTGTTCTTTGCTCTCTGTCACAGCACTTAGCACATGGTAGTGTTTTATGTGTCACTGCTCCCCCAGAGCTTCTATCACTGACACATGTAAGTCTAGGGTTTTGAAGATTAAAAAGTGAAGCTTTATTCACTCTCATATTTGGGTCTTGGCACACATAAAACTGCTAAAGATGCTGCTTGTTTTGAAATCTGTCCATTTTGAGGTTTACATGTGGCAACTCTTTAGCCTAGACAAAGTGATCTTACAAAGCAAGGTCCTCTATTTAACATGACTTCTCCTCTCTAGCATTAAATGGACTCAAGGAATGGTTAGTTTAATACACATATAATATTGTACAGAAATCTGCTGCCACAATTTAAATATTTAATCCAACCTGTTACACACACACACACACACACTCATACACATACACACACACACCCTGGATTACAAAATTTAACATGGAAAATTGTTGTTGAACTTGATAATGATTACCACTATTAAGAATGGAAATTTTTTTAACCATTAAGAGCTTTGCCCATTAGCAAATGCTTCCCATAGCTCCTCATCTGCCACATTCACTCTTCTGCCCATTCATAACTTAGTTTATGCTCCATTTGCAAAGTGTCTCCCGCTACCCCTGCTGACCATGGAAATTGAATCAGAAATTGATTTCTGGTCACTGCTGGGAAGATTATCTCTCTTCATGTACTCACAGTCTCATACAATCTCTATTCAGTTTTTGAGAGGTCAAAGTGGTCTGAAGATAGGGTTTGCAAAGAAATAGAAGAGTGAGCAGACAAATAGAGATGAGGAGCTTGCTTTTCTAGAGAAACAATCCAAGTGACTGACATTTCTCATATTAGAGTTTCTGGTCCTGAGCCCTCACATAATGCTGTTGAAATACTGACTAGCGATTTTAAGAAATATTTTGTTGTATTTCTGTCAAGACTCCTTGTTTGTTCTTTTTTAAGCAGCTCTTTTTTTTTTTTAATTTACTTATTTATTTGCTCTGGCATGCAGGATCCTAATTCTTTGACCAGGGATTGAACCCATTCCCACTGCATTGAGAGCATGGAATCTTAACCACTGGGTGGCCAGGGAAGTTCCAAGGCTCCTTGTTTTTGATTTTTTTTTAATTAGAATTTAATAGGCTGTCATTATTATGACACAAATATCTGACTTAATCACTTACTTCCATGTGACAGTCAATGTTGCTTTCTCAGTTTGAAATACTCATATGCCCCAAACCTGCTAAATTTCTTCAAGTCTGAATCCAAATTCTACCTTGTCTCTGAATTTTTGCCATTCTTTAGACATATTTATTGCATTCAACTTTCAAATTGTCTTGCCTTTTTGTTCATTCCTTCCTTCCTTTTCAACACAAATTGCTTAGGACCTACTACATTTCCTAGTAGCTCAGCTGGTAAAGAATCCGTCTGCAATGCAGGAGGCCTGGGTTCAATCCCTGGGTTGGGAAGATCCCCTGGAGAATTCCATGGACTGTATATGGGGTTGCAAAGAGTTGGACACGACTGAGCAACTTTCACACTTCACTTCGGTGCTAAAATAAATCCTTGTCTCCAGAACGCTCACAACTTTTTGCGAGAGACTTACGACAACAAAATGAGAATAGAATGAGTAGAATAGAAGCATAAGTTTGCAGAGAGCACCATGAAAGCAATGAAAAGAGACAGCAGAACTCTGCATTGCACAGGGGAGGAATGGGCTTCTTTTTTAGAGAGTAGTCAGTTGCTTATCTTGTCTCTCCCAGACCAGTGCAAGGAGGCAGAGGTGTTTAAGTATTCACTATTGTAAGCAAAACCATCTCTAAATACCATCTAGTATCTAGAAGAGTATTTTTGTTAGATAAAATTCCTTGGGAAACAACTCCAAGATGGAGATTTATACAAAAGATTATTGAGCAATAGTCTTGGCAACAAGATTCCAAAGGGGTAGGAAAGCACAACTGGCCAGAGGAAAAAAGCGGAGTGGTGACAGAAAATTGCAGTGGGAACCTTGCTCATCACCCAAGATCTGAAATGAGCTTCAGAGTTACACCACTTTGAGGCAAAAGAAGCAAGCCATTCTTGCCTGGCCAGACTGAGGGCATGCAAACTTGGGCAAACTTCCTTCAACTGAGACAATTCTCAGAATAATCAGCTATGAGTTGACAGCAGCCAATACTCACAGCAACTAGGCAGTAAGTACCTCATGCTAAGGGGAGATCCAGATGTCATAACATAGCATCTTCCACAGCACCCTGCAAACGATAGCCAATCAATAACTTTAAAAAGTGCAGTTTAATATATGAGCTTTCACATTTCTAAAACTTTATTGCTTTAATACAAGTGTGCATGTTCTTAGTTGAACATTGACTTTTTGTTATTTTTCTGAACCTCAGCTCTAAGCTCATTGGATATTTATAATTGACTTGTGGAGAGCGAAGTTCCCCAGGGTGGGGGAAAGATTCATATCCACTTCATACATCTTGCTAGTCAATGGAAAAGGCCTCCCTGCCTGAATCACTCAGCAATTGGAATTTTAATCAAGTCATGGTCCCAAAGAAATCAGTCATGATTGAGACATCCAGTTGGCTGGCAATAAAGATAACAGTTAAGGGGAAGTGGCGTTACATGCTAAGAAGTTGGGAGTTCCTTGGAGTTAGGGCCAAGTTAGATGGGATGATATCTCTTTCAAAAATCTAAATCAAAGAGATTTTTCTTTGCTGAAGGCAATTTAATCAAAACAAAATAAGAAAAGCAGCCAGTGACTTGGTTGAGTAAGAAAATATATAGTACTTTGTAATCTATGCCACATGAGCTAGCTTAATTAATTTTATTGAAATGGTCTAGATCCTCTTCTTTTGGAAGAAGACCCAAAAGCTCTGAGTAAATGTCAACCTTGGTCAACACAGAAGCAGATATATGTTGCACAAAATTGGCCGAGGAAGAGCAAAGTGAGCACTGATTCTCAGTTGTCCAAATGAATGTAACCTCAAACCTATTTGACAAAGTTGGCTGACAGTTGACTTGGTTTCTAAACTCTGAAACTCCTGAAGAACTCCACCAGGAGAATACTCTTTTACATGAGGATGGGGCAATCTGATCCTGGGAGGTTAGACAGCTGTGTGCTGGTTTTCATTGCATTACATGTGGCAATAGGGAAAAGGGGATTTGTAGAGTAGCTAATTATGAATTATTTGGAGGAATCCTGGGTGGCTTGACTATTTTCATCATTGGCTTAACTTCTTCTATAAATTGGAGATTTATTCCTTTCTACCTCCCTACAAGGTAGGAAAGTGAAGTCGCTCAGTCACATCTGACTCTTTGCGACCCCATGGACTGTAGCCTCCTGGACTGGCGGCTCCTCTGTCCATGGGATTTTCTGGGCAAAGGTACTGAAGTGGGTTGCGATTTCTTTCTGCAGAGGATCTTCCTGACCCAGGGATCAAACCCATGTCTCCTACATTGCAGGCAGACACTTTACCTTCTGAGCCACTAGGGAAGCTCTTCAAGGTAGGATGACCCTTCAGAGCAGATTTGGCAAATCTGTAAGAGTTTAGACTGTTTACTCCTGGCTTCCAGAAATAACTGAATATTAGATCCTGCACTTCCCTCTCTTTTTCTTTTTCTCCCTCTTGCTCCCTCTTTAATATTCCCTCCTCTCTCATCTTTCCCTTAAATACATAGATTGTCATGTAATTGTAAGCTAATTAGATCACAGATTTGGAAACCACATAGAGATTATTTAATTTCACTCTTGTGATGCAAAGAACCCCTCCTCAATATCTTCTAAAAGATTTGTTCAACTCCAATTTAAAGACTTACAGTGAATCATCTCATTTCATTGCATCTGGAGGCAGCCTGCCCCATGCGATCAATCTTTTACTGAGCACCTGTGATGAGTCAACTTCCCTATGATGCATCAGCTTAATGTGTCAAGAGTCCATTAGATCCAAAGAGTCAGATACAACTGAGCACGAGGCACAAACTGAGGCATAACTGACTTTTTCTATCCTCTTCATAAATCCATGTGCTCATGTACAGAGCTTTTCACTGCAATATCAGAAGAATAAACGTGTTTCAGTTTCAACCCTGCTTTTTGCTATGTGATGGATAAGATACTCGAACACTCAAAGCTTCTGTTCTATTTCTCTTTATAAGAGGTATATTACTACTTATCTCATAAGTGTGAGTTGAGAATTACACAAAGGTGTTCATGTAAAGTTCTTAACATATCATTGCTACTGCTGCTGCTAAGTCGCTTCAGTCGTGTCGGACTCTGTGCAACCCTATAGACGGCAGCCCACCAGGCTCCGCTGTCCCTGGGATTCTCCAGGCAAGAACACTGGAGTGGGTTGCCATTTCCTTCTCCAATGCATGAAAGTGAAAAGTGAAAATGAAGTCACTGAGTCGTGTCCAGCTCTCAACGACCCCATGGACTGCAGCACACCAGGCTCCTCCGTCCATGGGATTTTCCAGGCAAGAGTACTGGAGTGGGGTGCCATTGCCTTCTAACATATCATTAGACACAATGCAGTTACTCAGTGTTGTTGTTTATTCACTAAATCCCATCTGGCTTTTTGCAACCCCATGAACTGTAAGCCAGGCTTCTCTGTCCATGGGATTTCCCAGGCAAGGATACTGGAGTGGATTGCCACTTCTTCTCCTGAGGATCTTCCCCACCCAAGGATCAAATCCACATCTCCTGCACTGCAGGCAGATTCTTTACCACTGAGCCATTGGGGAAGCTATTCTCACCACGAAGTGAAGGATTTTTCTCACAAGAGAACAGTTGAGGCAAACAGTACAGAGCTAGAAAAAAAATTCAGATGCTGGCAATTTATTTCTTCCTTGTTCATTGTCTGTTCCCCGGACGTCTCATGCTGCTGAGTCTAGTTGATACTTATACAAAGTGTATTTTAATACTGAAACACTTCAAAGATGAGTTTAGGGCAAGGACAATGGGTCGTAAAATGGACCACATAGATTCATGATAGCATCTACTTTTTATGCAATTTCAATTAATGGGCCATAACTGTCAGACCTATTACTGTGCCTACCTATTTTTGTGCTAATGTGTATGTCAGGAGTTTAACCCTTGTGTAAGAACCATGAATTTATCCTGCCTGATCATTCTCTTTCTTTACTTAGCAAGTATTACATGGACATCTTCAGTGCTGGGGACGTACATTTGAAATAGACATGGTTCTTACATTCAGGATAATCCCAGTTTGGTCTGGAGATACACAAACAAATAGTAACATTAAAGCACATTCCATCACCCTCATTCTTGAGTTAGATAGGGGGTGACAGAGAATTGAATTAGATTCATTTTTTTTTATGTAAAGAAAAATAAACTTGTGTTTGTTCAATTCTGCAAAAGAAATCAACAATTGAACAGGATTTTTCAATTGAACCAGAATTTATTAAACTTGCTGTTTACCTGGCACATTCTATGTTAGGCACTATAGATAATATCAATAAGCAAAACGCTTACATTCTGGAGGGTGAGGCGGTAACGATCTACATTATAGGAAAGCAAAGATGCATAAGGAAATTTCTTCAGTGATTAGAATTTTCTGAACAATCCAAAACACTTCAAATATTGCACTTTTTCTTGGAGCAAAGTTCAAAATTTTACATTGAGTTAGTAAAAATATTTATACGCAAAATCCTAAAATAGTAAAGACAGGCTCTCCTCAAGTGACATCTTTCTTTTTTAACCTTTCTTGATATTTGGGGAAGACAAGAAGACTGGTTTTATTTTTCCCTGATGCTATATTATTACATCCCAAAACATGAATATGTAGAATTTTCCTCATTTTTCTCCCCCAGATCAGGTCTATGGGGTAATGGCCGTCGACACAGTAAACTGAGGAGATAATGCAGAGATAATATAAAGTCACAAGGATAAAAATAGCTGATTATGCTGTGAGGCAAAGCACACCTGCAACTCAGAGAAGAAAAGGCAACAAGGATTCCTGACTACTTAGTCCTCAATATTTTTTTTCTTTTTTTTTTTAATACTTTATTCTACATTGCAGTACTGTATTTGTTTTGCCATATTTTTATAGAAAACCATAAAATATCAAGATCTCTTAGGAAAGAAGCTTAAACCTTTGCTTCTGAAGCAACTCCTTAGAGACTCAGCTCAATAAAAGGGATGCCCCTGGGCCATGCTTTCTGAAAGGAAATCTTGGAAAGTATTGTTTTTGAGGCTATAAATCTACTCCTGTGTTTGCTGGCCATCCAGACCAGCTTTAATCACTTACCAAACAAAATCGTTTTGTAAGACTAAGGAAAATATGGGCATTTGCAGAAGGACTTTTCTTCTTCACAAAGCTCACCTTTATCTCTTACAGATCTCACCAGGATATGAGACAAAGCTTAGCCTCTTGGAAAATCAAATACATCTCACTGGATTCTGAAAGAAGGGAATTAAGAATCAATATGATACTAAGACTGGAGAAGGCAATGGCACCCCACTCCAGTACTCTTGCCTGGAAAATCCCATGGTTGGAGGAGCCTAGTAGGCCACAGTCCATGGAGTTGCTAAGAGTCGGACACGATTGAGCGACTTTCCTTTGACTTTTCACTTTCATGCATTGGAGAAGGAAATGGTAACCCACTCCAGTATTCTTGCCTGGAGAGTCCCAGGGATGGGGGACTGCTGTCTATGGGGTTGCACAGAGTCAGACACGACTAAAGTGACTTAGCATGATACTAAGAGATGAAACCTTCAAGCTGATTCAAAACCACCTAGGAGCCAGATTCAGCAGCAAGAAAAGCCAATCATATTCCATAGGGCCCAGATTGACATGCTTTACATTAACTGGGGAGAAATGGCTCCAAATCCTGCTCTTAGACTGGATGGCATGAGGTTCTCATTAGCGCTGAGGGAATGGGGCTTGTGAAAAAGGCAGACAGATGTGCACTAGGGGGCAAATTTAAATACTGAGAATGGTAGCCTTGGACAGAAGAAGTTTTTACAATGACTTGTAAAGGATATTTCTTATTTCAATTGGAAAATGACTTAGAAGCGCTTGGCCACTTGATAACTCTCTTCTGACTAATGCAGACCTTGTAAATTCTCCTTCTCTTGCAGACAAGAGAGTACGAGTTGCTCTGAATCTTCTTCTATAAAATCAGCTGCAAGCAAGGGTTAAGAGAGGGAAAACCACATCACAAAGACAACCAAAGAAAGTGAGAGTGAGCACCAGAGCCACTCATTTCTTAACTAGAAAGCTATTTATTGGCAAGAACTAGTTTACCATAAACTGAGGATTAACGGCAAGAATATACAGGGAGGTTAAAAACAAGAAGAAACCTTTTTAAAAATCAAAAGCTAGACCTCAGAATTATAACTGCTTAGGACTCAATGACACTTTTATTAGGCACTCTTTTTTTGTTTGTTTGTTTTTGAGTCAGTTTCCTGGCTCCCCCAGTAATTCTTCTTGGACAGAGTGGGTCTGTAAGTGGTTGCTGTTGTTTATTTCTTAAGTCGCGACTGACTCTTTTGCAACCCCATGGAAAGTAGCCCACCGGCTCCTTCTGTCCATGGGATTTCCCAGGCAAGAATACTTGAGTGGGTTGTCCTTTCCTTCTCCAGGGTATCTTCTTGAGCCAGGGATCAAACTTGCATCTCCTGTATTGGCAGACAAATTCTTTACCACTAAGTCACCAGGAAAGTCCTTTTATAAGTGTAGTAGGCATGGAAATGAACAAAGCCTCTTTTCTAATATAATTAAAACAGAGTTTAAAGTTTTCATACTGACTTTTCCTGTGAATATAGATGAAGAGAGGCAGATTCTCTAACATTAAGCCTTTTCAGATAAATTCTAAGTTCCTTGTGGAAAATGTCTTCACTGTATCAGTAGTTAGAGTTCTTAGCATTTTATGGATTCTATAAATTTTTGTTTAATTTAATTGACATTTCCCACTTTCTTATTAAATACATAAAAATGTCTGCTTCCTTCTATTAATGCAGTGAAATGTTTAGTGAGTTTGACAGTTCATTGCATGGTATGAATTGAGAGGCACTGAAAAAGCCCTTTTGATCAAAGTTGACTCTTCCTTCACACTTGGGAGGGAGGCTCAAGAGGAAGGGAATATATATAGATAGATAGAGAGAGAGATTTAGCTGTTTCACATGTTGTACAGCAGTCTAACAAAAAGTATAAAGCAATCAGTTCAGTTCAGTCACTCAGTCATGTCTGACTCTTTGCAACCCCATGAACGGCAGCACGCCAGGCTTCCCTGTCCATCAGCAACTCCCGGAGCTTGCTCAAACTCATGTCCATCGAGGCGGTGATGCCATCCAGCCATCTCATCCTCTGTTGTCCCCTTCTCCTACTGCCTTCAATCTTTCCCAGCATCAGGGTCTTTTCTAATGAGTCAGCTCTTCACATCAGGTGGCCAAAGCATTGGAGTTTCAGCTTTAGCATCAGTCTCTTCTGTGAATATTCAGGACTGATTTCCTTTAGGATTGTCTGGTTGGATCTCCTTGCAGTCCAAGGGACTCTCAAGAGTCTTCTCTAACACCACAGTTCAAAAGCATCAATTCTTCAGTGCTCACCTTCTTTATAGTTCAACTCTCACATCCATACATGACTACTAGAAAAATCATAGCTTTGACAAGATGGACCTTTGTTGGGAAAGTAATGTCTCTGCTTTTCAATATGCTATCTAGGTTGGTCATAACTTTCCTTCCAAGGAGTAAGCGTCTTTTAATTTCATGGCTGCGGTCGCCATCTGCAGTGATTTTGGAGCCCAAGAAAATAAAGTCTGTCACCATTTCCATTGTTTCCCTGTCTCTTTGCCATGAAGTGATGGGACCGGATGCCATGATTTTAGGTTTCTGAATGTTGAGTTTTAAGCCAACTTTTTCACTCTCCTCTCTTTCACTTTCATCAAGAGGCCCTTTAGTTCCTCCTCACTTTCTGCCACAAGGGTAGTGTCATCTGCATATCTGAGGTTATTGATATTTCTCCCAGCAATCTTGATTCCAGCTTGTGCTTCATCCTGCCCAGCGTTTCACATGATGTTCTCTGCATATAAGCTAAATAAGCAGGGTGACATTATACAACCTTGATGTACTCCTTTCCTGATTTGGAACCAGTCTGTTGTTCCATGTACAGTTCTAACTGTTGCTTCTTGACCTGCATACAGATTTCTCAGGGGGCAGGTCAGGTGGTCTGGTATTTCTATCTCTTGAAGAATAGTCCACAGTTTGTGGTGATCCACACAAAGACTTTGGCGTAGTCAATAAAGCAGAAATATATGTTTTTCTGGAACTTTCTTGCTTTTTGGTGATCCAACGGATGTTGGCAATTTGATCTCTGGTTCCTCTGCCTTTTCTAAATCCAGCTCCAATTAAAAAAAAATGTATATGACATAAAATTTGCCACATTAGCCCATTACTATATATCATAATGTATAGAATGAACTGTGCTGATAATATTGTGGGAAAATATGCCTCTTCTCTTCTCAGCCTCCAGGCAGAATGACTGTCTTCTTCTCTTATACTCATACAACAAGTTATTTGTTCTTTTCTTTCTTGTATATTCTATTAGTACTTTTTTGTTGTTGTTCTGGTGTTTTCAACTCGGTTTGATCTGTTAAATTTTAGGCTTCAAGAAGACAATGTTTTACTCAATTTTTTATCTTTCTCAACTGAAATTTACCCCACAATTTCCTATCAGTTCTAAGAGAAACAAAAGTTTATTAAAACCTAACTCAAAATCTTGTTGATGCAAGTCATAATATAAAGAAAGATCATTACACACATCTTTTCATAATCTTTGCAATGTAATGGTCTCCAAAGTGGGGGTGCCTACATCCCAGAGATATGTGAAAATCTGAAAATCATTAAGTTGAAGGAATAAAATGTTAGATAATCTACTTAAAATAATTGTAACTAATTTTTATACTTTTAAATGGAAGAATTTTAGTTCTTCAAATGGAATTTACTAAGCATGATTAATTCATGAAATTTAAATTCTAATAACTGGGAAGGGAAAATACATTTGTAGAAAATCAGGATTCATGGAAAGTTATACACATTTAAACTCTTCCAAATTACATTCTTCCATTTTAACTTTTTTGCTTTTTTAGTTTTGTATTTCTTTCCTTACTGTAGTAAGTCACATTAATTTCTTACTACAGAAGACCTGTGGAGAAAAAAATATACCAGATATGTGCAATCAATCAGTCATCCTAAGAGTAAAGGGATAGGAAAACTTTAAAATATATATGAAATGATTGATAAAGAATTATATACAAAATACATGTGCAAATTTGTATTTATCACATTTCCTTGACTCTAAGATACATTTAAATGCTGAAATACAACAGCAATTTAATAATATGTTCTAAGGGAAAATAAAGAAGTTCTATATTAGATGAGCATATAAATTATAATTCACTTACCAATATTAGAAACATTAAAATGAGAAAAAATACTGCTTTCTGTATTTTTCCCTGTATGTAGCTCAACTCTGTTTTTAACTTCTATGCCTCTATTTGTCTATTCTGTGACACTTACGGCTTCTTTGCTCTCTGAAATTTTTCTGGACCCAGTTGAAGTATTTAAATAAACAAAAACATTATATTTCTCCTTGTTTTCTGTTTCATTTACATTTATCCATTCACTTTAATATAATTTCAGATTTTATTAGAATATTCAGAGGTTTAAACATCTTTTTATCTTCTATATTTTCACCAAAGACCAATTTACAATTAGAAATTCCAAACCAAGCAACTCTTATGTTGCAAGTATTTTTAACACTAATGAATGAAAGAAGTGACTTGATTTATAGGTCTAGATGAAATGCTTCAAAGTTAAGGGCCCACTGAGTTAAATCAAAATCAACAAATTAAATTCAAAGCTATAGGCTATGTAAATATTTTCTAATTAACAGAGTGGTAAGAATAATTAATTAGTTCATTGTTAAGTATTGATTAATAGAAAAAAATGAATGGTGGTAATAGTTCTTAAGAGAACTTTTCTTTTTAAAGCATCTTTCACAGTATTTTACTTGTTGTGATAAGCTTCTGTTTAATTAATGCAGAAATATGTTTCTACTAATAAAGAAATTGTCATCACGAAATTCAAAAGTATGTCAGGACCTGCTCAGGAATATAAAACGTACACCAATTATTTTATCAGAGAATATTTAATATGACGAGGTAGAGAATGCAAATGCCAAAAGAACACTGTGATAAGAGAGATGAAGAACGAAAGATGAAGATCTAAAGGATGTAGTTCTCTTCCTAGAGTCGGGGACAATTGAAGAGGTTTTTGGGATACTGAGAATCTAGAAGCTTGGAGAAGACTCTACAGAGCTGACTGTTAGACTCAAGACAACAGGTCAAACCATCTGGTGCTGCTAGTTCTCAGTGTGTGCAATAAGGCTGGTTCTGGGAGTTAAAAACACATCCAAAACAGTGAAGACTAGAGCCAAGTATTTCTGCCAGGATGAAATATCTTACCAAAATCCAGCTGGAAAAAGAGAAATATGGCTTTTAGAAAACCAGACGCAGCATCACAAAGCAAACTATAAAAGGGATTTTGACCAAGAAAAAAATAGCTAAATAACTGGTACACACACACACACACACACACACACACACACACACACACACCCTCTGAAAATACACTCAAGATTCTGAAAAAAATATCTGTATTCTATGAACAAACATGGCCAATCTCTAACTAAGCCAAATAAATTCTATCCTAATCCTTAAACTTTTCTCTGATATATGTCAAATACCTCTCCATTAACTTAGGACTCATTCATTTTATTTTCACATATATTTTACAATATATATTTGGTAGTTTCCTAGCAGTATTTCTAAATCAAAGATCTAGTGATACTACTGTATCACTGATGATCTTTAAATTTTTCTCTTTGCTTTTGGGATATAGTTTAATGCCTGAGGACTTTACAATATTATCTCCAACCAATAAATTAAATAATAATGGAGACTGGTGTCTGGAATTAGATTGTGGGGGTAAAATCCAGGATCCATTGTGTATTCACTGTATTTGAGCAAGTTAGAAAATTTGATTTAGCCTTTGCTTTTTCATCCAAAAATGGAGATAAAAATCCTATCTACTATAGAAGGATGTTATAAAGATTACATAAGCTAAGGATTACATAAGCTATAAGGATTACATAAGTCATTAACTGTAAAGTGGTTAACACAGCACCTAGCAAATAAGGTATGTTACCTATGTTAACTTATTACTAGATTTTTATTTTTCTCTTGTCACATTGAACTAGTCAGTATTGTTCAAAGAGCTATGTACATTTGCACAAGATCTTTTTCCACTGATAAAAAAATTCTCTGGTTCCCATTATTTTCTCTAGTTAAATTCTACTCAGCTTTCCATCTTGGTTCAAGCATTCCCTGATCCAGGCAGTTGTCTCAAACCCTTGCTGGAAATATTATATGCTCTTTTATGCTTCCAAAAACAACAGATTAAAGCTCTTTATGAGTTACACAAAGAAATGTGTTTACTGATTTATTTGTCAATCTTTTCCAGTGTATTATAAGGTCCTCACAGGCTGGACCATGGCTTATACAATATTGATTCCATAGGGCCTAGCACATATTCAGAGCTCAATATACATTTGTTTATACACAAAATGCTTATCATAATGTTATTTATAAGTACAATAAGTCAAAATAAAATATAAATGATATACACGGTATGTGTGCAGAAATTAGAAAAATTTTTTAAAATATGGAAACCACATTTACTGAACTAATTTATGCAGCCATTATAATTATTTTATGCCATATGTAATAATAAGACAGTGTTACAACATTATCACATGCATATAAAAGTAACAGAGCAGGAGAAGAGGACAAATGTTTATACTTAAATTAAAAAATTAAAGTACAAAAAGTGTGTGTACTTGTCTTTGAATGTTAATACTACAAATGACTATTTTCTTTTGTTTCCACTTAATTCATTTTCCCAATATTCCATTATGAGGATAAATTTTAAGTACTAATATTGAATATATTTTTGAATATATTTTTGGTAATATTGAAAATGTATACAATTATAAGATACAATATATAGAATTAGAGAATACAATATATACAATTCTAGAATTCCAGCTGAAAAAGCACTTTAATGTCAGCTGATTAACTTAAATAACCACCTGACCTTTGAAGTTGTGAAAAAAAAAAATCCAAAAGCTGCCCTCAGGGGGATGAGTATAAACTGTGTTTTCATTTGTGAAAGGACAATCACCCCACATAGTAAATATTAGTTAATCCAGGGAATATACAAACCAAACTGAAGAAGGAAGGCTTGTTTTTCTTCGGCAGCCTGTTTGCTCTGTTTAGCCCATTTTCCCTTGCATATTCTTTTAAGCGTCTACCACATCCTGATAACTTCATCTATTTGGAATCACTTTTCCAGACTCTGGGTAGAAAAGGACACAACCTGATACATTAATGCACAGTTAGGGCTTTCCTGGTGCCTCAAATGGTGAAGTGTCTGCTTGCGGTGCAGAGGATCTGGGTCCAATCCCTGGGTCGGGAAATCCCCTGGAGAAGGAAACGGCAACCACTCCAGTACTCTTGCCTGAAAAATTCCATGAATGAATGAGCCCGGTAGGCTACATGGAATCACAAAGTTGCTCCGACTGAGCAACTTCACTGGTTAACTAGACTGCCAACAAAGACTAAACTAACATTTCTCTTAGAGATATTTCCATTCCATTCAGTTCAGTTCAGTCTCTCAGTCATGTCCAAATCTTTGTGACCCATGGACAGCAGTATGCCAGGCCTCCTTGTCCATTACCCAAACTTAATTCCATCAAGTCAGTGATGTCATCCAATCATCTCATCCTTTGTCACCCCCTTCTTCTGCCTTCAGTCTTTCCCAGCATCAGGGTCTTTTCTAATGAGTTAGTTCTTTGCATCAGGTGGTCAAAGTATTGGAGTTTCAGCTTCAGCATCAGTCCTTCCAGTGAATATTCAGGACTGATTTCCTTTAGGATTGACTGGTTGGATCCTCTTGTATTTCAAGGGACTCTCAAGAGACTTCTCCAACACCACAGCTCAAAAGTATCAATTCTTTGGTACTCAATGTTCTTTATAGTCCAACTCTCACATCCATATGTGACTACTGTAAAAACCATAGCTTTGACTAGTTGGACTTTTGCTGATAAAGTAATGTATCTGCTTTTCAATAGACTGTCTAGGTTGGTCATGGCCTTTCTTCCAAGGAGTAAGTATCTTTTAATTTCATGGCTGCAGTTGCCATCTGCAGTGATTTAGGAGCACCCAAAAAGAAATTCTCACTATTTCCATTGTTTCCCCATCTATTTGCCATGAAGTGATGGGATCAGATGCTATGATCTTAGCTTTCTGAATGTTGAATTTTAAGCCAGCTTTTTCACTCTCCTCTTTCACTTTCATCAAGAGGCTCTTTAGTTCTTATTCCCTTTCTGCCATAAGGGTGGTGTCATCTGCATATCTGAGGTTATTGATATTTCTCCCGACAGTCTTGATTCCAGCTTGTGCTTCATCTAGCCCAGCGTTTCTCATGATATACTCTGCATATAAGCTAAATAAGCAGAGTGACAATATACAGCCTTGATGTACTCCTTTCCCAACTTGGAACCAGTGTTCCCTGTCCAGTTCTAACTGTTGCTTCTTGACCTGCATACAGATTTCTCAGGAGGCAGGTCAGGTGGTCTGGTGTTTTCATCTCTTGTAGAATTTCCCACAGTTTTTGTGATCCACACAGTCAAAGGCTTTGACATAGTCAATAAAGCAGAAGTAGATGTTTTTCTGGAATTTTCTTGCTTTTTTGATGATCCAGTGGATGTTGACAATTTGATCTCTAGTTCCTCTGCCTTTTCTAAATCCAGTTTGAACATCTGGAAGTTCTTGGTTCATGTACTGTTTAAGCCTGGCTTGCAGAATTTTGAGATTTACTTTGCTAGCTTGTGAGATGAGTGCAGTTGTGCAGTAGTTTGAACATTCTTTGGCATTGCCTTCCTTTGGGATTGGAATGAAAACTGACTTTTCCAGTCCTGTGGCCACTGCTGTTTTCCAAATGTGCTGGCATATTGAGTACAGCACTTGCACAGCATCATCTTTTAGGATTTGAAATAGCTCAGCTGGAATTCCATCACCTCCACTATCTTTGTTTGTAGTGATGCTTCCTAAGGCCCACTTGACTTTGTATTCCAGGATGTCTTGCTCTAGGTGAATGATCACACCATCATGGTTATTTGGGTCATGAAGATCTTTTTTGTATAGTTCTGTGTATTCTTGCCACTTCTTCTTAATATATTCTGCTTCTGTTAGATCCATGCCATTTCTGTCCTTTATTGTGCCCATTTTGCATAAAATGTTCCCTTGGCATCTCTAATTTTCTTGAAGAGGTCTCTAGTCTTTCCCTTTCTAACATTTTCCTCTATTTTTTTGCATTGATGAGTGAGGAAGGCTTTCTTGTCTCTCCTTGCTGTTCTTTGAAATTCTGCATTCAGATGCCTATATCTTTCCGTTTCTCCTTTGCCTTTAGCTTCTCTTACATACTTAGCTATTTGTAAGTCCTACTCAGAAAACCATTTTGCCTTTTTGAATTTCTTTTTCTTGAGGATTATCTTGATCATTGCCTCCTGTACAATGTCACGAACCTCATTCCATAGTTCTTCAGGCACTCTGTCTATCAAATCTAATCCCTTGTATCTATTTGTCACTTCCACTGTATAATCATAAAGGATTTTATTAGGTCATACACTAATGGTCTAGTGGTTTTCCTTACTTTCTTCAATTTATGTCTGAATTTGGCAATAAGGAGTTCATGATCTGAGCCACAGTCAGCTCCTGGTCTTGTATTTGCTGACCGTATAGAGCTTCTCTATCTTTGGCTGCAAAGAATATAATCAATCTGGTTTTGGTGTTGACCATCTGGTGATGTCCATGTATACAGTCTTGTGTTGTTGGAAGAGGGTGTTTGCCATGACCAGTGTGTTCTCTTGGCAAAACTCTGTTAGCCTTTGCCCTGCTTCATTCTGTACTCCAAGGCCAAATTTGCCTGTTACTCCAGGTATCTGAAGAAGGCAATGGCAACCCATTCCAGTACTCTTGCCTGGAAAATCCCATAGACAGAGGAGCCTGGTAGGTTGCAGTCCATCGGGTTGCTGTCCATGGGGTTGCTAAGAGTCAGACACGACTGAGCAACTTCACTTTCACTTTTCACTTTCGTGCATTGGAGAAGGAAATGGAAACCCACTCCAGTGTTCTTGCCTG
This sequence comes from Nanger dama, assembly GCA_917880005.1. Classification (NCBI taxonomy): domain Eukaryota; kingdom Metazoa; phylum Chordata; class Mammalia; order Artiodactyla; family Bovidae; genus Nanger; species Nanger dama. The sequence goes on from CAKJTW010000075.1 coordinate 2,521,738, forward strand.
GGGAATCCCAGGGATAGCAGAGCCTGGTGGGCTGCCACCTATGGGGCCGCACAGAGTCAGACACAACTGAAGCGACTTAGCAGCAGCAGCAGCCAGGTATCTCTTGACCTCCTACTTTTGCATTCCAGTCCCCTATAATGAAAAGGACATCTTTTTCGGGTGTTAGTTCTAAAAGGTCTTGCAGGTCTTCATAGAACCGTTCTACTTCAGCTTCTTCAGCATTACTAGTTGGGGCATAGGCTTGGATTACTGTGATATTGAATGGTTTGCCTTGGAAACGAACAGAGATAATTCTGTCATTTTTGAGATTGTATCTAAGTACTAAAAGTACTCTTTTGTTTACTATGATGGCTACTCCATTTCTTCTAAGGATTGTTTCCCACAGCAGTAGATATAATGGTCATCTGAATTAAATTCATCCATTCCAGTCCATTTTAGTTTGCTGATTCCTAAAATGTCTGTGTTCACTCTTGTCATCTCCTGTTTGACCACTTCCAATTTACCTTGATTCATGGACCTAACATTCCAGGTTCCTATGCAGTATTGCTCTTTACAGCATTGGCCTTCCATCACCAGTCACATCCACAACTCCAAGTTCACTCCAAGATGACAGAGTAGAAGGACGTGTGCTCATCTTCTACTATGAGAACTCCAAAATTACAGCTCACTGCAGAACAACCATCAACAGGAGAATTCTGGATCCCACCAAAAAGATACCCTACATCCAAGGGCAAAGGAGACGCCTTAGCAAGACAATAGGAAGGGCAAAACTGCATTTAGAATCAAACCCCATACCCGCCAGAGATGCTTGGAGGGCTCAACCAAACCTTGTGCACACCAAGATCCAGAGACCCCCAGAGACTGAGCCAGAACTGTGTCTGAGTGTCTCCTGTGGAACTACAGGTCAGCAGTGGACTGCTGCAGAGGCAGGGCTCTGAGTGCAGTAGACGTGGGTGTGGCATAAGCCCTCCTGGAAGAGGTCGCCATTAATCTCACCATAGAGCCGCCAGAAGTTACACAGGATTAGGGAAACAAACTCTTGGAGGGCACACACAGAACTTTGTGCACCAAGACCCAGGAGAAAGGAGCAGTGACCCCACAAGAGACTGACCGAGATTTGCCTGTGAGTGTCCAGCAGTCTCCATTGGAGGCATGGGTTGGTGGTGGCCTGTTGCAGGGCTGGTGGCACTGAGTGCAGCAGTACGTGCATGGGATCTTTTGAAAGAGGTCACCATTATCTTCATTACCTCCACCAGAGTTTAAAGTTTAAAAAGTTCAGTCGCTTAGTCCTGTCCGACTCTTTGCGACCCCATGGACTTTAGCCTACTAGGCTACTCAGTCCATGGGATTTTCCAGGCAAGAGTACTGGAGTGGGCTGCCATTTCCTTCTCCAATAGCAGGAAGGGAACACAGCTCCATCCATCAACAGAAAATTGGATTAAAGATTTACTGAGCATGGCTCCGCCCATCAGAACAAGATCCAGTTTTCCCCTCAGTGAGTCTCTCGCATCAGAAAGCTTCCATAAGCCTCTTGTCCTTCTCCATCAGAGGGCAGACAGACTGAAAATCAAAATCACAGAAAACTAACCAGTCTGATCGCATAGACCACAGACTTGTCTAACTCAATGAGACTATGAGCCATGCTGCCTAGGGCCACCCAAGACAGATGGTTCATGGTGGAGAGTTCTGACAAAATGAGGTCCACTGGAGAAGGGAATGGCAAACCACTTCTGTACTGTTGCTATGAGAACCCCATGAACAGTATGACATGCCTAAGGTCTAAGAAACACAGCAGGGGTACAAACCAAGTCAGTCATGGTCAGTAGCCTGCAGTATACTCTATACATTTCTGAACAGAAGCAAGGACCCTATAGACATAAAATCTAATAGCAAATCACTCTCTTCTCTATCTAAAAGAACAGTGAAATGAAAAGCATTTTAAATACTTGATCATTACTCAACGTATTACTACACAGAGTAGGAAATGCAAAGTAAAAAACAGTAGTTCAGATCTTTGGAATCAGACAGGACTGACCTCAAAACTCCACCCTGCTCTATGCATTTATGAAATTGAGCATATTGGTTAGCTTTTGTAAAGCTCAATTTTGAGTTGTTTCCTTGTTATATAAGCTAGAAAAAGGGATAAAATCCATCACACTTTTTTAGGAGGTATGATATAAAAAATTCATGTAAAATATTTAACATAATGACTTGTCACATTGCAAATAGTCAACAAGACTCAGAATACAAATATATGTATCCTTTTATGCATGTTATAATGAATTCTTTGTAAGCTCAAAGCATCTATTATCATGTTCAATATATTTGAAAGGCCAAAATTTTATGAAAATCAAGAAACTTACAGAATTCAATAATCTCACAATCTCTTTGCAGGGCAGGAATAGAAACACAGATGTAGCAAATGGACATTTGGATACGGGAAGGGGTAAGAGGGGGTGAGAAGAATTGGGAGATTGAGTTGACATATATAGATGACCATGTGTAAAATAAATAGCTCATGGGAACCTGCTATATAGCACAGGGAGCTCAGCTTTGTGCTCTGTGGTGACCTAGATGGGTGAAATGGGGTGGGGGTGGGGGAGGTGGTCCAAGGGGAGGGGATAGATATATACACATATAGCTTATTCACTTCATTGTACAGCAGAAACTAGCATAACATTGTAAAATAACTGTACCCCAATTTAAAAAATAGTAATCTCACAGTCTTAGACAAATACAAGATAGTGCATTTGCAATTAGGAAACAGAAGCATAATTACCTTCTTATCTTTGATTAATAAAAATTATGAAACTTTTTTTTAGCATGGGGGAATATAGTGCCCCCTTATGCTTGCTCAGTTTTAACATCTATGTATAGAGTTAGCTCCTTTTAAATCAACCTCCTCAACAAATGTTTTTCTTGGAGATTCTTTCACCTTTTCTTTCCAATGTCATAACAATCCTCCTGCAATATTGACTTAGAGCACAGAGAGATTGCCCAGAGAGTTTGGTGAAAACCCCCACTGGAGTCTCCAAGAGAAATTGAAAAAAAAAAAAAATTGAATGAATATGCTTCAGCAACTCTTCCATTCCCGGGAGGAAAGATTAGATGACCCAGTCCAGCTTGTTCAAGCTCTGTTTCTATGTTTCCTAAACAAAAACAAAACATTGTCTTAATTGAGAAGGGAGAAGTGCTGTTTTCTGAGAAATGTTTTCATGTGTTCCTACCCTACGTGGTCACTGTTCAGTGACCCTGCCCACAATTTCAGCAGCACAGACAGAAGCCTTCCTTTACTTATTGGCAAAAGCTCTGCCTAATTGAGTCATTGTCCAGCAGGAACTGGAGAGAAAAAGCAGGTTTTCTCATTTCTCTTTTCAAGTAAGAGACACTTTGAGTCATGGACTCTTTCTTGCAAAAGGTAAGGAAGTCTGATAGTGTATCTCCTCTTCCTTCTGAACCAGTTCTGAACCAGTTTCTTTTGGGAGAAAGACAACAGCATAATAGTGATATTAAGATTGGGGTCAAGAGGTGCCAGTGAATGGGAGAGCATCGGCTTATGCGCATCTTTTGAGCTCCATAAAATTATAAAATACCATGGCTGGGAAAAAAACCCTCCAAAATCTTCTAGCTCTACATTTTACAATTTAAGAATCTGAAATTCCAAAGAGACTTCATAACCTATGAGCTCATTCTTGAGGATCTAGTCCAAGCATCTCCTCCTTTCAGAAGCCACTCCTGGCTTCTTAGTAGCAGATCTTACCAATCTTCTGTAGACCACCACTGGGACTAGTAGCTTATACCTTTAAAATTGCCAATTGGCTTATACATTTTTTCTTTTCCAACTCTTCAAAGTGAAGTGATTTACCTCGGTGATGCTTAGAGCTACCTAGAGGGTCTGTTGATGCTTTTTATTTTGAACAGGGGTACAATCCATAAACCCTTGAAATTGTAAGCAGAATTGTATGAACAAGTTTATATCACCTCTACAATCTGCTATAGACAGAATCCAAAGGTTTCAATAAATTCTTAAAGGAGTGCATTATTCTTAAAGCCTAATGGACCCCCTGCAATAGACCATTAATCCCATGAAAAACTAAGTCTGTATCACATTTATCTTATTCTTCCTTCCTAACCAAGTACTTGTTGTATAGCCTGCTCTCAAGTTTTGTTTAATGAAAAAATTAAAATTTGACTTATAGTTATTTTATTAGTTGACAGTGAAAGATATGCTCTAACTTAGGTCTCATATTCCTTGTAAATGGCATTTCTGTTACTTGGATTCTTTTTCCTTAAACTCTGACCAAAGCTGACATTTAATTACAGTAATCCATTTCTACCCACCCTGTATGTCACCTCCATCATTCTTGCTGTTTATTTCCCAGGAGATTATGGAAGTATCTATAAAATAGGAAGATTATATGGACACTGCTACAAATAGGACAGAATCTGGGATTTCAAGCCAAAAAAAAAGCTATTCAGTTTCAACCCTTTCACTTTTTAGCTTTGGCAATCTCTTTAAACCTTGTAATTATTAGCATCTTCATCTCAGACATAGTCACTCTAATTAATATTGCTTTTGCAAAAATTAATTGACATGGCTACAAAAACTAAATATATACAGATTGAAGATCTTGTTAAAAAACAAAAAATTATACCCTTGCCTTAACGATCTATGATGATGCTTCACTTTTATCTCCACTTCTTGTTATTCTAGAGTAAGCAAGCTCTAAAAGCATCAAGGTAGACAAAGCCTCAAGTCACATGCCTAGCTTTCTACTTTTAAGTAACATCTTCATTCTGGTTTCTAGCAGTTTTTTTTTTTTTTTCTTATAAGCAGAGTTAGGCGTCTTCTGTTCTCTCCTTTCTACCATACAGGTTTTTGCTCCTTTTACTAGGAAAGGTTTCCCAGGGCCTTAGTCTCTTTCGTTTAAACCACACATTCCTTACTGTGTGATTCTTATAAAACAGACAGCCAGCTCAAATCATATTTTTTATCTTAGACAAATCAGCTAACATCTCAGGGACCCAAGTGCTCACGTGTGACAATGGAATGAAATGATTATTGATCTCTTTACTCACAGGACTTCTATCAATATCAAATGATCAAACACAAGTAAAAACACTTTGAACAGTAGGTGTGTTACAATATACAGAACTTCACTGTATAACTCTGTCTGTTATTATTTGGTATTAGGAACATATCAGAAATTTTATTTCTTCTATTAATGGTTAGGAATGTAAACTCTGGATCTTGGGTTCATATTTGTGTAACATTTTTTAAGATGAATGAACTTGAACAAGTCAGTGCCTCATGCTTCATTTTCCCTGTGTATAAAATGGAAAAAATACAAACACCTACATAATAAGGTAGTGTAAGTGTTAATCACATTATAATGGGGACTTACCCAGGTAGCTCAGTGGTAAAGAATCCTCCTGCCAATGCAGGGGAAGCAATTGAGGCAGGTTTGATCCCTGGGTCAGGAAGATCACCTGGAGGAGGAAATGTTCACCCCATTCCAGTATTCTTGCTTGAAAAACTCCATAGACAAGAGGAGCCTGGTGTGCTACAGTTTTGCAAAGTGGTGGACATGACTGAGAGACTGGCCATGCATGTATGCATGATATAATATGCACACTTTGTTTAGAGTTGCACTACCAAAGTGTGGTTAACAAATAGAGCTGGCTCACAATCTGTAACCATTCCATGAAATGTCAGGAAATCTAAATAAACACTCAGAAATTTTAAATGACTATGGCGGTCATTTTATGTCTGTTAAATCTAGTAATTAAAAATGCACATGCATTTCTATGTCTTTGATTTCATTTTTATATTATGTAATATAATTTGATTTTAAAAGTCTGATCCTTTACCACAGATACCTTAGAAAACACTGATTCAGGGCTGCTACATGGAAAGTGTTCAAACTATTACACATTACTGTAATTTTTATTATTGCGAGTGAATATACAAATATCCATAGAACAATTTCTTTGTAAATGGAACATTTCACCAGTGTGGTCCCATCACTTCATGGCAGATAGAAGGGGGAAAGTAGAAGGAGTGACAGACTGTATTTTCTTGGGCTTCAAAATCACTGGGGATGGTGATTGCAGCCATGCAATTAAAAGATGCTTGCTTCTTGGAAGGAAAGCTATGACAAACCTAGATAGTGTATTGAAAAGCAGCGACATCACTTTGCCAACAAAGTTCCATACAATCAAAGCTATGGTTTTTCCAGTAGTCGTGTATGGATGTGAGAGTTGGACCATAAAAACAGCTGAGTGCTGAAGAGTTGATGCTTTTGAATTGTGGGGCTGGAGAACATTCTTGAGAGTCCTTAGACTGCAAGGAGATCAAACCAGTCAATCCTAAAAGAAATCAACCCTGAATATTCATTGGAAGGACTGATGCTGACATTCTAATTCTTTGGCCCCCTGATGCGAAGGGCCAACTCATTGGAAAAGACCCTGGTGCTGGGAAACATTGAAAGCAAAAGGAAAAGGAGGGTGGCAGAGAATGAGATGGTTAGATAGCATCACTGACACAAAGGACATGAATTTGAGCAGACTCCAAAAGGTAGTGGAGGACAGAGGAGCCTACCGTGCTGCAGTCTACATGATCACAAAGAATTGCACATAACTTAGTGACTGAGCAACATCAGCAGTTGTAGAAAATGTAATTAAAGGAGAAATACTCTTCCTTTTGTGTGTTGGTCACCACTAGGATGCCCACAGCAGCCTCATACACACAGGAAAAAGTAATGATGCTTCCACTAAGCCTGGTTAATATTCAGTGGAGACTGATTTCTTGACTTTGTCTCCCTTTTTTATCTAGTCTCTGGGAAAAGCCACAGAGTGGAAGTGATCTGTTGAATCTCATGAAGCATATGCTTTTGCCTCTGTGGATGATAACAAAGGAAACTGGAAGACAGGAAAAGATACTTTATCCAGAGACTGATTAGGGAATTTGGGGGAGATAAGATGGTCCTCAGGTCATTCTCATTTTTGTGGAAGGAGAGTTTGATTGAAGGAGACCAAAATGTCACCCGCACACACCCTCAAAACAGTGAGCAGGAAAGCAAACAAAGGTCTAAATCTCAGACAAAGTTGTTCTGAGGGCCAGTGTAGAAGGCCACCCTTTTCCCCATCTGACCATTGCTCTTTTTCCTGCAAGAGCTTCTACTATTCTCTCTGTCTGTGATGATTAGCAAAGCTATTCAGGAAAATGCCCATTTTTTTCCTTTGTTACAACTGAGTCTCAATTGACCAAAGGAAACAATCCTCCAGAGATATTAATTCTGGAGAGTTGGTCCTTTTTCTCCTCTAAGCCTTTCATTGAAAAATAAGGATGGATTGTTAGCAGAGACTCTGCTGTGATTTCTGGAGTCATGATTGCACTGAAACTACTGTATAGCAGGAAGACCTATATTCTAGCCACACGTGCATGCATGCATGCTAAGATCGTTTTAGTCATGTCTGACTATTTGCGACTCTTTGGGCTGTAGTCCACCAGGCTGTCTAGCCACACATACACACCCAAATGCAGCAGCTACAATAATCACAAGATATTTAATAGAAAAATCTATATCAAATGTCTGTTAGATCAAGTGCTCTAACATATGAACTTACTTTATTCTCAGACCAATCATATGTTAGTTGATGTTCACATCCTTATCCTACAGTTGAAGAAACAACTTTAAAAATGTTGAATAATAATAGGTCCATCACCACAGAGTGAGTAATTTGAAACCTATTCTACCAGATATCAAAGCCAGAATCATTTTAACGATGTTTTGATTTTTTTTTCTTCATAGCCTAATGGAAACCTTGGACATAAAACTTGTTAAATGGGCATCAATAGTAAAGGCGGTACTGATAATAGTGGTAGAGTTCACGATAACAATAAGAATCATTGTAAACATTTGCTGATAGCTTTATATATGCCAGATATTTAACACTTTTCCTACATTATCACATTTAACCTCATAAATTTCCAATGCAGTCAGTACTATTACCTCAGATTTTATGTATGGGAAAATGAATGCACTAATATTCACGCAGTTGGTAAATGGTGAGACCAGTGATCCAATCTGGCTGTTTTAATTACTGTCTGTATGACACATAGACTCTCAAAAATCCATGTTATCACCATGTAAATTTACATGTTATCACCAGTGTAAATTTCTTGCATGGCTAAGTCACACACTCATGCACAAACTTTAGGCACCTTAGAGTCATTGTTTTCCAAAATATATCATCACATTTGCCTTCATGCCTTTGCTCCTAGTTCTCTTTTCTCTTACAATTGATTGCCATCTTCTCTGCACCAAATACTGCTTATTTTATATAAAGATTTATGTAGGAAGTTGTTCACTGAAGCATTAGTCTTAATGGAACTATTTATAAATGATCTAATAATTCACCAGGAAGGGATTGGAATAAACATTTCAAATTCCACCCAAATGTTATGAAAATCCTAAATTTGTGCTTTCTAATAATATTAGAAACATACAAAAATGCTCACCATATGGTGCCTAAAAAAAAGATATAAAACATCAAATTCAAATATTACACTAAAACATGAAAAGGATATAGTTGGGAGGGGCCTTTTTCATTATTACACCTGATACACTTGCTTTTTGCTTTCTTTCCTTGCCCTGGCAAATGATTCTTTCAAAGGTTCTTGTTCCCAAGTAGAAGATTGCACCAGGGCTAACTGCCATTGTTCTAATAAAGTAGAAGTGAAGACTGTCTCTGGCATTTTGAACTCTTTATATCGCTGAATCTACAGATTAAGACATGATAACTGCCTAGGACTGGGTGACTGATCCTGATTACCAAGAGGAAGTATGTGCTGATACAAGATGCAGCACTGAGGACCACACAGGGCTGCTGCTGCTGCTGCTAAGTCGCTTCAGTCGAATCCGACTCTGTGCAACCCCATAGATGGCAGCCCACCAGGCTCCCCATCCCTGGGATTCTCCAGGCAAGAACACTGGAGTGGGTTGCCATCTTCTCCAATGCATGAAAATGAAAAGTGAAAGTGTAGTCGCTCAGTCGTGTCCGATCCTCAGTGACCCCATGGACTGCAGCCTTCCAGGCTCCCCCATTCATGGGATTTTCCAGGCAAGAGTACTGGAGTGGGGTGCCATTGCCTTCTATTTGGTGGAAACTGTCTTGATGCAGTAGAAATAGGACCTCTCAAGATTTGCATCTTTTAGAAGTAAAGCTTAGGGTCAACCTCTAGGTAAGAAACTTTGACTAGTTGATGGACTATAAGAGGGGAAATGAGATGAAATTTTTGATGGGAGAAGGAAGTTATAATTATTCATTTACTACTCTTTTATTTGAAGTCTTTAATGACCTCATATTGGCCTTCCCATTTAAATTTTATGGATTTGTATGTTTACCTTTGTTAGTTCAGTATATCAACAAGCAAGGACTTACATTTAAGCAAAACTGGGTGAAGCTGAATCTCAGCTCTATTATATGTTGGGCAGGCAGTGTAACTTCCCAGAACCCCATTTCTTCATCTGCACAATGGGTTAAGTGATATCTTTAAAAATGAGTGATTTTAAAGTTTAAATGATTTAACAAATAGAAAGCATTTTTCATACTGTTCTCATCCAGGGCATCTTCCTTCTTCCTGTCCAATCTTGTGATTCTGTAAGAGCTCTTATAAATTACTTCTCTTATCTCAACAATGATCATCCGATCCTATTTTAAAGGGAAAAGCTTGCCATTCATATTATTCTCTCAGAATATTTTTTATACATGCCAAAACTTTGAGCCCATCCACTCTCAGATTCTTATCATGGACCCTCCATTAAAAGCAACATTTTCCTTCATTCTTTTCCTGTTTTTTGTTTGTTTTCCTTTCTTTCTCATTTCCCTATTTCTTCTAACACCTAAAAGTAGAAAATGTGGAGAAAATTTTTATTTAGGTTTCCATCTATTGAAATTCTTATTAAATATTGTTTTAGTGTTCTTTGCCAACAAGACTAATTCTAACAAAAGGTCATGCAAGATTCATTATATTACATTAATATTATTGAAAGTGAAAGTGAAGTCAGTCAGTCATGTCAGACTCCTTGCAACCCCATGGGCTGTAGCCTACCAGGATCCTAAGTCCATGGAATTTTCCAGGCAAGAGTACTGGAGTGGGTCACCATTTCCTTCTCCAGGGGATCTTCCCAACCCAGGGATTGAACCCAGGTCTCCCACATTGCAGGCAGACGCTTTACCATCTGAGCCACTATAACAATACTATTATTACTATTATTTAAAAGATGGTGATAGTAGTAGATTATTTTAATTTGTTCTATTGCTAACTTTCAATAATTCTAGAAAGAAATGATTTTGAATAATAATTTGGTGCAGAGTGTATGTATTGTCTCTGTTGAATTTCAGCACCACAATATTTATGACTTCGACTATCTTGGGGAACATAGACTTATGTCAGTACAATTACTTCATGCTATCCACCTGGAATCATAATTCTTCAAGCCCAGGTTTATTATTCCAACAGTCTTTGGCCCATGGACACGTGTACTCACTCAATACCAAAAATTAAAAAAGAGATATAAAGTGATAGACAAAATCTCCTATTAGGTAAGAATCTGTTTTATAGAAACAAGAAATGACTGGTTTTGGATTTCTTTGGCCAAGCCATGGCACATGTGAGATCTTACTTCCCTGATCAGGGATGGAACCTATGCCCCTGCCGTGGGACCCCATGTCTTAACGACTGGACCACCAAGGAAGTGCCAGAAGTAACTGCTTTTTAAGGTATAAAAATTTTGGCAAGACTAACAAGGACAATAATTAGTATAAAATTAGCCTGAGATTGAATGACATATTTTATAACTTTGAAGTGTTCTTGTATATGTAGTTTCACTTTATCCTTAGAGCAATCCAACATTTCTGCTTTTGTTGGCGGTGCTGATGTCATCTGTCACCATCCCACAAAGGAGGAAACTGACAATTAAGAAATACAATGATCTTGCCTAAGGTCATAAACCCTAAAATGACAGACTCAATGAAAACAAAGTCTCTCAAATCTCATCACACCCTTTGCTTTGACTCTCATCATTCTATTTATTCATCATTGTTCATTTCAGATTTGTTTACAGCATTTCAGCACCTTGAGGTTCTTTAGTTTTGCTTTTTATGACCATCAACACAGATACTTTCCCGCCTTCCCGCAATAAGATCTGCTCATAGGTTCTGGCCACAGCCCTAAGCACAGGCAAGTTCAAGTCCCTGATCTGCTGATTGACTGGTTACATAAACTTGGTTATGTTACGTACTGTAACTGACACTCAATTCATTATTTCTTTCTCTGTCAAAAGGGAATAATGGTATCTCTTCCAGATTTATCCCAGAGGCTATATTTTTGACAGAATGCCAAAGTAAAGAAAGGTAAATAAAGTAAGTGAAAAATATAAATGGACAAATGTGATACTATTCTCTCTGCTGGGAATACATAAAGGCTACTAAGTGAAAGATATCTATCTGAAAATGCTGTATACTGTATGATTCTAAGTATATGATGATCTGGAAAACAACCAAACCAGACAGTAAAAAGGTCAGTGATAGTCAAGGGTTTGAGGGAATGGAGGAGTATAATGGAGCACATGGGGATATTTAAGACAGTGAAACCATCCTATGATAGTAATATGGCAGTGGTGGACATATGTCACTATATCCTTGTCATAACCTGTAGACAGTAAAACACTTCATATTAGCCCTAATGTAATCTACATGCAATGAGTGCTAATGATGTGTCAGTGTAAGTTCATGAACTGTGATAGAGGTTCCATTCTGACACAGAACACAGATGCTGAAGGAGGCTCTATGTGCGTGGGGACAAAGAATATATGGGAACTCACTGTACTTTTTGCTCAACTTTGCTGTAACTCTACAACTGCTTATAAATGAAGTTATTCATTTAAAGAGTGAAAAATAATCCATCACTATACATATCACAGTTTAAAAATGGAAAAAGATATTGGGAAACCTTCGTCATAATACATTTGACAATTTAAATTAAAACTCATTCAAGCAAACAGGGAGAGAAATAGAAAAATATGAACAAAATTGTTGAATTCTTAATTGAAAACATTTCCATAAATAAATCTAAAGAGTCAAATATATTCACTAGTGAATTCTCCTAAACATTTAAGGGGCAAAAAACCCCACCAATCTTAAAAAAAAAAAAAAAGAAACCACTCTTCTAGAGGACAGAAAAGTAAGAAACATTTGTAAACTTGTTTTATGAGCCCAACATGACCTTAACAGAAAACTTGACAAAAACCATGCAAAAAGAGAAAGAAATTATTGGCCAATATCTCATGAGTATGCTGATTCACATTGTTGGCAGAAACCAACACAACACTATAGAGTAATTATCTTTAAAAAATAAAAATAAGAAAGAAATCTAAAAGATGAAATGTGGGAAGACATGCACCAATATACACATACACATGTGCTCGCGCACACATGCATAGTCACTGATCATAAAGTAAAACGCTAGATTTAATTAAAATAGCAAATTTTGCTCATTGAAAAAAACACTATGAAGAGAGCTAAAATGCAAGCCACAGAATGGAGGATAATCATATATCTGACAAAGAAATTATATCCAGAATATGTAAATAATTATTATAAATTAATGTAACAAATGTAACTGTATAATACGTATAGACATGGGTCAAAGGACATAAGTAAGCATTTTATAAATAAAGTTATCCTCAATAAAGCATATCTTATCATTATTTATCATCAAGGAAATGCAAATTAAAACTATGCTAAGCTACCCCTATGAACCCACTTGAAAAACTAAATCCTAAAAATTCTGACAGTCACCTGTTGAAGAAATAAGGCAGCCGGATCTTTCACACAATGTTGATAGTGGTTCTGATTGGTAAAATCACTTTGGAAACTGTAAGTTATTAATAATACCAATAAAGCTGAATTTATGTACACACAGTGGCTTTGCAATTTCAGCCTTTGCTAAACATGTAACAGAATGCATACATATTGTACCAAAAGGCATGTACACAAATGCTCAGAGCAAATTTATTCATAATTACCAAAGCTGGAAATAGCCAAAATGTCCATCAACATTACTAAATTGTTACGTATTTACACAAATAGATCATTTAGCAATGAAAAGAATAAGGCTATCCAAAGAAACAAAATGAATAAAATCTGTTATAATAATGGTCAAAAAATAAAAACAAGTAAAACAAAAGATGGATACAAAGGAGTTCATATTGTACAGTTCTACTCATATGAACAGGTGAAAAATTTTAAGGTGAGAGAAATCAAGAAAGTAATTACTTTGGGCAGTTGCTGTGGGGCAGGGGAGCTGGTTGTTTCTAAAGTATAAATAATGCTCTATGCATTTATCATAGAGGTTGTTACCTACTTTTCACTACTTTATTTAAATTCTTAACTTATATACTTAACAATTGTACCTTTTCCTCTATTAAATGTTAAAAAAAGGTAAAAATATTTTGAAGTATTTCCCAAACTTGTTTTATGTACACTTCAGTGAGTATTAGAAGATGTACCTAATGCTTTTCAGTTTTTCACTGAACATTGACTTTGTCCAGTGCATTATACCAGATATTGTTGTAATGGAAGTTCACACCTGGCTTCTACTCTTGTCCAGTTGAGTGTTTAATAGAGACAGGATGAGATGTGAGCACAAATAATACTACTAGGCAGAAAGTCATGTGAACCATGACGGCACAGAGTGGACCACCAAAAGTCTTCAAGGAAGAGATGACATTTGAATTGGACTTTAAAGTATCAGTAGGATTTCAACCAGAGTAGATAAGAAGTGGTTTCTGTGCAGGTGGAAAACATGTCCAAAAGCTATGCAAGTGTGAAAATATAAGGTGTGTTTTTATGTGTGTGTGATCTACCTGAAAATACAAAGTAAGGAATATGGTTGATGTGAAAACTGTGAGTGACATCTCCAATTCTAGTAACTGAATTAGCTGTCACTAAAACACATCAATAAATTGAGAAGCAAGAGTTCAAAATCTATTGAATAGTCTTTATTGATATAGTACAGACTTTGGTTTCTGAAAATGCACTTTCAGAGTTTGGGGAATCAGGAATTGCATGCCATTGCCAGAGAGTTTTAAGAGGACCCAAGTTGGCAATCTTGGGAAGTGCTTCTAATTTAAGAACCCATAGGATGATTTTGCTGCAATGTAGAATTTGTATCAGGGAGAAGTGGGCAATGGAACTTAAAGAACAGCTTAAAATTAGTTTGTGGAGGATCTAGAGGTCTAGATTATAGATTTGGTATTATGCTTTTAATCAGGAGTCTTTGATGGCTTTCGAGCAAGAAGAACAAGTCATAGAAAAAGCAGTATTTCAGGCCTAATATTGAACAGGAGAGTTAGAGCTGTTCTAACAGCTCAGAAAATAAGGTGGGGGCACAATTATATGTGACTTCTGTGTACCATTCATCAATAGCACAGAGACAAGGAGGTAAATAACCAAGGTGACAATGCCCAGAACTTGATTGTGCAGGGAGCAGATTCTGCAGGTTGTAGAACCAAGCCTGATCTCAGCTCCAATCTTCTTGCGATTCTCAGGTTTGATGATGAATGAGAAACTCTGCTAAGTTAACAGGCCACATCTGTGCAACATTCATGTACATGGCTGGCGTCCGGCAACGGGGTGACTGCCAGTGTTTTCCTAGAAATAGGCTACACTTCAGGTGACTTTCTCTGCTAACAGCATGACTTACAGTGGTTACTAATGTAGTTATGGGGGTAGGGCAGGGAACAGGAATGGGAGGGAGAGAGAGATTGTTGCTTTAAGGAAAGTTTCTTTACAACTTCACTTGATTTTATGACTGCAGCAAGTTTCTTGAAAATGATTTCATGAATTGTACTTTGGGCCATCTTCCTGATTGTGATTGTTTTACAGAGTCTTTGAAAGATGCTTTTTGCTCTCTCCACAGTATGAGCCCTGGGCAATGGTCCAAAGTTGTTTTAAATCTCGGTTGAAAGTTCTGGCTCTTTCCATGTGAACATATGCCAAAAGGAAGTCTAATAACTTATCAAGTTGAGGCACCTCGGGGAGGTCCAGAAGCAGAAATTTTTGAGGAGTTTAGGGAGCAAGTTTATTAACTCTTGACCTGATGGTAGCCCTTTTGAGCTACTATTTATATTTTGTTAATTGATTATTTAACTCTTTTAAAAGACAATCAGCCTGGAAGTCCTGAAACCAAGATTAATTCACCTAAACTTTTTTTCTTTTTTCTTTAAAAATTGGAGTATAGCTGCTTTATAGTACTGTGTCAGTTTCTGCTGTATGGCACAGTGAATCAACCATGTGTATACATCTCAAAGCTTTTTAATTAACTGTGCCATTGATCAATTCCAATGATCATTCTACACTTCAGTTTTCCCCCTGTAAAAGATAGTGTGGGTCTGAAATACCTTATAAATAAGTTTTCAAAGTGAAAACCACAAAATGTTCTGGGAAAAAGAACAAAATAAGTTCATATCAGAAAATTATCCAGCATCTTTTTTTTTGGGGGCCAAGCGGCATTTGGGATCTTAGTTCCCTGACCAGGGATTGAACCCATGCTCTCTGCAGTGTAAGTGTGGAGTCTCAGTCACTGGACTGCAAGGGAGTTCCCCAGCACCTGTTATGTACTGTGCTAACACCTGCAAGGAACTGAGTTGTTTGGGACATGATTTTTAGTTTCCAAGACACAAAGACATGGTCTGCAAAGCAGAGTATGGCAAATTCTGCATAAATGGATGTAGTGGCTACTGTGTGTGCCACTCACATTTCTACCCATCCCCCTCCTCCTTTTCAGGCAGAAACCTCATTCCGCCTACAGTTCACAGCTAACCATGGCTGTCTGCTACTGTCTGTGGTTCTTGTTCCAGGTCCTCAAAGCCAATGACTGGTGGAGAGAGGGATGCTAGGGCCCTGGCCTTCCTTCAATAATTCAAAACGATCTGAAGAGTCCTCATAGCTTCAGAGCTCCCCATGGGTTTGGCTGTGGTCCTTGCAGAGACAGTATTGCAGCCCAGCTCTACTTCTTTCACTTCCCCAGGCCTGTTGACCCCCTAGAGAACTCCCCAATAAAATTCCTGTCTGTGTATCTCCATCTCAAAGTCTGCTTAGGGAAAATGACCAGTGGTAATTAAGCAGGAAAAGAAGTGCTATGGGAATTCACAGAAGGAAGATAGCAAATCCTGCTTTGGGAAGATGAGACAGGACGAGCTGCTTGTTGAAGATGGAGTGTAGGATGCATTTTGATGCATGTGGGAGTTTAACTGAAAGAGAATGTGGAAGAGGAAGTACAGAAAGGAATATTTATTATTAGTCTTTCTTTGGTATCTGTGAGGTATTGATACCATGGGGGATACCAATATCTTCAGATGCTCAAAGCCCTTATGTATACAGCATTGTACAGTGAATAGAGACAGCCCTTGGTATTCACAGGTTTTGCATCCGTGGATGAACAAACCATGGATAAAAATTTTGGATGTGGAGGGCTAACAGTATTGTTAGGAAGAAAGAGCATATTTGAAGGCTCAGAGATGAGAAATGAGATATGTGAATCTGAAAAGTTCAGAGAGCCTACATAAAAATACCTATTCACAGTGCACGGGAAGATTAGGATAGAAAGGCAGAGTGCATATGATGTGTAAGTGTGTGTGTGTGTGTATGCTTGGTTGCTAATCCCAATTCAACAAGATGTGTACCCCCAGTGAATTTGCATCCAAGAGGCAGGTGAGGGATTTAAAAGGAGAAATGAGATACATTAACTTTAGGGTCAATACCAGAGTTAAGAGTCTGTTTCAGAATTGTCTGATTATCTGCACATTATTTTTTTCCCTCTGAGATTCTGTGCACACTGAATCTGCCAAATCACTTTTTGTTTTTTCCTACCAGGAAGATTTTATTTACTCCAACTAGTCACAGAGCACTTGCCTCCCTTGCTGCTTTGAGCTAAAGCCACGGGCCCTTAAATCTTCTCTTGCATGAAGTGCAGGTCTGTTCTGCGAATGACTGCCACAGACAGGCACTGACTCTAACCTGCTCTGTGAACAGATTCCTGTTCCTCTGCTGTGTTTCCAGAGTCTTCATCCAGGTGTCAGCAAAAGCATATGGGCATCCACTATGCCAACACACCAGCACAGCCTGGATTTGAGTGAGGTCCCAACAGACTGCAGCCAGCAGCTCAACTTGCTTCAGCAGGACAGGGACAAATTCCTTTTCTCAATTCCCCACCCCTAATCCTTCAGAGTTCTTCTAGCACAGACTTGTACCATGTTCATTCCAGACTGAAACAGAAATCTGAAGGCAGACCATTTTCCCAGCTTCCCACACTGCCTGTTTTATGTAAGGAGGATGAGAGAGGGGGGGGTGGGGGTGGGGGGAAGTTTAAGGAAATTGTGTCTCTAACATATTTTAAGGTGGCTCAGTGGGTAAAGAATATGTCTGCGATACAGGAGATGCAAATTCGATCCCTAGGTTGGGAAGATCCCCTGGAGAAGGAAATGGCAGCCCATTCACAGTATTCTTGCCTGAAGAAGCCTATGGACAGAGAAGCCTGGTGGGCTACACTCTATGGGGTCCAAAGAGTCAGACATGACTGGGAGAGGAAGTGAGCAAACCTACTTTAGGCATGGCTTTCGACCATGTACAGTGGGAATTCTGGATTCAGGTCAGCATTTGAATTTCTGTTATAGGTTCTTTGTGTTACTAGGGAAATGCTTATACTAAGTTTATGCTCAGACTTTGGTCTCATCTCTTATCCTCCACCCAGCTACTACTGTCGAAATAGCTGGTACACGTGTAAAAGTCATAAAATCAAGAATCAGAAGGCATAGGGTCTTGACTGGTTCTACGTGTAAGAGTTACTTGACTCTGGCAAGTAAGTGACTCTCCCTGAGCCTTGGTTCACTCATCTGAAAATGGAAATAACTTTGAATGAGGTTATACAATTCTGTGAATTTCAAAAATATAATACGCATAGGAAGTAGAATCAAGATTTCACAATTTTACATCAGACTGACTTGATCAGAACTTCACAACCTTGGACATCCATCAGTGAATATCTTTCCAACTCTGTTATATGTAGAAGAATAAAATAAATCTCATAATTCATTATTGCTATATTTTATATGACTTCCTGGCAAACATACAATGGTTTATCTAGTGAGGTAATTATGTTTTAGTCAATGGCTAGGGCCCAAAACAAATATCTTTATTGCCTTTTTGAGATAATTCTTGTAAAGGCTAATGTTAATGCCATGAGGGATGTCTTCCTCTTCAAAGAAGGGGGAAAAGAAGAGGCTCTTGATTCTTACTATCTTCTAGATTCCATACTGGGGAGTACTTACCCCCTTGGTAGAGTAAACTTTGCCCCAGCTCTAAGAGATCAGCCTTTCTTTAGTGTATGGAAACAAAGATGTATATCTCTCTCTAATTTGTGTATCTTACTACAGCTTATCCTCTGATTTGTATACCAATTTTTGTGTCTGAACATCTTTATTTTAGGACAGCACTGGAAGAGAAGATAAATCTAGAGAGGAAATGCCAAAGAGTGCTGCGGACATAAATACAGTGTCTTTAATCTCCAGCGTAACATCTTCCGTCTGGATCTATCACTGTTTTATAGGCCTTGGTCATCTTCCACATGGCAGATGCAGCTTCCTAGAGAGCTCTTTCCTGAACATTCAAATGCCTCATTATTTTTCTCTTTTCCTGCTGTGGCCTCTGAATAGATTGGTATCTTAGAGCAAGTTTTCTATTTGAAGACTACCTCTATCCAGAACATTGATGGCCCAAATGACTTTCCCCTTCAGGAAGTTATCTGCATTGTCAAAGTGATGTGGCCACCAGAGTGTGAACATTTCTGAATATAAGCAATAAACTCACAGTAATCTCAGTTATCCTAAGAAATGTCCTCATAGAACAAGTAATGGGTTGCTCTTGGATGACAAGAGAGCTGGGAAATTCAGCAGCTCTGATTTAGTAACGTTAGTCTTTTGTGTGTCTATTGTGTTTTAAGTATTCAAATACTTTTGTTTCTGTAATCAGCATGAACCCTACCAAATGGTGAATTAGATCATGTAATCTCATTTTATTGATGAATAATGTGAGGCTCATAGAGCTTCAAAAACCTCTTATAGCCAAAGTGTGCACACAGTCTTCTGTCACTGGATTCTAGACACCATCTTAAATTGTGTCTATTTCCAAGATCAAGTTATTCCTATAGAGTGTATTCTTTTCCCAGTTTGAGAGCTCATCAAAGCTTAGAGGCAATAAAAAATAACTCCAAGCTGAAAATAGACAGCAAAAATCTCAAAGCATAAATAAAACAAGATTTTATTCATTATATTAATAACATCCTTCAAAATCTTTGTCCAGTGAGAATTGAATAAGTATTCTGTTATAACATATATCCATGGTCAAATGATTTTAGGATCTCAAGCTGGTCATGTATAGATACCAGGATAATTGAATACTAGATGTCCTAGTAAGACTTATATTCTAAACTAATTAAAAATTTAGAAGTCCTTTGGTCTGGGACTTGTCAGCAATTCTCTTTAAAGAATAAATTGTTTGTACCTTGTTCTTCCCACCACTGTTAATTGTCCTTTTTATATTTTAAAAGCAAAAGATGTTGAACTTAAGGCAAATATTCTATGTTTTATTGGGTAACACGGGAAACTGTTAGTTTAAAGTTTGCTCTGTCCTTAACCAGTATCATTTAGCAGAGCTGATGGTATACTTATCTATGCTGAATAAAAATACTCAAGTCCCTAAAAAGCCCCCCAAAAGAATATCATAGTGCAAACCTATAGGATTCCAGATCAAAGTCATGCTTTCTATAGTAGGAAACAATTCTCCATTTGAAATATGTCTCCTGATGTGCTAGTAGATTCAGCAGCTAATCATGGACGTGTAAATGACTAAGTGATGTTAAGAGCTGTTGGATCCATTAAGTCTTAACACTGAGTCTGCACAGCAGCAAATCCATCATGCCATGGAAGTAACATATTTGAGATAAGACTTGAATAATTCTGAAAATCATCAATAAATGCATAAGTAGGTGGTGTCGATGTCCATGCCATGTTAATCCACTCATCAATATGGTGACTATAAAAGTGCCCAACCAGTCAGCAGCAGAGACTGACAGCATTCCTCAAGGGAGCAGCCAGGAACAGAATGTATTTAGAGTGAGGAGCTGTTTATCTTTAGAGAATTCAATTCATACTTCACACATAGGTTCTGCTCTGCCAGAAATACCACCTCTGTTAAAAGACTTGCAAAATGCCTCACTTACCAACATGTTCTTATACGTAACTAACACTGCTTTGGCAATATGTGGCAGGTTTTTAAAGTTTTTTTTTTTTTTTTTTTTAGCAAGGAAATTCACTTCTGGGCCCAAGACCATGTTGCCACTCACACAGAAGCAACTTGCTTCATGGAATCATAAAATAGCCTGTCGGTGGTTGAGGCTCAGTTGGGAGGCAACCGGCTGGCTTAGAGCACTTTCTTTCAGGATGTGGTAAATGCCAAAGGACTGCCTGAGGGTGAGAAGAATCCAGAATGAATAATGGAGGAGGCACTAAATAAATGCCAATTACTACATTAAAACTATCTCAGTAGCAGGCCCTAGAGTTTTGTGTTTTTGGGGTTTTTAAATCCACTTTGACTTCCAGGACATGACAACAGTATAACATACTGAAGGAGATTATGTATCTAATTTCATGGGTGATTGTCTTTTGGGTGATGGAGTGATAGTTATTGTCACCCTTTCTGAAAATAAAGCATGGATAAATGAAAGGACATCTGATACTGTAACAGAGGAGCCAGATGTTTTGGAAGGTGTGAGATGTTGTACCCTAAGGAGACAGCTGTGTTTGTCAGAAGCCTTTTGCTCCATCTCTGATATCCCTGACTGTTTCATTTTGACCATACATCATCTTCTCTGAAACCATGATTGCGTTTTCCAACACCTTATCTGAGCTTCCCAAATTAGTTGGGCAGAGTCTAAACTGGAGCTCAGGTTGAGCTCTGTTCAGGCCAAGTGCCTTTCTTCTTTGGAGCTGGATGAAATGGGGCAATAGGGAAAGTGGGGTTGGCCTTATTGAGTGGTCGTCTAGGGGTCAGATGATGTGAACTGGAGGTCTGAGGGAATCCCATCTCCATGGCATAAACCTTAGCCAATATTAAGCCAAAGCTAGAAGGGGCCCAGACAGTCTTCTCCCTGCTATGATCTACTCCAAAGTGCAGTTTTCTGTGTAGCACCCCCAGAGAAAGCACTGTGTGCTAGAAAATAAGCCTCACAGCATCCAGTTATTTCTCTCTGAGGGTTACACTAAGGAAACAGACGACAGTTTAACTCAACGAATTATTCTCATCTCTTCTTTATTCACTTCTATTTTTTAACAGCTATAAATTGAACTTGGGTCTTGCTCCCACATGTTGCATCAGTGCGTTTATCCTTTTTCCCTGAGCTTTACTATTAGAGAACCCAGGTTAAGCACATGCATTAGCTACTCTGATTCCATGGTAGGTAGTACAATAATGGACACACTGTACTGCTTTAATAAATTTGGAAATACTAAGTTAAATTGAATCCTTGAAGTATCAACAGGGTGTTGACATTTGCAATTTGTTTCTTAATGTGAGATGAAAGATTAGCATTCATAATAGGAGAGGAAGTATCTGGAAGCAAGTTCCTCTTCCTGCCCTTTGAAATCACAGTCCTGAGATCAGATTCTTTTCATGTAACCACAACTTAGGATCATTCTGGATAGACATGAGTAGTTAGGGGTTTATTTCCCCAGCCCTTCACTGGGAAAAAATAGACTCAACCAAATAATTGACTTTTCTATAAAATTCCTCAAAAAAAAAAAAAAAAATCCCTTTTCCCTAAGCCAATCCTGAAAAGTCTCGTTGTCACCTCTCTCTATTTATTGTGATCTACTTCAGATTCCAGAGTCTTGTTTTTAAAAGAGTTCTGTAACTTACTTACAAAACAGAGACTCACAGACTTAGAAACGAACTTACAGTTGCTGATGGGGAGGGATGGTTAGAGAGTTTGATATGGTCATGAAGACACTGCTACGCTTACAATGGATGACCAAAAAGGTTCTACTGTATAGCACATGGAACTCTGCTCAATGTTACGTGGCAGCCTGGATGGAAGTGGGGTTTAGGGGGAGAACGGATACATGTATGTATATGGCTGAGTCCCTTTGCTGTTCACCTGAAACTATCACAACATTGTTAATCTGCTATAGCCCAATACAAAATAAAACTTCAAAAGAAAAAATTTAAAAAGGTTCTATATAGCATATAGATTTAGATATAGGAAAATATAGCTAAACACATAGCTACATAGACATACAGTCACACACACATACGCCAGCTTGCACACATCTCAGTGTGAGATCTTGTATGACCTTTTATGTGCAAGTCAATTTTCCCATCTAATTAAGGGGCAGAGTGACAGCTTGAGGCTATGCCATGTTCAATCCACCACAAAGGGTGTGTATGAGAAAGAATCTGACAGATATGCATGGTTAGGTGGAGACTTGTTATCTCATGCTGAATTTTCTTCTCTATTAGCAGTATGAGTGGCTTGCCAAGACAAGAAAGTGGGTATCTGATATCTTTTTTTCTTAAATGAGATCCTTATCATAAAAATGACACAGTGAGCTCCTAAAATCAGAGTGAAATATGACATAATGTTCTATATCATTGTAATGATTCTACATTTTTATCACTACACTTATGATCAGCTCTAATGGAAAACTCATGGATGTCATCAGTCCTTTTGTCCTTCTTGACAATCCGATAATCCCTTCTTAAAGTATTTAGCCATCTTGGATCACTAGTGGCTGTCTAGAACACAAATACATTGCACAGCGTGACTCGTTGCTGATTAGCTGGATCATCTTTCTCCATTTCACTTAATCTATGAAACAATTTGTAAGGAATCCCTATCAGCTTTAGAACTCTAAACTTGATCTGTGATTTATTTCATCTCCATAATGAGACTTGCTGTCTCGTTTCATAAGACTTTTGGAGTCATAAAATATTACTTCAGGCTCAACTTTACTCACAATTGTGAAAGTTCACTAAAATGATATGTTGATGGAGTCCTGCTACTCAAAGTGTGTTCCATAGACTGAGCATGCCAGCATCACCTGGGAGCTTGTTAGAAATGAAGAATCTCATCACTTAGTCTAGATCTACTATAGTAAAAGTCTACATTTTACCCAGATCCTCAAATGATTCAAAAACACATTAAAATCTGAATTAGATGGCTGGCACTAGAGAGATCTTCCAAGGCCAATGTCAAGGTTTACTGCAAGTTATCTCCTCCTTAGTAATACTGTTAACTCACAGGTGCTAAACTGAATACTTATATTATATGAGCTGCTTGGCAGGAAGGAGGTGGAACTCTCCAACTGTAATTGTCAATGAATAAATTGTGTCTACTGCTGCCGATAACTCATATGATCTCTCTTTCCATAACTTATTTCATAACCTCACGTTTTTTGTGTCTATTGGAGAGACTGGCCACTTTGGTTCAGCATTTTAACTATTCTTCAGCCTTCCCATATGTACCGTATCTGTGGTTATCACTGTAAGTTTCCTTATACAGTTTTCAAAGGTAACTTCACAAGGAAATGTAGTCAATATATTGAGATACATCAATATTTCCTTTGCAAGCTGTTATAAATGAACATTTACAACCAATAAATTATCTGTTGTGACTATACCAGAGAGCAGATTTTTCTCAGCTCTGAATTGCAAAATCTTTTCAAATTAACTTGAGAAGAGAAAAGAGTGCTGGATGAATATAACTCAGGAATGCTGGTTTTTTCCTTGGGAGTATTTGATAAGTGACCTCTTCAAAACAAGCACCATATTTTATTTCTTCCACCATACATCAGCCAAGATTAGATTTCTGAAAATTAAACTTATTAAAAGCTAATAGACTCTAGTCAGGTTTTGCATTAAGGCTTAACAGATAGATTTCTGTTTACATGTTTTTGTTTTTGCAATTCAGTTTCAAGTATAATTTCTTCAGGTTCTGAGAATTTATCTATCAAGATTTCATTGATTTCTTCGGTGGTATTACCAAATATTTAACCTCATCAGGTGCTAATTGTCAGCTTTTGCCCTTCCCTCAATGTGTGCTCCACACAATGAGTAACCATTCATTTGCAGATTGCCCTGGGTTTTGGTGGAACCAATGGGAATCCAACTGTAATGACAGTCTTCCCATTTTGAATCTGAGGAAGATCTGTGACTGTTATGACCAATAGAATACTATAAACATGGCATTAGGCCAGTTTCTAGGCCAACTCCTTAAATGCTGGCAACTTCCACTGCCTTGCAACATTCTTTCTTGGAGCCCTGAGACCACCATGCTAGAAATGTGGAGAATCCATATGTATAGAGAGATGCTGCATGCCCCAGCTGTGCTAGCATCCCTGCTCAGGCAGCAGATGTGTGTGAAGAAGTTTCTGTATGAACCCAACTCCACTTGTAACTTCCCTGTAACTGCATGAAAAATACCAAATGAGAAATGTGCAGCTGAGCCTCCTAACCTCCGGAACCAGGAAAGATAGTCATTGTTCCTTAAATGCACTGAGTTCTTTGGTGCCTTGTTACATAGCCATAGATAACTAGAATAGTTGCTCTATGTCTAAGAACTGAAGACTTTTCATTTCAAGCAATTCTTCACATCTCAACACTGATATCAGTTGAAAACTTCCTGAAACTTTAATAAAGGTGCCATCCTCTCCCTCTAAATAGAGACGATTAGAAGTAGGGGCATAGCCATAGCAATGGGTTGAGAGAAGTTTCTTTAAGAAAGAGTCGGTGTTGCATCCATCAAGACTGCTCTGACACCTATGGTGCCACAGAGAAGATAGAAAAGAGAGAAATACTTGGCATTCATGGCTCAGATGGTAAAGAGTTCACCTGCAATGCAGAAGACACAGGTTCATTCTCTGGGTTGGGAAGATCCCTTGCAGAAGGGAATGGGTACCCATTCCAGTATCCTTGCCTGGAGAATTCCATGGACAATGGAACTTCCTGTTGGGCTACAGTCCATGGGGTTATAAAGAATCTGACACAATTGCATGACTAACACTTTCACTTTCATGAAACCAAAATACCATATTTACTTTTCTCTTCAATGAAAAATTATTACCTATTGTGTAGTATCAGGGAACATGAGAAATAAGGGATCACTCCCCATAGAGGACATATATTAAGACTCTAGGTTGAAAATATAAAAGCAACCAAAGGCATAAATAATTATTTATGACTTGTCAATAAATAATTTTGAGCTATCTATTAAACAGTGAAGACTAGGAAAAGACCATATTTGGGCAAGAGTATTGCGTTATTTCTTTAAACACAGCTGAACTGCTCTTTCCTGGACTACCTTCAGCAAGTTATTTTTATGGACTAAATTTTGATGCACTCACAGATCTGTATGTTTAAGCCCTAATCCCCACTGTCATGGTATTTGGAGGTGAGCATTTGGGAGGTAATGAGGATGGAGTTCTCAAGAATGAGGTAAGCGATGTTACAAGAAGAGCCACAGGAAAGATGCTTTCTTTGCCACATGAGGACACAGAAAGAAGCCCTTTGGCAAACCAAGAAGAGGGCCCTCACCAGGAACAGAATGGGCTGGTGCCTTGATCCTGGACCTCCCAGCCTTCAGCACTGTGAGAAATTTCTGTAGGTTGAAAACCCCAGTCTCCACCATTTTTGTTATAGCTGCCTAAATTAAGATAGTTGTCATCCACACAAACCAGTCTTCTTAATTTGCAATGTCACCTTATTTTTGACCCAAAATGATACTGCCCAGGTCATTCCTTAATCTTTATACTGAGACACTTCAAATCTATTTCCAAAACCAACACTCACTTTTAAAGGATGATTTTCCTATTACAAGACTTAAAAGAAACATTGCTTAAAGGCTAAGATAATTCCATGAAAAGACCTACAACTTACCTAGAGTGATGGGTATATTATTTGGATAAATATCTTACTATACACTGTGGGATATATTTTTAAATGGACAAAGTTAATCTGGCTTTATAGTTAGACTTCATTTTTCTGCCTTTGGAAGGCAGATGTATACACCTCAAGGACTTTGTGCTTTCACAACATTCACAGACTCCCAAAGCTGAAGGTGCCATCTGTGTTTCTTGATGAAGAGGGAAATTTGTGCTCCACTGAGGCACAGGTTCACATGAGGCTGCCATTGCACCTTCCAGCCCCATGCAGCTTGTCTCCAGGTACAGTGTAGAGGATTGTGGATTACATGAGCCAGGCTTGGAGCAGTAGTGGCCATTGAATATAGAAAGATGATTTTCTCTTCTAATGCCTAAACAAGTCATAGTACTGAAACAGCAGGACTCTGTGTGGCTCCTGAGCGCAAAAGCCTTTCTGCGTCCCGCATTTCTTCATTACAGGACAGAGGCTTCGTTTGGCCTCCTAGATCTTCCCTAAGTTCTAACGGACAGGTTCAAATAGTTGCTAATTAGGGAAGGGACAGACTGCAGAGACAAAGGAAGCATAGTCAAGAGGCAATAATGCAGCCTTGGGGTAGGGTCCTGGTTCCTCCTCAGGGGATATGTTGTATATTAAGTAACTAAGTCATGTCCAACTCTTTGCTACCCCATGGACTGCAGCACACTAGGCTTCCTTATCCTTCACCATCTCCTGGAGTTGGCTCAAATTCACGTCCATAGAGTCAGTGATGCCATCCAACCACCTCATCCTCTGTCATCCTCTTGTCTCCTGTCTCCAGTCTTTCCTAGCATCAGGGTCTTTTCCAACGAGTTGGTTCTTTGCATCAGGTGGCCAAAGTATACATAACAATCTTCTCGGAGCAGTTTTGCACATACTGAAGCCACCATCAGATAGAAGATGTTAACTGAATGTTTCCCACAAGCATGTAGACACTAGTCATGTTGGAACCAGAAGGTTGATGACGCTGACTCCCACTTAACCTCACCACCAACCAATCAGAAGAATGTCCACAAGCTGATCATGCCCTCCTTGAACCATTACTATAAAACTCCTAACCCCTCCAGGTTGGAACACGTAATTTTGAGGGCTTTAGCCCACTGTGGCCCCCTTTTGCCTGGGAAATTGGATAAAGTTATTCCTTTCTACTTCATCCAAAACTCTGTCTCCAAGATTTAATTCAATGTCAGGGAACAGAGGCTGGATTCAGCTTCAGAACCCAATCAAACATTACAAGCCAAAGAAAGAGTGATTGATTTCCCAATTGCAGGCTTTGTCAGATGGGAAAGGAAGAATTTGAATAAGTAGTGTTCTCTTTATTGGAGATATTTCCTGATTTTTGTGGATTAAGTTAAAAATCCATAACCAAAAGATAACTAGAAAATCCCCAACTCCAAATATTTGAAAATCAAAGAATATATAGACAAATGTTGAGTGAACTCATCAAATATAACATGATACTTTATGATCTCATTTATAAAAAGTTCAATTGGCAAAAACGACATATAGTATTAGAATTCAGTATAGCAGTTATATGTGTGTGATAGATATTAGGGAGACAGTGAGAAGGAGGGAGCACGGGCTATTGGTCAAGGTATGTTTCTTATTCTAGGAATGTACACAGTGTGAAAATTCAACATTTATTTCTTACATGCTTTTTTATACCTGCATTGAATTCTAATATACAATCTTATTAAAAAAATAATAGCAATGTGAAAAGGGATGGGTCACTGCACAATTGTAATGGAAGCTGGTTTTGAAAACTACTCAAGTAAACCATTATCTTTCTTTCTGAGGCTCCCTGTTGAGATGAGCCCAACCAGAAGTCAAGGGACAAGGGCATTCTTTGATGTAATCTATGAAAGTCAGATTCCTGGAACAGAGATCAGAGTGGGAAGAGGTAGAAAGTAGATTTGCAAGGGCAAAGAGAAAAGATCCAACACATCTGTTAAACCGATTATCACCTTCTACCCTGATTCTTTAATAAGGAAGTAAATATTTCCCATCTGATACTAGACTATCCCTCCAAAGAGTTTTGTTTATAGGAAAAAAAAATAAAAGTCCTTAATCAACCCTCAATAACTTAACCCATTTTCACTTTGCCTATATCCTTTACATTTTAATAAATCATTAGGTAAAATAAGATCCCATTCTTTGTTATCTATTCTGTTCCATTTTCTTTTTTTAACCACTGAATAAGTGTTCTGGTAGCCCATTTGCTTAATATTTAACATTGTTGTTCAGTTGCTAAATCATGTCTGACTCTTTGCAACTCCATGAACCGCAGCGTGCCAGGCTTCCCTGCCCTTCCTCTATGTTCTGGAGTTTGCTCAAATTCATGTCCATTGAGTTGATGATGCCATTCAACTGTCTCATCCTTTGTCGTCCCCCTTCTCCTCTTGCTTTTGATCTTTCCCAGCATCAGGGTCTTTACAAATGAGTCAGTTCTTCTCATCAGGTGGCCAAAGTATTGGAGTTTCAGCTTCAGCATCAATCCTTCCAATGAATATTCGGGACTGGTTTCCTTTAGTATTGACTGGTTGGATCTCCTTGCAGGACTCTCAAGAGTATTCACCAGCACCACAGTTTGAAAGGGTGAAATACATTAATTGCATTGGTATAATATTACATTCTAGTCCATTTTATAATATTTAATATTATACCAATGCCATTAATGCATTTGATTTTATAAATAATCTTCTTTTTAAAATCTTTATAATTATTTAGACCTTGTGGTAGGCATTTTAATAGTCCCCCAAAGATGTCTATGTGATAATCTTGGACCTGTGAATGTTACCTTACATGGTAAAAGAGATTTTGCAGATGTGATTATGTTAAGGATCTTTGGATGAAGGGATTATTCTGGATTAGTTTAGTGAAAAAATGCAATGACATGGGCCCTTATAAAAAGAAGCTCCAGTCAGAGAAAGAGATGACATGCCAATGAAATCTTAGGTCAGAGTGATGTCATTGTTGGCAGGATGCCATGGATCAAGGCAAGCGGGCAGACCCTAGAGGCAGGCAAAGGCAAAGGCAAAGAATGAATTCTTTACTAGAGCCTCCAAAAGGAATGCAGTCCTGTTGACTTTAATTCCATAGAGACATAATTTAAGGCTTCTGACTTCAAAAACTGGAAGATAAATTTGTGTTGTTTAAGCCACTAAATTTGTTAGAATTCATCACAACAGCAATAAGAAACTAATATAGCTTTCCTTCGTTTTCTTCCTCTAGTTTTTTGTTTGTTAGCTTTATGGTGAACTTAGAATCAGATACCAAGATAACCATCAAACTATCCCTGTTCTCAAGGCTAGGCAGCATCTCTGCTGCCTTATTTTTCTGGCTCACTTTGTGGCTTGCTCACCTTTGTGCTTGATAGTATAACTCTAGTCTTCATTTGGTTCATTGAGCATTTCACTTATGTGCTGAAGGGTTTTCACATACAGTATCCTCTTAACCTGAAGCTTTTCTTTCAACTTTCCATTTGGCTGCTTTTCAATGCTTCAAAACTCAACTATTTCTCAGGGATTTTCTCCCTCTCCTTCAAGGTCAGATACCCCACTGTATCCTATTTCACATATATTTTTAATTTTATGATTTTACATAATTAAGATCATTGTATCTGTATACATTTGCTGAGAATTTTGGCATTCCTTACTACTACTGCTGCTAAGTCTCATCAGTCGTGTCTGACTCTGCGCAACCCCATAGACAGAAGTCCACCAGGCTCCTCTGTCCCTGGGATTCTCCAGGCAAGAACACTGGAGTGTGTTGCCATTTCCTTCTCCAATGCATGAAAGTGAAAAGTGAAAGGGAAGTCACTCAGTCGTGTCCAACTTTTAGCAACCCCATGGACTGTAGCTTACGAGGCTCCTCTATCCATGGGATTTCCCAGGCAAGAGTACTGGAGTGGGGGTGCCATTGCCTTCTCCTGGCATTCCTTAACAAAATGAATTTTAATTTTTATCAGTAAAATCATAAGTGCTTGTATCATGGGACTGTTGAAAGAAATAATTGAAGGAATATATTTAGAATATGCATTTTATATATATTAATTCTCCAAACATAACCAGGCCATGCTGCATCTGCTCAGTCAATCTATCTCTGAATGACTTGATCCTTTTCTTCCTTTAATTTTAAATGTGATCACTGTAGAGAACAGATGTCTTGGTTGGAAAGAGAACTGAGAAAAATTTATCCAAGACTAGAAAGAAATACCAGCCACTGGACCTACCACCCTGGCCTTTGTGGGGCAAGTGAGTAGCAAGATGAAGAGGTATCAGAGCACTGTTTCCTGGCAACCATTTTCCTGGTGCCATTTCCTGGCACCATTTCCCCAGCCAGGGGAACAAGAAAGATTCAGTGAGTGAAATGTTTGTACAGAGTAACCAGGCAAATGGGAAATCTACCAAAATGTTTCTCTGCTCCAGAAGCAACAAGAAAAACTACAAAACTTCAGACATAAGTAAGCTTAAGGCTACCAGACCAAGGCCGATAGTGGTGTTATAATGTGTCCTCACAGTAACCCAAGATTAGTGGCATAACGCTAGAGTTATACTTGGGAAGAGCTGATGCCATTTTCTTCCAGAAGAACGGGACTTAGAAATAAATATTAAGCTCTAAAAATGGTTCTACTTCTTAGATACTTCTAGACTTAGCAATAATGCTTATTGAAGCTATTATATTGTCTTTCCTCTCATTAGAAGTTTTATGATAGCTGGGACCGAAGTGTATGTGTGTAATTGGTCGTATCTGACTCTCTGTGACCTCATGGACTGTAGCTCCTCTGTTCATGGAAGTTTCTAGGCAAGAATACTGGAGTGGGTTGCCTTTTCCTACTCCAGGAGTGGAATCAGAGTCTTTTATCTCCTGCACTGGCAGGCAGATTCTTTACCACTAGAGCCACCTGGGAAGATCCTGGGACAAGAGTTAGCCTGATATAATCTTCAGAGATTAATTTTCAACAAAAATTTTTAGATGAATGACTAGAGAACCTAAGTTCTTACCCATTGTAAGCATTTGTATGTTAATTCACCTTTTATGCTTTCTATGTGTAAAAACGAATTTTGGAATTAGTTTTGCCTTATACTTGAAAATTTGTTTTATATATTTGTGTGGAGGAGATGAAAAAGAAAAGTAAAAGATTTAGTAAAAAGTAAATTCAAGCATGTTTTAATCATAATGCGTTCTTCCTTGGAAGTGAATCAGAAATTAGGTACACCAATATATTGTTAAGGCCAACTTATATTGAAAGTAATATTGTAAGTTTTGTCTGAGCTCACTGACAATGAAAATATGGCTGGGAAAAACAGCTGGGCAGAATTAAGTTTGTTTTCTTCCACAGCAGTAAATGAGGTCAGGGTCTGGAGTAAGATACTATGCCTGGTTATATTTAGTCAACCTGGTGAAATGCCTCCAACCGTATCCCAAAACACCAGGAGTCTGAAGGGCTTTAACAGCCCCTCCTCCACTAATAAAACTGCTTGCCTAATAAGAAGGACATATATTGATTGACCGTTTGAAAATATGGGAGTCTTCCAGAAACAGAGTTAAAACAATAAATACATATTGAAACAATAACAGCAAAAGACTTTAAAAATGTTGGTTCAGTACTCTCATTTGATAGCGGAGGAATCCGAGGCACAGAGAGTGATTCTAACATGAGAACTAAAGATAGAAGATAGTTGACCTTCAGTATCCGTGGGTCTCATGTCCAGATTTAACCACTCCACATAGTAACCAGTCTTCATATAAGAAACTTGAACATCTGTGAATTTTGGTATCCAGAGGAGTCCTGGAACTAATCCTCCACGGATACTGAAGGTCAACTGACTATATCTTCTAAATTGCAACCCAAAGTTTTCTCCAGAATACTGCTTCTTCACTTCAATACAAGTAAAAACTATGGGGAAGATTATCTGTATCTTTTATTAGGATTGCAGACATTTCTATGCATCTATTGTTTGGTGGAAAATTTTGTGGTTAGGAGCAAGCCTGGACTGAGAGCCACATTATGTGACTGAACAGAAACCTGAAAATATCTTTAATTGTACCATTTTTAAGGTAAACCATTCATTCAAGTGTGATTAAAAATCAGAGCAAATGATCGCATCTTGATGTACATCTGTCTACAAAAGGAAATGTTTCGCTAAAGAAAGCCTTCTTTCACTCTCTCTTTTTAAAAAATAAAATATTTCTCCACAGACGAGATGAAGAAATGTACAGAGCCTGTGATTGCTATGATTTCAGAAGAAAGGAAAACCCTGAAGTTCCTGACCTTTCAGGAAGTAGACCGGATGTGAGGGAAACTTGGTGGAAAGAAGCTGATATTTAAACCCATATGAAGTAATTCTTAATTCAGACTCTAGGGGTATTAGAAATAATTTTCAATTAGTTATGGTAATATCTCACAGAGAAGGTTCAGACAAGAATGTGGGAAAGAGAAGGTCAGAAAAAGTTTTGAGAAGGATTAAACTGAAAGGAAAATTTGAAGACTGAGTTTAAGTAGGCTTCAGTGATTATAAATATTACCTACGCAACAGAGGAACATAGTTTTACAAACCAGACACAACCTTCTGAAAGGGCTATTTAGAAAAATTATAATGGACCTAAAAATATAAAACATAAGGGGAAAACTTGATAAATTTAACCACATTAAAATTAAAAGTGCAAACTGTTAATTATCAAAAGATACCACAAAGAGAATGATAAAGCCACATCCAGGAAGAGGATATGTTAATATATAGAGTTGACAAAAAGCTCCTGTCCAAAATAGACAAAGAATTCTTATTAATGAGAAAGAAAGAAATGAAAATAAAATGAGAAAAGAACAAATGACAGTCCTTAGAAGTAGAAACACAAATGACCATAAATATACAGAGTACTGTTTAACTGTACTATCAGAGAAATAAAAATTTAATCCACTAAGCCAGTATTTCACATAAACCAATTTTGGTGGCTCAGATGGTAAAGAATCTGCCTACAGGAGACCCAGGTTTGATCCCTGAGTCGGAAAGATCCTCTGCAGAAGGAAATGGCAGCCATTCCAGTATTCTTGTCTGGGAAATCCCATGGATAGAGGATCCTGGCAGGCTATAGTCCACGGGGTTGCATAGAGTCGGACATGACTGAGCAACTAACACTTTCACTTTTTTTCCACAGTTTGGTAAAACTATGTATGTAACTGGATTATAGAAAATATTGATGAGGATTTGGAACAATGGAGGACTAAATTGATAGAACTATTTTGGGAGAAAAGTGGAATTACCTAGTAAATTTGAACAGTGGGCTCTTCCCTGGTGGCTCAGATGGTAAAACGTCTGCCTACAATGTGGGAGACCTGGGTTTGATCCCTGGGTTGGGAAGATTTCCCGGAGAAGGAAATGGCAGTCCACTCCAGTACTCTTGCCTGGAAAATCCTGTGAACAGAGAAGCCTAGCAGGCTACCATCCATGGAGTCACAAAGAGTCGGACACGACTGAGTGATTTCACTCATTCAATGCCATGCTCCACAGCATCTCCTCTCTTTGGGACATTTCCTGGGTAAACTTGCATCTGTGCTCTGGATCACATGAGCCAGACACCAGAATATTCACAGTAACAACACCAGTATTAGTAAAATACTCGGGAAAACCCTAAATGTTCAGCTCAGCTAAATGAGTAAATAAACTGAAGCATTCATGAAATAAAATAGTAATCACCAGGAAACAAAAATTCATCCATATTAACAGGAATGACTCCCAAACTTACGGTGGCTAAAATAAGAGTATGTATGTGTGTATGTGTGTTGGTGGCCTAGTCACGTCCAGCCCTTTGTGAACCCATGGACTGTAGCCTGCCAGGTTCCTCTTTCCATGGAATTCTCCATGCAAGATTACTGAAATGGGTTGTCATTTCCTTCTCCAGGATCATTTTCCTTCTCTTCTCTACCCAGGGATCAAACCCAGGTCTCCTACATTGCAGGTGGATTTTTTTTACCATCTGAGCCACCTGGGAAGCCTAAAATAAGAGTATATGATCATCATATTTTTATAAAGGGTCAAAACCAACCAAAACTAAGCAATTTATTAATTACAGACACATAAGTAGGTGGTAAAACTACAGAAAAAAGCCAAGAAATGGTAGAGATAAAATTCATGATTAAGGTTACCCCTTGTAGGGAGGAAAAGAAATGAGTAAAGATAGCTTAAGCATGACAAAACTGTTGGTTTGGTATTGGCTGCACTGGTGTTTGTTTTATTATTTAACCGTTTAAATGAGTCCCATATGTTTTTTAATTTTTGATATGTTTCAATATAAAAATTCTCCCCAAATCAGTAAGCTGCAGAAGAGAAAGGCCAACACAAGTTATAGATTGGGAAGATAAGACATATATATATCCTGTTGGATGATGCAAACATCTCTCTGCTAACTCAATCCTGCTGTCTCTCAAGGAAGAGCTCTCTCTCAAAGGAGTTGCTATCTCTCATGAAAATTCTTTTTTGGCCCAACCATTCCATCATCCCACTCAGCCCCACTCCATGCATTCCAGGTTAAAGACCTTAGTGTTTCATGAAAAACTATAGCAAATAATCAGACTCCCCATCTTCTGTTTCCAAACAACTCACCATGACCAGTTTCACTGGTGAGAAATATATGTATTATTCAGTCTACCACCCAGATACAATTCTGGCTAATGCAGATAAGAGATAAGGGGATCAAAATTAATTTTGCCTACTCTGATCATCAGAATTTTGAAAGTACTTGTTAGGAAGATGGGTTTGAATCTGGATCCAGTGCTAATTTGCTACCTAACTTCTAGTAGTTTTGGAGAAGGAAATGGTGACCCACCCCAATATTCTTGCCTGGGAAATCTCATGGACAGAGAACCCTGGCAGGGTATAGTCCATGCAGTCTCAAAAGAGTTATTTGTGACTTAGTAACTAAACAGCAGTGACATTTGGTGGTTTAATTTACTTATGTGAACTAGAATCCTCATTTGTAAATGAGGATTCCTAATTCCAAACTCTTAGTGCTATGATGAGTATGCATACAAACCACAGAGCATGTTATCTGTGCTGTGTGCTGCTGTGCTTAGTCACTCAGTCATGTCAGATGCTTTGTGACCCCCATGGACTGTAGCCCACCAGGCTCCTCTGTCCATGGGAATTCTCCAGGCTAGAACACTACAGTGGGTTGCCATGCTCTCCTCCAGGGAATCTTCCCAACCCAGGGACTGAACCCAGGTCTTCCACATTACATGCAGATTCTTTACCATCTGAGCCACTAGGCAAGCCCACGTTATCTGGATAAAACTTAAATGACAGCTTTAAAAGAAACTGTCAGATTTCAACTAGCCTGTATATATACACTGTGTTTCATGTGGAGTATTTTTTCTTAAACTTTAGATTAACTGAACTTTGCACTATGAATGGAGATTTTTATAGAGTCTGCCATAGGGTTAATCTGTGTGTGTGTGTTCACAAAATATAAATGATATGTAGTAGTAACAATTTCAAATTGCTCAGCACAAAGAACTGTAACCCCTTTATCTTCTACTTTGCACATTCTGCACCATTTCTTCCTGCCTCAGTTATTTTTGCATTGCCAGAGCTGTTTTTCTGTATTAGAACACACACCAGGGGATTGCAGAGACTACCTAATCCCTTAGTTTGCAACCACTTAAAGTTCAGTCCTCATTCTCTGTCTTTAACTACTCTGGGGCCTTTGTTTAAAATTCACTAAATTTAAGAAGTTTCATTCTGTCTTCCAATACATTCAGCGGCATGTCTGTTGCCAATTACTTATCACCAGGGAATTGCTTTGACTTGTGTCTGCTGCACTGTTCTGCTCTCTTGGTTTCTGCATTACATCTTCATCTCTTAACAATG
This sequence comes from Nanger dama, assembly GCA_917880005.1. NCBI lineage: Eukaryota > Metazoa > Chordata > Mammalia > Artiodactyla > Bovidae > Nanger > Nanger dama. The sequence continues at coordinate 2,557,680 of CAKJTW010000075.1, forward strand.
ACCTCTCTGTTCTACTTTTGAGCCGGGATGGCCAGTTGACATTTATATCCATTCCTTCTGGCAGAAAGAAAATCTAAGAGTTAGTCCTGTTACAGAGAGTCCTGAACTCAATTCGTATGTCCTTTAAAAACTGAGGATTTTCCTCCCTAAATATTTTATAGTAATGATAGTGGAAGAAAAACAAATACAATTCAAAATGACCTAAGGACAATTTTTTTTTTCCAAGTAAAGAGAAAAGATATAATTTGGTAAAACCCTGTAATCAGGTCATCAATGTATCTCCTCTGCCTGGCACAATATTTGGTATGTGGTCTGTTGTAAGAGAGCTATTTAATAATATTCATTAATTTGAACAAATTAATACATTTGCATGAATTAATAAGGGCTTCCCTGGTGGCTCAGTGGCCAACAATCTGCCTGCAATACAGGAGTCACAGGAAACACTTCAATCCTTGGATCAGGAAGATCCCATGGAGGAGAAAATGGCAACCCACTCCAGCATTCTTGCTTGGAAACTCCCCATGGACAGAAGAGCCTGGTGGGCTACAGTCTGTAGGGTTGCAAACAGTTGGACATGACTGAAGTGACTTAGCACTCACTCATGCATGAATTAATAAAGTGAATGACAAAGGAAATATTTTATTCTCAACCTTCACATGCCCCTGAAAACACTGATTAATGAGAAAATATGTGAGTCCCTAGGAATTCTTGTCAAGATAATCTTTTCAAAACACTTTTTATTTGAGAATAGCTTTATATTTGCAGGAAAGTTGAAAAAAATAGGACAGAGGTTACATAAAGCCTACACCTTGTTTTCCCTGATCATGTGTGAGTGCCATCCACTTGCCACAACTAATGAACCAATATTTATACATTATTACTAGCTAAAGTTAACACTAATTTGGACTTTCTTTGTTTTTAGTTAATAGGTTCAAAGATCCTACCAAATGACTTTTCCTTAGAAGTGACACTGACGATTTGACTCCTATTTCATTGGCAAAAACAAGCTCAGCAACCATATCTTGCCCTGGCAAGACAGGGAACTGTGATTTTATAAAGCTTGTGAAAGTCTGAAGAAAGAAAAATATATTGGTCAACAAGACTAAATGATCACTATAAATAGTAGTAATTCACATATGTACTACATTTTAACAGTTCAGAAAGTTGTTCCAGGATGTTTATCTGTGTTCATTTTAAGGTTAGAGATAAGGTAGTAGAGACTTTGGGAACAGAAGAATCCAAGGTTAAATAGCTTTTCTCCAGTACTCTTGCCTGGAAAATCCTATGGATGGAGGAGCCTGGTAGGCTGCAGTCCATGGAGTCACTAAGAGTTGGACACGACTGAGGCGACTTCCCTTTCACTTTTCACTTTCATGCATTGGAGAAGGAAATGGCAATCCACTCCAGTGTTCTTGCCTGGAGAATCCCAGGGATGGGGGAGCCTAGTGGACTGCTGTCTATGGGGTCGCACAGAGTTGGACATGACTGAAGCGACTTCACAGCAACAGCAGCAGCAACAGCAGAGTTGCTCAGCTAACAGCCAGCCAAAATTCAAACCCCGAACATCTAACAATGATCTGATAAAAATACTCTTCCTTGTAAACCAAAAATGTCTCCTGATTTTGTTTGCAGATTTTGGTTCTCATTCACCTAGCCAGAAGAAATCCAATGCCCTATAGTAGAGATCATTGAACATTTCCATACAGAGAAGATGGTATATTGTTGAGATTGTGCTGGTTACACTATCTCTGTCAGGACTACTCAATTTTGCTACTGTACATCAAAAGCAGCAAAGTTCATTTGAAAGTGTTAATCACTCAGCTGTGTCTGACTCTTTGTGATCGATCCCCTGGACGTTGCCCACCAGGCTCCTTTGTCCATGGAATTCTTCAGGCAAGAATATTGGAGTGGGTAGCCATTCTCTTCTCTATGGGATCTTCCCGATCCAGGTCTAGAATTCTGGTATGGAACCCAGGTCTCCTGCATTGCAGGCAGATTCTCTACTGTCTAAGCCACCAGGGAACCCCTAAAGTTAGAGATAAAATAGCAGCAACTTTGGACAGAAGAAAATATGAACAAATGAATGTGTTCCAATAAAACTAAAAAAGCAGAGGGTAAGCTGGACTTGGGGGGCAGGCCATAATTTGCTGATGGCTGTCTTAGAAACTGGAGAAATTTACATAGCCATCTGTGATATAGTGATATATACAGTCTGTGATATCTACAACTCAAGACTTGTTGATTTGTTCATCCCATTATCCTTCAAGACTCTTTCTTTATGGGTTTTTTTTTCTTTTTAAATTATGGTTTGCATCTTAAAGAATAGTTTCTGTTCCTTGTTAATCTTCTGTTAACACCATTTTATATCTCATTGTAACTTATGATTATCTCTGGTCTAACAGGGTTGCTTACTTGTCTCTTAAGGAGAGTTATATGCAGATCAAAATATTTTGAGACCACACTTAGGGATACGAGGAGTTGAAATAAGATAGATATAGGATCAGGGTCAATTAAAACTACAAAGAGTTAGCAATGCACACGCTAAAGTTTCAAAAAAATGAATCATAAATCTTAAAACCTTTCCATACAGATCTTTGCTGTTTTTATCCAAAGACATTCTAAGTTTTCATTGCTCTACCCTCTACTGAAATATGTAATGGGACACTTTGAAAAAGTTTCCAACCTTTCCTTTTGTTATTTTCTGTGATTTAAAAAAATATATAGATAAAAGTTCTGTGTGGTCTTTATCATGCACATCATATCAACAAATGATGGGAGAAGTAAAAAAAAATACTATAGGGGATTTTTGAAAGGCTTTCAGGCTGTATTTATATAAATTACTTTCTCTTTTTATGTAATCACAATAAAGGAGTTGGATTGAAACTTTAAAATATTTTTAACTATGGAAATACACTTATATACAGTTTGTGAATAACAGCATGCTTATATGTAAATAATACATATGTTTATATATTTCTATGCATATGAGCACATGCATATCTATAAAGTAAGACGTTTAAAAGGAACTCAGGTTGGTGGGGTGTAAAAGCTAAGATTTCCAAGTGTTCCCCATATGTGTAGGGGTGTACTTAACACAACTAAATATTTTATAATGATTAATGAACAGGAGAATATTCTCTTCTTAAAGCATTCCCTGGGCTTGCTAAGGGCTGTACTTAGGCTCCTCTAATATACAGATACTTGTTCAAATGACTGAATAGAACCCCTTTGGGACTTGGTCCCAAATCCAGCTATAACAATTTGGTGGATTAAAATTGACCTCAAGTTCTTTGTAGCACCTTGCAAGAAGCAGTCTCTTTTCCCATACTGAAAAGAAGAGACATTACTTTGCTGACTAAGGTTCGTCTAGTCAAGGTTATGGTTTTTCCTATGGTCATGTATGGATGTGAGAGTTGGACTGTGAAGAAGGCTGAGCGCTGAAGAATTGATGCTTTTGAACTGTGGTGTTATAGAAGACTCTTGAGAATCCCTTGGACTGCAAGGAGATCCAACCAGTCCATTCTGAAGGAGATCAACCTTGGGATTTCTTTGGAAGGAATGATGCTAAAGCTGAAACTCCAGTACTTTGGCTAGCTCATGAGAAGAGTTGACTCATTAGAAAAGACTCTGATGCTGGGAGGGATTGGAGGCAGGAGGAGAAGGGGACGGCTGAGGATGATATGGCTGGATGGCATCATGGACTCGATGGATGTGAGTCTGAGTGAACTCCGAGAGATGGTGATGGACAGGGAGGCCTGGCGTGCTGCAATTCACAGATCACAAAGATTTGGACACGACTGAGAGACTGAACTGAACTGAAGTGACTTTGGTTTGGCCTTGTGATACACTTTGACCAGCGGAAGTGATTTTGTACAGCTTCTGAGGTGAGCATCAAGAGGCCTTATGGCTTTTGCACTTGTCTCCTTGGAACACTGAGACTGAGTGGAGAGAAGGGTCAGACACCAGTTAGGCCCAATCACCAGACATATGAGTGGAGCATTCTTGAAACGTTCAGCTCCTGGTAATCAACCAACTGAATGAAGGCACCTATCTCAGCCCAGGTGACCCCAGCAGAGGAATCATGCATAAGATCCATCCCACTGAATGGTGAGACATGACCAATTTCTTTTGTTTTAAGCCGTATATGTTATAAAACAAAATATGATAATTTGAGAAAACCCCTAAACACAATCAGTTTCTGAATTAAGAATATATCAAAGAGTGAGTTTGTTTGTATATTTGTATGTGTTTGTAGGTATGGGCATTGTATGTGAGTAAAAATAATAGTGGGACACGATTAATATTTATTCAGCACCTCATGTGTAAAAGGCATTGTGAGATATCCTTATTTAAACCACATTTTATGTGTCTACTCTGATTTTGGTAACAGAGTTAACCAAAGAATGAATTAATTTCCCTCTTCCACTTTGGCACATAGCAATTTAATTTTCTGCATCAGTAGAGAAGATAACCCCATATATATATACATACCTTCATAAAATGTTCAGTTTAGTTCAGTCACTCAGTCGTGTCTGACTCTTTGTGACCCCATGAGTCGCAGCACGCCAGGCCTCCCTGTCCATCACAAACTCCTGGAGTTCATTCAAACTCATGTCCATCGAGTCGGTCATGCCATCCAGCCATCTCATCCTCTGTTGTCCCCTTCTCCTCCTGCCCAATCTCTCCCAGCATCAGAGTCTTTTCCAATGAGTCAACTCTTCGCATGAGGTGGCCAAAGTATTGGAGTTTCAGCTTTAACATCAGTCCTTCCAATGAACAACCAGGACTGATCTCCTTTAGGATGGACTGGTTGGACTTCCTTGTAGTCCAAGGGACTCTCAAGAGTCTTCTCTAACACCACAGTTCAAAAGCAGCAATTCTTCAGCACTCAGCTTTCTTCACAGTCCAACTTTCACATCCATACATGACCACTGGAAAAACCACAGCCTTGACTAGACGGACCTTTGTTGGCAAAGTAATGTCTCTGCTTTTGAATATGCTGTCTAGGTTGGTCACAACTTTCCTTTCAAGGAGTAACTGTCTTTCCATTTCATGGCTGCAATCACCATCTGCAGTGATTTTGGAGCCCCCCAAAATAAAGTCTGACACTGTTTCCACTGTTTCCCCCTCTATTTCCCATGAAGTGATGGGACCAGATGCCATGATCTTCGTTTTCTGAATGTTGAGCTTTAAGCCAACTTTTTCACTCTCCTCTTTCAGTTTCATGAAGAGGCTTTTAGTTCCTCTTCCCTTTCTGCCATAACGGTGGTGTTATCTGCATATCTGAGGTTATTGATATTTGTGCTGGCAATCTTGATTCCAGCTTGTACTTCTTCCAGCCCAGCATTTCTCACAATGTACTCTGCATAGAAGTTAAATAAGCAGGGAGACAATATACAGCCTTGACGTACTCCTTTTCCTATTTGGAACCAGTCTGTTGTTCCATGTCCAGTTCTAACTGTTGCTTCCTGACCTGCATACAGGTTTCTCAAGAGGCAGGTCAGGTGGTCTGTTATTCCCATCTCTTTCAGAATATCCTGCTAACTTAAAAACTATTCCAAGACATAAAAGGCAAAATCAAATGACAGATAAATTAAGGGGAAATATTTGCAACTTATATCTCAAATATCTAAGGTTTGTAAACTTAAAATTTTTTTCTAAAAAAATAGGTAAAGTTCAAACACCCAATAAGTGGGAAAATATAACTACTAAAGTTACAAATACTCATATCTAAAAGATGTGTGTTTAAGAAAAAATGAAATCTTGAAGCCAAAATTGACATCATGTATTTATTAACAAGGACTATTTTGTTAATTTATCCATTCTCTCAAATGACACTGTGTAATGCTAATATCAGGAACCTGTATGCACGTCAAGAAGCAACAGAATCAGACAGGGAAAAATGGACTGATTCAAAACTGGGAATGGAGTACATCAAGGCTGCATATTGTCACCCTGCTTATTTAACTTAATGCAGAGTACATCACGCAAAATGCTGGGCTGGATGAGGCACATCCTGGAATCCAGATTGCCAGCACAAATATCAATAACCTCAGATATGCAGATGACACCACCCTCATAGTAGAAAGCAAAGAAGAACTAAAGAGCCTCTTGATGAAAGTGAAAGAGGAGAGAGAAAAATCTGGCTTAAAATTCAACATTCCAAAAAGTAAGATCATGGCACTCAGTCCCATCACTTCATGGCAAACTGATGGAGAAACAATGGAAGTAGTGACAGACTTTATTTTCTTGGGCTCCAAAATCACTGCAGGTGGTGGCTGCAGCCATGAAATTAAAAATTGCTCACTCCTTAGAAGAAAACCTATGACAAACCTGGACAGCATGTTAGAAAGCAGAGACATTACTTTGCTGACTAAGGTCTGTCTAGTAAAATGTATGGTTTTTCCAGTGGTCATGTATGGATGTGACAGTTGGACTGTAAAGAAGACTGAGCACTAAAGAATTGATGCTTTTGAACTGTGGTGTTGGAGAAGACTCTTGAGAGTCCCTTGGACTGCAAGGAGATCATGTCAGTCAGTCCTGAAGGAAATCAACCCTGAATATTCAGTTGAAAGGACTGATGCTGAAGCTGATGCTCTGATACTTGGGCCACCTGATGTGAAGAGCCGGCTCATTTGAAAAGACCCTGACGCTAGGGAAGATTTAAGGCAGGAGGAGAAGGGGACGACAAAGGATGAGATGATTGAATGGCATCACCGACTTGACAGACATAAGTTTGAGCAAGCTCTGGGAGTTGGTAATGAACAGGGAAGCCTGGTATGCTACAGTCCATGGGTTTGCAGAGTTGAACACGACTGAGCAACTTTAATGAGGAACTTTAAAATGAGCAAAACGTAATTCTTCCCTGAATTTTCCCCGAGCCAAATTGGAGCAGACAGAAAAACAAAATGATCAACACAATAGAAGGGGTTAGTGCTAAATCGTTCAGATTAATCAGCTGGTTCTGGAGTTTCTCCTTGCTCCTTTGACATATTAAGAGGCCATGTTGGGGAAAAACTCATATAACAAGAAACTATGAACAGTCTCTAGGAACTGAGGACAGCCTCCAACTGACAGCCAGCAAATAAAACTAGGGCCATCAACCCTGCCAAAAGGAAATATGTTCTGCCAAAAACCTGTGTGAGCTTCTTCAGAGAGGGGAAGAAGTGGATTTTACCCCAGTCATTCCTCCAGATGAGAAAGCAGCGTAGCTAATACCTTGATTACAGACTTGCAGAAAATCCAGATAAGTTGTGTCCAGACTCCTGATCCATAGCAACTTTGGGATAATAGATGTATATTGTTTTAATCCTCTAAGTTTGTGGTAACTGTCTAGCAAAAATAGATAACTAATACAAATATGTATTATAAAATTAAATGTGTTTCTCTGTGTGGATAAATTAGGCCTTCAGATTAAAAACAAAGCATTTCCATAAGCAATTTTAAATCTATATTTGCCTACTTAATTTTCAATGGTCTGTATAACTTGCCTACTTTATGGCCCTCCATCATGGTTTGGCAACTCAAACCAACTTATGGAAATTGCCCTCAGCAATATATTCATGTACTGTTATTTTCAGTGCCAAAAATCCTGGGTTCTTAAGCGTTATCTCTAGAACTATGGCTTAGTTGTCAACCAAAATGCCTTTTCTCTATTGCATTGATCTCATGCCAGGAAGGTAAAATTTCCAAATTCCCCGAATGCTTTGATCAATGTTAATTACAGAGAAATCTATTAACATAAAGGTAAATGCCATTTCCAAAAGCAGTGTTGCCAAGCATTATCAGAAATCTCTGAGAATCCAGAAGTGGCTTTCAAAACCAAAGCCAAATGAATGGACTTCATTGTCAATCAACACCTTCTCAGGCAGTCTCTTTTGGTATCAGCTTTATTCAGTCTCCTGAGTAGCATTTATTTAGCCTTCTGGTATTTTGTGATAGTTGTGAAGCTCGTCTAAGCTTCAGAGAAGATTACGAAAATCCCGAATTAAGACCATTATCATTCAATATTCACCTGTATCAAAAAAGCAACAAAGGCAGAAATCTGTAGAAGGAAATTAAAAGGGACACATAAAGAACTCATGGGCTTCCCCAGTGGCTCAGATGGTAAAGAATCAACCTGCAATGCAGGAGACCTGGGTTCAATCCCTGGGTTGGGAAGATCCTCTGAAAAAGAGAAGGGCTACCCACTCCAATATTCTTACCTAGAGAATCCCCATGGGCAGAGGAGCCTGGTGGGATACAGTCCCTAGAGTGGCAACGAGTCAGACAGGACTGTGTGGCTAAGCACAAAGAACTCGTTTCTCAGAAGGTTACCATCCCACTGCCCCTGGACTATTACCATGACCTCTTAGAAGTGCTGCTGCTGCTGCTGCTGCTGCTGCTGCTAAGTCGCTTCATTCGTGTCTGATTCTGTACGACCCCATGGCAGCCCACTAGGCTCGCCCATCCCTGGGATTCTCCAGGCAAGAACACTGGAGTGGATTGCCATTTCCTTCTCCAATGCATGAAAGTGAAAAGTGAAAGTGAAAGTGAAGTTGCTCAGTCATGTCCTACTCTTAGCGACCCCATGGACTGCAGCCTATCAGGCTCCTCCACCCATGGGATTTTCCAGGCAAGAGTACTGGAGTGGGGGTGCCATTGCCTTCTCCATCTCTTCGAAGTGACCATATGCTAAATATCTCTGTAGTCCTGCTCCAACGCACAATAGCTGATGCTAGTAGGCAATGTAGTGTTTCTTTAACTGTGGTCAGAGAATGGAAACTTTTATAAAATCAAGGATATAGTCTTCTTCAAACTATATGAGAATTCATACATACAGTATATGTATTTCTCAGGCATGTTGTAGGAGTTGGTTCTGATTTCATGAAAGATATAAACCTTGAACTGGGTTTCATGTGCTGTGTAGGATTTAGAGAGAGAGCACGTGAGGTTTGGAAAGATTATATTAAGTGGGATAAATACTTATAAAGCAACTGATTGTATAAAAATGAGGGAGGGATGGTGTGGTCAAGGTGTTTAGCATGAGGGCAGCGTTGATAGCCAAAGACATGGAGGGGTTCTGCCTTATTTGATAGTAATATTGTGATTTCAAAGAATTAGAGATGAAGTGAGATTCTAATTGATTAGCAGGAACTTTAAACACCTCAGTGAGAATTATGAGCCTGCTATGGGGTATCTCTCCTTAAGTTTTATCATTTCCAGGAAGGTCTTCATAGTATTCCCATTTGATTTAAGAGCTACTCCATTCTCCCATAGTTGGATTTCTCACAGGATAATGTAAATGTCAAATTACCTACCTTTCTCCCCTAGTGAATTATAAATGACTCAAGGACAAAGATAATGTCTTCTTTAGTCAAACAAAACAAAACAAAAAACCCTGAACAGATAAGCAGACAGGTAGGAAGATAAAAAGAAAAGAAAGATATAAAAGACTGCAATTCAGAGTAAAACAAAAACCTCAAATAATGTACCACATATTAGCTCAGTTGTTTGCAAAGCCAATCAAACTGTAATCTTTAGTTTTTTCACCTAAAATTAGAATTGATAGCAGCTACCTGATCATTTTCAAAAGGTCATTTTGAAGGTCAAAAGAGACATTGAATATAAAAACACTTTGGAAAGTATGAACCTATACAAAAATAACTTGTTCTTCCTAGGCTTCTCAGTTTTGAGAAAACCCATATGCTATGGGAAAGAAAGACAACTTTAGTTTCATGGATGGTCATAAAGATGCTGTTTATAATACAGAATGTTGGAAATAAGCTTAATGATCAACAGTAGGGAGTTGCTTAAATAAACATCCACTTAGTCATAAATTAGAGTACTGGACAGCCAAAATAATGGTGTAGAAGAATTTAAAACTGTATGGGAAATTGGTAATACCACACAAAAAAGGTTTCAAAGTACTACTTATAACTGACCATGTGTATATATATATATATATATATATATATATATATATATATATTACATGATGAGTCACATCAGTTCAGTTCAGTTCAGTCGCTCAGTCGTGTCCAACTCTTTGCGACCCCATGAATTGCAGCATGCCAGGCCTCCCTGTCCATCACCAACTCCCAGAGTTCACTCAGACTCACGTCCATCAAGTCCGTGATGCCATCCAGCCATATCATCCTCTGTCATCCCCTTCTCCTCCTGCCCCCAATCCCTCCCAGCATCAGTCTTTTCCAATGAGTCAGCTCTTCGCATGAGCTGGCCAAAGTACTGGAGTTTCAGCTTTAGCATCATTCCTTCCAAAGAAATCCCAGGGCATCTTCAGAATGGACTGGTTGGATCTCCTTGCAGTCCAAGGGACTCTCAAGAGTCTTCTCCAACACCACAGTTCCAAAGCATCAATTCTTTGGCGCTCAGCCTTCTTTACAGTCCAACTCTCACATCCATACATGACCACAGGAAAAACCACAGCAAAGTAATGTCTCTGCTTTTGAATATGCTGTCTAGGTTGGTCATAACTTTTCTTCCAAGGAGTAAGCGTCTTTTCATTTCATGGCTGCAATTACCATCTGCAGTGATTTTGGAGCCCCTCAAAATAAAGTCTGACACTGTTTCCACCATTTCCCCATCTATTTCCCATGAAGTGATGGGACTGGATACCATGATCTTCGTTTTCTGAATGTTGAGCTTCAGGCCAACTTTTTCACTCTCTGCTTTCACTTTCATCAAGAGGCTTTTAGTTCCTCTTCACTTTCTGCCATAAGGGTGGTGTTGTCTGCATATCTGAGGTTATTGATATTTCTTCTGGCAATCTTGATTCCAGCTTGTGTTTCTTCCAGTTCAGCGTTTCTCACATAGATGAGTGTATATACAAAGATATACAAACAAATGTAATAAAATAGAAATAGTATAAATTGGTTTTACTATTTGTATAAATGATATTTGTATATCATTTTTAATGAAGAGTTTATAAGTGTAAATAATAGAACACAAGCCCTCATGTACTGTCAGCTAGTGTTAATTTTATACCCATGTCCTAGTTTTTGGAGTGGCTGGGAAACGAAGGAACTATCCTTTTTGGTTTCTATGTGAAATGAATGCTATTTCAGAAAAGAAGAGGATGAGAATGACTTCACTACGAGCAGCTGATGTTCTCTACCCCCAAAATGTTATCATTTTATTACAAATATATTTTAAAATGAAAATGAATCTAGTAGCAGATATATGCTGTGAGACAGATTAGAACAGTCTCCTGTGCCACTTTGGGCCAGTTGTCATTATTCTCAAACTGACTTTCTGAAGCAATGAGTTGAAGGATTACTGGGAGAAAAGTCATAAGATTTGAGTTTCAGCCAGTGCTCAACTCTCAGTTAGTTGTATGACTCGAAGCATATTGGTTAAAGTTATTTATTTTTCTTGTCTATATAGAGTAAAAGTCCCTTCTGACTCTGAAATGCTGTGTTTCTATGAATATGGGAATGTATTCTTTTGGCCACAGACAGTCATATGTTCTTTTTTTCCTTTTTTTTTTTTTTTTTAACATTCCTCCCCTCATTTCCTTAGAAAACTGGAATTGTCTAACACTCTTCAAAGAATAAAGGGACTTGTTCTGAGAAAAGTAGAAAGAAGAAAATCTATAATATTTTGCATTATGTACTATGGTTTGCTAATTAGTTTATATTTCACAACAACCTTATGAGTTTAAAAAAATTAATGTTTGCCATTTTATATGTGAGGAAAGGAGACCCAGGGAAGTGAAATAATTAGGAAACAATTGAGAAGCATTTATACCAAGGTGCATCTGATTTCAAAGCCAATGCTTTTCTTACTAATCGCGATTCTATGATGAATTTGTTTTAAATAATTTTAAATTTATAAGGGCAGATGTCTATCTTGCATGGGTACTGGAATGTACTTGATAAATATTTAAGAAAAGGATGAAAGAAAGAGAGAGAAAGCCAGAGAGAGAAACTTAAGAATTTCTGAACCATGTAAGCCCCCTTCTCCTTACAAAAATGAAAGAAACAAAGAGAAAGAGAGGGAAGGGGAAGGAGGAAAAAGAAAGGAATAAAGGGAAAAGAGCACAAAATCTTTCAGGACAACGATGTTTCAAATGCTTCTTCAGCAGAAATGGATGGGTATTTTGAAGCTGAATTAGTTTCATTGTTCAGCATTTTCCACATAGGTTTGATGTCAGTTTCTTCTCCTTTTCTAATGGGGTCTATGGTGGGAGGCCAAGGGGAAGGCTGGTGATTGTATTTAATTATGTTCAAAGAAAGTTACAGAATACTCAGCAGATGTTAGGCTTGCAGCTGGAATCCAATAACAAATGCTGCTCTGCTATCTTACCTTCCACATTATTGCACCAAAGCAGGGCCTAAAAATGCCCAGCAGACACATTGGCTGGGGCTGAGTGAGAAAAGATAACAAATCTTAAGGAAACATGTTGCCTATTATTCCTCATAACAAGAGCTGCCAGGGTGTACAATGAGCAGGCCTCCGGCTGATACCAAGACACAAAGGATTTTAATGCATCCCACACAAGGATGTCATTTGCAATCTGGGGCTACAAAAGAGATGGAAGCCTTGGAAGGTGGGCCTTGTTTCTCGATACTGTATATCCCAGGGAGGACAAATAACAACCACACAGTTTGCTTTCCCAAGCCCCACAGGCATTCAAAGGAAGCCTGCTGACTGCAATTAGGATACCCCAGATTTTAAGAACTAACCCTCTCAGCAGGCAGTGGGTTTCTATCATGGATGATACAGTGTGGGCATGGTTCTGATTTACCATGAGGGCAGACTAATTGAAGGAGATGACAAGGAAGAAACTCCTAGTGATTTAAAATTCACCACCTCCTCAAAGGGGTCTCTGCTGATGCCTCCAGATAGAATAGGGAGTTTCACACTTTGCAGAATAAATGAATAAATAAATAAATACAGTCCTCTTTGCAGTCCTGTACAACTAGGCTCACCTAAGAGATCGTCTACACATGGCTCCTCTATGAGCTAATATTTCCTCTATCTCTCTGCCTATAGGCTTTATCTCATGAGAGTCCTCTTAGTTTAGGTCAAGCCAGAAGTTCTGGGGAGGTAATGGCCCTGGGAAATACCCACAGTTAAAGGAGTATAGTGTGTGAATGAATACTCCAGTTTCCACACGCTTGATAGGGCAACAGTACAGTCTGTCTCCTATGAATTCTAAGCCAAATTGAACGTTAAATGTTAGTGACAACCAACTCATTTAGACATCCACTAATGGCTTTCCTTCTTTTGCTTTCTACCACTCTATTCCCTCACCTTGATTACTGATATTGTATCCCCAATAAATTTCTTGTTACAAAATTCTTGTCTCAGGCTATGCTTTGGGGGAAAATCAAATGCATGGCCTTGGCGAGGAGACCTCAGGATCTCCTTCAACAGCCCCATGTACAAACCTATGGAATGAGTAGAAAAATCTCAGAAGGACATTTGTCATTCTTCTCATCCTAGGCTAACTTATAGACTCATGTATAACCCTTTTTCCTCGCACAGCACACCAATTTGAAAATATTCTTTGTAATTGCATTATCCTAAGCCTTAATATGGGCTTCTCAGGTGTTGCTAGTCGTAAAGAACCCGCCTGCCAATGCAGGAGACACGAGACACAGGTTCAATTCCTGGATCGGGAAGATCCCTGGGGCAGGGCATCACAACCCACTGCAGTATTCAGTTCAGTTCAGTTCAGTCACTCACAAAGGAGCCTTGTGGGCTACAGTCCATAGGGCTGCAAAGAGTCAGACATGACTGAAGCAATTTAGCATACGCACAAGCCTTAATATATGGACTTCAATCTGAGTTCTTTATTCAGCAGATGTATATTTGTTTCTTCTTTGCCTTCTTTAAGTGACATTTTATTCAACTCAGCTTTTTATGCTTCCAAAAATAGAGTGGGATTCTCCCCCTTGAAGTTTTCAGAATATTTTGTGGATCCCTCTATTAAAAACATTACAATCTTCACTACTAAACTATGAATAACTGCCGAAGAGATACTGTCTTTTTCTTATCTTTATATTCTGAATTTCTATCATTGTACCTAATACTTCATAGATGCCCAATCAAATTGTGCTGCTTGAAAACCTAAAAGAGGAATGAAGTATCAATATTTCATTTTCAAGAATGGATGTTTGATGATTCTGCTACTTTCTTATTCTTGGTAAAAGAAAAAAAGTAAAATTTTCCATCCTAGATTATCTAGGAATTTAAGAATTTTTCTCAGGGATATTTGAAATAAAAAATATTGCAATTTACTGGACTGGATGCTTTGTTGAAATCTTGGTCTCAGTCTTCTTTTATAGCATATATTTCAAAATGTTGTATACTCTGTACTGGAGACCCTCATAGTGAGAGGTGATGACTAAGGCAGTGAATTTGGTAAATGAAAAATGAGGAAACAGTTGGAAATTTGAAACTATGGTACCTAAATTAAACTCCTTGTTTTGCTAGAAATTTTAATCAATTCACTTAAGATTTCTGCTTCTGTATCTATAAGATGGAGATATTTAATTTACAGTGTATTTTGAGACTTTTAATGATATATTGTATTAAAATTCATTTTGTAAATATTATGTAACTGCAGACACATATATGTATATAAATTTATAAGCATCTATATATACAAATATTTGCTTATTTATTATTCTTATGATTTTAATGGTAAATTCTATATGTAAAATAGACCTTAAGCAGCCAAAATGAACACCACAAAATGGAATCTACAGATATAGGGCTTGATATGGAAACAGAAATTTGGGTAGAATTTTTGCCTTTGTGCTAAATCCCAAATAATTGAGAACCTATTCTAATTTGGGGCTTCCGAAGTTGGTGCCATGGTAAAGAATCCACCTGCCAATGAAGGAGATGCAAGAGACATGGGTTCAATCCCTGGTCAAGAAGATCCCCTGGAGTAAGACATGGCAGCACACTCCACTCTTACCTGGAGACTGCCGTGGACAGAGGAGACTGGAGGGCTATAGTTCGTGAGGTCACAGAGTCAGACGTGACTGAGCACACACAGCACACACTGTTTTACACTAATTTTTATACTAATTTTAAAGATGTCTGGAGAAACAAATGCCTCCATTGTTTAAATACCCTCACAATTTGAACTGGGAAGTTTAGCCACTATATACCTAAATAGATAAAATAATATAAGCATATGTGTTTTCTCAAAATATTCCGGGGAAAATTGCTGTGATCAAAATAGCACAAACACAGTTGTCTTGTTCTAAGAAAAGTTGATTCCAGGACTGATACTTGATATTTTCCTCACGCTCACAGAATAATTTAAGTGGTTTCCCAGGGTGTTGCAAAATTTAATGCTTCTGGTTGTGATTATTTCCAGGAAGAGGAATTGTTCCTGTAAGAACTGTGCCAGCAGAGCTATATGGCATGTGGGATTATGCAATCCCACACACTGACCAGAATGAAATATTTGTCTGTGTGTTCAGCAGTTAGGATTTATGGGACCCTGTGTGTCATATGTCTATCCAAAGTTGAGTGATACAATTGAACTGGGCAGATGCAGGTGCTCTGAGAGAAATGGACACAGGAAAGAGAGTAGCCACAGGTACCAGTCCATTAACGTAACCACAGATGCAAAAAGTAAGTTAAAAAGTGGTATTCAGGAAGCATTTAGTATGAGGTAGGGACTGGAAGAAATATATAGAGAGGCCTAGTGAGATTATAGGAATTCAGAGCAAATAATAGTGAGGAATCTAGGTAGCTCGGTAAGTATCAAGGAAAATCTGCAGTTGGGTAAAAATGCCTCAGGCATATGTGCAAAAATCAGAGCCAGAACTTTAGTTCCTGTAAACTGGCTTGAAAAGAATAAATTCAGATCCCAGTTTTAGAAGTATGAAAGAAGTGAAAGTGTTACTAGCTCAGTCGTGTCCAACTCTGTGACCCCATTAACTATAGCCTGTCAGGCTCCTTTGTCCACAAGACCCTCTAGACAAGAGTGCTGGAGTGGGTTGTCATTCCCTTCTCCAGGGGATCTTTCTGACCCAGGGATCGAACCCAAGTCTCCAGCTTTGCAAACAGATTCTTTACCATCTGAGCCAGCAGGGAAGCCCTTAGAGGTATGGGACCCAGAATTGAAAAAAGACAAGAAACAAAACAGGGATCTGGTTATCAAATATGAAGTATAAGTATGGACGATATCTCAGAAATAGACTAGAACTGAGTATACAATCAGAGCTGAATGCTGAGTCCCAGGGTATTAGTTATATTTCTTCTATCTTGAGTTAGGAAAATCCCTAAGAACTAGTACCAGAAAATCTCTAAGAACTAGTATCAGGTCAAGACTGCAAGTGAAACTGAAGCTGAGAAACCAGTGGTAAATAAGGACTAGCAACTAATCAGAGACTTATATTGTGGATATTTGAATATGAAAATTAAAATTTTTGATCAATATTTAGAGAATCCTCACGGCATCAGGCATTATCTGTGTCTTATTGATCAATCCTTTAGAATCACATTCTTTGAGAAATCAAATCTCCAGTGAATACATTCTCCTTTTAGGAGCGTTTTTTTTCCAAAGTTTTAGAATTAGATCTCTATCAGGGATCTTGCCTTGAAGGCTAAAGTAATGACTTATTCAAGTTTCATGATGAAAATTATCCTTTCCCAAATCCAATTACATTCCAGCTGGCAAATAGCAGTGGCTGTCTCAAAACCCAAACATCTGGAAGAAGGTTTGAATTGGCCATCTCTCTGCTTCTTACGTCTGAAACCCTTCTTAGATAGTAGGTTAGAAAGCACATTTTTGGCTGGACAAGATAAATATATTTTTAACCATCAAATCTCGAAGCAACATAAAGAAGACCAAATAAGATATAGAAGGCACATGGTAGTTCTAACTTATTTAATAATGATGTATCACCTACAATGCTAAGACCATGAAACCATGGATATGTTGTTTGTAAACTGTATGTTTTGATAATTCATTTATTTTTAAGTTGGTCGTTCTATTGTCCAAAGACTTGTCTGCATGGAGCTGTTGTTCCAACATTATGTAGACAAAGGAATTGGAAAGAAAAACTGAAATTAGCATGCTCACACTTAATCTTGACCTTCTTCCTCTAAGAATTTCTTTCTTAGGTTTTGTAGAAAACACTTCTACAAGAAAACTCTCAGCTTGAGATTGTATTGAACTGTTCACTAACTCTGTGAACATAAGCAACTTCTGGCCCTTGATTTCATCATCTGTAAAATATAGATAGCAACAACAACTGCCATATTTGCTATTATTACAATAGGTAATATGAGCAAAGACATGCCAAACAGTAGGTGCCTACATGGTGCTTACATGGAAGTTATTTTTCTTATTATTGTTATTATTAAGCTAAGAAGCAGAGATCAGAGAGGAACCATACCCCAAGAACATTGAGAGTTGTTCCCTGAAATGACATGAGTTTACAGTTCCCAAATCTGTAATAATTAGTAAAAGGATTTAGGAGACAGTTGATATCACTAGGAATAAAATGTGTTCCTTTAGATACATCTGGAATTTAGCTGTGGATAAAGTCCATTTCCTTCCTCCCTTATAAGGACACCCACATAAATAGCAGACAATGATTAGCCCAATGTCCTCTTTTCCCAGATCTCATATGGCAGCAAATCTTAGCTAGAAGCTTCTTGCTGAAGTTTCCAAACCTGTTTGCCTGTTTCCTATAAGGAAAATATATCTGATAATATCCACCACAATCTGCAATCTCTTTTTTTCATTCCAGCCACCGTAAGAGTCGGTGTTACAGAGACTAGAAGATTAAAGGCAGTTTATTTACTCTCAGATTCTTTGCCTATAATTAAATTTAATGATCTATCATAACAATTTTATGAGAAATCAAAATTATTCATAATGTAAATTTATAACCCTAACTATGGAAGCATTCTAACACAAATATTAACTAATAATATAAAAATCTACTACATCTTTTGTTTTACTCTTTCCAAATCAATTTTTAAATGGATAAAATATTCCTTTTTAAATCCTCTCTGAAACTCTATTGATTCATTTAAAAATAATTTTTAGGTTACTAGTATGCCTCAGGCACTGGTGGTACTTTTTTTTCTGGGAAACAATAACAGACAAGCCACATATTTTCACCCTGTCCTCATGAAACTTAAAATCCAAATATATATATATTTATATATATATATGATAAATCAGTTTAAAAGGAAAGGAAAGAATGGTTTTTATTAAAGCTAAGGAGTAAGGGAAAGGAAGCGCTTCTCTTGTGGGGAGACTGCACTGACATATAGGAACACATTTTTTTGTTTGTTTTAGAAATATATATTTTTAAATGAACTTACTATCCCAGGCAATCTACAGATTCAATGCAATTCATATCAAAATACCAATGACACTTTTTCACAGAACTGGAACAAATAATTTGAAATTTTGTGTTGAAACACTGAAGACCTCAAATAGCCAAAACAATCTTGAGAAAGAAGAACAAAAGCTGGGGATTTTACACTCTCTGATTTCTGACTATACTGCAAAGTGACAGTAATCAAAAGAGTATGGTACTGGCACATAAACAGACACATAGACCAATGGGACAGAATAGAGAACTAAGAAATGAATCTACATTTATAAGGTCAATTAATCTATGACAAGCAGGCAAGAATATACAATAGGGAAAAGACAGTCTCTCAAACAAAGGATATCATGAAAACTGGACAGCTACATATAAAAGAATCAAATTGTACTACTTGAGGTTGTGGGGAAAAAAGGAAACCTTAAGGCACTGTTGGTTGGAATATAAATTGGTGCAGCCCCTGTGGAAAATAGTGTGGAGTTTCCTCAAAAAAACTAAAAATAAAATTGCCATTTGATCCACTTCTGGTTACTTTTCCAAAGAAAATGAAAACACTGATAAGAAAAGATATATGCACACCTGTATTCATTGCAGCATTTTTTTTTTTACAATATCCAAGATATAAAAGCAACCTAAGTGTCCATCTATAGTTGAATGGGTAAAGGAGATGTGGTGTACCACATCTAATATATATATATGGCTGAATAATATTCATAATAAAGATATATATAAATACGAAGGTATGAATATGAATATGATTATATTCATATATTATGACTGGATACTATGCATATATACATAATACATATACATATATATGAATATTATTCAGACATAAAAAAGTATACCTTGTCTTTTGCAACAGTTTGGATAGTCCCAGTGTGTACAAAGCTAAGTAAAATAAGTCAAAGACAAATGGTATACAGTTTCACTTATATGTGGAATCTAAAAACAAAACAAATGAACAAACAAAAAAACAGAAACGCTCATAGATACACAGAACAAACAGATGGCTGTCAGAAGGAAGGTGGACAGTGGGGATGAGTGAAACAGGTGAGGGAGATTAAGAGAAACAAACTTCTAGTTACATAAAAGAAAAATGATCATGGGGATGAAATGTACAGAATAGGGAAGACAATCAATAATGCTGTAAAAACTTTGCATGGTGACAAGTGGTATCTAGATTTATTATGGTGTTCCTTTTGTAATGTATAGAAACGTTGAATCACTATGCTGTGCCCTTGGAATCAGCATAGTGTTGGGGGCCAGTTGTATATCAATTAAAAAAAGAGAAAAACAGCAGGTTAGGAGACTTTGTGTGACTTCTTTCTATGCTTGGTTTCTATATTTGAAAAGGGGGATAATAATACTATATTTAAAACATTTGTGTAAAATTACTGAGCTAATACATATTTCAGGTACTTATTTTAGTCCATTATAATGATGGTAATATTAATGTGATGGGCAATACATAATCATATGAATTTTTATTATCTTCTGAGCAATTTGATGTGTTTATATAAAGTGATGTTTACTGGATAAGAAATATTGTCACCCCGTTAGCAGAGCTCATCTAGTTATGAGATATGAACAAAAAGAACTTAGCACATTTTTCATCTCAATTGTTTTCATTACCTTTTTAACTAATTAATTATTCAAATGTTAATTGAACCTATCTTTTAAAGACATTGTCTTTGTAGGAGCGACTGCAATGTTAAATCACCAATGGCTATATCCCTTAAGCTACTTAAGGAGAACTATAAAGACATAACATTTCCAAATTATAAAGCAATACATGGTCAAATGTCACAAGAAAGCTAAAAGAAAATAAAGTCAAATCACAGAATAGGGTCAAGAAGGAGTGATAAAATTCTGGTAATACACAATACCTGACCTTAACATTTTCCTCTGAAAAATTAACTTTAAAAAGTATATTTTATTGTGAATACCTGGGTGTTCTATTACTGGGCCCTCAAAATGCAGAAATGATTGAAAGATTACCCTTTGATAACTAAGCAGTAAATCAGTTCATTTGACTGTAGCAAAAGTATGGAACATTAGTTCAGAGTAAGGTAGCAAGAGCTAAAAACAGAATAAGTGGACCAGAAGAGGAATCAAAGGGAAAGGAGGCAAAAACATGAAGCAAACAGTAGACAAAAGTGAAGGGAAACTGTTAGCTTTTGTTTTCACTTTGAGTTTTTGTATCCTCAAGATTAAGCCACTCCAAATCTGGAAATGCAGATAGCTTACCTTGTGACTATGATTTTAGCTAAAGATGAACAATAGCATAGCTGCTCCTATTGGCTAGCGAATCACACTGTGAGATGTACCATGTGAGGTCTGATTCATCAAACTCCTTACATCTGATTTCATGGTCATGAAGCAACTTCTGATTAAAATTGGCTGCCCACAGGTATCTGCCTACAGGGACTCAAGGGGCTGATTATATAGACAGAGTATATCCAGTTCTCATAAAGCTACAGTAGCTTCTGATTATAACTTGGCATTCTGTTTATCTTGAATGTATGAAGAAAATAAAGGGGTTACATGAACTTGAGTATCTCTGATTGTGTGACAATGATTTCTCATTGTAAACTCAAAAATTGACATTGTTTTTATGCATCAGTCTCATGATCTTAGTCCATTTTAATCTATCTCAATAGATGTTATCTGTTCGTTATGCAATAATGACAAAAGTAGATATATGAGACTGCAATATTGAGATTCTGAGACAAGACACACTCAATGGAGTATATACCTTTTCCTTATAGAAATGATAAGCCATGATTTTTGCCATTGTAACAAGACCATGATGTTGCTCACAAGGATTTTCCTTTAACTGAAACTTCAGTTCTATCAGGTTTAGGAACTTTTAGCCTTCCCTAAGTATATTTGGTAGAAACCATGTTTTTTTGGTTGTTGTTATTGTTAGAGCACAAGGTAATGTTCCGTAAATACAATGCATTAAATATGGTTTAAAAATTCTTTTTTCTTTTTTTTCACTTTATTTTTTTTTATTACTTTATTCTACATTACAATACTATATTTGTTTTGCCATACATTGACATGAATCAGCCACAGGTGAACACGATCTCCCAATGCCGAAGCCCCCCTCCCACCTCCCACCCCACATCATCTCCCTGAATCATCCTGTGCACCAGCCCCATGCATCCTGCATCCTGCATTGAACATAGACTGGCGCTTCATTTCTTACAAGATAGTATATGTGTTTCAATGCCATTCTCCCAAACCATCCCACCCTCTCCCTCTCCCTCAGAGTCCAAAAGTCCGTTCTATACCTCTGTGTCTCTTTTGTTGTCTCGTCCTTGGAGGTAACAGCCCCCCAATTAGGTGGGTGCTCCAATGTGAGTAAATGTTTCCATTCCACAAGGTTATCCAAGGATCCAGTCTTGCACCGTCTCTGCTCTACAGAGGCTCTTTCATTCTTGCCATTCTACATTTCCCACAGGAGGTGGGAAGGAGGCAAAAAGAGTATTTAAAGTAAGCAACTATGTAGTTCTGTGACAGTAAACTAAGTTTACCTACGATTCAGTCCTACTTCAGGATAATGAAAAGAAATACCTATACTATAAAGATTTTCATGAAGATTAAATAAGTTTAAGCATGTATACATATGTGCGTGCTGTGCTGTGCAGTTCTGTCCAATTCTTTGTGACCCTTTGGACTGTAGCCAGCCAGACTCCTCAATCCATGGGATTCTCCAGGCAAGAATACTGGAGTAGGTTGCCATGCCCTCCATATGCATGTATGGGGCTAAAGTTTATGACTGCTCTCCACCTGTTCCCCATATATTAAGTTGAAATGTCTTTAATATTAATGTTTACTATGGAGGTGGTGGCAGTAGTGGTTTAGTCGCTAAGTCATGTCTGCTTTTGCAACCCCACCAGAGGCAGCCTGCCAGACTCCTCTGTCCGTGGGAGTCTCCGGGCCAGAATAATGCCATTTCCTTCTCCAGGGAGTCTTCCCAACCCAGGGATCCAATCTGCATTTCCTGCAGTGTAGGCAGATTCTTTAACACTGAGCCACCAGGAAAGATCCTGTTTCCCATAAGTGATTTTTGTTTTCTTCTTTTACTGAATCTGTTTCCCTTTTTTAATGCAAAAATTTAATCCCTGCTTCCTAATGCTTTCTTCTCCTTGCTTCACTCTCCTTCCTTTTCTCTCTCTCAGCACATACACACATGCAGTTGCTCAGTAAAAAGAAAAGGTATCTCCTATTTCTTTCAGAAATATTTATGATTAGGAATAAACTGGGGACTGACAAGATTCTAGAGACCACCAGAATGACAATGGTAGTCAGAAAAATTGTTCTGGAAACTCTAGAATTCTTAGGATATTTTCAAAATGATATATGATTGCATTTTGATTATTTTGTATTGTTAATGCAATCAATATTGATTGAGCACCTACAATGAACCAATATTTATGTTCAAGACTGGAAATTCAATGGTGAGAAACATCTGGCAGTGTCCTTACTCTGTTGGAGCATATGGTATAGTGGGGACAGAGATATTATTGAGAGAATAATATATGAGAAGATAAAATTATAATCCATGTGTATAAAGTTTCAATCAAGCAAAAATAAATAAGCTCTAGAGATAGGCTGTTCAGTGTTATACCTCTGGTAACCAATAATATATTGTACACCTAGATATTTGCTAAAAAGGCAGGTATCAAATTAAGTGTTCTACCCACAATTATTCTTCAAATGGTTATGTAAAACCTGACATTAGAGAGGTTCTCTTTGCATTCCATTCCATAGACCACATAAAGGGGTGGGTATTAAATGTAGACTGAAAGTTTAAGGACCTCTCTAAAGAAAGGCAATTGAGTAGAAATCTTAACTAAAAAGAGGTTTTTGTTTAAAGAATGGAAAGGAGGAGTGAGGGAAAATGTTCCTGATTACAGTTTTGAAGTCAACTAACACGTTGCATTATCTTCCAGATGATTATTATTTATGGTTATTTATACATAAGATATAGCATACTCTATAGTCTATCTTATAGCTGGAATAATAGACACTATCTACAAACATAAGGCCCAGGTTTCTTCACCTATAAATTTCGGGATTACATAATCTGTTTCCTTAAGTGTCTTTCAGGTTTAAAATCTAAAATTTCATGAATTTGTGTATTTTCACAGATCATGCCAAAAAATGTCACATTGGAAAAAAAAAAACATGTATTAGATTCAGTTCAGTTCAGTTCAGTTGCTCAGTCATGTCCGACTCTTTGCAACGCCATGAACCGCAGCACGCCAGGTCTCCCTGTCCATCACCAACTCCAGGAGTTTACCCAAACTCATGTCCATTGAATCAGTGATGCCATCCAGCCATCTCACCCTCTGTTGTCACATTCTCCTCCTGCCCCCAATCCCTCCCAGCATCAGAGTCTTTTCCAATGAGTCAACTCTTCGCATCAGGTGGCCAGAGTATTGGAGCTTCAGCATCAGTCCTTCTAGTGAACACCCAGGACTGATCTCCTTCAGAATGGACTGGTTGGACCTCTTTGGGGTTCAAGAGACTCGGATTATTCTTTAATTAAATATCAAATGTAAGCCATAAGAGGACTCTTCAGTCCTTATCTGACCATCAAACTAAAGCACATTTTCCTGAAACACCTTCTGCTTTATGTCCTATTCTCCCATTCTAAACTCACATGCAACCACAACAATTCCTAGTAATGGAACCAATAAATGCTTAGTAATTAAATGATAACAATAAAAATAAAATGTATTAACATAGAAATATATGATCAATAAAATATATTTATAGTAAGTATAAAAACTACAGACCTGATGAAGATCATGTGCTAAAACAATGTTAGACCCACAACGATAACTTTGGCAGAATTGAGAAAAAATAAGTTAACTTGGATAAAGTAGTATAAACAATATTTTGCAGAAGGTGATTCTCATATACAATTTCATTTGATCTCCACAAATTCTATGAAGTATGTATCAAATGTGGGTTTGATCCCTGAATTGGGAAGATCCCCTGGAGTAGGAAATGGCAATCAATTCTAGTATTCTTGCCTGGAAAATTTCTATGGACAGAGGATCCTGGCAAGCTACACTCCGTGGGGTCACAAACAGTTGGACACAACTGAGGAACTGAGCACACACGCACATTACTGAGCAACTGAGCACACACGTACATTTTAAAAGTATGGAAGTGTTTATTCTGATGGATTATCTCATCTAAAGAAATCCTAGAATTTAGGAATGTACACCCTATTGAATCTTTGAATTGAATACAATTGCTGTCAGATTCAAGTATCTACTTTCCACTTTGTAGGAATAATACCTACATTTTGAAAGTGCTAACTCCCTTCTTCTTCTCTCTTTTCTATGAAATATTTTCATTTTCTGTTCTCATTTAAAATTGTGTTTTGGAAAGGAACAATTAAATCTTTATGTAACCAGAAGAATAAACAAGCAGATCTGTCTTTATTGAGGTTCCATTAATATAGCCTCTAAACCACCATGTAAGAAGACCAGAAGTTTGTCTGCAGGACATGGGCTCATCTTGGGGTATTTAAAGCCATACCTGTTGGGCATATGCCAAATCTGCAGAAGATGCAAAAACTCACAAGTTCTTTCAAGAAAAAGTACCCAACTCATATCATTCAAATTTAACCTTCATAGGTATCCTTTCAGGGGTGATTACTTGCCATCTAAGGATAAAGTTTGACTAAAGTTTAACTAAATATTTACTGGACAGAATCAGTCCCAATCAAAGATTGTGTGAATCTTTGACATTCATATTAGCCTTGCTAGGCCCCAGATGATGATAGTCACAAATAGATAAATACATTTGCAGATCAATAAACTTATTTTATTGGGTCATGCTAGTTTGAATTGTTATTTATCACTACCATCAGCAGCAGCAACATCACCTCCACTATGATCATCAACATTGTCAACTCTTCATAAATTTGCAGATCACTGGTTTATTTATAAAGTATCTTCATATAAATCACCTTATTTTTTCCCCCTGTCAATAATTACATAAATTAGTCAAGATAATATTTCCATTTTACAGGGAAAACATATTCAAGGTAGGTGAGTGGGTTGTCTAAGTTCACAAAGATGAGTAAAATAGATATAATCTAGCATTGCTAGCATAATGAGGCTTCCCAGTTGGAGCTAGTGGTAAAGAACCCACCTGCCAATGCAGGAGATGCAACATGTGGGTTTGATCCCTGGGTCAGAAAGATCCCCTGGAGTAGGAAATGGCACCCTAATCCAGTATTCTTGTCTGAAAATTCCATGAGCAAAGGAGCCTGGCAGGCTACAGTCCATGGGGCTACAAAGAGTGGGACATGACTGAGTGACTGAGCACAAGCTAGCATAATATCTAGATCTTATGTGACTCTAGATCTTATGCATATGACATGATTTAAAAACCATCTTCCATATACTATGTATCCCCTTAATGTAACTACTCTATTCAGTTTGGTCACTCAATCATCTCCGACTCTTTGCAACCCATGGACTGCAGCATGCCAGGCCTCCCTGTTCATCATCAACTCCCAGAGTTTACTCAAACTCATGTCCATCCAACCATCTGATCCTCTGTCATCCCCTTCTCTTCCTGCCTTCAGTCTTTCCCAGCATCAGGGTTTTTCCAATGAGTCAGTTCTTCATATCAGGAGGCCAAAGTATTGGAGTCTCAGCTTCAGCATCAGTCCTTCCAATGAATACTCAGGACTGATCTCCTTTAGGATTGACTGGTTTGATCTCCTTGCAAACCAAGGGACTCTCAAGAGTCTTCTCCAACACCACAGTTCAAAAGCATCAGTTCTTCAACGCTCAGCTTTGTTTATAGTCCAACTCTCACATCCATACATGACCACTGGAAAAACTATAGCTTTGACTAGATGGACCTTTCTTAGCAAAGTCTCAGCTTTTAGTATGCTGTCTAGGTTGGTCATAGCTTTTCTTCCAAGGAGCAAGTGTCTTAAATTCATGGCTGCAGGCACCATCTGCAGTGACTTTAGAGCCCAAGAAAATAAAGTCTCTCATTGTTTCCATTGTTTCCCCATCTATTTCCCATGAAGTGATGGGACCAGATGCCATGATCTAAGTTTTCCAAATGTTGAGCTTTAAGCCAACTTTTTCACTCTCCTCTTTCACTTTCATCAAGAGACTCTTTAGTTCCTCTTCGTTTTCTGCCATAAGAGTGGTATCATCTGCATATCTGAGGTTATTGGTATTTCTCCTGGCAGTCCTGATTCCAGCTTGTGCTTCACCCAGTCCAACACTGTGCATGAGGTGCTCTTCATATAAGTTATATAAGCAGAGTGACAATATACAGCCTTGACATACTCTTTTCCTTATTTGAAACCAGTCTGTTGTTCCATGTCCAGTTCTAACCGTTGCTTCTTGACCTGCATACTTTCTCAGGAGGCAGTTAAGGTGGCCTGGTATTTCCATCTCTTTAAGAATTTCCCACAGTTTGTTGTGATCCACACAGTCAAAGACTTTGGAGTAGTCAATAAAGCAGAAGTAGATGTTTTTCTGGAGCTCTCTTGCAAATGGTGATTGCAGGCATGAAATTAAAAGATGCTTATTCCTTGGAAGGAAAGTTATGACCAACCTAGACAGCATATTAAAATCAGATATTACTTTGCCAACAAAAGTGTGCCTAGTCAAGGCTATGGTTTTTCCAATAGTCATGTATGGATGTGAGACTTGGGCTTTAAAGAAAGTTTGAACTGTTGTGTTGGAGAAGACTCTTGAAAGTCTCTTGAACATCAAGGAGGTCCAACCAGTCCATCCTAAATGAGATCAGTCCTGAGAGTTCACTGGAAGGACTGACGCTGAAGCTGAAATTCTAATACTTTGGCCACCTGATGCAGAGAGCTGCCTCATTGGGAAAGATCCTGATGCTGGGAAAGATTGAAGGCTGGAGCAGAAGGGGGCAACAGAGGCTAAGATGGTTGGATGGCATCATAGACTCAATGGACATGAGTCTGAGTAAACTCCAGGAGTTGGTGATGGACAGGGAGATCTGGCATGTTGCAGTCCATGGAGTCACAAAGAGTCGGACACAACTGAGCAACTGAACTGAACTGAACTTGCTTTTTGATGATCCAGCAGATGTTGGCAATTTGATCTCTGGTTCCGGTGCCTTTTCTAAATCCAGCTTGAACATCTGGAAGTTCACAGTTCACATATTGTTGAAGCCTGGCTTGGAGTATTTTGAGCATTACTTTGCTAGTGTGTGAGATGAGTGCAGTTGTGTGGTAGTTTGAACATTCTTTACTAGTACTCTATTAGAGACATTATACTTTCATTTATCATTATATATTAGAGACATTATAATTTTTATAATATTATTCATGTTTTTAAATCATTTTAAAACTAATCTCATGGGATGTGTAAATGTTATTAAATATGTATTTGTAGCAAATTTTGCAGTCTGTGGTCATCTTCTGATCCATAGCTATATCTTATTATCTTCAATTATTTTTGAAAATTCTTTAGGTGTTCTAAGGTTCATTTCCAATATGGTGTAGTGGTGGGTTTCCTTCACACCTCCAATAAGCAATTCTGGGACACCAGCAGGGTGCCCAAGAATTTAACCCAATTCTGACACTATAAACCAGGCAGCATCAGCTTCCACAGGTTAAGGGCTTAGTCCTACAAGAATACCCTTCCTCCCACAGCCACACACTTTAGACACCAGTTCCCATGCCCAGATTGTTACCTGTACTTCTGATCAACTGGCTGTAAAGTAGAGATTACTACAACTTTCTTGGATTTAATTATTTGCTAGAGCAGTTCCCTGGACTATAGGTTTATTATGAAAGGATGTAACTGAGGAATAGCCAGATGAAGGAGATGCCTAGGGCATGCTATAGCAGAAAGGTATGGAGCTTTCATGATCTCTCTGAATGTACCACTCTCGCCAACTCCACATATTCGGAAGCCAGGAAGCTCTTTAAACTCCATCCTTTTGGGTTTTCATAAAGGCTTCTTTACACAGGTTCATTACATAGGCATGATGGGTTACATCACTGGCCACTGCGATTTGATTCAGTCTCTAGCCTCCCTCTCTTCCTGAAGTTCAGGGATAGGACTGAAAGCTCCAACCCTATAATCATATGATTGGATGCACTGGTGACCAGCTGTCCTCTTTAAGTGCTTTCCAAAAGCCACCTCATTAACATAACCACCTTTATTGCTCTTATCATTTAGGAAATTCCAAGATTTTTTTAGGAACTCTGTGCCAGAAAAGCAAACAAAGACCAAATAAACCACAATAGCACAAAATACTCTCAAATTTTAGCACTGTGTGATTAGTATGACATCCTCAGAATTCTCAAATGTCCATCTGAAATAAATGTCAGTAAGACCTTCATAACATTGAATCTAGATTCCATACCTTAATAAATCTTTAGCAACTTGTGAGGTTCCTAAAGTGAGGAACGAACAACAATACTAAGTGAGATTATACAAAGTTTAATTGACAGTTACCTTGTACATCCAAGTTAGCTGTCCTAAAGATCTCATTGTTTTCCTTTAGGAAAAAAATAATAATAAAAAGAAACCCAATTAAGCAGAGCTGGGGTGCTCTCACATCCTGTGAACATAGAAAAGCCCACAAGAAGAAGGACTTAGCTAATGAAAACCCATAGGCTATCTGTTTAATATAGCTCTCCTAACTTCCTTTTCCTCTCTATAAAAACATTCTCCTTTCCTTCTTTTGGACTTGCACACATCTCATCATGGTTGACAGGGGCTTCCCTGGTGGCTCAGATGGTAAAGAATCTGCCTGCAATGCCAGAGACGTGGGTTAGATCCCTGGGTTGGGAAGATCCCCTGGGGGAGGGCATGGCAACCCTCTCCAATATTCTTGCCTGGAGACTCCCATGGACAGAGGAGCTTGGTGGGCTACAGTCCATGGGGTCACAAAGAGTCTAACATGACTGATTAAGCCCACCATGGTTGTAGACCCCAAATTGCAATTCTCTGAATAAACCTGCCTTTGCCGGAGAAATATCTGGGTTTTCTGGTCGACAACTTTCCATAATTTGACGTATCTGAGATCAGATCATAGTTCCAAAGCTCTTTGTGAACTTTGTATGATTCTCCATAAAATGGTAATAACTGGGTTGTGAAGATTTAATAGGATAGTGCTGCTGTGTTGCTTCAGCCATGTCTGATTCTTTGTGACCCTATGGACTGTAGCCCACCAGGCTCCTCTGTCCATGGGGATTCTCCAGGTAAGAATACTGGAGTGGGTTGCCATTCCCTTCTCCAGAGGATCTTCCTGACCCAGAGAAGATAATCTTCTGCACTGGCAGGTGGGAAGCCCAATATAATACATGTAAGCAATTAGCACAGTAACTTCCCCAGAGAAAGTAGTCAGTCAATAAATAATAACAACAAAAATACTAAAATGATTGATAGTTTATTTTGTCTTTTCTTTAGGAGTAAGTAAACTTTGTTTCTTCCTATGGTTTTCTTTGATTCTTATTTTGTCCTGGAAGTCACATAAAATAAGCCATTTCCATCTCCATGTTTCTATAGTGAACTGTCTAAGCTGCTGCTGCTGCTGCTGCTAAGTCACTTCAGTCATGTCCAACTCTGTGCGACCCCATAGATGGCAGCCCACCAGGCTCTTCCTTCCCTGGGATTCTCCAAGCAAGAACACTGGAGTGGGCTGCCATTTCCTTCTCCAAGGCATGAAAATGAAAAGTGAAAGTCAAGTCGCTCATGGGGTCTGACCCTTCACGACCCCATGGACTGTAGCCCACCAGGCTCCTCCGTCCATGGGATTCCCCAGGCAAGAGCACTGGAGTGGGGTGCCATTGCCTTCTCCATGGTGAACTGTCTATTGAGAATATAATAAATACTTTAACAGGGCACCTTCCTTGGTGGCTCAGATAGTAAAGAATCTGACTACAGTTCAGGAGACCTAGGTTCCAGATGATCCCCTAAAGAAGGAAATGGCAACCCATGTAAGTATTCTTGCCTGGGAAATCCCATAGATAGAGGAGGCTGGTGGGCTACAGTCCATGGGGTCATAAAAAGAGTAGGACACGGCTGGACAACTAGCACTAAAATAAAAACAATAATAACTACTGATAACCATGCTTTGTGTTGGTCTTTTCCTTATATTATGTAATATATTAATGGCAGTCTTGTAAGGCAAATGTTATTTTATTAAGTTTTAACATGTGAGGATACTCTGGTCCAAAAGTTGCCATTTCAATAGGAAATAAATACAAGATTTAAACCTGGATTACCTGGCTGTTCTCTTCCCAATATACTTTTCTACCTACCAGATTAGGCTAGATTTATGTTGCAGGAAACAAAGTTACAAACTTATGAGGAATTTGGTATATTATTTTCATCACTTTGTAAGCAGTAAATCTTGGGCACAATTTTTTTTTTTAATTTAATGGTAAAATTGTAGGTACAATGAAGATCAATGGGAAATCCCTCTATTTTGAATAGGGTAATGTCTAGAATCCTTTAACTCATACAAGAAAGATGTTAGTACTTCCAGACATATGCTTGAAGATGTTTGCCATGTTTAAAATCTTGGAATGGATTCTGATGTTGTTACTGAAACTGGTTTAAATGGAGAGTTGGGATTTGGGGCTTATACCCAGCAGCTTGACTGGTTGAAAGCAAAAGATGTTTATCTAATGTAATCTTGTGGCCTTCTGCAGACCTGGAATTTGAAGGTGACATATCATATGTCACAAGTTTACAGCTGCTAACAGCCACAAAATTAGACATTAAGGAGGAGTAAAGATTGGATGTGGCAACACGGTTGAATTCAAGGTGATAGCCAAAGTGACATTTCTTTGTTTAGTTGTAAGATTTTGAAGATAAATATAATGAGCCACAAAGTTCTGGACTGGAAAAATTTTTGCCTGAAGGGAATATATTACCAAAAAATATGATTATTTAAAAACAATTAATCAGTGTATTTTTGCTTGCGAGTTCAGTAAAGGAGTTAAATTCTTCCTGTAGCAGGACAAAAGACAGTCTTGTAGATCTCTGTCCCTCCTTTTGGCTCAGCCAGTTGCTGATTACCTTTTCAGGATAACAATAGTGAGAATTCACAAAATAGATCTGCTGGAAACTCTGAGTATGAAGATCACTTTGGGTATGAAACACAGAAGGGAGGAATGTTCTGGCACCATTACCACATGTGGTCACAATAACAAAAGGGGGGAAAAATATATATATATATGTATGTATTCATTATGCAAAGTAAAATTCTGTACTGAAATGTTGCTTAGCTTATTTGAAAAATAACAGAGCAGGATGCCTCTGATTTATGGGAAATTGTAGCTTGGCGTTTCTATCATTTTGAAGGATTTTTAGACTTTCCCTCATATTTAATTATTTAGAAAATTGAAGAATACCAAAGAAAGATTTTGTCCCACTGAGAAAAATCTCAGTATTATACAGTATGTATTACTCTCTTTTTCACAGAAAAATAGAAACAGATTTATAACTCTTTCCAATCTACCTCTCAAACAGCCAGAATGGCAAGGATCAACCTGGCAGAATGACAACCAAAATTGTTCTTCTAATAGAATGTATATTCTGGGGGTAAATACTGAAACAAACAATGAAATAATCAAGAAAATGAGTAAGATAACTTCAAAGTTTTAAGCTATGAAGGAAATAAAATAATGCAGTGTAATAGAGAGTGTAATAGAGAATTGAGAGCATTCATTTTCTATTTCTGCATAACAAATTCCCAGAAATCTTGCAATTTAACATGATTTATCAACTCATAATTTTCCTAAATCTGGAATCTGGGCATGAGTTAACCGGGCAATCTGTTCAAGGTCTCATCAAATTGAAATCAGGATGCAAACTGGAGTTACAGTCTCATGTGGAGCTCAGGATCTTCTTCCAAACACATTAGTGTTGATGGCAGAGTTCAGTTCCTTGCAATTGTAGGACTAAGGTCCTAATTTCTTACTGGCTGTTGGCCAGAGGTAATCTCAGCATCGTTGAGGCCACCCTGAGGCTTATGTCATTTGACAATCTCTGTAGACTCTTACAAAATGATTTTTTGTTTCTTCCATATAAACAGATGGATATTTCTGCTTTCACAGGACTTGCTTATGTTAAGGCCACCCAGAATAATTGACCTTTGGGTTAATTTATAGTCAACTTTTAGGAACTTGAATTATATCTGCATACTGTGTGTGCTAAGTTGCTTCAGTCCTGTCTGACTGCAATCCTATGGACTGTAGCCCACCAGACTTCTCTGTCCAAGGGTTTCTCCAGGCAAGAATACTGGAGTGGGTTGCCATGTCCTCCTCCAGGGGGTCTTCCCAACCCAGGGATCAAATCCACATCCTCTGAATTGGCACAGGGGGTTTTACCACTAGTGACACCTGGGAAGCCTACATCTGCATATTCCCTCTTGCCAAATAACATGGTATAAATCCTGACAGTGATATTCTAATATATTCACAGATCTTATCCACCCTCAAAGAGAGTGGATTATACATGGATATAAGTAATTGTTAGTCATCTTAGATTTCTGACTACAACAGAGGTAAGCCCATAACTTTTAACTAGCACAGCCAAGGCAGACTTCCTAAGGAAGTCATATTTGAGTTGAAACTTGAATTTTGGGAAGCAGTCATCTAATAATCATAGAAAAAATATTCCAGCAGAAGAAATGACTTACGTGAAAGCTCTGTCTTTGGAGATAAATTTGTAGGTACAGGGAACATAAAGCCCAAGTACCAAGGGAAGAAAGATAACGTCACGGAGGAGCTTCAATTTTTAAGATATTTAATGGGCCACATTATATGATTCTAATGAAATTTGAATAGTTCAATAGGAAATATTAGGATGATTTAAGCAGTAAAGTACCATGATCTATTTCCTTATAAATTTCAAAATCTTTCAGGTTGCTTTTCATGAGTACTTTTTATATTTGGTAATTTAAAATGCTAACAAAGTTCGATTAACTTAGATACAATGAAAACATCCTTTGAAAGATAATAAATACCAACACTCATGAAAGAAGATATAAGTAACAAGTATAGTACTATACTTATTTTAAAAATTGACTTGTAAAAAAAAAAAAAAAAACCTTTGCATAAGAAAACTCTAGGCCAAGCTGATTTAATAGTGAATTATACCAAGTATTTAAGAAAGAAAAAGCATAATTCTTTAAAAATTCATCCAGAAATTTTAAGAAAGAATACATCCAAATCGTTCTATAAGATAGTGTACTTTGCATGCCAAAGCCAGACAAAGAAATTATGAGAAAGAAATTACAGGCTTGCATTTCTTATGAATATATATCCAAAGATTCTTAATGCAGTTTCATTGTCAAATCACATATAAAAAGGATAATACATCATGATCAAAATTGTTCTATCACACTAATGCCAAATTGGTTTAATATTTTAATAATTGACTTCATCAATTTAATTAACCACATTAATGGGCTAAAAAAATATGACTCTCTCAGTAGGTGTAGAGAAAAATATATCATAATCCAGTATTGATTCTTGGAAAAAGAGTCTCATAAACCTAGAAACAGAAGTCATATTCCTTAGTCTAATAAAGGGCCTTTGTGAAAATCATAGAATTCATACCACACTTAATGATAAAATATTCAAATGATTTTCCTTGAAAGTTAGGAATGGACAAAGATATTCAGTCTTATCATTTCTATTCAATATTGTAATAGATGTTTTAGCCAGTGCAGTAAGAAAAAGATATGACTTGAGTGACTATATATATATAGAATTAAAAAAAAAAATGCTTGAATTCTTCTCTTCCCTGAAGATCACCAGCTTGTTTAGATGTGCATGTATGACATTCAGTCTTTTTTAGAATAAGGTTGACCTTGGCCTCACCCTTATTGGGTGAAATGAAATGAAACATTATTATGTTTTTCCTTAAATAGCTGAGGTAAAGGTAGAGGAGAAGGAAAGAAAATGGTGCATGGTGGATGATAGTGGAACTTGCTGGTAAGAAAAGCTCATTTATTTTCTTGTTTCCAGCAGCTATTCTGCTGGACATCATTTAGTATTTCAAAGATACTTTATCTTTTGTCTCCTGTTTTTAAAAGAAGCAAACAGTATTTATTAAATTTAGACTGAAAGTTCAGTTCAGTTCAGTGCTCAGTCATATCTGACTCTTTGCGACCCCATAGACTGCAGCACTCCAGGCCTCCCTGTCCATCACCAGTTCCCTGAGTTTACTCAAACTCATGTCCATTGAGTCAGTGATGTTAGCCAACCGTCTCATCCTCTGTCATCCCTTCTCTTCCCGCCTTCAATCTTTCCCAGCACCAGGATCTTTTCCAATGAGTCAGTTCTTCACAGCAGGTGGCCAAAGTACTGGAGTTTCAGCTTCAACATCAGTCCTTCCAATGAATATTCAGGAATGATTTCCTTTAGGATGGACTGGTTGGATCTTCTTTCAGTCCAAGGGACTCTCAAGAGTCTTCTCCAACACCACAGTTCAAAAGCATCAATTATTTGGCGCTCAGCTTTCTTTATAGTCCAACTCTCACATCCATACATGACTTCTGGAAAAACCATAGCCTTGAATATACGGACCTTTGCTGGCAAAGTAATGTCTTTGCTTTTTAATATGTTGTCTAAGCTGGTCATAACTTTTCTTCCAAGACTAAAAGTATTAGTGTATAAAAGTTATTCATATTATTTTTAATCTTATTTAATCATATCTATCCTATAATGTAGGCATTACTAACTTATATTTCATTTTCTAACTTTAATGTGGCAGAGATCATAAGTGGCATAGCTATAACTCGATCCCAGTTCCTTTGATTTCAGTTCCTTTGCATGTTCTCATACACAAACATCTTGCTCCCTATGCCAGGGTTTTGGGCTTTCTCCAGCCAAAATTTTAAATCTGGATAATTGCTGCTTTGAATATAGCTGCATTAAAACAGTTTTAAAATTAAATGAACTAGAAAATATATATTAAGTCATATATGTGTGAATTTTGCTATATCCTTTCATTTTCAGCCTGAAACAGACTCTTTGAAGTAGAATTTTTATATCCCCTTGCTTTTTCTATGCTACAATTTTTATAAATATCCTTGGTCTGTGTTCTGCCTCTAATAGCCTAGGAATAGAACACAGAAGATATAAATTATACATTGGATATCATAATATTATAGAGCACTCCAGGTGACCTGGTGGACCAAACACAAGATTAAGTGTCAAGAAATTTGAGTGAAGTAACTCTTGCTATTACAATGCTTAATTTTTCTTTCTTCTCCTTTTTCACTATATTCCTTTTCTTTCCATTTTTTCCTTATTTTTAAAACTGCATAAGCCTTCTCTCCAGGCAACTTCTTTAACTAGTATCATTTCCTCAGCTCCATCCGTTAGGAAATCGGCCAGTAAAAACACTCTGACTTCACTC
The DNA here is from genome assembly GCA_917880005.1 of Nanger dama. Lineage (NCBI taxonomy): Eukaryota > Metazoa > Chordata > Mammalia > Artiodactyla > Bovidae > Nanger > Nanger dama. The sequence continues at coordinate 2,593,429 of CAKJTW010000075.1, forward strand.
TCTGATTTTACCATGAGAATTTTTTCATTTTCTCCAAGATATCTCCTTCTTGAGCCTGTCTTTCAAACAATCCTCTTTAATGTAAATAACTGACAAAACAACAAGCATACCAGGCATTTAGGAAGATGATAAATAAACTAAATATATATATATTAGCTTTGCTTCCATTTCTATTGCCTTGAAAATTTTATGTCATAATCTTCTCTGTCACTACATTATGAGCTAAATGCAAAAGGAAGAAGGGAAACAGTTGCTTTTAGCACTTATTATTTGCACTTTGCTTCAGATTTTCCCCTTGTAAGAAGAGATATTAATGATTTTGAACAATATAAAAATAGTTTCATGGACTAGAATCAGTGGTCCAACTGCTGCTGCTGCTGCTAAGTCGCTTCAGTCGTGTCCAACTCTGTGCGACCCCATAGACAGCAGCCCACCAGGCTCCCCCATCACTGGGATTCTCCAGGCAAGAACACTGGACTGGGTTGCCATTTCCTTCTCCAATGCATGAAAGTGAAAAGTGAAAGTGAAGTCGCTCAGTTGTGTCCGACTCTTAGCGACCCCATGGACTGCAGCCCACCAGGCTCCTCCCTCCATGGGATTTTTCCAGACAAGAGCATTGCCTTCTCTGAGTGGTCCAACTAGTAGACTTAAAAAGACATGAATGGATTTGTTAAGACTATATTCAAAGTACATAGACACTATATGCAATTTATTTCTTATAGAACTTGCAATTCTCTTAATTTCTATTATATGAATTTAATAGATAACAGAGAACCAGAGACTCAAAGAAAATCATCCAAATGAGTAAATGCCAATGCTAAAATTGGAAATTTTAGGTCTCTCTGACATCAAAAACTCTTATTAGCAACATGATCTTTGACATGTGCTTTGAGCTTCAAATTTCTTAGCTGGAAAGGAAAGTGGATGGTGGTCACTCATTTCATTCTCAACTATTTACCGAGTTACAAGCACAGAAATGACATGTAACCTAGTAAGCTGGCAAATACTCACATAATCATACTGAAAAATGAATAGCTAGAAACTGATTTCAGATATTCTGGAAGAGAGAAACGTGATTCTATGCTTTATCCCCATGTACACAAGAAATATTTGAAGTAGGGATGGTCAGGGAAGACTTTCCTGAAAAATTTGCTTTTCAGTTCACATCTGGAGCATAAGAGGAAATTAACTAAACAGAGGGAGAGAGGATGGGCAAGTTTCCTTGGGAAGTCCTGAAAGAGAAAACAGTGGGAGAAGGTGCTGGTGGTGAGAGGAGCACAGTTTTTTCAAGGCCCTGAGCTTTGTCAATGGAATTGGATGAGGTATAAGAGAGGTTCCCACAACAAACTCTTTCTAACCAATATGGTTGTTCTGTGGCTTAAAGTCAAACAGAGGCAAAGCTAACCAACGGAAAGTGCATTGTAAATGAGAAATCACTATGTTGACATGAAGATTTTTTGCTGATTTCTTATTTTAAAAGACTATAACATTTCCCCTAAACTATTCTTAGTCTTAGCACTGAGTGGACTTAGTCTTAGCACTGAGTGGAATCTTTTCATGGCATGAAATTGAGGTTTACGGAGGAGCTTCTGTTTCCACAGTGACAGAGCTGGAGACAATTCTTAACAGACATTAGCTTAACACTTGTGGTGAAAATATGCTTTAACGTATTAAATACACAGCCTCTGGCTGCTTCTAAAGAAGCTACCCTCTGACTGACGATTGTGCATTTGTAGGTTGATTATAAATGTGGGCTTCTTTAGCTGAAGTGGGGAGAGCTAGGAAAACCCAGTTGTTTCATAAGCCAGGGGACACAAAAGAATTCTCCCCACTGCTAAGTGAAGGAAGAACAGGAGAGAAACGTGTAAGCTAGTGACTGATGGGTTGGTAGGTGAGTTTTCCTGCGGCAAAAGACAACAAATGTCCGTCTAGTCAAAGCTATGGATTTTCCAGCAGAGACATTACTTCGCCAATAAAGATCCATCTAATCAAGGCTATGGTTTTTCCACTGGTCATGTATGGATGTGAGAGTTGGACTGTGAAGAAAGTTGAGTGCCGAAGAATTGATGCTTTTGAACTGTGGTGTTGGAGAAGACTCCTGAGAGTCCCTTGGACTGCAAGGAGATCCAACCAGTCCATTTTGAAGGAGATCAGTTCTGGGGATTTCTTTGGAAAGAATGATGCTAAAGCTGAAACTCCAGTACTTTGGCCACCTCATGCGAAGAGTTGACTCACTGGAAAAGACTCTGATGCTGGGAGGGATTGGGGGCAGGAGGAGAAGGGGACGACAGAGGATGAGATGGCTGGATGGCATCATGGACTCGATGGACGTGAATCTGAGTGAACTCCGGGAGTTGGTGATGTACAGGGAGGCCTGGAGTGCTGCGATTCATGGGGGTTGCAGAGTCGGACACGACCGAGTGACTGAACTGAACTGAATGTATGGAGGTGAGTGTTGGACAATAAAGAAGGCTAAATGCTGAAGAACTGATGCTTTTGAACTGTGGAGCTGGAGAAAACTCTTGAGAGTCCTTGCACAGTAAAGAGATCAAATCAGTCAATCCTAAAGGAAATCAACCCTGAATATTCATTGAAAGGACCAATGCCAAAACTGACGCTCTGATACTTAGCCACTTGATGTGAAGAGCCATCGGAAAAGACCCTGATGCTGGGAAAGATTAAGAGCAGAAGAGGGTGACAGAGGATGAGATGGTTGGATGGCATCACTGACTCTTTGGGCATGAATTTGAGCAAACTACAATAGATAGTGAAGGACAAAGAAGCCCAGCATTCTGTAGTCCATGGGATTGCAAAGAGTGGGACACAACTTAGCAACTGAACAGCAATAAGTAGGGAACAAATTTCCACCTGAAAGTCTTGCCCACCTTCTCCCAGGTTTGCTGTCTAGTGAGGACTGCACCACACCCTCTCTTCCATGTCAGAGATAGGGATAGAGACTTGTCTCCTTCCTTAAAAAAAAATTTTTTTAATTGGAAGATAATAGCTTTAGAATGGTGTTGGTTTCTGCCTTACAACAATTCAAATTAGCCATAAGTATATAATATATCCAGGGCTTCCTAGTTGACAGCTAGTTGTAAAGCAATCCACCTGCTGATGCAGAAGGCATCCCTGCATTGGGGAGATCCCCTGGAGGAGGGCATGGCAACCCATTCCAGTATTCTTCCCTGGAAATTTCCATGGACTGAGAAACCTGGCAGGCTATAGTCCATAGTGTAGCACAGAGAGACAAGACTGAATTAACAGAATACACATGTAACCATGAAGCTGGTGACGGTGCTGTTCCTGTTATGTTAGAGGAGACAATCTTCATTCCTTCAAAAGCTCTTCTTAGATCATATTCAAAGTGTTAAATAATGTGCTGAGGGTTTTAAGAAAAAAAGATATAGGCTCTGTTTTAGGGAAGTACAGACATATTTGGGCTTCCCTGATATCTCAGTTGGTAAAGAATCTGCCTGTAATGCAGGAGACCCTGGTTGGATTTCTGGGTCAGGAAGATCTGCTGGAGAATGGATAGGAAACCCACTCAAGTATTCTTAGGCTTCCCTTGTGGCTCACATGGTAAAGAATCCACCTGCAATGTGGGAGACCTGGGTTCAATCCCTGGGTTGGGAAAATCCCCTGGAAAGGCTACCCACTCCAGTATTCTTGCCTGGAGAATTTCATGGACTGTATAGTCCATGGGGTCGCAAAGAGTTGGACACGACTGGGTGACTTTCACTTTCACAGACATATTCAGTATACATATGTGCTCAGTCACTTCAGTCATGTCTGACTCTTTGCGACCCTTTGGGTCCTCCTCCAGGGATCTTCCTGACCCAGAGATTGAATCCAGGTCTGCTGCATCTCCTACACTGCAGGTGAATTTCTGTCCACTGAGCCACCTGGGAAGCCCATATTAAGTACACGTGACATATATGCCACTACTTCTACTTTCATTCTTGTAGCAGACTTCATGAGTCATTTACAGAACAGAGTTCTCAAAAACTGTCTCAGCATAGTGTAACTGAGTACACAATTGGTTTGAATGGTAAAACATTTTCTTCCAATGTCACTGCAGAAATATTCATGAATATATTACTGTGTTCCTACATTGTTTTTGAAGTCCACTGGATTGCTCAGTTTCTGCTACATGAATACACACACCAAGAAAGGATAAGTTCTCTAACAATATTTTATTTTTCTCCTGTCAGTCTTATATTCGGCATCCTAAGTGGATTCCTGCCACAAATGCCCAATTTCTGACATTTCTAGTGCCTTTCACATTGTGAAGTCTGCAAATGACTTTAAGAAAGAGTTGCATGGGTATTAAAGACAAGCTTTTTGTTTCTGGTATGAGGATTACAATCTCTTTCACTCGAGTGTGTCTTCAATGAGAATTTATGGAATGCTTTGAATAGTCATTGGAAGGGCTGATGCTGAAGCTGAAGCTCCAGTACTTTGGCCACCTGATGCGAAGAACTGACTCATTGGAAACGACTGTGATGCCAGAAAAGATTGAAGGCAGGAGGAGAAGAGGATGACAGAGGATGAGATGGTTGGATGGCATCACCAACTTGATGAACATGAGTTTGAGCAAGCTCCAGGAGTTGGTGAAGGACAGGGAAGCCCAGCTTGCTGCAGTCCATGGGGTTGTAAAGAGTCATACATGACTGAGTGACTGAACTGAATTTGTGTGTATTGGACACTGCAGATTTGGGGACAATAAGAAACCATTTTTGACATCAGTTTAACAAAGGAGGTGCATATGAAAATAAAGACCAATCATAACAAAGCAAGGCTGGAGGAACATACAAAGTTCTAGCAAATCCAGGGAAGAAAAAAAGTAATTTTGCCAGCAATCATCATAAGATGTGTCAAAAGGAAGGAATATTTGAGCTGGATCTTGAAGGGTAAGTGGAGTGCTGTAGATTGAGAGGATGAATACTAGCTTTTTAAGGAAAAGAATGATAGGAGAGCTGAATACACTGAGGTTTGAAAATGCATTATACAAAACAAGGCTGATAAAATTGTTTGGGCTAGATTATGAACAGACTTAAATTCCAGGTTCATAATACTATAAATGAAAAAGCAAATAATGTCCCTGATTTGTTTATTAACATTATTTCCATTTTGTGTATTTTCTAGGCTGATTAAATGTCCACAAGCCAAGGAACTATTGTTTCTTGCCACTAAATGCCCTAGTTCATCAAAATGGGAAATCTTTTGTGACCTCCCAGAAAGAAAAGGAAAAACAGGAAAGGAGGAAGGAAGGGAAAAAGGAAAGGAGGGAGTGAGGAATAGAGAGAAAGTGAGAGTGATGAAGATAGAGAGAAATCATAACTAAAGGAAAAGACAAAGGGGAGAAAGTAGACCGGGAAAGAAAAAGTAAGAAATCATTTGGGTTCACTGCCAATAACAGTTAGGAAAGCTGATTTCTTAAGATAAACTGAAGTAAAACAAAATATGCTCCATATGTTGAAACTGTATACTTAGTTTGAGATAAACAAAAACATGTTTGGAGAATAACTGCCATAATTAAAAAGAAATTAAAAGAAAGAAAGAAAAACCATCTGGGGATAAATATATATATTTAAACACACATACAGACAAAAACACACAGTGATTCCAAAACTTTAAGTTTTTCTTGATTTAAGTAAACTCTCCTGTTGCAAAAAGGCATTGCATCAGTTTTTGCCCAAACGCCGAGCACCCCATGTTCCACAGTGGAGCTCTACAAAGCTGCTCAGCATTACTCAAACACGAGAAGACCTTTCCAAAGCCTGTCCTTTGCTCTTGCTTTCTTCCCTGCTATGAATGCACTTTTCCTTTTGGCTGACTCCGACTTACTCCCGGGTGCCCAGCTCAGATGTCACCTACTCCCAACAGTGTGCCAGACACCCAGCAAGGTTGATGATGGCTTATTCACCTGTGAACTTTAGCATGTCTATCAGTTTCCTGTGGCTGCTGTAATAAAGTACTGCAAACTGGGTGTCTTAACACAATAGTTTGTTGTTTCACAATTCTGGAGGCTAGAAGTCTGATGCCAGGTTCAAAATCAGGTTTGGGTACATCTAACGCTTACTCCTTGGAAGAAAAGTTATGACCAACCTAGATAGCATATTCAAAAGCAGAGACATTACTTTGCCGACTAAGATCTGTCTAGTTAAGGCTATGGTTTTTCCTATGGTCATGTATGGATGTGAGAGTTGGATTGTGAAGAAAGCTGAGCACTGAAGAATTGATGCTTTTAAACTGTGGTGTTGGAGAAGACTCTTGAGAGTCCCTTGGACTGCAAGGAGATCCAGCCAGTCCATTCTGAAGGAGATCAGCCCTGGATGTTCTTTGGAAGGAATGATGCTAAAGCTGAAACTCCAGTACTTTGGCCACCTCATGTGAAGTGTTGACTCATTGGAAAAGACTCTCATGCTGGGAGGGATTGGGGGCAGGAGGAGAAGGAGACGACAGAGGATGAGATGACTGGATGGCATCACGGACTCGATGGACGTGAGTCTGAGTGAACTCCAGGAGTGGGTGATGGACAGGGAGGCCTGGTGTGCTGCCGTTCATGGGGTCGCAGAGTCAGACACGACTGAGCAACTGAACTGAACTGAACTGAACTGAAGGACTTTGAGGGCGAGTCTAGTCTACAATGTCCTTCTAGCTTCTAGCTTCTAATGGGGCTGGCAATCTTTTGTATTCTTTGGACTATAGTTACATCACTCCAATCTCAGGCTTCATCTTCACATGTTCTCCCTGTGTCTCTTGTGTCTTCACGTGGCCACCTTCTTATAAGGACACCAATTGTGTTGGGTTAGGGGCCCCACTCTATTCCAGTATGATGTGATTTTAATTTATAAGTCACATCTAAGACCATCTTATTTCCAAAAGACTTGAATTCACTTTCTGAGGTAATGGGGAGTAGAACTTCAACTTATCCTTTGAGGGACATAATTCAACTCATAGCAACAAGACTACTCCACATCTGGTTTCACTGAAAAATTCAGATGCTTGCCCGTTTGTGTCCCCAATCCCCAAAGAAGTTGATAAGAAACTCCATTTCAAGAAATATATGGATATATATGTGTGTGCTGCTGCTGCTGCTGCTGCTGCACCCTTCAGTCGTGTCTGATTCTGTGTGACCCCATAGATGGCAGCCCACTAGGCTCCCCCACCCCTGAGATTCTCCAGGCAAGAATACTGCAGTGGGTTGACATTTCCTTCTCCAATGCATGAAAGTGAAAGGTGAAAGTGAAGTCACTCAGTCGTGTCCAACCCTCAGTGACTCCATGGACTGCGGCCTTCCAGGCTCCTCCATCCATGGGATTTTTCAGGCAAGAGTACTGGAGTGGGGTGCATTGCCTTCTCCAATATATGTGTATACATATGTGTGTGTGTCTATATAGTTTCCATGACTCAGCATAGTTAATAAATTCATAGTTCATATCTTCCAAATTGAGTTAGAGTATCTCTTATTAAAGCTACAAGGAAGGGACTTCCCTGGTGGTCCAGTGGTTAAGAATCCACCTTCCAATGCCTTCCAAGGCAGATGACGTAGGTTTGATCCCTGGTTGGGGGACTAATATCCCCCAGGTTGAGGGACAACTAAGCCTGTTCTTCACAACTGCTGAGCCCAGACACCCTAGAACCCACATGCCTCAGCTGAGACTAGATGCAGCCAAATAAATAAATATTTTTAAATAAATAAATAAAGCTCAAAGGAGGTTAGGAGGCAGTTAAATCTACACTTAAGGGAAAACACATAGCACATGGTGACATCTTTTTCATTACACTCCTCAAAGAGATATTGTCTGTTAAAGTGGGCAGTGTGACACAGGAGAACCCTCACCCGGAGTCACCTAAAGGAATGAGATCCCTGAGAAAAAAAGACCCATGTTTAAGTGTAGTTCTATCTAGGTCGCTATACAGTATTGATACTATCATTTCTCCCCTGTTTGCCTCAGCTTATCCTCAGAAGATGAGAGTTAGACAAGAGTGATTTTAAAATTTAAAGAAGCATAAGATCTCTTTTTAAATGAAATCTTTCTCAAAGCCCCAGTTCAAATATCAGATTTTTGTGAGGCTGCCTAAGACCAGGTGAAGAAAATGAGCCTGAATGCCACTAGATTAGTCATCCCCAGGGTGATTTCTCCACAAGAAGTTCCAAAGAATTCTGGAAACACAGATTTAAACTACTCAATCAGATGAAAGTATTTGGTATATAGTATATATACACTATAGATAGTATATAGCTTTGATATGTAGTCACAGACAGAGATGGTCATCCATTTGAAAAAAAGGAAAGAAGAACTAGGAAGAGAGAACAAAAGAGAGCGAGAGGAGAGGAAGGAGAAGAGGGAAGAAGAGGAAAGATGGAAACGTATTAGAAAATAAGATACTCGGGGGAAATTGTAAAGAGGGCCAAAGATCTTGAACAAAACTTTTCAGAGCCATAAAAATATCCTCTCCAATTTTTTTCTTGGTACACATATAGTAAATTCTAAATTAAGTTAGCCTTATTTTGTAGAGACACATTGTTGTTTTTAGCCACATTATAACTGTATGATCACAAAGGCAATACAGTCTGAAGGAGAAACAGAGAATGTGGACAACTACATGCAGACTTCAACTAGTGGAGCCAAAGAAGATGGGTTGTTGCACTCAAGTTAGTCATAGCTAAAATAACTTTACCATAACTACTTTACAGTTTTTGCCCCAGCAGCCATAAATTGTGTTCCCAGGGAACAGTTTGTTGTAGGCTTCTTTTCCTTGGTGAATGCTAAGCCTTCATTTTGACATAACCATCTCTTATCTTCAACCTGTATTCTTCTTTCCAAATGTAACTTAACATTCTTTAGGAAGCCTTCTCTGAATACCCATGTCCAATTAACTTCACTCTCCTCCGTGTGCCTCTGTGTATCATCTGTATCTTGATAGAACTGATACCTTTGTACTATCACTCTGAATTGTAGTCTATTTAGTTGCTGCTTATGTACAAATGAGTTCTTTCTTTTGTTTCTTAGTGCCCCTCTCCCAGCACTTATTCACTGTGCCAGGCACATGATGGGTGTTGTAAATGATTGCTGAATGCATGAGTTAATGTAAAGGGGAGTCTGTTTCAAACTGTTTTAAAGTTTTCAGGTAATCTTGGAAAAGTATCAAGATGAGAGTGGGCATAATTTGAATGTCAGTATTCTATTTAATTTGTACAAGAGAAATGAATTATTGCAGTCAAATGTCTAGTGGCTTTATATTCCCAATTCAACAGTCATGAGGAGGGAACACAGAAAATGAACTTTTTTTTTTTCAAACTTATCTTGGAAATTAGCCCAAGAGCCAAATGTTTTATTTTAATGGTATGTTTCTTCTCTCAGAGCACAACTAGTAAACATTTCAGATCACACATACACACAATGTTTGTTTGTATTTACTGTAATTCTCTATGCAACTCCAGATGCTTGGACCATCTAGGCATCTAATACATGTTTGATGAATTAAAGAATGAATGAAGGGACCCTTGAATAAAATTAGTTTAGATTCTGACATCCATTAGCAAGCTGTTACTAGTTTTCATCTGTCTAGTTTAAATGTAGGCTGTCCATTTGGAGAGAGGGAATGAAAAACACAGTACAAAGGACTGATCTGTTCAATGCTTTTGAATCAATAATTAAAATATAATCACTTACAGAACATTTGCTACAACATGATGGAGAATACTGGATTCTGACTTTGGCTTTGTTCCCATATTGCTATGTGAAATTAACTTTTTTACCTAACAAGATTGAACTTGGTTCCACCTACATAAATATATTCAGACTTTATGGGACAAAGATCATATTTTCTTTAAGTCTGATACAATCTAGTATGATTCTGATATGATTATATATGTGATTGGACCATGATAATATGTGTTACATCCCAAGGAGTCTTTTAATTTGGTATCTTTGGTAGACAGGCATCATCTTACAGTTTTACTTTAAATAAATAAAATATTGTCTGTTTGATTAATTTCTAGGGAAAGTTGTTGGAAAAAGTTCATCCTCTGTGTCTCAGGCAACATACCTCTGGCTCCATACTTCTGTTACACTCTGTATTCAAAAGATCTGTCATTAAGTGTAGACCTTCTTGGAGGAAAGTTTTATTGAATATGATTTGAAAGTAGAATATGGTTCTTGGAATGGGAATGGCAAAAGATCTTACTTCCTACCTTATCAAATGTTTCTTCCAGTTATGTATCATACTGCCCTGAGAATTCTGGCAAATTAAGCATTCTTTACCCCCTTACACTCCCCACTCACTTTTTAAATTATTTCCCTGATTGATGTCAGGGTGACATGCCATGTCTGATCATGTATTTATAAACCAGCTTAAAGCTCAGAGTGTTTTCATATGCATTATCTTGATGGAGCCTCACAAGTCTTAGGAGATGTAGCTCATGAAATGGATAGGTGCTTGTTTCTCAAATAGGAAATTGAGGCTCAGAGCTTTCAAGCTTTATGAAAGGATAGATAATGAAAACAGATGGAGTTGTGCCTTGAATCTGAGCATGTGTTCAAGGGTTGTTGACTATGCCTTAGTGCTTTAATGAGCACTCAAGAAACAGCTTTCCTCATTCACACATTCTTTCTTCCAATATACTTACTGAACATCTATTATTTGCAGGTATTGTGTCTGGTGTTGGTGTTACAATGGGAATCAAGCCAAACCCCTTTATTTCGTTGAGTCTTTAATAAGGGAGAAAAAGAGACAATTACAAAGCTTTCTCTCTCACTCAGAAAAGCACATAAACAAACATAGCCACTATTGGAGGGACTCATCACTTTTGTCACTGTTTGGATAAATCGAGCAAAAGAAGGTATGCTTCAGACTGGTCCAGTGATTAAGACGTTGCCTTCTAATATAGAGGACATGGGTCTGATCCCTGGTCAGGGAATTAAGGGCTTCCCTAGTGGCTCAAAGTAAAGAATCTGCCTGCAATGCAGGAGGCATGGGTTCATCCCTGGGTTAGGAAGATCCCTTGGAGGAGGAAATGGCCACCCATTCCAATATTCTTGCCTGGAGAATCCCAAGGACAGAGGAGATTGGTGGGCCATAGGGTTGCAAAGACTTGGACATGACTGAAGTGACCGAACACACATGCCTGCAGGAACTCAGATCACGTGTGCTGTATGGGGAAACTGAGCCTGCACCTGAGCCTGACTCTCTGCAGTACCACAGCCAGACAGAAGCCTGCATGCCACCACAAGAGCCCACGCGCTGCAACTAGGACCTGATGAAGCCAGATAAATCTTTTTAAATCGAAAAAGAAACATAAACATCACCTGTGAACTGCAGTCTGATAAATGGTGCTTCCTTCTGATTTAATTCACTGACCAACTGGAGAAAATGTAACACACTAGCTGTAGTCAATACTTTTGAATTGTGGTGCTGGAGAAGATTCTTGAGAGCCCCTTGGAGACTGCAAGGAGATCAAATCAGTCAATCCTAAAGGAAATCAACCCTGACTATTCACTGAAAGGACTGATGCCAAAGCTGAAGCTTCAATACTTCAGCCACCTGATGGGAAGAACTGACTCAGAAAAGACTCTGATGCTGGAAAAGATTGATGGCAGGAGGAGAACAGGACGACAGAAGATAAGATGGTTGGATGGCATCACTGGCTCAATGGACATGAGTTTCAGCAAACTCCAGGGAGATAGTGAAGGACAGGGAGGCCTGGTGTTGCAAAGAATCAGACATTACTTAGTGACTGAACAACAACCAGCCATACAGCAGTTACCCGGGCCTGGGAATAAATCAGTGTGATAAGTTTCCTTTTCTGCTTGGAAATTTTTATTTCTATAGGACTTTCAGTAACAAAAAAGAACAGTATGCCTCTTGAGTACCAAAAGGAAGGAAATTTGGAGGACTACCCCAAAATTACTGTATTGAATGACTCTTTTCAAAGCAGCCACAGATAAAAGAAGTTGTGTTCATCTCTCCTCTTTCACAATTGTGTCCTTCAAATTGTTCTCCCATAAGAGACATCAGGAGTTTCCTCATGTCACGGTTTCAACTTGTCCAATTCCTCTCTTGATAATTCTTAAATCAGTGTAGAAACTACTTGTAATCACTGTGAATATTCTTGAGTATAAGAAAATGATGGCAAACATTTTCTCTTAACAAGAAGGAACTATTTAAAGAATGTGTAAGGAAGACAAAAATGGAAGTTATTATTGCGGTTACTACTTGTAGTGACTTTATTTCACTCAACTGAAAGTAAGTCCAATCATGGGAAAGAGCAAGCTACTATAATTGGGGAAAGAACATCTCAGAATTATATCAGAACTGAAACATTTTGATGGAAGAATTTTAAAATGATATGCTGAGAAAGAGGACCAAACTCTCAATCCTTCTTTCCCCCACCTTCTCCCCTTTGGCCTTTGGGGAGATGCAGATGCAAGCTAGTATATGTAGAATGAATAACTAGCAAGGTCCTACTGTCTAGCACAGGGAATTATATTCAGTATCCTGTCATAAATCATAATGGACAAGAAATGAAAAATAACCTATTTGTATAACTGAATTACTTTGCTGTATAGCAGAAATTAATACAACATGGTAAATTTTCTATACTTCAATAAAATAGGAAAGAAAAAAAAGAAAGACACACAATACTTCACCATTAAGGACAAGACACAGTTTATCATGTAACTGAATGTGATAAAGATATTCTAGGGATCGCTGAGATCAACTGGATTATTCATGTGGTTGATTCCCCAGATAAAAGCTTTTGTGATTCCAATTTTAGTATATGTGCTGCCAAAGTCAGCACTTCTTTGTGATTCCAAATGGACAAATATTTATCTTCACTAGGTTTTTACATAGTGTAACTGGTATTCATCAAATTTTCTTCCTTCCAGGCTATGAAACAGAACATGCAGTACTTGGGCAGCCCACAGTAAAAGACTAGCTTGGCTGATTTATTGGATTTCCTAGGTTTGATTTTTCACACAGTGAGCTGAGCCATTTGTCCTTGAGATAGTTTGACACTTTGGGAAAAATCTATATTGCAGGAGCATATGTTTGATTGACCATACAGTAGGACATTGGAGGCTGAACTGACAAAATTGGACCACAGCTTGCTGCAAAGCCTTGTGTGGATGTCAGGGCCAGGCCAGTGTTTTGACAGCAGATGGAATTTGCAGGTAGCCTCCACGGTCATCTCAAGTTGCCAGAAAGGGTATGGAATACCCTTTTCATGGAAATTGAGCTGACGTATGTGTACCGCTGGTTCTTTGTAATTACCTACCACTTTCTGGACCAGACCCTCAGTTGCTATTCAAACTCAGCATGAAACTTTTTTTTTTTTTTGAAGAATCAGGCAGAGAAGACCTAAATATCACTGTTTTAAAAAGTGTATACACTTCCCATTTATTAACAGAAGCAAATATCATTAACATTTAGAGTTGAGGGAAAAACTTGAAGTTAATTTAAAATGTTTAAGACACAGGACACTTCCCAGGTGGTGCAATGGTAAAAGAATACTCCTGCCAATACAAGGGACACACGTTCAACTTCTGCCAATACAAGGGACACGCGTTCAATCCCTGGGTTGGGGTAATCCCCTGGAGGAGGGCATGGCAACCCACTCTATTATTCTTGCCTGGAAAATTCCATGGACAGAGGAATGTGGCAGGCTGTGGTGCATGGGGTTGCAAAAAGTTGGACATGACTGAGCCCCACATGAGACACAGGGCGTGTAGAATGCAGCAATCTATAATATTTATGTAACTTTTAAAAAGGGATGTTTTCAGTGAAAACAAAAGTGAATGTTCAGAGTAAAGCCATCTATATTACAGGTATTATCTAAATTCTTCTAATGTATTTACTTTTTATGAAACACTATTTTATTTAAAAATATCTGCAGTGAAGAAAATGTCACAAAATAAATTCATATTACACTTAAAAAAATTACTAATTGCATCTCTACTGTGTACAAGTGGTTACTCTAAGCCTGTGGGGAAAAGTGATCCAGAAATCAATCCATCCTCCCAGAAACCCTGTTACTTTAAAGAATCAAGCAGCCCAGTCTTCACCTTCATTTGGAAGATGCCATGTACCTGGCTCAAGAATGGAGGAGAAGTTAAAGATACCTTGGAATATTGGCTCGATATTTAAGAAAGTATTCAACTTTAAATCTTTTGATCAATTAGCAGACCACCTCCTACTAAGGAGTGAAAACATACTCCTTCAAGGGCCATATTTAGCACTTAATTGTAGATCTTATCAGAACCTGTTTTTCCTTATATCTTTCCTTATGTTTATGCCAAATTCCTTTTGCATTACTTTTCAATGGATGATAGCTATTCTAATCCAAATGCTGTGCCCAGAATGGGAACCAACATTCCTACACCTTTTCTTTATCTTTTTGTAACAGAACTTATTTTTAGAGCAGTTTTATGTTCAGGCAAAACTGAGTAGAAAGTACAGAGTTTCTATTATTTCTCCTACTCCTCCACCCCAGCCCCCTAAACAGCCTTCCCCACCATTAACATTTCACACTGGAGTGGTACGTTTGTTATAATCTTTGAGCCTATGCAACATTATAACAGAAATCCACGGTTTATATTAGGATACACTCATGGTGTTTACATTCTATGCATTTTGACAAGTACATTATGTTGTATTTACCATCATAGCATCATACAGAATAACTTCACTTCCCTAAAAACGCTGTGTTCTGTCTAGTCATTTCTCCAGACCCCCTAACACTTGGCAACCACTGATTTTTTTTTTTACTGCATCAAGTCATAGTCATGGCACATAAGCTCTTAATTGTGGCCCATGGAATCTAGTTCCCTGACCTGGAATCAACCCAGGTCCCCTGCATTAGGAGCATGGAGTCTTAACCCTTTGATCAGAAGGGAAGTCTCAACCTCTGATTTTTTTTTTTAGTCTTCAAACTTTTGCTTTTTCCAGGATGTCATAAATTTGGAATCATATAGGATGTGGCTTTTTCACTTAGTAATATGCATTTAAGTTTCTTTCATGTCTTTTCATGGCTTGATAGCTCATTTCTTTTTACCACTGATTAATATCCTACTGTATGGAAGTACCACAGTTTATTTATCCAGTCATCAGCTGAAGGACATCTTGATTGTTTCCACATTTTGGCAATTATGAATAAAGTTGCTGTAAACATTTGTGCACAGGTTTTTGTATGGACATAACTTTTCAACTGATTTGAATAAATACATACTAAGTATGGTGATCACTGGATAGAATGATGTAAGATTACGTTTAATTAGGTAAGAAACTGACAACCAATCTTCTAATATGGCTGTACCATCTGACTTTCCCACTAGCAACAAATGAGTGTTCCTGTTGTTCCATCTCCACTCCAACACTTGGTATTGTTGATGCTCCAGGTATTGGCCAATCTAAGAAGTATGTGCATGTGCTAAGTTGCTTCAGTAGTGTCTGACTCTGTGTGACCCTGGTCGTATGCTATTGCTATTTTAAATGGGCTTGTTTGCCATCTGCATACCTTCTTTAATGAGATATCATTTTATAGATTTTGCCCATTTTTTGGTCAGGTTTGTTCATTTTCTTATCACTGAATTGTGAGAGTTCTTTGCATATTTTAGGTAACAATCTTTATTGGATATGTCTTTTGTAAACATTTTCTCCCAGTATGTGACTTGTCTTCTCATTCTCTTGATCATTTTTCTAATTGTATATATGTATATATAATGATCATTTTTATTGAATTTCTTACATTGTTGCTTCTGTTTTATGTTTTGGTATTTTGGCCCTGCAAGGCATATGGGATCTTAGCTCTTTGACCAGGGTTCAAACCTTCATCCCCTGTGTTGGGAGGTAAAGTCTTAACCACTGGACCACCAGAGAAGTCCCTCTGTATGCTTTCTATATGCAGAAGAAACCTGGGTTCATTTTAGAAATTTGGGGTAATATATAAAATTTAGATGTCAAAATTGATACCAAAAATATCCCCCGTGGTAATAGTCTTGTTATCTGATCTATCACTAAAGAACTCTCAGCTTTACAGGAAGCTAAGCAACGTTCCCTTCTGGTAGGCCAGGAATACAGACAAACTAGAGGTCTCAGAATAAAAGAATATCCCTGCAATGGTCAAGCTAAACCTGGAGAAGTAAGCTGAGTAATGATTGTTTCTTGATATCTGTTGGCAAACTGATAAGACAATTAGATATTTCTGACATATAAGTTGTAACCCCAGAGGATATATAAGATCTCCTGAAAATACAGTCTTTTTCTGAAGAAGGGAAGCTGCTCAGTCATGTCTGACTCTTTGTGATCCCATGGACTGTAGCCTACAAGGCACCTCTTGTCCATGGAATTTTCCAGGCAAGAGTAATGCAGTGGGTTGCCATTTCCTTCTCCAGGGGATCTTCCCAAGCCAGGGATCAAACCTGGGTCGCCCACTTTGCAGGCAGACGGCTTTACCATCTGAGCCACCAGAGAAGCCCCTGAGTCTCAGTATAATTTAGGACCATCTTATTACCACACACTAAGAAGTTCTTTGTGTATTAATCAGCAACTCTTATTGTACTCATATAAATAAACTGGCAGATAAAAGAAATCACCAAATGAATCACACTAATTCAGACAGTTATTAAATTAAGAAATGCTGTGAAATCTTTGCCCTAGAACAAGAATTTGAACATAAGCAGATCTAATATTTGGCCTTGTTTTCATAGTAGGTGGTGGGATCCTAACATACTACTAACATACTATGTTGGGGGGGCGGTTAGAGAAACACTTGCACAGTGAGACAAACCAAAGCAAAATAAAACAAACAAACAACACGCAAAATGTATTATTCTGTTATGACCAACCTAGATGGCATATTCAAAAACAGAGACATTACTTTGCCAACTAAGGTCCGTCTAGTCAAGGCTATGGTTTTTCCTGTGGTCATGTATGGATGTGAGAGTTGGACTGTGAGGAAAGCTGAGTGCCGAAGAATTGATGCTTTTGAACTGTGGTGTTGGAGAAGACTCTTGAGAGTCCCTTGGACTGCAAGGAGATCCAACCAGTCCATTCTGAAGGAGATCAACCCTGGGATTTCTTTGGAAGGAATAATGCTAAAGCTGAAACTCCAGTACTTTGGCCACCTCATGCAAAGAGTTGACTCATCAGAAAAGACTCTGATGCTGGGAGGGATTGGGGGCAGGAGGAGAAGGGGATGACAGAGGATGAGATGGCTGGATGGCATCACTGACTCGATGGACGTGAGTCTGAGTGAACTCCGGGAGTTTGTGATGGACAGGGAGGCCTGGTGTGCTGCAATTCATGGGGTTGCAGAGTCAGACATGACTGTGTGACTGTACTGAACTTAAATAAATACTACAAACTTGAACCTTTTCCTATAAACTTCTATCTTCCTAATTAAACTATCATTATCTTTGTAGTATGATAATTACTTGAAAAGCACTATTTCCTTTTACCTCTGTGAGAAGAAAATCAATAATCTTTGTAATCCTTAAACGATCTTTTCTCCTTTAATTGTTATTTGTGTTAAAAATGTCTGGCATCTTCCATCTTACAATTACAAAATTAAAACCAGTGTTTAAAAGTAGAAAATAATTCAAAAAACATAGACCAAAAAGAAAAAAGTGTCTGACATAAGACCCCAAGTTTTCCACTTGACACATGTTTCTTGAGCACCTTTTCCATACTCAGCATTAGGAATAACTATGTGAATAAAAATAAAGCAGTCAAAACACAGGTAGATAAACTTGAAGCATGGTGGCATTTCACATCAGAAGGTCAGATACAGTGAGATCTGAGCAGAGCTGTGAACTAAATAAGATGAAAAAGCAGAAACCAGAGGACAAGATTTCTAACATAATGAACATTTAAATCCCTGAAGAGTGGGTTATATTGAAGGTACAGCATTAAGTTCAGAGAGTCTAGACCAGAGTGACTACTGATGAAAGTAGCTTCAGAAGGGGCCACAGAAACAGGTCAGGGCCAGATCACATAGAACTTTGTAGGTCATGAAGAGAGGAATCAGAGATCATATTGCCAACATCCGCTGGATCATCAAAAAGCAAGAGAGTTCCAGAAAAACATCTATTTCTGCTTTATTGACTATGCCAAAGCCTTTGACTGTGTGGATCACAATAAACTGTGGAAAATTCTGAAAGAGATGGGAATACCAGACCACCTGACCTGCCTCTTGAGAAATCTGTATGCAGGTCGGGAAGCAACAATTAGAAGTGGACATGGAACAACAGACTGGCTCCAAATAGGAAAAGAAGTATGTCAAGGCTGTATATTGTCACCCTGCTTATTTAACTTCTCTGCAGAGTCCATC
Organism: Nanger dama; assembly: GCA_917880005.1. Classification (NCBI taxonomy): domain Eukaryota; kingdom Metazoa; phylum Chordata; class Mammalia; order Artiodactyla; family Bovidae; genus Nanger; species Nanger dama. The sequence continues at coordinate 2,611,769 of CAKJTW010000075.1, forward strand.
ATGAGAAATGCTGGACTGGAAGAAACACAAGCTGGAATCAAGATTGTGGGGAGAAATATCAATAACCTCAAATGTGCAGATGACAGCACCCTTATGGCAGAAAGTGAAGAGGAACTAAAAAGCCTCTTGATGAAAGTGAAAGAGGAGAGTGAAAAAGTTGGCTTAAAGCTCAACATTCAGAAAACGAAGATCATGGCATCTGGTCCCATCACTTCATGGGAAATAGAGGGGAAAACAGTGGAAACAGTGTCAGACTTTATTTTTCTGGGCTCCAAAATCACTGCAGATGATGACTGCAGCCATGAAATTAAAAGACGCTTACTTCTTGGAAGAAAAGTTATGACCAACCTAAATAGTATATTCAAAAGCAGAGACATTACTTTGCTGACTAAGGTCCATCTAGTCAAGGCCATGGTTTTTCCTGTGGTCATGTATGGATGTGAGAGTTGGACTGTAAAGAAGGCTAAGCGCAGAAGAATTGATGCTTTTGAACTGTGGTGTTGGAGAAGACTCGAGAGTCCCTTGGATTGCAAGGAGATCCAACCAGTCCATTATGAAGGAGATCAGCTCTGGGATTTCTTTGGAAGGAATGATGCTAAAGCTGAAACTCCAGTACTTTGGCCAGCTCATGCGAAGAGTTGACTCATTGGAAAAGACTCTGATGCTGGGAGGGATTGGGAGCAGGAGGAGAAGGGGACGACAGAGGATGAGAAGGCTGGATGGCATCATTGACTTGACGGACGTGAGTCTGAGTGAACTCCGGGAGTTGGTGATGGACAGGGAGGCCTAGCATGATGCGATTCATGGGGTCGCAAAGAGTCGGACACGACTGCGCGACTGAACTGAACTGAATGAGAAGCCACTGTTAGTCAACAACTATTTGTAATTGAAGCAATAACATCTTGGGAGGCGGTCAGGGGAAAGTCTTAGTGTTATTATACATTTTCAGTGGTCGTCCATCTAAGCCAGGATTTCTCAGTCCCAGCACTACTGACATTTTGACCCAGATAATTGTTGTGGGAGGCTTTCCTATACATTGTAAGATGTTCAGCAACATTTCTGGTCCTCTAGTCACTCCATGACAGTGGCACACTCCTTCCAATTGTGGCAAATAAAACTGTCTTCAGACAATGACAAATGACCACTTGCCCCAGTTGAGAACCACTAATATAATCCAATTCATTTTTATAGATACAATAGCTATAAGGTAAATTACTTACTTTAGGTAAACAAAGACAGTTCAAGACCTAAAGGAGGAACTAGTAAACTGTTATATATATATGTGAAAGTGAAGTTGCTCAGTTGTGTCCGACTCTTTGCGACCCATGGACAGGGTCCATGAACCAGGGTCCTCCATCCATGGGATTTTCTAGGCAAGAGTACTGGAGTGGATTGCCATTTCCTTCTCCGGGGAATCTTCCCAACCCAGGGATCAAACCCAGGTCTCCAGCGTTGTAGACAGATGCTTTACCATCTGAGTCACCCGGGAAAACCATATATATATGTATGTGTGTATAAATATATACATATATATATATTCTAAACTCATATAAAACACATCATCTAGTGTTTTTAACTATCTTGTGAGAGTGTTACCTTTATCTGATTTATAGATAAATAACTTGACTCTTAGAAAGGTGAAGTGATTTGAAGTCAGATTGTGGCTTGAACTCAGATCACTAAATTTTGTCTGCTTTAATAATACACTGTCAACTTGGGATGCATTTGAAAAGACAACCACAGAATTTTCCTTGAGCTTTTAGCAGAATGCCATTTAATGCCAATTCAAGGAATAGAGAGACAGGGACCTCTGATCTTCCAATCCCATTTTACAAGAAGGAAGAAAAGAAAAAGAATTGGAAAGTTAATGCAAATTCTCATCTCCATTTTTAAACCTAAAATTAATATGAAATACCTTACTCCATGATTAAGCCACACACCTGGGCTGCTGTATTTTGACCAGAGGTTGTTTCAAAGGAGGCTGTCAAAAACTGTATGGAAAGGAAGTTCTCAGTCTCTGGGGTCTTCAGTAAGGAAGATTCTTATTCTACTGGTTTCTAATTCACTAGATGTTCTATTGCTTCAACTCCCAACAGATTATTGGGTGGATCTGGTACGAGGGTTACAAATCATAACAATTTTGGGGTGGGGATACAGAGTTTGTAGAAATATTATTTTCTCCATTTCTCCACCTGAGAGAGACTACTGTGTTCAGGGAGCTGAAGGAAGCATCTCGGCATCTCTACATAGGGTACAGTACTGAGCCCTGATGGAGGTGTTACCCAAATTCTAAGTAATCCAGAGATTACTGGCATGGGAGTTGGTGTGGTAGTGGACATGAGTGGGACAGTAGCATTAAGATAGAAAGAGGTGCCTCACTCATATCATCTCAAATTTACTTCTACACACAGATATCTGCTTACTGCAAATCCCTATAACTCTGTAGCTCTTCAGTCGTGTCCAGCTCTTAGTGACCACATGGACTGGGGCCGCCAGGCTCCTCTGTCCACAGAATTCTTCAGGCAAGGATACTTGAGTGGATAGCCATTCCCTTCCTCAGGGGATCTTCCTGACCCAGGGATTGAATCTGGGTCTCCTGCACTGCAGGAAGATTCTTTACTGTGTTAGCCTCCAGGGAATCCCCTTATATAGTTAACCTTTGTATGTGAATGTTAATAGTTTATGCTTTACCATATTTACAGTCATCATTATAAAATTTTTCAGAAAATTCACCATTTTTAAGAAGTGAACTTTGTGGCAGGTGAAATTAAGGCATTAATTAAAAAAATAAAATAAAGGCCATACCAGTAGATAGAGTATGGCTTTATCATGGTGGCTCTTTTAAGACCAAGAAATGGAGGTGGTGGATGGGAAGAAGTGGCATCAGCCCACATTCTGTAACTTAAAATTCTGAGTTTTCCAGGCTGACATGCTATTTATAGTGCATCCTCTGTTAAAAGTGGCCAGACATAAGTGTTAAGTATGAATTCACAGAGAGCTATATAAATGGGCCTATACCATTTCTGTCCTTTATTGAGCCCATCTTTGCATGAAATATTCCCTTGGTATCTCTAACTTTCTTGAAGAAATCTCTACTGCTGCTGCTGCTAAGTTGCTTCAGTTGTGTCTGACTCTGTGTGACCCCATAGACAGCAGCCCACCAGGCTCCCCCGTTTGCCTCTATTATTGATCACTGAGGAAGGCTTTCTTATCTCTCCTTGCTATTCTTTGGAACTCTGCATTCAGATGCTTATATCTTTCCTTTTCCCTTTGCTTTTGGCTTCTCTTCTTTTCACAGCTATTTTTAAGGCCTCCTCAGACAGCCATTTTGCTTTTTTGCATTCCTTTTCCATGGGGATGGTCTTGATCTCTGTCTCCTGTACAATGTCACGAACCTCCATCAATAGTTCATCAGGCACTCTGTCTATCAGATCTAGTCTCTTAAACCTATTTCTCACTTATACTGTATAATCATAAGGGATTTGATTTAGGTCCTACCTGAATGGTCTAGTGGTTTTCCCCACTATCTTCAATTTAAGTCCAAATTTGGCAATAAGAAGCTCATGATCTGAGCCACAGTCAGCTCCAGATCTTGTTTTTGCTGACTGTATAGAGCTTCTCCATCTTTGGCTGCAAAGAATATAATCAATCTGATTTCAGCATTGACTATCTGGTGATGTCCACGTGTAGAGTCTTCTCTTGTGTTGTTGGAAGAGGATGTTTGCTATGATCAGTGCATTCTCTTGGAAAAACTCTATTAGCCTTTGCCCTGCTTCATTTGTACTCCAACGCCAAATTTGCCTGTTACTCCGGGTGATCAATGCAAAGAAATACAGGAAAACAACAGAATGGGAACTAGAGATCTCTTCAAGAAAATTAGAGATACAAAGGGAATATTTCATTCAAAGATGGGCTCAATGAAGGACAGAAATGGTCTGGACCTAAAAAGCAGAAGATATTAAGAAGAGGTGGCAAGAATACACAGAAGAACTGTACAAAAAGATCTTTATGACCCAATCACGATGGTGTGATCACTCACCTAGAGCCAGACATCCTGGAAAGTGAAGTCAAGTGGGCCTTAGGAACAAAGCTAGTGGAGGTGATGGAATTCCAGTGGAGCTATTTCAAATCCTGAAAGATGATACTGTGAAAGTGTTGCACTCAATATGTCAGCAAATTTGGAAAACTCAGCAGTGGCCACAGGACTGGAAAAGGTCAGTTTTCATTCCAATTCCAAAGAAAGGCAATGCCAAAGAATGCTCAAACTACTGCACAACTGCACTCATCTCAGTTCAGTTCAGTCGCTCAGTCGTGTCCGACTCTTTTCCGACCCCATGAATCGCAGCACACCAGGCCTCCCTGTTCATCACCATCTCTCAGAGTTCACTCAGACTCACGTCCATCGAGTCCGTGATGCCATCCAGCCATCTCATCCTCTGTCATCCCCTTCTCCTCCTGCCCCCAATCCTTCCGAGCATCAGAGTCTTTTCCAATGAGTCAGCTCTTCGCATGAGGTGGCCAAAGTACTGAAGTTTCAGCTTTAGCATCATTCCTTCCAAAGAAATCCCAGGGTTGATCTCCTTCAGAATGGACTGGGTGGATCTCCTTGCAGTCCAAGGGACTCTCAAGAGTCTTCTCCAACACCACAGTTTAAAAGCATCAATTCTTCGGCGCTCATCCTTCTTTACAGTCCAACTCTCACATACATACATGACCACAGGAAAAGCCATAGCCTTGACTAGACGGACCTTAGTCGGCAAAGTAATGTCTCTGCTTTTGAATATGCTATCTAGGTTGGTCACTAACTTTCCTTCCAAGGAGTAAGCGTCTTTTAATTTCATGGCTGCAGTCACCATCTGCAGTGATTTTGGACCCCCAAAAACAAAATCTGACACTGTTTCCACTGTTTCTCCATCTATTTCTCATGAAGTGATGGGACTGGATGCCATGATCATTGTTTTCTGAATGTTGAGCTTTAAGCCAACTTTTTCACTCTCCTCTTTCATCTTCATCAAGAGGCTTTTTAGTTCCTCTTCCCTTTCTGCCATAAGGGTGGTGCCATCTGCATATGTGAGGATATTGATATTTCTCCTGGCAATCTTGATTCCAGCTTGTGTCTTCTTCAGCCCAGCGTTTCTCATGATGTACTCTGCATAGAAGTTAAATAAGCAGGGTGACAATATACAGCCTTGACGTACTCCTTTTCCTATTTGGAACCAGTTTGTTGTTCCATGTCCAGTTCTAACTGTTGCTTCCTGACTTACATACAGATTTCTCAAGAGGCAAGTTAGGTGGTCTGGTGTTCCCATCTCTTTCAGAATTTTCCAAAGTTTATTGTGATCCACACACTCAGGCTTTGGCATAGTCAATAAAGCAGAAATAGATGTTTTTCTGGAACTCTCTTGCTTTTCCATGATCCAGCGGATGTTGTCAATTTGATCTCTGGTTCCTCTGCCGTTTCTAAAACCAGCTTGAATACCCAAAGTTCACTGTTCATGTATTGTTGAAGCTTGGCTTGGAGAATTTTGAGCATTACTTTATTAGTGTGTGAGATGAGTGCAAAGGTCAGTTTTCATTCCAATTCTAAAGAAAGGCTACGTCAAAGAATGCTCAAACTACTGCACAATTGCACTCATCTCACATACTAGTAAAGTAATGCTCAAAATTCTCCAAGCCAGGCTTCAGCAATACGTGAACCATGAACTTCGGGTATTCAAGCTGGTTTTAGAAAAGGCAGAGGAACCAGAGATCAAATTGACAACATCCGCTGGATGATCAAAAAGCAAGAGAGTTCCAGAAAAACATCTATTTCTGCTTTATTGACTATGCCAAGGCCTTTGACTGTGTGGATCACAATAAACTGTGGAAAATTCTGAAAGAGATGGGAATACCAGACCACCTGACCTGCCTCTTGAGAAATCTGTATGCAGGTCAGGAAGCAACAATTAGAAGTGGACATGGAACAACAGACTGGTTCCAAATAGGAAAAGGAGTACATCAAGCCTGTATACTGTCACCCTGCTTATTTAACTTATATCATCATGAGAAACGCTGGGCTGGAAGAAGCACAAGCTGGAATCAAGATTGCCAGGAGAAATATCAATAACCTCACATATGCAGATGGCACCACCCTTATGGGAGAAAGGGAAGAGGAACTAAAAAGCCTCTTGGTGAAAGTGAAAGAGGAGAGTGAAAAAGTTGGCTTAAAGCTCAGCATTCAGAAAACGAAGATCATGGCATCCGATCCCATCACTTCATGGCAGATAGATGGGGAAACAGTGGAAACAGTACCAGACTTTATTTTGGGGGCTCCAAAATCACTGCAGGTGATGACTGCAGCCATGAAATTAAAAGACACTTACTCCTTGGAAGAAAAGTTATGACCAACCTAGATAGCATATTCAAAAGCAGAGATATTACTTTGCCAAAAAAGGTCCGTCTAGTCAAGTCTATGGTTTTTTCCTGTGGTCATGTATGGATGTTAGAGTTGGACTGTGAAGGAAGCTGAGCGCTGAAGAACTGATGCTTTTGAACTGTGGTGTTGGAGAAGACTCTCAAGAGTCCCTTGGACTACAAGGAGATCCAACCAGTCCATCCTAAATGAGACCAGTCCTAGGTGTTCACTAGAAGGACTGATTCTGGAGCTGATACTCCAATACTTTGGCCATCTCATGCAAACAGTTGAGTCATTGGAAAAGACCCTGATGCTGTGACGGATTGGGTACAGGAGGAGAAGGGCACAACTGAGGATGAGAGGCTGGATGGCATCACTGGCTCCGATGGACATAGTTTGGGTAAACTCTGGGAGCTGGAGATGGACAGGGAGTCTTTATGTGCTGTGATTCATGGTGTCGCAGAGTCAGGCACAACTCAGCGACGGAAGTGAACTGAACTTAACTGATACAAATGGGGCAACAAATGGTCCAGTACAAAACTGAAAACCTCTGCTTTTTTAAACAATTTTTAAATTGAGAGTACAGTTGATTAATAATATCACATAAGTTTCAGGTATACAGCATAGTGATTCAGTTATATGTATATAATAAACATAGACCTTTTTCATATTCCTTTCATTAGGATTTATTACAGGATACTCAATATAATTCCTCATTTTATATAACAGGAACTTCTTCCTTATTAGTTAAGATATAGTTGATTATATCTGCTAATCCCAAACTCTTATTTTATTCTTCCCTCTCCTTTCCCTTTTAGTAACCAATTGCTTGTTTTCTGTGTCTGAGTCTCTTTCAGCTTTGGAAATAAGTTCATTTGTTTCTTTCTTTTTTTCTTTCAGATTTCAAATATAAGCGATACCGTATGATGTTTATTTTTCTCCACCTGGTTCATTTAGTATGATAATTTCAAGGTCCATCCTTGTTGCTGCAAATGCCATTATTTCATTCTTTCTTATGGCTGAGTAATGCTCCATTGTATATATATACATATCTATCACGTCTTTATCCATTCATATGTTGATGGACATTTAGGTTGCTTGCTTGTCTTGGCTATTGTAACTAGTACTGTAGTGAACATAGAAGTACACATATCTTTTCAAATTATGGTTTTCTCTGGATATATGTCCTGGAGTGGGGATAGCAGGATCATATAATAACTCTATTTTTATTCTTTTAAGGCATCTTTCTACTGTTCTCCAGAGTGGCTGCATCAATTTACATTCCCACCAGCAGTATAGGAGTCCCTTTCTCCACAGCCTCTTTTTTTCAGCATGCTTTTGCTTCTGGTATGTTGCACACACAACAGAGCTTCCTTTGATTGTAGCTTGCACAGGGCAAGTGAGTTTGGCTAAACTGGGGACAGGATCAAGTATTCATGCTTTGGAGGGAAAAGCAACAATCCTGGGGACAGATGGAAGAGAAATCCACAGTGAATCAAAGAGCAAAAGCCACCCACACCTGGATTCTTGTGTGACAGAGAGGTGGAACAGGCTTCCTCTGGGTTCCCAGGGTCATGGTTTAAACATGAGCTACTTAATGTGGGCTAGTTATCCACCTTCTCGGTTCACCAGGATGACTGGAAAGAGAACTGAAACAAAGCAAACAGCAGGCCAATCCTCGCTCACTTCCCCAGTGATGGGTGCAATGCATTCTAACAGTGGTTTCAGCTACGCTCTTCTCTGGACCACATACGGGAACTAACCCAAACAAGACAGAGTGAAGTAAAGAAATGACGTACTAGTTTTATTTTTTTGTAGCACTGAGTTGTCCTTCTTGCTGGAGAAACAGATATTCCCCATTCTGGAAAAATCCAATATATAAATATACAAGCATTCAGAGCACTTGATTTGCTTTACAAAGTGATTCATAGCAGGTTCCCATTCAATAATCAGTGGATAAATAACCAGAGAAGTATATCAGATGCCTATAAGTAAAGCAGGGCGTATTTGATAAGCTTTTCCTACAAATTAAAAATGAAGATTATCCTGTAGGCTCTAACCAAATTTGATATTTAATAATCAACATCCACTGGATCATCAAAAAGAAAAAGTTCCAGAAAAACATCTATTTCTGCTTTATTGACTATGCCAAGGCCTTTGACTGTGTGGATCACAATAAACTGTGGAAAATTCTGAAAGAGATGGGAATACCAGACCACCTAACTTGCCTCTTGAGAAATCTGTATGTAGGTCAGGAAGCAACAGTTAGAACTGGACATGGAACAACAGACTGGTTCCAAATAGGAAAAGGAGTACGTCAAGGCTGTATATTGTCACCCTGCTTATTTAACTTATATCATCATGAGAAACTCTGGGCTGGAAGAAGCACAAGCTGGAATCAAGATTGCCAGGAGAAATATCAATAACCTCACATATGCAGATGGCACCACCCTTATGGCAGAAAGGGAAGAGGAACTAAAAAGCCTCTTGATGAAAGTGAAAGAGGAGAGTGAAAAAGTTGGCTTAAAGTTCAACATTCAGAAAACAAAGATCATGGCATCTGGTCCCATCACTTCATGGCAAATAGATGGGGAAACAGTGGAAACAGTGTCAGACTTTATTTTTGGGGACTCCAAAATCACTGAAGATGGTAATTGCAGCCATGAAATTAGAAGATGCTTACTCCTTGGAAGGAAAGTTATGACCAACCTAGATAGCATATTCAAAAGCAGAGACATTACTTTGCCGACTAAGGTCCATCTAGTCAAGGCTATGGTTTTTCCAGTGGTCACGTATGGATGTGAGAGTTGGGCTGTGAAGAAAGCTGAGCACAGAAGAACTGATGCTTTTGAACTGTGGTGTTGGAGAAGACTCTTGAGAGTCCCTTGGACTGCAAGGAGGTCCAACCAGTCCATTCTGAAAGAGATTAGCCCTGGGATTTCTTTGGAAGGAATGATGCTAAAGCTGAAACTTCAGTACTTTGGCCACCTCATGCGAAGAGTTGACTCACTGGAAAAGGAGGGATTGGGGGCAGGAGGAGTAGTGGATGACAGAGGATGAGATGGCTGAATGGGGTCACTGACTTGATGGACATGAGTCTGAGTGAACTCCGGAAGTTTGTGATGGACAGGGAGGCCTGGCGTGCTGCGATTCAGGGGTCGCAAAGAGTCAGACACGACTGAGCGACTGTACTGAATCAACTAAATATTCAACTCAATAGTAGTATAAGTTTAATAATATTTAATAAATTGACTTAATATTAACTTAATAGTGCTGATATTAAATTAGACTTTCCAGTATATGGCCTTTCTTAGCATGATTTTTTTCTAGAGAATCAAAAGAAAAAGCAATATTTGTGAAGGGAAACACCTGGAAAAGGAATCTCCAGAGCCTAGTGTTTGTGATGCTGTTTAATTTTTAAACATGCATTCAGAACACCATTGACACGTTTTTTCTTCTTCTTCTTCTTTCCTGCTCTCGTGATTGATTATAGATTAGGAGAATTACCAGTCTAAGAATTTAAAATTCCATTTCTCCATTTCTGAACTGTTTCTATCCTATAATACATATGATGGATCTTGGTCATAGTCCATATATTTTTCTACTAATTCCAACACCACCCCCTTGGAGAAACCTCTAATTCTATCCCTTTGGGAAGGATAACCTTGAATCCAGGTTCACTGAAGTCGACATCCAAGTTGATTCTAATGGGACACTGCAAACAAGAGCAAAGTGTTCTTATTTTAGAGAACAGCAGCTTAGTGGCCAAAAGAAACAAACCCACAGTGTGTTTCCCTGAAGTGTCTTCACCCACTGTGATCTATTCATTCCCTCATCTTTAAAATAGTTTGCTCAATTGTTACTATTCTAGATAGGGTGTTTTAACCATACTACTTAAAATAACTTTCCCTAGTACTTCCTATCTTACAGACTTATTTCTTTTTCATCATTCAATGCACTCTATATTTATTAAATTGTTCTGCTTTTCTTTTTTTCACCTTCATTAAAAGGTGCTTTCCACAAAGACAAATTTTCATCTTTTTTTTCACTGCTATTTCCTTGGCCCAAGGAGAGTATGTATTAATAGCTTGTAATAGGTGTTCAACACATGGAGAATATAAATAAATGAAAATTGCCATTATTCCTCTTTTTAGACCTGAAAGAAAAACAACAGCGCTTGGAAAGGACAAATAATTTGCCAGTAGTATGATTAGGGAAAGGTGAAGCGACTCTGAAGCCCCAGTCTGTCTGCTTTCAAGCAGACGCCTCACTGATTACACTACATTGTTTTACAAGCACTTCTCTGACTATAATCATTCTACTTGATAGATGAGCATTTTGTTTGTTTGTAAATAAGATCCGTTCTCTGGGCTTTTGTTTCTCTATCATTTCCTTATTAGTGGCCTAATTGACAAAACCAGCTGTGTTCTAGGTTCATATATTGGGGGGTACTATTTTGTGGGTTTTTTTCATGTTAGGTCCACAAAGTGCAAGCCAAATATATTTTGCATTATTTTGGAAACCCTTGCATAATCCATAGGGAAACAAAATACAAATGTTCTGGTTATTTTACATGGGGTTTCAATAATATCTGATGACTAGCAAGTCCGTAGGGCTTTGTAAAAAATAAGCAATGGGAAGTTGGGCTGAGTTAAGAGAAAAGAGTTGCAGCCCCTCGCCCACAATGCTCAATCACAACAAGCTGCCTAATAAAATTTCTATGAAAAATTTTAAAAAATGGTGACTCCTTTTAGAAATCTAATAAACATTAAAAATATTTTAAAATAAAAAGATCTAAATCTATAAAACAAACTACTATTCCACCTAACCATGGGCGGGGGGAGGAGGGGTATTTTTCTTGGAGGACAGTCATTCATCAAAAATAGCCCCTCTTTATCCTGCTCATATCTTGAAAGTTCCTCAAGAGCCAGTCTTGATATGAAATGACAAAATGCCAAGTGCCTAGCATCTTCATTTCTAGAGGCAAGGAGCTCACCTCTAACACATCTTTGAAACCACAAGATCCATCTCACGTCCTGTAACAATAAAAAGATCCTATGAAATATTTTCTAATATTCTTTTTATGGCTTCTTAGATATACCCATCATTTAAAAGTGGATATTTAATTTCCAAATACATGGAGTTTTTGAAGTATCTTTTATATGAATTTCTCATTTTGATATTAACTTCTCATTTAAATGCTTTCTTCTCTGCAATCACCCTCTGTGTTTTTTCAATCTCCTAACTTTAATGACACTTTTAATGTCTAACTCAAAGATCTCTCTTGGTAAATTTCACATTGCACTTGAAAATATGTGGGTTATTTTCAAATAGCTTTTGATATTGATTACTAACATAATTTCACAGTGATAAGAGAACAGACTCTGTATAATTTCAGTGCCTTCAGACCATGAAATGTTTGCACCTTGTTTTATGGCCCTAGATATATTCCAGTGTCTCCTAGTTTATACTCTATAGAAACTTGAGCAGAATTTATATCCTTATGTTGTGTGAAAATTGCATAAATCTTAATTATGTTGAATTGGTTCACAATGCTTTCAAGTCTACTATATCCTTCTATTTTTCTGTATGTTCATTCTATTAATTTTGGGGAGTTTGATACTGAAACTACAACTAAAAATCTTAATTTATTGACTTAAATTGCAATATATAGTGAAACTATATGTGACTCTGTTCTATATTTTCCAAGTGTTGTCTTTTAAATGTGTTATCATACTTTTGTAATTTAAAAAAAAAAAGAACGAGAAAAAAAGGCCCTGTGAAGACTCAGAAATTTTGACAAGGGCATCTTTTTTCTTGGTTCCATTTCAAAGGGTGACATGCACTTTCAGACTTATATTCTTGTTCTTGTTAATGTAGCTCTAGAGGGTCAATGTATCTGCAAGGTTACTTACTAGACTGAAAATTAAAATTAAAAATTTAAAAATTCAAACTGGAACAAATAAACATATTTCTAGTAATATATGACAATTTATCCAGTTCTAAGTCTTTAGTGGTTGGATGTTTAGTCAATCTAAACATGACATATCCACTTTGATAACTACCTCAAGAACCACTGTCTCTAAGAAACAAACATAATAATTGCAGTGTGTAGGTGTATGGTTTTAAGTTTTGATGAATCTGAGATGTCAGTTTATTAGAGTAGCTTAGTAACTTAGCCATGACCATGCCATAGGTGGTATAGGGGAAAAGGAAGAGGCTGAAATAAATAAAGCAGCCATGTTGGAATCAATGTTCTTTCAAACACAGGTTTTAAAATTGAGATTAATAATAGTTATTCTTAAGGATTGTTGCAACCATTTGTGAGTAATTACTGTGATTTTTTTCTGAAAAAATTTCTGAAAATAAAGCTATGAGGTATTGTTTAAAAAACAGGAAAGTTGAAAATTTTGAGTTTTATGATGAAGAGTGACACCCTGGTATTTTTTTCTGAAGAGGATGATTATTTAAATATGTAATTGCAGCTAATGTGAAATTTATCAGGCAACTCAATCACTACATTTTATGGGTGAGGACATCTGCTGCCCATATATGATCTATATTGAGAATCTGTGGTATTGCTAATAAACACATCATAGGTAAATTACTTAGTATATTTTAATTGCTAAATTCATTGTCTTCATAAAATAGTTTATATTTTTACTACTTTGTATTTACCACTTAGGGAAAAAACTCTACTTATCAAGAAGTGGCCATCATCTGTGAAGCTGGAAAGAAAAAGCAAGAAGCTATAAATGATACATTCAATCTCTGATAATAGAAAGTATCTATGCTCAGTACAGGACTTCCCTGGTGGCTCAGAGGTTAAAGTGTCTGCCTGGAATGCAAGAGACCCTGGTTCCATCCCTGGTTCAGGAAGATCCCTTGGAGAAGGAAACCCACTCCAGTACTCTTGCCAGAGTACAATCCCTTGGAGAAGGAAACCCACTCTAGTACTCTTGCCAGGAGAATCCCATGGAGGGAGGAGCCTGGTAGGCTACAGTCCATGGGGTTGCAAAAGCAAAGAGTTGGACACGACTGAGTGACTTCACTTTGACTTTCTTATGCTCACTATAGATACTTTCCTCTACAAATTCAGCCTCAACTAAGATAACATATTTTCTAGGCTTTTATACTAAAATTAGCAATTTTAATGTTTTATTTTCTATTTTAGAGCCAGAGATGTATCAATAAATTGGGCCCCCTAGAAGGAACAGGTACATACTGAAAGGCTGATTGACTCAGATACATGAATTTACTACTGAGAACTCTGACCATAATTTCATTTCAGTTCAATGCACATTTTCTACACAGGGCCCTGGGCTATGTGCTTGTGGTAGAATTCTAAATATAAAGTTCACGGATCTTGGATGAGTTTATTGAATTACAGGAGATACTACAACCAAGAAATAATTCAAAATAAGCTACAAAATATAATTGCTTTCAGAAACAGTGGGGACATAGTTTAGCGCAGTCTAATTCTTTACAAATCATGGAAGAAGTAGATATATTTTAAACCTCATTTTCTTTCATATCATATATATATACATATGGATATATACATATACATATATATGGAAAGACAAAGGGTGGATTAACAGTCTTCCCCAGGTAATGAAAATGATGGAAACTTTCATATCTTCTTCAACTGCTCTGTGTTAAATCCTTATTGATCATCTATTAAGTAAAATAAAAGAGATCAATGGGATTATTGTGAAGGGCAGGGAATTTTAAAATCAAGAGTGAAACTCATATGTCGTGCATCAGTTCAGTTCAGTCACTCAGTCATGTCTGGCTCTTTGCGACCCCATGAATCGCAGCACACCAGGCCTCCCTGTCCATCACAAACTCCTGGAGTTCACCCAAATCCATGTGCATCGAGTCGGTGATGCCATTCAGCCATCTCATCCTCTGTCATCCACTTCTTCTCCTGCCCCTAATCCCTCCCAGCATCAGGGTCTTTTCCAATGACTCAACTCTTCGCATGAGGTGGCCAATGTATTGGAGTTTCAGCCTCAGCATCATCAGTCCTTCCAATAAATACCCAGGACTGGTCTTCTTTAGAATGGACTGGTTGGATCTCCTTGCAGTCCAAGGGACTCTCAAGAGTCTTCTCCAACACCACAGTTCAAAAGCATCAATTCTTTGGCGCTCAGCTTTCTTCACAGTCCAACTCTCACATCCATACATGACTACAGGAAAAACCATAGCCTTGACTAGATGGACCTTTGTTGGCAAAGTAATGTCTCTGCTTTTGAATATGCTATCTAGGTTGGTCATAACTTTCCTTCCAAGGAGTAAGCGTCTTTTCATTTCATGGCTGCAGTCACCATCTGCAGTGATTTTGGAGCCCCTCAAAATAAAATCTGACACTGTTTCCACTGTTTCCCCATCTATTTCCCATGAAGTGATGGGACCAGATGCCACGATCTTCATTTTCTGAATGCTGAGCTTTAAGCCAACTTTTTCACTCTCCTCTTCCACTTTCATCAAGAGGCTTTTTAGTTCCTCTTCACTTTCTGCCATAAGGGTGGTGTCATCTGCATATCTGAGGTTATTGATATTTTTCCCAGCAGTCTTCATTCCAGCTTGTGTTTCTTCCAGTCCAGCGTTTCTCATGATGTACTCTGCATAGAAGTTAAATAAGCAGGGTGACAATATACAGCCTTGACGTACTCCTTTTCCTATTTGGAACCAGTCTGTTGTTCCATGTCCAGTTCTAACTGTTGCTTCCTGACCTGCATATAGGTTTCTCAAGAGGCAGGTCAGGTGGTCTGGTATTCCCATCTCTTTCAGAATTTTCCACAGTTTATTGTGATCCACACAGTCATCTGATCCATATGTCATGCATATGCTGCCTTAAAAATTGTTTTTTCAATATGATTAAAAATGAAAAATCAAACACTGAAATATGATAAGGGTTTTGTGTGTGTGTGTGTGTGTTTCTTAATCAAGGTTCTTTCTAAATTCAGGACCAGTAAATTACTGCAAGTGTCCCACTGTGGTTAGCTGTGAATAACCTTCACAGTAAAATCTCAGGAATTGACAAAGTTTAGGCAACTGATACATGATCCAACCCTCCTGGCTTTATCTCTCATTTGGATCTGTTCACGTTTTTTTCAAAGTCACTCATCATGAGACTGACAAAGAGCCCAGTCCTCTCAAATTCCCAGTGTTTACTATAAACACAGGAAGTTCATAGTTCTCAGCAGTAAGCTTCCCAAGGTCTTCTGTGGGGGTGAATTCTGCAGTTTCGCAAACAACCCAAGTGAAAAATACTTGAAGGAACATGCATACTGATGAATATCTTACTGATTCAGGCGCCATTAATTTAGAATCTGGAGGCATTCAAGCATTCTATGTGACAGGTATCTTTTTATCTGCCCGTGAAGAAAAATCTGATAAGCAAATCTGTAGTGCAAATAAGAGTTCTCATGAGATATCTGACATACAAGAAGTGACCTACTGTTTTCAAGTCCCTTTCCAACAACTGTGTTGTTAATTGGTGTTTTGTTATTTTAAGATAATTGTCATGACATGCTCTGTGGTTATTATCTGTGAGTAATCTGAAAGCTTTTGAAAGGCAAAACAATGCGACTATTTATTGCTCCATATCATACTGATATTAACTTGTAGAGCATCAAATCTTAGTGGAAATACCACAAATGGAAGCCTGAGGGGCCAAAAGGTAGGGCAATGGTTGGGGAAGATCTTCCCCTAGACAATGAAGAGCCTGAAAATAAAGTTATTTGTTTGACTCACTTTCTGTCTGAAATTCTGTGGCTTGCATTGAGGTAGAGGTCATGGAGACTTCTTCTGAAAGAGAAAAAGACATATAAATGCTATGAGCTATTTGTGTGCCTTCATATATATTATTTTATTTATAATCCTCCAATAAATGCATGAAGTATGTTCAGTTATTGCCAGAAAATATTTGTTAAGCAAACATCCCAAGGTTGAATAACTAGTTAGTGAGGAAACCCATCTATGAATCCCCTCTGTGGTCTCGAAAAATTGTATGCTTTCTAGACTCCATCAACAACAACCCACTCCAGTATTCTTGCCAGGATAATCCTGTGGACAGGGAAGCCTGGCAGGCTATGGTCCATGGGGTCTCAAAGGGTTAGACACAACTGAGTATGCACTCATGCAGCAGCAGCACACTGCATCCAGGATACTGTTATTCACCTAATAGGAGCAGCTAGGCAATGATTCTTCATTCAGTCCTTCAGTAAAGCACTTAGCACATTTGAACATAGTGATTTGTGTATCCATTTCCTGCACTAAAATACCACTTCTTTATGGGCCATAGATCTTGTCTTCTAGTTGATAGCCAGAGAAATCAGCACATGTCTTGTCTCCTAGTGTTGTTAAATAGATTTTTGTCTAAATTAATATATTCAGAATTAGAGGAACTAACCCAGAAGCCAGTCCTTCTAGGAGTGATGTGGTACAGGAAAATGGGTTACATTTTGTCATGTTTACTTAATTAAAAGAGCAAACTCTATGGGCAGTATTTAATGCTGCTGATACTTCTTGCATTCATCAGAAGATGCCCTTTGAATCTCACATACAGTGTGACAGGAAGAGTTCCAGAAGTGGTTCCCCAGAAATGGCTTAATCCCTGGAACACATTAAATGTAAGATATCTTTTTGGTTACTATGTTATATTATACAGCAGAGTCAACCTTATGATAAAAGCAAGCCTAATCTAATCTTGTGAGACACTTTATCAACTGAATTTTTTTTTTTTTTTAATTCAGCTACACCAGGTCTTAGTTGTGGCATGTGGGCTCTCGGTTGCAACATGCAGTATCAAGTTCCCTGACCAGAGATCGGACCCATGCCCACTGCATTGGGATCACAGGGTCTTAACCACAGGACCACTAGGCAAGTCTCAACAGGAATCACTTTAAAGGCAGAGAGTTTTCTCTGGCCAGTGGTAGAAAGAGGAAGTCACAGAGATTCAAAGCTTGAGAAGCACCTGACTCACTGTTTCTGGTGTGAAGATGGAGGGAATCACTGTAGAAGAAAGATGAGAGCTTTAACAAGCTGAGAGAGGCCCCTAGCAGAAGCTTGTAAGGAAACTGAATTCTGTCAACAGTAGGAGTGACTTGAAAGAGGACCCCAAACTCCAGATATGATGCAGTCAGCAAACACCCTGGTGAGATCCCAAGCAGATAACCCTACAGAACTCTGAGCTAATAAATGGTGTTGCTTCAAACCCCTCAGATTTGTGCTAACAGTAGGAAACCAATATTCAGGATGATACATACTTTTTCAAAAAGCCCAATACCAAAATAAATGCCACTCACTATCCTCTTAGCTTCCCTTATGGCTCAGTCGGTAAAGAATCTGCCTGCAATGTAGGAGACTCGGGTTCAATTCCTGGGTTGGAAAGATCCCCTGGAGAAGGAAATGGCAACCCACTCCAATATTCTTGCCTGGAGAATTCCATGGACGGAGGAGCCTGGCAGGCTACAGTCCATGGGGTCGCAAGAGTCGGACTAACCTAGAGACTAAACCACCACCATCCTCTTAAATGAAACTGTAACAAAACGTTTAAAATGAAAAGTTAGTCCAGGGAACAATTCCCATCTGTTTCAAGGGTTTCATCGGGAAAGAGCTTCATTATCCAATTATGAATTCACGTTATGCAGCTATAGTTGCTTTCTACCACATGACAATGAATGTATACTCTAAGAGCTTAATGTATTCTATGGGCTTCTGAGTGGCATCCATATTAAAGAGGCAAAATCCTTTTCTGGGGGATAGGGCTATTTTAATGATCTTTGAAAGAAGCTAAAGCCTTTTTGTGGCCTTACTCAACTTCCCCCAAGACTTGCCTCAGATTCTGTCACACTGAGAAAATATACGTAACTTACTTTTATTCTTTCATGTGTTTTGAGTTTAATAACATATGCTGTTTATATTTGGCTTCTATAGAGAGTTCTTTTTTGTCTTGTAAACAGTTGCAAAGTTTTACCTAGAGCTGAGTGGGTTTTCTCTTTCTTTCTTTATCCTCCCACCTCCCCCCTTGGAAAGTCTGAATAGTTCTAAGGATTAGCAGCAGCTTAACTTCAGTCATGATTTGTAATAGATAATGCAGTTATTGTTCCATTTCGACTCTTTGGGATAGTCTGAAATTAACCAGTTCTCTTATTCTTCTCTTCACAGTCTACATCTTAATAGTCACTCCTATTCGAGTTTCATTGACTTGTCAGAAAGTGCTCATAAATGAATCTTCAATATGAAATGAGGCCCAAAGTTCATGTTATTCTTCCAAATGAGTTAGATGTTTCTGGTAAGGGTAATGGAGAAGGATAATCAACTCCTTTCTCTTAAGAGCTTAATATCTGACAGATACTGAACTTGTCCAACAATACACAGTATTTTGTGTGTGTGTTTATTAATATCCCCATTTTTCAAGTTATGGCACTGACACTCAAAGAGATTGTAAGATTTATCAAAAATCAGTAGATATTCAGGATCTGTATAGAGTTTAATCAAAGATGGCTGTATACTACTGTCACTTAGATAAAGACTAGTCCTCATAAAATCCCACAGGGCTGTATACCTGCTGTCTTCTAGGTAATAGTCTGTCCTTGACTCTGACACTTAGAAGTCTATTGTGAAACATGATAGCTCCCTTGAACTCAACATGGAGTGAAAGTGAAAGTGTTTGTCAGTGGCGTCCAACTCTTTGAGCCCCCATGGACCATAGCCTGCCAGGCTTTTCTGTCCGTGGAATTTTCCAGGGAAGAATACTGAAATGAGTTGCCATTCCCTTCTCCAGGGGATCTTCCTGATCCAGGGACTGAACCCAGATCTCCTGCATTTCGGGCAGATTCTTTACCATCTGAGCCACCAGGGAAGCCTTTGTTAGCAATAAAATCATATAGTCATCTGAACTCATTTACATTTTCACCTTAGATTCCTCTTAGAAATAATATGCTTTATTATCCCTTCATGCTATAGGTCCGTGCTGTTTAGATTTTTGTTAAAACTTTTGAAAGTTAAATTAAAATGTAGCTGTTCAGTCACATTAGCCACTTTTTGAGGATTCAATAGTCACATGTGGCCAGCAAATACCATACTGGATAATGCAGATTTATGGAACATTTTTATCCTGGCAACAACTTCTGGACAAACACTCTTCTAGAGCCACAGTGACACTAGTTAAATCCTGGGTGAATTGCTGGGTATGCTCTGGAAATTTACTTATTTATTTGTTTACATGTTTATTTTTTATTGGAGTATAACTGCTTTATAATATTGCATACAATAAAGAGAATCAGTTATATGGGTGATTCCGTTCTCTCTTATCCTCCCTCCCAGCCTACCCCATTCCACCCTTCTAGGTCATCACAGAGCACCGAGCTCTCTGGGCTATATAGCAACTTCTCACTAGTTATCTATTTTACACATGCTAGTCTATATATGTCAATGCTATTCTCCCAGTTCAGCCCACCTCACCCTTCCCCAGCTATGTCCACATGTCTGTTTGCTACATCTGCATCTCTACCCCTGCCCTGTGAATAGGTTCATCTGTATCATTTTTTTAGATTCCACGTTTAAGTGAACATACAATATTTGCTTCTCTATTTCTGACTTACTGTATGACAGAGGCAAGGTCCATCCACATCACTACAAATGACTTGATTTTGTTATGCCCTGCTGAGCCTACTATAGTGTCTCAAAGTTGACAGTTTCTTAATGCTGCTAAACATCAAAAAGTGATTTTTTTCTTTTTTTTTTTTTTTTTAAATTACAATACTGTATTTGTTTTGCCATACATTGACATGAATCAGCCACAGGTGTCCACGATCTCCCAATGCCAAAGCCCCCTCCCACCTCCCACCCCACATCCTCTCCCTGAATCATCCCGTGCACCAGCCCCATGCGTCCTGCATCCTGTATTGGACATAGACTGGCGCTTCATTCTAGTTTCTTGAAGCAGGCCCTACTCAGTTCTATTATAGAAAAACATAGGTGAGAATTTGCATTTCCTTTTATCACAGCTTCAACATCCATGCAGGTTTTAATCATAACCCTTCTTAACTGCCACCATGAATAGTGCTCATTGTTTTAAATTTCCTTCTTAAAATCAGCTTATCAAGTGCTCACTGAACCTAAATGTTTCAGGCACTGAACTAAGGATCCTTGAAATATAAAGATTCCTTAGATAATATCCCCTAACCAATCTTTACCTTTGCTCCTTATTGTTGTTGTTCAGTAGCTAAGTTGTGCCCAGCTCTTTGAGACCCATGGACTACAGCACACCAGGCTCCCCTGTCCTTCGCTACGTTCCTGTGCGTGTGTGCTAAGTCGCTTCAGTCGTGTCCAACTCTTTGCAACCCTATGGACCGTAGCCAACCAAGCTCCTCTCTCCATGGGATTCTCCAGGCAAGAAAACTGGAGTGGGTTGCCATTTCCTTCTCCAAGGGATCTTCCTGAACCAAGGATGGAACCCGGGTCTCCTCCACTGCAGGCAGATTTTTACCGACTGAGCACCAGGGAAGCATTAGGTACCCTATCTACCCATCACAATATCATTTCTAAAAGTTAAAAAATATGACTTCAGTTACCTTGAGAAAAATACTATGTCTTAGTCATGTCTTCTAATGTAGGAAAAAACAACACCAAACAACACCAAACATAATGAAGAAGCATTTTTCCAGAAAATGTAAAGCAGCAGGAACTAGCAGGAATAACAGGCTAAAAGAGCATTGGAAACAAAAGATCCAATTTAGGACTTTTATTTTTGGTTACTGCCAAATTTGCTCTGTGACCTTCATGCCATCAATAGAGCTTTGTTTCCTAGGATACTCATCTATAAAATGAGTATCAGTATCTACCCCACAGGGTTTCCAAAAGAATAAAATAGTGCAGGATGAGTGTCAAATACATAATAGAATGCTCAGCAAACATCAGTGTCTTACCTGTTTTTGTATATTTAGGAATTGGCCCTGTAGAAAATTGTTTATAGTTTTGTTTTTCTTCCTCTTTATCATTTCTTTAGGAGATTCTTAAAATGTGTTTGATTTTTATTCTTTTCTTTATATATATGTTAATATCAGATCATCCTCATTCAATCCATTTCTCCCCTTGGAGCATCCCCTCTTTGGCTCAGCTGATGACATACAACATATAATTGAGCATTGACCTCTGGCACAAATAAGCATCTGTCATGCACATTTAGGGTATTATGTTGCCCGTAATCCCTTCCAGCTCATGATTCTAAATTACTTTTGAAATTTCTGTGTAATTTCAGGTTGGTAGGTTAAAATTGCAATTTTATTTTGGCAGATAATGTGTTTTAAAATGAACTCCTCTCTATGTGTGTATTAAATAGCTTCTTCATTAGGCACAATAGATTTTTTTTTTTGGTCCTTGACCACATTAGAAATTAGAAACTGTGACTTACTTGGCAAAACTTCACTTACTTTCTGGAAGAAGCTTAAAATCTTACATTTATTTTATATTGTGTTCATATTGGGTTGGTTATAAAGATATTCAGATGCCTTTAGGTTTTTATTTTTTGGAAAAAAGGGGAACAAAAAAAAAACATGTCCTTTGAAAGCTGTTGCTTTCCAAAAAAAAGCTATTACTTTCAAAATTATGACTTTCTTGAAAGTTATTTATTTTTTTCTTTTTAGCTTTTGATGTCTATGGTAGTGTGAATAATGGATCCCCAAAGAAGCGCACATTCAAGCCTCAAAATGTTATGTTTCATAGCAAAAAAAAAAAAAAAGACTTTGCAAATGTGATTAATTAACGATGCTGAAATTAAGAGATTATCTGAATGGATTTAGTGTAATCACAAGGGTCCTTAAAAGAGGAAGGCAAGAGGGTCAGAAATAGAGACATGTGACAACTGAAGCAGGGGTTGGAGGGATAAAAATCCATGAGGAAAGGACGATAGGCTGGAAGATGGAAAAGGCAAGCAGATTCTGTCTTGGAGCGTCCAGAATAAGCAGAATTCTGACACCTTGATATTAGCTGTGTAAGACTCATTTAGTGGCTTCCCAGGTGGTGCGGGAGAAGGAAATGGCGACCCACTCCAGTATTCTTGCCTGGAAAATCCCACGGATAGAGGAACCTGGCAGGTCATAGTCCCTGGGGTTGTGGAGTCGGATATGACTTAGCGACTAAACAACAGAAGCGGCAGGTGGCGCTAGCGGTAAAGAACCTGCCTGCCAATACAGAAGCCATAAGAGATGCGGGTTCCGTCCCTGGGTTGGGAAGTTCCCCTGGAGGAGGGCATGGCAACCCACTCCAGTGTTCTTGCCTGGTGAATCTCATGAACAGAGGAGCCTGGTGGGCTACTGTCCATAGGGTTGCAGAGTCGGACTCCACTAGAGTGACTTAACATGCACCCAAGATTCATTTCAGATTTCTGATGCTACAACTGTAAGATTAAACTTTGCATTGATTGAAGCCATTAAGTTTTTGATAATTCATTATGACACCAGTATGAAATCAACACAATGTATGAAAAGAGAGAATTTTTCTTTAGTTGTTTCAAAAGTCAAAACTAGCTAAAAACTCAAAAAGTTACCATTAAGGTCAATGTAAATCCCTCCTGCATTTAAGCACACTCTTACCAAACTATTGGACCTGAGCACTTGAGTTGAGGAACTCTTTATTCCTATTAGGAGGAAGCAGATGCCTAGCAGATTCTGAAATATAAATAGTAAACACATTTGTATAATGCTCTGAGAACTAATACATGGAGAATACATGTGTACTTATGTGTCTATTTTCAATTGTTTCTGAACTAATATGCAAAGCTTTTCTCTCTTCTTATACTAAAGATCGTTTGAGGAAAGTTTTGCTATGCTCCAAATTTATTTGTTGACTGAGAGGCTTTGGGAGTTCAATAGACATTTAAATCAATGAGGTTGAATGAAATCAGTTTTGAGGGCTGCAGTTAAGGACAGTCTTGGGGTAACAAGAAAGACAATTTTACATTTTAAATATAGTCAAATTGTCCTAACATATATTGAAAACCCACCCTTAGAGTGGGGGAATGATGAAAGACTATTTTACATTTTAAATATAGTCAAATTGTCCTAACATATATTGAAAACCCACCCTTAGATTGGGGGAATGATTTTCTCCTCAGTAGCTTCACTGACTTTCCATAATAGTGTTAATGAAATTTAATCAAACAAAATGCATTACTAAGCAGTTAGCTTGATTGCCCTCCAGAGACCTGTGAAAATGTGTCTGGAACTTCACATGCTATGTAATGGTTCAATTTATTTTAGCTATTGTCACTGTCACCCAGACTCATGAATTAAACTTCTCCGATCTGGAAACAATACAAGATTTTGAAGTCTTTCCTATTCTAAACACTCATGGATGCTATGATTTCACTTTAAGTTACTTTATAAAACAAACAACCTAATCAAAAACTGAT
This sequence comes from Nanger dama, assembly GCA_917880005.1. Taxonomy (NCBI): domain Eukaryota; kingdom Metazoa; phylum Chordata; class Mammalia; order Artiodactyla; family Bovidae; genus Nanger; species Nanger dama. The sequence continues at coordinate 2,635,588 of CAKJTW010000075.1, forward strand.
GGAAGATCTAAATAGACATTTCTCCAAATAAAGCATACAGATAGCCAAAAGGCACATGAAAAAATGTTCAAAATCTCTAATTATTAGAGAAATTCAAATCAAAACTAAAATGAGGTATCACTTTACACAGGTCAGAATGGCCATCATCAAAAAAACACTACAAACAATAATTGCTGAAGATGGTGTGGAGATAGGGAAACCCTCCTAATTGTTGGTGGGAATGTAAATTGATAAAACCACTTTGGAGATCAGTATAGAGGTTCCTTAAAAAATTGAGAATAGGGCTGCTATATGATCCAGCAATCACTCACTCCTGGGTCTATATCCAGAGAAAGCTATAATTCAAGAAGATACATGCACCCTATGTTCATTGCAGCATTATTTGCAATAACTGGGACATGGAAGCAAACTAAATGTCCACTGATGGATGAATGGATAAAGATGTGATACATATATACAATGAAATATTACTTAGCCATAAAAAGAACGTTATTTGCAGCAACAAGGATGGACCTAGAGATTGTCATATTGAGTGAAGTAAGTCAGACAAAGACAAGTATTGTATGATATTGCTTATATGTGCGATCTAAAAACTAGTACAATTAAACATATTTACAGAATAGAAACAGCATCACAGATGTAGAAAACAAACTTATGGTTACCGAGGGGCTAAAGGTAGAGAGGGATAAATTGGGAGATGTTGTTTGATATATATACATGTTGTTGCTATTTAGTCTCTAAGTCATGTCTTTCTCTTTGTGACCCCATGGACTAGAGCTGACCAGGCCCCTCTGTTCATAGGATTTGCCAGGCAAAGATATTGGAGTGGGTAGCCATTTTATTCTCCAGAGGAACTTCTCAACACAGGGATAGAACCAGAGTCTCTTGCACTAGCAAGTGGACTGTCCACCACTGAGCCACCAGGGAAGCCCATATATACACACTACTATATATAAAAGAGACAAATAATGAAGACCTATTATATAGCATAGGGAACTCTACTCAGCACTCTGTAATGACCTATATGAGAAAAGAATCTTAAAAAGAATGGATATATGCATCAGTTCAGTTCAGCAGCTCAGTGGTGTCTGACTCTTTGTGACTCCATGAATTGCAGCATGCCAGGCCTCCCTGTCCATCACCAACTCCCAGAGATCATGCAAACTCACGTCCATCAGAGTTGGTGATGCCATTCAGCCATCTCATTCTCTGTTGTCCCCTTCTCCTCTGGCCCCCAATCCCGCCCAGCATCAGAGTCTTTTCCAATGAGTCAACTCTCTGCATGAGGTGGCCAAAGTACTGAAGTTTCCACTTTAGCATCATTCCTTCAAAAGAACACCCAGGACCGATCTCCTTTAGAATGGACTGGTCGGATCTCCTTGCCATCCAAGGGACTCTCAAGAGTCTTCTCCAACACCACAGTTCAAAAGCATCAGTTCTTTGGCACTCAGCTTTCTTCACAGTCCAACTCTCACATCCATACATGACCACTGGAAAAACCATAGCCTTGACTAGATGGACCTTAGTCGGCAAAGTAATGTCTCTGCTTTTGAATATGCTATCTAGGTTGATCATAACTTTCCTTCCAAGGAATAAGCATCTTTTAATTTCATGGCTGGCTGCAGTCACCATCTGCTGTGATTTTGGAGCCCCCAAAATAAAGCCTGACACTCTTTCCCCATCTATTTCCCATGAAGTGATGGGACTGGATGCCATGATCTTTCTTTTCTGAATGTTGAGCTTTAAGCCAACTTTTTCACTTTCCTCTTTCACTTTCATGAAGAGGTTTTTTAGTTCCTCTTCACTTTCTGCCATAAAGGTGGTGTCATCTGCATTATGATATATCTCCTTATCTCCTTTTGGCTGCACACTTTAAGGGCACAGATCATGTCTAATTTGTTTCTGTGTGCTAAGGTGCCTCAGATAAACATACAATATGCCTTAAATATGCATTTGTCGAACAGTTCCCTTCCCCACTCCTTTCCTCTTGTTGGGATTATCAGCTGCCTTCTCTGAATCAGATGAAATATCTTCTACTAAAATCTTTCACCCTTTCTCTTCAACAGTAATGGACTCTTCATAATACCCAATTTCCTGCTTTTTATTTTTTGTTTCAAGCCCATCAAAATCCTTATACAGTGGTTTCAAGCCCTTTTTGTCATTTGTGTAAATAAACATCAAGAGTCCATGCTTTCTATCGTTATCTAAGTCTCTGCCAGATTTTCAGATCATTAATTAATCCACTTTTTCTCTGCAGAGATGAAAAATTTTCCTGATGCACTTATGGACTTTAGTGAAACAAAGATAGTCTTTGCTTTCACTATCTTTAAATAATCTGGAAAACATGATTCTGATGATTTCCTCTTTGCTGGTAGAGGCTACCTTTAAAAACTGAGCAAAAGGCAGGGAGGGTTTGAAACAAGAAAACAAACAAACCCATATGTGCTTAGAGTGATTGCCTTTGGAATCAGATATTTCTCTGTGGCTAAAGCCCAAATAAGTATGCTTTTGATGAACTGCCATTTTGTTTCTCTAAGATGTGCCCACAACATGCCTTTAAAATGTAGTCCAAATTGCGTATTTCTGAGTATTTGACATTGTTTTCCTTGAATCTATTTTAGTGGTTAGTCAGTCATTGGCTATTCTAAAGCCTGTCTAATTTCTCTTTGTCAATCCATCCAGTGGCCACTACAATATAGGCATTCAATATGTAATACAAAATTAGCCAACAGTGTCATTTCAACTTAGAGAAGTTTGACTATTCCAAAGCTTTAAACTAGAATCAGAAGACTTAACTTTGCCCTGGGCTGAGCCCCAGAATCAACATGAAGCCTTAAATGCCTCAGTTTTTTTTTTTCCCAAGGACTCAATTTCCTCATCTCAAAGTTAATGGAAAAAAGGCCCAACTTAAGCTACAGTATATAACTTGCTATGATATAGGCATCTAGTATTCTAAAAGTGGAATAATTATTCCTCTCTTTTGATTTTAATGTATGTGCTCATCTAGTTCTCCTCTGTTGGGAACATAATTGTATGTATAGAAATTGGCTTACAACTAAACAAGACCAAATTAACAAGCTTTTGCTGGTTGCTTTCTCAGAAGGGAAAGGAAGAAACATTTTTATGGATGATGCTTGACACAGCAGGACAAGAAGATCAGAACCCATCTTCATTTGTGTCTCATGCCACACTCTGCCAAACCCATCACTATCTTTCAGCAACCCAAAGGACATCCTTACATGAACAGAGGCCTCTCTAAGTACCAGTTTAAAGAACTCAGACTGTCACTTTCATCACATCCCTCTTTATAAACTCTACTTGGAAAGATCACTATATGACATTTTTCTTGTTTATTCACAATATTTTTCTTCCTTTAAAATATAAGCTCAAGGAAATCAGGAATCCTGTCAGCCTGGTTTATTGTTGATTCAAGAGTGCCTTAGAATAGTGTTTAACATTTAGCAAAAGCTCAATTAAAATATGGTGACTGTTAATCATTCTTTAAGATCATAGCTAAATGATGCTGAAGCTCCAAAACTTTGGCCACCTGATGCAAAGAGCTAACTCATTGGAAAGACCCTGATGCTGGGAAAGACTGAAGGCAGGAAAAGACGGTGACAGAGGATAAGATGGCTGGATGGCATCACTGACTCAATGGACGTGAATTTAGGCAAATTCCAGGAGACAGTGAAGACAGGGAATCTTGGCATGTTACAGTCCATGGGGTCGCAGTCAGACACAACTTAGTGGCTGAACAACAATAAGATCATAACTAAATATAGCTAAGATCTAAACAGTTCACAAAGATATGGCCATCATCCTGAATTACGAGGATGTAAATGAGATAACTCATTAATTTAGTACCAGTGGTGGTCTTCCTCAACACCAGTCGTTGTAACCATCACTCTACTCCAGTGACTGCTTCAAGGAACATATCCATTACCTAAGTGTCACTCTGAATTAGTCTACATTTAAATATGTGCATGCTTATATTGGCTAAGTGGTAAAGAATCCACTTGCCAATTCAAGAGATGCAAGAAATGGAGGTTCAATCCCTGAGTTCAGAAGATCCCCTGGAGAAAGACTGGCAACCCACTCCAGTATTCTTGCCTGGAAAATTCCATGAAAAGAGGAGCCTCTCAGGCTACAATCCCTGCGGTCACAAAAGAATAGGACATGACTAAGCACACATACACACATGAACACATACACACCCATGCCTAGATGACTTTTTAATCGATTCATCTTTTCTCCCATTTCTATTACTTCCTTAGTACCCCTAATGTCCTTTGCATCCCACTTTTCCTCCATTCTATAAATAGACACTTCCTATGTTCACTCCCTGCCCATCAGTCTATGACTTCAATTGCAAAGTTATTCTCTGTGTCCTCTTATCTTCCCAATCTTTTTGGACAAACTGAATCACTTAAAACTTCAAATATTGTCTTCAGTTCAGTTCAGTCACTCAGTCATGTCCGACTCTTTGCAACCCCATGAATCACAGCACGCCAGGCCTCCCTGTCCATCACCAACTCCCAGAGTTCACTCAAACTCATGTGCATCAAGTCGATGATGCCATCCAGCCATCTCATCCTCGGTTGTCCCCTTCTCCTCCTGCCCCCAATCCCTCCCAACATCAGAGTCTTTTCCAATGTGTCAGTTCTTCACATGAGGTGGCCAAAGTACTGGAGTTTCAGCCTAAGCATCAGTCCTTCCAATGAACACCCAAGACTGGTCTCCATTAGAATGGACTGGTTGGATCTCCTTGCAGTCCAAGGGACTCTCAAGAGTCTTCTCCAACACCACAGTTCAAAAGCATCAATTCTTCGGCACTCAGCTTTCCTCACAGTCCAACTCTCACATCCATACATGACCACAGGAAAAACCATAGCCTTGACTAGATGGACCTTTGTTGACAAAGTAATATCTCTGCTTTTTAATATGCTATCTAGGTTGGTCATAACTTTCCTTCCAAGGAGTAAGTGTTTTTAATTTCATGGCTGCAATCATCACCTGCAGTAATTTTGGAGCCCCCCAAAATAAAATCTAACACTGTTTCCACTGTTTCCCCATCTATTTGCCATGAAGTGATGAGACCGGATGCCATGATCTTAGTTTTCCGAATGTTGAGCTTTATGCCAACTTTTTCACTCTCCTCTTTCACTTTCACCAAGAGGCTTTTGAGTTCCTCTTCACTTTCTGCCATAAGGGTGGTGTCATTTGCCTATCTGACATTATTGATATTTCTGCTGGCAATCTTGATTCCAGATTGTGCTTCCTCTAGCGCAGTGTTTCTCATGATGTACTCTGCATAGAAGTTAAATAAGCAGGGTGACAGTATACAGCCTTGACGTACTCCTTTTCCTATTTGGAACCAGTCTGTTGTTCCATGTCCAGTTCTAGCTGTTGCTTCCTGACTTAGATATAGGTTTCTCAAGAGGTAGCTAATATTGTCATAGTGTACTGAATTCTCAATTTTTAAAAATTTTTTGACTCTTTATTCATCTCTTCACTAGGACAATTTATATACCACCATTAGAACGTGATGACTTCTAAAAGAGAAAAATGGAGGAATAAAATAAGCAATGACTCTCCAATTTAGGTAACTAATGCTAACATCTTTCCAGAATATTGCCAATTAATAGACATTCAAGAGTGGAGCTAAAACAGAAGTATTTTATGAAAGAGGCTAAGGACTTCCCAGTGGTCCAGTAGTTAAGGCTCTGTGCTTCCAAAGTAGAGAGTGTGGCATTCCATCCCTGGTCAGGGAACTAAGATCTCGTATGCTGTGTGGCCAGAGACAAAAAGCAAGAACTCTATGTCCACAGTGATAGTTACACGACTCTAAATATACCAAAAATTGTTGAATTGTACAAGTAGAGCAAGAGAATTGTATGGTATGTAAATTATAGCTCAAAAAATAAAAATAATGAATCCCAGGTTATTGTGGGATTATTGAAAAAGAAAATGATATATCCTCATTCATTGGTCCTAGGACTTGATGGAGATAGTAAATAAGGATCCTATTCCCTATCAAAGTTCAAAAATATTGAGAAATGTAGGAGTCAAGCAGATGGAGTATGGTAGCTATAGCTTGCCTAGTATTAAAGCTCAAATTTAAATATATATCCCCGACACAAATCCCTTCCTAGAGGTCCACTCACATAAACATGTACTATGGAGAGTCAGAGATGAGCTTTTTACAATATGAATACCAAAGGGAAAAAGGAATTCAGTCACGCATGCTCAGTACCTTTTATAAACCTCACTAATCAAATAAGTCATCTTTTCTATGGAAAGAAGTATATAAGGAGACCAGGGGATTGCAGTAATAAATGTTCCCTCACTATGAAAACATATTGCTAGGGAGAGGAAGCTACCCACCAAAGTCCCTCATCCAAAGTGTTACTTGATCAACTTTTATGGTATAATAATTCACTTCTAAATCTGTGAAACAGCAGTGAGAATAAATTTTCTCTAACATGACTTATTTGCATTATTCTGTTGCTCATATTTCTATCTTCCTCTTAAAACCTTGCTGTTGGGCAGCCATTAGGTGATCTATTCTAACCCTTTCTCTTCTCCAATTTTATTTTGCAAGATTTCCTGTTGGATTCCCTCAACCACTGCAGAGAATATCTGCTATTAATATCATTGCCCCTTGGAGGATCTCTACTCAAATTCCAATAGCCTTGATTTGTCATGTTTTTCCCTAAACATAATCACACTTAACAAGAAAAGCCTTCTGCTTTCTCTCACTTTTTCAAACAGTACTTAAAACTTTGCTTATTTCTAGAACATATATATCTACTTTGCTTATATAAACCCATGTATAAATACATATTTTTATTTTATTTTCTCTATTAATTTCATCATATATATTTCACTCTCCTTTATAAACTCTTATGAATTCATATTCCTGCAACAGTTTTACAGCTCTATCACATGTCTTCTTCATTCTGTTGTTATTTCTTCACCGAAGATTATGTCCTATTTATGTTTATCGTGCTCCCTGTCCTCTAGCACATTTAATCCAGCCCTCTTCCTACTTGTGAGTGCTCAGGATCTCATCCCAGTCTGTGTTATATGTTTTAGCTTATGAAGTTACAAATTAAAAGATGGAAAGTATTCATGAATATATATTCATAGATCTATAGATATAGATATACTGGCTATTGATTCCTAGGTGTTGCAGTTGGTAAAGAATCTGTCTGCCAATTCAGGAGATGCAAGAGATCCAGGTTCAACCCCTGGGTTGGGAAGATAACAATTCATACACTGTTTTTATGTGAACAGGTTGTAATCCTTTCCAGATAGTGTAATGGTAAAGAATCTGCCTGCTGATGCAAGAGACGTGGGTTTGATCCCTAGGTAGGTAAGAGCTCCTGGAAAAGAAAATGGCAACCTACTTGCCTGGAAAATTCCAAGGACAGAGAAGCTTGGTGAGCTAATTTTTATTGCTCAGTCTCATCCTAGTCTGTGTTATATGTTTTACTTTATGTCAGTTACAAATTAAATGAAGGAAACTACTCATGAATATGTATTCATACATGTACAGATGTACAGATGTAGATATACTGGGTATAGAATTGTGCTGGGTATAGAATTCCAGGTTGATAGTATTTTTCTTAAAACTTTGAATGTTCCATTTGATTTTTTCTGTTTTTTTTTCTGGATAATTATTTTCTCTTGTTTTTTCAAAATTATTCAACTAAATTTAGCTCTAATAACTTGAAAATGATGTGAAAAGTGATATATATGTGTGTGTATTCTATTCACAAGGTGAACTATGAACAAAAATCTTTAATATTAAATATTCTTTATTTCACTATGAAGTTTTATTTCACAGACTAGAGATTCCTTTGCTAAAAGTCATGATTTTTTTTTCCTTTAAGTACCATTCAAACAATCCAGTGTGTCTAGATAGCATCAGAGTAACCAGATGTTTAACCAACATTTAAAAAAATGTATTCCTGATTTGAATGCTCTAAACTGAACTGAACCAAATCAATTGAACTTCTAAAATGTGCCATGTACCAAGTGAGAGACTTTCCTATGTGAATTAGTCATGTAACTATTTATAATTCTGCCCAATTGGTCATTATTATCCCAGTGTTTACTGCAGAATAAATGGACACTGAATATGATAAAATGTTTTACCTAAATATGCACTGCTAATACATGGTAGAGCTGGGATTCAAACTCATTCCACACTCTCAAATGCTGGTATTCTGCAACAGCTTCCACTTGTGCACATTCAAAATTCAGTGTGTCATCTATGCTGCTGCTGCTTGTTCAACTCTTAGCGACCCCATGGACTGCAGCCTACCAGGCTCCTTTGTCCATGGGATTTTCCAGGCAAGAGTACTGGAGTGGATTGCCATTGCCTATAGACTTCTCTATTAAATCTGGTTGGTAAAACTTTCCTGGGGCAATATGACAACATGCTGCTGGTGTTGTCAATGGTTTTTTTTTTTTTTTTTTCACATGTGACCACTTAACTTTTGAATTACTCATCTCTATGGGGATCTTTTTCATTCTTGAAGGCTTCCTTCATTCTAATTAAGCATGACCTTGGACCCAACGTGGTTCCAATTTATTGAATCTCTGTTATGGTGTTTGTGGAAAGAACATTTGATGTTATTAGTCTCATTTCCATTCATCTATCTAATCACCACAATAAAGAACAGACACACAAAGTGAAACAAGCCATATTCTATACCATGACGTTGGTCTGGGTCTAATAGAGTATTTTCCTCAAGCCCTTAGGTAGTTAAATGGAATAATTATACTCCACAATTCTTAGAATCAAAACAAATCACATTATTGTACTTTATAAAACCAAATCTTTCTCAAGATTGGCAGGACATTGTATTTCGTCCATGCATTGGAGACTCAGGCTCTCTCTATGATTCTGATTTACAGTAAACACATATATGCTTGGGGTTATGCAATGCAGAACATTCTTGGGAAAGCCTCTACAGTTTTCTATCCATTTTGCTGACATAAAAATAGCATTGTCAAAGCTTTGTTGGCCTGTTTGCAGTTTGATGTTCCATTTCTATGCTGCCCACAGAAACCACTTTCTCCATGCCAATTGGCTACTGAAACTTTTCTTGAAGCTCCCAAGAGCCAGTTTCTAACTGTTGAGTACCCAGGTATTCTTGTGCCACAGTATCTGAATTTATGTCATGTGGTCACACATCCTTGTTATTCAGGGAATGGGCCACTCCTACCTCCTTCATGTTAAGTGAATCACCACAAATCCATAGCCCAGAAACTTTCCTCTTGGCAATATGGTTCACAACCTCTAAGGTCTTCAACACTCATATGTTGTTCTAAGTTCTGTTACTCACTTCTGGGCCAAGAGCAAATGCTTTTGTAAGAACTTACAATCCTTATAAGGAAAATGGATGGAACTATTAAGTCTCTAAGAACAATAAAAACAAGGTGGACATGTATTTCTTTATAAATCATAATCCTGCATCTGTAAATCTTTCAATTTGAAAAAAGATTTAGGATAAATTAATTATAATAGCCAACTTTCACTGAACCCTTACCAGTTCCAAGGGCTTCCTCATAGCTCAGATGGTAAAGAATTTGCTAACAAGGCAGAAGACCCAGATTCTGTCCCTGGGTTGAGAAGATCCCCTGGAGAAGGAGATGGCAACCCACTCCAGTATTCTTGCCTGGAAATTTTCAAGGAACAGAGGAGCTTGGTGGGCTACAGTTCATAGGGTCACAAAGAGTCAGACACAACTAAGTGACTTTCACTCTAGACTGCCAGTACCAAATGCCATTCTAAAAACTTTCAGCTATAGTATCTGATTGCACAACCAGTTTATCTGAGAAAAAGGTTCTGTGTCCAATTTCCTTTTTAGATGATAAAAGTGAGGCCTCTAACTTAGGGGCTGAGGGGTAGATCTAGAGGTAGGGGGCAGTGCAGGGGCCAGTCCGATGCTGGGACCACTGGGGTTTGGCCTAGTGATAGAGTTGGCTGGGAGCCTGGGTGATCAGAGTTATCTGAAGTCGAAGTCAATGAGGCCAGCCTGACATAGGGTTAGGCATGAAACTTGGGACTGTGGGTTTACAGTGTGCATCTATGGTAACTGGCCTAGTAGAGTGCCTGAGTGGAAGATTGGTTCTCAGGTATCCACCTGGAACATGAGGGTTTGGGTACTGATTGGGATCCTGGCACTACAGATGGTGCCCTGGGCTGTAGGAGCTGGCTGACACTAGAATGGCCAGGAACCTGAGTTTATGGGAGCCTGTTGGGACCCCGGTGTCCCTGGAAACTGCTTGGGATCTCTTCTGGGGCTCCTGAAGGTGGCCAGTGCTCAGGTGAATTGGAAACCTAGGGCTGAGGAAACCCCTGGGAGCTGTGGAACTGTCCTGGGTCTGTTGAAGCTTGCAAGTCCTGGATCAATCCTGGGGCCTGGATTCACAGGAACCCTCTGGGAGCCTGATGCCACAGGAGCTGCCTGGGCTGCTAGAGTTGCCTGGTTCAGCTGGAGATGGCAGGGGCTAGTTAGGCTGGGGTCCTGGATCCACAGGAGCTGCTGGGAATCTTGTGCCAAGGATGATAACTAGGACCACTGGTGCCGGTAAGTGGTGAAGTGACTGGGGGTCTGGATTTTCAGGAGCATACAGGGAGCCACTTAGGACTGCAGGGTCAGCTTGGTGCTGGGCAAGCTGGTTGCAGGATCAGTGGTGAAACAAGGTGCTAAATTCACTCTCTGTCTCCCAACTGGAAGATGGGCTGCCTGGTCTTGAGGGAAGAATGATGGACTGGTGTGAATCTGTCTTTTCTGCTCTCCTCAATGCATCTTTTCATTTCTGTGCTTCATCCAGGTGCTGTGATCTCTCACTTGGAATTCTTGCCTCTTGAGAGGATATTATTGCATGTGGATAGTTATTTAAGTTGATGTTTCTAGAGGGAATAAGAGTTAGAAATCTCCCTGCCATCATTTTGTTCTTTCATATTTTAAAATAAATAAGGGATGGCCTCTTCTCTATCTTTATATCCCTTGTGTACTTTGTTGCCTCACATATAGAGTTGTTCAATAAGTGTTTATTGAATCCAACTAGTGTTAAGTATTGGTAATAAATTCTGTTTATTAGACACTGAGGAGAGCAATGTATCTTGTTCAGAGATATGTAACTTAAGATGTCCATGAAGAACTCAAGGCTGACTCAAAGAAAAGATAAAACATTGATAAATAGAATCCATGGATATAAATGAAAAAACTTAAGGGTATTTATATTTGTACTCCCAGAGCCTTTTATATGGCCTGACAGATAACAGAAACTTAATAAATTGTTGTTGAATAAGCTAGATTTAACTTCAAGAAGAGATTTTTTTATATAATAAAATGTAGACAACTGGGGATATGGATTTTATAAGATTTATGTTTTCATAAGCCTTAGCTCTCTTCTATTACGGCAAGTACTCAAGAATGTTCAAATGGATAAAGATTTTATAATATCTATCATAGATGAAGATAGAAAGGAACTAAGCAAAAATAAACGTACCTAACTTCAAACTAGGATAAATTGTAAGATAAAATAGGAGAATGCGACATGAAGTTCCTTGAATAACAGGGTAAGTTGCTATCTCTTTTCTTACATGTTTGCTTTCCTCCAGCTGAACCAGATTGCAGTCAACCTTCTTCCATACCCACTGTGCCCTCATCCCTGGATTCAACCAAACTTAGATTTAAAATATTTGAAAAAATATTCCAGAAACTTTCAAAAATGTGAATCTTCTGCATACTGGCAACTATTTACATAGATACCATTTACATTGTATAAGGTATTATAAATAATCTAGAGATAATTTAAAGTATATGAGAGAATGTATGCAGGTTGTATACAAATAATGTATGCGTGTGTGATCAGTCACTCAGGTTTATCCAACTCTTTGCAACCCTATGGACAGTAACCCTCCAGGCTCCTCTGCCCATGGGATTTTCCAGTCAAGAATACTGGAGTGGCTTGCCATTTCATCTTCCAAGGGATCTTCCTGACCCAAGGATCGAGCCTGCATCACTTGTGGCTCCTGCATTGGCAGGTGGATTCTTTATCACTGAGCCACTTGGCAAGTCCATATGCAATTAATACACCATTCTATATAAGGACTTGAACATTCTCAGCTTTTGGTCCCTAAACGGGTTCTGGAACTAATCCCCCTCAGCTACCAAGGGATGACTGCTCAAACCTTTTCTCTTAGGTCATATGGTCTTGGGTCTCTAAACGATGACACACAGGGTCCGCCATGTCCATCGCTTCCACTTCAGTTAACTAATGCTGACATTTTCCCCAGTGCCTTGCCTACAAGCCCCTGTAAAACTTAAGAGTGTTTTCTACTGTGGTTATTTGATATATTGTGAGATTTCACAGCATAATTTTTATTACATTGTACTTTTAATTCAAAGTGTTTATTAGTTTGATATAGTGCCATTTGACAATTTTTGCTTTTGTTGCCTATAAAAAATTATTGCCAACTCCAAAGTCCTATACTTTTTTCCTTAATGTTTTTGTCTAGAGGTTTTATTAAGTCTCACATTAAAGTCTTTAATCCATGTTGAAGGTTTTTTTGTGAGTACGGAATAAGGTAAGTGTCCAATTTCATTCTTTCACATGTTTAGGATATGTTTTTCTATTTCTGCAAAGAATTTCATTGAGATTTTGATATGGATTGTGTTGACTCTAACTTGAGTGGCATGAATATTTTAACAATATCAAACTTTAAAATTTCAATACCTTGAGGGAAAAGGAAGTCTATGAGAGTGAGAAATTATTTTTAAGTTAGGTTTATGATAAGGGATTAATATCTAAAATACACAAGGAATTCATATAACTCCAATCAATAACTCAATTATTAAAAAATCAGATAGCCCAATTATAAAATGAGTAAATCATTTAAATAGGTAACTCGAAATAAGATATCCAAATAATCAACACTCATATGAAAAAGTTTCAACTTTACTAATCATAAGAGAAGAGAAATGCAAGTCAAAGACACATACAATGAAGTATCATCTCACACCCATTAGGGTTCAGTTCAGTTCAGTTCAGTCACTCAGTTGTGTCCGACTATTTGTGACCCCATGAACTGCACCAAGCCAGGCCTCCCTATTCATCACCATCTCTCAGCGTTAACTCAGACTCACATCCATTGAGTCCATGATGTCATCCAGCCATCTCATCCTTGGTCATCCCCTTCTCCTCCTGCCCGCAATCCCTCCCAGCATCAGAGTCTTTTCCAATGAGTCAACTCTTCACATGAGGTGGCCAAAGTACTGGAGTTTCAGCTTTAGCATCATTCCTTCCAAAGAAATCCCAGAGCTGATCTCCTTCAAAATGGACTGGTTGTATCTCCTTGCAGTCCAAGGGACTCTCAAGAGTCTTCTCCAACACCACAGTTCAAAAGCATCAATTATTCTGCGCTCAGCTTTGTTCACAGTCCAACTCTCACATGCATACATGACCACAGGAAAAACCATAGCCTTGACTAGATGGACCTTAGTTGGCAAAGTAATGTCTCTGCTTTTCAATATGCTATCTAGGTTGGTCATAACTTTGCTTCCAAGGAGTAAGCGTCTTTTAATTTCATGGCTGCAGTCACCATCTGCAGTGATTTTGGAGCCCCCAAAATAAAGTCTGACACTGTTTCCACTGTTTCCGCATCTATTTCCCATGAAGTGATGGGACCAGATGCCATGATCTTTGTTTTCTGAATGCTGAGCTTTAAGCCAACTTTTTCACTTTCCTCTTTCACATTCATCAAGAGGCCCTTTAGCTCCTCTTCACTTTCTGCCATAAAGGTGGTGTCATCTGCATATCTGAGGTTATTGATATTTCTCCCCACAATCTTGATTCCAGCTTGTGTTTCTTCCAGCCCAGCATTTCTCATGATGTACTCTGCATATAAGTTAAATAAGCAGGGTGACAATATGCAGCCTTGACATACTCCTTTTCCTATTTGGAACCAGTCTGTTGTTCCATGTCCACTTCTAACTGTTGCTTCCTGACCTGCATACAGATTTCTCAAGAGGCAGGTCAGGTGGTCTGGTATTCCCATCTCTTTCAGAATTTTCCACAGTTTATTGTGATCCACACAGTCAAAGGCTTTGGCATAGTGAATAAAGCAGAAATAGATGTTTTTCTGGAACTCTCCTGCTTTTTCCATGATCCAGCAGATGTTGGCAATTTGATCTCTGGTTCCTCTGCCTTTTCTAAAACCAGCTTGAACATCAGGGAGTTCACAGTTCACATATTGCTGAAGGCTGGCTTGGAGAATTTTGAGCATTACTTTACTAGCATGTGAGATGAATGCAACTGTGCAGTAGTTTGAGCATTGTTTGGCATTGCCTTTCTTTGGAATTGGAATGAAAACTGACCTTTTCCAGTCCTGTGGCCACTGCTGAGTTTTCCAAATTTGCTGGCATATTGAGTGCAGCACTTTCACAGCATCATCTTTCAGGATCTGAAACAGCTCCATTGGAATTCCATCTCCTCCTCTAGCTTTGTTCGTAGTGATGCTTTCTAAGGTCCTCTTGATTTCACATTCCAAGATGTCTGGCTCTAGATGAGTGATCACATCATCATGATTATCTGTGTCTGGAAGATCTTTTTGTGCAGTTCTTCCATGTATTCTTGCCACCTCTTCTTAATATCTTCTGCTTCTGTTAGATCCAGACAATTTCTGTCCTTTATCGAGCCCATCTTTGCATGAAATGTTCCCTTGGTATCTCTAATTTTCTTGATGAGATCTCTAGTCTTTCCCATTCTGTTCTTTTCCTTTATTTCTTTGCATTGATCGCTGAAGAAGTCTTTCTTATCCTTTCTTGCTATTCTTTGGAACTCTGCATTCAGATGCTTATATCTTTCTTTTTCTCCTTTGCTTTTCACCTCTCTTCTTTTCACAGCTATTTGTAAGGCCTCCGCAGACAGCCATTTTGCTTTTTTGCATTTCTTTTCTATGGGGATGGTCTTGATCCCTGTCTCCTGTACAATGTCACGAACCTCATTCCATAGTTCATCAGGCACTCTATCTATCAGATCTAGGCCCTTAAATCTATTTCTCATTAGGGTAGTCACTAAAATAAAATGAGATAATAACAAATGTTGGCAAGGGAGGTAGAGAAATTAGAAACTTTGTGAACTGTCAGTGAGAATATGAAGTCCTATAGCTTTTTGGAAAGCAACATGGGGGTTCTCAAAAATTAAAAATTTAATTACCTTGTGATCTTGCTTTGCCTCTAGTATGTATTCAAATGAATTGAAACCAGGATCTCGAAGAAATATTTGCTCACTGAAGTTTACTGCAGCATTATTTACAATAGTCAAGAGGTGGCAGCGATCCAAATGTCCATCGACGGAGAGACGGATAAAGCAAATGTGCTGTGTATGTGCGTGCTCAGTTGCTTCAGTTGTGGCCAACTCTGTGAACTTATGGACCATAGCCCACTAGGCTCTCTGTCCATGGAATTCTCCAGGCATGAAGACTGGAGTGGGTTGCCATGACCTCCTCCAGAGGATCTTCCCAAACCAGGGATTGAACCCATGTCTCCTGCACCTCCCGCATTGCCGGTGCATTCTTTACCACTGAGACATCAGGGAAGCCCCACTGTGTGTGTGTGTGTGTGTGTGTGTGTGTGTGTGTGTGTGTGTGTGTATAGATAGATCGATTATGCAAACTTAAAAAAAGAAAGAAACCTTGTCACGTGCTTTGAAGACATTATACTAAGCAAAATAAGCCAGTCATGAAAGGACAAATACTCTATGAGTCCCTGCATATGAAGTATTTAAAGTTGTCAATGTCATAGAAACAGAAAGTAGAATGGCGATTGCTAAGAAGTGGGGGAGGGAAAATTAGTGTTTAGTGGTTATAGAGTTCAGTTTTACAAGATGAAAAAGTTATAGAGCTCTGCTGCTCAACAAGAATACTGAACTGTGCATTTAAAAACAGTATAAAGGGTATATTTAATTTTATGTGTTTTTAACCCCTAAAATGTGATTAAACACCTTTCTATGTTCTAGTTGAGAAAATGTTCTCTATAATCAGAAATTCAAAGGCCATAGTTCTGGCTTTTGTTATAAACTTAAACTGTATTCCCCAGAAATTTATCTCAGTGGAAACCTGAAGAGGCTTAACACTTGTTCTTAGCTCCTGGTGCTTTCTGAATGTTCAATATGTGGACATTTAATGACAAGGAGTCATGGATTCTGACACTCAAGTAAGTTGGAATTGAAAATAAATTGAAGAATGTGATAAGATTTGTTCAAATGTCTCCAAAACATTTATTGAAATGTCAGTAGTGTACTGTCAAACATACTAATGCTTCAAGCTTCCAATTTCAGTTTTATTTTCACATGTTGCAAATACTTCTCAAAGGTAAGGCACTTGCTAATTTACAAAGTTTCCCCACACATGTTCTCATTTAGTCATCACACCTACCTTACTAGATAGACAAGGAATGCATTATAATTCCCTTTCCATAGATAAAAACACTG
Organism: Nanger dama; assembly: GCA_917880005.1. Taxonomy (NCBI): domain Eukaryota; kingdom Metazoa; phylum Chordata; class Mammalia; order Artiodactyla; family Bovidae; genus Nanger; species Nanger dama. The sequence continues at coordinate 2,652,106 of CAKJTW010000075.1, forward strand.
AAGCGAAGCTCATAAAGAGGCAGTGGTTTTCCAAGGCCCTACACTTCATCACTGGCAGAGCTATTACTCCTACCTATGGTTTTCTGGCTCTAAGTGACACATTCTTTTCGTTATTGCACATATGTCACCGATTGCTTTTATCTATCATCTTTCAGGAGTTAGGAACTTAAGAGGCTGATTAAAGAGCAGTCAGTACTGCTAGCATGTGGGAACCAGAAAAGGTGGGAAGCTATATGGTCAAGTTCAACTGGACTGCCTGAACGTTCTCTTAAGTTACTAAACACACAGCTATTGTTTATTTGAGCAACAGAGAAGTCTGTGCTAAGGTAAGTTCTTCAGCCTGATTTATTGAATATAGGGATTAACTAAAAACATCTGCCAAGATCAATCTAACATAAATAGTAAAGTCTATTAAAAATCTGATTTTATGCAGACAGGCTTTGACAAATATCCCTATGATGGATTTTTGGACATGATGGGGAATACACATTTCATTGCTTACATGGTCAGTCCTTCTCCCAGTCCCTTAAAACAAAGCTGTATGAAACAATATAAGTACATTTTGTCCTGGTAGCCACTGGAATTTGCTCACACATTAAAGCTTTCTTGAGAATGCTGAGTTCAGTTCTTAAAGGTTCTTGGCATTCGTGTTCCTACCCTCATAAGACAGTACTTCAATTTTTTTCCCCTTTGGAACTATTCTTCTTATTTCTCTTTCATATCATTATTTCATCAGATGTATGTGCTCAATATGATTCCAATTTTGTTTTGTTTGTTGGACCAGTGAACCAGGGTAACCCAAGGCATGGGGCCAAGCATCTGGGAACAATAAAATCAACATTACAGTCGAAGAACATCAAGAATCCTGTAACCATAAGGTAATATGAAGTATATTTGGTAGCTATGAAGAATGCATAATACTGTTATTTTCCTGTGATAGTTATGTTCTCTGAATTGACAGAAATAGGTCAAAGATCACTGATAGCATACTTGCAGCTCATGAGGCCAAGAGAAAACAGCACTTGTCCTTTGCATCTGGTCCATATTTTGGTTTCAATTTATCATTTCTTCTGAGATCCTCAGAATCACAGAACCTTAAAAACTGCAAATAAAACACGTTCCATCAGGTCACACATTTGTTAATAGAAAAGGAGGGCAGATTGTCTTTATGCAACTTGTTTTCTTGTGTTCATCAGATTTTATTCCACAGTTGGGATCCTGCATAGATGTGGAAGAGTCTATGAAAACTTATTTCCCTTTGCGATTAATTTCAAATTTTTTTTTCTTCATCTAGGCACATTATTTTGTCCCTAGAACATAGAATAGTTTTAGGTAGTTAGTCGTTGCCAAGGTACATTTGGTGACTGAATAAATAAATGATTCTTTACCAACTAGCCACCAAGGAAGCCCAATTGATAAAATACTCTCAGGTTTCTCTTTTTACCTAATTATAAGCTATATCTTTCTTTTTGACGTATTATCCTCTTATTTTTGGTATGTACTTTACAGGTAATAACTATTTAAATAAACCCTTTTCATTTAAGTTTTTAGTTATTAAATCAGAAGGAGATGCTCACTATTTTCCATTGCTTATACAAATTTCTAACTTGATTACCTTAAAATTTTTCCCATCCCTTAATAACTTCAGAGGGAAGGGTTTATACTTTAAACTTGATTCACTTTTTTCATTTCTACTTCCATACAAGTTGTTTTTCTTGAGTTTACAGTGAGCATTTTTGAACAGGTACCAGAGACAAGTACCAGAGACATACTTTTACATTTCTAAGGCTTACAGTTTTAAGGTTTGCTATTCTTAAAACCTTCCTTAAAATGTTTCTAGAATTTTTTAAGATTCTCTTTCAAGAAGGACAGTTTCTGAATTAAGGTGATAAAAGTTCTTTTAGATCTAGCAGTTCATGGGAGAGTATAAATTAACAATGGAATATATAATTTTAATTAAATACAATAACATTAAACAATATTAAATGCATTGGTATCAGTAAATGAATTAATATCTGTACAAAGAAAAATTAATGAGCTTGTTTGCATGAAGAACCCATTTGACCATTTTAACTTCCTTAGTGAAGAGGAGCTAAAAGCCTCTTGATGAAAGTGATAGAGGAGAGTGAAAAAGTTGGCTTAAAGCTCAGCATTCAGAAAACTAAGATCATGGCATCTGGCCCCATCACTTCATGGGAAATAGATGCGGAAACAGTGGAAACAATGTCAGACTATTTTGGGGGCTCCAAAATCACTGCAGATGGTGACTGCAGCCATGAAATTAAAAGACGCTTACTCCTTGGAAGAAAAGTTATGACCAACCTAGATAGTGTATTCAAAAGCAGAGACATTACTTTACCAACAAAGATTCATCTAGTCAAGGCTATGGTTTTTCCAGTAGTCATGTATGGATGTGAGAGTTGTACTGTGAAGAAGGCTGAGCACCGAAGAATTGATGCTTTGGAACTGTGGTGTTGGAGAAGACTCTTGAGAGTCCCTTGGACTGCAAGGAGATCCAACCAGTCCATTCTGAAGGAGATCAGCTCTGGGATTTCTTTGGAGGGAATGATGCTGAAGCTGAAACTCCAGTACTTTGGCCACCTCATGAGAAGAGTTGACTCATTGGAAAAGACTCTGATGCTGGGAGGGATTGGGGGCAAGAGGAGAAGGGGATGATAGAGGATGAGATGGCTGGATGGCATCACTGACTCGATGGATGTAAGTCTGAGTGAACTCCGGGAGATGGTGATAGACAGGGATGCCTGGTGTGCTGCGATTCATGGGGTCGCAAATAGTCGGGCACGACTGAGCGACTGAACTGAACTGAACTTAACCAGTAAATTAATTAAATACAAGTTTAGTCAAACAAAGCAAAACCAAGCAAGCAAACAAGCAAAACCTTCCTTAAGAAAGTCAATTTATTTACCCTTTTTATACTGGGAACATAATAACCATAAAAAGACTTCATAAAACCACTCAAGTAATCTTTGATTACATCTTCAGAGAAAAATCATATTAAACTTTATGTTTCTACTGTCCTTTCTTGCCTTTCTATTAACAAGTCTTATAATCCAAAGGAAAAATATAAAATATTTCCATTCAAGGAATGCTGGCTCAACATATAAGGAAAAAAACAAGGTTTATATTTTCTCTGCCTAATTCATGCAAAGATTGTATTGGCTTTAGTTTATTGACCAAAAAAATGTGTACTTTGTTGTCAGCTCTACACAGCACATTTGGCCTCTTTGAACATTTCTGCTATAGACAATCAGCAATAGAGAGGGCTACACAAAAGGTAACTGTTAACTCATTTCTTAATTAAAAGGCCCTGCACATTGAATAATCACATTTGTTCTCAACTCTTGGAACTTGAAAAAGATGCCTCATTTTCCCATAAATTTTCACTATCTGGATCCCTTAACAGCTTCCTTACAATTTGCTTATGTCTCTTTAAAAAAGAAGATGAAGTAAAATGACATTTGTTTCCTTTGGTAAAAAAAAAAAAAAAAAATTAGAAAGGAAAATAGTACTTTATATTCTTTATCATATCACTTTTTGTAAGTGTTGAATATATTCCTGTTTATTTTTCTATGTTCTGTTTTGTAGCCTTAAGAAGTGTTTCAAACATATCTGAATGTATAAAATAAGAGTAAATGCCCTACATGGTGTGATGCTGCATTATATATAAAACCGTGTGCATATATTAAATTTTGTCTCTCAAAAAAAAAAAAAAAAATTAGACCTGAAGACCACATCCTGCCACTCATTTGTCACTCTTTTAAGTCTCCATTCAACTCTTAGGTCGGAGAAGGCAATGGTACCCCACTCCAGTGCTCTTGCCTGGAAAATCCCATGGATGAAGGAGCCTGGTGGGCTACAGTCCATGGGATTGCTAAAAGTCTGACATGACTGAGTGACTTCACTTTCACTTTTCACTTTCATGCATTGGAGAAGGAAATGGCAACCCACTCCAGTGTTCCTGCCTGGAGAACCCAGGGATGGGGGAGCCTGGTGGGCTGCCGTCTATGGGGTCACACAGAGTCGGACAGGACTGAAGCGACTTAGCAGCAGCAGCAGCAGCAGCAACTCTTAGGTTGTGTGGGTAGCAAAACTACTATGAGGAATCTTTTGATATTTGTCCTGGCCTCAACTAGAGAGAAGATGATTTGTCTCTGAGAACTCAGGCCCAGTTCTGTCAGACATGGCTCAAAGCACTAAGTGAAAATGAATGGGCTTCCTTAGCATTTAGTACTAAATTAATTTTATATTCTTTTTATTTGCTGGTTAGATCATTTATGAACAAATGCTTTCTCTGAAGAACTGAATTTACATTTCTTACTGCAGGTGTTCATAAGTTCTGTTATCACATCTACAAAGCTACAGGGCATTCAATAAGTATATTTCTTTTGCAGTATACTTTTTATTTTTTATGAACTTTTATTGGAGTACAGTTGATTAACAATGTTGTATTAGTTTCTGCTATACAGCAAAGTGAATCTGTTATGCATATACACATAACTACTCTTTTAAAATTCTTTTTCCCATATAGGTCATTATAGAATATTGGATAGAGTTCCTTGTGCTATACAGGAGGTTCTTTTTTCCTTTTTTTTTTGGCAATCTTTCTTTTTTGCCTTTGGAGTACTATTGTTTTATATTGTTGTGTTAGTTTCTGCTCATCTTGGTGCTCTGTGATGATCTAGATGGGTGGGATGGGGATAGGGATGGGAAGGAGGTCCAAAAGGAAGGGGATATATATGCATACATGTGGCTGATTCACATCATTGTATAATAGATGCTTCTCTATGTACTGTTTGGTTGGGCACCACATCAATCAGAGCAATAATTATAAAAATAATAATGGTAACAATGACATTACCTTAAGGAGGACTTGCTACATGCCAGGCAATGTTTTCCTAGGGATGATGACATGGTGATGAGTATATCATGAATGTATCACTTTCTCACCAACTTTCATTTAGAAATAAGGTGACATTTAATTTCACACCCAAATGTCAACAAATTCAATCTCCCATCCTTTCTGAGTCTACCAGGTTCCTCTTCCAGAGCAGTGTCTGAGATTTCCTCTCAAAAACATGTATATGCTTCAAGCATTTATCCTCTTTCACTTGTCTCTCCAACTGGTCATCCTACTTTGATTTGACTCAGAAAATCACCTAAAATCTCATGCCTCCAGGTTAATTGCTGCTGGTTCAAGACTATAATATTTTAAAATTCTTAGGATAATCATTTTTAAAGTATAAATAAATACACAACTATATATATAAATATGCATTTTATGTATATTGCATATAATTATATGTGTGTGTTCAGTCACTTAGTCTTGCCCAAAATTTTGCGACCCCATGGTCTATAGCCTGCCAGTCTCCTCTGTCCATGGGATTTCCCAGGCAAGAATACCAGAGTGGTTTTCTATTTCCTTCTCCTGATGATCTTCCAACACAGAGACTGAACCCATGTCTTTTTATGTCTCCTGCATTGGCAGGCAGATTCTGTACCATTGGGCTACCTGGGAAGCCCCACATATAGTTATATATAATTAATAGTTTGATCTATTTATATATATTAATAGATTAATAGTGATGGACGTGAGTCTGAGTGAACTCCAAGAGCTGGTGATGGACAGGGTGGCCTGGAGTGCTGTGATTCATGGGGTTGCAAAGAGTCGGACATGACTGAGCAACTGAACTGAACTGGCTGAATAGTCTATATCAACAGACTGTGAAACAAATTAATTAATTAATTGAACATTTTGCTACTATAAATAGATAGTCTTAAGAAATAAAGACCAAATCCACCCTCACAGTCCCTTCCAAACTTCTACTGCTTCTCTGAGCTGAAAGCACGGTAATTCCTCACAAGAAGATTCGGTTTTCATGTCATGTCTTGGGGTTTATATCCAACTTTCTTCAGCCTCAGAGATGAGAAGACATCCTTCCAAAAGATCAGGAACAACTTAATTCTGTCCCCTAGATGAATGAAATGATAACATCTATTTACAGAGGTGGTTGCTTTGATGGATATTCACTCATTTGAAATTATCTCATCTATTTATCCACCAGATATAAAATTTCCAGTATGAGGCATGATGCTAAGTGATAACAAACAACAAGAGCAAAATTGTTCTTTGTTTTTTTAAGATCGTATACTCTGTTGGAGGAGATGTTGCATATCTTAAAGACAGGCAATTTTAACTTAAATATATGTGAGACACTAGAGTTCTGTTCCTGAAGCACTCTAGCATTCTTTTTCAAATTTTTTTTCTACTGTGAAGGAAAAATCCATCCTGAGTTTGTCTGTTACACATACATACACACACACACATGCACAAACCTCCCTAGAGCAAACAAACACAAATATTTGGTAATAAAATGAGAATGAGGGGAAATAATTGTAATCCTGCCTGGTTCTGCTTATGTTAATGAACCAGATTATGATACCAAAGAGAATATTTAGCAGTTTACTTTGATGCACCTCAGTTTTGATTACTTTGCTGGTTGAAGCCTTCCTCATGAATAAGGAATATATATTTACTTCATTATTTTCACAATTAAGTGACTTCTTCCTATGATTTTTTTATACCAAAATAGGCATTGCTAAAGGTGACTTCAGCTATGGATAACAATTGTTACTACTAATACTATTTCTATTATTATACAACTACCATTATTTTTATTACTATTATAAATATGCTTTTTGAGCTTCAAAGAAGATGAACTTGTTCATACTTCTTTTCAAACATTTTTCTCATGAATCTTTAAATCTCCATCAGTTTACTTGTCAAATTTATTTTAATATGAAATTGCACATTTATAGACAATAACTTATTCAAATTTTGCAATTATTATCTTTCTGAATCCATACTTTTGCTTTTTACCTCTATGCTATGAGGTAGGGGGAATTTGTTTTCTTTAGAAGACTGATGACTTACTTTTCCGAACATAACTTATCCAGCTCAACTCGCTAATATGTTGGAAGAGAGATGGAGAATAGAAAAATAAGCCATCCATGCCAAGATAAATGACAAAGAAAAGTCTTTACAGTGACATGGAGGAAAAGCTACAAGAAATGTACAAATAATATTTGATTTTTGAATTTATTAACCCAGAGTGATTTCAGCAGACTGGTTAGTAATTTTCAAATATCTTTGTCAAAACTTTCTCCTAATTTTCATTATGAAAACAATACCTTCTATGCATGTTCCAAATTTAAAATAATGCTAAATATATTTTATGTAAATTTTAAAATAAGAGCTAATTCACCTCCCAAAATGTCAGATTCACTTCTTTGATAGCTCAGGCTCTGTATCACTGCTCCCTGCCTCCAGCAGCCTGGTGGTTCATATATAAAGACTTAAGTTTTCATCCTTCACAACAACATGAGCTCCCTCCAAAAGAAACACACTTGCACACACATACAGACACACACACACACTTAAGCCTGAGTTATTATATGTATATATAAAGTAGAATCATGAATTCTAGCATACTACAATTGGAGGACAGTCTGCCAGTCTTATACATGAACTGAAAGAGGGCTCCTTATTAACAAGATAAGTAAAAGGTTGAAACCAAATATCTAATTCTAAAATTTTAAGTTAACTACAGATTAATGATAATGATTAATCACCCCAGCAAAGGGTGATCCTTCTCTCTCAGTGTGTAATTTGAAAGGTTCTATTATTCTTGCCTTGAGAACCTCATGAACAGTATGAAAAGGCAAAATGATAGGATACTGAAAGAGGAACTCCCCAGGTCAGTAGGTGCCCTATGTGCTATCAGTGGAGAAATAACTCCAGAAAGAATGAAGGGATGGAGCCAAAGCAAAAACAATACCCAGCTGTGGATGTGACTGGTGATAAAAGCAAGGTCCTATGCTATAAAGAGCAATACTGTATAGGAACCTGGAATGTCAGGTTCATGAATCAAGGCAAATTGGAAGTGGTCAAACAAGAGATGGCGACAATGAACGTCTACATTCTAGGAATCAGCGAACTAAAATGGGCTGGAATGGGTTAAGTTAGCTCAGATGACCATTTTATCTACTACTGCAGGCAAGAATCCCTCAGAAGAAATGGAGTAACCATCATGGTCAACAAAAGAGTCCGAAATGCAGTACTTGGATGCAGTCTCAAAAACGACAGAATGATCTCTTTTTATTTCCAAGGCAAACCATTCAATATCACAGTAATCCAAGTCTATGCCACAACCAGTAACGCTGAAGAAGCTGAAGTTGGATGGTTCTATGAAGACCTACAAGACCTTTTAGAACACCCAAAAAAGATATCCTTTTCATTATAGGGGACTGGAATGCAAAAGTAGGAAGTCAGGAAACACCTGGAGTAACAGACAAATTTGGCTTTGGCGTACAGAATGAAGCAGGGCAAAGACTGAAGAGTTTTCCCCAAAAGAACACACGGGTCATAGCAAACACCCTCTTCCACCAACACAAGAGAAGTCTCGACACATGGACATTACCAGATGGTCAATACTGAAATCAGATTGATTATATTCTTTGCAGCCAAAGATGGAGAAGCTCTATACAGTCAGCAGAAACAAGACTGGGAGCTGACTGTAGCTCAGATCATGAGCTCCTTATTGCCAAATTCAGACTTAAATTGAAGAAAGTAGGGAAAACCACTCGACCATTCAGGTATGACCTAGATCAAATCTGTTATAAGTATACAGTGGAAGTGAGAAAGAGATTTAAGGGACTAGATCTGATAGACAGAGTGCCTGATGAACTATGGAATGAGGTTCGTGACATTGTACAGGAGACAGGGATCAAGACCATCCCCATGGAAAAGAAGTGCAAAAAGCAAAATGGCTGTCTTGGGACGCCTTACAAATAGCTGTGAAAAGAAGAGAGGCAAAAGCAAAGGAGAAAAGGAAAGATATAAGCATTTGAATGCAGAGTTCCAAAGAATAACAAGGAGAGATAAGAAAGTCTTTCTCAGTGATCAATCCAAAGAAATAGAGGAAAGCAATAGAATGGAAAAAACTAGAGATCTCTTCAAGAAAGTCAGAGATAGCAAGGGAACATTTCATGCAAAGATGAGCTCGATAAAGGACAGAAATTGTCTGGACCTAAGAGAAGCAGAAGATATTAAGAAGAGGTGGCAAGAATACACAGAAGAATTGTACAGAAAAGATCTTCACGACCAAGATAATCACGATGGTGTGATCACTCACCTAGAGTCAGACATCCTGGAATGTGAAGTCAAGTGGGCCTTAGAAAGCATCACTACGAACAAAGCTAGTGGAGGTGATGGAATTCCAGTGGAGCTGTTTCAGATCCTGAAAGATGATGCTGTGAAAGTGCTGCCCTCAATATGCCAGCAAATTTGGAAAACTCAGCAGCGGCCACAGGACTGGAAAAAGTTTTCATTCCAATTCCAAAGAATGGCAATGCCAAAGAATGCTCAAAGTACCACACAATTACACTCATCTCACATGCTAGTAAAGTAATGCTCAAAATTCTCCAAGCCAGGCTTCAGCAATACATGAACTATGAACTTCCAGATGTTCAAGCTGGTTTTAGAAAAGACAGAGGAACCAGAGATCAAATTGCCAACATCTGCTAGATCATGGAAAAAGCAAGAGAGTTCCAGAAAAAACATCTATTTTCCGCTTTATTGACTATGCCAAAGCCTTTAACTGTGTGGATCACAGTAAACTGTGGAAAATTCTGAAAGAGATGGGAATACCAAACCACTTGACCTGCCTCCTGAGAAATCTGTATGCAGGTCAGGAAGCAACAGTTAGAAATGGACATGGAACAACAGACTGGTTCCAAATAGGAAAAGGAGTACGTTAAGGCTGCATATTGTCACCCTGCTTATTTAACTTATATGTAGAGTACATTATGATAAATGCTGGTTGGAGGAAGCACAAGCTGGAATCAAGATTGCCAGGAGAAATATCAATAACCTCAGATATGCAGATGACACAATGAAAAAGAACTAAAGAGCCTCTTGATGAAAGTGAACGAAGAGAGTGAAAAGTTGGCTTAAAGCTCAACATTCAGAAAACTAACATCATGGCATCCGGTCCCATCATTCCATGACAAATAGATGGAGAATGGGTGGCAGACTTTATTTTCTTGGCTTCCAAAATCACTGCAGATGGTAATTGTAGCCATGAAATAAAAAGATGCTTATTCCTTGGAAGAAAAGTTATGACCAACCTAGACAGCATATTCAAAGCAGAGACATTACTTTGCCAACAAAGGTCCATCTAGTCAAAGCTATGGTTTTTCCAGTAGTCATGTATGGATGTGAGAGTTGGACTATAAAAAAGGCTGAGTGCTGAAGAATTGATGCTTTTGAACTGTGGTGTTGGAGAAGACTCTTTAGAGTCCCTTGGACTGCAGGGAGATCCAACCAGTCCATCCTAAAGGAAATCAGTCCTGATATTCATTGGAAAGACTGATGTTGAAGCTGAAACTACAATACTTTGGCTACCTGATGCCAAGAATGGACTCACTGGAAAAGACCCTGATTCTGGGAAAGATTGAAGGCAGGAAGAGAAGGGGAAGTCAGAGGATGAGATGGTTGGATGATATCACTGACTTAGTGGACAAGAGTTTGAGTAAACTCCGGGAGCTGGTGATGGACAGAGAGGCCTGTCTTGATGCAGTCCATGGGTTCGAAACAGTCGGACACTACTGAGTGACTGGACTGAACTGAAGATCAACCTTCTTTTCCTTCCCGTAAATGTTGATCTTAGACAAGGTCACTCTGCATCCCCATAAAGAAGTCAGAGTTGTTTAATATCTGTAGTTAAAAAAACAACAACAACAACAACTCTAGTTTTGAAAACTAAGGGCCTTTTAGTGCATTTCCTGACTTCTTATTTTAAGATGATGAAAGGGAGAGGCAGGCAAATTGTGTTACAGCTAGGTTTAACATTAAAACATTGCTCCAATTATTCATGTTCCCCATTCTTCTTCTAAGTCATATCATAGTCTCTTGTTTTCATTGTTAAGCTAATGTAATTGGAAAACATTTAAAATCTTTTATTAAGACATCCAAATAATTGTTGATAGATTATAGGATCTAAATTTTAAACTTTTAAGTTGCATACAGAAAAGTTGCCTCAAAGAAGTTGTACATGTAAAGTACATGAAGTGCTTCGTCAATTTGGCAATGCTCTATAAATGTGTAGAAACTAATGTGTAGAAACCTTCTGATTCCACTCCAGTTTTCCCCTTTCTGAGGCCAACTTATGAAATGCCTGTATAAGCTTTTTTCCACTCTGTTCATTACTATAACCCCCGGAGACTAGACAGTTCCTATGATACTAGTAATTCTTATCATACTATCCTATCATTCTAGGATGTAGTAATTGCTCTATAGCTATTTGCTGAATACATAAATGAATACCCCCAAATTCCCCATAGTCATGTGAGCTTCTTTGATTCTAGTAATTCAGCAGAAGAGAATATTTATTAAAATATCTGAACCTTCCCAAGCCTCTAGCTAAGTTTTGTTTTTGTATGCTCACCTTTCAGAATCTTATGGCAAGGTAGTTTTATTTTCCATCATCAGACACATGTACACACAACACATATGACATAGAAGATTGAAGAACTCTAATAAATACCCAGATGTTATATAAATATATAGGCTTCCCGAGTGGCTCAGCAGTAAAGAAAGTGCCTGCAGTGGAGGAGATGCAGGAGATGTGGGTTCATCCCTGGGTGGGGAAGATCCCCTGGAGGATGGCATGGCAACCCACTCCAGTATTCTTGCCTGGAGAATCCCATGGACAGAGGAGCCTGGTGGGCTACAGTCCATAGAGTTACACAGAGTCAGATACAACTGAAGTGACTTAGCATGCACTCACGTGTGTATCACATGCACATATATTTATACATATATATGCATTTCCATTTTCAAAAAGCAGAAAATGTGTGAGTACAATCAAACTAAAAAGATACATCTGGTTGCCATATAAAAAGGCAATGTCTTGACAACTGTTAATTAAAAGTTGTGCAGGAATTTTCTCACAAAGCCCATGAATCCTAGAAGTAATGCTGATAATCTTTCCGAAAACTTAGAAGTTATCCTGTTTTAAGTTACTTTTCTAATCACATAATTTTTTCAGTGAAAGTTATATTTTGTAGTCATAAATGAGAAGACCCCCAAGGGTTCTTCTCAGTTACAGGCAACTCTCCAAATCATTGTTAAGAACTGAACAATGATTTCTTAATACCAACTTGGCAATTCCACTAAACCTTATCTATCCCAACTTTCCCCATCACGGAGTTTTGAAAGAGACTTTAGTAATCCCTGTGAGAGAAGCTTGCATTTAGACTAGTCATGTCCCATTTTCTCTCTGCTTAATAATACTTTGGGTTTGGAGTAAAAATGTGCTCAGGTCTACATTTGCTTTTATATGCCAACTAGACATGGCCATGGTACAAATTCCTAGTTACTGATATGTAAGGCAAAAATCTAATAAGACTTTGTTTCTAAAAATCATATATTCTTACAGCCCAGCTGACACTTTAATTGTAGGCTAGTGAGATCCTAAGCAGAAGACCAACTTAAACATGTCAGGACTCCTGACCCACAGAAATTGAGATAATAAATGCATGTTGCTTTTGAAAAATGTGTGTGTGTGTATACATTCCTACTGGAAGGAGCCAGCACAGTAGGCAATACCATTTGTTCTTCTTACTGCTACCTTAAATGTAGGAACTGTGTTTGGAGCTATGGTTGCCATTTTATCCATGAGATAAAAAACAACCTAGGAATAGTGGAGCAGAAATCTGGAAAAATCTTATGTCTAAAAGGGTGATGTGGATTCACTGGCCCTGTGTTAAGACAGTTCATCTCCAGACCATTCCCTATGTAAGAAAAATAAACCAATATTTGTTGAAGTTATTAGTTAATTTTCTGCTATCTGCAGCCCACAGTATTTTTGTTATTGTTTCATTTTAATGCCTTTATTTTGTAAGAAAAGAAAAACTGAAGCTCAATGAGAACATACAATTTGGCCAGAGCTATAGATACTTTGCAAGAACTCCTGCCTCTAGGGCTTCCCTCACAGCTCAGTTGGTAAAGAGTCCACTCCTGGGTCAGGAAGAACATCTGGAGAAGGGATAGGCTACCTACTCCAGTATTCTTGGACTTCCCTTGTGGCTCAGCTGGTAAAGAATCTGCCTGCAATGTGGGAGACCTGGGTTTGATCCCTGGGTTGGGAAGATCCCTTGGAGAAGGGAAAGGGTCCTCACCCCAGTATTCTGGCCTGGAGAATTCTACCGACTGTATAGTTCATGAGGTTGCAAAGAGGTGGACATAACTGAGCGACTTTCACTTTCTTCCTTTCTTTGATTTTCCTGCCTCTCAGGATGCCCACACCCTGGAGCCACTGAGTAAGATTAGGGTTCTACTTCATCTGCCTGTTTAAGGCAAGGATAAGTGAAGGCAGCAAAATGCTCATTGTGGAAAATGTGAAATTGTTGATGAGAATGAGTGTTAGGCTATAATACTAGGTAATATATAATAGTTGTATACAATAGTAATCTTTCTGATGATTTTATGTAACATGTTGAATTCAAATTACTATCATCTGCAATAAAATATGTGTTCATTATTGCATCAGAACACCTGGATGACAAGTCAGAAGAACCACCATTCATCAAGTTATCATTTATCCGCAGCTCTAATTATCCAACAATCTGAACATTTTGGCATCATGTAGAACCAGTCAGGTTAAGCACTGAAGTAAGGAGGCAATTTTCTCCTGAATTTGAGCAATGTACCTTTAGTGATTCAGACTTTCAATCTTCACTTTTCCTTGTGCTTATTTTTGGTCTTAACAAAACGTCCCAGAAGATTTTAGACTGACTATACATCATCTATGCTTTATTTCAGTCTTCAGTAATTAATTATGCTAAATCAAATGAAAGTTTACAACTTCTTATATGCCTCCTTACAAAGGAAGATTTTTTTTTCTCAGTTACTAGTGCTAAATCCCAGTTCCAGGCATAGCTTTCTCTTTGTCACATTTCCATGCATATTACTCACAAACAAATAAATTCTCTAGTAAAGCACTTGGCATCTTTATCTTCCTTGATGAAAATGCAATTCTGAGATTTCCAGTTACACATATGGACCAGATGTGAAACCCGACTTAAGTGAGCAGGGAATTCAGTATGGTTTTGCAATCATGGGACACACACTGTATCTATTTTATGCTGATATTTCCTTTATAATTCCTTTTTTGCAGGACAGCTGCTGCAAGTGCCTGAGTGGCCCCTCTTGGCATGTTCTTTCTCTTTTGTGCCTTTTCCGTTTCTCCAGTCTAATGAAAAAAACCTAGAAATGGAGGCAAAGTGGAAATAGTACTTCCTGCTTTATCTCTATTATGTTAATACAAATACATGGCATGTATCTCCTTTTTCTCTGTGCCCATGGTAGAGAGTAAGAGTTCGTTATGGCACTCTTTTTAATTTGAATTTGCCTTTTGAGGATTTCTCTGGCAGTCTAGTGGTTAAAGACTGCATGTTTCCAATGCAGGGAGTGTGGGTTCACCCCTGGTAAGGGAGCTAAGATCCACAGAACTTACAGCATGGAAACAAACAAAAACTAATTAAAGAAAATTTGCTTTTGATTTTTCAAAGCACATTATAGTACAGTCAGCTCAAATTGGCACTCAGTCTACTTGTAGCCACTATAATCTTCTTAATCTAAATTTAATGTTTATTTTTCCACATTTCAGTCTGTACCTTTGGAATAAAAATTCTGAGTAATTTTTTTTCAATGACTGTGATGAAAATAAATAAAATTCTTCGGCATGTGTGTGAGTGTGTGTGTGTGTGATTTCAAACCGGAAGGAATAGTAACTCCATTGGAAAGCACAAATTCCAAAACATATCACAAATTAATCCACCTCTTTTCATCTTAGTTTCTTTAAGTTAAAGTAGAGCCACTGTTTCTCTCACCAAAACTACTACCACAATCTTATATTTCTCTTCTTATATCCACTGTACCTAGGTCCATCCAGTGTAACATATATTGGAACCACACTCACTTCTAAAATCTATCAGTGAAACTCATCACACACATACAACACTAAAACATGACATGGTCTACAAAATCTGGCCATGTTTGGTTCTTTTATTTATTGTATTCTGACCATCAAATATGTTTTACAATATTCACTTCATTCTACCTACCAGGATCTTCCGCTTCTCAAATTGCTGTATTTCTTTCTGCCCAAGGTATGCTCTTTAATCTGCATTCATTTAATTTGTATTTATTAAGTGCTTGATTATATCAAGCCACTCACCTATTTATCCAGTTGTTTCCCACTTAAATTCAGATTACAGCACAAATACCCCCTCCAAAGACTTCTGACTACAACAGAACTTCTATGTGTTCAGTAAAGTTCATTAACTCTTCTTTCCAGCCATAGTTCTACAAGTCTCAGTTTGTCCTTGAATCTCCAGGGGGCACGTGACTAGTACTCCCCTATTGAATGTGAATGGAACTGTGACATGTCAGTTCCAGGATGAAAGGTTTAAGAAATGGTAGAAGCAAAAGACGCCCAATTTTCTAGCTATTAGAAACTGCCCACTTCCTTGGCTCTTGTCTGCATAACACTGTGACTTCTGCTTCTATATCTTCTCTGACTTGGAATTTTATGAGAACTCTTTTGAGCACACTGGGCCCAACTGAATAATCCAGAACAACCTTTTCATCTCAAATCTTTAATTAAATCACATTTCCAAATTTCCTTTACCATGTTAGCTAACACATTTATAGATCCTGGAACATGGACATCTTTGGGTAGGAGTAATATATTTCTGTCTACCACATCAAGTGATAAGATAGAAGCTTACAAAAGGATCAGAACAAAAAGTCTCACTAACATTCAACTCTGAGGTAAAGATGAACTTAGAAAGGTAACTTTTCTACTAAAGCACATTATCCCAAGAAGCTTCAAAATAGCCATCATTAAAGAACGAATCATAGAGGGAAGGAAGATAACAAAATTGAGAACAAATAAAATAAAGATAAAAAGGACATCTTTGTGGATAGTAGCCTATGAGCTTGTCGGTAAACAAATAGAATAAAAGCTTAGTAAATGTTCTTGGGAATTGTATTGACATTGAAAAAAATGAGCTGAGAGCAAAAAAATTTGTCTTTTCAAACCTCAAAAAACTTTCAAGTTCTGCACTTGAATCAGCTGGAAATGGACTTTGGGATGATATACCCCTCAATGAGGGCATGACCACAGCCCCTTCTTTAGACGTCATTATGAAAGATAATGCATGAATAAAAACCTTCCAGAAGGAATAACCAAGGGCTAGGGAGAACCCTGAACATTGGAGTTATTCCCAGAAAGTGGAGTCAGGACTGAATCAAGGAAATTTCTCTCACTTCCAAAAACAGAAAACTCGTAATACCTTTAGGCAGAATTTCTTCCTTACAGTAAATCAGCAACTGCTGTATTTTCCCCTTCTTTTCATCTGGCTTGAATTATCTGCTGTAGTTATGCTTTCTTTTCCTCCCATGATTACATCATAGATATGTGGGGACAGAGGGACAGACACTACCTGGAATAATTACCATGGAAACTTGCTTTGAATTTATAGACTCCTTCTATAGTGATGGATCCAACTTCTTTTTCAATAGTGGGCTTTGAGTCCAAAAACAAGCTTGGTTGTAAACACTGGGCAAGAGACCATGATTTCTAAATGGGGCTATTGCCTTTGTTTTCTTGATCATCCCTCAGTTTTATGGCTATATATATTGAGTAGGAACTTTGTTAGTCACCCGTCTATGGTAGACAAAACAAGTTCTATTGACTATGTCTGCAGGTCTTTGTAGTCAGACACCCCTGCTACCTATCTGATATTGTCTACCTGGCTTCTGACAATTATGCAAAAACATCTTAACTCTATTGTTTGGGGTTTTATCAGCTGCACTGTATTACAGAACTCAGTTCTGAAATAGTACTTCTTATTTTCAATCAGAGGTTACCCTTGGACTTCTACATTATTTTGCTGTTCCACTTACAAGTGCAATTTTTTTTTTTTTTTTGCCTTAGTAAATGGTATAGTTTCTTTGTATTCACAGGGGACATTGTTCTCTGTTCAGTTATCTGATGTTATATATAGTATCCACTTTAGCACAATCAAATCTTTGAAATATTAAAATACTTTCCTTCATCATCAGCCATAGCAGTTCTAGCCATAGTTTTTTCCATTCTTCTAGGAGTCACCTTTGTAGCATTTTTGCATCATCTTGGTGTGTTTGCCAGGATTTTACATTTTGTATATCCAGAGAGTGTTCTGAAATCCTTTACTGAATGTGTTCCAGCCTCCTTAATCAATCAAACACCTTCAAAGTCTTCTCCCATGTATCCTCTCCCAGCTCTTGTCATTGTCTAAATCTTGCTTTTTTTTTAAGAGTATATTCCTTTTCTCCCTGTCAGGATCAGCATATTCCTTAATACCTTGGGTGTTCATTGGAAGGACTGATGCTGAAGCTGAAACTCCAATACTTTGGCCACCTGATGCAAAGAGCTGACTCATTTGAAAAGACCCGGATGCTGGGAAAGATTGAGGGCATGAGGAGATGAGACAGGGGATGAGATGGTTGGATGGCATCACCGACTCAATGGACATGAGTTTGGGTAGGCTCTGGGAGTTGGTGATGGACAGGGAGGCCTGGTATGCTGCAGTTCACAAGGTCACAAAGAGGTGGACATGACTGAGCAATTAAATTAAACTGAACTGAACCTTATTACTGCCCTGATGTTGAGAATGTACAACTATTTAAAAATATATGAATTTGGAAAGTCTTTCGTATTTTAAAATGTTACTAAAGATTGTTATATTGTAGGAAAATGTAGCCCATACCCAACAGACATGGAGGTGGGATCCATGGTGTGTTTGTGTACATATGCAGAATGGAGGTTGTGGGGAAGGGAGAGAGAAAGGGGGCATTTGACAACTTCTCCAAATGAGCACTTCATGTTTTAGGGAGATGATATACTGTTTGAACTGGAGGAAATAGTCAATGGATTCTGACCATTATTATTGTTATAGACACTTAGTTGACATTCAAAGACTATGGATTGATATCCAAAAATTATAGTTACATAGTTAACTTTTAAGACAAGATTCAAGTAATATAGTCACACTGTAGTTTGCAATTCTTCTGTCACTACAGTTTCAGCCATCTAAACAGACACTCTGTGTGGGATTAATACGTACATGTGTGCTAAGATGCTTCAGTTCTGTCCAACTCTTTGTGACCCTAAGGACCGTAGCCTGCCAGGCTCAACATGTGCACACTGCTATATTCAAGGTGGATAACCAACAGGACCTACTGTATAGCATAGGGAACTCTGCTCAATGTTTTGTGGTAGCCTGGATGGAAGGGAAATTTAGGGGAGAATGGATACATATGACTGAGTCACTTTGCTGTGTACCTGAAACTATAACAACGTTGTGATAAAATAGAAAGTTTATAAATACATAAAGTATAAGACTATTTAGTCACTAAGTCATGTCCAACTTGTTCTGTGACCCCATGGACTGTAACCTACCAGGCTCTCCTGTCCATGGGAATTTTCCATGGACAGAGGCAAAAATACTAGAGTGGGTTGCCACTTCTTTCTCCAGGGGATCGTCCAAACCTGGGATTGAAACTATGTCTCTTGTATTGGCAGGTGGATTCTTCACCAATGAGCCATCAGGGGAAAATATAAGATACTAAAATAAAATAAATAGACACTTCATTAGAAACTTTTAAAGAAATTTACTACTTAATATTTTTAAGTTATTAGAAACATACCATTTATGCTTCTGTGAACATTTGAAGTGAAATCTGAAGTCACTTGAAAATCATTTTTGAATAAATATGACCAGGGATAAAAGTTTTCAGGTCTGACTCCAATAGGCAAGTAGACCACACAAAAAGTCACAACACAATAAGCAACTGACATGCTGATGGTCTGAGAGGATAAGTTACTGAAACTTCAGTGAAATGCGAAATGGGAAGACTCTCTTTGGAAATAAAATTCCCACAGGATTGTAAAACTTACTACATTTTTTTTCTCAATGAAAGGATATATTCTTTATTTTTCCTTATATTTCTTCTTGACCCTTCAACACACAGTCCCCATTGTGAGTTTCTCTATTATTGCTTGATTCCAAAGCTCTTTATAGAGTCTAAGCAATTACAGAATCCAGCATCAAATCCTCATATGTTGTGAATAAGAATTTCAATGAACATGTACTTAGGAAACGAAAGACAGATGGTCTTTCAGTCTGTATTTCCTTTATCTCTCTTGTCAACCCAGAACGGACTTCATGTCTTCTCCGTTTTCTTCATATCAAAACTCTTGCCACGATTTCATAAATCTTTTTTTTTTCATGCAAGTGTTTCTACCAATTCTAGTCCTCTGAATGTCTTTTCCATTGCAATCTTTCTTATTGCTTTTCCTCTCTTATTGCTGTATATTATAATTCATTTCTCAATTGAATCCTATCACATTCATTCTCCAAACTTTTCTAAATGAAAAGTCACACTAACTAAATCTTTCTTTATAATGAAATGATCTAACAGATTATTCTGTATTCATATCTTCACAGATATTTGCATTTGGGGCAGCTTTCATACAGAAGTCATTGAATAGTTAAGGGAGAACAAAATCAATCCATTTTCTTTATTCATTTTCAATTTCCCAAACCTGGAGG
Organism: Nanger dama; assembly: GCA_917880005.1. NCBI lineage: Eukaryota > Metazoa > Chordata > Mammalia > Artiodactyla > Bovidae > Nanger > Nanger dama. The sequence continues at coordinate 2,671,849 of CAKJTW010000075.1, forward strand.
ATCCAGAAGCATCCTTGAGGTTGAAGAAGGAAGGGAAGAACTTGAGAGTTAGAGGGATGAGAGATGGATAACAGACCATTTCTTTTCCCACTGCTAGACCATCGAAGTTGAGGGTCAAGTTTGACTTGGGAGGAAAAATTTTGAACATGAAAGTTTTATCTGAAGTTTTAGATGAGACTGACCAGCTGTGACTGCAATAGCTAGGACTTTCTGAGATGGTGTTAGAGATAGTGAAGGGGAACTGACATAGCAGGTTTCAGACAGTGATAGAAAAATGAATCAATTGCTATTTGTACTCTACTGAGTTCAGTTTTTTTAAATAGATATTTATATGAATACATACACAGAGATATAAAATGTATTTTATGAAATAAAAAGTAAGCAGGAGGATTTCCAGGTGTCACAGAGGCTGAGAATCCACCTGCCAATGCAGAGGACAGGAGTTCAATTCCTTGTCCGAGAAGATTGCACACGCCACAGAACAACTAAGCCCATGTGCCACAATAGTTGCCTCTGCACTCTAGAGCCCTTGGCCACAGCTACTAAAGCTGACGTGCCCTAGAGCCTGCTCTCCCCAACAAGAGAAGCCAGTGCAGCGGCTCAGGCCCTGCAACAAAGAATAGCCCCGGCTCCCTGCAACTAGAGAAGGCCCACTAGCAGCAATGAAGGCCCAGTGCTGCCAAAAATAAATGATAAATAAGTGAATTAATTTTTTTTTAAGTAAGCAGGAAAAAAATCACAGAAATTTCAGATGTGCTACTCACTAGTAGTATCATATTAGACAAAAATAGCCTCTCTGAAATTCAAAATCTTCATTTAAAAAATGAAAATAATATAATCTCACAGCATTGTTCTGAAGTTTCAGTAAGAAAAAAAATGCATCAATACATTTAGCATAATACCTGCAACATAGAAAACTCTCAACTTGTTCTCATGTAATTCCTCTCAGAATTTTTGATTATTCTGTATTTTTGAGGCGATGGGAACAATGCTAGAAAATTATAAGATGAATTTCTTTCTCGATATCCTATAAGCCAGTGAGGGACACAAAGATGATACAAATAAAAGAAATAAGCATAAAATTATCATCAAACACTAAAATGTGTTTTAAACTATAGTATAGTTGTTTCGGAAATTCAGAGAAAATGAAGCAAAGTGTGAATTAACACATTTCCTAGAAAACAAACTAAAGTTCAAGTCAACAAGAAGACTTGTTTTTCTTTCTTCTGGCTCTTTCCAATTTGAAATACATCCAGAGTCCTTTCTGAAAACCAGGAAGTTTGAAGACTAGAGGAGCCAACAGTAGTCATTGTATCAGTTTGTTATCCAAGACACAGATCTGTACTACCCAAACTCCTACAGAACACTCCTTACTGGTACTCTGTTTCAACATTTGCAACCGATTATTTGGAAAACATTGTTGGGGGCAAAGCCACATCTAACGACTCCCATTCCTAGAACGTCAGATTTTGATTTTAATAAAAACAAGACTCTACGTCTTTTTGGACATCAGTTTATAAAAATGGGAGCTGTAAATAGAGTAAAAGACCTAACTGCACTGAGTTTATTAATGTAAAATCACCTTGTAATCTGTGGTTTGCTTGAAGAGCTTAGGTTCAATCTACCTTGGATTATGAAAATCTTTCATCTCGCATGTTAGAGCTGCAAATATGCACATATAAAGAAAAAATTAATAATATGGGAGTGTTTGCAAACTTTTTGACTCATCTGGCCTCCAAAGAGAATTCTTCTTCTTGCCAATTCGCAACACCCTCTTCTCAGCCCAGGGATTCATTTTTGGTCAAAGCTCAATAATGCATGCAGAGTCAGAGTAAAAAAAAAAAGACTGGAGAAAAACGAGGTGATAGAAGGAAGGTTAAGTCAACCAATGTAATGAGAGAGAGAGAGAGAGAGAGAGAGAGAGGGAAGGAGAGAGGAAGAGAAAGAGAATTTAAAAGCTGCTTTTACTAGAAGAAGAAATATTGAATGTAGAAGTTGCAAGGACGGTCATAAATAAGCATATCTCCTGAGCATTGTATGCGACAAAAATGAGAAGAGAAAATGGGATATGAGAAGTGTTGCTGAGGTTGTGAATTGGATATGCTTTAATTTCTCACAAGGAACATGAGTAATGTTTGGAATTTCTTTAGGCCATTTTTGGTTTTAGCTAGTGACAACACTTCTTGAAAGCAAAACATTATATAGACTGAACTATTTGTATTTCTGAGTTACAAGGATACATTCACACCCAATAGCCACTAAATGATTTTAATATTCTTTCACCATACACAGAATGCCATCTGTGTCATCTATAATGGTTAAGTCACTGCAAAAGAGACTTGTTATCAGAATCTTTGTGCACTAGGTGAACGTTGGATCCAGACATGTAAATGAGGGAAAGAGGAAGATGGCAAAGGACAAAAGAGGTAGAGAAAAAGAGGTCAGGATTTAGTCGATGAAAATATGGAATTGCTTGGCAGTTTAAAAAGTATAGAAGAACTTGGACCAGGAGGAAGATCAGTTTCTCAGAGACACAAGGCTCTTCCTAAAATTCAGATTAATTCAAACTGAGAGAAAATGTTAGGCAACTAAATGAATTCTTTACTCCTTGGTGACTAAGGTCTGTTACATGCACTGCTTCTCTGTAAGCTCCAACTAGGAGCTGAGCTCCCCCAAGACACCTTATATTCTCAGTATTTCCCCCATAGTCTGTATACAACAAATGTTTGATGAATAAGTGAATCTTCTCTCACAGATACCATTGCATTCCTCTACCAGAGTTCTGAATATGAGAAACTAAAGTTTTTTTAAGTGTCTGGTTTGCTAACCAACTTTAAACTCCCTGTGGTCAAGGATAGTATCACAGTCATGTTTGGAGTTCCAGCTGACAGAGTTAAGCGCTTGATCAATAGATGTTGGAACTGATCCCAAAGACATATACAGTTCTTGCCTGGAAAATCCCATGGATGGAGGAGACTGGTAGGCTGCAGTCCATGGGGTCGCGAAGAGTCAGACATGACTGAGCGACTTAACTTTGACTTTTCACTTTCATGCATTGGAGAAGGAAATGGCAGCCCACTCCAGTGTTCTTGCCTAGAGAATCCCAGGGATGGGGGAGCCTGGTGGGCTGCCGTCTCTGGGGTCGCACAGAGTCGGACACGACTGAAGCGACTTAGCAGTAGCAAGCTCTAATTTGGGCAGCAAGTTGCTTGTATAAAAGTAGTTATAGACCAACTTCACAGAATCAGGGAGGAAATGATTTGCAAAAATTGAGATAAATTCAGGCTTGCTATACAAGACCTCATAGACCAGCCAGGTTTGCTATTACTAGCAAAGTCTTAATTGTGTGCTAACAGCATATGAGATTATGGCTTATTTTATAGCCTAGGTCAGGTAATTGGATTTGTCAGAAGACAATATCATGTGCAATTAAGATTATCTGCAGATTCTCTTCTTTTAACTTGAAATTACTTAGGGATGAGTTTAATGCTTGTATAGTGAGTGATACCTGAACTGCTCACTTACCAAGAGACATTATTTCAAAATAATTCCTCTGAGAGACTAAATGCTTATTCTAAATACTATCATGGCTCAACATATTTTGGGAACTGTCTTCTAAATTTTAAGAAGTTATTCTTCTTTGTAGGTGAATGTTATTTTGAAAACAGGCAAAAGTGACCTATACTTATACACTATAAAGCAATGTGGGTTCTAAAATGAAATAAAGCAGTGTTTGGGAAAGAAAACAAAGTATGCTGATGAAATGACTAGGGTTTTAGACTTACTAATATGCTGATGCTAAAATCAGTGCCATTTGAAGTTACAGAAATATTTTTATCAAGACAATAGTATGAAAATAAGTAAAATGCTCTCTGGAAGTTTGCGCTGGAAGCAAATACTCACTTGAACATATACGTTATAGAATGTTTGCTCAAGGAAAATCTCTGAACTTTAAAATACATTCTTTCCAGCTCTGAGGAATGCCTGAATCCCACATAATTTTCCTTTTCCTCTGTGTGCTTTTATAAGGAATGCCAACAAACAATAAAAGAAGAGAGTAGGGGAGAAGGTGGAGACTGAGAAATTATTTGCCAATACACAGGCACTGACAAAAGAGGCTTAGATTAAAATATTTATGAAATTTAGAAAGCAATCAATAGAATGATCTCTAAGAACAAGTGGGCACGAACAGATACATCTTGTGTGAATACTTAGAGAACAAACTTATAGTTAGCAGAGGGAAGGCTTGGGGGAAGGAATAGTTAGGGAGTTTGGGATTGACATGTACACTCTGTCTTATTTAAAATGGATAATCAACAAAGACATACAGTATAGCACAGGGAACACTGCTCAGTGTTATACGGCAGCCTGGATGGAAGGGGAGTTTGGGGGGAAGTGGATATGTGTATCTGTATGGCTGAGTAGCTCTGCTGTGCACCTGAAAAATTATAACAACACTGTTAACTAGCCATACTCCAATATAGAATTAAAAAGTTATATTTAAAAAAAGCTTTCTGTGTGAACTGCTATCCTAAAAGTTTTTGTGAATCTTACTTAAAGTAGTTTATCTATTAAATAATTAGACTTTTATTAAGATAACTTCAACTAGAAAGGGAAAGTTATACAACCCCATCCCAGTCTCTGCATACAGCCATTGCCTAAGCTGTTTGGGGGATGTGTGCACACGCGCGTGTGTGTATGTGTGTGCTCAGTCATGTCCGAATGTCCAACTCTTCAAACCCATGGATCGTGGCCCACCAGTTTCCTCTGGCCATGGAGTTTTCCAGGCAAGAATACTGGAGTGGGTTGCCATTTCTTCCTCCAGGGATCGTCCTAACCTAGGGATCAAATCATCATCTCCTGTGAGCCTCCTGCATTGCAGGTGGATTCTTTACTCCTGAACCACTGGGGAAGTTATCAGTATAACAAAATCCTATGCTTGTGAGAAAGCTTACTGGTTTTCCATTTCTGAAGTTTAAGTATGAATAGATCTCCCACATTGAATAAGCTATCTTATACCATTAAGTTTTCACTGTCTAGTTGCAGTTAAATCTCTGCCCTCTACTGGAAAACATTATATCTGCACCAGAAAATGCTCCTTATTTCCAAGTTTATGGGAATCATAAATAGCGTGTCAACCACAAAATGGTACATTTTCCTTAAACACATTCATATCCTTAATATTTATAGAACTGTCCTCTATTCTTGAATTAAGTCTTTTATTAATCCAATATTTAAAATATGTTTTTAAGTCCTCCTATACCACAGGACATTTTTCTTTTCATTAGCAGTACAAAAAATGTTGTGGAACAGTCCCTGTCCTCTACACTTGTGTACATACATGTGCACACATATGTAGATACCGTGTATTTAATACAGTAGCTACTAGGCACATCCATATTGAAGTGTGCTAAAAGTATAATATGCACACTGGATTTCTGGAACCTACTATAAAATACATCAAACCCTAATTGCTTGCATTTTTATATTGATTACTTTTTGTTTATATTCATATATTATCTTTATTACATTTTGAAATAATATTTTGAGTATATGGTGTTTAAAATATTATTACTATTAATTTACCTATTTCTTTCACTTTTTAATGTGGTCATGAGAAAGCTTAATATCTCATATATGACATTTTCCGGCCATACCACGTGGCATGCAGAACTCTATCTGACTTGTGCAAGCATGGAGTCCTAACTATTGGACCTGCAGGGAAGTCCTGTGAGAAGCCATTCTTGCTCACAAAAATTTTGGTTTTGGCTTAAAGTGGTAAAATTCCAAGCGTTTGCATATCCACTCCTTTGCAAATTTAAAACTCAATGAGTCTATGATTTTTATAAGTTCCAAAGTTGCCTTTCCCTTCCGTGCATAAGGAGATTCATTGGCAATCAGTTGGCTTCTAATACTTATAAGAGAATTGTTTGTGGGAAATAAACATAATGATGAGTTTCTAGAAAGTCTGCATATTGGCAACCTGGGCTAAAAGTGGGGGAGTAGGATGCTTGTTTACTTCATTAAATGATGCCTTTATGATCTGGGGATTCTGGAAATTTTCTACCAGTAATAAAGACAAGAATGTAATTTTGAACGATAAAGAGAAAAAAAAAATCTTTTAATCTGGCGCTAAAATCTCATCTTCCATGATGCACATTTGTATTCAGGTAAGGGGTGAGGAAGATCCCCTGGAGAAGGAAATGGCAATCCATTCAAGTACGCTTACCTGGGAAATCCCATAGACAGAGGAGTCTGGCGGGCTACAGTCCATAGGGTCACAAAAGAGTCCAACAGGACTTAGCGACTAAACAGTAACAAAGGGGTTGGGACATAAAAGGTGGGAAGAGGAAGAAGCACTACTACTACCAGTAATAGTGGGAACAGGATTTGTGGAAAATTACTCCTCTTATTGGGCTCCCGCGGTGGCCTGCAACGTGGGATCTTCCTGCAATGCAGGAGACCTTGGTTTGGTCCCTGGGCAGGAAGATCTCCCGGAAAAGAGAATGGCAACCCACTCCAGTATTCTTGCCTGGACAATCCTATGGACAGAGGATCCTGGGGGCTAACAGTCTGTGGGGTCACACAGAATCAGGCATGACTGAGCTGCTATGCACAACACTCCTCTTACTGCCCCAGAAATCTGCTGTGTTTACAGACAAATGAAGGCATAAACTTACCCTGAAAGGGGAAGTAAGGACAAATCGCCAGAAAAGATTCTTAGGACACCCAAATTAGGGAAGTGAGAGGGGGGAAATACACATGCAACATGAAGAGCATGAGCACGGTGATACAAGAGCCTGGTAAAGAGGTCACGCGGGTGAGAGCAGACTTTCAACCCTGCCAGCAAAGACTTCCTGGAAGTGATGATCCTCAGTCGAGATTCAAAGAATGAGTAAGATTTAGTCTGGAAAAGATTTGATGTTAAGGGTCATGGGCAGTGGAAAAAGTGTGAGAGGTGACTCATATGCAGATTCATACAGTGTGGGACTGAGCAGATGGCATTTCTCAAATACAGAGCAGATGTAGTGGGAGATAGATGGGGAGAAGGAAGGCACACTCAGCTTCTGGAAAGCTTTTCAGTCCCTTTTAAGCACATTGAAATTTATCCTTTGAGCAATGGAAATCATTGAATTATGGTGGAGAGTGAAACAGACTCAAATAAAGAGAAAGTTTCTGTTGACCTGTTTCATTGCTCTTATGCCTAACTCTCCACCTCAGATTAGCTTCTCCTTTGATATAGTCAAGGGACTTTCAATTTTCAAAAATAATGAATGTATTATTATTATTAATAATCTCATTATAATTGGATTTACTTTGAGAATTTGCTAGTTCCCCAAATTAAAACTTTCTATCAATTAATACTATTTTATTCATCATTCAATGTAACCTTTCTGAAGACATGATTTAAAAAAATATTTCAAATACTTTGAATGTATTCAGTGAACACTTTCTGATCATCTTGGGGATGACTAATAAATGCTAAGTAAGATATAATCCAATACTTATTTTTCTATAGTTTCTTATGACATGAGTCTCCTTTTACCCTCAAGAAAGAAAAGACCAGGAACATTTCTTAAGAGCAGGCGATATGTCTAACATTTTCCTCCTCCATATAATTATAGAACATTAAATGCAATGCATATCCAAAAAAATAAGAGCAAAAAGTTAGACACTTGTTATCTGCATGTTGTTGGGTAGACACTAAATTTTCCAAAGCCTCCTTCTTAGGACTGTAGGATTAGAACAATAATACCAGCTACCACTTACTGCATTCTTGGTATGTATGAGCCACAGTCCTATGTTTAGTGGTTTACAATTATTACAGTACTTAATCTTCACCAATAGTCATATAATCTTCATTCTTGTTTTCCAAATAAGAACAATGTGGCACAAAGAGAAAGACACTCATCAAAGTCACATACCAGAAAGCACTGAAATTAGAATATGAATCCACTGATTCTGATCCAAAACTCATACATCTGAACCACTGAATACACATAAAACAGATCTGTTGTGATGAACGTCAATGAACAAGAATGAATGATCTCTGTACACTGACATTGTTGTTCAAATTCAGGTAGTATGCTTGTTCAATTGTACTTTATTTTATTTTATTTTATTTTTGGCCCTGAGGGATATGGGATCTTAGCTTCCAAACCAGGGATTGAATTGTACACTCCTTGTATTGGAAGGTGAAGTCATAATCACTGGACCATCAGGAAAGTCCCTTAGTTGTACTTTTAGATAACGCTTGTCACAGTGCATAATATCTACAATTAAAGATGGTGCTGTGAAAGTGCTGCACTCAATATGCCAGCAAATTTGGAAAACTCAGCAGTGGCTGCAGGACTGGAAAAGACCAGTTTTCATTCCATTCCCAAAGAAAGGCAATGCTAAAGAATGCTCAAACTATCACACAACTGCACTCATCTCACATGCTAGTAAAGTAATGCTCAAAATTCTGCAAGCCAGGCTTCAGCAATACATGAACTGTGAACATCCAGATGTTCAAGCTGGTTTTAGAAAAGGCAGAGGAGCCAGAGATCAAATTGCCAACATCCACGGGATCATGGAAAAAGCAAGAGAGTTCCAGAAAAACATCTATTTCTGCTTTATTGACTATGCCAAAGCTTTTGACTGTGTGGATCACAAGAAACTGTGGAAAATTCTGAAAGAGATGGGAATATCAGACCACCTGACCTGCCTCCTGAGAAACCTATATGCAGGTCAGGAAGCAACAGTTAGAACTGGACATGGAACAACAGACTGGTTCCAAATAGGAAAAGGAGTACGTCAAGGCTGTATATTGTCATTCTGCATATTTAAATTCTATGTAGAGTACATCATGAGAAACGCTGGACTGGAAGAAATACAAGCTGGAATCAAGATTGCCAGGAGAAATATCAATAACCTCAGATATGCAGATGACACCACCCTTATGGCAGAAAGTAAAGAGAAACTAAAAAGCTTCTTGGTGAAAGTGAAAGAGGAGAGCGAAAAAGTTGGCTTAAAGCTCAACATTCAGAAAACGAAGATGATCGCATCCGGTCCCATTACTTCATCGGAAATAGATGGGAAACAGTGGAAACAGTGTCAGACTTTATTTTGGGGGGCTCCAAAATCACTGCAGATGGTGACTGCAGCCATGAAATTAAAAGACGTTTACTCCTTGGAAGGAAAGTTATGACCAATCTAGATAGCATATTCAAAAGCTGAGACATTACTTTGCCAACAAAGGTCCATCTAGTCAAGGCTATGGTTTTTCCTGTGGTCATGTGTGGATGTGAGAGTTGGACTGTGAAGAAAGCTGAGCACTGAAGAACTGATGCTTTTGAACTGTGGTGTTGGAGAAGACTCTTGAGAGTCCCTTGGATTGCAAGGGAGATCCAACCAGTCCATCCTAAAGGAGATCAGTCCTGGATGTTCATTGGAAGGATTGATGCTGAGGCTGAAACTCCAATACTTTGACCACCGCATGCGAAGAGCTGACTCACTGGAAAAGACCCTGATGTTGGGAGGGATTGGGGGCAGAAGGAGAAGGGGATGACAGAAGATGAGATGGCTGGATGGCATCACCAGCTCGATGGACATGAATTTGAGTAAACTCTGGGAGTTGATGATGGACAGGGAGGCCTGGCATGCTGTGATTCTTGGGGTTGCAAAGAGTCGGACATGACTTAGTGACTGAACGGAATTGAACTGAGAGATTCTCAGGAAAAATTAGTTCCCATTAATTCCTCCTTAGAGAGAGGTTGCTGGTCTGCTCTCTGTTTCCCCTGTAGCACAGGACTTAAAATAGCTTCATTTTCCTCTTCCTATTATCCCCAATCTTAAAGATTTAAAAGAAAACGCAGGATAGGTGTTAACTCTTCTCTAAATTTTTGGTAGAATTCACCTGTGATGCCATCTGGTCCTGGGCTTTTGTTTGTTGGAAGATTTTTATTACTGTTTCAATTTCTGTGCTTGTGCTGGGTCTGTTAAGATTTTCTATTTCTTCCTGGTTCAGTTTTGGAGGGTTATACTTTTTAAAGAATTTGTCCATTTCTTCCAAGTGGTCCATTACATTGGCATATAGTTGCTGATAGTAGTCTCTTTTGATCCTTTGTATATCTGTGTTGTTGTTGTGATTTCTCCATTTTCATTTCTAATTTTGTTGATTTGATTCTCCTCCTTTTTTTCTTGATGAGTCTGGCTAATGGTTTGTCTATTTTATGTCTCTTCTCAAAGAACCAGCTGTTAGTTTTGTTGATTTTTGCTAGTCTCCTTTCTTTCTTTTTCATTTATTTCTGCCCTAATTTTTATAATTTCTCTCCATCTACTAACCCTGGGGTTTTTCATTTTTTCCTTTTTCTAGTTGCCTTAGGTGTAAAGTTAGGTTATTTATTTGATTTTTCTCTTGTTTCTTGAGGTAAACTTATATTACTACGAACCTTCCCCTTAGTACTGCTTTTACTGAACCCCATAGGCTCTGGGTTATTGTGTTTTCATTTTCAATAATTTCTATTTGTACTTCTTTTTGATTTCTTCTGTGATTTGTTGGTTATTCAGAAGTGTGTTGTTTAGCCTCCATATGTTTGTATTTTTAATAGTTTTTTTCCCTGTAGTTGACATCTACTTCTCTTGTGGACTTTCCCTGTGGCTCAGCTGGTAAAGAATCTGCCTGCAGTGAGGGAAACCTGGGTTCAGTCCCTAGGTTGGGAAAATCCCTAGAGAAGAGAAAGATTACCTACTCCAGTATCATGGCCTGAAGAATTCCGTGGTCTGTAAAGTCCATGGAGTTGCAAAGAGTCGGACACAACTGAACGACTTTCACTTTCACTTTCCTGAAGTTGACATCTAATCTTACTGTATTGTGATCAGAAAAGATGCTTGAAATGATTTCAATTTTTAAAATTTACCAAGGCCATATTTACTGCCCAAGATGTGATTTATCCTGGAGAAGGTTCAATGTGCACTTGAGCAAAAGGTGAAATTCATTGTTTTGGGATGAAATGTCCTATAGATATCAATTAGGTCTAACTGGTCCATTGCATTTTTTAAAGTTTGTTTCCTTGCTAACTTTCTGTTTAGTTGACCTTTCCATAGGTGTGAGTGGGGTATTAAAATCTCCCACTATTATTGTGTTACTGTTAATTTCCCCTTTCATACTTGTTAGCATTTGCCTTACATATTGTGGTGCTCCTATGTTGGGTGCATATATATTTATAATTATTATATGTTCTTCTTTGATTGATCCTTTAATCATTATGTAGTGTCTTCTTTGTCTCTTTTCACAGCCTTTATTTCAAAGCCTATTTTATCTGATATGAATATTGCTACTCCTGCTTTCTTTTGGTCTCTATTTGCATGGAATATCTTTTTTCAGCCCTTCTCTTTAAGTCTGTATGTGTCCCTTGTTTTGAGGTGGGTCTCTTGTAGACAACATATATAGGGGTCTTATTTTTGTATCCATTCAGCCAATCTTTGTCTTTTGGTTGGGGCATTCAAGCCATTTACATCTAAGGTAAGTATTGATAAGTATGATCCCACTGACATTTATTTTGTTGTTTTGAGTTCGAGTTTATAAACCTTTCCTGTGTTTCCTGTCTAAAGAAGATTCTTTAGGATTTGTTAAGAGCTGGTGTGGTGGTGCTGAATTCTCTCAGCTTTTGCTTGTCTGAAAGCTTTTGATTTCTCCTTCATATTTGAATGAGATCCTTGCTAGGTATAGTAATCTGGGTTGTAGGTTTTTCTCTTTCATCGCTTTAAGTATGTCCTGCCACTCCCTTCTGGCCTGAAGAGTTTCTATTGAAAGATTAGCTGTTATCCTTATGGGAATCCCCTTGTGTGTTATTTGTTGCTTTTCCCTTACTGCTTTTAATATTTGCTTTTGTGTTTGTTCTTCTTTAATTTGATTAATATGTGTCTTGGGATGTTTCAGCTTGGGTTTATCCTGTCTGGGACTCTCTGGGTTTCTTGGACTTAGGTGGCTATTTCCTTCCCCATTTTAGGGGAATTTTCAACTATTACCTCTTCAAGTATTTTTTCATGCCTTTTCTTTTTGTCTTCTTTCTATCCTACTCAAACTCTTCCAGAAAATAACAGAGGAAGGTAAACTGCCAAACTCATTCTATGAGGCCACCATCACCCTAATACCAAAACCAGACAAGGATGCCACAAAAAAGAAAGCTGCAGGCCAACATCACTGATGAACATAGATGCAAAAATCCTCAACAAAATTCTAGCAAACAGAATCCAACAATATCTTAAAAAAGATTATACATCATGACCAAGTGGGCTTTATCCCAGGGATGCAAGGATTCTTCAATATTTGCAAATCAATCAATGTGATACACCACATTAACAAACTGATCGATAAAAACCATAAGATTATCTCAATAGATGCAGAGGAAGTCTTTGACAAAATTCAACATCCATTTATGATAAAAGCCCTCCAGGAAGCAGGCATAGAGGGACAAACCCACAGCAAACATTATCCTCAAAGGTGAAAAACTGAAAGCATCTCCCTTAAAGTCAGGAACAAGACAAGGGTGCCCACTCTTACCACTTCTGTTCAACATAGTTTTGGAAGTTTTAGCCACAGCCATCAGAACAGAAAAAGAAATAAAAGGAATCCAGATTGGAAAAAGAAGGAGTAAACTTCTCACTGTTTGCAGATGACATGATCCTCTACATAGAAAACCCTAAAGACACTACCAGAAAATTACTAGAGCTAATCAATGAATATAAGAAAGTTTCAGGATATAAAATTAACACACAGAAGTCCCTTGCATTGTTATACACCAACAATGAGAAAACAGAAAGAGAAATTAAGGAAACAATTCCATTCACCATTGTGATAAAAAGAATAAAATACTTAGGAATATATCTACCTAAAGAAACTAAAGACCTATATATAGAAAACTATAAAACACTGATGAAAGAAATCAAATATGACACAAATAGATGGAGAAATATACCATGTTCATGGATTGGAAGAATCAATAGAGTGAAAATGAGTATACTACCCAAAGCAATCTACAGATTCAACGCAGTCCCTATCAAGCTACCAACAGTATTTTTCACAGAACTAGAACAAATAATTTCACAATTTGAATGGAAATACAAAAAACCTCAAATAGCCAAAGCAATCTTGAGAAAGAAGAATGGAACTGGAGGAATCAACCTACCTGATTCAGGCTCTACTACAAAGGTACAGTCATCAAGATAGTATGGTACTGGCACAGAGACAGAAATATAGATCAATGGAACAAAATAGAAAGCCCAGAGATAAATCCATGCACCTATGGGCTCCTTATCTTTGACAAAAGAGGCAAGATTATACAATGGAGAAAAGACAATCTCTTTAACAAGTGGTGCTAGGAAAACTGGTCTACCACTTGTGAAAGAATGAAACTAGAACACTTTCTAACACCATACACAAAAATAAACTCAAAATGGATTTAAGATCTAAATGTAAGACCAGAAACTATAAAGCTGCTAGAGAAAAACGTAGGCAAAAACACTCTCTGACATAAATCACAGCAGGATCCTCTATGACTCACTTCCCAGAGTAATGGAAATAAAGGCAAAAATAAATCAATAGGACCTAATTAAAATTAAAAGCTTTTGCACAATGAAGGAAAATATAAGCAAGGTGAAAAGACAGCCTTCAGAATCAGAGAAAATAATAGCAAATGAAGCAGCTAATAAAAAATTAATCTAAAAAATATACAAGCAGCTCTTGCAGCTCAATACCAGAAAGATAAACAACCCAATCAAAAAATGGGCCAAAGAATTAAACAGACATTTCTCCAAAGAAGACATACAGATGGGTAACAAACATATGAAAAGATGTTCAACATCACTTACTATCAGAGAAATGAAAATCAAACCACAATGAGCTACCATCTCACACCAGTCAGAATGGCTGCTATCAAAAGTCTACAAGCAATAAATGCTGGAGAGGGTGCAGAGAAAAGAGAACCCTCTTACACTGTTAGTGGGAACGCAATCTAGTACAGCCACTATAGAGAACAGTGTGGAGATTACTTAAAAACTGGAAATAGAACTGCCATACAACCCAGCAATCCCACTGCTGGGCATACACACTAAGGAAACCGGAATTGAAAGAGACACGTGTACCCCAATGTTCATCTCAGCACTGTTTACAATAGCTAGGACTTGTAGCTATTGTCCTATCAGCAGATGAAGAAAGCTGTGTTACATGTACACAATGGAATATCACTCAACCATTTAAAAAATGCATTTGAATCAGTTCTAATGAGGTGGATGAAACTGGACCTATTATACAGAGTAAGTCAGAAAGAAAAACATCATTACAGTTTATTAACACATATATATGGAATTTAGAAAGATGGTAATGACAACCCTATATGTGAGACAGCAAAAGAGACAGAGATGTAAAGAACAGACTTTTGGAGTCTGTGGGAGAAGGCGAGGGTGGGATGATTTGAGAGAATAGCATTGAAACATGTATATTACCATATGTGAAATAGATTGCCAGTCCAGGTTTGATGCATCAGACAGGGCACTCGGGGCTGGTGCACTGGGATGACCCTGAGGGATGGGATAGGAAGGGAGGTGGGAGAGGGGTTCCGGATGGGGGACATATGTACACCCATGGCTGATTCATGTCAATGTATGGCAAAAACCACTACAATATTGTAAAGTAATTAGCCTCCAATTAAAATAAAAAAATAAAAATTTAAAAAAGAAGTTGTGGTACATATACATAATGGAATATTACTCAGCCATAAAATGGAATGCATTTGAGTCAGTTTTGATGAGGTGGATGAACCTAGAACCTATTATGCAGAGTGAAGTGAGTCAGAAAGAGAAAGATAAATATTGTATTTGAATGCATATATATGGAATCTAGAAAAATGGTACCGGAAGAATTTATTTATAGGGCAGCAATAGAGAAACAGACATAGAAAATAGGCTTATGGACATGTGGAGAGGGGAGGGAGAGGGTGAGATGTATGGAAAAAGTAGCATAGAAGTTTACATTACCGTATGTAAAATAGATAGCCAATTTATTTGCTGTATGGCTCAGGAAACTCAAGTAAGGGTTCTGTATCAATCTACTGGGGTGGGTTGGGGTGGAAGATGAGAAGGAGGTTCAAAAGGAGGGGATATATGTATTCCTATAGCTGATTCATGTTGAAGATTGACAGAAAACAAGAAAATTCTGTAAAGCATTTATCCTTCAATTAAAAAATAAATTAAAAAAAAAGAAAATGCAAAATTCATATCAGATGTTCCACAGCTTTTTGGGTTGGAGTGCCCCTTGGTTTCCTGCACATTATTTACAGCCTGGCAGTGTGTCATCATGGTGTCCATGTGCACCCCAGTTGAAGTGGCTTGAAGAGCAAGGTGGGATAGACACAGCACCAAAGCTGTCCTCCTGGCCTCATTTCCCAACTGTTTGATTTTCCCTCACAAGTTCACAAGACTTTCCTGTGTTCATGCTCACATTGTCAAAGACAGATGGATGGAAAGATACCACCCAAACTCTTGAACCAAGTCCCATACCGGAAACTTCCTTCCATATTCTAGCAGGAAGCTTAAAACTACAGGAGCATCTGTATGCGCTAAGTCACTTCAGCTGAGTCTGACTGTGCAACACCATGGACTGTATAACCGCCAGGTTCCTCTCTCCAAGGGATTCTCTGGGCAAGAGTGCTGGAGTGGGTTGACATGCCCTCCTCCAGGGGATGTTACTGATCCAGGGATCAAACCCACGTCTCTTACATCTCCTGCCTTGTCAGGCGGGTTCTTTACCACTAGTGTCACCTGGAAGGTTCTGCCTATATAACCCTAAAATTAATTCCTGAATTAAAATTAAAATTGTCAAACACCTCACTTGTTTGACACAGTGTAAACACAATCCAGTCTGTCTTCATTACATTTGGGGATCATCCACCTGTCAGAGAACCCAAAACAGCAACAACTTGTAAAGGAAGGAAACCACAGATATTTAAGATTCAAGTTTAAATAGAAGAAAAGTGGTTATAAAATATTATGTCAAAGGGAAATGTATTATTCATCTTTGTACTAATGCACTAAGAACAATTTCCCCTTAATAAAGACTTCAGTAGTCATGTATGGATGTGAGAGTTGGACTGTAAAGAAGGCTGAGTGCTGGAGAATTGATGCTTTTGAACCATGGTGTTGGAGAAGACTCTTGAGAGTCCCTTGGAATGCAAGGAGATCCAACCAGTCCATCCTAAAGGAAATCAGTCCTGAATATTCATCGGAAGGACTGATAACTGAAGCTGAAACTCCAATGATTTGGCCACCTGATGTGAAGAACTGACTCACTGGAAAAGACCCTGATGCTGGGAAAGATTGAAGGCAGGAGGAGAAGGGGACAACAGAGGATGAGATGGTTGAATGGCATCACTGACTCGATGGACATGAGTTTGAGTAAACTCCGGGAGTTGGTGATGGACAGGGAAGCCTGACATGTGGCAGTCCGTGGGATTGCAAAGAGTTGGACATGACTAAGTGACTGAACTGAAAGACTCAACAGAATCTTTAATACTGTACATTTTACCTTTAATAGTTTTCTAAATCTCATTACATTTCCTTTCCCATCAGTCATGGTTCCCTAGCATTGTTTCACTTACTTTGCAGAAAGCTTTGCTACCAAAGCTATGTATTTTTATATTGGCTGTCTTTTTTGTTAATAATATATGCTAAACAAACAATGAGTAATTGGTCTTTCTTTCATATTTATCTCTGTCCTAGAACAATGCCTGTCACCTACAGTTTGCTTTCATAAATATTATGCTATATATTTAGTGAGAATGATATTATGAATTTTAACAATCCGTCACAGTTCAGCTCCAGTCATAACCCTGTCCTTCTGAATTGCATCAATACCTCAAAAAAAAAAAAAAAAAAAAAGACACGTAAAGTACCCAGGCTCTTGTCTAACATGTGTTTAGCTCTCAGCAAGTTGATGGAACCAGCACCTATACATTCTCCACAACAGCCCTACCAAACATAGTGAAATGACGATGTATGCATTATTATCCTAACTGTATGTATGGGAAACTATGGAGCCTAGAGATGCTAATAAAAGCTATTAGTTATACTAGCTAGATCGATAGTTGCTGTTGTTGTTTAGTCCATCAATCATGTCCGACTCTTTGTGACCCCATGAATTGTAGCCTGCCAGGCTCCTTGGTCATAAGATTTCCCAGGTAAGAATACTGGCATGGGTTGCCATTTCCTTTTCCAAGGGATCTTCCCAGACCAAGGATTGAACCCCACATTTCCTGTTTGGCAGGTGGATTCTTTCAGTTCAGTTTAGTTCAGTCGCTCAGTTGTGTCTGACTCTTTGCAATCCCATGGACTGCAGCATGCCAGGCTTCCCTGTCCATCACCAACTCCCAGAGTTTACCCAGACTCACCACTGAGCCATCTGGGAAGCCCAAACATACATATACATACACATGCATCAGTTTATTAAAAGATATATGTAGAAAAATACATGTACATATATTTAAAAGATAGCAGTTATACTATGTATGTACGTGTGTATATGTATACGTGTGCTGTGCTGTGCTTAGGCTCAGTCATGTCCTACTCTTTGCAACCCCATGGACTGTAGACTGCCAGGCTCCTCTATCCATGGGGATTCTCCAGGCAAGAATACTGGAGTGCATTGCTATGCCCTCCTCCAGCGGCTCTTCCCAACCCAGGGATCGAACCCAGGTCTCCTGCACTGCAGACAACTTCTTTACACTCTGAGCCACCAGAGAAGCCCAAGAATATTGGAGTGAGTAGCCTATCCCTTCTCCAAGGGAACTTCCCAACCCAGGATTCGAGCCGGAGTCTCCTGCATTGCAGGTGGATTCTTTACCAGCTGAGTTACTAGGGAAGTCCATGTATATGTGTATGTACATACATATATATAAATACATATATGCATATATACATGCCTATATAGAGAGTTGGGCTTCCCAGGTGGCGCTAGTGTTGATGAACCTGTTTGCCAATGCAGGAGACTTAAAAGACACGGGTTTAGTCTCTGGGTTGGGAAGATCTCCTGGAGAAGGGCATGGCAACGCAACCCAGTAGTTTTGCCTGGAGAATCCCATGGACAGAGAATCCTGGCGGGGCTAAAGTCCATAGGGTCACAAAGAGTCAGACACAACTGAAGTGACTTAGCACACACGCAAATATAGAGTATAATTGATAGCTCTTAAAAAATATATATATATATAAATATATATATGCATGCCCATACAGATACATGTGTGTGCATGCTCAGCTCTCAGTCATGTCTGATTCTTCATGACCCCATGGACTGTAGCCTGTCACACTCCTTGCTCCATCAAATTTTCCAGGCAAGAATCCTGGAGTGGGTTGCCTTTTCCCTACCCAGGGACTCTTCTCAATCCAGGGATTGAATCCACATCTCTTTTGTCTCCTACCTTGGCATGTGGATTATTTACCACTGCACCACCTGGGAACCACAGATATGTGTATGAGTATGTACATATATGTACATGAATATATATTCACATATTGTTATGCTTTTCAAACGCTCATTTGTCTCATCTTTACTCTAAGCCTATGATTTAAGTGCACGTTAAATATGAGGGAAGGAAGTGGAAAGACATTAACTAACTTGTCCCAATGCACACAGTTACTCAATGGCAAAACTGAGATTTGAACTGAGCTGAAGCCCATGCTCCTCCCCACTACATCACCTTGTTTCTCTAAGCGACTGGCCCACAGTCACAGAGCTGGCAAAACAGCTAGAATCTGAATGATTCCTGCCTGGCTTTTCCATCAATACTGCAGTGCCTTTTCCAATATTCTTTGAACTTCAATGTCACTTAAAAGTCTAGCACTAGAAAAAAACAAAAAACAAAAAACCCTTTAGAATTAATCTAATCTCATTTCCTCATTCTCTGATCAGGTATCTGACACCCACAGAGGAGAAAGGACTCAATGAAAATCACATAGGAAATCCGTTAAGGAACCAAGCCCTAAACCCAAGTCTCTTCACATCTACCACATAGCATCCGTGTTGGGATTTCTTTATACCTTGTTTTGTAAACACTTTGTTTCTAAGACTTGTATCCATGATAAAATATCAAATGATCAGCCAGATCCAAGGGGAAAAAAGTATCTAATGACTTCATGAATTGAAAAGAGATAAATGAATGCAAGTTACAGTTATACATCTTTTGAAAATACTTTGGTGGATATCCGTGTAAATTTCCAGCATAGCTACCCAGAAAATTATGAGACAGACCCATTTACTTTCTTTATGTCAGCAGGCATTAATTCTTAGCAAATCATCTACTCATTTAACAATGATGTGATAAAGTCCTAATGTGTTTTAAGCATTAGGCTAAACTTTAAATTCATTTATCTCATATCAGTGTAGGTATCTCAAACTGCAAGGTCTTTCATATTGAGGCGCTCATGCTCCTCTGTCCATGGAATTCTCCAGGCAATAATACTGGAGTGTAGCCGTTTCCTTCTCCTGGGATCTTCCCAACCCAAGGATCAAGCCCAAATGTCCTACATTGCAGGCAGATTCTTTTGTCTGAGCCACTGGGGAAGTCCCCAGGAACTCACAGGAGTAGTCAAATGTTTGTTGAATACATGAGTGAGAGAGTCAGTAAATATTAGCAGAAAAAAGTTCTGTAGATTTATTCATGGATCTTCAAAAATATCAGAACATATGATCAGTGACAGAGAGTCCCTTTGCAACTTTTCTGTAAGAGACTTCTTGTAAAAGGACAACCAGAGTATTTAAATGTAAAAACATCTTCAAAAAATTTCTGGAAATCTTCAGTTCAGTTCCGTTGCTCAGTCGTGTCGGACTCTTTGCGACACCATGAATCACAGCATGCCAGGCCTCCCTGTCCATCACCAAATCCCAGAGTTCACCCAGACTACATCCATCAAGTCAGTGATGCCATCCAGCCATCTCATCCTCTGTTGTCCCCTTCTCCTCTTGCCCCCAATCCCTCCCAGCATCAGAGTCTTTTCCAATGAGCCAGCTCTTTGCCTGAGGTGGCCAAAGTACTGGAGTTTCAGCTTTAGCATCATTCCGTCCAAAGAAATCCCAGGGTTGATCTCTTTCAGAATGGACTGGTTGGATCTCCTTGCAGCCCAAGGGACGCTCAAGAGTCTTCTCCAACACCACAGTTCAAAAGCATCAATTCTTTGGCGCTCAGCCTTCTTCACAGTCCAACTCTCATATGCATACATGACTACTGGAAAAACCATAGCCTTGACTAGACGGACCTTAGTCGACAAAGTAATGTCTCTGCTTTTGAATATGCTATCTAGGTTGGTCATAACTTTCCTTCCAGGAGTAAGTGTCTTTTAATTTCATGGCTGCAGTCACCATCTGCAGTGATTTTGGAGCCCCAAAAATAAAGTCTGACGCTGTTTCCACTGTTTCCTCCGCTATTTCCCATGAAGTGATGGGACCAGATGCCATGATCTTCGTTTTCTGAATGTTGAGCTTTAAGCCACTTTTTCACTCTCCTCTTTCACTTTAATCAAGAGGCTTTTTAGCTCCTCTTCCCTTTCTGCCATAAGGGTGGTGTCATTTGCATATCTGAGGTTATTGATATTTTTCCCGGCAATCTTGATTCCAGCTTGTATTTCTTCCAATCCAGCGTTTCTCATGATGGACTCTGCATATAAGTTAAATAAGCTGGGTGACAATATACAGCCTTGATGCACTCCTTTTCTTATTTGGAACCAGTCTGTTGTTCCATGTCCACTTCTAATTGTTGCTTCCCGACCTGCATACAGATTTCTCAGGAGACAGGTCAGGTGGTCTGGTATTCCCATCTCTTTCAGAATTTTCCACAGTTTCTTGTGATCCACACAGTCAAAGGCTTTGGCATAGTCAATAAAGCAGAAATAGATGTTTTTCTGGAATTCTCTTGCTTTTCCATGATCCCGTGGATGTTGGCAATTTGATCTCTGGTTCCTTTGCCTTTTCTAAAACCAGCTTGAACATCAGGAATTTCACGGTTCATGTATTGCTGAAGGCTGGCTTGGAGAATTTTGAGCATTACTTTACTAGCATGTGAGATGAGATGAGTGCAATTGTGTGGTAGTTTGAGCATTCTTTGGCATTGCCTTTCTTTGGGATTGGAATGAAAACTGACCTTTTCCAGTCCTGTGGCCACTGCTGAGTTTTCCAAGTTTGCTGGCATATTGAGTGCAGCACTTTCACAGTATCATCTTTCAAGATTTGAAATAGCTCTACTGGAATTCCATCACCTCCACTAGCTTTGTTCATAGTGATGCTTTCTAAGGTCCACTTGACTTCACATTCCAGGATGTCTGTCTCTAGATGAGTGATCACATTGTCATGATTATCTTGATCTTGAAGTTCTTTTTTGTACAGTTCTTCTGTGTATCTTGCCACCTCTTCTTAATATCTTCTGCTTCTGTTAAGTCCATACCATTTCTGTCCTTTATCAAGCCCATCTTTGCATGAAATGTTCCCTTGGTATCTCTAATTTTCCTGAAGAGATCTCTAGTCTTTCCCATTCTGTTGTTTTCCTCTATTTCTTTGCATTGACCGCTGAAGAAGGCTTTCTTATCTCTTGCTATTATTTGGAATTCTGCATTCAGATGCTTATATCTTTCCTTTTCTCCTTTGCTTTTGGCTTCTCTTCTTTTCACAGCTATTTGTAAGGCTTCCCCAGATAGCCATTTTGCTTTTTTACATTTCTTTTCCATGGGGATGGTCTTGATCCCTGTCTCCTGTACAATGTCACGAACCTCATTCCATAGTTCATCAGGCACTCTATCTATCAGATCTAGGCCCTTAAATCTATTTCTCACTTCCAATGTATAATCATAAGGGGTCTAGTGGTTTTCCCTACTTTCTTCAATTTAAGTCTGAATTTGGTAATAAGGAGTTCATGATCTGAGCCACAGTCAGCTCCTGGTCTTGTTTTTGTTGACTGTATAGAGTTTCTCCATCTTTTGCTGCAGAGAATATAATCAGTCTGATTTCGGTGTTGACCATCTGGTGATGTCCATGTGTAGAGTCTTCTCTTGTGTTGTTGGAAGAGGGTGTTTGCTATGACCAGTGCACTTTTTTGGCAAAACCCTATTAGTCTTTGCCCTGCTTCATTCCGCGTTCCAAGGCCAAATTTGCCTGTTACTCCTGGTATTTCTTGACTTCCTACTTTTGCATTCCAGTCCCCTATAATGAAAAGGACATCTTTTTTGGGTGTTAGTTCTAAAAGGTCTTGTAGGTCTTCATAGAACCGTTCAACCTCAGCTTCTTCAGCCTTACTGGTTGGGGCATAGACTTGGATTACCATGGTATTGAATGGTTTACCTTGGAAATGAACAGAGATCATTCTGTCATTTTTGAGATTGCATCCAAGTACTAAATTTCGGACTCTTTTGTTGACCATGATGGTTACTCCATTTCTTCTGAGGGATTCCTGCCTGCAGTAGCAGATATAATGGTCATCTGAGTTAAATTCACCCATTCCAGTCCATTTTAGTTCTCTGATTCCTAGAATGTCAACGTTCACCCTTGCCATCTCTTGTTTGACCACTTCCAAATTGCCTTGATTCATGGACCTGACTTTCCAGGTTCCTATGCAATACTGCTCTTTACAGCATCAGACCTTGCCTCTATCACCAGTCACATGCACAACTGGGTATTGTTTTTGCTTTGGCTCCATCCCTTCATTCTTTCTGGAGTTATTTCTCCACTGATCTCCAGTAGCATATTGGGCACCTACTGACCTGGGGAGTTCCTCCTTCAGTATCCTATCATTTTGCCTTTTCGTATTCTTCATGAGGTTCTCAAGGCAAGAATACTGAAGTGGTTTGCCATTCCCTTCTCCAGTGGACCACATTCTGTCAGACCTCTCCATGACCCATCTGTCTTGGATTGCCCCGTGCGCATGGCTTAGTTTCATTGAGTTAGACAAGGCTGTGGTCCTAGTGTGACAGGAAATCTTAGTAACAAGCAATATACTTATTCAGTTCTACTCCTTCTTGCATTATTATTGTTTCACTAATTTTACTGAAGTATCATCCTTGTGTGGCAAGAAATAAAAATTGAGAAGCAAGCATAGAAAAACTGAAGACTCCTAAGTCAAAGATGACAGAAATATAGGCATGTTCTTTGCTTTCATCCATGGTAAGTTTTCCTTAGAGTTAGCAAAAGAAGAATTATGATAGCAATAGTTTTTAGGAAAATCAAAAATGAAGATGTACTTCAGAAGATGTATGTAACATTTATTACCTAACATAACATGAGCTTAGCTGGAAGAATGTTTCACCCTCATGGAAAACAACTCTTCTGTGGAGTTTTTCATTAGCAAATGCCACTCCCCTGATATCTGCATCCTCTTGGTCTTTCTTTCCTTGATATAAATTCAAATATTAACATTTATGTGCTATTCAAAGTGCTAGCCAACACACTTTTCATGCAATATGTTTTTCCTACTCCTTAAAAATAATCCTAGGAACTGCATAATTTTATACCAGTTTTCCAGATGAGGAAGTTGATGCTCAAACAATTTAAGTAACTTTTCTTAGGTCATAAAAAGTGAAAAAGTAAATATAATCAGCATTTATACCCACATGCATCTTATTCCAACTTTTTTCCTTACAATTCCTTTTACTATGCTGTATTGCTTCCATTATCTCTCAACATTTCTGACACTACCATATATCATTTATGCAGTTTAAAACTGATAAAGTATAGATTATTATTACCATGATGGCATATGTAACACAGTTATTAAAACTTTTAAAAGGATGGGAAATACACACATTTCAGCATATTGGTTATCTCTAGTAAAGGATTAAGGACATGGGATGAGGAGGGGTAGACAGAAGCTTTCAACTAATTCTGGCATTGTTTTTATTTCTTTGAAAGTTCTAAAGAAAATATAGCAAAATACTAATATTTGATAAATGAAGGGAATTAAATTGAAAAAGTAGGTGCATCTGACTTTCATGTTACCTGAAATTGATTCTTATTGTTACTATTTCTTCAAAAATTCTGAGACACAATATTATTCAGCAGCCTGAATGGGAGGGGAGTTTGGAGGAGAATGGATACATACATATGTATGGCTGAGTCCCTTTGCTGTTCACTTGAAACTATCACAACATTGTTAATTGTCTATACCCCAGTATAAAATAAAAAGTTAAAAAAAAAATCGGAGGCAAACAGGGCAAAGTGTTAAGTATGTTGGTTAAGTTTGAACTATAACCAATAATTAAATTATCCTCTGAATAATTTATGAGCTATATTTTATAATCATAATTAGATACATTTTGTAATAATAGATATATTTTATGATAATAATTTAAAATATTCTTAATAATAGACAATTTATTTGTTCATATAACAAGAATATCCAGCATAGATTAGTTCAGGTATAAGTTGATTCAGATGTTCATGTTGCCATTAGGACTCTGACTTAATTTTTCTGAGCTTGCTTTTATTTCCCTCATTGACTTCCTCCTTGGTTTGTCTTTCTGCATAACAGCAAAAGAGAGCTGCAGCAGTTTTGGTTTCTTCATACACATACTAGAACCATCTGCTCCATGAGTGGCCTTTGTGTCAACATTCTAACAGATGTCCAGAGATTCGGTCTCATTAGCGTATGTCCCTACCCACTCCCCACCACTCCAAAGCAATCTCTGTAGTCAGTCATATAAATTGATTCCTCAGCCTGGGTCGCATACTTCAGTCTTGGACCTGGAAGTGGAGTCAGTTTATCTGGAATCTCATGGATACTCTTATAGAAAATAGAAGCTGTTAAGAGAAAGGGACTTCCCTAGTGGTTCAGTAGTTTAGTCTTTCTTTTCCAATGCAGGGGGTGTGAGTTCAATCTCTAGTTGGGTAGCTAAGATCCTATATGTCTCATGGCCAAAAACAAAAACAAAGACAATACTGTAACAAATTCAATAAAGACTTAATTTTTTTTTAATTTATGTATTTTAATTAAAGTTGGTCCAGAGGAGGAGACTAGGGGAATTACCTAGGGGGTTAAACAACTAATCATCCATTCTACCATCTAACCAGAATAACCCTTTATAACTCAGTTAGAAAAATATTAGTGAAAAAGTTAGGAAAATTTTTGTGCTGCAATGTCCTATGTTGTTTTAACACCATTTTAAGCAAAATGAAGAGTACAAATATTCATGTGTGTGTAAATCACAACTCATCAATCATTTACATATTAATTCAATAATTAATTTACTTAATAAACATTTTCTAAGCCTTTGTCTTGGGATAACTTTCTACTAGGTGTTAAGTTTTTGGTTTTTATCCAAAATATTGATTATCTGTAGAAAAGGAATTAGGGAATAACATGAAAGGAGGTAGAGAGAAGCCTTCAACTAATTTTATTATTGTTTTTATTTCCTTGAAAGTTCTAAAGAAAATATAGCAACATCTTCATATTTGATAAGTGAAGGGAATTAGATTAGAAAGGTATGTACATATGGCTTCACCTGTATTTGAAATTGATTATTATTTTATTATTTTTTAAATGATTAAATAGTTTTGATACACTTAGCATCATACATCAAAACTCAAAATTCAAAGGTATCCTCAAAGACTATTCTTGGTAAGCAATGTAGATAGTGGTTATGGGCACAGACTATTTGGATTCAAATCCTGACTCATACCATTTACCAGCTTTATGACCTTGAACATGTCCGAATTCTCCATGCTTCAGTTTCCACAGATAAAAAACAGAGAAGGCAGTGTCTTCATCATACAGTGTTGCAAGGATGAGATGTTCCCACCCGGGTCCAGCATTTAGGCGAGCACCCGACATTGTGCAAGCACTTAATATTCAGTTCAGTTCAGTTCAGTTGTTCAGTCTTGTCTGACTCTTTGTGACCCCATGAATCGCAGCATGCCAGGCCTCTCTGTTCATCACCATCTCTTGGAGTTCACTCAGACTCACGTCCATTGAGTCCGTGATGGCATCCAGCCATCTCATCCTCGATCATCCCTTTCTCCTCCTGCCCCCAATCCCTCCCAGCATCAGAGTCTTTTCCAATGAGCCAGCTCTTCTAATGAGCTGGCCAAAGTACTGGAGTTTCAGCTTTAGCATTATTCCTTCCAAAGAAATCCCAGGGTTGATCTCCTTCAGAATGGACTGGTTGGATCTCCCTGCAGTCCAAGGGACTCTCAAGAGTCTTCTCCAACACCACAGTTCGAAAGCATCAATTCTTTGGTGCTCAGCCTTCTTCACAGCCCAACTCTCACATCCATACATGACCACTGGAAAAACCATAGTCTTGACTAGATGGACCTTTGTTGGCAAAGTAATGTCTCTGCTTTTGAATATACTATCTAGGTTGGTCATAACTTTTCTTCCAAGGAATAAGCGTCTTTTAATTTCATGGCTACAGTCACCATCTGCAGTGATTTTGGAGCCCCAAACAATAAAGTCTGACATTGTTTCCACTGTTTCCCCATCTATTTGCCATGAAGTAATGGGACTGGATGCCATGATCTTCGTTTTCTGAATGTTGAGCTTTAAGCCAACTTTTTCACTCTCTTCTTTCACTTTCCTCAAGAGGCTTTTAGCTCCTCTTCCCTTTCTGCCATAAGGATGGTGTTATCTGCATATCTGAGGTTACTGATATTTCTCCTGGCAATCTTGATTCCAGCTTGTGTTTCTTCCAGTCCAGCATTTCTCATGATGTACTCTGCATATAAGTTAAATAAACAAGGTGACAATATACAGCCTTGACGTACTCCTTTTCCTATTTGGAACCAGTCTGTTGTTCCATATCCAGTTCTAACTGTTGCTTCCTGACCTGCGTACAGATTTCTCAAGAAGCAGGTCAGGTGGTCTGGTATTCCCATCTCTTTCAGAATTTTCCACAGTTTATTGTGGTCCACACAGTCAAAGGCTTTGGCATAGTCAATAAAGCAGAAATAGATGTTTTTCTAGAACTCTCTTGCTTTTTTGATGATCCAGCTGATGTTGGCAATTTGATCTCTGGTTCCTCTGTCTTTTCTAAAACCAGCTTGAACATCAAGGAGTTCATGGTTCACGTATTGCTGAAGCCTGGCTTGGAGAATTTTGAGCATTACTTTACTAGCATGTGAGATGAGCACTTAATATTAGACCCTAACAAAAGAGTCCTACTGCCTTCCAATACATTGGATTAATTTAAAGGTAAAACCTTTGTACAAACAAATACACTTCTTGACACAGTGTAGAATTGGGGAGAAAAAAACTAGCATCCAGTTTTGGTGGGGAGACCGTTGGTTTATTTAGCAGTGCTGAGCAAGCTTGTGGGATCAATGCTCTGCTCTCTTCAGGTTTTAGCATTTCGTTTCTAGTTTTTGGGGCTTCCGGGGTGGGGGTGGGGGAGGGCTGTGCTGGGTTGCTTGTGGAATCTTATTGCCCTGACCAGGTATCAAACCTGTGCCTCTGCAGTGCAAGCATGGAGTCCTAACCACTGGACAACCAGGGAAATCTCTCAGCATGCATTTTTCTAGTTGAATACAATCCCTAATGATGCTAAAGCTGAAACTCTAGTGCTTTGGCCACCTCATGCGAAAAGTTGACTCACTGGAAAAGACTCTGATGCTGGGAAGGATTGGGGGCAGGAGAAGGGGACGACAGAGGATGAGATAGTTGGATGGCATCATGGACTCGATGAACGTGAGTCTGAGTGAACTCCGGGAGATGGTGATGAACAGAGAGGCCTGGTGTGCTGCAATTCATGGGGTTGCAAAGAGTCGGACACGACTGAGCGACTGAACTGAACTGAACTGACAATCCCTAGGTGCAACACTGGTTCCCATAGCCAACTGTTGATTTAAACTCTCTTTTTAAGTGTTTACCTCACCCCATAAAATGTGGAACCCAGGATTCAATGAAAATAAAACACTCAAGATAAGCTCAGACCTCTTTATGGCAAAATTTCCCTCCCATTTTCTATATATGATAATCAGCCAATTGTTCTATGACATTTGGAAGTTAGAATTAACTTGAATCTGTACTCTAGTTATATGACATAAGCAGTACGTGCATTCTTATTACACAAATTTCTAACAATATCAAACATGCTGCTGCTGCTGCTAAGTCACTTCAGTCGTGTCTGACTCTGTGCGACCCCACAGACAACAGCCCACCAGGCTCCGCCGTCCCTGTGATTCTCCAAGCAAGAATACTGGAGTGGGTTGCCATAAGTATAAAATAAAACTTATCTAAGCCTGCCATAATTATATCTTCCAGACTTAATTATTTTCAAATGTCTGTTGGAATATGTTTTATGATGCATTTATGCACCTTCTGAAGACAGGAACATAAATTTAATAAACAATTTTATTTTCACAATTATCTTGCTCTAAGATAGAGATTCTGTGTCATGCCAAGCTTTGAAATGTGAAAGAACAAAATATTTGAAATCTTGGGAGTAGCATGACTTTCCTCTTTGCTGTGATCCAAAGAGAACTACAGAAATGACATGTCACTTCCTAATCTGTGGAACTACTTTTTTCTTTTTTTCTAAAACCCACTCTGTGACTTTCCACCCATCTTTAAGGAAAGCTAACATCTATCCTAGGCTTCACAGGTGGCGCAGTGGTAAATAATCTGCCTCCCAAGCAGGAGACAAAGGTTCGATTTCTGGGTTGGGAAGATTCCTGAAGAAGGAAATGGCAACTCACTCCAGTATTCTTGCCTGGGAAATGCCATGGACAGAGAATCCTGGCAGGCTACAGTCCATGGGGTCACAAGAGCCAGACATGACTTAGCAACTGAACTGCAACAACAGCAACCTCTATACAAAAAGGCTGCTTTTAGCTAGGAGCTAACTTGCCAGCCCCTCCATCTCTCCAACCAAGACTTAATTGATTCTCTCTACAATAATGCCTCAGAGGCTCCAATAGGGAGTCAGTGGTGGTCTCTAGAACTATGAATTTAGAGTAGCTATGGGTATTTTAATTCCAAACTACCTTCAAATTATACAGCATAGTGAGAGGCACGTAAGTCTTTATCATCCCAGATAATTAGTGAATAATTTTGAAACACACACACATGCACATAACTCGAAAATACAATATTTATTTTAAAAGGTAGGACAATCTAAAATCATAAGACCTAAGAAGCTATATTCCTAATTGTCCCTTTGTTGATAAAATTTTCTATTATATATACTAGTACAACCTTCCTTATCCTTTGTGTGTGTGTGTGGGGGGGGGGTTAGTCGCTCAGTCATGTCCAACTCTTTACAACTCCATGGACTGTAGCCTGTCAGGCTCCTCTGTCTGTGTAATTATCCTAGCAAGAATACTGGAGTGGGTAGCCATTCCCTTCTCCAGGGTATCTTCCCAACCAGGGATCAAACCCAGGTGTCCTGTGTTGCAGGTGGATTCTTATTATCTAAGCCACCCAGGAAGCTTACCTTATCTTTGGGGAACTATCTCATTTTCCTAAAGCATAATTTCATGACTTAAAGAAGTTATAACAAGTGTCTTCAGTCAGTTCAGTTCAGTTCAGTCGCTCAGTCATGTCCGACTCTTTGCGACCCCATGAATCACAGCACGCCAGGCCTCCCTGTGTTTTTCTTACTCAGGTTTAATTCTTTATAACACATTTCATGTTTTATCAAGCCATTCCTTACAAGAAACCTTACTAAGTAGGCATACTATGTCATTAAAGTGAGGTTGGAAGAGCAAGAAGATTAATTTGGTTTGATTATAATATGAAGCAATGGGAGCAGTGTGAGAAATTTTTATCTTGACAACAATGTAGAGGTGTCATGGTTTTGTTTTTTCAAATCTCTTTAGGGAAAGATTTTACCAAAAATGTATTGGAAAAGAAGAAAGAAAAGAAGCCTTAGGTTAAGTATATGCCTATACAAATTAAGGCGTTCTCTGTCTTAAACTACAAATAGCATTTGTTACTATCAAACTAAGGTTCTGAGACATCCAAACACTTGGATGGAAATCAAGATTTGGAAACAAATGAAAAACATTTTGAGCAGTGCAGCATCAATAGAACTTGATTGTAGATTAAGGATGTGAGAATTATTAAAGCCAGAATGTAAAAGTCCTTTCTTGGAAGAAGACCCAAGCAAGCATAACACAGTAAGAAGAGTCCTCCAAAAGCTTTGTTGTGGCTGTAAGTGGATCTCACCTACACTTCGTCATCACTCTGAGGAGCTCAGGGTTTCTTTCTAGGATCAACCTAGATGGACCAAAAACCCGTTAAAATATTCTCTTCTTAGTACAAAAAGGTCTAAAAAATGTATCCAACAAAGTGACATAGGAAAGTTGGCTCATGAGAGAAATTTGATAGTGTGCTTCCAGGGACGGAGAAATGATGTTCCTTACAAAGTTGATTTCTTTCCAGGTGACCCATACAACACCAAAGTAGAGTGAGTCGTGAGATAGTGGACTTGGCTGAGGAGAGTTGTCCAATGACAATTTAAACTACACCAGTGTTTAAAGATGGCCTGAGCTAAATTCTGATATATGCCCTCTAACCCTACAACTTGAATGTTCCCTTTTCCTAGAAACAATACTTTTATTTTGTCCAAGAAGTTTTACCTAGATATGCCTACTTCATGTTTTATTTTCTACCCACTTTCTCCTAAGACTTTTCTGTCTTTTTCCTTCATGACACTTAAAGTTACGTTGTTTAAAAAAAAATTAATTAACTTACTTATTTTTGGCTGCTCTGGGTGTCTGCTGGTGCTCATGTACTTTTTTTAGTTGCAGCTAGTGGGGGCTATTCTCTAGCTGTGGTGTGTGGGCTTCTCATTGTGGTTCTTCTCTTGTTACGGAGAACAGGAACCAGGATACACTGGCTTAAATAGCTGTAGCACAGTGTCTTCACTAGCTGTACAGGGGACCATCCTCTGCAAAGCATGTGGAATCCTCCCCAGCCAGGGATCAAACCTATGTCCCCTGCACTGGCAGGCAGACTCCCAACCACTGGACCACCAGGGAAGTCCCTAGGAGAGTCTTGTTAAATAATCATCCAGATCAATAACTTTTAGGAAAAATTTAATGTTCATGATGATTTATTAAATATATCAATAAGCAAGTAGGTTATGCATTGTATAAGGAATATTATGCCTCCATAACTGTTGGCTATACTTTGTTAGACTTATTTATATCTCAGCTTTATACATGAAGTGTCTGAAGATACTTCCTAAAGTTCTCATAGGACTATCATATAGTACCATTATCACTTATTCATTTGTCAGTTGCTGAGATGTATAACAAATTATAATCCATAGGTATTTCCAGTACTAAAGAGAGTCAGAAGTCCTCTTGAATACCCTTTTATTCCTCACATAAATACCCCTGCAGAATTTCTCTGCTATACTTAAAAATAACAGTAGCAAACACTACAATTTTCTGAGCAATCTTCTGTACTGGACACTTACTTTATCTTATCTTTAAAAATCTTTGAATTTTGATGAGTATGGAAATAAACACATTTTTTTCCTAGCCTCAAATTAATCAGAAAGTGGCAGAGGCTGAAGTGAAATTAGGATCTATCAATAAGCTGAATCTGAAGTCCATGATCTTTCTGTTATAACCTGTGTGGGAGATTTTTGCTTTGGCTATAATTTCATCATGGCACAACTTTATCAACAAGGCATCAGCAGCCGGATAAAGGCCTTACACTGGCCATCGTGTAGTTTCAGTGTCTCAGGCTAGATATTAAAGTGTCATTTGACAGACACCTTTGTAAGTCACCAGGGAGTGATCGTAGCTGCACCTGGTTAGAACTGAAGGTCAGGCTAGGAATAAACAGTCTCAAGCAGATAAGGTCATAGAATGCCTTCTCACCCTCCAGGATTGCCTCCAGATGGATATGGAATTCATTATGAGTAGAAAAGGATTATTTAGAAGATTCATAAGAACAACTTAGTGTTAACATGAAATGGAATGGAAGTGGGACTAGAGGGTATCTTGTTTAACCTTTGCTTACTGAAAAACAGAATCACTAGAGCAAAATGCATTTGAAAATTAATGTAGTGTGGTTACCCTAGAATATATACTATAGAAACATAATTATCACTGAGTATGTGGGGAAGGATTATTTTTTGGCTTTATAATTTTTAAGCTTAGACCTACTACGTTTAGTATTATGATTATTTTTTAATTGTGAAACATGCCATTAATTTATTTATAGTATTAATAGAGTGTAAAATATTAAGAACACATTAAGAACATTGCAGTAAGAGAACATCTTAGCAAACTTGTGTTGCAAAATGTGAGAGAAAAAAAAGGTTTAGCTTTATTTCTAGTTTATTTTTTATTGCTTCATGGTCATAAAATGTTACATATGACATTTGTACTATTTACTTTTTAATTCTTATTTTCCAGCAAAGGAGATGTGAGAAAGTAGTGAGGAAATCAACTAAAAGTCTTGTAACATCAGTTATGAAATTAACTAACTGAAGCTATTGAGGTTCAATGACAATAATCCTCAAACTGATGCCCCTTCCTTACTACAATCACAGCAAGAAGGATGAGAGTAAAAATTGTCGTATGAACTATTTTTAAGACATAAAGACTGTATGGTGATGGGAGAAGTTTTATCTCAAGTCAATAGTAAATCCAGAAGTCATCAAAATTAAAGGCACCAAAAATTTCTTGCCCTTTTCTTCCCTGAAACTACAAAGATAGCAGAAGATATCTTTAGTCTTCAATGAAAATGGGGTATGTATAGCTTAGATCACAGTACATGATTCCACAGAATTTGAAAGGGTGAATGGGAAATGCCAAGCTCAGCAGAGAAAACAGGAACAGACTAGGATACCAATAAGAAACAAGCTGATCGCTCCACAGAAACCACTCAGGCCTCAGGGAACAGAGGCAGGAGACACAAAGAAAGTGCCAGAGGCTGAGCTCAAAGCATATGAATTGTATAAAAGTCTGTAAAAGAGTCATTTTCCACCCTATCCTATGCAGTAAATGTCTACCCCTTGTTTCTCTCCACAGGAAAATGGAGACATACATTCTGAAGAAAGTAAACTAGGGAGTCTCTTGACCTGAGGACATAAAAATCAGAAAAGGGTGAGAGATACAGTTTTAAGTGGAAAAAAAGGATGAAGTCAAAGGACAGAGCCTAACGGACAGGACCTCAGATCCCTCTACTTCATCTTATTTCAAGAGATCGATACCCTTCTCTGAAGATCCTAAACTGCCTTATAAGAAGAAGCCTATTAATTCTGAAATTTGGAATAAGTCCTTTTAAAAAGTCCAACTTTCCTTGTGCTGTGCTGTGCTTAGTCATTCAGTCAAGCCTGCCAACCTTTTCTGTCCATGGGGATTCTCCAGGCAAGGATACTGGAGTGTGTTGCCATGCCCTTCTCTAGGGGATCTTCCCAACTCAGGGATCAAACCCAGGTCTCCCATATTGCAGGTACCAGAGAAGCCCAACTGTCCCCTAGGTTGCCTACTAATTGCTAAGCTCTGCTCACTGGAGTTTCTGCTCCTTAAAGGCTCAAAAATAAGTGTCTGCTTCTTAAGGGCTTAAAGATCACAAAACTTTGGAGAAAAGCTTTTAACATGAAATAGAAAGAGTCAAAAAAAAATAGAAAGAACTCAGGATTATTTTTAAATGAAAGCTTTTCTCTCAACAACATAAAAACAGATACTATATCAGTGAAACAAGGAAAAGACAGCAGGAGTAAACAAAAACTCTGGTAAACAAAAACTCTGATAATAGTTCCTACAGAAAAATAAAATAGACATTTTTTTCCAAGACCAGTTAAAGAATTAAAAGAAATAACTGAAGAAAATTTGTCAAAAAATAGAACAACAACGACAACAAAAAGCAGAGCCAGACAATAGGAGAGGGAAAAATAAGCATTTTAGATCAATCTATAGAGTACCAAAGTACAATCAATAAGTCAAATAAATAAAATGCCTTGATTATAGTACAGGGAAAATTAACAAATAAATTGCACAATAAAATATCCTGAAGCTAAAGACCATGTGTCTTTAAGGTTAAAGGGCCGACAAAATTCAAAATTTAACAAAATTTTAATCAGCACATACCAGGCAAGTAATTGGGAAATTTCAAAAACCTAGGTTAGGGAAGAGAGCCCAAAAGCTTCCAGAGAGGATGTTTGACCTTGCCCCATACAAAGGGTCTGGAATCTACATAAAAGAATCTTATATAAGAACACTATCATGTGAATGACAAAGAAAACAGAAAGGTAATGGACAAATACTTTCAAAATTCTTGAGTGAAAATAAATGTCTACCTAGAATTCTATACTCATTCAAACTACCAGCTAAGAGTGAGGAAAGAATAAAAGTATTTCTGGAAGAGTGAAATATCAAAAATATTACCTTCTTGAAATCTTTCTCAACAATCTACTCACAGAAATGTCTCAATGTAGTAAGCCAGTAAATCAAGGAAAAAAAAAAAGGCATGAAGACCTAGACACAGGTAAATTAAAACAGATTAAATTTGAAAGCAATTCCTAGGATACTGGTGAAGGAAAATATCAGAACAGCAGTGTGAACAGATATGACAGAACCAGATTCATGCTGAAAAGAGAGAAGAGGAGCCCAAAAGACACCTCTAGGAAAAATGGAACTTGTAGATTACATAGCTGGTTTGAACTTTGTGAAAAGTTCTTTCGAGAGACATTTTACAGCACTTATTTCAGATACTGGAAGATTTAGCCAAATAGTCACACAATAAGAAAATTATGCAACAATTAAATGAGGGAAAGGGAGCTTGGTAAGCTATTCAAGAAAATGTGATTAGGGACTTCTTGGCTCAGCATGAAACACAGTTGTTTACATGGTCGTAGTAACAAAAATATGGAATATAAATTTAACCAATATTTCAAAATATGTATATTGGTGAAATGTCAGGAGAAAAAAAAGGATGAAAATTAAAATCCTCACCTACTTTAGTAAGATACAAGTTGTTAATATTTAAATTTGCTGAATCAAGAGATAACAATATATAGATAATAATCTGAAAAATAAAACTAAAAAGAAAATAACCTAAATACCCAGGTATAGATAGTCTTTGAATTGTATATTTTCATGATTTTACTTATCAGTATAAGTGGAAAAAGCAATTCTGGCTCAGAGGAGGTGCTGGTTGCTTTAATTGGGCTTCCCTGGTGGCTCAGATAGTAAAGAATCTGCCTACAATGAGGGACACTTGGGTTCAATCCCTGGGTCAGGAAGATCCCCTGGAGAAGGGAACAACAACCCACTTCAGCATTCTTGCCTAGAGAATCCCATGGACAGGGGAGCCTAGTGGGCTACAGTCCATGGGGTTGCAAAGAGTCAAACATGACTGAGCGACTTTCAGTTTCATGATGTGGTGCTTGAAACAAAGTGACTAAAAACTCTTTATGTGATGTGCATAGATATTGTTTCTGCGTACTGCGTACAAAGAATAATTTGGAAATGTACATACCAGGTTATCAACACTAAGCAACAACAGAAGGAAAAAAAGGAGTGACTTTCACTTTTAACTTTTTTTTAACACCTGAATTAGAACTTCAGGGAGACTGTGTACTACTTTTTCTTTGGAATTTTTACTGAACTTCATAGAAAAAAATAAAGAGAAGAGAAAACTAACAGGTGAGAACTTCCAAATAGTAGGAAGCAAAGATCAACCTATGCACAGAGCAAAATGGATGGATTCTGACACATGAAAGAAGGGACTTGAAATTGTTTAACAATTGTGCCAAAAGAGTCAGCTGCAAAGACAGTAATATTGTCTCTTACCACATTTTAAAACTGATATATCTTTGTTGAGTTTCTATGTCTCAGTCCTTGTGTTTGAGGCTAAGGAGATAAACTGAAGACATGCCCTCTTCTGGGGAATCCAAACTTTGACTGAGAGAAGTGAATGTATAAACAAATATAACTCCACATAATTCCATTATTTTAGACTGCTTTAGAAGATGCAGCAATAGCAGATATTGTTAAGAGTGATAATATCCAAAGTGTATTAATCATATTCCGTGAAACACTCATTTGAGGGGTTATAATTAATTATTATGTGTGTGTACTAGGTCACTTCAGTCGTGTCTGACTCTTTGAGACCCCATAGACTGTAGCCCACCAGACTCTTCCGTCCATGGGATTCTCCAGGCAAGAATACTGGAGTGGGTTGCCATTTTCTTCTCCAGGGGATCTTCCCGACCCAGGGATCAAACCTGTATCTCTTGGTCTCCTGCACTGGCAGGTGGGTTCTTTATCACTAGTGCCATTGGAGAAACCCCATGCTTATCCCTAAAACAATCCTGAGAGATAAAAACTTTTGTTTTCCAGTTTTCTACCTAAAAACTTGAGTTTATAGATGTTAAATAACTTAGGTTTATATACGTTTATAAATGTTAGATAATTCACTCAAGGGGATCAAGACCTGAATTTTATCAAGTTTGACTCTGAAGCCCAGACTGTTAAATCTTATGTTCTACCTCTACCATTTCACTGATGCCCAACACATTTAAAAATATACTAGATTTCTTTGATTAAGTCCGTGGCAAACAAGAATAGTATTATTAGGGCCATTTTTGTAAGTTAAAAACAAAATAAATCATGAGCTTTAGGACTGAAGAAGTTACTCAAGCAAGGACCCTAGATGAAATTATAAAACCTGGTCCCCTGTCTCCTCCTTTTCTCCCTGTTTCCCTGCCTCCCTCACAGTCCAGGAATCATGAGCCACAACACAGTTGCTTCTCCCTTCATTTACTGAAGAGGAGACTCAACAGTTTATGTCCCTTCCTGAGCTAAAAATAGAAATTTGGTCCAAATTCAAGGTTTTCCAACCTGGTTGATATCCTCTGCAAAGTTGTCTCAGTGACTTCAATAAATGTAGATCTGAGAACTTTTGTAGAACCTGGAGGGGGTCATTTTAAAAGAAAGGATTAGCTTAAGTGGTGCTAAACACATAGTCTGTGTTTTCTGACCCAGTCTAGGGGAAAATGGACAGCTTAAGCATGTCACTAGAGCAAAAAGAAAAATATAAATAATGTCACCCATAATGTAACATGGTTCAGGGGAAGAAATGGGGTCAAGTCCTTAAAGAGAAAAAGATGAGATCATTATGCTTAAGCAAACTGTAGCCAGAGGAAGACAGTAATGAAGAGTGGACTGGGGTACTGAAAGCCAGTGTATAATGACCAGGGGCAAAACAGCTTTCTAATTGAAACCATACTCCAAACTCCAGAAATAGAGGCTGGACTCTCAAGCAGTAACATAAGAATGGGGAATGCGATTACAGAGATAGGAAGTGAACTGGGAAAGTTGTAAATACAGTGAGGAGTGGCACGTGGCCAAAAGAAGCACCCTGTAGTTGGGGAAGCAGAAGACAGCTTTGAAACAAAGCTGAAGGAGGGAAAAATTGCATCTGGATAGTTAAACACTAGAGATTTAAAATCCAAAGCCAGCCTATTGGAGAAAAATCAACCTGGGAAGGAAATGTCAAATGACAAGGGAGAAGAAAAGGTTAATTTTAAAAATAAATATATATACTTATTTTTGAAATATATACTTATATAT
The DNA here is from genome assembly GCA_917880005.1 of Nanger dama. Lineage (NCBI taxonomy): Eukaryota > Metazoa > Chordata > Mammalia > Artiodactyla > Bovidae > Nanger > Nanger dama. The sequence goes on from CAKJTW010000075.1 coordinate 2,709,392, forward strand.
AAAATACATAATATATAACATACACTTCATATAATATTATATAATGGTATATATCACTTGAATATATATTATATATTTTTTAACTTGAATATATATTATATATATATATTTCATGTGAAATATATATATTTCAAGCGAAAAGTACTTCAGTTTGCCTCTGAGGGTGTTGAACCAAAGAGTGTGGAAATCTGCTACACATGCTGAGGGGAGCTGGTTCACTAGTCCACATGTGAAACTCAAAACTCTCTTAATGTTCTGTCTGGAGAATTCTGTATTTCCTGATATTGACCTATAGCCATGAAAACATTCCCAGGACCTTGGGCTGAGGACCTAAGAGGACTCAGGTTTCCCCAGAAGCCTTTACAATTTTCAAAGAACCTACTGTACTTCAAATGTCCCCCTGCACCTTCCCTTCTTTACCCCATGAAGCAATACCAGCTCTGTCGTGAGAGGCACCTTGATGTGGAGAAATAAGAGGAGGTTTGGTAAAATGTTTCAGGCTGCTAAGACCTCTTTTCTAAACGGAGGTGATTGATTTGATGAGACAAGTGTGGGCAGAAGTCACAAGGAAAGATGATATCACTGGTCAAACCACTGCAAGACCGATGAATATGCAATTCTTAGAGATGGAAAATTATTTAAAAATAAAATATGTACTACTCAGAGCTTCTCCTCCCAAAGAGAAGTTGCTATTATTATTTTTTTTTAATTTGGTTTCGCTACTAGCTTAACACAGAGCCAAGTGACTATTTTAGGTCTGTAGCTTTACCTTCATCTAACCAGTGGTGTTGGAGAAGACTCTTGAGAGTCCCTTGGACTGCAAGGAGATCCAATCAGTCCATCCTAAAGAAAATCAGTTCTGAATATTCAATGGAAGGACTGATGCTGAAGCTGAAACGCCAATACACTGGCCACCTGATGTGAAGAACTGACCCATTTGAAAAGACTCTGATGCTGGGAAACATTGAAGATGAGAGGAGAAGGGGGCAACAGAGGATGAGATGGTTGGATGGCATCACCAACACCACGGACATGAGTTTGAGACAGCTCTGGGAGTTGGTAATGGACAAGGAAACCTGGTGTGCTATAGTCCATGGGGTCGCAAAGAGTCAAACACGACTGAGCAACTGAACTCAACCACTCTATAGCATGATAACTATGCAAATAAAACTCTGTTTTAAAGGAAAAGTTGTGATGGAAGAGAGTCATCCCATTTGTTAGAGACTCTCTACTGATCATTTTGAGACTTTCATGAACTCCTGCTTTTTCACTCATTCCTCCATCAGTTATTAATGGAATTAATAGGCTAGGCACTGTGCTGAGTGCTGGACATTTGACAGTAAGCAAGACAGACACAGATCCTATCAATGCACATTGCAGAAGGGAAGACAGATTCACAACTAACTGTGTAGTTAGAGTTGCTGTAAGTGCTCCTAGAAAAACTTATGAGTATCCTAGGTTTTGAACTGTGGCACTGGAGAAGACTCTTGAGAATCCCTTGGACTGCAAGGAGATCCAACCAGTCCATTCTGAAGGAGATTGGCCCTGGGATTTCTTTGGAAGGAATGATGCTAAAGCTGAAACTCCAGTACTTTGGCCACCTCATGCGAAGAGTTGACTCATTGGAAAAGACTCTGATGCTGGGAGGGATTGGGGGCAGGAGGAGAAGGGGACGACTGAGGATGAGATGGCTGGATGGCATCACTGACTCGATGGACGTGAGTCTGAGTGGACTCTGGGAGTTGGTAATGGACAGGGAGGCCTGGCGTGCTGCCATTCATGGGGTCACAAAGAGTCAGGCACGACTGAGCAACTGAACTGAACTGATCCTAGGAGAGGATATAACAAGAGACATGATCTACTGGAGAGAGGGAAGTTTAGAGATCTTCTCTATAGGAAGAGACATTCTATCTGAAACCTCAGAATGGATATGAGCTATTGAATAACTGGATGGCAGAGAGGAGAACAAGAAAAAGTTCTAGACAGGAGGAGCAGCTCCTATGGAGGTTATGGTGGGAAAGAATAGAGTCCATGTTTGTAAAACTGCAAGAAGCTAAGGGAAGCCAATAAGGAAGAGGGTCAGATGACAGGTGATACAGATACTTGTAGGCCTTGGTGAAGATGTTGAGCTTTACCCTAAGATCACTAGTAAGTAACCATAGTTTAAGCAGGGAAGTCAAAAGTTGTTCTTTTGAAATGTATTTTCATATTTCTGGTGTGTATGTGTGCTAAATCACTTCAGTTATGTCTGACTCTGTGCGACCCCATGGACTGTAGCCCATCAGTCTCCTCTATCCATGGAATTCTCTAGGCGAGAATACTAGAGTGATCTGCCTTACCTTCCTCCAGGGGATCTTCTGGACTCAGGGATCAAACCCACATTTCTACATCTCCTGCACTGGCAGACAGGAGACCTGCCAATCTTTACCACTAAAGCCACCTGGGAAGCCCATGTTTCTGGTACTTGTGGTCATAATTTTGATTCTAATTTCTTCTTTAGGTTGATGTGATTTCTTTTAAGTTGGCTTCCTTCCTTCTTGTTTATAAATCTCAGCACTGTTCAGAGCCATTTGGTGGTACGCTGGAGCCAGCTGTACCATCTGTCAAGTGCACTTCTTATCTGAAGTCTGTGTTGAAGGGTTTCAAGATGAAAGCTGGAAATCAACTACAATAGGAATATTTACACCGTAAAAATCAGCATGCATGACAATAAAAGAGCTTTCTTAAATCAAGAGACTCAGTTTACCAGTCACAGGAAACATACCTGGAGTCAAGTTAATGGGAAAACTTGCTGGTTTCAACTTATAGGAACAAAGAATAGGAAAAAAAATTCAGTTATATATGTTTATATATATATTTATATTCATAATTTTATATGTATGTACACATAATCTTGCAATCATACATATACCAAAAACAAATTATAATCAACTATGTTCTTTTATTGAAGTATAGTTTGATTTGCAATGTTGTGTTAGTTTCTGGTGTATAGCAAAGTGATTCAGTTATACATGCACATGTATCTATTCTTTTTCAAATTATTTTCCTATTTAGGTCATTACAGAATATTGAGCAGAGTTCCTTGTATTACACAGTAGGTCCTTGTTGGCTATCTATTTTAAATATAGCAGTGTGTATATGTCAATCTCAAATTTCCAATCTATCTCCTTCACTTATGCCCTGGTAACCATAAGATGGTTCTCTAAGTCTGTGAATCTGTTTGTTTTGTAGATAGGTTCACTTGTATCTTTTCTTAAGATTCCACATACAAGCAATATCATATGATATTTGTCTCTGTCTGATTTACTTCACTTAGTATGATAATCTCCAGGTGCATCCGTGTTGCTGCAAATGGCATTCTTTCATTCTTTTTATGGCTAAGTAATAAGATCACAGCATCTAGTCCCATCACTTAATGGCAGATAGATGGGGAAACAGTGGAAACTGGCTGAATTTATTTTTCTGGGCTCCAAAATCATTGCAGATGGTGATGGCAACAATGAAATTAAAAGACGCTTACTCCTTGGAAGGAAAGTTATGACCAACCTAGATAGCATATTAAAAAAACAGACACATTACTTTGCTGACTAAGGTCTGTTTAGTCAAGCCTATGGTTTTCCCAATGCTTGTGTATGGATGTGAGAGTTGGACTATAAAGGAAGCTGAGCACCGAAGAATTGATGCTTTTGAACTGTGGTGCTGGAGAAGACTCTTGAGAGTCCTTTGGACTGCAAGGAAATCCAACCAGTCCACACTAAGGGAGATCAGTCCTGGGTGTTCTTTGGAAGGATGGATGTTGAAGCTGAAACTCCAATACTTTGGCCACTTCATGTGAAGAGCTGACTGATTGGAAAAGACCCTGATGTTAGGAAAGAATGAGGGCAGGAGGAGAAGGGGACGACAGAGGATGAGATGGTTGGATGGCATCATCAACTCGATGGACATGGGTCTGGGTAGACTCTGAGAGTTGGTGATGGACAGGGAGGCCTGGAGTGCTGCGGTTCATGGGGTCGCAAAGAGGAGGACACAACTGAGCAACTGAACTAAATATTCCATTGTGTATATGTACCATATCTTCTTTATCTATTTGTCCATGGATGAACATTTAGGTTGATTCCACTTCTTGGCTATTGTAAATAATGCTGCCAAGAACATTGGGGTACATGTATCTTTTCAAATTAAAGTTTTCTCCTGATATATACCTGAGAATGGGATTTCTGGTTTATATGGCAACTCTATTTCTAGGTGTTTTGTTTTGTTTTTTTTTTTTAAGGAACTTTTTTTCCATAGTGGCTACACCAATTTAGATTCCTCCAACGCGGAGACAGGGAACTATATTCAATATTTTGCAATAACATAATGGAAAATAATTTGAAATATATATAAGTACAAAACTGAATCATTTTTCTGTACATTTGGAACCAACACAGTATAGTAAATCCACTATACACTAATTTAAAAATCAGAGAAAACAAAACATGTTCCTTGAGAAAAACAATCTCATGGATGCCTGGCAAAAACAAGATGCCTGGCAGTAGAGTCTTAATAGATACACGAGTAATCTGCAATAGCATCATTTTCAAGTGCTCTACAGATGTCCAAGTCTACAAGCTAGCAGAGTCCATATAGAGATGATATTACTGACCCAACTGCTGAGAAATATCAAGTATCATTCATACTGAGCTGGCAGAATATCACAAATTCCTAATAGTAGAATCATTCTTAAATGAGGCAGAAAAATCCCATTCCTCCTTCCAGGTTGGCTGGCAAAGCTGCTGCTTCTAAGAATTTTCCACAGACCTGCCAGGAGAAAAAGTCTCTTTCTCCTCTATTCTCTCAGAGCATTTTATTTATAATTCTTTTTCACATTACTGTGATGTGCCTTTTGAAATATTAAGATATTCACTAGTACAAATACATATATTTGCATGCCCTTCAAGGTCCTTTTATAAAAAGTCTTTTATGCCCTATGATATCCCCACAAAGAACTTGAATATGATGAAGCAGTATCTATTTTTATATTTAGCATCTTTCCCGTAATAGATGATCATTTACTAGAAACAAAAGACCATCTTATCCATATTTGTACAATAGCCTTTAGTAAAGGTCTGATACAGAGGAGGCACTGATACATTTTAGTTGAAAGTGTGAATGGAATTGGACCAGGTTTCCTTTCTCTGCCATCCTTGAGAATATGGGTTTCATTATCCCGGATCTACCTGACTACCTGAATCATCTTGCTTTTCTGTCCTCATGCTTCTGCCTCTAACTCTAAAGTCCAATCTTCTTTTAAAATAAAAGCAGTGAATAACCTAAACCACAGGAAATGTAACTATCAGTGGAATTTCAGTCAACTTAGTTAACTCAGTCTCTTCATCTGTAAAATTCATACCTGAAGTCTCTATTTTGCATGTTTCCTAGATGAGATAATAAAGATCATGAATCAGGGGCTGGAAATACATGAGAAAAACATGTCTTCTTTCCCATGCTCTCTTCTTTTTCAAGATTATTGGATTTATTTATTATTTTCTTCTTGCTGAGCTGAGACATGTGGATTCCTAATACTCCCACCAGGGATGGAACCCGTGCCCCCTGCAGTTGGAAGCACAGAGTTCTAACCACTAGATTAACAGGGAATTGTCTCCCTGTTTTCTTAAGAAAACAGATAATGGAAATGTTTAAATATAACAGTTTGATTTGAGTTAGGATGTGGAGCCACAACATGTGAAAAAAAAAAAACTTATTAATGGAGGCTTCTTTAAAGCTTCATGAGAACTCAAAGTGGGAAGACCTCACACAGTAGCTTCATTTGCTGAAATTGCAAACCCAGGGCTTCCCTCATAGCTCAGTCGGTGAAGAATCTGCCTGCAGTGCAGGAGACCCAGGTTCAGTTCCTGAGTTGGGAAGATTGCCTTGAGAAGGAAATGGCAACCCATTCCAGTATTCTTGCCTGGAGAATCCCATGGATAGAGAAGCCAGGCAGGCTACAGTCCGTGGGGTCGCAAGAGTTGTACACGAGTTAGTGACTGAACCACCACCACCAAACCCAGCCAGACTCTGAAATGTGTGTTAGTACTTTCCTAGTACCCCAGGGCTGAAGCACCTTACCCCAGAAGGTTTGTAAAATCATAGAATTTAATCTTTAAAATGAACTTTAATGAGTTTTATTGATCTTTTTCTATATACAAGGTTGTAGAACATCTCAGTGTTTAAAGCTGTCTTACCTGCTATCTAAGAAACATCTCTACATAGTTATTACTATAGATTTAGAGTTTTAAATTTTTAGTTGACAAACCACTCTTAGAACTTTGTATGGGAGTCCAGTATGTGAAACAGATCAAGTAGAAATGCTCTGGTTGAATTTCAGGGAAGGGCAGGTTTCTCCCTTTTGCCATGCTGTACAAATCCTGAATGTCTTCTCCATATCTCAGAAGGCTAACCTAGATACAATTGAAAAATATTTTTCAAACATGATTGTGGACTTAAGGCCCAGCCTCTGTTTGAATTCCTTTACAGATGGGCAACTTGCTACTTTACAAATTACCTTACTTCAACATCTTTACACAATTTTGACTACTAATAAATACTTAATATATAAATGTTTATTTGTAGGAGTTTTGTGTGTCTGCATTTATTAAAAATAAAATGTGTATACACACACACACACACAAACACACACACACACACACACACACACATATATATATATATATATAAAGGGGCTTCCCAGGTGGCTCAGTGGGTAAAAGAATCTGCTTGCAGTGGAAAAGGTCAGTTTTCATTCCGATTCCAAAGAAAGGCAATGCCAAAGAATGCTCACACTACCGCACAATTGCACTCATCTCACATGCTAGTAAAGTAATGCTCAAAATTCTCCAAGCCAGGCTTCAGCAATATGTGAACCGTGAACTCCCTGATGTTCAAGCTGGTTTTAAAAAGGCAGAGGAACCAGAGATCAAATTACCAACATCTTCTGGATCATGGAAAAAGCAGGAGAGTTCCAGAGAAACATCTATTTCTGCTTTATTGACTATGCCAAAGCCTTTGACTGTGTGGATCACAATAAACTGTGGAAAATTCTGAAAGAGATGGGAATACCAGACCACCTGACCTGCGTCTTGAGAAATCTGTATGCAGGTCAGGAAGCAACAGTTAGAAATGGACATGGAACAACAGACTGGTTCCAAATAGGAAAAGGAGTACGTCAAGGCTGTATATTGTCACCCTGCTTATTTAACTTCTATGCAGAGTCCATCATGAGAAACGCTGGACTGGAAGAAACACAAGCTGGAATCAAGATTGCCAGGAGAAATATCAGTAACCTCAGATATGCAGATGACACCACCCTTATGGCAGAAAGTGAAGAGGAGCTAAAGGGCCTCTTGATGAAGGTGAAAGAGGAGAGTGAAAAAGTTGGCTTAAAGCTCAACATTCAGAAAATGAAGATCATGGCATCCAGTCCCATCACTTCATGGGAAATAGATGGGGAAACAGTAAAAACAGTGTCAGACTTTATTTTTGGGGCTCCAAAATCACTGCAGATGGTGACTGCAGCCATGAAATTAGAAGACGCTTACTCCTTGGAAGAAAAGTTATGACCAACCTAGACAGCATATTCAAAAGCAGAGACATTACTTTGCCGACTAAGGTCCGTCTAGTCAAGGCTATGGTTTTTCCTGTGGTCATGTATGGATGTGAGAGTTGGACTGTGAAGAAGGCTGAGCGCCGAAGAATTGATGCTTTTGAACTGTGGTGTTGGAGAAGACTCTTGAGAATCCCTTGGACTGCAAGGAGATCCAACCAGTCCATTCTGAAGGAGATCAACCCTGGGATTTCTTTGGAAGGAATGATGCTAAAGCTGAAACTCCAATACTTTGGCCACCTCGTGAGAAAAGTTGAGTCATTGCTGGGAAGAATTGGGGGCAGGAGGAGAAGGGGACGACTGAGGATGAGATGGCTGGATGGCATCACGGACTCGATGAATGTGAGTCTGAGTGAACTCTGGGAGATGGTGATGAACAGGGAGACATGGAGTGCTGCGATTCATGGGGTGGCAGAGAGTTGGACACGACTGAGCGACTGAACTGAACTGAACTGCAATGCAGGAGATGCAGGAGACATGGCTTCCAACCCCTGGGTCGGGAAGATTCCCTGGGAGGAGGGCATGACAACTCACTCCAGTATTCTTGCCTGAAGAATCCCATGGACAAAGGAGCTTGGTGGGCTACAGTCCATAAAGTCACAAAAAGTCAGACATGAATGAGCACACAAGCCAGTATATATATATATATATACTGTATACAGTATTTATATATATATATTTAGCACAATATTGTGTTAAAATCACACTGTGTATAGTGTCTAGACTGTTTTTAATTGTAATTTTGGAAATTTCATAGAATATAATAATCTGTAGTAGCTGCTGATTTCCATTTTTAGTCTGCCTACTTCACATTCATTTTTTCCTGCATGTTCATGGCCCAGACTTGGCCCAGTTATAGCATCAGATGGGCCTGACAACAAAAATTGTTCCAAAGCAAGAAGAACTGTGCTATTCTGGGCAGGTAATTCTCCTTCTCAGAGACTGATATAGATGCTGGTAAAATTATGTTCTGACTTTCTACTAGGGCTTCTAAAATGATAATGCCGATAGTCGTGTATCCTACCCCATGGAAAAGAAGGAGGTCAGGAAGCAAAGAAAGCAAAGGTGAGAGAGTAGTAGTTGCCATTTTTGATGCTAGATTCTGCCTCATTTTTTGCAATTTCATCTTGGTATTCTTCCCAGAAATGTAAACCAGCAATGACCTTCTTTAAAATCTTAACAGTGAGAATAATTTTAATATCTTTTGTGTATCACAGGTTTCCTAAAGTGGCTGAACTGTAGGTTCTATGTTGAAAAACGTAGGTGGAAGAGATTTCCCTGGTAGTCCAATGGTTAAGACTTGTGCTTCCAATGCAGGGAGCATGAGTTTGATCCCTGATCAGGAAACTAAGATTGCATATGCAGTGCAGTGTAGCAGGAAAAAAAAAATGTAGGTGGGGATTCAGTGCCATTTGAACTTCCTTTGAAACTCATGAGTCTCACTTCCCCTCATCTGTACTGTTCAAACCACACGGCCTCGGCCTCCATGGTATTTGAAAAGTCCTTGGCACAAAGACCTTGTTTTTCTTTACTTCCTGGTGATGACATGGCTCATTTGGACTTGGCTTTAATGCAACAACCTAGGAAATTCTGTGCATTCAGAGGCCAGCTAGCCATTCTGCATCAGAGGGAAATTTTATTCAAAGGAAAGAAAGTACATATCATTTATTACTTATTCTCCAACAGGCAACCTAAAGCAATTACAGAACCCTACAATCTCAAACTTTTCATGAGAAAAGGAATGATAAACCTACACAACATATTAAAAAGCAGAGACATTACTTTGCCAACAAATGTCTGTCTAGTCAAGGCTATGTTTTTCCAGTAGTCATGTATGGATGTGAGAGTTGAACTATAAAAAAGCTGAGCACTGAAATACTAATGCACTTGAACTGTGGTGTTGGAGAAGACTCTTGAGATTCCCTTGGACTGCAAGGAGATCCAACCAGTCCATCCTAAAGGAAATCAGTCCTGAACATTCACTGGAAGGACTGATGTTGAAGCTGAAACTCCAATACTTTGGCCACCTGATGCGAAGAGCTGACTCATTTGAAAAGACTCTGATGCTGGGAAAGATTGAGTGCAGGAGGAGAAGGGACAACAGAAGATGAGATGGTTGGATGATATCACCAACTCAGTGGACAAGTGTTTGAGTAAACTCCGGGAGTTGGTGATGAACAGGAAGGCCTGGTGTGCTACAGTCCATTGGGTCACAAAGAGTAGGACATGACTGAGCGACTGACCTGAAACTGAACTGAACTGAACAGTCTCTACATCCTATGGATCCCAAAAGAAGAACATCTCAATATCATTCATAGATCCTGCACAAAGAAACATTTGTTATTAAAATGTAGTATATAGTAGTTTGTCCCATTCTTCTTAGATCCTTTGATTTCTCCAGAAATTTAAGGACTCCTCAAGCCTTCCCACAATGGCACCCTACTCCAGTACTCTTGCCTGGAAAATCTCATGGACGGAGGAGCCTGGTAGGCTGCAGTCCATGGGGCTGCTGGGAGTCGGGCACGACTAAGCGACTTCACTTTCACTTTTCACTTTCATGCACTGGAGAAGGAAGTGGCGACCCACTCCAGTGTTCTTTCCTGGAGAATCCCAGGGACGGGGGAGCCTTGTGGGCTGCCGTCTATGGGGTTGCACAGAGTCAGACATGACTGAAGCGACTTAGCAGCAGCAGCAGCAGCAAGCCTTCCTGAACCGTTTGGATTTTATGAAAGAAATCCTAGGCATTCCTGTTTTGATCTGGATAGATGTCACAGGTGTTTTAGTTACAGAATATTCATAGGACTTTTACACTAATTTGGTGTTTATTTATGAATTTTCCAGTTGTCTCTTAGAAGCTTTCCCACTCTCCAGCAAAACTCTCCCACTCTCTTATTGCAAAACTTACAGAGAGACAACAGTCTTGTTACAGAGTCAGTTACTGAAGGCTGGAGGAGTCTCTTACCAAGGGAAACCTGTTTTATTTTAACAGGACCTCTAAAGGCTGATTGATATTCTCAGCTTATTACCTTGAGGAAATGAGATAAAGGAATTCAGACAACTTATCCTGAACTCAGGATAGCTACTGTTGGGTATTATTCCCAACCCATGCAACCACATGGCTTCTTTCAGCAGTCATGAATTTGCTCACCCTAGTGGCATCTCACGACTGAAGCAACTTAGCAGCAATAGCAGCAGCAGTGGCATGTCAGGCTTCCCTGTGGCTCCGATGGTTAAGAATCTACCTACAAAGCAGGAGACTGGGGTTCGATCCCTGGGTTTGGAAGATCCCCTGGAGAAGGGAATGGCTACCCACTATAATATTCTTGCCTGGAAAAGTCTATGGACAGAGGAGCCTGGCAGGCTACATTCCATGGCGTCACAGAGAGCTGGACGTGACTGAGAGACCTAACACTGGCACACTACAGGGGCGCCTGAGTTCCTGGGTGACTGGGTTTCTGAGGCCACCATCCGTCTGTCAACATGTACGTTAAAGTCAGTGAGGGAGAGAACTAACACGAAGTGTGCACCCCAACACCTTACGTGAATTTACGTGTCATAGAACTGAATGAGGATGAAAGTGAAAGTGAAAGGGTTAGTCACTGAATCATGGCTGACTCTATGCAACCCCATGGACTGTAGCCTGCCAGGCCCCTCTGTCCATGGGATTCTTCAGGCAGGAATCCTGGAGTGAGTTGTCATTCCCTTCTCTAGGAAATCTTCCTGACCTAGGGATCGAACCTGGGTCTCCTTCATTGCAGGCAGATTCTTAGCTAAACATAAATGAAAATAGGATGAATTCTAACATCAAATTCAGAGAAGCATGGAGAGGAGTATAAAAAAGACCTATATTCTCAAGCACCAAATATTGAAAAGATAATTTTTCCTATTTTAATGCATTCCTAACTTGCATGTATTTGTACCCAAGTACATAAAACACATTTGCATCAAAAGTGAAATAAAATGTGCATGTTGATTACAACTTGATTTTTAGGTAATATCTTGCAAGCATCTTTCCATTGTTGACATGTGTTCTATCACTTCTTTTCTTTTAAGAAAAAAATGATATTTCCCTCAGGTTTATTTATTATATATTGTTCTTAGTGCAAGTTACTCATAGGACTGGCAGCGTACCGCAATTCTGTTTTTTTGCCTTTTTTTTAATGAACAAACTTTACTTTTTAAAGCAGTTTTAGGTTCATTATATCACTTCTTAAGCAAGTCAAGTATATGTTCCTGTGACCATAACAGACAGTTTCCTCCTCTCCCATGTTGATGTGCCTAACTTATCACTCAAAGTTATCTTCTCATCATTGGTGATGATGTGTGTATGTGTGTGTGCTGTGCATATATGTGAGGGGGTGGCTGGCATTTCACATCAAATTCATTTTCTATCTATGTCTAGAAGCAATTTCTCAGGCAGTCGTGCCCTTTATTTTCTTCTTGAGCTCCTCTCTAGTTTCACTCTTTCCCCTTCCCATAACCTCTGACTTCTTTGTTCTCAGTGTCGCTGCCGATGGTTTGTAACGTTGGTGGCAAGGAAGGAAAACGTTTATTATCATTTTCCCTAAGGCCCTGCTTGGTTAAGGCTGGGGGATGTATGGCTTTGTTTTCAGAATTGGGCTTTATGTATATTTTGTTAAATTCCCCAATGGCCTCTAGACACCAAGGACTAGAAGATGAAAAATGACTATTATTGTTACCCTGTTTTGCCCAGGATCCTGAGCCACCACGTGTTTCTGACTTCCCAGCCAGGCTCCAAGCTCTTTCCTCACTGTCCATGAGCTGAAAGCTAAGCAGAGCTCTTTACTCATTTTACAATAATCACAGAGGCAGACGTGGTTCTGAAAAAAACAGAACCTTGTGAAAACTGACTTTAATTCACACACACGTGCTCTCCAGTTTTTGCAAGATGTGAGCTGTATTCTATCCTTAAAGCCATAAATATTATTTAAAAAGGAAAATCTCAGTCAACTCAGCCAAATAATTTGCTTCCTCAACACCAAACATTGTCAGTTTGGAAGAAGCCAGGCAGTGAGTTCATTTATTTACTTTTCCTACAGATGTTTGCCATGCAGCCCTAGATCCTGATGATTCTTCCTTTAATGTCCTTTGAAATCTAACATCAATCCACAAATAATTATCTGTTGCGTACAAGACCCTGTGCTAGGCATGATGGAAACATGCAAAAGGTAGCTTGGTGTCATGGGGAAAGTTAAAAACTGAAAACTTTAAAAAAGAAATTCAAAGACCTGCTTTTACTCTTAAAATTGATGGTCATCAAAATACTGATAGCTTTGGGACTTTGCAATAGTAAATACTCATGACGTTTGAAAAAGCATGATGCATAACCATATGATCTTAATCACATACAAATGGATGCTTAGTTGTGTAAATACGCAAGTGAGACCTAGAAGGACAGATCAAGCAGTAAACTGCTTGTGATCATGGATGACTTTGGTTTTTGCCTCTTGTATTTTTTTTTTTTGGTTTCCCATTATGCACATGTTAACTTTTAAAAAATAAATGTTACTTTAAAAAACTTTCTATAAAATATGATAGTATTGTTGCAGGAAGGCGGATCCCTTCCAGGGCCCGAAACTGGGCTCTTGTCTAACACTCGGAAATGAATTGTCTGAGGAGACACATCTGCTGACAAAGAGAGAGATTTTATTGGGAAAGGGCACGCGGGTGGAGAGCAGTAGGGTAAGGGAACCCAGGAGAACTGCTCTGCCATGTGGCTCACAGTCTCAGGTTTTATGGGGATAGGATTAGTTTCCGGGTGGTCTTTGGCCAATCATTCTAATTCAGAGTCTTTCCTGGTGGTGCACGCTTTGCTCAGCCAAGATGGATGCTAGCAAGAGGGATTCTGGGAAGTGGATGGACATGCAGTGTCCCCTTTCGGCCTTTCCCAGACTCTTCTGGTTGGTGGTGGCTTATTAGTTCTGTATTTCTTATCAAGACCTCCTGTAATAAAACAGTTCATGCAAATGGTTACTATGGTGCCTGGCCAGGGTGGGCGATTTCAATCAGTGTGATTCCCCTAAGAGTATTGGAGACAAGTAAGTCATTTCTCTCACCTCTGTTTCCTCACCTGTAGAAAGTGGCTTGCTTTCTCATAGAACTGTTATATAAAGAAATATGAAGATGCATGTTGAATAACTTTTTATGCTGTAATATGCATGCAAATGATAATGACGGCCAGTTATTATAAAATACTCTCCTTAACCTCAAGGAACTTAGAGCCTAGTTGGGGGAATAGAAACACATATTCAAGAATTTAATAGCAATATGAGTTAACCAGAGAGAGATTCCAAAGATGTTGCAAGACAATATGTGATGAATTGCCAAAGAGTAGAAGCTTGAGCAGAGAGAGAAAAGAGAGCAGTGTGCACAGAACTCATTAAAGAACAAAGAAAAGATGGCCCAACCACCATGAGGGTTCAGATATGCATTCAAACTTTGACTCTGTAGAAGTTGAAGTTAGCACACGAATGACAGTAGTGTCATACTTTAAAATCAAAATTCTAGGGGACTTCCTGGTGGTTCAGTGTTAAGAATACGCCTTGCTATGCAGGTTACTTGGGTTCAATCCCTTTACTCTAGGGGTAGAAAAGATCCCCTGGAGAAGGAAATGGCAACCCATTCCAGTATTCCTGCCCGAGAAATCCCATGGACAGAGGAGCCAGGTGGGTTACAGTCCATGGGGTTGCAAAAGAGTTGGACAGGACTGAGCGACTGAGCACACACACACACACACACACACACACACACACACACACACACAGAGCACAGATAGGACCGGGGTATGGAAAAAAATGCAAAACGTGCAAGAAATTTCCACTGTGCTCAAGCTATACTTTTTGCTCCATAGGCACAAACTTTAAAATTACTCCAGACTGCCAGATACTTGGGGAACTGGAGTAGACATCTCCAGTACTAAATCACTGTTTTAAGCCCCTTTTTCTTTCTTTCTACCCATAAAGACTTATTTTAAGAGTCCTAAATTATTCTCCAAAAATCTCAGCAGTGGAGGTGGTCAAATGTATCCATCACATAACATGTGGTGTGCCTGATGGTTAGGAACCAGGATGGGACACCACATGCCACATGTGAATCCTCCTGCAGTTTACCATATCTGGTGATATTAGGATAATTGTTTAACCTCTCGGTGACTCAGTTTCTTTTCTGAAAAATGAGTATGATAGTAATAGTACTTACTGCATAAGATTCAGTTCAGTTCAGTTAGGTTCAGTTCAGTCACTCAGTCGTGTCCTACTCTTTGTGACCCCATGGACTGCAGCACGCCTGGCCTCCCTGTCCCTCACCAACTCCTGGAGTTTAGTCAAACTCACGTCCATTGATTCCGTGAAGCCACCCAACCATCTCATCCTGTCATCCCCTTTATTACATCAGTTAATATGTATAAAGGGCTTAGAATAATGTCAGGAATATAATGAGCACTGCTCTTATTATTACTGCCCACTACTATTATTACCATGACTGAGTTCACTGTTCTTGAATGTGGTATCATTGAGACAACTAAATGCGTTTGTGGGCTTCCCAGATGGTGCAGTGGTGAAGAATCTGCCTGCCAATGCAGAAGACACAGAAGTCGCACTTTGATCCCTGAATTAGGAAGATCCCTGGAGGAGGAAACGGCAACTTACTCCAGTGTTATTGCCTGGGAAATCCCATGGACAGAGGAGCTTGGCGGGCTGCAGTCCATGGGGTCGCAAAAAGAGTCAGACATGACTTAGCTTCTAAACAACAGCAATAGCAGCAAATGCGTTTGCAAATAAACACATTTTATATCTGATGAAACTGGAGTCCAGAGTAGAGAGATTCTATCCAAGTTCATTGCATAAGTGATATAAAACCATGACTCCCAGGTCCAAGACCACTGCTCTTTCCTCCTCTTCTATAAAAAGAATTTCAGTTTGGAAAACTTGGTAATGAAATTATTTCGGTAAGATCTAGAAATGTATAGCTATTCTCGGTATTAAAGAGATTGGTAAAACTTAGAGACAGACAATGATTATAGTAGTTTTACCTACTTTTTATGTACCAGCTGCTTTAAGTTAATCATCTGAAATCTTACAGAGTACAAGTTGTCTCCTATGATACAAATGAATAAAATGAGATTTCACTTTAAGGACCGTAACTAGAGCTAAAATCCAAATCTTTTCTAATACACCTTCGATGCAGAAAAGGACAAGGAAATGTGGGCCTGTCTGTTTGAACTTTCTGGCTTGTTTCTTGTCATCTTTCTTTATCTTATAAAAGATTTTAAAATTATCTACTTTTGATTTTAAGGATTACTAAAAGAAATAATCCAATCGTTCTAGAATTAAACCCACCCAAAGAAGTAAACTGTGGGAGGAGGTAAGAGGCAGAAACTCTGTGGTCTGAAATATGTGTTGCTGCCTTTCTATTTTCTTGTAGGTTTTTATTTACTCTTCGTGGTGGGCTGTGACCTGTTGAGTCACCTTTCTGTTGCCAAATTCAAGAGCCTCCTGCTACAAACATGCTTATCTACAAGTCAAAGCTTTTCTCATTCAGTTTAGAAAACCTTATTGACAGCCTGTGTACTAGCTCAATATTCAAATCGACCTCTCTTTAAGAGAAACTTCAAATTAAATATTTGCTCATTAAATATACTCAGAGAAGGCAATGGCACCCCACTCCAGTACTCTTGCCTAGAAAATCCCACGGATGGAGGAGGCTGGTGGGCTACAGTCCATGGGGTCGCTAAGAGTCAGACACGACTGAAGTGACTTAGCAGCGGCAGCAGCAGCATTAAATATACTAATCCAATCCTCAAATAGGAAAACTTTTGCTGAGCCTATTGGTTTTACTTTCTGTTAATCTTTACACTTTTATATTCTAAACTTTAAGTCTTCTTTAATGTTAGATAGTGGATCTAAGTTCAAAATTATGATCAATGTGGTGAACAAGAGATGGACAGTGGAAACAGAAAGGAGAGGAATAGTCTCCCTCTCTTAGTAAAGTCCTAAACTTAAGGGACATGTGATTATTTGAAAACAAGATAGGAATGAAAAGGGCTATTAAAATGTATCTTTTCTGTGGTTGATTTTGTGGTAACACTGGGAAGAAATTCAGAGCAGGTAATTTAGAATCTTGTGGTCTTGCGTGCTGCATTCCTTGGAGTTGCAAAGAGTCAGACACCACCACCACCACCAATTTGGAATCTCATCAAATTTATGGTTTATTGGCTCAGAAATCTCAGGTATAATAAGCCCTCCAAGGAGAACAATTTTAGACATTCTAGTTGATAATTAAGATTTGAAGATGATATTAAGACTGCTATCAATCAGACATGGGAGAGTATGGACATCCAAATTAAATGAGTTTTGGGTAGTTTATTCTTTCAGCTACATAAGAATGCAAATCAAACAACCCTGGAAGATTGAAACCCCAGTCCCTTCTCTGCAATATCACAACTACTATTTTTTATATGAGGAAATATTTCAGAAACCTATGTTAAATTAAATATCTAATCCACTCTATCAGGGTAGGAAAAGATATAAGATTATTGAGTAGATGCTCAGTCTAGAAATAAATCTAGATGTAAAAGGTATACAATTGGGAATCCCCTTTAGCTCCTTTCTCACTCTCAGTTTCTATAATGGCATTCGCTGGGGTTTTCTTCTTGAAGTTTTTATCTCCTTCGAAAGACTTCTTTGATTCATTTTGTTGCCCTGGACACCAACTCTGTGCAATGACTCACATGGTATAACTGCCATTTTTTTTTTTAAGGTTTTTTTAAATTAAGTCTTTATTTTTGGCTGACTGGTTCTTCACTGTTGCACTCAGGCTTTCCCTGGTTGCGGCGGTGGGGGGCTACTCTCTAGTAGCGATACCTAGGCTTCTCTTTGCAGTGTCTTCTCTTGTTGTGGATTACAGGCTCTAGACCTGAAAGCTTCCGTAGTTGCTGCTTGCGGGCTCTAGAGCACAGGCTCCGTGGCTGTGGCACACAGGCTTAGTTGCTCTGCGGCATGTTGGATCTTCCCAGACCAGGGGTCGAACCAGTGTCCCTGCATTGACAGGCAGATTCTTAACCACTGGACCCCAGGCAAGCCCATAATTGCCATTTTTGCTCCTGATCTACTCTTTTTTAACTGGATATCTCTACTTAGACTGGAATTTCATGGTTCATGTACTGATGAAGCCTGACTTGGAGAATTTTGAGCATTACTTTACTAGCATGTGAGATGAGTGCAATTGTGTGGTAGTTTGAGCATTCTTTGGCATTGCCTTTCTTTGGGATTGGAATGAAACTGACCTTTTCCAGTCCTGTGGCCACTGCTGAGTTTTCCAAATTTGCTGGCATATTGAGGGCAGCACTTTCACTGCATCATCTTTCAGGATTTGAAACAGCTCCACTGGAATTCCATCACCTCCACTAGCTTTGTTCGTAGTGATGCTTTCCAAGGCCCACTTGACTTCATATTCCAGGATGTCTTGCTCTAGGTGAGTGATCACACCATCATGATTATCTGGGTCGTGAAGATCTTTTCTGTATAGTTCTTCTGTGTTTTCTTGCCACCTCTTCTTAATATCTTCTGCGTATTTTAGGTCCATACCATTTCTGGCCTTTATCAAGCCCATCTTTGCATGAAATGTTCCCTTGGTATCTCTAATTTTCTTAAAGAGATCTTTAGTCTTTCCCATTCTGTTGTTTTCCTCTATTTCTTTGCATTGATCACTGAGGAAGTCTTTCTTATCTCTTCTTGCTATTCTTTGGAACTCTGCATTCAGATGTTTGTATCTTTCCTTTTCCCCTTTGCTTTTGGCTTCTCTTCTTTTCACAGCTATTTGAAAGGCCTCCCCAGACAGCCATTTTGCTTTGTTGCATTTAGTTTCCATGGGAATGGTCCAGATGTTCAAGCTGGTTTTAGAAAAGGCAGAGGAACCAGAGATCAAACTGCCAACATTCGCTGGATCATCGCAAAAGCAAGAGAGTTCCAGAAAAACATCTATTTCTACTTTATTGACTATGCCAAAGCCTTTGACTGTGTGGATCACAATAAACTATGAAAAGCAGAGCACCTGAGCACCTGACCTGCCTCCTGAGAAATCTGTATGCAGGTCAGGAAACAACAGTTAGAAATGGACATGGAAAAACAGACTGGTTCCAAATAGGAAAAGGAGTATGTCAGGGCTACATACTGTCACCCTGCTTATTTTAACTTATATGCAGAGTCCATCATGAGAAACACTGGGCTGGAAGAAGCACCAGCTGGAATCAAGATTGCCAGGAGAAATATCAATAACCTCAGATATGCAGATGGCACTACCCTTATGGCAGAAAGTGAAGAGGAACTAAAAAGCCTCTTGATGAAGGTGAAAGAGGAGAGTGAAAAAGTTGGCTTAAAGCTCAACATTCAGAAAACAAAGATCATGGTGATTGCAACCATGAAATTAAAAGACACTTACTCCTAGAAGAAAAGTTCTGACCAACCTAGATAGTATATTCAAAAGCAGAGACATTACTATGCCGACCAAGGTCCATCTAGTCAAGGCTATGGTTTTTCCTGTGGTCATGTATGGATGTGAGAGTTGGACTGTGAAGAAGGCTGAGCACTGCAGAACTGATGGTTTTGAACTGTGGTGTTGGAGAAGACTCTTGAGAGTCCCTTGGACTGCAAGGAGATCCAACTAGTCCATTCTGTAGGAGATCAGCCCTGGGAGTTCTTTGGAAGGAATGATGCTAAAGCTGAAACTCCAGCACTCTGGCCACCTCATGCAAAGAGTTGACTCATTGGAAAAGACTCTGATGCTGGGTGGGATTGGGGGCAGGAGGAGAAGGGGACGACAGAAGATGAGATGGCTGGATGGCATCACTGACTCGAAGGACGTGAGTCTAAGTGAACTCCGGGAGATGGTGATGGACAGGGAGGCCTGGCGTGCTGAGATTCATGGGGTTGCAAAGAGTTGGACATGACTGAGCAACTGAACTGAACTACTCAGACATTCCACATTTATCTCAAACTCACTATGCTCTAAGCTATCCAAGCTCTCCTTCTTCCCAACAACTATAGAATCACACAACTGTAATCATATCACTATTCTACTTAAAATATTCTTGTGACTTCATATTGCCTTTATAATAAAACACCTAACTCCTTGCTGTAGCCTGTAAGGACCTAAATGTTCTGACCTCAGCATGTCTCTCTAAGCTCATCTCCTGCTCTTCATTCAAATAAGTTCCTTCCTGCCATACAGGCTTTACCTCTGTTTCCCAACATGCTGAAAACTTTCCTGACTCTAAACCTTTGTATTGTTCTTCTACTTTGAAGACTTTTTGCTTGTTTTGTAATTGCTTAGTCAGAAAAAATGATAATAATATTAATATTAGTGAAAGACTCCAGGTTGTATAAAGAACCCTGTGATAAACTGTATACCCTTCTCTCATGCTCATGGTCTATTGCTAAGCTGTGTCTGACTCTTTTGATCTCATAAACTGTAGCCTGCCAAACTCCTCTGTCCATGGGATTTCCCAGGCAAGAATACTGGAGTTGGCTGCCATTTCCTTCTCCAGGGGATCTTTCTGACCCAGGGACTCAAACTGAGTCTCCTGCATTGGCAGGCAGGTTTTGCACCACTAAGCCACCTGGGAAACCCCTTCTCTTGTGTATAATAAAGCAAAGTCCTATACATTTTATTTTATATATATTACCCCTATAAATATAAGATGACTTCTTGCTTAAAGTCAAGATGTAAGATGCGTCATTATATAATGTCTTTCTTTGTCCCTACTAATTGTCTTCACTCTATAAGTTTGCTTCATCTGATATCAATAGTCATGTCAGCTGTTTTTAATGTTTATATAATAGACCTTTTTCCATCTCTTTGATTCCTACTTACTCATGTTAAATTTGAAGTGATTTCTCATAGACAGAATATATTGTTGCTTTTAGTCACTCAGTCATGTCTGACTCTTTTGCGATTCCATGAACCGTAGCCTGCCAGGCTCCTCTGTCCATGAGATTTCCCAGGCAAGAACACTGTAATGGGTGGCTATTTCCTTCTCCAGGGAGTCTTCCTGACCCAGGGATTGAACTCAAGTCTGCATTAGCAGACAGACTTCTTTACCACTGAGCCATCAGGAAGCCGAGACAGAATATTGTTCTTGTCTTAGCTTAGGCTGCTATAACAGAATACCTTAGACCAGTTGGTTAAAACAGATATTTATTTCCTTTAGGTCTGAAGGCTGGGAAATATAAAGTTAAGGAGCCCTCAAGTTTGGTTCTTGGTGATGGCCTGCTTTCTGGCTTGCTAATGGATGCTCTCTCTCTGTACCCTCATGCTCTAGTGTCTCTTTTCTTTTAAGGGCACTAATCCTATGAACTGAACTGAACTGAACTGAACCAAATCCTAGCTTGGGGGTCTACTCTCAGAACCTCAACTAAATGTAATTACTCATCAGAGACCCCACTTCCTAATACTCTCACTTTGAGGGGGCTGGTAGAGTGTCAAACATATGAATTTGTTGGGGGAGCCACAAATGTTCAGTTCATAATAGTTGGATTATGGATTTTTGCTTATTTTTTGTTTCATGAATGGAGAATCTTTTTCCACTTTTATTTTATATTTTATATTGAGGAATAGTTGATTAACAACGTTGTATTAGTTTTAGGTGTGCAACACAGTGATTGAGTGATGCATCTACATGTATCTATTCTTTTTCAAATTCTTTTCCCATTTAGGTTATTACAGAATATTGGGCTTGTTTTGTTTTATCCACTCTGCCAAGCTCTGTCTTTTATTGGTCCATTTAGCCTGCTTGCATTTCAAGTAATTAGTGGTATGTTAGAGCTCCTCTGGGTTACAATAATATGATTTAGAATTCTACTTTGATTTACTTACTGTTTTAAATTATATGATGTTTTACCACGTTCAGAGCAGTAAAATCTTACTTCTCTTTTGTTTTCTCTTTATCTCATAAAAATTTGTCTTAATTTTTTCCTCTGCATGCACTGAACACCGTATCTCACGTTATAATTTTTGCTTTAAGTACCAAATATGATTTAAGAAGCTCAAAACATGAAATATAGTTTATTATATTTCCCTACTTTATCCATCTCTTCTCCTGTCCTTCCTAAAGTTTAAAACCTTTCAGTTATTTTTTTTTTTTCCTTTCTCTTTGGAAAGCTTCCTTTAGCCATTCTTTCTGTTGGGTCTGCTAGCAACAAATACTCTTAGTTTTCCATTATCTGGTAGTCCTCCCCATCCTCCACTGCACTTTATACTTAAAGTACAGTCTCACTGAATATAGGATTCAATTTTTGACAATTATTAAAAATTAAAAAAAATGTCATTCCCTTCTGCCATAGTGACTTCAGGTGAAAAAAATCTATGGATTTCAATTGGTGTCCTCCTACATATAAGCATCTTTTTTTTTTTTTTTTGGCTACTTTTCAGAGGTCTTCTTAGTTTTTATTTATTTACGTACTTGGCTGCTCTGAGTCTTTGTTGCTGCACATGGGCTCTTCCTTGCACTGTACACGGACTTTCCCTAGTCGTGACACACTGGCTTAGCTGTCCTGCTGTGTGCGGAACCTTCGTTTCTCAACCAGGGATAGAATTTGTGTCCTCTGCATTGGAAGACAGATTCTTAATCCTGTAGTCCCTCAAAAGTTTTGATTTGTCTTTTCCTGAAGTTTAATTGTGATAAGTCTCAGTGAGGAATTCTTTGAGCCTATCCTATTTGTAGGTAGCTCAGCCTGATGGGCTGCAGTCGATGGGGTCGCACAGAGTCTGACACGACTGAAGTGACTTAGCAGCAGCAGCATCTTTTTGAATCTGCAGATTTGTAAGGTTTTATTTGCCAGATTTGGGAAGTTTTCAGTCATTCTTTCTTCAGTTGAATTTTCAGCCCTACATTCTTATTTATCTGGGACACTGATGGTTAGACTATTAGATCTTTGTTACTGTCTTACAGATCCCTAAAACTCCGTTCTTTTCTTTCTTTTTAAGTCTATTTTTCTCTGTTGTTTGAATTAAACCTAAATTGTTAGTTTTTACAATCTATTATCTTGGGTCTGTCACTTGCCCTCTGTGTTTTTAGTTTCACCAGCTATAAAATTAGAATATAACTACTCTAAAGATTACTACTGTGATAGTTATGATAAGGATATATAGAATGTTTCATGCAAGGCCAGCCATATAGCTCTTAGATATTAAAAAAAAAAGCTAATATTTTGTAGTATTGCATCATAGAAATTTTTACATACATTTAGTCCATCTAGTCAAGGCTGTGGTTTTTCTAATAGTCGTGTATGAATGTGAGAGTTAGACTATAAAGAAAGCTGAGTGGCGAAGAATTGATGCTTTTGAACTGTGGTGTTGGAGAAGACTCTTGAGAGTCCCTTGGACTGCAAGGAGATCCAACCAGTCGATCCTAAAGGAGATCAGTCCTGGGTGTTCATTGGAAGGACTGATGCTAAAGCTGAAACTCCAATACTTTGGCCACCTGATGCGAAGAGCTGACTCATTTGAAAAGACCCTGATGCTGGGAAAGATTGAGGGCAGGAGGAGAAGGGGATGACAGACGATGAGATGGTTGAATGGTATCACCAACTCAATGGACATGAGTTCGGGTAAACTCCCGGAGTTGGTGATGGACAGGGAGGTGTGGCGTGCTGCAGTTCATGGGGTCAGAAAGAGTTGGACACGACTGAGCGACTGAACTGAACTGAGTTCTTCACTTTTAATTACACACATCTCAAGGAATTCTTTTTCTTTAATATTTCCCATCTCCCAATCTGATATCTTTGTATCTCCCAGATAATTGCTTCTCTCTATGTATATTGTCACCCTGCTTATTTAACTTCTATGCAGAGTACATCGTGAGAAACGCTGGACTGGAAGAAACACAAGCTGGAATCAAGATTGCCAGGAGAAATATCAGTAACCTGATATGCGGATGACACCACCCTTTATGGCAGAAAGTAAAGAGGAGCTAAAAAGCCTCTTGATGAAAGTGAAAGAAGAGAGTGAAAAAAGTTGGCTTAAAGCTCAACATTCAGAAAACGAAGATGATGGCATCCGGTCTCATCACTTCATGGGAAATAGATGGGGAAACAGTGGAAACAATGTCAGACTTTATTTTGGGGGCTCCCAAAACACTGCAGATGCTGACTGCATCCATGAAATTAGAAGATGCTTACTCCTTGGAAGAAAAGTTATGACCAACCTAGATCGTATATTCAAAAGCAGAGACATTACTTTGCCGACTAAGGTCAGTCTAGTCAAGGCTATGGTTTTTCCTGTGGTCATGTATAGATCTGAGAGTTGGACTGTGAAGAAGGCTGAGCACCGAAGAATTGATGCTTTTGAACTGTGGTGTTGGAGAAAACTCTTGAGAGTCCCTTGAACTGCAAGGGAGATCCAACCAGTCCATTCTAAAGGAGATCAGCCCTGGGATTTCTTTGGAAGGAATGATGCTAAAGCTGAAACTCCAGTACTTTGGCCACCTCATGTGAAGAGTTGACTCATTGGAAAAGACTCTGATGCTGGGAGGGATTGGGGGCAGGAGGAGAAGGGGATGACCGAAGATGAATGGCTGGATGGCATCATGGACTTGATGGATGTGAGTCTGAGTGAACTCCGAGAAATGGTGATGAACAGGGGAGGCCTGGCCTGCTGTGATTCATAGGGTCGCAAAGAGTCGGACACAACTGAGTGACTGAACTGAACTGAACTGATGTTAATAACACCTTGAAGATTTCTCTCCCTGAGGGCTCCTCTTTGTATCTGCTCTATCTATGCTTTTAGTCCCTCTGCAGCACAGAAAGGAAACCTATGGCCTTTGTTTAGCCATTTCCATTCTTGGCCTAAAGGAAAGAGGACCCCATCCCAAACAAAGTGTGAGTCAGATCACTCAGGCCTCAAAGCTTGAGATTTTACTTACCAACCATTCTGCTTTCATCACCCATTGTTATGTAGGACACACACACAAATATACACACTCACACACACACACACTCCAACTTTGACCCAATTCTAATTTGGACTCTTGGATGACAAATTCTCTGCAAATCTGTGAATACTTTCCCATATACTGAGAGGGCACCTTTATTTAATATGGGATCCTTCCCCTAGGGCTCTGTGGTCTGGGAAGGGAAACTAGAGTGCCCCAGATTATACTTAGCCTTTTATAATTACTAGCTGAAACCCAAACCAAAGCTTTCTAGGCACTTGCCTTCTTTAACACATCTGGCAGCACCCTCCCTTTTTTCTTTGGTCTGGCCCTGAAAGAAGAGCCTTGGATAAATAAACCGAAGCCTGTTTGTGGTCACCGAGGATCTCTGGAAAGTACAATCTAACCAATGCAGCTCCAGGGCCTGCTGTGCCTTTGTTCACTGTCACTCAGAGATGTAAAAACCTGAAGGTTATATGTCAAATCCATCGCTGTTCTAGCTGGGTCCTCACTTTCCCTCAAAAGTAACTTATGCCTGACTACAGGAGCTAAGGCATCTGCATTTCGGCAAGTATAAAAATATTTTTAAGGTCCTGATCTGTTCTATGTATTTAAACCAATATTTATTGAGTCTCTGCTTAGTGTTTGAATTGTGGTATTTTAAATTTTAGTGAGACTAGCAAAGGATCTTTGAAAGGACTTTGTTGACTGAGACAGTATTTAATGTGCATAAAAATGAAGGGAGAAAGAAGAAAGAAAACTAATATTTATTAGGCATTTATTCTGTAAAAGATCATGCTCAGTCTCTGCAGCCCCATTGGACTGTAACCCACCAGGCTCCTCTATCCACGCAATTTTCCAGGCAAGAATACCGGGAGTGGGTTGCCATTAATTTTCTTCTCCAGAGGATCTTTCCAAAAGGACATGAACCAACCAGATATAGTCTCTTTGTCAAAGTAACTTGCAAAATGAAATCATGACAGTGGGACTGTGGAATTGAAATGCTGGTGCTATAAGTAAAAATGTATTGTTAATTTTATCCTCAGGATATAGCTAGATGATAGAAAATATTTTTATATAGGCCTCGATGTAAAGAAGAGACTTGCAATGAATTAATACCTAGGATATGATAGGGCTATGCTGGGAGGTATTATTTCCATTTTACAATTGAGGAAAAGAGTCTTAAAGAATCTTAGTATGTTTAGTTAATTCTTTGTTTCCTTCATTCATTCAATAAATATTTACTAAACATTTACCATGTGTCAAGCATTCATTCTGAAAACAGAGTCTTAGAGAACCTTAGTATGTTTAGTTAATTCATTATCTCCCTCATTCATTCATTATATATTTACTAAATGCTTACCAAGTGCTAGGCATTCATTCTAGAAACAAACAGCTGACAAAATTCCCTGTCCTATCCTCATAAAGCTTACAGTCCAGTGGGTAGAGACGTAATAAATGAGATAAGTAACATGTAGTATATGGGGTGGTGATACGAGATAAGAAAGGAAAAAAATCAACATGAAATGAGATAGAGTATCTTGTGGGGAAAGAGTAATTTTATTTTTATTTTTTAATTGGAGGATAATTGCTTTACACTGTTGTGTTAGTTTCTGCTGTACAGCAACATGAATCAGCTATATGTATACATATATCCCCTCCCTCTGGAGCCTCTTTCCCCCGGCCCCCATCTTATTCCTCTAGGTCATCACAGAGCACCGAGTTGAGCTCCCCGTGCTAATCAGCTTCCCACTACTTTTAATACTTCTCCACTTTTATCCATGGTAGTGCATATGTGTCAATCCTACTCTCCCACTTTGTCCCACCCTCCCCCTCAGCTGCTGTGCAGAGGATAGCATGACAGGCAAGGACAAAAGCAGGGAGCTCTCTTTAGGAAGCATAAGTGTTAGTAAGTAAGTGTTACTCACCCAGTCTTGCCGGTCTCTTTGCAACCCCGTGGACTGCAGCCCACAAGGCTCTTCTCTCCATGAGATTTCCCAGGCAAGAATACTGGAGTGGGTTGCCATTTCCTTCTCCAGAGGATCTTCCTGACCCAGGGATTGAATCCAGGACTCCTGCACTGTAGGCAGATCTTTTACCGACTGAGCTACAAAGGGAGCCCAATTAGGAGGCATAATGCCTTCATTTAGGTGGTGCCGATGGCTCAGATGGTAAAGCGTCTGTCTACAATGAGGAAGACCCAGGTTCGATCCCTGGGTTGGGAAGATCCCCTGGAGAAGGAAATGCCAATCCACTCCAATACTATTGCCTGGAAAATCCCATGGACAGAGGATCCTGGTAGGCTTCAGTCCATGGGGTCGCAAAGAGTCAGACACGACTGAGCGACTTCACTTATGCCCAAAGGCATATACATAGCAGTGTCAGAGTCAGCATTCACAGCTAACATGTCTGACTTTCCACTATGTGAAGTGACTTCCTGGGACAGATGGTATGACCAAAACGTCACTATTCATGGATGTCATTGATCTCTTTTCCAAATCTGGCTAAGGCAGAAAGTTGCTTTGCAACCTGTGTTATTTTGAAATTTTTCTTAGCTAATTTTGTGGGGGAAAATCAGAAAAAGTATCAGCATAAAATATAATTTCAAAGCATTTTTTAAATTACATAAATTTATACCATAATGTGATTGGCTTTGGTCGATCTTTCCTCCAACTTTATTTATTATTGTGTCTAATCTATAAAGGTCTTAAAGTATAGAACATTGTTGAGCTTAATAAAGGCTCCGACTGATCTCCCTTCTGGATTTTATGTGCGTTTTTTAGCTGATTATCAGCTCAGAAACAAAGTTCCTCTTCTCTCCCACTTAAGTTCCACTTAAGAGCAGGAAACATGGGGCCACCTTTTACATTGTCTCTGTGGGAGAAATGAGGACATGAAACATCATTGTTTAGTACTCAATTGTTTGGTAACAACTAAACACATTAACTTACTCCTGCTGAAAGGTATCCATAGGATAAATGACTCAGTGCCGTTTTCTCTTCTAGAAATGACGCTGAGGGCTCAAATCATATTTTCTCCCTCCCCAAAACCCTGCCTTAAAATAAGAGAAACAAAAACTCTGAGTTGGGTGTCAGACTTTGTGGGGAAAAAGTGGAATTTGAAGAATGCATCTTCACATCCACAGTAGATCTTGTTTTAGTCATTGCGCTGATCTGTGTCAGAGACAAAGGATGGCCAGGATGTGTTTTTAATGTGAAGACTAGACTAGGAATTAGGTGAGTCTTCTCTTATGAGTCCTCTCAGGTGTTTATTCATCCACGCGTTCAACAAACATTTAGTAAGCATCATCTATGTCAAGATTATACTAGTGCTTGCAGATACAGCAGAAAATGGGAGACTCCAATCCCTGCCCTTGTTCATAGCTGCTAGAGGTATAGCCATAATGATAAAAATCTTCACAAGTGTTTAGCACATTAAAAACAGTTGCTAGTCATGAAAGTGTTGGACTTCTCTGATGGCTCAGAGAAGCCATTCCTTACCAAAGTGTAAAGAATCTGCCTGCAATGCAGGAGACCTGGATTCTATCCCTGGGTTGGGCAGATCTCCTGGAGAAGGGACTGGCTACCCACTCCAGTATTCTTGCCTGGAGAATTTCATGGACTGAGGAGCCTGGAGGGCTACAGTCCAGAGGGCTGAAACTATACTTATGTCCTCAAGACAATAATATTAGGTCCTGTTTTAAAATCTAATTCATAATGAGGAAAATGAGATGCAGGCAGTTGATTAACTTGCTTAATGTCAAGAGCTGGTGAATGGTGAAAAGTGGATTCAAACCAAACTCAAAAAACCACCAAGCCCTAAGAAATCTTCATTTGGCACTTAACTAAGTTTTCATATGAAATGCACAAGTAGCAAAATATCATACATTTATATCATTTAGTTATCACAAAAGCCCTGTGAGGAAGAAGGGTTGGCTTTGCTTGAATCATAGAAGACAACTTGGCCCAAATGGATGGCAAGGAAGTGGAATGAGATTCATAAGAAAGTTGGTGGAGATCTGACACCTATTCATTGATATTAGAGCATAAGAGAAAAAAATAAATGATCAAGAAGATAATATAATTAAGAGGAAGCCCTCCTCCACTATGTTGATACTTTACTTAAAAAATGCTTATTATGGAAAATAGGCTCTCAGAATATTACATTTGCATTGGTCAGACTAAAAATGTTGCAAATGAACCATGTTTTCCTTAAAATTAGCACAAATATATATATACAGTGAGAGACCCACTAGAGGTTTCTAGTTGCTTAGAAACCTCTGGGTCTCCCTCTCACTGGATACCAAATAGTTTTGATAATATTAGATCAAAAGAGGAAACTCTAAGAAACATAACACAGTGAGTGGGAAGTCACGGCATCTTCACGGTAATTTTAGTCTGTTTAAATCAACTTTTCTTCCTGGACCTCATTGTCCTCATCTGTCAAATGGTGATGGTTTCCTAACATTTAATTCTATGGATTCTATGAATTGGAGAATCCTTTGTATCAGTAATACATTCACAATGAATGAAGAGTTTTCATATCTTCATTTTATCTGATTCTTGTAAAAATTCTGAAATAAATCAGATGGACATAATTATATTTTGTAGATGAAAAAAAACACAATGATTCTCACAAGTTCACTCATCTGATAAGTGAGTAAGTCATTATTCACATAATTCAAGTTTTCTTTCTGCTCTGCCAAGAATGAGGTCTTTTCCATCAGTGTAGATATTGATTGACTAACATGGGCAAGGCATTATATTTTTACTGTGGTGAATATAGTGATGGATCAACCTTCAGGAACCCACAGTCTAGTAGATGCAAATACAAAATTAAATTAGAGTTTAAAAGGTAAATGTCTTAGAAAGTGAGAGCTTTACGTTAGGAGAATCAGGAAGTTTTGTCAAAGGGGAGCTATCAGTTAGGTAATGGAAGTATGGATGAATATTAGCAAGTTGAATCAGTGGAAAGGGTCATTCAAAATAGAAGAACCGATGGAAGCAAAATTTTAAGATTAGAAAGCATCAGGTTCATGTGAGCAACAGTCTGGCTGAAGTTAGTGGTGCCTGAAGTAAAACAATGACTTCAATTCTTGAGTTAGAGGAAGTTGTCTGAGAATTTGGATCTATTCCAACCACTGCCTCTTTGATGATGATTAAGCTAAAAAGCTAAAAGAAGCTTTTTGAGAAATTCTTGGACAGAATGACTTGAATACATTCATTTTCTGAAATATATGAGCTATACCCGCCATAACTGATCCGTGGTCTATAGTTTAGAAAAGTGCTTCAGTCAAAACAGTGTGTATGTGTGTGTGTGTATGTGTGTAAGTGTGAGTATGTGTGTGTGTGTGTGAATGTTCAGTTGCTACTCTAGAACTGACTACTTAATCTAACTGGGAATTTACATGCCAAATTTTGATCACAAATCCTACCTCAGAGGCAGCTAACACACAGGAGCCAACTTCTTTTATCTCCACTCAAGACCAAAAAGTTTATTAATTAACATAACAAATGTTAAAGATGAAGAGTTTAATTGGTGAAACCAGAACATAATGGATACGAGAAATGAGTATCAGTGAACCATTAGTGAGGTTGAATATATGTGGACTGGCTAGAAATACTGCGGAGACACTCTCTTTTGTGGAGGTCAGCTGTGAGGAACCTAATCAGCCAAGTGTCTATACCAGTAGAAACAGAACCATAAGCTTAATTTCTAAGAATTTCTCTGCCCAGCTTTGGATCTGGACAATTCACAGGACTTGAGCCAGACTTTCTGTCCACATCCCAGTGAGAACTTGGTCATACTCATCTCAGGTGACTCTTTTATATAAGCTGCTCCTAGATCCTGAAACAACAAAGAACTGGGATCCCACTGAACTTTCATAAGGCATTATATGACGTTTTGCTGTTTGCCAGTAGTGCTGGAGAAGACTCTTGAGAGTCCCTTGGACTGCAAGGAGATCAAATCAGTAAATTCTAAAGGAAATCAGTCCTGAATACTCACTGGAAGGACTGACGCTGAAGCTGAAGTTCTGAAGTACTGGAAGCTCCAAAGTATTTGTACTGGATGCAAAGAGCCGACTCATTGGGAAAGACTCCGATGCTGGGCAAGATCGAGGGCAGGAGAAGGGGGGCAGCACAGGATGAGATGGTCAGATAGCATCACTGACTCAATGGACAGGAATTTGAGCAAACTCTGGGAGACAGTGCAGGACAGGGAAGCTTGGCGTGCTGGAGTCCATAGGGTTGCAAAGAGTTGGACAGGACTTAGTGACTGAGCAACAACAAAAGATTGTCTTAGAGAGATTTGCAACAAAAAGCTTCTAAACATCCAAGACCAAGCCACTTTGATGAGGCGAATTCTGACAGGCAAACCAAGGGATAATATTAACCTGCCTTTCTGTGCCCTGGTCCTAGAGATAAACTTGTTTTGAGGATAATTCTGGGGAAGGGAGGTCTGAATTAGACTTCACCCACCTAAGAAAGGGAACATTTAGAGCAGTAGCTAGGACTTAGAGGGGCTCTATGAACAAAACTAGTGGAGGTAATGGAATTCCAGTAGAGCTATTTCAAATCCTGAAAGATGATGCTGTGAAAGTGCTGCACTCAATATGCCAGCAAATTTGGAAAACTCAGCAGTGGCCACAGGACGAAAAGGTCAGTTTTCATTCCAATCCCAAAGAAAGGCAATGCCAAAGAATGCTCAAACTACCACACAATTGCACTCATCTCATATGCTAGTAAAGTAACGCTCAAAATTCTCCCAGACAGGCTTCAGCAATACATGAACCGTGAACTTCCTGATGTTCAAGCTGGTTTTAGAAAAGGCAGAGGAACCAGAGATCAAATTGCCAACATCTGCTGGATCATGGAAAAAACAAGAGAGTTCCAGAAAAACATCTATTTCTGCTTGATTGACTATGCGAAAGCCCTTGACTGTGTGGATCACAATAAACTGTAGAAAATTCTGAAGGAGATGGGAATACCAGACCACCTGACCTGCCTCTTGAGAAATCTGTATGCAGGTCAGAAAGCAACAGTTAGAAGTGGACATGGAACAACAGACTGGTTCCAAATAGGAAAAGGAGTACATCAAGGCTGTATATTGTCACCCTGCTTATTTAACTTCTATGCAGAATCCATCATGAGAAATGTTGGACTGGAAGAAACACAAGCTGGAATCAAGACTGTTGGGAGAAATATCAATAACTTCAGATATGCAGATGATACCACCCTTATGGCAGAAAGTGAAGAGGAGCTAAAGGGCCTATTGATGAAGGTGAAAAAGGGGAGTGAAAAAGTTGGCTTAAAGCTCAACATTCAGAAAACGAAGATCATGGCATCCGGTCCCATCAGAAACAGTGGCAGACTTTATTTGGTGGGGGCTCCAAAATCACTGCAGATGGTGACTGCAGCCATGAAATTAAAAGACGCTTACTCCTTGGAAGAAAAGTTATGACCAACCTAGATAGTATATTCAAAAGCAGAGACATTACTTTGCCGACTAAGGTCCGTCTAGTCAAGGCTATGGTTTTTCCTGTGGTGGTGTATGGATGTGAGAATTGGACTGTGAAGAAGGCTGAGCACCGAAGAATTGATGCTTTTGAACTGTGGTGTTGGAGAAGACTCTTGAGAGTCCCTTGGACTGCAAGGAGATCCAACCAGTCCATTCTGAAGGAGATCAGCCCTGGGATTTCTTTGATGCTAAAGTTGAAACTCCAGTACTTTGGCCACCTCATGTGAAGAGTTGACTCATTGGAAAAGACTCTGATGCTGGGAGGGATTGGGGGCAGGAGATGGGGACGACAGAGGATGAGATGGCTGGACAGCATCACTGACTCAATGGACGTGAGTCTGAGTGAACTCTGGGAGTTGGTGATGGACAGGGAGGCCTGGCGTGCTGCGATTCATAGGGTCACAAAGAGTCAGACATGACTGAGTGACTGAACTGAACTGAACTGAAGCTCTTTATATGCATTAGCTCATTTAATGTCTAAAACAGCCCTATGAGTTTATATTTTATACAAATTTAATAGACAGAGAGAGACTTCCCAGGTGGTGCAGTGGTAAAAAAATCCACCTTTTAGTGCAGGAGATGCAAGAAATGTGGGGTTTGATCCTTGAGTCAGGAAGATCCCTTGGAAATGGCAATCCCATGGACAGAGGAGTGTGGCGGGCTACAGTCCATGGGGTCACAAAGAATCGAACACGACTGAATGAGCATACACACAACAAACAGAAAAACTGAGGCATAGAGAAGTAAAAGGTCATAAGCCTGGGAAATGGCAGAGTCAAGACTTAAATCTTAATAGTGTGTCCCTAGAGCCCTTCTGTGAATCATGGCCTCCTACTATCTCACATGCTAGGTTGCTTCAGTTGTGTCTGACTCTGTGTGACCCTATGAACTGTAGCCTGCTAGGCTCCTCTGCCCATGGTATTTCTCAGGCTGGAATACTGGAGTGGGTAACCATTTCCTACCTCAGGGTATCTTCTCGACCCAGGGATCAAACCCACGTCTGTTATGCCTATCCTGCATTGGCAGGCGGGTTCTTACTCCTAATGCCACCTGGGAAGGCTCATAAGCAAGAGATTATAACGTTCCTGGGAAGCCTGGTCTCTTAGAATCTTTGCTCAACCAGAGGACCAAGAGGTCCAGAGCCTTTTGCGAGCCTAAGCTTTCGAAATAATAATATATTCCTTTCATCATGGACACAGTTTAGGTTTTAAGTTTAAGAGCATTTTATTTCATATCCCTTGCTTCACCCCCTTCCTCAGAAGAACCCTGGGAGGTAGACAGAGAAGAGACTGTTGTCTCTGCTTTAATAATGGTGAAAATGAGCCTTGGGGAATTTAAATAAACTGTCCAGTGCCACATAACTGGAAAGTGATGGAGTAAAGATTATAACCCAAATGAGTCTAGGCTGAGGTGCTGAGAGTCCCCAAAGCTAACATCAGATGACTCCTTGTGGTAACCGAGTATTTGTTGCTACATCTCTGTCAATCTTACACGCATAATTATCTCTTAGTACATTATTACGTGTACTTAGTATATTAGTACATTATGTTATTTGATAAGTTCCAGAAGAATTTTTTCATATGCCATCTTATTTAAGTTCTTACAGACACCTAGATTTCATGAGTATATGCATGTAGGGGGTGTGTGTGTTTATGTGTGTGTGTTTCAGGGGACAGGGGGCATTGTTAGTCCTTTTCTCAGCTAAGAAAACTCAGCCTCATGGAAGGTGAGCTTTCAGGATTAGTGAGTGTGTATCAGAGGGAAAGATAGAGCTCAAATGTACCCATAAACTTGTAACCACATCAAGACAAATTCAGCACTGTAATACTACTGATGGGATTTATAGTGAAGTGTCTTCTGCATCTTGTCTCCCTCCTTTTCTTTATTTCCTTGGACTAATCCCCATCCCTCTTAAAATCAAACCTATCCCTTTGATTCATTAAAATGTTATTACCACTCCAGAGCCAGCAGAGAGAGATCATTAAATACTCTTAAGACAGAAAGCATTTTGTCAAGAAACACATGTTGTGACTCCTCACCAAGGAAACATGGAATTGATGACGTGAGTGGAGGAATGCCTTATGACTGTTTAGCAACATCCTGTGATACACGGCTACACAGTCAGCGATTAGAGGCAACGAGGGCTTATCCTCTGACCTAATGTCACCATCCTTCCCACCAGTATGGGCTTTTGAAACGTTAACAGGAATTGAAGTCACTGATCTCAGCAGATTGTTTGGAGAGGAAATGGAGCATCAGATGGCAGAATGTCTGTCTCCACAAACTCCTAATGACTAAGGAAAGTCTCTCATACTTGGGATCTTGGTTTCTTCCTCTGGAAAATGGGAGTTCGAGTAATTTAATAAAAAGTTGAGCCAATGCATAGCTGGTTTGTCCCATAAATCCTGAACCTTTGTGACCCAGTGATAAAGCTGCACAGGCACTTTGGCTTGGGCTATAGCTAAGGATGAGGTGCTTTATGATGGAATTTGCATAAACAAACAAATCCCCAGCTGTAAACTGCTTGCCCCGGAGTTGGGAGTTTCACGGTTCACTAAGGATTAAGATTCTTGGAGCTCCTTCTGGGTGGCTAGAGGTTCTGACAGATATACTTCCCTGGTTAGTTTCCTGACTGTGGTAGGTATCCCTTCACTCTGTGGCATGATGAAGTTTGACTCCACCCAGGAGGAGTGAATTAAAGACCGAGGGTTGTGGAGCCTCATGTTTTGTGGAACTTAAACGCAGGGGAACTTTATTTAGGGTAATTTCTTTCTCTTCAATGTAGAGTAGCTACAGAAGGGATTATAAACTATCAAAGATTAGTATAAACTATCTATTAGATATTAGATACTATTAGATAGTGTAAACTATCTATTAGATATTAGATGCTATTGATAGTATAAACTATTTATTAGATTAGACAGTGACCCATTTGTTTGGCTTGTAGAGATTCTCTGAGAGTAGTGAACTTTTCTGAAAGGATTTGATTGACTACAGGAGGACTAGTTGCTGCTACTTCATAAATGAGAGTGTAGGACTAGATTCATGGAACGATAAAATGCAGGGTGGCAAGGAACGTGATCTTTGAATTTCTTATTCAATATTCTATTCAAACAGCATTGATGTACACTGAGACTTTCACTGATATGAAGCATACTGAAAGCGAGGTGGATTATTCCACCCTCCAACAACTTGGTAGCAAGTTTGTTAAATCCACATGGAATTTTCTTCTCCTAACCTATATCTATGAGTCCTACAAAATAAGTTGGATCCTGATGACAGGACAGACCTTTCTACATTTACAAACTCTTATTACATAATTCTTATGTCTTCTCTTCATTTGGTTTAATACCTTCAACTGATTCCATTGTTCCTCACATGACATGATTAGGTTTCTTTAAAATATACAGATATAGATAGGCTATACAAACAAGAGTCAAACATGTATATGCACATAGAATAAAGTAAGAACAAGACTAAACACAGATTCCATAGCTCTTAATCTAGTATAGATTTTATTATTACCTTTATTCACTTAACAACTGATGATCTTCTCAGTCATTTCTAGAAACACAGAATACTAAAATTAAAAGAGATGTTGGAACTCATCACATTTTCCCCATATATTTTGTGCAAGAGATATTGAGTCTCTCATGCCACTATGAACTCACATGGTCTGGCTAATAATTATTCAACTTAAGTTCCCTGAAACTATAAGCTCTGTCATTTTTTCTTTGCCTAACATCAAAAATGACAAAATGTTGAGCTTCACACAAAAATATTAGTGGTCATCTCTTGTTTATGTACAACCTGATTGTAATGTTTCACTGTTTTTATAATTTTTGAAGTCTATAGCTAGGTAAGTATAGTATATTGTTGTTTCAACTGAATTAAGAGCAATTGACATTGGACGAAAAGCTATAATTAAATCAAAGAAGCATGTATGCTAAGGCATGGAAAATAATTTGAAAATCGTCTAGTTTGGGTCATTCATACCATATTCTGACCAGTTAATCAGCATGTGTCCAACCAATGGTTGGAGGCCAGTAAGTTCTAAATAGTGCATAAAATTTTTATGTTTTGGTTGTTACAAAAGATTATCTACAAATGAGTTAAAATTGTCTCCCTGAAACTTGCCATCAGGGATCTAGTTTTCCTCCTCATGCTTTGTAAACTGTTATATTGTCAACAACTTAACTATAAAATCAGGGCATCAGTCTAAGAAATCTGTTTTGTACAGATGCTGATGAACTGAGCAAATTATAGGCAGCCGCATGGTCAGCACTTAGGAGTTATAGTGACCTGTCACCATGGGCAGAGTGATTTCTGCAAGGGCCACCTCATTATATGGGAAAATGCCCTCAAAGGGCAAGTCTGTTTCTCGTCCTGGCAGGCCTGTCACATCAGATGTTAGAGGAAACAACAGCAAAGAATTGTGACTGCAAGAATGTAAGTTTTGCCTGTGGAGAGTCACGGAGGGCAATTCTCCTGAAAAGGATTATTTGTCAACTGCAATGAGACTCTTTGTTATTAGAATTTAATTGATATTTGCTACTGGAGAAGAAAGCTGAAAACAGGATATAAGGTCAGCAATTAAATCCCTTTAATAAAGTGTAGTTAATGAGTTGTCAAATTTGGTAGAGATTATTCCCTCAACTCCCCCTTTTTTTATTGTAACGATAGGTAGGGCTGTCTTACTATCCTGGGGAAATGTAAGACAATCACAGGAGAGGCAAATTAAATCAAATAAGGCCAGGCAGCTTTTGTGCAATCAAAAGAACAAATATTAGGAGTCAGGGGACCCAGGGATGTAGCTCAGATTGTTTAATAACTGTGCAACTTTCTCTCTGGGCCTTTATTCATCTGTCCATTATGGGGGAGGAATTGCTCTCTAAGGTGCTTCTAAGTCTCTTCTTATTTTATATTTTATACTGTTGCATATAGAATAGCACAGTAGATAAGATTCAAACATACTGGCGTGGAATCTCAGCACCCCACACCCCCATAATTAGCTTTGTGATCTGGGTTAAGCTAATTAACCTCTGTAAGTATCAATATCCTGCTTGGCCAAAAGGCCAATAGGTGCATATCTCACAGGATTTTATTAGAATTAAAATGAGGGAATATGTGTCAATTATTTGGCAGGCCTAGAAGACGGAAAGCAATCCCTAAATATTGATTTGTTGTTGTTATTTAGTTGCTCAGTCGTGTCCGACTCTTTTGCAACCTGATGGACTGCAGCCTGCCAAAGTTCTCTGTCCATGGGATTTCCCAGGCAAGAATACTGCAGTGGGTTGCCATTCCCTGCTGCAGGGGATCTTCCCGACCCAGGGACTGAACTCACATCTCCTGCATTGCAGATGGATTCTTTACCACTGAGCCACCAAATTATTTTTACTAATAATCAGTTTCAAGGCAGTTTTTTAAACTACAGCACTAGCCTAACCACCAGAGGGCACTGCATGGATAACAGCTAGATCTTTCATTGAGGCTGGATACACCTATTTGCTGCTTGAAGCATTTGATGGCTTGCTACCTAGAAATTTCAGCTCAGACTAGCTGGTCTCCACGGTGCCTCCTATGCCAGACTCACTCAGGACCATAGATGTGGCACTGTCTTCAGCTTAGGCTTCTCTATTTCTGCTTTCAGTCTTGAGGAATCCTCAGGTGATAGAGAGCTCATTCAGAGAGAACCTCAAAATAGAGAACAAACGTTTATTGATGTACCAGTCATCATATTAGTCATATCCACCATGTGTCAGTCATCGTGTTAGTCATTACAATTTGTTTCCAAAACACAAAGGCAAATTATGTTATCACTCCCATTCTACAGATGGGGAAACTGAAACTCAGACAGTTTAAGCTCTTTGCCCCAAATCATAAAGCCACTAAGTAGAGGCATAATTTCAAACCACGACTGCTTGAGTCGAAAGGCAAGTTTTACCTTGTTGCCTCCAAAACTATGTTGAGAGAAAAATCTCAGGATATTGATCATGGAACAAGCCAACACTACCCGTTCTCTCCCCTACCATTCAACACTGTATTGAAGGAATTAGCTAATGTGATTATATTATAAAAAGCAAATAGAGGAAAAAGGAAAGGTGAAACAATTTCTATTTTCAGATTAGAAAATTATAAACCTGGAAAATCTAAATAACTTAATAGGCTACTACAAACAAGGCAGTTTAGCAAAGTAGTTGCTGCTGCTGCTAAGTCGCTTCAGTTGTGTCCGACTCTGTGCGACCCCATAGACGGCAGCCCACCAGGTTCTCCCGTCCCTGGGATTCTCCAGGCAAGAACACTGGAGTGGGTTGCCATTTCCTTCTCCAATGCATGAAAGTGAAAAGTGAAAGTGAAGTTTGTCAGTCGTGTCCCACTCTTAGCAACCCCATGGACTGCAGATTACCAGGTTCCTCCATCCCTGGGGTTTTCCAGACAAGAGCACTGGAGTGGATTGTCACTGCCTTCTCGGTTAATAAGTACTGCTGCTGGTGCTGCTAAGTCGCTTCAGTCGTGTCCGACTGTGCAACCCCGTAGACAGCAGCCCACCAGGCTCCCCATCCCTGGGGTTTTCCAGGCAAGAACACTGGAGTGGGTTGCCATTTATCAAATTTGCAAAGAGAAACAACAAATATATACAAAGATAGTCAGATGAAGGAAATAGTGGAAGAACCAATCCAGTTTTTAATAGGAAAATAAAATGAAGTGAAATAGCACATGCATAAACTTAAAAAGTAGAAAATCTGTTTTAGACACACACTAAAAGACATAGGCATAAACTGAGTAAGTGGAAAAGCATTTCATCTGCTTGGTTAGGATGTCTCAACACAATGAAGATGTCAATTTTCCCTATGTTAATTGCTCAGTGTAATGTGATCTCAATGACAATGTCCTTGGAGTAAGACAAATTGATTATAACATTCTTTTGAAAGAATTTTTAAAAAATAAAAGAGAAAATTGGTAGGAAAGCCTTAAAATGAGAAGTAATTGGGGAGGGATCTGATCCTCACAGATCAATAAAGTATATCATAAAGCCTCTTTATTAAAAAAAAAAAGTGATGCTGCACAAACAGACCAATGAAATTCAATGGAAAATCCAGAGGAAAGAAAAATACATATGGAAATTTAATATATGATAAAGAGGGTGAAAAGTGAAAGTGTTAGCAGTCACTCAGTCATGTCCAACTCTTTGAGACCCCTGGACCATAGGCCCCCAAGCTCCTGTGTCCATGGGAGTCTCCAAGCAAGAATACTGGAGTGAGTAGCCTTTCCTTTCTCCAAGGGATCTTCCTTACCCAGGGATTGACTCTGGGTCTCCTGTAATGAAGGCAAATTCTTTACCATCTGAGCCACCAGGGAAGCCCTGATAAAGAGGGTTTTCTCTATGCAATGAGGAAAAATAAGAATTTTTAATAACTGAGCAGACAACTAATTAGCGATAAGTACAAATATTAAATTGATATATTTTTTCATGCCATAAAAACAAATTTTAAAAATGATTTACTATTTTAGAATAAAACTAAAACTATATAAATACTGAAGTAAAACATGGATGACTTCCTTTTAATCTAAGAGACAGAAAAATGATCTAGTATAGCCAAAATCTAGATGCACCAAAGAGATAAATCTGAGTACATGAAATCTTAAAGGGAGCTTTACATGGAAAAAAATTAAAAAGAAAAAAACATTGTCAAGCTGAGAATAAATATATGCAAATTATATCATACAAGGTTATTTCACTGATATATGAAGAGCTTCTAAATATTAAGAAGTAAAAAAAAAAATCTGACAGGAAATAAGTGAAAGATATGAACAGACATTTCACAGAAAGACGTGTGAATGGGCCACAGATATTTAAAAAGTTAATTTTATTTAAATAAGAGAAATTAAATTAAAGCTATATTGAGGTACCATCCCCTTTCATTAGGTCTTGGCAATAAGTCCTAATGTTTGAAGACTTATTTATTAAGGCAGTAGAGTACAGACACTCTCATATGCTGTTAATAGAATTGCAAAATGTCACAGTTCTAATGAATGTTAGCACTATCTAGAAAAATTCAATATGTATTTATATTTTGATGTAAAATTTTCACTTCTTGGCAACTATGCTAAAGATACCTTGGCAAACCTACGAAAGGATGCATACCCAAGGATACAAGTCGTTGTCAAACAATTGTAAAAGAATGAAAATCACTCACATGTTAATGAACAATCATCATGCATTGAATTAATGGTGTGTCCACTATCTATAGTATTCTGCAACTAAAGAAATGTCTTCTATCTTCAATGTCTTTACACAAGCATATATCTTTGAAGGCAAAACCAGAAGAAGCAGAAAGGAATGTGTAAAATATATTAATGTTTATGTTTTAACTTAAAAAAATAGAATAAAACAAGGTTTCTTTCATAAAAATGGTTACCTATTGAGGATAAAAAAGGGGGAAGGGCCAGGGAAGAAAGATATACTTCTCTTAATTAATCTTGCTTTATAGTTCTGTGAGACTATGGGATTATTCCACTAGTTAAATAAACAAAATTTATATCTAAAAAGACAAACTCTAAAAATTGAAATAAAACAAAAACAAATCAGCTACTTTGTGTCAAATTAGTCATATAACAAAATTAAAAAAAATAAGCATAGTGATTTTAAAAGACAATGTTTTGACTATACAGCCTGGATGAGATATATCCAAAGGGCAAGAAAATATAACAAGAGTCATACACTGCACTCAGCAGTCCGATTGTCATTAATGATTTAGATAATGTTAATTGAAAACACACCCGCACAAACATGTATAAAGCAAATAACTGAATGCATTAGGAATCATTAAGAATCAGATTTTCAATATAAGAAACAAGAGATACAAATACAAAGTTAGAGTTTAAAAGTTACATAATCTTTTATTAAATTTAAATTGGAAATTTTATACATGTATTGTTTTATTTCTCTTTCTAAAGAGAAATATGCTGATTCTGGGATGCTATGATCACAGGTTTTAAAGATCACTATGAAGATTTTGGATTGAGAATGTATGTAGGAGACAAGAGCGGCTACTACAGTAGATGAGATGAGTTGAGTGCTGGTAATTGTTTTTACTGGAATTGAGATGAAGAGAAATGAACAAGACTTTATAGGATGGGAATGTAGTGAGAGAAAAGAAAAAAAAGAAACTAAAAGCTGAAATCTAGATCAATGCCTCGATCAACTGAGTGGATGGTAGAAGCCACTGGTTTTCTGTATCTTTTTTTTTTTTCTTTGCAAAAAGAAGTTGAATTACATAACTGAGTTTAACTCCAGGCTTCCCTCGTGGCTCAGAGGTTAAAGCGTCTGCCTCTAATGTGGGAGACCTGGGTTCGATCCCTGGGTTGGGAAGATCCCCTGGAGAAGGAAATGGTAACCCACTCCAGTATTCTTCCCTGGAGAATCCCATGAATGTAGAAGCCTGGTAGGCTACGTCCACAGGGTCGCAAAGAGTCGGAACCGACGGAGTGACTTCACTCACTTCCACTCCAGATCTCGTGTGTACAAAATAATGACAATTTCAATTTCAGAGGAAGATGATAGTCAGAAGAAATATCAGTAAATCTTAGTTTAAATTCATAAAAATAATTTGCATATGGGAACTCCATAGTGTTTTTAAAGCATTTAGATATTTGCAGACCTAAGGATGTTTGGCATTGAGCAGGCCACCCGTCTTCTCTTGGTAACTCAAGCTTGTAAAAGCTTCTCTTGCTGTTAGGAATTTGTTCTTTCTGTTCATTTCTTTGCCGGGACATCACACCCAGTTTTTGCACGACGTTCTTGTTAGAAAGAAAGAAAGTAAGGAAGGAAGAAAGAAAGAGAGAAAGAGAATTACCTGAAATCTAATTCACTACAGTTTATAAAGTATGTTAATAAGTCATCTTTGAGCATTGATCTGGAAATTACTGAGGATTGCAGCCATGAAATTAAAAGACACTTACTCCTTGGAAGGAAAGTTATGACCAACCTAGATAGCATATTGAAAGCAGAGATATTACTTTGCCAACAAAGGTCTGTCTAGTCAAGGCTATGGTTTTTCCAGTGGTCATGTATGGATGTGAGAGTTGGACTGTGATGAAAGCTGAGCGTAGAAGAATTGATGCTTTTGAACTGTGGTGTTGGAGAAGACTCTTGAGAGTCCCTTGGACTGCAGGAGATCCAACCAGTCCATCCTAAAGGAGACCAGTTCTGGGTGTTCACTGGAAGGACTGATGTTGAAGCTGAAACTCCAATACTTTGGCCACCTCATGAAGAGCTGACTCATTGGAAAAGACTCTGATGCTGGGCGGGATTGGGGGCAGGAGGAGAAGGGGATGACAGAGTATGAGATAGCTGGATGGCATCACTGACTCGACAGACAAGAGTCTGAGTGAACTCTGGGTGTTGGTGATGGACAGGGAGGCCTGGCATGCTGTGATTCATGGGGTCACAAACAGTCAGACACGACTGAGCAACTGAACTGAACTGAACTGAACTGAGGTCTTATTTTTTCCACTTCTTTCAAATTATGATTCTTTTCAGCTTTTGAGTGGAGACATAGAGTCTTCATTAAAATTTAATAAATTGGAATGAAGGAACTGGTGGGGAAATTTTGCTAAAAAATAAATAAAGGAAATGCTAAGGAAGACCCATTTCCAAAGGATTAGACACTTGATCACAACTCAAGTAGATTCTCCTGGATGTTTTGTCTTTGAGGGAGAGCATTTGTCAGTAGTCTTAGAATAAAAGTCTGTCTGCACTTCTTCTCAGTCATAACCTCTTAAGGCAATCTCTATCGGATAAAGGATACTGCAAAAGACAACTGGAATTTCCCATCTCTTTTTATATTATTTACATATCTGAAGAATCTCTGGAACTTAGTAGAACTTAGTAGCTGAGGTTTCCTGACTTTCAAAATTTGGAAGCACTTTGGTTGTTATTTCCTAGAAGCTAACATTTCCTTTGATTTATCTTAGACATGACACACTTTCTTCATCTCCAGGCACTGGTCTGGTGATAGGCAGTGATTGCAGTGCATCATTAAAAATGCATGATGTCTCACTAGTGGTTTTCCTCTTTTCATGTCGGAAGATTTTTTATTCCTTCTTAAGAATAAAAGAGTTCTCTAATGAAGGGCCATATCCAAGAGATACCCGAAGTAAAACCTTGGAAGCAGCCCAAGGTGAATATAAACATCCTTTGCAGATAGAAGTGTCTAGTGTGTGTGAGGGCTATTAAGGCTAAACTTCTTGGCAGGAATAGTACACGTTCATCCTGCAGTACAACTGCTTGCAAAATCATGAGATCCTATTCAATTAATCCTTCTCAGTACAGATGATGGAGCCATCTGCCATATCATAGAGATACATAATATATCATAGAAAGTCCTTTCATGAGCCAAAACAATCAACAACATTTTTAAAAATCTGTCAATTGCTTTGTTTCTCTCTAATATATAAGCATTCTTATTTTTTAAATTTTTAATTCCAATACATCTGATGAGATTTGACATAAAAGAGAGCCTTCCAAAAAGTGAAAATTGTTTTCAAATCATAAAAGGTCTGACTCTAGGGCTAGGTGTATACTGGTGGAACTGATGAATATTCATGTGAGTGATTTTATATCCTCCGTTTCTTACCTTTCGCTGTCTCTTTATTTCACCACAGACTATGACTGTAACTTAGACTGACTTGGACCCTAGAAGAAACACAAACTTTTGCTCAGATTACCCAGCTTACTAGACAGAAAAGTTTTTTGTTTTGTTTTTTTAACTAGAAGTTTTTTTAACTATCAGAGTCATATAGAGCATCACTAGAAAACTTTCTTATTTGAAATGCTTCTATTATTTTTATTCAACTCCTTCTAGTTATGCTTTTCTTCCTTGTCCAGAAGCATACTGAATTCACTTTCTATTGCTAATTTAAAGAATTTCCACCTCCTTGGAGGTGCAATTAGCAAAGACTTCTTAGGTCTTTTCATTTTTTTTTGTTTTAATAGCTACTGCTGCTACTGCTAAGTCGCTTCAGTTGTGTCTGACTCTGTGCAACCCCATAGACGGCAGCCCACCAGGCTCCTCCGTCCATGGGATTTTCCAGGCAAGAGTACTGGAGTGGGTTGCCATTGCCTTCTCCTTTTAATAGCTAAGTGGTGTCCAATTCTTTTGTGACCCATGGACTGTAGCCCACTAGGCTCCTCTGACCATGGAATAGTGGAGTGGGTTGCCATTTTCTTCTCCAGGGGATCTTCCTGATCCAGGAATTGAACCTGTGTCTTCTACACTGCAGGTGAATTCTTATCACTGAGCCACCAGGGAAGCCCATATCTTTTCATTGAAGTGAAGTCACTCAGTCGTGTCCGACTCTTTGCAACCCCATGGATGGTAACCTACCAGGCTCCGTGGTCCATGGGATTTTCCAGGCAAGAATACTGGAGTGGTTTGCCATTTCCTTCCCCAGGGGATCTTCCGAGTGAAAATTCTAATAGATGGTTCTGAATGGTGACAGCTACTATGGCTTTCCTGGGCATTGGCCATTTCTGACAATAGCA
This sequence comes from Nanger dama, assembly GCA_917880005.1. Classification (NCBI taxonomy): domain Eukaryota; kingdom Metazoa; phylum Chordata; class Mammalia; order Artiodactyla; family Bovidae; genus Nanger; species Nanger dama. The sequence continues at coordinate 2,754,044 of CAKJTW010000075.1, forward strand.
TTTTGATCTTCCTTGAGGAAAAATACAGTCTCTACTTTTAGTCTGTAAGTTCAAGTAAGGCTGACATTACTCAGAGCTCAAAATGTGAGTATCTGGCTTCCCAGGTGGTGCTAGTGGTAAAGAACCTGCCTGTCAATGCAGAAGACATAAGAGACATGGGCTTGACCCGTGGGTTAGGAAGATCCCCTGGAGGAAGGCATGGCAACCCACTCCAATGACTCAGACGGTAAAGAATCTGCCTGCAGTGCAGGAGACCTCGGTTCAGTCCCTGGGTCAGGAAGCTCCTCTGGAGAAGGACATGGCAACCTACTCCAGTATTCTTGCCTGGAGAATTCCATGAACAGAAGAGCCTGGTGGGCTACAGTCCATGGGGTTGCAAAGAGTTGAACACGAATCTGCAGTTAACACATACACACACACACACACACACACACAGACATTCCTTACGGATTTGCTTTTAACTGCCTCCGTTGCTATTTCTTACAACAGAGAGACTGAAATGGGAGTTCAAAGGTCACTGGAAGCCAGGAGTAAATGAAGTGACTGCCCATAATTATTTAAATCCACCTGGTTATCTGCCTGCCACACCATCACATTTATTTAGATGAGATGACAAATCAACGCTATGAAAAAGAAAAGAAAATGAACTTTAGTAAAGCTTACTGTGTTAGCATGCTGCTGCTGCTGCTGCGATCTCAAGAAAATTGTGCCCTGAGTCAAATTGCTACATGAATAATTGAAATCAAACAATAGCCAGACAATTTAGGTCAAACTTTCCTGATCTATAAAAGGAAGAATTTATCAGACAGGTACTACTTAGGACCATTCGTACTTTGGCTCACATACTGAAAGCACTGTCTAATGAGTGTTTAAAGCTCTTTTGTACTTTGTTGATGACAGATTTGCTAATTGAGACTATGGAAAATTATTTTCTTAAAAAAATTTGTGCTCACAGCTTCTTGCACGGAAATGTTAGTAGGATCCCAGGTTGGTTGTTTTCTCCTTGGACAATCTACATATCCTAGGTGTTATTATAAATCAGCCATTCAATCTGCTCAAGACCTTTTGTGGATGAACTGCCAAAAACACAATTGCTTATAATTGGAATTTTAAATTCTAAAGGAAAGGAGCTTTATTCCCATTATTAACTCATTAATTAAGCCCCAAATTTCTAGAGTCAGCATGTTTTTAATCACCCCATTGTATGCGTTTGATCCAGAGACACAAAACAGTGCCCAGCACTCACATTTTTGCCAGTAACCTTTTCTTTAATTGTGGCTTTAGTTTTAAATGGGAAAAAAGACAATTTGGGGAGTACTAACCTCTGAGCTCAGAAAAATTCCATGGTGACTTTTCATCAAGTTGGTAAGTTTTTATCATGATTGATTTTCATAACAGTTCACACATTTTGACCACTTAATTCCAAAGGCCACAGCAATTAGAAACTGAAGTTTTTCTTATCAGATGGAAGGGGGAATGCTCTCAAAGCCTTGTACTAGCTCAGACCACCTCATATTCCCTTTAAAATCTGTCAATGCCCAGCCAATCAGGGTCCTACAACATCATTTCTATGCAAGGAATGGCCAGCTAAAATCACCCCAGACTTCTGTGTTACAGACAGAGTTCTCTTGTCTGGCAACATGAATGGTTGCTATCATTACATCAGCCTCCAATGACTTCAATACATGAATGGCTAGCTTATGGTCCAAGAGTGGATGGGCTTTTCTGTCTTTTTTCAGAGGCATCTGCCAACCAATGGGAACAGGCAAACAAAGCTACCTTTAAGTATTCTGCCTCATGCAACGAATAGGCAATGGCTAAAAAAGCAGCTCAAGATGAGAGTGTGAGAACACGAAGGACACCCACAGACTTCTGAAACTTCCTTTCCAGTAAGAGAGCTTTTCTCAATATAAGAATGAAAGTAAATTAAATTGAAAGCAGAGCTGTGTCTACTTGACTTTGAAGTTGTTTTTATTGTTGTTTAGTCACTAAGTCTTGTCCGACTCTTTTGTGACCCCTTGGACTGTAGCCAACCAGGCTCCTCTATCCATGGGGTTTCCCAGGCAAGAAGACGGGAGGAGGTAGCCATTTCCTTCTCCAAGGGATCTTCCCCACCCAGGGATGCAACCTCTGTCTCCTGCACTGGCAGCTGGACTCATTGCCACTGAGCCTCCAGCTGGTGGCTCACCTCCAGCTGGTGGCTCACCTCCAGCTGGTGGCTCACCTCCAGCTGGTGGCTCACCTCCAGCTGGTGGCTCACCTCCAGCTGGTGGCTCAGTGGTAAAGAGGTACCAGTGGTAAAGAGTTGAAGACTTGAAGGGGAAACTTAAATAGAAGGGAGAGGTGAAACCAATTCAAGAATCTATAGGGGTACAAGGCTATCTGTCATCTATCGATGGCTCTGCTTATTCAAAGTGAGATAATTCCCTAATATCTAAATGCTTACCTTGGGAAACAGAATTCATGACCTCCATTTCTGCCTCAATACTCGTTTCATTCATTTTATTCTATGCTTATATTATTTCATTATCAAAACAATATCTGTTTACTACAGATAATTAGACAAACACAAAACCATAAAGAAACAGAAATATATCAATAATCCTAGCAAACACAGGGCACTACTGTGATTCTTAGCACATTTCTCTCCAGTTTTTCCTGTTCTTTTGTGTCATCTGTTGTGCTGTGCTTAGTTGCTCAGTTGTGTCCAGCTCTGTGCAACCCCATGGACTGTATCTCGCCAGGCTCCTCTGTCCACGGGGATTTTCTAGGCAAGACTACTAGAGTGGATTGCCATGCCTTCCTCCAGGGCATCTTCCCAACCCAGGGATCAAACCCAGGTCTCCCTCATTGCAGGGAGATTCTTTGCCATCTGAGCCACCAGGGAAGCTAGGTAATATGAAATTGAAATGTATCCTTCTTTTATACCTATTTTTATATGCTGCTTTATATTATTAGCCTATTTTCCATACATTAAAACTCTCTATAAGCATCTTTTAATAGTAAAAAGTAGTACAAATAATTTTTAGAATTATATAGATATTCTATAATTTTAATAATGAAGATTTTTATGATCTTCAGACTTTCCAACTCATACAAAATACAACAAAATAATATTTTTCTAACTTCAGCATAGACATTTCTGTGTCCCCCAAAGTTCTGATACATCCTTCGATGGAGTGTCTGCCTTGCTGTCACCTCCATTCGAGACTCACTGTGATAATGATGAAGGAGGGCTAGAGGGAGTGCATGATGTATTTCAGATATGTTAGATTAGGAGAAAGAAAAGAAATTTACTGATCTATAAAATGGCAACCCACTCCAGTGTTCTTGCCTGGAGAATCCCAGGGACGGGGGAGCCTGGTGTGCTGCCGTCTATGAGGCCACACAGTGTCAGACACGACTGAAGTGACTTAGCATACAAAAGAAGAGCACTGTTTCTTAAACAGTGGAAGTATAGCTGAAATAGGTTTATAGATTTTGGAAAACTGTATATTCATTGAGGTGTACCTATTGAAATTATAACCATACTTACTCCTTTGGATCCAAAGACTGGGTACACTGAAATACATCATTGTTGTTCAGTTGCTCAGTCATGCCTAACTCTTTGCGACCCCACGGACTGTAACTTACCAGGGTCCTCTGTCCATGGGATTTCCCAGGCAAGAATGCTGGGGTGGGTAGCCATTTCCTTCTCTAGACATACATCATATTTCAAAAGAAATAGTGCTAGTTGTATGTAGAATTTCACTGACGCCAGTAAGTTTACCTTTATTCTACCAAATCCTCCACTGAATTCAGTACTGCAACAAACAGCCATTGACTAAAATTTCTTTATATTTTGTCTGTTTTCCCATTGTGTAGGAAATGTGTCTTAGAAGGAATAGACTTAAATGATACAAAAGAGAAGCAAAATTTCTGGCTCACTGCCATGTACAATGACCCATTGCCTGAAAATGGAAAAAGTGACCACAGGAATTTAGCTTGAAATACTTTCTACCACCACTAAGCTTGACTATGTCAGAATCAGGGGATGCCAACAGAAAGAGGAAGTTCTGGTCAGACACACATTGACTCATTTGATAAGTTACTTCCTCAGATAATTTTCCTGTCCAATTAGAAACTTCTCATTTGTTTTCATAGAAGGGTAGGTAGAGATGGGGCCAAAATCCTTGACATAGAAACGGCAGTGAGGATTCAGACATGGCCTTAGAATATCCAAGCTGGCCAGAGAGGAGAGAAGCTCAGGCTTATCATCCTTATTAGCCATGGGGTAGGTGGAAGAAAGAGCTGTATGTAGACATTGCCTTTCAAATGACCACATTTTTCTGAATATGCTATGAGGCCAAAGGCATTAGTTATCTTCCTCAGAGAGGAGGGTAGGTCCCTGGAATAACATTGAAAGTACGAAAGCAGTAACATCTGGAGGACTTGGGCCCCACCCAAACCTCATACTTATAATCTTTCCACAATCCAGCCTTTCTCCAGGCCCACATGGAAGCTTTCAGAGCAAACCCACAGAGGACTGGTGACAAAAGCTTGTATCTAGGAGTCTCCCAGATACATCCGAGTGATCAATACAAAGCAATTGGAGCACTGATGTCAAGCAATCTGGAAACAAAATGCAGAATATTTTCAGTCCACAATTTACCAGAAAGGGATCCCTCTCCAAAGATGCTCAGTAGTTTGGCTCTGGTAAAAAGGAGGAACAGAGGTGAAAATACTGCTGAGTAGCTCAGGAGAAGGAAATGGCAACCCACTCCAGTATTCTTGCCTGGAAAATCCCATGGATGGAGGAGCTTGGTAGGCTACTACAAGTCCATGGGGTCGCAAAGAGTCGGACACGACTGAGCAAATTCACTCACTTACTCACTCACTCAGTCGCTCAGTCGTGTCCGACTCTTTGCGACCCCATGAACCGCAGCACACCAGGCCTCTCTGTCCATCACCAACTCCCAGAGTTCACTCAGACTAGCGTCCATCGAGTCCGTGATGCCATCCAACCATCTCATCCACTGTCGTCCCCTTCTCCTCCTGCCCTCAATCTTTCCCAGCATCAGGGTCTTGTCACATCAGGTGGCCAAAGTATTGGAGTTTCAGCTTCAACATCAGTCCTTCTAATGAAAACCCAGGACTGATCTCCTTTAGGATGGACTGGTTGGATCTCCTTGCAGTCCAAGAGACTCTCAAGAGTCTTCTCCAACACCACAGTTCAAAAGCATCAAATCTTTGGCACTCAGCTTCTTTTATAGTCCTACTCTCACATCCATACATGACCACTAGAAAACCAGAGCTTTGACTAGATGGGCCTTTGTGGACAAAGTAATGTCTCTGCTTTTTAATATGCTATCTAGGTTGGTCATAACTTTCGTTATAAGGAGTAAACGTCTTTTAATTTCATGGCTGCAATCGCCATCAGCAGTGATTTTGGAGCTCCCCAAAATAAAGTCTGATACTGTTTCCACTGTTTCCCCATCTATTTGCCATGCAGTGATGGGATCAGATGCCATGATCTTAGTTTTTGGAATAAATGTTGAGCTTTAAGCCAACTTTTTCACTCTCCTCTTCCACTTTCAACAAGAGGCTTTTTAGTTCCTCTTCACTTTCTGCCATAAGGGTGGTGTCATCTGCATATGTGAGGTTACTGATATTTCTCCCAGCAGTCTTGATTCCAGCTTGCGATTCAACTAGTCTGAGATTGTGCATGATGTACTCTGCATATAAGTTAAACAAGTAGAGTGACAATAGACAGCCTTCTCACACTCCTTTCCGATTTTGAACCAGTCCGTTTTTTCCATGTCTTGTTCTAACTGTTGCTTCTTGACCCAGGACAAAGTAATATAAGGAAAGGAGATGTCACCTTGAAGACAGATACACCAATAGGAATTAAAGCCTAAGGTGAAGGGAAGAAACGAGTTAAGAAGTCAACAATGTTCAAATATGCTCATCTGTGTCCAAGGATAGCCAAACAATTGTTTTTAATCTAGCTCTTGGGATCCTTTACAAGACAGCCCTATTTTGCTCCCCATTTCCTGGAAGCATCCCAGAATCTAAAACCTACAAGCCTAAGTTTATGTTTAAACCCTTCTGTACATTAGTTTCTCTTTTACGATCTAAAACTAATCTACCTTTCCCATCTCTTTGACACTGTTTCAAGATCTTTAACTTAAGATAGATAAAAGTCACAGGTCAAATGCCCCCAAGATAAATAGCACAAGATTGAATCTTGTTCTTAACAGCAGTGAAATTCCAAATGCTATACTACAAGTGCATACATGGCAGGAAAGCATGAGGAAGAGAGCAATTCAGAGTGGATCCTGTTAACAAAGAATCAGGGGTTTTAATTAGACTATTACAGAGGAATGAGGAGGTTAATGAGGGCCAGTTTAGCACTCAGAAGCTAAATTTTTCCGTGATGTAATTTTTGCAAGGTTAGAGACAAGTAACTTTAGCCCAGACACATAGGTGTGCTCTATGAAGCCTTTTCAAATCTTCAGTCATTCTGTAGTTGCACTATCTCAATAGGATTTTGGATCTTGCATAACATAAGGGTGTGAAGGATAGAACAGTGAGTAAATAAATAGCTAAATGAACGAATAACTGAGTTCATATGGCGCAGCAATCTCACATGTGTGTATGGAAATTTACATCAAAATCTCATTCAGAAGCTCTTTGAGCAAAATATCACATTATTACTGATATTCTAGAATACCTACATAGTGGGTGGCTAGTTGTAGATTTAATATTGGAGATTACACTTATTGGCTGGTAACCATGTCATAAAGTAATGGGTATTTTACTGGGACACAAATTTGAATGATGTGTCCTATGAAGTAGGTGTGAGTCAGGAGAGAGGCAGACATACAAGGATGAGTTGTTTTTCTATAGAGATTCCAGCTAAATCAGAGGCTCTCACTTCTGGATGTGGCATCATCTTCCTTCATTTCCATTTATAATGTCACAGATCTATAGAAATTGAGAAAATATTATTTTCTATGTCAAGAAAAAAAAACAACTCTGACAGTAAATAAGCAAAAACTCAAACAATATTTCTCCAGACATGAAGAGCAAGTGAAGAAACTTTACTGAGGCCCCTCATAAGGCAAAAGAGAAATATTATATATATTAAAGAGAGCAATGTCAAATGTCATTGTAGGAATGCTCCCTAACATGAATAATTCCATTATATTCTCTTTCCAAAAACAAGAAAATACCTTGTGAAATTGTTTTAGTAAATGCTCTGGCCAACGCCAAATTTTCATACTGAGAGATTGAATGTTAGCAAAGGGTTAAAATAAATAAATAAATAACTTCAATAATGAGGCTATTTTTAATGAAAGTATGATTTAATAGGAGTGGAATATAATCTTTTTATAAGTGGCTATATATGTATATCATTGTATATAAAATATATACATGTATATATCATAAATTTATATAATCACTAAGAGTGTAAAGAGCTGTCTTAATTTTTTTCCCATATGCTACATTATATAGAGAAAAAACTTTGCTCAGATTTATTTTGATATTTAGAGATTTTCAAATCCTTGACACTTTACCCTCATGATTGTCTTGGCTTTGGCTAGTGCTACAACTCTCTGAAATGTTTTCAAATATAAGGAGACTATCTACACAGCTAATGAGAACAAATTTAAGTAAGTTAATTAAGCATATCTATCTCCATTTAGAATAATTGTTTAGCAAATACAAAGTCTTCACTTACCTCAGTTACTAAATTCCCACCATTCTTGCTTCTTTGAAAGTCAGAGTTAAGAACAATTCATTTTTACCACCAACAGGCTATCTGCTAACTTTGGTAGGTGTTGGAGATACAGCAATAGATTTTTATGTCCCTTTATGGATAATATTCTAAAAAATTATCTGGTTGGGACAGTTGGTGTTGATTCACTAAAGAGGAGATATGCCACAACATTTGTTTGATGAATCACTCTTATCCATCTGTGGTAAAGAATCTTCACTATTGTGGACACTGGCAACCACACATGGAGGTTTGGAATGTCTAGGAGGACCATCACCATACACTCATGCATGATGGCTCTGAGGTCACCCAGCCCTACCGTGGAGGTCCAGTTGTGCATGTGGGTTTTCTCCTGAATCACATCCTACAGATTCCATTAAAAACAGTATATCTTTAACTTGAAGGGATTCATTTCTGTTTTTAATAGAAATACAATGCAACAGAAAAGGAAACAAAAATTAATATTTTGAGCTGTCCAGAGTTTAAACTCCACATGCAGTAGATTATATCATTTCCCTCCACTCTCCCCTCCCCTTATTTTCTACCTTTCTTTTAAGAAGATTGTGCATTCCTTCTCTTGCTATGAGACCTAAATGAATTTTTCGTGGGATGAACAAATTTACCACCTCACTGAGACAGACTTGGCCAGCTGACTATTTTTGACCAATGAGTGAACTGTGTGCAGAAGCAAATTGTGTGTTGTGTACGCAGAAACATTCAGAACTGCCACGTGGTCACCCATGCCCACACAGGAACTGTTCTTTCAGCCTGGATCCCCAAATGAATAAGAGACATACCACAGAGCCATAGACTGGAGCAGTTGACCTGCAGGGACATGGAATTTAAGGGAGACCTAAAACTTAAGTGCCATAATCTACTGAGATTTAAAGATTGTCCCTATGTTATCTCAAAGTGAAAAAGCTAACTGATAAACCACATAAACAGACAACAATATGTTACTGGTAAAGCCTAATTTCATTAGTTTGTGATTATCATCATTCCTAATATATTTCACTTTTAATTAATCCTTTAGTCATTTCCCTGCCATTAATTTAAGAAGCCTAGTCACTTCCTCTTTAGGCTTCCATCCCTTTCCTTATCCTTCAAGTTGCTCAAAAATCCTGCGCAGTATAGTTTACTCCATACAGAGTGGGCCAATACTCTAGGCATAGAAAGAAAAATAAAAATAAAAATTCCAAAAGTCCACGGGTTCCATGCTTCTTTCATGGTCATGTGACACAGCTATTAAAGATTACATCTGTCTTGGACTGGTCTAATGCTGTTTGCTTACTGATGCTGCGTTACAGCTGGTGTCCTAGATCATTATCGTGGGCACACCACTCTCTTATTTACCCTCACTTGCTCAGCATCTTAAAATGAAATTGCAGGGACTTCTCTGGTGGTCTAGTGGTTAAGACTGTATTTTAACTGCAGAGGGCATGGTTTGATCCCTGGTCAAGGAACTAAGATTCTGAATGCCACTTGTTGGGGCCAAAAAAAAAAATGCAATTAGATTGTGTGCTGAAAGTGACCTTGCTTCTCTGACCCTTGAAAAAGTGAGAAGTGTTAGTTGCTTAATCCTATCCGACTCTTTGCCACCCTACGAACTGTGGCCCACCAGGCTCCTCTGTCCATGGGATTCTCCAGGCAAGAATACTGGAGTGGGTTGCCATGCCCATCTCCAGCTCTGGCCTTTGGCCTTTAAGTTAAATTTAAGCCACCAGTATACATACCCCTTGCTTTAATGGGCGTTCGCTACACATTACAGTGTCTTTTTAATCAGGGAACCTCATCCATCATGAGAAGTTTCTCAAACATTAAATCATAGATACAATTTCATACTAATCCTATGACCAATGAGCAAATGTTCCTTTACAGCTTTACTAGGAGCTTAGTACATATCTTCATTCATTCATGTAACCAAAAGTCCACTTCAGAGGACAAAATGTGACACCATTAAATTGTATGACTATGCATCTCTCCCTAAATAGAAATGTATATGGAGGACTCCTTAAATTTAAAAAAAAAAATGTACCTTTTCACATTAATGTATATTACTCCTGTTCTGTCATCACCTATATCACTATTGCCCCACAAGTGTTTAGCAGAATGCTTGTCATGTATTAAGTGCTCAATTGGGGTCAAACCCAAACCTCCTGCATTGCAGATGGATGCTTTACCACTGAGCCACTGGGGAAGCCCAATTTGAATAAATATGAGAAATATCAATTATAAGGCAAGTCAATAAGATCAGAGATGGACTAGAATTTTCTCACTTCATATTTTTTCATAACAATAATTTTCTTTGAACTTTTATGTCTCCAAATATCCCTAACTCTTGAAACCTAATACCTGAGATCTTTGGGAGGACACTTCAGAGGCAGTGGAATTAGACTGAGTCTTGGACTATTCATAGGGCTCTCAGGTAAACTTTAATAAATGATACAAATAGAAGAAGAAATATACAAACAACCCTTATTCTGTTTGTGTGAGTTCATCATAAAACTGAGAATGTCTCTTACTTTTTCATCCTATGATTTTAAAAAATGGTTTGTACATATCATATAGTAAAGGAATAAAAAATCCATTAGGCAGGTTTTCTTAGATGATAAAGCATGTGAGGCCTTTTCTGCAATGAGAACCTCCTCATGAGAACATGCCTCTCACAAAGGACCTTCTTCATCCCTCTCCAGAAGAGAAGAGGAAACACAAGCAGAAGCGCCTGGTACAGAGCCCTAATTCCTATTCCTTGGATGTAAAATGCCCAGGATGCTATAAAATCACCACCATCTTTGGCCATGCACAAACAGTAGTTTGGTGTGCTGGCTGCTGTACTGTCCTCTGCCAGCCTACAGGAGGAAAAGCAAGGCTTACGAAGGATGCTCCTTCAGACGGAAGCAGCACTAAAAGTATCCTGCATCAAGATGAATGGGAAATCAGCCCAATAAACATGTTCTGGATTAAAAAAAAAAAAAAGTATGTGAGTTGTCTTAATGTTTGAAAAGGTATTAGGATCAGTAGAAAACCATCAATTTTCCAAGCCTTTCAGATTTGCATAATAATGAAAAAGGATATATTTCAGTCAGATTTTTATTTCTCTGTCCCAAATCCAATATGGTTATTACATACATGGTTAAAAATATTTCTTAAAAATTAAAAAAAGTTACGATTATTCAATTTTATTCCATTCCCTGGACATTGTATTTATACTTACCATCTTGAGTAAAAGAATGAGTAACCAAAAGTCCTGGATAAACTATAAGAAATAAAGCAAATAATCATGAGCTAAGGTATACATATTGTCATATGTGTAAAATCACTATTGTGTGGACTTCCCTGCTGGTCCAATGGTTAAGAATCTGCCTGCCAATGTAAAGGACACAGGTTCAATCCCTGGTCCTGGAAGATCTCACATGCCTTGAGGCAACTAAGCCTCATTGCCACAGCTACTAAGCCCATGCTCCCTATAGGCATGCCTCTCAATAAGAGAAGCTACTGCAATGAGAAGCCCATGCACCACAACTAGAGAGTAGCCCCTGCTCACTGCAACTAGAGAAAGCCTGCACACAGCAATGAAGGCCCAGTAAAGCCAAAAATTGATAAATAAATCACTACTGTGATTCATGTCAGGATATTGTAGATACTGATAAACAATTGAATTATTTTTAATTAATGCAGATTTTTCTCTGAATGTTATATGTTGTTATTCAGACACTAAATTAAGTCTGACTCTGGGAACTCATGGATTGCAGCACCTCAGGCTGCATGCTGAGTGTTAGAGCATCTAGCTAATGATTTGGAAGTAAGAAAATCTGCCATCCAACATCTGCTCCTTACTGGCTAATTGTGCAACTTTGGGACAGTGATATCAATTTCCTTGGCCCTGATTTTCATATTTGTAAAATAATAATACCTAATTGGGGGGGGGGGTGTTGAATGAATCAGTAATGACATACATACATTACACACAACACTTTGATTGCAAGAAGCAGGAAATGTAAGTAAGACAAAAAATTTATATTTCAGTTAACCAAAAATTTAAATTTCAAGCCATACACCAAAAAAGAAAAAGAAAAAGCAAAAACAGTGAGTGTATCCATGGATTCAAATCATTAGATTTTCATATTGACTTCTATACTTGCCTTTTTTTTTTTTTTTTTTTTTATAAAGAGCTGTGCTATCACAATTCAACCATCTTCGCAAGGTTAAAAACAAGACTGTAACCAGGTTGGATCTTAAACGCTCACAAATTTCATGAGTAGAAAGAAAAAAATTCTATCCAACTAATTCCAGGTAGAAAAATCCTGGAGAATAAAACTGATTAGCCCTGCTAATTGGTTCTCATATTCATTTTTGAATCAAGCAGTAGGAATCAGGTGGAAGACTGTGACAGGCTCCAATCTCTGTGATATGTCCAGAACTGTGATGTGAGATGTATGGTCTACAACCAAAAAAGGGAAGAAAAGATACAAGACAAATCAAGACAAGTAGCAAAACAGAATCTTCATTATTAAAGTACTTGGCATAGTATTAGCTAAGGACTTGGAAATGATAGATATTAGTGCTGATGAGATTAACTTTCATTTCCTGGGTCAACCAATTAGTTAGCTTCATTCTGGTTTATGGACCACTCATGTATGCTCTTGGTGGTAAGCATGAGAGGAATTCAATAAAAGAGAGAAATGTGCAGCATCCACTGCTGCTAGGTTAGAGCTTGTTTTGCTGATGGTGTGTCATTTGTGGTATATATTCCTCCAAAGGGCACAGGGTTACTACTCTTGCAGATTTCAATACATTAATTTGAAATGAGAAATCTAATTCAGAGCCGAAGTGAACTGCAATCTGCTGGAATATGCTGAGGTCATCTTGACACACCTAGCAGTAATGAAAAAAATCATTCTTGCTTCATCACTTGCTAGCTGTGTGTCATGGACTGAGTTATGAGCCTATCTCTTTCTTCAAAAGTTACATGAGGGTAATAATAATACCTACATTTTCATAAAGTATTTGAGGCAATTAAATGACTTAATGTATAAAAGCAAGGGAGGGGGAGAAATAACTCAGTGTGTGGGGAGTTGGAAATTTGAGTATCTACTTCAGAATGCTCGTTCGGAAGGTGAGGAATCCTTTCTCTTTCTGACTCAGAGACTAGGACTGAATTACCCAACCATTCCTCCAAACGTACTCCTCCATTCTCTCATTAATTATGAGCTCCCTATTTTTCTCCCAAAGTCCTCTTTCAAGTAAAAATTGTATAGTGGCTCTCTCTTGCCTGAAATTAAAAACAAAAACAAAAACTTACTAGTACAATATATGATATAGATATTCAAAATGACAGGTTTTTTTTTTTAATGTAAGCCAAACTATATAAGAAGCACAAGCTGGAATCAAGATTGCCCGGAGAAATATCAATAATCTCAGATATGCAGATGACACCACCCTTATTGCAGAAAGTGAAGAGGAAGTAAAAGCCTCTTGGTGAAAGTGAAAGTGGAGAGTGAAAAAGTTGGCTTAAACGCAACATTCAGAAAATAAAGATCATGGCATCCAGTCCCATCACTTCATGGCAGATAGATGGGGAAACAGTGGAAACAGTGTCAGATTTTATTTGGAGGGGGGCTCCAAAATCACTGCAGATGGTGACTCTGGCCATGAAATTAAAAGACGCTTACTCCTTGGAAGAAAAGTTATGACCAACCTAGATAGCACATTGAAAAGCAGAGATATTACTTTGCCAACAAAAGTCCATCTAGTCAAGGCTATGGTTTTTCCTGTGGTCATGTATGGATGTGAGAGTTGGACTGTGAAGAAAGCTGAGTGCTGAAGAATTGATGCTTTTGAACCATGGTGTTGGAGAAGACTCTTGAGAGTCCCTTGGACTGCAAGGAGATCCAACCAGTCCATCCAATGGAGATCAGTCCTGAGTGTTCTTTGGAAGGAATGATGCTGAGGCTGAAACTCCAATACTCTGGCCACCTCATTCGAAGAGCTGACTCATTGGAAAAGACTCTGATGCTGGGAGGGATTGGGGGCAAGAGGAAAAGGGGACGACAGAGGATGAGATGGCTGGATGGCATCACCGACTCGATGGACGTGAGTTTGAGTGAACTCCAGGGGTTGGTAATGGACAGGGGGTCCTGGTGTGCTGTGATTCATGGGGTCACAAAGAGTCGGACATGACTGAGCTACTGAACTGAACTGAAAGTATAGAAGTGCAAAGAAAACCAAAGCAGCTAGATTAAGACAAGTAATTATCAGTCCTGACAGCTGATTGTTAACTTTTATTCTGCTCTCTATCCTTTACATGACTGGTCTAACCAAGCACTTATGATATACTGAGCACTTACAAGAAACAGAAATGAGTAATCGTGGGACCATTTTCACATGAGTTATACAAACGTCAAATAATAAAGCAGGAAACACATGTTCACAATTTTTGGTAAGTGCTTTCAATGTATGTATAAGGCTAAATAATAAAGTATAACAGTAGGACCTAAGTTAGTGCAGGGGGAGGGCACTTGGGTCTAAGTTCCATGTAAGCTGTGACTTATTCATTGAGGATGAGTAAGTGACACTTAGGCAAGCAAAAAGAAGAGTAAGAAGATCCCGATGTGGAAGAGATTGGTGCTAGCACAGCAAAGACCCGCTAGTGAAAGTGCTAGTCACTCAGTTGTGACCAACTCTGTGACCCCCAGGGACTGTACCCCGCCAGGCTCCTCTGTCCATGGAACTCTCCTGGCAGTACACTGGAGTGGGGAGCCATTCCCTTCTCCAGGGGATCTTCTCAGCCCAGAGATCTCACCCAGGTCTCTTGCACTGTAGGCAGATTCTTTACTCTCTGAGCCACCAGGGAATCCTAAAGGACCTGAAGGGAAGCCGACTTGAGTGAGGCAGAATGAGAGGGGTCAGTGGTGTGTGACTGCATTGTGATGTTGTTATGCCCAAGTCACGAAATCTTCCAATGACCACCAGGGAGCCAGCATCCGATGCGAAAGCAAGAGAGTTTTTATTACCAGGCTCGAGCTGGGACTCCCACCGTTACCGACGCAGCGGCTAAGGAGAGGAGCCACAATCTCTGGGTTTCGTTGCTTATATAGGGTATGGGTTTCATTGCTTATATAGGGTATTCTCGCGTGAAAAATGTTACCTTCTGTGGAAGGGTTAGGTGTTGGGTTCTGATTGGTTTTCATTTGCAGGGCTGGCCACGGGTTCTGATTGGTTCCCATTTCCCAGGCTTAATTCGAATTTCCTGGGCAGGTCATAAGTCCTGAACATAGACTAGGCTCCTGATCTGGGATCTGATTGGCTCACAGGTGGTGGGGGTGAGGTCAGGGGATTTCCAAAGACTCTTTCCTCATAACTCTAAAATGGAGTCTTTTTTTAACAAAATGGGGTGGCTTAGGTTCTTCAATGCCAGCCAGGAAATTTTTAAGGCCTTATGGACCACACTGAGAATTTTTCTTACATTTGTGAGACTTAATTATCTATAAAACGCCCCTTAAAAACCATATACGCAAGCTACTCTGAGTCAGGGCTATGGCCTGTGATGGAGCTGAGTGTAAATTGGCATGAACAGATAGTCCCGACAATGAAATAATTAGGAACATTGGGGAAAAAACTGGCATTTGGGAAGGTATCTGTTCTGGATCACCAGAAAAGGGAGGAGCAGCAAGAGAGGGCTTAGTCAGAGGGCAGGATCCAGAAAGAGGGACTCCTCCCTTAGGCCCAAAGGCCGAGCAGAGGTCACGAGGTGGAGACCGAATCGACATGGTAAATTGGATAGATGGAGGCAATCTGCCTGCCAAAACAAGGCAGGAGAATCAGAAGAGGAAGACAAGACAAGGCAGGAACAAAGCCAGGGCCTTAGGCAATGAAGGGACAAAATCTCAGGAGGAAAGTGCCTTGCTGCGGGGAGAGGCCTGTCTCATGGGTGGATGCACAGAGCCACGCTGGTCCACGCGGTTCACCACGGCCTGAAAGCGTTTGCTCTTCAGGGAATGAGGTATTCTGGAAGGTGGCTGAGTTCCTTCAGTCTCAGAGTTCACTATCGTAATATTCTTCCTCCTCTCTAGCTTCTTATCTCTGCCTGCCTTATTTCATCTGATCATCTAAGCCAGGTTTTTCAAGCAGAAAATCTGACTCGTGCAAACACAGACACACGACTGAAAAGCTGGGATACTCGAAATTGCCAGCCTACCTCGAGCCACTCATTTCTGGAAAGTAGAAGTAAAATACTGAGGAAGCCTGAATTTTGTGGAAACCTTAAAGCGTCTCAATTCTCTGCCCAGTTCCACTACATCCTTGCTTGCTGCTGAGAGGTGCCAAGTAGGGAAATGAGAAGCCTTCATTTTCCTCATATCAAAGAGATACAGAGCCGTGCAAAGAATAACGCATGACAAAAGAATGGCAAATAAACTAAAAGGCTATAGGAAAAAAATAAACGAGTGTATTTGGGGGAGGCATAAGAAAACAGACTTATCAGCGGATTAAAATTCAAAAACGATAAAAGAAAGTAAACACTTCATTGGTGACCACAGAATTAAGAAAAACAATGATATTAATTGTAAATTGAATGTCAGGGAAAATGTGTTGGCAGCAGGGACTAATTGGATTGCAGAGGCTAATCTCCCAAGGGAAGAAGTGGACGCCTCGTCGTGCATATTAGATGCAAAATTCTCACTGGCAGGAGTTAGTATAAAATGACCTAATAGGTCTTTTCCAACTCTGATTTTTATCATTTGGCAAAGGAAACCTGGCCAGGAGTTACACAATTAAGCATCTTTGCTGAAAAAACAAACACAGAACTATCAGATAATAGACGCCCACCTCCTCCCATCCCCCAAAAAATATTTAAAAGGGACAGTCAAGCCACCAATAAAGCCATAGGGTCCAGCTCGGAAGAACGATTCCTGACATGAACCAGGGATAAATAGATGCTTTCATTCCCCTGGTTTTCTTAATCCTCAAATCTGAATGGACGAGGGTAGCAGGTTTTCAGGGGTGTTGGAAAGCAGGAGCTTTGCATAATCTCCGCCTGAAGGTTTGCTCTGTTTGGAAGAGGTTATCCTTTGAAGATGACTGGATAGGATCCAGCAACTTTTCTTCAACTCCTGCAATCTTTTGCTCTCTTTCCTTCACCCCTTCCTCTTGGCTCTACCCATCTCTGGGAAAGTGGGAAAATTACAACAAACCTTAGATCCCTTCTCGGAGAATTGTGAGTGCTGTATTATATCCTAATAGCCTGTTGGCAAATCCAAACCCTATTCAAAGAAAATCCACTTTTGAAAACCGGGTCTGTAGCGATGTGGACGTTCCTGGGAAAACACATTTCTCGTGCTAGTTTTTGTTTTCTTCTTTTATCGAAGGGCTTAAGTTTTCTGGTTTTTTTTTTTGATTCAGCGCTTCCGTTATTCTGTTTTTTGGAAACAGCCCCCAGTGTGGACAGAACAGAATGCATTGTACAGAAATGCCTGCGACTGTTTTGACTGGCACAAGACTATCACCTAGGCAAACTGGCAACATCAGAGGAGAAACAACTTTTGGGTTTGTAGTTTATAAACCAGCAGCTGCAAAAACTGCCCAGGTTCCGCATTTGCTGCCTTTCATTCCTTGCCTTTATAAATGCCTATTTTGGGATTTTTATCTCAGAATCATTGAGATTAGGCAATTGGAAAAACCTGGCATGGATAGGTCTTACTTGGTGTTTTCTCAAGAGAATATAACAGCTGCAACCTTTTGGATAAATAGTATTCATTTTCTAGCCACGAATGGACTTTTGTAAACTCAGGGTCATTATGTTCTAAAAGCTACCTTTACTGGGCTTGTTTCTGTCATCCTCTCTAGATTTTTCTCACCAGCTCAGTGGACTTCAAAGAGGGAAAGAGAGACAACTGCATGGAAAACTTACCAAAGGGCACTCAGAGACCCATGGGAAGATTTTGCAGAGCGTGATAAACCCAGCATAGGAAACATCTGTGCTGTCCCTACTCCTGGAAAAAGGGGGATATTTTCCACATTCTCTACAGGTAATCTGTGTGACTTAAGTTACTCATTTTTACTCAACAATTACTTTTGAGCAGCTGTTATTCACCAGGTAAGCTAGACCTCCACAACTTTGTAGAAATAATACAATATTGAAATAAAACAAAAAATAAGACGTCATTTTCTAAAGGAGGAAATAAAAATAAATTTAACAAGGACATCTAAAAATGTGAAAGAAAGCAAAAAGGAACGGAAGGATAGAGAAGAGAGAGGGAAAAAAAGAATTATCTCTAAGTTGTTCTTACTGCAAAAGACCCAAAGACTTGAAAGTTAAGGTTTTGGTTTTATTTCCCTTAGAAAACTGAATGAGTCCCTCTACTTCAAATACTGGCTAGTTTACTTAAACCAAACATTTTCTGTGGAGTAATCTCATGGCAACAGTTACTTTCGCTTTTATCAATGAGTTTACCCAATTATGTAGTATGTGCTTTCCAAGTATTGTATCTTTTTGGAGGGGGGAGAAAAACAAACAAACATGAATTAAGTGAATTAAAACTGTGTTTGTTATCATTTTAGATGGAGGACAATGGAAAGTTCTAACTACTTCATGAGGTCTTTACAGCCATCATCATTGACTATGTTGGATTTCAATCCATCTCTACCTGGAAATGACACACATTCTAACAAAGAAGAAAATTCACTTATGTGAAAGGCATAAGCATTTTTAGGAAGTTATATTTTAAGGGAAAAAAAGATTAACTATGACAGACTTCCACAAACAAGAAATCCATTTGGTCAAAGAAGCTGCTTTTTATATCATCTGAGAGCTTAAAATTGCAAAGCTTGTGTGTATGACCTAGTACCTGAGTTTACCATAAATAAATAGAGTCAAAATATTTGGAAGCAGTATTCAAAGTAAACTGAGAAATGGTGAACAGAATTAATTTTGTACCACTGATTTGGAGCTTATTTTCATGTCAGTCCACAAAAACATGCAAATGAGAGGTAGTGAATCTTAAGAATAAGTCCATTCTGGCAGAAACACTGAGACAAATTAATCTCATTCCTGGTTTGACATCTTCATGACAATTTGAAGAAAGTATTTAAAACTGGTATGTTAATTTTTAAGGAATTCTAAGTTACATCAATTACTGAACTATAAGTATAGTTATAACTATTAACTATAATTATTAAACTATAGTTAATCAAACCTTGGTTTAATTAAGCCATACATACAGGAAGGTTCTCCTTAAATAATTTTTCCCCAGAAATGCACATTTTGATAGAACTTATTTTGGCGAATGCCACCCCAGGAAATGAACATAAAATTTTCTCTCTATTTTTTTCTCTTTGCTTTTTCTTTTCTCAAATTGAAGTAGGTAAAATATAGTGCCCCAAAGCATTACAATTTGACTCTATACTTTCAAAATAATATATATGCTTATTAATTTCTAATATATTTATTATTTCTTAAATACTCTGAGAAATCTACTCCATGACTCACCTCTCAAAAAGTCATAAAAAACAAAATATCACACCTCTATGTTTAATTTAAAATGATAACAGTTTTGTTGATGTTATTTAGTCTCAAGTTTGTCTGATTCTTCTTGCAACCCCATGGACTGTTACCTGCCAGGCTCCTCTGTCCATGGGATTTCCCAGGCAGAAATACTGGAGTAGGAATACTCCTTCAAGGAATCTTCCGGACCCGGAGATCAAACTCACGTCTCCTACATTGACAGGCAGATTCTTTACCACTGAGCCCGCTGGGGAAGCCCAATAACAAGATAGCTAGTGACTGATTTATTAAAATTTTAACCACTCATTTCAAGGTCGCTCTGAAATCTTTTAATTATATTTCTCATTTAGTTAAATTCTCTGCTTCTATTTTGCATAAAGTAATTAAATAAAATGCACAGAAAAAAATTACTCAAGCTGAGGGGAAAACTAAAAATGACCATTTTATCTTTTACCCAACACTTACACAAAATTAGAAGAAAACCTAGATTTTGTTCACTGTTGGCTAAGGGGGAGTTTACTGACCCTGTCCGATTCATATTCCCATTACACATTTTTATACAACCCTGGGCACCTCAGCTCTCTGTTAGTATACAAGCTGTCTCTGAAGCAAAGTCTCTTCAAAGGATTCGCCTTGCCATGCCCCTGTAGCTGCTAATGCCACTCTCTATGCCCTTCAGATCTTCTAGTTGTTCTGATAGAGTCTAGGTCTCCATCTTCCAAAGGGAGTTCTCAGTGAACCATGATCTATCTTTCCATTGGCTAAGTCTGTAAACTTTGGTGGGCTGGGTGGGTCCAGAAAGAAAAGAGGATGTTTTCTTTTTCCACTGTTTAAACCTCTTGTGAGTAATTCCCCACAGCTGTACGTAAACACCCCCTTTCTGAGTCGGGGGAAAGAGGTCTCAGAATAGAATAGTTCTCTGTGTTTATCAAATTAAAACAAATCATGGCAACAGCTCCTTACTTTAACCAAAAGGAGCCTCCTGGTCCCAATACGTTTTTGGGGGAGGACTTTATTATACTCTGGGGCTTCAGGCTAGACTTTTCCTGAGCTTTCCTTTCAAGAGGAAAAAGGATAAAGGGAAAAAAACAAGCTTAAATTGCCGCGTAAACAAACTGAGATGCTTTTGCAGCTCTTATGAGATTGTTCAACAATTAAATAGCTATAATTATAACCCCAAACAATGTTTGACTGGGCTGGCTGCCTAATCAGTGAAGTTGTATTTTCACAGCAGACTAAGCATATTATTGTTAAAATAAATGTTATTGGAAAAACAGCTCTAGAGAATACATCTCTGCCTGCAGAGAATAGGTGGTTAGTTTCAAAGATGCTAAGAAGTTCAGTGCCTGCCATATAGAGGGTGTGAAATAGCACTGGCTGAATTGAATAGAAAACATTTAGATTTGTTTGCAAATAACCCCTTGCTGTTAGTGGTTTTCAAACATCACCACAGAGAATTTTCTACTTTTTAGACCCATTTATTCTTCTAGTCCAATGTGGTTCAGCCAAAGACTAAGTGATTTTGCAAGGTCATGCATTAGTGGTAGACTGTGGAGTGACTTCTCGGCCTAACTCCCTCATAGATCTTGTGATTAAAGTAATTGATTTAATTGTCTAACTTCACTACGAGGTTATGAGATTCATGAGACTTTTGAATACCCACAGCCTAGCACATTTCCTAGTTAGGGCGTACGTGCCATGTGCAAGAGTGTGCATGGGTGTGTTTGGGTAGAAAACATTGATGACACTAAAGATGAGTACTATAGTAAGTTTGTAATAATTTGAATGAAGTATTCATGACTGAGTCAAATTCAGAACATAGTTATGAAGTAATGGTGAATAAGACATGGTTTTTGTATAACTACAATTTGACAGATTTATATAAAGTACTAACTCCTTTGTATTTTCTATAAGATCCAGAATAGGCCATCTCATATAACTGAGCAAATGAATGAATAAAAAAATGAATCCAAACTTGAATATATAATGCTCCTAAATTACAATCCAATCAACTTTCCATTTTACCTTGCTTCCTAGAAGTGAAAAATTCTGAGAAGTCGTAAACATAGTGGCAACTTAAATAAGCTTGTGAGCTTACTGCTGACAAAGTCTTTTCACTTCCATCATCTTTTCTTCATGAAAATCCACTGAGACGGAAAGTGCAGTTTTATAACCACCTTCATATAATGGATGAGCAAATTTTACCTCAAGGAACTTAATTAACCTAGTTAGTCAGACTTTCCAGCTGAATTAAAATTCTGCTGATGCAAAGTTGACCCTGAAATGCAAGATTCAACAGTACATGGTAAACCTAAGAGCCTGGTTTAGAAGATAAAACTTAGGAGACAGAGTTCAATACTTATTAAATGAATTATCATTTTAAGCCACTTAATCACCCCCAATGACTCCATTTTCTCATTTAATAGATGAGAGTTGATAACTTCTACTTCATAGGATTGTTATAAGCATTAAAACAGCTGTTAGAATGCTGATCAAAATTTTATATGACAATTTTGGTTAAGCTCCAAACTAAGATAGTTGTTTTCACTTTTGAATATGTACTTTGGCCTAATGAATGGACACTTCCCTTTATCAGATCTGAGACAAGCTGATAGCTTGACCACAAGTACTGAGATTGTTCTCACTGGATTTATCAGCCTTGCCATTTAACGACTTTGTGATCTTTATTAAGTCAATGACTTCATCTGTTGAATGGATATTAATAATAGATGCCATCTATTGTACAGAATATGTGAAAGGAAAGTTTGGTACTTACAAATGCAAAAGCAGTGCCTGATACATAATAAGCATTTAATAAATAGATGATTATGTATTTTCTCTTTTTACTGAAGTATAGTTGATTTACAATGTTCTGTTAATTTCTGCTGTACAGAAAAGTGATTCAGCTTTATATATATGTGTGTGTATATATATATATATATACACACACACAGTTTTTTCTACTTTGTTCCATTATGGTTTATCATAAGATGTTGAATATAGTTCCCTGTGCTGTACAGTTCAATTCAGTTCAGTCACTCAGTCATATATGACTCTTTGCGACCCCATGAATCGCAGCACGCCAAGCCTCCCTGTCCATCACCAACTCCCGGAGTTCACTCAAACTCACATCCATCAAGTCAGTGATGCCATCCAGCCATCTCATCCTCCGTTATCCCCTTCTCCTCCTGCTCCCAATCTTTCCAGCACCGGGGTCTTTTCAAATGAGTCAGCTCTCCTCATCAGGTGGCCAAAGTATTGGATTTCAGCTTCAACATCAGTCCTTCCAATGAACACCCAGGACTGATTTCCTTTAGGATGGACTGGTTGGATCTCCTTGCAGTCCAAGGGACTCTCAAGAGTCTTCTCCAACACCACAGTTCAAAAGCATCAGTTCTTCAGCACTCAGCTTTCTTTATAGTCCAACGCTCGCATCCGTACATGACCACTGGAAAAACCATAGCCTTGACTAGATGGACCTTTGTTGACAAAGTAATGTCTCTGCTTTTCAATACGCTATCTAGGTTGGTCATAACTTTCCTTCCAAGGAGTAAGCATCTTTTAATTTCATGGCTGCAATCACCATCTGCAGAGATTTGTGAGCCCAGAAAGATAAACTCAGCCACTGTTTCCACTGTTTCCCTATCTATTTGCCATGAAGTGATGGGACTGGATGCCATAATCTTAGTTTTCTGAATGTTGAGCTTTAAGCCAACTTTTTCACTCTCCTCTTTCACTTTCATCAAGAGGCTTTTTAGCTCCTCTTCACTTTCTGCCATAAAGGTGGTGTCATCTGCATATCCGAGGTTATTAATATTTCTCCCAGCAATCTTGATTCCAGTTTGTGCTTCTTCCAGCCCAGCGTTTCTCATGATGTACTCTGCATAGAAGTTAAATAAGCAGGGTGACAATATACAGCCTTGACGTACTCCTTTTCCTCTTTGGAACCAGTCTATTGTTCCATGTCCACTTCTAACTGTTGCTTCCTGACCTGCATAGGACCTTGTTGTTTATCAATATATTTTTTTATGGTGAATAGATTAGAAGGTATGGGCTGGAATTCCTTTTAAGTTTTATTTAAAATTAATACTTGTTAAAAATATATTGATCATCTATTACTTTGCTATAGATAAGGAAGTTTCATCCTTGAACAAGGCTATATTTATCTTTTTTCTTATTTTAGAAATAAAGAGGAGGGGGCTTCTCCCACCCTGTGGCTTCAGAAGACCCAAATTTCATCAGTGGAGGTAGAAAAAGAAGGGAGGGTCTTGTCAGTTGTGGAGTGCTATGATTAACCTCTGGAAATTCAGAGATCAGCCAGGCCGGGACTCAACCGTGACAGTTCACACAGGTTAGAAGTTCACGTTTCCTTAATTGATACCAGACTCTCGTTATGGATAGTCATCGTTGGTGGCGGGCTTGCCAGGCAGTCTGCTCAAGGTGTCACATCAGATAACAATGCCTTCATTTTCCCCCTGGGCATGCCCAAGGAAATGTACTCACTCAAACTGCTCCTATTCTTCCTGGAGAAGTTCTTTCTCATTTATCAAATGACAAATCAAATATATCCACATTTGCCCAACTTGTTTATCTCAGGATGGGAAGCCAGCAATTATGCACTAGTTACTGGCCATTTAAAAGGCAGAAGGTTGTATCTGGAAGTTGGACAGAGATCAAAGAGTTTTTAAAATACATGTAAATAATCTAGAAAATTTCTCTACCATGAAAGGTTATTATGGACATCAAGGTAGACAAAAGACACCAAGTAATAAGTTTTCTAATTACATTTTTTATTTTGAGAAAATTATAAAATCACATGCAGTTGAAAGAAGTAATACAGAGAGATGACAAGTACTCTTAGTTTCCTCTAATAATAACATCTTGCAAAACTGCAACGCAATGTTATAACCAAAATATTAACACTGATCAGATCCACCAGTTTTACTTAGATCTTATCACTTTGACCTACATTCACACGTGTGTGTGTGTGTGTGTGTGTGCATGTTTAGTTCTGTACAATTTTATCACAGGTGTAATTCCATGTATCCATTACAAAGGTCAAGATACAGAACAATGTCACTTCTGTCGTCACAAGGATCCCTCATGTTGGCATTTTATAGCTACATGACCTTCTCTCCCCCCACCACCACACACGTTGGGCACTAATCCCTGGCAACCACTGATCCATTGTCTATCTCTATAAGTTGGACATTTAAAGAAGGTTACACGAAAGTGATCATATACTAACTGACGGCATAAAGATATGACAACTAATTTTGCTGGCAATTTATGTTATTTTTCACACCAACTATATCTATTTTTAAATGTAGGTAGCAGATCTTCTGGCTTATTTAGCTGTCCCACTG
This sequence comes from Nanger dama, assembly GCA_917880005.1. Lineage (NCBI taxonomy): Eukaryota > Metazoa > Chordata > Mammalia > Artiodactyla > Bovidae > Nanger > Nanger dama. Next base: position 2,778,669 of record CAKJTW010000075.1, read on the forward strand.
AAAGGGAGAAGGTATTAAACAATAGCTGGGGAGAAGCTGGGTTTTCTCACAGTTTTTCCTGTGGGAAAAGGCCTCATTTTGACAAACACTACTAGGCAGAAGAGTAAAATCTATACAACAGAGCTGTTCACAATTTCTAGAAGTTTTTATTATTAACTTTATAAAAATAACTCCATGGTTTTTCACAAAGAGGTATACAATGATCGAAAGTGTAGTGTATAATATAACTTGACAGTCTCTGAGATCAAACTTGATGTTTTAAGAAGCTTAGATGCAGCAAAAATATTTTCACAGTAATTCTGAGACAGTTCTCCCTGAGTAAAAGTTAACTAACTGTTCTGATAATATAGGCAAATTAATAATTATTATATGACACCTGTGCTTCCAGTGGTAAAGAATCCACCTGCCAATACAGGAGGTGAAAGAGATGTGAGTTTGAGCCTTGGAATGGGAAGATTCCCCAGAGAAGGAAATAGCTACCCACTCTAGTATTTCTGCCTGGAAAACTCCATGGACAGAGGAGCCCCTTGGGCTACAGTCCATGGGGTCATAAAAGAGTCAGAGATGGCTGAGTAGCAGCAACACACAGAAGCAAAATTAGCATGAGATGCTTTTATATGATATGCTGAATTCTATTACATGTTTTATAGAAAATAATTCATTCAATTCATACAACATATTTGTGTGATAGATTTTTTATATCAATCATTGAGATAACATGGAAACTTAGAAAGATTAAATAATTCTTATTTAAAAGTCACATATCTAGCAAATGGCATAGCTGCTATTCAAGCTACATCTAACCAGCTTCAAAGCCTATACTCTTTTGGAGCAAAGTTATTTTGGCTTATTTTATTTTTGCTTTTATCTCCAAAATTTTTATTTTTATGAAATTAAAATTAACAGAATGGTACAGAAAAAGCAAAAAACAATATTCCCTTTGCCTAGGTTTATCAGTTGTTAAAAATGTACTGAATTTGGGCTTTATTGAAACCAGTAGTATAGTCCAGTAGTAGTCACTGTAGACGTATTTCCTCAATCCAGGACCTAAATATCTAGTTTTCATGTCTCTTTAGCCTCCTTTGTTCTAGAATAGTACCAAAGCCCATGTTCATAGTCATTGAAGAATACTGTCAAGCACCTGTGGCATTAATTTAACCACAAAGGAGAATTTGAGACATTGTAAGGAGGCATTTCTTCCCCATCTCCTCCTACTATGACAAAACAAATGCTAAATTTTCCTTTCCCCATGATAGATGGTCCACCTGGGCTTCGTGATGCTTCCTTTAGACAAGATTTTTCTATTTTGCTCTGTGTACACATGATAAAATACAGGCACAAGAGTTATTTTATCCAAGTAGGTAGGAAGCCAGATATTTTGCAGCTTGTAGAGCCTTCAAGGATCTTTTAAAGATGCATCCCTGTTGTCATGCTTCATGCAACAACGGAGGGCTGACTATAAAGAATGCCTGGAACTATTGAATATTCTGATGTCGGAATAGGAGGACTTGGGTTTGATCCAGTGTTCTCTAGATATGTGGCTTTAACCTTTGCTTCTCTAGGGTCCAATATCCTCATCTGTAAGATGGATATCTACATGTAACTTACAATGTTTACGTATGAATGGAACACCAATGATAGTAATCAGCATAATGTCTGGTGCTGACAGGCACTGAATAAGTATAACACATTCAGATGTATTCAAGTCAAAATAACAGGATCTGTTGAAGAAAATATCCCATACCACAGCCATGTCTATAGTTTCTTTTCTGTAAAGTGTTGGTTGTTTGGTTGTGTCTGATTCTCTGCGACCCCATGGGCTATAGCCTGCCAGGTTCCTCTGTCCAGGGAATTCTCTAGGCAAGAATACTGGAGTGGGTTGCAATTCCCTTCTTCAAGGGATCTTCTCAACCCAGGGATCTAACCCAGGTTTTCTGCATTGAAGGCAGATTCTTAACCATCTGAGCCACCAGGGAAGCTCTGTTTTCCATAAGTAGTTCCCTTTATTTCTCTGGGGAAAATTAAGTCTTAACGATCCTCCATGGTTTTGATGCCTTATTTGTTGTCATATAGGAATTTTTGAATATAGAATCCACAGCACCAAACACACGACTTCCCTTCATTTCCCTGTTGTATTTCCACTAGAATTTATGGCTCATCAAGCATCCCAGATTGTGGTTATAAAGTTGTCTTTTGGGTTGGCCACAAGCTGATTTTCTCATTCTGTGGTTTGCTGTGGTTGATTGTGTGCCATATTCACTCCCAGGAAAACTATGATAATACTGTGTACTTTAAAGTAAATTCCTGACACTAGTTCCTCCTTCTAACTCTTCTATCTCACCCTCCTAAAGTGATTTTTAGCTTCTGCATGAATAATTGTTTATGTGTTGCCAATTTCTTCCTTTTTCCTATGAAACCATGATTAAGAAAGTTTTGTTTTTAATCATGGTTTTATTTATTCTTTCATTTACTTAAAATGTTTATAAAGCTCTATTTCAGTCACTGTAAAAGGAACTTTAGATATCGTGATAGTTAATTTTATTTGTCAACTTTATTGAGCTATGGGGTACCCAGATATTTGGTCAAATCTTATTCTGGGTGTTGGCTGTGAGCATGTGTTTAGATGAAATTAAACTTTAAATTTGTCAAATGAGTAAAGTAGATTGCCGCCTCCACCCCCAGCCCCACCCTCCAGGGTGGGTGGGCTTTGTCCAATAAACTGAAGGCCTGGATGGAACAAAATATCTGAACTTCTTCAAGAACGCATTTCTCCTGCCTGACTGCCTTCAGACTGGACCACTGGGTTTTTTCCTGCCTTCATATTTGAAAAGAGACATCAGCTCTTTCTGGGTCTTGAGACTGCCAGCTTTTGAAATGGACCTGCCCCACTGGTTCTCCCAGTCCTCAGGCCTTCTGATTTAGAGAGGAATACATCATGGGCTTTTCTGGGTCTCCAGCTTACTGACTCACCCTGATGATTTGGGAACTTATTAGACTCCATGGTAATCTGAGCCAATTCTTTATAATAAATCTCTTAGAATGTGTATGTATATATGTACATATATATACACAGAACCAATAGTGTAAATATATACACAGAACCAACAGTGTGTATACACATACACACACATTCTATTTATTCTATTTATCTGGAGAAATCTGACTAATACAGATAGTTTATCATATTTAATCCTCACTCTGAACTAGTTACTCTTGGCCTCTCAAAGTTGAGGACTGTGAATCCCAGTGACTTTATGGTACTTACCTAAGATTACTCCCCTGATAAAGACCCACTATATTTGCTGGGGATTGTCTGGCTTCAGTGTCCATACCCTTTGTATAAGGGGACATAACTAGGCTGAGGTTTTTAATAAGCATCTTCAATTCCATAGTCCCAAGTCATGTCATTCTCTGCGTTCACATACCACATTAAGGAAGGGCACAACATCTGAGAGATATTTAAGGTTCCAAAGGCTTTATTTCTACAGCAAAAGCAATGACATTAACACTGGGCATTTACTTGCTGCCCTGTGAATGACACCACCTTCAACATGCTATTCATTCAGTAAAGCATAATTTAATGAACATGAGTATGACTGTTTCATGTTCATGATTACCTTTAATGATTTTAGAAACTTAACAATGTTTACAATTTTTTTACAGAGTTAGACTCCCAGCTATGTATTCTGTGTACAGCTCCATCCTAGTTTTCTTTGTCTAGAAAACTATGATTTCTCTTTTAAAACATTCACTGCCCAGATCTAGATGCATACCTGCACCAATTAAATCTAGGAACTGTTCATTTTAACACACTCATCAGGTAGTCTATCATAATAACCACAGTTGTCTCTCCTCAGTTGTATTGTGAACTTCTAAAGGCAAAATTCTCCAAGCCAGGCTTCAGCAATACGTGAATCATGAACTCCCTGATGTTCAAACTGGTTTTAGAAAAGGCAGAGGAACCAGAGATCAAATTGCCAACATCCGTTGAATCATGGAAAAAGCAAGAGAGTTCCAGAAAAACATCTATTTCTGCTTTATTGACTATGCCAAAGCCTTTGACTCTGTGGATCACAATAAACTGTGGAAAATTCTGAAGGAGATGGGAATACCAGAAAACCTGACCTGCCTCCTGAGAAATCTGTATGCAGGTCAGAAAGCAACAGTTAGAACTGGACATGGAACAACAGACTGGTTCCAAATAGGAAAAGGAGTACGTCAAAGCTGTATATTGTCACCCTGCTTATTTAACTTCTATGCAGAGTCCATCATGAGAAATGCTGGACTGGAAGAAACACAAGCTGGAATCAAGATTGCCAGGAGAAATATCAATAACCTCAGATATGCAGATGACACCACCCTTATGGCAGAAAGTGAAGAGGAGCTAAAGGGCCTCTTGATGAAGGTGAAAGAAGAGAGCGAAAAAGTTGGCTTAAAGCTCAACATTCAGAAAATGAAGATCGTGGCATCTGGTCCCATCACTTCATGGGAAATAGATGGGGAAACAGTGGAAACAGTGTCAGACTTTATTTTTTGGGGCTCCAAAATGACTGCAGATGGTGACTGCAGCCGAAATTAAAAGACGCTTACTCCTTGGAAGAAAAGCTATGACCAACCTAGACAGCATGTTCAAAGGCAGAGACATTACTTTGCCGACTAAGGTCTGTCTAGTCAAGGCTATGGTTTTTCATGTGGTCATGTGTGGATGTGAGAGTTGGACTGTGAAGAAGGCTGAGCACTGAAGAACTGATGCTTTTGAACTGTGGTGTTGGAGAAGACTCTTGAGAGTCCCTTGGACTGCAAGGAGGTCCAACCAGTCCATTCTAAAGGAGATCAGCCCTGGGATATCTTTGGAAGGAATGATGCTAAAGCTGAAACTCCAGTACTTTGGCCACCTCATGCGAATAGTTGACTCATTGGAAACGACTCTGATGCTGGGAGGGATTGGGGGCAGGAGGAGAAGGGGACGACTGAGGATGAGATGGCTGGATGGCAACACAGACTCGATGGACATGAGTCTGAGTGAACTCCGAGAGATGGTGATGAACAGGGAGGCCTAGCGTGCCGCGACTCATGGGGTCGCAGAGTCGGACACGACTGAGTGACTGAACTGACTGAAACTAACTGAAAGGCAAAGATTGTGTTATTCACCTTCATTTGTCAATGCTTGTATAGCACTGGGCACAGTGGATGCTCAATTTAGTGAATAAAGGAATGTTCCTTATTCAATAAACAGATATTTAACACTTATATTTTTGTTTTAGGTTCTGTGATAGATAAAGATGTGACTAAGGAACAGCAAAAACACAAAAATTCATATACATTTAATGTCTAAATATACATGCACACAGAACAAAGTTTATATGCAATATATAGACACAGAGAACATTTCACTGAACTTTACTAATGTAGCCATTATTTACCAAATGACATATTTATTGGAAAATAATTTCATTAAGAATAAATATAGCCAAGATTGTTCTAAGAAAAATATAAGTTGCATTCACCAAAGCAAATAATTTCTGCCAGATATACAAATGGCCAACTACTTTTATGTGTTCTAAATGTCTCCTTTGAAACTATTAAAGACATTCTAGGTAGTCTTAGCTATATTTTTCAAATTACAGGTTATTATAAGCAAATTGCAATACCTCCATATCCCTGGATATATAATATGATAATATATAACAGAATGAGTAACATGAGAGATTACCCTGAAACTTAGTTTGAGGTCAAAACATTTGGAGGAGTACATTTCATTACACCGTAGCTGAGAAACAAAGGCAAAACTTTGGGGGAAAGAAGCTCACATCACTGTTACCTGGGGAAGGGATTGGAGAAGAGGGAAAGACATCATTCCTGGAAAATGAAAAAAGAAAAATAAGACAGCTTGCCAGGGAAATGAAAATTAAAAACAAAATTTTTTTAAGAGATTGAAATTCTAGGAAAAGAGAGAAAAGGAGAAACCTCTTAAGTTCTCATAAACTGCTTTAGGAAGACGAGACATTTCCTGTAAACTTGAATCACAAGCCTTTCAAAGACACAGCTGGTAATGGGGACAAATGCAGGAGGTGGCTAAGAGAAACAAAGTGTCTTTTATTAAAAGCTTTTGTGTCAAGGAGATCTACCTTGACCTTGAAGGTGCTCAAGCATCCCTATTTGCTATGTAACTAACTAAAAACTTTTATATACCTCTGGGAATCAAGAATATACCCAGTATGGGAATAAATTTATCTTAGTGTTTAAAGTGTGCGTTCCTCTTTCATGGTTCATCGTCTTCTCACAACAGCCCACAAAATATACTCAATAAATGAATCAACTCAACCTACATTTACAGAAATACACATATATTTTTAATATATAATATACTCTTATTTTATATATTATATATAGCATATATAAACATATTTATTTTATATATTATATATAGCATATATAAACATATTTATGTTATATATTTCAGTTTGCTCATTCATTTATTCAATATTAATCTTCTAACATAAGCAGACTTACTGATATGCTCCTGAGGTTTTCAAATAAGTAAGTCAGTACCCTTTCTCATGCAAAGAAGATGATATTAATAGGTTCTTGAAATAAAGCATTAATGCCTAAAGATAGGCATACTAATAGGTTCTTGAAATAAAACATGACTGCCTAAATATAGGCATATTAATAGTTTCTTGAAACATTAATGCCTAAAGCTAGGCATATTAATAAGTTCTTGAAATAAAACATTAATGATTCATAAAATAGAGAGAAAATACTTCTATCTGTAGTAGTCAAAGAAGATGTACCCCAGGAGAACCTATTACTCTGTCTTAAAGGAATGCCTGCTATAGAGTTCAAAAATTGTGCCCTACCCCGCCCGAAAAAATTGTCAAGCCTATAGCCTTACTAGTCAATTCATTCAGTTACATAGAAAAGAAAAACCAACCAAATTATTGGAGGGGCATGATATAGTTATGTAACTTAAAGTCAGCTCTACATTTCTCCAGACATATGACTTTTTTCTCTTTTCAAATTGCCTTGCATAGAGTGTTCTATCTGTGCATATGACTGTCCAGATAGAAATTACACTTCTCAGACTCCTTTGCCACTTGGTGGAGCACCTGGAATGTAGGTGGATGTGATATTTGGAACTTCTGTGTCAGTTTCTTAAAGAATGTTACTTACCCTTTACTTGTCTTCTTGGTCTTCTGGACTGAAAACTAGAACAGCATCTAGCTTTGGTCTGGATTTCCTGTATAGCCTATGGAGCTGAGTAGGTTGGCTAACCTGGACACCTCATATTTATACAAATGTATGAGAAAGAAGTAGGCTTCTATCTTATTGAAGCCAGTGTATTTTGGACCTGTTTGTTAGAGCAACATAGTCTATATCATAATTAATACAGACATCTCTTTTCCAGCTTGTCAAAAATTAAAATGGAGTTGCAAAAGCATACAGGGTGCATGGTTACATGGGACTGTAAAAAGGAGAAAAAAAAGACAGACATTTAAATTGAAGAAAAGAATCATATTTAAAGCTGACTTTTAAAGCTTTTTTTAAGTGAATATTCCATTAGCTTATTTTCTTATAATTTATTATAATAGGAGAGTTTATTTTTGAGTTTTGGAGTGAGACAAACCTACATTCAAATGTCAAGGAACATCAGACCACCTAACCTACCTCTTGAGAAATCTGTATGCAGGTCAGGGAGCAACAGTTAGAATTGGACATGGAACAACAGACTGGTTCCAAAGAGGAAAAGGAGTACGTCAAGGCTGTATATTGTCACCCTGCTTATTTAACTTCTATGCAGAGTACATCATGAGAAATGCTGGGCTGGAAGAAACACAAGCTGGAATCAAGATTGCTGGGAGAAATATCAATAACCTCAGATATGCAGATGACACCACCCTTATGGCAGAAAGTGAAGAGGAGCTAAAGGGCCTCTTGATGAAAGTGAAAGTGGAGAGCGAAAAAGCTGGCTTAAATCTCAGCATTCAGAAAACGAAGATCATGGCATCTGGTCCCATCACTTCATGGGAAATAGATGGGGAAACAGTGGAAACAGTGTCAGACTTTGTTTTTGGGGTTCCAAAATCACTGCAGATGGTGACTGCAACCATGAAATTAAAAGACGCTTACTCCTTGGAAGAAAAGTTATGACCAACCTAGATAGCATGTTCAAAGGCAGAGACATTACTTTGCCGACTAAGGTCTGTCTAGTCAAGGCTATGGTTTTTCCTGTGGTCATGTATGGATGTGAGAGTTGGACTGTGAAGAAGGCTGAGCGCCGAAGAACTGATGCTTTTGAACTGTGGTGTTGGAGAAGACTCTTGAGAGTCCCTTGGACTGCAAGGAGGTCCAACCAGTCCATTCTAAAGGAGATCAGCCCTGGGATATCTTTGGAAGGAATGATGCTAAAGCTGAAACTCCAGTACATTGGCCACCTCATGCAAAGAGTTGACTCATTGGAAAAGACTCTGATGCTGGGAGGGATTGGGGGCAGGAGGAGAAGGGGACGACAGAAGATGAGATGACTGGATGGCATCATGGACTCAATGGACGTGAGTCTGAGTGAACTCCGAGAGATGGTGATGAACAGGGAGGCCTGGTGTGCTGTGATTCATGGGGTTGCAAAGAGTTGGACACGACTGAGCGACTGAACTGAACTGAACTGAATGGTAATATTATTTAGTGGGATCCCTGTGTTTAGTGGGATCCATGTGTCAGCTTTTCCAGTAGTCATGTATGGATATGAGAGTTGGACTATAAAGAAAGCTGAGTGCAGAAGTATTGATGCTTTTGAACTGTGGTGCTGGAGAAGACTCTTGAGATTCCCTTGGACTGCAAGAAGATCCAACCAGTCCATCCTAAAGGAAATCAGTCCTGAATATTCATTGGAAGGACTGATGCTAAAGCTGAAACTCCAATAATTTGGCTACCTGATGCGAAGAACTGATTCATTGGAAAAGACCCTGATGCTGGGAAAAATTGAAGGCAGGAGGAGAAGGGGATGACAAGGATGAGACGGTTGGAGGGACATGAGTTTGAGCAAGCTCCAAGAGTTGGTGATGGACAGGGAATCCTGGCATTCTGCAGTGCATGGGGTCACAAAGAGTCAGACACGACTGAGTGACTAAACTGAACTGATGTGTCAGAAGGTGGTGCAGTGGCAAAGAATCCCCTTGGCAGTATAGGAGATGAAGGTTTGATCCCTGGGTCAGGAAGATCCCCTGGAGGAGGAAATGGCAACTCACTCCAGTATTCTTGCCTGGAAAATTCCATGGACAGAGAAGTCTGGCAGGCTACAGTCCATGGAGTCACAAGATTCAGACAGGACTGAGAATCTAAACCTACTTATCTATCCTTCATATTCTGACACATAGGAAATACACAATAAGTGTTGGATGTCTTTCCACTTCCTTCGATGGTATGAGAGCTCTTTCAGTGAAGGAGTAATGTCCTTTTCACCTTTGTATTCTTCAGTATCTGAATGTCTGGCAAGATGTAGGTGCTTAACAACATTGTTAATCGGCTATATCCCAATACAAAATAAAAAGTTACAAAAATGAATAAATAAATAAAAGCATATGAAGGATCAAGAAAAGATGTAGGTGCTTAATAAATACTAGGATAAATCAGGAAAATGAGAAAAGTGGTATAGAAACTAGCAAATGTAAAAAACAAACAAACAAAAAAAAAAAACAAAACAGGGCAATGTAAATAAGGATCAGTAAGGTCAAGAGTTTACTTGGGCCCCAGAACACTCCCCGAAAGCCCCATCTTGCATGTTCAGTATTAAAGGTGATGGTTTGTAGGGTCCTGGCCCTTCCCGGCATGACCTCTCAGTGTCCTGCGGTAGCCAGGTGGGCTGAAACTCCAGCTTCTCTCTCCAGGAGAGCTCCTGGGTGGCCCAGCAAGGCCTGTGGGCTTGCACAGCTGCCTTCCTTGTTGCTGTCCAAGCAGCTGAGCACGTGAGCTGCTCCAGCAGTCTGAAGTCAGATTGTGTAAACTGCATATGCTCCTGGCGGCTTAGAGACTGGCTGAGTCCCTTCAGGAAATGAAGGAAAGCTCCAAGTGGGCTTGACAAGGGCTGCTCTGGGGCAGGAAGCAACAGACACTTGACCTCATTGAATTTCCAATGCACTCACTTTCAAAGGCACAGGCTGTGTCTTAATCTTCTACAAATATACTCTTTTATCTACCCCAAGGCTTGTTACACAGTATATGCTCAATGAAATTTTGCTAAGTGAACGGATAATTGGGTGAAAGAGATGCAATTCTGTCTGAGAGCATTGGTAGACTGGAGCAATAATAAAGTAGATTTATTTTAAAGACCTTTAACAAGCTCCTGCAACCAATGACTTCTGGTGCCTGCTTCTTTCATAGCCACCACCCCCGCCTCAAACTTGCCTTGCCCTCTCTGATGTCATTCCATAGTCCATCCTAAATCTACTTCTTACCCCATAACATTTACATCTTTTTGAGCCACCGTTTCAAGACTATGCTAGGAAATATCATTTTATCAAAATAAAATGAAGTTCTGTTATGTGCCAGTGTTCATCCTCCCGGAAAACATGGATAAATCTTAATAGACAGCCTGCAGGCAATTTCTTGTTTCTGTTTATTCTGGGGTACTATGACCAGCAATAGAAATTTATTTTACCAAATGTCAACTCTTATGAAATCGTCAATCTACTGCCTACTTTTTTTCCTCTGCAGGCTACCTATGTTTTGGAGAAGAATCACAGATGATATCTACATTCAGATGAGCTTTACAAACATATATAAATACACGCATACCTCTTATGTACCTGTGTTTGGTCTTTTGAGTCATATCAAGTTGAAGAGTTCACTTTTTTCCTTCTCCTTCCAAAGTATAGTTTTATCAGAAATTGTGAGCAAATGCAGTCTCAAAGGTGGATAGCACTGAAAGTTCCAGTCTGCATTTTAACTATTCTCCTTAATTTCTAGTGAAACATGTATTAAGAATCTTTCTTTCATAATAAAAATAAATTTGCAACAGTATATTAGAACCAAGTTTCCTAGATGTGATTGCACAAGCTACTAGCAATGTGTTTTTATCACAAGTCTATTCAATTGCTTGTAATTGAATAGCTGCTGGCAGATTTGTGCAAAACAGTAAACAAGTCTGTTTAATTTATTACTAGTCTATTCAATAGGAAAAATCAGTATTGAATGAGTTAGCATAGTGGAATTAAGGCTGATGTGTTCACTTTTCATTTTTAGATATGCATTGTTATTGTAAAAGTTATACTGTCTTTAAATATCTAACACTGCAGATCTATAGGAAATGAAAGTCAAAAACTCTATCCACTCCTCCATATTTTCCCATCATCATTTTCACTGACAATTGATATATATCCCTTGAGATTAGGTTCTATGTTATTTTAAAAAAAACACTTATTTCACTAATAGTTATTAACTGCATTCTATATTCCAGATACTTAAAATATAAGCATAAACAAATGGACAAAGGTCCATTCTCTTATGGAGAATGGATAGTAGTAGTAGTCTTTCTTTAGCTTGAAGCAGATAACAAATAATGATTATAATGAATAAGGGGCTTCCCTGGTGGTTCAGGTGGTAAAAAATCTGCCTGCAACATGGGAGATCCAGGTTCGATCTCTGGGTCAGGAAGATCCCCTGGAAAAGAGAATGGCTAACCACTTCCGTATTCTTGCCTGGAGAATTCCATGGACAGAGGAGCCTGATGGGCTACATAGTCCGTGGGGGCCCAAAGAGTTGGACACGAGTGAGCAACTAACACTTTCACTTCACCTACTTTCCATAATGAACAAATAATGAGTAATATGGTAGAAAAGGTGAAGGGAACTAGACAGTGCTAGGGATAAAGCTGGGACTATAATTTCGACTTTTAAAATTAAGTGTTTGGGGTCAGTGTCATTGAGAAGAGGACAGTTAGGAAAACACCTAAAGGAAGCGAACAGCCAACCATGTGGGTGCCTGCAGGAAAATAATTTTGTTAGGGGACACACTCACACTGGCCAGGCACCATAGTAAACCACCTGTATGAATTAACTTAAACTGGAGGTCCTGGTAAGGAATGAGAAACTAACCAGAAGGATTTGGGAAAGGTAAAAAGGAAAGAGGAGATGCCAATCCATATATCCTCCCAACCTCTCAGAATATTTCTCACTGGAACCCATTTTGGCTGATTTGAGTGCCAAGGAAGGACTCCCAGACAGATGGATTGGCCAGGAGACAACCTGGAAACTAACCGGTGCCATAAAACCCAAGACTGTGAGCCACGTGGCAGAGCAGTCCTCCTCAGTTCCCTTACCCTGCTGCTCTCTGTCCAGGCACCCCTTCCTAATAAAGTCACCTGCCTTGTCTGCACATGTGTCTCCTCCAACAATTCATTTCGAAGTATTAGACAAGAGTCCAGTCTCAGACCCTACAAGAGGTCTCCCTTCCTGCAACAATTCCAGGGATATGAAACAGCCTCAAGGCAGAATGCCTAGCTTGCTCTAGGACCAGCGAGGAAACTAATGGAGCAGAAGCGGAGCAGAGAACACCAGGTGGAAACAAGACCATGGAGGCCCTTGAAGTGCATTGTGGGAACTTTGGCTTTTACTTTGTATGAGGCAGAAGCTGCTCGCAGGTTTGAGGAACACAGTAATCATGATATGACTTGTGTTTAAAGAAATTATTCTGACTATATGTTGGGAGCTCACTGAAAGGTGCAAAGGGAAGAGAAAGGAGAATTGTTATGAGCTATAGAGGAGAGATGGTGTCATATTTTGAGAGTCAAAATTATTTCCCAAAGAATTAAAAGCAAACCATGAGAGAAAGAAAAGAGTCAAGGACAATTTCAAGGTTTTACTCTGAGAGATTGACAAAAATGATGTCAACACTAAGCAGACTTTTCTGAAATTTAATTTGTTTTACTCCCAGTATATTATGAACACCATTCCATGACAAGGCAAAGGACTACTTCATGTTTAACAGTTTCCTAATGTCTATTGCATGATTGCATATAACTTTTTCAATCAACGTATGACTGCTTTTTAAAAAAAAATTTCCCTACATTTTAAAATTACTTTAAAATAACCTGATCTTGTTACTTTTTTGAACTTGTCAATGTGGTAGCCTAAATCCACATTTGAAGGTTTAGTAGTGGATCTTTCTGCAAGTTAGTTAATTAGTAAAATGAGACATCGATATATGATCTTGCCCTTGTGTGATGACTTTTAAATTTTTCATTATTAGAACCACACATTCGGTAATTTTATGTTTAATTGTATCCACTCTAGTTAGAAATCTGGAGATAAATAAACAGTGAATTTTAATTCTGCTCTTGGAGAAGCTTTGCACCCAGGAAATGAAATACAGAGAGAAAGGCCATGTCGTAAGAAAACACCTAGAAAGAGAATTCACCATGGGCCTTATTACATAAATGTATACCTTATTACATAAATACACACTTAGCTTGGCTAAAATGGGGAGTTTATTTCTTAAAATAAAAAATAATTTCAATATTTCATAATTTCAATAATACTCATCATTTCTTAAAATAAAAAGTATTCAGAATAGAATTAACCCTATGCATTCATCTTTTGTGTTTTTAGTTATTTTGATAACTTATTCAAGAGCTATAGCTGTCTATATTACTTAAAAAGAATTTTGTTTACCTAAAACAAGATTTATTTAAATCATTTGATTATTTACTTCATTATGGAAGAGAGAATAGACTATATACATTCCGGCAGCTGTGGTACTGCAGACATAAAACCACTAAAATGCAAAGTAACTTGACAGGACCTGCAGTGAGATGGTAATGTTATATGTCAATTATATAATAATTTAAAAAGAAAAGATAATGAACTGATGACTCTTTTTTGCATTTTGAGCAAATGAAAGGCAGAAGACCAGACCATGTAAGAACTGTTCATCAAAACTGCCATTTAGTCATCGAGATAACCCCAAAGTTATATGTTTGCACTAGAAGACTTTGAACTTAGAAAATACTTTTTAAATATTTAAGTGTGTTGATTTAACCTTCACTACAGAGAAAGGGAAACACTTAGTTGTAGTTGTTAAAAGGAATGATTATGAGAAAGGTATTGGACTAAAAGTGCAAATTTAATTTTTTAAACTTTTACTAGAGTATGATTGTATATTTTATATTTTTGAACTCTTATTAAGTAATGATATAATACATATTTAAGTGTTTTAACATTTATGAGTAATTGTATACTGTAATTTGGGATCATTAATTAAATCAAATATAATTATGTAATCCAATGAAGTACATGCTTAAGTATACACACAACGGATGATTATTTATCATCTGCTGCTTCTGTGAAGCAGTGCACTTTTAGTTAGCCCTTGAAGAGTAGGTGACATTTTAGTAACTGAAAGTACAAATAAACTGCACTCCAAGTGGAAGAAGAAATTACCGAAAACTGTGAAAGCAGGAAAGCTAATATAGGTAACAGTAACTTTGAGTTCAGCAGAGTTTAAATGCATTAGAAGAGTGGAATAAAATACTGCAAAATTGGGTTGAAATTAAGAGCAACTTCTTTATTCAACAACTTATCAGTTCAGTTCAGTTCAGTTGCTCAGTTGTGTCCAACTCTGAGACCCCATGGACTGCAGCACACCAGGCCTCCCTGTCCATCACCAACTCCTGGAGTTTACTCAAACTCATGTCCATTGAGTCAGTGATGCCATCCAACCATCTCATCATCTGTTGTCCCCTTCTCCTCTGGCCCTCAATATTTCCCAGCATCAGGGTCTTCTCCAATGAGTTGGTTCATTGCATCACGTGGCCAAAGTATTGGACTTTCAGCTTCAGGATCAATCCACCCAGTGAATATTCAAGACTGATTTCCTTTAGGTTTCACAGGTTGGATCTCCTTGCAGTCCAAGACTCTCAAGAGTCTTCTTCAATACCATAGTTCAAAAGCATCAATTCTTTGGCACTCAGCTTTCTTTATAGTCCAACTCTCACATCCATAAATGACTACTGGAAAAACCGTAGCTTTGACTAGACAGACCTTTGTTGGCAAAGTAATATCTCTGCCTTTTAATATGCTGTCTAGGTTGGTCATAACTTTTCTTCCAAGGAGCAGGTGTCTTAATTTCATGGCTGCAGTCACCATCTGCAGTGATGTGGAGATCCCAAAAATTGTCTGCCACTGTTTCCATTGTTTCCCCATCTTTTCCCATGAGGTGATGGGACCAGATGCCATGATCTTCGTTTTCTGAATGTTGAGCTTTAAGCCAGCTTTTCGCTCTCCTCTTTCACTTACACCAAGAGGCTCTTTTGTTCCTCTTCACTTTCTGGCATAAGGGTGGTGTCATCTGCATATCTGAGGTTATTGGTATTTCTACTGGCAATCTTGATTCCAGCTTGTGCTTCATCTAGCCTGGCATTTTGCATGATGTACTCTGCATGTAAGTTAAATAAGCAGGGTGACAATAAACAGCCTTGACATACTCCTTTTCCTATTTGAAACCAGTCTGTTGTTTCATGTCCAGTTCTAACTGTTGCTTCCTGACCTGCATACACATTTCTCAAGAGACAGGTCAGGTTTTCTGGTATTCCCATCTCTTTCAGAATTTTCCAAAGTTTATTGTGATCCACATAGTCAAAGGCTTTGGCATAGTCAATCAAGCAGAAATAGATGTTTTTCTGGAACTCTCTTGCTTTTTCCATGATCCAGCGGATGGTGGCAATTTGATCTCTGGTTCCTCTGCCTTTTCTAAATCCAGCTTGAACATCAGGCAGTTCACGGTTCACATATTGCTGAAGCCTGGCTTGGAGAATTTTGAGCATTACTTTGCTAGCATGTGAGATGAATGTAATTGTGCGGTAGTTTGACCATTCTTTGGCATTGCCTTTCTTTGGGATTGGAATGCAAACTGCCGCTTTCCAGTCCTGTGGCCACTGCTGAGTTTTCCAAATTTGCTGGCATATTGAGTGCAGCACTTTCACAGCATCATCTTTCAGGATTTGAAATAGCCCAACTTGAATACCCTCACCTCCTCTAGCTTTGTTCATAAATATCTGCAAGCAATGAGACCAACAAGGGATTAATTTTCAAAATAAACAAACTTATAATCAGCTCAATATCAAAAAATAAGCAAACAAATCAAAAAATGGACAGAAGACCTAAATAAACATTTTCCCAAAGATACCCAGATGGCTAACGGGTACAAGAAAAGATGTTCAGCATCACTAATGTTGTTTAGTTTCTAAGTCGTGTCCCACTCTTTTGCAACCCCCTGGACTGTAGCCCATCAGGGTCCTCTGTTCATGGGTTTTACAGGCAAGTGTATTGAAGTGGGTTGCCATTTCCTTTTCCAGGGGATCTTAACCCAGGGATCGAACCCAGTTCTCCTGCATTGGGAAGCAGATTTTTACCACTCAGCCACCGTGGAAGCCCCAAGCATAGGACATCAGTTCACTTCAGTTGCTCAGTCGTGTCCAACTCTTTGCGACCCCATGAATCGCAGCATGCCAGGCCTCCCTGTTCATCACCATCTCTTGGAGTTCACTCAGACTCACGTCCATCGAGCCCGTGATGCCATCCAGCCATCTCATCCTCAGTCGTCCCCTTCTCCTCCTGCCCCCAATCCCTCCCAGCACCAGAGTCTTTTCCAGTGAATCAACTCTTCACATGAGGTGGCCAAAGTACTGAAGTTTCAGCTTCAAAATCAGTCCTTCCAAAGAAATCCCAGGGTTGATCTCCTTCAGAATGGACTGGTTGGATCTCCTTGCAGTCCAAGGGACTCTCAAGAGTCTTCTCCAACACCACAGTTCCAAAAGCATCAATTCTTCAGTGCTCAGCCTTCTTCACAGTCCAACTCTCACATCCACACATGACCACAGGAAAAACCATAGCCTTGACTAGACAGACCTTAGTCGGCAAAGTAATGTCTCTGCCTTTGAATATGCTATCTAGGTTGGTCATAACTTTTCTTCCAAGGAGTAAGCGTCTTTTAATTTCGGCTGCAGTCACCATCTGCAGTCATTTTGGAGCCCCGAAAAATAAAGTCTGACACTGTTTCCACTGTTTCCCCCTCTATTTCCCATGAAGTGATGGGACCGGATGCCATGATCTTAGTTTTCTGAATGTTGAGCTTTAAGCCAACTTTTTCACTCTCCTCTTTCACCTTCATCAAGAGGCTCTTTAGCTCCTCTTCACTTTCTGGCATAAGGGTGGTGTCATCTGCATATCTGAGGTTACTGATATTTCTCCTGGCAGTCTTGATTCCAGCTTGTGTTTCTTCCAGTCCAGTGTTTCTCATGATGTACTCTGCATGTAAGTTAAATAAGCAGGGTGACAATATACAGCCTTGATGTACTCCTTTTCCTATTTTGAACCAGTCTGTTGTTCCATGTCCACTTCTAACTGTTGCTTGCTGACCTGCATACACATTTCTCAAGAGGCAGGTCAGGTTTTCTGGTATTCCCATCTCTTTCAGAATTTTCCAAAGTTTATTGTGATCCACATAGTCAAAGGCTTTGGCATAGTCAATCAAGCAGAAATAGATGTTTTTCTGGAACTCTCTTGCTTTTTCCATGATCCAGCGGATGGTGGCAATTTGATCTCTGGTTCCTCTGCCTTTTCTAAATCCAGCTTGAACATCAGGAAGTTCACGGTTCACATATTGCTGAAGCCTGGCTTGGAGAATTTTGAGCATTACTTTGCTAGCATGTGAGATGAGTGTAGTTGTGCATTAGTTTGAGCATTCTTTGGCATCGCCTTTCTTTGGGATTGGAATGCAAACTGCCGCTTTCCAGTCCTGCGGCCACTGCTGAGTTTTCCAAATTTGCTGGCATATTGAGTGCAGCACTTTCACAGCATCATCTTTCAGGATTTGAAACAGCCCAGCTAGAATTCACTCACCTCCTCTAGCTTTGTTCATAAATATCTGCAAGCAATGAGACCAACAAGGGATTAATTTTCAAAATAAACAAACTTATAATCAGCTCAATATCAAAAAATAAGCAAACAAATCAAAAAATGGACAGAAGACCTAAATAAACATTTTCCCAAAGATACCCAGATGGCTAACAGGTACAAGAAAAGATGTTCAGCATCACTAATGTTGTTTAGTTTCTAAGTCGTGTCCCACTCTTTTGCAACCCCCTGGACTGTAGCCCATCAGGCTCCTCTGTTCATGGGTTTTACAAGCAAGTATATTGAAGTGGGTTGCCATTTCCTTCTCCAGGGATCTTAACCCAGGGATCGAACCCAGTTCTCCTGCATTGGCAAGCAGATTTTTTTACCACTCAGCCACTGTGGAAGCCCCCAAACATAGGATATAGAAAGCCTAAAATCTTTCTTCAGCCTTGGCTCTAAGACACATTTAAAATGTGTCTGAGTGGGGCTTCCTGGTGACTCATTATAAAGAGAAACACAAACCAAAACTCCAATGAGGTGTCAATTCACACTGGTCTGAATACTCATTGTCAAAAAGTCTTCAATACTAAACGCTGGAGAGGGTGTGGAGAAAATAGAACCCTCCTACTCTGTTGGTGGGAATGCAAATCGGTGCAGTCACCATGGAAAACAGTATGGAGGTTTCTTCAAAAAACTGAAAACTGAATTACCATATGATCCATCAATCCCACTCCTGGGCGTATATCTGGCAAAGACAAAAAAGTCTAATTCGAAAAGATACATTGCTATAATTGCCTTATTCAATTGTCTTATTTATTAAATCTGTCATTTAGTTAATACATGGCTAGTGGGTTTGTAATATGTTGGTTGAAGTGCTGCAAACTAGAGAAACAAAGAAAAAAGATTCTTATCCACAAAGTGCTTTCAGCCCTAGAAGAAACATAGACAGCAAGTTGCTGTGTTCAGTGCCAAAATGGATTAGCCCAGGTGAAATCAAGATGGAAAATATGAGCCAAAGCACAGCAGGTTCTAACATCAGCCAAGATCTGTCCAGCTACATATCATTTCTCAGGTTTTTCTCCTGAGATTCTGATCCCTTCCTTCTGGGTCCATGATTTCCTAGGTTGGAACACCTAATTCCAGTACTGTTGACTATGTTTCTCCATTTCCTCCTAATCTAGTCAAATCGCTCAGCCTAATACAGAAGCTTTGCTCAGTTGCCTTAGGATGTGACTCTTGGAGTCTCCACTGTTGTTCTTGTTCAGTCACTAAGTCATGTTCAACTCTTTATGACCCCATGTACAGCAGCATGCCAGTCTTCCCTGCCCTTTACTATCTCCTGGAGTTAGCTCAAACTCATGTCCGTTGTGTTGATGATGTCATCCAACAATCTCATCTTCTGTCATCCCCTTCCCCTTCTGCCCTCAATCTTTCCCAGCATCAGAGTCTTTTACAATGAGTCAGCCCTTCACATCAGATGGCCAAAGTATTGAAGCTCCAGCTTCAGCATCAGTCCTTCCAATGACTATTCAGGGTTGATTTCCTTTAGGATTGATTGGTTTGATCGCCTCACTGTGCAAGGGACTCTCAAGAAACTTCTCCACCACCACTGTTCAAAAATATCAGTTCTTCAGCACCCAGCCTTCTTTATGGTCCAGCTCTCACATTTATACATGACTACTGGAAAAACCATAGCTTTGACTAGATGGACCTTTGTTGACAAAATGATGTCTCTGCTTTTTCCGCTGACTCTTATAAATCAAATGGAATCGTTTACAATTTCCATAATAGGCGTGATCATTACAATCTCCAAAGCTTTGCTATCTAGGCCAACCTGCCTGGAATGTTCTCTCCTCTTCTCCTCCTCTTCAAAGTCCGAATAGCTTAGGCCCAACTCAAATCATTTCTCTTTGTTTTGGTTATTACATCACTATTGCTTCCCTTTCTGAATTTCCACAGCATTTTGTGACTAGGTCATTCATTGAGAGCTTCTATTATGCCAATCTACCTATAAGTATGTTCCGTCTTCCCAAATAAATGTTTTTACAAAATAAGGACCAAAATGGAAACTTTAAGTTCCTCATGCCTAGCACAGTGAATTGTCCATAGTGGGTATCTGACTAGCATTTCGTAGGCTGATGACAATGATGAAAATATTGATACTGATATTCCTACTACTACTTATTTATTTCATATAATTGAAGTAGATCTGTTATTTAAAATCTTGCAAATGGTTCTGTTCTAGTACTTTGCCCATTTCAGAAACTAGGAAAAAAATGATACTGTTACCTAGATTACAAGCAATCTGGTTTATGAATCTTGGATATTAGAAAATAAACACTATGATCTAGACCCAGTTTCCAAAATCTCACCTTTTTTATGGAGAGTTCAAGAATTTAAATAAAACTTACTAATACAATAAACAAATACTAATTTAGTTATAATTTTTATCATTCAAAGAAGACCAAGGAGAGACAGTATAAATGGGATCTATCTTTAAGAATTTAGCCATATATGTACTACTTGACTGGTTCCCAGGTGGCTCCGTGGTAGGGATCTGCCAATGCAGGAGACATAGGAGACACAGATTCAATTCCTGGGTTGGGTAGATCCCTGGAGGAGGAAATGCCAACCTATTCCAGTATTCTTGCCTGGTGAATTACAAGAATGCAGGAGCCTAGGCAAGCTACAGTCCATGGGGTTGCAAAGAGGCAGACACAACTGAGCATGCACAGAAACTACTTGAACATGTCATAATGTACTAAGTCTGGAGCCCACACTGAAATTACCTAATTCCATCAGTTTGTTGAAACTAAGGTAAACTGATAGAGAAATGTATATTTTCTCAAAGATGGGAAATCTGGACAATCTGTTGCCAAGGCTAAAGGTCTAGTTCTGCATGTGTTATTTAAATCTCCCCTGGGAAACAAAAGTAATTGACCCTGATAAAGTTCCTCCTGACCAAGATGTTGATTTATTTTGTATGTGTCATCTTAAAAATAAAAAACCAGCAGACATGTTGCTTCTTGCATCCCTGCTATTTATTTTTTTGCATGAGGACCAATTGCCACAAAACAACTCAGAATGTAACTTGACTTGGAGTCTATTTTTCACTAGTCCCAAGTTGGCTACGAAGTTTTGATGAAATAAAATATCAGGGTGCGGTCCCCTTGCTGTTACACATTTTTCCCCCTTTCTGCAGGAGTTAGCCAGCAAGAGGAAAAGGACACAACTCTAGAATAATAATAAGGAAACATATACTAGACCACTCTCTTTACGACCTGACAGTGAATTCTCCAAAGGTTGGCTAGGGACTCTAGGGATTGCTGGACTTTTCTCCTGTGCTAAGTGTTTACAATCTGACCACATCCCTGCTTCAGCTTCAGTCAGAGTGTATATTGACTTAGAAGAGTTAATCCAATCCAGACATTACCATAACAGTGGCTCATCCAGAGTAGAGGCAATCCTCCCATTTGTTAGTGTTTTAGGTGGTTTCGAAATTGCACATGGGGGAAATGTGTTACAAAGGCTATCTTTTTGCCAAATATATTTGAGTCAATTCCTTTACCATCTGTCTGGTAACTTCCAATCTCTTAAGAATAAACTGAAGTTCAAAATGGTATCTTTTTCTTTTTCCTAGAGGAGTAATGTAAAGATTGATACCACATAGGGTGAACAAAGTATAGTATGTATTTTTAAAAGAAAAATTATATTCAAATGAATTCACTTTGAAAGTTTCCAAATAAGTTTGAGTCCTCCAAATACAGTATGGCTTATTTTTGTTGACTCTACTGCTCAGGTCTATCCATTTGCGTGAGAATGCTCTCAGCTGATATTTTCAATAATTCTGATGATCATCAACAGACTAGAAAAGTGAGGGGCAATTTACTTCTTGACAGTCTCAGGAGACAGATTGGAATAGATCTTCATCCTTTCCTCAACACACTCAGTACAAGGAATGTTTTCATAAAACACAGTGCCATTAAATTACAGAAATGGGAATGTGGGAACAGAGAGAAAAGTAAAGATGAGAAGGAAGAAGAACTCAAGATTTTGTTTTGGGTCTGTTTATTATCAATATTGGGGCTTCCTAGATGGCTCTCTGGTACAGAATTCACCTGCTGATGCAGGAGACATGGGTTCAAGATCAGGAAGATCTCCTGGAAACTGAAATGGCAACCCACCCCAATACTCTTGCCTGGGAAATCCCATGAACAGAAGAACCTGGCAGGCTACAGTCTGTGGGGCCCCAAAGAGTCACACACAACTGAGCATGCATGCAAACATTATCAATATTAGTGATTTTATATGATACCCTTTCTTCAGCAAAAATTCTTTTCCTAAAATGGAAAGTAAATGTCTTCAATGGGAGATAGTATTCCACAGAGCTTTAAAATGAAGTTCTCTGGTCACTAAGGCAGAACACATGGGCAGGGCCAAGTTTATTGAGGGCTGAATGTAGACCTGTTAATTTGACTGTTTGATGTTAGCAACTCTTAATCCACGGATTATACTCATGATTTATTCTCATTAAAACACAGTTGATTTGTAGGAAATGTAATGCCATACACTCTTACCTACTACTGACAATGAAACTCAAGTGGATTATTGAATAATTTACATGGCAGACCACAGACAGGGTTGAGTTCAGAACTGGGAACTTAATGGATGTTTTGAGGCAGTGGGGTGAAGAGGTGATGCTCATTTATAGGGGAGATAGACATATGAACACAGTGGTCCCTGGAAGGAGGCAGGAAGTGTAACTGCAGAGAAAGAGAAGGCATAACAACCTGTAATTAAAAAGGAGTATGGCTGGCTTTCAGATATATTGGGTTGGCCAAAAATTTATCTGGGTTTTTCCATAAGGTGTCATGGAAAAACCCAAATGAGCATTTGGGCAACCCAATGCATTCACTGAATAGACACACAAATACCAGTCATCGCTTTTAATTTATGAATACTTTTTTCACCACATGTAGGCTTCCAGGACCCAGGATTAAGGGGTGGGAAGCAAGGAACACAGTGTGAAACAAGAACAAGGATCTCTACATCAGAAAACAGGAAGCTTTTTGTCAGTTAAACTCACGTGAGCCCATTTTCTGGATCTGAATCTTACCAGTAGCTTGTGATTGACTAGGTGGTGGAGGATTTGGACAGCTGCTTTACAGCAGTTTCCCAGTTGCAGGAGCACAGCTGGCTTATCTTCAACTCACTAGGTTTCGGAGTTGGAAAGAAAGCCTAGGAGACATTTCGTTTGAGGAGTGATGACTATGGATTGCATCGTGTAGTCACTTGATTAAGAGAATGAAAAGTACCCAAATTAAAAATCAAAGAACATCCTGGATAATGCTTGCCCAGCTTGCAGGGCTTTCTTGAACAAAGCTAGTGTAGGTGATGGAATTCCAGTGGAGCTATTTCAAATCCTGAAAGATGATGCTGTGAAAGTGTTGCACTCAAAATGCCAGCAAATTTGGAAAACTCAGCAGTGGCCACAGGACTGGAAAACGGCAGTTTTCATTCCAATCCCAAAGAAAGGCAATGCCAAACATGCTCAAACTACCACACAATTGCACTCATCTCACATGCTAGCAAAGTAATACTCAAAATTCTCCAAGCCAGGCTTCAGCAATACGTGAACCATGAACTCCCTGATGTTCAAGCTGGTTTTAGAAAAGGCAGAGGAACCAGAGATCAAATTGCCAACATCCGCTGGATCATGGAAAAAGCAAGAGAGTTCCAGAAAAACATCTATTTCTGCTTTGTTGACTACGCCAAAGCCTTTGACTGTGTGGATCACAATAAACTGTGGAAAATTCTGAAAGAGATAGGAATACCAGACCACCTGATCTGCCTCTTGAGAAATGTGTATGCAGGTCAGCAAGCAACAGTTAGAAGTGGACATGGAACAGACTGGTTCCAAATAGGAAAAGGAGTACATCAAGGCTGTATATTGTCACCCTGCTTATTTTACTTCTATGCAGAGTCCGTCATGAGAAATGCTGGACTGGAAGAAACACAAGCTGGAATCAAGATTGCTGGGAGAAATATCAATCACTTCACATATGCAGATGACACTACCCTTATGGCAGAAAGTGAAGAGGAGCTAAAAAGCCACTTGATGAAAGTGAAAGAGGAGGTGAAAAAGTTGGCTTAAAGCTCAACATTCAGAAAACAAAGATCATGGCATCCGGTTCCCATTACTTCACGGGAAATAGAGGGGGAAACAGTGGAAACAGTGTCAGACTTTATTTTAGGGGGCTCCAAAATCACTGTAGATGGTGACTGCAGCCATGAAATTAAGACACTTACTCCTTGGAAGAAAAGTTATGACCAACCTAGATAGCTATTCAAAAGCAGACATTACTTTGCCGACTAAGGTCAGTCTAGTCAAGGCTATGGTTTTTCATGTGGTCATGTATGGATGTCAGAGTTGGACTGTGAAGAAGGCTGAGAGCTGAAGAATTGATGCTTTTGAACTGTGGTGCTGGAGAAGACTCTTGAGAGTCCCTTTGACTGCAAGGAGATCCAATTAGTTCATTCTGAAGGAGATCAACCCCGAGATTTCTTTGGAAGGAATGATGCTAAAGCTGAAACTCCAATACTTTTGCCACCTCATGCGAAGAGTTGACTCATTGGAAAAGACTCCGATGCTGGGAGGGATTGGGGGCCGGAGGAGAAGAGGACAACCGAGGATGAGATGGCTGGATGGCATCACGGACGCAATGGACGCGAGTCTGAGTGAACTCCGGAAGTTGGTGATGGACAAGGACGCCTGGCGTGCTCTGATTCAAGGGGTCACAAAGAGTTGGACATGACTGAGCGACTGAACTGCACTGAAAAACTAGAAAATATCCTGTTTGCTGAAATGTGTGCGTGCTCAATCACTCCAACTCTTTGTGGCCCCAGGGACTGTAGCCTACCAGGATCTTCTGCCCATGGAATTTTTCAGGCAAGAATACTGGTGTAGGGTACCATTTCCTTCTCCAGGGGATCTTCCTGACCCAGGGATCAAACCTGCATCTCATGAATTGATGGGTAGTTTCTTTACCACTGTGCCACTCGAGAAGCCCTGAAATATTTTGCCCCAAATTTGCTACTCTACAGCTTCCCAAATGGAGTGACTTCCCCATAGATGGAAGGTAGGAACAGAGAATTTAGCTTGAGAAGCACTAGTGAGGAGTCAGAGTTGTGTTGTGTTTTGTTTAGTATTTATTGATTTTTGGCTGCGTGGGGTCGTAGTTGCTGTGTACAAGCTCAGTAGCTGCAGCACGTATATAGTTGACATGTGGCATGTGGGATCTTAGTCCCCCAACCAGGGATCAAACCTGAGTCCCTTGCATTGGAAGACAAATTCTTAACCACTGGACCACCAGTGAAGTCCTAGGAGTAAGTGTTTTCTCAAAGAGTATCTAGACCTCTTTAGAGGAATACTCTGATAGTGAAATAAAAAGCATACTAGATCTCAGTATAACCAACTCTGCTGTACAAATGAGAAAACCCTGAGAGAATGTTCAGGATGATGCTGAACAATTGAAATAGCTGGGAAATGTCATCATCAGAGTGAAAAACCTATTTTTCTGACTCTTGGCCCAATGTACTCTTCATTATCATACACTGATATTCCTGTTATGATGCTGGTCATGCAACTTGCAAATTGGACTTTTCTGTGCTGTAGAAACAAGTATGTGTTTGCTGATTGGATTTTATATTCATATCACCTATAGATGGCATATTAAAAAGTAGAGACATTACTTGGTTGACAAAGGTCCATTTAGTCAAAGCTATGGTTTTTCCAGTAGTCATGTATGGATGTGAGAGTTGGACTATAAAGAAAGCTGAGTGCCAAAGAACTGATGCTTTTGAACTGTGGTATTGGAGAAGACTCTTGAGACTCCGTTGGGCTGCAAGGAGATCCAACCTATCAAATCTAAAGGAAATCAGTCCTGAATATTCATCAGAAGTACTGATGCTGACGCTGAAATTCCAATACTTTGGCCACCTGATACAAAGAACTGACTCATTTGAAAAGACCCTGATGCTGGGAAAGATTGAAGGCAGGAGGAGAAGGGGATGACAGAGGATGAGATGGTTGGATGGCATCACCGACTCGATGGACGTGAGTTTGAGCAAGCTCCGGAAGTTAGTGATGGACAGGGAGGCCTGGTGTGCTGCAGTCTATGGGGTCACAGAGAGTCGGGCACGATTGAGTGACAGTTGAACTGAACTGACCTCATATCACCTAATTTGTTACTCTTGCTACCTCTTGGTTTTTCCTGCTTAAATGAACAAGACATTTTAAGAAGAAACTATTTTACATCTGCTTTTGCCTTGCCTCTTCCTGGGTTTCTTGTGACACAGACTTGGGCATGTGACATGACTGAATGCAATAATAGGAGAAAGAACAGGACCAACTCAGTGCAGCTAGAATCTAAGAGAATACAGAAATCCAGGACAGATTGTACAGCCAAGACATGGTTTATTTCTGATCTACTGGCTGTAGTGGTTTCCCCCACCCCCTCCTCAATTAAGTGTACAAGACTAAGAATGAAAAAACCTCTCCAAGGTTTTCTCTACAATTCTAATCTTATCTCCTATTAAATTATTTTTACAGGTCAATAATGGTAGCAACATTCACTTCTAATTTCTGACTTAATGCTAAGCTAAGATATTCAATCTGCCTGCAATGCAGGAGACCCAGATTTGGTTCCTGGGTTGGGAAGATCTCCTGTAGAAGGGAATGACAACCCACTCTAATATTCTTATTTGGGAAATCCTATGGACAGAGGAGCTTGTCAGGCTACAGTCCATGGGGTCACAAAGAGTCAGACACACTGAATGATTAACACAAAAGATATTAAAACAGAGGGGAAAAAATAGTTATTTCTTATGAAGAGGTAATAGTATAGAAACCTAGGGGTCAGATACATAGATAATACAATGTAAGTACAGCATGCAGCACAGAAACTTTATGGCTTATGATGGGAAACAGAGGACAAAGGCTGGAGATGTCTTTCTCAAAGAGAAGCTACCTAAGCATCTGGAATTTGTTTTTCAGGTCAAGTCGAAGAAAGGAAATATCTATGTGTAAAGGCACAGAAGTAGGGAGAACATAGCCATTTAGAATCAAAGTCATCTCTGAGACTAGATTATAGGATTTGAGAAGAAAAGCAACAAGAATTAAGTGAAAGCTGGATTTTCCAAGGGCACTTATTCCCGATATACGTACAAAGTAAGTAGAATTCAAGTAGTAAAGATATTGATGTTTGGGACAATAATAATTAAATGAGGCAAACCATGCAAAGAAACATGAATCAAGTCTTTTGTTCTCAGAACAGCGTGGTATTATTACCCTATTGTACAGATGAGGAAAATGGAGGTACAAGGAGGTAAAGAAATGGTGAGTTTTGAATTAAACTGAACAGTCTAATTGCAAATTCATATTATATAAAAGCTACAACAACCATTATGGCAAAAAGGAAAATGACTCCAGGAACTTCCCCAGTGGTTCAGTGTCTAAGACTCCATGCTCCCAATGCAAGGGGCCCAGGTTCAATCCTTGCTCAAGGAAATAGATGGCATATGCTGCAACTATTAATAAGACCTGGCACAGTCAAATAAATAAATATTTTTTAAAAAGAAAGAAAATGACTCCAATATATTAGCCACCACTCACAATTCTCAAACCAATAATTCACGCCCCATGTTTTCTACATTTTAAAGAGAATAGTCCCAAGTGTGACTTAGAGTCCTCTGTCTACTCTACTGTAATCACCTTTTTCTGTTTGAGGTAGGATGAAATGACACTGCCTTCTTTCTCCAATAGGCTCTGTAAAGAGGCATGGATTTACAAGTGGCTTGATTTTCAGGCAAGGATGAAAGCAAAATCATCAGTGATCTTGAGTGGAAAGAGCAGTCAGCTAAAGGAGACGATGAAAAAATGTTCTCAAATCACTGTCTGGTTGGCTGATCTCCAGCTCAGAATGAAGTGTTCATTTTCCCGAAGAACAGAGATTGCTCACACCCAATTACTTACACCTTGTAGGTAATCTCTCTCTCTCTTTTTTAGACACGAAATCAATCACTGAATGAACCCTTTGTAAGTCAGGGGCATAAACTGTCCAACCTTGTGGCTGTTTGTGATTATAGCTGGCAAAATGAAAGATTGTTCAGCAGATATGAGTAGTTAAAAGGAGAGAGCAAAAGAAAGAAGCAAGTTAATCTCATTTAGGACTTCCAAAATGAGGAAACCAACTCATGAGGAAGTCCATGGATCTCAATGGGAATGCCCAGGGCTCTGTTCTATTTGACCCTCAAAGCACAACCTTCATCTGGAACAGGTGCTGATAAATGGAGGAGAAAAATCACACAGCTTAGTATTTCTATGCTAGAGAGGAAATGAAATTTCCCTTGGTTGAGTTTCTTCTCTGATTCAGTTAGCACTGTTTTCCCAGTTAGTGTACACTACTGAGATTATCTCCTGGAGAAGAAAAGGCATTTCCTTTCTCAGAAGAGAATCTGCTAAATATTAGAATGATGACATTTGTAGCGTCCCTACTGAGCAGAAATTATAGGAGTCTAGGAAATTTAAACTTGAAGGATTCTCTTGGCTCTTCTATTGGGCATAAAGGTTCATAGACCCGAAAGAATCTTACAAAGAGTTTCCTAACCATTTTGACAAGTATACTTCCAGAATAAGCATGAAAAAGCTACAGGCCAAGGGCTAATGATGACCCTTGCATGCTTTCATATGTCCATTAACTAAGAAGGAATTTTGCATCTTTTAACTATTGAAAATTTACCAAAAGAAAAATTATCAAAATATCAACTATCAAAATATTTCAGTTCAAATTTCATTATGAATAAACAAAGATTGTTTTGAACCCAACCATACTCATTCACTTAAATGTTATCTTTGGCTCCTCTGCTCTAGAAGGCAAGGTTTGAGTAGCTACTAAAGAGATGATTGAAAGAAAAGTTGGGAGAAAGTTATGACCAACCTAAACAGCATATTAAAAAGCAGAGACATTACTTTGCCAACAAAGGTTCATCTAGTCAAACCTATGGTTTTTCCAGTAGTCATGTAGGGATGTGAGATTTGGACTATGAAGAAAGCCGAGCACTGAAGAATTGATGCTTTTGAACTGTGGTGTTGGAGAAGACTCTTGAGAGTCCCTTGGACTGCAAGGAGATCCAACCGGTCCATCCTAAAAGAAATCAGTCCCGAATATTTATTGGAAGGACTGGTGCTGAAGCTGAAACTCCAATACTTTGGCCACCTGATGCAAAGAACTGACTTCTTTGAAAACACCCTGATACTGGGAAAGATTGAAAGCAGGAGGAGAAGGGGATGACAGAGGATGAGATGGCTGGATAGCATCACCAACTCGATGGACATGAGTTTGAGTAAACTCTGGGAGTTCATGATGGACAGGGAGGGCTGGCGTGCTGCAGTCCATGGGATCGCAAAGAGTCAAACACGACTGAGTGACTGAACTGAACTGAACTGAAACAGACGGTATGACTAAATTACTTAACTATCTGGCCCTTTACCAAAAAAAAAAAAAAAGTTTGTCTATCCCTGGTCTAGAGTATCAAAGAACTGAAAGTGAGTGAGAAGAATATCTTCTTTGCCTAAAACTACAGCCTAATAGAAATTGAACATTTCTAAAAGATGTTTGCAACAACCAGTTTAGTTTATACAGACGGATGGGGGAACGAATAGAACCACTCATTTCTGGTGAATATGATTGAAGCAAACTGAAAACCGGCCTGAGTATATTTACTCAGTTTGGCACATGACACTTCAGTCAAATTAAATTCACCAGTGAGCTGCCAAATCTCTAATAATGATTGTGCTGAACGATATGAAATCACAGTTATTGTAGGTCAAAAATAATTAAATATTAGCGATTTCCTACAGTTCAGATGACTTCATAAGATGCCATACAAAGAAAGGAGTCTGTTTTAATATCCATCCTCGTCAGCTTTCCTCTGTCAGGCTTTGCACTTGATTTGGCTTTATTTTCCAACATTTTACATAATGTATGCATAGCACAATTGTTGACAATCTAGTAATTAAAGAATAAGTTAAAGTTCTTCCTAAACAATCAACAATAGGAAGAGTGTTATGAAGAAAGGATTGATACTTAAAAAGTAAATTTACTTAAGAAGTAAATTCTAAGGCATTCCTTAGGACTTGGTGTATTACTCTGAGTGGCGCAGGAAAGCTGGCACGAGAAATTTCAGTGCTGGCCTTGGATACTGCAATATACATTGATCGTCCGAGCACTGGAGTCAAGTTCCTTTTGTCTCTTTACAGTGACAGAACAAAAATTATAAAAAAGAATCCAAAATATATGTTGCACATACACATGTACAGTCAGCCCCAAGCAACCTTGGGTTCCACATTTATGGATTTAGCCCAACTGGCTGCACCTCCCTCTGCTCTGCCCTTACATCATCTTCTCTTCCCTCTAGCTCTTTCTTATAAGGACACCCGTGATGGTCTTCAGGTTTTCCCAGACAATCCAAGCTAAGTGCCATCTCTCAAGGTCCTTAATCACATCTGTTGCCACATAAGGATATAATATTAATATTCACAGACTCCAGGGATTAGGAAATGAATGTATTGGAGGGATCTTTTTTTTTTTTTTCCAGTCTACCACAGTACATGGACACCATTGAAGCATATTTTAAAGAATTGCTTTCTAGTTTGGGGAAGATAAATGGAAATGAGACTGAAATACTCTTTCCCAGGTGAGTTGAATTCATGGAATTATGGATACAGAGGGTTGTCTATACTAGAGCCATTTTATGTGAGCATTCAAAGCTTTTGGTATCCTCAGAGATTCTGGAACCCCAGCCCCTGCAGATAACCAAAGAACAACTGTATAAGAATGCTGTTTGTATGGATTCCAATCAATACCTTTTTCCATGTTGAGCCTTCTTTTTAAGAACTTTATAAAATAATTTCTGTTCTAAAACTTGGTCAAAATAACAAGTCTTCAGGTACAGTGGGTTAATATTTTCTCACTGTTTCACAATTGTTTATTAGTATTATATATTTACTCTTTCACTACAGACCCTATGAAAGCTAGTGATGTGCCAAACTTATTGATCACGAGTCTCGCAAAACCTAAGATCATTTCTAGGTCATAAATATGCATTCACTAAATGGCAGTAGAGAGAGAAGTAAAATATCAAGTGATTCAAATAACAAGAGCAATCTCAAATTTTAACCATAGCCTCAGCTTTATCCAAGCAAATCAGAGTTGTATGTTATATATAGCCATAACCAAAAGAAATATTTCAGCAAAAATGCAATCTGGGATTAGGGAAGAAAATGAATGAAGGATAAGGATATATCCTATAGAAATATGTTTATCCTAAAAATATAAACCAATCAATAATTCATAAAGACTAGCAGGTGATTTTGCATTCACATAAAGTAAGAATTGAAACTTACCTTAGATAGCTTCAAATTTTTAAAACATAACTGTTTTTATTCCCTGTAATTGTTACAATTAGCACAAACAACATCTTACAAAGAAAAATTTGCTCCTTCACAGATTCAGATGCTAGCAGCCTGAAATCATGGGTGTAGACAGGGCTGCACTCCCTCCAGAAGCGCTAGGGGAAAATACCTTCCCTGCTCCTTTTGGCTTCTGGTGGCTGTCAGCATTCCTTGGCTTGCAGCTGCTCTGCACTCCTCGCTGCAGTGTGTAGACTTCTCTTTGCTGTGGCTTCTCTTATTGTGGAGCACAAGCTCCAGGTGCACAGATTTCAGTGGTTGTGACACACAGGGTCTAGAGCATAACCCTTTCTCATAAGGACACTTGTGATGGTATTTAAGGTTTATGAGATAATCCTAGGTAAGTGCCTTCTCTCAAGATCCTTAACTTGATCATATATTTTGCCACATAAGATATTATTGACAGATTCCAGGCTTCAAGAAGTAAATATGTCTTTGAGTGAACATTTTTTTAGCCTGTCACAGTTATGATGACATTGTATAGCTGCTGCTGCTGCTAAGTCGCTTCAGTCGTGTCCAACTCTGTGCGACCCCATAGACAGCAGCCCATGAGGCTCCGCCGTCCCTGGTTCTCCAGGCAAGAACACTGGAGTGGATTGCCATTTCCTTCTCCAATGCATAAAAGTGAAAAGTGAAAGTGAAGTCGCTCAGTCACGTCCGACTCTTAGCAACCTCACCGTCTGCGGCCTACCAGGCTCCTCCGTCCATGGGATTTTCCAGGCAAGAGTGCTGGAGTGGGTTGCCATTGCCTTCTCTGTATATCTTAAAGAATTGCTTTTACATTTTGTGAAAATAAATGAAAGTGAGACCAAAATATCTTTTACCTTGGAGCCAATTAAGATTATTTTAGTATAAGATAGGTCATGGTCTTCTCCAAAAGCATTACTTTCTTGGTAAGCTAACTCTGCATTACTGTAAGTAGATATTTATGATACTTGTGAATAAACAACAGTCTTTGTAGATACACATTACCAGGTATTACACAAAGCCAGGTCTTCAAAAATGAAGAAGAGAAATTAAATGAATTATCAAAAAAATTGCTGTTATCCACTTTTCAGTGGGTTCATTTCTTTACCCACAAGAAATATTCCTCAGTAAAGACCTTTCATTTGATTAAAAACAGACTCTAATAAATGTGGGTTAGGATCACAATGATAACCTATATTCAAGAACATGAATAAAAAGTGCTTTTGAAGAGAAAGGCTCACATGTGTTCACATTTGATACTGGGAAATAATCGTATGCTGTTGGGGAGTGATTACTACCAGCTGTAAGCAAGTACACCACACAATAATATCTCATCCGTACAACCGCTTGGAAAATGTCTTTCCTGCTCGATCTCTCTCCTTTTCCCAAGAGTTTCATAAAATATGACCAAACCTTTCCCCTCTTACTGAACATTGACCTTTTTCAAATCCCTATTTATGAAAAGAGAAAGACTTTGAATCTTGGAGAACACCAAGAAGAAACATGAAATTTGCATGTTCTTCCCAAGAATAAGATGGGCAAGACCATGTTGCTTTATCCTTTCTTTGTATATTGTTATGACACATTTTTTTATTGTTTCCAGTGGTACCAGCAAGTTTTTAATCTGAATGACCGAGAAAAGTCACTAAAATACAAGAAAACAGTTCTGAGAAAAAGGAGTTCGGATCTCACTAATGCATCATTTATCTATAGACTCTTATCTTTGGAAATAATTTGAAACGCCATCCTGACTATGCTTGAATTTCAGGGTGGCATATGCTGAATGACTCCTTCACCATAAATCACCTTCAGAAAGCCTTCTACCTTGACCCATCTTACTTTATTTGAGCTCATCAGGGTTCTGGAGAGAGATTTCTAGAGCATTAGCAAAGAATAGAGGGGAGAAGCTGGAGAAAATTTGAGAATTTCTTGATTAATAAAACACACCTGGGTTGCAGTTTTTCTGTTTTAAATTTTAATATCCCGATAATATTTTTGTTTTAAGAAAATGTTCCCAATTTAAACAAGTGAAAAAAAAAGACAAAGGGATATTATTGCCTTAATCTTTTTAACAGTAAAGTTAAGAGAAAGAAGATAGGAGATACTATTGGCGTGGACATTAGGTGGTTTTTTTTTTTTTAACCTGATATAACTAAATGTAAATTAATCAAGGGAATAGAATTTGGCCAAAGCACTTATTGTGTTCTAAAGTATGGCTAGCAGAGCTGAGTAATTATGGAACATTTTGTCTTTAGAAAGAAGGCAGAGCTACATGTAATCAGTTGATCAACCAAGGAAGTGTTCTCTTTGGCTAGATACCACTTCTCTCTACCACTCAGGTATGGACTGATGCCCACGTGAGTAAAGGTCCCTTTGCAACATATATCTCAGCACTCAACACACTGCAATTTATGGACTTCCCTGGTGGCCCAGTGGTTAAGATTTTTACATTCTAATGCAGGGGGAGCAGGTTCAATCCCTTGTTAAGGAGCTACGATCCCATGTGCCTCACGGCCAAAACACCATAATGTAAACAATAGCAGCAATGTTGTAACAAATTCAGTAATAATTTTTTAAAAACTAAATTTTAATTGACTGCCCTCCCCCACTATATGCCTACCTCAGTAATAAACTCTGTGACAAGATGTGTTAGCCTATCTTATTAAAATCATAGAATAGAGCAAAATACATACAATTTATCTTAAGTAATAAACATTTGTTGAATGAAAAAGGGAAGAAAAGCTATCCCATGAAAAGGGAAAAATAGACTCACACAGTCAAAAGCACGGAGTCCTTCTGGTTGAGGCTGAGATCTGAAGACATATAAATTCATCCCCTGTTCATAATGGTCTACCCATTCTCATGTCAACTATCAGTATGTGCATGCATACTCAGCCATGGTCGACTCTTTGTGATCCCATGGACTGTAACCTGCTAGACTCCTCTGTCCATGGGATTCTCCAGGAAAGAATGGGTTGCTATTTCCTTAATCTAATAATAAAAGAACAATTGTTCTGGGCCAGATGTATTACATATATTATCTCTATAGCAACAATAACTTTAGAGAGGTTAAGTATTACTATCCTGACTTTAGGAATAAAAGAATTATACTTAGATATACTCCTGCCCTTAAACAGTCATTTTCAATTTTAAGCTCATTCACATACAGATCTTAAGCTGATGTTCTTACATTACACCACCCTGCCCTGTGTTTCCTTCACCCTTAGCAATGAAAAGGTTGATGAAAGCTGCTTTCATCTTATCTGTACATGGAACTGTACAGTACCACATTCATGCTACATG
This sequence comes from Nanger dama, assembly GCA_917880005.1. Classification (NCBI taxonomy): domain Eukaryota; kingdom Metazoa; phylum Chordata; class Mammalia; order Artiodactyla; family Bovidae; genus Nanger; species Nanger dama. Next base: position 2,813,358 of record CAKJTW010000075.1, read on the forward strand.
ATGATAAAATATGGCAAAGAATTATAGGTCAAATGGTAGAAGCACAAGTGATCAGAGAGTAAATGACAGGGAGATTGCCCCAGACTGTAAAAGGAGAGATGGCAGAACAAACTATGAGGAGCAGCACTCTAAGCCTGGTCTCTTGCTGAGGCTTAGATAAGGTGACTTAATCTCAGAGAGGGATTTGAAATTAAAGACGCTTACTCCTTGGAAGAAAAGTTATGACCAACCTAGATAGCATATTCAAAAGCAGAGACATTACTTTGCCGACTAAGGTCTGTCTAGTCAAGGCTATGGTTTTTCCTGTGGTCATGTATGGATGTGAGAGTTGGACTGTGAAGAAGGCTGAGCGCTGAAGAATTGATGCTTTTGAACAGTAGTGTTGGAGAAGACTCTTGAGAGTCCCTTGGACTGCAAGGAGATCCAACTAGTCCATTCTGTAGGAGATCAGCCCTGGGAGTTCTTCGGAAGGAATGATGCTAAAGCTGAAACTCCAGCACTCTGGCCACCTCATGCGAAGAGTTGACTCATTGGAAAAGACCCTGATGCTGGGAGGGATTGGAGGCAGGAGGAGAAGGGGACGACAGAGGATGAGATGGCTGGATGGCATCATGGACTTGATAAACGTGAGTTTGAGTGAACTCTGGGAGTTGGTGATGGACAGGGAGGCCTGGCATGCTGCGATTCATGGGGTCGCAAGGAGTCAGACATGACTGAGCGACTGAACTGAACTGAACTGAAAACACTGGACCTCCAAGCAAAGTCAAAAATGTGATGCCCCAAAGTGCAGAGGGAACCCAGGTGATTTCTGACTCCAAGTCACCTCAAAGACTACTGTGAAGAGCCCACAAGTGATGATGCATGTGGGCAGGAAAGGAGACTCCTTCTGGAATATTCTGCTATGTATCAGACCATATGAGGTTTTGCACAACCCTTCAGGAAAAGATGAGGAGGAATCTCCAATAAAGACAGAAACTGAATTTCAAGGCATATCAACAAAATGAGAGCTTAGATTAAAGTTTAGTTAGATAAAGGTTTTTTGATTTGTTTTGTTTTGTTTTTTAACATGGAACATTTCATGAATGTGTGTCATCCTTTCTCAGGGTCCATGCTAATCATCTTCATGTTGTTCCAGCTTTAGCATATGTGCAACTGAAGTAAACATTTGATATGTCTTTAAACAACATACTATGCCATTTTTCACATTCCTGAGACTGCTGGGAAAAATTCATACCTGTATATTTTGATGAGGCCATTTATCATTTTGATCATATTGTCCCTAAGCTTTTCCTGTTTGGAAAACAACAATAACAACAACTTTAGTTTCTTAGTTTCTTCCCATGGGAAAAAATAAACACCTGTTAAACACATTCATTTTCCACTATTAAGATATTGTTTTGTCCAGTGACTACCAGGCCTGACTAGCATTCACTATTACCTGCAGTGAATAATTTTTAAGTGTATAGTCCTGTATTCTATGCTTAGGAATCCCAATTCATTGATTTTTTTCAAACCACAAAATAATGGTAAAGCGAAGAACACTTAAATCCACAGTGCAATCTGGCTGAAAAATGGGAGCTCCTGGAATTCTGATTCCATTGATCACCAGTTGTTCTTAGTCGCTTCAGTTGTGTCCAATTTTTTGCAACCCTATGGACTGTAGCCTGCCAGGCTCCTCTGTCTATAGCATTCTTCAGGCAAGAACACTGGAATGGGTTGCCATGCCCTCCTCCAGGGGATCTTTCTGACCCAAGGATCATCGGACCTAGGTCTTCTGCATTGCAGGCAGATTCTTTTCCTCTGAGCCACCGAGGAAGCCCTGTTCATTGACTAACGCAATACAATCCACATGTTTGGAAACTGCTTGGAAAAAAAAAAGTCCGAAAAGAGGCAACAAACAGATCTATCAGTGATTCAGCATATAAGTATAACTAAAAACAATTTTTTAACTTAATGGAATTATTAAGAAACAAGATTATTTTATTAAAAATTTATTTTCAGGGACTTCTCTGGCAGTCTTAGTCGTTAAGATTCTATGCTTCCGCTGCAGGGGGCATGGGTTCCATGCCTGACTGGGGAACTAAGATCCCACAGGGCGTGCTGAGTGGCCACAAAAAAAAGGGTGGGAGGGAGGAGAGAAAGGAAATTATTTTCAAAAATGGAAATTGGCGATATACCTATCGAAATCTGAAAGGAACTCAAACATCTACGCTTCCACTGGCAATGAGGTCTGACAGCCAGGGAGTCCAAAGCGCTGATGGTACAAAAATAACCACCTGTTGCTAGGCAGGAGGAGCAACCAGGTGGGATACATCCTCCACAGAGGAAATTTGAACTGGCTGTTGGCTTCCTATGAGACGGAAAGAAGGAGGTAAGCTGGCAGCAGGGAGGTTGAGAAAAGGAAATCTGAGCAGATTTCCTAGCCTTCTTCCATGTGGGAAAGGTAGGATTGGATTGGAGAGACTGTAAAACAGGAAGATTCACAATAAAAGCATACGCGTTTAAGGCACATGTAAACTATTAGAATGCTACAGAAACACATAATAACGCCTCTGAAGTTACAGGTATGTCTAAATGGATATGAAATCAGGAGTTTCCTCAAGCACTATCACTCTAGAAAATTTAAATGTCTAGTAAAATGCTCTTCTGCAAAAATAGTATTTTCAGGAAAATAAAGTTTTACATATAGAAGAAGCACAAGAATGAAGGACTATGCTACCAAATCCAAATTCTTAAGGCTTATTGAAATGAAAGTCTTCAGCTTTTTTGACACGTGTGATATCAAACTAAACAACAAAAAGTAATACTTACATTTATTCCTCCCCTTTCTTTCTGATCCTCTCTTCAGTGAGGTAAAAGAGAAAATAAAATATCCTAAAGTAAACATTTACATAGAGAAAAAAAATCCATAAATATTGTACACAGATCAATAATCATCTGAATAGCTGAATGCATCTCATCAACTTGGAAATTAGCTACAAATGATGTAGCTTATTTCAAATGCGGTCATCAATGCCATGCCTTGTTCTGTGTTGTATTTTTACTCCTCATTTCAATCAAGCAGTGTTTTATTATCCTCATGCTTCAAAATATGAAACTGATATTGAGAAATACAACTTTTTCAAATAAGTGGTAAGTCTGAGATTTGCTGCTAGGTATGGCCAAGATTTTTTTTTAATTTTTAAAAAGGCATTTCTAAGAAGTTAAATATAAATGTAACAAAACTCTCTCAAGCCTTCTCAGAGCATATTGATTCAAGACAGGATAAAATATTAACAAACTAGATTGTCTCATTCCTAAGGCTAAAGCTGATAGAAGAAAGTGAAAGTGTTAGTCACTGAATCGTTTCCAACTCTTTGTGGTCTGCCAGGCTTCTCTGTCCATGGGATTTCCTAGGCAAGAATACTGGAGTGGGTTGCCATTTGCTTCTCCAGGGGATCTTCCCAACCCAGGGATCTGCATTACGGGCAGATTCTTTACCATCTGAGCCACCAGGGAAGCCCCCAGAGTTGATTAGTAATGGCAAATTAATAGGGTATTTGGAAGAATGGGGAGAAAAGTAAAAGAAATTGATGAAACAAGAAAGAGATTGTTAGTTTACTTTCTTTAGGTTGCAAGTGACAGAAAAATTAAACTCGACTAAGCAAAGATGATCTTTTGGTTTATGACTTACCTACCTGTGAACCCCAGTCATGGGGACTCCAGGGACTCAAACCTGAGGCTAGAACTCAGTTTCTTTCCACCTTCATTTTCTGCTCCCAGGTGGCAACCTCCATCTAAAGTTATATTTTTAAAGATCTCAATTAAAACAGAAAGAAAAAGCACGCAGTTGTTTTTGCCCATCCCTCCAAATTATTCTCAGTAGTTGCTTCTAATTCTGGTTGGTGCTAGGTATAGATAGGAAAGAATACAGAGGCCAAAGAGGGAGAAATTGTAGGGTAAGACCAGATAGATACTGACCTGAAATATGCAGACTGATTCTGCACAAGGTTGGTTCCCTTAAAAAATTCAGGGTATCACAAAAGAAGAAAGGAAATAATTGGTACTGAGAGGGTAATAGAGAAAAAAACGAGAGCTATGTATGAAGACAAAAAAAAATCTATTTTAAAAAACGTAAAACACAAAAGTCCAACTGAACTTCTACTATTATTTAAAGCCAAACAGCTTCATATAATTTAAAATGATTGCATACCTTGAGTTTTCCAAATCATCAGGAAGGCAGAAATGACACAAAATCAAAAGGTTGGCATCTATACATGGCTGACAAAGCGCCAGGCATAGTAGCATCACAACGCTATGAAAACATTCTGTGACGATCCCCATTTCATAGTAAAGAAAATGTAAGGTACAGAGCAGCTTCCCAACGCATTTCAATAACTTGCACAGTTTAACAATGGAGAAGAATGGTGATTCAAACTCAGTGTGAGACAAGACATGTTCATGTTAAACATGGTTTACTGTATAAAATAGTTTAAATATATTGCCACTGAATATTCTTAAAAATATAATTTGCTGCTGCTGCTAAGTCATTTCAGTCGTGTCCGACTCTGTGTGACCCCATAGACAGCAGCCCAGCAGCACCCCTCCTCCCCACCCCCCATCCCTGGGATCCATGGGATTCTCCAGGCAAGAACACTGGAGCGGGTTGCCATTTCCTTCTCCAATGCATGAAAGTGAAAAGTGAAAGGGAAGTCGCTCAGTCGTGTCCGACTCTTCATGACCCCATGGACTGCAGTCCATCAGGCTCCCTCCGTCCATGGGATTCTCCAGGCAAGAGTACTGGAGTAGGGTGCCATTGCCTTCTCCAAAAATATGTTCATCTAAAAAGAACTAAACAGACATTTCTCCAAAGAAGACATACAGATGGCTAACAAACACATGAAAAGATGCTCAACATCACTCATTATCAGAGAAATGCAAATCAAGACCACAATGAGGTACCATTTCACACCAGTCAGAATGGCTGTGATCCAAAAGTCTACAAGTAATAAATGCTGGCAAGGGTGTGGAGAAAAGGGAACCCTCTTACACTGTTGGTGGGAATGCAAACTAGTACAGCCACTATGGAGAACAGTGTGGAGATTCCTTAAAAAACTGGAAATAGAACTGCCTTATGACCCAGCAATCCCACTGCTGGGCATACACACCAAGGAAACCAGAATTGAAAGATACACATGTACCCCAATGTTCATTGCAGCACTGTTTATAATAGCCAGGACATGGAAGCAACCTAGATGTCCATCAGCAGATGAATGGATAAGAAAGCTGTGGTACATATACACAATGGAGTATTACTCAGCCATTAAAAAGAATACATTTCAATCAGTTCTAATGAGGTAGATGAAACTGGAGCATATAACAGAGTGAAGTAAGCCAGAAAGAAAAACACCAATACAGTATACTGACACATATATATGGAATTTAGGAAGATGGTAATGATGACCCTGTATGCGAGACAACAAGAGAGACACAGATGTACATAATGGACTTTTGGACTCTGAGGGAGAGAGAGAGGGTGGGATGATTTGGGAGAATGGCATTGAAACATGTATACTATCATGTAAGAAGCGAAGCGCCAGCCTATGTTCAATACAGGATACAGGATACTTGAGGCTGGTGCATGGGGATGATCCAGAGAGATGATATGGGATGAGGGGGGGGAGGGGATGCAGGATTGGGAGCTTGTATACACCCGTGGCAGATTCATGTCAATGTATGGCAAAACCAATAAGGTACTGTAAAGTAAAAAAAAAAAAAAAAAAAAGCCATTGAGACAACTTAAAGAAAAAATTCTAAACAGATCTTGTTTTATCACAGAATTTGACAGTATAATCTGTATGAGAGTTTATCATAGACTCAGTTTGTTGTTATTCCTCCTGCTCAGTTCTTTTTATTTTAATAAAATCCTTGAGAATCTACTATTTTTCAGGCATTTTACTACACACTCAGGATATCAAGCTTGCAATCTACATTTCCATTGCATTCTCAAGCAAGTCTGGCATGCATTCTTTATTAAAAGCCTAATATCTACAATGACTCTATAAGCTTGTTATTAAATATCTAATCTAAAATATTAAAATAATTGCAGTAACCATATACTTACTTATGATTGCTGATTAGGGAATAATAGAATTAGCAGTAATAACAAAGAATTAACTTTCATGCAGATAAAATATTGGATGTCAAGATGTATTTTGTCCTTTCAGTTTGGTAAGTATCCATCCATCAGTTACTCAGCAGAGATTGGCAAGCATTTTTACTGGGCGTTATTAAACAATTCTCTGAATGTTTATGTTCATAGTTAAGTGTCTACTCATGCAGTGCAGAAGCCAATGACAGCAGAAATACTTCACAAAGGTCTTTTTACAACTGAAGAACACTTCTTACGCAACTTAATAACAAATTCTACTTAATACAGTAATTTGCATATTTTCCTTTCCTTTGGACTTGTCTGAAACTGATTTATAGATGATGTCTTTATGTATATATTTAATCTATTATTTTTAAAATAAGAAATCAGATAGACCTGATTGAAAACACTAAGTTGTAAAGAAAAAATTGGCAAAAGTAGTTTTCTGTGATTTGAGTATTTAAAAAGTATACTGGTATCTGGCAGGTTCTTTGGGGGATGGGTGGGAGGAAAGAAGGGAGCTTCTGCTGAGATTTATTTCACTCTAAAGTTCCGTTCACTTTCTTCTGTCCCTGAAGTCTAGTCTATGTCCTACCCAAGGACAGTTTCTTTTGAGGTTGAATAACAATGTTATCATCGCCTTCATGGTTTTGTTTTCATGCTGAAAACATTGTAGTTTCATAATCAAACCTCTATGAGCCTAGTGGCTCAAAAATTATGTCTTTTGCTTCATAGAAAGACTTCTACTCCAGGTGAAACCTTTACCCTCAGTTTGATAGATCTACTAATCCTAGAGAAAGATAAATTACTGCAGGCTTCCTATGAATAAATATTGACTCCACTGAACACATCCACTCACCAAATGGAACACAGTATTCCCAACTCAGTATTCCTGGGTTTAAATCCCATTTTATTACAATTTTAGTTCTTTCTGATTGCTATAGCAAAGTTCTACAGAATGAGTAGCTTATAATAGTAGAAATTTATTCCTCACAGTGCTGGAAGCTAGGAGTCAAAGATCAGGGTGCCAACATGACCAGATTTTCATGGAAAAGGCCTCCTCCCTGTTGCAGACTGCCAACTTTTCATTGTATCTCACATAGTGGGGTGAGTACTCTGGGGTCTATTTAATAAGCAAAGAATCACATTCATGAGAGCAACACCCTCATGACAAAATTATCTCCCCAAAATGCTACCTCCTAATACCATTACCTTGGGTGTTAGGTTTTCATGAATTTGGGGGAGACACAAAAATTCAGATTCTATCAGTTGCTTAACAGCTGTGTCACCTAGGGATTTTACGCAACATTTCTAATCCTTAAGATTCTTATCCAGACACTGACCTCATGGGATACCCCACATATCACATATTCTACTTAGCACATTGCCTAGTATAAAGGAGATATTCAATAAATTTTGTGTAATATTATAGCTGTTCTTAGTGTCAATAATTGTGTGATGTCTGTAGCTTACAACAAGAGGATTTCTTAAAAAATTACATGGATCAGCAAAGAACAGATAGGATTTCCAAAATGGAAAATAGGTTGTTGTCAGGAGGGAGAGGTGTTAAACAAAATAAACAAGAAACATCAGTAGAGGCATGAGGCTAGAAAATAGCAGCTAATCTTCTAGGGCAGGAACATAAAATACTTATTCCATTAGTGTTGGAAAGAAGACTGGAAACACATTTTCCCCTCTGGCCTGAACTGGCGGTGCTCAAGGAAGCCTTGGTTTCTCTAAATGTATTATGGATACCTTGGAGTGACCTCAGGCTTGGGAGGGCAAATGGCAGGATAAAACTCTGGTCTTGTTGCTTATTTTCATGCAACTTGGGCGGGGGGGACACTTAACTTGTCCGAGCCTCAGTTTTTAACAATGAAATGGGAAAGATACTACTTTGCACAGCCACAGTTATGACTCAAAGTAATGAAAATATTGCTAACAACAAAGCCTACTTTTGAACGAGTGCCAGGCATGTACTAATGTCCTTACATTCATATATCATTAATCCCCTTTTGCTTTTCCAGGATAATGAATGATGAATGGTCATCATACCAGACTGCATATGGATCCAGGGCCTGACACAGAAGCTACCCATAAAGTGTTACCGGTGTAAATTGGTTTGGGAATCACCAGACTTGACACTTGACATCAACTCATTTGATGAGAATAGAGGTGTGTGGACACCTAAAGGAAAGTCTGCTAGTCATGAGCTTTCAATAAGTGTGGGCTTCAGCCAGTGTGATTAATAGAGGAAATGGACAGCATCATTTAATCTGGAAGTTCTATTAAGGGGAGATTAAGAAATAGATGGGAAACAGTAGAAACAGTGTCAGACTTTATGGGCTCCAAAATCACTGCAGATGGTGATGGCAGCCATGAAATTAAAAGACGCTTACTCCTTGGAAGAAAAGTTATGACCAACATAGATAGCATATTGAAAAGCAGAGACATTACTTTGCCAACAAAGGTCTGTCTAGTCAAGGCTATGGTTTTTCCTGTGGTCATGTATGGATGTGAGAGTTGGACTATGAAGAAGGCTGAGCACCGAAGAATTGATGCTTTTGAACAGTGGTGTTGGAGAAGACTCTTGAGAGTCCCTTGGACTGCAAGGAGGTCCAACCAGTCCATTCTGAAGGAGATCAGCCCTGGGAGTTCTTTGGAGGGAATGATGCTGAAGCTGAAACTCCAATACTTTGGCCACCTCATGTGAAGAGTTGACTCATTGGAAAAGACTCTGATGCTGGGAGGGATTGGGGGCAGGACGAGAAGGGGATGACTGAGGATGAGATGGCTGGATGGCATCACGGACTCAATGGACGCTAGTCTGAGTGAACTCCGGGAGATGGTGATGGACAGGGAGGCCTGGTGTGCTGCGATTCATGGGGTTGCAAAGAGTTGGACATGACTGAGCGACTGAACTGAGCTGAACTGAACTGAAGTAGTACATGTCTATTCTTTTTTAAAGTATAATTCAAGCTCTTATATTAATTTGGAAGAAGATGCTGTATTTTCTCAGATCATTCTTCTGTGACATAAATATACTGCAGCAGGAGCTTCCCTGGTGATCTAGTGGTTAGCAATCCACCTGCCAGTGCATCCCTGGTCTGGGAGGATCCCACATGCCTCAAAGCAGCTAGGTCTGTGAGCCCCAACTACTGAGCCCACACTCTGGAGCCCGAGAGCCATAGCTGTAGAAGCCCAAGCATCCTGGAGCCCATGCTCCCCAACAAGAGAAGCCACTGCAATGGGAAGCCTGCCCATGGCAACAAAGAGTAGCCCTTGCTCACTGCAACTAGAAAAAGCCTGTGCAGCAATGAAGACCCAGAACAGCTATAAATAAACAAATCTTTTAAATTGATTTCAACATATTTAATTCTATGGAAGGGAGAAAATTTGTGGCCATATACCAAAAAATCATTTAGGGATTTCCCTGGTGGTCCCTGGATTGGGAAGTTTCCCTGGAGAAGGGAATGGCAAACCACTCCAATATTTTTGTTTGGAGAATTCCATGAACAGAGGAGCCTGGCAGGCTACATGAGGTTGCAAAGAGTAGACATGACTGCGCGACTAATGCTTCTCTGGTGGCCCAGTGGGTAAGAATCTGCACTCCCACTGCAGCAAGCATGGGTCTGAGCCTGGTTGCCTGGTCAAGGATGTTTTACATGCCACATAGTGCAGCCAAAAATAAAAAATAAGGAGAGAGAGAGAATATCCTTTTCTAGCAATGAAAAATGGTGGAATTACAAGATATAAATGTCTTCAGTTCAATCACTCAGTCATGTCTGACTCTACAACCCCATGGACTACAACATGCCAGGCTTCTCTGTTTATCACCATCTCCCAGAGCTTGCTCAAACTCATGTCCATTGTACCAGTGATGCCATCCAACCATCTTATCCTCTGTCATCCCCTTCTCTTCCTGCCTTCAGTTTTTCCCAGCATCAGGGTCTTTTCTAATGAGTCAGTTCTTTACATCAGTTGGCCAAAGTATTGGAGCTTCAGCTTCAGCATCAGTCCTTCCAATAAATATTCAGGACTGATTTCCTTGAGATTTGACTGGTTTTATCTCCTAGAAGTCCAAGGGACTCTCAAGAGTCTTCTCCAACACCACAGTTCAAAAGCATCGATTCTTTGGCACTCAGCTTTCTTTATAGTCCACCTCTCACATCCATACATGACCACTGGAAAAACCATAGTTTTGACTAGACGGACCTTACTCTCTCAAAAAGGAGAGAATTAACTATCCCTAAACTCAGTGTACATATGAATTAGTATTTTGCAAGAAGTCTTAATCATCCATATATTCTTGTTTTCTTGCTGTTTCATGTAGACTCTTTCTCCATATTGGCATTCAAGTATAATCCTTAGGAATAAAGTTCTTAGACAAAGAAATTGAGTGAGATCTCAGAATTCCCTAAAATTGCTATGGGTTGTGATTCCAGCTGTTTTGTTTAGCTGTGAATAAGCTCTATTTGTCAGTTATTGCAAAATTGACCAACTTGTTTCTCAATCAGTGTTGTGTGCAAGAACTTGCATTGCTTCTTCAACTTGAACACAGTAAGAAATATTTTCATTCTTGCCATGTACATGGCCTATAGCATGCCCTTTAAGCATGTCTTTGCACTTACCAGAAGGAAAAAGAAAGTTAAAAATATGCATCAGATACCCACCAAGTGTTAGGCATCAGCCTAAGGTTCTTGTATTTTAAAACGTTCTCTTTAAAATAATGCATTTCTAACAGGTAATGAAATAAATAATCCAAACAATATTCATTTTGTAAATTGACTGGTATGTGGTCATGATGAAAAGAAAATAAGTATTTCTTTAGTTTGGCGTAGCAATGCAGATTTGAATTACAGAGCTCTGTGAAAATTCAGTAAAAGAGAGATTTTTCAGCAGTAACAGATCAAACAACATACAAGAAAATCTCAGAGCCCCTTCTCCATCTAGTTTACTTTTGTCGTCAGGATTATCTTTGTACAATTCAGGTTCTGGTGTCAGAAGAGAACTCAACAAATAAGCCTGGGCTCCATGCTTATCTGTGAACTAGTCATTGTGGCAGGAGGAATGGAAATTATTAGGGTCATATCAATGAAGATCCACCCCTGAAAGTAGGAGTAGATTAATACTGTCCTAATCTCGTGGCATCTACAGAGTGTACAAAAGGTGGGTTAAATGCTCTGAAGGCTACCCAATTATACAAAGCAGATGAATTCTGGGGAAATGATAAGTGGAAAAAAAAAAAAAAACTAAGTTGAGTAAACAAGGAAAAACTAACAGAAAAGATTTTCTGGAGTTGGCTACAATTCTCAATCAGAAAATATGAGTAAGTTTATTTTACTTTTAGTCCCAAATAAAATGGTTTAATAAGAAAAAAATATATAAAGATTGGCATGGCATGAGCCATCATTTTTCTTTGTATTTTTCAACACTGCCTACATACAGCTCTCTAGTGGAGGCTGTCTTCATCCCCCTGCACCTGTCTGGCACCTGTTTGTTTCACGGTTACCATAGAGTTGTTCTGAGGGGAGGCTCTGAACTTTGGGTTATACCCACCTGGGGACATTAACCTGGTTTATTCTCAACCCCTAGATTTTATTACTGTGCAGTATTTCACACAGACTACTGCTCTGTTGGAATGATCCAGAGACCTAGAAATCCAGGACATAATTTTGGAAATCTGCCTAAAGGAACAGACACTATTCTCCTTCCAAATATTTATCATGTGACTCTTTTTAAGAGACAACAACAAGCAAGGAGTGCTGTCTGACACTCCCACGCTTGCTGGTATACATCTGAACTCCTAGCCAAAAACCATCTCTTCTGCTTTACATTTTCTACCTGAGAACTGCTAATGAACAAGAAATACATTTTATCAGTCATTTATACTTAAGTGTCAATGAGTCTGAGGGAATGGAATAAGCAAGATAATAGGAACAGGAGAGAAAGTAAGGTGTCAGGATAATAAAAAAATCCTGTGTTTTCAGAGAAGGGAACAATTCTGAAAGTAAAATTATAGTAGCTAAGATAAATGACATCCACTTTATAATTGGGTCCAGGGTATACTCAGGCCTCATTGCAGCATTTTTTTAAGTGAAGCGTAGTTGATTTTGGGGCTTCCCAGGTTGTGCTAGTGGAAAGAATCCTCCTGCCAATGCAGGAGATGCAAGAGATGTTGGTTCAATCCCTGGGTCGGGAAGATCCCCTGGAGTAGGAAGTGGCAACCACTATTCTTGCCTGGAAAATCCCATGCCCTGAGGAGCCTGGTGGGCTACAGTCCATGAGGTCACAGAGAGTCAAGAAACAGCCAAGTGACCGGGCACACAGTTGACTGACAATGTTGTGTTAGTTTCTGGTGTACAGCAAAGTGATTCAGTTTTATACATATGCATTCCTTTTCATATTATTTTCCATTATGGTTTATTACAAGATATTGAATATAGTTCCTTGTGCTATGCAGGAAAACCTTGTTATTTATCTCAGTGTTTTTAATGTAGGTACAGAACAGTTGTATAATGCAACTCTGTCACATTGTTTTAGGGAAGATAAGGGGACATCAAGGAATAAGAAAATCATCCTGAGCAGAGAGCCCTGCATCCTGTCTCCACTGTCTGCTCTGCCGCTTGCTGCCTGTGTGATCTGGGCACGTTCTTTAACCTCTGAGTCTCTATTTCTTCATTTGAAAACTGGAGATAATGACATTTATCTCACAATATAATTATGGGAATGAAAATGCAAGGTATATGAATAAACCAGTGTAAAGTTATCGTAACATTAGCCACACTCGAGCAGTCCTTGTCATGGTGGGAAGGGGGTGAACAAGAAGAGAAAAATGGGGGAGAAGATCTTTCTTGTAACTACAACCTTTGCAGCAGAGAAAACGTTCAAGTGTGCTGTTAAGCTTCTATTTTTAAGTCCAACAAGAGACATTGACAGTGACATAAATGACCCAGTTCCTTTCTTTACATTCTTCACAGAGTCACTGAGGAGGTGAGATGGGTACCAGAGACACACACAAAAAGGAAGCAAAGAATCAGTGTCAAGATGAATAGATAAAAAGTTACGGTGCGTATTTACAATGGGACATTACTCAGCTATATAAAGGAACAACTTTGAGCTAGCTGAAATTAGGTGGATGAACCTAGAGCTTGTTAGACAGAGTTAAGTAAGTCAGAAAGATAAAATCAAACACTGCATGTTAATGTATTAACATATGTATGTTAATGCATGTTAATATTATGTATGTTAATGCATGTTAATATTATGTATGTTAATGCATGTTCATTCATGTATGTGGAATCTAGAAAAATGGTACTGAGGAACATATTTTCATGGCAGGGATAGAGATGCGGATGTAGAGAATTATCTTGGGGACTCGGTGGGGAAGGAGAGGCTGGGATGAATCAAGTGAGTGGCATTGACATACGTATGCCACCACTTGTGAAATAGCTAGCTAGTGGAAGCTGCTGTGTAGCACAGGGAACCCAGCCCAGAGCTCTGTGAGGACCTAGAAGGGTGGGATAGGGGAGGACCAGAAAGCTCAGGAGGGAGGGTATATGTGTATATTTATGGCTGATTCACATTGTTGTGTGGCAGAAACTAACACAACATTGTAAAGCAATTATCCTCCAATTAAAAAAACAAAACACTGTCAAATAAGCAATGCAGTAAGGGCTGTAACCAGACAAAAGAAGCTTAAGAAGATCAGGAAGGGCTTCATGGGAGAAATGATTCTGGCTGTTTTTGGAAGGATGGCTAGATACAGAGAAATGCTATGATCTTCCCTTGGGATCCCAGAAACCAGCAGAGATGGGTAGTGGATGACCTGCTATCTGGAGCAAACAGTGCTTCCTTTCCTTCCTCTGCTGTGGACCAGAGAGCACCAGAAAGCTGAGAAACAAGGTGAGTATAACAACTGCGTTGATGTGGGAAAAAGCAAACCAGATGCAGATCACCAGCTCCATATAAACCATGGGCTTTGAGGACATAACTAATTCAGAACAAAGTATGGTCATAGCATCCAAGGTAGGGGTCCAGGCAACCCCAAGTCTTTCAGAGCTAAGAGGTGTGCCCTTGGTTTAATATGCTGCTCTCCCTTCCAGAGGAAAAACCCAAGCCCTGATGGGTATAGGTGTTCAGAACCAAGATGACTACTGGGGGACAGATTCAGAACAGCAGGCATTCCCAAGCTAGTGGCAGCCCTAACTGGGACTTCCGTAAGGTTAGAATTTCAAAGGACAGTTTCACCAGGAATGCAGGAATTTTTCTCTCCTTCTGGAAAAAACAACAACAACAACAAACAAACAAAAAACCCTTGACATTCTCTGGGTTTTAATTTCCTCATCAATAAAATGATGCTGAACTACAGTGTCACCATAAACACTCTCCTACACTTCCCTGCCATATGTTAATGATTCTCCTTGTCCTTCTGAACATTTTCTCCTCAGTTGATGGCTGGATATTTTTAAGACAGTTCTTGTTCTGTGAACATAAAGTTGAGAGGAAAATGGGAACAAATATTAGCAATATTTAATCTCACGCAATCTTATGCACAGGGATTTTGTGATGACATTGACGAAACTCTAGTTCTTTTAAAAAAAAAAAAAGCCTCCAATTAGATACAGCCATCTTCTTGTAAATCAGAGGACTGGCTAAAATGATGTATCACCTTGAAAGTGTACATTAAAAACAAAGTAATGTGAAAATAAAAGCAATATTATTGAACTGGATGGGCTAAGGGACTCTTATCTTTGAATGTAGATCTTCGCTTAGTAATATCTGTGTTTTCTTTCACTGCACAAGAGTTAATGTCTGCCAGGTACTTTCAACTCCTTAGAAAAAAAAAGTGCTTAAATAAAATATGAGGTGTCCCCTTGAGTGGTGAGCTTTGACCTCCAAATCCAAGGTGGAGGGGTTTAAATTCAGGGGAGCTGGAAACCCATTTGTTTTGCTTCACAGCTTCTCATCTGATTTGCTGCTCATCTTAATGGCGTAGATCTGAAGGTAAGTTTTATTTCCATTCATAACTCAAGGTTGGAGTCTCCCAGCATTTAATGATGGTATTTTGACTATCCAACGATTTTAGAGAAAAACAATCACAAGTTATCGTGGATTCAGGGGATCCCCTGCTCTTCGCTTCCCTCCAAGAATCCCTGTGTGGCAACAGAAACCATTTCCTTCCCCAACAGAGAAACCGCTCTTATCTTGAGATCCTGATCTTAACCAAACACTCTTACAATAAACCAGACAGCCTGATGTTTGATACCATTAGCCTCTGACCCCTGAAAAACTTCCTCAGAAGGGAACCGATTATCAGACCGTTAACAAGACTTGGTCATCCAGAAAGGCACCAGTGCCAAAAGATAGGAGAAGGTTTTTTATTAACTTTGAAAAAAACAGAACATTTTCTCAGTTCAGTAGGTGTGTTGGAGGGGAAAGGAAAGAGAATAAATAAAGAGAGCCTTTTTGAAAGCTATGCTTTTGTAACTTAAATACCAACTCACATCTATCTAACTCAGCCACGCCCAAAGTTCTAACTTGTCTTCTTTAAGGCCTTAAAAGCAGAAACTGCAATTATATTTGGAGACAAATAATATTTTTAAAGTATATAGTGATGCTCCTTAACAATAAAAAATTTGCATAATGTGACTAAGCACAAAAAAAAATCTGTAACATTAAATATTCAATTGTTTCCATATGAGAAAAAGACACTAAAAATTTTAGATATCTCCATAGCAACCTCGTGGTTAGGAAATTAGCTAAGAAAAAAAAAAAAAAAAACCGACTCCCTATTGCATTTTCTGGTCAAAATGTCAACTTAAAGTTATTTTTAAAGTCTTGGCAATCAAAACTTATACAAGCAAAAATCTAGAAAGGTAAGGAAGAGAGGTGGATAAAATAAACTCATTGGTCCACTGTGAGATTTTTTTTTTTCAGAGTCAGATTTCAAAAGCAGATTTGATGCAGAAAACAAAATTACTTCAGTTACGATTCCAAAAGTACAATATGAAATCAGGTGATATTTATCGCTCCCCACAGTAACTATCCCAACTGAGACAAGCTGAGAATTGATTCAAATAATTTTGTTTTGTTTGGATGTTGAGTTTGTTATGTTCTTTTTCTTTTGTTGCCAAAGGATGAAGGAAAGCCTGAAACCTGAATGAAAAGTTGGAGGTAACAGTGAGGAAAGCATTTGCTTTTCTGTCACTCTTTCTCTTAGTCCAGTGAATTCCTTTGGGGAAAAAATCATCTTTGTTAAACACAAAATGTAGTGTGTTGCAGATGGAAGCTCTTCGAGGGCAGCTGCCTCTGATGCAGGTGCTATCCCGTCCAGCCAAGGGCAGGTGTTGGTCATCTTTGTTTTGTTTTTTTCCTGTTTATTGGCTGAGCGGGGTCTTCATTGCTGTGTGTGGGCTTTCTCTAGTTGTGGTGTCCAGGGCTACTCTCCAATTGCAGAACAGGCTTCTTTCTGTGGCTTCTCTTGTTGCTGAGCAGGGCTCTAGAGCATGCCAACTTTAGTTGTGGGGCACAGGCTGAGCTGCTCCGGGGCATGTGGGATCTTCCCAGACCAGGGGTCTAGCCTGTGTCCCCTGGATTGCAAGGTGGATTCTTCATCCCTGGACAACCAGAGAAGCCAGGTCATTTTTCATTAGAAATACTCTCTATAAAGAAAGAGAAAATCATCTATACTTTATTTAAGAAAAAAAAAAAAGGAAGACTTTAGAAAACGTTAGGAGAATGGATTCATTTCAAGTCTTAAAAAGTCAAGTTGCCTACTATACTGAGTCACTGCAGTTGTGTCTGACTCCTGGTGACCCTATGGACTGTAGCCCACCAGGCTCCTCTGTCTATGGGATTCTCCAGGCAAGAATACTGGAGTGGGTCACCTTGCCCTCCTCCAGATCTTCCTGACCCTGGATCAAACCCTCATCTATTATGTCTTCTGCATTGGCAGGCACATTCTTGACCACTAGCATCACCTGAGAAGCCCCATTTACCTACAAAAGTGGGCAAAAGATTGGTTTCTATCATATCTGAGAATGTGAAGCACTAAGCAAAATGCACACACAGCTTTTAAGAATCAAGCATCCAATAATACAGATTCATCTTCAGAGTGCCTGAAGAACTATGGACAGAGATTCATGACACTGTACAGGAGACAGGGATCAAGACCATCCCCATGGAAAAGAAATGCAGAAAAGCAAAATGGCTGTCTGAGGAGGCCTTACAAATAGCTATGAAAAGAAGAGAAGTGAAAAGCAAAGGAGAAAAGGAAAGATACAAGCATATGAATGCAGAGTTCCAAAGAATAGCAAGGGAGAGATAAGAAAGCCTTCCTCAGTGATCAGTGCAAAGAAATAGAGGAAAACAACAGAATGGGAAAGACTAGAGATCTCTTCAGGAAAATCAGAGATACCAAGGGAACATTTCGTGCAAAGATGGTCTCGATAAAGGACAGAAATTGTACAGACCCATTTGTATAGCTCTCTTTGGAACTTTGCATTGAAATAGATATATCTTTCCTTTTCTCCTTTGGTTTTTGCTTCTCTTCTTTTCACAGCTATTTGTAAGGCCTCCTCAGACAGCCATTTTGCTTTTTTGCATTTCTTTTTCTTGGGGATGGTCTTGATTCCTGTCTCCTGTACAATGTCACTAACCTCTGTCCGTAGTTCTTCAGGCACTCTATCAGATCTAGTCCCTTAAATCTATTTCTCACTTCCACTGCATAATCATTAGGGATTTGAATTAGGTCATACCTGAATGGTTTAGAGGTTTTCCCCACTTTCTCCAATTTAAGTCTGAATTTGGCAATAAGGAGTTCATGATCTGAGCCACAATTCAGCTCCCACTCTTGTTTGCTGACTGTATAGAGCTTCTCTATCTTTGGCTGCAAAGAATATAATCAATCTGTATTCAGTGTTGGCCATCTGGTGATGTCCATGTGTAGAGTCTTCTCTTGTGTTGTTAGAAGAGGGTGTTTACTCTGACCAGTGTGTTCTATTGGCAAAACTCTATTACTCTTGCCCAGCTTCATTCTGTACTCCAAGGCCAAATTTGTCTATTACTCCAGGTGTTTCTTGACTTCCTACTTTTGCATTCCAGTCCCCTATAATGAAAAGGACATCTTTTGGGGGGGTGTTAGTTCTAAAAGGTCTTGTAGGTCTTCATAGAACCGTTTAGCTTCTTCAGCATTACTGGTGGGGGCATAGGCTTAGATTACCTTCATATTGAATGGTTTGCCTTGGAAATGAACAGAGATCATTCTGTTGTTTTTGAGATTGCATTCAAGTACTGTATTTTGGACTCTTTTGTTGACTATAATGGCTACTCCATTTCTTCTAAGGGATTCCTGCCTACAGTAGTAGATATAATAGTCATCTGAGTTAAATCACCCATCCCAGTCCATTTTAGTTCGCTGATTCCTAGAATGTCGACGTTCACTCTTGCCATCCCCTGTTTGACCACTTCCTTGATTCATGGACCTAACATTCCAGGTTCCGATACTGCTCTTTACAGCATCAGATCTTGCTTCTATCACCAGTCACATTCACAGCTGGGTTTTGTTTTTGCTTTGGCTCCATTCCTTCATTCTTTCTGAAGTTATTTCTCCACTGATTTCCAGTAGCCTATTGGGCACCTACCCACCTGGGGAGTTCATCTTTCAGTGTCCAATCTTTTTGCCTTTTCATACCTGTTCATGAGGTTCTCAAGGCAAGATTACTGAAGTGATTTGCCATTCCCTTCTCTGTGGACCACATTCTGTCAGACCTCTTCACCATGAGCCGTCCATCTTGGGCGGCCCAGCACGGGATGGCCTAGTTTCACTGAGTTAGACAAGGCATGATCCATGTGATCAGGATAAAATGGAATAGGTCTGGGAGTCAGAAAGAAAGGAGAAAATATACATTAAAAAGGGTTGTGGGACACCCAAATAAAGTTTGTAACTTTTTCATTTTTCAGAGGGCAGCTCCCTTGTGTGTGTGCTGAGTCACTTCAGTTGTGTCTGACTCTTTGTGACCCCATGGACTGTAGCTTGCCAGGTTCCTCTGTCCATGGAATTCTCCAGGCAAGAATACTGGAGTGGGCTGCCACACCCTCTTCCTGGGGAGCTTCCTGACTCACAGACCAAACTCAAGTCTCTCATGTGTCGTGCAGTGGTGGGAGGGTTCTTTACCACTAGCACCACCTGGGAACTTTTGAGGGCTCTTGAAAGTGAAAGTCATTCAGCTGTGTCTGACTCTTTGTGACCCCTTGGACTATACAGTCCACGGAATTCTCCAGAAAACTGAAGTGGGTAGCCTTTCCCTTCTGCAGCGGATCTCCCCAACCCAGGGATCGAACTCAGGCCTCCCACATTGCAGGCAAATTCTTTACCAACTGAGCCACAAGGGAAGCCCAAGAATACAAGAGTGGGTTGCCTATCCCTTCTCCAGCAGATCTTCCAGACCCAGGAATCAAACCGGGGGTCTCCCTGCATTGCAGGTGGATTCTTTACCAACTGGGCTATCAGGGAAGCCCTTGAGGGTGCTTATTAATGGCAAATATTTATTACATATAAGTGGTCCAGAATACTCAAAATAGTGAACAACAACCTTTGCTGAACAAATGAAACTTCCTTTTTTTGCAGAAAGCTCTCAAGCCAGTTATTGAAAAGAAGCCATCTTCCCTCCAAGACCACTTTCCCATGCATAGCACAAAAATGAACTTTCCCTTTCCTGACACTCTATTACATCAGGAGTGGAACTCTGGATGCTGTCATCCCTCAAGTACAATGAATCAAACAAAATCAATCAGGGTACCTCCTTGAACACAAGGAGAATGCCTACTTTATGGGCAGCCACATCAAGGGTCAGAGAGAGGCCAATGAAGAGAAATGGTTTGGGGTGGGAGAGGGGAGATTCAAATATAAATTGATAAATTAAATTCCATTAAACCATCATCAACAAAATAAATATAGCAAGATAATCCCTTCTTCCCTCCTCTGTATGTCTGTTAAAATAACTTTATGATGCCTTTTCACCTTTCAAACAAACACATCATGATCAAACCTTTGTTTCAGGGAGTAGAGAGGAAGAAGAGGAAAATTACAACAACTGTTAAAACCTGTTGATTTTTATGGTTTCCAGTGTAAAGCAGGGACATTAATATTCCCAGAAACAATTAAATGAGATGATCTAAATAAAATGGAGGCAAAATGACCGGGAGGTAAACAGATCTTCATGGATGGTAGTAGTCCTTGGAATTACTACTTTTTAAAATTTGTTATTATCATGATTTTGGGGGTGGCTCAGATGATAAAGAATCTGTCTGCAACACAGGAGACTCAGGTTCGATCTCTGGATAGGAAAGATCTCCAGTATTCTTGCCTGGAGAATCCCATGGACAGAGGAGCTTGGTGAGCTACAGTCCATGGGGTTGCAGAGAGTTGGACATGACTGAGTGGCTAACACTAACATCATGTTTAGCCCCTGACCCTTCTGACCCTTCTGTAAACCTAATTTCTTCAAACATAGATTATTTTTCTTTCTTTTTATTTTTTTGGTCTGGTTGTTACCACTTGGTTTGAAATGTATATCTTAATATCTCTTTCCATTTAAAGTGATCTTTAAACTCATTCCAAATTATTTGTAAAGTTTTCATTTTTTTCCTATTTTAACCCTCTTCATATTTCATCTTCTAACAATCCCTTTAGCTAATAAAGCTTCCCTTGTTCCATTTCTACTCCCCCACAACACCATCAATTTTCCCTCTTTCCTTTTCACTTTTCCCATGTTGGTTTCCACAATCACATCAGCACCTTTGACCACTGACAGCCAGCTAATCACTGCCCATTTCTCTGCTGACGACCAACTGGCCCTTGGGGACCATCATCTCACAGCGACACTGAGTCCTTTAGATGTTCACAAGTCAATCTGGAAAATCAAACTCCAAATTGAAAACATATTTCAGCAGAAATGAGATGCAGATTTTCCTATACACGTAGGGTTTGTTGGAAACTTGCAAGGTGGTGCCATTGTAGGGAAAAGGGAAACCAGACAGAGGGACCTGGGGTCTCAAAGGTCATGACCCAGTTCTTCCTTTTGGAGGGTTTCCAATCAATTATTTTCCCCCTTTCCTGAGTCTATGCAGTTTTAGCCTAGACCATTTTGGGGTGGAATTCTGAGGAGATAGTATTTGAGAATATGCCTCATTGAAGTATGGATAGATAGAGATTAAAAATGAAATATAAAACCCTCCTCCATATCCTGGCCACAGCTCATACACATAATGAGAATTGCCCACATCTTTTCTGGAATGGCTCCTTGGAACCCGAGCTTTGCAAAGGACCACTACTTGCCAAAAAGGATTTAGAAAGGCAAGCTAGTGTTTCCTCTCCCATCTCCTTAGAATTAAGACTTACAGGATCCTTCATGTGCCAGAAGAGTTAAGTGATGAAATAGAGTCCCTTCTTATACCTGGTTTATTCTGAATCCTTCTGCTTTTAAGGGCATTTACTATTTTCAGCTTCCCATTATCATGTGTGAGTGTGTACTAAGTCACTTCAGTCATGTCCAGTTCTTTGCTCCGACATGGACTGTAGCCGGTCAGGCTCCCCTGTCCATGGTGATTCTCAAGGCAAGAATACTGGAGTGGGTTGCCATCCTCTCTTCCAGGGGAATCTTCCCAACCCAGGATCAAACCTGCATCTCTTAATGTCTCCTGCATTGGCAGGTGGGTTCTTTACCACTAGCACCCTGGGAGCCCTCCCATTATCACAAACGTTTGCAAAACAGAGAAAAAAGTATCATTATTGAAAATAAGACAAATTTCAAATCAGGAGTTAAAATAACAACTAGAAGAATGTTCACCTCCTCCACCATACTTCTTTCATTCACTAGAAATTTATTACCAATTCAGACAGCACATAGCTTTCCAGTGTTCATTGTATCATCTACCATAATTCTTATCTAAAACAGGGATTTTGTGAGAAAAATTACTGCTGGTAATAAAAGTGATAAGAACTAACAATTATCCAACTGTTTCTATGTTCCAGGAACTTTCCTTTAACATTCAGATTAGTTAGCATAATGATAACTGCTGTTGTTTTTTTTTTTAAAGAGTCCCTAAAATTCAGTGGTTTCAACAGATAGAACCTTATTTCTCACTTACATGAGTCCAAGACTCAAAAAAAAAAAAAAAAAAAGGACATCCAAGACTCTCCTCCTTGTGGTCATTTAGAGACCAAAACTGACAGCTTCAATACCATCTTTAATACAAGGTGTCCATGTTTGCTGTAAGCAGCATCATTGCCTTCATCAGGAAACAGAGAAAAGAGTAAGTACAGAATCCAAAAGTTTTTCTTAAGCAAGACAGAAGGAACACAGCTATAGCCCTGTTAATGAAAGAGAGAATGGATTGGGGTAAACAGCCAGTAGTTTGAATAATAGCAGTTTACAGATTATCGATTATCATTAGATTCAGTCTTCGAGAATAATTTTAGGATTAAAATATATTTATGGCTACAAGTACCTACGATAATGAATGAAATATTGTTAAAGATGTAATAAATTGAAGCTATTATTTGTAATTTCTTGTTGTGACTTAGAAACATTTGCTAATTCCTGAATGTATTTGATTTACAGTTCATGAAATGAGATGTGTCTGACGTGGGACTCCTAGAATTTTTACTGTTGTTAATCTTGAAAATGAAAATGCTATAAATTTAAAATTGCAAATAGCTATCTCCTTTCCAAGAAGCAGAGGCTGAATTGGGTAGCAGACTACTTCTCCAGTTATGAGAGCAGAAGTCAAAGACTAAATTGAAATCCTGTTAGGTATCTAATTGTATTTTTTTAAGTGGAAGAAAAAGACAATATCTTCTCTAAACCTTTAAAGGAGCTGTATCCCCTAACTTCAGATTGACTAGTGAAACAATGAAACAGGTTTGGTGCTGATTAAAACTACATTTCTCCAGACTCTGTTTCCTTTAAAGACATTTTTACTATAAATGGAATTACATGGCCCTGTGCCTGCATTTATTGCTTGTTCACAGGAAATGTATATGTTTATATAGGTCTGTGTGATTCCTTTGCTTTAAATCCTTGCTTGTGACTTTACTGAAGGACAATGCTCCTTATCTTAATAAAAATGGTTAATGATTGATAATACATGAATGAGCTCACTCTAGCCTTTGTTATTTGCACTCTAGATTTAATTCCTTAAAAAAATAAATTGTCTCAGGGTAAAATCAGGGCTCTTCTGAGGGCAGAAGTGACATCCCTTAAAACACTCAAAATAGCTATGCATTAAAAGTGGTTCAAAGATTTTTCAGTTTTACTGGTTGTGACAGGAGTGATTCAAGATATCTTTCTCCTGATTGTTACCTTTCACCCAAGGGTGAATTAGTAGGAGAAAATGAGAGTGAAAATAAATACTAAATGGCAAATAAAGATTACAATAATGACTTAACTTGTGTAATAGTTTATTCTTTTCAAATAATATTTCTATACGCTTAACTGATGTGATTCATTTCTGAAACAAATATTTGTGCACATCATATGAACTAAAGATTCAACAGGGCACAAGACAGAGTCCTTTCTAGACTTCGAGGCAGAGTTTTAAATGATAAAATACAAGAAATAGCTACAACTTTTAACAAGTTCTTGAAAGGAAATAAAAATGACAGTGCTATGCAAAGTAACAGGGAGGAAAGCTCTACCTTAGCCAGGATAGTAAGGGAAGTTTTATCATTTAAACAATGAAGAGAAAGAGATTCAGAAGAACTAAATGACTAGACCAGAGGTGCACAAGCAGAGAGAGAGCCAGAAGGAAATTCTAAATCCCATCCACACAGCAAAATTGGAAAAAAATAAGAATTTTCACGTTTGCATTTGATGATTTGAAAAGGTACAAGACATATTAATATTACCCTTGAAATACCTGAAAACTGCATTCTTTATTTTATATTGGAGTATAGCCAACTACCAACGTTGTGATAGTTTCAGGTGGACAGCAAAGGACTCAGCCACACATATGCATGTATCCACTCTCCCCCTACCGCCCCTCCCATCCAGGCTGCCACATAACATTGAGCAGAGTTCCCTGAGCTATACAGTAGGTCCTTGTTGCTTATCCATTTTAAATATAGGTGTACATGTTGATCCCCAACTCCCTAACTATCCCTTCCCCCATCCTTCCCCTTCTGGTAACCATAAGTTCATTCTCGACGTCTGTGAGTCTGTTTCTATTTTGTAAGTAAGTGCATTTGTTCCATTTCTCTTTTTTAGATTCCACATATAGAGGATATCATATGATATTTGGCCTTCTCTGTCTGATTTACTTCACTCAGTATGATAATCTCCAGGTCCATCCTTGTTGCTGCAAATGACATTTCATTCTTTTTACTGGTCTTTTGTTCTTTATAATCTTAGGTTGACTAGATGCACCTTTGAATGTGGGGCAGAAATAAGAATATCCCTCTCTCTTTTCTAGGAAATTAGCAGCAGCCAGGCTTGTTGACAGAAGGAGTCTGATGGGCAATCAACTGATAGTGACAAATCCATTCATTGGTGTGGTGGGCTCCTGCCACTAGCTGAAATGTCACCAACATAGTTGTAGGAAAGATATCCTCTGTTGAGTGCAGCTGTGGCTCCACAGCCAGCCCTCGTAGACGTCAGGCACTTTCCTGAGGGAGCAGTTATCAGCCTCTCATAATCCGCCATGGCTCCAGAGGTAAGGCTCCTATGCTGAAGGATATTCACCCACTGCCATTTCCAAAGAATCTCTCCAATCATCTACTGCTATTTTTCCTCTTTCAAGAACCTTCCAGCTATTTAATTAGTGGGTTGAGACATAGCGGGAATTCCCTGTGGTCCAGTGGTTAAGACTCCACATTTCCATTTCAGAGGACTGGGGTTCCATCCCTGGTTGGGGAACTAAGATCCTACAAGCTGTTTGGAACAGCCAAAGGGAAAAAAGACCTAGTGAGAACAAAGAGAAATTTTTCAGTTTCATCCCCATCACTTTAGTCACACGCACTTTCCAAGTATTTTTGGAAAAATTGCATAGAATGTCCAATTTAAAATTCTACCTCTACCATGAGGTTTTCTGAGCCCTAACTTTAAAAATCTCCTTGTCTTCACAATTCCCATCTCATCCACAGTTTCTGCTATTTATCATGTCATTATTGAACACTAGGGAGAAAAAGGACCCAAAAAAAGATACTCTATTAGCATTAATTGAGCACAGATCAGTTGTTCTATGAGTTTTTAAAAACTCATCATCATAATTTTTCAAAGCAAATTTTTCAAAGTAAATATTGTGGAGATGCTATGAGGGTGCTATTTATTGAGCATTTATTATCCAGAACTGAGCACCACACTGGATTCTTTATTCATATGTATCGCTGCTGAATCCTATGAAGTGTGTTTTATTCCCTTCACTTCCCAGATGAGGAAACTGAAGATTACAAAAGTATACAAGGGCACCCCTGACCTGATACCTTAGCTCATAGGATACCTTGGGGAAAATTAGAAAAATGTCTCTCCAGGTGGAAGCAAACCAGGGTGTATGGTTTAGCAAGCAATTGATGTCTCTGTTTTATTAAGAAAAATAAGCCTCTTCTTGCAAGTGAAAACAGCTCTTGTGTCAGGATACTAGATTGAAACAGCAGAATAAGGGCTGGGTTTCAGATCCTACTCACTTCTTGAGTCTGACATTCTTAAGCAGTGAACATCCTGCGCAACTATACCCAGCAGCCCTGCAGCACACACAGGAAAGAACAGAGCTGGGACTTGAATCTGTGTGATCTGGAGTTTGTGATCCTATAACAAGCAACTATCCCTTTAAATGTGATAGATGTCCGTAAGGGAGGGCTATTCCTTGAAAGCAATTCAGAATGCCTAGCGGTTAGGTGGCCCTAGTGGTAAAGAACTCGCCTGTCAATGCAGGAGATTTAGAGATATGAACTGGATCCCTGGGTCAGGAAGATCCCCTGGAGAAGGGCATGACAACCCACTCCAGTATTTTTGCCTGAAGAATCCCGAGGACAGAGGGGCCTGGCGGGCTACAGTCCATAACGTCACAAAGAGCTGGACACGACTAAAGTGACTTAGCGCACATGCTTGGAGGTCAAGTATTGATATGATATCAGTGAGCCTCAGAATACCTCCTGTAACTTTGCACCCCAAAGCCACTCTGGATCCACCTGTTGCTAAATGGGTTGATACCCTGGGAACATGTTGAAAGGGAGGAGAGCAGAGCCCATCCTACCAATCCCCAGAGAGCCAGGGAAACAGCAGCTGAGCACCCAGTTTTCCCAGCCCTACTTCCATCCCTTCTCTGCCTCCCTCGCACTGTGCCCCAGCATAATCATTTTAAACACAGGCCTTCAGTGTTACCTGAGACTCTCACAGCATCATTAAATCATTAAATCACAGATTTAATGATGAGCAAATGTGCAGAGTTCATGAGACAAATCATGAAATAGATCCAGGTATCCATAGTTCACTGCCCCTTCCCAGAGACACATCCACTCCTTGTGTTGCTTGGGCTTTCCCACACTCATTCAAAGCTCCCATCCTTTAATATGGAGCTGCCCTTTTTGGGGTTCAGACTTCACTGACACAGCAGGCTGAGAAAGCCCAGTGAGAATTTTAAAGTTTTAGCACCACAAACGCTCTCAGCTTCATCGCTGCAGCTTAAACTTCTACACTGTTGCACTGAGACACTCAGAGCTCTCTGGGCCAGGTCTTGCCATCTCCAGATGAGAACACCATGGGGGAGAGGGGCAGAGATGCACTGCCAACTCTTGATTCTCACTGTTGTACCCCAGCAGGACGCTACGGGGCCTTCCTCAGACAGATCTTCCCCCGATATCCTTTGCTTTAGCTCCTCTCAGTGTGTGTGTGCGTGTGTGTGCGCTCGCGCGTGCACACATGCTCAATCATGTCAGACTCTGTGACTCCTTGGAGCTCGCCAGGCTCCTCTGTCCATACGATTTTTCAAGCAAGAATACTGGAGTGGTTGCCATTTCCTATTCCAAGGGATCTTCCTGACTCAGGGATCGAACTTGAGTCTCTTACATCTCCTGCCTTGGCAGGCGGATCCCTTAACTCCGCACCACCAGGGAAGGCAACTCCTCTCAGAAGTACCTGGATAATATTATGTGATGCAAATTTCCTGAATTGTTTTGCAGTTGCAAAACACCCCCTACCAAATGGAAGAGGTTAGCTACCTGATGACCCTGAGCATGGGCACTAAGCCCCAGGCCTCTCAGAGTCTAAGGACCGAAAGCTAGCCCTGTGACACCACCCTGTGCCCTCGCCATCAGCCAACCAGGGAATCGTGCCTGAGCTGATCAGGTACTCTGGACCCCTTCTCCTCCCTCATCTAACTTTTAAAAATGCTTTGCTGAAATCCTTCGGTAAGCACAAGGCTTTTAGAGCACCTCGTCTTCCTTGCATGACCTTGCAATAAGCTTCTCCCTGCTTCCAAACTCCAGTGTTTCAGTTTGTTTGGCCTCATTGTGTGTGGGGAACAGCAACTTAGTTAACACTGCTGTGTGATTTTTCCAACCTGAAGTTAAATCCCAGGCAATATTTTGTTTCATCTATATCGTTATTACCTGTTACCTGTGGCAAAAACTTTTTTTTTTTCATGAAGACTTGTTTAATTTTAGCCCTGATCTAACTGCTCTAGCTTTTCTTTAATAACACAATTAAATAACAATATTTTCTTTTCTTTTTAAGAATTTGAAAACTAACAGATATATCCTGAGACTGAGATCTAAGGGTTTTCTGTTTTGTTTAGGAGGGGAGGGTGAGTATGGGGAGAACAGAGGAAGGAAGTGGAATTCAAATTGTGCAGGAGGACACAGAGCTGAGAAATACTGGAAAGTACTTTTTTTCCTCCTTAGATCTTCTCCAGACCCCCCTAAAGCGGGCTGCCCTCCTGCTCCGGATCTCAGGGTGACATGAACATTGCCATCTGCCACTCATAAAAGAAGCTACATTTAAGCGATGGCTTAGACGTGTCCCACCCCCCCACCCCCCACACCCCACACCCCCCCCACCCCGCCCCCGGCTCAGAATCTCCAGCAGATGGGAGACGGGCTGGGAGGTTGTGCACCTCGCCTATTCCCCCACCCCCAGCCCAGCAGCAGGGTTTACTTCAATTCCAAGTGACTCAACCAACTCTCCCCGCCAGGCTGCAGTCTAAACACTGCCCACTTGGCAGAGGGAGCGGGTGTTCCCCCGTCGTTCAGGGACCGGGTGGCCCTGAAAGGAACAGCCCGGGTCGCCCTCCTTTGCTGCTTGGGGAGCAGTGCAGGGGGCACAGAGGCATGCAGGCGAGTCATCTCCGGGTGCAAACACGTCTCCCCGGGCCCCGCGGCACGCCCTGCTGCAGAACACAGCCACATGAAACGCTACGGGCAGCAGGGGCTGGACAGCCTGTTTTCCCTCGGGGTGGGCTAATCACAAACAAGGCCATGTGCGCACGGTACATGGGGATCCCTTCATCCTCGCAGTGACGCAGCCGCAGCTGAGGCGGGGTGCGGGGAGCAGCTGCGAGAGGCCACACAGCAGCGCACCCAGGGTCTGGATGGGGTGTCTGGTGGGTCCCGGGCTTGGCAGGAGGCCTGGCGGCCCCAGACCGCAAACAGGCACTCCCAGGAAAGAGTGCTCTTGGCTGGCTCATCGTTTCAATCCACACACATTTAAGCAGGCTCAGGACTGGCCACTAAAGAAATCGGTGTTGGCAAGGGTGTGGTACAATGCCTAAGTCATGGTCTCTAGTCTCCCGGAACTCACAGACTAGTTGCAAAGACAAGAAAGCAATAAATGAATGATGACCCGTCCACACATTTACCCTTTTATTTCTAGTATTTTAGAGCTTCCCTTTAAACATGATTAAACAAAATTTAATGTTAATCAATACAGCTACTTTCCTCTGTAGAAATGCAAGGAGCAGAGAATGTGTTAACTCGGATCAGCCTCTTTTGGGTCTTCCCAGGTGGCTCAGTGGTGAAGCATCTGCCTGCAGTGCAGGAGACAGGGTTAGACCCCTGAGTGGGGAAGATCCCCTAGAGACGGGAATGGCAACCCACTCCAGTATTCTTGCCTAGGAAATCCCACGGACTAAAGAACCTGGCAGGCTACAGTCTATTGGGTCTCAAAGAGTCAGACACAACTTAGAGATTAAACAACAATAATAGCCTCTCTTGCCTCATTTGTTATTAGAAGAGCAATATTTTCTTCCTATCATCCTATGCCAGTAGGTGGATTTTTCTAGTAC
The DNA here is from genome assembly GCA_917880005.1 of Nanger dama. Taxonomy (NCBI): domain Eukaryota; kingdom Metazoa; phylum Chordata; class Mammalia; order Artiodactyla; family Bovidae; genus Nanger; species Nanger dama. The sequence goes on from CAKJTW010000075.1 coordinate 2,842,765, forward strand.
TCCCATCTTTAGCTTTGGGTATAGACCTTCAAAGATTCTAAACCCAACTGAGGGATGCCACCTTCAACATACAACAAAGTATAGGTTTAAGATTTTCTTTCCTGTTCCTGGCTGGATATCAAAAACTAGTTATCCCCATCCCCTAACCCCCAGAAAATTTTTAGTATTTGCTTATGTTCCCCCAAATCTGACTTTTAGAGATACTTTGTTTTTGACCCTGAGGACACATTTTGCCTTCTTGTGAGCTCAGTGGTGCATTTAAAAGGAAAGTGTGTTATATTTTATCCATCATCCACAGGATTTTATTAGAAAGTGCTTTCAAGTAACCTTGTCTATCAATTTTTAATATAAATTTATTTTAATTGGAGGTTAATTACAATATTGTAACGAGAAGCTGAGTGTTTCTTTTCAGATGATGTATTGCCTATATTGAACTATTGACATTCATATTCTATACACCCAAAACCCTATAAAAGAAATATTTTGTCCCAATTGAAACAGGACTGCCCTGACAGAGCTTTAAGTTCTCATCATGGTTCTCAGTCTCCTACATCTTTTGAAGGTAAGGATCTGGTTTTAAAAGTCACTAATATTTTTCTATATATTTATTTTCCTATGGATTCTGATCTAATGGCAGAATATCACTTTTGTGTTAAGAGCTCTTCTTCTTGGCAAGGTTAAATTCTAAGCAAAATGTTTCAATCAACTTACAAACACAAAGAAATATTCAATTTATATTGGAAATGATGAGCTCATCACTAGACTTTGCTGTATGAATAAAAGACCCTGAACAATACTCCTTTTAAGAACCTGAAAACCATTTTGGTTTTATAACCACTAATCCTATCTTTTCAGTTTCTCACTTGCCAAAGCACAGCCTATAAAAATGTTACTGTTGGAGCCAAGATAGAAGAAGCTCTGTGACAGAATATGCCATCCAGGGGATGAAAGAATCTTAAACCTAGAATGAAAAGATTATTAATCCAGCTGCATCAATTTTCAGAAGACAGAGGAGAATCTTAGGGAATGAAGTGATTGCCCAGTGTCACATGATGGTCACGTGATAGAGCTGCCTTCTACCTGCAAGCACAGGGGTCACATGACCTGAGCCCAATCCAGTCTTTTTCCAAACTCATCTCAGATATTCTGAGCATGTGTGTGTAAGTTTGCAGCTGTTTGTATTCAAATACACAGCACCTCCAAATAAGATGAATCAGTATAATAGGCAATTTATTTATAAGTACTAATATTTATAATAGCTATAAGTACTAAGTATTTATTAATAAGTACTGAATACTTATTATGTGCCTACTAGACGTGGAGTGTCTACCATGTCCCAGGTGCTATGTTTGACTTTGAAGGCAAAATGTCCACCAACCTGGACAAAGACCCCGCCCTTAGGAGCTTATACTGAAGATTTTAGGACTTGATCCCCGTCTAGCATCCCATGAATTTAAAATGACAGCCTCTTTCCTTCCCCAGGGTTTCATAGCTAGCTTCCAAAGAGGCATATCCATTTAAAACCTCAAAATGGAACTTCTGCGGTGGCACAGTGAATAAGAATCCGTCTGCCAATGCAGGGGCCACGAGTCCAAGCTGGTTCAGGAAGCTTCCAGATGCCACAGAGTAACTAAATTCGTGTGCCACAAATACTGAGCACACATGTTGCAATTGCTGGAGCCCAAGTGCCTATAGCCCGTGCTCCACAACAAGAGAAGCCACGGTAATGAGAAACCTGGGCGCTGAAACTACAGAGTAGCCCCCCGCTCACTGCAGCTAGAGAAAAGCCTGCACAGCAATGAAGGCTCAGACCAAAGACTCAGCAGCCAAAGAAAAACATCTCAAAATGCAGAGACTGATCCCTTTCTCCATTCTTGTTTCCATTTGTCCACACTTGTAAAGGAAGCTATCCTCAAACATCCAAGATCGTGTTCCCCTCTCCACCTCACTCACTACCACACAGACAAACACTCACAGTCCTAGGGACAGGTGATTTTCAGCGATGTAGCAATGCGCCTTAGGGAGCCTGCCTTCTCAAAGGAACTGGCAAGGCAACTCCAGACAACAGACACCTACCCGAGGTCAGAAACTTAGGGCTTCCCTGGTGGCTCAGACAGTAAAGAAAATGCCTGCAATGGAGGAGACCTGGGTTCAATCCCTGGGTCAGGAAGATCCCCTGGAATGGCTGCCCACTCCAGTATTCTTGCCTGGAGAATCTCATGGACAGAGGAACCTGGCAGATGACATACAGTCCATGGGGATCACAATGAAAGAGCCAGGCACAACTGAGCGACTACCTCTTTCACTTTCATCAAGTACAAAAGATGTTTGAGAAGGATAATGACTTGATCATAGTGGAGTTTTAGGAAAGGGAATCAGACATTAGTAAAACAGACTGGAGGAGAAGGAATATGTAGACAAATTGACCAACAGGAGGCCATCATAAGTCAGATGAAGTGATGAGAATTTGACCTAAAATAGTGAGGAGGAAATGGCATCCCACTCCAGTATTCTTGACTGGAGAATCCCATGGATAGAGGAGCCTGGCAGTTAATGGGGTCTTGAAAAGTCAAATACAACTGAGTGAGTAAGCATACAACACACAATATAGATGGGAAAAAATTACGCAGCTTTCTCAATTTGAGTTGCGTTTGCTGAGTTAATTTTGCATGTTGATAAATATATTTGATATAGGGCCAAATGAGATAGGTACTCATTTTTTCATCTGTGACTGATTTCTGTTGCTGGGTGGCAGAAGCAGGAGGGACAAATATTCAACTAATAGGATATTAGTTGAGTACTTGCAACTAGAATAGAATGGTATAATTAACTATGAATTAAATAAGTATAAAGTGATAGAACCTAATATCAACTGTCCAGTTCACCACAGACATGAAGATACTGTTTTTTTTTCAATGGACAACAAACATTCATCATTAAACCAATGATGATGATATTAATAGTCTTTGTCCCAATGTCGTAAAATATAATTGAGAGAGTTTTCTCCTAAGGATCCCAACATTAAAAGAAGTGACCCCACCAACTAACTTATCATCTAGTTTGGACTAGATGAACATAGATACCTCTTTTGTTTGCTGAGGATTCAGCACCCTTTCATCTGAGTGAAGGGAAATTTGAACTTTCCCTGGTGGCTCAGATGGTAAAGAATCCACCTGCAAAGTGGGAGACCTGGGTTCAGTCCCTGGGTTGGAAAGATCCCCTGGAGGAGGGCGTGGCAACCCACTCCAGTATTCTTGCCTGGAGAATCCCATGGACAGAGGAGCCTGGTGGGCTGCAGTCCATGGGCCTGCAGTTGGACATGACTGAGGGACCAAGCATGGACAGACAGAACTTCCCTGGTGGCTCAGTGGTAACGAGTCTTCCTGTCAACATAGGAGACATGGGTTCTATCTTTGGTCCAGGAAGATCCTACATGCCGCACGTGCAGCAACCAAGCCTGTGATCCACAGTTGTTGATCCTGTGTGCTAGAGTCAGCAAACTGCAGCCAATGACACCTGTGCACCCTAGACCCTGCAAGAGAGGCCCTGCAGTGAGAAGCCCGCGCACCACAACTGGAGAGCAGCCCACAGCAGTGAAGATGCAGCACAACCAAAACAGAGAGACAGATAAGAATAATTATCAGCTGGAAAGAAAGAATTCAACTTTCCTGAATGTTGACAAAGGGCCTCCTGGAGAAAAATCTATTTCCAACCTTTGCCTCAGGCTGGGATGCTGAGAAATTTCTGCCAGAAACAAAAAGTACACAAACGTAGATGGTTAGGATGTGTGCAATCTGAAAAGTTAATGTATCGACAGAGTAACTCCTCTGTGTGGGAAAACCACATGAATTCTGTGATAATCATTTGTGAAAGAAAGAAAAATATGTTGTGTTTCAGAACAGAGTGAAAGAATTTCGCTCAGTATCATAAAAATCACTGTTAGAGCAGGGGGAAACCTGAATCCCAAAGCAACTATTAAAATGAGGACAGTAACAAATAGTGATCCCTCCATAAATTTACTCTGATGGTTATACCTTGTGGTCCACCTTTTGCCAAACTGTCAGCAGCAAGACATGCAGACAGACGTAAGCTTTAAACTGTTTAACCCCACCTAGGAGTGCAATTAGGCAACGAGTTCTGACTACAGTGAAATGGTACCAATCCCTCCTCTGTGATGTCATGGTTCTCTTCTCATCAGAGAATAATCTCAAATTCCTCTGCAACGCCCTTTGTTTCTACAACTTTGGGTGGATATTATATATAAAAAGCACAAGTGTGTCTCCTTTCAGGTTAGAAATGATTGCATCATTCACAGGGTCCCCTCCCTGCCTTTGAAATAAAATAACTCCCCTCTTCTCATTTCCACAGGTATAGGATGGCAGAAGAGACTTCAGATGGACTACAGAAAAAAAAAAATGTTGATATTCTAGATGGAAAAAGCATCATAATAGAATACAAATAAGGACTTCCTTGGAGGTCCGGGGGTTCCAAGGCAGGGGACGTGGGTTCGAACCCTGACTGGGAAACCAAGGTCTTAGGTGCTACACAGTGCAGCCAAAAGTTTTTAAAATAATAATTAATTAATGATATAAAAATAAACCATAAGATTAGAAGAGGGCAGTTAACTTAATGGGATCCATAGGCAAAAGAGAACCTCCCATCAAAAGGAGAGCTTCTTGAGAGTCCATTGCCTATTTGGGATTGTTCTGTGTCAGATGCTGTCTTTATTTTGCTAACAGCAAAGAATGAGAGGTTAAGAGCTAATGGGTCTAGAATTCCATTAGGCTCCTAGGTTACGGATTTCTCCGTCACTCAGCCAGAGCTGCTGTTCATTTGTCCTGTGAGAGCTCAAGGCAGTGGAGATTCATCTACGCCTACGGCCAAGACTCAGAGGAGAGGAGAGAGCACTGGTCTTCTGAGTGTAAAAGTGTATGTGTTCTTTGGTCAAAAAGAGAAGGAAAAGGTGGAGAAAGACACAGCAGGCAAGAGTGGGTAAAAATAAATACTGATAAATAAATAATGACTCTGCCATTAAGCCAAATATGAAAGAGATTTGCAAGGCATGTAAAATGTCACTCTCCTTATCAGCCTTTTTGTTGGGAAAAATATAGCTTTTTTTAATTAAGTGTGTATATTATCACATAATTGGTTTATTGTTCAGTTCAGTTCAGTTCAGTTCAGTCACTCAGTCGTGTCCGACTCTTTGGGACTCCGTGAATCCCAGCACGCCAGGCCTCCCTGTCCAACACCAACTCCTGGAGTTCACTCAGACTCACTTCCATCGAGTCCGTGATGCCATCCAGCCATCTCATCCTCTGTCGTCCCCTTCTCCTCCGGCCCCCAATCCCTCCCAGCATCAGAGTCTTTTCCAATGAGTCAACTCTTCTCATGAGGTGGCCAAAGTATTGGAGTTTCAGCTTTAGCATCATTCCTTCCAAAGAATCCAAGGGCCGATCTCCTTCAGAATGGACTGGTTGGATCTCCTTGCAGTCCAAGAAACTCTCAAGAGTCTTCTCCAACACCACAGTTCAAAAGCATCAATTCTTCAGCGCTCAGCCTTCTTCACAGTCCAACTCTTGCATCCATACATGACCACAGGAAAAACCATAGCCTTGACTAGATGGACCTTTAGTCGGCAAAGTAATGTCTCTGCTTTTGAATATGCTACCTAGGTTGGTCATAACTTTTCTTCGAAGGAGTAAGCATCTTTTAATTTCATGGCCGCAGTCACCCTCTGCAGTGATTTTGGAGCCCCAAAAATAAAGTCTGACACTGTTTCCACTGTTTCCCCATCTATTTCTCATGAAGTGATGGGACCAGATGCCATGATCTTCGTTTTCTGAATGTTGAGATTTAGGCCAACTTTTTGCTCTCCTATTTCACTTTCATCAAGAGGCTCTTTAGTTCTTCACTTTCTGCCATAAGGGTGGTGTCATCTGCATATCTGAGGTTATTGATATTTCTCCTGGCAATCTTGATTCCAGCTTGTGTTTCTTCCGGTCCAGTGTTTCTCATGATGTACTCTGCATAGAAGTTAAATAAGCAGGGCGACAATATACAGCCTTGACGTACTCCTTTTCCTATTTGGAACCAGTCTGTTGTTCCATGTCCAGTTCTAACTGTTGCTTCCTGACCTGCATACAGGTTTCTCAGAAGGCAGGTCAGGTGGTCTGGTATTCCCATCTCTTTCAGAATTTTCTACAGTTTATTGTGATCCACAGAGTCAAAGGCTTTGGCATAGTCAATAAAGCAGAAATAGATGTTTATTGTTACTATGTTTAAATAAAACGTATTTTTTTCTAAGAAAACTGAGGAAATTAAAAATTTCTACATACTAAATATTTATAGATATAAACCACATAAACAAATGTTCTATGGAGTCCCCAATAATTTTTTAAAGTTTTTTATTTATTAAAAAATAATTTTCTCAATAATTTTTAAGGAAAAAGTTTGAAAACTGCTAACCTAAGCTGACTATGCTTCCATTAGCTTTCACTTTTAATATTTTGTCTGATAATTCTGAAGAACATTTGCTATAGTTTGTTTGTGAAATGATAATAGTAGAAAATATTTTACATCACACTGTAATTCTATGATAATGGAAAATTAGGACAGAAATGTGGGGGTAAATAAATAATATTGCTTGAAAACATAAATAAATAAATAAGTAATGACAAGTATTCTACAGTATTTACAGTCTACATGCTTTTCTATGCACTCTTATTTGCTATAATGGTGCCATGTTAAGTCACTTCAGTCATGTCCAACTCTTTGCCACTCTATGGCCTATAACCCATCAGGCTCCTCTGTCCATGGGATTCTCCAGGCAAGAATACTGGAGTAGGTTGCCATGCCCTCCTCCAGGGGATCTTCCCGACCCAGGGATTGAATGTACATCTCTTACGTCTTCTACATTGGCAGGTGGGTTCTTTACCGCTAGCGCCATCATTCTGTACTTTCAATACGCACTGGGATTTGGTGGTGGTGGCAGGGGGTTGCCACACTACATGGCATTTAGAATCTTGGTTCACTGACGAAGCATTGAACCCATGCATCCTGCATTAGGAGCAATGAATCTTAACCACTGGACCACCAGGGAAGTCCCAATACACACTATTATTTTAGATAACAAAATTAAGATTTAGAAAGGATAAGTACTTTGTCCAAAATTGAGTGGGAAATCAAACACAAAATCTTTACTCCAATCTTTTTTTTTCTTTTTTCTCTGGAACACAAGACTTCTAGGTTTCATTTGGGGATCAGTTTCTTTGTGGATGTTTAACGGCCAGTTATCTTTAGATGAACAAACACCCATTTTTCTGGATGCTATAATTAAAGTCTTCTTTTTCCCAACCAATTTTAACTGCCATTGGAGAACTCGTTGCTAGTTCAGCCTGTTCCCAACTAGCAGACGCTGACAAAGATTGAGGGGAGGTGCGCAGCCCTGGTAAAGACTGTGATAGATGTGCAGGTCCCTATGCCCTGTGGAGGATGTGTGTCCTTTCGCAAGGATCATTTCCAGCTGGTTGGCTTGGATTCGAGATTCTAATTCCCAGAATAGATGTTCCCTCATTTGTTTATCAATCGTGCCCTGAAATAGGCTATTTGGTCCCCAAAGTCTCCAGTCATTCCAATTTCCATCTCCTGGCACAATTTCACGGTAATTATAGACCTGCTCTGTATCTCATCCACCTCCATGGTGGATACAATTTTATGTTTGGGCAGTGGTCTCCCTATGACTGGACCCATGATGGTTATAGTGTGATGAACTGATAACTCCCTGCCTACGTGGACTTTTGCTGATTGCTAGTTATCAGCTCATTTGCTAATTATCTTATCAAATAATAAGAAATGGCTGTTTATTGGGCATGTGAGCACCAGGTAGTGTGCTAAGCATTTTATCAGGGTTATTGAAATTGTTTCTTAAAATATCCTTGTGAGAGACAGGCATCACTGATCCCATTTAAACTTGAGCCGACAGGATAGCTTCTGCAAATGTGTATGAAAGCAAAGAGATAAATTCGTTCAAAACAACTTGAAAAGAACATTTAATGTGATGGGAAAATAAGGGTCTACATGGCTTTTAATCATTTGATTTACATATTGTGTATTTTTGGCTGTGCTGGGTCTTCGTTGCTATGTGGACCTTTCTTTAGTTGTGGCGAGTAGGGGCTATTCTCTAGTTGTGGTGCATGGGCTTCTCATTGCGGTGTTTTCCCTTGTGGATCACGGGCTCTAGGGCATAAAGGCTTCAGTAACTGTGGCACGTGTGCTCCATAGTTGCAGTTCCCAGGCTCTAGAGCACAAGCTCAATAGTTGTTGCGCACGGGCTTAGTTGCTCTGCAGTTTGTAGGAGCTTCCCAGAGCAGGGATCGAACTTGTGTCTCCGGCATTGGCAGGTGGATTCTTTAACACTGAGACAGCAGGGAAACCCAGGGTCTATGTGTTTAAGTCCTTATAAAACATGCACAGAAATCATAAATCTTTATATTATCAATAAATGACTATTTGGTGATCACTTGCCCCTTAACCATCCAGAAAAATTAGAGCTAAGAAGTTATGAGAGAACTTCCTTAGAGCCATATTGTTTCATTTTGGAAAAGGGGCTGGGGAGAGAGGGACAGTTAGACACACACACACAGACACACACAGCAGTCTTTGCTGCTTAGATAAACATGAAAATCTGAAAACTATCAACAGTGACTTCTGAGGAGTCGGACACGACTGAGTGACTAACACACACACAGACATATTGAAATGCACTGGGAGTTCGTTACACTATTAGAAAAGGATAGAGGCTGTTTACTATTATTTACCCAGATTAACCATAATGATGAGATACGTCATAAACTAGTTCATGAGTTTCACACTTAGGCGATTACAGTGTTACATGGGGTAATGACTAAACAGTGACAGGTAAAGTCCTTCCATGTTGGCTAAAATGAATAAGTACTGACTCCTCAGTGGGGACTGAGGATTTTGGACACACCCAGACTTCTATAGCTATACACCAGTAATGTGAAAATGAGATCCATCTATTATAATTTAAAGGTTTTTATCTTCTACAAAGGCTTGACATCATTGCTCTTGACAGTTATAATTATGCAGGGGCCTATCCTAGGCCTGCCTATGGGTACCTGGAATCCTGTCTTTGCTAGGGAATTTAAATTCCCAGTAATTCCACTGTCCAGCCTGGAGGATAGCTCCAGACAAGCAAATAAATAACAGTTTTGGAGAGGTTTTTTTTTTCTTTTTCAACATACAGGTTCCTAGTTCCCTGACCAGGGACTGAACCTATGCCCCCTGCAGTGGAAGCTCAGAATCTTAACCACTGGACCTCCAGGAAAGTTCCTAGCTGTTGGTTTTGAAGAGCATTTATTTCACAGTCTTCTCATAATAGAAGACAAAGGGTATAGTTATCAATGTCCCAATGGCTCCAGGAGGGCAGGGGCGCTTAACCTTATGATCTAGCACAATACCAGGCACTTAATAATGGCTCAGGGAATAATGATTATTCCAGGTCCTACGGTCTGCTACTAACTGCCTGTGTCATTTTGGTCTAGCAATTTAATACAATAAGTCACATGAGACTTCACGGATGCTTACTATCTTTTCCAATTCTGATATTTTACTAGTTTTTGACTAAAATCCCTGGGTGTTCACCAGTTTACTATAATGACGACAAAGAAAAACAGTGTTCCTCCCAAAAACACTAAAATGAAATAATCCCTGTCTCCTTCATTCAACCAATCTGTGAGTCTTCTTCACTCAGTCTATCCTCTGCCAAGGGAACACCCTTTGCTCATATTTTATAAAAGAGTTTTCAAATCCAACCCATTGCAATATTAACATGGTTTCTTGACCAGAGTAGGAAACATATATAGATTTGATCTGATACTGTTCCCTTTTTGGTTCTCAGAATTTATGTCTCATTTAGGACTTTCATTACCCAATTAAATCTCTTACACCTTTTTTTTTTTTTTTTTTTTCCTGAGTGTGTGCCCAATCATGTCTAACTCTGTGACCCCAAGGACAGGAGGCTGCCAGGCTCTTTTGATTTGTTTATAAAAATACCTCTTCTCTCCACCACCAGGAGGCAGTGTTGAAGTATTTAGCTCTAGGCTAAAGAAAGAACCCATCAGCCCAGGTAGGTAAGGAACTTGACTTACCAAGTTTGGAGGTTTCCCTAGATACTCTGCTTCAAGAAATATAAAACATATCCTAATCACCAGCAGGTCCATGCAATTGTGATGGAAGATGTTCACTTGAAAATAGTCCTGGAAGAGAACTTGGGGTGGTTTGATTTGAACTGGTTTAAAGCTACCCTAGACTTTGTCTCAAGTGGGATCTGAAAGTAAAGACAAATTTTCTGTAATTTATGAAAAAAATATTAAAAATTAAAAGTGCACTCCTTTTGCCTCAAAAATTTTCAAGCGTTTCTCCAAAGGAGATCAGGATAAAAGTTTAACTTGAGAAAAATAGTAAACATCTTGGGAATGGTTAAATAAGGTATGGTACACTCCCAAGGGAAACATCATGCAGCTTTTAGATGGAAAAAGACTGCAAAATAGCACATGCATTTAGATCCCCAAATTTTCTATGTGTACATTTTTGAACCATTAAGAACACTGTGTACTGAAAATTATCTTTGCTTGTATCTAGATAATGAGACTATGGTGATTAAAGAAAGTTTTTATTGAGTCTAAAAAGAGAGAGAAAAAGAAGTAACCAACAGTCCTAAAAGATGCGTTCACCTGTTGGAATCCAGTTTTTAAACTTACCCAGTTTATAATGCTATCATTTGAGGCATTCCTGAAGTTTAATTTGCCACTTATTCAAAACAGTTCATCATCGCCCCACTAATTACTTTTCTGCTATTAGCTATTGAATGATTCTTCTGCCTTCTAAAGGATGTGGTCAGTAACCAAAGGATATTCCTCCCAGTTCTTTAGAAATGCTTTAATTTTTAAACAGAACATAAGAATTTAAGAAGACCATAAACTAGGAAAAGTGGGAAGAAAAGAGTATCCTTTAGTCCCGGATGGCTCAGTGGTAAAGAATCCACCTCCCAGTGAAGGAAAAACAGGAGACAGGTGTTTGATCCCTGGGTGAGGAAGATCCCCTGGAGAAGGAAATGTCACTCCACTCCAGTATTCTTGCCAGGAAAATCCCATTGACAGAAGAGCCTGGTGAGCTGCAGTCCAGGGGGAAACAGTCAGACATGACTGGCATGCATGCTTAGAACTAGGTGTATTATATAAGTATGATGAACTCTTACAGCAGCACTATGAAATAAGTACCACTATTCCTATCTACAAGAGAGAAGACTAAAGCCAAGCCTTATTTAAGGTCAGATCCGTGATATTACTGTACTTTACGATTAGATTGAGTTTTTGTTGCTGTCTCCTTAGATGTATTTGAAGTAGCGTCGGACACGACTGAGCAACTTCACTTTCACTTTTACTTTCATGCATTGGAGAAGGAAATGGCAACCCACTCCAGTGCTCTTGTCTGGAGAATCCCGGGGGGGGAGCCTGTTGGGCTGCCATCTATGGGGTCGCACAGAGTCAGACACGACTAAAGCGACGCAGCAGCAGCAGCAGCAGATAATTAAGTACCCAGGAAGCAAACTGAGGCCTGTCTGATTCAACAGTCTACTATATCAAATGACCTTGTGAATAAAAATAACAGCAACATAAGTGAAATATAAAGCATACCAAAATCCAGCAAATGGTCTTTAATCTTGATCACAGTCTGGAAACTCGTCACTCACGAACACAAAACTCACCGCAGACATTGTGAGAGGAGAGCACTCACTCGCTGCTTATTCTCTGATACTGTGTTTTCATTTGCACTTTTTAAATTATTATTATGAGTTTATTTGATATTAGCTTTACTAAGCCTCTGTTTTCCTGATTTGAAGGGTCACTCCAATTGCGGCCCCAAATAGTCTTTTTCTGAAAAGTGAAAACAAACCCCCTCAAATCCAAGCTCTTATCTTGCCGATTTCTAAAGCCTAAGCCTCAGGAAGAGAATGTATAAAGTAATGATAGTCACAGTTCTCATCTCAGGCCTCACGCCACATCCTATGCCCCACAGAGTTGAGAAATAGGATTTCATCTAGGCTTGTGTGGGTTTTGTTGTCAGTTCTGTTTAGTCTTCTGCTGGCCATCACCTGTGCCCAGGCTTTCATAATTACAAGTGAAATAGCTGAATCTTCTGTATATTAATAGAATTAGTCTTTCCCTCAAGCAACAGAAAATATAATAAGGGAACACGGGAAAGAAAAAACTTCATGATCCCATGTGTATGCAGAATCTAAAAAGTGAATATAGAGAGTAAAACAGGGGTTACCAGGGTCTGGGAGGTGTTGACCAAAGTGTAAAAAGTTGTCATTATGTAGGACGTATGCATCTAGAGGTTGAATGTACAACACGATGACTGTAGTTAATAATACTGTATTGAGGGGCTTCCCTGGTGGTTCAGTGGTTGAGACTTTGCCATCCAGTGCAGGGGGTTCAGGTTCCACAGGGTCAAAAACCAAAACATAAAATAAGCAATATTGTTGCAAAATTCAATAAAGAGTTTAAAATAGTCCACATCAAAAAAAAAATCTTAAAAAAAATAGTAATACTGTACTGAATTCTAAGAAACTAGATTTCAGGTGTTCCTATAACACACACACACACACACACACACAAGGTACCTATATGGGATGATATAGTAACGTCGACTAAAAAAAGATGTACAACTTGAGAGCTGTGAGTTAAGTTTTATTTGAGGCAAAATGAGGACTGCAGCCCAGGAGGCAGCATCTCAGAGAGCTCTGAGAGACTGCTCCAAAGCGGCAGTGGGGGAAAGACAATATGTAAGGTTTTGGTGAAGGTGGAGTTCAATGCCACGAAGCGCTCATTTTACAAAAGGCTTTTGTTAGTCATGAGGATCTGATGTCACCATGAAGGGATTTAGTGCTTCTCTAGATATGAGGAGATGAAAGGACAGATCATAAAATCTGTTCCTAAAAACATCCAGCTAGCTAAAGACCTGTCCCACCAGATCCCCTGGGGCACGGGGTGCCTCACTCCACCGTGAACTCCCTCAGGGGTTGCTGAAGACCGACAGCTATGGCAGCATGGGGGGTCAATCTCTGTAGAGGCAGATGGCAAACGCCTTTGTTGTTCGGTCAGTGGCAATGCTCTTGGTAAGTGCCAATTTGTACTTGACATGGCCCCCTTGTGGTCATAATTCTGAACATACTTTTGTCCTGCGTTGCTGGGAAGACTCATTCCCAGGTCTGAAAAAGGTTTTGTTGATAAGACACTCAATGTGCTATTACTGGACTAGGTCTTAATAGTCAGAAATCTCTGGACACCTGTCTTCTAGTTATGGTCCAGGAAAGTATTCCCCCTTGTTGCATCTTTTCGTACCTAGAGTTACACTATTACAGTCATTGATCATATATTGAGGTATACATTTGATCAACTGCTTCAAGTTGCTGCTGCTACTGCTGGTTAAGTCGCTTCAGCCATGTCCGACTCTGTGCGACCCCATAGACAACAGCCCACCAGGCTCCCCCGTTCCTGGGATTCTCTAGGCAGGAACACTGGAGTGGCTTGCCATTTCCTTCTCCAATGCATGAAAGTGAAACGTGAAAGTGACGTCGCTCAGTCCTGTCCGACTCTTAGTGATGCCATGGACTGTAGCCCACCAGGCTCCTCCATCCATGGGATTTTCCAGGTAAGAGTACTGGAGTGGGGTGCCATTGCTTTGTTGGAGGCTCAGTCATACACTTGGTAATACAAGAAATAATAATCTTGTGAAACAAGCAAAATACAAATGGTATAGTTAATAATGCTAGGGAATGGGACACGACTAAGCAACTGAACTGAACCTCATTGAAGGCGGACACATACACACACACACAAGCTGCTAAATGTTCATACCAATAGAATACAGATCTTTAACCCACTGGGATCATACCAATGGTAGATTGGTTAGGGTTATCTCTAATTCATTAACATGTATGACTTTAAATTCATGGGAATCCCAGGCTATACCTTCATAGCCATCCCTATAGATGTGAAGGCCATAAATTAGTGCCAGAAATCCACTGAGTTGCATACAATCACTCTCTCTAAGGGTAAAAGTAGACATAGTTTATAAAGTACCCAGCCTTGTCTCATAATTACCAGGTTGATCATTTTTAGTATGATTTAACCCTTCCCAACATAGAGGAGCTTTTAAACTTAAATGACCATAGGCTGATGTTAACCTTGTAGATCCACTCCATAATTGTGGGAATTTTCCTTTTCGTAGATGAGAGGTTAATTTTTTTAATTGAGACTTAGCTCATCACTCCGATTGAGTTTAAATGACCCTAAGAGAAAACTTAAATATATGGCTAGAATCCCCAGAACAGGTATTGGCCAGGTGAGAGAATCCCATCTAGTAATATCATGAAGATAGAACAGTACTGAACACTCATCTAAAATGAATTTCCTGGTGGGTATCTCTAGAGAACAGAAATCCAACAAGTTAACCCAGAAGTACTAGACTTAGGTAATTGGCTACAACCAAACAATTGGATTGGGTTTTAAACTAGCATAGAATTGTGTCCATAAAGAAAACATTTGATGGATAGTCATAGATCCAAGGAATCAAGAAAACATTACAAATGATCATAAAAGTCAGATCAGCATCTTGGGCAAGCTGTCTGCTTCTGATGTCATCTTCTTCTCATCCTAGTATAGTGTATTTTCCTCTGTCTGAGCAATGTTTTAAGGTGCGTTTGAGGTCAGCAGGCCTCTCTATAGACCAGTCCAGCTTAGGAGCCTTTGGAATTGGGAGTTAATCCAAGAGTCAATTTCCCTTCAATTTCACTGGGCATGAGCTGGTTAACAGTACCTGATAGAAAGGTCCTTCCACCCAGGTTGGAAACAGTTCTTTAAATTATGTCTTCCAGTCTTGATTGCAGGTCATGCATGAGTCATCTAATCTTCATCCAAAGACAGATTACTAAAATAAGCTTCAGAAACAACTCTAGAGTGTCTTTTAATAATGCAATTAAAATTTACAATAATATACAGTCAGCAAAAACAAGAACAGGAGCTGACTATGGCTCAGATCATGAACTCCTTATTGCCAAATTCAGACTTTGTGGGGAGCCAGCATGAGGCATTCCGCCCATGGCAAAGGTCATGAGGAAGGAGGCTTTGGCATACGCAAAGGCGTGATCAAGCCTCAGGAAATTCCCCTGCTCCCGAGCATCTAACCCCTAAACCAGAGTCTGTCACCTATGGGGGCTCTCCCCCATAACCATTTCTCTTGGGGAAGGAGTAAACGTGCAGCTCCAAGGCAGTAAAAATTCCTGGGAGTGACTAGAGTGTTTCAACTTACGGGACTCCTCTGAAGGTTATCTAGCCTGCCTGTATAGATTCCTCCGGCCACAACAGCCCTCCAACCATGAGAGACATGAGATGTTTTGGACTTACTAAAAGCATAGAGGGTTGGTTAGGAATTATATCAGTGAAGGGTTTTTCATTTGTTGTGTCAATAATTGCTGCTAATTCCCTGCCCTAGGTGGGACAAGGACGTCTCAGGCCAAACCTCTCTGCTGACAGACTAGCTTGTGTGACAGCCTCTCAACCATAAACAGCACAGAGAGTTTTGGAGTATTTTGAGAGTCTTAATTAACATAGGGCTTTTTCTTCTTGAGTCAACGATTGCCGCCAGGCCTCCATATCCTTAGGCACCTGGGAGTATATTAATCAATGTATTTGGAATATAGAAAAGGAAATATAGTAGTTTTTGATGTTAGCAATATTAGACTTTTTGAGTTAATGAACTTTCTCTTTTGTAATAGATCACTGTACTTTGTTATAA
The DNA here is from genome assembly GCA_917880005.1 of Nanger dama. Taxonomy (NCBI): domain Eukaryota; kingdom Metazoa; phylum Chordata; class Mammalia; order Artiodactyla; family Bovidae; genus Nanger; species Nanger dama. The sequence goes on from CAKJTW010000075.1 coordinate 2,858,647, forward strand.
ATCACAGTGTCCTTGCCATGTAAAAATGTAACTTTATCACTATCTTAAGACTAAGTAGATCTTAAGAGGAACATTGGTGAAAGGATTTTCATTTGTTGGGCTGATGTTTGCTGCTAAATGTCCATATTCCCTGCCCTTATAATGAATATAACTAGCATATAGGAGAAATAAGTATTAAACTTTAAGCATATAGGAGAAATAAGTATTAACCTTGAAGATTAATCATGTTAACCTTGGGTTAAATAAATTCCTTTCTTGATTGTAACTCACTACACCCTCACCCTATAGGAATGCAACTTTATTTGGAGGGTGGTGCCTGGTTTAAGAAAAAAAGCACGCTTGGAAAAAATGTTTTTGATTATCGGAAAGAAAGGGTTGTAAATGTCAGCAGGCAGAAATGGCTTGAAGATGATGTAAAACCCCTAAGACCTTTTTTTTCTGTAAAGCACCTGATTTTGATAAAGGTCAGGACTGCTGACCCCCATGTGACTCTGTATTCATCCCTATATGTAATAAAAGGTATATAAGAAAACCAGAAAAATAAAGAAAGGGGATTAGTTCTTGGAAAGACTGACTCCCCCATGTAGTACTTTCTTGCTCCTCGTTTTTCTGGCTGAATTCTCATCTGGACCATGGATGCTATTCCATGTGAACCAAGTTATTCAGTCTCTTTTTCTCCACTAATTTTGCTACTACACTATCAGTTTCTAATCTCTATATATATCTGTAACTAGATATGTATTTTTCCAAAGAGGACGCTGACTCCATCCCCACCTTTGAGTCGCCCTGGATCTACCAGAGCTGGACCCTGGCAAGACTTAAATTGAAGAAAGTGAGGAAAACCACTAGACCATTCAGCTATGACATAAATAAAATCCATTATAATTATACAGTGGAAGTGAGAAATAGATTTAAGGGCCTAGATCTGATAGATAGAGTGCCTGATGAACTATGGATGGAGGTTCATGACATTGTACAGGAGACAGGGATCAAGACCATCCCCATGGAAAAGAAATGCAAAAAAAACACCAAAATCGCTGTCTGGGGAGGCCTTACAAATAGCTGTGAAAAGAAGAGAAATGAAAAGCAAAGGAAAAGGGAAAGATATAAGCATCTGAATGCAGAGTTCCAAAGGAGACATAAGAAAGCCTTCCTCAGTGATCAATGCAAAGAAATAAAGGAAAACAGAATGGGAAAGACTAGAGATCTCTTCAAGAAAATTAGAGATACCAAGAGGACATTTCATGCAAAGATGGGCACAGTAAAGGACAGAAATGGTATGGACCTAACAGAAGCAGAGGATATTAAGAAGAGGTGGCAAGAATACACGGAAGAACTGTACAAAAAAACCTTCATGACCCAGATAATCACGGTAGTGTGATCACTCACCTAAAGCCAGACATCCTGGAATGTGAAGTTAAGTGGGCCTTAGAAAGCATCACTACGAACAAAGCTAGTGGAGGTGATAGAATTCCAGTTGAGCTGTTTCAATTCCTGAAAGATGATGCTGTGAAAGTGCTACACTCAATATGCCAGCAAATTTGGAAAACTCAGCAGTGGCCACGGGACTGGAAAAAGTCAGTTTTCATTCCAATTCCAAAGAAAAGCAATGCCAAAGAATGCTCAAACTACTACTACACAGTTGCACTCATCTCACACGCTAGTAAAGTAATGCTCAAAATTCTCCAAGCCAGGCTTCAGCAGTATGTGAACTGTGAACTTCCAGGTATTCAAGCTGGTTTTAGAAAAGGCAGAGGAACCAGAGATCAAATTGCCAACATCTGCTGGATCATCTAAAAAGGAAGAGAGTTCTAGAAAAACACTTTTTCTGCTTTATTGACTATGCCAAAGCCTTTGACTGTGTGGATCACAATAAACTGTGGAAAATTCTGAAAGAGATGGAAATACCAGACCACCTGACCTGCCTTCTGAGAAACCTGTATGCAGGTCAGGAAGCAACAGTTAGAACTTGACATGGAACAACAGACTGGTTCCAAATAGGAAAAGGAGAACATCAAGGCTGTATATTGTCACCCTGCTTATTTAACTTCTATGCAGAGTACATCATGAGAAACACTGGACTGGAAGAAACACAAGCTGGAATCAAGATTGCTGGGAGAAATATCAATAACCTCACCTATGCATATGACACCACCTTTACGGCAGAAAGTGAAGAGGAACTAAAAAGCCTCTTGATGAAAGTGAAAGAGGAAAGTGAAAAAGTTGGCTTAAAGCTCAACATTCAGAAAACGAAGATCATGGCATCCGGTCCCATCACTTCATGGGAATAGATGGGGAAATAGTGGAAATAGTGTCAGACTTAATTTTTCTGGGCTCCAAAATCACTGCAGATGGTGATTGCGGCCATGAAATTAAAAACACTTACTCCTTGGAAGGAAAGTTGTGGCCAACCTAAATAGCATATTGGAAAGCAGAGACATTACTTTGCTAACAAAGGTCTGTCTAATCAAGGCTATGGTTATTCCAGTGGTCATATATGGATGTGAGAGTTGGACTGTGAAGAAAGCTGAGCACTGAAGAATTGATGCTTTTGAACTGTGGTGTTGGAGAAGACTCTTGAGAGTCCTTTGGACTGCAAAGAGATCCAACCAGTTCATCCTAAAGGAGATCAGTCCTGGGTGTTCATTAGAAGGACTGATGAGGAGGCTGAAACTCCAATACTTTGGCCACCTAATGCGAAGAGTTGACTCATTGGAAAAGACCCTGATTCTGGGAGGGATTGGGGACAGGAGGAGAAGGGGACGACAGAGGATGAGATGGCTGGATGGCATCACTGACTCAATGGACATGAGTTTGAGTGAACTCTGGGAGTTGGTGATGGACAGGGAGGCCTAGCATGCTGTGATTCAAGGGGTCGCAAAGAGTCGGACACGACTGAACTGAACAACAAAGAACTATCCAGGAAATGAGTCTTAGTAGATAGAGACCCCCATTAACAAACTAGGATTTAACATTCATTGAAACATCTTTTTCTCTCTAAAATCACCATCATTTTTACCAAATATAACCAAATTAAGACTTGTTTGTAATATAGGTCTGGTAGCAATAAACTTGGCCTGGTGATTTATATAACCTTAATTGCTCATAGACTTTTTGCTTTGCTGAGGCTATAAAAGTCTCAGACTGAACTTTTAAAACCTTTCAGAGCTAAGAAAGTCATACCAAAGGTTTATCACAGATTTTGCTAACAGATCTAAGTGAATGCCTCCCTTGTCAAGATCTCAGATTCCTTCCAGTTCCTTCAGATTTCTGTACCTGTTAGTGAGATAACCTTCCTAACTTATCTGATAAAGTTATTGGAAAATAAAGTTTAGTCTAGAGGGTTCAGAAAGAAAAGATAAATGTTTCAATTTGTTTATAAAATATAATTATCCAAATTACTATCATAATTAGTTTGAGGGGAAAGTTTTTCTTAAACCTGGAAAACTAGAAACCATGAAAGTTGTAAGTATATTCACCAGTTCATTCAGTCCTTTTATTAACCTTTGTGAAGTCTTCAGGTTTTTCATTAGAATCTTTACCCAGTTCAGAAACTGGTATTTATCCAAAAGTCCTTTCTATAAATCTTGAAAAGGAAATATTTTTGCGAAACTTGGTTAGTGCTATGACAATATTTTGAAATAGCAACTAGAATTATGCCTGATAACATTTTACCCAAACATATTAAAATTTTAGGAACTCCATACAGTTTCTGCTGCTGCTAAGTCGCTTCAATCATGTTCGACTCTGTGCGACCCCATAGACGGCAGCCTACCAGGCTCTCCCATCCCTGGGATTCTCCACGCAAGAACACTGTAGTGAGTTGCCCTTTCCTTCTCCAATGCATGAAAGTGAAAAGTGAAAGGGAAATCAATCAGTCATGTCTGACTCTTAGTGACCCCATAGACTGCAGCCTACCAGGCTCCTCCATCCATGGGATTTTCCAGGCAAGAGTACTGGAATGGGGTGCTTCTAGGATATCTGTATTAGTATCATGTTACCATACAATATAACCTGAGACTTATTACTCACTTGACAATATTTCCCATGTAATTCTGTATACAAAATGAACCTAATTAGTGTAATATCTCTCTTTGGGATGTTTTAGGGGCTCTCTGAAGCATGCCAAAGTTACCTAGAAATCTTCTTCATTAGAATGATTTAAGAAGCCTTGTCAACAAATATCAAAAAGGTTCAGAACACTCAGTCAGATAGGACTATAGGTCATTGTGAAACAATACTGTTCACCTAGTCAAAGTCACAATAAAGAATTTCAGAATAAATCCTTTAAGACATAAAGAAACTTAAATCTATTATCAAAGGAAGTTCAATATCTAAAGAAAAGGTGTCCTCTTAACAGAGAGAAAAGCTAAATTCAAGTGTTTGCACCAGCTTACTTTATTTAAAAGGTAAACTTAATTAACTTTATTTTAAACTTAGTCCTAACCATATATATATATATATATATATACACACGTATACACATACATACATATATATATACACACAAAACTCTTTCCTCATGGAAAGAGTTCACAAACCTTATTACTTTCTGTCCCCATTACTGTGTTCTTCCATCCTAAAAAGCCAGTAAGTCAGACTTATTTCCTTTTCCCATCACAAAATGCAATTCCATTCCTCATACCTTCTCTACCAAAAACATACTTCCTACTTCCCTTAAGCAACCAAGAACTGACTTTTATATTAGCATTTTATAGCTAAATAAATAAATACCAGTGATAATTTCTAAAACATTTGTTTTCTTAGAGAACATTTTAGAATGGCACCAAACATCATTTATTTTTAATCCCATATCACTTTAGTTTCTCTGTAAGAGGTAATTAGTGTTTAGTAGTAAATGTTTCAAAATCTTATTTTATTTAGAAATAACTTAACTATTCAACAGACTTCTAACACTTAGTTTAGCACAACCCTTAGAAGTTCAAGTTACCCCAATCTGGAGATACTATTTTAGACAAATATTCCTAAAGAGCATAATTACTTTTAATAGAGTCTATCTAAAGGCTCATATCTCATTTAAATTTTTAGAAGTTTCTTCACTTGAGGTAATTTCCTTGCTGACAAACTTGTAACAGATATAATATTTAACATATTAAACCTAGGTACAATGAAAATATTCTGCTTAATGTTAAGTACTCTTAGACATGTCTACATTATTTAAATCAACAATAAGAACTGATATCAGGTATTTAACACTGAATATTTCCAATTTCACATGAACCTGAAATTCATTCAGGTTAATTTCTCTTGTATTTAGAAATATTTGATTTGCAAGCATGCACTTTTTTTTTTTTTTTAAGGCCAATTAGATTAGAGCTCAAGAAGGCGATGGAACCCCACTCCAGTACTCTTGCCTGGAAAATCCCAGGGAAGGAGGAGCCTGGTGGGCTGCAGTCCATGGGGTCGCTAAGAGTCGGACACGACTTCACTTTTACTTTCACTTTCATGCATTGGAGAAGGAAATGGCAACCCACCCCAGTGTTCTTGCCTGGAGAATCCCAGGGATGGGGGAGCTTGGTGGGCTGCCATTTATGGGGTCACACAGAGTCAGACACTGAAGCAACTTAGCAGCAGCAGCAGATTAAAGCTCATTTACAAACTGATCTCAGCAATCAACAATATTATTTAAAAAAAAACAATGAAGACACACAGAGACATACATACATACAAATAGACAGAAGAGAGTTTTCCAAACTTAGTTATGAATTAAAAAATGCTGGGCATACACACCGAGGAAACCAGAATTGAAAGAGACACATGTACCCCAATGTTCATTGCAGCGCTGTTTATAATAGCCAGGACATGGAAGCAACCTAGATGTCCATCAGCAGATGAATGGATAAGAAAGCTGTGGTACATATACACTATGGAATACTACTCAGCCCTTAAAAAGAATAAATTTGACTCAGTTCTAATGAGATGGATGAAATTGGAACCAATTATACAGAGTGAAGTAAGCCAGAAAGAAAAACACCAATACAGTATACTGACACATATATATGGAATTTAGAAGACAGTAATGATGACCCTGTATGTGAGACAACCAAGAGACACAGAGGTATAGAGTGGACTTTTGGACTCTGAGGGAGAGGGAAAGGGTGGGATGGTTTGGGAGAATGGCAATGAAACGTATATTTTCGTGTAAGAAACGAAGCGCCAATCTATGTTCAATGTAGGATGCAGGATGCATGGGGCTGATGCACAGGATGATTCAAGTAGAGGATGGGGGATGGGAGGTGGGAGGGGGCTTCGGCATTGGGAGATTGTGTTCACCTATGGCTGATTCGTGTCAATGTATGGCAAAACAAATACAGCATTGTAATTTAAAATAAATAAATAAATAAATTAAAAACATAAATAAATAAAAGTTTTAAAAAAAAATGGTTGGAGTGAGATTTTAAAAGGCTTTGTTCCCCTTTTTGTTCCTTTTGATTTCAAGAATTAGATATGGTCTAGATAAGTAATCCAGAGAGCTCTGGACTAAAGGTATAGGAGGAGTTATTTCCTCAGGGCAAGAATTCTTAAAGAGATAATTTTTTTTTCAAACTTTCTCTGGAGTCTAAAGAATATTATGACCACATTGTCAAAACTTGTTTTCTTTTTCTTTTTTTTTTTTTTGTGACCATAGTTTTATAGCTGAAATTTAGACCAGATAGTGCTCAGCTTGGCCCTGATAACAAGGGCAGATTGGTCCCAGCAGAGATTGTCCCTCTGGAGAAGTAAGGGTCTTAGTTTGATCAGCCCCTGGCTGTTGATTATAGGAGGAAGTCCTGGACTTAAGGGAACTTCAGCCCGTTTTCCTATCCTATCTCAATAAAGATCTAATATTTTTAGGCCATTTTTCTTGTCATTGGATCATAGCTATAGATTGACTGACCAGTCATTTAAAAAATTTTCCCAAGGGGTTCCCAGGTTGGGTGTGGAAACTTAGAGTGAGCAATTCACATATTAGCTCTAACAGTTTGTACCAGATGTCTGTGCACTCAAACCAAACCAACAAACCAAACTGAACCAGAACTTCACCAGCCAGGAGTCACACTCCAAATGAAACAAAAAGCAAAGAGATGCCCGTAAATCAAAAACCAAGTGGCAAGAGTGCCCCCAAAAGCAAAAATCAAATGGCATAAATGCCAAACGTGACTTCCCAGTTCCACTAAACCTATGACCTGACAGTCAGTGCTAGCAGCCTTTTTAGTTCTGATAGTTTCAAGCAATTTCTTGTTTATTTTCTGCCAACAAGTTACTCTATCATTTTCTGTTTTAGAAGTTTCTAGATACCAGCCAAAGCATGGCGGCCTTTTCTAATTGTACATGCAAAAATATCAATTTTAGAATATCAAAAGAACCCCAATTTGGCCATTTTAGGCTGAGATCTCTTTTAGTATAATTTCTCTGACTAACTAGGTACTTTCAAGTATAACCTCCATATGTATTGTACATGAATCTGGCTAGAGCGTTAGTCAGAGGGTGGCTTTCTGATATCCCTTTGTTTCTGTTCTTGAGAGATTCTGTTTTCCATTTTAAGCTGAATTTGTTAGGGATAAAAATCACTAGTGAACTTGTGTAGTGGGCCCACGTGCTGCTTGTGAGCTTAACTCCTCCAGGAGTCACCCTGAGTCATTTCAACTCACCTTACGTCTCGGATTCTGCCTCCAGCAATCTAAGACCACCGTGGCTGCTCAGCTTGCTGAATGGCCAGTCCTTATGTGCAACCCCTGGACCAGCAAGTATTTTAATTAATGAGTGGGTTTCCCTACGGGACCACTGCACGGTATGAGGACTAAGCCTCCACCACTCCCATCAATTTCTCAGTCACCTGAGAAAACCGAAACTGGCCAGGAGGAGTCTTGTCCCTTTTCTTCAGAGCAAAGCTCCCATGTATTTTCCTCATTTTTATCCTGACAAATTCTATAATGGCAGTCAAACTGAGGAAAAGTGTCAGATGAGCTTCTTACTTGACCACTCAGCCAAGACCATTTGAGTCCCCTACAACGGAGTGACCTCAGCATCTTTCAGCTGAGCCCCAGGTATTATTCCTTGACTTTTTCCCAATTGAGCGCCCCTACCCAGTACCTTTCCACTGGGTGGGCAATTCTCCTGGCATCTTTTGGCCAGCCCCCAACCCAGCATCTTTTGACTGGGTAGGAATTACTCAGTATCTTTCAACTGAGCTCCATTCAGTGTCTAGACCATGAGTGGGTATGCCCCGGATGTTTCACCCAGCCACCCCCCACACCCCACTCCCTGGTATCTTTCTTACTAGGAGGGAGCAGGTAACCTGCTCCATTGCCAAATAAAACTCAGAATGTCAACCAATATGGGAGATTCAAGAACCAGGAGAGACTTACTCAAATTTGTCAGTACTCCCCAAGGAGTCAAATGGTGCAAGGGGCTGCAGCTGGTACCAAAGCTGCTTGTGGAGTCTAGTTGAAGGAAGGAAGTCCACTCTGCGTCACTTTGTTTGTCACCATAACTGTCGACTAAAAAGATCTACAACTAGAGAGGTGTGAATTGTTTTATTTAGGGCAAAATTCACAACTCTCAAGTTGTACATCTTTTTAATTGACAGTAATTGGCTGATCTGTGTTAATCATTTCACTCTGTATATCAAATCATTACGGTGTGCCTCATATACATATAAGTTTTATTAAAAATTTAAATAAAAAGAATATACAAGTAAGGGGCCTCTGAACAGAAATATATGACTAACAAGATCATCCACACTCACGATACTTCTTGCAAGAGAGAGATGAATAAAAGGAGTAATGTAATTAATTGTCAAAAGAGCAAATATCCAAATGCAGGAACGATTTACCTTAACCGTAGAATTTAGCAGTAGTGTTCTTAGCAAGTATAGTTGCTTGCTAATACTGGTAGAATATTGAATATTATTCAATATTGTAATATTGGTTATAATATTTTATTTATCTTCTGGTACAATAATGAATAAATAGAGATTCTGGTAGAATAATGAATAAATAGAGCCATTGCTCTAGGTGTCTCTCTGCAATTTTTACTTGCTTAAGATAGGTTTCCCAGGTGTGGTAAAGAAGCTATCTGCTGATGTAGGAGACACGGGTTTGATCCCTGGGTGAGGGGAGATCCCCTAGAAAAGGACATGGCAACCCAGTCCAGTATTCTTGCTTGGAGAATACCCATGGACAGAGGAGCCTGGTGGGCTACAGGTCATAGAGTTGCAAAGAGGCATACATGACTGAAGCGACTGAGCATGCCTGCATGCAATACGGGTGGTGAAAATTATAAGTGCTTATTAAAAATGAAGAGCTCTAGAATTTAGAAGATTCACAGAGCCCGGCAAATGGACCATCCAGGACACAACTGGATAGATCTTGAGTATTTAACACTTCTTCCAAGAGAAGTGAAAAGGAGAAGACCACAGAACAGCTGTAGAACTTTGTCTTTATCATAGTGTGATCTGGAGGAAGGAGATAAGGATGTAAAGCTCCCTTTCCACAGAGGGGGTATTGAGGGAAAGAGAAAGAAAATGAATGGCCAAGGGGGCAGGCTCAGACCTGCTGAGACTCTCTTTACACTCAGCAGGTGGGCGATCATTTGTAATCACCACCCCCAATGATCTGAACAGTTTCCGGGGGCAATTTAGTGGGGGAACCACCTAGGACTTGGAAGGGAAATTGGAAGAAAGAAAAGCGCACACACACACACAGACACACCATTTAACATAATGGTGCTTATATTGCACATCTTGATTTCAGAGCTTACTGTTTGTAGTCTATGGGCAAGTTGGAAAAGAATTTCCAGACAGGAGGCAGAATGAAAGGAGAATAAAGTTTATTAGAGTGGGGGAGGGAGAGTCACTGCCAGCACATCAGGCTGGCTTCCTGATAGGGAGAGCCCACACTGAACATGGGTCATTGGTCCATTTTTATAGCCAGGATACAAGGAGCTGGATAGGGGTCTTTGCAGGTCATTTGCTGATTGGATGAGATTTGAATACTGGTTGGGGGTAAGAGTAAGGCAAATGCCTTCTCCCTATATGGGGTAGGAGAGAAGACAGGTTATAGTGCTCAAGAGGGCCTAAAAATTCTTAAATTGTTACAACATGGGGGAGGGAAGAATGACAAGGGCCTGGTTTTTTCTTTTCCTGCATTTCAAGACTCTCGTTGTTCACCTTGTTCTTTTGTCCTTGGGACACGCACTTAAAATATGAATTGGTATCTTTTTTTTTTTAATACTTTATTCTACATTACAATACTGTATTTGTTTTGCCAAACATTGACATGAATCAGCCACAGGTGTCCACGATCTCCCAATGCCGAAATGAATTGGTATCTTAAGATTACAGAAATTCAGTTTCCTGTCCTCTGGTCTTTCAGACTCTCCCCCACAGCCCTCCTGGAATCTCCTTCTGCTGTCATGGAAAGTACCAAAATAAAAAATCTGCCATCAATGGTTAAATCTTTTCAGACTGAAACAGAACTGAAAGAAGGCTAGACATTGCCTTTGGGGAGAATCTAGTCTTGGAGTGCTTGAATAGTCAATAAAAATGCCTGTAACACTGTTTTATCTTGCCAGGATCATTCATTCTCATTACCCAGGGTCTCCCCAGTTATTGTCAAATGAAGCAGTCACTAGGGTGCCTCTAAATGTAAAAGTTAGGCAGGATTTGCATTGTGATAAAAAGTTCAATGGGATGGAGATCCCTTGACACCTAGATTCTCCTGCATTTTAAAGGCTGTTTGCTGAGGACCTTTCTTTTTGCAGGCTGTTAACAGTCCAGGGATGGGTCACAGTATAACTGGCCATTTGTGTTTCCCAGCTTAGAGGCCTGGTGGTGAATGTGGCTTCTAAGCCAAGAGCAAGGCCCCACCCCAAACAAATTTGGCCTTAAAACCAGGTCTCAAAAAAAAAAAAACCACCACTTACTTCATGTTTGCCAAATACGCTAACATAAACACTCCTCATTTTTGGAAAGCAAGATAGATCAGAGCACTATTGCTTCTTTTCCTCTCAGTTCTCTCCTGTCAATGAACAGGAAAGAAACCCAGCTCAGACCAGAATGTATTAACTGACCAGCGTATTCAGAAACTAATGCCACTGTCACAAGAATTACACAATAGCAAAGGATATCATCAGAAATCCTTGGATATTCATTTTGACATAAAAATACAGTTATTTATGTATTAGACATTGATATACACACAAATTCACACTCCTACATAAATCACCATTTGTAGGTATTTGAGATACTTGGAAGAGATTTTAAACGAAAAGTGAAGAAAACTATTTTGTAAAGAAGAGTTGTTTTTCACTAATCATTCTCTGAGCTAATTCATATATTTTATTTCATCCAAAGAAGTTTTTTCTTTAAAAACATTTGAAATGGAAGGGAAAGAAATAAGCTTTTATTGAGACCAACTTATTTCCTTTTTCTCAATTTTTAATTTTATATATTTAGTAAACATTTACATAGTACTAACTATGTACCAGGCACTATTCTGAGCACTCTGTAAATACTAACTTGTTTAATCTCCCAACAACTCTATGAAATATGTATTATTATTATCCCTATTTAACAGATGAGGACACTGAGTGTAGAGAGGACAAATAACTTGCCCAAGGTCACAGGGACACCAGTGGTCAAGTTGGAATGCTGGCCGGGCATTCTGTCTGTGAACCCTGAGGTCTGTGCTCTTGGTTGCTTCACCCCCAGGTGAAAACTTATTTAATCTGATAAAAGTCTTCCCAAATGAGGAAGCTAAGGCACAGAGAGCTTATATAACTTCTCTATTTAATTTTTGCCGAATTTGAACAAAAACAGGGCAAGTTAGGACAATAGAACTAACACAGATATTTTCACATCAAATGTATCTTCTTTCTTTTAAAATTGACACCAACCCCTGTTCAATATGCTTGTAGTCTCAACTGGCATTTCTTGTGTATCTGGTAAGCAACGTGGTCCCCAAAGGTATATTATCCAATGGTCCTCCAGACCCCTCTGTTCACTAGTTAGAACAACTGACTTGCTAAGTGCCCCATTCCCACTTAAAATTAAGAGAGTTTTGGAAAAAGTAAAGTCACACATTAACTACCAGCTTATTGTAAAATGGTGTGAAAATTCAACTGGTAATAAAATACTTTGTTAGGCACACTTGCAGTGCATCTGTTGTATCATAGGTTGACTAGACTTTAGACAGAAAACCTCTTCTGGAAGAAGACTCATACTTAAAGTTTGCTTTCATTTGATTTTAAGCTAATAAGTAAGAAACAGATGATGTTACCAAAAAGATATGTTTCTAACATTAAAATAAGGAGGCTATGTTTTCATTCACACACACACATTGCAGAATTTCTAGAGGGATGTTAAAGCAACAAAGATAAAATCTTGCTTGATGGTAATGGTACTGAATCCATGGCATGTCAATTGGCAATGGTGATACCAGATCACATGTCATTGTGTTCAGTGTGTCTTCTTCTCAAACCCTACTGAGACCAACATAGTTCAGGCTTTCACCTTTCTCATTATCTGACCCTGACCCCTTCCTATTTAATTTGTACACCAAGGGGAGATTGAGCTTTTTGGAACACATACAACTTGATGTCACTTTCTGCTTAGAAAAGTTCTATTGTTCCGTAGCATCTTGAAAACCAAGTCATAATTTAGAGGAGCATTTGGACTTTCTACCACTTTACTCTGAATCAACCTCTTACATTTTCCAAATGCATTCTTTCACACATATATGCGTTGCCATGTGCTGTTCCCTTACCTGGACATGATACCCACCTTGTGTCTCCACCTAATCTGGCCAATTGCTTATTATCCTTCAAGTATCATCTCAAGTTTACTCTGAAGACGTTTTCTGATCTCCCTCCTTGTCTGGCTTAGATGATTTTCTGAAACATCTCATAGCACCATGTTCTTACCTCTACCATTCAGCCAATTATTTGTTCTTTTAGAAACTATTAAAAATCTATAATTATGTGACTAAGTGTCTGTGCTCTCCAATAAATGTGAACTCTTGTAAGGCTGTCAAAATTTTAAGTTTTATCTTTCAACACCCAGCAACTGTGATAGTGTCTGATGCAGTGATCACTAAGTGCTAAATGAATGGCTAAATCTTTAGAATTCACATACACATTAAAAAAATGTTATACAACCAGAGAAACACACTGAATTATATATAACATGCTATTTAAGATTGTTGGGGGAGAGCAGCCTTACTTATGATATCAATGGGAGAGTATCACACCTGGCCGTAAAATATTTCTTTGTAATATCGGTATTCACAAGTATCTGACATTAATTGGGAAAATTCTCAGTCATTATTACTTCAAATATTTCTTCTGTTTCTTTCTCTCTTTCTCTTCCTTCTGATATCCCCATTATATATATGTGATACATTTAGTAGCTGTTCCACGGTTCTTTGATTTTCCATTCTTACTTTTTAGGCTTTTTTTTTTTTTTTTTTTTTAAATTTCTCTTTGCTTTTCAGTTTTGGAAGCTTCTACTGAGAAATCCTGAAGTACATAGATTCTTTCCTCAGCCATAGCCACTCCATTACTAAACCCATTAAAGAGGTTCTTCATTTCTGTTACGCTTTTCATTTCTGACGTTTCTCTTCTGTTCTCAGAATTCTCATCTCCCTGCCTGCATCACACACTTGTTTTTGCATGTTGTTTATCCATTAGTGGCCTTAGCATGTTAATCACAGTGGTTTTAAGTTCCCAATTTGATATTTCCAACATCTCTGGCACAGCTGAATCTGGTTCTGATGGGTGCTTTCTCTTCAAAGCATACATTTTCTCATAGTATGTCTTACATTTTTCTCCTTAATATCTGAACTTGATTTACTGGGTAAAATAAATTGCTGTAAATAAGCCTTTATAAAGGGTTGGTAAGACTGAGAGAGTGGACACATTCTATAGTCTAATGATTAGGTCTCAGTATTTTAGAGGGTCAGTGCCCTTGGACTGTGAATTTCACACTTGCTTTTCAATTTGTCCTCCTTCTCAGGTAGACAGGATGGCAAGAGTGGGCCAGAGTTTGGCATTTCCCTTCCCATGCATGAAACGGTGAAGTTGGCTGGGGTCAGGTATTTTCTTTCCCCAGTTCATCTGGGCTCTGATAAAATCCCAGCAGGTTAGGCTCTGGTTAAGTAGTTTCTACTGAAGGCAGACCATGTTAAGAAAGACAGATTGTTCTGAGAGATTTCAAACTGGTTCTTTTTGCCCTCCTCCTGCCAGAGCAGAAGAGGATTTTTCTCTGATATTTTCTATGAGAGCCTGATAGAGCCTTGAAGGTATGACTCACAAAAGTGTATGGTTCTCCTGATGATGAAATCTCCCTGGAGTTATGTCTCAGACTTGTCTACACTGAGTCTCTAGCAACTCATCAGTCAAAGTTCAGGTTGCTCTACCTTGGCACTGGTTCCTGCAAAGATTTCTACTGAAGTCTCTTTATTTGCCTCGTGATGTCTCCAGTTTGGGGACACAAGTTTGCCCTGTGATCTCATTTTTCTAAGAAGAGTGGTTAATTTTTCATTTTGTTTATCTTTCTACTTATCATTCAGATTATGTTTTTAAATTAATTTTAAATTAAAAAGTGAAAAAAATTGTAACTATTCTAAGTATCACTGTCTTTCAGAGTAATAATGTAAAGAAACGTTTGAAAGTTCCTGGCAACAGCTTAAGTGGAGTTATCACTTTAAAACTTGACTGAGTTCATCATACACCACTATGTGTATTTATAAATTCTCTAGTTGTGTGGTTGTTTAGTCTCTATTGTCCATATTAGACTGTAAGCACCCTAAATGGTGCCAGAACTTATTACTATAGTCAGTCACTTAGCACAAACAAGTAAGAAAGAAAATGTTTCAGCTTCAACTTCTGAAGATGATGAAGTAATGACGTAACTCCAAAAACACCAGATAAATGAATATATTTGAAAATATCGGAGATCTGTAGAAACATCCAAAGAAGAAAGAGACATTTCAGAGGTGAGCTGCTGGTCTCTGCTCTCCCTGGAGTGTTTATTTGCTGATCTTACACTACAGCTTGGGCTCCTCTGGTGGCTCAGTTGGTAAAGAATTTGCCTGCAATGCAGGAGACCTGGGTTCAATCTCTGGCTTGGGAAGTTGCCCTGGAGGAGGAAATGGCAACCTGCCCCGGTATTCTGGCCTGGAGAATTCCATGGATAGAGGAGCTTGGCAGGCTTCAGACCTCTTCAGACCACAAAAATTGGACATGACTGAGTGACTAATACCACACTATAGTCTCCTGAGAAAGTTCCTGCGTGCATGCTAAGTCCCTCCAATCGTGTCCAGCTCTTCATGATCCCATGGACTGTAGCCCACCGGGCTCTTCTGTCCATGGGATTCTCCAGGCAAGAATACTGGAATGGGTTTCCATGACCTTCTCCGGGGGACCTTCCCAACCCAGGGATTGAACCTGTGTGTCTTACGTCTGCGTGTATAGGCAGGCGAGTTCTTTACCACTAGTGCCACCTAGGAAGCCTGAGAAAGGTCCTACAAGGGGGCAGAGAAATCAGGACAGCTTAGGGGAGTTGAAATAACAGAAATGTCAAAATTGGAGAACTAAAGGACATGAAACATGGAGCCTGTCTCCATCAAAAACTTCTAAAAGACAATAAAAATTCTTAGTAGCTCTCATGATTAATAAGGAATACATTATCCAGGCTTTGCTGCTTAATTCTTCCAAAAATTTAAGAAAGAACACTAATTTTACACAAAATCTTTCAGATGTTGGAAACAGAGAGATTACTTCCAAGCAATTTTTATTAAGCCAGAATAATCTTTATACCAAAACATAACAAGACTATCACAAGAAACAAAAATTTATGGGCCAAACTCTCATGAATACTGATATGAAAGTTCTAAAGAAAATATTACTAAATCAAGCTCAGTGATATAAAAAATGTATAATATTTTCTATCCATATGTCTTCAATAGGAGAATGGATAAGTTGAGGTATGTTTACACACTGAAAATACTATACAGCTGTGAGCACAAATGTGCTATTAATACAACAACACTTACATGACAAATCAAATGTTTAGTGAAGAAAAAACCAATCACAAAAGATTGTACACTGTCCATTTATGTAATGTTCAGGAACAATTCTAATCTAATGGTAGAGGTCAAGATAAGACTAACCTGTGGAAGGATAGTGACCACATGGGTGTATAGGCATGTCTTTTGGGAAGTAAGTGACATTCTGTTTCTTGACCTAAGAATTATAATTATGGTGTGTTCAGATTTAAACTAGTCTTCCTAGGTGGTGCTCGTGGTAAAGAACCTGCCTGACAATGCAGGAAATCAAAGAGACCCAGGTTCAATCCCTGGGTTGGGAAGATTCCCTGAAAAAGGAAAACAGCTACCCGCTCTAGTATTCTTGCCTGGAGAATCCCATGGACAGAGGCCTATCAGGTAGGGACAGTCCACGGGGTCACAAAGAGTTGGACATGACTGAGCAACTTAACACGTATGCACATTTGAACCTGCTTTAGGAGATTCTCTGGAGGTCCAATGGTTAAGACTTCATGCTTCAACTTCAGGGGGCCCAGGTTCGATCGCTGGTTGGGGAACTAAGATCAGGCTGACTGCACAATGCAGCCAAAACAAAATAAAGGCCATCCAGCCTTATTCAATCAATCAATATCAATCAACCAGCTCTAGACTTAGGCTTTATAAGTTGTTCTGTATGTGTGTTATATTTCTACTGCCAGAAAACACCCAATACATCTGGGAACTACATGGTTGTTTTTTTTTTTTTTCTTTTAGGTTCATTTTGAATTTTTTTTTCTAAAATTCAGCATTAAAGATTCTCAGATGGATCCTTTGCACCCCACTGATGTAGGTATGAATTTGGCTTTGCCATCACTATTTGGCGATTTTAAACATATTCCCTAAGGTCTGTTCTCTTATCTCCTTCCAGCTCCCTCAGAAAACTCTTCATGACGTTGGACTCTAGACAGTTGCACAATCCTTTTATTGTCAGTTTTGGAATGAGGCTTTATGCATCACTAGCTGTATGCATGCATTGTGAAGTAGAATTAATATCCTCTGTGTTGTTTAGTCTATATTTCATTGGCTAGCTGCCTAGAATGATGAAGGAAATGGCCGGAAAATGTACTCCTTCCTCCTTAAAAAAAAAAAAGAATAAACTCTGGAATTACGTTTACTGCAGGGAAAATTAATAAATGACTTTCAGTGAAAGGAATAAAAGAAGATCTCATACTTTTAGGGTCTTGATTGCACAAAAGAAAAAGTACTTCATACAGACACGGTTGTAGTCAGGCCACATTATCACTATGTCTGGTAATTTACAAATTGAGAGATGATATTCACAGGCAATGGTTGTGTCACTTCAAACCTTAATGCAAAGTTAATTTGTATACTTGGGTTATGTTCTACAGCATCTCAGATAATATTGATGGCACTAATGATATTACTTACAATGGCTCTCTGGAAATCATGAATACACCTCCTAAGTAAGCTAAGTTTTATAAAGACTTTTATCCTATTATACACTGCAAAATATTTCATTGTAAATTGAGCTCTGTGTGTGTGTATGTGCATGCGCCCATCTGTGCAAACTCAATTATTAAATGTCAAGGGAAAAGATTAAAATACATGATTTTCCCCGTAAATTGTTTTTGATAATCCCAGCAACTAAGGAACAACAATTCCCTTTTGAGCTGAAGTTGCATACAGTTTTCAGTGCCCTAAATATACTTCTTTTAAGAGGTGAATTTTTTTAATCCTATACGCAGGACAGCTTTTAGGAGGAAAAGACCCTCCTTGATGTTTGGAAGAACATGACACATGTTGTATAGCATCGAACATTCTGTTAGCTATAGTTTTGTTCTTTGAGATCCTTACTGTCTCCTTTAT
This sequence comes from Nanger dama, assembly GCA_917880005.1. Lineage (NCBI taxonomy): Eukaryota > Metazoa > Chordata > Mammalia > Artiodactyla > Bovidae > Nanger > Nanger dama. The sequence continues at coordinate 2,876,559 of CAKJTW010000075.1, forward strand.
CTAGCAGATATGCAGGGTTACATTTAAAATGAAGACATGGATGCAACAAACTTTAGATCTTAGTATGAGCTATTTCCAATTTTTTAAAGTTTTTTTCAACCTTTTACTTTATATTGGAGTAGAGCCAACGAACAGTGTTGTAACAGTGTCAAGTGAACAGCAAACTGAAAGTTGCTCAATCCTGTCCAGCTCTTTGCGATCCCATAGACTATGCAGTCCATGGAGTTATCCAGGCCAGAATACTGGAGTGGGTAACTTTTTCCCTTCTCCAGTGGATCTTCCCAACCGAGTAATCAAACCACGGTCTCCTGCATTGCAGGTGGGTTCTTTACCAACTGAGCTATCAGGGAAGCCATGGGCATCATCAGAGGGTCAATGCCAAAATCAGATCTATTATATTCTTTGCAGCCAAAGATGGAGAAGCAAAAGATATTGGGAAGAGGTGGCAAGAATACACAGAAGAACTATACAAAAAGATCTTCATGACCCAGATAACCACAACGCTGTGATCACTCACCTAGAGCTAGACATCCTTGAATGGAAAATTAAGTTGACTGTATAGAGCTTCTCCATCTTTGGCTGCAAAGAATATAATCAATATGATTTTGGCATTGACCCTCTAGTGATGTCCATAGTTCAAAATTCTCCAAGGGAGGCATCAACAGTACGTGAACCATGAACTTCCAGATGTTCAAAGTGGATTTAGAAAAGGCAGAGGAACCAGAGATCAAATTGCCAAGATCTGCTGAATCATCAAAAAAGCAAGAGAGTGTAAGAAAAACATCTATTTTTGCTTCATTGACTATACTAAAGCCTTTGACTGTGTGGATCACAACAAACTGGAAAATTCTGAAAGAGATGGGAATACTAGACCACCTGACCTGCCTCCTGAGAAATCTGCATGCAGGTCAAGAAGCAACAGTTAGAACTGGACATGGAATAACAGACTGGTTCCAAATCAAGAAAGGAGTACTTCAAGGCTATATATTGTCACCTGGTTTATTTAACTTATATGCAGAGTACATCATGAGAAATGCCAGGCTCAATGAAGCACAAGATGAAATCAAGATTTCTGGGAGAAATATCAATAACCTCAGATATGCAGATGACACCACCCTTATGGCAGAAAGTGAAGAACTAAAGAGCTTCCTGATGAAAGTGAAAGACGAGAGTGAAAAAGTTGGCTTAAAACTCAACATTTAGAAAACTAAGATCATGGCATCCAGTCCCATCACTTCCTGGCAAATAGATGGAGAAACAATGGAAACAGTGAGAGACTTTATTTTGTGGAGCTCCAAAATCACTGCAGATGGTGACTATAGCCATGAAATTAAAAGATGTTTGCTCCTTGGAAGAAAAGCTATGACCAACCTAGACAGCATATCAAAAGCAGAGACATTACTTTGCCAACAAAAGTTCATCTAGTCAAAGCTATGGTTTCTCCAGTAGTCATTTATGGATGTGAGAGTTGGACTATGAAGAAAGCTGAGCACCAAAGAATTGATGCTTTTGAACTGTGGTGATGGAGAAGACTTTTGAGAGTTCCTTGGATTGCAAGGAGATCCAACCAGTCCATCCTGAAGGAAATCAGTCCTGAATATTCACTGGACGGACTGATGCTGAAGCTCAAACTCCAGTACTTTGGCCACCTGATGCGAAGAACTGACTCATTGGAAAAGACCCTGATGCTGGGCAAAATTGAAGGCAGGAGAAGGGGATGACAGAGCATGAGATGGTTGGATGGCATCACTGCCTTGATGGACATGAGTCTGAGTAAGCTCCAGGAGTTTGTGATGGACAGGGAGGCCTGGCGTGCTGCAGTCCATGGGGTCGTGAAGAGTCGGACATGATTGAGCGGCTGAACTGAACTGAACAGGAAAGGGACTCAGCTATAACATATACATGTATCCATTCTCCCCCAAACCCCCTTCCATCCAGGCTACCTAGGGTGAGCTGTTTTAAAGATAGGTGCAGTTTAGGTTGGGCTTCACCGTGGCTCAGTGATAAAGAATCTACCTATCAAGACAAGAGATGCAAGTTCAATTCCTGGGCTGGGAAAATCCCCTGGAGAAGAAAATGACACCTCACTCCACTATTCTTGCTTGGGAAATCCCATGGACAGGGGAGTCTGGCTGCCTACAATCCATGGGTTGCAAAGAGTCTACTTAGCAACTGAGCATGCACATACCCAGTTTAGGAAGCATACAATTTAAAGGAAGAAAGCGACATTATTAGAACTGTGGTTGTAGCAAAGAAATAATTACCTGCTTTTTCAGACTGAGGGGAATTTAGATTTGTAAAAACTGTCAGTGCTAGAAAGAGATATTTCACTCAGACTGAACCTGAATGTCTCAGACATTAAGCACCATGAATTCCCTGCTCACTGAGCTAAGATGTTGGGTATATCATGTTGGCCCTATGAAACTACCACAATGAGTCACTACCTTTCCTCTCGTGAGCTAGTTCTCTGGACTTTTTGATCTGAATTCCCATTTTTACAAAAATAATAGTTACCGGGTTTTGCTTTTATTTTTAAATATTTATTTATTCGGCTGTGTTGGGTCTTAGTTCCAGCTTGGAGGAATCTTAAGTTGTGGCCTGTGAATTCTTAGTCACGGTATGTGAGATCTAGCTCCCTGACCAGGTATTGAACCTGGGCTCCCTGCATTGGGAGCTTTGAGTCTTAGCCATTGGATCACCAGCAGAATCCTTGGTTTCCTATGTTTATTGATGGCTTATTCAATTCTATCCCAATATAGCTTTGCTCTCTGCTGGCTTCTTCTCTCTGACTCTCCACTTGGTTTAGGAGCTCATACTGAGAGGGTCTCCATCACTCTCTCCCTCTCTCCCAAGATCACCCTACCAGTTGCAGGCAGTCATGTTCTTCTCTCCATTTACAAGCATCTTTTTGGTGTCCAATGCCCTCTCAGCTTTTTGCAGCCTAGTTCTCCTCTGTGGTCTCTTGGACACACTGACAAACAATATTTTCCAACATTTGTTTTGATTCCAAGCTGCCTGCATTCAAATCCAAGTCCCTTTATGTATTGAGTACAACTTCACATACATTACTTAACATCTCTCTCTTTGCCTCATTTTCTTCATCTATAAATTAAGCCTAATGATATTTATCTTGGAGTTTTTAGTGAATTCAATGAAACAGCATATGCAAAGTGCTTAGAACAGTGTTGGTATCTAGTAAAGTAGCCAATGAATATTGTTCTTAATCATATGATCACCTTGGTCAATAACCCAGGAGCATCCAAGCCTGAACTATGTGAATATAATGACATCTGGTACTTAATAGAGGCCATCTGTTTGTATGAGACCAGTAAAAATCACATCAGGAAAATTAAGGAGTAAGATGATATGGAAAGAAGGTTTAGCAAGAAGCAGAGTGGCCAAGGTCTGAGAGAAGGCAAGAAGGGGAATAAGAGCTGATTCTGACTCCTCTCTATCCTCCTCAATATCAGCAACTTATATTAAAAACAGCAATCTTCAGTCAGGGTTTCCTCTCAAGGATGGATGGCACAATGGCAAAGGAAAAGTCATAGAGTCAATGGGAACAGGATCCCAATCAAGTTTCTTGCCTACTCTGAGACTGCTAAGATAAAACAAAAATTTTAAAAATCATTTTAAGAGGTTTATCAGAAAATAATCTGTGATAATTGAGAAGAAATAGGCCTGTCTTATATACCTCCATCCATTCATCATGCATTAACTCCCAGATTCTAATCTTACAGGTTCAATGGATCAGCCTCTCCTACTTAAACCCTGGGGTTTCCATTATTATCCTGGTAACAGGAATTGCTTTGGAGATAAGAAGGTTTTAAGCCATGCTAATGAATTTAAAGTCACTAACTTTTGGAATAGAGGCAACCACTTCCCCACTGTGATAGAGAAACTGCTTGTTATCATTTTGCCACCAAGGTGGTGGTGGGCGGAGGCAGACAGGCTGCCTTAAAATCAGTTAACTGAGACAATAGTTCAGCCAAGAAAGGCAGAGACAGAACCTTTGTGACACTTGTAAAGTTAATTAAGCAAGCAGGCTGTTAGACTCTTGTGGCTCTAATGCCCTGGTGTAAGCAAATCAACAACATCTAAGCAGGGAAATGCCTCAAGGTTATAAAATCAAAACTAAGAATAACTAGTCACAAACAGCCAAACAGGCTTTAAGCTATAGCCAATCAAGTCATTTCCTTTCTTCCCCACCACACTTTCTCCACGTTTTCTTGTCCCTGGTTCTTGTCACTGAATGTTCCTATTCATTTGTGATATGGTGTTGGCCAATTGGAATCAATTTTTGCTCAAATAAATCCTTAAAAGGTTATATGTTTCAATTTATCTTTCAACTCACTGCTTGTGTCTTTTGATGTAACCATAAATGAAGAAAACCCCAGCTGAAATTTGCCAGTGCAAATTTCCCTTTCCTTAAACGATTCTAAATTGGAGTTTATCTTCTTCATTCAAAGAGGGTTGCCTAATACAGAGATCTACTGATAAAGATGTAAAGCTTTCCTTGCTTGATCTCCAGGCCTAGTTATCACATGTCTCTGAAGTTTACAGGACACCCATACTAGCAAAGCCTCTTCTGTGGCCACAGATTTAGTCTCATGTCACACCTCATAACGGCCCCATAATCACACCATCTCCTCTCGCTCATCTCCAGGCCTAGGGTAAGAAGTCATTGATCATAAAAAGCATTTGTGATGGTGCAGGAAGGAAGGCGTCCTGCAGGGAGTCTGCACTAAAATAAATATATACTCTCATCAGTGCCTTAAAACTTCTATCACCTAAATCTCTGCTTTTATGTCTGCTGTTCCTTCTCAATACATATTTTCCTAATCACTACTATTTACCCTGCCAGGACAATTCCTGACCTGCTTTTCTGATTAATTTATTCTTATGGCATAGACATCTATCCAGAGATATTCTGACCAAAAGCACTTTGTCGTAAAGCTAATGAGACATGTTTACACACATATGTCTACCTTTTAGTTCTGTTTGCATACATGTCTTATGATATATTGATAGCATATAACATGACTCTGATTCCATTGTTGCTAATCTTGATCAATTTCTTTCCTTTCTGGAAGTGTCAAGACATATATGCCACTCTGACATCCCATGGAAAGGAGAAATTTCTAGCACCTTTCATCACTAGTGAGGGGAAAAGTAGATAAAAGTAATATGCAAAATTTTGACAAAGACTTTTAACAAAATACAGCACCAAATAGGATATGTGTACCATTTTTTAATGTGACTCAAATATCCTACTTCCTTTTCAATTAGAAAATGATAAATTAAAATTTTTTTCTACCTATATGTATTTTTCTTCTGTCATTCAGCCCCAATTGGCTAAAATGCTAAAATATAATTCTATATCTTACATTTTAATCCAAAATATGCTTACTATAAAAGTGGCAGGAAAGAGTCAAGATGTTTTGAGTACCTGTTTAATTCAGTGGTTACATTTTTAAAGTTTTGGAAGAGATTCTTTTTGAACATCTGCTAAAAATGTTCTAAATGGTTTTGGTCCTGATTTTGCCACTTAATGTATTATATGATCTAATGGATAACACTAAATAAATTTGTTTCTTTGGCCCTCTGTTTCCCCATTGAAGAAGTGAGTCATTTCTAAAATTTCCCTCTAGCCCTATCTGTCTCTGATTCTGAAATTTAGAAGAGAAAAAAAAACTTGCACTCTATTTTTTAATTGGTCATTTAACTAAAAAACATAGTCCATTCTCTTTCACCCTAGTTCATCCTACTAATTAAAAAAATCAATCTAGGCTAAAGTAATAATCCAAATGAAACCAAGAACTTACATATACACAAATGTTCACAATACTAAAAAGAAAACAACAAACCCTGAAAATAAGGGGGAAGTAAATAAAGGGGGTAGGGGGATAGTTAATCAAATTAGTTGCATCTTCAACGGGACATTGTTGCCCATGCTGTGCCTTGTTAAAAAAAAAAAAGTCATTATTAAGATCAGTGTCCAGGCAAGGGATTAATCTCCAAAATTTACAAATAGCCTGTGAGGTTTAAAATCATCAGAACACACATCCCAATAAAAAAATAGGCAGAAGATATGCTGCTGCTGCTGCTGCTGCTGCTAAGTCACTTCAGTCGTGTCTGACTCTGTGTGACTCCATAGATGGCAGCCCACCAGGCTCCACTGTCCCTAGGATTCTCCAGGCAAGAACACTGGAGTGGGTTGCCATTTCCTTCTCCAATGCATGAAAGTGAAAAGTGAAAGTGAAGTCACTCAGTCCTGTCCGACTCTTCACGACTCCACAGACTGCAGCCTACCAGGCTCCTCCGTCCATGGGGTTTTCCAGGCAAGAGTATTGGAGTGGGGGTGCCATTGCCTTCTCCATGGCAGAAAACATAACAGACATTTTTCAGAAGAAGACATATAGACATATAGACCAAGAGGCACATGAGAAGATGTTTAATATCACTGATTATTGTGTGCATGCTTAGTTGCTTAGCCGTCTCTGACTCCCTTGACCCATGAGCAATAGCCCTCCAGGTTCCTCTTCCCATGGAATTTGCCTGGCAAGAAAACTAGAGTGAGTTGCAGTTTCCTTCTCCAGGGGAACTTTCTAACTCAGAGATGGAACATGAGTCTATTTTGTGTTCTGTATTGGCAGGGTTCTTTACCAGTAGTGCCACCGCAAAACTAGAATGAGATATCACATGTCAGCATCATCAAAAATCCACAAACAATAGATGCTGCAGAGAATGGAGAGAAGGGAACCCTCCTACACTGTTGGTGGGAATGTAAATTGATGTAGCCGCTACGCAGAATAGAATGGTGGTTCCTTAAGAAACTAAAAATAGAAGTACCATATGATCCTGCAATCCCACTTCTGGCCACATATTAGGAGAAAAACATGGTCCAAAAGGATATATGCACCCCAGTATTTGTTGCAGCACTGTTTGCAATAGCCAAGACATGGAAGCAACCTAAATGTCCATTGACAGAGAAATGGATAAAGTTGTAGTAATTAATACATACACAAAATGGAATATTACTCAGCCATGAAAAAGAATGAAATACTGCTATCTGCAGCAACATGGTTGGACCTAGACATTGTTGTACTTAGTGAAGTAAATCAGACAGAAAAGGAGAACTATTGTATGGCATTCCTTATGTGCAGAATTTTAAAAGAAATCATACAAATGAAAGAAAATAAAGTTAAGTCATTCAGTTCTGTCCGACTCTTCGTGACCCCATGGACTGTAGCCTACCAGGCTCCTCCATCCATGGGATTTTCCAGGTAAGAGTACTAGAGTGGGTTGCCATTTCCTTCTCCAGAGGCTCTTCCTGACCTAGGGATCAAACCTGGGTCTCCCATATTATAAGTGGATGCTTTACTGTCTGAGCAACCAGGGAAGTTATAATAAAATAGAGACTAAGTCATGGACTTAGAGAACCAGCTTATGGTTGCCAGGTGGGGAAGGATGACGGGAAAAGATAGTTAGAGAATTGGGATTGACATGTACACACTGCTGTATTTAAAATGGATAACCAACAAGAACCCACTGTAAAACACATGCCCACTTCTGCTCAATGTTATGTGGAAGCCTGGATGGGAGGGGAGTTTGGGGCAGAATGGATACATGTATATTATGGCTGAATCCCTTTTCTGTCCACCTGAAACTATCACAACATTATTAATTGACTATACTCTACTACAAAATAAAAAGTTTAATTAAAAAAAGAGAATGCAAAAAATCATGTTATAATCGTCACCTCCTGTTAATCACAGGTAAACCAAAGGGGTTTTTGACTTCCCAATGTATACCTGTTCAATTGCAAGTCAGTAAGAAAGTTCTGTTCTTCAGGAAATCATATCAGATGGCTTTTATTTTAGAAAGAAATTTTCAGGGACTAGGGCATGGACACTTCCCTTTCTAAAATTATTTATTTTTAATTCTTATGTATTTATTTTTGGCTGTGCTGGATTTTACTGCTGCGTGGGCTTTTCTCTAGTTGCAGAGAGTGGAGGCTCCTCTCTAGTTGCAGTGCACGGGTTTCTCACTGCAATGGCTTCTCTTGTTGCAGAGCACAGATTCTAGGGCACACAGGTTCAGTAGCTGTGGGGCATAGTCTTTGTTGCCCTGTGATGTGTGGGATCTTCCTGGACAGGGATCAAACCCTTGTCCCCTGCATTGGCAGGTAGTTTCTTAACCACAGGACCACCAGGGAAGTCCCATACTTCTTTCTTAATGTACGAGTAGGCGTGGTAAATCTATCATTGAAATGCTGATGCTACTCTATATTTGCTGATTAATTGGTCATAGACAGGAAGGTATGTTTCTACATTTGGAATTTCACCTGGAAGTCTTGGCAATTATTCTGTGAATTACTTCATGAATCAGTCAATGAGTGACAGAGAGGTTGCTATTTTAAACAAAATGTATAGTAAAGACAGGGGAGAATTCCTGTCCCATTCTCCTAATCACTTGCTTTTTGTTGTTTAGTTGATAAGTTGTGTCTGACTCTTTTGCAACCCCATGGATTTCTACAGGTTTCTAAAATCACATCATTAGAGAGACATCCCTTTGTGTTAAAGAATAAAGCAGCACCTCTCCCTGCTTTGGCTTTATAAAGAAAGCCTCTGGAAGCTGCCAACTCATTAAGCAACAGTAGTAATTAATACCTTATGATGCTAATCAATCTATCAACTTTCAACCACCAAGAATAAAGTTCAGTCTTATGCCCTGCCTACAAGGAGTTTACAGTGTAATTGGAGAGAAGAAAGGCTTAGAAAGCTGACTATGAATATATATATATTCTCTAAGAGAATCAAATACACAGAGCAAGCAATAAGACCTAGAAGACTACTCAAAGGCTACTTTATCAATCTCTCTTTCTCTCTTGAACTATCACTTATTTCCTCTATTTGGAAACATATGGTAATTTCTTCCATCTAAACAAACAACAACAAATTCTCCTAGGACACTACAATTGCCTTCAATCTGTTTCACAGGGACTTTGCAGCACTAAATTTCTTGAAAATATAATCTTAATTCTCTTCATTCCACTTTCTCTCAAAACATTCTAATCAGACTATACAGCCCCTGTCATACCACCAAATACCCAAGGACCTCAACAGCACTAAATCTAATTGTCCATTCAGTTAAGTTCCATCTCTCAGTCATGTCCAACTCTTTGCTACCTCATGGACTGCAGCATACCAGGCTTCCCTGTCCATCACCAACACCTGGAGCTTGCTCAAACTCATGTCCATTGAGTCAATGATGCCATCCAACCATCTCATGCTCTGTCATCCCCTTCTCCTGTCTTCAATCTTACCCAGCATCAGGGTCTTTTCCAATGAGTCAGTTGGAAAAGTGGCTGAAGTACTGAAGTTTCAGCTTTAGCATCAGTCCTTCCAATGAATATTAAGGACTGATTTCCTTTAGGACGGACTAGTTGGATCTCCTTCCAGTCCAAGGGACTCTTAAGAGTCTTCTCCAACACCTCAGTTCAAAAGTATCAATTCTTTGTGCTCAGCTTTCTTTACAGTCCAACTTTCACATCCATGCAAGACTACTGGAAAAACAATAGCTTTGACTAGACGGACTTTTGCTGGCAAAGTAATGTCTCTGCTTTTTGATACACTGTCTAGATTGGTCATAGGTTTTCTTCCAAGGAGCAATAGTATTTTAATTTCATGGCTGCAGTCACCATCTGCAGTGATTTTGGAACCCAGCTGACAAAACATGATCCACTGGAGAAGAGAATGGCAAACCACTTCAGTATTCTTGCCTTGAGAACCCCACGAACAGTATGAAAAGACAAAAGATATGGCACTGAAAGATGAACTCCCCAGGTCGGTAGGTGCCCAATATGTTACTGGAGAGGAGGGGAAAAATAATTCCAGAAAGAATGAAGAGACAGAGCCAAAGTGAAAACAACACCCAGTTGTATATGTGACTGGTGATGGAAGTAAAGTCCGATGCTGTAAAGAACAATATTGCATAGGAACCTGGAATGTCAGGTCCATAATCAAGGTAAACTGGAAGTGGTCAAACAGGAAATGACAAGAGCGACCATCAACATTTTAGGAATCAGTGAGCTAAAATGGACTGGAATGGGCGAATTTAACTCAGATGACCATCATGGGCAAGAATCTTGCCCATTACTACTATGGGCAAGAATCCCTTAGAAGAAATGGAGTAGCCTTCATAGTCAACAAAGGAATCCAAAGTACAGTACTTGGGTGCTATCTAATTGTCAGTGATACATATTTAGATATTTGATCTATCAGCAGACTTTGGCAAGGTGATTACTCCTCTCTCCTTGAAACATTTCTTTTATTGACATGTAGTTGATTTATATTCCTATATTAGTTTCAGGGAGACAGATTAGTGATTCAGTATTTTTGTAGGTTGCTCTGCATTATAGGTAATTATAAGCTAATGGCTTTAATCCCCTGTGCTATACAGTATATTCTTGTTACTTATCTATTTTATACATAGAAATATGTTCTTAATGTAGTTTTCTGTGTAACCATTCTCTGGTTTTTCTCTCAACTTTGTGACTATTCTTGGTTACATTTAAAAAAATTTTTCTTTTCTTGTAGATTTCTAAACATTGAATGCTTTAGGCTTAATCCTATGATTATTTCTGCTCCCTCTACATTAATTCTTATAACAGCTCATCAAGTTTCATGGCTTTAATTGCCATTATTTGCTGACAACTCCTAAATTTATATATGCAGCTGAAACTTAATATGTTTAGGACCAAACCCTGGATCTTCTCTCACAAACTTGCCTTGACTCATCCTTTCAGTTGTTCAGGCTAAACACCTTGGGTTCATGCTTGACTCCTGTCATAGTCTTAAATCCCTTTTCCAATTTTTCATAAGTCTATAAATCTTTCAATTTATAAAGTTTATTCAATCTAATTGAAAAAGCTTTCACTTTAATCCACACATTTTTTACAAAAAATACTAAATTTGCAAGGTCTGTTTCATTAATAAACTTGAAAATTGTATGTATATGTAGAAAATCAGAAAACTAAATAAGCATTTATAGTATTGTGTTAAGTTTTACATCAGTTGTATTAGTCATGATTCAGTTCAGTTCATTTCAGTCACTCAGTGGTGTCTGACTCTTTGCGACCCCATGAACCATAGCACGCCAGGCTTCCCTGTCCATCACCAACTCCCGGAGTCCATCCAAACCCATGTCCATTGTGTCAGTGATGCCATCCAACCATCTTATCCTCTGTCGTCCCCTTCTCCTGCCCTCAATCTTTCCTAGCATCAGTGTCTTTTCAAATGAGTCAGCTCTCTACATCAGGTGGCCAAAGTATTGGAGTTTCAGCTTTAGCATCATTCCTTCCAAAGAAATCCCAGGGCTGATCTCCTTCAGAATGGACTGGTTGAATCTCCTTGCTGTCCAAGGGACTCTCAAGAGTCTTCTCCAACACCACAGTTCAAAAGCATCAATTCTTTGGTGCTCAGCTTTCTTTATAGTACAACTCTCACATCCATACATGACTACTGGAAAAACCATAGCCTTGACTAGATGGACCTTTGTTGGCAAAGTAATATCTCTGCTTTTTAATATGCTGTCTAGGTTGGTCATAACTTTCCTTCCAAGGAGCAAGCATCTTTTAATTTCATGGCTGCAATCACCATCTGCAGTGATTTTGGGGCCCAGAAAAATACAAGTCAGCCACTATTTCCACTGTTTCCCATCTATTTGCCATGAAGAGATGCTTATATTTAAGAGAAAAGGCAATGTAGCTTTTTAAAGACATAAATTTATTTCTCTCTCATGTTAAAAAAAAAAAAATTCCTGGCTGTTATGGCATCTCTGCCAAGTTTTCAGGGTTCCAACCTCTTGTTTTTCTGCTCTGGTCTCCTTAGTACATGGCTTTCAGCCTCAGGGTTAACTTATGCTCCAAGATAGTTCTCTTTTTAAAAGGAAGGATTATTATTTATTTTGGGGGGGTGGGGGGCTGTGCTCCACAGCTTGAGAGATCTTAGTTCCCCAACCAGGAACTGAACCTGTGCCCTCAGTAATGAAAGCACAGAGGCCTAACCAATGGTAATCCAAGCAATTCCAGTCTAAGATAGTTCTTGAATGTATAGCCAACACATCTGCCTCCTAGGTTGTCTCATGAAGGGAAATGAAAGAGTGCTTCTCCTAGTTGAGTTGGCTTCCTTTAAGCAAGTTTCTAAAGAAGTGCCACAAAGTACTTGCACTCATGTGATGGACATCCTTTGCCACAAGTACAGTGTGTAATAGGTATTCAGATGAGGGGTCTTAGGCTCACATTTAGGAGGCCAGAGAAAGATGATGAGATGAAATGACTTCTGCACCCATTCCAGTGTGGCCTGACTTAGAATTACATGTTAAGGCGGAAGATAGATGGGCTCCAGGCTGAACAGCTGGAGTTTATCCCCTGTGGACAGATACTCCAAAATGAAGAGGAGGAGGAGTTAAACCCAGTCCTATAAATAAAAGATAGAGACCATGTATTTCTCATTCTTGAGATCAAGGAGTCCTTCCCAACTATACATGTGCAGAAAGGCTCCTTGCAGCCCAAAAGGCAGTGATGTCCGCTTATCCACAGGCCTTTTTGCTAGAATCCATCTTGGCTAAGTAATGCATACATACATGAGAGGACCCTGAGATAAAGTAAATATGGACTCAGAATCAGGCAGAGCAAGATGACTGGCCAAAGGAAACCTGTAAGAGATGACCCGCATTCCGGTACTTTCCTGGTGGTCCAGTGGCTAAGACCCCATGCTTTCAAAGCAGGAGCCTATGTTTGATCCCTGGTCAGAGAACTAGATTCCCACATGCCACAACTAAAAGAGCCCATGTGCCCAAACTGAGACCTGGTGCAGCCAAATAAATGAAGAGAATAGAAAAAAAAGAAAAGAGAAAAGAAAGAAATGACCCACATTCCAACTACCACAAAGACACAGCTGTCTCTCTGAGTCCACCCTGTGTCTAGCCTCACATACACTTTTCCCTCCTAAAAGTCCCTTTATTTGTTTCCCTACTTTCCGTCTTTGTGAGAATTCATTTCTGCAAAGCCAAAAGGCCAGGACCTAGGCCACTGGTCTAGTCACTAGGCTTCCGTGCTCTCACGGCTAAGCCTGACTTTACTCTCCGGCTGGAAACTGAAATCCTCCAAGTCTCTGCAGGCAGAGCCCACTGGAGACTAATATCTGCATTTCCACTAGGCTGTGAGCCCTGGGAGAGCTAGCACTCCATCTTCTTTGTGTCTATAACCCTTGAAAGGGGAGTTTTATATAGCAGATCTTCAATAATATTTTTGGTGAGTTGAGATCAAAATGATGAAGTTGTTCAGGAGGAAGTGGGGGAAACTGTGTCAGCTTTTATCATCATAAAAAATACCTCAGGCTTTATATCACAAAGGCAGCTTACATTAATAATTTGTTGAAACAGTCATAATTTTGTAATCCTTCAAAAGTCTTACTAATAGCTGATCCACTTTTCAGTCATGTCAATAAGCAGACCGTCTTCCCTTCCCTCAAGTCCACCCTCTCTCCCACCCCAGAGATCCAAACTTGGCTAAGGACATAAATGACAGGCCAAGTTCAAAATCAGGATTGATTGTAGGCTTTATGTAGGTAAGGGGTGGTGACTCAGGGTTGTGGAGACCATGATTTGTATCCTTTCACAGAACACAGCTCTTGGAATAGGTATACTATAACACCAGCATTTGACACAGATTATGGCCATAACTGATTCCCAGATGAATCACATTAGCTATTTCCCAATTTATGGGGTTATGGAAAGTTGAACATGGCAACTGCTACTTTTTCAAAGTCTAAAACCCAAATTAAGACAAATCCTGACGGCCAGGGGAAATCTGAGAGCAGCTGCTAACATACATTCTCTTATTTCATCCATTTAACTGGTTTGAGATTATACAAAGTGAGAATGACTCTGTGAGATGACTACTGATTTTCCCAGAAATGAAACCCAAGCTCTAACAGCTAGTTTACCTTCCTGTTTGCTTTTATATTCTCTTACTAAGAAATGACTGTCCGTGCTCATGTTAATTACAGCACAGGTGATGGAAACTTGGCTGCCACATCCAGACAATGACTGAGTCTGAATCTGACCAAAGACCTGGTCCAGCTTGAACCTAACTGTATCTTGAACTGTATTTTGACCCTCTGAATGGCCCCTTTCCGCTCCGCAATTCTAGACAGCCTGATATAGGCATGCCGCCAGTTGCTTCAGCTTGGGCATCTCTGCATTATCAGTTGGGTGTGAAGGAGAGAAAGCAGACTGCACCCCCTTCAGATTCAGCCTGGTAGATCTGAAGAGTCGTGATGGAATGTGGATTTCCGAGGATCCTTCAGATGCGCTCTTAACTGCTCTCCAACAGACGGGCTTCTTAGAACTTTCTCTTATCTCTTAGGGAAAGGAGATAATTTTCTCTGTTCTGTTTCCAGTTTTCAGATGTGATGATTTGTGAGACAGCTATAAAGCCACAAGATACAACTTACTGTTTAGGACAGTCAACTATCAAAGAGGACAATGGATAAGCTCATGAAGTTAGGTAACTTAAAGATAACCAGGAGCTTTTCCTTCATCTCTTTAGTCTGAGAGAAGCACTTTAAGCAGAGTGCCTCAGGGAGGAAGGAGAAAAACTACCCACACAAACGGAAATGCTTCATTATCTACTTCAGTTCAGTTCAGTTCAGTTGCTCAGTCATGTCTGACTCTTTGCAACCCCATGAATTGCAGCACGCCAGGCCTCCCTGTCCATCACCATCTCCAGGAGTTCACTCAGACTCACGTCCATCGAGTCCGTGATGTCATCCAGCCATCTCATCCTCTGTCGTCCCCTTCTCCACCTGCCCCCAATCCCTCCCAGCATCAGAGTCTTTTCCAATGAGTCAACTCTTCACATGAGGTGGCCAAAGTACTGGAGTTTCAGCTTTAGCATCATTCCTTCCAAAGAAATCCCAGGGCTGATCTCTTTCAGAAGGGACTGGTTGGATCTCCTTGCAGTCCAAGGGACTCTCAAGAGTCTTCTCCAACACCACAGTTCAAAACCATCAATTCTTCGGTGCTCAGCCTTCTTCACAGTCCAACTCTCACATCCATACATGACCACAGGAAAAACCATAGCCTTGACTAAATGGATCTTAGTTGGCAAAGTAATGTCTCTGCTTTTGAATATGCTATCTAGGTTGGTCATAACTTTTCTCCCAAGGACTAAGCATCTTTTAATTTCATGGCTGCAATCACCATCTGCAGTGCTTTTGGAGCCCCAAAAAGTCTGACACTGTTTCCACTGTTTCCCCATCTATTTCTCATGAAGTGATGGGACCAGATGCCATGATCTTTGTTTTCTGAATCTTGAGCTTTAAGCCAACTTTTCCCTCTCCTCTTTCACTTTCATCAAGAGGCCCTTTAGCCCTTCTTCACTTTCTGCCATAAGGGTGGTGTCATATGCATATGTGAGGTTATTGATATTTCTCCCAGCAATCTTGATTCCAGCTTGTGTTTCTTCCAGTCCAGTGTTTCTCATGATGTACTCTGCATAGAAGTTAAATAAGCAGGGTGACAATATACAGCCTTGACATACTTCTTTTCCTATTTGGAACCAGTCTGTTGTTCCATGTCCAGTTCTAACGGTTGCTTCCTGACCTGCATACAGATTTCTCAAGAGGCAAGTTAGGTGGTCTGGTATTCCCATCTGAAATCCCAGTTCCAGAACCTGAAATCCAGAATGACCAGTCAGTTGAGGCTGTCAGTCCTGTGGGAAGTGGAATATGACAGCTAAGAATTAAAGCATCGGAGTCATGACAAACCTTAGATTTTGAGTCCCACACTCATGTGTTACAGACAGTGAAACTAAGGCATAGAGAGACGAAGGCCAAGGTTTAAAACCTAGCCCAGGGACCTGGTGGGCCAGTGGCTAAGTGCTCCCAGTGCTCCCAGGGCAGGGAATCCAGGTTTGATCCCTGACTGGGGAACTAGATCCCATATTTGGCAACTAAAGAGTTTGCATGCTGCAGCTAAAGGTCCCACATGGCACAGTGAAGACCTGGTATAGCCAAATAAATGTAAATACATTTTCTTAAAATCAAATTAGTGCAAGTACAATGATGTGTTCATAAACAGAGTACAAGGATACAGATTGAACATCCATCTCAGTATCTCAGTAAACTCAGTTTATTGCCATCTTAAGCACCTATGTGTTCATTGCTTAATCATGTTGACTCTTTATAACCCCATGTACTGTAGTCCACCAGGCTCCTCTGTTCAGAGAATTCTCCAGGCAAGAATACTTGAATGGGTAGCCATTCCTTTCTCTAGGGGAGCTTCCCAACCCAGGGATTAAACCCGTGTCTCCTGTACTACAGGCAAATTCTTTACTGTCTGAGTCACCAGGGAAACCATTAAGTATCTATTGCTGCATGTTAACCGAAACAAAATTTATTTGCTTTTGACTAGAATTACATCTGCTCAGTATGGTCCACTAGTTATCCACGATAAAATAAAATAATAGTGCCTAATGAATACAAGATGATGGCCTAACGGGAAGAGTATGGGTTTAACCCTGGATCTATTCATCTTCAGTAAACTGGACAAGTTACTTAAACTCTCTGAGCCACAGCTTTTTCATTTATAAAACAGAAATAATTCTCACCTTGAAGGTTTGAAAAAGGATTCCAGATCATTATCTGTATGGAAAGGACCCCACATGGTGTCTGGTACCATTTGTCTTCGATACATAGTCATTATTAGTATTATTGTCATTATTAAATATCAGGAAGACAAATAGCCAACTTGAAGTTGAGAGAGCAGCTCAGTTTGACTACTGAATCAGTACAGTAGTCAAGCTATTCATTGCCAACTTTTCAGAAAAACTTTTCTGTTTATAAGAAATCCTGGCTTTTCCATCTGGGGGATCATATTCAAGTTTCCACTTTAACTCTTGAATCCTCCAAGGAAGTGCCCCTCAAGCCTTCTTGTCCTGAATGATGCTGTGTTCCTAGACACATTTCCACCCCACATATGTTTGTTGTATTCTGAATGTTTCTGGGGGTTGCCATGGTTTCTAATACTCATTTGTAATCTGCATGAGAAAGTCTGAACTGAGAGGTTATCAGTTAAGGGGAGGGAAGGAGTATGGTCATGTCAGACTTCAAGGTTTCATATTAATGTGGTCTTAAACTACCAGTCAAACCTTGTAATTTCTTCACTTACAAAATGGGATCATTATACCTACTTCACAAGTTTGTTGTGAGAATTATATGAGCTAATGCATGTTAAAGCATGTAGCTTGCAGTATATCATGTATTTAATACATGTGCTTCTACACAATCATCAAGACAGTATGGTACTGGCACAAAGACAGAAATACAGATCAATGGAACAAAATAGAAAGCCCAGACAAAAATAAATAAATGAGACCTACTTAAAATTAAAAGCTTCTGCACAACAAAGGAAACTATAAGCAGGGTGAAAAGACAGCCTTCAGAATGGGAGAAAATAATAGCAAATGAAGGAACTGACAAAGAATTAACCTCAAAAATATACAAGCAACTCCTGCAGCTCAAGTCCAGAAAAATAAACGACCCAATCAAAAAATGTCCCAAAGAACTAAATAGACATTTCTCCAAAGAAGACATACAGATGGCTAACAAACACATGAAAAGATGCTTAACATCACTCATTATCAGAAAAATGCAAATCAAAACCACAATGAGGTACCATTTCACACCAGTCAGAATGGCTGCTATCCAAAAGTCTACAAGCAATAAATGCTGGAGAGGATGTGGAGAAAAGAGAACCCTCTTACACTGTTGGTGGGAATGCAAACTAGTACAGCCACTTTTGGAGAACAGTGTTGAAATTCCTTAAAAAACTGGAAGTAGAACTGCCATACGATCCAGCAATCCCACTGCTGGGCATACACACCGAGGAAACCAGAATTGAAAGAACTCATGTGCCCCCAATGTTCATCTCTGCACTGTTTACAATAGCCAGGACATGGAAGCAACCTAGATGTCCATCAGCAGATGAATAAATAAGAGAGCTGTGGTACATGTACACAATGGAGTATTACTCAGCTAATAAAAAGAATACATTTGAATCAGTTCTAATGAGGGAAATGAAACTGGAGCCTATTATATAGAGTGAAGTAAGCCAGAAAGAAAAACACCAATACAGTATACTAATACATATATATGGAATTTAGAAGGATGGTAACAATAACCCTGTAAGTGAGATAGCAAAAGAGACACAGATGTATAGAACAGTCTTTTGGATTCTGTGGGAGAGGGCAAGGTGGGATGATTTGGGAGAATGGCATTGAAACATGTATAATATCATATGGGAAATGAATCTCCAGTCCAGATTCAATGCATGATACAGGATGCTCGGGGCTGGTGCACTGGGATGACTCAGAGGGATGGTATGGGGAGGGAGTGGAGAGGAGGGTTCAGGATGGGGAACATGTGTACACCTGTGGCAGATTCATGTTGATGTATGGCAAAACCAATATAATATTGTAAAGTAATTAGCCTCTAATTAAAATAAATAAATTTATATTAAAAAAAAATACATGTGCTTCTTTATCCTCCAAGAGGTCACATCATTAATACTACAATCCTACCAGTCTTGTTTGCTCCCCCTACCCTTGGGGTGAGCAAGAGTATAAGCATCTTTACCTTTTTCCATTGCCCCCTTCTTTTTCTTCCTTCCTCTCACTTTTAACTACTTAATTACAGGTAGTTGCACCAAAGAGTTAAGGAGACCAACTAGTTTTTAATTAGTGGTTTTATTGCTCTATCTAAACTAAGCTGCTGAAGTTGTCTGAGGAATAAAAAGATGTCCCAGAGAAGATGGACTGTGTCACTCTTGCCCTTGTGTATAATTCCGTACTGAGCAAACATCTTGGCATATCATGGGCATTCAGTGTGTATCAGGAGATAAGCTTGTGGATCTAG
The DNA here is from genome assembly GCA_917880005.1 of Nanger dama. NCBI lineage: Eukaryota > Metazoa > Chordata > Mammalia > Artiodactyla > Bovidae > Nanger > Nanger dama. Next base: position 2,895,542 of record CAKJTW010000075.1, read on the forward strand.
GATCCAGATGTGTGATCCAAACTTTTTGCTACCTTGGACTTGAGGCAAGTTACTTGATCTTTTTCTGCTCTGTTCCCTCCTCTGGAAAATGGAGATAACATTAACGCTTCCCTCAGTGTTCTGTTGGGGATAAAATGAAGAATGCATATATTAAGTGTGCAATACCCTCTACATAGTTATTGATAGCTATACATAAATCCCACGAGTAGCGCCATTCCTGGGTGACGCTAGATGTAAAGAACCCGCCTTCAGTGGTGGAGACATAATGAGACGTGGGTTTGATCCCTGGTTCGGGAAGATTCCCTGGAGAAGGACCTGGCAACCCACTCAGTATTCTTGCCTGGAGAATCCTATGGACAGAGGAGCCTGGAAGGCTACAGTCCATAGGATCACAAAGAGTAGGACATGATTGAAGAGATTTAGCATATCTGCATACTTAAATAGCTATTAAAATATCACATGGAAATAAAATAACCGGCAGAAAAAAATGTGTGAGTAATTTTATATTTTTAACCTGTAGACTAATTGCTGAATGAGCAAGGGTCTTGGGACCCTGACTCTTTGATTTAAGGGCACCCTAGTCAAACCACTCTCAGCTGTGCTTTCCATTGCATCCTTCGCACTGTGATTACAATACCTTTTCCACATACTTCATTCCCTTTTGAATGCCTCTTCCTTTCCAGCCTTCAGAAATTGTACCTTCCTTTCAAGGCACAAACTGAATCCAGAAATCTCTATGACATCTTCTTGGATCCCCCTGTTAGAATAGAAAAGGGAGTCCAAAATGTCTGCAGCTAAAAGACTGGCAAAGAAAGGGGGAAAGCCAGAGAAAAGGGAACAAAGCAAAAATCTGCGGACTGGAGTGGGAAGCTCAGATGAAATAAACCTGTCCCCTTCCTGATCCATGATGAGTACTAGCCCTAATTTGCATAGGGCAGGCTGCAAAAGGGTTGGGGGGAGAAGACATAAAGTTTAAAAAGAGGCAGCCAAGCCACACTGAGGCCTTTCCTTCGGGATCTGGGGTGTACTATCCTTTGTTTACCAAATAAAACTCTGAGCTCTAACGGAGCTGTAGCTGTAACACTGGTCTGCTATTTCAAATCTTTGTTGCAGCAAGACTGAACCGAGAAAATTACGCACTTTCCCGATACCCCTATCTGCCTTTCACAGTTCCCCTTCTCTCTTCCTTCCAAATACAGTAGAGTACATGCTTCTCTGGCCTCTGTTAATCCGTGGAAACCTGTCCACAGCACTGCATAGAATGGCCTGATTGGTTTTTATGGTTTATCTCTATTAGATTATAAACATCCATTCAGCAGAGTCACCTTCATTTTTTAATCTCCCAGAATAGGAAGCTTTAGAGTCAATATGAATTATCCACTGAACAACAACAGCATAGGGAACATGATGGGCCTCTGTCTTGTTTGATAAGATCCCACTGGATTGATTTAGTTAGAATCAATCTGATTTGACTGATTCGGAATCAAACTGATAGCAGTTTCTGAGGTCATTTGCCTCTGCTGTTTCTCAAGTCCTGGTTAACGTCACAGTTTACTCAAGACTTTCCTGGTGGCCCAGCGGTTAAAATGCTATGCTTCCAATACAGGGAGCATGCATTTGAACCCCCGTTGGAGAACTAAGATGCCACATGCCACATGGCCAAAAAGAAAATAAACAAATACACAATTTACTCTAATTACCTCTTTCTGGAATTGTATTGTTAATTTAGTTTCTTGAGATTCTCAATTAAAACAGCAAACAAAATTGAGTGGAGTGGGGCTGCCTTCAGAGTGATTAGAAAAGATTTAGAGGCAGTACTGTAGAGACATGCAAATTAGCACCTAGAATCTATCCCCAGCTAATTATTTGGTAGAGTTTCTATCCTTTTCTTTTAGAGTCAGCCTGATGAATTGAGCCCTAGGGCTGGTTTAATCAACAGGCTGACTGGAATATGTATGAACTTCCCAACTCTCTGGATGCTTTTAATTCTGAAAGTGTCTTCTGGGAGAGCCTAGCCTTCTCCATAGGTTTGGGTTTGAAAGCAAGCAGAATGAAAGAAGGCTGCAATTGTTCACATGTGTTTGAGTTTACATACACTTAAAAGTTTTTAAAGGGCTTTTTAAAAGTGCTTTTCATATGATAATCATTTCTGTATAAGCTATATTTAAAAAGAAAATGCTTAATGATTTCTAAAAGAAAGTAGAAGAATGCACTTCTATTACACTTCTTAAAAGTATTTGTATACTAAAAATATCTCAGTGAACACTGAGGTCGGATTTTAATTTTTTCTTGAAAAGCATAGCAACCTCTTCTTGATTTTTGTCTTTAAAACAAACAAACACTTTTATTCATTCTATGCAAAGTAGTATTTTTAAAGTTACATATCAGTTCTCATGAGGTACATTTTGCGTTGGGGAAATTATGAAATACATTAAAATCATGCAAATTATTGTAAATGAATTCATTACCCTTTGAAAATGCTGCACGTTTTGAAGGTAGGAGGATTGCTCAAAGTCTGTGTCCCTGTGTCCTCGGGGGTCCTAGAAATACTATTAATCTCTCTAAGCTTCCATTTCTCTGATCCAATCTCAGTTATTCTCTCATAGGTCAGATGTGGGGATTAAAACAGAAAATGTACATGTAATTTTGAGTACAGTGACTGACATCTATAAATCCACAACAAAAATTTATTTTTTATTGTTAAATAAACTCTACTCAGTTTCAGCTACTGTATCAGGCCGTGATGACATGAAGATAAGAAAAAGGATCCTGTCTTTAGTCCCACTTTGCTTAGAAGAAACCAAAGAAAGAATTAAAATTAGCTTCTCACAACTGACAGCTGGGAAACCTGGCCACTAGAGCCTTCATATCTGTGTTTCTGAACATAAATCTTTGTTTCTGAAACTCCAGCTGACCAAAACATTCTCTTGATTTTGATACTTAAAGGGTCATTTCTTCTACCAGGGGAATTTCCTGGCCCACAGATTAAACCCGTGTCTCCTGTACTGAAGGCAGAGTCTTTGCTTCTGAGCTACTGGGAAAACCCACTTAAAGGGTTAGAGATTCTAATTGGCCAAAGACATTTGTGGTCTTACACTAGTCACATAACTTCTAGTTGGAGCTCAGATGGCCTGATGTTTACCAACAAGGAAATCTCCTTTCTTTTTTAATGTGCTTTCTGAATTGGTAACCTGAACAAACATGTTCCTCAGCCTCAATGAACCTTCTTTGTCTTCAAAGCAACTCCTCCTCATCCTTCAAGAATCAGTTCAAAAGTTGTCTCCTCTTTTTCTTTTTCTTTTTTTTCAGTTTTATTATTTTCCCACACAATCCTAAAAATCTTAACTCTACTGTCCTCAGTTTTGTATGGTACTCTACATACACCTCTACTATAGTTGTTGTGCAGTCACTCAGTCAAGTCCAGCTCTTTGCAACCCTAAGGACTGTAGCACGCCAGGCTGCCCTGTCCTTCACTATCTCCTTGAGTTTTCAAAAACTCATATCCATTGAGTCAATGATCTATTATAGTACCTAATATCAAAGTGATAAATTAATGTGTTTACTATTAGTTTTCAAACTATGAAATGTGGGCTGTCATGTTCAATCCTATTAGTATGTGTATCTTCATTAGATGTGTTCAACACTCAACAAGGATTGGCTCAAAGGACCAAGTTCCAGATCTGTCACAATTGTGTGACCCTAAATTGCTTAATTTCTAGAACTTAATTTCTTTAGTTACAGCATGTTAATTTGGCCTATGTAACCATTAAAGTCTTTGTTGAATGCCAAATTTGATGAGTTTATAATATCAAGTAAATCAAAATGTGCATTTTTATTCTCCTTTCAAAAATTAGAAAGCCAGATCTCAGAGAGTTGATGGGATGTTAATAGAGTTGTGGAGACAGAGCTGGGTGTTTCAGAGAAATGGCCTTTAGAGGCAGAATGCCTAGTTGAATCTTGCCTCCACTGTTTTCTTACTTGCTCTGTGATTTTAGGCAAGTTGTTTAAACTTTCTGTGCTTTTTCAAGTATCTGTAAAATGACAATGAGGGATTTCCCTGGTAGTCCAGTGGTTAAGACTCTGCCTTCCATTGCAAGGGGCAAGGGTTCAATCCTTGGTGGAGGAACTAAGATCCCACATGACAAGTGGCACTGCCAAAAAAAAAAAAAAAGGGATGATAATAATTTCTATGTGTAAGGTCGATAAAGAGATTCAATAACAACATATTTAAAATGCTGAGGGATTCTCAGGTGGCTCAGCAGTAAAGGATATGATTGCCAAGTAGGAGATGCAGTATCAATCTCTAGGCTGAGAAGATCCCTAGAGAAAGAAATGGCAGCCCACTCCAGTGTTCTTGCCTGGGAAATCTGATGGACAGAGGAGTCTGGTGGGCTATAGCCCATGGAGTCACAAAGAGTCAGACACAACTTAGTGACTGACAACCACCACAAAATGCTAAGATCACTGCCTGATTCATAAGAAAAAATTACTGTCAGAATCCATCATTATCTGTTATTTTATACCAGTTGACTACACAGAAGGTCCTAGAACCAAGTCTCCTGGCCACACAGCAGTGCATTACCTGAGCTAAACTAAATAGTAAAGAACAAAAATGAAAATATTTATCACCAATTGGGTTCTCTCTCTCTTTTTAAATCAAAGTGAAATAAAAGTGAAAGTGATAGTCACTCAGTGTGACATGGACTATAGCCCACCATGCTCCTCTGTCCATGGAATTCTCCAGGCAAGGATACTGAAGTGAGTTGCCATGTCCTCCAAGGGATCTTCCCAACCCAGGAATCAAACCTGGATCTCCTGCATTGCAGGCAGACTCTTTAGCATCTGAGCTACCAGGGAAGCCCAGTGAAGGACAAAAATGAAAATACTTATCACCAAATTGTGCTCGCTCTCTCTCTTTTAAAAATCAAATTCTTTAACAGTTATCTCCCAAAGCCCATCTCCTCCTGGAAGGACGGGGTGGTTTACCATGATGTGAGGTCACAGGCCTCGGTGGTGCTAGTGGTAAAGAACCTGCCTGCTATTGCAGGAGACCTGAGACATGGGTTGGATTTCTGAATCGGGAAGATCTGCTGGAGGAGGACATGGCAAATCCCTTCAGAATTCTTGCTTGGAGAATCTTGTGGACAGAGGAGACTGGCACACTACAGTCTTCAGGGTCGGACACCACTGAAGCAACTTCTGCACACGCGAGGCCACGGGATGAACTATCAGATTTGAAAAGCAATAAATACAGTGCATTTCAGTTTCCTGGGAAAGATCAAATGTTTTGAGTTTGACTTCCTTTCTACCCCTAAAAATATTTCAGAAGGAAAAGACTGATGAATTCTTCAGTGATCTTTCTCCTTTGTATATTTTGTTAGCTTTTAAAAAACCGGGCTGTGAAAAGTTGTTGTTCATTAACGAAACTCAGAAAGTAGTCAAATCCCTTTGAAGTTTAAGATAGCATCTGTTCCACTGTCCAAAGAGAATAGAGAAATTAATATCTCCATCGCATGAGTTTCAATGTAATTCAAGTTATTACCACCCAGAAGTTGCAGGTGCACGGATATAGCTAGCTTTGTTTTATGAAGCATATTCATGTTTGTATGTGTGTGTATGCACATGCACAGTCAAGATGAAATTTTATAAAATGCATATTTTAAAAGATAAGTTATAAAAGCTTGAGATTAAATTAGAACTGCTCTTCAGGTAGATTTTTCTGTTACTGTCAAAGCCGTTTAGAGTTCAGTCAATAATAATCTAGGTCTTGTACAAAAAAAAAATCAAAGAACAAAATTAAGCCTTCTAAGAAACAACTTAAAATTTCTAGTCCAGCTAATTGGAAAGAGTATATTTAAAAGTAGGAAACCAAATTCAAGCAGGATGCTTATCTCTCTTATCCTTCCCAATCAAGAATTCAAAAGTTAGAGTATTAAAAATAATAATAAATATTACATTTTAGGTTTGCATATAAATGCACATTAATTTGTCAGTCTTTTGATGTACAGTTATGGTATTTAAGGGGAGTGAAGTACATATCAACTAATTTGTGCCATCTAACCTTTATAAGCCACACTGGTAATGGAATTTCTACTATTTCTGTTTCTGGTTTCCTTAGAATGGAGTGAGAACTCTGGAAACATTTGAAACTCAAATTTCAATGCAGAAACCCTCAACATTTCTTCTCATCCATACCTAGTTTGATAACAATTATTTCAAACAATTTTAGTTTTACGGATCTATTAATCCCTCAAACACATTGCTTTCTTGTATAATTTGCTAAACTAAGTAATCATAATAATAACTATCAAAAGCGGAGTAAGTTTGTACTTCTGAAAAGATGGAATAGATATGTTTTCCCCTATTCCTTCTACTAAGTATATACCAAGATAAAATTTTGGAAATTATATGCAAGGCAGGGAAAAAAAGACCTTGAAAGGTCTGTTTTTGAAAAACAGAATATACATAGTGGATAAAAAAGATTAACAGAGCCCTGTGAATCAGTGGGACTGTCACAAATCTAATATTTGTAAAGAGAAAATGTTTAGAACAATTATAAAAATAGAATTTAAGGAAACACAAAGTTTTAAAATAAACTTTTAAAATTTCATTCAAGCTAATAAATATCTCAACACCAGTTTTCTGTGATAAATTATATATATATTGTAGTACCAGTGTTGTGCTATTTTAGTCGCTTGCTGCTGCTGCTAAGTCGATTCAGTCGTGTCCGACTCTGTGTGATCCTAGAGATGGCAGCCCACCAGGCTTCCCTGTCCCTGGGATTCTCCAGGCAAGAACACTGGAGTGGGTTGCCATTGCCTTCTCCAATGCATGAAAATGAAAAGTCATGTCCAATTCTTTGCAACTTCATGGATTGCAGCCTGCCAGGCTTCTCTGTCCATGGAGATTCTCCAGGCATGAATACTGGAGTGGGTTGCCATGCCCTTCTCCAGGGGATCTTCCCAACTCAGGGATTGAATCCAGGTCTCCTGCATTGCAAGTGGATTCTTTACTGATTGAGCCACCAGGGAAACCCAATGTAGTACCTAGAGCAACCCTTTAAAAAATTATATAAAAGGATCCAGTGAAAAAAACTGTAGATGAAACAAAATGGAATTATTTTTTCATGTTTTAGCAAGCCATAAGAAAGAGTGGGAAAAAGAAATACACAGAAGAGGCAGAAAACAAAGATTTAAATGGCAGGCTTAAGTGCTAACATACCAATAATAACTTTAAATGTAAATATTCTAAATATACCAATCACAAGACGCAGATAAGCAGAGTAGATTAAAAAAACATGATGCAAGTATATGCAGTCTATGAGATACTCACTTCAAATATAATGATATAAGCAGGTTGCTGTTGCTGCTGCTGCTAAGTCGCTTCAGTCGTGTCCAACTCTGTGCAACCCCATAGACAGCAGCCCACCAGGCTCCCCACCGTCCCTGGAATTCTCCAGGCAAGAACACTGGAGTGGACTGCCATTTCCTTCTCCAATGTAGGAAAATGAAAAGTGAAAGTGAAGTCACTCAGTCGTGTCCGACCCTCAGCGACCCTATGGACTGCAGCCCATCAGGCTCCTCTGTCCATGGGATTTTCCAGGCAAGAGTACTGGAGTGCGGTGCCATCACCTTCTCTGATAAGCAGGTTAGAAGTAAATGAATAAAAAAAGATATATCATGTAAATGGAAAGCAAAGTGAGAGTGGCTATATTAATATCAGTTATGGTAGCTTTCAAAGCAACAGAAATATCACATACTAAGAGATAGATAAGAAACTATAGTAAGAAACTCCTAAATGCACATGTATTAAACAATAGAGCTTTAAATTCTGTGAGGGGAAAATTAATAGAATTGCAAGGAGAATAGAATTAATCACAATTTTAGTTAGAAACTTCAACATCTTTCACGAATTGTTGAAATACATACCAGTCAGAAAACCATGAAATTAATAGCACTGATGACATCAGCCAACAGAATCCAATCAACATTATGGAACATCCCACCCACAAAAAGCAGAATATATTCTTTTCAAGTACATTCCTAAATGACCCACATCATGGCCGTAAAACAAATCTCAAAACCAAAAATGTAAAAGAAATAAGGTCATACAGAGGGTGTTTTCTGACCACAATGAACTTACAGCTAGAAATTGTTAACACAAAGGTAAGAAAATCACTAAATGTGTGAAAAATAAGCAACACACTTTGAAATAATCCATGGGTCAAAGAGGAACTTTCAAGGTAAATCAAAAGTACACTTAACAGAATGAAAATAAAAATATAGTATAACAAAACTGTAGGATATAGTTAAAACATTGATGAGAGGGAAGTGTATAGTTCTACACTCCTACATTAGAAAAAAAAAGACATATCCAATAATCATGAGAGAAATTTTTTAAAGTATAGCTATTAATTTAGATTACTCCATATTTTCTTTCCTGAAGAAAAAAAAAATGTATTTATTTATTTGCCTGTACCTGGTCTTAGTTGTGGCATGCAGACCCTGGGTTGTGGTATGTGAGATCTAAGTCCTTGTTTGGGAATCAAACCCAGCCTCCCTGCATTGGGAATGCAGAGTCTTATTCACTGAACTACCAAGGAAATCCCAATCCATATATTCTTACAATCCTACCAGTTGTTACTTTACTCCAGTACTACTACTAATTTATAAATTTAGACATCTAAGAGACAAAAAAGCATATTTCTAATTGCCAAAATGAACAACAAATAAAAAATGTAAGAAATGTGCCTACAATTTAGGAGTAGCAGAATAAAGTAGCAACTTAAATTATCTTTCATTTTCTGTGTATCATTCATCACTTCCAAATTTCTGCTAGTTCCCTCTAAATTTCTTTTTTTGGCTTGGCTTTCTTTTTGGTGAAAATTTCTCTATTTAGGGGAAAAACAGTAAAATCTTTTGTGTGTCTGTGTATATGTGTGTGATAAAATGGAAATCTGTCTTTTCCAGGTAAGCTTAATATGTGTATTTATATTTATTTCATTCTTTAGTGGTTCAGATGAAAGAATCTACCCACAATGCAGGAGACCTAGGTTCAGTCTCTAGGTCAGGAAGATCCCCTGAAGAAGGGAATGGCAATCCATTCCAGTGTTCTTGCCTGGAGAATCCCGTGAGGAGAGGAACTCTACAGTCCATGGGGTCGCAAAGAGGTGGATGCAACCGAGTGGCTAACACTTTCACTTTTTCTTTGTTATAATTGGACTTATTTTTATCTCTGGTTTTATGTGTTCTAGCTATCATACAATATGCCAATAACTTTCACTATTATCTTATAGAACATACTATTTATGTTAGCTGTAGGGATCAATACCACTTTTTTCTCCCAAACTCAGATTTGCATGAATTCTATGATATATATTAAGTGAATAATTGTTTATAATATTTAAAATTGAAACCTTATGCGACAGGCCAGCTCCTTGGAAAGGACCCTAATGATGGGAAAGATTGAAGGCAAGAGGAGAAGAAGAGGCAGAGAATGAAATGGTTAGATAGCATCACTAACTCAATGTACATGAGTTTAAGCAAGCTCCAGGAGATAGCAAAGGACAGGGAAGCCTGGCATGCTGCAGTTGTTGGGTTCACAAAGAGTCAGACATGACTTAATGACTAAAATACAACAACAATAAATCTTTACCACGTGGTCATTTCACTGAAAAAAATGTCTGGATGAGAGGATGAATGGATAATTATTTCAGTTTGATTGTACTTTAATAGTGATAGAAAACATTTTTAAGCTTGTCTCTACAAAGGAAACAAATATTTGTAAAAGTTAGACTAAGCACAATTTATGCCCATTTGTTTAAATAATTTTTAAAATATAATTATTTTCTCCCACTCATCTTAAATGTTTTCAAGAAAAAAAAAAAACCTCTTAGCCTTTCAGATTGGGTCCCCTATTTCAAAATACAAATAGGAGCATTTGGAGAAAGGAAGAAGAACATAGAACGTTTGAAAGCTGATTTAACCTTATTGGATCAGTCACTTGTAGAGGCTTGATTAAACTTTTATATATCAAAATAAAAACAAGCCAATAACAGCCATTACTAAAGATGAATGCTTTGTAGAAGATATTAGACTCTCTCCCTCCTCTTCCTTTCTGCATATATATATATGTACATATATATGGAAATTTATATGTGTGCATGTGTGCTAATTCGCTTTAGTTGTGTCCCACTCTTCAGGACTCTATGGACTGTAGCCTGCCAGGTTCCTCAGTTCATGGAATTCTCCAGGCAAGAATCCTGGAGTGGGTTGCATGCCCTCCTCCAGGGGGTCTTCACAATCCAGGGACTGAACGCTCATCTCCTGGGGTTTCTGCTTTGCAGGATTCTTTACTGCTGAGCCACTGGGGAAGTATACATACATATATATGTATGTATGTCAGTCTATCATGGTCCAGGCAGTATGCTTGGTGCTAAGGATTAATCAAAAAATAGGGTCGTTCTAAAGTGAACTACATGTGTTTAAGTCAGCAGGGTACATTTCTTCCTCATCTAAACAAGGTATAAAATTTTCAACAAACTTGCAGTCTTCACCAGCTGGAAAAAAGGCAAAGCAGGTTTTTAGTAAAATGCCTGGTCATGCTCAGGTGTAACTGGTCACTTAGAGGTCACTGAAGAAACAAAGGTTGTTAGTCTTCTCCAGTTTGTGTTTCCTGGTAAAAGAGGATCCTCCGTACAAACAGCTATTCTAAGAAAGCAATTCCTGACTCAGAGTTCTTTATTAAGATGCAATGGTGGAAAACTGTTATTTAGCTAAAAGTCAGAGTGGCATATTTAAGAAAACACAGCAAGGGGGCTGGAGGCAGCAAGAAAAAGTGTGAGGCTCCTCCTTACTGTAAGTCCTGTGGCCTCAGGTCAATAATTTGTCTTAATGGTAAAATGTTTTCTCTGCAGAATGGATGCAGTGATATCAGTTTCAGCTTCTCATAGCATTGCTGGGAAGGAAGAACAAATAAGCACTTGTGATGTTCACTGCAAATCTCTCTCACTCTATTTATTTCACTCCTTACTATTTCTTTCTTTCTTTTTTTTTTTTTTGAAATTTTTTTCTGTGTAAAAGTTACATAGCTCTGGATTGGCTCCTTCCAGAACATCTAATCACAATACTGTATTAGATTAGTTATATAAATAGATATTAATTAACCAATCATGAATTTACTCTTGAATGCATTCAGTCAATATTTATGAAATATCTGTTGCTTTTAAGGCTTTGTACCCAGTGCTCCAAGAGATATAAAAGCGAATGAAACAATTCCTTTGATATTATATAGAAACATTAGTTTTAAGAATTTATGATAAGAAGTCACTTGTACCTGGTGGCTCAGACAGTAAAGCATCTGCCTGTAATGCGGGAGACCCAGGTTCAGTCCCTGGGTGGGGAAGATCCCCTGGAGAAGGAAATGGCAACCCACTCCAGTATTCTTGCCTGGAGATTTCCGTGGATTGGGGAGCCTGATTGGCTACAGTCCATGGGGTCACAAAGAGTCGGACACGACTGAGCGACTTCACTTTTTTACTTTTTGTACACACCTGAAAAGATCTTAAATGAAGGCCATGTCTTCAGTGCTTTCATAACAGACAAGAAAGAACAGAATAAACTATCAAATAAGAAAGATTGGTTAGGTATATTCCCAAAATATTACTAGTATAGAATCATATGCAGTCACTACAAAGGACTATGTAGATCTCTAAATCATTAGCTGAAAACACACAAAATAGTTAAACGAAGAAAAGAGTTGCAAAAAGTAAATGCTCCTCTTTGTGTAAATTCTGTACATTGATTCATGTGTCTACATGAAAAAAACTGGCACCATTTCTAAGTTTTTACTCTTTTTGAACTCTTTTATGGTGTAGCTTATTTACAGTAAATAGACAAGATTTCTACAAAACCAATAAAACTATCTTCAAAGAATTGAAAGTAAATAAATGGCATGGGACTAGTCTTCAAAGCTTCCACAACCAAAATTAGGAGAGACTGTATATATAAGTGTAACTATAAAATTGTTGTTGCTTAGTTGCTAAATCATTTCTTCCGTCACTCCATGGACTGCAGCCTTCCAGGCTCCTCTATTCGTGGGATTTCCCAGACAAGAATACTGAAGTGGGTTGCCATTTCCTTTTCCGGGGATCTTCCCTACCCAGGGATTGAACCTGCTTCTCTTAAGTCTTCTGCATTGACAGGCGGATTCTTTACCACTGAGCCACCAAGGAAGCCTAACTATAAAATTATGAAGGGAAAAGTATGATATGAAAGATAGGCATGGATAAGACTCAGCACTCCCAATGCAGGGGGGCCCACGTTCGATCCCTGGTCAGAGAGCTAGATCCCACATACCACAAACGAACACCCCGCATGCCACAACAAAGAACCTGCATGCTGCAATAAGATCTGGTACAGCCAAAAAAAAAAAAAAATTTAAAAACAAGAGGAGGGAGAGATAATAAGAATTTTTACACTTGGACCAAACAGACTAAGATATTGAGATGGAAAATTGCTGTAAGTTGTTTAAACCAGTGTACTTTACATGGAAAGGTTTGCTGTCAGGTTGGAACGTTCAAGGCAACATCAGACTGAAGTACTGGACCTATGCTGAGCTGACAATGGAAAGTGGTGATATTGTACCATAGAAGAAGGATATGCTCAGATTATACTCTGGAGCAGTTTCTCCTCATGAATGTCCTGGTGTGGTGCCTGGAAGTATTACCCTGAAACCCAGGCATGAAGGACCCTGGTACTAAGCCTATTTTCAGGGCCAGCATAAAAGAAATGCAAAAAAAGCAAAATAGCTGTCTGGGGAGGCCTTACAAATAGCTGTGAAAAGAAAGGCAAAAAGCAAAGGAGAAAAGGAAAGATATAAGCATCTGAATGCAGAGTTCCAAAGAATAGCAAGAAGAGGTAAGAAAGCCTTCTTCAGCAATCCATGCAAAGAAATAGAGGAAAACAACAGAATAGGAAAGGCTAGAGATCTCTTCAAGAAAATTAGAGATATAGAGGGAACATTTCATGCAAAGAAGGGCTCAATAAAGGACAGAAATGGTATGGACCTAACAGAAGCAGCAAACATTAAGAAGAGGTGGCAAGAATACACGGAAGAACTGTACAAAAAGATCTTCCAGACCCAGATAATTATGATGATGTGATCACTCATCTAGAGCCAGACATCTTGGAATGTGAAGTCAAGTGGGCCTTAGAAAGCATCACTATGAACAAAGCTAGTGGAGGTGAAGGGATTCCAGTTGAACTGTTCAAATCCTAAAAGATGATGCTGTGAAAGTGCTACACTCAATATGCCAGGAAATTTGGAAAACTCAGCAGTGGCCACAGGACTGGAAAATGTCAGTTTTCATTCCAATTCCAAAGAAAGGCAATGCCAAAGAATGCTCAAAATGAAGTTGCTCAGTCATGTTGCTCTTTGCTACCCCATGGACTGTAGCCTATCAGGCTCCTCCTTCCAGGGGATTTTCCAGGCAAGAATGCTGGAGTGGATTGCCATTTCCTTCTCCAAGAATGCTCAAACTACTGCACAATTACGCTCATCTCACATGCTAGTAAGGTAATGCTCAAAATTCTCCAAGCCAGGCTTCAGCAATACATGAACCGTGAACTCCTTGATTTTCAAACTGGTTTTAGAAAAGGCAGAGGAACCAGAGATCAAATTGCCAACATCTGCTGGATCATGCAAAAAGCAAGAGAGTTCCAGAAAAACATCTATTTCTGCTTGATTGACTATGCCAAAGCCTTTGACTGTGTGGATCACAATAAACTGTGGAAAATTCTGAAAGAGATGGGAATACCAGACCACCTAACCTGACTCTTGAGAAATGTGTATGCAGGTCAGGAAGCAACTGTTAGAACTGGACATGGAACAACAGACTGGTTCCAAATAGGAAAAGAAGTACATCAAGGCTGTATATTGTCACCCTGCTTATTTAACTTCTATGCAGAGTCCATCATGAGAAACGCTGGGCTGGAAGAAACACAAGCTGGAATCAAGATTGCTGGGAGAAATATCAATCACCTCAGATATGCAGATGACACCACTCTATGGCAGAAAGTGAAGAGGAATAAAAAGCCTCTTGATGAAAGTGAAAGAGGAGAGTGAAAAAGTTGGCTTAAAGCTCAACATTCAGAAAACTAAGATCATGGCATCCAGTCCCATCACTTCATGGGAAATAGATGGGGAAACAGTGGAAACAGTGTCAGACTTTATTTTTCTGGGCTCCAAAATCACTGCAGATGGTGACTGCAGCCATGAAATTAAAAGACATTTACTCCTTGGAAGGAAAGTTATGACCAACCTAGATAGTATATTCAAAAGCAGAGACATTACTTTGCTGACTAAGGTCTGTCTAGTCAAGGCTATGGTTTTTTCTGTGGTCATGTATGGATGTGAGAGTTGGACTGTGAAGAAGGCTGAGCGCTGAAGAATTGATGCTTTTGAACTGTGGTGTTGGAGAAGACTCTTGAGAGTACCTTGGACTGCAAGGAGATCCAACCAGTCCATTCTGAAGGAGATCAACCCTGGGATTTCTTTGGAAGGAATGATGCTAAAGCTGAAACTCCAGTACTTTTGCCACCTCATGTGAAGAGTTGACTCATTGGAAAAGACTCTGATGCTGGGAGGGATTGGGGGCAGGAGGAGAAGGGGACGACCTAAGATGAGATGGCTGGATGACATCACGGACTCAATGGACGTGAGTCTGAGTGAACTCCCGGAGATGGTGATGAACAGGGAGGCTTGGCGTGCTGTGATTCATTGGGTTGCAGAGAGTCTGACACAACTGAGCGACTGAACTGAACTGATAAGCTTCTACCCCGGAATTGGAAGTCAGAGGTCAAAAGAATGGTGCAATGGGTGCTTGATTTGGGGAACGATGAAGTGCTTGAATGTGTAAACTGGTATAGTCAATGTATGTCTGCACTGCCCATCGCATTATAGGATATAGCCAGGAGTGTGGAAAAAAACAAACATAAATGGTTGTCAGACCAGAGGCAGTTCACTGGGACCAAGTGGATGGTGGCTGGTAGCAAGTTTTCAGACTGTGTTTCTGGCACAAAATGCTGAGTCACTGAGAACTCTAAATTTGAAACAGGCCTTGCAAGTTTGTACAAGGGTACCTTTTCAAGGTAGAAAGAAGAATTAATTTGTTGAATACTTTGCCCACTTAATTCATCAATATTAAGCATGTAGACGTGTGTCATGTAAGCCTCTGTTAATACTTGTGCTGAGTCCTATGAAGGTTAGTGGTCAGGGTAGATGAGATCGCAGGTGGCCTCAGCTTGCAGCAGTTTGAAGCAGAGTTTCGGTTCCCAGCCAGAATGAGGTCAGGCAGCCAGAAGTAGAGCGCTGAATTCTAGCCACTAGACCACCAGGGACAGGGGTCAGTGGCAAGGCCCTGGCCTGTCAGCTGTGTAGAAATGAATTCCCACATAGAAACAAAAAGTGGTTATGTGTTTATTAGGAGGAAAAGAGCACAGTGCATGAGGACATACACAAAGGTGGGTTCAGAGAGGGACAGTCTCGCCCTAATGGTAGTTTGAATTATATTTATGGGGCATTTCTTCTGGGTTTCCTTTGGCCAGTCATTTTAACTCTTCTGGTTCACAGTCCGTATTTGATGTGTCTCAGGATCCTCCCACGTGTGCTCATGCATCTCTTAGCCAAGATGAATTCTACTGCAAAGGACTGTGGGTGATGAGCCTGTCTTGGCATAACTTCCCTTTGACCTCCAAGAAGCTTTTCTGCACATGTGTGGTCAGGGAGGTCTCCTGACTTTGAGAATGAGAAATTTGTGGTCTGGGCAGGGCCTAGCCTCTTCCCTTTAATTGTCCTGTTGTTCTTGTCATGGACTGTCAGTCTATAGGGAGTGAATGTCCAATCACTTTATCCTGGGCAGGGAGGGAGTCAGCTACCGCCTGCCTCAACATCACTTACTATGAGGTGATGCCCCTTTTCTTTTGACCTCCAAGGAACCTTTCTGCACATCTGTAGTCAGGGAGGTATCCTTGAGTTTGAGAATGAGGAATATATATTCTTTCATCTCCTATCTGGGCAGGGCCCAACTTCCTGCATCATCTTGATTTTCTGGTGTTTCTGCTATTATGGAGTTTCTGACCACAGGGGATAAACTGTTCAGCCTGTGGCCCGTCCATCTCTCGCCTCAGATGGCCCAACTTTTGATGAACGAATAGTCAGTAACAATGAATACAATGGTTCCAAATAAGGAGAGCTGACAGACAGATGACAAATTGGCCAGAATTTCTGAGACAGAATTGTTATATTTCCAATTCAATATAGTCAGTAAACAGCCTAAATTCAGTTATTTGGAAGAGAGTTGGGAAGTCATGCTCAAGTTGTTATATTTAGAAATATCTTTTATTTTATTTAGGAATTTAAATTAAATAAAGATGTGAAAAATAACAAATATATCCCTTCTCTTTGCTCTAAAAACAGAGGTATAAAGATTTATTTTCAGTTAACTATTTATTTTTGGACACTCCTACCAAAGAAACTCCTTGATTCAATCTGGCCTGAATCACTGACTCATTGTGTGTGACGTGGGGCAATTCATTTGACCTCTCTTCACCTCGGAGCTTTTCAGCTGGAAATATAGGTGTAAAGCAAGAATGTGCTGAAAACCAGATGCTCCATCTAAGTAAGCTTCCTTGGGTAAATACATTATGCAAAAAAAGAACATTCAACTCTTTCAAAGAAGTATTTTAAATTTGGCTTTTAATTCTTCAACCTAGGGCTTTTTATAGTTTAGGTAAACTCAGTGAATGGTCATATACCTTCTGAACTATATACTTACACCTGGTATTTAATGAGTACCTTAAAAGAATTTTCTTTAAGAATTAAAATCCAAGTCTGTAGCTTTTACATCTTCAAAAAGATTTGACCAGCTTTTAAAATTTCTGAACTCTGAGCATATTCTAGAAGTACAGTAGCAGAAAGTCTTAACCTGAAGAAGAGAAATTGAACATCTCTATGGCAACGGAGGAACAAGTTCTTGAGCACTTTCTTTTCAACAACACCAGTAATTATGGCTAACATTTATCGCACAGTTATCAGAATCTGCCTGCAATGTAGGAGACCTGGGTTTGTTCCCTGGGTCAGGAAGATTCCCCTGCAGAAGGGAATGGCAACCCACTCCAGTATTCTTGCCTGGAGAATCCCATGGACAGAGGATCCTGGTGGGCTACAGTCCATAGGGTTGCAAAAAGTTGGACACGACTGAGTGATTAACAGGGTATCAGAGTGTTATGGGGATAATTTTATTTACTTTCAACATGAGCTTCTAAGGTAAGGTTTTAGTCATCTCCCCATTTTACATAAAATAAGAAACTGAGACCTTAGAGAGAGAAGCAATTTGCCCAAGACCACACAGGTAGTATTTGCATGGGTGCCAAAAACACATAGTTCTAGTCCAAGAGCCCTCAGGTCTATACGTGATATTGCCTCACTTGTGGTAGAAATCACTAGGTTAATACACCAATGGAAACTTACTGATTATACAAACCTTATCATGTTCAAGACTATCATCATGTCATTAAATAAGGAAATTCTTTGGTATTCACAATTTGATTGCATTTGGCAAAAGACTTTTGCTCTTTTGTTTCCCAAGTACAGTTAAGACCAAAAACTGAATTTTAAAGAGCTATGTGTAAAAAGCCCAAGAAACTCATAAAGCAGAAGTTCCCAAGCTTCAAAGTACATAAGAATTACCCAAGGAAGCTTTCAAAATAGATTCTCAGGGTGTGCGTGCTCAGTCACTTAGTCATGTCCAAATCTTTGTGACCCCTTGGACTGTAGGAGCCTGGCAGGCTCTTCTATCCATGGGAATTTTCCAGGCAAGAATACTGGAGTGATTTGCCATTTCCTACTTCAGGCAACCTTCCCAAGCCAGGGATCGAACCCATGTCTCTTGTGTCCCCTGCATTGGCAGGTGAGTTCCTTACCACTGTGCCACCTGGGGAGCCCTGATTCTCGGGACCCACCACTATAAACTCTGGTGAACTGGGTCTGGAGTTTGGACACGGACATGTCTGTATTTTTAAAAGCAGCCAGGTTACCGCGATGGAGGCTGACCTCAGTTCATACTTTGAGAAGTCTAAGTTACTTGTCACCTCTGATTCTTGGAACCACCTGGCTTTTCAAAATAAACAATGAGGCAACTTCCCTAATTGCTTCATTAGAAGCCTGGCAAATTCAGTCTGAACAAATAACAGGTGCTGTCTACAAGAGACAAGTCAAAATACGTTCTAGTTTCTTAGCTTAAGCATAATTAAATAGATGGCACCCCTCCATACTAAGTTCTCAGATCCACATGGATCTGGGTTGAACTTTGAACTATTAAAATACTGGAAAGCAGTCCTATGGGAGAGATCATTCCTACAAGCCAGGAGAATGTAACTCCTTTGACCAGCATGACAATGGCCTGCTTTCATCTTCAAGTTATATTTAAGCCTAAGGTAGGGAGGATGTGACTAAGACAATGCAAGATGTCACATTTCTTAATGGCATTTTGTAGGACAGAGAGTGCAGTACCAGCCTGCAGTTACCTTTGGAATGATAATTCTGCTAATTGGGATTTGGAGCTTACACCTCGCTTGGACAAAGGTAGGAAGTCTCACTTTACTGAATTGTTTCAGCATTTTCCTCCTAATGATTTCAGGCACTTGAGTTAGAAGGCAGTCTTCTTACCGCGAAAGCTTGAATTAGAAATTGGGCTTTTGTTATTGTTGCTGTTGTTCTCTTAAAAGTATAAAAGTATAGAATCAGATTTCAATTCCCAAGGAAAGGAAAATTATGTATTTTTTAAAAATCTTCTATTTCCAGTTTCCTATTACCCTTGGATGACTTTCTCTCAAATGCCTGATTTCCTTAATTTGAGATTTTACCTTCCCTAAATTGATGCATGAAAAAAAAATTACTGTGAATCACTAGAGAAAGTAAAAGGCTTGTTTAGTTTTTTACCCCTTTGTCCTTTTAAAAACTTTTAAATATATGATATAGTTGTTAAAGAATTAAAGGTTTAGGGTATTATAGTATTTACAAAGACCCAACAACACTTCTATTGGACAAGGACATTTTTAATTTGCTCTTGAATCGGTGAACCCCTTGAAACTGTATAGACATTTTTGAGCATAAATTCACTTTTCTGAGAACAGAGTCATTTTTTCCCCCTTAATTATATATAAAAAGAAATTTCCTCTACCTAAAAGACTTTTAACTACCCCCTTTAATAAGAAATACATTAGTTTCCAGAAATTAAGTATATCTTTAAGATTTTTTTAAAGCTGGACATCTTATTAAGCTTTTCAGGAAAAAGGTGAAATGCCACCCAATATTCAAAGAAGATAAGTTAAACAATGTAGCTATATTTTCACAATTACAACTATTAGCAATTGCTTGTAAGCACCTCCATTTCAAAATCTCCTTAGTCATTGCAATTAAGACTATTAAAATATCAAAGGACAGTTAGATTTAGACTTCCCCTCAACTAGCTCTTTCTGCTTTTATTGTTTTGTCATGTAAAATATAAACCCTTACTGATGAAGCTGTTGGTATTTAAATTGAGAATAAACAGTTCTGTCCTTTTCTGTAATCTGGGTCAGAAAATGCAAGTAATAAAAATGTCATTTAGGTTACATGAAACAACTCTGTCCCCTCTAATCTGAATCCCATGTGAGCCAGGGGATAATTCTTAAAATTTAAATAGTCCAATAACATGAAAGCAAAGCTCTCATATATTTGCTGCTTTAAGATAAAGTTTTAAAATATAAGATTTTCTCTTTTTTTTCTTTTTCAATAATTCATTCAGATGGTTGTATTTGGGTATTGTGACGTCATTCGTCTCAGATACTTTTGAGTAATCTTTTAGACTAAGCCACATAATAGTTTAAAGCTAGTTTCCTTATCCATGGAAAGGGATATTGAAAGAAGATTATAAAGAGAGTATCTGATGAGGAAAGGGAGTTTTGTTCCTTTTCTTTCTTTTGGGTAATCTTTAATGCACAGCTTTAATAATACTCAAAATCTAATTTAAAATTATCAACAATTGAAAATTATTATTCTGCCTGATACAGTGAGATCTCCAAAATTACGATGAGATTTAAAGCATCCTCTTCTATATAGTAGTGGATTAATCTGTTCATTCTGATTTCCTGGGTGTCTGATAGATGCTTCAATATCTCCCTCTACCCACAAGTGTAAAACCTGGTCTTACCTTCAAAATTTCATCTGAATTAATCCTGGAACCTCAAGAGTTCAGCCTTGGAATTAACATTAAAAATATGCAGTCCAATTTCAATGAACTACTGGAAACCTCTTCACATTATCTAAACTGGGAACTATTAATAGAAAACTAAATTCCTGATGGGCTTCCCAGGTGGCTCAGATGGTAAAGTTCTATCCCTGGGTCAGAAAGATCCCCTGGAGAAGGGAATGGCTACCCACTCCAATATTCTTGCCTGGAGAGTTCCATGGACAGAGGAGCTCATTGGGCTATAGTCCATGGGGTCACAGGACAGACTGAGTGACTAACACTTTCACTAAATTCCTGAACAATCTTTTTCTATCTTTGCACAATACAGAATCTTACAAAATACTAACTTTTATGAGGCTGAGACATATTGTTTTAATTCCCTTTGGCTCATAGAGAATATGCTAAGTCTTACATGTATATGCCAGCATTGTAAACGCTTTCCATGTCTGTTAGGTTCTCTGAATCCTTCCTGTTCTCAGAAATATCATTCTGTGCATTGCTGTTTCCTATAGGTATGCTTCATATGACAGAACTACTATAATATTTGTCTTCCTGTTGCAGGAAAGAGGACCCTTTCCAGGGCCTGAAAGTGGGCTCTTCTCTAACACTCAGAAATGAATTGTCCAAGGAGACACATGTGCTGACAAAGCAAGAGATTTTATTGGAAATGGCGCCTGGTGGTGAGCAGTAGAGTGAGGAAACCCAGGAGAACTGCTCTCCCAGTCTTGGGTTTTATGGTGATGGGACTAGTTTCTAGCCAATCATTCTGACTCAGAGTCCTTCCTGGTGGTGCCAAGATGGATGCCAGCGAAGATTCTGGGAGGCGATCTTTTCCGAACTCTTCCAGTTGCTGGTGGTTTATCAGTTCCGTGTTCCTTACCAGGACCTCCTGTCATAAAACCACTTACACAAATGGTTTCTAAGGTGCCTGGGCAGGGTGGGCCAGTTTCAGTCAATGCACTTCCCCTAATATTCCCATTGGTAGATCTCTTCTCAATGTGAAAATTTATCTATATTCTTAAAGTGAAACACACAGATTTATATACTGCTATATTTATTTGCTATGCTTAATGTAAACTGGCATTTTCCGAAGTGTAATTTGAAGATGCTTGGGTACCCCAAGACCCTTTCAGAGGACCAGCAAGATCAACACTATTTTTAAGACTAAGAAGTTATCTGCATCGTTCACTTCATTGACACTTACACTGATGGTGCAAAAATAATGGTGAATAAAGCTGCTTATACCTTAGCATGAATCAAGGCAGTGGCATTAAACTCTACTCTCAGTCCTACCAGTTTTTGTATTATTTTCCCCCACACAGGAAAAAAAGGAAAAAAAAATTTAAGAAAGTTCTTGAGGGACTTCCCTGGTGGTCTAGTGGTTGGTACTTCACATTTCAATGCAGGGCTTGCTCTCTAGTTGGGGAGCTAAGATCTCTCATGCCTTATAGCCAAAAACCCAGAACATAAAACAGAAGCAAAATTGCAGCAAATTCAATAAAGACTTTAAAAAGTAGTCCACATCCAAAAAAAAAAAAAAAACCTTTAAAGTTCTTGATAAAACAGTAAAAAAAAATTATTCATTTTATTAAATGTCAATCTTTGAGTGTATGTCTTTTTAACATTCTTTGTGAAGAAACACCAAGCTACCATGTTTGTCTGGTGAAAAAGCTGTGATTGAGCTGTGAGCTGAGGGGGTCACGTTTATCCTGGCATACTATTTTCACCTGAAAGAATAATTCACAGGCAAACTATTATTCAGACTTGGATGTTTTGGAAGATATTTTATTTTTTTGAAAAATAAGTGAATTTGCCACTGTGATGATAATGATTGGCATTATTTGATGCTAGTGAAAATATATGAGCTTTCGAAATAATATTAGAATTTCAGTAAACTTTATTTGCCCACCATGACCATGACAGCTTCCCAATAGTGGAAGACTTTTTGGAGAAGGTTGGTGGTGATTCAGTGGTTATGATTTTTAAAATATGGAATAATGAAATATACCAACAGTTGGAAAATTTATATAATTTAGTGAGCTGATATTTTATAAATGACTGATACATGATATCACAAATTCACTAACAGTTGTAAAAGATGCATTTACGGTGTAAGATAAACCAGTAGATTTTAATTTGACAGGGTATACAAAGTCCATTCCTGTTGTTTCAGATTCAACATTGCCATTTACTTTTATTTAAAACTTTTTTTTTTTTTTTTTTTTTTGGTTCCTCTAGGTCTTTGTTGAGGTTCAGGCTTTCTCTAGTTGCAGCCTGGGGGCTTCTTTTGTTATCCAGGTTGAACTCTAAGGCTTGAAGTCTAAACAGTTGCCATTTGCAGGCTCTCAAGTTGAGACATAATTGCCCTGAGGCATGTGGGATCCAGTGTGTCCCCAGCACTGGAAAGTGGTTGGGCTTCCTGTTGGCTCAGTGGGTAAAGAATCTGCCTGCAATACAGAAGACCTGGGTTTGATCCCTGGGTTGAGAAGATCCCGTGGAGAAGGGAATGGCTACCTGCTCCATATTCTTGCCTGGGAAATCCCATGGACAGAAGAGCCTGATGGGCTACAGTCCATAGGGTCGCAAAGAGTCAGACATGACTGAGTGATGGGTACATTTTCTTAACCACAGGACCACCAGGGCAGTCCTTGCAATTTACCTTTAAAGAATTACTCTTTGAAGTTTTGACTTAGCATCAAAGAACAACAACAATAAAAAAGCTACACACACAAAAAAAAACTTCTGAAAAAAGCTATTAAAATACTCTATTTCCCAATTATACATCTGTCTGAAGAAAGAGTTTTAAAATGTCAATCGTTAATTTAAGTAACAATTGAATGATGAAGGAGATATGGGAATCTTTTTTTTTCATTAAACCGGATAGTAGAGAACTGAAAAGAAGGACTACAACACCACATTTCACAAAAATATGTTATTATTAAGTTGACTAATCATTGTGTGCAGTACTTTAAATGAATTAATATTTTTAAAACTCTTTCAGTCAGCTTTTCTTTTTAAAGTAAAGTAAAGTAAAGCTTTTCTTTTTTAAAGTAAAGTATAGTTGATCTACAATGTTGTTAGGTTTTATTCCTAACATGCTAAATATTGATGCCTATAACCCACATAGACGTTAGGTTTTATTCCTAACATGCTAAATATTGATGCCTATAACCCACATAGACGTTTGTTGAAGCCCTCAATAATTTTGAGAGTATACAGAGATCCTTTACCCCAAAATGTCTGAGCCTCTCTTATGCAGAGAATTATGAAGGCAGTCTAGTCCTTTTTCTGGGAATTCCCTGGTGAGTCCCCTGGTTAGGACTCTGTGCTTTCACTGCCAAGGGCGTGGTCCAATCCCTGGTCGAGGAGCAAAGATCCTGCAAGCACTTCATGGTCGGTCAGGTCAGGCGCTCAGTCGTGTCCAGCTCTTTGTGACCCCATTTATGCAGCACATCAGGCTTCCTTGTCGATCACCAACTCCCAGAGCTTACTCAGATTTCATCCTCTGTCGTCCCCTGCTCTTCCAGCCTTCAGTCTTTCCCAGCATCAGGGTCTTTTCCAGTGAGTTAGTTCTTCACATCAAGTGGCCAAAGTACTGGAGTTTCAGCTTCAGCATCAGTTCTTCCAGTGGATACACAGAAGTGATTTCCTTTAGGTTTAACTGGCTAGATCTCCTTGCAGTCCAAGGGACTCTCAAGAGCCTTCTCCAGCACCACAGTTTAAAAGCACCAATTCTTTGGCGCTCAGCTTTCTTCACAGTCCAACTCTCACATCCATACATGACTACTGGAAAAACCAGAGCCTTGCCTATATGGACCTTTGTTGGCAAAGTAATGTCTCTGCTTTTTAATATGCTGTCTAGGTTGGTCATAGCTTTTCTTCAAAGCAACAAGCGTCTTTTAATTTCATGGCTGCAGCCAACATCTGCAGTGATTTCGAGCCCAAGAATATAAAGTCTCTCATTGTTTACACTGTTTCCCCATCTATTCGCCATGAAGTGATGGGACTGGATGCCATGATCTTAGTTTTCTGAATGTCGAGTATTAAGCCAAATTTTTCATTCTCCTCTTTCACTTTCATCAAGAGGCTCTTTAGTTCTTCTTTGCTTTCTGCATAAGGGTGGTATCGTCTGCATCTGAGGTTATTGATATTTCTCCCAGCAATCTTGATTCCAGCTTGTGCTTCATCCAGCCTGGCATTTCACATGATGCATTCTGCATATAAGTTAAATAAGTAGGGTGACAATATACAGCCTTGACCTACTCCTCTCCTGATTTGGAACCAGTTCTGTTGTTTCATGCCCAGTTTTAACTGTTGCAACTGTTGCTTCTTGACCTGCATACAGATTTCTCTCCATGGTAGAATTTCACCTCACTTCATGGAAGAGTTTTAAAAAAACAAACCCTTGTTATGGAAACTTTGTCTCTCAGACATATAAACACTTACTTTGTATTGTGAGAGGGAGGAGATCAGTAACAACTCACTGACTCCAGTAAATCTGCTTCTGAAGTTTTTTGTTACATTATCTTGCATAGTTGAAAATGTAATAGATATAGGTTGTATGAAGTTGGCCTTAGAATATCAAAGCCTGAAAACATCTGTCACTTTCTGGTCCAAACAGCTTATGTTTAAAATAGAAAGCTAAACTTTAAATTAATCATCAAATGTTATTCAGTTGAGTAGGATGAGATGGATGGATGGATGGATGGCTTCACGCACTCAATGGACATAGGCTTGAGCAAACACCAGGAAATACTGAAGGACAGGGAAGCCTGGCATACTGCAGTCTTTGGGGTGGCAAACAGTTGGACACGTCTGAGTGATTTAACAACAATAACAGCTTGTTTGTGAACTGGACTTCACGTCTTTTAATTTGTTGCTTATGAATCAGTATTAGTTGGCTAGTAGCTGTAATTCAGGCCTAGGACTCAGAAAGGAATTTCAGTTAAATGTGAAGGTTTGGGGGTATATTTAGGGGCACCCAGAGGAATTTAATCTATGAGTCAGTGATGAGACAGAAGAAAACTGAAGTAGGTCCAATAAGTGAGTACAGGATAAAACTTTAGTTAATGCTGATCAAGACTAGAAGCGCTTATAAAGAATAGAAAGCAAGAAGAAGGGTACTGAAGTTTCATTTTTTTTTTTTAATATCCAGATTGGTTATATTAAGAATCATTGGGTTACATTCGGAAGCTCTATCTAAAGGCGAGGCGACACATTAATCTTCTAACTTTGGACTGGCCAAAAGTTCAAGTTTTTCCCTAACATTGTGCAGAAAAATCTGAACAAATCTTTTGGCCAAACTTAATACATTTTATCTTCATAACTCTGTAATGTAGGTATTTTCTCCACAGATCAGCTAGGTAATAAAGGTCTAAAGAGGTGAAATATGATTCCAGGATTATACAAATGAATCCTATATCATGTAATCTTGCATCAAAAATGGGATTTGTGAGGTCTTTCTTATTCCGAATCCCCTAAGAAAATCTGTCAGTTAACAATATTCTGCCTTCAAGGAGCTTTCTCCTCTGACTTTAAATTGTGCTTTTTCCCTCTCTTTTTGGGGGAGTGTTGTTAGGCTCGGGGGAGACTGATAGAAATGCATGGATGTATAATTAGCTTTTATATTCATCTAGTGTTAGGAGACATTTTACTTTTGCTTTATGAATCATGTATGACAAGTAGAAGGGGACAAATAACAAGTGTATTTTTGTTTAAGAAACTCAATTTTACTAAATGCTCTCATTGCTCGAACTCTTAGCACAGAAAAAACTAAATGCTACCAAGGAATAATCAACAATACTGTGTTACATATAATATTCATGGAAATTTTGAGCTGAGGTTGTGTTCCTCTGGGGTTCCACAGCTAGATACTTGACATCCCACAATTTCCACCCTACTCCTAAGTCCGTTTAATTCACGTTATATGTAAGAGTACTTAGGTTAGATAATATATTTTCAATTATAACACAGCATTTAAAAACAACCATACAACTACAAATCACTAATTCTTCTTCAGTGAGATGAAAGTGGGCTCTGAAATTTAAGCCAGTTTCTCAAGAGTTGACCACCTAAGACAGAAGGCTGCAAAGTTTACAGGAGAAAATTAGAAAGTGGGTTTCCCTGGCGCGTTGTAGAGTCATCAGGCCAAGGTAATACTTGCCAGAGGTGTGACCGCTGTGTGTGGGGGGTGGGGGGTGAGGGGATAGGCGGAAATGCGTAGTACTTTGCAAGTCGGCCCCTGGGGACTGGGTTGGCTGACACCAGGTACGGCAGTAAAATTCTTGACCTCTATTCACAGCATTCTCCCCCCACCCCCCACCCCACACCCCACTACCACCGCCACCACATCCTGCTGGACGTGTTGAAAAAGCATCGCTCCCAGGTTACTGACTTTTCTGATTTGACTTGTTCGTTATTATACAAGATACGTGATAAGGAGCAAGAACCTAGCTTTCAAGGCCTAGTCGAGTTCGAAGTAAGTCCACATCTCAGATGAACGTTGGAAGAAAAAAGAAATTTCTTTTATCCTATAATATCCGGCGAAATCTCCCCAAACCGAAATAGTTAAATTGTAAGCTCACTTTCATTTTTTCCTAAACAGTGCCACCTACTGTCCATTTGAAGTCATCAGGAGGCTTTTGACAAGGACCAAAGAGAAGAAAGGGGGGAAAAGGAAAGGACAAAATTAACCCCCAGCCTTGTGCCCTTGGAAGAAAGATGCGAATAGGCCATCACGAAGCAAAAATAAGTATTTTGACTTGTTATCTTCTTAAAAGTCTCTCAAGAAGCAAAAGCCACTTACGCAGCTTCCTTAGACACGGCCTTTTTTTTTTTTTTTTTTTAGCGCGCTATTCTGGAGTTCCCTAGAGGACGATTTTTATTTTGTTATATTTTATTTATAATGCTCGCTGCTGGCGTATTTTAATGTTAGTGGATCAGGTTAAGGAAAAAAATAATTATTTTTCTACTCTTTCGCCTACCCAAGGCGAAACTTTTATGTAAAGGAGAGTTTTGACACTTGACATCAGCTCAGAAACTTTTGAGTTGGAGGGAAGAAAGGGTTAACCAGTGGTCGGCCAGTCACTGATTTTTTAAAGAGTTTCAGCCGGCTTTCGGAGGCTCCAGGTGTACATATACACAAACACACACACCCAGCTCTCCCTTCCCAGGGCCGTTACTTAGCCTAAGGGCACCATTTGGTCTTAGAGCAATTTTAAACAGAACTGGCAGTGCATCGCGAAGTGGGAATCCCTGTAAGTCAGAAGAGTCAGGGATGTCTACGCAGCCCGGCCTCCCTGTTCCTCCGCTGGAGGAAAGGAGGGACTCAGGTGGTGGGTCGCCTGTGTGCACAGCATTGCTCTGCACACGTTTGCAATCAAGTTAATTGAATTCATTGGCGTTTAGAACCGGCCTCTAGCTCAGAGAGAGCTTTGAATGGCCAATTTCTCTCGCCCCTCTCCCCCTCCCCGCCTCCCGCCCGCCCGCCCGCGCTCCCAGTTCCCTCCCCTCCGGTTTCCCAGTCCGCACCTCCCTTCTCCACTCCCCTCACCCCTCTTCCCTCCTCCGCCCTATTAAAACACCCACCAGCTCACTTGTTAAGACCCCCTTAAGTTGGAGGAGGCAGAAAGGCAACAACCGCGAGGAAGGAGAAGTCAAGACGTCTGGAAAGAATTACCCAGTCCTGGCTTCCAGCAGCCCATTGAACCAGGGACTTGAACCAGCCCCAGCCAAAGACATTCTCCTGATTCTACGCTTCCTGGGTTCTGCTGACTTTTCACCAGACTTTTTTTTTTTCTTTAATACAAAAAGAGAGCAGAGACTTTCCGATATTAGGGGGAAGGAACTAGGGCATAAAATAAAATAAAGTTAATTTATTTTCAAAGCACAGATAACATTTTCTTTTAAGAGTTAGAAGACTGAAGTGCAACGGAAATATTAAAAATACTAGTGATTTTATTTTAAGTAGGGGAGACCTAAACATTTGAGACTCCCCTATCCTTTTAAATGTTGTTTTTAAATTTTTATTTTTCTTGGCCGGTCGTCTCAAATTCATCTGATCTCCTATTACCTCAATTTTGGAAACTGCCCGCCACCGACCCTTCAGGACCACACAGACAGGCTGAGGACAACTTTATGACCAAGAGCTGAACAAGGTACGTTTCACTGGCGCGATTCGGTGAACGGTGAGGGTCCTCGAATAGGCCAGGGAGGGGGAAGTCATTACCCCACGTTAAGAGTTAAACCCAATTTTAAGTCAGTGTTCTACAGAAAAGTTTGAGGTCTGAACATTTCCAACAGGCTGCACATGAGGGGCTATCTCGGATCCCTTGCAAGCTTAGTAACCTATCTCGGGGCTTGTCCCATCTCTGCGGCGCTCGCCAGAAACCTGCTGCCTTTATGGGAACACAGGTAGCCTCTTTGCCTGGGAAAGGGTGCACTTCCCGGGATGTACTTTTCCATTCCACATCTTCCGGAGCTGCCGAGGGGCTCCCTGAGCTAGGAAACAAGCATCTCCACTGTGTAAGGAAAATACATTCCCCACTGCCGCCCCCTTCCCTTTCCATTCTCATCAGCTATCCTTTTTTCCCCCACACTCTGTGTGGGGAGAAAAGCCCTGAACAGCCTAGCTCGTTTTCCCTCTAAGTGGGAAGGAAGCCTGTTTCTTGGAATGCAAAGAGTTAAAGCCATCGCGGGTCCCAGTTCGGGCCCCAGGGAGGGAGGGTCCTTCGCCACCTCCGCGCGGCTACCGGCCTCGCTCGGCCACTCCCCTTTTTCCCCTACCCCCCCCCACCTCTTTGCACTCTCTGCACCCCATTTAAGTGTCAGAGTGGGTCTATCTGGGCTCAGCCCGGCTCCGGAAGCCTCACTACGGCCAGGGGGTCCCCGACCCAGGCAGTGGCACTGGGAGACCCGAGCGGGAGGAGAGCGCGCATCCCTTCAGTCGGCCGCCGAGCCCCCGGGGGCAGGGCGTGCATGGGGACCGTGTGTGGCGCGCAGGCAGCTGCATCGTCCCGGGAGCCAATTCCGACGTGGCATCGGGCACGCTGGCGCCTCTTTCCGCAGCTGCAGCGGGGGTCACAGTCTGGTGGGGGCTTTGGGGGTGCCGTGCCCAGCGCCCAGCCCCGGGCTGGGGCTTGGGGGTCCACTGGGAGCTGGGGGTGAAGATGGGAGGCGAGCCAGAGGCTAGGTTGGGATGGATAATCAACACCTTGGGCGGAATTCGTCAAGCTGGTTCCCGCCCAGCGTGAGCGAGGGCTACAAAATGGGTCCCTGTGAACTGGAGGGCGGGTCTGAAAGGAGGGTCTGTGTGAGGGCGAGGACTGGGAGGCGAGAGGCTGTTCCTCTGGCCCAGGATATGCAGCCGAGGGGAAATGGCTCTGAAGGGATAATTAAGTCTGGAAAGCGGGGCTGGGAGCTGAGAGGCGGTGCCTGGAGAGGAGGGTTTACAAGACCCGGGTCCTATTACACAGGCTTAGGTGCCAGCTTCCCGCGGCCACTCCCTCCATCCCCCAAACGGGCCGCGCGAAGTACTTGGAAGTCACCAACCCCACGCGCCTCCAGCCCCAGTGAGCTGCTGCAGCCCTGCTCCCAGGAGGTGGGTGTTGGAGCTCTCCCGGCTCCTCCCAGCCGGGTTCCTCACCCTTGGGGACCACTGCTGCCTGGTGTCTTCCGAACAGCTGCCCAGAAAGGCTACACTTCTCCAACCCACGTGGCTGGCCTGGGATTGCCTTTGACGTCACACCCAGGGGGAGGTGTGACGCAATAGAGCGGGAAGCTCTGATTGGCTACCGAGGGCTTTCCCAACTGGAGGCCTGAGTATATATAGACTTTCAATTCGGCCTGAGAGCAAAGCCAAGCTAGTTGGTTGTTGAGCTTTGCTGGGAAAGCGAGGCGACAGATAAGAACAACTTCAATGTCCACTGTAGATTTCAAGGTTCTTTCCGGCAGATGTCTTTTCAGTTGAAGACATATGATATTGTACCTTTGAAAGTTTAAGAAGGATTGTGATTTTTTAAAGCTCATTTTAACAAAATATTTTGAGGGTCAGCACACATTCAAACATGCCAATGATGACAGGCTATAAGTTAAAATGTATATTTGTGTAGAATTGGGTAGAATAGTTATGCCCATCAAACTATTTGTAGATATAATTGAAAATGTTATAGAATAGGTTTGAAAAGAACTCCTAAATTCTAAACTTTTTCCTTTCATTCCAGTATGCACAGGTCGAATCATTCATTAAACTGGTTTTCACTGCATTTTTCCAAAGGCTAAATTAAATAAGATTATTCTGACAATTGAAATACTGTTTTTAAAATGCTTACTATGTTCCAGCGGAGGTTTTCCAAATATTTTGGCTATTCTTTTAAATTTTCAATAGTTTGACCCTTTAAAAGTACAAATTTTAGTATATATTATGTTGTGAATGAATTAAGCAATATTGGGACTAATGATTCAAAATTCTAAGACATTTCTGGATTATAGCACTATAATGAAGATATAATTTCTCCTCTTTTCTTTCTATCTATATAATAGATGAGCTGGGTGAATAGAGAAACTTCTTGTAGAAATGTGACAAATGTACATTGTGGAGTTACTTGTACTGTACCTAGAACTGAATCCTTTGTTTTCAGAGAAAGCTATGGCAACTATAAGAAGAATTCAAGGTCTTAAATCAATGACTAGTACCAAATCTGAATGCCACTCTCCTCCAAACAAAGATGGTGTTTAGTCACCTTCTTGGAAAACAAGAATTGTGCAACGCATGGGTAACAGACTTACTAGAAAGTAAGTCATATCGAAACTAATCATTGTTGTAAAGTCTGTAGAATAGTCCCACAATATTGAATTTCAACTTTTTTTTCACACATGGATTCCTTACCAACTGAGATTGTTTTAAGAAATATTTCTTGAATTGTTAAATTCATACCTTCCACTGATTCATTTATTTTCTATGAGGAAAGGCCTTATATATGGATCACTGGAAGAGACCGTTTAGCAAAGTTTTATTACACAGTTGTATTTTTAATTAATCTAAGAACAAGTAGCATATTATTAACTTGGCTTTTATATAATGTGGGAGCTATAAGTTAATGTAATTGGAGACTAGAGCAAAAATAAGCCCCACAGTCTTTTTACAGGTTCTGTTTTTACCCATGCTCATCCAGGCTGTGTTCCACTAACAGGCTGTAAGGACAGAACCCGTGGCAGCTTGTATGACACTGAATGGGGGACAGCTCCCTGCAGAAAAATCAGTTTCATCACCCCCAACTTAATCCTTTCCTCTGTAGCAGCAGTCTGCATAGACTAAGTATTATCCCACTGCATATATCTTAAATTCAGTAATATTTTGAATGTTATCTATGTGGAGTTCATAATACTGCTGTGTTCACAACCTAGAAAAATGTCATTGAGTCAAAGTAAATATAAGTTCACACTCTTAAATTTTTCTTCAATTTAAATGTAAAATATTTAAATATGAATGTCTCTTAGAAGCCTACAACTGTACTGCAATTTATTTTAAAAATGAACGAGATGTACTACACATCTAAAGGGAATGCATCATAGGAAAAGCATAGTCAAAGAAGTTTTTAAATAACCACAGTGTAAGGTAAAATGCAGTCTGGCCCGTAAAGAAGTAAAATAATAGCCACTATTTATCACCTGTTTAATATGTATGAGGCATCGAGGTAGATATTTGATATGAATTGTATCTAGTGCCCTGCCATGCCCCCCAACAAGAAAACTTTATGGAAAAAAAATCTTTGCCTCAGAAAAGTAAAGTAACCCAGTCAAAATCACAGGGTTACTAAAGAGAGTGAATGGAATTTAATCCAAGATTTCTTAAATATAACACCCTTGAGCTGGACTATGCTACAGTTGGACTAGTAAAGTTTTATGAGGGTTCAAACTGAGAAGAAATCACATCTGATTGAGAGAGATCAGGAAAGATTTCATGTAAGGATTTGACACTGGTTTATACGGCCACATAGGAGTGAGGATTTCATGTCAGGTCTTTGTGTAATTTCCCGCCTTTGCCACAGTGAATTTTAGGATGAAGCTTGCTACTGCTGCTGCTGCTAAGTCACTTCAGTCATGTCTGACTCTGTGCGACCCCAGAGATGGCAGCAGCCCACCAGGCTCCCCCATCCCTGGGATTCTCCAGGCAGGAACACTGGAGTGGGTTGCCATTTCCTTCTCCAATGCGTGAAAGTGAAGTCTCTCAGTTGTGTCCGACTCTTAGTGACCCCATGGACTGTAGCCCACATCCATGGGATTTTCCAGGCAAGAGTACTGGAGTGGGGTGCCATTGCCTATTCGGGAACAAATAGACAATTGGGAGAATGGGCATCTTAGGAAGCCACTGATCAACATGGTACAAAAGAAGAGAAATCTGAAACCTAATGTTCTGGATCCAGAGACAGCTCAGATGACAAGGTCTTTGAAAGGTGTTTTGCTAAACCCCTGAAGAATTAGCTCCAGAGTCTCTGCTAAAAGAAGTGCAGTGGTACTGGAAAAGACAAAGGTTAACATCAAAACCTGAGAGGAAGAGCAGGTCAGAAGGGGAGAAGGAAGGGGTGAGTCAGGTGCTCTAATGTGAAGACTCCTGAGAGGCGTCATCTAGGTGCTTCTCTTAGGATTTCTAGCTGAGGACAGTAGCAGAGGCAATACACCTGAGGGATGTGTATCTGTCCAAATGAAGTCGTGAAAATTTTCTTAGACTTTAACCTAATGATTACCAAACTTTGTTGCAATTAGAGTTACTTGAGATTTAGAAACTCCTGACACCCTTGTAGCACCCCATGCCAGAATGTTGCGGGAGCCACACTTATGTAATTTTTACAGATTCCCTGGGAATTGGATCTACATCAATATTTGGGAACCACTGCTTTTTAGCCTTTGTTGACCATCCTTTCTAATCCACCATTTGCAGGCAAATGACCAAAAGCAGAATATGTCTTGTTACAAAGAAATACATTTCCAGATGTCTTGCTCGTGTCACCTGCCTAAGTTAGTATTTCTAACTCTAATCATTCTACATATGACTTCATCTATTTCTTCCTGCTCCCACACATTAGTTTAAGAGTAAGGAAAACCTATGTTCTAAAACCTTTTCTGCATTCACTAACCATATTAAAAAATATATCTCCTCTTGTCCTTTGTGCTTCTATGTGTTTAAATATCAGCTGTAAGTGAAGGGACATTGACCTGGTCTATCTTTATTAGATTTTGGACCATAATGATGCATCCTTTGTGTCAGTCCCTGAGGTCAGTCTATTTCCCTCAGTAAAGCTGGTTCTAAATGTGCCTTATAACCCTTTGTATTGAGATCCTAAGCAAAACTCAATCAATACCTTGTAGAAATAGAAAGTGCAAGTCACTTTATAACTTGAATTATGTTCCTATATGTTAAGATAACGAATGCCATTAATATTCCATTGACTCTGTAATAAATATATGTATTCCTTACCAGTAATCCTGCAAAAAGTTATCATTCCCATTTTGCAGATGAGGAAATGAGGCTCAGAAAGTAGAGACCAAAAGAGATTTACACTTAATATTCATCCTTGTTCAGGTGACTATGTTGAGACTACCTACAGTGCAACCTATATCCGTCCTTCTAGACACTCAGCTGTGGGCAGCTGTGGGTTAAAATCATTAAAATGAATAAAGTTATCTATACCACTAAACATTTTTAAGTTCCGAGGTATCAATTGTCCAAGGACACATGGCTCATTCATAGAACCCTCAAGTGGTTTGTTGAATAGCTAATATGAGGCAGAGGAAGCTTGGACTTGAATCCATTTCTTCCCTGTCCTGCTATCCTTTCCACTATGTCAAATTAATCCCTTGTTATCTAACAAACAACAGCTTAGGACGGAGAGTCAGGCTGAGTAGGTAATTACAAGTAGGGTAGTAACCCCACAGAGAGCTAACAGCACTGAGCTCTAACTTGATAGTTTCCTTTCAGGTATTGAAATGAGATCCATCTTTTAATCTCATAATTAGGTGAAGTCACTATGATTAGCTCCATTTTAAAGATGAAGAAGTGTTTCCTAGCTGGCACTGGTGGTAAAGAACTCACCTGCCAATTGCAGGAGATCTAAGACGTGGATTTGATCCCTGTGTTGGGAAGATGCCCTGGATAAGCTTATGGCAACCCACTCCAGTATTCTTACTGGAAAATCCTGTGCACAGAGGAACATGGTAGGCTATAGTCCATAGGCTGCAAAGAGTGAGACACAGCTGAAGCGACTTAGTATAGATGAAGAAAGTGAAGATGACAAGTATTATTAACTTGTTGAAGGCTACTCAACCTTTAAAAGAAACCACTGAAAGATAGTTGGGAGTCTATTCAAACTCAGTGTGATTCCAGAGGCCAATATATATGGGTGTGAACACTCAGACACACACAAACACATATACTCATTCACGATCATTAGCATCAAGACACAAAGCAGTGTGTAGATTAATGGACAATAAATATTGTAAGACTACTTACAATAGAGGTTAAGTGGAAAACTACTTAGAGTTCAAATGGAAAAAAGATGACCTCATTATCCCTTATACACTAAACTTGACCCCCAAATTCATCAGCTTGCTCAGACTGCAATTTATAACTTCAAGATCATTTGCCTTTTCTAACTTTTTTATCCAGAGGTCTTCTAGAGCTGGTTGGATACTTCCTGCCCCTGCCTCCCAACCATTACCTTTAAATAACTGAGCAAGAAATTACAGAACTGGTTTTAAAAGAGCGAAAAATCTGCTGGATGAAGGATACCTTGAGGGCTCAGCACATTCACTGCCTCTGCAGCAAAGACAGAGTAAGGCCCTGTGCTCTGTCAGGCTACACTGACTACTTGAGACTAAATGAATAGTCACTTATTTAAAATGTATTTATTGAGTGCATACCCTATTTTATGGGCTTCTAAGAGCTTCCCTGGTAGTTTAGACAGTAAAGAATCAGCCTGTAATTCAGGAGACCTGCGTTCAATCCCTGGGTTGGAAAGATCCCCTGGAGAAGGGAATGGCAACCCACTCCAATATTCTTGCCTGGAGAATTCTATGGACAGAGGAGCCTGGCAGGCTACAGCTCATGGGGTTGCAAAGACACAGCTGAGCAACTAACACTCGACACAGGTGATACAGTGGTTAAAGACTGCTTACCAGTGCAGGAGCCCTGAGACTCGGGTTCCATCCCTGGGTCAGGAAGATCCCCTGGACAAGGAAATGGCAACCCACTGCAGTATTCTTGCTTGGAAAATCCCATGGACAGAGGAGCTTGGTGGGCTACAGCCCATGGGATTTCAAAGAATCAGCCATGACTTAGCAACTAAACCACAACCACCCTGTTGTATAGCACAGGCATATACAATTGATTGAGATAAACAAGTCCCTATAGTCAGGAGTGTTCTTAGTGTGACATAGAAAATTAAGCAGAGTTGGGAGCAGGGGTTAGGTGAGATGGATTGGGATTTACATATGTGTACTACTGATACTATATATAAAATAGATAACTAGTGAGAGCCTACAGTATAGCACAGCGAATTTCACTCAGTGCTCTGTGGTGACCTAAATGGGAAGGAAATCCCCAAAGATGGGATATATGGATATGCATAGCTGACTCACTTTGCTGTACAGTAGAAGCCAATACAGCATTGTAAAACAACAATACTCCAATAAACACTACTTAAAAAAATAGAAAATCATGCAGGGATAGTGACAGGCAGTAAAGAGATGTTAGGGAGGAGGAGTTACTTTATTTTCATTTATTTTTAATATTTCCTTTTATGTTTTCCCTTTAAAAATTTTTTTTGTTGGAGTAGAGTTGATTTATTGGGGGAGTTACTTTAGAAGGAGCAGTAAGTTAGGACCTCTCAAGAAGAGGTGTCATTTGGCCTAATGTCCACAGCCTTATCCCGATACTGACTCAACTCATTATTAGAGTTCACTTTAGCTTCTCCCTGATCCAAAATGGAAGCCCCCATAATGAAAGCTGTGGGAACTTAGTTCTCACCACTGCACGAGGGCAATGAGAGCAGTTGTTATTCTCTCTCATCCACTGTTTGCTCTCTGGTTAATAGAGGAAAGTCAAAGAGAAGGAATGGTGCCTAGTGCAGCCCAGTGACCTACGGAGTCCCACTTGGGGTCTATGAGCAAACAGCAAGGTTTATATCTGCTCTACAGATGGGACCCATGGCACTGTCTCCCCTTGAGTTTCTAAGTAGCACTAAGTACACACTGTGGCTATAGATGGACTTTCCTGGTGGCTCAGTGGTAGATAATCTACCTGCAATGCAGGAGCCGCAGGAGACTCAGATTCTATCCCTGGGATGGGAAGATCCCTTGGAGGAGGAAATGGCAGTCTACCCCAGTATTCTTGCCTGGAGATTCCCATGGATAGAGGAGCCTGGTGGCCTATAGTCCATGAGGTTGCAAAGAGTCAGATACGACTAAAGTGACTTAGCACGCACCCTTAGCTGTATATACTTGTGTGTCGCAATCAACTGTGTATTCCTGTATCCAAAAAACAGGTTTAGCACAAAGTAGGTATTCAATAAATACATTTTAAACAAGTGAAAAATCCATTTAGACTCAAGTAATCAGTGCAGACTGGCAGAGCCTAGGTCCTTCTTCTGTCTGCCTTTGTTAGGGTAAAACAGGATTAAGAACAAGCACTGCTGTTGCCTAAATGGAACCACCAGCCAATTCCCTTTGGCACCACATCTTTCCAGGTTCCTTTGGTTGTAGCCATGTAGGAAAATACATGAGCCTAGAAATCTCTGGGAACTGGCTGTTGTATCTGTTCCTGAGTGCATATCAATACTCGTTTTTCTATTACAGCTGGAAAACGGTTTTCAAGTTCTTTTTAATCTTTCCTTACACAACACGTGTATTAACCAGAAACAAAAGAACACCACCTAATTTTTCATGAAAGTTCAAATCTGTTCAGCCAGTATTCACTGAAATTATGCCACGGTGTGAATTGGGCAAGCTTTGTGATTTGGGGCAGGTTACTTAAATATTCAGTCTTGGCTGCCTCATCGTATGTATGTGTGATTTGTAACATGAGATTAACAGTATTTTATATTTACTGTTAAAATTAAGTAGGATTGTTCCCTACTCAAGAAAACAAAACTTGACTCTATGCCTGGAGCTTAGAAATGATGAATTAAAAATCATTGACATTACAATGATGCTGATGATATTTATGAATAAAGGTACATCTATCATTCAAATATTTTCTGAATACCAGCTGTAGGTCCAACCGTATTTTATGTCCTTGGGGGACATTAGTGAAGATAATTATTTATATATATAGGTGACTCAGATGGTAAAGAATCCATCTGCAATGCAGGAGACCTGGGTTTGATCCTTGGGTCAGGAAGATCTCCTGGAGATAGAAATGCAATCCACTCCAGTATTCTTGTCTGGAGAATTCTATGGATAGAGAAACCTGGTGGGCTACAGTCCAAGGGGGTCACAAAAGAGTCAGACACGACTGAGTGACAGATAACTAACACATACGGATACACATTGTATATATATATATATATACATATATATATATATATACACACACACACACATATAATCTGTTGACTTGGAGTGTACATTCAGTTCAGTTCAGTTCAGTCGCTCAGTCGTGTCCCACTCTTTGCAACCTGATGAATCGCAGCATGCCAGGCCTCCCTGTCCATCACCAACTCATGGTGCACCAAACTGTCTTTTAACATTTGGTTTGGCCTAGAATTCTGCTCAGCAACTTAAAAATCAATAAAGTCTAATAATGGGCAAAACCAAGTTTTATATTTTCAATATCTTGGGGAGGCAGATTTCTAAGTCTTTCTATCCGCAAAGGATCTAGAATGAAACTAACCATATTTTCCTATTTAGAAATAAACTATGTATCTGACAAGGAGGGTTTGCTTATGAAACAGAGTGTTTGAATTGGGGATTGTCTCAGAAAGTCTCACACATATGGTGCCCATATCTCTGAAATTATACAGAAACACGTCCTGTGTGTCAGCTCCTGAGATCAGTCTATGCCCTCAGTGCAGCTGGCTCTAAGTATGCCTTTTAACCCTTTGGGCAGCACCGAGATGCTGCTTATGCCACGCTAGGCAGCAACCCAGACATCCCAGAAATAGATTCTACTGCTGCAGTTTGCTAGCAACTTTTCCCAGGCTGCAGAAGGACATTCTGTGGACTCCTATGATGTAAGAGGGTGTTCCCACTTCAGCAGCGGCCAGCAGATGCTATGTGAACACGCTCTGTGTCTACATGTGCTGATAAAAGCAAGGAAAATGTGAATAATGGAAAAGAATGGCAGGCAGTTCTTTTGCTGGCTGTGGTGATTTGAAACACAAGCAGAACACACTTCTGAGCTTCTCCCAGGCAGAGTGTTTTGTCCCCTTGAAATTTTTCACTCTCGTGAGAATGACTCATGTCTTGGAAAAGCCAAGTTCCTAGTCTGGCGCTCCCAGCACCTTCGGCATTGGTTAATGTACACTTTGGGAGTTTGCCGCATCCGGCCAGTGGTTTCAATTAACAAGGGATGCTGTGCTCTGAAAACTCAGCATTTCACCATTGTCCAGCAGCTTGCACTTTCCATCTGTGCCATGATTACCTTTAGCAGGCCCACATGTTACATATTATGGTGTCCTATATAAGTGCCAAAAGTGGAATGCACATTTGGTTTTTTGTTTTATTTCTAGCTTCCATGTTAGCTGATATTTTAAATTGTAACACTTTGATTTTGTTCCTGATTGTTGTCCTGTGAAGGGTCCTTGACAAGTATCATCTCTAGTTTAGCAAAGGAAAATAATGTCTACAAGCTCAAAGCCTGGTCTCCAGCCTGCTGCGCATTGCTTGAATTGTAATGAGCTTGAATTATAAAGAGACACCAAAGCCAATATTCATAACAGGCACACAAACACAAACTCAGAAATTATGTCGTGTTAACGTGAGTCCAAGGCAGTTATTCCTGACTGATGGCATTAGTGACTGATTTCCTTCCATGTGGCAGTTCAAGGACCAAGCTCCTTCTATCCTTGGGCTTTGCAATCTCCAAGGACCTGTTAATATGTACATCAAGATTGTGGAGGGAAAAAGATATTGCAGCATGCCCACTCTATCCCTTAAAAGCCCTACTGGAAATGGCACATTTCAGAATTCCAAAGACTGGAATGCCATGGCCACATCAAGCAGTCTGCTCAGGAGTGGAAATACAGGTGGTGAGCAGTCATAATAAGTTACCCTAAAGCATAATGCACTCAGGACCACCTCAGTGATGACCACAGGGCCTAGAATGTAAATGGTGTCACTTAGAGTTGAGTGATGTGATGGCCACACAGCTAGTAACAACCAAGATGTTTTATGTCAACACTCAATTTTAAGTCTTAATGTGGAATAGGAAAATATAAATAATATATCCAGGAAGAGATTTTGCAGAGGTAATTACTTAACCCAAGGTACTTTTGAAATAAATTTACTTAACTTTTCAAAAACTAGCTGAACTAAAGGGAAATGTTAAATATTAATTATATGCAAATATGACAAAACCCCTGAAGCTGGTGTAAATGATTGAAGGTCATACAAATTATGTCCCTCGTTAGAGTTCATTATCGGAAGGGGAGGAAAAAAGACTTCGGGGGAACCTATGATATTGTGATTAATTCTAATAAATATCGACTTAGTCTTTGACATGAGGCTCTTAAGATGCTTGGCATTTCCTGCAGATTTAGAAATGTCTTTTGTTAGGTTCATGAGATGACTTTTGGAATAACTTCCATTTTTCTTGCCTAGATAAGTGGGGAGGGGAGACAAACTAGAGATGGAGTTTAATTGCCATTGGTCAATGATATAATTAATCATTCTATGTAATGAATTCTCCATAAGAACCCCAAAGAAGAGGGTTCAGCAAGCTTATGGGTTAACGGACATGTGGCAATTTGGGGAGAGTGATGCATGGAACTTTCCCCATACCTTGCCCTATGCATCTCTTCCATCTGCCTATTCCTAAATTACATCTTTTTATATTAAACCAGTAATCTGATGTGTAAACAGGTTTCCTGATTCTGTGAGTGCTTCTAGCAAATTAATTGAACTCAGGAGAAGAGATCATGATCCTATGAGTTTTAACCAGTTTGTCATAATTGCAGGTGACAACTTGGGCTTGCAACTGACATCTGAGTGTGGGTCTGTGAGGGGCCAGTCTCATAGGATGGAACCTGTGGAATCAGATACTGCAGGCATATGATGTCAACATTGATTAATTGTTGGACACCCAGCAGGTGTCCAGAGAATTGTTTGTGGCATGTATAGGAATAGGATCCAGGAAACAAGACCAAGCACCTTGTCTGTGGCCATAATTGGAGATGCTTTGAGGAATACAAAATGTATGATCCTCTTGTGCTCACATTCAAAATATTTCAGGAGATTTGTAAACTGGGGAAGAATACAAAACTGGATGTTATTAAGAACTGAAATGTGTTTTTAAAGTCTAAGTTGTTAAGGTTCTTCAGACAACAGAAAATTTACCTGTTGAATTAAGCATGATGCTATTTCTTCTTTAATTATATAACTTATTTCTGCAAACATTTATTGTGTCCTTGCTGTGTTTCAGTAAAGTTCCTAATTACCAGGTTCTAACTGGCTGGTGTGGATGATGGATGAAGGAGACAGTCATATAAACAAAAGACTGAAATTTGGAATTTCAGGAGCTTTGATAAATGTCTGTGTAGGATATCTATGCATAAGGAAGTTTTAATGGCAACAGAGACTTGGGAAATAATCCAGTCTAAATGCCTATATTTTTACAGATTTAAATTTTTTAAATTTTATTCTTTATTTATTTGGCTATAGTTGTGGAGTGTGGGGTCTTTGATCTTAGTTGCAGCATTTAGTACCCCGACCAGGGATCAAACCTTGCCCCCTTGCATTGGGAGTGCAGAGTCTCAGCCAGTGGACCAGCAGGGAAATCCCTAACAGATTTTTCAAGACTGAAGCCCAGAGAGGAAAAATGACTGGCTCAAAGTCACACAAATTCATGGAAGAGCTAGAACGGTAGAATCCATGTATTTTTATGTTCAACCTCAGCTAACTGCATGGGAAAGATGTGAGTTGAGGGATTTGCATCAGAGCTGAGATAAAATGATACATAAGAAATTGAGCAAGCCCTATGAATTTTGAACTTTCACTGGTCAGTATTATGAGTGAAGGAATATGATGGTGCAAGAGTGCCTTGCTCACTAAAAAAAAATTAGGTGTTACGCTTAGCTATGACCACACACACAGAGTACATCCTTAGGTAATGATACATCCGTATATTTGTTTCATGCATTATAGTTTTCAATGGTACAATGCACTACCATCTCATATGATGTTTGAAAGAATCCTCTGAGGTATGCCAAAAGGACATTTTCTTTTTTTTTTTTTTCTTAAACTCTTATTTTTCCAGATCATTTATTTGGCTGTATCAAGTTTTAGTTGTGGCATGTGGGATAAGTTCCCCAACCAGGGATCAAACCTGGGTGCCTTGGCATTGGGAATGCAGAGCCTTTAGCCACTGGACCACAAGGGAAGTCCCCAAAAGGACATCCTTATCTCTCTTTTGCCAATGAGATGCCAAACTGAGATGCAGAAAGTCGCTGAACTAGTTAAGTGAGAAACTCAGGGTCAGAGCACTTGGAACCAGTGTGCTCCCTGTGATACCCTGTACGTAAAGAAGTGTGGGACAAGAGTGGTTAACCAAGTGTATCATGTGGTTATTTTTACAGATGCATTGTGAGAGATTTCTATGTATCCTGAGAATAATTGGAACCACACTTTTTGGAGTCTCTCTCCTCCTTGGAATCACAGCTGCTTATATCGTTGGCTACCAATTTATCCAAACAGATAATTACTATTTCTCTTTTGGACTGTATGGTGCCTTTTTAGCATCACACCTCATCATCCAAAGCCTGTTTGCCTTTTTGGAGCACCGGAAAATGAAAAAATCTCTAGAAACCCCCATTAAGTTGAACAAAACTGTTGCTCTTTGCATTGCTGCATATCAAGAAGATCCAGACTATTTGCGGAAATGTTTGCAATCTGTGAAAAGGCTAACCTACCCCGGAATTAAAGTTGTCATGGTCATAGATGGAAACTCGGAAGATGACCTTTACATGATGGACATCTTCAGTGAAGTCATGGGCAGGGACAAATCAGCCACTTACATCTGGAAGAACAACTACCATGTGAAGGGTCCTGGAGAGACGGATGAGTCACACAAAGAAAGCTCACAGCATGTCACCCAGTTGGTCTTGTCCAACAAGAGTATTTGCATCATGCAAAAATGGGGTGGAAAAAGAGAAGTTATGTACACGGCCTTCAGAGCACTGGGGCGAAGTGTGGATTATGTACAGGTAGGTCTCCACATCTGCCAGGACAAACATATTTAAATAAAGCATCTTTTGTATCTCTCCAGTCATATACTATAGCCCATCTTTGTCCCTTCTGGGCACAGTACTTCTTTCAGTTCATCTGAAAACAGCATGACTGTTGAAAGAACATTCTGAAAGAGAAAAAAAAAAATTGTAAAACGGTTAAAACTATCCATGAAAATGCTTACTACGTGCAATGTGACTGGTTGGAAGTGAAGATTATTTTGAACAGGAGACCCTTCCTTTACTTCCCCTCCCTTACCTTCTCTTCCCCCTTGGTTCTGCCAAATCAATTCCAACATCATTTTCCACACTCTTAAACTCTCCAGTGATGTAAAAAATA
The DNA here is from genome assembly GCA_917880005.1 of Nanger dama. Classification (NCBI taxonomy): domain Eukaryota; kingdom Metazoa; phylum Chordata; class Mammalia; order Artiodactyla; family Bovidae; genus Nanger; species Nanger dama. The sequence continues at coordinate 2,938,605 of CAKJTW010000075.1, forward strand.
GTGTGTGCCCCAGCAGAAGGAGCTGGAGAAAATCTGCAGTACCAAAAGAAGGCTATAAAATATTTTTCACAGAAGCTAGGCAAAGTGGGGGCAATGAAAAATTTAATTGGAAAATATAAAAATTCAAAAGTAAGACACCAAGGAAAAGAAAAGAAAAGGGGAAAAGGAAAACAGAAACAAGACCAAAAAAAAAAAATCTTCTCAGAACAAACTCTAAGTCATGTTTATTTCACTCCCCCAAACAGCATTACCTCACTCCTTGCAACTTGACCTTTGAAAGTGTTTGTGATGGTGTTTGCTTGCATGAAAATTAGACAGGCTGTGTCTCTTCATTAATTTCCTGACTGCTAACTCTAGGGTTTTTTCTCTTCTAGTTCTCACCGAAGCTTGCTTCTTTAGAACATTAGTAGGGCTCCTGTGAGTTTTCTAATTGTAATTTTCTGCAGATATTTAAGTTAGACTTTGTTCATAATGATACTGAGAAGGGAGAAATTCTCTGACTTCAGATATATATTTGACACTCTTCCTCTTAAACAGAAAACCCTTGCTTTTGGAAGATCCATCATATATTTTAGGGCAATTTATCAACATAGAGTAATGCCCACTGGGTCTCTGAGTAATGGGTCGGGAATGAGCACTGGACTCAATTCAGTCAACTGATATTCTAGTCTCATTTATTAGTAGCTGGTTGACCTTGAGCAGGACCACCTCCCAAATCTCAGTTACCTGGTTAGAAGATAGCAATCTCTCAAAGGATTTCAGATAATTATTTCAAATTATGAATCCAAAGGGGCTTAGCCAAAGTTGCTGATAATGGCATTGTTCATACTATTAAAGCATTTGCTGTTAATCATATAAAAAAGAATACTCTATTAACAGCAAATGCTTTAATAATATTATGTAGTCCTTATGCAAATTATAGTAATTTCAATTGCTAAGTAACATGTCAGTTGTTAATTTCACTAATAGTTGAATAATTTGAAACATTTCTTCAGTTTATACCATCTGTGTAAATCTCTCTTCTAGGGAGTTGATTTCAACCCCCAAGTGTCTCCTATTTTCTAAAACTTTTTGCAAATAAGGCTGATTTAGTTAACTCGACATTTTACATACATGACCAGATGAGAGGATAAGATAGCACTTTTACAGTAAAGGATGGCTAGGGACTTTACAGAAGATATGAAGAATGAAGCTCTGGCCCTAAAATGAGAAAACATCTGTTTTGATGTTTTGCCTTTAATTCTAGTTAAAACAATTTACGTTTGTCCTTTCTAATCAACACGTCATTGTGTAGTTCTTCTTCTTTTTTTAACCTGCTTCTCCCAAAGCCCCTTTTCCCATCATTTTGTTTGGAATTTTGTTTGTATCCTTGGCAACTTGGCTTGGGCCTGTCCAGGAAAAAATAATACAAAATTTAAAATGTTAAAATAGACTTTTGCTGGTGCCCTAATCAGGCTTGAGAACTTTGCTTCCTTCAGCATGATGTGTCGAGGTAGACATGGACCCTGAATCCTCCTGAGCCTTATGGTCCATTCAGAACATTCAAAGGAGGGTAAAAAATCTTTTGGAATTCTGAAACCAGTAAACTCTATCCTGCCATGCTTCATCAGATCCCTTGCTATTTTAACCATTTGTGCCCTATAAAAACAGAAATTGTGTGAAAGTCACTCTAACATAGTATTCTCATCCTTTCTTCTGACTGACCCAGGGTCCAAGAATTGCAGAGCAGAAGCCCCAGGAAGACCAAGGGGAGGGAGTCGAGGTTTTTGGCCCCTGAGCATTCCAAGTACTTGGATGTGGAGTTCAAGTTGGTTAGGAGTGGAAGAAAGCAACGTTCAGGTGCTAATACACAAGAGAGAATGGAGACTAGGGGAAGAAATTGACCATCTGCTCATACTTGCTAACCTGGCTGGAGAACACTGCTTAAGTGTGCAGAGAGATGGCCAAAATGATTGGCTTCCAGTTGCAGCTGGATCCTCAGCGCTCATCAGCACTCTTTTCACTTGATCTTGAATAGATGTCTTGCTTATTCCTCTCATGTCTGTTATTTCATATCTTCGTCACTCTCCTAGGACCTTACCCAAACTCCTCCCTGCTTAACTACAAACAGATGATTTTGCCTCCTACAAAAGAGAAAGGCAAAGGCATGGACTCTGAAGGCTGTCAAGACCTGACTGTCTTCTGCTTACAATTTCAAGGGTCCCCAGCCTCACTCCCTTTCTCAAGGTTAACCTTTCTACCTGTACTTCTGAGCTTTCTGGGTTGGCTCCCTCTGGTCTCTTTCAGAACAAGGCTTTATTAGTTATCACCTCTTTATATATCAAATAATAAGTGCCAATGTGGAATTTTTAGGGAAGCTTTAGTCTAAGACAAGTGTGGTAGGAAATTCATCTGTGATGCTAGTGGCTGCTTCCAGAGATGAGAAGATAGAAAAGCAGCAGAAGAAAAATAACAGAGAAAATAAGGTATAGGGAATGAGAAAAAAGGAGAATAAGGAAGATTTTCTTAATTTTCAATCAATGTATTTTCTGGAAAAACTTTCAAAGATGTAGAAAAGTGCAAAAAGCAAAACTAAAATCACCTGCAACAGAGATGGGAGAGAGAAATTAGGAATTTGGGATGAACAGATAACCTACTATACATAAAAGATAACAAAGACCTACTGTATAGCATAGGGAACTATATTCATCATGTTATAATAATATATAATGGAAAAGAACCTGGAAAGAATACATAGGTATATATTTATAACTGAATCACTTTGTGGTATACCTGAAACATTGTAAATAAGTTATATACTTCAATGAAAAAGAAAAATAATATGAAGCAAATACCTGACCCATGTATAGATTATCAAATTTAATATCTTTCAGCATATACCTTTCTATTTTTCCTTATTTTAAAAACAATTTTGAGATTATATCACACTTGCCTTTTGTATTTACTGAAAAAATCAGAACACTTTTAAAGTATCTTTTGACATCTAGATTTGATAATCATCTCTCTTTTCACTGAACATGGATATAACCAGTCTATGTGACAAAGGAAAGACAAAAAAAAAAGTATCACCTGATATCTCTATTAAAAACTTCCCAGGTTTGAAAAATACAATAAGTATGAGCATTTTCCCAAAGGGAAGATTATAGGAAGCAATTTTATTATTAATTTAATTTGGCAATGCCCCTGCTACCCAACATTCCTTTGAGAAGGAGAATAGGAAGATTAAATCATTCCTGATAGTAGAGTTGACCCTAATTGTTCATGGATTCAGTGTTTGCAAATTAGCCTAATGAATAAAAATGCATCTATTACCCCAAGATCAATAGTTGCAATGCTTTTGTGATTGTTTACAGACATGCTCCAAGTGGCAAAAAAAAAAAAAGTCACCTGATGTAAATATTTCCAACTGAGGTCAAACAAGATTATGCTTAGCCTTTTTGTTTCAACTTTTATACTGTAAACAAGCAACTTCTTTAGTCTATTTAATAACATGCTTTTCATATTTCTGTGCCTTTTGTTGGCGATGTAGCTATTTAAATGGTCCTGAAGTGAAGTGCTGTCTAGTGTTCTGAACAGAGGCTGTTAACTGGAATGTCCTGGCAGGCCAGTGGTTAGGACTCCTCATTTTCTCCACCATGTGTGCAAGTTCAGTCTCTGGCTGGGAAACTAAGACCGCAGACTGAGTTATGGTGCTGTTGGACATGAGTTCAATGTGAACGAACCAACAATACATATTAAATAAGGTGACCCAAATAAACACAAATGAAACAAATTTAGGTATTGATCACTAGGCAAAACTGTTGTGACCAGAGGCTTTGAGGAACCTAACTCATCTGTACTTTCCACTGGAAGCAATTTCCTGATGTATGCTAATTCATTGTTCATGGAAACTTTGTAGTGCATAACTACCATGGATAATGAGAACTGACGGAGTATAACATTTGATTGGTTCCTATTTTCTGAAAATTTCTGTTGGGCCTTGTTGAGAATGTTAATGCGACTTTATGTTCTTCATTTTAGAGGATGAAATTAAGAGCACATTGACATAAGAATGGGGAAATCTGAATTCTTGATTTAACTGGTTACTTGCTATGGGCCTCAACTGGTACAACAGATGATTTCTGAGATCACTTCCAGCTCAAGACTCCAGTTAAGGCTGTCTTAATTTACTAGCAACCTACCTATGCTTTGCAAGACTATGTCATTAGACTTTTCTTTTTCATTTTTAATCTACGCTTTTCCCCAAAGTCAGGTTCTTAAATGTAGACTCTTATTTAAGGCCACCATTATGCAATTTCCTGATTCCCTTCTTTAGAATGGGAATTCCAACCACTTGTAATAAAGGGTGTTTCCTGGCTTAAGTCTTAGAGGTGACAACATTTGGTTTCTCATTTTCCAGCTAGCTTGTCACCTTTGCTTTTGCACTGTCTAACTTTCACTCATGTATAAACTTTCCTGAAAAAGACAAGAGAATAACCAGATGACTCCTTTTCACCTTAAATAAATATTCTAGGGTGCCTGGAGGCAAATATTTTATAACAGTTTGAGTAACATATTCTACCAAAGAGCAAAAATAACAGCCAAATTGTTTAGGTGTCTGATTTAGAGGCTTCCTCTTGGCTATACTGAGATCTTCTACTGTAAACCAAATTACCATAAGAAAGAATAATCCTACCCATCCCCAGTCCCTCTCGCAAAAGAAAGTTTATTTTCTGAGGGCATTTATTTTTTCCTAGATTGGTTTCATAGATTTCAAAAGGTCTTTTCAGTCCTAAAATTATTAGATTTTATGATTTTGTTTTTGCCACTCACAGTCTGCCATAAACTGCTCTCTAATCTTTTTCCCTAGCAGACAGTGCAAACTAAGGACTTTAATGGTGCCTGCTCAATAATCCAGCTTGTTTAACTTAAATTTGTTGGACGTTGGATTAGGCATTAGTTTCTACTCTTTGAGTGAGTTTTGGCTTATTTACAGTAATGATAAGAAAGACTCTTTCCTTCATTGGACTAATGTTCTTCCTTTTTGCTTCTGGTTTTAATATTTCTTTATTTGACTGCATTAGGTCTTAGCTACAGCATGCAGGATTTTTGTTGGTGGCTCTGGGACCTCAGTTCCCTGACCAGAGATTGAATCGTTGTCCCCAGAATTTCAAGGAAGATTCTTAACCACTAGAACCCCAGGGACGTCCCAATTTATCACTTCTTTTTATTGAGCATTTACTATGAGCTAGCTCTTGCCTGGAAAATCCCATGGACAGAGGAGCCTTGTAGGCTGTGGTCCATGGGGTCGCTAAGAGTCAGACACAACTGAGCGACTTCCCTTTCACTTTTCACTTTCATGCATAGGAGAAGGAAATGGCAACCCACTCCAGTGTTCTTGCCTGGAGAATCCCAGGGACGGAGAAGCCTGGTGGGCTGCCATCTCTAGGGTCACACAGAGTCGGACACGACTGAAGTGACTTAGCAGCAGCAGGAGCAGCAGCCCTTATAAGTGCTATACATACAGTATCTAGTTTATTCTCTATTACAACACATTGCTAGGATTGACTTATCCTTATTTTTCAACTGAGAAATGGAGACTTATAAAGGTAAGGTAAGGAGTTTAGGTTACAAAGCTAGTACAAGTAAATATAACTGGTCAGCGGTGGATTGAGACTCCAGTTTGATTCTGAGGTTTTGCGTGACACTTTCCTTGTGTTGTACTGTTATGAGTTCAGGGGCCTAACATTGTCTTGTGTTTGCTAGTGAATAACTACTGGGGAATTTCAGAATTCTGGCTGACTTCTTTCAGGCAATGGCCTGAGGGAAACAGGGTAGGAGGGTCTTTCCATTTACTATGTGGTTTAAGTTGTCAGGGAAAGTAGTAGTGGGATCCTGACCAAAGGTAAATTTCAAACATAATAGCAATAAATAGTATCGCTGCATCCAGGTTAAGATGAAGGGTCAAGGTTAAGAAAGAGTTGAGCCTTATAAGCAGACAGAGGATGAAGGCAGCAGCAACAGTAGGGGGTCTGGATTTATTTTCAACCTTGTTTCCTCATTGAAGGCAGGCTAAAAAATCAAGACTTCCTCTTGCTGCGTAACTCTCAGGGCCCTTTGAAGTGGTTTGGAGCAAGCAGATATGGAGAATCCACCAGTCAGTCAGAAAGGAAATAAGTTTTTTTAAAAAGGTGAAACATGTGCAACTTGGCCTTTTAGACCTCAGTCAGAATTTGAAAGACATTTGATAGAAGATGTAACAGGAGAGTTTTATTTAAACTGGTGAGGTAGATTAATGTTAAGTGAGGTAAGCTAGAGTGGATTTATAGTCTGATTAGTTATGAATAGACAATGATAGTCTATACCTATTATAGATAATTCCAGACATTTAAATTTGTTTACTGTGATAAGAAATTCTTAATATATAATCAATTTTCATGTTCCTTTTAGAGTTCTCCATTAAGTCCTCTTCTCTATCAAGTTATCTATTTGTGGTAAAGATTGCCATGCTCTTTTACTTTCAATATAAAAAAGTAAAGGTTATTATCCTGTACAAATGAGTTTAAGCAAATTCTGGGAGATAGTGAAGGACAGGGAAGCTTGGCGTGCTGCAGTTCATGGAGTCGCAGAGTCAGATACGACTTAGTGTCTGAACAATGAACAATGAATGGTACACTTACCTATGATCCTTTGTAATCACAAGGTACTTTTCTATTTGGTGTCTTACACCACTATGACTTACTGAAAATCGAAGTGAGATATAGGACTCACTATTTAATTGAGGCTCCTTGACTCTGAGGATATTTTGCTCTTATAATAGGCAAATATTGGCTGAGGAAGATCTAGTTTATTAATATTTTATACTTTTTATGCAGTTACTCTTACTAATTATAACACATGGAGATGGATGAAATCTTTTTAAAAATCTACTAGAATTAAAATTGGGGCTTAGGACATATTTTATCTCAACTTTAAAAAATTTTTATGACAGAGAACTCTCCTGCAACCAATTATTTGAGGCCCAGGGTTCGTAAAGTTTGCTTGTAAAACACCTGAAAGTAAATTTAGGCTTTGCACACCATATGGTCTGTGTTGTAACTGTTCAGCTTAGTTGTTTTAGTGTGAAAGCATTCATAGATAATATGAAGGTAAATGTGTGTGACTGAGTTCCAATAAATCTTTATCTATGGACACTGAAATTTGAATTTCATATTATTTCCATGTGTCACAAATTTTTTTCCAAGTATTTAAAAAGATAAAAATCATTTATCTCATAGACCATCCCAAAACAGGTGGCAAGGCTGACTTGATTCTTAGACCTTAGTTTGCCAACTCCTGTTGTAGACATGCAGAAAGGGGCAGCCCTAACTCTTGGGTTGAGCACGGATGGAGGGGGGAGCCATGGGCTTACGCACTTTAACTGATGATTCTGCGGTTATGACTGAGGTAGCTGGTTCTGCCCCGTAACATCTTCTTTCTTCACATTTTTCCATTCATTTTAATTAAAATTTGGTGACGCCTTGTTTCCATATCTCCCAATGAGAAGTATTATGACTGGTGATCATGTAATTTAAACAAATCAGGATGATACATTCAGGGTGGACAGAAAGACAGTTTGATTTGTGCTCAGTTTCCTGTGTGCAGCATGCCCTGTGGTTTTCCCTAGAGTGAAGTTAAGCTCTTCATGAACTGGTGTAATTTCCCCCTCAGCTTCTAGCCCAGAGCTAAATAGCCAACCTTCGTGAAGTTATACACTTGTTATTAATGGCTGAAGAGACAGCTAGAAATCCTGTTTCTACTAGACTGGTTCCAAGAAGGGCTAGAGTTATATAGCCTTTCAGTTCAGTTCAGTTGAGTTCAGTCCTCAGTCGTGTCCGACTCTTTGCGACCCCATGAATCGCAGCACGCCAGGCCTCCCTGTCCCTCACCAACTCCCCGGAGTTCACTCAGACTCACCTCCATCGAGTCAGTGATGCCATCCAGCCATCTCATCCTCTGTCATCCCCTTCTCCTCCTGCCCCCAATCCCTCCCAGATCAGAGTCTTTTCCAGTGAGTCAACTCTTCGCATGAGGTGACACACAAACAAATCAATAGTAATATGTCCATGAACATACTTGCTTTCACAGACTGTTGTAGATGGTGGTTTTCTAGTTGGCATTCTATCACCAATAACATCCAGAAATTGAACTTTATAAAGAACTCTTTAATCTCACTATAACAAACCCCTCCCAAGGGATTTCTGAGAGCTTTCCCTTCTGACAGTTAAATTCACCATGTGAACAATCTCTCTCAGAGAACTTCTGGCACTTTGCTGTTGGAAAATGGGGAGGAGGGGACCAATTTAAATATGCAGAACCTCAGAAGTTTGGTTCCAGTTCGGTCATTTCAGAGAGGCAGTTCCCTTGGCTTGTTTCTGCTCACAAGCGGGAGGAGTTACCCAAACATTAATTCTAGATTGCCGCCTTCCTGTTGTTTTTAGTCTTATTTTTAGCTTTCTGGTTTTACCTTTCCCAGCTTGAGTCAATAAAGGTGGGTGTGGCCATAAGCTCTGGATGCTGAGAGGTTGAAAGTTGGGTTGAACCTCTGCTTTCACTTTTACTACTAGTGATTGGCCTGCCAGGCTTATAAACGTGTATTTACAAAACAGTGATAAACAAGGCAAGAGAGCAGAAAAACATTGCTATTGGAAGAATTCGTTTAGGTTTCTGAGGCTTTGGATACTTGGGTACAAATCCAAGTATTAGCAAAATTCTGTTTTTTTAATGGAATACTAATGCCTAGCTGCTGTCTATTTTTTCTTCCTCTAAAATAAGTCAGACCATGCTGGACCAAAATAGAATGCACCCAAAAGGGGCAAGAAGTTATTTAGAAATGTATGTTTCTAAATAGGGACGGTAATATAAAAATTCAAAAAATTAACTTTCATATAGCTAATTGAGTTTAGAGACGTAATTTCATTTCTGTAATTTTGGATACCCTATATACTCCTTAAATTATAAGTTTCAGTAATACATTTAAATTGTTTTTCACCAACATTATCTGTTAGTAATATATTAATTTTTTTCAGAAAAATCTATTAGTAAAATTAAGCAACATAAATTTTAAAAAAATTTGAGATTTTCTAGTTATATATGTGAGGGTCTCCTACAATATACACATAGAAAATTCCTTTGAACTCAAAAATGTGTGCATACTCAGTTGCTCAGTTGTGTCTGACCCTTTGCTTTGGACCCCCTGAACTGTAGCCTGCCAGGGTCCTCTGTCCATGGGATTTCCCAGGCAGGAATACTGGAGTGAGTTACCATTTCCTGCTCTAGTTAACTCAAGAGTTCATGCTTTTTTAAAAATATAAATTTATTTATTTTAATTGGAGGCTAAATACTTTTCAATATTGTATTGGTTTTGCCATACATCAACATGAATCTGCCACGAGTATACACGTGTTCCCCATCCTGAGCACCCCTCCCACCTCCCTCCCCATACCAGCCCTCTGGGTCATCCCAGTGCACCAGCCCCAAGAGTTCATGCTTCTAAAAATTGTTTTCCTATTTTTTCATTCACAACTGGTATATCAAATTCCTACTATTATTATAAACCAGTTCAGAGAACTGTAAAAATACTGGCTTTTGATATAAATAAAGAGACTAAGTCTTGATTAAATTAATAAATGTAGCCAGACGACATAGAAAAACAATGGAACTGCAGCTAACATTCCGGTCTCTGTCAATCATGTCTTTTATTGCTTGGGTGGGGATATGAAACTGGTGCATGGTGTGTCAAGTTTGATCACTTTATATCTTCTTGGGCCTGGCTGAGTCCTCCAGAAAAAGATATGATGTTATTAATATAGTTAGAAATAGAGAAGTGACAGCTCTTTCCCTACTTCTGATTTTCTTTGATCATGTGGAAGAATCTCCATCCACAGGTATAACATACCTAATTCCTCCCTAAGAGAAGTGACTTAATCTGGTTGGGAAGTATGGAAGGTATAAGGGGTAGCCTAGCTCCTTCTTTCTTCTGGGAGTGGGCTACTCTGGAAGGAGCCATACCTTTCAAAGGGCCATTAACTGTGTCTTCAGGAGGAGACTTGTCCCACTTAGGTGCTGTTCAGAATTGATACATCAGTCTGATTCTGGGGAACATAATTATAAAACTGGCTACTGCATTGATATTAGCCCTATTTTCCATATCAGCTTTATGAGTACACAGGTAATATTTTGGCTTCATATCTCCTTTATTCTTCTGTTTCATTTTTCAATAAGTTCATAAATCAACTTGGAAAGAAAAGTACTATTTGTAATCCTGCACCTTTGGCCTCCAGTAGAACCTTCTATGAGCCATTCTTGGGTATAGGCAAATTCTAAAAATTTTCTTGAAGTTGTAATAGGTTTGCTTGCAAAATTGCTTTTGTTTTTTTGGCCTGTATAAAGTTTGTTTTTCAGAATAACAATTAGCACTTACAGAAAAGCTTAAGATAATTTACATCTAGGTTCAGTTCAGTAGCTCAGTCGTGTCTGACTCTTTGTGATACCATGAACCACAGCACACCAGGCCTCCCCGTCCATCACCAAATCCTGGAGTCCACCCAAATCCATGTCTATTGAGTTGGTGATGCCATCCAACCATCTCATCCTCTGTTGTCCCCTTCTCATGCCCTCAATCTTTCCTAGTATCAAGGTCTTTTCCAATGAGTCAGTTCTGAGTTTCAGCTTCAACATCAGTCCTTTGAGTGAACACCCAGGACTGATCTCCTTTAGGATGGACTGGTTGGATCTCCTTGCAGTCCAAGGGACTCTCAAGAGTCTTCTCCAACACCATAGTTCAAAAGCATCAGTTCTTCAGCACTCAGCTTTCTTTATAGTCCAACTCTCACATTCATACATGGCCACTGGAAAAACCATAGCCTTGACTAGACGGACCTTTGTTGACAAAGTGATGTCCCTGCTTTTCAATATGCTGTCTAGGTTGGTTATAACTTTCCTTCCAAGGAGTAAGTGTGTTTTAATTTCATGGCTGCAATCACCACCTGCAGTGATTTTGGAGCCCAGAAAGATAAAGTCAGCTACTGTTTCCACTGTTTCCCCATTTATTTGCCATGAAGTGATGGGACTGGATGCCATGATCTTAGTTTTCTGAATGTTGAGCTTTAAGCCAACTTTTTCACTCTCCTCTTTCACTTTCATCAACAGGCTTTTTAGTTCCTCTTCACTTTCTGCCATAAGGGTGATGTCATCTGCATATATGAGGTTATTGATATTTCTCCTGGCAATCTTGATTCCAGCCTGTGCTTCTTCCAGCCCAGCATTTCTCATGATGTACTCTGCATGAAATTAAATAAGCAGGGTGACAATATCCAGCCTTGACGTACTCCTTTTCCTACTTGGAACCAGTCTGTTGTTTCAAGTTGAGTTCTAACTGTTGCTTCCTGACGTGCATACAGATTTCTCAAGAGGCAGGTTAGGTGGTCTAGTATTCTCATTCAGAATTTTCCATAGTTTATTGTGATCCACACAGTCAAAGGCTTTGGCATAGTCAATAAAGCAGAAATAGATGTTTTTCAGGAACTCTCTTACTTTTTCGATGATCCATCAGATGTTGGCAATATGATCTCTGGTTCCTCTGCCTTTTCTAAAACCAGCTTGAACATCTGGAAGTTCATGGTTCATCTACTTTTGTATATAAAGAGCTAGATGAATTACTTAATACCTTTAAAAGCTTGATTTTCCTTTCTGATGGAATGTGATCTGCTAAGTCCTGGTCAAATGGACATCTTGTTTCCGAGTTATACAACCCACCTTAGAATAACTGCTTTCCTGTCTTAATTACCATATTAAAATGAGAAAAATAAAATGTTAAACATGTCTCTTATCAATACTGCCATAGGAGTTTTCTATCATCATTCAGACCTGAAGAATAAGATCTAAAAGCTTGATTTAAGGCAATTAAAAAGAGAGGGAGAGACATTTATGGTGACCAATCCAAGGTGTTTTCTAAGACCTGGAAACCTAGGGTGTTACCAGGGATATGAGACTTTTATTGCCAAAATTGAGTACATCCTTGGCTAACCAGGAAAAGCTGACCACCTTTCATGACATGCCTAGGTCATCAGTTCATTTGTTCTTTTCAGCAATGTCATTAGCTTAAATACTCAGTTTGCAAGTTCTTTGTATTGGCCATCATATAACAAACTTACATCCACATGATACTCGCTTATTTAGGCCTGGTGACAGTAGGCTGAAGGCATAATATATATATATGTCCAATTTTGACTACATGGAGCACGCTCATTGTCTTATTTTCTGTAACTCATTTCTTACTTTCATTGCAGGTTTGTGATTCAGACACCATGCTTGACCCAGCATCATCTGTGGAGATGGTAAAAGTTTTAGAAGAAGATCCCATGGTTGGAGGTGTTGGGGGAGATGTCCAGGTGTGTATAGCTTTATGTTTTCCATGAGTCACTTTTAGTAGCACACTTAGTCATTGATTCTTTGAATATATATGTATTATACACCAGACTATGTGCCAGGTGTTGCTTCTGGAGGCTAAGACACATTAGAATGTGTCTTGTATCCACTGTACTACCTCTTCTACTATCTAAATTGAAGTAATTTATGATTTCTTTGCTTAGCTGTGGGTTGTAACACATGTATGTAGTAGCTGTTAAGTTACATAAAATATAATGTAAGTGTGTAATTTCTGCTTTATCTTCTTAAGCCACAACTTAATGTTCTGGTAAAATGATGCTGGAATTTAGTGCAAGGATTAAGAAATGGAGGTATGGCAGTGGGTAGTTTTTATTACTATACCACATACCTCTGTATTTAAAAGCTGAGCAATATATGACTGGTCAAAAATCCAAATCAGAAAAATTAAGGAAAAAGAAACTGCAATTCAAATTTGCACTAGAGAGAAAGTCAAAGAAGTGGATTTTCCAGTATTATTTATTTCCCATTATTTTCCATCAATGGAGAAATAATAAGTGAAGAAATATTAATGAAGGTGATTAACATTTATGGAATAAGAAAACAATAAGTGAAAATATATGAAGATTAAAGTGAATCGTTTGCAAAAAGTACAATTAGATTGTAGGAAATAGTGAGAAGCACATGAAATTCTGACTTTAAATGTAGGTATTAGGTTGCTGTATAACCCATATTGATAATGCTTGGTACTAGTGAAGGCAAAGAAAATGAACTGGAAGGACAAAGAAATACCTTGGTGATAAAAAGGAAGCATACAAAACCCAGATTAAAATGGAACAAAATTGAGACAGAGGAGGGGAATTAAGAAATATTGCCCCCTGCAAAGCTAATAATTTTAGTAGCCTTTATGTAGAGCCTTATTTCAGGATTCCCGTTTTGAGGTGAAGCCAGAGAAAACCCTTTCATCACTAGCATTGCTAAAACTGGGGAGGAAGGAGAATAACAGGGTTGGATGAGTAGGAAAGAGAAGAAGATGGGACTTAAAAACCTTCAAATATTGGATGGTAAGAAAGTGACAGAATAATTTAAGGGGTGAGAACTGAAGCCTAAAAATTCCCAATGTTACAACAGGAGAAAGAAAACATAACAGAAGAGTACAGGGAGTGATGAAGTAGGAAAAAGTTATATTCAACAAGTCTTAACACATACACACACACCACTTATCAAGTTAATCTAGTAATATGTGAAGAAAATAAAGGAAAATCATGTTAAAAAGGAAAAAAGTCAAAATAGAATAAAAAATCAAACATGACTCTAGGTAGTAACCTCACAATAGCGCAGTTTTTGTTGGTATTTTTAGCTGGGGATTCAGTTGTGTCTGACTCTTTGAGACCCCATGGGCTGCAGCATGCCAGGTTTCCCTGTCATCACCAACTCCCAGAGCTTGCTCAAACTTAGGTCCATCGAGTCAGTGATGCCATCCAACCATCTCATCCTCTGTCATTCCTTTATCCTCCCAACTTCAATCTTTCCCAGCATCAGTCTTTTCCAATGAGTCACTTCTTTACATTAAGGGGCTTACCTTTATTTAATTACTTTTATTTTTCTTGCAGATTTTAAACAAGTATGATTCCTGGATCTCCTTCCTCAGCAGTGTGAGATACTGGATGGCTTTTAACATAGAAAGGGCCTGTCAGTCTTATTTCGGATGTGTCCAGTGCATTAGTGGACCTCTGGGAATGTACAGAAACTCCTTACTGCATGAATTTGTGGAAGACTGGTACAATCAAGAATTTATGGGCAGCCAATGTAGTTTTGGAGATGACAGGCATCTAACGAACCGAGTGCTGAGTCTGGGCTATGCAACGAAATACACAGCTCGATCCAAGTGCCTTACTGAAACACCTATAGAATATCTCAGATGGTTAAACCAGCAGACCCGCTGGAGCAAATCCTACTTCCGAGAGTGGCTGTACAACGCGATGTGGTTTCATAAACATCACCTGTGGATGACCTATGAAGCTGTCATCACTGGGTTCTTCCCTTTCTTTCTCATTGCCACGGTAATCCAGCTCTTCTACAGGGGTAAAATTTGGAACATCCTCCTCTTCTTGTTAACTGTCCAGTTAGTGGGTCTCATAAAGTCATCTTTTGCCAGCTGCCTTAGAGGAAACATTGTCATGGTCTTCATGTCCCTCTACTCAGTGTTATACATGTCAAGTTTACTTCCCGCCAAAATGTTTGCAATTGCAACAATAAACAAAGCTGGGTGGGGCACATCTGGAAGGAAAACCATTGTTGTTAATTTCATAGGACTCATTCCCGTATCCGTTTGGTTTACAATACTCCTGGGTGGTGTGATTTTCACCATTTATAAGGAATCTAAAAAGCCATTCTCAGAATCCAAACAGACAGTTTTAATTGTTGGAACGTTGCTCTATGCATGCTATTGGGTCATGCTTTTGACACTGTACGTGGTTCTCATCAATAAATGTGGCAGGCGGAAGAAAGGACAACAGTACGACATGGTGCTTGATGTATGATCTCACGTTTGATGTTTGCAGTTGCAGACACACAAAACCTTAGCTCCTCTAGGGACTGTACGGCATTGTGGCGTCAGATAACGCCACCAAAGGAGACATATCGCTGCTGCTGGGACTTGAACAGACATTTGTATGGGTTTATTTTAATTCTGCCAAAGGAAAATGATACATCAAGAAGAACAACTCAGATTTAACCTGATATTTCTATGAAAATGGGAAGATTCTTTGTGTATGCACTTTTTCCTTACTGTACATCCGCCTAACAGTGTTTTGCCCTATATACCTCACTAGCCATGCTTTATGTGGGTTATCATGGAAGAAAAGGATTTTGGAAACTCAAGGAAAAGTTCTTTCAACATATACAACCTAACTTATGGACTGTGTGGATAGCTCATTTTTTTAGAATGATTTTTTTCTGTTTTAATTCTACCAAATGAAATGCCAAAGGAAATTTTACAGGCCGTTGGCTGTGCTGTATTTTTATATAATTGTACTGTGTTTTAAAATTTTTGTATGCCAATTTTAAAACAAATTTTGCATATTTTATATTTTACTTCTCTGCCAAAATACACCTGTTTTCCTTTTTTTTTTTTTTTTAATAAAATAGGTTCTTAAAAATTCCTACTTAAAAAGATTTCTACCCAAAATGTGAAGCTTGGTTGACGTTGTTCATGATAGAAAGAATAAAATGTTTTCTCTCTCTATCTTTAAAATTGAATAGTTTATTTCTGTGAAAAAGTGAACTTTCAATGTTTTAGCTTTTCAAAAATTTCGTTTAGAAAAGGCCAATACACCTGTCACACTTCGAGAGTAGAAATTCATACTTACCTGTACAAAGAAGTCATTGAAAATCAAGGCCAAAGGGGTAGGAAAGTGCAATTTTTTCAAAAGATTGAAAAAGGGAATGTTAATTCTTGAAAGAAAATACTAGGCATCCAGCAGTGGACAAAATCTGGTTATCAAAGATAGTCTTTGGACATTCTCACAGTATTTACCCAGGCTAAGTAAAGAGGAATGTGGGAAAAATTATCTGTATAATTTGGACAAATACAATTCAGTTCATCTTTTGTTCTGTGACTTGTATTCACTGGATTCTGTCTACATGTGGAACATACTTTACCTCCCTTGTTTTTCCCCCAGGTTGTTAGTTTACTTTGCATGTCAGTATGAGGTTTATATGGGTGAATGGGATAAAATATAAGGATAAAGCATATAAATTCAAAACCAGCAGAATCAAGCTCCAGGTGTCCTTTTTAGCTTTCTAGGGAAGATATTTTCTGAATTATACAGATAATTGCTTGATCTCTTCTGTTCTTGGCCTATATAAATGTGTCTACAGAGTAGACATGATATCAAGGTTTACTAGTTGTATCAAGAATAATTGACACATAAAAAATTGAGGGATCAGGTATCTTCAGCCTGGTTAATTTAGCTACTCTGAGGCCTCAGTTATCCAGTTTGACTTTTGGCATGACCCATCTTACCTTGTAGCTGGTGCTGTGTAGACCCATGTTTTCAAAAAAAAACAAACACACACACATGTAGAGTCACATGAAAAGCATTGTGATGAAGCAGAAATGTGGAGAAGTATTTGACCATGTTCTTCCTAACTTTCTGCTTCCTTTTGATACAGACATCTATAGTCCATCCATCCTGCACATTCTACCTTCAGAATACAGAAAGGTACATAACTTCTACAATTGTAGACTCTCACTGATTGGAGAGCTTATGGGAAACAAACAGACCATGCCATTAAATGAGACTAAAACTTGAGTTTGCCTTTTTAATTATTTATGTTCTAAGTTAAGCTTGATAACATTCAGATTCTCTCATTCTTATAAAAGATTGAATTAATTGCCTGTATTTATTTTAGCAATTATTCAATGTATTTCCAGTATAGGATGTATAGTATAATTGAATTTTTTTGTAAATAAAATATTTTTGATAAGATTATTGCCTTTTTTCTAAGGGAAGGGGGAATTCAAACAAAACAATGTTTTATTTTGATTGTAAGGGTATGGATTTAAGAATGGGGTATATAGAAAAATAAACATTGTTAGTCAGCAATAAGGGTCATTTAATGTTATTAATCAGAAGGCAGAAATCTCTAGAATTGATATGGTTGGGAGTCTAGAAAAATGAGAGAGACGGTCCCAATTAACACGACTTTGTCTTTCTTAAATCTTCTATTTCTGCCTTGTCCCTGAAAAAGAGCCCCAATTTAGACAGTTGTTTTACTATAGTAATCTATCATAGTGGAAAAAAAAATTTCAGAGACGTCATAGGTAAGTTTGTTATAGCATTATTTACAAATAATAACAAAATCTTAACATAATTTAAGATTTAATAATGTGGGTAATAATTGAATTATGGCATTTCCAAACAATGAACTATAATTACCCATTAAACAATGTTCCTAGAGAATATGAGGCTGTTGAAGAAATGTTACATTTAAAAATACAACCATTTTGTACAATAATTCCCTGATTTTGTAAAACCAAATGTTAAAACATGGTTATCTCTACTCATGGGAATATGACCGATTTATATTCTGTATACGTTTTTTTTTGTATTTTCCAAGTACCTTAATTATGTATTGCTTTTATGATCAGAAAAGGACAATAAATGTTGATTTTTTTCAAAAAGTGGGTTGGGGCATCTAATAACATTTCCTGGTTTGAGGAGCTTTAATACTAATTCATTTTACCACTTATCCCTCAAATTCATCTTATTTCCCAATTCTTTTTATTATTTGCTTCCTAAGAATCCTTCATTACCTTCATACAGTTACATGAAAGAACAAAACACTATAGCCATTGAACATTCCTGCCACTCTGAACACCAACATAGTGATGCTTTGTCCCAGTAATTTGCTGATAAATGTCACTGGTGCTATACTAGAGGTTGGCAATCTTTTAATGTAAAGAGCTAGATAGTATACAAGGCAGACTTTCCTGGCTATATGGTCTGTCATGTGACTACTTACCCTGCTATTGTAGCACAAAAGCATCCATAGGCCATATGTAAACAAATTGGTGTGTTCCAGCAACATTTTTTTATGGGCTTTCCAGGTGGCGCTAGTGCTAAAGAACCTGCCTGCCAACCCAGGAGACATTCAATCCCTGGATCAGGAAGATCCCCTGGAGGAGGAAATGGCAACCACTCCAGTATTCTTGCTTGGAAAATCCCATGGACAGAGGAGTCTGGCGGGCTACAGTCCATGCGATCGCACAGAGTTGGACATGACTGAGCAACTAAGCACTTACCCAGAAATGTATCTATTTAGAGTTCCATCCACTTCCCCAGCATAAATTAATGTTTTTATTTCCCAGATGGTTACTGAGTCTTTTTGCCTTTTCATACTGTTCATGGGGCTCTCAAGGCAAGAATGCTGAAGTGGTTTGCCATTGCCTTCTCCAGTGGAGCACGTTTTGTATTGAGTCTGCTTTTTGAGAGAAAAAAAAAAAACAAACAGAAGATAGTGTGAGAAACAGGAGTGTACAGAGAAAAAGTTGTTTAAGATGCAGTTGCAACCAAGGCTCCAGCCTATCCATCAAAGTTTCTAGAAATGGAATGGCCCTCCAGAGTTGTCCTAAATTTAGACAAGGGGACCGTGCTTTTGTTAATACCCTTCTTCCTTCATATCAATCAGTAATTGGGTGAAAGGTGTTCTGGAGTGAAAGACAGGAGAAAAGACCCAGCCTTGGGCAAGGAAGCTCATTTCAGCAATTGGAAATTCCAGGAGAGTAACTCAACTCATTTAACGACAGTCAGTACTAATTGGTCTGTGTCCAGTCATGTCCGACTTTGCAACCCTATGGACTTAGCCAGACAGGCTTCTCTGTCCATGGGATTTTTCCAGGCAAGAATACTGGAGTGGGTTGCCATTTCCTCCTCCAGGGGATCTTCCCGACCCAGGGATCAAACCGACATCTCCTGTATCTCCTGCAGATTCTTTGCCATGGAACCACCTGGGAAGCCCGCAGTACTGTTGGTGGCTGGGAGCACAAGTACCTCTGTCCTAAAGCAGAAAAATAGGAATTGCTTTTCCTAGAGTGTACCCATTAGGAATCAGATTCCTAGGTATTTAGCGCTTCTTAGTTAATAGACCCTAGGTGGACCTTAAGAATCTGTGAAAGTGAAAACGCATTAGTTGTGCCCAACTCTGTGTGATCCCATGAACTGTAGCCTGCCAGGCTCCTCTGTCTGTGGAATCTCCAGGTAAGAATACTGGAGTGGGTTGTCATGCCCTTCTCCAGGGGATCTTTCCCAATCCAGGGATCAAACCTGGGTCTCCTGCATTGTAGGCAGATTCTTCACCATCTGAGTCACCTGGGAAACCCTAGGAATCTATACATCTCAACAACAGCCACAGTGATTCTCATGTACTTTGTGCTTCTGTCTGTTTTGGTAAAAATGATTCTGATAAATGTTGAAGTCAATGTCTCAACTGGAAGAATACTTTTCTTAGTATTCTTCTTCTCCCCATTCTCCATCAGAATTTTCCTGTTTATCAGAAGACCTTCTGCTTCCCAGATTACCTGCAATGGATCACTTAAAATATACATATATATATGTGTGTGTATAAATATTTGGCTGTGCTGGGTCATAGCTGTGGTGTGAATGCTCTAGTTCCCCAACCAGGGATTGAACTCGGGCCCCTCTGCACTGGGAGCACAGGGTCTCGGCCACCGGACCACCAGGGAAGTCCCTACAATGGATCTTTAGATTTAGGACTTCTCTAACACTTGAGAGTTCCTAAGTACAAGGTCCTTTCATTTTTCCTTACATTGCTTCTCACTCATAATTTTTTTCTACTTTTTTTTCCCCTGAAGCAGTTGTAGAATAATGCTGATCACCCCAAAAGGCAGTAAGCCTAGCTCCAACCAACCTGCAATAAAATATTGCAATTTATTACCAAAACTTGGGATGAAATTCCAGGGTCTCCTGGAGGTCTGTCACTTAAATTCTTGGCTTTTCTTTAATGAAAATTGAGTAAGTGATTGTCCCAAGACTTGCTCTGTAAAAATATGCTTTATGACACAAGAGTAAGCATGGTGCCTCCAGCTCTTTTCTTCAAAGCCCAAATGTGGAGGGTTATTTGTGCCTATAAAGAGCATTGGTACTAAGATTGGAAGTCCAGAGTCACAACCTTTTAGATGAAGTTGAAGTTAGAGAGATTGTCTAGTCATTGTCATTCTTTATGTTCACATCTTGTGTTTCAGAAGAGTAAACTAAGGATGCTGTGGACTCTGGATCTGAAAGGAGAAGCAAAGTAAATTTGGTGCCATGGCCTAGACCTACATTTAGGTTTTCTGAAAATACAAATCCAAGAATCCTCTTTACCAAGCTAAATAAGCATAGGCAAAGGTAACTCACAAGTGCAACAAAGAAAATCTGTGCATGTTCTCTTATTATAGAGCAGGAGAATCCTCTAAGGAGCAAGACAGCTTAATCAATTCCAATCCCTCTTATTTAAGAAAAGAGTCAAGATAATCCTTTATCAGATAAGATAAATCTTTTTCTAAAGAGTTGTTGATACTAGAGTCAATAAGGCTTCCCACGTGGCACTAGTGGTAAAGAATCCACCTGCCAATGCAGGAGACACAGGAGACACAAGTCCAATCCCTGGATTGGGAAGATACCCTGGAGAAGGAAATGGCAGTCCACTCTGGTATTCTTGCCTGGAGCATTCCGTAGACAGAGGAGCCTGGTGGGCTACATACAGTCCATGGGGTCACAAAGAGTTGGACATGCCGAATGACTAACACACAGACCCAAATTCAGAGCAATCTGGCAGGCCACAGTCCATGGAGTCACAAAGATGCTAGAGTCAATAGGTCTGAGCACAGCACAGCTGGCTAGAGTCAACAAGAACTGGACTAGCATGACGCTCCATATGTCAACTGCAAAACACTTCTTTTTAGAGTCAACTTTTTGTAAAATTAAACTTTTCATGTTAAGATAATTGTAAATTCAACAACGTTGTTAGAAATAATACAGAGAGGAGTGGCCAAGAAGGCAGAGTAAGAAGACCCTGAGCCCACTTTCTCCCAAGACACACCAAAATCACAACAATTTACAGAGCAACTATCACTGAGAATGACCTGAAGACTAGATGAAAATGTTTCCCAAAACTGAAGATATACAGAAGGAGCCATAATGATACAAGTAAGAAGAGTGGAGACACAGTATAGTTCATATCCACATCCCTGGGTTAGTGACCTTCAGGTGGGAGGATAATTACAATTGCAGAGGTTATCCCCATGGAGAGAAAGGCCCAAGCTCCACAGTGGACTCCATAGCCCCAAGGTCCTGCACTGGAGTATGAGCCTCCAGAACTTCTGGTTTTGCAAGCAGATGGGATTTGAGTACAAGATAAATCAGAAGGCTGTAGGAATCAGAGACCAATAAAAGCTCCCAAGTTCTGAGACCTAGCACAGCTGGGTCAAGCTCATCTGCTGAACTTAGAGAATCTCCCAGAGAGGCAGGAGGCAACTGGGACTTTCTCAGGATGTGGCAGCCTTTTGAGGAGTTTATTCTGCCCTGGGTCTACTGCTGCAGGCTGGTGCCATTTTGGAGTCCTCCATCTAGCCAATTAGCACTGTGGACTTAATTTAGCCTCAGTGCACTAGTACCAGCTCGAGACACCCTAGACCCTACAGCTAGATATCATGGGACCATACTGACTCACCAGTGAGCCTGCATCAGCCCTGTGACTCCTGGACACTGAAGCCAGCCATGCTGGTATCCAGCCTCACCCATCAGTGAACCCCACCAGTCCCAGAACTCCCCAAATCCTGATGAGTTTCAAATACTGTACCAGTAGGTATGTGTGTTTTCTTAGTCACTCAGTCTTGTCCAACTCTTTGCAATCCCATGGAGTGTAGCCCACCAGATTCCTTTGTCCATGGGATTTCCCAAGCAAGAATAATGGAATGGGCTGCCATTTCGTATTCCAGGGGATCTTTCTGACTCAGGGATCAAACTCTCATCTCTTGCATCTCTTGCATTGGCAGGCAGATTCTTTACCACTGGCACCACCTGGGAAGATCAGGCTCAGTTCAGTTCGGCTCAGTCACTCTGTTGTTTCTGATTCTTTGTGACCTCATGAACTGCAGCACGCCAGGCCTCCCTTTCCATCACCAACTGCCCGAGTCTACCCAAACCCATGTCCATTGAATCGGTGATGTCATCCAACCACCTCATCCTCTGTCGTCCCCTTCTCCTCCTGCCCTCAATCTTTCCCAGCATCTAGTGGCCAAAGTATTAGAGTTTCAGCTTCAACATCAGTCCTTACAGTGAACACCCAGGACTGATCTCCTTTAGGATGGACTGGTTGGATCTCCTTGCAGTCCAAGGGACTCTCAAGAGTCTTCTCCAACACCACAGTTCAAAAGCATCAATTCTTCATGCTCAGCTTTCTTTATAGTCCAACTCTCACATCCATACACGACAACTGAAAAAACTATAGTCTTGACTAGACAGGCCTTTGTTGGCAATGTGATGTCTCTGCTTTTTAATATGCTGTCTAGGTTGGTTATAACTTTCCTTCCAAGGAGTAAGCATGTTTTAGTTTCATGGCTGCAGTCACCATCTGCAGTGATTTTTGGAGCCCAGAAAAATAAAGTCAACCACTGTTTCCACTGCTTCCCCATCTATCTGCCATGAAGTGATAGGACTGGATGCCATGATCTTAGTTTTCTGAATGTTGAACTTTAAGCCAACTTTTCCCTCTCCTCTTTCACTTTCATCAAGAGGCCCTTTAGTCCTTCTTCACTTTCTGCCATAAGGGTGGTGTCATCTGCATATCTGAAGTTACTGATATTTCTCCCAGCAGTCTTGATTCCAGCTTGTGCTTCTTCCAGCCCAGCGTTTCTCATGATGTACTCTGCATATAAATTAAATAAACAGGGTGACAATAATACAGCATTGACATACTCCTTTTCCTATTTGGAACCAGTCTGTTGTTCCATGTCCAGTTCTAACTGTTGCTTCCTGACCTGCATGTAGGTTTCTCAAGAGGCAGGTTAGGTGGTCTAGTATTCCCATCTCATTCAGAATTTTCCAGTTTCTTTTGATCTACACAGTCAAAGGAAGACCAGGTACATGCATATAAATTCCATGGTAACCACAACACAAAAGTCTAGAATAATATAATGCATATACACAAAAGAAATCCAAATAATACACTAAAGAAAATCATCAGTCATAAAGGAGGAGTGCAAAATAAGAAGAAAGGAACAAAAAAGAATACAGAAACAACCACCAAATGATTAAGAAAATGGCAATAAGTAGATTCCTATCAATTACTTTACATGTAAAGGGACTAAATGCTTCCATCAAGAGATCTACTTTAGACATGAAGAGACATACAAACTGAAACTGGGGGGATTTAATATTGTTAAAATCACCGTACTACCTAAGGAAATCTACAAATTCAATACAACCTCTATCAAAATACAAATGATGCTTTTCACAGAACTAGAATAAATAATTCTAAAATTTGTATGGAAACACAAAAGACTCCAAATAGCTGAAACAATTTTGAGAAAGAACAAAGCTGTAGGTATCACACTCCCTGATTTCAAACTGTACTATAAAGCTAAGTCAAAAGTGGTGTAAAAAAGACACATAGCAATAGAACACAATAGAGAGCCCAGAAATGAGCCCACACTTACATGATCAGTCAATCTAAGACAAAGGAGGCAAGAATAAACAATGGAGGAAAGACAATATCACCAATAAATGGTTTTGGAGAAACTATACAGCTACATGCAAAAGAATCACAGTGGATTTCTTTCTCATACTATGTACACTTTCTCCCTCTAAAAACTCAAAATGGATTAAAAACTTCAAGGTAAGACCTCAAACAATAAAACTACTAGCAAAAACACAGGCAGTATTATTTTTGACATCAGTCATTTATTTTGGCTATTCTGGCTAGGGAATCAAAAACAAAAATAAATAAATGGAACTGCATCAAACTAAGAAGCTTTGTATAGTGAAGTAAACAATTAGCAAAATTAAGAGGCTGCCTACTCAATGGAAGTATATATTTGCAAACAAAATATCTGATTTAGGTGTCAATTCCAAAATACAGAAATCAACATCAAAAAATTAAAAATGGGCAGAAGACCTGAATAGACATTTTTTCCAAAGAAGATATACAAATGGTCAATAGAGCCTGAAAAGATTCCCAGCATCAATAATCACCAGGGTAATAGAAATCAAAACCACAATAAGATATCACCTCACACCTGTCAGAATAGCTATTATCAAAAGGACAACAAAAAAAAGTGTTTATGAGGATGTGAAGAAAAAGAAAACCTTGCTCACTATTGATGGGAATGTAAATTGGGGCAGCCAAGATGGAAAACCATATGAAGGTTCCTCAAAAATTAACATTAGAATGACCATACAATCTAGCAATTCCACTTCTGGGGATTTTCCCAAGGAAAACAAAAACAATAATTCATAAAGATATAGTCACTCCTAAGTTCAACACAGCATTATTTACAGCAGTCAAAAATGGAAGAAACCTAAGTCCTCATTGATAGATGAAAGGATAAAGAGTAGGTGGTATTCCGTAACCACTAATCTTTATTTCATTCTTTATTATGGCTGAGTAATGGAATATTACTCAGCCATAATAAAGAATGAAATCATGCCATTTGAGACAACGTGGGGTGACCTGGAGAGTATTATGCTAAGCTAAATAAACAGAGGCAGACAAATACCATGATTTCACTTACAACATGGAATCTGAAACAAACAAACATAACAAAACAGAAGCAGAGTCATAGTTACAAGCAACAAACAGGTGGTTGCCAGAGCATAGGAGCTGGGGGGCAAGTTAAATAGGTGAGGGAGATTAAAAGGTCCAGAGAGACAATTATAAAATAAATGAGTCATGGGGATGAAATGCATAGCAAGGGGAACACAGTAGATAATAAAATAATACCCTTGTATGATGACAGATTCTAAGTAGACTAACCATGGTGATCATTTTGTAATGTATAGAAATATCAGATCACCATTTTGTGAACCAAGAATTAACATAGTGTTGTAGGTCAATTACACTTCAAAAATAAACAAGAACTCATAGAAAAAGAGACTGTATTTGTGGTTACCAGAAGTGGGGAGCAGGCAGAGAAAGAATTGGATGGAGGTGATCCAAAGATATAAACTTCCAGTTATAAAATAGATAAGTACAAGGGAATGTTATGCAAAATATGGTTAATGTCATTAACACTGCTGTTTGTCATAGATGAAAACTGCTAAGAGTGAATCTTTAGAGTTCCCTTCACAAGGTAAAAATTTTTTTCATTTCCTTTTGTATCTGTATGAAATGATGGATGTTCACTAAACTTAAAGTGTTAATTATTGCATGATGTATATACTTTGTTATGCTGTATACTTTAAGCTTATGTAATGCTGCATGTCTAGTAAATCTCAATAAACTGTAAAGAAAAAAGCTTTATTAGCTAGTTTTTTTTTACTCAGTTAAAAAGGAAAAGAAGAAAGAATAAAAAGAGATCTTACTCATTTTACCCAGTAATCCTTACACCCTGACGGCAGCAACTTACAAAATCATAGTACCACTATCCCAATAAGGAAATTGACATTGATATAACCCATTTATCTAAGATTTCAAAAGTTGTTTTTTTTTTTTTTTTTTTTTTTGGTACTGAAGTGTTTGTGTATTGTGTTTAGCTCTTTGATGGGGAAAGGAGCTTGCAAAGGTTATTTTATAATTTTATGGACAGCTTGGGAGTAAAAGGTCAAATGAATGAAGTAACAGGCTGAAATCCTTTATTCAGACATGAGATTCATCAAGTGAAAGTATACTGGGGTCTTTTGTATCCCAAGTCACGGCTTAAGACACCCTGAAGATGAGACATATATCAGGGATCAGAACTCATGAAGCAGTCAGTGTACAAAACTCAACCCAAGAGCATGCTCTAAGCAAAGAGCCATAGCCAGTCTGGCTCCCCATGAGCTGTGGGAAGGAGTCAATGAAACACTGAGAGGTGGTCTGAGGGAGGGAGTGACGCTACTTTATTTAACTCCTCAGACAAGACTTTCCTGTATTCCAAGGTTACCACTTAGCTGAAGGGGTTTCTTAAAGATGCCCAAGTCGCTGTTTTCATTTTTGGAAAAAATAAAAGGTCCCAAATTAAAAAATAAGTCAAGGAGCCATATGCTGTGTACACAGATTTCTAGAGGCTCAGCCGGGAACATTCTGGAACACCTAATTGAGTATCCTAAGATCTTTGTAGCCAAGAGGAAAGTCCCTGGCAACTTGCCCCCTTTACAAAGCATGTGTTCCAACTTGAGTCTCCCCCACCAGTCCTTGTCATGATGGTTTTCATTTAGGGCTGGCTGGACCCCCAAGCAGACTACTTGGAGAATGCTTCTGAATCAACTTTCCCATGCTATACTTGGGTGCTAAATTTGAGCAAAGAAAAAGGAAGAAAAAAAAAGTAATACTCTTGAAGTCCAGAAAAATTTGGCCCAAGGACATAATAAAAAATAACAAAGGGAAAAAGTGTGTTTGTTCTTTTAAAATATGAAATCAGTAACTTAATTCATAGTCACACTTCTCTGTTAAACTTCAATCACAGCCATTTTTAAATGCATTTGAGAAAGAGTTGCCAGGTGAGTGCCTAGGTTGGGATTATATGAATCACTGCTTGACAACGCTGTTGATTACAAGATCCAGACTAATTACTCAGGCAGGGCAGCCAGATCACCAGCTATCGCCAACAGAGAGAGTGGACTCCACATTCAATTGAGTAACTTAAGCCTCTCTGGATGTCCAACCCCTGCTCTCTACCCACACTCAGAACAGGCTGCCCTGAGGCTTCATCTCTGAACCAAAGAGAACAGGGAAGACAAGGAGGGATTTCTGTCTGCCCCTTCACTCTCCATCTGAGCTCAAGCTTCAAAAGGCAAATGAGAGATTCCTTTATCCCTACTCTTTACCTTTTCTGCAATTCAATCTCCAGGATTTGAAGGGTTTTAAATTAGTGAGTCTTACACAAAAAGAATTCTACTTTTTGAAATTTAGTAATGTTAATCTTTTTGCCAGTTTTTCTAAATGTCCTATAGACATCTAACAACAACAACATTTGAGATACAAAATTTTAAATATATTCGTGTAGGATAAGATTAATATAAATTAATTAAATATAAATGTATTAATTAAATATAAATAAATATTAATCAAGTATAAATATAATTAAATATAAATGTATTATATTGAGATTATTAATGACATCATTCTAGACTCTCTCATCATTCTTATTTTTTCTGTACTTTAAAATATTCTCAGAGAATTGTTATTATGTCTCACTATGATTATATATTTTTTTTCCTTATATTTCTTCTGATTTTTGCTTTATGTATTTTTTTTTCTTTATTGTTAAGGTGTCTAATGGTTTATAATGTCTATCTTCTTTGTGAATTGTACCTTTTATCATTAAAAATATTCATCTTTGTTTCATTTTTTAAAGAAGAAAAGAAAGTGCACAAGAAATGAAAAAAAGTTATTAAAAAAATTAGTGTGTCTCTGGGTCTTTCCAGATGGCTCTGTGGTGAAAGAATCTGCCTGCAATGCAAGAGACATGGGTTCGATCCCTGGGTTGAGAATATCTGAAGTAGGAAATGGCAACCCACTCCAGTATTCTTGCCTGGGAAATCCCAGGGACAGAGGGGCCTGGCGGGCTACAGTCCACAGTGTCTCAAAGAGGTGGACACAATTTAGTGACTAAGCACATACACAGGCGTGCAAATCAGTGCATCTCCACCCTGTTTAGAAAGAATCATGGAAATCTCCAAGCCAAGTTGTATTTAGATTCCACTCCAGCCTGTGGGGATATGTGAGGGCCTGTCATCTGTGCCAGTCCCAGGCCCTTAGGTTTAGATGTCATGGTGCTGGTTCTCCGGTGATTGAGGGGTTTAGTGATTAAACTCTATTTAGATGCAGAGTGTGAAGGTTTTAAACAGAAGCTACAGAGTCAGATTGCCTATGGCCAAATCTCAGCGCATTGTGTTTAAAAACTGCATAACCTTATTCTAGTCAGTTAAACCCAAGGCTGTTTCTCCATCTAAAATATAGAGATTAAAAAAAATAGTGAACATTAGTGTAATTCTTACTCTCTGAAATATGCTTTCCACTCATGTAATCTTTTAAATATTTTTACGAGTCAGGTACTCTTCTACCAATCACTGTTTTATTGAGCATAATAATTCTATTAAGAATAATAGAGCACAAAGAGATTAATTACATGTCCTGGGTTAGCACTCAGTTGACAAGGATTATACATAGCACATTTCGCTCTAGTGACTTAAGTGCCCAATTACTATGCTGTATTGCTTTTCCAACTTCGATAGAAATGAATAGTGCCTAACTGAAAGGGGTATAGTGATGTGTGAGTGAGCTCTGTGTAAACAAGTAAGGATAGGGCCTGGACTATACTGGAGTGCGTAGCCATTCCTTTCCCCAGGGCATCTTCCTGACCCAGGGATCGAACCCCAGTCTCCTGTACTGCAGGCAGATTCTTTACCATCTGAGCCACCAGGGAAGCCCTACTAAGTGCTAGCTATAATTATTGCTGAAGATGATGACAATATGGTGGTTTTAAGAATGTGATGATGGTGATAAAGATACAGTTGAGAAAATATACATCTGTCTTTCCCAAGCACAGGTCAGCTTCTTGAGCACAGGTATCTAGGACCATGGAGTTCCTCATCATCTTGATCTGATGAAAATAGAAAAAGCTCCCACTTCTTGAAAAATAAACCTGAGCTAGGACCTCACAGTCGTTAGGTTGATGGTGAAAGAAAAGGGACAGAGAAAAAAGGAATCAAACAATGGCTTCTCTGCCTTCTTTCTTCAAATTTAATTCATACTCACACCCTGTATTAGGTGACTTCCCCAACAAATTTGCTGGATGGGGATCATTTTACAGTTTTATCAGTGAAGACACCAAAGCATCAAAGAGGCTAGGAAACCTTTTGAGTGTGGCAAGCAGAGAATCTCTGAGCCAGAGTTTAATTCAAGCCCATGTGCAATGCAGGTGTGGCGGTAATCAGCAATTGTATGTGAAAAATAATTGGATAAACTGCAGAGAGTCCCCAGGGCTAGACGCATACCTGTCTCTGTGCCACCTCTCACTAACAAACATATAAAGAGCATCTTTTATGATCGGTACAAGGCTTGGGATGCTGACGGCTTCCACACACCATGCACAGCAGGCTTCAGAAAGCGTCTGGTCAGTTGAAAGCAGGGTTCCTGAGTGGTTAGGCAGAGCCAGCTGTCCAAAAAGATATTACACAAAGACACAGGCTCATAATTCCTAACAGTTGGGAATTTGTTGTTTTAAATACCCTCCAACTCCTCTTTAGTTCTCTGTAGGTAAAAATAGTTCAGTTGCCAAGAAACCTGCAAGTGGTGATAAGTTCTCACCAAACAGATGGACAAATCTGTTGTTAAATGAAGCTCTAAAAGACACTCCTTAAAGATTCAACTTCTGTTGCCCAATATAAGATGGGTCCATCACAAAACGCTACAATGTGTTATTATATTTAAGTAATACAGATTAATAGAAGACTACACTGACCACAGAAAGTTAGAGTATAGCTCTAGTTCCTTTTCATCTCATCCCAGAGTCATAGCTTTCCTTTCCTCCTATAGTAGACGAGCCAGAGTCAGGGTTGCAATGAACTGAATCAACATCCTGAGTGGAGTTTTTCTGCTGTTCCTGCCCAGCATGAGCAAGGGCTCAGAAATAGGTTGGTGTGCACAAGAGGGCAGGTTCAAAAGTGGGATCTATGTGAAGGACAAGGATGGGGAGGCCAGAGAAACTTTTCCTCTGGCCTTCAAAGCACCATGAAGGGAATATGGTTCTGATCATATGATTAAGGCTGGAAAGAGGGCCTAGGGAGCTGGACGCAGTGCCTGGGGAGGAGAGTTTACAAGACCTGGATCCTATTGCACAGCTTTCAGTGTACTTGGACTCACCCATTGTGAGCTGCTATAGCCCTGCTCCCAGAAGGTGCATGGAGGAGCCCTTTGACTTCTCCTTGCCCAATAAATTGCCCACCCTTGAAGACCTTTGCTGTCGGCTGTCTCCCAAACAGCTGCCCCAAAAGGCTTCACTCTTCTAATCCACTTGGCTGGACCAGGATGGCCTTTGACATCGCACCCAGAGAGAAGATGTGATGCAATCAATCTGGAAGTCTTGATTGGCCAAGGAGGGCTTCCCGGAATTGGAGGCATCACTCCATGTTGACTTTCAGTTCAGCCTTAGAGTGAAGCCAAGTGGTTGATTGAAGAAAGGAGGCAACTGAAAAGAGGCCGAGCTACTTCAATGCCCTTTGTAGATTTCAAAGTTGTTGCTGTTGTTTGTTTGTTTCCCCTACGGATTTCTCCTTGCTCTAAGGCATATGATAATGTACCTTTGGGGATTTTAGATAGGATGATGATTTATTTAAAAGGTCATTTTAATAAAATTTTTAGGGTCAGCCCATATTCAAACATGCCAGTGATGAAGGACTTAAAATGTGGATTTATATAGAATTGGCTAGAACATATAGTGATGCTGATCAAACGATTTATAGATACAATCTAAAATGTTACAGAATAGAGTTGAAAAGAACTCTTAAATTCTAAACTTTTTCCTTTTATCCCAATGTGTGCAAATTCATTCATTCCTTACATTAGTTTTTACTATATTTTTCTAGAAGCTAAATAAGACTATTCAAACAGTTGAGATACTGTTTTTTAAAAAATAGTCATCACACTCCATCAAAAGTTTTCCTAGTATTTTACCCATTCTTTTATATTTTCAATAAAAATTTCTCTCTTTAAAGTACCTATTTTAGTGTGTATATTATGTTGTGTATGCATTAGAGTTTTGGGATAAATTCACAACTCTAGGTAGACATTTCTGGATTATAGCATTGTAATTATGGTATAATTTCTCCCATTCTCTTTTTCCCAATATAATATAATATGCTGTCTAGGTTTTCCATAGCTGTCCTTCCAAGGAGCGGTGTCTTCTAATTTCACTACCTACAGTCACTCTCTGCAGTATAAGGAGAAATATGATTTGGCCCATAAAAAAGTAAAATAATAGCTATTATTTCAACCTAGTTCAGTTCAGTTACTCAGTCATGTCCGATTCTTTGTGACCCCATGAACCACAGTACTCCAGTCCTCCCTGTTCATCATCAACTCCCAGAGTCCACCCAAACCCATGTCCACTCAGTTTGGTGATGCCATCCAACCATCTCATCCTCTGTCGTCCCCTTTTCCTCCTGCCATCAATCTTTCCTAGCATCAGGGTCTTTTCAAATGAGTCAGCTCTTTGCATCAGGTGGCCGAAGTATTGGAGTTTCAGCTTCAACATCAGTCCTACCAAAGAACATCCAGGACTGATCTCCTTTAGGATGGACTGGTTGAATCTCCTTGTAGTCCAAGGGACTCTCAAGAGTCTTCTCCAACACCACAGTTCAAAAGCATTAATTCTTTGGCACTCAGCTTTCTTTATACTCCAACTCTCACATCCATACATGACCACTGGAAAAACCATAGCCTTGACTAGACAGACCTTTGTTGACAAAGTGATGTCTCTGCTTTTTAATATACTGTCTGCTGCTGCTGCTAAGTCACTGTCTAGATTGTGTCTAAGACACTTTCCTTCCAAGGAGTAAGTGTCTTTTAATTTCATGGCTGCAATCACCATCTGCAGTGATTCTGGAGCACAGAAAAATTAAGTCAACCACTGCTTCCACTGTTTCCCCATCTATCTGCCATGAAGTGATGGGACTGGATGCCATGATCTTAGTTTTCTGAATGCTGAACTTTAAGCCAACTTTTTCCCTCTCCTCTTTCACTTTCATCAAGAAGCTCTTTAGTTCTTCTTCACTTTCTGTCATAAGGGTGGTGTCATCTGCATATCTGAGGTTATTGATATTTCTCCCGGCAATCTTGATTCCAGCTTATGCTTCTTCCAGCCCAGCGTTTCTCATGATGTACTCTGCATATAAGTTAAATAAGCAAGGTGACAATACACAGCCTTGACATACTCCTTTTCCTATTTGGAACCAGTCTGTTGTTCCATGTCCATTTCTAACTGTTGCTTCTTGACCTGCATACACGTTTCTCAAGAGGCAGGACAGGTGGTCTGCGATTCCCATCTCTTTCAGAATTGTCCACAGTTTATTGTGATCCACAGTCAAAGGCTTTGGCATAGTCAATCAAGCAGAAATAGATGTTTTTCTGGAACTCTCTTGATTTTTTGATGATCCAGCAGATGTTGGCAATTTGATCTCTGGTTCCTCTGCCTTTTCTAAAAGCAGCTTGAACATTTGGAAGTTCACAGTTCACATATTGCTAAAGCCTGGCTTGGAGAATTTTTAGCATTAATTTACCAGTGTGTGAGATGAGTGCAACTGTGCATTAGTTTGAGCATTCTTTGGCATTGCCATTCTTTGGGACTGGAATGAAAACTGACATTTCCAGTCCTGTGGCCACTGCTGAGTTTTCCACCTAGACAGCATATTAAAAAGCAGAGATGTTACTTTGCTAGGTCTGTCTAGTCAAAGCTATGGTTTTTCCAGTAGTCATGTATGGATGTGAGAATTGGACTATAAAGAAATCTGGGCACCAAAGAATTGATACTTTTGAACTGTGGTGTTGGAGAAGACTCTTGAGAGCCCCTTCAATGGCAAGGAGATCCAACTAGTCAATCCTAAAGGAAATCAGTACTGAATATTCACTGGAAGGACTGATGCTGAAACTCCAATACTTTGGCCACCTGATGCAACTCAATGGAAAAGACCCCAATGCTGGGAAAGATTGAAGGCAGGAGGAGAAGAGGATGGCAGAGGATGAGATGGTTGGATGGCATCACCGACGTGATGGACATGAGTTTGAGTAGGCTCCGGTAGTTGGTGATGGACAGAGAGGCCTGGCGTGCTGCAGTCCATGGGGTTGCAAAAGCTGGACATGACTGAGCGACTGAACTGAGTATGCATCAGGCATAGAGTTAGATACTTGAGGTGAGATCTCTAATCTCACCTAACACAGAGAGAAAACTTTATATAAAAGAAAACTTGCTTCAAAAATATTATGAAAACCACTTAGAGTGATAGTGTTAACAAGGAGGGTGGATGAAATTTAATTCAGGAATTCTCAAATATAACATCCTTGAGCTGGACAAGGCTGCAGCTGGATTAGCCAAGTTTTATGGGGCCTCACATAGAGGAGAAAACACATCTGACTGAGAGATCAGGAAAGATTTCATGTAGTGATTTGACATTGTGGTACATACGGCCACATAGGAAGTGACCTATAGAGACAGAGCCCAGGAGCTGAGGGGGAACTAGGATTTCATGCCAGGTCATTCTGTAACTTCCCCTTTGCTACTGTGAACTTTAGGATGAGGTTGAGGATGGTGAAGTTCAGGAACAAATAGGGCGGTTGAGAGAGTGGTCCTGCTAGGAAGCCACTGATCAATATGGATGGTGCAAATGAAGAGGAATCTGAAGCCTACAGTCCAGGATCCAGAGACAGCTCAGATGACAAGGTCACTGAAAAGTGTTTTGCTTAACCCCTGCAGGCTTAGCTCCAGGGTCTCTGCTAGAAAAGCCAACTTCAGCACCAGAAAGGAAGAGGAGGTTAGAAGGGAAGAAAGGGAGGGTCATCTACTCTCATGTGAAGACTCCTGAGAAGCTTCAATCTGGTACTTAGGATTTATGGGCTTCCCATGTGGCTCAGTGGTAAAGATTCCCTGTGGTTCAATCTCTGTTTGGGAGGATCCCTGGTGAAAGAAATGGCAACTGGTTCCAGTATTCTTGCTTGGGAAACCCGAAGGACATGGAGCCTGGCAGGCTACAATTCCTGGGGTCTCAAAGAGTCAGACACAATTTAGCGACTAGACAACAATTTAGGATTTCTGAGGACAGTAGTAGAGGCAATACATCTGAGGGATGTACATCTATGCAAATAAGATCATAAAAGTTTTCTTAGACTTTAACCCAGTGATTACCAAACTTTGTTGCAATTAGAATTACTTAAGATTTAAAAAATCCTGATGCCCCTGTAGCACCCCATGCTAACTAGCTCAGAATGTTTCAGGAGGCATACATCAGTAATTTTTACAGATTCCCTCGGGACTGGATGTACCACAGTATTTGAGAACCACAGCTTTTTAACCTTTTGTTGACCATACTTTCTAATCCACTGTTAGAAGACAAATGGCCACAAGCAGAATGTCTTGTAACAAAAAAACACATTTCCACATATCTTGCTAGTGTTACCTGCCTCGGTTGAATGATAATTCTAATCATTCTATCAGTATGTATGACTGGAAGCCTCTCTCTCCCTCCTCCTACACAGCAGTAGCTTAAAAGTAAAGGAAACCTGCATTCTAAAATCATTTCTGCTATTTATTAGAAGTGATCTTGAGTCATGCACTCACTAACCAAATATTTTAAAAATATCTCCTTTCATTTTTTGTGCTTTTATGTCTTTAAATATTGGCTACAATTAAAAAGACATTGATCTGATCTTTATTAGATTTTGGACTATAATGATACATCCTATGTGTCAGTCACTGAGATCAAGCCATTCCTTCAGTAAAGCTGGTTCTAACTGTGCCTTTTAACCCTTTGTGCTGAGATCCTAGGCAGCAACTCGATACCTTGTAGAAACAGAAAGTGCATATGCATTTATAACTCGAGTTACTATTCCTTTTTGTTAAGACATACTATGATGAGGAAACTGCCTATAGTGCAACCTACATCCATCCTTCTTCTAGACACTCAGCTGTGGGTTGAAATTATTAAAATTAATGTTGAGACCAGTTCGACAAGCAGGGTTTCCGAAAGCTCAATATGGCAAGAAATGAGAAACAAGACATAAGGATTCAGTGAAAAGAGAGGATCAGGGGACCAACACCACTTCAAGGTGAAGATGTTGAAACTGAATCCAAGCCAGCTTTGTTATACTTTCAGCCATGAAGGAGAGAATATGTGGGGAGGTAAGCTATAACTCATGTGGCCTTCAGGGCCAAAGAACAAAGTGATCAAAACCATTGAGTAGCTAAGAAACAGTAATCAATAACAAATCAGTCACTCAGACTAATATTTTTATCTATAGATTTTCCACCAGATACGTAAAACATGTGACTCTGAGATGCCAGTTGAGAAACAGTCTGAGGTTGGTTTTCCAACCCCAGGATCATATTTTGTTTTCAAGACTATGAACTGTTCCCTCTGAACTTGTACCAAGAGTCTCATGCCTTATAGCATCCAGTTTATCAATAATTATACATTTCTTTTGCAACCTTTGCTGGGGCCTGCTTTTCTTTTATTCTTCCTGTCTCCTACAAATTAATAAGTTAATTATACCCTAAACATTTGATGTTAGGGATATTAATTGTCCAAGGACACATGGCTTATTCATAGAACTCTCAAGTGGTTTGTTTAAAGTTGGACAGCTAATAGGAGGCAGAACTGAGACTTGAATCCACCTCTTCTCTATTCTTTCCTATGTCACAGTTATCCCTTGTTAACTAGCATACAGCTTCCCAGGTGACACCAGTGGTAAAGAACCACTTGCCAGTGCAGGTAGACATAAGAGACCTGGGTTTGATTCCCTCGTTGGGAAGACCCTTTGGAGAAAGGAATGGCAACCCACTCCAGTATTCTTGCCTAGAGAATTCCCTATGGGCAGAGGAGCCTGGCAGGCTACAGTCCATAGGGTCACGAAGAGTTGGACACGGCTGAAGCCGACTTAGCACACAACTAACAAGCAACAGCTTAAAGGGAACGAGAGTCAGGCTGACTAGGTGTTTACTAGCAGGGTAGTAATCCACAGCGGAGAAGGCAATGGCACCCCACTCCAGTACTCTTGCCTGGAAAATCCCATGGGTGGAGGAGCCTGGTGGGCTGCAGTCCATGGGGTCACTAAAAGTCGGACACGACTGAGCGACTTCACTTTCACTTTTCACTTTCATGCATTGGAAATGGCAGCCCACTACAGTGTTCTTGCCTGGAGAATCCCAGGGATGGGGAAGCCTGGTGGGCTGCCGTCTGGGGTCGCACAGAGTCAGACACAACTGAAGCGACTTAACAGCAGCAGCAGCAGTAATCCACAGAGGGCTCACATCCCTGAGTTCTAACTGTTGAAAATTTATTTTCAGGTATTGAATGAAATGCATTCTATCTTTCAATTTCATAATTAGATGAAGTCAATATAATTAGCTACGCTTTATAGATGAAGTGTAGCTTCATCTGTAATTTAGATGGCAACTACTATATAGCTTGTTCAAGGTTACCCAGCCTTTGAAAGGAAGAGCCAGGTGTGTATTCCAATTCAGTCTGGTTCCAGAAGTCAAAACATGTTCATGTGCACTTATGCACACATACACAAAGACAGCCTTACTACCAAAACACAAGAAACTGACAATAAATACTGTAAGAATACTAGATATCTAATTGATTAAAAAAAAAAAAAAAAAAGAACTCATTATCATTCATGCCCCAAACTTGACCCTTAAATTCACAAAATTGCTCAGATTTCTCCTGGGGAACATTTGCCTTTTCTTTCTTTAATTTTTTTCAGGGGTGATGAAAATATGGTCCCTAGTATATACCACATACATTCGTATGGATGATAGGAAGAAAAAGAGGGAAAAACCCATACGTGATATGAGAACTAAAGGAGAAGTTCTGCTTAAGCTGTCCCCCATTAACCCCATAGACTTCAGAGATCTTTACTAAGAATGCTTTTGTCTGAAGCTGAGTTTGTTGAGCTTGGGTGTTCCAGCAACCAGAACTGCAATGAGAACTGTAGGCAGGGAGAAACTATGGCTTTGTATAGGGTTACGGTGCTCTGTCATAGACCTGTCAGCACCCACTGCAACCAGCAGCATGATTTTCTTCCCGAGCTACATTTGCTCTGAGTAACAAGGTCCTAGAGCTGTTGCATCCTGGGAAGTTGCCTGAATCATGCCCACAGTGAAGGCTGGAATGCATAGCACGAAACCCAGGGTGTACTACTTCCATAAGTCATTGCTGAGCTTCTCTGTTTTATTATTTCAGCCATCATTCTGATTTCTCGGCTTCTAACTGTACTGACTCTGATTTGGGTGGGGCTTACTTTGGAAGAAGGAGTTCTGTATAACATCATGTGTTTCTTTGATTTGCCTTAGATAGCCAGTACAATTTATCTTAGACTTTACTCTCCGACTCATACCACACTAAGCGTTCCTCTCTCACCTGAACGCAACCTCTATTCTTCAGAACTACTTAATATTCAACTGAAAGATAGAAATTTCTAAGCAATGTAAACAAGTTTTTTTTTTCGTTATTTATACCTATAATTTAAAATTAGGCATAAAAGATATGGTTGATTTAAAACTTTATTTTTCCTTTAGGAAAAAAATCCTGACTGGTTATTTATATTGACTTAGTGCAATTCTTTATATGGCATATATGTAAAACAGATACTTAATAAAAGGTTGTCCTGAAAGAACACGCTGAGATATTTCAAATAAGCATTTACCAAAAATAATATAATGCCAAAGATGAAAATCTCAATATTCTGATAAGATAGTGAAGGAGGGTTGAGAATGTCTGTTTTTTTGGAAATTTATATCTGAGGATATATGTACTTATAATTGTTCGTCTTTGGACTACAGAAGCTTGATATGAACTTTTTCCACCCAGTGTGGGGAAAAAAGGCTATGGTAGTAGTTTTCTAGATTTTCTAGCAGAATCAAGTCGCTTTTAAATTCTAAAACAAAACACTGAAATCAGCTAGGTATTTACACTGTCTCAAGGAAGCGTCATTAAGTTTAATCTCATTTTTAATACCTAATAAATAATTCAACAAGATATAATTTTCATTAGGTTTCTATTACTGGGGACTTTGGATAAAAGGAAAAAAATATTCTAAAAGATAATTTAGGTATCTGTACTACTGGTACATGAAAAAAAGAAAATTTAGTTTTCTCATTTCTAAAAACTTGGAGGAAATTATTTTTGTTCAAAATAGTAAATTGATATCATCTCCCACATCTATAGGAATATCTTAATTAAAAGATGCAATAAGGTGAAATCGTCAAAGTCATAGTCTCCAGGGTCAAAAAACCCTTGGTGTGAATACCAGCTCCACCACTAAGCAGTTGTATATATTTTTTTCTGAGCCTTAGAGTCCTAATCCATGAAATGGGGTCAACAAGATCACTGTGGAGATTAAAGAGATCTATTAAAGTGCTTAGCAAAGCTCCTGGTAGGTAGTGTTTAGTAAATACTGATCATTATCATTTCAGAAGAGATGTAATAGAAAAATAATTTTCTAATCATGTACTGTGATTCATGATTTTTAAAAATCCAATATATTTAAGATGAAAAACAAAGTTTATCTGTTTCTTCTACTTCTCACCCTCTTCCTCCAGGAACTACCAATCCATTCTATTTTTTATTTATGTATAATCCACATAGAAGATAGATCATGATATTTCTCCTTGTCTGTCTGAATAAAATCTCATTAAATACATACATTACGGTGTTTTTATTCATTCATTCATCACTAGACACTTAGGTTGTTTCCTGTGCTGTCTGTCGTATGCAATGCTGCAGTGAACATGGGGATGAATATACCTTTGCAAGTCAGTGTTTTTGTTTCCTCCTTGTTTACTTTTCTAATTCTGTTCCAAAAACTTCTAGAGTTGGTCTGGTCACCCTCACAGCCATTATTACCCTTATATAGCTGGGCAAGAAATTAAGGAATTGTTTTTTAAAAGAAGGGAAAAAACTTCTGGATGAAGGATAACCTTAAGGGCTCAGTATATATCCACTGTCCCTGCAGTAAAGACAGAGGAGGGTCCTGTGCTCTGTCAGTCTTCATTGACTACCTGAATCCATATGAATTTATTCACTTAATTAAAGCATATTTATTGAGCACATACTATAAATACTACTATAATAATATAATCTAATACCTATTATATAAACAGTTTATGGTACAGAAATACACAGTTGATTGTTACACAAGTCCCTATAGCCAAGGAGTGTTCTTAGTGCTACCTAGAAAATCAAGCAGGGTCAGGGGAGACAGTGACAGGCAGTGAAGAAAGGTCAGAGAAGAAGAGTTACTTTATTCTTTATTTATTTTTAATGTTTCCTTTTATTTTTAAAAAAATTTATTGGAGTAGAGTCAATTTACTGGCAGAGTTACTTCAGAAGGAGTGGTATGCTAGGACCTCTCAGAAGAGGTGTCACTTGGCCTTAATGTCCACAGCCTTTCCCAGATGCTGACTCAACTCATTA
This sequence comes from Nanger dama, assembly GCA_917880005.1. Classification (NCBI taxonomy): domain Eukaryota; kingdom Metazoa; phylum Chordata; class Mammalia; order Artiodactyla; family Bovidae; genus Nanger; species Nanger dama. Next base: position 2,977,904 of record CAKJTW010000075.1, read on the forward strand.
GAATTCACTTTAGTTTTCCCCTTATCCGAAATGGAAGCCCCCTTCATGAGAGCTGAGGGAACTCAGTTAGGGCAATGAGAGCAGTTTTATTCTCTCTCATCCACTGTTTGCTCTCTGGTTAATAGAGGAAGGTCAAAGGGGGAGGAATTGTGCCCAGTGGTACCCCAGTGACCTACAGAGTCCCACTTAGGGTCTATGGGCAAACAACAAGGCTTACATCTGCTCAACAGGTAGAACCAATGGAAACCGAACTACCTTTCTTACAGTGAAACAGGATTCTGACTTTGGGCATTACGAGCCACACTGCTGCTGCCTAGATGGAGCTACCAGCCAGCCCTCTTTGGGACCACATCATTCCAGGCCTATTTTGGCTGTGGAAATGTAGGAACGTGTACCAGTCCAAAAATCTTCCCTGAGTATTATTGGCTGGTGGTGTATCTGTACCTGAGTACCCAATACTCATTTTTCTATTATAGCAGGAAGACAGTTTTGAAAGTTCTTTTCTAATCTTTCTTTACAAGACAACATGTTTATTAACCAGAAATAAAAAGATGCTGCCTATCTTGTCATGAAAGTTCAAATCTATTCAGTCAATATTTACTGGGAATAGTCTAGTCACCTGGCATTATGTCATCATGTGAATTGGGGCAAGTTTTGGGATTTGGGGAAGTTACTTAAATATTCATTTTTGGCTGCCTCATCATATGTATATATGATTTGTAATATGAGATTAACAATATATTTATTGTTAAATAGAATCTTGCTATTCAAGGAAACAAATTTGCCCCAATGCCTAGAGCCTAGTAAATGATGAATAAAAGCTGACAAAACAATGATGCCAGTGATGATATTTAGGAATAAAGTCACATTCATCATTCATTTCCTGAATACTAACCTTAGTCAAGCAATGTTTCATGCACATTAGTGAAAGTTATGTATATATATATATACACACACACACACATATATGTATGTATATATGTATATATATGTATATATATGTATGTATATGTATGTATATATATAAATAAAGAGAGAGAGACTTTTATGCTTTTTACATTATGGTGCACCAAGCTATTCTTTAACACTTGATTTGGACTAGAATTCTGTGAAGACTGGTCCTTAGTAAATAACTGGTATTAAATCCAAAAGTAATTTAAAAATCAGTTAAAAGGCCACAGTCTGATAGTGGGCTTTGTATTTTTGTTTGTTTTCTTGGTTTTTAAAAATTTATTTATTTTTAACTGAAGGATAACTGTTTTATAGCATTGTGTTCAGTTCAGTTCAGTCGCTCAGTCGTGTCCGACTCTTTGCGACCCCATGAACGGCAGCACACCAGGCCTCCCTGTCCATCACCATCTCCTGGAGTTCACTCAGACTCACGTCCTTCGAGTCCATGATGCCATCCAGCCATCTCATCCTCGGTCGTCCCCTTCTCCTCCTGCCCTCAATCCCTCCCAGCATCAGAGTCTTTTCCAATGAGTCAACTCTTCGCATGAGGTGGCCAAAGTACTGGAGTTTCAGCTTTAGCATCATTCCTTCCAAAGAAATCCCAGGGTTGATCTGCTTCAGAATGGACTGGTTGGGTCTCCTTGCAGTCCAAGGGACTCTCAAGAGTCTTCTCCAACACCACAGTTCAAAAGCTTCAAATCTTCAGCACTCAGCCTTCTTCATAGTCCAACTCTCACATCCATACATGACTACTGGAAAAACCATAGCCTTGACTAGACAGACCTTAGTTGGCAAAGTAATGTCTCTGCTTTTTAATTTATCTAGGCTGCTCATAACTTTTCTTCCAAGGAGTAAGTGTCTATTAATTTGCTTCTACCAAACATCAGCATGAATCGGCCATAGTTTTACCCATGTCCCCTCCTTCCTCCCTCCCCATCCCACCACTTTAGATTGTTACCGAGCCCAGGTTTGAGTCCCCTGAGTCATACAGCAAATTCCCACTGGCTATCTATTTTAAATATGGTAATGTATGTTTCCATGTTACTCCCACCCTCTCCTTCCTCCCCCAGCAGCCGTGTCCCTAAGTCTGTTTTCAATGTCCGTGTCTCCACCGGTGCTCTGCAACTAGGTTCATCAGTACTATCTTTCTAGATTCCATACATATGCGTTAGTATACAATAATTGTTTTTTTCTTTCTGACTTACTTCACTCTGTGTAATAGATGCTAGGTTCATCTGCCTCATTAGAACTGACTTAAATGCATTCTTTTTTATGGCTGAGTAATATTAGATTGTATATATGTACCACAGCTTCTTTAGCCATTCATTTCTCTATGGACATCTAGGTTACTTCCATGTCCTAGATATTGTAAATAGAGCTGCATTGAACTTTGGGTTACATGTGTCTTTTTCAGTTTTGGTTTCCTTAGGGTATATGCCCAGTAGTGAGATTGCTGGATCATATGGTGGCTTTATTCCTGGTTGTTAAAGGAATTCCATATTGTCCTCCATAGTGGCCATATCAATTTGCATTCCCACAACAGTGCAAGAGGATTCCCTTTTCTCCACACCGTTTCCAGCATTTATTGCTTGTAGATTTTTAAAATTTTACTTTATTTTACTTTACAATACTGTATTGGTTTTGCCATACATCAACATGAATCTGATTTTTTGATAATGGTCATTCTGATCAGTGTGAGATGATATCTCATTGTAGTTTTGATTTGCATTTCTCTAATAATGAGTGATGTTGAGCATCTTTTCATGTGTTTATTAGCCATCTGTATATCTTCTTTGAAGAAATGTCTGTTTAGGTATTTTGACCATTTTTTAATTGGGTTGTTTGTCTCTCTGGTATTGACTGGTATGAGCTGCTTGTATATTTTTGAAATTAATCCTTTGTCAGTTTTTCATTTCTTTTCACCTTGCTTATGGTTTTCTTTGCTGTGCAAAAGTTTTTAAGTTTAATCAAGTCCCACTTGTTTATTTTTGTTTGTATTTCCATTACTCTAAGAGGTGGGTCATAGAGAAAATCTTGCTGTAATTTATGACAGAGAGTGTTCTGCCTCTGCTTTCCTCTAGGAGTTTTATAGTTTCTGGTCTTACATTTAGGTCTTTAACCCATTTTGAGTTTACCTTTGTGTATGATGTTAGGACGTGTTCTAATTTTATTCTTTTATATGTAGCTGTTCAGTTTTCCAAGCACCACTTACTGAAGAGACTATCTTTGCCCCATTGTATGCTCTTGCTTCCTTTGCCAAAAATAAGGTATCTGTAGGTGCATGGGTTTGTCTCTGTGCTTTCTATCTTGTTTCATTGGTCTATATTTCTGTTTTTGTGCCAGTACCATACTGGCCTTGTTGTATTTTAAATATTTATAGAAGGTAGCTTTCTAAGTCATCATTGTAGCAAGTAGTAAACTCTTGAGATCAAGGATGGGACTAACCATATTTTTCAATTTAATAGTAAAGCCATATGTCTGACAAACAGGGTCTGTTTATGAAACAGCATATTTAAATTGGGGATTGTCTTAGAAATTCTCACACATATGGTACCCATATCTCTGAAATCACTCAGGGAAATTATAAAGAAACCCATCCTATTTGTCAGTCTCTGGATCAACCTAGCCCCTCAGTAAAGTGGCTCTAAATGTACCTTGCCCTGTACTCAGAGGCTATATGTGTCATACTAGGCAACGATGCAATATTTTTCAGAAATAGAAAGGTTCAACCCTTGCCACATCGTTGCAGTTTACTAACAACTTTTCCCAGGCTGCAGAAGGACATTCTGTGGACTCCTATGATGTAAGAGGGTGTTCCCGCTTCAGCAGCGGCCAGCAGATGCTAGGGGAACACTCTCAGTCCACGTGTGCTGATAAAAGCAAGGAAAATGTGAATAATGGAAAAGAATGGCAGGCAGTTCTTTTTGCTGGCTGTGGTGATTTGAAACACAAGCAGAACACACTTCTGAGCTTCTCCCAGGCAGAGTGTTTTCGTCCCCTTGAAATTTTTCACTCTCGTGAGAATGACTCATGTCTTGGAAAAGCCAAGTTCCCTGTCTAGTGCTTCTAGCACTGTAGCCATTGGTTAATGTACACGTTGGGAGTTTTTAGCATCCAGTTAGCGGTTTTAATTAACAAGGGATGCTGTGCTGTCTTGCCTTTCACTGAAAACTCAATATCTCACCATTGCCTGGCAGCTTGAATTCTTCATCTGTGTCGTGATTACCTTTATCAGGCTCACATGGTATAAACTACGATGTCCTATATAAGTGCCCAAAGTGGAACAAATATTTGTTTTTATTGTTGTTTTTAGCTTCCATGTTAGCTGACATTTTTAAACTGAATTGTGTTTCTGATTAAAAAAAAAAAAAACTTTCACAAACACTTTGGGTTTGCTCTTCACGGTAGCCCTGTGAAAGTTCATTGACAAGTTATCATCATCTCCATTTAACAAAGGAAAGTAATATACACAAGCTAGAATCCTGGTCTTCAGCCTGCTTTGTATTACTTACATTGTAATTGGGATGGACTAAGTAATAAAAAGTATAAACTAAAACTCAGAAATCATTTCTTGTTAACATAAAAGTCCAAGGGCTTGCATTCCAGATTGATGACCAGCTCCTTTCTTTATGGGAGATAAGGACCAAGCTCCCTCTATTTCAAGCTCTGCAATCCCCTAGGACATGTTGATATGTACATCAAGATTGTGGAGAGAAAAAATATATTGAAAGAGACCCACTCTCTCTTTTAAACACTCTGTTGGAAGTGGCAGAGCTCAGATTTCCAAAGGCTGGCATGCCATGGCCACATCAAGCAGTCTGCTCATCAAACACCTTTGGTGAGCCGTTGCAGTAAGTTACCCTAAAGTATAATGCACATCCACTCAGGACCACCTCAACGATGATCACAAGGACTAGAATGTATGGTGTCACTTGGAGCTGAGTGATGAGATGGCCACACAACTAGGAACAACCACAATGTTAATAGGTTTTATGTCAACATTCAATTTTAAGTCTTAATGTGGAATAGGAAAATACAAATAGCATATCCAGGAAGAGATTTTGTAGAAATAACTGCTTAGCCCAAAGTATCATTGTAAATAAATTTACTTAACTTTCAAAAACCAGTTGAATTAACTGAAAAGTCTTTAAGTTATATTTACATATAATTAAACATTAATTATAAGCAAACATGACAAAAACCTGAAGTTGGTGTGAATGAAGATGAGGACATTGCAATTATACCAATTATGTCCCTCATTAGAGTTCATTCTTGGAAGAAGAGAAGGGAAAAGACTTCAGTGGGGGAAACTGTGATAGGGTGAGTAATTATAATAAGAAATATATATTTGCTCTTTGTTCTCTTTCTGACTCAGGGCATCTAAAATCTTTGGATTTTCCTATAGTGTTAGAGGTGTCTTTTGTTATGTTCACGGGGTGACTTTATTTTTGCAGTTTTTAAAATTGTAGTATAATTGCTTTACAATGTTATGTTAGTTTCTGCTGTGCAACAAAGTGAATAAGTCATATGCATACGTACACCCCCTCCCTGTTGAGCCTCCCTCCCACCTCCTCATTCCACCTCTCTAAGTCATCACAGAGCACTGAATTGAGCTCCCTGTGTTATATTATAGCAGCTTCCCACTAGCTATCTATTTTCCAGATGGTAGTGTGTGTGTGTATATATATACACACACAGATACATATATACATATATACATATATATAAGTCATTCCTAATATCCCAATTTGTGCCTCCTTCCTCTTCTCCTTACAGTCCATATGTCCATTCCATGAAGCATACTTAATGATGGGGCTGGTTGCCAGTGGAGCAAACCATGTGGTTAAATGGTTAGAACTTCCCATCCCACATTTGGAGTTTCTTGGTGGCTCAGATGGTAAAGAATCAGTCTTCCAATGTAGAAGACACAGGAGATGCTGGTTCTAACCCTCGGTTGGGAAGGTCCCCTGGAGAAGGAAATGGCAATCCATTTCAGTATAGTTACGTGGAGAATTCCATAGACAGGAGCTTGACAAGCTGCAGTCCATGGGGTCTCAGAGTTGGACATGACTGAGCAACTAACACTTTCACTGTACTTTCCTGTCCCACACTTAGACCTCTGGTAGGAGAGGGGGCTTGAGACTGAGTTGGATTGACAATCATCAGTGATGTAAACAATCATAATGAAACCTCCACAAAAACCCAAAAGCAAAAGGTTCAGAGAGCTTCTGGGTTGGTGAATATGTGGAGATTTGGAGAACACAGAAGCTCTGCACCTTTTTCCTGTTCCTTGCTCTATGCATCTCTTCCATCTTGCTATTCTTGAATTATATCCTTTTTATAATAAACCAGTAATCTAGTGCAGGGGTTCCCCAACCTCCAGGTGGATCAATACATCCTCTCAGATCACTGAAGGCATTACATTAGAAATAATGTACACAATAAATAGAATGTGCTTGAATCATCCTGAAATATTCCTGTGCCCCACTCCTGGTCCATGGAAAAATTGTCTTTCACGAAACTGGTCCCTGGTGCTAAAAAGTTTGCGGATCTCTGAGTGAGTAAACGGGTTTCTGGGTTCTGTAAGTGTTCCTTATTAGTGACTGCTCTTTTCAATGTGGAAATTTAAAGACCAGGCTCCCTGTATCCTTAGACTCTGAAATACCCTAAAAATTTGTGGATATGTACGTCACTTCTGTGGAAGGAAAAAGATGGACTGTGGGAGGCCTACATTTTGCCTTTTAAAAGTCCCTGTTGGAAGTGATTTTTCTCATACTTCCATAAGGTTGGAAGGTCATTCACGCATCAAGCTGCCTATGATCAGAAAGAGAGGAAACACAATTTGTGAGCAGTTACACGAAGATTCCTCAAAGTGTAGTGGGTGTTTACTCAGCATCACCTCAACGTATGATGAAGAGGAGTAGAATTTGCCATCCCCAAATATGTCTCTTTGGCATAAGGAGTATATTGAGCTAAAGTCAATTGGAACTCTGCAGATTTGGGGAAAGCTTTTTACTTCCCCCTACACTGCCTAAATTTGCACTGGAAAGGGCTCTTACACCAAGAAGGGAACTATTTTCAGAGAAGTGTTGGTTGCTCAGTCGTGTATGACTCTGTGACCCTATGGACTATAGCCTGCCAGGATCCTCTGTCCATGGAATTTACCAGGCAAGAATACTGGAGTGGGTTGCCATTTCCTTCTCCAGGGGATCTTCCTGACCCAGGGACTGAATATGCATCTCTTATGTCTCCTGATGCTGGGAAATATTGAAGGCAGGAGGAGAAGGGGATGACAGGGGATGAGACAGTTGGATGGCATCACCGACTCAATGGACATGATTTTGAGCAAGCTCTAGGAGTTGGTGATAGACAGGGAAGACTGGTGTGCTACAGTCCATGGGGTTACAAAGAGTTGGACATAACTGAGCGACTGAACTGAACTGAACTGAACTGATGTCTCCTGCATTGACTAGTTGGTTCTTTGCCACTAACACCACCTGGGAATTCAATATCAGAAATTTTCTAATCACAACAGACAGCATAGAAATACAAAGGACCACAAGAGACTACTATTAGCAAATAGTAAAGTGGACAACTTGGAAGAAATGGACGAATTCTTAGAAAAGTGTAACTTTCCAAAACTGAACCAGGAAGAAATAGAAAATCTTAACAGACCCATCATAAGCATGTAAATTGAAACTGTAATAAAATATCTTCCAACAAACAAAAGCCCAGGACCAGATGGCTTCACAGGTGGATTCTACCAAAAATTTAGAGAAGAGCTAATGCCTACCTACTCAAACTCTTCCAGAAAATTGCAGAGAAAGGTAAACTCCCAAACTCATTCTATGAGGCCACCATCACTCTAATACCAAAACCACACAAAGATGCCACAAAAAGAAAACCACAGGCCAATATCACTGATGAACATAGATGTAAAAATCCTCAACAAAATCTTAGCAAACAGAATCTAACAACATATTAAAAAGATCATACATCATGACCAAGTGGGCTTTATCTCAGAGACGCAAGGGTTCTTCAATATTTGCAAATTAATCAGTATAATATACCACATTAACAAATTGAAAGATAAAAGCCATATGATTATCTCAATGAGTGAGTGAAGTCGCTCAGTCATGTCTGACTCTTTGCGACCCCATGGACTGTAACTTATCAGGCTCATCTGTCCATGGGATTTTCCAGGCAATAGTACTGGAGTGGATTGCTGTTTCCTTCTCCAGCAGATCTTCCTGACCCAGGGATCAAACCCAGGTCTCCCACATTGTAGACAGACGCTTTACCATCTGAGCCACCAGGGAAGTCCTATTATCTCAATAGATGTAGAGAAAGCCTTTGACAAAATTCAACACTCATTTATGATTAAAAACTTTCCAGAAAGCAGGGATAGAAGGAACATACCTCAACATAATAAAAGGCATATATGATAAACCCACAGCAAACATTATCCTCAATGGGAAAAAATTGAAAGCATTTCCCCTAAAGTCAGGAACAAGACAAGGGAGCCCACTCTCATCACTACTGTTCAACATAATTTTGGAAATTTTAACCACAACAATCAGAGAAGAAAAAGAAAAAAAAAAAAAAAAGAAATCCAGTTTGGAAAAGAAGAAGTTAAACTCTCATGGCAGATGACATGATCCTTTACATAGAAAACCCTAAAGACACCACCAGAAAATTACTAGAGCTAATCAGTGAATATAGTAAACTTCAAGGATATAAAATTAACACACAAAAGTCCCTTGCATTCCTATGCACTAATGATGAGAAAACAGAAAGAAATTAAGGAAACAATTCCATTCACCACTGCAATGAAAAGAATAAAATACTTAGGAATAAATCTACCTAAAGAAACAAAAAGACCTATATAGAAAACTATAAAATACTGATGAAAGAAATTAAAGATGACACAAATAGATGGAGAAATATACCATGTTCATGAATCAGAAGAATCAATATAGGGAAAATGAATATACTACCTGAAGCAATCTATAGATTTAATGCAATCCCTATCAAGCTACCAATAGCATTTTTTACAAAACTAGAACAAATAATTTCACAAATTGTATGGAAACACAAAAACCTAGAATAGCTAAAGCAATCTTGAGAAAGAAGAGTGGAACTGGAGGAATCAACCTGCCTGACTTCAGATTATACTACAAAGCTACAGTCATCAAGACAATATGGTACTTGCACAAAGACAGAAATATAGATCAATAGATCAAACTAGAAAGTCCAGAAATAAATCTATGCACCTATGGACACCTTATCTTTGACAAAGGAGGCAAGAATATACAATGGAGAAAAGATAATCTGTTTAATAAGTGGTGCTGGGAAAACTGGTCAATCACCTGTAAAAGAATGAAACTAGAACACTTTCTAACACCATACACAAAAATTAATTCAAAATGGATTAAAGATCTAAATGTAAGATCAGAAACTCTAAAACTCCTAGAGGAAAACATAAGCAAAACACTCTCTGACATAAATCACAGCAAGATCCTCTATGACCCACCTCCCATAGTAATGGAAATAAAAGCAAAAATAAACAAATGGAACCTAATTCAACTTAAAAATTTTTTCACAATGAAGAAAACTATAAGCAAGGTGAAAAGATAGCCTTCAGAGTGGGAGAAAATAATAGCAAATGAAGCAATTGACAAAGAATTAATCTCAAAAATATACAAACAGCTCATGCAGCTCAATTCCAGAAAAATAAACAACCCAATCAAAAAAATGGGCCAAAGAACTAAACAGACATTTCTCCAAAGAAGACATACAGATGACTAACAAGCACATGAGAAGATGCTCAACATCATTCATTATCAGAGAAATGCAAATCAAAACCACAATGAGGTACCATCTCATGCCAGTCAGAATGGTTGCTATCAAAAAGTCTACAAACCTTAAATGCTGAAGAGGATGCAGAGAAAAGGGAACCCTCTTACACTGTTGGTGAAATGCAAACTAGTACAGCCACTATGCAGAACAGTGTGGAGATTCCTTAAAAAACTGAAAATAGATCTGCCATATGACCCAACAATCCCCTGCTGGGCATACACACCGAGGAAACAAGAAGTAAAAGAGACATGTGTACCTAGTGTTCATCACAGCACTGTTTACAATAGCTAGGACATGGAAGCAACCTAGATGTCCATTGGCAGATGAATGGATAGGAAAGTTACAGTATATATACACAATGGAATATTACTCAGCTATTAAAAAGAATGCATTTGAATCAGTTCTAATGAGGTGGATGAAACCAAAGCCTATTATACAGAGTGAAGTAAGTCAGAAAGAAAAATACCAATAAAATATATTAATGGACACATATGGAACTTAGAAAGATGGCAAAGACGACCCTATATGTGAGACAGCAAAAGAGACACATATAAAGAACAGACTTTTGGACTCTGTGGGAGAAGGCAGTGGTGGGATGATTTGAGAGAATAGCATTGAAACATGAATATTACCATGTGTGAAACAGATCACCAGTCCAAGTCTGATGCATGAAACAGGCACTCAAAGCTGGTGCACTAGGACAACCCTGAGGGATAGGATGGGGAGGGAGGTGGAAGGGTGGAAGGTTGGGGCTGGGGGACACATGTACACCTGTGGCTGGTTCACATCAATGTATGGCAAAAACCACATTATTGTAAAGTAATTGGCCACCAATTAAAATAAATTTTTAAAAAGGAAATACTTTTCTACATGAGAAACTTACCTGTGTTAACCAGGTATCCTTTGTTTTCAAAACGTCTCTTCCCTTTCCGTTCCCTCATTCTCCTACCTGTTTCATTTCCTTAGCTCTGAACGTTATGTAAACCTCCAATACCTGGCTGCCCTTTGAGTCTTCATATCTTTATGGGGCTCATCTATGGAAGTGATTAATTCATTCTTTTAATCTATCTTATATCATTTTAATTGTTTAACAAGCCAAAGAATCTATAAAAGAAGAAGAAAAAAGTTCCACTACCTTATAGCTTGACATGTCCATTGCTGCAGGGGCTGCTACAGCTGAGACTGTGGGATCTCTGACAAGAGACAGCAGAAGGTAAGACTTCTTACTGCATCAGTCCCTAGATCTCTGCATGCAGGATTTGTTAAAATGAAAATGCTGAGAATTTCTTTTTCTCAATGAGAATATTTCTTCTGAAGCCTGAAGGTGCATATACTGATGTGCTTTTGGTAGCTAGCTGAGTAGGCTGGGTTCAGGGTCATAAATTCACAGGGAGCATCATCTTTGATCATGTCAGCTCTCAGGGGAATTTTTCGTAAGGGGTCCGAGTCCACAAGTGGCCTTTGTCCTGTCAACCTTCACTGTCTTGTTAGTGGTAGAAAAACCCATTCTAGCAGTGCCTTCTTGGCTTGACAGATGAGCACTTCTGTGACTGGAGGTATCTTACATTCTCATGAGAACCGGAAGAGATCCTTTTCACTACATCCTTCCTACTGCCTTATGACAATGAAGGTCTTTGGTAACTTTGGGAGTCACCTTTTGGGATCTTGTGAGGGCTATATCTTTTGCATCCTCCTTTGGGATGCCTACTGCATCCATGTTTAAGCCTTTAAAAGATTTATTGGCTTGAGTAGCTATTGTGATTAGCAGATCCAAATCATCAATTCAATCCTTTGAATTGACTATATTAAAAGAAAAAAAAAAAATAGAGAGCTCCCAGCCTAAACAATTGTTTTATTTGTACTTACATAAAGACCATGTTGAAAACTGGGTGCCAAGGAGTGTAAGGGCTAGGGACTCCTTAACAAGATAAAAAACAAGAATTATAATAAGAACAAATCTTAACATTCACTTCTAATGTAAATTCCCGTTCTCTCTGACTCCCTGTCCTTGACCCTCTGGAAGATCTTTTGGGCTATCTTCTTACTTAAATTCAGTCCTATTCTTCGGCAAATTCCCTTAGATCCCCAAACTTCTCCAACTTCCCCAGAAAATCTCTGAAATACCCAACTGCTTGTTTTGATTTCCCTTTCTTGAAAAGATTTTCAGAGAGCCCTCCCAAAACACTTAGAAAGTAAATTTATCAGAATCACTCGAGATGGGTGATATGGCTCAATCTGCTACCCCTTAAAACTCGTCCTACTTTCCAGGTCTCTATAAACAGGCTTTGTTAGCTCTAGACTTTCATGTGCAATGTCCTTTACAGATGTATCCTGGAATCCCACTGTGGATCTTTCAAGTTCCCTGGACAGCAGCAGATCCAAATTATAAACTCCTTTTACCTCCACTCTCAGAAAATCCTACCAACTTTAGATAGGGCTTAGAGAGACATATTTGCAACTTGAATCTTTCGAGAAACAAAAGTGTAATTCTGAGAGCAACTTGAAAGTCCACTCAGATTGCTTCCTATTTCCTGCAGAGATTTGCAAATGTAAAAAAAAATCAGGACACTGGAAGTACAATGTTCTGAACTTAAGGAAAAGAAGGAAAATTTCAAAAATAATTACTCTAGACTTCTGATAATAAACAAATATACCCTGAGACTCCTTGGATAAAACTTGGATATATTCTTTGTACTTTTGTGATATAGATTTTCTATTCCATCTCTTCTAGGTTTTAAGATCCAAACATCTCCTATGCCTTCTTAATAATTTCTATTTATTTATTTTTGGCTGTGATCGGTTTTTGTTCCTGCTTATGGGTTTTCTCTAGTTGTGGCGAGCAGGGGCTACTCTTTGGTTGTGGTGTGTGGGCTTATTGTGGTTGTTCCTCTTGCTGCAGAGCATGGGCTGTAGGCATGCAGGTTTCACTAGTTGCAGCCCTCAGACTCAGTAGTTGTGGCACATGGGCTTAGTTGCCCCCTTGGCATGTGGGATCTTCCTGGACAGAACTCATGTCCCCTGCATTAGCAGTCAGACTTTTAACCATTGGACCATCAGGGAAGTCCCTCCTATGCTTTCTTGTAAATTGTCTTCCTCCCATTTGTGACTCAGTGTCCTAGCTCTTCATTAGCTCAGGATCTTACATAAGCCTCAGTTACCGCCTGTCTTTTCAGTCTTCATGTCTTTTGAGAACTCCCATAAGTATATAACTAAATTTGCTTTTCTCTTGTTAATCTATCTTATGTCATTTTAATGGTTTAACCAACCAAGACCCTAGAAAGGAAGAAGGGAAATTTTTTCCTCCACTGTAGTGACCACAGGGAATAAAATGTGAGTGATGCCTCTTGGAGCTGAGCAATATGTTAAAAAATAAAAAGAAAGCAAAACAAAACAAAAACCCCCAGTAAATTTGAAGATTTAATTGGCTTTATTCAATAACTGGGGCTTCTCAGGTGGTACACTAGGAAAGAATCCGCCTGCCAATGCAGGAGACACAAGAGATTCAGGTTCAATTCCTGAGTCGTGAATTGGAGGATGAAATGACAACCACTCCAGTATCCTTGCCTGGAGAATTCAATGGACAGACGAGCTTGGTGGGCTATAGTCCATGGGGTTTCAAAGAAGCTGACAAACTGAGCACCCACACATAACAACAATAGCGTATTCAATCATTAATTTAGGCAGCATCCCACCTAACAAGTAAAAAGAGATCCCAGAAGTTATGCAAAATTAAAGGCTTTTATGAGCAGAAGGAGGTGGGAAAAATGTTTGTACCAAAGAACTGGTTGTTTAAGGCAATATCACCTTCCTTTGGGATAAGGAGGGCATCTATCACAAATTATGTCATTAATGATGGCCAGGTAACTCCACAGTGACCAGTCACACTCCTGGGAGAGGCTGAAACTGCATTTAGTTTAATTATTAAGTCTCAGTTTGCTGACTGAGGGCTTAGCACAGATGACTCCATTTATGGGGGTGTTGCTTTCTTTTTTAAAAATTTTATTACTGGAGAATAATTGCTTTACAATCTTGCATTTGTTTCTTCTGTACCACAAAGTGAATCAGCTATATGTACATATATCCTCTCCCTCTAGGGTCTTCCTCCCTCCCTTCTTCCCCATCCCACCTCTCTAGGTCATCACCAAGACCAAGCTGAGCTCCCTGTGCTATATAGGAGCTTTCCACTAGCTATCTATTTTACACATGGTTGTGTGTGTATATATGTGTGTGTGTGTGTGTGTGTGTGTATGTGTGTGAATCTTACTCTCCCAATTTGTCTCACCCTCCATTTCCACCCCTGTGCCTACATGTCCATTCTTTGTGTCTGTGTCTCTATTCCTGCCCAGCAAAAAGGTTCATCTATACCATTTTTTCCCTAGATTCTATATATATGTGTTAATATATGATATTTGTTTTTATCTTTCTGACTTACGTCATCCTATACAACAGATTCTACATCCATCCACATCACTACAAATGACCCAGTGTCATTTCTTTCTTATGGCTGGGTAATATTCCATTGTATATATGTAACATATCCTCTCTATCTGGTCATCTGTCAGTGGACATCTAGGTTGCTCCCATGTTCTGGCTATCATAAATAGTGCCACAATGAACACTGAGGTACTCATGTCCTTTTGCATTATGGTTGTCTCAGGGTTTATTCCAGTAGTGGGATAGCTGGTTCATATGGATAGTTTTTAAGAAACTATTTTTAGTTTTTTAGTTCTATTTTTTTAAACTACTTTAGCTCTATTTTTAGCTGTTTTTTTTTTTTTTTTTAAGAAACCACTATACTGTTCTCCATAGAAAGAAAGTGTGAAAGTGAGTGTTAATCCCTTAGTTGTGTCTGACTCTTTGCTACCCCATGGACTGTAGCCCACCAGCCTCCTCTTCCATGGAATTCTCCAAACAAGAATACTGGAGAGGACTGTCACTTCCCTCTCCATTGGATCTTCCTGACCCAGGGATCAAACCCAAGTTTTCTGCATTGGCAGGTGGATTCTTGACTGCTCAGCCAGCAGGAAAGTCCTACAGCTAGTTGTTGGAAGAGCTAGTCCTAGAATCTAGTTATGCTGGCCTTTGATCTCAGCTGGTTGCATGAAAAAAGTGAGCTGAGGATTTGAATCAGAGGTGAGATGGAATTACACATGGGAAATTCAGCAAAACCTGTGGAGTTTTCACTGGGTGGGATTGGGGGAGACAGAACATCATGGAGCAGAACAAAGGTGTTTTGCTTGTCAAGAAGTTTAGATTATACACTTGGCTATGACCCTGAACACAAAGTGCATCTTTAGACAGATAATCTAGTAATATTGGCTTACACATTATGATTTTCAATGGTATGTCGCACCCTCATCTCATCTGATGTTTAAAAGACTCCTCTCAGGTATGTCGAAAGGGCATTCTTATCCTTTTTTGGCAGATGGGCAAACTGCGATGCACGAAGTCAACAGAGCTAGTTAAGTGACAAACTCAGGGTTAGAACACCTGGAATGCTTCCAGTCCAATGGGCTCCCTGTGGTACCCTGTATGTAACAAGTGTGGGACAAGAGTGGCTAACCATGTGTATCATGTGATTGCTTCACAGATGCATTGTGAAGGGTTTCTATCTATCCTGAGAATATTTGGAACCACACTTTTGGAGTCTCTCTCCTCACTGGAATGATCCTTTCTTATGTTATTGGCTACCAGTTTATCCACACAAATGATTACTATTTATCTTTTGGACCATATGGTGCCTTTTTAGCTTTACATGTTCTTATTCAAAACCTGTTTGCCTTTTTGGAGCACCGGAAAATGAAAAATTATGCAAGTATCCCCGTTAACTTGAACAGAACTGTTGCTCTCTGCATTGCTGCATATCAAGAAGATCCAGACTATTTGCGGAAGTGTTTGCAATCTGTGAAAAGGCTAACCTACCCCGGAATTAAAGTTGTCATGGTCATAGATGGAAACTCGGAAGATGACCTTTACATGATGGACATCTTCAGTGAAGTCATGGGCAGGGACAAATCAGCCACTTACATCTGGAAGAACAACTACCATGTGAAGGGTCCTGGAGAGATGGATGAGTCACACAAAGAAAGCTCACAGCATGTCACCCAGTTGGTCTTGTCCAACAAGAGTATTTGCATCATGCAAAAATGGGGTGGAAAAAGAGAAGTTATGTACACGGCCTTCAGAGCACTGGGGCGAAGTGTGGATTATGTACAGGTAGGTCTCCACATCTGCCAGGACAAACATATTTAAATAAAGCATCTTTTGTATCTCTCCAGTCATATGCTATAGCCCATCTTTGTCTCCTCTGGACACAATACTCCTTTCAGTTCATCTGAAAACAGCCACCAGGGAAGCCCAAGAATACTGGAGTGGGTAGCCTGTCCCTTTTCCAGGGGTCTTCCCAACCCAGGAATTGAACTGGGGTCTCCTTCATTGTAGGCAGATTCTTTACCAGCTGAGCTACTAGGGAAGCCCCATGACTATTGAAAGCACATTTCAAAAGAGAAAGAAAAAAATCATATAAAATGATTAAGACAATGAAAACACTTCACTTGTGTCATGTTATTGGTTAGAAATCAAGATTCTTTTGATCAGTAGATCCATCTCTTTCCCTCTCTTCCCTTTTCTGCCACCTTGGGCCTGCTAAGTCAAATCCAACATTATTTTCCACAATCTTAAAATCAGCCTTATATAAAAATAGAGTCTGTTCCAGCAGAAAGGTCCTGAGAAAATCTACAGGCCCTAGAAAGTTTTTCACTAAGTCTAGGCAAAAAGAATGGAGAACACAATTTTGATTTAAAAGGAAAAGGAATTCAAAATTTAGACACAGAGAAAAAGAACAAAAATGAAAAAGGGAAGGGGGTGAGAAAAAACTTTTCAGAGCAAAACCTAAGTCATGTTTATTTCACTCCCCAAATAGCATTACCTCATTCACTGCAACTTGACCTTTGAAAACATTTGTGATGGTGTTTGCTTGTATGAAAATTAGACAAGCTGTGTCTCTCATTAATTCCCTGCCTGCACACTTTTGGGTTTCTCCACTCCTAGTTGTCACTGAGGCTTTCTTCTTTAGAATGTTAGGGTTCCTGTGAGATTTTTTTTTTTTAATCTGGGGGTGGGTTATGGAAGTGTTTTTTTTCCCTTGCTTTTATTGAGATAGTTAGCAATAGAGTCTTTCTACAAAAATGTATAAACAAATCTCATTTAAGAATAGGTTAGCACAGAAGTTATCACAACATTATAAATCAACTATACATTCCTAAAAAAATAGGTGTAGGGATTTTCCTGCTCCTGGGAGTTTTCTAGTTATAATTTTTTACAGATACTTTTAGTAGATTTTGGCCATAATTGTATCAAGAAAGGAGAGATGTTTCTGGCTTATAAAATCTGATGGACACTTTCCCCCTTCTGTTGAAAGCAAAATTCTAGTTTTCAGAGGACGCATTATGTTTGTTAGGGGCCTTTATGATGCCCAGTGGGTCTCTCTGTGTGTAATGGGATAAGAATGGGCTTCAGTGTCAACTGACTGAGGTTCTAGTCATAGTTAGTAGTAGCTGCTGATCTTGAGGAAGACCACCTCCCAAACCTTGGTTATCTGGATACAAGAAACTAATCTCACAAGGGGTTTGAGATCATTATTACAAATCATGTGTCCAAGTGGGCTTTACAAAAGTTGCTAATGATGGTATTGTTAACTTTATTAAAAAGCTTGCTGGTAATATTAATACTATTTTTTATATGATCATCTAGTACTTACTTGAAAATGATAGTCCATGTCAATTCCCACCACAGAGTGAATTTGTTTAATCTCTGAAGAGTTTTGAAGGATTTCTTTTTAAAAATTAATTAATTTTGGGCTGCACTGTGTCCTTACTGAGGCACACACTGAGCAGTGAGGCGGTGCTGCTATGCTTTGTCATGGTTGCAGGGATTTCTTATTGCAGTGGCTTCTCTTGTAGTAAAGCACAAGCTTTAAGGCATGCAGATTTCAGTAGTTGTGGCAAATGGGCTTAGTTGTTTTTGGCATATGGGATCTTACCGGACTGGGGATTGAATCCATGTCCTCTGCACTGGGAGTCTTCCTGCCAACCACTGGACCACCAGGGAAGTCCTGAGGGGTTTCTTAAGTTGATACCATCTGTATATTAATCTCTTTTCTAGGGAACTGATAGAATTTCATTCCCAAGTTCTTCTAATTTTTAGAGTTATCACAATTTAAGTAGTTTTAATTAACACAGGATATCTTCACATATTTACCTAGTGCAACTTCAGGTTCAGATGAGAGAATAAAACATTCAAAGGAAAGAGTAACTTGGAAACTTGCAGAGGATTTGAAGAATGAAGCCTAAAAGAAGAGAACACCTATTTTGATACTTTACTTTTAATTCTAGTTAAAACAATTGTTACATTTGTCCTTTCTAATCAAGAAATCATTGTGTGGGGTTCCTTTTTTTTTTCAACCTGCTCTGCCCAAACTGCCTTCTCCCATCATTTTTGTTTTGAATTCTGTTTGCGTTCTTGTAATTTGGCATTGTACCTGTCCAAGGAAAAATAAAATATAAAATGTTAGAATAGACTTCCTGCTACAGATACAATCAGGCTTGAGAACTTCTCTTCCTTCAGGATGAAGCCTCCAGATCGATTGACTTAAGCAGCAGCTGGTAACTGGGCCCTGAATTCTTTTTGGACTCTCAGCCCATTCCAACCATTCAAGTAAGGGTAAAAAAATCTTTTGGTATTTTGTGACCAGTAAATTCCATTCATCCTTCATCAAATCCTCAGATAGTTAACCATTCTGCCCTATAGCAGTGGAAATTACTAAAATTTAAATGTTGTTGTTTTTCAGTCATTAAGTTGTGTCTGAATCCTTTGCAATTCCATGGACAGTAGCCCACCAGGCTCCTCTGTCCATGGGATTTCCCAGGCAAGAATACTGGATGGGTTGCCATTTCCTCCTCCAGGGGATCTTCCGACCCAGGGATTAAGTATCTCCTGCATTGGCAGGCAGATTCTTTACTGCTGAGCCACCAGGGAAGCCCAAAATTCAAACATATGTATCAATATAACTGATTCACTTTGCTGTACACCTGAAATGAATACAACATTGTAAACCAACTATACTTCAATAAAAATTGAAAAGAAAACAAAAACACTATTCCAGGGTCCAAGAGTTGTAGAGCAGAAGCCCCAGGAAGACTAAGGAGGGAGGGGGTCGAGGTTATCAGCTCCTGAGCATTGCAAGTGCTTGGATGTGAAGTTCAAATTGATTAGGGACAGAAGAAAGCAACGTTCTTCCTAATACACAAGAGAGAATGGAGATTAGGAGAAGAAATTGACCACCTGCTTATACTTGCTAACCTGGCTAAAGAACACTGCTTAAGTGTTTGGAGAGATGGCCAAAATGATTGCTTCCAATTGCAGCTGAATCCTTGGCACTTATCAGCACTCTTTTCACTTGATCTTGAATAGATGTCTTGTTTATTTCTCTCGTGTCTGTTATTTCATGTCTTTGTCATTCTCCCAGGGCCTTACCCAAACTCCTCCTTGTTTGACTACCTGTGATCTTGCCTCCTATGAAAGAGAACAGCAAAAGTACTTGTTCTGAAGGCTATCAAGGCCTTCTTTACTCTTTCCTGCTTACAGTTCCGAAAGTACTGACCTTATTTCTTATCTCAAGGCAACCTTCCATCTGCCTCTGAGGCTCTCTCTGTTGGCATCCTCTGGTATATTCCAGACCAATTTTTATCAGTTATCACCTCTTTGTCTAGCTCTCTCCACTATCATTTCTAGTCTTCTCTACTAATAACTATCTCAGTTTTATAGTCCTTCAAATAATTAATATTGACGTGGAATATGGAAGGAAGATTTAGTTTAGGATAAATCCAATGTAGTAGCAAATTCAAAAGTGATGCTAGTGACTCCTTTCAGAGACAGAGAAGATATAAAAACAGAAGAAGAAAAATAACAAAATGAGAAAACAAAGATATACAGAATGAGAAATAAAGAGGAGAATGAGGAAGATTTTCTTAATTTTGAATAATGAGGAAATTTTTTTCTTCTCTTTGATCTGCCTAGATACGGTTTAAGGTAGGGCAAAAGTCTTTCTTATCTTTTCAAAATATTACTTATGTTAGTTTTTTCACTTGTCTAAATACTGCAAGACTATGGCAATGTTTAAAAAATGTAGAAAACCACAATAAGCAAAATTTAAATCATATGCCACAAATACTTGACTCAAACATAGATTTTCAAATAAATACTTTCTGGTATATATGTCTTCTATCCTTTTTTAATTTGAAATTATGTTATATTTGTCTTTTTGAACCATGTTTTCTTCTACAATATCAGAAGACTTTAAGTATCTTGTGACACCTAGATTATTTAATTGTTTTAACATATCTCCTATCACTGAACATGGATTTTATAAGGTAAGTGGCCACCACTCTGTGTGATGAAAGAGAAACATTATCTTATGATGTGTGCAATAAGTATTTCCCAGGTATAGAATACACAATAAATATGAACATTTTTTTCAGATTTTTTCGGCCACTCTTATGGCTGAAAGCAAAGAGGAACTGAAGAGCCTCTTGATGAAAGAGGAGAGTGAAAAACCTGGCTTAAAACTCAGCATTCAAAAACTAAGATCCTGGTATGACATCCAGGCCCATCACTTCATGGCAAATAGGTGGGGGAACAAGGGAAACAGTTAGAGATTTATTTCCTTGGGCTCCAAAATCACTGCAGATGGTGACTGTAGCCATGAAATTCAAAGATGCTTGCTTCTTGGAAGAAAAGCTATGATCAACCTAGACAGCATATTAAAAAGAAGAGACATTACTTTGCCCACAGGGTAATGTCTAGTCTAGTCAATGTCTAGTCTGTCTAGTCAGAGCTATAGTTTTTTCAGTACTCATGTATGGATGTGAGAGTTGAACTATAAAGAAAGCTGAGCACTAAAGAATTGATGCTTTCGAACTGTGGTGTTGGAGAAGACTCTTGAGAGTCACTTGGACTCTAAGGAGAGCCAACCAGTCAATCCTAAAGCAACTCAGTCCTGAACATTCATTGGCGGGACTGCTGCTGAAGCTGAAGCTCCAAGACTTTGGCCCCCTAGTGTGAAGACTGACTCATTGGAAAAAACCCTGATGCTGGAAAAGGTTGAAGGCAGGAGGAGAAATGTATAACAGAGGATGAGATGGTTGGATGGCATCACCGACTCAAAGGATATGAGTTTGAGCAAGGTCTGGGAGTTGGAGGTGGACAGGGAGGCCTGGCGTGCTGCAGTCCATGGGATTGCAAAGAATCAGATATGAATGAGTGAACTGAACTGAACTAATGAACATTTTCTAAAAGGGAAGTATATAGGAGACATTGTTCATTGCTCAGTTGCTAAGTCATGTCCAGCTTTTGCAACCCCATGGACTACAGAATGACAAGCTTTCCTGTCCTTCACTATCTCCTGGAGTTTGCTCAAACTCATGTCCATTGTATTGATGATACCATCCAATCATCTTATCCTCTGTTGCCTCCTTCTCCTCCTGCCCTCAGTGTTTCCCAGCATCAGGGTCTTTTCCAATGAATCACTCTTCACATCAAGTGGTCAAAGTATTGGAGCTTCAGCATCAATCCTTCCAATCAATATTAAGAGTTGATTTCCTTTAGGATTGACTGGTTTGATCTCCTTGCTGTCCAAGGGACTCTCAAGAGTCTTCTCCAGCACCACAAACTGAGAGCATCAATTCTTTGGTGCTCATCCTTCTTGTGGTCCAACTCTCATATCCAGTCATGACTACTCTAAAACAGTAGCTTTGATTATATAGACTATTGTCAGCAAGTGATGTCTCTACTTCTTAATATGCTCTCTAGGTTTGTCTTACCTTTCCTTCCAAGGAGCAAGTGTCTTTTAATTTCATGGCTGCAGTTACTGTCCGCAGTGATTTTGAAGCCCAAGAAAATAAAATCTGTCACTGTTTTCACTTTTTCCCCATTTATTTGTATGAATTGATGGGACCTGATGCTATGATCTTAGTTTTTGAATGTTTGGTTTTAAGCCTGCTTTTTCACTCTCCTCTTTCACTCTCCTCAAGAGACTCTTTAGTTCCTCTTCAAATCCTGAAAGATGATGCTGTGAAAGTGCTGCACTCAATATGCCAGCAAATTTGGAAAACTCACCAGTGGCCACAGGACTGGAAAAGGTCAGTTTTCATTCCAATTCCAAAGAAAGGCAATCCCAAAGAATGCTCAAACTACCGCACAATTGCACTCATCTCACATGCTTAAAGTAATGCTCAAAATTCTCCAAGTCAGGCTTCAGCAATACATGAACCGTGAACTCCCTGATGTACAACCTGGTTTTAGAAAAGGCAGAGGAACCAGAGATCAAATTGCCAACATTCGCTGGATCACGGAAAAACCAAGAGAGTTCCAGAAAAACATCTATTTCTGCTTGATTGACTATGCCAAAGCCTTTGACTGTGTGAATCACAATAAACTGTGGAAAATTCTGAAAGAGATGGGAATACCAGACCACCTGATCTGCCTCTTGAGAAATCTGTATGCAGGTCAGGAAGCAACAGTTAGAACTGGACATGGAACAACAGACTGGTTCCAAATAGGAAAGGAGTATGTCAAGGCTGTATACTGTCACCCTGTTTATTTAACTTATATGCAGAGTACATCATGAGAAGCGCTAGGCTGGAAGAAACACAAGCTGGAATCAAGATTGCCAGGAGAAATATCAATAACCTCAGATATGCACATGACACTACCCTTATGGCAGAAAGTGAGGAGGAACTCAAAAGCCTCTTGATGAAAGTGAAAGAGGAGAGTGAAAAAAATTGGCTTAAAGCTCAACATTCAGAAAATGAAGATCATGGCATCCGGTCCCATCACTTCATGGGAAATAGATGGGGAAACAGTGGAAATAGTGTCAGACTTTATTTTGAGGGGGCTCCAAAAATCACTGCAGATGGTGACCGCAGCCATGAAATTAAAAGACACTTACTCCTTGGAAGAAAAGTTATGACCAACCTAGATAGTATATTCAAAAGCAGAGACATTACTTTGCCGACTAAGGTCCATCTAGTCAAGGCTATGGTTTTTCCTGTGGTCATGTATGGATGTGAGAGTTGGACTGTGAAGAAGGCTGAGTGCCGAAGAATTGATGCTTTTGAACTGTGATGTTGGAGAAGACTCTTGAGAGTCCCTTGGACTGCAAGGAGACCCAACCAGTCCATTCTGAAGGAGATCAACCCTGGGATTTCTTTGGAAGGACTGATTTTGAAGCTGAAACTCCAATACTTTTTCACCTGATTTGAAGAGTTGACTCACTGGAAAAGACTCTGATGCTGGGAGGGATTGGGGGCAGGAAAAGAAGGGGATGACCGAGGATGAGATGGCTGGATGGCATCACAGACTTGATGGAGGTGAGTCTGAGTGAACTCTGGGAGATGATGATGAACAGGGAGGCCTGGCGTGTTGTGATTCATGGGGTCGCAAAGAGTTGGACAAGACTGAGCGACTGAACTGAACTGAATTGACTTTCTGTCATTAGAGTGGTATCATCTGCATATCTGAAGCTTGATATTTTTCCCAGTAATCTTGATTCCAGCTTGTGAGTCATCCAGCCTGGCATTTCCCATGATGTACTCTGCAGAGAAGTTAAATAAACAGGAAGACAATATATAACCTTGATGTGCTCCTTTCCCAATTTGGAACCAGCCTATTGTTCCATGTCTGATTCTAACAGTTGCTTCTTGACCTGCATACAGGTTTTTCAGGAGACAGTAAGATGGTCTGGTATTCCCATATCTTTCAGAATTTTCCAGTTTGTTGTGATGCACAAGGTCAAAAGTTTTAGCATAGTCAACGAAGCAAAATAGATGTTTCTTTATGAAATTCCCTTGCTTTCTCTATGATTCAACAGATGTTGACAATTTGATCTTTAATTCCTGTGTCTTTTTAAATCCAGCTTGAACATCTATCTGGAAATTCTCAGTTCATGTACTGCTGAAGTCTAGCTTGAAGGATTTTGAGTCTAACCTTGATAGCATATTGGGAAGATCCCTTGGAGAAGGGAAAGGCTACCCACTCCAGTATTGTGGCCTGGAAAATTCCATGGATGGTATAGTCCATGGGGTCACAAAGAGTGGGACACGACTGAGCAACTTTCACTTTGTTAGCATGTGAAATGAATGCAAATGTATAGTTTGAACTTTCTTTGGCATTGCCCTTCTTTGGAGTTGGAATGAAAACTGACCTTTTCCAGTCCTGTGGCCACTGTTGAGTTTTCAAAATTTGCTGACATATTGAGTGCAACCTTTTGACAGTATCATTTCACTTTTCATATAGGAGACAACTTTATTATGAACTTAGTCTGATAGCATTCTAGCTATCCAAGATTCATTGAGCAGGAGAAAAATAAGACTGAATCATAATAGTAGAGTTGACAAACATTATTCATGAATTTCCTTTTGTAAATTAACCTACTATCTAAATTGTATACTACCCCCAAATCAATAGTTGCAGTGCTTTTGTAATCATTTTCAGACATGTGTGGAGTGGCAAAAGATTTGTCAGCCAATGTTCATGTTCGCTGCTGAAGTCAAACAAGATCATGCATGCCTTCTTGTCTCAGCTTTTACACAGTAAACAAGTAACTTGGTTAGTCTAGTATCATGTTTTTGTTTAAAATGGTCCCCAAGTATAATGTCAAAGTGCTATCTAATGTTCATAATGCAAGAAAGAGAAAATAGGTCTGTTAGATAAGCTTTGTTCAGGCATGAATTCTAGTACGTTGGACATAAGTTCACTGTTTATGAATCATAAGTGTGTGTGTCTTTGTGTGTGTTTGAAAACAGAAACACAAATTTAAAAAATGTAGACATTGATCACTAGACAAAGATGTTGTGATCAGAGGCTTGGAGGAGTCAAACCCTGTATTTCAGCTGAAAGAAATTTTTGACATCTGCTAATTCATTGTTCACGGAAACTTGGTAGTAACATACCTACTGTGAATAACGAGAACTGATTGTATATAACATTTGGTTGATTCTTATTTTATATAGGAAATATAAGTAACTGAAATATTCTGAGGGGAGCTGTTTAGAATTTATGTGTTTCTTTGTAGTCTTCATTTTATATGATAAGATGGGCAGAAAGAGGTTTTGATTTGTTCTCAGTTTCCTGCGTGCAGATCACGTCCTGTGGTTTTCCCCAGTGTCAAGTGAAGCTCTTTGTGAACTGGTGTATTTTCCCCCATAGCTTCTAGCCCAGAGCTGAACAGCCAACTTTCATGAAATTATATACTTTTATTAATTGGTGAAGAGACAGGTAGAAATTCTGCTTCTACTAAACTGGTTTTAAGAAGGGCTAGAGTTCTAACCTTCACACACAAACAAATAGACACTATATGTCCATGAATATATTTCCTTTCACAGACTATGGTAGATGATGGTTTTCTAGTTGGCATTCTATCACCAAATGCATCCAGAAACTGAACTTCTATAAAGAACTCTTTAATCCCATTATAACAAACCCCTCCCAAGGGATTTCTGAGAGCTTTCCTTTCTGACAGTTAAATTCACCATGTGAACAATCTCCTTCAGAGAACTTCTGGCACTTTGCTGTTGGAAACTGGGAAGGGGGACCAATTTAAATAAATAGAACCTCAAAAGTTTGGTTAAGTTTAGTCTTTTCAGAGAGAGAGTTCCCTTGGTTTGCTTCTGCTCACAAGCAGGTGGAGTTACTTGAACATTAGTTCTAGATTGCTCCCATTTCTGTTGTTTTTAGTCTTATTTTAGCTTTCTGGTTTTACCTTTCCCAGCTTGAATCAATAGAGGTGGGTGTGGCCATAAACTCTGGATGCTGAGAGGTTGAAAGGTGGATTGAACTTCTGCCTTCACTCTTTACTGCCTTAGTGATTGATCTTCCAGGCTTATAACTGTACATTTACAAAACTGTGATGGATAAGGCAAGATCAGAAAAACTTTGCTATTGGAGGAATCTGTTTAGGTTTCTTCTGAGACTTGTGTTAGAGAAACACTATTGATATTTTCTACAGTGGAAAACTTATGCCTCAGTTCAGTTCAGTCTCTCAGTTGTGTCCGATTCTTTGCGACCCATGGACCACAGTATGCCAGGCCTCCCTGTCCATCACAAACTCCCAGAGTTTACCGAAACTCATGTCCATTGAACTGGTGATGCCATCTAACCATCTCATCCTCTGTTGTCCCCTTCTCCTCCTGCCTTCAGTCTTTCCCAGCATCAGGGTCTTTTCAAATGAGTCAGCTCTTCACATCAGGTGGCCAAAATATTGGAGTTTCAGCTTCAACATCAGTCTTTCCAATGAATACTGAGGACTGATCTTTACGATGGACTGGCTGGATCTCCTTGCAGTCCAAGGTACTCTCAAGAGTCTTCTCCAACACCACAGTTCAAAAGCTTCAATTCTTCAGCGCTCAGCTTTCTTTATAGTCCAACTCTCACATCCACACATGACTACTGGAAAACCAGAGCCTTGACTAGGTGGAACTTTGTTGGCAAAGTAATGTCTCTGTTTTTTAATATGCTGTCTAAGTTGGTCATAACTTTCCTACCAAGGAGTAAGTATCTTTTAATTTCATGGCTGCATTCACCATCTGTAGGGATTTTAGAGCACACCCCCCCGCCCCCGCCCCACAAAAAAAAAGTCAGCCAGTTTCCACTGTTTCCCCATGTATTTGCCATGAAGTGATGGGACCGAATGCCATGATCTTAGTTTTCTGAACATTTTCACTTTCCTCTTTCACTTTTATCAAGAAGCTCTTTAGTTCTTCACTTTCTGCCTTTCTGCCATAAGGGTGGTGTCATCTGCATATCTGAGGTTATTGATATTTCTCCCAGCAATCTTGATTCCAGCTTGTGCTTCATCCAGCTCAGCGTTTCTCATGATGTACTCCGCATAGAAGTTAAATAATCAGGGTGACAATATACAGCCTTGACATGCTCGTTTTCCTGTTTGGAATCAGTCTGTCTGTCGTTCCATGTCTAATTCTAACTGTTGCTTCCTGACCTGCATACAGATTTCTCAAGAGGCAGGTCAGGTGGTCTGGTATTCCCATCTCTCTTAGAATTTTCCACAGTTTATTGTGATCTGCACAGTCAAAGGCTTTGGCATCATCAATAAAGGAGAGACAGATGTTTTTCTGGAATTCTCTAACTTTTTCAATGATCCAGTGGATGTTGGCAATTTGATCTCTGGTTCTTCTGCCTTTTCTAAAACCAGCTTGAACATCTGGAAGTTCACGATTCATGTATTGCTGAAGCCTGGCTTGGAGAATTTTGTGCATTACTTTACTATCAAAATGTGGGCCACTGGAGAAGGAAATGGCAAACCACTTCAGTATTCTTGCCTTGAGAATCCCATGAACAGTATGAAGAGGCAGAAAGATAGTACACTGAAAGATGAACTCTCCAAGTGGGTAGGTGCCTAATATGCTCCTGGAGATCAGTGGAGATATAACTCCAGAAAGAATGAAGGGATGGAGCCAAAGCAAAAACAACACCCAATTGTGGATGTGGCTGGTGATAGAAGCAAGTTCAGTTTAGTTCAGTCACTCAGTCGTGTCCAACTCTTTGCGACCCCATGAATCGCAGCATGCCAGGCCTCCCTGTTGATCATCATCTCCCAGAGTTCACTCAGACTCACATCCATTGAGTCCGTATACCATCCAGCCATCTCATCCTTGGTCATCCTCTTTTCCTCCTGCCCCTAATCCCTCCCAGCATCAGAGTCTTTTCCAATGAGTCAAGTCTTCACATCAGGTGGCCAAAGTACTGGAGTTTCAGCTTCAAAATCAGTCCTTCCAAAGAAATCCCAGGGCTGATCTCCTTCAGAATGGACCGGTTGGGTCTCCTTGCAGTCCAAGGGACTCTCAAGAGTCTTCAACACCACAGTTCAAAAGCATCAATTCTTTGGTGCTCAGCCTTCTTCACAGTCCAACTCTGACATCCATACATGACCACAGGAGAAACCATAGCCTTGACTAGACAGACCTTAGTCAGCAAAGGATTGTCTCTGCTTTTCAATATACTATCTAGGTTGCTCATAACTATTCTTCCAAGGAGTAAGCGTCTTTTAATTTCACGGCTGCATTCACCATCTGCAGTGTTTCTGGAGCCCCCAAAATAAAGTCTGACACTGTTTCCACTGTTTCCCCATCTATTTCCCATGAAGTGATAGGACCGGATGCCATGATCTTAGTTTTCTGAATGTTGAGCTTTAGGCCAACTTTTTTGCTCTCCTTTTTCACTTTCATCAAGAACATTTTTACTCCTCTTCACTTTCTGCCATGAGGGTGGCGTCATCTGCATATCTGAGGTTATTGATATTTCTCCCGGCAATCTTGATTCCAGCTATGTTTCTTTCAGCCCAGCACTTCTCATGATGTACTCTGCATATAAGTTAAATAAACAAGGTGACAATATACAGCCTTGACATACTCCTTTTCCTGTTTGGAACCAGTCTGTTGTTCCATGCCCATTTCTAACTGCTGCTTCCTGACCTGCATGCATATTTCTCAAAAGGCAGGTCAGGTGGTCTGGTATTCCCATCTCTTTCAGAATTGTCCACAGTTTATTGTGATCCACACAGTCAAAGGCTTTGGCATAGTCAATCAAGCAGAAATAGATGTTTTTC
This sequence comes from Nanger dama, assembly GCA_917880005.1. Classification (NCBI taxonomy): domain Eukaryota; kingdom Metazoa; phylum Chordata; class Mammalia; order Artiodactyla; family Bovidae; genus Nanger; species Nanger dama. The sequence continues at coordinate 3,006,393 of CAKJTW010000075.1, forward strand.
TGGAACTCTGTTGCTTTTTCCATGATCCAGTGGATGGTGGCAATTTGATCTCTGGTTCCTCTGCCTTTTCTAAAACCAGGTTGAACATCAGAGAGTTCACGGTTCACGTATTGCTGAAGCCTGGCTTGGAGGATTTTGAGCATTACTTTACTAGCATGGGTGCAATGAGTGCAATTGTGCAGTAGTTTGAGCATTCTTTGGCATTGCCTTTCTTTGGAATTGGAATGAAAACTGACCTTTTCCAGTCCAGTGGCCACTGGTGAGTTTTCCAAATTTGCTGGCATATTGAGTGCAGCACTTTCACAGCATCATCTTTCAGGATTTGAAACAGCTCAACTGGAATTCCATCACTTTCACTAGCTTTGTTTGTAGTGATGCTTTCTAAGGCCCCCTTGACTTCACATTCTAAGATGTCTGGCTCTAGATGAGTGATCACATCATCATGACTATCTGGGTCTTGAAGATCTTTTTGTACAGTTCTTCCATGTATTCTTGCCACCTCTTCTTAGTATCTTCTGCTTCTGTTAGGTCCATACCATTTCTGTCCTTTATCGAGCACATCTTTGTATGGAATGTTCCCTTGGTATCTCTTTTCTTGAAGAGATCTCTAGTCTTTCCCATTCTGTTCTTTTCCTCTATTTCTTGCATTGATCACTGAAGAAGGCTTTCTTATCTCTTCTTGCTAGTCTTTGGAAATCTGCATTCAGATGCTTATATCTTTCCTTTTCTTCCTTGCTTTTGGCTTCTCTTCTTTTCACAGCTATTTGTAAGGCCTCCCCAGACATCCATTTTGCTTTTTGCATTTCTTTTCCATGGGGATGGTCTTGATCCCTGTCTCCTGTACAGTGTCACGAACCTCATTCTATAGTTCATCAGGCACTCTATCTATCAGATCTATTTCTCACTTCCACTGTATAATCATAAGGGATTTGATTTAGGTCATACCTGAATGGTCTAGTGGTTTTCCCTGCTTTCTTCATTTTGAGTCTGAATTTGGTAATAAGGATTTCATGATCTGAGCCACAGTCAGCTCCTGGTCTTATTTTTGTTGACTGTATAGAGCTTCTCCATCTTTGGCTTCAGAGAATATAATCAATCTGATTTCGATGTTGACCATCTGGTGATGTCCATGTGTAGAGTCTTCTCTTGTGTTGTGCATGTGACTGGTGATAGGAGCAAGATCTGATGCTGTAAAGAGCAATATTGCATAGGAACCTGGACTGTCAGGTCCATGAATCAAGGCATATTGGAAGCGGTCAAACAAGAGACGGCAAGGGTGAATGTTGACATTTGCTATGAGAACCCCATGACCAGTGTTTGCTATGACCAGTGCATTTTCTTGGCAAAAGTCTGTTAGTCTTTGCCCTGCTTCATTCCGCATTCCAAGGCCAAATTTGCCCGTTACTCCAGGTGTTTCTTGACTTCCTATCTTTGCATTCCAGTCCCTTATAATGAAAAAGACATCTTTTTGGGGTGTTAGTTCTAAAAGGTCTTGTAGGTCTTCATAAAACCGTTCAACTTCAGCTTCTTCAGTGTTACTGGTTGGGGCATAAACTTGGATAACTGTGATATTGAATGGTTTGCCTTGGAGATGAACAGAGATCATTTTGTCATTTTTGAGATTGCATCCAAGTACTGCATTTCAGAATCTTTTGTTGACCATGATGGCTACTCCATTTCTTCTGAGGGATTCCTGCCTGCAGTAGTAGATATAATGGTCATCTGAGTTAAATTCACCCATTCCAGTCCATTTTAGTTCACTATTCCTAGAATGTCAACATTCACCCTTGCCGTCTCTTGTTTGACTGCTTCCAATTTGCCTTGCTTCATGGACCTGACAGTCCAGGTTCTTATGCAATATTGCTCTTTACAGCATCAGATCTTGCTTCTATCACCAGTCACATGCACAACTGGGTATTCTTTTGCTTTGGCTCCATCCCTTCATTCTTTCTGGAGTTATTTCTCCACTGATCTCCATAGCATATTGGGCACCTACTGACCTGGGGAGTTCCTCTTTTGGTATCCTATCATTTTGCCTTTTATACTGTTCATGGGGTTCTCAAGGCAAGAATACTGAAGTGGCTTGCCATTCCCTTCTCCAGTGGACCACATTCTGTCAGCCCTTTCCACCATGACCCGCCCATCTTGGGGTTGCCCCACAGGCATGGCTTGGTTTCATTGAGTTAGACAAGGCTGTGGTCCTAGTGCGATTAGATTGACTAGTTTTAAGTGAGTATGGTTTCAGTGTGTCTGCCCTCTGATGCCCTCTTGCAACACCTACCATCTTACTTGGGTTTCTCTTACCTTGGGCGTGGGATATCTCTTCACGGCTGCTCTAGCAAAGCACAGCTGCTGCTCTTTACCTTGGACGAGGGGTATCTCCTTACCGCCGCCATTCCTGACCTTCAAGGTGGGATAGCTCCTCTAGGCCCTCCTGCGCCTGCACAGCCACTGCTCCTCGGGTTGCTCCTCCCTGTTGCCGGCCCTGGCATTGGGCTTGGGGTGGCTCCTCAGGGTCACTACCCCTGGCCTCGGGTGCAAGGTGGCTTCTCCTGGCCACCGCCCTGACCTCAGACACGGGATGTCTCCTCCTGGCCGCCCCTGACCTCGGACACAGGGTAGCTCCTCTCGGCCGTTCCTGTGCCATCGCAGCTTGGCACTCTAGGCTGCTGCCCTTGATCTCGGAGGTGGGGTAGCCCCTCTCAGCTGCGCTTAGTGCACCGGTTCTCAAGCTGCCTGCAGTTAGTGCACCAGCAAGGTCCAACGCTGTAAAGAGCAATATTGCAAAGGAACCTGGAATGCTAGGTCCATGAATCAAGGCAAATTGAAAGTGGTCAAACAGGAGATGGCAAGAGTAAACTGACATTCTAGGAATCAACGAACTGAAATGGACTGGAATGGGTGAATTTAACTCAGATGACCATTATATCTACTACTGTGGGCAGAATCCCTTTGAAGAAATGGAGTAGCCATCATAATCAACAGAAGAGTCTGAAGTGCAGTACTTGGATGCAGTCTCAAAAATGACAGCATGATCTCTGTTCATCTCCAAGGCAAACTTATGCCTAGGTTTTGTCTATTTTTTTTTCCCCTAGAAAAGTGAGACCATACTGGACCCATATAGAAAGGCAAGAAAATAAAAACTGTTTGTTTGTTTTTTTAGAAAATATATCTATCATGCTTCTAAATAAGCAATATAAAAGTAAAAATTAGAAGTTAACCCTGAAATTGATATAATTTAGCTAACTCTAGAGAGGTTATGTTTACTTTTTATAACTAGATACCCTACCTACTCCTTAAATCAGTGGTCCTCAGCATTTTTGGCATCAGGGACCAGTTTTGCTGAAGAAAATTTTTCCACAGACTGGAGAGGGAGGATGGTTTGGGGATGATTCAAGCATACAAATTTATTATGCACTTTATTTCTGTTATTATTACACCAGTTCTACCTCAGATCATCAGGCATTAGATCCTGGAGTTTGGGGACCCCTGCCTTAAGTCATATAATGCATTTAAGTTGTTCTAATAATGCATTTGATTTGCTGTTTTCACCAAGTATTTTTTTATTAGTAAATAAACTTTTCAGAAAAAATTATAATTAGTAAAATTGAAACACATACATTTTTAAAATGTTGGGATTCCTTAGCTAATTATGTGAGAATGTCATGCCAAATATGTGTAAACTCCACTTCAACTGTGAGGCTTTATGCTTCTACAAATTGTTTTCTTAGTTTTTTTTTTTTTTTCCAAAACTGGCATATCAAATCCATACTATTTTTATAAAGTAGTGAGAGAACTATAAAAATAATTACATTTGATATAAATAATTAGTCTAAATCTTGATTAAATTCCATCCAGGACTGCCAGACTTGGGAATTACAGATAACACCTCCATCTGCCAACCGTGATATTTATTGTTTGGATGGGGAAGTTTCTACCAAAAAGTAGATTGCTTTAGGCAAGGTCATCTTCTTTTGGGAGAACCTAGGGGGTCAATCAGGCAGATTTCTTCACTGGTGCTGACCAGGTAATTCCAGTTTGATGGCTTAAACATCACATTCTTTTGAGAGGCTTAAATTACAATTAGGTTCAATATTAAGTTTTGATATACTGACATGGGTTAAGCACAACTGACTCCATTTTGGACCTATTGCTTCTTTTTAACAATTCCTATATTTAGATCAGACTCTCAGCTTAACCGGAGAAGGCAATGGCACCCCACTCCAGTACTCTTGCCTGGAAAATCCCATGGATGGAAGAGCCTGGTAGGCTGCAGTACATGGGGTCACGAAAAGTCGGATATGACTGAGAGACTTCACTTTCACTTTTCACTTTCCTGCATTGGAGAAGGAAATGGCAACCCACTCCAGTGTTCTTGCCTGGAGAATCCCAGGGATGCGGGAGCCTGGTGGGCTACTGTCTTTGGGGTCACACAGAGTCGGACACAACTGAAGCAACTTAGCAGAAGCAGCAGCTCAGCTTAACAGGGCTTTCCAATGCAGGAGAATCTGCCTCCCAGTGCAAGAGATATAACAGGTGTGGGTTCAACTCTGGATCGGGAAGCTCCCCTGGAGGAAGAAATGACAACCCATTCCAGTATTCTTGCCTGGAGAATCCCATGGACAAAGGAGCCTGATGGGCTACAGTCCATGGGGTCACAAAGAGTGGTACATGACTGCGTGTCTGAGCACAGCACAGCAGCACTCAGCTTAACAGAGACATGATCACATCTTAAGGAATTGCTTTTTGAAAAACTTAGAAAGTGTTCTTTAGGAACATTTGTTTGGCAATCAGGGACTGTGAATATGGCATTTAAAGTTTTGAAAGAATACAATGTACCAGGGAGAGTATGATGACTATTATAAACAGGATAATTCCCAATGTCTGAAGTGGATTTTAGGACCAGGATTCCCAAGACCCAAGCCAATCAAAATCAAATAAGTTCATTTAAAATAGTGTTGTGGTAAACTTTAGGGTACATGTGTTTTTTGAATTGTGATTTTCTCAGGGTATATGCCCAGGGAGGGGATTTCTGGGTCACATGGTAGTTCTATTTTTAATTTTTTCAAGAACCTCTATACTGTTCTCCATAGTGGCTGTATCTCAGAGTGAAGTAAGTCAGAAAGAGAAAAGCTTATATCATATATTAAAGGATGTATATGGAATCTAGAAAATTAGTACAAATGAACCTAGTTCCAGGGCAGGAATAGAGACACAGACATAGAGAATGGGTATGTGGACACAGGAGTAAGGAGACGGTAGGATGAATTGGGAGCTGAGGTTTGACATCAATACACTGCCATGTATAAAATAAATAGCTAGTGGGAACCTGCAGTATAGCATACAGAGCTCAGATTGGTGTTCTATGATGACGTAGAGGGGTGCAGTGGGACATGGGGTGGGAGAGAGGTCCAGGGGAGGGATACATGTATCCATATAGCTAACTCACTTCATTGTACAGCAGGAACATACACAACATCCTATAGCAACTATATGCATTAAAAAAGAAGTGAAAAAAAGAGAATGAATTCAAAAATCAACTAAGTCCATGTAAAGTTCCCATTGAAAGAATCTTTTTAAGCCAAATGTTTTGCTCAATGATCTTATGTAACTGAGTTTCTGTTTCCTCACAAGTGTTAATGCAGGTAGCTTTGACCACAACACTGCCATGCCCCTTCTGTGTAGACAACCATAACCCCAAGGAAAATGATGGCCACAACTAAGGCGAATACCATCTGGTCACAAAGCACTTCCACTAAGCTAGAAAAGGTCAGCGTTCATTCCAATCCCAAAGAAAGGCAATGCCAAAGAACGCTCAAACTACCGCACAGTTGCACTCATCACACACGCTAGTAAAGTAATGCTCAAAATTCTCCAAGCCAGGCTTCAGCAGTACGTGAACCGTGAACTCCTGATGTTCAACCTGGTTTCAGAAAAGGCAGAGGAACCAGAGATCAAATTGCCACCATCTGCTGGATCATGCAAAAAGCAAGAGAGTTCCAGAAAAACATCTATTTCTTCTTTCTTGACTATGCCAAAGCCTTTGACTGTGTGGATCACAATAAACTGTGGACAATTCTGAAAGAGATGGGAATACCAGACCACCTGACCTGCCTCTTGAGAAATCTGTATGCAGGTCAGGAAGCAACAGTTAGAATTAGACATGGAACAATGGAATGGTTCCAAACAGGAAAAGGAGTATGTCAAGGCTGTATATTGTCACCCTGCTTATTTAACTTCTATGCAGAGTACATCATGAGAAACGCTGGGCTGGAAGAAACACAAGCTGGAATCAAGATTGCTGGGAGAAATATCAGTCACCTCACATATGCAGATGACACCACCCTTATGGCAGAAAGTGAAAAGGAGCTAAAAAGCCTCTTGATGAAAGTGAAAGAGGAGAGCAAAAAGTTGGCCTAAATCTCAACATTCAGAAAACGAAGATCATGGCATCTGGTCCCATCACTTCATGGGAAATAGATGGGGAAACAGTGGAAACAATATCAGACTTTATTTTTGGGGGCTCCAAAATCGCTGCAGATGGTGACTGCAGCCATGAAATTAAAAGACGCTTACTCCTTGGAAGAAAAGTTATGACCAACCTAGATAGTATATTGAGAAGCAGAGACAATCCTTTGCTGACTAAGGTCTGTCTAGTCAAGGCTATGGTTTTTCCTGTGGTCATGTATGGATGTGAGAGTTGGACTGTGAAGAAGGCTGAGCACTGAAGAATTGATGTTTTTGAACTGTGGTGTTGGAGAAGACTCTTGAGAGTCCCTTGGACTGCAAGGAGATCCAACCAGTCCACTCTGAAGGAGATCAACCCTGGGATTTCTTTGGAAGGAATGATGCTAAAGCTGAAACTCCAGTACTTTGGCCACCTCATGCAAAGAGCTGACTCATTGGAAAAGACTCTGATGCTGGGAGGGATTGGGGGCAGGAAGAGAAGGGGCTGACCGAGGATGAGATGGCTGGATGGCATCACAGACTCAATGGATGTGAGTCCGAGTGAACTCTGGGAGATGGTGATGAACAGGGAGGCCTGGCATGCTGCGATTCATGGGGTCGCGAAGAGTCAGTCACGACTGAGTGACTGAACTGAACTGAACTGAAGCTAGTACTGTTAATGAATTATAGCATGAAGAACAGATCCAAGCCAATGCCAGAGTACTGAAAGGAAAGAAAGAGAAAAAGACAGTGCTTCACTTTTAGTTAAGCTATAAGGTTTTCATCTGGTATCTTGGGTGGAAGAAAATTATGTTGCTGTCAGCTACTTCTCTTTCTCATCAACCTGATTTTGAGGTTTCTAGCTAAGGTGATGGAGAAGGCAATGGCAACCCACTCCAGTGTTCTTGCCTGGAGAATCCCAAGGACTGCAGAACCTGGTGGGCTGCCATCTATGGGGTTGCATAGAGTTGGACACGACTGAAGCGACTTAGCAGCAGCAGCGGCAGCTAGTGTGAAGTTTCTAGAGTCTGAAGGAGCCCTTCTTAATGGAGAGATGTGAACCTAAGGTTCTAGTTCTTGAAGTCTGGCTGCCATCTGTATAGGGGGAAAACCTCGTACAGTCCCTTCTAGGAGATTTAAGGGCAGTCTTTGTTCTTAGTGACTGCAAAGGAAATGAGTGGGAAAAAAATTGGCAACGTTCATTTGGAGAGTCTTAGCCATATATTTGAGGAAACTAGAAGAATTTTGGATTTAATCCAGTTTATAGGTCTGTAACAAAGCCTCTGATGCAATTACCAGGACTAGAATCTAATGTCTGGGCTTTCCTGATAGATCAGTTGGTAAAGAATCTGCTTGCAATGCAGGAGACCTGGGTTCAGTCCCTGGGTTGGGAAGATCTGCTGGAGAAGGGAAAGGCTACCCACTCCAGTATTCTGGCCTGGAGAATTCAATAGACTGTGTAGTCCATGGGTCTACAAAGGTACAGACATATATGTTAGGGGTTCATGATATAGAAAAATCCCAACCATTTTCTTGGTTTCAAAATTGCAGTTTTTGACTCATATAAAGATTTTTTAAGAACAACAATTAGAATTACTACAACTGCTTCAGTTAATTTATATCTGCTTTTATGTACAAAGGCCTAGAAGAATACTTAGGACTTTAGAATAAAGAATGAAGGCCATGCAGGTTCCCTTTCTGACCGAGTGCCTCTTGCCAAGTTAAGATCATATGGACATCTTGCTTCAGAATTATACAACTAATTTTAAGAGAATTGCTTTCCTATATTTTATTCACTGTATTAAAATGGAGGGGAAATCACTGTTAAACATGCCTCCCTTTCAATACTATCTTAGAAAATATTGATATCTTTTAGATTGTGAGACAAGTTGCCTAAAAGTAAAAGTTGCTCCATTGTGTCTGACTCTTTATGGTCCCATGAACTATAGGCTGCAGGTTCTTCTGTCCATGGAATTTTCCAGGCAAGAGTACTGGTGGGGGTAGCCATTTCCTTCTCCAGAGGATCTTGCTAATGCAGGGATCGAACCCAGGCCTCTCACACTGGGGGTGGATTCCTTACCATCTGAACCACCAGGGAAGCTCTAAAAGCCTTCGTTAAAGCAATTAAAAAAAAAAAAAAGACATCTTGAGTGACAGCTCATTGTATTTTCCAAGTCCTAGAAACCTAGGATGTTGCCTAAGACATGAGACTTTCATTGCCAAAACTGGGGGCAACCGTAGCAAACCAGGAAAAGTAGGTCACTTCGCAAGATATTCCTGGCCCATCATTTCAGCTGTTCTAGCCAACGACGTCATTAACTTAAATACTGAGCTTGCTGAAAAGCAAGATTTTTTTGTGGGAGGAGGGTATTGGGGCCATAATATAATAAATTCTGTCACCCCTCTGATACTTACTTATTAAGACTTAGTGACAGTAATGCTGAAAATATAATATATATGCTCAATTTAGGACGCTGATGCTGGGAAAGATTGAAGGTGGGAGGAGAAGGGGACGACAGAGGATGAGATGGTTGGATGGCATCACTGACTTAATGGACATGAGTTTGAGTAAGCTCCGGGAAGTCGGTGATGGACAGGGAAGCCTTTCTTGCTGCAGCCCATGGGGTCTCAAAGAGTCAGACATGACTGAGCGACTGAACTGAACTGGACTGAATTTAGACTATATGCAGTGTACTCAATTATCTTTAATGTTTCATTCACTTTTAATTTTTCTATGCAGGTCTGTGATTCAGACACCATGCTTGACCCTGCCGCAACTGTGGAGATGGTAAAAGTTTTAGAAGTAGACCACAAGGTTGGAGGTGTTGGGGGAGATGTCAAGGTACGTATGGCTTCACTTTTTGCATGGGTCACTTTTAAAAGCAAAAATGATCCCTTGAACATACATTTACTCCACACCAAACTCTGTGCCAGGTATTGGTTCTGGAGTGGGAGACACATTAGAATATGCTTTTGGACATACTTTACTGTGTCTTCTTTTGTCTAAATTGAAATAATTTATGATTTCTTTGCTTAATCCTGGGTTATAACCTATGTATGTAGTGGCTGATAAGTTATATAAAATATAATGTGTGTGTTAGTCACTCAGTCATGTCTGACTCTTTGTGACCCCATGGACTATAGCCTACCAGGGTCCCTCCACCCATGGGATTTTCCAGGCAAGAGTACTGGAGTAGACTAGGTTGGTTGCCATTTCCTTCTCCAGGGGATCTTCTTGACCCAGGGACTGAACCTGGGTCTCCCACATTGCAGGAAGTCTCTTTACCATCTGAGCCACCAGGGAAGGCCAAAAATATAATGTGTGTGTACTATTTCCACCAGATCTTCTTGAGCCATAACCTAATGTTCTGATAAGATGATATTGGAACTCAATTAATACAGGATTAAACAAAATGGAAGTATGGCAGGAATGGATTTTATATTGTATACCTATGTCTTGAAAATGTGGTTTTCCAATGATTTATTTCACGTTATTTGCTATCAATGGGAAAACACTGAAACCAATATTAATGAAGGTGATTTGAAATGTGTGGGATAGTAAAATATATATGTGAAAGTATGTGAGGTTTAAATGAGTTCTTTGCGAAAGTGCAATTAGTTTTTATCAAAAGATGAGAAGCATATGGAAATTTGATTTAAATTTAGGTATCACATTACTGTATAACCCATATTTCTATGCATGGTGATAGTGAAGGCAAAGAAGATGCACTAGATGGACTAAGAAATAGCCTGATGATAAAAAAGAAGCATGCAAAATTCCACTGAAAACTGAACAAAGTTGAGATAGAGGAGATAATTATGAAATATTGCCAGAAAAACAATGTTCAATAAACTGTATACAGAGCTTTATTACAGGATTCAAGTTTTGGGTAGAGAAGCTGTATTATCACCAGCATTGCAAAAAGTAGGGAGGAGGGAGAAGGAAAAATAGCAGACTTGCATGATTGGAAATTTACCAGAGTAAAAGAAAATAGGACTTAACAATTTTCAAATATTGAATGGTAAGGAAGAGTGGGAGAGAATTTAGGAACTGAGAATTAAGGCTAAAGAAACCCATCAATAACAAAAATCATAGCGAAAAGAGTACAGAGAGTGATAAAATAGAAAAAAAAATTTATCTAGTCCCAATACATGCAATCCACTTATAAAATTAATCCAGTAATAGAGAATCAAAGACAATAAAATACAACTGTGTCAAAAATAGGGAGAAAGCCAAAATAGGCAAACAAAATAACAAAACACTCTAGGTAGTAACCTCAGGATGGTACAGATTTTACTGGAATTTTCAGCAGATTTACCTTTATGTAATTATTTTTACTTACTTTTATTTTTCTTGCAGATTTTAAACAAGTATGATTCCTGGATCTCCTTCCTCAGCAGTGTGAGATACTGGATGGCTTTTAACATAGAAAGGGCCTGTCAGTCTTATTTCGGATGTGTCCAGTGCATTAGTGGACCTCTGGGAATGTACAGAAACTCCTTACTGCATGAATTTGTGGAAGACTGGTACAATCAAGAATTTATGGGCAGCCAATGTAGTTTTGGAGATGACAGGCATCTAACGAACCGAGTGCTGAGTCTGGGCTATGCAACGAAATACACAGCTCGATCCAAGTGCCTTACTGAAACACCTAAGGAATATCTCAGATGGTTAAACCAGCAGACCCGCTGGAGCAAATCCTACTTCCGAGAGTGGCTGTACAACGCGTTGTGGTTTCATAAACATCACCTGTGGATGACCTATGAAGCCGTCATCTTCTTCCCTTTCTTTCTCATTGCCACAGTAATCCGGTTCTTCTACAGGGGTAATGTTTGGAACATTCTCCTCTTATTGTTAACCATCAAGTTAGTGGCTCTCATAAAGTCATCCTTTGCTATCTGCCTTAGAAGAAACATTGTCATGGTCTTCATGTCCTTCTACTCAGTGTTATACATGTCAAGTTTACTTCCTGCTAAGATATTTGCAATTGTGACAATAAACAAAGCTGGGTGGGGCACATCTGGAAGGAAAAAAATTGTTGCTAATTTTGTGGGACTCATTCCAGTATCGGTCTGGTCTATAATTCTCCTGGGAGGTTTGATTTTCACCATTTATAAGGAAGTTAGAAAGCCATTCCCAGAATCCAAAAAGAAAGTTCTAGTTATTGCTTTATCCATTTATGCATGCTATTGGGTTGTGTTTTTGATGCTCTATGTGGTTTTTGTTAAGAGATGCGGCAGGTGGAAGAAGAAAGAGCAGTACGACATGATGCTTGATGCATAATCTTACACTGAAGTTTGCAGACATTCACAAAACCTCCTTCCTCTAGGAACTGTACTGATTGTACAGAATTGTAGAATCAGATGATGGCAACAAAGGAAACATATCACTGATTCTGGGACAACTGCGAGAGTGGCATTGACATATGTACACAGCCGTGTGTAAAAAAGACAGCTAGTGGGAAGCTGCTGTTTAACACAGGGAGCTCAGCTTGGGGCTCTGTAATGACCTAAAGGGGGTACCACAGGGGGTTGTGGTGGGAGGAAGTCTCAAGAGGGAGGGGACATATGTATTAATACATTTATGGCTGACTCATATTGTATAGCAGAGACTAACACAACATTGTAAACTCCATTTACAAATAAATTTACAAATACATTTAAAAAAATTGTTTGGTTTTATTTTGATTCGACCAAATTTTTATACCTCATCAATAAGAAGCAGCTCAGGTTTAAGCTGTTATTTCTATAAAAATGAGAAGAATTTTTGTGTATGCCCTTTTGCCTACAGTACATCCACCAAACAATGCTTTGCCCTGTGTACCTCGCTAGCCACACTTTATGTGGGTTATCATGGAAGAAAAGGATTTTGGAAATGCAAGAAAAAGTTCTTTCAACAAATACAACCTCTGTGTTGAAAACAGATAACCAACAAGGACCTAGTGTATAGCACAGGGAATGCTGCTCAATGTTCTGTAAAAACCTCAATGGGAAAAGAGTTTGAAAAAGAACAGATACAGACATATGTATAACAACCATTTTGCTGTACACCAGAAACTGACACAACATTGTTAATCTGCTGCTGCTGCTAAGTCGCTTTAGTCGCGTCCGACTCTGTGCGACCCCAGAGACGGCAGCCTACCAGGCTCCCCCATCCCTGGGATTCTCCAGGCAAGAACACTGGAGTGGGTTGCCATTTCCTTCTCCAATGCAGCAAAGTGAAAAGTGAAAGTGAAGTCACTCAGTGTGTCTGACTCTCCTTGGCCCCATGGACTGCAGCCTACCAGGCTCCTCCTTCCATGGGATTTTCCAGGCAAGAATACTGGAGTGGGTTCCCATTGCCTTCTGCAATGCATGAAAGGGAAAAGTGAAAAGGAAGTCGATCAGTCATGTCTGACTCTTCGTGACCCCATGGACTGCAGCCCACCAGGCTCCTCCACCCATGGGATTTTCCAGGCAAGAGTACAGTTTGGGTAAATGCAATTCAGTACATCATTTTGTTTTGTAGCCTCAGTATACCTAATCTTATCTATGCATTAAACTTATTTAACCTGCCTTTCTCTTTTTCAGCTTTCTAGTTTGCTTTACATGTTTGTATGAAGTTTATACGGTTGAGTTGGATAAACTATAATAAACATAAAACATGTAGATTAAAGATCGGCAGATCCAGCTCTGTCCTCTTTTATTTTCTAGGAAGGATTTTTTTCTGAATTACACAGATAATTTTTTCATTTTCATTTCTCCTGGCCTACACAAATATGCTTACACTCTTACATTTATATTAAGGTTTTCTTTTTAAAAAAAAGTATATTCAGACCTTCTGCCTAATTTTAAAAAATTATTTATTTATCTATTTTTGGCTGCACTGGGTCTTCATTGATGCACACTGGCTTTCTTTAGTTGCAGCAAACAGGAGTGACTCTTTGTTAAGATGTGTGGGGTTCTCATTGTGGTAGCAGCAGCTTCTCTTGTTGCAGAGCATGGACTCTAGATGGTGGGCTCAGAAGTGCGGTGTGTGGCCTTAGTTGCTCCTTGGATTGTAGAGTCTTCCTGGACCAAGAATTGAACCTGTGTCCCCTGTATCTGCAGGCAGATCCTTAACCACTGGACCATCAGGGAAGCCCTCCATCAAGGTTTAATGTCAAGAATTAGCACATAAAAATAGATGCACCTGGTACAATTAACCTGGCTACTCTAGAGCTTCAATTTTACAGTTTGACTTTTGATGTGACTCATCTTGCCCTGTGACTAGTGGTGTGCAGAATTATGTTAAAAACAAAAACTAGATTTCTTGGTTTGCTTCCTCTTGCACATACTTTGCCCTTTTTCTTTATCTTGGTTTGCATTTTACTCTAAAACCTGAAATAACTTTTCCTTCCCCCTCTCCATATTTACTTGTCAAAATTCTTCAACATCCTTCATTCAAGGCATAATTTTACTACCATTTTCTTCCCCAAATAACTCAGCTTAAAAAGTTCTCTTACTCCTCTTCACTCTTATACTTCATTTTATCTCTACCATGCAGTTCTGTTTTTTTTTTTTTTTCCTTCTGCCTTCTGTTATGAATATCAGAGCACATGATAATATCCTGGAACACTAAAAGTTTTTGAATCTGATGCTACATTTTCATCATTTTTGAGTTCTCTGCAGTGGCTAGTAGAGTCAAGAGTTCAATATAATTTGGTGAGTAAGTAGATGAATGCCTGAAAGATGGACGTTCAGGATGAACTCAAGTAATGAATCTTCTTTAAGGGGAGTCTGGCATTTTTCTCAATTAGCTTACAGAAAAAGCTGTGAGGGCTGCACTTTGGACTGGGGCAGTGGATTGATACCTGTGTCAGGGGAAAGAGAGTTACCTTGGCACTGTCTACGAAGACACCCACTCAGGAAACAGACTTTGAATGTGATTATGTGCCAAACTGCTGGGATTTCAAAATAAGAAATGATGCCTGCTTTTAAGGAATTCTTTGAATTTCTCCAGCAAACCAGGCTCCAACACTTCTGTGGGCATTTCCAAAAGCTCTTCCCAACCAAACTTCCTTCCCCTTATTACCTTTAATTAACTCTTTTGTTGTTGTTGTTTTGCTTTGGTAGCAAGAAGAGGTTTGTAGATCCTTGATTCCTGACCAGGGATCGAATCTGAGACCCCTGCAGTGGAAGCTCGAAGTCTCAACCAACAGATCTGCAGGGAAGTTCCCCAAATTAACTTTTATTCCATCCTTCAACCTCACTTCCATCATATTTTCTCAGGCACTCCTTCCATGCTTATTTCTCTATTATATTCTCCTATGAACATTGTCATACTTATTTTAATTTTCATTCTATGATTCCTTGTTTGATATCCGTCTCTCTCATTATAGGACAAACTCAGTGGAAGAAGGAACTGCGTGAGATTTTTAAGCATCCCATCCTCTGAGTCTAGTGTAGTTTGTCACGTAGTAGGAGCTCAATAAAAACTTGTGGACTGAATAAACGAGTGAAGGAATGAAATTCCCAATACAGCTTAACAGCCAGAGTCCGATTTCTGTAAAAAAAAAAAAAAAAAAATCTCCGAACTTTTCATTTGTAAAGAATTCCTTTATACCTGGATAGACAAATAACTTATGGAAGAAAGAGAGCATAGTGATGGCAGAGTTTCATCAGTTTAGGGAAAGGAACATTTATGGGTAGGAAGCTCTTTCTTAGCTGTGAGAAATGTAAAGTGATAATTCACTAGGATTTCTATAAAGATTTATAGATACTGGAAAAAAATCTTATTCTTAATAAGTTAAATGTTAAATGCTGCATTTCCTATTGTATGTAGTTCATGTTTTCTCTGATAAAATTTGGGTATTTCTGATACCTGTTCCTGTGTTACCTGTTTTCTTAGATTATAAAGCAATCCCGTTATTGAATAAAAGCATTTCTGATAATGTTTTGTCTTCAAAACACAAAATATACATGTGTATTAATATATGATTAATAGTTGCTTAAAGACAGCACATGCATATCAAATTTATTTGTGGAAACATCTCTTTGCAAGGCTAAGTCTCACTTGTCAATGAACTCAACTCAGATTACCACCTTCTCCTGAAATCTTAATGCAAGTTTGTGTGCTCTGTGTGAAGTGAGGACGACCAAACTGAAAAGGTGGAGTTTGGAGCTGAGAAAGTTTTATTGCAAGGTGGGGCAAGGAGACAAGATGCCTCATGCCCTCAGGGACCCTGAAGTCCTGGAAGGGTTTCTGGCAAAGCACTTTAAAAAGCCAGAAGAGGGAGTAAGGGGTCACAGGCTGGTGTCACAGGGTTTGACTTTATCAGTCCTTAGGCTCCGGGAGGCCTGGGGCTCTGTGTTGCTGGTTACCAAGTAGTTTGCATCTTCCTTGTGTGGGAGAGGGAGGGGTTTTTACACTTGCAAAACAATGCAGGGAATGAACATTAAGTACTATTATCCAGCTACTTCAAAGAAGAGCTAAAACAGGGATATGGGGAAAGCCTGCCCCCTGGAAAGCCCCGGAAGGTCCTGCTTGGTTACACTGCCATCTATGTTCCATACCACCATATAGTTCATATATCTCTTCCACATGGGATATTGTGTTACTGTTCTCTTGCTATAGATTCTGCAGTCCTCATCACAGAGCAGAGAGCCAGTTAACAAGGAGGAACCTAATAAACATGGATCGTGCGTGTGTGTTGGGGGCGGGGGGTTGTGCTTAGGCACTCAGTTCTGTCCAACTGTTTGTGATCTCATGGACTGTAGTCCCCAGGCTCCTCTGTCCATGGGATTTCCCAGGCAAGAGTACTGGAGTGGGTATCCCATTCCCTTCTCCAGGGTATCTTCCCAATCCAGGGATCAAACCTGAGTCTCCTGCATTGCAGGCAGATTCTTTACCATCTGAGCCTCCAGGGAAGCCCCAAACACGGATTTGTTGTTGTTGTTCAGTCACTCACTTGTGTCTGATCTTTGCGACCCCATGGACTGCAGCACTCCAGGCCTCCCTGAACCTCACCATCTCCCAGACTTTGCCCAAGTTTAGGTGAGGTTAAACATGTTTATAAAAAATTTATTGACAAGAAAAGTCTGAACGTATAAATAAATATACCCACTTTATAGGATTTCACTCATTCATGTACTTATTTGACTTTCTACAAATATTTGTTAGAGAAGTGCACTGTATATCAGGCTCTCTGCTTAGAAGGAAGACTTTTAATATGGTAAGTGTTTGTTATATGAGTGCCCTGAGACACTGAAAGATTTTCCATGAAACTGTTATTGTTTAGTTGCTAAGTCGTGTCTGACTTTCCGCTACCCCTTGGACTGTAGCCTGCCAGGCTACTCTGTCCATGGGATTTCCCAGGCAAGAATGTTGGAGTGGGTTGCCATTTCCTTCTCCAGGGGATCTTCCATCTTCCTTCTCCCAGGGATCAAACCTGAGTCTCTTGGCAGGCAGATTCTTTACCACTGAGCCACCAGGGAAGCCACCTTCCATAAAATAAAAGGATGTTATCTTTAGCCGTGTTTAGAAAACACTGAAGACATCAAGTTTCTTCACTGAAGAGATTCTCACAAACTTTCAGTGCACTGATTAGCTTTATAAATCAGCAAGAGAGGCACATTATATACAGAAATCTTCACATCTTGATAACCATGATGCCCTTTCCATAAGGAGGTTGATTAACATCTGGATAAACACTTGGGTGCAGTCTCAAAAATGACAAAATGATCTTTGTTTCCTTCATTTCCAAGGAAAACCATTCAATATCACAGTAATCCAAGTATATGCCCCAACCACTAATGCCAAAGAATCTGAAGTTGAACGGTTCAATGTTGACTTACAAGACCGCCTAGAACTAACACCAAAAAAAAATGTCCTTTTTATCATAGGGGACTGGAATGCAAAGATAGGAAGTCAAGAAACACCTGGAGTAACAGGCAAATGTGGCCTTGGAGTACGGAATGAAGCAGGGCAAAGGCTAATAGAGTTTTGCCAAGAGAATGCACTGGTCATAACAAACATCCTCTTCCAACAGCACAAGAGATGACTCAACACATGGACATCACCAGATGGTCAGTATCTAGATCCGACTGATTATATTCTTTGCAGCTGAAGATGGAGAAGCTCTATACAGTCAGCAAAAATAAGACCAGGAGCTGACTGTGGCTCAGATCATGAACTGCTTATTTCCAAATTCAGACTTAAACTGAAGAAAGCAGGGAAAACCACTAGACCATTCAGGTATGACCTAAATCAAATCCCTTATGATTATACAGTAGAAGTGAGAAATAGATTCAAGGGATTAGATCTGATAGAGTGCCTGAAGAACTATGGATGGGGAGGTTTGTGATATTGTACGAGAGGTGTGATCAAAACCATCCCCAAGAAAAATGCAAAAAGGCAAAATAGTTGTCTGAAGAGGACTTGCAAATAGCTGAGGAAAGAAGAGAAGTGAAAAGCAAAAGAGAAAAGGAAAGATATACCCATCTGAATGCAGAATTCAAAAAAATAGCAAGGAGAGATAAGAAAGCCTTCCTCAGCGATCAATGCAAAGAAATAGAGGAAAACAATAGAAATGGAAAGACTAGAGATCTCATCAAGAAAATGAGAGATAACAAGGGAACATTTCATGCAAAGATGGGCACAATAAAGGACAGAAATGGTATGGACCTAACAGAAGCAGAAGATATTAAGAAAAGGTGGTAAGAACACACAGAAGAACTGTACAAAAAGATTTTCATGACTCAGATAACCACAATGGTGCGATCACTCACCTAGAGCCAGACATCCTGGAATGTGAAGTCAAGAGGGCCTTAGGAAGCATCACTATGAACAAAGCTAGTGGTGGTGATGGAATTCCAGTTGAGCTATTTCAAATCCTAAAAGATGATGCTGTGAAAGTGCTGCACTCAATGTGCCAGCAAATTTGGAAAACTCAGCAGTGGCCACAGGATTGGAAAAGGTCAGTTTTCATTCCAATCCCAAAGAAAGGCAATGCCAAAGAATGTTCAAACTACCACACAATTGCACTCATCTCACACGATAGTAAAGTAATGCTCAAAATTCTCCAAGAGAGGCTTCAGCAGTATGTGAACCATGAATTTCCAGATGTTCAAGCTGGATTTAGAAAAGGCAGAGGAACCAGAGACCAAATTGCCAACATCCACTGGATCATGGAAAAAGCAAGAGAGTTCCAGAAAAACAGCTACTTCTGCTTTACTGACTTTGCCAAAGCCTTTGACTGTGTGGATCACAACAAACTATGGGAAATTCTTCAAGAGATGGGAATACCAGACCACCTTACCTACCTCCTGAGAAATCTGTGTAAAGCTTAAGAAAGCTGAGCATTGAAGAATTGGTGCTTTTGAACACCAATTCTTCTTGAGAGTCCCTTGGACTCCAGTGAGATCAAACCAGTCAATCCTCAAGAAAATCAGTCCTGAATATTCATTGGAAGCACTAATGCTGAAACTGAGGCTGCAATACTTTGGCCACCTGATGCGAAGAACTGCCTCATTTGAAAAGACCCTAATGCTGGGAAAGATTGAAGCAAGATGAGAAGAGGACGACAGAGGGTGAGATGGTTGGATGGCATCACTGACTCAATGGGCATGAGTTTAAGCAAGCTCTGGGTTTTGGTGATGGACAGGGAAGCCTGGCATGCTGCAGTCCATGGGGTGGCAAAGGGTTGGACATGACTGAGTGACTGTACTGAACTGAACTGAAACACTAGATAATGCTGGTATATATGCCTAATACCTGGAGAAGGCAATGGCACCCCACTCCAGTACTCTTGCCTGGAAAATCCCATGGACAAAGAAGCCTGGTTGGCTGCAGTCCATGGGGTCACAAAGAGTCGGACACGACTGAGCAACTTCACTTTCACTTTTCACTTTCATGCATTGAAGAAGCAAATGGCAACCCACTTCAGTGTTCTTGCCTGGAGAATCCCAGGGATGGCAGAACCTGGTGGGCTGCCATCTATGGGGTCGCACAGAGTCGGACACGACTGAAGCGACTTAGCAGCAGCAGCAGTAGCTGCTAACACAAGTTAGACTTGTTTTTCAGGGTTGAGAAACAGTACTCAGAGCTTAACTGCTTATGACCTGAGTCAACAGCTCCAGGTGTGAAGACCTCAGGGAAGAGGGAGGAACTTGCATGCTCTTTGTTTCAGCCTCTGAGCTACAGAAACAGGCTCTTCTCAAGAGTTAGGTTTACCCATGTGCGGTCAGAAAGTTCTCCACACTGTGGCGAGGGCAAGCCTAAGTGACTTCTTTTAGCTCTGCTATTCAGGGCAACAAGGAGGTTAATCCTAATATGAAGGGAGAAAGTACAGTGAGTTAGAGAGCCTCAAAAGAGATGAAGCTCCTGATTATACAGAGTGAAGTAAGCCAGAAAGAAAAACACCAATACAGTATACTAACACATATATATGAATTTAGAAAGATGGTAATGATAACCCTGCATGCGAGACAGCAAAAGAGGAGACACAGATGTATAGAACAGACTTTTGGACTCTGTGGGACAGGGAGAGGGTGGGATGATTTGGGAGAATGGCATTGAAACATGTATACTATCATGTAAGAAACAAATCGCCAGTCTAGGTTCGATATAGGATACAGGATGCTTGGGGCTGATGCACTGGGATGACCCGGAGAGATGATATGGGGAGGGTGGTGGGAGGGGGGGTTCAGGATTGGGAACTCATGTCTACCCATGGCAGATTCATGTCAATGTATGGCAAAACTAATACAGTATTGTAAAGTAAAAAATAATAATAAAAATAAAAAATAAAGAGAAAGAAAAACAAAGGGAAAGATCGTGTTTTATTCTCTGTCTTGAACCAAGTTGATTGTTGACTTACAAAATCAAATGCAATCATTTTTAACTAAATCAGGATAAAATCACAATATCACATATTCATTCTCAGAACAGAGGCAATAAGAGTCTCCCATATAACTAAACTTCCCATCTCTATAGATAACACATGATATGTCTCTTGAATTAGAAAGCAAAACAGAACTTAGATGAGAGCTTTAAGGAGTTAAACATTCTGCAAGAAGGATCTTTTGGAGTCAAAGCTGATTAGCCAGTTTTATGATACTATTTATCACACCCTGTAGCTCAGATGGTAAAGAATCTGCCTGCAGTGCAGGAGATTCGGATTCTATCCCTGGGTTGGGAAGATCCCCTGGAGAAGGGAAAGGCTACCCACTTGTATTCTTGCCTGGAGAATTCCACGGACAGAAGAGCCTGGCGGGTACAGTCCATGGGGTCAAAAAGAGTCAGACATGACATGATTAAGTGACTGTTACTCACTCACTCAGAATTAGTAGAGAATGAAAACTTTAAGTTCATTTAGTACAATCAGCTTCCTCAAATCTTTGCTGGAATGAAGCAAGGTATAAAGAAAGAGAGCGAGAGTGGAGAAAGGCCAGAATCCTTACCACAAAGGAGTAAATTGCAAATCACTAGGTTTTAGCACCTTGGTCAAGACTTCAGAGTTGGCTATAAACCCTGTTCTAGCCTTTTGGTCTCTTTTACTCAGGTGTTTAGGGCTCTCTTTTAATGCAAAACCCCTCAAATCTGCATTATCTCCAGGCAGCTACTTTACCCTTAAATCTGATATGTTGAGACTATACTTGAATTCTTTTCAACCAAAAAGAGTTATAAATCAAACTCTCAGGCTTTTATGTTATTAGATTTAAAACAAAGTCACCCTGAATAGTCATCCCAGTACATGAAATTTTTAGCACTAATAAAAGATATAATAACATGTTTAAAATGGATATTCTAAAATTCTTGCCCCAAATGAATCATTGTCATGTTACCCACTTTGAAAGAACATGAGGACAGAGCAGAGCTTACCTGGGGGCTCAGCAGGAAAGAATCCGTTAGCAGTGCAGGAGACACAAGAGAAACGGGTTCCAGCCCTGTGTCCGGCAGATCCCCTGGAGGAGAAAATGGCAACCCACTCCAGCATTCTTGCCTGGAGAATCCCATGAAGAGAGGAGCCTGGCGGGCTACAGTCCATAGGGCTGCAGAGTCGGACACAACTGAAATGACTTAGCATGGACACAGGTGGCCAGAACAAGTTTGAAGCTAACGATTTTCACCTCTCAAAGTTATTGGGTAATCTACATAGTATATGAAAACTACCTAGGGAAAATACTTACCACATAATTGGGGTTTAATAACTTTTTCTTTTCTTCTCCCCTCCTTCCTAAACCACTAACTTTCTTAGTGTTTCTTCCTGTTTCCTTCCTTCCTTCTGAAAGTTACATTACTCAACAAACTGCTGGGCCAGGCCTGGAATATTTACTTAAATAGCAGGGCTTTTACTTCCTCAAAAATGCATTGTAATTCACCTACTTTGGGGCTTCAATATAGCCTTCAAATTTTTCTCTGGAAATATTAGAAATAATAGGTGGCCTTCTCCTTTAAACACAGAGCGATCAATGGCTATAGTTATCTTGTATGCTCTGACTTCCAAAAGAACACTCAATAGAGACAATTCTGCATCTGACAAAGTAAATGCTTTGGAACGTTTAAAATATGATCAGTGGGCCAGTAGGAAGAGCATGGCATGTCTTCAGATGGATTTGAGTCCTGGCATCACTTTCCAGGTTCTGGTTGACTGTGAGTGGATACTGCTATTTCTTCATTTATAAAAGTGTAAGAACTCCCATCTACAAACATCATAAGATGTTGGAAATTCAAAGGAATTCTTCCGATCTGAGTTATTAGTTCTGAGCACTGGAAGGAGACATTCAGGTTTTCCCATGGCACAGATCAGATACGGCCTGACTCATCATGGACACTTGTCTTCATCCTCATTGCTACCACCCTAGCCATGTGGCCATCATCCTGTGTCTGTTGTCAGAGACATTTATTTCTTTTTCTTCTGCGCTAGCTTCTCTATTTTCCCATGGAACAGCCAGTGTGAGGTCATGTCACTCATGTGCTTTGAAGTCTTCAAATGTCTTCTATCTCAGGATGCCCTGCTCCACGAGGTCCTGCACCATCTGCCTTCTGTCTGGTTCCATGACTTTCTGTTGAATTCTCTCTTTCTTCCTTCTTACATTATACACTGGCAGTCTTTGTGTTTCCCAGCCAAGACAAGCTTGTCCTCCCTTCAGGATCATTACCTGCAGCTCTTTATTTTGCCTGAAGCACTCCTCTCCATGAACTTGGCATGGCTGGTTTCATCCTGACATTTAGGTCACCTCCTCAAAGAGGCCTAATTTTTTATTACTTGACTATTTTTCAGCCCCACTCAGAAGTAGTCTTCTTACCCAGTATAGCCAAGAATCTAGGCCTTGCTTGGTGATTTGGGAACAGTGAGCCTTCCCCAGGGAGATTTTGGCAGAAGAAACATAGCTAGATATTAGCAAGTGTCAAGAGGGCTGACAGCTTGCATTGATCTTCCAGGACCATGACTAAGGCTTATATTGCTGTGACCCCATTAGATGGCAGCCTTCCAAATTGTCCAGAGCCTTACTTCTGGGCATACAGAGCTGATATCTCACTATGTGGATGTAAGCCAGCCTGGACAAGGTCCAATTAAGAAAGCGTCTACGTGGAAATGATACTATTTGGCAAGAGACAAATCCATTGTTGGTATTGGTATTATCTATCTTTCCTTTCCTTGCTTAAGTGATTTCCTTCACAGAGCAGATAAAAGTCAGACTACAGAACTGTGACTGGATGAGAATATGTAGTTATTCTAACCCTGATGAACTTTAGGAGTTTAATAAATCTGGGTCCTCATAGCCTCATCTTCTCTTTTCTTCTATCATTGTGAATGAAATTATTTGGACTTTTTTTTTTTTTTACTCTAAATGCACTGATAAAATCATTACTGTTTATTTTGTTTATTTTTGGCAGCACTGAGTCTTCAGTGCTGTGCACCAGCTTTTGGTTTTCTCTAGTTGCTGAGAGTGGGGGCTGCTCCCTAGTTGCACTGTGTAGGTTTCTCGTTGCAGTGGCTTCACTTGCTGTGCAGCACAGGCGCTAAGGTGTGTGGGCTTCAGTAGTTGCAGCTTGCAGGCTTAGTTGCCCCATGGTGTGTAGAATCTTCCCTGACCAGGGGTTGAACCTGTGTCCCCTGAATTGGCAGGTAGGATCTTAACCTCTGGACCACCGGGAAAGTCCTACTATTTTTTTCCTGTTTAAACTAAATTGACAGATATGAAAAACAGATTAGTAGATAATCACTTCAATTCCACTAGTTCCTATCCATGTACTTGGTTAATATTAAACTTTAATCACTTCGTCTCATCATCCTACAAACCTAGCCAAAATTACAACCTCCTCTGAGAAGCCCTTCTTATTATAATCATGAAATAAGAGTTGGTGACTCTATCCTTTATTTCTAAAACACAGTCATATTTTTCAGTAATAATGCCTTATATACTAAATTAACTATTTAAAAGTTTATTTTTTTCCCTCTCTAATAGGCTGTAATCTGTACAAGGAGGAGGAGGATATGTTGCTCATCTTTTAAAACGTATCTAATCAACATGAGATCCTTATTGATGGAGGAATTTGTCTTTATTGATCAAGTGAGCAAAAAATTGATTTTGTTGTTGATTACAATTAAGCAAAAAATACACAACTTAGTCAATAACAAGTTAATATGGTTGTGTGCTGTGCTTAGTCACTCAATTGTGTCTGACTCTTTGCGACCTCATGATTGTTACCTGCCAGAGTCCTCTGTCTATGTGGATTCTCCAGGCAAGAATACTGGAGTGAGTTGCCATGCTCTCCTCCAGAGGATCTCCCCAACCTAGAGATCAAATCCAGTTCTCCCACTTTGCAGGCAGATTCCTTACTGTCCGAGCCACCAGTGAAGCCCCTAATATGGTTGAGTTTCTACCAAATGTCAAGCAGTTTAAATACATGGTTTAACACTAAGCAAATATATCCATTATGTACTAATAACCCTATATCATAGATAACAGAACTGGGACTCAGAAGTATAAGAAATTTCTCCAAAGTCCATTAGCACATGAAAGTAGAGTTCAAAACTGATTTATTCTGAGTCTGATGTTTTTATGATCTCTAATAACCTCTTTACAATTGTTTTCTCCCAGGTGGCATCATGGTAAAGAACATGCCTAACAATGCAAGAGATGCAAGTTTGATCCTTGGGTCAGGAAGATCCCCTGGAGGAGGCAATGGCAACTCACTCCAGTATTCTTGTCTGAAAAAGTCCATGGACAAAGGAGCCTGGCAGGCTACAGCCACTGGGATTGCAGAGAGTCGTATACGACTCAGCGCGCGCACACACACACACACACAAATACTAATGGCATTAAGTGAAATCATATATCTCAATATACACATTTTCCAAGCTATTAAAATAATAGAGTCCACTAATGTTAGTTTGATTACTGAACTACAAAGATAGCTATATATCTAACAATATGCAGCTTGGACAATATAAAAGACTGATGCATTGGGGTTTAGAGAGATAAAAAGCATAGGTTTTGGACAAAGATGTGACTTTGAATCCTGTAAGATGAGTGGTCCTGTGCAGGTTACTCAGACTCAATGAAAGTAACTTTCCTTATCTTTCAATATCCATTTTCTTGAAAGCACAGAACTAGACTAGCTAGTTAAAGCAGAGTAGGAATGTATTGAAGTTACTCATGATCAAAGACCAGAGAACCAGGCAGAGAAAAGGGTAGAAACATAGTCGCTCTGAATAATAAAAGGAGATTTCTCATTCTGATTCCTACTTTTTCCCATGCCCTCCTCCGCCAAGGAATGTGCATTAACTCTGTTTCTGTCTTCCTGGTGCTCTGCAGTCAAAATTCAAATGCTCCCAAGGGAGACTCTGACTTGTTCAGTTTAGGTCACATGACTGCCTTTTAGATAAATTTGACCAGATTTCTTCAGTAGCTCTGAGTGACTACCACATTGTGACTCAAGGTTTGACTTTACAAAAAGCTAAAAATATGTTTTAATTCTGAAAAATCTGAAGAGCAAGTTTTTAGAATCACTCATTTGGATCACAAACAAAGTCCAGTAAAGTTTTGTTGAAGAGACTTCCCTGGCAGTCCAGTGGTTAAGATTTTGCTTTCCAATGCAAGAGGTGTGGGTTCAATCCCTGGTTGGGGTGCTAGGGTCCCACATGTGAAGTGTTAGTCTCTCAGTTGTGTCTGACTCTTTGCGACCCATGGACTGTAGTCTGCCAGGCTCCTCTGTCCATGGGATTCTCCAGGCAAGCATGTTAGAGTAGCTTGCAATTCCCTTCTCCAGGGGATCTTTCCAGTCCAGGGATTGAACCCACATTCCCTTCATCTCCTGCACTGCAGGCAGATTCTTTACCATCTGAGCCACTGGGGAAGCCCACATACCTCATGGCCAAAAAATAAAACAAAACAGAAGCAGTATTGTAACAAATTCAATACAGACTTTAAAAATGGTCCACATAAAAAAATGAATCATTTTTAAAAAGAGCTTTGTTAAAGGTTTGAAGTGTATCCCTAGTGATGACAGTCTGGAAAGTTTACTTCCTTTAATAACCAAATTGATCTGGCTTGGAATGATTCATTGATGTCCATTTACCATGCTTTCTATTTATGATTGTTTTCAGTATTAAATGTCTTGCTTTTATTTTAGACTACTATCAGTTAGCAAATTTAGTTTTTGAATGCCTTGCATACAATAATGCTCCATGAATATTGCATTCCTTCTGTATCCCTAACTCAAGACATTATCAGAACTCTTTTACATTCAAGTTAGAGAATGTAACCATGTAGAGCTGATATAACTTAAAAACAAGTTTGTTTTAAAGACCTTGAGGAAGAAATTGTGGTTGGCTGATGTCAGCTGACTATCCCTCCATCTGAGTAGATGTCCCTTATGAGGCAGGCTCACGTGCCTCCTCATGGTAAGCATGGAGGACAGAATATGAAAGATGAAGGAGGATGAGCATACTATTCCACCAGTATCAAGCACACACGTAGGCCCAGACTCTTAACAGTGAAGCCGAAAGTCTATACTAATAGGAGTCTTTTGGTGAACCCTCATGAAACTGACTACTGGGATGCCAATCCCCTTATGTTTCACTGCCTCCTCTTCTCATGGCACACCTAGTCTCTGCTGTGCCCATCCAAGCCCCTTTCCTCCATGAGGAAGTGCAAGGCTGTTCTGTGAACTGGAGACTCCCCCTCACCCCCTCAGGTCGCCTCTGAAGCTGTCCTCTTGCTCTGCTGCAGTTGTCCGGACAGGTCACCTCATGGCTTTTCTCTCGCTGATGCTTCTGGTCGGCACCATTTCCACTGTTGCCTGCACAATGAGCAAGCTCTGCACAGCAGCCCTTCCACTTGGTCTTCTGCTGCTCCTTTTGAATGATTCAAGAGTGTAATTGGCAACGCATGACGATTAAAAAGGTTTTGGACCTTTTACCATAGTCTAAGACTGAGAACATTTGCTGTTGATTTTTCCTAAAGTCAGGAGATTAGCACCTCAAACAGTTAGAACAGTGCTGAATATTTACAGTGTCTTATATTTACTTCCTTAGCAAACAGACCTTGAGACTTTTTTTTCTTTTGCAGATGGTTTATAGGGGAATGCTTTTAGGAAAAACTGCCTGGAAGACAGTGAGGAAAGTAGGAATAGACAGAGGAAAAAACTGACCTAAGATGCAGTTTCATCTAAAGCATCAGACTATCTCTCAGAAGTTCTAGAAATGGAATGGCCATGTAGAATACTGAATGGGAGAAGATATTTACAAAGGATATATTTCATAAGAGCTTAATATCCAAAATATATAGACTCATACAACTCAACATCAAAAAGGCAAACAATCAATTAAAAAATGGACAGGGAACTAAATAGAAGTTTTTCTAAACCAAACATACAGATGGCCAACAGACAAAAGGAAAGACGCTCAATATCATTAATTATTAGGAAATGAAAATTATAACAAACTCAACCTGTGGTATCACCTCACACTTGTCCAAATGGCTATTATAAAAAAGACAACAAATAATAAGTGTTGGTGAAGATGCTGAGAAAAGGGAACCCTTGTACTCTGTTGGTGGGAATGTAAACTGATGCTTCTATTATAGAGAAAGTATGGAGGTTCCTCACAAAATTAAAAATAGAACCACCACTGTTGTTGTTATTGTTTAGTCGCTAAGTCGTGTCCAACTCTGTTGAAACCCCACGGACTAAAGCCTACCAGGATCCTCTGTCCATGAGATATCCCAGGTAAGAATACTGGAGTGGGTTACCATTTCCTTCTCCAGGGGATCTTCCCTATCCAGCGATCAAACCCCAGTCTCTTGCATTGCAGGCAGATTCTTTACCACTGAGCCACTTGGTAAGTCCATCCAGCAATTTCACTTTCGGATATTTTTCTGAGGAAAACAAAAGCAGTAATTTGAAAAGGTATATGCACCCCTATGGTCATCTTAGAATTATTTACAATAGATTTGAAAGCAATCTAAATGTCCATTGACAGATGAATGGATAAAGAAGATGTAGTATTTATATACAATGCAATATTGTTCAGACATGTAAAAGAATTAAAAGAAGAATTAAATCTTATCATTTATAATAACATGAAAGGAGCTGGAGGTATTTTGCTAAGTGAAATGTGAGACATATAAAGTAAAATACCTTATAATTGTGTTTCTTTGTATAATCTGTAAAACAAAACAAATGAAAAAACATAACAAATGGGAAATAGTCATAGATACAGAGAATAATTATGTGATAGTCAGAGAGAAGAGGATGAGTGAAATAGTTGAGAGAGATTAAGAGGTACAAACTTTCAATTACAAAGTCACAAATATGAGTCATGGGGGTGAAATCTACAGCATGGAAAATTACAGTCAATAGAGGAGCTATCCAACATTGAAGGTCAGGAATGGCGGCAGTAAGGAGATACCCCTCTTCCAAGGTAAGAAGCAGTGGCTGTGCTTTGCTGGAGCAGCCATGAAGAGATATCCCATGCCCAAGGTAAGAGAAACCCAAGTAAAATGGTAGGTGTTGCAAGAGGTCATCAGAGGGCAGACACACTGAAATCATACTCACAGAAAACTAGTCAATCTAATCACACTAGGACCACAGCCTTATCTAACTCAGTGAAACCAAGCCAGTGCCTCCGGGGCAACCCAAGATGGGCGGGTCATGGTGGAGAGGTCTCACAGAATGTGGTCCACTGGAGAAAGGAATGGCAAGCCACTTCAGTATTCTTGCCTTGAGAACCCCATGAACAGTATGAAAAGGCAAAATGATAGGATACCAAAAGAGGAACTCCCCAGGTCAGTAGGTGCCCAATATGCTACTGGAGATCAGTGGAGAAATAACTCCAGAAAAAACAAAGGGATGGAACCAAATCAAAACAATACTCAGCTGTGGCTGTGACTGGTGATAAAAGCAAGATCCGATGCTGTAAGCCTGGACTGTCAGGTCCATGAATCAAGGCAAATTGGAAGTGGTCAAACAAGAGATGGCAAGGGTGAACGTTGACATTCTAGGAATCAGCGAACTAAAATGGACTGGAATGGGTGAATTTAACTCAGATGACCATTATATCTACTACTGCAGGCAGGAATCCCTCAGAAGAAATGGAGTAGTCATCATGGTCAACAAAAGAGTTTGAAATGCAGTACTTGGATGCAGTCTCAAAAACGACAGAATGATCTCTGTTCATCTCCAAGGCAAACCATTCAATATCACAGCTATCCAAGTCTATGCCCCAACCAGTAACGCTGAAGAAGCTGAAATTGAACGGTTTTATGAAGACTTACAAGACCTTTTAGAACTAACACCCCCAAAAGATGTTCTTTTCATTATAGGAGACTGGAATGCTAAAGTAGGAAGTCAAGAAACACCTGGAGTAACAGGCAAATTTGGCCTTGGAATGCGGAATGAAGCAGGGCAAAGACTAATAGAGTTTTGCCAAGAAAATGCACTGGTCATAGCAAACACCCTATTCCAACAACACAAGAGAAGACTCTACACATGGACATCACCAGATGGTCAACACCGAAATCAGATTTATTATATTCTCTGCAGCCAAAGATGGAGAAGCTCTATACAGTCGACAAAAACAAGACCAGGAGCTGACTGTGGCTCAGATCATGAACTCCTTATTACCAAATTCAGACTCAAAATGAAGAAAGTAGGAAAAACCACTAGACCATTCAGGTATGACCTAAATCAAATCCCTTATGATTATACAGTGGAAGTGAGAATAGATTTAAGGGCCTAGATCTGATAGATAGAGTGCCTGATGAACTATGGAATGAGGTTCGTGACACTGTACAGGAGACAGGGATCAAGACCATCCCCATGGAAAAGAAATGCAAAAAAGCAAAATGGCTGTCTGGGGAGGCCTTACAAATAGCTGTGAAAAGAAGAGAAGCCAAAAGCAAGGGAGAAAAGGAAAGATATAAGCATCTGAATGAAGAGTTCCAAAGAATAGCAAGAAGAGATAAGAAAGCCTTCTTTAGTGATCAATGCAAAG
Organism: Nanger dama; assembly: GCA_917880005.1. Taxonomy (NCBI): domain Eukaryota; kingdom Metazoa; phylum Chordata; class Mammalia; order Artiodactyla; family Bovidae; genus Nanger; species Nanger dama. Next base: position 3,036,305 of record CAKJTW010000075.1, read on the forward strand.
AAATAGAGGAAAAGAACAGAATGGGAAAGACTAGAGATCTCTTCAAGAAAATGAGAGATACCAAAGGAACATTTCATGGAAATATGGGCTCGATAAAGGACAGAAATGGTCTGGACCTAACAGAAGCAAAAGATATTAAGAAGAGGTGGCAAGAATACATGGAAGAACTGTACAAAAAGATCTTCAAGACCCAGATAATCATGATGATGTGATCACTCATCTAGAGCCAGACAACTTGGAATGTGAAGTCAAGGGGGCCTTAGAAAGCATCACTATGAACAAAGCTAGTGGAGGTGATGGAATTCCAATGGAGCTGTTTCAAATCCTGAAAGATGATGCTGTGAAAGTGCTGCACTCAATATGCCAGCAAATTTGGAAAACTGAGCAGTGGTCACAGGACTGGAAAAGGTCAGTTTTCATTCCACTTCTAAAGAAAGGCAATGCCAAAGAATGCTGAAACTACTGCACAATTGCACTCATCTCACGTGCTAGTAAAGTAATGCTCAAAATTCTCCAAGGCAGGCTTCAGCAATACGTGAACCATGAACTTCCTGATGTTTAAGCTGGTTTTAGAAAAGGTAGAGGAACCAGAGATCAAATTGCCAACATCCGCTGGATCATGGAAAAAGCAAGAGATTTCCAGAAAAACATCTATTTCTGCTTTATTGACTATGCCAAAGCCTTTGACTGTGTGGATCAAAATAAACTGTGGAAAAGTCTGAAAGAGATGGGAATACCAGACCACCTGACCTGCCTTTTGAGAAATCTGTGTGCAGGTCAGGATGCAACAGTTAGAACTGGACATGGAACAACAGACTGGTTCCAAATAGGAAAAGGAGTATGTCAAGGCTGTATACTGTCACCCTGTTTATTTAACTTATATGCAGAGTACATCATGAGAAATGCTGGACTAGAAGAAACACAAATGGGAATCAAGATTGCCGGGAGAAATATCAATAACCTCAGATATGCAGATGACACCACCCTTATGGCAGAAAGTGAAGAAGAGCTAAAGAGCCTCTTGATGAAAGTGAAAGAGGAAAGTGAAAAAGTTGGTTTAAAGCTCAACATTCAGAAAACAAAGATCATGGCATCCGGTCCCATCACTTCATAGGAAATAGATGGAGAAACAGTGGAAACAGTATCAGACTTTATTTTTGGGGGCTCCAAAATCACTGCATATGGTGACTGCAGCCATGAAATTAAAAGACGCTTACTCCTTGGAAGAAAAGTTATGACCAACCTAGATAGTATATTCAAAAGCAGAGATATTGCTAGACGGACTCAGGTCCGTCTAGTCAAGGCTATGGTTTTTCCTATGGTCATGTATGGATGTGAGAGTTGGACTGTGAAGACGGCTGAGCACTGAAGAATTGATCCTTTTGAACTGTGGTGTTGGAGAAGACTCTTGAGAGTCCCTTGGACTGCAAGGAGATACAACCAGTCCATTCTGAAGGAGATCAGCCCTGGGATTTCTTTGGAAGGAATGATGCTAAAGCTGAAACTCCAGTACTTTGACCACCTCATGCGAAGAGTTAACTCATTGGAAAAGACTCTGATGCTGGTAAGGATTGGGAGCAGGAGGAGAAGGAGATGACAGAGGATGAGATGGCTGGATGGCATCACTGACTCGATGAACATGAGTCTGAGTGAACTCCGGGAGATGGTGATGGACAGGGAGGCCTGGAGTGCTGCAATTCATGGGGTCGCAAAGAATCGGACACGACTGAGCTACTGAACTGAACTGAACTCAACTGAATACTATGACAACTTTGTATGTGATAGATGGTAACTGGACTATTCATGGGCTTCCCTGGTGGCTCAGCTGGTAACGAATCCGCCTGCAATGGGGGAGACCTGGGTTCAATCCCTGGGTTGGGAATATCCCCTGGAGAAGTGATCGGCTACCTACTCTAGTATTCTGGTTGGAGAATTCCATGGACTGTATAGTCCAGAGGATTGCAAAGAGTTGGACATGACTAAGCAACTTTCACTTTCTTTCTATTCATTATGACCATTTTGTAATGTTTAAAAATATCAAGTCACTATGTTGTGCACGTAACAGGAAATAATTTACTGTTGTAAGTTACTTATACTTCACAAACAAACAAACTCATGGAAAAAAGAGATCAAATTTGTGGTTGCCATAGTGGGGAGAGGGAATTAGATGAAGTTGATCAAAAGGTACAAATTTCCAATTATAAGATTACTAAGTACTAGGGATGCAGTGCAGAACATGATTAGTACAAGTAAAACTGAAGTATATTATATATGAAGTTGTTAAGTGTGAGTCTTAAGAGTTCTCATCAAAAGGAATATTTTTCTTTGATTTTGTATCTAAATGAGATAAAAGATATTCACAAAACTTAACTTTGTTAATCATTTAATGATACATGTAGTTCAGGGCTTCTCCGGTGGCTCCGCAGTAAAGAATACACCTGTAACGCAGGAGATGCAGAAGACACAGGTTCAGTCCCTGGGTCAGGAAGATCCCTTGGAGGAGGTTATGAAAACCCACTCAAGTATTCTTGCCAGGAGAATCCTATGGACAGAGGAGCCTGGTGGCCTACGATCCATAGCATCACAAAGAGCTGGACAGGACTAAAGTAACCAAGCATGCACAAATGTACTTAAGTCAAATCATTACGCTGTCTACTTTAAACATATATAACGCTGTATGCCCATTACATCTCAATAAAACTGGAAGAAAAAAACAAACAAACAAATGACTCATGATTCTCTCCCAATTAAAAAGAAAAAAAAGAAATAATACAGAGAAATCCTACACACTTCATCCAGTTTTCATCCCCAGTGATAACAACTTGCAAAACATACAATAATACAATAAGGAAATCAAGATTGATATAACTCATTTATCTTATTCAGATTTCCCAGGTTTTTCTTATACTTGTGTGTATGTATGTGTATTTAGCTCTATGGAATTCTAACACGTGTGAGTTTCTTGTCCACCACCCCAGGAACGACACAGAATGATTCCATCACAAGAATCTTTGTGTTGATCTTTCATAACCACACTCCTCTTCCTCATACACACACATGCATACCACTACCCTAAGCCCTGGGAACCACTCTGGTTGTTGTGTAAAGAACAGACCACAAATCTGCAAGTAGAGAAGCAGGATGAGAAATTTGGAGGGTGTTGTAGAAATCCATCTAACAAATGATGTATGTTAGACTAGGATATGTTTATAAGGGTGGTGGAAACAAGATTTTGAATACACTTTGAACTTAGAACCAATAGTATTTCCTGGCATCCTGGATATGGATTGTGAGAGAAAGAAAGGAATCAAGAATAATCTGAGATTATGAGTAAACCAGGAGAAGGCAATGGCAACCCATTCCAGTACTCTTGCCTAGAGAATCCCAGGGATGGCAGAGCCTGGTGGGCTGCCATCTCTGGGGTCGCACAGGGTCGGATAGAACTGAAGTGACTTAGCAGCAGCATGAGTAAACCAGAAGGATGGAGATGACTTTGGAGAAAAGATTGATCTTTGAAGTTTCTATTAGACAAGTCCAGATATTTAGTAGGCGCCTGGCATTTGGAAAACAATTCAAACCTGGGAACATAAATTTAGAAGTTATCAGTATATGAATTACCCTTAAAGTCATAGGACTAGATGAGATCACCAAAGCAGTGAACACAGATAGAAGACAGAGGATTAAGGTCTGAATCCCAGAGCATTCCAGTGTGAATAGGTTCCAGAGGAAAAAAGTGGAATCAGTATAGAAGGCTGAGGGCTTGTTTCCTTTTCAGATTAAAGTAATTTCCCTACCTCTTTATCTTCTTATTTACATGTTCTCTACTTTTTTATAAGCTTATTTCTTGCTTCCTACAGAAGACCGGAAATTTAATTTAGAAAAAACATCATGTCTTCTTTTTGTCAGTGTCCATGTATCAGTTTGGATCCAATCAAGAGAGAGGAAGCACAGTAGATTGAAATGGGAAAGTTTAATGTAAATAATTATTAACTAAAACTCAGAGTAAAATATTGAGGTTAGACTGATAAATAAATAGAACTGTATATAAACTGTATATAAATTAAAAGAATACATAAATGAGAAGAATAGCCACTCCTCCAAATCTGAGATAGAGACCCTGAGAAAGCATACAACCCACCTTATGCAGTGGACTGAGATCTTGATCTTGTTGGAGAGAACTTGACCGTGTCTCACCATTTAGAGCATGGGCTTGTGTTTAATTCTGTACACTGCTTCTCAAATTCTTACCCCTGATATACCTACTGTATATATAAGAGAACTCTGCTTAATATTCTGTAACAACCTAATTGGGAAAATAATTTGAAAAAGAACAGATACACATTTATGCATAACTGAATCATTTTGTTGTACACATGAAATTAATATGACATTGTTCATCAAATATACTCTACTACCACTACTAAGTCACTTCAGTTGTGCCCGACTCTGTGCGACCCCATAGATGGCAGCCCACCAGGCTCCCCTGTCCCTGGGATTCTCCAGTCAAGAACACTGGAGTAGGTTGCCATTTCCTTCTCCAATGCATGAAGGTAAAAAGTGAAAGTGAAGTTGCTCGGTCGTGTCTGCCCCTCAGCAACCCCATGGACTGCAGCCTTCCAGGCTCCTCTGTCCATGGGATTTTCCAGGCAAAAGTACTGGAGTGGGGTGCCATGGCCTTCTCCGAAAATATACTCTAATATAGTACAAAAAGTTAGGGAAAAAAGAACTTATGGAAATCTGTCCTCTGGGGGTGCTCTGGAAAGCTCTTTCATGCAAAAGGGCTTCCTAGTTTGCACTAGTAGTAAAGAACCTGCCTGCCACTGTAGGAGACATAAGAGTCTTAGGTTTGATCTCTGGGTTGGGAAGATCCCCTGGAGGAGGGCATGGCCACCTGCTCCAGTGTTCTTGCCTGGAGGATCCCATGGATGAAAGGGCCTGGCGGGCTACTCTTCATGGAATTGCAGAGTTGGATAAGACTGAAGCAACTTAGCACACACACGCACATCCTGACAAAGTCACTCCACTATTAAAAACTTTCAAGGGACATGCCAGGGAAAGCTGATAGATGCTGAGGATTGCCTGCTGTCATGCACTGCAAGAGCTGGGCACTGGAGAAGCTGTCTGAGCTCATAATGTAGGAGCTCCATGCTGGAGAAACCACTTGCATTGTAGCAGTAAAAGGCTGGAAAAGTTGCCTGTGCTGCAGGAGTTGAGTACCAGAGAAGAGGCTCATCGAAGACATGTAACACGAGACGTCCTGTGGAGGGACCCTCCTAGAGACAACTTACAGCCAGGAAGCAGATCCCTTTCTCCCAAAGAAGTTCTGCTGAGTCACAGCATACTCTACCCAAAATGCTTCAGTTCAGTTCAGTTCAGTCACTCAGTTGTCTGACTCTTTGTGACCCCATGGACCGCAGCATGCCAGGCCTCGCTGTCCATCACCAACTCCCAGAGTTTACTCAAGCTCATGTCCATTGAGTCGGTGATGCCGTCCAACCATCTCATCCTCTGTCATCTCCTTCTCCTCCAACTCTCAATCTTTCCCAGCATCAAGGTATTTTCAAATTAGTCAGTTCTTTGTATCAGGTGGCCAAAGTATTGGAGTTTCAGCTTCAACATCAGTCCTTCCAATGAATATTCAGGACTGGTTTCCTTTAGGATAGACTAGTTGGATCTCCTTGCAGTCCAAGGGACTCTCAAGAGTCTTCTCCAACACCACAGTTCAAAAGCGTTAATTCTCTGGCACTCTGCTTTCTTTATACTCCAACTCTCACATCCATACATGACCACTGGAAAAACCATAGCCTTGACTAGATGGACCTTTGTTGGCAAAGTAATGTCTCTGCCTTTTTTTTTTTTTTTTTTGCTTTATACCATTTTATTTTTATTATTTTTTTAATTTTTATTTTTACTTTATTTTGCTTTACAACACTGTATTAGTTTTGGCATACATTGACATGAATCCACCACTGGTGTACATGAGTTCCCAATCCTGAACCCCCTCCCACCTCCCAACCCATATCATTTCTCTGGATCATCCCTGTGCACCAGCCCCAAGCATCCTGTATCCTGTATTGAATATAGACTGGCAATTCATTTCTTACATGATAGTATACATGTTTCAATGCCATTCTCCCAAATCATCCCACCCTCTCCCCTCTCCAACAGAGTCAAAAAGTCCGTTCTATACATCTGTGTCTCTTTTGCTGTCTCGCATACAGGGTTATTGTTACCATCTTTCTAAATTCCATATATATGTGTTAGTATGCTGTATTGGTGTTTTTCTTTGTGGCTTACTTCACTCTGTATAATAGGCTCCAGTTTCATCCACCTCATTAGAACTGTATTCTTTTTAATGGCTGTGTAATCCTCCATTGTGTATATGTACCACAGCTTTCTTATCCATTTGTCTGCTGATGGACATCTAGGTTGCTTCCATGTCCTGGCTATTATAAACAGTGCTCCGATGAACACTGGGGTACACGTGTCTCTTTCAATTCTGGTTTCCTCAGTGTGTATACCCAGCAGTGGGATTGCTGGGTCATAAGGCAGTTCTATTTGCAATTTTTAAGGAATCTCCACACTGTTCTCCATAGTGGCTGTACTAGTTTACATTCCCACCAACAGTGTAAGAGAGTTCCCTTTTCTCCACACCCTCTCCACCATTTATTGCTTGTAGACTTTTGGATCTCAGCCATTCCATTCTGTCTCTGCTTTTTAATATGCTATCTAGGTTGGTCATAACTTTCCTTCCAAGGAGCAAGCGTCTTTTAATTTCAAAGCTTCAGTCACCATCTGCAGTGATTTTGGAGCTCAAAAAAATAAAGTCTGTCACTGTTTCCACTGTTCCCCATCTATTTGCCATGAAGTGATGTGACCAAATGCCATGATCTTAGTTTTCTGAATGTTGAGTTTTCAATCAACTTTTTCACTCTTTTCCTTTACTTTCATCAAGAAGCTCTTTATTTCTTCTTCACTTTCTGTCATAAGCATGGTGTCATTTGCATATCTGAAGTTACTGATATTTCTCCCAGCAATCTTGATTCCAGCTTGTGCTTCCTCCAGCCCAGCATTTCTCATGATGTATTCTGCATATAAGCTAAATAAGCAGGGTGACAATATACAGCCTTGACTTCCATTGGCAAAGGATGAATTTTTCAAGGTCCCAAACCCATTTTCACAGAACAGGTAGAATGGATAGATTTGGAGCTGATAAGCAATCAATCAGTAGCTAGGATAATAGTTTATACAAATACAATGCTCATCACCCAATATTTAGATGTTGATACTGACTGTTTCCTGGTAGATCAGATGGCAAAGAATCTGCCTGTTAATGCAGGAGACCTGTGTTCAATCCTTGGGTCAGGAAGACCTCCTGAGAAGGGAATGGCAACCCACTCCAGAATTCCTGCCTGGAGAATTCTATGAACAGAGAAGCCTGGCGGGCTACAGTCCATGGGGTCACAAACAGTAGGACATGACTGAGTGTGTTAAACAGCACACTGACTGGTTAACCTTGACACTGAAAAATAGGAAAAGAGATCAAGGACGAGAACTATAAGGGAAGAAAAAGAAAGGAAGGTAGCATTGAAAGGAGGGCACTGGAAGGAGAATAAAAGAAAGGAGGAGATCTCTGGTTTTTAAGCTACAGATGACTTATCACTGCTAATGGGCAGAATTTCATGATAAAATTCCAAGTATTCTTGTCTCCTCTCCTAAATATTAGTATCATTGCTCTCTTACAGTCATATTTCTGAGTAACTGACTTGATATTTTAGATTTTTAACAATCCTACAGATTAAATATTACCTGGGTACTAGGAAGCTGGGTTGAGCTTTGGTTTGCTTACTGTGGTCCCTTATTTATAACATTTCTTCCATGATTGTTAAAGAAGCACCTTTGTAGGAAGGAAGTACTTAAATATCAGTCACAGAAACATAATTTCAAAGTGAAAAAGAAAAAAATACCGGACGGGAGATTTCTCTGGCAATCTAGTGGTTAAGACTCTGTGCCCCCTCTGCAGGGGGCAGAGGTTCAATCCCTGATCATGGAACTAAGATCCTGCATGCCATATTGTGCAACAACAACAAAAACAAAACAAAACAAGCAAACAAAAAACACTGGACATAAATGAGATGGAAACTTATTTGGTGGAAAAACCCTGAAGCTCAAATAAGAAATAGGAGTTTGCAAAGAACATTTCATAATAGTAAATCTTTGTCAATTTTATGGTGAGTTTAAGAATAAAAGGTCAGATGAATGAGGTAACAGATGAAATCCTTTATTCATACACGAGCTTCACCAAGTGAAATTGTGCTTGGGTATTTTTGGGGCCCAAGTCACTGCTTGTGTGTGCTGCCCAGGGCAGAGTGGTAGAGAATCCTCCTGCCAATGCATGAGATGTGGGTTTGAACTCTGGGTTGGGAAGACCCCCAGAGTAGGAAATGGCAACCCATTCCAGTATTCTTGCCTGGAAAACTCCACGGACAGAGGACTCTGGCGGGCTACAATCTATGGGCCCACAAAGAGTCAGACACAGCTGAGCGACTGAGGACACACAGTTCGTGCACCCGAAAATAAGTTGTATGTCAGGGATAAGAACTTGAGAGGCAGTGTACAAAACTCAACACAAGCCCATGCTCTAAATAAAGGGCCACAGCCCGTCTGGTCCCAGCCTAGGAGCTGTGGAAAAGGAGCCAGGGAAACAGTGAGAGGCGGTCTGAGGGAGGGACTGACAGCACCCGACTTGACTCCTGCGGACAGGACTTTCATGTGTTCTGAGGTTACCTCTTAGGTGAAGGGGTTTCTTAAAGACGCCCAGCTCTCTGTCTTCATTTTTGGGAAATAAAACAAAACAAAGTCCCCAATTAAAAGTAAATCAAGGAACCATATACACAGCTTTCTAGAGGCTCCGCAGGGAACATGGCATTCTGGAACACCTAATTGAGTACCCTGAGCTCTTTATAACCAAGAGGAAGGTCCCTGGCAACTTGGCCCCATTACAAAGCATGGGGGCAAAGTTCCAACTTTAGGCTCCCCCAGTGCTAGCCATGATGGTTTTTATTTAAGGCTGATTGGACCCCCAAGTAGAAGGATTGGAAATTGCTTCTGAATCAGCTCTGCCATACAATTCTTGTGGTGCCAGATTTGAGCAATAAAATAAAGAGAGAAGGAGAAAGAGAAAAGGAAAACAAGAAACACTCTTGAAGTCCAGAAGAGCTTAGCTCATGGATATAATAAAAAATAAAGAGGAAAAAAGTGTGTTTATTCTTATAAAATACGGAGTCAGCATTTCAAATCATTGTTAAACTTCTTTATCACAGCTCTTGATAAATGTATTCTAGAAAGAACGGTGGGTGAGTGCCTAGATTGGAATTATGTGAATCACTACTTGACGACACTGTTGATTTCAAGATCCAGGCTAAGTACCCAGGCTGGGCAGCCAGACCATCGACTATCTCCAACAGAGAAAATGGACTCCACATTCAACTGAGTAACTTAAGCCTCTCTGGGTGTCCAACCTCTGCTCTCTACCCACACTCAGAAGAGGCTGTCCTGAGACTTTGTCTCTGAACTCAAGAGAACAGGGAAAGCAAGGAGGGATTTCTGTCTGTCCTTTCAATCTCCATCTGAGTTCAAGCTTCAAAAGGCAAATGAGAGATTCCCTTATCCCTGAAAAGTGAAAGTAAAAGTTGCTCAGTCGTGTCTGACTCTTTGTGACTATATAGTCCATGAAATTCTCCAGGCCAGAATACTGGAGTGGGTAGCTTTTCCCTTCTACAGGGAATCTTCCCAAACCAGGGATCAAATCCAGGTCTCCTGCATTGCGGTCTGATTCTTTACCAACTGAGATATCAGGGAAACCCATCTCCCTTATCCCTACTCTTGATCATTTCTGCAATTCAATCTCTAGGATTTGAAGGGTTTTAAATCAGTGTGTCTCTACCCTGTTTGGGGAGAAGGCAATGGCAACTCACTCCAGAACTCTTGCCTGGAAAATCCCATGGATGGAGGAGCCTGGTGGGCTGCAGTCCATGGAGTCACTGAGAGTCGGACACGACTGAGCGACTTCACTTTCACTTTTCACTTTCCTGCATTGGAGAAGGAAATGGCAACCCACTTCAGTGTTCTTGCCTGGAGAATCCCAGGCATGGAGGAGCCTGGTGGGGTGCTGTCTATGGGGTCGCACAGAGTCAGACATGACTGAAGCAACTTAGCAGCAGCAGCTACCCTGTTTAGAAAGAATAATGGACATCTCCAAACCAAGTTGTATCTCAGTTCCACTCCAGCCTGTGGGGATGTGTGAGGCCCTGTTATCTGTGCCCATCTCAGGCCCTTAGGTTTAGATGACATGGTGCCAGTTCTCCAGTGATTGACTGGGTTAATGGTTAAAGTCTATTTAGATGTGAAGTTTAGAGGTTTTGAAAGGAAGTCACAGAGTCAGATTGCCTATGGCCAAATTTCAGGGCCAATGTTTAAAAGTTGTGTAAGCCTAGTCTAGTCAGTTAAGCCCCAAGTCTGTTTCCCCATTTAAAATACAGAGATAAGAAATAGCAAACATTTTTGTAATTCTTTCTCTATGAAATATATTCAAAGCACTATATATTTCCACTCATGTATTCTTCTTAATATTCCGATGAAGCAGGTACTGGTATCATACTTATCACTGCATTTTATTAAGAATAACACAGCACAGGGTGATTAATAACATGTCCTAGGTCACAGGCCACCACTCAGTGGATAAGGATTAAACCCAGCAAGTTTAACTCTAGAGGATTAAGTGCTCAATTACTGTGTTGTACTGCTCCAATTTTGAGAGAAACATATAATGCTTAGCTCAAAAAGGTATGGTAATGTTTAAATGAGTTCTACAGGGACTTCCCTGGTGGCACAGTGGATGGTAATGCCCTTAGCCAATGCAGGGGTCATGGGTTCGATCCCTGGTCTGAGAAGATTCCGTATGTCAGGGAGCAACTGAGTCTATGAGCCAAAACTACTGAGCGCAGGCTCTGGAGCCCACGAACTGCAACCACTGAGCCTGTGTGCCGCAACTATTGAAGCCTAGAACTCGTGTTCTGCAACAAAAGAAGCCACCGCAATGAGAAGCCCATGTACCACAATGAAGAGTTGCCCCCACTTGCCACAACTAGAGAAAGCCTGACCAACCACAGCCAAAAATAAATGAAAGTGAAAGTTGCTCAGTTGTGGCCAACTCTTTGTGACCCCATGGACTATACAGTCTATGGAATTCTCCAGTCCAGAATATTGGAGTGGGTAGCCTTTTCCTTCTCCAGGAGATCTTCCCAACTCAGGGATCGAACCCAGGTCTCCTGCACTGCAGGTGGATTCCTTACCAGCTGAGCCACAAGGGAAGCCCAAAATCAATCAATCAATACATTTAAAAAATGAGTTCTACACAAATGATGCAGGCTTTAAGACAGGGCCTGAATCATTCAGTTCAGTTCAGTTCAGTTCAGTCGCTCAGTCACGTCTGACTCTTTGCAACCCCATGAGTCGCAGCATGCCAGGCATCCTTGTCCATCACCAACTCTTGGAGTTCACTCAGACTCATGTCCATTGAGTCCGTGATGCCATCCATCTCATCCTCTGTCATCCCCTTCTCCTGCTGCCCCCAGTCTCTCCCAGCATCAGAGTCTTTTCCAATGAGTCAACGCTTTGCATGAGGTGGCCAAAGTACTGGAGTTTCAGCTTTAGCATCATTCCCTCCAAAAATATCTCAGGGCTGATCTTCAGAAGGGATTGGTTGGATCTCCTTGCAGTCCAAGGGACTCTCAAGAGTCTCTCCAACACCACAGTTCAAAAGCATCAATTCTTCAGTGCTCAGCCTTCTTCATAGTACAGCTCTCATATCCATACGTGACTACTGGAAAAACCACAGCCTTGACTAGACAGACCTTAGTTGGCAAAATAATGTCTCTGCTTTTTAATATGCTATCTAGGTTGGTCATAACTTTTCTTCCAAGGAGTAAGCGTCTTTTAATTTCATGGCTGCAGTCACCATCTGCAGTGATTCTGGAGCCCCCCAAAATAAAGTCTGACACTGTTTCCACTGTTTCCCCATCTATTTCCCATGAAGTGATGGGACCGGATGCCATGATCTTCGTTTTCTGAATGTTGAGCTTTAAGCCAACTTTTTCACTCTCCTCTTTCACTTTCATCAAGAGGCTTTTTAGTTCCTCTTCACTTTCTGCCATAAGGGTGGTGTCATCTGCATATCTGAGGTTACTGATATTTCTCCTGGCAATCTTGATTCCAGCTTGTGTTTCTTCCAGTCCAGCATTTCTCATGATGGACTCTGCATAGAAGTTAAATAAGCAGGGTGACAATATACAGCCTTGACATACTCCTTTTCCTATTTGGAACCAGTCTGTTGTTCCATGTCCAGTTCTAACTGTTGCTTCCTGACCTGCATACAGATTTCTCAAGAGGCAGGTCAGGTGGTCTGGTATTCCCATCTCTTTCAGACTTTTCCACATTTTATTGTGATCCACACAGTCAAAGGCTTTGGCACAGTCAATAAAGCAGAAGTAGATATTTTTCTGCAACTCTCCTGCTTTTTCCATGATCCAGCAGATGTTGGCAATTTGGTCTCTGGTTCCTCTGCCTTTTCTAAAACCAGCTTGAACATCAGGAAGTTCACGGTTCACATATTGCTGAAGCCTGGCAGTAAGCACTTAATAAGTGCTAACTAAAATTGATGAGGGCAATGACAATATGGTGGTTATAAGAATGTGATAATGGTAATGATGCATTTTGAGAAAATGCACATCTAACCTTCCCAAGCACAGGTCAGCTTCTTGAGCACAGGTATCCAGGACATGGAGTTTCTCATCACCTTGAACTGATGAAAATGGAATGAAGCTCTCACTTCTTTAAAAAAATATATAAACCTACTTAGGGCCCCATCAGCTTTCCTGGTGGCTCAGATGGTAAAGACTCTGCCTGCAATGTGGGTTCGATTGACCAGGGTTCGATCTCTGGGTTGGAAGATCCCCTGGAAAAAGGGAATAGCAACCCACTTCAGTATGCTTGTCTGGAGAATTCCATGGGCAGAGGAGCTTGGTGGGCTACAGTCCATGGGATTGCAAAGTGTCAGATGTGACTGAACAACTAACACTTCAGGGTCTCACAGTGATCAGGTTGATGGTGAAACAGAAGGGACAGAGAAGAAGGAAAAAGTCAAAGCAATAACTTCTTTATTCTCCTTCCTCAAGTTTGACTCATACTCAGGCCCTGTGTCAGGTGATTTCCCCCAACAAATTTGCTGGATGGGGATCATTTTACAATTTTACCAGTGAAGACACTGAAGCATTAAAGAGGCTAGGAAATCTTCTGTGTGTGGCAAGCAGAGAATCTTTGAGCCAGAGTTTAATTCAAGCCTGTAGTGCAACGCAAGTGTGGTGGTAATCAGTAATTGTATCTGAAAAATGATTGAGATAAACTGTAGAGAGTCCCCAAAGTAAGATGCATCCTTGTCTCTGTGCAGCATCTCTCACTGAGAAACATATAAAGAACATCTTGTATCATAGGTACAAGACCTGTGACACTTGACAGCTTCCACATGTAGTGCACAACAAGCTTCAGAAAGTGTCTGGTCAGTTGAAAGCTGGACTTCAGAGCAGTTAGGCCTGAGCCAGCTGTCCAGGAAGATATTACACAAGGACACAGGCTTATAATTCCTAACAGTTGGGAATTTGCTGTTTTAAATACCCTCCAGCTCCTCTTTAGTTTCCTGTAGGTAAAAATAACTCAGTTACCAAGAAACCTATGAGTGGTGATAAGTTCTTATGAAGCAGATGCACAAATTTATTGTTAAACGAAGCTCTAATACTGTTATCTACAATTTCATTTTATGTGTGTGCTATATAAGCACATAGCCTAATGTGTGCACATACCATATCATAATACCCTAAAATATGTTCTGACATTTGAATATTATAAATTAAGAGGAGAACAGGCAGACCACAAAAAGCTAGGGATCAAATACAGTTCTTGTGCATTTCATCTCAGAGTCGTGGCCTCCCATGAAACTTGCAGCTCATCGTAGCTTGAGGAAATTGTTTCTGAGGCATAATTGTCATATTTCTAAACGAGTGAAACCCAGTGTACACATTGCATACAGGTAATTGATTTTCGGATTACAGGTATTTATGGACTGTATTTTGTCCCCAAAAGATATATTGAAGTCCTAACTCTCAGTAGCTCAGAATGTGACCTTATCTGGAAATAGGGTCATTGCCAGTGTAATTATGATGAGGTCATTCTGGAGTTGAGTGAACCCTTCATTCAGTGTAGCTGATGTCCTTACAAGAAGAGAAGAGGTGCACAGCCAGAGATGACCATGTGACAGCAGAGGCAGAGACTGAAATCTACAAGCCAAAGAATGCTGAGATGGCTAGCCCCCTTGGAGGCTAGAAAGAAGCACGGAGCATTCTCACTTCTAGCCATTAGACAGAGCATGGTCTTGCAAAACCTTTATTTCAGACTTCTAGCCTCCAAAATTTAGAAAGAATACATTTTTGTTGTTTTAGGTCACTCACCTTTTGCTATCTTGTTACAGCAGCCTTAGCATTATATGAACACAGAGGCCATTCTGAGAAGAAACCCTGACTCAGTTTAAGATGGAAGGAAGATCTGCTATGGGCTGTACATCTTATGAATCTTATTCATTTGCTTGATTTATTTATATTGCATTCTCAGTGCTAAACAAGTATTCAGTAAATGAATGCATGAATGAATGAACACGTTTACTTAAGGCGATTTCTCCACCTCTCTGCCCTCCTTTGCCCCCAACTCCCAGAAGACCTTTCCTGATCCTTCCTACCATTTTTGTAAATTTTGGAGGGAGAGGTTTTTGTTTTCTTATTTTTAGTTTTGAGCCTTGATCTGACAAATGATTTGCAAATATTTTCTCCAGTACTTAAATTATTTATTTATTTATTAAAACAATTTTTTTTTTTTTTTTGGCTGCACTATGAGACTTGTGGGATCTCAGTTTCCCAGGCAGGGATTGAACCCAGGACAAGGTGGTGAAGGTGCCAAATACTAACCACTGGACTGCCAAAGAAAGCCCAATTTGTTAACTTTCACAGGACATCATTTTGTTTTCTTGGTAGAAGGAACTGCTTTAGTAACCTTTGAATTCTCCAAAATGGTTAACAATGCTTTGTATAAAATAAGTGCTTCATTGCTCACTAAATAGCCGTTAGTGATAGTCGCTCAGTCATGTCCGGACTTTCTGCGACCCTGTGGATTGTAGCCTACCAGGCTCTTTCATCCACGGGATTTTCCAGGTAAGAATACTGGAGTAGGTTGCCATTTCCTTCTCCACTAGATTGAATTGAAGTAGTCAAACTTTCACACTTACCTTCTTTCAGTGTTTCCTAGTTTTTATCCCTTGTATCCCATGCTTTGAAGACCAAGATGTTCAAGACAAATGCCCCAACCCTTCAGCAAGCCAATGAAAAACTGGTAACATTTTGTTATATTTACTTCATTATATTTTTGTTGAATTTTTAAAGAGGAATATTAGACATCATGATATTTTTATCACTAAATACTTAGTATTTATTTCTAAAAACTAAGAACATTCTTCCTCAATGACAAGATTAGTATCTCACCTATTTAAAAATTACTATGATTTAATCAGTATCATCTAACACCATGCTAGCTCATATTTACCTTTTCCTCCTTGTCTCTGACTGTGTTTCATGGATACTTTATTCATACAAGCATACAATCAGTTTCCATTCACTGTATTTGCTTGTTCAATCTTTTAAGTCATTTTTAATTTAGACAATTGCCCTATTGCCCTACCTTCCTTTTTCATGTTGTTTAATAGCTAAGTCATGTCTGACTCTTTTGTGACCATATGGACTGTAACCCACCAGGCTTCTCTGTCCATGGGATTTTCCAGGCAAGAATCCTGGAGTGGGTTAACATTTCCTTCTCCAGGGCATATTCCCAACCCAGGGATTAAACCTGCATCTCCTGCATTGGCAGGTGGATTCTTTACCACTGAACTACCAGGGAAGCCTCTTTTTCATATCATGATGTGAAATCTAGATATGGCTTTGGAGACTCATTATAAATATTTTTCTAGCCATCTTATACATTCAAAGTCTGTTCTCAGTAAAACTTTTTTTTTTTTTTAATAATCAAGATATGGGACTTTTCTGGTGGTCCAGGGGCTAAGATCCAAGCTCCCAAGGCAGAGGGCTTGGGTTTGATTCCTGGTCAGGGAACTAGATTGTACATGTCTCAACTAAGATTCACATGCCATGACTAAAAGATTCAACATAATACAACAATGATGATCAAAGATCCTATGTGTTACAATTAAGATGCAGCACAACCAAACAAACTAAATATTAATAAATATAACAAATAATCAAGGTAAAATACTATAATATATACAAATATTACTGACTTGAAGCAAGGTAGCATTCTCTGATCTTTCTGTTTCCTCTTCCTATTTCTCTTTCTTACCCTTCCCTCATTATATCTTACATCATCACTCACAGAATTTTCTTTGATACATATGATATTGATAAAGATTTTCTGGGTTCTAGGAGAATAAAGCAATATTCCTATATCAACAAATATTTAACTAGTACCCAACATACAGCTGGCAGAAACTTGGATTCATGGGAAGTAGTCTTATAAGGAGAATTTCCTACTTTACCCAGTGCAAAACCCTTGATAGAACTGATTCTTGAATTTAGTGCTATGCCCCCATATTCTTTTTGTAGCTACAAAAACATATGGCTATAGCATAACAATTTCCCGGCATCTGAGAAAAGACACCAACCCTCAAATCAGAAAAAAATTGTAGAAACCACTGGAACTTTCAAAGCAATTTTATATTAATTCTGTCATTTGCTTCTCTTAAAATAAAACCTATGAAGAAGCTATCAAAAGTTTTAGCTCTATTGTACAATCAAAAAAACGGAAACACAAATGTGTGTATTTGTGTGTGTTTGTTTAAAGCTAGTTCACTTCTGTTGCTGAGGTTGCTGCTGTTGCTGCTGCTGCTAAGTCGCTTCAGTCGTGTCCGCCCCCATGTGACCCCATAGACGGCAGCCCACCAGGCTCCCCCGTCCCTGGGATTCTCCAGGCAAGAACACTGGAGTGGGTCGTCATTTCCTTCTCCAATGCAGGAAAGTGAGAAGTGAAAGAGAAGTCGCTCTGTCATGTCCCACTCTTCCTGACCGCGTGGACTGCAGCCTATCAGGCTCCTTTGCCCATGGGATTTTCCAAGCAAGAGTACCGGAGTGGAGTGCCATTGCCTTCTCCAGTTGCTGAGACTAGCTAGCTATTAACCAGAAAACTTCTGCATAGACATCATTTCATCAGCTTCATTGCTGCTACATGTGATCATATATTTGAGTTCTGGTCAACGGAATGTGATGGGAAGTATGTTAAACACCACTTATGTATTTGGTTCTAAAAAGCTTCCTGATCTAGAAAAATGGTACTGATGAACCTATATTTGCAGGGTAGGAATAGAAACACAGACCGTAGAAACACAGAACTAGTGAATAGAAACACAGAACTAGTGAACATGGGTGGGCTGAGGAGGGGGGTAGAATGAATTGGGAGAGTAGCAACCCACTGCAGTGTTCTTGCCTGGAGAATCCCAGGGACAGGGGAGCCTGATGGGCTGCCGTCTATGGGGTCGCATAGAGTTGGACACGACTGAAGCGACTTAGCAGCAGCAGCAGCAGCAGCATTGATGTATATATACTATCATGTGAAAAATAGATAGCTATTGGGGAAGCTGCTGTATAGCACAGGGAGCTCAGTTCAGTGCTCTAGGTAATGGCCTGGAGGAGTGGGATAGGGGTGGGCAGGAGGGAGGCTCAAGAGGGAGGTGATATATGTATACACATGACTGATAACTTTGTTGTACAGCAGAAACTAACACAATATTATAAAACAATTATTCCAATTAAACAAAAATAAAATTAAAATCTTCCAGTAAGAACCTCCATGCATTATATATTTCAATCCTGTGTGTTACAGTGGTTAATATTACCCTAACTTATAATTATTTCCTATCACTCTTATGTCTCTTTTTCCCTTTTTCCTCAAACATCCTGCACCTATGCCTGCCTTCCTCTTGATGCTTTCCTTTTATGAAATGCACTAACCATCAAAACTCACATCATGTGAGTATTTCACATTCCCCCAAAATCTTTCAAGTGCTCTATCTATAAATATCCATAGCATCAACAATCCATATTATACATTTTGCTACTTGATTAAATTGGAGACTATTGGTCATGCATATTGGATTTCACTCAAACCATACCGTCTTGTTTTACCCCAGGTCCCATGATACCCCAGGAAGTATTGAATATAAAGTAAGAACTTAATACATTTCTGCTGAGTAATTGAAAGTGACTGATTTCATAAGCAAAATTAAAAATACCTAAACATTTCCTGGCTAATATATTCATTTCTATTATTTACTTAGTATGTTTTATGAGTTTGGCATTACTTTAGAAACTAAGACCAAAGTAAGCACACTACCTCATTAACCTTTCCTTCGAAGTACATGTACCTTTTTTCTCCTAGACTTGTCTGCTTTCTTTGCATTGCCTGGGAATATCTACATGGTTTACTGAATAAAGTGAAAGTGGCTCAGTGGTGTCTGACTCTTTGTCATCCCATGGACCATATAGTCCATGGAATTCTCCAGGCCAGAATACTGGAATAGGTAGCCTTTCTCTTCTCCAGGGGATCTTCCCAACACAGGGATCAAACCCAGGTCTCCTGCATTGCAGGTGGATTCTTTACCAGCTGAGCCACAAGGGAAACCCTGAATAAACTAAGCCTTAAATTCAAGTAACTTGATGGTCAAATCCTTTTTCCTTCATTTATATTCTGTATAACTTAGGACAATATCATTATTCTTCTTATACCTCTAATTGTGTCACCCTAAAACAGAGTCATGTGTAACTTACAAGATTGTCATGACAATGATGTAAATATCACATATAAAGTGCCTTGTTGTTGTTGTTTAGTTGCTAAGTCATGTCTGACTCTTTTGCAACCCCATGAACTATAGCCTACCAGGCTCCTCTCTCCATGGGATTTCCTAGGCAAGAATACTGGAGTGGGTAGCCATTTCCTTCTCCAGTATAAAGTGCCTAAACCTAAATAAATCAAGTGAATGCTCATAAAATGTGAGTTCCCCCCTAGTGTGGCTAAGTCATTTTGGAAGAAGAGGGCATCTAAAATTATATTTGAAGTGGAGTAGGTGATCACCCTGAGGAAGTAGAGTACTCTCTGCCTTTTGTTTATGAATCCCCAAAGTTCTGCAACTGGAATTTTACATAGAAAATATGGATGCAGAACCTTTACATAATCTTTTTATTCAGAAGGAGGACAGAAGAAAACTGTTATGTTATTAGACATGAGAAGTTGGAAGAAACTGACATTATTCCTGATTTTTCTCTTTTTTGGCATCTCTTTCTAATTAGCTCTTTTGCCTTAAAAGCCAATTAATAACAGTTTCAGCTTGTTTCATCCCTATGTCATGATGATTAGGCAGTGTGTGAAATTTCCATAGTTCTAAATGACACGATTTTAAGGAATATGAAAACACAGCATTCAGCCTCTGAGAAGCCCTGCCCCGAGCCAGGATGGGGGAGATGGAGCTAAACAGCTGCACGTGTGAGCGGGATTAGCGATTTCAGTCGACTGCCAGCCCAACATGAGTCACCAGTGTCTCGAGGCTGCCAAGAGGATGATTTGATCTGGGGCTGAATTAACAGGACTGTAGTGTCCAGACCGAGGGGAGTGATACTCCTGTCGTCTGGGTATGAATTGGACCACACCTAATGTACTGCAGCTCTTGTTTACCCCAAATACCCATTTCTTTAGAGTGTACTGTACAAAGAGGAGTTTACTGTACTATGGGAATAAATGGTCTAATACTTGTATCCAAAAATGTAATCCTTTCCTTTGTTTCTACTCTAGAATTTACCACACAAGCTGTGTTGTTATTTTAGAGGGGCATGTTTGTATCTCTGAGGGCCAGGAATGTGTCTTTTCATTTGTGTATCTAGTAGTATAAATAGGGGGAAAATATTTCTACCTTTTAAAAAGAAAAGAATCAACTTCTAGAAGTAGTGGCTACTCTATTGAATTTGAACATTGTCGTCAAAGAGACCTGACTTCAAATTCTATTTAAATTATTATGAACAAGGAAAAACATGCCATTCCTTTTCTAGTGTTCAGATTTTTACTTTGGGGTCAGAGTGTTTTTCTTTATATTTTATCCCCAAACTACCAGACACAAATTTGTAAATAGATGCTGTCCTTATCTTCCTTGTATATAGAGCTGTGAGCATTGACTCCTGGGACTTCTGTCTCCATAATAAAGCAATTTGAGAAGTTAGCTGGTAGGGAACAGGGCAATGCAGAGATGGGACGATCCCTATCTCAGAAAGATATGATACTGGGGATTTTAGGCGGAGTGATAAAAAAAAAAATCAGGCACTAGGGATTAGAGAGAATATCATTTCAAGTGAGTTAAAGCAGATGAATTCATGCCTGGGAATGAGGTCAAACATAAAGCCTACCAAGCTATCCCTCTTATCCTTCTCGTCACCCCAGCTATTAATCTGAACACAAAGTTGAACTAACAGCTAAATGAGCACTGAGAGAACCCAACGGCAATTCACACAGAAATTTGTTGGCAAATAACATGTCTGGATAGAACTCTCCTTTCAAAATTAATAAGAAAGACAATAAACAAAACAAAAGTCAGTCCCAACATCAGAAAACATGGGCCCAGTAAATCTACTAAAAGAGGAGTATATTATTCTGAAAACTCAGAAGAAATATATACCTCTGAAATATATTTTATAGAGAAAGCAAAAGGAAATTTTAAAATAAAATTTTACAACAGGATGTGAGATTATTTATGAATTAGAAGCAAAAACTTCTACAGAGATAATGTAAGAGGGAAAGAAAGAAAAGAATGAGAAAGATACCACACTTAGATCATAAAGAAACAGGTGAAATATGGAAATAAAATGGTTACTTGAAACACACAGTAGAAACAGGAGAGCCTAAAACAAAAACTATGGAGTTTTATTTGGTCAGAAATATTCTGACCAAACAATTTATCATGTCAGATAAATTATTGGTTCACCAATAAATCAGTGATGAGAAGGACAAATATGAGATAGCTCAGGAAAGAAAAAAATGATTAAAAATTGATAAAAATAATGAGTAAAAATGGTTATAAAAAACAAAGAACATGTACCCAGTCTAAGAATTATAGTTATTAATATAAGGGTAATAGAATGATCTTAGATGAGTTTAGATAAAGATACAACTGAAGAAGCATTTACTCCACTGATAAAGACCTGAATATGCAGTTTGAAAAAGAACATCACATTCTGCAGAAACTAATTTAAAACATTTCTCACATATACTGAACAAAATTTACATTTGAAGAATAAACAATACTAGAAAAGTATTATCAATCCATATTGATAATTATGATTCAGTCATCCCTCCAAATGAGTTGAGGGATGACTTCTCAAAAACAAATTGTTAGAAGCCTATGGAGGAACTCTACTGAAAATGAGGGGTTTTGCAATGAGGGTGAAGTAGACTTGAGGAATGTTGAGAAAATTTGAAAGACCTACCATGACGAATAAGAGGAAGGCCTTGCTAGAGATACATGAAAGGTCTATTTGAGGGCCTTCCCTGGTGGTCCAGTGGTTAAGAATCCTTCTTCCATTGCGGAGGACTAGAGTTCGGTCCCTGGCCTGGGAAGATCCTACATACTGATAATGATAATACCAAGTGTCCGCAGGAGTGCAGAGCAAAAGGAGACCTAGTGGGGATGTTGAATGACAGAACAACCATTGAAAAATTTTTGACACTTCTTTTAAAGTTAAAAGAACATTTACTACATGACCCAGGAATACTACTTCCAAGTATTTACTCAAGAGAAGTGAAGATATATTAATACTTCCATGCAAACTCAAGTACATGAATGTTCATTTTGGCTTTATTTATAATGCGTGCTCAGTCATGTCCGACTCTTTGTGACACCATGGTTTGTAGTTCATGAGTCTCTTCTAGACAAGGATTCTGGAATGGGTTGCTATTTCCTTCTCCAGGGGATCTTCCCAACCCACGGATTGAACCCATGTCTCCTGCATTGCAGGCGGATTCTTTACCATAAGCCACCTGGGAAACCCCAAGATTTTATTCATAATGGCCCTGTCTTATTAGTCATAATCAGTTCAGATTGCTATAAGAAAAATATCATAGACAGGTGGTTTAAACAGAAATATGCTCCCCACAGCTCTGGAGGCTGGGAAATCCAAGTTCAGGGTGCCAGCAGGAATGGGTTTTGTTGAGGATCTGGTTTGTAGATGACAATCTTCTTGTTATACCAAGGAGGGCAGAGAACAAGTTCTTTTCTGTCTCTTTGTATAAAGGAACTAATTCTATCATAAGAGCTTCACCCTCATGACCTAATTAACTTCCAAAAGCCTGCTCTCCAAAAGAGCGTCACCTTGAGGATTATGATTTCCATGTAGAAATTTGAGGAGGTGGACACAAACATTCAATTCACAGCAAACCCTAAATGGTAAGCAATTTAAATATTAATCAAGAGGTAAGTGGATAAACAAATTGCCCTGCTAATAGGATAACAACATGCAAACTCAAGTACATGAGTAGTTGAATGTATCTTGAAAGAATTATGCTTAGTGAAAAAGGAAAGAAATAAAAGAACAAAAACATACGCTATATGTTGTTGACAGCATCTGATGTGACTTTGTCTAATCACTGTTTCCTGGTACTCATGGTCTTGTGTAACTCTCTTTGTATGTGGGCTGAATCTAGTGATTTGCCTTTAATGAGTAAAATACGGTAAAAGTGGCATGATGCCACATGTGAGATTAGGTTCCAAGTATTTATCAGGGAGGAGTACCTTAGTCTAGACAGGCTAGATCCAAAGAAACATGTAACTGTTTTCCTCAATTATTTTTCATCATCTGATTTGTGTTACTTAAATTTTATAGCTTTGTTTGGTTTTCCATGAAAATAAATTTATAAATAATTGCATGTGAGTTGTGAAGATGTAGGTGACATTTATTTGCATTTAGTTTTTGTATTCTTGAAAATATGATAATTACAATGTACTGCTTTTGTAATGACAGATAAGTAAATATAATTAAAAGTAAATTAACAAGTTCAGCTATGTGAAGCAAATAAGAAAACAAAAAATATATGTGAAAAAAATGAGAAAAATATGTATTTTAAAACTTTTTTGTTTTCCTATATCATCTAATTTTTCTACAAATAGCATATGTTACATTTATAATAGGAAACAACATTTTATACATCAAATGTTTTTATTTAAACTTCAGATGAATTACTATTTCCAAAATGGAGTCAGTTCATTGTCAGAAATATACTGAGCTGCATTAAACTATTTGGAAAAAGCAAATATGTGGACCTCATAGGGGCATTAGTCAGGAGAGTAAATCTTAGAATATATTTTTGAAAAAATTTTTAGCAGAGTCAAAGAATTGACTCAGATTCAGAATAAGGAAGAAAAATTGTGGGGTCAGCTATTGAGAAAAGTCTTCATGGGACGGGATAAAAACTTGAAGGAAATATAGGATTCAAACAATAGAAAGGGAAAAAAGGAAAGAACATTTTTGACAATAACCACAATTTAAGTAATAATATTTATGTGAAAACAGGTGAATCTGGTAGGAAAGCAAATTTTGGAGGGTGCACTTCAAGGTTGCTTAAGCTCTCATTAAACTCTAATGCAATGCGGGAGAGACCTGGGTTCTATCCCTGGGTTGGGAAGATTCCCTGGGGAAGGGAAAGGCTACCCACTCCAGTATTCTGGTCTGGAGAATTTCACAGATTGTATAGTCCATGGGGTCGCAAAGAGTCAGATATGACTGAGCGACTTTCACTTTCGCTATCATTAAAATTCCTATGTCATCACCATGCTAGAATTTTGTTGACCTTTTGATCAATCTCACACTTATTTTACCATTTATCTAAGGTTGCATCATTGCTATTGTGACCCTCTAATCATCTGTGGGCACAGCTTCTGCCATTTAACTTGATATCAATTTATTTCACTGAGATACATTGTGAACATATATAACACTAGCGAAATCATCTTATAATATAATTACTGTTAACACTGCCATTTTTTATTCTGGTGAAAATGTTGGTTCTTTTGGATGGAAGACTTCAGTTTTGTATAAAAAAAGTATACTGAACTGGGAATCAGAAAAACCTGTAGCCTCATTTTATTTCTAGAACTAATTTATATGAGACCTTGGTCAAATAACTTAAATTCTTTTCGAGACTGTACATAAAAGTGGTCACAAATGACCTTCTAAAAAATAGCTTCAAGCAAAGGACTGAAATGTCATCATTAAAGACATGTTAGGAGTGAGGACAGGCAAACTAGAAAGTTTTTCAGCTTTTAAGAGTTGCCTTAAAAGCAAATTTTCCTTTCAGGGGAATGTAGTAGATGATAAAAGCTGATAATTAAATTTCTGAGGATGATTGGGGTCCTAAGAGAAGTCTCTTATAGGAGTCTAGGAGTCTCACGAGGTGTGTGTGTGTGTCTGTGTGTGTGCGTGTGTGTGTGTGCATTCACGCATATGTGTGTTGGCACTGGGGGATGATTGGTATCTGTATGTAAAAGTTATAAAAACATATCTAGTAGTTTTTTATGCTACTCTTTTGGAGGAAAAAAAAAATCAGATAATGCAAAACAAAGCAAACAAAACAGAATAACCATCAAAGGAGCTACAGCAAAAACAACTAGCAGGGGTTTAGCAAACAAAACAAAACAAATATCCAGTGCCTATTGAACTCAGTAGCCACATAATATCCTCTCCTGTTTATAGCCAGAATCTTGAATAATGAGAACCAATATTGGAAACAAAGGCTACAGAAGTCTGGATAAAAGTCTGAAGTTTTCATCAACTAACATTATTGTTCAGTCGCTAAGGTGTATCTGACTCTTTGCAATCCCATAGATGCAGCACGCCAGGTTTCCCTGGATTTCACTATCTCTCAGTTTACTCAAACTCATGTCCATTGAGTTGATGATGCCACCCAACCTTCTCATCTTCTGTCACCTCCTTCTCTTCCTGCCTTCAATCTTTCCCAGCATCAGGGTCTTTCCCAATGAGCTGGTTCTTCGCATCAGGTGGCCAAAACACTGGAGCTTCAGCTTCAGCATCTGCACTTTCAGTGACTATTCAGGGTTGATTTTCTTTAGGATTGACTCGTTTGATTTCCTTTCTGTCCAAGAGACTCACAAGAGTCTTCTCCAGCACCACTTGATAAAAGTCAACAATATTTATCAACTAACATTTTCTGAGCACTTATTACGTGCTAGGTAATTTGCTAAGTTTTCATAATATACCTACAAATAAGGAAACTGACCTTGAAGTTCTTCTATATTTGTTTTGGGTTTTAAAATTCTATGAAAACAGAGCCCCTTCCTTAGAATTACACTTCTGCATTGAGTCTCCCAGATGTTAAATGGAATACAAATAAATCACTACCTGAAGCCCTTCTCCAGAAAAATCTAAATTGACTCCTTCCCTGATGGAGGAGAGACTACAAAGTTGAATTTGGAGCATGTATTGGAAATGTTAGTAATGGAAAAGTAAACGTCCTCAAAAATTCAGTTCTTTGGAGGCTTTTGTGAGGTGGTTACCAACTGTTAGTGGAAAAAGTTGGTGAAACTCAGAAGTTCTACATGACATGTGAAAGATACAGATTGCTTTGTTATTAAAATAAGCAGTTCATCTTGTCACCTTGAGGGGTTAATATGGCACAATAGTTTTTGTCTTTTTTTTTTTTAAACTCACCAATGAAATCCAGTTAAAACTTCCTTGTATATGTGTATATACATTGACAAAGAAGCTCACTGGGCTTGAGGGTTCTATAAAAGGCCCATGACGATAATATACCTTGGGTTTAAAATAATCTCCTAGGGCATGCTGCATCTCGTTGCTTCTCAATAGAAATAGCTCACACCAGCTGTTTCTTTCCACTCCCATAAGCCCTAAATGAGTAAACGTGAGCCAAACGGCTATGTAGTCATCTCGTTGGCATCCAAATTCTACATTGGTCTCCCTCAGTTAGAAAAATATTTGGTGTATCCTGGTTCAACCTGCTGCACTTGTATTTACAGTCAGAGAACACAGTCCTCTTTCTTAAAATATCTTGAAATGAGTAATGCAAAAAAAAGCCAGGAATACCACAGGAAAAGGTTAATACTAACTCCAGCTTTTGTCTACCGTGCACCCCTTATGTTTTCTGCCTTGGCAGTTCTTAACCCTCTCAAAAAGCAATGGCTTCCTTAACATTACCTGCCAGCAAAATCACAACCCACAGCATGTGTGTTTCATTTCACAGATATGGGGGAAGTTCAGCTTAACTTGGCAGGGCTTTTTGCTTGGTGGTGGTGAGAAGGTTCCTGATTCTGCTCCATGGACATCTGCTTTAAAGTTGACAGTCTGTCCAGAATATACTGTATGACTTTGACTGTCTCCCCTTGATAGTTGCAGCCTCTGATAAAAATTAATAAATCTCATATGGACACTTTCTTTCCTCCTTATCTTCTGCCAGCAATGGCTATTTAGTGTGGTTCTCATTTGTGACCTTATGAGGCTAGGGAAAATTATGCTTTCTGACTAGATGAGGGGATGGTTGTTTATGTTATGATGGAAGAAAGGATAGGATCTTTAAAATAAACACTGATTTCCTGTCGCTTCCTTTCTATAGCTAGTGAAGTGAACGTGCAGCCATACAAAGGATTGTTCGTGCTGGCTGCTCTGTCTGGTAGATGGTTTTTCATCTGGACCAATTTTCCCTCTAAAACAAATAATTAGAGTGTAGTAAGCCCCCTTTTTCTTATTTTAACCTTTTAACACTGCAAATTCACATACCCTTGTTACTGAGGCTTTTGCAATCACTTAGGGACCTATGTGTTACCTGCACTTGGAATGATGTTTTGAATTAAAAACAATAAAAGCATAAACCCCAGTAATACTTTAAACCTCTCGAGTTCCAAGTATCTTATGACAAAGAATAAGAAGATTATAATGATGAAATAAAATACCAGTTTTAAGTAGGGACATAAAATGCTCTCCCTACTCCAACCTGTGAACCATATTATAGTTACATCATGAGGGTGTTTGTTATTTGTGTGTGTCTATGCTTCTGTACGTGCTGCGTGTGTCTCAGCACTCTGCTTATCTGTATGTCTCTTACCAGTGCCCTTCCCCATGGAGCTCAGTGCTGTTCCCAGCCAAATTCCACCCACCATGATTCTGTTCTGATTGGAATAAGAGCTAGAACCCACAGCAGATAGCACCTGTAGAATAACCTTCCTACTTTGGATGGGTTCTGCCCTCGCTAATTACCTTCCTAAGCTTACAGCTTTTCTATTCAAGGCTTCCCTGGTGGTTCACACGGTAAAGGATCCATCTGCAATGCAGGCGACCTGGATTTGATCCCTGGGTCGAGAAGATCCCTTGAAGAAGGGAATGGCAACTCACTCTGGTATTCTTGCCTGGAGAATTTCATAGACAGAGGAGCTTGGCTGGCTACAGTCCATCGGATTGGAAAGAGTCAGATACGACTGAATGACTAACACCATTTTCTACTCAAGGCTGAGGTCACCATACTCACCTGGAGCGTGCACTTTAGTCTGTTGGCCACAAGGTGTGCTGGTTTTCAGTTCTTTATTGTGACTTTAAAAAATATATTTCTCATTCTCAACAGTCCTTTTCCCGAGAGTTCAGAACATAATTGTCACAAGAGTTTGGAGAAGGCAGTGTTCATAGGAAGAGGAGGTTTCAGGAGACAGGAGACTTGACCCTTGAAGAAACTGTGGGATTCATTTTATTCTTTGTCCAAATCCCCAAGGGTTTCCAAAAGCTATCAGAATGACAGCCCTGTGCAATGTTAGAGCTAAAAGAAACGAGAGGGTCTTGATGTAAGTCATTCTTTATGTCAGATGGCAAGGATGTGCAAATTATCTAGATTAGAATAAGTCCATGAAAGAAGAGATCATTTCCCACTGTTGGAGGTGATGAGCTACTAGAATGTGTCCTGGAGCAGAGCTGTCACATGGTACAACAAAGGTGTCATTGTCACATGCCGAGGTATATGGAGCTGCCTGGAGCTGGGCCATAACCAGCTTACACAGCCACAGGCAGAGATCCCCTTCAGGGGCACCTGGTGTGTCTCACTTTTCTGACTGGGGAATCGGCCTGCATATCAGAGAATCCCAGCTGGTCCTGGGCCATGAACACAGATACAAAACTGTGACGTATGTGAAATTATTGGATTGGCTTCAGCTGCCCCAGGGATTCTTCTCTCATAGCTCAGTTGGTATAGAATTCACCTGCAGTGCAGGAGACCCCAGTTCAATTCCTGGGTCAGGAACATGCCCTTGAGAAGGGATAGGCTACCCCCTCCTATATTCTTGGCCTTCCCTTGTGGCTCAGCTGGTAAAGAACCCACTTGCAATGCAGGAGACCTGGTTTCTATTCCTGGGGTTGGGAAGATCCCCTGGAGAAGGGAAAGCTACCCACTCCAGTATTCTGGCCTGGAGAATTCCATGAACTGTATAGTCCATGGGGTCGCAAAGAGTCGGACACGACTGAGAGACTTCGGTTGCTCCATATCCCTGTTGTTCTGTCCCATTTCTTTGCTCTCTCCTCCCACATCTTAGCTGGCACCTCTCCAGTAACTCCTTAAAACACATATTCTTATTTTCACATTGAAAAACTTATTATTGGAGTATAGATCTTGAGATATCTGTATGCAGATCAGGAAGTAACAGTTAGAACTGGACATGGAACAACAGACTGGTTCCAAATAGGAAAAGGAGTATGTCAAGGCTGTATATTGTCACCCTGCTTATTTAACTTATATGCTGAGTATGTCATGAGAAACACTGGGCTGGATGAAGCATAAGCTGGAATCAAGATTTCTGGGAGAAATATCAGTAATCTCAGATATGCAGATGACACCACCTTTATGGCAGAAAGTGGAGAAGAACTAAAGAGCCTCTTGATGAAACTGAGAGAAAGTGAAAAAGTTGGCTTAAAGCTCAACATTCAGAAAACAAAGATCATGGCATCCGGTCCCATCACTTCATGGAAAATAGATGGGGAAATAGTGGAAACAGTGTCAGACTTTATTTTCTTGGGCTCCAAAATCACTGCAGATGGTGACTGCAGCCATGAAATTAAAAGATGCTTACTCCTTGGAAGGAAAATTATGACCAACCTAGACAGCATATTAAAAAGCAGAGGCATTACTTTGCCAATAAAGGTCTGTCTAGACAAGGCTCTGGTTTTCCCAGTAGTCATGTATAGATGTGAGAGTTGGACTATAAGGAAAGCTGAGCGCTGAAGAATTGATGCTTTTGAACTGTGGTGTTGGAGAAGACTCTTGAGAATCCCTTGGACTGCAAGGAGATCCGGCCAGTCCATCCTAAATGAGATCAGTCCTGTGTGTTCATTGGAAGGACTGATGCTGAAGCTGAAACTCCAATACTTTGGCCACCTGATGCAAACAGCTGACTCATTTGAAAAGACCCTGATGCTGGGAAAGATTGAGGGCAGCAGAAAGGGACAACAGAGGATGAGATGGTTGGATGACATCACTGACTCAGTGGACATGAGTTTGGGTGAACTCTGGGAGTTGGTGATGGACAAGGAGGTGATCCCGCGCTGTGGTCCACGGGATCGCAGAGTCAGACACGACTGAGTGACTGAAATGAACTGAACTAGCAGTTTTCTTACAGTGTTGTGTTTGTTTCTGCTGTACAGCAGACTGAATCAGTTCTATGTATACATACATCCTCTCTTTTTTAGAGTTCCTTCCCATTCAGGTCACTCCAGAGCACTGACTAAAGTTCCCTGTGCTATATAGTAGGTTCTCAGTTATTTATTTTGTACATGGTATCAACAATATATATATGTCAATCCCAATCTCCCAATTTATTCCCCCCACCACTTCCCCTATTGGTATCCTTAAATTTGTTCTCTACATCTATGTCTCTATTTCTGCTTTGCAAGTAAGTTATGACATTTGTTTTTCTCTTTCTGACATTTCACTCTATATGACAGTTTCTGGTTTCTCTTCAGAGCCTATAAATCTTTTGTCTTTTCACATGTTTTTATCTTCAGTCTAATCTTGAGTAATCTCTCTAAATATTCTTGGTTATGCAGATTTTTTTGTTTAGATCATGACCTATTATATGTTAAATATGTATTTAATGACTAAGTGAAGGATGTTAAATTTCTTTCTTTCTGGTTCTCCAGCTTTCCAACAAGAGACAGATGTGATGTTGATGAACTGGGTCTCATTTTCTATGATCTCCTAAAGTGAGGATTATTTTTATCTCCATTCTCACAACACTTTCCATATTTCTAGCTTCTGTTAACTGGTTCCACTTTCTGAAGCAGAATCTCTGGGTGTAATACCTTAAAATCTAAATATCTTTGAGTATTTATAGCATGCATCCTGGGTAAATATTATATAACAATTCATCAACATTTTATAACAATTGAAAAGATGGCAAAAAAAAAAACTGGAGTTGAAGCATGGTAATTAATATAGAACACATGGAAAACATTAAACTATCTTGAAAACCTGTACAATGCAAATGTGTCTGTATATTTTGGTAGAGGTTTAACTTATTTACTGTTAGAATTTAAAAAAAAATACATTAAAATATGAGCACTACAAAAAGGTTAAAAAGGCTGTAACTCTTGAAGTTACAAATAAGGAATTCTTGAAATGGTAACCAGTTAAGAACCAGGGCATTTCTTATCTGAGAGGGAATGTTTGCAGTATTCAGGGAGAAAAAACAACCCTGTAAAACTTAAATGCTCCATTTTTATTGCTCACAATTTATGATCCTTCAAGCTAACAATGAAAATTGCCATTAAAGAAAGAGCAGGATTTGAGATAAAAGTTATTACAACTTCCTAAATTTTTTGAAAGTGTGGACTTGTGGTATATTATCTGTTGTTTTTCCAATGAACTTTTCTCTAATTAGAAAAATTTCTAGGTATCAGTCAAGACTGATCCATTTTAAATGTGAAGTGAAAATATAGCCTGTGTAGTACAGCTGCTTCTAAATGACTCATTTGACTTGGAATGAATGGTATGCTGGTAAACCTATCACAACTCATTCGCAGCATTCACCATTTCTATAGTGGAAATACTCCTACCATGGCTAATTTCCAGCACCAAAGTGACTTCACTAAGCATGGAGTTGGGAAGGAGTGTAGTAGGCCATTATGTAGTACATCCTCCATTTAGATAGGATAAAGGTGAATAACCTTGGAGAATAGATGATAGTAAAATATAGTAAAATACTCAGAAGTGATAAAGTTTGAGTATTAACTTTTTTCTTACTATGATTATTTAATTGTAAGTTAATATAATTTAAATTTTAATAAACAACAGATTTACAAAATTCCTAAAAATTAAGCAAACTAAGAAACTCTCCAAAGGTAAACATGTTGAGGACAGTGTCCAAGTCTTTATACCCTGTTACTGTTCTCTATTTCATATCAAGTGGATTTTTATAGCTGTATATTACTATTAATATATAAGAGGAGTGATCCATTCTCTCTAAAGTAGTATGGGTAACTATTAAAATAGTAACTCCTGAATAATATTACCAAGGGTGAAGAAAAATTATTTAACTGAATGCATTTTGAATGGACATTGTAAGCCCAGATGACGCATTCAAGGAAATAGATGGAGTGTTCCTAAAAGGATAAGATGTGGCAAGAGATGAGGTATCCTCTTGATTAAAATGTCTCATGTGATTGTTCCCAATGAGATCTTTTTTCTCTCTGATGTGATTTTAGGTTTTTGATCAAAGCCAAAAGAGGCCAAAATGATCCTTTGGAATAAAAAATCTGATACATACACCCCCTCCCTCTCTAGCACCCCCCCAAGATGCACATGAGCAGATGAAACACTGAGACAATGGACAAGTGGACAACCATGCGGAGGTGTCTAAACAGGTTTACTGCTCTGCCCAGTAATAAACACCATGTAAGCTCGGAGTCTCTTATGAACTCAGGGAAAGACTGATGCCAACCAACATGAAACACTAGACTCTGTCAAGCATATCATCTTGCTGTTTGTTCCTTGCAAAGACATAAATTGACTCTCAGCCTTCTTGCCTAAATTATAAAATGTCAGAGCAGTTGTCAGAGTTAGTGCAGGCATTAAGAAAAAAAAGGTAACCAGCAAAATTAATATGTCGATTAAGAAACTCTGAAAACATTCCAGTTTTTTCTGCTGTGCACAATCAGTCTTACTCCAAGTATTTTATTAACTGTGCTTCTCAAAAATCAGTTTACTCTGTTTTTAAATACCACATACAAACTACATATGCACATACACACACATACACATTTTGCAGCTAATAAAAGGGAAAAGATATTCAGGGGAAAAGCAACAATGTGAATTATATCTCAGTAAAGTTGTTAATACAGTTAAAAGCAATAACAACTGATTTTAAAAGACGAAAAAACACACGTCATATTCATAATCCTTTAAGAATCAAAGTAATTCAATTTCTAGTACAATGATATAGCAGAGTTACTAAAACCATTATTGGTAATTTATTGTTTCTCCCTTAGACTCCATTCATGTACTACATTACTCCAACGACAGTACATGCTTCTACCATATATCAAAACGACCCATTTCTATTGGTCATGAGGAAAATCAGTTAATTCTATGAAATAGCATTGATAATAACGCAACAAAAGCCAGCACTCAGAGCATGTAATCTTCATCATAACACTCTGCAGCAACATTCACAGAGTGCTCTTTTGATATACAGACCACATCAAGTCACTTGCCTGGTCAAAACCATCAATGCTTCTCCTCATTCTTACTTGTTTGTTCGGCTGTATTGGGTCTTAGTACTGGGTCTTAGCTGTGACACACGAGACCTTTGGCGCATCACGTGGGACTTTTCACGGTAGCACACGGGCTCTCTAGTTGTGGTGGGCAGTCTCAGCAGTTGCTGTGCACAGGCTTAGTTGCTCCCTGACCTGCGGGACCATATTTCCCCAACCAGCTATCAAACCCATGTACCCTGCATTGCAAGGTGGATTCTTAACCACCAGATCCACCAGGGAAGATAACTCATCACTCTTGAAAAAAAAAATTCTAAGTGTTTTTCATAGTCTAAGAGGTCCTTCATCACCCACCCCATGCTCATATGTCCAACTTCACTTTCTGTTCCTCTCTCTCATTCTCACTCCCGTCCAGACACATGGGCCCTCTTGCTAGTTTACATACACACTAGGGCTCATTCTGTTGAGGCTTTCTGCATCTGTTGTTTCTTCTACCTTGATGTTCTTTGTCTTGATTCAAGAGGGCACTCACCGAAATGATACCTACTCAAAGAGGACATTCTTGACAACACTATCTAAAATAAGTGCCATCATTTTTCCCCCACCTCTTTAGTATTTTTAACAACACTTAAACAGCTTATTGACAGGAGATGTATTAATACATCATTTGCTATTGAATGTGTTTGACCAGAAATAGTTCAGCATTCACTTACAAAAATTGTTGACCACAGATGTTAGTTTCTGCAAAAATCCCTTGTCAATAATGTGTTAATAATACATGACTTATTATAAATTTCTTATTTAGTAGTTACGTCATTGAAATGTAGGTTTGACAATGGCCAGGGAACTATCTTTTTACTTCACATCTCATATATGACATATATTAGGTAGATCATAAATAACTGTGGCTCTGGAATTTAGCCCCAAATCTGAGTTATCTCAGAATCTGTACCACCTTGATTCACCAAGCCATTTAATTTTGCATTATTTAGTATTGTTCTTCACAAATGTATCTTTCCCAAGAGAACCCCGATAGACAGTGAAATGAATTTAGGGCACAATGTCTACTTGTCTTGATTTTGGAGATTTTTAACACGTTAAAATGATGTGGGGATAAGAATGTCCACCCTCACCACTTAGTGCTGATAGTATCTGAATAATTCAAAATTAGAAATAATTCAACATTAGAAAAAATTAAAATTATTCAGCTAGTATCTGAATAATTCAAAATTTAAAATAGTGATTAACATTATTATATAAATTGCCTAGTGAACATATACTTGCATTTCATTGGAGTCTACAAATTCTGGAATGGAATTATTGCTTTATTTATGTTAATCTTTAGTAGATTATTATACCTTTTGGGGGAGTCTAGACACCTTGGATGATGTTGTGAAAGTGTTGTACTCAATATGCCAGCAAATTTGGAAAACTCAGCAGTGGCCACAGGACTGGAAAAGGTCAGTTTTCATTCCAATCCCAAAGAAAAGCAATGCCAAAGAATGCTCAGACTACCACACAGTTGCACTCATCTCACACGCTAGTAAAGTAATGCTCAAAATTCTCCAAGCCAGGCTTCAGCAATACGTGAACCGTGAACTCCCTTATGTTCAAGCTGGTTTTAGAAAAGGCAGAGGAACCAGAGATAAAATTGCCAACATGTGCTGGATCATGGAAAAAGCAAGAGAGTTCCAGAAAAATATCTATTTCTGCTTTATTGACTATGCGAAAGCCCTTGACTGTGTGGATCACAATAAACTGTAGAAAATTCTGAAAGAGATAGGAATACCAGACCACCTGACCTGCCTCTTGAGAAATCTGTATGCAGGTCAGGAAGCAACAGTTAGAAGTGGACAAGGAACAACAGACTGGTTCCAAATAGGAAAAGGAGTACATCAAGGCTGTATATTGTCACCCTGCTTATTTAACTTCTATGCAGAGTCCATCATGAGAAACGTTGGACTGGAAGAAACACAAGCTGGAATCAAGATTGCCAGGAGAAATATCAATCACCTTAGATATGCAGATGATATCACCCTTATGGCAGAAAGTGGAGAGGAACTAAAAAGCCTCTTGATGAAAGTGAAAGAGGAGAGTGAAAAAGTTGGCTTAAAGCTCAACATTCAGAAAATGAAGATCATGGCATCTGGTCCCACTTCATGGGAAATAGACGGAGAAACAGTGGGAACAGTGTCAGGCTTTATTTTGGGGGCTCCAAAATCACTGCAGATGGTGACTGCAGCCATGAAATTAAAAGATGCTTACTCCTTGGAAGGAAAGTTATGACCAACTTAGATAGCATATTAGAAAGCAGAGACATTACTTTGCCAACAAAGGTCCATCTAGTCAAGGCTCTGGTTTTTCCTGTAGTCATGTATGGATGCGAGAGTTGGACTGTGAAGAAAGCTGAGTGCCAAAGAACTGATGCTTTTGAAATGTGGTGTTGGAGAAGACTCTTGAGAGTCCCTTGGACTGCAAGGTAATCTAACCAGTCCATTCTAAAGGAGATCAGCCCTGGGTGTTCTTTGGAAGGAATGATGCTAAAGCTCCAGTACTTTGGCCACCTCATGTGAAGAGTTGACTCCTTGGAAAAGACCCTGATGCTGGGAGGGATTGGAGGCAGGAGGAGAAGGGGACGACAGAGGATGAGATGGCTGGATGGCATCACCGACTCGATGGACATGAGTCTGAGTGAACTCCAGGAGTTGGTGATGGACAAAGAGGCCTGGCGTGCTGCAATTCATGGGATTGCAGAGTCAGATATGACTGAGTGACTGAACTGAACTGAGACACCTTGGGGGCTCCCCAGGTAGCTCAGTGGTAAAGAATCTGCCTGCCAATGCCGGACCGGCAATTTCAATCCTTGGGTCAGCCCTGGGTTGGGAAGATCCCTTGGAGAAGGAAATGGCAACCCACTCCAGTATTCTTGCCCGAGAAGTCCCATGGACAGAGGAGCCTGACAGGCTGCAGTCCATGGGCTAGTAAAAGAGTCAGACATGACTTAGCGACTAAACAACAACAAAGACACCTTAGAATGGAAGGACTTACATATGTTTTCAACTTCAATAAATACTGTCAAATAATTTTCCAATGTGGTTCTACCGATTTATGTTCCTACCAGGAATATAGGAGAGTATCCTTATTTACATTTGATGGGCTCCGTATTTTTCATTCAGTTTTTAGTTGATGTGTAGGGCAGTGTTTTTGCACTTACTTGCCACACTCCTTGGGCAACACACTCTTCTGTACCTGAGTTTTCTTGTCTGTAAAATGGGGAGAAAGAGAGCACATTATTTTTGAGAAAGAAATAATCCACACAAAGCTTTTAGTGCAGCAACAGGTACAGAACACACCAGTGCACATATTATGAGCCACACATCATAATCACTGCCACCACCACTGTTATCTGGAAGGACTATTAAACATTCAACAGCAAAAAGCAATTTTCTAGACAAAGAGATCAGCTTGTGCAAAGACAGAATGGCAGAAAAGAGCCTTCTATGTTTGAAGCACAGTGAGACATTTCCTCTTTCACCCCATGGATGTTTAGCCAGGGTGAGAGACAGAAATGTTTGACTAGTAACTAACTCAATTGTTCAGTTTTAAAGAGAGGGTTATTAAGTGCCCATTTCATTGAGAAGATTGTGCATCTCAAATAAGAAGCAAATAGTCAGTTATTTAAAACAGGGTGCGTCATGGGTGTCTCTTCCATAAGAATGAACTCAGAACAGGGCCTGCACTGTGCAGGGAATAGATCTGCTTTTTGTTTGACCAGTGGGGCTTTTTCTTAGTTTCCTTTTCAGATAAATGCGTATTATTAGAAAAGCCATGGAAAGCCCCTTTCTTTGCAGGTTAGACTATTTCTGTATCTCCTAGTATAAACAGTATCCCTGGTTGCTTTCAGTGGAGTGCAGAATCTTGTTCTTGTCTCACTGGATTTTGCCTCTGAGCAGTGTGCCAGGCAGCCTACTACAACGAGAAGCTTCCCAGACCAAAGGCCTGTTAGGTGCAGTTGCGCCCAGCCATTAACCAGCACAGCTCATAGACTCCAGAGAGGTTTCCCTGAACTACAGTTGAGTGGGCTTCACAGTTTGGAGTTTTCCTGTTGGTTTTATGCCTTGACCCTGGGCTTTTAAGACTAATGGACTCTCCAACTCACTTCCCCTGCTTCCCTTTCTGGGATTGGAAATCATAGTCACTGACTTTTGAGCAATGAGAGTGAAAGGTGGCTTTGGCTGAAAGAGTTTCACATGGGAAGGTGGGGCACCAATGTGAGAGCAAAACATTTGCACAGATCTTGTCTTACTTTCAGGATGCTGAGACCAATATTCTGGCCTCAGACCCACTGGCTGGCCCTTATTCTGAGCATCATGTGACACAGCTTTTTAAGATTCATTGCACTGAAGCCGGAAAGAAATTCTCATCTGTAGGAAGACAGGAAAGTGATCATGAACCTGGAGAAAGGAGTTCTCTTTTCAGTAGACTGGAACCTTGGTGTTCCCAGTGTGGCCTTAGGGAGAGGGGAGGGGAGGGATAAGGGAAAGCCTTATACTGCATTGGCTAAGAGTAAAAGGAACAGGTTCCAACCACAATTCTGCTAATTAATTCTATGGCTTTAGGCAAGTCATGTAACCACTCTCAGCCTATTTCTTCATCTGCGAAAGATCTGACTTCATATGGTTGATGTAAAGGCTTGTACAAGTAAAGAACACAGCAGTGGCTGGCACAGAGCAAGAATTCAATAACCAGTGCCTATTATATTCAGTGTTCTCTTTCCCTACTCTTTACCCTCTTTTCAATGGTTGACCTTGGCTCTTCCTTTAAGTC
Organism: Nanger dama; assembly: GCA_917880005.1. Lineage (NCBI taxonomy): Eukaryota > Metazoa > Chordata > Mammalia > Artiodactyla > Bovidae > Nanger > Nanger dama. The sequence goes on from CAKJTW010000075.1 coordinate 3,074,101, forward strand.
TCGTTCAGATATCTCTTCTGATTTATCCAGTAGCAGCTTCTACTGCCCTGACTGTAGCATTTATTATCTGCTGGAGTGCTCTGTTGCTCAGTCATATCCAACTCTTTGTGACCACATGGGGACCATAACCTGTCAGGCTCCTCTATCCATAGAATTTTCCAGGCAATAATACTGGAGAGGGCTACCATTTCCCACTCTGGGGGATCTTCCTGACCCAAGGTTGAACCCGCATCTATTGCGTCTCCTGCCTTGGCAGGCTAATTATTTACCCACCACCTGGGAAGTCCAGCATTTACTATACCACATTGTAAATGTAACTGTATATTTAGTTATTACTTTCTGCAAATGAGTCTAGCTAAACCTTACTTGCCATGGCATGTGACAATGAATATTAAATGGTAAAGTCAATAAATATTACATTTTATGATTATTAGAGACACAATATATCTATTTAAGCAGACTCGCCTTTATTTTCTCCAGTACCAGAAGACCCTTGCCACTGCACTTGTTTCACCAGACTGGGTACAGCACAGCAAGATGACATAGGACAATATTTGTAATGGATGCTCCTAAACTTTCCTCTCCTCTCCCTTCAGTTTATTGGTGTGCATTTCATCCTGCACATCAGAATATTTGGCAGCCTCAAATTATGAATTGCTGAATCAATCAACCATTGCAGCATACTAATACAAAATATTTTGTGAATTAAAAAATCGTGTATTTTTATAGCTTATACAAGTGAATGTTGGCTGCAATTTAGATAATCCAGACTGGAATTGCTCAGATTACCTGCAGCTGTACTGAAGATTCTACACCAGGTAGGGTTTGACTAGGGAAGTTTCTGTCTCATTTGTCTCTCATCCTCCTTCTGGAAGGGCAGACCAGTCTGGGTATGTCCTTGTCATGGGGACGGCAGAAGTACAAGAAGGTCAGTGCTGACAATCAATGTTTCCTGAGGCCTAAGCTTAGAAATGACATACAACCATTTTTTTTTTTAAATTTTGTTGATCAAGAAAGTCACATGACCGGATTTCGAACCAAACTATGAGTAAAATTCCTTTCATGATAAGAGAACTGCAAAGTCACTTGGCAAGGTTGGCAATACAGGGTAAAGAAGCAGCACGGTCCACAAACCAATCTACCACTTAGACTGCATCAAAATTTTTCCTTGGGACAACATCAGATAACTTATTCCCACAGAAATACAAATAGCTAATTAGCAATCTATCCAATGTTTCCTCTACCTAAAGACACAAATCTCTGAGTTCTATATGCTTAAAGAATTTAGGTAGTGGGATGAGGAACTTCTGCCTTTCTGAAATAACTGATCACCGGATATTTAGCAAACACATAGCATGAACTCAACACCTCAGAGAACACAGAGAGGAAAACTTTATGGTTCATGATTTAAAGAAGTCAACTGATTTATTATGAAAAAAATACTTTTAAATAAGCACTCATGAAATTGAAATTGCAAAACAATACAAGATACAATAGAATTAAGGGACCCTTTTTTTCTTTAACTCCTTCTGTGTAATGGCCACTACAATAAGTCCTGTGCAGATGTTACTTTTATTTTACCTTTGATCTTTACAATAAGATATGGAAAATCAGTTCTGATTCTAAAAAGTATACATACATAATCTTTGTGAAAAACAAATATACTTGCCCAGTAAGCCTCAAAACTGTTAAGGAAGACAAAAACGACAAAAAGTTTGAGAAAGTGTCACAGCCAAGTGGAGTCTAAGGAGATATTACAAGTAAATTAAACTGAGTATCTCTGATAGGATCTTAGAATAGAAAAAGAATATTGGGCAAAAACTGAGGAAATATGAATAAATATGGACTCTGGCTAAAAGTAATGTATCAATCTTGGCCATTAATTGTAAGAAATGTGCTATATTAATGCAAAATATTAATAATTGGAGAAAATATGTGGGAGTATATGTGAATTCTGCTATCTGTTCAGTTTTTCAATAAATCTAAAACTGTTCTGAAAGTGAAAGAAGAGAGTGAAAAAGTTGGCTTGAAGCTCAACATTCAGAAAATTAAGATCATGGCATCCGTTCCCTCACTTCATGGCAAATAGATGGAGAAACAGTGGCAGACTTTTTTTTTTTTGGCTCTAAACTCACTGTAGATGGTGATTGCAGCCATAAAATTAAAAGATGTTTACTCCTTGGAATGAAAGTTATGACTAACCTAGACAGCATATTAAAAAGCAGAGACATTACTTTGCCAACAAAGGTCCATCTAGTCAAGGCTCTGGTTTTTCCAGTGGTCATGCATGGATGTGAGAGTTGGACTGTGAAGAAAGCTGAGTGCCGGAAAATTGATGCTTTTGAACTGTGGTGTTGGAAAAGACTTGAAAGTCCCTTGGACTGCAAGGAGATCCAACCAGTCCATCCTAAAGAAGATTAGTCCTAAGTATTCATTGGAAGGACTGACACTGAAGCTGAAACTCCAATACTTTGGCCACCTGAAGAGAAGAGTTGACTCATTTGAAAAGACCCTGATGCTGGGAAAGATTGATGGTAGGAGGAGAAGGAGATGACAGAGGAGGAGGTGGTTGGATGGCATCACCAACTCAATGGGCATGAGTTTGGGTGAACTCTGGGAGTTTGTGATGGACAGGGAGGCCTCGCATGCTGTGGTTTATGGGGTTGCAAAGAGTTGGACATGACTGAGCAACTGAACTGAACTGAACTGAAAACTGTTCTAGGGACTCCCTTAGCAGTCTAGTGGTTAAGAATCCACATTGCAATGCAGGGCACACTGGTTCAATCCCTGGTCTGGGAAGATTCCCCATGCCACATGGCAACTAAGCCCATGGGCCACAACTACTGAGCCTGTGCACCTAGAGCCTGTGCTCTGCAATAAGAGAAGCCGTTGCAGTGAGAAGCCCCTGCATCACAGCTAGGAGTAGCCCACTTTTCCACAACTAGAGAAAAACTGTGTGCAGTAATGAAAATCCAGTGCAGTCAAAAGAAATAAATAAGAATAAAAAAGTATTCTAAACAGTAGTCTATTAATAAAAATATATAATAGGAAACCTGAACAAACCTATAACAAGAAAGGAAACTGAATTACAAATTAAATTTCATTTACAGTTCCACCCCCAAACTCCAGCAAAATTAACAATAAATTGAAAAAAGTAGTGTCTGACTTGTACACCAAAAACTACAAAATATTGTTTAAAAAATTAAGGAGAACTCTACAAAAATAGAAAGAATTCCATGTTTGTGGACTGGAAGACTTAGTATTACTTAAATGGTCAGAATCAAGTTGATCTATGAATTGAAATAAATCCCTACCCTTGCTTTTTAAAAATAAATTGGTAAACTGATCCTAAAATTTATATATAAATGTAAGGGAACCTAAGTAGTCAAAACAACTTCAAAAAGAACAGAGTTAGAGAGATCACACTTAGTGTCACCACATCTGCCAAGTTCTTTTGCCATGGAAGGTAACATACATATTTGCACATTGCGCTAATGGTAAAGAAACCCCTGTCAATGCAGGAGATGTAAGAGACTCGGGTTCAACCCCTAGGTCAGGAAGATCCCATGGAGTAAGAAATGGCAACTACTCTTTATCTTGCTTGGAGAACCCCATGAACAAAGGAGCATGGCAGGTATCGTCCATGGGGTCACAGAGTCAGACACAACTGAAGTGACTTAGCACACAGCACAGTGTTAGACTGTAGACATCTTTGGATACAGATGATGGCATTATTCATCCTAACACAGATGCTTTAGCCATACAGAGCCACTCTCCATTCCCCAGATGCATCCCATCTTTCACGTCTCTAGCTCCCTGCTCACCTCATCTCTATCAGTGAAGACTGACAGTTCTCTACCCTCTCTTAGTGAATGACTTCTGAACCATCAGTGCTCTACTCAAGGGTAGCCTCACTTGTGAAGTCTTCCTCTACTTTCTTCATCCCTCCCAAAACTCAGGGTGGAATGAATACTTCCTTCTCTATTAATAGCTATGATTCATGCAGGTTTTTCAGCTGTTAAAATTAATATAGTCCATTATACAGATAGGCATGCCAGGCCTCTAATGACTTGTTTTCTCAGTCATTACCAGCAGTGATGTGAAGCAAGGTAGAAGCTTGGCAAGGGTAATGAAGATGCTTTTTTAACTGTCGTAAGCTACTTGTCTTCCATGACTAATATCATTGAGAGATTTTTCCTAGGCCCACTCACTCCACAGGTTCACCTGCAAAGACAGCTCATGTCCAACTGTGCTGTCTGTGCCTTTAAGAAAAATCAATTAAGGCATTTGCACGCATGTGAAAAGTGACCATGCTAAGAAACTATCTCATTATGATTGATTTCCCCATAAAAATGACTTTCCTGTTAAAGACTCAGGTTTCCTATTAAAAGTTGGATCCCCCTAGAAACAGCTGAAGAAACTGTACTTGGCATTTGCAGTGTATCCTTCATTGTACTGACCTCGTTATATTTTTTTTAAGTGGAGAGTTGAGATCCATGGGAACTTCAGTTATGTAACATGGCTCCTAATGGAAAGCTGTATCACCCTCTTATGAAAAACACACACACACAGAACATTCATGTCAGCTTCCACTATCATTTCATCATTCTGCCTGGTGTTAACAGCTATTTGTAAGCTGGCCTTATCCACTTTATCTACATGCTGTGATTGATGAAGGCAAAGATTCTCTGTTCTGCTCTTCTCACTTTATCTTAGCAATTGTCTGATGTAGATTAGAAAATAAATGTCTATCAATATGAATGAAAGAGTGCCGGGTCCAGCCTCGGTGGATACAGGGTAATTCGAAGGTGGGGGGCGGAGTAGGCATCCTAGAAAAAACTATCTAATTACAGACAGAGAGGGACTAGGAATTTAGCAGAGAAAAAGAGGCCAAATAACTTGGTTAACACAGCGTACCAATCACCACCTACATAGGCCGCAGGCATCTTCCCATTCTCCTGAAGGAGAGGAGGCACTGAGCCCCCCAGTCCAATCTTAGAAGCCCAGGCAAAATTAGTAGGCTTGGTGGGTCCTATGCACCAGATGGGAATTCGGCCAGAAAATAGTAGGAGAGAGAGAAAGGGGCTAAATAACTTGGTTTTACGTGGGGTACCAATAAAATTCCGGACAAGGAACTTGCACCATCTGCGATGGGCCACCGGTGCCACGTGTGGGCTTGAAAACCGGGGCAAATAAGCAGACATGGAGGGCACCCACCTCCAGATGGGAATTCAGCCAGAAAACTGGGGAGCAGGAAGGAACGACATGAGGGAATCAGTCTCCGGAACTGATCCGATTTCTTTATTTTTCAGGTTTGTTTATATACCTTCGGGATGAATACAGAGTCACGTGGGGTCAGCAGACCTGACCCTTGTCACAATCAGGTGTTTCATATAAAATTATACAAAGGTCTTATGAGTTTTTACATCATCTTCTGACCATGAGGTCTGCTGACATTTTATGGCCCTTTCTGATACTGGTCAGTTAACCAGAAAGCTTATTTTTCCAGGAGTGATTTTTTTTCAGGCACCACCCTCTAAATAAAGTTGCATTCCTATAGGGTGAGGGTGTAGTGAGTTACAATCAAGAAAGAAATTTACTTAACCTAAGGTTTAACATGATTAGTCTTAAAGGTTAATACTTATTTCTCTTACGTGCTTAAAGGTTAATACTTATTTCTCCTATATGCTAGTTATGTTCATTATAAGGGCAGAGAATATGGAGATTTAGCAGCAAACATCAGCCCAACAACTGAAAATCTTTCACCAATGTTCCCTTTTCAGTCTATTTAGTCTTAAGATAGTGATAGTTACATTTTTGCATAGCAAGGACACAGTGATTTATAACAAAGTACAGTGGTCTATAACAAAAGAGAAAATTCATTAACTCAAAAAGTATAGTATTGCTAACATCAAAAACTACTATATTTCCTTTTCTATATTCCAAATACATTGATTAATATATTCCCAGGTGCCTAAGGATATGAAGGCCTGGTGGCAATCAAATGAGAAAAGCCCTGTGCTAATACTCCAAACTCTCTGTGCTGTTTATGGTTGAGAGGTTGTCACACAAGCTAGTCTGTCAGCAGAGAGGTTTGACCTGAGACATCCTTGTCACACCCAGGACAGGGAATTAGCAGTAATTATTGGCACAACAAATGAAAAACCCCTTTCACCAATATAATTCCTAATCAACCCACTAATACTATACTAATAATCTTCTAACTTCTCAAAAGAGTCTGTATTTAGAAAGTTTTAAAGCATCCCATGCCTCTCACAGCTGGGAGGCTGTAAACAATCACATGCGGCTGGACAACCTGATCAGTCAGGCTAGAGAACTTTCAGAGTTTGTAAGTTGAAACACTCTTGTCACGCCCAGGAATTTTTATTAACTGGGGCTGCAAGTTAACTCCTTCTCTGAGGGAAACGGTTATGGGGAGAGCTCCCCTAAAGTACTCTGGTTTTGGGGTAGATGCTCGGGAACAGGGGATTTCCTGAGGCTTGATCACGCCTTTGCATATGCCAAACATCCTTCCTCATGACCTTTGCCATGGGTGGAGTTCCACACACTGGCCCCCAACAAATGAGCAATGCTTCGAATGTGTTTATAAGCTAAACCCCAATGTTTCTCCCTCTACAACAGAAAATATCAATATTTTATGAATGTCTAATAGGGTTCCTACCTTATCCTCCTTTTCCCATTCCTTTCCTGGTTTTAGCACTGAAAACCCCTTGTTCTGAGAACCCTCATCCTCTCGGGTGTGCATACTAAGTCACTTCAGTCATTCCTGACTCTGCAGTCCTATGGCTTGTGGCCTGCCAGACTCCTCTGATCATGGAATTCTCCAGGTAAGAATACTGGAGTGTGTTGCCATCCTCTTCTCCAGGGGATCTTCCCTACCCAGGGATCGAACCCGGGTCTCCTGCTTTGCAGGCAGATTCTTTACCATCTGAGTCACCAGGGAAGCTTCTCCTCTTAGTCTTAGACACACTGACATAGGTGGTCACCCTAATTTCTAAGTGCTCTGCTAGTACAAACTCACAGACTCAGATGCCTTCAGAAACTCTGAGGTAATGAGAATGAGAGGTAACCAGGCTTAAGGACAAACTGGAAACCAGCCAGAGATATGCAGCTATGAACAAAAGCTGTCAATGAGCTCAGTTAGCTTGATGGCCTGCATTGCAGCCTGTGGGACAGCAGTGCTCCCAGAGTTAACAAAAGAAGGAGCAGGGATAGTTCTATTTTATATTCAACCATGCTTTTTTTCCAAAAATAAAAACCATTAATTTTGCGACTACCAAAAATTTACCATGTCAGCCTCCATTTTCTTATACATGAAGTTAATATGTAGTGAGTATGTACTGGATACACAGAATTGTGAGAAGTCAATTAGATCAAAAACACATAATGCGAATAGTTTTTATTTTAAAAAATAACACATGTGGTAGAAACATTGGATTGTGAATTTGGAACCTGGTTTTACTTGTTTTATAAGCTTAAAGAATTCTTTTAATATCTGTGGATCTCAGGTTTCCCATCAAAAATATAAGCAGGCTTGACAGCTAATTGCTGTGGTACATTATATTATTAGGATCTGATTACCTGGAGAGTGCTTTCTGGAAGGAAACTCAGTGCTAGGGATTAAGAACTCTGGCTTAGGGGATCACACAGACCCAGGCTCTGATCCTGTTTCTGTCATTTGATAGATGCGTAAGTAACCATAGGTAAATTATTTAACCTCTTCTTGACTAACTTTCCTTACGTATAAAAATGGGGATTTTAATTATGACTACCTCATGTGGTTTCTGACATCAACAGGACCAAATGAAATAATGCATGTAAAGATATTAGCGTGGAAAGTGCAAATAGATATTAGCTTATGCCATTATTAAAATCTCCATGACTAATATACACAAATTATTAAATCTAGTAATTAAAAGATGTTGAAAACAGAGTGCTTGCTAGTTTGGAATTCTCTTTCCTTTCATTTCCTAATGTTTAGGCAAAATAAAAGTTAACCCTTTAAACTTTAACACAAAATTATAACTCAGTTATACTTAATTTTTTTTAAGTTTAACCCTTTTAACTACCACGCTACTAGCCCTTTTACACTATATACAAAGCTCCTGTGTCCAGAAACAAAGTTATTCTGAAGCTTTCTTTACTCTCAGTCTCTCCTGTGGTTATAGAAGTTCATTATAGGATGTTAGTTCCTCTTCTTTTGAGCAGTTCTTTTTCCTTTTCTTTGCAGTATAGTAAAAAGAAAAAAGTGGCTTCCCATGACTATCCTCTTCCTGATTTCCTTCCAGTTTCCTTTCTCTCTTTACTTAGAAGCCAGAGCATGAAACTCAATTTTGAATCAAAATCTGAGATTACACATCAATCTCTAAACACTGCTGTTTTTGCTGGTGATGGAATTAATAAGCATTCAGTTCATTCACTCATGAAACTGCTTCTAATCTTTAAAACCTTTTTTCTTTCTTCCAGAGCTGATGTTTTAAAACACAATAAAACTGAATTTAATTTGGCATTTAAAACATCATAAAGGATGTTTGTGTGTGTGCATTAGTATGTACTGAGTATTTTCTAGAAGTCTACTTTGAGACAGCACATTAAATGTGTGTGTGTGTGTGTGTGTGTGTGTGTGTGTGTGTGTGTGTTTAAAGGCATTTAAGTAGTTCCAGCTGTTTAAGATTCAGAGATACAGAGAGACCTTGCCATTTTAGGTGACCTTCAATTAAAGCTTGCTAATGGATCAAATTTGTCTTCACCCTCCACAGGAGTTTGTTAAGGGTCTAGCCATATGGGCCCTGGGTAATGGACAAATCAGCACCAAATTAAACTAACATTATTACTATGGGTTAATTGTGTAGGAACAGAGATGGACTTACTATGCAAACATCTTTGGGTAAGTGAAGGCCAAATAACATTATACAGACAAAAGTTTCTCAGGTCAGTGAATAAACATAATAGGTGAGAGATTGTATTATCATAGGATATATCAGTTCAGTTCAGTTCATTTGCTCAGTCGTGTCCAACTATTTGCGACCCCATGAATTGCAGCATACCCAGGCCTCCTTGTCCATTACCAACTCCCAGAGTTCATTCAAACTCACATCCATCGAGTCAGTGATGCCATCCAGCCATCTCATCCTCTGTTGTCCTCTTCTCCTCCTGCTCTCAATCCCTCCCAGCATCAGAGTCTTTTCCAGTGAGTCAACTCTTCGCATGAGGTGGCCAAAGTACTGGAGTTTCAGCTTTAGCATCATTCCTTCCAAAGAACACCCAGGGCTGATCTCCTTTAGGATGGACTGGTTGGATCTCCTTGCAGTCCAAGGGACTCTCAACAGTCTTCTCCAACACCACAGTTCAAAAGCATCAATTCTTCGGTTCTCAGCTTTCTTCACAGTCCAACTCTCACATCCATACATGATTACTGGAAAAACCATAGCCTTGACTAGACGGACCTTAGTTGGCAAAGTAATGTCTCTGCTTTTGAATATGCCATCTAGGTTGGTCACAACTTTCCTTCCAAGGAGTAAGTGTCTTTTAATTTCATGGCTGCAATACCATTTGCAGTGATTTTGGAGCCCCCCAAAATAAAGTCTGATGATGTTTCCACTGTTTCCCCATCTGCATTCAATATGCCAGCAAATTTGGAAAACTCAGCAGTGGCCACAGGACTGGAAAAGGTCAGTTTTCATTCCAATTCCAAAGAAAGGCAACGTCAAAGAATGTTCAAACTACCACACAATTGAACTTATCTCACACACTAGTAAAATAATGCTCAAAATTCTCCAAGCCAGGCTTCAGCAATATGTGAACTGTGAGCTTCCAGATGTTCAAGCTGGTTTTAGAGAAGGCAGAGGAATCAGAGATCAAATTTCCAACATCCGCTGGATCATGGAAAAAACAAGAGATTTCCAGAAAAACATCTATTTCTGCTTTATTGACTGTGCCAAAGTCTTTGACTATGTAGATCACAATAAACTGGAAAATTCTGAGAGAGATGGGAATACCAGACCACCTGACCTGCCTTCTGAGAAACCTATATGCAGGTCAGGAAGCAACAGTTAGAACTGGACATGGAACAACAGACTGGATCCAAATAGGAAAAGGAGTATGTCAAGGCTGTATACTGTCACCCTGCTTATTTAACTTCTATGCAGAGTACATCATGAGAAATGCTGGGCTGGAAGAAGCACAAGCTGGAATCAAGGTTGCCAGGAGAAATATCTATCACCTCAGATATGCAGATGACACCACCCTTATGGCAGAAAGTGAAGAGGAACTAAAAAGCCTGTTGATGAAAGTGAAAGAGGAGAGTGAAAAAGCTGGCTTAAAACTCAACATTCAGAAAACTGAGATCATGGTATCTGGTCTCATCACTTCATGGGAAATAGGATATATGGTAGTCAGAAATGCCAGGCTCAAAACAGCTCTTCCATAACAATCATTACCATGGTCACAGAACAAATGTCACTTCAGTACAAAGTTGCCCATTTAAACCTTGCACTTATGGAACAAAAAATTAATTTTTTAAAAATTAAAATGAAAACACAAAAGACTCTGAGTTACCAAAACAATCTTGAGAAAGAACAGAGCTGGAAGAATCATGTGAATTCAGACTATATTACAAAGCTACAATAGTTAAAGAAGTATGGTACTAGCTCAAAATCAGACCCATAGATCAACAGAACAGGATAAAGAACTCAGAAATAAACTCATGCACTTATCATCAATTAATCTACAACAAAGAAGAAAGACTATACAATGGAGAAAAGACAGTCTCTCAATAAGTGGTGCTGGGAAAATTGGATAGCTACATATAAAAGAATGAGACTAGAACATTCTCTAATACCATGTACAAAAATCAAATAAAAATAAATTAAAGACCTAACTGTAAGACCAGATATTATAAAACTCCTGAAAGAAAACCTATGCAGGACACACTTTGACACAAATCACAGCGACATTTTCTTGGATCTGTTTCCTAGAATAATAGAAAGAAAAGCAAAAATAAACAAATGGGGCCTAATTAAACTTGAAACCATTTGCACAGCAAAGGAAACCATAAATAAAATGAAAAGACAGTCTATAAAATGGGAGAAAATATTTGCAAATGATGTGACTGAGAAGGGATTACTTTCCAACATATACAAAGAGATCATACAACTTAACATTTAAAAAAAAACTAATAAAAAATTGGACAGAAAACCTAAATATACATTTCTCCAAAGAATACATACAGGTAACCAATAGGCACATATTGGTTGTATCACTAACCAACTATATCACTACTAGAGAAATGCTAACCAAAAATATAATGAGGTATCACTTCACATCAGTTAGAGTAGTGCTCTTCAAAATGTCTACAAATAACAGATGCTGGAGAAGGTGTCAGAAAAGGGAACCTTTCTACACTGTTGGTAAGAATGTAAATTGATGCAGCCACTATGAGCACATAATTCTACTGCTGCTGCTAAGTCGCTTCAGTCATGTCTGACCCTGTGTGATCCCATAGACAGCAGCTCACCAGGCTCCTCTGTCCCTGGGATTCTCCAGGCAAGAGCTCCAGGCAGTGCTTCAGGCAAGAGCACTGGAGTGGGTTGCCATTTCCTTCTCCAGAGCATATTATGATGGTTACTTAGAAAACTAAAAATAGAGTTACTATATGATCTAGTAATCCACTCCTGAGCATATATCCAAAGAAAACTAATTTAAAAAGATATATGTACCTAATATTCATATCAGCACTATTTATAATAGCCAAAACATGGAAACAACCTAGATGGCTGTCTACAGATGAATGGATAAAGAAGGTTATGGTACACAAAAACACACAATGGAGTATTACTCAGCCATAAAAATGAATATAATGCTATTTGTAGCAACATGAATGGACCTAGAGATTATCATGCTAAGTGAAGTAAGTCAAATACCATGTGATATTACTTATATGTAATTTAAAAAATGATACAAATGAACTTATTTACAAAACAGAAATAAACTTTCAGACATAGAAAACAAACTTATGCTTAACAAAGGGGAAAGTAGGGGGGATAAATTAGGAAATTGTGCTTAATAGAGGCATACTACTATATATAAAACAGATAAATAATCAGGACTTACTGAATAGCACAGGGAATTACATTCAATATCTTGTAATACCCTATAATGGAAAAGATTCTGAAAAAGAATATATATATAATACATGTATATGGATGTGCATCTGTGAGTGCTCAGTTGCTTCAGTTTTGTCCAACTCCACGGACCACAGCCTAACAGGCTCCTCTGTCCATCGAATTCTCCTGGCAAGAATACTGGAATGGGTTGTAATACCCTTCTCCAAAGTATTTTCCTGACTTAAGGACTGAACCCACATCTCCTTGTCTACTCTAGTAGATTACAGGTGGATTCTTTATTGCTGAGCCACCAGGGAATCCCCATATATATGTACATGTATAACTAAATTACACTGTAAATCAACTATACAACTGAAAAATTGTAAATCAACTATATTTTAATTTAGAAACATAAAATTAAAAAATAAAATCTTTATCACCTAAATATTAAACAAATCTTGTAGTCAAAATGATGCTTGATATTATTTATATTATTTGGAATTTTATTGAATTTTTAGCTTTATTTAATTTGTAACTTAATTTAGATTTTGCAGTCATAAAATAATTATAAGCATATAAAATACTTAACTGGTTTTATATTTATGTCTTTATATAGCATAATAACAGTTATTTAAGTCAATATTGGGATCCAAAACAATTTTTTTCTTTTTATATGCCTCATAATATCAAAGACATTGCTTAAGTCTGAGAAACATTGGTTAAAAGTGCCACTGAAAGAGGTAAAGAAGAAAATATTTATAGATGAACATAGAACAGAACAGTAAATAAAGATACAGGATTTAATATCAGCTGTACTTAAATTTCAGTTCCAGTTCTACATTAAATAAATCATGGGGTTTTACTTTTCTAAATCTTTGTTTTCCCAAATGAAAATGAGAATGACAACAGGAATTATCTCATACAGTTGCTATGATGACTCACTGAGATAACCTTTATAAAGGGCTTCACCCTTTGAGAGGCAGGATGGGGGTATAGTCAATATTGTGAATGGTGTAGAGAGACTTCTGGGTACAGATCATGGCCATACTATTTGCTAACTGTGTGGGAAGTTACTTGACCTCTTTGTACCTCAGTTTTCTCATTTGCAAAATGGGAACAATACAAATGCCAACCTCATGGGGTTGTTATAATGAAAACTGAGTTAACTAATGCAAAGCACACAGGGCATGGCCATGGTAAGCACCCTATGAGTGCCTCTTATTACTGTTAGTGCAGAGTTTGATGTATAGATCTCGATAAAGTTAGCTGATTTTAAAGTAGGTGTTAACTTAGTTTGGGGACCAGACCAAGATTCATTCCACTTGGAAGAATTATGACTATGGTCTTATGAAATGATCACCTGGGCTAGAAAATTAGACATAAAAAACAATCGAGGCTGAGCTAGTGGGTAATGGAGTATAGATATAGTTGACGAGTAGAAAGAGGATCCACAGACATTAGGAAGGTAAAAAGTGGTGCTAAAGTATGAGGTAGCTAGTCTAATTTGGAATGGAAGAGTGTCCCAGCATGAGTTTCAAATTTGTCTGTAGTGGGGTCTCCTGGAAGAGAAAAAAGAATCAAGAAAATGAGATTTTAGAAAGAACTTCTGAGTGTCTGCTTTTCTGGTTGTCTTTGTTGCTGTTGCTCAGTCCCTCATTCATGTCCAGTTCTTTGTGACCCCATGGGCTGCAGCACCTCAAGCTCTCCTATCCTACACTGTCTTCCTGAGTTTGCTCAAATTCATGTCCATTGAATCGATGATGTCTTATTCCAGTTCATACAGAGACACATCAGTGCTTTTGGAGAAAAGAATGATGGTAGGAACAATTACAAACAAAAATATATTTTATAGAGAGCTTTGAAATTCATTTGGACATACCTTGATATTCATATAGAGAAAGAACTGAAAGCAAGACCAATATACCCTTTGGTATGTTGGGGACTTTAGGGGAAAATGGGGATGCCCGTATCTGGAGACAAAGGCAACTGATCTCTTAGAGAGGTACCAGAAAAAAGAGAGAACCAAGTATCACATCCTACTTGATTCAATTTGTTCAGGAGTATATTTGAGATGCTACCCTGTTTCAGAACACCCTGGAGTAGACTTTTCTGGTAGTTGGCCTTCTGCATTGCAAGAAATTCTGAAAGTCAGATAACTGTCAGGAAATATTTTTAGTAACTAAACAAGAAGAGTTCAATGATCTGCGTTTCTCTAATAATTCGTGATATTGAGCATCTTTTCCTGTGCCTCTTGGCCATCTGTACGTCTTCTTTGGAGAAATGTTTATTTAGGTCTCGTGCCCTTGTTTTGATTGGGTTGTTTGTTCTTTTTGATATTGAGCTTCATGAATTATATGTATATATGTGTTGCTGTTGCTAAGTCGCTTCAGTCGTGTCCAACTCTGTGCGATCCCATAGACGGCAGCCCACCAGGCTCCCCCATCCCTGGGATTCTCCAGGTAAGAAGACTGGGAGTGGGTTGCCATTTCCTTCTCCAATGCATGAAAGTGAAAAGTAAAAGTGAAGTTGCTCAGTCGTGTCTGACTCTTAGCGACCCCAGGGACTGCAGCCTACCAGACTTCTCCATCCATGGGATTTTCCAGGCAAGAGTACTGGAGTGAGGTGCCATTGCCTTCTCCAGTATATACATGTACATATAGCTAATTCACTTTGTTGTACAGCAGAAACCAACACAACATTGTAAAGCAGTTGTGCTCCAGTAAAAAAAGAAGAGTTCAATGGATAAACAAACAAATGAGTATGTTTTGGGAGAGAATGATGCAACTCCCCCATCCATCTTCTAGACGATAAAAGAAATGCAAACTTTTCAGGTAAACCTTGCCACTGGAACAGTTTTACTACCATTGAAAGGCTAGTGGTACAGACAGTAAAGAATCTGCCTGTAATGAGGGAGACCCAGGTTTGATCCCTGGGTTGGGAAGGTCCTCTGGAGAAAGGAATAGCTACCCACTCCCGTATTTTTGCCTGGGGAATCCCATGGACCGAGGAGCCTGGTGGGCTACAATCGATGAGCTGCAAAGAGTCAGACGCGACTAAGTGACTAACACAAAGGCTCTCTTAGTGATTCTTTGTTGCACCCTCAGAGATAGTGTTGGAGAAATAGCTATATCACTACCATTTATGGGCAGACTGTAGACTCAATGACCATATTTGGTTTCTTCAAATCTTGCTGTATTTTCTTTGAAAGAAAACCCTGGGACGATTTTCATTCTCTTCTTCCCACTGGACAGTCTCTCCTGGGAAAAAAAAAGAAATGAGGTTCTGAAAAGTCATTGACAGAAAGCTAACTGAATTATATTAAAGTGAAAGAGACAGTTGACTGGAGAATAAATTAGTTTCTGTTCATCACATTAGGGACAGTTATAGTCAATAAAGTGTCAGAATCAGGAATCAGAGAGTCAAAATTTGGGTTCTTTCTACTGTCAGTGAAAAAAAATCAGAAGAGACGGATGGGGATCTTTGGGGGAACTTAACTTTGTTTCGTCTTAATTTTCACTTTTCCCTCTCTTTCCCAGAATATTCGTTTCAGTTTTATTAAGGGTGTTTTCCAGATAATTTTCTTCCCCTCCCCTGGCAAGTTGCTGTCATGAGTCACAAGCAAATCTCTGAGGAGTAACTGCCAACGGCTGATGGTTCCACCCTAGTTCATCTCTGATTGACAGACTCCCTTTAATCCCTATAGACCAGTAAAGGGGAACAATGCCTTGGGCCAAACATCCAGAACATTCTGAAAGCATTTCCTTCACTTAGACTCTGGTTAAGTCTGACAAATATGTGGGAACATTACAGAGAGACCCGACATGTTTCATGCAGCTCCTTGGAGCAGCTGGCCTGTGGCCATAGGAGAGGAGAGAAAGCTGGTCAACTGCCCAGGAGGAAGTGGGTCCATAAATAGCTGGTTGCATTTCCAGGCTAAAAAGGCACCTTCTCTGAATAACAGCAAAAGCACTGACAAGCATTTACTCATCTAAGAGTTTGCCATTTGTAAGAATCTTCCATGTCCTCGATGTAATTTAATCTTCAAAACAACTCTATGAGGTAAGCACATCAGGCTTCATGAGCCACTTTACAAAGCACTAACCTCAAGCCTAGGAAAACCTAGAATTTTTCACCCAGATGACAGAAGTTATAAAAACCAGAAGAATGTCTCAAGGCAAGGTCCTCTTGCTCTAAAGCGGTTGTCTTTTTACTAGTGTAGTAGTTTCCAAAACGTGGTCCCTGGACCAGCAGTATCAGCATCATTTGAGAACATGTTAGAAATGTAAGTTCTGAAGCCCCTTCTCAAAGACCTACTGAGTCAGATCCTGAGGTTGAGCCCAGCACTATGTTCCTACAAGCTCTCCAAGTGTGTCAGTTACCCTCTACAGATTCAGAACTGTTGTGCCAATGCCTGCATCCTAAATGAGGCTTGAGGCTTTGGATTTATCACAGGCTATATGTTTGGAGAAGAAAATGGCAACCCACTCCAGTATTCTTGCCTGGAGAATTTATGGACAGAGAGAGGAGACAGGCAGGTTACAGTCCATGGGGGTCACAAAATTAGGGCACCAGTGAGTGACTATCACTCACTCACTCACTCACTCACATACGTTTGGAAAGACTAAGGTAAATGTTGGATTTGTCAATTGATTTGACTTCCCTGTTAAAATTTAATATAGATTAAAATATATATCAACATTTTATGGAAACAAGAAGGCATAAAGTAACTGATCTTCGAAGGATTCAGAACCATGTGGCAGCATTATCACATATAAAAGGAACCGATAGATTTGCTTTTAAGACAAAATCGGACCTGCAGTTTATAGCTGTCTGGACTGTGTTACTGAGAAGTTCTGGGATCACTCTGGGAAAGAGATCTGTGATTAATTAGAAATATCTGCAGAGTTAAGGGAGCGGGACCCACATATTTGTCACATTTCGGCAAAGGAAAGAGAATATTAGTTGTGATATTTCAGTTTTGGTTCAGCCCTTACTTTTCTGGATGACCATTGGCAAACCAACAGTAATAAGTATACTTTGTAATTTTACGTGATCTTCTGACTTGGTTCATCTAAGAGATTTGTGAGAGATAATAAGGATTATTATTTTCACTTGACAGATGAGGAAAACTGAGACTTCCTGTGGGTCTTCTAATGTGTTTGCAGGTGTAAAATTCAAAATTTGTTCTATTTTGAGTCCTTTGTACCAAAATTGATGCTTCCTTTCAGCTATTTGTGTTTCAATGTTCTTACTTGACAATAGGATTTAAAATACTTTTCCTATGTATTTTATAATAAGGTACTCATTGAAATATTCTGAAAATTAGACATGTCCCTGGTAGCTCAGATAGTAAAGAATCTTCCTGGATTGCCAGAGACCCAGGTTCGATTCCTGGAGTTGGAAAGATCCCCTGGAAAGGGAATGGCAACCCACTCCAGTATTCTTACCTGGGAAATCCTATGGACAGAGGAGCCTGTTGGGCTATAGTCCATGGGGTTGCAAAGAGTCGGACATGACTGAGCAACTAACACACATATGAAATGGACATAAAAACAATATGATTTCACAGACTTTTCTGTGTCAACCTCATGAAGCTTGGCAGCAGAGGTACTAAAGAAAAGTGAATGTTTTGATTGATTCAAGCAGTGATTCTCAGAAGAGGTGATTTTGCCTCCAAGGAGACATTTGGAAATGTCTGGAGATGTTCTTGGATGTCACAACTTGGGCGGAGGAGCTGCTACTGGCACTTAAGTAATGCTGTAAACATTCTATGGGGCACAGAAAAGCCCCTACAACAAAGAATTTTCTGACCCAAGATTGAGGTTGAGAAACTTGGATTAAAATGAATGAGAAGCACACTCTTTAACCAGAGATTTATTGTCATTCAATGTAAGAGAGATAGTCTGTGCTTTCTCCATAAGCTGAGAAAGACTGCTGTGTTCTTTTATTCCTAAAATATGGTTTTCTCTATTTCCAGTCAGTGATCTAGTCCCCAGGGAACTCCTGATGCTGAGACCTCAACTCCATCACTTAGTACCTGTGTGATGTGTATCTCAGTTTCCTTGTTGATCAAATAGGAATCATTGAATCTACTTGCTAAAGCTATTGTGAAGATTAAGTGATGTGTCCATAAGACAGTTAAACTCTGGCTCATAGTCAAAGCTTCATAAATGTTAACAAACTTTTGTTATGAAAAAAATTTTGGAATACAGAGTGTCTCCACACCTTGTGCTCACTATGGTTTCTCTCCAGGAATATGAGCTGGTTATTAGTATTTCATTTTCTAAAAGGTCAACATTAACTTAAAAATCTTGTCATATTAGCATTGAACAATTAATGACATTTACTAAATATCAATGATTGTCCAATTTAGCAAAAATAAATACATTTGAAAATTTCATTCACTTAACAAAGAAGATCTGCATGCAGAGCATATTTTCATAATCACTCACATCCTTAGTTCCTTTCCCCATAATAAAAAAAACTGATAAATTTTCCATATGGCATTAATAAGGAAGGGAGAGAAAAGAGGAGTTGCTTTTCATGATTAGGAACAAATCATAGTTTTCCTTTTACTATGGTCTCCCATTTCCAAAACGAGGAAGAACTGGAGAAAGCCAAGGTACTGCGGGCAATTAACCAGACTATGACACCTAAATCTGCTGTTTTCCCTCATACTTCCTTTTCTCCTGGTATTTCTCTGGTAGTATGGCTGTGAGAAGTGGGTGAGGAATGTGGGGGTGATGAAAATGTAACCTTTAAAATACGGGTTTGTGTAAATGTACATTTACCGCTGTTTGATTTGGACGTGAAATTCTTTGCGTTTTGGTATTATTTCATTATATTCACCACTGACATCTGTTTCAAACATGTTTTCAGAATTCTCTCTATTGATTGGGTAATACTGAGAAAGAGTTTCCTAAACTGTGTTTTGGCACATTTCCTCATTACCGTAATCCTTTATCTACCCTCTCAGCACTTGAAAAAGAAAGCTTGCCTCATATCTGTCTGCCTCAAACATGTGTGCTGATACTCTAAATAAATATTAGAAAATATTAAGGTTTGGATTGAGATGAAATGGAATAGTGAAGGGAGAAGAGATCACACACTTTGGGAAAAACTTGGGAGAGATTCATTGCTGACCAGAAGCAGACCTGAGACATCCATCTCTTGATTTCTAACGTAAGACTTGTTTGCTTCCCTACACAGTAGTACTACTAGTATGGCAATGGGTCATTTCTAGCAGTATGACAGAGGGTCAGATGATATTCAGATATTCATACTTTTATAACTGGTTTTGATGGAGACATATGCCATCAAAGCTGTTAGTATGAATGTCTGCCTGCCTGCCTAGGAGCCAGGAAATACTGTTGCTTAGTTGCTAAGTCCTGTCTGACTCTTCTGTGACCCCTTAGACTGTAGCCCACCAGGTTCCTCTGTTCATGAGATTCCTCAGACAAGAATACTGGGGAGGGTTGCCATTTTCTCCTTCAGGGGATCTTCTCGACTCGGGAATTGAACGCGCATCTCCTGCACTGGCAGGCGGATTCTTGACCGCTGAGACACCAGGGGAGCCCGTGCCGAAGCTGTGCAAGAAAACTCACCAACTCTGTCATTTCAGACAAAATAGAATGAGAGATAGAAGATATAGAAAGGACTAGAACAGTCTCTTACTTTTATACTTATATACTTATTTGCACATTCGTATAGCTGTGCAAACACACGTGCATATGTAAATGCTTTATTAGGATTGCTCTATTGAATTCTCTCATATGCAAAGAACTAGCTGGAATGGATTTAGTCATCTCCTTGTCAACAAATAAGAATTTATGTTCTTTGGTTCTTCCATGGATTTTGGGGTCTGAATGTTCTTTGGAATTGTACATGCAAGAAATTTCACTAAGGGTGAGGAAGGATCACATACAGTTAGTTTTTAAAGGGAAAAAATTCTCTCTCCTCTTCTCTTGTCTTAATCTTCAGGTTTTGCTAAGTTTCTTTTCCTGTAACTTTGGGTGGAGATCAAACAGCCAAATTCCAGTGACAAGGATCAGAAGACTGTCCCTGACTTTGAGCTGCCCGAACATCTGGATAATTGCATAAAACATGCTCATATTTAATTATCAGGCCTCCACAGAAAGCCCCCGAATGAAAAAAATTTTGGTCTAACAGTGAACACTTACTTTTCAAGAAGTTGATGGGCTCAGGTTCAAGTTAGGTAACAGAATCACTTGGCATTATATCTGTCAAGGAAAGGAGAAAAGCCATCTCACCTTTGTCTGAAAACAGTGATTCTTGACTTTTCAAAATCCCATTTCCCTACTCATGGCAACAACTGAAATAGTGTATATAGTAAATGTGTCTGGACTATTTAGATGATTGGTTCAAGAGTCTACACGCAGAAGGTAGCAGAAATAAACACCTCCACCTGGATCCATTCTCACCCTCATTAAAATATATTGAGCATGATCACATCTAAGCATTTTACAAATATTATCATTTTTAATACAACAACCCTATAAATTAAATGGCATTATTACCCCCATTTTGTGTATGAGGAAAGGGAGAAGCAAAGCAGTTAAATGACAGGTAATATATTACTGCTGTTGCTGCTAAGTCGCTTCAGTCGTGTCAGACTCTTTGCGACCCCACAGATGGCAGCCCACCAGGCTCCCCGTCCCTGGGATTCTCCAGGCAAAAAGACTGGAGTGGGTTGCCATTTCCTTCTCCAATGCATGAAAGTGATAAGTGAAAACGAAGTCGCTCAGTTGTGTCCGACTTCTGTGTGACCCCATGGACTGCAGCCTACCAGGCTCCTCCACCCATGGGATTTTCCAGGCAACAGTACTGGAGTGGGTTGCCATTGCCTTCCTCCGAATATATTACTACTGAGTCTATAACAAAGGGTGCGTGTTCAGTCATGTCTGTGAACTGAAACCCACCAGGCATCTTGTCCATGGAGTTCTCCAGGCAAGAATACTGGGAGTAGGTTGACATTTCCTTCCTACTGAGCAGTTCCACCTAATAGCCACACCTGAGATTTTCTAAATATCAGATCAATGTAATCAACTCCAAGAGACACATAAAAAAATGTTTTGTTTTATAATAAAGATCTCTTGCTCTAAAATTTTATTTGATTCATTTGCTTTTGTATTTTATGAATTTCTAATTATATAACCTCTCAATAACAATATTCTGTCCAAACTAAGTATGACCCCATGGCTGAGTCCCAAACACTAGTCCCTGCCTTCCTACCTGTCACTCTACTTTCTCTGCATCACTAATACTGCCTTCCTAACACAATCTCGTACTAGAAATTCTTGACTCATACTTTTCTTTTAACTAAGGTCCCAGTCTCTCCAATTCTGTCTCCCTTGCTTCCACCACCTAGTCAAGACCCAGTTACTTCCTATTTGAACTGCCATCCTGCCATTGGATACCATCCTGTCTTTCAATTTACCTGTGTTCCATTGGCAGGGCACCTCCTAAATCTAAAACATTAAGTGATCCCTGAAAATGTTTTATAAAGACCAAAGACTAGGAAAGTTTTATCTATGTTCTTTCATGCTATGAGCGTATTGTGTTCAAAAACTCCAAATTTCTCTAAACTGTCAAGACTCATGCTAATTTATTCTCTCTATATATATATATGTATAGATATACACATATATTTAATTGGAGAAGGAAATGGTAACCCACTCCAATATTCTTGCCTGGAAAATCCCATGGATGGAGAAGCTTGGTAGGCTACAGTCCATGGGGTCTCAAAGAGTCAGACACAACTGAGCGACTTCACTTTTTTTCTTTCTATATATTTAATAGCACTTATTAGGCTTTCATTTAAATACAGAAAGTATTCAGAAGACACAAAAATATCTTATAGTTCTGCCTAAACAAAATTTTTTCACTTTGGGTAAATAAAAGGAATATGACATAACAGATAATATTTTAGAAACTTGAAGTATGCAAACACTTTTGAATGCTTTAGATGCATTTCTTTAATCCTTTGAAAGAAAGATGCATTTTTATTTAATCCTTTTAACAAGTCTGTGAATGAAATACTCTTAGTATCCCCATTTTAAAGTTGTAGAAACAAACTATAGAAATGATCCCTGAACATCATTATCAGAGAAATGCAAATCAAGACCACAATGAGGTATCATTTCTCACCAGTCAGAATGGCTGCTATCCAAAAGTCTACAAGCAATAAATGGTGGAGAGGGTGTGGAGAAAAGGAAACCCTCTTACACTGTTGGTGGGAATGCACACTAGTACAGCCACTATGGAGAACAGTGTGGAGATTCCTTCAAAAACTGGAAATAGAACTGCCTTATGACCCAGCAGTCCCACTGCTGGGCATACACACCAAGGAAACCAGAATTGAAAGAGACACATGTACCTCAATGTTCATCACAGCACTGTTTATAATAGCCAGGACATGGAAACAACCTAGATGTCCATCAGCAGATGAATGGATAAGAAAGCTGTGGTACATATACACAATGGAGTATTACTCAACCATTAAAAAGAATACATTTGAATCACTTCTAATGAGGTGGATGAAACTGGAGCCAATTATACAGAGTGAAGTAAGCCATAAAGAAAAACACCAATATAGCATACTAACACATATATATGGAATTTAGAAAAATGGTAACAATAACCCTGTATGTGAGATAGCAAAAGAGACACAGATGTATAGAACAGACTTTTGGACTCTGTGGGACAGGGGAGAGGTGGGATGATTTGGAAGAATGGCATTGAAACATGTATAATATCATATAAGAAACAAATCGCCAGTCTAGGTTTGACGCAGGATACAGGATGCTTGGGGCTGGTGCACTGGGATGACCCAGAGAGATGGTATGGGGAGAGAGGTAGGGAGAGGGGTTCAGGATTGGGAACTCATGTACACCCGTGGCAGATTCATGTCAATGTATAGCAAAACCAATACAGTATTATAAAGTAAAATAAAATAAATAAATAAAAGTAAATAAAGTTGTAGAAACAGTGGCACAGAGAGGTAGTTATCTTATTTGTACCACTTCAAATTGTGGCAGACTGGTATCAGAGGTTGCTCTTAAAGAAACTGTAGTATATATACTCATAGCTAGAAACTTTAAACTGAACAGAAAAGATATAAGACAGAGAGGAAACACATTCTTTCTTCCTAGAGCCCCTCTTCTCAAGGGAAATTACTACTGATAGTTTCTCATACATGTTTCCAGAAATAAAATTATGCCCATTCCAATTTATAAATAACCCATATTTTTACACAAAATAGATCATAATATACTTATTCTGTATATTTATATTTTCTACACCTTAACTTCATTATGTAATAATATACCTTGTAACTCTTTTCATTGCATTATTTAATAGCCAAAGAATACTTCTTTTGTATATTCATACTAAAATTTATTAAGCCAGCTCACTAGCAATGGTAAATTGAATTCTCTAAGTTTTGCTACTACAAACGAAGTTACAGTCGACATCTTTGAGTTTAAAAGCAGTTGTACTTTTTACTGATATATGGGTAGATGAAATTAAAACAGTGGAATGAGTGGGTTAAACATTATTATACATTTTAGGTAGACATTGCCAAATTATCTTTCCCCAAAAGGCTGTAACTGTTTACACTACCAAAAATAATATAAGAGAAAGTCTATTTTCCATATCCCTCCATTCATAGTTAGCACTAGATTTTATCAGATGTTAATTTTATCCTACTGTGACAGGTTAAATTCTACTGACTTTTAAATAAAGTCTGTTCATGCCAACAGACCTCTATCCTCTCTCCACTGACTCCAATATGACTTCATTTATTGGATTCTTGGAATGGTTCTTGTAGTAGACTGAAAAATAACCCTCAAAGATATCTAAATCTTAATCCTGGGAACCTATGAATGTTACCTTAAAAGGCAAAAGAGAATTTACAGAACTGATTAAATTAAGGATCTTGAGATGGAGAGATTATCTTGGATTATTCTGGTGGCCCCTAAATGTAATCACAAGCATCTTTATATGAGAAAGAAGCAGAGGGAGATTTGACTACACATGTAGGAGATACAATGATGAAGGCAAGACGTTGGAGTGATGCATGAGGAATGCACAAGGAATGCAGTGAGCTTTGAGGAGCAGGGGAAAGTAATAAAATGGATTCTCCTCCATAGCTTCCATCAAGGACTAGCCATTCCATCGTCTTGACTACAGTCTGGAGGAACTGATTTGAGATTTCTGATCTTCAGAGAGAATAAATTTTTATTGTTTGAAGCTACCAAGTTTGTAGTCATTTGTTACAACCATACAAATCTAATAAAACTCTTTTTTTTTTCCTTCAGAGTCAATTAAAATTCTTGAAAATTTGTGTTGCACCTTTCTTGAGGCTTTTCTGTGGCTTGGATGGTAAGAAATGTGCCTGCAGTGCAAGAGACCAGGGTTCAGCCCCTGAGTTGAGAAGAAGCCCTGGAGCAGGGAATGGCTACCCACTCCAGTATTCTTGCCTGGAGAATTCCATGAACAGAGGAGCCTACAGGTCGGCTAAGATCCTAAATAAAGTAATAACATTTCAGAAAGTGAGACCTCAAAGAGCTACTGAGCCTTTTAATTATACAGATGTGCAAATAGGACCTGCCCTTTGTTATGTGACTCACCCATGCCCCAACCAGATTAGGACTTCATCCTCTGACTCCCAGCACAGAGACCCTTTTGCTGCACTTTTTGCTTCCAGAGAACCACTGATCCCTTCATTTCTATTACATAAAATTTAGTGCCAAATTATGATAGATTCTTCCCTAGCACAGGAATAAAGTTATATTTTAATTTTTATTTATTTCAAAATATATTTTAATTTCTCTTGAGAGTTTTTTTCTTTGTCCTCCATGTTCTTTAGACGTATATTATCTAATATAGTAGTATTTGGAGGTTTCAGGTAATTTTGGTGATTAATATTTGGTTCAATTCCATCATTGTCTGAGAATATATAATTTCTATTATTTGTATTTGTTAAGGCATGTTTTATGGCCATGAATGTAGTCTATATTGGTGAATGTTCCATATGAGCTTGAGGAAAATGTATGTTTTGTTATTGTTGGAGAAAGTGGTCTATAGATATCAACACTGTTCCCTTGACTGATGATGCTGTTAAACTCAAGTATATCATTACTGATTTTACACATGCTAGATCTGTCCATTTCTGACAGAAGAGATGCTGAACTCTCCAACTACTATAGTGGGTAGATCTATTTTGTTCTTGCCATTCTATCAGTTTTTGACTAATACTTTTTGGCACTGTGTCCAATAGGCACATATACATTAAAGATTGTTATGTTCTCTTGGAGAAGTGATTCCCTTATTATTACGTAATGACTTTCTTTATCCTGACAATTTTATTTTCTCTGAAATTGGTTCTGTCTGAAATTAATACAGTATTTCCCACTTAATTTTTTATCAGAGTTAACACTGTATGTTTTTCTCTGTTCCTTTATTTTTAATCTTCGTGTATTTTTACATTGGGGCTTCCTTCATAGCTCAGTCAGTAAAGAATCTGCCTGCAATGAAGGAGACCCAGGTTTGATTCCTGGGTCAAGAAGATCCCCTGGAGAAGGAAAGGGCAACCCACTCCAGTATTCTTGCCTAGAGAATCCCATGGACAGAGGAGCCTGGCAGGCTACAGTCTATGCTGTCGTAAGAGTCAGATACGACTGAGCAACTAAGCACACAGCACACATTTTTATATTTTTAATAGGTTTCTTTCAGGCAATATGTAGTTGGGCCTTATTTCTTGATTCACTCTGACAATCTCTTTTAATTGGTGTATTCAAAGCATTTTAAGTAATAATCTATAGAACTGGATTAATATTTACATATTTGTTACTGTTTTTACCCTTCTTTATTCCTATTTTTGTCTTCCATTCTCTTCTGTTTTCTGTGGTTTTAGCTGACCATTTTATAGACTCCATTTTCTTTCCTTTATCAGCATGCAATTATATTTCTTTTATATATCATCATCATCAGTTCAGTTGCTCAGTCGTGTCTGACTCTCTGAGACCCCATGAACCGCAGCACGCCAGGCCTCCCTGTCCAACACCAACTCCTAGAGTCCACCCAAACCCATGGCCACTCAGTCGGTGATGCCATTCAACCATCTCATCCTCTGTTGTCCCCTTCTCCTCCTGCCCTCAATCTTTCCCAGCATCAGGGTCTTTTTCCAATGAGTCAGCTCTTCGCATCAGGTGGCCAAAGTATTGGAGTTTCAGCTTCAACGTCAGTACTACCAATAAACACTCAGGACTGATCTCCTTTAGGATGGACTGGCTGGATCTCCCTTGCAGTCAAGGGACTCTCAACAGTCTTCTCCAACACCACAGTTCAAAAGCATCAATTCTTCGGTGCTCAGCTTTCTTCACAGTCCAACTCTCACATCCATACATGACTACTGGAAAAACCATAGCCTTGACTAGACAGACCTTCGTTGACAAAGTAATGTCTCTGATTTTGATTATGCTGTCTAGGTTGGTCATAACTTTCCTTCCAAGGAGTAAGCATCTTTTAATTTCATGGCTGCAATCACCATCTGCAGTGATTTTGGAGCCCAGAAAAATAAACTCAGCCACTGTTTCCCTATCTATTTGCCATGAAGTGATGGGACCAGATGCCATGATCTTCGTTTTCTGAATTTTGAGCTTTAAGCCAACTTTTTCACTCTCCTCTTTCACTTTCATCAACAGGCTTTTTAGTTCCTCTTCACTTTCTGCCATAAGGGTGATGTCATCTGCATATCTGAGGTTACTGATATTTCTCCTGGCAATCTTGATTCCAGTTTGTGCATCTTCCAGCCCAGTGTTTCTCATGATGTACTCTGCATAGCAGTTAAATAAGCAGGGTGACAATATACAGCCTTGACATACTCCTTTTCCTATTTGGAACCAGTCTGTTGTTCCATGTCCAGTTCTAACTGTTGCTTCCTGACCTCCATACTGGTTTCTCAAGAGGCAGGTCAGGTGGTCTGGGATTCTCATCTCTTTCAGAATTTTCCACAGTTTATTGTGATCCACACAGTCAAAGGCTTTGGCATAGTCAGTAAAGCAGAAATAGATGTTTTTCTGGAACTCTCTTGTTTTTTTTTGATGATCGATCAGATTTGGCAAGTTGATCTCTGGTTCCTCTGCCTTTTCTAAAACCAACTTGAACATCTGGAAGTTCATGGTTCATGTATTGCTGAAGCCTGGCTTGGAGAATTTTAAGCTTTACTTTATATATATTTTTAGTGATTGCCATAGAATTTGCAATACAGATTACAATTAATCCAAGTCTACTTTTAAATAACACTGCACAGTTTTAAGGGTAGTCCAACTACTTTATAATAACAAAACCAAATGTCTTCTTCCATTCCTCAGATCATTGCTATCATTTATTACTTAAACATAAGCTATTATCATAGAACATATTGCTGCTGTATTATTCTGAACAAGATGTTGTCTGATCGATCAAGGATAAGAAAAATAAAAGTTTTCGTTTCTCCTTCACTTAATGTTTCTTGAGTGCTCTACCTTTTGTTATATAGATCTTAGTTTCTGACCTATATTACATTCCTTTTCTTTTAAACAATTTCTTTTAACATTTTCCACAAGACAAGTCTTTTGGCAAGAAAGTTCCCAAATTTTTGTTTTTCTTGGGAAGTATTTCTCTTCACTTTGGGTGCATAATTTCACAGGATTCAGAGTTCTAGGTTGGAGGAGTTTTTCTCTCAACACTCTACTCTCTTCTTGCTCATACAAGGTCTTAAAATGTACATGGAATTTGTTTTAAGCAGATTTTAAAATTGGGGTCCATGAGATCCCAACTAATTAAGCAAGTCTTAAGAGCCAAAGACTTACTTTACTTTCAGTTTATTATTATTATTATTATTAAATTTTTAGCTGTGGCTCAAGGCTTGTGGGCTCTTAGTTCCCCAACCAGGGACTGAACTTGGTCCCCAGAAGTGAAAACACTGAGTCCTAACCACAGACCACTAGGGCTTTCCCTAGTTCACTACTGAATATGTTAGAGAGCCTATGCTCAGTCCTGGAAATTGTCTTGGTCAATTCAGGCTGCTAAAACAAAGTACCATAGACTAGGTGACTTATTTCACATCATTCTGGGGGCAAAAGTCCGAGATCAGGGTGTAAACAGGGTCAGATTCTAATGAGAACCATTTTCTGGACTACAGACTGCTCACTATTCTCACAGGACAAAAGGACAGCTCCTTGGCTCTCTGTCGTCTTCATTTAAGGCACTAATTCTGTTCATGAGAACTCCACTCTCATGATGTAATTACTTCCCAAAGGCCCCACCTCCAAATACTACTATATTGGAATGAAGATTTCAACATATTAGTTTTAGGGGAGGGGCACATTCAGTCCATTGCAGGTATCTTAAGGCGACAGGTACCACAACCATAGGAAAATTTAGGCAAGGCTAAAATGAAGCAAAACTATTTTTTCCTTCTATCGTATACTTCAGTTCAGTTCAGTTGCTCAGTCGTGTCTGACTCTTTGCAACTGCATGGACTGCAGCACAGCAGGCTTCCCTGTCCATCACCAACTCCCAGAGCTTGCTTAGAGTCATGTCCATTGACTCAGGGATGCCATCCAACCCTCTTATCCTCTGGCATCCCCTTCTCCTCCTGTTTTCAGTCTTTCCCAGCATCAAGGTTTTTTCCCAATGAGTCGATTCTTCAGATCAGGTGGCCAAAGTATTGGAGCTTCCAATACTTCCAATGAATATTCAGGACTGATTTCCTTTAGGATTGATTTCCTAAATAAATTTCCTTTAGGATTGATTTTATACTTACTTTTTAATATTATATGGGGGACAATGCTTAAATTTAATGGGGTCTCCAAGTGTAACTATAATTTCAGCCCCGTGGATGAATGCTAAGTCACTTCAGTGGTCTCTGACTCTGTGACCCTATGGATTATAGACTTCCAGGCTCCTTTGTCCATGGGTTTCTCCAGGCAAGAATACTGGAGTGGGTTGCCATGCCCTCCTTCAGGGGATCTTCCCAATCCAGGGATTGAACCCATGTCCATAAGTCTCCTGCATTGACAGAAGGGTTCTTTACCACTAGCACTGCCTGAGAAGCTCAATTTTAGCCTCAGTATTAATTAAATCTATGAAGCTTTGTTAATTGGTGCACTTTAGTAAATGGTGAAGTTAACTTACAACCTATGTTGTAGAAATAGAAACATCTTGATTTTTGCTCTATAAAAATTTTATCTATATAATTATCATATATAATTTGCCTTATATAATCGTTATCTTTTAAATTTTGGATTTTCAGTTGAGTCAGCTTGTGTTCCTGTTTGGCTCATACTAGCATGTTAGTTTGGAGAAGGCAATGGCACCCCACTCCAGTACTCTTGCCTGGAAAATCTCATGGATGGAGGAGACTGGTAGGCTGCAGTCCATGGGGTCTCGAAGTGTTGGACACAACTGAGCGACTTCCCTTTCACTTTTCCTTTTCCTGCACTGGAGAAGGAAATGGCAACCCACTCCAGTGTTCTTGCCTGGAGAATCCCAGGGATAGCAGAGCCTGGTGGACTGCTGCCTATGGGTTGCACAGAGTAGAACACGACTGAAGCGACTTAGCAGCAGCAGCAGCAGTAGCAGCAGCATGTTCATTGTGGAGATAGTGAGAAGAGAGCAGATTTCTGAGTGTGGTTGGAGAGAGAACAAAGAGGATTTGTGAGCCAAGAACATTACAAGGTTTTCAGGGACAGTAACTGGGTAAAGAGAGAGAGTTACTGTCAACTGATATGGAAACCAATCAGGAGGAATAAGTTTTGGATGGAGAAAAGGGAAGAGTTCAGTGTGAGGCATGGAATAACCTACTTAATGTGGTACTGAATTCTCAGACTTGAACTATTTTGTGCCAAAGGAGGAGAAAGTAAGGGACACAAAGACAGATAAAATGAGAGAAAAAAAGGAAAGTAATTGTTTAGGATTTTGTTAGATGATTTGTGAGTAAGGTAGAAAAATGAACAAGATTTAAGAAGCCATGTGGCTCTAAACCTTAGTCTCTAACTGTATGGTAGCTGATATTTTAGTCTGTATCACCTTATAATACTGAAGAATATTACAGATCCTGCCCCACAAGGTTAACACAATAGTTTTGTAGTTTTAGGACTCATTGATTGCCATAGAATATACTGAGTGAAAGCAACTATAAAACCATTCCTTTTTAAATGAATAAAAATATATTAAATGCATCATGTGCATTTAAAAATGCACTTTTCATATGTGCATGCGTGCTAAGTTGCTTCAGTCATGTCTGACTCTTTGTGACCCCATGGACTGTACCCTACCAGGCTCCTTTGTCCATGGGATTCTCTAGGCAAGAATACTGGAGTGGGTGGCCATGCCCTGCTCCAGGGGATCTTCCTGACCCAGGGATCGAACCCAAGTCTCATGTCTCTTGCATTGGCAAGCAAGTTCTTTACCACTAGCACCACACACTGGAGTCTTCTACTTAGTTACAATATTTGATATGTAGGTAGATTCATTAACTACTTCACTATCTCTACTTAGACTTACATGTCTTTAATCTACATTCCACAGATTGGGTTGTAGGTCCAAAACAGGTTCTAAAATGAAAAGTTTTCCAGAGAAAATAAATTAAGAATTAGCCAAAACAAACAGTCATTCTGCTCAGCTAACCAAAATTAACAGCTATAAGGAAAGAGTGTGCAGCTAGATAAGTTTTAGCAACTTCTTTGTGCCTTCAAAAGACAAATTACCACCTATTTTCTTGGAAAAATTTATTTGCCATTGTGAAATACGATGTCTCAACAGAAACTCTGTAGGCCAAGTTTTGGTTGAGATCCTAGGACAATCAGGGGAAATTTGCAATAGACAATTGGGGGAAATTTTAATTATTTTTTGCAATTATTTAGGATTCTAATTTTGCAATGGAAAAACAAAAAGATGTGGTTCTGTGGCCAGACAGGGGATTTAACAGTATCCCAGTTTCATTGTTTCTCTAGAAGACATCTCTATTGTAGACAAGTCCACTGGGGTTTATCCTCTGTATATAATATTGAGTTGGCCAGGAAGTTTGTTTGGGTTTTTCTATAAGCTGTTATGGAAAAAACCCAAACGAACTTTTGGGCCAGCCCAATACAATAAATCAAACCTCCATGTGCTTCCTTTCGTATCCTCCCAGCTTGGTTTTTGTCTCCTTTAGAAGAGCTTTCCTTATCAATTTACCTCTTCTTATCAACAGTCAGTATTTTCTTAGTATACTTTTCTAAAATGCTTGCTAGTGGCCCAAACTGTACTAGAAGTAAAAGGAATGAAAAATTGTATAGGACATTGTCTCAATACTCTGAAGCCCAGTGGCCACACAAAGGAAAACAGTGTTCCTTTCTACCTGGAACACTGGGATTTTAAAAAGGCTTAGGCAGGAGGTGATGCTTAGGTTAGTAGATACTTAGATAGTAGATATTTTCCAAGGAAATAAAACAAGAGAGGTGACTAGAACTAACATTTCCAAAATCAGTAGCTCAGCATCTTAGGGCCTAACCCATAAGCAAGTGAGTAAAAGTTGCCCAGTCATGTCTGACTCTTTGCGGTCCCATGGACTATACAGCCCCTGGAATTCTCCAGGCCAGAATACTGGAGAGGGTAGCTGTTCCTTCCTCCAGAGGATCTTCTCTACCTAGGGATTGAACCCAGGTCTCCTGCATTACCAACCGAGCCACCAGGGAAGCTCCCCATAGGCAAAGGGGGCCATTTACAAGTTTAGACTAATGGAATCATACCCTAGAATTTGATGTTCAAAATACTGCTCTGAAGGAGTGTACTGGTAGGTGATCTCGACAGTGATCTGCTGGTAAGAGGGACTTCCTGGTCCAGTGACTAAGACTCTGTGCTCCCAGTATAGAAGGCCCAGGTTTGATTCCTGGTCAGGAAACTAGACTCCACATACCACAACTGATAGTTCAAATGCTACAGCTAAAAATCTCACAAGATGCAACTAAAAAAGATCACATGTACTGCAACTAAGACGAGCCACAGCAAAGTAAACAAATAAATATTAAAAAAGAAAAAGATTGCTGGTAAGGAGAGCTAAGAGACAAGTGCCATATTTCATGCCAGTGCTGAGACAATCATTCTGGAAAGAAGTAAGAGAATGTTAAGCAGTACTTATCCTCTGGGTCGATGTTAGGATTAAAATTCCTTCTGCTGCTGCTGCTTAGTTGCGTCAGTCATGTCCGACTCTGTGCGACCGCGTAGATGGCTCCTCTGTCCACCCCATAGATGGCTCTTCCGTCCCTGGGATTCTCCAGTCAAGAACACTGGAGTGGGTTGCCATTTCCTTCTCCAGTGCATGAAAGGGAAAAGTGAAGGTGAAGCTGCTCAGTCGTGTCTGACTCTTCGCGACCCCATGGACTGCAGCCTACCAGGCTCTTCCGTCCATGGGATTTTCCAGGCAAGAGTACTGGAGTGGGGTGCCATTGCCATCTCCGAAGGCAATTGAGGCTTACTTGTTTTGAATGAATAAGCTTTGCTGGTGGCTCAGATGGTAAAATCTGCCTACAGTGCAGGAGATCCAGGTTTGATCCCTCAGTCAGGAAAATCCCTGAGAGGGGAATGACTACACATTCCAATATTCTTGCCTGAAGAATTCCATGGACAGAGGAGTCTGGCTACAGTCCATGAGGTCAGAGTCGAACACGACTGAGTACCACTCTCATCGTTTGAGTGAATGGATAAATAGTAATGGGAACCTAGGAGATAATGCATTCTTCACAGGGACAATACTGAGTTCACTGAGGTAACTACTTTAGAAGTCTGTGCTGAGTGCCTCCTGTAGGCCAGACACTCATTTAAGCAATAAGTATGTATCTGCTCGGTAAGAGCAGGGGCTTGGGGAGACAGAAATGAACTGCTAATAAATACATAAACAGGATCGTGTTCAAGAGTGAAAGCCTGTCGGTGATCCCACCCATGTGGGAATGCTCTGCAAGCACGCAGCTTGTAGAGCAGCCAGGGAATCAGGAGTGAGGCCTTGGCCAGAGTTACAGGTCTGTGAGTCAGTATCAGTTCATGAGTGGCCATTGATGTGATTGGAGTGAATGAGAATTCCCAGGAAAGGGACAGAGTGAGAGCCCAGAGGCTTGGGGAGCAGCAACATTTAAGCAAATGATAATATACTCATTACTCATGTATGTGGAGCCATGAGTAAGTTGCTATGGAGACTAGGAGAAAAAGAGCCATTGACTGAGCCTGCATTAGTGAAGACTTCCTCAGAGAGATGTTAACGCAGATGAGGAGAATATTCTGGGTACTCAAGAAGGTAAAGAGTTCTGCCCAAAGTATCCATGTGACAAAGGAAGGAGAGAGTGTCCTAGAGAGAGGGCAATGGGAAGGGACCTGAGGGACTTTATTGTGGTGGGTGTATACTGTGTTAAGAGTGAAGATGTGGCTGGAGATGGAGCTGAAATCGCAGGAGGACCAGCTGGACCCAGGTCAGACCCCAGTCTACATGCCTCCTGGAATATACATCACTTAAGTGCTATGCTTTGTCTTTTTTGTTAATGCACCTTTGTCTATTGTCTTTATGCTTTCTTTGTCTTTTTGTTTTTAACCTTGCCTTTCTGTGATCTTATCAAGCTCTTTGTGAGCAGAGATCTTTGCTTCCTTTATTCCTTTCCCCTTATGTCTTACATCATTCTGTTACTCAGTTTGATTTCAGAGGCTTATTTTAAAAACTAATTTAAAGGCAATATTATTTCTCAGATATGGAGAGACTCATAGACTTGGCATTCCTTTCACAAATGACCAAAGATAAGTAGATGACTTTTGTGGGATTTAGGGTATGATTCTTTTACATACAGAACACTTTTGATTGGCTAAGCAGCAAAATAGGCAGATTTTTTATGTTGCGAGAGAAGCCTTAACAAATGTAGGGCAAGTCAAATAGCAAATGTAGAGATGCAATACTTTGGCCAACTTGATGCAAAAACTGACTCATTGGA
Organism: Nanger dama; assembly: GCA_917880005.1. Lineage (NCBI taxonomy): Eukaryota > Metazoa > Chordata > Mammalia > Artiodactyla > Bovidae > Nanger > Nanger dama. Next base: position 3,108,245 of record CAKJTW010000075.1, read on the forward strand.
AAAGACCCTGATACTGGAAAAAATTGAAGGTGGGAGGAGAAGGGGATGACAGAGGACGAGATGATTGGATGGCATCACTGACTCGATGGACATTAGTTTGAGCTGGTGATGGACAGGGAAGCCTGGCGTGCTGCAGTCCATGGGGTCTCAAAGAGTCGGACACAACTAAGTGGCTGAACTGAACAGAGAGATGTAATGGAAAATAGTGACGTTTAAGAGTTGAATGTGGCTAGTGAGCTGATCCAGAATTATTATGAGCATGTACGCGCGTGTGTGTGTGTGTACTTCATTATGAGTCTGACATGTCCAGAGAGTGATACAGGTGGGAATATCATCTCCACAGAAATAGCGAGGTTTTTATATTTAAACCTCTAATCGTTACCTCCCCGCCCAAGAAAAAGTCTGGGAGAGGCTGATAACTTCTACCTCATAGAGCACTTAGCATGATTTCAGCACAAATAGCTCAGAAATAATTTAAAACAAAGCTATTCAGTTGAGATGGTTAATATTATCTACAAAGACATACTCCTGCTTCACCAGCGTCACTAGCAGCTGCAGTTTCCTAACAACCCTCCACTTTGGGTCTTTGCCAAGCCCTTCCCCCTTCATCACCATGCCTGGCCATTTCCTCATACGTGGGAAAAAACACATTGGTAAATGTTCACAATTTTGTAGCTTCATGCCAATGATATTTCAGCTCCTCCACCATCCATCTAAACAGAGTGTCACCCCTGCTGAGGAGTTGAATGCTTACTCCCTGTTGTCTACTTGTTCCCCCTTTTCTTTCCATAAATGTTTTAGTATTTCATTATTCAACAAACTATCTAGTTCAAGGGAACATTTTACAGGTAAAGAAACTGAGACTCAGGGAAATTCCCTGGCAGTTTGGTAGTTAAGACTGCACCTCCTGTGGCCCCTGACCCTGCAGGGGCCACAGGTTCGATTCCTGGTCAGGGAACTAAGATCCCACATGCCACATGGTGTGGCTGAAGGAAAAAAAAAAGAGAGAGAGAGAGAGAGATCCAAACAGATGAAAGGAATGACTCAAAGGCACAGAGCCAGTTTGTGGCAGAACTAGATAGAAGCAGGTGGTCTCATTAGAGGGCACTTTTCTTTCTGTCCTTTCATTCCTTCTCCAGCAGGAGCAGGATCATAGGGGTCTATGTAATGCAGTTTGCAAATAAGACTAGTTTACACATCCTTCTGTGGATCTTTCTTTCCCAATCCCATCCTTTCAGACTTCCTCTTTTTTTCTTTCCATTTAACATCAAAACACCAATACTTCTAGGTTATGAATATTTCAGGGAATCCAGATAAGTAAAATTCAAAGTGGGTAAGCAGACAGAGTAAGTAAATATAATAGGGGATTGAGAAAAGGAAAGAGAATTGAACTCGCCAACTTTTGTTGTTATTATAGATGAGAAGATTCTCCTCTGAGGCAGGAAGTGGCCTGAGAATGGTTGGAGAGGGAGGAAGGGAAGAAGTGTCAGATTAACTGATTTCAGTTTTCTTATCCAGAAAAGTTTGCACTTAGAAAATGCTCGTAAGACTTCCCTGGTGGTCCAGTGGTTAGGAGTCTGCTTTTTAATGCAGGGGACATGGGTTCGATCCCTGGTCCAGGAAGATTCCACAAGCCAAGGAGCAACTAACCCCAAATGTCACAGCTGCTGAGCCGGTGCACTCAAGAGCCTGTGAGCCTGCAACCAGAGAGCCCCCCGCTCTTGCAACCAGAGCAAGCGTGTGCACAGCAATGAAGACTCAGCACAGCCAAAGGTAAATAAATAAATAATAGAATTTAAAAAGGAGACAAAGAAAATGCTGGTAGTTGGTAGGGCACACCCAGAATGTTTTCCCTTTACTCTGGCCTAAAACAAGCCAAAGACATACACGCACACATTATATTCAGAGTGTCTTCACTTGGCTCTGCCACGCAGGCGTGCTAAGTCTCGTCAGTTTTGTCTGACTCTTTGCGACCCTGTGGACGGTAGCCCACCAGGTTCCTCAGTCCATGGGCTTTTTGAGGCAAGACAACTGGAGTTGGTTGCCATGCCCTCTGCCAGGGGAACCTCCAGACCCGGGGAATGACCCCCATCTCTTGTGTCTCTCGCATTAGGCAGGCAAGTTCTTTAATACTAGTGCTACCGGGAAGCCCTGGCTCTGCAACATCCTCTGAATTTTCCCCTTTGCAAAGGGAAAAAGGCACCAAATGTTTATTTCCCTGAATGCTAAGGAGGAGCAATTTGTACAGTGTCTCTCCTGGGTTAAAAATGATCCATTCTCAGTCATGAACGGTGAGGAGAAAATATCTCAGAAGTGAATGGCAGGCTGCAGGAGGACAATCTATCTCTTGGGACCTCTTTCTTTTTAAGGAGAAGTCGCAGGAAATCTGCAGTAGTCCAGAAACCTGTTACTGCAATTCCACCATTCTTCCTGAGGCGATGGTTTGGGACAGCTCCACAGAAGAAGGTCTTCCGTTCCAGTCTCCCCTGTGAATCCTCTCTGCGTCATCATCCACCTGCAGTGGTATCCTGCTAAGTGTAGCATACCTAAAAGAGTTCCAGGGACAGGAAATTCACTCCACACTGGAGCAATTCACAACACTTAGTGACATTTTTGACTGTTAAAAGTTCTTGCTGTGCAGCATGGGGAGCCCAGTCTGGTACTCTGTGATGACCTGGATGGTTGGGATGGAGGGAGGGGAGAGAGGTTCCAGAGGGAGGGGATGTATGTATAATTATGGCTGATTCTCACTGTTGTATAGCAGAAACCAACAAAACCTTGTAAAAAGAAAAAAGAAATTTTAAGTTCTCCTTTAGAGTTTTAGCCAAAGTCCTTTCTATAGATGCTTCCCACCATACTTTATTCTTCATGGGGACACTTCTATTCCAGAATTTGGAGCCTATATGTTAAGGAATGAAAAGCAGAAAAGATCTGCTATGATGTACAATGCATTTTTAAATTGTAAATATACCTTCAAATAATAATAAAAGTGAGAACAGTGATTAACTTTCTCCGAAAGGAACATTTAATAATGTTACTTAAAAGTCATATGTTACAGAGCTCTGTAATAAGCATAAAAATTTTGTTTTTGGAAATTCTAATCCTTCAGAGGTTTCCTGAATTCTCAATATCTGGTACATGGCTTTTCACTGAAAAATTTTAAAGGAGAGTGAAGATCCTTCTTTTTCAGAGCATATTCTTTTAACCCATCCAGTACCTATCATCCATCCTTATAAAGATGTACAGTCCTAGTAATTTGGGGGTTATGAATCTGTTATATCCTCTTTGCGTGATACTACAAGCAACTTGCACCAAATATATAGGGCAACTATTATTAATTTTAATTTAATTTTATTGACATACAATAATTTGAACAAAGTTAAAGTACACAATTTGATAAATTTTGACATGTCTACATCCATGAAACCATCTCCATAATCAAGATAGTTTCTTCATATCCCTCTGTAGTTTCCCCTTCCAGATCACCACCTTCTGCCTTTGCCAACCACCGATCTCCCTTTGTCAACCACTGATCTCCCTTTGTCACTGCATATTGGTTTGCATTTTGTAGAATTCTTCATAAATAAAGTCATACTATATGCACTTGAAAAAAATTAGGAGTAGGGGACCTGGTTTCTTTAACTCCAAAATAAATATTTTAAGATTCATCCATGCTGTTGTTTGTATCAACAGCTTATTCCTTTATTGTTAAGCAGTATTTTATTGAGTGAATATATCATTCACCTTTTAGTGAACACTTGGGTGTTTCACACTGGGGCTGTTACAGATGAAGCTGCAATGAATATTTTGCTACAATCTTTGTATGGACATATATTTTCATTTCTCCTTGGTAAATATCTAAGCATAGGGTGATTAAGAGTATAGTATTACTTAATTACTGAGTATCAGTGAAGATCGATCTTTCCATCAAATTCAGCTGTAGCTCTCCACAGTGCTCCATTGACTAAATGTTATGAGGCTTTAATGAAAAATTGTAGAATAAATAAATCAGTTCCTTTTTCTAGATAACTTGCATCTCCTCTTCTTTAATCCAATCAAAAATTTAGGAGTTCCCTGGTGGTCCAGTGGTTAAGAATTTGCCTGCCAGTGAAGGGCATGCATATTTAATTGCTGGTCGAGGAAAATCCCACATACCTCAGGGCAACTAAGCCCATGCACCCACAACTAAGCCCTTAAGCCTCAGAGCCTGTGCTCTGCAACAAGAGAAGCTACCACAATGAGAAATCCGCAGACTGCAACGAAGAGTAGCCCTTGCTCAATGCAACTAGGCAAAGCCCACGTGCAGCAAGAAAACCCAGTAGAGCCAAAGACAAATTAAAAACTAATGAAACTTTTTAAAACTCATTCAAGCACACATAACTGTTTATAAAGAAGACAAAGACGTTAAGGACTTTCCCTTCCAACACAAAGCTTGTCAGTTGCAAAGATGAGCCTCAAAACCACTTTAATGTTTCCTAGAACCTATGCCTGTTTCTCCCTGTGTCTCTCTTTGCCTCTTCCTATCCCCTTCTTTCTCCCTCTCCCCTTCTTTTCCTCTCATCATGCCATTTGTGCTTGCAAGTTTTATGGAGGAAGTAAGATTTTAGTCAGCCTATGATAGGTGGGTGATACTTGAATAAGAGCAAAGAAGAAATGCCAAATGTATGGAAATAGGAAATCATGAGGTGTGTTTGGGAGACTATAAAGACACTAGCCTGAAGAACAGTGGAGATTTATATCGGGAAGTAATGGACATTGACTAATTGTCTTCCCTTGTAGCTCAGTTGGTAAAGAGTCTGCCTGCAACGCAGGAGACCCGGGTTCAATCCCTGGGTTGGGAAAGATGCCCTGGAGAAGGAAATGGCAACCCACTCCAGTATTCTTGCCTGGAGAACTGCGTGGACAGAGGAGCCTGGTGGGCTGCAGTCCATGGGGTTGCAAGAGTTGGACACATCTTAGTGACTAAACCACCACAATGGACATTAAGACTGGGATCATTATCCGAGCTGTAAGAGTTGCCACTTTTTCCTCTGAAAAGAGAACAGCTATTGATTTCTAAGAAAGAGCAAGATATGATGAACAGAAGTAATCGAGTCAACGATCTCGCTTTGTTAGAGTTAGGTTGGTTGGTTACCTATGTACTAAAATACTCCAATTATATAGCAGTGAGAAGTGGAAAGAGAAGATGGTAAAAAGAAAGAAAGGGGAAAAAAAAGAATGGAAAGGAAAGTGCTGGTGTAAAAAAACACTCAAAGGAGAAATGGCTCATATTTTGTAACTAATTATTCAGTTCAGTTCAGTCACTCAGTCGTGTCCCACTCTTTGCGACCCCATGAATTGCAGCACTCCAGGCCTCCCTGTCCATCACCAACTCCCCGGAGTTCACTCAGATTCACGTCCATCGAGTCAGTGATGCCATCCAGCCATCTCTTCCTCTGTCGTCCCCTTCAGGTACAATTAATTCTTTACTTTTTCTCTTATAACTTGCTCCTCTTTTATGTGTAATGAATCTGGTGGTTTTCTTTGGGTCATCCAAATATAAATACAAGATGGCTGGAAGATGAAACTGAGTGTAAGCAACATCAAACAATTCCCTGCAAGATGCTAAAAAAAAAAAAAAAAATTCACAGATTGATGTTTTGACAGTTTCTTCTTTGCTCCCCCAAAGAACTGCTCACCAAATTTCAGTTATTTGAGAAACCTCCATTGTTTGGTAGCAGTTATTTGAAGTTCAGCAGCATGAGGTTCATGTTTAAAATGCGTGGCTCATGTTTAGCCTCATTGGATTTCAAATGAAAAGAAGGATGTCAGACAGCATTAGTGCATAAACAACTGAAGCCCAGCCTTTAAGGAGAAGATTACAAAACTGAAAGGACTGTCAAGTTAGAGAAGTCTTAAAAGAACCTCTGGATAATGGTTTATAACGTTATCTCTCCCTAAGGACCCAAGAAATGGAAAATATATTTGTTTTTCTGAGTTGCGTTTGGCCAAACACCATAAATGCACTTCGTTAAAAGTCTTGGTGCCACAAATTCACAGGCTGGAATATGTAAAACATATGTTTAGGGGCTAATGAGGCCTTCCTTATGTGGGAATGATCCCTGGGAGATCCCCTGAGAAAGATACTCATGGAAACAGACTTTCCTGATTCCTTACATGAGCCTTAAAAATCCAATGAAGGAGCCATTCAACTGCCATGACACTGGTTTCTGTTTGCTACTTTCTTCTCTCTTCTACCCTTATTTCTTCCTTTTAAATGAAGGTAAACATTCCCTGTATCAGCCTGGAATTATGAAGTCATAGGTGTACTTGGTTTCCACATCCCAATACTAGCTTTAAGGCTGTAGTGCTGGATCTCTACCCACCGACTGAGTATGGTCTGAAGAGAGCTTGGATAGGGAGAGAAGGCTCACCCAGAGAATGATCACCAAGAGAATGATCGCTGAGTAGCTTTCAGGGCAGAGACAATGAGTGAAATGCTGCTACACAATCAAGCTCTTATTTTCACAGTAAACCTACAGAAAGAGCATAGTGGAACTGGTCAAATCTCTCCCAGCTAACAAGTGGGAGAATTGAAGTTTGGAGTAAGGAGATTGGACTCCTGTAGGAGAAGATACTGATACCTGTTTGTGTCTCCTCTCATGTGAGCAAGCCAGCTACTGCCCTGTCTGAGAACTTTCAGCAGCAGCACCCAGGTAGGGTAGAGATCCCAGACAGCACCTCCAACCCTACACACATACATATGGCAGACAGCTGATGTTGGATGATGGCAGGCAGTGTATATACACTCTGACCCCCATATCTTCTGGATGGGAAATCTCTGAGGCTCATATATGACTGACCTGCAGAGGTTTCCAGTGCAATAAAGCTACTGCTTGGGCTGAAAGAAGCACAAGCTGGATTGCCAGGAGAAATATCAATAACCTCAGATATGCAGATGACACCACCCTTATGGCAGGAAGTGCAGAGGAACAAAAGAGCCTCTTGATGAAAGTGAAAGAGGAGAGTGAAAAATTGACTTAAAGCTCAACATTCAGAAAACGAAGATCATGGCATCCACTCCCATCACTTCATGGGAAATAGATGGGGAAAGAGTGGAAACAGTGTCAGACTTTATTTTTCTGGGCTCCAAAATCACGGCAGATGGTAACTGCAGCCATGAAATTAAAAGACACTTACTCCTTGGAAGGAAAGTTATGACCCACCTAGATAACATATTCAAAAGCAGAGACATTACTTTGCCAACAAAGGTCTGTCTGGTCAAGGTTATGGTTTTTCCAGTGGTCATGTATGAGTGTGAGAGTTGGACTATAAAGAAAGTTGAGTGCTGAAGAACTGATGTTTTTGAACTGTGGTGTTGGAGAAGACTCTTGAGAGTCCCTTGGACTGCAAGGAGATCCAACCAGTCCATTCTAAAGGAGATCAGTCTTGGGTGTTCTTTGGAAGGACTGATGCTAAAGTTGAAACTCCAGTACTTTGGCCACTTCATGCAAAGAGTTGACTTACTGGAAAATACCCTAATGCTGGGAGGGATTGGGGGCAGGAGGAGAAGAGGACAACAGAGGATAAGATGGCTGGATGGCATCACCAACTTGATGGATGTGAGTTTGAGTGAACTCCCGGAGCTGGTGATGGACAGGGAGGCCTGGCGTGCTGCTATTCATGGGGTCGCAAAGAGTCGGACACGGATGAGTGACTGAACTGAGCTGAACTGAATAAATTTGTATTTCTAATAACCTGTCTTTTATCCAAATGACTCTCTAATGAGTGCTGGATCAGGCATTCAATAGAAATTAAAATCTTCAGGCTTTGTGACATACAAGGAAACTGAAGAAAAAGGTGGAAATTTCCTGAAGAAGTTGAGTGAGACATGACCAGGGACCTCACGGGAGCTGGACCTTGCAAGACAAATAGGACTGAAACAGGTCGCAAAGGGAGGCCAGGGCATTTAGCAAAAGGACTATTTTTTTTTTTTTTTTTTTTTACTGTGGTAAGACTTGCTCTAGTTGAGGCCAGTGGGAGCTGCTCCTCACTGCGGTACATGGGCTTGTCCTTGCAGTGGCTTTTCTTGTTGAGGAGCACGGTCTCTGGGACACGCAGGCTGCAGTGGTTGTGGTACCTGGGTTTAGTTGCTGTGTAGCATGTGGAGTCTTCCCAGACCAGGGATCAAACTTGTGTTGGGAGATTCTTAACCACTGGACCCCAGAAAAGTCCCAGGACTCTATTTATTAACTCTTAATTTTGAAATAATTTTATCTAAGAGTTTCAGAGATAATTGGGTTTCCTTGGTGGCTCAGCTGGTAAAGAATCCACCTGCAATGTGGGAGACCAGGGTTATGAAGATCCCCTGGCGAAGGGAACGGCTGCTCACTCCAGTATTCTGGCCTGGTGAATTCCATCAACTGTACAGTCCATGGGGTCACAAACAGACAATGAGTTGGACACAACTAAGCGACTTTCACTTCACTTTTTCAAAGAGTTCCTGGACATCCTTCACCCAGCTTCCTCTAATATCAATATTTTTCATGTCCACAGTACAATGGAAGGAATGATGCTAAAGCTGAAACTCCAGTACTTTGGCCACCTCATGCGAAGAGTTGACTCATTGGAAAAGACTCTGATCTGGGAGGGATTGGGGGCAGGAGGAGAAGGGGATGACCGAGGATGAGATGGCTGGATGGCATCACTGACTCGATGGACGTGAGTCTGAGTGAACTCCGGGAGTTGATGATGGACAGGGAGGCCTGGCGTGCTGCGATTCATGGGGTCGCAAACAGTCGGGACACGACTGAGCGACTGAACTGAACTGAACAGTGCAATCTATCAAAATTAAGATATTAGTAATGGTATAATGCCATTAACTAGACTATAGACTATTCCTATTTAAACATTTTTTTAAAACAGTAATATCCTTTTCATCTATTCCAGAATACAACCCGGGATATCAGCTTGCATTTACTCATAATCTCTCTTGGGGCTATTTCTGGCTATGGCAATTATTCCGTGCTTTAGAAAGACTGCTTACCTTTCACAATCCAAGCTATTATAAGTATTCACCTATTACAAAACCAATTTTATGGATAATAAAACTGGGATTTAAAAATGAGTAAAGAAATAGAGACACATGGGACTTTCCTAGTGGTCCAGTGGTTGAGAATCACTTTCCAGCGGTACCAACATTTGAATGCAGGGGGAATGGGCTCAGTCCCTGGTCGGGGAACAAGAACCCACATGCCACTGAGCCTGTATGCTGCAACCGAGACTCAATGCAGCCAAATAAATTAATTATTAAAAAAATAGAGACACAGACATGGAGAACCAACGTATGGATACCAAGAGGGGAAGAAGAAGATAGAATGAATTGGGAGATTGGGACTGGCATACATACACTATTGATACTATATATAAAATAGATAACCAATGAGATGAGAACCTACGCGGCAGCTCAGGGAACGTTAGTCAATGCTTTGTGGTAACCTGTATGGGAAGGAAATTCAAAAAAGAGGGGATATATGTCTACATAGAGCTGATTCACTTTGCTGTACAGTAGAAACTAACATAACACTATAAAGCAGCTATACAGCAATGAAAATTAATTTAAGAAAAGGATGGGGACAACTCATGAAGTTTCATTTATTTGTATATTTCCATAGATTCATTTCTTATTAAAAAATAAATAAAAGAAAGTAAATGTTGAGGGTCACACAAAACTAGAATTAGGACTAACCCATGTCTGACTAAGATCTCTTGGAGAAGGAAATGGCAACCTACTCCAGTATTCTTGCCTGGAAAATCCTATGGATGGAGGAATCTGGTAAGCTACAGTCCATGGGGTTGCAAAGAGTCCAGACACGATTGCGACTTCACTTCATGTCTGACTGCTCAACTATCAGTCATTCAACCACGCCACACTTCAATTTTTTTTTCTCTTTATTTTTACTCTTTCCCAACCCCTTCTCCTACCATGTCTTTCTTGACTTTTTCCTGTACATGCTCATTTTCTCCCCTTCTAGGGTTTTTCCTATGTGTAAGTCAAGAAGGAGAGGAAAGAGAATGAAATAATGCCTTTTACTATGACTTAACCATAAGGCCAGTATTTTCCAGTTTCAAACAGAATGGACCAGCAGAAACCCTACCAAAAAGTCTGTTAGAAATGGGGAGGAGCTTTATTTTTCATTGCAGCTAAAAGAAGGAGATTTTGTCAGTCCGGTGGAGGTCTCAGGGCAGATGACTTTTAATCATGAAAAGTTTTCTTTTACCATTGATCACATATCTCTTCCCCCATGCTCTTGTGCTTTTATTAATTTTGGTCTAGAGTTTTCTTTCTAAAGGTGGATAGAAGGCAAGGAGTTGCTGCTCTCCACTTGAAGTGTTAGACTGTAACAATGTCCTAGAGGAGAATGGCACAGTTCCAAGATGACCATCAGCAGCCAAGGCATTAAAAGGCTCTGTACCGTGGGAGGATATAAATCATGCTTCACACCTGGCCTTGTCTGTTTATTAGGCATTATTTGCAAAGCACTCTGCTTACCCTAGCACTCTGTAGTTAATAGCACTTTCCTTCCTGGAACAAATTTCCCCTAAAGCTGAGACTATAGAGGGTTACCTTGAGTTTTATTTATGAATGGAACCCAGAGACATAGCCTGATTGAGGAATGAATGCTGTAAAGGCTATTAGCAGATTGCAAGATGAACTTGGAGACCTCCACCTCCCCACTCCCAAGAACACTTGTGAGAAGCCACAGGGAGTCTATGCAACTGGAAAGCAGGCACTGGCTCAGCATGGGGTAGAGATGACATCACCTTTTGTGCCTGGGGCTTCTTCTTCCTCTTTTCCATTCCCTCTCCCCAGCTTGTGATAGACCAGATGCTGATAGAACAATAGGAGAAGTAGATTCTCAAATAGGATTATAAACTGTGTGTGTGGAGAGGGAGGCATGTGTGAGCTGCGAGGAACAGTGGTGATGAGAAGAAGCAGACCTTGCACTGAGAATAAGCCCTTAGAACAAATCGAGATAAATTTCTTCATTGAGAGAAGAGGAAACTGAGGTCCTAAGGGGGCACTGACTTGTACAAAGGTAACCACTTACCGGGAAAAGAGTCAGAACTAGGACCAGGGTTATTCTTCTGCAGAATTGATTGCTCCCTTCTAGAAACTGTGCTGCTTTTGTATTGAAGAGTTCAAGTCTCCAATTCTCCAAGCCCAGTCCAGGCAGATCTAAAATTGGGCAATTAAAGAATCTAGCAGTATGGCAAGAAAGTGGGCATTCTCAATAATACTAGTACCTTATATTCTTCACAAGTTAAGGCACCAATGCATATACTTAGGTAGCATAAGGGTTAAGTGCCTTACCGCTGGTTGTACCAATAGTTAATATGACCTGGTCTTGTGAATGAAAGCAAACTGTTTACATGATTACAATATTGTCTCACTAATATACCATCAGTGTGTTAACTCTTTGTGACCCCATGGACTGTAGCCCACCAAGCTCCTCTGTCCATGGAACTCTCCAGGCAAGAATACTGGAGTGGGTTGCCATTCCCTTCTCCAAGGGACCTTCTTGAGCTGGAGAGAGAACCCAAGTCTCTTGCATTATAGACAGATTATTTACCATCTGAGGCACCATGGAAGCCCCATTCCCTACAAACTTCACAAGGCAAATAAGAGTATCTGTTTGGGTCACATCTCTTTCTATAATTAAAACATTGTTATTGAAACCTCCCATAGCACTGTCCTTTGGAGAACACATCCTAATTCCATTTCCACACAGTTTGTGTATTTATTCAGTCAATATTTAATACTATTAGTTCAGTTCAGTCACTCGGTCGTGTCGGACTCTTTGTGACCGCATGGACTACAGCATGCCAGGCCTCCCTGTCCATCACCAACTCCCCGGAGTTTACTCAAACTCATGTCCATCAAGTCAGAAATGCCATCCAACCATCTCTTCCTTTGTCGTCCCCTTCTCCTCTCGCCTTCAATCTTTCCCAGCATCAGGGGCTTTTCAAATGAGTCAACTCTTTGTATCAGGTGGCCAAAGTATTGGAGTTTCAGCTTTAGCATCAGTCCTTCCAATGAATATTCAGGACTGATCTCCTTTAGGATGGACTAGTTGGATCTCCTTGCAGTCCAAGTGACTCTCAAGAGTCTTCTCCAACACTATAGTTCAAAAGCATCAATTCTTCGGAGCTTAACTTTCTTTATAGTCCAACTCTCATATCTATACATGACTACTGGAAAAACCATAGCTTTGACTAGATGGACTTTTGTTGGCAAAGTAACATCTCGGCTTTTGAATATGCTGTCTAGGTTGGTCATAACATTCCTTCCAAGGTGCAAGTGTCTTTTAATTTTATGGCTGCCATCACCATCTGCAGTGATTTTGGAGCTCCCCCCACCAAATTAAGTCTGACACTGTTTCCACTGTTTCCTCATCTATTTCCCATGAAGTGATGAGACCAGATGCCATAATCTTAGTTTTCTGAATGTTGAGCTTTAAGTCAACTTTTTCACTTTTCCTCTTTTACTTTCATCAAAGGGTTCTTTAGCTCTTCTTCACTTTCTGCCATAAGAGTTGTGTCATCTGCATATCTGAGGTTATTGATATTTCTCCTGGCAATCTTGATTCCAGCTTGTGCTTCCTCCAGCCCAGCATTTCTCATGATGTACTCTGCATAGAAGTTAAATAAGCAGGGTGACAATATATAACCTTGACATACTCCTTTCCCAATTTGGAACCAGTCTGTTGTTCTGTATTCAGTTCTAACTGTTGCTTCTTGACCTGCATACAGATTTCTCAAGAGGCAGGTCAGGTGGTCTGGGATTTCCATCTCTTTTGGAATTTTCCAGTTTGTTGTGATCCACACAGTCAAAGGCTTTAGCATAGTCAATCAAGCAGAAATAGATGTTTTTCTGGAACTCTCTTGCTTTTTCCATGATCCAGCGGATGTTGGCAATTTTATCTCTGGTTCCTCTGCCTTTTATAAAACTAGGTTGAACATCTGGAAGTTCATGGTTCACGTATTGCTGAAGCCTGGCTTGGAGAATTTTGAGCATTACTTTACTATCATGTGAGATGAGTGCAATTGTGTGGTACTTTGAACATTCTTTGACATTGCCTTTCTTAGGGATTGGAATGAAAACTGATCTTTTCCAGTCCTGTGGCCACTGCTTAGTTTTCCAAATTTGTTGGCATATTGAGTGCAGCACTTTCACAGCATCATCTTTCAGGATTTGAAATAGCTCAGCTGGAAGTCCATCACCTCCACCAGCTTTGTTCGTAGCTTTTGTTCTAAGGCCCACTTGACTTCACATTCCAGGATGTCTGGCTCTAGATGAGTGATCACACCATCATGATTATCTGGATCATGAAGCTCTTTTTTGTATAGTTCTTTTGTGTATTCTTGCCACCTCTTCTTAATATCTTTTGCTTCTGTTAGGTCCATACCATTTCTGTCCTTTTTCGAGCCCATCTTTGCATGAAATGTTCCTTTGGTATCTTTAATTTTCTTGAAGCCATCTCTAGTGTTTCTTTCAGTCCACATTAAATGTCTCGAGTTCATGGATTAAGTTTTTTTCTTCCTTGTGTTTCTGACTCATAGCCATATGCATGATTCATTGTAAGCACACCATGTAATCTGGTGACATTGTGTCAAAAAAACTTAAATGTCAAGAAGGCCAATATTTTAAATCCAGCCTTAACAATAATTACAAGTTTTAGGGTCAGAAAGCATTTCAAGATTGGGTTTTCTCTTCTATAAAACCACAATAGCAATAGTGAGTCAACATGTATTTTCCAGCACTAATATTTGTGGATTACTGTGGCCCCAAGTCTTCTGCAACGAGCTAAAGGCACTGCTTCAAATAAACAGAACCTGCCTCAAGGAATTTATTCCTCCCCAAACCTTCCTTATTTTGCAAGATCATTGTTAAAATCAAATGAGATCATCTACTCAGTTATCATTCATTAAAAAAAAATTGAATGAACACTCACAATGTCCTAGATATTGTTCTATGAACTGAGGATATATAGTAAGAAATATAACTAGGTCTCTGTACTCAGGCGACTTACACTTGAATGGGAAAGGCAAGAAAGCAAACAAGTAAATGCATAAGTAAACTAGAAAATAAATTGTAGTAGATTAAATATGGGCACAATTCATCCATGCTTCTCACTTCAAGAGTTTGGGTTACTTTCTCACCCCTTGTGACTTGTTAATATCATACAGCTGGAATGCTGTCAGAGTTTGGGAGCCGTGGTCTCAAGGAACCTCACTACTTACTTCGCTGTAAGCCTCCAGGAGGATAGTGGTGGTGGGAGCACATGGAAGAGAACCAGTATACTCACCTGCCGCTACTGCCAAGTCGCTGCAGTCGTGTCCGACTCTGTGTGACCCCATAGACGACAGCCCACCAGGCTCCTCCGTCCATGGGATTCTCCAGGCAAGAGTACTGGAGTGGGCTGCCACCTGACAGGTATCAAATGCCAGATGTGTGAGTGAGTCTACCTTCAGTGGACACCCCCAGATGAGCGCAGCTGCTTGAATGAGTGCAGGCAAACCCTCAAAATCCTAAGAAACGACACATCTTTTGTTGCTACAAGTCACTAAGGTTGGGGGTGTTCTGTTATGTAGCAAGAGTTACCAAGAAGAACAAAATGGACTGAGGAGTCTTGGGAGTCCCAAAGAAATGAGGGAGATTTGCTATTTTATGCAGATGGTTAGATAAGTCCCACAAAGAACTTTCTAGGGATGGAGAGAGGGGTAAATTGGGATTTGGAGATTGACATGAACATACTGCTATATATAAAACAGGTAACTGGGAGTTCCCTGGTGGTCCAGGGGTTAGACTCCATGCTCTCACTGCCAGGGGCCCAGGTTCAATCTCTGATTGGGCCGGAAAGAAGATCCGCAAGTTGCTCTGAGTTGCAAATGAATAAATAAAATTAAAAGATAACTGTAATGGCCTACATGGGGAAAAGATCTAAAAAGAGTGAATATAGGAATATGTATAACTGATGCACTTTGTTGTGTATCTGAAACTAATATAACCTTGTAAAACAACTACATTCCAATAAAATTTTTAAGAAAGAAGAGGGTTCTGAGCAAAGGGGGAAATGGAGGCCAAAGCATGGGTACATGCATAGAGGATGAACAGCAGGAATGCCCATGTGTCTGCAGTAAAGGGAGAGAGTCACAACTTCGGATGGGTCCAGAGTATGCATGCTTAGTCCCTCAGTCTTGTTTGAATCATGACCCTTTGGCGTATAACCCGACTCCTCTGTCCATGGGATTTTCCAGGCAAGAATATGGGAGTGGGTTGCCATTTTCTCCCTCTGGGGATCATCCCGACCCAGGAATTGAACCTGCATCTCCCTTGTCTCCTGCTTTGCAGGTGGATTCTTTACCTGCTGAGACACTGGGGAAGCATCCGGCCCACTAAGTGGGGGCAGAAAGTGAAGGATCTGGCAGACTATTGGAAACACTCGGATATTTGTCTTTTTGTGTGTATCTCAGTCTCAGACCTATAGAAAAACCATGGAAAATAAGAAAGACCAGAGCCAGAATTGTCCAAAATTCCTTGTCTTATTATTCTGTAGTGGTGTGAATATATGTTGGCTATTCCGCAGAGGCAGGGGCTGGGGCAGTGGTTTCATCTCAAATTATCAAACCTTTTTGTTTTCACGAGCTCCACAGTGCATTTGCCTTAATGTTTCACCCTTGATTTTAAAAGTAAATCAATAAATAAAGCCTTGTAATTAAAGGAGATTTGGTTCATGTGCGTGTTTTTCGTTTATACTGAGGTAATTGACAGGGGACTTCCTAATAATCAGTGATAGCCAAAAAAATGGTTTTGACTTCTATATTTTCTTAGAATGAGAAGTGATGTCTTTTATTCAAGCAAATGGTCTAAAAGTCCTTTCTTTAAACTTCTGTATGTGACTTTTGTGTGGGCTCTCTGTTTAGCAAGACAAATACTCCTATCCACAAAGGGCAATGTGAAATTAAACAAACCATGTAAATATGTGAAACACCCTTCAGGAAACCCAATAGTATAATTCCATCTCTAAGGAATTAGAGGCAGACAAATGGAATCATATAAACATCCTCTGAAGATGAGTAAAGGAGATGTTTCCATTTCCACCCTTGGTGACAATGCCTAGCTTCAGTTTAAGTTGTGTCAAAATATTCCAGAAAAGCTATGAGCAAATATCTTAAGGCCCATTTTTCCCTTGTCTTGCATTAAGTATGCTAGCCCTTTAGTGAGAACATTTATTTAACCAAATTTTGACTACCAAGCAAAGCAAGGAGGATTTCAATGAAATCACATTGGCTGCTTCCAGATAATAACCAAGAAATTCATTTTCTGACTCCAGTTTAAGAGGTTTGATGTTTATCATTTGCTGCTAAGTCGCTTCAGTCGTGTCTGACTCTGTGTGACTCCATAGATGACAGCCCACCAGGCTCCCCCATCCCTGGGATTCTCCAGGCAAGAACACTGGAGTGGGTTGCCATTGCCTTCTCCAATGCATGAAAGTGAAGAATGAAAGTGAAGTCACTCAGTCGTGTCTGACTCTTAGCAACCCCATGGACTGCAGCCTACCAGGCTCCTCCATCCATGGGATTTTCCAGGCAAGAGTACTGGAGTGGGGTGCCATTGCCTTCTCTGGTTTATCATTTAGGCCAGTTCTAAAACAATTGCAATGACAAAATTAGCTAGCTCATCCTTTGCTAATTGATCGGACAACTTCCATGAATGAAATCACTAGATACTAACTAAGGTGACTTCAAGTCCTCAAAACTGAGACACAATTATACTATTATAAGACTGTGTTTCCAGGTGGTACTAGTGATAAAGAATCTGCGTGCCAGTGAAAGAGAGTAGGGCTTAATCCCTGAGTTGGGAAGATCCCCTGGAGTAGGAAATGGCAACCCACTCCAGTATCTTGCCTGAAGAATCCCATGGAAAGAGAAGTCCATGGGGCTGCAAAGAGTTGGATACCACTGAGCAACTGAGCACACAAAGCAATTCTAATTATAAAATTAGCTTGTTCGTCCTTTGCTAAACAGTCACAGCTTCCATGAATGGAATCACCAGGTCCTCACTAAGGTGACCTCAAGTCCTCAAAACTGAGACTCAGCATGCCAGCCTCTATTCTCCATCCATCATCAATAGAGTTATTACTATAGACTCCCAAATCTTTAATTAACCTAAACATTAAGGCTCAAGGGCAATTTGGTATCTAAAATAAATATTTTTTAAATGTTACTTTTCATCTAACTTCTGTTTTTTAAAAATTAATTATTTCCAAAAGGTTATTTGAAATCAATGACTTCAGGTGACTTGAGCTGGATTCTATTTGATTTGTTGATAAGTTTTCTAGAATATTTTTAGCTCGATCATTTTTATTACATTAAAAGATAACTACCAATTGAGCAAAAATGGGAGACTCAGGAATAATTTCTCCTGGTCCTTAAAATATTTTTCCCCAGAAGGCACCATGAGAAGAAGACTATAAATTCTTTGGATTCCAAGTATTTCAATCAGGAGGGGAAATTTCCTCTTCTACTATAATTTCTCTGCTCTAGTCATTTATATGAACAGACATAATGACAGTAAATTGCAGTCAAACAAGTTTAATGAGAACTTCCTACTTTTAACAAAAGAATATCCAATTCAATGTTAAAAGGGTTTTACTAATTGTTTATATAAATTAACACAAGCTAATCTCAGCTAATATGTCAATTCATCAATTCTATCAATCAACACAAGCTAGGTACTGAAAATATATAGAGGAATGTAACATAGTTCTTGGCCTAGTGGAATTGTAATTAAATATCTTATGACATAGGTAAAAAGAAAATGAAATTTTGCAGTTGCATGAGAAATGAGAACGTAAAGGACAGAATTCTGAGGAAGCATTACTTATGAAGAAACTAGTGATAAGGTTATCCTTAGTTGGAGATTTAAAGGAATTCCTCTGTTTATCGCCACTGTGGCCACTTAACATTGAACAATGATGAAGAGTCTGGGCTAGAATTCAGAAACCCTGGACAATAGACTTGGCTCCACTGGGAACTGGCTCTTTTTCTTTGAGAAATGTGACTTTACCACCTTTTGAGTTCCTATAGAGGCCAAGTAAGAAATCCAGTTTGAAGGTACAGCTCCTTTTCATTCTTTTTGCTCTCCAATCTCTCACTTCTTATTTCTCTGTGAGTGTGATTTTTATGCTGGTTCCTTCACTGTGGATCAGTGGAAGAGTAGTGGTACTAGGTCTCTACCACCTTCCTTAGATCCCAAGGTTGACAGTTAGATCCCTGAATATTCTTGATCGAATATATTGTCACATGTGACCACTATTGCTTATTTAAATTGCCTGTTTTCACTGCTGAACAGTAAGTTCAGTCAGGGAGTGAAATCCTGTTTATATCCTTAGTGCCTGATTCATAGTAGACACCACAAAAGAAAAATGTTGGCTGCCTAGTTGAGTGGATAAATGGAATAAATGACAGAAGATGTTTTAAGGGCAATAGTTGTTGGACATTAACTGTTTTCTTGGGAAACCATCTGTGCTGGGCAGATTTCCTGGGTGGCTCAGATGGTAAAGAATCTGCCTGCAATGCAGGAGACCTGGGTTCAGTCCATAGGTCGGGAAGATCTTCTGAAGGAGCAATGGGAACCTACTCCAGCATTCTTCACTGGAGAAGTCCATGGACAGAGGAGCCTGGTGGGCTACAGTCAATGGGTTTGCAAAGAGTCAGACATGACTGAGCAACTAAATTTCACTTTCAGGAGCTATGTATTAGCTCACTTTTGTCAATGTGAAAATCCAGGCTCTGGGAAATTAAATAATTTGCTCAAACTTGCACAACAATGATCCACAAGATTTTACACAAGAGATATGCTCTGTATCCCCATTTCCCAAACTATGTACCTGTGCGACTATGGTCATTGTTTAAAAGATAACTGATTGCTTAGGGACTTTGCTGGTCATCCAGTGATTAAGATTTCACCTTCCAGGGCAGGGCGTGCCAGTTCGACCCCTGACTGGGAAGCTAAGGTCCCACATGCCTCATGGCCAAAACCCCAAACTTATTGGTTTCTTATTGTAATATTGTAACTAATTCAATAAAGACTTAAACAATAGTCCACATTAAAAAATCTTAAAAAAATACTAATGCTTAAATGCAGTATCATTCATTCATTTGTCCCTTTTCCCTGGCAACAGAGAAGGCCATAATGCATGTAATTATGTTGTAGCAGATAAGGTCGATTGCCTCCTTAAAGTAATTTACACATAATTTTTCTCTCCTATCTCTTTCTCTGCCTGATAATACCATCTAGAGTTAGAATAACTAAATAATACATTAAAGGCTGAGAATTACTACAGAAAATAAATCTAATTAACTTGTTTAATCACAGGTTGTTTAACCTGTGATTTCCAAATTGATTAGACCACAGAATATTTTTAATGATGAATTTACTAATATTTCAGAAGATTCTAGTCCCTCCTAGAAACTGTTTAGCAGACATACATCTTCACAAAGCTTGACTGATGGCAATAAAACTGTATTGGGGGTTTGAATGTCAAAACCTGAATTGTTTGTGTAATATGATGCATACAGAAAATCTTTGCTTATAGCAGTCAATTTTGACTCCAGCCAACACAGAGAACAAAGGTAGATACGCATGGTGTATACTGTAATGTGTTTATTTTTACTCCTTTTCCCAATTTCATTTATCTAAGGAACAATAGTGGAGAAATGAAGAGGTCAGAGGCAGGACCAAAATGTCTCCCAGACTCTTTGTCTTTGTACTGAACAAAGATGGAACCACTGCCTTCGCTCAATCCCCTCATCCCTCTCCTTCCTTTCTCGAGGGACTCACAATATTTGATCAACTTAATGATTACTTCCTTGGGCAGATGAATAGATGTCAGAGGGATGCCAACAATTGTCTTGGAAATGATCTATGAATTTCCTCACTGGTTGGTTGCCTTACTGATCTCTCAACTAAGGGAACTTTTTTATCAGTCAATAGTCAGAAGCTTAGGGCTTCCTGGTGGTCCAGTGGTTAAGAATTCGTCTGTCAATACAGGAGACATGAGTTCAATTCCTGGTCTGGGAAGATCCCACACGCCAGAGCAACTAAGCCCATGTACCTCCGCTCCTGAGTCCTCACTCTAGAGCCTGTTCTTCACAACAAGAGAAGCCACTGGAAATGAGAATCCTGGGCACCAAAACAAAGAGTAGCTCTGACACGCCACAACTAGAGAGAGCCCGCACACAGCAACAAAGACCCATTACAGCCGAAGATAAAAAGAGAATAGAAACTTCACCACTGGCCCTTAGGTGGAAACTCTCCCCTATCTTTTCTGTATTCTGTACTCTTTACGCTGAAAATGACATCACACATAGTATTATGGCTTGTTTTTCTGTAAGCACCAGCTCAGTCCAATCTATGCTTAATAAGTTTTGTTAACACACTTTTATTTCCAGTCCCCAGCCAAGCAAATAACTTCCTGCACACATCAGTTCACACTCTTAAGCAATACTTCTAGACCATACCTGCACTGGAGTGGAGTCATTATAAAGGCTTATGGGTAAGAAAGTTGAGTGGGCACTTGGAGGTGGGAAATGCCTCTGTGAGTTAAGTTTACAACCCAGAGTGGAAGATCCACAACCACAGGAATCTCTCATTTATAAACAGTGGACAGTTGTCATTTTATTTAGCTAACATGAAATCCAAAAAGGACATTGTGGACTGTAAACAGGTCTTTAATATTTAAAAAAAAAAAAGTTTCCAGTACTTCATCTAGAGACCTATTTCCCTCCTGCTGTCTCCACACACTCAGAAGGAAAAAAATTTTTAGATCTTATGATCCATGAATTCCATGTAGTTTAAACTCTGATTAAAGTCATACATCTGATTTTTAGTTATAAACTTAGTGTAACTTATATGCAGAGTACATCATGAGAAACGCTGGACTGGAAGAAATACAAGCTGGAATCAAGATTGCCAGGAGAAATATCAATAACCTCAGATATGCAGATGACACCACCCTTATGGCAGAAAGTAAAGAGGAACTAAAAAGCCTTTTGATGAAAGTGAAAGAGGAGAGTGAAAAAGTTGGCTTAAAGCTCAACATTCAGAAAACTAAGATCATGGCATCCGGTCCCATCACTTCATGGGAAATAGATGGGGAAACAGTGGAAACAGTGTCAGACTTTATTTTGGGGGCTCCAGAATCACTGCAGATGGTGACTGCAGCCATGAAATTAAAAGACGCTTACTCCTTGGAAGAAAAGTTATGACCAACCTAGATAGTATATTCAAAAGCAGAGACATTAGTTTGCCGACTAAGGTCCATCTAGTCAAGGCTATGGTTTTTCCTGTGGTCATGTATGGATGTGAGTTGGACTGTGAAGAATACTGAGCGCCGAAGAACTGATGCTTTTGAACTGTGATGTTGGAGAACACTCTTGAGAGTCCGGTGGACTGCAAGGAGATCCAACCAATCCATTCTGAAGGAGATCAGCCCTGGGATTTCTTTGGATGGAAAGATGCTAAAGCTGAAACTCCAGTACTTTGGCCACCTCATGCGAAGAGTTGACTCACTGGAAAAGACTCTGATGCTGGGAGGGATTGGGGGCAGGAGGAGAAGGGGACGACAGAGGATGAGATGGCTGGATGGCATCACGGACTCGATGGACGTAAGTCTGAGTGAACTCCGGGAGTTGGTGATGGACAATGAGGCCTGGCATGCTGCGATTCATGGGGTCGCAAAGAGTCGGACACGACTGAGCAACTGAACTGAACTGTACTGAACTGTATTGAACTGAAGTCACTTAGCAGTTATATGGGTAAGGTGGATTACTTTGAAATTTTAAATTCAGATGAATAATTATTGGTAACCCTGTGACCCCCTGGGTTGGGAAGATCCCTTGGAGGAGGACATGGCAACCCACTCCAGTATTCTTGCCTGGGAATCCCATGGACCAAGGGGTCCATGGGGTCCCAAAGAGCTGGACATGACTGAGTGACTGAGCATACACACACACACACACACACACACACACACACACACACACACATGAACAAACATCTATATTCATCTATATACATAACCAAAGCCATTTAATTTAGAAGCAAAAATATTTTATAGTTTTCAATCACTTCATACACTCTCTTTATTATAAGACTTTAGGTGGAGGTGAAGAGAAAAATAATTGCTAAGCAAAATGACACATTTCTTTAGGAGCAAGAAATTAGCAAACATATTTTCAGTGTTACTCTTTGCTTTTCTACAGAGCAATAGTGGGAAAGTTCTGATTTCTTTTTATTTTTTGGAATGGAATTTATATGTGATGAATCAGCCCGTGACTAAGGCTTCATAGAAGTTTTGGATGGAATGCAGGAAAATTCTGATAGGATATGCTTTTCTTTCACTTACCAGTAGTGTTATGTTACTTTTCTGGCAAACCTAACCTCATTTATATAGAGACCTGCCAAACGCTACTCTTTTATGGGGCTTAAGACAGTTTCAGGGCTTCAGTGACTCTAACACTCTTGCACCTGTTTCACTGCATTTTTTATTTCTTCCAGTTGTGTGTAAACCACTAACACAGATAGCTTGCTTCTTGGGCACTGTTGTGCAAAGAGCCAAAAGCACCATCTTTTGAATGTCTTAGCTATAACTTTTTTAATCATGGGGGATGATTATATCTGAGATCATTTATAATATTTTTATGATTGATAACACCTCAAGTTCATTAGTTTATCATACTTTATTTTCAACGACTTCCTTACAGAAAATATTTTGCTGAGCTGAGAATATTCAAAGCAGAGCAGAAAAAAATAAACGCATCAAATACCCTGTTACTGAAAGGATGATAACAGATGTTTCTCATCCCCAGATAACTCCAGGGAGGCAAACAGAAGGATTTCCCATTTTCCCAGATGCTGCGTGTGATGCGTCTGAGTTCCCAGGATTCATCAGAATGAAGATACACTGAGATTTGCAAATAGGAATTCCCCGGCGGAGAGACTCAGGGTAGGGAAACAGGGCTAATCAGGGGAAAAAGGGTGTGCGTCTGGAATTCCAAGACATTCACGGGTTCTGTGTTTGAATTTAGGTCACTCTTTCTACATTTCAGAGAATGCAGTAAAGGAGTCAGAAGAGTTCCATCAGCTGCTTTTAATTTTCTCTTTTCCTTTAAAACTTTTCCTAAGTACTGAGTCAGCCAAAAGTTTCACTTGGGTTTTTCCATAAGATATTACAGAAACACCTGAACGAACATTTTGGCCAATGCAATTTCTTAGACATCATAGGAAAGGAAGAAAAATTGGCCCAGAGAACAAGGGGAGATATACAAAGCTCAGGAGCTGAATCACTCAGGGCTTCTTACTCTATCTTACCAACATTACATCCCTGCCCAACTCCAGTGATATTATATTTATATACAATTAGATCAGACAAATGATGAGATGGTTGGATGGCATCACAGACTCAATGCACATGAGTTTGAGCAAACTCCAGGAGATAGTGGAGGTCAGAGGAGCCTGGCATGCTGACATGGGGTACATGGGGTTGCCAAGAGTTGGGCATGACTTAGCCACTGAACAGCAAGAAGAAGCAGATTACAAACATAAATACAAAAATGTTGGACTCCCATACACAACTTTCCACTGGGCTCATATCACTGTATGATTCCTCCTTGAGTGCATGCTCATGTATTTACACATAAAGAAATAACGAGTTTTCTTATGTAGCCTTGTGTTCTAAATCCTTTATATAGATTAAGTCATTTAACCCTAACAGAACCCTAACAGGTTCTAAATCCTTTATGTAGATTAGTTCTAGATCCTTTATATAGATTGTGTTCTAAATCCTTTATATAGATTAAATCATTTAACCCTAACAGAACTCTAACAGGGTAGACCCTGTTAATTTTTTTCATTATCATACAAATGAGGAAGCTTGGTTACAGAGGTTAAGTTACTTATCCATTCACCTGCTAATAAGTGAAAGCATCAAGTTTTGAAACCAAGCAGTTGAGTCTTAGAAGCCAGGATCTGAGACTCTATGGTGTCCTGCCTGATTCTGGATTAATAACATATCTTCATGGGCTTCTCAGGTGGCACTAGCAGTAAAGAACCTGCCTGCCAGTGCAGGAGACCTAGGGGATGTGAGTTCCATCCCTGGGGTGGGAAGATCCCCTGGAGGAGGACATGGTAACCCACTCTAGTATTCTTGCCCGCAGAATCCCATGGACAGAGGAGCCTGGAAGACTACAGGCCATAGCGTTGCAAAGACTCAGACGCAACTTTGTAGATATAACTGAAGCAACTTTGTAGGCATGAACAACACATCTTAATAGATTATGTTTTCTGTGGAATTGAATCAAAGGAGGAATATATTACTTGTGAGTTTATAAGAAGCTCAAGAACCACTTTCCTCAGACCTAGGTTCTGCCACAAACAAATATAGCCCACTAAATCAAATAGCAGTGCTTTTCTGAAACTTATATTTACTATCTGTAGACTAGGGTCAGGAGAAAGAACTATAAAACTTTTAAGTCTCTTTTAGTGCTCTGATTCTAAGATTCATGGATCATGTATTGTGGAAAATCTAGATAACCCCAAACGCTGATCGTTATTCATAAACACCTTTTAATTACCTGGTGGAGACCACAGCTGTAATTTACCAATGCAGCAGAGGGCTGGCATATGTAAGACTGGTTGTTATTTTTTGGTTCAACCTTTTACATCATCATCTACTCAAAGAAATAGAAAATGAGTATTAAAATCCATTACATCATTTCTCAAGGAAATTTGTATCATTGACGTAATCTAAAAGCACTCTCTCTGAGAACAAGGTTGTCATGGAGATTATATCCTCTAATCATCCACTTCTCAGCTACTGCTGTCAAGAGCTGTAATTTTGGATTTATCTCATTTGAGGGTCTTGGTTGAAATCCAAAGAACCACTGAGAATGATTATCCTCCTGTAAAAGCACTTAGAATGATCTTCTTTGGAACACTTTAGAATCAGGTCTGTAGAAATCGGATCTTCTGTTAATAACAGTGCATTTGCTAGATTAAAATGTTTCTATTCAATTTGCCCCCAAGACCTTGAAGAATGGAAAGTGGTTAGAAGAAAAGCATTACACAATAGCACAGTGACATTATGGATAAGGTTACACTGAGCTCCAAAGAATTGATGCTTTTGAACTGTGGTGTTGGAAAAGACTCTTGAGAGTTCCTTGGACAGCCAGGAGATCAAACCAGTCAATCCTAAAGGAAATCAACCCTGCGTATTCATTGGAAAGACTGATGCTGAAACTAAAGATGCAGTACTTTGGCTACCTCATGTGAAGAGCCAACTCACTCTAAAAACTCTGGTACTGAGAAAGATTGAGGGCAAGAGGAGAAGGGGGTTACAGAGGATGAGATGACTGGATGGCATCAGTGACTCAATGGACCTGATTCTAAACAAACTCTGGGAGATAGTGAAGGAGAGGGAAACCTGGTATGCTATAGCCCATGGAGTTGACAAGAGTTGGACACAATTTAGTGACTAAACAACAAAAATACTGACTCACAATTAAAATAAATCACAAAACCCACATATGTAAAAATAATTTTTTCAAAACTTAGTTCATGAGCCCTCATTTCTGACCCTTAACAGAATAATTAATAAAGCCCTTCTGAGGGGAAATTCTTAGTTCAACCCAAGATGTTTTCGTGTAAATTCAAGATTGCTAATCTCAGGTTCAGTCCCATTCAAAGTTCTCTATCTTAGACATTCCTTTTGTTTGTCTGACCCCAAAGTTAAATTCTCAAGAATGGGACAGAAGATGGAAGAAGGAAGCCTCTCAGGCAAGCAGGGGGTCATCACTTCGTGACTGGCGACACACTGGTGTCCTGACCATAGGCTTCAGTCTCCACTCTTGTCTGCTTCATGTCATGGCCGGGCTGTGTTGCGAAATTATCTCATTTTTGAACCTTGCTCATTCTCCTCAGGCTTTTCCATTATGAAATCAGCCAGCAGTACTCTGCACACCAGCTTTGGGAGACCTTGCTTCTCCTGATCATGTGACTTCTAGGACCCGTGACCCTAGCCTTTCTGTCAATGAACTTACACTAATCTCTTTGGCAAACCAGCACTTCTGAATCTGCTCTGTTGCCCTTGTGGGGTGTAGGTTCTGAAGGTGTTTGGGAGTAGACCTTCTTCCACTAGGCTACCTTCTTCTGCTGACCCTCGTTCATGTTCCAGAGTCCTGGGACACACCTGCTAGGCTCCTTCTCATCAGACGCCATCTGTGGAGAAGAATCTCCTCCTCTTCTACCCTGTGGATTCTTTCAGTGTGAAGGGGATATCAGTCAGGTGCTCCTCAACTGCCTTTCCTACCTGGAAATCTCTTCTAAAGTTCTCCCTTCCTTTTTCAAATAAAGTTTTCTTCCTCTAAACTGGAATTATATATACCTAATCTGGGGCAGAAAGTGACAGCAAGTGATGACATGGATCGGAGGAGGAATGTTGGAGAAGACCCAGCTCTCCTGGTTTGTCACATCTTATTTATCTTTTCCCAGGAATCTATAAAATTTATGAGAGCTAAAAAGAACACGTGCTGTTTGGTTTTTAAAGTTACGAGACCGCATAATCTCAAACTATTGCGTGGGAACGATTCTTCCACACTCCTGTTTCCTTCCATGTGGAGAAATTTCCACTAGTGTAACATTCTTGGCTTCTCTTCTACCCTCTTATCTACTGCTCCAGGGGAGAAAAGGAGAGACTTCCTTCCTGGTAACTTTAGGAAAAATAAAGTAGGCATACTCAACTTATCTCACCCTTTTTCTCTTCCTTGGCAGCAGCCTGTCTACAAAGAATAAGGGTTATTGTTTGTTCCCTGTTTGCTCTCCAGAAGAGTGGTCTTCCAGAATGTTCTGTACTTGGATGAAGATGTCTGCCATATTTCTGGATTCAGTATTGATGAGTCCATTTTTCCAAAAATATTAGCACTTGCTCCCACCATCATCTTTGTCAGTAATAAAGGCAATTTTTTGCTGTCCCATCTGCTTTACATATGTGCTAATTAGTGCAGACCTTGGTCAAAGAAGAGAGTTACTAATGGTTTTAATTTCAGCAAGTGCTTCTTGGGTGGCTCAGTGGTAAAAATTCACCTGCCAATGCAGGAGACACAGAGAAGGAAATGGCAACCCATTCAGTATTCTTGCCTGGCAAATCTCATGGACAGAGAAGCCTGGTGGGCTACAGTCCATGGGGTCTCAAAAAGAGTCAGACATGACTTAGGGACTAAACAATAACAACAATAAGATTTCAACAAACGTTTTACATATCCTCCTTTTATACAAAAAGCAAGAAGACTCGAGGTCACATTCTGACTATACAGCATACAAATAGGTTGACCCCAGAGAGCTTATTAGTCTCTGGAGCTCAGTTTCATCATCTCTAAAGTGAATATGTTAAGAATTTCTTCACAATAAAATAGCTAGGTCCATGGAGGCCTAAAGTAGATTAGTGGTCCCTGGAACCAGGAACAAGATGGGATGAAGAGTGACTGATCGTGGGGATGCTGCTTCTTCATGGGGTGATGCAGGGTTCTGATTTTGTAGTGATGATAGTTTCACTGCTTTGAGAATAGACTGAAAAACACTTTTTTTTGAAGTTATACACTTTAAAGGATGGATTTTGTAGCGAGCAAATTATATCTCAATTTTTTAAGAGAAAAAGATTTCTTCACAGTTATTAAAGTAGTTTGTGTGACCACCAATATGATTGGGGTTCCCCTAGCTACTTCCTCCCATAATTGGGGCTATGATAGGAAGTCAGATAGCTTTTATATCTAACTGTGAAAACTTAATAAACAAAAAGTACTTTGACATCGAAGCATTTCTGCTTTTCTAAACCGTTTTCAGTAACATGAAAAAGCAGATACCACATACCAGTCCCTTTAACATCCAGATTGCTTCTTTCAAAGATTATTCTTAGCTGGATAGGTTTCAAAAGTTATCCCAATCAGGAGCTTTTGCTTCTTTACTGAGGTGTTTCCTCAACTTTAAAAGACTGAGAGGTGGATTTATAATGTTCCAGCATCACATGTCTCAGCCAGAAACCAGGAAAAAAAAAAAATGAATAAGCTGTCTGGGGAACCTATCCAAATTCTTGCTGCATTTTGGAAGTCTAAATATTCTTCCTTCTTCTCAGTCATAGGCGGTAACTGTGAGGATGGAAGAGGTTTTATAAGGAGAGAAAAATAGAGAATGTGGGTCCCTGTGAACTAAAATACTGTGTGTATTGAGCAGTTCTACGCCCTGATTGATGTTGAGGGAGGATCCATGTCTGTTTCCTAATAGACAAGCAAATGGATCACTAGGACAGGAAAAAAAAAGTGGTTAAAGTGTTCTGGATAAATGAAAGCTCGGAAGGAAATATGTTATTGAGAGATTCTCTATAAGAATAACTTCAGATAAATCATCTGATACTGTGTTAGCTACCTAACTTCCTCAAGGTAATCTATTTAAATGGTCTCAAGAGGTCTTTAGCAGCCAGGCTAGTCTGGGCAATGAATTATGTCCAGGCAGCAGCTTTAGTTTCTGCTTTAAGGACATACACGCAATTGATCTAGTCTACCCTATGTTCAT
Organism: Nanger dama; assembly: GCA_917880005.1. Classification (NCBI taxonomy): domain Eukaryota; kingdom Metazoa; phylum Chordata; class Mammalia; order Artiodactyla; family Bovidae; genus Nanger; species Nanger dama. The sequence goes on from CAKJTW010000075.1 coordinate 3,136,914, forward strand.
GTTTTATTTTTGTACAGTAATCCAAGGTGAGACATTTAAACAGAAAATTCAAAAATAAAAAGCAGCGATGATCTTTATTGTCATCAACCTACTGGTGGTCTATAACTGCTATTTATATTCTGTTTCCTTTGCTGACTCAATGTGCATATGCATTTAAATCCACATGAATGCTTGTGTATATGTAAATGAGCACACGTACATGCACATAAAGTTACTTCTATAGCATTTTGTTTGTGCTTTGCTCAGCTGTGTCTGACTCTTTGTGACCCTTTGGACTGTAGCCCACCAGGCACCTCTGTCCATGGGATTTTTCAGGCAAGGAAATTAGAGTAGGTGGCCAATTCCTCCTCCAGGGAATCTTCCCGACCCATGATCCAACCAGCGTGTCTGGTGTCTCCTGCATTGCAGGCTGTTTCTTTATCCACTGGGCCATCAGAGAAGCCCAAGTCTATAGTTACCAGAGTGGAATTAGAAACGCCCTGTCCCAACTTGCTTTTTCAAGCAACAATATTTGAGACCAATTTAAATATCATTTCATTCAGGTTTCCATCATTACTTTAATGGTGATATTGTTTCCCTTTTTTGAATTACCATAATTTACTAACATTTAACCAATCTCTAATTAAAGGAGATTGCTTCTAATTTTAACTGGAAGATGCTGAATATAGCATCCTTTTATACACATCTTTGCTTTGTCCAATCATGATTAGAGTTAAATTATTAGAAGTAGAATTAGCGGATAGAGGGGAATGCACAGTTTTATAACTCCACATACCTTATTGTCAAATTGCCCTCGAGAGGGATTGTACTAATTCGTACTTCTATAGCAGTATTTGAGAGAAGCCGTTTCTCCCAAGTGTTTGCCAAAACTGGATTTTCTCCCTATTTTTAATGCTTCACAATCTGATATATGTTCTTTAAACATTCTTTCAATAAAATCCAGCAAGTGGCTACTACAATCTAAGCTTTTCAATCACAGGGAACTAGCAGAGTTCCTACAAGAATGTTTTTTAAAAATGCATGAATAAGCAAATCTGTCTCCAAATCCCTTGTAGTAGTTACATCTTGTAAAAAATTCTTTTGAGCAAATTTCCCAGCAGGAAATTCTCCTTTAGACTACAGTGATATTCTGAATTTTGGTCATTGATCAAAATACTAGTTCTACTTGTTGAAAGAAAGCAAAACAAAACCAGTGAGTCTAAACATTTCACATCCTACATGACAACTTCCAGCAAAAGATTTATATCTCTGTTTAGTTACCGTGTGTAAAATTTGTGATGGGAATTAAATCATTCATGAATTCATTATATCAATATTGTGAAAAAGATTTGGAGTTAGGACATCTATATATGTATATCACTGATTCAGATGATGAAATTGCATTTGACATTCAAGCAATATAAGTAGACTTAAAGTGCCATTAAGAAGCCATAATTGTTAATCCAAGGCCAAGATACTGGCAAAATAATTTGGACTCTAATCCACTGATATATGTAACTGACTCATGTGGTATGGTTAAAGAATGAGTGAGATATTTGAAATCTACTTTTCCTGGAGGATGAGTAGGGAAAATAAAAATGTTAGAATACCTGGAGATGTATGTCTCTAGGGTGTTCACCTTATGAAGACATGGACCTTGATTGTAAACATTTTAAACACCCACAATTGTAAAGTCTATGTCACAGTGTTCTAGGATCATAAAAGATATCTTTTCTACATTTTAATCTTTCACTAAATCACTTCATTGAAATAACATGTTTTTGCTTTCAAATCTGATGTAGCATCTTAGGAAGACAGCCATAATAAAAGGTCACACTTAACACAGCAGAAATATATATGGGAGAGGCTGGAGGCAGACACATGCTATTCTGGAAACGCCTGCTGACCACTGGAGCGGGCTGTTTACAATTTGAAAAACAGTGACGCGGTCCCTGCTTGCAAGTCCATGTGTGAGAACATAAATCATTAGTTTCCATCTGCAAACAGCTTAAGGAACCTCCTCTCTGGCTCTCGTGGTTTAAAGCAAAACATACAATAGTGATGTAGTGACTTGTCAGCCAAAGTACATTTTTTCATTTATCAAATCGTTAGTCATAGCAGTGGAGAGAGCTTGGCCTGCTTGGCCACTGAGGTCATTAAGTTCTCCCTCCCTGCTCCTCCTGACTTGTACAAAGCCACCCACTCCCTCCTATAACTCGATGGCCCTGTTTTCCGACTGCCAGCTTGATGAGATCTGACTGCAGCCTATGAGTTGCCCTGCCCAGTGGATCCTTGCTCTTTCGATGTCTGATGAGCCTGCCAGACTTGAATGTTAGAGGAATTCCCATGTTCAGAACCATAGTTTCAGTGTAGATAGAATGATCAGAAATAGATCCACTAAGGAAAAACAAATCACAACAAATCACTGCTGACTTGGGGCATCATTTTACTGTGACTCTGAAGGGAGATTCTTCATTTCTGCCTTCTTCTTTTTTCTGAGGGTAGATTGATTACAAAAGTGGCCTCAGTTGTTCACATTTCCCTGTTTCCAAATCCTCTGCAGTGAGAATTTGAATCTCCTCCCTTCAATAGGTAGAACTGGGATGGAAAAAGACAAACAAGTAAGAGTTTGTCAGTCAAACATGTCTGTAAAAAAATCTTAAGATCGGATTGGCTGTAAAGGAAATGTGATATGAAGATAACGGATGAATTTAAAAGCAATTTTTCCCTTGTCACTCCACTGCTTACAACTTTTCTATAGCTGATGGGTTTTGAGGTCAGTGGGGGTGGTTGACATGGATGAGAGGAGTGACAGAGGACGACTCTGGGACAGAAATCCAGTGAGGAATCAAAATTTAGATTCAACCAAAATCAAATGTTTCTTTCTTCTGTAACAGAAACATTCCCCTGCAGTAATTTGGTTTCATGGCTACAACTGATTGCACGGAACTTATTCATGGGCCAAGCAATCAGCTTCTGGCCATCTTGCTAGTTAGTGACTGTGAAAGTTATATGAAATTGGTGTCCTGATTCCAAAGGTTTCATTATTTTTGGTACCAGAGTTGTGCTTCCATTGTAGTTTTATTCTTTTTAAGATTTTTTTTTGATGTGGACCATTTTAAAAATCTTTGCTGAATTTGTTACACTACTGCTTCTGTTTTATGTTTTGGTTTTTGACTGCAAGGCATGTGGGATCTTAGCTCCCTGACCAGGGATTAAACTTGTACCCTCTGCATTAAAAGGTGAAGTCTTAACCACTGGACCACCAGGGAAGTCCCCTGTGATGTGGTTTTAATGAGCAACTCTATTCATTGAGGTGTCATTGAGTCAAGAAGACAGACCATGCACTAGGTACTGCAGATGGTAACAACTAAGAGTATCAACCCAGGACTTGGAGTGGGGGACTTCCTGGTGGTGCAGTGGTTAAGACTTTGCCTTCCAATGCAGAAGGTATGGGTTCAATCCCTGGCCAGGGAGCTGAGATGCCACATACCTCGTAGCCGAAGAACCAAAAACATAAAACAGAAACAATACTATAACAAACTCAATAAAGACTTAACAAAATGGTCCACATCAGAAACATAAAAAAATCTTTAAGAGTATAAGGCTGGTGCACTCCCTTCACTTGACAAGGCCACTCTTGTATAAAAGAAAGAGATAGGGACTAGAAATACAAACAAACAAACAAAAAACACTGGAGATTGGGTCACTCTTCTGTCTTTCACTTTCTACTCAATCTTCTGCCCAAATAACTTCACTGGTAAAATGTACATAAACTCCTTTTTATATAACTCTTGGTGAGGTATAAGCAAATAAGATCATGTAAATTAAAGTCGTGACTAATAAAATATGACATGTAAATTAATTGAATTCTGCCTACTGTTTCTCTTTGCTCTGTAATTTTCCATTCTATGAAGTTTTCTTGAACTCTGCTTCTCCCTGCCCCAGATTTTCCCAACTCCAAGTACTGGGGCTTCCTGGTGGCTCAGACAGTAAAGAATCTGCCTGCAATGCAGGAGACCTGGGTTTGATCCTTGGCTAGGGAAGATCCTCTGGAGAAGGGAATGTCTACCCACTCCAGTATTCTCCAGTATTCTTGCCTGGAGAATTACAGGGACGTAGGAGCCTGGCGGGCTGCAGTCCATGGGGTCACAAAGAGTCAGACACGACTGAGTAATTATTTGGGGTTTCCCGATGGCTCAGTGGATTAAGAATCTACCTACAATGCAGGAGACACAGAAGACATGGGTTTGATCACTAGGTCAGAAAGGTCCCCTGGAGGAGGCAATGGCAACCCACTGTAGTATTCTTGCTTGGAAAATTCCAAGGACAGAGTCCAAGGGATCACAAAGAGTCAGACACAAAGAGTCAGATGGCACAGAGTACCAACCACTCTTTTTTTCTACCTTTGCTGTACCCAGTACCTGTTTCAATCATAACATTAAAAAGCTTGATGTCAGTATCTTAGGTGGGAAATAATGTAGCCAGTTCATCCCTCAACCCTCAGCTCTTATTGCAAAGCTTGAAAAATGACAGATAATTAATAAATATTGTAGAACAAATACATGAATGTGTATAATGAAAGATACATTATTTTGTTTTATATTGCCCTTTATTGAACGTTTTAAGGACAGAGCAGATATAGTTCCCTGGAAATCTGAAATAAATTTTAGAGTCAGGAAAGTACCTTTCACACATATTGAATATTCCCAATGCATGTATTATATTTTAAATAGTATTTAAGTTGCAATATAATCGTTTCAAACTTTAGCATGAGAACCTCATTCTTTGTGTGTCTGGGAAGGGAATTTCCAATGTTGATTAAGTTGAGAGACTTATCCAAAAATAATAAAGCCACCCAAAATGAGTACTTACTTAATCAAACACAGAAGTCAAGCATAATCGCTCCATAAAATACTTTAGAATTTGGCTAGTGAAATTTCCAAACCTTAACTGATTTTTTTTAAGCAGATGATATTTGAAGATTGAGATTAGAGGATGTGAAAGAAAGTATTTCAATCAGTTGAGAAATTAAAAGAGCAATCTTGATAAAACAGATGACAAATGTAAACTTCCCCCGTTCTTTAGTGCTATAAACAAACTCAGCACCCAGATTCCAGTGGTTCCGGATGTTCACTGGAGCAAATTCCTTAAGTGTTATGATTGATCAAAATAAGAAACTGCAAAAGAGTTGCCACTCATGGGTAAAATTTGTCAGTTTTCCAAGAGTGGCAGCTGGAAAACAGCTCCGGGCAGCAGCAGGCTCTGGCAACTCTTAAATTCCAGCTGGGGCGGCAGCCTCAGAAGCTAGCACAGTAATTAAAAATTATGATTTTGTTTTCCCCTACAACATACTCCTTAGATACTCACTGTAGGCAGCTCTATCTGAGATCCCATTGATAGCCATCTCCTTCCTAGCCTTCGATATCCCATGGAACACCGACAGCTTCCTGCAGTAAATGAGTCCTTTTTTTTTCTCTCTTTAATTTTTTTGTTAGAGAGTGGGTTGCCATACCCTCCAGAGGATCTCCCTGACCCAGGGATCAAACCCTCGTCTCTTATATCTTCCTACGCTGGCAGGTGGGTTCTTTACCACTAGTACCACTTGGGAAGCCCAGGTGATTGATAGTTTCAACTGTACAGAAAAGTGAATCAATCACACATACATACATATATATGCATAATTGATATATATGTATTAATTGGAAGGTAAGTGCTTTAACGTGTTATATTGGTTTCTGTCGTACAACAACATGAATCAGTCATAAGAATATATAAATCCCCTCCCTTTTGAGCCTCCCTCCCACTCCTCCCCTCCATTCCACTCCTCTAGATTATCACAGAGCATGGGGCTGGGCTCCCTGTGTTATACAGCAGCTTCCCACTAGCTAGCTATTTTACACATGGTAGCATATATATGTCAAGGCTACCCTCTCAACTGGAGGCTTGTCTGGTACATGAAATCCCTCCTGGGTTGCTGGATGAAAGGAGCTAGGAAGTGCTAGAGAACACAGGAATGACTTGTACTGGTTTTGCCTCCTTTCAGAAGGAGAGGGGAGGCAGCCAGCTTCGAGGGTGCTAAGTCTCTTCAGTCATGTCTGACTCTGTGGGACCTTATGAACTGTAGCCTGCCAGGCTCCTCTGTCCATGGGATTCTCCTGGCAAGAATACTAGAGTGGGTTGCCGTGCCCTCCTTCAGGGGATCTTCCCAACCCAGGGACTGAACCCGAGTTTCTGACGTCTGCCTGCACTGGCAAGTGGGTTCTTTACCACTAGCCCTACCTGGGAGGCCCAGAGGCAGCCAGACTTGTGTTCAAATGCTAGCTCTACTCTCCCTATCCAGACAAACTTCACTTAAGCATTTTAAGGGCTCATGTCTTTATGTATAAAATAATAAGCATGGATTCTGAAGGGCCATGAGACTTAGTATGGTAAGAAAGCTTTTCTATGTAAAGTTCTCCACTCAGTGTCTAGCATAAAAACTACGCAGTGAAAGGGCAGAAGATGTAAGAAAAGGAAATTTAGGTGAATGAAAAAGATTTACGTTCTGGGCATATACATGCCTATGGTAAGCTTAGTCAGCTACATCCAATGCACTGATGATAGAAGCCATCTTGGGCATCGTTACATATGATTAAAGCAGGTTTGATCCTTTCAAAAACTGCAAGAGGTTTGCTCCTTTCAAAATCTTAGGGAGATATTTGGGGATCATGCAGAAGTTTCTTGATTTCCGGGCCTAGATTTCTGCTTCTGTCAAATGAGGAGCTTGCTGTAGTTAATGGGATTTTCAGACTGTGTTCTTCAGAGACAGGATTGTTGGTCACCTGCAGAGGAGGAGCAGGAGCAAGGCAACAGAACTGGTGGAAACTTGCCTTCATACGCAGGTCAGGAAAAAGCAGAAAGTTTTCTTTTCCTTTTACATTTTTTTGTGTGTGACTGTTCCACATGACTTGCAGTACCTTAGTTTCCCCAACCAGAGATTGAACCCAGGCCCCTTAGTAGCGAAAGCAGAGAGTCCACTGGACAACCTGGGAACTCCTCATACTGTTTCTTTAAATTGTGACTCCTATTTCTTCAACAATGTTTGACTAGCACTGGACTACATAATCACTGTAAGAGGAATCTTTCATTTGAACCAATGACGAAATCTGTGGCGCCCAGTTCCAAAGTTGCATGTTGAACCCCATGTTCCAAAAGCAATACAAAAGTTTTTTTTTTTTTTTAATATTTTTGGACTTGTTCTCTCTTTCTGTCAATCGTGGTTTTAATTTTTATTTACTCATGGGCTCCTTTGAGCACCAGAGATATTCAAGGGTGAGCTGGACCCTCACAGACACCCAGGGTCCCTTCTCACAACTCAGCCTGCAGAGTATGTGTGCCTCCCCTCAACCTTCCCTGTATCCAGCCCACACCCCACTTTTGGGAGGGGGTTGTGAACTCTCGCACTGGTTGCTGGGTGGAGGAGAGGAGCAGGTGGTTAAGAACAGGTTTCAGGAAGGCAGGGAAGTGAGAGGGCATGTGTGCTGAGGCTAAGAGCCCCTGTCTCATGCTGCACTGTCCCATCAAACTTGACCCACAAAACTCCAATTCAGAGATCAAATTAATACAGATTTCAAGATGGTGTCCACAAAGCATTAAACCTCAAGGATGGGCTTCCTTCTAAATGTGGGTTCTAGCGCAAATGCATTGGTCACATGCCTCTGAAATTGACTCTGACTTTAATAACAGTTGAATATGAAAATTAAACCTCAAAATAATTATTCTAATTTAGTGATTGGAGTCCATTTTTGCAAGTGACTAGACTATAGACACGGATATATTGAGTTTTCTTTTTTATTCATTTATTCCTTTATTTACTTATTTATTTTTTTGGCCATGCTGTGTGGCACGCAAGATCTTAGTTCCCTGACCAGGGATGGAACTCCTGTTCCCTTCGATGGAAGTGTGAAGTCTTAACCACTGGACCTCTAGAGAATGCCCCTATATTGAGTTTTCTGAGTATCAGTTGAGTATAATTGTTGTGAAGAGGGTAAAACAAAATGAAACGCAACTCAACTAAAGACAAGTAACTATTAACAGTAAGAACAATTAGTATTGTTTGGAAAACTACTTATGGTCCTCGTTAAGATTAATACAACCCTAAACATCCACATTCTGAATTTCATAGTTTTTCCTGGTTATCTCTACAAAAATGTTATCTTTCTCTAATTTCTCAGCTAACCACCTTCATATTGTTTTCCTCTTCTCACTAGGGTGTTTGCTACCATTTTCTTCTCTTTCTTCATTCTCATCCCTGGACTAAACAATATGCAACCTGGGTTCTGTCACTGTGCCCTGACCCATCCTTCCCCAGGAACACACATCAGTATAACTTTCTTTTGATCTATTATTTGGTGCCCCCTCATTCATCTCCTGGTTGATAGGCTAATCATTAGAGTCTCATTTGCCAATGTATACATTTACCTTGAATACTCAAGGAGGAGGAAACCCCAGCTGCCCAAAATACAAATACAGATACAATTGCAGAGAAGACTATTTTTCAAAACATGTCTTGGTTCAAGCAGTACACATGCAACAACTCATATATGAGTACTAGTTATCTGCAAATAGGCTTATCAAATCTGTCCAAATGGGAATAGACATTTAAAGCTATTCAAAACTAGGAGATGTATCGGCTCTGGCTTTAGATATATAGAACAAACAAACTTTGTTCAAATCAGTTCCAATTCAATACCAGCCTCAAGATTAAAGCCTAAATTGCTCACGTGTCCCTCTGTTTGAATCACTAACAGACTTCTGTCAAAGTACATGCATTTTTGAGTTGTTTTTGAAGCATACTTCATATCATTTCCTGTTGGGCCAGCATCATTTGGCCCAACTGCAGACAGATCTGTTTGTTAATAAGCAGCCTGGTTTCTTTACATAGACTCATGTACATCCACAAAGTGTTGAAAAGTTGAATGCAGTTTCTTTTTGTTGTTATTGCATTTTTTACATGAATTTGATTTTAATTTTTTAAAATAAAGCAATGTAGATATTAATAGAGCTTCGTTTTACTAGCATGGAGAAGGAAATGGCAACCTACTTCAGTATTCTTGCCTAGGAAATGCTGTGGATAGTGGAGCCTGGCAGGTTACAGTCATGGGGTCGCAGAAAGTCGAACACGACTAAGGGAACTAACACTTTCACATTTTACTGGCATAATTTGAAAAAGTGTGAACATTTATGTAATTTAAAATGGATGGGCCAAGTGATTAAGATAAATATTCAGGGAAAATAACCAGTCTTTATCAAGATTTGTTTTGCATTATTTTGAATTTTGGATGTCACAATGTTTTCAGAAATATATCCCATTTATAACATAGGATGGTTCTGTGTGAGTGTGTATTTTCAAAAAGAGCCTTTATTTACTATTGAATAACAAAATGAGAATTCCTAAAATATTTTTCATAGCACCTATTAAGCTCTTCACTGGGTGGAAAAGAAAATAAAAATGATTGAGATTATGTACACATAGCCAAAAATTCTAGTAGTATTGATAAAATTGATAATAATCAGTATATATATTTTGAAACATTGATAATATTTTATAACTGATAATATTTTGTTTCATTGATATTATAATAATATTGTATCATTGATATTTTATAATATCAATATTATTTATATTTTATAATATCTTATAATAATGATATTATATTATATCATTTGGCTACCTCATGTGAAATTATTTTATAATATCAATATTTTTGTATTATTTTATAATAATGATATTATATTATATATTATATTATATCATTTGGCCACCTCATGTGAAAAGTTGACTCATTGGAAAAGACCCTGATGCTGAGAGGGATTGGGGGCAGGAGGAGAAGGGGACGACAGAGGAGGAGATGGCTGGATGGCATCATCAACTTGATGGACATGAGTTTGGGTAAACTCTGGCAGTTGGTGATGGACAGGGAGGCCTGGCGTGCTGCGATTCATGGGGCTGCAAAGAGTCGGACACGACTGAGTGACTGAACTGAACTGAACTGAATAATGATAATAATCAGTCCTATTTGCCAATGTATACACTTACCTTGAATACTCAGGTAATATTTATTTTATAATATTGATAATAATTAGTATAAATTTTCATGAGAACATACATTCTTAGTTTTTAAAACTTGAAAGTTAGTCATACCCGGACACTTGCCAAATTATGAAAACTTACAGGCTCTTCCCTGGTAATAAGCATCAACATTTGGCAATGCTGTCAGGATGTCTTCATGTGAGGCAAGCATGAAGAAGGAATACTAAAGATCTTGTGAAACTCAAGCACTTTCTGCCTCCAGAGCAACTGGAGCAATTAGTCTGCAAAGCATTTAAGAAGACACAAGGTTTGTGAGACGACAGATGTAATTTCACTCTTCACCTTGAGTATTTTACCTGTGTATGGATGACTGAATATGTCATAGTTTATAAACTGCTACATCTCACACACAATTAAACAAGGAAATTGGCTTCTGCTGTGTTTAAAAAGAGATTTGTGGCTGATGAGCCCTGACTCATCAGAAGAACCTCTGAGCTGTCTGTATTCTGTCTGTCCTATACAGGAAGAGCATAGGTTTGTCTATATTAGAATCTTAGATTTAAAGATTAAAGACTGGCAAGGCTACTTTGATACCTACAAGGCAGTATGATACAGTGATTCAGTGTATGGACTTCGGTGTCACATATTTTTTTGTGTTCAGCCTTGACTCTGTCACGAATAACCATGAGGCAATGAAAATCTCTAAACTTCTCTGTGTTTCAGTTTCATCATCTATACAGTGACGATAATAGTACCATTAATACCTCACAGGGCTCTTGTTTGTGTTAAGAGGACGTGTGTGCATGATCAATCATGTCCCTCTCTTTGGGACCCATTAAGAGGAAAGGCCTTGGCAAATAGTAAGCCTATAGCCAGTAGTAACATTATAATTAATGTTGGCTAACTTTTACTTTTCCTTTTTATTTGCTGTTGATTGACTGAGCACAAGGTAGGTCTCAAAGGAATACAAAAGTCACTACAGTTGCTTGTCTCTTGTTTCCATACTAGTTCTTAATCCCTGAGAATAATCTTTGGGTGCAAATTCATACGAGTTCCCTTCTTTTTCTTCTGAAGACTTTTTCCAAAGTGTTACATGAAAGAAGCTTGTGTGAAGAAGAAATCAATAAATATGGCTGATTCGTGTCAATGTATGGCAAAACAAATACAGTATTGTAATTAAAAAAATAAATTTAATTTTAAAAATATATATATATATATTTAAAAAAATAAAGAAAGTTGAGTGCCAAAGGAAAAAATAAATAAATAAATATTTTATAAAGGATAGAGATGTGGCTCTTCAGAATTGTGTTTCTAATTGTAGATTCAGAAGTATAAACCGCAACTTTGGTGTGAATTTCATGAAAATTGAGAGCTGATATTTAAAAAGAGCAAATACATTGTATCAGAAAGAAACACATTTTCCCCTTATTATCTTAGAGTACTGCATTTACTATTTTATTTTACATTTTATTTTCTTAATATTTTCTATATATTAGGGATACTGGAGAAATATATTTGTAAGTGTTCAGTACTAGTTAGTGAGCCATCAAAATCAGGTTCATCTTTGATACCATGAACCTTGTAACTAAAACAAATAACTCATCCAGAGTTTCACAATTGATGACAAACTTGAATGCACTTTGTATCAGTCAGTTGCCAGGGGCAGGAAACAGTATTTTTGGCAGAAAAAAAAATGAATAACGGTTGCAACTAAAATTTTTACTGAGTACTCCCTGTGTACAAGGCTCCACTTAAGTATGTAATGTGTATGTCGGATCAAGTCCTCACAGCAGTCCTAGCAGTATGTGATTTCCTTACTTTACAGATGAAAAGCTTGGGGTTCAGAGATTTGCCCAAAGTAACACACTACTGATTAGCTGAGCTAGGATTTCAACCCAAATACTCTGGTCCCATAGGGTATGTATCTAATTACTATCCTCTCCTGGTTTCCCTGGTGGCTCAGACAGTAAAGAATCTGCCTGTAGTATAGGAGACCTGGCTTCAGTCCCTGGTTTGGAAAGATCCCCTGGAGAAGGGCATGACTACCGAGTCCAGGATTCTTGCCTGGAGAATTTCATGGACAGAGGAGCCTGGTAGGCTACAGTCCATGGGGTCACAAAGCGTTGACTGAGTGACTAACACTTTGGCTTTCACTTCCTACTTTAGGTACAGAGAATAAAACACTTAAAGGTTCTTTCCAAATTCCTGAAACAACTGGAAAAGCTGTGACTCTAGCATTGACTTCTAGGATAACATGGCAGAACTGACCTGCCAAGGAGATGGTTAGCTCCAGCCTGGATATGAGCTGGAGAATTGGAAATAATGCCTGCCTTCAGAATAATAATGTCCCATGTCAGGAAACAAGTGACCAACTCTCAAATTATCATCTCCCTGAAACGTTGCCTTATCTACTATATTGCACAAGTGAAATGGGTGTCTCAAATCCTGTTGCCTTTCTTCATACTTCTATTTGGAATTCGATTTCACTGCCAATCACTGCACCCAACTGGCAGAACTTAAGTCACATCTGGAGCATCAGCTCAGTTTTGCAGCCAATGAGCCTGGGAAAAATACCCAGAGAAGGGTGGAAAAGATGTCAAGCAAGGCAGTTTAAAGGATCATGCAAACATTGTAACAGAAGAATTTCTCCTTTGCTTCAGCATGTTCTCCCTGTTTACATGAAGCATTATTTCAAGTAAAGCAATGTGGATGCTTGTAAAATAGAAAGAGGAAAAAATTATTAAAGATTAAAATAAAATGCTTTGTTTCCCGTTTCCTTTCATGTTTCAGCGCCAGGTAACAGATAAAGATGCTTCAGTCTCACAGAAGGACACTGCAGCTCTGATAGCCACAGAAATAACTTAGATCTTCTGCCTTTTGAAGCTGCTCTGACAGATCAACAATTTTGGCATGTAGGAATTCTGCAAATAAGCGAAACAAAGAAGAATGTGAAAGTTGGATGACATAAAAAGCAAACATTATGAAAAACCTTCAACTGTATTCTTGTCAAATGAAAACATGGATTTCTGCTCTAAATCTATAGCTCTTGAAATCTGGTGTGCCTTTCTCTATTCTAGAAAGCTCTTAAATATGCAGATCACTTGGGCTTCCTGAGATTTTTTTTTCTTTAATTTTTAACTAAATTTTATTTTCATTGCCAAGTGTAGGTTTTCTTTAGTTGCAGAAACCAGGGCTACTCTCTTGTTGTGGAGCATGGGCTCTGGTCACGAGGGTGTTAGTAGTTACGGGAGTACCGCCTTAGCTGCCCAGGGCTCACATCTGTGTCCTCTGCATTGGCGTGGATTCTTAACCACTGGGCCATTAGAGAAGTCCCTTTACTGAAGATTTAATGAATTAGAATCTCCAAGAATGTGGGCCTAATAATCTGCATTTTAAAGTGCCTCTAATCTTTAATATTTTCTCTGCCTGAACACCAATGCAACAGCTGCTCTCCTGTTAAAAGTAATAGGTCATATTTTCAGGGAAGGAAATATCTGATGGTCATAGTGAAAAGAATATCACACAAACATACTCTTTTTTTTCTTAAAATGGATGTAAGTAAATATGGCAAATAAAAACAGAATGTGAACAAGTGGAAAGTAAGCTTATCTAGCAATTAAACATTTAGGTTTCATAACTTTGATTAAAAAGAGCATTTTCAAATAATGCTGTTGAGCTTGGTTTTTCTTCTCACATCAAGATAAAGTCATCTCCTACATAGAGAATAAAAACATAACTTTTTCCAGATTTCCTCTTCTGCACCTGCTCCTTTCAATGTGACACTTTTACTTGACTTGATTCTCACATTCAAGGAACTGTGTGTTTAATTATGAGTTCTGAATGGCAAAAAGAAAAACATTTTTAATCAGAGGTATCCTTTCTGGAGCCAAGTGGAACATTTTTCTGGCTGTCATTGTAAACCACCCTCCCACCCTGTCCAGATGCCCCCAAAGACCTACAGTCCCAAGGAACAGGTATCAAAAAGTGAGAATATGGTGGGGGGGACAGGAGAGATGACACAAAGAGATGTACTACACTTTTTCTGATGTAGGGGTCCTGGAAAAACCTTCAATTTGGCTTGGACTATTTTCTAGTATCCTTATGAATATCTCTTCAACAGTCTCCAAAATGCCTGCTAAAATTATATCCTAGACTTAACTCATGTTTTTCTAATACTCTTGAGCCCTATCTCAAGTCCCTTTGCCAAGAGATGACCCTCTCCTGGGGGTCATATAAAATAAAAATTAAAAAAATTTTATTTTTTACCTTTTTTATTAATGAATTTCTTTCTGGCTGTGCTGCCTCTTTGCTGTGGCGTGGGGGGGTGTCACTTGCCGCATGTAGGCTTTTCTAATTGTGGTATGTGGGTTTCACTGCCCCCACAGAGGGTGGAATCTTACTTCCCTGACCAGGGATGGAACATGTCCCCCTGCACTGGAAGGCAGATTCTTTACCACTGGGCCACCATGAAGTTCCCAAGGGACCCATTTTAGATATAGTTGCATAAATCTTAAGTATCATCACTGGCATCCCCTCGTCACTTATTTAATGCCCATGGTCAGTGCATACCAGTCTAGTGGATTTTATACTCCATATGTCTCCTCCATATTTGTATTTTTATTCTCTGACTCTTAAACAAAGCACTCTTCTGAGCTATGACTATCCTCCACAGGAACTTCAGTAGCAAAATCCTGACTGGTTTCATTGCATTTGCTTCTTGACTCCCTCCAAAATCTATTCCTCCCCTACTAGGCAAAGTGACTTAAGTGACGTCGCTCAGTCGTGTCCGACTCTTAGTGACCCCATTGACTGTAGCCTACCAAGCTCCTCAGTCCATGGGATTTTCCAGGCAAGAGTCCTGGAGTGGGTTGCCATTTCCTTCTCCAGGGGATCTTCCCGACCCAGGGATTGAACCTGAGTCTCCCGCATTGTAGGCAGATGCTTTACTATCTGAGCTACTCAGGAAGCCCAGGCATAAATTTGACCAGTCATCTCCTTTGCCTTAAAACTGTCATCAGTGTTTCCCTGTTTCTTTTAGGGTAATGGAATGATTTGGTTATTGCTAAAACTAAAACATTCATATGTGATTTGGCCAGCTACCATTACTTTTTGAAACTCACTGTCATCTTTCTCTCATTGAGCATCCCTATATACAAAGAATTTCTTCAGTTTTATATACTTTCTGTACTCACTCATGGGCTTCCCTGGTGACTCAGTGGTAAGGAATCTGCCTGCCAAAGCAGGAGATATGGGTTTGATCCCTGGGTTGGGAAGATCCCCTAGAGGAGGAAATGGCAACCCACTCCAATATTCTCACCCAAGGAGCCCCATGGACAGAGGAACATACAGGCTACAGTATGTGGGGCTGCAGAGTTGGACACAAATTAGTGGTTAAACAACAATGCTCATGGTACTGGGTCCTCACACACTCTGTTCCATATGCCTTGAATCCTTTTCCTCCCACTTGTCTCAGTTTACTTCTATATTCCTCTAGATGGCAATTCTGTTTCCACAGAGAAACCATTGAAAACGCATCGATGTGCATTCACAGAACCATGGTTCTCACCACTACAGATGTTATTATAGCTGCTGTTTTCCATTTGTTTATGTGATGATTTAGTGTGTGTCTACCCACTAGGTAATTGTACTTATAAGGGCTATGCTTTCCCGAGTGTTGGCACTATCTTTGGTATATAGCATAAATTCAATAAATCATTAATATTTTCGATGAGTAAAGGCAAAAATGGAGTTCTGGAAATGTGTAAAATTAAATTTTATATTTCACATATCTCTTCAACAACTGTGCTAGATCCAAAACTCGGCTACAGAAAATAGATTCAGATGGTTTTTGTCATCATTATTCCACTTATCCCAGGAAATTCAGAAGATTCAGAATGATGGATCTCTGAGGATATGTTATGATAAAAAGCAAATATTCCAACTCTTCTTTGATTATTTCTGTACAATGCCAAACATCTGCATGAAAACATTAAAATTAGCTCTCCATATAGTTCTAAATTTAATAAGTATCTGGCATTATAGAGACACATTGCCTGGGTTTTGCAGATTACATGAATCCAATATTCTCTGTGCTTGAAAGTTCTTTTCTGTCTAAAATCGTGAGTGATCCATTACCTATTGATTTTTCTTTTGTCCAGTGATTCAGAGAAAATAGAAGTGCCAGGTATTTCTACTAAATCTAACTTTTGCAAAATCTCCAGCAAAAATATTGTTCCTATTTCACAAATAAGAAAAATGAGGATCATATGGATCCTATGGATAGCAACAGTCATAGCTAGCATGGCATTTAAGTATATTTGATTTGAAGACGTATGTCAGTTTCTTCTCTTTAATACCACAAATCACCTCTAGCCGACTTTTCAGGGAAGAGAAGGAAAAAAATAAAAAGTAATCATAATTTAAGAAAAGTAGATTATCTCCCTCTCTCTAAATGCATTTCCTAGCTCAGAGGATTCATGGAAATTATAATTTTTTTGTCCACTGGTTTCTTAATCCCCAGCCCATAGGTTCCATGAGGGCAAATAATCTTAGCTGTCTTGAACAAAAGGAGCCGTCATCTGCCCCAGAAAGTTAAAGTGTTAGTCATTCAGTCATCTCTGACTCTTTGCAACTGTAGCTTGCCAGGCTCCTTTCCACATGGAATTCTCTAGGCAAGAATACTGGAGTGGGTAGCTATTGCCTTCTCCAGGGGATCTTCTCAACCCACGGATAGAACCCAGGTCTCATGCATTGCAGAGAGATTCTTTACCATCCGAGCCACCAGAGAAGCCCCACCTGCACCAAAAGTATCATCAAAATATTTGCCCTGAAGATCTCTGGAGTGACTCATGGAAACATATCAGTTACGTGTAGGGAGCCATCACTCTTGTTCTCAGAAATCTTCCTTTGTTTATTTATTAAAAATATATATATATTTTTTCAGATGGTAAAGTGTCTGTCTACAATGCGGGAGACCCAGGTTTGATCCCTGGGTTGGGAAGATCCCCTGGAGAAGGAAATGGCAATCCACCCAGGACTACTGCCTGGAAAATCCCATGGACAGAGGAGCCTGGTGGGCTACAGCCCATGGGGTCGCAAAGAGTCGGACACGACTGAGCGACTTCACTTCACTTCACTTTTATAGTCTTTATTGAACTTGTTACTATATTGTTTCTGTTTTTATGTTTTGTTTTGTTTTGTTTTGTTTTGTTTTGCCTCAAGGCATGTGGAATCTTAGCTCCCCAACCAGTATCGAAACCACACCCACTTTATTGGAAGGCAAAGTCTAAACCACCTACCACAAGGGAAGTCCCCAGAAACCCTCCTTTAAATTACTGATATACAAGAATAAATCTGTGAAACCTTTAGAGTGTGGGCTAAAATTTTCTGAGGATGATTTACTGAGGACACCACTATCTTTCAAGAGACGGCAGCAAACTGCCAGCAGTCAGGAAGCCCAGCTTCCAGCCATGCTATTTGCGAACACATTTGTTGAGAGGGAACTCACCTACTAGCTAGTAAGACTCCTTCACATTACAAGTGAGGAAAGTGAGATTCAGAGAGGGAGGAGCTGTTCCCAAGCTCACACAGAAAGTCTTACCATTTCCACCATCGAAGTCCCTTTTAACATGAAAACATATTCTTCAGCAAATAATTAGCAAGAAATAAATCCTCAGCTCCCCATTTATGCTGACCACCATTCCCCAAGAAGCAGACCTCTGTGGTCTGCAAAATGCACTCCCCTTCTTTTTCAGTTCCAAAGTTCTTTCACAAAGGACCAAATTTATGATGGCATGTGAGCTGATATTAGATTAAAAAACAAGTGTCCAAAAGAATGTGTATATGCAACAGATTTAATTTAAAAAGGGCCAAGTTGATCCATTGACAATTTTTATGACAAATAACTCATTTTTCACCTTCCTCTGGGCCCCAGAAAATGTATTTCAATAACATTTGCAGGTTCTGCCATGACAGAGGCCAAGAGAAGCTTCAATGTTGACTCCTTTGGCAAGAGAGCTCCCACTGAGATCTTGAGACCTATTTCCAGCTCCTTGGAGGGCTGTTTCCCTGACTTGAATGCATTTGCCTCATGTGTATAGCAGCTTGAAGATATTATGGAGGCACCCAGCCAGAAGGTATCCCACAGACATATTCCAGGTTTAGATGACAATGACAGAAGACCCCGAAAACCCTGTGGAGACAACCACCTGCAAAACTCTACTTCTTAGGTGGGAGTCAAAGTTTAGTCCCTCCTGCAATTCATCAATTGCCCTCATCAATTCAGATTGCAAAATTATCACTTCACAAAATTCAAGCACAGAAACTTGGGACCGTATTAACTGTTCAGTGTGACAAGAGTACTAGGAACTCATACACATAGGTGCGTGTGTACTTAGTCCTATCTGACTCTTTGTGACCCCATGGACTGCAGGCCACCAAGCTTCTGTGTCCAGGAATGCTCCATGCAAGAATACTTGTGGGTTTCCGTTTCCTATTCCAGGGGATATTCCCGATCCACAGAGAGAACCCGCGTCTCCTGCACTGGCAGGCAGATTCTTCTTCACTATTGCACCACCTGGGAAGGCCATAACTCTTTCTTTTTTAAAAAAAAATACTTTTATTTATTTATTTATTTTTTAAAAATTACAATACTATATTTGTTTTGCCATACATTGACATGAATCAGCCACAGGTGAACACAATCTTCCAATGCCAAAGCCCCCTCCCACCTCCCACCCCACATCATCTACCTGAATCATCCTGTGCACCAGCCTCATGTATCCTGCATCCTGCATTGAACATAGACTGGCGCTTTGTTTCTTACAAGAAAGTATACATGTTTCAATGCCATTCTCCCAAACCATCCCACCCTTTCCCACTCCCTCAGAGTCCAAAAGTCCATTCTATACCTCTGTGCCTCTTGTTGTCTCACATATAGGGTCATCATTACTATCTTCTAAATTCCATATATGTGTGTCAGTATACTGTACTGGTGTTTTTCTTTCTGGCTTATTTCACTCTGTATAATCGGTTCCAATTTCATCCATCTCTTTCTATATGTAGGTGGAGGCTCTCTACTGCTGTGGTTCCCAGCAGGGGTGATTTTATCCTCCTGGGGAACCTTTGGCAATGCCCAGAAGCATTTTTGGTTATTATGACTGGGAATGAGGATGATACCAGCATCTAGTGAATGGAAGCCAGAGAAGCTGCTAAACTGCACAGTGCACAGGACAGCTCGCTACAACAAAAACTTATCTTGTTCAAGCAGCTGATAGCAAGAAGGACTCGAGTAGTGAGTTTCCAAGTGTGTTCTGAGGATCACTGAATAAGAAAGACTCCCTGGGGTGAAGGATGCTAACCTGCACTTTGAAATTAGCATGCTGTGTGATTTTCTACCCACAATGAAGATGGAAAATTATTGCCCTAGAAGTTAGCAAGACCCATGCCAGCAAAAACATGGCTAAGGAATGAAGCTATACGTGCCAATCATGAACATTCAAGTCACCATAATTTCTTCCCACCCCAAATGGTAGGCAGAAAGGCAAGTGTAGTGCATCTGTCTCTGTTTGGAGTCTCTGCCAAAACACTACTTCAGCGCCCAGAGTAGGATGAGATAAGAAATGTGGCTAGAGTCGAGTATTTAAGGCACTCTCCCTTAAGTTCATGCAAGTGCAGAATTAGCACATATTATAAGAACATTGGGTTTCCCCAGTGGCTCAGAGGTAAAGAGCAGTAGTAGGGTCAGTCACTCAGTCATGTCCGACTCTTTGAGACCAAATGAACTGTAGCCCGTTAGGCTCCTCTCTCCACACGATTCTCCAGGCAGGAATACTGGAATGGCTTGCCATATCCTTCTCCAGGAGATCTTCCTGAGCCAGAGATCGAACCCAGGTCGCCTGCATTGCAGGCAGGTTTCTTACTATTTGAGCTATAGCGAAGATCAAATAACTTGGCAAGTCCCTTCTAATTTGTGAGAGTTGCCAAGACTTGCTTACACGTCCAGGTTGCTGCATTTGCTCTAGTGTGAATGAGTGAAAGTCACTCAGTCATGTCCAACTTTTTGTGACCCTGTGGACTATAGCCTGCCAGGCTCCCTCTGTCCATGCAATTCTCTAGTCCAGAACACTGGAATGGGTTGCCATTTCCTCCTCCAGGGGATTGTCTCAAATCAGGGATCAAACCCAGGTCTCCCACATTTCAGGTGGATTCTTCACCTTCTGAGCCACCAGGGAAGCCCCACCAGTGAAGAATCCACCTGCAAGTAAGGAGCTACAGGAGATGTGGGCTCGATCCCTAGGCTGGGAAGATCCCCAGGAGGAGGGCATGGCAACCGACTCCAATTTTCTGGCCTGGAAAATCCCATGGACAGAGGAGCCAAGCAAGCAACAGCCCATAGGGTCACAAATAGTCAGACATGACCAAAGCAACTTAGCACACACACATGCACAGTTCAGTTCAGCTCAGTCACTCAGTCATGTCAAACTCTTTGTTTGTGACCTCATGGACTGCAGCACACCAGGCCTCCCCTGTCTATCGCCAACTCCCAGAGTTTACTCACACTCATGTCCATTGAGTTGATGATGCCATCCAATCATCTCATCCTCTGTCATCCCTTTCTCCTCCTGCCTTCAATCTTTCCCAGCATCAGGGTCTTTTCAAATGAATCAGTTCTTTGCATCAGGTGGCCAAAGTATTGGAGTTTCAGCTTCAGCATCAGTCCTTGCAATGAATATTCGGGACTAATTTCCTTTGGGATGGACTGGCATACATCCTAAATGGATCTCCTTGCAGTCCAAGGGACTTTCAAGAATCTTCTCCAATACCACAGTTCAAAAGCATCAATTCTTTGGTGCTCAGTTTTCTTTATAGTCCAACTCTCACATCCTTACATGACTATTGGAAAAACCATAGCTTTGACTAGACAGACCTTTATTGGCAAATTAACGTTTTTGCTTTTTAATATGTTGTCTAAGTTGGTCATAACTTTTCTTCCACACAAGAGCACTGGTCATAAGTTTTCTTCCACATGCTTAAGAACATTGCAAAAACCTATAGTGACCGTCTTCTTAAATTTTGTGCCCTAGATAACTCATGTCTGTTTTTGTATTCATCTGGCTCTGCTTCTGATCCTTATCTTCAGTTTGTGCATTCATTCATATATTCATATATTATGCATTTATTATTATGCATATATTTATTCAGTAAATACCTACCTGTTTACCTGCTTATCTATTAACAGCCTGTGTGATCTAGAATTACACATGTTTAAAATTCTGCTATGTGTATCTTCTTTCTAGGTTCCTGTGGTCATATTGTTTAATATCATTTGATGGTAATGAGCAAACATCATTGGAGAATTTTCTAGATGCCATATAAAGTCTGTAGTATGATGAATGTTTCAGACATAAATACATATGTATAGATTAATCAAACAATTATCAGAGATGATAAGCAATTGATACAGAGTGGGTCTAATTTAGGTGATGGCATCACTGACTCAATGGATATGAGTTTGAGCAAATTAGGGGAGACAGTGAAGCACAGGGAAGCCTAGCATGCCGCAGTCCACCAGGTTGGAAAGAGTCGGACACAACTTAGTGACTGAGCCGAACTGAACTAGTTTAGGTAGTATGGTCATGAAAGACTTTTCTGGAGAGAAGTTTAAGAAGAGATGTTCAATAGGAAACCTGAAGAGTGAGTAGGTATAAACTGTATAAACAATATTGAAAAGAATGTTAGAGAGTCAGACATGTTTATTAAAAGCACAGGGGTGGGAAGATCTAGGCAATTTGATGGGCTAAAAGTGGGCCACTCTGCCTAAAAAGTGGTTGAAAAGTTTGGAGAGAGAGGCAGATCATGAAGGACTTTGAAGACCATTGCCAGGTCTTTCCATTTATTTCAGATGTAAAGGAAAGTTACAGACAGGTTTTAAGCCAGAGAGTGGTATGATACAATTTATTTTTCAAAAAGAGCATATCCTTCGCCCATTGTCTAGTGACTCAGCTTCCCTCAACTTGTTCCCATGAATTTTCTAAAAACTTTGATTCTTACACCCACATGACTCTTTTCCTTCCTGGTTATCTCAGTTAGAATATCTTCTGGAGTTGGGGTCCTATAGGAGCCAGTCTTGAGATTCAGATATGACTTTGTAAGGAGTCAGGGTCTCCCAGGTAGCTATGGGTTGATTACTTAGGGCTAGAAAGCTTGAAAAGTGGTGGGGGCAGGGGGTTGTCAATGACTTAAATGAGAGATAGTCAGTGATGTCACATCAGGCCTGGAAGAGGTCCGAATGATTCTCATTTCCTGGCCTAATCCCATGCATGTTGGAAGCTGTGCAGTGTGTAGGGGGCAGGGAGCAGAAGCTGAATGAACTGTTTAAAGGAAGTTCATTGCGTTACACAAAGTGGAAGTGTTAGTCACTCAGTCATGTCTGACTCTTTGCAACCCCATGGACTGTAGCCCACCAGGCTCCTCTGTCCATGGGATTTCCCAGGCAAGAATACTGGACTGGGTTGTCATTTTCTTCTCCAGGGCATCTTCTGACCCAGGGATAGGAACCAGGTCTCCTGCACTGCAGGTGGATTCAGCCACTAGGGGAAGCCCTGTGCAACACAGATGCACAACTAATGCACAACCACCCAGCCTGGGTGACAAAAACACGGAGAGGGGAGAAGCAGGTGGAGGTTTTGTGATGCTGGAACTTTACACAGTTGGGATGCACCCTTTGAAGAAAATGAATACAAATTGTCAGTACAAAGTAAGAGAAGAAATATTTATGAGAAAAAGAGCTGCAGTGAGTTATAGCATGTAAAAGCTGATAAATACTATAAACACTATCCAAAAAGCCACAAAAACATTTTAATTACCTGCCACATGTCTCTTTTTTAAAATTTACTTGTCTTCCCTCCATATACAGGCATTTTTAAAGGCTACACTATGTCTGCAGTTAATACAAAACGTTGGCTATGTCCCTGTGTTGTACAGTTATAGCCCTATAGTCTGTCTTATACTCAATAGTTTTGATAATTTCTTTTTAAAAATGTTCATTGGCTACATACTCTGTGATTGCCACCTATACATACAGCAATATTTTTTGATTTTTTAATAGAATAAATAGACAGATAATCCGGGCATTGTAACTTCACTTACAAACATATTAGCTTTTATTGTATTTTTCAGAATTGTGCCCTTATGAAAGGAATTTTGATAAAATTCACATTTGTGCTTTACATCAAGACAAAAGCATAGAGTACTTTTAAAGCTACCTCTGTTACATCATCAAGTATGTTTTTGACAAAAGAGAACTTCCATTTTCTCTAGACTTTGATGTAAACTAAATCTTTTACTTGCAATTTTACACATTGAAAAAATGGGAAAATTTTCCACAACTAGCTCCTGGCTCAGACATTTCAAACATGCTTATTCCTCTCCTCTAGCCATATAATTCTAGTCCTGGATGCCAGAGGACCTAGTAATATCACATTAAGTCATCTAGCCTTCAACTTTATATCAAATGCGGTATCAGGCAGCATGTGGGACAGAAGTACTTTTAGAAGCCACTTCTATACTGGGTGGTTAAAAATGCATTAATTATAACAGAAGTAACTACAAATTGGGCTTCCCTAGTGGCTCAGTAGTAAAAGAATCTGCCTGCAATGAAGGAGACCCGGGTTCGATCCCTGGGTTGTGAAGATGCCTTGGAAAAGGGAATGGCAACCCACTCCACTATTCTTGCCTGGAGAATTCCATGGACAGAGGAGCCTGGCAAGGTACAGTCCTTGGTATCACAAAGAGTCAGACATGACTGAGTGACTAAGCACACAAACACACAAACACATACAAACACACAAAACACACACACACTCACACAAACACAGAGCTACAAACTACATACACATATTATAAATCCACACTAAGGAGTCCTCCAATTCAACTCTCCCTTAGCTGGATCCTCAAAATATCTTTGCCATTTCAACACTACTATGTACAAGAATATATATGACAGAAGGGTAGAAAAAAGAGATAGCAGTCTTAACTAATTGCAGTTTAAATCTATCCTGCCACTATTATAAATTACAGAATCATGTGACCGTATTGCTAGGGTCCCTCATGGTATCCTGGAGTACTTCTGCCTCTGGGTGGGAGAGAAAGGCATTTACCCCTTTTCTGCAGAAAACAGAGTATTTTTCCAGTCCTAAGAAACCTTAAAGGAGCACAGCATAATTCTGAAATCTCTAGGATGTCAAAATTTTGGAAGAGCTGGGAAATAGTATTCTTGATGCAGCTAACAGCATTCCTCAGAAACATGAGGTAGTGCCTCATACTCTCCTAAAGTCATAGCTTCATTAGTAGGTTGGGCAGAGGTCAGGGGAAGGTGGTGCTACCACGGAAGAGCATGAGTCATGGGAAGATTATAAGCAATGATGAGAACCCCCACCAGGGCTTTCCCAGAAAGTGCTGGGGAGTGATCTTTGTCCTGATCTGTAAAATATATGTTATTTCTATTAATATCACCACTTTATTTCCAAATCCCAAAACCAATCTATACCAGGTATCAAATGGATTTAGACAATGAGGTATGCAGGATATCTCACCTACAATATCACGTTAGTGGTGTACCATGAGTCCAGGTGCCTTCCATGGTGGCTCAAATGGTAAAGCGTCTGCCTGCGATGCGGGAGACCCAGATTTGATCCCTGGGTTGGGAAGATCCCCTGGAGAAGGAAATGGCAACCCACGCCAGTACTCTAGCCTGAAAAATCCCAAGGACAGAAGAGCCTGGTGGGCTACAGTGCATGGGGTCGCAAAGAGTCCAACACGACTGAGCAACTTTAGTTTTCTTTTTATGAACCCAGGTGGCATTAATGGTAAAGAACCCACCTGCCAATGCAGGAGATGCAGGAGATGGGTTCTATCCTTGGATCCAGGAATATCCGCTGGAGAAGGAAATGGCAACCACCTCCAGTATTCTTGTCTGGAGAATCCCATGGACGGAGAAGCCTGGCAGGCTATAGTCGATGGCACTGCAAAGAGTCAGACAAGACTGAAGCAACTTAGCAGTCATGCATGCACACGTGAACCAGAGGCTGTTCTTTGAATCCAGTCACCTCCTGAGGGGCAATCAGGCATCTGAGCAATGTTGACCTTGGCAAAATAGCAAACTAAGACTCAAGCAAGGGGCTTGCAGCTGTGGTCTTATATATGACTCTGTCTTCATTTCCAGACATCAAAACTACAAGAATGCTTGACTTTTTTTTTTTTTTTTTAGGTATAGTACAAGAAACAATTGTGTGGTCAAGTGTGTCTCATCTGAATCTCCTGGGAATATGACAGGTACAGCTCTTATCCAGAGAGGCTCTTACTACCCATCTCTTACCACCATCACCATCTTCTCAGCACCCACCAATAAAACACAGTTTTGAAACACCCTCCATCCCTAAAAATTCAACTATTTCATGCATTGAAAATGATTCTTCAAAACTTGTATTCTGCCAACGAATTTGCCCTGGGGGAAGGCATGGCAACTCACCTGGAGAATCCCCACGGACAGGGAGCCTGGTGGGCCACAGTCCATAGGGTCACAAAGAGTCTAACACAACTGAAGTGACTTAGTATGCTCACACGTAACCAATTTGCATCCATTGTCATTATTTACCAAGGGGCTTCCCGACAGCTCAGCGGGTAAAGAATCTGCCTGCAGCGCAAGAGACGCAGGAGACATGGATTCAGTTCCTAGGTTGGCAAGATCCCCTGGAGGAGGAAATGGCAATCCATTGCAGTATTCTTGCCTGGAAAATTCCATGGACAGAGGAACCTCGCAGGCTCCAGTCCAAGGGATCACATAGAGTCAGACATGACTAAGCACATGGCACTTACTCCAGTGATAGCCATTCTGTAATAGACTAGCCCTGTGCCTTCAGCCACTTGCCATTTCCTTGGACTAAAAGTCAAATCTGTACTCGTGTAATCACAGAGGGTATCCCTGAGAGAATAAGGAGGCAAATAAGAGTGAAAAAGAAAAAAAAAAAGCATAGCAAGGAATTTTTTTCCTTTGTATAGAATTGTGGTCTCATATTTTTCTTTCCCACCAGACACGCTCAGTTTGGTATATAGCATGGGTTAGTCAACTTACCTACATGATATCTTTTGATTGTCAGGACACCACTGCTAAGTAAGTATTATTATTATGTTGTTGTTGCTGTTTAATTGCTAAGAAGTATACAACTCTTTTGATTCCTCATGGACTGTAGCCTGCAAGGCTCCTCTGTCCTTGGGATTATCCAGGAAAGAAGACTGATATGGGTTGCCATTCCCTTCTCCAGGGGATCTTCTCTACCCAGGGATTGAAGCCAGATCTCCTGAATTACAGGCAGATTCTTTACTATCTGAGCCACAAGAGAAGTCCCTTTTCCTTACCACACTCACTTCAAAAATGCAAAAGCTAATGATCAATGATATTAAGAAGAAAAAATGATTACCTAGTAGCTTAATAGTCATGAAGCTGAGATTCTAACCCAGGTCTTTCATCTCTAGGGCTTCATACACACTGTATCCTCTGGATTTTTCTTCTGAGAGAACTCAGTCATGTTCAAGGTTAGGATTGTTGATTTTTTATGTTGGCCAAGGGCAGGAAAAACATTGAAAAAAATTTCAACTGAAAAGCGCATATATAAATAAATAATTTTCCTACTTCCTTCTGAGCCGCATACTGCTAGCACTTTCCCATTTCTTTAAAGAGTCCTTTCAAAAGCAGAAGAGCTATGTGAAATAATAAAAACTCTATAAAAATATACAATTTTAAGCTACCATTTATTTCTTAAGGACTTACTGAGTACTCTAGGCCCTTGAAAAATATTTTTTCAAAACAACCCCATGTTTTCGATATATAGGTCTTTAGTTTCTTTAGGTAGGTATATTCCTAAGTATTTTATTCTTTTAGTTGCAATGGTGAATGGAATTGTTTCCTTAACTTCTTTTTCTACTTTCTCATTATTAGTGTATAGGAATGCAAGGGATTTCTGAGTGTTAATTTTATATCCTGCAACTTTACTATATTCATTGATTAGCTCTAGTAGTTTTCTGGTGGAGTCTTTAGGATTTTCTATGTAGAGGATCATGTCATCTGCAAACAGTGAGAGTTTTACTTCTTTTCCAATTTGGATTCCTTGTATTTCTTTTTCTGCTCTGATTGCTGTGGCCAAAACTTCCAGAAATTAAAAGCTTCTTCACAACAAAGGAAAGTATAAGTAAGGTGAAAAGACAGCCTTCTGAATGGTAGAAAACAAAAGCAAATGAAGCAACTGACAAACAACTAATCTCAAAATATACAAGCAACTTATGCAGCTCAACTCCAGAAAAGTAAATGATCCAATCAAAAAATGGGCCAAAGAACTAAATAGGCATTTCTTCCAAAGAAGACATACGGATGGCTAACAAACACATGAAAAGATGCTCAACATCACTCATTATCAGAGAAATGCAAATCAAGACCACAATGAGGTACTATTTCACACTAGTAAGAATGGCTGCGATCCAAAAGTCTACAAGCAATAAATGCTGGAGAGGATGTAGAAAAAAGGGAACCCTCTTACACTGCTGGTGGGAATGCAAACTAGTACAGCCACTATGGAAAACAGTGTGGAGATTCCTTAAAAATTGCAAATAGAACGGCCTTATGACGCAGCAATCCCCCTGCTGGGCATACACACCGAGGAAACCAGAATTGAAAGAGACACATGTACCCCAATGTTCATTGCAGCATTGTTTATAATAGCCAGGACATGGAAACAACCTAGATGCCCATCAGCAGATGAATGGATAAGAAAGCTGTGGTACATATACACAATGGAGTATTACTCAGCCCTTAAAAAGAATAAATTTGACTCAGTTCTAATGAGATGAATGAAACTGGAGCTGATTATACAGAGTGAAGTAAGCCAGAAAGAAAAACACCAATACAATATACTGACACATATATATGGAATTTAGAAAGATAGTAATGATGACCCTGTATGTGAGACAACAAAAGAGACACAGAGGTATAGAATGGACTTTGGCCTCTGAGGGAAAGGGAGAGGATGGGATGATTTGGGAGAATGGCATTGAAACATGAATACTATCATGTAAGAAATGAAGCGCCAGCTTATGTTTGATACAGGATACAGGATGCCTGGGGCTGGAGCATGGGGATGATCCAGAGAGATGATATGGGGTAGGAGGTGGGAGGGGATTTCAGGATTGGGAGCTCGTGTATACCTGTGGCTGATTCATGTCAATGTATGGCAAAACCAATACAGTATTGTAACGTAGAATAAAGTAAAAATAAAATTAAAAATAAAACAACCCCACGAAGTAAACACAATCCATTATAGAAGAACAAAGAATTGAGGTTTAGAAAGTTTAAGTGGCTTGTGCAAGACAGCTAGAAAGAGGCTGAGAAAGTGAATTAACACCTGTTGGACCCCCAAATTCATGCTCTGAATGATTACACTGAACCTTCTCACATTTGTTAAAATAAGAGTCCTGCAGGTCTTGCATAGTAACTCATTTTAAGCCAACTTAGAAACCAAAGCACTGCTCTCTTTGTTCACCTCCCAAGTACTGCTTAGTGCAGTTTAGTCTGAACATGGTCTTTGGAGCTAGATAACTCGAGTTTAACTCCCAGATATATCACTTAGTAGATGTGTGAACTTAGGTAACTTAACTAACCTCTCTGCCTCAGAGTTTCATAATCTGAAAAATGGACACAGTTCTAGTGCCTACATCATAAATTATTGGGAAGATTAAATGATTTAACCTGTACAAAACACAGAAGAAATGTATGATGCATAGTATGCAATATGTTACTATTTGTATTATTGGTGCATTTGTATAATATGATACATAGTATTATATTAGTATTTATAATGGAGAAGGCAATGGCACCCCACTCCAGTACTTCTGCCTGGAAAATCCCATGGACAGAGCAGCCTGGTAGGCTGCAGTCCATGGGGTCGCTAAGAGTCGGGCATGACTGAGCTACTTCACTTTCACTTTTCACTTTCACGCATTGAAGGAAATGGCAACCCACTCCAGTATTCTTGCCTGGAGAATCCCAGGGACAGAGGAGCCTAGTGGGCTGCCATCTATGGGGTCACACAGAGTCGGACACGACTGAAGTGACTTAGCAGCAGCAGCAGTATTTATAAAAGAAAATGAGATCATAGTGAGTACTTTGTTAATGTTTTCATACAAGAATCTATGATAGATACAGAAGGTCTGACTTCTTATGTTTGTCTTCACCTCTTCCTGGTACTCTCTACTCCAGCCATGGCTTCAGCAATAGCTTGCTTTAGGTGTACCTGATCACACATTTCTCACTTTCTGCCTGACGCTATGGTGTGGCTCCTCTATCTGCTTTCACGTCTGGAGGGGTGAGTGAAGCATCTCCCTGGGTGGCAACCCTTGACCAGTGTAAAATGGGAGCCAGTAGATAAATGCCTACAGCTCAGACAGTAAAGTATCTGCCTGCAATGCAGGAGATCTGGGTTTGATCCCTGGGTCAGCGAACATCCCCTGGAGAAGGAAATGGCAACCCACTCCAACACTCTTGCCTGGAAAATCCCATGGATGGAGGAGCCTGGTAGGCTATGGTCCATGGGGTCCCAAAGAGTCAGACACAACTGAGTGACTTTCATCTTTCAGGCGGCCATTCAGAGGACTGTTTCAAATAGGCCTTTGGTGTATGTGTGTGTTGGGGTGGGGTGAGGGGCGGGACTAGGAGATGGCAGTGAATTAAGGTCCTAGGAATAAGTGAGCCAAGCTTCTAGGACCTCTTAATGGGATGTAAGTTTCCATGCTGCCCTAGAAGAATCCCATATTCTTGGTGCCAACATATTTCCCCACTCCATCTCATGTATAACATGGTGCTAAGTAAAGCAGAACAGCAGAAAAATAAAACCCTCTGCATCACATATCACACAGATGGGCTCTTGTTTGCCTTGGCCTAATATAACCTGAGTAATTTGCCTGCAGTAAGAAATTAACCCAATTTGACAAAGTGTGATGCCTGAGAAATCAGCACATGTGGGCTCTAATTCCACATCTATGTTTAATTAGTTCTGTAGCCCTCGGAAATATGCTAAACCACATTAAGTCCCAACTATCTTATTGCAGCAATGGGAGATATTACTTGATGATTATTTTAGAGACTTTCTCATAAAATTAAAACTCTGATTCTCAAGGGCTTTCAACAGTTATTGACACTGTACATATTATTTGGAGCATATGATGAAAATAGATCTAAGATTATTAAACATTTTATAATCTATGTCATTTGAAACAGACCTAATAATACTTTTATTCACTATAATATTTTATTCACAATAATACTTTTTCTTAAAGGTTTGCAATTAAGAATTAAGATAAATTTATCATACTTAAAGGTAAAACAATCTAACCATTATTCACATGGCAAATAGCTTACATTTGAAAAATACTTTTATACAGCATCCTTGTAATTTAATTATCACAACACTCCCATTTTAATAATACTATTAATAATTCTTATTTGGGAAACAGGTAAATTCAAAAAGCCTCTAAAGTTTTCTTTCATCTAGCTACATGGTAAATTACTGGTAGACACAATTTTCCATTAAGGAAATTATATTTCTAAAAACTGGTTTTCACAGGGAGCCCAGCCTGTCACTCTGATGACCTAGAGGGCTGGGATGGGAGGTGGGAGGAAGGTGCAAGAGGGAGGGATATATATATATATATATATATATATGTATGTGTGTGTGTATATATATATATATATATGTGTGTGTATATATATATATATATGTATGTATATATATATAATTATGATTGATTTGCATTGCTGTAGAGCAGAAACCAACACAACAGTGTAAAGCAGTTATCATCTAATTTGAAAATAAAAAAGCAAATTTTGATTTTCTACTGGAACTATACAAAGTAAAAACAAACATTGGAGATGAGTGATAGAAACTGGTTAACTATATAAATAAAGAGAAATATTAATATGATGGGGAAACCTTCTGGTTTTGTTAAAAGTTCCATCCTTCTTGACTATACAGCAAAATCCTTGAGGTCTCAGGTAAGTGTCTTATGTAATGATTTCTATTCACACTCTGGACTTAACACAGTAACCACTAATTATTTTATTTTATTTTTGATGTGGACCAATTTTTATAGTCTTTATTGAATTTGTTACACTATTACTTCTGTTTTTATGTTTTTGGCCACAAGGCATGAGGAATCTTAGTTCCTTGACCAGGGATCAACCTGCACCTCCTGCAACGGAAGGCGAAGTCTTAATCACTAGACCTCCAGGGAAATCCCACCACTCAATTATTAATCACTGGATATATGAACAATTGTATGATAAACTGAGACTGAGAATTAGAAACAAATTTATTTCCTGTCATACTCCTTCCATAACTCCCAACCCCCAGGCAGGACAAGATGCTTCTCTGTCCTACGAATGCCAAGGTCATTACAACATTAAATCACAGAATGTTGGAGTCTCTCTGTGTGGCCATATGTCGATAGCTTGTGACTTATATGAATGGCAGCACTGAGTTTTAATTGACTTTGTCTTGTGTCCTTAGCATGGGGTTGATACAAGGAATATGTGTTGATTCAACAAATGGATGAAAGAATTTGGAAGCAAGAGAACAATTCAGTAATTTTGGATTTATTAATATTATGGTGTTATTTGAAGCTGGAAAAGAGTAGTGACATAAAAAAGGAACTAGACTCTTGGGGATGCTTACAGCTGCCAGTGCAAAGGAAAACACAGCGTAAGAGAAGAATAACTGAAGGTCAACTGAAAGAATGAGAAAAATGTGAGATTGAGTAAATAAAGAAGAAAGCACCAGAACTTCCCTGGTGATCCATAGGTTAAGAATTCATCGGGTAATGCAGGGGAGCCAGGTTCGATCCCTGGTTGGAGAACTAAGATCTCACATGCTGTGAAGCAGCTATACCACAACCAGAGACTCTGAGTGTCATAGCTAAATAAATAAATAAAGAGATTTTTATTTTTTTAAAGAAGAAAGTGGCAAACCACTCTTATGGTCTTTACATGTTGTTGTTTAGTCACTAAGTGGTGTCCTACTCTCTTGCAACCCCATAGACTGTAGCCCATCAGACTTCTCTGTCCATGGGATTTCCCAGGCAAGAACACTGGAGTGAGTTACCATTTCCTTCTCCAGGAGATCTGCTCGACCCAGGGATAGAACCTACACTTTCTGCATTTGCAGGAAGATTCTTTACCACGGAACCACCTAGGAAGCCCAGTCGTTCTGTGATGATATATTTATTGCATGTCATACAAGATTTACATGTAGCATGGATATTCGGAGCGCTACCTGATGTTACTCAACTTTAGTTTGGAATTGTGTCATCAGAGCCGCTATCTC
Organism: Nanger dama; assembly: GCA_917880005.1. Taxonomy (NCBI): domain Eukaryota; kingdom Metazoa; phylum Chordata; class Mammalia; order Artiodactyla; family Bovidae; genus Nanger; species Nanger dama. The sequence continues at coordinate 3,169,392 of CAKJTW010000075.1, forward strand.
AGAGAACCTGAGACAAGTGAAGCTCTGAAAACAGTAACCTTGGGTATGGAATTTCTAATCCTTGTATGGGCTGGAACAAATTAGCCTGAAGTTGCCTCAGTTTTGTTTGCATGGTGAAAACATTGCCACCTCCCTCATTGGGTTGTTGTAGGCAATCACTAATAACACAGTATGATAAAGCGCTCTCCCAATACGAAGTGGTATTGAAATGTAGAGTAATTCACTGGACATCTTTGTTTTCCATCAGACCCATCCCAAGAGACATTTCCTTCCTTCCAGAACATGTACACTCAATGAAGTGTCCATCTGGCAAGTCAGATTCTGCTAAAGGTGGAAAGACAAATTATTATAAGATAAACGGCTGAGTGTTAGTGTGCAAAGGTGGTAAAAGCCTTGTAGCCCTGCCTGAATAAGGGTTAAGAAGAGGGATTAAGATGCCCCAGAATGTGCAATATATTTGATATTCTCCCCAGAGAAAATGATGGCAGGGAAAATTTCTGGCTACCTGGGGCCCTTTGCCTTCCTTCCAAAAACATTACACTTGGCTAATGGAGCTGTAACTTTGTTTTGATTTCCTGAGTGGTCTTGAGTTACCTAATATCTGGCTTGCTTCCCTAGATGGCTGTTCTTAGATCTCTCCAGTAAAATCATACTTAAACCATTTTCATTAGGACCTCAGCACTACATGATTATAAAGTACCTCATGAAATGCCTTGATTAGCAGAGATCAAAGACAGACCTTCATTAGTTTTGCTTTCTTTCCCCCTCCTACGTTGCCTTTGCGTTAAACTGCATTAACCTGACTAAGCTCAGCTCTCCAAAGTTTGTACAATCTGGAAAAGATAATTTCTCCCAAGGAGTCCGACTTTTCTTTGGTGCACATGGCTTGCAGGTTTTCTGTGACCCAAGGCAGTCAGCAAGTGGTCTATTCTGTGGAGAGAAACAGCACCTACTCCAAATGTAGCATCCATGTGGTTGCTTCTGCAACACACCCCGAGGGTTAAAAAAGATTTGGATTAATACCACTGGCCAAAGGTTATGAGTCTATTAACTTGGCTTTCCTTCCGAAACTGAGTCATTTTAACCTCACTCAGGTGTTGAATTCGATAATGAAGCTGTTCACCATGATATGGTGGTAAGGGGTGCTTTGCATTCATGCAGACCCAAGTTCAAGTTTTGGCTTCTTCACTTCTCTGACTACCAACTTTCTCACTTGTAAATTTGGGATATCAGTGTCAGTTTCACAGGATTGTTGTTAAGAATGAATGAGATAATGTTTCAGTTCAGTTCATTTCAGTCACTCAGTTGTGTCTGACTCTTTGCAACCCCATGAACTGCAGCAAGCCAAGCCTCCCTGTCCATCACCAACTCCCAGAGTTCACCCAGACACATGTCCACTCAGTCGGTGATACCATCCAGCTATCTCATCCTCTGTCATCCCCTTCTCCTCCTGCCCTCAATCTTTCCCAGCATCAGGGTCCTTTCCAATGAGTCAGCTCTTTGCATCAGGTGGCCAAAGTATTGGAGTTTCAGCTCCAACATCAGTCCTTACAATGAACACCCAGGACTGATCTCCTCTAGGATGGACTGGTTGGATCTCCTTGCAGTCCATCGGACTCTCAAGAGTCTTCTCCAACACCACAGTTCAAAAGCATCAATTCATCTGCACTCAGCTCTCTTTATAGACCAACTCTCACATCCATATGTGGTCACTGGAAAAACCATAGCCTTGACTAGACATACCTTTGTTGGCAAAGTAATGTCTCTGCTTTTCAATATGCTATCTAGGTTGGTCATAACTTTCCTTCCAAGTAGTAAGCATCTTTTAATTTTATGGCTGCAATCACCATCTGCAGTGATTTTGGAGCTCAAAAAAAAACCAAAACAAAACTGTTTTGGGGCTGTTTCCACTGTTTCCCCATCTATTTCCCATGAAGTGATGGGACCAGATGCCATGATCTTTGTTTTCTGAATTTTGAGCTTTAGCCAACTTTTTCACTCTCCTCTTTCACTTTCATCAAGAAGCTTTTAGTTCTTCTTCACTTTCTGCCGTAAGGGTGGTGTCATCTACATATCTGAGGCTATTGATACTTCTTCTGGCAATCTTGATTCCAGCTTGTATTTCTTCCAGTCCAGCGTTTCTCATGATGGACTCTGCATAGAAGTTAAATAAGCAGGGTGACAATATACAGCTTTGACATACTCCTTTTCCTATTTGGAACCAGTCTGTTGTTCCATGTCCAGCTTGCTGGACAAAAAGCCATTTTGCTTTTTTGCATTTCTTTTGTTGGGGATGGCCTTAATCCCTGTCTCCTGTACAATGTCATGAACCTCCATCTGTAGTTCATCAGGCACTCTGTCTATCAGATTTAGTCCCTTAAATCTACTTCTCACTTCCACTGTATGTAGTCATAAGCGATTTAATTTAGGTCATACCTGAGTGGTCTAGTGGTTTTCCCCATTTTCTTCAATTTAAGTCTAAATCTGGCAATAAGGAGTTCATGATTGGAGGCACAGTCAGCTCCTGGTCTTGTTTTTGATGACTGTATAGAGCTTCCCATCTTTGCAAAGAATATAATCAATGTGATTTTGGTGTTGACCATCTGGTGATGTCCATGTGTAATCTTTTCTTGTGTTGTTGGGAGAGGGTGCTATCAGTGTCAGTTTCACAGGACTATTGTTAAGAGTAAATGGGATAATGTTTAGGGAGCACCTGACACAGTGATCACTACATAGGAAGCACTCAACACTTTTATAAATATGTGCTGCTGCTCTTCATTCACTAAGTCATATCCCACTCTTGGCAACCCCATGGACTGTAGCCCATCAGGCTCCTCTGTCCATGAGATTTCCCAGGCAAGAATACTGGAGTGGATTGCCATTTTCTTCCAGGGGATCTTTCCGACCCAGGGATTGAACTTGCATGTCCTGCATTGACAGGTGGATGCTTTACCACAGAGCCACCAGGGAAGCCCATGTATATTCAGTTCAGTTCAGTTCAGTCGCTCAGTCGTGTCTGACTCTTTGCGACCCCATGAATTGCAGCACGCCAGGCCTCCCTGTCCATCACCAACTCCCGGAGTTCACTCAGACTCACGTCCATCGAGTCAGTGATGACATCCAGCCATCTCATCCTCTGTCATCCCCTTCTCCTCCTGCCCCCAATCCCTCCCAGCATCAGAGTCTTTTCCAATGAGTCAACTCTTTGCATGAGGTGGCCAAAGTACTGGAATTTCAGCTTTAGCATCATTCCTTCCAAAGAAATCCCAGGGCTGATCTCCTTCAGAATGGACTGGTTGGATCTCCTTGCAGTCCAAGGGACTCTCAAGAGTCTTCTCCAACACCACAGTTCAAAAGTATCAATTCTTCGGTGCTCAGCCTTCTTCACAGTCCAACTCTCACATCCATACATGACTACTGGAAAAACCATAGCCTTGACTAGACGGACCTTAGTTGGCAAAGTAATGTCTCTGCTTTTTAACATGCTGTCTAGGTTGGTCATAACTTTCCTTCCAAGGAGTAAGCGGCTTTTAATTTCATAGCTGGAATCACCACCTGCAGTGATTTTGGAGCCCAAAAAAATGAAGTCTGCCACTGTTTCCCCATCTATTTGCCATGAAGTGATGATGCCATGATCTTAGTTTTCTGAATGTTGAGCTTTAAGCCAACTTTTTTGCTCTCCTTTCACTTTCCTCAAGAAGTTTTTAGTTCCTCTCACTTTCTGCCATAAGGGTGGTGTCATTTGCGTATCTGAGGTTAATGATATTTCTCCAGGCAATCTTGATTCCAGCTTGTGGTTCTTCCAGTCCAGCGTTTCTCATGGTGTGCTCTGAACAGAAGTTAAATAAGCAGGGTGACAATATACAGCCGTGACATACTCTTTTTCCTATTTGGAACCAGTCTGTTGTTCCATGTCCAGTTCTAACTGTTGCTTCCTGACCCACATACAGATTTCTCAAGAGGCAGGTCAGGTGGTCTGGTATTCCCATCTCTCGTAGAATTTTCCACAGTTTATTGTGATCCACACAGTCAAAGGCTTTGGCACATTCAGTGAACCCTTACAACTGTAGAAAGGAGAAGGACTGATGCAGAACTGTGACATGTTAACTGGAAAGTGTTTCCAGTTGCTCAGACACAGCAGCCTCCAATTTTCTTTTGTATAAATATCCCATTGAGCACTGGGAGATGTTTCCTTGGATTAGCTATTGGAGCCGGGAAACCTCAAACCTTCCAGCAAGCATAGTGAAGAGGATATCGACTCCTGGTCTAAGAGCAAGGGACACATTGGAAAATCTGGCTTTCTATATTCAAGTCTGAGTGGTGTAGGGTAGAGATAAGGTAAACTTGAGAGAGAGAGCAATTTAATATAAGGAGTTGGCTCACGTGATTATGAAGGCTGTCTGAGGGTTTGAGAACCAGGTGAGCCCAATGCTATAAATATCAGTTTAAGTCTGAATCCAGAGGCAGGAGAAAACCAATGCCCCAGGCTGGAAGGTGTTCAGGAAAACAGAGAGTTCTTTCTTACTCAACCTTTTATTATACTCGGGCCTTCAATGGGTTGGATAAGGCCCACCTGTATTTGGGAGAGCAATCTGCTTTACTCAGTCTACTGATTCTAATGGTAATCTCATCCAGAAGCACTCTCACAGATACACCAAGAAATAATATTTAACCAGATGTCTGAGTGCTTTGTGGACTAAGCTGACACCTAAGATTAACCACCACAGTAATCCCTTAGTTAGCTGAGTTATACACTGGTGATGATCATTCATATTCAGTCAGTCGGTGAATAAGTATTTTAGTGTCTTTCATGTGCTAGCCACCAGACCATTCAAGGGCAAATGTCACCATTTTCACAGGCCATGTCACAAGGTCTGTTGGTAACACTGATAAACAATTATTACCTATAATGTAAAAATTGTCCAGTTGTCCTCAGAGAGTATTCTACAACCCTTTATAATTAAAATCTTCAGTGTTTTGTAGATGTGTCTAAAATATACAGATTTTATAGTTTATAAATGGAAGCCAAGCTCAAGCTACATGTTTATAGGTGAAGTCTTGAAATCCAGGGCTTGGAATGAATTATCTTCTGTGAGCGTTGGTTCTCTCTGGTGGTATCTCCCCAAGAGTATGTCCCTTGCGTGCACCTCTTCAATTCTGGCTTACTGGATGTGACTCTAGATACTGTCTGGGGAAGTGGAGACTGGAGGGGTAAGGATAAGGTTTCATTTTACTTTATCCATAAGTACGTTTGGAGCAATGGGAATGAAGAAGCGAAGGCAGCAGAGAAAAGTTTAGTTCATTCTGCCAAATAGGAAGATAAAAATGCCACCTCACATACAGAGCATTAAGTACTATGGGAATTAAACAAATTGTATATGGGAGTGATTTAGGAATTAAAATCTAATGAAGATTAGGGGATAGATGCAAAGAGTGGGGTATACCACTTAATATGTCTCTTTTAAAAAGGAACATGTTTTAAAGAGGAGAGCTGAGACTAATAATTTGTTCTATGTGCTCATCATCCCATTCCAGCCCTCAACACAGCGGTTCATGAAAAAAAAGTGACGTAATCGGAGAAAAACAAAATTGCCAGGTAATGCTTGTAGGAGCTAAGAATTTGGGCTCTGGGTTCACAGAGATATGAATTGGAACCCACTTTTGTTATTTAATAGCTGTGACACCTTGGGGAAGACAATTCCCTGAAGTTTATCTGTAATGTGAGAATGATGATCACATCCAATACTGAGGTATGAGGCCAACATTACATGTGGTGATACCTGGAGGGGGATTGAACCAGAGGTAATGTTTGAGTATAGCCCAAACAGGTTATTTCATATAATCTTTACTGAATTAATATGTAGCTATTATTAGCGCCATTCCATGGATGAGAGAAATGAGGTTTGCCGGTTTTAAGAATCTGCTAAATCTACATACCAATCTAAATTCCCTCTCAGTACTGTTTTAGTTGTAGACGTCTGGGATGGAAGCATATGTCTTCCACCTTCTTAATCCCAAGCTTTTGTAGTATTCTATGCCACTTCCATCCTGCTGTAGAGTCTCTCTTATCTGTGCTTGTTTTTCTTCCTCAGTTACATTCTAAACTCTCAGGAAATATTCCAAGCCTGGACTTTGTATTACCCCACTGGCTAATGTAGTGGAGGTGATCTGTTTGCCAGTATTTGTTTGAATGCTTTGTTCAATAAAAAATATCTTGCTACTGTCAGGATATTAATACAAACTTTGTTAGATTTGTACCTAAGTATTTCATTTTCTTTAAAGCAGTTTATAAATGGTATTATGTTTTTATTTTCAGCTTCACATGTTCATTTTATTATACAAAAATATGATTTTTTGTACTGATCTTTGTCCTGACCTTACTGAACTCAGTTAGCTCTAGCTGAGATCTTATTGCTTTCTCATTTGTTTAAGAGAATTCATAAAGGCTTGTTGAATCATTTCATGGTAGTTGCTTTCAAATCCTTAACTGACAATTTTAGCACCTGATTTATCTCAGTGTTGGTGTTATTTGATCATGTCTTCTTATTCAAGAGGTGATTTTCTTGGTTCTTGGTATGAAGGATGATTTCCTAGACATTTAGGCTATTGCATTAGGAGACTGAGATTTGCTGAAAATTTTAAAAGTCAACCATTCTGTTTAGGTTTAGATTTAGCACATAGGTCCTGCCTCTTTCTGTGAGCTGTGGTCCCAATGACAATCTAATTTTCAGAGACTTTCTAGTACTATTTTGGTCTGCTGAGCTAATTTCAAGTATACAACACAGTATTGGTAACAGTCATCACCATGTTGTTCTTGGCATCTACAGAATTTATTTATCATGTATAACTGAAATTTGGAAACCTTTAGCCAACATCTTCACATTTCTTATTCCTCCCAACCTTTAGCAACCATCATTCTGGTATGTTTTTATGAGATTGACTAGTTTAGACCATTCTTAAAAATGGTATCATGTACTCTGTTTTCTTCTGTATTTGGCTTATTTCACTTACATTAGTTCCTTACATTAGTTCATCTATGTTTTCACAAATGGCAGGATTTCCATATGATCCAGCAGTCCCATTTCTAGTTATATACTTAAAAGAATTGAAATCAGGATTTTAAAGAGGTATCTGTACCCCTATGTCCATTGCAGCATGATTCACAATAAGCAAGAAATGGAGGCAACCTCAGTGTCCATCTACAGATCAGCAGATAAAGAGAAAGTGGCATATACATACACTGGAATATTACTGCTTAGAAGAGCTTTCTTTCTAAATGAAATGATTTTTTAGCAGTGTTGTTTAGTGTTTGAATGAGATAATGATGTAAAATTGCTAAGTGCAGTGCCTAATGTTTAGTAAACATCCAGTAAAAATTAGCCTTCATTCTGACACCAGTAGGAATTTTCTTTGGAACTGCTCCCAGCTTTTCCCCAAATGTGTTTTTATCAGTTTGCAGACGGGCAATCATGGAACTTGTGTCAGGGAAGAGCTCAGAAATTAGTCCTGGAAAGCTACAAGTGAACATCTATACTACAGTATAAATGTATTTAAGAAACCATAGTGGATGTGTGAACGGCAGTGCCACAAATTGACCTCGAGAGTCAGATTATCTGGATTCATGTTCTAATAACTGCATGATTTTGTACAACTTGTTTAGTTTTTCTGTGCTTCAGTTTCTTCAACTTTTTCACAGGATTGTTTTAACAGCAAGAGTTAATTAAGTTCAGGAATTTAAACATTTCTGGCACAGAAGCGTTTGTGATTATTGTAATGAATACCTTCTAGAAAAGAAGCTAATGCTTAGAACAGTCAAACAATTCACCCAAGACAACACAGTCAAGGAAGAGAAAGATTGGATCTTGAACTCACTTATGATTCCAAAGTCTGTGTTCTTTGCCATTATTTTACTGTTTCTCAAAGTTGAGTAATGGACAGCCTTCTTTTAAGAGAAACCAAAGTTCTGTTTAATATTGATGCTGATTTAAAGGACTGTAATTATAATGTTGCTAAAATGTGCACAAATCTAAACCTAGATTTAACTTCCTATGCCCATAAATCATTTAAGCTATGAAATTCAAACACATTTACTAATTAGATGCAGGCAAGAGATGCAACCCAGTAAAATTCAATTTAGTAACATTTATTTAATGTGATGAATGTTTTTGTTTACTTGAAACTAAAAACCACACACAAAGGAACATGGTACTCACTCTTAGGGTTCAAGTTCTTTTGTGGTCATCATACCCATACATCTGTGCACTGCGAGATCAGTCATTTTTTCCACCTCTCTTCTCTGTTCCAACTATTGCAATATCATAACATGATGTCATTTGGCCCTCACTTGGCATAAATTCATCATTTACATAGTAATTCTGCCTCTATTTTTTTTTTTTCACTTTATCCCAGGATAAACTAGAACACTGGAGTATGCGTGCTAAAGTAGAACACTGGAGTATGCGTGCTAAGTCGCTTCAGTCATGTCCAACTCTTTGTGACCCTATGGGCCATAGCTCATCAGGTTCCTCTGTCCTTGGGTTTCTCCAGGCAAGAATACTGGAGTGGGTTGCAGTGCCCTCCTCCAAGGGATCTTCCCAACTCAGAGATCTAACCTGCATCCCTTATATCTTCTACATTCGACAAGTGGGTTCTTTACCACTAGTGCCACCTGGAAAGCCCATATAGGGGTATGACAAACTCAAAACCAAAAACACTATTAAGGTATTTGAATACAGGGTTAATTATTAGTTGTGAGGTAGCCATCAGATGGTCAAAAAACATGATCATGTACATATTTTAGATTGCCATTAATATGAAGTGCCCAAGTGAAAAATTCTCATGAACTCTTGGAAATATGCTCAAGAGCTTTCCAGAGAACCAAAAATCTTATTTTAGAAAATTTGGAGCTGCCCTCTGATGGTCTAACTGCTGTCCTCTCCTGTCTTGAAGGAGCTTTAATTTATGCCATAAGTGATTTAGAAAAATGTTTGAGTTATAGTAAAGCTGTGATGGCTGGAAGGGGGTAAGATTCAACATTAAATTATCTTTTCAAATTTTTGTACAATGCAAACTGATGGAAGATATTCTTTATGAACTTATAGAATTAATGATGAGAGGAATGGTTTTCAGTTATGGCTTACTTTGGTGGTTGACAAAAAGGAGTTGTGTCATGGTTAAACTAATATTTCACTCATTTTAAGGGGACAATCAATGACTAATGTTCATCTGGCACATTATCATTTACAAAGAGCTTTGTCCAACTTGATTATTTTCCATCTTCAGCCGCACCCAGATGAAGACATTCCTCAAAATCATAATCATAAATTGGGGAGTCAGTGTTTAAATCAGGGGTCCTAAATTTTAACTTCTATATGTTCTGCCATTCTAAGTCATCTCCCTGAAGAGTAGTGCTAATGCAGTCTTTGACACAAGTAGGACAATGTGTCTTACACTCTATATTGTTCCCAAGTTTTTCTCTATTCAGAGACAAGGCAGCCTGAACTTTCACCAAAGTCATAGCAAAATGTTGAGAGGATATGGCTCTAGGTTTGTACTAGCTTTTTACTAACCACTAACTCTATGACTATGGAAAAGTTAAGCAAACTGTCCAAGCTGTGGTATCATCATCCAAAAAATAAGGATGTCAGTGTCCTTCTCATGAGGTTATTTTTAAGACTTAGAAACTAAACATGAAAGACTTGAGACCATACTTGTGTGTAACACTAATAATTTCTACTGTTTACCAGACATTCCTTTAAGTGTTTTATATATTAACCTAATTTTCACATAACAACCCCGAGTTAGATACATTTTACCTCCACTTGATAGCATGGGGAAACCATGGGAAGCTAAATGAGTTACCTAAGGTTATACAACTGTGCAAGCAAATGGTGGAATTTGAATCCACATCTCCACATCTCTAGACCCAAACTTTGTGTTCCAGTTATAGGAACTGTTCAATCACTAAGTCATGTCTGACTCTTGGCGACCCCATGGACTGCAGCATGCCAGGCTTCCCTGTCCTTCACTATCTCCCAGAGTTTGCTCAAATTCATGTCCATTGAGTCAGTGATGCTACCTAACCAACCTCATCCTCTTCCTCCTCCTTCTCCTTTTGCCTTCAATCTTTCCTAGCATCAGGGTCTTTTTCAATGAGTCAGTTCTTTGTATCAGGTAGCCAAAGTACTGGAGTTTCAGCTTTAGCATCAGTCCTTCCAATGAATATTCAGGACTGATTTCCTTTAGGACAGACTGGTTGGATCTCCTCGCAGTCCAAGGGACTCTCAAGAGTCTTCTCCAACACCACAGTTCAAAAGCATCAATTCTTTGGTGCTCAGTTTTCTTTATAGTCCATCTCTCACCTCTGTACATAACTACTGGAAAAACCATAGCTTTGACTATATGGATCTTTGTCGGCAGAGTGATAGCTCTCCTTTTTAATACACTGTCTAGGTCTGTCATAGCTTTCCTTCCAAGGAGCAATCGTCTTTTCATTTCATGGCTGCAGTCACTGTTTGCAGTGATTTTGGAGCCCAGGAAAATCAAATCTGTCAGTTTCCACTTTTTCTCCTTCTATTTGCCATGAAGTTATAGGACTGAATGCCATGATCTTAGTTGATTTTAGTTTTTTTTTAATGTTGAGTTTTAAGCCAGCTTTGGGAAAGTTATTGGAAAGTTTCTATACTATTCCCCATGTTTGTTAGCTCTAAGTATTATAACTGGAGAAAAGGATTCTCTTATTTAATTTCCCCATCTTGTCATCCTATCTGAACTCTTTTCTGGAATACCTACATCACTCAAATCTTTTATAGTCTTTACCCTGCTTATAGTTTTAGCTCTGTCTAATCCATATTCCACATTGAAGCCAACTTGGTGTTTAATAAAATCACTTCTCTTTCTCATTAAAATCTGTCTAAGTTTAATCACACCCTCAATATATGGCCCTTCTTTCCTTCCCAATCTCATCCCCTTCTATTTCCTCTCAAATTGGACATTCTAGGAATTTAGACAATTTTCAGTTTTCTTAGTATGTTATCCAGTTTTATTATACATTGAAGTATTTTTTAACTCTATTGAAATGACCATATTTCTATGAATGGCTAAATCTTTCATATTCTTTAAAACTCACTTTAAGTATCTTTTATACAGGAAGCCTTTTCTGGTATCATTACTTGTACTTCCTGAATTCTAGATGCGATTATATTCAAATTTACTAAGCAAAAAGTGTTTCATTTCTGAAAAGAAAAAGGCATTCAAGGATACTTGTATATCAATTACTATGCAGAACTGTGACTTGGTAGGGGTATATATTAAAGTCACTTTGGACAAATACAATGAATACTAAATAGTAACTGAACCAAATATTATCACCAGATTCAGTTATGGAACAATTAGCAGTGCTGAGTGAATCCAGCTCTAGTTGTATTCATGGATCAGCAAGTTTTTGTAAAGGGAAAGAAAGAGAACCCTTTCCACAATCATTTGTAATCAGTGAAACTCAGCATGTTTCTCAAGACCACTCCCTCAGCCTCTTCTTTCTTCCTCCCAACCCCAGTCCCATTATTAAGTTCATGTTTATCAAGAAAAATTTGGCTTCTATGAATCTGATTTGTTTATACTTGACTCATCAAAAATGTTTTGTAAGAGAGGTTTGATGTCCAAGAAGCCTCTTGAGCCTCCTCTGTGGCTTTTTAGGGCTCTTTTAAAAGTTCTTTTCCTGAGAACTGAGAGACTGTTTCTGGCCATGAGATCCAAGCAAATGGGAACTTCAAATTACTTAAGACTGTTAAAGAGATCAAAATATATGCATAAACATGCTGGCATGTGCTCTCCTTTCCTTCAGCTTATCCATCCATGTATACAGGGAAAGTTTTCAATTTCTCCCTGAAGGTTAATTTCAGGAAGTGGGTAGATGCACAACAGGGGGCTAGGAATCCTTAAAATGTTACATAGTTTCCTGGGCCCTACTGCAATTTCTTTGTCCTTGATGTCACTAACATTTCCAAAGATGAAGGCCTTCCCCAACCCCCAACCCCCAACCCCCACTCCTCACCCAGACAACAGCTAATCTGAGTTAAGGAGTCTTTCCAGACTGGCTTTTGGCTTACTGCCACCCAAGACAGAGCAGGGTCCTTCCTACCAAGCCACCTGGTTCCTTGCTATATACCAGGTAGTCAGGCCCCGTCAGTAGAAGAGCGAGCAAGTCCCAGGAAAGATAATGCAATCCATGTGTTTCAGTATAAATGTCTCTGTTTTTATTGCATGGCCGTAAGTCATTTATTCAAAGATTCCAAATTATATTTTAAAAGTTCAACAAATAGTTCATTGTACAACAGACTTGAGCACTTAATTAGAAACTGCAGTACTTTGCTCATTGTATGTAATATTATAATGGCCTTTTCTTCCATTATCCAAATATTGTAGCTAATTTATCTTGTAAGATGTCTTGTGCAGTACACGACAAAAGTAGTGTGACTATATACAAGTTAGACAATTATGGCCCTATTAGAGAAAAAAGAGTTTTCAAGAACACTTCCTTAATACTTCTTCCTGGCCACTTTCTCTAATCCCGAGCAAACCACAGGATGTCCTAACTTTAAAATCAACCACAACAGCAACAAAGCCCCCGTCTGGTTGCTAAACACTCTTGGAGGCTTCCTTTTTGGAAACTCGTTTTCAATTCTCTGCCATTGCAAGTCACTAGAGGAAAATCATCTTATTGTTTCAAAGCCAGAGAACAGAAACTGAATCCAATCACCTCTTTGGATGTGTTGACACTGTGACATACTGATTTATCGTTTCTAAACCTTATTATCCTCCTGCACTGCTCAGTAACCTTTAGAAACAGAAAGATATGACCACATATTCTCTGTCTCTGAATATCTGGATGAGAACTAGAAACTCAGTTACCTAATGCCAAACAGCTGGACATGTGAATACATCCCGATGTTTCCTTTCTTTATTCCATTTTCCTCCAGCTGTTTGGCATTACATAGACAACACCTAATGATTCTGAAAAGAGTTTCAAAAATATTATGACTCTTTAAATTGGGAAGATGAGAAAACAAAGACTTAGAAAGATATAATTTAGAAGTCCATGCAATCATGAAGGATTTAAATAAATTGAATATAAACTCATTCATAAATCAAAATACTAGAAACATTCTTTGAAATTTGAGAAAGGTTTTAAGCCACAAACAAAAGGACAACTGAGTTAAGAATAAACATATGGAAATAGTTACCCTAGAGGTAGGGAATAAAGATATACATACTAATTCAAAAATATTTATGTGTGTTCACAGATGATGGACAGAGTTACTAAAGGCAACGAAAATATTTTGGATACACTGCTAACTTTTGACATTGGTGTCATGGAGGACAATTCTGACTTTTAACACATTCCTTGAAATAACTGTATCTATACACTTGGTGATAGACAGGGAGACCTAGCGTGCTGCAGTTCATGGGGTCGCAAAAAGTCGGACATGACTGAGTGACTGAACTGAACTGAACTGAACTGATTGATACACTGGGTTGGTTGAAATCAAGTCTGGCAATTGTTACTTAGGTAGTAGCTGATTATTATTTCTTCAATGAATATTAATATGTTTAATGCTCTCAAGGACATAAACTCTTGCATATGCATTTCCAAGAGAACTGAAGTGGAAGTAGATGGAAAGAGAAGAACCATGGGAGTTCTCCCAAGTTAACAATTTGGGGCTCTGGAATCAGAACTGTCTAGAATCCTGGTTCTACCAATCACACATTTATCACTTTAGATAAGATACTCTCCAAATCTCAGTTTCCTTTTAGGTCTCTGATGGCTCAGCAGGCAAAGAGTCTGCCTGCAATGCAGGAGACACAGTACACACAGGTTCCATCCCTGGGTCAGGAAGAGCCCCTGGAGGAAGAAATGGCAACTCATTCAAGTACTCTTGCCTGGAAAATCCCATGGACAGAGGATCCTGATGGGCTACAGTTCATGGGGTTGTAAGAGTCAGACACGACTGAGCGACTAAGCTCAGGACAAAATGAAAATAATGAAACATCTACTTTATAGTGTTTCTGTGAGAATAAATGAGATACCTCACATAAAGCATATGACCTAGTGCCTGGCATGTAGAATATATTGAATAAATATTAGCTATTTTAGAGGTAAGAAAATTAATTTACAAAGATATTAAGTAGTCTAATTATGCTACAAAATATGGCTTGTAAATTATAGTACTGAAAATCAAGCAGAATTATTCAGATTCTGGAACCCTGTGCTCATTCCATGTGCATGGTATATGCAATTTGGCCAAAGACAAAAGACTAGACCAAGTTGCCCAAGGAGAAAGGAGCCTGGCATTTGGGTTTGAATGAGTCTCCCATAAATGACAAATATAAACTCTATAACTCATTCAGTATTGTATAGTTTAAGTGGACTTCTGTTGGCTTTATGGTAAAAACATCCAGTTTATCTCGATTGATGATAGTCAATTGTATGTTTGGATTTGTGAGCTCACCACCATCATCCTGGCAGTGTTTGCCATTTATCAAATAGATTCTATCTTCAATTTTAAGTAACAACAAATATTTGCATTTATATGAGAGGTTTCATGTTTAAAAGAGGACTAGACAAAACGATCTGGAGGAAACACTGCAGAAGTGATTCTTAACATCTATTCCTCAAATGAGACCAACATTGGAGAAGAAATTTAGCATGAAAATTAAGTCGTGTCTTTTCCAAGCTGTCTTAAAAAGTAAGCCATCTGGTATGTTTGGATAATAATAATAAAAAAGATCCTGTATGATATGGTAATTCAAGCCTATGCCCCAAACAGTAACACTGAAGAAGCTGAAGTTGAGTTCTATGAAGACCTACAAGAACTTTTAGAACTAACACCCAAAAAAGATGTCCTTTTCATTACAGGGGACTGGAATGCGAAAGTAGGAAGTCAAGAAACACCTGGGGTAACAGGCAAATTTGGCCTTGGAGTATGGAATGAAGCAGGGCAAAAGCTAATAGAGTTTTGCCAAGAAAATGCACCAGTCATAGCAAACACCTTCTTCCAACAACACAAGAGAAGACTCTACACATGGACATCACCAGATGGTCAACACCAAAATCAGACTGATTATATTCTTTGCAGCCAAAGATGGAGAAGCTCTATAAAGTCAGAAAAAAAAAAAAAAACAAGACCGGGGCTGACTGTGGCTCAGATCATGAACTCCTTATTCCCAAATTCAGACTTAAGTTGAAAAAAGTGTGGAAAGCCACTAGACGGTTCAAGTATGACCTAAATCAAATCCCTGTGACTATACAGTGGAAGTGAGAAATAGATTTAAGGGCCTAGATCTGATAGACAGAGTGCCTGATGAACTATGGACAGAGGTTTGTGACACTATACAGGAGACAGAGATCAAGACCATCTCCATGGAAAAGAAACACAAAAAAGCAAAATGGTTCCCTGAGGAGGCCTTACAAATAGCTGTGAAAAGAAGAGAAATGAAAAGCAAAGGAGAAAAGGAAAGATATAAGCATCTGAATGCACAGTTCCAAAGAATAGCAAGGAGAGATAAGAAAGCCTTCCTCAGCGATCAATGCAAAGAAACAGAGGAAAAGAACAGAATGGGAAAGACTAGAGACTTCTTCAAGAAAATTAGATACCAAGGGAACATTTCATGCAAAGATGGGCTTGATAAAGGACAGAAATGGTATGGACCTAACAGAAGCAGAAGATATTGAGAAGAGATGGCAAAAATACACAGAAGAACTGTACAAAAGAGAGCTTCATGACCCAGATAATCACAATGGTGTGATCACTCACCTAGAGCCAGACATCCTGGAATGTGAAGTCAAATGGGCCTTAGAAAGCATCACTAGGAACAAAGCTGGTGGAGGTGATGGAATTCAGCTGAGCCATTTCAAATTCTGAAAGATGATGCTGTGAAAGTGCTGCACTCAATATGCCAGCAAATTTGGAAAACTCAGCAACGGCCACAGGACTGGAAAAGGTTAGTTTTCATTCCAATCCCAAAGAAAGGCAATGCCAAAGAATGCTCAAACTACCGCACAATTGCACTCATCTCACATGCAAGTAAAGTAATGCTCAAAATTCTCCAAGCCAGGCTTCAGCAATATGTGAACCGTGAACTCCCTGATGTTCAAGCTGGTTTTAGAAAAGGCAGAGGAACCAGAGATCAAATTGCCAACATCCAATGGATCATGGAAAAAGCAAGAAAGTTCCAGAAAAACATCTATTTCTGCTTGATTGACTATGCCAAAGCCTTTGACTGTGTGGATCACAATAAACTGGAAAATTCTGAAAGAGATGGAATACCAGACCACCTGACCTGCCTCTTAAGAAACCAGTATGCAGGTCAGGAAGCAACAGTTAGAACTGGACATGGAACAATAGACTGGATCCAAATGGAAAAGGAGTACGTCAAGGCTGTATATTGTCACCCTGCTTATTTAACTTATATGCAGAGTTCATCATGAGAAACACTGGTCTAGAAGAAGCACAAGCTGGAATCAAGATTGCTGGGAGAAATATCAATAACCTCAGATATGCAGATGACACCACCCTTATGGCAGAAAGTGAAGAGGAACTAAAAAGCCTCTTGATGAAAGTGAAAGTGGAGAGTGAAAAAGTTGGCTTAAAGCTCAACATTCAGAAAATGAAGATCATGGCATCCGGTCCTATCACTTCATGGGAAATAGATGGGGAAACAGTGGAAACAGTGGCAGACTTTGTTTTTTTTTTTTTGGCTCCAGTATCACTGCAGATGGTGACTGCAGCCATGAAATTAAAAGACACTTACTCCTTGGAAGGAAAGTTATGACCAACCTAGATAGTATATTCAAAAGCAGAGATGTTACTTTGCCAACAAAGGTCCGTCTAGTCAAGGCTATGTTTTTTCCAGTGGTTATGTATGAATGTGAGAGTTGGACTGTGAAGAAAGCTGAGTGCCAAAGAATTGATGCTTTTGAACTATGGTGTTGGAGAAGACTCTTGAGAGCCCCTTGGACTGCAAGGAGATCCAATCAGTCTATTCTAAAGGAGACAAGTCCTGGATGTTCATTGAAAGGACTGATGCTAAAGCTGAAACTCCAGTACTTTGGCCACCTCATGTGAAGATTTGACTCACTGTAAAAAATCCTGATGCTTGGAGGGATTGGGGGCAGGAGGAGAAGGGGATGACAGAGGATGAGATGGCTGGATGGCATCACCAACTCGATGGACATGAGTTTGAGTAAACTCTAGGAGTTGGTGGTGGACAGGGAGGCCTGGTGTGCTGTATTTCATGGGGTTGCAAAGAGTCAGACACAACTGAGCGACTGAACTGAATCAAACTGATGATATTTTTTCCAGTAAGATATTATCACCCCAAAATATTTCATCTACAACATTGTGTTGTGTTAGTCATTTAGCTGTGTCTGACTCTTTGTGACCCCATGGACTATCGTCCACCAGGCTCCTCTATCCATGGGATTCTCCAGGTAAGGATACTGGAGTGGACTGCCATTTCCTTCTTCAGGGTATATTCCTGACCCAGGGATCAAACCCAGATTTCCTTCATTGCAGGCAGATTCTTTCTCATCTCAGCTATAGGGAAGTCCCCATCTACAACATGATTATTTGCAAGTAAGGCTAGCATGTGTTTGGCCACAGTAGATTTCATCTTTCCCTCTAAACACAAGTAAATCAGGTTATTTATTGCATAGCATGGGGCACGTTGATCCCATTGGCTTATCTTATCTTCACTACATCATCCATTCCTTCACCACAACCACAACATGGAACATGTATCTGGTGATGAAAACCAAAAAGGAAAATTATAGGTAGAATTGTGTCAGTTAATTCACAGTATGCAACAATCAACCCAGAGCACTGCATCTTAAGCATAAAGTTTATTATTTCTGATAATTCTGTGAGTTGGTCAGGACTGTTCTAGTCTGGGCTCACTTAGCAGGTCAGCTGGAACCAGGTGGTTGGGATGCCATTACTCACAAGTCTGCTGGTTGAATCAGTGTCCATGGGGTGACAGGCCACGTGTCTCCCATTAATCTTCAGCCCTGCCCAGACTTATTCACATCATGATGCTGGCAGTACTCCCCAAAGAACCAAGCAGAGAAGTCCCAATAAATTAAGTGATTTTTCAGCCTTTAGTGGTGTCACATTGTTTATTGTCACACTAGCCAAACAAGTCACAAAAGCAGGAGCAGAATACAGTGCTGGTTAAGAGGACTTCCACTCTTAATAGGAGGAGTTAGAAGCTCTCATTGTAAAAAATGTGATATTAGGAGATGTAAAGAGTTGCAGTGATGTTTCATGCCCACCATAGACTGTCCATGACATTATACTATTCAAATTCTCTCCCCAAAATTATTTTACACTTTAGAAGAAACTTCGCAATCCACCTTTTATTCTCTAAGAGATTGTAAAATTAATGGTGGAGACATGCACTTAAGTTCTAACTTTTAAGCAAACTCCTGCATGACCTATGTTGTTGTTTAACCTCTCGTCATCAGATAAGATAGTATTTCAACAGCTTCTGTGCTGAACATTATTGAGAGAATCAAATTGGATGATTTTGTGTATATTATTTAGCACAAAACTCAAATTGTTAGCCATTAAACTTTGATTTCTTCATTTAAAAACACTCTCTGAGCACTTACCTGGTTTCTATGAATCAGTGTAGAAATAAAGAAAATAGTATCAAGCCAAATTCTCTACCTTTCTGGCTTTTATCTTGAGGCAAGTTACTGAACATTTTGGATCTTATGTTGTTTTTCTCATCTGTAAAATAAGCATAAAAGTAATGATATCTGACTCAGGGTTGCTGTGAAAATTGCATAGAGATATTTAGAGAAATGTCTGGCATGTTTGGAATATGCAGAAAATGATAACTATAATGTCAGAGTATGGTAGGTGAAAATATTCATTAATCATGTTCTCAGGTATACTGCAATTGGAAGAGTAAGACATTGAAATAGTTCAATATATCAATAAATAAAAATAACAACCTATGATTAGCATCATGGTAGAAAATATGTAAAGGGAACATAAGAGAAATTCTGATCATTTGGTGGTGATGGGTCTCTTGGTGTAGGGCTTTTAAGCTAAGAATTCAAGAATTTTAAAAATTGACATTTTATAGAAAATAAAAATTATAGAGACATCAAGCCACTTGTTCAGGTTTATATAAGGAAGATGTAAATAATCCAGGAAGTTTCTGTATGATAATACAACTGCTCCAAAAATTATTGGTTGATGAATTATAATTTTAATGTTGCTGAAGTCTAAGTGAGCCTGACAGCTTCTCAGAATGTAAATTTCACCCCTCTGTGTATCACCCTTTGATTTACTCTATTGGGCTATGGAATCTTTAATCTGAAGACTAAGAAAAACTAGAAAATGGATTTTGACATTAAAAGCTAAAAACTTTGTGCTTCGTTGTGGTCCACAATCCTGTCATGCAAAAACTTCAAAACATTCTTCAAACTAATAGCCCAGAATTGCCACAATACATAAAACTGCCAAGCCCAACTATAAACTGTCTACTCTATCACTTTACATAAAAAGACACAGATATGAGTAAATAAAGTAAATGAAAATAAATATATCATGCAAGTAGTAAGCATAAGAAGGCAAGAGTGACTATATTAGATGAAATACATTTTAAGGCAAAGAATTTTACCAGATTACAATAGAGATATGACATAATGATGTTGATCCCATAATGATGTTGATCCCAGTTCATCAGAGACCATTTACATGTAATAACAAAGCTTCAACACTGGCAGAAAGAAAGGAGAACCGACAATATTACAATCATACTTGGAGATTTCATTACCCTTTTTCAACAACTGATAGAACAACTGGACAAAAAAAAGTCAGAAAAGACAGAGATAAGAGGAACAACATTAATTTGGCCCTAACTGATAATTATGCTACAGAAAATCCCAATAACTGCAGAATACACATTCTTTTGACTTGCTCATGGTATATTCATCAAGCTCTAAAAATTTGGTGCTTTAAAAATGGCACCATTTTTACATTCACTGGAATGCATACAATGGACTATTTCTCAGCCACAAAAAGAATGAAATAATGCTATTTGCAGCAACATGAATGGACCCAGGGAGTATGAAACTAAGTGAAATAAGTCAGAGAAAGACAAATATTATATAATAGCATTTATATGTGGAATCTAAAAAAGATACAAATAAACTTATTTACAAAATAGAAATAGATTTACAGAAATAGAAAACAAACTTATGATTACCCAAGGGGAAATGTGGAAGGGCGATGAATTAAGAGTTTGGGATTGACAGATACACACTACTATATATAAAATAAACAACAAGGACCTACTGTTTGGCACAGGGAACTATATTTAATATCATGCAATAACTTAAAAGGAAAAGAATCTGAAAAAGAATATATATATATGCATATAACTAAATCACTTTACTGTACACCTGAAATTAGCACAACATTGTAAACTAACCTGCAATTAAAAAATCAAAATTTAAAAATGCTGCTGATAGTTTATGGTGAATAGTGTTGGATTTATGATCTCTGAAGAAGATTTAGCTTCGGGACCAGGGACCAGGTTTGATCATTCAAGAACTTTTGAGTAGCAGAGTTTTATTAAAGTGAGAAAGGACAGAGAAAGCTTCTGTCATAGACATCAGAAGCAGGATGGAGAGTGCCCCCTAGCTAGTCTTACCAATGAAGTTATATACTTTTTAAATTGGTTATTACAGGAGATCAAAAGAATGTATCAAGTTTGGAAACTCTTACCAGACCCACTCCCACAATATACATTTTAAGATAATGGAATTAGAACTAACAATAGAAAGATCTTACCAGACCCACTCCAATAATATACATTTTAAGGTCACAGGACCAGTCAGAAGTTTCTCAAAAGGAGAAACGTCCTCAAGCAGGACACATTGTTGTCACTGGTACAGAATTTAAGAGAAAAACATATTCTTGAGCAAGATTAGTTGTTTTGTCCTGCAATCATCAGCTCTGGGCTTAAAGGAAAAAAATGTTTGTCCTTTTCTTCTCCTTGAGAACTCCAGATTCCTATCTCCTCCTTGAGAGCCCTAGACTTCTTATTAGCCTACCTAGGAATTAACTCTCTCACTACTATGAAGGGCCATAGTTTGTCACAGACTTTAAAAATTAATAATAGCATTCTTTCTTTACACATGACATTAAATTAGAGATTAATGACAATATATGCCTAAAATATAGGCTTCCCTGGTGGCTCAGACGGTAAAGCATCTGCCTGCAATGCAGGAGACCTGGGTTCGATTCCTGGGTCAGGAAGATCCCCTGGAGAAGGAAATGGCAATTCACTCCAGTACTCTTGCCTGGAAAATCCCATGGACAGAGGAGCCTGATAGGCTACAGTCCATGGGGTTGCAAAGAATCGGATACGACTGAGCAACTTCACTTTCACATGCCTAAAGTAATCCCAAACATTTGGGTAGTATATAGCACACTTATAAAGAATTCACTACTAAAAATAAATTACATATGACTCAAGTCTAAACAAGAGAAAAGTATCAGAAAAATACCAGTTAAGAGACAGTCTATAGAATAGCAGAGTAACAGTCTCCAAACTGTCAAGGTCATCAAAAACAAGGAAAGTCCAAGAAACTACTATCAAAAAGAGTAGAAATAAGGACTAGCTTAGAAATCAGGCAGACGTGGTTCAAATCTCAGTTGTGAACTTTCTAGTCATATGAACCTGAGCAATGCACTTCTTTTCTGTTTTTTAACTGCAAAATAAGAACGAAAATGCATATCTTGATTATATGTTGCCTGCTAGGCCTGGGAAGCCATTGGCAGAACTTTTCTCTAACCTATCCTTTCCCAAAATAACTCGCACTTCCTGTACGAAGACTCCCTTACTGGTTCTCTCTTTTCTTTAAGTGACAGGCCCTGGGGAAGTCTAGAAGAGTTCTGGCTTTTTAATACTGTGTTATGAGTCTAGAGAGGCTTGGTGAAAGCAGTGCAATATATTGTAAACTCAGCATCATCACCATTTTTAAAGTCACATCTTTAGAAGTAAAAACAAACAAACAAACAAACAAACAATCAAACCCTTAATTTTAAAATTAAAGGAATAAGAAATGGCAAACTGGATGTACCTCTATTCTTTCAAAATCAAATAGGAAATTTAGTTTATAGGTCAGTTCACGAAAAGACTCCTCTTCCCTCCCTTCTCTCTCTTTTCCTTTCTTTCACCCCCCTCTTCTCTTTTCCTCCTTCTTCAATGCAGTTTGACCCTTTGAAAGATAGACCCAACACTTTCCTTGTTTTGTGTCCCACCACTTAACACAGATTCTATTGTATGATAGTTTTTCAATCACCGTTTGCATTTGAATTGATCATTATAAACAAATTTTTGCAGCTGGTATGGACCAGAGCCTTTTCCATTGGAAGTTCTTCCTGAGAAACACATGCAGTGTGGGGAAATGAGGACAGAGTAAGTAATTTAACCTAAAAGGTTGTGGAGCCCATGACACACCCAGAATGCAACGGTCCAAATATGAATTCAGTCCTTGGCTTCTTTTTCTTTTCTTTTGTTGGCTTCAAAACTGACCTTGAGTCATGGGGCAGACTGTGATACAAATAGAATAATCTTTTTGTTGTTGTTCTTGTGCTTTCTCTTTGTATTTGTCAATAAAATCCAGAAGTGCCTTTTCAATGGATCACTGAAAAAATCATAATAGAATATGATGAATATATTAGAATAAAAAATATTCCATTATATATATAGTAGAATATATATATATAATAGAATAACCTAAAATGAATATATACTTAAATTAACAATAGGGCTTAAAAATAAAATTCCTCAGAGGAGTAGCAAACCCTTGTAAGAGTTTCAATTCAATGCATATTCTGACATCAATTCTCTTACTATTAGGTTTATATACTATAAAGGAACAAAGGACATGATGGAGATGAGATAAAGGATTTCAGCATGAATGGCCTAAGAAAGAATCAAGAAACTTAAACTTTTAAACAGACTGAAAGTTGCAAAATATACATTTTTTCAAAGAACTGTTGAGAAGTAGTCATAGATATAACCACTCCAGTATTCTTGCCACTAGAACTCCATGAACAGTGTGAAAAAAACAAAAAGATATGACACTGGAAGATGAGACACCAGGCTGGAAGGTGTCAAATATGCTGCTAGAGAAGAGCAGAGGACAATTACTAAAGAAATTGTCCCAGAAAGAATGAAGTGGCTGGGCCAAAGTGGAAATGACGCTCAGTTGTGGATGTATCTGGTAGTGAAAGTAAAGTCCAACGCTGTAAAGAACAATACTGCATAGTAACTTGGAACGTTAGGTCCATGAATCAAGGTAAACTGAATGCGGTCAAGCAGGAGATGGCAAGAGTGAACATCAATATTTTAGAAATCAGTGAACTAAAATGGATAGGGAAAGTACAGTTTAATTCAGATGATCATTATGTTTACTGCTGTGGGCAAGAATCCCTTAGAAGAAATGGAGTGACCCTCATAGTCAACAAAAGAGTCTGAAATACAGCACTTGGGTGCAATCTCAAAAACAACTGAATGATCTTGGTTCATTTCCAAGGCAAATCATTCACTATCACAGTAATCCAAGTCTATGCCTCAACCACTGACGCTGAAGAAGCTGAAGTTGATCAGTTATGTGAAGACCTACAAGACCTTCTAAAACTGATAACAACAACAAACTGTCCTTTTCATCCTAGGGAATTGGAATGAAAAAGTAGTAAGTGAAGAGATACCTGGAGAAACAGATCAGTTTGGCGTTGGAATACAAAATGAAGCAGGGCAAAGGTTAACAGAGTTTTGTCAAAAGAACACATTGGTCATAGCAAACACCTTTTCCAACAACCAAGACAAGACTCTACACATGGCCATCACCAAATGGTCAACACCGAAATCAGATAGATTATATTCTTTGCAGCCAAACATGCAGAAGCTCTGTACAGTCAGCAAAAACAAGACCTGGAGCTGACTGTGGCTCAGCTCATGAGCTCCTAATTGCAAAGTTCAGGTTCAGATTGCAGAAAGTAGGGAAAACCACTAAGCAATTCAGGTACGACCAAAATCAAATCCCTTATGATTGATTATACACTGAAAGTGAAAGTTGCTTAGTTGTATCGATTCTTTGTGATCCCAGGAATTCTCCAGGCCAGAATAATGTAGTGGGTAGCCTTTTCCTTCTCCAAGGGATCATCCCAATCCAGGAATCGAATGCTGGTCTCCCACACTGCAGATAGATTCTTTACCAAATGGGCCACAAGGGAAGCCCAGGAATACTGGAGTGGGTAGCTTATCCCTTCTCCAGCAGATTTTGCTGGCCCAGGAATCAAACCAGGGTCTCCTGCATTACAAGCGGATTCTTTACCAACTGAGCTATCAGGGAAGCCTGGATTATACAGTGAAGGTGACCAATAGATTCAAGAGATTAAATATGGTAGAGTGGACAGAGCCTGAAGAACTATGGACAGAGGTTCATAACATTGTATAGGAGGCAATGAACAAAACCATCCCAAAGAAAAAGAAATTCAAGAAGCAAAGTGGTTGTCTGAGGAGGCTTTACAAATAGCTGAAGAAAGAAGAGAAGTGAAAAGCAAGGGAAAAGAGGAAAGATATATCCAACTGAATGCAGAATTGCAGAGAAAAGCAAGGAAAGATAAGAAGGTTTTCCTCAATTGTGCTCATTTTACATGCTAATAAGGTTATGCTCAAAATCCTTCAAGCTAGACTTCAGCAGTACATGAACCAAGAACTTCCAGATGTACAAGCTGGGCTTTTAAAAAGCAGAATTACCCAGAGATCAAATTGCCAACATTCACTGGATTTTAGAGAAAGCAAAGGAATTCCAAAAAAAAAAATCTACCTCTGCTTCACTGACTACACTAAAGCCTATGACTATGTGGCTCACAACAAACTGTGGAAAATTCTTCAAGAAATGGGAATACCAGATCTTCTTATTTGTCTCCTAAGAAACCTGTATGTGGGTCAAGAAGCAACAGTTAGGACCTTACATGGAAAAACTGACTGGTTTAAAACTGGAAAAGGAGTACAGCAAGGTTGTATACTGTGATGCTACTTATTTAACTTATATGCAAAGTACGTCATGCAAAATGCCAGGTTGGATGAATCACAAGCTGGAATTAAGATTGCCAGGAGAAATATCAACATCCTCAGATATGCAAATGATACCACTCTAATGGCAGAAAATGAAGACAAATTAAAGAGCCTCTTGAAGAGGGTGAAAGAGGAGACTGAAAAAGCTGGCCTAAAACTCAACATTAAAAAAACTAAGATCATGGTATCTGGTCTCATCACTTCATGGCACATAGATGGGAAAAAAGTAGAACAGTAACAGGTTTTATTTTGGGCTACAAAATCACTGTGGATGGTGACTGCAGCCATGAAATTGAAAGATGCTTGCTTCTTGGAAGGACAGCTATGACAAACCTAGATATCGTATTAAAAACCAAAGACATCACTTTGTTGACAAAGATCTGTATAGTCAAAGCTATGGTTTTCCAGTAGTCATGTATGGATGTGAGAGTTGGACCATAAAGAAGGCTGAGTGCTAAAAAACTGATGCTTTTGAATTGTAGTACTGGAGAAGATTTTTGAGAGTCCCTTGGACAGCAAGAAAATCAAATCACTCAATCCTAAAAGAAATCAAGCCTGAGTATTCATTGAAAGGACTAATGCTGAAGCTGAAGTTCCAATACTTTGGCCACCTGATGCGAAGAGCCATCTTGCTGGAAAAGATCCTGATGCTGGGAAAGATGGAGGGCAAGAGGAGAAGAGGATGACAAAGGATGAGATGGTTGGATGACATCACCTACTTAATGGACATGAGTTTGAGCAAACTCCAAGAGACAGGAAAAGATAGAGAAGCCTGGCATGCTGTAGTTCATGGGATTGACAAGAATTGCACATGACTTAGTGACTAAACAACAACAAAGTCATAGATATATGAGTAATATTTACAACAAAGCTAACATATTGGACACATATTACTTATCAACAATTGTACTCAGGCTTGTGTATGATATTACCTTGTTTAGTCATCAAATAAATTTGTGTGATATAAAACTGAGTCTTAAGGACATGAAACACATGTTCAAAGCTGTGCACATATTAAGTAGCAAGGCCAGTATTTAAACTCAGGAAATCTAACTTTATATTCCTCAGTCTTAGCACTCTAATATTTTTAATATCTAGTATATTTAATAATATTGCATTCAAAATATTATAAAATCCAGATGAAAATTTAGGAAGTTACTGTATACATGAATAATAGTCGATTTTTTTTTTTAGCATCAAACTGGATAAAACATTAAAACACAGGACCTCACCTGTTTTTTACATAAATTTGTTTGCTAGTGAATAGTAGTCAAAAGCTAAAGCAACCTTGAATTTAGTACTTGGGCAGAAATAGCCTTGTTGACTAATACTTGCACCATGCTCAAACCCCCATGTACTTCCTCATTCTCACTCCCAAGTTCACATAAAAATAATTTACCAGAGCTGGATTAAGACTTCAGAAAATTTAAAACTTAGAAGATTAGACTTGAAATAAAAAGAAAATAATACAAAGTTGGAAAGCTTAAGCTAATATAGAACTAAGAACAAATTATTCTTGTCTGGAAAATTCCATGTACAGAGGAGCCTGGCGGGCTACAGCCCATGGGGTCACAGAGTTGGACACGACTGATCACACTTGGCATACAGACACTGCTCTCTTGTGCTGTACCTTCATACACAAAAACAAATAGCTCTGTATCAAGATTTTCTACTAGTAGTAATCCATTGGAACAACTGGTATCATTTGGGGGAGGTACTCATTTTCTGGTTCTTAAAGCAGCATCTTCCAAGTAGAGCTGTGCCTCCGGAAATGCTTAAGGTTGTCCATTAGTTTGAAGAAAAAAAGAAAAACATTACAACTTCTACTTGCATTTATTTGTAAATATAAGTCAATTATTTCACAAATATTTAAACATAATTGGACATCAGAGGCCAGACTCAGGCTAAGCAGCAGATGGTCACATACCATTCAAGAAACATCCAGAGAAGAGCAGAGTTTCAAAACATGGTGGGAGGTGGGGGGAGGGGGGTTTATCAGGGGAACTTTCATTCGCTTTCCTTCTTGAATTGCACTAATTTGTAGTTAACTTTTATCCACTTAAGTGAATTTATAAATTATATGATTTAGTTTCAAACAATCTACTCCTGAAAGCTTGGTCTTTGTGCACCAGTGCCAAATTGAATCTCAGAGAGAGTTTTAGGTGAAGTAGAAAGAATAACTTTATTGCTTTGCCAGCCAAAGGGAGACACAGAGAGTTCCTGCCCTAAAAAACGAGGTGTCTCAATATAGCAGGATTTGCTGAGGAGGTTTACAGCTATGTTCAAGGGTGGGGTGCAAATAAGATTGCTGTTGTTCAATTGCTAAGTCATGTCTGACTCTTTGAGACCCCATGGACTGCAGCATGTCCTGCTTCCCTGTCCTTCACTACCTCCTGGAGTTTGCTCAAATTCGCATCCATTGAGTAAGTGATGCCATCCAACCATCTCACCCTCAGTTGCCCCCTTCCCTTGCCCTCAGTCTTTCCCAGCATCAGGATCTTTTCCAGTGAGTTGGCTCTTTGCATTAGTGAAAGTGATAGTGAAGTCACTCAGTCGTGTCTGACTCATGGACTGTAGCCTATCAGGCTCCTCCACCCATGGGATTTTCCAGGCAAGAGTGCTGGAGTGGATTGCCATTTCCTTCTCCAGGGGAACTTCCTGACCCAGGAATCGAACCCAGGTCCCCTGCATTGCAGGCAGACGCTTTACCGTCTGAGCCATTAGGTGGCCAAAGTATTGGAGCTTCAGCTTCAGCATCAGTCCTTCCAATAAATACTCAGGCTTGATTTCCTTTAGGATTGACTGATTTGATCTCCTTGCTGTCCAAGGGACTCTCAAGAGTCTTCTCCAGTACAATTCAAAAGCAGCACTTCTTTGGCACCCAATCTTCTTTACGGTCCAACTCTCTCATCCATACAGGACTACTGGAAAAACCATAGCCTTGACTATATGAACCTTTGTCGCAAAGTGATGCATCCATTTGCCATGAAGTGATGGGAGCTGATGCCACGATCATAGTTTTTGAATGTTGAGTCTTAATGTTGTGCAAGGGCCTCCACTCCTCTAACCTGGCCTCAGGTAATCTTGATGAGCTTCTCTGGCTCCTTTAATGTAGCCTCAGGTGGTCTTTCTCTGGTATGAAGAATGTGCCTGTCTGCTCAGTCATGTCTGACTCTTCGTCACCTCATGGACTGTAGCTTGCCAGGCTTCTCTGTATATGGAATTTCCCAGTCAAGAATACTGGGGTGGGTGGCCATTTCTTCCTTCAGGGGATCTTCTCAACCCAGGGATCGGACCCAGGTCTCCTGCATTTCCTGCATCGGCAGGGGGATTCTTTACCACTGAACCATCTGGGAGGCAAGGTGTGAAGAATGCTAACATCCTAAAGAGCTTAAAGACATTGTTACGTGTATCCCTGGAAGGAGAACCAGGATCCTGACCCCAGGCTGCACTGTTGTTTCCTGGCTGTCCCCCTTGTCTTTCTTTGCATCTCTTCCCTTCCCAGATTAGCAATCTGTTCTTGGAAATTCAGGGAAGGTCATGGAAGCTGGAGTCAAGAAACAAAGACAGAAAGGCCTAGCTGCCCCGACCCCACAGGGCCCTGCATTATTTTACTACTCATAAAATGAGCAAGTGGCTTAAAATACTCCATTAAGAAATTGAAAATTGAAGACAATATTTATAGTGTAAGCACAACAAAATCCAAGAACACGGAGATGCTAACCATTTTAGTAGAACAAGCTCTTTATCAGCCTTCCTACAAAGTAAAAATAGATGAAAGTCTTCACATTTATTAGGGAGACTGTCTCAACTATAGATTTATACTGACTTAATGAATTATGATGCTCTTGCCATCATGACTAAGAGTTGCTCTTTGATTTGTTTTTAACAGTGCTTTAAGATATTTGATACTAAAGCAAGTACTTTTAAAAATTTCCTTTAAGGTAAGATGAATGCTTAGGAACCACTTTCTAGATTCCTTGATATGAAGAGACTGAAATCAGTAGAGTAACACTTGTTTTGCCCGCTGCAAACAAAAATGTCTGCTAGAGGTAATGGGCAGTGATATGGTTAGAAGTTAAATACAATCCCTTGTCAGGCAAAAGAGTTGTGAGGTCCATTAAAAAAGCATATCCTTTTCAAATTGTTTTCTCCCATTCAAATTTACGTAACTTTATGAAGTACCTTTTTCAGCAATCACAATCCTTATAGCCAGTTTTGCAATAGATTAAATTTAGAAGAAGGTCTTTGAATTTCTGTAATATAGTGTGTTGGGCTTTCAGGTGGCACAGTGGTAAAGAATCTGTCTATCAATGCAGGAAACACAAGAGATGGGGGTTCCATCCCTGGATCCCCCTGGAGAAGGAAATAGAAACCCATTCTAGTATTCTTGCCTGGAAAATTTCATGGACAGTGTGCCCGGTGGGCTACAGTCCGTGAGGTTGCAAAGAGTCAGGCATGGCTGAGATCATACACACACACAATATACTGTGTTAAGTCAACATTTTATAAAATATTAAGCCTCTTGTCTTCTTGTCTTTAATCAAATGCCTTAATAATTAATAATATCAATAATAAAGTTTATGACAGAAACAATGGTAGGTTTTCAATCCATCATTTTCTCTTCCTGGACACAAGTAAACACTTAATTTCCCAGACTCATTTGCTATCATATCAGGGTTATTTGACTGAATTATGGTTAATGAAATGTAAGTTGAAGAGCTGTGTGTTAATTTCTGTGTCTGGCCCTTAAACCAGTTTGTGCAATCAGATTTTACTTTCCTTTATTAAGTGACTATAGAGATCACATGTTGCAATCTTACAAGATGGACTCAGGCTGGAGTTACATGAGAGAAAATCACCAACAAAATCATACCCACAGTGTATTCTAATGTGAATAAGAAATAAGCTTTTTATAACAGTGAAGTCGCTCAGTCGTGTCTAACTCTTTGCTACCATCCATGGGATTTTCCAGGCAAGAGTACTGGAGTGGATTGCCATTTCCTTCTCCAGGGGAACTTCCTGACCCAGGAATCGAACCCAGGTCTCCCGCTTTGCAGGCAGATGCTTTACCGTCTGAGCCACCAGAGAAGCTGATAAGCCAATGAAAACTCATTGTCACTACAAGAGAGAAAAGACTATTCAGACTAATAAAATTGCTAATAATATTTTAATGAGAACAACCTGTTTTGAGACCATTATTAAATATAATAAAATTATTAATGTAATTCTATCTTCATATAATGATTTTTAATTTATTTTTGCATATGTCTGGTAATATACATAATCTATATCCACAGAGGTACCAATATATGTATATTTGAGTTACATGATAAAGATAGTTTTTGCTTGATGAAGAAGCAACCAAAGACATTTGGAAGTAATTAACTTAAAATATATGCTTCATTAATAAAGCTTTATCACCCGCTATTTCACTGTTAATAGGACACACTTATATGTATTATTTTCACAGATCTGATTAATATGTGTGTTCAGTCCAGCAGTCGTGTCCGACTCTTTGCAACCCCATGGACCGTAGTCCACCAGGTTCCTCTGTCCATGGGATTTTTCAGGCAAGAATACTGGAGCAGGTTGCCATTTCCTCCTCCAGGGGATCTTCCCCTCTGATTAATATAAGTAGGTTTTAAAAGACAAGAAAATGAATGTCAGCCATAAAATACTTCAACATATCTTTCCTAGTCTTCACTCACTCTTAGTTGATGTAGATCACCATATCTAAACCAATGATTTAGTAGAAAATGTCAGTGCCAAGGAATTAAACAAGTTAACATGCATAGTTGAAGACAGTGTCCTCTAAAACACTCTTATCCTTGAAGTTCTGTAATGTGTAAGCAGTTTATTTGAGAAATAAGGAGAGAAATAATAATTTAGTTTCACAAGGAAAAAATTAAAAATAAGTAAATGCAAATTTTCATCTTAGATATATAGGGGTATCTACATATATATATATACCTAAGCACATGCAAACAGACACAATTGTATGATTGTACACTTACATATATATTGAGTATTCCTTTTATAGAATCAGAAAAAAAAATTATCCTAGATATTTTCCTGCTAAAGCTGAAAATAACTAGAGGTAAAATTGAAATGAACCTTAGCTGCAAGGAAATATTGAGGATCTTCTGTCTCAGTCTTTCGAGTTAAGTCAAGAGCATATGTGTGTTTCAAGAGGTTGATAGATAATTTTTGTCATATTCAAGTTTCAAAGTCAAAGATGATCAATATTCTCTTAACAGCCATACATCGTTCCAGAATAGCTGGTGCTGAAAGAGAGTGTCTGCTTAAGGGTTAGCTTCAGAATGTACTCATTTTGAGAACTTTGTGATTCTTAAAAGTCTAGGATTAAAAGCAGTAGAAAGGGTTGCCTTTGAAATCTCTGAAGCCATTGACAGCTCTGAGCTCTCCAAGACCTTTTGGTTACAATAACATCTACTGAGTACACTTTTGGACACAGCTCACTAGAAGCTCTCATCCCATCATCTGATCAAATTTTGATTTCTCAGGTCACTGTGAGAGTTTCAGATGTTCTCCCTAAAAGGCAAGGCCAGCATTCCAACACAACCAAAGCTAGATGACAGTGTTCAGGGTGTGCAATGGCTCCCTCTCAACTTCAAGAAGATCCCTCCTACAGTAACATTTTGCCTCATTAGTCCTCAAAGCAGTGGTGCGAGGGACTGAGTAAATGTATTCCTTCCAGATTCCTATGCTGAAGCCCTAATCACCACCTTGATGATCTTTGAAAGGAGAGCCTTTGGAAGGTAATTAGGTCATTAGGGTAGAGGTCTCAGAAGTGGGATTGGTCCTCTTATAAGAAGAGACATGAGAGAAATGATCTCTCTGATTGCCATGCAAAGTTACAGCAAGAAGGCAGCCATCTCCAAACCAGGAGGAGGACTTTCACCAGATCCTGAATCTTCTAGCACCTTGATCTTGGATTTCCTAGCCTCCAAAAATCAATGCTTATTGTTCAAAACACGCAGTCTATAGTATTTTGTTATAATAGTTAACTAAAGAAATGAGTGGTGATCAAACAACCAAGCACTCGGAACATAGCAAGAGACTTGGATGTAAAAAGTATGTTATAAATGTCCCAAGTTGATTGCACAGTGTTAGGAAATCAATTTTGCAATTTTCTGCCATCTTCACTTGTTTGAAATGACTCAGCTCATATCAGTAATTGTGGTAAGAGGAACTATAAATCTCCTGTCATCTCTCTGGATCGGTGGAGTTGCCTCTTTATTAGCGAGATGGCATTTTGGTGGGATATCATGTATCATTAGTTAACATAGAAATCTTTATAATGCATAAAGAAACTAAAGGCAAGGAGGGGACAAATGTCCTCTTGGCATGATAATGTCATGGTTATTCATCCAAAAGAAATACAGCTTTTATACTAAAGTGTGTATGAATTTTTTTGTTTCTTGGATTGTTTAGTAAGATTTATACTATTTCCAAAGGAAGTGGCAATACATGTTTGATTTTAGGTACTCTATAAAATACCAGATGTCACTCCAAGTGCACATTCTTCTCTTATCATCTTGTAGCTATAAGAGAACAGCAGCCAGAAACCACTAAGATCAGAGTCCACCCCTGACATTTTGGAACAGCTATTATTAGGCCAGGGGGAATAGCCAAGAAAGCCATTGATATCTAAGACTAGAGCATTTACAAGACACAAAAATGGGTTGACATAAACTGAGATTTTATTATTTGCATAAAAAGTACTGATCCCTAGAGTTTGCCCCTTCCTGGACATATGCAAAAGATAAAAGGGGAAGGTGTGGGGACTTTTGTGGCATCCAGTAGGTAAGACTTCACCTTCCAATGAAGAGGATGCGGGTTTGATTTCTGATTGAGGAGCGAAGATCCTACATGCCTTGTGGCCAAAAAACCAAAATATACAACAGAAGCAATACTGTAACAAATTCAATAAAGACCTTAAGAATAGTCCTTGAGTGTTAGTGTGAGTGTTAGTCGCTCAGTTGTGCCCGACTCTTTGCGACCCCATGGACTACAGCTCACCAGGCTCCTCTGTCCATGAGATTTTCCAGGCAATGATACTGGAGTGGGTTGCCGTTTCCTTCTCCAGGGGATCTTCTCAACCCAAGGATCGAACCCAGGTCTCCTGCACTGCAGGCAGATTCTTTACCGAGTAAGCTACAAGGGAAGCAAGCTAAGAATAGTCCTTATCAAAATAAAATAAAAAGAAGAAGATGTAGTTAAAGGGAGAGAGAACTTCCAAATACTGAATAAAATGGCACAGTAAATGTCCCAGAAGTTTGTCACATCCACATTAATCTCTCTGTGTGAGGACAGAGGATAGACCAGGATCACTGAGGTGACAGGAAAACGAGGGATGGGCATACGGCTGACATAGGACAGTTTTCTTTCCTACCTTGAATATTTTACTGCCTCCCCCAAAAAATAGACCAAAAAGAGATTATGTTACATAAATCAGTCTGTTTGAACTACCATGACAGAATACCATAGACTGGGTAGGTTAAACAACAGAAATTTATTTTTTTATAGTTCTGGCTGTAAGTCCAAGATCAAGGTGCGGGCAGAGTTGGTTTCTGGTGAGACCTTTCTTCCTGGTTTGCAAGGCCCACGCTCACAGGGTCCTCACCTAGCCTTCCCTCTGTCCACAAAGAGAAAGGCCGTTGGAATCTCTTCCTCTTTTCATAAGGACCAGTCCTATGGGGTTAGGGCCCCCACTCTTCTGAACTCATTTTAAGCTTAATCATTTCTTTAAAGGCCCCATCCCCAAATATAATCACATCAGTGGTTGGACTCCAACACGTGAATTTTGAAGAAACACAGTTCAGTCAGTAACAGTAAGAGAAGTCACGTTTAAAAAAAAAAAAAGCTTACAAAATAAAAGGATAGAATATACAGAATAGAATATAGAATATTCTATAGATAGAATATAGAATAACCTCTGGCAAATGAAACCAGAGGTTATTACAAATTGGTATAACTTGTTAGGTCCTGATTAATTATATTGGCTCCACTTATTCCGAATTTTCTAATGACCAAGGCAAAGATGTAAATAACATCAATGCCAGAACCCACAATATCAGTAAACTCTTATTGGCTTCTCAGGGGAAACAAACCTTTTCCTAGAGTCAAGGCTTAAAAGATATTTTCCCATTTCCTTAACATCTTGAGAGTTCAAGCAAAAGCCAGTTAAATAACATTGCATCTTATTGTGTCTTTCACTGCTAACTGTCAAAAAAAAAGACAAATCAAACATTTAGTAAAGCTATTTCTATGAAAAGTCCACACTGTGTGGGCCAAATGCATAGCTTTTGGCCACACTTTTGATAGGATAAGTCCAACAACTGCTTTTTATATATCTAAAATGATAAAATGAAAGAGGAGAGTGAAAAAGTTGGCTTAAAGCTCAATATTCAGAAAACGAAGATCATGGCATCCGGTCCCATCACTTCATGGGAAATAGATGGGGAAACAGTGGAAACGGTGTCAGACTTTATTTTGGGGGCTCCAAAATCACTACAGATGGTGATTGCAGCCATGAAATTAGAAGACACTTACTCCTTGGAAGAAAAGTTATGACCAACCTAGATAGTATATTCAAAAGCAGAGACATTACTTTGCCGACTAAGGTCCATCTAGTCGAGGCTATGGTTTTTGCTGTGGTCATGTATGGATGCGAGAGTTGGACTCTGAAGAAGGCTGAGCGCCGAAGAATTGATGCTTTTGAACTGTGGTGTGGGAAAAGACTCTTGAGAGTCCCTTGGACTGCAAGGAGGTCCAACCAGTCTATTCTGAAGGAGATCAGCCCTGGGATTTCTTTGGAAAGAATGATGCTAAAGCTGAAACTCCAGTACTTTGGCCACCTCATGCAAAGAGTTGACTCATTGGAAAAGACTCTAATGCTGGTAGGGACTGTGGGCAGGAGGAGAAAGGGATGACCGAGGATGAGATGGCTGGATGTCATCACGGACTCGATGGACGTGAGTCTGAGTGAACTCCAGGAGATGGTGATGAACAGGAAGGCCTGGCGTGCTGCAATTCATGGGTTCACAAAGAGTCAGACATGACTGAGCGACTGAACTGAACTGAACTGAACTGAAAATAAGCAATAGTGAGTAGTATAAAATTAATTTCCATTTTTGGATCTTTGTTTATCAGAAAATAAAATTATTGTGTGTATTTCTGACAAAAAGAAAAATTTAAAAATTCTAAATAATATGGCTGCATAGAGGCATTTCCCTTTTATGTCTGTTCTCCATTCAAATGCTCAGTGTTATTGTACAAATTTGAGAGGGCAGTTTGAGGATGTCACAGACATTAGTAGTTTACTGTATCTGAAATTCTTGGGCTTACATAAAAGTGTGAAGAAACAGATACATGGATAAAATAATTTATCACAAAAGGATTTCAACCCAAGCAGGGATGACTACCTGGCCCAGAAGCCCTATTTATCACCTAGAAGTTCCTGAACTTAAGGATTGGCTTCTACTGAATAAAAAGGAAATGCCTATTTCTTTGTTAGATTAATAACCTCAAATTAAAATGTGTTATGTGTACACAGAACTTCAGTTCCCAGTAGATACTTATTCTACATGGTGACATTATGTACAAGGTGGGCTCCTGGATATAACCCAGGGACTCAATGAATCTCTCTCTAACCTAAAGCACATTTCAAAAGTGCTTTTTAAAATCTATGAATCACTAACTTGGGGAAAAAGTAAGGATTGGGACCACTGGATCCAAGAAGTAAAATTAAAACATATGTTTTTATCAGTGAGTATAAGCTTTCCTTGGAGAGGGAAATGACAACCCACTCCAGTATTCTTGCCTGGGAAAACCCATGGACAGAGGAACCTTAGTCCATGAGATCCCAAGATTT
This sequence comes from Nanger dama, assembly GCA_917880005.1. NCBI lineage: Eukaryota > Metazoa > Chordata > Mammalia > Artiodactyla > Bovidae > Nanger > Nanger dama. The sequence continues at coordinate 3,205,459 of CAKJTW010000075.1, forward strand.
GGAGGTGACTTAGAAACTTAACAACAACAACAATAAGGTTTTCTAGCCTTTGAAAAAGTCAATGTCTATTTATTCAATTAATAACTATCTTTTTGAAATGCAAAGAAAACCTTGACCATACGTAGACTGAAAAATACACAGAGTGTGTTGAAAGGAGAGTCTGTTTCCTCAGGCAGCAGAATGACCTGATCGGAGGAGACAGTGCCCAGATGATGAATCGAGGCTCTCTTTGGTTCAGTTCCAAATTTCTTTTTTCTTCTTTGCTCCATGTGAAATAGCATTTAAGAGTTAACCTGTTCAGCTGACACATTTTGTATTTTCTACTGTTGAAAATTTCTAAAAGGTCTTGTAGGTCTTCATAGAACCATTCAACTTCAGCTTTTTCAACGTTACTGGTTGGAGCATAGACTTGGATTACTGTGATATTGAATGGTTTGCCTTGGAAACGAACAGAGATCATTCTGTCATTTTTGAGGTTGCATCCAAGTACTGCATTTCGGACTCTTTTGTTGACCATGATGGCTACTCCATTTCTTCTGAGGAATTCCTGCCCGCAGTAGTAAATATAATGGTCATCTGAGTTAAATTCACCCATTCCAGTCCATTTAGTTCACTGATTCCTAGAATGTCAACGTTCAACCTCGCCATCTCTTATTTGACCACTTCCAATTTCCCTTGATTCATGGATCTGACATTCCAGGTTCCTATGCAACATTGCTCTTTACAGCATCGGACCTTGCTTCTATCACCAGTCACATCCACAGCTGGATATTGTTTTCCTTTGGCTCCATTTGTTTTTGCTCAGCATATTGGGCACCTACTGATCTGGGGAGTACCTCTTTCAGTATCCTATCATTTTGCCTTTTCATACTGTTCATGGGATTCTCAAGGCAAGAATACTGAAGTGGTTTGCCATTCCCTTCTCCAATGGACCACATTCTGTCAGACCTCTCCATGACCCGCCTGTCTTGGGTTGCCCTGCGGGCATGGCTTAGTTTCACTGAGTTAGACAAGGCTGTGGTCCTAGTGTTATTGGATTACCTAGTTTTCTGTGAGTATTGTTTCTTGTGTCTGCCCTCTGATGCCCTCTTGAAATACCTACCATCTTACTTGGGTTTCTCTTACCTTGGGTGTGGGATATCTCTTCATGGCTGCTCTAGCAAAGCACAGTTGTTGCTCCTTACCTTGGATGAGGGGTATCTCCTCACCGCTACCCTTCCTCACCTTCAACGTGGGATGGCTCCTCTAGGCCCTACTGCACCCACGCAGCCACCTCTCCTTGGACGTGGGGTTGCTCCTTCCAGCCGATGCCCCTGGCCTCAGGCGCCACCCTGGGCCTCAGACACGGGGTAGCTCCTCTCGGCCACGCTTAGTGAGCTGGCAGCAGCTGCCTGTGCTAAAGAAAATGCACTGGTCATAGCAAACACCCTCTTCCAACAACATAGGAGAAGACTCTACACATGGACATCCCCAGATGGTCAACAACGAAATCAGATTGATTATATTCTTTGCAGCCAAAGATGGAGAAGCTCTATACAGTCAACAAAAACAAGACCAGGAGCTCACTGTGGCTCAGAATCATGAACTCCTTATTGCCAAATTCAGACTGGAATTGAAGAAAGTAGGGAAAACCGCTAGACCATTCAGGTACGACCTAAATCAAATCCCTTATGATTATACAGTGGAAGTGAAAAATAGATTTAAGGGCCTAGATCTGATAGATAGAGTGCCTGATGAGCTATGGAATGAGGTTTGTGACATTGTACAGGAGACAGAGATCAAAACCATCCCCATGGAAAAGAAATGCAAAAAAGCAAAATGGCTGTCTGGGGAGGCTTTACAAATAGCTGTGAAAAGAAGAGGAGTGAAGAGCAAAGGAGAAAAGGAAAGATATAAGCATCTGATGCAGAGTTCCAAAGAATAGCAAGAAGAGATAAGAAAGCCTTCTTCAGCAATCAATGCAAAGAAATAGAGGAAAACAATAGAATGGGAAAGACTAGAGATCTCTTCAAGAAAATAGAAATACCAGGGGGACATTTCATGCAGAGATGGGCTCGATAAAGGACTGAAATGGTATGGACCTAACAGAAGCAGAAGATATTGAGAAGAGGTGGCAAGAATACACAGAACTGCACAAAAAAATCTTCACAACCCAGATAATCATGATGGTGTGATCGCTCATCTAGAGCCAGACATCCTAGAATGTGAAGTCAAGTAGGCCTTAGAAAGCATCACTACAAACAAAGCTAGTGGAGGTGATGGCATTCCAGGTGAGGTGTTTCAAATCCTGAAAGATGGTGCTGCACTCAATATGCCAGCAAACTTGGAAAACTCAGCAGTGGCCACAGGACTGGAAAAGGTCATTCCAATCCCAAAGAAAAGCAATGCCAAAGAATGCTCAAACTACCACAAAATTGCACTCATCCCACGTGCCAGTAAAGTAATGCTCAAAATTCTCCAAGCCTGGCTTCAGCAATATGTGAACCATGAACTTCCAGATGTTCAAGCTGGTTTTAGAAAAGGCAGAGGAACCAGAGATCAAATTGCCAACATCCATTGGATCATGGAAAAACCAGGAGGGTTCCAGAAAAACATCTATTTCTGCTTGATTGACTATGCCAAAGCCTTTGACTGTGTGTATCACAAGAAACTGGAAAATTCTGAGAGAGATGGGAATACCAGACCACCTGACCTGCCTCTTGAGAAACCTATATGCAGGTCAGGAAGCAACAGTTAGAACTGGACATAGAACAACAGACTGGATCCAAATAGGAAAAGGAGTACGTCAAGGCTGTATATTGTCACCCTGCTTGTTTAACTTCTATGCAGAGTCCATCATGAGAAATGCTGGACTGGAAGAAACACAAGCTGGAATCAAGATTGCCAGAAGAAATATCAATAACCTCAGATATGCAGATGACACCACCCTTATGGCAGAAAGTGGAGAGGAACTTAAAAGCCTCCTGATGAAAGTGAAGGAGGAGAGTGAAAAAGTTGGCTTAAAGCTCAACATTCAGAAAACGAAGATGATGGCATCCAGTCCCATTACTTCATGGGAAATAGATGGGGAAACAGTGGAAACAGTGTCAGACTTTTTGTGGGGCGGCTCCAAAATCACTGCAGATGGTGATTGCAGCCATGAAATTAAAAGATACTTACTCCTTGGAAGAAAAGTTTTGATCAACCTAGATAGCGTATTCAAAAGCAGAGACATTACTTTGCCGACTAAGATCCATCTAGTAAGGCTATGATTTTTCCTGTGGTCATGTATGGATGTGAGAGTTGGACTGTGAAGAAAGCTGAGCATCAAAGAATTAATGCTTTTGAACTGTGGTATTGGAGAAGACTCTTGAGAGTCCCTTGGACTGCAAGGAGATCCAACCAGTCCATTCTGAAGGAGATCAGCCCTGGGATTTCTTTGGAAGGAATGATGCTAAAGCTGAAACGCCAGTGTTTTGGCCGCCTCATGAGAAGAGCTGACTCATTGGAAAAGACTCTGATGCTGGGAGGGATTGGGGACAGGAAGAGAAGGGGACAACAGAGAATGAGATGGCTGGATGGTGTCACTGACTCGATGGACGTGCGTCTGAGTGAACTCCGGGAGTTGGTGATGGACAGGGAGGCCTGGCGAGCTGTGATTCACGGGGTCCCAAAGAGTTGAACACAACTGAGCGACTGAACTGAACTGAACTGTTGAAAATTTCAGAGAAATTTTGATGTTAAAGACATTGCTGTGCAGTGAGACATTTGGGACTATTTTAATATTTTATTAGTATATAATCAATACCTATTTCCATCTTGTTTCCTGAATGAGAATGAAACTCCTTCGAGGCAGTTATCTATCTCAGACTTTTTACAGTTTGTTGTAAAGACTAGGAAAGTTGGCCTGCAGACCAAGAAACAGCATGGTAGGGAGGAACAGGCTTGCTGGGTTTGGGGATTGATTCTGTTCTCACTCTGCTAGTCCAGGCTCTAGCTATGTGATTTCTGGTCATTTGTTAACCCTCCTGAGACATTATTATTCTGAGAATATGCTGGGGTTTGTGAGAGTATGGAGTTAGCTAATTAGCTAGTGAGCAAGAGGTTAGCGCAAATAGCTAATCCTGTTTACATGGGTTTGAGGTTTCTAGTGTTCTTGGGCTTTGTTTGCAGAAACCTTTCTTCAGAGGCCTTCAGCTTTCAATACCTTTAAGAAAGCACATTGGGAAGATCAAGGGAAGGATCACTTTTAAGCTGAGTGCAAAACCCAAAGCTCACTTAGATATCTTTGGCTTATTCCACTACTGGATAGACTTATGTTCTTGGGCAAAGATAACTGTTTTTCCTGGCTCTCCTCCTCAAATATGCAGACAAATCCTCGATGGCAGCGGCAGCTAAAGAGGTTATAGCCAACTCTGCTAAAGGAAGTCAGTAATACAAGTCCTGTTTACTGGTGCCAAATGGCAGTGTTGGTCAAATATTAGAAAAAAAGTTCAGCATCCAAGGGTTGTTATTGATCACTGTGCATGACTTTACTCTTTGTTGAATCATAGTTGTTTGCTGCAGTGCTTAAGGCAGGGCTGGTACAGAGTAATTTTGAAAAAAAAAATTGAGAGGTCTTGTTTGTTTTTGTTTGTTTAAGACCTATTTTTACATATTGACATTATAGCTACCAACACACAGAAAGAGGGCTTCTACTAAATGTACTGAAGGCTCAGTTGGAAAAGATATAAAGACACTGAAAAAAAAAAGTGGTGAAGGAAAAGGTAAAATGTTATATTTTATATCTGAAGTGGTATAACTGATTATTAATGGCCATTTGGTGGAAAACCTTAGTTTGTGTTTTTGGGGGGCCAGTCTTGCTCTTCCAGTCTTGGTTTTGAAAGTCCTCCCCACCCCCACTACCTTGTCAGCTGTTGTTGCCCCTTGTAGCCATCAGGGTTCTGCAATACTAGGTTAAATATTATTATGGTAGTTTAAGATTGGATTTGTTTCTCTCTATGACTATTATGTTGTCATGGCGAAAGTCTTGTGTAATATGGAACCATAATTTCCATTTCACAAAGAAAAATAATGGTTCTTCAAGCTGACTTAAAGAACTCAACAATTTAAATAAATAGCAAGCAACTCATATACTCCTCGGATACACATGATTTATATACATCTAAGGAAGCATGGCTATGTGATCACTGATCAATATCCTATGTTATAATATATTCCCATCTCCTCAGCATTTGTCACAGAAGCATCTGTTCATTATTTCATATCACTAGTTCTTTTAACAATTTGGAGATAGTTACATGAAGAAATTCAGAAATTTTGCCATGATACATTAAAAATGCATTCCTTTACACCTTGGTTTTGAAATTACTTACCAAATCAGAGTCTTTGGAATTTTCATAGTTTAAGCAATCATAGAAGAAACTTTGTATGCTTCTGATATTCACTCCACTTTGCCTTCTGGATGAATGCAGAATTAATGCTTTTGGTGACATTACCTTATTTGGAATGTATAGATATTTTTGCCAAAAGTACTGACCACAGATTCAAAACAATAATAATTTTTTAAAAAGCATTGTTCTTATTTTTTATGGGATTATTGTTGTCATTCAGTCACCAAGTCATGTCCAACTCTTTGCAACCCCATGAACTATAGCACACCAGCTCCCCTGTCCTTCACTATCTCCCTGAGTTTGCTCAAACTCACGTCCTAGTGGCTCAGATGGTAAAGAATCTGCCTGCAATGCAGGAGACCGAGGTTTAATCCCTGAGTCAGGAAGATCCCTGGAGAAGGGATTGGCAACCCACTCCAGTATTCTTGCGAACTTCATGGACAGAGGAGCCTGGCTGCCTACAGTCCATGGGGTCGGAAAGAGTCAGATGCAACCAAGCGATTAACACACACACATGTTCATTGAGTCAGTGATGCCATCATACCATCTCATCTCCTGTTTCCCCCTTCTCCTCTTGCTCTCAATCTTTCCCAGCATCAGGGTCTTTTCCAATGAGTGGGCTCTTCGCATCAGATGGCCAAAATATTGGAGCTTCAGCTTAGCATCAGCTCTTCCAATAAATACTCTGGGTTGATCTCCTTTAGGAGTGACTGGTCTGATCTCCTTGCTGTCCAAGGGACTCTAAAGAGTCTTCTCTAACACCACAGTTTGAAAGCATCAATCTGCACCATTCTTTATAGTCCAGTGTTCACATTCATACATGACTACTGGAAAAACCATAATTTTGACTATATGAAACTTTGTTGGCAAAGTGATGTCTCTGCTTTTTAATACACTGGATGGGATAACACGGTTCAAATAAAAAAAATTTTGTCTCACCTTTGTTTAGAGTGTACAGGTTTCAAAACAAATACAGTATTGTAATTAAAAAAATAAATAAATTTAATTAAAAAAAAAAGATGGATCTATTTTTTGAACATTTTTTCCCCACAGTTCTATAGGCTACAAGGTGGTTTAGCTCGGAATCTCTCAGGCAGCTCCAGTCAGATAGCAGCTGGATTGATTGGGCCAGGAGATCCAAGATAGCGTCATTCAGATCTTTGGTAGCTGGTGATGCCAGTCAGCTGGGGTACCTCGGTTCCCCTCATCTGTACTTCATCCAGAGGACCTCGGAGATCAGTTGTTGCCCTTCTGTTCTATTCTTCTCCCTGTTTCCTTTTCTTCTCCATTATTTTGTAGCTTCTTATTCCTCAGGGTGCTTGAAATATTTTTTAACTTCTCTAATCCAGTTCTCATGTGAAGGATGTGGACATCTCATGCTTTTTATGCTTCTCTTCTCACACTATCATACTATGCTAGATCCATGTTCTTTTCACAGCTTCTGTTCCCTAGCACCTTATTTTGACAGCTTCTATCACTTCTGGGACCAGCTTGTATTTCTGGTCTGAACTTTGGAGTGAAACTGCAAAAAGAGAAAAACCTGGCAAATTTTATATAACTAAGGGTTAAACTGGAACAGTCCTGATTTTTGTACTGTGATTCTCTGCAAAGGACTCTTTTTCTTCTCTGCCTTTTAGAGGGCTTTCTTTTATTTTCTGTTTTTGTTTCTGTTTTAAGACCAGATGCATTTCTATATTTTATTTTTATATGTACTCCTTGAAGTCAACTAAAACATCTTACAGTTTTTCTATCTCCTTCCTATATTTTTCCTCTCAATACGGAAATAAGATCCAATATTCACTCCAAGAAAAGCACAACTGGATCCAAGGGAACACAGGCACTTTAGAGCTTCTGCCAATGAACCACATCTCTGCTGCTGTCAGTAAAGCACTTTGACACCCACCTGGGGCTATTGTCACAGGTGCCTATTCTCTACTCCATACAGCTTTTGAAATCGACAAATAGTGTCCAGGACTCAGTGTAATCAACATACTGGAAAACAAAAGTGAAGCGCACAACAGAAACAAGCTGAGAGTGTATTATATCTAGCATCATGAAAATCACATTTCTAACTCCCCGCCCCACCACCCCCTCGCCCTTGGAAGAGTGAGAGCTACAAACCTTTTATAAAAAGATCATGTCCTTGGACAGCAAGTATCATGAAAACCTCAAATCATCAAATAAAAAATAGAATTTTAAGCACTGTGTGGAAGTCCTCTTATTTTAAGTAACATTGCCCCAATCATAAGTAAAGACAATATTATTCAGGTTTGCCTCTTTGAATTAACTGTGGTGAGTTGTAACTTACATGATTATCTTACCTTGAACATTTTTGCTGCTGTTCATATTTAAATTTGTATTGTCTGAGCTCTATCCTCTATCTCAGGAAAAATTCCTTTCTCAACTCTCAGTGCAAAAGTTTCTGTAAATTTAAGGTTAAATGGCAGGGGGATTTAAATACAGTGCCTTTTTCCTCCAAGGTCAGAACAGATTGAAGATAGTTAAAGGGAGAAATGAAGAAATTTGAATTCTCTTCTGTCTATTGTTTGGAAATAGCAAAAGGACTTCAACAGTTCTGGGAGCTTTCTAAGTATTTATTGTTATTTATGTTTATTATTTCCAAGCGGCTTTTCCCAAGAAGAGCTCTGAGATCTTATAACAATTTTCATACTTTCTAAGCAAAAATAAATCAATAAATTTGAATGTGTTGAGAAAAGAAAATGGATAGAAGGAAATATTGTAAAAAAATGATAAATATTATAAAAAATAAAAGGGATAGAAGTATAGAAGAAAAAATAATTAGTCCAAAATAAGCAAGACAAATAAGAGAGTTTGAATTGAGGATGGACACTGTCCAGAGGGGAAACTTGAGGCTTCAAGAGTAGATGGACTCTCAAAGGTCACTTAGCCTCTGAATCGAGAATAAAACCCTTTGCTTTCTGGAGCTTTTCTACAGGAGACCACACTGTCTGCCTGGAATTTGCATCACACTTTCCTCCTCAGCACTGGTGCACTCCTGCCTCCCTGCCCTTGGGTTCAGTGGGTGGTCAGTATTACTTTACAGAAAGAGAAACAGAAGTTCCAAGGGGTTAAGTAATATGTAAAGTGTTAAACAATCCTTTAGAGGGCTGATCTCAGAATTGGGGAAAATCACCCAATCCAGATATTCTTGAGAAAAAGTGATTCTTATTTATTCTGAAGAGAAAAAAAAAATCAGTTTTGAGGGTGAATAGATGTAAAAGAGCTACATTCTACGTTTACGAGGTATTACAAAACAGGGCAATGATGACTTTGCAAATAATTTCTCTAATTTAAAACGTGTGGGGATTTCACATTTAAAAAGACCATTATTAATCCATATTTTTCCTCAAGTTTTTGAAAGTCTGAGGAGTGGTACAGCTACATGGGGAAATTTACCTATAAAAGCATCATTTCTGCGACCTCTGTTCTGGCCTACAGTGTCGCGTTAAAGAGAAACATGCTACTTATCCTACAAGAAAACTGGAAGATCTTAACTTTGAGCTGTAATATTTCCAGATGGTTGAAATCGAAAGCAGACTTCCTTTCCTTGCCTCTTCAGCCAAAGTTTTATACAGCAGTAAATAAACTCTTATTTGCTTCTGCCACATTTTATAGTAGAATCCAGAAGGACTGAAGCGGACCATTTCTCAGGGAATGATTCTCTTCTCATTGTACTTTGAAGGCTGGATACTGCTTCTGTTTTACAATGGGAACACAAAGCTCACAGCTATAACTCCAAGAGTAATATAGAAATCTGTTGGTTCATTGCCTTTTACTATTAAGACTTTTCTAAAACTTGCAGCAAATGTCAATTTCTCTCTCCACAGATTGAGGCAGAAAAGCACAGTGATGATTCTTCTCCTTAAACTTTAAATATTAAACTTATTTGAGGGGAGACTTCCCTGGTGGCCCAGTGGTTAAGGTTCTGTACTTCCACTGCAAGAGCTGCTGGCTCAGTCCCAGGCCAGGAAACTAAGATCCCACATGCCAAGCAGCAAGGCCAAATACATAAATTTTTAATTTATTTTCATGGAAGTAAAAACTCAATTCATTACTTTTCATTATGAATACAATAGACACTTTTAAAAGGAAATAAAATATCCTTGGAAGTCTAAATTAAGCTTCAAAAAATAAAATGAGGATTTTTCATTATTGACAAATGGGTTGGGTTGGGTTAGTTAGTTAGTTTACAAATGCAATTTAAATTTTTTTCTGGCCTATAATTTCTATCCCATTTTTGGTAGAAACTATATTTCAGCCATCATCTTTGCTGGATAATGTTTCTGGACCTTCTCATTATATTGAACAAAGAGAATATGTTTTGATAACAGAATCAGCTTGTCAACACCCATAGTGTATGTGAAATCTGGCTCTAGAATATGATAAAATATAATTGCTATGTACTATATTATAGCTTCAACCCCTCCCAGCTTATTTTCAAGATAAAAAATAGGCTGCCATATTGCTACAGAATCATCTCAATGCTCTTTTGCTTTTTTTTTCCTTTATGCTTGCTAACGGTGAATAATTGTTTGCCTATCTTCAAATATGTGGGCTTCCCTGGTAGGTCAATGGTAAAGAATCGACCTGCAATTCAGGAGACCCAGGTTCCACCCTTGGGTTGGGAAGATCCTCTGGAGAAGGAAATTGCAACGCACTCCAGTATTCTTGCCTGGGAAATCCTATGGACAGAGGCGCCTCGTGGGCTACAGTCCATGGGGTCACAAAAAGTTGGACATGACTGAGCAGCTACATAACAACAGTCTTCAAACGTACAGATGGTGGGAATGAGCAGGACTCTGAATTTTCCCAGATCTGTAAAACTGAGGTGTTTAATCTTGGGTGAAGCAAGAACTTAGTATGTGCCTGAGTGAGAATGGTGGTTGGAAAGAATATTGATTATACTCACTAGGATGTAGCTATAAATATTCTCCTCTGGCAAGCAAGTGGGAGGAACTACAGACTTGGGAGAGAGGACTGAACAACTCTCTGGTTCAAGTTAACAGCTTCTCTGGTTCCTTTCTATATATATTTGCTAAATGTCAGTGCTGCACTAGATCCTGCCCTTGGCATTTGCTATGGGGTGAATGTTTGTTGTCCCTCTGAAATCCATATGGTGAACTCCAAAAGTGATGGTATTAACAGGTGGAGCCTTTGGGAGCTGATTAGGTCATAAGCGTAGAGCCCTCATGAAGGGGATTAGGGTCCTTACAAAAGAAGCCCCAGAGAGATTCTTCTCTGTTTCATACCTTGTTGAGAACACAATGAAAAGATGTCCTCTATGAATGAGGAAATGGATCCTCATCAGACATTGGATCTGCTGTTCTCTTGATCTGGTACTTTCCAGCCTTCAGAACTGTGAAAAATAAATTTCTGCCGTGTATAGTCCACTTGGTCTAAGGTATTTTTTTTTTTTTACAGCTGCCTGAACAGACCAAGACAGCATCTTTATTCAATAAAGCAGACACAGTACTTGATCAAGGAACACACACACATTAGTGTGGTTTGCTTTTAGACCAGCTTAACTAATGTATGGGTATAGCTCTTAGAGGAAATGATTCTTGAAAGTAACTATAAGCCAGGAGATAAAAGATGGAAAAGGGTTTGGGTAGAGAAGACAATCCAAGCAAAGGCACAGAATTATTAAAAATATATATGCATGAGAGATTAGAGACTAGAGGCAATTTTAACAACTGCATCATTGAATCTAGAGGCAAAGAGTATAAGAAGTAAAGTGAAAGTGAAGTCACTCAGTCGTGTCCGACTCTTTGCAACCCCGTGGACTGTAGCTCACCAGGTTCCTCCGTCCGTGGGATTCTCCAGGCAAAAATACTGGAGTGGGTTGCCATTTCCAAAGAGGAAATACAATCAGTGTCATAATCTCATTTTCTGTACTATCTTCTTGCGAGATAATAAGCACTATTATGGCAGAGAATGTGCCTTATTCACCATGATAGACCCAGAATTTAGCAAATGCCTGATAATGCCTTACTAATGAACCATTATTTATTGATCCATGAGTGAATTACCTGGATGAATTCCCACTGTTTAGAACAAGGGATAAGTTCTCAATAAGTTTAGAACAAGGGATAAAGTTTAAAAGTATTTAATAGGTAAAATTACCAGGACTTCTCAACTAAAGTTAAAGATGGCATTGTGGTGTCTGCATTAATGAGATCATATGCAGCACTAGGATAAGATACAACAGAATGTTAAGAATGTAAATTCAGAATTGATTTTAGCTCCAACCTCAGCACCTTGACTTCCTAGCTATATGCCCCTGGGCAAGTGATTTAATCCACCTGTGCTTTGGTTTGCTCAAATGCAAAGTGGGAATAAAGACAGCACATGCCTCATCCTGTGGTTCTGAGACTTACAGGAGTTCATTCTTTTAAAACACTTAGAACAAAGTCTGGCAAGAAGCATTCAGTGAAAAAGCTCAGATTAAATTCATATTAAGTCATTAGTCAGTAGTGACTGTTTTATTGCAGGGAGGTGACTTGGCTTTTAAATCTTAGCCACACCCCTTCTTTTGGTCTCCACTCTTTCTCTGAAAGATTTCACTGTCTTTATTGGACAAATAGCAAGTCGGAAGTTCCATAAATGATGTGTTAAAATTCACACAAATTGTCAACCACCATAACTAGGCTCAGGGAAGTGATAATTTGACCTTGTACAGCACTTCCTACTGAATTTCTTCAAGGAGAACTCACTGCTGGCTGTGGATAATTAAAAATCAAAATCAACTTTTAAGCAGTGGGAAGTGGCAGGGAGGCTCAAGGGGCAGGGTATGTATGTATAGCTATGGCTGATTCACGTTAACATATGGCAGAAGCCAGCACAATACAGTAAAGTAATCATCCTCCAATTAAAAATAAATAATTTAAAAAATCAACTTATAACTATTAATAAGAATATATATTTTGACAAATTATATCACATCAAAGTCTTACCAGACTCACACATCAAAAGCTTTTTAGGAAAATTCTACAAATATGTGATTTTTGTTTGTCCATTAGAGATCTATATTCCATAAATTTAGCCAAAATATTTTAGTGCCTAAAATGAGCTTTTTAACCATGAGTTCCCTTTTATTAGAGACTCTAGTATAAGTAGATTTTTCATATGTTTCTATTTTCCTCAACTAGGAGAGTTTTTTGTTTATTGTATACTAACGTTTACACTTCTTCTCTTGTAGAGTATTAGCAAAAGCAGAAATAAAATACTGGGGAAATAAAAATTAAAGCCAAAAGAACAGGATAGTAAGGGTTTTGCCATTCAGCTCTGGGTGAACTAAAGGAAATTGAATAAAAATACCCTTGAGCCTTAAAAATGATTTGAGGGCCTCTCTGAGGTGATAAGTAGGAATATGAGTGGACAGAGGCTTATAGGGCTGGGATGCTGGACTCTGTGGCTTAAAATGTGCTGCCCAGTAAGCAGCTGAAATTAGTAAGAGAAATTTACCATCTCAGTCCTAGCTACTGAACTGAATAGAGGTCTTCCAAAGCTTTTTCCATCAAAAGGTAAGTTTGAATTTCTAGGAGGAATACAGGAAGGATTTAAATAGAGTGTCACAATGAGAGTCAAAAATTCAGAATGTTTGAAAAGAATTGAATAAATGGACAAGAAATTAAACCCTAGAAAATAAATAAATTCCTTGGTAAAGTCTTCTATTGTGGTCTGTGGACCAGAGATGATCTCTCACAGTTTATCACCTGTCTGCTAGGGAATGCGAGACATTGAGAATAAGCTGAAGAAACTTGAACAGCAGTTTGGAATTCATTTTATGTCTGTTCCATTTGATGATTAAAAATATGGCCCTAATGTATGGCTTTTGTTTGCTTTATATATTCCTACTTTTTACTTTATGCTTCTAGTAATTTATTCTTTATAAAAATATCAGTCAAGGATGGATGGGGAAAAATTGACCCTTTTCCATAAATAGTTGGAGAAGTACAGTCCTCAAATGAGGAGAAGGAAATGGCAACCCACTCCAGTATTCTTGCCTAGAGAATCCTGTGGACAGAGGAGCCTGGTGGGCTGCTGTCTATGGGGTCGCACAGAATCAGACACGACTGAAGTGACTTAGCATGCATGTATGCTTTGGAGAAGAAAATGGCAACCCACTCCAGTATTCTTGCCTGGAAAATCCTGTGGACAGAGGGGCTTGGTGGGCTGCTGTCTATGGGATCGCACAGAATCAGACACGACTGAAGCTACTTAGCAGCAGCAGCGGCAGCAGCAGTCCTCAAATGAATGGTTTTTCCTACACTGTGTGTGCTCGATTGCTTTAATTGTGTTCGTCTCTGAGACCCCATGGACTGTAACCTGCCTGGTTCCTCTGTCCATGGGATTCTCCAGGCAAGAATACTGGAGTCGGTTGCCATGACCTCCCCCAGGGGAACTTCCTGACCTGGGGATCAAACCCCTGTTTCCTGTGCCTCCTCCATTACAGGCAGATTCTTTACCTGCTGAGCCACCTGAGCAAATCTGCCATCATTATTTAAAACATTGGGGGAAGGAAATAAAAAGTCTCTACCAAGCAAGAGAGGTAAATGGAGGTTAATTTTATGCTTTCTAGTATTCCTAGTTTAAGATATGCATGCAATCTTATGAGATTATCCCTAACAATCTTATTAGGTAATATGCTGAATTTATTATTTTTATTTTGATATATATGTGGTGCTACAGCTATGGTTTTTCCTTTGGTCATGTATGGATGTGAGAGCTGGATCAGAAGAAGGCTGAGCGCCAAAGAATTAATGCTTTTGAACTGTGGTGTTGGAGAAGACTCTTGAGAGTCCCTTGGACTGCAAGGAGATCCAACCAGTCCATTCTAAAGGAGATCATAAATTTGACTCAGTTCTAATGAGATGGATGAAATTGGAACCGATTATACAGAGTGAAGTAAGCCAGAAAGAAAAACACCAATACAGTATACTGACACATATATATGGAATTTAGAAGACAGTAATGATGACCCTATATGTGAGACAACAAAGAGACACAGAGGTATAGAGTGGACTTTTGGACTCTGAGGGAGAGGGAAAGGGTGGGATGGTTTGGGAGAATGGCAATGAAACATGTATATTTTCCTGTAAGAAACGAGGCGCCAATCTATGTTCAATGTAGGATGCAGGATGCATGGGGCTGATGCACAGGATGACTCAAGTAGAGGATGTGGGGTGGGAGGTGGGAGGGGGCTTCGGCATTGGAAGATTGTGTTCACCTATGGCTGATTCGTGTCAATGTATGGCAAAACAAATACAGTATTGTAATTTAAATAAATAAATAAATAAATAAATTTTAAAAAAGAAATAAATAAAGGAGATCAGAGTTGGGTGTTCTTTGGAAGAATGATGCTAAAGCTGAAACTCCAGTAGTTTGGCCACCTTATGAGAAGAGTTGACTCATTGGAAAAGACTCTGATGCTGGGAGGGATTGGGGGCAGGAGGAGAAGGGGACGACCGAGGATGAGATGGCTGGATGGAATCACGGACTCGATGGACATGAGTCTGAGTGAACTCCGGGAGTTGGTGATGAACAGGGAGGCCTGGCGTGCTGCGATTCAAGGGGTCACAAAGAGTAGGACACAACTGAGCGACTGAACTGAACTGAGTGGTAAAGAATCTGCCTGCCAATGCAGGAAGCATAAGAGATGCAAGTACAATCCCTGGGTTGCGAAGATCCCATGAAGGAGGGCATGGTAATGCACTCCAGTATTCTTGCCTGGAGAATCGTATGGACAGAGGAGGGTGGCAAGCTACAGTCCATGGGATAGCAAAGAGTCAGACATGACTGAAGCAAATTAGCACCAGCATATGCAATATATACTTATAAGGAAATTGACAGGGGCATTTATATTTCTATCTTCTAGTATCAGCTTTTGCTTAACATCATACTATTTTTAAAACCAGGGTTTTGTTTTTTTTTTTCCCAAAAACAGGTTTTTTGGAATACAGCCTTTCAGTTAAGAGGAATACACAGTATTTTGTATTTTTCAATATGTTTTACATCTTCTCAGGGTTTGTTAGGTTTCAGTTCAGTTCAGTGCAGTTGCTCAGTCGTGTCCGACTCTTTGCGACCCCATGAACTGCAGCACACCAGGCCTCCCTGTCAATCACCATCTCTCAGAGTTCACTCAGACACATCCATCGAGTCAGTGACACCATCCAGCCATCTCATTCTCTGTCGTCCCTTTCTCCTCCTGCCCCCAATCCCTCCCAGCATCAGAGTCTTTTCCAATGAGTAAACTCTTCTCATGAGGTGGCCAAAGTATTGGAGTTTCAGCTTTAGCATCATTCTTCCAAAGAACACCCAACTCTGATCTCCTTAGAGTGGACTGGTTGGATCTCCTTGCAGTCCAAGGGACTCTCAAGAGTCTTCTCCAACACCACAGTTCAAAAGCATCAATTCTTCAGCGCTCAGCTCTCTTCACAGTCCAACTCTCACATCCATACATGACCACTGGAAAAACCATAGCCTTGACTAAAGGGACCTTTGTTGGCAAAGTAATGTCTCTGATTTTCAATATGCTATCTAAGTTGGTCATAACTTTTCTTCCAAGGAGTAAGCATCTTTTAATTTCATGGCTGCAGTCACCATCTGCAGTGATTTTAGAGCCCAAAAAGATAAAGTCTGACACTGTTTCCACTGTTTCCCCATCTATTTTCCATGAAGTGATGGGACCAGATGCCATGATCTTCATTTTCTGAATGTTGAGCTTTAAGCCAACTTTTTCACTCTCCTCTTTCACTTTCATCAAGAGGCTTTTTAGTTCCTTTTCACCTTCTGCCATAAGGGTGGTGTCATCTGCATATCTGAGGTTATTGATATTTCTCCTGGCAATCTTGATTCCAGCTTGTGCTTCTTGCAGCCCAGCGTTTCTCATGATGGACTCCGCATATAAGTTAAATAAGCAGGGTGACAGTATACAGCCTTGATGTACTCCTTTTCCTGTTTGGAACCAGTTTGTTGTTTCATGTCCAGTTCTAACTGTTGCTTCCTGACCTGCATACAGGTTTCTCAAGACACAGGTCAGGTGGTCTGGTATTTCCATCTCTCAGAATTTTCCACAGTTTATTGTGATCCACACAGCCAAAGGCTTTGGTATAGTCAATAAAGCAGAAATAAATGTTTTTCTGGAACTCTCTTGTTTTTTCCATGATCCAGCAGATGTTGGCAATTTGATCTCTGGTTCCTCTGCCTTTTCTAAAACCAGCTTGAACATCTGGAAGTTCACGGTTCACGTATTGCTGAAGCCTGGCTTGGAGAATTTTGAGCATTACTTTACTAGCATGTGAGATAAGTGCAACTGTGCAGTAGTTTTAGCATTCTTTGGCATTGCCTTTCTTTGGGATTAGCCACTGTTGAGTTTTCCAAATTTGCTGGCATGTTGAGTGCAGCACTTTGACAACATCATCTTTCAGGATTTGAAATCGCTCACCTGGAATTCCATCACCTCCACTAGCTTTGTTCATAGTGATGCTTTCTAAGGCCCACTTGACTTCACATTCCAGGATGTCTGGCTCTAGGTGAGTGATCACACCATCGTGATTACCTTGGTCATGAAGATCTTTTTGTACAGTTCTTCTGTGTATTCTTGCCATCTCGTCTTAATATCTTCTGCTTCTGTTAGGCCCATACTATTTCTGTCCTTTATCAAGCCCACCTCTGCATGAAATGTTCCCTTGGTATCTCTAATTTTCTTGAAGAGATCTCTAGTCTTTCCCATTCTGTTCTTTTCCTCTATTTCTTTGCATTGATTGCTGAAGAAGGCTTTCTTATCTCTCCTTGCTATTCTTTGGAACTCTGCATTCAGATGCTTATATCTTTCCTTTTCTCCTTTGCTTTTCACTTCTCTTCTTTTCACAGCTATTTGTAAGGCCTCCTCAGACAGCCATTTTGCTTTTTTGCATTTCTTTTCCATGGGGATGGTCTTGATCCCTGTCTCCTGTACAATGTCACGAACCTCGTTCCATAATTCATCAGGCACTCTATCAGATCTAGGCCCTTAAATCTATTTCTCACTTCCACTGTATAATCATAAGGGATTTGATTTAGGTCATACCTGAATGGTCTAGTGGTTTTCCCTACTTTGTTCAGTTTGAGCCTGAATTTGATAATAAGGAGTTCATGATCTGAGCCACAGTCAGCTCCTGGTCTTGTTTTTGCTGACTGTATAGAGCTTCTTCATCTTTGGCTGCAAAGAATATAATCAGTCTGATTTTGGTGTTGACCATCTGGTAATGTCCATGTGTAGAGTCTTCTCTTGTGTTGTTTTAAGAGGGTATTTGCTATGACCAGTGTGTTTTCTTTGTAAAATTCTATTAGCCTTTGCCTTGCTTCATTCCTTATTCCAAGGCCAAATTTGCCTGTTACTCCAGGTGTTTCTTGACTTCCTACTTTAGCGTTCCAGTCTCCTACAATGAAAAGGACATTTTTGGGGGTGTTAGTTCTAAAACGTCTTGTAGGTCTTCAGAAAACTGTTCAGCTTCTTCAGTGTTACTGGTTGGGGCATAGACTTGCCTGACAGAATGTGGTCCAGTGGAAAAGGGAATGGCAAACCACTTCCGTATTCTTGCCTTCAGAATCTCATGAACAGTATGTAAAGGCAAAATGATAGGATACTGAAAGAGGAACTCCCCCAGTCAGTAGGTGCCCGATATGCTACTGGAGATCAGTGGAGAAATAACTCCAGGAAGAATGAAAGGATGGAGCCAAAGCAAAAACAATACCCAGTTGTCGATGTGACTGGTGAGGGAAGCAAGGTGTGATGCTGTAAAGAGCAATATTGCATAGGAACTTGGAATGTTAGGTCCGTGAATCAAGGCAAATGGAAGTGGTCAAAAAGGAGATGGCAAGAGTGAACATTGACAGTCCAGGAATCAGCCAGCTAAAATGGACTGGAATGGGTGAATTTAACTCAGATGACCATTATATCTACTACTGTGGGCAGGAATCCCTTAGAAGAAATGGAGTAGCCATCATGGTCAACAAAAGAGTTTGAAATGCAGTACTTGGATGCAGTCTCAAAAACCACAGAATGATCTCATGTTCGTTTCTAAGGCAAACCATTGTTATGTTTAGTCACTCAAAAATGTCTGACTTTTTGCAGCTGCGTGGACTGCAGTATACCAGGCTTCCCTGTCTTTCACCATCTCCCGAACCTTGTTCAAATTCATGTACTGAGCCAGTGATGATGTCCAACCACCTTGTCCTCTGTCATCCCCTTCTACTGCCTTCAATCTTTCCCTGCATCAAGATCTTTTCCAGTGAGTCCACTCTTAGCATCAGATGGCCAAAATATTAGAGCTTCAGTATTAACCCTTAAAATGAATATTGATTTCCTTTAGAAAATTAATTTAGACTGGTTTGATACCCTTATAGTCCAAGGAACTCTTAAGAGTGTACTCCAACATTACAGTTAGAAAGCATCAATTCTTCGGCACTCAGCCTTCTTTATGGTACAACTCTCACATCCATACATGACTACTGGAAAGCCATAGCTTTGACTATACGGACTTTGTTGGCAAAGTAATGTCTCTGCTTTTTAATATGCTGTCTAGGTTGGTCATAGCTTTTCTTCCAAGGAACAAGCGTCTTTAATTTCATGGCTAGAGTCACCACCTGCAGTTATTTTGGAACCCAAGAAAATAAAGTATGTCACTGTTCCCATTGTTTCCTTATATTTTCCATGAAGGGATGGAACTAGATGTCATGGTATTAGTTTTTTGAATGTTGAGTTTTAAGCCAACTTTTTCACTCTCCTCTTTCACCTTCATCAAAAAACTCTTTAGTTCCTCTTCGCTTTCTGCCATAAGGGTGGTGTCATCTGCATATCTAAGGTTGCTGATATTTCTCCCAGCTATCTTGATTCCAGCTTGTGATTCATCCAGCCTGGCATTTCATATGACGTACTTTGCATATAAGTTAAATAAGCAGGATGACAATATAAAATATATAGCCTTGATGTACAATATACTTTTTTCCCAATTTGGAAACATCCATTGTTCCATGTTTGGTTCTAACTGTTGCTTCTTAACCAGCATACAGGTTTCTCAGGAGGCAGGTAAGGTGGTCTGGTATTCCCATCTCTTTGAGAATTTTCCACAGTTTGCTGTGATCCACACAGTCAAAGGCTTTGGTGTAGTCAATGAAGCAGATGTTTTTCTGGAATTCTCTTGCTTTTTCTATGATCTAAGGATATTGGCAATTTGATCTCTGGTTCCTCTGCCTTTTCTAAAACCAGATTGAACATCTGGAAGTTCACGGTTCATGTACTGTTGAAGCCTGGCTTGGACAATGTTGAGCATTACTTTGCTAGCATGTGAGATGAGTGCAATTGTGTGGTAGTTTAAGCATTCTGTGGGATTGCCTTTCTTAGGGATTGGAATGAAAACTGACCTTTTCCAGTCCTGTGGCCACTGCTGAGTTTTCCAAATTTGCTGGCATATTGAGTGTAGCACTTTCACATCATCTTTTAGTTGAAATAGCTCATCTGGAAATCCATCATCTCTGCTAGCTTTGTTTGTAGTGATGCTTCCTAAGGCCCACTTGACTTCACATTCCAAGATGTCTGGCTCTAGGTAAGTGATCACACCATCAAGGTTATCCAGGTCATTAAGATCTTTTCTGTGTAGTTCTGTGTATTCTTGCCACCTTTTCTGAATATCTTCTGTTTCTGTTAGGTTCATACCATTTCTGTCCTTTATTGTGCTCATCTTTGCATGAAATATTCTCTTGGTATCTCTAAATTTCTTGAAGAGATCGGTAGTCTTTCCCATTTTATTGTATTCTTCTATTTCTTTGCATTGTTCATTTAGGAAAGCTTTCTTATCTCTCCTTGTTATTCTTTGGATCTCTGCATTCAGATGGATGTATCTTTCCTTTTCTCCTTTGCCTTTGATTTCTCCTTTTTTCTCAAGTATTTGTAAGACCTCCTCAGACAACCATTTTGCCTTTTGCATATCTTTTTCTTGGGGATGGTTTTGATCACTGTCTTCTGTATAATGTTACAAACTTCCATTCATAATTCTTCAGGCACTCTGTCTACCAAATCTAACCCCTTGAATCTATTTGTCATTTCCACTATTATAAACATAAGGGATTTGATTTTGGTCATAACCTAGTGGTTTTATGTACTTTCTTCAATTTAAGTCCAAATTTGGCAATAAAGAGTTCATGATCTGGGCCACAGCTAGCTCCCAGTCTTGTTTTTGCTGACTGTATAGAGCTTCTCCATCTTCAGCTGCAAAGAATATAATCAATCTGATTTTGGTGTTGACTATCTGGTGATGTCCATGTGTAGAGTCATCTCTTGTGTTGTTGGAAGAGGGTTTTTGTTATGACCAGTGCATTCTCTTGACAAAATGTTTTTTGCCTTTGCTCTGTTTCATTTTTTATTCCAAGGCCAAACTTGCCTGTCACTCCATGTATCTCTTGACTTCTTACTTTTGCATTCCAGTCCCCTGTGATAAAAAGGACATAATTTTTGGTCTTAGTTCTAGAAGGTCTTATAGGTCTTTATAGTACTGTTCAACCTCAGCTTCTTTGGCATTAGTGGTTGGGGCATAGCCTTGTATTACTGTGACAGTGAATGGTTTGCCTTGGAAATGAACAGAGATCATTCTATCATTTTTGAGTCAGTATTTGCACCCAAATACTGCATTTGGGACTCTTGTTGTCTATGAGGGATATTCCATTTCTTCTAAGGGATTTTTGTCTACAGTAGTAGATATAATGGTCATCTGAATTAAATTCACCCATTCTGGTCCATTTTAGTTCACTGATTCCTAAAATGTTGATGTTCACTCTTCCCATCTCCTGTTTAATCACTTCTAATTTACCTTGATTCATGAACCTAACATTCTAGGTTCCTATGCAGTATTGTTCTTTACAGCATCAGGCTTTACTTTCAGCACCAGACACTCTTCTCAGGGTTAGAGGTTCCATACATTAATTACCTATAATGTAGCACATCAAACCTCTTATTTTTCTTAAATGTACTTGCTTCAAAATATATGACAATGTTCACATTAAAGAACAAATTTCCTCCATTTTTTCCAATGTTCTTAATTCCTGTAGACATTCCTATTTTACTTCTTGTTAAAAAAAAAACAAAAACAAAAACTGGAGGGAAGGAGATTTGGTAAATTCTAAAAAAGAAAGACAACTGTATGAAAAATACTTTACTCTTATAAAAGTGTCTAAGATACTTGTATTCTCCAGTATTAGTAATATTGAAATTAGACTTGAGAAAGTAAAATCCTTGCTCCAGCATACCCAGGGTGATGTATTAATACCTACCCAAAACACACACAAACACACACACTCTCATCTTTTAAAAGCATGCTGTGGTAGTTGGGTTCTCTGGAGTTCCTTGTCCAAAGAATGGTGCCTGCTTCCAAGCCTGTGTGGCCATCCTCCTTGTATCTACAGTTTTGATAGTGACTGTCATCAGTGTGAGTGGGCAAGTGAAAACAGACTAAAGGGCATCTATGGGGGAAGTCATGAACAGAGATTTAACACATGGTCTAGAGGGCCCACGTGCCTGCAAGGTTAAGAATTAAGGTATGAGGAGGGAAAAGGGGCCCTGATCTTACAGTAAAGGTACTGAACTGTTTTCATATGGTTGGAAAACAAGTGAGAACAAGCCTTTTAAAAATTCTTGGTGAATTAAACATTGGCACTACCCAAAAGACACTTAGCAACCTCTAGTAAATCTCTAAGTGAAGTTGCTCAGTCATAGCTGACTCTTTGTGACCTCATGGACTACACAGTCCATGGAATTCTCCAGACCAGAATGCTGGAGTGGATATCCTTTCCCTTCTCCAGGGGACCTTCTCAACCCAGAGGTCAAACCCAGGTTTCCCATATTGCAGATGAATTCTTTACCAGCCATGATATCTCTAGTAAATGCCTTAAGTTTACATCTCCACTTGAGGTTTTTATTCCACAGGTATACGCAAATAACATGTAAGAAAAATCTCTTTCCTCACTGATTCATTTATTCAAAAATTATTGAATATCACCTATGTTCCAGACACTATTTTAAGTGCCAGAGATACAGAAATGAACCAAAAAGGAGAAGAAATAGATAAGGTCCCTTTCCTTAAAGAGATTACAGTTTAATGGGGAAAAACAAATGAGTTACAAAATAAATGCAACTAGGTAATTTCATAATAATATAAAGGAAATAAAGGGGTAATTGGAAGACTATTTAAATATAGACATTACATGTTCATATACACACATATATACATATATACTCATTAAAATAATGCTACAGTAGCAAAAAATACAGGAAACCATTAAATGTCTATTGCCATGGAATTGGTTGAAAAGTCTAGGCTATAGCTATATATGTTTATCATATAGATGTTAAAAAATGAGATACAGTTCTTCTGCATATGCTGAAAATACAACATCTCTAGCATAGAAAAAAGTCCACAAAACTTATACGTTGCATATTGTGTATAATATGCTTCACTTATTTCAAATAAATGTCCATGTACTTATGACTGTATGAAAATTTTCTAGACAGCAAGTGCAACAACAGTTCACAATGGGATCTTTGGCCAAATGGAGCTGGAAGGACATTGTTCATTAAATACCATTTGTCCTGTTTCAGCTTTCTACCATATGAATTTATTGCTTTTTCAACAAATGCCTGTTTTAAAGTCCCAGATTAGGTTAAGAAGGAGTGCTGTAGCATAGACTGGATGCAATGGAATTCCAGCTGGAGCATGGGCTGTGGTTGCAGAAAATAAAATGCTCCCTCTGGGTGAGAAGAGTGTGAACAAGGGAGAGAAACCTAGGCGGCTGATGTTGACGAGCCTTCAGTGAATGCATTCCCAGAGACAGACATAAAGTGGGGAGAAACAACTATACTATTTTTAAAATATGAGTATTTGCTGGTGGATCCAACTTGGAATAAATTAATATCACCCAAGGTTTCAGTTGGGAAGTGAGACTCCTGCAGTGGAGATGTGGTCTGGTGGTGAGAATGTCTGGCAGATTCACGGACTGTTCACAGTGGCATCTCAAGAGAATGAACATAAGAACCTGGAACATAAGACCTAACAGGAGCTCTGGTTTCAAGGTGGTGGTCTAGGCTGTCTGAGGTAGCCACAGGGGAAGGCCTTTGGAATTAAGAGCCAAGAGTCTTGCTACCAGCAGCATCCAAAGACAAAGCTGTGGAGAAAGCCAAGACACTGTGTCTGAAGAGACAAGGAGGAGGAAGTTAAGCAGAAGAAAATGAAAGAAGTTAGGGCAGAGTCTTGAGTTCAGAATGAGGGATAAAAGGCATTTCTGCAGAGGACCTCTGGACCCCTGGGAACCTGGACTTTTGCTCCTGGGCCTCTGCTGATACAGACAAGAGCATATTGAGGAGGCTATGACTTAGCACCAGCCCAGGACCTTTAGGTCCTGCAGCTCAGGGTTGTGCATTTTCTGTTTAGTTCAAAACAGCCCTTGGATCCCCCTTCAGAGCATTCAGAGCAGCTGCACAAGGAAAAAATGTGATGCATGTTAAGGAATAAGAACACTGAAGTTAGACTGCTCAGGGTCAGCTATTGTTTTCGAGTTCTAGTCCTTGAGCAAAAAGTTTAAGCTCTCTAAACCTCAGTCTCTTCACCTGTACAATGGTATATAGTAGTACTTATCTCATAGTGTGTTGGGCTCCTCTGGTGCCTCAGATGGTAAAGAATCTGCCTGCAACACAGGAGACCTGGGTTTGATACCTGGGTTAGGAAGATCCCCTGGAGAAGGGTATGTCAGCCCACTCCAGTATTCTTGCATGGAGAATTCCATGGACAGAGGAGCCTGCCAGGTCCACGAGGTTATAGAGTCGAACATGACTAAGTGACTCACACACACATACACACACACACACACACACACACACACACCCCTTATAGAGTGTTATAGTGAACATAAATGAGATACTGTGCACAAAGTGCCTGGTATGTTCAAAATGCCTAATAAATGTGATGAATGTTGATGGTGATGATATAACAGCATCACACAGGCCAGGCACTGTGTACATGACATTGCATTTGACATCATCTTCAAGGTAAAGTTCAATGATCTCTATCCCTCCATGATCTGGCAGGAGTGGAACCTTCTGGAAGGGTGTGGGGAGCAAGAAGAGGAGCCAGCTGCAGCTCTTGCAATCCAGCCACCTAGCCAGTGGAAATGAGCCATAGAATTATTATTCTCAGCCCTTCTTACCTCACCCCACCCTTCATGGTCTTGTATCCCCAGGCTGGGCAGCACCTGTTCTACAGAAGTTCTCAGGAATGTGGGGATTTATCTGTAGTTTCATGCATTATATCCTTATCATCTGCAGTTATACAGAGCAGAAAACTACCTTTGGTTTTATCATGATTAATCTTACTAATTAGGTTTTCTACTTCCCTTGTTTCCTGTTCCCCGTTTCTTCAGAGCCCACACTGGGAATTTTATACCAGGAAGTTGCAGCTGTGTTCATATGCCATGAAGCTTCAGTTACAGGCAGGATTTCCATAGCCCGCAAGCTCGGTAATCTAACTTCCACGTACACTGATCCTTACTTTGGCCTGGAGGTAACTTAAACGATTCTTCCTGCCTGAGTGTGCTGAGAGTGCTCTCTTCCCTTGGTGCCATAGGAAGGTACTGGGCTATTTTCCCATGCCACTCAGTAGTTGGGACAACTTTTTTAGAGAGTTTCAATTAATTGTATTATTAGTTTTCTATTGATGCTATAACAAATTACCACACACTTAGAGGTTTAAAACAATGCAAATTTATTAAATCGGTTTCAGAAGGTGAAATTCTGGGTATAGCAGAGGTCAACAGGTTCTTTCCTTGGAGTCTCACAATCTGATAGCAAGGGATCAATCAGCGGGTATCTTCCTTTCTGAAAAATCTGTAAAGCCACTTTCAAACATGCCCAGGTCGTTGGAAGGTTCAGTTCCATGTGATTGTAGGACCAAGTTCTAAGTTTCCTTGCTGATTGTTGGTTAAGGGTCATTTCCATTTTTAGAAGCTACCTACATTCTATGACTCATGATCCCTTATCGCTATGTTCAAAGCCAGGAGTGGTGAATCAAGTAAGCTGCAAATCTCTCCAGCCTCCTCTTCTGCCACATCTCTCTGCTTGGTCTTCAGTTTCACAGCTCAAAATTTTTAATTTTGCCAGTTCTCAGTATATTTAAGTTTCAACAGACTAGAAAGAGACTGAAAAAGGGACAGAACTAGGTTTAGGCACCAACCAAAGGCTAGTAGCTATCTTACATGCTGTGTAGAGGAGGATAGCCAGTCTATTATGAAGTTCAGCAAGATTTAACCTGGACAGGACACTTAGTGGTACTGTCTATGTGGACTTGGTTTGATAAAGGCGGTGGACAGGAGGAGGTCCCAGCATGTGCGTCATGCATTCTCAGTACAGTAGCTCATATGCAACCTATAATATTTGCAAATTTCTGTCAATGTTTCACTCAAATGCCTGTTCTCTGAATTCTCCTCTACATTGGAGATTTTTAGAAAATCAAGTCACTTAAAGAAGGTTGCAGGATTTAAGTGGTGGTCCAGTGGTTAAGAATCTACCTTGTAATGCAGGCAATGCAGGTTTGATCCCTGAAGTTAAGGGACTGCGATTCCACATGCCACAAAGCAGCTAAGCCCATGCACTCTGGAGCCTCTGTGCCACGCTAGAGAGTCTGTGCACCACAGCAAAGAACCTACGTGATGCATGAAGATCCCACGCATCAGAAAAAAAATCCCAACACTAAGAAAAAGTTACTCCAGTGATGCTGATCAAATAAAGTTGTTCTCTTGCATCTGATTACTATTTAGTTTGAGACATTCTTCCTTTATCATTGTTTATGCTATGGTTCTAGGATGCTAACACTACCAACTGACCAGTGCTATATTTTGACATCTTGATGGGAACTTTGGTATTCCCAGGCCCTGTTCTCAGAGTCACACCTACATTTTAGTCTCTCATCTTCATTTCTGCCATGATTCTTCTCCAAAACCACTTCCTGGTTCCTGTGCTTTGAGTTCTCTGGGTCTTCAAATATGTTTCTCACTCATCTATAATGTGCACCTTTCCATTTGTTATAATTCCTCCAAGAGTCCATCTCAAATGTTCCCTTTTCTGGATGACTTGGTGCAAATAATAATAACAGTTAGTGGACCTTAGGTAAAAATTAGTTCAGACACTAATACTTACAATGGGCCACAAAACTTAATTCTTCTAAATCTATAAGGTGAATACTATTATATCCATTTTAAAGATGAAGAAACAGACTCAATGTGACTCATTTCCTAAAATAAGTCTAGTTACTAAGAGCAAAGCCAGGTTGAAACATGTCGGTTTCAAAATATTCTTCACTGTGCTGAGATGCTAAAATGTTCTGTGCCTGTGAGTCCTTATGTTTAAACTCACTCATTCCCTCAGGAACCATCTCATGGTCACTTCCTACACACACCTTTCTTTATTCCTCCAGGTAGATCACCCTAAGATGGAAGTCTTCTCTCTCTTATTTGCTCCACTCCTGAGACCTTCTGTCATTTCTCTTCTATTATTATTTTCTCTTATTCTCTGCATTTCCTAGTGGGCTGTTTGCAACCTCCCTGATGACTGGGGCCAGGTCTCACTGACCCTGTCTTATTCAAAGGACCCCACATTCTGCCCAATAAATGTCTGACAGATAAATGAAGAATTGATTAACACTTCTCCAAATGGATTTTTAAAGAGCCTGATATAAGAATGATTTTGCTTATATTAGGGGCATGTAAGGAAAGATGACTTAAGCCATGCTTTAGTTACCTTTAATCCCCTTAACTGAGTCCCTAGCTTTGAAGTTAAATACCAAAATGATTAAGAGCGCATTACTGACCTCGGACACCATTCAGACTGTACGTCAGTGCTCACCCACTGGGAGTATCAACCTTCCGAAGGTTAAAGCTAACATTTGAGGGAGGAGCACCAGCAGCTAGTGAGGCCAGAAGTTAGGCCTTGGGGACCTGCAGAAAACAACCCACCCCTTTCTTCACACAGTGATGTTACCACTTGCTAATCAGTCAACAACTGGCCTCTGTGATAGAATTTCTTCTCTGGATTTACAAAGTCCATAAAAGCAGAACCTTCAGTGGACTTTTCCCTTACTAAGCACCATCTATTTCCATGAAAATGTTTAGCTTTGGGGGTAAAATTTACCACAGCCCCCAAAATTGGGATATTGAGTTCAGTTCAGTTGCTCAGTCGTGTCCAACTCTTTGTGACCCCATGGATTGCAGCACACCAGGCTTTCCTGTCCATCACCAACTCCCAGAGCTTGCTCAAACTCATGTCCGTTGAGTCGGTGATGCCATCCAACCATCTCATACTCTGTCATCCCCTTCTCCTCCTTTCCCAGCATCAGGGTCTTTTCAAATGAGTCAGTTCTTCACATCAGGTGGCCAAAGTATTGGAGGTTCAGCTTCAGCATCAGTCTTTCCAATGAATATTCAGGACTGATGATCTTTAGGATGGGCTGGTTTGATCTCCTTGCAATCCAAGTGACTCTCCAGAGTCTTCTCCAGTACCACAATACAAAAGCATCAATTCTTTGGTGCTCAGCTTTCTTAGAGTCCAACTCTCACATCCATACGTGACTACTGGAAAACCATAGCCCTGAATAGACAGACCTTTGTTGGCAAAGTAATGTCTTTGCTTTTTAATATGTTGACTAGGTTGGTCATAGCTTTTCTTCCAAGAAGCAAGCATCTTTTAATTTCATGGCTGCAGTCACCATCTGCATGGCTTTAGAGCCCCCAAAATGAAGTCTGTCATTGTTTCCATTGTTTCCCATCTATTAGTCATAAAGTGATGAGACCAGATGCCATGATTTAGTTTTGTGAATGTTGAGTTTTCAGCCAACTTTTTCACTCTCCTTTTTCACTTTCACCAAGAGGCTTTTTAGTTCTTTTTCACTGAGATGGGGTTATGTTGCAGTTGTTAAATTTCTTTTATGTCAGAGGCAAGATAGAGAAAAAAAACATATCTCCATGTTATTTCAAAAACCATTTGATACTCCATTTGATATATAATGTGTGTATGTGATAATTCAATTATTTTTATCATTCTTTTGGCTTCTCAAGTGGCTCAATAAAGAATCCATGTGCCAATTCAAGAGGAAATATTAACCCACTCCAGATTCTCTTTATGTATGCATAGCAACTTATGAAATGTTCCCACACTCTGTCTAAATAAGAGAAACTGTGAAAGTTGCTCAGTCATGTCTGACTCTTTGCAACCTTATGGACTATACAGTCCATGGAATTTTCCAGGCCAGAATAATGGAGTATGTAGCCTTTCCTTTCTGCAGGAGATTTTCCCAACCCAGGGATCGAACCCAGATCTCCCACATTGCAGGCAGATTCTTTACTAGATGAGCCAGAAGGGAACACCCAAATAAAAGTGACTCAAACACTGAAGCAATTATGATCTTGCATAGCAACACGGTCAATATACAGGGTCAGTTAATTCAGTGATTCAGCAAAATCATAGAAGACTCAGGTTCCTAACATCTGTTTGTCCCTCCATTCTCAGCATGGTAGATTTTGTCCTCAGGCTTGCCCATCCCGGATCACAGAGTAAATGCTGCCACTCCCAGTTTCATCTCATCATGAAACCAAATCGGAAAGGAAGAGGGAAGAAGGGTGTGACGTGGCATGGCTGTCCTTAGTGGAGCAGTTTATCTAGTTAATTCCAATAACAAATAAGACCTAGCATGCTAACAGTTACACAACCTCTGAGCAGCTGGTGTTCTCCAACTTCTTAGAGGGACCAGTGGCTTTCAGCCACCCAAGATTGAGCAATAACAAGGCTGGGATTGCCTTAGATGTCTAGGGCTGCACACATGCTACTCTCACTGATGGAGCATACATCTACTCCACAGCAGGAGGCACAGGGAACCTGCTGAAGCCCACCAGTGTCTTTACAGCATGCCTGTTTAATATGACTGCTAGAGTTGATCCAGTGGGGTTATCACCATTTTTTTTCCTAATATAGCTAGCTACAAAAATTATGTAACTTAGTTCTATCTTCTAGTGCATCCTTGCTTCCATTTAGACATTCTGACCTTTTCTTTTAGTAACTATAGTTAAAGTAATCTTATTTAAGAAGGCAATGCTGATTAAATAGTGTGCTCTGAAGACATCAGATTTCATAAACATCATTAAACACCTATTATGGTCCAAGAATGGTTCCATATACATTGTTATACTTTAATCTCACCAAAAATGTGTGGGGAGGAAGATACTGATACTACCAGTATCATCAATACTGATATTGATTTTTAGAGAATAATATAACTCAAAAGGTGTTTACATTAATTCTTCAAGACCACCCAGCTAGCAAGTGGTAGAAATGAAACAGGTTGTTTAGCTCTAAATTCAGGATACTTTTCACAATGCTACTCCATGGGCTTACAAAATCAACTAAATTAAGTGAAAAGTGATCCAACTGATAATAGTACTTTAAAAGATGCGATGGGTGAGAGTCAATAACACTAAAGAGTTTAAGCAAATATGTTCAGAGCTGGAATGCACTTACTAGTGGTACTTGAAATAAATTTGGATAGAATCTTGAATTAGACTTCTGCTTCTGAAACAATGGATTAGATGTACTTTTGCCTATTCATCACACTAAGTACAACTACAAACCCTGGGCATTATATAACAAGAAACATAGGGAGATTCTGAAAGTGTACAGAGAAGTTGACAATTTAACTAGGGATCTGACATTTAAGGCATGACATGATGTTGAGCTCCCTGGGTGTTCTTCTCACCTCATGTATCCCACACTTGGAGCCAAATAAACTGGTACTAGTGACTGAATGTTCTAAACAGAAAGAAAGTAAAGAATAAACCTTGGAAGGAAGAAAGGACAGAGTAGGCAAAAATATGTGTAAATACAACAGATTTTGCTTTTCCTCTTAAATTTTCTAATTTGTGTTTTTTTAATTATTCCAGTTGAAGCAAACATGATAGCACCATCTAATATGTTTGTAAATGTATGTAGAGGAAATATTTAAGAAGATAAGTTTATAAATAGGGGAGAATAAAGGGAAGTAAAGGGAGGTAAGCTATTTACGCTTCAAAAGAACTGGTAAAACGATGGCACAAATAGACTGTGGTTAAAAATATATAACAATCACAAAAATTTGTCCTATTTTGAATGTGAGGTATACACTTAAAGGCACTACACAGGAATAAAAATGAAATTTTAGAAAATGTTCCAGTACCCTACAGGAAGAGAGAAAGAAGAAAACAGAGACAGGAATCAGAACAAACTGAAAACAAAAATGATAGTGAATTACAAAGTGAGAAAGTAATTCCCTTTTCAGTAGCCTTTCTAACTTCCAGTCAACTCAGGCAGAAATCCCAGGCTGATGAAGTCTTCAGCCTTCTGGTGACATTGATAAACTTCTCTTTTTTAACCTAGGGAGAGTAGATGCAGACTCAGACTCTTGGTTTGGTGAAACTACTTAGACTTTAACTGGGCTTCCCAGGTGACACGAGTGGTGAAGAACCTGCCTGCCAGTGCAGGAGACATAAGAGACATGGGTTTGATCCCTGGGTAGGGAAGATCCCCAGGAGGAGGGCATGACAACCCACTCCAGTATTCTTGCCTGGAGAATCCCATCAACAGAGGAGCCTGGAGGGCTTCAGTCCAAAGAAAAAGTCAGACACAATTGAAGCAAAAGCACATATGCACTTTTAATTGTATTTATTTTTAAGATTACTTTCCCTTGTGGTAAATGATAATAGGTTTTTATACACAGGTCTTTTAAAATGTTCCTTTTTCAATAATTAGGGGAAAATGATGGATTGATCTATGAGAAAATATTAAATATATCATAGTTCATATATCCAAAAAGAATAAATACCAGGAGATAGTGAATGAAGTTTGGGGATTTAAGTAAAGCAGCAAAGCCATACACATTAATAAACATTCTTGTATCAATACTTACTGTTTATATATTTTAAAGCCCATTATAATATGAGCTTCTTAAAATGAGGAAATATGTCAATTTGTTTCTTTAGCACTTAGCATTATATTTGTCCCATAATTTTCTAAATAAATGTCTAGTGAATGTCTGACTGAGCAGTTCTAAAGGGAAAAATAGAAAATTAAGATCAAACTCAGCCTCTCTGTTACACTTTGCCTATGAAGGGCTAGGAAAATAAAAGTCATAAATAACTTATATTACTGAATTGTCTCTAGGTATGGGTTTATTTATGCATCAAGGTAATCAGTATGAAGCTAAGGAGGTGGAAATAGGCACTAGGATGTCACTTAAAAACATCAACAAGAACAAAAATATGAATGTGCCCTGATATTTCAAATCCGTATTTTACTAAACAATGTTTACTTTTCAGAAAGATCAAATTTTCAGCATAAGCATTTGTCCTTTTATATTATTAATTTTAAAAATATTTATTTATCTGGCTGTACCCAGTCTTTTTGCAGCACACAGGATCTTCAAACTTTGTTGTAGCATGCAAACTCAGTTGCAGCATGTGGAATCTAGCTCACGACCAGGAACTGAAACAGGGCCCCCTGCATTGGGAGTGCAGCATCTTAGACACTGGACCGCTGGGGTAGTCCCTATAATTTTAATCAGGTACTATACACCCAGCTGTGAATCAGTTTTTAAATAGTTTCAGTTATAGATATGGAGTCTGTTTTTGAGAAACATAGTCATAAATTTAATGAAAATTATTAGCTAGGTTAATGAAAAAGAAATCCTTCAAGTATGTGTGTTTGTACATGTTTGTCTGAATGTATTGTACCTGTGTACTTTAAAAACCTTAAAGCAGTTCTTTCAATCATGACCTTTCTAATATACTTTTTTTAAATTAATTTATTTTTTATTGAAGAATAATTGCTTTACAGAATTTTGCAGTTTTCTGTCAAACCTCAACATGAATCAGCCATAGGTATACATATATCCCCTCTCTTTTGAAACTCCCTCTCATCTCCCTCTCCATCCCACTCCTCTAGGTTGATACAGAGCCCCTCTTTGAGTTTCCTATGCCATATAGCAAATTCCCATTGGCTATCTATTTTACATAAGGTAAGTTTCCAAGTTACCCCTTCCATACATCTCACCCTCTCCTCCCCTCTCCTCATGTCCATTAGTCTATTCTCTATGTCTGTTTCTCCATTGTTGTCCTGTAAATAAATTCTTCAGTACCATTTTTCTAGATTCCATACATACGTATTAGAATATGGTATTTATCTTTCTCTTTCTGACTCACTTCACTCTGTATAATAGGTTCTAGGTTCATTCACCTCACTAGAGCTGACTCAAATGTGTTCCTTTTATGACTAATATTACATTGTGTATATGTATCACAACTTCTTTATCCATTCATCTGTTGATGGACATCTAGGTTGCTTCCATGTTCTAGCTATTGTAAGTAGCACTGCAGTGAACAATGGGATACATAAGTGTCTTTCAATTTTGGTTCCCTGAGGGCATACGCCTAGGAGTGGGATTGCTGGGTCATATGGTGGTTTTATTCCTAGTTTTTTAAGGAATCTCCATACCATCTTCCATAGTGGCTGTATCAATTTACATTCCCACCAACAGTGCAAGAGCATTCTCTTTTCTCCACACACTCTCCAGCATTTATTGTTTATAGATTTTTGATGATGGTCATTCTGATCAGTGTGAGGTGATATCTCATTGTAGTTTTGAGTTGCATTTCTCTAATAATGAATGATGTTGAATATCTTTTCATATGTTTGTTAGCCATCTGTATGTCTTCTTTGGAGAAATGTCTGTTTAGGTCTTTTCCCCACTTTTTGACTGGGTTGTTTATTTTTCTGGTATTGAGTTGTATGGAGCAGCTTGTATATTTTGGAAATTAATCCTTTGTCAGTTGTTTCATTTGCTGTTATTTTCTCCCACTCTGACGGTTGTCTTTTCACCTTGCTTATAGTTCCCTTTGCTGTGCAAAAGCTTGTAAGTTTAATCAGACCCCATTTGTTTACTTTTGTTTTTATTTCCACTACTCTAGGATGTGGGTCATAGAGAATCTTGCTTTGATTTACGTCATTGAGTGTTCTGCCTGCCTATGTTTTCCTCTAAGAGTTTACATTATGGTTTCTGGCCTTACACTTAAGGTCTTTAACCCATTTTGAGTTTATCTTTGTCCATGGTGTTAGGAGGTGTTTTAATTTCATTCTTTTACATGTAGCTGTCCAATTTTCCCAGCACCATTTATTCAAGAGGCTATCTTTGCCCCATTATATTGCATCCTTTGTCAAAAACAAGGTATCCATAGGTGCATGAGTTTATTTCTGGGCTTTCTATCTTGTTCCATTGGTCTATATTTCTGTTTTTGTGCCAGTACCATACTGTCTTGATGACTGTAGCTTTGTAGTATAATCTGAAGTCAGGAAGGTTGATTCCTCCAGCTCCATTCTTCTTTCTCAAGACTGCGTTGGCTATTCGGGGTTTTCTGTGTTTCCATATGACCTGTGAAATTTTTTGTTCTAGCTTTGTGAAAAATACCATTGGTAATTTGATAAGGATCACATTGAATCTGCAGATTGCATTTGGTAGTGTAGTCATTTTCACAATATTGATTCTTCCTGCCCAGGAACATGGAATATCTCTCCATTTGTTTATGTCATCTTTGATTTCTTTCATTAGTATCTTATAATTTTCTGTGTATGGTTCTTTTGTCTCCTTAGGTAAAGTTTATTCCTAGATATTTAATTCTTTTTGTTATAATGGTGAATGGGATTGATTCCTTAATTTCTCTTTCTGATTTTTCATTGTTCATATATAGAAATGCAAGTGATTTCTATGTGTTAATTTTGCATCCTGCAACTTTGCTAAACTCGCTGATTAGCTTTAGTAATTTTCTGATATATCTTTAGGGTTTTCTATGTACAGTATCATCTTATCTGCAAACAGTGAGAGCTTTACTTCTTCTTTTCCGATCTGGATTCCTTTTATTTCTTTTTCTTCTCTGATTGCTATAGCTAGGACTTCCAGAACTATGTTGAATGACAGGGGCAAATGAGGACACCCTGGTCTTGTTCCTGATCTTCGGGGGAATGCTTTCAGTTTTTCACCATTGAGAATAATGTTTGCTGTAAGCTTATATATGGCCTTAACTGTGTTGAGGTAGGTTCCTTCTGTGCCCATTTTTAAAAGAGTTTTAATCATAAATGGGTGCTGAATTTTGTTAAAGACTTTTTCTGCATATATTATCATATGGTTTTTATCTTTCAATCTGTTACTATGGTGTATCACATTGATTGATTTGCATATATTGAAGAATCCTTGCATCCCTGGAATAAACCCAACTTGATCATGGTGTATGAGCTTTTGATGTGTTGCTGAGTTCTGTTTGCTAAAATTTTGTTGAGGATTTTTGCACCTATGTTCATCAGTGATACTGGCCTGTAGTTGTATTTGTCTGGTTTTGGTATTAGGGTAATGGTGGCTTCATAGAATGAGTTTGGATGTGTTCCTTCCTCTGCGATTTTTTGAAAGAGTTTTAGAAGGATAGGCATTAGCTCTTCTCTAAATGTTTGATAGAATTCTTCTGTGAAGCCATCTTGTCCAGGGCTTTTGTTTCTTGGGAGATTTTTGATCACAGTTTCAATTTCAGTGCTTGTAACTGGGTTGTTCATAATTTCTATTTCGTCCTGGTTCAGTCTTGGAAGACTGAACTTTTCTAAGAATCTGTTCATTTCTTCCAAGTTATCTAATTTGTTGCCATATAGTTGGTCATAATAGTCTCTTATAATGCTTTGTGTTTCTGCATTATCTGTTGTAACCTCTTTTTCATTTCATATTTTGTTGATTTGATTCTTCTCGCTCTTTTTCTTGATGAGTCTGGCTAAAGTTTTGTCAATTTTGTTTATCTTCTCAAAGAACCAGGTTTTAGTTCTATTAATCTTTACTATTTTTCTTTCATTTCTTTTTCATTTATTTCTGCTCAGATCTTTATGATTTCTTATCTTCTACTAATTTGGTTTTTTTGTTGTTCTTTTTTTCCAATTTTAAGTGTAAAGTTAGATTGTCTATTTTATGTTTTCTTGTTTCTTGAGGTATGATTGTATTGCTATAAACTTCCTCTTAGAACTGTTCTTGTTGCATCCCATAGGTTTTGAGTTGTTGTGTTTTCATTGTCATTTGTTTCTAGAAATTTTTATTTCTCCAGTAACCTGTTGGTTATTTAGAAACATGTGTTTGTGTTTCTTACATTTGTTTTCCTGTAATTGATATCTAGTCTCATAGCATTGTGGTCAGAGAAGATGCCTGATATGATTTCAATTTTCTTAAATTTACTAAGGCTTGATGTGACCCAAGATGTGGTCTATCCTGGAGAATGTTCCATGTGCACTTGAGAAAAAGGTACATTCTTCTGCATTTGGATAAAGTGTTCTGAAGATATCAATGAGATATCTCATCTAATGTATCACTTAAGACGTGTTTCTTTGTTAATTTTTTGTTTTGATGATCTGTCCATTGGTATGAGTGGGGTGTTAAAGTCTCTTGCTATTATTGTTTTACTGTAAATTTCTCCTTTTATGTCTGTTAATGGCTGTCTTATGTACTGCAGTGCTCCTTAGTTGAATCATGGCATCCGGTCCCATCATTTCATGACAAATAGACGGGGAAAGAGTGGAAACAGTAGCTGACTTTATTTTGGGTGGTTCCAAAATCACTGCAGCCATGAAATTAAAAGACACTTATTCCTTGGAAGGAAAGTTATGACCAACCTAGACAGCATATTAAAAAGCAGAGACATTACTTTGCCAACAAAGGTCCGTCTAGTCAAGGCTATGGTTTTTCCAGTAGTCATGTATGGATGTGAGAGTTGGACTCTAAAGAAAGCTGAGCACCGAAGAATTGATGCTTTTGAACTGTAGTGTTGGAGAAGACTCTTGAGAGTCCCTTGGACTGCAAGGAGATCCAACCACTCCATCCTAAAGAAGATCAGTCCTTGGTGTTCATTGGAAGGACTGATGTTGAAGCTGAACGTCTAATACTTTGGCCACCTGATGTGAAGAGCTGACTCATTTGAAAAGACTCTGATACTGGGAAAGATTGAAGGCAGGAGGAGGAGGGGACGACAGAGGATGAGATGGTTGGATGGCATCACCAGCTCAATGGACATGAGTTTGGGGAGGCTCCAGGAGTTGGTGATGGATAGGGAGGCCTGGCATGCTGCAGTTCATGGGGTTGCAAAGAGTCAGACACGACTGAGCAACTGAACTGAACTATGTTGGGTGCATAGATATTTACAATTGTTACATCTTCCTCTTGGATTGAACCCTTGATCATTATGTAGTGTCCTTCCTTATCTCTTGCAATCTGCTCTATTTTAAGGTCTAGTTTGTCTGATATGAGGATTGTTACTCCAGATTTCTTTGCTTCCTATTTTCATGGAATATATTTTTCCATCCTCTCACTTTCGGTCTATATGTATCTTGAGGTCTGATGTGGGTTTCTTGTTGACAGCATATATATGGGTCTTGTTTTGTATCCATTCAGCCAGTCTGTGTCTTTTGGTTGGAGCACTTAATCCATTTACATTTAAAGTAATTATTGATATATATGTTCCTATTGCCATTTTCTTAATTGTTTGGGGTTGATTTTAGATCTTTTTTCTTCTCTTGTATTTCTTGACTATGTAAGTCCTTTTAACATTTGTTGTAAAGCTGGTTTGGTGGTACTGAATTCTCAACTTTTGCTTGTCTGAAAAGCTTTCTACCTCTCCATCAGTTTTGAATAAGAACCTTGCTGGTACAACAATCTTGGTTGTAGATTTTTCCCCTCAGTACTTTAAGTATATCCTGCCATTCCCCTCTGGCCTGCAGTTTCTGCCAAAAGATCAGCTGTTAAGTGCGTGGGGTTTCCTTGTATGTTACTTGTTGCTTCTCCCTTGTTGCTTTTAATATTCTTTCTTTGTCTTTAGTCTTTGTTAGTTTGATTAGTATGTGTCTTGGCATGTTTCTCCTTGGGTTCATCCTGTATGGGACTCTTTGTGCCTCTTGGACTTGATTGACTATTTCTTTCTCCATGTTAGGGAAATTTTCAACTATAATCTCTTCAAAATTTTTCTCTTCTTCTGGAACCTTTATAGTTCAAATGTTGGTGCATTTGATCTGGTCCCAGAGGTCTCTGAGAATGTCATCAGTTCTTTTCATTCTTTTACTTTATTCTGCTCTTCAGAAGTTATTTCCATCATTTTATCTTCCAGCTCCCTGATTTATTCTGCTTCAAATATTCCATTATTGATTCCTTCTAGAGTATTTTTAATTTCAGCAACTGTGTTGTTTGTGTGTGTTTATTCTTTAATTCTCCTAGGTCTTTATTAATTGATTCTTGTATTTTATCCATTTTGTTTTCAAGGTTTTTGATCATCTTTAGTATCATTCTGAATTCTTTTTCAGGTGGTTTGCCTATTTCCTCTTCATTTATTTGAACTTCTGGGTTTTTAGTTTGTTCCTTCATTTGTGAAATATTTCTCTAGCTTTTCATGATTTTTTTTTAACTTATTGTGTTTGAGGTCTCCTTTTTCCAGGCTTCAAGGAAAACTGAATTCTTTCCTTGAGGAAAGTTGAATTCTTTCTTCCCTCCATTGAGTGAGGTGGTAATCTTGTCTGTGGATGATCAGATGATTTGGTTTGTGTTTTGTGTGTTGTTTAGATGAGGTGTCCTGCACAGGGTGTTAATGGTGGTTGGATGATGCCGGGTCTTGTATTCAAGTGGTTTCCTTTGTGTGAGTTCTCACTATTTGATACTCCCTAGGGTTAATTCTCAGGTAGTCTAGGGTCTTGGAGTCAGTGCTCCCACTCCAAAGGCTCGGGGCTTGATTTCTTGTCTGGAACAAAGATTCCACAAGTGGTTTGTTATGGCATTAAGTGAGATTAAAACAAATATTCAAAAATAAGAAACCAAAGATGAACCCCAGACAAACAGCAGTTACAAAAGCAGGCAAATAATAATGGTTACAAAATCAAGCAAATAATGGAATATACACATATACATATACACCCATAAACAAAGTGAAAACCATCCAACAAAAATAAAGTACAGTAGATTGACCCAGTGAAGAAAGGAAATCAAAAATTATATTTACCAGTTAAGAATAAAACTAAATACAGCACAAACTGGAAAACAACTAAAGCAAGGTGCCAAGTGGGGAATAAAGCAATGAAAACAAAACTTACAAATATGTTCAGAGGAAAGGAAAGAAAGAAAAGAAAGAAAGAACAGGTATGCCAATTAAATAGAGGTAGATGAAGAAGGTTAATATACATGAAAGATTAACTGCAAGGGGAAAAGAACAGTAGGAAAGGCAAACAAAGGAATAAGTGTAGAAAAAATAATAGGTTTAAGAATTAAAATTATAAAAACAGTAAAGAAAAAAAATGGAAGAAGAAAGAAAGAAGAAGAAGGAAAAAAAGGAAAACTCCACAGAATTGCAAAGGCCCAATGCAGAGGCAGAGGTTTATAACAATAGAAAATTTGACTGAATGTGCACCCATAAGCAAAATGAAAGCAGTCCAAAAAATAAAATACAACAGATTGACCCAGCAAACAGAGGAAACCAAAAACTATACCTAAAACTAAGTAAGTTCAAACTGAAAAACAAAACTAAAGCAAGATGCCAATTGGGAAATAAAGCAATGAAAATAAAACTAACAAATATGTTGAGAGGAAAGGGGAGAAAGAAAAGAAAGAAAGATTAAATGTGCAAAGTTAAATAGAGGTAGAAAAAGAAGATGTATATAGCAGTTAAAGATTAACTGCCAGGGGGAAAAGAACAGTAGGAAAAGCAAACAAAGGAATAAATGTAGAAAAAAAAAATACATTTTAAAAACTTACAATTAAAAAAGAGGAAAGCTCCATTGAACTGCAAAAGCCCAATGTAGAGGCAGAGGTTTACAACAAAAATAAAAATGTGACTGAAGAAAAAAAAGCTCAAAATCTTAATTGGATTTCTTAGTATCCATGAAATCAACAACTACAACAGAGAGGGAGGAAAAAGGGAAAAGAAAAAATAATCTAAAAGAATCTACAGAACAAGTCAAAAAATAAGAATAATAAATATTTTTCTTGAGTCAGTCACTGTTGTCACAGTCTTTTCCCTTGCTGGGAGTCACAGTCCACCTTATCTCCCTAGGATGCCGCCCAACACTGTGTTGATCTCTGGACCTGCAGTGGGGGCCGCTCAGATTCTAATCTGATCCTACTCCTGTGTGTTCTTGCCTCCAGTGTCCACAGCTATCAGATCTAGTGCATTTGCTTTTGTGGGAGCTCTCAATAGCCTTTTCCATAGACACAGAGTCTGCCTAGTTGATTGTGTGGATTTAATCTGCAGCTTGTACAGCTGATGGGAAGGTTTAGGGTCTTCTTCCTTAGACACACTGCCGCTGGGTTTCAACTATGGCTTTATTTCCACCTCTGCATGTGGGTCGTCCACTTGGGTTTTGCTCCTGAGGCTGCCCTGGAAGACTTGGGTTTGCCCCTGTGATGGCCAGGTGTGGAGGCGGTGCGGCCGCTTGGGTCACAGGGTTTCTGGCAGCACCAGGTACTCAGGGGGGTTGGCGGCTAGGGCAGCAGGAAATACAGTGCTCTAGAAGGGTATGGCAACCAGTATTGGCCAAAACCCTCCAGTACTCTTGCCTGGAGAACCTGCTCTCTGACAGAAAAGCCTGGCAGGCCACAGTCTACAGGGTCGCAAAGAGTCAGACACTACTGAAGAGACCCTGCATGCATAGATACAATACTTTTTTGGCCTGTGGCAGCTCTGCCCCAGTGAGAGTCGAGTGTGAAGGTGGTGCAGCTGCTTGCCTTGTGGGGACCCAAGTGTGCAGGGACACAGACCGCCTCTGCTGCAAAAGTTATGGCCCTATTACAGTCTCTTTTTGAGCTTCCTATAGCTGGAGATCAGAAGGCCTCTGGCCAGTTTTTGTCCCTAGCTCTGCTTGTTCAGGTACTTAGAGGGCTCCCTTGCCTGGGGTCCTTCTCTGTTGTTCGGTACATCAGGCATATAGAGGGGCACCATGGCTGGGGTCCTACTCTGTAGATCAGCACATCAGGCACTTAAAGGCACCCCTGGGTGGGGTCCTACTCTGTAGTTCATTGCATCAGGTGTTTGATAGGCCACCTTCTCTATTGTTCACCTGCCCTTGCTGGTGTGTGGAGAGAGAGGCTGTGGTGATAGCTCCACCCGC
Source organism: Nanger dama (assembly GCA_917880005.1). Lineage (NCBI taxonomy): Eukaryota > Metazoa > Chordata > Mammalia > Artiodactyla > Bovidae > Nanger > Nanger dama. Next base: position 3,246,106 of record CAKJTW010000075.1, read on the forward strand.
TATGCATGACTCAGCAGTATCGCCTTGCTTCCATGGCTGCCTGGCTTTCCTCCACAGGCATTTGCCACCGCCATCTCCTCTCTCACATCCCCTCAGTCAGTCTCTCCACAGTCAACAGCAGCTCTTGCTGCTCCACAGTCTCTAAATACCAGCTCCCAGGTGCTGCACCATCCAGGGGACCAGCGTTCCTGTCTGGGGTATGTATGGCTGTGGCAAGAACCGTCTGATTCTCATTCCGTTTAGGCTGCCACAGATCAGCTGTTTCACTCTTAGTCCTTAAATGTTTCTGCTCTGGCTCAGACAATTGCCCCGATGTGGGGATCGGACCCCGGCTCCACTTTTAATTGCTGAGGTCAGGTCCAGTTCTACTAACACTCCTGTTTCCCCCTAGTTCCTGCATCTTACTGAGTTTTGCATGGGTCTATGTATTCTTTTCTGCTGGTCAGGTACTCCTGTCTGCTCTCAGCTGGTGTCCTACGTGCACGTCTGTGTCTGAAGGTGTGTTTCTGATGTATCCGTGGAGAGAGATGTACTCCACATCCACCTACTCCTCCCCATCTTGTTCTCCTCTCTAATTAACTTTTAAAAGCTAAGAGAAAATTCCTCAAAACCTAAGTTCTCATGTCTGAAAATAACACATTTTCTTTCGTAATATAAATTTATTAAAGAATATTAAGTCATTAAAAAAAGCAGCAATGCTTCATGTGTATGTGTGTGTGTAAACATCAAAGTTGAATTTATGGCTTAAGTTGTATGACAGGACTTTCTTACTCAAGCCATTTTATTTTTACTCTCAGACACAATAACAGACTAATGACTAAAGTTTTCCAGATGTTGGCTAAAAAGGTTTGTACTGGAAATAAAGATCATGGAAGTTAGTATATTACCTTGCAGAACAAATCGCTATTAAGTGTGTGAAATCAGTTGTTTTTCAAAACCTCCTGTTAGAAATAATCTTGACAGTATCATATGCTTAGTAAACTCCTCCACAGGTAAAGGCAAATTTTAACTTGTTCAAATGATCATATATTTGGAATCTGTGGCCTCACTTATTGAAATGTATTGTATTGTTCTAAGAATTTTGTGATGCCCTAGGGAAATAAAATCAGTATTTCACTTTTGAAGACTGAGTTTAATTTTTTAAAAATAAAGAAGTTAACTTCTAAATTTTACTCATTTGTTCCTTTTAAGTTGAAATGAACTTTCAGTTAATTAATTAATCTTCACTGAAATTTTGTGATATATCAGAAAAATGTTGCACAATGCCCTCCTTAGCATATTCTAACAATTTCATATCCCCTTACTTCTAGGAACAATGGTTTGTTTTATAGTTCACTCTGATATCCATTTCAGGATGAAAGGCCATATTTATGGGAAATGACATTTCAAAACTTAGAAAGGGAAAGAGAATATTCATGAGGAAAGAGTGATTCATTTTAGAGTAGTTCTGTCTAGTGCCCAATAAATGAGCTAAATATATAGCTTATTTTTTCATTCAGTGAAACATTATTCACTGCCTACTATGTGCTAAGCTCTGTTTTATCATCAAAGTTATCTTAGCAACATAGAAAAAAAAATCCATTCCCTTACAAGAAATTTTTAAGAACAGAGTAACAAAACAGGGGAAACTATAAGGTAGTTTCTTCAGATTATGAGAGGTTCTATACAGAAGGCAAATGGTAATGCAATAGAAAGCTGCTAGTAGAGAAAGAGGATGTTACACTGATTAATATATTGTAAGCCAAGGAAGGAACTATAGTCTGTCTGTTGTAGCTTAATTCCATGCTCTATGGTTTAAAGGTCCTGCATATCATAGCACACACACATTTTTACATTTTTATTTTTTTTTTAATTGGAGGATAGTTGCTTTACAATGTTGTGCTAGTTTCTGCTGTACAACAATATGAATAAGTCATAACTATATATATGACCCTTCTAGGTCATCACAAACACCAGGCTGGGCTCCTTGTTTACATAGCAGCTTCTCACTACATATTTATTTACACATGATAGAGTATGTATGTCAACACTACTTTCCCAATTTGTCCTACCCTCTCTTACCTCTGCTGTGTCCACAGGGCAATAAACACATGAAAAGATACTCAACATCACTCATTGTTAGAGAAATCAACATTATTAGAGAAATGCAAACCAAAACTACAATGAGGTATCAAATCACACCAATCAGAATGGCCATCATTAAAAAAATCTACAAATAATAAATGTTGGAGAGGATGTGGAGAAAAGGGAAACCTTCAGTACTCTTGGTGGGAATGTAAATTCATAGAGACACTATAGAGAAACAGTATGGTTGGTTGGTTGATTGGTTTTGTTGCTAAGCTGTGTCTGACTCTTGCAACCCCATACCAGGCTCCTCTGTCCATGAGATTCTCCAGGGAAGAATACTGGAATGAGTTGCCATTTCCTTCTCCAGTGTTGTGTTGGGCAAGTGCCTAATTCAACCAACATGTATGGAGTTGCTACTGCAGATCACGATGGTGACGGCGGTAAGAAAGCAAAGGCCATCGTGTGGCTCTTGTAAATAAGCACTCTGCTTTTTACCAGGGTTTTGTTTCCCAGTTGTTTACTGTTGTGCTCAGTCGTCTGACTCTTTGCAACCCCATGGACTGTATCTCGCCAGGCACCTCTGTTCATGGAATTCTCCAAGCAATTATACTGGAGTGGGTTGCCATTTCCTCCTCCAAGGGATCCTCCCAACCAAAGGATCGAATCCAGGTCTCCCGCATTGCAGGCAGATTCTTTACTGTTTGAACTACAGGGAAGTCCAGGCTTCTGCATGAGGACACTTTAAAAAAATATATTAAAAATTTTGTGGAAGTCTCATAATTAACATTAATTTTAAGCTGTTCCATTTAGGCTGAAGTGGAAAGTTCCTAAGTCACGTGATCAGTTGTCCCTTTGCTCCTGATGGGGACCCTGAGGCATTCCTTTAGAATTCTGTGTTTCCAAATTTGAAAAGAATTGAACTTGATGATATTTATTCATCTTTGACAGTACAAGCTTTAAAATTCCCCAACTGTCTATGCGTCTTGCCACCAAAACCTAGTTCCCCTAAAACCAAGTTCTTCTGCCAAGCTGGTGATTAACCTCTCCTTCCAAAACCTTATTCTTTTTCTTGTCCTATCTCTGTTTCCCCCAGGACTGAGGAAGTACAGTACGGAGATTCCTTTAAAAAAAAACACACACAGGAATAAAACTACCATATGACACTACCAAATCCCACTACTAGGCATACACCCTGAGAAAACCACAATTCAAAGAATACACATGTATCCCAATGTTCATTGCAGCACTATTTAGAATAACCAGGACTTGGAAACAACCCAGATGTCTATCTACAGATGAATGGATAAAGGCGATGTGAAACATGTATAATATGGAATATTACTCAGCCATAAAAAGGAATGAATTTGAGTCAGTTTTAATGAGGTGGATAAACTTAGAGTCTATTATACAAAGTGAAGTAAATGGGAAGTAGAAAAACAAATATCATATGTTGTTGAGTCTCAAATTCATGTTCAGCTCTTTGCAGCCCCATGGACTGCAGCATGCCAGGTTTCTCTGTCCTTCAATATCTCTTGTAGTTTGCTCAAATTCATGTTCCTTGAGTCGATGATGCCATCCAACCCTCTCATCCTTTGTTGCCCCTTCTCCTCCTGCACTCAGTCTTTCCCAACATCAGGGTCTTTGCCAATGAATCCACTCTTTGCATCAGGTGGCCAAAGTATTGAAGCTTAGCTTCAGCATCAGTCCTTCCAATGAATATTCAGGGCTGATTTCCTTTAGCACTGACTGGTTTGATCTTCTTGAAGTCCAAGGGACTTTCTAGAGTCTTCTCCAACACCACAGTTCAAAAATATCAATTCTTCAGCGCTCAGCCTTCTTTATGGTCCAACTCTCACATCCATACATGACCACTGGAAAAACCATAGCTTTGACCAGACAGACCTTTGTTGGCAAAGTAATGTCTCTGCTTTTTTAATATGCTGTCTAGGTTGGTCAAAGCTTTTCTTCCAAGGAGCAAGTGTCTTTTAATTTCATGGCTGCAGTCACCACTTGTAGTGATTTGGGGCCCAAGAAAAGAAAGTTTGTCACTGTTTCCATTGTTTCCCCATCTATTAGTCATGAAGTGATGGGACCAGATGCCATGATCTTAGTTTTCTGAATGTTGAGATTTAAGCCAGCTGTTTCACTTTCCTCTTTCACTTTCATCAAGAGGCTCTTCAGTTCCTCTTTCTCTCTAGGTGAGTGATCACACCATGATGGTTATCTGGGTCATCAGGATCTTTTTTGTATAGTTCTTCTGTGTATTCTTGCCACCTCTTCTTAATATCTTCTGCTTTTGGTAGGTCCATACCATTTCTGTCCTTTATTGTGCCCATCTTGTATCTCTAATTTTCTCAAAGAGATCTCTAGTCTGTCCTATTCTATTGTTTTCATTTATTTCTTTGCATTGTTCATTTAAGGCAGCTTTCTTATCTCCTCTTGCTATTCTTTGGAACTCTGCATTCAGTTCAGTATATCTTTCCCTTTCCCCTTTGTCTTTTGCTCCTCTTCTTTTATATTTGTAAGGCCTTCTCAGACAACTATTTTGCTTTCTTGCATTTCTTTTTCTTTGAAATGCTTTCAGTCACCACCTCCTGTACAATGTTAAGCACCTTAATCCATAGTTTTTTAGGCACTCTGTCTACCAGATTTAATTCCTTGAATCTATTCTTCACTTTCACTGTATAATCATAAGAGATTTGATATAGGTCATACGTGAATTTTCTAGTGGTTTTCCCTATTTTCTTTAATTTAAGCCTGAATTAATTGTGTCACTTCACTTTAAACACCTGCCTTCATGACTAATGGCATTCAGGTCTTATTAAAAAGCTCTTTCACCTTTCTTTGCCATATATCCTCAAAAAGAGATAGTGAAGGTCTGGCAGTGTCCATTCTATGTTTCAAAAGTGGTCACTGTTTTGAGTCTATGAAGGATTTGAGTAACTGACTTACTTAGGTAAGAAAACAGACACTTTTTCTCGGTTAAAACAAATGCATAGATTCTTGCACAGATACTCTAGAACATCAATGCAGAAGCAAGTACGTACTATTTAGAGTTGAAGTAACTATTATTTTAAAATATTTAAAGCATGCCAGTTGACAAACTGGATGATTAATAATGTTTTTTACTTTTCTGTGAACTTATGGGTCATCCTTGTATCCTGTTTTGAGAAGTCATTGTTTCAATCTTTATCTAGCTTATTCTTTATTGAGATATTATTCCTTTTGCTAAAGATTTGCCGTTCTTTACATATTCTGAATACAATCCTTTTTTAGATGTTTACCTGATATTTGCATTTTTGCCAGTTAATTATATATCTTCTCTCTTTGTTAGGAGTGTTTGTGATAAGCAGAAGTTTTTAATTTGGGGAAGTCTAATTTAGCATTTTTGTGGCTTGTGTGCCTTCTGTGTCCTATCTAAGGAATATTTTCCTACCCCAATTTTGCAAGTATTTTCTTCTTTTATAAAAAATAAATTTTAGTTTTGTTTTCTATGTTTAGAACTAGGATTTATTTCAAGTTAATTTTTTATATATTTTGCATAGTGAGAGTTAAGATAGTTCATTGTTCCATGTGAATATACCCTCACTCTTGCATAAAAATAAATTGGCTCTGTATGTTCAGGTCTATTTGTAAACTCTGTTTTGTTCCATTAAGCTAAAATTCCACACAGTCTTGTTAAGTGAAGCTTTACATGAGCTTTAAAAATTAAGTAATATAAGATTTCTAGTTTTATCTTTCCTTTCTTTCTTCTTCTTCTTTTTTTTATTTTTTTGATATTCTAGGTCATACCTTTTTCCATATACATTTTGTGACTAGCTTGTCAATTTCTATAGAAATTTTGTATAATTGATTGGTACCAAATCTGAGATCAATTTGAAAAAAAGATATTTAAAAAGTAATTAGTAGCAATCTACCAGTATGATCTATTTCCTTTAATTAGTCTGTTTAAATTTTTCTTAACTTTGGTCTCACAGTGCTTCAGTGGCATCCATTCATGTGCCTTTCTAGTCTACTGTCCACATTGCAAATAGAGTTGCCTTTTCAAAATGTAAATCCAATGATGCTTAAAATATTTCAGTGGTTTCCCATTATTCTGGGGTATTAAGAACACCATTCTTAAAATGCCAACAGAGCTCTGGAAAATTTAGATATGATATTTGGGTAATAGTTATTACCTTCTCTTGGAAATCTTGTAGATCACACTGAAAAAATCAAATTACCTTCTTGCACATTTACATACTACCCCTGTACCTATTCTGTACCAGACTAATGCTGTCATTTTGTATTTATTTTTGCTTTTTTTGAGTAATATTATCCACCAATTGCAGAAAGAGTCTGAGTTTGCTCATCATTTTCAAGTTATTACAGTACCTAGAACACATGGTGCACTCAATACATATTTTATGAATGATTATACAATGTAATCAATTATCAGTGAATTTATTGGCAAGAAAGGTAAAATAGTTACAACCCCATGGACTGTAGCCCACCAGGCTTCTCTGTCCATGGAAGTCTCCAAGCAAGTGTACTTGAGTGGGTGCCATTCTCTTCTCCAGGAGATCTTCCAGACTCAGGGATTGAAAACCAGGGCTCACTCTGAGGCAGATTCTTTACCATCTGAGCCACCAGGAAAGCCCAAAATAGTGAAAGGGATATTAGCCTTGAAAAATGCCTATTTCCAAAAAAATATTTAAGAATTGCCTAGAAAAAAATATAAAATATCTCAAAACTATATTTAAATTATTTTTTTCATGGAGAATCACAGCTAAGTCACTACAACAGAACAAGAATTGTAAAATATAAAATATTTGTGCTAACAACAACATTCAGCATTAAAATGTAATCTAGTTATAAGAATATTTACAAGGCGCTAAAATTATCTCTAAGAATAAAATTCTTATTATTTCCTAGAAAATATCATGGTGACTCCAGAAACTCAGAAACCAAAAAAATCATCTTTCTGTGACTCAGTATTGGATGGGTTATTGGAATCTGTGACTAAAATACATCTGTGGAGACAAACACAAGCTCAGCCTTATTCTTTTCCTTGAGCCAGCCAAGCACTGCTAATAAATCACCAGAAGCAGCAATAATGGGGTATGTCTGTTCTGAGGATCCACTATTCATAATGAATTTCTTAGTTAGCCCTTAAAATATCTATGAAACAACCTGCTGTATTTTCTCTTTTTAAAATGAGGTAACTGCCATTTTAATTATTCTGAAGTAGACACACAGCCTACATGAGGTATGTAAAGCATCATTGACCAAAATATCTTCTGCAGAACATGAGTAACAGGTAAGAGGTTAACTGCTGTTCTTTATAAAGAAGCAAAATTAAATATCAATCCCCGATAAAATAAGTTAAAAAAAGAAGTCTGTGTAAAATGCTAAATTAGTTTATTGCTGGACTTCTTAGAGATGAGTTTAATATTTTAATGTGCATTGTATTCTTCCCTAAAGAGTTAAATAGCACACAGAAGTCCCTATATTTATTTGACCTCTTGAAATATTTATATATTTTAAATATATTAATAAATACTAATATATTTCAAGAAACTCTCATGGTTTGTGGAATACAGTTTGGAAATTGTGATATTACAATGTTGTGGTTTTAAACCATATAAACAAATATCAGTATTTTCTTTCACTGCAAGTGTCACCTCCCTTGAACATGTTTGGAAAAGGTGTTGAGGGAGAGGGGCTTGTTTAAATACTGAGTTTTTAAACAGACTCTGGATGCTCTCAGTTTGATCCCTGAGTTGGGAAGATCCTCTGGAGAAAGGAATGGCTACCTGCTCCAGTATTCTTGCCTGGAGAATCCCACGGACAGAGGAGCTTGGATATAGTCCATGAGACCATGAAGAGTCAGACACAACTGAGCGACTAATCACATACAATGTTTCAGGTTCTCCAGATGAATAAATTTTAGAGATCAACTGTAGAACATTGTTCCTATAGCCAGCAATACTGTATTGTACACTTAGAATTTTGTCAGGACCATAGACATCATGTGAAGTGTTCTTGTGCCAAAAAACAAAACAAAATAAAATCCGTAAGATAAAATATTTGTGAGCTCAAGGTACACACAATTTGGAATCAAAATAAGGCTCATCTGACACCAAATACTGTGTTCTTTCTACTAAAGCTTAGTTTTATTCATGTCACTATCTTTTACTAGGAGGCAATTCCACTTAACAGTTAAGACCATGGATTCTAGATAGAGGTGGCTCAGAAATAGAGCTTCATTCCAACAGTGATGGGATGTGTGAATTTGCAGTTTACATAACCTATCTAAACTTCACCATCTCCATCTATACAAGAGAAAATATATTAGGATCACCATGAGAGTTAAATAGGAAGAAGAATATAAAAAGACACAGTGAGCACCCCCAAATAGTTACTACCAGTATGCATCCTGGCTGCAGTTGGACAAACTGTTTTATAAAGACAGTTTTCAGTTAAGCCTATTTAACTTTATTTATTTATTTATTTTGGGCCATGTCACATGTGATCTTAGTTCCATGACCAGGGATCAAACCCTCGCCCCTGCAGTGGAGGTGCAGGGTCCTACCCACTGGACCTCAGAGAAGTCTCTCTATATAGTGTTTTGTTTTGTTTTTTGATAGTTTAAATTTTATTCACTTTTTAAATTATATTAATCATAATACACTTCAGTTGCTATCAGTTCAGCACAGTCCTTCCTATCACTCCTTCCTTGATGAAAGTGAAAGAGGAGGGTGAAAAAGTTGGCTTAAAGCTCAACATTCAGAAAACGAAGATCATGGCATCCGGTCCCATCACTTCATGGGAAATAGATGGGGAAACAGTGTCAGACTTTATTTTTGGGGTTCCAAAATCACTGCAGATGGTGACTGCAGCCATGAAATTAACAGATGCTTAGTCCTTGGAAGAAAAGTTATGACCAGCCTAGATAATGTATTCAAAAGCAGAGACATTACTTTGCCGACTAAGGTCCGTCTAGTCAAGGCTATGGTTTTTCCAGTGGTCGTGTATGGATGTGAGAATTGGACTGTGAAGAAGGCTGAGCACCGAAGAATTGATGCTTTTGAACTATGGTGTTGGAGAAGACTCTTGAGAGTCCCTTGGACTGAAAGGAGATCCAACCAGTCCATTCTGAAAGAGATCAACCCTGGGATTTCTTTGGAAGGAATGATGCTAAAGCTGAAACTCCAGTACTTTGGCCACCTCATGAGAAGAGTTGACTCATTGGAAAAGACTCTGATGCTGGATTGGCGGCAGGAGGAGAAGGGGACGACCGAGGATGAGATGGCTGGATGGCATCATGGACTCGATGGACGTGAGTCTGAGTGAACTCCGAGAGATAGTGATGAACAGGGAGGCCTGGTGTGCTGCGATTCATGGGGTCGCAAACAGTCGGACATGACTGAGTGACTGAGCTGAAATGATCAGTCCTTCCAATGAATATTCAGGACTGATTTCCTCTAAGATGGACTGGTTGGATGTCCTTGCAGTCCAAGGAACTCTCAAGAGTCTTCAACACTAAAGTTCAAAAGCATCAATTCTTCAGTGCTCAGCTTTCTTTACAGTTTTTTATACATAAATAAAATATGGAGAATTGAGTTTTTATTCCAAAGTCAAGCAACATAGTTTTATATGAAATATTTAGAAAAAAACACGTTAAAAATTTTATTTGCAATTTATCTTGATCATTGTTTTTAATTATGTTACCAGGGTTTATTAACCTGTTAAAGAAATTCATGACTAGATATATTTTAGAAAATTCACAACCCTTAAATCGTAAGCAAATTTTTATCTGTATGTAGCTAACTTCCTTGCTGAGAGAAGATTCACAACTTTTTCCAGATTTTTTAACTCATTAAATTTAGTAATCTATTTATCTGTTCACTTTGTTTTGACATTAAGTTGTATGGCAAGAATATGTTTTATATAAATGAAATTATTTTGTGGTTATAATAGTGTCGAAATTCCCAGGTTTCTTTGTCTAGACATATATGCTTCCAGGCACCACCTTTCAGTAATTACTAGCTTTACAGAAGTCAGGTATTTTTAAATGTTTCAGTATTTCAATCTCAGTTTCAGTCTCAACTATAACCTCTTTTAGAAAGGTCCATGGGCTTCCCAGGTGTTGCTAAGGTAAAGAACCCACCTGTCAATGCCGGAGAAGTGGTTAGATCCCTGGGTCGGGAAGATCCCCTGGAGTAGGAAACGGTAACCCACTCCAGAATTCTGGCCTGGGAAATTCCATGGACAGAGAAGCCTTGTAGGCTACAGTCTGTGGGGTCACAAAGAGTCGGACATCACTGAGCACACACACACGCAGAAAGCTATATACTTTTCTCCTTCTCCCAGGTAGAATTTGTTCACTTTCTTTGCATTCCTCTGGTATCCTAATGAAACCTCTATCATAAATTCTGTGATACTTCACTGTATTCTCTTGCCCTTCGTGCATCAGCTTAACTGCTGTTCCTTAGGGAAACTTCTCAGACTCCTAGAATAAGATAAGTCTTCAGGGTGTGCTGCTATATCTTCCTAGGCTTTGCTTGCATAGCAGTTATACTGGTGCATTTATGTACATCATTTTCTATTTTATATCTCTTCCCAATCAGCATATAAAGTAGGGAAAAGACTTTTGTCATTACTTTTGATGGTTTTTGTTCCTTTGAAGTGAGCCCAGTGCCTGTCACACAGCACACATTCAAAAAATGTTTGACGAGGAGAAGAAGTGGTGTGGGGAGGGAAGAAGGGAAGGAGAGGTGAATGGAATTTTCCACCAAAAGGATAAGTTGAGTGTTCTTGGGGTGGGAGATGGGGAGAGAAAGAGGACAAAAGTCTTGCAGACTATCTCTGCTGCTGCTAAGTTGCTTCAGTCGTGTCCGACTCTGTGCGACCCCATAGATGGCAGCCCACCAGGCTCTGCTGTCCCTGGGATTCTCCAGGCAAGAACACTGGAGTGGGTTGCCATTTCCTTCTCCAGTGCATGAAAGTGAAGTCACTGAGTTATGTCCAACTCTCAGCAACCCCGTGGACTGCAGCCTACCAGGCTCCTCCATCCATGGGATTTTCCAGGCAAGAGTACTGGAGTGGAGTGCCATTGCCTTCTCCACAGACTATCTCTAGATGGAAAAAAACAAAAACAAAAACAAAAAACAGCCAGACAAGTAACAAAAACAAGTACCTAGATTATCAACAGTATAAAATAGTCCTGCACTTCTTTCCCATTCAAAAAAAAAAAAAAAGAAAGAAAGAAATGCATCAGAGGTGCTTCTCGAAGTTATTGACAGTACATGCACACGTCCCCTGATGACTGGGGGTGTTTTGTCTGCCCGTCCCCCCCACAACGCCACACACACATCTCAGTCTATCTTTGTGCAAAATGTTAGTTCTTTTCTTACAATTGGTTACTCATGTTTATAAAGTTGGCCATGCTTATTATTATTATTATTTTATTTAAATGTTTAGGATCTAATCTACTTACTGGCATGTCCCCGAGGGCTGGGCGAGGCTGTGGGTGGGCAGACTAGACTGAACAACAGCTGCTGGGAATTCTAAGCAACAGAGACAAAAACATAAGGCCATCTGGGGAAGGAAGAAGTCTAGATTTCATATACCTAGAGGAAACAACAGCAATATTAGTGTTTCTTTTTGCTTGTAAAATGAAGGATACAAAGGTGGTGAAAAAAATTGTTTTGCCAGTCTATCTTTCACATGGGTAATTGGGAGGCTGCTAGGAATTTTCAAACATAATATAACAAAATCAAGAAACAAAAAGTTCCTTTTCATCTGCACAGAGGCTCTGTTGAAGCTGAAATACTTGTGGGATATTAGGAATGAAAAATGTCAGCATGCACACTGCCCAGGCTCGCCTGGTTTATGGCTCCCACCTCGTGGCCGTCGTGACTGCCCAGTCAAAGAGCTTCTTTGTCCCTGGAGCATTGCTTTGCAAAGACAAGAAACATCCCCAAGCATCCTCTCACTTTGACATATAGGTCATGGCATTCAGAGACTAATGCGAAGGATTGCCCAAGGGCCAGTTCCTTGAATCTTCGGGACATGAGGCTATTTAGTATGGGGTCAGCTAAGTCTTTTTGCTCCTACGGATTTCCTTCGTGAATGGAAAGTCCCTTTTCAAGTGAAAAAGACCTGAGTTATTGAGTGACCTGAAATGCAAGGCTTGTAAACAAATAGAAGGCCAAGAAGTGAGTGTGCTGGAGTGGGGAAAGAGAGGGACCTGTCATTTGAAAGCCTTAACCAAAAATATGTACAAGTGATATATGTGTGTGTGTACGTGTGTTTTGAAATCCACAAGACAAATGCCAGTCCTTTAATACAAGGCTGAAATGATCCAGACTTTGAAATGTGCACACATTTTCCTGATGTTTTTGTAGATTGAGAAACTTGATTTAGAGAGAAAGACGAGATTGACGTGGGCATTCTGCCCTCTGCCATAAATTCTCCTGCATCTCCAGCCTCAAATCAGACCCTAGAGAGGAAAGATGAGTTCCTGGCATGGGAGTGGAATGCAGAGCTCTAGTTCTTAGAGGTAAGGGTACTGCAACCACAACTCTTTCAAAGTAAATCATTTCTAAGCCTAACTTAGTGGTTTTACGTTTGTTAAAATCATGGCAATGTACAAAGATAGTTGCTTCTTCCTGGCTACCTGGTATGAATGTCAGCCAAGCCACTTTGTTGAAGTCAGACCTAACCAGTCTCCCTGTGCATACTGTGCCTAAAACCCATGGAAAATAAGAAGGGTCAATGATTTTGCATGAGATTAAGTCATGATTGAATAGCATTCCAGACGCTTAGGTGGCCTGAACATGTGACATGTGGCAGAGGCTGTCCGTAGCCACTGTCATATGGCCACTGTCAAACTTAAAAACTTCAAAATAAACTAAAGGGCTAATAAAGAGACAGGGTTAGAATAAACAATGGCACCTGAAGCCCAAGCAGAGAGCAGCACTAGTGTTCATCTTCATCTGAGTACCTTTAAACAGTGATCTGATTTTTCTGTAACTGAGCTTTCTGCCGTATCTGTCCAAGTATCTTCTTTTCGGCTAGAAAACAGAGACTAAGTCCTACATTCTATCCCTCAAAAAAAAAAAAAAAAAAAAAAATCAGGCACTGCTCTAAAATATTTGATCCTTTCCCAGACCTCATAAGGTGAAGAACTCTTGTTTTAGCTTTTTAATAAGTTCACATGACTTGTTAGTGGCAAAGCAAGTAGAGCACTCTGTCTTCACAGCCTCCTCAACAAAAAACAATCATAAACCTTGCCATTTTGTTCTACTTTATTTTTCCCTTACTTATGTCATGATAATGACTCTTGAAATTACAATGTGTCTTGCTATGCACAGACAAAGGGTATAGATGGTGAAATAACTCATCACCTATTTCACGTGTTGTCTTAACCTTGAAAAGAACTCATTCATTTATGCACGCATGTATCATTGGTTGATTGATTGACTTATATACCAGATGTCTTTTTTTTTTAAATATGTGTCTTTTAAAAACACTTTATTTATTTATTTTGGTTGCACTGGGTTTTCTTTGCTGTGCATGGGCTTTCTCTAGCTGCAGTGGGTAGGAGCTGCTCTCTAGTTGTGGTACACAGGCTTCTCACTATAGTGGCTTGCCCTGTTGCAGAGCACAGGCCCTAGGGTATGCCAGCCTCAGTAACTGTGACACATGGGTTCAGTAGTTGCAGGTGCTAGATCACGGGCTCAGTAGTTGTGGTGCACAGGCTTACTTGCTCTGAGGCACGTGGGATATTCCCAGACCAGGAATCAGACTCGTGTCTCCTGCATTGGCACTGGGGAAGCCCCAGTTATCCTTTTGTGAAGGAAGTTTGACTACGTGTTTTTCAAGTTGAGATATTATTGACTTGGGAAGTGGAGAAAAGAATAGGAATAGGTTAAAAAAATTTTTTTTTAAGTTTTCAATGGATTCTGCTTGGAGGAGAGAACTAGGTGGAAGGTCTAAGATGGTATGACATTCTCGGCTTAAATAAATAGGCTGCTATCCCTAATATTGATCAGCCTTCCAGCAGTGGTTTCCATGGAATCACTGAGGGTAGAGAAGAGTAATATCGTTGGCGAAATTGTATTCTTATTTTCCTTAATCCCACAGGCGGGGGAGAAGGTGGTATCTGGCTCTTGGAAACTCCATTCCATCATAACAAGCACTAAGCACAGTAATTGGTGGTGTCTGGTGTGATTTTGTGTTACTGGGGGCTCATTCATTCCTTGGAAAATGCAGACACTTCCATATAAAAGGAAGAGCACACTGCATAGTCAGTATGCATAGATTTATACCTTGCCCACTGTTCAATTAATAAATTTTCCCCAAGCCATTACCTCACAGGCCTCATAGGCTATTCCCTTCTTGTCATTTCACTCCTGTTTTCTCTTGGCCCTCTTCCATCTAAATTCAGCAATCTTCTCAGGGCTTTTTACTGTCTTTTCTCAGCTCTGTGTTTTTACTCATAACTGTAGACAGAACCTCTCCTGGGCTCAATCTGATCCATAGTCTCTTTCCTGACTGTAATAACCCCAAGATATCCCTGATTTTACAGGTGGCATTCAGGCAGTAAAAATCTGGATAAGTATTTACAAATATCTAAATCTCTACTTTTCTAAATTTATAATTTGCAGTATTTATAAATCTCTATGTGTGCATGTTAAGTCACCTCAGTCATGTCTGACTGTTTGCAACCCTAGAGATCATAGCCCATCAGGCTCCTCTATCCACGGAATTCTCCAGGCAAAAATACTGGAGTGAGTTGCCATGCCCTCTTCCAGGAGATCTTCCTGACCCAGGAATAGAACTAGTGTCTCCTACATCTCTTGCATTGGCAAGCCATATCTACCACTAGCGCCACCTGGGAAGCCCTTATAAACCTCTACCTTCTTAAAATAAAAGACAATACTCCTTTACATACTTATTCATTGAAAATAGTTAACAAATATTATGCAACTGCTATGTCCCAGGTACTGTACAAAACCCTAGGAATAGAACAGTTAAATGTAATCCCAACTGATGGAGTTTAAATACTAACGTATTTTATCACTAGCATTAGCTGGTTACTAGAAATAACATTTTAGAAGTGGTTTTTAAAAAGGATTGTTGCTGTATAAATGGTAGAACATTAAATAGTTATCTAACTTATGGCACTTTTGAATTCTTCTAGTCATTGTAGAAAAATATCATAAAGTTCTTGCAAGTCTTTGAAATCTCAAATCAATACATTGCTTTCTTCTACACCCAATGTGTCAATACCTTACATTAAAACATTTTTTAAATGTCTAATAATTTTTTCTATTTGCAGTTGGTTTAGTAAAGTTTAATTTTAACCAAATCTAATTTTTTAAACCTAACTGAACACTAAGGAGAAACATCAATAACATCAAATCTGCAGATAACACCACTCTTATGGCAGAAAGTGAAGAGGAACTAAAAAGCCTCTTGATGAAAGTGAAAGAGGAGAGTGAAAAAATTGGCTTAAAGCTCAACATTCTGAAAACAAAGATCATGGCTTCTGGTCCCATCAATTCATGCGAAATAGATGGGAAAACAGTGGAAACAGTGTCAGATTTTTATTTTTGGGGGGCTCCAAAATCACTGCAGATGGTGACTGCAGCCATGAAATTAAAAGACGCTTACTCCTTGGAGGGAAAGTTATGACCAACTTAGATAGCATATTAAAAAGCAGAGACATTACTTTGCCAATAAAGGTCCATCTAGTCAAGGCTATGGTTTTTCCAGTGGTCATGTATGGATGTGAGAGTTGGACTGTGAAGAAAGCTGAGCACTGAAGAATTGATGTTTTTGAACTGTGGTGTTGGAGAAGACTCTTGAGAGTCCCCTTGGACTGCAAGGAGATCCAACCAGTCCATTCTGAAGTAGATCAGTCCTGGGATTTCTTTGGAAGGAATGATGCTAAAGCTGAAACTCCAGTACTCTGGCCACCTCATGCGAAGAGTTGACTCACTGGAAAAGACTCTGAAGCTGGGAAGGATTGGAGGCAGGAGGAAAAGGAGAAGACAGAGGATGAGCTGGCTGGATGGCATCACCGACTTGATGGACCTGAGTTTGAGTGAACTCTGGGAGTTGGTGATAGACAGGGAGGCCTGGCATGCTACAATTCATGGGGTCACAGAGAGTCAGACACGACTGAGTGACTGAACTGAACTGAACACCTAGGGGTTATTTTAGGCTTTTAACTTTATTCCTAACACAACAACATAGCTCTACTATTTGCTAAACTAACATAAAAAATAGAAACCTACCTAGATTTTCCCTGTAAACTATTTGTCTTCCTTGCATAATTTTTTGAAAAGAAAGGAATAGTCAAAATGTAGGTATCATATAGCATATAGCATCTGTAGGTGTCATATAGGTTTAATGGAATAGTCTGAGGTTTCTTATGTATTCTCAGTGAATCCAGTTTTGCTGTCAGGGAGTTGTATAGGCCATTCTCATTTTTACTCCACTTTCTCATTACTTCATCCCCAGCATGGAACAGGGTGCCATGCATGTGGTTGGTATGCAGTAGATGCTAACTCCCTTCATCTTTTTAAAAATATTTATTTATTTGGCTGTGTTGGGTCTTAGATGCAGCATGTGGGATCTTTGTTGTGGTATGCAGGCCACATGCAAGCTCTTCATTGCTGCCAGCAGGCTTCTCTAGCTGAAGTACGCATTCTCTAGTTGTGTTGCATGGGCTCTATAGCACAAGGGCTCAGCTGTGCGTGAGCTTAGTTGCCCTACAGCACATGAGATCTTAGTTCCCCAACCATAGATCAAACCCTTGTACCCTGCATCGGAAGGTGGATTGATTCTGAACCACTGAACCATCTGGGAAGTCGCTCTCTTCTTCATCTTTTGGTTAAAGCAGAAATTGGTGAGTTGTATCTGTATATATCACAGTATCGTATCAAGCACAGTTCACTAATATGCTTTTTGATTTTTATTTCTTTGACTCCTTTATTCTGCTTCTACCTTTTCTGCTATCTTTGATAGCACCAAAGTGACAAAGGCATTGGTGACTGTCACAGGAACCCTGTTCTTTCATTGGCCTGGAATAGAAAAATTAGTATGAGGGCATTGTGGAGGAAAAAGAGGGCAAATTAAAGTTATGAAAGTGATAGTTCTTCAGTCACCACCTCATCCATCTCCTCTGGACCCTGGAGAAGAAAATGGCAGCCTTACTTTGATATGATTGAAAAAAATTAATCCCCCCGCCCGCCTCAGGATCTCTGGAGCTTTAGTTATAGACTGTATCTTTGACCTTTCTCAATTTCTTGTCCCATATTTCAACTTTAGTCCTTTTGCTGCTTCCTGAGTTTCATCCTGGAATCTGTTTCCCATAAACTGGGAGATCTATTCATCCAATGTGATTTTATAGCAATGTTAAAAGATCTACCATGTTCTTTCTAGAACTTGATACTCAGTAGCTATAAAACCCAGGTTCTCTCTCAAGAATTCTGGACCCTGGGGAAAAATTATACTTTATGCCTCTGCATGCCCCCATTTTCGCATTTTTTGGAAGGAATATATCCCTTGATAGAGATAAAAGAAAAACACTGCATTCAAATTCAGTTCTATCCTGATCAGTTAATTGGATAAAGGTTAGACAAGTTAACTAACAGCCTTTCTTCAGTATATTGGTTTCTTTGTCTTTGCAGCCAAAGATGGAGAAGCTCTATACAGTCAACAAAAACAAGACCAGGAGCTGACTGTGGCTCAGATCATGAACTCCTTATTACCAAATTCAGACTTAAATTGAAGAAAGTAGGGAAAACCACTCGACCATTCAGGTATGACCTAAATCAAATCCCTTATGATTATACAGTGGAAGTGAGAAATAGATTTAAGGGCCTAGATCTGATAGACAGAGTGCCTGATGAACTATGGATGGAGGTTCGTGACATTCTACAGGAAACAGGGATCAAGACTATCCCCACGGAAAAGAAATGCAAAAAAGCAAAATGGCTGTCTGAGGAGGTCTTACAAATAGCTGTGAAAAGAAGAGAGGCGAAAAACAAAGGAGAAAAGGAAAGATATAAGCATCTGAATGCAGAGTTCCAAAGAATAGCAAGAAGAAATAAGAAAGTCTTCTTCAGTGATCAATGCAAAAAATAGAGGAAAAGAACAGAATGGGAAAGACTAGAGATCTCTTCAAGAAAATTAGAGATACTAAGGGAACATTTCATACAAAGATGGGCTTGATAAAGGACAGAAATGGTATGGACCTAACAGAAGCAGAAGATATTAAGAAGAGGTGGCAAGAATACACAGAGGAACTGTACAAAAAGATCTTCAAGACTCAGATAATCACGATGGTGTGATCACTCACCTAGAGTCAGACATCCTGGAATGTGAAGTCAAGTGGGCCTTAGAAAGCATCACTAGGAACAAAGCTAGTGGAGGTGATGGAATTCCAGGTGAGCGATTTCAAATCCTGAAAGATGATGCTGTGAAAGTGCTGCACTCAATATGCCAGCAAATTTGGAAAACTCAGCAGTGGCCACAGGACTGGAAAAGGTCAGTTTTCATTCCAATCCCAAAGAAAGACAATGCCAAAGAATGCTCAAACTACCACACAATTGCACTCATCTCACATGCTAGTAAAGTAATGCTCAAAATTCTCCAAGCCAGGCTTCAGCAATACGTGAACCATGAACTTCCAGATATTCAAGCTGGTTTTAGAAAAGGCAGAGGAAACAGAGATCATATTGCCAACATCCACTGGATCATTGAAAAAGCAAGAGAGTTCCAGAGAAACATCTATTTCTGCTTTATTGACTATGCCAAAGCCTTTGACTGTGTGGATCACAATAAACTGTGGAAAATTCTGAGAGATGGGAATACCAAATCACCCGACCTGCCTCTTGAGAAATCTGTATGCAGGTCAGGAAGCAACAGTTAGAACTGGACATGGGATAACAGACTGATTCCAAGTAGGAAAAGGAGTACATTAAGGCTGTATATTGTCACCCTGCTTATTTAACTTCTATGCAGAGTACATCATGAGAAACGCTGGGCTGGAAGAAGCACAAGCTAGAATCAAGATTGCCAGCAGAAATATCAATAACCTCAGATATGCAGATGACATCACCCTTATGGCAGAAAGTGAAGAGGAGCTAAAAAGCCTCTTGATGAAAGTGAAAGTGGAGAGTGAAAAGTTGGCGTAAAGCTCAACATTCAGAAAACGAAGATCATGGCATCTGGTCCCATCACATCATGGCAAATAGATGGGGAAACAGTGGAAACATTGTCAGACTATTTTTGGGGGCTCCAAAATCACTGCAGATGGTGACTGCAGCCATGATATTAGAAGACACTCCTTGGAAGAAAAGTTATGACCAATCTAGATAGCATATTAAAAAGCAGAGACATTACTTTGCCAACAAAGGTCCATCTAGTCGAGACTATGGTTTTTCCTGTGGTCATGTATGGATGTGAGAGTTGGACTGTGAAGAAAACTGAGTGCCGAAGAATTGATGCTTTTGAAGTGTGGTGTTGGTGAAGACTCTTGAGTCCCTTGGACTGCAAGGAGATCCAACCAGTCCATTCTGAAGGAATTCAGCCCTGGGATTTCTTTGAAAGGAGTGATGCTGAAGCTGAAACTCTAGTACTTTTGCCACCTCATGCGAAGAGTTGACTCACTGGAAAAGACTCTGATGCTGGGGTGGACTGGGGGCAGGAGGAGAAGGGGACAACAGAGGATGAGATGGCTGGAGGGCATCACTGACTCGATGGACATGAGTCTGAGTGAATTCTGGGAGTTGGTGATGGACAGGGAGGCCTGGCATCCTGCAAATCATGGGGTCGCAAAGAGTTGGACACGACTGAGTGACTGAACTGAACTGATGATGGTGATATTTAAAGTTTGGTTTGCGTACCTATATGTATCCTTGGGATATACATGGACACATTTGGACAAGACAGCGACCGAACAACAACAATACAAGGACAAAACTATTTTATGCATTATTAAGTCATCATTTGCCTTTTCCATTATCATTATCCCATGAGTATATTAAGTTCAAAAAATTCATTAGTCTAGTTTCACTTTGCAATTGATCTCTAAGAAAATAACACATGTAGAGTTTTTATGCAGTATCAAAGAAGAACAGCCACCATTATCTGAACAAGCTATTTAAAAATGTTTTCCTCTTCTAACTATATATCTGTAAAGGACCAGATTTTTTTAATGTACTTTAACCAAAACAACACATTGCAAGAGTCTGAAACCAGCCAATATGAGAACCCAGCTGTCTTCTATTAGTCTAGGAATTAAAGAGATTTACAGAAATGTAAAACAACACCATTCTTTTCAGTAAAACTTTAAAAATTTATTTTACAAAATATATTTATTATTGATAAAAGTAAGTTATTTTTGTTCATGTATAATAGATTTATTATTTTTAAAAATAAATTGATAAATAGTAATTTTAAAAATCTTTAAAATTTTTGAATATAGTTCATATCAAAAGCCATAATACATATAAAAGAAATATCTTTAGTGCCTTTAATTTTGCTTAAGAATGTAAGAGAGTCCTGAATAAAAACTTCGAGGACCTCTGATATATGGAATGTTGACACATAATTTATATCATACATGATGTAAACAAACAAAATTCTGAGCTCATTTTTTGCTTTAGAGAGCAAAAGGAAAGTTAACTTCTTTCTTTCTTTCTCTTCCTTTTATCCTTGTATCTTTCCATCTTTTGATTATCTGCCATTATCCAATATCTTTCTATTTTTATCTCCTCCATTGTCATTTGTATAAAACTTAAAATGTATCAGTGTAAATGAACATAAAAAGACTTTGCCTTATTTAAATCTCTATATGTAAAAAGAAGTCTAGTATAAAGAATTCAAATTTATTGACAAGAATAGGTCACTCAGGAGTGTCTAAAAATAAATTTGAGAAAATTCAGAATATTACATATTTATCAGTCAGATATATGGTATATAATATTACTGAGACATTAATGAGATGACATTGCAAAACGTCTGGAGAAGCAGGAAAAATGAATCACTTCTTTGTTAAAGGGAAACTCTCACATGGAAAACTCACTGGGAGAAATAAAACAGAAGCGATAAACTAGCTTCTCCACTCTGCTGCTGCTGTTAAGTCACTTCAATCATGTCGGACTCTGTGGGACCGCATAGACGGCAGTCCACCAGGTTCTGTTGTCCCTGGGATTCTCCAGGCAAGAACACTGGAGTGGGTTTCCATTTCCTTCTCCAATGCATGAAAGTGAAAAGTGAAAATGAAGTCGCTCAGTCATGTCTGACTCTTTGCAACCCTGTGGACTGAAGCCTACCAGGCTCCTCCATCCATGGGATTTTCCAGGCAAGAGTACTGGAGTGGGGTGCCATTGCCTTCTCCAATGAAATGCCTTGCCATTGCCTTCTCCAAGAAAGCTGTAGAATTTAGAAAAGAAGAATTTGGAAAAGGGAGATTTAAATGTACTGGAATTCCAATAGAGGAAACATAAAGAACTGTAAAACCAACTAATAAAATTTGCTCAAAAATCCTATTTTGTCATATAAACTCAGCCTGGAATGTGAATAATTATCAACTGTGATAAATTCCCCAAGTTGCCAGTCTTGGTTTTCATGTCTATTCATGAAAGGTGATGATGGTACTTACACATTTCTTTGAGAGAACTGGATGGGAAAATACAAATACATTGCTCAACACACCACTAGATATAGAGTGAGGGACACTACCTTTTGTCCACTAACAACAGCAACGTTCATTTCTATCAGGGTCACGTAGTGTCCAATGAAATGGTCTCTCCAGTTCCCACTCTGGTTCTGATTCCTAAAACCAAATCCCAATGTCTACTTCTACTTCTTTGTTGGTAACTTGAGAATTTATTACACTTGACTAGATTCTAGGACAGCTAGATTCAGGCTATCTAAATCTAGCATCCATGTCCTTAGCCATGTTGGTATTCATCTTTTTTTAACAATGGCAATCTTTTGTATGGCCTCTTCTCCCCTTGTCTGCCTCTCTACCTTTCCACCTCACTGTCAAAGCTCAACTGCCAGATCTCATCACCAGGTAAATGGAATCTCCAGGCAGACACCACCCCAGGAAGCCCCAGTTCCCTCCTCTTGCTCACACTACTTGATTTTGACATAGGAGTTACATTTCCTTGTGGCTTCTGCAATGCTAGCATGGAAGTGAGGATCAGGGTACCCCGGTGACAGCAGGAGCAGAGCTGTTTTGTAATTGGAAGCCAAACAAGTCACTTAGCTTTGAAGGCACAAGAAAGGCTTCATTTAGATACCAGGCGACAAAGATCAAAGCTGAGGAGGACAAACATGCCTGTTGTCTGCGACAGGCGGCAAGTCACCAGAAGAGAGCCCCACATCCTTTACTGCAAAGCAGATGCAGTCCATCTGAGAGGTTACCATAAGCCAAATAAATACCACTGCAGAGCCTTCCCTTGAAGTCTCATGGAAACAAAAGAGAGGGGCTTTCACCTGAAACAGAGTGGCTCGCTCTCCCTGCAGCTTGCACATGGCCTTCTGCCCCATTCTTCTTGTCACGTCTTAGATGAACACCGAACATCTCCTAATAAACTCCCCCAAAGATACAAAACCTCTTTATGTAGGTCCAAAATAACACAAAAATTGATATAAAGATATTCTCTGGGAAGTGACATATCACGACTTCTTGGCAAATCACAAAGGTTTCAGGGTGCTGGTAGGCAGTTAAGAGAGATGCTCTGCTCTATTTAAATGAAGCTATGGCAAATGAACACAGGGGACTTCCTGATTCAAGAGAGAAACGTGAGCACACTGCGCATCTACTCTATAGCAAACACTATTTTAGGTCTTTGATGCACATGGTTGTATCTGATTGCTACCACAGTCCCATGAATTTGGAACTATTCTCCAAGGAGAATGAGTTTTTTTCCTCAAGGTCATATAGTAAGTGACAGAACTGGAGTAGGAACTCCTTCCTTCAACAAAATACTTGATTTTATTTAAAAGGCTACTTTGTAATGAATTCTACCAGCTAGGAAACTGAAAGCCCAGTTACGAAAATTAATGAAAATTACACAAAAGCAATTAACTTTAAGAGTAAAATATTTCATCTGTTAAATCTGAAGGAAAAAGAGATAGATTTAGTATCTTAATAAGTTAAAGGTTGGTAATAACAAACAGCAAATTGAACAAAACAGCCTTCCTCTTAAACTTTAGTTTTAAACCCATTTTGAGTGCATTTGGAAGTGGCCTGGCTCTGTCCCAATCAGACCCTGTATTTCATCCTGGAGACAATGTACATGGTAAGTAGGGATAGTTGGATTCCTACCAACTGCTGCCTATGGTAATTGCTAGAGGGAACAGATATTAATGGAATAAAATCCAGTGGTAATTAGAGTTACTGAGTTACTTATGTGCGTGCATTAACAAAGGTATTTGAATTGTCTTGGGTGTTTAAGTATAACTCTCTGTGGAAGTGACAGATGAGTGGGAATATAAAGGATAAATAGATATTAGCCAGATACAAAGGGGGTTGAGTGGAGTGGGAATATTCTAGGCAGAGGGAGAAGACTGTGTAAAAACTGGAAAGCTGAAGGGAAGAGATCTTGGTACTTTGGAGCAACTGGAAAAAATAAGGGTTGCTTGAGGACAGAATGAGGAAAGCAAAGTGCAGGTGAGACTCAGGTAGATGAGCAGACAATTCAAAGGTTTGTAAATTGAGTTAAAGCTTTTTATTTTTATCCTAGGAAGAGAGATCTAGGACTTTGGCTCAAATGGTAAAGAATCTTCCTGCAATGCAGGAGACCCAGGTTCAATCTCTGGGTCGGGAAGATGTCCTGGGGGATGGGGGGTGGCCACCCACTCCAGTATTTTTGCCTGGAGAATCCCATGGACAGAGGAGCCTGGTGGGCTACAGTCCATGTTGTGGCAAAGAGTCGGATACGATTGAGCAACTAAAGCTAGGAAGAAAGGGCTTAAGGACGGTGAAGGGAAGGAGTGGAGGTTGCAGTTGACATATTTGCATTTCCATTGTGAAAAGATCACTTGCACTAAGGGGAACAGAGTAGATGAGAGGAGACATCTAGCTCCTGCTAGATGACTGCTGGGACCAGAGGAGAGGCAATGATGGCCAGGGTTAGGCGTTCAGAGCAAAGACTGAAAGAGGATGGATCGTGCATATTTCTAGACAGAAAAACTGACTGCTCTTGGTAGTAAGTTCAACATTGAAGTGAAAGTAAAGTGTCGAAGGTGATGTCTAGTTTTCAGGCTCTTGTAGATCGATGGACAAAAGAAACTTCAGTCATCAGTTCAGTCATTCAGTCATGTCCGACTCTTTACAACTCCATGGACTGCAGCACTCCAGGCTTCCCTGTTCATCACCAACTCCCGGAGCTTGCTCAGACTCATGTCCATTGAGTCGGTGATGCCATCCAATCATCAGTTTTACTCTCCAACAATTTCTGTTAGCTATTTTAATAAAGGTGTTCTTGTTTTTGAAATAACATTGGAACATGCATGGGTCTCTGGTCTCCTGCTGCCGTTTTTGAAGCTGTCCCTTACTGATGGAGAGACAACCTGGAAGGGGAGAGAACTTCATAAAGACTCAAACACCAGGTCTGTACATTACAGCTCACATTACATGCGAATGAGTGCACCAGAATAATTGATTTAAAGTTCCCTCAAGCTGAAGATACACCAATAGGCAGATCACACGAATGAAAAAAACTGTAGAACTAATTCATTTAACCCATCTTCATGACAATGAGAGATAGGAATTATTAATACTTAAGGGTAGGTTTTTTTTTTTAATAACATTACTTTTCGGAGCAGTTTTGACAAGAACCAACAAAATAATTCTACAGATCTCTCTGCTCACTCAATTCTGCCACCATGAGTAAAATTATTCCCTTCATACAGCTTCCAAAAGTATTAACTTTGATTAACTAGCATATTTGATTATGCTAACCCTCTAGATTTTTCTCTTATCAACAATATGATTATTAAAAGGTAAAAGCTACTGTAAAATTATTTTTGCCTTATCCAATAATCAGATTATATTTAACTTACAATAATAAGAAAAGGAAGAAATTATGCATAAATAATGCAATATGGATGTCATATATTAATGTAATATAATATATAATTAATTACATGTATTCAGAATGAACCATATTCTGGGCTATATAGCAACTCTCACAACATTTAAGAGGTTAATATAAAACATGATTTTATAAAAATATAAATCATGTATAAAACATCATTTTAATCACAATGGAATTAAATTTTTAAGTAGATTTTAAGAATTTTTAAAAGGGTAATTATAAATAGTATACTAGGGTGATAGGTGAGAGAATCCAGAAACAAATTTGCTTCAAGTCAAAACAAACCACACTATCTGTTCATATATATTATTATATAACACAGTATATAATAATATCTTGCATATATTATATAATGTGAGTATATACTATAAAAGTACACTATTATGCTTTAAAACATCAAAGTGATACATAAAACTCATAACATGTGTCATATTTTATAATTCACAAAGCTCTTTCATACATATTCTGGCACTGAGTCTTCACTGTGATCTAAGTGTTACTATGTTTCTAACAAAAGACAGGAAACAATGACTGTTATTACCAGGTTGTAATGAGTTTGAGAATAGAGGATGGATGGCGTAATATCTCTGTAAGGTGCAATACATAGTATATAATATAGAATGCATCACCTATGACATATTACAAAGTACACTTCCCCATACATATTCTCACTGCCCTTGGATGGGAGTATTACCAGGCCGTGTAACAGGGAAGGAAACAAAGTGATCCAATAGCAAAGTGATCCAGTATAGTTAAGCTCCCTCAACTATATTATTGAGAAGATCTAGGACTCAAAGCCAGCTTTCAAAAATGTAGTTTTGGTGTTATTTCTACCACATCACAGCTGCTCTAGATAATGGACTGACTTTTGATTTATAGCTTCTAACTAGCTCCTAATTGGCAGTTACATACAGGAATATTCATGATATTATCTGCATAGAGATGACTCAACTGATGACATCCAGAGGCAGTCAGGAAAATATTGAATGTGGCTCACATGTCACATTCTGAATAGGAATATTAAAATGTCCAGTAAACGTTTGTGTGAAGTGTTTCCTTGGCAAGAACCAGATTCTTAGGACTGAACTGCGTTGTGTGCAAGTGGTTTTCATCATTCTTTCCCTTTCAAGGGATGCAGGCAGCAGCCTTGCACTCCAGGTTCACAGGATCAGGACTGTCTTTTCATACAAGTGACGGAGCAAGTATCCTGGCCTGATGGCCAGGGAGTGTATACTGCCTGCAAGAGGCAAAGGTCATCAGGCTTAATGACCTCCAAGAAGCCCACCCACCCAGAAGAACAAAGACTCCTCTGGGTTCCCGGGACACATGAGAGCAGAGGGGATGGTGTAAGTATGTTTGAGAGGGTTCCTGTGTGGGGGCTGGGGTTGACATCATTCTCTGACTTCATGGTTTAAGCACAGTTAACCCGAAGAAAGCTAAGAGGTAAGTCAAAACATATAGGGAATTCACGGACAGGGTAGGAGAAAAAAACAATATTTTAACTCTGTTCCTTCCTTTCCCCTAGCTGGTACTTACTCCCAATAGTACCAAAAAAAAGGAAAGAAAACTGAAAACTCACACATGTACTTATATTTATATACTTACATAGATTATATAATATATACATGTTTATATATACACATACATATACACACACACACACATGTGTTTTTCCTTATGTTTTCTTTTTCCTGACCTCTAAAAATTCAGGTAATGCATTTCTTTGGGAAAAGAACTGTAAGCTAAAGAACTGTCACTGATGGCAAAGATTAACTTTTTAAAGGCCACGGAGAAGATGGAATAAAAATCATCCATAAAAAGAGAAATCACATCAATCATGGCCCTATCTTTATGTCTGCTGACTGGAATCTATCTTCTGCTCCAGTATGTGTACACACACACTTTTATTTAGGTTAAGAAACAGTGAGTGAGTGTCAGTTGCTCAGTCATGTCTGACTCTTTGCAACACCATGGACTGTATGTAGCCTGCCAGGCTCCTCTGTCCATGGAATTCTCCAGGCGAGAATACTGGTGTGGATTGTCATTCCCTTCTCTAGGGGATCTTCCTGACCCAGGGATCAAACCCAGGTCTCCTGCATTGCAGGCAGATTCTTTAC
The DNA here is from genome assembly GCA_917880005.1 of Nanger dama. NCBI lineage: Eukaryota > Metazoa > Chordata > Mammalia > Artiodactyla > Bovidae > Nanger > Nanger dama. Next base: position 3,273,410 of record CAKJTW010000075.1, read on the forward strand.
GGTCTGATCCAGAGGGGAACCAATATAATCTGCCTGCCTAATATATATCTGCATTATATATATACAGTCTCATTAAACCTGAAAAACACTCACTGATGGGAAATAGCAAAGATTAGCTTTTAAGAAAGTCACTGAAAGAACTGAGTAAAATTTTTCTTAAAAATAAAAGAGAGACATATTTTTATAGATGATTCTATATTACCTCCCTGCTCAAAAGTTGTGTTTGGCTGTTCATGACTGACAAAAAAAAATTATGAACTCTTTATGTGGCTCATTTTCACTAAGTTTGAGAGGAAAGGGTTACTAGCCACATTTTACAGATGAGGAAACTGATGCTTAAGGATGATAAGTGACCTGCACAGTGTTTCATGTGGAACAGATGTTTTCGTCTGGCTCCAAAGCTATTGCACCACACTGCGGTCTCTCACGAAAGAGTTCAGGCCTGACATTTCTCCATAGCTATGAAACAGAGAGCAGAAGATGCCTCATTTCAAAAAAAAAAAAAGTTTTGATCCAGCAATATGTTTCTCCTTATTTCTCCCTTTCCCCCAATTCCTAAGAATGCAGATAATGTGTTTCTCTGGAAAACGGATTACAACCTGAAAAATACTCACTGATGGGAAATAGCAAAGATTATAATGGAGAAGGTAATGGCACTCTACTCCAGTACTCTTGCCTGGAAAATCCCATGGAAGGAGTAGCCTGGTGGGCTACATTCCATGGGGTCGCTAAGAGTTGGACAAGACTGAGCGACTTCACTTTCACTTTTCACTTTCATGCATCGGAGAAGGAAATGGCAACCCATTCCAGTGTTCTTGCCTGGAGAATCCCAGGGACGGGGGGAGCCTGGTGGGCTGCCATCTATGGGGTCACACAGAGTCAGACACAGCTGAAGTGACTTAGCAGCAGCAGCAGCTATTTTTAAAAGTTACTAAAAGAACTGAGTAAAATTTTTCTTAAGAAAAAGAGACACATTTTTATAGATGATTCTATATCACCTCCCTGCTCAAAAGTTGTTTGACTCTTCATAACTGACAAAAAAATTCTAAACTCTTTATGTAGCTCATTTTCTCTTTCAACACAAAACTGTCATCAGACCCCCTTTGCAATTACAGGACTACTTACAGATCTCTATATGTATGGAAAGGCTAATCCTGTTCAAAACACCTTTCATTCCTGGATTCATCAGCTAGAAAATTGCTTTGAGTTCACATTGGAACCCATGCATTCCCCATCTCTGTGAAGACTGATCTGAACTCACAAAGTAAACAGGGTGACTAAACAACCTTTGTTCCATACCATCATCACGTTTTTAATTATTTTTGTAAAGTTTGCAGGTTCTTTTACTCACTACCTGAGCTCTTTTGAGGGCAGAGACCATTGCTTCATGCGTGATTATGGCACCAGAACCTTTCACTGCCCTTAGCATGCAGTGCATAATCAACAAAGAGTTCTTGCATAAATCAGTGGATAACTGAATCAAAGCCAAGTATGACACACTAAAAATTCTGCCAGGTTATTTATGGTTCTGATGAAATTAAGTTGTGTCTCATACAATTATCTGATGCTGAAGCTCCAATACTTTGGCCACCTGATGCGAAGAACTGACTCGTTGAAAAAATACCCTGATGCTGGGAAAGATTGAGGGCAAGAAGAGAGGTGGGTGACAGAGGATGAGATGGTTGGATGGTATCATTGATTCAATGGACATGAGTTTGAGCAAATTCCAGGAGACAGAGAGGAACAGGGAAGCCTGGCATGCTTCAGTCCACTGGGTCACAAAGAGCGGGACATGCTGAACAATACAAGATTATCAAAGGTTTATTCCCGTCCAGGATTATACACTCTCTCTCTCTTCTCTGACATTCTCAAACATTTGCAATTCCTTTCTATTATTGCTTTAAATAAATAAATAAATAAATCCTCCTTCTAACCATATCTTGGTTTTGCCATTTGCACATAAATGATTCAATGGCACCCATATAGGGAGGTTATTGCTTTAAAACAACCATTTATTTTTCAGATATCAAATCTGATATGCTCCTGGCCCCAGTCCTGCTTCACAGCTCTTTTTTCTTGTAATCTTCTACCACCAACGTAGAATCAGGGGGCTAACAGAGTTAGAGAAGAAGAGCACAGACACTGCCTGGTTCCTTCATCAGCTTTGAGTTCTCAGTTCTCTAGACTCACAGCTACACAAGAAGAATGACTTCATTTTTGTCTCCTGCTGTTTTCTCAGCAACTAAAAAGTGCCTAGCACATAACACGCACTTTATACAGAACAATGAATCTGTGAATAAGAGCTGTTACTCTTGATCACTTCAAGACAGCAAAAGTAATAATTACTGGACTTGATGAGTAAGAAAGGATTTCCTAACATTTCTCCATATTTCTTTTGAACTTGGCAAAAGGCAGACAGGCTCACTCACTCATCAGAGTGTCAGTAAGTAGATAATGACAAACAGGGAAGGGAGAGCCCAAGGCCCACCCTTTCTGATCTCATTAATGGTGTTTAGTAGAAGGAGAGAGACTGAAGGGCAACAGGTGATTAAAAACATGTCTCAGGCTCCCTTGTGCAGCCACAAATCTGAGGCTAGGTAGGTTGGAGGTCATGTCAGCAGTGGAAAAGCTTTTGCTCTATTTATTTTTGGACATTGGGAGACTATCTCCTGGCAAGCTACCCTTTCGGCAACCCAGAAGCAGTTTCACCAAATAGGTTGCTTTACTGTAATTAAATAAAGAGAGAATCTGAGTCTGGTTATACCGAGCTCCTCTCCAGATTTAGCAAAAAAAAAAAAAAAATATATATATATATATATATATATATATAGCACCCAGTTGCATTTGAATTTTGAATCAGCAAGTGAATTTGTTTTTTGCGAGTTATTTTGAGGTGTGTGTGTGTGTGTGTCTGTGTGTGTGTGTGTATGTTTAGCAGTGTGGGTGGGTGTGTTTTGTATAAATGTTTCATGCAATATTTGGTACAGCCTTGCACTAAAAAAATATGTTTAAATTCAAATGTGACATGGCATGCTGTATTTTAAATGGCAACTCTGCTGCTGTCACTTTTTATAATGTATAATTTATAATGTGTTCAGGGATTCCTGCAGACCCCCACAAAGAATGCGAAAGTTATTTAAGAGCTCTCTGGGGATCTTGCCAGAGGGTGTCACAGCATACTGAACGCCAAGGTGTGGCCAAGTTTCCAGGGAGGATCAGTCAAAGCCCTGAGCAAGACAGAGAAGGAAAGATCTCAAGCTATGCCAGCCTCATGAAAGGAAAGTGACAGGCTCCCTGAGAATGGTACCAGTTGCCCCTCGGCGGTGTCACCTGTCAAGAGAGAAGACAGCTGAGACAGAGACCAATAAAAACCTAAAAATTCAAAGAACCTGTGGTAGCAGTGGAGTACACTGCCCAGACCTCTGCTCAAGATAGAATTCTCCATTTAGGTAAAAATAGTGCAGTTGGCTGACAGCCTCCTTACTGCCTTCAGGGTTGCTCAGTTTGAGACAAGAGTATGCTCTCTCCGGGTAACCCTCCGCAATGATTGAATACAGCAGGGGTACTAAGGTCTGGTTATTTCTGCTGAACACAAGACTCCTGTAAGAGTCAGTCTCTCCTCTGCCAATTGCTGTTGGATTGGCAAAGCCTTTCTCATAGTTGCTTTGTGGTCTTCCCGCCCAGTTCTGCTTCCTTCCATCTTTCTTTCCCCTGGTACCACACCTGTGGACTGAAGCTTTTCCTCATCTCGTCTTGCTTCCTCCCCATTTCAGTTTTCACAGGTTTCGCCTTACAGTAAATCCCTTGAACTACTCCATTACAGCATCTGCTTCCCAAAGGTTCCAACCACCACAACTGTGTTAGTTGCTGTGATGCCACCTAGATCTACCTCTTCCCATAATCTCAACTGGGCTTCCTGGTGGCTCAGTGGTAAAGAACCCACTGGCCCATGCAGGAGACATGCAGGTTTGATCCCTGAGTCAGGAGATCCTCTGGGGAAGGAAATGGCAATCCACTCCAGTATTCTTGTCTGGAAAATCCCATGGACAGAGGAGCCTGGCGGGCTACAGTTCATGAGGTTACAGAAGAATCAGACATGACTTAGCGACTAAAGAGCAATAAACAACAACATAATCTAAATTGCCTTCTTGGAGCGAGAACTCTGATACAGTGAGTAGAACCTGTCACCCTAGCAAAAAAGAACTTATGCTTTTAAATCAGAGTAAGACTACCTGACTGGGATAAATGTACCTGGAGTAAATTTATTTCTTCAAGTCACCTAATTGGGATCTTATGAAGGAGATCAAAGTAATTACAGAGAAAAAAAGAAGCCACATTGTCTTTGCAAGTTTGATTGCACTATTGAGGAATTTACAACTCTGGACTATCTACTTAGGGTAGAATCAGACTTCTGATTAATGAGATAGGAAAACAGAGACTAGAGAGGGGGAAAAAGGAGATAGATTACAGGGAGGTGAGATAGATTACAGGGAGGTGAGATAGATGAGCTTCCCGAACACTTAAAATTTCAAAGTCTTCAGGAGGGTGCTTTTGGATGCTACCCTCTGACTCTTCATTAACTTCAATGTTAGTTTCCTATCCTGGGAAAACATTGGCCAGGTTAATTTCAAAATCTCATCCTGTACTTTTTCCTGGGAAAATGATCAAAAGTTATTACCTAGCAGGTGCCTAAAAAGGGGAGAGGAAGTCTGACTTCCTGCCAGGTCCCGTAGATGTGAAGGTTCAACTTCTCCATCTAGTAAATCTCTTAGAAGCATAATATCCTTCTGGTAACACCTTACTGGAGCTAGGTTGCTACCCTTTCATCAGGTTTTAGGTTGCAACCCATTCAGAACTAAAGGGATTTAGTGGAAAGAAAACCACACCCCCAAAATATTTAAAAATTTGAGCTCTTATTACACGTATTTCATAAATTCAACCTAACCCATCTTTGTTCCTAAAGGCTGGTTAGACTGATTTCCTGCCTGTATGAAGCCTTATCTAAATTTCAGAACTATGATGCACCTGCTTCAATACTTGTATCTTATTTTGTTACCATGGTTACAGATTTCTTTCTCTTTGAATCATTTTGAATTTATTTATTATTTATTTTTTCATTCACTATATACTCTCTCATATTTTATATTTTTCTGTGTAAATGTCTTATCTCACCAATATTAAAGTTATTATAAAGGGCAGTCCCTTTTTTTTCCTAGAGTGTATGTTAGAGTAGGTATCATAGAAAGACAAATATGTTTAATCTCACGTGAGGAATTTAAAAGAAATAAACCAAACTCATGCAAAAAGAGATCAGACTTCTAGTTACAAGAAGTAGAGTTTAGGAGGATGGAGAAATAGAAGGAAGGTGATCAAAATGTACAAACTTCCAATGAACAGTGCTGTGTGATACATAAAGTTAAGAGAGTAAATCCTAAGGGTTCTCATCATAAGGAGGAACTGTTTTTTTTTCCTTTTCCTTTCTTTTTCTCCTTTTTACAGTAGCTATATTAGATGATAGATGTTAACTGAGCATACTGTGCTAATCATTTCATGATACATGTTAAGCAAACCATATGCTGTACACCTTAAAATTATACAGTGATGTATATACATTATAATAAAACTAAGAAAAACTATTTTTCAAGAAGTAGCTGTCAGCTGATTCTGGAAGTTCTCTTGACACCAAAACAAGTTATTTCAGGAAAATCACAGATGTAAATGGTTAAGTTAGGGTCAAAGTTAAATACTGTAAATTTGAAGGTACATAAATATTGTGTTCACCATGTTGTTATTCTTCAAAATTAAAGAAACTTCTAGTAGTAAGAGACAATGGAAAGTGGACATCAAACAAGTTGGTTATGATTCACTATTTGGTCTTTACCAGTGACTAACAATGAACTTTGAGGTGAGCCAGAATGAGTTACTCCACCTATAGCCTTGCTACCAGTTTGAATGAAGTGAGGTCTCAGTCTAAATTCTGCCACACATGCAAACAAAGCACAAACTGAATAAGGCTTAGAAAGCAAAAACAAAAATTGTTCATACAACCTGCTATATTGGCTCAAGGAAGTCTTAGCTCACTGTCCTTTTAGATACTATATTCATAAATTGCAAGAAAATTCACTTAAGGCAGATAGCAATGTTCTAGAAGTAGACACAATATTTCCAAGCCAGGATTCTGTCACCATTACAGCTGAATCAAATAACCGGAATCCTTCAGAATCTAGGGCTGGACACAAGAATCTTTGGGGATTTAGATTAAGACATCTTTCGGGTGTAGGCAATAAACTAAAAACACTCCCTGAATTCTTACTGTTCGTGTAAGTGGGGGAAGTATCTTCTAAATATTTTAGCCAATACACATACATTGAATATTTTAAATTTCTCTAAGAAAGAACCACTTTTAAAAATTAAACTTTTTATTTTGTATTGGGGTATATCAATTAATAAACAATGTTGTGATAGCTTCAGGAGAACAGTGAAGGGATTCAGTCATACATATACATGTATGTATTCTCCCCCAAACCCACCTGCCATCCAAGCTGCCACATAACATTGAACAAAATTCCCGGTGTTATACAGTAGGTCTTTGTTGGTTACCCATTTTAAATATAGCAGAGCATACACGTCCATCTTTTTTTCTAACTAGGTTCCCCTATTTTGCTCTCCACTTCTACCAACTAGGGTGCTGATTCACTTAGTCGTGTCCAGCTCTTTGCGACACCATGGACTATAGCCCACCAGTCTCCACTGTCCATGGGATTTTCCAGGCAAGAATACTGGAGTGGGTTGCCATTTCCTCCTCCAGGGGATCTTCTCAATCCAGAGATTGAATCCAGGTCTCTGTATCTCCTGCATTGGCAGGTGGACTCTTTACCACTGAACTAGGGATCTACTGTATCCTTAAAGGTTGAGTGTCGAAGAATTGATGCTTTCAAACTGTGGTGCTGGAGAAGACTCTTGACATTTCCTTGGACTGCAAGGAGATCAAACCAGTCAGTCCTAAAGGAAATCAACCCTGAATATTCACTGAAGGACTGCTGCTGAAGCTGAAGCTCCAATTCTTTGGCCATATGATGTGAAGAGCCAACTCACTGGAAAAGACCTTGATGCTGGGAAAGACTGAGGGCCAGAGGAGAAGGGAGCGACAGAGGATGAGATGGTTGGATGGCATCACCGATTCAATGGACGTGAAATTGAGCAAGCTCTGGGAGATTGTGAAGGACAAGGAAGCCTGGAAGGTTGCAGTCCATGGGGTTGCAGAGAGTTTGACACAACTTAGCTGAACTGAACAACAATAATACTGTATCCTTAAAAAAACAAAAGCTACTTTAAAAATTATTTAATTCTTCTTATTGAACCTCCAGGTAAGATTTCATCTGAAGGATATAGAAGGGATTGCTGAAAAACAGATTGGAAAGAATTACTCTGCTGCTTGTGTTATGCTATTTCTCAATGATAAAACTATCACCCAGATGGTGCATAGATAAAATTTGAGATGTGTCATTTAGTGGCAGGGGTGGACCCTGAAGAGCATTTGTATTGGGGAAAGTGGCACCTAAAGACACTGTGGCAAATGCAAAATGTTTAGAAAGATCCGCACAGTGGCTGCTTTCCTGGATCCAAGTCTGTTAGCAAAGTGCCCCTGAAGAACCAACTGTGATGTGTCCTTGTTCCTTTGACACATCTTAAATTACTTGGAGCTGACCCAGATAATCATCTAAATCAAATAATATAAGGCTTGATTCTCTGTCAGAATCTTTGGTACATAGAGAAAACTAGCCTCCAGGAAAATAAAGTGAAAGTTACTTGGAAAGAGTGAGATTTGAACCCATATTATCTCAAGGATGCCTTTGTAGTTCCAGCTGGACTGATGAGGTCAGGAGCCCTAGACATTTTGATAGCCTAGAAAGCATGACCCACCCCCTCTGACACTGCCTTTCTCCCTTGGTCAGGGGCTCTTAAAAGTCTGCTTTGGTGGACAAGTGTGAAAGATAATGAGTTCTTTTATAGAAACCACGGACTCTTTCTTTACTTCTTCTGGATCCTGGGGAGTTTCCTATAAGGAAACAGAAGGGAAAAGCCACAGATATGGGCAGAAAGCAGTGCACAAGTCCTCACTCTACGCTGTTCTTTGCTTTCCCACTTGCATTTCTCAATCAGCAGGTACGTCTACCAGAACATACTCCAAAGGACTTGTGGGATAAGGAATAAAGAAGTAACTCAACATACAAAATTTCGGAACCTTGAACCAGGTGGCTAAACTGTACCTAAGTAGTCCTTAACTTTTCCTAAGTTACATTTTGGAGGACTGGAAAAATCCTGAGTTGTCATTCCAGAGCATGCTCATGTGTTTCAGATATTACAAACTATCAGAGAGGCTGTTGCTTCTCCAAAGATCACCTACAGATGGTCCCCCTTCCTCGGTGACCTCAGCCTAGAAAGATGACAGCCTGTGGTTATATATCCACAATGAATTTAGATGTTGTAGATGGTAAGTTCATTCAACTGATTAAAATTAAAAGATAGAACATGAACAAAAAAATCAAATAAATATGATGGCTAATCTACCAACCTAAGAGTCTCTGTTAGGAGAGTCTCTCTCCCACGATCCCCTGTGTTCCTCCATAAAACGGCAGAGACTAAGAACACACCATACTCGTCTCAGTTACTACTTCCTGAAGTTAGCCTTCAGGCTTATTTTGGTGTAAGCAAATCTATTCTTACCATATAAAACAAGACAAATGCAAGTAAAGTTGTAGAGCTCTTTGAGTCACTCCAATAACATTTCCTTTCTAGATTTCATGTTGACTTTATCTCAAATTATTTAAAAATACATTCCTAAAAAAAGATTGTGATTTACTACTTTACAAGGATTACAGTATTTTTGTATAATTGTGTGATGCTGGTAATTTTGAGCATCCCTTCATCAGCACATGTTCATGTTGCCAATTTAAATTCATAAGCGTACATAGGTTTTATTTTAGATTTCCAACACATAACTGTATTGTTTTAATTTCCACCTCTGTGATGAAATGAATGTACAAGAAAGGAGGTGGAAATGGGAAAGGTCATGGGAATAATGTGGAATCCATCTCACCACCAAATTATCTCCATGTCTTAAAAAGCCTTGTTCCAACATGGATTGGATTTCCTCTGAGCCACAGAGAAAGAATAAACAAACAGAAATTTTTCAAAGAGAAGAAAATAATTGCCAAGCTGTACACATTTAATTGCAGCACAATGACACAAGTTAATTTGCATCAAGTTATTTAAAAAAACATATTTTAGTGATTAAAAAAAAAAAACCTGGGAAACCACTCAAAGTTTCCCTCTGAAGAAAGTATTCTACCCAAGTCTAAACTGTGCAAACACACCCTGTGATTACCACCGGTTGGGAACCATGGAAGGTCCTTAATGCCAAAGCATGAGAAGGTATTTCAGCTTTACACACCATCTAATTGTTCCAAGCTATTTGACAAATTCAAAAAGGCCAGTTTACAAAAAGCATAGCACATATGGTGTTTGCCTTAATTGCCATCTATTCTTTCAGATATTTGAACTCAAACTCACTATGCCTGTGAGAAGTGGCAGAAACAGTTCAGGAGCAGACAAGTTACTATTCTCCTTTGAGTAGATGTATCTTTTGCTTCTCAAGTCCATTATACAGTTGATTTTACCAAACCATTGTCTCTTATAAATACAATTCATCTGAACGACTTTACCAATTAAAAAAAAATTTAATATAATTCCAGGACCCCCAAAATCTGCCTTAATTTATAGTCTGTTTCAGTGAGAAAATATCTGCATATGACTTTGCTCTATTCTGTTAAATTTTATCTCATGATTATAATGGCTAATCCTTTGTAAAAACATATAAAGATCCTAGTTCTCAATTCCTATAGGTAAATACAGGAGCACTGCATCATGGATCCTGTTTCTTGTTATAAATAATAAAAGATATTAACCTACAAAGCCTTAGACTCATCTGATTTTACCAAACTGTTTTCATAATTAAGCTCAGGTATTATTCTTATTTACTCAGTTATATAAACTATTCTACTTTTGGGCTTTATTTGGCCATCCTTGATGTGACATGAATGAAAAAAAGAAACTGTTCTGGTGATTTACATAAAACTCTGACTTGTTAAACGAACTTTTTGATTTGTCTAACATTGAATTTTTTTTTCACTATGTCCTCTTTTTCTCTCACTTTGTGATGAAATAAAATAATACACTTTTAGGACTTAAAGACTTTATCTTTTATAAAAGAAGATTCTGAGGACTGAAAGTTTAAATGAATTATCCAAGGTTACACTCTTAATTAGTGGAACAGTCAAGGTCAGGACTTAGGTCTTAGGATTCTCAGTCTAGGATTCTTTCTACATGTCTAGATGCTAAACTACACTTCTTATACCTAACGACTCCAGTTTTCCATTACATAAAAACCCTCAAAGACTGACCACATTCAACAACAGGATTATTATTTAGAGAAAAAATGTTTTCTTATATACTTAAATGCTTTTATCCCTACCGATGAAATAATCGTCACGCTGAAAACTTGATTATGGCAGAAGTAAACATCACACAAGATGGTCTAGAAGCTTGCTACATTTGATTAGGGCTGCAGTAGTGATGAGTGAAGTATCAGTACTTTTAATAAAGAAGAAAAATCATTTTCTTACACACAAGTTCCCAGTTAGCATATTCTAGAGGCTAGAATGTGAAAACCTGGGCATTATTTTGGAGGGGATGGAACAGTCGAGAGAATGGACAGCTCATTCCTGAATCATATCCGCCTCTCAGATGCAAATGGTGACTGCAGTCAATGAAGAACTTCTATTTGTAGTTATCCTTTGCCTAATCAACTTCTTCCACACCCTAGTGGAAATTACAGTGTCTGTTTCAAGCATCTTATCCCTCCTCTTGGCTAAACTCTTCCTCTTACATGATTACTGAATGAAGGGCCAAATAGCTTCTAAAGAAACGTTCATAACCAGAGATATTCTAAGAGATTCTACTGTCTACATCCTATGCTTTTTATTCTTTTTCTTTTCCTAATGAAAGAAAGAAGAATAAGTAGGGCCCAACTTGCTCTTTGCAGTGGTTTCATAAAATTGGCCTTTCTCTAACAATCTGAGCTGTTCATTCATCCTATAAAAATGCCTCATGTTCGGCAGCTGTTTTGTTTTGCTGAGCTTTGGAACTGGGGCATGGTATTTACACTGTGTCCTATTATAAGCTAAATGGACTCACACCCTGGAAACAGTTATTGCTTAATGGAAATGATATGCTATAACCGAGATAGTATTAACATATGACAAGAAGACCTCCCTTGTAGTAAAATGTGTCTGTGCTAATAAAAGCATATGCAGATTTAAACCTATTGCTCTGTTTTTCTATGGGCAGTTATCTGTAACTTTTCTCTATATGTTATATCCAAATTTGAGAGCGAAGCATGTGATGATTTTGAAAACATTTCCTAGTTTGGTAAAATGTACAGTCCTAGGATTTTAGTGGCAGACAGAGCTGGGGGAGGATTTGAGCTATGACAGTAAGCTGCTGTATCAACTTGTAAAAATTCCTTAATTTCTCTAAAGCTCAACTATCTCATTTTATAAATGGAGTAATATACATACATGATGGTATCCTTATGAGATTTCAAGAGAATTTCAAGTGCCTAGTTCAATATCAGAGAAAGAATAGATGTTCAGCATGATATCATAGCAAATGCCCTGAGTTCAAAGCTTTGCTCCATCACTTTTATGTCTAAGACTTTGCTCTTGTAAATTGGGCATAATAGTAATAGTCATTCAAGAAGTTTTAATTTTTTATAAGAATTAAATAGGATGACATACATATGGCATGTAGAATAAAATCTGGTACCTAGTAAGTACTCAATTCATTCATTAATTAAATACTTATTGAGTACCTACTATAAACCAAGAACTTCCCTGGTGGCTGAGTGGTAAAGGTCTCACATGTCAATGCAGGAGGCATAGGTTTGATCTCTGGGTCAGGAAGATCCCCTGGAGAAGGACATGGCAACTCACTCCACTGTTCTTGCCTTGGAAATCCCATGGACAGAGGAGCCTACAGTCTACAGTTCATGGAGTCACTAACAGTTGGATGCGACTTAGCAACTACAAACCACATGCACTACAAACCAAACACTGAAGAACTAATGATTCTCCAGTGAAAAAAATGATAAAAAATATTCATCTTCATAAGTCTATTAATAAATTCCAAGAAAGACATATAATAAACAATTAAAATATCTGTTATGCGAAACAATGAAAATGCTAAGTATATTTTCAAAGACTGGCGAAATGGAAGCACAGTTGAAATTTTAGATAAAGTAGTTAGGAAGGCCTCACTAAAAAGACATTTGGATACAGATCTAAATGTTAACAGTTATTACTATTACTATTATTTTACTTCTTCCCTTCCATACTTAGTAGTCTGAGATACAATTCGATAAGCAGGAGAAGAAAAATATATATATAAACCAGGGACTAGTTAGGACAACAGAAAGCACTCAAGTAGGAAGGCATTGAATTCAGGGATTTAGGTGTTTACAAAGCTGCTGAAAATATGATGAAGCAAAATTAAGTGAAACTACTGTTTTGTTTTTAAAAACTAGGGTATTAAACACAGTGCTGGAAACCACTGCCAATGATATCAGTTACCTATGACACCAAGATGGTAATTCTAAAGGGAACTCACTAAAGCCACTGGCAAAACCTCAAATTTGTCTACAACCAAATCTCATGCATCTGTCTATTCCTGGAGGAGGAGTTTTATTAATTTCTATTCATTTTCTGCCTCCAAATCCTCATGAAATTAAAAGACGCTTACTCATTAAAGGAATTTAAATGAAAAGATTAAAGGCAAGTTCAGTTCATTTCGGTCTCTCAGTCTTGTCCAACTCTTTGCAACCCCATGAACTGCAGTATGCCAGGCCTCCCTGTCCACCAATAACTCTCAGAGTTCACTCAAACTCATGTCCATCAAGTCAGTATTGCCATCCAGCCATCTCATCCTCTTTCGTCCCCTTCTTCTCCTGTGCCCAGTCCCTCCCAGCATCAGGGTCTTTTCCAATGAGTCAACTCTTCGCATGAGGTGACCACTTTATTGGAGTTTCAGCTTCAGCATCAGTCCTTTCAAAGAACACCCAGGGCTGATCTCTGTTAAAATGGACTGGTTAAATCTCCTTGCAGTCCAAGGGACTCTCAAGAGTCTTCTCCAACACTACAGTTCAAAACCATCAATTCTTTAGCGCTCAGCTTTCTTCACAGTCCAACTCTCACATCCATACATGATCACTGGAAAAAACATACCCTTGACTAGACAGACCTTTGTTAGCAAAGTAATGTCTCTGCTTTTTAATATGTTACTAGGTTGATCATAACTTTCCTTCTAAGGAGTAAGCATCTTTTAATTTCATGGCTGCAATAACCATCTGCAGTAATATTGGAGCCCCCAAAAGGAAAGTCTGCCACTGTTTCCACTGTTTCCCCATAAATTTCCCATGAAATGATAGGACCAGATGCCATGATCTTCGTTTTCTGAATGTTGAGCTTTAAGCCAACTTTTTCACTCTCCTCTTTCACTTTCATCAAGAGGGTTTTTAGTTCCTTTTCACTTTCTGCTGTAAGGGTGGTGTCATCTGTATATCTGAGGTTATTGATATTTCTCCCGGCAGTCTTGATTCCAGCTTGTGCTTCTTCCAGCCCAGCGTTTCTCATGATGTATTCTGCATATAAGTTAAATAAGCAGGGTGACATATACAGCCTTGATGTACTCCTTTTCCTATTTGGAACCAGTCTGTTGTTCTATGTCCAGTTCTAACTGTTGCTTCCTGACCTGCATATAGGTGTCTCAAGAGGCAGGTCAGGTGGTCTGGTATTCTATCTCTTACAGAATTTTCCACAGTTTATTGTGATCCACACAGTCAAAGGCTTTGGCATAGTCAATAAAGCAGAAATAGATGTTTTTCTGGAAATCTCTTGCTTTTTCAGTGATCCAGCAGATGTGGGCAATTTGATCTCTGGTTCCTCTGCCTTTTCTAAAACCAGCTGGAACATCAGGAGTTCATGGTTCACGTATTGCTGAAGCCTGGCTTGGAAAATTTTGAGCATTACTTTACCAGCATGTGAGATGAGTACAATTGTGCGGTAGTTTGAGCATTCTTTGGCATTGCCTTTCTTTGGAATTGGAATGAAAACTGACCTTTTCCAGTCCTGTGACCACTGCTGAGTTTTCCAAATTTGCTGGCATTTTGAGTGCAGCACTTTCACAGCATCATCTTTCAGGATTTGAAACAGCTCCACTGGAATTCCATCACCTCCACTAGCTTTGTTCCTAGGGATGCTTTCTAAGGCTCACTGGACTTCACATTCCAGGATGTCTGGCTCTAGGTGAGTGATCACACCATCATGATAATCTGGGTTGTGAAGATCTTTTTGTACAATTCTTCCGTGTATTCTTGCCATCTCTTCTTAATATCTTCTGCTTCTGTTAGGTCCATATCATTTCTGTCCTTTATTGAGCCCATCTTTGCATGAAATGTTCCCTTGATATCTCTAATTTTCTTGAAGAGATTTCTATCTAGTCTTTCCCATTCTGTTCTTTTCCTCTATTTCTTTGCATTGATCACTAAAGAAGGCATTCTTATCTCTTCTTGCTATTCTTTGGAACTCTGCATTCAGATGCTTATATCTTTCCTTTTCTCCTTTGCTTTTCACTTCTCTTCTTTTCACAGTTATTTGTAAGGCCTCCTCAGACAGCCATTTTGCTTTTTTGTATTTCTTTTCCATGGGGATGGTCTTGATCCCTGTCTCCTGTACAATGTCACGAACCTCGTTCCATAGATCATCAGGCACTCTATCTATCAGATCTAGGCCCTTAAATCTATTTCTCACTTCCACTGTATAATCATAAGGGATTTGATTTAAGTCATACCTGAATGGTCGAATGGTTTCCCTACTTTCTACAATTTCAGTCTGAATTTGGCAATAAGGAGTTCATGATCTGAGCCACAGTCAGCTCCTGGTCTTGTTTTTGCTGACTGTATGGAGCTTCTCCATCTTTGGCTGCAAAGAATATAATCAATCTGATTTCGGTGTTGACCATCTGGTGATGTCCATGTGTAGAGTCTTCTCTTGTGTTGTTGGAAGAGGGTATTTGCTATGACCAGTGTGTTCTCTTGGCAAAATTGTATTAGCCTTTGCCTTGCCTCATTCCTTATTCCAAGGCCAAATTTGCCTGTTACTCCAGGTGTTTCTGGACTTCCTACTTTTGCATTCCAGTCCCCTATAATGAAAAGGACATCTTTTTTGGGTGTTAGTTCTAAAAGATCTTGCAGGTCTTCATAGAACCGTTCAACATCAGCTTCTTCAGCGTTACTGGTTGGGGCATAGACTTGGATAACTGTGATATTGAATGGTTTAATGGCAATGGATTCTGGCAAAAGTAGATTGTAGGTTTCCAGTTAGCGATACAAAGGCTGGTTTAGAATGCAGTCTAGGTAGGTATCTATCAAAAAGAAAGAAGAAAGATTTTTTTAAAAAGGAGAAGGCAGATCCAGGATATCTATTATATCCAAAGTCACACGCCAAATAAATTCCAAAGCTGTATTTTATTCCTAGTTAGTATGTTTCTAGAACCTGTCTTCTTCTCCACTCTGCTTTTATTTACCTATGATCTTTATTCCTGGGGAAAAGATAAAAGCATGAAGTTAACTATGTAGTGATATAGAGAATAATATAACTGACTTAATTTATTCCTGACAAAGCAAGAGACATTATGGGGAGGGGTGCCCAGGCGGAGAGCAGGAGGGCGAGGGAGCCCAGAAGAACCGTTCTGCCACATGGCTCGCAATCTCGGGGTTTATGGAGAAGTTTAGTTTCTGGGTTGTCTCTGGCTGACTGACCTGACTCAGGGTCCTTGGTGGCAGTGAATGAATAGCTCAGCCAAGATGGATTCCAGCGAGGAGGAACATAACTGGCTTTACTTGTAACTGAACTTGTTGGAAAGGAGTTAAGAAAAAAGCAATTTTAAAGGAATAAGAGCTAGTTTTGAGGGCTACTGGAAAAGAGGCAAAATTCAGTCAATATTGTTAAGGAGAAGCATGAAAAAACCCACAGCACCACCTTGCCTCACTATTTCCATGAATATTTTAAACGATTCTTATTTTCAGGCAAGGCCCCCTTTCCAGTGTAAGATCTACAGAGAATTAAAATAGCAGATTGAGAAGGAATCTTAAAAATCAATTCACCTCAGATGGGGAAATGAGACCACTGAGACCATCAGTGAGATTGTTTCAGGTTCACACACAGGCCGACCTGGAGTCAAAAATGTCCTTCTAGACCGTATTTTAGTCTGTAGTTTTAATTATTTAAGTATCTATGAATTTTTGCGTGGGCCTGGTGGTTAAAACAGTAAAGTAGAAATGGTGTTTGCTATTTTTGGCTCATCTGCAAACTTGCTGGCAGCTATGTCATGTCTCATTCACTTCATCCAAGATTTCCAGAAACTCCATGTTACCATATGTGGAATAGGAGTCTCATTAATCCTCATTCAAAATATTAGAAGGACTGAACTGTGAGTTAACTTGTACACAGTATTAATATTTTGAGATTTTTGGATAAAATCCACCATATAAGCAAAGAAAAGGGAACTATCTTCCTTTTCTGAATCAAGAATCAATATCCTGAAGAATAGCAAACTTTAAATTCAATAAAGAAAGTAAATATTCCTCTTTGAAATCTGACAGTCAAAATTGGAACAATTTCAATATCCATGAAATTTCAAAAGTAATCATAAAATGAGCTTGCCTCCAAAATCTTTATGTGTAAAAGTAGAAGCATTTTAAAATTACTTTTGGGACTTTTCTATCCTGAGGAAACAGCTGGTCACACTCTCCACTTAACGGTGTATTCCCACGTCATCTTTGGATAACTAAATACTGTAATTTACTTCAGCCATAATGTATTAATATTTATTATTTGAAGAATGAAAAATAACCACTGATTTGTTTTCTTCTTTGAGAAGCACTGCATTCCTGAAGATTTATGGGAATCTATTTGTATTGTCTTGTTTACTAATCTTTATCAATCTCTAGTGACTGAATATTTTACTCTGTTAGAGAAAACTCCACATTGTTCATTGCACTTGATAATTAAGTATTTCATTTTGTGTTAGAGAACACCACTTATCTCATCCTCAATAGAAATAAATACTCATTTATTTTCCTTTCTTTCCTACTCAGAGGCCAATCAAAACAAATGATTTTATACAACATGAAGTTTAGCAAATGCCCACACTGAAAAGCATAGTAAAGTTCTTCATTAACTAGTCTGTTACCCTCACCAGGTTGTATCATCAGAAATATTAAAAGAACTAAAATGATGTAATTTTAACAATCTGTTATTGAAAAATTGAAAATGGCATTTGCTAACCTCTTCCAAAACAACTCTGAGAATTCAGCTTATTACAATTGTATCTGTCCACAAAATATACATGAATCATCTGATGAAGATATCTACAGCTTATTGAGCTCCTTGGTTCTCAGTATCTTGCCATCTGGGTTCTGCTACACTACTGAAACTGATTCTGACAGTCATCAATAGTCCCTTGGACACTAATATCTCCTTGAAATGAACTTTTTCCTTGGTATTTCTTAGAACTCTCTCCTAATACATCTTGTCAATTTCTATATTTTCCTTGAGTGATTTCAGATGTTCTTTTGACTTCAATCACATCTAGGTTGCTGAACGAGTTTTTATAGTCCAGATAGACTTCTGAATATCAAGCTTTTATATTTACTTTCATATTATATAACTCTGCTTAGATATCTGATCAAAATCTTATGCTCAATATTTCTAAAACTGAACTCATATTCTTATCCTCCACAAACTGCATTGTCATCTGTGCTCTGAATTTTAATGAACTGATCCATCAGTGTTTCAGTTGCTTAAGCCATAACCCTTATAAGTCTTCATTACTGACTCTTTCTTCTTTCCCCAACACCTACAACTAGTTAGTTGCCAAGTTCTCATGTTCCACTTTTTTAATACTTTTAAAATCTATTCATGATTAATACTATCCCTATTGTTTAGACCACAACTATCTTTTGCTTGGATTAATATAAAGGAATCCCAACTGGACTTTCTGTATTCAATCTTATCTTTCTCCAACTCATTCTTTATACTGATTCCCAGGTGGCACTAGTGGTAAAGAACTGGAGACTTAAGAGATCGGGGTTCAGTCCCTGGTTTGGGAAGACCCCCCTGGAGGAGGGCATGGCAACCCACTCCAGTATTCTTGCCTGGAAAACCTCATGGACAGAGGAGCTTGGCGGGCCACAGTCCATAGGGTCACAAAGAGTTGGAGACTATTAAAGTGACATAACATGCACGTAAAATTATAATATGGGCATGTCATTTCCTTCTCTCACTCTTTACTCTCTGAATGTTAGGAGGCATTCTTAATGCCTCATTTCTCTTTCTCTTCCAAACCCAAGTCTCATCAATTCAACAATTTGAATGATAGCAAATATGACTGTTTCTCTCTATTCCCAAGTCTGAGTTAAATGTCCACACTGGATGCTTTTAGAGCCACTGGATTTCCCCCTACTAAAATGGCAATGTTCACACTCTGGTAAATGTCTCCTCGCTTTTCTGTGACCTCCGCTGCTGCCGGTGCTGCTAACTCACTTCAGTCGTGTCCGACTCTGTGCGACCACAGAAACAGCAACCCACCAGGCTCCACCGTCCCTGGGGTTCTCCAGGCAAGAACACTGGATTGGGTTGCCATTTCCTTCTCCAATGCATGAAAGTGAAAAGTGAAAGTGAAGTTGCTCAGTCGTGTCCAACTCTTAGCGACCCCATGGACTGCAGCCTACCAGGTTCCTCCATCCATGGGATTTTCCAGGCAAGAGCACCGGAGTGGGGTGCCATTGCCTTCTCCGTCTGTGACCTCTAACTCACTCTAAACTCTTTAAGGCTTAAGACCTTATCCTGTTCACTCCTATATTTCCAGCATCTAGCTCTTTGATAAAAATATAATAGGAGATTGTTAATAGGTGACTGAAGAAAAGAAAGAAAAAGAGGAAGAAAGGGGAAGAAAGATGACAACTAGAAAAGTCACATTGTTTATTTTTTCAGAAAGGCAAGCTATCTTCTTTCATCTCAAAACTCCCAAGGAATCAATTATTTCAAAATGAGTAGCTACAAAGCTGAGCAAAGAGGTACTGAATGTATGAAAGACACCCCACAGTAGGAAGGGAGAAAAGAAGACACGATTGTTAAAAAGAAAAGAAAAATCCATCTTCATGGCTTCCGTCTCCCTGGACTTGCCCTTTCCCTGTGCCAACAGATACTATTACCCTGAGTTGTACTAGACATTTCCAGCCCAGACAGAAAAGTATTTTAAATGTTGCCTATGCCTTAAGAAAAAGAAAAAGACTACCACTCCAAAATAAAATCATGAGAATTAAAAACAAAACTAAACTTTAACAAAGCCAATAATATCTGGTGATATAAAACTTCTGTTCTGAGCCTTGACTTTCTTTCTTTATTTTTAAAGGTTAGCTGGTCTAAATCATGATGTTGCAATTGTAAGAAAGGCACTCAGTGCTTGCTTTTAGCACTCAAATAAGCAGGGGGAACCTTCAAAGAAACTGAGATGAAGCTGGTTAATTGAGTGAGGTTTTTTTTTAACCATGTTCATCATACTACTCCCAACTTAATGCTACCTCCTTGGGGGACTGACTGAACAAGAACTGCAGAGTAATGTGATGTTGCTCAGTTTTCTCAGTTCCCACGAATGAAAAACATGATTTATGTGTGTGTGTGTGTGTTTTAATATGGTAAGTAAGGAAAAGAAAAAGAAATCTGATATCTGATTGCAAAGCAATGCTCATGATCTTTAATGTCTTCCTTTCCCTGCTACAGTCTTATCCCAGGGCAGAAGGACCAGATGTGAAATGATTCACAAGCAATATGAGGTGACAGTTCTTACTTGTCTTTAAATTCTAAACACATTTCAAAGACACATTTTCAAGTGAGCCAAACCCATTTGAAACTACCTTCCTTAAAAATGACATCTTTTCTTTTTTTTTTTTCCTGCTTTGACTCCATGTACCTCAAACTGAGCTCTCTGGATATTTGAAAGTGAAATTACTCTTTTTTTTTTTGAAGTAATTTTGCAATTAATGAGAAAAAAAAGGAGTTACTTTGACTCTGGAAAAAGTCAATTCGATTTACTACAATATTTTCTATCCCTTTATATACTTGGTTTTCTCTATAGTGTCTTTCAACATACATTTCATGATGGTGTTCCAAATGAGCATTCAGTATCCTTTTTAAAAATTACTTTCATTTTTCTGACCATATAGTTTATGCAAAATATTAAAGAAATACCCAAATAAAAATGACTCATAATGCCACTGGCAATAAATAACTTCATTCTTGGATATTTTCTTCATGTTTTAATATAGCTAAGGTCAAGAAGTTCCTTATAGAGTTTTCACTCTTACAATTTTACTCAGAGTAATTTACATATCAAAAATATCATAAAAACTTTTTTTTATTGCTAATGTTGGATTTTATGTAGTTTTCATTGTTTTTAATACTATAAATTTTGCAGTCATAATTATCTTTATATTTTTAAGCACAGAGTCAAAGCTAAATTACTATATCCAATAACATTTATTGCATATATTTTGAGGCCTGTTTGATTTTTTTGGCCTGTTTGACTTTTGATTCCCATTTCTAAATAACATTTAAAAAGACGGTAAAAGTTGACTTTCTTGTATGCAGTATTTAAGAACGATCCTTTCACTATAATTTTAAGGACATCAGCATTATTTATTTTACCTTTCAAGTTTACTGAGTACAGTGGAATGTCCTTATTATTCTACTTGGCATTTTGATTAATAAGACTGCTGAAATTTGATGATGTTCAGCACATCCATACCCAGACACACACATATTCATATTCCTCAGTGTCTAGTTGCATATGCACACAGATATGTCCTTTATATGGTCATTTTATTTATCTTTTGGGGCCTTCCTTATATTTCTGTAATCAGAGTTTCTAACTTCATTGAGAAGTCCACCCTGTGTTTGAGGTCAGCCTCAGATGGTCGAGAAAACTGCTTCACCCAAAATCTTGACACCATTCAACAGAACCACGTAGACTAAACTTCTCTGTTCTCAGGTTTGAGCTGGCATGAATGCTGAATTTGTCCTGAAAATCTAGCCCTGTATTTTCTGGACCTACTGAAGAGGGAAGCCTGAGTTTATTAAGTAATTATTCCCCAAGGAGGTGGCAGCTGATGCCAAGAGAGAGGATGAGATCACTTTATCTGGCCTTTGGGATCAGCTCAGTCTGTTCCTTTGAGGGGCAACAGAATAAGGGACTGGAGAATCCTGAAATACTTTATTTTTTAACCATACGTCTCTGTGTTTATTACTGAGTATGAGGTCAGAAGACCATATGGACTGACTTGGGGATGATATTTTAAGAAATTATTAAATGATTCATTGTAAGTGCAATGAATAAACACAAAGACATGACAAATGGGATCATTAATAATTTGATAATGTTTTGGATGCAGTTACAGTTAACAGTATACACTGATGTCTCACAGAAGAAGCAAAATGTGCTTTAAGATAGCAAGAGACATGGGATTGGCAAGTAAACAAATGACAACAACCAAACCCCCACAGCTTTCAACAGATTCCCCCAAAGATCTGATTGTCCCAATTCAATTCCATTAGAATAGAGAGAATAATTGCGACCATTGCCATCTCAGGCCAGTACTAGTCTGACACCTCTTTCTCACAATAGTAACACCTCATACCCCAGTGTTTGCCAGCTCTAACCTGTTCCAGCTGCAGGGACCTGCTGGGCCTCCCCCTCAAGAAAAGATTTTTGCTTCCTTCCACCTGAGATGAAAACACAATAGCAGTTCTTTCCAAAAAACACTTTTGAGCTCTGTATTCTCAATTGTTCTCTGATCTCCACCCTGACCTACCAAACCATTCTCAACAGTGAATTGATAGTAAATGGTAAATATCAGTGGCAAATACCTATCGCCTTTTTCTATTAGAAGAATAATAGCTTTCACTAATTACCATATGTAATGCACTGAGCAATATGGTAAGCATGTTTTGAAAAGTGTAAATATATTTTCACAAGCTATAGACTACATTCTATTATTATTACAATTATTATTACTATTTTTAATTGTAATAATAATAGAATATAGTCCATAGGTTATGAAAATATTATTATTACTAGCTACCATTTATCACATGCCTACATTGTTACAGACACCATGTTGAATGTGTTATAATATTTATATTCTCAACAATTCTATGTGATAGGTATCAACCCCTGAATACTCATTGGAAGGACTGATATTGAAATTGAAGCTCCAACACCTTGGCCACCTGATGCAAAGAGCCAGCTCACTGTAAGAGACCCTGATGCTGGGAAAGACTGAGGGCAAAAGGAGAAGGGGCAGCAAAGGATTAGGCAGTCTGGCTTTTGAACCTTCATCCTTAACTACCATGCACTTCCTAGATCAACCGCCTTCCACCCCAACGCTCTTTCCATGTCCATTTCTTCACCAGGGGTGGCTGCAGCCACCTCACACCAATCTGCAAAAACAAACTGTTAAAATGTCATGAAATTTGTAAACAGGTGACCAACCATAGTCAGTATTAAGAATTAAATTTTAGAAATCTGTAATCAAATTAATTATATTAAAAATAAAGGTAAACCGTTTTGTACCTTTGTGACTCATTTTAGTTTTAATACTAACAATATTAGTGGTAATAACATTAATAATAAAATTAATAAATAATACTAATACCATTAATAATATTACCACTGCTGCTGTTGCTGCTAAGTCACTTCAGTCGCGTCCGACTCTGTGCAATGCCATAGACAGCAGCCCACCAGGCTCCCCCGTCCCTGGGATTCTCCAGGCAAGAACACTGGAGTGGGTTGCCATTGCCTTCTCCAATGCATGAAAGTGAAAAGTGAAAGTGAAGTCGCTCAGTCGTGTCTGACTCTTCATGATCCCATGGACTGCATCCCACCAGGCTCCTCCATCCATGGGATTTTCCAGGCAAGAGTACTGGAGTGGAGTGCCATTGCCTTCTCTGTACTATATAATTTACTGTACATATTATCTTACTACATTTCCAAATTATTTTATTATATTTACTGTTACCAAGGCTCTTGAGATTATGCATCCATGTGGTGGGAGCACATTATGCAATATTGTTCTGTACCCCTGTTCCTAACTCTGCTTTTAGTGATTATTGACAAGCCACCTTGGGACTATTTGCACCACAGAAATAGGCGAATGGGCTACAAATCAGCACATGTATTCCCTCACATGCTGCTGCTAAGTCACTGCAGTCATGTCCGACTCTGTGCGACCCCATACACAGCAGCCCACCAGGCTCCCCCGTCCCTGGGATTCTCCAGGCAAGAACACTGGAGTGGGTTGCCGTTGCATTCTCCAGTGCATGAAAGTGAAAAGTGAAAGTGAAGCCGCTCAGTCGTTTCCAACTCTGTGCAACCCCATGGACTGCAGCCTACCAGGCTCCTCCATCCATGGGATTTTCCAGGCAAGAGTACTGGAGTGGGGTGCCATTGCCTTCTCCATTCCCTCACATAGTCAGTTGTTAAACATTTACCCATACCGCTGCCAAAGGTCATGAGTTTTCAAAAAGAATTCTCTGGAAAATTGTCCCTAAATATTTAGGCTACATGAGGAAACCTTTAGTTGGTGTTATACTCATTCAAATGATGCAGTATGAATTCACTGGATTAAAAAAAAGTGAGCGGTCCTGGTGACAGTAGTGACATTTTTTGAATATAAACACTTCAAGTAATAGTTCCTAGAGAATTTTTGCTGGTATTCAAACTAAGAGGCTTTTAAGCTTCTCCATAAAATTTATCTGTCTACCTCTCTAAATCATGAAAGCAACTTAGTATAAGACAAAGGGTGCAAAGAAGATAATAGATTCTAAATTCATACAATATAATACAGTGCGGATCATCTAATGAACAATTATAGTTTCCAGTGGCAGACCTCACCCTTTAAAAGGACCAAACAGTGAAAGGTGACACTAAGCTCACAGACCAGAGGAAAAACCCAGCTCAGTGTGAGTGGTGTCATTAGCAGGGCACAGCCTGAGAGATGTAAACCAGTCTGTGTGATCCCAGACCGCCTGGCTTGGTAATGTGAAGCTTGGTAATTCTGCCTTGTGGGTCACTGGTTCAACCTGGCTTACGCTGAGGTTAGATGAAAGCTGCTGGCCGCAGAAAGTGATTTAATGCTTCCAGCGTAATGAAGCAGTTAGCTCAGCTCAGTTCTGCCTGGACTCCTGTTCTTTCCCATAACAGTTAGCAGTCATTAGCACCCTTGTTGACAGTTTATGCAGAAAGGCCAAGATCACAGTAGGCCCAGAGATTAAAAATCACATCTCACCTTGGTGGTCCCTCCAGAACAGAGCTGGAAAGGTAAGAAATCTTGTCCCACTGCTTAGTCTCATTAGAGAACCTTCATATCCACCATCATGCTTCTTTCTCAAAGAGCCTGGAGTCAAGAGTTCAAAAGAACACGAGGAGGAAACAAAAAATATTTGTAAAGCCTCTTTGCTCATCATTTCCCTTTTGATTTGAGATAAGAAAATGCAACATTTGTAAGGTCACGGTCTTAAATCACATTCTTTGGGTGAACATTTTCAGTAGAGGAAAATTTTGAACAGCTGTTTGTAGGACTTACTTCAAATCATTAAAGTTGGAAAAATAATAAGTTATAGTGTGGAATTTTAAAAGACCTCATAATGGTAGAACAGTGTAGTTGAGTGAAGAGACTGCTCGAAACTACTTTAAATGTTTAGATCTTTGGAAAAAACACCAGGTGGTGTCACAGATTCAGAGACTGGGGTGCGAGGGGCTAACAGGCATGAAACTTAGTCCTGATGTGTGTGCATGTATGTTAGTTCCTCAGGCATGTCCAACTCTTTGCAACCCCATGGACTGCAGCCCACCACGCCCTTCCATCCATGACAAGAATACTAGAGTGGGTTGCCATTCCAAGAACACTAGAGGGGGTTGCCATTTCCTTTTCCAAGGGATCTTCCCAACCAAGGGACTAAACCCAGGTCTCCGGCACAGCAGCAGACAGGTTATTTACTGTCTTAGCCACCAGGGAATCCCATAAGAATCTTAGTCTTAACCCTATCATTTATAGAGCATTACAAAGTTCAGGAAAAAGTCATGTTAAGCTTGATGGAATTCCATCTTTGACATTCTATGGTACAGATTCTTTTAGGCAGATGAAATATTTCTAAATACCTAAACGTATTACTATGTGTAAAGTACTTGGCACAAAGTTTGGAATATAAGTGCTATATATTTAGTTCTCATATTGTTTTTGTTATTACTATTATTATGATTATTATTTAAAATGTTAAATTACCCAAAGCAAATTATAAATGAGTTTTGGGAAACTAAAACTCTAGTCCTAGACTAGATTTTTTTCCCCTCAAACTATAGAAAAATGTTTTATCCAGTAGATAATCATTTACCAAACTGTTGTTCATAGGAATAATAATTCTTCAAAATGTTCTTTTGTAAAATTATTCCTTGGATGAAAAGAAAATTGAAGAGATCCTTGCTACTACCTACCCTTAGAAAGTAACTGCATATTAGTTTATTAAATATTCAGAGCAGTTTTGAGGAGAGAATTGTAACTAATTTGGCATACTTTAATATTCTCAAAGTTATTCGGTGATAAAACCTCATTAGTGCGTACCTACATGGATCTCCAACTGAACTACAGACCTCCTTTTTGAATTGTCTTGAGAATTAAGTCTTGGCCTCAGTATTTGCCTATTACAACCCCTTTGGATAAGTGCTTATTAAGTGACAGACACAGTTCTTTACAGTGATTATCCCACTTAATTCTGGCAAGCAGTGCTTCATGATATCTTTGCAGATGAGTAAGAGGAAGTTCAAAGATGTTTAAAACTTGTATAAAATTATACAACCAAGATTCAGTTGTAGAGTTGTCAGTATCCAGGACCCAGACTTTTAAGCTCCAGGTTATTCTGAATGATGATGAATAAATTAATGAGTGAGTATAAATATTTCCTGAGTTGGACTGGAGTGATGGCTGAGTTTGGACAGTGACCAACGCCCTCAAAGAAAACTTGCTTGGACCCCATGACTAGTCAAGGGGATTGGACATCCCCCAAAGGAACCTTGAGAAGATACCTCCTAAGTGACCCCAGGGCACAGGACCAAGAAACTGAGACAGGAGGGGGAGCTGAGTTCTGAGTTCTTGTGTCACAGTCAAAATGAGTTAGGGAGGGAAAGGTCTGTCCTGAGAGGAGTGAGTGCTTTGTCTTGGTAGTTAGTGTAACCAGGAGCTCCACTTTCATGCATCCTTCCCTAGCTCTCCACATATGTGTTCCACGTATGTTTGCCCAAATTAAAAGTATATATTCCCCTAGCTCTTAACCAACAGGCACTACATTACTTTTAGCTAAAAGGACACTTGTTAAAAAGGCAAACTACCCATTTCAGTAAAGTCTGAGTCACACCCTTGTGTGGTCTACAAGGTCAGGTCTTGCTGATAACTAAGCCTATGATCCCTGGTTTGCATCCAAGAACAGAAATTTCTAAGAGGGTCATGTTTGGCAACATGGGGAACTTAGTGCTTACCTCACTGATAACTTTCAGTTTCTTAGCTTGGAGTCATGATTATACTTTTTAGAATTGGAGCCTGTTGTTTATAAAGACAAAAGGTCAGTTATTTATGGTGAATCCAATCACAAGACATAATTGATTTTTCAGCTGTTAACAACAAAGGAGGAAGAGGTTAGTTTAATTGCTAGATTTCACTAGCAGATAAAATTTGTGATTTCCAGATAATCCTCCTGTATGACCATTAGTTACTGTGCCAAAAAAAAAAAATCCAATTTCCTCAGATATTCCTATTTTTCAAGAGTAATAAGAAAAACACCATGATTTCTAAATATAGTGTCAGTTATTTGAAATTTTATAAAATTTTCCTTTGGGGGGAAAAAGCCACTTGTGGGCTTCATTCGGGCTATTGGTTACTTGATAGAAATATTGATTCTAGGTGGTTCCATCAGGAAGATGATTTCATATAGGTAGCTTCATCAGGAAAGCCTACCCAGGTGGCGCTAGTGGTAAAGAACCCACATGCTAGTGCTGCTGCTGCTAAGTCACTTCAGCTGTGTCCGACTCTGTGCGACCCCATAGACGGCAGCCCACCAGGCTCCCCTGTCCCTGGGATTCTCCAGGCAAGAACACTGGAGTGGGTTGCCATTTCCTTCTCCAATGCATGAAAGTGAAAAGTGAAAGTGAAGTCGCTCAATCGTGTCCGACTCTTAGCGACCCCATGGACTGTGGCCCACCAGGCTCCTCCATCCATGGGATTTTGCAGGCAAGAGTACTGGAGTGGGGTGCCATTGCCTTCCTCCGACACGCCAGTGCAGGAGATGTAAGAATCTGTGTGCCAATGTAGGAGATGCAGGGGACATGAGTTCGATCCTTGGTCAGGAAGATCCCCTGGAGAAGGAAATAGCAACCCACTCCAGTATTCTTGCCTGGAGAATCCCATAGAAAGAGGAGCCTGGTGGGCTGTATAGGCCATGGGGTCACAAAGAGTCGGATATGACCGAAGTGACTGAGCAGGCAGACATATGTCCGGAAACTTGGTCTATAAGATATCTGAAGATACTTTGCTCTGGATTTATATGTTATTTGAGATTTGTACATAAATTGAGAGAAAAATAGAGTGGATTGCATGCTATCATAGACAACGGGTAAATTACCTCTTAAAGAGAGGCTACCTAATACATATTCTGCAACGTTTAACAATAGAAAAGGGTCAATGGAGGTATAACTCTTTTTTCTTGTTGTTTGTTTTCTTGTATATGGCAAGAATACTACTTTTTTTTTTTAATTTTCAGATATTTAAAATTTTAAATTATAGAAGTAATACATGAATAAGGGAATCTCAAGCATCCAAGGGCTTCCTTGATAGCTCAGTTGGTAAAAAAATCTGCCTGCAATGCAAGAGACCCCAGAGACCCTGGTTCGATTCCTGGGTCAGGAAGATCCCCTAGAGAAGGGATAGGCTACCCCTAGTATTCTTGGGCTTCCCTTGTGGCTCAGCTGTAACGAATCCACCCGCAATGTAGGAGACCTGGGTTGGGAAGATCCCCTGGAGAAGGGAAAGGCTACCCACTCCAATATTTTGGCCTGGAGAATTTGACGGACTGTATAGTCCATGGGGTCACAAAGAGTCAGACACGACTGAGCAACTCTCACTTTCATTTTCAAGTATCTATAATAATATTATTAGTTCACACAGAAATAAGTCCACATCTCTGAAAGCTATTACCAAAAATATCGTATCATTCCATATTTTTGTTTGCTTATTCAAATACATATGCACATGTTGGTGGCTCAGTAGTAAGGAATCTGCGTGCCAATGCAGGAGATGCCTGCCAAGCAGAAGACATGGGTTGGATTCCTGGAGAAGATCTCCTGGAGAAGGAAATGGCAACCCACTCTAGTATTCTTGCCTAGGAAATCCCATGGACAGAGGAGCTTGGTGGCTACAATCCATGGGGTCAAAAAGAGTTGGACATGACTTAGAGACTAAATAACAGGCAGGGATTGTTGATTTGTTTTTCTTACAAATACACAATTGCATCAAAAATTTTATAATTTCATATAATTTTAATATAATTTAATTTCATATAAATTTCAATGATTTTATTATACTTGACACCTTTCCTGCATATATATATGTCTTCACTTCTGTATATACTTGCACTACCTCATTCTCTCTGAGAGCTACAGCATATTCCCTAATTTGGATGATTTAAATTTATTCCATAATTTGGCAGCACTGAATATTTCAACTATTTTCCTACTTATAGACATTGCTTCATTGTTTCCAGCTTCTTAAAATTAAAAAAATGCTGCAGTAATTTTTAGAATTTGATAAACTGATTCTGAAGTCCATGTAAAAGAAAAATATATAAGAATTGCCTAAAAGTCTTAAAAAACAATAATGTTAATATGGTGAAGTAATTTATTATTTATTGAAACAATATAAAGCTAACTATATTCAAAATAATAAAGCACTTGCTTAGGCATAGACACTTAATTCAAGGAACTGAATTCAATAAATGAAACAACTAGTCTACAAGTCAGTGGGGAAATTATGCATTTACTAGCAATTGGTATTGAGGTAATTGTTATTTATTAGAAAAAAATAAATGTAACCCCAATTGTGTGCCCACAGACGGATATAAATTTTAGACAATAGTTCCCACCAGAAAAATAAAAGTATTAAAAGAAAAAAATTAACTTATGAGTGTATATGTCCTTAGGGGTAAAGGAAAGCTTAGTAAGGAAGATGGGAACAAAAAGATATAATGGAAAAATAAAATATCAGATAACATTATAAAACAATGAAGCAGACAAACTAAAAATTCTTTGAATGGAAAAAGGCAACTTAATTTAAAAGCACAATGACCAACTGGGAAAAACATTTGCTACACATTTATAAGTAGTTCTTCAAATTACTATGATCAATGTATAGCACAAGGAAAATCGATATTCAGGAGAACGGGGGAAAAGGCAACAATAAAATAAAACTTTTGGCCCTTTAGATTGATAAAATGTAAGGTCACGTTAACACCCAATGCCCACGAGACTGCCAGGAAAACAACATGCACACACTAAAGAGCAATGATGAGTCTAAAAACTTTTAGAAGTTTTGAGAAATAAATCTGGCTATATTCTTTTAATGCTGGGAAAGACTGAGGGCAAGAGGAGAAGGGGGCGACAGAGAATAAGATGGTTGGATGGCATCACTGACTCAATGGACATGAGTTTGAGCAAACACATGGAGAAAGTCAAAGACAGGGAAGCCTGGCATGCTGCAGTTCATGGGGTTGCAAAGAGTCGGACACAACTTAGTGACTGAACAACAGTAACAATATTCTTTTAAACCACAAGTATGAATAACATTTAATCAAGCACCTCACTCCTAGGAAATTGTTTTTCAGAAAATACCGACAAGTATGTTTTTTTTTTAAACAAGAACTTGATTTGTTGTTTCCTGAATACAATAGGCAAGCATCCAGAAAACTAGGGGGTCAATTTGGGCCAGTTTGGGCTCTTGCACATAAATATGCTTTGCTTTTGATGTTTTTTCCTAGGAACCAGAAAACCATAGGAGGAGAAAGGTCAATAAAGTTGAGTGAGCCTTTACTCTCCTTACTTAAAAGAAATGCGGGTAAGAAAGGAGAGAGGGAGACTAAGCAAAGAGAAACAGAAGTGTGAAGGACTCAGGCAGAGAGCTAAGGTTTTGCAGTTCAGTGCGATTCATGGGGTTGCAAAGAGTCGGACACGACTGAGCGACTGAACTGAACTGAAGGATCTTTGACTGAGTCTGTACTGAACAAATGTGTAAAATAACCCTACCTTCTAGGTCATCTATGAGCATGCAGTTGAGCTCCCTGTGCTATATAGCAGCTTCCCTCTAGCTATCTATTTTAGACATAAATGGTAACCTAGTCCAGTATTCTTGCCTGGGAAATCCCGTGGACAGAGGAGGCTGGCAGGCTACAGTCCATGGTGTCACAAAGAGTTGGACACGACTGATTAACAAACACAATGATGACCTTAGTGAAGGACAGAGAAGCCTGGCGTGCTGCAGTCCACAGGGTGGCAAAGAGTTGGACGCGACTTAGCGGACTGAAAGATGAATAACAAGTAATGACCTTGGGCTTCCCTGGTGGCTCAGCAGTAAAGAATCTATGTGCCAGTGCAGGAGAAGCAGGAGACTCGGGTTCTATCCCTGGGTCAAGAAGATCCCCTGGAGAAGGAAATGGCAACCCATTCCAGTATTCTTGCTTGGAAAATCCCATGGACAGAGGAACCTGGCAGGCTACAGTCTATGGGGTCACAAAGAGTTAGATATGACTTAGTGACTAAACAGCAACAAGAATAAAGTGATGACCTTCAGGGGTGTGATGGGGGTGGTGGTGGGAGGGAGGCTCAAGAAGGAAGGGACATATGTATATATAGCTAATCCATTCTGTTGTAGAGCAGAAAGTAACACCACATTGCAAAGCAATTATACTCAACAACAACAACAGCAACAACAACAAAAAACCCTTGCTCCCTGCCGTTTTGTAACTGTGTGGGGAAGGAAAGACAAATGCACACATCCAGCAAGGTGCTAATGAAACATCCATAGTGGGTTAGTGGAAGAGCAGTCATGGTGCAAATGTAAGCAAATTTCAGGAGAGACTTAATATCTTTATCATGAGTATTGTATCAAAGCAGATTCATTTGTCTCTACCTGCTGATGTTTTACAAAGGAGGAACAGGAAGCTGGGAGTCAGAGTGGTCAAGAAAGGGTCTAAAAATAAATCTGCCCCTTTATTCCTATAACATGTCTGATTCAGCACTTTTGCCCCCTAGGTTTTCCTTGGAGGTGCAAGACAGTGTTCCTATCTTTGACAAAAGGTCCATTTTCTTCACTTTTCCTCAGTCTTTTATTTGTCTTACTGGTCACAAGTAATGAGAACAAAACATCTGCTCTTTATTGAGTGTTTACTGGGTGTCAGGGACCTTGCCAAGCATTTTATATAAGTGGCCTTCTCCAGTTTTCACAACAGCCCTGAGAGATTCTTATTTTTTATATTTTATATATTAAGGAA
Organism: Nanger dama; assembly: GCA_917880005.1. NCBI lineage: Eukaryota > Metazoa > Chordata > Mammalia > Artiodactyla > Bovidae > Nanger > Nanger dama. Next base: position 3,305,227 of record CAKJTW010000075.1, read on the forward strand.
ATTCAGAGACTCAAAGTTATTAATACTTTGGGATGGAACTTACCACTATCACATGGCAGCAATGATCTTCAAACCTGTGTTGAACTTCAGAGCCTCCAGTGAGCTTAAACACGTTGTTAGCCTACTACCTTAAGACAAAAACATTTTGAAGTGCAGGGCACTGTAATTTTTACTGCAATCTTACTTTTTTGCTTCACATCTTGACTTTTATTTTATTTTATTTTTGTCTTGTGATTAAGGTCTTCTCAGGTGATTCAGAGGTAAAGAATCCACCTGCCAATGCAGGAAATATAGGTTCAATCTCTGGGTCAGGAAGATCCCCTGGAGAAGGAAACAGCAACCCAATACAGCATTCTTGCCTGGGAAATCCCACGGACAGAAGACCCTGGTGGGCTACAGTCCATGAAGTCACAAAGAGTCAGATGTGTGACTAGACCTATAGATTACAGTTAATTTGCTGCCTCTTTACCCCAGGAGTTGATAAACACTCTTTACTGTTCTTCGCTTTTAGAGGATCTACATTCAAAAATGCTATTATAGATGCAGGAAGTAAAAGTAATATGAAAGTATGTAGAATTTGCTCCTTTGTGAAGAAGAGATTTGATTTGCCTTTGTCTTTGTTTCTGCCAAGGAAAGACTAAGGACCCACAATGCCTTGACTGGTTTTGATGTCTATTAGATGGATTTCTCCTGAGGAGTTTAGATAATCTCTGATATTTATATAGTGGCAATCATATCCCTGGCACTTAGCAATAGCCAGAAAGAGATTAGATAAAAGACTCTTAAGAGATTAGTGTAATGTAACCCAGACTTTGATGCATCTGTTCTCTGCTGGCTTTCCAAGTCCCGCCCACATGCTATTTTTCCCAGGAAATACAAGGGGCAATTTTAGGGTCTTCTACTAGGATTGTTTTCTCTGTTCCATTATTTTGAATATTATTGTCTTGGTGCCTGGATCTTCCTTGACATAAAATGTTTAAACACTCAATTTTCTTTTATTTATTCATTTATTTATTTTTAATTTTTTAAAATTTATTTTAATTGGAAGCTAATTAAATTCACTATCATCATACAAAGGCTCTTTAGAAATATCTTGAACTATGTATGACCACTACTTAGATGGACCTCCAACTCAATCACTTTTTAAAGAAAAAAAATATATATACGATTAATTAATTCCACCTCCTAATCCTCAGAGTCCATTCACATTTTTCCAGAACACTCTATTTCTCTTCAACCTATTATGCATTTCTTCAAACCAGAGTAACTGGGGCAAAAGAATGCCCGATGATTGGGTAAGAGTGTTGGGATAGAGAAGAAGCCTTTGCACATTCCTTTGATTATTTTTACTGATTGCCCAACGTTCCTTTTTAAAGACAGCTCCATTTCTTAAAAGCCTGAGAATGATTGCTTATGCTAATCCTAATGCATATCTAAGCATATTGGCCACTTGGCCCAGTTTCTGTGTCTGAAACTGAACCCACATTGAACCCTACCAGGTCTCTGCCTGCTCTCCCACTCTCTCAAACACCCATAAAGACATGTGCACACAGATTTCTTCTTGGTCACTATGTGTTCCCTAAGGTTCAAAAACATCGCCTTAAAATACCCACACACACGTTTCTAAACCACTAGTACCCTTCCTGGTGTCAAAGGAGTGCACTCCCTCCATAGGCTTGTCTTACAAAGATATATTTTTTAAAGTATATTTATCTTGCTTTACAACCAGTTTCTCCTATAAAAGATATTTAGTTTTATGCCCAATTCATATTTTATAATTTCAATCCATGGAGCATTTCCTTTATGAGATGATGTCTTTAATGAAATGCATGACATAAATTTTGAAATCTAGTGATATTATAATTGCAACATTCAGATGGCTTCTCCTTTGATGTTTGCCACCTCTTCACTTTCATTTTTAATAGTATTAACTAATATTTGTCAAAACAAGTAAAGTTACTAAGAGGAATGTAAAATCGCTGAAAGAAAATTATTCTGAAAATTCTCTTAGGAAGTGATGAAGGCAAAACACAAATGCCTCCTCTGAGGTTTGAACTCAGGACCTTCAGATTATGAGACTGATGCACTGCCTACTGTGCTAAGGAGGCAAGTTACAAACATAGCACTCTGTGGACACTTCTCACAAACAAGCATTTTCCTTTGAAGCCTGAAAACTGGTAGAATATTAGAATCATCATTTTTTTATTGCTTTCAAAGTATATTTCAACAATTGGCTCAAATTGTCTTTCAAAATTGAAGCTGCTTTAATTATACAGAATTTTCTAGTGTAGAGACACAATGTACCAAGATAAGGTTAACCAGTGTTTTTATAACGTGTGCTCTGCTGCTAAGTCACTTCAGTCGTGTCCGACTCTGTGCAACCCCAGAGACAGCAGCCCACCAGGCTCCCCCGTCCCTGGGATTCTCCAGGCAAGAACACTGGAGTGGGTTGCCATTGCCTTCTCCAATGCATGAAAGTGAAAAGTGAAAGTAAATTCGCTCAGTTGTGTCCGACCCTCAGCAACCCCATGGACTGCAGCCTTCCAGGCTCCTCTGTCCATGGGATTTTCCAGGCAAGAGTATTGAAGTGGGGTGCCATTGATATGTGTGCTCAGTAGAGTCCAACTCTTTGGACCCTATGGGTGGTGGCCTGCTTGAAATTCTCCAGGCGAGAATACTGAAGTGGGTTGCTATTTCCTCCTGCAAGGGATAGTCCTGACCCAGGGATTTAATTTATGTCTCCTGTGGCCCTTGCAAGAGCATTCTGGAAGCCCTCCTTTATGTGACTTTTCTCCTATATTAGGGCTTCTGTTGTGGCTCAGCTGGTAAAGAATCTGCCTGCAGTGTGGGAGACCTAGGTTCAATCCCTGGGTTGGGAAAAAAGGCTAGCCAATTCAGTATTCTGGCCTAGAAAACTCCATGGACTGTATAGTCCATTGGATTGCAAAACGTCAGACAGGACTGAGTGACTTTCACTTTCACTTTCTCTTCTATTAAGCTCCTTGCCCTTAAAGATCCAGGAAAGGATGAAGGAAATGGTAGGAATATTTTGGAAGAGGGTGGATTGCAAAATGTTACTTATTGTCCTGATATTTATTATAATTTAACTGAGAAGACTATAGCTGCATTTTGTTCTGGCAAACAACAGCATTTTCTTGAAGACCTGTAGCATGCATTGCTACCATGGTTCTAGCTGAACAACCATGCCATTCCAAGTAGGTCACGTAAGATGATTTCTGCAACCTTCTAAAGCTATTAGTAGTTTTGAACGATTTTTCCATGCAAATCTCTGCTTTCCCTACTGACTAGTTATGATGAAAAGAGACTGCTTTTAGTCCTAGTAGGTGAAAGAATCAAGTAGGTGTGAAATCTAAGCAGGTAGAACAAAGAAACACAGGCTAGCAGACCTGGGTGGAGTGAGCGAGTTTATTTTTAATATATCTGTAGGGCCATTTGTGCGTTAGATGTAAGCACAGTGTGAAGTTAACTTCAAGGAAAAAGGACATTGATTTAAAGAAAACTACACATTAGTTATTTAATTTGCGTATCTACACTTCCTCAAGATTACAGTTTCACTTTAGGAAACAGAGCATTAATAGTTTGACTTTATTCAGCAGCTACCAGAGCTGTCATTTTTAAGATACCGGTTCCATATTTACTCACAATAATCTTTTCAAGAGCTCTGAAAAGCAATGGAGAAGCAGACATAGAGAACAGACTTATGGACATGCAGAGAGGGGAAGAGAGGGTAAGATGTATGAAGAGAGTATGAAAGAGTAACATGGAAACTTACATTACCATGTGTAAAAGGGATAGCCAATGGGAATTTGCTGTATGTCTCAGGGAACTCAAACGGGGCTTTCTATCAACCTAGTTTTGGTGAGATGGGGAGGAGAAGGGAGGGAGGTGAAAGAGGAGGGGACATATGTCCACCTATGGCTGACTCATGTTGATGTTTGACAGAAAACAACAAAATTCTGTGATAGCAATTATTCTTCTATTAAAAAATAAATTAAAAATAAAAAAAGAGCTCTGAAAAGTTACCAAAGCCTATGTTGTCCAGGGGGCAGATAAGACAATTTTAGCTGAAAGGAGAAAAAAAAAAAAACACAGATAACCATAGATGGCCATAACATTGTGTAAAACACACCTGCTTTGAATACAAAATATAAAACACCAGAAATAGAGTAGAGGGAGGGAAAAGAGAGTCAACAAAGAGACGTGAATGAGGAACGATACCCTACCAGACAAAAGGACGACATTGTGTTCAGATCCTTTTTATTCCTGAGAAGAACAGATTTATCAAACTATCATGTTAAGGATAAAAATCACAACCACGGCACAATCAAAAGTTTCTGTTTGTGAAGCAAACTTGGCAAAGTTGACCGGTCAAGGTACTCAAGGTTTTGTCTGCTGAACTAGAGTGTAAGCTCCTGTAGGTCAGGAGTTACAGCAATTTTTTTTTCTGCCCATCTCCTTTAGAAGGTACGGGAAAGATGTTATCTGCCTCACAGACCTATAAAATAGTCCTGCTGAATCCGTTCTCACTCAGGTCCCTCGACACACTTCTGACTGGGGGCAGAGGGCAAATTGGACATCAAAGAGTTGCCAAAGGCTTTTCTGCTGTGGAAGGCTGAGGAGCTCTGGATGATTCTTTGATCTCTGTTTCCCTCCCCTCCCCCTCTGCCCCCCACACATACCTCACATCAGTCTTCCCTAGACCCCACCCTGTGTCTCTGCTCTCCTCAGCTGCTCTCACAGGAGACCCCTGACATCCTGGTTCACATTAAGGAACGAAACTAAACAAGAGTGCAAACAATCAACCTTCTAATCCAGACAAGCTGCTGTCATAGCCTTTGGCTCCCTTATCTGCACAGAGAAAACATTTGGTGAAACCTTTTAAATCTCAGTTTAAAAAAAAATAATCAGGGGCAGTTTTTTTCCCCCCACCCCTTTCTTCATTTTATATAGAACCCAGATTCTACTGCTTTCTTTGGCTCACCTGCGAAAGAATCAAGAGGGAAAGTTTCTAAGCTATTAAATCTGAAGTATATACATCCAGCTATAGAATTCTTGAAAATCTTTAAAACTTAAAGATTGTCTACTGTAAGCAAACCTGTCCTGAAAGTGCAGCATTTCGTGAATTGCAATGTACAAGCAGAGCATGGTTTCTTTGGAGAACAAACTGATAGGCTTGTTAAAAAAAAAAAAAGCTATGTAAATGTTAGAATCCCTTACATACTGGAACACACAAGAAGAGTAGTTGAAAATAAACTTCAGTTTCATCAAGAGAGGCTTGGTTCAATATAAAAGATTGTCTAAAATATATAAGATGTTTTAGAATCTACTCTAAAGAAAGATAATATGCAATCACTGGCTTTGATGTTTTAGATTTCAAATGCCTAGAGGAAGGGAACTGAACCCCATGACCTTCTGAGGACTCTGCTCAGTGTGCGAAGCTCATTCAGTTCTGGAATCGGCAGATGGTGTTCCCCCTGGATTGAGTCCCTAAGTCAAACCTGGTACAGCATCACTCAAACATGTTCTGCTAAGTAGTAGTTACATAGCCTTATCATCAATACTTCACCCCCCCGCCCCAAATCAAATGTTGGTTAGCTAAATTTTACTTCAGCCTACATGCATAGAGAATCTTCTATGTGCCGAGTTCCATTATTGGTGTACCGGTAGATATAGGAAATAATAGAGCAAAACTGAAAAATTCATCTCAAATTATATTTACAACTGGAGTTTTGTCCTCTGGCCTTTTCTATTATATGAGAATTGAAAGGGTCAGGGAAGGCTCATCACATATGATAACCAGTTCTTCCTTCTAGGCTTACAGAGAAACTGGATTACTGGATTACTTTAACAGAGCTGGGCACTTTTTTTTTTTTACTTAAAAAAATTACTTTTGATTAAGCTGGGCTTAATTTCTAGGCAGGGAGATGTTTTAAATCAGATAAAATAGTATAGTATGTTCATCTGTAAATGAGTCTAAAGCTTTTCCCTTTGTTACATCCTGATTATGCTGTCATTTTTTAGCCATTAAATGTAGATGGTCCCCAAAGTGCTACCCTCAGTCTTCAGATAGAAAAAAGACAGTTTTTTTTTCTTGTCCTCTCACATTCCATCTATTATCACCTTAAAGCAAATGATTTCTAGGGTCTCTTTTTTCCAGATCTCAGATATCTAAACTTTTATATCCTAATTGTTTCCTCAAACATCCCCTTCACCTAATGCTTACCCTTACTACCTTGACTAAAATGACTATTTCCTGTCACTCACCCTGAATCCCCTTATCATGCTCTTTTTCGTAACTCTTAAATATACTAAATAGTTCAATTATTATCTATTTTTTATATTCTACCCTCTTCCCACCTGTTATAGAATGTAAACTCATGGAGAGCAGGGGTTTTGTCTGTTTTGTGTCTGCTGTATGTCAAGTGTCTTAGAAAAGTTTCTGGCACACAATGTGTATGTGTTAGTTGCTCAGTCATGTTTGATTCTTTTGCGACTCCATGGACTGTAGCCCACCAGGCTCCCCTGTCCATGGGATTCTCCAGGCAAGAATAGTGGAGTAGGTTGCCATTTCCTTCTCTCTGGCATGCAATAGTCCTTCAAAAATATTTTTGAATATATGAACAAATCAGCTCCAACTTCTGAATCAGATATTTCTGTTATGTGTCTTATTTTCTTACTAGGTTCAAAGTTTGAGTTCCATGTCCAACTCATTTTCTGCTTTTCTACAAATATCCTGTGAGTCAACATGTCTAACTCATTTTCTGCTTTTCTACAAATATCTTGTGAGTCAACATGTGTTGACCATGCTTCATGAATGGTGATTCTCATGTCTTTCCCTTGAATTCTATTCCTACTGCCAGAAACCTAGCTGAAATTCCCACATTTTCTTTCCTGATTGAACACAACAGCCTCCTAACTGCTTTCCTTTTCTCTAGCCTTTCCCTTTCATAACTCATTTTATACATTGCTGCCTTCCTAAAGCATAACCTTGACTATGTGATAGCAGTTCATTGATTCTTTCATCAAATATTAAGAGCAAATATATGGCAGGCAAGGAGTGAAAAGACAGAAAAATCTCTTCATTTGTAAAGTTTATATTCTGAACTCATTAGTCCTCAGTGACTCCCCATTGTTTACAAAGAAGAGTCTGAACTATTATTATGACATCAAGACTCCACAACCCGATCTCATCAACTTTCCTATCTTCATTCTCATTACAACCTTCTATGTATTTGTGCACTAGTCAAATCAGACCATGAATGGTAAATGGTGTTCCATATTTCTGAGTTGACACTGGCTTGCTGTTGTTGTTTAGTCTGACTCTTTTGCAACCCCATGGACTGTAACCTGCCAAGCTCCCTGTCCATGGGATTTTCCAGGCAAGAGTACTGGAGTGGGTTGCCATTTCCTTCTCCAGGGGATCTTCCTGACTCAAGGATCAAACCCACGTCTCCTTCATTGGCAGGCAGGTTCTTTACTACTGAACCACCAGGGAAGCCCTCACACTGGTTTACTTCCATGTAACAGAGGCTCAATTGCTGATTCTCTATATCCTGTAAGGATTCTATGCATATTTGACTCCACCATTTCCATGAATTCTCTGATTGGCTCCCATTACTTGAAAAAGATCTCTTCTTCTTCTTCTTTTTTTTTTTTTTTGGTCTATTTTTACCTCTTCAAAGATATATATCATGTAATACTTTGTATGGTTATTATTAGTCTATAGGTCTCACCTACCACAATCGATTAGAACCTCTTTGAGGTCACGGAGCCTGGCTTGGTTTTCTTGGACTTCTGCCTACTGCCCTGCCTTTCAAGGCACTCAACAATGTTTGCTGCATAGAAAACAAAGAATATCTTTTCTCTCTTCTACTCTATACTATACTCACTTAAAACTCAATCTTGGAGATAATTTTTCATCTCGAGTAAACATCACAACATCCCAGACCATATATCCTGACAGACAATAATATAGAGTGGTGAGAATCCAAGTATGGAAGTCAAAAGACTTTGTCTTTATTATGGCTTTATGGTGTATCTTGAACAAGTTACTTTTCCTCTATGCCCCGTCTTCTCAAAATAAAGATAGGCAAATAATTAATACTTAATATGTGAATGTTACATTGAATACATGACAAATAGCATATCATTTGACACTCATTTAATGATCAAATCATTTCAGTCTCTCCGTTGTGTCAGACTCTTTGCGACCCCATGGGCTGCAGCACACCAGGCTTCCCTGTCCATCACTAACTCCCAGAACTTGCTCAAATTTATGTCCACTGAGTCAGTGATGACATCCAACCATCTCATCCTCTGTCATCCCCTTCTCCTCCTGCCTTCAATCTTTCCCAGCATCAGGGTCTTTTCCAATGAGTCAGTTCTTTGAATCAGGCGGCCAAAGTATTGGAGTTTCAGCTTTGGCATCAGTCCTTCCAGTGAATAGCTTTTATTATTACTGAACAAATACAGTGTCAGAGTTACCTCTTTACTCACCACCTCCTTCCTTTCTCCAGAGTTCTTACTCTTGATTCCATGATGCCGTGCTCTATCCAATTCCTGCCCCCTTGCCACAAGCAAACAAACAACCTCCCTTTTGTTCCTATTCAGGACATATGCATCCAATAGAAACCAGTTTAAACCTCACTTTTTTCATGAAACCTTGAAAAACCATGAAATCTTGGGTTTTTTCAACCTATATTGAGTTTACTCTTCTTTGAACTGTCATAACACTTGGGAGGATAGATACATCCCATTCTTTCTAGATACCTGCTGTTACTAGCCATTGGCCTATTCATTACATGATATTAGAGAGTAAGGAAATATCTATAATAAATTATTACATAAATTATATTTATTTTATATATTTTTATATGCATGTATTCTCAATGATAATCTAGTACAGTGCTTTACAATCATGTTAGAAAGTATACATGAGATTTAGAACCATGAGATATTAGTTTCAGAAAGCTGGGTTTAAATCCTATCTATCTGTCATTTTGTTGGTGGTGGTCATGGTTTTTTAAACTAAGTGATCTTTGAAAGGCTACTTAATCTTTTTAAGCCTCATGTTTCTTCATATGAACAATGGAATGGCAATGCTTACATTATTGGATAGATGTTATAATTAAGATAAATGACACATGTATATAATACAATGTCTGAAACCCAGTAGACACTTCATAGATAGAAATTGTGATCACTATTGTTATTACTATTATCAATTAATTTATTCCTGGAAGAACTGGCATGAAGCAGAGATTAATCCATGAAACCAAAAATCTCCCTTTTACTGAAAACTGAATTCATTATATGCTGCTGCTACTGCTAAGTCACTTCAGTCATGTCCATCTCTGTGTAACCCCATAGACAGCAGCCCACTAGGCTCCCCCATCCCTGGGATTCTCCAGGCATGTACTGAATATAAAATTCCCTTAGATGTGCATGTACATATTTCTTTTTCTTACTTTTTCAGCAGATTTTTTTTCATGAGATTTTCAATATTTTTTGTAATGAGAATAAAAGCAAGAATCAAAGAAGGAAAAAAAAGAGAGGAAGAAACTTGTTATCTTGGGTCTGTCCTTAATTTAAAAATCACTTTTTCAAACTGGAAATGTTTAGAAGGACAAAGTCATTTTTTCCCATCAACAGGGTGCAGTAAATCTGTTCTGGAAAATGGAAACTTTTAAATGAGTATTTCCAAAAGCTCCCTGAAGTTCTTTATTGATTTAGAATCTTTTTGCTATGTTGACAAGAGCCTTTGAGACAGGACTTAGAGACTTTTTAATGCCCAGATCTGTGTGGAGCAATAGCAACAACTTAGTTTCTAAAACGCCACAGTGTTGGTTTTCCACTGTTGGACTGAATGAATGTTAAGATGATGTCTACTTGCCTTGTATATATCTGAAGCAGGATAAGTAGGATATGGAAGAAAGAAACTGGTGTCTTCCATTTTCAAGGGTTGGCTCATTAGAAATGCAGCAATGAATTTGCTCTTTTCAAAAATTCTGAAGCTTCACTTACATTCATGGCCGCTTCATACAAAGGTACGAGAAAAACTGGAGAGAGACCAGTTCAAATATCCATTAATAAGGACTCTGTGATTCTCAGTGTTTAGAAAATAAGACCTAAAAAGTGTCAGCCAAACAGAGACAGAGCTTCAAGTATCTCTTGATTGGAAAATGAGAAGTATCCTGGTTTGAGATATATTCTACATGTGTCACGTTTCCTTTTCATTGGTTATTGGTTATTCCTTTTCATTGTTATTTCATTGGTCACAAACTTTCAAAGTCTCCCACTGAGTGCTAATTTCCTATTCTTCTATAACTTTCATGCAAACAATGACTTGGCTTCTTTATATATCAGACAAAATGTTACCAGAGTACCACTACCATTAAAATTGTGTCATGAACAGATTTCTGATCATGCAATGGTTTGAAATCCATCTGTACTTCGTACTAGATATATTATCATAACCAATTTCTTTGCCCTATCTGGGTTCTATTTTTCTTATCTACTGGTGATCCATCAGATCCATAGCATTACAAGGCAGCTTTACAGTGAGGGCTAACGGAGAAATCTAAGGATTGGGGAAAAAAAAGAAAGAATCCTATCAGCTGGTATACTCTGGAAGGTTTCAAAAAGAAAATAATTTGAGCTGGGCTTGGAGAGATGATATAAAGATGTTTAATCACTGGAAAGAAGACATGGCTTTCCAATCAGGAGAGACAGTGGAATTCAGTTAACACTAACTCAGACTAGCTTAAGAAGTGAATTCAAATAAGAGATTAGGAAAGGCATTTGAACTCACTAACTCAGGCTAGCTTAAGAAGTGAATTCAAATAAGAGATTAGGGAAGGCACTTAAATCTCTGAACATATGGACAAAAATAGTAGTTTTATTTATGAACAACTTTGACTTTGAATTCAGATATACTTCAGTTTGGCTTTTGACTTTGCCAATTTCCAAGGACCAGAATCTATACAAATTATTTGGCCAATGTGATTTTCAGTTTCTCAAACTGTAGTATTACAATTGATAATAACTTTCAAGAATGTTGGTGAAATTAGAAAAGATAAGAAGGTAATATTTTTAGCACATTACATGCTACATATTCTGGTTGTTTGATATCAACCTTCTGTAACAAGCCCAAGCTCACTCTGGTCACCACACTCTAAGTCAAGAAATCTGAGATGAGGTGTTGGGACTAGGAAGGGACTTTATTCAGGAGCTAGCTGACTAAGAAGATGGCAGGCTAATACCTCAAAATAATCTTGTCAGGGCTTGGTTGCCAGGTTCTTTTATGGATCAGAGATAGGGTGGAGTGGGAGGTGAGAAAACAAAGCAAAAAAAAAAAACCTGCGCATGTCTCTTAGAATGGCAAGTCTCAGGTAGGGGGATGTGTTAGTTCCACTTGCTTACAGTCATTTCATGTGTGGTGTGAAATGGAACACTTCCTCTCATATCAACAAAGAAAGATGTCACATCTATCTGAGATTCCAGCCTCCACAAATCTGAATTTGGGGGCCTTGCTCGTAAGCAGCAGATAGGGGTGGTGGGTGCTTGACAATGGCTACACAAACAATTCAGGAATGTCACAGTCCTTCACAAGTGGGCAGGGTAAGATTATCTCCCTGAGGCAAGCCATTATTTATGCTTAAGATAACCAAAGGTTATTGATATTGAGGAAACATCAATAACTTCAGATACGCAGATACCATCACACTTCCAGCAGAAAGTGAAGAGGAACTAAATAGCCTCTTGATGAAGGTGAAAGAGGAGCGCGAAAAAGCTGGCTTAAAACTCAACATGCGAAAAACAAAGATCATGGCATCTGGTCCCATCACCTCATTGCAAATAGATGGGGAAACAGTGGAAACAGTGACAGACTTTATTCTCTTGGGCTCCAAAATAACTGCAGGTGGTGACTGCAGCCAAGAAATTAAAAGCTACTTGCTCCTTGGAAGAAAAGTGATGACCAACCTAGTCAGCATATTAAAAAGCAGAGACATTACTTTGCCAGCAAAGGTCTATATAGTCAAAACTATGGTTTTTCCAGTAGTCACATATGGATGTGAGAGTTGGACTATAAAGAAAACTGAGAGCCAAAGAATTGATGCTTATGAGTTGTGGTTTTGGAAGACTCTTGAAAGTCTCTTGGACCGCAAGGAGATCCAACCTGTCCATCATAAAGGAAATCAGTCCTGAATATTCACTAGAAGGACTGATGCTGAAGCTGAAACTCCCATACTTTGGCCACCTCATGTGAAGAACTGATTCATCTGAAAAGACCTTGATGCTGGGAAAGATTGAAGACAGGAGAAGAAGGGACAACAGAGGCTGAGATGGTTGGATGGCATCACCGACTCTATGGACATGAGTTTGAGCAAGCTCTGGGAGTTGGTGACGGACAGGGAAGCCTGGTGTGCTGCAGTCCATGGAGTTGCAAAGAGTCAGACATGACCGAGTGACTGAACTGACTGACTGAAGAGAACAGAAGATAAGACTCTGGGAAGCTGGTCATGTTAACACCATTCATTCAGATGACATAAGACAGTTAAAGCACAACACCTGGAAAAAATAGTAAGCACACAGCAAGAGCCACCTATAAATTCTCTCCTATTGATAGGTATTTCTACAAATGTCAAATTGCTTTTGTTAGTCGGAGACGGCAATGGCACCCCACTCCAGTACTCTTGCCTGGAAAATCCCATGGGCAGAGGAGCCTGGTGGGCTGCAGTCCACGGGGTCACGGAGAGTCAGACATAACTGAGCGACTTCACTTTCACTTTTCACTTTCCTGCATTGGAGAAGGAAATGGCAACCCAGTCCAGTGTTTTTGTCTGGAGAATCCCAGGGACAGGGAAGCTTGGTGGGCTGCCATCTATGGGGTCACACAGAGTCAGACATGACTGAAGTGACTTAGCAGCAGCAGCAGCATCTGCTTTTGTTAGTATCAACATATACTAACATAGTCAACATATAAAACACTGAAAAAAATAAATCATTTATAATCACACAATCTGAAATTTTTAAATGATTACTATTTGATCATATTCTCTCATATTTTTTTGTTTTAAAAACATGCACTCACTTTTGCTTCAGCTAAAAACTATCCATGTGTAATGTTCTCATTCTCTTAATACCTATTTAAGTTACAATACTGACTGGGGGACAGGTGACTGGGTCACTAATGATGTTATCTTAGAACCTAAAATAAACCCTAAAAACTGCAGAAATGCGACATATTGGGCAGAGAACTGGACAGATCTGTTTTTATTAGCTCCCCCATAAGAATATCAGGTTATGGACGTGTCTCTAGATTAAGAATATTTCCCACATTCTAAAACTATTCCTGCCCATCTGCCTTCCACCCCTTCTCAGAGTCAAAATAGGAGTAAAGAATCCTTTCTCTTGGGTTGAATCTTGGTCTTAGGTAAAATTATAAAGAACAATTAAGAAAGGAATAAGCTCTGAGATATAGCGGTCTAGACTTGGTATTGAACCTTACTTTGGACAAAATCTTAATATATTTTTCTTTTATCAGCAAATGTGCTCAGCAACCTTTGTAAGAGTATGTAAATGTAATTCAACTAAAATAGAATGAATTTAGCTTTATTTATTAAATGACTGGAATCTGCTTTTTATATATTGTTTAAAAATAGGCACTAGCATGTTTCTCAGTTGTATCATATAGTATAATGGCACACTGTTCTTATGTAACTGCTACTTCTTGTGTGTAATGTGACTTTGGACAGTTGCTTAACCTGATTGTGCTTAGGCCTTGAAATGGGATAACAATAATACCAACCTCATAGGGATGGCATGGATGAACTAAAATAACATATTATAAATAGTATCCACGCAAAATGTATATGTGTCCATCCATGCCATCCCTATGAGGTAGGTATTATTGCTATCCCATTTCAAGGCCTAATATGTGTGTGCATACATATATAAAGGCTTCCCTGGTGGCTCAGATGGTTAAGTGTCTGCCTGCAACACGGGAGACCCGGGTTCAGTCCCTGGGTTGGGCAGATCCCCTGAAGAAGGAAATGGCAACCCACTCCAGCACTCTTGCCTGGAAAATTCCACGGACTGAGGAGCCTGGTAGGCTACAGTCCATGGGGGTCACAAAGAGTCGGACACGACTGAGCGAGTTCACTTTTCACTTTCATACATATATAAGGGCTTCCCCAGGGGCTCAGTGGTAAAGAATCCACCTGCAAAGCAAGGGACACAAGAAGTACCAGTTCGACCCCTGGGTTAGGAAGACCCCCTGGAGGAGGGCATGGCAACCCACTCCAATATTCTTGCCTGGAGAATCCCATGGACAGATGAGCCCAGCAAGCTATAGTCGATAGGGTCGCAAAGAGTCGGACAAGCCTAAAGCGACCTCCCGTGTACACATGCACAAACATGCATAACATTTTAAGTGTGACACAAGATCAGCGCTGTTTAAACACCAGCCTATCTATTTAAATGTCACTTTTATAATCATTTCCCCTTTCATTTAGCAATGCCCTTCCCTTCATCTTTTTATCCTCTTAACTGTATAATAAACAAAACTCTCAGGAATGTGTAGGAATTTTCCAGTGATTTTCAGCATTCATCTCCATTTTACAGTAGGTCACACATCTCTTTATAAGACTGTTTGACCCATATCAGAGTTTCAGTGTGACAGAACCATTAGTTACCAATTAGATTTACACCCTGTCTTCTTCCTTGCTGGCAGACAGCCAATATTGAACACATAGCTATTCTCCTTGGCACTCAGAGTTGAATCACTTGCTCAGGAGGTGAACTGAAGTATGATCATTCTAATTCAATCACGGGCCATCTGATTAGATCAGTGAGTCATTTGGTGAATGCCATGTGGACAACCCTCCTTGATAGAAACTAAGGGGAAACTTGGGGGCAGGGATGAGGGATAGAGAGAGTGGATGGGGAAGAGGGGGCTTAAAGATTTCTCTCCATAATTAAAGGGAGATCCTGGGAGGAAATGTCTTTCTATTGAGTCTTCTGTTCTGGTGAGTCTTTCTATTGAGTCTTCTGCCTAAAACCTATATAACAGAAGTTTCCTTTTTCTGAAGTTTGTCTCCCTCACTCTAAGATTTTTAAAATCAGGAAGGCTAATTTACTAATCTTGGTATCACCATTCTACATTCCCCACTACAGCCTCAATTCTCAGATTATCTGAACCTACTCTTTGAAGCCGTCACTGAGCCCAGTAGCATGAATAACTTCCTCCTCAGTGCTCCCTCTATATTCTGTTTGTATCTGATCAGTAGGACACCAAAGTAGATCAAACACTGGTTTTAGAATCAAACTTCCTGGGTGTCATAATGTACTCAATTTTTCCTTCCCTTTCTGTTTCCTATTCTTCAAAATAGAGGTATCTACAGTGTGAAGTTTTAGAACTTACACAAGCATTAAATAAGTCAGTTTTGACTAATATAAGTGACTTAAAATAATAAGTCACTATTTACTATTGTAAATAGTGCTTGACATACAGTAAATAATAAATAATTCTTGAGTTTGAAATATAAAAATTCTATTAATAAATTCATTTTAAAACAATTAATTGTTGAAACGTTTCACCAGCTAGATGATGGGGTAACTGGGCTTGGACTCTTAATTTCCATTTATGGGCTTCCCTGGGAGCTCAGGTGGTAAAGAATCTGTCTGCAATGTGGGAAGGAGACCACCCGCAATGCAGGAAACTCGATTCGATTCCTGGGTTGGGAAGATCCTTTGGAGAAGGAAATGGAAACCCACTTCAGTATTCTTGCCTGGGAAATCCCATGGACAGAGGACAGAGGAGCCTGGCAGGGTACAGTCCATGGGATTGCAAGAGTCAGACAAAACCACCACCACCACAAGCCAGCAGAGCACCTTGCAGATAATAGGTGCTCTAGTATCAAGGAGTATTTCCTTCAGTGAAGCCTTAAAAGAAGGAAGAGAAACAATGAAGAAAAAATAAAGCATTTGCCTCTTTTTTGCATTTTTTTCCTTGGTGTGAGAAAGAATTAAATGAACTATAAAGTTAATCTGGTTACCTGTTTCTCCTTTGTGTCTAAATTCAAAATATGTCCTGAGCCTACTGAAGAGGCTTATCTATGAAGGCCTATCGATTCTCTACTGTACAAATGATGCTTTCAGCAGAACGGTACCATTATGACACAATGAACTCTATATTAGGGGTGTGTGGAGCCAAGAAGCATAGTGAGCCAGCTGAAGCCTCTGACAACATCACCACTGTGTGGTCACACAGTCCGGCTGGAGCCTCGGAGAAACTAATTATATTGTAGAGACGGGTCTTCCACAGAGCATAGAACTCCCCCTGCCATGTCAGGCTGCACTAAATGATCATATTCATGAGGTCCACACAGTCTTTCTTGTTTGAGAGTCTGAGAGCTCACCCCCATCTGGGTCCTTAACCACTTGGTTTATGGCCTCTTAGCTTCCCTGGTGGCTCAGATGGTAAAGAATCTGCCTGCAATGTGGGAGACTCGGGTTCAACCCCTGGATCAGGAAGATCTCCTGGAGAAGGGAATGGCAACCCACTCCAGTATTCTTGCGTGGAGAATGCCATGGACAGAGGAGCCTGGTGGGCTATAGACCAGGGGGTCGCAAAGAGTCAGATGCAACTCAGACGTTTCACAATAGAAACTGGAGGATCAGCCCAGCTCCTCTCTCAGGAAGTAATTATCAGGGAAGTTCCCCAGTGTATCAAAAGAATCAGAATGGATTGAGCTTGGTGGATTACAGTAAGTGCTCTTGACTTTTGATATTACCCAAAATTTTCAAGAAGAGCTGAAGTCAGATTCTGGAGCTGTGGCCTCATTCAAGGATGTAAGCAAGCTCAGACATAGTCTGTGATGGATGTCGGACAACTTAATCCTTCATTATTCTGATACTGGTGGAAACTGCAGCTTCTTCCTTGTGCAAAACTTAATTTCTTTGCATATGTCAAGAGAGAGCAGTTATATCTTCAAAGAAGCAACCCAGATTTTTATAGAACTGCAATAATCTTATCATCCTTGGCTGTTCTGTTTACAGAACAGAATTATTTCTCTGATTTTCACCCCATCTGGCTAATTCCAACCCTCTCTGATGAAAATCAGCTCCCTGTTCTGATCCCTGCTCTAAGTTCCATGTCTCTTTTCGTCTCTTTCATATTATCTTATTCTATTCCTCCAATGTACATATGTAATTGTATGTACAATATATAATTATACTTTGTCATCTGGGTGTTTGTTTAAAGTATATCCTTCCCAGCATTTCTCTGCATAAAGATCACCAGAAAGACAATTAAAATGTAGACTTCTGGATATCCTCACAGACTTTTAGAATCATGGTTGAGGGAGGTTGGTCTCACCTTTTTATTGAGTCGGTGATTGGTCTCATATTTTTATTGACACTGAAGTTTGAGAACTGCTTTTCTAACTGTCTGTTAAGCACAGAGGTCATGTAAGTCGCACTGAGCTCTGATATTTCAGTGTTGGACTTAGTGCCTGGCACATAACAGGTTGTTAATAAATTCTTTTTGAATAAATGAAAATAAGAAGTTGAGTACCAAAGACACAGTTGTTAGTAAGTGTAATTCTTCTTATGAAGAAACTGAAAGACAAAGTTTAAGCATATTTCTCCAGGCAAGAATACTGGACTGATAACCATTCCCTTCTCCAGGAGATCTTCCTGACCCAGGGATCGAAACCAGGTCTCCTGCACTGCAGACGGATTCTTTACCATCTGAGCCACCACGGTAGCCCGAGCATACTTCAATTTCACTATTACTGAAACTTCAAAAGAGAGAAGTTGTGTTTGATACACTATCCCATGAAAAAGGCCTTCGAACCTCCAAGAGGAAACTCTTCCATTTCATCCTAGAAGCTGATATATTGGGAAATAGATTTTGCAACCCTCTAGAAATGACTGGCACTCATTTGACTTTTGCCAATTTACTTGAACTTTCTGAGTTCCAGTTTCTTCATCTATAAATCAATAGCTGTGTTAAAATGCAAGCATGAACACATAATTAAATAAGACACAGACATAGAATTGCACTGTTCTTGGCTTTTAAGGACAAGGAATGATAGCCCCTGTCTGCCCTTTTTTAGCAAATTATTTTAAAAACAACCTGGGAAGTTTTAGGCAGGCAGTCAGCACCCTTTGCTCTTTTTTCACCATTGTTAGTCATGTTTCAGGAGCATTGCAGTTCTTAATTGGAATTTTAAAGGATAATGAATATAGCCTTGAACTTGATGTGGCAGAATGTATTTTCTTGATCATCACCATTTTAGGACTATGAGTGGCTTAACATGAATCAATGTGCAAGAGATGTGATTTGGAAACTGAGACGGGAAGATTCAATCACAGAGAAAGCTTTTGTGTAGGGATTATGACCTCTGGCTAAATTGGGATGACGTACCTTTGAACATCATAAAATAATTCATTCAAAAAACATAAGCAATTAACAGATATATTTAGGATTGTTAGAAACTACAATTGTATCTATATTTTAATAGTGCTACAAATATGGATAATATTCAGTCATGGCAAAGGAATAGAGAAAAATCTTTATTTTTTTCTCCCTTACTTAGTTTCTTGGAGAAGGCATTGTAATTGTTTTAGCTCTTTTACTGAAAAAAAAAAAAAAAATGAGACTTGAAAGGCTTAAGAAAGCTTTGGCAACTCCATCTTTTCCAGCTGTGTTAACAAACTTCTGTGAAGCAGATGGGTGGCTGGCTAAAACACTCAGAACTGCAAGCTCTCTTAATCAATTGACACTTCCCAGTGCTATGAAATCCATAATAAAATTAACCCTCCCATAGCTGCTCCAGGAACATCTGGAGTTTGTTATGTCTTTTTCACTTTCACTTCAACTATTAAAAGGAAACTTACTTCAATAACTAACCTTTATCTTTTCTCTGCAAAATTTTATCTTTCCTTTGTAGATAATGCTAGCAAAGTCAGTTTGCTTAAACAATTTTAATTCATTAAATAATTGATCCCTGTCATATTGGAAACAGATGGTTTCGGCATCAACATGTACTTTGGAAGTTAAATAACACCTATAGTGCTATTTAGAACCAGGACAATCAGTGAACCTACAGTTCTCTATGTGTGTGTACTTAGTTGCTCAACAGTATCCAGCTCTTTGCGCCCCCATGGACTGTAGCTGCTCAGACTACTTCATTCATGAGATTTTCGGAGGCAAACATACTGGAGTGGGTTGCCATGCCCTTCTGCAGGGGATTTTCCTGATCCAGGTATAGAACCTGGGTCTCCTGCATTGCAGGTGGATTCTTTACTATCTGAACCACCAGGGAACACATAATTCTCTATAGTAAAGTCGTTCAGTCATGTCCGACTCTTTGCAACCCATGGACTGTAGTCTACCAGGCTTCTCCATCCATGGGACTTTCCAGGCAAGAATACTGGAGTGGGGTGCCATTTCCTTCTCCAGGAGATCTTCCTGACCCAAGGATTGAACCCAGGTTTCCTGCATTGTAGGCAGACCGGTTTTTTCCTACCATCTGAGCCACAATAATTCTCTATAGATACTTGCTAAATATTAATAACATAAAACTATAATGTTCACAGTAGATAAGTTCCTTTCTAATTCATTGATATAATAGGATTCTCAGGTGACTTAGTTGTAAAGAATTCACCTGCCAATGCAGAAGACACAGGAGATGTGGGTTTGATCCTTGAGTCGGAAGATCCCCTGGAGTAGGAAATGACAACCCACTCACATATTCTTCTATGGACAGATGAGCCTGGTGGGCTCCAGTCCATGGACTGCAAAGAGTCAGACATGAGCTACTGACTAAGCACACATGCATATTCATGATAATAGAGAATGTTTGTATGGGCTTAATAGTTTTCAAGGTATTTCTTCTCATAGTAGTGTTTTTGAAATTGTAAGCACTGTATAACAATTTGTATTAATATCCAAATAAAAATAATTGTGATAACATAGCATATAGAATTCCTACCTTTAAAAAAAAATTTAATTTGGTAGCCTTCCTCATCTTTCTGTCTTACCTTTAGCACACAGTAGGGGTGAGGAGAGAGTGTGGACAGCAACTCCACGTGTTGTTGTTGTTCTTAATTATGGGTCTATCTGTTCTATTACACTTTATTAGAGAGGCTAAGTTCATTAATTTAAAATAAAAGCTGGATGACAAATAGGGTGACCAACCAAGTAAGGGGTCCTGGTTTTTCCAAGACTGTCCTTAGTTTTAAATCTGAAAAATCCAGCATCCCATGAACCTCCTGAATTGTGAGCAACTGGGATAGCTGGTCATCAAAATCCAAAGGTCAATTTAATGTGGTTATGAATATTTGTCCCCAGATAGAGTATCTCAAATGTAGAATAAATATACAGATAATGATCAACTTCATTTTGCTTTGGGTTCAAACTAGAAGGTAAGTTCTCTGACTTTTCTATTGGAAAATGCTGCTGAGTCTTCATAAACTTGCCTATTTTGCTTCCCTGTTGAGATTTTTTTTAAATTTGTTTATTTTAATTTGAGGCTAATTACTTTACCATATTGTAGTGGTTTTTGCCATACACTGACATGAATCAGCCATAGGTTTACATGTGTTCCCCATCCTGAACCCCCTCCCACCTTCCTACCCATCCCATCCCTCTGGGTCATCCCAGTGCACCAGCCCTGAGCACCCTGTCTCATGCATTGAACCTGGACTGGTGATCTGTTTCACATATGATAATATATATGTTTCAATGGTATTCTCTCAGATCATCCTACCCTTGACTTCTCCCACAGAGTCCAAAAGACAATTCTATACATCTGTGTCTTTTTGCTGTCTCGAATATATGGTTATTGTTCAGTTCAGTTCAGTTCAGTTCAGTCACTCAGTGGTGTCCAACTCTTTGCAACCCCATGAAGTGCAGCACGCCAGGCCTCCCTGTCCATCACCAACTCCTGGAGTTCACCAAAACTCATGTCCATCGAGTTGGTGATGCCATCCAGCCATTTCATCCTCTGTCATCCCCTTCTCCTCCTGCCTCCAATCCCTCCCAGCATCAGAGTCTTTTCCAATGAGTCAACTCTTTGTATGAGGTGGCCAAAATATTGGAATTTCAGCTTTAGCATCATTCCTTCCAAAGAACACCCAGGACTGATCTCTTTTAGAATAGACTGGTTGGATCTCCTTGCAGTCCAAAAGGGTTATTGTTACCACCTTTCTAAATTCCATATATATGCATTAGTATACTGTTTTGGTGTTTTTCTTTCTGGCTTACTTCACTCTGTATAATAGGCTCCAGTTGCATCCATCTCATTAGAACTGATTCAAATGTATTCTTTTTATTAGCTGAGTAATATTCTATTGTGTATATGTACCACAGCTTTCTTATCCATTGATCTGCTGATGGACATCTAGGTTGCTTCCATGTCCTGGCTATTATAAACAGTGCTGTGATGAACATTGGGGTACACGTGTCTCTTTCAATTCTGGATTCCTCAGTGTGCATGCCCAGCAGTGAGATTGCTGGGTCATATGGTAGTTCTATTTCGAGTGTTTTAAGGAATCTCCACACTGTTTTCCATAGTGGCTGTACTAGTTTGCATTCCCACCAACAGTGTAAGAGGGTTCCCTTTTCTCCACACCCTCTCCAGCATTTATTGCTTGTAGACTTTTGGATAGCAGTCATTCTGACCATGTGAGCTGGTACCTCATTGTGGTTTTGATTTGCATTTCTCTGATAATAAATGATGTTGAGCATCTTTTCATGTGTTTGTTACCCATCTGTATGTCTTTGGAGAAATGTCTGTTTAGTTCTTTGGCCCATTTTTTGATTGGGTCATTTATTTTTCTAGAATTGAGCTGCAGGAGTTGCTTGTATATTTTTGAGATTAATTCTTTGTCAGTTGCTTCATTTGCTATTATTTTCTCCCATTCTGAAGGCTGTCTTTTCACTTTGCTTATAGTTTCCTTCATTGTGCAAAAGCTTTTACGTTTAATTAGGTCCCATTTGTTTATTTTTGCTTTTATTTCCATTACTCTGGGAGGTGGGTCATAGAGGATCCTGCTGTGATTTATGTTGGAGAATGTTTTGCCTATGTTTTCCTCTGGGAGTTTTATAGTTTCTGGTCTTACATTTAGATCTTTAATCCACTTTGAGTTTATTTTTGTGTATGGTGTTAGAAAGTGTTCTAGTTTCATTCTTTTACAGTTTTCCCAGCACCACTTGTTAAAGAGATTGTCTTTTCTCCATTGTATATTCTTACCTCCTTTGTCAAAGATAAGGTGTCCATAGGTGCATTGATTTATCTCTGGGCTTTTTATTTTGTTCCATTTATCTATATTTCTGTCTTTGTGCCAGTACCATACTCTCTTGATGACTGTAGCTTTGTAGTAAAGCCTGAAGTCAGGCAGGTTGATTCCTCCTGTTCCAGTCTTCTTTCTCAAGATTGCTTTGGCTATTCAAGGTTTTTGTATTTCCATACAAATTGTGAAATCATTTGTTCTAGTTCTGTGAAAAATACCATTGGTAGCTTGATAGGGAAATGGCAACCCACCCCAGTGTTCTTGCCTGGAGAATCCCAGGGACAGGGGAGCCTGGTGGGCTGCCATCTATAGGGTCTCACACCGACTGAAGCGACTTAGCAGCAACAGCAACAGCTTGATAGGGATTGCATTGAATCTATAGATTGCTTTGGGTAGTATACTCATTTTCACTATATTGATTCTTCTGATCCATGAACATGGTATATTTCTCCATCTATTTGTATCCTCTTTGATTTCTTTCACCAGTGTTTTATAGTTGTTTATATATAGGTCTTTAGTTTCTTTAGGTAGATATATTCCTAAGTATTTTGTTCTTTTCACGGTGAATGGAATTGTTTCCTTAATTTATCTTTCTGTTTTCTCATTGTTAGTGTATAGGAATGCAAGGGATTTCTGTGTGCTAATTTTATATCCTGCAACTTTACTATATCCGTCGATTAGTTCTAATAATTTTCTGGTAGAGTCTTTAGAGTTTTCTATGTAGAAGTTCATGTCATCTGCAAACAGTGAGAGTTTTACTTCTTATTTTCCAATTTGGATTCCTTTTATTTCTTTTTCTGCTCTGATTGCTGTGGCCAAAACTTCCAAAACTATGCTGAATAGTAGTGGTGAGAATGGGTGCCCTTGCCTTGTTCCTGACTTTAGGGGAAATGTTTTCAATTTTTCACCATTGAGGATAATGTTTGCTGTGGGTCTGTCATATATAGCTTTTATTATGTTGAGTTATGTTCATTCTATTCATGCTTTCTGGAGGGTTTTTGTCATAAATGGATCCTGCTGATATTTTAATATGTACAGTGAAAAATCAAGATATAAATGTCAAAGCATTAACAAGTGACATCTCCCAAATGCCTAGAGTTTCTGACCAAGTTAGAAAAAAGGCACTGAAGTTCATAATTGTCAAAATGAATGCTGTTTTGCCCTTTTTAAGAAAGATTTTATCATGGAAGGGGATTTTACAGGGCCGGTTCAGGTGGCTCCCTGTAACCTTTTATATAGTACCTAGTATCTAGCATCTAGTACCTAGTACAACGGCAACACCTAATACCTTTTCCTAGTTCTTACCTCTTTTTGCATGGTATCTTTTCTTAGTATTAATGATAATAAAAATTTTCCCCTACTGAAAATGAAGTAAACTATATTCAGGACCCCTAGATGGTATTAGATTCCTGTATCAATAGATGTTCAACAGGATTTATCTATTATCCCTACTGCATACCTAAAAAGTAAATATTATTAATCCCTGTGAGAAAATTCAGAAATAATATCTGAACTCCGGTCCAATTACATTCCCACTAAAACCAGTCTATAGTTGATACGGAGATTGCTTATCATGAACATAGATACTTTGAGTCACTAAAAAATCCTTTTAGTATAGAACTGTCTCTCTTCTCCCAGCCATACCTTTTGCTATCAGACTTGATGAGGAGAATTTCCAGGTAAGGAGGGGACAGATCATTTTGGCTGTGCGATTTTCAGTGGTTTAAAAATAGTCACACTATTTGCAGCACAGGAGTAACTGCTTTAGTGAAACGCTTTCAAATAGATTTCAACTTGCTTATGAGTTCTTGGAAGACAGGCCATACTGATGTGTATTAGCTCACTCACTCTTAAGTTTTGTTTTATAGTGTAGGCTAACTTGTGGGGGTAATTAGCCTCCCTCTATTAGCACCTCATTCCAAACTTCTTCATCATTCACTAAGTTCTCAGTCCTTGGTCTGCACCAGAATGATCTGCAGAAATTTACAAATAAAACACAAACAAATTCCAAGGTCTCATTCCAAACCTACCACACCCATTTGATTTTTAAAGGTGGAAAGTATTATTTTTCCCAAAAAAAAAAAAAAAATTCACAGGTAATTCTGATGCAAAATTAACGTTGAAGACTGATGCATTCTTTTTTATTAAGTTTTTTTAACATGGACCTTTAAAAAAAAAGTTTTCATTGAATTTGTTACAATATTGCTTCTGTTTTAGGTTTAGTGTTTTGGCCACAAGGCATCTGAGATCTTAGCTCCCTGACCAAGGATGGAACCACATTCTCTGTAGTGGAAGGTGAAGTCTTAACCACTGGGCAACCAGGGAAGTCACAAGGGTTGACACATTCTTCACGCAACACATGGTTTCTTGTTGGGATAAGAATCTTGAAGAAGAAGAATGATACATTTTAGTTGATTGGGTTGAGATGTTGATTAAAAGCCATCTGTCCCAGTTTGTCAGATGTTAATCTCAATGGACAATCTCATTCACTTACATTCTATCACTTTATTTTCATTTCTCTTCACCATCTTAGAATACTCTGGATAGTCTGTCCTGATCAAAAGGTGTTAGCTCATTCTTGAAGTAAGGCTCAATAGCTCTCTCTTTAGTAAAGAGAGCAAGGAGTTTGCCTGCAGTGAGCGCAAGAGCAGTGGGAGCGAAGAGTATGCAGAGAGCCACATACTCTGCTGTGAGAGTTGGAGTTTAACCAAGGAGGAATCAGCATTCCAGAATCCACCTAGAGGCCTCCAGTGGCCAGGCAGGGACAGCCCCATTTAAATACTATGCAGACGTGTGTGCTCAGTTGTGTCCAACTCCTTGTGACCCCATGGCTTCCCAGATAGCACAGTGGTAATGAATCTGCCTTCCAATGCAGGAGACATGGGTTTAACCTCTGAGTTAGGAAGATCTCCGAGAGAAGGAAATGGCAACCGACTCCAGTATTCTTGCCTGGAAATTCCATGGACAGAGGAGTCTGGTGGGCTACAGTCCATGGGGTCACTAACAGTAGGAAATGACTGAGTATGCGTGCACATAAATGGCTTTCTGCATATACTGCCTTAAAGCACAGTACCCAGAATCTCAGTAGAGAAAGCCCACTTTAGGATTTAAATTAAGAACAGAAGCTTTAACATAACTCTTGAGCAAAAGCAGAAATTCAGTTAAATTGTCATCATGCTCTAAGTCTGGGCTAGAGAAAGTTCTTTTGATGCTATGTAGGTTTCAGGCATTAAATCAATCAAAACAGTGCACAGATCATGAACCCAAAGGGAGCAGTCTGATAAGATGTTAAAGAGAAATTATGACAATAATAATGATATTAACACATAATATTCTGCAAGTCTTTACTATGATAGACTTTCTTCCAAACATCTCACATGCATTGTATCAATATTTCTGATTATCTTAAGTAGTCACTATTACTATCCCCATCATGCAGCTGAGGCTTTTGAGGCTCCAAGAGTTCAAAGCATTTATCTGAGGTTGCATAGCAAGGAAGAGTCAGTGATGGGATCAAAGTATAAATCTGACTTACTTCAAAAGTTTATAGTTCTATTTCTTTTGCTTGCTTCCAAAAGACTGTTTTATTAAGCACGGATATCTGAGAAATTTAGTTCAACAACTTACTGCAATTTTAAGAAAGAATTTTCAGTATAAAAGGGCTTCAAGAACCCAACCAAGAAAGAATTATTACTGAATTATCAGAAAGACCTTTCACTCGTCATTTTGAAACATGCAGCCAAGAGAGAATGTTATACACAGTCTTACATGTTACTAAACTCTCTGTTATGTATCTATTTGTTGATTTTCTAAATGGGTTCCTACAACAAGCAACCTTCTCCCTGCTTGCCTGTTTTTGTTTTTTTTTCCTCGAAGTGATAGCCTCTCAATCTGAAGGAAAGTATGCTTTTCAAGTCAGATATTTATGTCTGTGTGAGATTACTTACATTGTCTCAGTTCTCTAATAAACAGAATTGATAGTATTGGGATGAACTTCTAACAAATTCCAAACAATATGCTTCCCAGACCTATAGCTCTTCTCTGACAGCTCACCAAGATGGTAAATTTAACAGTTTCATAAATTTGTGTAATGGTAAACAAATGACTAATAAATGTCTGGATGTTCAAGGAAAACATTCAAATGAACATATTGCAGAAATAAATAAATGGCCATTAAAAGCTTAACAGTGACTGTCATAATGTTAACCCATAGCCTGGGAAGACATGGTGGTTTGGGAAAATAAATGGACAAATGGACAAATTATTAATGGCTGTGCTTTTAAAAAATGGATGTTTATTCAGCAATATAAATAGGACCTAAGTCCAAAGAGGAAGTCTCTCAGCTTCTGGCAATAGCTATCATAATCTTATAATAATCAAATGATAGAACCACAAGCTCCAGTAAATTTCAACAAATGGTCTATTCTGCCCCTTTAAATCATTTAGATTGTAGTTTTTTAAATGTTCTTTTTATCTCTAAGGGAGCCAGTTCAAGACCTACTCTGATAATAAGTTGCACCACCCTAATAGTTTAGAAAATATTATGTATTAAATAATAAAATGTCCTTCCTGCTTGCCATCATGTAATCAACCATTTCATCTTCATTCTTTTTTTGTAGTCTCTCTTGTATCCATGCCACGTCCAATATTCCAGACTAATGTCACACCCCTGCTCACTAAAGAATTTTTGATAGTATACTAGTTGACACTCTTGCTTCTTAAATCGTTCTCTTCATTAACCCTTTCCCATGGTAGCTTTCCCAAGTCAAGTCTCTAATCCCATTTCTCCCTTCCTCAAAATATTCAGTGTCTGAGGACAGACTAAAATCTTAAAAGCTTAGTTTGAAAAGAAACACAGTCAATAACTCGAACTGTTTTTATGTGAAAGTTAGGAGTCTTCAGGTGGCAAGTGAAAACCTAATTTAAGAGGCTTAAGACCAAAAAAAAAGAAGAAGGGAAGGAAGGAAGGAAGAAAGAAGAAAGGAAAGAAGGAAGGAAGGGGGGAAAGAAAAAGAAAGAAATGAAGGAAGGGGTTAATTTATTAACTTCAGTGTTGGCCTCAGTCAGGGCCAGCTCCAGCTCCAAGTGTTCCAGTGATGTCACTGGATTCGTTCCTAGTCCTTCCTTTGGCTCAGCTTCTCCTCTGCTGGATTTACTGGCAGGAAACCTCTCCAAAAGAGAAAAAGAATGACTGCCAGCACCTCTGGCTTCAGATCCCATCCTATAGTAACCCCAGGGAAGTGATGCCTCTTTCAAAATAATGCCAACCAAGGCTGCTAGTTTTTTTCCCCTGAATCCACCACTGATGCCAGTAGGAAGAGATACACTGGCTGCTCCAGCCTAAATCACTTGCCCAGTTTATGAGATTAGAATTATATCAGCCACACCCCCTTCAGAAGGGCTGGAAGCAGGAGAGGGATGGTTCCCTAAAGAAATTCTTTAAATATTATGACATAAAAGAGATAAAGATCTTGGTCGGTGAAGAACAACAGATATCCATGGTCTATTTCTACTCTTCTTTCCCTCAACCTTACCTCATACTTATATAATTGAAAGGGATTTGATTTAGGTCATACCTGAATGGTCTAGTGGTTTTCCCCACTTTCTTCAATTTAAGTCTGAATTTGGCAATAAGGAGTCCGTGATCTGAGCCACAGGCAGCTCCCGGTCTTGTTTTTGCTGACTCTATGGAGCTTCTCCATCTTTGGCTGCAAAGAATATAATCAATCTGATTTCGGTGTTGATCATCTGGTGATGTCCATGTGTAGTCTTCTCTTGTGTGGTTGGAAGATGATGTTCGCTATGCCAATGTGTTCTTTTGGCAAAACTATTACCTTTGCCCTGCTTCATTCTGTACTCCAAGGCCAAATTTGCCTGTTACTTTAGGTGTTTCTTGATTTCTTACTTTTGTGTTCCAGTCCCCTATAATGATAAGGGAATGGTATAATCTTTTGGGGGTGTTAGGTCTTGTAGGTTTTCCTTCATAGAACCATTCACCTTCAGCTTCTTCAGCATTATTGGTTGGGGCATAGACTTGGATTACTGTGATATTGGAAACGAACAGAGATCATTCTGTTGTTTTTGAGTTTGCATCCAAGTAATGTATTTTGAACTCTTTTGTTGACTATGATGGTCACTCCATTTCTTCAAAGGGATTCTTGCTCACAGTTGTAGATGTAATGGTCATCTGAGTTAAATTCACCCATTCCAGTCCATTTTAGTTCACTGATTCCAAAATATTGACCTAACATTCCAGGTTCCTATGCAATATTGCTCTTTACAGCATCAAACTTGACTTCTATCTCCAGTCACATCCACAACTGGGTGTTGTTTTTGCTTTGACTCTGTCTCTTTATTCGTTCTGGAGTTATTTCTCAACTGATCTCCAGTAGCATATTTGTCACCTACTGACCCGGGGAGTTCATCTTTCAGTGTCCTATCTTTTTGCCTTTTCATACTGTTCATGGGGTTCTCAAGGCAAGAATGCTGAAGTGATTTGCCATTCCCTTCTCCAGTGGACCACATTTTGTCAGAACTCTCCACCATGACCCGTCAGTCTTGGGTGGCCCTACGTGGCATGGCTCATAGTTTCATTGAGTTAGACAAGGCTGTGGTCCATGTGATCAGACTGGTTAGTTTTCTGTGATTGTGACTTTCAGTCTTTCTGCCCTCTGATTGGGAAGGATAAGGTTTGTGGAAGCGTCCTGATGGGAGAAACTGACTGAGGGGGAAACTGGGTCTTGTTCTGATAGAAAGGGCCATGTTCAGTAAATCTTTAATCCAATTTTCTGCTGAAGGGCAGGGCTGTGTTCCCTCCCTGTTATTTGACCTAAGGCCAAACTATGGTGGAGGTAATGAAGATAATGGCTACCTCCTTCAAAAGGTCCTATGTACACACTGCTACACTCAGTACCTCCAACCCTGCAGCAGGCCACCATCTAAATCAAATCCCTTAGTGGAAGCAACAAATAGATTCAAGAGATTAGATCTGATAGACAGAATGCCTGAGGAACTATGGATGGAGGTTCCTGACATTGTATGGGAAACAGGGATCAAGGTCATCCCCAAGAAAAAGAAGTGCAAAAAGGCAAAATGGTTGTCTGAGGAGGCCTTACAAAGAGCTATGAAAAGAAGAGAAGCTAAAGGCAAAGGAGAAAAGGAAAGATATACCCATTTGAATGAAGAGTTCCAAAGAACGGCAAGGAAATATAAGAAGCCTTCTTCAGTGATCAATGCAAAGAAATAGAGGAAAACAACAGAATAGGAAAGACTAGAGATCACTTCAAGAAAATTAGAGATACCAAGGGAACATTTCATGCAAAGATGGGCATAACAAAGGACAGAAATGGGATGGCCCTAACAGAAGCAGAAGATATTAAGAAGCAGTGGCAAGAATACACAGAACTATAGAAAAAGATCTTCATGACCCAGATAATCATGATGGTGTGATCACTCACATAGAGCCAGACATTCTGGAATTCAAAGTCAAGTGGGCCTCAGGAAGCATCACTACAAACAAAGCTAGTGGAGGTGATGGAATTCCAGTTGAGCTATTTCAAATCCCATGATGATATGAAAGTGCTGCACTCAATATGCCAGAAAATTTGGAAAACTCAGCAGTAGCCACAGGGCTGGAAAAGGTCAGTTTTCATTCCAATCCCTAAGAAAGGCAATGCCAAAGAATGCTCAAACTACTGCACAGTTGCACTCATCTCACATGCTAGCAAAGTAATGCTCAAAATGCTACAAGCCAGGCTTCAACAGTACATGAACCATGAACTTCCAGATGTTCAAGCTGGCTTTAGAAAAGGCAGAGGAACCAGAGATCAAATTGCCAACATCTGCTGGATCATGGAAAATGTGAGAGAGTTCCAGGAAAACATCTATTTCTGCTTCATTGACTACACCAAAGCCTTTGACTGTGTGGATTACAATAAAATGGAACATTCTTCAAGAGATGGGAATACCAGACCACCTGACCTGCCTCTTGAGAAACCTGTATGCAGGTCAAGAATCAACAGTTAGAACTGGACATGAAACAGGCTGGTTCCAAATCGGGAAAGGAGGACATCAAGGCTATATATTGCTTATTTAACTTATATGCAGAGTACATCATGTGAAATACTGGGCTGGATGAAGCACAAGCTGGAATCAAGATTGCTGGGAGAAATATCAGTAACCTCAGATATGCAGATGATATCACCCTTATGGCAGAAAGCAAAGGAGAACTAAAGAACTTCTTGATAAAAATGAAATAGGAGAGTGAAAAAGTCAGCTTAAAACTGAACATTCAGAAAACTAAGATCATGGCATCCAGTCCCATCACTTCCTTGCAAATAGATGGAGAAACAATGAAAACAGTGAGAGAATTTATTTATTTGTGGTTCAAAAATCTGCAGATGGTGACTACAGCCATGAAATTGAAAGATGCTTGCTCCTTGGAAGAAAAGTTATGACCAACCTAGATGGCATATTAAAAAGCAAAGACATTACTTTGCCAACGAAATTCCATCTGGTCAAAGCTATGGTTTTTCCAGTTGTCACGTAGGGATGTGAGTGTTGGACTATAAAGAAAGCTAAGCACCAAAGAATTGATGGTTTTGAACCATGGTGTTGGAGAAGACTCTTGAGAGTCCCTTGGACTGCAAGGAGATCCAACCAGTCCATCCTAAATGAAATCAGTCCTGAATATTCATTGGAAGGATGGATGCTGAAGCTGAAACTCCAATATTTTGGCCACCTGATGCGAAGAACTGACTCATTGGAAAAGACCCGGATGCTGGGAAAGATTGAAGGTGGGAGGAGAAGGGGATGACAGAGGATGAGGTGCTTGGATAACATCACCGACTCAATGAACATGAGTCTGAATAAACTCCAGGAGTTGGCGATGGACAAGGAGGCCTGGGGTGCTGCAGTCCATGGAGCTGCCAAGAGTCAGACCCAACTGAGTGACGGATCTGAACTAAACTGAGTGACCTCATACATACTGTGTGATTAAGCTAAACAAAAATGTCCATTGTTCTCCATATTTCTCTGTCAGTGTTTCTTTCATTATTAGGTTTTCACAGAATCTCACTAATTCCTCAATAGGAAAAATTGATAAATTGGAGTTTATCAATTTATCAATTTATCACAAAATGCTAACATGATTTATTAATACAGCTGCCAAACAAAACTACCAGATGCCCAGTTAAGTTTGCATTTC
The DNA here is from genome assembly GCA_917880005.1 of Nanger dama. Classification (NCBI taxonomy): domain Eukaryota; kingdom Metazoa; phylum Chordata; class Mammalia; order Artiodactyla; family Bovidae; genus Nanger; species Nanger dama. The sequence goes on from CAKJTW010000075.1 coordinate 3,336,758, forward strand.
ATATAAATAGTAACATTTTTAGATCCGCATGTTCCAACATTGCATGGGATACAGTTTTACTAAAAAGTATTTGCTGTTTAATCTGAAATTTAAACTTAATTGGATGTTTCTGTATTTTTATTTGCTCCATCTTATCACCCTATTATCTAAGAAAATACACAGATTTTCCAAATTTATTTGATCTGAGACTTTTTTTTCTCAAATTCTTCCTAGATAAGTGTTGCACAGTTTGCTTCAAGAGAAGCTACGGTAACTCATATCTCAATAATTTAATGAAAATTCAGCATTCTATCACATGTACACTCATTTCACACCATGTGTAGTTTTCTTAGCCATCACCCTATGAAGTGAAATTATTTTCATTGAACAAAGAGCTGGAAGAAGGAGAAAGCACTTGAAATGCAAAATATATTACCCCCAAATAGAAATTGATGTCTGATGAGCAATACAAAAGAAATCGGCATTTATTCATATTTTTGCCCCTGATTTGTTGCACATGAATAAAGCTGATGAAAAAATACTTCCAAGATACAAGAACAAATATATTCTTTAAAAAAATGATACCTACCGAGTGATGAAAACGTTTATATCTCTCCCTTTTACACTACACTGAAAACAGAGATCCATCAGCCACCTCTTAGCCATGATGTGTTATGTCAAAAGATTCACTACAGGCTATCTGCACATGTAATTTAAACTATCCAATAAATTAAAAGTGTGTGTGTGTGTGTGTGTGCATATGAAAAAGCCTGTGGGAGATATCTTTCCAAAATTATCACTAGGAAAGATATTTGTTTAAAAGAACACTCATACGTAAGGTTTTCCTTTCTTTATTATTTTTCTCTGTGTTATGGAAGTTACCTAATATCACATCTGGAAATGGAAATGTCTGGGAGAAATGTCACTCATTGCAGAGGGCAAGAAGCAGAAACCTGAGATAAATGTGCCTCTGTCAAACGGAAGCAGACAAAATTACTGTCGGAAAGAAGCCAGACATCCCCTAGTGCTCTTTCAGATAATATATTATAAATGCCAAAACTTTCATCAAATAAATAATAAAATAGACATTTAATCCAGTTATACATGGATAGTTTAAATACAAAGAGGAATATAAAAGAATAAAATTTCTAAAAAAAAAAAAAAAAACTATGTTCTTTTTGTCTTCATTTCCTATTTTGGTCAGTAAACTGTCCTTGATAGATACTGGGGAGAACTCTATGACTCCTGCATGCTCCTAAGGTCTTTTATTCTAAGAGAAAAATCATGCAGATGGTTGTTTACATCCATGGGATGAGGGCTTAGAAAGTGATAGTATGTAGAAGTGCTTGTGATTAAACCTATACATTTGTTTCAACTTCCTTCTTTGACTTTCTAAGCTCTATATTCTATTCATCACCTGCTCCTGAGCCTGTCCTTTAGTTTACTGCTTTGGTTCCTTTTGACTTGGTTGTTTTATTGTTGGAGTTCTTTCTATGTCATTACAAAAGAAGATGCCTAGCAAGCAAGACTTCCACAAGACTTTCCTATGGAAAGGTGTATTCTAATACATTCATATTTTAATGTTCCACTATTATTATAGAATACTTTACTAGATGATTCATCCTTTCATTAATTATCACATGGAAGAAGAAACAAAGTTCCTCGAAAACAAAAATCTGTAGAAAGACAACTCAATTTTTGCAAAAATTTTCCAAAACTGGAGCTATAAGAGATTATTCTTTCAAGAGTCACAGAGATAAAGGAAATTTTCTGCCTTCCATTAATTTTGCATTTTGAGTAAATTTTCCTAACATACAACAATTCAGTTCAGTTCAGTCGCTCAGTCGTGTCTGACTCTTTGTGACCCCATGAATCACAGCACGCCAGGCCTCCCTGTCCCTCACCAACTCCCGGAGTTCACTCAAACTCACGTCCATCGAGTCAGTGATGCCATCCAGCCATCTCATCCTCTGTCATCCCCTTTTCCTCCTCCCGCCAATCCCTCCCAGCTTGAGTCTTTTCCAATGAGTCAACTCTTCGCATGAGGTGGCCAAAGTACTGGAGTTTGAGCTTTAGCGTCATTCCTTCCAAAGAAATCCTAGGGATGATCTCCTTTAGAATGGACTGGTTGGATCTCCTTGTAGTCCAAGGAACTCTCAAGAGTCTTCTCCAACACCACAGTTCAAAAGCATCAATTCTTCAGCGCTCAGCTTTCTTGACAGTCCAACTCTCACATCCATATATGACTACTGGAAAAACCATAGCCTTGACTAGACGGACCTTTGTTGGCAAAGTAATGTCTCTGCTTTTCAATATGCTATCTAGGTTGGTCATAACTTTTGTTTTAAGGAGTAAGCGTCTTTTAATTCCATGTCATGGAAAGGATTATATCTGCATTAATCAATATTAACATAGTCCTTGTCACAAAGTAGGCACCTGTGAATAAAAAATTGCTACATGAATCAATGAATTAATGACATGGAACCTAGAATGGTTTCTTATGACAAAATAAATCTAAATAATTTTTTCTATAAAGAAAAAGTTTTAATGTATCCAAGTAATTATTGTTGGATAGGTTACCTAGGTTATATGTCAATATTGACTTAGGTCTTACTTTTTCTATATCATTGTTCTCAACTCTCAGTCTATCTACTTCTAATTGGCATTTCTAAGACAGAAAACACAAAGTCATACAGAAAACAAAAAAATACTCAAAGTGATTTTAATTCTGTCCACCAATGGTGTTGACTTGGAAACTTTTTCCTGGACTACCTAAAGCAAACAACTGCTAAAAGTACCAATCCATTTTTCAAATATAACTCTATAAGTTATCATAGTTATTATCTTCATTTATATTGTTTAAGAAGACTTTGCTAATATGTTTATCAATTGATATATATGTGCACATATTTTTTTATTTGTAGGAACAGTCCAGTGAATGTACTGAGCGATAAAATTAATGCATATTGTTAATTAATTGTTACTTCGGCTGATCCAAGTCAAAGTTTTCCCTAGTCATTAGGCACCAGTGTTAACACGGTCACTTTCATTTTTAAAAAATCATTAAAGTAGTACTTTGAGGGCTTCTACTGCATAAATATGAGTTGTAATACTAAGGTTACTATCAGAGAAAATAATTGTTTATGTTCTGTGGAAATTAGGAATCTTTATTAATGTAAGCAGACTTCATGGCTATTTCTAAGACATTAAAAACAGCTTTAATGCTTCAGTATACCGTCTATTTTCATTTGTGGGAAAAGAACTTTAGTAAATGTCAATATTTATTTTGGAGAATTTGAGTGAATATCAAGGTAAATATTGAGTTGCAGAGAAAGCAGCTTTCTAAAGTAAAAATTGAATTCTTATATGTTTAGTAACAAAGTTTATGTTTTAAGAATCAGTTGGCATACATTATTTATTATATATTGGCATATATTATTAATTACCAATGGACTTATATTATTTATCAGTCTTTTTGTTTTTAAGAAATGTTTGCTCTCTGGCATGGATGCCCAATTACATAAAGTAAGGAAGTGATGGACTGCCCAGACCATGACTTCACATTTCTTTTAGTACAAGAAACATTTCTTAAATGTTTCAAATTCTAAAGCTCCAAACATCTCTAATGGAGGCAAGTAAATATGAGGCAGCACAAAAAGCAAAATCAAAAAAAGGTTAAGCAAGCAAGAAAATAATGAAAACATTTGGAGTCTCACAGATTCAGATTAAATTACTGCTCTCCCATTTACAGCTGGGTGGCAATGGACAATTCACTTATTTAAGGTTAAGTCATCTGTAAAGTAGAAATATGAATGTCGATCCCATAACAACTGTGCAAATGGAATCTGATAATAAAATGCCTGACTCTGAAACTCACTCCTCACCCTACCACTCAAATTACTTAATGGATTTAATTTTTAGGATGCCCATTTTGGGCTCCTGGTGGTCCAGTGGTTTAGAATCCACCTTGCAATGCAGGGAACACACGTTTGACCCTTGCTCCAGGAATTTCCCACATGCCTCAAGGCAACTCAACCTGTGTAGGGCAACTACTAAGCCTGTGCCCTAGAGCCCATGAGCTGCAACTAAGGAAGCCCACATGCCCTACAGCCCTTGCTCCACAACATTGCTCTCACCACAATGAGAAACCTCTGCACCGCAACTAGAGAGCAGCCCTTGCTTGCTGCAACTATAGAAAGCTCATGAGCAGCAGCAAAGACCCAGGGTAGCCAAAAAAAAAAAAAAAATAGAAAGCCCATCTTGCCAAAATGAAAAATACTGTTAAACATAGAGTTACTATGTGACCCACAAATTCCTGTCCTAGATATTGTACTCAGGATAATAGAAAATATATTTCCACACAAACTTGTATGTAAATGTTCATAGGTGTTTACAACAGGCAAAAAGTGGAAAAATCAAATGCTCATCAACTGATGAGTGGATAAATAAAATTTAATATATCATACAATAAATATTATACAGTAATAAAAAAGAATGAAGTCCTAATATTTGTCATAACATGAGTGAAGTTTAAAAATGTTATGCTGAGTGAAAGCCAGGCACAAGAGACTACGTGTGCGCTATTCCATTTATACCAAATCTCCAGAATACATAAATCTATAGGTACAGAGAGTAGATTAGCAGTTTCCAGAGGTGGGGATGAGGCATAGAAAATGGAGAGTGACTAGTAATGGAATCAAGGGTTTTATTTTTTTGGAGGATCATGAAAATACTCTGGGGCTTTTCAGGTGGCACCAGTGGTAAAAAACATGCCTACCAATGCAGGAGACCTAAGAGACGCAGGCTGGATCCCTGGGGTCTGGGACATCCCCTGGAGGAGGGCATGGCACACTCACTCCAGTAGTCTTGCCTGGAGAATCCCAAGGACAGAGGAGCTTGGTGGACTACAGTCCATGCGGTTGCCAAGAGTCACAGTGACTGAAGTGACTTAGCACTCATGAAAATACTCTGAAATTGGACAGTGGTAATGGCTGTATAACTACATGAATATACTAAAAATTAAAGAATTATGTGCTTCAAGAGAGTGAATTTTATGGTATGTGAATCATCTCTCAAAAAAAAGTAGAATGTTCAATGTCACACCTCACCTATCAGACCACATATTATTTCTCACAGCAAATAATCAATAATCCTAAACCCGCTTTCAAAAATAAGTAAAAGTCAGAGGTTTCAAAACCCATGCAACAACAGATATTTCTAAAAATTTTTTAAATCTTTCATAATAAACAAAGGATAGTTTTCTTTTTATAGATGCTTTCAGCAAATCCATGTCACCTCTCAAATTACGCAGATGTCTAAATATGATCATGTACAGCAAAAGTAGATAAACAGAAATAGCTTAATTGTGGGACCAAAAGAACACTCTTTCACCTGTTGATGAGAATGTTCCCAAATATGGAGATGAGTAAACTTGTGTCTCCCAAAACAGCTTTCCCATCCCCAAATTTCATGTACCTTTTCTTTTGCCTAAAGACCTGCCATAGGCAAAGAATGGTGTGACCCGAAAGCACTGACAGGCACCCACATCCACCTGCATCACTGGAGCTAACTGATTCTGTTTCACATATTAACTAAGAGATGGGAGAGTGGAGGCTCAGAGTGGGATGTTATCTGACTCCAGGATCCCAGATAGGAGCTCTCAGAGGCAATGTTCCACCAACCCACAGTTACCTATGAGGGACAGCTTCTCCCCTCACAGCACTGCTTCCAGGGAACAGCCTTTAATAGCTGATGAGAGAGAATCACTAGAAAGTAATGGTCATAGGCAAAATATTCTCCGACATAAATCACAACAGGATCCTCTATGACCCACTTCTTAGAATATTGGAAATAAAAGCAAAAATAAACAGATGGGACCTAATTAAAATTAAAAGCTTCTGCACAACAAAGGAAACTGTAAGCAAGGTGAAAGGACAGCCTTCAGAATGGAAGAAAATAATAGCAAATGAAGCAACTGACACACAACTAATCTCAAAAATATACAAGCAACTCCTGCAGCTCAATTCCAGAAAAATAAACGACCCAATCAAAAAATGGGCCAAAGAACTAAACAGACATTTCTCCGAAGAAGATGTACAGATGGCTAACAAACACATGAAAAGATGCTCAACATCATTCATTATCAGAGAAATGCAAATCAAGACCACAATGAGGTACCATTTCACACCAGTCAGAATGGTTGTGATCCAAAAGTCTACAAGCAATAAATGCTGGAGAGGGTGTGGAGAAAAGGGAACTCTCTTACACTGTTGGTGGGAATGCAAACTAGTACAGCCACTATGGAGAAGAGTGTGGAGATTCCTTCCAAAAACTGGAAATAGAACTGCCTTATGACCCAGCAATCCCACTACTGGGCATACACACCAAGGAAACCAGAATTAACGTGTACCCCAATGTTCATCGCAGCACTGTTTATAATAGCCAGGACATGGAAGCAACCTAGATGTCCATCAGCAGATGAATGGATAAGAAAGCTGTGGTACATATACACAATGGAGTATTACTAAGCCATTAAAAGAATAAATTTGACTCAGTTCTAATGAGGTGGATGAAACTGGAGCCTATTATACAGAGTGAAGTAAGCCAGAAAGAAAAACACCAATACAGTATACTAACGCATATATATGGAATTTAGATGGTAATGATAACCCTGTATGCGAGACAGCAAAAGAGACACAGATGTATAGAACAGTGTTATGGACTCTGTGGGAGAGGGAGATGGTGGGATGATTCGGGAGAATGGCATTAAAATATGTATAATATCATATATGAAACAAATCGCCAGTCCAGGTTCGATGCATGATACAGGATGCTTGGGTCTGGTGCACTGGGATGTCTCAGAGGGATGGTATGGGGAGGGAAGTGGGAGGGGGTTCAGGATGGGGAACACATGTACACCTGTGTCAGATTCATGCTGATATATGGCAAAACCAATACAACATTGTAATTAGCCTCCAATTAAAATAAATAAATTTATATTTTTTTAAAAGTAATGATCAAATAGATGGGACTGAGCATTGGGCTGCCAAGGTTTGAAGTCTTCTTTGTCACTTTCTAATGGGGTTTGATCAGCATAAAATTGGCCTCTCACAGCATTGTTATAAGGCTGAAATGGTTAATCATTCCTTCAACATTCAACAAATACACACTGAATATTTGTTATGTGTTGGCTGTATTTTAGATACTGGGGATAAAGTAATAACCAAAAGCAACCAAAAACACTAAGATTCTACTCTCATTTTTTCTTTTTTGCAATCTAAGAGTATTAAATGAAATAAATATAGTATATAGTATATTCATTGTCAGTAGTGCTATTATTACAGAAGCTAAGGCACCCTGAATATGGCAGCATATGTAAAAAGATGATTAGGGTGCCTGTCAGACTAAGACTAAAATTAGCAAGTATTATTGTATTCAAGAACAGAAATGTTCATTCCAAATGTGCTGTTAAAATGATTTACCTATAACCTCATGATGCCATGGATTCCAAAAAATACAAGCAACATACAAAAGCAAAACAAACAAATAAACATCTTGTGCAGAGAGACAACTACAAAGGAAGAAATGAAATGATCTCCGCCTTTTGACTGAATTTGGAGATAAGTCCTTCCCAGGAGTTGACAGAGGGCCATTGCTCACAAAGCTGGCCCCGATGTGTTCTCAGATTATGTGCTCTTCATCTGCACAGCTGTCCTCAGGTATCAGTAGAGTGGAAGAGAAGAAAGACTGAACATTTCCAGGGGCTGAGCTCAGTTCTCCTGCAGGGAGTGCTCACTGGTTCTGTCAGTGTCAGGAAATTGAATAGGAAGATGTTGTTGGCATTTCTCAACCTCTTAAAGCCACAGTCCTGGGGGGGTGTGGGTGCTGCAAGGGTACCTCCTGACTCCTAACTTGTGATGCTGCTTTGAATCCCATGTGCATGTGTGCTCAGTATCTGACTCTTTGGGACCCCATTGATGATAGTCCACCAGGCTCCTTTGTCCATGGGATTTTCCAGGCAAATATACTGGAGTGGGTTGCCATTTCCTTCACTAGGGGATCTTCCCAACCCAGGGATCAAACCTGCATCACCTGTGTCTCCTGCATCGGCAGGCAGGTTCTTTACCACTGAGCCACTGGGGAAGCCTGCTTTGGGTACTAGCTGTCTGGAAAAGGCCCATCACAGGATGGTTCTGCAAAGCAAATGCAAAAAATGGTGCAGCTTCCTTCTTTCTTTCAGGCTTGGGAGATAAGGAATAGGAGGAGAGCTGAAGCTTGAAAGAACAAACAGAATCTCTTGAGCAGTGCTTCTCAAACTGAGATGCACATTGAGAGAATCTGAAAAGTTTTAAAAGGCAATGACATCTGCGTTTCCTTCCCAGAGGTTCTGATTTGATTGGTCTTAGATGTGGGACCTGGACACTGGAATACTTCAGAGGTGCTGAGGTGATTTTTATGTGTAGCCAGAAATAAAACTCACTGACCTAAAATAAAGATTAAAGTGAAAGAACATCTGTGGTAAAAGACATGTGGAACTCCGTTAAAGGGTCAACAATTTAGGCAGCAAATAACACCAGTTAAAGGAAGGGGTTGGGGATATGGGGAGAAGTTCCTGCAAAATGATGCAAGAAAAACTGAGATTGGTAAGAAGTAAACTGAGTTGCATGGAAAAGGAGTGATTATATTACTGTGAATCATGTAGTATGTATTTTTTTTTAACTGCAATGATTGTTTACATATGTATAACTGTTTTAATAGATTATTCCAGTTTTTAAGAAAAGCAATATTGAGTGCATTATTCCTTTGACTCATTTGACCACAGTGACTCTGTGTCCTAAGTTGCTTCAATCATGTCCAACTCTCTGCAACTCCGTGGACTGTAGTCCGCCAGGATTTTCTGTCCATGGGATTCTTGTGCCCTCCTCCAAGGGATCTTCCCAACCCAGGGATCAAAACCACGTCTCTTTCATCTCCTGCATTGACAGGTGGGTTCTTTACCACTAGCGCCATCTGGGAAGTCTAACCGTGGTAGTAGATAGAAAAGCATGCCCCTCCTCCCAAGATGTCCATGTCCTAATCTCTGAAACCAAGGAACATGCTATTTTCCATGGAAAAAGTAACTTTGTCTCTGGGACTCAGCTGAGGATCTAAGCACAGGAAGATTATCCAGGATTAACCAGTGGGTCAAATGTAATCACAGGATCTTTGTAAGAAGGAGGCAAGTGGGTCAGAGTCAGAAAAAGCAGAAGACAATGAAAACAGAGGTTGGGATGACATTTTTTGAGATGGAGGAAGGATTGTGAAACCAGAAATGCTAGCAGCATCTAAATGCTGAAAAGGACAAGGAAATGGATATTCTGCTGGAGCCTTTCACCACCTGATCAGTTCAGTTCACTTCAGTCGCTCAGTCATGACCAACTCTTTGTGACCTTATGAATCGCAGCACACCAGGCCTCTCTGTTCATCACCATCTCTTGGAGTTCACTCAGACTCACGTCCATCGAGTCCGTGATGCCATCCAGCCATCTCATCCTTGGTCGTCCCCTTCTCCTCCTGCCCCCAATCCCTCCCAGCATCAGAGTCTTTTCCAGTGAGTCAACTCTTCACATGAGGTGGCCAAAGTACTGGAGCTTCAGCTTCAGCATCATTCCCCTCCAAAGAAACCCCGGGGCTGATCTCCTTCAGAATGGACTGTTTGGTTCTCCTTGCAGTCCAAAGGACTCTCAAGAGTCTTCTCCAACACCACAGTTCAAAAGCATCAATTCTTCGGTGCTCAGCCTTCTTCACAGTCCAACTCTCACATCCATACATGACCACAGGAAAAACCATAGCCTTGACTAGATGGACCTTAGTCAGCAAAGTAATGTCTCTGCTTTTGAATATGCTATCTAGGTTGGTCATAACTTTTCTTCCAAGGATTAAGTGTCTTTTAATTTCATGGCTGCAGTCACCATCTGCAGTGATTTTGGAGCCCCCAAAAATAAAGTCTGACGCTGTTTCCACTGTTTCCCCATCTATTTCCCATGAAGTGATGGGACTGGATGCCATGATCTTCGTTTTCTGAATGTTGAGCTTTAAGCCAACTTTTTCACTCTCCTCTTTCACTTTCATCAAGAGGCTTTTTATTCCTCTTCACTTTCTGCAATAAGGGTGGAGTTACCTGCATATCTGAGGTTATTGACATTTCTCCTGGCAATCTTGATTCCAGCTTGTGCTTCTTCCAGCCCAGCATTTCTCATGATGTACTCTGCATAGAAGTTAAATAAACAGGGTGACAATATACAGCCTTGATGTACTGTTTTTCCTATTTGGAATCAGTCTGTTGTTCCATGTCCAGTTCTAACTGTTGCATCTTGACCTGCATACAGATTTCTCAAGAGGCAGGTTAGGTGGTCTGGTATTCCCATCTCTCTCAGAATTTTCCACAGTTTATTGTGATCCACACAGTCAAAGGCTTTGGCATAGTCAATAAAGCAGAAATGGATGTTTTTCTGGAACTCTCTTGCTTTTTCAATGATCCAGTGGATGTTGGCAATTTGATCTCTGGTTCCTCTGCCTTTTCTAAAACCAGATTGAACATCTGGAAGTTCACAGTTCACGTACTGCTGAAGCCTGCCTTGGAGAATTTTGAGCACTACTTTACTAGCATGTGAGATGAGTGCAATTGTGCAGTAGTTTGAGCATTCTTTGGCATTGCCTTTCTTTGGAATTGGAATGAAAACTGACATTTTCCAGTCCTACAGCCACTGGTGAGTTTTCCAAATTTGCTGGCATATTGAGTGCAGCACTTTCACAGCATCATCTTTCAGGATTTGAAACCACTCAACTGGAATTCCATCTCCTCCACTAGCTTTGTTCGCAGTGATGCTTTCTAAGGCCCACTTGACTTCACATTCTGAGATGTCTGGCTCTAGATTAGTGATCACACCATCATGATTATCTGGGTCATGAAGATCTTTTTGTACAGTTCTTCCGTGTATTCTTGCCACTGCTTCTTAATATCTTCCGCTTCTGTTAGGTCCAGACCATTTCTGTCCTTTATTGAGCCCATCTTTGCATGAAATGTTCTCTTGGTATCTCTGATTTTCTTGAAGAGATTTCTAGTCTTTCTTAATCTGTTGTTTTTTTCTCTATTTCTTTGCATTGATCGCTGAAGAAGTCTTTCTTATCTCTTCTTGCTATTCTTTGGAACTCTGCATTCAGATGCTTATATCTTTCCTTTTCTCCTTTGCTTTTCGCCTCTTTTTTTCACAGCTATTTGTAAGGCCTCCTCAGACAGCCATTTTGCTTTTTTTGCATTTCTTTTCCATGAGGATGGTCTCGATCCCTGTTTCCCGTACAGTGTCACGAACCTCATTCCATAGTTCATCAGGCACTCTATCTATCAGATCTAGGCCCTTAAATCTATTTCTCACTTCCATTGTATAATCATAAGGGATTTGATTTAGGTCATACCTGAATGGTCTAGTGGTTTTCCCTACTTTCTTCAATTTAAGTCTGAATTTGGTAATAAGGAGTTCATGATCTGAGCCACAGTCAGCTCCTGGTCTTGTTTTCGTCGACTGTATAGAGCTTCTCCATCTTTGGCTGCAAAGAATATAATCAATCTGATTTCAGTGTTGACCATTTGGTGATGTCCATGTGTAGAGTCTTCTCTTGTGTTGTTGGAAGAGGGTGTGCATTTTCTTGGCACTATGACCAGTGCATTTTCTTGGCAAAACTCTATTAGCCTTTGCCCTGCTTCATTCTGCATTCCAAAGCCAAATTTGCCTGTTACTCCAGGTGTTTCTTGACTTCCTACTTTAGCATTCCAGTCCCCTATAATGAAAAGGACATCTTTTGGGGTGTTAGTTCTAAAAGATCTTGCAGGTCTTCATAAAACCGATCAGCTTCTTCAGCATTACTGGTTGGGGCATAGACTTGGATAACTGTGATATTGAATGGTTTGCCTTGGAAATGAACAGAGATCATTCTGTCATTTTTGAGATTGCATCCAAGTACTGCATTTCAGACTCTTTTGTTGACCATGATGGCTACTCCATTTCTTCTGAGGGATTCCTGCCTGCAGTAGTAGATATAATGGTCACCTGAGCTAAATTCACCCATTCCAGTCCATTCTAGTTCGCTGATTCCTAGAATGTCGACGTTCACCCTTGCCATCTCTTGTTTGACCACTTCCAATTTGCCTTGCTTCATGGACCTGACATTCCAGGTTCCTATGCAATATTGTTCTTTACAGCATCGGATCTTGCTTCTATCACCAGTCACATGCACAACTCGGTATTGTTTTTGCTTTGGCTCTATCCCTTCATTCTTTCTGGAGTTATTTCTCCACTGATCTCCAGTAGTATATTGGGTACCTACTGACCTGGGGAGTTCCTCTTTTGGTATCCTGTCATTTTGCCTTTTCATACTGCTCATGGGGTTCTCAAGGCAAGAATACTGAAGTGGCTTGCCATTCCCTTCTCCAGTGAACCACATTCTGTCAGCCCTCTCCACCATGACCTGCCCATCTTGGGTTGCCCCACAGGCATGGCTTGGCTTCATTGAGTTAGACAAGGCTGTGGTCCTAGTGTGATTAGATTGACTAGTTTTCTGTGAGTATGGTTTCAGTGTGTCTGCCCTCTGATGCCCTCTTGAAACACCTACCATCTTACTTGGGTTTCTCTTACCTTGGGTGTGGGGTATCTCTTCATGCCTGCTCCAGCAAAGCACAGCCACTGCTCCTTACCTTGGATGAGGGGTATCTCCGTACCGCCGCTGTTCCTGACCTTCAGTTGAAGGTCACTACCTGATAGCACCCTGATTTGAGCCTTGTAAGTCATTTCTGACTTCTGACTTCCAAAAACTGTAATAAGTTCATGTTGTTTGAAGCCACTAAATTGGTGGTGATTTCTTACAATAGGAACAGGGAACAAATGCCTCATGTTTTTAGGAAGCTCTTTAGACCACAAAGCTGTCTCCCCACTTCCAAAAGGCATCCATTTACTTTGAAGCTAATAAGCAAATTGCAGCCATAGAGTTCAGGAGGAAACAGACAATGGAGTGCTAGCTGAGCCAGGCGACCGTATAAAATGCTGGCCAAGGTCCAAACATCCCAGTCATTGTAGAAGAGCCCAGGACTTGGATTCAGTGCAGCTATTTAGGATAAAATGCACCTGGAAACAAATTCCTGTATAGCTAATTCACCAGCCATGCCAAATCTCCTACAGGTCTTCAGACCTTACCAGAGAGGTTCTAGAGGCTTTCCAACTTGGTGGCACAGTGGAATAATCCCTGAGGAGCTTTGAAACAGCCAGATGCCTAGGCCACACCCTAAACAAATTAAATCTGAAACTCTGGGGGTGGGATCAGTAATCTAGGTTTTAACAAATCCTCCCTAGCAGTGGTTCTCAATATTAATGCACATACTAATCACCTTAGGATTCTGATTTTAAAAATAAAAAACCCAAGTTTCTGTGCTTCTAACAAGCACCCAGGTGATGCCAGTGACAATATCTTTGATTAGCTAGCCCACCAGGCTCTTCTGTCCATGGAATTCTCCAGGCAAGAATGCTGGACTGGGTTGCCATTCCATTCTCCAGGGCATCTTCCCGGTGCAGGGATCGAACCCAGGTCTCCCTCATTGCAAACATCTTCTTTACTGTCTGAGCCACCAGGGACGCCTAGCAGGTTGACATAACATCCTGTTTTTCTATATGAGACCTTCCTCGGGTAACTGACAATCCAAGAAGAATTTAAATGGTAGGCTTCAAGATCATGTGTGAGAGTTGCTGGTAGAAAGGTTCATATCACTGCACTTAGGTCTGTACTTCTTTTGGCCTGTTCTGCTTGTTGTCTAACAGTATAAACATTAGTGTCTAGCTACCAGCTATCCATTTCTGCTGAAAGCCAAGAAACTACCAAGGTATTTTTAATCTTATAATATGTAGGTGCATATAGCATTGAAGAATCTTCAAATTCATTCTTCTGTTGGTTCTCTATCCCTCAGATATCAGTTTCATAAAGAAAAAAAAACTCAATTGTATTCCAAGTGGCAATACACAATACAGGAAAATTAAAAGCTGATACAAATATTGAAGGAGTTGGGAAAGCTGCTGCCTGAGTTCCTGGCATCAAGAATGATCATATCTAAAGGAAAATGATGATGGTCTTGATTGCCCATGGAACCCATGTCTGTGATTTCCAGGAGTCTGCTGAAAATCCAATGTGAATTACAGGAACCTCAGGAGAGTTTTTTACCTTTTCATACTGGTCATGGGGTTCTCAAGACAAGAGTACTAGAGTGATTTGCCATCTCCTCCTCCAGTCAGTTCAGTTCAATCAACCAGTCATGTCTGACTATTTGTGACCCCACAGACTGCAGCATGCCAGGCTTCCCTGTCCATCACCAACTCCTGGAGCCTACTCAAATTCATATCCATCGAGTTGGTGATACCATCCAACCATCTCATCATCTGTCATCTCCTTCTCCTGCCTTTGATCTTTCCCAGCATCAAGGTCTTTTCCAATGAGTCAGTTCTTTGCATCAGATGGCCAAAATATGGGAGCTTCAGCTTCAGCATCAGTCCTTCCAATGAACATTCAGGGCTGATTTCCTTTAGGACTGACTGGTTGCATCTCCTTGCAGTCCAAGGGACTCTCAAGAGTCTTCTCCAACACCACAGTTCAAAAGCATGAATTCTTCAGTACTCAGCTTTCTTTATAGTCCAACTCTCACATCCGTACATGACTACTAGAAAAACCATAGTTTTGGCTAGGTGGAATTTTGTTGGTAAAGTAATGTCTCTGCTTTTTAATATGCTGTTTAGGTTGGTCATAGCTTTTCTTCCAAGGAGCAACCATTTTTTAATTTCATGGCTGCAGTCACCATCTGCAGTGATTTGGGAGCCAAATAAAATGAAGTCTCTCACTGTCTTCATTGTTTCCCCATATATCTGCCAGCAAGTGATGGGACTGGATGCCATGATCCTCGTTTTCTGAATGCTGAGCTTTAAGCTAACTTCTTCACTCTCTTCTTTCACTTTCATCAAGAGGCTCTTTCGTTCTTCTTTGCTTTCTGCCATAAGGGTGGTATCATCTGCATATCTGAGGTTATTGATATTTCTCCCAGCAATCTTGATTCCAGCTTGTGCTTCTTCCAGCCCAGTGTTTCTCATGATGTACTTTGTATAAGCAGGGTGACAATATACAGCCTTGATGTACTCCTTTCCTGTTTTGGAACCAGTCGGTTGTTCATGTCTAGTTCTGTTTCTTCTTGACTTGCATGCCAGTTTCTCAGGAGGTAGGTCAAGTGGTCTGGTATTCCCATCTCTTTCAGAATTTTCCACAGTTTTTGTGATCCACACAGTCAAAGGCTTGGCATAGTCAATAAGGCAGAAGTAGATGTTTTCCTGGAACTTGCTTGTTTTTTTGACGATCCAGTGGATGTTGGCAATTTATTGCTGGTTCCTCTGCCTTTTCTAAATCCAGCTTGAACATCTGGAAGTTCATGGCTCACATACTGTTGAAGCCTGGCTTGGAGAATTTTGAGCATTACTTTGCTAGTGTGTGAGATGAGTGCAATTGTGCGGTAGTTTGAACATTCTTTGGCATTGCCTTCCTTTGGGATTAGAATGAAAACTGACCTTTTCCAGTCCTGTGGCCACTGCTGAGTTTTCCAAATTTGCTGGCATATTGAGTGCAGCACTTTCACAGCATCATCTTTTAGGATTTAAAATAGTTCAACTGGAACTCTATCACCTCCACTAGCCTCCTCTAGTGGCCCACATTTTGTCAGAACCTGTCCACTTTGGGTGGCCCTGCACAGCATGACTCAAAGCTTCACTGAGAAGGACTGATCCTGAAGCTGAAGCTCCAATACTTTGGCCACCTGATGCAAAGCTCTTTTCATTGGAAAAGATCCTGATGCTGGGAAAGATGGTGGGGCAGGAGAAGGGGGCATTAGAGGATGAGATGATTAGATAGCATCACTGACTCAATGGACATGAGTTTGAGCAAACTCCAGGAGACACAGAAGGACAGGGAACCCTGGCGTGCTTCAGTCCATGAGGTTGCAAAGAGTGGGACATAACTTAGTGACCATACCACAACAAGAGAATTTTCCTGAGTATCAGGGCCCACAGCAGCAAAGCATTGTTGTGCCACTCTGGTCTGTCTCTGCCCACACATCTCTTTGCAGCAGTATCCAGGAATAATGGCTTCTCCTTCAAGAGCAGATAAGATGTGCAGAGCGGGGTGTACAGGCCAGCAATAGCCTGTCTGCCACACCCAGCTCTGCAGTTCAATACAGTGAAACTATTTAGGTCCTACCTGGGATTAGACTGTGTGAGAAAACAGTCTGATGAAGAGATGATGCTTCTCTCCAAGACTTTCCTGGCTTAACACTGGAGTCAGACACACATAGGCAACCATGCCAGACAGATGCAAATTTCACTTCTGTTACACCCAAGTTGAATTGCTTAAGGAGTTATCTACATCAAAATAATGCCCCCAGCATTATATAGAATCCCTGACCTCACTGGGGTTTGGATCTTCTGAGATTCTCATAGAAAACTCTGCAATTTTGTCCTTCCTTTACTGCTGTCCTTCTATTTCTTCAGAAATACAGGAAGGTGAGTTTATCAAAAATATTGAAAACAGAAAACAAATCAAAAGCATTTAGGTTTAGACAAAGACTTAGGTCCTCAGCTTTTATCCAGAATTTTGTCTTCTTAGTCATCATTAAACACAGAGCACCTGCAAATACAGCTATTTGCAGACTAGCCTGTGTGAGTTATTTTTTTACTCAATATTTATTTATGGAACACTGATAAAAATGCCAATTATCACTATGTGGGCTTCCCAGGTGGCACTAGTGGTAAAGAACCCACCTGCCAATGCAGGAGATATGAGATGCGGGTTTGCTTCCTTATGGGGAGAGGGAAGATCCCCTGGAGGAGGGCATGGCAACCCACTTCAGTATTCTTGCCTGGAGAATTCCACATACAGAGGAGCCTGGCAGGCTACAGTCCATGAGGTTGCAAAGAGTCAGACATGACTGAAGCGACTAAGTACAGACATACAAAGTAGGGGATTTCCTGTCACCTCCATTACTTATTTTGTTACAAAACTCTTGAGAGTTGTCTTTAGACCCATTTTATTTTATCTCCTTTACCACTGGACTTTGACACTGCCACTTTAACAGGCACTGGGGTTAAGGGTACAATTTCTGGGTGCCAGAGTATGAAAGAAACACATGATGTTCCCAGCCCTGAATTTAAAAACTAATTTCTTTAAAGTATTTGAATATTTTGTTAGTATAGTTTTTTCATGTATTCCCTTTAGACATAGTAGTGAGAAATACTTTATTATCAGTTAATTGAGAGAGCCTGTAAGAGCTCCTTGTTTCCAATAATTTTCGGAAGATGAATTTGTAGCTATAAATAGGCAGCCACTACATTTTAAATTTATGCACGCTGCTGATAACCCTGTAAGAACTCCTTAGTTTTAACTCTGTAGGTGAGCCTATGACCTCCATTTGGGAAGTTGCAGTAAGTGAACTGGTCATGAAGTTAGCATTAACAGATAGAAAGATGAAATCACACAAATCTAATTTGCTCTCTCAACGTGTCTTTGAAAGTTCTTGCAGGTGGAGATTGTTGGGTTTTGTGAATGCTGCCAGTTTAACGAGCTTTGTTGAAGTCATGTTATGCTTCAGTCCTCTGCTACCTCCACAGAGGCATATACATTCCAGCACATAACAATATCCTGCATTTATTTTCATTTTTCACTCACATATGCTATTTCATATGATATGTATGTATATGTGTGTGTGTGTGTATATATATATATATATATATATATACACATCCAGATAATTTAAGCTTGACTCCAAAATCTATCATTTTATTTTTTTAAAAAATTTTATTTATTTATTGGACTTTCCTGGTGGTCCAGCGGTTAAGAATCCACCTACCAACCCAGGGGACATGAGCCTAAACCCTGGTCCAGCAGGATTTCACATGCTGCAGCACAACCAAACCAAGGAGCCTTACTTACAGAGCATAGGACAACAGAAACCACTGCAAAGAGAAGCCCAGGCACCACAAGTAGAGAGTAAGCCCCTACTAGCCACAACTGGAGAAAGCCCATGCAGAGCAACAAAGACCCAGCACAGACAAAAATGGAAATAAATACAGTTCTGAACCATTTTTAAAATTATTTATTCATTTATTTCTGACTGCACTGGATCTGAAGCATGGTTCCTGTGCTTGCTTCTCTAGCTGCTGTGAGCTGGAGCTACTCTCCAGATGCGGTATGTGGGCTGCTCTTTGCGGTGAGTTCTCTTGTGGCAGAGCACGGCCTCCAGGGCATGCAGGTGTCCGCAGTTAAGGCTCCCGGGCTTGGCAGTTGCAGCATGGAGCTCTAGAGCACAGGCTCAGCAGCTGCAGTGAGTGAGCTCAGCAGCTGTGGCGAGATGGCCTAGTGGACCTGCAGCATGTGGAATCTTCCCAGATCCATGTCCTCTGTACTGGCAGGCAGAGACAACCACTGCACCACCAGGGAAGTCCCCAAATCTATCATTTTGCTAAAATAAAAACTTATTTCTTGCTCACCTTAATTTTGATGGCAGTTAGTAGAATCTCTTCCGTCCAGTGACTCTGGGATCCAGGTTTACTCCATCTGTGATGCCACTGAGAATCAAACCATCTACCCACACACTGAGCCTGGACACTGAGGACACAGTCACCCCTCGCTGTTAAATTATGTTGACTTTGATATTTCACTGTTATCACTAGCATTTCTTTATTCTTCCACTCCTACTCCGGGAAACCAAATGGTTTGATTGTTCATTACAGGAACTTTCCCAAAGCCCATCAACTATTCAATGGAAAGTATCAACAGATACAGGTCAAGTATCA
Organism: Nanger dama; assembly: GCA_917880005.1. NCBI lineage: Eukaryota > Metazoa > Chordata > Mammalia > Artiodactyla > Bovidae > Nanger > Nanger dama. The sequence continues at coordinate 3,355,639 of CAKJTW010000075.1, forward strand.
GCATGACCTAAGTTTTTTTCACTCCTTTGCCTCAAAATCCTTACCTTGCTGTTTTCACCAACCCTGGACTATTGAATTGTGACTGTGAGGTGGTCTCTTTTATGGGAGTAAGCAATGAACTTAGTTTTATCTTATCAACAGGTGTTTTGGTGATGGATGAGGAGTCAGTTTTTTCAACAGAACCATCATAATACATTGCTTCCATGCTGGGAAAGGGGAAGAAGAATCAAGAAGGCAACCTGACCTTATACAAGCTTCAGACTGGAAATGATATGTCATTTTCACTCGCATTGCCTTTGCCAGAATTCAGTCATATGGCAATAACTTTCTTGCAGAGGATGCTAGAAAATATTGCCTTCCTGGTGTCGTGGAAGGGCAGGTGGTGTAAAGAGCATCACAGCATTGCTTCTGCCACAATGTGATCATAATATAATAATAAAGCTAACATTTGTGCAGCACTTACAATGTGCCAGGCACTGGTGCAACTCCTTTACATACTCTAATACATTTAATACTCATAAGAACTTGATGAGGTAGCTATTTCATTATCTCCCATTTTTTCAGAAGGATAAACAATAATACAGAGAGATTACGTGACTTTCTCAAGGTCACACAGCCGGTGAATGGGGTAGTCTCGTAATTCCATGCACGAAGGGGTACAGGTGAGTCTGTGCTTACAACCTGTAAGCTATGCTGCCTCGTGTAACATAGGTAAAAGTTACAGAGCACTTTTCACATGCATGACCTTTCTCCTAAACAGTCACAGGACAATAATAAACAAAAACCTTCTTCATAATAATAATGGTATTTAATGTATCTTTCTACTCAAATTTTCAAATAACCTGCTTCTAAGCAATTTTTGAAGGCACCAAGTTAAATTAGTATACATTTCATCACTACGTAACTTAGACTATTTTCACTTCATAAAGAAACTAATGGGACTATTATCTAGTGTTTCTCAAAGTATCGAGTTCAATGCTGGCACTGGACAAATGTTAACTAACACTAACTCTGAAATAATTAACTATCATTATTCTGTTTATAGTGCAATAATGAAAAGGCAGTTTTCTTCCAGTCAGTGGAATTTGAGCCATCATATGAAAGGTACTTGAACAGCTTCTCCTTGAGATAAACATGAAGATTACACCTTTAAGGAAGTCCTTCAAATGTATTGGAAAGTTAATCATTTCATTTAAAAGTCTCAGGGAGAAAAAATGTATCAGCCATGGGCTGTTGTTTTCTCACTAGTAGAAGATTCCAGAATTTAGTATTTCAAGGGGATTTCTGTGACATGACCTGAATAGCTCTTAAGACTGAAGTTTATAACAGAGCCTCCGTGCAGTGAGAACATTTTCATTTTCTCCAACTTATTGAGACCCCAAGAGGGAAAAATACAACTTGTGAAGAGACTCTGGAGAGCATCTTTGGTCTTAGCAGAGTTAGTATGCCTCTGTGATGGGTCTGTCTGCTAGTCAGTTCAAGACCAGTTGTCCTACAGTTAAAGAAGCTTAAAATGCTGTTAAAAATGAGTACACCATAGGGGATTCACTGGGAAAATATATTGCATTTAATTAAGCATTCCTGTTATCCAAGCCTCCCACTCACAAAATAAAAGTGGTTTTTGGAAGCTGCAAGAGCCCACTCAATAACTGAGCTGTAGCTGGAAAAGTAAACGAACTCCAAATGCTATTTGGAAAGAAGAGAGGATTAAGCCTTTTATTGTTGAGTCTGTGTGCTTAGACATTTGCCATTCCGAAGAAGGGGAGTCAGGTGAACGATACAGGGGTGTCAGGGCAAATGGCAAACTGGTGATCAAGATGGGGTGGGAGAAGCTCAAGAGCGCCTTTGTCCCTAGACTTGATTTTTTTCTAATAGAACTCTTAGAAGTAGAGACAGAAACCTAAGTTGGATAAACTGAAGCAATATCTAAGGTTTACTCACAGCACATCTCAGAGCTTTCTAAAACATGGGCATTCTGAATCACATTTAGAGGCAAGGATACCAGATTTGCAGTGAACTTTGTAACTGAACTCTGAAACAAGATTTAATGAATAAGCACTTTCATCTTTAGTTTCCTGTTTTGTTCATTTTAAAAACATATTCTGATTTTCATGGTTTATAGACAATCCACACTTTGTAAATACCATATCATTTACCATTTGGCAATATTCTACCCCCTTGGCTATGGGCGTTATCTTCATGGCCAATCAATGTTTGTATAAATTTTCTAGAAGAACAGGAAAACGGTTTTTGTTTTCTTCTCAGAAGAAAAATGCAGACATTTAGTACCTATCTAATCTAAATTCATCACAACGCAAGTCAGAGGTTTTCATGATGTCGAACTTTCACAGACTCCTACAAGAAAGCACATAGATGATGTCGGCACCTCTGTTTGTCTTTTTCATTCACTCCTCTAAGCTGTTTCTCTTGGGTGAGCTCCCACAGCATGACAGAGACTACCATTCCACATTTCCCTGACACTGTGACATTGTGACAACTGGCCATCATAATCCAACTGACTGAAGTCTTAAATCATGTCTGATTTTTCAGTCTGTAAAGTAACATAAAAAACAGATGCAGAAATCAGACCACTTTTATCAGAAAGAAAGGTCTAAACACATAAAAATTTTATTCTGATGATGAAACAAAATTTTTTGATGCTCTCTTGCTGGGTGCCCATGACAGACACGTCAGTTCTCAAACTTCAATGGACATCAGAATCACCAGGCAGATTGCTAAGTCACAAACTGCTCTGTCCCACCCCCAGAATATCTGATTCAGTAGATCTGGGGTAGGTCCTGAGAACTTGCATTTCTAACATATTTCTAGGTGATGCAAATATTGCTTATTTGGGTACTAAACTCGAAGAATCACTGCTCCAGTATCAATATTCTAGTGCTCCAAATCCCTTCTTTAAGGCCAATGCACCTATCTCCCTTCCCCCACCCCCAGCCAAGTGGTAATATTATTGGCTACTGATCATGCACAGTTGCTATGTTTATTGGTAACTGCTCTCAGCCTCTTCCAATTTTTTGACCCTCCAAGAACTTGGCATGCCAGTAGCTTGGCATGAAGCAAATTGCTAGCTGAAGGAGGGAAACAAAGGCTTTCTCAACTTGCCTCAATTGAGATCATCTGAAGGGTCACCCCAGTTACAGAACTCACCATGGGCTCAGCTGAAGTCTCAGCTTCAATTGCACTGTGGGCCAGTTTTTTCCCTGCTAATTCCCACATTACTCACTACATCTCCCCAGACCGCTGCCTCATAAACTTTTCCCCCATATCAGAATCTATTTCAGTGGCATCCACTATAAGGCAGCATCAGATAATATTGTGCACCAAAATTATTTGAATTGTTGCTCTAATCATAGTCCAAGTACCCCAGTAGTCACACTGACCCCTATGCTTCCTTCTGTTATTGGAAATGAGGTCCTTCTTCATTTGGACTGAGAAGGCAGGCCAAAAATCAGAGAAACCAGACTCAATCCTACTTACTCTGTTTTGTCTTCTCAGATTCTGTCCTATACCCCAGAACTCCTCTTACACATCAGGAAAAAGACTTATTCCATATAAAAATAAAATATACTGAAGAAGTTACACCATTTCAAGGCATAACTTTCTTGGCACTGCTCAAACTAGTCTTCCCGTTTATGATAATTTGAAGGCTAGGAAGCATTATAGCCTGAAATTTTCTACTTCTTAACTCAGGGTTCAAAGCTACTTGTTGACCAAAATGTTGAAAATACTATTCAAAGTCACAAAACACTATTAGTCCTCTGCTGATCTTCCTATTTCTCCTTACATCATAATTTTTTTTTTACAATAACCAAGTATTTTACTTATGGGAGTAAATAGGGTGAAGAGGAAAGCAAGACAAGATTATAGGAAGAGATGATAAATTTTCATTTCAATAAAACATTATATAAAATACAGATAATGTACTAGGCATCACCATTTTTCCTGGTTTGCGTCCTTTAAAGCTACTTTAGTGTCCTCATGTATAACTCAGATTAACTGTAAACATCCTGTTCCTAGATGAAATGGAAAATGAAAAAATACCCAAGTCTCTTTGAATCTGGTTAGAATGGGCAATAATTTACCCTCTGATTTTCTTAATGAGTAAATGGCAGGATGAAACTCCCCTTCTTCCTCCACAGCTTGTTTAGAGTTATGATCCAAGTTCACTTTGGCATAATGGAAACTTCCTGGTTGTCCAAGAGAATACATAAAAGTGTTAGAAATTGCCTTCATATGCTTGTGGAAGTTCCAAAAGAGACATTTTCCTAACCAAAGATATAGCAAGAAGCAGGGAATTTATTCTGAGAAGAAAAGACATTGACAGAGGCAATATCTGAGAAAGAAAAGTCAAAAAGCAGAGATGTCGACAAGAGCATCAGCAAGCCGGTACATGAGATCAGATCCTTTGGCTCATCCCATTTTCTTTTGTGAGATTTTGTATTCACTAACTACTGCAAAACAGGTGTCTGTCATGAACTCCATGTGAGCAGTTCACAAGATTCTGCTGTGTTGGCATGTGGAACCCTCTCCATTCATCACATCTCTGAGTGAATGTCCTTTGTTGAATGGATATACCAGGAGGGAGGAAGGCCAAGCACATGGCTAGGGTTTCAGATGTGATACTGAATGCCATTTCAGCCAGGTGACGTGCTTGCTTTCTTGCCTTCTGGCAGTCCTGCACTGCTGCATGCCCTTTGCACTGACCACATACTTTATAAGGGCTGCCGCTCCATGGCAAGGCTCCATCACTGTAAATGGAAACAGCCAAGATGCTCTTTATGATTCACATGGTACAAGTCACAGCAGGCAAATACTGGGCAAGGGATTGACTGGTAAGCCACGAAGACTGTCCCATTGTGGATGCTGGTAGACTGTGGGAAGGCAGCCAAGGCTTAGTGTGATTCAAAGCAGATGACTACTATGATCAGAACTTTGAGATGTATGACTCTGAGAACTGAGTTGCTCTCCATGCCAGTCCAAAAGGTGAAGCACTAGAGAGCCACTGAAACTGAGAGATGGTATCTTGTCTCAAATACAGAAATGACATGGTCTTAGTGGATACACCCATTGGAGGTCATCATCTTAAGTTCAGTTCAGTCGCTCAGTTGTGTCTGACTCTTTGCAACCCCATGAATCGCCGCACGCCAGGCCTCCCTGTCCATCACCAACTCCCGGAGTTCACTCAAACTCATGTCCACCGAGTCGGTGATGCCATCCAGCCATCTCATCCTCTGTCGTCCCCTTCTCCTCCTGCCCCCAATCCCTCCCAGTATCAGGGTCTTTTCCACTGAGTCAACTCTTCGCATGAGGTGACCAAAGTATTGGAGTTCCAGCTTCAGCATCAGTCCTTCCAATGAATACCCAAGACTGATCTCCTTTAGAATGGACTGGTTGGATCTCCTTGCAGTCCAAGGGACTCTCAAGAGTCTTCCCAACACCACAGTGCAAAAGCATCAATTCTTCAGTGCTCAGCTTTCTTTACAATCCAACTGTCACACCCATATATGACCACAGGAAAAACCATAGCCTTGACTAGAATGACCTTTGTTGGCAAAGTAATGTCTCTGCTTTTTAATATGCTGTCTAGGATGGTCATAACTTTCCTTTCAAGGAGTAAGCGTCTTTTAATTTCATGGCTGCAGTCACCATCTGTAGTGATTCTGGAGCCCCAAAAGTAAAGTCTGCCACTGTTTCCACTGTTTCCCCATCTATTTCCCATGAAGTGATGGGACCAGATGCCATGATCTTTGTTTTCTGAATGTTGAGCTTTAAGCTAACTTTTTCACTCTCTTCTTTCACTTTCATCAAGAGGCTTTTTAGTTCTTCTTCACTTCTACCATAAGGGTGGTGTCATCTGCATATCTGAGGCTATTGATATTTCTTCCAGCAATCTTGATTCCAGCTTGTGCTTCTTCCAGTCCAGCATTTCTCATCTTAAAACTGAATACAATATTTCATAGGTTACTTCAACATGCAGCACACATTTGCTAAGAATCAATTGTCCATTCAAATTTTTTTTTTTTTTAAGAAAAAAGAAAGTAAGATACAAGATCTGGTTTCAGGAGCTTAACTCCGTATGGGATATAAGACAAGAATACAATAATCATATCACAAGGAAGAGTTAGATGGGAAAATGGTAAGAGTAAGGAAGGTAAGGGCTTCCCTGGTAGTTCAAGGGTAAAGAATCCACCTGCCAGTGCAGGAGACAGGAATTCAATTCCTGGATCCAGAAGGTCCCCTGAAGAAGGGAGTGGCAACCCACTCCAGTATTCTTGCCTGGGAAGTCCCATGTACAGAGGAGCCTAGCAGACTACAGGCCATGGGATGGCTAAGAGTCGGACATGATTTAGAGACTTAACAACATCAAGGATGTTAAAATGAGACTGAAATCAATCCAAGAAAAGAACACTTACATCTTCTAAGCAGTGCTTGAAATCCAGTACTAATCAGTTACAGACCACCCATGTATTCATGCATTCAACACAGATTCACCAAGCATTCACAGATTCACTGAGCATTTGGTACAGAACACTGTGCCAGATCTGGGGATACAATGATAAGCATAAAATGAAATGTACTGGAGTTCACGTTTGCTCCCATTTGCTCAAAATTTAATCTCAATGGCTTGCTGAAATAGCACTATATCACTCTTGAATATTGTATTTTACTAAGATCAAATAAGCTAGTCCTGGAAATATTTCTTAGAAAGTTTTAGAAACTTCTTGATTAGCAGTTATATTTTAGGAGATACCCATAACCTGTGTTTCTTGCTTGAATAAGTCATAAATTTATAAAATTATATCTTCCTAGTCTTGCTGGTCAGAAACCAGTAATAGCAGATATCATTTTTACTCATTCCTTATGCCACATTTCATATGAGATGATAATCTCCTTTAATCTTCCCATCAACTCTTTGTGGTCAGAATCATTGCTGGAATCTTCATCTAAATGGAGACTCAAGGAAGTTAAGTAACTTGCAAAAATTTTCACAGTTAGAAAGATCAAGTGGGATGAATATCTAGGTTTGTCTGGCTCTTTGGGAAACTGATGCACTCCTCATAGAATTACATTGTTGCTACTGCTGTCCTTTCATACGCTTCATCTGGGATTTGTTGAATTTTATTCCTCTGGATTCAGTTCCCATACAACTACTACTGATTTAGCCACTGTTTCTGCCTACCAGTTATATACTCTTTCTATCTGAGTTTTAGGTATAAAGAGTGGCAACATTTAGTTGCAAGGATAATATTCAAAATATTTAATATGTACTATGGCTCAACACTTGGTTACTCAGAGAATGCTTGACTTCCGGAAAGATACTTAATAATACACAACCAGTGTGGTCATACTGATGTGGACACCAGGAGAATATCAACTGCGCCTGGCATATGCCTGTGTGTGTGTCGCTCAGTTGCATCTGACTCGTTATGGCCCCATGGATTGTAGCCTGCCCTGCAAGAACACTGCAGTGGGGATCCCTTCTGCAGGGGATCTTCCTGACCCAGAGATGGAACCCAGGTCTCCAACATAGCAGGCAGATACTTTACAGTCTGAGCCACCAGGGAAGTCCAACATGTGCTTATATTAAGGTAAAGCATTTCCATTCAGGCCAAATTTTACATGGACAGCACATTTTGTTTAATTCATGGAATTATTATGAGCTATCATGGACCTCCTACTTTACTACTGCAAACCTCTGACTACATCTTTATCTTTGACCTCATCTTTAATGTATGAAGATGTTTTATTTGGGGGAAAAGGTATAGTACATGTATCTTTACATGGGCTAGCCTACCTACGGGTATGCACTCATTGCTCCAGAAATACAAAAATAGCCAGACTGCAAATAAGCAGCCTGGACAAAGAGTTCACTTAACTGCACAAAATAATGGATGCCCAACTTTTAAAGTCTCAGGTATGAGACTGCACACTGTATAACAAATTAGCTAGATGGCAGCTTTTTCCAGACCTTCATTTGTTCATCATGACAAAAGGAACTTATTCATAGCACTCTTAGAAACTGAAACCAGTGAGGGGAACATTGGATTTAAAAATTGTGTATTTTAAGTATACTACATGCCTGCCTCTGTACTAAGAACTTCCTCTTCAAACCTTACAACTCTGTTGCACCCATTTTTCAGATGTGAAAACTTAGGTACTGGGAGAGAGCAGAATCAGGATTTAAAACCAAGGAGTTTTACTCTATAGTCCATATTTTTACCATGATGTTTCACGGCTTTCCATCATACTGGGACCAAGTACTCATAAACTATATGGTTTTAAAATGAAAGCTCTGGTCAAAATTCTTTTTGGTCTCCATTATAAGAAAGCTAAACAAAATCTTCTACCTTGAATAAAAAGCTCCTTAGTATTTATCCCTGGCCATTTTTCCAGCCTCGTCTATGGTCACTCTGCTTCCCTTGCTTTTTACGCTCCACCTACGTCAAATATGGCTCAGATGGTAAAGCATCTGCCTGCAATGCCGGAGACCTGGGTTCTATCCTTGGGTGGGGAAAATCCCCTGGAGAAGGAAATGACAACCCACTCCAGTACTCTTGCGTGGGAAATCCCATGGACAGAGGAAGCTGGTGGGTTACAGTCCATGGGGTCACAAAGAGTCGGATATGACTGAGCGACTTCACTTTCACTTTTTCTATGGACTTCCCTGGTGGCTCAGATGGTAAAGCGTCTGTCTACAATGCGGGAGACCTGGGTTCCATCCTTGGGTCGGGAAGATCCGCTGGAGAAGGAAATGGCAATCCACTCCAGTACTATTGCCTGGAAAAATCCCATGGATAGAGGAGCCTGGTAGGCTACAGTCCATGGGGTCGCAAAGAGTTGGACATGACTGAGCGACTTCACTTTCCTTTCCTTTACATCAAATAAGCCATGTCTTCTTGTGCCTGAATTTCTTTGTAGATATATTTCTCTCTTCTTGGATTGCCCTCACTTGTCTTGTTTCCAGATCTTACTCTGTTACCTCCAGTGGCCTCTCTTGCCCTGACTGCTTCCAAAAGCAAATGTGAGGGTTCTTCCACCTTGACCCTACAATAGCTTGTATATGTTTGCCTGGATTTAGCGTTGACTACCTAGATAGTATATTCAAAAGCAGAGACATTACTTTGCCGACTAAGGTCCGTCTAGTCAAGGCTATGGTTTTTCCAGTGGTCGTGTATGGATGTGAGAGTTGGACTGTGAAGAAGGCTGAGCGCCGAAGAATTGATGCTTTTGAACTGTGGTGTTGGAGAAGACTCTTGAGAGTCCCTTGGACTGCAAAGAGATCCAACCAGTCCATTCTGAAGGAGATCAAGCCTGGGATTTCTTTGGAAGGAATGATGCTAAAGCTGAAATTCCAGTACTTTGGCCACCTCATGCGAAGAGTTGACTCATTGGAAAAGACTCTGATGCTGGGAGGATTGGGGGCAGGAGGAGAAGGGGACGACCAAGGATGAGATGGCTGAATGGCATCACGGACTCGATGGACATGAATCTGGGTGAACTCCGAGAGATGGTGGTGGACAGGGAGGCCTGGCATGCTGTGATTCATGGGGTCGCAAAGAGTTGGACACGACTGAGCGACTGAACTGAACTGAACTGAACTGATGCTTCACATTCATTTTCCATTTGTATGTTTGCCTTTTAGGTATATTGTGTCCTCTTGGAGGGAAAGGGCTAACCTCTGTCTTTAAGCCTTGAACATAGTAGATAACCGGTAAGTATTTATAGAATAAATAACTGAATGAACAGTTAATAACATTAGTAGGCATTCTTTCTGTCAGTAGTAATAGAAAATTCAACTCAAAGCAGTTTAAGTAATAAAATAAATATCTCAGCTTATATATTTTTAAAAGTGCAACAGAAGAATGATCTTTGGTTTCACCCAGGAGCTTGCTGCTATTACTAGATCTTTCCACCTCCCTTTTCATCCTGTGAGCTTATTCTAAGGCTCAGCTACTAGAGAAAAGACAATCTCTTCAATAAGTGGTGCTGGGAAAACTGGTCAACCACTTGTAAAAAAAAAAATGAAACTAGAACACATTCTAACACCATACACAAAAACAAACTCAAAATGGATTAAAGATCCAAATGTAAGACCAGAAACTATAAAACTCTTAGTGGAAAACATAGGCAAAACACTCTCTGACATAAATCACAGCAGGATCTTCTATGACCCACCTCCCAGAGTAATGGAAATAAAAGCAAAAATAAGCAAATGGGACCTAATTAAACTTAAAAGCTTTTGCACAACGAAGGAAACTATAAGCAAGGTGAAAAGACAGCCTTCAGAATGGGAGAAAATAATAGTAAATGGAGCAACTGACAAAGAATTAACCTTAAAAATATATAAGCAGCTCCTGTAGCTCAATTCCAGAAAAATAAATGACCCAATCAAAAAAATGGGCCAAAGAACTAAACAGACATTTCTCCAAAGACATACAGATGGCTAACAAACACATGAAAAGATGCTCAACATCACTCATTATCAGAGAAATGCAAATCAAAACCACAATGAGGTGCCATCTCACTCCAGGCAGAATGGCTGCTATCAAAAAGTCTACAACCAATAAATGCTGGAGAGGGTGTGGAGAAAAGGGAACCCTCTTACACTGTTGGAAGGAATGCAAACTAGTACAGCCACTATGGAGAACAGTGTGGAGATTCCTCAAAAATTGGAAATAGAACTGCCATATGACCCAGCAATCCCACTGCTGGGCATAAACACTGAGGAAACCAGAACTGAAAGAACCACATGTACCCCAATGTTCATCGCAGCACTGTTTATAATAGTCAGAACATGGAAGCAACCTAGATGTTCACTGGCAGATGAATAGATAAAAAGCTGTGGTATAGATATACAATGGAATATTACTCAGCCATTAAAAAGAATGCATTTGAATCGGTTCTAATGAGGTGGATGAAACTGGAGCCTATTATACAGAGTGAAGGAAGTCAGAAAGAAAAACACCAATACACTATACTAATGCATATATTGGAGAAGGAAATGGCAGTCCACTCCCATATTCTTGCCTGGAGAATCCCATGGACAGAGGGGCTTGGTGGGCTGCTGTCCATGGGGTCACACAGAGTCAGACACGACTAAAGTGACTTAGCAGCAGCAGCAGCAGCAACACATATATATGGAATTTAGAAAGATGGCAACAATGACCCTATATGCGAGACAGCAAAACAGACACAGATGTAAAGAACAGACCTTTGGACTCTGTGGGAGAAGGTGAGGGTGGGATGATTTGAGAGGGTAGCGTTGAAACATGTATATTATCATATGTGAAGCAAATCACCGGTCCAGGTTCAATGCATGAGACAGGGTGCTCAGGGCTGGTGCACTGGGATGATCTTGAGGGATGGGATGGGGAGGGAGAGGGGGGGAGGGGTTCTTGATGGGGAACAGCACCCGTGGCTGATTCATGTCAATGTATGGCAAAACCCACCACAATATTGTAAAGTAATTATCCTCCAATTAAAACAAACAACTAAATTTAAAAAAAAAAAAAAAAGGCTCAGCTTCCCCGGTAGTCAAATCCTTGCTATCCACAGCTCCTAGAGTTGCCCATGTGCTCTTCTGGATCCATAAGGTCTTCAACTCAGGGAATACTTGCCAGCTACACCCTTCTGGGGATGACCTGGTCTTCCTAGTACAAAGTTAGTGCCTTGACCTGGTTTAGAGTACATTCCTAAACTGAGCATTGTAGCAAGACAGATAGGAAGAGAACCACCCCCAGAACTTGACTTGGGTCCTTTCTACCTCAACCCTAGGGTTACTATGTAATCAAGATGGTGTGGAGTGGATGCTGGGAGGCAAAGTCCATGACATGTATGATGCGTGAATGGATTCTTCCACTCTGAACAATCACCTATGCTTATTTTTTGTAAATAACAGCACAACATTCTTCTGCAATCATTTCATTCTGATGCCAAAGTCTGATGATTTCTGACCATAATACTACCAGCTTCTCTGCAGTTCACTCAGCTATAGCAAGCCTCCGTTATCTCCACTTTACTGACAAGTAACCTCAAACCAGCTGCCTTAGCAACTGACCCAAGGATTCCTCCCCAGATCAGATGAGATCCAAAGTTCCCAGGGGGTGTCTGGGGCAGAAAGGAAGTTGTTATTAACCAAATGACTCATATGCTGAATCACAAAACAAGAACCATTTGGGGAAAGGTCTGTAACTGCAGATTATGTTTCCAGTTAAGCAGACACTCTCAGGCCCTTTTGGGGAGAAGCCAACACTGGCCAACATCATCACAGTAGTGTTCCTCAATGTCTGGATGATAATGCCTTACAATCCAGGGGTCCCTTCACTCTTCTCAGTTGTATGTCCTTGAAGCTCTCAGGGATATGTCCTCTGGGAAATGGCAGATGGAGATGGGAATTTCCCATGTGCCAGGAACCCAAGTTGTCAATGAAAGATTCAAGGAAAGGCCCACAATTCTCTACAGGGATGGCCTTTGGAATGTCCCTCCCAGAAACTGGACCATGATTACTTCATTTTCTTTCTCCTTCCTAATAATTTACACGTGAATTTTTACCACCCTAAAAATAACTAAATTTTTTTTTGACAAATCAAATTATTTGTTTGATTTGATTTAAATATTCTGATATTGAGAGTAATAAAAGAAATTTTAGCTCAGGGAAAGATAGAACTTGGGAGATGGAGCAAAAATTAAAGAAAATGTTGGATTTTTAAAAATTATGCAGATTTGGTATTCTGTGATGTAGTAAGTATTCATCATTTTTCCATTTTAAACATATCCACCAAGAATCTCCATTCATTTTATTATTCCATTCACCTGCTTGCTTGTGAACTCTGTCATGTCTGATTCTTTGAGACCTTATGGACTGTAACCCATCAGGCTCCTCTGTCTATGGAATTTTCCAAGGAAGAATACTGGAGTGGGTTGCCATTTCCTACTTCAGGGGATCCTCCCGACTGAGGGATTGAACTTACATCTCTCACATCTCCTGCGTTGGCAGGAGGATTTTTGTGCTGTTTTTTTTTTCAACCACTGCACCACCTGGGAAATACATTTCACTCATCTCTCCCTCCATGTTTTCATTTGGGGAGCACAAATGAAGTGCTTTCACTGGCCACACACAGGCATATCCACAATGGGTACTTCTGTGAACCAGCTAATTTGGTTCCTGACCTCAAGGAACCAGGTCCAAAGATCTGTTTCTCCTCCCCATCATCCTGTGAGAGAGTTCTTCCTATGTTTGTGAGAAGAGGGACTGGGGGAAAGGAGGGATCTAACTGTGAGTTACGAATCCGTGTTACTGCCATAGCAACCTGAGTTTCCCCTTGGGTCCAGTCCAGTTCTCAGGGGGCAAAAGCTCCCTTAACTGTGAGCATCTCATGTATAGGGTCGTCTCTGCTAATAGTTACATCCACGACAGTATCTAACACCTAGCAGGTACATAGTAAGTGATGAACCCAACTGTGGAAAGGCAGAGATCATAACTTGCCAGGTAACTTGCTACTGTTAAATAGAGTCCCCTGCCTGCCTGTGTGCTAAGTTGCCTCAGTCGTGCCTGACTCTATTAATAGAATCCCATCCCCTGCTTAACTTAAATCCCTAGCTAGGAGTCTTCCAAATGGCTGATAACCATTTCCTACAGAGGGCACTGTCTTGATACATGCTCAGTTAGGGCACAGGCATTGATAATGTTAGCCTTAATGCTACCACAGACTCCATTTAAAGGAATATCTCTTAATAAGTCAGTTTATTTTAAACATAACCTAGTCACATCAAACATCTACTTTTGAGGGCCAAAGAATAAATTGGATGCCCTCTTTTCCAGTTCTTTCTCTGTGCTTAATCGCAGAGAGCATCTACCAGCCTGATACAGACAGATTCAGGAGTTACCCACATTTGAAGATTCAGCTGCACTTAGAAAAGGAGAAAGCTAAGGAAAAGAGGGAGAGGAAAAAGAGTCCCCCTCCCCCTCTCCATTAGAGCAGGGACCTTTACAATGCACCGCAGTGTGTGAAGAGAGCTGCGTGCTGTGATACCATTTAGCAATAACGGATGGGTTGTGTTACCCAGACTTAACAGGCCAGTGAGCAACATCACCCTTCAGATGGAGTGCTCCGAGACTGCCATGCGCTAAAAAGGGATGAAAAATAAAATTGTCTATGGCTATTGTCGACATATTTACCCCTTGTTTAGGGATTCCCATGGCAACGAAAAGCTCTGACCGCTGGAGAAGGTGGGAAAGCTGCTCTGTTAAGGATGAGCTGCTTGCCTAGGGACTGAAGACTGTCTGCGTGCTACCACCCCCTCTAGTGACCACTGGGTGAACAGCAGGGCTTTTCATAGTTTTGGCATCTACTCTCAGCACCATATGTCATGGCTCAAATTCTAAAAGCATAATATTGTTATATTAAATTAGCAATGCTTATTTTTGAGAAGACTTCTAAAACTTCATTGTTTTGAGTCTTTTAATTTTTGTTTTTCAAGGTTTTGTTTCCATATTTTAAACTAAATCTAGGAAATAGCCCAGTTGCTGGCGTTAGCCAAACTTTCCCCGGTGACCTTACTTACATACCCCATGTGTGGGAAACCAGATAAAGAAGAAAAACAGTGACACGGAAGGAGTGGTTAGGATCTCTGAGGCCACTGTCCTTTCTTTTTGGTAAAGGGGCTGGTGTATAGTTATCATCTCAGAGGTGCCTTGGTCATATTACCGTTTCTCTGGCCCTCCCTACCCTGCCCCACAACCTCCTTCTCTTCTGTCATCGATGACACCGTTCATGCTAAGAACTCTTATCTAGACCACCCAGAAGTTCACTGTGCTTCAGGGGCGGAAATACTTACCCAAAATGTACCCAATGGAAAAGCACAGTAGAGTTAAAATGTTCTCAATCAATACCCTCAAACTCTTCATCAGCCTTGCAGATTGCATGGGAAGACCTTATCCTTTTAAGAATTCACAAGTCAAGTCTCACGCCCTCATTTTACCCCTCTGTGAAATTTTATAGCCCTTCCTTTAAATTTCTTCTCCTTTGAGTATCATGAACTGCATTTTGCTACAAATATTTTCAACTCTGAGCTCCTTGGAAACAAAGATCTTGTTTTGACTGTCTGACTTCTTCATTCAGTTTTCATTGTCCAGTTTACTGAGTTTTTTTTTCACACATAACTTGATAAGGTAGTATTTGCAAAGACATTATCCAATGAGAAATTCATGTTCTAATATTGATCCAGGTTCCTGGAGAATCAACCTAGTAATATATAATGCCCTGAGACACTCAGGAGATGGAGGGAGAAAAAGAGAAGAGAATTGCATCTTTATTGTACCGGGTGTGTTAGATATATTAAGAGGGAAACCACTACATCATGGACTCCTATATACCCTTGAGTCATAGATGTATTTTTTCTTAACAGTTGGGAAAACTGAATCTCAGAAGGTTAAGTAACAAGTTGGAAGTCACAGTGTTACCAACTGATGCTAACAGACTTCAAAAAAAAAAAAAAAAAAAAAGTCTCTCTGTTGTAGCGCCTTGACTTTAAGAGAAGCTCTCTCAAACTTCCACTAAAGAGAACATGCTTTTTAATATTTCTGGGCTTTTGGATCCTCAGGAAAGAAGAAGCAGTTCACAGAGAGCAAGTTGTATATGTTTGAGAAGGGATAATGGTTGCCATTGTTGTTTGTTGCTTAGTTACTAAGTCATGTCCAACTCTTTGCGATCCCTTGGACAGTAGCCCACCAGGCTCCCTCTGTCCATGGGATTTCCCAGACAAGAATACTGGAGTGGGTTGCCATTTCCTTCTCCAGGGGCATAGCTGCCATACTTCCCTCTAAAAGTCTGCCTGCAATGGGGGAGACCCGGCTTCAATCCCTGGGTTGCTTAGGAACATCCCCTAACGAAGGGAATGGCTACCCACTCCAGTATTCTTGTCTGGAGAATTCCATGGATAGAGAAGCCTGGCAGGCTACAGTCCATGAGGTCACAAAGCAGCAGACAGGACTGAGCAACTAACAACATTTCCTTTCTCTAGCGGAAAGCAACTCTAAAAAGCAGCATAGAAGAGAGGCAGCAGTAGCTATCTATGCCAAGTTTGAAGATCAACTGCTATTTCTAGGTCCATGTATTGTGGCCTTTCAGTGAAAAATAGAGTTTCCATTATGCTTCCCAAAACACTGGTACCATGAACTTTCCCTTAAAAAGAAACAATATTTACTTCCTATGTGTGAAAATTCAGAATGGGCTCTGAGAAGTTCTATAATACAATAACCAAGGGGGAAAAACTGCTTAACTTTGCAAA
The DNA here is from genome assembly GCA_917880005.1 of Nanger dama. Lineage (NCBI taxonomy): Eukaryota > Metazoa > Chordata > Mammalia > Artiodactyla > Bovidae > Nanger > Nanger dama. Next base: position 3,371,947 of record CAKJTW010000075.1, read on the forward strand.
CCTTGTCTTTTCCAAGCACAATAATTATAGCTCCTTACCAAACTGTATCTATGAAACTAAATTTGGAGAAACTGATCTTTAGGCAAGTACATGGAAGTTTAAGGCATGAAAGGAATATCCTAAGAATCTGGACTTGGAAACTGTGGATCACACAATAAGAAAATGTGACAGGAAGGGTATTAGATGTAATGACCACTATTTTTGTTGTTGCTGTTGTTGTTGGTTAGAATAACCACTATAGGATTAGATATATTTTAAATCATTCATATAAGGATCCCGTTTTGCTTTATAAAGCATAATTAGGAAAAGGCAGACATTAAAAATTTGCTAGTTTTTTTGACTACGTTCTGTTATTTAATTTTAAGTGAGAGACTTACTTTTGTTCTGTTTTTTCTCAAAGTACTTTCAAAAAGTTCAGCTTTGGTAATCCTCCTCCCCTGCTCTTCTCCCCCACCTATCTTTGAATTCAGAAAAGTTCCCATCGTGGGACCGTTTTTTCTCCATCTGTCGCCTTCCTCTTCTCTTCTTCATGTTCTTCTTCATCCCCAGTACACAGTTTTGGTCTGTTTTATGTTTAGAATCTGCTTAATTTTTCTCAATACTCATTTTTTTTTTTAATTTCACTACTCCTTTCTATTCTGTTTTCAGTGTCTTTTTATTCCCTTCAAGAAATACCATTTTGACAGTGGTGGCAGTTTTGACAAAATTTTTGTGAGATGATAAAGGACTTGAATTCTCTTTCCCAAAATCACTAGGTGGAAGAACTTGAGTAGAGTAAGTAGCTTAATATATTTTACTTTCAGTTCCTTTATCTGTTAAATGGACTTCAAAAATCCTGTTTTATCAGTGAACTTTTTGGAATATATTGTATATGCATCTTATATGTTATAAAATGTGAAGATCCAAGCATATATCAGGTACATAGTAAGTGCCTGAAAAGGGAAAGTATTAGTTGCTCAGTTGTGTCCGACTTTTTGTGACCCTATGGACTGTAGCCCACGAGGCTCCTCTGTCTGTAGAATTCTCCAGGCAAGAATACTATAGTGGCTTGCCATTCTCTTTCCAGGGGATCTTCCTGACCCAGGGATCAAGCCCGGGTCTTGTACATTGCAGGCAGATTCTTTCCTCTCTGAGCCACCAGGGAAGCCCAGTAAGTGCCTAGTACATATTAATTCTCTCCTCAGAACATAGGAAGGTTGTTTGCAGTATTAAATGTTTTTGCTATTTGTTTATAATCCCTCACTCAAGGAAGTTTAAAAAAATAGAAGCTCTATTTGATGATGCAGAGGACTTCAGGAAACCCAACAAGAAGTACGGCTAGACTAAATGTAAATAAAAACTTAGTCATCGGGTAGCTACTCTTTCTGTCTCTATATTTCATAGTTTTAGCTCAGATGACCAGCTGAATAAGTTAAATAAAGCACTCAAGTCTATAGTTTAGTTCTCTTCTTTGAAATCTACTGAGATTCACTAAGTCATAAACCTGGCACGCTATCTACATAAAATGCCATCACTTTCCTGTAGTCTACCCTATAAACCAATAAACTAGAGAGAAGAATTTAGCAAATTTTATGGGAGATTTCAGTCTAAAAATGGAAGGAAATTTTGTGGGCTGTTGTAAACATCTCCTTTGGCAGGGGAAAATGGTTAATTCCAAAGAAGAAGAAGATATTTCATATCATCTTTTATTCTTCAAGAAAATTTAAATTTCTCTCCACTTACTCTTCTCAAACATTCTGGGGATTTTTTTCTTTACATGGGGATTGCCAGTATTAAGAGATCTGAGTAAGGCATCTGTGTAACAAAAATAAGCATCACCAAATCTGGGGACATGGGATTCTAGTTTATCCCTAATGAAGGTTATTGGGTTGAAGAATATAAGACAGGTAATCAGAGGCAAAGAAAATCACAGTATAAGATGAATTGATTACCATTGATCAATAAGCCTTCTTTCTTCCTTAACCTCCTCAACCTATGACTCCCCACAGTGCTCCCTTGTCATGGTCCAGAAAGCATATTTAACAAGGACATGGAAGCAGTGATCCAGTTAACTTAACCAAAGTCCCCCTATTCTTACATTTTAATCCTTGCTCAGCCATTCAATTTCCAGGTGACCTCTGGTATTTTTGGATAGGGATTATAGTGCTGATGTATTAAAGAATTGCTAATGCCTCTTTTAAAAGAACTTTGAAACTATAGAGGGAGATAAGTACTTGGCTGTAATAGGCTTGATCCTGATTTTTTGTCCACAGATTGACATTTACTAACAACCTGGATTAAGTCTATAATTAGGGAAATGTAAAAATATTATGTCAGCTTTTCTTTCACCTGTTTGCCTACTAATTCTACATTTATTGAACATCTACTATGTGTAAAGGCAGTATTTTAAGCTTTGGTGATAACAGTTTGACAGTAACCAAGCCGTCAAGTTACTCAGTCTGTAAAAATTTCAGGCAGTAAATAAATGATTGCAATTTAATATGACAGGAGAGTTTATACATGAAACTGTCAAGGTACAGAACATACAGAAAGGATCTGAGACAAAGAAGGGAGACAAAGACAATATCAGGAAGAAAAATAAAGATTTGGAAGACAAATAAGAATGTTCCACGAAGAGGCGTCGGGATCAAAGCAACGGGCAGAGCTTGAGACAAATGTGGGTCTTCCAGAGGAGAGAAGAATGCATTTGAACAAACTGCCATGGAAGAAGGTAGGGAAGAGATCCTGGGTGTACAAGGAAAGAGTGGCAGATAGTGAATGAATAGGAAGGCAGGCAGGGGACAGACTGCGATGGACCTTACAAATTAACTTTTAGGGGATGAACAAAGTATCAGGGGCCAGTTGGAAGAACGGAGTCAGTGTGGAGAGGATGTGCAGTGGAAAAAAATCTGTCTTCCACCTTCTATGTGGGGATAAACTCAGCTCTGCCTTTCATAGGAGTTTCTTATCTGCTTACAAAAAACACTTCACTCTGATCACCAAATATTTGGAAGCTTTTCCCCACATCACCAAGAAGTTCTCAGATACTAGCAGGATGCCCAAGAATTCAACTCAATTCTGACACTATCTGCCAGGAAATATGCATTAGGTATCATAGGTTGCTTTCAAACTGTAGTGCTGGAGAAGACTCTTGAGAGTCCCTTGGACAGCAGGGATATCAAACCAATCTTAAAGGAAATCAGTCCTGAATATTCATTGGAGGGACAGATGCTGAAGGCTGAAGTTCCAATACTCTGACCATGGATGCGAAGAGTAGATCCATTAGAAAAGACCCTGATGCTGGGAAAGATTGAAGACAGGAGGAGAAGGGGGATGACAGAGGGCGAGATGGTTGGATGGCATCACTGACTCAATGGACATTAATTTGAGTAAGCTCCAGGAGATGGTGAGGGACAGGGAAGCCTGGTGTGCTGCGGTCCATGGGGTCTCAAAGAGTTGGACACGACTGAGCAACAGCAGTCATGTGGTTGGTTCACCTGGAAACCAGCCTCCTTCCCTGGATGGGGTTCAAACTTACCCCATTAACACATTAACATAAGAAGGGACACCTTTGCTTCTCTCAGCCAACACTTAGGAAATGCCAAAGGTTTTGGGAGCTGTGACTGAGGAACCTTTGCTGCTGCTGCTGCTGCTGCTAAGTTGCTTCAGTCATATCCGACTCTGTGCAACCCCATAGACGGCAGCCCACCAGGCTCCCCCATCCCTGGGATTCTCCAGGCAAGAACACTGGATTGGGTTGCCATTTCCTTCTCCAGTGCATGAAAATGAAAGTGAAGTCTCAGTCGTGTCCGACTCTTAGCGACCCCATGGACTGCAGCCCTCCAGGCTCCTCCGTCCATGGGATTTTCTAGGCAAGAGTACTTTAACAAAGCCCAAATATATATGAGAACTATACCTTGGTCATCTGAAAGACCAAATATATTGTTGCATTGTTGTTTAGTTGCTAAGCCATGTCCCACTCTTTTGCGCCCCCCATGGGCTGTAGCCCATGAGGATCCTCTCTCCACGGGATTTCCCAGGCAAGAATGTTGGAGTCGGTTGTCATTTCCTCCTCCAGGAGTTCTTTTGGACCCAGGGATCGAACCCTCATCTCTTGCATTGCAGGCAGATTCTTTGATGCTGCGCCACCAGGGAAGTCCTGACCAAATATATACTTTTCTTATGTGAAATGAAAATATCTCCTGCCATATGAATAAACAAGAAATGTCACAGCTATCAACGATTTCTGGCCTCCAAATGTGAATGAGAGGTCCCTAAACTTCCATCCAGGGGAAACTGCCACCCTCTTCAGTGACTGCTGAGGAGCTAGGGGAATGCAAGAAGCAGCCATCTGCCACTCCTTAAGGTGAACAAGTAAACAGGATTGGCCCCAGATAGCTGAGCTGCATATGAAAGGAATGAATTCAATGAGCCCAAAGGCTTTCATCTTCCCATGTATAGAATGCTAAATTTGTTAACGTTATACCTGATCTTTTGTTGTTCAGACAGCCTGCTCCCTTTGTTGCAAACTTGTATGTAGCCTGACTTCCCCTCCCGCCTCCTTGGAGCAGTTTTCTCAGAGCTACTGGGATGCAGTCCTAAACATTCCCACCAAATAAAATAACTCTCTACTTTCAGGTTGCGCATATTTTTTTTTAGTTGACACTTATAAATCACAGTATCTCAGGATGTTTACACTAAATAAAGTTTCCCAAAGCAGCGTAAGAAGGGAAGAGAGGAGCATGAGGCAGAAAGAGAGCATCCATTTTTAAGGCTGAGAGTATTTGGGAATTGAAAGGCAGGAGTTGAAAAATTTCTTGCCTTCAAACCTCTAGTTTATCTATGGAAAGTTCCTCTAGTGAGAATGATTCTCAGCTAAAAGTATCCCTATACTTTTATTTCTTTCAAATGATGCTATTGTTTCAAATTATACTGTGTTGCATTGATAAATAATAACGTCTCAGCCCTCTATCTCCAAGGAGTCTCTCTCTTCAACGGAAACAATTACAGATTTATTGTTGGCTGTCCTGCTCTGGAACAGTATGATCGATAATTATTCTACTAAATAGTATCGATAGGTTAAAAAGGTTGGCAATAAATAAAAGATGTTTTCATCTGTCTCTAATGTTCCTGCTTCAAAAAGTAAAGTTCAAATCTAATAGTAAAGAATTTTAAGTGACTATGCCCGATGACCTAGTGTTGCTAAAGGAAAATGACACGGAAGGAAAACCTTACGCAGTTTACAGTTAGTCAGCTCTTTCTTTGGTGGTTGGGAGGAGGAAAAGAGACTCCCTAAGGTTCACTGGGCTTCCCTGGTGGCTCAGATGGTAAAGAATCCGCCTGCAATGCAGGAGACATGGGTTCGATCCCTGGGTTGGGAAGATCCCCTGGTGAAGGGAGTGACTACCCATTCCAATATTCTAGCCTGGAGAATTCCACGGACAGAGGAACCATGGAACCATGACAAGCTACAGTCCATGGGGTCGCAAAGACTCAGACATGACTGAGCAACTTTCCCTTTTGCGAGGCTGGCTAGTTCACCAATTAAAGCTTTCTGTCTCATCTTTGATGCATTCATGACAAGGGATTCTGTTTTAGGATGCTACAGTTAGGGGCATTCATTGCTGCTCAAGATCTCCTGCTTACCTTAGATAGATGTCAGATTCATCATCCCCGTTTTCTGTTAAAGAGGAAAGATTATATCTCTGGGATCACTTCAACTGATTCTATTTTCATTGCAACTGTAAGTTAATTAATCATTCCCTTTTAAAAAACCAGAATTTATTATCCTGATATTGCCCCAATATGTCATGCATAGAAAACATGGGTAATTAGGGGTAGGGTTTAGCATGAGAGAGAAGAATTATATAAAGATAGGATATCCATAAATAAAGTGGCGCAGGCAGGAGGACACTTGAGTTAAATAACACAATTTAGACTAAGTCCTCAGTGGGATGTTTCTATGACTGCCGTAAAAAATTACCACATACTTGTTAGCAAAACAGCACAAGCTTGTTACCATAACGTTCTATAGATCAGAAGTAAGACACACGTCTCCCCAGGTGAAAATCAAGATGCTGGTAGGGACGCCTTTCTTTCTGGAAACAGTAAATCCACTTTCTTGCCTTTTCCAGCTTCTAGAGGCCACTCACACTCTTTATGTCAGAGGCCGCTCCTCCTCCATCTTTAAAGCCAAGAACACTGCACATTTTTGTGACCATTTTTCTATATTCGCAACTTCTGCCTCTCTCTGTCTCCTTCTACCTTTCAGAATCCCTCTGATTATCTTGGCCCCACTGCATTATCAGGTGGTCTTCCTATGAAGTAAGCAATCTTGCTTCAGAAAGCAACCTCATTTCCCCTCTGACATGCATTTACTGAGTCCAGGGATTAAGATGCAGACATCTTTGGGAGGTCATTATTCTGTCTACCTCACTCCTACCTCTTCGAGAGTGTATAAAACCGCACACGAGATTCTACAATTACCTGAAAAGTATTGGTTTTGAATTTCTCCTGTACGTAATTTCTTTTAACATGAAGGATATTTTATATATGCTTATTCTAGTATTCAAGATCTATATCAGGTATCCTGTACATTATAGGATTTCAGGAAAAACCAACAAAATTTTGTGCTTAGTAAGACCATCACTTTCTCTAGAGAAAAAACATCTTCCCAATAAGACTATTCAGATTCTGTTTGCAGTTCAATAATCTCTATTCCAATATTGGTATCGCAAGTTTCTGTTCCTCATCTTTTTTTTTTTCTTTTAATACATGAAACTATGACAAAAACAGGGCCTCCCACATGGTAAAAACAAAACAAAACAAAACAAAAAACAAACCTGTGTGCCAATACAAGAGACATAAGAGGTGTGGGTTCGATCCCTGAGTTGGGAAGATCCCCTGGAGGAGGGCATGGCAAGCCACTCCAGGATTCTTGCTTGGAGAATCTCATGGACAGAGGTGCCAGCATGCTACAGCCCATAGGTTCGCAAAGAGTCTGACACGACTGAAGCGACCTAGCATGAAAGATACAAAAATAATACAGGAAAACAAAAGTAGTAATTTTGACTCATTTGTCTTCTAAAAAATTATTCACTTGCTTTGCTCAGCCCACTAAGGTACTGATCTTGGTCAATGATGGAGAAATGTATTTGGAAAATCCAAGAGAGATTAAATTGACTTGCATCACACACAAACCATGAAGCTTCTAGAGAAAAAAACATCAGTGAAACAGAAGAAGGAAATGGATTGGGGCAAGCTAGAGTTTATAGAAAAGAGAGGGAAAGAAAAAAAAATAATGGTCATGCAGCAGGGACTTTTAAGGAGACAAACAAGCCAAACATGTTTGGGGTCTTACTGTAAATCCCCAGTTGCTGTTTTGTTTTGTTTTAATCTGACTTGTCCTTCAATGCTTTTACAATTGAACTTCTACTGAGTGTGATAGGTTGAGACTGACCACCAGGGCAATTCTGATTTATTTGTGTGAAATCAGTGTGACCCACAAACACTGTTTAGATGTTTTCCAAGTAAACAGTTAATTGTAATTAGAGCCACAAGTTCTAGAAATGATCAAAGAAACAGGAAGTTACAAAAAAACAAAATCTGTCATCCCTCTTCATATCAGAGGATGACAATTATAGCAGCCATTTATTAAGCATCCAGACAAGAATAGTGGAGTGTGTAGCCATTCCTTTTTCCAAGGGATCTTCCCAACCCAGGGATTGAACCTGGGTTTCCTGTATTTCAGGCAGATTCTTTGTCTGAGCCACCAGGGAAGCCCTATTAAGCATCTACTATATGCTAGGTATACTCTAAGGCATTTATAGTATCACATTCAGTATACTATAATCTTAAAATGTAGACACTATTCTCTCTATTTTAGAGACAAGAAAATAGCTAAAGATCTGCACAGAACAGGTAACTGAGCCAGTATTCCAACTCGTCCTACAATTTTCTCCTTCCTGAACAAGTCATGTGACAGTGTACCTGTCAAGCAATATTTTTGGTCATTGCTTTTTTTTTTTTCCTTATTCTATAAAATGAGTAGTGTCTTTGTTTTCTACTGCTGCTGAACCTATGAATTTTGCCTTGTATGGCAAACAACGCGATTAACTGAGGGATCTTGAGAAGGGTTTATCCTGGATTATCTCAGTGGATCCTACGTACAATCCTAAATATAATGTGAATTTCTGTTGTTTTGAGCCACCAAGGTGGTAACCACTTCTCACAGCAGCCTTAAGAATGTGCACAATATCATAACGAATGACCACACATTTAGAAACTTAAAACGTGTATGCATTCTCAGCTCTGCATGTCAGAAATCTGAAATGAGTCCAGGCAGCATCTCTCTCCAAGCCAAGAGACCACTCTGCACCAGGGGAGAATTTGTACATGGGTGTGGGCCACGGGGAGGGTCAGAGTCTGTGGGTGCAAACCCTGTGGTGCCTCAGGCTGGGACATGGCAGCGGGGTCTCCATGAGTTCCATAGGGCAACCCTCTAGCTCACTCCCAATCCACAAACTGATCACATCTATGCAAAGGACTTTGAATTCTTCTTGTTGTTGTTATTCATTCACCAATTTCTGACTCTTTGAGACTCCATGGACTGCAGCACACCAGGTTCCTCTGTCCTCCACCATCTCCCGGACTTTGCTCTAATGTCCATTGAATCGGTGATGCCATCTAACCATCTCATCCTCTATTGACCCCTTCTCCTCCTGCTTTCAATCTTTGCAAGCATTAGAGTCTTTTCTAATGATTTGGCTCTTTGCATCAGGTGGCCAAAGTATTGGAGCTTCAGCTTCAGTATCATTCCTTCCAAAGAATACTCAGGGTTGATTTCTTTTAGGATTGATTCTTGGTGGTGGGGGAAGGGGGGCATGTGCCGAGTTTTAACAGGTTGGAGCAGCCAGAAAGTAGGAAGGAGGACGGGCATTCTGGCTTCTTTCCCTGAGAAAGGGCACAGTGTGTAGGTCTGTCGGCTGCAGGAAGTAGGGCCTGGCAGTAGGTGGGCCAGGTCAAACATATCAGGGGCAAGGCTGCCTGTGCCTGCTGAGATCTGCTGTACCAGTCAGCATCCCAACCCCTGGAGACCGAGCATAAAATAACAAATGAAAAACCACCACAGCAGGTCTGGATGAGAGCGTGGAAGAAAGGAAAAAGTTTCATGTTTTATTACATTTAATGGCATTTTTCCTGCTTTCTGAATAAGGGGCCCCACATTTTCATTTTGCACTGAGGCCAACAAATTATGTAGCTGGCCCTGCCTATAAATCACATACTAAATCATATTTTACTCATTACACTGGCCGCTAAGAAAATCAGAACAAAACTTACAATCAACTTTAACAAAATATCAAAGAATTTACGGCATATGTTTTGAGTAGTGAAGTAACCTTGTACTCAGCTGTTTTCTTATTTTTCTTGATTTTGTTTCCTTTTCTCTCTTTATGTACCCAAAGAGGAAAAAAATCTTATTTTACATTTATTTTTGAAATATTTCATCCTTTTATGTACTCATCTAAAATAAAGTCACTAGCTAAACAACAAGCTAATTATTTACACACTTTTATAGCACTCAATAAAAGACTGTTTGATATGACTTGTGATCATTTATTCCCATAGGAATTTACCATCGGTGCAGCTGGAATTGTTTTAATACTTTTCCGCTCTTGTCACACTCATCAGACTTGTGAGCTATCTAACTTATTCACTGGCTAGAACATTCAATGATGACACCATAAATGGAATTTGTCATGTCACATGTTTTATCTCAGCACTGCAAAGTGTAAGCAGCTAGAGAGTAGTCACCTATAAGTGGCGCCTTCTTAGGATTGGAAGGCTACTCATTTGATACAAGTAAAAATGACTGCTAAATATAAAATTCACTATGGTGATGCATTAAAAAGGATACTACCCTTAAGATTTGGACTGCTCACTAGAATAATCCATCTATCAGTAATTTTTATTGATTAGCTTCTATATGCCAGGCTTTTTCTGGGCATTGGGAAAATGGTGATGCACAAGTCAGAATCTATCCTTAATCATAAAAAATTTAGTCCTAGAAGGAAAGGCAGTAAACAAACAAGTGAACAAGATCATTGCAGAGTGTGATTCATTATAAAGGAAATAACAGGATTATATATTACAGGCAAAAGTTAGGGGAGTATGGGGCCTTCATTTCATAGATCTGGAAAAACTTCTGAGAAGGTAACACTTAAGCCAGAATTTTAAGGATTCTAGGAAAAGCCAGTCATCCAATGTGCTGAGAGCAGTGAGTCTAGGTAGAAGGGGTAGGCAGGGGGAGGGGGGTGTAGGCAGGGGGGAGCCGGGGGCGGGGAGTTGGGGGGAAAGACAAGCAAAGAAGGGAATGAGTGATGGCAGATGCATAGCAAGAAAAACTAAGCTAACTAAGCTGGTCCATGATCCCCTTGGAGAGTTAACCAGCAGTAACCCATAATGTCTTCCCACTCTCCCTCAGTCATTAAACAGGCCCCTCTGGTGACATTCTCACAGCATGAAATCACAACCAATGGAAGAAATCCAAGAAGACACCAAGGAAACAATATTAGGCAGGTAGGTAGAGATAAACTGAGCCAGGAAGGAATGAGTGATGGTATACCTAAATAGACCGTGGTCTCCAATTGGCCAAAGGAGGAGGAAAAAGACAGGATGAAAATTAATTAATGGTGACAAAAGACCAAAAGCACAGATGATTAACCCAGCTTCTTCTCAATGACATGAATAATTACTGCAGTCAAAGTGAGCTTCTGACAAACAACAGCCCATCCTTGTCTGTGGTGAGACACTAAGATTAAAAGTTGAAATTTCCCTTCTCTATCCTATCAGAAATTCCTAAGAAAGAAGGGGTCCAGAATAGTTGGATGCAAAGCACCATTAGTCTAACTTACGAGACTCAAAAGTCTTCTTCTATCATCCAGGTCCTAGCTCCTTTGCTAAGGGATCTCTCTGCCTGGCATCCCTAAGTAGGTTTCAAACAATCCTATCTTTAAGACTCCATGCAAGGGTCAGTCATGCTTATTACATGTGATAATTATTTTAAAAGGTGTTCTGAAACTCCTAAAACGTTCCACAAATGATTGGTGCATGATAATAACGATGGTGGTGATGGCAGCTGAACAACTGTGCTTTTATCTAAGTGGTGGTTTCCTAGACAAGCCAAACTTGACTTTTCCTGGCAGAAATAACTTGCAGGGCCACATCCTGTGAATAACAATCTTCACTGCAGTAGCCAAGGCTTCCATGGATTGCATTAGGTGGTTAGTTTTGGGACTGAACTAACATCATCACATCTTTGTGTTAATTTAACCCCCTTAAATAGAAGAAAACCATGTGAGATCCTTTAGTTGGGGTTGAGGAGTGGAATAAGCCTCCCTGAATGCCCTTTTTAATTCAGTGGGGGCATTCTGGGAACTCAAACCCATTCCAGGTTTCAAGGGTCTCAAGAACCCCGCCATGGTTTGACATTAACCAAAATTTTGAATGATTTTGAGGGGAGGACAGGCGTGGGGAGGGCTATATTTTTGGGTCAGATAAATCAAAGCACATTTGGCCAGACACTGCCCCCTTCATTTCCAAGCACATGTGAATTTCTAGGGAAATTGAATACACGTGTTCCTGATTCATTTACATTTAACTCTTCAAAACGCTTTGTACACCCTCCAAGAAGCCTTCAGTGTATTGAGCCAGGAGGTTGGGTTTTATTAGCCACGCAGGGACCCAGCAGGCTGAATGAATGGGACGAGACTTTCAAGACAGAATTCGAGAAGGTCAAGTGTTTTGAAAATTTGACCCCATGTATTCCCCTCAACTTCTGGGTCCTCACCAAGCAACTTCTGCAAAGCGTACACAGAAATAAACCTCCGTTTTCACAACAGCGATCAAGCCAAGAGCTGCTGGCCCCCACAAACCTGAGCCTCTTTGATGGTCAAAGACAGAATAACTGACGCTTGATAGGTGCCCTGTGCTTCCTGGTGTTAGTTTTCCGTTCTCATGCTTCATTTGCTTTCTTTGCTGAAGTGGGAAGCCTGCTGCCGCCACCCCGGAATCCTTGATAAGAATTGATGAGACTCAGGGGGAGTGTGGGAAGAGTCTGTGACTTCAGCCGCTTGGCAAAAGTTCCGGAGACTTTCTGATCTTCCTCCACATGCTGAAAATCCCTAGAAGTCCTTTGACAGAGAGGAGGTTCAAAAGGGCAGTCTTCCTGTCCTCATTTCTTTGTCCTCATTTCATACATATATATATATGTATGTATAGAAAGACGAGGACAGCCACCGCATTACATCCTCAGAACAAGCAGACATAATAAAAGGTTATTTTCTTTGCTAGGGTCAGGGAACAGTTAGAGATCACTCATTTCTCCCTTCCCACACATCTGAAATGCAGTCATAAGTAGACACACCCCATCTTTAAACTGCACAAATGTTCTGGCAAAAAAACCTACACTTTCTTTATTATGTGATAATAGCTCAGATGCCAAACTCACAAACAAGGCGAGTTCCTCCAAAAGAAATTGCCAGAGCTCATGTGTGAATGCTGTATTCAAGGTAACTCCTTTTACCTGTATTGCTTCTCCATCTTCAGTATATTCTGCAAATATATGCAGTATTTGAGATTATTTAGAACATTGAGCTTAATCCTAACACATCTTGGTCAATAGGTCAAATCCTGTAATAAGCTCTCAGAACAATTTTATATTTGCTTGTGTGATTACATCAATCATGCCAAAGGTCTCTGTGAGTATTTTGTCCTATTATTCCAAGTGCTGGGATCTGCCATAGTGTAAGTCCTCAAAAATACTGAGTGAATGAATTTAATGAGGTCTTACTATATGCCAGCTGGGGTGCATTAAATGCCACTGAGTCCTTACAATAAACCTAGGAGGAGTGGGCTCTTAGGATTCCCATTAGTACAGATGACAAAATGGAAGCTTAAAACGTGAAGCAGCCTACTAAGGCCATGAAGTGTATTAAGAGGTGGAACTGAGGTTCAAGGGTAAATATGTCTCCTGGGATTGCAGCCATGAAATTAAAAGACGCTTACTCTTTGGAAGAAAAGTTACGACCAACCTAGATAGCATATCAAAAGCAGAGACATTACTTTGTCAACAAAGATCTGTCTAGCCAAGGCTATGGTTTTTCCTGTGGTCATATAAGGATGTGAGAGTTGGACTATGAAGAAAGCTGAGTGCCGAAGAATTGGTGCTTTTGAACTGTGGTGTTGGAGAAGACTATTGAGAGTCCCTTAGACTGCAAGGTGATCGAACCAGTCCATCCTAAAGGAGATCAGTCCTGGGTGTTCATTGGAAGGACTGATGCTGAAGCTGAAACTCCAATACTTTGGCCACCTCATGTGAAGACTGGACTCATTGGGTGAACATAGACTTTACTTTCAATAAGAAGCATTTCCAATTACACCTTGTAAGAAAGTATTTAAATACTGTCTATGAGAGGTTGCTTCACTAACGAGCAAAACAATTCCTCAGGGACCTCTTTATTCAGGACACATCCCGGAATTCCCCTCTGGAGATAGCCTAAAGCTTTTACTTACTTCTTTGAGTGGGCCAGTATTTATAGGTTACTTAATGCATAAACTCATTTTGGTGCATGCCATATAGTTTGTCTATATTTTGATCTAAGATTCTAAACTCTGAAAGCTGGAAACATACAATAAACTTTGAGTTCCCTGGCTGAAAGATACAACTTTCTTTTCTTTGATTTTAGCCTGCTTTCTTTTGCCTTCTGAAATAGTGCCTTGAAGTTCACAGCCATGTAAATTCCCTTCTATAGCTCTTGGTCAATAGTTTATGTAAGGGCAGTGAAGTGATTCATAAGCAAACGTAGAACTTTGCAGATACCTAGGAGACTGTAATCCTTGGTAAATATTCCAATTTGAAGTATTTCAACCTCAGGCTAATCAAATATGTATTTTTCTGTGCGTGTGTAAAATTGTTATTGTAAACTGTAAAGCACTCTGCAAATATTTGCTATAGTTGTTTAAAAGAAAAGGATCAAAGTGAAGTTGGCCACATGACTTCTGCTCCTGTTGCTTTGGGTCTGTTCATTCCTGGGGACTCTGGGAGTACCAGAGTGTACTATAATGTTTCTTTCCTTGAAACCCAGGATGGTTCTTTCCTTGAAACCCCTGTAGAAATACAGACAGGATCACCTCCACGCAACATTTTAAAAACTGAGAGGAAGATAATGATTCCTAAAAGGGTTTAAGGACATTGTAGCATGATCACTCTGACGAGATAAGTCTGAAGCAGAGAATTAGACTTTTAAAAGAACTTTAGAGTTTTTCCAACAAAGATTGTTATCTCTCAGTAGAGACATTTCACAATCTACTACAAAATTATTAGTGTTCTGAAGTGCTCTATAGCAGTGCTTCCCAAAGTTTGCTGTGACTGTGAGATTTTGGTAAAATGCAGACTCCAGGACACTGGGTCCAAGTTGGGGTCTGAGGCTCTGCATTTTATCAAGCTCTCGATTGATAGTGATGTGACTGATACATGGGCCACACTTTGAATAGCAAGACTCCAGAGAACGAGGTAACACAGTTTTTAGACTCAAGAATTAGGTATCTGACTCTGGATTTAGAATGTGGCTTGGGATTCCACCTCAATCTCATGTACTGGGTGACTTTGCTAAAAATATTCTACTTCTCTTTGTCCATTTCACATCTGGGAATAAAGAAAATGTTAGTACTAACTTCATAGGCTTTTGGACCAATTATATAACATACTTGTGAAAATATGTGGTTGGCATTGTGCCTTACACATAGTAAACATGTGAGAAATATTAGCCATTATTATTACTTTCAACTGTCTATGCTGCATCTCCAAATGATTTTGTCTTTTCATATCTGAAAGAAAAGATAAAGATTTAGCTTTCTCATCTAAAATGCAAAAAACATGACATATTTTCTCCAAATAAAAATAGAATATACCAAAGCATTTTTAAAATTCCCTTTGGGCAAATATAGTCAACTGACATAAATGTGTTTAGTAGGCACATACACAATGGTTTTATTTTTATATTTGCAGCCCCTTTTAATGAATTCTTCCAGTTTTTCTTATGCAATTCCATATTAAAATTTAACTCATTGTGTTCAAAGTCTCAGTGGAAATTCTCACCAATGTCACCCTCAGTTTGTAGTTTTGATAACACTGTAATCTGTTAGTAGAAATAAATAACAGAGCCATGCTTGTACTTTACTGAGTTCTTTCTTGATGGTGTGTTTTCTTCTGTTGGTCAAAGAGTGGGAGAAGATTGTGCTGCTCTATTGGTTTACCCCCAAACGGAAACATCAACCACATTCTTTGGAAAACCACACTTTTAGCAGCTTTGATCAGTAGACTGGAAATACAGAACTCCTCTCACTTTATTGGATTGGTGAATTGAATCCTATATTTCTATTTCTTGCTTCTCTTTCAACTTGATTCTACCTTACCCCATACCTCCCTCCCCCAGTCTTCTTCAAAAACAAGGTGAGATGTGAAAGACTTAATTCCAGGAAAAGAAAAGGAGAAAGAAAAATAGCATGCATTGAGTTGGTTATATACTATACCTCTCCAATCTAACTTGTGTGGAAAACATACTAAATAAACAAGTTTTCTGAGTCCTAAAGATGCTTGTGTATATTTAATGGAAACTCTTTGGTGAGATTCTATGGGGTAAGTAATTTTTTCTCCATTTTATAGATGAGGACATTGAGGCATAAATAATTTACCCATGGCAGCAAGACAACTTGTTGAAGAGGGAAAATCATCTCTGGAAGGAAATTTGAACTTTAAATGGAAAGAATACTGATGTAAAATGAAAGTACTACAAAGTGAAAGAGACTCTTACCTTGAATTGGTAGGTTAAACTTATGCTTTCTAAAGAAGGTTTTAAAGGGAGATTGAGGAATTTTTATTTTGAATAGAGCAAACTATAAGGTTATTCTTCTTTCTCCTTTTTCTTCTTCATTTTGCAAGCCTGTGTTGTATTAAATGTGAGCATTTCAAACTTCTACCCCACATCCCCATCCCTCACTCATAATACATAGATGGCCAGCGGGTCCTGAGTTCATTAATAATTATGCATGGTTTCTAAAAAGCTATTAACTTGAAATGTGGACTTTTCTTCTTTTGTCAGACCCTTTCTTAGAGGAAGGGTAAAGAAAGTAGGTTACAACAAAAAAAGTGAAGCCCAACAGACAGGGATGATCAACGAAAGACACCACTCATCTCGGACTAATCAAGAGCCGGCGGTGCTGGTCTCGCCTGCTGGAAAGGCTGAAGACTTTTTCCAATACACCTTGGAATCGGCTCTGATCACTGTCATCCCCCTGTCTGCAGCTGGCTTCACGTGTGCGCCTCTCCCACTAAGACACGTCCTAGCTCACAGTGCTATAGCCTCCTTTCCCTCGCTTAACTATGTGTATTTGGTAAACGCTCTATCCTGTTATTTATACAATGTGGCCAGTTTCTTGATGTTGCTAAATCCCAGTTCCTCTATTAAATCATCCTCCTTAATCCCACTTTGCCTTTATTCTCATAATTGCACTTTATCCTTGTCACAGAAACATTTCACCTCACACTGGGTCCCCGTTCTGAAGAAAAATTAAACAGGATGCCGTTATAGGTTTCCATCCTCTCACGCTTTCAGTTTCCTAGCTTTCATACTTTTTCTTTGTCCTTTTGAATTCATTGCCTGAGTCATAAAGTGCTTTAGCATTTGAATCCCAGCAACATCATCTTTGTGACTGTGATCACTTTGATGAGTCTTAATCTACCTGTTCATGAAGTGGGGATACATGTAATAATAAGTTTGCTTTCCTTCCAGAATCACTGCAAAGATCAGACACACTTCAGTTGTGTGACCCAGTGTCTGGTGTATACTAAATGCACAATAAATATTGTTCCTCTCATTACCTCCATTCTAGGTTCATGAACAGGTCACTGTAGTTAATAATTCACAAGCTTTTATTGGGACCTGAAATCCTGCTTATTCAGCATCTGTTTTCCTTATGCTTCTTCTTTACCTTCAAATTTCCCTCTGCCCACATCTATAAAATGATTCATAATAAATGAGGCTTGTAATTATTGACATATTCACATATGCATCTGCAACTCAAATATAAAATTTTTGAGGTTTTGTTCATGCATCATGGGTTCAATTTTTCTTTCAAGTGTTTGCATCCTAAGGGAAAGATGCTATTCCCAAGAGGTAGAGAAGATGTAAGATCTGGGATGTGAAAGAATGTGGGTGGCAGGCCAAGTGCAATTACAACATAGCTTATCCCAAATGGTGATCCCTAAAAATATTCAGGCTGGCTCTTTATGGAAGACCAGTCTCACGGATGAGGGAGATTTAATAACAGCTGGCAATGAAAACATCAATGTTATAGATGAGGAGCTAATTAAGGGTTGGTTCTCTGTACAGTCTTTATATACCTTCTTGTATGAAATCAGGGTAAGAGGGAGAAGAAGAAGGAAATTAGTGTACATATGGCCATGAGTAGAGGTTGGCTGAAAATGGCAAAGCAACTCTACAGTCCTTATCTGGTCATATTTCAGACATGACTCAATGACCTGTTTGGCATAAGAGATGGCTAAGAGCAGCTTTGCCAAACTCCCAGAGACATTTCCCCTATCCTTCTTATGACTGCTGGGAGTTTAGGCTGTCTGATACAAGTAGGGCTAACATTTCTGAGTAACTTAAGTGGAAATTGAAGCTTAAGAGAAGATGAATAAATGGCCAATGAGCATCCAATGAGTGAAGCAGGATTAAGTCCTGATGTCTGAAGCCAGAATCCTAGCTTTTGCAATTATAGCACAAAGGAATATGATAGAGAGAGAGTTGTACAAGAATTGTTTGTAAGAGTGGGACTGTAAGGATATATGTTTGCCTGATCAGCTGAGCACCATGGTGTTTCACAAAGATACATCTGATTATCAGGCTGAGAATCACTAAGTTTTCAGCAACCAAGAGCTCACAATAATATATATTTTGAATGGATCCATTCTACCCTATGGTGCAAGTTATAGCATTCTATTTTCTGGGATCCTTTTAAAAACTGAAATATTGGAGGAGGACATTAGATTCAGAATAAATGTACTTAGCTTTCTTCAAAAGCATTGGCTTTACCCTAGTTTTTACTAGGTTTAACTTATTATATTTACTCTGTAGAGACTGTAGTTTTGTAGATCTTTCCAAGGTAACATCTGACAAAGTAACTCAACATACAATACAGTAAATCATTATACAACAGATCATTAAAACTCAGGCTTACATGGCCAAAGCCAAAATGGAAGGAAAAAAATAAGGGCTATATATGCTTCCACATTTGATTCTTACCAGCAAGAAAATGTGGTTGGTAATGACAATGGAGATCTGCTGACAATAAAGAGAGAAATAGGGAGGGAGGGAAGGAGGGAGGGAAGAAGAAGAAGAAAGAAGAGAGGGAGAAAGGAGGAAGGAATGAGCAAAAGAAAAGGGAACTGTAGGGAACTGCAGGTCAACAGGAGCTAGATATAAGCACTTATAAAATTGCCATGAAAGACTCAGAAATATGAACACACACACACATACACACACTTCCAATATCAAATGTCTATCTGACCCCAACATCCAGGTTCTTTAGTGTTTTGTTCTAATAGTTAAAAAACCTATTCACTGCTGGATGGATAAGCCCAAATTTGAACCTGTTTAGAACCACTGAAGAAAGGCCAAAGAGGATGGGCTATGGTGTTATTCAAACCTGGGGTTTAGCTCTCAACTGCCTCACCTTACCAGCTAGGCATTCTCCTGGGCAGCATTCTTATCTTTAAAAGCCTTGTAGGTTTATTGTATGTACATGAAAAATTATATAGACTTTATTAAATTAAATAAGATTTTATAGACACACATATACACATAGATGTACGAAGTATTTAACACACTAATTATCAGTAGTCTGATCAAACAGTCTATCCACATCATAATTTGAAATCTTAACCGACTTTACCCTCTGTGTTTTGTCCAGCCACCTGTCTCAGCATGTGATCACCCTGGTTATCAAGTTTGGGGTTTTTTTCTGACTATTTCTTGTGTTTTCCAGTAAGAAGAGGGTAAAAGTAATCTAAACTAGCAAGGCATGAACATTCCAAAACCATTTAAATGTTTCATAAATATTGTCATCTTGTACTTCTAAACAGCAAAACAGTTTTCCTTTGATTATTATTGACCAAATTCTTAATGACAGAGAATGTTCATTGAGGAATTCTGTTAATCATTTGAAAAACTGAAAGCAATCTAAATGATCATCAACAGGAAAACCATTCAGTAATGTTATGTTGTATCCGTATGACAGAGAAACACCCATTTCTTAAGGGGAATGAGACAACTCAATATGTTTCTGAAATAGAAAAGTCCACAATCGATTCTGAAGTTAAAAAAAGAAATTGTGAGGCACTGCAGATGATTTCATATCATTTGTGTAAGAGAATATCTATGAATTTTATAACATGTATGAAAAGTGTGACGTCAAAGTCTTAACTGTTCAGTTGTGGCCAACTCTTTGCAACCCCATGGGCCACCAGGGTTCTCAGTCCACGGGATTCTCCAGGCAAGAATACTGGAATGGGTGGTCATTTCCATCTCCGGGGGATCTTCCCGATGCAGGGATTGAACCCGGGTCTCCTGCATTGCAGGTGGATTCTTTACCATCTGAGCTACAAGGGAAGCCCTAACATGTATGTGAGCGTATTATACTTTCTGCACTAATTTTGCTTTCTAAGGAGTGGCAGTAATGGGTAAAAATGAGAAAGGAATAATTTCTAAACTTTTCACAAATCAGGAATCTAAACTTAAACATCACATAACTTAAACATACTAGTTTCCTGTTGTTTCTGTATCATAAACTTAGTGACCTAGGACAACACGTAGCATATTTCTTGACAGTTCTAGAGAACAGAAGTCTGAAATGTATCCTTATGTAAGAATCAAGATGCCAATTGAGATGCATTTCTTCTCTAGGGAAGAAGCATTTCATGCTTTTTCCAGGTTCCAGAAACTGCCTGCTTTCCTTGGCTCACGACCCCACATCACTCCAGTCTCTGCTTCTGTTATCAATATGTCCTTTTCCTACTCAGACTCTTTTGCTCCCTCTTATAAAGATTCCCGTGATTATATTGGGCTCACACAGATAACCCAGGATCATCTCCCCAGTTCAAACTCCTTAATTTAATCACGCAAAGTCTCTTTCGTCAGGTGAGGTAGCATACTCATAGGTTAGGGTGTCTTTGAGGAACCATGACTCTGCTTACCATGAACACTTTTCTATTTTGGTAAAATCTGTCTTCTTAATAATACTTTGTTAGCCAGTTATTTGTTACTGCCTCTTTTTCCAAGCTCTAAGTGAACACACACACACACACACACACACACACACACACGCGCGCGCTTTCATTAGCCCAAGACATTAACACAATGTGGAAAGAGAAAAGGAGGTTAGGAAGTTGGAAGGAAGGAAGGAAAGACTCTGTGTTTATTCACCTGAAATAACGGGTAATAAAAATATGATGCATTCATTTATTCCCCAAACAGTAAGTTCTTCTGATAAGTAGAACAGTTTTCAAGGAATTGTTCACATCACTT
This sequence comes from Nanger dama, assembly GCA_917880005.1. NCBI lineage: Eukaryota > Metazoa > Chordata > Mammalia > Artiodactyla > Bovidae > Nanger > Nanger dama. The sequence continues at coordinate 3,392,571 of CAKJTW010000075.1, forward strand.
GCAAACACACACACACACACACACACACACAAGAACATTTTTGTGCCATTTAAGAATGTATCACTCATTAGGGGAGACAAAATTAAGCACATAAGAAGACTTAGGAAGAGTACAACAGTGGATCAAAATAGTTTGAGTATTTGGAGATAGATGACAAGAGCTTGGGAACACAATCATAGAACTTAATTCAGGTATGGTTTCATGAATGAAAGATTGAGTCAGGTTAAACAAGGCAAATGGGCATAAAATGATAAGTTATGTAGGTCATGAAAAACAGAAGAAATGAGAGTAAAATCACACAATCAAGGTAGAATTTATGGAAAACATAAGTAAACTATACAACTTTGTTGAGAAAGAATAAGAGATAGCTCAGAAGGATAAAGAACTTGTGTTCAGTTGTGTGTGTGCGGAAGTAGAGGGCGGCTGGGGAGGGTGATAAGCTGAAAAGGTGAAGAATGAGACCAAAGAAGGTAAACTTGTGGTGAGGGACCACTCTGCATTTTCAGCAGACAAGTGAAAGAATGTTATTTGGGGTCTTAATCATCTGTCTAGAGTCCTCTTCTAACACCTGGTGAAGGATTAGAAGCATAGATATTCTGTGATCAGTGAAGTAAGTTGGCTAATTTTAAAGATTTTAAAGAATGTTTTACTCAAAGTTAGAGCTACACAATCTTGCTTCTTTCTTGAGACTGATAATGGTAATCAAGGGGAAATAAAAATGTCAAGAGAAGAGCCAGTTGGAGTTTAACTGATGTATAGATCACTTGCCCCTCCTGGTGGCTAAAATGAAAATCCATTCTCAATAGAAACAAGTGGACCATTTCAACAAAAAGTCATTAATAAGTGATGTGAAAAACAGATATGTTTGATACTGTGTAGGAACACACTGTAAGTGAGGGATAAGTAAATACAAGAAAGTTTATACTTTTAGAAAATTAGTAAAAAAAAATGTTGATAATTGCTTCACTAAGAGGCAGGGCTAGAACCTCAGAAAAAAACATGAGATTCAAATATTTTCAAGAGCAAAAGCCAAGAGGAATATCTCAGCTATACAAATGAGAAAATTGAGGTTTATAGAGATAAAAGAAAAAGCCAAAGTCACACAGCCAGGAAAGTGAAGATTCGGGATTTACTCTCTAGCCCATCTACTTCCAAGACCCTGGTGTTACCCAGTACATGACCACAACGCCAACTCCAACAAAAAGGACAGAAGAGTTCACATTGCCTCACATGTTCTGTCTAGGCCATGATTTAAGAAAGAAATAAGAAGTCTTCAAACATTTATCATTACCTAAAGAATAAAACAAATTTTTATAAAATATCATTTCCCAGAAGGCTTACACAGTGCCCTTTTCTTCAAGATCTTTCTGCATAAAAGATGTTTATTTTTCATTGTTTTTGAATGCAGAAAACCCCATTTATTTCTGTACAGGAATAAGCAGCCACTTATCAGTTAAGTAAGACTTACTGAGAAAGTAAGTGTTTCTGTAACTGGGCAGAAACTTATACAGGATGCCATTAGAATATATGTACATACTGCGGCCAAGTTCCTGTTTTGGAAGATTAACATCAAAAGAATGAAGGACCACAGGGAAGCTGCTGTAAAAATATTCAGAAATACACACACACTCGCGGGGAATATCAGCTGTAGAAATCAATCTAGAAATCTAAACTGATTAGTTCTGTCCAAGTGATAGCCACCAGCGACATGTGGCTACTGAGTTCTTAAAATGTATAGTCCAAACTGAAATGCACCGAAAATATGAAGTAGTCATCAGATTTTTGAAGACTTAATGTGATAAAAATTTAAAACATCTCAATAATTTTCACACTTATTGCAAGCAGAAATAAGAGCATTTTATATTGATTTAAATAAAGTATACTATGAAAATTAATTTCACATAGTTCTTCCCACTAGATAAATTGAAATCACTCATGTGAATTACATTTTTAGAATCACATTTTATTTCAATTTAACAGTGCTGTCTGGACATGTTTGCTAGAGGCATTTTGAAGACTACCACCCTGAGTGGAGTGACAAGAGGTGAATGGGGTTGGTCTGGATGTGTTCAAGCTGGTTGTGTATCTTTTATTAAATGCTCACTCTCCAAAAAACTGTCATAAAAAGTTATTTGTCAACAAGTCTGTACTTTTCCGTTGTTATTAGTTATTTATTTTCAGTAAAGTTCTAATGTCACTTCAAAGGTTATGGTTCAGATGTCAACTCCGCATTTCCATCAGATGACATTTTCTTCATTCTATGATACTTGAATAGGAAAATTAATGTGCTGACAGATATTATTAGAGATCCAGATCATCGCCAAAGGTCTAAAGTTCTGGAAAATCAATAATACAACAACTCTTAATCTCAAAGGACTCATTTGAAGAGAAAAGACAAAGATATATAAAACAGGTAAAACGGATTGGGTTGGCCAAAAAAGCTTGTTCAGGTTTTTCAGTATGATGTTACAGAAAGACCCAGATGAACTTTTTGGCCAACCCAACAGAATATCACAGTTCTCTAACAAATTAAAAATTCAAAGTATGGTACAGGAATTAAAGTTTGATAAGATGGCTGGGAATTTATAAGGTGTAATTGAAAGGATTATGAATCAAAGAACAAGGAGGGAGGTATTAATAGGAAAACATCATTGGGTTCACATTTCCTCTCCACTTGTGAGTTTTTCAGCTGCAGTTAACCTTCTTGGGCATGGATTTCCTTACCATCTTCTATAACTCAGAACAATATTTGACATTCTGTGAGCTTTGCTGAACTGAGACATGAATATGCCCAGAAAATGGAGGCACTAATGAATATTTAATAAGGGTTTTGTGGGCTTTACGAAGAAGGCAATGGCAACTCACTCCAGTACTCTCACCTGGAAAATTCCATGGACAGAGGAGCCTGGTGGACTTCAGTCCATGGGGTTGCCAGGAGTCGGACATGACTGAGTGACTTCACTTTCACTTTTCACTTTCATGCATTGGAAAAGGAAACGGCAACCCACTCCAGTGTTCTTGCCTGGAGAATCCCAGGGACGGGGGAGCCTGGTGGGCTGCCATTTCTGGGATCGCACAGAGTTGGACACGACTAAAACGACGTAGCAGTAGCAGTGGGCTTTAAATTCAAAGACTTTTTGCAGATTTTAGATCACAATACATATGCTAGCTGTTCATTCAATTAATAGTGATGGACACCTACTGACTGGCAGGCACCATTCTAGGCTATGCTTATTACTTGGGTAGAGTGCAGTCAACAACAAGGGAAAGTGTTGCAGGAAGACAGAAAAGGTTGCAAAGACACAGAGGGATGCTTCCTTTACTACTTTAATACTCTAACTGGGCTCCTTGCTCTTAATCCTAAACCTTTTAGAAATCCTTTGTATTTCTACCAGGTATCTTGGTGTTCCCATGCCAAAGCCCTTCAGCCATTGCTGACTTTGGTTGCAGCTCCAGTGGATACATATATGGGAGCTCATAGTCACTTTGTGATGGCACTATCCCTTAAGCACCCTCCTTCCTTCTCCCTCCTTTCTGCTGGAGTGCCTTCTCAGCTCCTTCAAGTACATCCAGAAATACAGAAGAGTTATTAACCTGGGGACACCTCTCAACCAGTGAGGGACCAAAAACAGTGAATAAATTCTCCAGATTCCCATTCTTTGAGCAGATCATTTAAGATCAATTCTGTATACTTCTCAGAAGTTTAAGTAGAATTAAGCCCTTGTTACCTGTAATAGCGACATTAGTAATACTCTCTCCTTTTACTTTGTTCTCCTTTCCTGTTGTACTCTTCCTCAGTTCAGTTCAGTTCAGTGGCTCAGTCATGTCCAACTCTTTGCAACCCCATGAATCGCAGCACGCCAGGCCTCCCTGTCCATCACCAACTCCCGGAGTTCACTCAGACTCACGTCCATCAAGTCCGTGATGCCATCCAGCCATCTCATCCTCGGTCGTCCCCTTCTTCTCCTGCCCCCAATCCCTCCCAGGATCACGTCTTTTCCAATGAGTCAACTCTTTGCATGAGGTGGCCAAAGTACTGGAGTTTCAGCTTTAGCATCCTTCCTTCCAAAGAACAGCCAGGGCTGATCTCCTTCAGAATGGACTGGTTGGATCTCCTTGCAGTCCAAGGGACTCTCAAGAGTCTTCTCCAACATCACAGTTAAAAAGCATCAATTCTTTGGTGCTCAGCCTTCTTCACAGTCCAATTCTCACATCCATACATGACCACAGGAAAAACCATAGCCTTGACTAGATGGACATTAGTCGGCAAAATAATGTCTCTGCTTTTCAATATGCTATCTAGGTTGGTCATAACTTTTCTTCCAAGGAGTAAGCGTCTTTTAATTTCATGGCTGCACTCACCATCTGCAGGTCAATTACAAGATAAACTACTTTTATCAAGCCCATGTCTCCAGCAGTGCTTCAGAGGAACCCAAAGAGAGGACTGCTGAGGCATCGTTTAGGATATGAAGAAGAGTTGCAATGTTAAAGCACAGTTCTGGTCTCCCTTCAAGTCCCATCTGAAATATCACTCATTCAATGAATTTTCATAATCTGCAGCCTTCCAGACTTAACAGTTCTCTATCACTGCTCCCTCATACTTCTGTTTTAACACTGCTCATAATCTGCTTTGTAGTGAAACCGCTTCATTTTAACACATTAGTGATGGAGATATATTAATGCCACAGGTGTTAGTTTCTGCAAAAATCCCTAGTCAATAATGTGTTAATTGTGTATCTCCCTCAACAGACTGTAAGCTCATGGGCAAGGACTGTGTTACATTCACATTTACAAGTGCATCAACCACCAGTACAGAGATTTTAGCATTGTCGATAGATACTCAATACCTGCTGACTTTTTGTAAATACAATCTCTCAGGATATCAGCATATTTCATGAGACGGGCAAGTCTCAGAAATGTAAAGTGGCAGAATCCCAGAATGAATGGGCTGTCCTCATGAAGAAAAACAGCTTTGAGTAGTGTAATAAATTACACAAACTTCATGAGGCAGAAAAGAAAATATTTCTTTCAAGAAAAGATCACTGTATTTGGAGGCAAAGAAATTGTATGGCCTCTAAATAATCTGAAATCTTGAGACTCTGAACAGCATCAAATATTCCAGGAAAAGAGGAGTTATTTAACTTCTCTGAAATAAGAGGGACAGCATAGAGAGGAAGATGTACGGGAGATAAGGAGAGCCATAGGGGAGATAAGGAGAGTCAGTGAAACGTTGTGTGGTGCAAATGCGGTGCATCTCTACGACCTCCTAGACATTTAGGCAAAATCTCTTAATATACCTAAAATCTTATTAGAGGGATTAGAGTTCTTGTGGAAGTTGGTCACAGAGTAAGTATCTTATTTTTGGCATGTATGGGGTGAAAAATAAAAATGTTATGTTTACCATCCTCTTATTTTATGTGCTAGGTTTTAACATATATATGTAAATCATATATACAAACAGTTGATCCTCTATCCACAGTTTCTATACTTACAAATTCACCTATTCCCTAAAATTTGTTTGAAAGCCCAAATTAATACTTGCTGAGCTCTCGTGGTCATTCAAGGGCATGTGTAGAGCAGAAGTCATCCAACATGCCTGCTCCCAGTTGAGGAAAAACAAAGTGATTCTGTCTTCTTGTTTCAGCCTGAGTACTGTAAACAAGTGTGCATTTCATGGTCTATTTAGTATCACTTTTTTACTCTTTTTTGCATTTTTGTGATTTCTGTTGGTGACTTTGCTGTTTGGAATGACCCTCAAACCTAGTGCTAAAGTGCTGTCTAATGTTCCCAGTGTGAGAAGGCCTTTTAGAGAAAATGCTTATATCAGGCATCATAAATGCTTATATTAAGCATCATTCAGGCATGAGTTAGAGTGATATTGGTCATGAATCCAAAGTTAACAAAGAAACAAAATATATTAAATTGGGTGTCCTTAAACAGAACCACACAGAAAACAAGGGATGCACTGATCAGTTGATGCAAGTATTGTGATTAGGGGCTCACAAAACCCTAACTCTGTATTTCCCCTAGGAGAAATGGTTCCATACTCGCTAATCCAGGTTACATTAACATGAATATAAATTTTTATATTATATTATACTTTGGTGTGAGTGTGAGGAGCTGAGTTTCTTTCTCTTGGGTTTGTACTCTAAAGTAGAATTGCCAGTTCATGAACCATGTGAAAATTCAACTTTTATAACATAATGCCAAAATGATTTTCAAAGTGGTTATATCAATTCATTTGCCCATAGCAATTTATCTAGCTTTAATTTTAAAATGCATTCTTCAAAATGTCAACTTTATTTTACTTTCAAATAAACATACTTCCCCATTTATTCAAAATTTCTGGCTATGTCACCATGAAATGTGAAGAAGTCTATAATGCTGCTTTTGTAAAAATTCAGAACGTTAAAGCATTTTGCTATACAAAATGAAAAATAATATTATTAGACAGAAAAATTATAGAACACATAGAACCTAGGGTTCCATGGAAGAATGTCAGAATTTCTTGAATTAAATGCAAACTTGTGTTCATGTGTCCATGATTCTGGGAGCATATAGCTTTGTTTACATTCTCAAATATTTCTTTCACACATGTAATGTTAAGAATCATGGCTAAAGAATAAATTGAATAATTACTGTACCAGAATCCTTGAATAAGGTATTAGAAAAGAAAAATAGCCCTAAAGTTCTCAAAATTACAATAAAGGAAGATGTGTGATTTGTTATATAGTTTTCAGAGGACAAAAGGAAACATACTAGTCTTTACCTTAAAAATTATGTTTCGCTCTGGCTCTCATTTAAAAATCATAGGAGTTTTCTTATGACTCATACTGAAATTGAGCCTTGAGTCATAGTTTAAATGTTTAAAATTGGCTATTGATACTATGTTAATACAGTTAATAAGTTAAACTCCCAAGTCAGTAAAGTGGAAAACTACCTATAAAAAGGAGAAGCTGGAGCGAGCAAGACACAGAAATTATAAAGTGTTCTAGCTAAGGCGTGTGAACAAGAAAAGAACTAATACACAACATATTTGAGAGTTTTTTCTTGCAGTGTTAGCAATAAGCAACTGGTGAAGGAGGGCCTCATTCAGTAGGAACTGAATGCTTTGCTAGGAAAAACACTCACATTTGACCACCCTGGGAGAAGCTTATAAAACTCTTCCGAGCTAGTAAAGGAAAAGACCCAGACAATTATAACAGGAAGCACCAGCTGGGGAAGATCTCCACTGGTGTTCCTGAGTACATGGGCCACATAATGAACAACAGAAGGGTGGATGTGGGGAGCCTCCAAGGAGCCCTCCTCGGGAAGAAGCAAGCAGGTGGCCGTCAGCAGGGAGTGTTTGCTGCTTTGTGTTCATGAACACCCATCAAGCCACCAAGAGGCTATTTTTTCTTAAAAAAATTTTTTTAAAGAAAAATTGAAACAGAAAATTGGTTTTATGTCTTTCCTGACAGGATAGTGGGCATTTCCTCTCAAATTTCGACATGTTTTGATTAGGGTCTCAGCTGTTTGGGATATATGGCTGTTAAAATTTTATACAGCACCTTTTTCATCCCTTTACTGTTATGATTTCTTAAAGATACGATACAAAAGGTGTGTGCTTGCATTTTAACAACAAACAAAGCAGTTTCATCCATAGTCAAGATTGGGGGACACAGCATGATCTCTTCACTGGGAGAGACAGGAGTAGAGAATGTGATTGTCTCTACCTATGCATAAATTCACTGGCACCCGCTTCCTCCTCATCTCATTTGTGGGATAATGATCCCTCTCCTACTCCACACTACCACTTCAGAATCATTCTTTGGTGGTTGGGTACTTAAGCTTGGGTTAATTGAACAAACATTTACTGAACACAGACTGTGTGCCATAGAAGGAAATGGCAAGCCACTCCAAGATTCTTGCCTGGGAAATCCCATGCGTAGAGGAGCTTGGTGGCCTACAGTCCATGGGGTGTCAAAGAGTTAGATATGACTTAGCCACCAAACAACAACCATATACTAGGTGCCAGGCATCATGTGCAACAGAAAGTTCAAAGATGAAACAGATTTAGCCCCTTTCTTGATATACTGCTATTCCAGAGAAGGAGTGGATTTGAGAATATAAAATGTATAACAATGATTTGACACAGAAAGAGTGAATGTTTTTCAACTCTATAATTGAACAAGTCATTACATAGTAACTATGCTGGTTACTTACATGCTTTTGGAGCATTTGTTTTTCTCAGTGATAAAATCAGCTAGTTCTGTATTTATAAACTGATACATTCCTTTTAGTCCAGACTTGTTTTCCCCCAACATTTCCAAAAGACAGGTAACAGAACTTCAAGGCCAGTTAAGGGTTACATGGGAATTTGCACAGTATCATTGTTGTCACAGGACTGACACGGTGACTTTGTTAAAGAGCAAATAAGGGAAGAAATATTACTGCAGCTATCACAAGAAAATCCAGTCAGCCACACAGGCACATAAATCTGCCATACCTAAAAATCTGCCAGTCACCCTACAGAAGAGGAACAAACTCGCCAGTCAGGATGGCCACCACCAAGAAGTCTACAAATATACATGCTGGAGAGGGTGTGGTGGGAATGTAAATCGGTACAACCACTATGGAGAACAGTACAGAAGTTCCTTAAAAAAACTAGAAACAATGCCTTCTATGATCATGAACTTCTATTCCTGGGCATATATCCAAAGAAAACCATAGTAGAAAAGATACATGCATACCAATGTTCATTGTAGCATTATTTACAATAGCCAAAACATGCTGCTGCTGCTAAGTCATTTCAGTCGTGTCCGACTCTGTGTGACCCCAGAGATGGCAGCCCACCAGGCTCCCCCATCCCTGGGATTCTCCAGGCAAGAACACTGGAGTGGGTTGCCATTTCCTTCTCTAAAGCCAAGACATGGGAGCAAGCTAAATGTCCAATGGCAGATTAATGGATAGAGAAAATGTGGCATATTTATACAATAGAATATTACTCAGCCATAAAAAAGAATGAAATAATGCCATTTGCTGCAACATGGATGACCATACTAAGTAAGCCAAGCAAAGATAAATATCATATGATATCACTTATAGTAGAATCTAAAAGATGATACAAATGAACTTAGTATGCAAACAGAACTACAGACATTGAAAAACAAATCTATGGTTACCAAAAGGGAAAGGGAGGTGATAAATTAGGAGTTTAGGATTAACTTATGCACATTTCTATACATAAAATAGATAACCAACAAAGACCTTGCACAGAAACCTATACTCTTTTGTAATAAGCTATAAGGGAGAAGGAAATGGCAGCCCACTCCAGTGTTCTTGCCTGGAGAATCCCATGGACAGAGGAGCCTGCTGGGATGCTGTCCATAGGGTTGCACAGAGTTGGACACGACTGAGGTGACTTAGCATGCATGCATGCATTGGAGAAGGAAATGGCAACCCACTCCAATATTCTTGCCTGGAGAATCCCAGGGACAGAGGAGCCTGGTGGGCTGCCGTCTATGCGGTCACATAGAGTTGGACATGACTGAAACATCTTAGCAGCAGCAGCAGCATAAGGGAAAAGGATCTGAAAAAATTATATATTTGTATGTATAACTGAGTCACTTTGATGTACACCTGAAATGCATACAACATTGCAAATAAACTCAACTTAAATAAAAATTTAATTAAAATAGTAATAATAAAAAAGAAATGGATTCACAGTTGCAAGGGACAATATAGGGATGGGTGAGTGGGAGGTATACACAATTGGGTATAAGACAGGTTAAAAGGATATGTTATACAACACAGGGAATATAGCCAATATTTTGTAATAACTGTAAATGAACTGTGGCCTTCAAAATTGTATAAAATATATATGGAGGGAAAACAATTAAAAACCACTTTGCATAAAATGAAAATAAAATGAAAAATGAAAAAAATTGCCAGTCACACTTGACTCTGAAATTACTCACTGACCGACGTTTAGGTCAAGTTTTCACCTTCATTGTTCAGCCCTCATCTCCCTTTCATTTTTCCTTCCATTCTCTATTCTATCTCTTCCAGTTTCAAAACTCTGGTAGCTTTCTTGGACAGGTTTGTTTCTATTGGTTGATTAATGGATTTATAAATTTATTTCCATCATTAAATCATTTCTGCCATTCTCAGAAGGCCTTATCTTTAAAAACAATTCTATTAAATTGCATTTTTTTAAAAAGATATCAGTCTTTCAGGAAAAATATTATGTTACCTATTAAAATAATTTTTATCCTTACCATATTTGAATCTCTGATAGTACCCTCAAAGGCAAAAAGGAAATTTTGCTTTTTTTGTTTTTATATTTTGCTTTTTATTAAAATATGTTTATTTATGGCTTTCTCAATGGCTCAGTAGGTAAAGAATCTACCTGCAATGTAGGAGACACAGGAGACTTGGGTTTGATTCCTGGGTTGGGAAGAGCCCCTGCAGAAGGAAATGGCAACCCATTCCAGTGTTCTTGCCTGAAGAATCTCATGGACAATGGAGCCTGGTGGGCTACAGCGCAATGGGTGGCAAAGAATCAGACACGACTGAGTGACTAAGCACACACAATATTTGTTTAGTATTATCTACCTTATTCTTAAAGTATAAAGAACACTGGGTTTGATTGCTGAGACTTTAAGTCCAAATCTAAATTCTTTGTTCCTTTTTCTCTTTTCAGTCCCTAAGCCTAATTTTACTCAAAATTTTTTCATGTGTGGGTAAAAGAGATTCTGTAGGGAGAACAGGCCAGACATGAAGTTTGTGTATTTGGGGGCAAAGCTGTTTGTTATCAGCTGCTGCTGCTTTCAATCTATAACACAGTTAAGAACAGGGCAATTATGCATAGTAAGTTTTCCTTTCAAAGCTAAAACACAAAAGAAGCCCTTGTCAAGAATTATTAATGTCTTAAGTAAAGTTCATCATAGTCAAAGCCATTCAAAGGAATAAATCTACCCAAAATAGAAAAGTGTGTGTGTGTACTGGTATAGAGATAGTTGGGGGAGGTGAGGGGGTAAAGAAGGTGAATGATTTTTGTTTTTTACAAGGTAGAGAAAAAAGTGGACATTTCATAGGATGAAAGAAAACACAAACATAATAATAAATAAATCCTCTTTTAAGAAAACAAACTTACATAAAAAGAAAAACTAGAGGTCAAAAATGAAAACCCAAGTTTAATTCAGAGAAGAAAGCCACGGAATTTAAAGACAGAGCAGTGGGCTTGGATCAGAGCTTGGAATTTAATGGAGCAGTAACAGGAGGGCAGAGTGGAGGAGAGCTATTTGACCAGAATTACTGTTCATAAGACTTTTGCCAATACCTAACTATTTGTATGTTGTATGTATAAAAGGTTATATATATCCAAATTACTTTATATATCATGTGATGTTAGATTTTTCTTTTGTCTTGAGATGGAGAAACACCTTATGTGTTCAATGTAAACATTCACATTGTCCCACAGTTGTCTTACATTGACTTTCCTTACTTTTTAAATGAGGCAGGGTCTAAAAATACCAAAAGAAGGCCAGATTGTTTCAGAATTCTGAAATGCCTGGGTGCCACTTACAAACCGTGTACCCTTGGGAAACATACTTAGTTCTCTGCAGCCCATAGGAAAGGAGAATAATAATATCTGCCTTATCTAAGTCCTTGGGTTGCTGTGAGACCTTAAAATGGAAATCACAAAGCGCCTCAAAAGGGTAAGGGACCCTTCTTATTCAACATTGCTATAAAATGTGATAGTTGTGGAGAACTACAGTCAACTTTAAAGGGTGATTTTCCAGTAATCCAAGTGTTTGTTCAGGAAATTCTGAAGCTAGTGGGTCAGACGTGTGTGCTTTCTATCATTTTGAGAGAGACACATTTCATAGACTCCTGGCTTCAGAGTCACCCCCAGATTCAATGCTGATCATGGCTCTCCAGATATCTCTTTCTAACAAACTTTTCAGGAAAGTTTTCATGGAAATTTAATGCCTACCTCATTAATCTTGTTTTCCAAGTGACATTGAAAGTTAAAGATACATTCTACCACAGGGGAGAAATACCCTCAGACTTAAAAAAGCACACGTGTGTGTGTGTAAGCACAAAACACACATACGCATACAGAACCTTAAATTATATAAGCATAAAGCCTTAATAGAAATAACAAGACTTATTAACTGATGTGTGCATACCAAGTCGCTTCAGTTGTGTCCATCTCTTTGCAACCCTATGAATTGTAGACCGCTAGACTCCTCTGTCCAAGGGGTTTTCAAGGCAAGAATACTGGAGTGTGTTGCCATGCTCTTCTGCAGCAGATCTTCCTGACCCAGGGATCAAATTTGAAGCTTCTGCCTTGCAGGAGGATTCTTTATCGATGAGACACTAGGAAGCCCTTATTAACTGATATATTAAATTAAATTATAAGATTTTTGAGATTGGGTTTCCAGGAAGTAGACACCTAGAGGAAGATTAGCTTGCAAGTATACTTTGGGGTATCCTTGGCATTAACAGCTGTAAAGAAGTGAAGGAATCAGGATTGAGCAGAGAAAGGAGTTGAACTGTGACGAACTACAGTAAAAACTTCAGCAGATCCTATGGAGAGCTCTGGAGCCGGCACAGCCCTTCAGTGTTTTCTCCAGTTAGGGAAGGAGGCAGGTCCTTTATACCCCTGTATGACTTGGACCCAGGCTATCTAGTAAAGAAGGGTTACCCTGAGCAAGATGGCTTTCTTTAGCTAAGGATAAGACCCGGAGAGGGACTCCGCTTAGGGATATCAATCATGAACACTCCTATGAGCTTCAGAGTTTAGTTCTTCAGTTCTGGAATGTGACCTGGGTGAACAACACAGGGTCCGTTCCAATCCACACCTTGTACCTTTCAATCCCACAGACATCACAGTCATTTCTGGGAGCAGTCCCATTGTTCTTGGAGGAAGCTTACCAGGAGCTGGTTAATGCGATGAAGTACAGGCACCGACAATAAAGCTGGTATTGAAGCTTGATATTCATTGTACTTCTTTCACTAGCTATTCAAGATCCCCTTCACCCTCAGCCTACACTGCTGTTAGCCCTAGGCAGAGGGACCCAGACCCTCATTTCTGAATGGTTACCATGCTCTTTTCAAGCTTTAGTCATTGAACTTGGCCACGTGTGCATGCTCAATAATTCAGTCATGTCTGACTCTTTGCAGTCCCATGAACTGTAGCCCACCAGACTCCTCTGTCCATGGGACTATCCTGGCAAGAACACTGGAGTGGGTTGCCATTTTCTCCTCCAGAGGAACTTCTTGACACAGGAATCAAAATCATGTCTCCTGAATCTCCTGCATTGGCAGGAGGATTCTTGACCACTGAGCCAGTTAGGAAGCCCTGAAGTTATCCATTCATAATCAAAATTGGGCAAAGGGAATACCAAGAGATACCTAAGTGGATCCCCTGAGTGCCAAGCATATTATTTATTGCCTATACAAAAGCAGCCTTACCTCCTCTAGATAATCAGAATCATCGGTCAGGTTGGTGACCCCTTTCCTTGTATGCAGGCTTCCCTGGTGGCTTAGTTGGTAAAGAATCCGCCTGCAATGTGAGAGACCTGGGTTTGATCTCTGGGCTGGGAAGATCCCTTGGAGAAGGGAACAGCTACTCACTCCAGTATTCTGGCCTGGAGAATCCCTTGGACTTTATAATCCATGAGGTCCCACAGAGTCGGACACAACTGAGAGACTTTCACTTTCACTTTCCTTGCATGTTATTCTCATGGAACAAGAAAGATTAAAGTGACTGAACAACTGTCAAAGCTTGAGTTTACTGGGATTCTTTCTGTGTTCCCTGGTAAAAATTTCTCTCTCTGGTAATCAGGGCTCAGAGTTGTCAGAATAAGAAACACAGATTCTCTAAGCAAATCACTGGGAGTGATGATTAAATAGGCTACTTTGATCTTCACTGCTCAGTACTGGGACCGCTGTGCTCTCTCTCTGGAGGACACAGCACTGACTATGGTTCTTAACTTAAGGTATATACGGTATTTCCCAAGGTACCCTCGCTGAGCCTCAGATGTTTGTTCAGCAGGCTGTACCACTGCTAAAGTGACTGACAGTTCCTGGGAAGTGAGGTTCATAGTAGGGCCAAGGCATTGCAAGAGGACAGGATAAAGTCAGATCTACTCTGCTATGAGGGAGGTCAGTTATTCTACCATCACCATACATGGACTCACATGTCAGTGGGTCAGAGAGTTGGCAAGTTCTTCAGTTGTGGAGCTGGCTGAGTCCTACTGACAGAAAAGGGAAGCTCATATACCAAAGGGTGTGGATATCAGTTAATATGAATGGCAGCCTTCCCCAGGGTGGAAGGGACCCTGTTAAAGTCAATTTGCCATCAAGGGACTGGCTGATATCCTCAAGAAACATGCCACTTTCAGGGCTCAGTGTAGGTCTCTCTTCTTAGCAGACTGAAATGTGGTGAAGACAGTCGCTAGATCAGCCTTGGTAAATGGGGATTCACACAGTTCAACTGATGCAGAGCCTTCATCACTACTACCTAAAAGCCTACTCTGTTCATGTACCCAATGGGCCAGTATTAGAACGGTTGACATCAGCTGGCTGAGTCACTCAGCGTACTTGGCTGTTCACTTCTCTTCTACGCTGGATGATCTCTAGTCAGCACTGACAAGCAGTAAAAAGTCCATTGGATTTCATGACCACTCCCCATCAGTTGTCCAAATGCCTCTTCCTCAGAATTTTTTATCCCTAATCTCCTACTCTTTCTTCTCCCAGGCTTCTGATTAACCGGCCAAGCTATTTTCTACTGCCCATATGTCTGCATTATAATTATCTTGGGCTGCTTCTCTTTCCATACAAAGTAGGTGGCTAGGTGTACTGCCCAAAGTTCTGGCCACTGGGGTGGTTTCCCCTTATGTGCCTTCAGTGCCAGTCTTGAATGGAATATAGTATATCCTTGTCCAGTTTCAGTTGTATCTATATACTGAGCTGAACCATTCGTGACCTATGCTTGGTCTATTCCCTCTTCCTCAGGAGGAAGCTCCCCTTATATTCATGAGCTGAGGGAGAGGGCTTATACAAGAGCGATGGGTACCATGAGGGTCTAGGTCTGGGCTACCTGCTAGTGAATTCCATTTATGACTTCTAGCCCTATTCTTGTCTAATCCCGGTTGTACCACTTTCTTCTCACAATGGATTACTGCTGGCCAGATCAACATTATGATGTGGTGAGTCTGTCTGAATTCTACTCAGGGTAAACACTGGAGAAGGAAATGGCAACCTGCTTCCTGGTATCCTTGCCTGGAAAATTCCACAGACATAGGAGTCCAACAGGCTACTGTCCATGGGCTCACAGAAAGTCAGAATTGACTGAGTGACCGAGCATACACACAAACATTTCTAGTTGCGTAGCTGCTGGCTGCTCTGTGGTCAGGCATTATGCCTCTTACCAGGGCCCAGTAGCACAACAGAAGGTATCTTTCATAAAGTTAATAATAATTATTTGAGCTAGTTGGCATGGTCTTATGATAAAACATTAGCACCTTACTGTGTAGGATGAAGGGTCTTCTGGGATAAAAAGGCAATTGTTAGCTCAACCTTGGTAAATGGGAATTCATATAGTTTTACTCATTCAGAAGGCATTAGGACTTCTGTAAGCACTCCTGGTGGTTCAGTGGTAAAGAATCCACCTGCCAGGGCAGGAGAAGCAGGTTTGATTCCCTGGGTCAGGAAGACCCACTGGAGAAGGAAATAGAAACCCACTCCGGTTGCCTGGGAAATTCCATGGACAGAGGAGCCTGGTGGCCTACAGTCCATGGGGTCACAAAGAGTTGGACACAACTTAGCAACTAAAACAACAAAGCACTCCTAAACTAAATGAAAGACAAATTTGACAACTTATTACATGTGCATTCTTAATTTCATTAAGGTGGAAGGAGATAATCTTGGAAACACTCTTCTGCATAGCTCAGACTTATCAAGGCTTATAGAAGTGTGAGTTGAAAAGAACAGAGGGAACATTTATAGGTTTCAATGGCCCTTTTCTTTTAATTATTCTGATAATCAGAAAGGAAACATGTACAATGTATTATCAGCACCCTCTAAGATGCTCTCATATGCTAAAATTAAGGCAATGTCTATTTCAACTAAGCCTTTAAATGAAGTTGGTGCAAACACATAAATCAATCAAGTGACTCTGCTCAACAAGAGCAAAGGTGAAAGACAATGAAAATCAGTTCAAAATCAGAACTAGGGCAGTCCATTCATGACTTTTCTTTCTTTCTAGGGTATAAAAGCATACAATTTCTTCATTGTCTGTGTGAAACGACTGTTTACTCTGCATCTAACACAGAAAAAAGAGAGCCTTTCAACTCTGTTTACTTTAAAATGAAGCATTCCTAACCCATCTGAGTGATGGCGTTGTCTCCTAACAAGAAAGGTATTTTGTGTGTACCAAAGTACAGCCTATCTAGAAAAATCATAAAATAGCAGAAGTCTAAATGAAGAGGCGGAGGGAAAGTAGGCATTATTTAAACAGGAATTACATATGATATTGTACTGGAGAACCCAAGACGGAGCAGGAAAACATTTAAGGGGAAGGGATTTTCCTGTTCTTAAAGAAACATGTATGTTATTATAGAATTCTGAGCCCTGCAGAATTTTTGTTCACTGTAGCGAAAAGGCTCCTGCAAAAGATGAAATCATCTGTATTATATTAAGAGCAGTCAGGCCAGTTGAAAAGGGACATTGAGTTTGCAATGTGGTAGATATTAGCAAACACTTAAGAGAAACCACAAAAACCTCGTGCATTGGCCTGGAGTAAGCCTTCAACATCTGCTTAGGCCCTTCAGAGTCTACACTGCTGAGAACTTGTCAGTTGGTTGGTCATTCCTCTGAACTTGAAGCCAGATGAGCAAATCCAAGCCATTTTATGGTACAATCATTCAAATCATTCCAGTATGTTATGAGACTTTCTGCCTTTGCCTTGAGCTTCAAAAAGAATTAGGCGGCATTTGTAACACTTCACACATTCCAAGGAAACGATTGGATCCAATTGCAAAAGTTTTCAAGTTCAGTTGAATTTTTAATGTATAATTTATGCTGAACATCCAGCTTAAAATGATACTATGCTATAGAATCATGGTGTTATGGTACAGCAAGGCAATTACTGCTCTGTTTATTATTTTATCACAAGTGCTATGTATTTATGTTTATTTTTATTTAATAAATACTGATTTTGAAGTGGTGCTAATCCTTTGACAGTCTTATCATAGGCTTCATCCAAATGGAGTAGACTCACCAATCAAGTTTAAGATTTACAGAAGGTCATAAGAAGATGACCATACAAGATGAGAGGAATTCCTCTACCTCAAGATTTTCAACAAACACAGTTTAAAAATGTACACGCATGAGGCTGAAAACAATGAAGCATATATTTGTGTTGTTTCACTGCAGTGACATATACTGTCTTGCTATCTACAAAATATCTCAAAATACATCATCTTCATTTGAGAATCTTTATGAATACACTGATATATAATCACACGGCTGGAAGTGAATAGCATCCTTTCACTGCACAATTAATTTCACTTTCAGAAGCAAATTATTTTGTGGCTGCCCTAAAATATTTAATCTGTGCCTAACAGCCTCAGTATTCTACAGTTAGGTAAGAGTTGCTGCTGCTGCTGCTGCTGCTAAGTCACTTCAGTCGTGTCCGACTCTGACCCCACAGACGGCAGCCCATGTTTTTTCCTGTTAGATTACTGTTGTCTGGAAGAAAGGGGGAATAGGAAAGGGAGAGAGAATGGGGGAAAGGACTTTGCAGAAATTTCAAATCTCTTTTATGTTTTTCCTGAAACTCTGAGATGTTGAGTCTAATTCTTCTCCTTTCAGAGTTAGGATGAAAAAACAGCAACAATGTTTGAGCCTATTCCTGTGGGCCAGAAAATATGCTTAATCCCCTGTTTACATTATTTTTTAATACCCAAACCAACCCCATGTAATTTGGGCTGCTATTATTGTTCCTATCTCCAGGCTGAGGAAAGTGAAAGTGAAAGTCATTCAGTCGTGTCCATCTCTTTGCGAACCCATGGATGGTAGCCTGCCAGCCTCCTCTGTCCGTGGAATTCTCTAGGCCAGAATACTGGAGTGGGTAGCCATTCTCTTCAGGGGATCTTCCCGACCCAGGGATTGAACCCCAGTCTCCTGCATTGCGAGTGGATTCTTTACCATCTGAACCACCAGGAAAGTCCAGGTATACTAGAGTAGGTAGCCTGTCCCTTCTCCAATAGATCTTCTGACCTGGGAATCAAACCAGGGTCTCCTGCACTGCAGGCAGATTCTTTACCAGCTGAGCTACCAGGGAAGTGAGAATTACAGAAATCAAATATCAATCTGGAGTTTGTACTCCCAGGTATCTGGAAGATCCAAGGCTTAAAGTCTAGTTAATTCCAATACTGAGTGAACAGCTAAAAGGAATCAAGTCTGTATTATGATTTTGAGCATATTGAAATCCACATCCTAGGAGTCAGGACACATCCCTAAAGGGTTAATGGGGTTAACTCTCAGAAAACTGCTTTTCTTTTCCTGGACAAGATTTTATAAAGAAAAGGAAAGGTATAGGTAGGTCTTGCTCACTTGGAGTTTTGGAGTTGGCAAAACCAAAGGTCCTTGAATCCTTTCCAAGTAACTATAACCATTAGTTGGCCCTGCAGAAATGACAAGGGAGTTGGTATTTCCTGCCCCTCAGAAGGAGCAAAGAAATTACTGCTCTGCTTCTCCCCTTACATGTGAGCATCTCAATGTACCTGAATTCTCTTCTGGGTTTTGCTGAAAAAATGGCTGACTCACATTTGCAAACCTAATGGTATTTTGTGAAGACACACTGATATCTTGAGCCTCAGCACTTGATCCACATCTGCATTACCCCAGAAATTCACAAGAAAAGAAAGACTCTTCCATCCCTTTTTCATACTGCAATTATCTCCAAGTTAATTCTTGGAACCAAATAACACCATAGCTGTGAGGTGCCTTAGCATCCAGCTCAGTGTCTGTTTATTAAAGCTACTTCAGGAGTTCAAAGATTTGCTGAGGAAGACTATAGGAAGACTAGTTTTCATGAAATCACCATCCATTTGGCCACTCTGTATACTCTTTCCTAATGTTTACCTGACTTATCCAAGGAGACACCAAAGATCTCAGACTTTACCTTCCTAATTATCTTTCACAACCAGCCTTCGCTTAGTTCACAAAATGAAAACACATCTCACCTTCTTTTGAAATCTCTCTTGAGTGTGCTACCCAAAGATGCAGAAATCCTCTGAAATGCTAAACAAATGCACAGTTAAAGAATGGAGAGCTCCTGAGGGCGGAGTTCCAGAAAACCACAGAGTAAGAGATTTTTCTCACGTGCCACTTATTCTCACTTAAGGTTGGAAAAAATGAACATCTGAGAAGTTAAATGACAATCATACAGCTATAAAGTAGAGGGTTTTTGGTTTGAAATAGCATGGGTCCTCTGGCTACAAAGCCTGCCACCTTCCCTCCTTACCATGTTTCCCTAGAACATGTCAGAACTGCAAAGTGTCTGGCATTCAGTCGTCTAAGTTCAACATTTTTTTTCCTTATCTTACCTTACAGTATTCAAACCTAAAATTGAGAGGGTCACCAACAAGTCAAAAACTCCAGTGGCATTAAAACTATAGTCACACTGACTCAATATAGCCAATATATGGCATTGCTCTCTAAACTAATACATTTTTTTCCTTAGAAGTATTAAAGATAGAATTACAAAGGGTCATATTATAGACGCTCTAAGCATTAACTGCAAGTGGGAGCTTAATAGCCAGTTTTAGAGCCAATTTTTGTAATGGCAATTTTCCTCCCTTTCTCTGCTCGCTGACCGTTTCTCCAACCGAATTTGGTTAACAAGCAAATTGTGCCTTCAATTGCCTTCACTTAACCTGGGCAGGTAAGTAGTTGAGAGTCATTTTACATTTATTTCCTGTTGTTTGCCTTTTGAGAGGACATCCCAGAGCTGTATTATGCGCCCTCTGTCTCCCAAAATTGCATTCCTTCAGGAAAACCCTGCCAAAACCTGGTAGTGAGAGATTTCCCTTAAAAACCTGGGAGCAACGCTGAAAAAGTGTTCAGACTCAAGAGAAACGTATCAACCTACCTACTCCACGTTCAGTGACACATCCCATATGCGATATGATTTAGAAATGGAAGAAAATACAAATGCACTTATTTACAAAACAGAAACTCACAGTCACAGACACAAACTTATGGCTACCAAAGGTGCAAAGGGTGGGGAGTGCGGGTAAGGAGGGATAAATTAGAGGTGTGGAATTAATAGATGCACACTGCTGCTGCTGCTGCTGCTAAGTCGCTTCAGTCATGTCCAAATCTGCAAACCCATAGACAGAAGCCCACCAGGCTCCCCCATCCCTGGGATTCTCCAGGCAAGAACACTGGAGTGGGTTGCCCTTTCCTTCTCCAGTGCATGAAAGTGGAAAGTGAAAGTGAAGTTGCTTAGCCATGTCTGACTCTTAGAGCGACCCCATGGACTGAAGCCCACCAAGCTCCTCCGTCCATGGGATTTTCCAGGCAAGAGTACTGGAGTGGGGTGCCATTGCCTTCTCCGAGATGCACACTACTATACATAAAATAGATAAATAACAAGGACCTACTGTATAGCACAGGGAAGTATATTCAGTATCCTATATTAACCTGGAATGGAAAAGAATCAGAAAAAGAATATATCTGAATCACTTTGCTGTAAGCATGAAACTAACAACATTTTAAATCAACTAAACATTAATAAATTTTTTAATTAAGAAAAAGAAATAGAAGAACATATGAAGGAAGGAAGGAAGAGAGAAAAGAAACTGGGAGCCAGGAGTCTGAGTTCTGATTTAAATTTTACTGCTACCTTATTCTGGGAACTTGGGCATTTTCTTTACTTCTCTTGTTTTCTGTTTATATAGTCTGTAAAATTGGATTAACACTTCTATCTTCATAATTTGTTTAGAGGGTGCTATGGAATAAATAAATTAGTTGCCTAGTTCAGCTGAGTTTACTATGCAGAATAAACTCAATAAATTACATGTAGCCTTATTATGGACTCAGTGATGAGATGTGGCTCTGCAATAAATTCTCATTTTCTCTGTAGAACTTTGGGAACACACTTGGCTCCTGTCTGGATAGACCAGGTGAGGAGGTAGGTCTTCATCCAAAAAACAGACTAATCTTCCCTTCTCTCCAACTCATACATTATTATTTTTGGAAGAAATATTATTTAGTAGAACAAGTTCAAGCTTCCATCTCCCAATGGAGAGACACTGAGAGAATGGTGAGAAAAGGAGAAACAAAGAGTGAACACATGGCTAAGTCATCATCGATTTTGTGAAGGAATATTCAAATAAATGGTTACTGAGCAAAATCAACCCAATCAAATGCAAAGTATATACTTTCAGATATGTTTGAGTTGGGTTTCAAGGACTTTACCACCAAGAGTTTACTTCAAATAGATGATAAAGTAACATCAGAAATTGTTCTTTTCTATATTTATTAGGTATTTTATTTATATTAATTCATTTAATCTGTACAACAGATTGAAATTGATAACATGTTATTACCTATTTGAGGTTGGTAATAATATTTTATATTGGTAATAGCATCATTACCTGTTCACGAAGGAGGGTTTATGGTCCACGAAGTCTGTGTGATTGGCCTGTTACACACATTTCATCAGTGGTGGAGTCAACTTTCAGATTACACTTTTGGCTCCCTAGTAGCTTCCTTAACCAGCAGGACATACTGCCTATAATTTTCAAGACAATTAGAGTTAAGGGAACAGAAAAAATGACACATCTCTAAGTGAGCTTACCTAGGCAAAAATTTTCCTGAAGGTCTACTTTCTCAATGAATATTATAGTGAATGGAAAATATTTCATGAAAGGTAGGAAAATTCATGATCATTTCACTGAAACAGATCATCTTTCGGAAGAATCAGCCTTTAAACTTAGTGCCCAACCAGTCTGGTACAACTTCAAAGGAATCAACTTACTTCAAAAGCAAATGGAGGATTCACTTGTGTGCAAATATTAATAAGATTAACAATGATAGTAATTGACTCTGGCGGCACAGAAGAAGTCACATTGTTCCTATTCCATTTACAAAGTTTCCAATATATTACTAAGTATCAAACATGTGAGAAAGAGAGTAGTTTGGCTAGATCACCTTGTCCTTGGCCTAGGTGGAATTGCTCTCCACAGAATATGGTTGGAAAGTATAGAAGAAAAGTTATCATAGTAGAATCAGCTAAGGAAATATATGTAGAGCCAGAGATTGGATCAGGGCCACTGCTATACAGATTGAGTCTGAACTGATTAAAATGGCAATGTCCTGTCCATAGGAGGACACAGATTAGAGCATTAAGCCATGTCCATACCTTGGGGGATAAACTAAGTATGCGCTGCAGCTGTTTTCATGGAAGGGGCACGAGTATTATGCAGAATTGCACCTCCACCAAAAAATATAAAAGAGGGAACCAATTCAGAAGGCGTGAAACTAAGCATTTACAGATCTTTTTTTCCAATTGTTTGAACATGTTTGCCCATCATTTTATTCATTTTTAAGTTTTCCAACAATGACCTTCAGTTTGGAAAAATAAACTGCTGAATTTAATGGAATGAAGAGAGACATTCCTGTGGCTTGGACTCATTGCTTCCTAGTTAGAACATTTCTTAATATTTTAAGCAAATTTGGTGATAAATTTCTAAAATAAACCAACTTCTGTAAAGTTTCATCCAACAAGATCCAAGTATTTCCTACCCATGGATAGAATATGAATCCCTGTGTTCAGCTGAATTATCTGGAGAAAGATATCTAAGTTTGCAGTTTCCTTGGCTGTAAAAAGAGGGCTAAATTAATACCTAATTCCAGGCTTCTTGAAGGTTAGGTGGATCAATGGTGTAAGCACTCAGTCAATGCCTGGTACAGAGTAGACACCCAGTTTATATTATATTAAATCAACTGAGTGGCTGTTCTAGTTGATAATGCTTTTCCTCTCTGACACACAGCTGTTGTGTTCTATGCACAAGATAATCCTAACTCCCTTGTACTAATATTTCGCAACTTCTTTTGATTTTTAAGAAGTAGTACTTTGGTGTGAAATTATTTCTGGATGAAGGTCAAATGCCTAGACTCTGGGCTTCCCTGGTAGCTCAATGGTAAAAGAATCCACCTGCCAATGCTGAAGATGGGGTTCGATCCCTGGGATGGGAAGATCCCCTGGGAAAAGGAATGGCTGCCCATTCCAGTATTCTTGCCTGAAGAATTCCATGGACAGAGGAGCCTGGTGGGCTACAGCCTATGGGATCACAAAGAGTCAAGTATGACTTAGTGACTGAACAGCAACAAGCTAGACTCTTGTCAGAAAGCTGCCACAGAACACGGTGTTTGAATGAGTCATTTTGCTTCTGTGGTTCTATTTTTCTCATATCTAGAGTGAAAATCATGTCCTTGTAAATATATTCTGAGAGGGAAAAAAAGCATTTAAATTAAAAAAAATCAAACCAGTGGTAAAATCTCTATCCTGTTCAGTCCTCAGTCTCTGTCCTACAAAGACTAATGATCTTGATGCACAAGTGAGAAATAATTTATTAAGCAATTTCCACAATTTCTAAACCATTCTCTCCAGTGGTTAAGGACTCACGGTTAGACAGGGTTAAGCATGCAATAATTGGACATGGAACTTAGTAACACTCACTGGACCAAAAGTGAACTTAATGGCCCATGAAAACATCCTTAGAAGTTTCCTAGACCAATGGAAACATGGAAACATGCAGATACACAGAAATGAGCACTGAAGGCAGTATTTTGGCCTTTTCATTACCCTAGAAAGGAAGGAGCATATGTACCACTCTAATCTAATTATTATTCAAGCCATTTCAACATATTAACTACACAGGATGATGAGATAAGCATGAAATATGGAATTCTAAAGGGCTAGCCCTGCCACTTTCAAATGAATTGAGTGATAATTTCTGCGTTCTAGAATGGTGGAAATAAAGAACATTTTTTCAATGTTGCTTTGAAGATACCTGGTAGTTTAAAAACAGGGAGAGATTCCTGGTTAGTTGTAAAAACTGTTAAACTTCTAAGAGATATTACAGGCAATACTTAAATGTCAGATATGTTGGCCAGGTGATCTATTTATTCAGAGGCTCTGTTATCTCATTTTTCCATCCTTGATTCCCTCCTTTCCAACCCTGATATCCAGTTCATGCTCCAGCAACTCAAGACAGGTCAAGCTTTTACAACACCACCACAGTTAACCCACAGATGTGTGAGTGAGGAAAAATGACTGTTGTAAAAGCTGCTGAGTTTTGGAACAGTTTGTTATATAGCTTTACCTAAATGATGATACACTCTGCATAAGATGGATCTTTGGCTTTACAGTCTCCAATACCTATTTCCTTTCTCAGTTCCCTACTGTCACTAAGCCAGTGCCAGATTTTTGATATGGTACATGGTTAAAGCATCTGCCTCCAATGCGGGAGACCTGGGTTCGATCCCTGGGTTGGGAAGATCCCCTGGAGAAGGAAATGGCAATCCACTCCAGTATTCTTGCCTGGAGAATCCCATGGACAGAGAAGCCTAGTAGGTTACAGTCCACGGGGTTGCAAACAATCGGACACAACTGAGCGACCTTACCTTACCTTACACATTTAAGATGGGGATTCCTGGGTGGCTCAGTAGTAAAGGATCCACCTGACAATGCAGGAGATGGAGGAAACGTGGACTCCACCCCTGGGTCAGGAAGATCCCCTGGAGAAGGAAATGGCAACCCACTTCAGAATTCCATGGGCAGAGGAGCCTGGCGGGCTACAGTCCATGGGGTCATAAAGAGTCAGACATGACTGAGTGACCGAGCACGCATTAAGATACACACACGCATGAAGACATGAATTTGGACTCAGTAAGTACTATTAAGTGAAGAGACCCCAACATGTATGATACTTCAAACCTCTTTAACAGGACTGGGCAGGCAAGCAAGTTGAAATTGCTTGGTTTAAAAAAAGTTTTGAGAGTCATCTTCATTTCTTCAAGCCCAGAAGTTAAAAAGATAACGGAGAATGTATCAGATTTTATGATCCAAGCCTAGAAGTGATGTACTTCATTTCTGCTCTTATCTTATTGACTAGGACTTATTTGCACAGCCAACTAACTACAAAGAAGAATAGTAAGTGTATTCTAGCTGGGTGCCAGGAAAAAGAATATAATATATAATTTTGATGACCGGCTGGCAATTTCTGCCCCCACCCCACACAGCCCTTTTCTGAGGTGAGAAAAAGAGCTGGTGAGGCATCCTTTGCAGCTTCACTTAGGAATTTTCCACTAAGATCAGTATTGCTGCTGCTGCCATACCCACTACTGATATAACGGTATATCAAATAACATTTCCTATTTGATGCTACCTTTTGTTCTTACTGTCTTCCCAGGTACTTAATGTGCTTAAGTATCTTTAATATTACAGATGAGGAAAATTAGATTAAAAAATAAGTAGATGAGTCAGAGAAAAACTGACATGTCATATTCCAACTTGTTATACTATTTATCTGTACATAATCAAATTTGTCTTACATGATCTCAAGTATTTAAGTGAATGAACTATAGCTCTTCATATATACACACACATACACAAACAAATGTTAAAATCCCTGACAGTGGCAATAACAAGCCTGAGCTAAGGAGACACGTGATTTTTTTCCTCAAAAAAAAAACACCAAAACTGTATTTCTCAAAATTTCTTGGAAACTGGAGGGCTATATTACTTATTTCCAAGAGACCAAAAGTTACGAGAAACCTAGACAGCATATTAAAAAGCAGAGACATCACTTTGCTGATAAAGGTCTGTATGGTCAAAGCTATGGTTTTTCCAGTAGTCATGTATGGATATGGGAGTTGGACCATAAAGAAGGTTGAGTGCCAAAAACTGATGCTTTCAAACTGTTGTTCTGGAGAAGACTCTTAAGAGTCCATTGTACAGCAAGGAAATCAAACCAGTCAATCCTAAAGGAAATCAACCCTGGATATTTATTGAAAGGACTGATGTTGAAGCTGAGGCTCCAATACTTTGGCCACCTGATAGGAAGAGACGACTCATTGAAAAAGACTCTGATGTTGGGGTAAAGATTGAGGGCAGGAGGAGAAGGAGATGATGGAGGATGAGATAGTTGGTTGGCATCACCAACTCAATGGACATGAGTTTGAGTAAACTCCAGGAGAGAGTGAAGAACAGGGAAGCTTAGTATGCTGCATGCGACCCATGGGGTCACAAAAAGTCAGACACGACTGAGCAACTGAACAACAACAAGAGATCAAAGTTTACCAGTTTAGTCAAAATTGATCAATGTAATAAAAAAAGTCATTTGAAAAGACACTTCTGATCCCTTAAAAAGAAATAACTGATGGTTAACATTTGCATTTCTTAAATGTATATAGCTAGAATTTGAGATATTTATTTAATGAGTAAGGTAAAAATTACCCAGTTAATGTAATCTCATTCAGAATTATGTAGTGCTTCACATTTTTCTAATGACTGGAGAAAACTATTTTTCTAATATGATTAAAAGTATCTTTTATGACAGTCATAAAATAGAAACAAAACAATAAGATGATGTAATTACATGATTATAAAGCTAGAAGAGACCTAAAATTGGTCTGCTTATTCATTTTCAAATTTTAATTTTATTTTGCTTGAAAGGAATGAGTCCAGATTCTCATCCTCTCTATCTTCTAGTTCTTAACTCATCTATTCCTATGTAATCCCCCAATATTACATCTGGAGAAGTAGAAGGAAACTAGGAGAATGATTGAAAGTCTTTCAGACAACTGAAAACTCAAGTGATATTTTGTTTCCTTTTTTCTCTTCTTAAATATTTCAATTAGCTCATCATTTATTAAGAAGATGCTAATCTTGCAATTCCAATTTCTTTCATTAATTCATAATTTATGGAAATAGAGACCAGGAAGATTTTATTGAGTATCTAACATGTTATAGGAACTGTGCTAGACTGGAGATTCAAAGGTGATCAAAACAGTGCTATAGTCATGAAGGTGCCAGGCTACTGGGGGAAGAGAAATAAGAATTCACTTTAAAATATGGATTAGAAGAAACTGGAGACTCATGGGTAAGAAAAAGCCTTGGGAAACTCAGTAAAGCACAGAAAAGAGTCTCTGTGAAGAAAGGGAAAGAGACAAAGGACAAAAATGAGAGGACAAGATGGCGGAGTAGAAGAACCTTGAGCTCACCTCCTCTCATGAGCACACCAACATCACAACTAACTGAGAACAACCATCAGTAAAAAAAAGGACTGAAACCTACCAAAAAGATACTCTACATCGACATACATAAAAAGAAACCACCACAAAAATTGCAAATCTATCTAAAGAATCAAGAAGGTATAACTGAACAAGTACCATGTTTAAACAGAAAACAGATTCTACCCTGCTTTGTCACTATTGACCAATGGACCTGTGGGACATCAATTTTTTTAGAATTTTATGTGTGAAGACCTCCAAGAAACACAATCAATTCATGGGCCTCCATGTAGTTCCATGAACTGCACAGAACTCCACCCTGGCTCTGATTTTTCTTTTTAGTTCACAGTATCTTACTATTATTTCCAAAAGAGACAAAGGATCTATTTGGCCTAAGCCATTTTTCCTATTTGCAAATATAAGTTGTGACTTTGGATTTTCAGGGTCTTCTGTCTTTCTCCAGAATTAACCCCAGTGTTGTTCATAGAATCTGCTTTGTCTCTGGAAATGGCTGGATTTGAGAACATGCTTCTCACATCAATTTGAACTTAGAGATTGGTGGAGTTTCTTTTAAAAGGTAGTCCTCTAACCTATTGTACTTACTGTAAGAGGGTAAGAAATGGAAGAGAATAGGGCAGCATGCTTGAGGAGTGGAAGATTAGATAAAAAGAGAGAGAGAGTGTATATTATTACATGTCAGTGTATTGATCCAGCTGCTGAAACATGTAGTCCAATATATGCCAGTACCTCCAAAACCTCACTAAATAACTCTATGTATTTTTAGCGTGGAGGGGTGACAAAAATGGGATGGACTGTGTTATAAGAGGCACCAGAAGCAGTAATGCTCCAGTACATTCCCATCTATGGAAACATAAGAAGCGTGGAAACAAGCATTCACACACACACACACACACACACACACAACACATTTACCTACCTACACTAAGAAAAAGAATAAATAAGCAGGGTGGGATTATGCTGTGAGGGTTTCAAACCCCACACAGAAAATTTTTACTGCAATGAAATGAATGAAATCAACAGTCACTTGGGCTACTTGGCAAGGAAATGTTTTTAAGAATACTAGTATAAAGAAAGAATTCAAATTAGAGCAAGTAGAAGGGTGTGGGGGTTAGTAACACATAAATATGCAGAAGCGTTCAGAGGGTGTTACATAGCCTGTCATATTAAGTACATGACTTTTCACTTATTCCTGCTAGTTCACTCTGGCTTCCAAATTGATAAAAATGAAATAATTTAATTTACGAATGACATGGCACTTAGCTATTGTTTGAAAATGTCTTTCATTGTATTTGCATGACACGACAGGCCAAGTATGTAAGCATGTCATTTTACTTTGGCTTGAAGAACTACCCAAGCAAATGGAAGGGTGGCCTGTCTTCTCCGGCCTTCACCTCTTAAATACAGGAATTCACAACAGCTTTCTCTACCACATGTTCTAACCACCTCTGATTCCTCATTACTCCTCTGGATCTAATTCAAGGCAACATAATTTGGAGATTTATTATTCTAATAAAAACTTTGAGACACCTAAACAAAACTTTCATGTAATGTCCAATAATCGACTTAATGTCAAAACCAATTACAGAATCAAGGCAATAGTAGATATCATTGCTTTTAGAGAAATGCTTTTTATACTAACTAGCAGAGCCCAATGACGTAATCATGTTTTCATATGTAAAATTACTAGGATAATAAAAAAGTAAGCCAAGAAAACCAAGCTTTGCTTGGAATGCTATAATTTGGGGCATTTACTTTTATGAAATTTGGTGTTGTTGGCCTCACTGTAAAAGTAGAGACTATTGAATTACTTTTGGAGATGTAACACAAGGATCATGAGGCAAATTCCAATACAGATGGCAGTAAGGAGGAGGGAGGTTGTAAAACAGAAGGATTAGGCCATAGCCTTTCCTCTACCATTTATTTTCTAGGCCACCTTAGCAACCCACCTGCCTGGGCATCATTTGCCTTACTTTTAAGACAGTGATAGGCACACTTTACTAGTCCAAAGATAGAGGGCTGAACTAGATGTTCTCTGAGACTCTTCCAGTTATAAAACCCAAGCCTGGAATGGAATGAAGTCACTCAGTCATGTCCAACTCTTTGTGATCCCATGGACTGTAGCCTATCAGGTTCCTCTGTCCATGGGATTTTCCAGGCAAGAGTGCTAGAGTGGATTGCCATTTCCTTCTCCAGGGGATCTTCCTGACCAGGGAATCAAACCTGGCTCTCCTGCATTGTAGGCAGACACTTTACCATCTGAGCCACCAGGGAAGCCCAAAACCCAAGCCTAAATGCTGGTAAAAAATTAAAGGAGGCAGGTGACTAATAACCTGGGCTTCCACGACAAGAAAAACATCTACTTCTGCTTCAGTGACTATGCTAAAGTCTTTGACTGTGTGGATCACAACAAACTGTGGGAAATTCTTAAATAGATGGGGATATCAGGTCACCTTATCTGACTCCTGAGAATCCTGTATGCATGTCACAAAGCAACAATTAGAACCAGACATGGAAATACTGACTTGTTACAAATTGGGAGAGAGTATGACAGGTTGTATATTGTTACCCTGCTTATTTAACTTCTAGGCAGATACATCAAGTGAAATGCCAGGCAGGATGAATCACAAGCTGGAATCAAGATTGCTGGGGAAAATATCAGCAATCTCAGCTAGACAGATGATACCATTCTAATGGCAGAATGTGAAAAGGAACTAAAGATTTCTTGATGAGGGTGAAAGAGGAGAGTGAAAAAGCTGGCTTAAAACTCAACATTTGCAAAACTAAGATCATGGCATCCCATCCCCCATCACTTCATGGCAAATAGAAGGGGAAAAGTGGAAGCAATGACAGATTTTATTTTCTTGGGCTCCAAAATGACTGCAGACTGTGACTGCAGCCATGAAATTAAGACACTTGGTCCTTGGAAGGGGAGCTATGACAAACCTAGACAGCATATTAAAAAGCAAAGAAATCACTTTGCCGACAAAGGTCTATACAGTCAAAGCTATGGTTTTTCCAGTAATCATGTATGGATGTGAGAGTTGGACCATAAAAAGGCTGAGCACTGAAGAATTGATGCTTTCATACTGTTGTGCTGAGAAGACTCTTGAGAGTCCCTTGGACAGCAAGGAGATCAAACCAGTGAAAGGAAATCAACCCTGAATATTTATTGAAAGGGCTGATGTTGAAGCTGAAGCTCCAATACTTTGGCCACCTGATGGGAAGAGCTGACTCATTGGAAAAGACCCTGATGCTAGGAAAGAAGGCAAAAGGAGATGGGCGCAGCAAAGGAGGAAGATGATTATAGCCTCATTGACTCAATGGACATGATTACAGCAAACTCTGGGATATACTGAAGGACAGGGAAGCCTGGAGTACTCCAGTCTGTGTGGTTGCAAAAGAATGGACATGACTTAGCATTTGAACAACAACCATGACAAGGAGAAGTTGAAACTCTGAAGATTTTCCACACTCCCTCTAGGCTGGATCATGAGATATACTAATTACCAGTCATAGTGGATTGCATTATCCTTAGCCAAAGGTTCAGTTTTGCTGCTCCCAGTAGAATGTTTACATTACCTCCACCTTACTGAACCCAAGAGCATCCATGTGCTACCTTTTGGCCACTGAAATGTCAGCAGAAGTGGCTATGATTCTTTCTTGAAAGCAATGCTTTCCAAGTGGTAAGTAATGTCGGACATAACTGTAGGGTGACCAGCCATCCTTGTTGACCCAAATCTGAGAGGCTTCCTAAGATGTGGGACTTTCAGTCTCAAACTGGGATGAGTTTCTCACGTTTGTTTTTAAATGATAAAAGCTCTCCAAAGTGTCTGAGTGTAATGTTGTCCCATGGGGGCTCAGGATCTCCTGCTCAATCCTTTTATATCTGCTTCTCTGCAAACCTAACATTTCTGTGTTCCATTTCCTCCTGTAAAAGGTTACCAGAAAATAATTCTGGAAAACCTATAATAACCCATATAAGACCTCTCTTCTCTGACAGCATTGCCAATTTAATAGGCATCTTCAGACCTTATCTCAAAGAAATATATAAGTAGAAACAATGAAGGTGAGAGGTTTTGGAGGCTGCAAGAAGATACTCAACGATCCTCAGTCCACACCATACACCCTGATATGGTGTCGTAAACACAGTTCTGGACTTGCATATATTAGATAAAGCTTCAAGACCCCACTCTTCTTCTACATAATAGTTCTGTGACCCTAAGAAGACCACTTAATCTATTGAGTTTGGGTCCCCCTGTTTTAGAAATGGAGCAAAAATAACATGGAATGAATTTGGAAACTCTTAAAAGCTATAACATAGTATTTATTATGTGTTTATAAAGACTGACCACAAGTTAAATCATATTCTATTTATTTACCAAAGTAATTTTTAAAATGCAATGATCATTGCTGTTTACTGCAATTCACATCAATATAAAGTGAAAGAAGAATGATAGTATCTATCCTACATCCACAGATATGGATATGGTGTCAACTGATATTGACAGTTGGGAGTTATTCCAACTTGGTCAACAAAACATGGGTAATAATGACTGTTGTTGTTTAGTCTCTAAGTCATGTTTGACTCTTTTGCAACCCCATGGACTGTAGCTCACCAGGCTCCTCTGTCCATAAAATTTCCCAGGCAAGAGGGAGTTGCCATTTCTCTCTCCATGGGATCTTCCTTATTCAAGGATCGAACCAGCATCTCCTGCATTGCAGGCAGATTCTTTACCACTGAGCTACCAGGGAAGCTGCAAGACAGTGTAGGGGGCAGTATGGGTAACGAGGAGGAGTCAGAGTAGTAGAAGGAAAAGAACATGTTATTAATCTTAATCTCTATACTGGAAGACAAAGACAAAAATTCACTAGAACTCTTAATAAGTGCATTTTCACTTTAAACGTGAGCTGTTAACTCCTCTATCTGTCCGCTTATGCTGCTATCACAAAACACTATAGAATGGGTCCTTATAAACTATATACATTTATGCCTTACAGTTTTAGAAGTCCAAGCTCAAGGTGCCAGCAGATTCGGTATCTGGTGAGGGTCCACATCCTGGATCACAGCTGTCTTATCTCTGCAACCTCACATTATAGAAGGGGCAGGTAAGCTCTTTGGGACCTCGTTATATACATCTTTCCTGATAGCTCAGTTGGTAAAGAATCCACCTGCAATGCAGGGGACCCTGATTCAATTCCTGGGGTGGGAAGATCTGCTGGAGAAGGGATAGGCTACCCTCTCCAGTATTCTTGGGCTTCCCTTGTGGCTCAGCTCGTAAAGAATCTGCCAGCAATGCCAGAGACCTGGGTTTGATCCCTGGGTTGGGAAGATCCCCTGGAGAAGGGAAAGGCTACCTACTCCAGTATTCTGGCCTAGAAAATTCCATGGACTTTATAGTCCATGTGGTCCCAAAGAGTCAGACACAACTGAGTGACTTTCACTTTCACTTTATTAAGAGCATTAATCAGATTTGTGTGGGATCTACCCTCTTAACCTAGTCACTTCCCCAAAACCCTGCTTTTCACTGGACATTAGCTTTCAGAGATGATACAGTAATCTACCCCTCCAAAACTATACCCTGTTTTCTCCTCCCAACTCCGTGCCCTTGTATGGATTACATCAGTTGAGTGTCGTTGCTCTCTGACTCCGGATGAAAACACTGCCAGAGACTGGAGGAAGGGAAGCAAGATTTGGGTATTTCCCAATCATTTTCTTGAATGGTTGCTGGGGCTTGACTGTATGCCCTAAAAGTTTCAGATCAAAGTAGCCCTTTCCACATGACTCATTCCAAGTTTCCATCACCTCTGATTTAAGGCGATGACAGCACTGTGATGTTACTGCCCCAGAGACATTTTGCCATCAGCCTGTGGCTTCCCTACACCTTGTTAATCCCTCTCCAATAATCCATTTGAGGAACACAATTTGTTTTATTTTTAATAATAAATTTTATTTTATTTCCTACCAACCCTCAAAAGGACTCAAGTACAAGTATATATACATATATATAACTTATATATGTATATGGTCATTTTTTAATATGCAGGAATTATTATTTTCATTTCTTTACAGTAACACTTTGCATTGGTCATTTCATTCAAAGAAAGTATCTCTCTTGACTCTGCCTTCTTCATTCCTGATAAGAAATAGATTAGACTCA
Source organism: Nanger dama (assembly GCA_917880005.1). Taxonomy (NCBI): domain Eukaryota; kingdom Metazoa; phylum Chordata; class Mammalia; order Artiodactyla; family Bovidae; genus Nanger; species Nanger dama. Next base: position 3,426,056 of record CAKJTW010000075.1, read on the forward strand.
GGAGATCCGGTTGTTCTGTGGAACAAAGTTTTGACCAGCTTCTCTGGACGTTGGTTTTAATGAAGGCTACCGAAAAGCTCACAGACAGTCTCCTGTCCTGTGCTTTCCTGCAAGATAAGTGAAGCTGATTGCTGGACAGCTTCCAAAGCATTGTTTTGAAAGTCTGGCTTCTTTCTCCTCTTTTAGGCCATTTCCAACTAACACATGTGAGCAATCTGAGCTCGGCCAGTGGCTTTTCTGGCAGACACAGCATGTGTCAGTTTTATTGCTCATTCAGACTTGGGAATTGAATTGAATGCAACAAATGCTTACTGAGCCACAATTTCGTGCAAGAGCATTTTGTTAGATGCTGTTGAGAGTACAGAATTAAATGATTGTTATCAGGCTTTTAGGAAACATTTTTTTTGAATTGAAACAGTGATTATTAGTTGTTACACAGCTTTATGTTCCAAACTTACTGGCTATTTATTCATTGTTTCATTCCATTTAAATTTCAGAAAAAGTCTTGCAAGGAAAGGAATTATTTTTATGAATGAAAAACACGGAGGCACAGAGATGTTAAATATGTTACCCATGATCACATAGCTGATAAGTGGAAAAATTAAGATTTGGATACACCAATCCAGGTGTCAAAGCCTATGTTCATCACCATAAGCCTTAAAAATGACACTAGTCTTATTCTGGATTCAAAACAGCTGAGGAAAAAATATCTTCCAAAATGTCAGCTGCCCATTGAATCTTACTGCCTTCTCCCTTTGAGCAGCTGACAGAACACAGGCAAAATTATACTATGAAGATGTTCAATCATGGTTTCTCCTGCCAGGATACCAATTCTGTGGATGCTCAAGTCCCTTATGTAAAATGTCTGTAGTTTAGCAAGCTGTCTATTTCCACGGATTCCATTTCCATGGGTTTGGTTGAACCCAACTGCAAATGCAAATTTAAGCCTCGCCTGAAAGGAGGGGCTGACTGCATTTCCTGCAAGGCGAGTCAGGAAAAGGTTGAGATGGTAAGGGAGCTGGGCTCCTCTTAGGTTGAATCTGACCAATAATGAAGGGCTTTTACAGACTGGGTCTCAGACATGGCCATGTGAAGTGAAGCCTGGAGAAAACACAGGATGCTTTCATCCAAATGGAAAAGAAGAGAAATCTCCTATTATTCAGTCTTATTGGATGCATAGTTGGCTGGTAGACAGAAGATATTAAGAATCCCTATTCAATGCACTAGGAGGACTGATGTATCAAGGGAAAATGTAATGATTTCTTCAGTTAGACAAAGAATCCTTTTTAAAAAAAAATATGATTAATCATTCACTTCATTCATCTTACTTCAAGATGTTTCAAAGAAACATTTCTTTCTTATTATCACATATTACTTGTAGGTCTTTTCCTGGTTACATACTATATTGGTGTGCAACTATGCCTCAGAAATTTCCTGTTTAAATAATAGGAGCCTAAAATAGGAGAATGAAATAATTGGCACTGTGATAAAGCTAGTCCTCTCCCTCTTTCTCTCTGCTCTAGGACAAAAAACTGCTCCTGGGAAAACCCAATTGCTGGTCTGGTTGTGTCTGCATTATAATTCAAGCGATAAGTGATCTAAATTCTTTAGAAGAAAAAAATCTCAAAGGACTCTCTCTTCTGTTCCACTTTTTAAACAGGAAACATATTTTGCTTTTTAGCCAAAATGACCACATCATTTGCATCTTGGGAAGCAAATGAAGTTTTTCCCAAAGCTGAATATGATTTCTTAAAGGAGTCCTCCATTATTAATGAATAGAACCAAGTGTCTCTATGGACTATCCTGGTTTCAATATGAAATTTGACTTGAATAGAAACAGGTGGATGGCAGAGATGACCAACTGTGCACGTGATTTGGAAATAGAGAGGAAGTTAGCCTTTAACATCTATCTTTGTCTTCATTCACTTCTTTAATTTTTATCAGATAATTGATTTATACCTTTGTGTTAGCTTTTACTGTACAGCAAAGTGAATCAATTATATATATATATATATATATATATTCATACTTTTTAGATTCTGTTCCCATGTAGGTCATTACAGAATACTGAGTAGAGTTCCCTATGCTATATGGTAGCATCTTATTAGTTATCTATTTCATTCACTTCTTTTGTAGCTAGGAACTTGTCTCAGTGCTTTAAAGTTTCAAATATGGGATAAACATATTGGTGGGCTACAGGTCATGGAGTGCAGAATCCAATGAGCAAGGTGATGAATGTTCTGTGCAGGTCTCACCATAACACACATTCCAGTCCTCCTTCCTAGATCCTCTGGGTTCTCTTCTTGCCTGACATGGTGTGAAGATGGAAGGTTGACTCAGTAGATGAACCAGTTATGTGACTTTGGGCAAGTCCTTCCCATAAGTCGTTTCCCTGAATCTCAGGTGTTTCCTTTGTAAACTGGATGAGGTGAGATTAGACAAATCTCATTTTTCTCACATTCTAATATTCCATCCATTAGAGAGCAATAGTTTTCAACAGATTCTTCCTCATGGCAAAACTATGTCTTCAGAGGAAATTTTGAGCTGCAGTGTAAACATAAGAACTTCTTAGTATGGAATGCACCTGGCATCAATATGTCTGGATCACTGTTGTTCTGGCCCCTGAGTTCATATCCTGTTCCATGTGTAGAAAAACGGCCAAAGTTCACTCTTTGGAAGGGCTGAGATATTGATGACCACCCCTGGTGAAATTTGGCCATTGCATCTGAAACTAAATAAAGCAATGTACTTGGAAAAGGGGACTTCCCCTGTGTCTCAGCGGTAATGAATCTGCCTGCAACGCAGGAAACACAGGTTCGATTCCTGGGTGGGGAAGAGCCCCTGGAGGAGGGCACTGCAACCCATTCCAGTATTCTTGTCTGGAGAGCCTCATGGACAGAGGAGCCTGGTGGGCTACAGTCCATAGGGTCACAAAGAGTCAGACACAATTGAAGCAAGTGAGCACGCATGCACGCACTCAGAAAATGTGGGTTTACTATAAATTCATTTGCCAGTCAGATGTGCCAACTAAAAGTTGTCATTTGTCATCTACTTTTGCTTCCCTGGTGGCTTAGTGGTTAAAGCGTCTGCCTCCAATGCGGGAGACCTGAGGTCGATCCCTGGGTCGAGAAGATCCCCTGGAGAAGGAAATGGCAATCCACTCCAGTATTCTTGCCTGGAGAATCTCATGGACGGAGAAGCCTAGTAGGTTACAGTCCACAGGGTCGTAAAAAGTCGGACACGACTGAGCGATTTCACCTTCACCTTTCACCAGGATTAAGTCATTAGCCAGTGCAGTTGCTGACCTTCAACACATCCTGAAAGGAGTTCAGGGTGGAAATCAGGAATAAGGTTCTCTGTGCTCCGGGAAAATCTGGCACAGGCCTTCAGATAGTTAGATATTTTAAGATTTTAGGAGCCCCATTTCTTGTTCTTGTTGTTGTTCAGTTTTTCATCGAGTTCTAAGTGGAGAGAATGGACCTCTCCCTCAGTGATTTTCATAGTCTGGCTGGGATAACAAGATATGACTTGAGAGGAGGTGTCTAACGGTGAAGGTACATCAGGCCAAGGGAAGATGAGGAGGCCAGGGTGCACATGGGACCTAGGAGATAAATTGCTGTTTGATTAAGTTTAGGAAAGATCCCACCAAGTGGGCTGCCCCTGTTCCTCATTTTTTTTTCCTTTGCTAATGTGTTCAGAAAAGTAAAACTGAATGATAATAGTGATAGGTTCTTATTAATAGTACAAATCAGTTATTTGTGTTACCATTCCATTCAGCTACACTAATCAATGTAATTGCTGCCAACTTGGCCATCTTGCCTGCTCTTTCTCTCATCCACAAATCAAACTTATCTTTCTCCAGCACAGCACCCTCCATATCACTCTCCTGCTGAAAAGCCTTCAATTGCTGCTTCTCTTTGCCTAACAATTTAAGAATAGTATTTAGCTTGGCGTTGGGTGACTTCTACAGTCTGGACCCAACTGACTTTCAGTTTCTCATACTCCAAGTTCAGGAAAGCAAACAGACAGTCTCTAGAGTGGGTTGTTTCTAAAATATTTTAACTAAGTATTACTGAAATGAGATATGATTGCCAACCTCTAAAAATCAGAATAAAGCACATGGAAATCTGGATTTCTGTCCCTCTTTACAATTCAGAACCTCTAGTAACACTGGGTCTTCATTCGCATGTGAAAATATCCACAAGTACCACCAAGAGGCAGCTATTCCCTTTGGATAATCAGACCCTCTCCGGTTCCCTGAAGACTCCATAATTCCCTGACTCTTGCACACACCAACTCTATTCATTTTTATTGCCTGTCAAATTTCTGCAGACGTCTGTATTTGAGGCCCTTACTCTACCATAAAGAACAGTTTGTTATTAGTCTAATTTTCCTGCCCCCACTCAACTGACAGAACTGTCTCCTCTAGGCACACGATCTTGCCACATCCTGTCTCCCATCAGCAATCAGTGTCTTCATCAGTACTTCTTAATGCATCCTATCAAATATGCCCTATTTTTCCAAGTCCATAAGATCTTGTAATTTATTTTATGGAATTCTCTTTGTCACTCCTAAATATGATTAATTAGAAAATGGCTTTTTGATTCTTCTTGAATTAAATAGCATTGGACAGATGACTAAGAGCACGGAATTTGTCATCAAGTCAGCTTGGATTCAGTTCTCCACTCAGCCACCCACTGGTTTTGTGCTACCAAGTTTGAGTCCCAATACAGTATTGTAAAGCAAAATAAAGTAAATATAAAAATTAAAAAAAAAAATAAAATGCCCATTTCTTTATCTAGCAATGTGAAGCTAAGACAGCTACTCATTTCACACATTTTTGTGAGTATGAGAAGAGACAATACATGAAGAAGGTTTAGAATAGCTCCCATACCTAATAAGTACTCTCTAAATGTTAATTATTTTGACTCTTATTATTTAACACAACAGCATTCCCGACAGTTATTTTCACTGTGCTTTCTTAAAGCAAAGAAAACTTGCAGCTAAATAATCAAAAGGACGATGACCCAGTCTTATTTGCAGCCTATGAAACAAGAAGCAACAAAAACCACATTTCATCTGTTTTACTAGATAGTAAAACACTAATATTTGACATTTACATAACACCTGCAGAATATAAAACAGCTGGGGTTGGTGTTTCATAAAGGAGCCCAAAGAGTTCTACCTTCAGGAAAGGTCTCATTAAAATCAAAGCAGCATGACATTATCACCCTCATTAAAGGAATGACTGAATTATGCATTTTAACAGAGAATCTGACAATAATAGAGCATTAGAAATCATCTACTTCTTGTATAAAACTCTCTTACCCTGTTACTCCTTCCTGAATACCACATGTAGACCAGATCAGCTTGTTTCAAGAAAGAAATGATCAGAAATTAAATGATGAGAAACATAAAGAACCTAATGTACGGGTCCAGAATAAATAAATGAGGTACTTGCCATTTGGCAAGATGAATGAAGAAGAATGAAGATGAATGAGAAGGGGTCGGAGATATGTTTACTATTCCAAGAGCTTTTTGTACATGATCTCACATAATGCTAACAATCCTAAGAAGGAGGTACTAGTACTCTTTCCTATGGGCAGATAGAAAACTAAAGCTTGGAAAGGCTACATAATTGGCTCATTGACCTAGTGAGTAGTAAGAGGTCAAACAATTCTCTTTGTTCCAAGAGCTCCATTCACATTTCATTCAGTAACCATTTATGATCTCATGAAATTTTGTTAAGTTCCACATAACTAGGACTAGAGAAAACTTCTGGATACTGGGAGAGGCAAGTTAATAGTATACAAATGGCATTTCTACTGAATTGATGATCACTACCTGCAATAGGGGACATTTCTTCTAAACTTTACCGAGGTCAATGAATAACACACCACCTATGAAGAGTTTTAAAGAACATGAGCATATTTTTGAATATTCTTAATATTTTAATCTTGAAATCCCATGTCAAATTTTATTATTTGGGTGAATGTGGGGCCTAATCCCCAAAGTAGTTTTCTTTTAACATGTGATTTACAGGATAAACATTCATTGTGTCAGTTGGACACAATCACATCAACTGTAACTATTATTTAAATTTGAGACATATCCAAGTATGATATCATTAACATGCAGATATGAGGGTCAGAAAATAAAACTAATTTTCCCTTTCAGGGGAAGAGGAAGGTAAGCATCTACTGAATGATAGCTACTTACACATATGATATTGTTTAGTTGTCAAAACAAACCCATGAATACAGAATTATTCCCAAAAGTAGAAACTGAGGAAGGGTGCAAGGAAAGGGGTTCTCCCAAGTACATGACTCACTGATAACTGAGCTAGTTATTCAAATTCGGATCTCTCCAAAGCTCCTAATAATCTATCAAGGCTAAGAAAATGTGAATTGTTTTCTCTCCAAGTTTTGAAAGATAATTTTAAGTTTTCTTTTTCTATTTTATTAATTTCTTGTATAATCCTTAGATTCACAAGAAAGTCAATCAGATACACTCAAACCTGCCTCAGAAGCTTTATCCACACATAGACCAGGTCAGCAAGCACTAATATCAAATATGTACTAGGTGATTATATTGTGCTGATCACTATCCTCATCTATTTATGTATGCTAACTTCTCACAACAAACATAAGAGGTAATTGCTCTAATACGTCTATTTTTCCCATGGAAACTGAAGACCAAAGGGATTATGTGGGTTGCTATCATTACACAGCTAAAAAGTTGGAGCTTGGATTTGAACCTGCGTCATCATCCTCAAACACTTTCAGTGACAGTACTGCAGCCGCTCCCACATTTCTTTGGTCAGAATCTATCCCCTTGGTAAAATAGTATCAGTTCAGTTCAGTCACTCAGTCGTGTCCAACTCTTTGTGACCCCATGAATCGCAGCATGCCAGGCCTCCCTGTCCATCACAAACTCCCAGAGCTCACTCAGACTCACGTCTATCGAGTCAATGATGCCATCTAACCATCTCCTCCTCTGTCGTCCCCTTTTCCTCCTGCCCCCAATCCCTCCCAGCATCAGAGTCTTTTCCAATGAGTCAACTCTTCTCATGAGGTGGCCAAAGTACTGGAGTTTCAGCTTTAGCATCATTCCTTCCAAAGAAATCCCAGGGCTGATCTTCAGAATGGACTGGTTGAATCTCCTTGCAGTCCAAGGGACTCTCAAGAGTCTTCTCTAATACCACAGTTCAAAAGCATCAATTCTTCAGCGCTCAGCTTTCTTCACAGTCCAACTCTCACATCCATACATGACCACTGGGAAAACCATAGCCTTGACTAGATTGGCAAAGTAATGTCTCCGCTTTTGAATATGCTATCTAGGTTGGTCATAACTTTTCTTCCAAGGAGTAAGACTCTTTTAATTTCATGGCTACAGTCACCATCTGCAGTGATTTCGGAGCCCCCAAAATAAAGTCTGACACTGTTTCTACTGTTTCCCCATCTATTTCCCATGAAGTGATGGGACCATATGCCATGATTTTCATTTTCTGAATATTGAGCTTGAAGTCAACTTTTTCACTCTCCACTTTCACTTTCATCAATAGGCTTTTTAGTTCCTCTTCACTTTCTACCATAAGGGTGGTGTCATCTGCATATCTGAGGTGATTGATATTTCTCCTGGCAATCTTGATTCCAGCTTGTGTTTCTTCCAGCCCAGCATTTCTCATTATGTGCTCTGCATAAAAGTTAAATAAGCAGGGTGACAATATACAGCCTTAACATACTCCTTTTCCTATTTGGAACCAGTCTATTGTTCCATGTGCAGTTCTAACTGTTGCTTCCTGACCCGCGTATTAGTTAGTGCTAAATCAAAGAATGGAGGTGTACACTGTCTTTTTCAGTATTAATATATCTGAGGCTTATAATTTCCTGTTTTTATAAGAACTGGGTCACAATGGGAATGAGATGGTCCCTGTATCTAGATAATAAAAGAACTATTTACAAAGGCACAGATAGAGTTTAGGGAAAGCAGCAGAGAACAGCTCAGTACCCAGGGCTCATAATAGCAAGGAACAGCTACCCCTCATCCTATGCAATGACTTGGGTGAAGTAGCCCAAGAGTGGCATGTGAGACTTCTTAGGGTTGTTCTATACAGGCACTTAATGTACAATAATTGCCACCAGGGAGAGTTATAGTGCTTTAAAACGTCCAAAAGTGACACAGAAGATATTGTAGAAGTAAAAACCATGAGATAAAATTATGAATCCAGAAAGTGTGGCTGGAGTGATTATTCTGTGATCCAATCGACTTTATCTTAGGATGGATTTCAGGTGAATAGAGCATCCACTAAGTGTACCTTTCACTCAGTTTCATTTGGCCATGCTAATACTCTATGTTTGGAACTGTTCAAGCCCTTCTGGAGGGAAAATATAAGCAATAAATCATTTCAGGAAAGTAACACAATTCCTGCAACAAGCTCTGCTTCAGGAATAGCTAAAGCAAAAGCATAATTCCCACAAGCTCCTTTCAATAGTCCTGTGTAGTTAGTATATGGGAAGACAGTTCTCAGAAATTAACAGTAGACTTTCAAGGATAAAACAAGATGGTTCCTCTGAACTGTTCAGATGTAATTTATATGCAAGAATTTACAGGAAGCACAAGTCTAACAAGACTAATATGTCATCACAGACTTGGATAGTGTCTTCTTTAAAATGCCAGCCTGAGAGTCCAGCCAGGTGCAATTTATTTTCTCATGACAGGGAACACAGTGTTACTGTTTTGCCACATACAGATATTTGAGTTAACTAGCATATTACCACAATTTTATTTTATTTATTTTTTTAAAATTTTATTTTTACTTTACAATACTGTATTGGTTTTGCCATACATTGACATGAATCTACCACAGGTGTATACGAGCTCCCAATCCTGAACCCCCCTCCCACCTCCCACCCCATATCATCTCTCTGGATCATCCCCGTGCACCAGCCCCCAAGCATCCTGTATACTGTATCAAACATAGACTGGTGCTTCATTTCTTACATGATAGTAGCCATTAAAAAGAATACATCTGAATCAGTTCTAATGAGATGGATGAAACTGGAGCCAATTATACAGAGAGAAGTAAGCCAGAAGGAAAAACACCAATATAGTATACTGACACATATATATGGGATTTAGAAAGATGGTAATGATGACCCTGTATGTGAGACAACAAAAAGAGACACAGATGTGTAGAACGGACTTTTGGACTCTGAGGGAGAGAGAGAGGGTGGGATGATTTGGGAAAATGGCATACCACAATTTTAGACTTGAACTTGTAGCCATTAAGATCAAATTAATATTATACATATTAATATTCTAGTGCATGAAAAATTATCAATGAATTTTTAAAAACAAGTCTAAAACTAGACACAAATACATAAGAGAATTTAATATATAAAAGTGATATAATATTTTCAATACATGGGGAAAATATATTACTTAATGGTGTTGGGCTATGTTCATATGAGATTCAAAAATGTTTAAAGTGCATATTCTATATCTGTATAAATACCTAATAAGCCAGTTGAAGTATTTCAAATTCTAAAAGATGATGTTGTGAAAGTACTATACTCAATATGTCAGCAAATTTGGAAAACTAAGCAGTGGCCACAGGACTGGAAAAGGTCAGTTTTCATTCCAATTCCAAAGAAAAGCCATGCCAAAAATTGTTCAGACTACTGAACAATTCCACTCACCTCACACACTAGCAAAAAGAAAAAGATAGTTTGGGAAGAGTTTTCCACAATGCACATCAATATCTGAGACTGAGTGATCAGTGACAAGTAGCAAACCAGTGAGAGTGGAGAAGCTTGCTATAGTATGGATCTGACTAAAACAAACAAACAAACCTCTTTTCCCCCAGTGGTCTATAGGAGGTAATGGGGTGTTATTCAGTATATAACAGTGAGTCAAGCAACCTATACCAGGGTTACAAAAGGATGATTAAGGTAAACTATTCTACCATTTCTCTCATTTATTTTTCAAGGCAACTTTGTTGACCTTGCCCACAGGATCTCAGACAAACTCTAGCTGACTGGGGCACATGGAAGCACTTTCTGCCCACAGAAGCCATCTCCATATACTCCAACAGAGACTAGATGAGTCAGGGATATGGGAAGAATGGGAAGAATTACTATTAACACTACTAATGCTAGCTATTACTAGAGATAATGCTGGAAAACTTAGAATGCTTGCCAACTTTCATATTAGTATTTGACAACCCTTTGTAATGCATTGGAGAAGAAAATGGCAACCCACTCCAGTGTTCTTGCCTGGAGAATCCCATGGACAAAGGGGCCTGGTAGGAGGCCCTCTATGGGGTCGCACAGAGTCAGACACGACTGAAGTGACTTAGCAGCAGCAGGAGCATTCTAATCTCGGTTCTTTCTACTTTTGTCTTTTTCTCCTGTTCTTATCTTATCCATTTAGATAAGGCTCAAATCTCACTTCTAATCCAGGAGTTCTGCAATCCAAGTATTGTAGTGATATTTATAAACTTACATGCTCATCTTGCTATTAATACATATTTTATACACACACACACACACACACACATATACATACTTCCCTGGTAGCTCAGATGGTAAAGAATCTGCGTGCAATGCAGGAGGCCCATGTTCAATCCGTGAGTCAGGAAAATTCCCTGGAGAAAGGAATAGCAACTAATTCCAGTACTCTTGCCTGGAGAATTCTATGGCTTGAGGAGCCTGGCAGGCAACAGTTCATGAGGTTGCAAAGAGTCAGACATGACTGACTAACACTTCCACTTTCATATATACATATATGTATATATAACTGCTTCAAAGTCATATCTATACTAGCATTCTTTCTACTTACTAGCCTTGGCAGCTTTAAAATATGGATGCAAAATCTCTTGACACTTCTCCTATTGAGAAGTGAAGTCTATGTACACTATCCTTGCATCTGAATGGGCTTGTGACTACACCTACCAATGGAAAATGGCAGAAATATCATCGTGTGACTTCTGAAGCTAGGTTCTTCTTGTTCACCAGAACACTTTCTCTGGGATCCCTGACTATCATGTGAGAGGTCTGACTACCCTGAAACCACCATGATGGATAAGTGCTGCATTGCGGCTACCAGTTCCAGCCAAGTTTATTCATTCTGCCATACCTGCCGAGATATGGGGACAGAGCCATCAAATGATTCCACCGTGCAGCTATTCAAGTCACTCCCAGACATCTGAGTCCTTACAGCTGAGGTCCCAGACACTCTGAGACAGAGAACTCATCCAGGTGTACACTAATACAATGTTCATTGTGTTATGATACTTAGTTTGTGGGTGGTTTGTTACGTGGCTTCAGGTAACCAGAACACCAGAATTTTAATATGCTTTTAAGAACGGTAGAGAAAGGGATGGAAGGACAGCTACTATTGACCTGGAACCTACAAAAAGGAGTATGTCTCACCAGAGGATGCCGGGAGCCAGCGTGAGGAACTCCGCCCATGGCAAAGGTCATGAGGAAGGAGGCTTCTTGGCATACACAAAGGCGGGATCGAGCCTCAGGAAACCCCTGTTCCTGAGCATCTACCCCAAAACCAGTCTGTTTTATGCTCTCACCTAACCTCTGACTTTACAGAGGGCTTTCTCCCATCACCATTTCTCTCGGAGAAGGAGTTAACTTGAAGCTCCAGTAATAAAAATTCCTGGGCGTGACAAGAGTGTTTCAACTTACAAACTCCTCTGAAGGTTCTCTAGCCTGCCAGAGCGGGTTCGTCCGGCCACGTGTGATTGTTTACAGCCTCCCAACCGTGAGAGGCATGAGATGTTTTAGACTTACTAAAGGCAGATTCTTTTGGGAAGTTAGAAATTATTAGTATAGTGGGTTGGTTAGGAAATATATTGGTGAAGAGTTTTTCATTTGTTGTGCCAATAATTACTGCTAATTCCCTGCCCTGGGTGTGACAAGGGTGTCTCAGGTCAAACCTCTCTGCTAACAGACTAGCTTGTGTGATAACCTCTCAACCATAAACAGCACAGAGAGTTTGGAGTATTTTGAAAGTCTTAATTAGCATAGGGCTTTTCTCATTGTTGAGTCAATGATTGTCACCAGGCCTCCATATCTTTAGGCACCTGGGAATATATTAATCAATGTATTTGGAATATAGAAAAGGAAATATAGTAGTTTTTGATGTTAGCAATACTAGACTTTTTGAGTTAACGAATTTTCTCTTTTGTTATAGATCACTGTACTTTGTTATAAATCACTGTGTTCTTGCTATGTAAAAATGTAACTTTATCACTATCTTAAGACTAAATAGATCTTAAGGGGAACATTGGTGAAGGGTTTTCATTTGTTGAGCCAATATTTGTTGCTAAATCTCCATATTCCCTGCCCTTATAATGAATATAACTAGCATATAGGAGAAATAAGTATTAACCTTTAAGATTAATCATGTTAACCTTAGGTTAAATAAATTCCTTTCTTAGTTGTAACCCACTACACCCCTCACCCTATAGGAATGCAACTTTATCTGCTACCTTCAGAGGGTGGTGGCTGGTTTAAGAAAAACACCCTTGGAAAAAATAAGTTTTTGGTTATCAGAAAGAAAGGATCATAAAATGTCAGCAGACCCCATGGTCATAAGATGATGTAAAACCTCTAAGACCTTTTTTTTATACATTTATGTGAAGCACCTGATTTTGATAAAGGTCAGGACTGCTGACCCCGTGGGACTTTAAAATTTCCGTTTGTCTCTATGTGTAACAAAGTGTATATAAGCAAACCTAAAAAATAAAGAAAATGGATCAGTTTCCGGAAAGACTGTTTCCCCGTGTCATTTCTTTCTTGCTCCCCATTTTTCTGGCTGAATTCCCATCTGTAACGTGGGTGCTTGCCACATCTACTTACTTGCCCTGGCTTTTAAGTTCCACGCAAGAAGGAGCCCAAGGAGGGGCATCTTCCGATATTAAAGTGGCACCAGTGGCTCTACGTAGATGGTGCAAACTCCTTGTCTTGGAGTTTTATTGGTATCCCATGTAAACCAAGTTATTGAGCATCTTTTATTCCACTAATATTTCCTACCACACTATCCGTTTCTAATCTCTCTCTATATCTGTAATTAAATAAGTTTTTCCTAGGATGCCGACTCCATCTCACCTTCGAATTACCCTGGATACACCAGGGCTGGACCCCGACAAGAGGACATAATTTGTCATTTGTCTCTCAACAGAGAAGAGATTGAAAACTCCTTCCTACAATCTATTGAAGGAGAGCCTTACCATTCCCCACTCCTTTAACACATTTTTTTAAATTATCTCATCTCATGATGGGAAAAATGTTCAATTTCAAGTGCCAGAGACCTAATTCAGACAAGTTGAGATTTAGCATGTGGGTTTATTGGTTCATATGCCTGGGAAGAATGCTAAAGATTTGCACAAAGAATCAAACAGCTACAGAGAACAATGCTTGGTTTCAAGATACTGAGATCATCAGGACTTTCTCACTCTGATTCTATCTTTTATTCATCTCTGATTATCTCTGCTTGGATTTATTTGAGTATTATTGAAAATTGTAACAGCACCCAACTTCATAATTTAAATGTAGCAATATCAGCAGAAGCAAAGTTTTCCCCCAAAGTTAATCCGTTCATTCAGTTTAGTGGCTCAGTCATGTCCAACTCTTTGCGACCCCATGGACTGCAACATGCCAGGCCTCCCTGTCCATCACCAACTCTCAGAGTTTACTCAAACTCATGTCCATTGACTCAGTGATGCCATCCAACCATCTCATCCTCTGTTGTCCCCCTTCTTCTCCTACCTTCAATCTTTCCCAGCATCAGGGTCTTTTCCAGTGAGTCAGTTCTTCATATCAGGTGGCCAAAGTATTTCAGCTTCAGTATCTGTACTTACAATGAATATTCAGGACTGATTTCCTTTAGGATGGACTAGTTGGATCTCCTTGCAGTCCAAGAGACTCTCAAGAGTCTTCTCCAACACCACAGTTCAAAAGCACCAATTCTTCGGTGCTCAACTTACTTTATAGTCCAACTCTCACATCCATACATGACTACTGGAAAAACCAGAGCCTTGACTAGACGGACCTTTGTTGGCAAAGTAATATCTCTGCTTTTTAATATGCTGTCTAGGTTGGTTATAACTCTTCTTCCAAGGAGCAGGCATCTTTTAATTTCATGGCTGCAGTCACCATCTGCAGTGATTTTGGAGCCCCCAAAATAAAGTCTGTCACTGTTTCCACTGTTTCCCCATTTATTTGCCATGAAGTGATGGGACCACATGCTGTGATCTTAGTTTTCTGAATGTTGAGCTTTAAGCAAACTTTTCCCCTCTCCTCTTTCACTTTCATCAAGAGGCTCTTTAGTTCTTCTTCATTAATCAACAATTCTACAAAAGAATCCTGAGTTGATTTACTTGGGTCACAGGGCCAATTATTGCAAACTTTTCCTGTGAGTTTTGTTTTCATGAAAACTTATTTTTGCATGTTGTGGCTGGCAAAGCTGTAGAAGAAAGATTGTTCCATATGTCTGAGAGGTGGCTCAAGACTGTGGACACTTCTGTAAGGTAAACAGAGACCTTTTATGGCATGAGTCTTCCAGAACTCTTTACACCTGAACTGTTCAAAACTGGAGTTATGAACTGGTTAACCTATACTTACAGCAGGATTCTTCTCACCTAGTTCTCCTTAATCTGTTATGTTAACAGCATGTAGTTAGTCCCAGCTGTTCCCAATACTTAGCCATTTTATACCCCATGAGCCTGTCCCCCTTAGGTTCGAAACAGGTAGAAACTTTTGTAAGGCAAGTGCCTTACAAAAACTAAAATTGGCTATTTAGGGACATTCTGGGTAGGCTGAAAAAAATACATCCCTTTCCATGTGTCTAACACCATCTGGAAGCATTTTATTTTTTATTTTAAAAAAAAATGGCAGGTCACTTGATTATCCTACGGTTCATTGCTCTAGAAAATGTTTCCTAAATAAAAATAACTAACAAAAACCGCATAAATACAAGAACAGAACACTTAAATACAGTTCTTTATTAGCATGATTTCAGTGACCAAGAATTTAGAGAGATCGGTTCCCAAATAAACCAATACAGAAATGACGTATTTGGGCCAGAGGGTATTTAAATACTAATTGACAATATGGCAAAGATTAAGAAGAATATGTCTAAAGACTACATCTAAAAACATCACTGAATTGGATCTAATTCCCCCAGGCCACTACCACGTGCAAACTGATCATGTAAAATTCACGTGTAAAAATAATTCAGAACAAAAATGCAATAGTCATTCTTTGTCCCCTTCTTTATAGCTAACATTTCTCTTAAAAAAAATGCCAAAAGGATTTTTGCTCTTGGATTTTGGTTTATTCTACTAAAGAGAGTAGAATCTACTTCTTAGCTTTTCATTTCTTGGATACACACAGAGAAATTTTAAAAGCTGATAACCAAAGTTGCAAAAAATGAAATTAGTTACCAGAGAAGGAATAGAAGAAGTATGGAATTTCATTCTAGAATGGATCTCCAAAACTCAAAACCTTTGGGAGCTAGGCTTAAATGTGTGAAAGAGCAAGATGAACCAATGTGGAGTAGCGGAGACTGAAAGATGAAGAATGTATTTTCCATCCAAAGAAAGTTTAAAAATCACATCATTTAAAACATGATGGTGAGATAAGGTCATATTTCATTGTGCTGCAGTAGAGAATCATTATCAGGCACTGTGAAAAGGCTACCCACTTCCTGTTTGTTGTTAGTGACTCAGTTGCATCTGACTCTTTGCAACCCCATGGTCTATAGCCCACCAGGCCTCTCAGTCTACGGGGATTCTTCAGGCAAGAATACTAGAGTGGGTGCCATTCCCTTTTCCAGGGGAATCTTCCTGACCCAGGGATCGAACTCTGGTCTCCCACACCACACACAGATTCTTTAACATCTGAGCCACCACAGAAGCCCTGGTGGCTCTTCTTAGAGGTCTGGATTCTGGTTCTGCAAAACCTCATTTGTATTTCTAGATTCTGACAACCCCAATCCTTTCCCTCTGTTTCCTCAGCCTAGCAATAGAAACTGCTTTTCATGTTGCCTCAGTGTTTCCTCTTTTGCTATTTCAGACATCAGACTTCAGATCAACCAATTTCCAATACTCTTCTCATCAAAACTTCTAGTGTGACTCTATTTCCTGACTGGAGTACAACTGATAGGCATAGCTGCACTGCAGGATGGTAGTGGGTGGCTTCTAATGTGGTGCTAGTGGTAAAGAACCTGCCTGCCAGTGTAGGAGACAGAAGGGATGTGGGTTTGATTCCTGGGTTGGAAATATCCCCTGAAGAAGGAAATGGAAACCCACTCCAGCATTCTCTCCCAGACATTCCCATGGAGAGAGTAGCCTGAAGGGCTGCAGTCCATGGGGTCCCAAAGGGTCGGACACAACTGAAGGGACTTAACATGACTGTGTGAAATTTTCATTTTGAGGGAAAAAAAATAGTGCTTTAGACAATTTCTGGCTGAAACACAATGAACTGAAAAGAGGGCTGGTTGGAAATATAAACCCAGTTCTTCTGCTACCTAATGAATGTGTGACAGGTCACTGAACCATTCTGCTTTCCAGCTCCCTTAAAAATAAAATGAAGAGCTTGAAATAAGCAATGTTCAAGATTCCTTCACGTTTACTCTAAATAAAAGAAGTGGTGTTATCTCTGTATATTTCAGATCACTGAGGTATTTTTGACACTGAAATGATGATAAACCGACTATATTCCCAGCACCAAGAAGATGATTTGGGGGCATGAATCCTTCCTTCTTTAAACAGATATGAAGGCAATCATATCAAACCTGGAAAAAATCTAAGTGAAATGAATTTCTCAAACATGTCAGTACTTTTATGGCAAACTCACTTTGAGTCTAAGAGGAAGGGAAGCTAATTTAGCCAAAATCATAATTGTGAGGAAGCTACCCATGTAAAGAACCCATGGGTTCTTACCATGAAAGAGCCCATCTATAATAACAACGGGGCTGGTGGTATGATGTGATCCTAACACTGTCCACTTATGCTGGAGCAGAGTATGTGTTAAACTTGGCAACTGGAATAGCAAGTTCAGCTAACAATACTCTGCGGCCCCTAATTGCCACTGTGGCATCTAGCTGTCTCCTCACCAGGGACTTCAAACAGTGTAGCTGACACCACAGGCAGCAGCTGGCTGAAGCTTCTCTCCTATGTGTTTAGAAAGAAATAACCACAACCACCAAGGCCAAAGAAATGCTGCAGCTTCCTTACTGTCTGGATAAATACCCTCATTCTATAATGAAGTGACAGGAGCCTAAAATATCTGCAGAAAGAAAAGCCCAGATCAAAAAAGACAGATTTCATTCCCATGACTAACTCTATAATAAAACATTTTTTTCTGATCCTTTCCTTCCCCATTTCACTGCCTCCATCCTTCATTCCATCCATCCCTTCTTCCTTTCTTCTTTTCTTTCTTTTCCCATCCTTCCTTTTTCTTTCCTGCCATCTAGTCTTTCCCACTCGGAAAATATATATGGTATCTACATCTATTAGGCTATTACAGTACTAAGTACCACTTGTACAGAGATGAAAAAAGCATATTCCCTAAATTCAAGGAGCTCACAGTATAGAAGAGAAAAAATAAAATAACATACACCAGTAGAATTGAGTTCTATTTACTATAATAAAGACATATATGATTCTATAAACATACAAAGCAAGTCAGGATGGGAAGTAAGCACCAGGAAAAGGGGGATGCTCCATATGAGTCATGAAGAATGAGGAAGTGTGATGCGACAGGAGAGCGGGGGAAGAAAGGATCATATAGACGGCGTGATTAGAATGTGAACAGTCAGACACAGGAGAAGTGCAGCAGCCTCACAGATCTATGAAGCAGAGCACCAGAAGAATGAGGGCATGTGAAGGAACAATGACAGAACTGGTGGAGGAAAGAACTGAGGCAAGATCTTGGAGACAATTTATGTGGCACTAGTATTTACATCTATATTGGATGTAATGAAACCCCTTTGAAGGGAGCATAACATTTTAGAAAAAAGTATTCTGTGGTCAGTGTAGAGCAGATGACACTGGAGAAAGAGGGAAAAGATGGTAGAGACCGCTGCTGTATTTCAGGGAAGAACTAGGAGTGTCTGGGTTAAGATCACAGCAATTGGAGGAGAAACGAGAAGACAGATGTGAAAAAAGGAAAAAGTGAGACTGAATGGCTACATATTTGAGGGTGTGAAGGAAAAGGCAAGAGAGATCTAGGGTTACTCCTAAAACTTTTGTTTGTTTGTTTGTTTTTGCTAATTATCTTTCAATTCAGTTCAGTCACTCAGTCATGTCTGACTCTTTGCAACCCCATGGACTATAGCATGCCAGGCTTCCCTGTCCATCATCCACTGCTAGAGTTGACTCACATTCATGTCCTTTGATTCAGTGATGCCATCCAAGCATCTCATCCTCTGTCATTCACTTGCATTTCTTTTTCTTGAGGATGGTCTTGATCACTGCCTCCTGTACAATGTCATGAACCTCTGTCCACAGTTCTTCAGGTACTCTGTCTATCAGCTCTAATGCCTTAAATCAATTTCTCACTTCCACTGTATAGTTGTAAGGGATCTGATTTGAGTCATACCTGAATGATCTAGTGGTTTTTCCTACTTTCTTCAATTTAAGTCTGAACTTGGCAATGAAGAGTTCATGATCTGAGCCACAGTCAGCTCCTGGTCTTGTTTTTGCTGACTGTATAGAGCTTCTCCATCTTTGGCTGCAAAGAATATAATCAATCTGATTTTGGTGTTGACCATCTGGTGATGTCCATGTGTAGAGTCTTCTCTTGTCTTGTTGGTGTTTGCTATGACCAATCCATTCCTTGGCAGAACTCTATTTGCCTTTGCCCTGCTTCATTCTGTACTCCAAAGCCAAATTTGCCTGTTAACTATTTCTTGACTTCCTACTTTTGCATTCCTGTGCCCTATAATGAAATGGACATCTTTTTGGGGTGTTAGTTCTAGAAGGTCTTGTAGGTCTTCATAGAACCATTCAACTTCAGCTTCTTCAGCATTATTGGTCGGGACATAGACTTGGATTACTGTTATATTGAATGGCTTGCCTTGGAAATAAATAGAGATCATTCTGTCGTTTTTGAGATTGCATCCAAGTACTGCATTTCGGACTCTTTTGTTGACCATGATGGCTACTCCATTTCTTCTAAGGGATTCTAGCCCACAGTTGTGGATATAATGGTCATCTGAGTTAAATTCATCCATTCCAGTCCATTTTAGTTAGCTGATTGCTAAATTGTTGATGTTCACTCTTTGCCAGAGTACGTCAAGGCTGTATATTGTTATCCTGCTTATTTAACTTATATGCAGATACATCATGAGAAACGCTGGGCTGGAGGAAGCACAAGCTGGAATCAAGATTGCCGGGAAAAATATCAACAACCTCAGATATGCAACCACCCTTATGGCAGAAAGTGAAGAAGAACTAAAGAGCTTCTTGATGAAAGTGAAAGAGGAGAGTGAAAAATTTGGCTTAAAACTCAACATTCAGAAAACGAAGATCATGGCATCCGGTCCCATCACTTCCTGGGAAATAGATGAGGAAACAGTGGAAACAGTGGCTGACTTTATTTTTCTGGGCTCCAAAATCACTGCCCATCATGATTGCAGCCATGAAATTAAAAGACGCTTACTCCTTGGAAGGAAAATTATGATCAACCTAGACAGTATATTCAAAAGCAGAGACATTACTTTGCCGACTAAGGTCCATCTAGTCAAGGCTATGGTTTTTCCAGTGGTCATATATGGATGTGAGAGTTGGACTATAAAGAAAGCTGAGTGCTGAAGAATTGATGCTGTTGAACTGTGGTGTTGGAGAAGACTCTTGAGAATCCCTTGGACTGCGAGGAGATCCGACCAGTTCATCCTAAAGGAGATCAGTCCTGGATGTTCATTGATAGGACAGATTTTAAAGCTGCAACTCCAATACTTTGGCCACCTGATGCAAAGAGCTGACTCACTGGAAAAGACCCTGATGCTGGGAAAGTTTGAGGATGGGAGGAGAAGGGAATGACGGAGGATGAGATGGTTGGATGGCATCATAGACTCAATGGACATGGGTTTGGGTGGACTCCAGGAGTTGGTGATGAACAAGGAGGCCTGGCATGCTGCAGTTCATGAGGTCGCAAAGAGTTGGACATGACTGAGTGACTGAACTGAACTGAACTGAATTTGTCTTGATTCATGGACCTAACATTCCAGGTTCCTATGCAATAATGCTCTTTACAGTGTCGGACTTGACTTCTATCACCAGTCACATACACAACTGGGTGTTGTTTTTGCTTTGACTCTGTCTCTTCATTCTTTCTAGAGTTATTTCTCCACTCATCTCCAGTAGCATATTGGGCATCTACTGACCTGGGAAGTTCATCTTTCAGTGCCCTATCTTTCTGCCTTTTATATTGTTCATGGGGTTCTCAAGGCTAGAATACTGAAGTGGTTTGCCTTTCCCTTCTCCAGTGGACCATGTTTTGTCAGAACTCTCCACCATGACCTGTCTGTCTTGGGCCACCCACGTAGGGCCACCCATTCATCTATATCAGATCTTAATTATACTTGCTCAGAGGAGGAACTGAGTCCTGTGTTTTGTGAGAAAAACTCTGACCAAAGTTTTTCTCTCTTATCTGTAACTATGATGCCTAAAATTATTTCCTCATGGAAATTTAGTCCTATTGTTGACAGGTGTGCTATTCCATAGGAAACCCAAATACTACCCACACTGCTCCACATAGGACTTAGTAGCAGAAGCCTATTATTCTTAATCTCTTCAAAGAAGTACTCCTAAGAAAAAGAAATTAAATAAATATTTTTCTCAGATGATTGCTGAGCAAAATATTTGCCTCCTATGTTAGTTTAAGCATAGAAACAATATTTTAATTACAATGTTGTTGTTTTTTTCACAAGCACTTGAGAATAACTGATGCTGTTTCAATATGTGTCATAGTCCTAGTATTTTTTTGGTAGCTTCAGTATTAGCACAGATCCACAAGAATAAGCATTTCTCATTTTATATGCATAGCCTCAGGTATTCCTCAGGAGAGGTATTCCATATCATGGAGCATAATCTTAGCTAGATAAGCTAGATAGAAATTGACTTGAAGAAGGAATATTTGGCTATTAATGGTCCAGAAAATAGAAATGAAAGAGAGGGAGATCTAGAAGAATACTTAATGAGAATCTCTCCTTAAAGATCTTTCCATATGTTTAGCACATAAATTAAAACCCTGGAAAGAACTTAAGGCTAGAGCTGTGTACCTGGAAATCATTAGAAACTGAATGACGAGAGGAAAAAAAAAAATAGAGCACTAATAAAATTCTGGGAAATTCCAACACTTATAGGTTCAAATAAGAAGCTTATACAATAAGAAAAGTCAAAAGAGTACAAGACTCTTTAATTGTAAAGTCAGATCATATATGTGAGACAACAAAGAGACACAGAGGTATAGAGTGGACTTTTGGACTCTGAGGGAGAGGGAAAGGGTGGGATGGTTTGGGAGAATGGCAATGAAACATGTATATTTTCTTGTAAGAAACAGAAGCGCCAATCTATGTTCAATGTAGGATGCAGGATGCATGGGGCTGACGCACAGGATGATTCAAGTAGAGGATGTGGGGTGGGAGGTGGGAGGGGGCTTCAGCATTGGGAGATTGTGTTCACCTATGGCTGATTCGTGTCAATGTATGGCAAAACAAATACAGTATTGTAATTTAAAAAAATAAATAAATTTTTTTAAAAAAAAAAGGTCAGATCAGACCACATTAAGGAGATGACCTTTGAACAAAAACTTGGAGCATTTTGAGAGGGTCATGTGGGTATTTGATAGAAGATTATTATTTCAGGCTTAAGAACAGTCACTGCAAAATCTCTAGAAAGTATCTGGAATGTTTGAGCAGCAACACAAAGGCCAGTGTGGCTGGAATGTAGTGGACAAGTGAAGGGTTTGAAAGAGATGAGGTAAAAAATGTGAGGATGAAGGATCATGGGGGCTACTTACAGGCCATTGTCTTATCTCTGGCTCTTACTCTGAGTGGACTGGAGTGCCACTGTAGGGTTTAAATAGGAGAATGAAGCACTCTGCCCACTGTGTTTGGAACAGGCCATAGGACTGGCAAAAACAGACACAGAGTTACTGATGAGAACACTATTAACGTAAAAGTTAATGATGGCTCAGGCAAGGATAGTAAGGGTGGAGGAAATACGAACTTGTTGGAATTGTGAATGTATTTTAAAGGTTGCACCAATAAGCTTTCCTTGTAAATTCTGTGTAAGAGTAACTGAAAGACATCAGGGGTTACTCTAAGTGTTTTTGCCAGAGAAACTTCACAGATGGGATGACCATTATCTGAGATGAGAAAGGCTGCATTGGAATAGAGTTTAGGTGGAAGTGTAGCATTCAGCTTGTTGTTGTTTGTTTAGTCACTAAGTCATGCCCAACCCCATTTGCAGCCCCACAGACTGCACCCTACCAGGCTCCTTTGTTCATGGGATTTCCCAGGCAGGAATACTGGAGTGGGTTGCCATTTCCTTCGCCAGGGGATTTTCCCAATCCAGGAATCAAACCCCCATCTCCTGCACTGGCAGGTATATTCTTTACCACTGAGCCACCAGGAAAGCCCACAGAATTTGGTTATAGACTTGTTAAAATTGAGGTAAATCTGAGATATCCAAGAGGAGATTTCAAAATTGTAGCTGTCGTATGAGTCTGGTATTCGGGAGACAGAAATAGGCTGAAGCTATAAACTTAAGTCATTGGCATACAGAGGGAAAGCACTATAATTAGCTGAGACTAACAAGACAACAAGAATAGATAGGAAGAAGACCATTGACCATGGGTTTGAGGAGAAGAAGGGAAGCCAGGATGAAGACAGGTAGAGAAAGGGCAAAATCAAGAAAATGTGGATGTCTACAGTCTGAGTATATATTAGTATATGTAGAAGGAGGGAGAGAATAGTCCAGTATATCAGATGCTACCAGTAAGTCAGAATATGGCCTGAAAATGGGTAACTGGACTTAATAACATGGAAGGGCTTGACAAAAGAAGTTTCAGTGGGATGATGGGGATAAGAACTTTATTGGAAACAACCCTTAAAAAAATATTTGTATATAGGTGTATACAGAAACTGAGGAGACTTGCAGGAGTAGGGTAAAAAAAAAAAAAAAATCCTGCATTTGAACATGGTAAAACTGGCATGTTTGCATGCTGATGGAGATATGAGGAGGAATGGTTGGGAGGTGAAACAGAGAAGGAGGATAGTAGTGGTGGAAGACATTCATAAGAAGTTTAATCCGGAGGAGATCGAGAACACTAAGAGGGTTTGTAAAGAGGATGTCAGAGTCATGCGAAGGTTTATGAACATTTTTAGGGTAAGATAAACTAGACTGTGTGGAGAAAAGAGACAGTAGAATTAAAGTTTTAATATACAGAAAAAGTGAAATCATAAAGAGAGCTAGTCCCAAAGGATGACTGGAGATTGGGTAAGAGTACAGATGGAGATTTGATCCATGCAGATTACCCAATACACTCCCAGAAAGAGGATACAGATGAGATGAATGATTAAATAAGAGTATAAAAGGGATGATGCATCTGTTTTCATAGTGATATAAATGAGGCTATCTGAGGCAGAAAATATGTGTGCTGATTTTAGGAAAGGGATATATTTTGGAATACTTGCTGACACTAGGAAAAGGATCATGACTAAGGATAAGTGAAATTATGGGCTACCTGGCCAAGGTTAATGTTTACACAAAGTTGAAAATCATACATTTTTGGTAGTGATAGTTCATATGTTGTAGAAATTATTTTCCTGAAATTTTCTATATAGTCAAATTTTATGCAGTGAGAAGGTAAAGGTAGATTGACCTGGGGTCTTAGTTTGCCAGGCAGAAGCTTTGGAAATAAAAGAGAGCAAGACTTGCTAGTGTTGGTATTCAAATAGTGTCAATGATTAACCATGAAGTCTAGATGAACTAGTGAAGTAAAATGAAGACAGGGGAGGGCACATAGAGGAACAAATGGAAAGACAAAGAATAGAAAAGATATCCATTCTTCCTATAGGTGAAGAGCAAGTATCTGTGAACACTCGGTAAGCCACATGAGGACTGATTCCAGAGAGTGTGGATACACAGGATGGAATGCTGTGCTAGTAAAGATGCCTCCAGTGGAGCTGGGTGTGTCATCTGCATTAATCCTTGAGTATTTGAGGGTATCGGCAGGATATGTGGTAGAGAGGAAAATAGCAACCTAGACTTTAAAGTTCTGTTTTTTCCTTGACAGTTCCTAAGTAGCTAACTTAGCTACTAACTTAGTAGCTAGTGATCCATTGTAGTGTTCATGGAGCTTCCTAAATTCCAGCTGAAGATCTACTACTAAGAGTTTGCTGAACCATGATATAAATGTTCCCTTGAAAGTGAAACTGTTAGTTGCTCAGTTCAGTTTAGTTCATTCGCTCAGTCATGTCTGACTCTTTGTGACCCCACGGACTGCAGCATGACAGGCTTCCCAACTCCATGAGCTTATTCAAACTCATGTCCATCTAGTCAGTGATGCCATCCAACCATCTCATCCTCTGTCATCCCCTTCTCCTCCCACATTCAATCTTTCCCAGCATCAGAGTCTTTTCCAATGAGTCAGTTCTGCACATCAGGTGCCCAAAGTATTGGAGTTTCAACTTAAGCATCAGTTCTTCCAATAAATATTCAGGTTCGATTTCCTTTAGGATGAACTGGTTGGATCTCCTTGCAATCCAAGGGACTCTTAAGAGTCTTCTCCAATACCACAGTTCAAAAGCATCAGTTCTTCAGTGCTCAACTTTCTTTATAGTCCAACTCTCAGATCTATACCTGATTACTGGAAAAACCATAGAAAATTTTGACTAGACAGACTTTTGTCGACAAAGTAATGTCTCTGCTTTTAATATGCTGTCTAGGTTGGTCATAACTTTTCTTCCAAGGAGCAAGCATCTTTTAATTTCATGATTGCAGTTACCATCTGCATGATTTTGGAGCCACGGAAAATAAACTGTGTCACCATTTCCATTGTTTCCCTATCTATTTGCCGTGAAGTGATGGGACCAGATGCCATGATCTTCGTTTTCTGAATGTTGAGCTTTAAGTCAAAATTTTCACTCTCCTCTTTCACTTTCATTAAGAGGCTCTTTAGCTCTTCTTTGCTTTATGCCGTAAGGGTGGTGTCATCAGCATATCTGAGGTTATTGATATTTCTCGCAGCAATTTTGATTCCAGCTTGTGCTTCCTCCAGCCGAGCATCTCTCATGATGTAATCTGCATATAAGTTCAATAAGCAGGGTGACAATATACAGCCTTGACGTACTCCTTTTCCTATTTGGAACCAGTATGTTGTTCCACGTCCAGTTCTAACTGCTGCTTCCTGATCTGCATATAGGTTTCTCAAGAGGCAGGTCAGGTGATCTGATATTCCCATCTCTTTCAGAATTTTCCACAGTTTATTGTGATCCACACAGTCAAAGGCTTTGGTATAGTCAATCAAGCAGAAATGGATGTTTTTCTGGAACTCTCTTGCCTTTTCGATGATCCAGCGAATGTTGGCAATTTGATATCTGGTTCCTCTGCCTTTTCTAAAAGCAGCTTCAACATCTGGAAGTTCATGGTTCACATATTGCTGAAGCCTGGCTTGGAGAATTTGGAATATTACTTTACTAGCATGTGAGATGAGCACAGTTGTGTGGTAGTTTGGGCATTCTTTGGCATTGCCTTTCTTTGGGGTTGAAGTGAAAACTGACCTTTTCCAGTCCTGTGGCCACTGTTGAGTTTTCCAAAGTTGCTGGCACAGTGAGTGCAGCACTTTCACAGCATCATCTTTCAGGATTTGAAAGAGCTCAACTGGAATTCCATCACCTCCACTAGCTTTGTTCATAGTAATGCTTTCTAAGGCCCAGTTGACTTCACATTCCAGGATGTCTGGCTCTAGGTGAGTGATCACACCATCGTGATTATCTGGGTTGTGAAGATCTTTTTTGTACAGTTCTTCTGTGTATTCTTGCCACTTCTTCTTAATATCTTCTGCTTCTGAGCCACCAGGGAAGCCCAAATATTCCCTTGACATAATGCAATAGCTCAGTTACCTTCCTAAGCACCTAACTTATTACTAACACAAGAGTTAGAAACAGAAGACAGTTTGATACTGTTTCTTTTAGTATTGCTCCATAGCAAACTACCCCTAAGCTTTTTGTCCTAAAACAACCACTTTATTAAGTTCAATATTTTTATATGCAGCAATTCAGAGAGAGCTTCATGATGTCTGGGACCTCTGCTGAAACAAACAAACAAACAAACAAATTCAGTGGCTCTGTGTGACAGGACAGTTGGAGCTGGATTTATCAGGAGGTATCTTAATTCACATACTCAGTGGCTGATGCTGACCGTTGGCTGGGACCTCCACTGGGGCTCTCAGAGTACCCACAAGTGGCCGTTCATGCTTTAGCTTCCTCACAGCATAGTAGCCACAGAGTAGTATTTCTTCCACACTATTTCAGGGCTTCAAAGGTGAGTGTTCCAAGAGAACCAAGTGGGTACTGTATTCTGATTTAGCTTTGAGAGTTTAAACATGTCATTTCTACTACATTCTGCTTGTGATAAATGAGTCACTTATGTCACCCCAAATAAATAGGAAAAGGACACAGATCTCACATTGCAATTGGAGGTGTCAAAAATTTTGCAATCGAATTTTAGAACTTCCAAGTGGCATTCATAGGAATTGCTTAATCCCAACCCTTGTCTCTAGCTAATGTTTGTTAAGCCCTATTACAAATGTTCTTTGATTCCGACTATACGACATTCTGAAAATGGCAAAACTACGGAGACAGGGGTTTCCAGGGTTTGTGGAGGGGAGAAATGAATAGATAGAGCATGAAAGATTTTGAGGACAGTGAAAAGAGTCTGTATGACAGTGTAATAATAGATATGAGTCATTATACATTGTTCAAACCTATATAATGTACAAGAACCAGCTTGCAATGCAGGAAACCTGCAGCTTGATCCCTAGGTCAGGAAGATCCCTTAGAAAAGGACATAGCAACCCACTCCAGTATTCTTGCCTGGAGAATTCCATGGACAGAGGAGCCTGCTGGGTTATAGTCCATGGGATCACAAAGAGTCAGACACGACTTAGTGACTTAGTACACACATATAATGTACAACCCCCAAAGTGAGCTCAGTTATAACTATGCACTTTGGGTGATGTGATGTGTCAAGGTGAGTTCGTCAGTTGTAACAAATATACCATTCTGGTGGGGGATGCTGATAACGGGGGAAAGTTATGCATTTGTTCAGAGCAGGAGGTAACTTCCTCTTAATTTTACTGTGATACTAAAACTGTTTAAAAATTGTTATTGTGGGGTTGCTAAGTCACATCTGACTCTGCAACCCAGGGACTGCAGTATGCCAGCCTTCCCCTGTCCTTTGATAACTCCCAGAGTTTGCTCAAATTCAGCTCCATTGAGTTGGTGATGCCATCCAACCACCTCATCCTCTGTGGCTCCTTCTTCTCCTGCCTTATGAATTAACCTATGATAGAAAATGTACATAAATTAAATTTTTAAAGACAAATTCTTCCTCTATTTACTGTCTTTATTATATTTGAAATTTCCCAACTTTCAAGTCAGCACTTGAATGTTCTCACTGTCAAAAAGAGTGTTTGGGTACATATTAGTAATTCTCTTCATAACTGAAAAACCATCAATTATATGCTGCACAGATTCATGAAGAACCACCAGCAAAGCCACAGTTCCTCATAGGAAAAACTGCCCATCCAGAGTTTATTTCAACAAAAGTGACAGTAAACAATACAGACACTCATTTTCCCATTCTTTTTCAATGCATGTGACCTCTTGGCATGTTGCAAGCTTATGTTCTTTCAGTTGACCTAGTAATTCTTGTGTTTGTTTAAGAATTGCCTAATGTTTATCACTAAGTATAGGTTACTGTGTTGAATGAATATGTTTTATTTTTATGCTGATGTAATTTAAAAATAGAACAAGTAAATAAAAAGATAATCTTTTATGGCAAAAGTCTTTTAACATAGGATATATTTTGTGGTGGTATTCGTGTTTTATGGGAGAATTGAATCAACTACTAATTCCTTTATTTCATGAAAATATCCAATTAGAATGTAAAGTACACACTACATTTTGCAAGTGACCAGTGAGTTCAGTGAAAACAGTGGCCTAAAAGTATAGTTACTGGAATTAGAGTTCTAGGTTGTGATGTTAGCTTTACTGCCTCACCTTAGGTAATTACTCTGAGCCTCAGTTCCCTTTGCTGTAAAATGGAGTTGTTTATATTAAACTCACCTTTCTACCAGAAAATAACTATAAAATGTGAATAAAATACAAATATTAACTGTAGACATCAGAGAAAAGCCAGGGCAATCAAACAAAGGGGAATATGGTGATGCAAGCTGCACATTCTCTACTGCTTTTTTCTTGAGCTATTTGCTCATTGGTTGGTGGTGTGGGGCCTGGAGTCTATACATAAAATGGCATCAAAGCATCCACACCCTCAACAATTGGTGCAAAGGCTGTAAAGACAATGCATGCAAACGTTTAGCTCAGTGTCTAGAATGTGGTGAGTACTCAACGCATATGTCAAAGAACTAAAACAAGATGACTCGGGATCTCTTGTTCTTCCTTTGTCTTCTCTCCTTGGCCATACCCCCACCCTTACTTTCAGTTCTATGAAGACCTACAAGACCTTTTAGAATTAACACCCAAAAATATGTCCTTTTCATTATAGGGGACTGGAATGCAAAAGTAGGAAGTCAAGAAACACCTGGAGTAACAGGCAAATTTAGCCTTGGAATACGGAACAAAGCAGGGCAAAAACTAATAGAGTTTTGCTAAGATAATGCACTAGTCATTGCAAACACCCTCTTCCAACAACACAAGAGAAGACTCTACACATGGACATCACCAGATGGTCAACACTGAAATCAGATTGATTATATTCTCTTCAGCAAAAGATGGAGAAGCTCTATACAGTCAACAACAACAAGACCAGGAGCTGATTGAGGCTCAGATCATAAAACTCCTTATTACCAAGTTCAGACTTAAATTGAAGAAAGTAGGGAAAACCACTAGACCATTCAGGTATGACCTAAATCAAATCCCTTATGATTATACAGTGGAAGTGAGAAATAGATTTAAGGGCCTAGATCTGATAGATAGAGTGCCTGATGCACTATGGAATGAGGTTCATGACATTGTACAGGAGACAGGGATCAAGACCATACCCATGGAAAAGAAATGCAACAAAGCAAAATGGCTGTCTGAGGAAGCCTTACAAATAGCTGTGAAAAGAAAAGAAGTAAAGCCAAGGAGAAAAGGAAAGATATAAGCATCTGAATGCAGAGTTCCAAAGAATAGCAAGAAGAGATAAGAGAGCCTTCTTCAGAGATCAATGCAAAGAAATAGAGGCAAATAACAGAATGGGAAAGACTAGAGATCTCTTCAAGAAAATTAGAGATATCAAGGGAACATTTCATGCAAAGATGGGCCCGATAAAGGACAAAAATGGTATGGACCTAACAGAAGCAGAAGATATTAAGAAGAGGTGGCAAGAATACACAGAAGAACTGTACAAAAGGATCTTCACGACCTGGATAATCATGATGGTGTGATCACTAATCTAGAGCCAGACATCTTGGAATGTGAAGTCAAGTGGGCCTTAGAAAGCATCACTACAAACAAAGGTAGTGGAGGTGATGGAATTCCAGTGGAGCTGTTTTAAATCCTGAAAGATGATGTTGTGAAAGTGCTGCACTCAATATGCCAGCAAATTTGGAAAACTCAGCAGTGGCCACAGGACTGGAAAAGGTCAGTTTTCATTTCAACCTCAAAGAAAGGCAATGCCATAGAATGCCCAAACTACCGCACAATTGCACTCATCTCACATGCTAGTAAAGTAATGTTCAAAATTCTCCAAGGCAGGCTTCAGCAATACGTGAACCATGAACTTCCAGATGTTGAAGCTGGTTTTAGAAAAGGCAGAGGAACCAGAGATCAATTGCCAACATCCGCTGGATCATGGAAAAAGCAAGAGAGTTCCAGAAAAACATCCATTTCTGCTTTCTTGACTATGCCAAAGCCTTTGACTATGTGGATCACAATAAACTGTGGAAAATTCTGAGAGAGATGGGAATACCAGACCACCTAAGCTGCCTCTTGAGAAACCTATATGCAGGTCAGGAAGCAGCAGTTAGAACTGGACATGAACAACATACTGGTTCCAAATAGGAAAAGGAGTACGTCAAGGCTATATGTTGTCACTCTGCTTATTTAACTTCTATGCAGAGTACATCATGAGGAACGCTGGACTGGAAGAAGCACAAGCTGGAATCAAGATTGCCAGGAGAAATATCAGTCACCTCAGATATGCAGATGACACCACCCTTATGGCAGAAAGTGAAGAGGAACTAAAAAGCCTCTTGATGAAAGTAAAAGAGGCGAGTGAAAAAGTTGGCTGAAAGCTCAACATTCAGAAAACGAAGATCATGGCATCCAGTCCCATCTCTCTATGGGAAATAGATGGAGAAACAGTGGAAACAGTTTCAGACTTTTTTTTTGAGGGGGGTGCTCCAAAATCACTGCAGATGGTGATTGCAGCCATGAAATTAGAAGATGCTTACTCCTTGGAAGCAAAGTTATGACCAACCTAGACAGCATATTCAAAGGCAGAGACATTACTGTGCCGACTAAGGTCTATCTAGTCAAGGCTATGGTTTTTCCAGTAGTCATGTATGGATGTGAGAGCTGGACTGTGAAGAAGGCTGAGAGCTGAGGAATTGATGCTTTTGAGCTATGGTGTTGGAGAAGACTCTTGAGAGTCCCTTGGACTGCAAGGAGATCCAACCAGTCCACTCTGCAGGAGACCAGCCCTGGGATTTCTTTGGAAGGAATGATGCTAAAGCTGAAACTCCAGTCCTTTGGCCACCTCATGCGAAGAGTTGGCTCCTTGGAAAAGACTCTGATGCTGGGAGGGATTGGGGGCAGGAGAAGAAGGGGACGACCGAGGATGAGATGGCTGGATGGCATCACTGACTCGATGGATGCAAGTCTGAGTGAACTCCTGGAGATGGTGATGGACAGGGAGGCCTGGCATGCTGCGATTCATGGAGTCGCAAAGAGTCGGACATGACTGAGCGACTGAACTGAACTTTCTTCCAAGCTGGCTATCTAACTCCTTCACCCTATGAACTTTGTCTGTCCAATAAGTCACCAGGTTTCCAACATAACCCATTCCTGGAAAACACTGATTCAGTGCATACTATGACTGTATGGTGAGCATATGGTGTGGCGCATCTTTTCATATGCTTATTTTATATCTGTACAACTTTCTTTGGTGACGTGTTATGGTTTAGTTTTAACAATGACTATTGTTAAGGAACTCATGCACCAGGTGCCATCTCTTTTAATACCTTCAGTAATTTTCTAGTTAGGTATTGTTATGTTGTTGTTCAGTCACTGAGCCATGTCCAACTCTCTGTGACCCCATGGACTGTAGCATGCCAGGCTCCCCTGTCCTCCACAGTCTCTTGGAATTTGCTAAACATTCATGCCCACTGAATCAGTGACACTATCTAACCATCTCATCCTCTGTCGTCCCCTTCTCCTCCTGCCCTCAGTCTTTCCCAGCATCAAGGCCTTTTCTAAGGAGTCAGCTGTTCGCATCAGGTGGTGAAAGTACTGGAGATTCAGCTTCAGCATCAGTCCTTCCAGTGAATATACAGGATTGATTTTCTTTAGGATTGACTCATTTGACCTCCTTGCTGTCCAGGGGACTCTCGATAGACTTCAGCTCCACAATTCAAAACATCAGTTCTTCAGCACTCAGCCTTCTTTATGGTCCAACTCTCATATTTATACATGACTACTGGAAAAATCATAGCTCTGACTATACAGACCTTTGTTGGAAAAGTTATATTTCTGCTTTTTAATATGCAGTCTAGGTTTATAATAGCTTTCCTTTAAAGGAGAAAGCATCTTTTAATTTCATGGCTACAGTCAATGTCCACAATGATTTTGGAGCCTAAGAAACAAAAATTTGTCATTGCTTTCACTTTTCCCCTTCTATTTGTAACCTAGTATTAAGACAGTTATAGTTCAGCAATATGGGTTTGATGCCACTTAGTAGGTTATGACTAAAGACGTGAAACTTAACCTGTCTAATGCTTCAGCTTCCTCATCATTAAGATGGGGACAATGATGATATTGGCTTCCATGAATTTATTTTAAGATTAAATATGGCATGTGTAATGAATGCACAGTTATTGGTACATAATACATTCAAAAGCATTATTATGATGATTATTATATATGAGATACTGAGGCTCTGGGAGGTCAATAATGACCTAACTTATACAGCTTGTATGTGTCAGAATTGCAAATCAAACACTCCCTCTCTGATTCCAGAATAAGTGAACTTAATTACTATATTTTATTTTTCTCTAAGTCTATGGGCTGTATCTCCCCACGGAACAAAAACAGAGTTATAGGACAGAGTCAACAAGCAAGTTGTATTTTGTGTAGTGGGTTAACTGGTGCTCACCTCTCCAGATATGTCCATTTCATAATTATCAGATTCTGTGAATATTAACTTATTTGGAAAAAGGGTCTTTGCAGATAGAATTAAATTAAGGATTTTGAGATAAGAAGATCATCCTGGATGATCTGAGTGGTCTCCAAATCCAATGACAAGAATCACTATAAGAGTAAGGCAAAAGGAGATCTGAGATGAACACACAAAAGAGAAAGCCAGGTGATAATAGCGGCAGAGATTGGAGTGACGGTGTCACAAGCCAGGGATGCTGACACAGGCCAGAATCTGGAAGCTGCAAGTGACAGAACCTTCCCTGAATCCTCTAGTGAAGTGTACCCTAACATCTTGATTTCAGGTTTCTGGACTCCAGGATTGTGAGAGAGTAAATTTCAGCTCATTTTTTATGATAGTCATCAGAAACTAAATGTATTGTGTTTCATGATTAATGGAAATTTAAATATATGTCATTTTTAAATTAACTCAAGTCCTACTTTCTTCATGTGCTCAGTCACCAAGTATGTCTGACTCTTTGCGACCCCATGGACTGCAGCCCACCAGGCTTCTCTATACATGGAACTTCCCAAGCAATAATACTAGAGTTGCCATTATAGAGTTGCCAATACTAAAATGGCAACAAGGGCTGCCATTTCCTTCTCAAGGGGATCTTCCCAACCCAGGGGCCAAATTGGCATCTCCTGCACTGGCAGGTGGGTTCTTTACTGCCGAGCCACTAGGGACACTCTACTTCCTTTATAATCTTGCCTAATAGAACTAATTTATGTCAGCTTTGTTTTTCCTCCAGTTCCTTTTTCTGATGGAATTAGAAGCCTAACGGAGAAGGTGATGGCACCCCACTCCAGTATTCTTGCCTGGAAAATGCTATGAGTGGAGGAGCCTGGTGGGCTGCAGTCCATGGGGTCGCTAGGAGTCGGACATCACTGAGCGACTTCACTTTCACTTTTCACTTTCATGCATTAGAGAAGGAAATGGCAACCCACTCCAGTGTTTTTGCCTGGAGAATCCCAGGGATGGGGGCCTGGTGTGCCACTGCCTATGGGGTCACACAGAGTCGGACACAACTGAAGTGACTTAGCAGCAGCAATAGAAGCTTAATATATATGTTTCTTGATTTCTACCTGTCACATAATTTGGCATTCAACTTTGTTCTCTCAATTCTTCATGGTTAACTTTGTCTCCCCAACTTGGATGCATATTCTCCTGAGCTAGAACTATCTAGTATTAATAATTTGTTTATAGTTCATTCACTTTGAAGGGCTTCCCTGGTGGCTCAGGTGGTAAAGAATCTGACTACACAAAGACATAAATATAGTTCAATGGAAAAAAACAGAAAGACCAGATATAAATCCATGCACCTATGGACACTTTTGGAGAAGGCAATGGCAACCCACTCCAGTATTCTTGCCTGGAAAATCTCATGGATGGAGGAGCCTGGTAGGCTGCTGTCCTTGGGGTCACGAAGAGTCAGAGATGACTCAGCACTTCACTTTCACTTTTATGCATTGGAGAAGGAAATGGCAACCCACTCCAGTGTTCCTGCCTGGAGAATCCAAGGGACAGCGGAGCCTGGTGGGCTGCTGTCTATAGGGTCACACGGAGTCAGACACGACTGAAGCGACTTAGCAGCAGCAGCAGCATGGACACCTTATTTTTGACAAAGGAGGCAAAAATATACAATGGAGAAAAAGACAATCTCTTTAACAAGTGGTGCTGGGAAAACTGGTCAACCACTTGTAAAAGAATGAAACTAGGATGTGGGGTGGGAGTTGGGAGGGGCTTCGGCATTGGGAGATTGTGTTCACCTATGGCTGATTCGTGTCAATGTATGGCAAAACAAATATAGTATTGTAATTTAAAAAATAAATAAATTTAACAATAAAAATTAAAATTAAAAAAGAACATGAAAAAAAAGAACACTTTCTAACACCATACGCAAAAATAAACTCAGAATAGATTAAAGATCTAAATGTAAGACCAGAAGCTATAAAACTCTTAGTGGAAAACATAGGCAGAACACTCTGACATAAATCACAACAAGATCCTCTATGACCCACCTTCCAGAAAAAAATAAACAAATGGGACCTAATTAATTTTAAAAGCTTTTTGCACAACAAAGGAAACCATAAGCAAGGTGAAAAGGCAGCCTTCAGAATGGGAGAAAACAGTAGCAAATGAAGCAACTGACAAAGAATTAATCACCAAAATATGTAAGCAGCTCATGCAGCTCAATACCAGAAAAATGAACAACCCAATCAAAAAGTGGGCCAAAGAACTAAGCAGACATTTCTCCAAAGAAGACATGCAGATGGCTAATAAACACATGAAAAGATCCTCAACATCATTCATTATCAGAGAAATGCAAATCAAAACCGCAATGAGGTATCATCTCATGCCGGTCAGAATGGCTGCTATCAAAAAGTCTACAAACAATAAATGCTGGCGAGGGTGTGGAGAAAAGGAACCCTCTTACACCATTGATGGGAATGCAAACTGGTACAGCCACTACGGAGAACAGTGTGGCCATTCCTTAAAAACTGGAAACAGAACTGCCATATATGACCTAGCAATCCCACTGTTGGGCATACACACTGAGGAAAGCAGAATTAAAAGAGACACATGTACTCCAATGTTCATCCCAGCACTGTTTACAACAGCCAGGACATGGAAGCAACCTAGACATCCATCAGCTTACAAATGGGTAAGGAAGTTGTGGTACATACATACAACAGAATACTACTCAGCTATAAAAAAGAATGCATTTGCGTCAGCTCTAATGAGGTGGATGAACCTGGAGCCTATTGTATAGAGTGAAGTAAGTCAGGAAGAGAAACACCAGTACAGTATGTTAATGCATATATGTGGAATTTAGAAAGATGGCAATGATGATCCTATATGCAAGACAGTGAAAGAGACACAGATATAAAGAACAGATTTTTGGACTCTGTGGGAGAAGGCAAGGGTGGGATGATATGAAAGAATAGCATTGATACATGTATATTGCCAT
This sequence comes from Nanger dama, assembly GCA_917880005.1. Taxonomy (NCBI): domain Eukaryota; kingdom Metazoa; phylum Chordata; class Mammalia; order Artiodactyla; family Bovidae; genus Nanger; species Nanger dama. The sequence goes on from CAKJTW010000075.1 coordinate 3,461,701, forward strand.
ATGTAAAATAGAAAACCAGTGCAAATCGACGCATGAAGCAGGGCACTCAAAGCCTGTGCTCTGGGACAACCCAGAGGGATGGGGGGCGGGGGAGGGACGTGAGCAGGGTTTCAGGATTGGGGGACACATGTGCACCTGTGGTTGATTCATGTCATTGTATGGCAAACACCACCACAACATTGCAATTATCCTCCAATTAAAACAAATAATTAAAGAAAAGAATATGCCAGCAACACAGGACACCCCAGTCCATGGGATCACAAAGAGTTGGACACCACTGAGAGTCAGGCACAACTGAGCAATCAACATTTTCACTTTACAGCATAAAGCTGGATCTCACTGGCCCTCAACAGATGCCCGTTTATTGGTTGTTGTGGTTAATCAAGTAGATGAGTGACTAAGAATTTCCATAAATGTAAGAACAGTGGAATATGCAGGAAGGATTAGAGACTTCAAAGTCAGGCACATCTGAATTTCAATCTTGATTTAACCATTTACTAACTTTGTGACCTGGTGCAAGTTACTTACACAGTGAATTGAAATGTTGTCATCTGTAAAGAATGATAATATTTACTCTCCAACCCTGTTGAAGGGAATAGCAACAGGGTCGTTGTTCTTCTGAGAATACATTCATTTCTAGTGTGATAGTACTTAATTTTTGCCCCATTAGGTGAGGTCTTTGTTGTATGATACTCAAGGGGCTATCTGCTCCTGGTCAATGGATGGTTATGTGACCCAGGTTAGAATGTCAGGCTTTCTTTAAGACTGAAAATAAGATGACTTCCTAATGCATGAGCCCTGAGATATTCACTATTTCCTTTCATCAAGCAGACAGAAACTTCTCAGAGGACAGGAGTTTCATTGGTTCTTGTCTTTTCTGACATCTGGTTCTTTAGCTTTATCTTCAGTCCTATGATTCATTTTATGGGACTGAATTTTCTGTAAGTTTTCATTTTGCTTATGTCTGCCATAGGATTCAACTTTGTGCTTTTAACCAAATATTCCTGAACCATACTTGTTTGTCCAGTGACTAGGGCTCTGTAAGACAATAAATTATTATTGATTGTGTTCTCCATGTAGAACACATTCACACTTATAGACTGGCTAGTATAACTTGCAATTTGTGCTTTCTTCCTCTATATCTCTACTGGGGGTGAATCTGTGTTCTAAGACATATTTGGCAGTGTCTAGAGATATTTTTGGTTGTTATAGCTGGGGAACTCTTATATAAACATCTACTGGGTAGAGGCTAGGAATGCTGGTAAGCATTCTACAATGCAGAGTACAGGCCCCACAATTATTTGGTTTAAAATGTCAGAAGGGCCAAGACTGAGAAACCCTGCTTTAGAGGAAGCAGGGCAGCATTTCCAAGGAGTAAGTGGAAATACTTAGAGGAATTAATCTTTATGTTTAGAATCAGTTCATTTACTCCTGGAAAGAAAAGAATTGAGATAGTGATGGCCACAGAGTTATGAACATTTTAAATTCTTTCTCAGCAATAGGTCCACCAATATCTGATCAACGAGCTTAAGGGATCTGTTGTCCTAACTCTTTGAAGGTTTCTTTGAAACACCAGAGTGATCAGCACGTGTCCTTCCTCTTTTCCTCCCCTCTCACTGTGTCTTCAACTTCTTTGATTGAAGGATTGAAGAAACCTCTCGCTCTTAATTGTGCTACCACATCTTTAAGAGTCTCTGGCACCAATTGTTTTCCTCTGGGGAAATGACCTAATCAACAAAATCAGTATATATAAAACCAAGAGGAGGGGGAGAGTTCAGAGAAAATCAATGAGCATCTTAGTCAACCAAATGTTCTTTTATATTCTGAGTAATCTGTTCTGTATTTTCCTTTGCTTGTAACTATACTGCCCATCGGCAATACATGTTTTTGATAATAATGAGGATAATGAGATGAACTTCAAGATGGGTTACAAAGTGAAGAATAATCAGAGGGAAAAATGAGACCTTCATTTTGGAAGGGGATTGATTTGTTGGTTTGATTTTAAAAAAAAAAAAGCTTAATTCATTCCTCTGGTGATTGGTAATAAGGGACCTTTATTAAAAATGAGCCTCAGGCAAGAATTCTAGTTCTTGCAGTGGAGAGGAAAATGTTTTATATTTTGGGTGCTCCTGCCTGAGGATTTTTAAAGAATAATCACTGCGTTATCTGGAAAGCTATAGTGATCTGCAATTTACATAATTAAGAGGTCTTTAAAGGCTGTCCCTGGTGAGTTTCACTAAACTCTGACAGTTTTAAGTGAGCCACTCGAAAGAGATATACCAGATGAAATGGTGGAATGAAAATAGCTGTAAATAGTTTACCAGTACCAGGGATATCTCCCATTAAATGTTTTCGATGCTTGGATGTTTACAACCTGGACTGTCTATAAAGGACAGCTATAAATTCATTTTAAACCCCTCAGAAAAAAATCTAGACTTGTGAAATGTTGGGTTATTTTCTGAGATAAGTATATCCAAATAAACAGTGAACTAAAAAGGCTTTTCCCCTCACAAGGCTCTGCCAAAGATTCATAAATATAAGAAAAGGGTCCTTCATTTCCTGTCACTGCTGATGGCAACAGACAAGAGAAGAAGAACATTTCTTGGGGACTGAAGTTCATCGGAGCTATTTAAACTGCAGGAACACAGGGATTATCAACACTGTAGTTCTCTATCTCTGTGATGAAGAAACAGCTAGATGAATAAAACAGAGCACAAGAAAACAAGGTGTGCCTGTATTCAGAATTAACTCTGTCTTCTTCAACTTCCCAGTACAGAGTTGGCCCAATTGCCATAATGCTATGAATGGACAATAATCAATAGTGAATAGTATTAACCACAGTCTTGTGGCTAATAAAAATATCAATCAGTGTACAAACTTGCTTACTGAACTCTAGTATTTGTCTTGATTGACTGCTTTCCGGTTAAAATTCCTGTCCTACCAGCATTCTGATTCTACTACCAGAACTCAGAGTTAATTGAGCTTGTAATAACAGTCAGAAAGTACCCCCAAATTATTCCTTTAGCAAGGAAAAAGTGCCACAGAGGCCCACCACAGTTGAATATATCCAAACATTGTTCCTTGATATCTCACAGAATCAGACTAAACATAACAGCTGAGGCTCAAAACCCCACTTTCTCCATGAAAAGATCTATTTTGGTTGGGCTTAGGTTTCTACTGCACAATATTTGGCTTTGTTTTACTAACCACATGCTATCTGTTGCCATCTTCTCTCTTGAGTCCACCCACAGACATCTGGACGCTTTCATTAATGGTAAACCACTAGCATCAATGCAAAGCCCAGCAATAACTCCACAGCCAGCACTGGATGGTGGGACTACAAAGAGAAGAAATGAACGTCTTCAAAAGGTAACTTTTCACACATAGTGTTTGAACTAACAGTGTTATGTTTATAAAGGCCACTGAAACAAGCATATTGAGCAAGATTCTTTTTTTTTTTTTAATGTTGAAGGTAAAAAAAAAAGTGATTTTTTTCCTTTGGTTACAAGATAGCAAAAACCTTGACATGTTGGGTTGGACCACAGTGGTTAATATGTGGATTGTTTAAATTTTCCAGATGATTGCAAAACAGTCAATTCTCATAATGCAGAGTAACCTAGTCATGTTTACCCCACCTGACACTCCGATACTTGCCAAGTAAGAATCTAGATCAAAGCAGAAACTGATATTGTTATCTTTATGTGTCCCTAATAAAAACACTGTATGCTTTTAAGGGATTTTTAGGAAGTTTTTAAAGTAAGAAAATGTTTTATTTAGTGCCTTCTATCTTTTTCATATTTTTCCCCAAGTGGGCATGGTTACTTAATCACCATAATGTTTCTCTCATGATTGCAAGATAAGTCACACATACACTTCTCTTTCTTCTCAAAATCCAACACAAGCCTGCACTTACTCAAAGCCAGTATCTCTAACATTTAGATATATTAATAGCTTACATAAAGTGAAGTAAACAAGTCCCTAATGTACAGTTCTATCAGTTTTGACAAATAAAGACATCCATACACCCTAAACCTCTATCAAGATACAAAAAGCTTCCATCATCCCAGAAGGTTTCTTCACGCCTCTTCCCAATTGATCCCCCTATTCCTCCCACCTACACACAAAAGCTGCCACTATCCTGGTTTTTATCACCATGAATTCGTTTTACCTCTTCTAGAATATCATCTAAATGTAATCATATAGTAAGTACGTAAGTAAGTAATAACTCTTTTTACATCTTGCTTCTTTCACTCATTCATACTATTAGGTGTCTCAAAAGTTCTTTTTTATTGCTAAGTAGTTTTCCATCATATTAATATTATAGTTTGTTTACCCATTTTCCTGATAATGAACTGATTAAATATTATGAATAAAGCTGCTAGGAACAGTCTTGTACCAAACTTAGTGGACATGTGGTTGTATTTCTCTTAGATAAACACTGAGAAGTTGATAAGCTACCTCCATAGGGTAACTGTGGGTTTAACTGCTTAAGTTAACTGCTTCTTTTAGGAAACTTCTAAAACAGTTTTCCAAAATGGTTTTACTATTTTTTCTTTCTCTATCCATGAGAGTTCCATAACCCATCAGGGTGGGTTTTAACCTTTCTGGTGGGTATGCATCTTGTTGTGATTTTGTCTTTCCCTGTTAAACATTAAATATTGATGTTGAGGATTTTTATTTTAACAAATAAGCTTCCCACAAAGGGAAGCTTAAAAGCACAAGAGGTACTATTTTATTCAGCAATTTTATCCCCAACCAAAACTCCACTCCATCTTAAAGCAAAAGCTTCTCTAATCTATGTCAAATACACACTACAGTCCACATGGATATATAATAGGATCACCATTGCAGTAGGAAAGGTTTCAGATAGAAAATCTATGCTAAGTGTGAATATCATTAAGCATTTACTATTGGTCGCCACTATGTTAATCACTTCTGATGTGTAGTTATTGATGTGTAATACATTTAGACTTAGAACAATCCAACTACGTGGCTATCATTTTCCCCCAAAACCTTCAAATTTTCAAATTACAACACTTTTTATTTTTGTACCGATTATCTATAACTGCCTGATTAATTATTGTAAAGCATAGTTGTTTAAAACAACACACATTTATTATCTCCCTATTTTTGCAGATCAGGAATATGGGAGTAAATTGTGTCTCAAGTATAGTCCCAGACTATCAAGTTGGTGACTGTAGCTGTAGACTCAGCTAGGGAAAGGTCAAGCTCCCTTATGTGGTTGTTGGCAGGATTCAATACCTCATGGGTTATTTGACCTTGATGACTGGTGACTGGAGGAAGCATTCCAGTCCTTGCCACATGAGGTTCTTCATAGGGTAACTCACAGTATGGCAACTTGCTTCATCAGAGCAAGTACACAAGAAAAGCAGAGAAAAGAGAGAGAGATCACAATCTTTCACAACCTAATCTGAATGTGAAACCCTATCACATTTGTTATATTCTATTTATTAGAAGCAAGTCATTACATCAAGCTAACACACCAGAAAAGATGATCAGACAAGGGCATAAATGCTAGTAGGTGAGATCACGGGGACCCATTTCAAAAATGCCCTATCACAATGTCCACAGTCCTTTATATTATAACAAGGGTTATCAATAATTTTTGATATTCATAATGCTGTCATGGTGATGGTGATGGTTTAGTTGCTAAGTTGTGTCCTACTCTTCTAACCTCATGGACTGTAGCCTGCCAAGCTCCTTTGTCCATGGGATTCTTCAGGCAAGAATACTGGAGTGGGTTACCAATACTGTCATAAATGATGTTAAACCCAAAGCCAGAAAGATGATTTGGCAATATATCCAAGGTCTCACTTTTTGGCCATGACAGGACAACTTGACCCCAGAAAGGTATATTAATCCAGTCTCAAGAACGCTATTCATAGTACCCTATTACCCCTATACCAGCACTGCTAACTTATTTTTGTTTATTTGTTTTAATAATGAATCACCTACTTTCCTGCCTTAAGCAGTCAGCTCCGGGTAACTTTAATCTTTTAAGCTTGAAACTTTAGTTTCTGAGTATTAGTAACTCTGAATTCTGTTGCCAAAGTTATATGTGGAGGAGATATAAGAGAATGAGTTTAGTGTGAACAAATCCAAAGGCACATATTATTATTATTATTAAAATAAATCTCTGAAATTAGTTTGTTTGCTCAGAGTAACTTTCTAAAAAAATCAATGCCTCAGTTTGGTTGGTTTCATATGATTAATCAAGGCTTTATTACACTGAATAGAGAGAGGCCAAAGGGTAACATTGCAAGAAATGGTTCATTGACATGACACCTGTTTTATCTTGAAGGATTCTGTTTTGAATTTTAGCGTGTTCAGATTCCCAGCCTTGAATTAAGTTGTTTCAAAAGTACAGGGTAAATTTGCTCTCAACAGCAAAAACTCTCCTAAAGACTATGCAATAACTTTGACTTTAAAAATCAAATTAATTGATTTTGGATATAAAACCTCAAAAGTTTCACTTGATTGGCTCCATCATTTATCTGAATTCTAGGAATATTCTGTTGATGGGTCTAAAGGCTAGGAATGAATGGGTACCATTCTTCTGTACCTGGGTGCCCAGTAGGAAAATGTTCTGTGAGGATTAAGTAGAAGAAAAGGAGGGAGAGAGGGAAAGGAAAAGAAAAAAAATCAAAAGATAAGGAAAGAGATGAAAAAGAAAAAAGGAAGGAAAAGATGTTTAAAAGTTTTCCATGTATAACCTTTATTACCAGAGATAACAATGTTGCTGATATTTTCCAAGGGATTTCATAAACTGGAGCAGTTATCCTCAGTGTAAGGTCAAAACCAGAAGCATCAATTTCACTCAGGAACTTATCAGAGACACAGATTTTCACTTCCCATTGCAGTCCACTGAATTAGAAACTTAAGGGTTTGAGCCCAAGAATATATGTTTTTCCACATGCATTGTAATATACCTTTAAGTCTGAGAATGATAGAAACTAGAGAAATTTCAAACATAGTTACAAGATCATAAAGAGTGTTACATTCTAAGTGTTAATTAGGATGACTGAAAAATTCTGGTTCTAGTGTTGAAACGATTTTTTTTTTTTCAGCAGAATATCTTTGTTTATTGAAGCACAAGCAAAATAAAGTGCAGCTACTTAGGTAACTACTATAGAAGAGGCCAAGTCTGAATGGAGTTAATGTTAGAAGCACAGTGTCAGTGGGTGAACTCTAATTAAAACAACAACAACAAAACTAGGAATCAAAGGAGCAATCACTCCCCTAACAAAAACATAGCTGACAAGAAGGCAAGACCAGAAAACAGAACTGTCCAGGGCCATCACAGATGGATTCACCACCCAGGCCCAGATTCATTTCCAATGGACTCCCTGTGAAGGCCTGAGTCCCACTCCACATTTTCTACTTTGAAATGATAGATAAGCCCCCAAGCAGTCCTTTCATTTTTTAAATATTTATTTATTTGGCTGCACCAGGTCTTAACTGCTGCATGTGGTGTCTAGTTCCCTGAGTAGGGATTGAACCAGGCCCCCTGAATCCTTACCCACCAGACCACCAGGAACATCCCCTAAGCAGCCTTGGGAAATAAAGCCCTGCAATCCGAGATCAGGGCTTCCCCACTGGTTGCGTGGGTAAAGAATCTGCCTTCAGTGCAGGAGACATGAAAGATGCAAGTCTGATTCCTGGGTCAGGAAGATCCTCTGGAGAAGGAAATGGCAACCCATTCCAGTATTCTTGCCTGAAAAGTCCCATGGACAGAGAAGCCTGCTGGGCTATAGTCCAAAAGGTCTCAAAGAATTGGACACAACCAATCGATTAAGCAAAAACCTTCGATTAAGCAAAAACCCAAGATCTGACATTGTCACAAACCTTCCTCAAAGTAGCAGTTCCAGCAGGAAAGTCAGCAACCCTCCTCAGAGGAGTTTACAAACTGAGCCCTCCGCTAGGCTTGCAGCTGGGATGCTTCTGAGCTGCCCTGACCCCGAAGTCCTCTGGAGTATTTGATTCACGTATCTGTAAAAATTGCAGTGTGACCAGATTGTACAGGAGCCTTACCAAACTGTAGATCCATGTCAAATCATTTTTGTACACAGTATTCTACATTTCTTGCCCCATTCTCCATAACACATACAGCCACCCAAAAATTCCCTGCTATCCCTACCCATCTCTCATTGGGTATATCAAAGAAATCCCACGTGTATCTGAAAAGGATACACCTGTATCCTTCCTCCATTTGCCACTTCTTACAGGACAACCCAAATCTATTGCGACCATGGCAGGTTATGCCTATGGAAACTCTGTTTCCCAAAGTCCCCAAACTTGTCAACCTCTAGGTGCCTTTGGTGCAGATTTGTGCTTTGGAAACATGACTCTAGATAATAACTGAAGATCTAGAAACACTTGCAGACAAACCAGTGGGAAGGGAGAGGAGAACAGAAGAGAAGCAACCAAGGATCACACTGTCTGAAATAAAGCTTAGGGAATGGAACAAATTAAAGGACACACTATAGGGATCTGAGGAGGAATTATAAAGTACATGGATTTCAAAAGAATCCAGAGAAAGTTTCTACAAGCGAAGACACAAAATACCTTTAACAAAGGTGGCATGATTGGTCAATAAAAGCATTGAACTGCAGAAAATTCAAGTGGAATTACTTGAGAAGAAAAGAGACTATCAGATGTATTGATAACAGATACTTGATTAACCTTGCAAAAATAATTTTTGAAGACTAGTGAGTTTTGTAGAAGGAGTAGCAGAAATTAGTATTTAGCATACAAAGGAGCAAGAGAGAAGTGGGCAGAAGAGGACTGAGAGTCAAGTTTACTATTTCAAGGATTAGGTAGTGAATGAAAGGAAGAAAAGGAAGGGTAGGGAGAGATTTTTAGGCAAGAGATATTTAGAATGCTTCTGGGCAGAGAAGAAAAAAATAAAACTTTATAGAGTGGGCAATTGAGGAAGAAGAAAGAGATGAGCATTTCTGAAACATCAGTGAGGAAAGAAAGGATGAGTGTGGATTATCCAAAAGTCCAGAGGAGTTGGGAGGGAAGTTGAGAGAAGGTTTATGCCTGAAAGTCACAATTAATTTTCCCAGCAGAGTAAACATTCTGGACTTTCTTGGCACCAATGCACACTGGAAGCTAGGGAGTTGGCGGAAATTATTTTTTAAGACATTTGGGGAAAAAAAAAACCCTAATTGCTTGGCTTAATAAGGCTACATGGATCTGACAAATATCAAAATGATTAAGAAGGGCTGGAGAGACAGGGGAGAGAGGTAAAGAGGGACGGTTGGGGCAAGGATAAGAGGGAGAGGCAAGAGAGAAAAAGATGGATGAGGAAAGAGAGAGGAAAGGAGATGAGGAGGAGAGGGAGGCAGGGTAGGGGATGAAGAGCTAAAAGGAGTGGAGGAAAGAGAAACTGCAGAAAGAAGGAAACAGATGCCATCTCAGAACACTGAAATGTCTCATTTGTGTTTAAATTCCTAGAAAGGGGAAACTAAACAAAGACAAACTCTTAAATGTTCTTGTTGACCAGCTGGCTTTCAACCAATGATAAATTCTAGGCCAGAGGTTTGGTAGAAGCTAATGCAAACCAGGGAGAGAATTTAGATCACAGAAGTAAATATATTCCCAGGCTGGATAGTTGAAAAGTATTTCACAGGGGAAATCATAAAAGAAATTTTGCTTGTAGCTGCCATGCACGTTATTTATAAAGGTCAGGGGAAAAACCATGATAAGGTATAATATTTTTTGGCTTCTTGCTACAAATAAACCCATAAAACTGTACACGTCATTCTGAGCAGATATGAGCCAGTTGCTGTGCTGTGATGACTTGGGTTTCCTTTTGAGTACATTCTAGCCTAAAGCAGATCCTGAGGTGGTCCTAGTTCATTTGACAATTGCCTTCAGTTTTACACCCTGGCCAAGGTGAAGACTGTCTTGGCAGTGATTCCTCAGTGTCTGGGCGGAGAACTGCTTAAACTCTCCTCCTGTCTTCCAGACCCTGAGGGCGAGCCTCCCTGAATAGTGATCTCAGGACTAAAGGACTCGTGGGTTGGGTCTCTCCCATTTTCGTGATGTTTGAATTTTTGCCCAGTGATTTGTGAAAGTACTATGAACAGTTACAAGTTAAGTGTTGGTTGTATTTGCAAAGTGGCACAGTTCCATGGTTTTCAATACAGGGTTATTAAAATAAGAACTTTTCTAACCATCAAATCTATTCTGAACATATTATTGTGGTCAGGATTGGAGTCAACGTGGTATAGTCAAAGGATCCAAACTAGATGGGTTGTGGAGTCAGATCTAGTTAGGTTTGAATTCATTTTCTAGCTATCTGATTTCAGACAGTTTATTGAAGGTCTCTGGGCCTTAGCTTCTGTGTCTGTAAAATGTTGTCCATAATATTAATACTATCTATCTCAAGGTTGACAAAAAATTCATCGTCAATCTAAGAAAGAAATGGAAAATTTTATCTGAGCCAGTCTAAGAATTATAACCCAGGAGTTAGTCTCTCAGAAAGCTTTACAGGTAAGGGGGAGCCAGTGTATATATAAGACTTTGGAGAAGGGATGTGCGCAGCCAACACCCGTCTTGGCAGAGGGTAACGGAATTCAAGAGGAACAGATGTCCTAATTAATGGTTTTAGCACTTGTCTAAGTATGGGAAGATGTGAGAAACTGGGTTCATAAAATTTTCTCTAGAAAATAATTATCTGAGAGTCAGTTTTTGTAGAGCACAAAGTGTCTCAAGCTGATCTTCTCCCTGAATTTCTTTCTGGGAGTATTGTAGGTCAGGGACTACAGTGGCTAATGACTTAATTCTTGTAGAACTAGATGGCATACACTATTCCTTATTTTGTAACTGTGTCTTTTTGATCTTAATTTTGACTATGTTTTGGGACGTGGTTCATGACCAGTTTGTACCATGGCACTAGGAATGCTCATTCTCAGGTCAGGCGAGCATTTCATTGACAGGTCACTTGAAGTGCTATTACTAGAATAGGTCATGTAACAGTAGCCGAGCCTCTGGACTGTCCACTTTACTAGTCTCTTATGGTCCAGATATGGCTCCCTTTTGTGGCTTTATACCATATCTAGAGTTACACTATTATGGCCATTGACATTATATAGCAATATATTTGGTCAGTCATTTCAGGTTACCTGGTTATCACTATTTCTATCAGAAGCTCAATCACATATTTTGGCAATGCAAGAAACAATAATCTTATAAAATAAACAGAATACAAGTAATAGAGTTAGCAACATTAATAAGGTCTTAAGTAAGTATTTTGGAGAAGGCAATGGCACCCCTATCCAGTACTCTTGCCTGGAAAATCCCATAGATGGAGGAGCCTGGTAGGCTGCAGTCCATGGGGTCACACAGAGTCGGACACGACTGAAGCGACTTAGCAGCAGCAAGTAAGTATTTAAGCTAATAAGAACTTTCATCAGGTGCAGCCTCAGGTTGAGTGACCCAGTCTGTCCTGCTCCAATCACTATCTTTAAGGAAAATTATATATTTATTTTATATGTAAAGTCATATATCGGCTTTACACATAAAGTTCACCAACGATGTCCGTATGCACAAGGCAAGTGGTGGGTCATCATGACCCCTTAAAGGACTGAGAAAGGAGTTAAACGACCGGTGTCAGAAGAAGACAGTTTGATCTTTATAGTTGCACAGGTGTTTCTGCCACTGGGGAGGTCTGGTTTATGCATAATACAGGGATGGGGGAGGCCCAAAGGGCAGAGAAAAACTTTATTTTTAAGTTTTTCTTGTCTTGCCTTAAAATATGAATTCCATTTCATCATGAAAGAGTTGCTGTGAGGATGTCTGTGTCTTCAGTTGCTCAGTCGTGTCTGACTCTTTGCAACACTATGGACTGTAGCCCGTCGGGCTCTTCTGTCCATCAAATTCTCTAGGCAAGAATAGTGGAGTGGGCTGCCATTTCCTCCTCCAGGGGATCTTCCTGATTCAGGGATCAAACTGCATCTCTCGCACCTCCGGAACTGGCAGGCAGATTCCTTACCACCGTGCCACCAATGATGCCAGCCATTAAAAGGGTTCGGGCATTGCAGTGACTGCAGTAGTATCCTCCCAAAATTCACACCCATCTACAAACTCAGAATACGACCTCACTTGGAACAGGGTCTTCGCAGATAAGTAAAGTCAAAATGAGATCATACTATATTAGAGTGGGCCCTAAATCCAATGACTGGCACCCTCGTAAGAAGAGGAGGAAACACATGGAGACCAAGGGAAGAAGGCCATATGAAGACAAAGGTGGGAACGGGAAGTCTGCTGCTACAGGTGACGCCACAGCCTGAAGTCACCCGAAGCTAGAAAAGGCAAAGAAGCTTTCTTCTCTGGAGGCTTCACAGGGAGAACAACCCCACCAACACTGATTTTAGATTTCCATCCTCCAGAACTGCTTACAGGATACAGTTTTTTGCTGTTGCTTTAAGCCAAGCGTGTGGTGGCCTTTTGCTATAGCAGCCATAGAAACTAATACATGTTCATAGTGAAAGTGCTCAGTGAAAATCAACTCAGCATCAGGTGGATTTTACTCTTTGTTCTTTCTGGCTATTTTGGCCCTACTTTACCAGTTTTGACACCCTCCAGGTCTCTATTTGAGCCATTTAGCCACCTTCCTTATTCTCCAGACCTGGGCTAAGAAGAATCCTGCCTATTCTCCTGGCAGCTCAGCCACTGGCTCTGAGAGTCTCCCTTTCCTGATCCAGCCAACCCCACCCATTCATCCGTTTCAGCCATGGTAACTCACCTCTTACTCTGAACCTGTCAACGTATGAAAAACCATATGTAAAACAGTGAATGCAACAAAGTACCTCTTCTTATAAAAATATGCCCTCTGGTGAGAGGAGAGGGAAGAGACATTAATAAGAAATCAAGTGAATATATAATGTCACATGCATATGTGCTAGGTTGCTTCAATGGTGTCTCTTTGTGACTCCATGGACCGTAGCTTGCCAGGCTTCTCTGTCCATGGGATTCTCCAGGCAAGAATACTGAAGTGGGTTGCCATGCCTTCCTCCAGGGGATCTTTCAGAACCAGGGGTCAAACCTGCATTCTTACATCCCCTGCATTGGTAGGTGGGTTCTTTAGTACTAGTGCTATTTGGTAAAGTGAAAGTCACTCAGTCATGTCCAACTCTTTGTGACTCCATGGAATTCTCCAGGCCAGAATACTGGAGTGGGTTGCCATGCCCTCTCCCAGCGGATCTTCCCAACCCAAGGATCGAACCCAGGTCTCCTGTATTGTAGGGAGATTCTTTACCAGCTGAGCCACTAGGGAAGCCCAGACCCCATGTAATTTGTTAGATGGTTTCTAATGCTATAGGGGGGAAAAAGGCAGGCTGAGGATGAAGAGCAGAGGCAGGATGTACCTCAGTGTGTCTCTCTTACAAGGTGGTATCTTAATAGTGAACTAACTAAGAAAAGAGGAAAGAAGTTATCCTGCCACTTGGGAGGTGAGGTGAAGGAAGAAATGGAAGTTCAGTCACCTCCAGTCTCGGGAAACCATAACTTGGACTTCGGTTTTGCACTGAATGACCAAAAAAAAAAAAAAAAAAAAAATTCACTGGAGGATTCCAAATAGAGAGAGCATGATCTGTTATATTTTTCCAAAGGATCCCTCTAGCTCTGTTTGAAGAACAGGTTTTAAAAGGGTGACTTGGAAGCAAGATCAGTGACTGTGAAAAGTCCATGCTAAATGTGATTTAGCTGACAATTTTTCACTGTTTCTGCAGGACTATGATAAAAGGCAGGTGGACATGAAAGCACTGATAAAAATTTACTGGAGTCTGCTTTTTTTGTTGTTTTGCAGATAAAGCCAACTGGATTTTTTTTCCCCCAATGAATGGAGTTTCAAGAGAAAGAGATTATAGAACACTCTTGAGTGTTTTAATGATCTAGGAAAGACTGGAGAAGATGTTGGAAAGTGGAGAAAAGAGATGAATTAAATGTGCGAAATCCAGCAGACTGTGACTATAGAACTGACGAATGTTCCTCCCCTGCAGTTATCACATAATTCTCAGTTGGTCTCAAGTGATGTTAAGATGTCACCTAGTTTATAAAACCTGGGAGGCCCAGCTGTGCCTTACTAAGCACACTGTCTTAAGGATATTTTTAATTTGTTAAAAGTATATTATCATGCAGCCATTAACATAACCATAACAGCAAATACATGACCTGTGCCCCAAACAAAAGCACAGCAGCAGTCGGAACATCTGTTGCTTCATGGCATTTCCTTCCCACCTGTGGCGTGCAGGAGCTATGTCAAGCCACACGGGCAGACCCTTTGTGATGGAGGTGGACCTCTCAAAACCCACCCACCAGACCCAAGTCTATAAAGACAGCATTTGTGGACGTGATGGCCAAGGTGTTGAAGATGAACCAGTGTCTTGGATAGCCACCGAATCTTTCATCTGCTACTCTGAAACAGTGAAGCTGAGAAACTCACTCTTGTCCAAGGTTGCCAGTTTCTTTTTTCCTGACAAAGCAGTCAATCAGAAGACTGTGAGCAATTAAAAAGTAAAACACTGCCAACTCTTGTGTGTGCAAGCTGGGGAGGGAAGGTGAGGAAGGGCGATTACAGAGCATGCTTTTTCACACCAACTCCATCCTCGGGGTCTGATTTTTTCAACCATGAGAAATTCTTCCTGGGAAGCAGGGCTACCAGCAATACAAGGTCCTAGGGGGTAGCCTTTTATGACTCCCTCTGCAAAGAAAGGATAGAGAATGAGAGGGCTGCTTAGAAACATATGTTCTTCAGGGAGTCGTGTGAGCCTTGCTCTAAACTCTGAGCCAACACAGCTGTGAGGGGGCAGAGGTCAAGACTTCACAGAAAGCCAGATGTGGCAGTGAGCACATATTGTTTTACAGACATATGTGTGTATGCATATGCCTGGTGTATAAATATATACATCGGCATGTGTATGTATACACTGGCAACCCCCCTCCACACTTCTCATCCTTTTAGGTAAACTGAAGGAGGAAGGGAGGATTTCCTGTGAAAACAGTATGTAGCCCTGCTCATCTGGTTAATGTGTTTGGCTGGATACGATGTAACCAAATGACAAGAAGGAGTAGGAAGAAAATACAGTGATAAGATGGACATTCAGTCTAACTCAGTTTTAATTCCTGATTATGACTTTCTACTCTATGCCTTCTAATTCAGTTCCATTCTGAGGCACTATTTACTTACACTCCTACCTAATATGCGGGGTGTAGAAGTAATTGCAAGAGCAGTCACTCTTATCCATTTATAAGCAGTGTGAATTTGGGAAAGACACCGCTCTGATGAGATAACTGAGTGGGAGCATCCCGTATTCTACCCCCTGACACAGCAGAGTCTAAACAGAGATCTCCACAGTTTGCTATGGCAGAGAGAGAAATGGGCTGGAACTCCAGCCCTGAATCTGCACTGTGTTAACTGTGGCCAGTTCTCACGCCATTTCTCTGTCCCCAGAGCTATTCCCAGAAAGAGATGGGTTTCTTCAGTGTGAAATGAGATGATCAGATCAGAAAAAGGGTCACAAAACAATAGCCAATAAAAGAACTGAGTAAGTTCCATGCTCACCAACAAGGAGTGAGACCCCCTGCATGAAGGAGGCACCTACTCTCCACCACGGTCCCCCTGCTCCCTGTGACAATATGGCCTGATCTAATTTTTCAAGCAAGAGTTCTTATATGTTCTTTCAAGTTCTGTGTTCTTATATGAGACTGAACAATTCTTCAAATACTGTACAAGATGAACAAAATACATCTGGAAGCCCAATCCTTGCCCATATGCTGCCAGCTTGCAATCTCAGGATTGGAAAACTTAAAATGGGTGGGAGTGATGATACAGCAGTCCCAAGAGTGCCCTCAAAGATTTCCTTCTACTGGTAGAAACTGTGCCCGTGAATCATTGGTCCCCAAACTGGGGCCATCCGAAGGTCATGCACTCCCTGGTGTAAATCTCTTCTAAAGCAGGAATGACCAGTTCTAAGTCCAGAGGAACCTCTAAGGTGTCTCCTGGCACTCACAGCTCTACAGAAGGCAGCAACGCTGCCTAGAACTTACAAAAAGACATCTCCTGACCTGGCCAGTGAGTCTACTCTCAGGCTCAGGCTCTATGCCCATTTATAAGTACTGAAGGCTTTCATTCTGGAGTTGACATTTGCTTTTACAGGCAAAGCCCAGGAAACTAGAAAGGATTCAACAGCACTCAGATTACAGAAGATCTAAATGTTTTGTGTATCAGTATTGTGGGCTTCCCTGGTAGCTCAGCTGGTAAAGAATCCACCTGCAATGCAGGAGACCCCAGTTCTATTCCTAGGTTGGGAAGATCTGCTAGAGAAGGGATAGACTACCCACTCCAATTTTCTTGGGCTTCCCTGGTGGCTCAGCTGGTAAAGAATCCTCCTGCAATGTGGAGACCTGGGTTTGATCCCTGGGTTGGGAAGATCCCCTGGAGAAAGGAATAGCTACCCACTCCAGTATTCTGGCCTAGGAGAATTCAGGACAGGAGTTGCACACAACTGAGTGACTTTCACTTTCATTGAAAAAAATGAAGAAACAAAATCTATCTACCACTCCTTGTGATTCAATGAGATTTCATATAACCTAATGCAAAGAAACTACACCTAACACAAGTAAAGTGAGCAGAACATTGTCACACAGAGAATGACAGGATATGAATATAATTCTCTTTATGAGGGTGGAAGATACCCTCAAAGATAGTATTCAAATCATTTTGATATTAATCTATGTATATTTCACTCGATTCCTTCCTATTAAATTCCATGCATTTCTGCTTTTATGCACTTAATGTCTAGAGTGAGAAAAAGACATTGCAAAATGAATTATTAAAAATATTAAGTAACAGAATACTGAATTACAGAGAAACATAGTGTTTCGTGGACTATGTCTTGTAGCTTGGAGTAGGGGTTTACCTTAGAACATTCTTTCCACTTCTTTTTCTTAGCTATCTCCTATTCATTACTAAACAGACAAACCTGCTATCCAAAGAAAGGAAGGTAGATCCATTTACTGAGAGATGGAGAGACAGACAGTGGATCAGAGAAGAGAGAAAGTGCATGAACTAAGAATAGAGAGGCAAGTATGGATGAGATGGAGTGCAATCCTCTAGGACACATGAAGGCTTTATTTGAAAGTCCATGGGAAGCCACTAAAGGTTTCCCACAGTTTCTAATGTATGATTAGTTCCTTTTACTCTGAGGAGGCTTTCTGCATAGTCCCAGTGGGAGAAGATAGTGGTTTGGTCTAGGATAATTATAATGAGAATGGAAAGATGTGAGTGAATTTGAGAAATATGTAAATCTTCAATTTTTGTATTAATATTAGCATAGACCAACCTAAAATATAGCATGTGTTTTACAATTTGGGTTGATTGATTTTGTGTACTATCATATTCCACATTCTTCCACATTGCCAATATCCAATTTCCCTTTATGGAACATTAGACAAGTTAGTGGATTCTCTGGTTATGGATATTAATTAATATCTGATGGCCTGTTCAAACTACTCTTCTCTAATTAATGACATTTTCTTCCCTTTATATTTTACCTCCTTACTAACAATTTACTGCAACTTTGATGTGAAAAATTGAAGTGGGGAGAGTGTCTCCTTTTGTGTTCAACTTTGTTCAACATCAACAACTTGGGTCCAATATCATAGAGTTTTACAAAGATTTCTGTATTTTAATTTACTTACAGCCCTGGCATTTGGGGAAAAGCCTGGAAATAAATTAGAAAACAGACATTTTTCCCCATAGTATCACCCCTCCTCTTCAATGCCTATCTCTCTGTTACAAAGTCGTGCTTAGCTTAGTCTTTGCTTAGGATGAATTAATTCCCAAGAAATCTCTCATTTGTTCACAAATACAAGATTTTTGGTAAGGCTTCCTCCTATCTGTTCACCTCTGATCCTTAGGTGGGTTCACAAGGCAGACTTAAGGTAGTTCCCACTACTCAAGTTTGGGATAGCCAGAAGCTTTCTCTACTTTTCAAAAATACATATACCTGAAAAAAGACATCATATTTATATAATTAGGCTGAGGGTTGCATTTTATATTCAGTTTTATGTAATGGGGGAAAAACTGAAAAACTTTGAAATGAGTCAAGAAGATTAGTAAGTATACTATCTGAATCAGCTTTCAGATTATCTCAGTCTTTCATTGCGTTCAAGCTATTTTGTAATCCTATAAATTTTAGAGAACTGATAATTAGACGAAAGAGTTTCCATCTTTTGGAAATTATGTTCAGTGGAATGCAACTGACTATTGCCTTATGGATAATGAGTTGTTTTTTGTGATTATTTGTAATTGTTTTCAGTATTCTTGATGTTTATATATTTTCCTTTGAATTCATCCTTGAAAAGGTTGCAACATCTTGCTAATGAGTTAATTAAAATCTATGACCCATATTCATTTTATATGTCATTATTTAACCATTTAAAAAATTAGCCTTTAATACTGGATGTCCATTTACATCTCTCATTGCTACTATAAGCCTGACTTTGATTTGAACTCCAAATATTTTATATCTGCCTAAAATTTAACAAAAGAGTGGGAAAGTATCATATAAGAGTTCAAAGTTACTCTGTTTCAATATATTATTGAATTTAGTTTGTTACAAATCTATTTAGTATCACACCTACCCCTCTCCTCAATCAAATCTCTTCAACAGAGATTGGTAAAATCTTTCCTGTTAAGAGCAAGGAGTAAATGTTTTCAATTTTGTTGTCCATGAAATCTACCTTACAGCTACTCGTTTCTGCTTTTGTTGGACAAAATATGAACAAATGAGCAAAACCGAAAGCGAAAGCGAAGTCTCTCAGTTGTGTCCAACTCTTAGTGACCCCATGGACTGCAGCCTACCAGGCTCCTCCATCCATAGGATTTTCCAGGCAAGAGTACTGGAGTGGGTTGCCATTGCCTTCTCACAGTGACCCAATAAAACTTTATTTACAAAAACAAACAATGAGCCAAGTTTGGGATACGCTTTGTCTCAGATATCAAGCTCTTGAATCTTGTTGTTATTGCTTAGTTGCTAAGTCAAGTCCAACTTTTGCCACCCCATGGACTGCAGCATACCAGGCTTCCTCATCCTTCACTATCTCCTGGAGTTTGCTCAAATTCAAGTCCATTAAGTCAGGGGTATTATCTAATCATCTCATTCTTTGCTGCCCTATTATTTTGCCTTCAGTCTTTTCAAGCATCAGGATCTTTTCCAAAGAATCTTGAATCTCACACTTGAAAACCAAGTAACTACTTCCTCTGCAGTTGGGAAGTCTTAAATGCACTTTGGAGAAAGACAGTGAAACATGTCCAGTTTTATAAACTCCATGAAAGAATGCAATGTTGTAGAAAATGAAAGGAAATGATTGTGAGAATTTCTTCTTAAAAGAAATTTTTAAAAAAAAGATGCTATTCATTAGTGTAACATAATGAACACTTTTTCTTTCAAACTAAGATGCCCTGTTTCCTTATAATCATGGATTAACAAGATAAAATATAATTTTTTTCTTTCATTTATCATAAATATAGTCATTGACCTGCACTTGGAAATTTGTGTAACTTATACTAGAGATAGACTGTTCATTAGGAAAAGGAGAAGCAAAGTGAAAGGGGTAAGAAGAAACATATCACAAAATGATACATTTCTGAATAAAAGCATTTCTACTATTATGCCTCAAAAGTATACATTAAATATATTGCTATATATTTCTATGGTTCTTTTTCTGGATATATTTTACTTTAATATGGTTCTGATAATACTGTATGTATAATTATGTATTTTTTTCACTTATAAGTATTTCCCATATTATAAGCTTTTCACTGTGCAACTTCAAATATAATATTCTCATTAAGGAGGTTATTAGGTTATTTACCATTCTGCTATTCTGGGACATTAAAGTTTTTATCCATTTTAACTATAATAATTTGCTATTAATATATTAGCATGAATTTTCATGTTATCTAAATGTACAGCCTTAGTCGTAGAATTATTGAAACTGAGCAGTTATATAAACTGACCAGTAGAGATAAGTGTATATTACAGGATTCTGACTGGGAACAATCAAACAAAATATAGAATTCTGCCATACAGAAATTTATCTTTTTTTTTTTACAGATTGTAAATGATACACAGACACAGGGGATAAAGTATCAGAAAAATATAAAATGAAGTAAAAGTATTGTTTACTCTTGATCACCAGATAGTAAGATAGTATCAAAGATAGTACTATCAAAGATAGTACTATCAAAGATAGTACCAGATCAAAGATAGTAAGTTTGAACCGTTTATTGGATAGCTTTACAGGAATTTTAATGTTCACAGAAATATATATTTTATATCCTCTTTAACTCTCTCCCCCAAATGATATAGATGCTTTTTTAACATCTTGATTAAAGCAGTAAGAAATAGTTAAGTAATCTCTTTCTGAAAGAAATGAAGGTGATTTCCAACTTTGTGTTATTACAGCAATGAGACTCAACAGAATACAGCTGTACTACTAATTCCTAGAAGTCCAATAGCTTGTTCCAGTTTTAAAAGTACTTGTGAAATTGTCTCCCAAGAGATGTTGTACCAAACTACAGGTATGTAGCCCTCCAGGCCCCTCTGTCTATGGGGATTCTCCAGGCAAGAATATAGGTGTGGGCTGCCATGCTCTCCTCCAGGGGATCCTTCCCAACTGCAGGCAGATTCTTTACTGTCTGAGCCACCAGGGAAGCCCCATATTCTAAAGGAGAGATCTTAAATCATGTAAACAAAACAATATTTATTGAGTCTCCAATCCGTGCATATTATTTTTTGTTCAAGGAATATGGGGAAGACGATGACAATGCCCACTAGTTTATCGGTATATCAGGTTAGCAAACTATGACCCAGGCCAAATCCAGCCTGCTTTTGTGAATAGGGCTGAGACCCATTTAGGACTTACAACCTTCAGAATGTAAAATAATAAAGTTTTGTGTGTTTTAAGCTTAGTGTCAATAGCTATAATGGCCATAGGAAACTAAAACAAGGGATGAAGAAAAATTTTTTAAATGAAGAACTGTTGGTTACTGCTACTCCCTATCATATCAGTTACATATATGTTAAGGGACTAAGCGGTCTATGCCATTTATGTGGGAGGGAAAATTCTCCCAGCAAGGAACATCACATATTTGATTTTAGCATTCAGTGAACTTGTTTCCCAAGTGGCTCAGTGGTAAAGAATCCAACTGCCAATACAGGAGACATGGGTTTGATCCTTGGGTCAGGAAGATCACCTGGAGAAGGCAATGGCAATGCTCTCCAGTATTCTTGCCTGGGAAATCCTATGGACAGAGGAGCCTGGGGGGCTACAGTCCATGGGACTCAAAGACCTGGACATGACTTAGCGACTAAACAACAGCAACAATTTTAGCATTGAGTGAACCTGCTTTATCTTCCAAGGAGACCTCTCCAAATTCTTACAAAGTGGGTTGGGCTACTTGCTTTAAAATTCAGACTTCTGCTAGAGAAGAGGACATCTCTGACACAGTCAACCTCATAATCTGTTGAAGGTTCCAAGAGAGTTTCCAAAGCCAAAGGCATGACCAGGAGAAACAAGAATGCCCTTTATTACATTGTTATATTGCCCTCTGCTACACTTTAGAATGATGTCATCCCTCTCTGTGAAGTTGGCTCATTTCCTATTCATAAAGCAAAACGATAAAACCATCTGCGTCCTGGGAAATTGGGACAAGCAAACCTCTGGATCAGTTTTAGTAGGGAAACAGTTCATTAATTTACAAATTGTCTGGTTTTCTTCTGGAAAGAAAGAGAATAAAAAGCAATGGTTCACATCAGAATGCCTAGAATAACTGGTTGAAAACAGAAGATAATCCCCAGCTCTCTCTCTGGCAGTCTCAGCTTGCAGTTGCTACCAACAGAATAAACAGAGACACTTCTTCCATTCTGTTCTTGGAAAAATATTTATATGAAGTAACACACCGAATGCTCTCATGTTTGAGTCCAAAGTCTCAGGCTGAGAAAGACCCTCTCTGATCCTGCCTGTGTACACATATTATATATATATATAAAAATACGGGCTTCCCTGGGCTCAGACAGTAAAGAATCTGCCTGCAATGTGGAAGACCTGGGTTCAATCCCTGGGTCAGGAATATCCCCTGGAGAAGGGCATGGCAATCCACTCTAACATTCTTACCTAAAGAATTCCATGGACAGAGGAGCCTGGCAGACTACAGTTCATGGGGTTGCAAAACTGAACAACTAACACTTTCACATATATATACACATATATTTGTGTGTGTGCGTGTATATATGTGCTATGCTGTGCTTAGTGACTGGATCAAACCCAGGTCTCCTACACTGTAGGCGGATTCTTTACCATCTGAGCCACCAAGCAAGCCCAAGAATACTAGAGTGGGTAGCCTATCCCTTCTCCTGGGGATCTTCCCAACCCAGGAATTGAACAGGGGTCTTCTGTAGGCAGATTCTTTACCAGTTCAGGGAAGGCGATATATGTGTGTGCATGTGTGTGTGTGTCTTTCATATGTATTTGCAGGGTCTATCGACTTTTAGTGCTTGCCATTTGTCTATTTTGGCTAAAAAAGATAACTTCAATTAGTTTTGCATCCCTCCTATAAAAATGCAAATTTTCCTTGACGTATACTTTTGGACAAGTCAGGAAAGTGTGGGAACAACAGATAAGCACACAAAAATCCATTAAGATCTTATCTCTGGACTTCCCTGGTGGTCTACTGGCTAAGTATCCGCCTTGCATTGCAGAGGACACTAGTTCAATTCCTGTTCCGAGAAGATCCCACAGTTCCCATGCCTCAGGTTGACTAAACCTGTGCTCCATAACTACCGAGCTTGTGCTCTAGGGCCCACGAACTGCAGCTACTGAAGCCCGCATGCCCTAGATCTGGCACTCTGCAACAAGAGAAGCCACTTCAATGAGAAGCCCAAGCACCACTACTTGAGAGTATCCTCCAATCTAGCTCACTGCAGCTAGAGAATACCCATTTGCAACAACAAAGACCCAGTGCAGGCAAAAATAAATAAATAGCTTTTTTATTCCAAGAATAGAAAACGATCTTTTCTTGCTACACGCGTAGTTTTAGCATAGTTCCTTCCTACATATCTGGCTACACTATCACTCCGCTGCTGTATCTGCTCCACTCCTAACACTTGCCTCAACAGCCCAGAAATCCACAACCTTCCACCTGCAGTATCGTCATCCTTGTCTGTTGCCTAGGGCTGGGGTATCTCAAATAAGTATGAGTTCCCTACGATAATGTCTCAGGATTCTAGCGATCCAACCCTCATAGCTACTTAACTTTTATAATATATGTTTACATTTGAACTGCTCATGAGATAACCGAATGGCTCCTTTATTTAAATTCATTCACAGATTCTATACTTTTATACTCTCTTCTGTTGCAAGGGTCCTAAATGCATTCTGTTACTGACTTTATACATGTCTCTATAGGTTTTATGTGTGTCTCACCAGGTCAAAATAGAAGACTTTTCCTACATTTTATTCATCTATCATTTGCACAGCTCAGGGCAGCAAATGATGGAAGAATCAGCTTCTCTTTCTCCTCCAGTTTTGTAGCTCATGAGACCATGTCACAGGTCTTAAACATTCAAATGTTTAATGTATTATTTGTGAGCCACGCATATGGTAAATGTGTAGTAAGTGTTTTCTTTGATTATTTTATTATTCTCTATAAATTCTTTACTTGAGAAGAGGCTAGTCCACATTTCCATATGGTTTTTTAGTTGGTGTAAGAAATTATTGCCCCAATTTAGTTGTATAACAGAAACACAGTGGAGGCTCGTTTTTTCATCTTATTCAGTGTTCCTGGTGGGCAGGAACAATAGTAATCTTCCACAATAATCAAAGACCTACATTTGTTTCTTCTGGAGACTTAGTTGTTAGATAGAGGTTCAGAATGTTCTGCATTCACTCAGAAAGTGGAAGAACAGGTGGAAAATGGATTTCTACTTCTCAATTAATCTGGTGTGAACTTGTGCTTTTGATTATCCATTTTCTGTTCCCTTTCATTGACAAGAACTAGTCACTTGGAATCACCTAGAAGTAATGAAGATTAGAAAAACTCCAGTCTCTAGGTGTACAGCCACTTCTTAGCAATAGTTCTAAATATTAAAGGGAAAGCATGGATCTTTGATGATTAACCTGGTTAAAGCATATGCCATAGAATTCAACTTAAAATTGATATAAGCATGTGTGTGCATATGCACATAAACACACATCTCACATAGGATCTTTTATACATTTGTCAACCTCACATCACTACAGCAAAAAGCAATGTGTTTTATTTTACAAGCAACATATAAATCCTTGAAGCTCATCCAAATA
Source organism: Nanger dama (assembly GCA_917880005.1). Lineage (NCBI taxonomy): Eukaryota > Metazoa > Chordata > Mammalia > Artiodactyla > Bovidae > Nanger > Nanger dama. The sequence goes on from CAKJTW010000075.1 coordinate 3,486,097, forward strand.
TATAATTATCTGATAAACCCTTTTCCTCAACTCAGGATACAAAATATGTCCACATCTGTTGTACATTCAATTATTGGCCTTGATTCTTCATGCCTTTGCCATATAACTTTTTATTCCTCCATTGGAAGGATATACTTTCATGCCCCTTCACTTTGAGCTCAGCCATGTAACTTCTTTAGCTAATGGGATGTTAGAAAACACGACACAAGCAAGGGCTTAAAGTGAATGTGTGCATTTGAATATTCTGTCTGGCACCTCTACCACACCATTGTAAGAACATGCCATGGCTAGCCTGATGGTCCAAGAAGGATGACAGCCAGGTAGAAGAGAGTTACTACATCTGACCCAGCAATTTGCAAAGAGAAGCAGAGTGACATATTGGAGCTCAGCTTAGATCAGTGGAACTCTAGTGAGCTCATAAGTCTGTCAGGATGCTTATTAACAAATGCTACTGAAATGCCATGACTATTTGTTACACAATATTGTGTGGCAATAGAAAACTGGCACAAAATATATCAGTTTTGAAACTTTTGCTTATGACCCCAAACTCCTCTCTTTTTCCCATCTCTGGAGACATTCTCTAATCTGAATTTCCAAGAATATCTAAGACATATGTGTCTTAAATGAAGATTGAACTGTCCTTCCAAATGCAAGGTAACAAGAGACTTGGAGAGTGAGACTAGACCACTAATGCTATCGCTGCTTGAAGCCATTGTGTGTTGCTATTGAAGACTGTCCAGCACAATCCTACAAATACTTGTGATAGCATTATTGGTGTAGACTCCTGTACTACCCATACAATTCTTGAGTTTTGGATTTCACAGATACTATTCTTTATTCATACATATCTCCTTAGCCACAGTCCACCAAGCACACTTCCATGTCATTACAGCTACAACCTCAACATGTTGTGTTATAACTGGTCCTTTTCTAAAACCTTTGTACCCATGTGGTGACTCAGATGGCAAAGAATCTCCTTGTAATGCAGGAGACCTGGGTTTGATCCCTAGGTCAGGAAGATCTCCTGGAGAAGGGAATGCTTACCCACTCCAATATTCTTGCCTGGAGAATTCTATGGACAGAGGAGTCTGGCAGGCTACAGTCCAAGGGGTTGCAAAGAGTCAGACATAACTAAGTGACTAACACTTGAGACAAAGTGTATAGATAACACTCCTTATGCTTCTTTTGGCCTTTATGGCCAGGCCAGACCAGCTAAGTCCCTCCAAACCACCAGGGAGCTTCTAATAATGGAAAAGATTAAGGTATAGGAGATGCTGATATTCATCTTCCTCAAAGTCATATTCATCACTGCACATTTTATCCAGCCTTCTCCAAATTCCACCTCCATATAAGCAGTATTTTGAGAATGTCTATATTCTCAGGCCACAGAAGTTTTGTTATACACTTATGTTTTTATATATCCATTTCTATTCCAGTGATTGCTCCATACTACTAAATCAGCCTCATGCTGAGATGCTATCTTCATCTAGGAGCAAAGGGCTGGCTAGTAAGACTTATAAAATTTTATCTCATTTTCCATCATATTATATCTAATATTCTATTTTAAATATTACTTAAGGGAAAATCATTCAAGAGGAAGCACTTTATAACATAGGAGTCAGGGTTTACAGAATGTCAGAGCTCAAGGTATTATGCTCACTAATTATCAGTCCACATTAGCGCTCAGCCAAGGAGCTTGCAGACAGATTTAGCTGAGCCAGCAAATATCTTTAGGTAAGACATGTCTTCTCAGTTTTAAACCCCTGTCATGCCCAGTTGCCTAGTTCCTCTGTTTAGCAGTTTCTGCTTTCTTTTATCTGGGTATATTGAAAGACATTTGAATTCAGGATCTCTGCTACAGAGCAGTTCTCTCATTGTACACATGCAGAAATTGAAGTCCAACTTGATGTCATGGTTTCTATGATGACTGGTGGAATCCTAGCCTTTGGACTCTGAGCCTTGGACCATACACTGGGTTTCAGAACTCTGACACACTGAGAAATGAATTGACAAGAGTTGAGCTCAGAAGCTCTTATTCTCATTCCAAAACACACATCAGTGCATCCAGGTGTCAGGCAAGCTAGAGTTCAAGGATGGTGGAATAGCTATGGTCAGGATAAGGGAGAGCAGGCCAATAGTAAGAGAAACAAGACTCTCCGACTCTCCGCTTCCTCTTCCAAGACTGAACAGCTGCAGAGGGATGGTAAATGTTTCCTTTCTGGAGTTAACTCTGGATGAACTAAAGGTGTCAAAAATATAGATGAAAGAAAAAACATGTAGACACTAAAACTGACTCTCTTTGCCCAAGTGAAACAGATGGCTGGAAAAAGTCAAAGAAACTGGGTCGAAGACAAAACGGGTGGTCCCAGGGAGGCTGAGATGTTGTCGTATTGATTTGTCTAAGCTTTGGAAAATAACAATTAAACCAAAGTAATTCAGATTGCTGGGGACTGCGATCAGAATGACTGAATGAGGATCCAGGGAAAGAGATTGTCAGTGGAGCCAGTGACTTGAAAGAAAGTAAGAAGAACAAAAAATGAGCCACACGAAATAGGAACAAGAAAGCTAGAATATCTTATATCAGTGATTCCTATTTGATAAAAGACAGAGGACAAAAATCCTATCAATGGTCACATACCAAGTAGGAAAGAGAGAGAAAGCAAGAAATAGAATCTACTCAAATTTTACAGGGTCCGTGTTAATTCCATGCATTTGGGGATCTCAATAAGAGGTAGGTTGGAAGAGAAGAATAATCTGGAAATGGAGAGGGATATGGGTTAACTAGACATTCCTCTCCTACAGGAAAAGAGTGGTGATGCCAAATTACATAAATCTTTGATGGCTATTGATCCAAGAGATGAGAGCTTTTAGATCTTACAGAGATCTCAAGGAGCAGTAATTCTGGAGGCTGGTGGGTGCTGTAGGTAGACTGAAGGAAAGCTACAGTTTGTATTAAATAGCTAGGAGGAGAAGGAGGGTGAGGAGAATAAATTACAGCCTCTAAGAGAAGGTGCTTGAGAGGGATGACTAGGTAGTTCAGGTATTTAAATTCCACACTCCACAAGAGAACTAGATTTATCAGAAGAGACTGCTACAGAAATCTAGATACTTGTCCTGATCCTAAACCACAGGGTTTAAAATATAGCTGAAGGCTGCTGGCATTTGTTGAAAATTGACCCATAGACATACTATTTCCTTGGCATCCAAAAATTTTTAATATATTGAAGTGAAGTGAAGTCACTCAGTCGTGTCCAATTCTTTGCGACCCCGTGGACTGTAGCCTAACAGGCTTCTTTGTCCATGGAATTCTCTAGGCAAGAATACTGGAGTGGGTTACCATTTCCTTCTCCAGGGATCTTCCTGACCCAGGGATCGAACCCAGGTCTCCCACATCGGAGGCAGACGCTTTAACCTCTGAGCCACCAGGGAAGCCCATAGTTCTTTATAAACATTTGGAATGAGGAGTTCCAAATCTGAACCTTGATTTTCTTGTGAAAGTTATAAAATCAAGCAACACCAGCAATGTTGATTTGTGGGGGCCCAATAAATTCCACCTCTTGTTTTTCTCACTCAAGTGTATGAATAAATTGAAAAATGAGAGAACAAAAGATTAAAGCAGGCAAGGCAAAGGTCAAAAGATCTCATTTTGTGCTCAAAAACTCTAAGATGAAAGATGTGGGTTAGGTGAGAAGAAACAATGAGCTTCTTGATGCCAAACCCCAGAAAAAGTCAGGCTTATTTATCTAGTCCCAGATAGTACTGGACTAACTGCAGACCTCTCCATGAGGGGACTTGACTCATTAATACTTTGCCACATGGAGGAGCAGACCTGCCCCTTCTCACACAGGCAAGTGCCAGAGAAAAAGGCAAGAAAGAGGTTGAGCTTCAAAGTTCGGCTCCTCCACCAGATTTAACAAATCTGATTTTACTTATCTCCAGGTAGCAGTGCATAAGATCAGGGAGAGGGGCCAGAATGTCCCTCCACTTAGAGGAGGGAGAAACAAGATTTTTCTTCACCCCCTAAACCCATCTACCTTGCTCATGGGGCCACAGCAGTTCCTGTATCTGTTGTCATTGAGCAAACGTTCTCCAGCTCACTGCAGTCCCAACCATGTACTTCTTACTCATATCATAGCCAGTTTGTTTCATTCACTTGCATTATCTGCCTTGCCCTTCTGGTATTTGTTTGCAACCATTGGTATTGTTGAGAGTTGTCAGTGTGGTCATCATACCACACAAATGGTTAGTCAGTCGGTCAGTCAGTTCAGTTGCTCAGTTGTGTCCAACTCTTTGCGACCCCATGAATCACAGCACGCCAGGCCACCCTGTCCATCACCATCTCCCGGAGCTCACTCAGACCCACGTCCATTGAGTCCGTGATGCCATCCAGCCATCTCATCCTCTGTCATCCCCTTCTCTTCCTGCCCCCAATCCCTCCCAGCATCAGAGTCCTTTCCAATGAGTCAACTCTTCGCATGAGGTGGCCAAAGTACTGGAGTTTCAGCTTTAGCATCGTTCCTTCCAAAGAAATCCCGGGACTGATCTCCTTCAGAATGGACTGGCTGGAGCAAAATGATTCCAACTTCACCTCTAAGAATCAGAGAGTAGAATTTAAAGGTTTCTGGTCTTCAATAGAGGCCATCTGATGTGAACAGCTGACTCATTGGAAAAGACCCTGATGCTAGGAAAGACTGAAGGCACAAGAAGAGGGCGGCAGAGGATGAGATGGTTGGATGGCATCACGAATTCAATGGACATGAATTTGGGCAAGTTCCAGGAGATGGTGAGAGGCAGGGAAGTCTGGTGTGCTGCAGCCCGTGGGGTCACAAAGAGTAGGACGTAACTTTGTGACTGAACAACAACAGACAACTGAAATAGACTGAGTCAAGTAAGGATGTATGTCAGGGCTACACTGGAAACTCAAAATCTACCCACATCAAGACTGCTTTTATTGAATATGGGGGCTGTAAGTATATTGGGAAAATACGGGGCTTTAAGCAAACAGGAGAATGTAGATGAGGGGGAAAATAAAATAAGGCGCGAAGTTGCACAGTCCTTACTTCCTTCTCATGGCCTTCCCCTTACTGCATTCTAATGGCCTCTGTGTTTATCTCATGTATGATTACATTCTTTATGGCCTGGATACAGGGGACACTGAATATCTTTTTAATAAACACATGAATAACAAACCAAGAATGATGTCTTAAGGAAGAAACTGTTTAGGAAAAGTGATGAGGAAATACTTTATCAAATAGGAGTTTATTGTTGATCTAGAACAGAGGAGTAGAGGCAAAAGTCAAAGGATGATGTGTTGAACAAGCTTCAATTCCCTTGCAAAATCTTCCCTGATTTTCTCACCATATGAAACCACAGCAAACTGAGCAAACTGTCATCTGACACCACTATTGCTTACTGCTAGGTCACTTCAGTCGTGTCCGACTCTGTGCAACCCCAGAGATGGCAGCCCACCAGGCTCCCCCGTCCCTGGGATTCTCCAGGCAAGAACACTGGAGTGGGTTGCCATTTCCTTCTCCAGTGCATGAAGGTGAAGTCGCTCAGTCGTGTCCGACTCTTAGCGACCCCATGGACTGCAGCCTACCAGGTTCCTCCATCCATAGGATTTTCCAGGCAAGAGTACTCGAGCGAGGTGCCATTGCCTTCTCCATTGCTTACTGACACTGTACAAATATTTCTCATACTATATAACTTATCAAACAGAATAAATAAAATGGGGATTTGCATATTAAAAACAGTCTCACTCCTCTGAAAATTCAAGAGGAAGGAGACAGACAATATACAAATAAACAGATGAGCATATAAAACATAGCAGGTTGTTGTAAAAACTTTGTATGTATGCTCAGTCACTCCAATCATGTCTGATTCTTTGCAACCCCATGAACTGTAGCCCACCAGGCTCCTCTGTCCATGGAGTTCTCCAGGCAAGAATACTGGAGTGGATTGCCATTTCCTACTCCAGGGATCTTCCTGAACAAGGGATCGAAACCATCTCTCTTACATCTACACTAGTGGTGGATTCTTTACCTCTGTGCCACTGGGGAAAACTATGAATGCTTTGAAACAAACTAAATGAAGTGAAACAGAGAAATGATATCCTATGACCACTCTGTATATCCTACTGAAAACAGACACTAGGGCCAAAAGATTGGAAGCTGATAGACCGCTTAGGAAACTACTACAAAAGATGGTGATAGTTTAGACCGTCTTGATAGTAATGGACATTGTGAGAAGGGATTGCCTCTTTAAAAATAGATTTTGATGGAAGGACAACAGTATCTACTAATGGTTTGGATGTGGGTTATAAGAAAAGAAAGTGGTCGAGGATCCCAAGCTAGTTAGCTTGGGCAGATGGTTGAATGGAGTGCCAAAATACTAAGCAGCCAGAAAACATGGCTGGAACAGGTTTAGGTAAGAGGAAATATCCTTTGGTAATTAACTGGTTTCTTATCTAGCTTCCTGCACTATTTTGTGGACTCCTCCATGACAGGATTTTTGTCTCCTTGCCATGTTCACAGTATCTTGTACCACATTTGACACACAAAGATCATTTATTTTCTTACTGTTTGATGAATAAATGAGCTACTTGGAAACATAGAATATTTTTATTTCTTAAATTCAATACTATAAACTTCACAGGAGGCATGGTCTTATTTTGTTACCACTGAATCCCCAGGATCTAAAATAAAAGCCAGTAAAAATGTTGACTACATAGTTTCTGTGCTGTTCTTCCTACTGATACTTCTGCTCTCTGTATCTGGTTCTGGTTAGTCTGAAGGAAATACAAAAGTAAATTAATATACATTTTTGGCATGTTCTTAATCACTTAATTGGTGAAAAAGTTGCTTTAGAAAATGAAATTCATATTCCTTATTACTAACTGATGGTCATTAATACTGGCAAATCTAACGGTTTCAAATATCAAACTCTCTCCCTGAACTTTTGGTCATTGCATGTCCTTTTCTCATTTTACTAGAATTTCCTTTAGAAAGTCACTAGAATGTCAGGGAATACTTCCAAGCACTCAGACATGTTCTTGTGGTTTAAAGGGACAGCTATCTGGCTCTGTATTTAAATCTTATTAAGATGCTAAACAAATTATTGAACTGATTCTAATTTTCTGTAGTTTAAAAATCACTTTTAAACATCCATCTTTGTGCTGGACAGTGGCCAAAGCTAGCAAATGCATCTCAGCTGGGGAGCAAGCTGCCACTTCTTCCCTTAGATCCTCTTTCAACACTCGAGATTGGCTCACACATGGTGAAGAGCTAAAAGTCAGACTCGTCCTTGAATCTTCCTTTTGTTGTAGGGCAGATTTTCTAAATTGCCTTTTTCAGAACACCACACTCTATGAAAATAAATTTTGGAAACTGTAGTCTACTCCCTCCGAGAGATTAATAATGAATCTAAATACCCTGTGGTTAAAAGAAATCAACTTTAAATCTATTGCTTCTTAAACCCACATGACTGCAGAATGTTCTTTATAAAGAAGCATCATTAATAAGTTTTAAGAAATAGTGGGTTACAAAGTTCACTTTGTGAATGCTCATCTTAAAAGGTATGTATTAACATATAAGTGGTGGAGATTCCAGTGTCTATTCTGGAGTTGGTTTTTGTCCCCACCCCACCCCCGCCCCCCGCCCCTCCAGGGGAGAATTACCTAAAGGGAAGAATCCAGAAAACTATAGCTGTTGATAACACTGCTTTCTCATCAGCTCAAGTTTTCTGGACTCTTCCCTTTAAGTAACTCTCCCCTGGAAAAAACAAACACACACGAAAAACTCCAGGATAGGCACTGGAATCTCCACCACTTATAGAATGGGATAATAGGGAAAAATTGTTGTTCTGAAAGATGCTTCAAGATTTTGTCTTAGTTTTGTCACTTGTACTTATGTGATTTTAGAGGGTAGGTTTTTACATTACTTGATTCTCAGTTTTCACATTTTAAAAACCAAGAATGATAAGCTGTATCCTACTCATCATTCATGACAGCTATGAGAATTAAGTGCATACTAGAGACATTTATAAAGTGCTACAGATTATACAAATAAAAGGATAATTGTAAAATTTCCAGAAGGGTTTTCTCCTAATCAATATTGTTCAAGAAAGATACAATGTGAGCCACAAATATATTTTTAGTTTTCAAGTAACTACATTTTAAAAGCAAAAAAGAAAGAGATGAACTTAATTCTAACAATATGTTTTATTTAACTCAACATTTCTAAACTATTAATATAAACTAAGCAACATAATTAATTTTAAAATAATCAAATACATTACTTTCTAATTTTTTGTACCCAGTCTTTGAAATCCAGTATGTGTTTTATACTTCTCATCTCATCTCAGACTAGCCACATTTCAAGTGCTCACTAGCACATCTTACCAGTATGGCTATTAGCACAGCTCTATACAAAATTTTGTCTTTAGAAAGCTAGTGCCTTTGTTCTAGTAGATTCCAGAGTAGTCATTTTTCCATTATTATAATCCATTCTGGAGGCTTTATAGGGAAATCCTTCTCACATCTCATCACTTCAACACTGACTCTTCTGCCCCCTTCTTCCACACTTGAGGAGTCATGATTACATAGGATCTACCAGATAGTCCAGGATTATCTCTTTATTTCAAGGTCAGTTGATTAGTAACCTTAATTCCACTACCTTAATTCACCTTTATTATGTAATGTAAGATATTTACAGCTGCCAGAGATTAGAACATGGGTATTTGGGGGAGGCCATTGTTCTGTCTACAACACTCTCTTCAAAAATATTATGCAAATTGTTTTTCCTGGCTCTAGTTGAAATCTCAGGCAGGTCACATGGATGTTTCCAGTTCATAATTTAAGAAAAATATTCCCAGTGAATATTCTCAACATTTTAAACTGATGCTCGATCTTAACTTCTCCTCTCTCTCTGATTAGTTCCGGCACAGGCCTGGAAATCTGGTATGGGCAAGGAGGTAGAGTGAGCGAGGGAGTGTAAGTCACTCAGTCGTGCCTGACTCTTTGTGACCCCATGGACCATACAGCTCATGGAATTCTCCAGGCCAGAATACTGGAGTGGGTAGCCTTTCCTTTCTCCAGGGGATCTTCCCAACCCAGGGATCAAACCCAGGTCTCCCATATTGCAGGCAGATTCTTTACCAGCTGAGCCACAGGGAAGCCCAAGGAGGCAGATAAATGGTTAATTTCTACATACTTCTTGACTACCTCTTCCCCATGTCAATAGCTGCTATTTCCCTCCTAGCCAGGATCCTGGAGTAACACTGCTTTATAGGCTCGAACCTCTGGCATTAGTGCCCTTTAAAGCCAGATGCAATTATTGGCTTTGTTTCATTGGGTGAACTCCTTAAGATCCTCCACCAGGAACCTACACCTGCAGGCCCCCTGATATGGTCAGTGCTTCCTCTCAGTTGGAAGCTACAACTCCCCTCACAGTGCTGGGGTTCCAGCATCCCTGCCCGCTACTGGAGTCACCAGGCAGTAGAACTGCACAGCTGACCCCAGGCTCTCTCTCCTCCATGGTGAAAATATAACTTGCTCCCCATGCTGCCCTTCAGTTCAGTTCAGTCGCTCAGTCATGTCCGACTCTTGGTGACCCTGTGAACTGCAGCACGCCAGGTCTCCCTGTCCATTGCCAACTCCTGGAGTTTACTCAAACTCACGTCCATTGAGTCAGTGATGCCATCCTCCCATCTCATCCTCTGTCGTCCCCTTCTCCTCCCACCTTCAGTCTTTCCCAGCATCAGGGTCTTTTCAAATAAGTCAGTTCTTCACATCAGGTGGCCAAAGGATTGTAGTTTCAGCTTCAGCATCAGTCCTGCCAATGAATATTCAGGACTGATTTCCTTTAGGATGAACTGGTTGCATCTCCTTGCAGTCCAAGGGACACTCAGGAGTCTTCTCCAACACCACAGTTCAAACACATCAATTCTTTGGCGCTCAGCTTTCTTTATAGTCCAACTCTCACATCTATACGTGACTACTGGAAAAACCATAGCTTTGACTAGATGGACCTTTGTTGGCAAAGTAATGCTACCCTTAGGACAATCTAGTTATAATTTAGGACAGTCAGACTATCTAAGCCTGAATAACATAACTGAAGTTCATCAAACTCCAAGAAGTTGCATGAATCACTCCAAGTGATTTCCATAAATTTTCTTTCATTGGCTTAAGTCAAGACAGAACACTCCCCCTCTGAGAGACATGAAGCAACAAAAAATAAAGCACAGAAGTAACAATTTTTAAAATAATCCCCCTTGCTTTCTTCTTCGTAGTAAATCTGAAGTTGGATAGTGGGTAAGACTAGGCAGAACTCTTTCTGCAATCCCTTACTGTGCCACAGACGGGCAGGCAAGCACTGGCAGCTTCTTAGGGATGACTCTTGGTAGCTACTGAATTGCTCTTGACCTTGGTGGTCTCAGTGAATTGAGATATATCTATATCCTATAGTAAAATTCTTATATTTATGCAAGTATAATACATATTTTAAACAAATTGCTTGGACATGGACACTTCTAGTGTAGAGAGCCCTATCCCAAGGATCTTTTTTGAGCCTATTGAAATATAAAAGCCTTGCATGTTATAGCCAAGGAAGGAGGAAGAGTATGAATATGGGGCCATGGAACACTGAGAGAAGAGTAGGAGAACTTAGGATAATCTCTACGGAGACATATGGATTAGTTTCTTTCCCATTCCTAAGCCCTTGTTCTACTATCTTGCCTCCCTACCATTTGGAAGGGTGTTGACCAAGAAATAGAGGAGATATTTTGTTGGAGACCCTGATCAGAAATAATGTTCATTTGGGCCAACCTGACAGGTTGGTACAGAGTGGGAAAAAAGATACTTTTCTCACCTCTGCTTAAAACCTAAGACCACTCTGGCATTCCAAGATCTCGTGGCCTCATAAATGGGAGATAGCACTTCAGACATGGGCACATTTATCCCCATGCAAGCAGCAGGAACAGCAACAATGACACCAGCAGCCCTCATCAAATCAGAATAGAAAAGGGAGATTAAGTAGATCCTGCTGCTGACTACATGCTAAGCAATAAGTAAACGCCTGCATACAAAAGTAGGAAGCTCGCTGGTAGAAAAGAAACTAAGAAACTTTAGGTTATCGATGTCAATATGACTTTATGTCCCCAAACTGGAAAGGGTAGGGACATTTGGGATACATAGGATATTACAGTTTATAATGGACTTATTTTACAATTTGAGGTAACTAAAAAACAGGCAGATTTTAGGCCATTTGGATAAAAGACAAACTAGGAAACTATCACCCCCTAGGCAAGAAACTGTACCGAACCTTTAATATACTGACAGTGCAGAACTTGTTTCTCTTGCCCAACTGAGAGCTTATCCTGAGGATTACCATTTATATGACTCTAATCTTCAGATAGAAAAAAACCAATTCAAATATTTTAAAAATAAGCATCACTTATAACACAGAAAAACATTTCTAGATGCAGGGCTGTGCTTTTCAGTTTTGTTCAGATATGCAATACAGCACAGCAGAGATCTGTTCTGAATCACTAGGGGTAGGGATCACTAGAGCCAGATATGCATATATCACCCGCATCTTATTTTCATCTCCCCTTTGATAATATTTAGATCATCTGTCTTCCATCCAGAACTTAAGGGCTTGGAAGAGAACTGAGGAAGAAAATGAAGTTTGCAAAGTCTTTGTGATGTTTGAGGAATACAAAGAAAGAACATAACAAAATGAAAGGGGAAAGGCATTTTCAGGCTTAAGTAAAGATTTTGAGTAGACTACTTTTTCCCTAATGATGATTAGATAGTCCTGAAACTCTAAATATTCACCTGTCATTCCTTTTGAAATGCACGTCTCTCTGGATTTCTGTGCTGCTACACTCCCCTACCCACTTCCTTCTCTCTTCATCCTCGGTGCTGTTCCTTGATACCTTCAATTTTCTGCCCTCTTATTAGTTGTAAAGTTTGTGAAAGTGTTAGTTGCTCAGTCGTATCCGACTCTTTGTGATCCCGTGGATGGTAGCCTGCCAGGCTCCTCTGTCCATGGGGATTCTCCAGGCAAGAATACTGGAATGGGTTACCATTCCCTTCTCCAGGGAATCTTCCTGACCCAGGGATTGAACCCAGGTCTCCCCACATTGCAGGCAAATTCTTTACCTCCTGAGCCACGGTGAAAGCACTCTTCAAATTTCCAAGCTCTGTTATATTAAGATATTTTAATATCTTTTATTCTCCCTTCCTAAGCAAGATTTCTAGGCAGTGTTTCACACCAATAGTTCCAGTCACTGGATGAGCCATAAAAATGTGTTCCATCATGCTCCTTCACGTCCTCTCTTTGTCCATCTTGGTTTCGTCATCTAATACAAATTGTTGTTGTTGTTTAGTTGCGAAGTCTGACTCTTTGCAACCCCATGGACTGCAGCCTGCCTGGCTCCTCTGTCTGTTAGATTTCCTAGGCAAGAACATTAGAGTGGGTTGCCATTTCCTTCTCCAGGGATCTCCCCAACTCAGGGATGGAACCTGTGTCTCCTTCATTGGCAGATGGATGCTTTACCACTGAGCCACCAGGGAAGCCCATGTCTCCTTCTCTTTAACCCCTGCATCCAATTAGCCGAACAGTGCCATTGTTTTAATCCCTGCCTTGTTTCCTGCTGCTATTTCCTCTTTTCCATCTCTCCCATCTCGTTTATAGCACCCCATCTTCTGCAGTAACTTCCTGTACTCCCTTCTTCTCAATACCCTCCCTTTGTCGTCCTGCTCTAGTCATCTTACTCATCTTTCAAACAACGAATGCAGTCGTAAGACCTGCTGAGGTCACCTTTGCTAGTGTTCCATCTTCTCAAATAAAAAAGCCCAAGTACTTGATAAGTCTCCATCCTTCACAGTTGAAGCCAAGATTGCTTTATTAGTACTTCTCAGTATACTGTTGCTGCTTTGTTAATCTTGCACAATTCTGCAGCTCCTACGTCTGCTTTATTCCTCTGTTTACCCATCAGCCTCTGAACAAAATATATAAAGTATACATAAATAATAGGTTAAATTTGGCTGAGCTCAGGTCATTCGCTTTGTGTGAAATATCTTATTGGTACACACACTGAATAATGACAAGAGCAACAACAACTACATTTATTGAGCACTTACTATTAGCGAGTGCTGTTCAAAGAGCTTGTTGTTTATTAAGTCACTTACCTCTCAAGTCTCTGAAGTAAGTAGCATGATTTCCATTTTATAGATGAGAACACCAAAGCATAATGTGTTTAAGTAACTTAGCCAAAGTCACAGTGCTGATAAACTAAAGTTCAGTTAAACTAAGTCTAACTAAAATTCAGTTAAAACTGAATTCTGATATCAGCAAGGTGTGTCATTTCTTTTGATTATTACGGCTATGTCATGAGGTAGGAATTATCATATAAATGTCATAAGAAATTGAGCTTTACAGAGATCTGCCTCTAAGTTGTCAATCTCTTTCGCTTTCTTTCAAAATTTTTGACTATTTCTATCATAAAATGCTTCTTCTCACATGACGGTAAAACATAAGCTTTACTGTTAAACTGAAATTTGAGGATCTCCCACTTAATGCAGTATTGTTTTCTCCATGATGTGTTCTGGCCAAAGGATGATGCTAATGGGCTTGGGTTGCATAAGAACCACTAAGGGTTTGTAAGAACCACTAAGCTATGAATATTCTGCGACATACGACTAGCATAAGTTCTGATAGCATCACTGACTAAGATAAATGCTATTTAACATCCAGTCTATGGACTATATAGTTCAGTCAGTTCAGTCGCTCAGTCATGTCCAACTCTTTGCATCCCCATGGACTGCAGCACACCAGGCTTCCCTGTCCATCACCAACTCCCAGAGTTTACTCAAACTCATGTCCATTGAGTCAGTGATGCCATCCAACCATCTCAACTTCTGTCATCCCCTTCTCCTGACTTCAGTCTTTCTCAGCATCAGGGCCCTTTCAAATGACTCAGTTCTTCACATCAGGTGGCCAAAGTATTAGAGTTTCAATTTCACCATCAGGCCTTCCAATGAATATTCAGGACTAGTTTACTTTAGGATAGACTGGTTGGATCGCCTTGCAGTCCAAGGGACTCTCAAGAGTCTTCCCCAACACCACAGTTCAAAAGCATCAATTCTTTGGCACTCAGCTTTCTTCACATTCCAACTCTCACATCCATACATGACTACTGGAAAAACCAAAGCCTTGACTAGATGGACCTTTGTTGACAAACCAATGCCTCTGCTTTTTAATATGCTGTCTAGGTTGGTCATAACTTTTATTTCAAGGAGCAAGCATCTTTTAATTTCATGGCTGCAGTCACCATCTGCAGTGATTTTGGAGCTCCAAAATAGTCTCTCACTGTTTCCATTATTTCCCCATTTATTTGTCGTGAAGTGATGGGACCAGATGCCATGATCTTAGTTTTCTCAATGGTGGTTTTAAGCCAACTTTTTCACTCTCTTCTTTCACATTCATCGAGAGGTTCTTTAGTTCTTCTTCACTTTGTGCCATAAGGGTGGTGTCATCTGCACATCTGAGGTTATTGATATTTCTCCCGGCAATCTTGATTCCAGCTTGTGCTTCATCCAGCCTGGCATTTTGCATGATGTACTTTGCATATAAGTTAAAAAAAAAAAAACAGAGTGACAATGTACAGCCTTGACGTACTTACTCCTTTCCTAATTTTGAAAGAGTCTGTTGTTCCATGTCCAATTCTAACTATTGCTTTGTGACCTACATATAGATTTCTCCGGAGGCAGGTCAGGTGGTCTGGTATTCCCATCTTTTTCAGAATTTTCCATGGTTTGTTGTGATCCACACAGTCAAAGGAGTTGGTGTAGTCAATAAACAGAAGTAGGTGTTTTTCTGGAACTCTTTTGCTTTTTGATGATGCAACAGATGTTGGCAATTTGATCTCTGCTTCCTCTGCCTTTTCTAAATCCAGCTTGAACATCTGGAAATTCACAGTTCATGTACTCTTGAAGCCTGGCTTGGAAAATTTTGAGCATTACTTTGCTAGCGTGTGAGATGAGTGGTTCCAAATAGGAAAAGGGGTGCGTCAAGGCTGTATTTTGTCACCCTGCTTATTTAACGTATATGCAGAGTACATCATGAGAAATGCTGGACTGGAAGAAACACAAGCTGGAGTCAAGATTGCCAGGAGAAATATCAATAACCTCAGATATGCAGATGACACCACTCTTCTGGCAGAAAGTAAAGAATAGCTAAAAAGCTTCTTGATGAAAGTGAAAGAGGAAAGTGAAAAAGTTGGCTTAAAACTTAACATTCAGAAAACGAAGATCATGGCATCCGATCCAATCACCTCATGGGAAATAGATGGGGAAACAGTGGAAACAGTGTCAGACTTTATTTTGAAGGGCTACAAAATCACTGCAGATGGTGACTGCAGCCATGAAATTAGAAGATGCTTACTCCTTGTAAGAAAAGTTATGACCAACCTAGATAGCATATTCAAAAGCAGAGACATTACTTTGCTGACCAAGATCCATCTAGTCAAGGCTATGGTTTTTCCTGTGGTCATGTATGGATATGAGAGTTGGACTGTGAAGAAGGCTGAGCGCTGAAGAATTGATGCTTTCTAGTCCATTCTGGAGGAGATCAACCCTGGCTGGGTGCTCTTTGGAAGAAATGATGCTAAAGCTGAAACTCCAGTACTTTGGCCACCTCATGAGAAGAGTTGACTCATTGGAAAATACCCTGATGCTGGGAGGGATTGGGGGCAGGAGGAAAAGGGGATGACAGAGGATGAGATGGATGGATGGCATCACGGACTCAACGGAGGTGAGTCTGAGCGAACTCCGGGAGATGGTGATGGACAGGGAGGCCTGGCATGCTGCGATTCATGGGGTCGCAAAGGGACAGACACCACTGAGCTATTGAACTGAACTGAACTGAACTGAACTGAGATGCGTGCAATTGTGCAGTAGTTTGAACATTTTTGGCATTGCCTTTCTTTGGGATTGGAATGAAAACTGACCTTTTCCAGTCCTGTGGCCACTGCTGAGTTTTCCAAATTTGCTGGCACAGTGAGTGCAGCACTTTCACAGCATCATCTTTCAGGATTTGAAATTGCTCAACTAGAAGTCCATCACCTCGACTAGCTTTGTTCATAGTGATGCTTCCTAAGGCCTACTTGACTTCACATTCCAGGATGTCTGGCTCTAGATGAGTGATCACACTATTGTGATTATCTGGGTCATGAAGATCTTTTTGTACAGTTCTTCTGTGTATTCTTGCCACCTCATCTTAATATCTTCTCCTTCTGTTAGGTCCATACCAGTTCTGTTCTTTATTATGCCCATCTTTGCATGAAATGTTCCCTTGGTATCTCTGATTTTCTTGATTTTCCTCTCTTTGTTTTACTTCTTTCTCTTTGAGGAAGGCTTTCTTATCTCTCCTTGCTATTCTTTGGAACTCTGCATTCAGATGGGTATACCTTTCCTTTTCTAATTTGCCTTTAGCGTCTCTTCTTTTCTCAACTATTTGTAAGGCCTCCTCAGACAACCATTTTGCCTTTTTGCATTTCTTTTTCTTGGAGATGGTCTTGATCACTGCCTCCTATACAATGTAACAAATTCTGTCCGTAGTTCTTCAAGCACTCTATCAGATCTAATGCCTTGAATCTATTTGTCACTTTCACTGTATAATCATAAGAGACTTGATTTAGGTCATACGTGAATGTTCTAGTGGTTTTCCCTACTTTCTTCAATTTAAGTCTATGGCAATAAGGAGTTCATGATCTGAGCCACAGTCAGCTCTCAGTCTGGTTATTGATAACTGTATAGAGCTTCTCCATTTTTGGCTCCAAAGAATATAATCCATGTCATTTCATATTAACCATCTGGTGATGTCCATGCATAGAGTTGTCTCTTGTGTTGTTGGAAAAGGGTGTTTGTATGACTGTTGTGTTCTCTTGGCAAAACTCTGTTACCTTTTGACCTGCTTTGTTTTGTATTCCGAGGCTGAATTTGCCTGTTACTCCAGGTATCTCTTCACTTCCTACTTTTGCATTCCAGTCCCCTATAATGAAAAGGATAACCTTTTTGGGTATTAGTTCTAGAAGGTCTTGTAGGTCTTCATAGAACCATTCAACTTCAGCTTCTTCAGCATTACTGGTAAGGACATAGACTTGGATTCCTCTAATACTGAATGGTTTGCCTTGGAAATGATCATTCTATTGTTCTTGGAGGAGGTGGCCAGTAACCCCACCACAGAGCCACCAGAACTTACACAGGACTGAGAAACAGTCTCTTGGAGGGCACAAACAAATATTTTGCACACTGGGACCCACAAGAAAGGAGCAGTGACTCCAAAGAGAATCACCCAGACTTGCCCCTGAGTGTCCAGGAGTCTCTGGTAAGGCATGGGTTGGTGGTGGCCTGCTGCAGGGTCAGGGGCACTGAGTGCAGCAGTGCGTGCATGGGACCTTTTGAAGGAGGTCACCATTATCTTCATTACCTCCTCCATAGTTTGGTCTCAGGTCAAACAATAGGGGAGGGAACATAGTCCCATCCAGCAACAGAAAATTGGGTTAAAGATTTACAGAGAGTGTGGCCCTGCTCATCTTAATAAGACCCAGTTTCCCCCTCAGTCAATCTCTTCCATCAGGAAGTTTCCATAAGCTTCTTATCCTTATCCATCAGAGGGCAGACAGACTGAAAACCACAGTCACAGAAAACTAATCAAACTGATCACATGGTCCACAGCCTTGTCTAACTCACAGTGACAAGACACTGTGAGCCATGCCTTGTAGGGCCACCCAAGATGGACGGGTCATGGTGGAGAATTCTGACAAAGTGTCGTCCGCTGGAGAAAGGAATAGCAAACCACTTCAGTATTCTTGCCTTGAGAACCGCATGAAGAGACCACACAGACAGTTTCTAATCTTTAGGTAGTGTTTCCAGATATGCTTTGGAAATCAATACCTTAGATGTTACAGCTACTGATTTCATATTTTAAGTTTTCCTATTGTTAAAATTTTCTTCTGAGCAAAAGAGTATATTTATGTATGAATAAGGACATTTTGGAGAAGGCAATGGCACGCCACTCCAGTACTCCTGCCTGGAAAATCCCATGGATGGAGGAGCCTGGAAGGCTGCAGTCCATGGGGTCACTGAGGGTCAGACACGACTGAGTGACTTTACTTTCACTTTTCACTTTCATGCATTGGAGAAGGAAATGGCAACCCACTCCAGTGCTCTTGCCTGCTCAAGAATCCCAGGGATGGGGGAGCCTGGTGGGCTGCCATCTATGGGGTCACACAGAGTCGGACATGCCTGAAATGACTTAGCAGCAGCAGTAAGGACATTTGACCATCGTGCTAATGAGGGACATTTTTCCCGCTGGTTGTGCAGGAGGTTGCTCTTGCCTCTTCTTCCTCTTTCTTTTAATAGTAATTTGGAAAGAGTTAATTTTCTTCTTAAAAACTATTCTCCAAATTTTCTACAGTGATGTGTATTATATAAATCTGACAAAATTATTTAATAAAAACATAACTCCTTTCTCATACCATTTGACACTGGGTTGTTAAATTAAAAAAAAAAAAGAACAGTTCTGTTGGATTAGTTTTATTGCAGTGAATTTGTTTTAGCATAAAGAAATTAATGTGTTCTCTTCATGTAAATCTTCTCATCTTGCCCTTTCTAAGGCATCAGCAGAAAAAAATCAAACCACTCAAACACTGCAAAACCATGCTTTTTTCCCCAAGCTGGCTGCTTTTCTGGGTAACTAGAGATGACATTTTGCAGCTTAGTGTCAAAGATTGAAACAAAAACTTGAACTCACACTCAGATGTTGCTCTATGTAGAATCAAAAAGCTACAAATTCAGCAACAATGTCCTGCCTTTTGGTCAGCAGCCAGAAATGAAATAACATATTTAGCCAAAAGAAAAAAAGTCAATTATGAAAGTAGTCTGGGAGATTGTAGATCACTTGAAAGTTCTGTGTCTTTCTAACGTTATTGTTTGAGAACAATGCTACAGAGGGCCAATGGGCTGTGTGCACTTCAGTAACACCCATAGTAATTGCTGGCAGATGTATCATATGATTTCTAGTCAAACTTTCAAAGCAGAGACATTTAGCTCTGTCCTGTGGATAATGAGGAACTTGTGCAGTAACCGAACCTCTAGTTACTTGCTTATATGGTGAAGGGTGAAAAGTCCCATCAAACCACAACACATACTGCAACTAACTCTATATGAAGACTTGTCTTCAGAAATCCTATTTCTGGTAAATGGCAACTCTGTTCTCCTGTCATTGATGCTCAGATCTTCAATCACCTTTGAACTCTTCTACTTCTCCATACACATTTACCATAATAAGTCTTATTTAGTCTTCTTTTGTTGATCTTCCCTCTCCCTGCTTCAGACTTAAGACTTCTTTATAGTTTTCAACAGATTTTTTTTTGCATTTTTTTAAAAGATGTTTGGATTAGAGATACTAATGTTCACCACTGAACAAATATCTCTACTTATTCTCTTACACTTTTTCCAGCTTTGTAACATCATTATAACAAATATAAAGGAAATATCTTAAGGAGGAAAGCTTATTTCAATCTTACTATTCAAACATCTCAGCAATGTTTTTTCTCAAGTCTTCTACACATTCAGTCTATTTACATAACTGTTTTCATATAATCAACTCACATACATAAACTTTTTTCTATCTTTTAATGAGAGGTTTTTCTATAAAATGATATCTAATATAAAATTATATTTAAGCATTACCATATATGGATATACAATGTTTTTAACTTTTTAAATTTTTAGTGGTTGCATGATACCCATGAGGTCAATATGTCCTTTCTTATTTAATCACATTCTTATTATTGGATAATTACACTGTTTTCAATTTTTTGATAATAAAATGATAGACCATCATTCTTTAGGTCTCTTTTCAACACTACGTCAAAGGACAAGATATATGATATTGCATGTCAGACTTGTTGCATAAACATTTAAGTGACATGAGAGGACATGAGCTAAAAATTAATAAACTGAAATATTTTTAAATTGTATATATTTTTGTAAATTGTTCATAAAAGCTTTTTTAAAATTTAACCATTCAGGTCATATTTTTATTCTGATCAATTTGTGTGCTGTTTTATGTAATGTAGAATCAAAACCTTTATCATTTTGTATAAATTTTATATGGTATTAGTCTTTTTCATTCTTTCTAACTTTAAAAGTTTTATGACTGAATCAATTGATTTTTTTTTTAAAATTTTACTTCATCATTTAAAATGTTGCACTGCTAGGATTTTATAATTACTCCAATTTATTTTTGTTAGTCATTCCATGATTTCATTTTACTTTTTACTTAACTCTTTAATCCATCTGCAGCTTTCCTAAAGTATGTTCTAGAAAGCTGAGTGCCGAAGAATTGATGCTTTTGATCTGTGGTGTTGGAGAAGATTCTTGAGAGTCCCCTGGACTGCAAGGAGATCCAACCAATCCATCCTAAAGGAGATCAGTCCTGGGTGTTCACTGGAAGAACTGATGTTGAATCTGAAACTTCAATACTTGGGCCACCTGATGTGAAGAACTGATTCATTGGAAAAGACCCTGATGCTGGGAAAGACTGACAGCAGGCGGAGAAGGGGACGACAGAGGATAAGATGGTTGGATGGCATCACTGACTCAATGGACATGAGTTTGGGTGGACTCTGGGAGTTGGTGATGGACCAGGAGGCCTAGCATGCTGCAGTCCATGGGATCACAAAGAGACACGACTGAGTGACTAAACTGAACTGAACTGGAATATGTTCTATGGTCATATTTTAGAGATTCACATGTGGAATTTTCTTCCCAAACAAATACGGGAAGAACCAGAGATCTACATTCAGTAGCTCTGAGATGAAAATATATTAAAATTATACAAATATAATTAATGTATTATTGTTTATGATTATATATGTTAAATATATTAATAATAAAACAATTATTCTTTATTATAATACATTACCCAGTTTAGAAAAGTTGCAAGTTACAGAACTGTAAATATACCACAGAGTACAAAATAAGATTTGGCTCATTTTTTCCCCCATGTTTGTGGTTTGTAATTTCTTACTTCATTAATATATCAGATAACTCCTCTATTCCCTGTGCTTTTTGGTTAATATTTTTTGGAGACAATATTTCCCATGTAAAATAGTGTCACAATTCTTGCTGTCTCTACCCGGTGTATGTCAACTTACTGTTCCATTCATCTCCCACCTACGTTACCCCATGCAGAGGTATGTAATATTGCAACAACTAACCACTGAAATGTTAGCAAGCAGTATCTCCACCCATAGAAAGAAAAAGGGTGAAATGCAGGAAGCATCTCACCAGAAAACCTCGGTGCTGAAACATAGTGCTAGTTTTTTTTTATTCCTTTACCAAGGGGACTAGCGGTTAAAAAAAAAAAAGTGATTAAGGGAGAAAATAGTAGATGAGTTTAGAGCAGTGGCCAGATTTCATACTATATGAGTTTTTGGTAAGGGTTTGGAAGTTTACTTGAATGAAATGGGAAACCATTGTCACCATATCATATGTCAAGCACTGTTGAACCATGAAGATGTAACATTACATTTTTAAGGACCTGACAATCCAATACTGAAGATAGGCAGACAGTCAAAATATTATTATATGTGATGATATACCATGCAAAGGCTATTTCCAGGGAGCAATACAGAAGGCCACCTACCCTGTCAGAGCAAGATTTATCCAAACTGAGGAAGAAGCAAAGGAAAAATGAGGAATCAATCTCATCTTTCTTCTTTCCTCAGAGTTTTAATTGCTAATGGGCCCCAACAATTGGACTTCAGTTCAGTTCAGTCACTCAGTCGTGTCCGACTCTTTGCAACACCATGAATCGCAGCACGCTAGGGCTCCCTGTCCATCACCATCTCCCAGAGTTCACTCAAACTCACGTCCGTCGAGTCAGTGATGCCAACCAGCCATCTCATCCTCTGTCATCCCCTTTTCCCCCTGCCCCCAATCTCTCCCAGGATCAAGTCTTTTCCAATGAGTCAACTCTTTGCATGAGGTGGCCAAAGTCCTGGAGTTTCAGCTTTCACATCATTCCTTCCAAAGAACACCCAGGGCTGATCTCCTTTAGAATGGACTGGTTGGATCTCCTTGCAGTTCAAGGGAACTCTCAAGAGTTTTCTCCAACACCACAGTTCAAAAGCATTAATTCTTTGGTGCTCAGCTTTCTTCACAGTCCAGCTCTCGCATCCATACATGAACAATGAGACTAGGGCCCTTCTAATTCTAGTGTCAGTCTTAGAAGGATATCCAAACATTATTTCACAGAGACCTAGGAAGACTTAGAATATATTGCTGCTACATTGCTAGCAACCTGGTTCTTCATGGGTTCTCCAAATTACATCTCTCCTATTTCCTGACCTCTGCCTCTTGGAAAACATCTATTTGAATGAGTGTTTTTACAATTTCTCTGATTAGCACTTCTCTTTCCTACAAACTCTTATCTCTCCTCTTATTCATTGGGGCTATCAGTCAATGGTCAGAGAAACAGAAACAACTATGAGCATTTTAGGCAGAGAGAGAGAGAGATTAATAATATAGGGATTTATTTACAAAATATTAGAAAATCTAAGAAACACAAGAGGAAAGTTCATGTTGCCCAGACACCTGTAACCAGAGGGAGTTCTGCCCACAGCCACAGAAGCCAGCATTCTCTGAGATGCAGGAAGAGGGTGCCTTTCCACTGCTGCTCAGGAGACCATGAGCCCCCGCCCCCACTTCCTACTGCTGTGACCAGTGCTAGAAATGGTATCTACCTTCCTCGGGGCTTCTAATCCATGTGAGTGTTTGCCACTAAGCTAATAGAAATATAGCTGTCAAATAATGTGATATTCATCCTTATTTGCCAAGGACTTTTCCAGGTTTTAGCAGTGAAAGTCTCATGTCCCTAGAAACCTTCAGTTCCAGGCAAACTGGGACTGTTGATATCCAATTGACAAGACAATTTGGGAAATGTAGTTTTCAGGCTTCCAGCCTATACAGCACTAAAGAAAGTACAGAAAAGTTGCTGAGACTGAGTACTAGCAGACATTTGTCTGAAAGAGTTCCTTTAAAGAAAATTACAGATGACTCAGAACCAAAATCTCATTTCTACTTAGATGGGAACATAACTCACTATATGGAACTCTTGTGCTATGCTGCAGTAAATACACTGATGGAAAAGACTTGTTGATTCAAATTGAGCTACTATGATGATGAAACTCTGAGAAGCAATAAGCCAGACTTTGAGTATGGGATTTTTGTGAGAATAAGTTAGATAATTATTATATAATATCCATGGCACATTGCCGACATTGAACAACTATGCAACAAAGTCAACTAGTACCACTAACAACAGAATCTGAGACCAGTTGTCTTTTTCTGATGAGTAAAAACAAGCTGTACAAAAATAATTAAAATGAGGCCAAGTGGAAAAAGAACAATAAAAACTCATTCACTGGTTGACTTCTCCAGTTTCAAAAGATAAACAGACAATATGTTTTGTGACCAGTTCCATTCTTCCTCCCAGAATGTAAATCTAAGCATTTCTAGCCCTCTCAGAGAGGAAGGCAAACACATCTTCCTGATATAATTGTGGCTATGTGCTTGGCTTATTCTAAGCTTCTGCACAAGGAAACTATAAGCAAAGTGAAAAGACAGCCTTCAGAATGGGAGAAAATAATAGCAAATGAAGCAACTAACAACTAATCTCAAAAATATACAAGCAGCTCCTGCAGCTCAACTCCAGAAAAATAAACGACCCAATCAAAAAAATGGGCCAAAGAACTAAATAGACATTTCTCCAAAGAAGACATACAGATGGCTAACAAACACATGAAAAGATGCTCAACATCACTCATTATCAGAAAAATGCAAATCAAAACCACAATGAGGTGCCATTTCATGCTAGTCAGAACAGCTGCGATCTAAAAGTCTACAAGCAATAAATGCTGGAGAGGGTGTGGAGAAAAGGGAACCCTCTTACACTGCTGGTGGGAATGCAAACTAGGACAGCCACTATGGAGAACAGTGTGGAGATTCCTTAAAAACTGGAAATAAAACTGCTTTATGACCCAGCAATCCCACTGCTGGGCATACACACTGAGGAAACTAGAACTGAAAGAGATACGTGTACCCCAATGTTCACCGCAGCACTGTTTATAATAGCCAGGACATGGAAGCAACCTAGATGTCCATCAGCAGATGAATGGATAAGAAAGCTGTGATATATATACACAATGGACTATTACTCAGCTAATAAAAAGAATACATTTGAATCAGTTCTATTGAGGTGGATGAAACTGGAGCCTATTATACAGACTGAAGTAAGCCCGAAAGAAAAACACCAATACAGTATACTAACATATATATATGGAATTTATATTTATATGGAATTATGCGGGACAGCAAAAGAGACACAGATGTATAGAACAGTCTTTTGGACTCTGTGGAAAACGGAGAGGGTGGGATGATTTGGGAGAATGGCATTGAAACATGTATAATATCATATAAGAAGTGAACTGCCAGTCCAGGTTCAATGCAGGATACAGTATGCTTGGGGCTGGTGCACTGGGATGACCCAGAGGGATGGTACGGGGAGGGAAGAGAGAGTGGGGTTCAGGATAGGGAACACGTGTATACCTGTGGCAGATTCATGTTGATGTATGGCAAAACCAATACAATATTTTACAGTAATTAGCCTCCAATTAAAATAAATAAATTTAAATTTAAAAAAATAAACCCACTGAAAATATAAAAAAGAAAAAAAAACTTCCCTGTCCAGCATACAGGCCAAACAGAAGATAAAAAACATAAATAATAGTATGATATAATTTAAAAAAATAGAAAAGGTTGAGTTTTGAGTATCTATCACCTTTGTTGCTAATATAGTTTATTTCATAATAAATTTACATAAATTAATTTTTTTAATAAATAAATAAAAGCAAATAACTGCCTCATTCATTCCTACCTAAGAGCTCTTGCTATGCAAAAAGATGAGAAACACTCCACTGTCAAAACACAATGTAGGACTTACCTGCTGACTCAGTGGTAAAGAATCTGCCTGCCAGTGCAGGAGACGTGGGTTCAGTCCCTGATATGGGAAGTCCCCACATGCTGTGGAGCAGCTAAGCTCATGTGCCTGTGTGCTAGAGTCTGGGAGATGTAACTACTGAGCCCACACACCCTAGAGCCCATGCTCCACAACAGAAGAAGCTACCGCAATGAGAAGCCCACGTACCACAGCTAGAGAAAAGTCCACACCCATCAACGAAGACCCAGCACAGTCATAAATAAATTTAAAAATTTTAATTACACTCAACAAAGCAAAAGTTGAGTCTCATTTTAAACATTAAACAATTTCATACCAGTCCTTGGCACCAACAGAAATTCACTGCATGTCCACTGGGAACATAACCCTTGCTTGGCAATGATTTTACTTGCATGGCCTTTTTAAATGTCACATAAATGTCTTTAGCTTCCATACTTCCATTTTTGTATCCTCAAGCTAACACAAGACAACTAGAATGATTGATAAGAAAGCGTTGTTTATAAAGCAGTATGATAGAATCTAGAAATAAGTGCCCTGACCCCAGACAGCAGACAGCTCTTCCAGGCCTCTTGGTCATCCACACAAAGTTGTGAAGAGAAGGGCTCTTAGAGCCCGACACCATTGACTCTCAGGATGAAACTCAGGCTCATCCATTAACCAGAGCCTTCCTTGTGTGTTCTTGGTTTACAATCCCTTATTCTGGCTGCCAGACAGGGCACTCACAGCTTTTTAACCTGAACAGACAGAGCCCACCTGTTTATCTATCCTGGGGCTCTGACATCTGATGCTCAGCTGTGATGATGCCAGAAGAATGGACTCCTGAAGCATCGCTTCAGGGACTCCCAGGGAAGAGTCCCCAGGGAGGGACACATATCCTGGATCACAGAGGAGGCAGGCTCTCGGGAAAGGCAGTCAAGGCTGCAAGGGAGCTCAGTAAGAAGAGTTTTGCTGAGTGTGCTCATGTGATTTGGGGTTGTAGAAGGAATAAAGTGTTGCTAAAGGACCATTTACTTCTCAGCAAAGGCAATAACAGGGTTGCATATCTTCTTTTTAAGATTTGTTACAGCTGCTCTCCATACCTTATATGAACAATATCTACATGTGCTCTCTTAGCTCTTTCTCATTAATGCTCTGCTGAATGCTCCTCTTTCATCCATTCATTTATTTGTTCACTGATAAAACACCCAGACTGTCTCAGGCACTGTGCTAGGGCTTAGGAACACAAGAAGGAATGGAAACTCTTTCTTCAAGGGGTTCTCTGTTCTCTGGCCAGTGGTGGCAGACAACAGCAAGCCTATCATTAGAATATATGTTTTCAGTATGGAAAAAGTCACGATGAGGAAACTTTCTATTTTTCCTAATAGGTGCTGGTCCTTAGACTATCAGAGATTTGTAAGTTTGCCTTTTGATAGAGTGGTGAAGTAGAGGATGGGAAGAGTCATAGTGGAAAGAAGGTTTGTCAGACAAAAGAAAGCGTTACTTCCCAGGGGCCATTTTGTTTCTGTTAATAAACCCAAAACCTCAACCCTTTGGTACACGGCTGGCAAAGATTTAACCTTGTGGTCAACTAAATCATGCCCACATCCACCACCACAAGTTTTAGGGGATTTTTTTTTTTACAAACTGTATAAGAAACATTTGCCTCCCTCTTATACTTTCTCAACTGATTCTTTTTAAGAGCACAAATGCTGAACTTTGTCATTTTTTTCCAGTTTAATTTCATTCTGTTGGTTGGATTCAGTCTCCAAATGTGGTGAAATCATTATACATTTTGCTTCTGTCATCTATTATTGTAACTACTCCACCCAGCTTTATGTCATCTGAAAATCACACAAATATCTCCTCTTTCTCTTTCCTTCTATTCAGTCCATCTACCACATGGCAACCAGAGTGATCTTAAAGGAATACCTGATCTTGTTATTCTCTACCCACCCACAACTTAACTGTGGCTTCCCACCAAGACAATAGTCTAGCATGGAACTCAAGGACTTCAACAGTTTGCCCCTTATTTGTTTCTTCTTCAATTCCTAACATGTAGCCTCCCTTACCTCCAAATGTATTAAATTATTCAGAAGTTCTCAGCACTCAGTGTACAACTGCTACCTATCTACTGAGCTCTGCTCTTCCTTCTATGATGGCACTTTTCTACCAGATCCCCCTTGATAATTAGTTATTCATCCTTCAAGCCTCAGCCATATTGTAGCTCCTCTGGATAAACTCACACCCATATTCCCCCACATCAGGTTGGTGTCCCAATTTCTGGGCTTTTATGACAATTCACATTATGCTAATATGCTGCTTCTGACATCAATTAAAACTCAGAGCCTGCCAAACTCTAATGTTCATATAAATCACAGAGAAGCCTGGGTAAAATGCTGATTCTGATTGATCTGGGCTCAGATCAGTTCAGTTCAGTCACTCAGTCGTTTGCGACCCCATGAAGTGGAGCACTCCCGGCCTCCCTATCCGTCACCAACTCCCAGAGTTCACTCAGACTCACGTCCATCGAGTCAGTGATGCCATCCAGCCATCTCATCCTCTGTCGTCACCTTCTCCTCCTGCCCCGAATCCCTCCCAGCATCACAGTCTTTTCCAATGAGTCAACTCTTCGCATGAGGTAGCCAAAGTACTGAAATTTCAGCTTTAGCATCATTCCTTCCAAAGAAATCCCAGGGCTGATCTCCTTCAGAATGGACTGGTTGGATCTCCTTGCAGTCCAAGGGACTCTCAAGAGTCTTCTCCAACACCACAGTTCAAAAGGATCAATTCTTCGGCATTCAGCCTTCTTCACAGTCCAACTCTCACATCCATACATGACCACAGGAAAAACCATAGCCTTGACTAAATGGACCTTAGTCCGCAAAGTAATGTCTCTGCTTTTGAATATGCTATCTAGGTTGGTCATAACTTTTCTTCCAAGGACTAAGTGTCTCCTAATTTCATGGCTGCAGTCACCATCTGCAGTGATTTTGGAGCCCCAAAAATAAAGTCTAACACTGTTTCCACTGTTTCCCCATCTATTTCCCATAAAGTGATGGGACCGGATGCCATGATCTTCGTTTTCTGAATGTTGAGCTTCCAGCCAACTTTTTCAGTCTCCTCTTTCACTTTCATCAAGAGGCTTTTTATTCCTCTTCACTTTCTGCCATAAGGGTGGTGTCATCTGCATATCTGAGGTGATTGATATTTCTCCTGGCAATCTTGATTCCAGCTTGTGCTTCTTCCAGCCTAGCGTTTCTCATGATATACTCTGCATAGAAGTTAAAGAAGCAGAGTGACAATATAGAGCCTTGATGTACTCCTTTTCCTATTTGGAACCAGTCTGTTGTTGCATGTCCAGTTCTAACTGTTGCTTCCTGACCTACATACAGGGGCAGGTCAGGTGGTCTGGTATTCCCATCTCTCTCAGAATTTTCCACAGTTTAGTGTGATCCACACAGTCAAAGGCTTTGATGGCTAGATCTAAAAACATGCATTTCCTCCAAGTTCCCACATCATGTTGATTCTTCTGGTCACGGACCACATTTTGACTAGATATATATATATATATATATGTATATATATAATTTCTTGTATATTTCCTTTCTCAACTATGGACTCCTTAACATTACAGTCTGAGACTCACTCCTCTTTGAGTCTCTATAATCCAACACACATAGTGAAGTGAAGTCGCTCAGTCGTGTCTAACTCTTCATGACCCCATGGACTGTAATCTACCAGGCTCCTCCATTGATGGGATTTTCCAGGCAAGAATACTTGAGAGGGTTGCCATTTCCTTCTCCAGGAGCTCTTCCTGACCCAGGCATTGAACCCAGGTCTCCCGCATTGTAGGCAGATGCTTTACCATCTGAGCCACTAGGGAAATGAATATATAAAATATCTTAAGTGAATTGACCCTGTATTGTTATCTGATTTTAATTTTTTTTAATGTTGAACAGAGGTACCAGAAACCACCTTCTGGGTTGATATCAAATCAGTGGCAACACTTCATCCAAAGTAAGCCTTGGCTTTTTCATTTTGATTCCAAACCTCTGGAAGAGACTTGCTCTAGACAGCACATATTTTCTGATTTTAACCGAGGTACAGAAAGGAGGTAAAAACAAGTTGGCTACAATTAACATTTATTTTACAATACTTTCATTCCCTTTTATGCAAGCCACTTTCACATACCATTTCTTTTATATTCAGTCACTACTGCCCTGTGAGATAAGGTCTGTATATATCAAAGGCACACACAAACTTCAAAACTCAACTTGCTAGTTTTGATACCTGACTCTGCCACTTATCTGCTGTGTGATCTTGGGAAAGTTTCAAAACATCTTTGAGCTTCTATTTCCCATCCATAAAATTAGCGTAATTAATAGTTTCTGCCTCCAGGGATGTCTTGAGAATGTGTGTTCATGAGATAAATGTGAGATGTTTAAACCTACGCTTACATATGTTAAGCATAAATATGGATGAATTTTTTAAAATGAAGTATATTTTGTTTACAATGTTATGTTTCAGATATATCAAAAAACAGTGTTTCAATATTTTAATAGATTATACTCCATTTAAAATTATCATAAAACATTGGCTATTATTACTTATTTACACACTCAAAATTCTTGAGTGCCTGCTCTGTGTAGTCTAAACTGAGATTACACAATATGTAATATAAAATACACATCTATTCCCTAGGAGCATAGAGCCTCGGAAAAACAGACAATGTGCAAGGTAGCAAACAAATAAATGGTTACAAATTGAGTTATATGCTGTAAAGGAGTCAAACAGGAGTCTGGTAGTCCAACCCCTACCAGAGTTGGAAGGGGAATGGGGAGCTGGTTTAATTACGGTAGTCGCAAGCAGAAAAAGATGAAGTTGACACCTGAAGGGTGAAAAGCCAGCCAGAGATACACAGAAATAAGAGCATTCTCATCAAAGAAAAAGCCTCTGCAAAGGGCTGAGGTAGGAAATGTAAGATTATAATCTTCTCACAGATGAAATAGAGGCTAAGCAGGGTTAAGTGATTTGCCTGTTGTTAAATGATAAGCCTCAGCAAACCCAAGATCTCCGTCCAAATTCCTGATTTATATGGCTCTTCTCATTATACCACACCACACTGTGGATCCTGATGGAAGGGAAAATGAGCTTAGCAACTGCCCAGTCTCAAAGGTCCGTATATCTAAATTAGTCTTGTCATCTATGCATCAAGCTGGACAGGGGGTGATATGAAAGCCCAGGCTTCCTTCAAAAAAAAAAAAAAAAAAAAACTGTCCAGGAAAATTTGATGCATTTCTATTTTTTATTTTATGTTCCCATAGTGTATTAGATCCTGATGTTGGGAAAGATGGAAGGCAAAAGGAGAAGGGGTTGGCCAAGGATGAGATGGTTAGATGGCATCACTGATTGAATACATGTGAATTTGAGCAAACTCTGGGCAATAGTGGAGGACAGAGGAACCTGCTGTGGTGCAGTCCATGGGGTCACAAAGAGCTGGGCATGATTTAGCAACTGAACAGCAAGTATATTAGCCAGCGTTTACTAGGTTATGATGAAATAACAAATTGTTTCAAAATTAAAGTGTTTATCAAATCAAAAGTTTATTTCTTGCTTGCCTTATGATGATCTGGTTGCAATATACTCATCCTATGGTCTAGGCTGAGTGAGAACAGAATTATGCGATGGTTCTTAAATGTTCTGCACAAAAGAGTGTCATTATCACTTTCATTCCTACAAGAAAAAGAGCTGGGCCAAAACAAATTTTGTGGCCAAGTTTAACATCAGTGGTATAGAAAGTGGTGAAATATGTAATCTTCCCTCCAAGGAGGTACAAAAATACACAGATCAAGAGTATGATCTGTCAGATATATTAAACAAAGACTTTCAAAATCATTTTCATTTAAGATAATTTAATGGTTACTGAAATATCAATTTATAAAGTGTTTATTATCAGAACTTTTAAAAGAATTTCTTTAAATTTGATCCATATAATTATTCAACAAGCAATTATTGACGTTGCTGTATCCAGAATTCTAAATGTCTGTTTTCTCTTTGCTCTAAAACCTATATTCCTCTATTCTTAACCTCAGTCTCTTACATGAAGGAAATATGTGTGTTTATTTAAACCACCAAACAGTTAATTCAACTCTGATGCTCTCTACTTGGAG
The DNA here is from genome assembly GCA_917880005.1 of Nanger dama. Classification (NCBI taxonomy): domain Eukaryota; kingdom Metazoa; phylum Chordata; class Mammalia; order Artiodactyla; family Bovidae; genus Nanger; species Nanger dama. Next base: position 3,517,337 of record CAKJTW010000075.1, read on the forward strand.
ATGGCATCAGATCTCACCTGTTGGGAATTTAGTCTCATAAAACTGCCCCCAAACTTCAGATGCCAATTGCACATACAGGTGTTACCTGTGCTTCTGACTGGATATAAGCTGGAAGCTTCCATGACCTCCTCCCTGGATTGGACTAATTTGGTAAAGTAGCTCACAGAGAAACATTTACTTATATTTCCCAGTTTATTATAAACAGCACTATAAAGGATACAGATGAGCATTGAGATGAAGAGGGTAAGGTATGTGGGTAGGGGCTCAGAGCTTCTAAGCTTTCTCTGTACTCCCCACATCTCCATGTCTTCACCCACCCAGAAGCTTGCCCAAACTCATCCTTTGGGTTTTTATGGAGGTTTCATTATATAGGCATGATTGATTAAATCTGTAGCCACTGGCAATTAATTTGACCTCTGGCTCCTCTCTCCTCTCTCTCTTCTCTGGAGGACAAGAGGATGGAACTGAAAGTTCCAATCCAGGAATTTGGGTGGTTCCCCCAGGAACCAACCTCCTTCCTTAGATGCTTTCCAGAAGTAACCTAATTAACATAAAATCATAAACTGGTGGAAGTTCAGTTCAGTCACTCAGCCGTGTCCAACTCTTTGTAACCCCATGAACTGCAGCATGTCAGGCCTCCCTGACCATCACCAACTCCTGAAGTTTATTCAAACTCATGTCCATTGAGTCAGTGATGCCATCCAACCATCTCATCATCTGTCATCCCCTTCTCCTCTTGCCTTCAATCTTCCCCAGCATAGGGTCTTTTCAAATGAGTCAGTTCTTCCCATCAGGTGGCCAAAGTATTGGAGCTGCAGCTTCAGCATCGGTCCTTCCAGTGAATATTCAGGACTGATTTTCTTTAGGATGTACTAGTTGGATCTCCTAGCTGTCCAAGGGACGCTCAAGAGTCTTCTCCAACACCACAGTTCAAAAGCATCAATTCTTCAGTGCTCAGCTTTCCTTATAGCCCAACTCTCTCAGCTATGCATTACTACTGGAAAAATCATAGCTTTGACTAGATGGACCTTTGTTGGCAGAGTAGTCTCTGCTTTTTAATATGCTGTCTAGGTTGGTTATAACTTTCCTTCCAAGGAGCAAGTGTTTTTAATTTCATGGCTGCCATCACCATCTGCATCTGATTTTGGAGCTCCCAAATATGAAGTCTCTCACTGCTTCCCCATTTATTTGCCATGAAGAGATGGGACCAGATGCCATCATCTTCGTTTTCTGAATGTTGAGTTTTAAGCCATCTTTTTCACTCTCCTCTTTCACTTTTAGTCAATAGGCTCTTTAGTTCTTCTTCACTTTCTGCCATAAGGGTGGTGTCATCTGCATATATGAGGTTATTGGTATTTCTCCCGGCAATCTTGATTCCAGCTTGTGCTTCATCCAGCCCAGAGTTTCTCATGATGTACTCTGCACAGAAGTTAAATAAGCAGAGTGACAATATACAGCCTTGACGCACTCCCTTTTCTATTTGGAACCAGTCCATTGTTCCATGTCCAGTTCTATCTGTTGCTTCTTGATCTGCATACAGATTTCTCAAGAGGCAGGTCAGGTGGTCTGGTATTCCCATCTCTTTCAGAATTTTCCACAGTTTATTGTGATCCACACAGTCAAAGGCTTTGGCATAGTCAATAAAGCAGAAATAGATGTTTTTCTGGAATTTGCTTGCTTTTTGATGATCCAGTGTATGCTGACAATTTGATCTCTGATTCCTCTGCCTTTTCTAAATACAGCTTGAACATGTGGTAGTTTATGGTTCATGTATTGTTGAAGTCTGGCTTGGAGAATTTTGAGCATTACTTTACTAGAGTATGAGATGAGTGCAATTGTGCAGTAGTTTGAGCGTTCTTTGGCATTGCCTTTCTTTGGGATTGGAATATAAACTGATCTTTTCCAGTCCTGTAGCCACTGCTGAGTTTTCCAAATTTGCTGGCGTATTGAATGCAGCACTTTCACAGCATCATCTTTAAGGATTTGAAATCACTCAACTGGAATTTCATCATCTCCACTAGCTTTGTTCATAATGATGCTTCCTAAAGCCCACTTGACTTGCTTTCCAGAATGTCTGACCCTAGGTGAGTGATCACATCGTTGTGATTATCTGAGTCATGAAGATCTTTTTGTACAGTTTTTCTGTGTATTCTTGCCACTTCTTAATATCTTCTCCTTCTGTTAGGTCCATATAATTTCTGTCCTTTATTGAGCTCATCTTTGCATGAAATGTTTCCTTGGCATCTCTTATTTTCCTTGAAGAGAAATTTCCACCAGAAAACTGGTGGAAAGGGGTTAAGAACATCAAGACACCATTACCTCTCTCATTGTTTAGGATTTCTAAGGGTTTTAGGATTTCCAAGGGTTTTAGGAGTGCTGTGCCTGGAATGGGGTCAAAGACCAAAAATGTATTTCTTATTACAAGTCACAATACCACAGAAACGAGGGACTGACAGGGGACTAAGACAAAAAGGTTTGCTTGCAGTAGGTGCTTAGAGGAAGGAAAAGAAATCATATTCTTTGTCTTAGTGATAATATGGAACATATGGTTAAATTTGAACCATTTTAACACCAACATCAGTAGTCGTCTCCGTTTCTCTCTGCTTCCTTCCTGCCTAGTATCCCATTAGTAGCAAAGCCCTATTTTGACCATAATTTGTTCATCAGCCATTTCACATGAGCTAAGTGCTACATATAAAATTTACTATAAACCTGGAAATGATGAAAGCAGCAAATACACAAACACACATAATTCAGAGAAGTTTAAAGGCTGTTAATACTTCCAAAAATATATTTTGCATTAAAATGTAGAGATGAACAGATACCATCTTGTAGGTTTGTGCTTCACAGCCGCACAGGAGAATAGTGTTGAATGTGAATCTTATATAAGACAAATGATTTTTTAAAAAAAAGAATGTTCTAGCTTTGACTTATAATACACTTTCTAATAATACACTGGAACTAAAGGTTAACGTCTTGAGGTTAACCCTTTGCTAGACAGAACAAGAGACTCTGAGATTGACAATGCAACTAATCTAAAATTCCTTAGTTCTTCCATCACATGACATGGTAAAAGTAGAACTCATACATAAATGGCTACACTGATATTCTATAACTACAGTGAAAATACTCACAGTAGTTAAATTCTCTACTATTATGAAATACCTTCACACTTGTTAGTGAAAAGCCATAACCTGAATCTCTTCCCTGTTGATAAACATCTTGAAATGTACCCCACTTCCCACCCTGGGTTGAAGACTTGGCTTTCTCAGCCAAGTTGGCTCAGTGGTGTAGTGAGATGACCTAAGTTTAAGCCTAAACTGTGCCACAAATTTGGGATGTAATACTTGGCAAGCCCCTAACTTTCTCTGTATTTCTTTTTCTTTACTTAAAAAAAAAAATGGAAACAATTCCTCTGCCTATCTCATAGGACTGAAATGACAGTCAAGTAACGTTATATTTTATGCCAAACATAATAATTAATATCATGTAGATTTATTGTGCACCAGAAATTCTACAAAGCATTTTACATTATTGCTTGATTTTTGTTCTCACAATGCTAGTTGGGAGAAACTATTAAGATTCCTACTTTATAGATGAAGAAACAGACTGTGAAGGAGTATCTTATCCAAGGCCATATAAAAGGGGTTTGGCAGAGCTAGTGCTAAATCCAATTATCCTTCTGACTCTAGGTTTCAGCTAGTTAGTGAACCTTAGAAGAGATATTAAGAAGAGCAAGATTACCTACAATTTACTTTCAAGAACTAAAACAAGTATTCAGGAAAGGTAATCATAGCTATGACTTTAATTGACTTAAAAACTCTGATCCTAACCCTCCAAAAAGTGTCAAAATAAAATGTATTTAAAAAAACAAAAACAGTTTCATGGTCCATGGACTATGTGCCTTATGTCAGCCTCCTAAAACACACGTGATAGCTTTAAAAAAAAAAAAAAAGGCCAAAATACACAAATGTTTTTGATCAAATTTTCCAATTTCTATATTCTCCTGATGACAAAACATGTTACAGCCATTTTCCAGGACTTGATAAGATTCTCTCTGGTCAAGGTGTACTAGAAGAAAGGCTCATCTGGCAACATCTATGGACTTAATGGGAAGCAAAACAGCTGTAAGCATTGAACCCATATGCTTACTCCACCAGCTTGGCTCCCCATCTGGAAAAAGATTGAGGGCATGGAAAGTCTTGGACATTGAAAAGGGTAGGAGGCAATAAACCCATACTGACCACAGCTTTCAGACAGCCATGTTGAAACTAACCAGGCACAATGGCAAAGAGAAATTTGGCCAAGTATAGGTTCGTCTATAATCTGTCTTTGGGAAAAAATTTCACCATTATGACCACTTCAAGAATGTAATGGAATCTGTTCTTAAGTTCTGTACTTTTCTCCACACTCCATTATCCAAGCTTCCCTGGGCTTCTTTGCCTATGGATGGGCACCCAGCATTCTTATACTCTGCTCTATTTCTGTCTAGACCTATTTTAACAGATTTCAAAACCTGATTTCCTAGGAGGAAAATTATTTTTAAAGTTTCATAGTATTCTCTCTCCCTCACTGAGAGATTCAAATGTTAATGAGAAAAATAGTTGCTACTATAGAATCATCAGCTGAAGGAGTAAGTGATGTGAATAGTAGGGTTATGGATTTCTGACAAATGGACCTAAAATCGCATTTGTGTTACACAGCCCCAAACTATCTTAATCTGTCTTACTCTCTGCCACCTCATGGAGGGTTTCTAAAAGTAATTATCAAGTTGGCATAGTAAGGAATAAAGGAAGATGTGAACACATTAAAAAAACTTCAGAAATATCTGTATTATACCAGGCTTGAAATTCTCTTATTCTTTTCCCCTTTGTTCCCCTACAGATGAACCTCAAATACTGACTCATACATGAAGTCTTCCCTGACCTTTACTGAAGTGTGTTTACCTTCTCTGCTCCTATAGTGTTCTGAACACATTTACCAGCAGTAATGAATCTGCCTGCAATGCAGGAGATGCGGATTTGATCACTGGGTCAGGAATATCCCCTGGAGAAGGAAATGGCAACCCATTCCAGTATTCTTGTTTGGGAAATCCCATGGACAGAGGAGCCTGGTGGGCTGCAGTTGGTGGGATCGCAAAAGAGTTGGACATGACTGAGCGACTAAACAAATGTTTGCTTAAATATCTGTCCATTCATTTGTGAGGTTCTGAAGGACAGGGATCAGACTTTTTAAAATCTTTGAATGCTTGGTTACTAGCTGAAGCCTCATATACAAAGTTAACAAACACTAGGAGGATGATAATGGGATGTATATGGGAAGTAAGCACAAAGGTTTGTCTTAATTTCAAAAATGGATTTGAATCTGTCATCATTACTTAACAGTTGGATACTTCATGTGAGAAATCTACATTCTCAATTGGTCTGTAAAAAAAAAAGTCTGAAAACATTGTGCTCAATAAGCTAGAATAAACTCAGTAAGTTTATCTTGGAGTAGAGAAGTTATTCTCAGCATGATACAAAAACATAAGACATGAGAAAATATTGATACAGTTGACCAGAAAACCAAAAGTCCCATATATAATAATTAGCGGGGGAAAAAAAAAAGTTCACAAGCAGATATCACAAGTTCTGAACAGAGAAAAAGAAGCATATGTATTTATTTGCAAAAGGTAAATTTCCCCCAAACACAAAAGTTTTTGAACAAGAAAAATATCAATCACTGAGCCCCACTCCCCTTAAAAGAGTTTGCCTCCTTTAGATGGAACATGTGCTTTCTTTCCTAAATCCAGCCTGCTTCAGTCATTAGTTTTAATGACTTGACTCTTCGAGGCATTTGATTTTTCTACCTTTGCTAGGTTTATTGTGGGAGCTTTGTATTATGTCAACTTAGATAAATTAGAACTACAATTCCCAGAATTCATTTTCCTGCATGTTGCAGAGTTAAGGTTTAGCAATAGAGAAATCTGCCTGAAATTTCAGTTCAGTTCAGTTCAGTCGCTCAGTCGTGTCTGACTCTTTGCAACCCCATCTCTCGGAGTTCACTCAGACTCACATCCATCGAGTCCGTGATGCCATCCAGCCATCTCATCCTCTGTCATCCCCTTCTCCTCCTGCCCCCAATCCCTCCCAGCATCAGAGTCTTTTCCAGTGAGTCAACTCTTCGCATGAGGTGGCAAAAGTACTGAAGCTTCAGCTTTAGCATCATTCCTTCCAAAGAAATCCCAGGGTTGATCTCCTTCAGAATGGACTGGTTGGATCACTTTGCAGTCCAAGGGACTCTCAAGAGTCTTCTCCAACATCACAGTTCAAAAGCATCAGTTCTTCAGCGCTCAGCCTTCTTCACAGTCCAACTCTCACATCCATACATGACCACTGGAAAAACCATAGCCTTGACTAGACAGACCTTAGTCAGCAAAGTAATGTCTCTGTTTTTGAATATGCTACCTAGGTTGGTCATAACTTTTCTTCCAAGGAGTAAGTGTCTTCTAATTTCACGGCTGCAGTCACCATCTGAAGTGATTTTGGAGCCCCCAAAAATAAAGTCTGATACTGTTTTCACTGTTTCCCCATCTATTTCCCATGGAGTGATGGGACCGGATGCCATGATCTTCGTTTTCTGAACATTGAGCTTTAAGTCAACTTTTTCAGTCTCCTCTTTTACTTTCATCAAGAGGCTTTTTATTCCTCTTCACTTTCTGCCATAAGGGTGGTGTCATCTGCATATCTGAGGTGATTGATATTTCTCCTGGCAATCTTGATTCCAGCTTGTGTTTCTTCCAGCCCAGCGTTTCTCATGATGTACTCTGCACAGAAGTTAAATAAGCAGAGTGACAATATACAGCCTTGACGCACTCCCTTTTCTATTTGAAACCAGTCCATTGGTCCATGTCCAGTTCTAACTGTTGCTTCCTGACCTGCATACAGATTTCTCAAGAGCAGGTCAGGTGGTCTGTTATTCCCATCTCTTTCAGAATTTTCCAAAGTTTATTGGGTTCCACACAGTCAAAGGCTTTGGCATAGTCAATAAAGCAGAAATAGATGTTTTTCTGGAACTCTCTTGCTTTTTCCATGATCCAGCGGATGTTGGCAATTTGGTCTCTGGTTCCTCTGCCTTTTCTAAAACCAGCTTGAACATCAGGAAGTTCACAGTTCACGTATTGCTGAAGCCTGGCTTGGAGAATTTTGAGCATTACTTTACTAGCACGTGAGATGAGTGCAATTGTGCGGTAGTTTGAGCATTCTTTGGCATTGCCTTTCTTTGGAATTAGGAGGCTGAAATACCCAGCATCGATATTTACATTTGAAAAGTGTTGGATCAAGGACTGCTGAGGCTCACTAGCAGGTCTGTCGGCTCACTTCATTGGATAGGACAGCAGCCAGAATGGCAGCTCCGCCAGATCCTACCCCGTTTTCTCCAGATCCTACTCCGTCTTCTCCAGTTCCTGTAGGAGGTTCACATACAGCACTGTGGTGACTCACAGTGCCTCTTGGAAAGGGTTAGTGAGTGACCAGCATAGGTTCCAGTCTATCCTCATAGGTTGCAACTTATCTTCTAAGGTTTCAATTAGCTCTCCCAGAATTTCTCTGATCACCAATCCCAGTGACTTCTGGCTGCAGCCCCTGACACTGGGCTAAGAGACATACTTATACATAAGCCACTTATTTAAGGTTCCATGACTACATGTGGTCAGACCCCTATAATAAATCACAATGGTTCTGCTTCTCTCATACAGATACATCTCTCATGACTATAAATCTGACTGCCAATTCATCAGAAAGGTTCCCCTCTTCCTAATTTAACCATAGAAAAATCATGGTAATAGTGGGAACAACAAACATTTATATATATATTATTATTCACAAAGCAATTTCACATTTACTATCTCATGTAATGCTCAAAACAACCCCCAAGTCATTTTAAACTATCTTTATTTGACAGATGAGGAAACTGAGACTCAGAATGACTTGCCCCAAGTTATACAACTAGACTGAGCCTGTACCAAGGCCAAATAATGAGAGCAGCTGAGAAACCTTCACAGTCTTACATTCTGATTAAGAATTTTACATTGCCCCTTCTCCAGCCATGTAACCACGGTCATACATATCCCATAAGATTGTTATAAAAATTAAATAACACATGTAAAGGATTAAGAAAGGCATCTTGAATATAGGAAAGACTCAAAAATTAACTATCATTATTACCTGTTGTAATAATATTAACAAAAATGAAATTGATACTGTAAATTAATCAGTAAATACATAGAGTCAGCCTTTATCCCTGAATTTTGCATCCACAATTCAACCAACCAGATCACAAAAATATTTGAAAAAATTCCAGAAAGTTCCAAAAATCAAAACTTGAATTTGCAGAACATTAGCAACTCTTTTTTATAACATTTACATTGTATTTGCAACTATTTACATAGCACTTACCTTGTATTAGCTATTACCAGTAATCTAGAGATGGTTTAAAAGTACTCAGGAGTGTTAGGGGTTATATTCAAAGATGATACCATTTTGTATAAGGGATGTGAGCATGAGTCAATTTTAGTCCTTGTGAGTGTTCTAGAACAAATCCACGACAGATACCAAGGGACAACTGAATCTTAAATAACTAAAGACTAGAAGAAAGCACAGAGAAGTCTTGTATAATCAGGCCCCACAAAATGGTTGCTCTCTTGCTCTTTGTACATCCCCTGCCCGACCAGGCTCTGGTTCACCTTCACCTTACCCACATGTCCTCATCTTAGCATTCACTCAGTAACTACTGGTGTGATCAGTCCAATCCTCAGCTTACAATAGCTCTATATTCCTTGGATTGGAAGGGCTCCATTATGTTAGGTTATTGACAAGAAATTTCAAGTTACATGAAATTTGTGGGAGATTCCTTCTTTCAATAGTTACCCTGGTAACCAAGGACATCTTCTAATGTCATTCCTCTTACAATAGGTAGCCTTCTTCTCCCTTGAACAGCAAAGACTGCTGCTGTGTCCTGCCTGTAGTCAGCCATGGATCATGGCTGTCTTTCCAAGACCTTTGCCTCTGACTTGTAAGATTCCTTGTTCAATAAAACATTAATGTCTTTCTTGATCCTGGGTTCTTTCTTTGGTCTTGCTGCTGGGCGGTTGCAAGCATTGCAGGACTGTGAGGCACAGCCCAACAGGTCTTGTTGTTCAGTCACTAAGTCACGTCTGACTCTTTGCAGCCCCATGGACTGCAGCACATCAAGCTTCCCTGACCATCACCAACTTCTGAAGTTTATTCAAACTCATGTCCATCGAGTCAGTGATGCCATCCAACCATCTCATCCTCTGTCATCCCCTTCTTCTCCTATATTCAATCTTTCCCAGCATCAGGGTCTTTTCCAGTGAGTCTGTTCTTTGCATCAGGTGGCCAAAGTATTAGACTTTCAGCTTCAGCATCAGTCTTTCCAACAAATATTCAGGACTGATTTCCTTCAGGATTGACTGGTTGATCTCCTTGCAGTCCAAGGGACTCTCAAGAGTCTTCTAACATCACAGTTCAATACTTTTGCCTTTTACTAAATTACCTTCCCTTACAATGGCTACGACCATTAAGTCTCACAACAGTTCACACGATAAAAAGTTCACCTCGTCCACCCCATAGTTGAAGTTGAGGCTAGCCAACTTCATCCCAGCTCAGACCATCTTCTAGAACACATGAATACTTCAAACTCTGCTGGAGCTAGAGCGCCTCCAAGAACTCACATTAGAGTCCAGTCCAGCCACATATCCCCCTGATTCCAAATGCCACACCTATTGCATCTGACCATCTTTTATTTTGATATTTAGGATCTTTTTTTTCTTTTTATATGAATTCTATTTATGCAGTGTAAGGCTTTCTGTTTCCAATAGATTTCTTTTGTCAATCATCGACTTCAAAATATTCTCTTCAGCTTACATTTTATTTCCTTTTATCTTCTCATTTATAAATTTCAAAAGCTGTTTTTTATTAGTTGTTTTTAAAGCATAATCCAGTTCACTTCCTTTGTCAATGTATTTGTGGTGTAGCATGTGCTGACTGCAGCCTTTCTTATGATGAAGACTTTTCTCCTATTGAAAAAATATATGCATGTCGATTTCTAAGACTCTATAGTGATTTCTAAGATTTTACATAACTGAAACCTATTTAATATACTTGGGGAAATTTGGGGTAGTATGTGAATAGGTAATGTACTCAGATTAAATTACAGTTCTTTTTATCCCTCTGTCTCCTATTAGAATTATTACATCCACAAACACTTATTGAAAATCTGCTTCATGTCACGCACTACACTGAACACAAGTTGTTTGCACGTGAAGCAAAACAGACATAATCGTTCCCCTGTCATGCTCATAGTCTAGCGTCAGAGACGGATGATAACCGAATAAGCAAATAAGTGAAATATGTTATTCCCTTAAAGGATGGGTTAGATTCTGTTGCAGGAAGAAGAAAACAAGAAGATTTTAGGGTTTAAAGCAATAAAGACTTATTTATCACTCTCAATATGGGTCCAGAGTGGATTGGCTAGGGATGTGCTTTTCAACACTCTCTTTTTGAGGACTTAGGCTAGCAGAGTGGCCATCATGATGTATGTTTCTTATATCAGCAGCAGAGGAAAGAGAAAATAGTAAATAGTGCTCTGGTTCTAAATATTTCCCCTAGAACTGATGATACACGACTCTTTTGCTCGTATTTCACTGGTCAAGGAAACTCATGAGGCCATGCCAAACTACAGGGTGAGATGCTACAGGAGTAAAGGATGTGCTCTCCTACCACCTGCCAGGAGGAGGAGTCACAGAGACCTTACGAAGATCTAACACGTAGCTCAAGAAGGGACTGTATTTCAGACTGTCTGAATGCTTTGAATGTAAGTAACAGAAAACCACACTAGAGCTATCTGAAATAATAAGGATATTCATTTCCCCACATAAGAAGTTTCATAACAGCAGATTCCAGCATGGATTGATTTAATGGCTCAACAAACATCATCCAGGAACCAGATTATTTTCATCTCCCTCATCTATTATCTTCTGTAAATTGGTTTTGCCCTCAAGCTGACTCCTCGCTTAGTCTCCATATAGGTTCAGTTCTTCCCAGATTTTTTTTTTTGCATTTTACATTTTTACATTTCCAGATTACATTTTGAGGCAAGAGCATGTATAAATGAAAATAAGAAGATCTCTTCCTATATTTCCTTCAAAGTGAGGAAAGCGGTGAAGCCCCAGGTTTGCCTCACATTCCATTGGGTCCTACAATTGTTCCTGATCCAATCCTTGTCAAGCAGAATAAGACTGTTCTGATTGGCTTAGACCAATCATTTGATGATGAATGGACATTATCATTCTCCAAATTCCCTATGCCTGTCAAAAACTTTGGAATATACCACGCCTTCACAAATGCTTCTTAAAAATCATGTATAAATAAATAACTGGATGACAATCAAAGGCATTTAATTTTGGACTGCTTTCTAGAATTCTCTTTATAATTTGTTTTTTGATGTTATGTTATTAGTGTATAATGAAGGGAGTTCTGTATTAGTTTGTTACAGCTATCATAACAAAGTACTACAAATTGGGCAACTTGAACAACAAAATGGCCTGAAGTCAAAATGTCAGCAGGCTTGGTTCCTTCTGAAGGCTGTTCCAGTCCTCTCTCATTGGATGTCTTTATGTCAAATACATTCCCTCAGTTTGTGGGCATACATCCAGATTTTCCCCTTTTATAAGGACATTAATCATATTGGATTAAGGGCTCACACCTATGACCTCACCTTAACTATATCTTCAACTACCCTATTTCCACATGAGGTCGTATACTGTGGTGCTAGGGGTTAGGACTTTAATATATAAATTTTGGAGGGGACCTAATTCAATCCATAAGAGGTGCATTAAAAAGCAGCATAGGAATTTGGCATTTCTTTCTTGGGTGTGTATATTTTTAGCATTTTATGATAAAATGCTCCTATGAAATCTCTCAGGAAAAAACTATTTTATTTTTTAATGCCAGTATAAACTTATGTTTCCTAAGCAAATTATATATGTGTATTTTTATCTTGTTAATATTATGAATGTTATAACTTACCCCATGTCTCTTTTTCTACAAAATCTTTTCTTATATATTTCTATATATAGCAGTACTCCTGTTTCATTTTACTTCTATCTCTATCTTGATATCTTTATCTATTTTTACCCTATTATCATTGTCAAATAAATCATTTCAAAATGAGTAGGGAAGAGGAAAGAAAGGAAGGAGAGGAGGAAGGAAGGGAAGAAGTTTTGAAGAAGTAGAGAAAAACAGAGGAAGGAGGGAAAAAGGAATGCAGCAGAAAAGTACACCAAAAATTGAATTTAGAGCCTCAAAGAAAGGCAATGCCAAAGAATGCTCAAACTACCCCACAACTGCACTCATCTCACATGCTAGTAAAGTAATGCTCAAAATTCTCCAAGCCAGGCTTCAGCAATATGTGAACCGTGAACTCCCTGATGTTCAAGCTGGTTTTAGAAAAGGCAGAGGAACCTGAGATCAAATTGCCAACATCCACTGGATCATGGAAAAAGCAAGAGAGTTCCAGAAAACTATCTATTTCTGCTTTATTGACTATGCCAAAGCCTTTGACTGTGTGGATCACAATAAACTGTGGAAAATTCTGAGAGAGATGGAAATACCAGACCACCTAACTTGCCTTTTGAGAAATCTGCATGCAGGTCAGGAAGCAACAGTTAGAATTGGACATGCAACAACAGACTGGTTCCAAATAGGAAAAGGAGTACATTAAGGTTGTATATTGTCTCCCTGCTTATTTAACTTCTGTGCAGAGTACATCATGAGAAACGCTGGGCTGGAAGAAACACAAGCTGGAATCAAGATTGCCAGGAGAAATATCAATCACCTCAGATATGCAGATGACACCACCCTTATGGCAGAAAGTGAAGAGGAACTAAAAAGCCTCTTGATGAAAGTGAAAGAGGAGAGTGAAAAAGTTGGCTGGAAGCTCAACATTCAGAAAATGAAGATCATGGCATCCGGTTCCATCACTCTATGGGAAATAGATGAGGAAACAGTGTGAGACTTTATTTTGGGGGCTCCAAAATTACTGCAGATGGTGACTGCAGCCGTGAAATTAGAAGACACTTACTCCTTGGAAGAAAAGTTATGACCAACCTAGACAGTATATTCAAAAGCAGAGACATTACTTTGCTGACTAAGGTCCGTCTAGTCAAGGCTATGGTTTTTCCAGTGGTCATGTATGGATGTGAGAGTTGGACTGTGAAGAAGGCTGAGCGCCGAAGAACTGATGCTTTTGAACTGTGATGTTGGAGAAGACTCTTGAGAGTCCCTTGGACTGCAAGGAGATCCAACCAGTCCATTCTAAAGGAGATCAATCCTGGGATTTCTTTGGAAGGAATGATGCTGAAGCTGAAACTCCAGTACTTTGGCCACCTCGTGCGAAGAGTTGACTCATTGGAAAAGACTCTGATGCTGGGAGGGATTGGGGGCAGGAGGAGAAGGGGACGACCGAGGATGAGATGGCTGGATGGCATCACGGACTTGATGGACGTGAGTCTGAGTGAACTCCGAGAGATGGTGATGAACAGGGTTCCTGGCGTGCTGCGATTCAAGGGCTTGCAAAGAGTTGGACTCGACTGAGCGACTGAACTGAACTGAAAAGTATATGAATAATAGCATTTTAGAACACAGCATAAATTTTTGAGGTTTAGTAATATTCTAAATAAGTCTACAGCTGTTCCATTTATTTGTAATAGGCATGTTGGGTTAAAATATAAAAATTTAAGAAAGGCTTGGTACTATTGATTCAGATTAATGGATAAAAATGAAATGGTGACATTCTAATTATGGTGTATTCATAAAAGAAAGATAGCTTTTTCAAGTCCCTGTAGTATCGTGAAATTGGACAGCAAAGTTTTAGCAAACAGATATTGCTTGAAGACATGTTTCAATGAGTACATAGGAAGGATTAATATTCAGTTAGAATATCAAACCAATTTATAAGCGAAGTTTAAATAGTTTGGAAAGTAGATTCTTTTAAGTTCCAATAACAAGATCAACTAAAATTTATTGAACAATTTCTGCATGATAGCAAATATATACTAAGCACTCTCTTTACTACACTTCATATAAGCCTTATAATAAGCTTATGATATATGTTTCACTATAATTATCATTTTACAGATAAGTATATAAGGCTCAGCTATTTAAGTTTTTTCCCAAAGTATTGAGCTAGAAATCAGCAAAGTTGGGAATAGAACCTGGGTCTGTGTGACACCAAAACCTGTGCTCTTAAAATCATACTATTCTCCCAAATGAAAGATCACTCTATGGGTTTTACTATTCTTCAGTCTCCTTTCTAAATTATCATGCATTTTGATTAAGTGTATATTTTATAATATCTTTGATAGCTCATAACTAAGTAAACTCGAGATGATTTAGGAACAGCAAATTTGATGAAAAAAGTCATTATATATCATCATATTTTTAGTAGTATAAGAGTAATAATATGCAACATCTTAAAGGAAACTGTTACATACTGAAGTCATCTAAAATCTTCAAATAAAATACTTTTCAGTTATAAAATTTAAAAATGACTTTACTTCATTAACATATTTTTATAGTATGTTTATGCCTGATATGGCTCTCTGTATTTTTTTACCTGTTGCAGCATAGCAAATTACTACCTAAAACATAACTACTTAAAACAAGAAGCATTTACAATCTCACAATTTCCATGGTCAGAAATCCAGGATAAGCAAAGTTGCATATATCTGAATAAACATCTCTCATGAGATTGCAGTCAAGTTGTCAACTAGAACTGCAGTCTTATCTGAGGCATCAGCCAGGGGAAATCCATTCACAAGATCACTTTGCCATGTTGGCTCAAATGGTGAAGAATCTGCCTGCAATGTAGGAGACCCGGCTTTCATCCTTGGGTCAGGAACATCCCCTGGAGAAGGGAATGGCAACCCACCCCAGTATTCTTGCCTGGAAAATTCCAGGGACAGAGGAGCCTGGCGGGCTACAGTACATGGGGTCGTAAAGAGTCGGACACACCTGAACTGCGACTAACATTGTCACTTTCAGTCCCTCTCAGGTTGTGGCACTGAGAGCCTCAGTTCTCCTGTGGCTGTTAGTGAGAAGATTCCTTAAACTATTTCCAGGGTGGGCCTCTCCAGTGAGCAACTCACCATACGGCAGCCAACTCTCTGAGCAAGCAAATAAGAAAGCAAGAGACTAGTTGACCGTGATGCAAACTTTTTTTTTTTTTTTTTTGCAATGTAATCTCAAAAATGATATCTCATCCTGTTTGCCAGATTGTTTTTTAGAGTGAATTGGTGAATCCAGCCCACACTCTGCAAAAGGGGAATAGATACAGGTGTGAATTCTTCCCTAGTGGCTCGGATGGTAAAGTGTCTGCCTGCAATGCAGGAGACCCGGGTTTGATCCCTGGGTTGGGAAGATCCCTGGAGAAGGAAATGGCAACACACTCCAGTACTCTTGCCTGGAAAATTCCTTGGATGGAGGAGACTGATAGGCTACAGTCCATGGGGTTGCGAAGTGTCAGACACGACTGAGGGACTTCACTTTTTCTTTCACTTACAGGTGTGAATACCAGGAGGTGAGGCTCACTGGGGGCCATCTTAGAGTCTGCCTGGCACAATGACTCTACACCATTAGTGATCTAAGGCTTGCTAATAAAAATCTCAAGTCATCACTGACAGAAAAAAATCTCATTTACCCAAGTAGTAAATAAAACAGTTTAAACCAATTTTGTTACTGTTCAAGAGTGGATAACAGTTCAAATTACATTTCAAGATTCTAATAGTTGTTTTAATAAATGCCATGTTGAAAAACTGGCGGATACTTCAAAGGAACTTTTGCTCCAAATTCTTCCCTCACATTCTCTGAAACAATGATACATCTTGAACTTGCAAAGTGTGCATGCATTCTGCAAATGAGAATGGATGCTACTAGATGGACAAATCAGCTGCAAACACACAATAGGGGCCAATATAGGAGAAGGCAAATATTTGTGGCTGCCTCATGGAGTCTCACCCACCAGGAGCTCCTGCCTGGTGCCAGTCATAGAGCATTATGATCTGTCCCTGAGCACCTGGGACATGAAATTCTCCAACATCTCCAGGGTCTCTCATTCATGGTGGTTGACAGCCATTCTGCAGCTTGCTGCTGGAATATAGCCAAGAGGCAAAGTGCTTGTTTCAGCATGTTCCACACTAGTGTTTCTCTGACTTTACTGTTCACACAAATCACCCAGGTATCATGTTAAAGCTCAGACTCTGATTAAGTAAATACAGCATGAGGTCTGAGATTCTCCATTTCCATACAGTTCCCAGTGGATGCTGCTGGTGGTGAGTAGCAGGTCTCTATACAACAAAATTGGATGTCAAACACCACATATCACTCATTGTATTTTTTGCTGCCACTGGGAACAGTGAGCGAATACTGCCAGACCCCACTCCTCAAGAATATAATTTGAGGATATAGTAGTTAGTCTACCTTGAAAGCCTTAGATCTCTTTTATTTTTCTGTTCTCATCCTCCTGCTTCTATGGGCTTTGCTTAGGGCTCACACCTGGCACATTGATTCAGAGATTACCCCCGAGCTACTGCTGCTACTGTACCCACACTGCCCCCACTTATCAAGAGCCAGTGGTGCTTGGTAGATTGTGTCCCTCTGGGGCTGCCTATAGCCAATGACTGACTGTTGTGGGAGTAGGAAAGCTCAGCTTTCTTACTTCAAGGTGGGACAAAATCTGAGCTGTATTTTATGCTCCAGAGCTCCCTGCAAATTCCAGCTGAGTCTGATGCTTCACTAAGGGAATTCTAACCTGCTCCCTTCTGTTCTTTCTGTTTCCTGCTTCCCCCCCTCTTTTGCAGGTGTCTTCTTACACACAAAAATCCCTTACGCACAAATTCTTTTCATAGGTATATACACTGGAGGAAGCTGCTCGCTCTTTGAAGCAAACACCCTGCCTAGGACTTCCTAGGCCCTTTCTTCTTTCCTAGGGCCTAAGGACATCAATATCTATGGAACGCGCGTGCATACGTGTTCAGTTGCTTCAGTCATGTTCGATGTTTTGTGACCCGATGGACTGTAGCTCACCAGGCTCCTCTATCCATCGGATTCTCCAGGCAAGAATACTGGAGTGGGTTGCCTTGCCCTCCTCCAGGGCATCTTTCCCACCCAGGGATCAAACCGGAGTCTCCAGCATCTCCTGCATTGGCAGGCAGATTCTTTACCACTGAGCCACTGGGGAAGCCTCATCTACAGCACATATATAACTAATACCCTCTTCGGGATGCTCTGGGCTACAGAACCTGTTTTGTCTATATATGCTGTGTGGCAAGAACCATGGGACACATAATAGTTTGCAGCTTTTGTCCTGTTCACTAATCAACAAGGCAAGATAGTCACCTGTTTCTAAATGTGTAGGCCTCGTGTTTTTTGACACGAAAGTCACAGAACCACCACATCCTCATTTGTCATTTTTAAAAAGAAAAAAAGGCATGGCAGATGTAACATTATTTGTAGGCTCTTTTAAGTCACTTTTGCCAGTGATTTCTAATTTTTCAGGAAACAATTTTCATTGACATGTGTCCTCCAGCCTTTGCAGTTTGGCCTACAGTGTGTGAACAAGGATGATGAAGACATTAACAATTTTATTTAAAGTAGCTGCATTTTATTTTAAAGACAAAACAGGAAGTCCTTGATTTTGCTGGCAGACTTTCAGTGTTTGAATTCTATTTAAAGTGAATTATGAAAAAAAAGCTTATGTTGGGAAAGAGGCTACAAATAGCTTATGAGCCTTATGTAATAGACTAACATCTCATTATTATGATACGAGTTTGTTCCGACTAGTGGATAATTCAAAGCAACTGTTAGTTCCCTTAGATGCCTTGTTATTCTTTAATAAAAATAGTTAAACCTTAGTTCACTGAGACTCACTTATTTTTCATTTTTCTTTCCTGCTCACCTTATTCATTAGTTTTCACCATAAAGTTAAAATCAAGCTAAGGATTATGAAAACCAAAAATTGGTGATAATCTGAGAACTATAGCTTAAAAGTAACTATATTTCCCCCTCTTTGAGTAAGCAGCCTTGGACCAGTTTTTTTCCCTGCTGCAGGTTTTAATAATAGTATTTAAGTTGGGTGTTTCTTTCTGCAGTTAATCAAAACTAGTTCCCAACGAGACTGAACTTAGCTTTTCCACATTTAAACTGCAGCTGTTTTTCGTATGGTGGTGTTCCAGAAAAGATCTGCAGCCTCCCAGCCCCAGGAGAAGGTGGGCAGAGTATGAGAAAGTTTTGTCTTCCACCATTTCCTGCCTTTTCTGTCCCTGGAACAGGCCAAACAAAATGATAAGTAGTTTTGTCCTTAAGAAAGTCCTTACTACCATCTTTTTTTTTTCCCTCTGTCAAAGCAGTTTAAACACTCAGCATGAGTTTTCAGCTACTCATATCTCCTGAGGGGAGTCAGTGCTAAGGAGTATTTTCTGTTATATTAGTACTTTTACTGTAATAATGTGACATAGGCAGTGATAGAGAATGATCACTTTTGCTCAAAAGATGCTTGTCCAGTGCCTGCCATGAGTCTACAGCACAGATGGAATAGAGGTGAGAAAGGCTGCTTCCTCCCCTTGACAGGTTTCATGATTTTGTTGCAGTAACTCACAAATAAGCAAGCAAGCATTTTTAAAACAATGAAGATGAATTGCTTCAAAGAAAGCAATTTTTTTGTTGATCTTTTGTCAGATTAGAATTGGGCTGGCCCCTTCACAGACACAGTTCATCTCTGGACCTTTTCTCATATAAATCCTCTGGCCTAGCATACCCTGGAGCCCCCTCCTCGTGACTTTTCATCTACCCAAAATCTTACCACTGGAAAAGAGCTCACTGAAGGCCTTCCTCATCTGAGAAGACTGCTTGGCTCCCTCCAACCCATAGAAAACTTTTTCTGAGGCACCTTCCTGTAGTTTGATATAGCAAAACCAAATTCATATTATATCACACTTTGAACATTCTTTCCCATCCCCTTCTTCCCAATAATTTTCTTCTGGTCATTCAGACACCTCGATCTTACCTTGAGTGAAAGTAAGGATTTTAGCACAAGAATAAAGAATGTGAGAACAATCTAATGTTTGTTCATTTGTTATGCTTCAAGATAGGCTTTTGAATCTAAAGAAAGTACAAAATAAAATAGAAAATAGAATAAAAAGAACCAGACAATCCATGCCTTAATTCCTGCATCTGTACTCAAGGGAAACTACTGGTGGACATGGAGATTTCAACAGAACCAGTTTCTTGGGAATGCTAGCCAGCATGAGTGGCCAAGACCAAGGTGATATGTGGATATTCTGGGTCATTCAAGGTAGTACCAAATGTCATCCAAAAGAAGAAGCCAAATTAGAGTGGCTTCATGGTAGTAGGGTATGGACTATCTGTCAACATCCTTCTATAGCTGCCCATGAATCATCCAGAAGGCAATCCACCAAACCCTGGGCTTTCCTCAGTGTCACTAGAACTAACTACTGTCCTTTGTCAAGGATCGAAGACAATATGAAAGTTGTAGCCTAGTGTTGCAGAATGCTACAAAATTGGCCTAGAAGGAAGGCTTTGCTCCCTTCACTCAACTAAATGAAAGGGAAAAAAAAAAAGACTTTTTAAACTTAACTCCCAGGAGATGATGTGGAGGGCTGTACACTATAAAGTTCAGTTCTAGAAACTGAGTAGGACTGGAGAATGGTGAAGTCCAATCGCACTATAGTTTTAAATTCCATATGGTTATTATATTTTTATATATTTATGTCTTCAATCTATAACTGGAGATGAAATATGTTTTGGTTAAGACAAGTCATATTTTTGTGTATCTCTAAAGCACTTAAGCAGAATATATTAAGAAGAGGTGGCAAAAACACACAGAAGAACTGTACAGAAAAGAGCTTCACAACCCAGATAATCATGATGGTAAGATCACTCATCTAGAGCCAGACATCCTGGAATGTAAAGTCAAGTGGGCCTTAGGAAGCATCACTATGAACAAAGCTAGAAGTTGAGCTATTTCAAATCCTAAAAGATGATGCTATGCAAGTGCTGCACTCAATATGCCAGCAAATTTGGAAAACTCCAGTGGCCACAGGACTGGAAAAGGTCAGTTTTCATTCCAATCTCAAAGAAAGGCAATGCCAAAGAATGCTCAGACTGCTGCACAATTGCACTCATCTCACATGCTAGTAAAGTAATGTTCAAAATTTTCCAAGCCAGGCTTCAGCAATACATGAACCGTGAACTTCCAGATGTTCACGCTGATTTTAGAAAAGGCAACCAGAGATCAAATTGCCAACATCTGCTGGATCATCGAAAAAGCAGGAGAGTTCCAGAGAAACATCTATTTCTGCTTTATTGACTATGCCAAAGCCTTTGACTGTGTAGATCACAATAAACTGTGGAA
Organism: Nanger dama; assembly: GCA_917880005.1. Classification (NCBI taxonomy): domain Eukaryota; kingdom Metazoa; phylum Chordata; class Mammalia; order Artiodactyla; family Bovidae; genus Nanger; species Nanger dama. The sequence goes on from CAKJTW010000075.1 coordinate 3,537,824, forward strand.
AATTCTGAGAGAGATGGGAATACCAGAGCACCTGACCTGCCTCTTGAGAAACCTATATACAGGTCAGGAAGCAACAGTTCGAACTGGACATGGAACAACAGACTGGCTCCAAATAGGAAAAGGAGTATGTCAAGGCTGTATATTGTCACCCTGCTTATTTAACTTGTATGCAGAGTACATCATGAGAAACGCTGGGGTGCAAGAAGCACCATCTGGAATCAAGATTGCCAGGAGAAATATCAATCACCTCAGATATGCAGGTGACACACCATCCTTATGGGAGAAAGTGAAAGAGGAGAGTTAAAAAGTTGGCTTAAAGCTCAACATTCAAAAAACGAAGATCATGGCATCTGGTCCCATCACTTCATGGGAAATAGATGGAGAAGCAGTGGAAACAGTGGCAGATTTTATTTGGGGGGCCTCCAAAATCACTGCAGATGGTGACTGCAGTCATGAAATTAAAAGACCCTTACTCCTTGGAAGAAAAGTTATGACCAACCTAGACAGCATATTCAAAAGCAGAGACATTACTTTGCCAACAAAAGTCCGTCTAGTCAAGGCTATGGTTTTTCCTGTGGTCATGATGGATGTGAGAGTTGGACTGTGAAGAAAGCTGAGCACCGAAGAATTGATGCTTTTGAACTGTGGTGTTGGAAAAGACTCTTGAGAGTCCCATGGACTGCAAGGAGATCCAACCAGTCCATTCTGAAGGAGATCAGCCCTGGGATTTCTTTGGAAGGAATGATGCTAAAGCTGAAACTCCAGTACTTTGGCCACCTCATGCGAAGAGTTGACTCATTGGAAAAGACTCTGATGCTGGGAGGGATTGGGGGCAGGAGGAGAACGTGATGACAGAGGATGAGATGGCTGGATGGCATCACCGACTTGATGGACATGAGTCTGTGTGAACTCCGGGTGTTGGTGATGGACAGGGAGGCCTGGCGTGCTGCAATTCATGGGGTCGCAAAGAGTCAGACACGACTGAGAGGCTGAACTGAACTGAACTAAAAGCACTTATGGAGCTTCCTAGGTGGCTTAGTGGTAAAGAATATGCCTGCAGTGCAGGAGATGAGGGTTCAATGCCAGGGTTGGAAGTTCCCCTGGAGAAGGAAATGGCAACCCATTCCAGTATTCTTGCCTGAGCAATCTCATGGACAGAGAAGCCTGGTGGGCTACAATCCATGGGGTCACAAAAGAGAACTACTGAGAGACTAAACAACAACAAAACACAGAAACTCGATGTGTAAAAGCATTGATTAATAAGATAACCTTTTCAAAGTCATTTATATAGTAATAGATTACAACATCAAATTTTAAATTTAAGACTTCTGATCTTTTTTAAAATAATTTCTCTTAAAGCCCACAAGAGTTCCTGAAGTGAGTTAAGTAATGGTGGATAATATACACACTTTACCCCATTGGAATTATTGTAACTTTTAGAAGCATCCACTCACTTTTGTCCTTAGCATTTACTCCAAGATCAAGGTTAGAAATAAATTGGAAAAACCCTGGGCCAGGAATCTTTAGAATATAACTTTTATGAAGTCTTTCTTGACCAACTACACTTAAAGGGAGGAAAAGTCCCTCTTAATGACCCCTATTTTACTCTACTGGTATTTCCACCCTCACCCCTGTTATAACATAACCCTTCCCTATTTATACAGTTCACACACACTCTCTCTCTCTCTCTCTACAAGAGTAGTTCTCAACCAAGAGACATTTAGCAATGACTGGAGAATTTTTGTTGTCACATTTAGTGTATGTGTGTGTGTGTGTGTGTGTGTGTGTGTGTGTGTGGCAGGATAGTGGCACAGGCATGAGGGTGATACTGGCTTCTAGCAGGAAGATGCCAAGGATGCTGCTAAATATTATACAATGCACAGGATCAGTCCCCAAACAAAAACTTATCTGGCCCAAAGCATCAGTAACTCTGAATTGAGATCTTGCTCTAGGGTATAAATCTCTTGAAGGCAGGGATTACGGATTATTTATCTTTCATCTTAAATGCCTGGAATATAGTAGTTTATCAGTAGTATTGTTGTTATTGTTTAGTCCCTAAGTCATGTCTGACTCTTTGTGACCCCATAGACTAGCCCACCAGGCTCCTCTGTCCATGGGATTTTCTAAGCAATAATACTGGAGTGGTTTGCCACTTCCTCCTTCAGGGGATCTTCCTGACCCAGGGATCGAACCCATGTCTCCTGCACTGGCAGGCAGTTTCTTTACCACTGAGCCACAAGGGAAACCTCATCAATACTATAATAAACATGCAATAAATATTGCCATAAAGCAAATTTATGACAGTGAAGCTACTATTATAAAGAGAGACCTCCTTCAGGTCTCAGAAACTGTGTCTTCATACTGGGCCAGGTATCTGTTACTCTGTTTTCTCTTTTGCAGGCCCTTAAGTTTTATCTGTCTTCTAAAGGTGAGCAACAGTATGTAATTTAAGTGCTTATGTATGTGCAGACACTGCTCTCAGAGCAGGGATAAGGCAGCAACAAAAAAATCCCTGCCCAGCTCCTCTGTTTTCTTCAAATAAGGCCATGACATAATGAATGATTTTTTTAAAACTTTTTAAAAATGATTAATTTAAGGGTTTTTCCTTCTAATGATTACAGAGAAGAGCAAGCATAGCAAGCGTATTGTTTAGGAAAACTTAAGGTGAAAGAACTCAGACTGCCTTCATTTAGATCCCTTCTTCAACTTTCTAGGCATTTACTTAGAACTTCTTATGTTACTTATTTCTGTTTGTGGGAGAGACCATTACTATTTTCATGCAGATGAGAAGGCTTCCAGAAAAGTATATACTAGAGTGGACATCGTAGAGTGCAGAGACAAAGCAAACTTTAAGGATAAAACATAAATGGGCTCATGCTGAAAGGTACATATTATTAAGAAATCTAGATGTCACTCTGTGATCAATGGACAGTAGTTCACAAGCTATAGTTCACTCTGGAACTCGCAGCCCAGTCCTTGTCAGTACATTAGTATAATTCTGAAATGAATTTTCACAGCAAAAGGAGTTTCACTGACTTGAAAGGGGTCCTTGCTTCCTGAAAGGAGTAGCATTCCCCAATAGAATTTTCTGCAATAATAGAACCTTTTATTAAGAAAACTGAAATTACTTGGCAGAGGGCATGATTCAGGTTAAGGACAAAGGCCAAGAATTCAATCTACCTTAAAGTCCTAGATTATATCAATAGTCTCCAGTAGAGCAGCCACTAGCCACATATGGCTATTGAGCACTTTAAATAGTTAGTGCTAAGGAATGAATTTTTTTATTTTAGTTTAGTTTAATTAAAATAAATATAAACAAATTTTGGCTAATGATTCTGGTAGTAGACAATGCAAGTTTGGAAAAAAAAAACCTGTGCTCTAGATTAGTACTATCCAATAGAAATATAATGTGTGCCACGGATACATTTTTAAGTTTCCCAGTAGCCATATTAAAAAACTAAAAAGAAAAGTAATTTTAATAACATATTTTATTTAACCAAATTATTCAAAATACCATTTTAATATTTAACCCATATAAACAGCTATTAGTGAGACAATTTACATTATTTTAATTGAACCAAGTCTTCAAAATCTGATATATTTTACACTTAACAATAAATCTCAGTTTGGGTGTTAAATTTCCAATGGTTAACATGGAACATATTCTTACAAAAACAATGAAGTTGTGTTTAAGAGATAACTCTTTATACTACTTTCATTTTTTAATTTAAAACTATGTTAATTCCAATTAACATAAAACAGTTTCTTCCTGCATCACGCTAACCCCATTTTAAGCACTCAACAGACACGTGCGACTGCAGCTCCCATAGCGTTCAGTGTAATCCAGATGAATAAAAATCTAACAAAATTTAGATGAAATACAAAATGAGTTGATCTTGCAGTGAGAGCTCCCCTGTTGGTTCAGACAGTAAAGAATCTGCCTGCAACGTGGAACACCCAGGTTTGCTCTCTGGGACAGAAAGATCCCCTGGAGAATGGGAACGTCAACACACTCCAATATTCTTGCGTGGGAAATCCCACAGACAGAGGAGCCCGGCAGGCTACAGTTCATGGGGTCGTACAGAGTCAGACATGACTTAGCAACTGAGCACGCACACAGCACATGACACAAGTAATTTTGTCCATGGGGTCGCAAAGAGGCAGACACAACTGAGCAACTGACACACTGCAGTGAGAGTAAGATAATAAGTGTGATGAAAGGTGGACACTATACAGATTTAGATGGTAGGACTTCCTACCAGAACAAAAGTAGAAAATAAAACAACTTGCAGAAATGAATTTCCCCATTTTCTGTTTCCATTTTCATTCTCTAGCTCATTCTTTTGGAGGCTGCAGTATTTCCAGCACATTAATCTGGACAACACCACTCCCACATGTTCTCCGCATTAAGACAAACTTCTCTATAAGTGCAGAGCTTCGGGGATTCAGCCCAGCTTGTGTTAGATCCTCACACTTCATTCTGCTTTACCGCTTTATTCTCAGGGCAGCACTCCCCTGCCTCCTTGGGGCTATAACTATTCTGGCTCACATTGCTAGCATCTCCTTCCCTTTGGTTCAACTGGATAAGCAGCTGTTAAGAGGACAAAAGAGTACTATACACTCTGGATCCATCTTCATCCTCTCAACATTCTCTGTCTCAGACAGATCATATGTGAGAAACTCTACTTATTCAAGGAGAAGTAGGCTTGAACATCATTTTAAGCCTCCTATATCCAATTTTCTTCCCATTTTCTTACCCCTCTAGAGTATTAATGAAGAACTCGGAAATGTCAGAGAGGATGACAGGATGTTACCTCTGAAAGGATACCCTATCCCTCAGACTTTGAAATAATCCAAGTCTCTTAATACATGCAGTTCACAGCTCATGAAGGTCATCCATATCCAGGTGCAAACAAGGCCCCAAAAGGATGTAGGAACTTCTATTAAGAAACCATTGCCAGTTTTTCCTTGGAATATCTTCGCTTGAAAATGAGAGACCAGCCCCCAGACACTTATTGCTAGTCAGCCAACTGGCACATTTTAAATTTCCTATTCCATTTTTGGACAGTCTAAACTTGTCATATGTTTCAGAGTTTTCTGTAGGGCATTCTTTTTTTTAATGGACCTCAGGTGCAGAAGGTTGAGTTAATCATTTCCCCAGTTCATAATATTTTATTATCTTTGGCTCAGAAAAGTCCTATTTATTTATTTATTTGTTCATTCATTCATTCATTCATTTTCTATGTATGTACTTTTTATTGGTATAAAGTTGATTTACAATATTGTATTAGCTCAAGTGTACAGTGTAGAGATTCAGTATTTTATAGATTCCCAAAAAAGTTATTATAAAATAATGACTATAGTACTTTTATCCCCTTTTCTCACTTCTAAGTCTCCCTACAGAGGCAACCATTATATGCTACTTAATACCTTCCCTCTTTTTAAACATTCTTATTTAAGATGTGTAATTTTTGTGTGCATGTAATTTTAAACTATATAACTCATGTTATATATTACTTCTTTCATTTCTTAATTTTTCACTGAAGTCTCTATGTTGAAGCTTTCTTCTCCATGTTAGTTGCTATATGTACAACTTATCTGCTGCTTCCAATTGTTGCATAATTTCTAGTATTCATCCAATGAGTAGGTCACTCAGCCTTTCCAAAAGATTCAGGAGAATCTGTGAGCTCAAATACAATCAAATGGCTAAAGAAAACCATAACCAAAGAGCTAAAGTAAACCAGGAGAACGATGTATGTACAAATGGAGATTATCAGTTAATGGAAACTTTAAAAAAGAACCAAGGAGAAACTCTGAAGCTGAAAAGTAAAATAACTGAAATGAAAAATTAGAAGGGTTTAGCATTGAGCAAAGAGAAGAAAAGAATTAGCAAACTTAAAAGAAAATATTCTCTAGTATATGGAGAAGAAATAAAAGATAATAAACAGGGTCTAAGAGATATTGGGGCTTCCCAGGTGGCTCAGCAGTAAAGAATCCACCTGCTATGCAGGAGGTGCAGATTTGATCCTGGTCAGGAAGATCCCCTGCAGAGTGGCATGGCGACCCACTCCAGTATTCTTGCCTAGAAAATCCCACGGACATAGGAGCCTGGCAGGTTACAGTGCATAGGGTTGCAAAGTAGACACAACTGAAGTGACTGAGCACACAAGAGACATGGGGAAACCATCCAGCACACACAAAAGCATAATAGGAATCCCAGAAGGAGAAAAGAAAGAGAAAGGAACAGAGAGAATATCTGAAGAAATAATGGCTGAAAACCTCCAAATTTCACAAGACACTATTACACATATTTAATAAAAACTACTCTACATATCTTACAAATGTACTCCAGGAAGAATAAATTCAAACTGGATCCACACTGAGACACATTATTCTCAAGGTGCCAAAGGCCAAGGACAAAAAGAGAACCTTGAAAACAATCTGAATAAGGCCCTTGTACTATGAATAGCTGACTCATTGGAAAAGACCCCAAGCTGGGAAAGACTGAAGGCAGAGAGAGAGGGTGACAGAGGATGGGATGGTTGCATGGCATCACCGATTCAATGGACATTAACTCGGGTAAAGTCCAGGAGACAGAGAGGGACAGAGAATCTTGGTGTGGGGCAGTCTATGGGGTTGTGAAGAGTCAGACACGACTGAACAACAACAATAACTACTATGAATAGGATCTGGGTGGAGGAAAGGAATGCTCGATCTTTTTGCTTCACTCCCAGGAATTTCGTCTCTTCAATTGGTAAGTAGAGGAGATGACATAAGCTAGCAGTTTGCATCTCCCGGTTCAAATACTGTAAACCTTGACTGGAAGCTGAGGGGCGTGGGAGGTTTTGTCTGCCCAGTGGAACTCAGGCTGAACTCAGAAGTAGCAGGTGGGTGAGGAGGAAGTAGGTTGTGGCTCTAATGCTAACAAGACTCATGGTTCTTACAAAGAGTTAATTCAGTTCAGTTCAGTTGCTTAGTCGTGTCCGACTCTTTGCGAGTCCATGAATTGCAGTATGCCAGGCCTCCCTGTCCATCACCAACTCCCGGAGTTCACCAAACTCATGTCCATCGAGTCAGAGATGCCATCCAGCCATCTCATCCTCTGTCATCTCCTTCTCCTCCTGCCCCAACCCTTCCCAGCATCAGAGTCTTTTCCAGTGAGTCAACTCTTCGCATGAAGTGGCCAAAGTATTAGAGTTGCAGCTTTAGCATCAGTCCTTCCAAAGAACACCCAGGACTGACCTTTAGAATGGACTGGTTGGATCTCCTTGCAGTCCATGGGACTCTCAAGAGTCTTCTCCAACACCACAGTTCAAAAAGCATCAATTCTTCAGCGCTCAGCCTTCTTCACATTCCAACTCTCACATCCATACATGATCACAGGAAAAACCATAGCCTTGACTAGACAGACCTTTGTTGGCAAAGTAATGTCTCTGCTTTTTAATATGCTGTCTAGGTTGGTCATAACTTTCCTTCCAAGGAATAAACTTTTAATTTCATGGGTGCAGTCACCATCTGCAGTGATTTTGAAGCCCAGAAAAATAAAGTTTGCCACTGTTTCCCCATCTATTTCCCATGAAGTGATGGGACAAAGAGTTAGTAGGTTTCCTCAAATAAGTCTTCTATCTTAAGACTTCTCCTAAGGGTTAGTAGGTTTTCTTGAATAAATCTTGTATCTTAGGACCTCTTACTAAGAGTTAGTAGGTTTTCCTGAGTAAATCTTCTATCTTAGGACAATGTACAATCTTTAAAAGTTTGTTGGGTTTGTTTGTTTTTAATTTTGTTTGTTTCTTTGGCTGTGCTGGGTCTTCGTTGCTGCACAGGACTTTCTCTAGCTGTGCCAAGCGGGGGGCTACTCTCTAGACATGGTGCACAAGCTTCTCATTGCAATAGCCCCTCTTGTTGCTGAGCACAAGCTCTGGAGCCAGCAGGCTTCAGTAGTTGCAGCTCCCAGGCCCTAGAGGACAGGCTTAGTAGCTGCGTTGCTCCATGGCATGTAAGATCTTCCCAGATCAAGGACTGAACCTGTGTCTCCTGCATTGGCAGGAAGATTATTTCCACTGAGCCCTCAGGGAAGCCTGCTTTTTGTTTTGTTTTTAAATAGTTTTTGCAAGGGGTTTGTTTGTTTGTTTGTTTCTCACAGAAGTGGGTCCACAGAGTTCCTTGTGATGTCATATGGAAATGGAACTCCCCAGTGTGTTACTTTTTAACTATTCCAAGACATCTAAAGGAACAGTGACCAGCCTAGAATTCTTGTACAGCAGTATTGCATCATAAAACATTCCCACTTGACTCTGCAGAATGCAACAGGATATTCATGACTTCTAAAATGTTAAGTATCCTACAACTTCTAGAAGATGAAATCTCACTTTGCCAACACAGCTGGTACCTTCTGCAGAAAGATGGACATTTGTGTCAAGGCCCCTGCCTCTCACTTTCCCCAGTCTTTTATTTTCTGCATCTTTACACTTCCTAGCTACCCAGTGTTTATCAAAAACTGTGGAAAATTCCTCCTTCCTCACTACAGGATACAATTTGTCATTAAAGTACTCACTGACAGAAAGACACTTGTACTTCTTGTGTAACACAGAGCCCCTCAACCGTATGCCTCTATTATCTGTCCAATTCCCCAATTTACACATGCATAGCTCTGACTTCATGGAGCTGGAGCTGGAAACTAATGACTGAGACATGTATCCCTTGATCCTCAAAATATTAATTCCTCCCTCTTTGCCTCTGCACATGAAACCCTAATAAATATCTTTATAGAAATCTGCTCATGATGACTTTCTGCATGTTAAATCTACATATTTTTACCTGTCTCCCAATAGAAACTCAAGTTTTCCTACAGCAAGAGTTGGAAAACTATGGCCTATAGGCCAGATCTGGTGTACCACCTGTTTTAGTACAGCCTGTGTGTTAAGAATGGCTTTTACAGATGGATATTTGTAATCAGTTAGATAATAAAGATTACTAACTTTGAGCCCTAGTTAAGTGAAATATTATCCTCCAAAATAACAATATTTTTTTCACTAATAGAGTCATATTACTCAAAAGTTTATACTTAATTATCATCATATTTTGAATTTCACCATTAAAATTTTGTACATATATACTTTCTTTCTTGTCACATAAATTCAATATTGTTTATAATACTATCTTCCACTTGTCCTACTGGTTCACAAATTCTAACATATTTACTATGTGTCTCTTTAAAGAAAAGGATTTTTCGGCTGCCAATGGGTATCCAAGAGAATCTGAGTTTGAAAAATGCTAGCTACCGCTAAGTCACTTCAGTCGTGTCTGACCCCATAGATGGCAGCCCACCAAGCTCCCCCATCCCTGGGATTCTCCAGGCAAATGCTAGAGAAGAGTACAAAAAGTGTGAAAACTGGCAAACTTCTGTCTAGGATACAGTATCCCGGATCTGGGGTGAAAGACTATGAGGGCTAGTGACAAAGTTGCAAGGCCCCATAGCACAGAAACAGATTTGCTGCAGATGTGGTCAATTTATTCCTTTCCTGACCAGATGGAGACCATAAAGTCAGAAGCAAGGCAACCCTTCTTTGTACCAGTTCTTTACACTGTCAACACATAAACTCCAGAAAATGGCAGACACCTTGCTTTCTTCAGGGAAAAACACTTTCAATGAATTTTTATTAGCCTAATTCTCACCCATATGCTTGGCCAACCCACTGTGCAATATTTTATATGCTCCAGCCACCTGCACAGTAGCATGACATATTTATGCCAGAGGACAGGATATAGTAGATATAGTAGAAGCTTTACAGCATAAGAAATAGGAACTTTAGGGTTTATCCTACCACTAAACAACTAAGTTCAGTTCAGTTCAGTTCAGCTGCTCAGTCATGTCCTACTCTTTGTGACCCCGTGGACCGCAGCATGCCAGGCCTCCTTGTCCATCACAGATCTTGGAGCTTACTCAAGCTCATGTCCATTGAGTCAGTCATGCCATCCAACCATCTCATCCTCTGTCATCTCCTTCTCCTCACATCTTCAATCTTTCTCAGCATCAGGGTCTTTTCAAATAAATCAGTTCTTCGCATCAGTTGGCCAAAGTATTGGAGTTTCAGCTTCAGTATCAGTCCTTTCAATGAATATTCAAGACTGATTTCCTTTAGGGTGGACTAGTTGGATCCCTTTGCAGTCTAAGGGACTCGAGAGTCCCTTATAACTATCAAGAGTCCCTTATAACAACTAACTGCTGCTGCTACTGCTGCTAAGTCGCTTCAGTCGTGTCCGACTCTGTGTGACCCCATAGATGGCAGCCCACCAGGCTCCCCTGTCCCTGGGATTCTCCAGGCAAGAACACTGGAGTGGGTTGCCATTGCCTTCTCCAATGCATGAAAGTAAAAAGTGAAAGTGAAGTCGCTCAGTCATGTCCAACTCTTAGCGACCCCATGTACTGCAGCCTACCAGGCTCTTCCATCCATGGGATTCTCCAGGCAAGAGTACTGGAGTGGGTTGCCATTGCCTTCTCCGAACAACCAACTAGCCTAATCTAGTAAGTGACTTAGTCTACAAAGTCCTTGGTTTCTTCACTATGAAATGTAAATTATAACAGGTAGATATTTATAAGGCTGATTGGTATTCAAAACTCTTAATAACCAATATACTATAGGTATTAATCAATCAGAAAGTATATTGATCATGAAGGACAAGTAAGCTATACAAATCAGACTTAATGCCTCAATTGTGTGAGGACTAACTGACACATTGTATGTCATATGCTTAGCACAGTCTGAAACAGTAAGGGCTTCATAATTTTTGCCATCATTACAGTGACACAATTCCTTCTCTTCTTCCTTAAAAATGATTTCCTACTTTATTTGTTAAAATGCACTGTATTTTCCAAATACATATTCATAGTGTCAGAGCTTCAGTTCTTTACTTTTTGGTAATTATGCACAATGAAGAAATGCACTCTTTTTGAAATAAATATCTGAAAAGGGATCCTTTGACAGGGTTGACATGGTTAGAAAACATTATTCTTTTGTCTGCTAAGAACTATAATTGGCAGTGAGATTCTTGCAAGAAGTAAATTTTGTTAAAGATTCATAGGTCTTAAAAAATAGTTAACTTATAAGAAAATTCTGTGGTAAATTTAACAGGCTTTACTCAAGCTCATACCACATGGAGAAAACTCTCAGGCAGGAAGGCTTTCATTATTTGTTTCCAGTTTTGATCTGTATACGTGGAGTATTTTCTTGGTGGAAATCAAAACATAGAAAATTTAGCATCAGTGATTAGAAGGATCTAACAAGATAACAAAGTTCTATATGTTGATTGGGTCCACCATGATATAGAATAGAATTGATGATTTATTGGCTATCTATTCAATACGCTGAGCAATGTTCTAACTGCTTTACACATATTAACTCATATAATCCTCACAATTCTATCAGATAATACACTGGACACCTTTCAATTACCACTTCACATTCCCTTGGTCTCTGCTGTCCAGTATCCCACCACAACTGCAGCAACCAACTCTGCCTATATTCCTACTAGCTTTAGGTCGTACAACTGATAGCATCTAGATTCAAACCATCTATCTTAGTCAGTTCAGGCTGCTATAGCAAAATCCCATAGGCTGGATGGCTTATAGACAAGTGAAACTTTATTTCTCATAGTTCTAGATGCTGGGAAGTCCAATCAAAGTCCTCTAGTGAGGACCTACTTCCTCATTCATAGGCAACCATCTTCTAGCTGGGTCCTCAAAAGTGGGAAAGAGCTAGGGAATACTATGTTGTCTCATTTTTCTATAAGTGAACTAATCCCATTCATGAGGGCTTCACCCTAATGACCAAAACATATCCCAAAGGCCCCATCTCCTAACACCATCACATTGAGGAATTAGGATTTTAATATGTATACTTGGGAGGAACACAGCAATTCATCCATTGCACCATCCATTCCATTTGCTTATCTCCAATTTCAAGATTTTCTCTTGATGCCACAGAGTAGCACACAAAAGTAACTAGCTCAATGCCTACATATGTAATCCAGAAATAAAAAGGAGAGAGTTAACCTCTAGTCAAGTCTTTATAAGGAGAATTCACAGCTGATGGATTAATTTTTTCCCCCAAATGGACAGACAAATGCTTTTCATATGGCTTCTTACACAGTACTGCAGAATTAAGTAACCAGTAGCTTGTAACAATCGCCAACTTGATAAGGTATCTTTGTATTGGCTCATGCTTCTCTGCTTCACTACTCTTCCCTTATTCCTCTTCCTGGAACTATATGCTCCAAAATGTACTAACACTTTTCACTATAAAACTCTGTCTCACATTCATATTTCTGGGGAACTTAATAATAATTCAGTTAGTACAAAGAGTAGACTTAGACAATAGATTTTCAAGATAGAATTTGAAGAAAGTGCTCAGCTTTCTTCACAGTCCAACTCTCAAAATCATACATGACTACTGGAAAAACCATAGCCTTGACTAGATGGATCTTTGCTGGCAAAGTAATGTCTCTGCTTTTTAATATGCTATCTAGGTTTGTCATAACTTTCCTTCCAAGGAGTAAGAGTCTTTTAATTTCATGGGTGTGATCATCATCTGCAGTGATTTTTGAGCCCTCCAAAATAAAATCTGCCACTGTTTCCACTGTTTCCCCATCTATTTCCCATGAAGTGATGGGACGAGATGCCATGATCTTAGTTTTCTGAATGTTGAGCTTTAAGTCAACTTTTTCACTCTCCTCTTTCACTTTCATCAAGAGTCTCTTTAGTTCCTCTTCACTTTCTGCCATAGGGCTGGTATCATCTGCATATATGAGGTTATTGATATTTCTTCTGGCAGTCTTGATACCAGCTGGTGCTTCTTCCAGCCCAACATTTCTCATGATATATTCTGCATATAAGTTAAATAAGCAGGGTGACAAATACAGCCTTGACATACTCCTTTTCCTATTTGGAACCAGTCTGTTGTTCCATGTCCAGTTCTACTGTTGCTTCCTGACCTGCATATAGGTTTCTCAAGGCAGGTTAGGTGGTGTGGTATTCCCATCTCTTTCAGAATTTTCCACAGTTTATTCTGATCCACACAGTCAAAGGCTTTGGCATAGTCAATAAAGCAGAAATAGATGTTTCTCTGGAACTCCCCTGCTTTTTCGATGATCCAGCAGATGTTGGCAATTTGATCTCTGGTTCCTCTGCCTTTTCTAAAAACAGTTTGAATATCTGGAAGTCACGGTTCATGTATTGCTGAAGACTGGCTTGGAGAATTTTGAGCATGACTTTACTAGCATGTGAGATGAGTGCAATTGTGCAGTAGTTTGAACATTTTTTGCCTTGCCTTTCTTTGGGATTGGAATGAAAACTGACCTTTTCCAGTCCTGTGGCCACTGCTGAGTTTTCCAAATTTGCTGGCATATTGAGCGCAGCACTTTCACAGCATCATCTTTCAGAATTTGAAACAGCTCCACTGGAATTCCATCACCTCCACTAGCTTTGTTTGTAGTGATGCTTCCTAAGGCCCACTTGACTTGACACTCCAGGATGTCTGGCTCTAGGTGAGTGATAACACCATCATGATTATCTGGCTTGTGAACCTCTTTTTTGTACAGTTCTTCTTTGTCTTCTTGCCATCTCTTCTTAATATCTTCTGCTTCTGTTAGGTCCATACCATTTCTGTCTTTTATCGAGCCCATCTTTGCATGAAATGTTCCCTTGGTATCTCTAATTTTCTTGAAGAGAACTCTAGTCTTTCCCATTCTATTGTTTTCCTCTATTTCTTTGCATTGATCGCTGAGGAAGGCTTTCTTATCTCTTGTTGCTATTCTTTGGAACTCTGCATTCAGATGCTTATATCTTTCCTTGAGTTGTAGTCTCCTCAAATCCACAGCCTCTCGCAACTACTGATCTATTTTCTATTCTTAGAGTCACCTTTTCTAGAACATCATGTAAGTGGAATTATATAGTCTGAGAGTTTTTATGTCTATGTTCTTTCACTTAACATTATACTTTTAAGACTCATTTTTTTGTTAGTTTATTCCTCTTAATCGATAAATAGCTCTCCATTGTGCATATCAAAATTGTTTATACATTCAGCTAAGCCTGAGAATCTTGAACCTCCAGATTCCCTGCACCATCTATTCCAGTGAGAGCATTCCTGTCCCACTTGCCAGAAAATAATTTTCCCTGTACTGTAAAGGGCCCCACAAATCAAGCAGGGTATTTTTGCCCTTCTTCATGAGGAAATAGAACACTATCAAGGGAATTACAGAATCTCTGTGTGCTAGAATAACACCATCCCAAAATGTTCAAGCCCTAATGCCTGACACCTATGAATATCATATGCCAAAAGAGACTTGGCAAATGTAATTAAGATTAAAACCTTAAATTGGGGAAATTTTTCTGGATTGGTCTGATTTAATCATATGAGGAAGCGAAGGTCAGAACAATGTGACTAGAGGGAGAACTCAACTCCTTTTGCAGGCTGTGAAGAGGGAGAAACAGGGCCACCAGCCAATATATGTGGCAGCCTTTGGAAGCCAAGAAGAGTTCTCAACTTACAGTCAATAAGAAACTCGGGACCTCAGTCCTACAACTGCAAGGGCCTGAATTCCAGCAAAAACCCAAGAGCAGGAAACATTTTCTCCCCTACAGCTTCTAGAAAGGACAACTGATTACTATGTTAGTCAGGTTTTAAAATTTAAAAAATAATAATCAACTTCAGATAAATAAAGGCCTATGTCAGCAACCGGAATGAAAATATAACTCTTTGATGTTCTTTGGACAGATTTTTTTAAGTTTTGACACAAGGTTTTAACACAATAAAAATTATGATTCTTCATTCAGTTTCCAGATTCAAGTCAGTTCACAGGTGGAGCCAATTACTGAAGGGGAACGAGACCCTGAAAAGCCACAGATTAACACATGGCACAATCCCTGTCCTTAATCTTGTCCTTAGAGTCATATGCCCATTAGTCCAGGCAACTGTGTGCTGGAGAAGGGCAGTACTCAGACATTTCAGTAACTGTCAGATGTAGTGTCCGAACTGACACTGATTCCTGGTAAACCAAAATACAATTGTGTTCCCCCTACTAGAAAAGGAATGTGTGGAGGCCAGGTGATAAGTGGAGTCTGGCCCAAATCTCTCTCACATTGTTTTAATGGGACCATGCAACCACCCTGTGGCTATTCGCCTGGTCAACCGTGTGTACATGTGTTAGTTAGTCAGGAGTGTATGTCTCCATGTGACCCTGTGGACTGTCCATGGGATTCACCAGGCAAGAATACTGGAATGGGTTGTCATTCTCTTCTCCAGGGGATCTTCCTGACCCAGGAATTGAACCCAGGTCTCCTGCATTGCAGACTTCCCTGGTGGCTCAGACGGTAAAGCATCTATCTACAATGCAGAAGACCTGGGTTCAATCCCTGGGTCGGGAAGATCCCCTGGAGAAGGAAATGGTAATCCACTCCAGTACTACTGCCTGGAAAATCCCATGGACAGAGGAGCCTGGTAGGCTACAGTCTATGGGGTCGCAAAGAGTTGGACACGACTGAGTGACTTCACTTTCTCCTGCACTGCAAGCAGACTCTTTACTGCTTGAGCCACCGAGGAAGCCCACAATTAGGTTTAGATATATTCTATAGGTAGAAGAATGTTCTTCAGTTCTCGCCTCTAAAAATTAAAGTTATTATAATAGCAAAGACCAAATGGAAGCTTCTGAAAAAGAGTAAACACTGTCATCCCTAATCCTGATAGACAACCAGAAAGAAGACTTCATCCTCAGAAAAACTGCCCTTAACGTTACTATCAAAGACTTAAACAGGGAATTATATAGACGAAGGGGTGATAGTCTCCACTGTATCTCCATTCAATTCACCTGTCTCTGCAAAAGCCATGTTGTTGTTGAGTCACTAACCGGACACGTGTCTGATTCTTTGAGACCCCATGGACTGCAGCACACCAGGCTTCCCTGTCCTCCATATGGATCATCAAAGGTGATGGCCAACTCTCATAATATTAATCAGGTGGTAGTCCCAGTCTCAGCTGCAATGCCAGATGTGGCATTTGATATGCACCTACCAATCTGATGAATACATTTTTCTGAAACCCATGGTGTTGGGATGATAAAAAGCAGTTTGCTTTTACACACAGATAAAGGCTAATATTCACTGTTTTGCCATGGACTAGAATGGCAACACACTCCAGTATTCTTGCCTGGAGAATTTGATGGGCACAGAAGCCTGGTGGGCTACATCCATGAGATGGTGAAGAGTCAGACACAACTAAGCAACTTTCACTCATGCTAACTCTACTGTGTTCTACCTCAGAACAGTCCACAGTAACCTTAACTGTCTTCACAGTTCACACAATGGTGTACTAAATCTCAGCTAATACATAGCTCAAATTGTTGCATCTTACACATTGTACCACTAAGAAAGATGGACCACTTAAAATTACGCTTAGACCCATCCGGGCAACCTAGAAGCCTGCCAGCTTCAACTGGGAGCTGAAGCAACAAAGAATTTTCTTCTCTTAAAAAATCTCTGTAAATGTGACTTATGCCTCTTCTCTGTCTCTTCTCTCTTTTATTCTCTCTCTGTTTCTCCCACATGGGCCAGAAACCCGTGTTTTATTTGTTTTTACTCTTTTACTTTATTTTTTATTATTTTTATTATTTTTTTATTCTTTATTGTTTTGTTTTATTTTATTTATTTATTCATTCATTTTTACTTTATTTTACTTTACAATACTGTATTAATTTTGCCATACATCAACATGAATCCACCACGGATGTACATGAGTTCCCAATCCTAATCCTGATTATTAAAGTCTAACTCATTTAATATGTATTTATTAGTGAAGGATGTTAATTTTTCTGAAAATCAGTTTGATGTCATCATTAGTTTGCATTGTTTTTCATTTCTTAATAGTCTGTGATTTCAATTTTAACTTTCTCTCAAACTGAAAAGTTTAGAAGAGGTCCATGTGTTTTTGTTATTAATCTCTAACTAATTTTTATTGATTGATTTATTTATATGCTATCATTTGTCACTTAATATTTATAATTCAATTACATTTTGAAATGAAATATGGATTATGTAATTTGTATTTTTAAACATCCTTTGTAGCCCTAGAATGGATAACTTTAAAACTATTCCATTGGACTTTAAACCATGTATAGTCTCTCCTTATTGAATAAAATGAAATTGAATCAACTTTACAGCATTATTTATCCATCTTCTCTGTATCTTTACATTTTTTAAAAATGGATTTCTGAGACCGGGGTGGTGTGAATTCTTTTCCATTGCTTTTATTTCTAATCACTTTTTCTTTATACATGATACATGTGTGTCCCTTCCTCTATTACTTATATCCCTCATGTGTATTCCTTATAAATAAGCATAAATATTTATATTGCATTATAATTTTTATCTATAAAGATCATTATATTTTTTCTGTGATATTTTTCACCTTGGATTCTCTTTTGGCACATATGTTGCCTTTCTTTTTGTTAACATTTTCACCAGTTATCAATCACTTATTTTACTTTTTATCATTTTATTTCCTTTTGCGTATGTGTCTCATAAAAGAATATAACTGAATTTGATGGATTTGTTTACCTAACACAAAAATCTTGAATTCATCGAATTTATCTTCTCTTCTGTCTTCTGTGATACTCAACTAATCCATTAAGTTTTTCTTTCATCATTTATGTTTTTAATTATTAAAGACTGACTATTCTTTTCATAGTAATCCATTTTTGTTCATTTGTAAGAACTGGTTACTCTCTCAAATATTTATGCAGCAATTATTCATACCTCTTTTCATATGTTCTTTCACTTTCTATGCTAAATCTGTTTCTTGAGGAGCGAGGGCTTCTGTTAAGCTTACGGCTTCACTCATGTCTCAGTGCTCTGCACAAGTTTGGTAATGTTTATACATCAGAAACTGAGTGCTCACTTAGCATAATATTGTAATTTGAGAGCATTTCCATGGCATAAGTCAGAATCCCTCTTTATTAAGAAGGCAGTCCAGATCCTGACTGCAGCAATCTTACCTCTAAAGAATGTGCAAGGAATGAGAAAATAGCTTGTTACAACCTGACACGGAAAACACAATTTCTAGTTTCATGTTTCTGTGTGAGCTATAGGTTTCCTTGCGGTACCACCTCCAGTTTTGAGGTCAACAAGCCTGACTGGCAATCTCATAGAGAGAACTACTACTTTCAGCTCCACCCCTTCCTGCATACCTAGTTCATTCTTTTCACTGACGACTTTTTCTGCTACACACCAGACACACTCGACAGTTCCTGAATTTTCCTTTATTCTACTTGAAACAGCAGACTAACTAGAGCCTCTCATTTCCAATGTGATAACGGCTTTTAGGTTCTGGTTTTTAGAAAGGTAGCTACCCATGCTGCTCATGATTTGTAGCCAGGGAATCAGGCTGTACTGACAGGATGCTCTCAGCGTTATCATCACCGTGATGGGCTAGTACAGCAAGAGAGTAGGAAGAGGTTGTTACCGGAGAAACTCCCCTAGAAATGGGGAGGTGGTGGCCAGAGGGAAAAAATAACAAGTACTTTGAACAGGATAGACATTTAGTGACTCAGTGAAAAAGGTAAAGCATATTAAAATTAGCAAAATTAAAAAACTGTTATATAAACTGGAAGGAACTGTACTAAATGGGGTTTTTCATGCTTAAATAGCTATATAATGTGAACCTTAGAATGTATTACCATCTAACATGTATATGACTTTTGCAGCTCCAATATCATCAAAATGATGCCTGCTTTCAATCTAGGAAAAGTAGTATTTATGTGTATATTTATACATATAATTTATCCTCAACCTACTTCAAAAGGTTTTATGTTGGCTTACCATGAAAGACACGCATATAATCAGATTATTTAATAGCAGAAACAGAAAACATCATAGACTCTAGGGGAAAATAAACTGAATCGAAATGTTGGTTTTAGCTATCATGACTGAGCATTTATAAATATGGCTCTGGGTTTCTGGGCACCAAGGCAAAAGTACTCAAAGTCTCAATAACAGAAGACGCTAGTTCATCAAGAGAAACAAAAAATTTTCCTAGGGAGGAATTTATCATATATTTACTCAATAATAAAACATAAAAAGGCAACCTTGAAACAGATTCAGGAGCATTCTTTACATAACTACTTCCCTGTAAAAACAATAAATTTAAAAATCAGAGTCAATGGAGAAATGTCTGTTTAGTTCTTTGACTCACTTTTTGATTGGGTCATCTATTTTTCTGGTATTGAGCTGCATGAACTGTTTGTATGTTTTGAGATTAACTCTTTGTCAGTTGTTTTGTTTGCTATTATTTTCTCCCAGTCTGAAGGCTGACTTTTCAGCTTGTTTATAGTTTCCTTCATTGTGCAAAGGCTTTTAAATTTAATTAGGTCCTGTTTGTTTATTTTGCTTTTATTTCCATTACTCTGGTAGGTGGGTCATAGAGGATCTTGCTGTAATTTATGAGGTACCATCTCATGCCGGTCAGAATAGCTGCTATCAAAAAGTCTACAAGCAATAAATGTTAGAGAGGATGTGGAGAAAAGGGAACCTTCTTACATTGTTGGTGGGAATGCAAACTAGTATAGACACTATGGAGAAGAGTGTGGAGATTCCTTAAAAACTGAAAACAGAACTGCCATATGACCCAGCAATCCCACTGCTGGGCATACACACTGAGGAAACCAGAATTGAAAGAGACACGTGTACCCCAATGTTCATCACAGCACTGTTTACAATAGCTAGGATGTGGAAGCAACCTAGACGTCCGTTGGCAGATGAATGGATAAGAAAGTTGTGGTACATATACATAATGGGATATTACTCAGCTATTAAAAAGGACACATTTAAATCGGTTCTAATGAGGTGGACAAAACTGGAGCCTATTATACAGAGTGAAGTAAGTCAGAAAGAAAAACACTAATGTAGTATATTAATGCATCTATATGGAATTTAGAAAGTAGTAATGAAGATCCCCTACGATGTCTGTCCCTTACTGAGCCCATCTTTGCATGAAATGTTCCCTTGGTAGCTCTAATTTTCTTGGAGAGATTTCTAGTCTTTCCCATTCTGCTGTTTTCCTCTATTTCTTTGCATTGATTACTGAGGAAGGCTTTCTTATCACTCCTTGCTATTCCTTGGAACTCTTCATTCAAATGGATATATCTTTCCTTTTCTCCTTTGCTTTTCACTTCCCTTGTTTTCACAGCTATTTGTAAGGCCTTCTCAGACAGCCATTTTGCTTTTTTGCATTTTTTTTTCCCTTGGGGATGATCTTGATTCCTGTCTCCTATACAATGTCATAAACCTCCATCCATAGTTCATCAGGCACTCTGTCTATCAGATCTAGTCCCTTCAATCTGTTTCTCTCTTCCATTGTATAGTCAAAAGGGATTTGATTTAGGTGATACCTGAATGTTCTAGTGGTTTTCCCTACTTTCTTCAATTTCAGTCTGAATTTGGCAAAAGGAGTTCATGATCTGAGCCATAGTCAGCTTCTGGTCCTGTTTTCGCTGACTGTATAGAGCGTCTCCATTTTTGGCTGCAAAGAATATAATCTGATTTCAGCTGACCTATTCCAAATCCTAAAAGATGGTGCTGTGAAAGTGCTGCACTCAATATGCCAGCAAATTTGGAAAACTCACCAGTGGCTACGGGACTGAAAAAGGTCAGTTTTCATTCCAATCCCAAAAAAGGCAATGCCAAAGAATGCTCAAACTACTGCACAATTGCACTCATCTCACACACTAGTAAAGGGATGCTTAAAATTCTCCAAGCCAGGCTTAAGCAATATGTGAACCATGAAATTCCAGATGTTCAAGCTGCTTTTAGAAAAGGCAGAGGAACCAGAGATCAAATTGCCAACATCCGCTGGATCATGGAAAAAGCAAGAGAGTTCCAGAAAAATATCTATTTCTGCTTTATTGACTACGCCAAAGCCTTTGACTGTGTGGATCAGAATAAACTGTGGAAAATTCTGAAAGAGATGAGAATACCATACCACTTGACCTGCCTCTTGAGAAACCTGTATGCGGGTCAGGAAGCAACAGTTAGAACTGGACATGGAACAACAGAGTGGTTCCAGGTAGGAAAAGGAGTACATCAAGGCTGTATATTGTCACCCTGCTTATTTAACTTATACACAAAGTACATCATGAGAAACGCTGGGCTGGAAGAAGTACAAGCTGAAATCAAGATTGCCAGGAGAAATATCAATAACCTCAGATATGCAGATGACACCACCCTTATGGCAGAAAGTGAAGAGGAACTAAAAAGCCTCTTGATGAAAGTGAAAGAGGAGAGTGAAAAAGTTGACTTAAAGCTCAACATCCAGAAAACTAAGATCATGGCATCTGGTCCCATCACTTCATGGAAAATAGATGGGGAAACAGTGGAAACAGTGGCTGACTTTAATTTGGGGGGCTCCAAAATCACTGCAGATGGTGATTTCAGCCATGAAATTAAAAGATTTTTACTCCTTGGAAGAAAAGTTATGACCAACCTAGATAGCATATTGAAAAGCAGAGACATTACTTTGTCAGCAAAGGTCCAGCTAGTCAAGGCTATGCTTTTTCCAGTGGTCATGTACAGATGTGAGAGTTGGACTATAAAGGAAGCTGAACACAGAACTAATGCTTTTGAACTGTGGTGTTGGAGAAGACTCTTGAGAGTCCGTTGGAAAGCAAGGAGTCCAACCAGTCCATCCTAAAGGAGATCAGTCCTGGGTGTTCATTGGAAGGACTGATGTTGAAGCTGAAACTCTAATACTTTGGCAACCTGATGTGAAGAGCTACTCATTTGAAAAGACCCTGATGCTGGGAAAGATTGAGGGCAGGAGGAGAAGGGGACAACAGAGGATGAGATGGTTAGATGGCATCACCAACACAATGGACATGGGTTTGGGTGAACTCCGGGAGTTGGTGATGGACAGGGAAGCCTGGCATGCTGCAGTCACGAGGTTGCAAAGAGTCGGAAACGACTGAACGACTGAACTGAATTGAATGATGACCCTACATACAAGACAGCAAAAGAGACATAGGTATAAAGAACAGACTTTTGGATTCTATAGGAGAAGGCAAGTGTGGGATGATTTGAGCGAATAGCATTGAAACATGTATATTACCATATGAGAAATAGATCACTAGTTCAAGTTCGATGCATGAAACAGGGCAGTCAAAGCCAGTGCACTGGGACAACCCAGAGGGATGGGATAGGGAGGTGGGAGAGGGGTTCGGGATGGAGGCACACATGTATACCCAAGGCTGATTCATGTCAATGTATGGCAAAAACCACCACAATATTGTAAAGTAATTAGCCTCCAATTGAAATAAATTAATTAATTTTTTTAAAATTAGAGTCTAACATTGAGGCCTTATTTAGATAAGGCATATCTTTAGAAGGCTGAGATATGTGGTTTTGGCGTGTATTAATATATCCCCTTAGACTCCAGTGTTACAGCCACCTCGGGCACATAGTTAATTTGCACTCATCTGTTTATACCTGTGGTGTTACCTCTTTCTCAAAGCTTGCCTTGATTACCTTTCTGTCCCTCTGGCTGAATCAGGCATGCTACACAGTGCCATTGTTTACCTCCATCACAAATACATGCCTTTATCACTGTATGATATCATGATTTTCCTAGTAGGGCCATTGCTTATTGAGGGGGAAAGGACTGTGTTTTACTCATTTTTATATCCCAAGTGCCTGTGTTAGAGATTTTCAGTATTTGTTAAATAAATGAACTAGAAAAAAAATTAATATTTATCTAACTTGATATAATTTTATTGCTCATCCCACAAAACTGTAGGTAGGGAGCCCGTCTCTATGTATATCTCCATCTAATTCAGCTCTCAATCATGATTCTGAAATCTTAGGTCAGACTAAATTTTTGACTTGTTACTTTGTGAAAAGCTATATAACTTCGATATTAAATGCTTGTGTTTCACAAGGACAGTGGGACATGTCACCTCCGGGGGAAACTTCAAACAGGCTAACATTTTCCTCAAGATGTAAATTTGTATTTCTTCATAACAGCTAGCACTTATTGACTGCTTACTATCTTCAGTTATTCCCTCATTGCTATCATTGAATCCCATGGTTTTAAAAGTCTATATACTAATGACTCCCAAATTTTTATCTCCAGGCCCAGTCCACTCCCTATAAGCATCTTTTATCTGTCCAGTTGTTCACACTAACCATCTTAAAGCCATCCTTGATTCCTTCTCTTTTCTCTTATACTTATTCTATTACCAAATTACCAAGTAGCATGATGGCTGGACTATATGGTAACAGCATGTTTAGTTTTGTAAGAAATTGCCAAACTACAGTGAATGAGAGTTTCTGTTCCTTCATTAGCATTTGGTGTTGTCAGAATTCTGGAAGCCTACTATGCTAACAGGTTGGATTGTTTTAATTTAAAAGGTTCATGGTTTTGTTTTAAATTTCCCTGATGACATATAATGTGGAGAATTTTTCATAAGCTTATTTGCTACCTGTATATCTTGTTGGTGAGGTGTCTGCTCAGGTCTTTTTTTAAATTGGGATGTTTATTTTTGTTATAGAGTTTGAATTCTTTGCATATTTTAGATAACAGCCCTTTATTAAATATTTCTCTTGCAAACATTTTCTCATTAATAAATATTTCTCCACTAGAAAATGAGAATACTAAATTTATTAGTTAGGGCACTTTGTGGGGAAGAAGAAGGAAAAAGATAACACAGATAATTTCCTTTTAGGCCGATAACGTGATGGTTACACATGTCACTTCTGTTCACATCTCACTGGCCATAGCTTAGTTACATGGCAACATCTAATTGCAATGAGGACTAAGAAATATTGTTTATGATTAACTTGCCTATGTGTTCAGTTAAAATTTGGTGACATGGGGGAAGAACCTAATGCTGAAAATAGGAAGAGAATAGATTCTAGAGGACACTTAGGAGACAACTTCACATCAAACAATATGTAGAAATAAAGAAACAATTTTCACAAATTAAAGAAAAAATTCTGGACTCTGTAAATTTCAGTCAGTTTTAATGAGGTAGGAAATATTGAAAGTTATTAGGAGAGACAATGTATAATACAATATTTCTCATATTTTTAACCCAAAAAGTTCTTAAAGTATGATTCACTCTAGGTAAAGTGAAAAAGCAACAATTATGAGGTCTTTAGATACATCTATCGGAGAAGGCAATGGCATCCCACTCCAGTACACTTGCCTGGAAAATGCCATGGACGGAGGAGCCTGGTGGGCTGCAGTCCACGGGGTTGCTAGGAGTCAAACACAACTGAGCAACTTCACTTTCACTTTTCACTTTCATGCATTGGAGAAGGAAATGGCAACCCACTCCAGTGTTCTTGCCTGGAGAATCGCAGGGACGGGGGAGCCTGGTGGGCTGCCGTCTATGGGGGTCGCACAGAGTCAGACATGACTGAAGTGACTTAGCAGCAGCAGCAGCAGTAGATACATCTATATTT
Organism: Nanger dama; assembly: GCA_917880005.1. Taxonomy (NCBI): domain Eukaryota; kingdom Metazoa; phylum Chordata; class Mammalia; order Artiodactyla; family Bovidae; genus Nanger; species Nanger dama. The sequence goes on from CAKJTW010000075.1 coordinate 3,562,323, forward strand.
CATTTTAATAATTTTTATTTTACTTATTGGCTACCTTATTTTTGTGGCAGCTTTTCACCCACAGTGATGTAAAGCTTCTTTTAAAATAGATTTAACTAAAAGCAGAGTAAAATATCAAGTAAATTATAATATAGATATGCGCTTTACATGACAAGGTGGTATACAAATGACTTAATCAATACACCTTCAATAAACTTTAAATTTTCATTCTGGCATCACTGACTTGATGGACATGAGTTTGAGCAAGCTCTGGGAATTGGTGATGGACACGGAAGCCTGTCGTGCTGCGGTCCATGGGGTTGCAAAGAGTCAGCATGAATGAGCAACTGAACTGTACTGTACTTGTGGATATTGCCCAATAAACTAAATATGATGAAAAGCAAGTGAATTACAGTTTAGTATTTTTATAATTTCAAACTGTTCATATATCTCCATACTCTGAAGTTTTAATTTACTGCCATAATGAGGTACAACACCTTATTGAGAATCATTAAGTAGTGGAAGAAATAATGAAAATTTTTAGTGTTGAGTTCCTTTCCTGAAATTAACATTTACTGGTTCATGACACTGAGCCTTAGTTTTGTCATCTATAAGATGGGATATTAATACCTGATCTAACCTTCCAGATTTAAGTAGGAAATGGTTAAGTCGAAAATAAGTATAAGTGGATCTGCAAATATAAAGGATCCATTCAGCAATAGTAAGCATAATTCTAACCCCAATAATGCCATTTTAGTCAGTTTCCAACTGTGAATTAAAGCACTAATAACTAGTGAAAAGTCAATCAATGAAGGGCAAGGAAAAGAACAGCTGTGGAAACCCATGGTCAAAACAGTCAGACTGAATCCCATTCACAAGAAGATATTTCTTCTATACAAGCACTAATGGAAAATTTCACTGACTTCAAGTGCAAAATCAATCCAGACAATACAAAGACATATTATCCTAATGAGTATCTCTTTAGGGAGGTAGTCTGGAGGATACAGTATTTTCAATTCTTTTATAACAATTATGCTACAGCTGCATATTTTATCATACAGCATTTTATATATTATTATTCTAAATAGAGACTATACTTATTACTATGCAAATACACATATACATACACACAATCTTTTAGGTATTTTCTCCATTATGAGAAATATGTTATTTTTCTTTATTATAGAGAAGAGAAAATCCTCAGAATTCAAGGGTCTTGTTTAGGATCAAATATCTATAACAAGACAACATTTGAAATAACTACCACATTTACAAATATTCAGTATATGTTTTTTAGATAAATGAATGAATTAACAAATAAATAAGTTAAATATTGAAACAACAGACACTTCAGCTCCCAAAGTGACTGTCTCTTTTCTGCTACATTTTGTTCTATTTTCATTGAGTCGTGTGCATGATAGGTCGCTTCAGTCATGTCCAACTCTGTACAACCCTACAGACCATAGCCCAACAGGCTCCTTTGTGCATGGCATTCTCCAGGCAAGAACATTGGAGTGGGTTGCCATTTACTTCTCCAGGGGATCTTCCCGACCCAGGGATCGAACCCACATCTCTTACATCTCCTGCACTGGCAGGCAGTTTCTTTACCACTATTGCCACCTGGGAAGCCCTTTCCTTGAATCACAATTCTATAAAACAGCAAAAATAAGCAAAAAAATAGAAGCTTATGTTATAATGGCATTTGCCAATGGCCTAGGATCTAATTAGATCAAATGTATAGTTTAAAAATTACTTTATAGTTTCTGGTTTGTGTTCCAAGTTGCCCTCCACTGGAACACTGCCTATTGCAACTGCCAATATTCACGTCCCATTTAACCCACTTATTAGGATCAAAAACAGGATGTTCAAATTAAGCAACATGTATGATGTAAAGGCTGTTTTATGGATTACTTAAAAGTATTCATGACTATAAATGTTTCTACTCTTTGATCTGGGACTTTTTATTCATAGCTCTCCATTCTTAAGATCTCCAAGGTTTCTTCAAACAAGGAGCCCCAAACCTACAATGATAAATAATGTAGGGGAGCTGTTTTTAATTCAGGCTTCTCCCTGTGATGGAGCTTTCAGATCATGTACATAGAGTCCCTTGGACTGCAAGGAGATCAAACCAGTCAATTCTAAAGGAGATCAGTCCTGGGTGTTCTTTGGAAGGACTGATGCTGAAGCGAAAGCTCCAATACTTTGGCCACCTGATATGAAGAGCTAGCTTATTGGAAAAGTCCCTGATGCTGGGAAAGATTGAGGCGGGGAGGAGAAAGGGGCAACAGAGGATGAGATGGTTGGATGGCATCACCAACTCAGTGAACATGAGTTTGAACAAACTCCAGGAGATAACGAAGCACTGGCACGCTGCAATACATGGGTCACAAAGAGTCAGACAAGACTTAGTGACTACACAGCAACAGCATCGAACTTGGCAGCCAAATAGATTAATTTCTCTAAACAGAGGTAATATGTGGAAATAGCTCAGCACCAGCTCTGTTTACTCTGTCTTGACTCACCTAAGGTCATACAATTCGAGAGATTTTTGGTATTGCCACTTGGCAAGTTGAAATTGTCAGAATGACATGGAAGATTAGAAGGAAATGACAATGAATTTATCCTAAATTTGAGTGATTTTGGGATTCTTCAAATTTTATTTCTATATGTGTAGATCATTTTAGATACCTATTATTCTACTCAATTGACTCTCAAAGTAGTCGGAAGATTTTAATGCAAATATTCCTATTTCTTCCTCTGTGATACCGTAGCTGGTCTCTGCTCACCTCCAGCTGCCATGGAGATGTAAACGTACTTCAGTGACATTCTGGAAACTCCTGATTTTGAAGCTGATTGGATGGTCAAATTACTTTTCATGTTAGGCAGCCCTATCAATGATCAACTTTTCTACCACCTTTTCCATTAAAACTGTATCTAAGAATTCGACCTTTTTATTTGAATGTCAAATATCTAGGGAAAACCAGTCTTAACAAAAAAAAAAATCTATAATTAAAATAATATTGAAAGAATGAAGTATCAAGGGAATGAGGTAAAATGAAGTCATATGGCAAGGAGGTGGCTGCTTTGTTTACTGTTCCCTGTAGCAGGAGTGCTATTCATTCTGTTATGATTCAAGGGCAGCTTTGAGAGTAGACTGGGCTTTTTAAACACAATTGGGTAAAAAAGATGATCATGGGCAACTAGGCAATGGCACTAAGACAACTGCACTTAATGCACCAACTATGAGCACTTAGACTACAGATGCTGTGCCTTTATTTTTAAATCATAGACAAATGAGTCACCAAGTCAATAGTCACCCCATTCTATTTGCATTGCACAGACAGTCTGAGATGCTTTAGCAATTTTATCCTGAGGAGATAACAGGGAAAGTCAGCACTAGGGTTGGGGATTAAGAAGCTTCTTGCCATATCTGCAAACAAAGGATGTTGTGGCCAAGCCACCCAGCTGCTTCCAGTGGTGCACCCTGAGGGCACTCAGGATCAGAAAGAAGAGGATATTGGCTTGGGATAGTTAAGGTGCATATCAAAGGAATGATTTCAGTGAGCCCAGACTTTGGCATCTTCCCAAACATAGAGAAGCACTACATCCACTAATTTCAGATGTCTGATTATCTTTATTTAACAGTAATATTTTATGTTCTGACCACCTAGTTTTTGTTGCAAAAACCTTTGTATTAATATATTCTGGCTCCTCTCTTACCTCTTTGAAGCAGTCCCTCAGTGATTTGAAGTTCTCAGAAAACTGACCAAATAAAACAGTTCTCAACTTTTAGGTTATGCTTTTTTTTTTTTTTTTTCAGTTGACAGAGTTTTTGCAAATTGCTATGTACTTTCTTGGAAGAAAGCAGTAAGTAGTGGTTAAACACTGTGCTCTTGACTTTACTATTGAGATTTGATTCCCACTTTTACCTAATTATGTATGACCTACTCTCAGTTGACTCCTGTTTGAAATGGGGATGCTGAAAATTTCCATCTCAGATGGTGGTTGTGTGGATTAAGCAGAATAAGGAACATAAAATGCATAATATACTAAATGCTAGCTTTCCATTGAGTTCTTGGAAATACTGGAGGCTTGCCTTGCAATCACAAGTCTTGCTTTCATGTCTTAGAAAAACACTGTAGTTTGTTTACCTACAGGGCTACAGCTAAAACCATGTTTCCTGGTCAAACCTCATTATCTGACCACATAATTCCAATGTGCACAAACTTTTCAATTATTTCTATTCCATGGAATGCATTATTCCTATTTTACTCCTTATCAGCCGTTCTCAAGATAATATATTTAAATGAAATCCATCTCTGACAGTGTCAGCAATTTTCTACATCCTACAAATGGTTGGATGAACTACTCATGTCACTATGGACGTGAGTTCCAACTTTAAAATATTTAGTGCTCATATGAAGCTCTTGCAGGTGATATTACCTCATCCTTGCATCTTGTTTTTAACTTGTTAAATTCTCTGCTTGCAGATTCAACCTCACATGAGGATTTTTTTGTTCTAGGAACTGATCTTCATTTATATGCTGCCATGAAGCAGTGAACACCAGGTTCACAGAGGACAGTCCAAAACTGACTGACCGACCTTGAAAGCACAATTCTTGTTAGTTAATCAGAGTTTCATAGTCCCTGCTGTGATCTGCCTCATTCCTTTTACCCCAGACAGATAGAAAAATCTGCTTATTTTTCATGGATCTTTCACACATACAAACATAGCCGCATGGCCAGCCTTAAATCTCATTAATCCAATGGTAATTTGTCGCAAGTTATAGCTAATTCAATGAGCAAGCTGTTATTCCCCAGATGATCAGATCCACTCATTCTCTTTTTATTCAGAGTGCCTTAATATTCTGGTGCCTGGTATTTGAAGTCAATGAAGTTTTATTGTATGTGAGCTGTCTACATAAAGGGTGGTCAATTTATATCAGAGCTCATTCTATGCAATGTGGTCTGCTATGAGGCTGTTTTTAATAATATGACTTTTATATTCCCAACCATTGTGTTTAGATGATCATGAGTATAGATACTTGAGGCAAGCTACAAATGTGTTTGACTTGTGAGGCCAAACTTCTAACACATCATGGTGGTCTACTCTTTAAAAATATTATATATATATATATATATATAATATTCATGTATGAATTCAAATCTAGACCACATTTCTTTCTAAAATTTTTAAATGTAAAACAGAATTTGTCAAATATTAAGAATTATAATACTAAGGCATATATAGGCATATACAATACTAAGGCATACAAATTCATATTTGTATCATCTAGAAAGATGATACAAAGAATTTATTTGCAGGGCAGCAGTGGAAAAACAAACATAGAGAACAGATTTATGGACATGGGGAGAGAGGAGGAGAGGGTGAGATGTATGGAGAGAGTCACATGGAAACCTACATTACCATATGTAAAAGAGATACCCCATGGAAATTTGCTGTATGTCTCAGGGAACTCAAACAGGGGCTCTGCATCAATCTAGAGGGGAGGGATGAGGAGGTTCAAGAGGGAGGGGACATTTCTGCTTGACAGAAAACAACAAAATTCTGTAAAGCAATTATCCTTCAATTATAAAATTAATAAATTTTTAAAAATAATAGAAAAATTGCAACATGAAATAGGAAAGAGCAAAATACTGATATCAGACCTCACTGTTTCTAGAGTTCACTGAGCGTCTCCCATACAGACACATCCACTAGTGCTGTTCCTAGTAATGTTTTCTCAGGCCCACCCAACTTCACACTCCTGGAAGGCTGACTCTCTAGGTGAGTGACCACACCATCATGGTTTTCCTAGTTATTAAGGCCTTTTTGTATAGTTCTTCTGTGTATTTTTGTTACCTCTTCTTAAACTCTTCTGCATCTGTTATCATTGCTGCCCTTCATCATGCTCATCCTTGCATCAAATATTCCCTTGGTATCTCCAGTTTTCTTGAAGAGGTCTCTAGTCTTTCCCATTCTTTTGTTTTCTTCTGTTTCTTTGCATTGTTCACTTAAGAAGGCTTTCTTATCTCTCCTTGCATTTCTTTGGAACTGTGCATTCAGTTGGGTATATTTTTCCCTTTCTCCCTTGCCTTTCACTTCTTTTCTCAGCTATTTGCAAATCCTCTTCAGACAACACTTTGCCTTCTCGCATTTCTTTTTCTTTGGGGTGGTTTTGGTCACTGCCTCCTGTGCAATGTTACATACCTCCGTCTATAGTTCTTCAGGCACTTTGTCTACCAGATCTAATCCCTTGAATCTATCCATCAACTCTACTCTGTGTGTGAGCTAATTCTAAATGCTTTCATTCATGTGTTCTAGAAATTCATTTTCAGCTCTCTTCTTTTCTCCATGAACACATTCTCCCTTGGGTATTTTGCTTACTTTTATTGCTTCGATTCTTAACTAAAAACAGGTTTATACACAATTATCAATAACAAAATGAACTCATTTCACTACACATAGTAAGAATAAAGTTCAAAGGAGAAAGAGGCTGTGTCCCATGGTGGAATTCACAAAGGAGCATTGTTGCTGAGTACTGAGAACTGGGAAAGAGTTCCTATACCTGGTCACAAAGAAGGAGGGTATTATAAATGTAGAAAGGGTGGAACATATGCAAAGATAAGGAGAAGAAAACATTAAGAAAGATAAAAGAAATTCAAGAACACTTTATTTTTTTATTTTACTTTACAATACTGTATTGGTTTTGCCATAAAAAATTAGCATTATGAAACAGGAGGAAATAACATCAGAAAACTTAATTAGGGTTAGATTTGTACAAGTTGTGAATACCAAATTGAGAACATGAGACAATAAAAACACATACCACTAAAATCACGATATTATATTGATATTTTTGAGCTATTTTCATGCATTTCTGCTTGATTTAATCAGACAACTGTTTCTGATATTGTTCTTGCATAAGATGATGGCTATTTTTTAAGTGAACAAATTAAAACCAATAATTAATTCAACAAGAGAAGTGCTGTCACATTTCTGCTTAATTGTACAGTTCAGTTCAGTTCAGTTCAGTCACTCAGCTGTGTCCGACTCTTTGCGACCCCATGGACTGCAGCACGCCAGTCCTCCTTGTCCATCACCAACTTCCAGAGTTTACTCAAACTGATCTCCATTGAGTTGGTAATGCCATCCAACCATCTCATCCTCCGTCGTCCCTTTCTCCCGCCTTCAATCTTTCCCAGCACCAGGGCCTTTTCAAATGAGTCAGTTCTTTACATCAGGTGGCTAAAGAATTGTAGTTTCACCCTTCAGCATAAGTCCTTCCAATGAAAATTCAGGACTGATTTTCTTTAGGATGGACTGGTTGAATCTCCTTGCTGTCCAAGGGACTCTCAAGAGTCTTATCCAACACCACAGTTCAAAAAGCATCAATTCTTCGGTGCTCAGCTTTCTTTATAGTCCAACTCTCACATCCATATGTGACTACTGGAAAAACCATAGCTTTGACTAGATGGATCTTTGTTGGCAAAGTAATGTCTCTGCTTTTTAATATGTGGTCTAGGTTGGTCATAACTTTTCTTCCAAGAAACAAGCATCTTTTAATTTCATGGCTGCAGTCACCATCTGTGGTGATTTTGGAGCCCCCAAAATAATGTCTGCCACTATTTCCATTGTTTTCCCATCTATTTGCCATGAAGTGATAGGACCAGATGTCATGATCTTAGTTTTCTGAATGTTGAGTTTTAAGCCAGCTTTTTCACTCTCCTCTTTCACTTTCATCAAGAAGTTCTTTATTTCTTCTGGCTTTTTGCCATAAGGGTGGTGTCATCTGCATATGTGACGTTATTGATACTTCTCCTGGCAATCTTGATTCCAGCTTGTGCTTCCTCCAGCCCAGCATTTCTCATGCTAAATACTCTGCATGTAAGTTAAATAAGCAGGGTGATAATACACAACCTTGACATACTCCTTTCCTAATTTGGAACTAGTCTGTTGTCCCATGTCCAGTTCTGACTGTTGCTTCTTGACCTACATATAGGTTTCTCAAGAGGCAAGTCAGGGTCTGGTATTCCCATCTCTTTCAGGATTTTCCACAGTTTATTGTGATCCACACAGTCAAAGGTTTTGACATAGTCAATAAAGCAGAAATAGATGTTTTTCTGGAATTCTCTTGCTTTTTTGATGATGCAACAGATGTTGACAATTTGATCTCTGGTTCCTCTGTCTTTTCTAAATTCAGCTTGAACATCTGGAAGTTCATGGTTCACGTATTGTTGAAGCCTGGCTTGGAGAATTTTGAGCATTACTTTGCTAGCATGTGAAATGATTGTGCAGTAGTTTAATCATTCTTTGGCACTGTCTTTCTTTGGGATTGGAATGAAAACTGACCTTTTCCAGTCTTATGGCCACTACTGACTTTTCCAAATTTGCTAGCATATTGAGTGCAGCACTTTCACAGAACCATCTTTTATGCTTTGAAATAGCTCACTGGAATCTTATCACCTTCTCTAGCTTTGTTCGTACTGATGCTTCCTAAGGCTCACTTGACTTCACATTCCAGGATATCTGGCTCTAGGTGAGTGATCACACTATTGTGATTATCTGGGTCTTGAAGATCTCTTTTGTATAGTTCTTCTGTGTATTTTATTCTTGCCACCTCTTCTGCTTCTGTTAGGTCCATAGCATTTCTGTCCTTTATTGAGCCCATCTTTGTATGAAATGTTCCTTGGTATCTCTGATTTTCTTGAAGAGATCTCTAGTCTTAAGAGATCTCTAATTACACAGCTGAGAGGCATTACTAGGAGATCTGGCAAAGTTTGGAAAAACAACTATTCAGAGTTAAAGAAAGAAGTCCAATGGATACATGATTTTCAGGAAATTTCCCAAATCTTTCCAGTAAGAATGGACACGGCCTATTTTTTATCCAGGCTTGTTGACTATTAACATCACAATACATTTGCAATGGGGCTAAACTTTCAGGGCTGGCACAGATTGCTAGTGAAGTCTTACTGACCAGAGGTCTCAGAAAACTTGGCAACAAATGCTGAGTACTCTTACTGAGTCTGGAGAAGAAAAGCTTTCATTAGTGGTCATCAAAGCACAAAGCAAAGGATCCGCACACCTACTTAGCCAGTGTCTCTTTGAAGTAAAACTTACTGAACTGCTCATGCCTAGCACATCCCTGCAAACAGATGACCATGCTCCCCATGCTGATCTGCACTGCCTTTTCTACTCTGTGTGTGAGATAGTCATCTGCCCAGTGGAAGGAGACCTGCCAAGATATTAAACTTGAATATGGACACACTCCTCAAAACTTACATGGCGTAATGTACCCACTGTGACAGTATGTTGACCCTAAACTAACTTGGTTGGATCTCCTTGCAGTCCAAGGGACTCTCAAGAGTCATATACCCTAGAGATAAATCTTTTGTTGACCATGTGGCTTGCAAATATTTTCTCTAGACCTGTAGCCTTTTATCCTCTTAATAGAGACTTCACAGAGCAAAATGTCTTTTAATTCTGATGAAGCCAGTTTAACTGACTTTTTTTTCCTTTTATGGATTATGCTTTCCATGTTTATGTTTAAAAACTCTTCACCAAAACTTAGATCCAAACTATTTTTCCTAATGTTGTCTAAAAGCTTTATAATTTATATTTTATATAAATTTCATCCATTCTGAGAAAATTTTTCTATCAAATGTGCATGCTATTCACTGCTGCTGCTGCTGCTAAGTCACTTCAGTCATGTCCGACTCTGTGCGACTCCATAGATGACTGCACTGCAGTCATATCCAACTTTTGTGGCCCTATGGACTGTAGCCTGCCAGGCTCCTCTGTCCTTGGGATTCTCCAGGCAAGAACACTGGAGTGGATTTCCATGCCCTCTTTCAGGGGATCTTCCCAACCCAGGGACTGAACCCATGTCTCTTACATCTCCTGCATTGGCAAATGGGTTCTTTATCACTAGCACCACCTGAGTCTGTAGACTCAGGTGTATGGAGTCCATATCAAATGTGAGGTATAGGTTAAGGTTCATTTTTTTTTCCCCCTATGGACATCCATTTACTCCAGTGAAACCATCTGAGCCTTGGAATTTCTATCCTAGCTGATTTTTATGAATTAAATTTCCTTAGCAGTTATACGGTTATTTAAATCATCTATTTCATGTTGTAACAGCTTTCTATCTTGTTAGGTTATCCTTTTCTTGGTCATTTGGCTAAAGAGAACAGGTTTATATTAGAGTTGGGTTGAGTGTATTTGTCTGTGTTCATTGGCATTACTGGGTTGCTGGCTTCTTCAGTACCCTGAATTTTAATACAAGAGGCAAAAAGGAAATCCAGGAAACACACCACCATGTTGTTCCTTGGATTTTGAGGTACCAAGCTGGTCAGACTTCCCTTCAAATTTCAGTCTCCTTGAGTATAGTTTATATATAATGTGCAGGGTTTTCAGCTGTACTCAGTGGGAGAAATAAGGAAAAGTATGTGCATTCTGTCTTCTAATTGTTATTTTTAAATGTATGAATAAATATTTTAAAATTTGTTTTAATTTATAATATGGCAAAAATCAATAAATATAAATCATGTAAATAAAACTTTCTTGAGGCTGTCAAAAAAATTTTAAGTGTAAAATTTTTACAATTTTATGGGGTCTCACAGAGTCAAACACGACTGAAGTGACTTAGCAGCAGCAATGCCAAAAAATCAGGAAACACTCTCATAAATCATTTTTTAAAGATTACTGCTGAAAAATGTCCAGTGTTTCAACCACAAATAACACATTGGGGTACATTAAGGGAGTAGTCTCCATGGAGAAGTGGAATCAGTAGCCAAATGTAGGATTTCTTTTCCCAACACTCTGAGATCAATTTGCAGTACATAGGTTAACCACATGTCCTGCTATGACCAGAAAAATCTAGGTTTACACCTGTTTCCCAGGCATAATTATTAATAATAATCCCTTTCATTCTCAGAAGTATTCAGGATTGTGTGATAAATTATAGCCATCCAGATTATATAGAACCATCAAGACTGTGCCACCATCCCTTTTTCTCTTCACTCTGTGCCTCAGAAAAAAAAAAAAAAAAAACCTTAAACCTCAAACATTCCAATATCTTCAGTTAAGTTCAATTCAGTTCAGTCGTTCAGTTGTGTCCGACTCTGCAACCCCATGAATTGCAGCACGCCAGGCCTCCCTGTCCATCACCAACTACCGGAGTTTACTCAAACTGATGTCCATCAAGTCGGTGATGCCATCCAGCCATCTCTTCCTCTATCATCCCCTTCTCCTCCTGCCCCTAATCCCTCCTAGCATCAGAGTCTTTTCCAGTGAGTCTACTCTTCACATGAGGTGGCCAAAGTATTGGAGTTTCAGCTTTAGCACCAGTCCTTCCAATGAACACCCAGGACTGATCTCCTTTAGAATGGACTGGTTGGATCTCCTTGCAGTCCAAGGGACTCTCAAGAGTCGTTAGAATACAAGATATAAATATAGCATTTAATGAAAGAGGAGAGTGAAACACCTGGCTTAAAACTCAACATTCAAAAAACTAAGATCATGGCATCTGGTCCCATCACTTCATGGCAAACAGATGGGGGAAATAATGAAAACAGTGACAGACTTTACTTTCCTGGGCTCCAAAATCATTGCAGATGGTGATAACAGTCATGAAATTAAAAGACACTTGCTCCTTGGAAGAAAAGCTATGACCAACCTAGACAGCATAGTAAAAAGCAGAGACATTACTTTGTAGACAAAGGTCCATCTAGTCAAAGCTACAGTTTTTCCAGTATTCATGTATGGATGTGAGAGTTGGATCATAAAGCTGAGTGCCGAAGAATTGATGCTTCTGAACTGTGGTGTTGAAGAAGACTCTTGAGAGTCTCTTGGACTGCAAGGAGATCAAGCCAGTCAATCCTAAAGGAAATCCATCCTGAATATTCATTGGAAGGACTGATACTGAAGCTGAAGATCCAATACTTTGGCCACCTGATGTGAAGAACTGACTCATTGGAAAAGATTCTGATGCTGGGAAAGACTGAAGGCAGAAGAAGGGGACAACAGAAGATGAGATGGTTGGATGGCATCACAGACTCAATGGACATGAGTTTGAGCAAACTATGGGACTTGGTGATGGACAGGGAGGCCTGGTGTGCTGCAGTCCATGGGGTCACAAAGAGTCAGACACAACTGAGAGACTGAAGTAAACTGAATCATCCTCTCTGAGTGTCTCTGTAAGCCTTGACTGTTGATGAGTACATTTCCTACAAGGTTTCCACCTTGCATTAAGATTCAAGCTAAGCACACCTCCTTAGGCTTATCATCTAGTACCAACTCCAGCTAGCAGAAAATCTTAAAGACCCTCTCAGATCCATGGTAAGACTTTAGCCATATTTTCTCACTCCTGCTGCTGCTGCTAGTTTATCTTCTCCACCATGGAATTAAGAAAGAGAAAAAAATTCACCTATGATGGAAATACTAGAAAAATTTCCATTTGAACTAGGCTAATACAAATAAAAAGGCAAATCATTCTTTATCCATTGAGTAAAAAACACTTATTGGGAGCCTACCACATACTCTCTTAAATTATATAATCATGGAGACTAGCATATAAAGCAAACTGAAAAATACTTATTTCTTTTAAAAATGTTCTTTTCAAATATAGTTTTTAGAAGAAGAAACCAAACATGTAATTTTCCATCTTAACATATCCTAGAATATTTTCTATACACTAATTTTACCATGAGTAAACTATATTTTAAAAGTGCAAAACAAACAAAAATCTCATATATAACATTAAGAATTTTTGTGGCAATCATTTTGAAAAGCTATGTGAGAGGAAAATATTTTCCCATGGGAAATACAAATTTGAAAATGATCTCATTACCGCCTAGACTCTTATCAAACACCGAGAGCTTGAGTTACTGAATCAATTCCTAGAAGTTTCACACAAGATTTCCTTCTCAGTCAGCAAACTGGAACCCTAAAGAGAAAAAGAAAGACCAATTCTCAGAATTTAAGGATAGAACAATGTCACCAAGTTTATGTGAAAGAGAAATCTCCCATGTGAGAGATCTAAACCTGGGGCAAGCCCTGGGGAAAGCCCTGGGGAATAAGTTCATTTAAAAATGGTTCTAGGTCTCTTTCAGTTCTGGTTTCCTCAATGTGTATGCCCAGCAGTGGGATTGCTGGGTCCTATGGCAGTTCTATTTCCTGTTTTTAAGGAATCTCCACACTGTCCTCCATAGTGGCTGTACCTGTTTGCATTCCCACCAACAGTGTAAGAAGGTTCCCTTTTCTCCACACCCTCGCCAGCATTTATTGTTTGTAGATTTTTTGATAGCAGCCATTCTGACCAGCATGAGATGGTACTTCATGGCCATTTTGATTTGCATTTTTCTAGTAATGAGTGATGTTGAGCTTCTTTTCATGTGTTAGCCATCTATATGTCTTCTCTGGAGAAATGACTGCTTAGTTCTTTGACCCATTTTTTTTTATTGGGTTGTTTATTTTTCTGGAATTGAGCTGCTTCTATATTTTTGAGATCAATTCTTTGTCAGTGTCTTTGTTTGCTATTATTTTCTACCATTCTGAAGGCTGTCTTTTTCGCCTTGCTTATAGTTTCCTTCATTGTGCAAAAGGTTTTTAAGTTTAATTAGCTCCTACTTGTTTATTTTTGCTTTTATTTCCATTACTCTGAGAGGTAGGTCATAGAGGATCTTGCTGTGATTTATGTCAGAGAGTGTTTTGCCTATGTTTTCCTCTAGGAGTTTTCGAGTTTCTGGTCTTACATTTAGATCTTTAATTCATTTTGAGTTTATTTTTGTGTATAGTGCTAATGTTCTAGTTTTATTCTTTTTCAAGTGGTTGACCAGTTTTCCCAGCACCACTTGTTAAAGAGATTGTCTTTTCTCCATTGTATATTCTTTCCTCCTTTGTCAAAGGTAAGGTGTCCATAGGTGTGTGGATTTATCTCTGGGCTTTCTATTTTGTTCCATTGATCTATATTTCTGTCTTTGTGCCAGTACCATACTGTCTTCAGCAGATGAATAGACAAGAAAGCTGTGGTTCAGTTCAGTTCAGTCGCTCAGTCGTGTCCAACTCTTTGCAGCCCCATGAATCGCAGCACACCAGGCCTCCCTGTCCATCACCAACTCCCGGAGTTCACTCAGACTCATGTCCATCAAGTCAGTGATGCCATCCAGCCATCTCATCCTCTGTTGTCCCCTTCTCCTCCCCCCCCTAGTCCCTCTCAGCATCAGAGTCTTTTCCAATGAGTCAACTCTCCGCATGAGGTGGCCAAAGTACTGGAGTTTCAGCTTTAACATCATTCCTTCCAAAGAAATCCCAGGGCTGATCTCCTTCAGAATGGATTGGTTGGCTCTCTTTGCAGTCCAAGGGACTCTCAAGAGTCTTCTCCAATAACACATAAGAAAGCTGTGGTACATATACACAATTGAATAATACTCAGCTATTAAAAAGAACACATTTGAATCAGTTCTAATGAGGTGGATGAAACTGGAGCCTATTATACAGAGTGAAGTAAGTCAGAAAGAAAAACACCAAATACAGTATATTAACACATATATATGGAATTTAGAAAGATGGTAACAATGCCCCTATATGCGAGACAGCAAAAGAGACAGAGATGTAAAGAACAGACTTTTGGACTCTGTGGGAAAAGGCGAGGGTGGGATGATTTGAGAGAATAGCACTGAAACATGTATATTACCATATATGAAATTGATGAGCAGTCCCAGTTCGATGTGTGAGACAGGGTGCTCAGGACTGGGGCACTGGGATGCCCCTGAGGGATGGGATGGGAAGGGAGGTAGAAGGGGGGTTCAGGATGGAGAACACATGTATAACCATGGCTGATTCATGTCAATGTATGGGAAAAACCACTACAATAGTTTAAAACAATTAGCCTTCAATTAAAATAGATAAATAAATTTTAAAAAAATAAATAAAAATACATTTCAGCAATATTAAAAAACAAAACAAACAAAATGGCTCTAGGTCTCCACCTCATATCACAGGCAGAATACACTGACGCCAGGCAGTGGTGGGCTACGAAACAGGTCTGAGAGACACAGAGGAGGAGGAGAGTTTACTCTTACCAAGAGAATGTTAACCACAAAAGAAGAAAATGGTCTAAGTGACAAAACTGATGATACTATCAACAAATACCACCAATATCAGAAATATATTTGTCAGTTTAGGCAACATAGAACCATAGGGGAAAATTTCCCATGATAGGTGGTTAACTTAGCTTTCCTATTTATGAACCACCTTTTTCTTCTGCTATGTACTAAGTCGCTTCAGTCATATTCACCTCTTTGCGACCCTGTGGACTGTAGCCCACCAAGTTCCTCTGTCCATGGGATTCTCCAGACAAGAATACTAGAGTGGGTTGCCATTTCCTTCTCCAGGGGATCTTCCCGACCCGGGTTCAAACTCAGGTCTCCTATGTCTCCTGCACTGGCAGGTGAGTTCTTTACCACCAATGCCACCTGCGAAGCCCCTTTTCTTCTTCTGGATGCCAATAATTTAGCTTATCCTGTGGGCTTCCCTGGTGGCTCAGAGGTTAAAGTGTCTGCCTGCAATGCAGGAGACCTGGGTTTGATCCCTGGGTCAGGAAGATCCTCTGGAGAAGGAAATGGCAACCCACTCCAGTATTCTTGCCTGGAGAATCCCATGGACTGAGGAGCCTGTTGGGCTACAGTCCACAAGGTCGCAAAGAGTCAGACACGACTGACTGACTGACTTCACTTCACTTCACTTCAAGGGAACTTCATTAAAGTTTTCAGTCAGTTCCTAGAAATTAGTGAGAGTAATATGTAACAAATACCCAAAACTTATCCCTCTAGTGTCCAAGTCTGACATCTTTTCTATTGATCCCAGACTTTGCCCCAGGATCTTGCACCACACAGCACCCAGGATGCTCTCAATCAGCTGCTCTGGGTTGACACAAGAACCCTATTTTCCATCTTCTCCTAAGGTATGAGCTTAACCACATAAAATATTTACACTCCTATCCTATGCCTTCTTAACATAATCATATGTTCCATTATTATCTCTCACTTCCTTTCTCTGTCTATCTCCCTCTCTCTCTGCCTTTTCTCAAGGTATTTCTTCTTGATTAAAGTCTATCAGTTTCTTCTGGCCAACTTCAAAAGGCACCACACAGAGATTTCACAGTATTCAATCAAAGAAATCCACTTTCCTAGATTTATTAAAACAAAGCCCAACTTTGCAAGTTTGCCTTCCAATGCCATACTCAGACTAGCATATCTTCCTCAGTCAAACAGAGACAATATGTGACCTGGTGGACAAGCACATAAATGTATGAAAAATACGGCATACAACACACACCTTTAAAAAATAAATGAAGCATTCTATACAAGTACAATGAAGCCCTTGAATCATTTAATTCCTTACCTATATAGTTCCAGAGCAGGAGAAATGGTAGACTATTAAAGAAACATACACAAAAATAGTAAAGATGATCATGAACTCCTTATTGCCAAATTCAGATTGAAATTGAAGGAAGTAGGGAAAACCACTAGACCATTCAGGTATGACTTAAATCAAATCCCTTATGATTATACAGTGGAAGTAAGAAATAGATTTAAGGGCCTAGATCTGATAGATAGAGTGCCTGATGAACTATGGAATGAGGTTTGTGACACTGTATGGGAGACAGGGATCAAGACCATCTCCATGGAAAAGAAATGTAAAAAAGCAAAATGGCTGTCTGAGGAGGCCTTACAAATAGCTGTGAAAAGAAGAGAGGCGAAAAGCAAAGGAGAAAAGGAAAGATATAAGCATCTGAATGCAGAGTTCCAAAGAATAGCAAGAAGAGATAAGAAAGCCTTCTTCAGGGATCAATGCAAAGAAATAGAGGCAAATAACAGAATGGGAAAGACTAGAGATCTCTTCAAGAAAATTAGAGATATCAAGGGAACATTTCATGCAAAGATGGGCTCAATAAAGGACAAAAATGGTATAGACCTAACAGAAGCAGAATATATTAAGAAGAGGTGGCAAGAATACAAGGAAGAACTGTACAAAAAGATCTTCACGACCCAGATAATCATGATGATGTGATCACTCATCTAGAGCCAGACATCTTGGAATGTGAAGTCAAGTGGGCCTTAGAAAGCATCACTACAGACAAAGCTACTGGAGGTGATGGAAATCCAGTGGAGCTGTTTCAAATCCTGAAAGATGATGCTGTGAAAGTGTTGCACTCAATATGCCAGCAAATTTGGAAAACTCAGCAGTGGCCACAGGACTGGAAAAGGTCAGTTTTCATTCCAATTCCAAAGAAAGGCAATGCCGAAGAATGCTCTAACTACCACACAATTGCACTCATCTCACATGCAGTAAAGTAATGCTCAAAGTTCTCCAAGCCAGGCTTCAGCAATATGTCAACCGTGAACTCCTGATGTTCAAACTGGTTTTAGAAAAGGTAGAGGAACTAGAGATCAAATTGCCAACATCCACTGGATCATGGAAAAAGCAAGAGAAAAACATCCAGAAAAACATCTATTTCTGCTTTATTGACTATGCCAGTGCCTTTGACTGTGTGGATCACAATAAACTTTGGAAAATTCTGAAAGAGATGGGAATACCAGAACACTTGACCAGCATCTTGAGAAATCTGTATGTAGGTCAGGAAGCAACAGTTAGAACTGGACATGGAAACAGACTGGTTCCAAATAGGAAAAGGAGTACATCAAAGCTGTATATTGTCACCCTGCTTATTTAACTTATATGCAGAGTACATCATGAGAAACACTGGGCTGGATGAAGCACAAGCTGGAATCAAGATTGCCGGGAGAAATATCAATAACCTCAGATATGCAGATGACACCACCCTTATGGCAGAAAGTGAAGAGGAGCTAAAGGACCTCTTGATGAAGATGAAAGTGGAGAGTGAAAAAATTGGCTTAAAGCTCAACATTCAGAAAACAAAGATCATGGCATCCGGTCCCATCACTTCATGGGAAATAGATGGGAAAACAGTGGAAACAGTGTCAGACTTTATTTTTCTGGGCTCCAAAATCACTGCAGATGGTGACTGCAGCCATGAAATTAAAAGACGCTTACTTCTTGGAAGAAAAGTTATGACCAACCTAGATAGCATATTCAAAAGCAGAGACATTACTTTGCCGACTAAGGTCCATCTAGTCAAGGCTATGGTTTTTCCAGTGGTCATGTATGGATGTGAGAGTTGGACTGTGAAGAAGGCTAAGCGCCCGAAGAATTGATGCTTTTGAACTGTGGTGTTGAAGAAGACTCTTGAGAGTCCCTTGGACTGCAAGGAGATCCAACCAGTCCATTCTGAAGGACATCAGCCCTGGGATTTCTTTGGAAGGAATGATGCTAAAGCTGAAACTTCAGTACTTTGGCCACCTCATGTGAAGAGTTGACTCACTGGAAAAGACTCTGATGCTGGGAGGGATTGGGGGCAGGAGGAGAAGGGGATGAGATGGCTGGATGGCATCACAGACTTGATGGACGTGAGTCTGAGTGAACTCCGAGAGATGGTGATGAACAGGAGGCCTGGCGTGCTGCGATTCATTGGGTCACAAAGAGTCGGACACGACTGAGCAACTGAAGTGAACTCAAAAAAAAAAAAAGAAGAAGAAGAAGAAGAAGAAGCAAAGATAGCATTTTGAATCGAAGTGTAAAATAGTTACAAAATACTAAGAAAATATGCAGAGCTTGTAATAAAGAAATGGCTAAAATTTTACTGAGGTCATAAAAGAAGAAAAGAATTAGAAACATTTCTTAGTATTTCAAGACATTACCATGTTTCTTGATAAGAAAACTGCTATAAAGAAGTTATGTCTCCTAAAATTAGTTTGTGGTTTAAACACAATTATGAACTACCAACAATTTTTTAGAGGGGATCAGTAGCTTATTGAAATAATTTTTAAATTAAGCCAGAAGAATAAACTGATAAAATTCAGAAATTTTTGAAAAAGAGTAATTAACGTAATGCTTAATTTTAAAGATAGCTTGCTTCTTTTATTACTAAAATCACTGAGGTAACAAGAGTAATGTGTGTGTGTGTGTATGCATGTGCCCAGCCATATCCAGCTGTTTGGAACCCCATAGATTGTAGCCGGTCAAGCTTCTCTATCCATGGAATTTTCCAGAAAGACTAATGGAGCAGGTTGCCGTTTCCTATTTCAGGGGATCTTCCTCAGCCAAGGATCAAATCCTCATCTCCTGTGCCTCCTACAATGGCAGGCAAATTCTTTACCACTGTGCCACCAACAGTCTATAGTAATAATAACAATAGTTATTGAGGAGCTATTAATCTATAGATCTTGAAATAAACACTACATGACATTATTTAATTTCTACACAATCCTCTGTTGAAGACAATATTATGGTGGCTTTACCAATAGCTAGGTTAAGTGATTGGCCGGAGCTCATGTGTAGACATAGAGCGACCTGTTAGGTAGAAGCACAAGCTCAGGAGTCAATACCTGTATTCCATTCATAAACGTATGCCTTGTTAGCTTTGGGGCTTTGAGCTTGTGATTTACCTTTCTGAAGCATCAATTCCTAATCTTAAATTTGAGGATAATAATAGCCAAATTATAAAAGCAATACATAAATTAAACAATATACATATGCTTAAGTGAGTCCCTGTCACAAAGTAAATGCTCTTTAAATTCAAGTTTAAATAATGCTGAAAAAATATGGTGGGATAGGTATTATAAAACGATAATAATAGTTAATATACAGTGACCATTTACAACATTGTGGGTACTCTTTTAGTGTTTTCCATGTATGAATTCCTGTCAAGCATTCTAACAACACTGGAGGTATCACTCTTATTACCTCTATTTAGAGATTATAAAACAGAAGCATAAGTTCAGTTCAGTTCAGTTGCTCAATAGTGTCCGACTCCTTGTGATCCCATGGACGGCAGCAGACCAGGCCTCCCTGTCCATTACCAATTCCCAGAGTTTATTCAAACTCATGTCCATTGAGTCAGTGATGCCATCCAAACCACCAAATCCTCTGTCATCCCCTTTTCCTCCTGCCTTTAATCTTTCTCAGGATCAGAGCCTTTTCCAATCAGTCATTTCTTCGCATCAAGTGGCCAAAGTATTGGAGTTTCAGTTTCAACATCAGTCCTTCCAATGAATATTCGAGACTGATTTCCTTTAGGATGGACTGGTTGCATCTTCTTGCAGTCCAAGGGACTCTCAAGAGTCTTCTCCAACACCACAGTTCAAAAGCATCAATTCTTTGGCACTCAGCTTTCTTTATAGTCCACCTCTCACATCCATACATGACTACTAGAAAAACTATAGCCCTGACTAGATGAACCTTTATTGGCAAAGTAATGTTTCTGCTCTTTAATATGCTGTCTAGGTTGCTCATAACTTTCCTTCCAAGGAGTAAGCATCTTTTAATTTCATGGCTGCAGTCACTGTCTACAGTGATTTTGGAGCCCCCAAACATAAAGTCTGCCACTGTTTCCACTGTTTCCCCATCTATTTGCCATGAAATGATGGAACCAGATGCCATGATATTAGTTTTCTGAATGTTGACCTTTAAGTGAACTTTTTCACTCTCCTCTTTCACTTTCATCAAGAGGCTCATTTGTTCTTCTTCACTTTCTGTCATAAGGATGGTGTCATCTGCATATCTGAGGTTATTAGTATTTCGCTCAGCAATCCTGATTCCAGCTTGTGCTTCATCCAGCCTGGCATTTCCCATGATGTATTCTGCAGAAGCGTGCTGGCTGCAATGGGCCACGTGGCAGAAGTGTGACTGAGAGAAGCTACCCCATGTCCGAGGTCAGGGGTGGTGGCCAAGAGGAGCTACCCCACATCCGAGGTCAGGGGTGGCTGAAAGAGCAACCCCATGTCCAAGGAGTGGTGGCTACGCAGGCTCAGGAGAGCCAAAGGAGCTACCCCATGCCCAAGGTAAGAGAAACCCAAGTAAGATGGTAGGTATTACAAGAGGGCATCAGAAGGCAGACACAATGAAACCATACTCACAGAAAACTAGTCAATCTAATCACACTAGGACCACAGCCTCATCTAACTCAATGAAACCAAGCCATGCCGGTGGGCAACCCAAGACAGGTGGGTCATGTAGAGAGGTCTGACAGAATGTGGTCCACTGGAGAAGGGAATGGCAAACTACTTCAGTATTCTTGCCTTGAGAACCCCATGAACAGTATGAAAAGGCAAAATGACAGGATACCGAAAGAAGAACTCTCCAGGTCCGTATGTACCCAATATGCTACTGGAGATCAGTGGAGAAATAACTCCAGAAAGAATGAATGGATGGAGCCAAAGCAAAAGTAATACCCAGCTGTGGATGAGACTGGTGATGGAAGTAAGGTTCGATGCTGTAAAGAGCAATATTGCATAGGAACCTGGAATGTTAGGTCCATGAATCAAGGCAAATTGGAAGTGGTCAAACAGGAGATGGCAAGAGTGAACATTGACATTCTAGGAATCAGAGAACTAAAATGGACTGGAATGGGTGAATTTAACTCAGATGACCATTATAGCTACTACTGCAGGCAGGAGTTCCTTAGAAGAAATGGAGTAGCCATCATGGTCAACAAAAGACCGAAATGCAGTACTTGGATGCAATCTCAAAATGACAAAATGATCTCTGTTTGTTTCCAAGGCAAACCATTCAATATCCAAGTCTATGCCACAACCAGTAACGCTGAAGAAGCTGAAGTTGAATGGTTCTATGAATATCTACAAGACCTTTTAGAACTAACACCCCAAAAAGATGTCCTTTTCATTATAGGGGACTGGAATGCAAAGAGAAACACCTGGAATAACAGGCAAATTTGCCTTTGGAATGTGGAATGAAGCAGGGTAAAGACTGACAGAGTTTGCCAAGAAAATGCACTGGTCATAGCAAACACTCTCTTCCAACAACACAAGAGAAGACTCTACACATGGACATCACCAGTTAGTCAACACTGAAATCAGATTGATTATATTCTCTGCGGCCAAAGATGGAGAAGCTCTATACAGTCAGCAAAAACAAGACCAAGAGCTGATTGTGGCTCAGATCATGAACTCCTTATTGTCAAATTCAGACTTAAACTGAAGAAAGTAGGGAAAACCACTAGACCATTCAGGTATGACCTAAATCAAATCCCGTATGATTATACAATGGAAGTGAGAAATAGATTTAAGGGACTAGATCTCATAGATTCGTGACACTGTACAGGAGACAGGGAACAATACCATCCCCATGGAAAAAAAGAAAAATGGTTGTCTGGGAGGTCTTACAATAGCTGTGAAAAGAAGAGAAGCAAAGAGCAAAGGAGAAAAGGAAAGATATAAGCATCTGAATGCCGAGTTCCTAAGAATAGCAAGAAGATAAGAAAGCCTTCTTCAGCGATCAATGCAAAGAAATAGGGGAAAACAACAGAATGGGAAAGACTAGAGATCTCTTCAAGAAAATTAGAGATACCAAGGGAACATTTCATGCAAAGATGGGCTCGATAAAGGACAGAAATGGTATGGACCTAACATAAGAAGATATTAAGAAGAGATGGCAGGAATACATGGAAGAACTGTACAAAAAAGATCTTCGCGACCCAGATAATCACGATGGTGTGATCACTCACCTAGAGCTAGACGTCCTAGAATGTGAAGTCAAGTGGGCCTTAGAAAGCATCACTATGAACAAAGCTAGTGGATGCGATGGAATTCTAGTTGAGCTATTTCAAATCCTGAAAGATGATGCTGTGAAAGTGATGCACTCAATATGACAGCAAATTTGGAAAATTCAGCAGTGGCTACAGGACTGGAAAAGGTCAGTTTTCAATCCAATCCCAAAGAAAGGCAATGCCAAAGAATGCTCAAAGTACCACACTATTGCACTTATCTCACATGCAGTAAAGTAATGCTCAAAATTTTCCAAGCCAGGCTTCAGCAATACGTGAACCATGAAATTCCAGATGTTCAAGCTGGTTTTAGAAAAGGCAGAGGAACCAGAGATCAAATTGCCAACATCTGCTGGATCATGGAAAAAGCAAGAGAGTTCCAGAAAAACATCTATTTCTACTTTATTGACTATATCAAAGCCTTTGACTGTGTGGATCACAATAAACTTTGGAAAATTCTGAAAGAGATGGGAATACCAGACCACCTGACCTGCTTTGAGAAACCTATATGCAGGTCAGGAAGCAACAGTTAGAACTGGACATTGGACAACAGACTGGTTCCAAATAGGAAAAGGAGTACATCAAGGCTGTATATTGTCACCCTGCTTATTTAACTTATATGCAGAGTACATCATGAGAAACACTGGACTGGAAGAAGCACAAGCTGGAATCAAGATTGCCGGGAGAAATATCAATAACCTCACATATGCAGATGACACCACTCTTATGGCAGAAAGTGAAGAGGAACTAAAAAGCCTCTTGATGAAAGTGAAAGAGGATAGTGAAAAAGATGGCTTAAAACTCAACATTCAGAAAATGAAGATCATGGCATCTGGTTCCATCACTTCATGGGAAATAGATGGGGAAACAGTGGAAACAGTGGCTGACTTTAATTTGGGGGCTCCAAAATCACTGCAGATGATGACTGCAGCCATGAAATTAAAAGACTCTTACTCCTTGGAAGGAGAGTTATGACCAACCTAGATAGCATATTGAAAAGCAGAGACATTACCTTGCCAACAAAGGTCCATCTAGTCAAGGCTATGGTTTTTCCAGTAGTCACGTATGGATGTGAGATTTGCACTGTGAGGAAAGCTGAGCACCGACGAATTGATGCTTTTGAACTGTGGTGTTGAAGACTCTTGAGAGTCCCTTGGACTGCAAGGAGATCCAACAAGTCCATTGTGAAGGAGATCAGTCCTGGGTGTTCATTGGAAGGAATACTGCTAAAGCTGAAACTCCAGTACTTTGGCCACCTCATGCGAAAAGTTGACTCATTGGAAAAGACTCTGAGGCTGGGAGGGATTGGGGGCAGGAGGAGAAGGGGACGACAGAGGATGAGATGGCTGGATGGCATCACTGACTCGATGGATGCAAGTCTGAGTGAACTTTGGGAGTTGGTGATGGACAGGGAGGCCTGGCGTGCTGCAATTCACGGGGTCGCAAAGAGTTGGACACGACTCAGCAACTGAATTGAACTGAACTGAACTCTGCATATAGGTTAAATAAGCAGGGTGACAATATACAGCCTTGAAGTACTTCTTTTCCTATTTGGAACCAGTCTGTTGTTCCATGTCCAGTTCTAACGGTTGCTTCCTGACCTGTATACAGATTTCTCAGGAAGCAGGACAGGTGGTCTGGTATTTCCATCTCTTGAAGAACTTTCCACAGTTTATTGTGGTCCACACAGTCAAAGGTTTTGGCATAGTCAATAAAGCAGAATAGATGTTTTTCCTGGAACTCTCTTGCTTTTTGATGATCCAGCAGATGTTGGCAATTTGATCTCTGGTTCCTCTGCCTTTTCTAAAACCAGATTGCACATCTGCAAGTTCATAGTTCACTTATTGTTGAATCCTTTTTGTAGAATTTTGAACATTATTTTCCTAGTGTGAGAGATGAGTGCAATTATGTAGTAGTTGGAGCATTCTTTGAAATTGCCTTTCTTTGGGATTGGAATGAAAACTGACCTTTTCCAGTCCTGTGGCCATTGCTGAGTTTTCCAAATTTGCTGGTATATTGAATGCAGCACTTTCACAGCATCATCTTTTAGGATTTGAAATAGTTCAACTAGAATTCATCACTCTATTAGCTTTGTTAATAGTGATGCTTCCTAAAGGCCCTCTTGTCTTCACATTCCAAGATGTCTAGCTCTAGGTGAGTGATCACACCATCGTGACTATCTGGGTCATGAAGCTCTTTTTGTACAGTTCTTCTGTGTATTCTTGCCACCTCTTCTTAATGTCATCTGCTTCTGTTAGGTCTATACTATTTTGGTCCTTTATCGAGCCCATCTTTGCATGAAATGTTCCCTTGGTATCTCTAAAATTCTTGAAGTTATCTCTATCTTTCCCATTCCATTGTTTTCCTCTATTTCTTTCACTGATCACTGAGGAAAATTTTTTACTTCTCCTTGCTATTCTTTGGAACTCTACTTTCAAATGGGTATGTCTTTTTTTTTTCTTCTCTGCTTTCACTTCTGTTTTTTTCACAGCTATTTGGAACGCCTCCTCAGACAGCCATTTTGCCTTTTTGCATTTCTTTTCCATGGGGATGGTCTTGATCACTGCCTCCTATACAACGTCACAAACCTCCATCCATAGTTCATCAGGCACTCTACCTATCAGATCTAGTCCCTTAAGTCTATTTCTCACTGCCACTCAATAATTGTAAGGGATTTGATTTAGGTCATATCTGAATGCTTTAGTGGTTTTCCCCCACTTTCTGCAATTTAAGTCTGAATTTAACAATAAGGAGCTCATGATCTGAGACACAATCAGCTCCCGGTCTTGTTTTTGCTGACTATATAGAGTTTGTCTTTGGCTGTAAAGAGGATAAACAGTCTGATTTTGGTGTTGACTATCTAGTAATGTCCATGTGTAGAGTCTTTTCTTATGTTGTTAGAAGGGGGTGTTTTCTATGACCAGTGCATTCCCTTGGCAAAACTCTATTAGCCTTTCCCCCGCTTCATTCTGTACTCCAAGGCCAAATTTGCCTGTTACTCCATGTGTTTCTTAAACAAACCTTGTGGGCACCAGGACCCAGGGGCCTCACAGAGAATGAGATAGTACTGTATTTGAGCATCTCCTGTGCAGGTACAGGTCAGCAGTGGACTACCACAGGGACAGGGGCTCTGGGTGCAGCAGACTTGGGTATGCCATAAGCCCTCTTGTTGGAGATTGCCATTAACTCCACAATAGAGCTGCCAGAACTTATACAGGACTGGGAAATAGACTCTTGCAGGCACAAACAGAACCTTGTGCACCAGGACGCAGGAGAAAGGAGCAGTGACCCCAGAATAGACTGACCCAGATTTGAGTGAGTGTCCAGGAGTCTCCAGTGGAGGCAGAGCTCAGTGGCGGCCTGCTGCAGGGTTGGGGACACTGAGTGTAGCAGTATATGCATGGGATCTTTTGAAGGAGGTTGCCTTTATCTTCATAACCTCCACCATAGTTTGGCCCCAGGTAAATAGCTGGGAGGGAACACAGCTCCACCCGTCAACAGAAATTTGAATTAAAGATTTACTGAAGATGGCCCTTCTCATCAGAACAAGACCCAGTTTCCCCCCTCAGTCAGTCTCTCCCATCAGGAAGCTTCCATAAGCTTCTTATTCTCCATCAGAGGGAAGACAGATTGAAAACCACAATCACAGAAAACTAACCAATCTGATCACATGGACCACAGCCTTGTCTCAGTGAAACTATGAGCCATGCCATGTATAGGGCCATCCAAGACAGATGGGCCCTGGCGGAGAGCTCTGACAAAACATGGTCCACTGGAGAAGGGAATGGGAAACCACTTCAGCATTCTTGCCTTGGGAAACCCATGAACAGTATGAAAAGGCAAAAGATAGGACACTGAAAGATGAACTCCCTAGGTTGGTAGGTGCCCAGTATGCTAATGGAGATCAGTGGAGAAATAACTTCAGAAAGAATGAAAAGATGGAGCCAAAGTAAAAACAATACCCAGTTGTGGATGAGACTGGTGATGGAAGTAAGGTCCGATGCTGTAAAGAGCAATATTGCATAGGAACCTGGAATGTTAGGTCCATGAATCAAGGCAAATTGGAAGTGGTCAAATAGGAGATGACAAGAGTGAACATAGACATTTTAGGAATCAGTGAACTAAAACTGACTGGAATGGGTGAATTTAACTCAGATGACCATTAGAGCTACTACTGTGGGCAATAATCCCTTAGAAGAAATGGAGTAGCCGTCATGGTCAGCAAGAGTCTGAAATGCAGTACTTGGGTGCAGTCTCAAAAATGACAGATTGATCTCTGTTCATTTCCAAGGCAAACCATTCAGTATCACAGTAATCCAAGGCTATGCCCTGACCAGAAATGTTGAAGAAGCTGATGTTGAATAGTTCTATGAAGACCTACAAGACCTTTTAGAAGTAACACTCAAAAAAGATGTCCTTTTCATTATAGGGGACTGGAATGCAAAAGTAGGAAGTCAAGAAACAGAGGCATAGAGACATTAAATAATCTGGCAAGAGCATACAGCTGAATTGAGGCACAAATGATGCTTTTAGCCACTTGAGCTATAGCACTTCTTCACACACAGTCACACTATTATGAGACAGAGAGATGATGAACTAGAAAAGCCTAAACACAAGCTGTGATTAACATACTATCAAATAGCCTAGGCTTGAGTAGATGAGAATTTAGATAAGAACAGAAACAATGCAGTTAAAAGAGGGAAATCATATGGCATCTTTATATAGGAGAAAAAAAATGAAAAGATTTATAAAGCAAGCTGATGTAGATAAAAATAAGAGTCCAATTTCCAACTTTGAGAAATGGGAGAAAACTTGTGTTCTTTGTCCAAATATGGAAGGCAGAAAGAAAAAACAACCTTAGGAGGAATTTTGTCCAAACTGGTCAAACTGGATACTCTAAAAATGTCAAAAGTAGTATTTTATTTAACATTTGCTATGGGTCATGACAATTTAACAGCAATAAAATCCTCTCTTTTAACACTTGATAAATAAAGGACACTTTCACACAAAGATGACACAATAAATACAAATAATGAAATAATGTATAATGTATAACTTATTGAAGCCAAAGTCTTATTTTGCCATAACTTGCATGCAGTCAAGTTTTGCAAGTCTTTAGGAAAATTAGGGAAAACCCAAACACAATTGTTTAAAATTTTGAAGTTCCAGTTCTTAACAAACAGTACTTGGAGTTTTGTCAAATTTAGGCTATTCAGGAGACTTTAAAATTCTCAAAAATCTGGGGTTATTTTATTGATTAAAGTATAAAAACGTGAAAGTGAAAATCACTCACTCGTATCTGACTCTTTGCAACCCCATGGGCCGTAGTCTGCCAGCCTCCTCTGTCCATGGAATTCTTCAGACCAGAATACTAGAGTGGGTAGCCATTTCCTTCTCCAGGGGATCTTCCCAAGCCAGGGAGAGATCAAACCCAGGACTTCCCCATTGTAGGCAGATTCTTTACCATCTGAGCCACTAAGGAAGTCTTTATTAACATACTCTATAAAATGTCTTGGAATATTACTGAATAACAACATCTCCAGGTATATTATATTAACTATAAACTCTCCCATATAGATATTATTATCAAAGTCATCCTTAAAAGCCCAAACTACCTTTTTCCCAGTTCTTCTCAACTCTTCCCCTACTGTTATGTGAATACATGGATACACACTGACACATTCTTCACAAGCCAAGGGGAAAATATGACATATCTGAAATATGTCATTATGGAGTATTGACTATTCTGCGAATTAAAAGGATTTCCCTTTCCTCCCCTCAAAATTAGAATGATTGTTGGCCTGAAAGTCCCAACTCTAAGTCTCCAAGTAGAAGAGGCCATGATTTATAAAGGCATTCCAGGGTTCCAGGCAAAAGAAGAGCAACCGCCAGCTGGTGCTTAAAAATAACCACATCACACACATACGTGCTCAGTCACTAAGCCGGGTCCAGCTCTTTGCACCCCCTATGGAGTGTACTGCCAGGCTTCTCTGTCCATGGGATTTCTCAAGCAAGAATAGTGGAGTGAGTTGCCATTCCCTTTTCCAGGGGATCTTTCAAACCAAGGATGGAACCCAGGTCTCCTGCATTGCAGGCGGATTCTTCACCGCTAGAACCATCAGGGAAGCCCAATCATAACATGACCGAACACAGGATCAACTCCCATCAGCTTTACTCCAATCACTAACTTCATTAACAAGTCAGTGTTCCACACAGCCCTCAGACTATCTTGAGAAATTTTTAACTCTTTTCTCCTGAAAATTTGTCTTAAAAAGATGATGGAAACAAGACTGCAGTGAAATCTCATGACATGGAATCAAATAACCTATTGTACTTAATGTCTGAGTCCTGGTTTATCTGACCAAGTCACTTGAACTTTCTGAGCTTCAATTACTTATGTACAGATTAGAGAGCTAGGTGAAGAGTCTCTAATATCTAAGCACAGCGGTAACATTGGGAATAGAATGCTATTCCATCTCAATATGGGTTTAAATACTTTAGGGGGAGAAGAACGCAGGAAAAAAAGCCCTTACTGGACTCTCTATAGTTGATGTTGGAACTCACGACCCTCTCTCTTGGAATGACCCTACCTGCAGCCACATTATAATAAAACACTACAGCTCACGACTTCTGTTGTTGCTGCTATTCTTCCAGAATGCTTTAGCATTCTGAACTCTTCTCTTTTATTCCTTTCTGCTCCTCTCCCCTCCTCTTCTCTCTCTCTCTTTTTCTCTTTCTTTAACTATTTCTTGAGCATCCATATGCATGATCACAAATGTTAGCCACTAGGGAGAGAGTGGCCCATACAACAGGCACAGAACTGGCTCACAGGAAATCGAGTATCTAAGTCTAGTTGTTTCCTGCAACCATAGCATGAGGTCATCTTACCATAACAAAGCCAGTGTTTAAGGATGCAGATTTTAGAGAAATTCTCACCAAAAGTCATAGTCTCACAGGCCTAGAGGCTGGAAGGGATTTTAGACTTTTATTATTCTAATCTCGTATAAAAACATTAGAGTATCTGATAAATGTTACTTAACCTCTCTTGGAGCACTTCCAGTGATATGACACTCTCTTCCCCACAGAAAAATCCATCCCACATCTTCAGCACCAAACAATACATGACACATGATAACTCTTTTCTCCAAGGAATACAGGAAAATCTCTTTCAAAAGGCTAGCAAGCCCTTGGCAGAATACTTTGCAATGCCTCCCGAGATATTACTTTCAGAGGTCATTTAATAATCATGATAATTAGAAACATTTAGTTTGAAATGATTAATATCTTATATTGACAAGAAATATTTCAAGTTTAACAAACATCTTAAGAAAAGACTTCATTTGTGGTTCTGCGGCACTTCAAGTTTGAAGTTGGTTGTTTGAAGGAGACAAGGCAGATGGATTTTAATGTTTTGTTTTAGTTTTTTGATTGAAAAAGAGTGTATTTAAATATGTAAATACGATGGGTCCCTAGTAAAAGATGGACAATGGACTTATTTATCTACTCTCACTCTCTTCCATAACCACAATAAAATGCCAGTAAAAGATTTTACAATGCATAAATCCACAAGGATCAGGAGAAATAACAGAGGAGAAAATGATAATAAAATATTGGAAGATGGAAAGTAGATAGATTAGTAGTATATGCCATAGTGAATTCAAGAAACTTAAACATTAAAAGAGAACTAGGAGAAGTTCCACTTGACTTGCCCAAATCCCCTAAAGGCTGGGAACTGTTAACAGTTCGCAAAGGGGAGAAGAAATGGGGTGGCATAGTAAAGACAGATGATAAAAAGTCAATTTGAAGAAGAGATATCCAGATCTTGTCCCTAATTTCACAAATCTGGGGATGAGCCAAACTTTGGAGGTTTAAGAAGAGATAGCCTTTCTGTGAAGAACATCAGGTACACGTGTGAACAGAAGTATCTTTCCAAAAAGAGGAGGATTAAGTGCAGTATATGTTGTGCTATGCTGTGCCTGTGTGCTCAGTTGTGTTCGACCCTTTGCAACCCTGTGGACTGTAATAGCCCCCAGGTTCCTCTGTCCACTAAATTCTCCAGGCAAGAATACTGGAGTGGGTAGTCATTCCTTCTCCAGGGGATCCTCCTGGCCCACGGATCAAATTGGCATCTCCTGCATTGGCAGGCAGATTCTTTACCACTGCCACCTAGGAAGCCTGCAGTATATGTTAATCTCATCAAAAAAGTTTTAGGGAGATCTAGAGATCCACTCAATAAATAAATGGGCTTTCTTGGAGTCAACACATCTGACTCAGATCAACTTGGGAATAAAGAATCAGCCAAGATGACCACCACACGTGAAAGATCCAACACAGGAAGAAACTGAAGGAAACCACTGAGGGACAAAGGAAAATGAAGGGAGCTGTGTCCAGACTAGGACAGAAAGAATGCCCTGGAAGAAATTACATTAACAGTGAAAACTGGCAGAACACTGATGTTTAATTTGGGATTGTACTGTGTTCAGTAGATAGAAAACTATCAAATGTATAAACAAACAAAAAAACTTCAGGACAAACATAAAGCTGTTCAGAGCAGGAAAAAAAGTCACCATAGACTATAATGCAGAAAATTATGCTTTGATCTCTCCCTTTAGAAGGCTCCCAAAATTATGTACATATTATGGAACACACTGAGGATATTAAACCCAAGTTCAGTTTGAGTATTAATTTCACTTCATAAAATGTAAATAACTATTAAACTGACTAACATAATAAAATGATATTAAGAGGTAGGTAGATAGGAAGGCAGAGAAAGTCAATGTATAAAGAACACAGGAGGAGAAAATAAAGCTAATCTCTCATCGTCCATGGTGGGAAAACTGGTTACTAATTCCTAAAACTAAAACTTTTTCAAGAAGAAATATAAGCAAATTATACAGAAATTCAAAGAAAAATACTAAAGAATCAGTAAAAATATTTGAAAGATGTGGTACCTGGAGGGAACAAAATGGGCAAAGAGGCAGAAAGGACTCATTGATTTTCATATAAAGGAATATCTTTTCTCAGGAGCAACCTGATTTTTATTAAAGAGTAAGTATAATTTAGATGTTAAAACAAGAAAAATGAATTAGTACCCTACAAAGCACCAGGGCATCTGTTAACAGACTAAAGAACCAAAAAGGAAAAGGCCTTCCCCTGACCAAAACTCAGAATTAATGTTGACAAAGCCTTACATTCTGACCCAGCTGACAAAGAACATACTCACCTATCTGGAAACAGACAACCCAACATCTGGGTCTGAAACACTGAATACATGT
This sequence comes from Nanger dama, assembly GCA_917880005.1. NCBI lineage: Eukaryota > Metazoa > Chordata > Mammalia > Artiodactyla > Bovidae > Nanger > Nanger dama. The sequence continues at coordinate 3,594,223 of CAKJTW010000075.1, forward strand.
TACCTTCTTCCTACCTGCTATGTCAGATATCTAGAAGCTATAGATGCACTCTTCTATGGGTTGAACTTGAATGTCTGTTTTTATTTCTAGCACATGTAGGCAGAAACCAGGACTTAATGTAAGGAAGTGTCTCAAGGCTTTGGTTTGGAAATTCCTAAAACACTAAAATGTCTAGGGTTACATCAGATTCAAGTTAAATGGCTGACCGGAAAATTAAGGCCACTGATGTCCAACCAAATAACCTAAGTAACTTCAGAGATTACCTGTTAATCTCACTAGGTCTTCAAAATGGCAAAGAATACTCTCTGTCTCTCAAACACAAATACACACACAAAAAGGTAGCTGAGATAGACTACATCTGTTTTTCTTAAAATAACTTAGCTGACTTTTGCCTGATCCATTGACTACATTGTGGCTAATCAAAAGGAACTCCCACCTTACAAAAACAGCATAGGGGTTCCTCAAAAAATTTAACATACAATAGCATATGATCCAGCAATTCTACTTCTGTACATTTATCCAAAGGAAATAAAATCCCTATCTTGAAGATATACCTGCACTCCCACATTCTTTGCAGCATTACCCATTAGCGAAGACAAGGAGAAAACCTAAATGTCCACTGATGAGTGAATGAATTATAAACATCAATGCATATATATGAATAGGAAAGATAGATAAGTAGAATAGAAAAGCCTTCAGAAATGAAGGCAATGCTGCTTTTTGTGACAACATGGATGAAACGTGCGGGCATTAAGTGGAATAAAACCAGACAGATACAAATGCTATGTAACATCACTTATATGTGTGTTAGTCACTCAGTCATGCCTGACTCTTTGCAACCCTTGGACTGCAGCCCACCAGACTTCTCTGTCCATGGGATTTTCCAGGCAAGGATACTGGAGTGGTTTGCCATTTCCTTCTCCAGGGAAATTTCCCTACCCAGGGACTGAACCCGGGTCTCCTGCACTGCAGGCAGATTCTCTACCAACTGAGCTACCATGGACGATTCCCACTTATATGTAGAATCAGGGAAAAAAAGTCAAACTCAGAGGAGTAGAGAGTAAAATGGTATTTATCTGGAGCTGTGGGGTAGCAAAAGCGGCAAGAGGACAGTCAAGGGGCACAAAGTTTCAGTTATGAGGTTAATACGTTCTGATATTCTAAGGTATTAACATCTTGACTACAGACATAATGTTGTATTGTATACTTGGAATTTGCCAAGAAAGTAGATCTTAAATGCTCCCACCAAAAACAAAAACAAAAAACAGTAACACTGAGGTGATGGATGTGTTAATTAGCTCCATTGTGGGAATCATTTCATATACATATATCAAATCATCACCTTGTACACTTCAAATATATTACAATTCTATTTTTCACAATTATACATCAGTAAAACTGGGGGAGGGGGATGAATCCCCACCAACTCATTCTCTCCCAGGTTTAGGAAGAGTTCTATGTTCACATGCCTGGATTGACGGGCAAATGTAACTGCAACTGGGCTTACAAGGAAATTTCAACTGACTCAAGCAAAGCAGTCAATGAAGAGAGCCAACAAAGCCTGTTCACAAGGCTCTTTTAATGTTGTTTCCTGCCTCCTGAGTTCTCTTTGGGGTCTCAGGATCAGAGGAAACTAAGACTTTTCTGGAGGCAGATCCCTACCTGGATGAGAACAGATATTAAATAGAATTCCCAGGATTCCATTTTCTATTGAATCATCTTAAGCCAGAGTGTTACACATGCAAATGATAGTGCAATAGCATCTGTATGCAAAAATGACTCACTCATCTTGTTAACAGAAGGTTCAATGTGAACAAAGACTCCAGACCACTGCCAAAATTTCCATGTGTCCCTCTCTAGAGCAGCATTAGGTGTGACCACGCCAGAGTAGCTTCATCCTGTAGTACCTCCCAGGAGTAGGCAGAATTTTCATATTCAGTTCTTTGGATGATCATTTTTAGGTAAAATCTGAAGACTTATCTTAATGTTTGCCTCTATTTTCAGTTCCTTGCTTACCCAGCATTTGGAATTGCAGTCATTAGCATGAGTTCAAAAGCTTCCCACCAGATAAATTAAACATCAACCAAGCAGAATTCACTACTGATCACTTCACTTAATGTCACTTTTAAATTAAGATCAGAAATGTATTATGAAATAAGGATACATATATGTAATGTGTATATCCAAACTTAATGATTAGGAACTGGTCTCTTAAGTCAGATAGGATTGACATCATATTTTTGTTCTTTGCCTTCTAGTTACATGACCTGGGTCAACTTCAGTTTTCTCATTTAAATAAACTTGAAATGAAATTCGGGAAGGCAATGGCACCCCACTCCAGTACTCTTGCTTGGAAAATCCCATGGATGGAGGAGCCTGGTAGGCTGCAGTCCATGGGGTCACTGAGAGTTGGATGCAACTCAGTGACTTCACTTTCACTTTTTACTTTCATGCACTGGAGAAGGCAACGGCAACCCACTCCAGTGTTCTTGATTGGAGAATCCCAGGGATGGGGCAGCCTGGTGGACTGCCATCTATGGGGTCGCACAGAGTCAGACACGACTGAAGCAACTTAGCAGCAGCAGCAGAAATGAAATTAAACACAGTATCTAGAGTGGTATACATTCAAGAGATATTGGCTATTAAAATTATATCATTTTATTATTAATGCTTCCATGTAATTGCACTTGGAGATAATTTTTTTCAAATGACACCATATTTCTCAAAAAGTTTGACACTGACTGTTGATTGATCCCTTCTGAATAATTTTAGAAAGCTTGTAAGAATCAGTCATATTTTTTATTATATTATACATTGTTATCAAGTATAAGCAGTTTTTTCAGACAGACCCTGAAATATATTTACTTAAATTACCTCTTCTATCTCATTGATTCTTTGCAAGAAAAATTAATATGCCCAAACAAATAAAGAGATAAAAGATCTCTCTCAAAAAAAAAAAATCTCTCTCATATCCATACATGACTACTAGAAAAACCATAGCTTTGACTATACAGATCTTTGTTGGCAAAATGATGTCTCTGCTTTTTAATTCACTGTCTAGGTTGGCCATAGCTTTTGTTCTTAGGAGCAAGCATCTTAATTTCATGGATTGCTGCAGTCCATGAGGTTGCAAAGAGTCACACATGACTGAGTGACTGAACAACAGCAATGATGGCTTTTCCAGTAGTCGTGTACAGATGTGGGAGATGGACCCCAAAGAAGGCTGAGCGCTGAAGAACTGATGTTTTTAACTGTGTTGCTGGAGAGTCTGTGGACTTCAAAGAGATCAAATCAGTTAATCCCAAGAGGAAATCAACTCTGAATATTCACTGGAAGGACTGATGCTGAAGCTGAAGCTCCAATATTTGGCCACCTGATAGGAAGAACTGACTCACTGGTAAAGACCCTGATGCTGGGAAAGACTGAATGCAAAAGGAGAAGGGAGCGGCAGAGGATGAGATAGTTAGACAGCAACACCAACTCAATGAACGTGAATGTGAGCAAATTCTAGGAGTCAGTGAAGGATAGATATCCTGGGGTGCTGCACTCCAGGGGGTGGCAGAGAGTCAGATGTGACTTAGTGAGTGAACAACAAAAAGCAATGGAAGAGTGATGCCTGTATACTTCCCATGGATTCCTTTCCCCACATGCCTTTATATGTAGTTCACAAATGTAGGGGGATTCCCAGGTGGCGCTAGTTGTAAAGAACCTGCCTGCCAAAGCAGGAGACATAAGAGATGTGGTTCAGTCCCTAGGTCGGGAAGATCTCCTGAGGTAGGAAATGGCAAACCACTACAGTATTCTTGCCTGGAGAATCCCATGGACAGAGGAGTCTTGTGGGCTACAGTCCATAGGGTCACAAAGAGTCGGTCGGACATGACTGAAGCAACTCAGCACACACAAAGGAAGGGTCAGAAAAAAAATTTTTTTTCTGTTCATGGGTCTCAAAGAGAATCACATAAAAATCTGAGGCATCAATTACTGCAGTATCCTAGATTAAACCAGCTGCTCCAGTTGACTGCAAATTTAGTGGATATTCTTTACAGACATGGTTGATTTTTTTAAGTAAGGCTGGGAAACAACTGAGGATGAAGGAGGATTCAAATAGTTTATTATTATGGCCAAGCGTCCACTGTCCTTTCTATAAGAATATTTTATTTTCCTACCCAGATGGTATGAAGTTTAACAGTTTAACTTTTTTTATTTGACCAATGAAATTAGCCTTGATGTATGCCATACCCATAGGGCTTCCCAGGTGGCTCAGTGGTAAAAGAAAATCCTCCTACCAATACAGGAGATACAGGAGATGCTGGTTCAATCCCTGGGTCAGGAAGATCTCTTGGATGAGAAAATGGCGACCCACTTCAGTAGTCTTGCCTGGAGAATCCCATGGACAGAGAAGCATGGCAGACTATAGTCCATGGGGTTGCACAGTGTCGGATATGACTGAGAATGCACACACACACAGGTGCCATATCTAAACAGAAGCTTTTAGAGCGATTATGTGGTTTTTTGTTTTGGGTGGTTTTTTTTTTTTTGGGGGGTCTCTTTACCCTCTCCCATGGAAACGTCATTCTAAGATGGCAGCTCTTTGGTCTGGATCAAACAATGGAGAAAGCATGTGGACCAGAATCACAACCATCTCAAAGTGAGCAATAATAGAATTACAGAAAATACGCAAAGGTTATGTAACACAAGTAAGAAAGAAAACTTGGTTATTTTTAAGATATTGAAATTTAGGAGTCATTTTTATCACACCATAAACTAACAAAAACTGATCAGTAATCTATAGGAGAGGTATTATATTTAATATGCTGTGCATATTTAATATGCTGTGCATACAAATGCCACTTCAATTCTTTCAAAAGTAAAATAGCACATTGTCTAACAATGATTAAACCTGATGTATGTAGTAGATATATTTCACTTATGAATTACTAATATATAGTAACACTTCATTTGTGGGTTACTAGCATATAATAGCAGTATATATTTTGAACATCCTCCTTGTATTTTAATCATTTCCTGCATTATAAAGCCTGCTCTTTGGGGGTAGAATTCAGTACATATCCTTTCAGTGTAAACATGTTAATCTTGTCTTGATACAGCTATGTGAGACTTGAAGTTAGAATGAAGCAAAGATCTACCGAAGCTTCATTCAGAGAAATTGATTCCTAGCAAACATGGAACAGAAACATTTAGTTCTTCACAAGTAGCAGCTGATGGGAAACAGTTCTGTGTTCTGTCCAGATTGAAAGGAGATGGACAGCAGTGACCCTAAGAAGATCCTGCCACGTTGTCCTACATTGTGTCTGGCTTCACAGCTTCAGAGTTCATGTCTCTTTAACTTCTAAATCTCCTTTAATAAAGTCCTTTCTTTCTAATTAAACTAGCCAGCGATAACTCTGCTCTTTCCAAGTAGAATCCCTGGTAGCTCAGATGGTAAAGCATCCTTCTGCAATGCAGGAAACCCAGGTTCGATCCCTGGGTCAGGAAGATCCCCTGGAGAAGGAAATAGCAACCCACTCCAGTATTTTGCCTGGAGAATCCCATGGACAGAGGAGCCTAGTGGGCTACAGTCCGTGGGGCACAAAGAGTCAGACACATCTGAGTGACTAACACACACATCCACACATCCAATATATATCACATATATACTGATATATGGGGACAGAAAAATACTGCATTTTACTATAATTTGTACATGAAGGGGAATGATTCATTTTCCCGGTGTCAATCGAGATTTCCTGGAACATGACACCCTCCTCCACTTTCATAGGCAGAGATTCAGGGAGAGGAACTTCATTACAGAATTGGATAGTCTCAGTTTCTTGACTATTTCTGGAAAACTACTTTGCATACATACATACATACATGCACTACACTGGCTCATCCATCTCCCTTCTTTCATTCATTCTCTGCTAATCAAGCCCTCATCACATCTTCCAAGGATGAATTGCATGGTTTTCCTGCCTCTAGTTCCTCAGTAATTGAATCCAGTTTTCAGGCTGCTGCCAGAAAATATTTTCTTCAATATTTAAGAACTATTCACTGACTCCAGAAAAATCCATCTCAATGTGGTCCCAATCTACCTTTCTAGATTCATTGCCAACTAAATACTCTCATGGTGTCATGCCTTTCAGACACATAAGACTTCTGAAAAGTGTCCTCAGTGGCACCTTACTCCTGAACACTTTGGTTCAGCCCACCACCAGAAATGTCTTCTACCTGGCCAGTGCCTTTCATTCTGCACACATAGAAAATTGTAGAGAATAAAAAGGACACTCTACCATCCTTCAAAAGAAACTCAAATACTACCCATGTAGGGAGCTTTTCTCACTCCTGTGGGGGCACTTGTCACTCTCAAAGCACTGTGTACCTCTACGTGTCTATTTGCTTGTATTATTTATTTACAATGCACTACATTGTAAACTCTCATAGAGCAGAGGTCAGATCGAATCATGTCTGTAATCCCAGAGCACCATTAATATCGCTGTCTCTAATTGGTACTCCAAGAGTGTCTACAGACAGAAGAAAATAGTCCTGTACAGAGGAGAACACATGTTACACAACACGATATGCATTTCCTCAAGGTTTAAATGGCTCTGCCTAGGGCACAACAACAGCCGTGGATTTTGTAGGGGAGGCTGTAGAAAGTGATGAATGAAAAATGTCCTCAGGAAAAATCAGATTACTGGGATGCCTTTAAGGGAGAAAAGATTCAATTCTGATGTGCATGTTTAGACTGCCGACCATGGCCTGAATGCTTGGAAACAGAAAAGCAGCAAAGTCCAGCTTCCGCTTTAAGGGTAGTTCCATCAGTGTTTAATTATGGATTGAACTACTGGCACCATCCTAAAATAATAAACTCTCCTACGCAGTGTTACCTCATATGTGCTGTCCAGAGGAGTACACTCAGGCCAACACTTCTTTCAACAAAGAGAAATGCTGATGTAATGGACTCTAGTTGTTTGGTGAATCTGAATTATGTGAGAAGAGTCATATGAGTTTGGGTGGAGTCAAGTGGGTCACAGTGTGATTTTGTGCTTGATATCTCTGTCTCAGACCACAGAATTTCTTTTCTCTCTTCAAACAAAACAAATTTGAAACTATACAATTTAGTTATAAATTATTTGACTTAAACGTTGCTCAATACCAGTGCTTAGCAATAGAATATAATAGGTATTTAATAAGAGTGCCACATTGTATTGAATTGAAAATGAATTGATGCCTCTTCATCTTCCTCCCTCACTCAATACAAAAGAAGAAACTTAATCTGCTGCTCTGGTTATTCCATGAATATAATATTGAACTATTTATAACTTTATAAATAGTTATTTTAAAAAGCATAGTCACAAAAAGCTTTTAAAAAGTTTCACTTTATGATGCAAAAGATTTTTTTTTTAATTTTAGTCAATGAGTCAGTCATCTGCTTGACTCAAAATACTAAGTTGACTATATTTTACTGGACATATAGACACATTTCATGTTCCCTTTTGTTGAGCTTCTCTCTTCTAAAATTCTGTGTTTTCTGGACAAGTGAGGATATGTATATCCTCAGTATATTTTGAAATCTATCCTTTTCAAATCAGTCATCTCACAAGTTCTTGATTCTGCAGCCCTGAAGCAGAAGGATTAAACCACACTTAAACTGAAAAACTCTCTAGAACCGAGAACAAGTAGGAGAAGCCTTCAGAGTCTTTATATTACTAAAGAATAATTTAGCCATTTAATAATTGCTTATTATTAATTTAGTAACTTAATACTAAAATTAAATGCAACAGAGAAGAAGTAATGAATTTGTAAACATCTGCAAGGGAGAGAAAGTGGGCATTTATAGATGTGTCTCCATCTGAAATAAATACTCTTTGGGGTCAATAAATTTTTTGTGTGAACTTCATTTGTAATTCATCAGCTTGACCACATCAAAATGCAGCATCAGGAAACAGGCAAATAAGAAGGTTATATGCTTTGGGGGGGAAAGGAGATATTGAAAAAGCCAAAATTTATACAGCAAATGATTGAGAGGAAAAAAGTAATTCAGTGAAACAGCTGTTCTTTTTTTTTTTTTTTTGCCTATTCTGGATATAATATAAAAGTGTAGACTCCTTCAAAACAGAATAACTCTTGCTTTCCCTAGAGTAAAACAGATTCTATGCTTGTAGTTACACACAAGGGGAAAAAAAGTAGCAATTCATATGCTATTATTCAGTTTTAGATCATGAAAGAGGTTAATTATCATGAAAGTATTCATCCCTAGTAGTACTAGGAAAAATAGACCCAGATATAATGGAAATGGAAGAAAAAGCTCCCACTATTCTTCACAAATATTTATGAATATTAATTTTTCCAGTCTGCATAAAATAGAATTCTACTTTAACTGACCACCAATTGAGTAGTGTTGTAAATATTCATGTGATTAAAAATAAGTCTGTGATCCAGTGGAAATAACAAAATAGGTTGAAAACAATTAGGTTTTTGTGCTCAAATTTTCCTTCTTTGATGAAACCTTTATTGCATTCTCTTGATAATTACTAATTACCATTGCTTATAGAGGGGCTTCCTTGATGGGTCAGGGGTGAAGAATCCACCTGCCATTGCAGGAGACGCAGGTTTGATCCTTGGTTGGGAAGATTGTCTGGAGGAAGAAATGGCAACCCACTCCAGTATTCTTGTCTGGAAAACCTCACGGGTAGAAGAGCCTGGTGGGCTACCATCCACGGGGCTGCAAAGAGTCAGACACAAATGAGCGACTGAGTGCATATACCCACATTGCTTATAGAAAAGATGCCAGTCACTATATCTGACACTACACAGTCACACATTGAAGATTTTTAAAAGACAAATCTATTGGAAAGGTATCACTGAATCATGCATGAGTCAAAGGCCAATTTTGACTATTTCGGTAAAATAACTTTGGCCCGAAATTTATCTTTATTATAAAAAAAAATACAATGCTTTTTTGTTTAAGTGGGAGAGGATGGAAGAGTGAGAGGAAGGGAACTAAATTTTATTAAATTCCTTGTATGCACTAGATACAGTGCTTGATGCTTCCCACATATTATTTATCTATTCCTCACAAGGCAGATGTTATTATACCAAAATTACAAGTGAGGAAACTGAGAAGAAGAGATTATTAGCGCATCAAATGCATTATAGATAGCATAACAAAATAAGATCATTGGTGTTTCAGTGGAAACACCAAGATAAACAAATAGAGCATTCCAAAGGGCCAGACCAAAATGGAAACTGTCAACGTTAATGTTCTAGACTGGTTTCTCAAACCTTGGTCCCTGAATAAAAAATGATATTTGTCCCAAATTGAGTAAGTATGAATTAAAAGTTCAATAGAGTGAAAAGAAAGACTTGCCACCGTCTCTGAATCACAAGGGGGCTATCATTCTGCCTTTGGCCTAGTAGGAGAAGCCCCACCAGGACTTCTTGCAGAGCTTCAGGTGAGTTTGTTAGGCATGGTAGGGCAAGATCTGGCCCCTGCCCAGAAGGCTAGAGGGCAGAACAGATGGGTGGAAAAGCTACATCACTAGCTAAGTTATGGTCAGGTGCATCTGGAACTGCACTTGCCATTGAGAGGTAGTCTGAAAGTACAGCATGTTTCCTATGGACCATGGTCTGGAGGAAGAGAAAAAGGAACCTAGAGCCTTTTTTAAAGTTCTTCCCAAGAGAGTCTTCCAGAAGGAATATTGGGTTTCTAAAAGTGAAGTTACCTATCATGATGTCCTCGGAAGAACCAACAACTGTAAGGATACAAACAAAGAATGGGCCTTGCCCTGGGAATGGAGGAGCTGCAGCTGGAGGTTTTCGAGAGGAATGATACATATGAAAATATTAATCACTCAGTTGTATCTGACTCTCTGCAACTCCATGGACTGTAGTCTGCCAGGCTCCTCTGGCCATGGGGTTCTCCGAGCAAGAATACTGGAGTGGGTAGCCATGCCCTTCCCCCAGAGGATCTTTCTGACCCCAGGATCGAATCCAGGTCTTCTGCACTGGCAGGCAGATTCTTCACAATCTGAGCCACCAGGGAAGCCCTTTATTAACATTCTCTGGTGGCTCAGACACTAAAGGATCTGCCTGCCAATGCAGGAGACTCGGGTTTGATCCCCGGGTCAGGAAGATCCTCTGGAGAAGGGCATGGATACCCACTCCAGTATTCTTGCTCGGAGAACCCCATGGCCAGAGGAGCCTGGCAGACTACAGTTCTATGGAGTTGCAGAGTCAGACTTGACCGAGTGACTATCACTTTCACAGGTAACTTGCAAGATGTGAGTTTTCTTTCTCCCCCTTCTGGATTCTGGAGAAGGCAACTGAGCAAGGATTTGGAACTGGCTAAGAAAGCAATGGCATCCCACTCCAGTACTCTTGCCTGGAAAATCCCATGGACGGAGGACCCTGGTAGGCTGAAGTCCATGGGGGTCGCTAGGAGTCAGACACAACTGAGTTCACTTTCACTTTTCACTTTCATACATTGTAGAAGGAAATGGCAACCCACTCCAGTATTCTTACCTGGAGAATCCCAGGGACGGGGGAGCCTGGTGGGCTGCCGTCTATGGGGTCACACAGAGTGGAACATGACTGAAGTGACTTGGCAGCAGCAGCAGCTTCTGGATTCAGGAACAAGCTCATGACATCCTTCTTCTCTGTTTCCCATGATGTTGGCAATGTGTGGACTGACTGATGCCACAGTTGTAAATATCAGATGTCCTAGAGACCCCTCCGCCAACATGGAACCACCCACAAACTTTAATACAGCCTGGCTCCTGCCAACTGTCAATATTTGATGTAATGTGGAAAAAGGTGGAAAGGCTGACAACAAATCCTGTGCCTAAAAAGTGACTTAACTGATAAAAGGAAGGAAACTGCTCCCTGAAAAAGAATAAAAAGAAATAAAACTACATGTCTTCCCAGCCAAGAAAGCACCCAGCACACAGATGCACCACAGGAGTCAGGATGTCTCTCAGCTACAAAAAGAAAAAGCTGTTAATGTGCATAGAAAATATGCCAGTGGCAAAACTGCTTAGATATTAACATATTTGGAAAAGAAATACTATGGCCTATTCTACTAACTTTGTGAAGTCTATTACTTTAGTATTTCTCCAAACAAACAGGCTAGGGGTACTCCAAGAGGTAACTGGAGAGTCCTCATGTATGTTCTATATGTCTGAATCATAGTCAGTATTCAATATTTATTAAATAAACCAAAATGAGTTTACATTTGTCAATAACGATAATACTGCTTCATCACAATATAAATATAACATTTGGACTGCTGTTTAAAAGTTAATTGCTGTTTAATTGTTCCTTTTTCATTCTTCTTATAGCTTTTCATCCCTCTTATAGCTTTTCATCATTTAAAGAATAGAAGAACATAGCTGCTATGGCCTTAACATTCTCAGACTTGAAACAGAAGAAGCAAATACAATGCCAACAATGGCTTGGGAAATAAGGAAATGGTTGGACATGGGAAAATTAAACTGCCAGGATGGTATGGGGTCTACGAGAATACCCATCTCAAATCCCTGCCAGGGGGCAGCTAATGAGCCTCCCAAAGGCTGCTCCCAGCCTTGACCTGCAACAGGGATACCAGGTAAGGCCCTTCACTGGCAGTCATGGGACTTTTGTTGGTTTTTTTTGTTTAGTCGCTAAGTCATGTCTAACTCTTTGCAACCCCATAGAGTTTTCAACCCCCACCTGACTCTTCTGTCCATGGAATATCCCAGACAAGAATACTGGAGTGGATTGCCATTTCCTTCTCCAGGGGATCTTCTCAATCGAACCCACCCACATCTCCTGCATTACCAGATTATTCTTTACCACTGAGCCAGCAGGAAAGCCTGTTCGTGGGACTTTGGGGGCAGGCAACTTTCTAAGTCTTTCCATCAGCCTTGCTGAACTTCCTTAGAACTCCATTGTTGTCTTAGGCTCTTCCTCCTAAGCAACTTCTCTTCCTTCCCTCCTTCCTTCAAAGGATCCAGTTGGTGTCATGATCACACTCTTTCAACTTCCTGGATTTCTCTCTTCCTTGCTCCTCATGGGCTCTTGCAAGTCTGACCTGAGTTTAGAAAGGTCAGCTCTGAGAAGCCAGATAACTAAGGAGCATGTGTCTAATGCCCAAATACTTCTGAAGAAATTGTAATCCACTTTTCCATGCCTAATTCAGGATGTAATAGATGGGGAACAGTGGAAATAGTGTCAGACTTTATTTTGGGGGGCTCCAAAATCACTGCAGATGGTGATTGCAGTCATGAAATTAAAAGACGCTTATTCCGTAGAAGGAAAGTTATGACCAACTTAGACAGCATATTCAAAAGCAGAGACATTACTTTGCCAACAAAGGTCCGTCTAGTCAAAGCTATGGATTTTCCAGTAGTCATGATTGGATGTGAAAGTTGGACTGTGAAGAAATCTGAGCGCTGAAGAATTGATGCTTTTGAACTGTGGTGTTAGAGAAGACTCTTGAGAGTCCCTTGGACTGCAAGGAGATCCAACCAGTCCATTCTGAAGGAGATCAGCCCTGGGATTTCTTTGGATGGAAGGATGCTAAAGCTGAAACTCCAGTACTTTGGCCACCTCATGTGAAGAGTTGACTCACTGGAAAAGACTCTGATACTGGGAAGGATTGGAGGCAGGAGGAGAAGGGGACAACAGAGGATGAGATGGCTAGATGGCATCACTGACTCGATGGACGTGAATTTGAGTGAACTCCAGGAGTTGGTGATGGACAGGGAGACCTGGTGTGTTGTGATTCATGGGGTCCCAAAGAGTCGGACACGAATGAGCGACTGAACTGAAGTGAACTATTGTTTAAAATTTTTCTTAACAGCCATTTACAAACCAAAAATATATCCAACTATTTTGATTCACCCACAGCCAGCCAGTTTGTAGCTTTCACTCCCTGGTATAAATCCTTACCAGTGTAATTTTTAACCACTTCTACTAGGGCTTGTTGTATTTTCCATTTCACTGTTCTCATTTCCTCATTGAAGGCAGAGAATTCTAGCTGTTCAAACGTGTACATGCTGTCACTTCAGTTGTGAACAACTCTTTGCAATGCTATGGACTGTAGCCCACCAGGCTCCTCTGTTCATGGGATTCTCTAGGCAAGAACACTGCGATAGACTGTCATGCCCTCCTCCCAGTGGACCTTCCCAACCCAGGGATTGAACCAGGGTCTCCTGCAGCTCCTGCATTGGGTGGGTGGGTTCTTTACCACTAGGACCACCTGGATGAGGTCTTACATAACCTCAAGCTGGAACTTCCCTGACGGTCTGGAGGTTAAGACTCCATGTTTCCAAAGAAGGGAGTGTGAGTTTGATCCCTGGTTGGGAAACTAAGCTCCCATCTGCCGCTTGGCCAGAAACAAACAAATAAAACTTTAGCTGAGGATGGGAGACGAAGACTTTTTCCAAGAGAACACCTGAAATTAGAGATGCTTGGAGGGACCAGTTACCATTAAGGAAACACAAGCAGAATGAACACCCAGTTTTTCCCTGAGTTCAAAGACAAGGAATAAACATTAGACAGCCCTTCCTCCATCAGGGGCTGCGTCTGACCTAGCATTTAAATGTGCTTTCAAATCACCTTTGAAATTTGAGAAAGCTATATAGTACCTTTGCTATCAAGTCTGTTTAGCCTGCAAAGCATGCCTTTAATGGCAGTCTAATATCCTTGGGACAGCTACTGTAAGCCCTCTCAGTAAATCACTCCAACTGATGGGTTTAAGTTCTGTTATAGTCCAGTTAGTCTGATTTATGTGCTTTTCACATTCAAAGTATTTGTCTTGCTAGAAAACAAAACCAATATTTTGTTTGTCCTCTGCACAACATTAGTAACTGAAGGTCCCCAAACACACATTCATTTCAGTTGTGTTACAGAATATAATTAAAAGGGATTTATAGACCATATTTGTGGCGAGATTGCAATGACAAACCTATGTTAATGAACTTACCTCTCAGTCTCCAAGCTCAGAAACAACCTCTGGTTTCCCTTGTGTATGAGTCAAAGAGGATTCAGCCTCAGGGAATATGAACACACTCCATGTCATTTTAAAATATCAATAAGAAATGTCTCACATTATCTGCTTCTTTTCTGCTTTATTCGACAATACTATTGCACATCATTTGGATTTGCATCTCCAGATTTCAGAGCTTCATGATCAAGGTTTCTGGGACTTTCCAGCTGGTAAGAATTGACAGAACCTAAAGTGGTTCCCTTCTCATTCCACCCACTTTAACAAATGACTTTCCCTTTAAGAAATTCATGCACAAATGTTTACATTTTTTTTCTGCACAATCTCTGTATCTATAACACACTTTGAGTCCAGGAGTTCAGCTCTATAATATTGCTTTCTCACCTAAAATTCTAGGTGTAGATTCATATATACAGAAAGTTTAAATTATCCTATCCATAAATGAAGGGTGAGAGACTTGATTCACTGCCCAGGGATCTGAATCAATGTAAATCCTGTCCTTATTAGCTGATTCCAAATAGTAATAAATTATCTCTAGGCCTGTTTTTTTGTCTATATAGTAAGAATCTTCTGCAGAATAATATCTAAGTCCAGGGACAAATCTGAAAGTTTTATGAGGTCTGAAGTATATACAATTTAGGGGTTCCTTACAAGAAAAATAAATTTTAAATTGTGAACATTCTTATATATAAGAAAATATTTATTTACACTAAGGATTAAGAATTATTTGCTAATTTTTAAAGGATGACAATTACCATAGACATCACAGAACTAAAAGAAACTGAAATATTTTTATTAATTACCTGATACATCTCTGCATTACTTATTTCCTCATGTATTTTAGCAGTATATTCTTGTCTGACTCTTCATTTTGACTATAATTTTGTAATGTTATTCTCTACAGAGAAAGGAGAAAGACAATTTAGTCTTTCCTCTAGCAGGGTGATCAAAACTTGTGTTGTTTTTTGTTTATTATTCAGAAAAGTTTCTTTCAGTTTCAAAACTCACTGCTAATAATCTTACATAAACATTTAATATGTTGTCAAATTTGGGAAACATCTTTTGTATACAAGCTGTAAGATTCAGATCTTCCATAGACCAGCTTCTGACTTCATATATTTGAAAGGTTGTATCTTCTCTACTATCCATATACACCCAAGCCAGATGCTAATCTAATGCAACACTATTTCTGGCACCTTTGAGTGAATCAGAAAATGGCAGGTAGGTATATTCCTGAAAACCATTCCTATTATGAGATGGCTAGCAAAACTTCAACAATACCTAGAAGAGACTGAAAATCACATAAATATAGCTCATTAAACACAAAACTCCAGTTAAATATATCTTACTTTTTTCAAATTATATATATATATATATGCTTTTTATATAGATATATGTCTATAACCATGTGAAGATATTGCCAGGGATTATTCCAAGATCTTGAAAAGATACCATTAAATGAGGAGCCTAAAGTTTAAGTTTCAATATCTTCGTGGTAAATCCATTTCTGTCTTCAGTTCAGTTCAGTTCAATTCAGTCACTCAGTTGTGTCTGACTCTTTGCAACCCCGTGAATCGCAGCATGCCAGGCCTCCCTGTCCATCACCATCTCTCGGAGTTCACTCAGACTCACGTCCATCAAGTCCGTGATGCCATCCAGCCCTCTCATCCTCTGTCTTCCCCTTCTCCTGCCCCCAATCCCTTCCAGCGTCAGAGTCTTTTCCAGTGAGTCAACTCTATGCATGAGGTAGCCAAAGTACTGGCATTTCAGCTTTAGCATCATTCCTTCCAAAGGTCACCTAGGGCTGATCTCCTTTAGAATGGACTGGCTGGATCTCCTTGCAGTCCAAGGGACTCTCAAGAGTCTTTTCCAACACCACAGTTCAAAAGCATCAATTCTTCAGCGCTCAGTTTTCTTCACAGTCCAACTCTCGCATCCATACATGACCACTGGAAAAACCATAGCCTTGACTAGACGGACCTTTGTTGGCAAAGTAATGTCTCTGCTTTTGAATATGCTATCTAGGTTGGTCATAACTTTTCTTCCAAGGACTGAGCGTCTTTTAATTTCATGGCTGCAGTCACCATCTGCAGTGATTTTGGAGCCCAAAAAAATAAAGTCTGACACTGTTTCCACTGTTTCCCCATCTATTTCCCATGAAATGATGGGACCAGATGCCATGATCTTCGTTTTCTGAATGTTGAGCTTTAAGCCAACTTTCTCACTCTCCTCTTTCACTTTTATCAAGAGGCTTTTTAGTTCCTCTTCACTTTCTGCCATAAGGGTGGTGTCATCTGCATATCTGAGGTTATTAATATTTCTCCCAGCAATCTTGATTCCAGCTGTCTTAAACCTTCCTAATTCCAAAACTGGTTCTGAAAATAGCTATAACTCAACCCTTTGCTTTTGGCTTAAGAAAGAAATGAGGAAGAATAGAAAAATATGAAAGATAAGGAATCATAAATACACAGACAAGTGGTTTAAATTATTTTGTGATTATGAACAACACTAGTTCTAGCCCATTTCCACTTCTTACATACAAACAAGAGTTACTTGCAAAGTTCTCTTGTCAATTAAATATAATCTATGAGCATAAATTTGGGACAGTTAGGTTTCCAAGCACAACTCCCCCATCTCCACCTTTGGAATTTATAGGAGTCTCAGGAGAATCCATTTGGACAGGAGTCAGGCATCTTCTCCACTGAGCAGTCGAGTTAAGAGACAGATCATTGAAGTATAAAGAATCTATATCATGCAATATTTACATTGCAGGTAGGGTCTTCATTTCAGCAACACAGCATCAAATGTCACATCAGATATTGTTCAGGTGAAGCTTATTTGACTTTATATTGAGTTTGTAAGTATGTATTGGTTTTATAGCTATATAAGCATAAGGCATTTATACCAAGGTTATGTTGATATATTTTTATCAAACATTATAGTAAAAGTAATTTGTATAAGGACCAGATGGTCCATGAGAAGTTTATTTTCCTTTAGACAGGTATCTGTACATTACTTCAGTTTGAAAAATTCTATTTTTATTTAATTGTATATGCATTGTCTTGTATTGTTCATGCTTATTACTTATTTCTAGTCTTTTTATTCTCTGTGTTTTAAATTATTCTGAGATCAATAAAGGAGAATTGATATCAATATAACTGGCATAAGATATCAATTTAAATATTCATTAACAAACTACATATATTAATCATATTAGTTACATTCATTTGGATACATTCAGTTATGAATTTCTGGAGCTTGAAAATTGTGGCCAAACTTAGTTAAAAGAAGTTCTCATAGTAGTAGTGTATGGCCAGGAACTTGTGAATATTTGGAATCTTGCCTTATTGATATTCCTTCTCCACCTCAGGAAGAATAAGGCTGACAATACTGAGCACTCAGTTACAGTTTCTACACAGTTGTGAAGTCAGCTGCGACTACCTCCAGCATAAGAGCTCTTGAACAGTCTCTAAAGCTGGATTCTTGCTCCTGTCACCTCCATGATATTTGTGCTCTCAGCCAACTCTCTTCTCTCTCCTCCTCCTCAGAACCTCAGGAAACACTCTCACCCTACACATGCACATACTGACTATTGTGAACTTAAGCTGATGTGTTACCTCTTACAAGCAACTCATTCACATTTGCAGCTTGCTTGAACTTTACTGCAAGATAATGGCTCAGAGGATAAAGCATCTGCCTGCAATGCAGGAGACCCAGGTTCGATCCCTAGGTTGGGAAGATCCCTTAGAGAAGGAAATGGCAACCCGCTCCAGTATTCTTGCCTGGAGAATCCCATAGACAGAGGAGCCTGGCGGGCTACAGTCCACGGGGTCGCAAAGAGTTGGACACGATTGAGTGACTTCGCACACCCATATTGTATGATATTATTCAAGTACTGAGTTGACCTTGTTCTGAATACAGGATGAATTAGCTTACATTTAGTAATTTAGATTATTCAGGAAATTTACTACCTTTAATTGTGATATAAGATTAGATGTAAAAATAGGCACTGGTCTAGAAAAAAAAGGTGTCAGGGTTTTTTTGTTGTTATTTGTTGCTTGGGATATTTTTGTCATTACTCAAACTTACAATAATAATTTCCATAGAGTAATTCCTGATTTGATCCTAGATATAAAAACATAGTCATAAACTGAAACTATCATCTTTAAGGAAATTTTATTAATTAATGGAAAAAGTCCAAGACTCTATACTTATCCATTCATTCAACAAACTTTTATTAATACTTAGTAATATGTGGCAGGCACTGTGCTAGCAGAAGCATGCATATTATTTGTAACTCTGATAGTCTTTCCCAGGGTTTCTGGGCATGTTGATTCCACTCTTTCCTATCTTCAAGTTCTGAGTTAGTTGGTGAAAAAACAAATAAAGCAAAGATGCTTCCAACTGTCATATATTCCTCCTTTTATTGAATTTTAACAGATACAAAATGCTGCAACCTGGAGTAAAAATCTGACTTTAAATGCCCTTTCTGCCTTCTGCCCACTGTGTGATTTAGTCTGGTGATCTTCAAAATGTGTTATTTACATTCTTCCCAAAGTGCACAAAATTTAAGTTAATGTCTGTGATTTTTGGTATATTGTAAATATTGGTTATATCATGTTTTTAAATGAGTTCAGTAAATCTAATATCATAATGATAGATGGTTGCCATGTTTAAATATATATGAAAAAAATCTTCCTTAACAAGAATTTTATATCATTTCTTTTCTCCTTTATCTCCTTGAACCTATTTCTCATTCCATTTCTCACAGACACACACACACACACACACACATACACACAGAGTACCCTAGGGTAATATACTTTTATGCTTGTGAAAATCACTCAGTCATGTCCAACTCTTTGTGACCCCATGAACTATACACAGCCCATAGAATTATCCAGGCCAGAATACTAGAGGTAGCCATTCTCTTCTCCAGGGGACCTTCCCAACTCAGGGTTCAAACCCAGGTCTCTCATACTGCAGGAGGATTCTTTACCAGCTGAGCCACCAGGAAGAGATCACTTTATCACACTTGTCATACTTTTCATGCTGCTGCTGCTGCTGCTGCTGCTAAGTCGCTTCAGGGGTGTCCGACTCTGTGCAACCCCATGGACTGCAGCCCACCAGGCTCCTCTGTCCATGGGATTTTCCAGGCAAGAGTACTGGAGTGGGTTGCCATTGCCTTCTCCACATACTTTACATATTCTATAATAAAAACATTTATATGAATTTAAAACAAAGATTTTAGGCTTGAACTATTAACAAATTTTGCATGAATCCTGTCATAATTATAATTATCATTAGTCCACAATTAAAATAAATGTACATATATTAAAATTTTGAAACTCATTAAACACAAATTAATTTGGAGACATTTACCTCTTAAAAAGAATTTTTTTTCCCTCAGTGTCCATGGATGTCTCAAGAATGAGACGGTCTTCAGTACCATGTCTATTCTTTTTCATTTTTATAGGTGTAAATTCTGAGAAAATTTGCTCTTACAACAAGCCGAATGGTGCATAAGAGCTTTCTTATTACATCTCACCCATTTCTTTGAATTTTCTCCAAGTTACATGCCAAAATTCATATAGCAATCTATCATCTAAAATTATTTTTAATAGTCTCTCAACTGACAACTTAGTTATTTCCTCCTTCAATTTTGTTGAAAGCCAAGAACTGGAAAGTACCTGACCTGTGAAATGATTTGTTATCCAGTCATGAAAGTCATTCACTTTCTCAGTTTCTGGGAAATATACCAAAAGGCTTTACCAAGTCTTATTAAATGAGTCTTGGTCTTTCACACTGTGGCACCTTGTTTAACCCAATATCCTCAGAAAAGTGTGAGAAATCAAACTACTGCTATGTTCAATACACTTTTGGCAATACTAATTTTTAACAAAATAATTTTGTCTCATCATGTGGCTTAAATACATTTTCCTCAAAACGTTGGCACTACAAATTGAACCCATTCATTATGGAAACTATCCTCTACATAACCTAAATGGCAAAGTCAGTCCTCATTGTCTAACAAATTTATTGATACCATATTTACTTTCTGTAAGTAAATGCTTCATTAGTTATTAGTTATCAATTCAAATAAATTTATCAATTTATGTTCCTATGACAATCTGGATGAAAGCTAGTACAAGTTAACTTAGATAAATTGCATAGACATTTCCCCCACAAGGAGAAGGAAGAGGAGGAATAATATATTTTATAATATTTGTGGAGATTAAAAAGACAAAATTACATAACTGGAATTAGATGATACATATTATGCAGAAACACACATGAGGTGACAGACATTAAATAGAGTTGTTGCACTGAAATTTACTGATATTTTATATATTTCCTAAATATATATGCTTATTATTCAACCTTCTGCTTTCAGACACTGTTCCACCTGCAATGGGACTAGCATCTATACTTACGGGTACTCTTTGGCTCCTCCTTAAGTCTTTCCAGGCAGGATGGTTGGGGAAGAATGTCCAGGGCAAAATAAATTATCCAAGGAGAAGGAAAAGTCAGCTCTTGAGATAATTTATTTGGTTTCAGAATCTCTTTTTTTTTTTTTTTAAAGGTTCGTGACATTGTTCAGGAGACAGTGATCAAGACCATCCTCATGGAAAAGAAATGCAAAAAGCAAAATGGCTGTCTGGAGCTGTGAAAAGAAGAGAGGCAAAAAGCAAAGGAGAAAAGGAAAGATATAAGCATCTGAATGCAGAGTTCCAAAGAATAGCAAGAAGAGATAAGAAAGCCTTCTTCAGCAATCAATGCAAAGAAATAGAGGAAAACAACAGAATGGGAAAGACTAGAGATCTCTTCAAGAAAATTAGAGATACCAAGGGAACATTTCATGCAAAGATGGGCTCAATAAAGGACAGAAATGGTATGGACCTAACAGAAGCAGAAGATATTAAGGAGAGGTGGCAAGAATACACGGAAGAACTGTACAAAAAGATCTTCACGACCCAGATAATCATGATGATGTGATCACTCATCTAGAGCCAGACATCTTGGAATGTGAAGTCAAGTGGGCCTTAGAAAGCATCACTACAGACAAAGCTAGTGGAGGTGATGGAATTCCAGTGGAGCTGTTTCAAATCCTGAAAGATAATGCTGTGAAAGTGCTGCACTCAATATGCCAGCAAATTTGGAAAACTCAGCAGTGGCCACAGGACTGGAAAAGGTCAGTTTTCATTCCAATCCCAAAGAAAGGCAATGCCAAAGAATGCTCAAACTACTGCACAATTGCACTCATCTCACATGCAGTAAAGTAATGCTCAAAATTCTCCAAGCCAGGCTTCAGCAATATGTGAACCGTGAACTCTCTAAAGTTCAAGCTGGTTTTAGAAAAGGCAGAGGAACCAGAGATCAAATTGCCAACATCTGCTGGATCATGGAAAAAGCAAGAGAGTTCCAGAAAAACATCTATTTCTGCTTTATTGACTATGCCAAAGCCTTTGACTGTGTGGATCACAATAAACTGTGGAAAATTCTGAAAGAGATGGGAATACCAGACCACCTAAGCTGCCTCTTGAGAAACCTATATGCAGGTCAGGAAGCAACAGTGAGAACTGGACATGGAACAGACTGGTTCCAAATAGGAAAAGGAGTCCGTCAAGGTTGTATATTTTCACCCTGCTTATTTAACTTCTATGCAGAGTACATCATGAGAAACGCTGGACTGGAAGAAACACAAGCTGGAATCAAGATTTCTGGGAGAAATATCAATAACCTCAGATATGCAGATGATACCACCCTTATGGCAGAAAGTGAAGAGGAACTAAAAGCTTCTTGATGAAAGTGAGAGAGTGAAAAAGTTGGCTTAAAGCTCAACATTCAGAAAACGAAGATCATGGCATCCAGTCCCATCACTTCATGGGAAATAGATGGGGAAACAGTGGATACAGTGTCAGACTTTATTTTGGGAGGCTCCAAAATCACTGCAGATGGTGACTGCAGCCATGAAATTAGAAGACGCTTACTCCTTGGAAGGAAAGTTATGACCAACCTAGATAGCATATTCAAAAGCAGAGACATTACTTTGCCGACTAAAGTCCAGCTAGTCAAGGCTATGGTTTTTCTTGTCGTCATGTATGGATGTGAGAGTTGGACTGTGAAGAAGGCAGAGGGCCAAAGAATTGATGCTTTTGAACTGTGGTGTTGGAGAAGACTCCTGAGAGTCCCTTGGACTGCAAGGAGATCCAACCAGTCCATTCTGAAGATCAACCCTCGGATTTCTTTGGAAGAAATGATGCTAAATCTGAAACTCCAGTACTTTGGCCACCTCATGTGAAGAGTTGACTCATTGGAAAAGACTCTGATGCTGGGAGGGATTGGGGGCAGGAGGAGAAGGGGACGACAGAGGATGAGATGGCTGGATGGCATCATGGACTCAATGGACGTGAGTCTGAGATAACTCCAAGAGATGATGATGAACAGGGAGACCTGCCGTGCTGTGATTCATGGGGTTGCAAAGAGTCGTACATGACTGAGCAACTGAAATGAACTGAACTGAACTGAATAGCTCAGTTGATAAAGCATCCACCTGCAATGCAGGAGATACGAGCTCAATTCCTGGGTTAGGAACATCTGCTGGAGAAGGTATAGGCTACCCATTCCAGTATTCTGGGGCTTCCCTTGTGGTTCAGCTGGTAAAGAATCCGCCTGTGATGCGGGAGACCTAGGTTCAATCCCTGGGTTGGGAAGATCCCCTGGAGAAGGGAGTGTCTTCCCACTCCAGTATTCTGACCTGGAGAATTTCATGGACTCTAGCTAATGGGGTCGCAAAGAATTGGACACAACTGAGTGACTTTCACTACAACTGTAGGATAAGCTAAGCCCTTGATTACTGAAAATGCTCAAGCTCTTGGGGAAAGACTAAGAATCGCACCAAAGACTCTCCCTCCCTCCCTCCTCCGTCATCCCCTAACCTCCTCCTCCTCCTGCTGCTGCTGCTGCTGCTGCTGCTGCTGCTAAGTCACTTCAGTCTTGTCAGACTCTGTGCGACCCCATAGACGGCCGCCTACCAGGCTCCCCCATCCCTGGGACTCTCCAGGCATGAACACCAGAGTGGGTTGCCATTTCCCTCTCCAATGCATGAAAATGAAAAGTGAAAGTGAAGTCGCTCAGTCATGTCTGACTCTTAGCGACCCCAGGGACTGCAGCCTACCAGGCTCTTCCGTCCATGGGATTTTCCAGGCAAGAGTGCTGGAGTGGGGTGCCATTGCGTGTGCTAAGTTGCCTCAGTCGTATCCAACTGTTTGCAACCCTATGGCAAACCCTATGGCAACCCTATGGACCAAACCCAGATCTCTTGAGTCTCCTGCATTGGCAGGAGGATTCTTTACCTCTAGCGCCACCTGGAAAGCCCTAAAGGGGAAGGGATCTAGAGCAAATGCGTTACAATGTTAAGTCTGGATGGTAGGCACCAGATGGTGTCTTGTGTTATTTCTTTTGTATGTATAAATTTTTCTGATGCTTGAATTACTTTATAATTACTAAAAATTTGCATGAAGCATATGTTACTAAAGTGGTATACAGAAAATAGTTGTTCAAACATGTAGTAAGAGACCCTTTGCAACAAATCTGCAGACCCATCCTGGAAAATCTCAAGTTGATTTTGGAAATTACAATAATCCTCAAAGGGTTACATTGCCAAGCATTATCGTGTGACTTGCTCTGATGAGTGGCATTTGAGCAGACATGACTTATGCCATGTCTGAGGGGAAACTAAAAGAGTATTGTTGGCTGATGTGTCCCTTAAAACTTCATATGTTGAAGCCCTAACCACTAATACTGAAGAATGTGACTGTATTTGGAGACAAAGCCTTTAAAGAGGTGATTAAGTTAAAATGAGGCCGTTTAGGTGAAATCTCACCAAATGTCCTTACAAGAGGAGGACATTTGGACATCAAAAGAGACATTCTTTATGGACATGCACTCATGGATGGCAAGCCATGTGAAGATGCAGTGAGAAGGTGGCCATCCACAAACCAAGGAGAATGGCTTCAGAAGAAACTGAGCCTGCCAACACCTTGATATTGAACTGTAGTCTTCAGAACTATGAGGACAAGGACAAGTTCCTACATGTTCCATATCAGAACTACTCCTTTAATCTAGGGAAGCAACAGACAAACCTGGTGAAGTCCCAACAGTCAGCTTGGAGTTGCCAACATGTACCAAGAGGACAAATGTTTGTTGTTTCAAGACATATGCACACACAAAGTAGCGCTGTGCAGAATGTGCTTTTGCCTAGCGCCAAAGGGCAAAGAGTTAGAATCAGGGTTGGACCACAGCCTAACTAAAGTTGAATCACCATCATGGAAGAAACCTCTGGAATATAGAAATACATTTGAAATTTGATATAAATTTTTCATTGGCATTAATACTGTCTGATTATTACAAATTAGAGTGGTGGTCAAGGTTACAGATTTAAAGTTACATCAATAGTACAGGAGCAATGATTTCTGAGCCCTGTCAGCTGCCCGACTGCACTCATGGTTAGTGAATTGCACTTAACAACACAAAACAGAGGCCTAGTTTCAGTTGCCTAGGGAGGGGAACAATTTGGCTGGCTCTGAGGTGTGCTAGTGGTAAGTTGCCACAAAGTGACTAAGCTTTTCTTCCTCCTCATCACAACCAAAATAAAGCCTCAACACAGTAAGAAATTTTTAAAAGCATTCTTGGGAAGCCTGTTATTTTGAAGTTTGAATTGAGTGAACGAAACGTGTTTTGGTATGCATTTTATTATAACCCTTTCCTCTAACACTTGCAGGTTTTACTTGTACAATAATGAATATGCATTTATGCATCAATGGACTGTTAGAATTTCAAGAAATAAAGAAATTCTTCTTCCTGTCTTTGAGGTTTTTATTATTTTTGGATCAAGGATGTATATCCTAGGTGGTTTACAAATGAGTTTGAGGTCTTCCCAACTGTTAAAAATTTTAGATAACTAAGTTGATAGTCTTTTATTTGTGAATAAATCCAAGGTATTTTTCATTAAAAAAATCTGTTTCCATAAGAAGAACGCAAGGAAATTTTTCACTACAAGTTATATCTAGCTTGAGAATTTACTATTTGAGATAAAAGCATTATATATTTAGATATTAATATTTATAATTTTCAGATATTGACAATAAACTCTAATGTCACTGTCAGTACCCAACCCAAATCTGCCTTCAATGTGGAGGCCTTGGTTTGATCCCTGGGTTGGGAAGATCTCTTGGAGAAAGGAAAGGCTACCCACTCCAGTATTCTGGCCTGGAGAATTCCATGGACTGTGTAGTCCATGGGGTCACAAAGAGCTGGACATGACTGAGTGATTTTCGCTTCACTATTCACTCATACTGCAGAAAAGGCCGACTGGAATTGTTTCAAACAGGAGCCCTGGGACTCTTCCCATGAAGGCTTTCTCTGATCACAGAAGCCCACTCAGCCAGTGCACAAGGTAGACCAAAAGTGCTGAGGAGTAAGCTCCTCTTCTCAGCACCCAGAAACCCTTTATCAAAAATTGATGCGATTTGGTGAATAGATACCTCAGCTACTCACCTCTTTGTTGGAACAACTATGAGTTAAGATCTATTCTATCCACCAGAATTCTGCAGCAAAATTGAGATTTAATTGCCTAGAAATAACAAGTTCAATAATATACCTGCATTGGTTTCCTCTTTTCCTTGTATTACCCCCCCATTCACCCATTAGTGCCTACATCCTTTCCTCAGGAAGACATATGCGATCACAAGATCACATGCACATTAGAAATACCATAAATAACATTAAAGTGGGGCCCTTTATAAGTCATTAGCTTCAGGTTTACAAAGGTGGACTCTCCCATTTTAACCTGAAAAAATTTAAAACTTGTATCAGTTGTCTATCGTTACAATAACCAATCACTGCAACTCAGTGACCTGAAATGCTGATTTATTATTTATCACAATTCTGTTCACTGGCTGTGCAATATTCCTCTCCTTTCACCTGGTTCACTCATGTAACTTACTTTTAGGAAGAGTCAATTGGGCTTGAAGGTCCAAGCTGGCCTAACCATGTATGACAGCTGGTTTGTTGCTGACTAGAGTGACTTGCTTTCCCTGCCTGTGGCCTCTCACTTCCAAGAGACTACTTCCTTAGATAGGAATGCTATACCAAAACAGCATTCCAAGAGAAAAAAAAAAAAACAGAAGCAGAAGCAACAAGGCCTCTG
Source organism: Nanger dama (assembly GCA_917880005.1). Lineage (NCBI taxonomy): Eukaryota > Metazoa > Chordata > Mammalia > Artiodactyla > Bovidae > Nanger > Nanger dama. The sequence continues at coordinate 3,620,421 of CAKJTW010000075.1, forward strand.
GAAAGCTAGACTCTAGAATTTGCAGACACCACTTTAACTACATTCTACTGGTAAAAGCAAGATACCAGGGTTAGCCTAGGTTGAAGGAGTTGGGTTATAGCCTTCATCTCTTGGTGCAAAGAGCTGGAAAATAATACACCTATGCTTTCAATCTGACATTAATCCAACTTTCTTTGTAGCAGAAACCAGCTAGATATTCACCAGTCCTACTTTCACTTTCTGGACATAAAGCAGAACTACATTTCCCAGGTTTCCTGTAGGTAGGTGGGCTCTAAGGGCCTGGGCTCATGGCACTTTCAGGTATAGCATATACCCTGCAGCTTGTCTTCCCCTTCCCCAGCAACAGCATGTGCTGAAGATGGCAATATCACAAAATGGAAGGAGCATGGTCCCCTGGGGGTTTTTTATGAAAGGAAACTATTTGATTTTCACTGACCTTTGATATGAATGAAAAATAAATTTGTATTCCATTAAGTCACACTTAAGAATGAATCTCAAATAATGAAATTTAGGACATGACAGAAGCCTAGTGACAGAGATTGTTTTGTTGCTGTTTTTGTTTTTGTTGAAGACTGAGGACAAAAATCCCCCTCATTATACCATGTTAGCAGTCCTCTCCCAGCTTACTACATCTTCCTGATGGCATCTATTAGTCCCTTGGGGCTCTGTTAGTTCAAGGAAAATACAGATGAACTGACTTCCTATTGTGGCAGAGATTTGCTTGCACGATATATATTTTTGACAATACAATTTCACAATTAAACTACTACTATTCACAGAGAAGAGGTGGCTGGTAGGAGCACTTCCAAACATCCATGGAGGTGAGCTTATGACTAGCTTAGACAAACACTAGATTTGCTGATAATATTCAAAATTTATTTTCATGCACTCTCACACCCTCCTATGTCTCATCTCACCCCTTAGATATATTCCCATAGACTTTCACTCTGAAAGACCTTGCTGGCTCCATAAGATGCTAGTTTTTCCTTTGTTTCACAGCTGAATGGACTTGGTCCTAGAATAAAGACTATCAAGTAGGTCACTAGAAAATTTTTATCCAGTTTCTAGAACAAAAACTCCTCCAAGTGTTTTAAAAATGTAAACCTGTGCCTTTTCATGTCTGGCAATGATGCTGATGATGAGAAAAAACCTTCCCAGACCCAGATGATCTATCCAAGATCTATTTATTTTTCCATAATCCCTCTGTTTATGTGTGCTCAAATGACTAATGAGGCCAATCTGGAACTGGCAGATTTTGTCACAATTTAGACAGATGGTTTCAGTATATATGTGTAAAGAAAGTTGGAAATGTGAAAATAAAGATATGTTTTGTACCATTCTGAGTTTTTCTAAAAGAACAAAGATAAAATGACATGGGGCACTGAAAGGTTTCAGTGTTACTAAACCATACAATGTGATTCTCTTACCTTAGAAGCCTCTGGAATAACTACTTAGAATCACTGCACTAACATATATGTGGTTTCTTTAGCCCAAACACTTCGGAAAGTCTAAACATATGCCCTAGCCACTGCTTTAGAGAGTTTGTATAAGCAATATTAAGTGAACTGTTGCTGATAAAATTGTGACTTCATTCCAAACCTGAGCCCTTTCTAGAACTGAAGCAAAACCAAATATTTCTGGGCAATTTGAAACATAAATAAGGTTGCCCATTTTAGGGTCTTTGCATGGATGACACATTTCTAAACCTTCTACCTTAATCTAGTTATCTAAATTTTAGTGTAATCTCTCTTAGGTGAGAAACCCTAAAAGTCTTGGTACATTTCCAATTATTTCAAAGAGGCAGCAATATGAAAACACATTCATCCATTCACTTGCATATTCTCAACTAGTACTCACTGAATCCTTTGTATAAGACAAGATAGTTGATCCATCAAAATTCTGGCATGAAAACACCCATATCACCCCCATCTTCAAGAAACTCATGGATTTTAGAGATGAATAAACAAATTTTTGTGATGCAAATGATGTGCAAACAAAATTTTGTATGATAAACGTGTATAGCTCCTTAGAGAACAAATGCATTTTTGTGTGTTTGTGCTGCTGATGACTGTAGTGGTAACAGCAACAAGGAAGAAGTAGATTGGAAGAGAGAAAGAGAAAGAATCCAAGTATAATAAGTAGCCTTGAAACATTACTCAGAAATGTGTGCCACACGAGCACCATTAATGGTAACTTGCTAAACATTTAAATTATTTGTGGTGGTGGAAGACACAAGAGTTGTGGATTAATCTTGGATGCAGGCATAAGGAATAGAATATCTATATGTTTGGACTTCCCTGGTGGCTCACTGGTAAAGAACCCACCTGCCAATGCAAAAGACACAGGTTTGATCCCTGTGTTGTGAATATCAGCTGAAGAAGAAAATGGCAACCCAGGCCATCATCTTTGCCCGGGAAATCCCACGGACAGAGGAACCTGATGGGCTGCAGTCTATGGAGTCACAAAGAGTTGGGCACAACTTGGTGACTTTTGACTAAACAACAACAACATGTTCTAACAGGGCCCTTTGATGCAGGACAGAGGTAAGCCTGGGAAGAGTGGAGAGTGTGCTGTGGGCCATGGGGTGACTATCCATGAGCTGCTGCAGTGAAGCTCCAAGTGAGTTTCAGAGTTCTAAATTCTAAACTGGACATCCAGATCACTACAAAAATACATGCTTTTCAACACAGGAGAATAGAAAGGGCACCGCTTAATATTTTTGTTAGCTACATTTATAAATTTTAAATGGCAGACACTATAAGAATTGCTATTTTCACACTAGCCATAATCCCACCCACAGGTTGTGTATGTTTGGGAGTCTCTTCATCAAAGAGTCACAAGCTTTTTCAGACCAGGCTCCAGTTTCTTTGGTAGTAATATTCCCTCATAGGTTTTATAGCATTTGACCTATTGGTTTCCAGTTAGTTCCTATGTAAGTAACCACAGTCAGAAGTTCCTCTCCCATCCCTCTTTCTCTCAATATAATTGTATCTACCTTGAGACGATTTGAAACAAAGTGTTTAGGTAGGTGGTAATATAATAGCATAATAATACTATTATAGATAGTAAATACTATTCATCTGATCTATTTACCTGCACTGGGTTGTCTGCTAATTTCTGAATAACATGTAATCATAGGGAAGTGTCAAAGAATTTATAAGGCCCACTCATAAAAATGGTTTCATCAGCGTAACCCCTAATAACTATAATAGCCTGACTTCAACTTTCTCTTATAGAACTTTTCTAAATGTAGTAAAAAGAAGACAGCTCACATCTTCAATGTAATTTTTCCAATAAATTTAGCCAGATAAAAGACTCTGTTGACATATGGTCTACTTTCCAAGGTATTACAGAGGAGAGTTTTATCAAATGTTTTACTAAAGCATAACACAGATCACCAGTTTTCCAGCCCAGCATGTGTAACCTACTTTTTAAGACCAAATGCTAAGTTAAGTGTTAGGGTAGTGGCCCAGTTTTAAGTATCGACTGCTATATTAATTGAAGAAAATAACTTCAATTATGTAAGACTCAAAATATAGTGCTCTGATATTTTCAACAGACAACTTTAAACTAAAGTGACAGTTCCACTTCTCATCACCTCCCAAGCGACAGAAGGAAATGGACAAAGCCAGTACAGATGTATTCATTTTAATTATAAAGCACAGAAATATAAACGTTCTATTTTCATCAAGTTGGACTAGACTTACATGGTCACACGAAGCTGCAAGGATAGCGGGAATATGTAGATACCACTTGTGTAGCCATGGGTTTTCTATTATTAAAGAAGAAGAGAGGGTGTATAGTGTCAGAGAGTCAGCTATCTCTATTACCATTACCCATCAAGTAATCAGAATAGGAGCCAAGAAAGGAAAAAGGAGTAAAGAACTCACAGAGAGAAGCCGTGTGAATGATTAGTTAGGAAACTTCTGGACTTTTTATTGACACTCTGAAGCTGTCAGTTCATTAGGAAGAATTCCGTCTTCAGTGAGTCCTCCATTTGTCTTCTAAAAGGTTCAGTTCCATTCAGTTCAGTTGCTCAGTTGTGTCCGACTCTTTGCAATCCCATACTGCAACACAACAGGCCTCCCTGTTCATCACCAACTCGCATAGTTAACTCAAACTCATGTCCACTGAGTCAGCGATGCCATCCAACCATCTCATCCTCTGTCGTCCCCTTCTCCTCTCACCTTCAATCTTTTCCAGAATCAGGGTCTTTTCAAATGAGTCAGCTCTCCGCATCAGGTGGCCAAAGTATTGGAGTTTCAGCTTCAACATCAGTCCTTCCAATGAATATTCAGGACTGATTTCCTGCAGAATTGACTGGTTGGATCTCCTTGCAGTCCAAGGGACTCTCAAGAGTCTTCTCCAACACCACATTTCAAAAGCATCAATTCTTCAGCACTCAGCTTTCTTTATAATCCAACTCTTACATCCATACATGACTACTGGAAAAACCATAGCCTTGACTAGGCAGAGCTTTGTTGGCAAAGTAATGTCTCTGCTTTTTAATATGCTGTCTGGGTTGGTCATAGCTTTTCTTCCAAAGAGCAAAGGTCTTTTTATTTCATGGCTGCAGACACCATCCACAGTGATTTTGGAGCCCCCCAAAATAAAGTTTCCACTGTTTCTCCATCTATTTCCAATGAAGTGATGGGACCAGATGCCATGATCTTAGTTTTCTGAATGTTGAGCTTTAAGCCAACTTTTTCCCTCTCCTCTTTCACTTTCATCAAGAGGCTCTTTAGTTCCTCTTCACTTTATGCCATGAGGCTGGTGTCATCTGCATATCTGAGGTCACTGATATTTCTTCAGGCAATCTTGATTCCAGCTTGTGCTTCTTCCAGTCCAGCGTTTCTCATAATGTACTCTGCATTTAAGTTAAATAACCATGATGACAATATACAGCCTTGACGTACTCCTTTTCCTATTTGGAACCAGTCTGTTTTCCATGTCCAGTTCTCACTGTTGCTTCCTGACCTGCATATAGGTTTCTCTGGAGGCAGGTTAGGTGGTCTGGTATTCTCATCTCTTTCAGAATTTTCCAAAGTTTATTGTGGTCCCCATAGTCAAAGGCTTTGGCATAGTCAATAAAGCAGAAATAGACGTTTTTCTGGAACTCTCTTGCTTTTTCCATGATCCAGCGGATGTTAGCAATTTGATCTCTGGTTCCTCTGTCTTCCCTAAAACCAGCTTGAACATCTGGAAATTCACAGTTCACATATTGCTAAAGCCTGGCTTGGAGAATTTTGAACATTACTAGTGTGTGAGATGAGTGCAATTGTGCGGGAGTTTGAGCATTCTTTGGCATTGCCTTATTTAGTTACTGGAATGAAAACTGACCTTTTCCAGTCCCGAGGCCACGGCTGAGTTTTCCAAATTTGCTGACATATTGGGTGCAGCACTTTCACAGCAGCATCTTTTAGGATTTGAAAAAGCTCAACTGAAATTCCATCACCTCCACTAGCTTTGTTTGTAGTGATGCTTCCTAAGGCCCTAAGTTCCTAGAACTTTAAAAGTACACTTCCCCAAATCATAGAGAAGCTCATCTGCCACTTGGGCATTTCAACGATTAGACTCATCCTCCTTTGTTCTATTAGACACGCATGCTGCAAAGAAGGAGGCTCTTCCATGTGCATGCTGTAGATGCTCAAAGGACTCAAAAGGGGGAACTAACTCACATAATCTGGAATAGTTTTACAAAAGAAGTAGGACTTGAGGTGAATGCAAAAGGAATAAAGAAGGACAGGAGAAGGGAGTCAGGCTCCTGGTCAGAGGAGTTGTCCATGCCACTCAGACTTTACAGGTCTGCACAACCTCTGAGGGGCTTCCCAGGCGGCAGAGTTGGAAAGAACCCACCTGCCACCACAGGAGATGTGAGTTTGATCCCTGGATCAGGAAGATCCCCTGGAATAGGAAATGGCAACTGACTCCAGTATTCTTGCCTGGAAAATTTCATGGGCCCTGGTGCCTGGAGGGCTACACATGCAGCTGCAAGAGTTGGACATGACTTAGAAACTAAACAACAATGACTGAGCAACTGGGCACTGCCTCTGAGAGAATACTCGGGGACAGTACATCAGAAGGACTGGGTTCCACGATAAAAACCCCAGGTTGAGCTTGACTAGGTTACTTAACTTCTCTGTTCCTCAGTTTTTTTCATCTGTAAAATGTAGACAACCCTTGCCTCATAGGGTTATATTGAAGATTTCGATGAAAAGATGCATTTAATGTGCTAGGGTCCTGGGCCTTGTACATGAGGAATGTTTAATAAATGTAACCTTAAAAAAACCTTCTTGGTGCTTTTATTTAAATTATAATAGATAAAGGTTGGGCTTCCCAGGCAGTGAAGTGGTAACAAAGCCAGCTGCCAATGCAGGAGACCTGTGAGATGCAGGTCCTCTCCTTGGGTCGGGAAGATCCTCTAGAGGAGGGCATGGCAATCTGCTCCAGTATTCTTGCCTGGAGAATCCCACGGACAGAGGAACCTGGCAGGCTATTGTCCACAGGGTCAAAAGAGTCGGATACAAATGAAGTGACTTAACATGGCTCAGCACAGATAAAGGACAGAATATGTATTTTTACTCATAGCAATATTTTTCACTTCTTCTAACATTGTGCCTGGAACACAGAAGTCATTCAATAAATGAATGAGTGAATGAGTAAATTTAAACATTTTGAAACCCAGTCAAGTAACCAACATACACAAGGTTTCCCTGGCTTCTAAAGTTTCTTAGTGGTTCTTAAATAGTGGCACAAAAATGAAAAAAATTTATGTTAGAAATGTGAGAAAATGCACATAATTCTATCTGAACAAAGAAAATCAAAGCTGCTTATTAATTTACAGTGAAGCTATATATCAATCTGGAAAACCAAACATACTACAGCAGTGAAATTTTCTAGAACACGCATACACACAAAGAATCCTGGAGTTTCTTTAGCAAAATGGAGCCATCTAGAGGCCAAATTACTTAAATAAAATAAAACTCATTTTTGAATTAGTCATCACAGAACAGAAAAGATGTTTCATTACTTTCTTTTACTCGTATTTTAATTTTTTGTTATTCTCATTTTCTTTGTCCAAAAATATACCTCTAGTTCTAAAGCACATCCAACACACAACCAGGTTTTCCTTCCTCCACCATCAGCTTGTACCACCATCACTTCTCCTTGGATCAGTACAGTAATCTAACTAATCTCCTGCTTCTGCCACACCAGTCCATGCACAATGAGTCAGAGCAATGCTTTTAAAGCAAATTATCTGTCCATTATATATACAAATTAATGACTGCCTAAAGTTAGACATGATTTCAGGTACTTGTGTACCTAAAATTGATTTTTAAAAGACATTGTACCTGTTCTGTGAAGACAACAGAAAAAGTTATGGAAAAATCATTATATACACTATAGTAAAGAATAAAGAATTAAACAACTAATTTCCTTAAAAATGACAGAGCATTCAAGCTGGTTCCTGAAGGACAAGCAGACTTGCATCTTTCTAGTCAAATATTAAGAATCATAGGAATAAGGAAAAGCTGTAATTTATCTGGACTTGACTACTACCAGACACAGTGCAAAGTGCTTACACACATGACCTCACTTAATCCTCACAAATACTCAAATAAGTAGGCATGCTATCTCATTTTGCAAAAGCAAAAGCAGAGAGTTACCAGGGTTAGGTAATTTGCCTAGAGATACACAACAGTAGATCTGAGAGCTGAATCAAGCCCGTTATGGGAGACTGCACTCTTAAGAACTAGACAATGCTCCCTCTATGAAAGGCAGAGACAGAGATCCTGGTGACAAAGTACTGAAACAAGAAGATTATCAGTATCTTTTCTGAAGCCCTTTCATTGGCCAGAGTCCTGGAGCTTTAAGATGACTGTGATTATTTAAGTGAGTGTCCTGCCAATCCCTGGCAAAAATATGAATTTTGACATTGCAAACACACGTACACACACACACACAGATGCAGCTGCTACATGAGACTCTGAAAGTAAGAGGCTATAAGCAGAACATAAGCACCGATAGAGGCAAGTGCTATGTCTTGTCACCACTGTGTACCCAGTGCATTTAGAGAATGCTGAATAAAGTAACAGGGGAATGGAGACTCTGACTGCATTTTAAATATCCAATTACAAACTAAAAGGTAAAAAGTGTCACAGTAGGGCAACAGATTGCACAGCAGATTGTACGTGGTGCCCAACAGTTGACAGCTTTTAATTTCAAGGAGTTGAGCCTTAAAAGACAACTGAACAAGGATTTGGAACTGGCTGAGAAGGCAATGGCATCCCACTCTAGTACTCTTGCCTGGAAAACCCCATGGATGGAGGAACCTGGTAGGCTGCAGACCATGGGGTCGCGAAGAGTCAGACACGACTGAGCGACTTCACTTTCACTTTTCACTTTCATGCATTGGAGAATGAAATGGCAACCCACTCCAGTGTTCTTGCCTGGAGAATCCCAGGGACGGGGGAGCCTGGTGGGCTGCCATCTATAGGGTCACATAGAGTCAGACATGACTGGAGTGACTTAGCAAGACAAGTTGTAGACTGGGTAAATCTTGTTCATTTTAAACCTAGTTTTATACCCATGAAAGTGAAAGTGTGAAACAGTTAGTCATGCAGTCATGTCTGACTCTTTTTGACCCCATGGACTGTAGCCCTCCAGGCTCCTCTGTCCATGGAGATTCTCCAGTCAAGAATACTGGAGAGTGTTGCCATGCCCTCCTCTAGGGGATCTTTCCAATCCAGGGATCAAAGCCAGGTCTCCCACACTGCAGGCTGATTCTTTCCCATCTGACCCACCAGGGAAGCTAAAGAAATGTGCCCAAGCTTAAGCAACACCAGACTCAATGCCTCAAAAAATGTCATCAAGACATTGCTTGTCTCCAGCGTTGGTTCAGCATTTCCCTGCTTCTGGCTTTATTCTCAATTAGATTCCCATTTGGATTCAGCTACATGGGTTTCCAGCAGCTTAAAACTCTATTAGCTTAGCAAGCCTGGCGGATAAAGAAACTCTTTTCCAATCATTCTAGCTAAAAAATTCTTGGATTTCCCCTAATTGCCCAGCTTGTGTCATTTGCCCATCCCTAAACCAATCACTATGGCCAAGATGATGCATCCATTGCTCTGACTGCTCAGGATTAAGACATAGACTTGTCTTTGGAGTCCAAGAATGGGGAACAGAGTTCGGGAACTCTTCCCGAACAACACGGACTGAGAGTTGAAGTGAAGCAATCCTCTAAATAAAACTTACCTAAATGAAACAGAACAAGAGATGCTGAATTGTAAACACACACACACACACAATAATTGAAAACAAGATATGAATGGTAGAAGCTGAAAATATGGAAAAGCATGCTGAATGTGACCTGATAAGGACTGACCCCTGAATAAATGGGTGGGGAGGGATAGGAATGAAAAAGAAAAGGAGACCCTAAACCTGTTATACCACAAAACAGTCATTAAGCATTGCATTAAGGAGGGGTTTGACCAAGTTGTAATTTGATAGTAATGCTTGAAAAACCATCATTCATCCTTTCATTGTGGGTGACTGAGTGAATGCATAGGTGCATGAAAAAAGAAACAAAAGATTAAGAAAGTGTAGAACAAATTTTGAAGGTAGGCATGATTTTATCCTATTTAACTATTAAGGAAAATGAAGTTCAGAGGCCGAAAAGCCTAGTTAAGTCAGCGTAAGAGAGCAACTGAGAATTTTAGCCGAGAACTCAACCTCTTGGTTGAGTGCTTTAAAAGCGGTGGGCATGAGACTTCCCTGGTCGTCCAGGGGTAAGAATCTGCCTGTCAATGCTGGGGACTCAGGTGATCCCTGGTTGGGGAAGATCCCACAGGCCACAGGGCAACTAAGCCTGCGAGCCACAACTACTGAGCTCACATCCCCTAGAGCCTGTGTTCCTCAACAAGAGAAGCCACTGCAATGAGAAGCCCGTGAACTACAACTAGAGAAAGTCTGCACGTAGCAACAAAGCCCCAAGCAGCCATAAATAAAGCGATGTTTTTAAAAAAATCAGTTCACCTCAGTCGCTCAGTTGTGTCTGACTCTCTGCGACCCCATGGACTGCAGCATACCAGGCCTCCCTGTCCATCACCAGTTCCCAAAGCCTACTCAAACTCATGTCTGTTGAGTTGGTGATGCCATCCAACCATGTCATCCTCAGTCGTCCCCTTTTCCTCCTGCCTTCAATCTTTCCCAGCATCAGAATCTTTTCAAATGAGTCAGCTCTTCGCATCAGAGTTGACTCATTTTTTTAAGTTTTTTTAAATAGGGTGCATTAAAATAGAAGCTTACTCAAGACAGTGGAGCTACTGACTGGTGCTCTGTGACAACCTGGAGGGGTGGGATGGGGTGGGAGGTACAGAAGAGGTTCAAGAGGGAGGGGATGTGTATAGCTATGGCTTATTCATGCTGATGTATAGCAGAAACCAACACAACATTGAAATGCAGATTATCCTTCAATTAAAAGCAAATAACTTTAAAATTTTAAAAAAGAGTGGAGCTAGATTTATTGATGCTCAGGCACAAGTAGAGATGCTAGGACTCAGGGAAACTGGAAGAACTGTAGGACACTGTGTTTGCCTACAGAGTCCTTGAAGCAAAAGCTCATGGGAAAATTTGAGATGCCTCCACGTCAGGACACCAAAATGCAAAATGATAACTTGAAGAGAGAAGTCTGAAAAGCTACAATGTCTGATCATCCCACAAAACAGGAGTTGAAAGAGATGTCTGAGACACCATCATAAGTGTGAAGTTTTAATATTCCCCTAAGAATAACAGCCTTTCTTCCTCTCTACTTTCCAAGTATTGTTCAAATACCTATCATTGGAAAATCCTACCTCATAACTACCATGTAAAGAAATTCAGCTCAAATATGCTTCTTGAATGCAGATAAAACTGTAGCGATGAGTAACAACGGTGCTAAGCTGACAAAATCCAGCACAACTAATTTGGGGAAAAGTCAGTCCTGTGACCACTGGCACTATATGTGGCCCTGTAATTATATAATCACATTTGACCTTAATCACGCTAGTTTACTATATTTCTCCCTGTTGATCTGATGTTCCAAGCAAGACACAAGAACTCGTCCAAAATCCCCCCATTATCAAGCTATATTTTCCTAAAAGTTATCCATCCAAAGATATATAGTTACCACTGAGATCAGCATATGTTGTTCTTGCTCTCTCTTACACAGTGAAGCAAGCCCTGTTTCACACTTACACTTGCTTATGAATCAGAAAATAATTTATTAATGGTATTAGAATATTCAAATAATTTAAAATGTAAGTTATTCTAAAATAAAGCGGTGGTGTATACTAGTGAATAATTTTTAATCCTAAACTTCAAAACTATGATAAGTACTTTCACAATAAAAACATAGCTAAATTCTGAACTCTTAAACATTTTACTAGACAAGAGTTCTTGGGCAAATTATTTCCTCTGTCTTAGCCTCTATCCCCCATTTGTAAAACAGTGACAATAACATACCCTTTATTGTGGAGATTAAATGAGACAGCATATGTGAAAGCACCTAGGTGACACATGTAAAATTAACTAAGTCATGTAATACTAACCAAACAAATGTGAATTTTTTTTTTTTACTAAAAGGAAAGCAATGGTCCATGCTTTAAATAAAAGAACACACACATAAAAGTCAAAAAAACAAAAACTTACTTTGGCTTCCACCCCATTACAATTCTAAATCATCCTCATACTGTTACTTAAGTTAATATAATTATGTGCAAGGAAAGGAAGAGGCATTTACTAAGCATATAATGCATAAATACATGACCTCCACTAACTCATTGGATCCTGAAAGCAATTTAAGTTTGGTTTTACACCATCTGCAACCTCTCAGACTTCAGAAGCTTTGAATCAGCACTGCACCACCTTGCCATACACTGGGCACAAGTATAAAAATAGAGAGAAAAAAACAAACCATAACTCTGGACTCTATCCAGGGTCTTGTCTTGAAGTTAAAGTCTTAGAAAATGTCTCTCTTCTGCAAAATAAAGGAGTGACCATGCCCTTGCCCATGTGGGACCTCTGCAGTCTCTTCAGGGTTCTCCTGCTCCACTATAAACTCCCTGACCCCAAATCATGACCCTGCTGGTCTTTGTGATGTTCTTCTCCTCTGCCTTTAAAAGTATGTCCTCACTCCCTTCAGTTTAGTCAAACATCTTCAATGCTTCCCTTTTATTCCAATTACCCATCAACAGCCATAGCTGATTCATAAGTGTCTCGTCTCCAGCAAACAGTACAGGACAACTAAACACTATCACGAAGGGAAAGATTGGTAAGGGGAACTTAAGCAAAATTAAGAACTTCTGTTCATCAAAAAGTAACACCAAGACAGTAAAAATGCTGCAAGTATATATTTGCATTACATAAATGTGACAAAGAACTTAAATTCTGAATTTTTAACTATCTACTTTATATTAATAAGAAAGGGCAGCTCATTTCTGTTTTTTAAATAGGTAATAAACTTCAAGGTGGCTCAGTGACAAAGAATCCCCTTGCCAATGCAGGAGACATAAGAGACGTGAGTTCTATACCAGAGTAGGGAAGTTCCTCTGGAATAGGAAATGGCAACCCACACCAATATTCTTGCCTGGAAAATTCCATGGATAGCAGAGTCTTGAGGGCTACAGTCCCTGGGGTCGCAAGAACTGGATATGACTTAGAAATTAAACAACAACTGAGCTACTGAGCACAACCTCTGAGAGAATGACTCAGAGGCAGGTAAATCAGAAGAATTTGTTTCCATAATAAAAATCCCAGGTTGAACTTTACCAGGTTACTTAACTTCTCTGTTCCTCAGTTTTTTCATCTGTAAAATGTGGACCACCTTTGGCTCTTAGGGTTATTTTGAAGATCTCAATGAAAAGATTAATTTAATGTGCTAAGATACTGGGCCTTGTACATGAGAAATGTTTAATAAATGTACTTAAAAACAAGCTTTTAATGCTTTTATTTAAATTATAATGGATTAAGTTTGGGCTTCCCAGCTGGTGCTAGTGGTAAAGAACCCATCTGCCAATACAGCAGACCTAAGAGATACAGGTTCTATCCCTATGTTGGTAAGATCCCACAGAGGAGGGCATGGCAGCCCACTCCAGTATTCTTCCCTGGAGAATCCTACTGACAGAGGAACCTGGTGGGCTATTGTCCACAAGGTCGAAAGAGTCGCATGCAAGTGAAGTGACTTAACGTGGCACAGCATAGATAAAGGACAGAATATATATTTTTAATCATAGCAATATTTTCCCCTGCCTCCAATATTGTGCCTGTAATACAGAAATCATTCAATAAATGAATGAGTGAATGAGTAAATTTAAACATTTTGAAACCCAACAAGTAACCAACATACACAAGGTTTCCCTGGCTTCTAAAGTTTCTTCAGTTCAGTTCAGTCACTCAGTTGTGTCTGACTCTTTGCAACCCCATGAATCGCAGCACGCCAGGCCTTCCTGTCCATCACCAACTCCCAGAGTTCACTCATACTCACGTCCATCGAATCAGTGATGCCATCCAGCCATCTCATCCTCTGTCATCCCCTTCTCCTCCTGCCCCCAATCCCTCCCAGCATCAGAGTCTTTTCCAATGAGTCAGCTCTTCTCATGAGGTGGCCAAAGTACTGGAGTTTCAGCTTTGGCATCATTCCTTCCAAAGAACACTCAGACTGATCTTCTTTAGAATGGACTGGTTGGATCTCCTTGCAGTCCAAGGGACTCACAAGAGTCTTCTCCAACACCACAGTTCAAAAGCATCAATTCTTCAGTTCTCAGCTTTCTTCACAGTCCAACTCTCACATCCATACATGACTACTGGAAAAATAGTGGCTCAAAAATGAAGAAATTTATGTTAGAAATGTGAGCTAATGCACATAACTCTATCTCAACAAAAAAGTCAAAACTGCTTATTAATTTACACTGAAGCCATAATACCAATCTGGAAAACCAAACATACAGCAGCAATGAAATTTTCTAGAACACCCATACACAAAGAATCCTGAAGTTTCTTTAGCAAAATGGAGCCATCTAGAGGCCAAATCAATTTACCATAAAACAAAACTTATTTTTGAATTGGTCATCACAGAAAAGGAAGGATTTTCCATTAATTTCTTATTACGCTTATATTTATATTTTTGTTATTCTCATTCTCTTCTTCCAAATATATTGCTCTAGTTCTAAAGCACATGCAAAACACAATGAGGTATTTCTCCCTCCACCACCAGCTTGTGCCACCATCACTTCTCCTTGGATCAGCACAGTAATCTAACCAGTCCCCTGCTTCTGCCACACCAGACCATGCACAACAGTCAGAGCAATGCTTTCAAAGCAAATTATATGCCCATTATATATAAATTAATGCATGTCTAAAATTATACATGATTTCAATTACCAGTGTTAAATTTATTTTTTCAAAGACATTGCACCTGTTCGGTGGAAAAAAAAACAAAACAAAACAAAACAGAAAAATGTACGGAAAAATCATTATATACACTATAATAAAGATTAAGAACAGAAAGAATAATAAAGATTAAGATGAGAAGGAATGAGAAGAATTAAACAACTAACTTCCTTAAAAATGACAGAGCATTGCATTCATTTAATATTTTAGCTTACATTGATTATCATTGCCTGAAGTAAATATTGTGTCTGTGGCTGAAAAGTGGAGATTTTCTAATCACATAATTCATTATGCATTTTGCTAGCTGTCATTTTTCTCTAAAAAGAAACTTTCTTTCCTTCAAATTTTGCTTTTTATTATCATTATGGACTCAAGCATTTAAAAATATTAAGTTCAATAAGTTCTGTAACTGTCTTTATACTTTTGAAAATTGAAATACACTGACCATCTAGAATCTAATCGTGAGGAAGCATTCAGACAGATCCAAATCATCAGGCATTCTTTAAAGTCACTGCTCCAGATTCTTCAAAAGATCAGTGTCAAAGACCAAAAGAGAAAGGGCTACTGTTCTAAATTAAATAAGCTTTAAAAGACATGATAAAGAAAATACAATGCTGAACCATTGATTGAATACTGAAAAAAAAAAGCTATAAAAGTCATTGTTAGGACAATTGTGGATATTTGAAAATAGGTTATATGTTAGATAAAACTATGGTATCTTTAAAAAAAAATGACAGAGCACTCAAGCTGGTTCCTGAAGGACAAGCAGACTTGCATCTTTCTAGTCAAATATTAAGAATCGTAGGAATAAAGCAAAACCGTCATTTATCTGGGTCTGACTACTACCAGACACAGTGCAAAATGCTTACACACATGACCTCACTTAATCCTCACAAATACTCAAATAAGTAGGCATGCTATCTCATTTTGCAAAGGCAAAAGCAGAGAGTTACCAGGGTTAGGTAAATTTGCCTAGGTATACACAACAGTGGATCTGAGAGCTGAATCCAGCCCGTTATGGGAGACTGCACTCTTAAGAACTAGACAATACTTCCTCTATGAAAGGCAGAGACAGAGATCCTGGTGACAAAGTACTGAAACAAGAAGATTATCAGTATCTTTTCTGAAGCCCTTTCATTGGCCAGAGTCCTGGAGCTTTAAGATGACTGTAATTATTTAAATGAGTGTCCTGCCAATCCCTGGCAAAAATATGAATTTTGACATTGCAAACACACGTACACACACACAGATGCAGCTGCTACATGAGACTCTGAAAGTAAGAGGCTATAAGCAGAACATAAGCACCGATAGAGGCAAGTGCTATGTCTTGTCACCACTGTGTACCCAGTGCATTTAGAGTATGCTGAATAAAGGAACAGATAAATGGAGACTCGGACTGCATTTTAAATATCTGATTACAAGCTAAAAGGTAAGTGTAGGACAACAGATTGCACAGCAGAATGTACATGGCGCCCGACAGTTGACAGCTTTTAATTTCAAGGAGTTGAGCCTTAAAAAGACAACTGAGCAAGGATTTGGAACTGGCAGATTCATGTTCATCGAGTCACTGATGCCATCTAGTCATCTCATCCTCTGTCATCCCCTTCTCCTCCTACCTCCAATCCCTCCCAGCATCAAAGTCTTTTCCAATGAGTCAACTCTTCGCATGAGGTGGCCAAAGTACTGGAGTTTCAGCTTTAGCATCATTCCTTCCAAAGAAATCCCAGGGCTGATCTCCTTCAGAATGGACTGGTTGGATCTCCTTGCAGTCCAAGGGACTCTCAAGAGTCTTCTCCAACACCATCAAAAGCATCAATTCTTCAGCGCTCAGCCTTCTTCACATTCCAACTCTCAGATCCATACGTAACTACTGGAGAAACCATAGCCTTGACTGGACGGACCTTAGTCGGCAAAGTAATGCCTCTGCTTTTGAATATGCTATCTAGGTTAGTCATAGCTTTTCTTCCAAGGAGTAAGCATCTTTTAATTTCATGGCTGCAGTCACCATCTGCAGTGATGGATGTGAATCTGAGTGAACTCCGGGAGTTGGTGATGGACAGGGAGGCCTGGCATGCTGCGATTCATGGGGTCGCAAAGAGTCAGACACGACTGAGCAACTGAACTGAACTGAAGTCAAGTTATAGATTGGGTAAATCTTGTTCATTTTAAGCCTAGTTTTATAACCTTGAAAGTGAAAGTGTGAAACAGTCAGTCACAGTCGTGTCTGACTCTTTTTGACCCCATGGACTGTAGCCCTCCAGGCTCCCTGTCCATGGAGATTCTCCAGTCAAGAATACTGGAGAGTGTTGCCATGCCCTCCTCCAGGGGATCTTTCCTATTCAGGGATCAAACCCAGGTCTCCCACACTGCAGGCAGATTCTTTCCCATCTGAGCCACCAGGGAAGCTTAAGAAATGTGCCCAAGTTTAAGCAACACCAGACTCATTGCTTCAAAAAATGTCATCAAGACACTGCATGTCTCTCTAGGCTTGCTAAAGATTTCTCTGCATCTGGCTTCATTCTCAGATAGGTTCCCATTTGTATTCAGCTACATGGGTTTCCAGCAGCTTGAAACTCATATTCTATTAGCTTAGCAAGCCTGGTGGATAAAGAAACTCTTTCCCAATCATTCTATCTAAAAATTCTTGGATTTCCCCTATTTGTCCTGCTTTTGTCATTTCAGATCAGTTCAGTTCAGTGACTCAGTCATGTCTGATTCTTTGTGACCCTGTGCACTACAACTAGCCAGGCCTCCCTGTCCATCACTAACTCCTGGAGTTTACTCAGACTCATATCCATTGAGTCAGTGATGCCATCCAGCCATCTCATCCTCTGTCATCCCCTTCTCCTCCAGCCTTCAATCTTTCCCAGCATCAATGTCTTTTCAAATGAGTCAGCTCTTCACATCAGGTGGCCAAAGTATAGGAGTTTGAGTTTTAGCATCAGTCCTTCTAATGAACACCCGGAATGATTTCCTTTAGGATGGACTGGTTGGATCTCCTTGCAGTCCAAGGGACTCTCAAGAGTCTTCTCCAACACCACAGTTCAAAGGCATCAATTCTCCAGTGCTCAGTTTTCTTTATACTACAAGTCTCACATCCATACATGACTACTGGAAAAATCATAACCTTGACTAGACACCTCTGTTGGCAAAGTAATGTCTCTGCTTTTTAGTATGCTATCTAGGTTGGTCATAACTTTTCTTCCAAGGAGTAAGCGTCTCTTTGTTTCATGGCTACAGTAAATATCTGCAGTGATTTTTCAAGCCCCCAAAAATAAAGTCAGCCACTGTTTCTACTGCTTCACCATCTATTTGCCATGAAGTGATGAGACCAGATGCCATGATCTTAGTTTTCTGAATGTTGAGTTTTAAGCCAACTTTTTCACTCTCCTCTTTCACTTTCATCAAGAGGCTCTTTAGTTCTTCTTCACTTTCTGCCACATAGGTAGTGTCATCTGCATATCTGAGGTGACTGATATTTCTCCCTGCAATCTTGATTCCAGCTTGTGCTTCATCCAGCCCAGCATTTCTCATGATATACTCTTCATATAAGTTAAATAAGCACAGTGACAATATATAGCCTTGACATACACCTTTTCCTATTTCTATCCTGTCTGTTCCATGTCCAGTTCTAACTGTTGCTTCTTAACCTACATACAGATTTCTCAGGAGGCAGGTCAGGTGGTCTGGTATTCCCATCTCTTGAAGAATTTTCCATTGTTTGTTGTGATCCACACAGTCAAAGGCTATGGCATAGTCAATAAAGCAGAGATAAATGTTTTTCTGGAACTTTCTTGCTTTTTAGATGATTCACTGGATGTTGGCAATTTCATCTCTGGTTCCTTTGCCTTTTGTAAATCCAACATGAACATCTGTAAGTTCACGGTTCACGTATTGTTGAAGGCTGGCCTGGAGAATTTTGAGGATTACCTTGCTAGTATGTGAGATAAGTGCAATTGTGCAGTACTTGAACATTCTTTGGCATTGCCTTTCTTTCAGATTGGAATGAAAACTGACTTTTTCCAGTCCTGTGGCCACTGCTGAGTTTTCCAAATTTGCTAGCATATTGAGTACAGCACTTTCACAGCATCATCTTTTAGGACTTGAAATAGTTCAACTAGAATTCCATCACCTCTACTAGCTTTGTTCATAGTGATGCTTCCTAAGGCCCCTTGACTTCACATTCCAGGATGTCTGGCTGTAGGTGAGTGATCATACCATCATGATTATCTGGGTCATGAAGATCTTCTTTGTATAGTTCTTCTGTGTATTCTTGCCACCTTTTCTTAATATCTTCAGCTTCTTTAGGTCCATATCATTTCTGTCCTTTATTAAGCCCATCTTTGCATGAAATGTTCCCTTGGTATCTCTAATTTTCTTGAAGAGATCTCTAGTATTTCCCATTCTGTTGTTTTCCTCTATTTTTTGCACTGATCGCTGAGGAAGCCTTTCTTATCTCTCCGTGCTAATCTTTGGAATTCTGCATTCAAATGGATGTATCTTTCCTTTTCTCCTTTGCTTTTTGCATCTCTTATTTTCACAGCTATTTGTAAGGCCTCCTCAGACAGCAATTTGGCTTCTTTACATTTCTTTTTCTTGTTGATGGTCTTGCTCTCTGTCTCCTGTACAATGGCATGAATCTCTGTCCATAGTTCAAATTCCCAGTCCTGTATAAGTTCTGGCAGCTCTACGGTGGGGTTAATGGTGACCTTCTCCAAAAGGGCTTATGCCATAGCCAAGTCTGCTGCACACAGAACATGTCCCTGCAGCAGACCATCGCCCACCTGTATCTCCCCAGGAGATGCTCAAACACACTTCTGTCTCAGTTGCTGTGGGATCCCTGGGTCCTGGGGCTCACAAGGTTTGTTTGAGCCCTCTGAGTGTCTCTGATGGAATGGGGGTTGATTCTAACCATGAATTCACCCCCTCCTACCATCTTGCTGGGGCTTCTTGTGTCATTTGCCCATCCCTAAACCAATAACAAAGTGAAGAAAGTGAAAGGAACTAAAAAGCCTCTTGATAAAAGTGAAAGAGAAGAGTGAGACAGTTGGCTTAAAGCTCAACATTCAGAAAACTAAGATCGTGGCATCTGGTCCCATCACTTCATGGGAAATAGATGAGGAAACAGTGGAAATAGTGTCAGACTTTATTTTGGGGGCTCCAAAATCACTGCAGATGGTGACTGCAGCCATGAAATTAAAAGACGCTTACTCCTTGGAAGAAAAGTTATGACCAACCTAGATAGCATATTCAAATGCAGAGGCATTACTTTGTCAACAAAGGTCCGTCTAGTCAGGGCTATAGTTTTTCCAGTGGTCATGTATGGATGTGAGAGTTGGACTGTGAAGAAGGCTGAGAGCCGAAGAATTGATGCTTTGAAGTGTGGTGTTGGAGAAGACTCTTGAGAGTCCCTTGGACTGCAAGGAGATCCAACCAGATCCACTCAGCCCTGGGTGTTCTTGGGAAGGAATGATGCTAAAGCTGAAACTCCAGTACTTTGGCCACCTCACGCGAAGAGCTGAGTCATTGGAAAAGACTCTGACGCTGGGAGGGATTGGAGGCAGGAAGAGAAGGGGACGACAGAGGATGAGTTGACTGGATGGCATCACCGATTCAATGGACGTTAGTTTGAGTGCACTCCAGGAGTTGGTGATGGACAGGGAGGCCTGGCGTGCTGCAATTCATGGAGTTGCAAAGAGTCAGACACGACTGAGCGACCTAACTGAACTGAAACCAATAACTGTGGCCGAGATGATGCATCCATTGCCTTGACTGTTCAGGATTAAGACATGTACTTGTCTCTGAAGTCCAAGGATGGGGTCACCTCTGCCCAAACGATACAGACTGAGAGTTAAAGAAAAGCAATCCTCTAAATAAAACTTACCTAAATGAAACAGAGCAAGAGATGCTGAATTTTTTTTTTAATACACAATAATTGAAAACAAGATATGAATGGTAGGAGCTGAAAATGCAGAAAAGCATGTTGAATGTGACCTGACAAGGACTGACCCTAACTAAATGAGTGGGAAGGGACAGGAGTGGAAGAGGAAAGGAGACCCTAAACCTGTTAGACCACAAAACAGACATTAAGCATTGCATTAAGGAGGGGTTTGACCAAGTTGTAATTTGATAGTAATGCTATGAAAAAGCATCATTCATCCTTTAATTGTGGGTGACAGTGAATGCATAGGTGCATGAAAAATAGAAACAAAAGAATAAGCAAGTGTAGAACAATTTTTTTAATGTATTCAATTTTTTAGTTGAAGGATAATTGCTTTATAGAATTTTGTTGTTTTCTGTCAAACCTCAACTTGAATCAGCCATAGATACACATATATCCCCTAAGGTAGGCATTATTTTATCCTAGTTAACAATTAAGGAAAATGAGGTACAGAGGCTGAATAGCCTAGTTAAATCAGCATGAGAGAGCAACTGAGAATTTTAGAGTTATTAATGCTCAGGCACAGGTAGAGATGCTAGGGCTCAGGGAAACTGGAAGAACTGTAGGACACTGTATTTGCCTACAGGGTCCTTGACGTAAAAGCCCACGGGAAAAATCTGAGATGCCTCCACATTAGGACACCAAAATGCAAAGTGATACCTTGAAGAGAGAAGTCTAAGAAGCTACCACATCTGATCATCGCAGCCACAAAACAGGAGCTGAAAGAGATGTCTGAGAAACCATCCCCTGGGAATAACAGCCTTTCTTCCTCTCTGCTGCTGCTAAATTGCTTCAGTCGTGTCCGACTCTGTGCGACCCCATAGATGGCAGCCCACTAGGCTCCCGTATCCCTGGGATTCTCCAGGCAAGAACACTGGAGTGGATTGCCATTTCCTTCTCCAATGCACGAAAGTGAAAAGTAAAAGTGAAGTCTCTCAGTCGTGTCTGATTCTTAGCGACCCCATGGACTGCAGCCCACCAGGCTCCTCTGTCCATGGGATTTTCCAGGCAAGAGTGCTGGAGTGGGTTGCCATTGCCTTCTCTGTTCTTCTTCTCTACCTTCCAAGTATTGTTCAAATACCTATCATTGGAAAATCCTACCTCATAACTACCATGTAAAGAAATTCAGCTCAAATATGCTTCTTGAATGCAGATGAAACTGTAGAAATGAGTAACACTGCTAAGCTGACGACCAAAATCCAGCACAACTACTTTAGGGAAATGTCAGTCCTGTGGCCATTGGCACTATACGTGGCCCTGTAACTAGAGAATCACGTTTGACCTTAATCACACTAGTGTACTATATTTCTCCCTGTTGAAATGATGTCCCAAGCAAGGCACAAGAGCTCATCCAAAATCCCTATTATCAAACTGCTGCTGCTGCTGCTAAATCACTTCAGTAGTGTCCGACTCTGTGTGACCCCATAGACGACACCCCATCAGGTTCCACCATCCCTGGGATTCTCCAGGCAGGCAAGAACACTATGTCTTCCTAAAAGTTATCCATCCAAAGATATATAGTTACCACTGAGATCAGCATATATTTAAATGTTGTTCCTGCTCTGTTTTACACAGTGAAGCAAGCCTTGTTTCATACTCACACTTGCAATCTGGAGCTTATGAATCAGAAAATAATTTATTAATGGTATTAGAATATTCAAATAATTTAAAATGTAAGTTATTCTAAAATGAAACAGTGGTGTATACTAGTGAATAATTTTTAATCCTAAACTTCAAAACTATAAGTACTTTCACAATAAAAACATAGCTAAATTCTGAACTCTTAAATATTTTATTAGACAAGAGTTCTTGGGCAAATTATTTCCTCTGTCTTAGCCTCTATCCCCTATTTGTAAAACAGTGACAATAACATACCCTTTATTGTGGAGATTAAATGAGATAGCATATGTGAAAGCACCTAAGTGACACATGTAAAATTAACTAAGTCATGTAATACTAACCAAACAAATGTGAAATTCTTTTTTAAAATAAAAAGAAAACAATGGTCCATGCTTTAAATAAAAGAACACACACATAAAAGTCAAAAAAACAAAAAACTTACTTTGGCTTCCACCCCATTACAATTCTAAATCATCCTCATACTGTTACTTAAGTTAATATAATTATGTGCAAGGAAAGGAAGAGGCATTTACTAAGCATATAATGCATAAATACATGACCTCCACTAACTCATTGGATCCTGAAAGCAATTTAAGTTTGGTTTTACACCATCTGCAACCTCTCAGACTTCAGAAGCTTTGAATCAGCACTGCACCACCTTGCCATACACTGGGCACAAGTATAAAAATAGAGGAAAAAACAAACCATAACTCTGGACTCTATCCAGGGTCTTGTCTTGAAGATAAAGTCTTAGAAAATGTCTCTCTTCTGCAAAATAAAGGAGTGATCATGCCCTTGCCCATGTGGGACCTCTGCAGTCTCTTCAGGGTTCTCCTGCTCTACCATAAACTCCCTGACCCCAAATCATGACCCTGCTGGTCTTTGTGATGTTCTTCTCCTCTGCCTTTAAAAGTATGTCCTCACTCCCTTCAGTTTAGTCAAACATCTTCAATGCTTCCCTTTTATTCCAATTACCCATCAACAGCCATAGCTGATTCGTAAGTGTCTCGTCTCCAGCAAACAGTACAGGACAACTAAACACTATCACGAAGGGAAAGATTGGTAAGGGGAACTTAAGCAAAATTAAGAACTTCTGTTCATCAAAAAGTAACACCAAGACAGTAAAAATGCTGCAGGTATATTTTGCATTACATAAATGTGACAAAGAACTTAAATTCTAAATTTTTATATACCTACTTTATATTAATAAGAAAGGACAGCTCATTTTTTTGTTTTCTAAATAGGTAATAAACTTCAAGGTGGCTCAGTGACAAAGAATCCCCTTGCCAATGCAGGAGACATAAGAGACATGAGTTCTATCCCAGAGTAGGGAAGTTCCTCGGGAATAGGAAATGGCAACCCACACTAATATTCTTGTCTGGAATATCCCATGGACAGAGGAGCCTGGTGTTCTACAGTCCATAGGAGCACAAAGATTCAGACAAGACTGAGTGACTGAGCAAAATCTTAAAACAGAAAGTTCTTAAAGGAGGAAATCTAAGTGACAAAAGAGCACATGAAAAGATGCTCAGTATCACCAGGCATTAGAGAAAAGCTACTCAAATCACAGTGAGAATGTTCTACACACCCTTTAAAATGTCTAAAAGTTTAAAATACAAAAGGGTGGATCAGTGTTAGAGAGTATGGGGAAATGGAGCTCTCTTATCTTGCTGGTGGTAGTGGAAACTGGTACTGCAGAAACTATGTGATGCTCTCTACTAAACCTGAATGGACACATATTCTATGACCCAGCAATTCCTCTCTTTGGTATATTCCCACAGAAATGTGTGTGTTCATATAAGAGGAAAGGGTATATTTAAGGATATTCAGAGTATTCATTGTGGTAGTCAAAAGGAGAAAGAATGCAACACACAAAAACCTTGGAAAATAAAACTGTGGTGGTAGAGTCATATGACAGAAAATCAAGTAACAATACGAAGGAGAAAACTACTGCTATACACAGTGGCATGGATGAGTTTCCCCAGCTTAGAACTGACCAACAATATATGCTCCATGTTTCCTTTTTAAAAAGCTCAAAGAGGGGAAAAAACTAGTCTAGGATAATAAGAAGCCAACGGAGTGGTTACACTGGGTGGAGGAAGGGGCTGCCCGAGATGTGGGCATGAGTGCATGGTGCTGGCCTTGCTCTCTATTTTTATCTGGAGTATCATTTGGGTGTTACACAAATATGTCCATTTTTTGCAAAAGCTAATCACGTTGTAACTTGAGATTTGTTCAGTTGACCAAATTTAGTTTATACATCCATAAACTATACAACAAAAAAATCCACATCCTCCTCCATATCTCTAATTAAGATTCAAGAATTCCATAGAACCACCTCTGACTTTATAGAATAAACTTGTAAGTATGAGTGGAATTCACTCCATACACAGATGACATTTTCATACTTCTTACTCACTGGGCCACCTTTTTCCAAAAACAAAGTTATAAGCTAAATTGTTGCAATCCAGTTTTCTCAGGTCAAGGGTTTGTGGGAACCATTGGGTACAGAAATGGAAAGCAAGAGGTCAAGAGTTTCTAATTATACAAATTATTTACTACACGTTAAGCAATGTGGTAAGGACTTTGGGTGTACTATTTCATTTAATCCTCACAGCAAACACCTGAAATAAATGCCACTAGAAGGCAATGGCACCCCACTCCAGTACTCTTGCCTGGAAAGTCATGGACGGAGGAGCCTGGTGGGCTGCGGTCCATGGGGTCGCTAAGAGTCTGACACAACTGAGCAACTTCACTTTCGCTTTTTACTTTCAAGCATTGGAGAAGGAAATGGCAACCCACTCCAGTGTTCTTGCCTGGAGAATCCCAGGACGGTGGAGCCTGGTGGGCTGCCGTCTATGGGGTCACACAGAGTTGGACACAACTGAGGCGACTTAGCAGCAGCAGTATTCCCATTTTAAAGGCCAAGGAAACTGAGATAGAGAAATGTTAAGTATCTTATCTAGGTCCCCATAGCTGACAAGTAGCTAGAATCAGGATTTAAACCCAAATATGTCAACTTTCTGAAAGGTTGTTGCTGAACCACGAATACACCAGGATTCTTGGCCTCCGGAGAAGAATTCAATCCAGGGCCAGGGACAAGGCTTGATTGCTCAGAGCTTTTGTGTAGTAATAATAAGGGCTTCCCTGGTGGCTCAGACAGTAAAGCATCTGTCTGCAATGCAGGAGACCGGGGTTTGATCCCTGGGTTAGGAAGATCCCCTGGAGAAGGAAATGGCAACCCACTCCAGTATTCTTGCCTGGAAAATCCCATGGGTGGAGGAGCCTGGTGGGCTACAGTCCTCGGGTTCACAAAGAGTCAGACATGACTGAGCGACTTCACTTATTTTGTGTAATAAAGTTTTATTAAAGTATAAAAGCGATAGAGAAAGCTTCTGACATAGACATCAGAAGGGGGCATAAAGAGTGCCCCCCTGC
Source organism: Nanger dama (assembly GCA_917880005.1). Lineage (NCBI taxonomy): Eukaryota > Metazoa > Chordata > Mammalia > Artiodactyla > Bovidae > Nanger > Nanger dama. Next base: position 3,645,847 of record CAKJTW010000075.1, read on the forward strand.
TAGTCTTTAGCTGGATATTATATAGCTACCAGCAGTCTGCTAATTAGAGAAAGGAAATATCTCAACACTCAGAGACTGGCACCAGGCCCCTCACCCACAAGATGCATTTTGAGATAACTTTGGCACCAGGTGAGTCATCCTGGGTCATAAAAGGATTGACATGAATCTTGAAGAAGGGCAGGTTTCCAAGTAAATATAGAGTTTCATTAACATAGATTAGGAGAACAATGTATGAGTAAATTATACTGGTTTGTCAAGTGGGTTCTGAGTCTCAGGCGGAACCTGACTTGAAGACAGAGTTTAGGGTAAACATTAACATAGCTTAAGACAAACATTTCCATAAGAAAAATGCATTGGTTAGCTCAAGAGTTGAGAAGAGTTAAGTTCAGGTGGAACCTGGTGTCATTATGGCAACACAGAATTTTAAGAGAAATCTCTTTTAAATTTGTATAGAGAGGGGGGAAAAATAAAACACGAGTTTGTTTCCTCCTGCCTAAGAGAGAGAGGGAAAAAAATGTCTGACACTTGCAGCCTATTTCCTCCATTTGAAGGCTCCGTTGGAGCCTTCCTGCCTGTTACCCTCACATTACCATGTCAATTTTGTGGACACTTGCCTACCCTACGCACCTTCTTGGAGGCAATGAGACAGAGGGAGTAGGAGATAAATTCTCTCCTCGCTGGATGCCCAGGGAAGAGCTTCACAGTTAGGAAATAGGTAGAAAATAATAAAGATATTTCATCTGCAGAGCTCCATTCTGGCCAGGACCACATAGTCTTAAGACTGGAGGTGTCTTCCTTGTGAGAGGCATTTATGAATAATGAAATAGAAAGAATACATAGGCTTTGGAGAATGGGCGACCTCAGAAGTCTCCCTCTCATATGCTCCTGAATAAGTCTGTTTCTTTATCCATAAAATGAAGATAATCTATATTTTTCATAAAGTTATTGAGTGAAAGGAAACATTGGTTATCTTAAGCCATTGCAATTTGGGGGGTTTTGTTGGTTTGCCACACGAAGGAGAGTGTATATAGTCTAATAACAGTTTCCTTTCTCTTGTCTCTACTAATCCTACAACAGTCCTAGAATGTATTGCAGAGAGATGATCAACTCAGAGACCACCTAGTTTTTAAGGTAAAGTCTTTTCCTACCTTCTCCACTGTACAAACTGTCCCAAATTCCTTTTCTCCTTCTTTCTTATGTGACCTAATCTGGGCAACTTGGAAGAAAACTCAAGTATCTTTATTTTTCTCATTTTAAATTGAGAACTAAAACTAAATTGCTGAATGTCTGCTTCCTTTCATCCAGACCTTATTTTGATCCTTTTCAGCAAATGAGACTCAAATAGTCATAGCTACCACTTCAGCATCACCTTCTTTAGGAGAGGTCTAAATCTCCAATCTTACTTCATCGCTCTTTCCATTCTTTTCTCCCCTACAATTTGCTGCCATCATCCACCTAGTTTCCCAAAATTAAGGTCCTCAGTTACCTTTCATTTTCTTCTCCCCTTAGACCCAATACATTGTTTCAAGATTGATTGCCTTTAGCTCCCTACATTTTCAGTCACTCAGTCCTGTCAGGCTCTTTTTGATCCCTTGGACTGCACCTACCTAGATCCCTTGGACTGGAGCCACCTATAGGCTCCTCTCTCCTATTCCCAGGCAAGAATACTAAAGTGGGTATCCATTTCCTCCTTGCTGAGATCATCCCTGATTCCTCTTTCCTGAGATCATCCCTGACCCCTGGATCAAACCTAAATATCCTGCATTGGCAGGCAGATTCTTTACCACTTCATCACCTAGGAAGCCCTTAGTTTAGCCCCCTGCCTCAAAGCTTACCTACCACTGGTAGGATGAGAGAGCTGGAACTTTTACTCTTTAATTAGATGTATCATTTTCCCAGCTGCTCCCTCTGTTTCTCCTTCTTTCCCCATGTTTAGAGAGTTCTCATCTACATTTCCTGTAGAACAAGTTCCAAACTCCTTAAAAGACAGATCAGGCCTGACACTCTCTTGACCTTCCTTTCCAGTTGCATCTAGCTCAATTCCTTTATCTCAGTCTATACTTCTGCCAACCTGACATTATCACCATTCCTTTCATGACCCTTTGTACAAGCTGTTCTTTCATCCTCTTCCCAATCCTGCCGCATCTGTCAAGCTCTTATGCATTCTTCAGAATACTGCTAAATGTAACTTCCTCTCCAACAGCATTTTGGTTTTGTTTGTTTTTTTTCCCCCATTCCCAGCAGCCCAGTTCATTGATTCCTACTCTGAGTTCCCACAACAATTGATACATTGAATTGTAATATCTTTTCAGTTCCTGCCACTCCTCAGGAGTAAAATTGTATTATCTTTATCTTTTTAACCTCCAGTGCTTGGCACTCTACCTGGCATAGACAGCTGTTATGAGGATTAGAAAAGATATCTGAAGGAAAGCATATACAGCATGAATGAGTGAATTACATAAAAGTAAAAGTTGCAAAAGAGAATGAGAATCTGATTTGGAGAAAGGACACTGCATTAAGAATCCCTAGACTTGAGCATCAGTCCATCTATGCCACTCACTAACCATGTGGCTATAAAGTTGTCGTTTTACCCCTCAGGTCTAGACCCAAGGATCTCCCACATCCCTTTCTACTCTAAGATACTATAGGGTTTGAAAAAGCTCAACAAGCTAACCTATGACCTAAGTCTCTGCATGTTGCAGGAGTTAATTCACAGGCTAATGAAGTTCCAGGGTACAAGAATCCCTCCTAACCGAGGTGAAGAGGAAAGAGCCACAGCACTTCTAAGCAACAGCTTTAAAAACAGAAGAAAAAGAAATATTGGCTCAGAAGCAAAACACAAAGGACGCTCTCTGGATGTGGGACAAACCACATGAAGTAAGAGGAAATACTTTTTTATGAGGAGATTCAAGCCAACCTCCCAAAACAAAACAAAATTCAGCCAAATTAAAAGTCCATGCCAATGCAAAGCAGTTTCATTTAGGGGAAGGCAAATGGTGCAAGGTTCTTGACGAGCTGGACCCAGAAGCTCCACGCTCAAAAGAGAGAGGAAATTTAACTTCGCGTGTGTGGTTTTGCTATTGTCAATTATGATATGTGTAATTAGCCTTTGCTGTCCTTTCTGGCCTGCGTTAAAACGTTTTGTGGTTTCAAGAACACGGATGTGCTGGTTCATATATTGGAAAGGGAAAGGGGTGGCACTGAAAGGATGCAGAGGAGGAAGGATGATGAAAATATTATTTGTGCTGTCAGCATTAGGGAGATCAGGGAAGAGGGAAAGTTAAAGTTTCATGGCAACCCAGGAAGAACCACCATGACAGCCTTGTTAAGATCAGGATATACACAGATTTCCCTTAGCAACATTTCTAGTAGTCAAGTAAACTGCTTGTATCTTCAGCAGCCCAAGTTTGCTAAACCTTGTTCTCACTCACTGTTAGCATGACACAGTTATATCCTTTGTCCCTTCTTCTGTATGACTTTGAACTTCTTCAAACTCATGTTATTTCTTCATGTATCTTGATCAGATATTTTCTGGAGAAGATCTGAACACTCCAATGGCAGCATTCCTTCTGATTACCAAGCATTTATACAATGCCACTAAGAAGGCTTGCTGGCCACCCTGCAGGTTGCTCACGCTTGAGTCTCCACCCTGGTTTGGTCAGAGTGAAATGGCCAAAATGGTCAAATAAAACAACATTGATGCTTACAAAAGAAACCCCTAGGAATGATATTTGGAGTGATGCAGGAACTCTCAAATTTGGTCTGTTCAGGACATAATCAAAAGGTCCATTTACACAGTAGGGGACAGCTTTTCTTGTTTTAAACTGGAACAAACTGCCAGCAACTCCAGAAAGCTCTGAACATATCTTCAGTGCTCAGCACTCACTCAGGTCAACAGAAGGCCACTTTGCAATGAGCCTTCTCCATCAGTCAACTATATCAATTACCTTTCCGTTATCAGCTGACTAAGTTGTACTGTAGTCACAATGGAACCCAAATCCAGTGACTTACAAAGGGAGATTTCTCTCTCATGTGTGTCCATGAAGGTTGGTTCTGGTCCTGCTCCATGTCTTCTTCCCTCCAGAAACCGAGCTGACAGCAGCCACTATCTGGACTCAACATTACAGTTTATCCAACACCGTCCTAGTTTATGTCTGTTGTTCCAGAGTAACTATTAATAGCATATTTTTTCACTCTCAATAGTTCATCTTATCACTTTCAAAAATGCCTGGTTTAGACAATAAATTATATGTCATTTTGCTTTCTGGGTTGTTGACAATTTCCTGATCTAAAGAGAGAGAGAGAGGTCACAGAACAACACAAGCTGGCTCTTAAAAGTTTCTGTTCAGAAATGATGCAAGTCACTGCTGCCCACATTTCATTGGCTAAAGCAAGTCTCATATCCACTCCTGGGTTCATTAGGATGAGAAAGGATAATTACCCCCAAAGAGAGGCAGACAGTATTTTGAATAAAATATAACCTTCCACAGTGAACAGTGGCAAACATAAAGAAAAAAATGAAATTTTATAAGTGGTTTGTCTAAGGCACAGGTGTGGAAGGGATGAAAGGGTAGAGCTTGAGTTACTACAACTGGAGGCCCCTATAATTTTATCAATTTCCTAGTCTCATTCAATACCCTTAGTTTATGAGTTGAAAATAAAAACTGGAGCCCAAGAGGAAGAAGGAGCTTGCCCAAGGTCCTGCAAGTAAGTGGACCAGTCAATAAACCGCTAGTTTGTGAATTAAGAATTATGGTGGAAAGAAAGGAAGTTTGGTGATAATATAAGTCATATTCGTCTAAACATAAGCAGGGCTTCCCAGGTGGTGCAGTGGCAAAGAATGCACCTGCCAGTGCACGAGATGCAGGAGCCACACGAGTGATCCCTGGGTCAGGAAGATCCCCTAGAGGATGGTGTGGTAACCCTTTCCACTATTCTTGCCAGGAAAATCCCATGGATAGAGGAGCCTGGAGGGCTACAGTCCATGAGGTTGCAAAGAGTCAGACATGACTGAGCATGCACACACAAATATAAAGCAATACCAAGCCACTGAATTTGCACAGCGTTAAAATAGGTGTAAAATCAGTATAGCACAAAACACAGCAAATGAGATGTCCAACAGCATGAGAAACTTTGTAAGGACTGGAACATAATCCTTTCTCTTTTATGAAGGATGACTCTGGAGAAAGTTCTCCCCTTATATTCAGACATTCATGGCATATGAGTCTCTCTTCCTTCTCATCACTAGGTGACAATCACTGACTCCTTTTTCCAGGGCCCAGCTGCCTAGAGATCAGTGGTTCCCAACCTTGGCCGCAAACCTCAACCTTGGTCCCCAATGCTCTTCAAAGATTCTAATTCAGTCACTGGGAGAAGAGGTCTTGAGGATTAGTACTAGGTAAAAGCTCCCAAGTTATTCTAATATACACTCAAGATTGAGAATCTCTAACATAGGGTTTTTTAATAATATTCCTTGGACCAGGATAATAGGCATTATTTTTGGTAATAGTGAACCACTCTGTAAGGAGATTCACATACTGCTTGTTATGGACTGAATGTATCTCTCCAAAATTTGTATATCAAAGCCCTAACTACCAACAGAATGGTATTTATAGATGGAGCCTTTAGGTGGTAGATAGGGTTAGATGAGGTCATGAGAGTGGGGCCTCCATGAAGAGATTACTACCCTTCTAAGAGACACCAGAAACCTTGCTTTCTCTCCCTTTCCACATCCCCACAAAAAGAAATCATATAAAAATCATATGAACACAGAGAAGAATGACCATCTACAAGCCAAGAGAAGAAGCCTCAGAATGAAAAGATATACTTGTACCTTGATCTTGGACTTCCTGGCCTCCAGAACATGAGAAGAAATAAATATATTTTATTTAAGCCATCCAACCAATAGCATTTTATTTTGGAAGCCCAATCTGACTAATATACACCAGTTCACTTCAAAACTCCTCAGTCCTACTTCTCACTACTAGCACTTTCCATACACACACATGCATACACACAAGCACTCATTTTGTTTCACCTTTTGCCTGTAATGTATTTTTAACATATAGGTAACATGTAATTTATCATCCAAACCAGACACTTTTGAAAGTAAGAAGTTATATTAATACCATTTTCTTCTCATTGGTGAATTTAGTTGAAGATTCAGGTGTCTCTCTGTTGAATATAAGGCTAGAGTTTAGGAGAACTTTGGTCTAGAGTTCGTTCTGCTACTTAACTGGCGTGGACACTGGCTGAATCACTTCACCTCTCTGGATGTCATTTTCCCATTATAAAGGAGAGAATCAATACAGCCGCTTTTGTAAGGTCTTCTCTTCCAGGGCAAGAGTCACACAACCATTCATAAGACAGAGGTTCTGATCCATTTTATAAAATTTATCAAGCTTACCCAAAATGCCAATATCTTGGACTCTCCTCTTCTCCCCAGTTGTTCAATCATCCAAAAACTTCTAACAAGTAGCCAGGATTAAAAGCTGAGATATTTTACAAAATTTTTATCACTGAAGATACAGACTCAGTTGAAGTCATTTGCTCTAGATCACACACATCTCAAGCAGCAAAACCAGAGCACAAACTCTGGTGGTCTAGCTGCAAAATGCCTTCTACTATATCCAGTACAAGAACTCCCACACATTATCAGGTGCCTGGTACTGTTTCCAGAACTTTGGCTGCTCATATAGGAAAATTTCCTTGGATGATCAATCACACTCACCTATCAGCTGCTGCAGGTGTCAAGCACAGAAACTGGTTTCACTGTGAAGCTGAGATGAGAATATTTTTTCATCTGAGCCCAGTAGGATATACTGATCTTCTATATCTGCAGTTGAAAGGAGAATAAGATGCACAGAGATTAATTATGAATTATAAACAGGAATGTTTATAGATATATAAATGCTCTGGCTTGCATTTCCACATAAAAACTTTCTGGTACACTCTATGGGCATTATGATTAACATTATATTCTTGACTGTTCTTCAGTTACTGAAACACACAGATTTCTGTCTACGTGTACTATTAACTGTCATCTGAGCTTCCCACTCAATCCAGCTGATAATTACACATTCTGGAAGCTGCCACAACCAATTAAATTGACAGGCTTCACTGATTCAGGTAGAAATGAAGGCTGTCTGAATCTGCTTTTGTGGTATCTCAGTATACCTGGGTATGGCATAAGCCCTCTTAGAGGAGGTCGCCGTTAACCCCACCATAGAACCACCAGAACTTACACAGGACTGGGGAAGCAGATGCTTAGAGGGCACAAACAAAATCTATACACACCAGGATCCAGGAGAAAGGAGCAGTGACTCCACAAGAAACTGACCCAGACATGCCATGAGTGTCCAGGAATCTCCAGCAGAGGCGTGGGTCAACGGTGGCCTGCTTCAGTGGCCTGCTTTAGGTTCAGAGGCACTGAGTGCAGCAGTGCCTGCATGGGACCTTTTGAAGGAGGTCACCATTATCTTCATTACCTCCACCATAATTTGGCCTCAGGTCAAACAACAGGGAAGGAACACAGCCCCGCCCAAAAGAAAATTTGATTAAAGATTTACTGAAGATGGCCCTGCACATCAGAACCAGACCCAGTTTCCCCCTCAGTCAGTCTCTCTCATCAGTTCAGTTCAGTTCAGTTGCTCAGTCGTGTCCAGCTCTTTGCAACCCCATGAACTGCAGCACACCAGGCCTCCCTGTTCATTACCAACTCCCAGAGTTCACTCAAACTCATGTCCATCGAGTTGGTGATGCCATCCAGCCATCTCATGCTCTGTCATCCCCTTCTCCTCCTGCCCCCAGTCTCTCCCAGCATCAGAGTCTTTTCCAAGGAGTCAACTCTTCTCATGAGGTGACCAAAGTATTGGAGTTTCAGCTTTAGCATCATTCCTTCCAAAGTAATCCCAGGTCTGGTCTCCTTCAGAATGGACTGGCTGGATCTCCTTGCAGTCCAAGGGACTCTCAAGAGTCTTCTCCAACACCACAGTTCAAAAGCATCAATTCCTCAGCGCTCAGCTTTCTTCACAGTCCAACTCTCACATCCATACATGACTACTGGAAAAACCATAGCCTTGACTAGACCGACCTTTGTTGGCAAAGTAATGTCTCTGCTTTTGAATATGCTATCTAGGTTGGTCATAACTTTCCTTCCAAGTAGTAAGTGAAGTGAAGTTGCTCAGTCATGTCTGACTCTTTGCGACTCCATGAACTATAGCCTACCAGGCTCCTCCATCCACAGAATTCTCCAGGCAAGAATACTGGAGCGGGTTGCCATTGTAAGCGTCTTTTAATTTCATGGCTGCAGTCACCATCGGCAGTGATTCTGGAACCCAAAAATAATAGTCTGACACTGTTTCCACTATTTCCCCATCTATTTCCCATGAAGTGAAGGAACCAGATGCCATGACCTTAATTTTCTGAATGTTGAGTTTTAAGCCAATTTTTTCACTCTCCTCTTTCACTTTCATCAAGAGGTTTTTTAGTTCCTCTTCACTTTCTGCCATAAGGGTGGTGTCATCTGCATATCTGAAGTTATTGATATTTCTCCTGGCAATCTTGATTCCAGCTTGTGCTTCTTCCAGCCCAGCATTTCCCATGATGTACTCTGCACAGGAAGCTTCTATAAGCCTCTTATCCTTTTACATCAGAGGGCAGACAGACTGAAAACTACAATCACAGAAAACTAACCAGTCTGATCACATGGACCACAGCCTTGTCTAACTCAATGAAACTATGAGCCATGCTATGTAGGGCCATCCAAGACAGATGGGTCCTAGTGGAGAGCTCTGACAAAACGTGGTCCACTGGAGAAGGGAATGGCAAACCACTTCAGCATTCTTGCTTTGAGAACCCCATGAGCAATATGAAAAGGCAAAAAGGTATGACACTAAAAGATGAACTCCCCGGGTCAGTAAGTGCCCAACATACTACTGGAGAAGAGTGGAGAAATAACTCCAGAAAGAATGAAGAGACAGAGCCAAAGCAAAAACAACAGTTGTGGATGTGATAGGTGATGGAAGTAAAGTCGAATGCTGTAAAGAGCAATATTGCATACGAACTTGGAATCTTAAGTCCACGTATCAAGGCAAATTGGAAGTGGTCAAACAAGAGATGGCAAGAGTGAACATTGACATTTTAGGAATCAGTGAACTAAAATGGACTAGAATGAGTGAATTTAACTCAGATGACCATTGTATCTACTACTGTGGGCAAGAATCCCTTAGAAAAAAATGGACTAGCCATCATAGTCAATAAAAGAGTCCAAAATGCAATACTTAGATGCAATCTCAAAAACAACAGAATTATCTCTATCCATTTCCAAGTCAAACCATTCAATATCACAGTAATCCAAGTCTATGTCCTGACCAGTAATGCTAAAGAAGCTGAAGTTCTACGGTTCTGTTGACTAAAAAGAGGTACAACTTGAGAGTTGTGAGTTAACTTTTATTTGGGGCAAAATGAGGACTGCAGCCTTGGAGGCAGCATCTCAGATAGCTCGGAGAGACTGCTCCAAAGCAGCAGTGGGGGAAAATCAATATATGAGGTTTTGGTAGGGGGAGTTCAATACCATGAAGCACTCATTTTACAAATGGGTTTTTGTTAATAATGAGGCTATGGTGTCACCATGAAGAATTTTAGTGTTTCTCTAGATATGAAGAGATGCAAGGATTGAGATGTACTCTGCATCCTAAAGGAAATCAGTACTGAATATTCATTGGCAGGACTGATGTTGAAGCTGAAACTTCAATACTTTGGCCACCTGATGCAAAGAGCTGACTCATTAGAAGACCCTGATGTTGGGAAAGATTGAAGGCGACAGGAAAAGAGGAAGACCGAGGATGAGATGGTTGGATAACATCACTGACTCAATGGACATGAGTTTGAGTAAACTCCAGGAGTTAATGATGAACAGGGAGGCCTGGCGTGCTGCAGTCCATGGGATCACAAAGAGTCAGACATGACTGAGTGACTGAACTGAACTGAAATGAAGGATTGAGATTATAAAATCTGTTCCTAAAAACATCCAACACTGACCTGTCCCACCAGATTCCCTGGAGCACAGAGTGCTTCTCTCCACCCTGAACTCCCTCAAGGATTGTTGAAGGTCAACAGCTATAGCAGCATCGGGTTCAACCTCTGTAGAGGCAGATGGCAAATGCCTTTGTTGTTCAGTCATTGGCAATGCTCTTGGTAAGTGCCAATTTGTAGTTGACAGTTCTATGAAGACCTACAAGACCTTCTCAAACTAACACCCAAAAAGATGTCCTCTTCATTATAGGAGACTGGAATGCAAAAGTAGAACGTTACCTGGAGTAACAGGCAAATTTGGCCTTGGAGTACAAAACGAAGCAGGTCAAAGGCTAACAGAGTTTGCCAAGAGAATGTACTGGTCATAGCGAACACCCTCTTCCAACAACACAAGAGAAGGCTCTACTTGTGGACATCACCAGATGGTCAATACCAAAAGCAGATTGATTATATTCTTTGCAGCCAAAGATGGAGAAGTTCTATACAGTCAGCAAAAACAAGACTGGGAGCTGACTGTGGCTCTGATCATGAACTCCTTATTGTCAAATTCAGACTTAAATTGAAGAAAGTAGGGAAAAACACCAGACCATTTAGGCATGACCTAAATCAAATCCCTTATCATTATACAGATTCAAGGGATTCAAGGGATTAGATCTGATAGACTGAGTGCCTGAAGAACTATGGATGGAGGTTTCTGGCATTGTACAGGAGGCAGTGATCAAGACCATCCCCAAGAAAAAGAAATGCAAAAAGGCAAAATGGTTGTCTGAGAAGGCCTTACAAATAGCTGAGAAAAGAAAAGAAACTAAAAGCAAAGGAGGAGACGAAAAAAGATGGCGGAGGAATAGGAGGGGGAGAACACTTTCTCCCTCACTACTTCATCAAAAGATCATTTCAAAGCTGAGTAAATTCCACAAAACAACTTCTGACTGCTGGCAGAGGACATCAGGCATCCAGCAAAGAGGATCATCGGCTTCAAAACCAGGTAGGAATTAATACATACAACGAAGACAGAGACAAAGGAGGTAGGGAGGAAGCCCCATCCCAGGAAGGGAATCCAGTCCCGGGAAGGGAATCCTGTCCCAGGAAAAGACTCTTAAAAGAGAGGTTCCCTAAAATAGGGGAGCATTCTCACAGCTGTGTATGGGGCGAGCCCTGGAAGCACAGAGGGCAACATAACAGGAAGAAAGAATAAATAAATAAATAATTAAAACCAACAGATTACGAATTCAACAGTATAACCCCCAGCGGACAAGCAGCGCAAACGCCTGCGTCCGACAGCAGTGGGGGTTGGGCAGGGAGGAGCGCGCCCGCGACAGAGCTTTCTAAGAATTGGGCCGCGGGAGACGTAGGCTACAGGGCTTATCTCGAGAATCGGGACGTAACCGGGCCAGAATAGGGTCCGCGTGTGGCTAGAAAGAGCTATCTTGGTCTAGCAAACCAGACTGTGGGATAGCCAACACGCGGAACGCTCTAACATAAGGACGGATCGGCAATAGCCGGCTGCAGACCATCCCCCTCCGGCGACAGGCAGCCGGAGCCTTAAGTGCTGGGAGGGGGCAATCGCAGCTCAAGAGTGACATTACCTACCAAATTGCAAACTGATTTCTGTGCTACTGAAACTGCTGGGGGCTCTGAACAATCATCATCTGCCTGAGAAAGAGCCCTGGCGGAGCTCCCAGAAAATTGAGCAACCCGGAAGCCCAGAAGTCGCAATAGCGAGCGCCAAACTCCCAAGCCACTTGGACCTGGGAAGGGAACAAAGCCCCTCTTCAACCAAATTCAAGTCTCGGAGGGCTTCCTGACCGCCAGTCCTGAACGCCAAAGACCAGGGAAGTGCTCGAAGCATAGGGCAGGCCCCACAAGGTTATCCCAAGGAGCAAGAAGGGGCAAGCCCAGTGCAGAGTCCACCACCACCCTCCCTGTGTCAAGACGGAAATCAGACACGGAAGAGACCAGCAAACAGAGGAAGTCAAACAGAGGGAACTGCCTTGGTAGCAACCAAAGCACCAGATATACCATTACTACCTTTATGATCAATTTTTTTTTGGGGGAGGGGAGGGGGATGATGTGGAAGCGTGATTTTTATTTTTAAGAATTTTTTTCTTTCTTTAAAAAATTTTTTTTCTTTTTAAATTTGTTTTCTCTTCTTTTCTTTTTCGTTTTTTTTTCTAAACTTGCTTAAACTTTTAAGTCTTCTATATTTCTATTTATTATCTTTATAACCTATTATTACTTTACAAAAAAAAAAAACGCTATCTTTAAAGCAAACGCTGTATATAGTCCTATTGGTGGTGGAAGTTGTCTTTTAATAATTCTGGAATCTTTTATTTTATTCTATTTTTATTATTATTTTTTCTCAATTTTTTTAATTTTTCTCTCCTTCTTTTTTTATCTTTAATATTTTATCTTTGAAAATCCAATCTCTGCTCCAGATTTTTAATCTCAACATTTTGGTATTTGTTGCCAATTTTGTACTTTTAAAAACCTAATCTTCACTACCCAATTTTACATGAGTGCGAGACTACTGGCTTGACCACTCTCTCCCCCTTTGGACTCTCTCTTTTCTCCACCAGATGGCTTTTGTCTCATCCCTCCCCCTCCTCTTCTCTACCCAACTCTATGAATCTCTGTGTGCTCCCGAAGGTGGAGAAATTCTCAGGGAACTGGTCACTGGCCAGATCTGTATCCCTCCTTTGCATCTCCCTCTTTCATCCTCCTGACCACCTCTATCTACTTCCTCCCTCTCCTCTTCCATGTATAACTCTGTGACCACCTCTGAGAGGTCCAGACTTTGGAGCGCACACAAGAAAGTGGTTACGGGCTAGTTTGCTTTTTCCTCTTTTGATTCCACCTCATCCCATTCCACTCACCTCTAACTACCCCCTCCCTCTTCTCTCCTCCAAGTAACTCAGCGATCCTCTAGGGACGACCCTCAAAGTGGAGAAACCTATCATCATTAACCCAGATGTTTCAACAATAGTGCTGAATAGATGGAGAAATCATGAGGCTATTGTAAAAATAAATCTGAAAAACAGAATCAAGAGGCATAAGTCCAAATCCTGAGATCATCAAAGAATTCCTGAATACAGGGAACATTATCCAATAAGAGCTCATCAAATGCCTTCATACCTATACTGAAATTGAGCACCACCCAAGGGCCAACAAGCTCCAGAGCAAGACATACCACGCAAATTCTCCAGCAACACAAGAACAAGCCCCTGAGCTTCAATACACAGGCAGCTCAAAATACTTCAAAATCATTGACGTCCCATAATCCATTACTTGACACTTCACAGCACTCCAGAGAGAGGAAATCCAACTCCACCCACCAGAGCCTCAACACAAGCCTCTCTAATCAAGAAACTTTGACAAGCCACTGATATAACCCCAAACACAGAGAGGAAGCTCTATAATAAAGAGAATTCCACAAATTCCCAGAATATAGAAAAGCCACCCCAAACGCAGCAATATAACCAGGATGAAGAGACAGAGGAATACCCAGCAGGTAAAGGAACAGGAGACATGCCCACCAAACCAAACAAAAGAGGAAGAGATAGAGAATCTACCTGAGAAAGAATTCCAAATACTGATAGTGAAAATGATCCAAAATCTTGAAATCAAAATGGAATCACAGATAAATAGCCTGGGGTCAAGGATTGAGAAGATGCAAGAAAGGTTTAACAAGGACCTAGAAGAAATAAAAAAGAGTCAACATATAATGAATAATGCAATAAATGAGATCAGAAACACTCTGGAGGCTACAAATAGTAGAATATCGGAGGCAGAAGATAGGATTAGTGAAATAGAAGATAAAATGGTAGAAATAAATGAATCAGCGAGGGAAAAAGAAAGACGAATTAAAAGAAATGAGGACAACCTCAGAGACCTCCAAGACAATATGAAATGCTCCAACATTCGAATTATAGGAGTCCCAGAAGAAGAAGACAAAAAGAAAGACCATGAGAAAATACTTGAGATAATAGTTGAAAACTTCCCTAAAATAGGGAAGGAAATAATCACCCAAGTCCAAGAAACCCAGAGAGTGCCAAACAGGATAAACCCAAGGCGGAACACCCCAAGACATATACTAATCAAACTAACAAAGACCAAACACAAAGAACAAATATTAAAAGCAGCAAGGGAAAAACAACAAATAACACACAAGGGGATCCCCATAAGAATAACTGCAGATCTTTCAATAGAAACTCTTCAGGCTAGGAGGGAATGGCAAGACATACTTAAAGTGATGAAAGATAATAACCTTCAACCAAGACTACTGTACCCAGCAAGGATCTCATTCAAATATGAAGGAGAAATCAAAAGCTTTACAGACAAGCAAAAGCTGAGAGAATTCAGCACCACCAAACCAGCTCTCCAACAAATACTAAAGGATAGACTTTAGACAGGAAACACAAAAAGGACGAATAAACCTGAACCCAAAACACTAAAGTAAATGGCAACAGGTGCATACTTATCAATAATTACCTTAAATGTAAATGGGTTGAATGCCCCAACCAAAAGGCAAAGACTGGCTGAATGGATACAAAAACAAGATCCCTATATATGCTGCTTACAAGAGACCCACCTCAAAACAACGGACACATACAGACTGAAAGTGAAGGGCTGGAAAAAGATATTCCATGCAAATAAAGACCAAAAGAAAGCAGGAGTAGCAATACTCCTATCCGATAAAATAGACTTTAAAACAAAGGCTGTGAAAAGGGACAAAGAAGGCCACTACATAATGATTAAAGGATCAATCCAAGAAGAAGATATAACAATTATAAATATATATGCACCCAACATAGGAGCACCGCAATATGTAAGACAATTGCTAACAAGCATGAAAGGGAAATTAATAATAACACAATAATAGTGGGAGACTTTAATACCCCACTCACACCTATGGACAGATCAACTAAACAGAAAATTAACAAAGAAACGCAAACTTTAAATGATACAATAGACCAGTTAGACCTAATTGATATCTATAGGACATTTCACCCCAAAACAATGAATTTCACCTTTTACTCAAGTGCACACGGAACCTTTTCCAGGATAGATCACATCCTGGGTCATAAATCTAACCTTGATAAATTCAAAAAAATCGAAATTATTCCAAGCATCTTCTCTGACCATAATGCACTAAGGTTAGATCTCAATTACAGGAGAAAAGCTATTAAAAATTCCAACATTTGGAGGCTGAACAACATCCTTCTGAATAATCAACAAATCACAGAAGAAATCAAAAAGAAATCAAATTATGCATCAAAACGAATGAAAATGAAAACACAACTACACAGAACCTATGGGACACTATAAAAGCAGTGCTAAGAGGAAAATTCATAGCCATACAGGCATACCTCAAGAAACAAGAAAGAAACCAAATAAATAACCTAACTCTACACCTAAAGCAACTAGAAAAGGAAGAAATAGAGAACCCCAGAGTTAGTAGAAGGAAAGAAATCCTAAAAATTAGGGCAGAAATAAATGCTAAAGAAACAAAAGAGACCATAGCAAAAATCAACAAAGCAAAAAGCTGGTTCTTTGAAAGGATAAATAAAATTGACAAACCATTAGCCAGACTCATCAAGAAACAAAGAGAAAAAAAATCAAATCAATAAAATTAGAAATGAAAATGGAGAGATCACGACAGACAACTCAGAAATACAAAGAATCATAAGAGACTACTATCAGCAATTATATGCCAATAAAATGGACAACTTGGAAGAAATGGACAAATTCTTAGAAAAGTACAACTTTCCAAAACTGAACCAGGAAGAAATAGAAAATCTTAACAGACCCATCACAAGCATGGAAATTGAAACTGTAATCAGAAATCTTCCAGCAAACAAAAGCCCAGGTCCAGACGGCTTCACAGCTGAATTCTACCAAAAATTTTGAGAAGAGCTAACACCTATCTTACTGAGGTATTCCAGAAAATTGCAGAGGAAGGTAAACTTCTGAACTCATTCTATGAGGCCACCATCACCCTAATACCAAAACCTGACAAAGACACCACAAAAAAAGAAAATTACAGGCCAATATCACTGATGAACATAGATGCAAAAATCCTTAACAAAATCCTAGCAATCAGAATCCAGCAACACATTAAAAAGATCATACACCATGACCAAGTGGGCTTTATCCCAGGGATGCAAGGATTCTTCAATATCCACAAATCAATCAATGTAATTCATCACATTAACAAACTGAAAAATAAAAATCATATGATTATTTCAATAGATGCAGAAAAAGCCTTTGACAAAATTCAACATCCATTTATGATAAAAACGCTCCAGAAAGCAGGAATAGAAGGAACGTACCTCAACATAATAAAAGCTATATATGACAAACCCACAGCTAACATTATCCTCAATGGTGAAAAATTGAAACCATTTCCCCTAAAGTCAGGAACAAGACAAGGGTGTCCACTCTCACCACTACTATTCAATATCGTACTGGAAGTTTTGGCCACAGCAATCAGAGCAGAAAAAGAAATAAAAGGAATCCAAATTGGAAAAGAAGAATTAAAACTCTCACTGTTTGCAGACGACATGATCCTCTATATAGAAAATCCTAAAGACTCGACCAGAAAACTACTAGAGCTAATCAACGAATATAGTAAAGTTGCAGGATATAAAATCAACACTCAGAAATCCCTTGCATTCCTATACACTAATAATGAGAAAGCAGAAAAAGAAGTCAAGGAAACAATCCCATTCACCATTGCAACGAAAAGAATAAAATACTTAGGAATATACCTACCTAAAGAAACTAAAGACCTATATATCGAAAACTATAAAACACTGATGAAAGAAATCAAAGAGGACACTAATAGATGGAGAAATATACCATGCTCATGGGTTGGAAGAATCAATATAGTGAAAATGAGTATACTACCCAAAGCAATCTACAGAGTCAACGCAATTCCTATCAAGTTACCAGCAGTATTTTTCACAGAACTAGATCAAATAATCTCAAGATTTGTATGGAAATACAAAAAACCTCGAATAGCCAAAGCAATCTTGAGAAAGAAGAATGGAACTGGAGGAATCAACTTGCCTGACTTCAGGCTCTACTACAAAGCCACAGTCATTAAGACAGTATGGTACTGGCACAAAGACAGAAATATAGATCAATGGAACAAAATAGAAAGCCCTGAGATAAACCCACACACCTATGGACACCTTATCTTCGACAAAGGAGGCAAGAATATACAATGGAGTAAAGACAGTCTCTTTAACAGATGGTGCTGGGAAAACTGGTCAACCACTTGTAAAAGAATGAAACTAGATCTCTTTCTAACACCATACACAAAAATAAACTCAAAATGGATTAAAGATCTAAATGTAAGACCAGAAACTATAAAACTCCTAGAGGAAAACATAGGCAAAACACTCTCCGACATAACTCACAGCAGGATCCTCTATGATCCACCTCCCAATATACTGGAAATAAAAGCAAAAATAAACAAATGGGATCTAATTAAAATTAAAAGCTTCTGCACAACAAAGGAAACTATAAGCAAGGTGAAAAGACAGCCTTCTGAATGGGAGAAAACAATAGCAAATGAAACAACTGACAAACAACTAATCTCAAAGATATACAAGCAACTTATGCAGCTCAACTCCAGAAAAATAAACGAACCAATAAAAAAATGGGCCAAAGAACTAAATAGGCATTTCTCCAAAGAAGACATACGGATGGCTAACAAACACATGAAAAGATGCTCAACATCACTTATTATCAGAGAAATGCAAATCAAGACCACAATGAGGTATCATTTCACACCAGTCAGAATGGCTGCGATCCAAAAGTCTACAAGCAATAAATGCTGGAGAGGATGTGGAGAAAAGGGAACCCTCTTACACTGCTGGTGGGAATGCAAACTAGTACAGCCACTATGGAAAACAGTGTGGAGATTCCTTAAAAAATTGCAAATAGAACTGCCTTATGATCCAGCAATCCCACTGCTGGGCATACACACCGAGGAAACCAGAACTGAAAGAGACACATGTACCCCAATGTTCATTGCAGCACTGTTTATAATAGCCAGGACATGGAAACAACCTAGATGTCCATCAGCAGATGAATGGATAAGAAAGCTGTGGTACATATACACAATGGAGTACTACTCAGCCCTTAAAAAGAATAAATTCGACTCAGTTCTAATGAGATGGATGAAATTGGAGCCGATTATACAGAGTGAAGTAAGCCAGAAAGAAAAACACCAATACAGTATACTGACACATATATATGGAATTTAGAAGGATAGTAATGAAGACCCTCTATGTGAGACAACAAAAGAGACTCAGAGGTATAGAATGGACTTTTGGACTCTGAGGGAGAGGGACTTTTGGATTTGGAAGAACGGCATTGAAACATGTATACTATCTTGTAAGAATGAAGCGCCAGTCTATGTTCAATACAGGATGCAGGACGCATGGGGCTAGTGCACGGGATGATTCAGGGAGAGAATGTGGGGTGGGATGTGGGAGGGGGCTTTGGCATTGGGAGATCGCGGACACCTGTAGCTGATTCATGTCAATGTATGGCAAAACAAATACAGTATTATAATGTAGAATAAAGTATTTAAAAAAAAAAAAACATGACTGAAAGGAACAGGAGTAAAACATGCTGTTTAGAAATGAAAAGGTGGTTCTTTTACAGATTTCTGCCTCCTGCTTCCTATCCTTCATTTCTTCCTCCTGCTTCTTATCCTTCAAGCTTGTTCTCACTCAAAGGCAATCCTTTCTAGGAATAATTGTATTCACTCTCCCTGAAGCAACTTGGTCTAAAAACAAGCAAAAGATGATTCCTTAGGAAACCAAATGTGTGGACTAGTCTGGCCAAATGTGTGGCTAGCTACTCAAGAAGAATGCCAAGAATCTCACATCATGTGAGCTTTTGGAAGGAAATTCATTGCCTCCCATCTTTACAAGAGATTCCAATCTCATGCCTCAGAGCATCACTGGGCAGTCCCAGAGGTAGCTTCATCTCGAAGCCTGTTATTTGCTTCTGGTAGAAATATGTTGCTACCTAATAATTAGTAAATGTGGTTTGTGGAAAATTCTTGGAACTTCATGCCATAGAGACTAGACCTTTGGAAATCTTATTTCCCTTGATAGCCAGACTCCTCAGAGAGGTTCCAAGTCTATTTTCTGCTTTGACACGTTTTAATTAAGCAAGTAAGTCACTTGACTATGCACTTCCTTTTTTTCTTTCCAACAACATTTTAAACTACTTGTAGCAACTAGGTGAAAGCCATAGATAAAGCTATAGATATAGAAAGAATAGATAAAGATGAATTTGAAACAGCCCTTATTCTTAAGGACAGCATCATCTACAATATTTGCAGGACTTGGTGATAAATGAAAGTGCAAGACCGCTTGTTGGAACATTCTTAAGCTGGTGATAACATAGCATTCAACTAAGTGTGAGGTCCTAAACACAGGGTACTGTGCAACTCATGGCTATGAAGCCAGCCTTGATAATCCAGTGGATGACATAGACATAAGTTAGCTACCTTAGAAAGCAACAAAGAATGGAACTTATGTTAAATGTCTATACAAGTAATATGCTATTGTATAGACATGTAATTCTGAAGGATAATCAGGATAAGCAACTGACAATAAGACTATAAATAATAATAACATAAAATTCAAGAGCGTTCTGGCAACCAAAAATAAATAAAAAATAAGCTAAATCTTAAATAAGTGAAGACATTTTTATAGGGAGAGAGGGTGACCAAATGCATTCTTGGCTGGGAAGCATCACAAGAAAATATTTGTGATGTGAGAATGCTGGCTTTGATGGAGAAGAGGCAGAAAGGCCAGTGTTTAGAATGTAGGGTGCTGTAAATGATGTGGTGGTGATGAACCTAGAAAGGTCACTTGGGGCCAATTACTGGGGTGTTCTGGGAGCCTGAATTCCTTAAATTTGGATTTTATCTTGAACTGGACATACTAAACCTTTCAAGGTTTTCAAGTAGGAGAATTATATAATCAGTTCTAGAATTCCAGAAAGAAAAATAACTCCAGTTTTAATGTGGCAAATGGATGAGAAGATAGGGACAAGAGACAGGGGAAAACCCTCAGAAAATAGTTAATAACGTCCAAGGCCAAAGTTCTGTGTTACCAGTGGAAAGGAGACAGTTGGAAGGAGCCCTTCGTTCTTTGCAAATGAAAAAGAATTGCCAAGAATGTAATGGATTTTTTGTAAAAAATTTAAAACCATCTTATTTAAGTATGATGGACATAAAAGGGGATGAATTTACTGTGGGAATTAGTGTATATATACAACATGATGAGACTGGGGATAAATATACACCCATGAAAACATGACGGTCACAAACATGTCCATCACTTCCCGAATTTCCCTCCTGCACCTCTAATACTCTGCGTGCACATGCGAGTGAGTTAATAAAACTTAACATAACTTAACATAATATTTACCTCTTAGGAAATTTTAAGAACATAATACAGTACTGTTAGCTAAAGATATGGTGCTGTATCATAGATCTCTAGGGTTTATTTATCTTGCATAAGTGAAATTTTGTACACTTTGACCATTATCTCCCTCATTTTCCTCCCCACAGCCCCTGGCAATGACCATTCTACTTTCTGCTCCTATGAGGTTGATGATTTTATATTCCACATATAACTGAAGGGTGGTTGGGTTATAAATATTTATGCAGCACTCCTGGAGAACTCAATGCCGAGATTAGAAAGATTGGTCTTGTGCCTTGCCAAGCAATGAACGAGCACAGACCCCCACTAACAAGATCTGCAGGGGAGCTGTCAGCAAGGTACAATCATGGATGTCATAGCAGGGGATGGAAGGACCTACCGTGAGCTGCCCATTCTTGTTCCAATCGAACTGCTGGGCTGCTGAGGTGTAGACAGGTCTGAAACACCTAATCCTTGCCAAGAGCCAGGCAAACTTGGTGAACTCACCCAGAAGATCTTTCTACATATTTTCCAGAGAAGACTAAGGAAAGCAACCATTGTTAAATGGATAGATGGGTAAGAAGCAGAAAACTAATTTTTAAATGCTCTTGCAGGATCGATTGAAATACACACAGCATTATTTAGCTAGGAGAGCTATTTTTTTAGTTGTAAAATTTGATACAAAAAGAGATGACAATTATTAAAACATCAGTTTCTGGCCATAATTCAAAGCAAAGTAACTGCAGCATTGGAACAAAGTCATAGAGACAGAGTTTGGTTTAGATCATAATTCTGCAACTTCCTATTAATCTGATCTGAGATAAGTTGCAGTAGCTTCTTCTAGATTTTGTTTCCTTGAAAATGAACATAATTTTATTTTCTTTGCAAATCTCTCCAAATCATTATATAGGACAAAAGATGAACAGACACATAGCAAGCACTGAGGGGCTCTAAACTGCTCTAGAAATCAAAGATCTTCTTAGCAGCAATACAGACCTTTAGTGGTTTGTAATGTTTAATTCTACAGGATTAATTCACTTCCTTACAGCAAATACACTCTCAGAAAAATCTGAATTAGAAACCACTTGAATTGTCATTGTGTGTATGTGTTTTGTTGTTTTCAGTTTTGCACAAATGTATAACAAATATTAACAGACCTCATAATCAGGAATAAATAGAAAAACCTGCCAGAGCCTTCAGTATGGAACAAAGAAAATATGTTTCCATTTTTGTTATCTTCTGAACATATGGGAAATGTTAAAATAAGTGAACCCAACAAATACTTGTAAATCACATTTGTTTTTCTTGCTTCCCTGCCCCAAAAACAAAAACAAACAAACAAAAAACCCACTCATAAGTCATCCATTTTATATATAAGCACAGCTGTACCTAACCCCTAACCCTAACCCTGACCCTATTTTTGGCTGCTTCTGATGGTGCAAAGTGGCCACGGTAAGTCCAGCTGTTGCTGGCATAGGGATTCAGCTGACTCTAGCTCGGATATGACTTGGGTTCTCTAGGTGTATATGTAGCTCTCTTCCACTAGAAAGAAAAGACCTTGAGTGCAGGGACTGACTTTTTGCTGCTGTATCTTCAGCATCTAGTTCAGTGCCTGACATACAAAGGTGCTCGATCAATGAGGAAGGAACAAATGAGAATTTGAGTTCTCACAACAGGACCCACAGCCAGTTTTCTTCCCCATATGATTATCCAGTTTTCAAGGACAGATTTTTTTCCCTCTGCTGTGAGTATTTTTCAAAGGCCACAAACACAAAGGCATCATTTTTCACTTTTAGCTAACACAGTTCCACATAAGACAGTTTTGCAATGAGTATGAAATGGATTTACACATGTAGGGATTTTAGCATTTACATCCTCTATAAGCTAAAGATTGCATTATTTATTTATAAGAAGCAGAAGAGTGACTCTGAAGCCAGATTACTAGAATCATATACTAATTATACTACCATTTGTCTGTGACCTGCATGGAACTTAACTTCTCTATACCTCATTACTTTATCCTTATAATGGAAAAGTAATACCGCTCACTTCAAAGATTCATGAGGCTTACATGAGATGCTATGTTTGGAAACAGTACAAGAAAATGGAACACATACACGGTAGTGGGACCACAGTAAGAACTCAATAAATACTAGAAAATAAAGAAAACCAGAGAAATATTTGTTCATCATTTGCTGTATACTGGAAACTCAGCTAGCTGCTAGGGGAAAGAAAGTGAGAAGTAAAGTGTTAGTCGTTCAGTCATGTCCGACTCTTTGCTACCCCATGGACTGTACCCCATCAAGTTCCTCTGTTCATGGAATTCCCCAAGCAAGAATACTGGATTGCATAGCTCTTCCCTTCTCCAGAGGATCTTCCTGACCCAAGGATCGAACCCAGGTCACTTGTACTGCAGGGAAATTCTTTACCATCTGAGCCACCAGGGAAGCTGCTATGGAAAAGAAACAAGACCCAATTCCAGTCCTCAATGAATTTAGATTCTAGGCACAAGGGATCTCAATCTGAGTAACTGATAACAAGAATAGTTACACTTTCCTTCCTTCATTCTCCCAGAGATCTGGACCAGAACACAACTGAGAGAAAAAGGATTTTTACAGCAGCCGTGTACATGGTCTGTTAAATGGCTTCTAATACTTCAGTTCTTGGATGTAGTTGGATATAAATGCTAATATTAATAATAATCATAATAACCTGACCATGCTGAAAATTCTATATTTGATCTCATTTAATCCTTGGAACAAAATAGCAAAATAAGTATGGTTACCTTCTATTTACTGATTGAAGTTCAGAGAACATAAATAATTGCCATATCCAATGTATCCCATGACTGCAGTAACCATGCCCGGATACTTTCCCTGGCCTTTTGCTGGAACTTGGCAGCTAAGCCAGCAAGCTCAGCAGGAGTATATTCTCTCATCATGAACATTTCCTGAATTAGAGGCTACCCCGCTGACTAGGGTGGTGGTTGCTGTGCTTTTGTTTTCCTTTCTGTTAGAAATCCTATGGCACGGGGCCAGCGTAACATCTTCCTCTTTGTTTTCCTTGCTTTCCCAGGAATTCCACCTCTTAGCATCCCAATCAGGCTGTGTCACAAGCGCTGGGACCTTAATCCAAGCAGCTTTCATCCCCCTCGGCCCCCAGTTTTGCAAAATGGCACACTGAGTTCTCCGGCTTATCATCCTATTCTCCCATCTTTCCTGCCAGCCCAGACACTGCATGCCATTCCCCAACCTCAGCTTTTCTTCCAAGTTTCTCACAAGATCTTCAGCCTCCAGTTGGGTATCAATGGCCACAGAGCTGCTCACGGTAGAGGTCAGCACACTACACAGCCAGGCATTTCCCTTCTTTGCATTCCTGCAAAGAACTTCTTGAAGTTCCTCAAATACACACATCACAGCAGCCAATACTTTAGGGGCATCCCAATACCTGCTCAGTGGTACACAGGCATCTGACATACTGGCCACCTCTTCCCCGCACAGAGCTCGGTGGCCAGCTTGAGATCTCCCCATGGAGGCCTCTTTCTTGAGATCCATTTCAAAATCAGTTGTTGGTTCCCAACCTTGGGTGCTTCCCGGGTAAAATCTGAAATCGGTCCCAAATGTGGAGGGCAAGGGGAGCCTGGAGGCAGGCCCCTCCAGAGTGGTAGGTGGCAGGTATAATAATCAAAGGAACTTACACGTGAAGCTTGTCTTGGGCGGCTACAAGATGTGGAGACCTCGGCATCTGCCTTCCAAAATGTTTCAAGTTTGTGTAGAGGCCTTCACTGAGTTTAGTCACATGTGCCAGTCTAGGTGGTCTCAACACCTTAACTCTCTCAAGACTCAGTCCTTGAAATGACCCCAGTTACGATCGATGGGTGGAAGGTATATTTCCAAGGACAGAGGGAGTGGTGAGGAGCCTCTGACTCCCAAGGTCCAGCTCTTTGGCCAACCAGCAATCACACCCTCCTGATAACCTCCTCCAACTTCAAGTGTGACCAAGTCACATATTAAGTGCAACTGCTCTAACAAATAAACTCAAAATTGTGCAACGTCACAAATACAATAGAAGCTTCTTGCCTATAATATATACTGAATTGGCAAACAGGAAGGCAGAGACACAGCTTGCCAGAAGTTCTGTCTGCATGTATATTCTACTAAAAGAGAGAAGAGAAAGAGGGTGTAGAAGGGTACATGGGGGACTTACTGGGCCATGCCTGCAAGTGGTGCACATCCCTTCTCCTAAGTTTCCATAGTGAAGAATTTAGACACATGGTCACCCTTCATTCCAGCAGGAAACTCTGACTGGACAGCCACCTTCAGCCAGTAACTCTGTCTTATGGAATGGGAAGCACACATATTTGTGTTTCTTCAGTCTTTTCTAGACAAAAAGTAAGCACCAAAGGCATGATTCCAACCCATGTCTGTCTGTCTCCAGGGTCCAGTGTTTCTACAGGCTGGTAGTCATAAAGCCCCACCACAGCCCAGTACTGCCCCTATGTGCTGTCCATGTTCCACATCACTTTATTCACAGAACAACTTTGTGAGATGAGTCCTGCTATTTGACAGACAAAACATGACTAGAAAAATCAAACAGCTTGTTTAGAACAATTAGGTGGTGAGTGTGAATTGGATCTGAATCTTCCCACCCCAGACCCTGATGCTGACAACTTCCCAGGACCCTTCCAGCTCTGTGTTCAACCCTAAAGACAAGTTCTGAGATGAGACTCAGAGGATTTCTGCCAGTTGTCCAAGGAGCAGAACAGAGCTGTCCCCTGGATGTCAGCAAAGGCCCCCAGACAAATTATGGGCTGTTATTTTGGCCTGAATGATGCCATCTCTGGATTACCTCATTTTCTAGATGATTCTTCCTGTGGGTTATCCAGGAATTCCACAATAAAACACCCCACTGAGAGAAATGGGCTTTGACTATTTCGACCAAAGATATAATGTCCTTGCAGCTTTGGAACACAGTATGTCCCCTAGAAGTCTCCATAAAATGGTGATATTTGTCAAGAATAAAAAGCTATAATTCTACTCATATACTACTTTGAAGTTGAAAACTAAAATTGCATTTGCTGGACATAGATTTAAAACCTTCTATTTTCAAAGTAACCACAGACCAGTTTTTGACAGTGGAGTCTTATATCAGAGTAAATTTCACAGTGGTTGCTCCTTCTGAAAAGATTTCATGGCATTGTGCTTATGAGTCCAGGCCTTGGGGCCAGGTTGCATATGCTTAAATCTCACCCCTGTTATTTCTGCTAGCTGTACAATCAGGGCAAAGGGATTTAATTTCTCTAAGTCAGTATTTTTCGATCTGTAAAATGGGAACAAATCCAGCACCTAATTTAGAGTGTTGTTGTGAAGATCAAAGGACTGAGGGTTACTGACATGATCACTCAGCATAATACTTGGTAAGCATTCACTGTATTATGTAAGGTAATAAGGCATTTTCTTTTTAATTTTTTAAAATTCAAGTATAATTGCTTCACAATGTTGTGTTAGTTTCTGCTGTACCACAGTGTGAATCAGCTATATGTATACACATATCCCTTCCTCTCGAGCTTCCCTCCCACACACCTGCATCCCACCTGTCCACGTCGTCACAGAGTATCAAGCTGTACTCCGTGTGCTGTACAAGAGCTTCCCACTTGTCGTCAGTCATGTCTGACTCTTTGCAGCCCAATGGACTGTAGCCCACCAGACTCCTCTGTCCATGAGATTCTCCAGGCAAGAATACTCGGGTGGGTTGCCATGCCCTCCTCCAGGGGATCATCCTGGCCCAGGAACTGAACCCGTGACTCAGGTCTCTTGTATTAGCAAGTTGGTTCTTTACCACTAGTGCCACTTGTGAAGCTCCCTACCTATTAATACAGCATTTTATTTTCACATTTATCTTCTTAGATTAGAGCCTGCATAATGGATTGGACAGAAATTTCCTCTTTCTAATATCCAGAGCTCATCAATCAATACAGTATGATACTCAACCTATGCGTAGAACCTGTCTCTCATTCTATATCAGAATGATGGCCCCACAGCTCCAGAAAGTATATCCCCCAACTAAGTTTATCCTGTTCACTTAGCATGTGATTAATGTGATGCTAATTTGTACCTCCAGAACTAAAAGAGAGGAAAAGCCTTTTAGTACATTTGTTGAAAGCTTAGTTTGGGTGTCATATAGACACATCTTAAGATTTTCTGTGTGACCTTAGACAAGTCACTCAGCTTCTCCAGTGCTCAGCATTCTAATCTTTAAATGGGCTTTATAACAACACCACTTTTATAGGCCTACAATGAGGATTAAATATGATGTGACAGATACTATGCTAAACATTTTACAAACAATGAAGCCTTCAGTGAGTACAGAAATCCTTTAAGCCTCACAATGGATGCTCATTTTTTCTTTAAATAAAGACATGGTCAGTGTAAACATAAAATGATGCAATCGCTATAGAAAACAGTTTGGCACTTCCTCAAAAAGTTAAATATAAGATTGCTATATGATCCAGCAATTGTACTGCTAGGTATATACTCCCCCTAAAATGAAAACATATGTCCACACAAAAACGTGTACACAAATGTTTGTAGAAGCCTGAGTCATAATATCTAAAATGGGAAAACAACCCAAATGTCCATCAACTGATGAATGAATAAACACTATCAAATACTATTCAGCAATAAAAAGAAATGAAGTACTAATACATTCTATAACATGGATAAACTTCAACAACTTTAGGCTAAGTGAAAGAAACCAGACACAGAAGACACATGTTGTGTAATTCCATTTTTGTAACTAAAGTATAGTTGATTTACAATATTGTGTTAGTTTCAGGTTTGAAGCACAGCAATTTCCTTATAGGTTATTGTAAAATATTGAGTATAGTTCCCTGTGCTATACAGTAGGTCCTTATTGGTTTTCTATT
Source organism: Nanger dama (assembly GCA_917880005.1). Taxonomy (NCBI): domain Eukaryota; kingdom Metazoa; phylum Chordata; class Mammalia; order Artiodactyla; family Bovidae; genus Nanger; species Nanger dama. The sequence continues at coordinate 3,673,261 of CAKJTW010000075.1, forward strand.
TTATATCTACACAGAAAAAGTACACAGAAAGTGTTAGCCCCTCAGTCATGTCCAACTCTTTTGCAACCCTATGGACTGTAGCCCACCAGGCATCTCTGTCCATGGGATTCTCCAGGCAAGAATACTGGAGTGGGTAGCCCTTTTCTGTCTCCAGGGGATCTTCCCTACCCAGGGACTGAACCCGGGTCTCCTGTATTACAGGCAAATTCTTTACCTTCTGAGGAAGGGAAGCCTAGCAATGTGTAAATGTATGATTCCATTTGTATGGAGTATACAGAACAGGCAACTCTACAGACTGGAAGTTGAGTCATGGTTGCCAGTAGCTGGTAGGGAAAGGGAGTAAACGGGTAGGGTTTCTTTTGGGGGTGATGAAAATATTCTAAAATTCTATTGTTACGATGGCTGTATAACTCAGTAAATACACTGAAAACCACTGAATCATACACATAAACAGGCAAATTGAATGATGTATAAATTACATCTCACCTTACAAATAGCTGTGAAAAGAAGAGAGGCGAAAAGCAAAGGAGAAAAGGAAAGATATAAGCATCTGAATGCAAAGTTCCAAAGAATAGCAAGAAGACATAAGAAGCCTTCTTCATCGATCAATGCAAAGAAATAGAGGAAAACAACAGAATGGGAAAGACTAGAGATCTCTTCAAGAAAATTAGAGATACCAAGGGAACATTTCATGCAAAGATGGGCTCGATAAAGGACAGAAATGGTATGGACCTAACAGAAGAAGATATTAAGAAGAGGTGGCAAGAATACACGGAAGAACTGTACAAAAAGATCTTCACGACCCAGATAATCATGATGGTGTGATCACTAATCTAGAGCCAGACATCTTGGAATGTGAAGTCAAGTGGGCTTTAGAAAGCATCACTACGAACAAAGCTAGTGGAGGTGATGAAATTCCAGTGGAGCTATTTCAAATCCTGAAAGATGATGCTGTGAAAGTGCTGCACTCAATATGCCAGCAAATTTGGAAAACTCAGCAGTGGCCACAGGACTGAAAAAGGTCAGTTTTCATTCCAATCCCAAAGAAAAGCCATGCCAAAGAATGCTCCAACTACCACACAATTACACTCATCTCACATGCTAGTAAAGTAATGCTCAAAATTCTCCAAGCCAGGCTTCAGCAATACGTGAACCGTGAACTCCCTGATGTTTCAAGCTGGTTTTAGAAAAGGCAGAGGAACCAGAGATCAAATTGCCAACATCTTCTGGATCAGGGAAAAAGCAAGAGAGTTCCAGAAAAACTTCTATTTCTGCTTTATTGACTATGCCAAAGCCTTTGACTGTGTGGATCACAATAAACTGTGGAAAATTCTGAGATGGGAATACCAGACCACCTGACCTGCCTCTTGAGAAATCTGTATGCAGATCAGGAGGCAACAGTTAGAACTGGACATGGAACAACAGACTGGTTCCAAATAGGTAAAGGAGTATATCAAGGCTGTTTATTATCACTCTGCTTGTTTAACTTCTATGCATCATGAGAAACGCTGGACTGGAAGAAACACAAGCTGGAATCAAGATTGCCGGGAGAAATACCAATAACCTCAGATATGCAGATGACACCACCTTTATGGCAGAAAGTGAAGAGGAACTAAAAAGCCTCTTGATGAAAGTGAAAGAGGAGAGTGAAAAAGTTGGCTGAAAGCTCAACATTCAGAAAACGAAGATCATGGCATCCGGTCCCATCCCCTCATGGGAAATAGATGGGGAAACAGTGGAAACAGTGTCAGACTTTATTTTGGGGGCTCCAAAATCACTGCAGATGGTGACTGCGGCCATGAAATTAGAAGACACTTAGTCCTTGGAAGAAAAGTTATGACCAACCTAGAGAGCATATTCAAAATCAGAAACATTACTTTGCCAACTAAGGTCCATCTAGTCAAGACTATGGTTTCTCCTGTGGTCATGTATGGATGTGAGAGTTGGACTGTGAAGAAAGCTGAGCATTGAAGAATTGATGCTTTTGAACTGTGGTGTTGGAGAAGACTCTTGAGAGTCCCTTGGACTGCAAGGAGATCCGACTAGTCCATTCTGAAGGAGATCAGCCCTGGGATTTCTTTGGAAAAATGATGCTAAAGCTGAAACTCCAGTACTTTGGCCACCTCATGCGAAGAGTTGACTCACTGGAAAAGACTCTGATGCTCTGAGGGATTGGGGGCAGGAGGAGAAGGGGACGACAGAGGATGAGATGGCTGGATGGCATCACTGACTCAATGAACGTGAGTCTGAGTGAACTCTGGGAGTTGGTGATGGACAGGGAGGCCTGGCGTGCTGCGATTCATGGGGTCACAAAAAGTCGGACATGACTGAGCGACTGAACTGAACTGAAAGCTGTTTACAAAGAATATATAGACACACCTCAGAGACATTGCAAGTTTGATTCCAGACCAGCGCAAAAAGCAAATATTGCAATAAAGTCACATGAATTGTTTGGTTTCCCAATGCATATAAAAGTTAAGTTTCCATCATTGTAGTCTGATAAGTGTGCGATAGGATTGTGTCTAAACAACAAAAACCGATGTATGTACCTTAATTAAAAACAATTTATTGCTGAGCCTTCCCTGGCAATCCAGTGGTTAAGACTCCACACTTCCACTTCAGAGGGAACTGACTGGGGAATTAAGATCCCACATGCTGCATGGCACAGCCAAAAAAATTTTTTTAATTATTGCTAAAGAATGTTAACTATTATTTGGCATCTCAGGGTTGCCACAAGCTTTTAATTGGTAAAACACACACACAATATCTATGAAACACAATAAATATGTCTATCGGTAATGGAAACTGTATCTACCATAGGTTCCTAGCTGGGATGTCCAACATATTGATTTTTGTGTTATAAACATTCAAAATGTAGCTACTGAATGAAAAGCAGAATAAAGATGCTAACTTTTTTCTAAAATTTCCTGCCACTGCCAAAGAGTTTTCCCTCCCTTCCTGGCCAGAAATGAAGTTGAATCAAGTGCCCAAGCAAACATGACATTGAAAGAGGGGACATTTTTCTTGCAGTAGGTATTTGTATAGGAACGATATATATATGCTGGCTGGCTCTTTGGTCTAAAAGAGTAATAATCTGTCACCTACAAATACACACCTTCTCTCATACACAGCCAAACAGTTTGAGGTCAGAATATTGTTTTAACAAGGTCATCAGACTAAAAGACTTCAATGACCTAGTCAGCACACCATGATTTGAATGAATGAATGTTTGAGGGGGGGAAAAAACCAAACACATACCAAATTTATCCGTTTATTTAATTAATATTTTTAGATCACCTACACAGTGCCAAAAACAACTCTAAATGTTGCATGTACTGAATTATTGATCTACTTGGACATCATCACACAGAAATATTTGATTTTTCCAAGTTGCGTCTCCTGTGCTCAGGGAATCAAATGAGAATGCAAATTTAATTAAGTTAAGGTCTGGTCAGCTGTCCAGAAAAAGTAAAAGCATATTCTATTTGCTTAAGACTTTTAAGTAAAGAATGACACTTAACTATCCAATGAGAAACCATTTGTTATTAGTCTGGCACTATGTCTTCTTGACACACTGAAGTACCGACCCAAAAAAGAATGTTGAAAGAAGTGTATTCTCCAGTGAATAACCCGAATCTCCAACATGAATTTCACCAACACAAGAAAAAGCAAGAAATAGCACAGAAGGCAAGGGCCTAACACACTGAGGCACCGAACTTGAGTCCTCCAGCCTCCTATGTTATGGAGACTTTACCTTGGCGGTTCCCCCCGGCTTTCAACTGGCTTCAATTACCTCTAGATTTAGCTTCAACAACCAACCAAGTATTGAAAACTCAATTTTCCATTCTTCAAAGTGCATTACCAGAAAAAGTGAAACACAAGGCAACAAAGAGCATTTAATCATTAGGATCTTGCCCCTTGCTGTGGTGAAACCACACAGCTTGGCCCCTTTCCAAGGCTAGAATTAATGAATGAGCAGGATTCTCAGGGAAAGCCTTTAACTATAGCCTGCTTAGCGCACCGAGCCTGCCTCTTTATTGCTCTTGGCATGTCTGCCTCTGTTTCTAATGGATCGCCTTCCCCAGGGAATACACACAGAGGGAAAGGTGCAGCCTTATGAATCCATGTTTCCATTTCTTTTTCTTCCCTTTAGAAACAGTCTTAAGGCAATTTAATTATGCCAAAGCAGAAAAGTCTTGAGTCTTAAGACTAAGACAGCAATCAATTGGGATCCCCCTCCACCATGTCTCAGTCGTGGGAAATCTGGCACTTGTTTGCGGCCATGGTCCCAGGCCACAGTATCCCCAACACTCAACCTTCCCTCACTTGGACCTCCTGCGCCCCACAGTGTGAGCATCACAGAGCCCCTGCCTGTCCTCATCCTTCTTGAAGAGGCGGATTGCTGTTGAGACAGGGTCAGGGGCAATGCTGGCTACCTCCCAGGGCCACAAGTTCATTAGGCAAGCTGGGTTAAGAGCTTTCTGGCTTTTATTCTAGCACTCCTCTCCTGATTGCTTCTTTCTGTCGGGCTCTCCTGAAGCTAGACCAGGAAGACAAGCCTGAGGGTGCTTTGTGACATTTATTGTATGTAGGCTACCCAATAATGCTAAGCAAATCCTTAAACAAATGTCACCCCGATTTCCTTTCTTGTAGGGGGATGTGGCATGAGGATCGAACTTGTGCCCCCTACAGTGGAAGAGCAGAGTCCTAACCCCTGGCCCACCAGGGAAATTCCCCAATTTCCTTTTTTTTCCCTTCAACTTCCTATTAAGGAGTTCGCTCTGTCCTCTCTAGACACAATCTGACGCCTGTCAAAGAATCCCCCTGCCCATCTATAACCAGTGGGTAAGCTCATGACATAAGCTGAGGACACATGTTCTCTCCCTAAAATTTTAATCTTCAGCTGGATGATTTTAAAAACTAAACACAGATTTTTTTTTCTTGAGGAAGAGGCATGTTTAGGGGAAGACATGCTATCACCTCCTGATATAAAGAATCCACTGGTCCACCTTTGATGCCCCCAACACACACAGACACATGCTGTTGTCCTGTTTTTCAGCCTCCCTTCTGTTCTATGAGAAGCTCCATATCCTTCCAATAAATTCTTTCACTGTATCCATTAACCACAGTCAGTTTCTGATACTTGAGACCAACAGCTGCATAATAGGTTCATTTATTTTCTCAGTTTAATAAAGCCGACTCAAGGATATGACTAAGACCCTGGTCTCTAAAATAGTCTATGCTTCCAATCTTCAAGGAAATTTTTATAAATGTACCTTATTCTTGTGTGTGGCACTTTGCAGTCTTTAAAGTACTTCCTCTCTCTCTCTCTCCACACAACCACACACACACACACACACCACACACACAAGCTTGTAGATATTTGTAAATACACACTCATATATACACATGTGTGTGTGTTTGTGTGTGTGTGGAGAGAGGGAGAGAATCATTCTCAATTGAGATTAAAATAAAACAAACAGCTCTCCAACTCTATGACATAGTAGCTGTTGAACACAGAAAAGAGTGAAATGAGGTGCTTAGAGAAAGAGTGGGATTATGAAAATTCTCAGATTTTCTGGCTCCAGCCCAGCCCAGAATACCTTTAAGTAAACAACACACAAAAGCATAAAACTAAATGTTGTAACACTCACTAACAAGGTATTATAGACCTCTTATCTCATTGAATCCTCTTCATAGCCATCTGGAATACTATTAGGCTTATTTAATACTATAAAGTAAATGAGAATTTTAAGTAAATTGTCTTGGCCGTCAGCTAGCAAATTATAATAGAAAGGTAAGGCGGGGTCATTTGGATTGTTGAGTCTATGTTCTTTACTTCACATCATATCAACGCCCTACAATGGGGGAAGAAACATACCCTTAATGGATTTAAATCAGGATACACTTTTAATAAATATTACTTGCTATTCAGTTTCACTATGGAAGGAGGGGTAAATTTCTACCACTGTACATAAATCAACGTTAGTCTGAGGCAGATTAAAGAATTCAATGTTTAAAAATGAAACAATAAACCAAATAAAATAAAATATAGGCAAGATTTTTCTGAACTCAGGGTGGGGAAAGCCTTTTGAAGTTAAACAAAGGAAGCATCTTAAAGAATATTATTGATATATTTGACTGCATACCAATTAGAAACATCTGTAGCACAAAAAAGTACTATGTATGAATTGAATCCAAAGACAAACAGGAAAAATATTTTCAAAATACATTACGCAAGATGAATAGTCTTAGTATATAAATATTTCTTTTAAAATAAAAGTTAATCAACACTTTAATTTTAAAATACACTCATTAGTCGTAAATAGTCAAATCACAGAAGTAATAGATAGGAGCAGAATATACCTAATATAAATATGCAGGTTCTCTAATAATAAAAGAAATGCCAATTAAGTGAACTATGAGTTTCAATTTTCACACACCATACTGACAAAAGTTTTTAGTTGTATCAGTACTATTACAACATGGATAAAAACCTCAGTAATAAGAGGCTCTGGGATGTCAGAGGAAAGAAAAAGGGATACAGAAGCTGCGCCTGTACAGCCTGGATCTTACAAATCAGGGAGCCCACTATGGAGCCTCCCGGGCTCTTTGCCCCTCAAAAAGGAAGGGCTGAGTCCATAAGGAGAGCATGGGGTACCCCATGAGCCACCATGTCCTCCCCCGACCCCAACTTAGAGCAAGTACAGACCATGGCCCCCTGTCTACCTGGGGGCCCCAAGCTGACACACTGCCAGTTGTTGGAGCTGGAAAAGGTCTTGGATCAGAGAAGGAATTCGGTTTTAGAATGAAAAGACTGGGGACCTCACTGGTAGTTCAGTGGTAAAGTATCTGCCCTCCAATGCAGGAGACTAGTGTTTGATCCACGATCCGGGAAGATCCCACGTGCTGCAGAGCACCTAAGCCTGTGTGCCACAACTACTGAGCCTGTGCTCTACAGCCAAGGAGCCGCAGCTACTGAAGCCCACGTACCCTAGAGATCGCTCCGAAGCAAGAGACGTCACCGCCATGAGAATTTCGTGTACGGCAACTAGAAGAGTAGGCCCCGTTCATCGCAACTAGAGTAAAGCAAAGCTCAAGCAGTAGGGAAGACCCAGCACGGCCAAAAATAAATAAATAAATAAAATATGCTTTTAAATGAAAAGACTGAGTTTTCAAATCACTGAGAGAATCTAGAAATTATGGAATCTGCCTGGTGTATCAACATGGGAGGGAAAAGGGAGATTTGATAGAGTAAGATGAGAATGCATTGGTTTCTTGTTTATAAGCCACTAAGTTTAAAATTCTCAATAAACATACATACAAATACTTACAAATTTAAAGGTGTAAAACTTAAAAATCATTTGTGTGTATGCATATTCAATACATACACATACGTGTGTATAGCAATATATATGTGTATATGTATGCATACACATACATCATCCTACAGATACTCATAAAAATTAGAAATATATAGACATGTATTAATAAAGAGGGTAAAAATCATCCTATCACCCAATAACTGCCTTGCATTTTGTTGTATAAATGTAATGTATTTTTAAAACACTTCCCCAATAATACAAGATAGAATGACACTGTTTAAGGTATTTGTAAATACCCAATGCACTTAGTGTTGTAATAGTATTGATACCAACACCAGCAGAAACTACAAAAATGGATCCACTAAGCTGAATTGATTGAAACAGAGTGGAACTGAATTGCTGTTCACTGAATGGAACTGAATTGCTGTTCGCTGAATGGAACTGAATTGCTGTTCGCTGAATGGAACTGAATTGCTGTTCGCTGAATGGAACCGAACTGCGGTTCACTGAATGGAGCTGAATTGCGGTTCACTGAATGGAACCAAATAGCTGGTAAGTAGTTTCCAAATCAGGAGTTATCTCACCTTTAAGGTATGACCATGGATCTTGCACCCGTGAATTCCAATATGCTCGCTCTAAGCCTCCTGGTTTAGCAGAGTTTAGAATATACAACATCCCGTGTTCTAAGCAAGTCCATTGAATCCTAAAGTCACTGTTATAGGACGTTTTATATAACTTCATACTTTATCTTTAATTCTCGGGTCTCCCTCCCCCTTCAGTTTATAAAATATAGCAAACTGGGCAAAGAAATATTGTTTCTCTTTGGAGTTTCAGATCCTAAAAGGTAGTAAACTGTTATAGGTTTATATAGATGCATTTTTTAAAAAAGGAAAGTGCTACTTTTGCATGGGATTTCCAGCATTTTGCACCATTGTCTGTACAGGCCTCCACGTGCTGGTATTGGTTTGTACAAAGCAGTACTTTGGGAATGTGAAACTGGTAATTTACCTGGTGTGGCATTGTGGACCACAGAGCCATTTGAACAGCAGCTGACACTGGGGCAGGTGTTGTGCCCAAGGCATTACTAGCATCCTGTTAGGAAAGCAATTAACAGCGTCCTGGAGTTAGAAGGGTTATTTGGACCAAGTCAGGCAGATTCTAAAAGAACCTGTTCAAAAATCAATCATTTTAATGAAAAAGTTGCCAAATTTTAGTAGCCAGATGATTAGGTAGTCCTTTGCTTACCCCATCATCTTATTTTACCATGGGCTCAATCTTAAGAAAAAGATCATTTAAACCCAATAATTAAACTTAAACACAGTGCAAGCCAGTGTGTCTAATTGGACAACAGTCTTTTATGACTCTAGTAGGCAAACAGACCTAAATTATCTGCTACAGAAAAAAACTACTGTTTGTCAGACTTTCAGTATAATAATGAAAATCATAATAATAATTTCACCCACAGTTAAAATAATGTGATTAAATCATGCTATAATGGGATTATACAGCTAAACAGACTGAAAAATCACCTATCTTGATGTCCAGGTTCTCCAAGGCTGTGCTGATAGAACAAAAAAAAACCATAACCCCCACCCCGACATACACACACACAAAATTAGTGTTTTATACAGTAAACTATAAAATAGCACAATGATGTGATCAATCATATAATATGGAAACTCAGAGAAAAATTTACACCGTTCATTAAAACCTACCTAGTCTGTTCATTCCAACAGAGAGTGAAAGTGAAAGTCGCTCAGTCGTGTCCGACTCTTTGTGACCCCATGGACTATACAGTCCATGGTATTCTCCAAGCCAGAATACTGAGTGGGTAGAGCTCAACATTCAGAAAATGAAGATCATGGCATCCGGTCCCATCACTTCATGGGAAATAGATGGGGAAACAGTGGAAACAGTGTCAGACTTTATTTTGGGGGCCTCCAAAATCACTGCAGATGGTGATCGCAGCCATGAAATTAAAAGACTCTTACTCCTTGGAAGAAAAGTTATGATCAACCTAGATAATATATTAAAAAGCAGAGACATTACTTTGCCAGCAAAGGTCGGTCTAGTCAAGGCTATGGTTTTTCCTGTGGTCATGTATGGATGTGAGAGTTGGACTGTGAAGAAGGCTGAGCGCCAAAGAATTGATGCTTTTGAACTGTGGTGTTGGAGAAGACCCTTGAGAGTCCCTTGGACTGCAAGGAGATCCAACCACTCCATTCTGAAGGAGATCAGCCCTGAGATTTCTTTGGAAGGAATGATGCTAAAGCTGAAACTCCAGTACTTTGGCCACCTCATGCGAAGAGTTGACTCACTGGAAAAGACTCTGATGCTGGGAGGGATTAGGAGCAGGAGGAGAAGGGGACGACAGAGGATGAGATGGCTGGATGGCATCACTGACTCGATGGACCTGAGTCTGAGTGAACTCTGGGAGTTGGTGATGGACAGGGGGTCCTGTCGTGCTGTGATTCATGGGGTCGCAAAGAGTCAGACACAACTGAGCGACTGAACAGAACTGAACTGGAACTGAACCGAACCTTTCCCTTCTCCAGGAGATCTTCCCAACCCATGGATAGAACCCAGGTCTCCCACATTGCAGGCAGATTCATTAACAGCTGAGCCACAAGGGAAGCCCAAGAAAAGTGGAGTGGTTTAAAATTAGGTTCAAATAACATAAAAGTGAGGTGGAAATATGAAAATGATAAAGCGACCCTTTAAGTCAAAAGTAATCAAAGTTCTTCTAAAATCACTGACCACCCTGGGAAGTCCTGCAACAACAAAAAACAAAGGCAAGATGGAAGAAGTGATTATTAATGGGCTGAAAAGTCCAGAGACAGGGACTGGACCCAAAAGCAAAAGGTGAGATGGATGAACCTACTTCAGAAACAGTCAGATCATGCCTTTGTCATAAGGAAGTGAAGACACATAGGTTGTTTCTGATCAAGCCATCTAGGGAGGTCAGGTTAAAACAGCACCAAACACCTGAGACCCTCCTGCTCTTTCATACCTGTTCCTTCCAGACTCAACAACTGGAAAATAAAGAGGAGAAACTGATAAGCCGAGAATCAAGGCCAGGGTGCATCTACTTCTTCACAGTTATATGATCATGGAAAGTAATGAAAATGTTGTATCTGGTTTTTGTGACCCCATGGACTGTAACCCACCAGGCTCCTCCATCCACTGGAATTTTCCAGGCAACAACACTATAGTGGGTTGGCATTCCCTTCTCCAGGAGATCTTCCCGACCCAGAGACAGAAGCTGAGTCTCCTACTTTGCAGGCAGATTCTTTACTGTCTCAGCCACCAGGGAAGACCAGTGCTACTCAGATTGGGATATGAGACTGAAGTTTTGACTTAGACCTGACTATATTTTTCAGTGCTTGAAATAAGACCATTTCTTTCTGCTAAAGTGATATGACCTCTATGGGATTTTTTTCCAATACATTTTCAAGGCACAAGGAAGAGAGCCAACACATCAGAGGAGACAGTGGTATGCAGAAAAGAATGTTATTTTTCTCTTTGTATTCAATTAATCGAACCAAGGAAACAGTTGCTTGTGGAACTCAGTGTTTACCATCTCCAAATCACATTAATATCAATTCTCTACTGCCACACAAAGTACTTTAAGACCATCAGTGTGACTCCCTGGGTCAATCTGTTTATCCAGGGAGAAAAGTTTGTCTCATAGATTCATTGAGTCACTTACACATTCTCAAACTGAAGGAGGCTGAGCCCCAGGACTGAGGGTTCTCTTGATCCTACTGTGATTATATAAAGGTGATAAAGAACACTTCCCAAAAGGAAAAGACTATGGAAAAGAGAAACAAACAAACAAAAAAACAAACAATAGAAGGACATTACAGCCCCGAGATGAGGCACATTATATGAGTAATACTCATCTATGTAATATTCATCTAAGTATTATACTCATATGACTCATATGAGTAATACTCATATCAGACAAAATAGACTTTAAAGACTGTTACAAGAGACAAAGAAGGATGCTCAAAAATGAACAAGGGATCAATCCAAGAAAAAATATAACAGTTGTAAATATTAGTATATATGCAATCAACATAGGAGTACCTAAATATATAAGGCAGATGATAAAGGACATAAAGGTGGAAATCACAGTAACACAAAAATAGTAGCAGACTTTAACATCCTGCTTATATCAATGGATAGATAATCCAGACAGAAAATCAATAACAAAATACAGGACTTAAAACATTAGACCAAATGGACTTAGTATTTATAGAGCATTCGACTCCAAAGTAGCAGAGTACACCTTCCTTTCAAGTGCATATGGAATGTTACCCAGTATAGACCACATGTTGGGCTGAAAAAAAAGAAAGAAAGAAAGAAACTTCAGTCAACGTTAAAAAACTGAAATCATACCAAGCATCTTTTTTGACCACAATGCTCTGAGAGTAGAAATCAACTACAAGAAAGAAAAAGGAGGAAAACAAAAACACAAAAAACAAGCTACAAAACACACAAACACATGGAGGCTAAACAATATGTTATTGAACAGCCAATGAATCACTGAAAGTATTAAAGAGAAAATTTAAAAATACCTAGATAAAATCAAACATGAAATCATGACAATCTAAAACCTATGGAATGCAGCAAAAGTAGTTCTAAGAGGATATTTTAGAGAAATACAAGTTTACCTTAAGAAACAAGAAAAATATCAAACAAATAACTTCACCTTACACCTAACTCTACTAGAGAAAGAAGAACAAGCAAAACCCATGTTAGTGGAAGGAAAGAAATCATAAAGATTAGAACAGAAAGGAAGGAGAGATAAATTAAAGAGATAAAAGAAAAACAAAAATAGAGAATGTTAATGAAACTAAAAGCTATTCCTTTGAAAAAATATAAACAAAATTGATTAACTTTATACTCATTAAGAAAAAAAAAGAAAAGAGGACCCAAATCATAATTAGCAGAAATGAAGGAGAAGGTACCACTGACACCACAAAAATACAAAGCATCATAAGAGACTACACACAAAAAACAGACAAGCTAGAAGAAATGGATAATTTTTTAGAAAGGTATAATCTTCAAAGAATGAATCAAGAAAAATATAAAATATTAACAGATCAATTGTTAGTACTGAAACTGAAAATGTAACTTAAAAACTGCTAACGAAAAGTACACAATCAAATGGTTTCACAAGTGAGTTCTACCAGATTTAGAGCAAAGTTATCATCTATCCATCTGAAGCCATTATAAAACATTGCAAAGAAAACACTTCTGAACTCATTTTATGATGCCATCATAACTTTGATAACAAAACCAGACAATGATATCACAAAAAGGGAAATTATAGATCAATATCACTGCTGAACATAGATGTAGAAATCCTCAACAAAATACTAACAACCTGAATCCAACAATATATTAAAAGGATCATAAACCAAAATCAAGTGAGATTTATCCCAGGAATGCAAGAAGTTTTCGATATCCACAAATCAATCCATTTGATGAATAACATTTTAAACAAGTAAAGAATGAAAATCATACAATCATCTCAACACATTGTTTCCTACATACAAAACAAGTTACAAACATTCAAAAATGAAAAGACACATGCACGTGTCAAATCGTATAAGTTAGTGCATGGGTCTGATGTACATTGCTGTGTGCGTGCATCTTCTGCAAGTGGTTGTGCTTTTGTGCACTTTACAGTACTTTATAGATTACAATAGTAAAATATCTTTACTTCAAGCCCAGGATGTATGGAAGCAAGTGTAAAGCAGTGGTGATGTACCTGATAGTGGTAAGAAGTGCCAGCTATTGTACTACTGTACTTTTCAAGTTACAGTATAAGATCAAAAAGTTGATTTTTGTTTGCTTTTTATGTATTATTTCTGTGAAAAGTATTATAAACTTATTACAATACAGTGTTATATAGCCAATTGTGTTAGGTGGGTATCTAGGCTAACTTTGTCAGACCTACAAATGTGCTCTCAGAATGGAAATAGTTCCTATGTAGGGGACTTACTATAGATCATCTCATATAATCATCTCAGTGAAAGCCATATGATCATTTTAATAAATTCCACATCCGTTTGTGATAACTCTCCAGAAAGTAGACAGAGAGGGAATATGCCTCGACATAATAAAGGCCATATGTGGGCTCTCTGGTGTCTCAAATAATAAAGAATCTGCAAATCTGCTGACAACGTGGGAGATGTGGGTTTGAACCCTGGGTAGGGAATATGCTGTGGAGAAGGGAATGGCAACCCACTCCAATATTCTCGCTTATAGAATATCATGGACAGCGTAGCCTTGTGGGTTACAGCCCATGGGGTCACAAAGAGTCAGACATAACTGACCAAATAACATACACGGCAAGCTGACAGTTAACATCACACTCAATAGTGCAAAGCTAATAGCATTGCCTCTAAGATCAGGAACAAGACAAGGATGCTCACTCTTGCCACTTTTATGCAACATATTGTTGGAAGTCCTAGACATACTAATCAAAGAGGAAAAAGAAATAAAAGAAATCCAAATTAGAAACAAAGAAGTATAACTGTCACTTTTGCTGATAACATGACAATATACATAGAAAATCTGAACGATACTACTGGAAAATGACTAGAGCTCAACAATAAAGTTGCAGAATGCAAAGTTAATATACAGAAACCTGTTGAATTTCTATACTCTAACAACAAAATGTCCAAAAGAGAAACTAGAGAAACTAAAGAAACATTCCAATTTAGCATCACATCAAAAAGAACAAAATACCTAGGAGTAACTCTACCTAAGGAGGCAAAAGGACTATACTCTGAAAACTATAAGATGCTGTTGAACCTAAATGAAGAGAACACAAACAGATGGAAAGATATTCTCTGTTCTTAGGTTAAAATAATTAATATTGTTAAAATAACCATTCTACTCAAGGAAATCTATGGGTTCAGTGCAATCACTTTCAAATTACCAGTGTCACTTTTCAAAGAACTGGGACAAAAGATTTTAAAATTTGTATAGAAACATGCACACAAACCCAGATAGCCAAAACAATCTTGAGAAAGAGGAACAGTGCTGGAGAAATCAGGTTTCCTGATCTCAGACTATACCTCAGAGATTCAGTAACCAGTGTGTTACTGGAAAAAAGTAGACACATAGATCAATGAAAGAGGATAGAAACCCCAAGATAAATCAGCATACCTTCATCAAATAATCTATGGCAAAGGAGGGAATAAAGTGGAGAAAAGACTGTTTCTTTTCAGTGGAAGACAGTGGAGAAAAGACTGTTTCTTCAATGATTGGTGCTGGTAAAATTAAATCAATGAGATCAGAACATTCCCTCACAAATGCTCTAAAAGTCTTAGAGGAAAACATAAGCAGAACTTGTATGACATAAATCACAGGAATCTTCCTTTATATCCATTTCTTAAAGTAATGGAAACAAAAGCAAAACAAATAAATGGGACCTAATTGAACTTAAAAGCTTTTGCACAGAAAAGGAAACCGTAAACAAAATTAAAAGGCAACCTACAAATTGGGAGAAAATATTTGCAAACAATGAGACCAACAGGAATTAATTTTCTAAATATATAAAGAGCTTACAAAACTCACTATCAAAAACAAATAACTTAATCAAAAAGAGCAGAAGATCTAAATAGACTCTTCTCAAAAGAAGTCATACAGATGGCCAACAAGCACATGAAGAGATGCACAAGGTCACTAATTAATAGAGGAATGCAAATTAAAACTAAAATGAGATACCGCCTCACCTCACACTTGTCAGAATAGCCACCATCAAAACGTCTACAAATAACAAGTTCTGAAGAAAGTGTGGGGAAAAAAAGGAACCTTTCTAACACTCTTGATAAGAATCCAAATTGGTGCAGCCACTATGAAGACCTGTAATGAAGTACTTAAACACTAATAACAGAGTTACCATGTTATCCCATAATCCTGTCCCTGGGCATATATCTGGAAAAGACAAAAACTGTCATTCAAACAGATGAATGTACCCCAGTATTCACAGTGCTACAACACTACTTACAGCTGCCAAGCCAAAGACACAATCTAAATATCTATCAACAGAAAACAAACTTAAAGTTACCAAAGGGGAAATGGTGGGGAGGAATAAAGTGGTTATTTGGGATTAACAGATCCTGCTGCCGCTAAGTCGCTTCAGTCGTGTCTGACTCTGTGCGACCCCACAGACGACAGCCCACTAGGCTCCCCCGTCCCTGGGATTCTCCAGGCAAGAACACTGGAGTGGGTTGCCATTTCCTTCTCCATAACAGATACTACTACATGTAAAACAGATAAACAACAAGCACTTACTCTGTAGCACAGGGAACTATATTCAGTAGCTTGTAATAACCTGTAATGGAAAAGAATCTGACATAGAAAATATATTCTCGGTCAGATTCTTTTCCATTATAGGTTATTATGAGTTCAGTTCAGTTCAGTTGCTCAGTTGTGTCCGACTCTTTGTAACCCCATGAACCGCAGCACACCAGGACTCCCTGTCCATCACCAACTCCCAGCGTTTAGTCAAACTCATGTCCATTGACTTAGTGATGCCATACAACCATCTCATCCTCTGTTGTCCCCTTCTCCTCTGCCTTCAGTCTTTCCCAGCATCAGGGTCTTTTCAAATGAATCATCTCTTCTCATCAGGTGGCCAAAGTATTGGAGTTTCAGCTTCAACATCAGTCCTTCCAGTGAACATTCAGGACTGATTTCTTTTAGGATTGACCGTTTGGATCTCCTTGCAAGCCAAGGGACTCTCTAGAGTCTTCTCCAACACCACAGTTCAAAAGCATTAATTCTTCAACGCTCAGCTTCTTTATAGTCCAACTCTCACATCCATACATGACTATCAGAAAAACCATAGCCTTGACTAGACGGACCTTTGTTGGCAGACTAATGTCTCTGCTTTTTAATATGATGTCTAGGCTGGTCATAACTTCCATTTAATAAATGTTTTTAAAATCTAGAACTAAATTTAAAATTAAACATTATAATCAAATTTATAACAGTTTATAAATTTAAGCTTCTTTTGGATATTCTCATTTGAAACTTGGGCATCCTCTTATATTTCATCAATTATATTATATTAGTTTAAAAATACATAGCTAGGAAATTACAGAGAGGGATTCAAGTATAGATCTCTTTGAATCAAAACAGATTCTATGTTCTATAAATACACTGTCAAAATTTTATTTAACTTCCCAAGAATACTAGGTAATTTGCAACCCTGTGGACCTCCAGGCTCCTCTGCCCATGGGATTCTCCATCAAGGATGCTGGAGTGGGTTGCCATGCCCCTCTCCAGGGGGATCTTCCTGACGTAGGGATCTAACCTACGTCTCCTGCATGGCAAGTGGATTCTTTACTGGCAAGCCACAAGGGAAGTCCCAAGATAATTCAAAGTATTGCCAAACCAAAGTTCATTTGCCTAACGCACAGTGAACCTAAACAAATCAAAATGTTCGTCTGTGATGCCTGAAAAATCACAAGGAATATGGTGACAGATATGTGGAGCAAAGACCTGACCTTCAGAATAGCTGTGACTGAGGCTCTCAGGGGAAGATCCAAGAGGCTATATGGGTGAGTGTCAGTCAAAGTAAACAAAAGAAAATTCTCACAGCTCAAAGATTCTCTTTTCTTTACTTTCAGTGGAGAAACGGTGGCACAAATTCCCGTCTGTCCTTAGTATTATAAAGAAAACTAGCAACATTGCACTGAGATATGTTGCTTCTGATCCAAGAATGAAAATATTTAAGTAGTTTTCAAATAACTAGGAAAAAGAAGGATTTGTGCTATTTTAAAATGTAAAAACTGGAAGGAATATGTAGAAAGTGTAATTTATAGTTAATGTTTATTACATCTCACATATCAGAATACATAAGAACAAAGAAATTTCACAAGTCAATTAGTCTTTCTGTTTTCATAAACATTTATTCTTTATATATTTGTCTTATTTTCTTTTTATATTAATTTATCTTAATTGGAGAACAATTTCTTTACAATATTGTGATGGTTTTTTGCCATAAGTCATCATGAATTGGCCACAGCTATACATGTGTCCCTCCCCACAACCTGAAGCCCCCTCCCACCTCCCTCCCTACCCTATCCCTCTGGGTTGTCCCAGAGCACCAGCTTTGGGTGCCCTGCTTCATGCATCAAACGAACTTGCACCAGTCATCTATTTTACATACAGTATTGTACACGTTTCAGTGCTCAAGTGATCCCATCCTCACCTTCTCCCACTGAGTCCAAAAGCCTGTAGTTTATATCTGTGTCTCCTTTGCTGCCCTGCATTTAGGATACATACTTGCTTTTTCAGTTTGAAAATACCTTTGGAGATTTTACTTAGTGAAGTAAATTATACTGCTTTCATTTTTCACTGTAGGTCAGCCATTCATCAGGTGATAAACTTGAACAAGATATATACTATCATTTTGCCTCAGTCACCTTTCATGAAAACAGAGGTGAAAGGGATTGGATGATATAATATATATAATTATATCAAATAATATAATTATATATATTATATTGAATTTTATATATATATATTTTATATATATAAGCACTCATAGCTCAGTCAGTCAAGAATCTGCCTGCAATGCAGGAGACACAGGCTCAATTCCTGGGTGGGAAAGATACCCTGGAGAAGGAAATGGCAACCCACTCTAGTATTCTTGCCTGGAGAACCCCATGGACAGAGAAACCTGGCGGGGCTTCAGTCCATGGGGTTGCAAGAGTCGGACACGACTTAGCAACTAAACCACCTCCACCACATGCCACACCACAGGTGCTCATAATTTTGACTATTTCAAGTCTCATAACTTAGTTTAATCAGCTATTCTTCACATTTCATGGATGAGGAATCTGAAGTGCACAGATATTAGGTAACCTGATGAAGATTACAGACTGGTCAATAGTACAGTCGGAGGTACTCTTTACACAGTGTTACCTTTAGGTTCATACATGTATTAATTAATGATCTTATTTATAGTCTATTTCTAAATCACATTGACTTCTCTCTTCATAGAATCTTTATTAATCTTGCATTTGTGTAACTTGTGACCACATAGAGCCCACAAGGGTCCTCTGTCCATGGGAATCTCCAGGCAAGAAAACTGGAGTGGATTGCAATTTCCTCCCTCAGGGGATCTTCCCCACTCAGAGATCAAACCAGCATCTCTTGCATTGCAGGAATATTCTTTGCCAACTGAGTCATCTGGGAAGCCCTTCTATTACCCTTACTTTTTGCTAATACTTTTGAGTATTTTTATTTCTATTTAACATGTAATAAACTTTGTAGGATAAGAACAGTGTTTATAGTTGTATTACATCCCTCACTTATCCTAATATAGTAAAAGAAAAATTGTAGTAGGCATTTATTAAAACTAGAAGAAAAAAAAAAAGGCTTTATGACTAGAAGTCAAGACTACTGCAATAAGAGAGAGTTGATCAAGCCCACTGAATCTAAAGGTAGAAGATTATTAAACACTGCCATGTATTCTCTGGCTCTCAGTTGTGTCCATTCTTTGTGACCCCCATGGACTGTAGCTCACCAGGCTCCTCTGTCCACGGGAATTCCCAGGCAAGAATACTGTAATGGGTTGCCATTTCCTTCACCAAGGTTTCAAACTGACCCAGGGATTGAACTCATGTCTTCTGTGTGTCTTGAATTGTGACATGTTTACCCACTAAGCTATCAGAGAAGCCCAAAGAGCCTCTGAATGAAGAGAATGAAAAAGCTGGCTTGAAACTCAGCATTCATAAAACTAAATTTGTGGCATCTGGTCCCATCACCTCATGGTAAATAGAAGAATAAAAAGTTGAAGCAGTGACATTTTTTATTTTCTTCATCTCCAAAATCTTCCTCTCCAACACCACAGAACTGTTATATTTCCATAGTGGCTGTTCTACTTGGGAAATTTCTACCAACAATGCACAAGGATTCCAACTTTTTCACATCCTCATCAATACTTATTTTTTTTTTTACTTCCATTTTTATAGTAAGCTTCCTAGTGGGTATGAGGTATCTCATCATGGCTTTAATTTACAGTTTCCTAATAATAACAGATTTCCATTGTTTTTCCAAGTGCATGAACATATCTATTCAAGTCTTTTGCCTATCCTTTTTTTTTTTTTTGCTTATCTTTTAATTAAGTTGCTTTTTGTTTTTGTGAATTGTACATTTTATGGTTTGTTATGAAAGCTACCTTTTTTAAAAACTGAAATGATGCTAGTAATAGGCTGAGTCTTTCCTTTCCTTTTCCTTTCTTCCTTCTGTTTTCCTTCTGTCCTTCTTCCTTTAGCATCTGTACATGGATAGGAGATAGTTTTGATAAGGCTTAACTCAGAGATATAATTGAAATCTATTTTATTTTTCTCAGTCTCCACCCATTGTAAACTGGCATGGGAAAGGAGATAATTGTCAATTAACAATCTATCCATCCCTTTCAAAAAATATCAATCTTGCCCCTTGGCTTTTAATTAGCTCTTATTTATGGATCTTATACGTCAGGTAAACATTTAACCATGTCTAGGTGATACTGCTTGTTACAGTCTGATTTAGATCTTCAAAAGTCTGGGCTGAGGTTTTGCTTCTAGAATGAGATTTATGCCAGAGGAAAGGAATATCCATTCACATTTCTCTCACTCTCACCTGTTCTGTCAGCTTTCTCTGTGTATAGAAGTTGCATAAATATATGCAGGTAGTAAGTGGGGGAGATATGGAGAAGGGATTAGTATCTGTTTTATTTGGATAAAAGACTCTGCTTTGGGGTCATTGTCAGTTCTATGCTGGCTGTGAATACTAAAGACTAGGCTAATCTCTGCTTTGACAGTAACCTGAAATATCTGTGCTATAATGGCTTGTCTTTTAATGTCCAAGCAGTCTGAAAGTATTCTACTCTTTGAGATACTAGTTACATTTCTTCACAGTTTTCATCCAGTGATCTCTGCAGATCTTTCAGAGACCAATATTTGGCTCTCTGGGGCAGTGTCTGAGTAGCCCACCAAAATCTGCATTTTCTTCTCAAATTAGGAATTTGTTGTTCAGTCACTCAGTTGTATCTGACACTTTGTGACCCCCAAGGACTGCAACATGCCAGGCTTCCCTACCCTTCATCATCTCCTGGAGCTCACTCAAACTCATGTCCATTGAGTTGGTTATGCCATCCAACCATCTCTTCCTCTGTTATCCCCTTCTCCTGCCTTCAATCTTTCTCAGCATCAGGGTCTTTTCTAATGAGCTGGCTTTTCACATCAGAGTACTGGCCAAGTATTGGAGTTTCAGCTTCAGCATCAGTCCTTCCAATAAATATTTATGGTTGCTTTCCTTTGGGATTGACTGGTTTGATCTTCTTGCAGTCCAAGGGACTCTCAAGAGTATCTCCAATACCACAGTTCAAAAGAATCATTTCTTCAGTGCTCAGCCTTCTTTATGGCCCAACTCTCACATCCATACATGACTACTGGAAAAACCATACCTTTGACTATACGGACCTTTGTTGGCAACATCTCTGCTTTTTAATACGCTGTATAAAGGCCACAAGAAAGCCTAGGAATTTTAGCCATGGCTGCCTTGGATCTGGATTTGAACTTGACTTCCTTGGAAATCAATATCGGATTTCTCCCAAAGCACTGTGTCACTTGACCCTCTCCCTAAGGTGCATTCTCCATAATGAGCATAGAAGCATAGCCAACAGTTCAGAAAACAGTCTCCAGCTAGAAAATAGGAACAGTTCTGGTCTCCAGGTAGGAAACAGGACCCCATTCTTGCAGAAAAAAATAATATTTTGCAAGTAATTCTAGATAGAGTGGTGCACTAAATCTCATGGGATGAGAAGAATGAATAGATAGCATCCTGTTTACCAGTGTCTGATGTGGCAACAGACACTTTTGTGGCAATGTGACACTTTTCCTTTTTAGCTTTTTTAAAAAGATTTCTGGAGGCAAATAACCCAAAGTTAGTCCTTGAAACTTGATGCAAAATATAAAAGCCAACATCATGGAATCAAGCTCCCATTGAACCTGGCCATTTGAAATTTATATTTTTTGTTTCTAACTTTCTACAGTAATTTTTATAGTCTTTGGTAACCACAAAGGACCAGAAAAGAGTCCCAATAATACTTTACATCACAGTATATTTGCTGGGACAAAATGCGACAATTGTGCTAGATAAAATCCATTAATTCCTTAAAGACATGTATTTAATACTAGTTTAAACAACAAGAAAACTCTAAAAATTAATTTATTAGCTCCTTTAACTAGGAAGCCCAATTCAGTTGGCTTCAGTCATAAATGGATTCAAAGCTGCTAACAGTACTGTTAAAATTCCTCTTTGTTTTTCTCACATTGCTATTGATTATTTTATCCTTAGATAAGCATTTGCATTCACAAATTTAACTTTTGCTATCAAGAAACATGACTATTTCCAAATATAGCTAGCAAAATTCCAAGAAAGAGGTTTTCATTAGTTTTGTCTGAAAGTGAAAGTAGTGTCCTATTCTCTGTGACCCCATGGACTGTAGAATCCATGGATTCTCCAGGCCAGAATACTGGAGTGGGTAGCCTTTCCCTTCTCCAGGGGATCTTCCCAAGCCAGAGATCGAACCCAGGTCTCCTACATTACAGACAGATTTTTTTACCACCTGATCCACCAGGGAAGCCTTCTAATCTCACAACAAAAATTTGGGTAGAGATTTGCAGAGGATTTACCTGGTGGCTCAGATAGTAAATAATCTGCCTGCAATACAGGAGACCCAAGTTCGATCCCTGGATCAGGAAGATCCCCTGGAGAAGGAAATGACAACCCATTCCAGTATTCTTGTCTAGAGAATTCCACGGACAGAGATATTGCTTTGCTTACAAAGGTCCATGTAGTCAAAGCTATGGTTTTTCCAGTAGTCATGTATGGATGTGAGAACTAGACAATAGAAAAGCTGAGGACCAAAGAACTGATGCCTTCAAATTGTGGTCCTGGAGAAGACTCTTGAGAGTCCCCTGGACTGCAAGAAGATCAAACCAGTCAACCTTAAAGGATATCAATCCTGAATATTCATTGGAAGTATTGATGTTGAAGCTGAAACTCCAATACTTTGGCCACCTGATGTGAGGAGCTGACTCATTTGAAAAGACCCTGATGATGGGAAAGACTGAGGGCAGGAGGCCAAGGGGATGACAGAGGATGAGATGATTGGATGTTATCACCGACTCAATGGACATGTGTTTGGGTGGACACCTGGACTTGGTGATAGACAGGGAGGCCTGGCATGCTGCAGTCCATGGGGTTGCAAAGAGTTGGACATAACTGAGCAAATGAACTGAACTCATACCTTAATAAAGTAGCTTTTTAAAATGGAGATAAGGGACTTTGCTAATACTCCATTGGTTAAGACTCCATGCTTCCAATGCAAAGGACATGAGTTTGAACAAACTCCAGGAGATGGTGAAGAACAGGAAAGCCTGGCATGCTTCAGTCCACGGGGTCACAAAGAGTCAGACACAACTTAGCAAGTAAACAACAATAAAGAGTTGCAGATATCTGAGTGGCCATGCCTGGATTATTTGTTTATCCTTGAGTCCAAAGTAGAGTCAATTCCATCTAAACTGTTGGCCTAAGAAATATAGAAATGTACCTGTCTGAAGAGATTGGGTTTTTTTGTTTTTGCTTTTGATTTTCAAAAAATGGAGAAAGCCTTCTGGTAAGGTGAAAATAATACTTGACTATCACTGAAATTCCTACAAAATCCTATCCAATCTACAGTTGAAAAAAATTTTCTACATGAAAGAACAAGAAATCTGGGAATTTCTGTTTCAGGAAACAGGGAATTAACAATAGCATTGAATAAGCAATAAAATCAAATCAAAGTTAAATTTTTATTCTACAGGCTTCCACAATTCACTTTCTCATGCCTTTTATCCTTTAATTATAGCGGGCTTTGTAAGCCATTCATAGAAACCTTCTTCCCTTCGATAATGATTAGATTAACACCTACCAATTTCCAAGCGATCTAATTGGTGAAATGAGCTTTTGAATAGTTATAGTTTCACCTGTATCTAGGACAAGAAATCTATGGAAACCAGGAACTTCTAATGACTAGTGGTTGGCAGAATCAGGTACCAAGAGGACCATCTGTTGTGAGGCTGCCTTGAGACCTGCGCTTGGCCTCTATCTTCCTGATTTAGATGATTTCACCAGTAATATGGTAGTGGTTTAGTTCCTAAGTTCTGTCTGACTCTTGTGGCCCAAGGGACTGTAGCCTTCCAGGCTCCTCTGTCCATGGGATTCTCCAGGCAAGAATACTGGAGTGGGTTGCCATTTTCTTCTCAAGGGGATCTTTCCAACCTAGGAATTAAGCCCAAGTCTCCTGCATCACAGGCAGATTCTTTACCAACTGAGCTACAGGGGAAGCTGCAGTGATATGGAGTTACTCTTTACACAATGTCTTGGGATAATTCCAGTATCATTCTGATAAGACCATTTAGGAAGGTAGATGTACAAATTTTACTAGTAGAACAAGGGTAAGAAGCAAAAAACTTCTGTAAGAATAAGTCAAGGACAAGGATATCGAGCAATCTCTCTTTTTACCTCAAGCAGATATATATATATATATATATATATCCACAAACACTACACACTATATTATATATATAAAACATGTGTATATATATATAAGAACAAAGCTCATGGAGGTGATGGAATTCCAATTGAGCTATTTCAAATCCTGAAAGATGATGCTGTGAAAGTGCTTCTCTATGAGTCTTTTTTTTTTTTTTCAGTTTAACATTCTATGGGATGAAGACTATCTTCAGAAAATAAGACAACATACATCATCAAAATAAGGGAACATCATTTTGAAAGTTGCTCAGTCATGTATGACTCTTTGCGACCCTGTGGATGGTAGAGTCCATGGAATTCTCTAGGCCAGAATACTGGAGTGGGTAGCCTTTCCCTTCTCCAGGAGATCTTCCCAGACCAAGGACTGAACCCAGGCCTCCCGCACTGCAGGCAGATTCTTTATCAGCTGAGCCACAAGGGAAGCCCAAGAATACTGGAATGGGTAGCCTATCCCTTCTCCAGCAGATTTCCCAACCCAGGAATCAAACCAGAGTCTCCTGCATTACAGGCGGTTCTTTACCAACTGAGCTATAAGGGAAGCCCCTTTCTAAATACAATCAGTGGTAAAGCCATGAGTGGAACACATCAACTATGTTTTCCAACATTAGAGTTGTCTTTTGAAAAGAAAGGGAGAGAATATTTTTCTAAATGTCTTTATAAGACCAAAATTAAGATAATAGAAAATCTAGGGAAAATATGTTCTTCTTAATATGATTGACTTTCACCCAGTGACAAATATATATTAAGGCCTTAAATTCTCTTATGTGTTAATAAGAATTATTACTGGAAGTTTCAAAAAAAGATTTGTATGTTCCATGCCCATATCTCGTTGTTTTAGAAGCAATGGTGTCTGATATCCTTTCCAATACTAATGTCTAATGTCTATGATTCACAACTTTGTGGTCTACCTCTCTGCTGAGAATGGCTTGCTTGCACTTTGACAAATCACAATGGTTAAAGAAAATCGGAATTTTGCCACTAGGTACCATTGTGTGGGAAGAGAGCAAACTAGCCAAGATGGCATGTTCAGGTTCTCTTGCCCCATGTTTTATAAATAATGACTATGTAACAGCTGAGATCATTTGTAGCATTGTGCATGCACGTCACAAGGTGCTTGCTTGGTCATGGGCTACTTTGTGCTATACACATATGTGAGCTCCACCTAGAAAGGGGTGGCATTACTGCTGCATCACAGCTGCGTCCACTGGGTCAGCCACGAGAGCAGAGTGTATAGTGTGTCTCCTGCTATGGCTGCTGCGTCAGCCAAGAGAGAATACTGTTACGGCTGCTATGACAGCCAGGAGGGAGGTTCTGTTGGGTTAATTTACGCTGTGGCTGTTGTCAGAAGAGGATAAACATGTCTACAGTTCCTATAGCCCCTTGAGTCTTCTTCCAGCCTTTTAGCTCGAGCCTTGCCTACCCTGGATTCAGCGAACTGTGTACTCAATGAAAGACAGTGAGACAACTGGCGGTGTCAACAGGATCAGCAATACACCCTGTGAAAGACCTTGAGATCTGATTTTGAGGGGAGATGTATGTTGTTTTGATAGTCACAAATTATTGGAGGTAAATAAACTAAGAAAAATTTAACTCTTAATGTAAATATTCTGTTAAT
Organism: Nanger dama; assembly: GCA_917880005.1. NCBI lineage: Eukaryota > Metazoa > Chordata > Mammalia > Artiodactyla > Bovidae > Nanger > Nanger dama. The sequence continues at coordinate 3,698,821 of CAKJTW010000075.1, forward strand.
TGACAGGAGGAAAGTGGTTTATAAACAGTTAATCAATTAGACATTCAACCATTAAGTAGCACATATAGGATTAGAATGCAGGACATTTTATTTCAGAAATCATTCTCTTAAATAGGATAATTTTCTCTCTTCTATCTTAGTAAAACCAGCTGTTTTGACTAATGTAGACTATGTTCTCAGTTGCTTCTGCAGAGAATGGAGCACAGATAATGTCAATGAGCTGACAAGTCAGTGTGGTGATAATGTTGTTTGCCATGTGCTCTGACATGACCAGAATTTGGAAGAGAAAACAAGTGTCACTGACTTGGAGATGCAGTCTCAAGCAGCTGCTTCTTAGCAGACTTATCAAGATCACCTTCCTTGTGCTGGCATGCTGTGTGCCCAGCATTAAGAGGCAGGTCATTTTGTTCACCTAGGGAGAGATTGGGCAAATGGAATTGAGAAGGAAGAAATGGATGAAGTTGCTAAGGGCCACAGATTAGTTTCCTGTAACAGTTAAAAGTTGCCATCTGTGCAATCACTTGAATTTTTATATATCTGCCAAATATAGTGGAGAAGGCAATGGCAACCCACTCCAGTACTCTTGCCTGGAAAATCCCATGGATAGAGGAGCCCAGTAGGCTGCCATCTATGGGACTGCACAAAGTCGGACACAACTGAAGCGACTTAGCAGCAGCAGCAGCAGCCAAATATAGAGGAATGGAAACTTGCAGATATACATTTTGCTATAAAAGAAAATTAAAGACTCTAAATTCTTTAAATATAAATTTGAATTTAACAAAGTTAAAGCCCTACATACAGATGTCCATATAGTCAAAGCTATGTTTTTTTCAGTAATCATGTATGGATGTGAGAACTGGACCATAAAGAAACTTGAGCATCAAAGAATTTTGAATCGTGGTGTTGGAGAAGACTCTAGAGAGTTCCTTGGACTGCAAGGAGATCAAACTAGCCAATCTGAAAGGAAACCAATCCTGAATTTTCATTGGAAGGACTGATGCTGAAGCTGAAGCTCCAATACTTTGGCCACCTGATGTGACGATCTGACATTAGAAAAGATCCTGATGCTGGGAAAGATTGAAGGAAGGAGAAGGAGATGACAGAGGACAAGATGGTTGGATGGCATCACCGACTCAATGGACATGAGTTCGAGCAAGCTCATGGAGATGGTGACGAACAGGGAAGCCTGGCGTGCTGCAGTCCATGGGATAGCAAAGAACTGGTCACGACTGAGCAACTGAACAACAGCAACAACAGATGTCCAGATTCCTTCCCCATCTCCATGCAAACATGATTGTCCCAGGAAATCTCTTCTCTAAACATTTATTTCCAATGTGCTCTTCTTGTCCCATGAACCAGCTTTTCATCACCAGAGCCTTTGTGTTTTAGATGAAGAGGTGGATATGGTGATAAACAAAGTCCTGGATTTTAGTGCCAACTGAAGTACTGAAGCACTACTGCATCTTGGAAATTGAAGTATTCTCAAACTTTCAGTTTATTTAATTCATATAAGAATGAATAATGCCTAAAGACAACTGCAGCTCTAAAATTCAAATTCCCTTTTGACTAAATATAAGAACCTTTGACATAACGAGTCATTTTACAAAGGAAGGTGCATTAAGTATGTGTCTGCAGAAATTAGTCATTGACAGACATGCAGAAGAGACATATATAATGGTGACTTAAAGATAGCCCTGGAAGCCACTGTAATTATAGATTTTGTTATTTTGAAAATATGCCAAACCCTTTTTATTCTGTTAGCCCAACTGATGCCCTCTATTTTTTAAGGACCAGACTGTTCCATCACTAATTGTTAGTAATTGTACATTTATTAGGACTCTCTAGGTGGCACTAGTGGTAAAGGACTCACCTGCCACTGCAGAAGACATAAGAGATGCAGGTTTGATGCCTGGGTCAGGAAGATTCCCTGGAGGAGGGCTTAACAACTTACTCCAATATTCTTGTCTAGAGAATCCCATGGACGGAGGAGCCTGATGAGCTACAGTCCATAGGGTCACAAAGAGTCAAACATGTCTGAAGTGACTTAGCATGCATGCATGCATATATTTATTAGCTACATTCTATGTGCTAGAAATTTATTGACCATGTTACAGCATAAACTACTGTAATCTTATGAGCCTTCTAAAGCAGACACTACTTTTTTTTTTTTTTTTTTGTCTTAAGGAGGTGAAAATTGATATTTGAAAGGCAAGTTACTTTTCAAAGATGGGAATCTGAATTTATCATGTAGTTGGGCTCCAAAATTGCTGCAGATGGTGACTGCAGCCATGAAATTAAAAGACACTTACTCCTTGGAAGAAAAGTTATGATCAACCTAGACAGCCTATTCAAAAGCCTAGATATTACTTTGCCAACTAGTCAAGGCTATGGTTTTTCCTGTGGTCATGAATGGATGTGAGAGTTGGACTGTGAAGAAAGCTGAGCACCGAAGAATTGATGCCTTTGAACTGTGGTGCTGGAGAAGACTCTTGAGAGTCCCTTGGACTTCAAGGAGATCCAACCAGTCCATTCTGAAGGAGCTCAGCCCTGGGATTTCTTTGGAAGGAATAATGCTAAAGCTGAAACTCCAGTACTTTGGCCACCTCATGTGAAGAGTTGACTCATTGGAAAAGACTCTGATGCTGGGAGGGATTGGGGGCAGGAGGAGAAGGGAACAACAGAGGATGAGATGGCTAGATGGCATCACTGACTCGATGGACATGAGTCTGAGTGAACTCCTGGAGTTGGTGATGGACAGGGAGGCCTGGCGTGCTGAGATTCATGGGGTCACAAAGAGTCAGACACGACTGAGTGACTGAACTGAACTGAACTGAACTGAATAGATGCAGGATTAATAAAGCTATTTTTGAGCACTTATTATATACTGTTTACTAACAATGGGGAAGTCATAGAGATAACTTAAGTTGGAGCACGAAATATTTGTCTTCATGTTAGGAAAATGCCCCTCTGGATAGAGTATAAAGGAGAGGGATCAGATCTGAAGGTGGGAAAATCATTAGGGGATAAGTTAAAGTCTGAATTAAGGCAATAGCCATGAAAATAGAGAGAGGAAGATGTAGGCATAAATAATAAAGGGAAAGGCTATGGGTTTTCCTGTGGTCATGTATGGATGTGAGAGTTGGACTGTGAAGAAGGCTAAGTGCTGAAGAATTGACGCTTTTGAGCTGTGGTGTTGGAGAAGACTCTTGAGAGTCCCTTGGACTTCAAGGAGATCCAACCAGTCCATTCTGAAAGAGATCAGCCCTGAGATTTCTTTGGAAGGAATGATGCTAAAGCTGAAAGTCCAATCCTTTGGCCACCTCATGCAAAGAGTTGACTCATTGGAAAAGACTCTGATGCTGGGAGGGATTGGGAGCAGGAGGAGAAGGGGACAACTGAGGAAGAAACGGCTGGATGGCATCACGAACTCAATGGATGTGAGTCTGAGTGAACTCTGGGAGATGGTGATGGACAGGGAGGCCTGGCGTGCTGCACTTCATGGGGTCGCAAAGAGTTGGACATGACTGAGCGACTGAACTGAACTGAACTGAATGAAATAATTAACAGTTTGATTTAGGGATGTGAGAGACAGAAGCCAAGATTCTCACTGGATTACTAAGTATATTGGTGCCATTAGCCAATACAGAACAAAATGTTCCATGGCGGGGGGGTGGGGGAGGATAATTTGACTACATTAATTTCAGAGTGTATATGGGACATTCTAAAAGATTCCCCAACAGATAGCTATATATGTGATTCTGGACTTAATCTAAGAGATGAGGTTTAAAAACATCAATATGGGACTCATGAATGCTCTAGTGATGACCAATGCTATGGATTTCAATAAGAATATATAAGGAGGGGAAAAAACTTCAGAAAAGAATAAAAATGAAGTCAAGGATAGAATCAAAATATTAGATATATTTAGATAGAATCTGAATCTAAATATCTGAGAAGTGAAGATTTTGAAGAACTAATGTGAGTGTAATTATGAGAGGAGTGAGAGAACACTAGAATGTTCACGGCATTCATACAAAATACTCAGAAAGAGTAATCAGAAAGGAGTTGTACAAGTCAAGAAAGGAGATCAACAAGTGAAAGGAGAGAATTTAAGGTAGGGAGTAGTAACTTGTCAAATACTGCAGATGGTGAAGAGCATGGTAAACATCTACTACATTGGACACCAGGGATGAAATTTATTCCTTTGTAAATCATTTTAGGTGAATGATTGGATGAGGTGGAAGAGGACAGGATTCAGATTGTGAACATTTATGTGCAAATCAGAAGTGATTAAGAAAAATCAGCACATAAATCTATGATGTGTCTTGTTTGGAGATTGTGCATTTTTCTCCAAATCACTTATGTGCCTCAGCCTCACTTTTTCTTTTTTTGAGCTTGTGTAAATAATTATCTGAATAATCTACATTTGATAGTGAATGTAAAAACAGATGTAATAAAGTGACTAGAAATGGTGTCTTAAAAATAGGTGACCTAGGTGATCACGTATTTTTCTGGGACTATAGGGACTGCTAGAGAGGCAAGTTGAAAATATGGAATGGAGCCAGGACAACTAATGGTACAGAGTTGAAGCAGATATCAAAGAAGACTCAGAGCCCAGATGGAAGTACTCGACACAACAGAATCAGTAACCTCTCTTCATCGAGACTGGGTAGAGTAAAATAAGATAGCTAATGATGCAGATCAGAGAAAGTGATGGCACCCCACTCCAGTACTCTTGCCTGGAAAATCCCATAGGCACAGGAGCCTGGAGGGCTGCAGTCCAGTCGCTGAGGGTCGGACACGACTGAGCAACTTCACTTTCACTTTTCACTTTCATGCATTGGAGAAGGAAATGTGTTCTTGCCTGGAGAATCCCAGGGATGGGGGACCCTGGTGGGCTGCCGTCTCTGGGGTCGCACAGAGTCAGACACGACTGAAGTGACTTAGCAATGATGCAGATGAGCGTCTAAATGCTAGTCCTAGATGTAAAAAGCATTATTTTTACATACTTTTATTTTCTCTTTGAGGTTAAAGTAAGAGGACATGAAATCTACCGAAAAAGTGAGCATAGGGTCAAAGATCTGAGAAGAGAAGTGCAGATTTTGAAGAACTAATTGAGGAATATGAAAGGGCACTTGCTAATATAAAGTAAAATGATTGACAAGGGCATTGATGCCTCTACTAAGATTGAAAACTATGTTTATAGTAGTTACAATCAGCACAGGGTTATACATTTTTAAAAAGTGTCCATCATCCTCTGTGTAGAACCAGAGAAAAGGAACATTGGTTAATTTTTGCCTTTTGTAGATTCTGGGATTAGAACTTATATCAAACTTATTTTGTTCAGGTCTATCCTTTTCATGGTATGTACTTTCCAAATATAATCCAAAGGGATACATAGGTTGGCCATGAGCTTGAAGGAAACCTTTATATCTCTGTCTTTATTTTAGATATCATCAGACTCATCTGTCAGTGTGATCCCCAGACTCTATTCAAGAAATCATCATGACTATGCCCTCTTTTTTCTCTGTTTAGAGATTCCACAGTGCACATGTTCTACACAGAGTATACATAATAGGACACTAAAACATTCAATAAGTTTTCATGGAAAAGAGTTAAAACCTTCAACAGTTCAAGTGAGATTCTAGCCTCTGAGCTCTTTAATTGGCTCATGGAGCTTTTGCTATAGCAGCCAGTTCCTTCTTGGTCACCTCTATAATCCATTTATTCACCTGCCTCTTCAAAGATGAGATAGTAAAGATGTTTACTGAGCATGGTTCATGTGCAAAACACTGAGGTATCATTGGGAAAACAACATTCATTGCTCTCATGGTTTATATTGTACAAGAGATCCAAACATTATACAGTTATACAGTAAGTAAAAAGTAATAATTATATATGGTTAATAGATAAATAATAACTTTGTAATTGCTATATAATGTTACAAGTATAATGCATAAGTTTCTTCTATTTTTACCTAATATAAATGTATTAATATACATATAAATGTAATACATTAACAACTCGAATATTTTTGGCTCTTAAAAAGTAAAATTTTTGGCCACTTGGAAAACTTAGCTATTTCATCTAATATACATCAAACACACACACTTATTTATTACTGAAAATATATGATGATATTCTTAGACATTCATATATATTTATACTCATGCATACATATTTCTACATGTGTGTTTCATACACTGCCTAAGTTTACTGATCTTAGCAAGAGATTTTACAAATAAATTCCTCAGGAAAAACTACAAGCTGCCATGGCAACTGTTTTCCCCCAACATTCCAGAGTTTCTTGACTGAAAAACATGAGGCTTTGGAGACTTCAAATGTTTCTTATACAATGCAGTCTAAACCTTTTACCCTAGAGCCTTACCATCCTATGCCTTGAGAGGACTACTGCTGCTGCTTCTAAGTCACTTCAGTCATGTTTGACTCTATGGACTACGGCCTACCAGGCTCCTCTGTCCATTGGATTCTCCAGGCAAGAATACTGGAGTAGGTTTCCATGCCACCCTCCAGGAGATCTTCCCAACCCAGGGATCGAACCCACATCTCTTATGTCTCCTGAACTGGAAGGCAGATTCTTTACCATTGGCACCACTTGGGACTAACTACCATTTAGTTTATTATGTCCTGCTTTTCTCCCCATTTAACCAACATGTCTCCAGAATAGGAGGAGAGAGAAAAACTTTAATATCTCCTTACACAGAATTGGCACTCAAGAAATTAGCTTTATTAATATTATTGTTATTACTCAAATGATAGGTCCCAAAAATATTGTACTTTATATGAATCTAAGTAAATTGTACCTTGAAGCTCACTTATTTATTCTGATTGTGCTCTTTCACTACTTCTTCCTCATACCCTGATGCAAACCACATTAACTACTGATAATCCCACAAAGTGCCATTATCACTTCTGTCTTATCCCTTTGTTAGTCTTTCTGAGACTCCTGTTCCACAAACTCCTAACCTTCTCTCACAGACTTAGGTAATTCTTGTCATTCCGGCCTCATATGAAGGCACGCCTCGCTTCAGGAAGCCAAGAACCACATACAAGGGGGCTGGGTATTACTTCTAAATGTTGTTGCAATACCTTGTCCTGGCCACTGTCATGGCATTGATAACAGTGATTGGAAATGTCCTTTTTATTTTTCTATTGCTTTAACTGACAACTTGCTTCTCTATCTATTGTAACTCTAGCTGTATTACCATGGCCAAGTTTCCAGCAGACTCATTCTGCAAATATTGAGTATCTAGTAAAACCCAGTAACTATGCTGGGGACCAGGTACAGAAGTAAACAATACTCACAGGATTCCTGCATTAGCAAACCTTATACTGTACTAGAGAAAGACAATGCCCAATACTAGAGTAATTCAGTGCCCAAAGTGGAATAAGGTAGAATAATTGGATAGAGTTATTGGCAATGTGCAGGATATTTTTCAGAGAATTGTTAGGCAAGGTGTCTCAAGGGAGGTAATATTTAGCCTGGGATGTGAATGATGAGAAGAAACCACCAAGTACTGGGGCAGCACATTCCAGGCAGAAGAACTAACATGTGCAAATACTTGAAGGAAAAGATGACACTGGGCATGTGTGGGATTATATGATAGAGGAAAATGGTGTGATTGGGTTTGGGGAAGTGTACAGAGGTCACATTATTGTAGGGTCATATGTGAGACGTAGAAAAAAATCTAAACAGGGTTAAAATGTGATCTAAAGGAATTGAAAATTTCCTATCATCTTCTTTTCAGACATTGAAAAATGAAAAGTTATGATGAATGTTTTTCATGAAATAGCTCACTGAGTCCTACTGACAATTATATGAAGGATTATAAAAGTAGGAGTTTAAAGATAGGAAAACAAAAATACAGAAGCACTAAGTAACTCCCCAAGAGAACGTGACTAAGGATTGATATAAGGCAGTATTTGGATCTTGGTAATCTGACTCCAGAATTTATACTCACCCACTGTGGCAAAATTTTGCCAAGTGTCACGCTAAAAGTCATACTATGGCACAAATAAATCTGGAAGTAAAATTGTGGCTTCTGGAATTGCAGTTTCATGAAGTCTGTGGTTACCAGACTGTTTATGGGGTGCTGTTAGTACTCGTATCAAGATTAAATGTTTAATGAGTATCTGCCATCTGTAGAGATTGTGGATAAGTACAATGAGGATGAAAATGGACACAGTAGAGTTTCTGTTCAACTACTTTGTCATTTGATTGGTGAGGTAGAACAATTAAATTGTAAGATCCATAAACTTCCCTTATTGGATGATAAGTTGCAGAGTAAAGCCGAGGTGGTTGAGATAATATACGCTGGATAGTCTGTGAAGATTTTGAGTAGGTCAGGAAGAGGTAGGTGAAAAGAAAAATGAAAGACTTACTACAGAGAGAAATAAGTAAAGTGGAAAGATTTGTCTTGAGGAGTTGTAGATTGTCAAGTATAACCTCACTTTTCCCCAATCCCCACCCCTTCCTACTTTCTAAAGGAAAACCTAAGGGGTTGGGCAGTTGTAGGAGAATATAACAGGATATGGTGCTCTTGAAGCCCAAGTATGGGATGCTTTTCCTTCTCCCTACCATAAAGAAGAGCAGAGGGAGGTTTGCACTCCTTCTTGCAAAGACAAGAGAAGGAGATGCCAACATAAGTGATCCTAAAAGTTAGAGGGACCTGCTCGAAAAGACTAACATCTCTTCTCCAGATGAATTTCTGCTTAGGTCACAGACTTGTTATTCACTCACCTGAAAAAGCAGAATTGGAGAAAGAGAGCATGACAGAAGGAGCACACTAAGTTGGAACATTCTGTGAGCACAGTCTCTGGTCTGTCAAGAGTGAATTTTCCATGCGTCAGTGATTGCAATCGATGATGGAACAATATTGATAGTGCTTGCCAGGACTTCAAGATGACATCTATACACTTATCGTTTGGTGGGGGGGTGGGGGTGGGGGTTTGTGTGTGTGTGTGTGTGTGTGTGTGTGTGTGTTTTCGTTTGTTTTTTGGCAGCAGGGAGATTTGGGTGATTTTTTTTCTTTTAAATTTTTTTTTTTATTGAAGGATAATTCCTTTACAGAATTTTGTTGTTTTCTGTCAAACCTCAACATAAATCAGCCATAGGTATACATATATCTCCTCCCTTTTGAACCTCCATCCCATCTCCCTCCCCATCCCACTTCTCTAGGTCAATACAGAGCCCCTGCTTGAGTTTCCTGAACCATACAGCAAATTCCCATTGGCTATCTATTTTACATATAGTAATCATGATGGTGTGATCACTTATCCAGAGCCAGACATCCTGGGATGTGAAATCAAGTGGGCCTTAGAAAGCATCACTACAAACAAAGCTAGTGGAGGTGATGGAATTCCAGTGGAGCTATTTCAAATCCTGAAAGATGATGCTGTGAAAGTGCTGCACTCAACATGCCAGCAAATTTGGAAAACTCAGCAGTGGCCACAGGACTGGAAACAGTTCAGTTTTCATTCCAATCCCAAAGAAAGGCAATGCCAAAGAATGCTCAAACTACTGCACAATTGCACTCATCTCACATGCTAGTAAAGTAATGCTCAAATTTCTCCAAGCCAGGCTTCAGCAATACGTGAGCCATGAACTCCCTGATGTTCAAGCTGGTTCTAGAAAAGGCAGAGGAACCAGATATCAAATTGCCAACATTCGTTGGATCATGCAAAAAGCAAGAGAGTTCCAGAAAAACTTCTATTTCTGCTTGATTGACTATGCCAAAGCCTTTGACTGTGAGGATCACAATAAACTGTGGAAAATTCTGAAAGAGATGGGAATACCAGACCACCTGACCTGCCTCTTGAGAAACCTATGTGCAGGTCAGGAAGCAACAGTTAGAAGTGAACATAGAACAGACTGGTTTCAAATAGGAAAAGGAGTACATCAAGGTTGTATATTGTCACCCTGCTTATTTAACTTCTATGCAGAGTACATCATGAGAAACGCTAGAGTGGAAGAAACACAAGCTGGAATCAAGATTGCTGGGAGAAATATCAATAACCTCAGATATGCAGATGACACCACCCTTATGGCAGAAAGTGAAGAGGAACTAAAAAGCCTCTTGATGAAAGTGAAAGAGAGTGAAAAAGTTGGCTGAAAGCTCAACATTCAGAAAACGAAGATCATGGCATCCGGTCCCATCCCCTCATGGGAAATAGATGGGGAAACAGTGGAAACAGTGTCAAACTTTATTTTGGGGGCTCAAAAATCACTGCAGATGGTGACTGCAGCCTGAAATTAAAAGACTCTTACTCCTTGGAAGGAAAGTTATGACCAATCTAGAAAGTATATTCAAAAGCAGAGACATCACTTTGCCGACTAAGGTCCATCTAGTCAAGGCTATGGTTTTTCCTGTGGTCATGTATGGATGTGAGAGTTGGACTGTGAAGAAAGCTGAGCACCGAAGAATTGATGCCTTTGAACTGTGGTGCTGGAGAAGACTCTTGAGAGTCCCTTGGACTGCAAGGAGATCCAACCAGTCCATTCTGAAGGAGCTCAGCCCTGGGATTTCTTTGGAAGGAATAATGCTAAAGCTGAAACTCCAGTACTTTGGCCACCTCATGTGAAGAGTTGACTCATTGGAAAAGACTCTGATGCTGGGAGGGATTGGGGGCAGGAGGAGAAGGGAACAACAGAGGATGAGATGGCTGGATGGCATCACTGACTCGATGGATGTGAGTCTGAGTGAACTCCGGGAGTTAGTGATGGACAGGGAGGCCTGGCATGCTGCGATTCATGGGGTTGCAAGGAGTTGGACATGACTGAGCAACTCAACTGAACTGAATGTAAGTTTCCATGTTACTCTTTCCATACATCTCACCCTCTCCTCCCCTCTCCCCATGTCCATAAATCTATTCTTTTATGTCTGTTTCTCCATTGTTGCCCTGTAAATAAATTCTTCAATACCATTTTCTAGATTCCATATATGTGTGTTAGAATACAATATTTATTTTTCTCTTTCTGACTCACTTCACTCTGTATAGTAGGTTCTAGGTTCATCCATCTCATCAGAACTGATTCAAAGGTGTTCCTTTTATGGCTGAGTAATATTCCATTGTGTATATGTGCTACGACTTCTTTATCCATTCTTCTTTCAATGGACATCTAGGTTACTTCCATGTTCTAGCTACTGTAAATAGTGCTGCAATGAACAATGGGATACACATGTCTTTTTCAGTTTTGGTTTCCTCAGGGTATATGCCTAGGAGGGGGATTGCTGGTGGTTATATTGCTAGTTTTTTAAGGAATCTCCATAATGTCTTACATAGTGACTATCAATTTACATTCCCACCACACTCTTTTCAGCATGTACTGTTTGTAGACTTTTTGATGATGGCCATTCTGACTAGCATGAGGTGATATCTCATTTTGGTTTTGATTTGCATTTCTCTAATAATGACTGATATTGAGTGTGTTTGTTATCCATCTGTATGTCTTCTTTGGAGAAATGTCTCTTTAGGTCTTTTTCCCACTTTTTAATTGGGTTGTTTGGTTTTCTGGCATTGAGTTGTATGAGCTGCTTGCATATTTGGGAAATTAATCCTTTGTCAGTTGTTTCATTTGCTATTATTTTCTCCCATTCTGAGGGTTGTCTTTTCACCTTGCTTATAGTTGCCTTTGCTGTGCAAAAGCTTTTAAGTTTAATCAGGCCCCACTTGTTTACTTTTGTTTCTTATTTCCATTACTCTAGGAGGTGGCTCATGGAGGATCTTGCTTTGATTTATGTCATCCAGTGTTCTGCCTTCATTTTCTTCTAAGAGGTTTATAGTTTCTGGTCTTACATTTAGGTCTTTAATCCATTTGAGTTTAACTGTGTGTATGGTGTTAGGAAATGTTCTAATTTCATTCTTTTACATGTAGCTGTCCAGTTTTCCCAGCACCATTTACTGAACAGGCTGTCTATGCCCCATTGTATATTCTTGACTCCTTTGTCAAAAATAAGGAACCCACAGATGCATGGGTTTATTTCTGGGCTTTCTATCTTGTTCCATTGTTCTACATTTCTGTTTTTGTGCTAGTACCATACTGTCTTGATGGCTATAATATAATCAGAAGTCAGGAAGGTTGATTCCTCCAGTTTCATTCATCTTTCTCAAGACTGCTTTGGCTATTCAGGGTCTTTTGTGTTTCCATATGAATTTTGAAATTTTTTGTTCTAGTTCTGTGAAAAATGCCATTGGTAATTTGTTACGGATCACACTGAATCTGTAGATTGCGTTTGGTCATATAGTGATTTTCTCAATATTGATTCTTCCCACCCAGGAACATGGAATATCTCTCCATCTATTTATGTCCTCTTTGACTTCTTTCATCAGTGTCTTATACTTTTCTGTGTACAGTTCTTTTGTCTTCTAGGTAAGTTTAATTCCTAGATATTTAATTATTTTTGTTGCAATGGTGAATGGGATTCATTCCTTAATTTCTTTCTGATTTTTGATTGTCAGTGTATAGAAATGCAAATGATTTATATGTATTGATTTTGTATCCTGCAACTTTACTAAATTCATTAACTCTAGTAATTTTCTGATACTGTCTTTAGGGTTTTCTGTTTACAGTATCATGTCATCCGCAAACAGTGATAGCTTTACTTCTCCTTTTCTGATCTGGATTCCTTTTATTTATTTTTCTTCTCTGATTGCTGTAGCTAGGACTTCCAGAACTATGTTGAATAATAGTGGACACCCTTGTCTTGCTCCGGATCTTAGGGGGAATGCTTTCAGTTTTTCACCATTGAGAATAATGTTTTCTGTAGGCTTATCATATATGGCCTTTACTATGTTGAGGTAGGTTCCTTCTATGCCCATTTTTTGAAGAGTTTTAATCATAAATGGGTGCTGAATTTTGCCAAAGGCTTTTAATGCATCTATTGAGATCATCACATGGATTTTTGTTCTCAATTTGTTAATATGGTGCATCACATTGATTGACTTGCATATTATTGAAGAATCCTTGAATTCCTGGAATAAACTCAACTTGATCATGGTGCATGAGCTTTTAATGTGTTGCTGAATTCTGTTTGCTAAAACTTTGTTGAGGATTTTTGCATCTGTGTTCATCAGTGATATTGGCCTATAGTTTTTTTTTTTTATGTTGTCTTTGTCTAGTTTTGGTATCAGGGTGATGGTGGCCTTATAGAATGAGTTTGGAAGTGTTCTTTACTCTGCAATTTTTTTAGAGTTTTAGAAGGATAGGCATTAGCTCTTTTCTAAATGTTTGATAGAATTCTCCTGTGAAGTCATCTGGTCCTGGGCTTTTGTTTCTTGGGAGATTTTTTTATCACTGCTTCAATTTTAGTACTTGTAATTGGATTGTTCATAATGTCTATTTCTTCCTGATTCAGCCTTGGAAGAATTGAACTTTTCTAAGAATCTGCCCATTTCTTCCAGGTTATCCATTTTATTGCCATATAGCGTTTCATAATAGTCTCTTATAATCCTTTGTATTTCTGCATTGTCTGTTGTAACCTCTCCTTTTTCATTTCTAATTTTCTTGATTTGATTCTTCTCTTTTTATTTTTATTTTTTTTCTGGATGAGTCTGGCTAAAGGCTTGTCAATTTTGTTTATCTTCTCAAAGAACCAGTTTTTAGTCTTATTAATCTTTACTATTGTTTCTTTCATTTATTTCTGCTTTTATGATTTCTTTCCTTCTACTATTTTGGTTTGGTTTTTTTTGTTGTTGTTCTTCTTTTTCCAGTTGATTTAGGTGTAAAGTTAGGTTGTCTATTTGATGTATTTCACGTTTCTTGAGGTAGGATTGTATTGCTATAAACTTCCTTCTTAGAACTGCTTTTGCTAAATCCCATAGGTTTTGAGTTGTGTTTTCATTGTCATTTGTTTCTAGAAATTTTCTAATTTCTTTTTAATTTCTTCAGTAACCTTCTGATTATTTAGAAATGTATTATTTATTCTCCATGTGTTTGTGTTTCTTACAGTTTTTTTTTCTTGTAATTAATGTTTAGTCTCTTAGCTTTGTGGTCAGAGAAGATGCTTGATACAATTTCAATTCTCTTAAATTTACTGAGGTTTGATTTGTGACCCAAGATGTGGTCTATCCTGGAGAATGTTCCATGTGCATTTGAGAAGGTGTATTCTTCTGCATTTGGATGGAATGTCCTGAAAATATCAATGAGATCCATCTCATCTAACGTATCATTTAAGATTTGTGTTTCCTTATTAGTTTTCTGTTTTCATGATATGTCCATAGGTGTGAATGGGATGTTAAAATCTCCTACTATTATTGTGTTATTGCCAGTTTCTTTTTATGTCTGTTAGTGTTTGTCTTATGTGTTGAGATGCTCCTATGTTGGGTGCATCAGTTCAGTTCAGTTCAGTCACTCAGTCGTGTCCGACTCTTTGCGACCCCATGAATCGCAGCTCACCAGGCCTCCCTGTCCATCACCGACTCCCGGAGTTCACTCAGATTCATGTCCATCAAGTCAGTGATGCCATCCAGCCATCTCATCCTCTGTTGTCCCCTTCTCCTCCTGCCCCCAATCCCTCTCAGCATCAGAGTCTATGTTGGGTGCATAGATATTTACAATTGTTATGTCTTCCTCTTGGGTTGCTCCCTTGATCATTATGTAGTGTCCTTCCTTATCTCTTGCACTCTTCTTTATTTTAAGGTCTATTTTGTCTAATATGAGGATTGCTGCTCCAGCTTTCTTTTGCTTCCCATTTGCATGGAATATATTTTTCAATCCTCTCACTTTCAGTCTTTATGTGTCTTGAGGTCTGAAGTGGATTTCTTATAGACAGCATAGATACGGGTCTTGTTTTTGTATACATTCAGCTAGTGTGTGTCTTTTGGTTGGAACATTTCATCCATTTACCTTTAAAATAATTATTGATATATATATGCTGCTGCTGCTACTGCTGCTAAGTCGCTTCAGTCGTGTCCAACCCTGTGTGACCCCATAGACAGCAGCCCACTAGTATCCCCCGTCCCTGGGATTTTGACGTGGGGTGCCATTGCCTTCTCCAATGCATGAAAGTGAAAAGTGAAAGTGAAGTCACTCAGTCATGTCTGACTCTTAGTGACCCTGTGGACTGCAGCCCACCAGGCTCCTCCGTCCATGGGATTTTCCAGGCAAGAGTACTGGAATGGAGTGCCATTGCCTTCTCTGTGATATGTGTGTGTGTGTGTGTGTGTGTGTGTGTGTGTGTGTTTCTATTGCCATTTTCTTAACTGTTTAGGGTTGATTTTTTTTAGATCTTTTTTTTCTTCTCTTGTATTTCTTGACTATATAAGTCCCTTTAACATTTGTTGTCAAGCTGGTTTGGTAGTACTGAATTCTTTTAACTTTTGCTTGTCTGAAAAGCTTTTTATTTTCCCCTCAATTTTGAATGAGATCTTTGCCAGGTACAGTAATCTTGGTTGTAGATTTTTCCTTTTCAGTACTTTAAATATATCCTGCCATTCCCTTCTGGCCTGCAGAGTTTGTGCTGAAAGATCAACTGTTAAGCACATGGGGCCATTTTTTAAAAAGGATCAAATAATGACATTTCCAGCCATGGGGAGGAAAGTAGAGGTGATCATTCCAAGTGAAGTAGGAGAAACAGGGCAAGACAACAATCATATGGTATCACTTTTAGGTGGAATCTAAAGATGGAGACAGATAAACTTCTTTACCAAAGAGAAACAGCCTCACAGACTTACGGCTCCCAAGAAGAAACTTATGGTTCCCAAGGAGGAAAAGAGGAGGGCAGGGGAAAATGAGCTGGTTCCGATTTACATATACACACCACTCTTTATAAAATCATCCACAAGGACCCACTGCATAGCACAAGGAACCCTCCTCAACACTCCATAGTAACTTATATCAGAACAGAACCTGAAAAAGAATATGCATATGTCTAGCTATACATGAATCAAGCACCTGGATAGATATCCCCCACCACCCCCGACTCATTACTGTGCTCAGTTTCTCAGTCATGTCTGACTCTACAAACCCCATGGACTGTAGCCTGCTAGTCTCCTCTGTCCATGGAATTTTCCAGGAAAGAATACTGGAGTGGTTTGCCATTTCCTTCTCCAGGGGATCTTCCCGACGCAGGGATCAAGCCTGAATCTCTCACATCTCCTGCATTGCAGGCAGATTCTTTAATGCTGAGCCACACCAGGGAAGACCCACTCATTATTAAATCCATGCTAATGAAACCTACACTGAGGGATCCCCTTCCACCAGTCAGAATGGCCATCATCAGGGATCTCCAAAGAATAAATGGATGTAGGGGAAATGAAATCCTCCTACACTCTGAGTGGGGAGGGACAGGGTGCAGCCACAATGGAAAACAGCAGGGAAGTTTCCTTTAAAAAGTAAAGAGAGGGTCCATGGGTTCCAGAAACCCCACTTCTGGGGCTCAGATCTGGAGAACATCACAGTCTGAAATGACATGTACACCCCTGTTTTCAAGGAAGCATATTTACAATAGCCAAGACACAATGTCCACCAAAATGTCCAGCAACAGGAACATGAAGACTGAGTGGTACACCTACACACTGGACTACTCCTCAGGCTCTGGGGGTGGAATCAGGATGGGAGAATGTGGGCCTCTGACCAGCAGCTGGTTGGAAGAAGGGAGATCATTCCTTAGGGCAGAGGGTTCCTGGAAGTTTGTGGACCCCAGTGCCCTGATGGGCTTCATCCCCAGTGGGGATATAGGCAGGGCCTCAGCCCCTTTGATGAAGCCACAACAGCACTGGACTCAGAAGTCTCCTGATGGTCCCTCAAACTCAGACACCATGTTTTACAAAGAAACAAGAGAATGAAGCTGAGCTCCTGAGGGCCAGTCCTTCCAGCTCTGAGTTGCTTCCAAAAGACCACCATCACCTACACAGGATTGGCTGTGACCCACCTGCCCCCTTCTGGCCTTCCTCCTGGAGATGATTCCAGTGACATTTCCAGCCTGGACACCTCTCCCCAGCCAGATACATCTGTCCATCCACTGCCTCTCCATCTCACCCTGGGGGTTAACAGGACCCTTGGAGGACTGCAATCTTTCTGCTACCCATGCCCAGGAGGCAAACTCACCTTCCCTGGCTGCAGACCCCAGACACCTGGTGTAGCTGAGCAGGAGCCAATGGGGCCTTCCCAGGACAGACCCCATCCCAGATCCTCTGCTGTAGCTCCTTTCTGAAGTATGGAGATAACGGTATCTGATGCACACTCCCTGAGTTGTTTGACAGATGCTAAAACCCCTACTGAATGGAAAAAGTTAAACTACTTGATGAGCATGAACACATAACCCCCAGAGCTTCCAGTGCCTGAGATTTTGTGAGGTTAGCCTCCTGTTACCTCACCAACCAGAGAACCATGTATCACCAGTGGATCACATACTCTATGACCCCCTCCTCATGTGGCCTGTACTGTTGCAGAAACCAGTAATCAAGAAACCAAGCACCACACTCGGAGAGTTGGAGAACTCAGGTTTATTATGCCGATGGGCCCAGAGGAGTTAACACTCCAAGCTCTGAGCCCAACAAAGGGGTTACAGAGTTTTTATAGACAGGCTATAGTGGACAACACTAGCTGGTAATAGGCTGGTTTAAACTAAGGGGTTTCATATGCGTGGGGACAGTGGTCAAG
Organism: Nanger dama; assembly: GCA_917880005.1. Lineage (NCBI taxonomy): Eukaryota > Metazoa > Chordata > Mammalia > Artiodactyla > Bovidae > Nanger > Nanger dama. The sequence continues at coordinate 3,716,444 of CAKJTW010000075.1, forward strand.
ATGTGGGGGGATGCCTGACCTTTACAAGGACAGGCATGATTAAGCAGGTTTGCAGGGGCTGGTTGATTGCAAAGAGCAAGACAAGGGTGGGTGAGATAAGCTCCAGTTCCTAGTACTATAAGTCCCCACTTTCTAAGACTACGTGACCTATGTGATCCTGACTTTGCAAGGAACAAGCTGAGTTACAGAGGTACAATGAGCAGGTTATGTAAAATTTTAACTTTTCCTCTTCAATATAACTGCTTTCCCGAAACCCTTCAGGGAGTTGAGGGTGTAGAGCACAAGCTGCCTGTCCTCTTTGTATCAGTACTTTTATAATTATCGCTTCACTTTCCTTCACCACAACCTGGCCTCAGTAGACTGGCTTTATTGAACCCAGGCATGTGGACCCAAGTTTAGTTCAGTAACACAGGGGCCGCCCAGGCTCCCACTTCCTTGTGCCCCAGTGACTATCAGCACCTCCTCCAGAGCTCATGGGCAGTCTCCACACTAATTCTCCTTTACCCCTAATCCTGTAGTTACTGCTTAAATCATGGTATTGATGACATCCTGAAGAGCCAGTTTTTCAAGGTAGATACTTCTGAACTTGACCATGGGCCACTTTCCATGGGTAGGATGGAGTGACTGTTCTCATGGGCCCCATGGTGGAAGGGCTCACTTCCTGATGAAGCCAGGCCTTGGTCCTTTCCAGGTGATTCCACAGTCCTCAGTCTCTCCAGACCCCTACTCACATGGCTGCTGTCTGTACCACTCTATATGGGACCTTGGTACTCTCCTAAAATGAGCATGATTTTATACACAGCTAATGGGTTTCTCTGGTGGCTGAGATGGTAAAGAATCTGCCTGTAATGCAGAAGACCTGGGCTTGATCCCCTGGGTCAGGAAGATCCCCTGGAGGATAGCTACCTACTGACACCAGTATTCTGGCCTGGAGAATTCCATGGACAGAGGAGTTTGGCAGGCTATAGCCCATGGGGTCACAAAGAGTTGAGCACAACTGAGTGATCTTCACTTTCAATGAATTGAACAGTGGCCTCAAAGATATGTTCCCCTAGAACATGTTAACAAGACATATCTGGGGAAAGGATGTTTGCAGATGCATTTAAAGATGTTGAGGTGAGTTCATCTTGAGTGTGGGTGGCCCTCAATAAATTAGCAGGCTCCTTGTAAGAGACAAAAGAAGGGAGACAGATGCAGAGGACAAGCCGCATGAAGATGAAGGCAAAGATGGTAGAGGGGCACAAGCCCAGGGACCCCTGGAGCCTCAGAAACTGGAAAAGCAGGAAGGACCCCATCCTGGAGACCCTGGACGGCCACACCACCTTGATCTCGGAAATCTGGTCTGCAGGACTGGGGGAAGATGAACTGTTTTAAACCACCTACCTTATGGTCATTTGTTAGAGAAGCCACAGAGAAGTCCCACAGACCCTGTTCTTTAGGATCCTAGAAGTGTGAGTCTCACTAAAGGCAGATGGAGGCTGGATTACAGAACCCTTGGAGTCAACACTGGGCCCTCAGAAATGCTAACGCAGTGGCTGGACCCCAGAATGTTAAGGGGTCAAGTCTGAAGCCCATCCCTAGGGTACTAGCGGCACACGCCTCCCCAGGTTCTTACACCTGTGCACATGGTGTAGTGTCTCGGTCCTGAGAACATTTAATGTCACTGTTTGCATTGCTAATTGAGAACCCACCAGTTATACAGGGAAAACCCAGTTAAGATACTTGCTACACTGATGATCAATTCTGAAGATGGTCAGGGGTAGGGACGTACACGCAGCCAGCAGCTCTTCCTCTGTCTCCACCTCCTTACTCCACCCCCTCCATCACCCTCCCCCAAGGAGCATCCTCAGTGGGAAGTTAGGGGACCATACAGAGGCATCTCTCCGTAAACTTCGGCTGACCCCCGGGCTAGCTGCTCCTGAACCTCATCCATTCTTCCCAGGTAAAACACCTGAATATGAGCAAAGACCTCACAGGCTGGAGGAAAGGGCTTGGAGCCACCCGAGTGACAGCACGCTTGCCAAGTTGACTGGTGCAGGCCAGGCAGGATGGTCCTGACCCGGGGAGGCTCTTCTGGAAGACTTCCGTTTCCCTACCTGAGTCACCTCCCCAGTCCTGGCTCCCACTGTCTTTTCTCTTGCCTCCTTACCCCTGCCCCCGCCCTGGGAGACGTCCAACAGCAGGTACGGGTGACACACCTCTTCCTTATTGCTTCCTCACCCCCGCCTGGGGAGACATCCAACGGCAGGTATGGGTGACATACTGATTCCTTACCTGGTCTAGAAAAGACCTGATCACAGACAGTAACCTGCAAGGCCCTCTCACCAGCCCAGCTCCACACATCCAAGAGAGTATGGTGTAGAGCACAGTGGCAGGCACTCTTACACTTGCTTACAGAGACCTCAACCTAGACACACCTGGGAAGAGCTGGCCAGCCGGGTCAGGTCAGCCAACCTTCCCCCATCAGGGGCTCACAGCTGCAGGAAATGGGCCTTGCTGTGCCCGCCAGGTGCAAGGAATAGGTGGGTCCTGAAGGTCAGGATGGACATGGGGCTAGAGCTCTGGCTTGTTTTCTAATTTTATCTGGCCCTCAAGTGGGAGGTAATTTCAAGAAGACCCTCTCCTAATGAGAAGAACCCAGATGTCAGGGAGAGGAGGGGTGGTGTGTGGAGACAGAGCCCCAGTGCCTGGGTGCAGTGGAAGTCTCTGGAAGAATAGGTGGAAGGAGGCTGCATTGTGAAGCCCAGGGCCACTGACCTGTTCGGGAGCAGCTGTTTGTTAGTTCAGGGCTCTGCACCTGGTTCCTGGCTGCTGAGCCCTGTGGGGTACCTGCTCAGGTGAGCCCCATACCCTTGGAGGAGCCTCCCCACCAGAATGCCCCCGTGGGCAGCACTGGGATGAGATGAGAACCAGGACACACAGTGGGGCCCCTGAGCCCACCCAGGGCCCATCGAGAGTGAGGAGGTGAGGAGGCAGGAGCTGGCCACTGTGCTGCGGGGGCTGAGGGGCCACAGGTATCTGTTGTTTCTTGCATCTGACACCACGGAGGCCTCCCCAGGACAGAGCAGACAGCCTGCCCCAGTCAGGGGGATCTCCTGGTGACCCTGCAGGGGACACGTGAGGGAAGGACCAGGCAAGAGGGGAGTGAGCACCCCAGGCAGAGCCATGGGCCTCGGGCCCGAGGGGGCCTTTCTGGTCTGAGCTGGGAGTGGATGAGCGTGTGATCCATGTGCGTGTGATCCAGGAAAGCAGCCCTGGTGATGTGAGACTGAATCCACTTCAGAGTGACAAGCCTTCTGGATGATCCAGAAACAGGACTGTGAGACGAGAGTCCTGGTGAAAGAAGGTAGATGAGGCCCCCTAAGAGGAGGCTCTGGGAGCTGCCCCAGGAGGGGTTGAAGGGGGCAGATGTGAACGTGCTGTGAATGGGCCATCACCCTGGGAGGGTGGTGGGCACAGACCCCACTCCACGGCTGCACATCTGTCCTGGGTGGGTTACTTGGCTTCTCGAAGCTTCAGCCTCTCAGCCTGCTTGTGGGGTGATGGTAGCATGGACTGACTAGTCATTTGCCCAGAACAGGGCAGAAAGGGGTCTCATGGAAATTCCACAGAACACCATCCATATGGGACTCACGGCCCCTGTTTCCTGCGGGTCTGTCTTCAGGATCCAGAGAGCAAATGTGAGCAGACTTGCAGCAGAGCCTGGGAAGGGCTCCGTTTTGGTGGTTGGTGGAATGACCGCTCTCGTTCCCAGGCCCTGCCAGCATTAGCCCTTCAGGTTCTGGGTCAGGAAGCCTGTGGGGTGTGGGCCCAGCTGTGCCCACCAGGGAGCCCTGGAGGACTTGGCAAGGAAGCACTAGTGTGACCATCACCTGTGCAGAAGTTTCCAACCCAGGGTCCAGTAGGAGCTCTTGCGCTACTGCACATAGGTTTCAAGTCCACAGCACTCATGAGTTCTAGTGGCTTTGTTTTCTACGTGCAAAGTCCTAATACCCAGTACACCCACAGCCCGTGAAAAGACACATCTGATCTGGCTCCAAATGCTGCTTCTGGGTCCCTCCTGACTGCCCTCCCAGCAGCCAGTGTCACCGAGTCAGACTGTCAGGTGGTGTCCAGGCCCCCACCCACCCCACAGACACCACCGTTCCCTTACAGATCGTTACCAAGTTAGTCCTGTGGACCCTGCTCAGGCCCTAGCTTGGCTGAGGCTCTCTGCCTCAACAAGGAAGGTTCCCTTTCTCCATTCGGGTTCAAGCAGGTAATTATGAAACCAAAGCTGAGGCCAACACAGCACAGGCTTTCTTCAGAGGCCAAAGAATGCAGAAGTGGGAACAAAGTTCACAGCTCAACTTCTCGCCCACCTGGAGAGAGTGGTTTGATTTTAAACAGTAAAGACAAAGGGAGGTGGGGCAGGTACATTTAGGAGAAGGGCAGGGTTTTTCAAGATTAGTGGGGTGCCACTTCCTTTTACCTTTTTTTGGTTCTTCGTGTTGGGTCATGGTCAAGGATTGCTATGTTACTTAATGAGTGAGTTAGCAGCAAGCAATGCCGTGAAGAGATCTTAATTCCCTGCTCAGGAATTGAACCTGGGAAGCCTGGATGAGAACCAGGAATCCTAGCCACCAGACCAGCAAGGACTAGAGGCTAGAAGCTAATTTCCCTTGATCTTCGCCCCCAGTAAAAAATGTTTTTATCATGGAAGCAGAAACTGTAAATCCAGATATAAAGTCTATTATTAGACACAAACCATAACAACAAGTGGGAGAGTACATGGAGAAATGGTTTCTTAAGATAGAAGCAAGGCAGAGAAGGGGGTGTGGGCGTCTCCCCTCAACCCCAGTGAGGGGGAGCGCAGTAAAGAGGCAGTTAAGTCATTTATATAGGACAGTTCTTCTGGGTCTTTGTCCTCCTTCAGCCCAATTATCTGGTTTCTTTTCCCACACCTAACCTACCCTGGGACCCTCCCCTGGGTGCACACTCACCCCTCAGCCAAGATGGATCTCAGAGTGAAGGCTTCTGGGAGGATCAAGGCTCATTATGGCCGGGCATTATCGCTTGAGTTCTGACCCACAAGAAAACTTTCTGTGCATGCATACGTAGTGTCTGCCTTGTCCCAAAAGAGTGGGGTTGGGGCAGAGATCCCCTAATCCTTTACTCATACAGGCTTTTTACCCCTCTTTGTCTTTGCCATGACTATCACCTTAAGGTGTTTACAAGAGACAAACACTAGCTATTTACTCTCTGTTATTTCCATTTCAGAGGGCAAACAAGAGGCTGATTATAAATACCTAGACTGAAGCCTACCTATCTCTTCTCTCAGAAATGCTAACAGTTGTAAGCATCCAGCCTGAAGCCCATATCTTAGTGTCCCATGAAATGCAAACAGGAGGCCAGTTATAAATGTCTAATCTGGAGCCCATCTATCTCCTACATCAATGATACACTAAAATCAACATACAATGAGATTCGAGGTCTGTTGGAAGTCAGATTCACTGCCATTGTGGTTCCAGCTGGTTCCATCTGGTTTTGTTTGTAGCTTTCTCTCTTCTCTCTAGACCCTTTACCTTAAAGACTTTTGTTACATCCTGCTAAAGATGTGAACAAGGTTAAAGGGTTGTGAAGAAGGACACTCTTATTAAAGAAGGTTTCAGGTGCTGCTACAGTACCCCTGATCCTTTCTTGAGAATACTGAGTGGAAAGGGGCATTCAGGCAACAGAGCAGACAGCTTGCTCTGGATGATTGTGTAGGGAAGGTGGGGGGGGCAGCAACAGGGGCTCGGCCTGCAACCACAGAACCACTCACAGATCGGCTCCAGAACCACTCCTGAAGTGGCAAGAAGGGGTGTCCCACCTGCTAGACATGGAGGAAGCGGTGGGTTCTGCACGGCCACCTCATCTCGGGGCCTGCTGGGGGGCTCCAGGGCTCAGCACCGGCTGGGGTGCTCACAGCTGAGACGGGCCTCAGGGCGCAGCGGGGAGGCACGGGGTGGGAGGGGCCCTGAGCTGGTCACTCACCACCATGCCTCTCCCCTTGAGGGTGTCTGGGGTGTCTCTTCTCCCAGCGATGAAGGGCAGAGCCCTGACAGTCACCCCCCACCCCAGCTCCCCAGGGAAGCTCACTGGAGACTTGGCACCTAACTGGGGGCTGGTCATGTGATGGTGTCTGCCCTCTGCCTCCAAAATGCCAGTGCCCAGAAGGGGGGCCAGGCTCAGCATGAACCTCATGGTTAATGCAAACAGCATAGGTGCAGGGGCCTGCCCCTAATGGGAGGAAGGCTTTAGATCAGAGCAGGGAGCTTCCCACCAGCTGCATGAGCTTCCTGGGGCAGCGGTGGCAAACGACCACACACGGAGGCTCAGAACAACAGAAGCCTGTCCCCTCTCAGGCTGGAGACCAGCCGTCTGGGGTCAGGGGTGTCCCAGTGCTGCGCTCCCTCCAGAGGCTCCAGCACAGGGTCCTTCCTGCCTCTTCCAGTTTTTGGGCCCCAGGAGTCCCCTGAGCCTGCATTGTTTCATTGTGTCCAAAGGGGTTGAAGTTGACCATGATCAGACAGAGACATTTACTAAGGACAGCCAGCATTATACCATGCAGGAGATAGATGACATACTCAAAATATCCAACGCAAGGGCTGAAAGTCATCTGCATTAACTTGGTTAGATTAATCACTTTGATGTTTGGGCCTGCAGCCCTCCACCCTCAGGCCTCAGCTATCAAAGTGTACCTTTCACAGGAGAGATTTCTTTCCCAAGGAGACAGACAGGAGATGGAACCCTTAAACTTGCCTTTTAATTGTCGTCTTTAACATGATGCTGGGGACTGGAGAAGGACTGGCCAATTTCCAGGACCTGCAATGGTCTGTTTTTGTTTTTGCTTTTTTTTTTCTTCTTCTTTATACTTTTCATTAGCTTTGCCTGTTTACTAGGATGTGGGCCGAAGTTGTTCTTTGTATGCTCACAATTTACTCACTTTAGAAGCCACAAGGAGCCATCAGAGATACCGTGAATTTCGTAAGTTATAGCTAATCAGAAACCCAATGTCCATTATTCAGAATTGTTTTATGTTTTTCCTGAAGCAAATAGTTACTGGAACCACAAAGTAAATAATAAAACTTAATACCTCTACACTATAGCATTTCACATGGATTCACCTGGGCTTTATTTATTTACACACCAGGGTGAGCATCTGAACTGCCCCTTGGTGTGGGCAGCAAAACCTTTCAGTGAGTTCCCCCGAGTTGCGTGGAGAAATAGGAGCATTTTATCTGCATTTAAAACACAGTATGCTGGGTATTCGGAGAAGGCAATGGCACTCCACTCCAGTACTCTTGCCTGGAAACTCCCATGGACGGAGGAGCCTGGTAGGCTGCAGTCCATGAGGTCGCTGAGTCAAACATGACTGAGTGACTTCACTTCCACTTTTCACTGTCATGCATTGGAGAAGGAAATGGCAACCCACTCCAGTGTTCTTGCCTGGAGAATCCCAAGGATGGCGGAGCCCAATGGGCTGCCGTCTGTGGGGTCGCACAGAGTCAGACACGACCGAAGCGACTTAGCAGCAGCAGCAGCAGCAGGCTGGGTATTAGGAATTCACAGATATTGTGACTTTTAATTATCTGAGTTATATATGTGGGTTTCCTCATAGTGCATGTGTGCTCTGGCATGTTCAACTCTTTGTGATCCCATGGACCGCAGTCCAACAGGCTGCTCTGTCAGTGGGGTTTCCCAGGCAAGAAGACTGGAGTGGGTTGCCATTTCCTTCTCCAGGAGATCTTCCCAACCCAGGGAAGCGGAGTTAGGACGAGTCCTGTGGATCAAGGGTAAGGGGGAAGAAGTAATGAAACACAGACCTTTGGGTGTTTGGTGTTTCCCCTGCACCGTTCAGTTCAGTCGCTCAGTTGTGTCCGGCTCTTTGCAACCCCTTGGTCTGCAGCACGCCTGGCTTCCCTGTCCATCACCAACTCCCGGAGCTTACTCAAACTCACGTCCGTCGAGTCGGACATCGATGCCATCCAACCAACTCATCCTCTGTCATCCCCTTCTCCTCCTGTCTTCAGTCTTTCCCGGCATCAGGGTCTTTTCCAATGAGTCTGTTCTTCGCATCCCGTGGCCAAAATATTCCACTGTAATTGACAGTCCGTGCACGGGATTTTCCTAGAGGCTCTGCTTGCCCAAGGAACGAGTTGAGCATGAAGAACTGCTGCCACCTTGTGGCTGTCTCCAGTAAAACAACTTTAAAACCAGTTCCTTAGGAGTCTTACTATTCAGGAGGCCTGTAGTGGTTTCGGTGCTCTGTCGTGTCCAGCTCTTTGTGACCCCATGGACTCTACCCTGCCAAGCTCCTCTGCCCATGGGATTTTCCAGACAAGAATACTGTAGTGGGTTGCCATTTCCTTCTCCAGGGTAAATTCCCGACCCAGGCATAAAACCCAGATCTCCTGTGTAGGAGGCAGATTCTTCACTGACAGCTACCAGAGAAGCTTAATTTTATCCAAAAGGCCTGAGAGGCTGTAAATGGCACCTGCCCTTCAAGTAATGTCCCTGGGAAAATCATCAAAAGAATCCAAAGCAGGGCCCAATTTCAAGAGGTACATTGTACTCACACTGTGTAAAGTCCAAAAGCACTTGGAAATATACTCCACATGACTACCTCCTAAAATGAGGCCAATCAAACCCACCACAAGGAATCACCTCATATTGCTCAGGAAGACCAGTATCAAAAAGATCTACTCAAACTAAGTCCCACAGAGGACTCAGAGAAAAAGGAATCCTCCTTCCCTCTTCGTTCGGATGTTAATGGGTACAGGAAATAAGAAAAGCAGCATAGGGATTTCTTAAAAAAAAAAAAAAAAACTAAGCATAGGAGAACCTCCTGTGAAATGAAAATACCTCCTGCCGTATTAATAAATAAGAAATGTCACAGCCATCAGCGATTTCTGGCCTCTAAATGTGAATGAAGACTCCCAGAACAGCAATCCTGCAGACGCTGCCACCCCTCAAGGTGATTGCTGAGGAGGTGGGGAATGATGCAAGAAGCAAGGTGAACAAGGAAACAGGATTCACCCCAGATAGCTGAAATGCATATGAATTCAGGGAAACCAGAGGCTTACACCTTCCCATACACAGAATGCTAAAGTCCTTAATTTGATACCTGATATTTGATATTCAGAATGCCTGTTGCCTTTGTTGCAAATTTGCTTGCAGCCTGACTTCCCCTCCTGCCTCCTTGCAGCAGTTTTCTCAGAGCTATGAGATGCTATCTCCTGGGCTCAGAGTCCTCAACATTCCCACCAAATAAAATAACTCTCTCCTTCCAGGTTGTGACTATAAATTTTAGTCGACACTTCTGATACGGCTATCTTACTCTCCCACTCCTGGGCTTAGATCCAGAGAAAATCAGAATTTGAGATGACACGTGCACTCCTGTTTTCAGGACAGCATGATTTACAAGAGCCTAGCCATCAGAATCAAGCCAATTGTCTAAAAACAGAAACTGAGAAACTGAAGTCTAAGAGGTACACCTCTCCACCAGAATCCTGCTGAGTCATGAAACAGTACAGAATAATACCAGGGGCCCCAGCATGGATGGCCCCAGAGACTGGAATACTAAGGAAAGTGAGTCAGAGAGAAAAATAACATAAGATAACCCTGCCTGGTGGAATCAAAAATTCATACAAAGGAACTCATTTACACAGGAGAAACAGTCTCACAAACTTACAAAACCAACTTATAATTCTCAAAAAGAAAATGTTAGGGCAGAGGAAGCAATTAAGAGATTGGAATGAACTTCTACACTTGAATAGATATCAAACGGAGAAGCCAAAAGACCCACTGAATGCCACAGGAAAGGCTAGGGAGCATAGTGTAATCACCTCATAGGAAAAGAGAACCCAAAAGAGAACTGATGAATGTTTAAGTGAAACTGAATCAAGTTCTGTACACTGGGAACAAATAGGCCCACACAAATTAACTCCACTCCAACACACAATAACAATGAAATCACAGCAGGAAAAAAAAATCAGCGTGAGGCCTGAAGACAAGTGGTTGCCTTCTGGCTTTCCGCCATAACACCACTTGCAAAGGTGTGCAGATGGGCACGCCATGTTCACAGGGCCTGCAGGGAGGGCAGCCTGTGAGAAACACTTCCCCCTCACAAAGTGTCCTAGGGCTGGTCAGCGAAGAGGAAGTCCTACTTGGGCAGACCTTGGAAACCAATTTCCACAGGTAAGTTTCAAACATTCTAAACAAGTCCCATGAAAGCTGTCAACATCACTAATTGTTTGAGAAATGTTCACCTATGGCTGATTCGTGTCAATGTATGGCAAAACAAATACAGTATTGTAATTTAAAAAATAAATAAATTAATTAATTAAAAAAAAAAAAAAGGAAATCCAAAGTACCACGAGGTATCACCTCACACCAGTCAGAATGGCGTTTGTCGAAAGCTCCACAGACAGTAAGTCGTGGAGAGAATGCGGACGAGAGTGAACTCACCTCCACTGAGGTTGAGGATGGAACTAGGTAAGAGCCACGACAGATGACAGTGTGGAGGTTCCTCAAACCAGGAAAAACAGGGTGACATGGGAAGACTTGCTAACACCATGCGCCAAAAGAAACGCTAAGTAATATAAGGTTCCAAGTGTAAGCACAGATCCCAGGAAATTCCCGAGGAATATTTCAGAAGGACACAGCACTTGCCAGCAATTGCATCAAGTACTTTTTACAAGTACTTCTTAGAATAACAGAAAATAAGCCAGAAATAAGAAACCAGGACCTAATTAATCACAACAGCATTTGCACAGCAAAGGAAACCCTAAAGGAAAGACAAAGACAACCCTCAGAAGAGGAAAAATATTGGCAGAGAAAGATACCCCCTCCATCAAAAATACAAACAACATCCCCTTGGGGGGGCCAGCACCTAGTCTTTGACTGAAAGTTTTCCCTTTTGTTTTCAGGTTCAAAGGATTTGTTAACAAAATAAGCCACTTGTTCTATACAAATAGATAATACCAACATTTATTACAGAATTATCTAGGTGACTTTCAATATACTAATATTAAAAGAAACAAGAAATTAAAACAGCAGAGGATACATGATCAAATTGGGTTTTGACCAACATCCAGATGCAAACAGTGCCAGGAAGTCCCCTGTCACAGCACATCTGGAGTCCCAGTTGGGAACAGGTCCCAGGCAGTAAGTCCAGTCTCTGGTTGAGAGGTCAAAGATTGAAGTTCAGGGTTCCTGCTATTAATCCCAGGATGCAAACTAATAGCTTCATCAATCTGTGAGCAAATTGCAGCTCTGGTTTCATGTTAATGCTGTTTGTTTTGTCTTGTAAAACTTGGAATGTTATTAAGCCTGAGGTTTAGTCGGCCAGCGCCCCTCCAGGGGCTCAAGCATCTCAAGATTTTTCACTTATTTTATATGTCTATTTTAATAGACATCTATTTTAAAAGATGCTTGGTCCTTGGAAGAAAAGCTATGACCAACATAGACAGCATATTAAAAAGCAGAGACATTACTTTGCCAACAAAGGTCCATCTAGTCAAAGCTATGGTTTTTCTAGTAGTCACATGTGGGTGTGAGAGTTGGACCATAAAGAAAGCTGAGTGCCAAAGATTGATGCTTTTGAACTGTGGTGTCGGAGAAGACTCTTTAGAGTCCCTTGGACTGCAAGGAGATCCAACCAGTCCATCCTAAAGGAAATCAGTCCTGAATATTCACTGGAAGGACTGATGCTGAAGCTGAAATTCCAATACATTGGCCACCTGATTCGAAGAACTGACTCATTGAAAAAGACCCTGATGCTGGGAAAGATTGAAGGCAGGAGGGGAGGGGGACAACAGAGGATGAGATGGTTGCCTACTCTTGCTGGGGCTTGGGGAGGCAACTACCCCGGGTTCCCCATGGCCCAGTCAGAGGCGGCCTACTCTTGCTGGGGCTTGGAGGAGGCAGCCCTCTGGGATGCCCCATTGCCCAGCCAAAGGCAAAAACAGCTCATCTCAACAAATGTCCTATGGGTAGTCATCAGAAAAGATAACATGAACTCATCCATGAAAAGAAAGCACATGAAAAGAGGTCAATTTCGCTAAAGATGAGAAATGCAAATCAAAACCATAGGAAGGAACGGCACTTAGTATGGCCATTGCCAGAAACTTGACAAACAACAACTGATGGAGAAGGCGTGGGGAAAGGGGGCCTGAGGCTGGCGATAGGTATTGGTGAGAGACACTATGAAGGATGGCGGGAGGCTTATTAAAACAAAGAAAGTGAGAATGAGGTTAGAACACTAACACCATACATGAAATGAGCTCCAGATCATAAATATCTAGAGGTCAGGAGGGCTTCTATGAAAGTCTTAAGGAAAACATATGCAGGATACGTGAGGATATAAACTACAAGGTCTTTTGGGGTTTAGATGACTTCATTGCAAGGTCTTTTGGAATCCATCTCCTAGAGCAATGGGAAATAAGCCAAAATCAGGAAAATGCAAACTAACTTCAATTTCAAAGCAGGTGTCCAAAAAAGGAATCTTTCAGGAATGAAGAAGGCAACCCAGAATGCAAAGAAATATTTGCAAACCAAAATACCCACAAGCAATTCATATCCAAAACCAACAAAAACCTCACAGTCTGATAATATTTCAATAAAGTGGATTCCATAAAATTATTGCATCCTTCTGTTCAGTTCAGTTCAGTCACTCAGTTGTGTCTGACTCTTTGCAACCTCATGGACTGCAGCCCGTCAGCTTCCCTGTTCATCACCAACTCTCAGAACTTGCTCAAACTCATGTCCATTGAGTCGGTGATGCCATCCAACCATCTCATCCTCTGTCGTCCCCTTCTCCTCCTGCCTTCAGTCTTTGCCAGCATCAAAGTCTTTTCCAATGAGTCAGTTCTTCGCATTAGGTGGCCAAAGTAATGGGAGTTTTAGTATCAGTCCTTCCAATGCATATTCAGGACTGATTTCCTTTAGGATGGACTGGTTGGATCTCCCTACAGTCCAAGAGCCTCTCAAGGGTCTTCTCCAAAACCACAGTTCAAAGGCATCAATCCTTGGGTGCTCAGCTTTCTTTATGGTCCGACTCTCACATCCATACATGACTACTGGAAAAGCCATAGCTTTAACTAGATGGGCCTTTGTTGGCAAAGTGATGTCTGCTTTTTAACATGCTGTCTAGGTTGGTCATAGCTTTTCTTCCAAGGAGCAAGTGTCTTTTAATTTCATGGTTGCAGTTAGCATCTGCAGTGATTTTGGAGCCCAGGAAAATTAAGTCTGTCATGGTTTCCATTGTTTTCCCATCTCTTTTCCATGAAGTGATGGGACTGGATGCCATGATCTTCATTTTCTGAACGTTGAGTTTTAAGCCAGCTTTTTCACACTCTTTCACTTTAATCAAGAGTCTCTTTAGTTCCTCTTATAAGGTGACTGCAGAGAAAGAGAGTGAGCCGGGTAGTCAGGCAAGAAAAGGGAAATTTATTAGAAGGAAAAGAGAGGGTGTCTGGCCCTTAAGGAGAACCAGCATCCTCCTTTTCTGACGGAGTCCTTCTTTTATCCCACCAATGGAAATTTCTCTGAAAGGATGGTCATGTAGCCAGAGGTCTGGAATCTGGTGGTCTTGCAGCTTTGAGAAGATAGGTGCCAGTGAGATAACAGGATGCGACTTGGGCAATTTGGTCAGTCTCACGGATCACTGTGATTTTATTTTTTGCGAGGTCGACATAAGGAGTCATCTTATCAATAAGACCCCATGTGGGCCCTATAATTCCAGCCTTTTTGATTTAGGATAAGGGCTTCAGCAATACGTGAACTATGAACTTCCAGATGTTCAAGCTGGTTTTAGAAAAGGCAGAGGAACCAGAGATCAAATTGCCAACATCTGCTGGATCATCAGAAAGGCAAGAGAGTTCCAGAAAAACATCTATTTCTGCTTGATTGACTATGCCAAAGCCTTTAACTGTGTGGATCACAATAAACTGTGGAAAATTCTGAAAGAGATGGGAATACCAGACCACCTGACCTGCTTCTTGAGAAACCTATACGCAGGTCAGGAAGCAACAGTTAGAACTGGACATGGAACAACAAATTGGTTCCAAATAGGAAAAAGAATATGTCAAGGCTGTATATTGTCACCCTGCTTATTTAACTTCTATGCAGAGTACATCATGAGAAACACTGGGCTGGAAGAAGCACAAGCTGGAATCAAGATTGCCAGAAGAAATATCAATAACCTCAGATACGCAGATGACACAACCCTTATGGCAGAAAGTGAAGAGGCACTTAAAAGCCTCCTGATGAAAGTGAAAGAGGAGAGTGGAGAAGTTGGCTTAAAGCTCAACATTCAGAAAATGAAGATCATGGCATCTGGTCCCATCACTTCATGGGAAATAGATGGGGAAACAGTGGAAACAGTGTCAGACTTTATTTTTGGGGGCTCAAAATCACTGCAGATGGTGATTGCAGCCATGAAATTAAAAGACGCTTGGTAAAGTGTCTGTCTACAATGCGGGAAACCCGGGTTCGATTCCTAGGTCGGGAAGATCCTCTGGAGAAGGAAATGGCAATCCACTCCAGTACTATCACCTGGAAAACCCCATGGACAGAGGAGCTTGATAGGCTACAGTCCATGGGGTCACAAAGAGTTGGACACGACTGAGTGACTTCACTTCACTTACTCCTTGGAAGAAAAGTTATGACCAACCTGAGATTGCATATTGAAAAGCAGAGACACTACTTTGCCAAAAAGGTCTGTCTAGTCAAGGCTATGGTTTTTCCAGTGGTCATGTATGGATGTGAGAGTTGGACTGTGAAGAAAGCTGAGCACCAAAGAACTGATGCTTTTGAACTGTGGTGTTGGAGAAGACTCTTGAGAGTCCCTTGGACTGCAAGGAGATCCAACCAGTCCATTCTGAAGGAGATCAGCCCTGGGATTTCTTTGGAAGGAATGATGCTAAAGCTGAAACTCCAGTACTTTCCCACCTCATGTGAAGAGTTGACTCATTGGAAAAGACTCTGATGCTGGGACGGATTGGGAGCAGGAGGAGAAAGGGACGACAGAGAATGAGATGGCTGGATGGCATCACCAACTCGATGGACGTGAGTCTGAGTGAACTCCAGGAGATGGTGATAGACAGGGAGGCCTGGCGTGCTGCGATTCATGGGGTCGCAAAGAGTCAGACACGACTGAGGGACTGAACTGAACTGAACTGAAGGGCCAAAGGTCAATCTTCTGTAACTGCTAACTGCAGGACAGGAACATCATAGAGGTAAGGTAAGAAAAGGCTGGAATGCAGGTCCAGGGGATTTGTGTGGGGTCGAGGTTTTTGATAATCTGAGTTAAAAGTAGCTTGCGGATAGTTCGATTGGTGAACATTTGTAAGCGATCCTGAAGAAATTTTGAAAAAAGACATGTTGAACATGGGCTGAAAGTTAGAATAAGGGTAAGTAAAAGGAGATGACCTAGAAAGGGTGAGGCCCAGGCCATCCAATTCCAATTGCTTAACCAGTATTCCCATGAATTACTGAGGTGTTGACACATTCTCGAAGCCCTGTTTGTCAGACTTCTTGTTGCTTCCTTTACAATGCCTGATTTATTGGCATAGAAACAGCAGGTTTCATCCAAAAATAGGCATAGGCCTCTTTTTCTGCTGTGAGGAGGTCTAATCCTCTTCTGTTTTGGAGGACCACAGCTGCCAGGGACTCTAGCTGGTTTGGGATAGTGATAAGGCTGTTAGCTATTTCTTCTAGGCTGTCAGTGAAGTGTGAAGTGTGAAATTTGAACTGTAAAAGAAGAGGGAGTAAGAGTAAAATCATGATGTGATGTCTCATGTCTAAGGGGAGAAAATGATAAAAATAAGAATTCAGGTGTAGAAATCAATTTGGATTGGTGTGAACTCTATGAAATCTCCCCTGAGCCAAAGATCAGTTATAAAATCAAAGAGTAAGGGGAGATCAGTAACAGTGGTATTTCCAGGAAAAGTAAGGGCTTGTGTGAAGGAAAGTGGATAATGAATTCATCTAGGTTGATCACAGTAAGAGGAGGGCCACGCCCACAAAAAACAAGAAGAAGCAGGTAAAACAGAGAGAATGCTTTTGAATGATAGTCCACTCGGGGAGACACAGAGTAAATTCCTACTGTGAATAGGGTAAGTAGGGGAAATCCCAGTCCAATTAGTAACCAATACATCTGTTTTTGTTTTACTTACTGATATTTGGTTTTGGCTGTTCTGTTTCTTCTGGAATTCAATCCAGTCAAAGCCTAGTGGGTCCCAGAGCAGTGCTGGTGTAGCAAGAAGCGTCTGAGCGGCGGATGTTTCTTGGCAGAGATGGAGAGTCTCCTGGGGCCCACTTTAATCTAGAGATATGAAACCAAGAGGAATGACTTGCTAGTTTAGCAGCTGTTGGTATGGTTAGAATGACCTCAAACAGACCAATCCATCAAAGTTGCAGATCCTTATGGTATAAGGTTTTAAGCAGGACTCCATCTCCAGGTATGAGTGTTAAGTCAGCTGAATTCGTTTGATGAGGCTTTGAGAGAGAGTGATCTGCATGTTCTCTCATGAGCTGTCTAATAAGGTTAAGGGTGGGAAGATAATCTCCCAGCAAGGGGCTCACAGTAGGGAACTGACCTAAGAGAAAAGGGCATCCATACATGAACTCAAAAGGACTGAGGAAATATGGGGCCCGTGGAGTAGCCCTAATGTGAGTCCAAGTCATGGGAAGGCGGAGTTCGGTCCATGGCCTTTGTAGTTCTAGAGAGAGTTTGGTTAGGTGCGTCTTGAGAATAGAATTTGCCTTTTCTACTTTTCCCGAGGATTGGGGTCTATAAGGAATATGTAAATTCCAGTTTATGCCAAGGGATTGGGCTACCTGTTGAGTGATTTGGGAGATAAAAGCTGGCCCATTATCGGACTGGAGATAGAGTGGGAGGCCAAAGCGAGGGATGATTTCTCCTATGAGAAACTGTGCTACCTCTGAGCCAGTTTCTGATCTCATGGGAAAAGCCTCAATCCACCCTGAAAAAGTGTCTACTAGGGCAGGCATGTGTTTTATTTTTCTTGTTGGAAGCATGTGAGTGAAGTCAATTTGCCAGTCCTCTCCTGGGATATGTCCTCAAGCCTGATGTGTTGGGAATGAGAGAATAGGCTTTAGGGCTCCCTGCAGTGAGACTGGGGAGCAGATAAAGCATGAGTGAGTGACTTGTAGGAGTGAAAGAAGATTAGGATAGGTGATAAGAGGTCTTAAGAGATGATACAGAGGTTTGGCACCTATGTGTAGGGCCTGATGAATGTCTATAAGAATCTGTGTGGCCTGAGATTGGGGAAGGACATAGCAGCCCTGTTTTTGTAACCAATCTCCTTGTGGTTGTGCTCCCTCTTATAATAATCATATTTTGTTTTGTTTTGTTTTTTTCAGAGAGATAAAGGGGCTTTATATTCAGTTCTGTTCAGTTCAGTCACTCAGTCGAGTCTGACTCTTTGTGACCCCATGGACTGCAGCACGCCAGGCCTCCCTGTCCATCACCAGCTCCCAGAGTTTACTCAGACTCATGTCCATTGAGTCAGTGATGCCATCCAACAATCTCATCCTCTGTTGTCTCCTTCTCCTCCTGCCTTCAATCTTTCCCAGCATCAGGGTCTTTTCCAATGAATCAGCTCTTCTCATCAGGTGGCCAAAGTATTAGATATTCAGCTTCAACATCAGTCCTTCCAATGAATATTCAGGACTGATTCCTTTAGGATGGACTGGTTGGATCTTCTTGCAGGCCAAGGAACTCTCTAGAGTCTTCTCCAACACCACAGTTCAAAAGCATCAATTCTTCGGTGCTCAGCTTTCTTTATGGTCCAACTCTCACATCCGTACATGACCACTGGAAAAACCATAGCCTTGACTAGACAGGCTTTATGTTGGGGATTACTGTAAGCTGTTGAGCTGGTGATGGGAGTGAGGCTTGCTTTGCTTCTCTGTCTGTGGCATCATTGCCCTGTGAAATGGAGTCTGAGGCCAGCTGGTGACCTCAGCAATGTATGATGCCTACTTCAGCTGGCATGTTAGAATAAAAGTTGGAGCATAAGTGGGGTGTTAGTTAGAGGAGAGCCTTCATTAGATAGGACCCTCATTCCTTCCAAATGGCAGCATGTGAGTATATGATGTGGAAAGCATATGTAGAGTCAGTGTATATATTTGCTCTCTTGTTAGCTGCAAGGGTAAGGGCTCTAGTTAGCGCAATAAATTCTACCTTTTGGGAAGAAGTTCCCAAGGGGAGAGGTTGGGATTCAATAATTTCAGTGTCAGAGACAATTGTATATCCAGCTACATTTTTTCCTTCTGATGTCGTAGAGGAGCTGCCATCAATATACCAAGTAAAGTCAGGGTTATTTAAAGGGGTTGAGGAAATGTGGGAGAAGTTGGGCATCAGGTCTTCTAATGCCTCTTTGCAAGTATGGATGGGGGCTCAGAAGAATTAGGGATAAGTGTAGCAGGGTTGAGAGTAGGACAGCGTTCAAAGGAAAACTCAGGAGATTCGAGAAGGGTGATATGAATTAGTTGAATGCATGAAGGAGATAGAAGGGTCAGGGATTTGAGAGACAGTAAGTCCTTAAAATCATGTGGTTAACAAATGACAGTGGGTGCTCCAAAAGTAAGTTTTTACTTTCCTGAGTGAGGAGTGCAGCTGCTGCCAGAGCACATAGGCGGGCTGGCCATCCTTGAACTGTGGGATCTCATTGCTTTGATAGATAAGCAACAGGGGTGAAGGAGGGGCCCTGATTTGATCCCAAAACTCCTAGGACAATTTCATGCCTCTCAGTAGTGTAGAGTATAAAGGGGCGAGAAAGGTCAGGAAGTGTTAGAGCTGGGGCTGAGAGAATGGCTTGCTCAAGGGCGTTAAAGGCTGAATGGATATTTGATTTTAGCTCTAGGGGTTCTGAAAGATCTCCTTGGGTGGCTTGATATAGGAGTTGTGCCAAGAAGGTGAAATTAGCAATCCAGAGGCATAGATTCCAGCTAACCCCAAGAAGGACTGAATCTCTGTTTTTGATGTAGGGAGTGGTAGGGTAGATATAAGGGACTTTCTATCAGGTAGTATATATCTTTTTGTTGGTGTTAAAAGGACTCTGAGATAGGTGATTCTAGGAAGAGAGAGCTGAACCTTGGTGGGAGATACTCAATAGTCCTGATCGGCTAGAAAATGGAGGAGTTGTATAATGTGTTGTTGAGAGTGTGTAAGCGAAGGACTACAAAGGAGGAGCTCATCCACATATTGGAGGACAGTACTCAGAGTAAGATCAAGAGAGGTTAGGTCTGATGCTAAAGCTTGGCCAAAGAAATGAGGGCTATCACAAAAGCCTTGTGGGGGGACTGTCCACGTTAGCTGTTGGGAGCAATGACTGTCTGGATCAGTCCAGGTAAAGGCAAAGAGGTCTTGAGAGTCTGGGTGTAAAGGAATAGTAAGAAGGCATCTTTGAGGTCTAGAACAGTGAAGTAGATAGTGGAAGAGGCAATGAGAAAGAGAATATAAGGATTGGGAACTACTGGGTATATGGGGATAACAGCCGCATTGGTAAGTCTCAGGTCCTGGACCAGGCGATAGGAACCATTTGACTTTTTGACAGGAAGGATGGGGGTGTTATAGTGAGAGTGAGTTGGGCGCAAGAGGCCCTGACATAGGAGTTTAGTTATGATAGGCTTTAACCCTTGTTGATGTTTTTGGGAGATGGGGTATTGTGGAAGACTGGGGGAATTTAGAGGGGTCTTTGAGACAGATATGAATTGGAGCATGGTGAGAGGCAAGAGATAGGTTGTCTGTATCCCAAACTATAGAGTTTACAGATGAGGAGGGCAATGGGGCAGGAGAAGAGGAGGTGGGGTTGAGGAGCAGTAGCCATGCTAGTGGGCTTGGGATAGTAATAGAGAAACTTTGAATTTTGAGAGAAAATCTCTCCCAAGAATAGGAGTGGAGCATTTGGGGAGTATGAGAAAAGAATGGGAAAATGGGATATCTTGAAGTGTGCAAGGCAGAGGCTTGGTTATTCATGGTGAAGATATTAAACTGTCAACCCTCATAACAGAGACCTGAGAGACCTTGGTTTTTCCAGAGTAGATAGATGGGCATAGCAGAGTAACTGGCTGCCTTGTCGATAAGAAAGGAAAGTGGCTTGCCTGCCACTCTAAAAGGTACCCTGGGCTCCTTAGAGGTGATAAGAATCGGGGCCTGGGGCCCTGGGCAACTTCAGTCTTCAGCAGTGAGGAGGCTGGGCAGAGCTGGGTCAGAGGACTCCTGCTAAGGACCAGGAGGGGATGTCCAGATCCCTGGAGGGGGATATGGGCAGTCGACCTTCCAATGTCCCTTTATGCCACAGGTGGGACGTGGACCTGGAGGGGGTCTTGGCTTTGGGCATGAGCGGGCTCAGTGGCCTTCTTTGCTGCATTTGAAGCAGGGCCCAGGTGGCTTCCTGTCTTTGTTGGTGGATGGAGGTTTGGAGCCATGTTGGCCAGTGGCTAAAAGGTGGTATTTGGCCTGATCTTGTTGGGCCTTCTCTAGCTTTGCCTGTTCTTCCCGGTTATTGAAAATCTTAAAGGCTAAATTTAAAAGGTCTTATTGAGGGCTTTGAGGGCCTTCTTCTATCTTGTTTAGTTTCTTTTGGAGTATCTGGGGATGATTGGAAGATAAAATGGGTGTTAAGGACAATGGTGCCCTCTGCTGAAGTGAGGTTTAATTTTGTATATTTTTGTAGCGCTTCCATTAACCTGGTAGAAATTGTGCCGGGTTTTTGTCTAGCCTTTCCCAGAGCTTATCAAGGCCCACAATGAAGCAAGCAATCATATGATTACGGGCTGCTCACCCAGGTCTCCCTGCCTGATCATCCCAGTTGGGATCATCTCGGGGGACAGCCGTGGCCCCTGCGGGCTTAGTGTCCTCTGTCCTGTGTATCTCATCAGCATGCACCCAAGAGGGTTCCCATACCTGTTCTTTTTCTTCTGGGAGAAGAGTGGAGGAAAGTATGATGTAAATATGCCATGTTAAGTCATAAGACTGGGTAAAATACTTGAATTCTTTTAGATAATTATCAGGGTCTGAGGAGAAGAAGCCAAGATGCTTTTCAACCTGAGATAGATCAGTGAGGGAGAATGGGACGTGAACCGAACAATGCCTTCTGCTCCAGCTAGTTCTCGTAAAGGGAGGAGTGGAGCAGGGGAAGGAGTGGGGTCCTGCGGTGAAGTTTCCTGTTTTAAATTTGTTCAGAACCAGGTACGGGGAGGGAATCTTGGAAGGTCAGGGTAAAGCCATAGTATCGGTCCTCTCCACCCCTTCCTCCTGAGGTATAATGACAAACACTTCTCCAGACACTGTCCAATGTCCCTTGGGGGACAAAACTGCTTCCAGTTGCACCACTGGCTGCAAGCAGATTTTAGGTCCCCGGGGTATTTAGTGAGAACACCTGACAGGAGAGGCTCTGAGCTATGCACTGGGGCTCTGACAGCGAAGAGGGTAAATGCTCTTCTGTCTTCATGCAGCCTGGTCTGGCGGGGCAGGGAAGTCTCCAGGCTGTGGGGAGACCCTGGAACGGGTGTCATGCTCGGGTCCTGGCAGGAGTCAGGTGTCCTCTGGACCTATTACTCTGAGGACATGTAAACCGTGGAAGGACCCAATCATTTCTCAGTACACCGTGTTACCTTGACCTTTTGCCCCCTGAGATAAGTGGGGAGATGAGCACTTCCACTTGGGGATAGAGAGCTTCTGCAGCACAGGCTCATAAGGAGCCGGAGAAATGAAGAGTTGAGTATAAAATGGGCCCCAGAGCAGAATAAAATAATTCTTAGTGCTGACGTACCATCTACTTTTGGGGTGATGATTTGAGCATTTTTAAAATTGGTTTCTTCATGGCTACCATACCCATGAGTAAGAATGTCATCAGGGAGAGCCAGATCTGGTGCCTCATGTTATCTCTCTTACTACTTGATTTTCTTTTGCAGTCCAATTTTTACTTTAGTAAAATCAGAATATACACAGCACCTGCAGTGCTATTAGCACTCAATGTTTTCACATTTCTCTGAGGTGTTTATATTGTAATAGGATTATCAGAACATTCTAAACACAGTTTTCCTTGAGAGTAGAAAAAGGAAGAAAGTGGTTCCTTCCTTAAAAGGAATGCATTGATAGGATGTTAACCTGCTAGGTGGGCTTCCCTGGTGGCTCTGACGGTAAAGCGTCTGCCTGCAGTGCAGGAGACCCGGGTTCGATTCCTGGGTCGGGAAGATCCCCTGGAGAAGGAAATGGCAATCCACTCCAGCACTCTTGCCTGGAAAATCCCATGGACGGAGGAGCCTGGAAGGCTGCAATCCATGGGGTCGCTGAGGGTCGGACACGACTGAGCGACTTCACTTCACTTCTCTTCTAACTTGCTAGGCACTATAGCCTAGAGATGAAGAGTTCAGATTAACAGTGGACTATTTGGGTTCTGGCTCAGCTACTTTTTAGCTGTGCAGTTTCAAGAAACTTACTTGACCTCTCTGTACTTTTTTTTTTCCCCACTAGTAAAATCAAAATACTGACAGTACTTGCCTCATCAGTTCGTGAGAAGGAAAAAAAATTTGAACAGAAACTGACATATGAAAATCACTTATTAAGTTTTCAAAATAAATTCTGACGAGTCTGGGAATTACTGGGTCACTTGCATGAGGTCCTAGCTCATCGGAGGCATGAGCATATTTTTCGCAAAGCACTGTGTTTAGTAGACCAGGCTATGCTCCTTTAAGCCTCTTCACACCTTTCTCACAGAAGCACAGGCCTAGAACTAGCTTGTGTAACCTATAAAATGGGGGAAAATGAACATTATTTTGGAGAAGGGAATGGCTACCCACTCCAGTATTCGGCCTGGCGATTTCCGTGGACATAAGAGCATGGTGGGCTACAGTCCCTGGGGTCGCAAAGAATTGGACGTGATTGTGCAACAAGCATTATTGCACTATCACACTATCACAGTAAACATTATTTACCCAAGATCAAGCACTTGAACCAGAAGACTTATGGAAGATCCATTGCCAGCTCCAAAATCTCTGGTATTTTGAATCATTCTTGATTCTTACAAAGTCATTTTAGATTCTTTGGCTCTATAAAATATGAACAACTGATTTCATCCCCAGTATATTGCTAAAATATTAGGTGAGGTTTAAAGAAAAGTGCTTTAGCTTAAAGAAGGAGTACTTTGTGAGTAAGTTGGGATAAAAATATACCTTGAGTGATTAGCTAAACACTCCTGGACTCATTTTTCTTTCTCCCTTAAGATTTTTCTCTCCTTTTATTTGTTCTGGTGTATTTCCCTTCCTCCGCTAATTCCTCAAGTCCCAGTCAATACCCTTCAGAATACAGGTTCTGGATGTTTCTTCCCTCAGAAGCAGGGCAGTTAAGCTGCAGTGCATACTCGCCTGCAGTGTCTAGGCTGGTAGTTATCAGAGGAGCAGAACAGGGGTCTTGTAGAGTTGGGCATCACCCTTCTCCTCAACTAGTAGAGACAGCCTGTGTCTGTTGATTGTGGACTTGAGGCTTAAACATGGCAGGATATCTACAACTTCCTGAGCTTCCTTATGCATCTTATGGTTACTTAATCCTCTTGGAACCCACGAGAGGGAAATCAGAATCCCCATGGTTGATATGAGCAATATATTCACAAGTTGATTTCTGAAAAGAAATTTCTTCATTTCAATTCAGTCACTCAGTCGTGTCCGACTCTGAGACCCCTGGACTGCAGTATGCCAGGCCTACCTGTCTGTCCATCACCAACTGCCAGGGTTTATTCAAACTCATGTCCATCAAGTCAATGATGCCATCCAACCTCTGTCAAAGTAATGTCTCTGCTTTTTAATATGCTGTCTAGATTTGTCATAGCTTTTCTTCCGTGGAACAAGTGTCTTTAATTTCATGACTGCAGACACCATCTGCAGTGATTTTGGAGCCTAAGAAAATAAAGCCTGCCACTGTTTCCATTGTTTCCCCCATATATATGCCATGAAGTGAATTGACCAGAAGCTATGGTCTTAGTGTTTTGAATGTTGTGCTTTTCAGTTCAGTTCAGTTCAGTCATTCAGTCATGTCTGACTATTTGTGACCCCATGAACTGCAACACGCAGGCCTCCCCATCCATCACCAACTCCTGGAGCCTACCCAAACTCATGTCGATTGAGTCAGTGATGCCATCCAACCATCTCATCCTCTGTTGTCCCCTTCTCCTCCTGCCCTCAATCTTTCCCAGTATACAGGGTCTTTTCAAATGAGTCAGCTCTTCGCATGAGGTGGCCAAATATTGGAGTGTCAGCTTCAACATCAGTCCTTCAAATGAACACTCAGGACTGAACTCCTTTAAGATGTACTGGTTGGATCTCCTTGCAGTCCAGGGGACTCTCAAGAGTCTTCTCCAACACCACAGTTCAAAAGCATCAATTCTTCAGCACTCAGCTTTCTTTATAGTCCAACTCTCACATCCATACATGACCACTGGAAAAACCATAGTTTTGATTAGACTGACCTTTGTTGACAAAGTGATGTCTCTGCTTTTTAATATGCTGTCTAGGTTGGTCATAACTTTCCTTCCAAGGAGTAGGCATCTTTTAATTTCCTAGCTGCAATCACCATCTGCAGTGATTTTGGAGCTCAAAGAAATAAAGTCTGACACTGTTGCCACTGTTTCCCCATCTATTTGCCATGAAGTGATGGGACCAGATGCAATGATTTTAGTTTTCTGAATGTTGATCTTTAAGCCAGCTTTTTAGCCAGCTTTTTCACTCTCCTCTTTCACTTTCATCAAGAGTCTCTTTAGTTCCTCTTCATTTTTGCCATAAGGGTGGTGTCATTTGCATATCTAGGGTTATTGATATTTCTCCCAGCAATCTTGACTCCAGCTTGTGTTTCATGCACTCTGGCATTTCGCACGATGTACTCTGCCTTTAAGTTAAATAAGCAGGGTGAAAATATACAGCTTTGACGTACTGTTTTCCCAGTTTGGAAGCAATCCGTTGTTCCTTGTCTGGTTCTTGACCTGTGTACAGATTCCTCAGGAGGCAGGTAAGGTGGTCTGGTATTCACATTTCTTGAAGAATTTTCCAGTTTGTTGTGATCCACACACGCAAAGGCTTTGGCATAGTCAGTGAAGCAGAAGTTGATGTTTTTCTGGAACTCTCTTGCTTTTTCTGTGAACTGAACCAACAAATATTGACAATTTGATCTCTGGTTCCTCTGCCTTTTCTAAATCCAGCTTGAACATCTCGAAATTCTTAGTTCACAAACTGTTGAAGCCTGGATTGGACAATTTTGAACATTCCTTTGCTAGCATGTGAGATGAGTACAGTTGTCGATATTTTGAACATTCTTTGACATTGCCTTTCTTTGGGATTGGGATGAAAGCTGACCTTTTCCAGTCCTGTGGTCACTGCTGAGTTTTCCAAATTTGCTGGCATATTGCGTGCAGCACTTTAAAGCATCATCTTGTTAGGATTTGCTCATCTGGAATTCCATCACTTCCACTAGCTTTGTTTGTAGTGATGCTTCCTAAGGCCCACTTGACTTTGCATTCCAGGATGTCTGGCTCTAGGTGAGTGATCACACCATTGTGGTTATCTGGGTCATAATATCTTTTTGCATAGTTCTTCTGTGTATTCTTGTCTCCTCTTCTTAATATTCTCTGCTTCAGTTAAGTCCATACCGTTTCTGTCCTTTATTGTGCACCTCTTTGCATGAAATAGTCCCTTGATATCTCTAATTTTCTTGAAGAGATCTCTAGTCTTTCCCATTCTATTGTTTTCCTCTATTTCTTTGCATTGATCAGTTAGGAAGACTTTCATATCTCTCCTTGCTATTCTTTGGAGCTCTGCATTTAAATGCATATAGCTTTCCTTTGCTTCTCTCATCTATTTGTAAGGCCTCCCCAGGCAACCATTTGCCTTTTTGCATTTCTTTTTCTTGGGACTGTTCTTGATCATTGCTTCCTGTACAAAGTCACAAACCTCTCCATGGTTTTTAGGGACTCTATCTATCAGGTGTAATCCCTTGAATTTATTTTTCATTTCCACTGTTTAATTGTAAGGGATTTGATTTAGGTCATACCTGAATGGTCTAGTGGTTTTCCCTACTTTCTTCAATTTTCCATAGTCATGTATGGGTTTGAGGTTTGAGCTATAAAGGAAAGCTGAGCCCCAAATAATTGATGCTTTTGAACTGTGGTTTTGGAGAAGACTCTTGGACTGCAAGAAGATCAAACCAGTCAATCCTTAAGGACATCAGTCCTAAATATTCATTGGAAGGGCTGATGCTGAAGCTGAAACTCCAATACTTTGGCTACCTGATGCAAAGAACCAATTCATTGGAAAACACTCTGATGCTGGGAAAGATTGATGACAGGAGAAGAGGGCGACAGAGGATGAGATGGTTGGATGATATCACCGACTCAATGGACATGAGTTTGAGCAAGCTCTGGGAGTTGGTGATGGACAGGGAAGCCTGGCATGCTGCAGTCCATGGGGTCACAAAGAGTCAGTCATGACTGAGTGATTGAACTCAACTGAAATGAATTCTGAACTTTACTATAAGGAGTTCATGACCTCAGTCACAGTACTCCTGATCTTGTTTTTGATGACTGTATAGAGCTTCTCCATCTTTGGCTGCAAAGAATATAATCAATCTGGTTTCAATATTGACCATCTGGTGATGTTCATGTGTAGAGTTGTCTCTTGTGCCGTTGGAATAGGATATTTGCTATGACCAATGCTTTCTCTTGGCAAAACTCTGTTAGCTTTTGCCCTGCTTCATTTTGTACTTCCAGGACAAACTTGCCTGTTACTTCAGATATCTCTTGACTTCCTACTTTTGCACTCCAGTCCCCTATGATGAAAAGGACTTTTTTTTTTTTTTTTTTTTTTTTTTTTTTAGCTCTAGAAGGTCTTGTAGGTCATCATAGAACCGTTCAGTGTCAGCTTCTTTGGCATTAGTGGTTGGGGCATAGACTTGGATTATATGATATTGGGTGGTTTGCCTTGAAAACTGTTATTTTGAGATTGCACCCAAATACTGTATTTGGGATTCTTTTGTTGACTATGAGGGCTATTCCATTTCTTCTAAGGGATTCTTGCCCACAGTAGTATATATAATAGTCATCTGAATTAAATTCACCAATTCTAGTCTTTTTAAAATCACTAATTCCTAAAAATGTCAATGATCACTCTTGGAATCTTGCAGGGCAGGAAACTAGCAACCCATGCAACCAGAAGAAGAGCCATTCAGTTCAGTTCAGTCACTCAGTCATGTCCGACTCTTGCGACCCTATGAATCGCAGCACGCCAGGCCTCCCTGTCCATCACCAACTCCTGGAGTTCACCCAAACTCACGTCCATCGAGTCAGTGATGCCATCCAGCCATCTCATCCTCTGTCATCCCCTTCTTCTCCTGCCCCCAGTCCCTCTCAGCATCAGAGTCTTTTCCAGTGAGTCAACTCTTCACATGAGGTGGCCAAAGTACTGGAGTTTCAGCTTTAGCATCATTCCTTCCAAAGAACATCCAGGACTAATCTCCTTTAGAATGGACTGTTTGGATCTCCTTGAAGTCCAAGGGACTCACAAAAGTCTTCTCCAACACCAGAGTTCAAAAGCATCAATTCTTCGGTGCTCTGCCTTCTTCACAGTCCAACTCTCACATCCATACGTGTTCACTGGAAAAACCATAGCCTTGACTAGGCGGACCTTTGTTGGCAAAGTAATGTCTCTGCTTTTGAATATGGTATCTAGGTTGGTCATAACTTTTCTTCCAAGGAGTAAGCGTCTTTTAATTTCATGGCTGCAATCACCATCTGTAGTGATTTTGGAGCCCCCCAAAATAAAGTCTGACACTGTTTCTACTGTTTCCCAACCTATTTCCCATAAAGTGATGAGACCAGATGCCATGATCTTTGTTTTCTGAATATTGAGCTATAAGCCAACTTTTTAACTCTCCCCTTGTCCTTCCTGTATTATTGCGTGAAACTTCCCTCAGCACTGTGTGCCAGGGTTTTTGCTAGGTGCTGGGGATGTGAGTGAACAAGGCAAGTCCAGGTGTCTGTCATCATAACACAAGTTTTCTGGAGGAGACTTATTGGGTAAGAAATTATACAAGTGTTTATCAAATTATAGTGGTGTTAGGTGCTATCAGAGAAAAGGTGCAGAAATAATTATTGACTCCTATTGATGTGGGGTGCTAACGAAGATTACAGGGTGATTGGTTCATCCTGTAGCTGTACTTACCCCAAGTCCTTACACACACCAGTTGACAAAGTTTCAATATTGCTTCGTGGTTCTGGAATTTTTGCAAAGAGGAAAGTTCAGATCATGGGTCTAATGAAATGAGGTTTGAAGTTTCAATAAGGAAAGAATCTGGGAACAAGGGGTAGAATCTTCGACCATGAGCTGATGCCTCTAGATGATTGGCTTAGCTTCGAGGACTGGAGAAACACGGAGCATGGACGGTGACTGACATTTGGACTCATCAGATTCACACAAGGACCCTGAGAAAATCTCTGAAGTTTGTGCAGGGGATCCCAGTAAAAAGTATACTCTTGACTGAGGAGCTGACATACAACTGGGATGGGTATCCACTCATACCTGGCTTGCAGCTTTCAGATGCACATCTAAGAGGCGGCCTAATGAAATCAGATGCCTATTTCCAGGGAACCATACCAAGCATGTCAATATCTGTGGTGTGACAGATGTTACAGCTTTCTCACCTGGCTGACTCACTGAGTATTAGGAACAGAAGGGTTTTTGAGTTGATTCAAGTGAGTGGTTCTCATA
Source organism: Nanger dama (assembly GCA_917880005.1). Taxonomy (NCBI): domain Eukaryota; kingdom Metazoa; phylum Chordata; class Mammalia; order Artiodactyla; family Bovidae; genus Nanger; species Nanger dama. The sequence continues at coordinate 3,745,250 of CAKJTW010000075.1, forward strand.
CCTGGAACTGAAATCAGCCTGAAGCTTCTACAAATAGAGAAACCCAGGGCATAGACTTACTGGGACAGAATTAGGATGATCTCAAGGGATAAGGATTGGGAATCTGTGTATCTTTATACATTTAGACTAAATCTCATGTAAAGGGAACCCATGGGCAAGCATGAGCCAATCAAGCTTATTTGGTGAATGCCATCATTCTGTTCCTTATTTTAAATATAGTTATCATTTCTGGAATGTTCCTTAGAAAATCATGATTTAAGTACTCTGCATAAGTGTATGATTCGTGGAACTAGATCAGAATACTTTTTATACTGTGCCTCTTTGGGAAATTGAATGTCTGTTCCTAATCCTAGGATGAATATTTAGTGAAGGTGCTCCTTAATTCTGTGGGAATGTGTGTGTGTGTGTGTGTGTGTGTGTGTGCAAGCAGGCTCACACAGTGTTTTCAGAGTTGTTTCCAAAGAGTGAGTGGGGTGAACGCTGTCATTTCAGATATCATTTGACATGGCCCAGCCTGGAGGTGTCTCAGTTCCATCTGGATTGCACAGATGAGAGACAGAACAGCATGTAGGGTGAGCTGCTTTCTGCAATGTTTAAGGCCATTATCATTGACCTTAAAAGGACACTATTTGCCAGCATGATTATTGTAAAAGATATTCATTGATTGCATTAACAGTTAACAAATATTTAGTTAGCTCAGGCTATAGACCAGGTACTAATTTTATTCCAGGGATTCAGAAATTATTAAGGCCTGGACCTTAGTCATATGAGGCCACCAAGGTTTTCAGTTTAGTTGGGGAAATATATTTAGGTGTAGAGGATATTGCTCCATTGCAGTGTGGTTAGGTGTTTGTACTTAATTCTCTAGCCCCATTGCTTACAAAGTGTTCCTTGATGGCAAAGAACACCCTGAGTAAAGTGGACCTAGCACTAGAAGGTCGAACACTGCTTACAAGTCCTCTGTTCCCCACAGGCACTTTGGGGAATTAGTTCACTTTCCACTAGTAACCCAGTCTCTGCGGCTCCTGTTGAGCAGGGCTGGGAGCTTCTAATTCAGCCACACATATGCTGTTTCCATAGTTATATGATCAGAGTGATTAGTTCATCAAAAGTTAGTTTTGAAAGCCTAATGGAATAGTATCTATGAAGTGATACACCCTTCCTTTAAAATTGATATGTTTTTTTCTATTTTAAAAAAAAATTAACAAAAATAATCTAGGAGGTCTTTAAGAGTCATTCAGTTTATTCCCATTTATTGCATTGCTGTGCATGTGGGATATGCTATGTTTTACATAGGTGATTTTAATTTACAATAATTCTGTGAGATCTTTATTATCTCCATTTTACAGATGGGGAATTAGAAGCATAGACAGGTAAACTAATTTGCCAAAAAGACAAAGGTAAAATAACAAGAATCATGATTCAAATTTAAGTTTATCTGATTCTAAAGCTCACAGTGTAAAAAAAGAAAACTTCTCTACACTATTTTGATTATATATACACACGTATGGATTTCCCTGATAGCTCAGCTGGTAAAGAATCCACTTGCAATGCAGGAGACCGCGGTTCAGTTCCTGGGTCAGAAAGACCTCCTGGAGAAGGGATGGCATCATTGACTCGATGGACACGGGTTTGGGCGGACTCCAGGAGTTGGTGATGGACAGGGAGGCCTGGCATGCTGCGGTTCATGGGGTCACAAAGAGTCGGACACGACTGAGCGACTGAACTGAACTGAAGACTAATGATTTTGAGCATTTCTCAGATACTGTCTTCTTTGGAAAAGTATGTGTTCAGTTCCTGTGCCTATGTTTTAACTGGATTGTCTTTTTATTGTTGAATTGTAAGAATTCTTTATATATTTTAGATTCAATTCCCTTGCCAGGTATCTGATTTATAAATATTTTCTCCTGTTTTGTGATCTGTCCTTTCATATTCTTGATAGTGTCCTTTGGCAAGATCATGTTAATCTACTTTCTGTTTTGGGTGTATTTTGGTGTTATAAGTAATAAATCATTGTCTAATCCAAGGTCATAAGAATCTAATTGTATGCTTTCTTCTAGAGTTTTGTAATTTTGGCCCTTAGATTTATGTCTCTGATCAATTTTGAGTTAAAGTTTTGTGTGAAGTAGGAGTCCAGCTGCATTCTTTTGCATGTGGGTATCCAGTTGTCCCAGGATCATTTATTGAAAAGAATACTCTTAATCAATGATTCTGATGCTGCTGTCAAAAATTAATTGAAAAAATATGTACATATTATATACATAATAAGTCAGCTCTCCCTTCCATTCTGTGTATCTTATGCCAACAATACTGTGTCTTAATACTGTTGCTGTGTAGTAAGTTTTGCAATCCAAAAGTGTGAGTTTCAACTATATTCTTTATTTTGAAGATTGTTCAAGGTATCTTGTGTCTGTTGAGTTTCCATATTAATTTTAGGATCAGTTTGTCAATTGCTACAAAGAAACCAACCAGAATTCTGACAGAGATTATACCTAGTCTGTAGATCAGGGAGTGATGTCATTTTAACAATATTAAATCTTCCAATCCATAGAGTTAAGATGCTTTTCTGTTTATTTAGAACTTCTTTAATTTATTTTTAATTGATTTTAACACCATTTTATAGTCTTCAGACCATGATATTTTGTACTGTGTTAAATATATTGCTATACATTTTATTATTTTTGACTCTAGTAAGCAAATTATTTTCCTAGTTTTATTTTTGGATTTTTATTGCAAGTGTTTAGGAAATACAGTTGTTTCTTATGTTTTGACCTTCTCTCTTGCACCTTTTCTGATCTTGCTTGTTAGTTCTAATAGGTGGTTAGTGGATTCCTTAAGATTTTTATATGCAAGATAATCATCTGTAAAAGGAGATAGCTTTATTTTTTCTTTCCAATTGTATGATTTTTGTTTTTCTCACCTAATTGTCCTGACTAGAACTTCCATCAAGTACAATACTGAACAGAAGTGATGCGTGCTGATCTTAGCGTAACAATATTCAGTTGTTGTTTTTTTTTTCACCATTAAGTTTCATATTAACTGTGGGTATTTAATAGATGTCCTTTATCAGGTTGAGGAAGTTTCCTTTTATTTTTATTTGTTTAGTGATTTTATCATGAACAGGTATTGGATTTTTGTCAAATGCATCTATTGAGATGATCATGTAGTTTTTTTTTTTAATTCAGTTAATGATATATTTTGTTTATTTTTGAGATTTTTAAGCATAGCTTGTATTCCTGGTACAAATTCCATTTGGTCATTACAACTCTCTATATAATTCTGGATTTGGTTTACTGGTATTTTGCTGAGAATTTTTGTTTGTATATTCATAAGATACAATGGTCTGAAGTGTTCTTGTAATGCTTTTGTTTGGTTTTAATATTAGAGTCTTACTGATGTTAAGACTGGAAAGGTCAGTTTTCATTCCAGTCTCAAAGAAAGGCAATGCCAAAGAATGATCAAACTACCGCACAATTGCACTCATCTCACATGCTAGTAAAGTAATGCTCAAAATTCTCCAAGCCAGGCTTCACAACACGTGAACCATGAACTTCCTAATGTTCAAGCTGGTTTTAGAAAAGGCAGAGGAACCAGAGATCAAATTGCCAACATTCGCTGGATCATGGAAAAAGCAAGAGAGTTCCAGAAAAACATCTATTTCTGCTTTATTGACTATGCCAAAGCCTTTGACTGTGTGGATCACAATAAACTGAAAAATTCTGAGAGAGACGGGGAATACCAGACCACCTGACCTGCCTCTTGAGAAACCTATATGCAGGTCAGGAAACAACAGTTAGAACTGGACATGAAACAACAGACTGGCTCCAAATAGGAAAAGGAATACGTCAAGGCTGTATATTTTCACCCTGCTTATTTAACTTCTATGCAGAGTACATCATGAGAAATGCTGGGATGGAAGAAGCACAAGCTGGAATCAAGATTGCTGGGAGAAATATCAATAACTTCAGATGTGCAGATGACACCACCCTTGTGTCAGAAAGTGAAGAGGAACTGAAAAGCCTCTTGATGAAAGTGAAAGAGGAGAGTGAAAATGTCGGCTTAAAGCTCAACATTCAGAAAATGAAGACCATGGCATCTGGTCCCATCACTTCATGGGAAATAGATGAGGAAACAGTGTAAAACTTTGTTTTGGGGGGCTCCAAAATCACTGCAGATGGTGACTGCAGCCATGAAATTAAAAGACGCTTACTCCTTGGAAGAAAAGTTATGACCAACCTAGATAGCATATTGAAAAGCAGAGACATTACTTTGCCAACAAAGGTCCATCTAATCCAGGCTATGGTTTTTCCAGTGGTCATGTATGGATGTGAGAGTTGGACTGTGCAGAGTGCCGAAGAGTTGATGCTTTTGAACTGTGGTGTTGGAGAAGACTCTTGAGAGTCCCTTGGACTGCAAGGAGATCCAACCAGTCCATTCTGAAGGAGAACAAACCTGGGATTTCTTCGGAGGGAATGATGCTAAAGCTGAAACTCCAGTCCTTTGGCCACCTCATGTGAAGAGTTGACTCATTGGAAAAGACTCTGATGCTGGGAGGGATTGGGGGCAGGAGGAGAAGGGGACGACAGAGGATGAGATGGCTGGATGGCATCACTGACTCGATGGACGTGAGTCTGAGTGAACTCCGGGAGCTGGTGATGGACAAGGAGGCCTGGCATGCTGCGATTCATGGGGTCGAAAAGAGTCAGACACGACTGAGCAACTGAACTGAACTGAGAATGATTTGGAAATGTTTTTTCAAAATAAAAAAAAAGTTTTATTTTTTGAAAGAGTGTGTAAAGTTTGGGCATTATTTTTTTAATTTTTATTTATTTATCTATTTATTGGCATTATTTTTTTTAATAAATATTTGGTGAAGTTCACTAGTGAAGCCATTTGGCTGTGAATTAATTATGCTGCCTGTGTAGAAGAACAGTAATCACTGAAGAAAATTGATTAGTTGTTACTAGCCAGTTTAACTTATTCAAAGCCTCTGTTATTTTATTGCATACGAAACTAGTGAATTAGTTGCCTGGAAAATCCCATGGACGGAGGAGCCTGGTAGGCTGCAGTCCATGGGGTCGCTAAGAGTCGGACACGACTGAGTGACTTCACTTCACTTTGGTGCCTTTGGACTTACACAGACTACATTAAAGCCCCACCCGCTTCTTCTCTTTACTTGGCTAATCACTGCTATTTTTATCACCTTGATTTAGATAATACTTTTTCGAAAGGGACTTTTCTAATTCTAGCTGAAAAGAGACGTTATCTTTGCTGCATGTTCCCAGAGTCCACTGTAGATCTCGCTGGGATGATTTATCCCCCTTCCTTCCTCTACTGTAAGGCTTGTAAGACCACGGCTTGTGTACATTGTATTCACTGTTCCATCTATATCAGTAAGCAGTTGCTTGGAAAGTTGTCCATGCTCAGGAAATACTGACCATACCTAACATTATACTAAAGACTCATAAATAAATATGCTTATGAGAATTTGTTGTGTTTAGACATGAGTGATGTACTATAGCGGTTTCCATTATATAGAGGAACAAAGTGAGCCTCAAATTAGGTAACTTTCCCTACTGTCTTGTTCAGTAATGAACTACCAAAAGTATTGCAGGAATTTAGGAAAAATAGATGCTAGTAGACTAGAAAGATCAGTGATGGCTTGTGACAGGAGAGGAAGGCACCCTAGACCTTGCAGAATGCTGGAATCTGGGTCAAGGTTGATGGGAAGGCAGGCAGCTGGTGTTCAGAGCTGGGGAATGGGAGAATTAGAATTCATCTCATGATCTGTGTTTGAAAATACTCAGACTCTCACCACTGCATCCACAGAAAGAAAAAAAAAAATTGGAAAGCTCTCTTTAAAGTTAAAGCAAAGCGAAGATGTATTAGACTCAGTTCCTTCTCACAAGATCATCAGCAAGTAAGGCAGGCAGCCGGAATGACAATTAGGATAGCTTTCTGGGAAGACTCTCTTGTAAAGGACTAAATTCCCTTCCGGGCTTTTACTGTTGTTAATGAAATGTGAAGATATTGCGCCATCTAGTGGTCTTATTGAACACACATCTCTATGACCCTGCTTTCTTGGTTGGTTGTCACTAAGTTCAGTCGCTCAGTCGTGTCCGACTCTTTGCGACCCCATGAATCCGCAGCACGCCAGGCCTCCCTGCTCATCACCATCTCCCGGAGTTCATTCAGACTCACGTCCATCGAGTCCGTGATGCCATCCAGCCATCTCATCCTCTGTCGTCCCCTTCTCCACCTGTCCCGAATCCCTTCCAGCATCAGAGTCTTTTCCAATGAGTCAACACTTCGCATGAGGTGGCCAAAGTACTGGAGCTTCACCTTTAGCGTCATTCCTTCCAAAGAAATCCCAGGGTTGATCTCCTTCAGAATGGACTGGTTGGATCTCCTTGCAGTCCAAGGGACTCTCAAGAGTCTTCTCCAACACCACAGTTCAAAAGCATCAATTCTTCGGCGCTCAGCCTTCTTCACAGTCCAACTCTCACATCCATACATGACCACAGGAAAAACCATAGCCTTGACTAGACGGACCTTAGTCGGCAAAGTAATGTCTCTGCTTTTCAATATACTGTCTATGTTGGTCATAACTTTTCTTCCAAGGAGTAAGCGTCTTTTAATTTCATGGCTGCGGTTAACATTGCTATATACAATGGAGACTAGTTTTCTGCAGGTTTAAGATAAAATGTGTCCTTCAAGATTCTCAAGGACTGAGATGTAGTGATACAATAAACAAATGAATCAAGATTTTCAGGCATTATTGTGGATGGAGATGCCTTGAAAGATCTGTTCCAAACATAGGGAAAATCTTGGGTAGATTAACAAAAAATTTGATTGGAGATGTTATTGATCTTGAATTCAAGAGAGATAAAATTTCAAATATCCCAACAAAGGTATCTTAAAGCCAAAGCCTTTAGCCTCAGGTTGAAATCAAAGTTTCTCAGGTTATGAAAACAAATTCCATTTTCTGTCATGAGTCAGTTTTGGTTTGTTGATTTATATCCTCATAAATAGATAGATATTATGCTGCTTTTGCATGCCTGGTCATTTTTGATAGAATGCCAGACGTAGTGAATTTTGCCTTATAAGTATTGTAATAATTGATATAAATTTCTTTGAAAATATTAAGGGATATCTTAAATTTAAGATTAAGATTAAATTAAGATTTCAGAGCCCACATTTACATTCGCAATTCCATAATTTTGATGAGAATGGATGTACAAATATATTTGGGTGTCTATGATCTTTCAGACACTGCAAAATCTATATATTTACTCCCTCTTTTCATCCTCATCGAAGCTCAGTGGTAGGTACTATTAACCTGGATTGATGGATAAGAGACTTGAGTTTTACAATAACTAAGCGGGTCATACTTCAAAATGTCAGGGATTAGAGCTCAGGTGTCTGACCTCGAACCTGTCATCTTAGGTACCATGATATATAGCTCCCCACAGCAATCAAGGAAAAACCTAGAGTCAGCTACCACGCACAGTCAGCAGCTTATACCTCCAACAATCCTTCCCTGTTCACTCATGCGTGGGGGCCATTAGGAGCTTAAGATCACTTTTGATGAGCAAAGTCTGAGACTCCTGGCCCACAGTAACTCATGATTTTCCTGGGAAGAACAATTCAGATTTGATTCTTTACATGTCTGATTTACTAAGGCTGAAAGCAGTGCTTTGGGGCTGGTGCCTTGATTAACACCAATATTACTGTGAAAAATTAAATGCTCTGAACTGATTCATAAAATTTGAAGATTCTCAGAAGAAATAATTGCCTATGAATATCTTAAATTGATCTAGTTAAATGGCAGTTACTCTTGCTGTTAAAAAATTTAAGCATAAAGCATAATAATCCTTTGTGTAGTTTGTCCATGGTTTGTTCATTCAGTCATCTATTGATGGACATTTAGATGGTTTCCAATGACATGCTATTTATAATAAAGAATGTTTCCTTTGTATCAGCTTTTGCAACAAAATGCCATGTAGTAAACAACTGCCAAGACTCAGCTGAATATAAAAATAATCATTTATTGTTTATGTTTCTTAAAGCCTAGCTTTGGGTCTAGCACACTGTCATTTCCATTGACATGGCATCATTTCAAGATAAGCCTTCAAGTCAAGCCCAATATCAAAGACGAAGAATCGCTGCACCCGCGATGAGGCCATGGCAGAATTGTGGGTACTAGGAAGGCTGGAGAGAAATATAATCTACTGCAGCCTTGTGTAAAGTTTTGTCAATGTATCTTTGAAATACATTCCTAGAAGTGTGATAACTGGGATACATTAAGTACACACGTAATTTTTCTAAATATCACCAAATTCTCTTTCATAGTACTTTAAACATTAAAAACATTTTTAAAAATCAAGAATCTATATATGACATTGTTGGGACTTTCCTGGTGGTCCAGTGGCTAAGACTCTGTGTGCCCAACGCTGGGGGCTTGGGCCTGGGTTCTGTCCCTGCTCAGGGAACAAGATCCCACGCGCGGCAACTGAAGATTTCACAGGCTGCAACTCCAAAAAAAAAAAAAAAAAAGGTTCTCCATGCCTTGAGTAAGACCCAACACAGCCAAATAAATAAATGTTTTTTAAAACTGCCTTCCCACAGTCTGCTTTGTCAGTCAGTGTAGTTTCAGCTGTTATTTCTCTTACTATAAGCAAGGATAAGGGTCTTTTAATGAATTGAAAAGCTATTTGCATTTCTTTTTCTTCTGTGAACACTTTGAAACTGCTGAAGGAAGTGACTGAGAGGATGTGACCCCAGTTGACCTAGGCCCTGGGCCAGGCATTTGGAGGCTCCTCCCCTCCCCGGTGCTTGGGATGTACTCTCTGCCCTCCATTCCCACCGTGGGAGGAGGCAGCCGTGAGAGAGTGGGGTGTTGTTGACACCCTCTGGAAAGTGTCCGTGACCAAACCCGGTTAAAGCCGCAACATGAACTTGTAAGATTCTGGTGGGCCGATACCAAGGTCTACTTGTCTGGTGTCTGCCCCAAACGGGTCTGGTGTGTAAGTTCCCTTACTTATTAGACCCACCACCTACCAGTTTGGAGTGGATGCCCCTGTCTTTGCTTCTTCAGGCACTCCTTACCCTCTCTGTATGGGGGTAGTTTTCAGATTTTACCCAGGAAACTTCTGGGTTTGTGAATCAACAAGATCGCTGCCTACCTCCGCCCCCTTTTGGTAAGGTTTTGGCCTTTTATCTCTCTCTGATGCTGCTGCTGCTGCTGCTGCTGCTAAGTTGCTTCAGTCGTGTCCGACTCTGTGCAACCCCATAGACCACAGCCCACCAGGCTCCCCCGTCCCTGGGATTCTCCAGGCAAGAACACTGCAGTGGATTGCCATTTCCTTCTCCAATGCATGAAAGTGAAAACAGAAAGTGAAGTCGCTCAGTCGTGTCCACCTCCTCGGGACCCCATGGACTCAGCCCACCAGGCTCCTCCGTCCATGTGATTTTCCAGGCAAGAGTACTGAGTGGGGTGCCATTGTCTTCTCTGTTATCTCTCTCTACAAGTTGTTTGTACAATAGGGAAATTACAAGTTTGTAAATATTTTTTCCCTAGTTTTTTAACTTGGCTTATTGTGTTTTGGCTTTTGACAAATGTTCTGAATTTTTATTCAATCAAATTTACCAACCACTTTCCATTTTGCTTCTGGATTTGGCGGTATAATTAGGAAATATTTCCCTCATTTGTGAAAAACACCTACTCATGTTTTTTTCTTGAACTCATGTGGTTTGTTTCCATACTTAAATCTTTTATTCATTTATACAATGTTTTCTCTTGTAGGCAGTGATTCTAATTTTAACTTTTTTACACACTCATGGCTCACTTAAGTGCACTTCATAAATATCACACTTTTACAAATTACAGTTTTTCAGCAGCCCTGTGCTGAGCAAGGCCGCCAGTGCCACTTTTCTAAGCGTTTTTCTCACTCCCTGTCTCTGTGTCAAACTTTGGTGATTCTCATAATGTTAGAAACTTTCTCGATATTATTTTCATTGCTATGGTGACCTGTGATCAGTGATATTAGATGTTACTGTTGTAATTTGGGGGATGCCATATAAGGTGACAAACAATATGCATAAATATATGTTTTGACTGCTCCACTGTCCAGCTGTTTCCCCATCTCTCTTCCCCTTCTTGGGCCTCCCTGACACATAACAATTTTGATATTAGACCAATTATCAGACCTCCAAGTATTGAATGAAAGAAGAATCATACGTTTCTCACTTTAGATCAGAAGCTAGACATGATAGGGCTTAGCGGGGTAAGCATGGTGAAAACTGCCACCGATTGACAGCTAAGCCTTTTGACCCGCCTGCTGAAGACTTGCTCAACACAGGGTTGCTGTAAACGCAGAGAAGCTCTCTTGAAGGAAACTGAAAGTGCTACTTCAGTGAACACACGGGTGATAAGAAAGAAAAGCAGCCTTATAGCTAAGATGGGTAAGATGTGAGTGGTCTGGACAGATGATCAGACCAGCCATAACGTTCTCTTGAGCCAAAGGCTGAGGAAGATCCTGACTCTTCAGTTCTGTGAAGGCTGAGAGAGGTGAAGAAGCTGTAGCAGAAAAGCTTGAAACCAAAAGAGGTGTTGGTTCATGAGTTTTAAGGAAGCCATCTTCATAGCATAAAAGTGTCAGGTGAGACAGCAAGTGCTGATATATTCATAGAAGCTGCAGCAAGTTACCTAGAAGGTCTAGCTAAGATAATGAATGAATGAAACAAAAATGATTTTCGGTGTAGATGAAACAGCCTTCTGTTGGAAGAAGATGCCATCTAGGGCTTTCATTGCTAAAGAGGAGAAATCAGTGCTTAACTACAGACAGGATGACTGTCTTGCTGTAGGGCTAGCACAACTGGTGATTTATGTTAGGCCACTGCTCATTTGTGTGCGTGTGTTCTCAGCTGCTCAGCTCTGTCTGACTCTTTGCGACCCCATGAATTGTAGCCCACCAGGCTCCTCTGTTCATGGGATTTTCCAGGCAAGAGTTCTGGAGTGGGCTGCATTCCTTTCTCCAGGGGATCTTCCGAATCCAGGAAGCAACCTGAGTTTCCTTAATTGCAGGCAGATTCTTTCCCATCTGAGCTCCCAGGGAAGCCCTGCATATTTGCATATGTAGGATATGTAATTATGCATAATTAAATAGAAAAGATACAGTATTCTATATGTTTAACTTGCTCTCTCAGTAAAACTTTCGTTAGTTAGTAAGGTGTATTTATTTGCGATATGGGCTTCCCAGGTGACTCAGTGGTAAAGAATCTGCCTGGCAGTGCAAGGAGATGCGAGAGACATGGGTTCGACCCTTGGGTTGGAAAGAGTGACAACTCACTCCAGTGTTCTTGCCTGGAAAAGCCCATGGACAGAAGAGCCTGGCGAGCTACAGTCCATGGGGTCACAAAAGAGCTGGACATGACTATGCACACACAATCCAATCCCATTCGTTTGTGATAATGACTTGCTTTTGTATTCACAATTTTGTATGCATTTTAGTGCCTGCCTTTTCCTTAGTGTCTTCCTTTTCTCGGGTATTATCCATCGATTTTATTATTGAGTTTGTCCTGTGACACTGTTTAACTGAGCTGATGCCCTCTTCCCCAGCATCTGGATTGAAATAGCACTTTTACCCCAAATACTGTGGAAGACCATCAGCAAGCTTAACCTACATTCTGTACATGCTGCCATCTCCTCTCATTTTCTGATAGTTGTACTGTATCTATCTTGCCAGAACATGAAGTCAATACATGTTCTACTGTCTCATTTAATTATGTAGTCTTACATCTACAAGCATGTATGTGTATACTGTATATGTGTATGCAGATACACACATGTATACATGTTCACAAATATACTATATGTGCATATATGCACACATACATATGCATCTACTATCTCTTAAATCCATGCACTAAGGACTGATCTCTCATTTCCTGAGCTCTGTCTTCAGCTGCATAGAAGTGTATTGATATTAATTTGGAGAGTAAAACTGAAATTTTTTTCTGTTTTCAGAATTTTCTTCTCTGTATACATTGCCCAGATAGCACATTCCATTCCTGTGCACTAAATCTCAGGGAATTCCTTCTAACCAACTGGGGTATGACTCCTTTCTTATATTCTTCCCTCATTTAGCTGAAATCCCCTATTGCCTTATTTAAAAAACCCAAAGAAAGTCCTTTGCTTTCTTACATTTGTTGTTCAAGGTATCCTATTTCTTGTATTTTTTTCTGTAAAGCTAACTTTTGGATTACACAAGGATATCAGACTTTGGCACAATTACTGGTTAAATTTAGTCACGGCCATTATAATTGCTAACCATTAAACAAAATCATGATTGTGGCATTTGGAAGCTATAAAGGTTGTGAGAGTGAAAAGAGAATTAAGTAATCGAGAAAAGAGTCAGCAGACCGAGAAAGCACTAGAATGTTTTAGACGGGATGATAATTAATTTGGATGTGAATGGAAATGGGCAATGCGTATTTGCACATTCCTTTAGAGAGAAACTGTTGTTGAGAGATGTGACATCTACTCTTTTGTAGAACTTGATTGTTTGAAAGAACAAGTTCAGATATTCAAATGTATAAATCATCTTTAACATGCCATCAACAAACAGATTTGAATGCCAAGTCTGATGATTTCAATGTCTCAACTCTGGAGAATCGAATTTACAGTTTTTCTTTTTTTAAATAAAAGACCATTAATATGAGAAGTATTATTTCCATGCGTGTGTGCTGAGTAATACAGAAATGTCAGAAAATGCTACTATACCCAAACCCTCACCTGTCTAACTCAGCACTTGTCAAAAGATGGAGCACAAAAATAAAAGTGGGTTTTATTGCTCTGGGTTTTATTACCCACTGATTCAATGGTTATACCAAGTATACCACCTTTGAGAAATACATGCATATTTTTAAACCAGTGATGTGATTTACCTGGGAGTTTCATTTCGGATGATAAGGGGATGAAAGGATTTTGGTGACCACAAGGCAGATTTTCCTTTTACTTCCAGGAAAGAACTTTTGGACCAGATGAAGTTGACTACACTCAAGGGTGAGAAATCATTACAGAATGGACTTGCTCCACTTCTCAGACCTGATCCTGGCAAGGCTCAGTTGTGTCTGACTCTTTGTGACTCAACGGACTATATAGCTACAAGACTCCTCTGTCCATGGAATTTCCTAGGCAAGAATACTGGAGTGGGTTGCCACTCCCTTTTCTGGGGATCTTCCCAACCCAGGGATCGAACCTGTGTCTCTCGTGTCTCCTGCACTGGCAGATGGCTTCTTTACCCACTGAGCTATCAGGGAAGCCCAGAGATCTATATGCTGCCTGGCTTATTAGAAGCCACAACTTCCTATTTTGCTCTCATTGAATCCAGGGTGTCTGAAAATTTGGAATCCCAACTCACCTAAACCCAGACATCTATTTGTTCACCAGGCAGTGGATAAATCCCTCAAGGAGGATGAAGGTGCTTCTTCTAAACTCACATAGGGCTTTTTGCTGTCTGCCATTCTTATCATCACAATTACTGTTGAAGCTATTAGCATTATCTTCCTTTTGTGAATGAGACATGGCTACAGAGTGGTGAAGTGAGCTGTGAGGTGAACCCAGAGGGTCTGCCTTGTTTGCTCTTAACCACTGTTCTGAATGGAGAATCCCATGGACAGAGGAGCCTGGCAGGCTGCAGTCCATAGCGCTGCAAGGAGTCCAACACAACTAACGGAATCTGGGCATACGCACTAATCTGAATCGCCGGGGTCAAGTGCCACACGGGGGTGCCTGACGTACAGAAGATATCCAGGAAATCCAGTCAACATGCAGCTCCCAAAATCAGAGCTGAAAAAAGCGCTGCTGAATAGTTAGAAATCTCCATGCTGCCCTGCAGCATTTCTCAGACTTTTGTCTGTAGGCCACACACATCAGAATATTGGACTTTACTTCGCTCGTACAGAACCGGAAATGTAGGGACTGAGACATAAGAATGCTCGTTTTTAGCCACAACTAAGACCCACCACTGCCAAATAAATTAATAAATTTTTGTTTTTTTAAAGACAACAAAAAAGAATGCTCACTCTGGCAAGTGTTTTGAACACCAAAGCTTGAAGACTCCAGTGGAGTAGGACTTGGGAGTTAGAATATCTGGGACATTCATATAATATCTAGGGCATATTATGTTACAATCTGGGAAAGCTGTCTATAATTTACTACTTATTTCTGTGTGTATATTCAAAGTCATTAAAACATTCAAAATATTTAATAGCAAAATCGCAGGGAACTAGCTTATGGCCAGCTCTACACATAGTTACTGCAAACAGTAGGGGTGGTTTATGGTGACAAGGAAAAAAAATAATCAAATGATACATCGCTGACAACCATCCTTTCTGCTGGACAATATCTTTGTGTTGCCATGGTCAATCTCTCTTGCTCTCTGTGTACTCTATGTTAAGAACAATATTTTATGCTTCTCTGTCCATATAATTCTCCAGGTAAGAGTAGTGGAGTGCGAGGCCATTTCCTTCTCCAGGGGATTTTCTTAACCCAGGGACTGAACCCGGGTCTCCTGCATTGCAGGCAGATTCTTTACCATCTGAGCCACCAGGGAAGCCCCCATCCTATATTAAGAACAATTTATATTGCCCACGTATATCTGACATTTAATAATTTGAGGGAAATAATTCTTTACAAGGGAGAAAAAGTTTTTACACCAATACCCAATCCAACTATTACACTTTTTTTGCCTAACGCCAGGGGTGTCTGTAAAATGCTTTTACCAGAGCCAACATTTTTGTAGTGGCTTTCACAGGCAAAAGGAATTTATCAGATCAAGTTCACTCTGGAGGACCTCCATGCCTTCTAACATCTCAGAATTCATCCAGGTTTTGCATTGCCAAATTAGTTTAAAGACTAAGGCGCACAATTACACAAAGAGATTACGAGAGCTCCCTGTCATCAGCATATTACTTCCGAGATAAGAAAGAGGCAGAACAGATGCTGAGTTGGGCAAAGAAAAAGAAGAGAGGGCCTTCAGTTGTTCTCCAGAAGAAAAAGGTGATATCCTAGTAAATTGATCAGGACGGTTGGTAGTGGATGCCATAACTACACTTCAGCTAGTTCTCAAGTTGTGTGGATTATCATTTGCCATGAACATGGGCACAGATCAGATGTCTGCAGGAGCAGCTGTTTCCATAGATTCAACCAAAGAACTGCCCGTATTCTCATTAGCCTAACTCATGGAACAGTAAGAAATGGGAACCCGCCAGCCCTGATAACTTGATTGTCCCAGCAACCTTGATGATCAGTAGGAGGAAGGCAATGCCATCGAAATACTAACAGGTAAATAGTACAGTTCAAAGAATGGCCACTGGACCTGTTGTCTTCTTGCTGAGATGGGAAACCGAGACTGGAGGGGATCAATAATTTGCAGAAAGCCATACCTGGGGAAGATATGCATAGTATTCAAAAAAGAGGTTTCCTGACATGATACGGTGTCCTTGGGCCACATACAATTCCTATCAACAAGCTTTACTGAGTGAGGCTCTTCATCCCTACCTTGTTCATTAAATGAATGGCGTGGAGTAGATCAGTTCAGTTCAGTTCAGTTCAGTCGCTCAGTTGTGTCCTACTCTTTGAGACCCCATGAATTGCAGCACGCCAAGCCTCCCTGTCCATCACCAACTCCCGGAGTTCACTCAAACTCACGTCCATCGAGTCGGTGATGCCATCCAACCATCTCATCCTCTGTCGTTCCCTTCTCCTCCTGCCTCCAATCCCTCCGAGCATCAGAGTCTTTTCCAATGAGTCAACTCTTCGCATGAAGTGGCCAAAGTACTGGAGTCTCAGCTTCAGCAGATAGGTAACACTAATACTCAGTGACCTTTTTGTGTCACTGGTCTCAGCACCAGTTGCCAGCAGAGGGCGCCAGAGTCCTTTGAAAGTAGGGGTTTTGTGTGTGGGTCGCAGTTTCAGCATTCAAATTAGCCAGCGTGAATCAAATTATTGCTTGGGGGTTAGAGATGGGGGCGTCTTGGAGTTACCTGACTCCCTCTTCACTTTCTTAAGGAGGAAGAAAAACCCTTTTCATTAAATCGTAAGAGATATGCCGTTACAATGTAACTTGTTAATCAAAACAGGCTTCCCAAATCCAAATGCAATTAAAATTGAGTTTTCAGACCTTTATCTCCTTCCTCCTGGGTGTGTAGTCTGCTCTGGGAACTCCTGCTGGGAATATTACTTTGAAAACACTAATGCTGTAGCAGGCTCCTGGATGTGGCACCAGGGAAGGAGCGGGGAGGGTGGGGGGAGGTCTGTCCTGTCAATTAAAGTGAGAGGAATGTGAAAGATGAGGACAGACACAGTGGCGCTCTGCAATGGCAGACGTCTCTGCAAGGCTTGCCCCAGAGACCAGTAGCACGATCATTCTCTCTTGCGGTCTTGGGTGGAAGAATTGCTATCCCAGAATCACATGCCAAAATCATGGGGAGTTATTTTGAGGGGGGGGGGGGGAGAAGAGAAGTGAGGTATCCTAAAAGAGAAGTGATAAGTCGTATGAATCCATGTCTGACTCCTTAGAAAGCCTCTACAGCACACTGTTTAAGGACTCTACCTAACGGTGGCATTCTCAGTGATACAACTCCCCCAGTGCAGCGCAATTATACTTGCAGCATCTTTGACCATCTTATTAGCTATTTTGACTCCGTTGAGTATTTCTGAGAATTGTCTGAGGAAATAAAGATATCAGGCTCTCCAGTCTTTGCTAATTAAAAAAATTTTATTTTTTTTTCCGAAAAATCAGACTGAGCTGGGGTAGACCACCTCAAAATGAAGGCATTCTAGTTGCTCTTCTCACTACCAAGTTAGGTATAATTTGACATTTGCATTCCTATCCCTTTTCTTTCAAACACTGGTTTTCAAGGATATTATGGGAACAAAAAGAATGTTATCTGAAACACAAAAAGGGGTTCCAGGGAAGTGGTATCTAATTTGAAACTTGAAGGATGTATTAGTTCTAGCCAAACATGAAAGGGCTGGGATATGTGTTTTGGACAAGAGGAAGGCTCAGAAGGGAGACTGTGCCCTTAAAGTGTGTTGCCCATTTTTCCAAACAGCAATGCAGTGGAAGATGGTGACTGATCATGATACTGCTGTGACACAGAAGAGGAGTTAAATCAGTTCATTAACAACATCAAATATAAGCAACGGAAGGATTTCATCAGATAGAACTTGTTTATTCCAAATCGAGAATCGGATGTTGGATAAGGTCCAGAAAGAATTGTCCATTGCTCAGAAGTCTTGTGGGTACAAGAGACTTGGATCTGATCTGAAAAGAACAAAAGAACAATTGATCTAAAAGAACAACATATTTTAACCTGTATTTCTGTGAAATCTGATAGAATGGAGAGAAGAGAAAGATCTCTGACCTCAGTAGATTTAATGGGAACTTACTGGACTGGATTACCCACAAGACCAACTCATTTCCAGTGTAATTTGTTTAATTTGAGATGTTCCAGATCTATTGTTTTATATGTGAATGACTATCAGATGATCTTTGCCAGGCCTGTGAGCATATGCCATGTTTGTGTTGAAACATGCCTTTTCTTGTCACCTCAATTTCCCAACAACACCCAGGGAAGACATCAGTAGAAAAAAATCCAAGTTTGAAATTCTTGTTTTATTTCTGTTTTGTTCACCTGGCTACAAGCAACTGAAAGATCATTATCACCAAAAAGATGTTGATATCAAGAAAGACCTGATGAAAAGTCTCAGGAAAACAGAACTACGTACATTCCTGTGGTTGTCAACTTTCGTGCTGAGAGTCTGAGGAACTGGTACAGGGGGCAAGGGTAGGGGGTATAGAGACCATCTTCTAGGGGAGCCTGGAGGAAGTGAGTTCTGGTGACGTGACTTCTCTGCCTCTCGAGGACAGTGCATGTGTGCATGCTCCGTCGCTTCAGCTGCGTCCGACCCTTCATGAGCCTGTGGACTGTGTAGGATGTGACCCTGCGGACCGGGCTCCTCTGTCCATGGGATTCTTCGGGGAAGAATACTGGAGGGGGCTGCCATTTCCTCCTCCAGGGGATCTTCCAGACCCAGGGATCAAACCAGCGTCTCATGTCTCCTGCACTGGCAGGCACGTTCTTTACCAGCAGCGCCACCTGGGCAGCCCCTAGAGTACAATATTTGAGGTTAAAAGGAAATGCAGGCATCTTATGGTTCAAATCCTAAATGTGATAAAAGGGGAAATGAAAGCCCAGACAGATTAACCAAGAGTGTTAAAGATGCTTCATCCATTAAAAAAATATATATATATATTTATGTATTTCCATACTTATTTTTGGCTGTGCTGAGTCTTCATTGCTGTGTGGGTGCTTCTCTGGTTGCAGCACTCAGGCTTCTCACCGCAGTGGCTTCCCTTGCTGCGGAGCCTGGCCCCTAGGGCGCTCAGGCTTCTGTAGCTGTGGCACCAGGGCTCAGTAGTTAATGGCTCCCAGCTGAGGATGAGAAACCACCAGGAACGATGTCAGCAGGGAAGTGCTTCTCTCAAATGTGTGTCCTGGGAATGTCACGCTGGCAGCAAGGTGAAGAAAGACTTACTGAGTCAGGAGATGATGCAGGAAACGGGTGCAGATAAGAGATGGTAAGGATCTGAACTGGGGTCGTGCCTATCCTAATGGGGAACAGATCATGCATTTAAGAACCATTTCCGAGACAAAAATGCCAGGACTTGATGTTGGGAATATGAGAGGAGGCAGAGGGAGGTTTAGAGGTTTCTAACAAAACTAGGAGTGTTGAGATCCAGTTGAGTTTTAAGTTTTAAACTTGAAAGGGGATCCTGAAGACTGTCCCAGGGAAGGGGATGTGTGTATTCAGGCGTGTCTGACTCTTTGAGACCCCATGGATTGTAGCCCGCCAGGCTCCTCTGTCCGTGGGATTTTCCAGGTGAGAATACTGGAGTGGGTTGCCATTTCCTCCTCCAGAGGCTCTTCCTGACCCAGGGATCAAACTCATGTCTCCTTCATTGCAGTATGATTCTTTACCACTAAGCCACCTGGGAAGAAGACAGCTTCACTAAATAAGGGAAGGGGTTTTTTCTTAGGCCAAAACAAAGATAACACTCAAACTCTGAGAATAAGAACCAGCACTAAGCAGCCAAATTGGCCTAAACATACACACACACACACACACACACACACACACACGTAAAATTCAGACTTTGGAACATTCTTCTGCTCTAAAGTCAATGAACAAAATTACAGATTTCTCCGTGTAACCGGCCACACACACACACACACACGTAAAATTCAGACTTTGGAACATTCTTCTGCTCTAAAGTCAATGAACAAAATTATAGATTTCTCCGTGTAACCGGATCCCAACTTCCTATTTGCAAGCTTCCTATCTTTCCACAGGCTCAAAAACAAGCTCCAGCTGGCCTGATAAAATTAAAATTGCTCTTTAGGTGCAAAGAGTCACCGTCTTTGCTGTGCTGCACAGAATGTAGTTTTGCTGCTGTGATTCATTGGGCAATTTGCAGGGGACATGGGGGTGGGGGGACTTGTAACCCGGGGTCACTAGCTTTGTGTCTCCTATTTGTTACCTAATAATGGGGAGAAAGAATTCTGGTCTTTCCAGTTTGCTGGGCTTCCCTGGTGGCTCAGACAGTAAAAAAATCTGCCTGCAATACGAAAGACCTGGGTTTGATTCCTGGTTTGGGAAGATCCCCTGCAGAAGGGAATGGCAACCCACTCCAGCATTCTTGCCTGGAAAATCTCTTGGACAGAGAAGCCTGGTGGGCTACAGTCCATGGGGTTACAAAGAGTCAGACACGACTGAGCGACTAGCACACACTTCCAGTTTGCTAGTACGTGCTCAAATCTCCCGCCCATTTACACCTCTGTAGTTCACACAACTCAGATGTTCTGCCTACTCGCTATTTTCCAAATGCCTGTGTGTTTCTTTCCTGTGATAACTCCCGGGCTCCCAACCGTATTGCCAATATAAGGCCTGTTTTAGACAGACTGAATAGGGCTAGCTTGAACTTCCAGTGCTACGATGAATAAGAATGGTGGGAATAGATATCTTTGCCTTGTTCCTGATCTTAGTGGTAAAAGTATTCAGTCTTTCACTTTTAAAATAATGGTATTAGTGACAGGGTTTTTTGTGCATTTTCTTTATCAAATTAAAGTAATTCTCTATTCCTAATTTGCTGAGAATTTTTATCATAAATAAGTATTGGATTTTGTCAAATGCTTTTTCTGCATCAATTGATAAGATCATATGATTTTCTTCTTTAGTCTATTGACATATTGCTGCTAAGTCACTTCAGTCGTGTCCGACTCCTAGCGACCCCATGGAGTGCAGCCTACCAGGCTCCTCCGTCCCTGGGATTTTCCAGGCAAGAGTACTGGAGTGGGGTGCCATTGCCTTCTCCATTGACATATTGGATTACATTAATTGATGTTTGTATATTGAACCAGGTCTTACATATCCGGAATACATTGTAGTTGGTCGTGACATGTAATTCCTTTTATACATTGCTGGATTTAGTTTACTGATATTTCACTAAAGATTTTTGTATCTCAATTTATGAGAAATATTGATATGCAGTTTTCCTTTTCTCGTACAGTCCTTTACCTGGTTTAATATTTATCATAGTAATACCACATAAAAACACATTGAGAAGGGTTTCTTTCTATTCTGTTTTTCTGGAAGGGATTATGTAAACTTGGTATTAATTCTTCTTTAAATGTTTGGCAAATTTCTTTACTGAAACTGTCTGGGCATGGAGATTTCTTTGGGGGAGCCTTATATTACAAATTAGAGCTTCCCAGGTGGCATGAGTGGTAAAGAACCTGCCTGCCAGTGCAGGAGACATAAGAGATGTGGGTTTGATCCCTGGGTTGGGAAGATCCCCTGG
The DNA here is from genome assembly GCA_917880005.1 of Nanger dama. Classification (NCBI taxonomy): domain Eukaryota; kingdom Metazoa; phylum Chordata; class Mammalia; order Artiodactyla; family Bovidae; genus Nanger; species Nanger dama. The sequence continues at coordinate 3,766,180 of CAKJTW010000075.1, forward strand.
AGGAGGGCATGGCAACCCACTCCAATATTCTTGCCTGGAGAATCTCCATAGACAGAGGAGCCTGGCAGGCTACAGTCCCAAGGGTCTCAAAGAATCGGACACAACTGAAGTGACTTAGCGCACACATATTACAAATTAAAAATTTTTAATGGTCCCTTCAGCAGCCTATTAAATCTTGACTGAACAGTGGTAGTTTGTGGGTTTTAAGGAGTTAGTCCATTTCTTTAATGTTGTCAAACTTGTAAGCACAAAGTTGCATTATTCTCCTGTTGTCCTTTTAATGGCTGCAGGATCTATAGTAATATCCTGTTTTACGCCTGATGTTGCTGATTTATGTGTTTTCATCTTGTATCTTTGTCAGTCCTGATAAAGGTTTTATAGCTTTATTGAAGATACCAGCTTTTTGTTTCACTGATTTTCCTGTATTGTCTTCCTGTTTTCAATGGTATTTATTTCTGCTCTTATCTTTGATACTTTATTTTTCCCTCTTGCTTTGTGTTTATATTGCTCTTGTTTTTCTAGGTTTTTATTTATTTATATTTTGGAGGGGTAAAGAATCCAGATTGATTATTGATACCTATTATCATCTCTGATGTTTTAGGTACTATAAATTATCCTTTCAGCATGGCTTAAGATATGCCTCACATATTTGGATATGTTGTATTTTTATTCAGTTTTGTGTATTCTTAAAAGAATTTTCCTTTGAGACTTCCTTTTTAATCCATGTGTTATTTAAAAGTGTATATCTTAATTTCTAAGTATTTTTTGAGATTTTCCTACTGTTGTTTACTGTTGATGAGCTTTAGTTTGACTCCATTATGATTAAATAATATACCCTGTATGATTTCAGGTCTTCAACACTTGTTGAGGCTTGTTTTATGGCCCAACTGCCATATAGGTGTGTACTGGTGCTAGGTCACTTCAGTCGTATCCAACTCTTTGTGACCCCATAGACTGTAGCCCATCAGGCTCCTCTGTGCATGGGATTCTCCAGCAAGAATACTGGAGTGGATGGCCACGCCCTCCTCCAGGGGCTCTTCCTGACCCAAGCATCAAAACCACATCTCTTATGTCTCCTGCATGGGTTCTTTTACCATTAGCGACATCTGGGATGCCTATATACTATATATATATATATATATATATATATATATATATACACACACATATATATATAGCAACTAGATAAACTATATGCGATACTCTGTTTTCACTTAAGATATTAAGATACATCAATGTGTCAGTTAATATATGTCTGTATAACTGGATTTTTAAAAAATGTTTTTGGTTGCAAGAGTCACACGCTGAATGGAAACTAACTTTAAGCAGCAAAGTCCGAGTTAACAAGTTTACATAACTGAGAAGTTTCAGAATGGACCTGCTGCTTTTGGGCGCAGCCAAATCAAAGGAGAGAAAGCCATTCTCTCTTGCTGTTCCTCCTTCGTCCCACCTCTGTTTTCTCTATTAACTTTATTCTCACTCTTCCTTTTTCCACACAGTGTCTAAGATTGCTACCCACATTTCTTCACATGATGTCAGCGATTTCAGATAATCTAAATAGTCCCGGCGGCCACCCCCCACCCCCCCCGTCCGACCCACAATGGCTTCAGGGAAACATCCGAGGGTGGCTCTGAGTTGCTGGGGCCTGTGTTGTGTTGTCATGCCACAGTTAGTCACTGTGGCCAGGGAAGAGATATTCTAATTGAGCAGATTGGATCACCGTCTGACTCTGTGCGCCATATGACTGACCAGTTCAGAAAGAGTAGAGTGGTGGCGGTGGAAAACACAGTGGTGGCTAAAGTCAACCCAAATCTTCTACAGCATCCTGAAGTCAAAAGATACTGTCACCGAAAATATATTTCCCCTTTTGTATACTTCAAGTAGAAATGATTTGAGTATGTGATGCTGCAATAACAGTGCGAAACCAAAATGAATCCCCTCTTATATAGGCATCTTTAACAACCATATTTATTCTCTTGTGCATTGTTAAACAAACAGAAATTAGTGGGTGCAAAAATCCTTGTGTTGAAAGATAAGTGAAAAATGTTAGTCACTCAGTTGTGTCTGACTCTCTGTGACCCCATGGACTGTGGCCTGCCAGACTCCTCTGCCCATAGAATTCTCCAGGCAAAAATACTAGAGTGGATTGCCATTTCCTTTTCCAGGGGATCTTCCTGACCCAGGGATTAAACCTGGGTCTCCTGTATTACAGGCAAAGACTTTACCATCTGAGCCACCAGGCAAGCCCAAACAAGCAGAAACTAGTGGATGCAAAAATCCCTGTGCCATGTGTTGAAAGGTAAGGATTATTTAAAAATATTTATTTATTAATTTGGCTGCTTCGGGTCCTAGTTGTGGCATGTGGAATCTTAGGTTGGGACACTTGAACTCCTGGTTGTGGCCTGTGGGGTCCAGTTCCCTGACCAGGGATTGAACCCAAGCCCCTTGCCTTGGGAGCACAGTCTTAGCCACTGGACCACCAGGGAGGTCGCAAAAGATAAGCTTTAATATAGGCAGTAACAGGAAGATAGGACTTTAATGACGGGTGGGTGAATATACTGAAAGCACTGGAGAGGGCATACCCCATGTCAGAAATGAAGTAGGTACATGTGTGAATAGGCAGGAAGTCTATAACAAGATGGAGTAAAGTGGAAATGGAATTGTTGAGAAGAAAAAAATAAAGTTGAAAAAATTTCAGAAAAGGAACAGAATACCAGTTAACATTTATATCAGAAGTAGTGAAAGACCACACAAGTACAAATGCAAAAATAAATAAAGGTGAGCGAGGACCCCCGCCCCCGCCCCTCCCCCTCAGCGAGTGTGGGACTGTGTGTGGCTAACGAAGTGGTTCAAGGGTAGTTATTTGGAAAGGGGGCGGGATGGCGAGGGGAGGGAGCGGGCGAGCGAGCGAGCGAGGCGAGCGGCGGCCGGGGAGTGCATGTTGCATTCGACTTGAGTTGGCATCTTTCTCCTGTTGCCTGGACAACGCTCCCCCATTGCAGTGCTTCCCCCCTCGCTTCCAAACTGCTGTTGCACTGGAGGGAGTTGGGGCCGCTCCGAAGCCCCTTTTGCAGCTCCTGCCGACGGGAGGGGGGAGTTGGGTTCCGGCCGCCGAGTTGGCGGTTGTGGTGGTGGTGGTGCTGGGGGTTGCTGGGGGAGTGGCGGCCGCAGCGGGCTCCGGCCTCGCCTCAGCTGCAGCTCCTTGGGTGCCGAGCTGCAGCGCTGCACGGGCCCATCATTGCGGCGGCCCCGGAGTTTGGCCGCTCGGTGCTCAGCCCCATCGCCGCCGCCGCCGCCGCCGCACTGGAGTTTGGCTGCCGCTGCCCTACTTCACTCTAGTTTCACTCACTTTACATCTCGTTTTTTTCCCCTAGGCAACGGGGTCGCGGCACACCCCGTTCCTTAGGCCAAGTGAAATAAATCGGCCGCACCGACACGTGAAGTAGTCCGCCCGCCCGAGCGCCGCCGCGGGCCGCTGCCGCCCCTCCCGCCGTACCCCCCCAACCTCCCCGGGGAGGTGAGGGGCCCGTGCCCTCCCGGGGGCCGCTGGGAGGGAGGGGCGGCCCGGGGCGGCCGCCGCCCCCCGACCGTGCCCCTCTACCCCGGCGCCTCCTCTCCTTCCCCGCGCGCCCCTCCTCCGCCCCTCGTCCCCGCTTTCCTCAGCCTCAGTCCCTCTCGCCCGGCTCTCAGGAGCGGAGGGGGGCGCGCGCGGCGGCGGCGGGCAGGCGGGGCCGCGCGGCGCACTCCCGCGCGGACGAGAGTGTCTGGGCCTGGGCGGAGGGATCCCTGGGCTGAGACGGCGGAGGTGCTGCGGCCCGGGCCGGGTGGTGAATGGGCTGGTGATGGTGCTCGCCGCCGCCGCTGAGGAGGAGAAGGATGAAGAGGTGGGCTTGTTTGTCTCCCACAGTTTCTCTCCTGCTGCTCTGATTTCTGCCCTCCCGTTCCGGCCCGGGGCCTCTGTGTATGTGTGTGTCTCTCCTGGACGAGGAGGAGGATCCAGTCCCCACCCCACCCCCGCCCCCGTCGTGCACGCAGTTCCCAACGCTTCTCGTCATCCTCTCTTTGGTCTCTTTATTCTGCCGAGCGGTGCTGCTAGGATTTCTTTCGTTTTTTTTGTCTCCCCTGAACTTGTTCGCGATGGTGGGTAGCAGCAAGGTGGTCCTGGCAGTGGAGGGGTCGATGTCGGGATTGGGCACCGAGGGGAAGAATGTCTCTTTTCAACTTTGTGGCTTGCACCCCCGGAGAAGGCCACACGCCGGTTGTGGGGTGCAGATGTGCCTAGAGTGATTTCTAAGTAGTTGAGTTGTCGAGATGAGGGTACGACTGCTCATGGTAGGCAGGTTTTATTTTCATCGGTGAATCTGGTGTCTTCATATTCCGGTCATACGTTGAAATATTCTTTGTTTAGGTCTTGAAGTAGAGGATCTTACTCCACACGTCCACATTGTGTTGTTTTTAAATGATGTCTCTGCAAGTATGGCTTTCTAGAATTTAAAATGTGAGTTAAGGTCCGGGCGCGTGCAGGCCTAGGCAGTGGCCTTGACAGTGAACTTTGTGGCTCTGTTTTGGTTTTCAAAGATTTGCTCCATAGCTGGGGTGCGAGCTGTGCCTTTTAGTATCAGGCATGTAGATGCTTGAGCTGGGGACGTTGGAGAAGGAAGAACATTTATATATTAATAATTGATAGCTGAATATTAGAATCCGATTAACTGAACTGATGACAGTTTTTTTTTAAAGCAGTTATGCACTCTAGGAAGGCAGCCTTTTCATGGGCACACTTTAAAGGGGTTCTCTAGGGCGCAGAGCCTGACTATCTCCTTTTAGAGAGGATACTTACCAACGTCTGTAGCTTCATTGAGGGCCTGCTAAAGGGACTGAAACGGGGGCTAAGACATCCAAGTGTACTTTTCAGCGTGTATGTTGTTTGTTTACATGTGATGTCACTCACGTTTGGGCAGTAGAAATAAATAGGTCAGCTTTTCTTTTGCTTTCTGAAGACTAGCCCCCTCCCCCAGCCCCCTTTTTTCTAAGTTTCACAATTTACTTGGTTTCACAGCATTGTAGGACACTGTGACTACATTTTTACTGGAAATACTAGTATTCATTTTGATTTTGGTAAGTCCTTTTCTGTTTTTCCCTCTTGATGTTTATATATGGAATCTACATTGTGGGCTTAAAACTGGCCTGTTAAGGTCCATTTAAAACATTTGAAGAATGCATTTTAAAATCTCAGGACACATCTTCTGATGGCAAAGAGGAAGTTTTTGTTTGCAGTTATGCTCATGTTTATGAAAAAATTCTGTACTTAAAACTTTTGTAGATGTATAACTACCCTTAAACGACGAGTATAGTAATAGTGCAGAAAATTCTTCAAATAAGTTTCTGGCTAACACATTAAAAATATTCCAGGTGCTTTTCTTTATGTCATACTTTTGCTTTTCTTAAGGTGATAGTGTTTGCAATATGACTAAGGTTGCTTGGATGGTCTTAAGAGTCTTTTCGCTTGAATGCTTCCTTCAAAAGGCTTCTTAACATAGTTTTAAGATAATTTTGCAAGCTTTATTTAAGCTTATTGCGCTTAGAACTCCCAGGCGAGTCTTTATGGAACTGGAAAAGTAAAAAGCCCCCTGCCTCTGCCAGGTTTTCTTTTTGAGAGGTGTAAGTGTTGGGTGGCCCCTGTTTCTTTTAGCTTTGAAGGGTCCATCCTTTTTCCCATTCAGTCATCTGGAAAGAGCTGCCTCAGAAATACTCTTCTTCTGCTTACATGAAGAACTCTAAATGCTATCCAGCAGGAGGTGCTGCAGCAAGATAAAGGAAACCTCTGAATTGTAAGGGTCTTGCTACTTATTACAGCTCTACTTAGCTTCAGCTAAGCAACAGGATTAACACCTTAAAGTTCCAGAAAGATCTTGAGTAAGTCCATTGAAAAATTCCATTTGCTATTAGAAGCTGAAATTTGTGAGTGGTTTTTACCTGCGTACAATATGACACAGAGTAGATTGCTTATGGTGGACAGCTGAAGGATATTGCCCTTAGGTACAGAGTACTGTTAGAAATATTTTGCTTGGAAAATAATTAGTCTCAACTTGGAGTTACTCTCGTATTGATGAGTGGAGTGTTGAACACGTTTTTAAAAATTACGTGCTGTGGATGGCTATAAACAAAAGTAGTTAATATGACTTGGGACTTTTGACTTTGAGGTCATCTTTATAATACTGAGTGAGATATAGAGTACTTGAACTGTTACTGGAAAGGGAGATACTGTATGGAAAAATTCATAGACTTTCTGTGTTTTTTTCCTTCCCATCTGTGGACAGTAATCCTAATAGATAAATTCTTAGGCCCTCAGCTTTATAAATACATGCAGTTAATGTGTTTGAGTTGGCTTGCAAAGACTGAGATTCTTGAACTAGAAGTAAAGTTCTGTCTGTGGGTATAGGTCATTGCTGATACGGCTGTTAGTAACACTTAACAATAAGTGCATAAAGATGGAAGTATTTTCGTAGCATTTATGGTCCTTTGAAACTCTTGTTAGTGTTGGGCGGATTGATTTCTCACTGGAAATATGGTACTGTGGTGGCTTGTAAAGCTTTATATCCAAGTTTAATTTGATGAACTTGCTTTGAATTTTGTTTTTGGAAATAATGGTGTCCTTTTTTCTCAGTAAGATCTAATGATACAATACATGTGAAAGTTCTTTGTAAATTGTCAGAAGCCATGCAGATGTTAAGTTGTTGAGATAGGTGGCTAATTAATACATGGGCAGAAGCTCCTGGCTTTAAAATATTAACTGTCTTCATATGATTTGGGAAATGAGTGCATTAAAAGTGCACCCAGAACACTTTATGAACTTTTTTTAATACTGCTGTGGTTACCAAAAAGCTCTTTGTTAGAATATTGAAGCTTTGTTTAAAAATGCTGTCTGGGCAGTTTCCCCTAATTTAAAAAAAAAAGATCATTTTTTCCTTTTGTAGACCCTGTGAAATGTGTATCTCCTGTTAAAGTTTTTCTTCATTCTCCATTGATGTGATAGTAGTTGATTTTAGTGACTATTTTAAAGTTCCTGTATTTTTCTATAGACTTTTAGTAACACACAGAGTAACAGATGTCATGGTTAATATTTTGATTGTTTTGACTGATCCTGCTAACTTTCTGAAAAATTCTTGCTATAACTAAACCATTCAAACTTGTTTCAGAGTGAAAAAGACATGTATCTGTATGTGTTAGTATTAGGTACTTGTGTGTATCTTTTTGTTTTTCTGATTGAGAAGGATGCATGAGGAAATGACTACTCAAATCTAGAGGAGTGCACTGAAATATTTTTGGTGTCAAAATAACTTAGAAGTTTAAAACTCAGAACTTTGAGTTCTCGCTTTCTACTCTACTCAAATTTGGACTGAAATAAAGTAACATATGGATAATGGGAGTTCCTATTTTGTGAGCATATCAAAAGGTATAGTATCCTAAATTTTAGAATTAACTAGTTTTTATGAAATAACCCCAACTAGAAATTAAATATAGAAACTTGCTTCAGTGAAGGGTGAGAAAAACATTTAACTGTTTAGATAAAAATGAAACTTCTCAGGGTAATATTAATGTTTTCGTCCTAGACAGTGAACACTAAAGTTTTTTTTTCTTTTTTTTTTTGAGGAAACACTGACATTAAGGTTTTAATCATGTGTTTTTAAATTTTGGATCCTTAATATATTATTGCCGAAGTCTTTTGTATTTAATTACTGTTGAAAGGGAGAGAAGGAAGGGGTTATAGTTTTAGGTCTCTAACCTTTGACAGAAATCATTTATATCTATATTCAGAGCTGATTTCTTGAAACATGTTTGAATCTTCATATTAATTTGTGCTGGAAAATATTAATGATTTATGTTGACTTCTCAGAACTTATTGTACATGGGTCTTTTTTTGTAGGCCCTAAATATTCTTTAGGAGCATAGCAATGTATTTTGATCACTTTCTAACTTTACCAGGTGTGTATTTTTGCTGTTTTGAGGTTTGTTTGTTTTTAAGTAATTATGTTAATACTGCAAGAAAATTATTGTTGATAATTATTTCTTCTATAGCATATGTTTCCTTCTTTGTATCACGTGTGTGCATGTGGCCATACTGTTTTGTGGGCTTTCATATCATCTTATTTGTGTATTGAATTTTTGAACAGGTACCTTTGGTGAGAATGTTGAAATAGACCGTTCCTTAGGAATAACTTCTATATTGCTTGTCTATCAATTGAGTCTTAAACTGGGAAGGTGGTGAACTCTTCCCCTTAAGAGATAATCTGCGTTTCAGTCATCCTTTGAGTTTTTCTAAAGCAACTTTCTTACACTAGACACTTGTTAGGCAGTTTGAATGCCCCTCCATTTCTCTCCCTCCAAGACACTGCAGACTGCACACCTCTGCCCCCTTTTTAAAGAAAAAATAGTGAGCAGGTCTCAGCTGGAGGAAACTGTTCTTTCCTGTATTTTGGAATCATCTATGGAAATGTTTTTCTGCTTTTCAAAGTAGACCAAAAACGTGAACTGATAATTTGGAGATAGGAAAGGGATGGGGGCCTTAACAGGTTGATGATCTAGGTTATATTTTGACTTTTGTTTGTGGGCCTAGGGGAGAAAAATAACTTAAACGCAGAAGCCAAAAGATGGGTTTTGTTTTATTGTTTTGGCTGCATTGAGAATACAGACTGTCAGTACTTGAGGAGAAGGAGCAGCAGAAAGGAACTGATTTTTTTCTGCTGCAGATCCAAGTATTGTTAACCATGTGGATCTCTAAAGCAGCATACTTACGAATCAGACAGTAGTTGATTCTCTGACTCAACTCAATGGATGAGAGTGTGTCTGGGCCTGGGCGGAGGGATCCCCGGGCTGAGGCGGCGGAGGTGCTCCGGCCTGGGCCGGGTGGTGAATGGGCTGGTGATGGTGCTCGCCGCTGCCGCTGCTGAGGAGGAGGAGGAGGAGGATGAAGAGGTGGGCTTGTTTGTCTCCCAGTTTCTCTCCTGCTGCTCTGATTTCTGCCCTCCCATTCCGGCCCGGGGCGTGCGTGCGTGCGTGCGTGCGTGCGTGCGTGGCGTGTGTGTGTGTGTGTGTCGTGTGTGTGTGTGTGTGTGTGTGTGTGTCTGTCTGTCTGTCTGTCCTGGACGAGGAGGAGGATCCGTCCCCCCAGGTGGCCCGGGGCGTGCGTGCGTGCGTGCGTGCGTGCGTGCGTGTGTGTGTGTGTCTGTCTGTCTGTCGTGTGTGTGTCGTGTGTGTGTGTGTCTGTCCTGGACGAGGAGGAGGATCCGTCCCCCCAGGTGGGGGGTGTGGGTGGGGGAGCCGCGCGAAGTGGGACTCTTTCCGTTTGTTCCAGCCCGTCGTGCACGCAGTTCCCAATGTTTCTCGTCATCCTCTCTTTGGTCTCTTTATTCTGCTGAGCGGTGCTGCTAGGATTTCTTTCTTTCTTTTTTCTCTCCTCTGAACTTATTCGCGATGGTGGGTAGCAGCAAGGTGGTCCTGGCAGGGGAGGGGTCGATGTCGGGATTGGGCACCGAGGGGAAGAATGTCTCTTTTCAACTTTGTCTCTGGCTTGCACCCCTGAAGAAGGCCACACGCTGGTTGGACTGTATTCCACATGTTTGTGAAGGTGCTGTTGCCTGAAAATAACCCACCACCTGTGTTAGGCCTCCTAATGCAGATTGCACTTAGTTCTTTCCCTTCCTCCTCCTTCAGTGTTGCAGAAAATGAGAGAGTGTGTAGAAATTATCTACATATATTACAGCTCAAAGTTATCCACTTCGGTTTGGACATGTCATTGATAGCTTATTTTAAAAAAAAAAAAAAACACCTGTGATTTTGGAAAAGGTCAGTGGTTGAGAGAAATGGATATGTAATTGGTATTTTCCTAAGTATTCTTTTCACAAACAGAATTGTATGTGAAATGAAGGGTGAGAAGTGGAAGGGGGTAAATACTAAGGACTGGACGAAAGAGGGACTTAAGTATTATTGTTGTTGTTATGTGTGATGGTTTTATGTGTGTACTATAAGAATATATTTCCCAGTGGGCCTAGTGGGCAGTATGAAAGTATGGAAAATGTTTTCTTGTGAGAATTTTCTTCAATAAAAATTTTTCATAAAATGTAGCTTGAAAGACTCTTAAGAGAAAACCTGATAAAACAATTGAAACTTTTTTGGGGTATAGGGGATAGAAAGCTTTGAAGCTGATAAAATTTAAGCAATTATTTTAAAAGTTGTATCTTTAAATATCATTTAAAATTTGTGTTATATCTTTTTCCTTTTTAAGAATTTCTTTTATACAGCTGTTCTGTTTTTCTAAGGTGAAAATGTTGATCTAAATGTTAATTGATACTTTTTATCTGTATATAGTACAGAATCTGTGCTAGGGCAGAGAACAAACTAATTATATGTAGATTTGACTAGGCCCTGGTATAAAATCTAGTCAGATTATGCTAGATAGTTCAGAGTTTCTTAAAACTTACTGTGATAGGGTGAAATGGTTTACTTACTACAAATCCCAAAATGCAGTGCAGTTTTTTGCCTAGCTCCAGAATAGAGCATTGCATGCTGGGACCTGTAGTTGATTTTAGCAGCACAGGGAACCCGTCCCTCCTGTCTACTCCATTTTATACACAGCTTCCCAAAGCCTCTAAGAACTTTCTGCTAAGTAAAGTTTGATTGCTAATGTCATGATTATTATGCTGCTAGTATTCTAAAGTGAGTCTTCAGAAACACCCTAGTGTGATTTTACCTTAGATGCCTTAGCTGTTTTTTAAAATCAGTTGCTAAAAGATTTACATGTAGAATAGCATACATATGTATACATACTCAAAACTTGACTTTGTAACATTTTTTGTTGTTTCTGATGATACAGATTTCTTTATAATTACAGCATTAATTGATTGCTAGTGTGGGCATTAGAATTAGAAGACTGTTATCGTAGGGCCTGACACATATGCAGTTCTTTCTTTGAATGGGGACAACTAAGTTGGATGGAAGGGTTATTTTTGTGCCAGGATTTAAGTAGAAATTTTTATTCTTCCGTAATGATTGTCAACATCTTGAGTCTCAGTATTCTTTAAATGGAAGACAAAGTCCTGAAAATAACTGCTATTTTAGTGTAAGTTTAATACTCAAAGCTAACGGCTGAAAGGTAGAGAAAAACTTAAGGTTATAAAAACAAAGTGTAATTTGTTTATATTTTCATTTGTAAATTTAAAAATTCTGTCCTTTTGAGGGTTCTAATACTTGCCACTTTCTTAACTAGCATCAGTGTTGTTGTAGGGATTAAATGTTAAAATCTGTCAAAGTGCTTAGCACAGTGCCTGGCACATAATAAAGTCTCAATAAATGTATATGGTTAGTGGTAGGTTTAGTAGTGTTTATTGTTATTTTTTAAAACATGATTTACATTTTTTCCTCACTTTTACATTATTATTTATTTGATCAGAAACTCAGGATGTTCTAAACAGGCCTTGAGATTTTTGGTCTATAGTAATAATGCGGCAGTTCCTTAGAATTTTTTGCCATACATAAAATGTCTTCACACCTCAGTTTCTCCCTAAGTGATATATGCCCCAAATCAGACAAGCAACCAGCTAGCAGCAGAATTTTCACTGGGATTCAGCTTTGCCTACTCAGAACTCTTTGCCACTGTGCCATGGCCTTTGGTTGATTTTAGAAAGTTCAAAAGATAATGAAAATTTCTTGGTTAATAATGTTTGCACTGTTAGAACACCCAGACTAGTTAGTTGATGAATGAAAATTAGATGCTATCAACATTTCCTCGTGTCACAGTGTATGTAACCTTGGAAAAATTCTGTCGTGTTTAGAAGCATGAAACAGTCTATCACCACATTTCACAGTGTTACAGGATTGATGTATTGGAGGCCAGTGAGCAGCCCCAAAAAGAAAATGTAGTTTCAGGTCTGTGGGATGTACTTAAAATGTTAGGTTCAAAGAAGTCATAAGTCTTTCTGTTATTTTTCTCTTTTAGGACATGAACTTCTTTTCAGCTCTTGAAATTGTTGGAGGATAATTTTTTATCTACATGGCTTTTAGCTTTTTGAAAAGACAAAGGGACACCTGGGAATATTGAAAAATGTAGACATAAATTGTGGTATATGTGTCTTAGTCTGAGTGTGTGTCGAATCAGGGAAGTGTCTTTGTTACCTCCTTGACCATTGTCTATTAGATAGAGTTCATCGAATGCTGTTGCTGAGGGCTGCTGTGTTTATTTAAGAAAGCTCTGCCTTTAGTAGTAATTATTCAAGTATTTATTTATACAACCCATTCCACTGTAATAATACTAATCTTTTTTTTCCTCATAAAGGTGAACTGAAACTTGTTATTATTTGTAGCTTAGACATTAGATAGATTTTTTAGATAATGTCGTAAATTTATGGAATCTGGTCTGATATGCTTCTACATGATGAATGGTTTTATTTATTTTATATTAACTCATCTTTTCAAGACCTAATATTAAAGTGGGATTAGTTCAGTGGTTACAAAGATGTTAAATTCTAATGGCTAAGTGTAAGGGAGAAAATGGTCTCTGGCGTTACTTGGCCAGTGCAGGAAGTTTGGATGGATTCTTATTTACATTCTGTGGTCACACTCGAAAGTTGGAAATAAGGAGAGGAGGTGAGAGGAGGGAACCTGGGCAGCCCTGTGTAAGTCCTCTGACACACCTAAATTACTGAGAACAGTTTTCTATCTTTTTTTAAATTAAGTGTCCCAGACCACTTGTAAATGAAACAGTTGTGATAGTGTCAGAAGACTTGGGTTTAAGACCAGTCCTGTCACTGGCTGTACAGTCTTGGGAAGTTCATCCTAGCTGAGCTTTAATTTTCCCAGTACTGTAGTAAAATCGGGATAATGGTGAAAGCCTGCTTCACTGTTTTCCTAAAAGGATGAAATAATACTCATGGATGTAGCTTATAGACTAAAGAAGTACATAAAAATGTGAGTTTTTAATCGCTAATAGATGGCTGGATGAATATTTGTATTATGTTAACAATATTAATATTTACAAAATTTAAATATATGAGTTAGAATCATAATTGGTGATGTGGATCACCCTCCCCCACCATGGCTGACAGACAAGTTCTTAATGTGTTTGCAGTGTAGTTCTTGACAATATGGACTGCTGTGTTTGTGTGTGTGTGTGTGTGTGTGTATATATATATATATATATATATAAATATCTTAAGTGTACTGTGTGTTACATTATTGAAAAGTTTCAATTATGGCCTTTTATGTTGAAAAATGTTCTTATGTGTTAATATTCAAACTTAAATACATATATTTGTTCTTAGACAAGGGCATGTATCTAAGATTTTAAATGTTTGGCAAGTGGTGAACAGTTTTTGTATTTTGGAGTTATCTGTTATTATATGTTTAGTGTGTTTATGAGTATGCTTAGTACTAGCCTTTTTACATATAGTATCTCAGTTGATTTTAGTCCTCACAGCAATGTTCTGAGGATTTGCTGTTGTTAATCTACCCCCGTTTTACAGATGAGGAAATGAAGGCTTCCCTGGGATCGCATACCTAACCGTGATACAATGTTAATTCAAGGCCGAGTTTGATTCCAGAGCCCCTCCTTTTAAGTGTCTGTAATGCTGTACAAAGCTCTGTAATTCCTGTAGAAGCTTAGCAAGTGCGTTCCTAAAGGAGTTTTCAATCTACCGAAATGGCCACAGCTTTGCCATATCCTTTTAAGAATGAATGTTTCATCTGATTTGGTTGGGTTAGGTTGAATGTTGTGGAAATAGTAAGCAGTGGAATGGAAAGGAAGGCATTTGGGATGGTGTATTTCCTGTCCTAGGTGGCGCAGTGGTAAAGAATCCACCTGCCAATGCAGGAGACACAAAAGATGTGGATTCGATCCCTGGATCAGGAAAATCCTCTGGAGTAGGAGATGGCAACACACTCCCATATTCTGGCCTAGAAAATTCCGGAGACAGAAGGGGCTGGTGAGCTATAGTCCATGGCATTGCAAAGAGTCAGACACGACTGAGCACACTGCCTAAGTCCTGTCCATCACTGTGTGCCCATTGCAGAGCACAGTGCCCGCTATGGGGTCGGGTCTAGTGCCCATTGCAGAGCACAGTGCTCGCTGCGGGGGTCGGGTCTAGTGCCCATTTCTTAAAGGTTGCAGTCTGGGCACTGTAGCATGGTAGGTTATCCATTTTCTTCGTAGATGCAGATGGTTTACATTAGCTATTTCAGTCAGTCCTTAGGTAACTGTCAGCATTTTAGAGGGTAGGATGGTAAGTGTCCTTTTTTTAATAGTTTATTTTTAAAATATCAAAAGGCAGAGAATTGGAGTTATAAAAGCAATACTTGCAATACAGATATGTGTAAAGTAGAAAACAGAAGTTAGCCCATTCTCATCTACTTTAAATTTTTCCTGTGTATTTAACGATGTATAATGTTGTTGTTTAGTCGCTAAGTTGCGTCTTACTTTTTACAACCCCATCGTGGACTGTAGCCCGTCAGGCTCCTCTGTCCATGAGATTTCCCAGGCACGAATACTGGAGCAGGTTGCCATTTCCTTTTTCAGGGGATCTTGACTCAGGAACTGAACCCTGTCTCCTGCACTGCGAGGTGGACTCTTTACCACTGAGTCGCCAAAGAAGCCCCATGTGTAATGTACATACATTTTAAAAACAAGGAAAATTATACCATCATACTCAAAGTTTATTTTTTTCCAGTGGCTATTCTAAAAACTTTGGCTTGTTTTTGAAAATAAGGTTCAGATGGGAAATGGTAGTGAGGTTGGAAGGAGAGAGGTAGATAAGATTTGTATATTAAGACTGTAGACCTCTAATGCCCTAGACTGATTATTACCTATGGGGCAGAAAGCATTTTAAGTTCTTTTTGTTTGAGTTGAGTTGCATGCGTGTTCAGTTGTATTCGACTCTTTGCGAACCCAGGAACTGTAGCCCGCCAGGCTCCTCTGTCCATGGGATTTCCCAGGCAAGAATATTGGAGTGGGTTGGCATTTCCTACTCCAGGGTATTTTCCTGATCAGAGGGATTGAACCCCTGTCTCTTTGCATCTCCTGCGTTGTCAGGCTGATTCTTGACCGCTGTGCCACCGTTAAAAATGTTTGTCATTATTTTTTAAAATTTTAAAATGTCATCTTAAGTAAAATGACAACATTGTTTTCTGTCCTGCACAAGTAAATTAGGAAATATAACTTCAGAGCTAAATTCCATTAGTTTGTGGGAGTGGGGGGTTCAGGATTGGGAACTCATGTACACCCGTGGCGGATTCATGTTGATGTATGGCAAAACCAATACAGTATTGTAAAGTAAAATAAAGTAAAAAAAAAAATAAATTCCGTTAGTTTATTCTGGTAGTTATTTATAAGGAGATCAGTTGTGGTTTCAGATAACGTTTTAAAAAAATTGTAGTCTCTCTTTCTGATTGTTGGGTGGGGTTCATTCAACATTTATACAGTAAAGTAGAGTTTTAAAACCAAGAAAATACTTGTGCTGTTTTAATAAATAGAAACTCAAACCAGTACTGCTTAATGGGCATACAGATACGGCAGACAAATATCCTGCCTAGGAATTAGTGCTGGGTGACCTCACCTTCATCCCTAACCCTGCTTACTCAGTCACCTTTGAATGCTCTACTGGTAACCCAGCAATTTTTAAAGCAGTTAAAAAAGAAAAAATGAAAAGAAAAGTAAATAATTGGAAGTGCCAATAGTTTAATGAGTACCAATAATTCATTTTTTCTGGTTGTATTTATATTTTATTATTTATACTTTTTAAAATTTCTTTTTTTAAATTACAATACTGTATTTGTTTTGCCATACATTGACATGAATCAGCCACAGGTGTCCACGATCTCCCAATGCCAAAGCCCCCTCCCACCTCCCACCCCACATCCTCTCCCTGAATCATCCCGTGCACCAGCCCCATGCGTCCTGCATCCTGTATTGAACATAGACTGGCGCTTCATTCTTACAAGATAGTATACATGTTTCAATGCCGTGTATTTATATTTTAAAAGTATACTGAAGACCTTATAATCTGCAGTAAATGTCTTTTGATTCTAGCTTTGAGAGTTTTGATTTGTTCATAAGGTTATATTAATCATTTACCTTTGTTATTTTTAAGTTGAAAATTTTAATTTCATGGATACTAAGTTTTTGATTATAAAAGTTTAAAAAGTGTCTTTCTAATTCTAGACTGTGCTCATATCTCAAGTGCTTTGTAGGTCTTTAGAACCATATTTAGTGAAGTGCTAGAGCATGGCCTTAAAATTCTAAGAACTGGGTCTTATAGGGTGTAGCAGTTAACTAGTTTTAACAAGCCAAGTTAAGGTTATCTCTCATTGGTAGCTTCTTAGGTGCTTTTCATTTTGTGTGGCTTAGACTATGCTCTGGAGAGTATTTTATTATTTCTCTTAATAAATTGGTAAGTGCACAAAGGACTCAGTATATGTCATGGATGGTAAAAGTGAGGCAGAGACAAGAATTTGAGTAAGTTGATATTAATAGCAGAGCCTAATTTTCCTGGCTTTCTTATTTTAGTTTTGGTCTTCTTAACCTCTAATACACAAACTTAAACATTATGGCCCCCAGAAATGTGTATTTATATCTAATTTCCTGAACTTAGTATTTTATGTATGTTATAAAACATACAGGAAATTAGAAATTTTTAAAAGGATGAGATTTAAAAATATAAGTTGCAGTAATTTCTTCCGATGACCCTCTTCTTTCCCCAGAGTGGGTGCACCCACTTGGAGACTGGCGGCCTAGATAGGCCATTCTGCTGGAGAGGTAGCCAGGGGGACACCTGGAGGACCATTAGTGCAAGGGATGGGGCTCTTTTACAGCTTTTTAATTTTAAAGCGACAGCCTTTCTTTCTGTGAAGGCTGAATGATTGAGAATAAAGGCCTTGAGAGAGGTTAGCTTAAAAGACAGAAATATACACCTTCTTTGTTTTCTTCAGAGTTGACCAAAGGGAGAAGGCTGGCCTACCCTGACAGCTCCTGATCCCACTATGGAGATGGCAGTGCCTTTTTCTGTTGTTAGGCAGTTTATAGAACGCAGGATAGCTGGGTAAGCGTCTTCTCAGTGCCTGATAGGACGTAACATTGTGGAGTATGCAGCATGCATGTGAAGTACAAGTGGTTGTATTTGGCTTGTTGCTGCAGCAGTTTTGAGGCTGTCTTGAAAAGCAATTATCACTCGATAGGGTTGGATATGTGCAAATTATTGAAATCATCATTTCACGAAGACCAAACTTTGTAACTTGAATTATTCTATTTAGTATTTGTTTTTACTCCCCCGCCTCCCCCACATAACTCAGAGCAGAATTCTTTTTCTGAAAGGAACAGATGCCGTTTAGCTTATCAGGACCTGATACTAAAAAGCCCACAAAAATCTTTCTGCTGCTTATTCTCTTTATTGAATGTATATGCAAAGCATATTGTAATTATTGCTGTTAGAGGATTTTGAGCTGATGGTTCCTCCCCACCCTTTTTGTCCTCAAGGGAGATAGATCAGGAATGCCAAATTGACAACTTGGTATAAGGAAATAGTGACCACTGAAATAAAACAGGAGTTCACATAAAAAGCAAACCAGATACAAATGTAGAATGCAAATATCTTTTAGTAGAATGTTAGCATGCTGTACTTGGAACAGATGCCACATTAATTCAAAAGAGAGCCCAGAAAATGTGGCAACTTTACGATGTCAGTGGAGGGAGCTGCAATAGTTCCTGTTCTTATTGTGTCAAGTTCTCAATACCTCCAGGTCCAGTCCTGTTTTTCTGTTTATTTTCTGTGTATATTCCATGTTAATATTGCAAATATTAAATCCATGCTTAATATTTTTGTTTATATTATTAACTACATTGTCATATTAATAGATATTAGGGTAAAAGCCTGGTCACTTGTAATCCAACAGTAATGAATCTTGTTTTAAATATGCATATCAAGATTTGTAGAATCTGAGGCAAAAATGGGCTTTTCTAGACACTCTTCAAGGCACGTATATGATGATAAGGTAGTCTAAGAATTGAGGCTTTCAAAGAGGCCTACTGCATTTTGAATGTAGAATTTGGACAAGTTACAAAACTATGAGAATTTTGCATTTTTTTCTCATTTAAATCTGTAGTTATCATTGGACATTTGCTATGATTTTTAAGTAGCTTAGATTCATTCATTCCTTTTGCTGTGTTTTTTATGGTGTTTGGAAAGAAGATAGGGTGATGGAAGGATACTATATGTACTTGGGTACTTCGGGAGTGACATTTATTTCATGGAGGCTCTCAGTGGGGCGTCTCTGAATCACCTGTGTCTTGCAGTGCGTGGTTAGTGTGGGTCTGGGCCTGCAGGGAGGCGGGGGGCTTGAACCTGATTCACAGTGCACTGCTTGCTGAGCACTGCAGTGGTCTGGTCATCAGGGGCAGATCTTCTGTGGCTGTGAGGAAGGCTGGTGAACATGCTTAGAAAAGCACTGCTAGTTTTTTTCTGAATTAGTTGAAGCATGAAGCCTTACAATTGACTAATTTTGTGAAAAGGTTAAAAGTTTTGTTTTCGGGCAGTTCAAACAAAGGGGAGTTTTCTAGCATGGCAGTAGAGCACAGTAGTTAGGAGTGTGGGCACTGGAGCTGGAGCCAGTTGCATAGGCTCAAATCCTGGCTGTGCTCTGCGCATCTGGATTTGTATTAGCTCTGTGACAGGTCACTTCACCTGCTGTGCCTCTGCCTCAGTTTCTTCATCTGTAAAGTTTGAATAAATAAGAGTCTTCTCTTCCTGAGGTTCTTAGAAGGAATAAATATGTGCCTGACACATAGTAAGCACTAAATAAATGGTAGATGTTTTTAGCTATTAGTCAAGACGATGGTATTTCGTCTGCCTCCAATGTAGGAGACCTGGGTTCAATCCCTGGGTCGGGAAGATCCCCTGGAGAAGGAAATGGCAATCCAGTCCAGTATTCTTGCCTGGAGAATCCCATGGATGGAGAAGCCTAGTAGGTTACAGTCCACGGGGTGTCAAAGATTCGGACACGACTGAGCGACTTCACTTCACCTCTCCATGGTATTTCCAGTGGTCATGTATGGATGTGAGACTTGGACTGTGAAGAAAGCTGAGTGCTGAAGAATTGATGCTTTGAACTGTGGTGTTAGAGAAGACTCTTGAGAGTCCCTTGGACTGCAAGGAGAGCCAGCCAGTCCATTCTGAAGGAGATCAGCCCTGAGATTTCTTTGGAGTGAATGTATGCTGTATGCTGGAGTCTCTGATGCTGAAGATGAAACTGCAGTACTTTGGCCACCTCATGCGAAGAGTTGATTCACTGGAAAAGACTGATGCTGGGAGGGATTGGGGCCAGGAGGAGAAGGGGCCGACAGAGGATGAGATGGCTGGATGGTATCACTGACTTGGTGGACGTGAGTCTGGGTGAACTCTGGGAGTTGGTGGCAGACAGGGAGGCCTAGCGTGCTGCGATTCATGGGGTCGCAAAGAGTCGGACACGACTGAGTGACTGAAGTGAAGTGAAGTGAACCTCAATTCTAGACTTGTTCTCTTCTCAGGGTTTGAGACAAATGTTGCATAATAGGCAAAGAGCCTAAGCTTGGAAGTCTGACCTATGGGTTGGAATCTCCGGTGTGTGTGTGTGTGTGTGTGTGTGTGTGTGTGTGTGTGTGTGTTACTCTGGTGGTTCAAATGGTAAGAATACACCTACAATACAGGAGGCCTGGGTTTGATCCTAGGTTGGGCAGATCCCCTGAGGGAATGGCGGCTATACACGCCAGTATTCTTGCCTGCAGAATTCTATGGACGGGAATTCCTGGTGGGAGAGGAGCCTGGTGGGCTACAAGTCCATGGGGTCACACAGAGTGAGCTATAACTGAGCAGTGAACCCCTGGACTCTCAGTACAACCACTTCAAGCTGAGTGTGTGACCTTGGACTGATTATTTAATCTGTTTTTAACAAATATGTCTCCTGTACATTCATTCATTCCTTTTGCTGTGTTTTTTGTGTGTTTAGGAAGAAGAGGAAGGGGTGATGGAAGGGTACTCTGTGCACTTGGGTACCAGTGCTTCATACCAAGCGTTCTGCTTTCACTTGGACTTTTCACTTTCTTTACTGATGACATAGGGACAATAATATTGACCTCTTTGGATTGACATGAAGATAAAGTGGGGATGTCTTAAGATAGTTCATAAGCTTGATTATCATTGTTACTGTTATTGTTGTTTAGTTGCTAAATCATGTCCGACTCTTTGTGACCCAGTGGACTATAGTCTGCCAGCTCCTCTGTCTGTGGGATTCTCCAGGCAAGAGTACTGGAGTGGGTTGCTATTTCCTTCTCCAGGGGCTCTTCCCAACCTAGGCATTGAATATAGGTCTCCTATATTGGCAAACGTATTCTTTACCACTGAGCCACCAGAGAAGCCCGCTGTTATTGTTACAGTCCCACTAAAAGTTTATGGGAAAAGGGTAAATATGGAACAACTTAGTTAGAAAAGAGAGTTTTTTCCTGAAATGTCATGAGAAAAGAGATGGATGGGAAAAGTGACCTAATGAGTTCTTGTTTGTGGAAACTGCTAAGAGAAGTATAACATACATGGGAGTATGTCAGTTATTACAGAGACTTTGAAAAGTATTTCAGGGCACTTTATATTTTTAAAACTCTTAGTGATAGAAGACTTTTTTTGCACCAAGATATTGATATTTGCTGTAGGTCACTTAGCATCAAGGCAGTAGCAGATTAGGCATTGTATTACAACTCCCAAGTTCAGAATTCTAATCAGCTGGTCAGTCCATTAGGTCTGCAGCCCAGGACAACTTGAGAACAACACACGCTTGGTATCATAACTCATGGAAACAAATGTTAGAACCTCAAAGGTATAAAAGTGGCATAGGAATGCTTTCTAGTAAAGATGGAAACAGTTTATTTACCTTTTTATTTTGAGCATTTTTCCTTTGTGAAATGTCCTGTCATTTGGTGACTGATTTTTTTCTTTCTACATTTATTTTATTTTCTTTCTATGTTTAATCATCATACGTTACCTGTATTGAGCCTACAAACTGGGCCTGAGAACAAGTTGATTGTGAGAAAAGTCATCCTTTATCTCTGCCTTACCGTGATCTCAGAATTAAGTTTTTGGAAAAGAATTTGAGTTTTAAATGTTTTTTGAGTTTTTAAGTGTTCTTTTGAGTTTTAAATATATTCATTAGTATGTAGGTACATATAAGTATATCTATAGGTTTGTATGTATCTTTCAAGTGAAACCAGTCATTGAGGGGAATGATCATTAACTATGAAGTAGGATTAATTTTATTCATTTACTGCCAGTTTAGATCTGAAACCTTTTTCGTCTTTGGTCTGTGCAGCTTTTTCCCCTGGGATCAACAGGTGTGTTTGTAATAGCTTACCACACATCCTAAATACAGTATATGTTGCCAGTAGTGAGCATTTGAGTTAAAAAAATAGAATAATAGCTTCCATTAACTTTTTTTTCCTCATTTACCAACTGCACCACTGACAAAGGCTTAGTAGATGGATAGAAGTCTTTATTCAATTTTATTTTGTCTGTGTTCCTAAAACATTGTTTCTGCTTTCTGAGCAGAAGCTCCAACAAGATTGTTTTGACACAATGTTGTACTTTAACTCCACAAATATTTTTTAAAAATAAGCAGTTTTATAGCAGGTTGTGTAAGTTTTTTTCTTTGTTTGTTTGTTTGTTCAATTAAAAACTTGTCTTACTTTGCAATAGCCAGAGTTTCAGGAAGTCAGGTTTTGTACTTTGAGAATTAGCATAGCAGGTGTCTTGTGTGTTCTGTGTTCTCTTTATTTCAGTCTGTATTCAGAGTCTGTAAAAGTTGCTTCTCTTGGGTGAATGGAATTGTAAAAAGTTTAGAAGTGTATTTTATTTTAACAAATGAGAGTTAAAAGTGGACCCTAAATGGCCCCTTTGGGGTTGATTTGAAGAATTACACAATTTGGAAAATCATGTCCCTGTCTCATCTGTGAAAGGTGGGCTCCTTTTGACTGCTCTTACACGTGTGCAGGAGCCCGTCTGGTTCGTGGTAAGTCAGCTACTTTGCAGAGAGATGCTGCCATCAACCCCTCCTTTTCTTCTGCTCTCCTCTCTTCTTTATTATCTTTGAACTTTCATCTGTGCTTATGCCATTCCCTGTCTGCTGTTCATCACTCCTTCCAAAGCAGCCATCATCTTATTCTATTTCTCTTAAAAACAGAACATTATTTCAATGATTAGTTCTTAAACAGAGACTTGTTATCATAGACCTCAAAGCTTGACAGCTTGTGAACCTCTGCATTTTGGCCCCTCAGCCAGGAGTTGGATAATAACTTAAAATCACTTCCAAAGTGACCGAAGATTTATGAAACATTTCATATCTGGACTAAGGGAGAGAATAGAAAAAGACCTTTTTACCTCAAAGTTTGCTTTATTATTTTCTGATAGGAGGTGATCTGGGATCGTAGAGAGGAAGGGGTAGCCAGCCTTGTTACTTGACCAAGATAAAAGGAATAGGAAGCATTAATTTGTTCGATTGCCCTCTGTAGTCCTGTGGACCTAACTGGAGAAGAAAATGGAGAAGTTGGTATTGCTTATTCTGGAAGTATTTTGATTTATTAGTAGAGAGAGGGCTAATAGAATTTCTTTAGTTTGTAAAATACAAACTATGGCTAAAGATACCTTGTTATTAGGCATTGATTGTTTTCATTTCATTGTTGGTAATTACACAATAGCAGACCCTTGTGGGGCCCTAAATGGGAAACCTCAGAGGAAAAAAAAAAGGGGGGCAGTTTGACAGTTGGAAGCAGTTGGAAACTAAGATGTTGCCTGGCAGAAGTGATAGGGGCGGGGTCTATGTTTGTCAAAGCTTTTGATTGGCTCTCTTGATTTCCATGCAAATGAAGATTTGACCTTTAACATGATTGGTGCGACTGAAGGCACATAATGACTTGACCTTTAATGTGATTGGTGCAACTATGGAAAGTCCCTCCTAAACCACCCCCTGCTTGCCTATATAAGCTGGGTGTTTGCAGCAATAAAGTGGAACTGCTTCAACGAAACCCCTGTCGGAAGGAGGTGGTGTCACCGTGCGGCTTTGAAAGAGGAGCAATGAAGGACCCTAGCAGGGTCACAGCACAGAGCTCCCTTTAGAGGAGTATCGCCCGAGGTAATCCGGATTTCAAGGTGGGCCCCCCTCCTTTATGAGGGAAGTGCCAAAAACTCTCTTATTTTCCTTCTCCTCTACTTTCCTGATCTGGCCTTAATTCTTTTTTTTCTGGAGTTTCAGTGAACAGGCGAACGGTTGTGGAGGCAATTGATAAGTCCTGGCTAGGGCCACTCTCTGGTGGACTTTGAAGGCCCCACAACAGGTAAGCCTCAGTAACTAGAGCCCAACCGGGTGAAACTCTCCTTTAATCTTTCTTAACTGAGGACGTGGCCTAGAATCTTCCCTGTGGGCACGGGTCCAGGCACTTAAAGGCCCTTAGGGCGCCTGCCACTTGAAGACTCCCGTGACAGGATAAGGGGGTCATGGAACGGGCTAGAAACCTCTAGGGTGCCCGCCCCCAGCAAGAAAATTTCCGTGCAACGACGCAGGCACATCAACAGTTCCAAAAGCACACCATAAGCCCAACTTTCTGGCCACCACCACTCCCGGTAGGATTTTTAGTGGTTGTCCTCAGTGACTTTTCTGTCTATTCTCTCTGGGTAGCATGGGAAATAACATTAGCAAGTCTGAGCCTGTACTCAAGGCGCTGAGATATATGCTCATAAGCAGGGGACTTGAGATTTCTGACGCTCAGGCCATTAAGGTCTGGGGGACCACATCTAAGGGACCCCTAGTTCCCCAAAATTGGGTAGATGCTTTGGCTGCAGACTTGAGGGACACTTTAAAGAGTGCCCTCAAGGCGGGAGAAGACCTACAGGTCAGAGACCTCCCACTATCCCATTTATGTACACCATCTTAGGGGTCATTAAGATTTACCTGGATTGCTTTCAAAGGGAAATTCCCTGGCCGATAGAGCGGCCTCCCTTACAATCCAAGCTTGTAACTTACAAGATACCTATGATCTTCATGATCTTACTCATATAAATTGGAGAGGGCTACATAAAAGGTTCCCACAGATCCCTATTAGAGAATTAAAGAATATTATACATACATGTAAATCCTGTCTTCCTTATTTACAAGTACCACCTTTACAGCCCCCAGGAGTAAACTATCGAGGGCTTATTCCCCCTTTTGTTTTGCCTTGCTCTACAGAATATCAATACAGATGTCTCAAGGGCTTAAATAAAATAAAAAAAGGGGGAGATGTGGGGCCCTAAATGGGAAAGAAAAAAAGGAAAGAAAAAAAGAGGGGGCCAGTTTGACAGTTGGAAGCAGTTGGAAACTGAGATGTTGCCTGGCAGAAGTGATAGGGGCGGGGTCTATGTTTGTCAAAGTTTTTGATTGGCTCTCTCGATTTCCATGCAAATGAGGGTTTGACCTTTAACATGATTGGTGCGACTGAAGGCACATAATGACTTGACCTTTAATGTGATTGGTGCAACTGTGGAAAGTCCCTCCTAAACCACCCTCTGCTTGCCTATATACGCTGGGAGTTTGCAGCAATAAAGTGGAACTGCTTCGATGGAACTCCTGTCGCATCTGATTGTCTCTCGCTCGCCGAGGGGCTGGGTTGGCGGACAGCAGGCTCTCCTCTCCTCGGGAACCCCTCGGCTTTGCTGAGGGAAGTTCCATTGCCTCTACTCTTTCTGCGGAGCGCCCCCAGCAGACCCTTTCCTTTTCAGATTTCTCCTGTGATTTTTGAACTCTTAACTGAATTGTTTTGGTAAGAAAAGTAAAACTTGGATATTTTAGTTGTGGTTACATGCAATGGATATGTTCAATTTAAATTCAGTAGCTTCTAAGGTCTGTACCAAGCATTTCATGCGTTTTTTCAGTTACACATAGACAAAAACATATTTGAGACAAGAGCCTTAACTTTATTTCTAAAAACTTCTTTTATGGAAATTTAAAAACATACACAGAAGTAGAGTGAATATTAGCAAACCCTACATACCTGTTCACCCAACTTTTAACAATTATCAACATTTGCCAAACTTTACATATAAGAAAAATAATTTTACGTTTTTAGAACATGTATTACAATAGATATGTTGGTATACTCAAATGAAAAGTATGTGTCCTGGAATGCTAACTCTTTATATACATTGTAAATTTAATACTGGTAATCATCTTTTAGGATAATGTTGTTTTCATTTGTTTTTTTAACTTACTGAAGATGTCTGAACCACCATCAACTTAATAGAGAACCATATCTACTGAAAAGATTTTAGTTTTCTGTCTTTTGAAACTTAAGATGATTAGTTTTGAATTTATTGTTCTTAAGAGTTGCATTTAATTTTATGAGCACTTCCTGTCTGCGGCTTTTGTGTGGACCACCACAAATGGCCATTTCTAGTGTATGTTGGGCAATATTTGTCAGCTTAGAGTGGAAAATCGCCAAGTCTTGTTCTGCACTTTCTCTTGCATATTCTATTTGTACTTCACCCAAATGTATGTGTGGATTGACAAGGAATATACACTGTAACTGTGAAACAGTTTATCGAGGAGGGAATTTTGACTCCCTGCTATCCCTGGACCCCGTAACAGTTTTTAAAAACTTAGAACTTAAGTTACGGTTCATTTCTCTTTGGAGGAGTAGCAAGTTGTGCGTGTGTCTGCAGTTGTGGGTGCTGTTCGTTAGCAGTGACTACAAGATGATGGTAGGCTTATTTCTAAATTTCCTTGCTTTTATTAGTTTAAATGAGACCCGTAGGGGTAATTATTCCACCCCAGTGCATGAGGAAGCGGTATTGGTGGTTGTGCGTCTAAACCCATGTACAGTACATTGGAAAGATAACTTTTAACGTTATGATGCTGTTTGGCATATTTAGTTTAGTGCAAGGAGTGCATTTATTTAACAGGACTCTTAATAGGCTCCCACTACACCAAAGATGTCTTTTAAAAAATTATACTTAAGAAGACTCTGTAGTATTCCCCAGTAGAGTTCATCTAGAGCCACAAAACCTTACTAAAATAAAACTTATTCCTTTAACTGGTATTCATTTAAGTGGGTTTCTCTGTACTTGGTTTCCATGGAAATAGCGAATAGCTAACTATTTATAAGGTGGAAGTAAAATAGGGTGCCTAATGGGACCCCATGCTGTTCTGATGAAGAGACATAGGAAAAAAAAAAAATCCATGCTCATGGGATTTTTTTTTTTTAAACAAGGTTAATGGAAGCCCTGATTTCAGTCTTCTGTAACAGAAAATATTTTTGGTTTTAAAGGCTAGCTTTAATATCAGGCAGACTTCTTTTTTGGTATGTATTGCTTTCACTTTCAAATCTTAGGACCACTTACTTATCAGCGTGATTGGAGACTTTATGCTTCAGAGTCTTGTTTCTTTGTGGTTTTTGTTTCAAAAGTTAAAATCCCCAGCATGTTGTAGCTGTTTCAATTTCTCATTGACATTTCAAAGTACAGATAAAAAGCTAAATGTTCATTAATGATAGCAGTGATGATAAAGAATCAATATGTTGGACTACATAGTTTTGTTTTAAACTGAATGTTATGGAACCATTTAGTTTTCAGGCCTTAAGTCAGGGTTCTTTTTCATTTGTGTTGCAGTGCTAGGATCAAAAAAAAGATCTTAATTTTCTTTGGAGGATAGAAATGGGGAAACTCTTAATTTCTCTTTCTTTAAAAAATGGATTGTTGCCAAAGCCCTTCTAATAGAAATAAATGTTAATTCTTTTAGTAACTGTGGATTAGGAATAAACCTTGGCTTTTTCCTTACTGCACCGGTAAGGCCTACTCTTAGTTTTTGTAGGCCTTCAGCAAAGCCTTGCGGTTTTTTTGTAAAGCCCTTTCATATGAAAGAGTATCACTCCCTTTGTGTGTGTGTTTGTGACTAGGGTGTGTGTGTGAGTGCATGTGTGTGTCTCACTCATTTTTCTGTGGTCTGAAACACACCTGCTCATTGTTCAGCCTGGTGAGACACCAGTGAAGTGAGAAGTGAGGCAGTATGAGGCGCAGTAAGGTGCTGTAGTTTTTATTTTAGTTTTGGTTGTCTTTGGCAGCTTGTGATTGTTATCTGTTTGTCTGGAAGTGCTTTGTGATTATTCCAGGCTGTGGGTGCAGCAGGAGTTTTTTCTTCGCTTTTTTAAAGGCAAGGATTGCAGTGCACTCAGGGCTCCATCCAGGGAGGAGTGTTTGTTTTGTTTGTGTTTCTTTGGACAAGCTTCTCCTGCAGTTGGGCTTCCTGTGCTCTATAATGTAAAAATTCTAATTGTCTTAATCCTGTTGAATTTTTGTGTGAGATATTTTATCTCCAGCAATTCACTAGTTGTGTTTTGTTTTTCCCCACCTGTGCATATTGGTGCTGTTTTATAAAATTTCTCTTATGCAGTAATTGTTCTTTTAGTTTAGCTTTTTCTTGTATATTTTTAAAATCAAGTGTTTACCAGTGACCTTCCTTAGTGACTTTTATTTGAATGATCTTTATTCTTTAGAGACATAGGAATTTGGGTCTGTTATCCCATCTCTGAGAGAACAAGTCCCAGTAGTTGCAGTTAGTGCCACGAAAGGGTTTTCACAGATTCGGTGCTGGGCGTTGATCCTCCAGTTCTAACCATTGCTTCCTGACCTACATACAGATTTCTCAAGAGGCAGGTCAGATGGTCTGGTATTCCCATCTCTTTCAGAATTTTCCAAAGTTTACTGTGATCCACACAGTCAAAGGCTTTGGCATTGTCAATAAAGCAGAAATAGATTTTTTCTGGAACTCTCTTGCTTTTTCCATGATCCAGCGGATGTTGGCAATTTGATCTCTGGTTCCTCTGCCTTTTCTAAAATCAGCTTGAACATCAGGAAGTTCACGGTTCACGTATTGCTGAAGCCTGGCTTGGAGAATTTTGAGCATGACTTTACTAGCATGTGAGATGAGTGCAGTTGTGCGGTAGTGTGAGCATTCTTTGGCATTGCCTTTCTTTGGAATTGGAATGAAAACTGACCTTTTCCAGTCCTGTGGCCACTGCTGAGTTTTCCAAATTTGCTGGCATATTGAGTGCAGCACTTTCACAGCATCATCTTTCAGGATTTATAACAGCTCAACTGGAATTCCATCACCTCCACTAGCTTTGTTCATAGTGATGCTTTCTAAGGCCCACTTGACTTCACATTCCAAGATGTCTGGCTTTAGATGAGTGATCACATCATCATGATTATCTGGGTCTTGAAGATCTTTTTGTACAGTTCTTCTGTGTATTCTTGCCACCTCTTTTAATATCTTCTGCTTCTGTTAGGTCCAGACCATTTCTGCCCTTTATCGAGCCCATCTTTGCATGAAATATTCCCTTGATATCTCTAATTTTCTTGAAGAGATCTCTAGTCTTTCCCATTCTGTTCTTTTCCTCTATTTCTTTGCATTGATTGCTGAAGAAGGCTTTCTGATCTCTTCTTGCTATTCTTTGGAACTCTGCATTCAGATGCTCATATCTTTTCTTTTCTCCTTTGCTTTTCTCCTCTCTTCTTTTCACAGCTATTTGTAAGGCCTCCCCAGACAGCTATTTTGCTTTTTTGCATTTCTTTTCCATGGGGATGGTTTTGATCCTTGTCTCCTGTACAGTGTCACGATCCTCATTCCATAGTTCATCAGGCACTCTATCTATCAGATCTAGGCCCTTAAATCTGTTTCTCACTTCCACTGTATAATCATAAGGGATTTGTTAACAGGAGGCACTGGCTTAAATCCCTATATACCAAGATGAATACAGGCTCTTCTGTAATGCTTTATAGATACCTCAGTAGTTTTTCATTGATGATGGCTAGAGTTTTGGTCCTGAGGTTAACTGATTATTAAAATAAGAGTTTGAGTTGTCTTGGGATATGGGGTGATTTACTAAGTCTGATACGTAATTAAGAAGGTTATGTTATGATTAGACTCAGAAAACTTACATCTTTGTGCACTGTGGAAGCTTGTGAATAAGGAATTTTGTACTTTATAGCATGATGAAACAAGAATTCTTCTTTCCATTGATTTTTTGTAATATATTACTGCAAAATAAATGATTTTTACCATTTTTTGTATGCTAAGAATTTAAGTAACTCTTTTTTTCATTTGTCAGCCTTAACACAATTACTCTCTAGCATTTTAAGCTCTTGTCAGCTAATGTTGCTAACATTTTTCAATCATATAGAAGCTAATAATGTGCACTGTCTTAGAGTGTGGGCATTGCAATTACTGGTCAAGTATTAGATAATCACTGTTTACTATGCCTATCTGAAGTGAGGATTTTTATTACTTTATTTATGCACAGTGTAATGGAAGGATTTCTAGATGGAGAGCAGTAAATCTGGGTTTTAGACTGGGCTTTGCCTCTTACAATCTTTATAGCTTGTGGCTAGACATCTAGACTTTTTGAACCACTGTTCCCCTTGAAATGAAAGTTTGGATCTGGTGCACTAGGGTGTCCATTCTAACTTTAGGCTATTTGAAGGTCTACTTTCCTAGGTCCTGAGGATAATAGAGATGTATAAGGCAATGGTTTCTAATCTTGGCTATGCATCAGAATCTTCTGGAGGAATGTAAAAAAATTACAGATATCTGAGCTCTGAATCAGACATCCAGAATCTTTAAGGGTAGGGCATGTGAATCTATACATTTTTGAAGTTTTAAAGTTGCCTTGATATAAGTTTGAGAACTACTTGTGCAGGACATTATTTCTGTTCTACACATGTGGGGTGTGTTTGTGTGTATATAGTTAGGGAAATGAGACATGTAAGTTACAGTGTGAGATAGTACATAGTTAAATTCTAAGATGAATGAGGGTGTGTGTATGTGTGTAGTTAGGGAAATGAGACATGTAAGTTACAGTGTGAAATAGTACATGGTTAAATTCTAAGAAGAATGAGAAAGATGATACACACTTTGCGAATTAAAAGAATGGAGAACTGGGAGTTGGAAAGGCTATTAATCAATGAGTCTTCATCTGGGTCCTAATGGTTGAGTAGGACTTGGATAGGCAGAGAGAAGATTAAAAAAAAAAGGGTATTCTTGGTGTAGGAAAGAGCGTCCCTAAAGTGAACGTTTGGGGAGGGGGACAGTTCTGATGAATGTTTTAATCTTTGTTTTAGTATTCTACTCTTGCAGCTGCTGTAGGTTTCCTGACATTTGAGGAAGTGAACTGTTGAAGGTATTTGATGGGTGAGAGTGTTCCAGAAGAGCCCTGAGAAGAGAACTTGTTAGGAGTTTTTGAAAGACAGTAGAGGCCAGGGTGGCTGGAATAAATTGAGGAATGGGGAGAGGGAAGAAGGTGAGGTCTAAGAGTAACCGAGGCCCACATCACTAGGGCCTTGTGGCCATTGTAGAGGAATTCAGCTTTTTTCTCTAAGCATGATGAGAAGCCATTGGAGGATTTTGAGCAGAGGCATGACTGCTACTGCTAAGTCGTTTCAGTTGTGTCCGACTCTGTGCGACCCTATGGACGGCAGCCCACCAGGCTCCCCTGTCCCCGGGATTCTCCAGGCAAGAACCATGGAGTGGGTTGCCATTTCCTTCTCCAATTCGTGCAAGTGGAAAGTGAAAAGTGAAAGTGAAGTCCGTCAGTCGTGTCTGACTGTTAGCATGACTAGATCTGTTTTTTAAAAAGGCTACTGAGAGACTAGACTTTGGAGGACAAAGATGGAAGTGGGGAGGCTGGCCAATTAGGAGGCTATTGCAATAATGTAGGTGAAAGATGATGGTGACTTGGACTGAGGAGGTGGTAGTAGAGTTGAGACAAGTGGTCACAGTCCCATGTATTTTGAAGGCAGAGGCAAGAAGTTCAGTTATTGGACTGGATGTAGGATATGGGAAAGAGGAGTCAGTGATGACTTTAAGATTTTGTCCGGAAAGGATGGAGTTTCCATTTACTGAAATGAGGATGACCCTGGGGAAGAAGTTGGGGGATAGGTAGTCAAGAGTTTAGTTTTAGATTTGTTGCGCTTGAGAAGCCAATTGGACAGGTGTCAAATGGGCAGTTTGATACGTAGGTTTGGAAATCAAGGGACAGGTCTTGGCAGAGATACAAACAAATTTTGGAGTCACCAGTGTACAGATCCTTTTATAGCTATGAGTCTGGGTGAGTTTACCTAATGGGAAGAGTTCCAAGAACTGAGCCTTAGGGGAGTTCAACATTTCAGGTCTGGAGAGATGAGAAAGAACCAGCAGAAGAAACCCAGAAGAGTGCCTAAAGAGAATGGGAAGAAAATCAAGTGTGATTGGTGTCCTGGCAGTCAAGAGAAGAAAGGATTTCATGAAGGAAGGGATGATCAACAGGGTCAGATAATACTGTGTGAACAGGGAACCTGAGGGCTGAGACTTAACTGTTGGACTTAGCAACAGAGAGGTCACTGTTCTAAACAAGACTGAAGGAGGCAAAAGCCCTAATGGAGTGGGTTCAGCAGAGAATGAAAGGAGAGGAACTGGGGACAGTGACTTTGGTTAACTCTCTCAGGGAGTTTTGCTACAAGTTGCAGTGTAGATAATAATTACAGAAGACAATAACTACCGAAGAATATGGAGTTTGGGAAGGCTATTTTTTTTTAGATAAAAGAAGCAAAATGACCCAGTAGTGAAAGAAAATTTGATGCTTCAGGAAAGAGAGGGGAGAGGGATGCCCTTGAGAGGGTGAGATTAAGAGGGCCCGGGGCAAGAGGGATGATTATGATATTGGGCCACACCTAAAGGACTAAATCTCCTTTAGCAGGATTCTGCTTTTTCATCTGAGCATTTATTTGCATTTAAATTTATTTCAAACTTATTATACTCTCTGTTAGAAGTTAGGAAAGACAGATACAAAGCAGTAAAACTTACTGTGTATGAAATTAGTGTATCAGCTTGGTGTAGTAGAAGAGATTGAATCTTCTGTGTAAGGTGACATTTTAAAGTGTCTTTGAATGACAGTTATCTGTGCTATTCTAGTCCCTTATCAAAATTTATGATTGAGCACAGACTATAAACTTAATCGTTCAAAATTTGTAATGGGGTGGATTTTAGCCTAATTTAAGACATAACCTAGTGTTGAACTTTTCCTCTGCAAAATTTTTTTTTGGTTTATTTATATTCTTCATACACGAAAATTTTATATGTTTTACAAAAGCTATTTCCAAAGTAGTTATTAATCACCTTAGATTTATTGATATTTAAAAATTTTATAACCATATCAGAAATCTGAATGATTCATTTCTTTATTGGCTGTAATTAAAGCAGCTACAATACCTGTGAAGTTCGAGAGAGGAGGTGGAACAATCTTTAGTTTGCAAAAATCAAGTGAAGTTATGTGAACAAGATAGTATTCATCTCTAAAGGAAAAATAATTACTCCGATTCATGTGTGTTGAATGTATTATTCAGGAACACATCTATTTTAAAAATTTAAGCAAGTAAGGCTAAAATTTTGAACTACTTTAGCTGCAAGCGTCAAATGTATTTGAGAAGTTATGTGGACTTTCCAATCAACCTAACCTGACGAAGTCAAGCTTGCATTTCAGACTTACATACATTTTGCATCTGTATAGTGTAAAAGTACAAGTTACATGTAAATATTTTTGCTGCTAACTAATTTTTGTTAAATTATAGAAATACTTGCTTTTCTTTTTTTAAATCAATATCCCAGTGGTAGGCAGTTAATAATCAGTCTTCAGAAGGAACACTGTAGTTCTAATGCAGTGTTTTAAGAATCACTAGTCTAAAAATAATTTACTTTTTTTGGGTATGTGAACCTCTGCGAATCTTATTTAAGTTGTGGATCTTCTTCCTAGAATACTCTTAACATTCACAATTTAGCATATAGTATGGTGGAGTTGGCAAACCCCTCTGAAGCCTATTCATGGGGATCCATTAGGCATAAAGGAGCTCAAGTGTTCAAACCAGCCCTAGAGAGAGCTTGCTTACGTGATTTTTTTAAAATTTTATATGAAGATTTTATCCTAGTTTCTTAAGAGAATAACTGCTGAAACTGGATAAGAGAAAGTGTGATCTAGTAGAAAGGCCAGCTTAGTCAAAGGAATCTTAGGGTCCGTATACTTTTCTCTCGCTTGATACCAACTAGCTGTGTGACCTTCAGGGAAGTCACTTAACCTCTCAGACTTTGATTTCCATTGTGATTTCTGCAGTCCCTGCAAGCAATGTTACACGTAGTTTTGTGATATCATGGTAAAATTCCTTGTCAATTAGGGGTTGACTCTGCTATTTATTTTTGGAGAAAATGCCCCAGAGATAAGGTGCATCCATTGCCCTTCTTACTGAATATGATTTTCAGAAGAGTTTATTTGACTATACCTTCTCAAATGCCATTTGTGTAAAAGTTGAAATCCCAATCCCATCCTGACCACTGAGTCTCAACATATTTTATACATTCTGAGTATAAGTTATTGTTATGTATTGCAGTTACAATTCTCCAGTTCTGTGGATTGCTTTTTCATTCTCTTAAATGGTGTGTTGTGTTTTGTTTTGTTTTGATGAACAGAAGTTCCTAATTTTTATTTGATCCAATATATCTATCTTTTCATTATATTTTAAAATGGCAATCAACTGTTTTTATCCAAAGTCACTCATTTAACACATAATGCTGTGGGAGATTGATACATAAGAGATTATCCCCAGCATGATAGAGCTAACAAGAAATGCCTAGTAGGGAAATTAAGCCAGCAACTGAGAGTTAAGGTTCCACTCAGTCAACTAATTCATTTAACAAATATCTACTTACCATTTACTTTGTTTTTGGTCACTCCACTTGGCTTGTGGAATCTTAGTTCTCCGACCAGGGATTGAACCTGGGCCCAGCAGTGAAAGTGCCCAGTCATGACCACTGGACTTCTAGGGAGTTCTCTCTAAGGAGCTTTTACTGTTTGCCTGGTAGTCTTTGAGTGGTACAGAATCTTTACTAAGAATCCACTTTTAAAATTGACATAGAACATCATATTAGTTCTAGGTGTACAACATAATGGTTTGAAATGGGTGTGTATTGTGAACATCACACATAGTTAGATTTTTTTTTTTCCTAGTGAGAATCCACTTTTTTGGTAGGGGGAGGCCATACCTTTTGGCATGTGGGATCTTCGTTCTCCAACCAGGGACTGAACCCATGATCCTTGCAGTGGAAGCACGGAGTCCTAACCGCTGGACCACCGGGGAATTCCCAAGAATCTACTTTTTAATAACCACATCATTCTACAGATCATTTTATAGATTTTTCTTTTGGTTGGTAATCATTCTAATCTTGGTGATTAAAATTGCCATTTATATGGACTTTAGAACTCTAGAAAAGTGCTGCTGCTAAAAGAAAGGCAGGATAAAACAGCAAATTGAATTTCTTTTGGAAATGAATGTTAACTGCATGAATTGAGGCCCTTTAAAATTATTTTACTCTATGTTGGGTATGACTGTGCATGATTAAATACAAATTTGTGATTTGGATGAAGATTTTTAAAAAATATCCCTTAAGGAAATGAGAATTTACATCACACCGTTGGAGTGACATCAGTGGACAAATGTACTATGTTTAAGGCATAGGATGATATAGATTTAGAGCATGGTATGTTGAGTTTAAATAAGTTAATACTAAAATACTAAGGAAAAAGTTTTAATTTTTGTTCACTAATTTTTTTAACTAGGAAAGTTTGAGGCAAGGACAAGTTAAAAATAAACAATATAGCTTGACATGACTTTTCTGACCTTGAAATCAACTTAATGGAGTTTAGATAATCTTAAAAAACCACAATTGATAAAAGCATCACTGAGCATAGATTACGATCCCAAACCTTGATTTTTCTTTTTTCCCTTGGCTCTGTCACTGATATGGCATAGGGAAGGTCACTTTAGTGTTACGTGATTCACAGTTTCAACTGGTAAGACTTTAAGAATGAAAAGTTTAATTGAAATTATGACTATACATATAAGATGCTTGAATTTTATAGCCTTATAAGACAGGTCCCTTTCAAGATTAATTGAAAAAAAAAAAAAAAAGCCTTTTAAGTAGATCAGCCTAAGGGCCAATGATGTTAGCCTACTTTATAAAATAAAGCAGCAAACAGTGAAGGTCATTTGTTGGGGATGTGGGTGTGTTTCTGCATTTCTGTGTCTCTTAGGAAAGGGAAACTGTCAACTACTTTTTCTTGTCTTAAAAGGCTATGGAAAAGTGAAAAAAAAAACTGGAAAATTAGATATTCAGTTGCCCTTGAGTTCTTCTCTTGTAAAAATGAAACTACCTATCTCTTTCCTTATTTTTTTCTTTTGGGTTTTAAAGCTTTGGAGATTCTTGTGTGTTTTGGTTTTTTTCCTCATGGAAATGAGATAGAAATCTTTACGTTATCAGCTTTTGATGCCTTGTCATAAGTCTGTGTTTGTAGTCTAATTCCATTTTTCCCTTCTTCTCTTATAGGGAACAAGAGAACTGAAGGAGAGCCAGTTTCCCCAAAATTGGTGAGTACTTTTTTCAAGCAGGCACACTGCCTGATGCTCGTTGGATGATAACTCAAATATTCAGTGATTTTTTTTCTTTTTTTGCAAGAAAGCTCTCTCCCAGAAATGAGAAAGGCTTCGCTGTTTGTACTGAGTGAACGTGAGTTTTTGTCTAATTTCACATAACCATACCTCAAATTCATTTGTGTTTCTAATAATACTGCTAGGCTTGGATGTTCCTACATTCAATAACCTCTTAAAATGTAAAGGTCCCTTTGCGGAAAATGTCCTTAATGCAGTGGTTAGGGCAGAAAATTCAGAAACCAGGAAATTCAAAAGTTAAGGTTCCCATTGTGTCTTGTATTACTTAATACACTGTTTAATGTGATGGCCTTAGTGTATGTGCAAAAGGCTAAGTTAATGTAGTTATGGGAACCTTGACTTTGAAATTTGGGGACT
This sequence comes from Nanger dama, assembly GCA_917880005.1. Lineage (NCBI taxonomy): Eukaryota > Metazoa > Chordata > Mammalia > Artiodactyla > Bovidae > Nanger > Nanger dama. Next base: position 3,802,143 of record CAKJTW010000075.1, read on the forward strand.
CTTAGCATATCTATTACTAAATTTAATGTTGGCTTGGCCTCATGTCTGATCCTACATTTTCAGTGAATGTTTTGTATAATTCTTGAAGAGGAAAAAGTTTTTAAAATGAGAGAAATGTAGCAGTGTGGGTCGTATAGGCAAACATGTTTTTTTCCATAGTATCAGTTTTAATGTCTACTTTAACAGCTTATAAATCATCACACTTAATAATTTGTTTGAGTGTATAATTCAGATTACACAGGGCATTCCAGTGTCTAAAGACCAGACAAACATTAACGTTATATCGATAACATGTATTATGATAAACAATTAAATTCAAACAAGATAACTGGAATAGGGTAGTCCCCTATTGCAAGGTACTTTTTTTTTTTAATTCTTTCTCTCAAATGGTAATTCATTTAGTGGGTGGAGTAAATATTTAGTTGAGGCTTGTTTCATAACTTAATGGTCATTGAGGTATCTCTTACCTTTTAGGTATTGAGCTTTGAACATGAAAGGGAAGCATTTGAACCAGTTAATCTTTTCATCTACTTGCCTTTCTCATGGAACTATTAAAAATAGTCAAGACCCCGTAGCCCTTTAGTTTGAGATGCAATGGAATCATACATTTCTTAAAGAAGGACTGTTGAACAGGTGTGGCAGTTTCTTCTCTTATATCCCTGACATATTGTTACTCAGATATATCCCTGATGTATTAAATTCTACATTTTAAAGAATGTAGCTCGTGTTTCTGTAATGTGTTCTGAGGAACTGTAATTTCGCAGAAATTAATAAATATTATTGAGGTGGGGTGGTGGGGAAAATGTTCTGTGGTCAAATAATTTGGAAAAATGCTGCTTTAAACAAAGTTAAACAGGTTTCTTTACTGCAGGACTTCTCAGAACCTTTAATATGCTAATGTGCATTGTGAATCTCCAAGAGGGGGATATGATATGAAGCATTCTTGAATACTTCTGTTGACAAGGAGCCCACTACCTCATAAGGTAACCCATTCTTTTTTGTACAGCTCTAATCCTTAGCTGTTCCTTAAATTGATCTGAAATCTCTCTCCCATAACTTTCACTTCTGTTAAGTACTTATTAGTTATACCAAGACCACTGTCCTCTCTTATGTTCTCCTTTGTGTAGTAAAATATTTAGCATTAAAAAGCATTCTGGTAAATACGGCAACCATTTCTAAAATCTTGACCTCATTGTCGCTATGCTCTTATAGGACTCTTCAACCTCCTTCATTTTGAATTTCTGTGCATTTTTGAATTTGCTTCAGCATTTTTGTTGTTGGGTATAGTTGGGAAGAGTTTAATAGACATGCTTAATTTCTGTAAAGAAAAGTATCAGATAGAAGAGTGTATGTGTGTCTGCCAGGCCTGGAGCCAGGAAGCTGAGGTAGAAACTGTGTCTTAGAATGAACACTGGTGGTAGGGAGTGGGGCAGGACACTCACTGCAGCAGACCTGTGCAGAAGAGGGGGGCTGTGGGGAAAACCTGACTCAAGCAAAAATACCACTCCCTTGTGCTGGAACGGTAAGACTTGTGCAGGTATTCCTTGTTTTGTTTGTTTGTTTGTTTTTTCTTTTTAACAAGGATCTGGCCCCCTTCCACCCAAGAAACCAAAGGAAAGATGCATATTTTATACTCAAAGGCATTCATACTTTCAGATATCATTAATCGAATTGTGTGTGTGTATGTGTAAATTCAGTGGTTAAGAAGCATCAGTCTTACTAGCTCAGGTTTGTCAACACCTGTAATACTAGTACTTGAGCATAGTAACCTTGCCAGATTTCAAATGTAGCCTCCAGCATCAAGTTCTTTGTGAAGTAGCATTTCCTGTTGACCTGTGGAGTGTTACCAAAGACATACCAGATGAAAATAAGAAAATAAACATTATATAAATTTTTAAATGTCATCCTATTGATTCATGTTAGTAAATGTTAGTTTTCATATGTTATTAAATTTTTCACATTTGTGATCATTTTTAGCACTGTTAAAAGTTAAAGATATGTTTTATCTATCGGCATATTATATACATAGTAATCAGTAAGTATTCAGTACAGATTGAAACCTGATATTTTAATAATGTTTCCCTGGTGCCTCAGGTTAGGTAAAGAATCTGCCTGCAATGTGGGAGATCCAAGTTCTTTCTATCCCTGAGTTGCAAAGATGCCCTGGAGAAGGGAATGGCTACCCTCTCCAGTATTCTTGCCTGGGGAATTCCGTGGACAGAGGAGCTATTTCCATATTGTAGTAATTTAATTTTAGTATTTTAGTAATAAGCATGAGACAAGTAAGGATGCATAGATCTACAAGACTCTACTTTTTCATATTTTAAAAAATTAATTAAGCGTACTTGAAACACTATTTTGAGAGTATAGATCCAAAATGGAGTCTTCTACCAAGTAGATACATGGTACAGAGAACCCTGAGCTGTTCATTTTTAAGGAATTCAGTCTGGGGGCACAATGTATTACAGACTTAGTGTACTTAAGTAAACTTGGTTGATGCAATGAGTTTTGATTGGGAAAAGATTTATATCAGTTTAAGAACAGAGCAGTAATTTTGGTAATACATTCAGAGTTGTAGCATTAATGCATTATTAGAATCATTATGAAAGATCTAGCAGTCATACATCTCCAAGCAGAACTGTACCCAGGAAGATGGTTAGAATCCCTTTCTTAGAGAAGTTGGAAATAAGAAAGCTTACATACTCTTTTCAGAAATATACTGTGTTGAGAAGTTTATACAAAAGTTTGTATGTATGAGTTAAGTATGTTAAGAAAAGCATAGAACTTTACAGTTTACAAATGGCTTTTCATATAACTTCACCTAATTTAAACCTCATACTATTTTTGTGAAATAGATGATTCTGTTCCCCTTTTTCTGATTTATAAGCAAACAAACCTAAAGCTGAGAGTGGTTACACAGTGAGTAAATGGAATCAGGTGTTTGTGTTTTTTTTCAAGACAGTGAATGTTCTTTTCAGACACTACATCTGCCCTTGTTTGTTTGTTTTTTTTTTTTAAGTGAGATTTGGATATTTTGTTTGTTTGCTTATTCATTTGGTTTGTGGAGTTTTTATTTATGTTTTTGTAATTTGAATGTGGGAGGCCATTAGGTGTCCCAGTGGTTTGACACATACAGTCTTGAATATAGTGAACGTTGGTATTTTGTGCTAAGCACTTGCCTTCTTTGGTGGTATTACTTAGAACTGATGGGCGGCAAAAGCCTTTGTACCTCAGTAAATTATTTTGTAAGTCTCTTCATATTTACCTTGCAGAAGTGGATTTGTTATTTATAATTTATTAGAATTTGTCAAAATTTGATAAATCATCTTTTATAATTTTCCCTTCTTGATAATACTTTGTTACCTTCTATATTACTTTATAATACTAGAAACTGCCCCCAAATGGTCACCACATGATGGCTGCATGCATTGTCTAAGTCCCCAAAGTATTTTTTAGAAGGATTCAACATGTGCTTGCATTGTTTTTTGTAGGCTATGAATATATATGTATATAACTTGTTCTTTAGGCAGAAATCAGTGTCTTAAAAATGCAGAAAGAGGCTTCTGTGAAAAAGAAATATATTAAATGAATCTTCTAATCCTTCATATATTTTTCTATAAGTCACTACCTTTTTAACCCTTCAGTTTTATCTTGAAATAAAAGGAGTAATTGGCCTTTAGAGTCCTTGCCACATAAAATTTCTTGCCTTTGTGTGTCTCTAATAAGCAGACAAGAATCTGATGAAGGAAGTAAAAGCTGTCAGCTCCTCATTAACTTGAGTTGCAGGCTTCTTATCCTGTGAGGCACTCTTAGACATTTAGAACCTCCAGGTTAAACCCTGGCTTTACTTACTCACTTACTCTGTTCCTGAACGTTGTGTTTCATCAGTATAAATTTTTCTGATGTTTTATCTAGCAATTCTAGGCTAATTTTTTGTTATATAAAAACAAGTACATATTTTCTATGGAAAATTTTGAGAACATTGATAGTCTGAAAAGAAGAAAGTAAATAACCCTCAGTGCTACCACTCAGATATAACTAATAGCAAATTATAAAATTGCCACCTGATGCAAACTCTAGACAGCTCAGAGTATTATTATTTTTACACATCTTTGTCAGTTTGACAAAAATGTGTCTTAAGTTTCTATTTACATGACTCTCTTGAAAAATAGATTTTTTTGTGTGTTGATCATTCTTATTCTGTGAATTGCTTTTTCATAGCTTTTGACAAATTAATTTGTAATTAATCTGTAAACACTCTAACTGTACTAATTATGTTAACCTTTGTTTGTATATATTGTAAATTCTTCATGTTTTTATGTTCCTGTTTATTTCTAGAGCTTATGAATTGAGTTGAGCTATGATGTTATATGTAACTACTAGTAAAATAAAGTGTGGCTTTTCTGTCATTGAAAATACCCTTCAAGGTGATTTTAATAATGAAAATGGTAGGGAATCATTTTTGGACATGCTTTTTGATAGGCTTAAAACGAAGTACTGTTTTCAGGAAGACCTCTAATACATAAGTCAGGAATTTGAGTAGGGAGATTATTTTAACATTCAAAATTATAGTGAGTGCATAGTTTTAACGTTTGCTTTAGTATGTAAACCTAAATGACAACAAAAACCTTGGTCTAAAACCAATAACTTAATGATTCTGATATTTATGTGGTTCCAACAATTTTTAAAGATTTAATATCTGGAAAACCTGGGTTTGTTCATCAATATTATCTTTTTCAAATTACCTCCCCTAAACATACTACCTTTCTGAAAATTTTTGGTGGGCAGTATCATTGTACAATAACATTGTTTCCTAGCCTCCACAAATGTAAGTTTGAAGGAATTTTACACTTTGGAAATGTATTGTTTTCTTAAAAAAGCTTAGAGTATTTTGATATTACATAACATAGTATGTAAGCCCTAGGAGAGATTGCCAGTGATGTTTTAAGCCTAGTAAGATTAAACAAATGTAATGAAGACTAATACTCACATGAATACAGCCTGAAGTTAATGACTTCATTATAACTTTGTTAAATCAGGTTTTAAAGAAGTTTTAAGAAAACTTAGGTTGACTATGGGGCTTCCCTGGTGGCTCAGGTGGTAAAGAATTTGCCTACAATGCAGGAGACCCAGGTTTGATCCCTGGGTTGAGACGATCCCCTGAAGAAGGGCATGGGTGTCCACTCCAGTTTTCTTGCCTGGAGAATCTCATGGACAGAGGAGCCTGGCGGGCTACAGTCCATAGAATTCAAGAGTTGACATGACTGAGCGACTAACTCTTTCAAGTTAACTATGAATTTTATCCATAGATAAATAGTTTTTAGAAGGTTTAAAGATTATGAGTCTCATTGAATTAGCATAGGAGTAGCAGTTATTCTAACTTCTTGATTGTCCCCTTTCTCAGTTTTTAAAAACTGCTGAAAAGCTGCTCTAACTACAAGTTATATATATATATATTTATTTATTTATTTATTTATTTATTAAATTAAACTTTTACTTTGGGGAGAGTACCTGAAATCATGTCTAAGGCCACATTCAAGAAAAAAAAAAAGAAAAAGTTAGCTATGGAGTTCATTTAAGTTGCAGTAGTGGTGAGCAGAGCAGAAGGTTCACATTCACAAATCTGGACTTTGTCTCCATGTGTAGTTATACGTGGCCAAACCCAAAGCTAGAAAAGAAGGTGGTGTTATAAAGGTGAAGAGTCTGTTCTGTTGTATAGACCCACCTCATCTGTTGTGCTCGATAGATTTATTTTTTAACATCTCTGGTCATAACTTTGTGGAAAGCAGAGTTCCATTGTAATGTGGTTAAGTATTAATTTGTTAAATGTAAACCTTTATATCAGAATTTCCCCTATTTTGAGTTTATTTTGTTAAATACTGTGGCATTCCATCCAAGTGAGCGTACTCTGGCCTTTAACTTCTGAGAGATCCTGAGCGCTCCAGTTCACTCTGTGTGATAGTTAAAAATGTGTGACCATGCTGTTGTGTGTCTCTTTCTAAGAACAGTGTGTCCTGGATGGCTGTCCTCTCCTCCTCTTGTCTCCCGACCCCTCTAGGACAGAAGTGGTCTTGTTCAGCTCTGTGTCCTCAGAAAGTGGTATCTTACATGGTGCTAAGCACGGAGTAAGTGCTTGGATGTTTTCATGACCAGATTAAACACTTTTTTTTTTCGTGTCTTACTTACTTGAAGTGCTTTGTAGAGGAATGCTCACAGAATAAAACTCAGAAAGTTTTGGTACCAATTCAGTACAAATCTAGTCAATTTGGAAAGAAATCTGTTTGGGGAAAGTTTGTTTAGTTGGCTAATTTTTTGCCTAATGTAATTTACTTTATCTAACATGTATATTTCCTTTATAACCAACATAATGATCCCAAACATTTTATGATCTCTACAGCTGCAGTGAGAAGAGGAGTTTGTTAGTTTAAACAAAGGCTGAAGAAACTGTAGGATTAGCAGACATAGAAAAAGTGGAGAAGGTAGAGGATGGAGTTGCAGACTCTACAGGAGGCTCTTAAAGTGGAAATTCAGGTTCACCAGGTATGTTTCATCCATGGCTTCTCCCACATCATGTTACTAAGTAATGGCTAAATTAGTAAACAACCTGCTGTCTCTGATTTTCAGTATAGTTTTTAATCATTTTTTTCATTCAACTGTCCAAGAATCATGTTATTTGCCTTATAACACTACTCAGCAAACTCACTGATAATATTTTTGAGAATTTTAAAAATCCTGACTTGTAAGCAAAACAACTAAAAATGTTTTTTCCATATACTGAATGTGTTTTTAAAAAAAAACCAAAACCCCTTTTCCCCTGTTTTTTGGTTAATCTGAGGGACTTTGTTAATGTGACTTTAACTTGCATATTTCATTTATTTTTTTAATTTTCAAAATTTATTTTATTGAAGTATACTTGGTTTACAGGATTATGTTAATTTCTACTGTAGAGCAAGATGATTCAGTTATACATATATACATTCTTTTTCATATTCTCTTCCATTATGGTTTATCACCAAATACTGAATATAATTCCCTTTGTTTACTTACATATTTTAAAAAATAAGACCTGTTTCAGTTGACTATCATGTATACCAAAGTTACTCACATGTGATTTTTGGACATATTCCTCCTCTCAGGAAATTTTGGTTCATCCTCATAAGATATGAACAAGTGCAAATAAGACATTTTTTGAAAGGTTCATGATACAATTGAACTGAATCACAAAATTTAAATAGAGTTCTTAAATATTATTTAGTTTCATATTTTTAATTCAAGCATACCAATTTTATAAAAATTAGGGAAAAATGGGATGTTTATTGTTTTAAAATATAATTTAAATTTTAAAATTACATTTATTGCCTCAAAAGGAATAAAATATTCTTCTGAAGTTATCACTTACTATTCACATTATTTTCCTGTGTATTTAACTATTTTTAGCATAAAATTAATAGCTTTTATATTCTTCCTTAACTGTTAATACAACACTTTGTATGGTAATAAACATTTATTTGTTTATCAACATTGGTTGATAGTATTTAACTTATATAGAATGTAAGATATTTCATTCGAGTTACATTTAGAATCCTTTCCTATTAGAAAAAAATTTAAATACTTACAGTAGGGACTTTGCTAGCAGTTCAGTGGTTAAGATTCTGCTTCTGTTGCTTTTTATTCTTTTCCACATAGTCTTAAATGTTATTTTGTAGGGAACCTATGGGTCTCGATGCTAATTAGTTGGATATGGTTGGCAGTTTGCTACTCGTGGCTCTAATGGGTGTATAATTCCCTTTCTTGTAAGCAGCTGGCATTTCAGTACAGTTTACAACATGGAACATGGAAGGGACCCCTGAGTAGGACAGTGGCTGCTCTTTGTCACTTGCAGCTGTGCTTGCAAGGGAGCATGCTGGCAACCAGCAAGGGGAGTGCTGTGACAGGTGGGAAGAGCAATACCAGAAAATATGCTTCTCCTTTCTCGTATCCTCTCTCTGTTCCCTTCTTTCCCCACCCTCTTTTTACCTAGCCTTCTGTTTCTCTTCTCTTCCCCTTTTGGAACCCATCTGTTTCCCTCTACCAGTTCTGTTTGGCTTGCAGATGCCCCTATACAGAAATACACTGCTGGAGCTAGCGTATGCTTGACCTGTACTAAACATATGCATTTGGGCTGGGCTCGGCCTGAAGAACTGAAGGGAATGGTGAGGGCCCAGTATATAAAAGCTCATAGATTTTACGCACCAGTTCTACTTGCTGAACAAAAAAAGACGACACACCTTACTACCTGAATCTGAGAAATGGTAGAACACCGTTCAAAGCCTGCCTCTGCAAGTTCTGCATCTCTTTCTGTTCAAGATGGGAGCACCACGTGTCTGTGTGTGAAAAGCTGCTTATGTTCCTTGGTCTTAACCTGGGCCTAGGCAAGAGCGGGGGGGAAGGAGGAAGATACACCACCAGCCAGTATCCCTTTTTTCTAAAACTTGATGCGAAGCATTTTCATCCTTGTTGTCAGCAACACAAATTATCATTTTAGTGAATAGTTTAGCTGTTCCCTGAACAGGCACCCAGTTAATGATCTCCCTTCAATTACCTTCTCCTTAAGCATTGCTGGTGGGAATGTAAAATGGTGCAGCTACTTTAGAAAACAATCTGGCAGTTCCTCAAAGTGTTAAACATAGAACTACCATGTGACTCAGTAATTTTACTCCAGGTATATACTGAAGAGAAATGAAAACATATGTCCAAACAAAACTTATACACAAAATGTTCATGGCAGCATTATTCATGATAGCCAAAAAGCGGAAACAACCCATCAATGGACAGATGGTTAAATGAAATGTGGTGTACCCATACAATAGACTGTTATTTGGCAATAAAAGGAACGAAGTACTGATGCATGCTTCCACATGCATGAATCCTGAAAACATGCTAAGTGAAAGAATCGAATCACAAGAGGCTGCATATTATGAGATTCCATTTATATTAAATGACTAAAACATGCAAATTTATATAGACAAGAAAGTAGATTAATGACCGCCCAAGGCAGTGGAGGTGGTATGTGTGTGTGTGTGTGTGTGTGTGTGGTGGGGAAATGGGGAATGACTGCTAATGTGTTCAGAATTTTCTTTCGGGGTTGATGAAATGTTCTAAAATTGATTTTGATGGTGGTTGTGTAACTCTGAATATACGTAAAGCCGTTGATTTGTACACTTTAAATGGGTGAATTGTATGGTATGTGAATTGTGTCTCAATAAATCTATTTTAAAGTTTATTACTATATATTTCATTTGGTGTGAGGGCACTGGTTTGTCTTCTCTAAAGTTGGAGAGGCTAGAAGAACCCATATTCCCAATAAGAACACCAGTCTAATAAAAGTAATAACTTGTTTGCCCTTAGTTTTCACATACTCCATCTAATTTGATCTCCACTGAGCTCTAGCGTGCAGATGAAAGTGACACACATAAAGAAAAACTGACTTAACTAAGATTACTGCACCAGTAAATGGTAGAATGAGTGTTTCATCTCGGCGTTCTTGTCCTAGTCAGGGCACTTTGGTCAGAACAGTGTCAGAACTGTAAAGAAGGTAATGGTTTCCAGTTGCTTAATTATGCTCAACCTTTCACTTCTTGAATATGACTAGAAAAGTCACTCCATTTCTCTGTCTTGCTTTCCTTATCTGGAAGATAAAGATAAGAATGTCTCCCATCTCAAAAGTCACTTAACCTCCTTTATCTAGAGGAGGGAGCTGGGAATGTTTCCTGTCTCATGGGCATATAATAAAAACTAACAAAAACCAATTATGAAATAACTTGCCAAGCTATAAAGAATTCTTCATAATAAACTATCAAAGAGCCTTGTTTTTTCCTTTCCTTTATATTGTACACCTGACATCCTCAGTGAGATGTTATCATAACCACTTATATCACTTTTCTCTAAGGAGCTGAAAGCATTTTACAGACATTATCAAATTAATCCTTCCTATTTGTCTGTGTGTTACATAGAGGGCTGGTATCAGAGGAGCCTAGAGTACAGAGAGGTGAAGTAACTTGCGTGAAGCCTTTATTTCAGTCTGGGTCTACACTATACCAATTGCTCATTTATTCACCCCCTAGTGATATTTAGTTGATCACATACATTCTCTGTGAGCTTGTCGCTTGTTAAACATGAAAACAATGCTTGAATATCCCTCTGGAAACATTTTAGATCAGCTTTAACTTTTTTGAGGGTATTAAACTATTTACTTTGACCTGACTGTATCATTCTTCATCTAGACTAGAATCCTGTGGAAGACTCCTGAATGTCTACTTTTTATTATTTACCGTGGGGTGTGGTACCAACTGTGTGTCTTGCCGTGTAGATAGGGAGAAAGCCTGATGAGTCTTTGGAAACTACTCTCATTTGTCCAGACACCCTTAACAGAGTGAAGACAGACAGGCTTCCAAGTCGTCGTTGAGGTCTATGATCCCTTTACATGTCTCAAGCCCGTTTACCATCTGGATTACAACCGAAACCTTCACCATTGCCATCATCATTTAATAGTATTTTGGTTTTATGGCTTAGTCCCATTACCAACCCTTTGACAGAGAATGTATATGGGAGGAATGTGTAAGATGATTGGAAAGACCTGCAAGAGATTGACTTAGGGTCGCTTCTAATAACCCACCAGAGAGCAGAGTGAAGCCTGACCCGTCGATTGGCAAATACTGAATTCTGGCTTTTTTTCCTTTCCTTGCGTTAAGAGAAAAGCTCTAGTTTCTCACTGAGGTGGTTCTCGCAGGTTTGGGTTTTTTTTTTTTTTTTTTTTGGTTGTTTGGTTTCTTGGGGGAGGAGTTTCTTTTTGTCATATTGATCTTTCATCTCACTTAATGGGGGTGCACCTTTTCCCTCAGAAGCAGATTTCCCTTCGTATTAGCCGTTGTTGGCGCTGCCCCAGGGGAGGTGGCCCCAGGGCTGTGGGCACTGTCCTCTGTACAGTTAATTAAACCTCCTGCTGTGGACTGGGTTTCTGCTGCCACTGTTCACTGATTCACTGATGTGTGTGAATTGAGTGAAGCACATGTACACAGGCTCAGGCGTACTCGTGGAAACAAACCCTGGAAATAGCAAAATAGGAAGTTGGGGGAAAGTCTTCAGCTATTAAATAAGCTTGGTAATCTGGCTAAGAATGCCAGAGCTCACAAAGCTGAGAATTGCTTTTCTGAAGGTAAGACAAGCCCTTTTTGTGTTTTTATCTTTTCCTCCCAAAATGTATTGAGTTTTAATATGGTACTTTATCTCTCTGAGCAAGAAAGCAAAGCCAGTGGTGCACTTACAGGCCACTGGGTCTAACCCAAAGTGGAGTTTCTCTGCCTTTCTCTGGTGACCACTTCCCAAGAAGGTAAACCTTGTCCAGAGTCTTCTCCCTAAGATATATGGGTGCTATATGCTCATTGCAGCATAAAGAGAATTGACAGAATGTGACAGTAGGACTTTGGAACTAGTAACCGACACATTTTGAACAGATAGTGATTTCCTTTGGAGCTAGGCCCCTACTCTTTTCGTTAACTAGATGTACAGAGAGAGAATCTTCATTTCCAGCTATTCTTTAAAATACTTGGTCGTGCTTTGAATCCTTCTTGTGACTCTCTTTATTAGCACCTAAAAAGGTTATATAAGAAAAACCGAATCTTTTCTAATCCTCCTCGTACTTGGGTAAAATACAGGCAAGTTAATCAGGTTGGGGTGGCAGTGGAATCTTAGAAACATAGTAGTTGCTGAGTCAGACAGCCTCTCTGTTCTTTCCCACCCATCCCAGCTCCACTCAGCAGATTTTAACTGTGTATTTCTGTATGAAATCCATCAGCCAGGAAGTGGTTTTTTTTTAGCCCTCTTCTGTTCACTTCTAGTATGTGTACTAATGCTTATGATCTAGGGAGATGGGAGTAAACATATACATATTAATAGCAGAACAGGATACTGCATAGAAAGAGTTAGTATGTACCAGGAGACATGGGTTCCACCCCTGGGTCAGGAAGATCTCTTGGAAAAAGAAATATTATTGGAAAAAGAAATACTGGGATTCTCCAGTATTCTTGCCTGGAGAATCCCACGGACAGAGGGGCCTGACGGACAGCAGTCCATTGGGTCGCGAAAGAGTCGGATATGACTGAGTGATTAAAACAACAGTGTGTTATAGGTAATGAGTAGTGAGAGGGCAGGGAACCCAGATGGGACCTGGATCCAGAAAGGCAGAAAGAGTGGAAGCATTCTAAGAGGAAGCACGTGAGCAGATGCAGGGATGTAGCAAGGAATGTGATACACAAGAACAAATGAGACCTTTATTGTTTGCTGAGATTTTTTTCATAAAATATGTTGGGAAACAATGAAAATGAAGACTGAGTGGCTGTGATAGGGCCTGGTATCTGAAGGCTTTAATTGATTATCCTGTCCCCAGCCTAGGACTAGACTTGCACAGAGAACTTTGGTCAGTATCTATCTTTTGAATGGAATGCTTTAGCATTTGAAGGGTGGAATGAGTTTGGAGGAAGTTAAGGTTTCATGAACAGAGGAGCCTGGCAGGCTAGAGATCATAGGGTCGCACAGAGTCGGATACGACTGAGCAGCTAAGTACACACACAAGGTTTTATTGACTTGTTTTCTTTGTTTGTTTTGCCAAAACAACATACTCACAGAACTAAATCAGTTCCCCGTCTTGTAGAAGAAAGTTAAGAGAGCAGGGTTTTTCCCTTGAAAGGAGTTTTGTTTCCTAGTTGTGAAATCTTAGCCTGTTTGCTTATAAATGAGATTGTGAGCGAAAGAATGGGTTTTAAAGAGTTTGGATAGCTGTTGCAGAAGCAAATTGACTCATACCATTGCTTCCTGATCTGGGATCGCCTGAAGAAATGAGAGATATCTTTCTTACGATAAATTGCACAAGTTACATAGAAATCTGATTTGTTTGAAAGATAAAATACAAGATCCAAGTGGGGGTAGTAAGGGGGAGAGGGGAATGCAGTTCAGGGTGCCCTGGCAGTGTCAAGGTTGGGAATTTCTGTTGTAAATTGTATTTTAGATTTGAATAGGAACAGATGACCCTAAAATTTCCAGTAGTATCTTTTATCTTAATGCAAATTTTCAGCATTTATTTTTTCACTTGTTTAAAGTACCTTTTCATGTAATAATATATTCTCGGTAAAGCCAAAAGGAGCCTATACCTGTAAATGTACGTAGGCTTTTGAATAGAAGTGTATCTTACAGTTTATTTTCTTGTATCTTGTGTTGATAGTTGCTGTTATTTATCTCATTTAAACAGCAGTGCTTAGGTTGAAACTTGATTCTAATCAATTTTATTATGATGAGTTTACCATCTTCTCAAATCAAGTACTCCTCTAATGCATTGTTACTATATCATGAAGGCAAAAATAAATTTACAGTTGTTAACCACAAACCTAACCTTTTCTCAGTTTGCTTGATTTATTACAAACTAAATTATATTATGCCTGATCTAAATCATTAAGTGTATAATTTAAAGCAGTTGCTGTGATCCATCTTTCACTGTTTTCTGCCTTCACATCCAAACATGGAGCCTTGAGTCTGAAAGGCAGCAGAGTGGTTAGGAACCTGCCCTTCTGGAGCCCTAAGCGAGCATTCATCTCCATGCTGGTGTCTGATGGGGGTCCTTTCGGCTCTGAGCCAGGGATGCGCACATTGCACTCCGGATGGAGTGTTTGCATCTAGACTTGTCTGCCTGGTTTAAATATTCATACTTCACCAGAAGGAAAAAGCTGCTGACTTCTAAAAGTGGGTCTTTTTTTTTTTTTTTAGTGGCCCTTTTGGCACTTTGCAATGTGTTAATACTGCCTTAGAGCTAGGGAATAGTTTGGCAGAGCTCATCGTTATCACTTCGGGGGCCAGGACTTCACTAGGCCAGTGTAAAGACAGAACATTGCAGATATTAATAGCCAGAAGACTATAATATGGGCTTATTTGCCTTTGTATATGTTTTCCTAAATGTAGCATGTTAGCCAGAGGGGATTAATTTGAGAAGAAAACTTTTAGATGTAGATGAGTGTTAAAGGTGTCAATGTAAATAAACAGCAGTAGCCTGTATCTTCAGATGCATGGTATTTTGGAATAAATTCCATAATTGCATAAATTTGTTTTATTTCGCTATTCGAATACGATAACTTTTAAAAGAAAGTAGTTGGAGAGAATGGGATCGTTGTTAGGTTGTGAATCCTATTCCTACATCATTTATTTAAGCTTAATGATTATATAGAGTGTACTTTATATTGATTGAGTTTCTTACATCAAAGGGACCCAAAATGTATTTTGGACATGAATGTCTTTATTATCCTCACAAAATTAAAAATTTAAATATTTTTTTATGGAAAGGAGGGATAGGACAGTAGGATGAGAAAGAGAGTATTAGAATACTAGGAAGTACTAGAGAAGGAGAGAGAACTTCTGGAGATCTTGTGACTGAGATCCATGTCTTAGTCATAGGACATGAGGGAGAATTGTCACTCCATTTCACCAGTCTCTTCTTTCAGTTCCCCAGTATTTATAAAGATGAGCAGATGGTTTCAGTCCAGTCTTAAAATGTGTCTGTGGCCTGTCTTAACACCTTATCTTAGACCAACTCAGTGGTAGTGGATGGATTCTCCCAGAATTGCATTCATCTCACAGGCTAGTAAGACTTCTCCTAGGATCTTCTTGATCATTGTCCAATTCTAGGTCCCCCACTTTAATATGCCCTCAGACTTGTCCAGTGATCTGAAAGTTTGGTTCAGAAATCCCTAACATTTTGAAATATGCCCTGTTGAGGAATATGGTCGGTCATGTAGCTCTCCCACAGACCCAAGATGTGTTTGCCTTTTTTAAAATGTTAAGCACTGTATCTATTTGCTTGACACCTTGGAAAATAACTGCAATATTATTAGGTTGGTAATTCTGAGGAGTTAAATTGTTCACTTTTCTTCAGACTGTGTGTTCCAAAAGGTGGTTCTGTAAATCTAAAGCCATATTAAATATAATAGGGAAATTACCATTCTAATAGTTAAACTGATAGGTAAGATTTAAAAAAATATATTAGATGAATCCTGTTCTCAGGGATCTTCTGGAGTGTATCTTGACTATAATGCACAACGTCTTTCTATAATAGAAGTGCTTGTTACTGAGGTGGTCAAGGAGTAGGTGTCGTGTTGTCTACTTTCAGATAGTTCATGGGGGAGAAAATACATGATTTGGAGAAGGGTGGAAGGATAGATAGATAATTGGTTTGTAAAAGAGATCATTGTATTATTCTTGAGCTTTCCTGTATATTAGAAATTTTACAAAGTAAAAAGTCATACAAATAAGAACAAGAAATGCTTCCTAATTTATTTTAAATCTGGGTGTTCATACATTAGGTATACTTACAAAGCAACAAATTGGGCAGCACCCATGTCTTCAGAATCCTGACATGCGTACTTTACCAAATAGAACATACCTCCCCACCCCCACCCACCGTGAAAGGAGCAGGTAATCTTGGCCTGCCTGTAATTGAAACCAAGGAAAAGAAACCTCTAAATTTCAGATTAACCCCTTGGTTAATGTTCCCAAGATAAATTTGACCCAGATGGCTGAAAAATAATCAATTTTCAGAGTGGTTAGTAGTGTGCAGCAGAAAAAGTCATTGCTCAAAAGAAATAACCACAACACTCAAATTTACTCAACATAGTACTTTTCTTTCTACAACACAAATGTTTCTAAGATCTCATTTGTTAACGACTTGTCTTTTCCATCTTTCTGACTTTTTTGGTCTTTTTAGTGATGTTTGCAGTGTTTTTGAAAAGCATCTGTGTGTGTTCACTTTTATGTTTCACATTGTGTCGGGGGCAGTGCGTAAGAGATGATGGAGAAAGGAAGGAGAATAAGTTGGATTTTTGTGTTTTAAAGAAGAGAGAGAAAAATGAACGCATGTATCTAGTGTTCACTACATTATCTTCACCATGAAAAAATCAGCAAGGATGACCTATTTACTGTATACAGGCATGTTTAAATCTGGTACACTGCCAAAGGATGGGACCACCCTGGGAAATCCTTACTCTTGATGGATCAAGAACCTTACCCTTGTGTGGTAGGTGGGTAGGTATGGGTGTGTAGTATCCTGCTTTGATCGCTAATCAATGTAGTCCTAAGGGTAAATAGATTTACATTTACCCAGAGAGGAAAAGGGAGCTTTTCCTGGGTTTTTAACTGTTTAATCAACTTATGAAAGAGAATGAGAACTATCAGAAAAAAAATCCCAGTAGTGTTTAAACTTGAACATATGTAGGTTCCTCCACTCCCTGCCATAATAGGCAATCTTGTATAAGATACTTTAGTATTGAATTGTGAGCAAGTGTTTACCAGCAGGTCCTCCTAATATAGTCCTTTAGCACATACCTTATTTTCCAAGCTTTGGTTTTTGAGTAGCCATGTATGGATGTGAGAGCTGGACTATAAAGAAAGCTGAGTGCTGAAGAATTGATGCTTTTGAACTGTGGTGTTGGAGAAGACTCTTGAGAGTCCCTTGGACTGCAAGGAGATCCAACCAGTCCATTCTAAAGGAAATCAGCCATGAATATTCATTGGAAGGACTAATGTTGAAGCTGAAACTCCAATACTTTGGTCACCTGATGCGAAGAACTGACTCATTGAAAAAGACCCTGATGCTGGGAAAGATCGAAGGTGGGAGGAGAAGGGGACGACAGAGGATGAGATGGTTGGATGGTGTCATCGACTCAGTGGACATGAGTTTGAATAAGCTCCAGGAGTTGGTGATGGACAGGAAGCCTGACATACTTCAGTCCGTGGAGTCACAAAGATTTGAACACGACTGAGCCACTGAACTGAACTGAATATAGTACAGTTAGGGCTTAGCAACTAATATGACTTCAGTTCAGTTCAGTGGCTCAGTCGTATTAGTACAATATCCGAGGAGCGGTGGCTGCGCAGGTGCAGGAGGGCCTAGAGGAGCTATCCCACACTGAAGATCAGGAACGGCGGCGGTAAGGAGATACCCCTCGTCCAAGGTAAGGAACAGCGGCTGTGCTTTGCTGGAGCAGTCGTGAAGAGATACCCCACGCCCAAGGTAAGAGAAATCCAAGTAAGATGGTAGGTATTGCAAGAGGGCATCAGAAGGCAGACACACTGAAACCATACTCACAGAAAACTAGTCAATCTAATCACACTAGGACCACAGCCTTGTCTAACTCAGTGAAACCAAGCCATGCCTGCAGGGGCAACCCAAGACAGGCGGGTCGTGGTGGAAAGGGCTGACAGACGTGGTCCACTGGAGATGGGAATGGCAAGCCACTTCAGTATTCTTGCCTTGAGAACCCCATGAACAGTATGAAAAGGCAAAATGATAGGATACCAAAAGAGAAACTCCCCAGATCATTAGGTGCCCAGTATGCTACCAGACATCACTGGAGAAATAACTCCAGAAAGAATGAAGGGATGGAGCCAAAGCAAAAACAATACCCAGTTGTGCATGTGACTGGTGATAGAAGCAAGATCCGATGCTGTAAAGAGCAATATTGCATAGGAACCTGGAATGTCAGGTCCATGAATCAAGGGAAATTGGAAGTGGTCAAAAAGAGATGGCAAGGGTGAACGTCGACATTCTAGGAATCAGTGAACTAAAATGGACTGGAATGGGTGAATTTAACTCAGATGACCATTATACCTACTACTGCGGGCAGGAATCGCTCAGAAGAAAAGGAGTAGCCATCATGGTCAACAAAAGAGTCCGAAATGCAGTACTTGGATGCAATCTCAAAACGACAGGATGATTGATCTCTGTTCGTCTCCAAGGCAAACCATTCAGTATCACAGTTATCCAAGTCTATGCCCCAACCAGTAATGCTGAAGAAGCTGAAGGTGAACGGTTCTGTGAAGACCTACAAGACCTTGTAGAACTAACACCCAAAAAAGATGTCCTTTTCATTATAGGGGACTGGAATGCTAAAGTAGGAAGTCAAGAAACACCTGGAGTAACAGGCAAATTTGGCCTTGGAATATGGAATGAAGCAGGGCAAAGACTAATAAGTTTTGCCGAGAAAATGCACTGGTCATAGCAAACACTCTCTTCCAACAACACAGGAGAAGACTCTACACATGGACATCACCAGATGGTCAACACCGAAATCAGATTGATTATATTCCATGCAGCCAAAGATGGAGAAGCTCTATACTGTCAACAAATAGAAGACCAGGAGCTGACTGTGGCTCAGATCATGAACTCCATTATTGCCAAATTCAGACTTGAACTGAAGAAAGTAGGGAAAACCGCTAGACCATTGAGATATGACCTAAATCAAATCCCTTATGATTATACAGTGGAAGTGAGAAATAGATTTAAGGGCCTAGATCTGATAGAGTGCCTGATGAACTATGGAATGAGGTTTGTGACATTGTATGGGAGACAGGGATCAAGAATATCCCCAGGGGAAAGAAATGCAAAAAGCAAAATGGCTGTCTGGGGGAGGCCTTACAAATAGCTGTGAAAAGAAGAGAGGTGAAAAGCAAAGGAGAAAAGGAAAGGTATAAATAAGCATCTGAATGCAGAGTTCCAAAGAACAGCAAGAAGAGATAAGAAAGCCTTCCTCAGCGATCAATCCAAAGAAATAGAGGAAAACAACAGAATGGGAAAAACTAGAGATCTCTTCAAGAAAATTAGAGATACCAAGGGAAATACCCATGCAAAGATGGGCTTGATAAAGGACAGAAATGGTATGGACCTAACAGAAGCAGAAGATATTAAGAAGAGGTGGCAAGAATACACGGAAGAACTGTACAAAAAAGATCTTCATGACCCAGATAATCATGATGATGTGATCACCCATCTAGAGCCAGACATCTTGGAATGTGAAGTCAAGTGGGCCTTAGAAAGCATCACTACAAAGCTAGTGGAGGTGATGGAATTCCAGTTGAGCTCTTTCAAATCCTAAAAGATGATGCTGTGAAAGTGCTGCACTCAATATGCCAGCAAATTTGGAAAACTCAGCAGTGGCCACAGGACTGGAAAAGGTCAGTTTTCATTCCAGTCCCAAAGAAAGGCAATGCCAAAGAATGCTCACACTACCGCACAATTGCACTCATCTCACATGCTAGTAAAGTAATGCTCAAAATTCTCCAAGCCAGGCTTCAGCAATACGTGAACCGTGAACTCCCTGATGTTCAAGCTGGTTCTAGAAAAGGCAGAGGAACCAGAGATCAAATTGCCAACATCCACTGGATTATCAAAAAAGCAAGAGAGTTCCAGAAAAACATCTATTTCTGCTTTATTGACAATGCCAAAGCCTTTGACTGTGTGGATCACAATAAACTGTAGAAAATTCTGAAAGAGATGGGAATACCAGACCACCTGACCTGCCTCTTGAGAAACCTATATGCAGGTCAGGAAGCAACAGTTAGAACTGGACATGGAACAACAGACTGGTTCCAAATAGGAAAAGGAGTACGTCAAGGCTGTATATTGTCATCCTGCTTATTTAACTTGTATGCAGAGTACATGATGAGAAACGCTGGACTGGAAGAAACACAAGCTGGAATCAAGATTGCCGGGAGAAATATCAATAACCTCAGATATGCAGATGACACCACCTTTATGGCAGAAAGTGAAGAGGAACTGAAAAGCCTCTTGATGAAAGTGAAAGAGGAGAGCGAAAAAGTTGGCTTAAAGCTCAACATTCAGAAAACGAAGATCATGGCATCTGGTCCCATCACTTCATGGGAAATAGATGGGGAAACCATGTCAGACTTTCATTTTTGGGGGCTCCAAAATCACTGCAGATGGTGACTGCAGCCATGAAATCAAAAGATGGTTACTCCTTGGAAGAAAAGTTATGACCAACCTAGATAGTATATTCAAAAGCAGAGACATTACTTTGCCAACAAAGATCCATCTAGTCAAGGCTATGGTTTTTCCTGCGGTCATGTATGGATGTGAGAATTGGACTGTGAAGAAGGCTGAGGACCAAAGAATTGATGGTTTTGAACTGTGGTGTTGGAGAAGACTCTTGAGAGTCCCTTGGACTGTAAGGAGATCCAACCAGTCCATTCTGAAGGAGATCAACCCTGGGATTTCTTTGGAAGGAATGAAGCTAAAGCTGAAACTGCAGTACTTTGACCACCTCATGAGAAGAGTTGACTCACTGGAAAAGACTCTGATGCTGGGAGGGATTGGGGGCAGGAGGAGAAGGGGACGACAGAGGATGAGATGGCTGGATATCATCACGAACTTGATTGACGTGAGTCTGAGTGAACTCTGGGAGATGGTGATGAACAGGGAGGCCTGGCGTGCTGCAGTTCATGGGGTCACAAACAGTCGGACACGACTGAGCGACTGAACTGAACTGGTACCTACTTTCAGCAGAAGTTGTCTAGAATTGGTCATATCCAAGTACTGTGTGGGCCTAGTTCATTCCTATTTAGTTTTTTAAAGGCTGTATACATGCATGTATATTTATCAATAAAAGTTAGCTTCTAGGTTAGTCTAAATCTCAAGTGAAAACAGTTGAGATTGATTTGATGTTATGCTTAATTTTGATATGACTTTGAAACTTAGATCGTACAGTCATCAAAAAGTACCTTTCCTGCCAAGTTTAAAAGCTGACAGTCTTTTCTCCTATCTCCTGGAACTCATTAAAAAGCAGTTCTTTCTTTTCCTCTTCAGAGAAAATAAAGCAGAAACCGATAACTGAGAAGTTAGCATCTATGAAAGTTCGAAAATGGGAGTATGTGAGTTTCAAGGGCTCCAATTTTGTTTGTTTGTTTAAGCAAAAAAACCAAAGTAGACTAAGCTTCCAGAATGAGAAAGTCTTATTTTATTCTCCTTTCTTTTTCTTACATTTTTTTTTTTTGACCAAATGAGTTTGTCTTCAAACACAATTTTAGCTTCTTTCATGATTTGTGTGTTCGGCTGCTTATAGTGATAATACATTGATTTTGTCATTAAAAGTCTTGCACTGGATTGCCTTGCTCTGAGATTTTATTTTAGAGACTGGTGATGTGCATCTGAGAGAGTGTGTCATGGTGTGCAGTAAGCAGTGCCATTAAGCCATTTATTGCCATCTGCTCCGGCCTGCAGTCATTCTCAGTACAGCATCATCATTTTTCCTACAAGCATCCATTGCTGTCTGTTTCTGTGGTTTTGGTTTTGGTTTGGTGTCTGTTTCCGGATTTTGTTCAAATTTGTCAAATTGTCTTTTTCGGAGTCATGTGATATATACTTGTAATTCTGTGAAATCTCTTCCATGAGAAATTGAGTCAAATATGTTAGTGAGAGTTTTAAAGGCACATAAATTAAATTATACACTGATGGCCATTTCAGCAGTTGTTTTTTTCTCTGAAGTGACAAGAGATGAAGTCTTCTGACAATTTTCTTTCAATTTTAGGAAGATGCATTTATTTTTCCCCTATAGATTGCCCAATTAGAAAAAGTTAAATGGTAATAGTGTGTGAGAAGGCAATGGCACCCCACTCCAGTACTCTTGCCTGGAAAATCCCATGGATAGAGGAGCCTGGTAGGCTGCAGTCCATGGGGTTGCAGAGTCGGACACGACTGAGCGACTTCACTTCACTTCAAGCTGAATGAAGCTGTCCATTAACTCCATGAAGAAAGGGGAGGGGAAAGTGAAGGGCGGGCCTTTGCAAGTCTGATCACTCATGCAGAGCTCAACTTCTGAAACACAATGCACTGTCAATAGATATTATTTATTAATATTTATTATAGCATAATCATGCATCATTATGTTGATTTTATTACACTTATACAATATTACAAGAATAGTAATGATTGAACATGGACGAGATTAGTCTGAATGAAAACAGTGGCACTGGTTTCCAGGTTGGTGACTAGGGGATGGTGGTGTCATTAACGAAGCTCATTGAGAAGGGGTTTGCAGAAGAGAGCTGTGCTTGGGCCGTATTAACTGAAGGGTCTGTGGCCTTAGCTCTGAAGAGCACCTCTCTTGGAAACTGTATAAAGCTTGTTCTTCTGAATTTGATGGCCAAACTAACAGGTTTACAAACTTCTCACATGCTAATTAAGAAACTAATTAAAACCCATCAGTTCTAAAGACATATGGTTTATTTAAGGTTGATCCAAAATTGATATTTGCTTAAACAATGTTTTAACAAATCAAAAACGAATTGGCTCTAATAATGCTAGCATGGTGTTCTCATTTACTGGCTGTGTTTCACATGTGCTTTTTCCATTTGGAAGAAATTAAATGAGATAGCTTCCATAAAAATGCCTAATGCCTCACCAACATTTAAAATTTCCTTGTCCTTGAACTCCACAGCAATTCTGTGTAGCAGGTAATGTCTTTATCCCCCTTTACAGATGAGGAAGCAGGCATAATTAAGAGAAGTTAAGGGACACACACAAGAAACTTTTGCTAGGAAGCAGAAAAATCAGAACTCATACCTAGGTCTTCATCCAAATAATTCCCATGTGAAATAATCATCCCCAAACTTGAAGTGAAAGTGTTAGTCACCCAGTTGTGTCCAGCTGTTCGTGACCCCATGGACTGTAGTCCACCAGGCTTTTCTACCCACGGAATTCTCCAGGTAAGAATACTGGAGTGGGTAGCCATTCTCTTTTCCAGAGGATCTTCTTGACCACAGGGGTCAAACCCAGGTCTCCTGCATTGCAGGCAGATTCCTTACCATCTAAGCCTCCAAGGAAGCCCACCAAACTTGGCTGCTTAAAACAGTAAAGGCTTGTCATCTCACACAGTGTTGATGGTTTGGAACCTGGGAGGGGTAGCTGGTGGTTTCACTCCGGTCTCTCATGAGTTTGCGCTCAAGCTGTTGGCTGGGACTGCAGGGTTTGAAAGCTTGACAGGGACTGGAGGTCCCATTTCCAAGCTCATTCACGTGGCTTTTGGCAGGAGCCCTCAGTCCCTGTCTACAGGGATGCTTGGAACGGTGCTGTTGTTCAGTGGCTCGGTCATGTCTGACTCTTTGCGACCCCATGGACTGCAGCACACCAGACTTCCCTATCCGTCACCAACTCCTGGAGTTTGCTCAAACTCATTACCATTGAGTTGGTGATGCCATCCAACCATCTTGTCCTCTGTCATCCCCTTCTTCTCTTGCGTTCAATCTTTCCCAGCATCAGGGCCTTTTCTAATGAACCGGCTCTGTGAATCAAGTGGCCAAAGTGCTGGAGCCTTCTGAGGGATGTAGGCAAACATGTGTTCCTGGGGAGAGAACACTTAGTCTTGAGCTCATCAAGAAAGACAGCACTGTGTTCTGAACAGGATTTGTAGAGTTAGAAAACATGGAGGAGGCAATGAAGTAAAAGCCAAGAGATAGGAAAAGGAAAAACGTTTGTAGAAGAATGAATATAGGGTTTTGGCTGAAGAGGAGCCGCATGAGAGAACTCTTCAAGAAAATTAGATACGAAGGGAAAATTTCATGCAAAGATGGGCACAGTTAAGGATAGAAGTGATGTGGACCTAACGGAAGCAGAATATTAAGAAATGGCAAGATTACACAGAAAAGCTATATAAAAAATGTCTCAATGATCCAGATAACAATGGTGTGATGACTCACCTAGAGCCAGATATCCTTGACTGTGAAGTCAAGTGGGCCATGGGAAGCATCACTACGAACAGAGCTAGTGGAGGTGATGGAATTCCACTGAGCTATTTCAAATCCTGAAAGATGATGCTGTGAAAGTGCTGCACTCAATATGCCAGCAAATTTGAAAAACTCAGAGTGGCCACAGGACTGGAAAAAGTCAGTTTTCATTTCAATCCCAGAGAAAGGCAATGCCAAAGAATATTCAAACTACTGCACAATTGCACTCATCTTACACACTAGCCCTTTCATACAGTTCATGGGGTTCTCAAGGCAAGAATACTGAAGTGGTTTGCCATTCCCTTCTCCAGTGGACTACATTTTGTCAGAACTTTCCACCGTGACCCATCCATCTTGGGTGGCCCTACATGGCACAGCTCATAGTTTCATTGAATAAGACAAGCCTGTGGTCTGTGAGATCAGACTGGTTATCTTTCTGTGACTATGATTTTTAGTCTGTCTTCCCTCTGATGGAGAAGGATAAGAGGCTTATGGAAGCTTCCTGATGGGAGAGACTGACTGAGGGGGAAACTGGATCTTGTTCTAATGGGTGGGGTCATGTTCAATAAATCTTTAATCCAAAAATTGATGCTCTTCAACTGTGGTGTTGGAGGAGACTCTTGAGGGTCCCTTGGACTGAAAAGACATCCAGCCAGTCAATCCTAAAGGAAATAAGTCCTGAATATTCTTTGGAGAGCCTGATGCTGAACTGAAACTGAAGCTCCAATACTTTGGCTACCTGATGTGAAGAACTGACTTATTGGAAAAGACCCTGATGCTGGGAAAGATTGAAGGCAGAAGGAGAAGAGGACAACCGAGGATAAGATAGTTGGATGGCATCACCAACTCAATGGACCTGAGTTTGAGCAAACTCCAGGAGTGGATATTCCCTGTGATGGACAGGGAAGCCTGGCATGCTGCAGTCCATGGGGTCACAAAGACTTGGACTAGACTGGGTGAGTGAACTAACTGAGCTGCATTAAAAGATTTTAGTGTTGGGGATTTACCTGGTGGCCCAGTGGTTAAGACTCTGAGCTTCCATTGCAAGGGGCATGCGTTCGATCTCGGGGAACTAAGATCACACATGCTGTGTGACCTTGCCAAAAAAAACAAAAACAGAAACACCCACATACACAACAACAACTGTGAAGATTAATAGGGGTGTATTTGGGTAGACTTAGAACAGGAAAAACTGAATGAGTGAGGAGGCAAAAGAGATGATTATTGTGCTCACCTAGGCATAAGAGGTAAGGGCCAGAAGGAGTGAAACTTGGAGAGAAAAAAAGGAGTGCAGATGAAAGATAGCCTTCAAAAGACAGGTCAGCAGGGCTTGGACACATTAAATGACAGGTGAGCAAATGGAAGACAGAATGACACCAGTATTTTCATTTAAGTTGGGTGATGTGTACGATGACACTGAGAAATGGGAAAGTAATATTTAGAAGGGCAACGATAGGTTTGACATTTTTATGTTGAATTTGAATTAAGAGAGAAACAGTTTTAAGTAAAAATGTCAGAGGGCATTTGGAAAACTTAGATTCAGTAGAGTTCAGTCAGTTCAGTCGCTCAGTCAAGTCCGACTCTGTAACCCTATGAATCGCAGCACGCCAGGCCTCCCTGTCCATCACCAACTCCTGGAGTTCACTCAGACTCAAGTTCATCGAGGCAGTGATGCCATCTAGCCATCTCATCCTCTGTCGTCCCCTTCTCCTCCTGCCCCCAATCCTTCCCAGCACCACAGTCTTGTCCAGTGTGTGAACTCTTCGCATGAGGTGGCCAAAGTACTGGAGTTTCAGCTTTAGCATCATTCCTTCCAAAGAACACCCAGGACTGATCTCCTTCAGAATGGACTGGTTGGATCTCCTTCCAGTCCAAGGGACTCTCAAGGGTCTTCTCCAACACCACAGTTCAAAATCATCAATTCTTCGGCGCTCAGCCTTCTTCACAGTCCAACTCTCACATCCATACATGACCACAGGAAAAACCACAGCCTTGACTAGACGGACCTTTGTCGGCAAAGTAATGTCTCTGCTTTTGAATATGCTGTCTAGGTTGGTCATAACTTTTCTTCCAAGGAGTAAGTGTCTTTTAATTTCATGGCTGCAGTCACCATCTGTAGTGATTTTGGAGCCCCCCAAAATAAAGTCTGACACTCTTTCCACTGTTTCCCCATCTATTTGCCATGAAGTGATGGGTCTGGATGCTGTGATCTTCGTTTTCTGAATGTTGACTTTTAAGCCAACTTTTTCACTCTCCACTTTCACCAAGAGACTTTTAGTTCCTCTTCACTTTCTGCCATAGGGGTGATGTCATCTGCATATCTGAGGTGATCGCTATTTCTCCCAGCAATCTTGATTCCAGCTTGTGCTTCTTCCAGTCCAGCGTTTCTCATCATGTACTCTGCACACAAGTTAAATAAGCAGGGTGACAATATACAGCCTTGACGTATCCCTTTTCCTATTTGGAACCAGTCTGTTGTCCCATGTCCAGTTCTAACTGTTGCTTCCTGACCTGTATATAGGTTTCTCAAGAGGCGGGTCAGGTGGTCTGGTATTCTCATCTCTCTCAGAACTTTCCACAGTTTATTGCGATCTACACAGTCAAAGGCTTTGGCATAGTCAATCAAGCAGAAATAGATGTTTTTCTGGAACTCTCTTGCTTTTTTGATGATCCAGCAGATGTTGGCAATTTGATCTCTGGTTCCTCTGCCTTTTGTAAAACCAGCTGGAACATCTGGAAGTTCACAGTTCCCGTATTGCTGAAGCCTGGCTTGGAGAATTTTGAGCATTACTTTACTAGTGTGTGGGATGAGTGCAATTGTGCAGTGGTTTGAGCATTCTTTGGGATTGGAATGAAAACTGACCTTTTCCAGTTCTGAGGCCACTGCTGAGTTTTTGAAAGTTGCTGGCATATTGAGTGCAGCACTTTCACAGCATCATCTTTCAGGGTTTGAAACAGCGCCACTGGAATTCCATCACCTCCATTAGCTTTGTTCCTAGTGATGCTAAGGCCCACTTGACTTCACGTTCCAGGACATATTCTTTAACTGCTGCGATGGCGCGCAGAGGGCGGGCAGCGGCAGTGACTGCGCGCAGAGGGCGGGCGGTGGCGACGGCCCGCAGAGGGCGATCGCGGGCGAGAGAAGCTACCCCACGCCCGAGGCCAGGGGCAACGGCCGAGAGGAGCTTCCCAAATTCTGAGGTCAGGGGCAGCCGCGGAGAGTGCCAGGCTGCGACAGCACAGGAGCAGCTGAGAAGAGCTACCCGACTCCCAAGGCCAGGGGCAGCAGCAGGGAGGAGCAACCCCACGTCCAAGGAGATTCTCAGAGACTAGTGCTGCGCGGGTGCAGGAGGGCCTAGAGGAGCTGTTCAAGGTCAAGAGGGGCAGCGGTGAGGAGATACCCCTCGTCCAAGATGAGAGAAAACCCAAGTAAACTTAGATTACTCTGGTCCAAAGATGGAGTTGAAAGTAATCTGTACACAGGACATAACTGAAGGAGGTCTTTATTATTTAGAGCTTTATAGCACTGGAGAAGGAAATGGCAACCCACTCCAGTGTTCTTGCCTGGAGAATCCCAGGGACATGGGAGCCTGGTGGGCTGCCGTCTATGGGGTCGCACAGAGTCGGACACGACTGAAGCGACTTAGCAGCAGCAGCAGCAGCAGTGAAAAACTTAAAAGGAAATAAGTAATTACAATTATCTGTATCTTATATTTAAAGCAATTTATATTCCAATTCCAACTGGCCACTAATTCTTAGAATGAACAAAGAATTAATTTCTTGTTGTTGCTGTTGCCATATACCCAGTGAATCTGTGCACTAGTCTCTGAGAATCTAGTCTGTCTTACTTCCTGAAAAACTATAAATGCATATTTATTTTCTAATCTTCTAGTCATCACAAAGTTTTTTTTTTAACAAATCATTGGTATGTTGATTTGAATCTTGTCTGGTCTTTTATGCACAAACCTAACACATAGTAAAGTCTGTCTTGTACTCTTTATCGTGAAGTGAAACTTTAAAGATTCTTTTGGCAAGCAGTCTGCATGCAAGGTCATTTAGATTTCTGTCATTGTTTCCCTTGAACTATCTTTTTGATATTTAAAAAACTTGTGGTAAAATACACATAATGTAAAATGTATTCATATCATCTAAAGCATTTTCAAGTGTGCAGTTCAGTAGTATTAATATATTTACATTTGTGTGCAACCAGTCTCCAGAATTTTTTAATCTTGCAAAGTGAAACTCTATAACCATTAAACAATGCTCCATGTCTACTTTTAGTTCCTAGAAACCACCATTGCCATACTTTATTTTTTTCTTTTTTACTTTTTGACCCTGCTGCAAGGCATGTGGGATCTTAATTCTCTGACCAGGGACTGAATCTGTGCTCCCTGTAGTGGAAGGGCAGTCTCTTAACCATTGGACTGCTAGGGAAGTCCCCATTGTATTATATTTTCTATTTCTCTGAGTTTGAGTACCTAGATAATTATATTTCGTGGTGCTAATAGATGTATACATGTGCTAACCAGTGTATGCTGCCTCAGTTGTCTCGATACATTAGCAGATCTGTGTGTTAAGTTGGGTGGGGGGAATCTTAAATGTAGACTAATTGTTATAAATTGTCAGTTGTGTAGTGAATCTTTTTACAGAATAAACCTTTGTGAGTTTGGGCTTTCTGATGGTAAGTACTCAAAGATAAGTTGTCATTGTTGAGGCTATGAGAACGGATATGTTCTTGAGAATAAAGTGCGCTGAGAGAGCTGGAAAGAAAACCAAAGCGCTCACGAGTCCACTGACTTTTAGAGAGTTGAGGGCAAAAGCATTGAGCATTCATTCCTGGGGAGTGAGTTCTCAAGGAATTATGACAAGAATTTGATTAATTAAATAAAAACTGGTATTAAATAAAGAATTTCAGATTAGTTTCTCAGGAAGAATGATTACCGAGGAAAGAGGAAGATGGGACGTGGTGTAATTCTGTAAGAAAGAGAGAGGAAAAAGGATGGTAGATGGCAAAGGACCTTGGGTTTCAGTTTCTTTTAGAATAAAATGGAGGTAAGAGATGTGTCTCCCATTGGGCTCCCGTTGTCACACATGTTATTTTTATGCACAGACTTTTTGCAGAGATACAATTAGAGACCATAGAAAGCTTCTCGATTTTGAATCTGTATTGAGCACTACTTACTGTCTCTCCACGTCTCCTGTCCCGTGAGCCACTGCTGCAGGGCTTCTGTCACAGCTGCGTCCACCCACCTTGACGGTAGTTAGTAACAGCTGAGAGCATTTCCCCTCGGAACTACCTGCAGTTTAATGAGGGATCCTAGGCATTTAGTAGAACCATATACAAAACAAAAGTTATATATGGAGGCATTTCAAGCATATGTATAAAGTCATATTGTTTTATTCACTCTCTATTCGTTTCTATTGAGGGTGTCTATTGAGTTTTGTGCTCATCACAGTATTAGACTGAGAACACAAAAATTAACCAGTCCTTAAGAAGTTGGCTATCTAAGTTCTCAACCAGGAGGCATAATCGTACTCTTTCCATGTTTGAACATATCTGGGGACAGTTTGGTTTGTTCCAATGACTTGAGGGGCGTTACTGGTATTTAATGGGCAGAAACACTCTAGAAAGATTTGCATAGAGCAGAATTATCCAGCCCTAAGCAATGGTGTCTCTATTGATAAACAAATGCTAGAAAAAGTATAATACTAGCAGCAATGATTTATTATACCGTACTGTCTTAAGCTTACCTTACCTGCCTTGTTTAATTTAACTTCACCTTGACATTTTGGGTTTCCCTTATGGCTCAGCTGATAAAGAATCCGCCTGCAATGCGGGAGACCTGGGTTCAATCCCTGGGTTGGGAAAATCCCCTGGAGAAGGGAATGGCTACCCACTCCAGTATTCTGGCCTAGAGAGTTCTGTGGACACGACTCAGTCGGACACAACTGAATGACTTTCACTTTCACTTGACACTTTGGAGTAAATTTCTTCACTATTTTGAATAGCTGAAAGGATAAACAAGTCTTTCATGGCTATGCTGCTAAGTAGATGGCAGAATCAGATTTTTAAACAGTGTTATAGATTAGACCCCAGGACCTATAATTTTAATGAGAATTAAATAAGTTTTTATTAATTTAATTAACTGGCACATAGAGCTTGTTAAGGTAGAGGTAAAACAGAACATGGAGATCTGCCCAGAGGGCACAGACTATGATTCATTCCTCTCTCTTCCCTTATGCCTAGTGCAAGGGCTGCCAGAATTCCTCTCTTCTGTCATTTTGTGTAGTTCAATAGACTAAAAATGATCCATATCAAAAAAATTTAAAAACGCCATGCAACAGGGTCCCTCCCCATAGGGGAAAGAGAGAGCCCAGCTCCAGCAGGATATTGAGGAAAGTCATCCGCACAAGGACCTGACCACACCACACACTGGCTGGTTCACAGGACTTAGTATCCTATGCCAGGCGTCCAGGTCCTATTAGCCCTAATTGCAGGGACCCAAAATTTCCTTTGCCCCTTCTGAAAATATTAGGTAATGTCAGTGCAGGGGGATAATACACTCGTTCTGCATGTCTGCCCTGCAACGTAGGGCAGCACTTTTGCTCTTGGGAATCACTGCACTAATTCTTAGGTCATTAAGTACTACATGACTACACACTTCTTGACCAGAGAGAATGCAGAGCAGTGCCATAGACCTTTCAGGAGCATAAAGATTAGTAAGACAGAACCAAGAGAAGAACCAAGGATGTGGCAATAAGTATGCCCTCCCCCACTAACATGGAAGACAGGAGTGTGGGGGCGGGGGTCCTGCCCCAGGGGCCTGTCCAGTCTCTGAGGTTTCACCCAGCAGGGCAGGAGGGCCAGCCAGGCCAGGGGGCGCCTCTTCTGGTCGCCCAGACCCCTCCAGAGCATCCTCGGGGCTGGCCAGGGGTTTGGAGACGAGGCTTTCCTGAAGGCGGTGGAGGTGCCGGATTTGAATCCCGTCATCCAGGTGGGAACGTGACCAGTTCCCAGGGAGCTTGGCAGGTCATCCATTTGCTACTTGTGGTTTCACTTTCTTAGCCCTCTTGCTGGGCAGCCCACAGCAGAGATATTTGCACAGAAATCTCCGTATCCTCCCAGCCAGCCCCTTCATTTCCTGGGTGAGGCGAGAGGGGAGTGACGGGGGACATGCTGTCAGGCTGCCCAGCACGGGTGGCGCTTCCGGCATCGGGCACACCGGGAGGCGGGGGGCTCCTGCAGGGGCGTCACCGCTGACATCCTAGTGCATTAGTGCTGCGGGGGTCACAGGGGATGAGGTGTCCCAGTGCCCTGGGCTCTGCGAGAGTGTGGGCGACGCGGGTCCCGGGCGACGCTGGTGTCCTGCTGGCCCTGGGGGCACGTGGGTCACAGCTGCTGTGGTGCCATCTGTGTCGCGGGCGCGCCTGGCGTCTCGGGTGACGTTGGAGCAAGAGCATCAACGGGGGCCGCCCCCACCACCGGGGTCCCGGGTGCGGCAGGCATCCCAGGGGAGGCCCGGGGTCACAGGTGAGGCTGGGGTCACAGGGGAGGCCGGAGTCACAGGGGAGGCTGGTGCCCCGGCTGCTTAGGGCGTCACAGGGGGGCTGGGGTCCCAGGGGAGGCTGCCATCCTGGGCGTGGCTGCTGTCTCGCCTGCCACAGGTGAGCCTGGTCACGCACGTGGCGTGGCGGTCACCGGCATGATCCGGGGCTCGGGCGCTGCTGTCACTGCGGGTGTTGCGCGTGGAGGGGGCTGGGCTGGGGGTGACGGTCCTCGCCTCCCGGGCAGGGTGGGGGAGTGGCAGGCTCTCTGGTCTTCTCCCTTGACTCCTGGTTCTCCTGCTGCTGATTGGTCTCTGAAAGCCAGTCGGGAGTCAGCACTGACTCTTCAGGGCTGGCGGGAGGCGTGTGTTCTTGGCTGCTGAGGTCGGAGGTAAGGCGGCCTCACAGTGATGGTGCAGGCCCTCACCTTGGGTTCATTCACGTGCGTGCTGTCACTACCCCTGAGGACTTCAAAGTCCTGGATCCGGTCCCTCCACCAGCCCAGTACCATCTCACTCTCTCTGGTATAGAATATATCAGTTGGGGAGACCTGTCTACACCCTTGGAGGCCAAAGGCTGCACCACGGAGGTGGAGGCCCGAGGCCCAGGTGTAATGGGTGGGAGTACTCTTCACGGGCTGGCGGGAGTGGCGCCTCCTGGCCCAGATTCACCCATGGATGCTGCCCAACATCATCTAAAGTGCCTCTGTTGGCAGGATGAGCATTAGCATTCTGTATAGTCACTTTATCTCAGTAGATATTTGGGCACATGGTGCTGCTGTCCTCCTCTGTTTTAAGGATCTCGTAATTCTTAATATGAGCCACCTTTTGCAGAGATGGCCATGAGGTCCTGCATCCTAACTATACTACTAGCCCTCACTAAGAGTGCTAACTGTACTAACAGTGATGAGGATGCCAGCAATACTATAGAACTGTCAGGTGGCTTATTTTTCTCATTTCTTGGTTTGTCGCAACAAAATTTTGGAGTGATGGACCAAAACGTGTGGAACAGCAGACAAGTTACAGCTCAGTTCAACTAAAGCAGACAGATCCCTTATTAGTCCAGCAGCCCCAAAGGAGTCCTCCTCACCCTGTTGACCCTTTTGGCTTCCCCCTTTTGCATTTCCTTTTGATTATGCCCAGGTGAAACAGGGCTTGTGCCCACCACCAGTCAATGAAAGGGAATGCAAATGGGCATATGCTCAAGGCCGACTGACAGTGATAAGTTGTCTAACAGCTGGCTGTGTTGTTTATGTCTTCCCATAATTCTGCCTGTTAGATGTAGAATATTCATGAGTCCTTCATGGTCTCCTAACTGCCTAAGGTTACTAGGAGAAACCCCTGTGGTCTTTTTGTATCCAAGGTGTGCCTAGGGCGCATGTGCAGGAGTTGAAAAGTCTCTGGTTATTTTGTAATATATGTGTGCTCTCTGCTGGGTGTGTCTGGGATGGAGTGTAGAGATGAGCTTACATCCCTTTCAGGAGGCCTCCCTTCAAGTTGCTCATGTTTAACTTCCTGCGTAACAGTCCCCCTCAAGTGTATGGACCCCAATTGATTGGGGAAATGGGTGTCATTCATTCTGGCTATTGCCTGCTGAGTTGGGGCAGTGAGGGGCCTTGGGTGTCCATCGCTTGCTAGCTGTCAATGAGGAAGGCCAGTAAGGGCTGCTGATGTCTATCCAAGGGGGAATGGCTTGAGGAAGTCATCAGAGGGGTCAGGGGCTGATATCCATGTTGTATCAGAAGTTGAGCCTGTATTTTGTTGACCTGCTGCTGATGCTGCTGCTAAGTTGCGTCAGTCGTGTCTGACTCTGTGCGACCCCACAGACGGTAGCCCACCAGGCTCCTCTGACCCTGGGATTCTCTAGGCAAGAATACTGAGTGGGTTGCCATTTCCTTCTCCACTGTTGACTTGAGAAGATGTAAATTAAGTAAGTTGAGGAAAGGGGGAGGAAACAACTTTAGGTGGAACTGTATCTTTGATTGACTGAAACCAGGTTGCTGTGGTGACCTTGTCCAGGATTCGATTAGTTTTGAGTAAGTTTTTGGTGCTCAGTCCTGACCTATTGATATAAGTCAGCTTTTTAAGAATTGGGTTAGAAGATATCACAGCTAGTCTTATTGAGCATGTTCATGATTTCTCTGGTGGCTAGACGTAAGGAGTGTATATAAGAGTAACAGCACCAGAGATACATGAACCACATCGGGGTGTCCTGAGTATGGTCTTATGGGAACCGATAACAGACATGAAAACGAGCTCCCTGACTAACACAAACTAACAGAGAGACAATGAAGTAGGCCAGACGGAACGCAAGCATCGTCCCAAGAAAGCTTATCCCCAGGCGCTTAACTTTTTGGATAGTCATCAAAATGACTCTTATCTGTAGTCCTGAATAGATATCAGAGGTCTTCCAGAGGCTCACAGATATATCAGGTATCTTCTCCTATTTTATTCCACAACTTTGAGAGTGGTGAATCCAGGAGTCATGCCTTGGTAACTTGACCGCTGTGGAGGTCGAGAGTATTACGGGGTAAGGGCCCTTCCGTGTGGGCTGGAGTTGACCTTTGGGGAAGCATCTTTCCAAAACTTAATTAGTAGGTAGGGGCATATAGTGGAGGTCCCTCAGATTCCTTCGGGTCCTGGTTGACACCTCACAATCACATTTATTATTGGAATTACTCAATGATCATAGTGTAATTTCTAAGGGTTTGGGTCTCTAGATCTAAAAAGAGGTCACTGACATAAACAAACGGTCTCTGATATAACATCTCATAAGGGCTAAAACCAACCTGTTCTTTTGAAGCAATGTGAGTTTGGAGGAGGGCTATTGGTAAAGCCTCCTTCCATACAAGGGAGGTCTTCTGAGTTATCATTTTTATTGTCAATTTTAAGAATTGGTTGGCTGCTTTTTAGTTGTGTGATTTCAAGAAACGTACTTGACCTCTCTGTACTTTTTTTTCCCCACTAGTAAAATCAAAATACTGATTGTATTTACTTCACCAGCTTGTCGTGACGATTAAAGGTTTTAGAACAGAAACTGGCTTATGGAAATCAGTTATTAAAATTTTTTGAAATAAATTCTGACGAGTCTGGGAATCACTGGGTCACTTGGATAAGGTCCTAGCTTATCTTGAGTCATAAGTATAGTTTTGCCAAACACTGTATAGTGGACCAGGTTATGCTCTTTTGAGGCCCTTCACACCTTTCTCACAGAATCTCAGTCCTAGAACTAGCTTGTGTTATCTATAAAATGAGGGGAATGAAGTGTTATCCAAAGTCACACATTTGAATGGGAAGATTTCTGGAAGATCCACCCCATCTCCAAAACCTCTGATATTTTGAATCATTCTGGATTCTTACAAACTAACTGTAGCTTCTTTGGCTCTATGAAATATGAAAAATTGATTTAATCCCCATTCTATTGCTCAAATATTGGGTGAGGGTTTAAGAGAGATTCTTCATCTTACTGGAAGAAGGAGTACTTTGTAAGTCAGAATAAAAATATACCTTGATTGACTGGTTAAACACATTTGGGCTCACCTTTCTTTCTCCCTTAAGATTGTTCTCTCCTTTTACCCATTCCCCTGTATGTCCCTTCCTCCGCTATTTCCTCAAGTCCCAGTCAATACCATTGAGAATACAGGCTTCTGATGCTTCCTCTCTGTCAGAAGCAGGGCAGTTAAGCTGCAGTGCATACTCGCCTGCAGTGTCTAGGGTGGTAGTTATCAGAGGAGCAGAACAGGGGTCTTGTAGAGTTGGGCATCACCCTTCTCCTCAACTAGTAGAGACAGCCTGTGTCTGTTGATGGTTGACTTGAGACTTGAACATGGCAGGATATCTACAACTTCCTGAGCTTCCTTATGCATCTTTTGCTTACTTACTCCTCTTTGAACCCAGGCGAGGGAACTCAGAATCCCTCTGGTTGGTGTGAGCAAGATAATCACAGACTGATTCTGAAAGAGACATTTCTTAGGGGGCAGGAAATTAGCATCCTGTGCAACCATAAGAAGACCCATTCTCCTGTATTAATGAGTGAGACTTCCCTGAGCACTGTGTGGCAGGCTCTGTGCTAGGTGCTGGGGATATGAGTGAGTGAAACAAGTCCAAGTCTCTGTGATGATAACGCTAGTTTTCTGGAGGAGACTTATTGGGTAAGAATTTACACAGTTCAGTCCAGTCGCTCAGTCGTGCCCAACTCTGTGACCCCACGGACTGCAGCACACCAGGCCACACAAGTGTTTGTCAAATTGCAGTGGTGTTAGATGCTCTCAGAGAAAAGTTGCACAAGTAATTATTGACTCCTATTGATGTGAGGTGCTAAAGAAGATTACAGGGCGATTGGTTCATCTTGTACTTATCCCAGGTCCTTACACACACCCAGGTGACAAAGTTTCAATGTCATCTCGTGGTTCTGGACTTTCTGCAAAGGGGAAGGTTCAGATCATGGGTCTAGATGAAATGGGGTTTGAGGTTTCAATAAGGAAAGAACCTGGGAACATGGGGTAGAATTTTCGACCATGAGCTGATGCCTCTAGATGATTGGCTTAGCTCCAGGGACTGGAGAAACACGGAGCGTGGATGGTGACTGACATCTGGACTCATCAGATTCACACAAGGACCCTGAGAAAATCTCTGAAGTTTGTTCAGGGGATCCCAGTAAAGTATACTCTTGACTGAGGAGCTGACATATAGCCGGGATGGGTATCCTCTCATACCTGGCTTGCAGCTTTCAGATGGACATTTTGGGGGGCTATCAGGTGCCCCTTTGCAGGGAGCCACACGAGGCCCCTCAAGATCTGTGGGCTGATCGATGTTACAGCCTTCTCACCTGCCTGACTCATTGACTGTTAGGAATGGAAAGGGGTTTGAGGTGATTCAAGTGAATGGTTCTCATACCTGGAACTGGAATCACTCTGAAACTTACAAAAATAGAGAAACCCAGGGCGTAGACTTACTGGGACAGATTTCGGAGGATCTCACGACATAAGGATTGGGAATCTGTATATTTTTATATGTTCAGACTAAATGCCAAGTAAGGGGAGTCTGTGGGCAAGCATGAGCCAGTCAGAAAGGGCCCCTGGTGGCTCAGATAGTAAAGAATTTGCCTGCAATGCAGGAGACCTTGATTCGATCTATGGGTGTGAAGATCCCCTGGAGAAGGGCATGGAAACGCACTCCAGTATTCTTACCAGGGGAATTCCATGGACAGAGGGGGCCTGTTGGGCTATAGTCCATTGGGTTGCAAACAGTTGGGCATGACTGAGTGACTAACATATTATTCTGGTCCTTAATTTTAAATATAGTTATCATTATTGGAATATTACTCAGAAGATCACATTATCATTATTGGAATATTACTCAGAAGATCACAGTTTAAATCTTTGCATTAATGTATGATTCCCAGAACCAGATCAGAATACTTTTAATACTATTCCTCTTTGGGAAACGAAATGCCTCTTCCTAATCCTGAGGATGAATTTTTAGTTACAGTGCTCACTATTTCTGTGGGAAAAGTGTGTGTGAGTGTGTGTGTGTGTGAAAGCATGCTCACAGAATGTTTTCAGCAGTTGTTTCCAGAGAGTAGGTGAGGTGAGCCCTGTCGTTTCAGATGTCCTTTGACATGGCCCGGTGTGGGTTCTCTCAGTTCCATCTGGATTGCACGGATGAGAGGCAGAGCAGCATGTCAGTGAGCTGCTTTCTTCAGTGTTAAAGGCTATTGTCTGTATTTGCTCAGTCATGTCCGACTCTTTGCAACCCCATGGCCTATAGCCCGTGGTAGTCCACAGACTCCTTTGTCCATGGAAATTTTCAGGCGAGAATACTGGAGCAGCTTTCTATTTCCTTCTGCAGGGACCTTCCCTACCCAGGGCTCAAACCCATGTCTCTGCGTCTCTTGCATTGGTAGGTGTATTCTCTACCACTGGCCCCACCTGGGAAGCCCCTTAAAGGCAATTATTGTTGACCTAAAAGGACACTATTTGCCACTATAACTATTGTAGAAGGCATTCATTGATTCCACCAGCAATTAACAAATAGTTAGCCCAGCCCACGGGCCAGATAACTCTTTCTGTTCTAGGGAATCAGAGATAATTAGGGCCTGGACATTAGTCATATGGGACCACCAAGGTTTTGAGTTTAGTTGGGGAAGTATATTTAGGTGAAAAGGCTGTTGTTCCCCTGCAGTGTGGTTAGGTGTTTATAGTTAATTCTCTAGCCCCATCGCTTACAAAGTGTTCATTGAATGCAAAGGATACACTGAGGGTAAAGTGGACCTAGCACTAAGAAGTCCAACACCTCTTTCAAGTCCTCTGTTCCCCATGAACACTTTGGGGAATTCATTCATTCTCCACTAGGAACCCAGTCTCTATGGCTCCTGTAGAGCAGAGGTGAGGGCTTTTAATTCAGCCACGCATATGCTGTTTCCATAGATATATGATCAGAGTGACTAATTCATCAAAAGTAAGTTTCTAAAGCTGGCTTCCCTGGTGGCTCAGAGGTTAAAGCGTCTGCCTGCAATGCAGGAGACCTGGGTTCAATCCCTGGGTTGGGAAGATCCCCTGGAGAAGAAAATGGCCACCCACTCCAGTATTCTTGCCTGGAGAATCCCATGGACAGAGGGGCCTGGTGGGCTACAGTCCACGGGGTCGCAAAGAGTCGGACGCGACTCAGCGACTTCACTGATGTAATAGTATCTATGAGCTGATACACACTTCCTTTGAAATTGATATCTTTTTTTCTATTAAAAAATACATGGAATACTCTGGGAAGTCTTTAAAAGTCATTCAGTTTATTCCCATTTATTCTGTTGCTATGCATGAGGAATACGCTAAGAGTTTTACATAGGTGATTTTAGTTGACAATTTTGTGAGACTTTTATTATCTCCAGATGGGGAAATAGAAGCATAGATAGCTGAACAAATTTGTCAAAAAGACAAAGAGAAAATAACAGAATCAGAGTTCAAATTTAAGTGTGTCTAATTCTAAAGTCCAGTTTAAAAAAGAAAACTTCTCTATGCTGTCTATTTTGATCATATATAGACACATATGTGTGTGGTCATTCATCATCTGAGTGGAAGCTGTCATTCATCGTCTGAATTTTAGGACCACTTAGACACTATCTGATCTTGATTCTAAAATATAAATCCTGTCTATAAAGATTTTGATTTGTCTTCAGACATATAGCAAGCATCTACTGAGCAAGTATTTGACATTGGTGTCAAATACATATTTGCACAGACATACGGACACAGCCATCAAAAGAGCAACTGTGCAGCCAGAAACACAAAAGACAGGATAAGATTCTTTTATATTGCAGAAATAAGACCCAGATTCTCAGGCATCCTCCTGGTGGACTTTGCAGATTATCAAGATTTCTTGTTAATCTTATTGGTCATGCTTTCCATGTTCCTGGTACAAACTGTGTGTATAGTATACTACATTTTGTGGAAAACAAAGGATGAGATACACAGACACACATACACATATAGTGATTTTACCCCCATGATTTTGCACATATAGACTCCCTGTAAGTTTACTTTAAAACTTCATAAACATGGTTGCCTCTGAGTTGGAACGTAAGTGCCAAAGGAGGGACAGAGAGTAAGTATGCATTACATTCTCTTTTATAATATTTAAGCCTTTAAATCACAGTACGGATTCCTTATTCAAAGAAATAAGCTATTAAACATACAAACAAACATAAAAACAGGCTAGGTTCTTGTGTCCATCTTACCTTCTGATGTTTCTGTATTGGTTCCCGTGAGTGAATGACTGATTTTAAAGTGATTTTCTCTGAGAGCATTTATGATACGGTTGGAGGGTGTTTATGGTTTAGTGGAGAGAAGCAGATTGATGGAAGCCTGTTGAAGGTGGGGAGGATGGAAATGCTCCAGAGGAAAACTCCTCCAGCCTCAGTCAGGAAAGGCCTGGGAGTGATGTGTCAGTAATTCTAGTAAATCAGTTAAGAAATGAACTGGACTCTTCATCTTGACACCTGACTGGAGTGGGAGTATGTAGGGGTATTAGGAGATGTGAACTGAATTTAGAGAACTTTTTGTTTGTTTGTTTTGGAGATAAGATGACTGTACACACCAGCCTGACCCATGGCCACGTAACTGAGATGCAGAGTTTAAAAGGACTAGCTGGCTTGGTTCAGTGCTTGCATGCAGTGGGAAAGACGAGTTGTCCCTTGGCTTGTCTCATCTCATGTAACCTTGAAACAATCATATCAAGTAATACCCCATTTTACCTGTGCAGAAATTAGGACCGCAGAGTTATGGGTTGGTCAACTGGCCCAAGATATCACAGATGATATGCTGAGGTCACAGTATGGCACCAAGGACTCCGATTCCAAACCCTGGGCTCTACCTAACCCTGCCTGGAAGAGAAGAACCCACCAGAAACTGGCAAATAATTATTCTAAGGTAGTGGCTGTCAGACACTGGCTACATCAAAATCTCCTGCATAGCTTTTTAAAGCACTTATTGCTAGTCCCATTTAGGGACGTTAACTAGATAGTCTTGCTTAGGCTTCAGAGACAAAGCAAAACAGGCCTCTGACCTTGCTTCGAACCTGCCTGGACACTGCCCCGCCTGTGAGTGCCTGCTGTGAGCGCAAGACTGGCAGCACCATACATAAGATGAGAGGCGAATCTTGAGATGGTTGAGCCCCTGGAGGGGGCTGGCCAACCAAGCCCCAGGCTTGACACTGTTCCAAGTTGTACAAGACAAACAGCATTAACATGAACCCAGGCTTGCAATCTGTTCACTTCCTACATGACTACATACTTCTCTAACCAGAGAGAACGCAAAGAGTGCAATACATCTTTCTGGAGCATAAAGTTTATTAAGACTGAAGCAAGAGAAGACCAAGGAGTTGGCAATAACTATCCCCTCCCCCACCCACAGGGAAGAGAGGAGTGTGGGAGGTGGGGGTCCTGCCCCAGGGCACAGTCCAGTCTCTGAGGTTTCACCCAGCAGGGGGCAGGGGCAGCCTGGCCAGGGTGGCGCCTCTTCTGGTCGCCCAGACCCCTACAGAGCATCCTCGGAGCTGGCCAGGGCTTTAGAGATGGGCTTTCCTGAAGGCGGTGGAGGTGCTGCATTTGAATCCCGTCATCCAGGTGGGAACGTGACCAGTTCCCAGGGAGCTCGGCAGGTCATCCCTTTGCTACTGTGGTATCACTTTCTTAGCCTTCTTGCAGGGCAGCCCACAGCAGAGATATTTTCGGAGAAATCCCCGTATCCTGCCAGCCAGCCCCTTCTTTTTCTGGGTGAGGCTAGAGGGAGTGACTGGGGGCGTGTTCTCGGGCTGCCCAGCACGGGTGGCGCTTCCGCGCCAGGCGCCCCGGGAGGCGGGGGGCTCCTGCAGGGGCTCTGCCCCCGGGGTCGCAGGCGTCACGGGGGCCGGGAGTGCCAGCTGGGCCGCAGGCGCCCCTGGCGTCACGGGGAGGGTGGCAGGACTATCACGAGGGGCGTGGCCCCCACTGCGGTCCCGGGTGCTGCAGGCGTCCATGGTGAGGCTGGGGTCACAGGGGAGGCTGGGGTCCCGGGGGAGGCTGGGGTCACGGGGGAGGCTGGTTCCTCTGGAGCCGCAGCTGTCACGGGTGCTGATGGTGTCGCGGGTGCTGGTGGTGTCCCGCGGTGGCGTCTCTGGGGTCCCGCGTGAGGCTGGCATCGCGGGGTTGGATGCAGTCACCTCTGTCGCAGGTGAGCCTGGTCCCGCACGTGGCGTGGCAGTCACCGGCGTGATTGGCGGCTCGGGCGCTGCTGGCATCGCGGGTGTTGCGGGCGGAGGGGGCTGGGCTGAGGGTGACGGTCCTCGCCTCCCGGGCAGGGTGGGGAAGTGGCAGGCTCTCTGCTCTTCTCCCTTGACTCGTGGTTCTCCTGCTGCTCAGTGCTCTCCCATAGCCAGTCAGGAATCAGCATGGAGTCCTCACAGCTGGTGGCAGGCATATGTTGTTGGCTGCTGAGGTCGGAGGAGACAGCTGGCCTCACCTTGATGGTGCGGGGCCTCACCTTGGTGTTGCGGACCCTCACCTTGGGTCCTTTCATGTCACTGACGCTGCTTATGTCTGAGCCCTGGATTAGGTCCCTGCACAAGCCCCCTTATCGTCTCCACTGTCACTCCACGGTACCCTTCACAGGCTGGCGGGAGGGGCTCCTCCTGGCCCATGCTTAGCCATGCATGCTGCCAGACGTCATCTAAGGTGCCTCTGTGGGTAGGGTTGCGTGTTAGCATAATGTCTATTAAATCTTTAATCTCAGTGGATAGGTAAGTGGGCACATGGTACTGCCCACTAAGCACACACTGCTGCAGCTCCCAGAAATCGTGTCCCCTGAAGGGGCAGGATCCAGTTACCATGGTGTACAGGACGATGCCGAGGCTCCACACGTCCACCTCTGGGCCTGTGTAAGGCATCCCCAGGAAGAGTTCTGGGGCCATGTACGCGGGGCTGCCGCAGAAAGTGTGTAGCTTCTTTCCTGGGTGCCACTGGTTGCTAAGGCCAAAGTCTGAAATTTTGATGTTCTTGTTGGCGTCGAGGAGGAGGTTGGCCAACTTCAAATCCCGGTGCACCACGCCCCGCATGTGGCAGTGCTGCAGAGCCGAGACCAGCTGGCGGAACAGGCCTCGGGCTTCCCCCTCCGTCATGTGGCCTCTGGCCTCCAAGTAGGTGAGCAAGTCTCCCCGCTGACGTACTCCATTACGATAAAGAGTCTCTCCTCAGTGTCAATGACTTCCAGTACCTTCACGACGTTGGGGTGGTTTACAGCTCTCAGGCTGTCAACCTCTCGGAGTGGCTCCATGACGCTGGAGATGTTCTGATTTGTTTTTTGGATGACCTTGATGGCTACCCATTCCTTGGTCACAGCATGCCAGGCCAACTTCACTGTGGAGAACTGGCCTTCACCAAGTGTGGCTATGATTTTGTAATTCTCAAGATTGTTAGTGGAGATGGCCATGAGGTCCTGCATCCTTAACTACACTACCTACCACTAAGCTATACTAATTACCTAACTATACTAACGATACCACTAACTATACTCACTACCACTAAGCCCTCACTAAAAGTGCTAACTGTTCTATCAATACTGAGTATGCTAACAGGGCTATAAACTATCCTAATGCTAATAACTACACTAAGAATGCTAACACTAACAATGCCAGTAAACTATTAACTATACCAACTTACGCTAAGTATACCAAGGAGAGTAACAGTGCTAACACT
Source organism: Nanger dama (assembly GCA_917880005.1). NCBI lineage: Eukaryota > Metazoa > Chordata > Mammalia > Artiodactyla > Bovidae > Nanger > Nanger dama. The sequence continues at coordinate 3,844,500 of CAKJTW010000075.1, forward strand.
AGCTATACTATCTATGCTAAGAAACTACTAGCTATACCAACTATGCTAACTATAGGAATGATACTCTCTAACCTAATACTGGCAACACGAACTAAAAAAATAAGATAAAATGAGAAAAGAACTAAGGGAAAAAGTGGTAAAAAAAAAAAAAGGAGGAGGAGAAACTAAAACTGAAAGAAAAAAATGGTAAAACAAATTTTAAAAAATGAGAAAAAGATAAAGGAAAAGAAAAATATAAAGGACCAAAAGGAAAAAAAAATCAACAAAATGGCTAAAACACAGAAAAAAGCTCGCTAACTCTAGGTCCAGCCGTCAGGTCACCAAAATCAGCTTCCTGGGCTCTGTGGACAAAAACCTGTACCCGGCTGGGGTCTTATAAAGGGTTTGTTGTGAGTTTCATCACAGTGATGCCCTGTGAGGTCAGAGTAAGAAACGGACCAATCGTGGCTGGGGATAAACCCACTGGTTTTCTCCTTTTCAGCTTCAAGGCCCCTTTACACTTAGGAAAAAGGTCCCAAAGAGATTTTTCTTTAAATGTATTAGAGACTGGTATGCACTTTGTTAGAAATTAAAATCTGTAGGAGGCTTTAGCAACTTTTTCATTTCCAGTTTGAAAATTAGTAATAATTTAAAGAGCTCATAATGTCTACACTTGAAATATTCAGTTCTTTTTCCTTAAACTCTGATCGCAAAGTGATGATTTAACTGACTTGATGAAACTGTAGGATATGTTCTATTGTGTGGGACACTGGTAAAGCACACTATTAATGTTTAAGAAGCTGAGAGAATATTTGCCAGGAGGATCAAGAGCAGATTTCTCATCGGGAGCCTCAGAAGTCAGATGACATGGGTCAGTGTCTTTGAAATGTTCAAGGAAAGAAGCTGTTAACCAAGAATCCTATGTTTAGCAAAACTGTCCTTTGAAAATGAGAGTGATTGAGGCATTCCCAGTTCATGAGAGCTGCGAGAATTCTCCACCACCCGACCTTCCTGAGCAGGGAGTCCTTCAGGTTGGAATGAAAGATCCTCAGCAGTAACCCTAAGCCTTATGAAGAGATGAAGATCTCTGATAAAAGGAGATAAATGGATGATTAGAAAAGCTAGTGCTACACTTTTGTAATTAAAATGGATTACCAGCAAGGCCCTACTGTATAGCACAGGGAAGTCTGCTCAATGATATCTGGCAGCCTAGATGGGAGGGTGGTTTGGGGGAGAATGGATACACGTGTATGTATGGCTGAGTTCCTTTGGTGTCCACATGAAATTAACACATTGTTCATTAGCTATGTTGTTGTTCAGTCACCTCGGTGTATCTGACTCTTTGTGACCCTTGGATGGCAGCATGCCAGGCCTCCCTGACCCCCACCATCTCCTGAAGTTTGCCCAAGTTCACCTCCGTTGTGCCAGTGATGTCATCCAGCTATCTCATCCTCTGACACCCTCTTCTCCTTCTGCCTTCAATCTTTCCCAGCTTCAGGAACTTTTCCAATGAGTTAGCTATTTGCATCATGTGACCAAAATACTGGAGCTTCAGTATCCTTCCAATGAGTATTCAGGGTAGATTTCCCTTAAGATTGGCTGGTTTGATCTCTTGGCTGCCCACAGGACTCCCAGGAGTTCTCTCCAGCACCACATTCTGAGGGCATTGGTGCTTTGGCACTCTGCCTTCTTTACAGTCTAGCTCTCACAACCATACGTGACCACTCTGAAGGTTCTGCAGACCTTTGTCGACGGAGTAACATCTCTGCTTTTCAACACACTGTCTGAACAAAAAGCTATGACCCTGAAAGATGAGCACAAAATGTTAAAAAAGAAAAGCTAATGCTATTGTAACTGATTTGAAGCGCCAGGTTTTTTTTTTTTTTCAATTTGATTTGAGACTAATATATAATAAACATTTCTAATACTTTTTTTTTTAATTTGGGGGGTAGAAATCTGATTAGTCTCTAAAATAAATGTATGTTTCTGACTTCAAAGATAGCATTTGTAAGTCTTTGTCCTCCAATATGAAGGTAAACCAGGGTCAGATCCCTTTGAATGCATCAGCTAAGTGACAGAAGCTACAAAATAAACTGATGTGAGGCAATAAATAGCAATGAGAGCAGACCTCAAGAAATGGAACGGAGGAAGACTAGGAATACTTGCAGTAAGGTCTCAGAACCCATATTCTGGATAACACCTTGAATAACACAGTAAAAAATATCCAGTAAAATTTTTTATGAAATGTGTAGACCTTGTATTAGTAATGGTCTGTGTGCATATGTGCTAAGTCACTTCAGTCATGTCCAACTCTTTGTATCCCTAAGACTAGATAGCCCGCCAGGCTCCTCTGTCTTTGGGATTCTCCAGTCAGGAATCCTGAAGTAGCTTGCCATGCCCGCCTCCAGGGCATCTTCCCGGCCCAGGAATTGAATCAGCATCTCTTATGTCACCTGCCTTGGCAGGCGGGTTCTTTACTGCTGGCAGTACCTAGTAAGCCCAAATAGTCTGCAGGGCACTGTAACAGAAAAACACACTGGGTGCCTTAAACAGCAGAAATTTATATTTTTTTCACAGTTCTAAAGATTTAAGTCCAAAATCAAGGTGCTGTCAGGGTTGGATTCGATCAGACTTCTCTTACTGGCTTCTACACAGCCGCCTTCTAGCACTGTTGTTGTTAAGTCACTGAGTGATGTCCGGCTCCTCTGCAACCCCATGGACAGGACTGTAGCCCACCAGGCTCCTCTGTCTACATCCTCACAAAACCTCTTCTCTGTGTACACACAAAATGAGAGTGTTCTGATGTCTCTTCCTCTCCTTCTAAGGACATGTCCTATTGGATGAAGGCCCCACCTTTTGGCCTCATTTAACCACTAACCTCCCTATAGAGCCTATCTCCAAATAGAGTCACACTGGTGCTTAGGGCTTCAGAATATACATTTTGAGGGAAAACAGTTTGTTCTACAGCATTCTGCCTTTTGTTCCCCCAATTCATGTCCATCCTCATGTGCTATTAAAATACAGTAATCTCAGTATCCCTACAGGTCTTAAGCCATTCCAACATTGATTCCGAGTCTACAGTCTCACTAAAATGTCACCTGATCAGGTATGGATGAGAAGAAGTGATGCATAAAATTAACCCTCACGGGACCCATAAAGAAAATATAACACTTTCTTGAAACATAAATAACATAAAAGTTGAACAAGTAAAGGTTCTCTCAGTGCTATAGTGGAACCTATTCCATTAAATGAACTGAAATAGTTATTTCCAATTCAGATTACTGTAGAATTCTTTTTTCAGAACTTAAGATAATTTTGACATTCATATGGAGAATGAGTGAGGACAAGAGATTTTGAGAAGAGCAAATTATCGGAAGTATCGAAAGACTTCCCTTATCTGATGTCAAAGGGTCCTGCAAAGCTGTTATAAATAAAATAGAGCAGCATCAGTGCATTTTGAGTAGACATGAGCAGACTCCAAATAGACATGAGTCATGGAGTGTAATTAGAGTCCAGAAACAGACCCATGTTTAATGAGTTTAAAGTTCAAAAGCAGTTGATCATAGAGGGAAGAGTTTTAATAAGTAAAAAGTATAAAACCATAGGAAAGTTTCAAGGATATGAAAGAAGACCTACTAAATAAATGAAAATACATCATATATTGATGGATCACAAAACTTAATATTATTCACATGACAGAAAATTGATCTGCAGACTCAACATAATGCCTATCAAAACCCTAACTTCTTTGCAGAAATTGACAAGCTGATCATAACATTCATATGGAATTATAAAGGACCCGGGATAGCCAAAACAATCTAAAAAAAAAAAAAAAAACAAAGTAAGAGGGTTCAGACTTCTCAGTTTCAGAACTTACTACAAAACTGTAATAATCAAGACGGTATGGTACTAACATGGGCTTCCCTAGTAGGCTAGTGGTAAAGAACCTGCCTCCCAATGTAGGAGACGTGGATTTGATCCCTGGGTCAGGAAGATCTCTAGAGAAAGAAATGGCAACCCACTGCAATATTCTTGCCTGGAAAATTCCAGGGACAAATGACTCTGTTAGGCTATAATCCATGGGATCTGAAAGAGTTAGACACAATTTAGTGACTAAACAACAAAAAATAAGACCGTTTCCACTTATGGAAACTTGAAAAATAGCACAAAATTCCCATGTTACCTTCAAGCAGCTTCTACTAATGTGGGTATCTTACACATTACAGTGATTAAAATCAGGAAATTAACATTACTGTACTAGTTATTATAGACCATATTTGAATTTTACCAGTTATTCCACTGGACTGGATCAGTCTTTTTCCAGTCCAGGATCCAGTCTAGACTCCTTCTTTAACTTGATTATCTGTCTTTTTAGTCTCTCTGTGAAATCCTTGGTCTTTCATTCCTTTTTTTCTCTTTTCTCCCTTTCCTTCCTTCCGTCTTCTGTCCTTCCCTTTTACCTTTTTTTCCTTCCTTCTTTTCGATGGCTTTGACATTTTTGAGGAGTACTACCAGGTACTTGTGCTTCCCTGGTGGCTCAGAGGTTAAAGCATCTGCCTCCAATGCGGGAGACCAGGGTTCGATCCCTGGGTCCGGGAAGATCCCCTGGAGATGGAAATGGCAATCCACTCCAGTATTCTTGCCTGGAGAATCCCATGGACGAAGAAGCCTAGTAGGTTACACAGTCCACGGGATTGCAAAGGGTCGGACATGACAGCGACTTCACCTCACCTCACCTCACCAGGTAGTTATTGGGCTTCCCTGCTGGTCAGTGGTAAAGAATCCACCTGCCAATGCATGAGATGTGGGTTTGATCCCTGGGTGGGGAAGACCTGCTGGAGAGGGACGCGGCAACCCACTCCAGTATTCTTGCCTGGGAAACCCGTGGACAGAGGAGCCTGATGGGCTATAGTCCATGGGGTTGCAAAGAGTTGGCCATGACTTAGCAACTAAACAACAACCTAGCAGTTACCTTATCAAGTGCCCCTCAGCCTGGATTTGTCTGATTAGAAGGGATAAAGCATTTTTGGCAAGATCACTACTGAAGTGATGTTATGACCTTTATCTTTCTCTGTGCATCATTTCAGAAGGTGCATGAGTGCAGTCTGTGTCATTCATGAGATCGATTTTGATCACTTGGTTAAAGTGCTGAATGATAGAATTATCCACTGTAAATGTGTTTCCACATTTGTCATGAATAAATATCTTGTGGGGAGATACTTTGAGACTATTCAAATATCCTGTTTCTCATCTCACTTTTGCCCATTAACTTTAGCGTCCTTCAGTGATATGACTTTTCCGCAACAATATTCACTGTGATGTTTGCTAATGGTTATTTTTAATTTTCATCATTCCTTATAAAATTGTTAATTGAATTCTACTGTAAGGAAGAAAAGTCCTTCATCTCCACTTATTTATTGTTCATTTATTTTTTGTATTAGTAAGGATTCATAGATATTTATTTTAGCCTGCAGGTTATAATCTGTTACTCCGTTTATCTGTTTTGTTGCTCAAACTGTCCCAGATTTAGTCAGTGGGAGCTTATTCACTTTAGTCCCTGTGTCTTTCTCAACATGTTCATAGCATTTATTGAATATTTCCTTCTTGATTTTGGTGCCATAAATATGCCAGGCTCATTTTATACATGTAATTTTTAATGCTCCTGTTCTCTAGTTTCCTACATGTTCAAGGATCTCTATTTCCTTTTATCAAATATACTTAGACACTGAAAGATGTCCACTAGATATCCTATGTTTTTGCTGCTGAGATGTTATTGCTTCTAAGACTTCTCAGGAAAGATAGCTTTTAAAAGTATGTATTTACTTATTAAGGTAAGATATACATATATTTCTGTGTCTGTCTGTGCACACACACATATTAAAACTATGAGTTCATACTAATAGTTCTAATCCCAGTCCCACATCACTGGGTTTACTGTCACTTTCTCCCTTTCCTTATTTATAGCTCCTTTCTCTGACTGGGAGAAACTTGGCCCTCATTTTTCACCTCATATTTACTTACTATAATCCAAGTATATATGGAAACTAGTTTCTGAATTTCTAACTCACACCCTTGCATCACAAACAAATTTGCTAATGTTAAAGAAAACAATACTCCATGCTGTGTGTTACAGATGGTGAGACAGACTCTGTTCAGGAGCATCATGGTAGGCGGAGGGACCACTGCAGTGGGATTTTACAGTGGAGTCATGAGATTGGGCTCAACTCTGTGTGCAGCCTGGACCAGTGGGAATTTGTAGCCAAAGAGTAAGGCAGTGGTTGAGAAAACATTACGGGGGAGAAGAAGGGGATCTGGCTAAAATGACCTAACAGGATACTTGCTATAACATACTCTACAGAAAACAGTTTAGACAGCTCTTTTTCACTTAAAAATCAGATCATTAAAGTCATTCCATACCAATTTGGGGAAATTGCGCCCACACATACACACACCTCTCTTTTTAACGGCTACCTAGCATCCAGTGTATGGATGGACTATAGTTTAGTCAATAACTCTTCAATTTATGGACATTTAGGTTGTTTCCAGTATTTTGCATATGAAAGCAATGCTACAACAAAAAATGTTCATATTTATTTTCATATTTTTGAAGGTGTAGCTGTTGGATAAATTACTAGAAGTGAAATTGCTGAGTCAAAACGTTGGTGCATATGAAATTTTGTTAAGTATCTCCAAATTCCCTTCCAGATGAAGCACACCAATTTTCATTTCCACCAGCAATGTTTGAAAGAAACTCTCTCCTCTGGGGATTTATTTAATGGTCAGAGACTTCGCCACATAAACTTCTGGGATATAAACTTTTAAATTCAATGTAATATCGTTGAAATATTTTCTTGCTTTGTTCCCTATATGTGTAAGCCAACAGTTTATTTAAGCTGTGACTTTGGTCAAGGTACTTAAAAATAAAACTTGGCTTTATTGTCTAAAAATATGTAACATAATAAAAGTTCTTTTAAAAACTTTTTTAAGATAGCAAATGAGATTCTGTGTGTAGGGAGTGTAATACATGCCAAATGACAATTTGGGATGAATGAAGTGCTTCATGAATACATAGTGAAATAAAGTATTTAGTTTTGTCCTGGCATCTTTGCAGAGCACAAATGCCTGAATAAAGTGACTCTTCTTCATGGTAGTTCTCCTATGTTTGTGCTGGGAGATATTTGTACCTGTCGTTTCCTTTAATTTTGGGGACCCCAATTGTAGCACAGCATCATGTTCAAATATTTACTCAAGAATGTGGTACATCTTGATTTAGCTATTTGTCCAAAATATCTACCAAATCCATTATCTCTTCTCTGTCCCTAAAGACACTTCCTTAATCGAGGGCCTCATCTATGACCTGGGGTCTTATGACAGTTCTCCTGCCTCTGGGCTCACTTCTCCAGCTCCTTTGCACAGTTTCTGGAGGATTCCACTGTAATCTGTTTTGTGTAATTTCCATGGTTAAAAGCCTTTCTTTGACTCCACATGACTTAGGGATTTAAAAGTCCATAAGTATACTTGCCTTTTCTAAAAGAAGCAATGGAAACAGTGACAGGCTTTACTTTTAGGGGTTCCAGAATCAATGCAGATGGTGACTGCAGCCATGAAAATAAAAAATGCTTGGTCCTTGGAATAAAAGTTATAATAAATCTAGACAGCATATATAAAAGCAGAGACATTACTTTGCCAACAAAGGTCCAGCTAGACAAAGCTATGGTTTTTTCCAGTAGTCACATATGGATGTGAGAGTTGAAAGCTGAGCGCTGAGGAATTGATGCTTTTGAACTGTGGTGCTGGAGAAGACTCTTGAGAGTCCCTTGAACGGCAAGGAGATCCAACCAGTCCATCATAAAGGATATCAGTCCTGAATACTCATTAGATGGACTGATGCTGAAGCTGAAGCACCAATACTTTGGCCACCTGATGCAAAAAAACTGACTCATTTGAAAAGACCCTGATGCTGAGCAAGACTGAAGGCAGGAGGAGAAGGGGATGACAGAGGATGACATGGTTGGATGGTATCACCGACTCAATGGACATGAGTTTGAGCAAACACTGGGAGTTGGTGATGGACAGGGAGGCCTGGCATGCTGCAGTCCATGGGGTTACAAAATGTCAGACACTGCTGAGTGACTGAACTGAAAATATTCCTTGGGCTTTCCCACCAGTAAGCTTTCTGGCATGTTTTTCCATTGACCTGGAATTCCCTGCCTGATCTTTCAGCCTGGTGAAATCCTTGTGAAATTTTAGCTTTGAGAAGGCATCCCTGACTCTGCTTGCTAATGCCAATGGCACTCTGACTCTCCACCCTAGCTCTTAAGAACTGTATTAAACTGAGCCATCTTTTCTGCCCTGGCCCTGCTTAGACCTGAAGTACAAAATCTAGGTTTCGATTATCCTTGTTTCATCTACCAGGTTATATTGCCTTAATCTTTCTTGTTCTCTCTCAGTCTTTTGAGCCAGACTTCCAGGCACTTGACAGCAACAGTGATGGTTTAATCATCTTACAATCTGTTAGACCACACACAGAACCCGGTCCAGAGTGACTGATGGATTGATGGATTGATGCATGCTGCTGAGCGTGTCTGCTATGGGCCTTGGGGTCAGGGAAGAGAGACTCCAGTTTTCAAAAGCAGAATTCTGTTCTCCGCACTAATGGGACAGGCACGACTTGCTCCCGTCTGTTTTCTTTCTTTCCTCCTATGCAAGGTCAAGGCTCCCAAGACCAGGCTGCTTGTACCAAAAACTGCTGTGTTCTTTCCTGTGCTGCCTTAATGAGTGCTCGTCCGCGCCTCTTTCACATGAAGTGTTGAAGTTATTTTAATCTTGTTAGTATTAGTGTTTTGTGGTTTTTTTTTTGGGTAGTAAGCCGAACACCAATCCATGTGTCTTACACCAGCGGTTCTCATTTATTTTCTTCTCCTAGTGCCTTATCCTACAGTAAATTTGAGAATTTGTCAGATTAGAGGCTGGAGGAATGTAAAAAGGGGTCAGAAGTCTTCAGAGCTCACCAGCGCAGCCCTCTCTCTTCCTCTTAGCCAAGTGAACTCACTCGTTAGAAGTGAGACAATCGGAACTGCATTAGAGGAAGTCTACCCCTTCACCATACACAGGAATATAGTTTTATATTAAAGACCAATTTAGACATCATCAAAGTGCATGTATTAGGATTGCAAGGATAAGTGCTTTGGAAAATGTTATCTAAAGAAGGTGATATTAATCTTCCTTATCAAAGAGAGGACTTGTAGCAACATGGTCATCCTGGGGATGGTCAGCGACTTCAGGAGATGCTTGTGCTCAGGTCATGTTGCTTAGAGTTTGAAAAATACAAAGTTGTTAATGCACCTACTGTTCAGATTTAGCAGATTTAACTTTTCCTTGTTTGTTTCAGATGACTTCCTTTAAAGATAGAATGAGAGAGACAGCTCAAGAGTCACCTTCTTGTCCTCAATTTTTCGCCCTTTAACTAACCATTGGGCTCCCCAGGTGGCGCCAGTGGTAAAGAACCAACCTGCCAGTACAGGAGACATAAGAGACACAAGTTGGATCGCTGGATCGGGAAGATCCCGTGGAGGAGGAAATGGCAACCCACTCCAGTATTCTTGCCTGGACAATCCCATGGACGGAGGAGCCTGGTGAGCTATGGCCCATGGGGTCACAAAGAGTCAGACACAACTGAAGCAACTTAGCACAGCACACAACCTGCTATTAACCCATCTTTAGAAAAATGAGTGATAAAAAAGCAGTGTCTCAACAGTCTGTAGAAAACTAAAGAAGGAAAACGCAGTCAAATCTACATATATATGCAACATTTGCCTTATTTATATACACTAAGGTATGTAGTTTGTTGGGTTTTTTTAAGTGAAAATAGACAGCATTCTCTTTTTAGCATGAGCTTGTTTGGCCTGAGAAACTACACGAGTGCTGTGAAGAGGCTTGTCCTGATTTTTGGAGTAGTAATCAGTGAGGAAAGGAGCCTGGACTGGGAGTCAGGCCCTGGGTCTGACTCTGCCACCATTCTGAAGGGCAAGATTGAGTCACAAATATCATCTCTTCAGTTCTCAGGTTTTGTTTTGTTTTGCTTTGTTTTTAACAAAGGGCTACAGTGTATTAGAACAGAGTTTGTCAACCTCAGCAGGGTTGATACTTTGGGAAATTGTTATGGAGGCTGTCTGTGCATCCTAGGGTTTTACCAGCATCCCTGACCTCCACCAGGTAGACCATAGTAGGTATGGTCCCAGGTAGACCTGGGACCCTCAGGTTAGAGGAGGTGGGCTGAGGTCTCAGAGCTTATCTCAGGCACAGGCTGGGGGGGGGTTTGGGAGCTTCAGCGGTGGCTGAGACCTGCGATTGAAAAAGATGGAGGGAGGAGGGGATGTAAGGTGGAGGTTGTGAAACTGGATTAGGAGAAATAGGGGGTAGGCTGTGGTCAGAAGGGTCAAAGAAAGAAGAAGAAAAGTCTGAATAGGGACTTTTTAGTAAAATGTTGCCTTTGTCTTGTGCAGAACATGTAGAATATGTGCTTTAACTTAGTAAATATTTTTTAAAAGGTAGAAATACTTTGTTACTGTAATTAGAACAATTCTTAATCAAAATTTCTGAAATTCTTATAATTTTTTTCATACTTACCTGAAGTTGTTTACCAACTTAGTTTTGTTTGAAATGTGATTCCCAGCCTCTCTTGCAAAAAAAAAAAGTGAGTTTCTGCTAATGAACTGAGCAGACATTTTTATATTTTTACGTACCTTTTGAGCTGTGTAACTTAATATTTGGATACTTGACAATTTGTTTTATTATATAATTGATAAAATGGTGATGTGTATTAACGTTAGCTCAATGATATATTTATACTGTCTTAGAACGTGTGGTAATAGTTCCGTGGAAGAAATAATTTGTCAGTGTTCACTAGCTTGTAAAAATCTAGTGCAAGAGCTTAAACATTAAATAAATGATGAAATGCATTTATCATCAAAAAAAGATGCTTTGGTTTATGATGACATAAATAGTTCAACATAATGAAACGACACTGAGAAATATGAGCATCGATCTGTGCCACTAATTTAAAGACGCAGTGGGTTTTGCCTTGATTTGTTTTTAATGTCCTCAACCAAGAAATGACACATGGATAATGGGTATTGTCTGCTTTGTTGTTCCCAGGACATGTTGCACATAAGAGTTTTTCCATTATTAACACATCCTTGGTATTGACAAGAGGGTTATCATATTCTCTTTTTCATGAACTCTTGTCAAATGGTCATAACTACAAACAAGAACAAAATTATTCTAAAGGAAGTTTTCAGGAAAATAGATTTCAGCTGTATCTGTTCATGCTTCAATCAACATTATAGAGCTGAAATTTAATCTTAATTTATTCACATAATCAATAAACTATGTATCAGGCTAAGGGCTAGGGATACAAAGATGACTACGACTTGATCACATAGTCTTGTCCAGTATTTATTAAAATGTATTTTTTCAGAGTTGTTCCTTGATGTAGCCATAAAATCTCTGTGTTTTGGAAACACAGTTAAGCACACAGCAGACATTTGGGGGAAAAATTGAAGACTGAACTGATTCAGAACTATCTGCTTCCCACTCAAGCTGGAGCAGCATAGTCACAGATCCCTGCTGTGAGAACTGGAGCTGATCTACCTGTAAAATCTGGGCATTATCATAATTCTCCTGTTCATTAAAGGGAGACTAGAAAATTCCACCCATCAGCCTGGACAAATAGCAAGGATTCTTATTATTTCCGTGACGCTATGGGTGTGATCATTAGAAATATATTGGATACTAAAGCCTGCTCCAAGTGTAGCTGTGAGTCCCAAATTTACATATGTGGAATAGAAACCCAAATTGGGAAAAAACATAAAATATACCCATAACTAGTGAAGTGACAGAAGAAGTGACAAAAGAATACTTTGTTGTTAAACGATCTTTCCAAAGTACAGAAACTGCTAGACTCCAACAGAAAATAAATTCTGTTGACTAGGTAATAATAATAATAATAAATCACAAGGCATTTGAAGAGACAAATTTCCAAGAGAGAGAATGAACACACATAACACCAATAACAAAAAAGGAGAGGCTGTGTAAAGCTCTTTAAAATAAGAATATTAAAATGGCTTTATGAATACAATTTAACAATGTTTTCTTAAAGTTAAAGCTTTCTGTGTCATGTTTAACAAATTTTTGCCTATTCCAAGATGATAAATATATTTTCCTATGGTTTCTTCTACAAACACTGTTTTAATTTTCATATTAGTCAAAAAGTAGAGTAGAAGATATTTTCAATGCATATACTGATAAAAATCTCCATCCAGCATATATTAAAAATACTACAAATCAATAAGAGAAAGACAGATAATCCAATAAAATAATAGGCAAAAAACTTGAAAAAGTACTTCACCAAAAGGATAGCAAAATGGCCGATGAATATTTGAAAAAATGTTCAATGTCATCAATTACAACCGAAATGAAAATCTGGGCTTCCCTGGTGGCTCAGATGGTAAAGAATGTTCCTACAATGCAAGAGACCAGTTAGATTCCTAGGTTGGGAAAATTCCTTGGAGAATGGAGTGTCTACCCACTTCAGTATTCTGGCCTAGAGAATTCCGTAAACAGAGGAGCCTGGTGAGCTACAGTCCATGGGGTCATGAAAAGTCAAGCATGACTGAATGATTAACACTTAGTTTAAATGAAAATTAAAACACTGTGAGATACCACTGCACATCCAGCAGAATGTCTAAAATTATGAAGGCTGTCAATACCAAGGATGTGAAGCACCAAGAATTCTTATATATTGATGAATCTGATTGCATATTGTTATGCTCACTTTAGAAAATAGTTTTGCAGCAATGATTAAAGCTAAACCCATGTATACTTATGACCAGTATTTCAATATGTAAGTATATACCTAATTGAAGGGTACTTATGTCTCCCTAAGACATATGGTTTTAAAAAGCTGTTGATATAAAGTGATGTTCAGTGAAAAGTTTATAGAAACTTTCTCTACTGTTCTTGTAACATTTCTATAATTCTAAAATTATCTCAAATTAAACAAAATTAACTTTTTAAAATGCTGAGCAGAAGTAATATAAACTTGTTTCCGTTTGTACAGAATTCAACAAGAATAATAAATGACTATAGAGAGTCCCTTTGAGTAACATTACTCAGAAGGGACTAAATGAGTCTTCTCTACTAGAAATGTTTTATATTTTTTTTCAAGGTTGTGTTTCTATAGTATTTGTATAAAGAAAAGGTGAAGAAACAGGGCTGAAAACTTAAAATTGATACAAATAAAAATCATCTATTTGTAAAAATGTGATGAGTGTAAAGATATAATAAGATGAGAATTATGAAAGAAATTACAAGACAGATGAAAAGCAGAATGAAAAATTACATATATATCTTCTGGGGGCTTGAAGGGAAATGGTAGTACTCAAAGACAGAATGTCTGAAACATATACATAATTTAATAAAAGATGTCTTTCAATTAAAATAGCACATTGAGTTTTAGATAAATTAAATTAAATCTACACCCAGTTCCAATGTAATAAAAGGACAGATTGCCAGGGCGGGCGGGGGGGCGGATCTTTAAAATTGCCAAAATTAAAGTTCTCACTGATAGAGTGGGAATTTGCATATTAGCAAGAGTGCCTAGGATAATCTATGTAGCAATGGATTAGAGTTGGGGATATCAGTATGAGCTCATGTTTAATTTAGATCCAGATGATTACTTAGAGAAATATTTGTTGATATTTATATATATAAAGGTTAATATGCACGTATATGTTTCTTTGCTGTCAATTGAGAAGCCTAAAAGGAAAAAAAAAAGTCTAATACTAACAAGCAAATCTAGTGCTCAAATCTTGGTCTTTCATACCATCTGTAATAAAAGGAACAAAGAAGGGTCCAGGGAGAAATGACTGATTCTAAGACTGGATCCAGAAGTATAGGGGTGAGCATTGAACAGTTTATAGTACTGGAAAGTAAGGAGAAAAAAGCCAAAATCCCACAGTGAGGGGATTATGTCAAAGGAGTGCAGGAGCTCCAAATAGCCAAAGATGAAATAATTTGAGCAACAAAGTAAATGAAGTAGTGCCAAATTATAACTCAAAGCATAAAATGAATATCTATATGTCCACACTGATACAAATAAATGGTTGAAAAAACTAATATATGGGAGAAGAGACACATTTCTTACAGAGTAGAATTCCAAATGATTTATGTAGATGGCTTTCCTTCAAGGAAGTGAAGTATAGCTCCCCACTCCTGAGACATGGACTGCAAATAATGGCTTCCTTCCAAATAATAAGTGTAAAAAGAAGGTAATAGTGACTTTATTTTGGAGAAATCTATCAAACTCTGTCTCAGCCAGGTGATCAAAGTCAACATCAACAGTCAATAAACACAGTGAGAGTACATACTCCTGACATGATGTGATGAAAATGGTACTTTTCCCTTGTGGTTTCCTCCCACAAAATTCATATTTCAGTTTTATACTGAGGAAAAGATCAGACAATTTCCAGTAATGGGGCATCCAACAAAATATCTGATCATTACTCCTCAAAATTATCAAAGTCATCAAAAGCAAGAGAAGCCTGAGAAACTGCCCAAAAGGAAACATAATAACTAAATGTAATATGTTATCTTGGATGGGATCTTCAAATATATAATGAACGTTAGGTAAAAACCACAGTAATCTGAGCAGACCATGGATTTTAGTTAATAATACTGTGCTTACATAGGTTCATTGGAATTCCCATGTGGTGCTAGTGATAAAGAACCCGCTTGCCAATGCAAAGATGTGGGCTCAGTTCCTGAGTTGGGAAGATACCCTGAAGGAGGGCATGGCAACCCACTTCAGTATTGTTGCTGGAGAATCTCATGGACAGAAGAGTCTGATGGGCTACAGTCCTTAGGGTCACAAAGAGTGGGACATGACTGAAACGACTTAGCACAGATGCATGGGTTCATTAATTATAACAAATGTATCAAACTAATGTAAGACGTTAATAAAAAGGAATGTGGGTGTCAGGTTATGGGAACCCTCTTTACTATATTCTCAATTTTTCCATAAATCTAGAACTTTCCTAAAAATAAAATACATTTTAAAAATACTTTCTATCAAGGAATACCAATTGGAATAACAGCAAATTTGGCAATTATAGCTATTAGTGGCGATAGAAGATTGATTATATGCAAATTGATTGATCAAATAAATATATTGAAGATAATGGGTGCAAGTTTTCTCATTTTTAAGAAAGACAATTATAAACATAAAAAGCATAAATAAGAATGAATTCTGTAATATTGGATACAGCAATATAAATTCAGGAGTTTAGAAGTAAGTAAATGACAATGATAAATAGAGAGAGAGAAATCTAAATATATGTGATTACTCATCAATTTCCTCTTCACATATACACATATTCCTTAGCTTGATCCACTTTGCAGGCCTGAGAGAAGTGACATCCTAATAGTAGTGAGCACATCTGGAATCCAGATCTGGTTTTCTAAATGCTACTGCCCACCAGAATAAACCAATGCTCCTTGTGACTGAAAACAGGAATATACTCAAAGAATGACAGGGATTTGTCACTTCTGAGGTCTTCCACTGACCTTGCCTGGGATAATTTCAACATCAAAATAAATAACATTAGTATCTGATTATAACCCACTGAAAATCCATGGCTACAAAGATATAAATGGATTCATTGTAAGATTATTGAGAAAGGGGTATTTTCATAGTCTCAAAGTCATTTCACATGAATTCTTAATAATTACAAAAGGAAAAAGAATATAGTGGAGAAACCAGGCATACACCAGGCTTAGTAAAAGGATTAAACATTACCAGTAATGGGACAAATCAAAACAGTGAAGCTTGTCTTGAAGCAGTGAGAAAACACCACATTACTCTGTGGCTTTTCTGTCAATGATATAAAATCTAGATCTAAACATTAAGAGTATCAGAAAAACTCAAATTAAGAGACATTCTTCAAAATAACCAGTTAGTAGTCTTCAAGCAGAGATGTTACTTTGCTGACAAATGTCCATTTAGTGAAAGCTATGTTTTTTCCAGTAGTCATGTATGGATGTGAGAGTTGGACTGTGAAGAAAGCTGAGCGCCGAACAGTTGATGCTTTTGAACTGTAGTGTTGGAGAAGACTCTTGAGAGTCCCTTGGACTGCAAGGAGATCCAACCAGTCCATCCTAAAGGAAATCAGTCCTAGGTGTTCATTGGAAGGACTGATGCTGAAGCTGCAACTCCAATGTTTTGGCCACCTGATGCGAGGAGCTGACTCATTTTAAAAGACCCTGATGTTGGGAAAGATTAAAGGCGGGAGGAGAAGGGGATGACAGAGGATGAGATGGTTGGATGGCATCACCGACTCATTTGACATAAGTTTGAGTAAACTCCGGGAGTTGGTCATGGACAGGGAGGCCTGGTGTGCTGCAGTTCATGGGATCACAAAGAGTCAGACACAACTGAATGACTGAACTGAACTGCTGATGAATAGGGATGCTTTCAGTATTTTGAGAGTATATTATTATCTCAGTAAATTGTCCTGGATTTTCTTTGCAGACTGGGAAACCAATACTGAATGGTTTGTTTCCTGGTAACACAAAAACTGGGAGGAAGGCAGCAGGATTTTACTTTCTCAGCAGTATGTGGCACCTTAAAAATAAGTGCAATCCCTTTTATTTATTTTAAATTTTTATTGGAATATAATTGATTTACGATGTTGTGTTAGCTTCTGTTGTAAAGCAAAGTGAATTAGTTATACATATAGCTACTCTTTTTTAGATTCTTTGCCCATATAGGTCATTAAAGAGTCCTGAATAGGAACTGTATAGTTCCCTGTGCTATACAGTAGGTCCTTGTTCAGTTCAGTTCAGTTCAGTTGCTCAGTCGTGTCCGACTCTTTGCAACACCATGAATCGCTGCACACCAGGCCTCCCTGTCCATCACCAACTCACAGAGTTCACTCAGATTCACGTCCATCAAGTCAGTGATGCCATCCAGCCATCTCATCTGTTGTCCCCTTTTCCTCCTGCTCCCAATCCCTCATAGCATCAAAGTCTTTTCCAATGAGCCAACTCTTCACATGAGGTGGCCAAAGTACTGGAGTTTCAGCTTTAGCATCATTCCTTCCAAAGAAATCCCAGGGCTGATCTTCAGAATGGACTGGTTGGATCTCCTTGCAGTCCAAGGGACTCTCAAGGGTCTTCTCCAACACCACAGTTCAAAAGCATCAATTCTTCTGTGCTCAGCTTTCTTCACAGTCCAACTCTCACATCCTTACATGACTACTGGAAAAACCATAGCCTTGACTAGACGGACTTTAGTCGGCAAAGAATTGTCTCTGCTTTTGAATATGCTATCTAGGTTGGTCATAAATTTTCTTCCAAGGACTAAGCGTCTTTTAATTTCATGGCTGCAGTCACCATCTGCAGTGATTTTTGAGCCCCAAAATATAAAGTCTGACACTGTTTCTACTGTTTCCCCATCTATTTCCCATGAAGTGATGGAACCAGATGCCATGATCTTCGTTTTCTGAATGCTGAGCTTTAAGCAGACTTTTCACTCTCCTCTTTCACTTTCATCAGGAGGCTTTTTAGTTCCTCTTCACTTTCTGCCATAAGGGTGGTGTCATCTGCATATCTGAGGTTATTGATATTTCTCCCGGCAATCTTGATTCCAGCTTGTTTCTTCCAGTCCAGCGTTTCTCATGATGTACTCTGCATACAGTTAAATAAGCAGGGTGACAATATACAGCCTTGACGTACTCCTTTTCCTATTTGGAACCAGTCTGTTGTTCCATGTCCAGTTCTAACTGTTGCTTCCTGACCTGCATACAGATTTCTCAAGGCACAGGTCAGGTCGTCACATATTCTAATCTTTCTCAGAATTTTCCCCAGTTTGTTGTGATCCACACCGTCAAAGGCTTTGGCATAGTCAATAAAGCACAAGTAAATGTTTTTTCTGGAACTCTCTTGGTTTTTCCATGATCCAGTGGATGTTGGCAATTTGATCTCTGGTTCCTCTGCCTTTTCTAGAACCAGCTTGAACATCAGGAAGTTCACGGTTCACGTATTGCTGAATCCTGGCTTGGAGAATTTTGAGCATTACTTTACTAGCATGTGAGATGGGTGCAATTGTGTGGTAGTTTGAGCATTCTTTGGCATTGCCTTTCTTTGGGATTGGAATGAAAACACCTTTTCCAGTCCTGGGCCACTGCTGAGTTTTCCCAATTTGCTGGCATATTGAGTGCCAGCACTTTCACAGCATCATCTTTCAGAATTTGAAATAGCTCCACTGGAATTCCATCACCTCCATTATATACAGTGACGTGTATGTGTCAAACCTAACCTCCCAATTTATCACCCCCTCCTTTTCCCACCTGGTAACCGTAAGTTTGTTTTCTTACGTCTATGACACTATTTTTATTTTGTACACAAGTTCATTTGTACCATTTTTTATCCACATATAAGTGATATCATATGATATTTGTTTTTGCAATCCCTTTTATTCAAATGAAGAGTTCCTAGTTCGGGTGTGTGAGATTTGTTAAACAGTACTATGTCCATCCTTTCTATTCTCTTCATATTTTTTTCAGTTAGCATATGTAAATGTAGACACCTGCATGGAATCATTTTACAATTCATCCACATTTTTTAAATGTTTTTGCTTAAGCCCACTCTCTTCACAAATGGTCCTTGGAGTACCCCCAAATTCGTTCAAAATGTTTCAGTTTTCCTTAGAAAATTCAGATGTGGAGAAATGTTCTTCATTAGGTCATAATGTGTTTCAAATGAGTCTCATATTCTACACTTTTCTGAAAGCAGGAAGATGATATTGTATCACTTTGGTGACAGCTGAACAGTGTTTTACTTTTAAAACATCAGTCACTCTACTTTGGACTTAGACTAAAGGGAGATAATTTTAGAAATTTTGTTGAGAAAAGTTTCAAGATTGTGTTTTTTGCACAAGAACTTTCCCTTCTAAACTTGAAGATCTTTGACAAAGGGTTTCCCTAATTCCACCAGACAGTCAGGACTCAGAAGATGATTTAAAAAAAAAAAAAAATCCAGGAGACAAAAAAGGGGATATGTTCATATATTTGGGGCAGAGAAATCAGAAAAAAACTTTAATGTGGAGAGAATGAAAAGGAAAATTAAATGCAAAATGTGCAAGTAAAAGATAATGGAGAGAATTTCTTTGGGTTTACTCACATCCTGTTTGCTCAAATAGAGACATTGGGAGAAGTATGGAAAACATCACCTCCACTGCCTCTGTGTGTTATTAACAATTCCAGCAACCTTTCAATTCAGGACCCTGTCACAAATTAGCCCTATGGAGTATGGTCTAATGGGATGTATGTACAAGTTACAATTGAAATTACTTCATTAAGGGAAATAACTGCTTCACAAATCTCTCATTTTTCTTCAATAATCCAAGATGGCTCAGTCATTTAGGAAATCTTTCCTCTTTGAGAGATGGCTCCCATCAATTGACAACCAGGTATTTAGAGCAGGGCTTCTTTTTTTTAATCTTGCCTCCACCATGGTATGAAAAATATTCCTTTGTTATCATATTTGCACAAATGATGAAGAAGACTATGCTTCTCTCAATTCCCAAATGTGTAGTCTTACATATCTTAATCCTTCATGAATACACAGATCACACACAAGGGTCAAATAGGGTCAGAGTACAAAACACTGCGTCCCCTGATATAATGTGTGTAGCTTGAGGAATATTAGAGAAAACAGAACCATAAATAGATGATTATACTAGTGTAGCCAAATATGATATCATGGAAGAGTGTGTTGTGGGAGCACAGGTGGTTTGCCTGATTCTCAAGGGGATGTCAGAGATAATGTTGGAGGAGGTTATTGAAGGCTAATTTTTCAGTAAAACTAATGAAACTGAAGTTGTCCAGGGAAGAAACTGAACAGACACTGAATTAATGCAGTGGCAATGTTTATGGAGAAAATCTAAAGGTTTGTAAGAAACTCTAACAGGTCTTAGTAGCAGCTGGGATCACAAAGAGTTTATGATAACTCCCCAGTTTCCTAGGACCAAAGATAATGACCACAGCAGGATGTGATGTGATACTACCATGGATTTGATTTGTTACCTTGCATGAGTCACCAATTTTAGCTTTGCGATCTGATAAATGAGGTACCTCATTACTTTGAACAAAACTAATGGAGGTGATGGAATTCCAGCTGAATAACTTAAAATCCTAAAAGATGATGTTGTTAAAGTGCTGCATGCAATATGCCAGCATTTTGAAAACTCTGCAGTGGCCACAGGAACAGGACCAGAAAAGGTCAGTTTTCATTCCAATCCCAAAAGAGTGTAATGCCAAAGAATGTTCAAACTACTGCACAACTGCACTCATTTCACATACTAACAAGGTAATACTCAAAATCCTTCAAGTTAGGCTTCAACAGTACCTGAACTGAGAACTTCCAGATGTACAAACTGGATTTAGAAAAGGCAGAGGAACCAGAGATCAAATTGCCAACATCTGTTGGATCATAGAAAAAGCAAAGGAATTCTAGAAAAAATATCTACTTCTACTTCATTGACTGTGCTAAAGCTTTTTAATGTGTGGATCACAAGAAACTGTGGGAAATTCTTCAAAAGATGGGAATACCAGACCACCTTAACTGCCTCATGAGAAACCTGTATGCAGGTCAAGAAGCAACAGTTAGAACCAGACATGGAACAATGGACTGGGACAAAATTTGAAAAGAACAATATCAAGGCTCTATACTGTCACCTTGCTTATTTAACTTCTATGCAGAGTACAGCATGCGAAATGCTGAGCTGGATGGAGCACAAGCTGGAATCAAGATTGCAGGGAGAAATATCAATAACCTCAGATATGCAGATAACACCACCTTCATGGCAGAAAACAAAGAGGAACTAAAGAGTCTTTTCAAGGTGAAAAAGGAGAGTGAAAATGTTGGCTTAAAATTCAACATTCAAACAACTAAGATCTTGGTATCTGGTCCCATCACTTCATTGCAAATTGATGGGGAAAAATGGAAAAAATGGAAACAGTAAGACTATTTTCTTGGCCTCCAAAATCACTGTGGACAGTGATGGCAGCCAGGAAATTAAAAGACGCTTGCTCCTTAGAAGAAAAGCTATGACAAACCTAGACAGTGCATTAAAAGCAGAGACATCACTTTGCCAACAAAGGTCTGTAAAGTCAAAGCTATGGTTTTTCCAGTAGTCATGTATGGGTGTGAGAGTTTGAGTAAAAGAAAGCTGAGCACCGAAGAATTGATCCTTTCAAACTGTGGTGTTGGAGAAGACCTTTGAGAGTCCTTTGGACAGCAAGATCAAACCAGGCAATCCTAAAGAAAATCAACCCTGAATATACATTGGAAGGACTGACACTGAAGCTGAAGTCTCAATACTCTAGCCACCTGATGCAAAGGGTCAACTCATTGGAAAAGACCCTGATGCTGGGAAAGATTGAAGGCAGGAAGAGAAGGGGACAACAGAGGATGAGATGGTTGGATGGCATCATCAACTCAATAGACATGAGTTTGAGCAAGCTCCAGGAGATAGTGAAGGACAGGGAAGACAGGCATGCTGCAGTCCATGGGGTCGCAAAGAGTTGAACATGACTGAGCAACTGAACAAAAACAACAACTCCTTGGGTACATAGAACCTGGACATTTAAAACAGAAGTGAGACTGAGAAGCTATTTTCCCTATCTCAAACCTAAATGAGAATCAGATACTTACCTTACCATGATATTTTTGGACTAATATTTGGATGGGGAATTATAGGAACACTAAGTATAAATTTGATTATCTCAATCTGAGTCCAAGTTCTTGCAATCAGGTAGATCTCTGATGAATTAATAGGGAAAACAAGTACTTAATATAGTATTATTGTCAATTAACACCCTGCAGCATGGTTTATGGGGCAAGTTGTAAAAAAATAAGTTCTTTCAAGTGAGAACGACAATGATGTCTACTTCTACTCCAGGTTCTGCAAGCTTCTCTGAACTTATAAAAATATTCTGTTCTCCTGAAACATTTAATATAGTTTTAATAGTGCAAATAATTGCCAAAAAGACTTTCTGAGAACTCAGGATCAAGGACTAATTGGATGAAGGAGTGGTTGGTTTTGAAGCATTACACCACCATGTTACCATCCATCTAACATGTTTGAAAATGGATAGGAGAAATGGGTGTCTTCTTAAAACAGCAAAGTGAAAACATATTTTCTCCTCTTTAGTCATATCCTTTTAAACCTGAAGAGATCTTAGCAATTCTTAGCATCTTCGATATGTCCTCTCTTTATTTTTTTAATACTTTATTCTACATTACAATACTGTATTTGTTTTGCCATACATTGACATGAATCAGCCACAGGTGTCCACGATCTCCCAATGCCAAAGCCCCCTCCCACCTCCCACCCCACATCCTCCCCTGAATCATCCTGTGCACCAGCCCCATGCGTCCTGCATCCTGTATTGAACATAGACTGGCGCTTCATTCTTACAAGATAGTATACATGTTTCAATGCCGTTCTCCCCAAATCATCCCACCCTCTCCCTCTCCCTCAGAGTCCAAAAGTCCATTCTATACCTCTGAGTCTCTTTTGTTGTCTCACATAGAGGGTCTTCATTACTATCCTTCTAAATTCCATATATATGTGTCAGTATACTGTATTGGTGTTTTTCTTTCTGGCTTACTTCACTCTGTATAATCGGCTCCAATTTCATCCATCTCATTAGAACTGAGTCGAATTTATTCTTTTAAGGGCTGAGTAGTACTCCATTGTGTATATGTACCACAGCTTTCTTATCCATTCATCTGCTGATGGACATCTAGGTTGCTTCCATGTCCTGGCTATTATAAACAGTGCTGCAATGAACATTGGGGTACATGTGTCTCTTTCAATTCTGGTTTCCTTGGTGTGTATGCCCAGCAGTGGGATTGCTGGATCATAAGGCAGTTCTATTTGCAATTTTTAAGGAATCGCCACACTGTTTTCCATAGTGGCTGTACTAGTTTGCATTCCCACCAGCAGTGTAAGAGGGTTCCCTTTTCTCCACATCCTCTCCAGCATTTATTGCTTGTAGACTTTTGGATCGCAGCCATTCTGACTGGTGTGAAATGATACCTCATTGTGGTCTTGATTTGCATTTCTCTGATAATAAGTGATGTTGAGCATCTTTTCATGTGTTTGTTAGCCATCCGTATGTCTTCTTTGGAGAAATGCCTATTTAGTTCTTTGGCCCATTTTTTGATTGGTTCGTTTATTTTTCTGGAGTTGAGCTGCATAAGTTGCTCATATATCTTTGAGATTAGTTGTTTGTCAGTTGTTTCATTTGCTATTGTTTTCTCCCATTCAGAAGGCTGTCTTTTCACCTTGCTTATAGTTTCCTTTGTTGTGCAGAAGCTTTTAATTTTCATTAGATCCCATTTGTTTATTTTTGCTTTTATTTCCAGTATACTGGGAGGTGGATCATAGAGGATCCTGCTGTGAGTTATGTCGGAGAGTGTTTTGCCTTTGTTCTCCTCTAGGAGTTTAATAGTTTCTGGTCTTACATTTAGATCTTTAATCCATTTTGAGTTTATTTTTGTGTATGGTGTTAGAAAGAGATCTAGTTTCATTCTCTTACAAGTGGTTGACCAGTTTTCCCAGCACCACCTGTTAAAGAGACTGTCTTTACTCCATTGTATATTCTTGCCTCCTTTGTCGAAGATAAGGTGTCCATAGGTGTGTGGGTTTATCTCAGGGCTTTCTATTTTGTTCCATTGATCTATATTTCTGTCTTTGTGCCAGTACCATACTGTCTTAATGACTGTGGCTTTGTAGTAGAGCCTGAAGTCAGGCAAGTTGATTCCTCCAGTTCCATTCTTCTTTCTCAAGTTTGCTTTGGCTATTCGAGGTTTTTTGTATTTCCATACAAATCTTGAGATTATTTGATCTAGTTCTGTGAAAAATACTGCTGGTAACTTGATAGGAATTGCGTTGACTCTGTAGATTGCTTTGGGTAGTATACTCATTTTCACTATATTGATTCTTCCAACCCATGAGCATGGTATATTTCTCCATCTATTAGTGTCCTCTTTGATTTCTTTCATCAGTGTTTTATAGTTTTCGATATATAGGTCTTTAGTTTCTTTAGGTAGGTATATTTCTAAGTATTTTATTCTTTTCGTTGCAATGGTGAATGGGATTGTTTCCTTGACTTCTTTTTCTGCTTTCTCATTATTAGTGTATAGGAATGCAAGGGATTTCTGAGTGTTGATTTTATATCCTGCAACTTTACTATATTCGTTGATTAGCTCTAGTAGTTTTCTGGTCGAGTCTTTAGGATTTTCTATATAGAGGATCATGTCGTCTGCAAACAGTGAGAGTTTTAATTCTTCTTTTCCAATTTGGATTCCTTTTATTTCTTTTTCTGCTCTGATTGCTGTGGCCAAAACTTCCAGTACGATATTGAATAGTAGTGGTGAGAGTGGACACCCTTGTCTTGTTCCTGACTTTAGGGGAAATGGTTTCAATTTTTCACCATTGAGGATAATGTTAGCTGTGGGTTTGTCATATATAGCTTTTATTATGTTGAGGTACGTTCCTTCTATTCCTGCTTTCTGGAGCGTTTTTATCATAAATGGATGTTGAATTTTGTCAAAGGCTTTTTCTGCATCTATTGAAATAATCATATGATTTTTATTTTTCAGTTTGTTAATGTGATGAATTACATTGATTGATTTGTGGATATTGAAGAATCCTTGCATCCCTGGGATAAAGCCCACTTGGTCATGGTGTATGATCTTTTTAATGTGTTGCTGGATTCTGATTGCTAGGATTTTGTTAAGGATTTTTGCATCTATGTTCATCAGTGATATTGGCCTGTAATTTTCTTTTTTGTGGTGTCTTTGTCAGGTTTTGGTATTAGGGTGATGGTGGCCTCATAGAATGAGTTCAGAAGTTTACCTTCCTCTGCAATTTTCTGGAATACCTCAGTAAGATAGGTGTTAGCTCTTCTCAAAATTTTTGGTAGAATTCAGCTGTGAAGCCGTCTGGACCTGGGCTTTTGTTTGCTGGAAGATTTCTGATTACAGTTTCAATTTCCATGCTTGTGATGGGTCTGTTAAGATTTTCTATTTCTTCCTGGTTCAGTTTTGGAAAGTTGTACTTTTCTAAGAATTTGTCCATTTCTTCCAAGTTGTCCATTTTATTGGCATATAATTGCTGATAGTAGTCTCTTATGATTCTTTGTATTTCTGAGTTGTCTGTCGTGATCTCTCCATTTTCATTTCTAATTTTATTGATTTGATTTTTTTCTCTTTGTTTCTTGATGAGTCTGGCTTATGGTTTGTCAATTTTATATTTATCCTTTCAAAGAACCAGCTTTTTGCTTTGTTGATTTTTGCTATGGTCTCTTTTGTTTCTTTAGCATTTATTTCTGCCCTAATTTTTAGGTTTTCTTTCCTTCTACTAACTCTGGGGTTCTCTATTTCTTCCTTTTCTAGTTGCTTTAGGTGTAGAGTTAGGTTATTTATTTGGCTTCTTTCTTGTTTCTTGAGGTATGCCTGTATGGCTATGAACTTTCCTCTTAGCACTGCTTTTATAGTGTCCCATAGGTTCTGTGTAGTTGTTTTCATTTTCATTCGTTTCGATACATAATTTGATTTCTTTTTGATTTCTTCTGTGATTTGTTGATTATTCAGAAGGGTGTTGTTCAGCCTCCAAATGTTGGAATTTTTAATAGCTTTTCTCCTGTAATTGAGATCTAACCTTAGTGCGTTATGGTCAGAGAAGATGCTTGGAATAATTTCGATTTTTTTGAATTTATCAAGGTTAGATTTATGACCCAGGATGTGATCTATCCTGGAAAAGGTTCCGTGTGCACTTGAGTAAAAGGTGAAATTCATTGTTTTGGGGTGAAATGTCCTATAGATATCAATTAGGTCTAACTGGTCTATTGTATCGTTTAAAGTTTGCGTTTCTTTGTTAATTTTCTGCTTAGTTGATCTGTCCATAGGTGTGAGTGGGGTATTAAAGTCTACCACTATTATTGTGTTATTATTAATTTCCCCTTTCATGCTTGTTAGCAATTGTCTTACATATTGCGGTGCTCCTATGTTGGGTGCATATATATTTATAATTGTTATATCTTCTTGGATTGATCCTTTAATCATTATGTAGTGGCCTTCTTTGTCCCTTTTCACAGCCTTTGTTTTAAAGTCTATTTTATCGGATATGAGTATTGCTATTCCTGCTTTCTTTTGGTCTTTATTTGCATGGAATATCTTTTTCCAGCCCTTCACTTTCAGTCTGTATGTGTCCGTTGTTTTGAGGTGTGTCTCTTGTAGGCAGCATATATAGGGATCTTGTTTTTGTATCCATTCAGCCAGTCTTTGCCTTTTGGTTGGGGCATTCAACCCATTTACATTTAAGGTAATTATTGATAAGTATGCATCTGTTGCCATTTACTTTATTGTTTTGGGTTCAGGTTTATACGTCCTTTTTGTGTTTCCTGTCTAAAGTCTATCCTTTAGTATTTGTTGGAGAGCTGGTTTGGTGGTGCTGAATTCTCTCAGCTTTTGCTTGTCTGTAAAGCTTTTGATTTCTCCTTCATATTTGAATGAGATTCTTGCTGGGTACAGTAGTCTTGGTTGAAGGTTATTATCTTTCATCACTTTAAGTATGTCTTGCCATTCCCTCCTAGCCTGAAGAGTTTCTATTGAAAGATCTGCAGTTATTCTTATGGGGATCCCCTTGTGTGTTATTTGTTGTTTTTCCCTTGCTGCTTTTAATATTTGTTCTTTGTGTTTGGTCTTTGTTAGTTTGATTAGTATATGTCTTGGGGTGTTCCGCCTTGGGTTTATCCTGTTTGGCACTCTCTGGGTTTCTTGGACTTGGGTGATTATTTCCTTCCCCATTTTAGGGAAGTTTTCAACTATTATCTCCTCAAGTATTTTCTCATGGTCTTTCTTTTTGTCTTCTTCTTCTGGGACTCCTATAATTCGAATGTTGGAGTGTTTCATATTGTCTTGGAGGTCTCTGAGGTTGTCCTCATTTCTTTTAATTCGTCTTTCTTTTTTCCCTCGCTGATTCATTTATTTCTACCATTTTATCTTCTGTTTCACTAATCCTATCTTCTGCCTCCGATATTCTACTATTTGTAGCCTCCAGAGTGTTTCTGATCTCATTTATTGCATTATTCATTATATGTTGACTCTTTTTATTTCTTCTAGGTCCTTGTTAAACCTTTCTTGCATCTTCTCAATCCTTGACCCCAGGCTATTTATCTGTGATTCCATTTTGATTTCAAGATTTTGGATCATTTTCACTATCAGTATTCGGAATTCTTTCTCAGGTAGATTCCCTATCTCTTCCTCTTTTGTTTGGTTTGGTGGGCATGTCTCCTGTTCCTTTACCTGCTGGGTATTCCTCTGTCTCTTCATCCTGGTTATATTGCTGCGTTTGGGGTGGCTTTTCTATATTCTGGGAATTTGTGGAATTCTCTTTATTATAGAGCTTCCTCTCTGTGTTTGTGGTTATATCAGTGGCTTGTCAAAGTTTCTTGATTAGAGAGGCTTGTGTTGAGGCTCTGGTGGGTGGAGTTGGATTTCCTCTCTCTGGAGTGCTGTGAAGTGTCAAGTAATGGGTTATGGGACGTCAATGATTTTGGAGTATTTTGAGCTGCCTGTGTAATGAAGCTCAGGGGCTTGTTCTTGTGTTGCTGGAGAATTTGCGTGGTATGTCTTGCTCTGGAGCTTGTTGGCCCTTGGGTGGTGCTCAATTTCAGTATAGGTATGAAGGCGTTTGATGAGCTTTTATTGGATAATGTTCCCTGTATTCAGGAATTCTTTGATGATCTCAGGATTTGGACTTCCGCCTCCTGATTCTGGTTTTCAGATTTATTTTTACAATAGCCTCATGATTTCTCCATCTATTCAGCACTATTGTTAAAACATCTGGGTTAATGATGATAGGTTTCTCCACTTTGAGGGTTGTCCCTAGAGGATAGCTGAGTTACTTGGAGGAGAGAAGAGGGAGGGGGTAGTTAGAGGTGAGTGGAATGGGATGAGGTGGAATCAAAAGAGGAAAAAGCAGACTAGCCCGTAACCACTTTCTTGTGTGCGCTCCAAAGTCTGGACCTCTCAGAGGTGGTCACAGAGTTATACATGGAAGAGGAGAGGGAGGAAGTAGATAGAGGTGGTGAGGAGGATGAAAGAGAGAGATGCAAAGAGGGATACAGATCTGGCCAGTGACCAGTTCCCTGAGAATTCTCCACCTTCAGGAGCACACAGAGATTCATAGAGTTGGGTAGAGAAGAGGAGGGGGAGGGATGAGACAAAAGCCACCTGGTGGAGAAAAGAGAGATTCCAAAGGGGGAGAGAGTGGTCAAGTCAGTAGTCTCGCACTCATGTAAAATTGGGTACTGAAGATTAGGTTTTTAAAAGTACAAAATTGGCAACATATACCAAAATGTTGAGATTAAAAATCTGGAGTAGAGATTGGATTTTCAAAGATAAAATATTAAAGATAAGAAAAAGAAGGAGAGAAAAATTTAAAAAATAATAATAATAAAAATAGAATAAAATAAAAGATTCCAGAATTATTAAAAGACAACTTCCACCACCAATAGGACTATATACAGCATTTGCTTTAAAGATAGGGTGTTTGTTTTTTTTTTTGTAAAGTAATAATAGGTTATAAAGATAATAAATAGAAATATAGAAGACTTAAAAGTTTAAGCAAGTTTAGGAAAAAAGGAAAAAGAAAAGAAGAGAAAACAAATTTAAAAAGAAAAAAAATTTTTAAGAAAGAAAAAAAAATTCTTAAAAAAAAATCACGCTTCCACATCATCCCCCACCCCCGCCCCCTCCCAAAAAAATTGATCATAAACGTAGTAACGGTATATCTGGCGCTTTCTCTGTCATTGTAGACTGTGTGGGGTCGCTACCAAGGCAGTTCCCTCTGTTTGACTTCCTCTGTTTGCTGGTCTCTTCCGTGTCTGATTTCCGTCTTGACACAAGGAGGGTGGTGGACTCTGCACTGGGCTTGCCCCTTCTTGCTCCTTGGGATAACCTTGTGGGGCCTGCCCTATGCTTCGTGCACTTCCCTGGTCTTTGGCGCTCAGGATTGGCGGTCAGGAAGCCCTCCGAGACTTGAATTTGGTTGAACAGGGGCTTTGTTCCCTTCCCAGGTCGAGTGGCTTGGGAGTTTGGCGCTCGCTATTGCGACTTCTGGGCTTCCGGGTCGCTCAATTTTCTGGGAGCTCCGCCGGGCTCTTTCTCAGGCAGATGATGACTGTTCAGAGCCCCCAGCAGTTTCAATAGCAAAGAAATCAGTTTGCAATTTGGTAGGTAATGTCACTCTTGAGCTGCGATTGCCCCCTTCCAGCACTTAAGGCTCTGGCTACCTGTCGCCAGAGGGGGATGGTCTGCAGCCAGCTATTGCCGATCCGTCCTTATGTTCGAGCGTTCTGCATGTTGGCTATCCCACAGTCTAGTCTGCTGGTTTTGAAGCCGATGATCCTCTTTGCTGGATGCCTGATGTCCTCTGCCAGCAGTCAGAAGTTGTTTTGTGGAATTTACTCAGCTTTGAAATGTTCTTTTGATGAAGTAGTGAGGGAGAAAGTGTTCTCCCGCTCCTATTCCTCCGCCATCTTTTTTCATCCTCTCCTGTCCTCTCTTTAAAGAATGAACCCACCATAGAGGTTATATGGTTTGTCCTGTATTACACATTAATGTGAGGGCAGAATGGCAAAAACTAGACACAGAGATGTCCCATAAGATTTTCTTCTTCCTGTGCCTACAATATTAGTAAAAAATGTGTACATAGGAAACACGCAAACAAGGAAACAGAGAAGATTCTTCCTTATATCTAGTGATTGGACCACTGTTAAATGAGAGAATTTACGATGAGGGTAAACCTTACATCAGATGTCTTTGACGAAGTGTAAAATATTTTGGCTCCAAATAAAGTAACAATGGCAATGGCACCCCACTCCAATATTCTTACTTGGAAAACCCCATGGACCGAGGAGCCTGGTGGGCTGCAGTCCATGGGATCGCTAAGAGTCGGACACGACTGAGCGACTTCACTTTCACTTTTCACTTTCATGCATTGGAGAAGGAAATGGCCACCCACTCCAGTGTTCTTGCCTGGAGAATCCCAGGGATGGGGGAGCCTGGTAGGCTGCCATCTTTGGGGTAGCACAGAGTCGGACATGACTGAAACGACTTAGCAGCAGCAGTAGCAGGCCTAGGATCAGACAGGTTGGGATTCCGAAATTAGATGAGAGCTGGAATTTGCTTTCTAAGACATAAATACTAGGCTTTGGTATCAATGTATTCAATTATACCTTGGACTTATTCTTCATTAAATCTTATTTTCAAAGAGCACTTTGGAATATACTCCTCACTTGATGTTTTTAAGCAAATCAGTTTTAATATATTCTATAATAATAATGCCCTAGAAAGTCTCTTATTGTAATCTGGATCTTTGATAAACCATTTCATGCATATATGTGTGCTTAGTCACTCAGTCATGTCTAACTCTTTGTGACCCCATGGACTGTAGCCCATCAGGCTCCTCTGTTTAAGGGGATTCTCCAGGCAAGAATACTGGAGTGGTTTACCATGCCCTCCTCCCGGGATTTTTCCCAAGCCAGGGATCGAACCTAGGTCTCCCTCATTGCTGGCAGATTCTTTACCATCTGAGCCATATGACTGAGGCAAATTCTCTTACCTAGTGCCACTGCATGAACTGTGAACTTAGCTCTTCATTTTTAGTTTTTAGGGACTGAATCAACAGCCTTTGTAAGCTGAGTCTACAAATCTAAAGTTAAAAAGAAACGACAAACACAGGAATTTGTTAATGAATAGATATTGGTCCTTTCATTAACTTGTTCTCTGGTTTACTCAGTTAAATTTTGGAGATTGGAGTCCTTGAAATACTGACTCTTCTAGGTATTAAATCTTCATACTTTACCCCCCACCCTCGACATACACACACACCTCTCTTACCATCCCCACTAGCTTTTACCTGCATAAAGGATAAATATACTTACAATATTAGCAAAACTTTTTAAAGCAAGTTGGCCAGCATTTCTCTGTCTCCAAGGAAATAAAGCATTTAATTAGCCTTTGTCTTTCAATACAATAAGTAGAGAGAACAATAATACAATTTTTTTTTAACTTTGAGACAATAACTTGTGTCTCTTAAGCTAACAGTGTCACTCCTGCAAAATTAATTTCCATGGAAGATAAATGAAAAGTCAGTCTTGTTGTATACTGAAACTATTTGTTAAAGCAATAATGATCGTGGTCTAAGACATTGCCCTTGGGATCAATGAGAGTCCAGGAGGAGTTGATGGTCCAAGATGCAAAGAAAAGTTATTAAACCCCAGATAACTATTAAGTCCTGGTAATTCACTGTGACTGAAAACTGTGGATGGCAAGGTGGACGTATCATAGTGATGGGCCTGGGAGGGACAGCAAGAGTCTGGTGGTTTAGTGAAGATGTGAATTTTCCAGTTCCCTTGAAAAGGACTGCTTTTCTACAGCTAGGTATTTAAAGACATATCTCACATTCCTGCTCCACATCAGCAGTAATGGCCGAATGGTTTCTCCTTTATAGCATTCAACAGAACCGTTCCTACTTTGATGGAATTGATGCTAACTTCTTTTTATTTAGGGTTCCCTTGGTGACTCTGATCATAAAGAAGCTGGCTGCAATGCAGGAGACCTGGGTTCAATGCCTGGGTCAAGATGATCCCCTGGATAAGGAAATAGAAACCCACTCCAGCATTCTTGCCTGGTGAATTCCATGGACAGAGGAGTCTGGCGGGCTACAGTCCATGGGGTTGCAAAGAGTTGGATATGACTGAGCAACTTTCACTTTCTTTTATTATCTTCATTCCCTTGCTTACTACTTACTTCTATTCTGTAAATACCCATTAATATCCAGTACTTGATTACTTTTACATTGGAAGGGTAAACCAGAAGCAGCAGACAGTAAATATTTGTTCTCTAGGGCCTCTGGCAAGATCTTTGCCACTTCAGCTGAACTTTATATGTATAGAAATGTGTATTATTCTCTGAGAGAAAATATAAATAAGTCTACTCATCTGAAAGAAGTATATGCCAACAGGACGGTTCAAATGAGAAGACTGAATCAGCTAACCAACTCCATTAAATGTAAGCGTAGGATTCTCACCACACTTGTTATCTTCTGAATCTGCCTGGTGTTCGGCATGATTCAAAATTCTTTATCAGAGACCTATTATTTGTGCAGAAGATACACTGGTAAATAAAATACATATGGTTCTTGCTCTGAACCACTTTTTTCTGACATACAATAAGTTCTCAATAAATATTAGTTGTTATTATTACCACTTTTATTATTTCCCAGACAAGAGGAATGAGATCTTATAATCCATGTATGGATGTCTCTCTTAAAAGTATCAAATACTCTGCTGCAGTGTCAAAAATTCCCCATCAGGGTGGCTGAAAAACAATTATGGCAAATTCTAATTTTATCACGCCAGAAATATATTAAAAATTTAGATCTTTTATAATTCCTTCAATTAATAGTAGACACTTCTTGATTACTTTCTAATTAAATCATTTCACTCTAACACTTGGTAAGTACAACAAGAAGTTATTAAAATTAGAAAACATTAGAAAACATTTAATATTGCCAAACAGTCTATGAAGATATGAGTGAAGAAACTGATTTTAATGTCTTTAGCTGCAATAATTACCTACAGGTGTCCCAAACAATGCAGTGTTTCTTTCTTATCACATATTTTCCTGTAAAATCTATTGTTCTTGTCATCAATTGCATTTTTTCCCTTGGCCTATACACTGTTTTCCTCTTATATTACTGTTCATAACACAGAAGAGAATCATGTCCTAGAATCTCCTCTGCTTAGGGGTATTTACCTTTTCTTCCTTTTTTTGGCAGTAGTGGGGTCCTGATGAAAATATGGCCACTGCTTATAATAAGAATCAGAGTTACTCTGCCTTTGGTAGTTTTTTCTAACTGAGCACCACATTAAAATCTATAGGACAATAAACTTACCCAATCAGATACAGTCCAAGAAAGAAAAACATTCATATTGCTGGGGCCTGGGAAATGCAGTGTGTGATTTGCCATTTCAGTATGTCAATAGGGTGATAATTTGCTTTCATCAGATTTCTTAGGAGGTGTGATATCTTTTATCTTCGGTGGCTGATTCTTCCTGGGGTTGGGGAGATGTGGGAGAGAGATTTCTTTTTTCCTTTAGACAAGCCTCAAAGAAAAGTAAAAGATGCATTTCTATACTGCTCTTTACAAATCAATATAAGAAGGGGTAGACATCACTGATAGGAAATGGCTTTTGAAACTTAAGATTAGGTCCATACAAACAAATGATCCTTGCAAACTGTTAGTCAAAGTAAACTCCCTCAGATGTGATTCTGAAGCAGAGGGTGAGGTGCTAAGGCTGTCTTATTGAAATATCAGTTTGACAAAACACACCTAGAAAAGATATTGACAAGCTCTTCAGTGTTCTAGCAGGAAAGAGACTCTTGAAATCAAGCCCATTCTCTGCCTGCCTTCTGCTGAGAAACCAAGGATTGAGCGAATTTATCATCCCTTAACAAAGCAGTAAGTGAAAACTGATGAATCTCTGGGCTTGATGGAAAGGTAATATCCTGTTCATGGTGATTAACAGCTCACTACACTCTACACTGATCAGAGGATACCTAGGGAATTGTTTTCTATTTGGAGCACAACGTTTTCCTGAGGACAATGAGAAATACCCAAGGGAGGGGAAACATGGTGTGAAGGATGAAAAGGAGAACAGAATAGGAAAGCCAAGCCCAATGAGGAAAGAAACAGGGTGGTTGACTTCTAATATATAAATGATGCTGTAGCCACGCGTTCCGGGAAACAAACTCACTCAGAAGGACAGTGCAGATAGTGGAGTGCAGTTTATTACACCGGCGGGCCCAAGGCAGAGTCTCCTCTTAGCTAAGGACCCCAACCAGCATTTGTGAAAAATTTTTATACCCCATGTGTACATGTCCAAACCCACCACCCCAAATTCCTTGAGACTTACATAAACCAAGGAAAATACAATCCCAATAACCCCATCATTCACGTGCTATGTGCTCATGTGCTCAAACAGTCAAACAATTAGCCAGTAATTAATAAAACCGAGGTTACACTCCAACTGATACAGAAAAATTTATGGCCTGTCTGGCGGAAGGGGTGATTAGTGTTATGTTTTCTCTTAGGCGATGAGTAGCCTAGATACGATCTTCAAGGTTCCCCTGTCTGGAGGGGGTCTTATCCTTCTGTTGTTTTCACAGGCAGTAAACACAGAGTTCAGAGTCCATTGGAAACGTGGCCAAGCATGATCAGCAGGAACAGGCCTATGATGGAGTCCAGGCCCTATGAATTCCTTCTTCAGTGATGTGATGGTGTGGGTGGCATTATACACAGACGACAAAATAGGCAACAAGTGGAGTCACAGAGAATCTCATTTCAAGTCAAAATCAGAAACAATATTCTCATGGTGGAATTAGTTGTTTCCTTTATGGTGGAAATAGGTAGACTCTATTTACTGGAAGTATTTAAACAAAGACTGGGTAAGAAGTTGGAAAAATTACAGAAGTTGGATAAATGCTAGTTTGAGAAGTGAGAAGAAACACAGAACTGAAAGCCCCATGCTCCAGGTCCAATCTTAAAATAACTAGTCAGGAGAGAAATCTTGATTTAACTAGCTTGGGTTTACCATGTGACTTGGATAAAGTACAAGCCAGGGGAAGTCCTGACTAAGTCAGATTCCCAGGAATCTAGAAAGAGGTTTGAAATCTATGGATGATCTTTAATCACTCTGCATCAATCTTTAGAATGCATTTTTTTAAATTGGTGAGGGTATATTTTAGGTATACAAATAATGAAGACATATTTGCATGCTACCTCAATGAAATGATGTCTGTATACAATGTACACATCTCAAAAGAAAGCAGGAAAAAAAAAAAGATTAGACAAGTGTCAGCTAAGCCATTGGATCTCAAAGTTTAAATGACTCAGGTAACTAGGTGACTCCTCTTCTCTGGAGCTTTATGGTCTCATCTATGAAAGGAAAGACTAGATGAAATCATCTCTGGGCTGTCTTTTTAGCATAAGAACCCATGATCATGAATATGTGCACATCGTATACATGTGTGTCAGTGCACTAGCTGTGTTACAAAATGTAATACTGCAAGACAATTTCATTAGTAACAATACTAGTTTTACCAGTGTGCACCACATTTGTCATCCCTGAGACTCTAGAAGATGAACATGGTAAAAGAAGAACCTTGGTAAATACCTTGATTCGCTAAAGAGATTCACAACATAAGCTTGATATTTCTTCAGTTTTAACCTTGCTGAGATAATCCCAGTATCTCTATTCTTGCTTTACAGTTGTAAAGAAAACAATATAAATCTTCCCAAAGGACTTATTTACATGTCTTTGAATACAGAATCATAGAATATTAAAGCAACAGGGAGACTTAGAGGTCATCTAATCCCAACCCCCTCATTTGACAGCAAGGACATTTAAACCCAGAAATACAAAATGACTTCAATAGGGACATGGTTATTTTGGGCCGAGGTTGAGATAGTTTTCAGTGCTTCTAACTCTTCATCAAATTGTGTATATATATATATTTTTTTTTCATTTAAATGTGTCACTTATCCTTTCTTATGAGCTTCATGGTTTTATTATGTTTACTAAGGTTGTTGACATGTAGTTATATACTCATATATTAGGTAGAAATTTTATAAATTTTAAAGTAATTCTGTTTGGTTTGGCCTAGCATGTTTATCACTTATCTCCACATTGAATTTGCCATGGACTTGAATTTGCCATGCCTTCAGAGGAAGCATCTCAAAGCTGGTGCATAGAACCTGCAGGCCTATCCATGAGGACATTGGAGAAACTAGCTGGAATATTAATTTAATACTAACTGGTGGAAGAAAGAATAATTCAGGAGCAAACAGCAGCCTACCAGGAAGACTGAGGTCCATGGCAGGACAAAAGGAATAAGGCTGGTTTGGCTAGAGAGTGAAATATGTGGACTTAATCCCCAAATACCTGATTGTTGCATCATGAGGACTTGTTTGCCCAGTACCCAGTGGATCTGGCAAATTCTGAGGAAATTAGAATTGCTTCTCTGATAAGACTCATATTCTATTCAAATAAGATTTATGACAAAGCATTGAAAGAAAATTTGGGGAACATCCAAATGATTTCTTAGACTGACAAAATAAGATTTGTCATTTAAAACTAACAACCCTTCAAAGTCTTGAATAATCCAAATTGGATTCCTGAAATTGTTCTTCATTTTCAGGAAGTTAGAAGGTTGGTTTATCTGATGAATTAGTCAGATACAATAATCAAAACAATTATTAATGTTAAGTAAAAATGAAACTAAGTAGATGGTTTGCCCAAATATAAGCACAGTGTTTGATGTGCATCACTTCAAAGAGATCCTGGGCTTGTTTGTTGGAATTGACCTGGGGTGGTTGGGAAAGGATGTGGAGCTTGGACCAATATAGACACAAATCACATTTTTGGTATTTCCAACAACTTGTAACCCTCCATCTGGGTTGAGAATAGACAGAATGATTGTGGAAACAGAACTGTTCTCTGTCTGGCTGGACCTGCTGACCTTCTGGAAGTTCTCCCATAACTAACTCTAGTCTCACAGGTAAAGGAGAGGAAGGACAATAAATAAAACCATATTTGTAAGAAGATTCCTGATTGATATGAACACCTCCCTTGTGTGGCTAAAACTGTAATACTGCTAGAATCAGAGAGTCCCTGAAATGAATTCTCCTGCACTTTATTGTATGTCTCCAGCTATGTCTTGATAGATATACCCCCTTCCTAGCCTGGGAAATGAGGCTTCCTCATTCATGTGGACAAAGTATGATACAGTCACCTCTGGTCACTCATCAATCCAAATTATTTGATGTAGTTTTAATTAGCCCAAACAATAAACACTGTGTTTATTATAACTTGACTAAGGGAAGAGGAAAAATCAACTGTTTGTTTACATCTGGTGCCCCAGATGCATGAAGACACACCAAAATAACTGCTATTTATTTTACAAGATGGAAAAAATATTGACTGCTCTTTTGGTCACAGAAGGCATTTTCTCTGGGGATTTCAAGTGCAGAGATGAATTAGGTACATTCTGCTTCCCTTCTTGGCTCAAGATGGGATTTGTCAAAATTAGAAAGCAGTTTCTATTGAGTGTCAGCTACAAATCCTTCCACCACTGAGTCATACACCTATTCAGATTTAAATATAAAAGGCAAAGGGCTTTTTCAACTACAGTATCTGGGGTCAGAGTGCTGAATTGCCTCTCTGCCTTTGCCTTTAATGAGCTTTAGTTTGGTGAAGTGGCCTTACTCCTGGGGACAGAGGAAGATGCCAGCAGGGTGCTTACTGTGAACTGGAGGGACAGAGGGAGGGTGGCACGGGGCAGAGGAAACTGTGGATGAAAGTACTCTGGCCAAAGATACTGAACAGTGAGGCTAAAATACACGCACATATTTTTTTAGCTCTAATATTTAGGACTGCAACAAGTAATTAATGGAAGGATTAACATATTTATTGTTCTTGGGGACTTCAATCCTTGGAAGATGTCTCTCTCCTTGATTGAGAATAGTTTAAGCAACAAGGTCACCACATGTCTCATGAACCAAGCCTGCAAACAGTGAAGAAAGAATTCTTGAAACCATTTCAGATATTCCTAAAGCAGGATTTGTTTGGGGGCAGCGGGGGGTGGGAAGAGGGCGGGCATATATTCACAAATAGGGCTCAGATGAACGGCAGCTAACTATAATGTGTAAGTGCAGAAGAGACTGCTTAGATTCACTCCTGTATATTCTAAACATCAAAAATTTACAAGGAGTCAATAAATGTTTCATGTGAAACTGGGAAACAGAAGAAAAGACGAGGTCCTTAACCTAAGGAAGCAAGCCTTTAGATGAGGAAGCAAAGCCAACCACAGGCTGGCTGTACAGAATGAGGCATGATATACACCAAGGATTGAGGGGCAGCAATTACTGAGGACCAGCAGAGTGGCCACAAGTGCTATGGAAATCAAACTCAGAGGAAAGCTATATGATGTGAGGTAGGAAGTCCTCTGGAGGAGATGAGTGTTGAACTTGGAAATGTAGACAGAAAGCAGTAGGCACCCTGAGCTAAGGATATGAATGCAAGGGAGGGCTGCAACGACCTGTCCCTGGAGCCAAGGAGTGCATGTGCTTAGAGGACAGAGATGTGGACACACATGTAATTCCTACACCAATGAACTGAATATTTTCCCCTTCTCTCAACTTCAGTTTTCTGTTCTCTACAATGCCTGCTGCTGCTACTACTGCTGCTAAGTTGCTTCAGTCGTGTCCGACTCTGTGCGACCCCATAGACGGCAGCTCACCAGGCTTCCCCATCCCTGGGATTCTCCAGGCAAGAACACTGGAGTGGGTTGCCATCTTCTCCAATGCATGAAAGTGAAAGTGAAGTCACTCAGTCGTGTCCAACTTTTAGTGACCCCATGGACTGCAGCCCACCAGGCTAGAATGCCTACTGCATAGAAATGTTGAGAAATTGAGAGGATGATCTATGTATATCACCTACCTCAGTCTGTAGTTCAACACATTGAATTCCACTTAGCTGTACCTACCCCCAGCCCAGCCCAGGAGACTGCATCTAATTTCAGTGTTTTCTTATGTCGCACAGTCAACCCTCATGAAAGTCAGTGGTTGTGTTATTAGCACATAGCGCTCTCTGAGGGGTCTTGACATAGAAAGCACTGTTCGTTCAATGGCACTTGATGTCAGAATTCTGAGCCTTTTAAAAATGTTTTCTCCTCCCCTGTCACACTGTCAGGTGCCACTTTCTGATTCTGGCATTTTTGTCTGTGGTACTTGTAATCTGCTATGGAGTAGACAACCATTGTGTGAATGCACTAAATTCGTGTAACCCTGAATATAGAGTTTCAAGATGAGAAAGTCAATCAGTAGTCCAGAGGGCTCTGCATAACCATGTAAATCTTGATGCATGTCTATTTTGAAAAAATATTTTCTCACCAAGAGCTTTAACTCCATTGTTGCCAAATCCTTTAAAATAATAAAATGATATGTAATAACAAATCAAAATTGAACTTGTTCAAAAATTTGAGGGTGACAAATTTGGTACATCTCTCTAGTGTGCCAGTTACCCAGTAATCTGTTAATCTAGACTCTTTCTCCAAAATTAGTCTCAGATCTCTAATTCTTGACTAAAGGTAAAAGAATGGCATGGGTTAAGTATAGTGCTACTCAGTTTACATGCTAACAGAGACATCTTAAGTTATAAAACAGAAGATCTAGTGGGGAATCTTAGACCTTCAACTGAAGTAGCCTTATATTGAGAGTGAGGGACTAGAAAGGCCTTGTTAAACCTCATCAGGAATGTGGTCCCCTGCCTTTCCTATGCAGTCCTAACAACCAGCAAAGGGACTAAGTCATTACAACCCATGTCACAATGTGCTGCTAAGCAATACACTTGACTGCTAGGAAGACCTATTCTTTTACTTTTCCTGGACTCAGCTTCCCCAGATGGACATCACCATAATTCCTCTTTCACATGTCGAGAGTCTGTCCTAGAAACATTTCATTTATTTTTCAAATTATGTGTCAGAATCCTTCAGAGAATAATACATATGAGGTTAATATGACTGCCTGATCTCCCAGGAGGCCAACTCTCTGTATAATACAGTGAAATTGACTAGACATTTCCAACCAAAGACATGTCTTTGGGTTAGACTTAAGCATACAGGAGAATTAATATAAAACATTAATGGTTCAGAGGCCAGCTCATCCCTCCTTGAAATTTCAGTGACTGGAAAAATTCACCTCCTGTTTCTTTTCTGTTCCTCCTTTAAATTATAACTTAAGGAAGCATGAGCTAATACCTTTTAATCTCTTTTAATAATTACCCTTTCCTCTGTTTCACTAAGCATCCTTTTCAAGGCATCCACAAATCCAAGAATGCTCTTAAGACTGACTGGCTGACTGAGCTCTCAGCTCTGTTAATTTACTGATTTACTGATTTCTTCAGCCCTGGCTTAGCTGGGATGAAATAAAGCAAGGATGTGAACTCTTTCCAGACCCAGGACATTTGGGAGAAAGGCGAAGGGTAGTTTTAGCTACCCCAGCTTCCCTGGTGGCTCAGAGGGTAAAGTGTCTGCCTGCAATGCAGGAGAGCTGGGTTCAATCCCTGGATCAGGAAGATCCCCTGGAGAAGGAAATGGCAGCCCACTCCAGTACTCTTGCCTGGAAAATCCCATGGACAGAGAAGCCTGGTAGACTACAGTCCATGGGATTGCAAAGAGTCAGACACAACTGAGCAACTTCACTTCCCTACATTTCCTTAATGTTCTCTTTCTTACAGCTCCCCTCTCTCCCACTTGTTGTCTTCCAGCAGACTCACTGTCTTGTGGGGTATGGGGCTAATAAGCATACCTTCTTATAGGGATGCTTATTCAAAGAAACCAAATGATAAAGAGAAACATCTGCACTGGACAAATCACAAGCACCATGTGTCAGGCCCACAGGGGACATTTATGGCACCTGGTTCAGCCAATCACTCACAGGTTATGCTAGGTCAGAAGCCATCAAGGTGTTTGATGGTGAATAACATCAAGCTTAACAATGAGCCCCTAAACTCAGAAGGCTTTAGACCTGGCCTCAAGCTGCTTGCATTGCCATCATTTTCCACAAGGGGTACAAATTTCATGGGAAGACATGAAGAGGCAGAACAAAGCAATAATGCCAGCAATCAAGTATTTATTAAAGCACCGACTCTGCCTGGCCCAGTAGGGCACAAATATAACCTAGAAGACAGGACTTCCACAGATGACATAGGAAAAAACAAACAAACAAAATAGTCCCTATGTGATCATAGCTATAGTTCACGAAATAAGTACCCAAGAAGGCCAGTAAAGGGAGATCAATGAGGATCCATGCATTCAAGAAAGATTTCATAAGACTCAAAGAGTGCTTAATGCTTACAAACAACTAAGATAATATGTTTATATACATATAAGTTTATACTTTTTTTGCTTTATTATATATAAGTTTTTCTTGGGTTATATATGTATAACCACAGAAGATGTTTTAGATTTAGGGGAGCGAATGGCTTATTTAATCATTGGGAGAAGAAAGTGCCAAGTCATGCATTGCCGCGAGCCAGCATAGGAGATCCCACCCATGACAAGGTCACGCGGAGAGGCCTGATGGGCAAGGCGGAATCAGGACTCGAGGGACTCCCTGGATCGATCCCACCCATAACAAAGTCATGCAGAGTGACCTGACGGGCAAGGTGAATCAGGACTCAAGAGATCTCCTGGACCTGCTCTAGCATGTGCCCCCAAACCAGAAACTGTCCGTTTTACTATTTTATGCCTCTCACCAACACCTCTCACATTAACAGGGGGCTATCCTCGACCACCTTTCTCTGAAGAAAACAACTTAGAGCTTTAGTTAATAATTCTCCTGGGCATAATAAGAGTGTTCCAATCCAA
Organism: Nanger dama; assembly: GCA_917880005.1. NCBI lineage: Eukaryota > Metazoa > Chordata > Mammalia > Artiodactyla > Bovidae > Nanger > Nanger dama. The sequence goes on from CAKJTW010000075.1 coordinate 3,886,110, forward strand.
ACCCCTCTGATGATTTTCTAAGTAGCCTGACAGGTTTGTTCAGGCTCCTGCAGTTATGCATGTGATTGTTTATGACCTCCCAACCGTGAGAGGCATGAGAAGCCTATAATATTCTAAAAATACAGAGTCTCATGGGCAGTTAAGAAATTAGTAGAATAGTACTGGTGGAGGGTTTCATTGTTGAGCCAATATTTGCTGCTAAGTTTCCATTTCCCTTACCCATTATGTTTTTGAGAACATACATTAATTAGTATAGTTGGTATGAGGAAAAATACGCTGTAGCCTTTGATTTAACCACATCAGAAATTCTTTCCATGTTATAGTCCACTTCACCCTTAACCTATGGGAATGTAACCTTTTCTAGTGCTTTCTGAGAGTGGCACCTGGCTTTAGAATAATCACCTTTGGGAAAAAAGTTTTCTGGTTGACTAATCATTATTAGAAAGGGTCATAAAAATGTTAGCAGGCCTTCTGGCCAGAAGATGATGTAAATCACCTGAGACCTCTGTATTTCTATGTACAGCTCAAGGTATATAAGCCCCTCCTGGAAAATAAAGTTCGGGCCTCACTCAATGATGCTTGGTCTCCCTGTGTCAATTCTCATTCTCTTTCTCCCTCTCTTTTTCAGGCTGATCCCTTGGAGCACAGAGGCTCTCTGCGTTCACTTTTTTGCCTGGGCTTCTAAGACCTGACCGGGAAAGGCGTTCTGCATCTTCACTCCTTCGGGAGACTGAGAGGGCGTCTGTGGCCTACGTGAACAGAGCAAGTTCCTTGTCTGGAGCTTTATTGGCCTTCTGCATAAACCAAGGAATATTGGCCTCTTTCTCGCCTCTATTTTCTTAACTGTAACATTCCTTCCTTATCTCCCTTTAGAGCTCTAATTAATCTCCTTCCAGATGCTGATGCTGTCCCCCTAAGGATATCCTGGACACAACAGGGGCTGGACCCCAGTAGTGCATGTGTAGGATACATATTTGCTTCACCAGAAGAGACCTCTCTCATTGCAAACCTATTGACTGCAGCCCACCAGGCTCTTCTGTCCATGAGATTTTCCAGGCAAGGATACTGGAGTGGGTTGCCATTTCCTTCTCCAGGGGATCTTCCCAACCCAGGGATCGAGCCCAGGTCTCCTGCACTGCAGGCAGATTCTTTACCAACTGAGCTACAAGGGAACCCCAAGATAATGCAGTCAGGTTCTGCCAAAGGGAAGGTGGAATGTAGGAAAAGTATATTGATAGCACCCACTGTCAACCCTGCACACAGCAATACCAAGACTCTCAAGCTACCCTGCAGTTTGAAGAACCTCACCAGAGGTTCTAGAGCAGCAACATCCAATGGATGTATAAGAGACACTACAAATGCAAGCCACATACGCAATTTAAAATTTTTAGTAGCCACATTTTAGAAGTTGCAAGAAACAGCAGAAACTAATTTTAACATGTTTTATTTAGCCCAATAAATCCAAAATTTATTATTTCAATATGCAGTCAATATAAAGCAGTTATTAATGAAATATTTTAAATTCATTTTATCATACTACATTTCCAAAATCCTGTATTTTACACTTACCTATCAGCTCAGACTAGCCACAATTTAACTGTTCAAAAGCCCCAGATGGCTCATAGCTAGCATATTAGCTCAGCTCTAGAGACATGCCAGTCTTCAGTTTCAGCCTTTCAGGTCATTGCTCCCTTCAAAGGTTAGTCTAATAAACTGATCCATCCCAAGATGCTGCTAACTGACAGCCCTTGTTTGCTATATCGGCCCTCTCAGACAGTATTTTACTTTAGAGTGGGAATTTTCACACTGAAAGAGAAAGACCTTGTGGACAGGAAGAATTTGACATTCATACCCAACTGAGTGAGTGGAACCCTCTTATGAATTTCCCATTACACTCTGGAACCCTTCACATTTCCCAGAGCACTCAGATAATTTCCTCTCTCTATTTTGGAAGAGCTGATGGGATTATAGTCTGGACGGATCTCTGTGCTCAAAGGTCTTCCCAGCACTGCCAGGACAGATGTTGGCATCAAGACGACCCTGAAGGACCCAGGAGGTCTGATGTCACATGAACCTGTTTACCCTTTCCCTCTCTCTAAGCAGCTAGTCAGTGCTGACCTCTGGCCACCTTTCCTGACCCGTACCTGATCTTCACACTTCATAAATGAACTGTGGAAATTCCCAAGGGCTCTGAAATTTAGGACTGAAAAGCAATGCTCTCTGTACAAGGTCAGGGAAATAGAAGCCCACTGCCCTGAAGCAGGTACTAAAAATGCTGCCTTGGGGGAAAGAAGATGACCTGCCTGGACACTGACTTGACAGACCATCACACGAGGACCATAACTGGGATTCTGGATGCTTCAAAAAGATGTTGGAAAAAACCCAAGAGGATGACACAGAAGACACACTGACCCGAAGGTGGGATCTTTCAAGCAGATTAAATATAGAGAGCTGTGTCTGCTTGAATTAGATCCCTCTGCTGGGCCACTCACAAGGTTGCTATCCTTGGGCAAATTACTCTACTTTCTTAAGTCTTGGTTCTTTGAGGTAACTTGGGGTTATAAAAGCAACCTCAGAGGATCGTTTTACAGATATACATAGCTGGGTGCCTGTCATAGTGTTTTCAATATGGTATGTCTGTTTAATAAAAATAGATGACAGATAGATAGTAACTCAGCAAAAGCAGAAGAGAAAGGAACAGAGAACCAGGTGACCGAGCATCAGCACACATGCATAAAGGGCACTCACATATGCACACAAACATGTACACAAACTTAAGCATGTACACACAAACAAGCATCATGTGTGTGCATATACCCAGAGAAAACACGCAAACAGAAACATACATGTGCATACATGTCCAACCTTGCTTTGACATTCTGAGTCTCCAAAAATTAGCATCAGTCTCCAATATCTGTACCTGTAGCCAATAGTTTCCTGCTCTAATACATCCCCCTTCTTTATGACCTCATGGAGTATTGCTGCCTCCTGTGTGCGCTGGCTACAACTTTAGGAAAGGAAAAACTGTGACTTGATCGGAAAAGAAAAACCATATCCTTTCTCCACGCAGCGGAGACATTTGACTCTGGCTACACAATCTCATAGGAATGGATTTTGCCACTTGTATATGAAATACTCCATCCCCTCTACAGAAAGCATCTAGAGGCCCTTAGTAGAAATGGTAAATTACTATTGGCTGAAAGACCTGATGCTCTAGAGTAGTCAAATTCTCCTTCCTCGTTCACTCACTTCAGAAGCTCCATGAACCATGCGGAATTAATGTCATGACTGGATTCACTGCTGTTTTATTCTCACAACTCATGGAGGATACAAAGGGGCCTGTACCTAAACAGCAAAGCAGGAGGCAAGAGGGTCAGTCAGAATGTGTAAGAAGAAACAAGAGAGGCAATCTGACAAGAAATTACTAGACTGACAGTGTGTTGGCTGCCTTGGGGTCCATAAGCAAAAGAGACATAGAAAATCCACGCAAGTGGAAAAGCAATGCTGACAATACAGTACCACTCCAAATGAGCCTGACTCATCTGTTTTGAGTGGTTACAAAGTACCTGACTCTGTGATGAGTTTTTTTGGCATTTATCTAATTGAATCCTCACAACAAGGCCAGTTAAATATTATTATCTCATTTTACAGATGAGAACTAGGGAATTAAATCACTTGCCCCACATCACTCAACTGAAAGACATCATTCAGTGTCTTAAAATGGTAAGAAGTCAAAATTCCAACTGAGTGTGACTGATTTAGAGAAGATATATTTAACACCTACAGAGCCTGAGCTTGGAATTTCTCCTATGCGTATACTTCTATTCATACAAACCTAGTTGATCCTTTCAAAAACTAGCTCATTCCTTGCCTCCACCATGAAGCCTCTAAAATTCACCTTCTCTGGCATTTTGCTTAAACATTTTCTTGTCTAATGTGTTTCAGTCTTGTTTCTCCAACTTACATGTATATTATGGCAGAAGAGAATAAACATTACCTGTTACTATTAATGCCAGTGGTATCAGCTGCTCCAGAAAGGATACTACTTATTCATAATAACAGTTCTAGGGCATGGTACTGTGTTCTCAGAAAGCACACATTGTCCAATATGTGAAAGGCAGTGTGAAGAGGTGAGGGTGGGCAGGGTAGTGTAAGAAGTCAATCAAACAGCCCACCTGCCCTCAAAGTACCGCCATCAACTGTGGGTCTGTGGCATTTCCTCAAGAAATATCATTTATAATGCAAATCAGAAAGTGATACAAATTAGGCTCCCTGCCTTCAGACTATCAAAGTAATCAAAACAGTATGCTATTGGCATTAAAAACAGAATACAGATTAATGGAAAAGATTAGAAAGCCACAAATAAACTCATGCACCTATGACCAATTAATCTATGATAAAGGAAGTGAGAATATGCAGTGCAGGAAAGACAGTCTCTTTAATAAGTGGTGCTCAGAAAACTGGACAGCTACATATAAAAGAATAAAACTAGAATCTGCCTACAATGCAAGAGACCTGAGTTTGATCTCTGAATTCACTACATCCCCTGGAGAAGGGAATGGTCACCAGTTCTAGTACTCTTGCCTGGAGAATTCCATGGACAGAGGAGCCTGGCAAGCTATAGTTCATGGGGTCACAAAGAGTCGGACATGACTGAACGACTAACGCTTTCACAACACTTGAATAAATTCAAATTGTATTTAAAAATCTAAATGTAAAACCAGATACTACAAAACTCTTGGAGGAAAACATAGTCAGAACACCCTTTGACATGAATCACAGCAAGGTCTTTTTGATCTGTCTCCTAGAGTAATGGAAATAAAAACAGAAACAAACAAATGAAATGTAATTAAACCCAAAAGCCTTGCATAGCAAAGGAAACATAAACAAAATGAAAAGACAGTTTACGGAATGAGAGAAAATATTTGTAAATGACGTGAATGACAAGGGATTAATCCCCAAAATTTACAACAACAACAACAAAAATCTTCAACTCAATATCAAACAACCCAATCAAGAAATGGGCACAAGACCTAAACAGACGTTTCTCCAAAGACCTGTAGATGACCAAGACACACATGAAAAGTTGCTCAATATCACTAATTGTTGATATGACTGTTGTTTAGTCACTGAGTCATGTCTGACCCTTTGAGACCCATGGACTGCAAAATACCAGGCTTCCCTGTCCTTTACTGTCTCCAAGAGTTTACTCAGACTCATGTTCATTGAGTCAGTGATGCCATTCCACTAGCACATCCTCTGTCGCGCCCCTTCTCCTCTTGCCCCCACCATTCCACAGCATCAAGGTCTTTTCCACTGAGTCAGCTCTTCACATCAGGCGACCAAAGTATTGGAGCTTCAGCATCAGTTCTTCCAATGAATAGTCAGGGCTGATTTCCTTCACGATTGTCTGGTTTGATCTCTTTGTTGTCCAAGGGACTCTCAAAAGTCTTCTCCAACACCAAAGTTCAAAAGCATCAGTTCTTCAGCACTCTGCCTTCTTTATGGTCTAACTTTCACACCTGTAAGGATTGAACATACAGGTTCCCTTGCATTGGAAGCATGGAGTCTTAACCAATGGTACATTGGGAAATTCCCTTATCTCCATTTTAAAAATGCTACTTTTTAAGGTATCAGTTCAGTTTATGAAGAGAGGACCTGTTAAAGGGAGAAGTCACGATGCCCAGCTTCAGATATTGTTCCAATTACCCCAGGAATTAGCTAGTTTCTCTCTCCTCTTAATGATTCATTCCCTTAGCTGTTGGGCCATGTCTCTGTTTTTGGATTGGTTTATATAAAAGCAGCATTCTTCATTCAAGAAGAGGCATACTCTTCTCTTTTCAGCTGTCAGTAGATCTAGCCCTCTCCTTTTCCATAAAACCACCTCAGCCAGGAAGGCTAGTTGGTCCAGTAATGAAGAGCACAACAATAATACAGATTAGGGATAGAGGCCAGGGTTGACAATGAAAATTCATTTTGATGGCCCGATCCTCAAGTTTCTGCCATGCGTTGACCAACCAGCTGCCAGAGTGTGGCTGGAGAAAGGTGAAGAATCCTCAAGCTTCTGCCATGCATTGACTGGTCAGCTTCCAGAGTGACTAAAGCAGGGCTCAGCGTCCTTTGTGGGTGAGGGCTGTTTTCTCTGGAACTGGCCCTTGAGGAGGTTTTCGGGGTCCCAAACTCTTTTCCAGGTGTCCTCATCACAGGAAGTCACTGCCTTCTTGACTCTGCTGTGGCGGATCCAAGGGATGACACCTATAACTCTAACAGCAGTGAGAGTTGCCAGGCCGGCCTTGTGAGAGTCTGTCCAAACTGGCTGAAGTGCGTTTTCCCCTAATCTTTAACCCATACCCCATCTCCTGGCTGACAGGGGTGAACCTGGTGTCCTTCCTCAGGTTTCTCGGGCGGTATAGTGGAAGACTGTTCCCAGGGCCTGGAGGCTTTGGGACAGCTCCAGGTCAGCTAGTTGCTGGTGGTCTCCCTGAGCTTTTCTATAACTGGGGGTGGTCTCCCATATATGATCTCAAAGGGAGACTACCCTGAGGACCTCGGGGTGCATTTATGGAGGGAGGTGAGAGTCCACAGAATGATAATGCAGCTTGTTCCAGCACTGTCTGGGTGTTGACTGGGGGATATTCTTGTAAATGGCAATCCACTCCAGGACTATTGCCTGGAAAATTCCGTGGACAGAGGAGCCTGGTAGGCTACAGTCCATGGGGTCGCAACGAGTCGGACACGACCGAGCGACTTCACGACGACGATTACTACTTGGAGGAAAAACTTAACAAGAAAGTTAAAGATACAAGGCCCAAAGATTAATAGAAGTAGGGAGGTTTTGGTGGAGCTAGCCAGGAGAACCAGGTCCAGACACTGGTTCATGACATTAGTGTTTCTCTAGGTATGAGAAGATGCAAGAATTGGACTCATAAAAATCTTTACCTGAAAACATCTGACTATCTGAAGGCCTGTTTTTCCAGGTTTTTCCCAGAGCACAGAGTGCCTTATTTTTTTGTCTCCACCCTGAACTCCTTTCAAGGGGGTGAGGAAGGTCAGCATTTGTAGTGGTCATGATTTAATCTTTGTAGAGGCAGCTGGCAAGGGCCAACTTCCAGTCAGCAGGGCCCATTCATAGCCACATATTTGACCATGTTTTGGGGGCATTTCATGATCATTGTGTCTCAAGGTGCTGAAAAGGCTCACTCCCAGGTCTAACAAAGATTCCATTGACAAGCCACTCAATGTGTTGTCACTAGACCAGGCCTTGTACGTAGCAAAAGTCTCTGACCATACATGTCTTACTAGCCTCTTGGTCCAGGAAAATATTCCCTCTTGTTGCTTCTTCCCATATCTAGAGTTCAGTTCAGTTCAGTCACTCAGTCGTATCTGACTCTCTGTGACCCCAAGGACTGTCCATGGAATTCTCCAGGCCAGAATACTCGAGTGGGTAGCGTTTCCCTTCTCCAGGGGATCTTCCCAACCCAAGGATCGAACCCAGATCTCCCGCATTGTAGGCAGATTCTTTACAAGCTGAGCCACAAGGAAAGCCCAAAGTATCCACTTGTGGATACTCCTTTGCTCCATGTAATAACCTTAACCTTGCAACTTTGCTTCCAGCACCACAGAAAGGAAACAATCACAACTGCAGTTTGTCAACAGATTACCTTCTTGCTTCCAGCAATGACTTCTGTTGAAGCCCCTATTGATAAAACTGATATAATTTAATTTAGAGATGTGTCCTATTTAAAAGATGAACAAGGACATTATTGAGTTAGCTATGCAATAATGTCTACAGAAGACATAATTGAAAACTTTTATTTATCAGAAACAAAGTCAGCACAACAGCTGAATTAATTGCCTGAACTCTAGCTTGCCAACTAGCCAAAGATGGAGTAATGAATATTTATACTAACAGTCGCTATGCTTTTGAAGTGGCACACAACTTTGAAATGAGGTTTTAACCTCTTCAATACAGACTACAAAAGAATTTTAAAAACAGGTTGCAGAATTATTGTTATGCAACTGTCAATGCAGTTGGCAATTATTAAAATAACAGGGCATTCCAAATTTAACACTATGGAAGCTAAAAGAAATCAGCTTGCTGATGTGCAGCCAAAGAGGGAGCTTTAAATATGCACCCTATCCATTGTGAGTTGCTTTCTTTGTAATTATTTTCTCTAATTATGAGGGTTGTCTTTTCATCATGTTTATAGTTTCCTTTGCTATGAAAAAAGCCTTTAAGTTTAATTAAGTCCCATTTGTTTATTTTTCTTGTTCTTTCCATTAGTGTGTGTCTGTGTATGCTAAGTCGCTTCAGTCATGTCTGACTTTTGCAACCCTGTGGACTGTAGCCTGCCAGGCTCTTCTGTCCAGCGGATTCTCCACACGAGAATACTGGAGTGAGTTGCTGTGCCCTCTTCCAGGGGATTTTCCTGACCCAAGGATCGAACCTTTGTCACTTACATCTCCTATACTGGCATATGGGTTCTTTACCACTAGTGCCACCTGGAGGAGGTAGGTCAAAGAGGATCTTACTATTATTTATGTCAAAGAGTGTTCTGCCTATGTTTACCTCTAAGAGTTTTGTAGTTTCTGGCTTTTCATTTAAGTCTTTAATCCATTTTGAGCTTATTTTTGTATGTGGTGTTAGGAAATATTCTGATTTCATTCTTTCATACATTGCTATCCAGTAAAGGATTAATCTTCAAAATACATAAGCGGCTCACACAGCTCAATATCAGAAAAACAAACAACCCAATCAAAAACTGAGCAAGAGCACTGAACAGACATTTCTTCAAAGAAGACATCCAGAGGCCCAATAAACACACAGAAATATGTTCAACATCACTCATTATTAGAGAAATGCTAATCAAAGCTACAATTAGGTATCAACTTCACACCAGTCGGAATGGTCATCATCAAAAAAAATTTCAAACAATAAATTAAGGGAAAGATGTGGACAAAAGGGAACCCTCTTGTACTGTTTGTGAGAATGTAAATTGATACAGCCACTGTGGAGAACAGTATGGAGATTCCTTAGAAAACCAGGAATAAAACCACCATATGACTCAGCATTCCCACTACTGGGCATATACCCTGAAAAAACTATAATTCAAAAAGATTCATAGACCCTAACATTCATCGCAGCATTATTTACAATAGCCAGGACATAGAAGCATTATGTACAATAGCTAGGACATAGAAGCAACCTGGGTGCCCATGGACAGATGAATGGATAAAAAGTTGTGGTACATATATACAATGGAATATTACTCAGTCATAAAAAGGAACAAATGTGAATCAGTTGAACTGAGGTGGATGAACCTAGAGCTTATTATATGGAGTGAAGTAAGTAAAAAGATAAATATTGTGTATCAATGCATATATATGGAATCTAGAAAAATGGTACTAATGAATGTGTTTGCAGGGGGAAAAAATGGAGGTGCAGACACAGAGAATGGACTTGTGGACACAGCAGGAGGTGGGGGAGAGTGAGGCAAATTGGAGAGAGTGTCACTGACACGTACACACTTTCGTGTGTAAAGTAGATAGCTAGCAGGAAGCTGCTGTTCACCCCGGGAGCCCAGCACTGCACTCTGTGACAAACTAGAGGGGAAGAATGGGAGGGGTGGTGGCCATGTTTACCAAACATGTCTGTCTCTGTCAAAATTAAAAGTTATTCTGTTATTACTAGCTGTGTTTTTGCACCAATGTTTGAGATGAAGAGGAAAACTCTTTAGTAACACTATTACAAAGTATAGTTACTTGCTGTTGTTCAATCACTAAGTTATGTCTGACTCTCTGAGACCCCATGGACCGCAGGCTCCTTTGTCCTCCACTATCTCATGGAGTTTGCTCGAATTGATGTCCACTGAGTCCGTAATGCTAACTATTTCATCCTCTTTTGTCCTCTCCTCATTTTGCCTTCAATCTTTCCCAGCATTGGGTCTTTTCCAGTGAATTGGCTCTTCACATCAGGTGGCCAAAGTCTTGGAGCTTAGCTCCAGCATCAGTCTTTCCAATGGATAGTCAGGGTTGATTTCCTGATGGATTGACCAGTTTGATCTCCCAGCTATCCAAGGGACTCTCAAGAGTCTTCTCCAGCTCCACAGATCAAAAGCCTAAATTCTTTGGCTCTCAGCCTTCTTTATGGTCCACCTCTCAAGTATGTACATGACTACTGGAAAAAACATAGCTTTGACAGATATTTGTCAGCAAAGTAATGCCTCTGCTTTTTAATACACTGTCTAGGTTTGTCATAGCTTTTTTCCCAAGGAGCAAGCATCTTTTAATTTCATGGCTGAAGCCATTTTTTGCTGTGATTTTGGAGCCCAAGAAAATAAAATCTGCCAGTGTTTCCTATTTTTTCCTCATTTATTTGCCATGAAGTGATGGGACCAGATGCCATGATCTTAGTGTTTTGAATGTTGACTTTTAAGCTAGCTTTTCCCACTCTCTTCTTTCACCCTCATCAAGAGGCTTTTTAGATCCTCCTCACTTTCTGCCATTAGAGTGGCATCATCTGCATATCTGAAGTTATTGATATTTCCCCTGGCAGTCTTGATTCCAGCTTGTTATTCATCCAGCCATGCATTTCGCGCGATGTACTCTGCATAAGTTAAATAAGCATAGTGACAATATACAGCCTTTTTGTATACATCCTTTCCCAGTTTTGAACCAATCTGTTGTTTCATGTCTGGTTCTAACTGTTGCTTCTTGATCCGCTTACAGGTTTCTCAGGAGGCAGGTAAGGTGATCTAGTATTCACATCTCTTTAAGAATTCTCCACAGTTTGTTGTGATTTGCACAGTCTAAGGCTTTAGCACAGTCAATGAAGCAGAAGTAGATATTCTTCTGGAATTCTTTTGCTTTTTCTGTGATCCAGCAGATGTTGACAATTTGATCTCTGGCTTCTCTGCCTTCTCTAAAGGCAGCTTGTACACCTGGAAGTTCTCAGTTCATGCTCTGTGGAAGTCTAACTTCAAAAAAGAAATTTTCCCCTAGAAAATTTTGAGGGACTGAACCTGATTGCTGATCTGCTGGAGGCCAGGCCTGGAGATGCAGAAGCAGATACTGAGAAGACTTTCAGTACCACGATTTCCCACACTGGTCACACATCCTTGGACATGCAAACATTCCTCATGATCAGAGGGAAGACGGAGGGGCAGATTATGTTCCTTCCCAGGAACTACCCTTCTTCAAGCTTCCACTAGGTGAGTTGCACACTGGTAGTCACATTTAAGCATTTACTACGTTGTTATTTTTAACTTTCTCCTCTACTATTTACTATGAAGGAGAATTAACCAGTACATTCTAAAAGAGATCAGCCCTGGGTGTTCTTGGAAAGGAATGCTGCTAAAGCTGAAACTCCAGTTCTTTGGCCACCTCACGCAAAGAGTTGACTCACTGGAAAAGACTGATGCTGGGAGGGATTGGGGGCAGGAGGAAAAGGGGATGACAGAGGATGAGATGGCTGGATGGCATCACCAGCTCGATGGACGTGAGTCTGAGTGAACTCCAGGAGTTGGTGATGGACAGGGAGGCCTGGCATGCTGCAATTCATGGGGTCGCAAAGAGTTGGACACGACTGAGCAACTGAACTGAGCTACTATTTACTATGAAATCTTCCTAAAGCTAGAGTTACTTCCCAATAAGATATTAAAGAAATTAATTTTACATCAGAAGACTAAAGAATAACTGAAATATGCTGGCATATACCTACATAGGCAGCTTTGGAAAAAGTCATGCATGCTAAGTTGCTTCAGTCGTGTCCAACTCTTTGTGACCCCATGGACCGTAGCTCACCAGGCTCCTCTGTGTCCATGTGATTCTGCAGGCAAGAATACTGGAGTGGGTTGCCATTGTCCCCTCCAGGGGATCCTCCCAACCCAAGGATTGAACAAGCATCTCTTATGTCTCCTGCATTTGCAGGCAGGTTCTTTACCACTAGCGCTGCCACCTGGGAAGCATAGATATTCTTATGCAGTTTGTTCAATGTTTCATTTGCACTACAGTGCAACAATTATGTAATGGGCATTGGAAAGAAAGCAATAATAAATTGGTGAGGAAATTTCTGTCCTTATAAAACTTCCAGTTTAATGACAAACTAGGCATTTCATAAAAGACAGTGCTTGTGTGCATGTGAAATTGTAATGAGGGCGGTGAAGGAAAATGAGACAGAGAGGGGGTAATGGTAGTGATGTGCAGGACTATCATTGCAACTGCTCTTGCTTTCCAGCTGTATTGCTGATCCTGTTCGTGACACTAATTGTTTTGCTGTTTACACAGTTCACTGAGCCCAGCGTAGGCAATGCATGAGCTAAGAAGTTGGAAGTAGACTCAAGGAGCTGTAGGAACTGCAGACACATTTATTCTCTCATGGCTGGCCCAGCAGCCATAGCAGTAGCCATAACATAGCACAGCATAACCACACACAACCCTCCAGGGCGTTTCCAGGTCAAGCTTATATATGCTTACAGAACAAAAGTAACCTGTGGCCAGTAAGCACGTTGTGATGTGCAAGTGCAGTGTCAAAAGTGATCTCAGCTATTATACAACTGTGAAAAGTCATTGTTTACAGAACAAGAGGTGAGAGGACACAAGAGTGTGGGGCAAGAGAACCTGACTGGCAACATCTTGTTAATTTCCACAACAACCAAGGGCTTGTTGATACTTAAACGCAGTCCAGTGTTTTATGGGCTGGTTTCTGTTTTGTTTGTCCTATTTTTCTTTCTTTTTTTTTTTTTTTTGTCTTTGTCTTCCTTTGTTCCACTGACCCATAGAACAAATGTGCTGATCTAGACCATGTAATATCCACACTCAGATTCCAGTGCTAGTAAGGCACCTCATGATGATTATACAAGTCTTCAAAAATAGAAAAGCAGCCTCTCCCCAGCACAAAGCTTGCAGGCAAGTCTGCTTCACCTCTTAAATAAATCCTGGTCAAAACTTTGAGAGCTGGGAGTTGGTTCATTTGGACAGAGTCCACCTTCTCCCAAGTTGTTGGCTTCCTTAAATAAAGCTACTTTTCCTTTGCCCAACACTTTTCTGTCAGTGTTACCTTCTTGGGTAATGAGCCTGTTTGGTAACATCATGATGGAACAGCTACTGGGTCTTCACTATGTGGCATCTTCTGGGGAGAACTTCTTCACCATCATTTGATCAGAGACCTGAAGGGAAGGAAGGAGACCTGAAGGGAAGGAAGGAGACCCTTGTGTGAGTGCTGTGGGGAGAACTCTAGGCAGAGGTAAGAGCTAATGCCAGGCCCTGAGGCAGGAGCATCCTGTCACACTCAAGGAGCAGCAAGGAGGCCTGTTAGGCTGGAACAGAGTGAGGCCTGGCCAGACTATGGAGAAATAACCAGGAGTCAGATGCCTAGGACTTGTGCGTGACGTGTGCATTTTGGTTTGATGAGCAGAAATCTATTAGGAGAATGGGCTGAGCAGTGGCCTGACTGGATTGCTTGTGCTGGATAGAGAACAGCCTGCAGGGTTAGGGCAGGAGAAGGAGGATGGTTATCTGCAACAGCCACAGCTATCCTGTTAAGAAGTGATAGCAGCCTTGACCAGGGAGAATAAGGAGAGGCAAGTATGGGTCATTTTTGGAGCTGTGGATGGAGCCTTTTCTGACTGGAATGAGGTGAGGTGGAGAGCAAGAAGAAGTCAAGAGAAATCACGAGTCTGGGTTCTGAAACACCTGTCAGAAAGGATTTAGTCATGGGACATGGGAGACAGAGGGCGAGCAGGTTCAGGGGAGAAATCTAGTTTGGCTTTGGCCTGTTCAGTGCCCACACAGAGATGTGGAGGCAGACAGGTGGGTAGAAATCTGGGCTCTGTGGAAAGACTTGGAAAGGATGAATATATGTAGAAGTCATGACAGTATTAGCTATCACTAATGACTCAAGATTGGATGAGCTAGGGGCTATGATACTGAGAAAGAAAACTGGTGCAAGAGCTATGTGCCAGGTCAAAACTAATGCAAAGAGGTTAGGGAGAGAAATTGAGGCCATCCATGGAGCCAGGTAAAGAAAGGCAGGTGAGTTTAGAAAAATGTACCAAACGACAAAGACAATGATGAAACTGTAGAATGGATCAGTAGTGTGATGGCTCAGTCGTGTCTGACTCTCTGCAATTCCATGGACTGTAGCTTGCCAGACTCCTCTGTCTCTGGAATTCTGCAGGCAAGAATAATGGCATGGGTAGCCATTCCCTTCTCTAGGGGAATCCTCCTGAACCAGAAATTGAACTCAGGTCTCCTGTATTGTAGACAGATTCTTTACTGTCTCAGCCACCAGAACTGGAATTGAAATGAAAGAAGTATTTCAAAGAGAGAGAGACTGAGTGCCATATGAAGCCAGTAGAAAATACTGAAGATTGGGAATGTTTTTTACCATGAAAGAATTGTTCCAGAGTGGGATTTTGATGGAGACACAGCTCTGTGTATTAACTCACACAAAAGCAAAGAATTGTGTATTTAAATGAGTGATATATGGCTTGCAAAGTATACCTCAAGAAATCTCCTACATAATCAAATAGTATTTATATTTATTTAGCACGTATTTACTGAACAGTGCCACTCCCAGGTATTCTTCAACCAGGAAAAGTAAAAACAGATATTTAGAAAAAAGACATGTGTCTTTTTCCCAGCACCACTAGATGAGCTAGAAGTGTCTAGATGAGGATAGCAGTGAGGTCCTTCATGGTCAACTTCTTTCATCTAAATGTATTAGAATTCCTAGAAATTGCCAGAAAATGTGGGACTTTCTCTATTTACGGAATGCTTGGATTATCTCTTTTTACAGTGAAAGTAATGTACTTTAAAGACTAATCTTTTATTTGGTTTGAATCTTCTTTAAGCCACAATTCTCAAGATAGTTTGGATAGCTATTATATATCAATCTTATAGGACATATATAGTATATATATAAAATTCTGTCTGTAAATATTGTATTTTATATATATATATAACATATAAAATATATATAATATTCTTTGTATAAATATTGCATTATAATGTGAAAATATATTCAGTTCATCAACACAGACTTTTAGCTGGCAATAGCAATACTTATAGAGCTAAATTCCCAACAGTTAAAAGTCAAAGCATCTTTTCTGCCTTTAAAATATGATAACCCTTCTTTGAGAGGCTCTTAAATAGATCACTTAGAAAGAAACTTTGATCACTTAATATTTATATTCAAAGTTAACAATGGTACATTTGAAATATTACATGTAGATTGTTTCCTTTCATTGCAAGAGTGCTGCAGTATGAGTTTTCTGCCCAAGAAGATATTCAACTAGACAGTTTGAAGGAATTGCCAGTCGCTGCTCCTCATCTTTCACTCCCCATCTTGCACTCACTCCTCAGTAGAAAGCTAGGGAATTCTCAAGGGTACTTCCTCACATAATTAAGTCCGAGCTCCACAGTTAGAATCTTTATTTGCAACTGGCATACTTGGCAGTAGCATATTGGACACCTACTGACCTGGGTGGAGGGGTGGTTCGGCTTTCAGTGTCATGTCTTTTTGCCTTTTCACACTGTTCATGGGGTTCTCGAGACAAGAATGCTTTGGTTTGCCATTCCCTTCTCCAGTGGACAACATTTTTGTCAGAACTCTCCACCCTGACTCATTCATCCTGGGTGGCACACACGGCATGGCCCATAGTTTTATTAAGTTATGCAAAGCTGTGGTCCACGTGCCCATTTTGTTTAGAATAAACAGCAATCATTCTAAAACTCTTCCAAACATTAAAATGGCAGAGACATTTCTAAAATCACTTTATGATACCATCATTATACTAATGCTAGAGCTGTACAAAGGCACTAAAAGAAAACTACATGTGCATATTCTTGATGAACATCATTGCAAGAATCTTCAACAAAATACAAGCAAACTGAATTCAACATCTCTTAAAAAGGATCATATACCAGTATTAGGTGAATTTATCTCTGGAACACAAGAATTATTTTTGTCACTTTCATTTTCATTGCAAAATACTTGATATTCCCAACTAAAAAAATGAATAAGTTTTTAAATATTTTTATATACCACAAATTTGAAGCTCAGGCAACTTAATATATCTAATATAAATACTATACCTACATTTATGTTAATAAATGCCTATGGTATGGGATATAGTACTGAGTCATTTTATTAGGGCTAGAGTGAAAGTGAGAGTTGGTTCAATAATGAATACAGACTGGGTGATAGTGGTTGTAGAGGTTTTCATTGAATAGTTTGACTTCAGAGATATGTTTTAGCATGAGGTCCCTTAAAGAGTTGGATATAACCTAAAGCTTTGGGTCAATTAGTCTAAGGAATGCTGTAGTATAATAATACAGACAATTAATGGAAGAAAATTGGTTATGAACAAGGAGAATAATTGACCTTCTGGTAATAAAGATTTAAGTTTCATGCAATTATTGGTCTCTGCCACCCTGCTGCTGCTGCTGCTAAGTCGCTTCAGTCATGTCCAACTCTGTGCGACCCCACAGATGGCAGCCCACTGCTCCTCTGTCCCTGGGATTCTCCAGGCAAGAATACTAGAGTGGGTTGCCATTTCCTTCTCCAATGCATCAAAGTGAAAACTGAAAGTAAAGTCACTCAGTCGTGCCCAACTCTTAGCGACCCCATGGACTGCAGCCTACCGGGCTCCTCCATCCATGGGGTTTTCCAGGCAAGAGTACTGGAGTGGGTTGCCATTGCCTTCTCCCTCTGCCACCCTAATGATTCCTATTCTTTGGCAGGACAACATAAAAATTAGTTAGATTAAGATTGTATTGTAAGACCTCGCGGCCTTTTCTCAGGACCTGTCGCTCCAAAGACCACAATGGCTCGAATTCGATGCAATAAGCAAGAGGATTTATTTAAGCCGGCGCGCCAGGGTTCAGTCTCCTGGGGAAGAGTGAACCCCCTAGTGTCAGTAGTGAGGGGTTTTTAATACAAAAAATCACAGGCAGGTGGGGATGGAGTCGGGTTATGGGATACATTGAAGTAGAGGCCATAGGTGCGGGGGGATACGCTTGATTGGTGGGAAAACTTACAGAGAGCAACTAAGTTGAAACAGAGAAAGCTATTTTCTGGGAGGCTATGTCCTTGCCTCCCGATAAGGAGAAAACTATTTTCTGGGAGGCTATGGCCTTGCCTCCTGAGCTTAAATTTTTAATCTAAGTTCTTCAGTATCATCTGTTAGGTTGAAGGCACTTTTGTAAATGAGGTCATATTTCTCTTGCCTTTTCCCACTGAAAGAAATGTAGAATCAATAGAAATTGATCTGGACTGCTTTGGTCTAAACTCAAATCATGCAGAACTCTAATCATTATACAAACAAACCATTGACAGTGCCTGTACCATTGAGTTGCCCTGATTTAACTTCAAGGTTATAAACTCTTTTATTTAAATAAACTCTAGGGGGATTGAACTGTAATCTCTAGGGGAGCTTGTTCCACTGATCATTATTTTGGATCAATATGTGACTAAACTAGTGTAGATTTTAAACACTTAGAGATTATTTTATTCTTCAGTCACTCCAATCAAAACTATTAGCCCATTTAAAGTTTTGCTATCCCTTGATTTGGTTGCTGTTTGTTGTTTTTAGACTAATTAACTAAAACTCTTCAGAGTCTTCTCATCATATTTGGTCATTCCTGCCTGTTCACAGGCTGGCCAATGTCACTGATTAAAAGTGAGAGACAGTAAAACCTCAGGAGGCCATTTAAACAAGTCCTTTTCATGCTGCCCTTGCATGGTCAGGATACCACAGTTAGCCAGACGTCAATTTCAGGCCATGCTATTAACATTAGAAATACCATTTCCTCTAAGATCAGGAATAAGACATGGGTACCCACTCTCACAACCATTTCAGTATAGTTTTGGAAGTCCTAGTCATGGCAATCAGAGAAGAAAAAGAATCCAGATTGGAAAAAAAGAAGTAAAACTCTCACTGCCTGAAGATGATATGATACTACACATAGAAAGTCATAAATATGACACCAAAAACCTTTAGAGCTAGTCCATGAATTTAGTAAAGTTGCAAGGTATAAAATGAATATGCAGAAATCACTTGCATTCCTGTACACTAATAATGAAAAATCAGAAAGTGAAATTAAGGAAACAATCCCATTCACCATTGCAACAAAAAGAATAACACACCTAGGAATAAATCTACCTAAAGCGACAAAACACTGGTAGACAGAAAACTATAAGAAACTGATGAAAGAAATCAAAGATGTCACAAACAGATGGAGAGATATACCATTTTCTTGGACTGGAAGAATCAATATTGTGAAAATGACTGTACTACCCAAATTAATCTACAAACTCAGTGCAATCCCTATTAAATTTTCAACAGCATTTTTCACAGAACTTGAACAAAAAATTTGACACTTTTATGAAAAACTAAAAACCCTGAACAGAAAAACAATCTTGAGAAAGAAAAATGGAGCTAGAGGAATCAACCTCCCTGACATCAGGCTATACTACAAAGCTACAGTCATCAAGAAAACATGGTACAGGCATAAAAACAGAAATAAAGACCAATGTAACAAGATATCAATAACCTCAGATATGCAGATGACACCACCCTTATGGTAGAAAGTGAAGAGGAACTAAAAACCCTCTTGATGAAAGTCAAAGAGGAGAGTGAAAAAGTTGGCCTAAAGCTCAACATTCAGAAAACAAAGATCATGGCATCCGGCCCCATCACTTCATGGGAAATAGATGGGGAAACAGTGGAAACAGTGTCAGACTTTATTTTGGGGGCTCCAAAATCACTGCAGATGGTGATTGCAGCCATGAAATTAAAAGACGCTTACTCCTTGGAAGGAAAGTTATGACCAACCTAGACAGCATATTCAAAAGCAGAGACATTACTTTGCTAACGAAGGTCCATCTAGTCAAGGCTATGGTTTTTCCAGTATTCATGTATGGATGTGAGAATTGGACTGTGAAGAAGGCTGAGCACCAAAGAATTGATGCTTTTGAACTGTGGTGTTGGAGAAGACTCTTGAGAGTCCCTTGGACTACAAGGAGATCCAACCAGTCCATTCTGAAGGAGATCAGCCCTGGGATTTCTTTGGAAGGAATGATGCTAAAGCTGAAACTCCAGTACTTTGGCCACCTCATGCGAAGAGAAGACTTTGATGCTGGGAAGGATTGGGGGCAGGAGAAGAAGAGGACGACAGAGGATGAGATGGCTGGATGGCATCACTGACTCGATGGATGTGAGTCTGAGTGAACTCCGGGAGTTGGTGATGGACAGGGAGGCCTGGCATGCTGCAATTCATGGGGTCGCAAAGAGTCAGGCACAACTGAGCAGCTGAACTGACTGAACTAAACTGGATATAAAGCCCAGAGATAAGCCCATATATCTGTGGGCACCTTATTTTTAACAAAGGATGCAAGAATATACAATGGAGGAAAGACAACCTCTTCAATAAGTGATGCTGGGAAAACTGGACAGCTAGGTATAAAAGAATGAGATTAAAACACTCCCTAACACCATAAACACACACCCAAAAAAAAAAAAAAAACAAACTCAAAATGAATTAAAGATCTAAATGCAAAGCCAGAAACTATAAAGTCCTTAGGGGAAAACATAGGCAGTACCCTCATTCATATAAATCACAGCAAGATTCTCTCTGACCCACTTCCTAGATTAATGAAAATAAAAGCAAAAATAAATGAGATGTAATTAAACTTAGCTTTTGCACAGCAAAGTAAACCATGAACAAGATGAAAAGACAAACCTCAGAATGGGAGAAAATAATTGCAAATGAAGCAACTGACAAACTATATATTCAAAATATATGTTACTCATACAGTTCAATATTAAAAAAACAGACCAACCAAAAACAGGCAGAAAACCTAAACAGACATTTCGCCCGAGAAGACATAAAGATGGCTTACAAACACATGAAAAGATGCTCAACGACACTCATTATTAGAGAAATGCAAATCAAAACTATCACGCCAATCAGGATGGCCATCATCAAAAAATTCATTAACAAAAAATACTGGAGAGAGTAGTGAGAAAAGCAAACCCTCTTGCACTGTTGGTAGGAATGTAAATTGATACAGCTATTACGGAAGACAGTATGAAGATTCCTTTAAAAACTAGGAATAAAGACACCATATGACCCAACAATCCCACTGCTAGGTATATACCCTAAGAAAACCAAAATTTAAAAATGTATGTACCCCAAAAAGACATGTACCCCAATGTTCATTGCAGCAGTTTGTACAATAGCTAGGACATGGAAGCAATCTAGATGTCCTTAGACAGATGAAGGGATAAAGAAGCTGTGGTACATACATACAATGGAGTATTACTCAGCCACAAAAAGACATGCATTTGAGTCAGTTCTAATGAAGTAGATGAATGTAGAGCTTATTATATACAGTGAGGTAAGTTAGAAAGAGAAAAATAGCGTGCATTAACATATATATGTATATGGAATCTAGAAAAATAGTACTGAAGAACCTATTTGTAGGGCAGCAATGATGCCTGGAAAGATTGAGGGCAGAAGGAGAAGAGGGCATCACAGGATGAGATGGCTGGATGGCAACACTGATGCAATGGACATGAACTTGGACAAACTCTGGGAGATGGTGAGGGACAGGGAGGCCTGGCACGCTACAGTCCATGGGGTCACAAAGAGATAGACACGACTGGGTGACTGAACAACAAAATGGAAGCACAGACATAGAGAACATACTTATGGACATGTGGAGGCGGGAGGAAGGACAGGGTGGGATGTATGGAGAAAGTAACATGGAAATATATATATTACTATGTGTAAAATAGATAGCCAGTGGGAATTTGCTGTGTGATCCAGGGAACTCAAATCAGGGTTTCTTAACAACCTAGAAGTGTGGAATGGGGATGGATGTGGGTGGGAGGTTCAAGAAGGAGGGGACATAGGTGTACCAAAGGCTGATTCATGCAGATGTTTGGCAGAAACCAACACAATACTAGAGAACACTTATGCTTCAATTAAAAGTAAACTTAAGTATAGAAAAAGAGTGAGCAATCCTAGGAGAGAGTGTCCTGAATTAAGCACATGCCCCATAGAGTTCATTTTTAGAAGCCCTCATGTGCTATGGTATCAGAGTGAGAAGTGCCAGCTGGCTGTGGGATCTTATTTCCCTGACTAGCAACTGCACCTGAGCCCTTTGAAGTGACAGCACAGAGTTCGAACCACTGGACAACCAGGGAATTCCTCACTGTTGGTTTCATAAAGCTTGGTAATTAAGAAGTGATTGTGTTGTACCAATACTTTGGCCACCTGATGAAAAGAACTGATTCACTGGAAGAGACCCTGATACTGGGAAAGATTGAAGGCGGGAGGAAAAGGGGACAAAGAGGATGCCATCACCAACTCAATGGACATGAATTTGGGTAAACTCCTGGAGTTGGTGATGGACAGGGAGGCCTGGCATGCTGCAGTTCATGGGATCGCAAAGAGTCGGACACGACTGAGTGACTGAACTGAACTGAACTGAAGAATGTTGACTG
Source organism: Nanger dama (assembly GCA_917880005.1). Taxonomy (NCBI): domain Eukaryota; kingdom Metazoa; phylum Chordata; class Mammalia; order Artiodactyla; family Bovidae; genus Nanger; species Nanger dama. The sequence goes on from CAKJTW010000075.1 coordinate 3,907,622, forward strand.
GAAATGATCTGACTTAAGGGGACATGTGCAATTATTGCTCTCTCTGATGTAATATTAAGTATATATGCTCTACAATGGATATCTATGTGGTAAAGAATAGTATGTGTGGTGAATTATTTTATATATTGTGCAAATTAATAGCTTTGTGGATGTGCTTATATGTATGGGGTAAGTAATGTGTGATTATGTGTCATGTACAATAAAGCATATATGTGCACATTCAGTTCAGTTCAGTTCAGTCTCTCAGTCATGTCTGACTCTTTGTGACCCCATGGACTGCAGCACACCAGCCCTGTCCATCACCAGCTCCCAGAGCTTGATCAAACTCATGTCCATCAAATTGGTGATGCTATCCAACCATCTCATCCTCTGTCATCCCCTTCTCCCACCTTCAATCTTTCCCAGCATCAGGGCCTTTTCCAGTGAGTCAGATCTTCACATCAGGTGGCCAAAGTACTATTGTAGAGCAGTTTTATGTTCACAGAAATATTGGCATATTGGTTCAGAAATTTTCCATGTATTCCCACTCCCCCATATATAGCCTCCCCTATTGTCAACATTTTCCACCAGAGACCTATATTTGTTATGATTAATGAACCTATACTGATAAGTTTTTATCACCCAGAGTACGTAATTTACCCTCCAGTTCACTCTTAGTTGTACATTCAATGGATTTGACTTAGTAAAATGCATTTATGTTTCCTCTTTTTTTTCTTTTGCCATTTTCTTATTTTAACATTTTTTTAATTAAAGGATAATTGCTTTATGGAATTCTGTTTTTTCTGTCAAACCTCAACATGAATCAGCCGTAGGTGTACATATATCCTCTCCCTTTTGAACTTCCCTCCCATCTGCCTCCCCATCCCACCCTCGACGTTGATGCAGAGCCCCTATTTGAGTTTCCTTAGCCATACAGCAAGTTCCCATTGGCTATCTATTTTACATATGGTAATATGTGAGTTTCCATGTTACTCCTTCCATATATTTCACCCTCTCCTCCCTTTTCCCAATGTCCACAAGTATATTCTCTATGTCTGTTTCTTCATTGCTGCCCTGTAAGTAAATTCTTCAGTACCATTTTTCTAGATTCTGTATATATGCATTAGAATACCATATTTATCTTTCTCTTTCTGACTTACTTTTTCTTTACTTTTTCTCTTTATGACTCTGTATAATAGGTTCCAGGTTCATCCACTTCATCAGAACTGCCTCAAATGTGTTCCCTTTTATGGCTGAGTAATAATTCCATTGTGTATGTGTACAAAAACTTCTTTATCCATTCATCTGTTGATGGACATCTAGGTTGCTTCCATGTTCTAGCTATTGTAAATAGTGCTGAAATGGACAATGGGATACACGTGTCTTTTCCAGTTTTGGTTTCCTCAGGGTATATGCCTAGGAGGGGATTGCAGGGTCCTATGGAAGTTTAATTCCTAGTTTTTCAAAGAATCTCCATACCGTCTTCCATAGTGGCTGTACCAATTCATGTTCCTACCCACAGAGCAAGAGCATTCCCTTTTTCCTACACCCTCTCCAGCATTTGTTTGTAGACTTTTTGATGATGGCCATTCTGACCGGTGTGAGGTGATATATCACTGTAGTTTTGATTTGCATTTCTCTAATAATGAGTGATGCTGAGCATCTTTTCATGTGTTTGTTAGCCATCTGTATGTCTTCTTTGGAGAAATGTCTGTTTAGATCATTTCCCCACTTTTTGATTAGGTTGTTTGTTTTTCTGGTATTGAGGTGCATGAGCTGCTTGTATATTTTGGAAACTGATCTTTTGTTTCATTGCTATTATTTTCTCCCGTTCTGAGGGTTGCCTTTTCACCTTGTTTATAGTTTCCTTTGCTGTGCAAACAATTTTAAGTTTAATCAGGTTCCACTTGTTTACTTTGTTTTTATTTCCATTACTCTAGGTGGGTCATAGAGGATCTTGCTTTATGTCATTGAGTGTTCAGCCTATGTTTTCCTCTAAGAGTTTTATAGTTTCTGATCTTAAATTTAGGTCTTTAATCCATTTTGAGTTTATCTTTGTGTATGATGTTGGGAAGTGTTCTAATTTCATTCTTTTACATGTAGCTGTCCAGTTTTCCCAGCACCATTTATTGAAGAGGTTCTCTTTGCCCCATTGAATATTTTTGCCTCCTTTGTCAAAAATAAGGTACCCATGGGTGCATGGGGCTTCCCTGGTGGCTCAGAGGTTAAAGCATCTGCCTCCAATGCAGGAGACCTGGGTTCCATCCCTGGGTCGGGAAGATCCCCTGGAGAAGGAAATGGCAACCCACTCCAGTATTTTTTCCTGGACAATCCAATGGACGGAGGAGCCTGGTAGGCTACAGTCCACGGGGTCGCAAAGAGTCAGACAAGACTGAGTGACTTCACCTTCACCTTCATTTGTGCATGGGTTTATTTCTGGGCTTTCTATTTTATTTCATTGGTCTATATTTCTGTTTTTGTGTCTTGATGACTGCAGCTTCATAGCATAATCTGAAGTCAGGAAGGTTGATTCCTCCAGCTCCATTCTTCTTTATCAAGACTGCTTTGGCTATTCAGGGTCTTTTGTGTTTCCATATGAATTGTGAAATTTTTTGCTCTAGTTCTGTGAAAAATGTCATTGGTAATTTGATAGGGATCGTACTGAATGTATAGATTGTGTTTGGTAGTATAGTCATTTTCACAATATTGATTCTTCCTACCCAGGAACATGGAATATCTCCCCATCTGTATATGTCCTCTTTTATTTCTTTCATTAGTGTTTTACAATTTTCTGTGTAAAGTTCTTTTGTCTCCTTAAGTAAGCTTATTCCTAGATATTTAATTTTTTTGTTGCAATGGTGAATGGGATTGATTCCTTAATTTCTCTGATTTTTCATTGCTAGTATATAGAAATGCAAGTGATTTCTGTGTCTTGGTTTTGTATCCTGCAACTTTGCTAAATTCACTGATTAACTCTAGTAATTATCTGATACTATCTTTAGGGTTTTCTATGTAAAGTATCATGTCATCTGCAAACAGTGAGTTTTACTTCTTTTCTGATCTGGATTTCATTTCTTTTTTTTTCTCTGATTGCTGTAGCTAGGACTTTCAGAACTATGTTGAAAAATAACGGGGAAAGAGGATACCCTTCTCTGTTCCTGATCTTAGAAGGAATGCTTTCAGTTTTTCACTATTGAGAATAATGTTTGGTGTAGGCTTATCATATGTGGCCTTTACTATGTTGAGGTAGGTTCCTTCTATGCCCATTTTTTGAAGAATTTTAATCACAAATGGGTGCTGAATTTTGTCAAAGGCTTCTTCTGCATCTATTGAGATGATCATATGATTTTTATCTTTCAATTTGTTTATATGGTGTATCACATTGTTTGATTTGCATATATGGAGGAATCCTTGCACCCCTGGAATAAACCCAACTAGATCATGGTGTATGAGCTTTTTGTTGTGTTGCTGAAGTCTGTTTGCTAAAATTTTGTTAAGGATTTTTGTATCTATCAGTGATATTGGCCTCTAGTTTTCTTTTGTGTGTTGTGTTTGTCTGGTTTTGGTATCAGGGTGATGCTTACCTCTTAGAATGAGTTTGGAAGTGTTCCTTCCTCTGCAATTTTTTGAAAGAGTTTAGAAGGATAAGCATTAGCTCTTCTCTCAGTGTTTGATAGAATTCTCCTGTGAAGCCATCTGGTCCTGGGCTTTTGTTTGGGAGGAGATTTTTGATCACAGCTTCAATTTCAGTGCTTGTAATTGGGTTGTTCATAATTTCTATTTCTTCCTGGTTCAGTCTTGGAAGATTGAACTTTTCTAAGAACCTGTCCATTTCTTCCAGGTTATCCATTTTATTGTCATATAGTTGTTCATAATAGTCTCTTATAATCCTTTGTATTTATGCACTGTCTGTTGTAACCTCTTATTTTTAATTTCTAATTTTGTTGATTTGATTCTTCTCTCTTTTTCCCTTGATAAATCGGGCCAAAGGTTTGTCAGTTTTGTTTATCTTCTGAAAGAATCAGCTTTTAGTTTTATTAATCTTTATTATTGTTTCTCTCAATTCTTTTCTGTTTATTTTGCTCAGCTTTATATGATTTCTCTCCTTCTACTAATTTGGGGGGCGATTGTTCTTCTTTTTCCAGTTATTTTAGGTATAAAGTTAGACTGTCTATTCGATGTTTTTCTTGTTTCTTAAGGTAGGATTGTATTGCTATAAACTTCCCTCTTGGGACTGCTTTTGCTGCATCCCATAGGTTTTGAGTTGTCGTGTTTTCATTGTCATTTGTTTCTAGAAATTTTTTAATTTTCCTTTTGATTTCTTCAGTAACCTGTTGGTTATTTAGAAACATGCTGTTTAATCTCCAAGTGTTTGTATTTCTTACAGGTTTTTTCTTGTAATTGATATCTAGTCAAATAGCATTGTGGTCAGAGAAGATGCTTGATATGATTTGAATTTTTTGTAAATTTACTGAGGTTTGATTTGTGACCCAAGACGTTGTCTATCCTGGAGAATGTTTCATGTGCACTTGAGAAGAAGTTGTATTCTTCTGCATTTGGATGGAATGTCCTGAAGATATCAATGACATCCATCTTATCTAATGTGTCATTTACGACTTGTGTTTCCTTTTTAATTTTCTGTTTTGATAATCTGTCCATTGGTGTGAGTGGAGTATTAAAGTCTCCTACTATCATTGTGTTGCTGTCAATTTCTCCTTTTATTTCTGTTAGTCTTTGTCTTATGTATTGAAGTTCTCCTATAGTGGGTGCATAGATATTTACAACTGTTATGTCTTCCTCTTGGATTGATTCCTTGATCATTATGTAGTGTCCTTCCTTAGACAGATTCTTTACCAGCTGAGCCACAAAGGAAGCCATATCTCTTGTAATCTTTATTTCAAGGTCTATTTTGTCTGATATGAAGATTGCTACTCCAACTTTCTTTTGCTTCCTACTTGCATGGAGTATATTTTTCCATCCTCTCACTTTCAGTTTATATGTGTCTTTAGGTCTGAAGTGGGTTTCTTGTAGACAGCATATATATGGGTTTTGTTATTGTATCCATTCAGCCAGTCGGTGTCTTTAGGTTAAAGTATTTAATCCATTTACATTTAAAGTAAGTATTGATATATATGTTCCTATTGACATTTTTTTAATTGTTTGGGGTTAATTTTTAGATCTTTTCCCTTCTATTGTATTTCTTGACTATATAAGTCCCTTCAACATTTGTTGTAAAGCTGGTTTAGTGGTACTGAATTGTCTTAACTTTTGCTTGTCTGTAAAACTTTTTATTTCCCCATCAATTTTGACTGAGATCCTTGCCGGGCATAGTAATCTTGGTTGTAGATTTTTTCCTTTCAGTACTTTAAATATATCCTTCCATTCTTTTCTGGCCTGCAGAGTTTCTGCTAAAAGATCACTGTTAAACATATGGGGTTGCCCTTATATGTTACTTGTTGCTTCTCCCATGCTGCTTTTAATATTCTTTCTTTGTGTTTAGTCTCTGTTAGTTTGATTAGTATGTGTCTTGGCATGTTTCTCCTTGGGTTTATCCTGTATGTGACTCTTTGCACCTCTTGGACTTGATTGACTATTATCTTTTCCATGTTGGGGAAATTTTCAATTATAATCTCTTCAAAAATTTTCTCACACCCTTTCTTTTCTTATTCTCCTTCTCCGCCCCTATAATTCAAATGTTGGTGCATTGGATATTCTCCCAGAGGTCTCTGAGACTATCCTCAGAGAGGATAGGCTGAGTGAGGTGGTAATCCTATCTGCTGATGATTTGGTTTGTATTTTTGTATCCTCAGTTCTTTTCATTCCTTTTACTTTGTCTGCTATTCAGAAGTAATTTCCACCATTTTATCTTCCAGCTCATCGATTTGTTCTTCTGCTTCAGATATTCTGCTATTGATTCCTTCCAGAGTATTTTTAATTTCAGTAATTGTGTTGTTTGTCTCTGCAGGCTTATTCTTTAGCTCTTCTAAGTCTTTGTTAACTGATTCTTGCATTTTCTCCATTTTGTTTCCAAGGTTTTTGATCACCTTTACTATCATTATTCTGAATTCTTCTTCAGGTAGTTTGCCTGTTTCCTTCCTCTTCATTTATTTGGACTTCTGTGTTTCTAATTTGTTCCTTCATTTGTGTAGTGTGTTTCTGCCTTTTTATTATTTTATTTTAACCTGCTGTGTTTGAGGTGTCTTTTTCCCAGGCTTCAAGGTTGAATTCTTTCTTCCTTTGGGTTTCTGTCCTCCTAAGATTGGTCCAGTGGTTTGTGTTTTTGTTTGTTTGTTTGCTTGTTTTTCCTCTGATGGGCAAGGCTGAGTGAGGTGGTAATCCTATCTGCTGATGATTTGGTTTGTATTTTTGTTTTGTTTGTTGTTTAGATGAGGCATCCTGCACAGGGTGCTGTTGGTTGGGTGATGCTGGGTCTTGTATTCAAGTGGTTTCCTTTGTGTGAGTTCTCACTATTTGATACTCCCTAGGGTTAGTTCCTATCATTTTGCCTTTTATACTGTTCATGGGGTTTTCAAGGCAAGAATACTGAAGTGGCTTGCCATTCCCTTCTCCAGTGGACCACATTCTGTCAGACCTCTCCACCATGACCCGCCCATCTTGGGTTGCCCTGCAGGCATGGCTTGGTTTCACTGAGTTAGACAAGGCTGTGGTCCTAGTGTGATTAGATTGAATAGTTTTCTGTGAGTATGGTTTCAGTGTGTCTGCCCTCTGGTGCCCTATTGCAACACCTACCATCCTATTTGGGTTTCTCTTACCTTGGGCGTGGGTATCTCTTCACGGTGCTCCAGCAAAGCACAGCCACTGCTCCTTACCTTAGAGGAGGGGTATCTCCTTATCGCCTCCATTCCTGACCTCCAATGTTGGATAGCTCCTCTAGGCCCTCCTGCACCTGCGCAGCCAGGGTTCCTTGGGTTGCATCTCCCGGCTGCCGGCCCAGCCCTCGGGCGTGAGTGGCTCCTCCCAGCCGCCTCCCCTGGCCTCGGGCTCGGGGTGGCTCCTCAGGGTCACCGCCCCTGGCCTCGGGCCCTAGGTGGCTTCTCCTGGTCGCCCCTGACCTCGGATGTGGGGTAGCTCCTCCCAGCACCATTGACCTTAGACGCGGGGTAGTTCTTCCCGGCAGATGCAGGGTAGCTCCTCTAGGCCGTTCCTGCACTGTCGCAGCCAGGCACTCTTGGCCTCTGCCCCTGACCTCGGACATGGGGTAGTTCCTCTCAACCGCACTCAGTGAGCCAGCTCGCCGCTGCTGCCTGTGCTCAGTGATATTGCATAGGAACCTGGAATGTCAGGTCCATGAATCAAGGCAAATTGGAAGTGGTCAAACAAGAGATGGCAAGGGTGAACGTCGACATTCTAGGAATCAGCGAACTAAAATGAACTGGAATGGGTGAATTTAACTCAGATGACCATTATATCTACTACTGCGGGCAGGAATCCCTCAGAAGAAATGGAGTGGCCATCATGGTCAACAAAAGAGTCCGAAATGCAGTACTTGGATGCAACCTCAAAATGACAGAATGATCTCTGTTCATCTCCAAGGCAAGCCATTCGATATCACAGTTATCCAAGTGTATGCCCCAACCAGTAACGCTGAAGAAGCTGAAGTTGAACAGTTCTATGAAGACCTACAAGACCTTTTAGAACTAACACCCAAAAAAGATCTCCTTTTCATTATAGGGGACTGGAATGCTAAAGTAGGAAGTCAAGAAACACCTGGAGTAACGGGCAAATTTGGCCTTGGAATGCAGAATGAAGCAGGGCAAAGACTAATAGAGTTTTGCCAAGAAAATGCACTCTTCCAACAACACAAGAGAAGACTCTACACATGGACATCACCAGATGGTTAACACCGAAATCAGATTGATTATATTCTTTGCAGCCAAAGATGGAGAAGCTCTATACAGTCAATGAACACAAGACCAGGAGATGACTGTGGCTCAGATCATGAACTTCTTATTACCAAATTCAGACTCAAATTGAAGAAAGTAGGGAAAACCGCTAGACCATTCAGGTATGACCTAAATCAAATCCCTTATGACTATACAGTGGAAGTGACAAATAGATTTAAGGGCCTATATCTGATAGATAGAGTGCCTGATGGACGGGGGTTCGTGACATTGTACAGGAGACGGGGATGAAGACCATCCCCATGGAAAAGAAATGCATAAAAAGCACAATGGCTGTCTGGGGAGGCCTTACAAATAGCTGTGCAAAGAAGAGAGGTGAAAAGCAAAGGAGAAAAGGAAAGATATAAGCATCTGAATGCAGAGTTCCAAAGAATAGCAAGAAGAGATAAGAAAGCCTTCTTCAGTGATCAATGCAAAGAAATAGAGGAAAACAACAGAATGGCAAAGACTAGAGATCTCTTCAAGAAAATTAGAGATACCAAGGGAACATTTCATGCAAAGATGGGCTCAATAAAGGACAGAAATGGTATGGACCTAACAGAAGCAGAAGATATTAAGAAGAGGTGGCAAGAATACACGGAAGAACTGTACAAAAAGATCTTCATGACCCAGATAATTATGATGATGTGATCACTAATCTAGAGCCAGACATCTTGGAATGAGAAGTCAAGTGGGCCTTAGAAAGCATCACTACAAACAAAGCTAGTGGAGGTGATGGAATTCCAGTGGAGCTGTTTCAAATCCTGAAAGATGATGCTGTGAAAGTGCTGCACTCATATGCCAGCAAATTTGGAAAACTCAGCAGTGGCCACAGGACTAGAAAAAGTCAGTTTTCATTCCAATTCCAAAGAAAGGCAATGCCAAAGAATGCTCAAATTACTGCACAGTTACACTCATCTCACGTGCTAGTAAAGTAATGCTCAAAATTCTCCAAGCCAGGCTTCAGCAATATGTGAACTGTGAACTCCCTGATGTTCAAGCTGGTTTTAGGAAAGGCAGAGGAACCAGAGATCAAATTGCCAACATCCACTGGATCATCGAAAAAGCAAGAGAGTTCCAGGAAAACATCTACTTCTGCTTTATTGACTATGCCATAGCCTTTGACTGTGTGGATCACAAGAAACTGTGGAAAATTCCTCAAGAGATGGGAATACCAGACCACCTAACCTGCCTCTTGAGAAATCTGTATGCAGGTCAGGAAGCAATAGTTAGAACTGGACATGGAACAACAGACTGGTTCCAAATAGGAAAAGGAGTATGTCAAGGCTGTATATTGTCACCCTGCTTATTTAACTTATATGCAGAGTATATCATGAGAAACACTGGATGGAAGAAACACAAGCTGGAATCAAGATTGCCAGGAGAAATATCAATAACCTCAGATATGCAGATGATACCATCCTTATGGCAGAAAGTGAAGAAAAACTAAAAGCCTCCTGATGAAAGTGAAAGAGGAAAACGAAAAAGTTGGCTTAAAACTCAACATTCAGAAAACGAAGATCATGGCATCTGGTCCCATCACTTCATGGGAAATAGATGGAGAAACAGTGGAAACAGTGTCAGACTTAATGTTGGGGGCTCCAAAATCACTGCAGATGGTGAATGCAGCCATGAAATTAAAAGACGCTTACTCCTTGGAAGAAAAGTTATGACCACCCTAGATAGTATATTCAAAAGCAGAGACATTACTTTGCCGACTAAGGTCCGTCCAGTCAAGTCTATGGTTTTTGCTGTGGTCATGTATGGATGTGAGAGTTGGACTGTGAAGAAGGCTGAGCACCGAAGAATTGATGCTTTTGAACTGTGGTGTTGGAGAAGACTCTTGGAGATCCAACCAGTCCATTCTAAAGGAGATCAGCCCTGGGATTTCTTTGGAAGGAATGATGCTAAAGCTGAAACTCCAGTACTTTGGCCACCTCATGAGAAGAGTTGACTCATTGGAAAAGACTCTGCTGCTGGGAGGGATTGGGGGCAGGAGAAGAAGGGGACGACAGAGGATGAGATGGCTGGATGGCATCACTGACTCGATGAACATGAGTCTGAGTGAACTCCAGGAGATGGTGATGGACATGGAGGCCTGGCGCACTGCAATCCATGGGGTCGCGAAGAGTCAGACACGACTGAACGACTGAACTGAACTGAGGGTTAGTTCTCTGGTAGTCTAGGTTCTTTGGAGCTCCCACTCCAAAGGCTCAAGGCTTTATCTTCAGTGCCATACCAGAGAAGGCCTGGATGGAGGAAGACTAGCAGGCCAGAGCCAAGGGGCTTGTAACACAGTCTCAGGAGAGCCCCACATGTATGCTGGAGGACCCCAAACAGGGGCCTGGGCTAAAGGCAGGCAGACACCATGTCTCCTCTCCTCTGGACAGTGGTTCCTCCCTCCTCTATATCTTTTTGTGGCTTGATAGATTATTCAATTTTTGGCGCTAAATATTATTCTATTATCTGGAACTCGTACATTCATTAATTTCTTCCAAATTTTAGATGTTGTGAATGAAGCTGCTAAAAACATCTGTGTACAGGTTTGGGGGTCAGCATAGTTGTCATCTCATTTGGGTAAATGCCAAATAGTATGATTGCTGAACCTTATGTTAAGAGTATACTTAATTTAGTAAGAAATTGATAAACTATCCAAACAGATGGTACAATTTTACATCTTCATTAGTAATGAATGAGAACTTCTGTTGCTCCACATCCTCGTCAGCCTTTGGTGTATTCAGCATCATTTTTGTAATTGTGGTCATTCTAAGAGGTTGCTGTTGTTCAGTTGCTCAGTGTGTCCCTGACTGTTTTCAACTCCACAGACTGCAGCTTGCCAGGCTTCCCTGTCCCTCACTAACTCTCAGCATTTGCTCAAATTCAGATCCGTTGAGTCAGTAATGCCATCCAACCATCTCATCTTCCGTCGTCTCCTTCTCGTTCTGCCTTCCGTCTTTTCCAGCATCAAGGTCTTTTCCAAAGAGTCGGGTCTTCACATCAGGTAGCCAAAGTACTGGAGCTTCACCTGCAGCATCAGTCCTTCCAATGAATATTCAGGGTTGATTTCCTTTAGGATTGACTGGTTTGATCTCCTTGCAGTCCAAGGGACTTTTGTGAATCTTCTCCAGCACCACAATTTGAAAGTATCAATTCGTCAGTGCTCAGCCTTCTTTATGGTCCAGCTCTCACATCCATAGAGGACTACTGGAAAAACCGTAGTTTTGACTATAGGGACCTTTGTCCACAATCTGTCTAGGTTTGTCATAACTTTTCTTCCATAAGAGAAAGCATCTTTTAATTTCATGGCTACAGTCACATGTGTGGCAATTTTGGAGCCCAGGAAAATAAAGAGCCCAGGATTCTAATAGGTATGTAGTGATATTTGTTATTTTGATTTGCAATTCTGGGTCCCCAACTCCTGGGCCATTGACCAGTTCCAGTCCATGACCTGCTAGGAACAGAGCTCACAGCAGGAAGTGAGCAGCAGATGAGTGAATGAAGCATCTATATTTACACCTGTCCCTTATTGTTCACACTACTGTCTGAGCTCCACCGTCGGTTGCAGCAGTGGCATTAGATTCTCATAGGAGCACAAACCCTACTGTGAACTGTGCCATGTGAGGGCTCTACGTTGCATCCCTCTTATGAGAATCTAATGCCTGATGGACTGAGCCTAAATGGTGATGTGGTGATGATAGCACTGGAGAGTAGCTGCAAATATAGATTATCATTAGCAGAGAAGTCTGTCCCCAAAGAAACCATAATAAATCAATTACTCTCAAATTCGTATCAAAACCCTATCTGTGAGAGGCAAATGACAACTAAGCTGCACTTGGTGGCAGGCAGATTCTGACAATTATTTTAGTCTGCATGGAACCTGCCCACTATTTTATGTACCACTTCTGTCTGTACCTCTTTCCCACACTGCACTTGCCTTGGTCACAGTTTTCGTAAGCCCACAAGCTAACTCTACTCAAAATTAGTAAAAAAAAAAAAAAAGAAAAGAAAAGAAAAGAAAGGAAGAAAAAAACGTGTTGCTGGAGAGCTTCTTTGAAAAGGGGGAAAGACCAAATGATGAGACAGCAGAAGATTCTAAGACTGCCAACAAAAAGCAGGCTGCATTTAAAGAAAATACCAAAGTCCTACTTAAATTATGGGTTCATTGCAACAGGTGATTCACATTCTCAAGCCTGCTTTGTATAATATAATAGGTGGCCATGAGCTATTTAATAAAACAATGAAAACTTCAAAACTGCTACACTACATGGAGCCCAACTATCCTGTGTTAAAAGACAAGCCTCTGGAGTTTTTCAAAAGGGGGAAAAAAAAAAAACCATGAACATGAAGAACAGAAACAATTACAGAAGGCCACCACTTCATCAAATGCATCTGCACTGAGAGCATCATTCTTAGTGGCTAACTGCATCATTAAAGCTAAGAAGCCATTTATTATTATAGAATTGATCCTGACTGCTGGTTAAGACATTTGTCATGAAATTTTAGGAGAGGCTGCAGTTCAAAATGTGGCACATGTTCCTCTTTCAGCTAGCACCATACTAGATAAACTGATGAAATAGCAGAGGATACTGAGGCATGATTTTTAGAGAGGATTAATGAGTCACTGTGGTAGATGACCAGGTTGATGAGTCTACCAGTGTTGGCAACAAGGCCACAGGGCTTGTTTCTGTGTGATTTGTCTTTTTCAGGAAGATGTGCATGAGAATGTTTTGTGCACTTTTGTTGCCAACCAACAGCACAGCTGCAGAACTATTCAAGCCTTTCAGGAAATGGAATTGGTCATTTTGTGTTGGTATATACATGGACAGAGTGGCTACCATGACTGGATGGTTTTCTGGTTTCACTACTTAAGTCAAAGAGGTTGCTTCTGAACGTGAGTCTATACACTGTGTCACGCATGGAGAAATGCTGCACAGCTGAAAAATGTCACCTTAACTTAATGTTTTACATGATGTGATTAAAGTTATCAACCACATTAAAGTACACGTCCTTAAATCAGATCTGTCTGTGCAACTCTGAGAAGAGATGAACACAGAGCACACGTGTCTTCTTTTATACACAGAAGTTAGTTCAGGTCAGTGGCTCAGTCGTGTCTGACTCTGCGACCCCATGAACCGCAGCACGCCAGGCCTCCCTGTCCATCACCAACTCCCAGAGTTCACCCAAACCCATGTCCATTGAGTCAGTGATGTCATCCAACCATCTCATCTTCTGTCATCCCCTTCTCCTCCTGCCCTCAATCTTTCCCAGCATCAAGGTCTTTTCAAATGAGTCAGCTCTTCACATCAGGTGGCCAAAGTATTGGTGTTTCAGCTTCAACATCAGTCCTTCCACAGAAGTCAGATAGCTTCCTAAAGGTAGATCACTGGACAGAATTTTCAAGTTATGAGAGCAGCTCCAGAGATTTCTTTGAGAAAATCTGTCACAACTGAAAGAGCATTTCAATTACACAGGATGGGTCACAAAATGTGCTTACTGTGTGTGACATATTCAGCCTGCTCAGTGAGCTCTGTCATTTCAGGATTGAACATCAACCATATTCAAGTCAACAGATAAAGTGACTGCATCCAAAGTCAGACTGGAATTATAGGGCATGAAAGTGGGATTCTTGACATGTTTCAAACATTAGGAGAGATTCTGAAGGAGACCTAGCCAGGGCCTTCTTTCTCCCAGCTGGTATATGAATCTATCTCCACCCAGCAATCGAACCCGGGCCTCCCGCGTTGTAGGCAGACGCTTTTACAGTCTGAGCCACCAGAGATGTTTAAGACAACTTCAAATCGCCATATATTCTGGATTAAAGTTGAGGTTGAATATCCTGAGCCTGCCACAAAAGCACTAGAAATTATGCTTCCATTTACAATATACTATTTTTGTGAGGTAGAATTTCGTGCAGTGACAGCAACCGGAACGAGGTTACCGAGTATTCTGGAAACAAGCTGCACACTTCGGGTGTCATTGTCTCCCACCACCCCTAGATGGCACTGTCTCCTTGCAGGAAAACAAGCTCAGGACACAGTGGTTCTGCATTTTGGTGCGTTGTGCGTTTCGTTATATATCACAATGCAATAATAATAGCAATAAAGTGCACAATAACTGTAATGTTCTTGAAGAGATACCTAACTAAAGAAGAGAAACAGGGCAAGTAAGCACATTAAAAGATGCTCCACATCATGTCTTAAGACAGTGATTCCCAGCCTTTTAGGCTTTTTTTTAAGTCAAACTGTTGGTTTTCTTTTTGGAGAGTTTTTTGTGTACTTTGGATAACTGTCCTTTTTGTCTTTTGTCCAAATATTTGTCTTTTGCATATATTTTCTCCCAGACTACATTCTGGACTCCCAGACTACATTCTGCCTTTCCATGCTGTCCAATATTGTTTTAATGAAGTCCAGCTTATCAATCCCCACTCCAGTACTCTGCCTGGAAAATCCCATGGATGGAAGAGCCTGGTGGGCTGCAGTCCATGGGGTCGCTAAGAGTCTGATACTACTGAGTGACTTCACTTTCACTTTTCACTTTCATGCATTGGAGAAGGAAATGGCAACCCACTCCAGTGTTTTTCCCTGGAGAATCCCAGGACGGGGGAGCCTGGTGGACTGCCATCTATGGAGTTGCACAGAGATGGACATGAATGAACTGACTTAGCAGCAGCAGCTTCAGTTCAGTTCAGTCGCTCAGTTGTGTCTGACTCTTTGCGACCACATGAATCACAGCACGCCAGGCCTCCCTGTCCATCACCATCTCCCGGAGTTCACTCAGATTCATGTTCATCGACTCAGTGATTCCATCCAGCCATCTCATCCTCTGTCATCCCCTTCTCCTCCTGCCCCCATCCTTCCTAGCATCAGAGTCTTTTCCAGTGAGTCAACTCTTCTCATGAGGTGGCCAAAGTACTGGAGTTTCAGCTTTAGCGTCATTCCTTCCAAAGAAATCCCAGGGCTTATCGCCTTCAGAATGGACTGGTTGGATCTCCTTGCAGTCCAAGGAACTCTCAAGAGTCTTCTCCAACACCACAGTTCAAAAGCATCAATTCTTTGGTGCTCAGCCTTCTTCACAGTCCAACTCTCACATCCATACATGACCACAGGAAAAACCATAGCCTTGACTAGACAGACCTTAGTCATCAAAGTAATGTCTTTGCTTTTGAACATGCTATCTAGGTTGGTCATAACTTTTCTTCCAAGGACTAAGTGTCTTTTAATTTCATGGCTGCAGTCACCATCTGCAGTGATTTTGGAGCCCAGAAAAATAAAGTCTAACACTGTTTCCACTGTTTCCCCATCTATTTCCCATGAAGTGATGGGACCGGATGCCATGATCTTAGTTTTCTGAATGTTGAGTTTTAAGCCAACTTTTTCACTCTCCTCTTTCACTTTCATCAAGAGGCCTTTTAGCTCCTGTTCACTTTCTGCCATAAGGGTAGTGTCATCTGCATATCTGAGGTTATTGATATTTCTCCCAGCAATCTTGATTCCAGCTTGTGTTTCTTCCAGCCCAGCATTTCTCATGGTGTTACTCTGCAGAGAAATTAAATAAGCAGGGTGACAATATTCAGCCTTGAAGTACTCCTTTTCCTATTTGGAACTAGTCTGTTGTTCCATGTCCAGTTCTAACTGCTGCTTCCTGACCTGCATACAGATTTCTCAAGAGGCAGGTCAGGTGGTCTGGTATCCCCATCTCTTTCAGAATTTTCCACAGTTTCTTGTGATCCACACAGTCAAAGGCTTTGGCATAGTCAATAAAGCAGAAGTAAATGTTTTTTCTGGAACTCTCTTGCTTTTTCGATGATCCAGTGGATGTTGGCAATTTGATCTCTGGTTCCTCTGTCTTTTCTAGAACCAGCTTGAACATCAGGGAGTTCACGGTTCACGTATTGCTGAAGCCTGGCTTGGAGAATTTTGAGCATTACTTTACTAGCACGTGAGATGAGTGTAACTGTGCAGTAGTTTGAGCATTCTTTGGCATTGCCTTTCTTTGGAATTGGAATGAAAACTGACCTTTTCCAGTCCTGTGGCCACTGCCGAGTTTTCCAAACTTGCTGGCATATTGAGTGCAGCACTTTCACAGCATCATCTTTCAGGATTTGAAACAGCTCCACTGGAATTCCATCACCTCCACTAGCTTTGTTTGTAGTGATGCTTTCTAAGGCCCACTTGACTTCACATTCCAGGATGTCTGGCTCTAGATTAGTGATCACATCATCATGATTATCTGGGTTGTGAAGATCTTTTTGTACAATTCTTCTGTGTATTCTTGCCACCTCTTCTTATTATCTTCTGCTTCTGTTAGGTCCAGACTATTTCTGTCCTTTACTGAGCCCATCTTTGCATGAAATGTTCCCTTGGTATCTCTGATTTTCTTGAGGAGATCTCTAGTCTTTCCCATTCTGTTCTTAGCAGCAGCTTATCAATTATTTCTTTCATTGTATGTGCCTTTGGTGTCATATCTAAAAGTCATCACCAAACTCAAAGTTATCTGTATTGTCATACATATCCTTCTGTCTTATAGTTTTGTATTCTACATTTAAATCTGTGATTCATTTTGAGTTAATTTTTGTGAAAGGTGTAAAGTTCTTTGCCTAGAATATATTCCTAATACTCGCATAGCACAAGGTAATAAAGTTTCACTGTTCATATGTAATTTTTCAAGGAGTAATTTAAGTAGAATTTCAGCTTTGGGTGCTGGTGGTGGAGCTGGAGCTTCTCCCTTGAGTCTTAGAGAGAAGTGTTCTTCTTTTCTGATTTAAAGACCAGAGTAATAAACACACTATGAAGACTCTTTATTTTAGATTATTCACACTAAGGCTTGTGAGTGATACAAGCATGAGAATGAGAAAGATAAATGTAAAATCTATGCTAGTTTTCTGGTGATTATAAAGAAGTGCTCAGCTTGTTGTCTTCTGATTTGTGCTAGCATTGGTATATCTGATATTAGTAATCAGAACAAACATTGATTAAAGGGTTGAAATGTTATGCTTTATTATGATGATGTATAAAGTGCTGAGATGATTGCTAGAATCAAAATTGAGAAAATTAGAGCAAGTATATCACCTGATTTACTATTTAGGAATAGGCTGTGCAATTGCATAAGTGAATATATAATATCATGATTTGATGTGTGGATAAGTGACGAGGGGCTTGGCAGGAATAGTCTTCTCTGGATCTCCTATAAAGTTGGGAGAAACAGTACTAATATGGATAGTCTTCAAATCAAAAATAAAATCCTAAGATATGGTTTATTGTGTAGTGTGATGAAATGGAACTTTATTCACATCAGATGAGATTCCTATTGTGTTATTACATCCTGTTTTATGAAAAAATAATAGATAAATAATTACTGGGGCTTAACTGAATGACAGGAAGAAAGCGAAAGCAAAGAATAGAGTAGGAATTTACTGAGAATCCTTTTCAGATTCATTTGATTGGGTGTATCAATATAATGAATGACAAGGAGGGGATTTTTAAATTAATTTATTTTTTAATTCAAGGATAATTGCTTTACAGAATTTTGTTGTTTTCTGACAAACCTCAGCATAAATCAGCCATGGGTATATATATATTTTTAATGACTGCTATTTCTCAGAAAAATATTTGAACTCATGATTGTTGATGTTATTCAGTCACCAAGTCATGTCCAACACCTTGCCACCCCATGGACTGCAGCACCCTAGTCATCCCTGTCCTTCACTATCACCCAGAGTTTGCTCAAACTCATGTCCATTGAGTCAGTGAGGCCATTCAACCATTTCATCCTCTGCCACCTCTTTCTCCTCCTGCCCTCAATCTTTCCCAGAATCAGGGTCTTTTCCAATGAATTGGCTCTTTGCATCCGGTAGCCAAAGGACTAGAGCTTCAGCTTCAGCATCAGTCCTTCCAGTGAATATTCAGGGTTGATTTCCTTTAGGACTGATTGGTTTAATCTCCTTGAAGTTCAAAGGACTCTCAAGAGTCTTCTCCAACACTATAACTCAAGACAATTCAAAAGCATCAATTCTTCGGCACTCAGCCTTCTGCGTGGTCCAACTCTCACATCCATACCTGGCTACTGGAAAAACGATAGCTTTGACAAGATGGACATTTGTTGGCAAAGTGACATCTCTGTGTTTTAATATGTTGTCTAGGTTTATCATAGCTTTTCTTCCAATAGCAAGTTCCTTTTAATTTCATTGATGCAGTCACCATCTGCAGTGATTTTGGAGCCCAAGAAAAAAAAAATATAAAACTGTCTCCACTTTTTCCCCATCTATGTGCCATGAAATGATGGCATCGGATGCCATGGTCTTCATTTATTGAATATTGAGTTTTAAGTCAGTTTTTTCACTCTTTTCTTTCACCTTGATCAAAAGGCTCTTTACCTCATGTTAGGACATATAAATGCTGTGGTTATCGCTTTGAATAACATAGTGATTCTGATGTTTCACATTTCTCGAAAAGTAGAAGTTTCATTGTCCTATGTGAATAAAAAGACAGGAAAAAATATAGATGTCCCTTTGATGTATAAATACCAAATAGTCCATTTTAACGTCATAGTAGATATAGGTTACAGAAAGAAAAGAATTATTGTGTCTGATATGTAGTTTATGACTTGAAATAGTCTTGTTAGAATTTGTAAGATTAAGATTCAAAGTGTGAAAGTCACTCAGTCGTGTCTGACTCTTTGTGACCCCATGGATTATACAGTCCATGGAATTCTCTGCCAGGATACTGGAGTAAGGAGCCTTTCCCTTCTCCAGGGGATCTTCCCAACCCAGGGATCAAACCCAGGTCTCCCACATTGCAGGCAGATTCTTTACCAGCTGAGCCACAAGGGATTAACAGAGAGTCAAAATTTTATCATGATGAAATATTTGATAAGACTGATAAATAAGCAAATGATTTTGCTGTCAATAAGTAGTGGATGGGATTTTTGGATATGGGTCATTAATATACTTAAATTAGAAACACAGTGCTGGTTTTTCATTGCATTGATCATAGCTACTAATCCCATATGAGACTAAGGTAAAGTCGCTCAGTTGTGTCCGACTCTCTGAGACCCCATGGACTGTTGCCTACCAGGCTTCTCCATCCATGGGATTCTCCAGGCAAGAAAACTGGAGTGGTTTACCATTTCCTTCTCCAGGGGATCTTCCTGACCCAGGGATTGAACCCCGGTCTCCTGCGTTGGAAGCAGATGCTTTAACCTCTGAGCCTCCAGGGAAGCTGGGGACGATAGTGATGAGATGTATTTATTTATTTATTTTTGTATCTGAAATTATTATTTTATTTTATTTATTTTTTAATTGAAGGATAATTGCTTTACAGAATTTTGTTGACTATTAGTACCATAGGACCCAGCAATCCCACAACTGAGCATATACCCTGAGAAAACTATAATTCAAAAGACACATACCCCTATGTTCATTCCTCACTATAATAACCAGGACATGGAAGAAACCTAGATGTCCATCAACAGATGGAAAATTTTGAGCATTACTTTGCTAGTGTGTGAGATGAGTGCAATTGTGTGGTAGTGTGAACATCTTTGGCATTGCTTTTCTTTGGGATTGGATTGAAAACTCACCTTTTCCAGTCTTGTGGCCACTGCTGAATCTTCCAAATTTGCTGGCATTGAGTGTAGCATTTTCACAGCATCATCTTTTAGGATTTGAAATAGCTCAACTGGAACTCCATCACTTATGGCTGTTAGTATTTGTTAATATACTGAAGTACTCTTATGTTGTGTGCAAAAATATTTGTAATTGTTTTATTTTCCCCTTGAAATCATCCCTTGATCTTTGGGTAGTGTTATTCATTGTTTGTGTGTGTGTGTATGTTTGTGCTCAGTCGTTTCTGACCATCTGTGGCTCAAAGGACTGTCCCTCAGGTTTCCTCTGTCCATTGAATTTTCCAGGCAAGAATACTGGAGAGGGTTATCTCTTCCTACTCCAGGGTACCTTTCTGATCAAGGGGAAAAATTAATTAAATTTAGAAAACTAACTGACGTATGTTTAAAAAAAAAAAGTATATTCTTAAAAAATAAAGTCAAGCACTGGAAGGCAAAATAGAATCCTAATAACAAAAATAAACTAAAGGAGAATAATAGCAAAGAATAAGAAATACAGAGAACTAACAGGCATACTAGAAAAATAAACCTATAAATGAAACAACTACCAGAAGGTAAAACAGAACCACAGTAGCAAAAAAAAAAAAAAAAAAAAACAAACCACACAGAAAAAGACTCGACTGGCTGGGGGTTTGGGGGCCCCTTATGCAGGGTTGTCAGGGGTGGGGCTTAGGTGGGGACTAGACCTATACACAGGATGCATGCAGCTGGTAATGGCCCAGGGTTTTGGGTGTTGGCAGGGCCTAGGCTTGATGAGGATGGAGAGGGCCCCAGAGTGCCTCCAGCCTCCGAGTGCAGAGGATCAGGCCTGGGCCCTCAATTGGCTGCCCAGACTGAGTGGTGGGGGGTTGTTGCCCCGGTTCGCTAACCCCCAAGGACCCCTCCCCATCAGACTCAGCACTTCCTCTTCCCCACTCCCTCTCACACCCCCAAGACCCATGTGAGCAAAGGTTGCCCCGGAGCAGGGATGACCAGGCCCAGGGTCTCAGCAGACACCTAAGTGTCTAGTGGGTGAGGAGAATGCCCAGCATATTCTCCTCTGATCCTCCAAACCCCTGAAGGTACCCTCTTCCCTATTCCCTTGATCCTCTCAATGTAATTGTGCCTCTCCAGGCATGGCAACCCTTCTCCCGGTCACCTTCAGGCGGGCTGGTCTCCACCATCCTCTGCTGCTTCTCCCTGCTCACTCCCCTCGGCCTTGTACCATGCCTCTGGGGGTTCCTCCCATCCACCAGGGTGTCGAGGTTCTCCACCAGCGTCCAGCAGATGCCCTAGCTGTGGGGGCACTTGGACTCTGCTTGCTCCCCATCTGCCGTCTTGGCTCTGCCCCTTTGCAATCCTCATTATTTTTCTTTCCTAGAAGTTCTATCTAATTCTTAATCTACTTGGTTGTTTTAAAACTTTGCTGTCCCTAAATGCTTGTTTTCATGTCATTTTAATGCCTTAAACTGTATTAAACATTTTTTACTAACCAAGTATCTGATAATCCAAGGTGCTAGACACAATGCAGCTATCTTCTTGTTTCCTCTCGTTCTCATTCATGGAGTCTTATTCTCCTGTGTGACTTTGTGAGTTTTGACAAACGCAGCTCCTTCTTTTTTTTTTTAGGTTGTTTCACTGCTTTGAGCCCTGAGCAGAAGCTCAGATCCTCCAGAAGCACCACACCAACCACAGGATAAGAGTTTTAATCATTAAAATGGTTTGAAACCTAGCTCTAATCCTGTCAGAAGAATGGCTTCTACTCAGGAATATTCAAGGAATTTTCTTCCTGGTATTGATATCACTGCAGGCCAGTTCTCTTGCTGATCTCTTAGTTGTCATGTACCCTTATTCTGAGATTGTAATCCTTTGGGGCTCTAGCTTTATAGGTGTCTCCATGACACTCCTCACTTGGGGTGTGTCCTAGCTTTTCTGTGCCCCTCCCAGATCCTGAGCTGTTGTAAAATGGAGGTTTGTGGTCCCAGATTCCACAGCTCTGCTTGCGTACTTTCCAGGTTCCAGCTTTCAGTAAAGGTTTAGCCTCTCTGTGCTTTTCAGCAGTAATGCTTCATCAGTAGCTGTGGTGTGTATGGAAGCCATTAGAAGAGACCCCTGTGCAGGGTCCCTGAACCCTGGGAAGCTCCTGTCCTGGTCTGACAGAGGCAGCATGGAACAGAGGTGGGAGGACTGAAAGGCAGGGGGAGACTGGACTGGGAGGCTACTGGGCAGCTGGAACACGTAGGGCTGTCTGAGGGTGTCGCAAGTTTGTGCATTCATAGTGCACTCACCGTTGTGGGGCTCTGGCTCAGGTGAGCAGCCCGCGTGCTCTGGAGGTCCTGGCTGTAATGGCCTTGAGAAGCTTTGTTAATCTCTCTACATTGTCTATCTGTGACATGTGGATGCTGTGCACGAGGACCTCGGGGACCTTGTAGGAATGCCAGGAGAATCCAGAGCTGGAACACTTAGTCGTGCAATGGGGGCCCTAGGTAATTTGCATCCACGTCCACTCTCTCCTTGCACCGAGCTCACAGAGGCATCAAGTGCTCTCTGCTCCGCAGACCTAACCACAGAGGGAGCTGCATGAGCTGGTCGGTGCCCTGCAAACCCTGCCCCCAGCAGTCAGGGGGTTCGGGTGGGATTGAGAGAGTAGCCTGGAGCTAGAACCTCCCTGAGCATTGGCACCTGGGAGAGGCAGGACACAGAGCCATGAGTGCCCAGCCTGACATAATGTCACCTGGGCCAGAACCTCCGGGTGACACACAGAGCCCTGCCTCATCTCTCAGCCATGGACCCTCTGACTACACTGGGTCCCCACGGCCTACCTCCCTTTTCTTTCTCAGCAGCTCTGCCTCTTGTCCTTAGCAGTGTGGTCTTGGCTAAATAACTTAGCCCCTTCATGGCCCCCACCCGGGGTTCACTGTGACAATGGACCCAACCTGGAAGAGGGATGTGGATTACACTGGTTCCACTTTACACTGTGGGGTCCAGGTGAGATGAGCAGAGAATAGGGTGGTCCTGGGGCTATCACCCTCAGGTTGGACAGCTGTCGTGTTAACCTGCGAAGTGGGATCCCAGAGTTCTTCTCACCCAGGAGGCCCTTTCTGGAGCATGAGGACCATTCCATCCTTCAGAGCCAGCCAAAGACCATGTTCCCAGAGAGCCCCTAGCTCAAAGGCCATGCCCTCCCTAAGGATCTATTACAGCATTCTCAGGAGGAAGAGCAACGGCACCTGAGCTCTGATGGCAAGTTATTCTAAGAAAGCACATCTCCCTCCTCTGGAGAAATGGCAGTTGCCAGAGGGCTGACCCCAACTCCCTGTCCCCTCTTCCAGGGCCTGCTCCTCTCACTGGGGTGTCTCCCTCATATTTCCACTGACCCCAGGCCTGGAGACAGAGCAGAGCCCTGCCTGATGTGTACTCTGCATGTCACACAACTGGGCTGAACATTAGGGTGCTCTCTGCTGTGAGCCCAGCAGGCCCGGGCTGTCAGTGTCCTCTCTTGCAGGTCCCTGTGTTATAATGCAGATTCTCTGGGAGAGGAAAACCTGTTACATGACAACCCTTTGGTAAAAATGTGACCAGGAGCTCAAGCCTTCTGATAGCCAGTGGTAGGCAACAGCTCCAGGGAAACAGAAAGGGAAGAATCTGCACAATGCATGAACTGCTAGATGTCAAAGAATCTGCTTTATTGTTTGGCCAACTCAAAATGCACTGGCCACCATGGGGATGGCCTAGCACTACCTGCTCCTGGCTAGTGACCCCAGAGCCTTAGAATGCTCGGTCACTTACACTTTCTGCATTCATTACGGGTCAGAACAGCCTGACCTGTCAGCATGCGGGAGCCACTCACCACCCGCAGGGTGTGACACAGGGCAGATGTGCAGAACAGGTTAGTGATCTACATGTCACTTGAGAAAGTCTTCACATTTGTGTCATTTCAAGGGCCTTGGGATGCTGGGACTGCCCCTGTCCTGGGACTGGGCAGAAGGTAACCTCCAGGAAACTGGAGCCAAACTGAAACTGTGGAAGACAATGCAAACAGATTCAAACTGGCAATAAATGGAGCCCTCGATCCTGCCCCCAAGGGAGAGGTAAGCTAAGAGTGACTGCAGGCCACCTCACTGCAGAGCACCCGCTTGTGCACAGTCTCACAGGAAGCCACATCAAGCTGCCAAACTGGCTTCCAGAAATGGACCCAGCGAGGTTAAGTGTCTTGCCAAGTGTCACATTTTGAGGAGACTTAGGACTTTTCCCTAGACATGCAGGGTCCCCATTGCTGTGTCCCCCTGAGTTGCCAGAGGGTGAGGGCAGTAGGCAGTGGGTGAGGTACCGAGATACTCCCAGCAGAGCACCCACCACACAACTATTCCTACAGACAGCAGGACAGCCAGTTTGGAGGAGATGATCTAAACACAGGCTGTTAGCCTTTTGATAGCAGTATTAATGCCTCTCTAGGCATGTCACCTGACCAGGCTGCAGAAGTGAAGCAGTGGAGGGACTCTGCAGCCATAGGCTCTCATAGTCACATGCCTGGCTGCTTGCCTGTGTGTCACGGAGACACTAGGGAGCTAATTTTGCAACTGCTGGGTACCAA
The DNA here is from genome assembly GCA_917880005.1 of Nanger dama. Taxonomy (NCBI): domain Eukaryota; kingdom Metazoa; phylum Chordata; class Mammalia; order Artiodactyla; family Bovidae; genus Nanger; species Nanger dama. The sequence continues at coordinate 3,931,694 of CAKJTW010000075.1, forward strand.
GCACCCTTATATACCTCACTTCATCTTCAGGAACCCTTCTGAGGATAAACAAATTGAAGCGCACATGAGGTCAAAGTATTTTCTCATTCCAGCCAGCAAGTAAGTACCAGATGTGCCTTCCTTCAAATAATGTGTTGTTTCCATTCTCATTCCTGCCTTCTTAGCAGGTAGTGGTGCTGGACCCTTCATTATCTGCTCCATCCTCATCAGCATCTCAGCATCCTCCTTATCACCATGTCATTATCATTCTTACTGTCCCAGTCACTCTCATCCTTATTAAACAGCATCATTACTATCATTATCCTCATCACCACCATAGTCATCTACCGTCATCAATACCACCATCATCTTCCTTCTCTTCTTTACCATTTTCACCATCACCATGATCACCATCACACCATCAGCAACTGGTTTCTCACTGCTCTTAAGATAAAGACTAAGATCTTTAACCTAATTCCTGAGACCAGGGACAGCCCATTCCTTATCCCTCCCTCCCTCTTCAGTCTCTAAACTCCAGCTCACTTGCCTCCTGTTGACTCCTTAAATGACACAAGAACCTTGCCCCCTGGGAATACTATTGCCCACTTTGCAGATCAGCCAATGTCAGCTTGAAAGACTCTTGACACCTAGAATGGAACACAGCTCTCTGTTTTATACTCATATATTGCTCCTTATTTCTTTTACATGACTTACCACAATTTGTCTGAGTTTTCTTGCATGACTCATGTTTAACTTTGCTATTAGAATCAGCTCCATGGAAGTAAGAGTTCAGTTTGTCCTGCTTTCCAGCATACTCCTCAAGCCAGTCTTGCAGAGAGTTCATGTAAATGTGAAGCTGGGGGTTAAACGGCTTGATCTGAAGGCCAGTGGACTTAGACAAAATTTAAAATGGGAGAGCCGGTTTCCACTTGATAAGTGAAGGTAAAAGGGGAGGTACTAGGGAGTCTGGGACAGAGTGGATGGCATAAATGTTGAGGGGCCACAGCCAGCAATAGTGAAAAGAGTCGGTACAAGGAAACCTGCATACCCAAGAGCATGCAGACCATGACTTGAACATGGTCTGACATACAAGCTTGCTAAGACAATGACAAACAGTTTAATCGTGTAATCTCATGGCAAGACTCAGTGCAACATATTGATGGAGGAAAGAGGAGGGAAAACCCCAACTGGGCATGAAAATGCAAAACAGGAGAAGAGAGAAGATCCAGAGGCAGAGTAAAGGACTCTGGGCTCATCTATCAAAAACACATCAAAACTACAACTACACGTAGAGTGACTCTTGCTGAAATTGATCTAGGGACTAGAACAGCTCTTCTACAACCAAAGAAAAGACAGATTCACATGGAGTCTAGTAGGAAGAGGGGAAAAGTGACCTGGTCTGGACACAATGGGGACAAAGAAGATTCAGGGATATCAGGGACTTGGGAATCCTCCTTGGGAAGTGAGGTATTCAAGTCACTTCAGCCCTGGCATCCAACACTTAGAAGATAACCCCCTTAGCTGATTTTAAAACCACTGGGGCTAACCTGAGGGCTGTTAGAAACTAAGAGTCCACTTCTCAAGAGTGCACACACAGACTTGCTTTTTCCTCATCACAGTGCTAAGGCAACATACTGAAAATTGCCTGGTGGGCTGCAGGGCCACCCCAGTGAAGCTCCCGTCTAGTGCCAGGGTTCTCCTCCATCTCCTCTTGTTCTGGCACTGCTTTCCACTAAAAGCAGAGTCTACTGTTGCTAGTGAGAATGCATATACTTCTGAGGAACAGGTCTAGTTCTAACCCTTGCCCTGCCTCTGAACAGGGCAGGGGCAGCCAATGACATCTTGGGATTTGTGAAGTGGGAGGGGGGAATCCTGCATACACTCCAGAGGGAGTGAAGCTAGCTCCAGGGCAGAGAACACCAACACCTGAGCTCCCGGCCCTGTGAAAATCTGATAGGGGGTGAGGACAGCTCAGTGTTGCGGCACCGATCCCTCTGGCCCTGACCAAGGCACTAAGCAAGACACAAACACTGAGGGATAAGGTGAAACCAGCCCATAAGTGCAGGCCAAGCTCTCAGGCCCTGCCATGTCCCAAACCAAGATGTAAACTACCGTTATAACGGGGAGAAATTAAGATCCCCCAGGGCCCCTGCTCCAGCTCCTCAACCATTGACTCTACCCCCCGAGAGGGCAGTGACAGCCCCTGTTGATACCTAGCTCTGGTTCTAGCCCCTCGTGCTCCAGCCCTACCTCCCACCTAAGGTGGCAAGATGTTCACTTCAGATCTAGCTGTCCCACCAAAGACAATGGGCACACACAGACTGCATAGGGACACTTCCACATAAGAGCACCCCTTCAAGACCTGGAAAGTAACTGTTTCACCTAATTTCATACAGACATAGAAAGTTAAAATGAAAAGACAAGGAATATGTTAAAAAAGAGAAAAAAAACCTGGAAAAATATGCAAATAAAAAAGATATAAATATCAATAATTTACCGGAGTAAGAGCTCAAAGAAATAGTAATAAGAATGCCAACTAAATTGGGTAAAAGATTAGAGGAACATGGTGAGAATGTTAACAGAGAACTATAAAGTATAAAGGAGAATAATTCAGAGATGAGGAACACAATAACTGAAATGAAAAACACACTGCTGCTGCTGCTGCTGCTAAGTCGCTTCAGTCGTGTCCGACTCTGTACGACCCCATAGACGGCAGCCCACCAGGCTCCCCGTCCCTGGGATTCTCCAGGCAAGAACACTGAAGTGGGTTGCCATTTCCTTCTCCAGTACATGAAAGTGAAAAGTGAAAGTGAAATCGCTCAGTCGTGTCCAACTCTCTGCGACCCCATGGACTGTAGCCCACCAGGCTCCTCCATCCATGAGATTTTCCAGGCAACAGTACTGGAGTGGGGTGCCATTGGCTTCTCCAGAAAAACACACTAGAGGGAATCAAAAGCGGATTAGGTAATACAGAAGAACACATAAACAAACTAGAAGATACAATAGTGAAAATCACACATTTGAAACAAGAAACAGAAAACATACTTGAAGAAATGAGGCTAGTTTAAGGGACCTCTGGGACAACATTAAGTGTTCTGATATTTGCATTAAAAGGGTGTCAGAAGGAGGAAATACAGAAATAAATAGAAACTGTATTTGATGAAGTTATGGCTCAAAACTTGCTGACACTAAAGAAGGAAACAGACATATAGGTACAGGAAGCAGAGAGGATCCCAAGCAAGATGAACTCAAAGAGACCCACATGAGGACATATAATTAAAATAGCAAAAGTTAAAATTAAAGAGATCATTTGAAAGGCAATAAGAGAAAAAGAATCATAAGTAGAAGAACCCAATAAGGTTATTGGTTGATTTTCTGCAAAAACTGCAGACTAGGCAGGACAGGAGTTATCTGATGTATTTAGAGTGCTGAAAGAAAAGAAAATACAACCTAGGATGCTTCTACCCAGTAAAATTATCTTTCATATTTGACGGATAAAGAGCTTCTCAGACAAGCAAAATCTAAGAGTTCATCAATATTAAACCCACCTTATATGAAGTGTTAAAGGGTCTTTTTATGTGAAAAAAAGACTACAGCAAGAAAGAAAATGTAGGTGGAAGATCTTTCCACCAGTAAAGGCAAATATATAGTAAAGGCTGTGGATTAACCACTTAAATAAGTTTAACAAAGATTAAAAAATACAAATTGTAAAAGCCAATTGTAAGTGCAATAAACAATTATAGGATAGAATGATAGTGTAAAATACGGCATTGAAAACACAAAACTTGAAGAAGGGAGTAGAAAGTGTAAAGCTTTTAGAATATGCTTGAACTTGAATGACTATCAGTTTAAAACAAGAAGGATTAGTTATAGTCAGCATATATGAACTACATGATAACCACAAATCAAAACCTTCAATATAAATACAAAAATCAGAAAGGGCCACAAGTGTTAATGCTAGAGAAATCATCAGATTACAAGTGAAGAAACTAAAAGAGGAAAAGAACAGAGGATAACTACAAAAAGCCAACCAGAAAATAAGTAAGTGGCATTAAATACATATTATCGATAATCATTTTTAAATGCCAATGAAATAAATGCTCCAAGCAAAAGACACAGGGTGGGTGACTGGAACTGAAAAAAGAGAAAAACAAGATTCATCTATATGCTGCCTGCTGCTGCTGCTGCTGCTGCTGCTAAGTCGCTTCAGTCGTGTCCAACTCTGTGCGACCCCATAGATGGCAGCCCACCAGGCTCCCCCGTCCCTGGGATTCTCTACAAGAGACTAACTTCAGAGGTAAAACACACAGACTGAAACCAAGGAGATGAAAAATGCAAATGCAAACAAAAGAGACAGTGGAATAACAATATATCATTCAAAGAAGAATTTAAAACAAAGTTTACAATAAAACACAAAGATATAGAAAACAGACTTACGGACATGGGGAGAGGGAAGAAGAGGGTGAGGTGTATGGAAAGAGTAACATGCAAACTTACATTACCATATGTAAAATAGATAGCCAACGGGAAGGAATTTTTTGTATGGCTCAGGGAAACTCAAACAGGGGCTCTGTATCAATCTAGAGGGGTGGGATGGGGTGGGAGATAGGAGGGAGGTTCAAAAGGAAGGGGATATATGTATACCTATGGCTGATTCATGTTGAGGTTTGACAGTAAACAACAAAATTCTATAAAGCAATTTATCCTTCAATTAAAAAAATTAGTTAAAAAGAAAAAAACACAAAGAAAGGCATTATATTATGGTAAAGAAATCAATAGAAGAAGATATAATATTTCTAAACTCATTCGCCCAATACAGAAGCACCTAAATAAACAGACACAAAGGAGAAACTGACAATAAAATAACAATAGAAGACTTTAATGCCCCTTTCACATCAATGGACAGATATCCAGATAAAAAATCAATAAGGAAACATTTGTCATCAATGACATAGTCAATCAATTGGACTTAAAAACTATCTCCAGAACATTCCATTAAAAAATAACAGAATGCACATTTTCACATGTACATGGAGTGTTCCCCAAGATAAATCACAGACCACAATAAGATTCAACAAATATAAAAGAATAAAAATTATTTCAGGTATCATTTCCAACCACAACAATATGAAACTAGGAATCAACTACAGGAAGAAAAATTGGAAAACAACCAAACATGTGGAGACTAAAAAATATACTGCTAAAATCTCAAAAGGTCAACAAAGAGATAAAAGAGGAAATCAAAAAATACCTTAAACCAAATGAAAAACTGTTTTCCAAAATCTATGGGACTCAGCAAAAGCAGTTCTAAGAAGGAAGTTTATAGCAACACAGGCATACTTTAAGAAATAAGAAAAATATCAAATAAGCTAATCTATCATCTAAAGAAATCAGGAGAAGAAGAAAGCCCAAAGTCAGCAGAAAGAAAGAAACAATAAAGATCAGAGAGGAAGTAAATAAAATAGACCAAAAACATTAATGAAAAAAGGAACTGCATGTTTTGGAAAGATGGACAAAATTGATAAATCTCTAGCAGGCTCATTAAGGAAAAAGAGATATATAAATACACAAAATGAGGGGGGAAAAGAGGAGAAATTATAACCAATATCACAGAAATATAAAAAAATAAAATAATAAGAGGATACTAGAACAACAAATTGCCAACAAACTAGACAACGTAGAAAAAAAAATGGATAAATTCCCAGAACCATACAATCTTCCAAGACTGAATCAGAAAGAACAGATAATCTGAATGGATGAGTAGTGAAACTGAATCAATAATCAAAAACTCCCAACAAACAAAAGTCACAGGGGAATTCCACCAAACATATAAAGAAAAGTTAACACCTATCATTCTCAAATTATTTTAGAAAAAAAGAGGAGAAAATACTCCCAAGATCATTCTACAAAGCTACCATTACCCTGGTACCCAAAACATACAAAACACTGAGCCACCAGGGAAGCTCAAAAATACTGAAGTGGGGAGCCTATACCTCCTCCAGCAGATCTTCCCAGGCCAGGAATTGAACCAGAGTCTTCTGCATTGTAGGTGAATTCTTAATCAGCTGAGCTACCAGGGAAGCCTGTTACAAAACACTGTAAGATAGGAAATTAAAGTCCAATATTCCTGATGACTCTTGATGTAAAATTCTCAACAAAATGTTAGCAAACAAAATCAAGCAATATATAAAAGAATCATACATCATGATCAAGTGAGACTTATTCAGGAATATAAGGATGGTTCAATATCCACATCAATCAACGTGATACAGCACATTAACAAAAAGAATGACCAAGAGTTACATGATATAGATAGAACATAACTCAATATAATAAAAGCCATTTATGACAAACCCAGAGCAAGCATCATACTCAAAAGGTAAAAACTGAAACCTTTCCCTCTAAAATTAGGGACAGAACAAGAATGCCCACTGTCACCATTTCTATTTTACCTAGTATTGGAAGTCCTAGCCACAGGACTCAGACAAAAGAAATTTAAAAGGCATTCAAATTGGAAGGGAAGAAATAAAACTGTCACTATTTGCAGATGACATGACACTATGTATGCTGCTCCTGCTGCTGCTAAGTTGCTTCAGTCGTGTCTGACTCTGTGCGACCCCATAGATGGCAGCCCACCAGGCTCCCTCGTCCATGGGATTTTCCAGACAAGAGTACTGGAGTGGGTTGCCATTGCCTTCTCTGATAGAAAACCTTAAAGTCTCTACTAAAAACCTATTATAACTAATGAATGAATTCAGTAAAGCTGCAGGATATTAGATACATATACAGAAATTGGTTGTTTTGTATATGTACTAATGAACTATCAGAAAGAGAAAGCAAAGAAACAATCCCATTTTACATTCACATCAAAAAGAATAAAATACCTAGGAATAAACTTAACCAAGGAGGTAAGAGACCTATAGTTTGAAAACTATAAGACACTGATAAAATTGAAGGTGATAACAATAAATAGGTAGATATTTTGCATTCATGATTGGTAGAATTACTATTGTTAAAGCAAGCACACTCCCCAAAGTAACCTACAGATTTAGTGCAATACTTATCCAATTACCGAAAGCATTTTTCACAGAACTGTAACAAATGATCCTAATCTATGGGCGAATTTTATTCTGAATAGTCAAAGCAATCTTAAGAAAACGCAAACAAACAAAGCTGGAGGTATCACTCCCCTTGACTTCAGAGTATAATTCAAAGCTGCAGTAATCAAAACAGTATGGTACTGGCACAAAAATGGATGCATAAATCAATGGACTAAAATAAACAGCCCAAATATAAACCCACTTAGCTATGGTCAATTAATCTACAACAAAGGAGTCAAGCATATACAGTGGAGAAAAGACAGTTTTTTTAATAAGTGGTGCTGTGAAAACTGGACAGCTACATGTAAACGAATGAAATTTAAACATTTTCTTATACCACATATACAAATAAAATGGCTTAAAGACCTAAGTATAAAATAACAGCATTAAACTCCCAGAAGAAAACATACAGTCTTAGTAATATATTTTTGGATCTGTTTCCTCAGGTTTCCAAAGGGAAACAAAAACCACAATAAACAAGTGGGACCTAATTAAACTTAAAAGTTTTTGCACAGTTAAAAATACCCTCAAAAAGAACCAAAAGGCAGCCTATAGCATGGGAGAAGATATTTGCAAATGATATGTCTGATAAGAGATTAATGATATGCAAAATATATAAACAGCTCATACAACTCAAAACCAAATCATCAAAACAAAGCAATTCAATTAAGAAACGAGCAGAGGGCCTGAAGAGACAGTTTCCCAAAGAAGACATGCAAATAGTCAACAGGAACATGAAGAGATGCTCATCACTAATTATCAGGGAAATGCAAATCAAAACCACCATGAGATATCACTTCACACCTGTCAGCATGGCTACCATGAACAAAATCTACAAATAGCAAATATTGGCAAGAATGTAACAAGCAACAAACATTGGTGAGGATGTAGAGAAAAGGGAATCTTAGTTCATGGCTGATAAGAATGTAAATTGGTACAACCACTACAGAAAACACTATGAAGGTTCCTAAAAAAAAAAGTAAAATTGCCATATGGTTTAAGCAATTCCACTTAAGGGTAGATATCTAAAGAAAACTAAAATACTAATTTGAAAAACACATGCACTCCAATGTTCATAACAGCAGGACTTACACCAGCCAAAATATGGAAGCAATGTAAGCGTAACTTGACAAATGAATGGATAAAGATGTGGTATATATACATACAATGGAATATTATAAATCATGTGAAAAACTATGATTGACCCGGGAGGATATTATGTGCTTTTGAAGTAACCCAGACAAAGATGAATTTGTATGTTTTCAGTTATATGTGAAACCTAAAAAGGAAACAAACTAATGAAAATAACAAAACAGAAACAGTGTCATAGATGCAGGAAACAAAATAGTGGTTACCAGTGAGGAGAAGATTGAAAGGAAAGGCAAGGTAGGGATAAGGGCTTAAAAGGTACAGAGTATTCTGTACAAAATAAATATAATGCAAAGGTGTGTTATATAATATATATATAACCAATATTTTACAGTAACTTTAAATGGATGGGAATACCAGACCTCCTTACCTGTCTCCTGGAGAAACCTGTATGCAGGTCAAGAAACAACAGTTAGAACTGGACATGGAACAACTGACTAGTTCAAAATTGGAAAATGAGTATGATAATGATGTATATTGTCACCATGCTTATGTAACTTATATGCAGAGTACATCATATGAAATATCTGCCTGAATGAATCGCAAGCTGGAATAAAGACTGCTGGAGGAAATACAACCACCTCAGATATGCAAATACCACTCTAATGGCAGAAAATGAAGAATAACTAAAAGCCTTTTAATAAGGGTGAAAGAGGTGAGTGAAAAAGCTATCTATCTTTAAATTTAGCATTCAAAACAGTAAGATCATGGCATCTGATCTCATCACTTCATGGCAAATAGGAGGGGAAAAAGTGGAAGGAGTGATAGATTTCATTTTCTTGGACTCCAAATTTACTGTGGATGGTGACTTCAGCTATGACATTATTAATAAAAAATGCTTGCTCCTTGGAAGAAAATCTATGACAAACCTAGACAGCATATTAAAAACAGAGACATCACTTTCCTGACAAAGGTCCACATAGTCAAAACAGTGGTTTTTCCAGTAGTCATGTACAGATGTGAGAACTGGACCATAAAGAAGGCTAAGGCCTGAAGAATAGATGCTTTCAAATTGTGGTGCTGGAGAAAACTCTTCAGAATCCCTAGGAATGTAAGGATATCATACCAGTCAATCCTAAAGAAAATCAACCCTGAATATGCATTGAAGGACTGAGGCTGAAGCTGAAGCTCCAATACTTGGCCACCTGATGAGAAGAACTGACTCATTGGAAAAGACCTTGATGCTGGGAAAGATCAAAGGCAAAAGGAGAAGGGAGTAGCAGAGGATGAGATGGTTAGATAGCATCACTGACTCAATGGACGTGAATCTGAGCAAACTCCAGGAGATAGTGAAAGACAGGGAAACCTGGTGCTCTGCGGTCATTGGGGTCACAAAGAGTCAGTCACAACTTAGGTACCAAAGAACAACAACAGCAATCATAACTATTTCAAATCACTATGCTGTGCACCTGAAACTAATATGACACTGTAAATCAAATATACTTCTAGTTTTAGAAGAAGCCAGAGGGGAGGTCTGCACCTGTCCCAGCATATTGCAGGCCTATAGAGAGAGGCTGTGTGGGGCAGTGGTTACTGTCATGGATTCTAGAGCCTGCTAGCTTGGCCCAGTCCTGATACTGAACCTGCCTGCAGGTCACTTTCCCTCTCAGGGCTGTTTCTTCCTTATCTGTGAAAGGGGTCTGGACAGTCTATCCCCCAGGTGGCCATGAAGCCTCCTTTCCAGGTGTCCATAGCCTTCCCAGCACCTTGCCACTGCTCACAGCACCCTTCTCATCTCCGCACTTAACCAGTTCAAAGTGGTGGCAACACTGTCATAGGCACAGGCTAAAGACTATCTTCTGTATTTCCTTGAAAACATACTGGGGTTGGGCAGGCAGTATAATGCTAGGGTTCTGACTGATCAGGAGCAGGACACAGAAGGGCAAGGCACCAGCAGAGCTGGGCCTGCGTCCTAACCCTGCAAGCCCCATATAATGCTGGTTTATCCTCAGTTCAGTTTCCTCACCTGCAAACTAGGAATGCTTATAGTTGTGAAGATGACACGTGGAGTGCATGGAAGGCATCTGTTCCAGTGCCATTCATGCCCTTCTTTCCTCTGAACAAAATCAGATACAGCCTAGATGGTTAGCAGCGAATCTCCTGGACCCCATCTTCACCAAAGTCCCTTTCATCTTCCAGTGTTCGCTGAAAACTGTTTTTCTGCAGCCACTTAATGGGAGACTGCCTTTGTCCTCAGACCACCTGCCTGGAGTGTCCTGTGTCCCACCCTTTGTCCTTCTTAGCATCTGCAACACCTCTGCTGTCCCACACCTGATGCCACCTTTGATCTCAGTCCTTTACCACCTTTCTCTTCCTACTCTGTTCACTTGTTCCAACTTCTCTTCAAAATTTCCAATCTTTTCCTCTATGTCTCTGAATATATTTGGGACAGTCATTATTACCTTTTTCCAGCTTTTTATTGCAGTGATAAATACATAATATCTCAACAAAAGGCCAAGTTAGGAAAGCAGTAATCTCAACAATCTGTTTTGTGACTGTCTAATGGAGTTAAACCTAGTGAGAGCCACAGCAAGGACCACAAATTCCCTGAGAAGTTTATAACAGTAAAACACTACCATCTTTACTGAAAGGGACAAAGAAAGTACAAAATGAAAGTTGGACCCTCAGATTTCTACTACAAGAAGCAACCATATAGGACTATTCCAGTGCAAACATGTGTTACTTTCGTAAAAAAAAAAAAAGGCCATGATAAGCATCCACAATGATCATTTTCTTCATACTATTTATTTATTTATTTCTACATATTTTAATAAGTCTCCATTATTTCAAGTGAATTCAGAATAAAATTTTTAAGCTTTAACAAACTTGGAGGTCCCAAGACAAGTAGATCTCTGCAACCACACATGCCCCGCCCCCCACTCAGAATCTTAAAGATTATATGGAAATCTTAACTGGGTTCAGTCATATAAACTGTCCAGATGGTCTCACCAACACCTTACTCCCTCAGGGCTGCATCCTTGGAGCAGACTCACTGTGCGCAGAACCTACATTCTGAGAACGGGGGAGGGGGTGAGGAGGCTCCATTTGCCCAGATTCAGCTCCAGGGTCAACATGTTATTATATCCTCTTGGTGACATCCTCCAACAGATAAGACTTCAAATTTCAAGTTTAACAGGATGAGACTCTTGGGAACCTTGACGCGTCGTGAATGATTTGGCATTTGAGAAGGCCATTAGTCATTAGAAGTCAGCGGTTGGATCCCCTAAAGACCCATACTCTTGTATAATTCTCTCTTGCTGGGTGTGGGAAAGACCTGTGATTATCCATCCCATGATTACGTCATGTTGTATAATATCAAGTGAGTTTAAGAAAGGGATATTACCTTTGGTGGGCCTGACCTGATCACATGGGGAGTAGGGGCTGGAGGAACAATGAGTGCAAAGTGCACTGGATCTTGAAAGCAAGTTGGCCACATTGGATAACACTTATAGAAGCACCTGACCTCTGAGCATTGGTATATATTCCTTGTATATATTCCTCTGAGCATTGGTATATATTCCCAGTATATATTCCTCTGAGCATTAGTATCTATTCCTTGTACATATGCCTAGTATACATTCCTTTGAGCATTAGTATCTATTCCTTGTACATATGCCTAGTATATATTCCTTTGAGCATTAGTATATATTCCTCGGCATACTGCCATAGCTGTCATGATGACTCCCCAGCTAAATAGGGTCACTGGAGAGGGATCCTATGTGCCCTCTGCTGCCCACCATCAACCTGGGGACTCCCAGCAATGACTACCATCCAGGGACCAGGGGCTACGAGCTCCAGACACCAGTGGCGCTGCTTCTCCCACTGCATGCCTGCCATCCGGTCCAGGTCACGGGTGTGCACGCACAAGGAGACGGTTTCCCAGCATGCCCCGGGGCCCACGCGAGCCGCGGGCAGCTCAGTCGGATCGCAGATGCAGGACCGGCCGGATGGAGATCACGGCAGCCGAGGGCCCAGGGCCAGGCTGGAAGGCAGCCTGCACCATGGCTGTTGTCCTGCTCTGCCTACACTCACTCCTGCCGCACACCAGGGTGGCTGGGACTGCAAGTGAACCAGCAGGGTCTGCCGTGTCATGTGAGTAAGCAGGAGGGTAAGGAGGTCCAGGTCGCTTGCCCTCATGTGTCCCCTCCCTCTGCTCCCCCTGTTCCAATCTCCGCCCTCACAGGAGACAGGTAGGACCTGTACCTGCCCACTGGTTTCTGGAGTCCCGGAGTCTCTGTGGGGCATGAGAGGTGGAGGAAGTGATAGCCCACTTCAGGGTCTTCCTGCTAGATTTCCATTGTCCTCTGTCCAAGGACCAGCGGCCTGCGCTTCCTGTCCTTATTGGCCCCCATACTCTCTTCGTTTGGAGAATGAGGAAGTTCCGCTTCAGAAAGAGAACTGTGAAGCAGAGCATGTTCTGTTTGGCCTCAGTCTCTCTAGAATATGAGGATGGGTGAGAAAGGGTGCCGCCACTTGGTCTCAGTAGCATCACCCTGGAAGGCTTCCGTTTCTGGGACTTCAAAAGCAGTGTGCTAGTTAGGTGAACTAGGTCTGAGAAAGTGTCTGGACCACTGCCCGACCTGGACCTCTGCCCTGGCTAGTGTGCTGATAAACACCTCTGCAGCTGCCTCCCTTCTTGCCCCCTCCAGATCCACAGGCTGCTTCTGTAGCACCACCATCCCCAGCGAAGTTAGGTGGCCTTTTGTCGTGTGAGCCAAAGCATTTCACCCTGGCTCTTGGATTTTCCAGCCTGAAGGGGGAGGATGGGCTGTGGTGGCCTGGGTCCTGTGGATACTGACCTTTGGAGGCACCACAGTCGGCATCCATAGCACAGAGGCTTCATGGCTGGGACTGTCTCTACAGCATGTGGGAAGACCGCTGTAACTGGGAGGATCATCGGTGGCAAGGATGCAGTCGACGAACGCTGGCCTTGGCAAGGAGCTCTTCTCTACCAGGGAAGGTTTGTCTGCGGAGCTTCTCTCATCGGTGACTACTGGGTGATCTCAGCTGCCCACTGCTTCCAACTGTACGTCTCCCCCACAGCCTGCTACTGGGTGGGATGGGGAGGGAACACAGATGGCCAGGACAGAAGGGGATCAAGGCTATCCTAGTCTTTCTTTCTTAGGCTTTGATTATGTTTTGCTGCCACCAAGGGTCTCTGTGTGTGCCCCTGCCTTTCTCTCTGAAGTCCCCTCTCCCTGGAAGGCCATCCCTGATCCTCATCAGACTCCAGTTTCCTGACTGTCTGAATCCCAGGACAGGGGCTGTTTGCCTCATTCTCCCTCTGGACCTTCATACTCTGGTAACACTTGCCAAGATGCTGTTTATCTCGGCTGCATGTAATGCATGTTAATAGCTAAATGGAAATTAACTCTGTGATGATCAGTAAATACTAGGAAGTAGACTTTACTTCCATTTTAAGTGCCTCCAATCTACTCTTTATCTTCCCTAAACTCAGGAGTTAGATATTGTTTGCATTCAACATGGACTCTGATTTCTACATCTTGCCCAGGTCTAGAGAGTCCACAAGATCTCAGCTTTTCCCTCCTTTTGTGAAAATAGCGGAGGATGTGTAGTGTCTCTGGTCACAGGCCAGGCACAAGCTTCAGGCTCTGTGTTGGAACCATAGTCCCAAGGCTTGCCAGAGCTGGGGGCATCCATCAAGTCCTGGTGTGGACGAACATTTTGCCCTCTTCCAACCAGGCAATCCACAGGCCATCTTCAGCACAATTGCTAGAGGCTTCCCTGGGTCCTGATCACTTCCACAGCTGGCAAGTTTCTTTCTGGCGGCATCTTGGAATCCAGCTCTTCTTGTCACTTTTGTTGAAGCATGTGCCTAAGAGGAGCTGTGGTCACCACCACAGGCCACAGTGATGCATAAAGCAGATGGCTTCTGTCCAGAGAAATGGGACAGGGAGTCAAGAGAGTGAACTGCTCCTCAGGTGCATCCTGAGCTTGCTCTGTACCTGGAGCGGGTAGAAAGTATCACCCTCCAAGTCAGGAGTCTAGAGCTGCTGGCATCAGCTGGCTTTGAGATCCTACTTTGGTTCTGTTTATTAATTCAGTGCCCCTAGGTGCCAGGCCCCATGTGAGGTCCACTGAGCAGGAACTGGAGATGCAAAGCCCATCTTGAAGTTTCTGATCCTACACAGGAAAGTGAGACACAAGCCCAACTCCTGTGATACAGGATGGGAGGCCAGAATGTGCAAGAAAGTAGATCTTGAGCCACTGTTAAGGGAAGTCTGTGGGTGCCATCAGATGAGGGGCTTGAAATTGGAGGGGCTTTGTAGGAGGAATTTGGTTAAGCAGGGCATGTGGGTAGAAAGTTGCTCATGTTTCAACAGCAAGGAGAAGTTCAGTTCCATGAACTCCTCTATTTGTTCCACAAGGACTTGTTGAGTGCCTGTCAACAGAGGAGGACCAGCCTATAGAGAAAACAGTGTGTGAGGACTGGGCAGGAGAGGGATGCATCATTCTGGGCTGAGAAATCTGAGAATCACTTCTGGCCCTGGGAACTTCCAAGTGCTCTGGTCAGAGCTGGGAATGAGCCAAGTATCTGCTGATCTAAACTGTAGGGGTGCTGTTGTTCAGGTGCTAAGTCATGTCCAACTCTTTGGGACCCATGTACTGCAGCATGCCAGTCTTCCCTATCCTTTACTATCTCCCAGAGCTTGCTCAAACTCATGTCCATTGAGTTGGTGATGCCATCCAAACATCTCATCCTCTATTATTCCCTTCTGCTCCTACCCTCAATCTTTCCCAGCATCAGGGTCTTTTCCAGTGAGTCAGCTCTTTGCACACAGTGGCCAAAGTACTGTAGCTTCAGGTTTAACATCAGTCCTTCCAGCGAATGTTCAAGGTTGATTTCCTTTTGGACTGACTGGTCTGACCTTCTTGCTGTCCAAGGGACTGCTCATCTAAACTGAAGGGTTGCAGTTTGGTGTGTATCCAAAGTTTCTTTCCAGCACAAAGACTCTCTGCTCCTTTGATTCTATTACGTGCTTGGTAAGCCATCAGAAACTTTCAAAGGACAAATATCCTGAGGCTATGGACAGCAATCAAACCTACCTCAATATTAGGAAAGAAGGAGGAAGAATCTTTTGGAATAGTGGTGCTGTGTCACCAGGAGGAGGGGATGGGAGGCAGGCAGCCAGGATAAGGATGATGGACCAGCACTCAGAGGATATGGGTAGTAACTAAACCTCCCACAACAGGTCCCACAAGCCATCTGACTACAAAATCCTGCTGGGGTACTATCAACTAGAAAAACCTACTTCATACAGTCAGTTGGCAGCGGTATACCGACTCTTCATCCACGCTGACTATAAGAAAGGTTCCTACCAGAGGGACATAGCTCTCTTACAGCTGTATCAGCCTGCAAAGTTTTCTGACTCCATCCGAACCGTCTGCCTCCCAGAAGCTAATATCCAGTTGCTCGAGCTTATCTTCTGCTGGATAACCGGCTGGGGGATGCTCACTACCCAAGGTGAGTGGGGGCAGGACAGGCACAAACAGCCAGGGCTGAGGAGGGGACTGCAGTAACCATTGTGGGGCCCTTCCAGCCCTTCTCATGCTTCAAGTTTCCTTCAGCCCATGGTTCAAAATAGCCTCAGTATCTCTAATTTCAAAACCAGGATCTTGAGCTCTTTGACTCAGCTACTCAGGATTCCAACTTGGCTCCCTGGTCCTGTTTGGGCAAGCCCCTTCAGGACACCTCTTGAGTTTCCACTGCAGGTAGAGGAACTTGGGCAGCAATAAGGAAATGAAGGTGGGCCTGCTTTCTGGCCAGGGAGGTTAAGTTGGAGCATTTAAGGCTTAAGAACATACATCAATGAATCTCATGTCCCTCATCCCTTAACTCAAGTGAAGCTTACCCATTCTGCCAGCTTGCTGGGCATGCTTATTTTTAGACTGAGAGAAGTTTGTGCTAGGGTGAATGCCTTTGATTCAGAAAAATAGTAACATTGAGTGAAAAAAATGTGGAATGTAAATTTGACATGATTTGTAAGGTCGTGATTTGGCAGACCATATTTCAGTGGAGTCATTTGAGGCAGGACTTTGTTTGCTGTGCAGGCCAGTGCCAGCATCCCTGCTCTTGGCCACAAATGTCAGTCACAATGCCTCATCATGAGAACAGCCAACTCTCCAAGATTTCCAAAGACATGTCCTGGGATGGGGCGTCACTTATTAAGAACCACTGGCAAAGCAAGAAAGATTCTCCAAGTCAGGTGAGGTGGTAGGTGTTGGGACACGAAAGGAAGTCACAGGCTGGATCAGCCACCAGGACAGGGAGCAGCTGACACTATAGAGATTGCCAGCTGTCAACTGTCCTTCCCTCTCCATACCCTCTGCTGATCACAGTTGCTGGGCCTGGGCCAGCCCTGTAACATGTGAGGCACAGAGGACAAGCACTGCATAGGAGCAAGCCATCAGCAGCACCCTGTGCTGCCACCAGGAGGATGCCTCCGACCTGTGAACAAGATCTAGAAATAGCACCCGTGTGGACAGCGTCCCTAGACATGTGCTCCTCTAGGAGGCAGAGCCATGCCTCGTTTGTCAAGCCACCTAAGCACCACGAGGCACTGCTATGCCTTGCCCAAGCCAGGACCCAGCTTCCACTCTCTGTGCCTCTGCTTCAGTTTCCACAGGGCAGCCAGATTAGTTGTTTTTTAAAGATAAGCAGACCCTTCAGTGGTTTCCTAGTGTGCTTCGAATGAAATCCAAGCTCCAGATCCTGGTGGGGAGGCCCTCCTTGCTCCGGACTCAGCTATGATATCGCCTTATCTTTCTCACCCCTACTGCACCCACTGCGGCCGCAATGACTTCCTTCCTCATCCTCCCCACCATGGGCCCCTCACATTTGCTGTTTCATCTGCAAGGTATCTTTCCCCCTCATCTTTGCACATCCACTGAAGGCTTCCCCAATCCTGGCAACTCGAACTGGCAGCATCTCTATTAGCAGGAAGGTTGGGGAGCAAGCCGGTTTCTCTCTCTCGGGATCCACCCCACATCTGAACCCCTCTCCCTTCACCTGCAGAGTTCCTGCCTACTCCCAAAACACTGCAGGAAGCACAGGTCGGCGTTTTGGAGAATTCAGTTTGTGAAAAGATTTTGAAACCGCCAGAAAGGAGCGACCAAACAGTTTCTCTAGAGGACAGCATGTTGTGTGCTGCAGACTTACAGACGGGAAAGTCTATCTGCCGAGTAAGTGACATGGGCTGCTTCTCCTCTCCTGCGGCTTCTGTCCCCTCTCGTCTTCTCTGAGCCCTTCCCCAGTCCCTGACTTCCTCTTCCCAGGCACACCCCAGCCTGATGCATCCGAGCTGAAGCACAGAAGCCCTCAAAGGGTGCTGGTCCATTCCTTCCATTTTCTTTATAACTTTTAGAAGCTTTGTTGAAGGATAGAATACATAGAAAAGGGCATACTTCACAAGTGTATCATTGGATATGTCTTTTCGAAATTGACACATTCAAGTAACCAGCATCCAAATGGGCATCCTCATACTCCTTCCTTTTACCCCAGGGTAGCCTTGACATAAATGGACATAAATGTTTGTCAGGACATAAATGGAATCTCACAGGGCACACGTTCAGTCCCCTTCAGTCACCATTTTGTGTGTGAGTTCTGTTTGTCTTTCTTGTGTGGAGTTTCTGTTATGTGTCATATTGCTGTGCAGCAATGCCTGCTTAGTGTTGTGTGAATATACCGTTTCTTTTTCCATTCTAGTGTTGATGGCATTTGGGTAGTTTTCTGCTTGAGACCCTTGCAGGTGGCATCCTTGTGCATGTGTTTGAATGTTCATGGGTTTATATTTCAGTTGGGTATAATGCTAGGAGTAGAATTACCATACCATAAAATGCACACATGTTCATCTCTCCTAGATACTGGAGACCAGCCTTCCACCCTGCTTGGACACATTTGCACTCGCACCAACAATGGCTGCTCCACTTGGCCGCCAGGACTTCACACTGTCCACATTTTGGTTTTAACCATTGCGAGTATTTTTAGTTTGTGCTTCTCTGATGAATAATGAAGGCAAGGTCTTTTCATATGTGTATTGCCTTTCTGTAGTATCTATCCAAGTATTTTGCCCTTATTTCAAACTGAGTTGTGGGCTGTGAGTCCAGTAGTGCTTGTGTGCACTGTCAGTGTCTTCTCCACTCAGTGCAGTGCTTCTAGTTTATGGTGGGGGAACTGAGGTTCAGACAGGCAAGCGGACAGGGGATGACCAAAGTCAGCCTTAGAAGAACCGTGTCCTTCTCTGAGGCTGAGCCCCCACCAGCTTCCTCACACATTCTCCTCTCCTCCCGCACCTTCTTTCTAGTGCTTTCTCTGTCTCAGAAACACACTGCCATCTTCAGACATGCCACATGACCCTTCTCTCCTCTTCCCGCTGCCCTAATTCTCTGCCTGCCTTCCCAGCAGAGCTCGTTGCAGGATGTTTGCACTTGCCCTCTCTTGCTTGCTC
Source organism: Nanger dama (assembly GCA_917880005.1). Classification (NCBI taxonomy): domain Eukaryota; kingdom Metazoa; phylum Chordata; class Mammalia; order Artiodactyla; family Bovidae; genus Nanger; species Nanger dama. The sequence goes on from CAKJTW010000075.1 coordinate 3,950,391, forward strand.
ACTTCTCTTTCTCACCTCAGCTCGCTTCATCAAACATCGGCGCCTGCCATTCCCCCACACTGCTTTTATCAAGATCACCAAAGGCTCAGCCCCGCTGGGGCTGCTAGTGGATATCAGACTTCCTCGCACCCCCCTCCCCCCGCAGCAGTGCAGCCTGCGGCACTTTCCGTCAGATTCTAAGGGTGGCCCCTCCGGCGTCTCCTGCTCCCTTTCTCCTCCTCCTGACACCAGCCCACCAAGGACCCACCCCTTGGCACTCATCCTCATCCTGCTCTCCTTGCAGTCCTCTGTTCTTTCCTTAGGTGAAGAGGAAGGGTCAGTATGGTGGATTCTGAGTTTCGACCATTTCCTGCCCATCTCTGTTACCCTGGCTGCCACCGCCGTGTCCTCACTGTGTCCCTGCAGTTCCGTGGCCTCCCGCTGACTATGCTCTACCCAGCCCCAGAACCAACCTACCATCCATTTAGAATCCAGTTTAGGTCACATCACCTCCCTGCCGGGTGTCCTCCAGTGCTCCCTTCACCTCCAGCTCCTGGCTGATGAGGACTAGGGGCGGAGCTTGTCACTCTAGGCCACCTCTGCCTGAATCTCCCAGAGTCAGGCCTTGCTCATCTCTCCAGTCTTAGCTTAGAGAAGCTCTCTGAAGATCCTGCTCTGGGCCCTTCTGTTTCGCCTCTGAGTCTGCAGATGTGGAGAATGTGCTGTCTGTGTTGTGTCGTGCATCATCATCTTGTCTCCCACGTGCAGAATGTGCTCATCATGTTCTAGATGAATACATGTGCTGAATACAGAAGGGCGGAGGGGTGCTGTGTTTCCTTGGTTCCACTTTTTGCTCTGTGAGGTGGAAACATTATGCCCCATAGTGGCTGGTGACTTTCTGTCTTGGCATCCCACACTCAAAGTTCCTCACATTCTCCTGGAAGTCCCTTGGGATTCCCTTCGATTCCAGCCATCCTGCCAGCCTCGGCATAGGCCTCACCTCTTTTCCTCAGCACATCTAGCAGTTTGGTATTTTCTAAAGAAGTTTAACCAAGAAACTGAGGGAAAACTAGAAACCATAGTAAATCAAACGCAAAAGCTTAGGTGGAAAGGTTTTGATCACCACCTCGAGTACAGTATCATGAACCTCAGTCCATAGTTCTTCTGGCACTCTGTCTACCAGATCCAATCCCTTGAATCTATTCTTCACCTTGATTGTATAATCATAAGGTATTTGATTTAAGTCATACCTGAAGACCTGGGTTCGATCCCTGGGTCAGGAAGATCCCCTGGAGAAGGAAATGGCAATCCATTTCAGTATTATTGCCTGGAAAATCCCATGGACAGAGGAGCCTGGAAGGCTATAGTCCATGGGACTGCAAAGAGTTGGACATGACTGAGTGATTTCACTTCACTTCACTTGAATGGCCTAGTGGTTTTCCCTACTTTGTTCAATTTAAGCCTCAGTTTTGCAATTAGGAGCTAATGATGTGGGCCAGCATCAGCTCCAGGTTTTGCTTTTGCTGACTGTACAGAGCTTTTCCATCTTTGGCTGCAGAGAATGTAATCTATATGATTTCAGTATTGACTCTCTGGTGATGTCTATGTGTAGATTCACCTCATGTGAAAAAGAAATGCAAGAAGGCGAAGTGGTTGTCTGAGGAGGCCTCAAAATTAGCTGAGGAAAGAAAAGGGCAAAGCAGAAAGGGAAAGATATACCCAATTGAATATAGAGTTCCAAAGAATACCTAGGAGAGAAAAGAAAGCTTCTTAAGTGAATAATGCAAAGAAATAGAGGAAAGCAATAGGATGAGAAAGGCTAGAGATCTCTTCAACAAAATTGGAGATACCAAGGGAACATATCCTGCAAAGATGCACACAATAAAGGACAGAAATGGTGAGGGCGTAACAAAAGCAGAAGAGATCAAGAAGAGGTGAAAGAATACACAGAAGACCTGTACAAGAAAGGTCTTAATGACCTGGATAACCATGATGGTCTGATCACTCACCTAGAGCCAGACATCCTGGAGTGTGAAGTCAAATGGGCCTTAGGAAGCATCACTATGAACAGTTAGATGTAGATGTGATGGAATTCCAGCTGAGATATTTCAAACCCTAAAAATGATGCTGTTTGCTGAACTCAATATGCCAGCAAATTTGGAAAACTCAGCAGTGACCACAGGACTGGAAAAGGTCAATTTTCATTTCAATCCCAAAGAAAGGCAATGCCAAAGAATGTTCACACATGCTCATTTCACAGGATAGCAAGAAATGCTCAAAATCCTTCAAGCTAGGCTTCAACAGTACATGAACCAAGAACTTCAAGATGATGCTTTTAAGTATTGCACTCAATATGCCAGAAAATCTGGAAAACTCAGCAGTGACCACAGGACTGGAAAAGGTCAGTTTTCATTCCAATCCCAAAGAAAGTCAATGCCAAACTAACACACAATTGCACTCATCTCACACGCTAGCAAAGTAATGCTCAAAATTCTCCAAGCCAGGCTTCAACAGTACATGCACTATGAACTTCCAGATGTTCAAGCTGGATTTAGAAAAGGCAGAGGAACCAGAGATCAAATTGCCAACATCTGTTGGATCATAGAAAAATCAAGGGAATTCCAGAAAAACATATACTTTACTGACTACAATAAAACCTTTGATTGTGTGGATCACAACAAACTGGAAAATTCTTAAAGAGAGGGGACTACCAGATCACCTTACCTGTCTCCTGGAGAAACCTATATGCAGGTCAAGAAGCAATAGTTAGAACAGAACATGGAACAACAGACTAGTTCAAAATTAGGAAAGGAGTACCTCAAGGCTGTAAATTGTCACCCTGTTTGTTTAGCTTGCATGCAGAATACATCATGTGAAATGCCAGGCTGGATGAATCACAAGCTGGAATCAAGATTGCCAGGAGAACCATTAACAACCTCAGATAAGCAGATGATACCACTGTAAAGGCAAAAAAATGAAGGTGAACTGAATAGCTGATTGATGAGAGTGAAAGAGGACAGTGAATAAGCTGGCTTTGGTTTCTCCATTAGTCGTGTACAGATGTGAGATTTGGACTATAAAAAGGCTGAGGGCCAAAGAATTAATGCTTTTGAAAGTAGTGCTGGAAAAGACACTTGAGAGTCCCTTGGAGAGCAAGTCAATTTTTAAGGAAATCATCCCTGAATATTCATTGGAAAGACTGATGGTAAAGTTGAAGGTCCAATAATTTGGCCACATGATGCAAAGAGCTGACTCGTTGGAAAAGACCCTGACAGTGAGAAAGATTGAGGGCAGGAGGAGAAGAATATGACTGAGCTTAAGACGATTGGAAGGCATCACCAACTCAAAGGACATGAGTGTGAGTTAACTCCAGGAGATACTGAAGGACAGGGAAGCCTGGCAGACTGCAGTCTGTGGGGTTCACAGAGAGTGGGACATGACTTAGTGACTGAACAACAGAACTGATGGTTGGGATGCAGTGTTAGGCTGAGCAGGTAGTTGGCAGCCTCTAGGCCTGCCACAGCCATTCTTCAGGACATTAGAGGGTACCTTCTCTAACATGGGATTGGGAGGGAAGAGGACTCACATCCTGAGCCCGGGGTGCCCCTGTTTCTTCTTGTAGATATGAAATGAGCTCTAAGGCCTCACCCTTGAGATTTTGATCTAGAAGGTTTGCAGTGGGAACCCTGTGTCTGGACCTTTCAAACTGCCCGTGTAATTCTGATAACAGCTCGCTCATATTCCCATCTAGCTATGAGGCCTTCTAAGCTCCACTGTGTTCTCCTCACACTTTCGGAACAATGCCTGTCCATCTCCGTGCTGGTCCTCATGACTCATGCCCTCTCTTTCCTTAGGGCGATTCTGGGGGACCCTCGTCTGCAAATTAAATGACACCTGGTATCTGATGGGGCTGTCCAGCTTTAGCGCGCTCTGTGAGAAGCCCGTAGGCCCCAGCGTTTTCACCAAAGTCTCCTACTACAACCAGTGGATCACTGAGAAGCAGAAAAGCTCGCCCAATCCTGACCCTTCAACTGCTCCTGCTGAGGAGAAGCCTCCTACTCTGACCAACTCTAATTCTCTGGGCGATGTCCACAAGCCCAGGAACTTCCTAGTCCTTGTGGCTTCACAAACCTTCCTCCTGCTGCTGACTTTCCCCTGGAGCATGGGGCTCTGACAGACACATGGGGCCCCGTGGCTATCTTCTCAGAAGCCCATCTGCATTTTTGCCAACTGGCTCTACTTAAATGTGTTCAACTCGGAGTCCTCCCTAAATCTGACTCTGCTCCAAGCCTGATTAAAAATAATGGAAGAAGCCTCTGCTCTTGTTTCTGAGTCATCAGAACCACCTCATACCCCCACCCCAAGTGTGCTTTGAGCTCCTCCTTGGGCAGAGATGGGAAAAGACAGAGACACTGAGTGACTGGCAGGCCATCTGGAGCTGAATCCTCCTCAAGGAGTCTTTCAGAAGAGCTGGCACGGCTCAGGGACAAAGCATCGCAGCCCAAGGCCTGCAGGGCGCTGAGTCAGCATAGCAGTCACTAGAGGTGTAAGATCGTCCCTGAGCTGATAGGCCACTGAGGCTGTGTTTGAAAGGCTTGATTTGAAGTAAAGAGCAAGAGACCTTGGCCACCAGGCTCATGTCAGTAGTCAGAGCTCTCTTCCAGGCTCAGCTCCAGCCTGTTTTCCCTGTTCCCACAGCCCTGTCCTCTGATGCTCTCCAGAGGCCCATCCTCCAAACCCCTGTGGCCTTGCAGTTCCCTGCAGTGGTCGAGGTTGGGCTGACCCAGGGCTTGCTGGCCCAGCCCCAAGCCCATAAGCCATGTCCTGAGCTGCGCCTGGCAAGCACATCTGGGTCACAGAATTTTAGTCAGTTAGCAGAGCTCTCAGAGGAACAACCACAGCCCCCAGCCTGGACCCTTGTTGATCAGGGAAGAATGCCATTCATTGCAAGTCCACTGTGACCAAAGTGCCATCAGGTGGTCTGTGAAAATTCTTTCCAAACCCGTTGTCACCCAAATAGCCCTGCCCCCTTGCCAGCATGTGACAGCAGGTGAAGTCACACGCACATTGTCACCAGAATCTTGCTTCCACTAACACAGATTTTGTTCCCAGTTCAGAAGTGTCTGGAAGTGAGAAAGACCTCCCTGACAGTGGACTAAGTTATAGATAGCAGAGCAGGGCTGCTGGGCCTGAGATGCAAATGAGGTCAGGTGAAATCTGCCATCTCAACCACCCACAGTCCCACCCGCAGTCCTGGGAAACATCCCTTTCTTTCAATGCACAGAGGCCTCATGTGGGCTGTGCTGGATTTCTCAAATATGGAAACTTCTGTTCTGTCCAACAGCATGTTTCTGTTTGGAGCATGGAGAGATCTGACTGCTTCTCTATGAAGCTCCCTGGGTCCCGAATTCAGGGGATACAAAAGCATTATCTGGACACTCTGGAGACCTGAAGAGTCACAATTCCAATCCCAGCCCACCTTTCTATTACCTGGAATCAGGTTCAATGCTCAATATTGCCAACTACCAGTTGGCACTTGCCAAGAGCCTTTGTCAACAACTAAACAGCAACAACAACAATAGCATTTGCCATCTGCCTCTGAGGAGATTGAAACCTGTGCTGCTGCTGCTGAACACCTACTGACGGGAATTCAGGATGGAGAGTGAGGCACTCTGTGCTCCAGGGAAACTAGTGGAACAGGTCTTCAGATAGATATTTTCAGGAACTGATTTCATGATCCTTAATCCTTGCATCTCTTCATATCTAGAAAAGCATTAAATCCCTTTGTGATAACATCAGCTCCTCTTGACTAGCAGAAAACCTTTTGCAAAGTAAGTGCTTGATTGCATTGAATGCCCCCTTCACCGAAATCTTATATTTTTACCTTTCCCCATTGCCTCTTTGGAGCAGTCTCTCAGAGCTATCTGAGGTCCTGTCTCCCAGGCTGCAGTCCTCCTGTAACTTGCAACTCTCATGTTGTGCATTTTTTTAGTCAACAGTATTATTTATCTAGGTTTGGTCACTTTGAGAGGGTAACAGGCAGGAAGGCTAGGGGTCTCCAAATGGAGGAAATAGGCTGCAATTGTCAGATGTTTTCTCTGTCTCTCTCAAAGCAGGAGGAAACAAACTACAAGTCAGACTTTTTTCCCTTCTCTATACCAAATTAAAAGGAGGTTTCTTTTAAAATTCTTTGTTGCCATAAAGACACCTGTTTCCACTAAACTTAACTTCTCTCAAACCTTGAGCTAACCAATGCATTTTTCTTATGGAAATGTTTTTCTTAAGCTATGTTAATGAACTATGTATTTACCTTAGACTCTGTCTTTCTTCAAATTGTTTCTGCCTAAGACTCAGAACTGCCTTGACAAACCAGTATGTTTTACTCATGCAAACATTCTCTTAAGCTATGTTAATGAGACTATGTATTTGCTTAGAAACCTGCCTTTCTTTGCCAACATTTATGTCAATCATTTTATGGCCTGGGATGACTCACCTTGTGCCAATGTTATTTCAAAATGCATGTTGTGGGTGAGAGGCCTGGTCTCACTCTCTGAGTTTTGAGACATCTCCTTTCTCTAGTTAGCAGCCTGCTAGTAGGTATATAACTTCCTACTAAAGACTAGCAGGGGAGCACTCTTTCTGCCCCCTTCTGATGTCTATGTCAGAAGCTTTCTCTGTCTCTTTTATACTTTAATAAAACTTTATTACACAAAAGCTCCTTGTGATCAAGCCTCATCACTGGCCCCAGATTGAAATCCTCTCCTCTGGAGGCCAAGAATCCTGGCGTCTTTCATGGCTCAGCAGCAACCTTTCAAGTTTTTATAGTTAAGGACACGAGGCTTAGACTGGGTAAGTGACGTGTCTGTGGCCCCTGAGCGGTCAATAGTGGAACAGGAATTCCAGCCCTGACATCTTGAGAGTGCTTGGAAACCTCTGTTATCCTCTCAATGAAGGCCCTCACAGACTCTTCAGGCCCTGACTCTTTCAGGACTGACTGTCCCAAATGTCTCAGAATTCCCTCTGGTCAGTGACAAAGAAAGATCCTAAATAAACTGAGGGCAGAGTAGAAGGCAGATCTGTAAGGATAATTGACTCTGGGTCTAGGGGCAGACTGGGAGAGGCCCTTGAGGTGGGTCTCACCAGCCATGCCCGCAGGGAGCTTCCCATAGGCTTCTGGCTCTCGCCCCACAATCAATCCTGGATGAACTAGGGAGGTGAAAAGAAAATGTAGATTTCAGAAACCAAAATCAAGAGGAAAACCAGAGATATTGGAGTGATCTGTAGCTAGCAGGGAGAAAGGAAGGAGGTGAGAGAATCGACTTGAAGAGTGCCTCTCTTCACATGCTCTGCTCCTGCACCCCACGCACACATCCTCATGATAAATGCTGCATAGCCCTCCTCTGGTGCCACTGTGCTTCAGGGTGGCCATGTCAACAGGTGTGTAGGTCCCACCGTCCACCTTTGAGCTTTTGCCCTCCATCCCCTTACTTCTACCCCAAAGACAGGGGCATTGCTACTAGGGAGACTTGATCCTTCCATAGCGATTTCTTCTAAGGCTTTCAGTTGAGGCCCTGACTATAGGAGCTGACTAGTAGAGCCAGTACTGAGGAAAGCATAAGAGTGACCCTTTGGTGCCTGGGGCCCTCTGCTCTGGAGACACCCTCCCTTCGCCTTAAACTCATTAGGACCTCAGTCCTTCTCCAGTGCACTGTTCCAGAGTGACAGAGTAGCTGTTAACCCTGGGGAATAGCTCACGTGTTCACACAGCTACACACTGAGTGTGACTGTCACATGAGAAATACAACAGACTGCATGTTACAGGTTACAGTAAGCCCACTACACACGAACCTTCAAGTCATGAACTTTCAATGATGTGAATGTGCATTTACATGTCCAGTCACATAAGTTAGTTCATGTGTCTGGTGTGTGCATCCTCTACAAGTGGTTGTGTTTTTGTGTGCTTTACCAGAGAAAGGATGAAGAGAGACAAAAAGAAGAGGTAAGTGAAGAACTGAAGAGATTAATGATGCACGAAATGGCTAGGGGATTTTATTTATTTGAGGAGGCATCATTAATGTGAGAGGTGCAGGACGCGAAGGTAGACGGTTGCAGTAGCTGTTCAGAATGCAGCCCAGTACTATCGTGTCATCTATGACAAGAAAAATAGAGCTTCTACCTAGATATCACTGGATCATTTTTTTCAAGAGGGTAGATAGAATTGAATCCAGCAAGGAACCAGAACCTGTGCCATCACTGTCAGGCATGAGTGAAATTGCAGCTTGCCCTCTGTCTCCTGTTGCTGACAATCTTTCACCTCTACCATCAGCCAACCTCTCCCCGCTCCAGTCAGTAACACTTCTTGCCTGTTCACTAGGTGCCAACCCATCTGCCAGCTATTGTACTGCATACCACTGTACTTTTCAAGGTACTGTACTGTAAGATTAAAAATGTTTTTTATGTGTGATTTTAATGTACTATTTTTGTGAAAAGTATTATAAACCTGGCTTCCTTGGTGGCTCAGACAGCAAAGAATCCACCTGCAATGTGAGAGACCTTGATTCTATCCCTGGGCTGGGAAGATCTCCTGGAGGAGGAAATGACAACCCACTCCAGTATTCTTGCCTGGAAAATCCCCATGGACAGAGGAGCCTGGCAGGCTACAGTTCATGGGGTCACAAGGAGTTGGACACAACTGAGCAACTAAGCACATTTTAAACCTGTTACAGTTACAATATAGTCGATTATGTCAGTTGGGTACCTAGGCTTTGTTGTACTTACAAACAAATTGGACTTATGAACATGCTCTCAGAGTGTAACTCATTCATACATAGGGGCTTTACTGTATTTGAAATAGACTTGTTGGAAAAAACAGATAAAAAATGTTGAATAGGCATAATGAATATCCTTATGGGTATAGGAAAATACTATTAACAATAAGACCGAAGACAAAGGAAAAACAGAAAAGAACAAAGTCAAGATAATTTATAGGAATAAATTTTATTGTTGTTCAGTTGCTAAGTCATGTCTGAATCTTTGTGACCCCATGGACTTTTGAACACCAGGCTTCCCTGTCCTTCACTGTCACACGGAATTTGCTCAAACTCATGTCCATTGAGTCGGTGATGCCATCCAACCACCTCATTCTCTGTTGCCCCCTATCCTCCTGCCCTCAATCTTTCCCAGCATCAAGGTCTTTTCCAGTAAGTCAACTCTTCCTATCAGGTGACCAAATTTTTGGAGCTTCAGCTTCAGCATCAGTCCTTCCAATAAATATTCAGGGTTAATTTCCTTAAGGATTTACTGGTTTGATCTCCTTGCTGCCCAAGGGATTCTCAAGAGTCTTCTCCAGCACCACAATTCAAAAGCACCAATTCTTTAACTCTCAACCTTCTTTATGGTTCAACTCTCACATCTGTTCATGACTACTGGAAAAACCATAGCTTTGACTAGGGAGACCTTTTTAGCAAAATGATGCCTCTGCTTTAATACACTCTCTAGGTTTGTCATTGCTTTTCTTCCCAGAAGCAAGCAAAAAAGCAAGGAATAATATAGTAGTTGAATTAAAGAGCACACTAGATTGAGTGAATAAAAGGATAAACACAGATGAGAGAAAAATGTGATCATTACCTTGAATGGACATTACAAAGTATGGGCTTTGGAGCTGGCACACACTAAGGGAGGGTAAACTGTAGAGTGTCTATTTACAAAAGAACTAATTACCTTAGTATTATGGTTGGGGTACAAGGAAAAGAGAAGGCCCAGTTCAGGATCCAGCCCTAGGCAGCACCAATAGAGACTTTGCCACCTCAAGGCCCTATGGGTTTTGACGGGACGGTCACAGAGAAGCTGCCTTGAGAGAAGGGGAGACCTGCAGTTGAGGGACATAGCAACCCTAGGAAACCTCACAAGCGGGGTTTTCATAGACTAAATGCCCTGACCATTTTATTTCCTCCCTCAAATCTTCAGCTAAGGCTCCCAATTAGCTGATCCCAAGTGCAGCCAGAGGAAATAGGAGCCTGTTGACACCTTCCCAGCCCACCCCACAGACAAGAAAGAGGGTATAAGAGTTCAGCTGGAAGGACACCCCATCCCAAGATCAGCGGGAGAGGTGAGAGGGCCCCTGGAGAAACAACCGCCACGCATGGCCTACGGTATTTGGATTGACTGTTCCGCCAAAAAATAAAAAGGAAGAAATTAAAAGCCTGAATGAATTTATTTAAAGTCTTCATAAAGAGGTAGAAAGAAAGTTGTGATCTTCCAGACCAAATTCTGGAAGAAAGCCTACAATCAGAATATAATCAGAATATGTGAGATCCAACGTTGTTTTTGCTGCAAGAGTGTTCTAATATGCAGGTCAAAACTGGGCCTCAGCAAGCTTCTGCAACAGGACTTCAGGGCTCTCCAGAGAACAGCTGCATGTTTCTATATCTACATCTATATATCTACGTATATACATAGAGAGATTAGTTTAAATAATTGGCTCATTATAGAGACTGAAAATCCAAAATCTGCCGGATGTGCTAGCAGCCTGGAGACTCAGAAAGAACTGATACAGCAGCTCAAATCCATATGAATCATATTTTAAATGTCCCATATTTCACTATGGTTTGACACATTGGGAACCCTTCCTGGCCAGGGAGAAATAATAATCAACTGTGAACGTACCTTTTATTTGCAAACAACTAATCCCAAGTCCATAACCACAACAGCTAACTTTATCCAACTCTCACACTCCAAGCCAATATATCCCCTGCCCTAAACCACTGCAGAAAACTGGAGACCACCAATGTAGCCTAGAGCCCACTAACTTTATTCACATTTGCTAAACTATTTTCCTGCCTGCCTTGCTTTTTCCATGGAAAACACAATAGAGGCTCTGGGCCATGCTTTCCGCTCACCTTTGCTTCTGTCTCCAGAAGCACCAGACTGGTGCTTCATCATATGGCCCTTTGTGGTGGTAGAGGGCCCCTCCTTTGGGAAGTACAAGTAAAGAAAGTCTCTCAATGGTAACTGGCCTCTGTGCCGTCACTTGGTTCTGCCAAAACATGCCATCACCATGCTTTGGTGAAAGTTTTAACTTTTGTTTTAGGTTCGAAGGATTCATTCATAAAAGAAACCACTTGTTATTCACAAGTAAACAGTTTCAATATTTAATGAAGAATTATCTTACTTTCAATATACAAAAAGAAATAGTAAAGTAAAAGAAAAAGCAAAAATTGTCCTTTTCATTTTTAATTTTTTTTTCATTTTCTTTTACATTTATAGCTGGCACTTTTAAATATTTTGACAAATTTTTTTCAAGGTCACAGAACAATAATAGTTTTCCTCATTCCTTATTAAAATTTGCTTTGATTGCCATTTTTATGGTCCCTCCCTAACACCCAGGCCGGGCAAGGACTACCTATAGTTGAGAATAGTACCCACTTCAGAAAAAATTAGTTTTGATACAACTGAGTAGTTGAATTATTTTGGAAATAATCTACAAACTAAGTGCTGAAATACATCATTTCTTCTCCATATTTATTCTTTTTAAAAAAGTTTTAATACTGTAAACCATTAATTGCTTAAACTTTGTTTTGGTGAAAATTTGTTCTTGGTGGCAAAAATCTTATTCTTTATATGTATAAGTTATGGATACACATAATATGTAAACAGATATACATTATATCTGTAATATTTAATTTAATTTAATAGAGAGTTGACTACGATTAAAAAGACTAAAAGCAGCTCCTTAGTGGAGTACTAATGAAAAAGGTGGAGAAATACTGGTTGAAACAGACTATAAATTATTTGGAAATTGATGGAATCTTTTCACTGGAATTTGTATAGATATTCTTTTGATGGGGGCTTTCCTTGTAGATCACTGGTAAAGAATCCACTTGCCAATGTAGCAAAATTGAGGGCAATTCTGGGTCAGGAAGTTCCTCTAAAGGAGAAAATGGCAACAAACTCCAGTATTTTTGCCTAGGAAAGCCCATGGACAGGGGAGCCTGGTGGGCTACAGTCTATAGGGTAGCAAAAGAGCTGGAAACTACTCTGTGATTAAACAACAACAAAAGGAGAGTAACAGTACATACATCAACAAATTGCACGAACGGACATCCAGACTTAAACAGTGCTGGGAAGTCCTGTGTAATAGCAATCTGGTATCTCAGGTGGGAAAAGGTCCAGGGCAGCATGATTGCTCCATGGGTAAGACTTCAAAATTGCAGTATGGGGGCTCCCACTTATAATCCCAGGCCACAAACTGATACCATCATCTGTTTGCCAGTAAATTGCAGCACTGGATTATGTTAATCTTTTTTACAATGCTGTTTGTTTTGTTCTTCAAATCTTGGAACGCTGGTAAACTGTTAGCCATGGTTGTTGCCCAGACCACCACCAAGGGTTCAACTCCAAGGTCTGCCCCCTGTCTTATCTGTGCTGCTGCTAGTCCTGCATTCACAGCAGGCAAGGAGTCAGGGCAGTATTCAGAGAGGTCAGAAGCGAGGTCAGAGGCCTGCTCTGCTTTCTTGCCTCTGAAGCTTGAACACGACTACTTCCATTTCCTTTCTTTAACACCCCGTAAGCTAAAAATCACACAGGTACATTTTAATAGAAAATCTAAAAAGATATCATGCTGGCCACCTAAGAAGGGACAACGTTGCAGCTCAAGTTTGATGGCAGTCTGCTTGCAAAACACCTTCTTACTCCAGGACAGTTTCTCTTTTCTTCTATTCAGACCTTCAACTGATTGGATGAAGCCCACCTGCATCATGGAAGGCAATCTCCTTTCCTCAAAGTCCATTGATTTAAAACATCAATCTCAACGTAACACCTTCATAGAAACATCCAGAATAATATTTAAACACTGTGACTTTAGGCAAGTTGACCTGTGTCAACTAAAAAAGGTAGTCACAGCCTAAAAGTGGTGACTCAGATGGTAAAACATCCACTTGCAATACAGAAAACCTGGGCTTGATCCCAGGATTGGGAAGATCCTCTGGAGGAGGGCATGGCAACTCACTTCAGTATTCTTGCCTGGAGAATCCCCACGGACAGAGGAGTCTGGTGAGCTACAGCCCATGGGGTTGCACAGATTTAGACATGACTGAGCAACTAAATGCACACACACACACACACACACACACACACACACACACGTTTTATTTGGTGGGAATTGTTAGAACTTCAAGTCCAGGAGACAGATTCTGAAATTGCTCCCAGGAGGTGGGTTGAGGAGTTTGGTTATACATGAGTTTTCAACAAGGGGCGTGTAGTCTGAACATCAAAAGATTATTCTTAATTAAGAAAAACCAGATTTCTCAAGTCAAGGAATTTAGCACTCTTCTGTGTATGGAAAGATACAAGCATTTGGGCTCACTGAAATCATTCCTTTCATATGCATCACAGCTACCTGGGGCCAGCATCCTGCTTCTTGATTTTTCACAACCTTAGTTCCTTGCTCACTGTAGGATGTGGCAACAGCCAACAACTGCTGTATTGCAGGCTTATTCTCCCTTTTGAGTGCATTCTGGGGTCAGAAATTCACATTTGGAGGTCCGAAATTGCTAATGACTGTGACATTCTTGTTAATTGATATGGCAGGAAATATTCCATTTCATAGTACCTCCCTATGGTTGAAAATTCGATAAATATTTGGGAGACATTTCACAATTTTTGTCCCATGGTGCTGGAAAGCTCATCTCTTATCAGGTGGAAGTTCTCATCAATATGTCACTCCAGGCATTAATTCTGGATTCAGTTTAGTACAGTTGCTCAGTCATGTCCGACTCTTTGCGACTCCATGAATCGCAGCACACCAGGCCTCCTGTCCATCACCATCTCCCGGAGTTCACTCAGACTCACATCCATCAAGTCAGTGATGCCATCCAGCCATCTCATCCTCTGTTGACCCCTTCTCCTCCTGCCCCCAATCCTTCCCAGCATCACAGTCTTTTCCAATGAGTCAACTCTTTGCGTGAGGTGGCCAAAGTACTGGCGTTTCAGCTTTAGCATCGTTCCTTCCAAAGAAATCCCAGGGCTGATCTCCTTCAGAATGGACCGGTTGGATCTCCTTGTAGTCCAAGGGACTCTCAAGAGTCTTCTCCAACACCACAGTTCAAAAGCATCAATTCTTCGGCACTCAGCCTTCTTCACAGTCCAACTCTCACATCCATACATGACCACAGGAAAAATCATAGCCTTGACTAGACGGACCTTAGTCGGCAAAGTAATGTCTCTGCTTTTGAATATGCTATCTAGGTTGGTCATAACTTTTCTTCCAAGAAGTAAGCGTTTTTTTAATTTCATAGCTGCAATCACCATCTGCAGTGATATTGGAGCCCCCAAAAATAAAGTCTGACACTGTTTCCACTATTTCCCCATCTATTTCCCATGAAGTGATGGGACCGGATGCCATGATCTTTGTTTTCTGAATGTTGAGTTTTAAGCCAACTTTTTCACTCTCCTCTTTCACTTTCATCAAGAGGCTTTTTAGTTCCTCTTCACTTTCTGCCATAAGGGTGGGTGTCATCTGCATATCTGAGGTTATTGATATTTCTCTTGGCAATCTTGATTCCAGCTTGTGTTTCTTCCAGTCCAGCGTTTCTCATGATGTACTATAGAAGTTAAATAAGCAGGGTTACAATATACAGCCTTGATGTACTCCTTTTCCTATTTGGAACCAGTCTGTTGTTCCATGTCCAGTTCTAACTTTTGCTTCCTGACCTGCATACAGATTTCTCAAGAGGCAGGTCAGGTGGTGTGGTATTTCCATCTCCTTCAGAATTTTCCACAGTTTATTGTGATCCACACCGTCAAAGGCTTTGGCATAGTCAATAAAGCAGAAATAGATGTTTTTCTGGAATTCTCTTGCTTTTCTCCATGATCCAGAGGATGTTGGCAATTTGATCTCTGGTTCCTCTGTCTTTTCTAGAACCAGCTTGAACATCAGGAAGTTCACGGTTCACGTATTGCTAAAGCCTGACTTGGAGAATTTTGAGCATTACTTTACTAGCATGTGAGATGAGTGCAATTGTGCGGTAGTGTGAGCATTCTTTGGCATTGCCTTTCTTTGGGACTGGAATGAAAACTGACCTTTTCCAGTCCTGTGGCCACTGCTGAGTTTTCCAAATTTGCTGGCATATGAGTGCAGCACTTTCACAGCATCATCTTTCAGGATTTGAAACAGCTCCACTGGAATTCCATCACCTCCACTAGCTTTGTTTGTAGCAATGCTTTCCAAGGCCCACTTGACTTCACATTCCAGGATGTCTGGCTCTAGAGGGTTTTTGCTATAACCAGTGCATTTTCTTTGCCCTGCTTCATTCCACATTCCAAGGCCAAATTTGCCTGATACTCCAGGTGTTTCTTGACTTCCTACTTTTGCATTCCAGTCCCCTATAATAAAACGACATCTCTTTTGGGTGTTCTAAAAGGTCTTGTAGGTCTTCATAAAACTGTTCAACTTCAGCTTCTTCAGGGTTGCTGGTTGGGGCATAGACTTGGATAACTGCGATAGTGAATGGTTTGCCTTGGAGACGAACAGAGATCATTCTGTCGTTTTTGAGGTTGCATCCAAGTACTGCATTTCGGACTCTTTTGTTGACCATGATGTCTACTCCATTTCTTCTGAGGGATTCCTGCCCGCAGTAGTAGATATAATGGTCATCTGAGTTAAATTCACCCATTCCAGTCCATTTTAGTTCACTGACTCCTAGAATGTTGACGTTCATTCTTGCCATCTCCTGTTTGACCACTTCCAATTTGCCTTGATTCGTGGATCTGACATTCCAGGTTCCTATGCAATACTGCTCTATACAGCATCGGACCTTGCTTCTATCACCAGTCACATCCACAGCTGGGTATTGTTTTTGCTATGGCTTCATCCCTTCATCCTTTCTGGAGTTATTTCTCCACTGATCTCCAGTAGCATATTTGGCACCTACTGACCTGGGGAGTTCCTCTTTCAGTATCCTATAATTTTGCCTTTTCATACTGTTCATGGGGTTCTCAAGGCAAGAATACTGAAGTGGTTTGCCATTCCCTTCTCCAGTGGACCACATTCTGTCAGACCTCTCCACCATGACCCACCCGTCTTGGGTTGCCCTACGGGCATGGCTTGGTTTCATTGAGTTAGACAAGGCTGTGGTCTTAGTGTGATTAGATTGACTAGTTTTCTGTGAGTATGGTTTCAGTGTGTCTGCCCTCTGATGCCCTCTTGAAACACCTACCATCTTACTTGGGTTTCTCTTACCTTGGGTGTGGGGTATCTCTTCACGACTGCTCCAGCAAAGCACAGCCACTGCTCCTTACCTTGGACGATGGGTATTTCCTTACTGCCGCCCTTCCTGACCTTCAACATGGGATAGCTCCTCTAGGCCCTCCTACGCCTGCACAGCCACCGCTCTTAATTCTGGATTAGGCCCATCAATAGATAGTAAAATGTTCTCTGGATCCTCTATCTTCTAATCTATTAAGATCCAGGAGATATTTCCCTGTTGTTTCTTCCCATGCCAAGAATTACACTATTACAATTTTTGGTGAGATGCAGAACTATATTTTTCATAAATTGCTTCAAGTCACCTACTCACCATTACATTTGTTGGAGACCTGGTTACATACTATAAGAGACAACAGTATTATAAAATAGAAGACCCTGATGCTGGGAAAGAATGAAGGTAGGAGGAGAAGGGAACGACAGAGGATGAGATGGTTGGATGGCATCACCAACTCAATGGACATGAGTTTGAGTAAGTTCCGAGAGTAAGCTCCCTGATGATGGACAGGGAACCCTGGCATGCTGCAGTCCACGGGGTCACAAAGGGTCAGACATGACTGAGAGACTGAACTGAACGTAGCTAGTAACCTTGACAAGGTCATAGTGCAGCAGAGACACAAGTATAGACTGTTTGGGAGCAAAGAATAGGTTAAAACAATGATTAGCATAACTATATTGTAATCTAGTTGCAATAAACTATCAAGTCCACAGGGTAGGCAGCTGGAGAAGCAAACTCCTGGCAGGGTCAGGTAGAGAGAAAAAGACAAATGTCCCATCTCCATTTACAAAGACTTATACTTCATTAACCAGTTGTAGGTCCCAGAGAAAGAGAGAAAAAAAGTGGGAAACAGATTCAAGCTAGTATATTTTTCAAAGTCAAGGTTATAAATCATATTTATGAGTTCATTAGGTCCCATGTAGTTGATTTCTGTTGATCCACATAAAATAATCAGATTTTCTCACTACAGTTTGGATTTAGTTACTTAGTTCAGTAGCATTACCTAAAGGCTGTCAGAAACACTTCTTGTTTAAAAGTTTTTTGTTGTATACATTTTTTTCATTTTGTGTATATTTTTGTTTTGCATACATCTTTATTTGTATACTTTTTAACAGTACTTATGACATTGCAATGTGTTTGAGGTAGTCTAAGATTATAAAATTCTTTGGGCTGGGATCCTAATCTTACCAATGTGTTTTCCTAAAACCTAGCACAGGGAAGATTGTGTTTGCTAAATAAGTGAATCTATTATAATTTGTTATTAAATAAATAAAACTAAAATGAACAACTCTAAAATCAAATGACTAACACAAATTTTAAAAATTATTTTAAATCTATGACTAAAATAAATAAGAAACTAAAAATTCATAATTATACAAATGAAATATGTATTTAAAATAAGTTAAAATAACTCAGACATTAAATCATTTAAAAATATGTGTGTAGTTGAAAATAACTTTAAAGCTGACTCTGAAAACCAGTTAAGAGGAATAGCTCAAGCTTTGGGGAAGACATGGCCATTGTCCTCTCATAAACTATACAAGCTGTTCCCTGTGTCAAAAAGCAAAACTGGGGCAGAGAAGGGCAGCTGCGGGGACAGAAATAAGAGAACAGACAGACACCCATGGAGAAGTGGAAGAAAAGAGCTGAGAACACTCCAGAAGCAAGATACCATATATTTGTTAGCATTTCATAACAACAGGAGAGAAAATCTATTTAAATTATGCTGCTTTCTACAAATTCAAGAAAACAAATTTCATATAAAGTTTAGTCATATAAACTATTGATATTGAATTCCAGGCAACAGTTGCAGGGGGCAAAAGGGCATACATTCAGAATAACACCAGTGCAGAAAATTAAAGTGCATCTTCTTGACATACTTCAGGTATTATAATGTACTTTTTTCAAAAATGAAGTGAGAAAGAGAACTTCCTTCATGACAATCTTTTCTGTGTCTGTGTGTCTTACCAAGCCTAATTTAAATACAACAAAGGAGTTATTCATGTTGACAAAAAACTGAAGTGCCAAAGTTCAGAGAGTTTGGTTAACTAATATAATGAGGATTAGAAATAGTTTCATACTAGGTCCCTGCCAAATTTAATGACAGTACATTTACTAGGAGAAGAGTCAATGATTTAAGATTGGTGCAAAGCAATTTTCACATATCAAGGGAAGTCATTCTGGCTAATACATGAGTTAAACTGAATGTTTTGCTAACTAGAACAACCTGTTTGGGGCCTGTCAAACATACATTGTACATCTGCTTAATTATTACAGAAAAGGAGACATTGATGAGAAATGAAGGCTGTCCATGTTAAAAATAAAGATTAAATGCTTCCCCTTGTGCCAGTGATGGCACTTATTTGATGATAAAGACTCCCTTCCCAGGTGCCAAGTCTACACTGACTTGCTGTGTATATGTTGATCTATTTTTTTTCTAACCTTGAAGGAATCTATCTCTGACTTGTTTGATGTTCTTAGTTCTGAAAAGATATAAAACTGTGTGGAAAACTGTGCTTTTCTGGAGCAGTACCTCGGAGTTATTTGAGAGGCTGTCTTCTGAGCTATAGTCTTCAGTTTGGTTCAGATTAAACTTTTTTCTATTCCTGTTATAGATTGTTTAGTGATTATTTCCTCTGATAGGACATGGTACCATTTGTCCAATTATGGTTGAATCACAACTATAGGTTGGATATATGT
Source organism: Nanger dama (assembly GCA_917880005.1). Classification (NCBI taxonomy): domain Eukaryota; kingdom Metazoa; phylum Chordata; class Mammalia; order Artiodactyla; family Bovidae; genus Nanger; species Nanger dama. Next base: position 3,969,329 of record CAKJTW010000075.1, read on the forward strand.
TGTAGATTTTGGTAAAAATCTACAAAAGTTTATCCGCTACATTGAATTTACAACATAGAACATTATAAATGTTTATTACTATTTGCAAATTCTGTGCTGTACATGAAACCATTTACCTCAGATGGGACTTGAACCTATGTCTTGGGACTTGAACCTGGCTAAAACCCACAGTACCTGGTTTTAGGACCTAATAAAGCTCAGATTCTTGATCTCTCATCACAGAAAGAATTTAGTAAAAGACAAAGTGATAGGTAAATCGTTAATTTATTCAGAAACACATCCCACAGACAGAGTGTGGCCCATTGCAGAGAGTGAGTGTAGTGGCCGCAAAGTGTGGTGTGGTTAGTTTTTATGGACTGGGTAATTTCACAGGCTAATGACTGGGAGGATTATTCCAACTATTTTGGGGGAAAGGGTGAATATTTCCAGGAATTGGGCCACCACTCACTTTTTGTCTTTAGACAGTGCCCTGGAATTATCGTGGCACCTCTGGATGTATCATTTAGCTTGCGGATTGAGGATCAGGTCTGGCTGAAGCTGACTTGTCTACCATCTTGGATCCATTTGATTCTAATCAGTTTATTTTACGTCCTTGAGCTATGTCATTTTTTCAAAAATTGTGCCCTGCCCACTTCCCTCTTGTTTTATAGTCTATGTGTAATAAACCACTTTACTTGTAATAAACTAATGTATATGTAATTTTTTCTGGAGAGCTAATTATTAAACATTTACCTGCTCATCATTCTACAAACTCCATTGGAAGTGTGCAGACATTTCCAAGCACAGCACCTTCATTCAGCGTGGCAATGTTCAACTGCTGGGCATTCAGCCATCTCTGTGGCTACAGATTTCCACTGTACCTAGTTGGGGTCCTGCAGTAATGCAGTTGCTGGTCAGGAGGTCAGCAGTCAGCCAACAGTTCTAAGTAGAAGAAACACAGCCCCTTGTTTTCTTTTCCCAAGAGCAGATAGTCCAGGTGAAATGGAAAAGGCTGTGCTTATGAAGCTTACTTTCAGCTATTCAAAGCTAAATTTAATAAGTCTGTCACAGGACCTATGACTTGGTGTGATATAAAGCTACATGTGCCAGGGTGGGCTTTTGAAGACAGCAGAAATTGGAAATACATTCAGAAGCTGGTTTTCAATGCTCTCAGCCAAGATTAGAGTCAGTTGTTTCCATGCTAGAAAGGGGTAACTTGATGTGGCCGAGAAGTACGAGAGGGCACCTCCCCACCAGGCTCTTGCTTTGGCTCTGAAATAAACCGTAACACAGGGATGGGTTGAAAGGTCTGAACAGTCAGGGAATTGAAATCATGTGACTAGTATAAATTCCTGTGGCTTTTCCTGTTCCTTCTTTCAGTGTCTCTGTGTGTCCTTAGTGAGAATACACATGACATTGTGGCAGATCCTAGTTTTCTAGGACATGCAAGGGTAGACTGAGTGAGAACAAAAGCTGGGAAGGAGAGAGCGGGCTTCTATAAACAATCCAGAATTGGAGAGAGCTTGTTATTGCTTTCTCCAAAGGGAGGACTCCTCACCCTCTGTCAGAGTGAGAAAAGCCAGGGTGTGAAAAAGCTCTTTCCTGTGGTGAGGGCGGCTCTGAGATAATGCCCAGGAAGACTGTCTCTATCTACTCTCTTGAACAGCAGGAGATAGGTAAGATCCATGACACATTTATGTGAATGAAGCTCCCAACCAGGAGGCCAGGATCGTCATTTGTCTTCTGGGAAGTTTATACTTTTAATGATCTTTCTGAACATCTGGGGAACCATTCACAGGGAAAATATCTTTTATACTCAAATTCTCCATGCACTATAGAAAAAGCTGGAAGCTTTCTTTTCACAGTTTCTGTTCTTTTCAGAGCTAGGTAAATCAAGGCTTCTCAATTGGTTAGTTAAGTGGATGTATAAATGGATGTATAGATAGAGAAAATGGTTAAGTTGGTTTTCTTGCTTAAAATCGGGAATTATTGTCTTAAGAGAATCCATAATCCTGATTCCTAATATTCTATTTAAAATGTAGATGAGCATTTATATCCTGGATATTCTTACTAAAAATGAACATGTCTTGCTTTACTTTTTAATCACAATTGTAACTTTTCAAGTGTGGAACAGCCCTCTTGGTTCAATTTCCTTAAGTGGAGCTATTGACAATGAGACAATGTATCTTTTTGTCTGTTTTTTGTTGTTTTGTTTTTAGCAAACTTCATATTGGTATAAAAGTGTAGAAGATATGCATTTTGTAAACATTTTACACATAATATAAACACATTCATCAGGTTCTTAGGATAAATTGCAAAGTTCGTCACTCATTTATTTGTAGAAAATTCAGCTACAACAGATAGTACTGTTCAGAATGTACTTGAAACTATGTAAAGACAATATTGCTATCAGAAGACATTATTACCTAGAAATATTTATGTCTCAAAACTTTAATAATTATTTTTTCCCAAACTACAGTCCCAGTCAATACTGGCTGAACTCAGCTTTTTTCTTTAACTCTCATTTGAATATTACATCAAATTCATATTTCCATAGCCAGTGGTGGAAATTTTTGAAAATGCCCAGAAACTAATTTGTAACATACATTTTTAAAATAACTGCATTTCATAGGCTTATGAACTAAGGAGTATTTAAAAACTGAAAAATTCAGTGGAAATATCACCTCTCTGCGAGCTTTCTAACTGAACATTCTAAAGTGTGCCGTTTCATGCGCATGGGGCCTTTCTCAGCCAGGCTGGGTCCTTCATGTTCTGAAGAATCCTGGGAGACTTCCAAAGTCACTGACTTTGGCATTGCTTCACTTCTCTCTCCTATTCAAGCCTGAAGGGTGGGACCCCCAACCCCAACTTATAGTGGGCCTAAGAAGATATTTGCTGTCTGTATGTGTGTGTGTGTGTGTGCACATGTGCACATGCACGCATGCCTGCTTGCTTAGTAGAGCTCTAAAGTGCTAAGGTATTCACTGCTGTTCAGTCACTAAGTCATGTCCAGCTTTTTGTGACGCCATGGACTGCAGCACACCAGGCTTCCCTGTCCTCCACTATCTCCCAGAATTTACTCAAACTCATGTCCGCTGAGCTGGTGATGCCATCCAACCGTCTTATCCTCTGCCGTCCTCTTCACCTTCTGCCCTCAATCTTTCCCAGCATCAGGACCTTTTCCAATGAGTCAGCCCTTCGCATCCGGTGGCTAAAGTATTGGAGCTTCCGCATTAGTCCTTCCAATGAATATTCAGGGCTGATTTCCTTTAGAGTTGACTGGTTTGATCTCCTTGGTGCTCAAGGGACTCTCAAGAGTCTTCTCCAACACCACAGTTCGAAAGCGTTGGAGCTCAGTCTTTTTTACAGACCAATTATCACATCTGTAGGTGACTACTGGAAAAACTATAGCTTTGACTATACAGACCTTTGTCGACAAAGTGATGTCTCTGTTTTTTAATATGCTGTCTAGGTTTGTCTTGGCTTTTCTTTCAAGGAGCAGGTGTCTTTTAATTTCATGCTGTAGTCACTGCCCACAGTGATTTTGGAGCCCAAGAAAATAAAATCTGTCACTGTTTACACTGTTTCCCCATCTATTTGCCATGAAGTGATGGACCCAGATGCCATGATCTTAATTTTTTGAATGTTGAGTTTTAAACCAGTTTTTTCACTCTCCTTTGTCACCTTCATCAAGTGCTCTTTGCCTCCTCTTCACTTTCTGACATTAGGGTGGTGTCATCTGCGTATCTGAAGTTATTGATATTTTTCCCGGCAATCTTGATTACAGCTTGTGATTCATCCAGCCCAGCATTTCTCATGATGTACTCTGCATAGAAGTTAAATACACAGGGTGACAACATACAGCCTTGACATACTCCTTTTCAATTTTGAATCAGCCCATTGTTTCATATCTGGTTTAACTGTTGCTTCTTGACCTCCATATAGCTTTCTATGGAGGCAGGTAAGATGGTCTGGTATTCCCATCTCTTTAAGAATTTTCCACAGTATTCATAGTGAAAGTGTTAGTTGCTTAGTTGTGTCTGACTCTGTGACCCCATGGCTCTAGCCTGTCTGGCTCCTGTGTCCATGGAATTCTCCAGGCAAGAATACTGGAGTGGATAGCCTTTCCCTTCTCCAGAAAATCTTCCACGGATCGAGCCTAGGTCTCTTGAATTGCAGGGAGATTCTTTACTGTCTGAGCCACCAGGGAAGCCCAAAAATAGAAGCCCATTTAACTCAGCAAAGATCCCATTTCAGTGTTCACACTGAGAACTCTCTATTGAGCTGTATGTGTAGTACACTGGAGGACTCTCTCTGGGCAGAGAGCTTTCAATGTTGATTGAAAGCCACTTTTCTGTCCACAAAAGCACTTCAGTATATATAGCTTTATATCACATGCACAATAAGCTCTGTGATGGCCTTTGCATTGCATTCAGCTTTGAAAATTTTAAGGAAATTCTACAAGGTTTATAAAATATCAATATTTTGATCAATTAATTTAATTCAGGCTATATTGTCTATCCCAGAGTCTTTTTCTCTCTCATATTTTACTTTTATTGATTTGTTTGACTGAATAATTTGCAATATTCTTCCTGTTTTCATTCTTGTGTTCTTAGTTATGGTATCTGTCCAAATAGGGCTGTATTCAATCTACAGAGAGCTAATGTATTTGACAGATCCAACTGAGAAACACCTAACTCCCAGGTTCTGTGTGATAGGCAGGAAAGCAGACTCCTTGGTCCACTTCAAGAGCTCCTTTTATGGAGATACTGGTGATAATTCCAAAAGTGTTAACTGTCCTAAAAACATGTCACAACTGAGTCATTAGTGGAGGAAGCTGGAGAAAAGGAGGTAGGGTGCCTAGCTGCCTTTCCCAACTATGGCTCCCTCCCCTTCATGCCCTCCCTTCTCTGTCTATGGAATATTTTTTGGCGCCTGCTCCTCGCCACATTCACAGCATGGTGGTGCTGGGGGCACACATGTGGCACTGTCCCTGCCCTCCAGGGCTTAGAGCTTCTGAAGAGACTGAGTGAACAAATAATGTCAAGTGTTGCAGAATCTGTGTGTGGGGCTCAAGGAGTGTGTAAAAGGGAGCTGTTACCTGAAGGGCCACATGTTTGGTCTCCTCTGAATCATCAGAGATTCCAGCTGAATAGGCTCCAGCCTCTAGTGTTTACTCCTGCACATCTAGCCATATAGAGTAAGTCCCCTGCATACAAACTTTTTCAGGTTTCAAAGACATGAATATGTGTTCACATGTCCAATCATGTTAGTTTAAGGATCTGGCATACATTGTCAGCCACACGCGTCCTCTACAAGTGGCTGTGCTTTTGTGTTCTTCACTGTATAGAACTGTATACAGTGAAAGTGGAAGTCGCTCAGTTGTGTCTGACTCTTTGCGACCCCATGGACTATACAGTCCATGGAATTCTCCAGGCCAGAATACCGGAGTGAGTAGCCTTTCCCTTCTCCAGGGGATCTTCCCAACCCAGGGATTGAACCCAGGTCTCCCTCATTGCAGGCGGATTCTTTACCAGCTAAGCCACAAGGGAAGCCCAGGAATACTGGAGTGGGTAGCCTTTCCCTTCTCCAGCAAATCTTCCTGACCCAGGTATCAAACCGGGATCTCCTGCTTTAATAGAGTACAGTAATATAGTATTTATATTTTAAACCCAAGATGTCCAGAAGCAAGCATAAAAGCAGTGGTGATGTAGCAGTGACTATATTGTAAGATTAAAAATATTTTCTTTACTTCTTGTCTTTATGTATTCTTTGTGTGAATAGTATTGCAAGACTATTGCAGTAGAGTACTACATAGCTGATTGTATTAGCTTGGTACCTAAGCTAACTTTGCTGTGCTTACAAGCAAATTGGGTTTATGAACATGCTTTTAGAATGGAACTCATTTGTATGTGGGAGACTTGCTGTGCCTTGAAATAACTAGGAAAGCAAGAAAGGCTCTTTCACGAAAAAGTTTATTAAGCATTACAAACATTCATTTACTGTTCTTGTTTATAAGGAAACCAGTCTATTACATACAACATAGACGATGCAAGAGGACATAACCCCTGGCTGCCGCATGCAGCACCATCTGGCTCAGCCACGCTGGGAGGCCAGGAACAGCTCTGGCTCTGCTGGGCGGACTGTGGTCTGATCAGCAGGCCCCCCTTCACTGAGGATGGATTTCAGGAGGAAGCAGGACAAGAGGAGCAGAACACGCCTCGTGAGCTGGGTTCTCAGTCCATTAGAGTGTGAGGTGAGAAAGTCTTTTAAGTCTGGGAAAAAAAAAATCCCGAGAGAGTTATGAGACATGCTGTGGCAGGCCTGCTTGAAGGCAGTGAACTAGAAATGTCTGCACCTGCTCAAGGAAGGGCCCTTTCCTGCCTGGGCCTCCCTCCTGGGCCTTGCCCTATGGACTGGGCCAGCTGGTGGGCAGCAGAGAGCGTGGATGGACACCAGCTATAGAGAACACAGCACAGCTCAAGGGAGACGTGCTTCCCTTTAGCTTGTGCCTTCCTTTCACTGCAGCTGGAAACAGAGGGATTTTTATGTACCTTGGAGAGCTGAAGGAGAATCTGTTTGCTGCTTTTAAGGCTCACAAAGAAACAGTCCTTCAGCCCTTATCATTTGGCACATGAGCTAACCAAGGTGGTGGCTAAGAGTATCATGCTGTCATTTAACAATTCAGGCAAGTGGATCTGATTTAAAATGAAATAAAACAGCTTGCATCCATCTGTTGTCATCTGTTCCCCAGATAGTCCTAACACTATTTCTTTGACTAGGGACCACTTATTAAAGAGGAGGAAAGCAGCCTTTCCTACAGCTATGGTGGACATTCTCACAAAGGACGTGACAACGAGGCATGGCTGCAGATGTGCCCCAGTTGGAGTGCTCACCACCCCACTGAGGCAATGTGGCTCCTCCACTGCAGGTCTCACTCTGAGCCCCAAACTCAGTAGGTCTGGCTTTCTCTATAGCTAGGACCCCACCCGAGAGGTGTTGAGTGGGAATCTCTGAGGTAGTGAGACCAGATAAGGGTGTTTGCTAAATTCCCCGGAGGAAGGGTTACCATGTGAAACTGACAAGCTAAGTAGTCTCCCAAGCAAATCTGGGGTTGGATGCGGGATCGGCTGGTCAAGGAAGCATGCAAAGGCCCAACCTACAGGGACTTTTCCCCCAGGGCTGCTTGGCAGAAGCCAACCTGCTCTTCCCCCTGCCAAACCTGCCAAGCCCTGTCCTCTAGGATTCTGCCAGAAAGTGCCTTCTGAGTGTCAAAACCTGGGGTCAGCTTGAACCATCAAAAGCTAATGAGTAGAGATAAAGACAAGCCGCTGCAGCAGAGACCTGCCCTGCCTCTTTCTGCAGGTGACCATGGTGAGCATGGCCAGGAGGCCACACTCAGCACAAGACTTAGGGCAGGCTCACTGCAGACCTGGGCACCATTCCCCACATCACCCCACATGGGAGAGAGTTGTTCCAGGGTACTTCAGTTCAGTTCAGTTCAGTCGCTCAGCCATGTCTGACTCTTTGTGACCCCATGAATTGCAGCACACCAGGCCTCCCTGTCCTTCACCAACTCCCGGAGTTCACTCAAACTCACATCCATCGAGTCAGTGATGCCATCCAGCCATCTCATCCTCAGTCGTCCCCTTCTCCTCCTGCCCCCAATCCCTCCCAGCATCAGAGTCTTTTCCAATGCAATGAGTCAACTCTTCGCATGAGGTGGCCAAAGTACTGGAGTTTCAGCTTTAGCATCATTCCTTCCAAAGAACAACCAGGGTACTAGAACCCCACAAAACAGAAGCCTTAGCATCCAGGCTCAGAGGTCGCTCCAGAAAAGCTGATGATACAACAGGTGCTCTCAGTGTGAGAAGCAGCTACAGGTCATCCCATACTGAGCTTCACTGTTGATTTTTCCCCTGGTGAAAAGGAACAGGCTGACCACAGAGAGGATTCAGGCCCTGTTGGCGGTCTTTTCTTGCATGTGAACTCAAAGGCCATTGTTAGAGTCAGTTTTACGAGTTTGGTTAGACCAAGTCAGTCCCCCAAGCAGGGATCCCCAAACTGGGGCTGTGAGCACCAGGCAATGTCCCTCCTTAGGGACTCAAGGTCACCCACTGAGCTAAGAGAGAAAATATTAGACCTTCCACTATATATTGATAGGAAAAATTAAAGTAAGCTCTATTCACATTTACTGTTCATTGGAACCTACAAAAATCAATGGTTCTGTGGCCTATCATCATTTTTGCTGAGATAAGTCCATCAGTCATGTCCAACTCTCTTTTTGTGAACCTGTGGACTGTAGCTCACCAGACTCCTTTGTCCATGGGACTCTCCAGGCAAGAGTACTGGGGTAGGGTGCCATGCCCTCCTCCAGGGGATCTTCCCAACCTAGGGATCAAACCCACATCTCCTGCCTCTCCTGCACTGGCAGGCAGGTTCTTTACCACTAGTGCTACCTGGAAGCCCATCATTATTTTATGTAGCAAAGAAACTCTGCTACCAATGATGATATACTATAACATGGGATTTTAATTATATACTTACCAGAAGTCCTCTTTTAGACTTACACATCACAGAGATTTTTATCATTACTTTAGTCTTAAGTATGTGTGAAAAGGAAGATAGAAGTGAAATCAAATTTGTGAATGCTCAACATGTGGCACTATGTCACCACCACTAAGTGGTGATTTAAAAATGGTTTGGAGACCACCTTGGGTGAAGATAAAATCATACTTCAATATGAGGTCCAGAGCTAGCATTGCCCAAATTGTCCAGTTTACAGATAACCCTGAATGCCCTTGGAAAACCAAATGGCTTTCTCTCCTGTCATGACACCCAGAGAAGCTACCCCACTGAAATGACACCTATCACGGGAGAATGTCCCAGAGGGATTTGACAAAGGGTCTGCTCTCTCCCAGTCAGCACGCCCTCAGCTGGCAGCCAGCTGGGGCCAGGACCTAGGAAGGCCATCCTTCCAACAGGTCCACAGTCTGGCTCCGGCCTGCAGACGTTCACTTGCTTGATGTTTGCTTGGTTGTCTGCTTTGCGACAGAACTGTACTTTTTAAATTGGGTTTGAAGAATGAGGTGAGGCCTGACCTGACCCCAGTCTGACATTTACATGACCTGTTTCTCTCTGAAGAAGTTCTAAATTGCTTCTTCACTGTGTCATTACTTAGACTCAAAATTTCAGAACATATTGGTTTTTGATGCTAAAGAAATACTTAATTCTTTGGGTTATATGTAGGAAGAATCACCCTCTCAGTAAAACGAGATCATGGGTAGATTTAAGGACTGCTAGCTCCAAGGCTGTCATTCTTCTTGATTTTTTTTTTTTTTCACTCTAGCAATGCTCACCAATTAATGTGTATAGCGGGTATCTTTCACAACCTAAAAAACACATTTTGGTAAATTTGCATATAAGTGCTAGATCATGAAGCAGTTTTTTCTAATGTCATTGTACTGATGTGAATACTGTCAGTGAAAATAATGCAACAATATTTTATGTATAATATGAAACAGGTATAGGGCCTTTTCATCTTTACAAATCTATGGGGTAAATTATTTCTGCTGTGGAGACTGAAGCACAGTTTATAAAGATGGTAAACATTACAACAACTATTTCGGGGGATTTGAACAAGTATTTTGGGGATTTCCTTGCTTTTTCTATTATGCCAAATTTCCAGTAATGATGACCCTATATGTGAGACAACAAAGAGACACAGAGGTATAGAGTGGACTTTTGGACTCTGAGGGAGAGGGAAAGGGTGGGATGGTTTGGGAGAATGGCAATGAAACATGTACATTTCCCTGTAAGAAACGAAGCGCCAATCTATGTTCAATGTAGGATGCAGGATGCATGGGGCTGATGCACAGGATGATTCAAGTAGAGGATGTGGGGTGGGAGGTGGGAGGGGCTTCGGCATTGGAAGATTGTGTTCACCTATGGCTGATTCGTGTCAATGTATGGCAAAACAAATACAGTATTGTAATTTAAATTAATTAATTAATTAATTAAAAAAATAAAATAAAAGACAGCATAGGCTTAGACTATATTAAGAACTATGTTGTATTGTAATCATGATTTGAAATGTTTTCATTATATACTAAGCTAGCCAGAAAAGCATTTTGCAAATTGATTTCAGTTCAAGGTAATACATTTTAAGGAGAAATGACATAGTCAAAACAGAAAGCATCCAGGAAAAGGAAGGAAAATATTATATAATCTGAATTTTATTTGATAGGAATAATTGAGCGAATGAGATAAGATTAACTCAGAAATAAGAGAACTTGAGAAAAGTAAAGATATATATTCAAATGTGTGAGGAGTTGTTACTCAGTATTGTCCTGAAGTTAAAAGTTATAAGAACACAGATTATGAATCAATATATGTAAAAAGTTTCCATGATCTCCTCTTCATTGATGTTATTTACATTATAAAGTTGAGATCTCCCACTCATTGGGTGTATGAAAATTGAAATTAGTGATTCATCTCAGAAATAGAATAGAAGATATCAAGGTTCTTTTGGCCATAGATTCTATTAGAATGTGGAAGTCATGTTAACGAATACTGTTTAGTATTAGTGAAGCCAAAGTTACAGATTTTAAAAATATTTTTAATATTAGTCACCATGTTCTAGAATATAAAATCAGACCAACTATGCTATCACTTCTCAAGGAATCATGATAATAGAAAGAGGGAGAAGCATAATCATGACCCTTCTAGTGGAAGCCAGAACAAATTGAAACCAGCATAACCCAAAGAAATTTATAAAATCACTTAATTGCAATATCTTAGATTTGAATGGATAGATTCAAGCATCATATATGCAAATGATCAAGTGATAGTTTTAGAAATCTTTCTTCTTGATACATGCATCCTCTCTTTCTCAATGTCTTACAATGAATCTTTTCTCTATTGTGTTTTATTTTCTTTCAAGTTCTCTTCACATGCCAAGAAATATGTCCCTAGATAGTCAAGAATACCTAATTCTAAAACTTTCTGATCTCAGACAGAATAAAGACCTACACTCTTTTAAAAAATAAATAAATAAATAAACACAAAATTAACAAATGTAAATGAAGAAAATGGTAGAATGATATTTACATGTCTAAAATATACTGTATTTATTAATAGAATACTGAAAATAGATTTTTTTAATGTAATATAATAGTAGGCAATGGCCTTTATGGTGTTTCTTCTTTGGCACTATATTTGGAACTGAAACATTAGGAGTCATCCATTTAATATTTATTTAGAATTATTATACACAGAGCATTATTTTAGGTCATGAAAGAGAAAAATTACAAAACAGCTCACACCAACATATAAGACTGCTTTGCATAAATTTTATTCTTCAATATCTGTGTGAAAGTTCAGGGCAGATTATCCTCACTTTACATGAGGAAACTGGAGAATAAACAGTGTTCCTCTAAAACAGAATAAAAAATACGTCCTTGAAAAGATATTATATTGGGATTAAGAAAGCCTGTTGTACGTGGACCCATAGAGTGTCAAGCAAAGAGGGCACTTGGAGATCCTCTGGCCTTTGTGTGCTTAGAGGAGCCAAAGGACCCTGAATCTGTAGCATACTTTTCTCTTTTGGATTGGCTAAAAAGTGTTTTGATTTTCCATAAGACATTATAAAAAAACCCAAAGGAACTTTTTGGCCAACCCAATATTTGTGATTCCCCTATCCATATGTGCCCTTTCACATTAGAATTATATTGGAAACAGTTTTCCATTCTATCTTCTATATACTCTTCAAAGTCATCATTAAATTCCATTAAAGGAATTAAAACATTTACTTACCTATTATTCTGCTATTGGATTTACAATGTGGTCAAATATTCAATATTCTAAATAATACTGTCCAAAATATTCTTAAAGAGGCCCACAATAAACCCATTAATAAATGATCAATTAATCTATGACAAAGGAGACAAGGTTACATAATGGAGAAAAGATAGTCTCTTCAGCGAACGGTGCTGGGAAAATTGGACAACTACATGTAGAAGAATGAAATTAGAAAACTCCCTAACATCACACATACACAAAAATAAACTCAAAATGGATTAAAGACTTACACAGAAGAATGGATACAATAAAACTCCCAGAGGAAACATATGCAGAACACTCTTTTACATAAATTGCAGCAGTGTGTTTTTGTGTTTGTCTCCTAAAGCAAAGCAAATGAAAGTGCAAATAAACAAGTGGGATCCGATCAAATATAAAAGCTTTTGCACAGCAAAGGAAATCATCGACAAAACAAAAAGGCAACCTACTGAATGGGAGAAAATGTTTGCAAATGGTATGACATATAAGGGATCAATATCCAATACATATAAACAGCTCACAGAACTCAGTATTAAAAAAAAAAATCTCACAATAAACCAGACTTAAGGAATGGACAAAAAACTGAACAGATTTTTTTCCAAAGAGTAAATGTAGATGGCCAACAGGCACATGAAAAGATGCTCAAGATGGCTTATCATCAGGGAAATGCAAATCCAAACCGCAATGAGATGTTCTCTCTTACCTATCAGAATGGGCATCATCAAGAAGAATACAGATAACAAAAGCTGTCGAGAATGTAGATAAAAGGGAACCCTTCTACACAGTTGATGGGAATGTAAATTGGTATAGCCACTGTCAAAAACAGTATAGAGGTTTTTTTCAAAAAACTAAAATTGGAATTACCATATGACCAGCAATTCCACTCCTGGGTATACATTCAGAAAACCCCAAAGACTAATTCAAAAAGATACATGCACGCCAATGTTCATAGCAGCATTATTAAAATTGTCAAAGTATGGAAGCAACCTAAGTGTTTATCAACAGATGAATAGATAAAGAAGATGTGATAAACACACAGACACACAAGAGAGGATACTACTCGGCCATAAACGAAATTTTGCCATTTCGGCGACATAAATGGACTTGGAGGGCATTATCCTTAGTCAAATGGCAGATAGAGAAAGACAAATATAATTTATACGTAGAATCTAAAAAACACAACACACTACTGAATAAAACAAGAAAGAAGCAGACTCACTGATACAGAAAACAAACTAGTGCTTGTCAGAAGAGAGAAGAAAGAGGGAAGGGGCAATATAAACATTCAGAAAATAAGAGGACTATTATGTGAAATCGTGTGTGTGAGACTTCAAAAATTTTAAAAACACTATAGAATGTAAAGAATCTTTCATTCAATTTAAAAAAAGACATATTTAGGGCAAATCTATTCAGTGGCTCAGAGAAAATTCAATAAAAATGAAGCTTTACCAATAAGAGTTCTAATTATATCCATAATAAAATTTTAGTGTAAAAATATCACTCCAAAGAATATTTATTTTTACACAGAAAATTATAGGAAAAGTCTGGAAGGAAACCTTGCCATTTGCAACAACAGAGATGGACCTTGAAGGGATTCTGGGAAGCAAAATAAGTAAGACAAAAGTGACAAATACCATCTGACTTCACTTTTTGTAGAATCGAAAAATTGAAAAAGAAAGAAAAGAAACTGATGTAAGGTACAAGATGGTGACTACAGTTAATAATACTGCATTGCATATTTGAAAATTACTAAGAGAGTAGAATGATGCTAAAGCTGCCACCTGATGTGAAGAGCTGGCTCACTGGAAAAGACCCTGATGCTGGGAAAGACTGAGGGCAGGAGGAGAAGGGGACAACAGAGGATGAGACGGCTGGATGGCCTCACTGACTCAACGGACATGAATTTGGGTATATTTCAGGAGTTGGTGATGGACAGGGAAGCCTGGCATGCCTCAGTCCATGGGGTTGAAAACAGCCGAACATGACTGAGCGACTGAACAACAAGAAAGAGAGTAGATCTTAAAATTTCTCATCACAAGAAAAAGAAAGTCATTACTGTATGTATGGTGATGGATGTTAACTAGGTTTGCTGTGGTTATCATTTCTCAACTGTATATATTTATATATAATACCAAATCATTGTGTATACCTGAAACTAATATAATGCTATATGGCAATCATAAAAGTCACTGCAGATGGTGACTGCAGCTATAAAATTAAAAGATGCTTGCTCCTTGGAAGAAATGTTATGACCAATCTAGACAGCATATTAAAAAGCAGAGACATTACTGTGCAAACAAAGGTCCATCTAACCAAAGCTATGGTTTTTCCAGTGGTCATGTATGGATGTCAAGAGTTGGACCATAAAGAAAGCTGAGCACTGAAGAATTGATGGTTTTGAGTTGTGGTGTTCGAGAAGACTCTTGAGAGTCCCTTGGACTGCAAGGAAATCAAACCAGTCAATCCTAAAGGAAATCAGTCCTGAATACTCATTAGGACTGATGTTGAAGCTGAAGCTCCAATACTCTGGCCACCTCATACCAGTGAAGAACTAACTCACTGAAAATGACCCTGATGCTGGGAAAGATTGAAGGCAGGAGGACAAGGGGACGACAGAGGATAAGATGGTGGATGGCATTTCTGTCTCCATGGACATGAGTTTGAGCAAGCTCTGGGAGCTGGCGATAGACAGGGAAGCCTGGCATGCTGCAGTCCATGGGGTCAAAAAGAGTCAGCATAACTGAGTGACTGAACTGAATTGAACTATCTCATTTTTTTAAAAAAGTTTCTGACATAGTTCAGGGATGTGCTTATGTACTCTGAAAGGCAGCAATTTTGTTCCAATTAATATTAATTGTATATTAATTATCATTATGTCAATGTTTATCCCAGTATGCTATTATATATTGATTTATATTTTAAAATAATTTAAATGTTATTATAAAATAGGATAATTTATCTCTTAAGGAAAAAAAAGAATAGCTGAAGAAGTTAACCACTCTAAGCTTCAATTTTCTCAAATATAAAAAGTATAATACTTACTTCAAAGGCTTGTTAAGAATTGACTGGGATTAAGTAAATAAAGTCCCTGAAATAAACTGAGAGCTAATAAAGATGCTTATCATGATGACTGTCATCCTCACAACATCATAATCATCTATCAGCACTGCTGCTATCATTCTCATCATCATCCTCAGGTCATGACCACAGTCAGCACAGCCACCACCACTGTCATCTGCCCTGGTGCACAATCAGTGGGTCACAGAGTGCTCCTGACAAATTACTCTGAGAGATGACCTCACTATTTGGTTCACTTTTGATGAGCACAAGCCACATTTTCAGAGTCACTGTCATTGTCCTTGGCAGACAGCAGTCCCAGCCTTGAATGTTTTCCAGGATGTGAGCAGACATCTTGGAACCTAGCTCCTGCTCTGGTGCTTAGAACCCAAGCTGGCCTTGCTAGAAAGTGAAAGTTGCCCAGTCGTGTCCAACCCTTTGCGACCCCATGGACTGAATTCTCTAGGCCAGAATATTGGAGTGGGTAGCCTTTCCTTTCTCCAGGGAAACTTTCCAACCCAGGGATCAAACCCAGGTCTCCCGCATTGCAGGCAAATTCTTTACCAGCTGAGCCAAATAGGAAGCCCTTGCTTAGAAGACTGAAAATGATCACAGCTGGGCCTTTCCCCACATCACTGCAAGGAGCGCCAACCACAGTGGGAAATGACTTCACCTGTAGGACTACACAGGCACCATCCGCAATTCTAATGCTTATGCCATAATCTGTGTCCTCCTTTCTCTGGGTCATTCAAAGACCAGCTACTGAATCAGTGGCACAGGCCAGCAAATGAAGAGCCCGATAGGAGAGGGAGAAAGCGAAAGTATACTGCACTATAACCACCACCACACACCCACCCACCCCTTCCTCCCACCCCACACACACACCGTTGTCACCATGCAGAGCTGGCAGAGGAAAGGGAGCAGAAGTGGGGCTGAAGGGCTGCACCTTCACTAAGAATGTCACCAGAATGCTGATCCTATCCCAGGTTGCAGAGGAGGAAGGAAGGGAGGAAGATGGGTCTGAAGCTGAGCATTCATTCTGTGTATTCCTACACCAGGCACCCCACCCAGGGAACCCACCAAGAGGGTGGTTTGAAGGGCTCCACTCCCAAGAGCGCTGCCTTTCTACAGCAATCTAACAGTGGACAAGGGGATGTGAAGTGGGAGTGAAGGGCTGTACCACCATTAAACACACCCTTACACTGTGGGATTGGCCCAGGGTCGACTGTAGTGCAGGAAGGAAAAGGAGAGTAGGCCTAGGGCCTTCATGTGGAGGCCACCCAGGGCTAACAAAGAGGACTGAAGAGCTCTGCCTGCATTAACCAAATCCCTTACTGCTATCCCAGCCAGAGCTTACTGTAAAGGGAAGAAGACCATGGAAATGCTGTGCCTGCTATACCTGTGTCTCTGGTCCCTGCCTGAGATGATGATTCTGCAGCTGAGCATTTCGTCTGTTTTCTGACCTCAGAAGATTCACGTTCCTTGGTTTTACAAGTAAAACACTTGCATTGAGTCGGGAACTGCTCAGAGCAATCACAAATAAGTGTTCACCCTGCGTGTAGTCCGCACCCCACTGACTCTTACTTATGTGGCAGGCCTGAGCTGCGGTTACCAGGCACCTTGCTTCCTGGAGCATTGCCAGGTTGGCCTTGAAGGGTAGCACCTGGCCTGCTCCTGTCCTGCTCCAGGGCGCTCTCTACATTTCACAGTTGAGAAGGTGGCTATTGGCCCAGTGTAGAGAAGTCCCTAGAGATTTAGTTTGGGTACCCTGTCAAAGCTATGGTTTTTCCAGTAGTCGTGTAGGGTGTGAGAGTTGGACTATAAAGAAAGCTGAGCACCGAAGAATTGATACTTTTGAACTGCGGTGTTGGAGAAGACTCTTGAGAGTCCCTTGGACTGCAAGGAGATCCAATCAGTCCATCCTAAAGGAAATTAGTCCTGAATGTTCATTGGAAGGACTGATGTTGAAGCTGAAACTCCAATACTTTGGCCACCTCATGCGAAGAACTGACTTATTTGAAAAGACCCTGATGCTGGGAAAGATTGAAGGCAGGAGGAGAAGGGGATGACAGAGAATGAGATGGTTGGATGGCATCATCGATTCAAAGGACGAGAGTCTGAGTCAACTCCCGGAGTTGGCATTGGACAGGGAGGCCTGGCGTGCTGCACTTCATAGGGTTGCAGAGACTCGGACAGGACTGAACGACTGAATTGAACTGACCCTGTCTGCCAGGTGCGGCTCTAATTACCAGTTTGTGTGCTTCCAAAGTTCTGTTCTATGTAAAGAACATTTAAGGACACTCTTTGGAAATCACGTTTAAATTCCGCAAGTAGGATATGGGACACCTAGGAATAAATTGTTCAATGACTATAATGTTAATACACTATGTGATTCACCACGAATGTGACTTTCCCGAGTGATGAATCCATGCAGATCGCTCATTCCTATGTCGTCTGGCACAGGTGGATCTGTATGGGTCGGTACTTATAAAGGAGCAACTGCCTGAGTGTGGGTTGTGAGCACAGGACGCGGGGCGGGTTCCTCTTACCGCAGCGGTCTGGTGTCTGCAGGGGGAGGCAGTGCAGGGCCGCAAAGACACACCTGCAGAGATGGCAGCCGCGGAAGGTCCAGGCTCCGTGCACCAGGGCGCCGCACTTGCTGAGGAAGCCCGGGCCTGGCGTTAGTGCGGGGGCGCGCGCACCCCCGGCCCGCCCCGCGAGGTCCCGCCGCCCCCGCCCGGCTCCCAGTCTCCTCTCCCCGCAGGCCCCGCTGTGCCCCCAGCCTGCACCACCCCGAGCCTACCTGCGCCTCTGGTCGTGCTCACAGTAGCGGCCGGTGAAGTGAGCGGGGCACACGCAGAAGCTGCTCAGCACGCAGGTGCCGCCGTTCTGGCAGCAGCTCCGCCGCGGAGGTGCACCTGTGGGGGCGACGCCTGGGGTCAGCTCCGCGCGGGACCCTCTATGTCTGATAAACCCGGGAAGGGCCAAGAGAGATCCCCTCGGGGAGGCAATAAAATTAGCTTCCTGCTAATAGTGTTTGCTCAGGTAAACCCTGCTTGTTAGCTTAAGGATTAAAAACAAACTACCAGAAGTGCGGGCGGGTCTGGAAGGCTCCCTGACATATGGGAAACGCTGCCCCCTGCGAAGTAGCGTTTTCTTTCTTCCCTTCCTTTCATATGTTAAAATTAGGCTGTGACTTCCCAAGACAGTGATTACAGACTGGCCTCTCCGGAGAGCGGCGAGCGAGCAGGGACCACCCACGGGTGCAAAAACACCGAAACAATTAAAAAAAAAAAAAAATCTACCACTGGAGCCTGAGAGACTGCGATAAACCTAGCAAAGGGCCGCTGTTATCTGGGACTGGGATAGCTCTGGACCTGCAGAAAAATAACCAGTTAGAAGCCAAAGCCACGATTTACCAATAAAATATTAAAACTTTTTTCAGAATAGAAAAACACCTCACTAGGAAATATTTTTTACTTTATCAGTCAGTTCAGTCGCTCGTTCGTGTCCGACTCTTTGCGACCCATGGACTGCAGCACGCCAGGCTTCCCTGTCCATCACCAACTCCCAAAGCTTGATCAAACTCATGTCCATCAAGTAGGTGATGCCATCCAACCATCACATCCTCTGTTTTTATAGTATAAAAGTATATGCTTTATAGTGTCTTTATATATATAAACACTTTATATATATATCTACTTTATATAAAGTATATACTTTATAATGTCTTTATCCTTTTATAGTGTCTTTATCCTTTTACTTTATAGTATATATTTAAGATGGTAAAATGTTATTCATTGGGTTTCTCATTTTATTGTTAACTTATCCTAGTTGTTGTGGTTTTTTGTTTTTTTTTTCCAATTCTAAACTCAGGGTTCTGGCTTCCTAGTGGTAAAGAATCTGCATGCCAAGGAAGGAGACAAAGGAGAAAGTCTGGAAGATCCCCTCTAGGCGTGCGCACACACACACACAGAGTCACAGATACACACACACAGTCACAGATACACACACACAAACTCAGAGTTCACTGACCGAGATGACCTTTGTCTGCAGCGCTGCCACTTAGCTCTTGGAAAGTCAAATAGGGGAATGAACCCTGAGGCTTCCAGCCCTCCGTGCTGTCATTCTCCTCCCTTAAATTATTCAAGGTCCAGTTGAGTGTTTTCTGCTGGAACTTCTGAGCTTTACCACTGCTGCTTTCTTCTCTACTACTTTTATATTTCCCTGTTTGATAGCCTTAAAAATTAATTGAAAATATGAGCGTGATAATGATTGACAAACAAATATGCAATAAAAACTAAGAATATAAACAAAATGCTTCTTACTGTTTCCCATGGGGATGATCTGTAATATCAAACTGATCACAAACAGAAGCCTAGAATATTTAAAGAAATTTAATCAGAAATTTATATATGCATAAAATGTAATGCATTCATATACAAATATATGTATAAATATATATTTAATGTACAATAGATAATTATGCAATCATTTTATAACTAGTAGATTTTGATTAATGTTGTCATTCCTTAGAAAGATTTTAGACCAAGCATGTACCCGTCCCTTTAAGAGAAGCAACATTAAGCATGCATTGCAATTTATTCCAGGCTCTTAAACACCCCTCTTGGCTCTAAGACTTAGATGATTTTTGTTCTTACCTAATAGAATGGCTCCAGGTCATTTTTCCACTGACACGTCTGGTATAAAAAAGTCTCCTCTCATGGATACACTGAAGATCAATTCCAAGGGACTGAGTCTGCACAGTTTTTGTATTTGAAGATGTCTTTACTGCAGTTACTGGAAGAACCGCCTCAGGACGCAAGATGGATAAGTACAGAAGACACAGGTGTTTCCTGCTCTCTACCTTGGCCACTAAATAACTGTGAGAAACAGCAATGAGGTCTCCTCTAGGTTCTGCTGTGCAGTTGCTTTGGCAAAGGCTTCGCTGTGACGGGCAGGGTCCAGCACAGAGCCGCGGCGACCATCCCTTCAATGATACCCTGCTAGGGCCGGGGGCGGGGCTGTGTAGACAGGCTGGTTCTCTTCCCCTACAGTGTTTACAGTGCTGATAGTAGCAGGAGGAGTCAACCCCTAATGTAAAACACTGGTGACTAGAAGGCAATAGCCTTTTCCCTTCCTGAAAAGAAGAAAAGAAAAACAAAAAATTATCAATAAAACCTCAACATGAACAAAAAAGTTTTCATGTGGAAATAGAGATTTTATATTGCACACTCCTCGCACTGAGGAGATGGTGAGGGGCCCAGCTAGAGAAGAGAGCTGTTGTGTGGAAAAGAACCAGCTGGCTTGATTTCAAGCTTCGGATGGGGAGCATGAATATAAAAGAGAGACATTTCAACACCTCCTTTCTGAGGACGCATCAGTATTTTTACAAACTAGGCCTTTTCTCTGTGCCTAGCATAATGATCACTATATCATATTCATTACCCACTTAATACAGGACCCCTCAGGGGAGGCACTATTTTTACCCTCCATATTTTGCTGAAGCAACTGAGGCTTTGAGTTTAAGTCACAAACCTTTGGCACTTAGACATTTAAAAATGTGAAACACACAGATATTATAAGAAGGCTGAGGTGTGCTGGGTGATACGGCCCACAGTGAGGCAAGCCTTACTCTGGGTATCTGAAGACCACAGAGCACAGGGGTAAGTGCCACCATAGTGAAACTATAGTTTCACTGTACATATAGTGAAACTATAGTTTCACTATTCACTATATGAATAGTGAAACTAGTCATCTCACTGAGACTTGAACTCACGTGTGGGAACACAAACCCAGCCAAAACCCGCAATCTTCCAACTGAGTTCACACACCTGGTTTCAAGACCTAATGACACTCAGGTATTTTTCTTTTTTAACTGATAGATAATTGCTTTATAGAATTTTGTTGTTTTCTGTCAACCATCAACATGAATCATCCATAGGTGGACATATGTCCCCTCCCTGTTGGTTTAAGAAGCTCATGTTCTTAATGTCTCATCACAAAGAGAATTCAGTGAGAGATGAAGTGATAGGTAAGAAGGAAATTTATTTTAAAAGAAACACATGCCGCAGACAGTGTGAGCTATTTCAGAAGGAGAGAAGCTGGGTAATTTCATAGGCTAATGAGTGGGAGGATTATTCCAACTATTTTGGGGAAGGGGTGGAGATTTCCAGAAATTGGGTCACCATCCACATTTTGATCTTTGATGATGGGCCTTCAACTGTCATGGCACCTCTGAGTGTGTCATTTACCTTGCTGATGTGTTACACTGAGCCTATACTGAGGATCAAGGTCTAATCCAGGTTGACTGGACTTGGACCCATTGGACACTGGCTTGTGTTGGGTCCTCATTCTTTCAAAGGTTGTGCCCTGCCCCCTCCCTCAGGTTTCACTAGTTTCTGATGAGGACCCTGCTAACCAAGAGGCGTTCAGGGGCTTCTTCTGGGCCTTGCTAATTTTCAGTTTTTCTAATTGCCAAAATAGGGACTGGGACCCTTGCCTCACAGTACAGAGGATGCCTTGCAACTCTGATACAAATTGTCCTATGATTTTAGTATAAAAACTGTTTTCTGAAAATGATATGTATCCCCCAAAGATGAGATTTTTTTGATACTGATTTAATGTTTTAAACTTTTAAATAGGAAATTAAAGATGCTGTTAAATAAACTAGTAGGAAATTGGTGAGCTTGGCTACCATGAGGCCTCCCAAAAGCTGGGTCCATGAGCTGCCAGGATCAGAACCCACAGATCTGACTGGGCAAACCATGCAGAGTAGGTTGTCTCATGCCTTCATGAAAATCTGTAATGAGATTCAAGACAAATATACTTTTAGATGTAATGGTTATTTCTTGTTAATTACATACTTTAGTTATATACAAAAGTAATTACATTTATGACTTTAAGTCAATAGTAACTTCTTTATGAGCAACATGGGTTGAACACTAAAAACCATGGAAAAGCTAAGGAATATTTATTTAAATAAGTTTTAAAACTGTTCAGTTTAGAGGATGATATTGAATCCAAATTTTTCTGATAATACTAATGTTTTATAAGTATTTTCTAAAATAAATACTTTTATAAGTATTTTCTACAGTTTCTTTTATTACATTTTGTATTCTCAAATATACACAAAAGCTGAGATATTGAGTCAATAAAATTGGGTTCAGCAGCCAGCCATTGCCAATCTTTCTTCATTGTTTTTCCCCCACATTTTTTTTTCCCTTGGAGTTTTTTAAGGCAAATCGCAGACATCATGATATTCTCCCTCCTATGTCAAATAAGGTTTTGAAAATGTATAATCTTACAAATGGAAATTTTAGAAAAAGGAAGGGGAATGTCTTACCAGCAAGAGAGGGCTAAGGCTAGATATAGGACCAATGCCCCTCTCTGGGTGTTTGCTTAAGAGTTGAAATCAGCTTTGAGGAGGGAAAGGGCTGAAAGCCTAGGGGTGATAAAACACTCTTGACACTTGCTGTCATTTACTTAAAGGTCTTATAAAGACTTTTGCATTTCAGTAGGAGGAGCCCAGGTTTGCTTAGTTAATAAGACCCTGCTGGAAAGCCTTGTCTGGAAACAGCTGGAGGCCCAGTGGTTGGCAGGCAGATCCCACCACTCCCCTACCAACTTCCCTAAGTTGGGGAAGGTCCACTTTCTTGTTATCAGTTGTAAACAGATAAGACTGGAGCCAGCACTCTCATCAGACTTCTGACTCCTTTTGAGCTGACATAAAGTGTGTGGGAACTGGAAAACCCTGTCTGAAGACTGGAGCCCACCTCATCTCTCTGTCTTCAGTACATCAAACAATCACTGAGGAAAATGTTCTATGCCAATTAGGTGTGAAGGAATTCTTTGGGAGTCACTTTCCAGAGAGTCTTTGATGTGTACTGCTAGGGGTTTCCTGGAAACTCTTAAAATGCGCTTAGACCACAACTCAGGCCCTTTGCTCAGAACCCCCAGGGCCTCAGGATTATTTTAACCTGCCCAGTTCAGTTCAGTCACTCAGTCCGTGTTTGACTCTTTGCGACCCCATGGACTGCAGCACCCCAGGCTTCCCTGTCCATCACCAACTCCGGGAGCTTACTCAAACTCATGTCCATTGAGTCAGTGATACCATCCAACCATCTCATCCTCTGTCGTCCCCTTCTCCTCCTACCTTCAATCTTTCCCAGCATCAGGGTCTTTTCAAATGAGTCAGCTCTTCACATCAGGTGGCCAAAGTATTGGAGTTTCAGCTTCAACATCAGTCCTTCCAATGAATATTCAGGACTGATTTCCTTTAGAATTGACTGGTTGAATCTCCTTGCTGTCCAAAGGACTCTCAAGAGTCTTCTCCAACACCACAGCTCAAAAGCATCAATTCTTCAGTGCTCATCTTTCCTTATAGTCCAGCTCTCACATCCATACATGACTACTGGAAAAACCATAACCTTGACTAGATGAACCTTTGTTAGCAAAGTAATGTCTCTGCTTTTTAATATGCTGTCTAGATTGGTCATAGGTTTTCTTCCAAGGAGCAAGTGTTTTTAATTTCATGGGTGCAGTCACCATCTGCAGTGATTTCGGAGCCCAGTAAAATAAAGTCTCTCACTGTTTCCATTGTTTCCCATTTATTTGCCATGAAGTGATGGGACCTGATGCCATGCATGATCTTAGTTTCTGAATGTTGAGTTTTAAGCCAACTTATTCACTCTCCTCTTTCACTTGCATCAAGAGGGTCTTTAGTTCTTCTTCACTTTCTGCCATAAGGGTGGTGTCCTCTGCATATCTGAGATTATTGATATTTCTCCCAGCAATCTTGATTCCAGCTTGTGCTTCATCCAGTCCAGCATTTCTCATGATGTACCCCACGTGTAAGTTAAATAAGCAGGATGATAAAATATAGCCTTGACATACTCCTTTCCCAATTTGGAACCAGTTTGTTGTTCCATGACCAGTTCTAACTGTGGCTTCTTTACCCGCATATACATTTCTCAGGAGGCAGGTCGGGTGGTTTGGGATTCCCATCTCTTTAAGAATTTTCCACAGTTTATTGTGATCCACACAGTCTAAGGCTTTGCTGTACTCAATAAAACAGAAGTAGATGTATTTCTGGAACTCTCTTGCTTTTTTCGATGACCCAACAGATGTTGGCAATTTGATCTCTGTTTCCTCTCCCTTTTCTAAATCCAGCTTGAACATCTGGAAGTTCATGATTCACGTACTGTTGAAGCCTTGCTTGGAGAATTTTGAACATTATTTTACTAGTGTGTGAGATGAGTGCAACTGACTGGTAGTTTGAGCATTCTTTGCCATTGCTTTTCTTTGGGATTGGAATGAGCCTGCCCAGGTGAGTCCTATTTCTTTGCATTGTTCACTGAAGAAGGCTTTCTCTCTCCTCTCTATACCCTGGAACTCTGCATTCAGTTTATCTTTCCCTTTCTCCTTTGCCTTTTACTTCTTTTCTCAGCTATTTGTAAAGGCCTTCTCAGACAACCATTTTGCCTTCTTGAGTTTCTTTTTCTTTGGGATAGTTTTGGTCACTGCCTGTTGTACAATGTTATGAACCTCTGTCCATAGTTCTTCAGGCATCCTGTCTATCAGAAATAATCCTTTAAATGTATTTGCCACATCACAAGCTGGAATCAAGATTGACAGGAGAAATATCAACAGTGTCAGATACGCAAGTGATACCACCCTAAAGGCAGAAATCTAGGAGAAACTAAAGAGCCTCTTGGTGAAGGTGAAAGAGGAGAGTAAAAAAGCTGGCTTAAAATTCAACTTTCAAACTTAGCAGTGACTGCAGCCACAAAATTAAAAGATGCTTGCTCCTTGGAAGAATAGCTATAACAAACCTGCTGCTGCTGCTGCTGAGTCGCTTCAGTCATGTCCGATTCTGTGCGACCCCAGAGATGGCAGCCCACCAGGCTCCCCCATCCCTGGGATTCTCCAGGCAAGAACACTGGAGTGGGTTGCCATTTCCTTCTCCAATGCATGAAAGTGAAAAGTGAAAGTGAAGTCGCTCAGTCGTGTCCGACTCTTCACGACCCCATGGACTGCAGCCTACCAGGCTCCTCTATCCATGGGATTTTCCAGGCAAGAGTACGGAGTGGGTTGCCATTGCCTTCTCCGATGACAAACCTAGACAGCATACTAAAAAGCAGAGACATTACTGACAAAGCTATGGTTTTTCCAGCAGTCATGTGTGGATGTGAAAGTTGCACCACAAAGAAAGCTGAGGGCCAAAGAATTGATGCTTTCACACTGTGGAGCTAGTGAAGACTCTTCAGAGTCCCTTGGACTGCAAGGAGATCAAACCAGTCAATCCTAAAGGAAATCAACCTTGAATATACATTGGAAATACTGATGCTAAAGTCGAAGCTCCAATACTTTGGCCACCTGGTGCAAAGAGCTGACACATTGGAAAATACCCTGATTTGGGGAAGATTGAGGGCAGGAGGAGAAGGGGATGACAGAGGACGAGATGGTTGATTGAGACCACCGAACTCAAACTCCAGGAGACAGTGAAGGACCAGGAAGCCTGGTGTGCTGCAGTCCATGGGGTCACAAAGAGTCAGACACGACTTAGTGGCTGAACAACAACAGGGTGGGTCCAGCCTGCAGCCAAGACTGGGATGTATCCAAGTCCTACTTGGCTGTGTGCTTCCTAAAATGGGAATGTGCCCCTACCTTTAGCACAGTGCTTGGTGCATGGCACCACATGATAGTCAATGCACTAGCACACATATCCACTTTTCAGTGAGCAAAATGAGATTTAAAAAGTTACCATCCTGGGGATAAATGACTAACAAACAGCCATGTTTGACATTGAACCCGAGTTCATCTGATCTAAAATGTGTGTTTGATTCAAGTTGCTTTAGAATTATTGAGTGTTTAATGTAGGTACTGGTGACTCAGATGGTAAAGAATCTGCCTGTAATGTGGAGACCAGAATTCAATCCTAGGTCAGGAAGATTCCCTGGATAAATGAAGGGCTTACCCACTCCAGTATTCTTGCCTGGAGATTTCCACAGACAGAGGAACCTCACAGGCTACAGTCCATGGGGTCACAAAGAGTTGGATATGACTGAGCAACTAACACATACAGGTATAATATACTCACTAGTTACACAGATTGTTTTGTTATATGGTCATCACATCCTTAGTGATATAGGAAGAGGGCAGGACACACTCGTTAGACAAATGACAGTTATTGAGGTCATGACATAAACTAGTTAGAACCAACTAGGCCCAAGATGGTGGGTGATTAACTCCCATATGACCTTGAGCCTCAGCTCATCGTGATACATCAGCTAAATGACATATCCTCATGGGCCATAAAAGTTCCAAAACCAACCATAAAAGGCAAAAAAATGGGTGGCGTCCCAATTCCTGGAAATCCCTGTCTCTTCCTCAAAATACTTGAAATAATTCTCCTACTCATTAGCCTATGAAATTACTCACCCCTATAAAAACTGACAATGCCATACCCTGGCACCTCTTGCCTTCTGAGATGGTGCACACTCTGTCTATGGAATGTGTTTCTTCCTGAATAAACCTTCTTTCACTTTACTAGGGCTGGCTTGTGAATTCTTTTCTGTGCGAAGCCAAGAACTCACACTCAGTGGCTGTTCCAAGGACTTGCCTGAGACATGGCACATGACCATCTTCTTGTGCCCCACTTTCTTTCCTGCAACATTATGACATTATGCAAAATTATGACACATAATTTCTCCATTTTGAAGGTGAAGAAAATAAGATTTCAAGTGTTGAAGACTTGCACAGTACTTCACAACAGTGACCAGCAGTCAGAGCCGAACTACTGCTCCTGATCTTCCCTGTGTGCCCATCTGAACTGGGCTGAGGGCTTCCATGGGACACAGTGGAGGAGAATGGATGCAGAGACACTGCCCCCTCCTGCAGTAAGGGAAGGTTTTAGAGGACAGAAAGCACAGACAGAACTGGCTACAGGAAGAGGGAAGGCCCTGACCACTAGATGGAAGAGGACCTCAGAGGACTGACAGCAGACACAAGGGTGGAAGGGCAGGAGGAGAGGAGAGGGTATGGGTGGAGACATTTGATCCAGGTCAGATGACAGGAACCTGGATGCTTTTCCCAGAATTCATGCATGCCTAAATAGAGATTAAGAGGCAGTTGAGAAAAAGAGTAAATTGTAAACATATATTTAACAACCAATGTCCTTTTTCTCTGATTATGAAAAATGTTAGCCAATTCCAGGCAGATGCTTTAAACCTCTGAGCCACTAGGGAAGCATGAAAAATGTAATATATTCTGATGTTAGCCAATTTGGGAAGTACAGAAAAACATGACAGAGAAGATAAAAATCGTTCATATTTTCATTGGTCAGAAATGACTATGAAGGAACTTCCATGATGGTCCAGAGACTGAGAATGCATCTTGCAGTGCAGGTGATGCAAGTTCAATCCCTGGTCAGGAAACTAAGATCCCTCAAGCCTCAGGGCAACTAAGCCTGCATGCCATAACTAAGATCCGGTGTAGCCAAATAAAAGGATAAATGTATTTTTTTTTTAATAAGAAAGAAAATGAAATGATGATTAGGTTTTTTCAACCAAGTCTGTTATCATCCTGCATGTAAAAATTGAGGCAAGCAAAACAGAATTTAAGACAGATTTTTGGGAAACATGAACTGCACACATGTTAGGAGAAGCAGCCTGCATAGTGCAGTGTCTGAAGACCACTGAACACAGGGAGCCCCTGTCACCTGTCAATCTGTCATATTTTTAGATTAATCCTAGGTGATTTTTATATTCTTATTTCATTGCAAATGGTATGTTTTTGTTATTTAACTTTTTATTGCTTGTATTCAGGAATACAGTTGAGCTTTTTTTATTAACTAATTTTTTTTTGTTTGGAGGAAAATTGCTTTGCAGTGTGGTTGGCTTCTGCTGTACAGCAATGTGAATCAGTCATAAATCTCCTCCATCTGTCCCACCCTTCCAGGCCATCACAGAGCACCAAGCTAGGCTCCCTGTGTTATACGGCAACTTCCCGCCAGCTACCTACTTAACACATGATAGCTTGTATGTCAGTGCTCCTCTCTCTATTCCTCCCACCCTCTCCCTCCCCCACCATGTCCACAAGTCTGTTCTCTGTGTCTGCGTCTCCATTCCTTCCCTGCAGATAGGTTCGTCAGTACCATTGTTCTAGATTCCATATATATGCATTAATATACAATATTTGTTTTTCTTTTTCACAGTGACTTACTTCACTCTGTATAACAGTCTCTAGGTTCATCCACCTCACCTTAACTGACTCAAATTTGTTTCTTTTAATGGCTGAGTAAAATTCCACTGGATATAAGTACAGTAACTTCTTTATCCATTCATCTGTCAATGGACATCTAGTTTGCTTTCATGTCCTGTCTATTGTAAACAGTGCCGCAGTGAACACTGGGGTGCATGTGTCCTTTAGAATTCTGGTTTTCTCGAGGTATATGATCAGTAGTGGGACTGCTAACTGTGGTAAAACATATATAAACACAAAAAGTCTTAGCTCAGGCTGCTGTAACAAAACAACAGACATGTATTTCTCACAGTTCTAGAGGTTGGGAAATCCAAGATCAAGGTGTTGACAGAATTAGTACCTGGTGATAGCTCTCCTCCTGGCTTGCAAACAGCTGTCTTCCCATTGTGACCTCACGTGGCACAAGGGAGGGCAGAAAGTAAGCTCTCTAGTCTTTTCATATAAAGGCTCTAATCCCACCCTGAGGGTCCCTCCCTCATTACATGATCTGAACCTCCCAAAGGCCCCATTTCCAAGTACCATTACATTGGGAGTTACCACTACAAAGTACAAATATAGGTGAGACCATAGTATAATTTGGACTTCTCTGGTAGTTCAGCTAGTAAAGAATCCACCTGCAATGCAGGAGACCCTGATTCGATTCCTGGGTCAGGGAAGATCCCCTGGAGAAGGGATAGGCTACCCACTCCAGTATTCTTGGGCTTCCCTGGTGGCTCAGATGGTAAAGAATCTGCCTGCAATTTGGGAGACCTGGGTTCGATCCCTGGAGGAGGGCATGACAACCTACTCCAGTATTCTTGCCTGGAGAATCCCTATGAACAGAGGAGCCTGGCTGAGCTACAGTCCATGCCATCACAAACAGTTGGACAAGAAACTAAGCACACACATGTAGTATAATTCAGTCCATAGAAAAGTTTGCCATTTTACTATATATATTACAAGCATAATATTGTGCAGCCATCACCACTAATTAAAAACATTTTCATTACCCCAAAAGAAACTGTACCTGTGTAGCAATAATTCACCATTGCCTGCCTACCTGGCCATAGGTAGCCTCTAATCTACTTTCTGTCTCTATGAATAATGCTAATTCTAGATATTTCATGTGAGCAGAATCATTTGTTATTTGTCCTTATTCTTCTGGCTCATTTCACTTAGCATAATATAGTCAAATTCATCCATGTTGTAGCATGTATCGGAACTTTATTCCTTTTGATGGCTAATATTTCACTGTATACATATATAGAGAGATATACATTTATACACACATATACTACACTTTATTTAGCCATTATTCTTGGTTTATGTTGTTGTTGTTGCTGTTGTTGTTGTTGCTGTTGTTATTGTTGCTGGTTTTGGCTGCTTCCTGTGGCTTGAGAATCTTAGTTCCCCAACCAAGAATGGAACCCAAGGCTCTGGCAGTGAAAGCACTGAGTCCTGACCACTGGACTGCCAGGGAATTTCCTATCCAGTCTTCTGTTGATGGACACTTGGTTTGGTTCCACCTTTTAACTATTGGGAATAATTCTTTAATGAACCCACATCTCTTATGTCTCCTGCATTGACAGGTGGGTTCTTTACCACTAGCACCACCTGGGAGGCCCACTTTAATGAACATTGGTGTAAAAATACCTGTTTGAGACCTTGTTTTTAATTTTTTGAATATATTCCTAGGAATAGAATTGTTGAGACAAATGGTAATTCTATATTTAACTTTTGAGGAATTGCCAAACTATTTTCCACAGTAGCTGCACTATTTTACATACCAACCAGCAATGTTCTAATTTCTCTTCATCTTTACCAACATTTGTTATTTGGTTATTTGTTATTTGTTTTTGTTAATTTGTTATTTGTTATTTGAAGTGATTAATCATTATGGTTTTGATTTGCAGTTCCTTAATAGCTAGTGAGGTTGACCATCTTTTCAAGTACTTATTGGCATTTATATACATCCTTCAGGTAAATGTCTATTAACGTTTTCCCTATTTATAAATTTGAGTTGTTTTTCTTTCTGTTGTTGACTTACAGGAGTTCTTTCCATATTCTGGCTATAAGCCTCTTATACGAAATATGATTTGCAAATATTTTCTCCTATCTTATAGATTATCTTTTCATTTTCTTGTTAATGTACTTTGATGAACAAAAGTTTTAAATTTTGAAGTCTAATTTATCTAATTTTTTTTTAAATTTTGTTGCCTTTCCTTTTGGGGTCATACTTAAAAAGCCATTGTCAAATCCAAGGCCATGAAGATTTACTATGCTTTCTTCTAAAGATTTATAGATTTAGCTCTTAACTTTGTATCTTTGAATCACTTGGTTAATATTGTATGTGGTATAAGGCAAGGGCCCAACTGTGTTTTTTTTCTTTTGCGTGTGGATATCCAGTTTTCTTAGGACCATTTGTTGAAAAGACTGTTCTCTTTGAATGGTTTTGGTATCCTCATTAAAAATCAATTGACCATAGATTAGAGGATGTATTTATGGGGTTTCAATTCTATACCACTGGTGTATCTAGTCTTAGGCCAGTACCATGTATGTTGATTACTCCAGCACAGTATTGAGATGGAATTGGTAAGTGTGAATCTTCCAATTTTGTCCCTACTTTTTTTTTAAGATTGTTTTGGCTATTTGATTCCCTTTAATTTTAAAATGGATTTTACTATTTCTGCAAGAAACACTGTTAGAATTTTGATATGACTTGCTTTGAATCTGAATATCACTTTGGGTAATATTGTCATCTTAATGATATTTAGTCTTTAATGCATAAACATTAATGTCTTTCCATTTATTTAAGTTTTTTTAATTTCTTTCAGCAATGTTTTATAGTTTTCAGTAGAGGAGACTTACTTTCTTGGATAAACTTACCTCTTTTGACACTACTGTAAATGGGACGGCTTTCTTAATTTTCTTTTTCAATCATTCATTGCTAGAGTATAGCAACTAACTAATTTTTTAAAATTAATTAATTTATTTTAATTGGAGGATAATTACTTTATAATATTGTGGTGGTTTTTGTCATACATTGACATGAATCAGCCATGGGTGTATATGTGTCCCACATCTTGAGCCCCCTCCCCCTTTCTCCCCAACCCATCCCTCTGGGTTGTCCCAAGGCACTGGCTTTAAATGCCCTATTTCAAGAATTGAACTTGGACTGGTCATTTATTTCACATATGGTAATAACATACATGCTTCCATGTTATTCTCTCAAATCATCCCACCCTTGCCTTCTCCCACAGAATCCAAAAGTCTGTTCTTTATATCTGTGCCTCTTTGCTGACTTGTATATACGGTTGTCATTACCATCTTTCTGAATTCCACATATATGCGTTAATATACTGTATTGGTGTTTTTCTTTCTGGCTTACTTCACTCTGTATAATAGGCTTCAGTTTCATCCACCTCATTAGAACTGATTCGAATGTGTTCTTTTTAATAGCTGAGTAATATTCCATTGTGTACATGTACCACTGCTTTTTTATCCATTTGTCTGCTGATGGACATCTAGGTTGCATCCATGTCCTGGCTATCGTAAACAGTGCTGTGATGAACATTAGGGTACACATGTCTCTTTCAGTTCTGGTTTCCTCGGTGTGTATGCCCAGCAGTGAGATTGCTGGGTCATATGGCAGTTCTATTCCCAGTTTTTAAAGGAATCTCCACACTGTTCTCCATAGTGGCTGTACTAGTTTGCATTCCCACCAACAGTGTAAGAGGGTTTCCTTTTCTCCACACCCTCTCCAGCAGTTTTTTTTTGTAGACTTTTGGATAGCAGTCATTCTGCCTGGAGTGAGATGGTACCTCATTGTGGTTTTGATTTGCATTTCTCTGATAATGAGTGATGTTGAGCATCTTTTCATGTGCTTGTTAGCCATCTGTATGTCTTCTTTGGAGAAATGTCTGTTTAGTTCTTTGGCCCATTTTTGATTGGGTCATTTATTTTTCTGGAACTGAGCTGCAGGAGCTGCTTGCATATTTTTGAGATTAATTCTTTGTCAGTTGCTTCGTTTGCTATTATTTTCTCCCATTCTGAAGGCTGTCTTTTCACCTTGCTTATAGTTTCCTTCATTGTGCAAAAGCTTTTAAGTTTAATTAGGTCCCATTTGTTTATTTTTGCTTTTATTTCCATTACTCTGAGAGGTGAGTCATAGAGGATCTTGCTGTGATTTATCAGAGAGTGTTTTGTCTATGTTTTCCTCTACCAGTTTTATAGTTTCTGGTCTTACATTTAGATCTTTAATACACTCTGAGTTTATGTTTGTGTATGGTGTTAGAAAGTGTTCTAGTTTCATTCTTTTACAGGTGGTTGACCAGTTTTCCCAGCACCAGTCATTAAAAAGATTGTCTGTTCTTCATTGTATATTTTTGCCTCCTTTGTCAAAGATAAGGTGTCCACAGGTGCATGGATTTATCTCTGGACTTTCTGTTTTGTTCCATTGATCTATATTTCTGTCTTTGTGCCACTACCATACTGTCTTGATGACTGTAACTTTGTAGTATAGTCTGAAGTGAGGCAGGTTGATCCTTCCAGTCCCCTTCTTCTTTCTCGAGATTGCTTTGGCTATTTGAGTTTTTTTGTTTTTCCATAAAAATTGTGACAATTATTTGTTCTAGTTCTGTGAAAAATGCCATTGGCAGCTTGATAGGGATTGCATTGACTCTGTAGATTGCTTTGGGTAGTACACTCATTTTCACTATATTGATTCTTCTGATCCATGAACATAGTATATTTCTCCATCTATTTATATCATCTTTAATTTCTTTCATCAGTAGAAACAAACTAATTTTTTGAGTGTTGATTTTTATATCTTGCAACTTTGTTGAATTTATCATTTGCTATAAATGCTTTTTTGTTGTTGAATCTTTTGGGGTTTCTATGTTATAAGGTCATGCAACAAACAAAAACAGTTCTACTTCTTCCTCTTCAATTAATTTCTTTTTCTTATGCAACTGCTCTGATGAGAATTTCCAGTACTATGTTGAATAGAAGTGGTACAAGTAGGCATCCTTTGTTTTGATCTTAGGAGAAAATCTTTTTCTCAGCATTGCTTATGATGTTAATTGTGAGTATTTCATGTTTGGGCTTTATATATTGAGATAGTTTCTTTCTATTCCTATTTTGGTGAGTTGTGTTTGTTTGTTTTAATATGAAAGTGTGTTGAATTTTGTCAAATGCTTTTTCTGCATCAATTGAGATGATCATGTGGTTTGTTTCCTTTCATTCTGTTAACAGGGCATACTACATTGATTGATTTTTGAACACTAAAATATCCTTTCACTATAGGAATATCTCCCATGTGGTTATGGTATACTGTTCTTTTATTGTATTAAACAAGATGCTAGCTGTTGAATTCAGTTTGCAAGTATTTTATTGAAGATTCTGCATTAAAATTCATGAGGGATATTGGTCTGTAGTTTTTCTCTTCTTTTAGTGTGTTTTTCTGGCCTTGTATTAGGGTAACAGTTAATCTATAGGATGAATTAAGACATGTTCCTTCTCTTAAATATTTAGGGAGAGTTTGAGAAAGATTAATGATTTTCTTCTTTATCAAAGTAAATATTTGCACCTATAAATTTCCCTTAGTACTGTTTTAGATACATTCCATGTTTTGGTACAGTTGTTTCTATTTTTCTCAAGATATTTTCAAAATTATTTTGTGACTTCTCCTTTCCTTCATTAGTTATTTAAGAGTTTTTTGTTTACTTCCCACATATTTGTGAGTTTCTTGGTTTTCCCTTTATTGGTGATTTCTATTTTCATTCCATTGTGATTGGAAAGGCAATTTGTACAATTTCAGTCTTTAAAATGCAGTAAGAATTTTTGTGGGCTAATGGATGGTCTACCTTGGAGAATGGCCCATATACACTTTAGAAAAATGCATATTCTGCTGCTGTTGAATAGAGCATTCTGTATATATCTTTTAGGTCTAATTAGTTAGTAGTTGTTCAAGTCTTCTATTTCCTTACTTGTCATTTGCCTGGTGGTTCTATCTATTATTGAAAATAGGATATCACAGTCTCCAACTATTATTGTGGAATTGTCTATTTCGCCCTTCAGTTCTGTCAATTTCACTTCATGGACCTTGTTCATATGTTTATGAATTGTAATATCTTCTTCATGAATTTGAACTTAGATTAATATATAATATTCTTCTTGTCTCTTGCACATTTTTTTCTTAAAATATATATTGTCTGATAATACAGTCACTCCTGCTCTCTTTGGTAACTATCTGTGTGGAATATCTTTTTCCATCCTTTAAATTTCAACTTATTTTGTCTTTGTATCTATAGTGAGTGTTTCACAGGTAGACGGTGTTTTTAAATTTTAATAAATTCTTCCAGTATCTTCCTTTTTATATGTCATGTTAGTTTCAACTACAATGCAAAGTGACTCATACACACACACACACACACACACACATATTTTTCAGATTCCTTTCCATTATAGGATATTACAAGATATTGAGTTCCCTGTGTTATACGGTAGGGTTTTTTTTTTTTTAACCTATTTTATATATAGTAGTATGTATATGTTAATGCAAAAGTCCTAATTTATGTCTCTCCCTCATCCCCTCTAACCCCTTTGGTAACCATGAGGTTTGCTTTCTGTCTCTATGAGTCTATTTCTGTTTTGAAAGAAGTTCATTTTTATCACATTTTTTTTCATTCCACATATAAGTAATACATTTGTCTTTCTCTGTCTGACTTAATATGATAATCTCTGCATCTATCCACATTGCTGCAAGTGACATTATTTCATTCTTTTTTATATAGCTAAGTAATACTCCATTACATATATTTACAACAACTTCTTTATTCATTCATCTATAATAAACATTTAGGTTACTTTTGTGTCTTGGCTATTGTAAATAGTGCTGCTATGAATATCAGTATGAATATATCTTTTCAAGTTGGAGTTTTCTCCAGATATGTGCCCAGAAGTGGGATTGTTGGATCATATGGTAACTCTATTTTTTTCTGTTTTTTTTTAATTGAAGTATAGTTGGTTTACAATGTTGTGTTAATTACTTCTGTAAAGCAAAGTGATTCACTGTATACATTCTTCTTTTTCTATATTCTTTTCCATTATGGTCTAGTATGCATGCATACATGCTCAGTCTCTCAGTGATGTCTGATTCTTTGCAACCCATGGGCTGTAGACCACCAGGCTCCTCTCTCCATGGGATTTTCCTGGAGAGTATACTGGAGTGAGTTGCTATTTCTTCCTCCAGGAGATCTTCCTGATCCAGGGCCTGAAGCTGCATCTCCTGGAGTCTCCTACATTAGCAGGTAGATTTGTTACCACTGAGCCTTTTTTTTTTTTTTAAAGGAACCTCCATACTGTTTTCCACAACTAAAGTAACTTAGCAGCAGCAGCAGCATACTGTTTTCCATAGTGGCTCCACTAACATTACCACCAACAGTGAACAAAGGTTCCTATTTCTCTACATCCTCATCAGTATTTGCTACTTGTAGACTTTTTATGGTATCCATTCTGACAAGTGTGAAGTGATTTCTCAGTGTTTTGATTTGCATTTCCATGATGATTTTTTATGTTAAGCATATTTTCATGTGCCTATTAACCATCTGTATGTCTTCTTTGGGAAACTATTCAGATCTTATGTTCATTTCTTAATTAGATTTTTTTTTAATTTGTTATATATATATAAACTATTAACCCCCTTGTCAAACATATCATTTGCAAATATCTTCTCCTATTCTGAAATAATAGCAAATGAAGCAACTGACAAAGAATTAATCTCAAAAATATGCAAGCAGCTCCTGCAGCTCAATTCCAGAAAAATAAATGACCCAATCAAAAATGGGCCAAAGAACTAAACAGACATTTCTCCAAAGAAGACATACAGATGGCTAACAAGCACATGAAAAGATGCTCAACATCACTCATTATCAGAGAAATGCAAATCAAAACCACAATGAGGTACCATCTCACTCCAGGCAGAATGACTGCTATCCAAAAGTCTACAAAAAAAACTGCTGGAGAGGGTGTGGAGAAAAGGAAACCCTCTTACACTGTTGGTGGGAATGCAAACTAGTACAGCCACTATGGAGAACAGTGTGGAGATTCCTTTAAAAACTGGGAATAGAACTGCCATATGACCCAGCAATCTCACTGCTGGGCATACACACCGAGGAAACCAGAACTGAAAGAGACATGTGTACCCTAATGTTCATCACAGCACTGTTTACGATAGCCAGGACATGGATGCAACCTAGATGTCCATCAGCAGACAAATGGATAAAAAGCAGTGGTACATGTACACAATGGAATATTACTCAGCTATTAAAAAGAACACATTCGAATCAGTTCTAATGAGGTGGATGAAACTGAAGCCTATTATACAGAGTGAAGTAAGCCAGAAAGAAAAACACCAATACAGTATACTAATGCATATATATGGAATTTAGAAAGACGGTAATGACAACCCTAAATGCAAGACAGCAAAAGAGACACAGATGTATAGAACAGTCTTTTGGGAGACTCTGTGGGAGAGGGCGAGGGTGGGATGATTTGGGCGGGGGGGTTCAGTATGGGGAACACATGTACACATGTGGCAGATTTATGTCAATGTATGGCAAAGCCACTACAATATTATAATTAGCCTCCAATTAAAATAAATTTATACTTAAAAAAATTATCTTCTCCCATTCTGTATGTTGCACTTTGGGCTTTTTTTTTTCTTCTTCTTCCTGTCTTGAGGGTTGCCATAGTTGTGAAAAAGCTTTTCAGTTTAATTAGGTCACACTTCTTTATTTTGGCTTTTCTTTCCCTTGCCTGAGGAGATAGATCCAAAAATGTTTACTAAGACTTATTTCAAAGGAAATATGTTTTCTTTTAGGACTTGCAGGGTGTTCAGTTAGACAATTGGTCTTTAATTCATTTTGAGTTTATTTGTATACATGGTGTGAGACACTTTCAAATTTCATTCTTTTACATGGAGCTTTCCAGTTTTCACAGTATTTCCCAGAATTTCTCACATATTGAAGAGACTGTCTTTACTCCATTGTATATTCTTGCCTTATTTGTCATCAATTAATTGACCAAATGCACATGGGTGTATTTCTGGGCTTTCTGTCCTCATTTGTCTACATTTCTGGTTTTTCTTTCTTGGCTCAGAACGATGCTGTTTTGATTTCTGTAGATGTGTAGCACAGTCCAAGTTGGAGCCAGATTTCTCAAGCACTTTTTTTCTTTTTCAGATTGCTTTGACTATTCAAGGTCTTTGTATTTCCGTACAATTTTTTCCCCCTTCTGGTTCTGTGAAAAGTGCCATTGGTAATTTGATAGGGATTGGATTGAATCTGCAGATTGTCTTAGGTAGTATGGTCATCTTAACATATTG
This sequence comes from Nanger dama, assembly GCA_917880005.1. Taxonomy (NCBI): domain Eukaryota; kingdom Metazoa; phylum Chordata; class Mammalia; order Artiodactyla; family Bovidae; genus Nanger; species Nanger dama. Next base: position 4,006,830 of record CAKJTW010000075.1, read on the forward strand.
TTTCTTCCGATCTAAGAACACAGCACATCTTTCCATCTGTTTGTGTTATCTTCAGTTTCTTTCATCAGTGTATGACAGTTTTCTGAGTATAGCTCTTTTACCTCCTTAGCTAGTTTATTCCTAGGCATTTTAGTCCTTTTAATCAGATGGTAAATGGGATTATTTCTTTTTATTTTTGAATTTTTTTGTTAGTGTATAGAAATGCAAGAGATTTCTGTGTATTAATTTTGTATCTGGCAACTTTACCAAATACATTGATTAGCTCTAGTAGTTTTCTGGTGACATCTTTAGAATTTTCTATGTATGCTGCTGCTGCAAACAGTGAAATTTTATTTCTTTTCCAATTTCTATTCCTTTTATTTCTTTTTCTTCTCTTACTCCATTGATAGGAATTCCAAACTATCCTGAATGAAAGTGGAGCGGGTCAACATCCTTGTCTAATTCCTGATCTTAGAGGAAATGCTTTCAGGTTTTCATCTTTGAGAATGAGGTTGACTGTGGATCTGTTGTATATGGCCTTTATTAGGTTGAGGTAGATTCCCTCTAGGCCTACTTTCTGGAGAGGTTTTTTTAATCATAAATTTTTGTGGAATTTTGTCAGAGGCTTTTTCTGCATCTATTGAGATGATCATATGGTTTTTATTCTTTAATTTGTTAATATGGTGTAGCACATTGATTGTTTGGCATCCCTGCAAGTAACTCCCACTTGAGCATGGTGTATGATCCTTTTAATTTGCTTTTGGATTCAGTTTGCTAGTATTTTGTTAAGGATTTTTGCATCCATGTTCATCAGTGATATTGGCTTGTTATTTTCTTTTTTTGTGTGATATCTTCATCTGGTTTTTGTATCAGGGTAATAATGATGGCCTCATAGAATGCGTTTGTGAGTGTTCCTTCCTCTGCAATTTTTAGGAAGAGTTTGAGAAGGGTAGGTGTTAATTCTCTAAATGTTTGACAGAATTCACCTGTGAAGCCATCTGGTCCTGGGCTTTTGTTTGTTGAAAGATTTTAGATCACAGTTTCAATTTCAGTACTTGTGATTGGTCTGTTCATATTTTCAGCTTCTTCTTGGTTCCATCTGAGAAGGTTGGACCTTTCTAAGATTGTGTCCTTTTCTTCTAGGTTGTCCATTTTATTGGCATATGTTTGCTTGTAGTTGTCTATGATTCTTTGTATTTCCACGGTGTCAAATGTGACTTCTCCTTTTCATTTCTAATTTTACTGATTTGATTCCTCTCCCACTTTTTTTTTTTCTTGATGAATCTGACTAGAGATTTATCTTCTCAAAGAACCAGCTTTTAGTTTCAGTGATCTTTGCTATTGTTTCCTTTGTCTCCATTTCATTTTTTCTGCTCTGAACTTTAGGATGTATTTCCTTCCACTAACTGTGGATTTTGGTTGTTCTTCGGTCTCTAGGCTGATCCTTTATCACTGAGCCACCAGAAGGTGAAGTGTTACAGTCCCCCTTATTATTGTATTACTGTCAGTTTCCCCTTTTGCAGCTGTTCAGTTCAGTTCAGTTCAGTTGCTCAGTCATGTCTGACTCTTTGCAACCCCATGGACTGCAGCATGCCAGGCCTCCCTGTCCATCACCAACTCCCGGCGTTTACCCAAACTCGTGTCCATTGAGTCGGTGATGCCATCCAACCATCTCATCCTCTGTCATCCCTCTTTTTCTCCTGCCCTCAATCTTTCCCATCATCAGGATCTTTTCAAATGAGTCAGTTCTTTGCATCAGCTATTAGCATTTGCCTTATATATTGAGGGGCTCCTATTTTGGGTGCATATATATTTATAATTGTTATGTCTTCTTGGATTCATCCCTTGATGAATGTATATAGCGCCTTTGAATGGTCTTTACTTTGAAGTCTGTGTTTGTTTGTTTTTTAATTTATTTTGTAATTGAAGGATAATTGCTTTATAGAATTTTGTCAAACCTCAACATGAATCAGCTATAGGTATATATATATATACCTATGTGTATATATATATATATACATATATATATATATATATATATATATATATATACACTCTCCCTTTTGAACTTCCCTCCCATCTCCCCACCCCTTCCCACCCCTCTTTTGTCTGATATGAGTATTGCAGGTGGTGCAATGGTGAAGAATCTGCCTGCCAATGCAGGAGACACAGGAAATGTGGGTTCAATCCCTGAGTTGGGAAGATCTCCTGGAGAAGGAAATGACAACCCACTCCAGTATTCTTGCCTGGAAAAGTCCATGGACAGATGAGCCTGGCAGGCTACAGTCCATGGGTTGCAATAAATTGGACATGACTGAACACACTTTGTTTTGATTTCCATTTATATGGAATATCTTTCTCCATTCCCTCATTTTCGTCTGTGTATGTCCTCAGATATGAAGTGGATCTCTGTGGACAGCATATATATGCTTCCTGTTTATATATCCATTCAGCCAGCCTACATATTTTGGTTGGAGAATTTAATCCATTTGCATATAAAGCAGTTATCAATATTATATTCCTATTGCCATTTTGTTAATTGCTTTAGGTTTGCTTTGTAGGCTGTTTCTTCTCTTCCTCTTTAGTTCCCTTCTCTTGTGTTTCCCACCTAGAGAAGTTCCTTCAGCATTTGTTGTAAACCTTGCTGGTGGTGCTGAATTCTCTGTTTTTGCTTGTCTGAAAAACATTTGATTTCTCTGTTGAATCTGAATGAGAGCCTTGCTGGTAGAGTACTCTTGGTTGTAGGTTTTCCCTTCATCACTTTAAATATATCCTGCAACTCACTTTTGAAGTACATAATTTCTACTGAAAAATTGGCTGATAACCTTATGAGTCATATTCTTGAGTTGTTTTGCAGATACTAAAATCTCCATCAGATAGAAGGAGTTAGCTGTATGCTGCATACAAGCACATAGACCCCAGATGGCTTGGAATCAGAAAGGTGACTATGTTAACTCCCAAAATACCTCCTTGTTACCACACCACCAATCTATCAGAAGAAATCCACAATCCACATGCCCCTTGACCTCTCCCCTTACCTTACCTTTAGAAACCTCCCCTGAAAGACTTTGAGGATCTCTGGTCTTTTGTGGGTGAGCTGCCCATTCTCCTTGCTTAGCCCCATTTTGGGTGCCTTGCAATAATTGCTGTTCTTTCCTTTACCACAACCCATATTTGTAGATTAGCTTTATTATACACATGCAAGCAGACCCAAGTTTGGTCTGGTAACAAGGTCAAGCCAACGATGAACCCTCCTGTAATTGCCTGTTCCCAAATTCCTTATAATGAGAAATATCACGTGCCCTTACTGTTTAAGCTACTTCAAGTGGAGTGTTCTATTATTTAGTACTTTTTCACATTTAAATTTATCTCAGTGAGATAGACACTGAGCTAGAGTCCTATTCTTTTCTCTGATTTAATGAAAATTAGAGAAAACTGTGTAGTTCAAAGTTAGTTCCTTGATTAGGAATAAAGGCTAATGCATCAACTGAGTACAGAAAGTAACAAGGTCAACAGTATCATATATATAAAGTAAAAATAACAAAACAGTCACTACTGTTCACGTGTTGGCTTACTTGTGGCATGCTTCTTTTCTGTTAAGCATTTTGTATTAATCAGAGAGTGAGAGTTAGTGACAGACATGTAAAAGGTGGGGGGGTGTGTGTGTCTTCAGTGCTGGGGCCTACTCTTGTGAACTGTGCACCAGCCAGCTCTTGTCATCAACCAGCACTTTGGAAACACCCAAACCTTGGAGTCATCCCAGACTCTTCTCTTTCTTGTTACCCTCACATCCAGTCTAGTGCCACATACTATGGAATCTATCCCCTTTTCAGTGCCTCCTCCACTGCTCCCTGGCCTCGGTAAGGCAGTAGCACCTTTCATCACCTGAGTAGCACACCAGCCCTCCACAGGCTCGTTTTCTCAGCCTGATTTCAACCCATATACTGATCCCTACACAGTGGCCAGATGGTTCACTTCAGGATATAAAAGGCATTATATTTCTCTTCAACTCAAAGCTCTCCTCTGGCTCCCAACTCTGTAGGAATAGAGGCCAAAGCCCTCAAGTGGCCTTCATGCCCACCACCATGTGCCTGGGCTTCCTCTCAGAATTCACCTTCATCAGGCCTGTCCTTTTGCTGTCCCTTAAATGCAGAGAACCTTCTCACCAGAGCTTCTGAGCTTGTGTTTTCCATCTGAGACACTTCTCCCCAGATGTCCGTGGAATTGCTGCCCCAACCCTCTCAGTCTTTGCTCAAACCTCACTGTAAGAGAGGCCCTCCCTGAAGAAGCTCCCCCATGTGCTGTCACTGCCCAGATCAACTCACCCTTTTTCATTCACCCAGGTTTATTTTTGCCCTGAGTGTTTTTACCAGCTGAAATATATGCATGTAGCTGTTTGTTTGTTTATGTGTCTCTCTGCTAGAAGGTACTGTACACAATGTTCTCTGTGTATCTCTATCACATAGCACAGAACCTGTAATTAATTCATACTAATTAGATAAATGTTCCCCAGGGTCTTTCTGACACTATCCAGAAGGAGTGAAGGGGTCACTGTGTGTGCTTAATCACTTCAGTTGTATCCGACTCTTTGCGACCCATGGATTGTAGCCTGCCAGGTGCCTCTGTCCATGGGGATCCTCCAGGCAAGAATACTGGAGTGGGTTACCATGCCTTCATCTAGGGGATCTTTCCCCAGGGATCAAACCCACATCTCTTATGTTTCTTGTACTGGCAGGCAGATACTTTTACCACTAGTGCTACATGGGAAGCCTGGAGGGATCATTAGATCTCCCCAATTTATCTTTTACATGTTGAGTGGTCAACTTAAACTTTTATTTGCTAAAAATGGCTATCCTGCTAAAAGATTTTTAAATGTTTATTTTAGACTAAAATGAGTAAAAGTCACTCCGTCATGTCTGACTCTTTGAAACCCCTGGACATACAGTCCATGGAATTCTCCAGGCTAGAATACTGGAGTGGGTAGCCTTTCCCTTTTCCAGGGGATCTTCCCAACCCAAGGATCAAATCCAGGTCACCCACATTGCCAGCAGATTCTTTACCAGGTGAGCCACAAGGGAAGTCCTATTTAGACTATTCCACGGGTTAAAAGGGAGACAATGGATTGTGTGTATGAGAAGCAAAATTTCACTACTTTACACACTTTTCTTTAGTTGGAGGATAATTGATACACAGTGTTACATTGGTTTCTGCCATACAACAATGCAAATCAGTCATAATATATATCCCTCCCTCTTGAACTCCCCTCTCCTCTCCCATCTCACCCCTGTAGGTCATCACAGAGTCCCAGGCTGGGCTCCCCAACTTTACTCAGTTCTATTGTGTAAATGCAAAAAAATGAACATATAGCATTTAAATTTAAAAATAAAAGACTTTTAAATAGTGCAATGATGTGGAGGAGTGTAATGCACTGTCTGCTACCTAGGCCTGTCTGTTACCAATGGGACCAGTATACCTCAGATCAGGCCTCATCATCTCTTCTCTCTCACTTTCAGTGAGACTTGAGCATCTCTTTACACAAACTACACACTGTATGTGGATTTTAAATGTACAGATTATTGTATCTTTCTCATTTTAAAAATATTCATGCACCTTACAACATAGCTGGAGAATAGTGAAAGGACAGATATGCCTTTCTACAAAGACTAGCACTGGTAGTAACACTGTTAAGTACTTTTTATGTTTTGGTTTATATTGCAAGTTTTGTTTTGTTTTATGTAATTGGATATACTTGCATCTAGGTCCAAGTTTATGTCCTTTTAACAAATTTCTACCATATTGAAGTCTTAACTTTCATGTCTCTTGAAAGAATTAAAATGTCAGTTCTTGTTTCCCTCTCCTGTTGCTTTAGAAAATGTCCTTTGCTTCAGAAAGATGATTCTGCCTCATCCCAAGGTCAATGTGCCCTGCCTGTCTACAGTGGCTCCACTGTGGTTCCTGGCAGCACAATTAGTTCTCTAAAATTTCCACAAAGCTTGGAGAGACTTCTGATAAATCCACTGTGAAAGTCTGGAATAAATCCACTACAACTACCCTATTACTCTTGAAAATTATATTTCCCTTATCCATGGATTAATTTTCAGAAATTAAAGAAATAACAGTGAATGTGAATTTTATTTGGGTCTTGACATTGGCAGGAAGTCAGTGGGAACATAGACTTCACACATCCTGCCTCATCACCTAGCACTAAGCAAAAAGGCTGTCTGGAGAGGTCTTAAAATAGCTGTGAAAAGAAGAGAAGCAAAAGGCAAAGGAGAAAAGGAAAGATATAAGCATCTGAATGCAGAGTTCCAAAGAATAGCAAGAAGAGATAAGAAAGCCTTCCTCAGCGATCAATGCAAAGAAATAGAGAAAAAGAACAGAATGAGAAAGTCTAGAGATCTCTTCAAGAAAATTAGAGATACCAAGGGAACATTTCATGCAAAGATGGGCTCGATAAAGACAGAAATTGTATGGACCTAACAGAAGCAGAAGATATTAAGAAGAGGTGGCAAGAATACACAGAAGATCTGTACAAAAAGATCTTCACCACCCAGATAATCACAATGGTGTGATTGCTCACCTAGAGCCAGACATCCTGGAATGTGAAGTCAAGTGGGCCTTAGAAAACATCACTACGAACAAAGCTAGTGGAGGTGATGGAATTCCAGTGGAGCTATTTCAAATCCTGAAAGATGATGCTGTGAAAGTGCTGCAGTCAATATGCCAGCAAATTTGGAAAACTCAGCAGTGGCCACAGGACTGGAAAAGGTCAGTTTTCATTCCAATCCCAAAGAAAGGCTATGCCAAAGAATGCTCATACTACCGCACAATTGCACTCATCTCACACACTAGTAAAGTAATGCTCAAAATTCTCCAAGCCAGGCTTCAGCAGTACATGAACTACAAACTTCCAGCTGGTTAAAGTTGGTTTTAGAAAAGGCAGAGGAACCAAAGATCAAATTACCAACATCCACTGGATCATGCAAAAAGCAAGAGAGTTCCAGAAAAACATCTATTTCTGCTTTATTGACTATGCCAAAGCCTTTGATTATGTGGATCACAATAAACTGTGGGAAAATTCTGAAAGAGATGGGAATACCAGACCACCTGACCTGCCTCTTGAGAAACCAATATGCAGATCAGGAAGCAACAGTTAGAACTGGACATGGAACAACAGACTGGTTCCAAATAGGAAAAGGAGTATGTCAAGGCTGTATATTGTCACCCTGCTTATTTAACTTATATGCAGAGAGTAAGTACATCATGAGAAACACTGGGCTGGAAGAAGCACAAGCTGGAAACAAGATTGCTGAGAGAAATATCAATAACCTCAGATATGCAGATGACACCACCCTTATGGCAGAAAGTGAAGAGGAACTAAAAGGCCTCTTGATGAAAGTGAAAGAGGAGAGTGAAAAAGTTGGCCTAAAGCTCAACATTCAGAAAACGAAGATCATGGCATCTGGTCCCATCACTTCATAGGAAATAGATGGGTAAACAGTGGAAACAGTGTCAGACTTTGTTTTTCTGGGCTCCAAAATCACTGCAGATGGTGATTGCCACCATGAAATTAAAAGACGTTATTCCTTGGAAGGAAAGTTGTGATCAACCTAGATAGCGTATTCAAAAGCAGAGACATTACTTTGCCAACAAAGGTCCGTCTAGTCAAGGCTCTGGTTTTTCCAGTGGTCATGTATGGACATGAGAGTTGGACTGTGAAGAAAGCTGAATGCCAAAGAATTGATGCTTTTGAGCTGTGGTGTTGGAGAAGACTCTTGCAAGTCCCTTGAACTGCAAGGAGATCCAACCAGTCCATTCTAAAGGAGATCAGTTCTGAGTGTTCATTGGAAGGACTGATGCTAAAGCTGAAACTCCAATACTTTGGCCACCTCATGTGAAGAGGTGACTCATTGGAAAAGACTCTGATGCTGGGAGGGATTGGGGGCAGGAGGAGAAGGGGAAAACAGAGGATGGATGAGATGGCTGTATGGCATCACCGACTCGATGGACATGAGTTTGAATGAACTCCAGGAGCTGGTGATGGACAGGGAGGCCTGGGGTTGCAAAGAGTCGGACACAACTGAGCAACTGATTGAAGGAGGTGGCACTACTGGAGTGGTGTCGGGAGGCCAATTAAAATGCAAGATGTAAAAAGACAGTCTTCCCTGGTGGTCCAGTGGTTAAAGTCTTCCTTGTGTGCAGGGGATGCTGGTTCGATCCAGGAAGATCTCATATACTGCACAGCAATGAAGCCCAAGTACCAGAACTACTGAGCCCACATTCTAGAGCCTGAGAACTGAAACTGTTGAGCCCATATGCTCTAGAACCTATGTTCCACACCCAGAAAGTAACCCCTGCTCACTGCAGCTAGAGAAAACTCCTGAGCAGCAACGAAAACCCAGAGTAGCCAAAAATTACTAAATAAATAAAAATTTTTAAAGACTCAGTCTCATAACATAATACCTAGAAAGTCCAGATTTCAGCTGAAAATCACTCCTCTTTCCCAAAAATGGGAAAATCTCAACCTGAATTAGAAAAGATAATAGATGCCAATACCAAGATGACAAGGATATTGTCTGACAAGGATATTAAAGGAGTCATCCTAAAAATATTTCAAGGACCAGTCAACAACATGATCAACATACATTTTTTAAAAAAGGAAAATCTCCAGCAAAGAAATAGAGGATAAAGAAGAACTAAAGGAAAATTTTAGAATTAAAAATACACAGAGTTGGGTAATTGAGACAGAGCCAGAATGTCTCAGTTACCCACTTTGGAAAGCTGCCTGGTGCACTCTAAATGTAACCAACTCAGTTGCAACTAGACATTTGTCCTAGTGCCAAGTACTGTGACATTGTATTTGCTTTTATTATTGGTACATACCCATCACATTAAAAGAAAGAAAAAAGCGTGGACTTCATGTTTTATTTTTAAAGCACATAGAAGTGTCAATTATTTTGTTATCCAATTAGATGGCAAAGCATTTTGTTTATTATACAACAGCAACTGAGCTAAAAAGAATAAACCGTTGACCTTATGATACTAAGCACTCACCACAGCATTCCCAACTTACAGGAAGACAAGTTAGAAAAAAATTAGAAATTTTAAAATGAAATAGCTCATCAGAGCATAGTTTCTTCACAAAAATAAAAATGAGGCTGCAACTAAAGTAAGTCTCCAAGTGTTGGATAAACAAGAAAAGTCATTTACTAATGGTGAGTTAATTAGATTGATTTACTGCAGTACCTGAAAATAAACTAGTTTAAGACTATTGGTCATTCAACTATAACTTTCTTGAAGAGCTGAGGACATTGTGAGCAACATTAACAGCTAATTAAAATAGGGCAAATGTTTTCAAGTGATAGTCTTTGGCCTTTGATAAACCTAATGGGGTTGCTTGATAAGGTGTTCCTTATTTGAGAAACCAATACTGAGTTTGAAGCACACTAGTTACACTGTAACTAGTGTGTCTGTGGAGCAGGGACATTTTCAGAGAGGTTCAGAAAACACAAATTCAGTACAACCTGAATGCAAAATTGTTAAGCTGCTTTACAATAGATGATGGTAAAAACATTTGTGGAACAAAAAGAAGCTTAGTTGGACAAATTTGCAAAACTTCTGAAAATAGTCATTTTGTTATTCAACAGCAGGGACTTTGCAAAAATTATTGGAATCTATCATGTGTTATTGAACCAGTAGAGTCAGCAGTGACTGACTCTCATTTGGACTTAACATTTATTACTTTCGTGAGTTTTTGTCAGAAAAAAACCTAAATATCCTAACTTTCTCAACCGCATAGCAATTCAATAGGTTAGTGATTATAAAGTGTTAATGTTCTTTTTATTTTTAAGCTCAAGGCTGAATTGAATGTTTTTCTAAGATAATCACTACTATCAACCATGGGTTGAATTTGAAAGTTAGCTTTGATTACAGATTTGATAATGTTTCTTAGTGAAATTGATCTAAAACTCTAAGGAAATATAGAATTTGTGTGTAAAATTTATACTGTAGTAAAGCAAATTAGACAACAGCTAATGTTTAAATCACAAGTAAAGGCAAGTAGCTTTATGTACCTTCTGTGCTATCAAAAATTATGGACACAGTCAAGGTTGGGTGGGGGAGGAAGGAGCGGGTGAGATGTATAGAGAGTAACATAGAAACTCACATTACCATATGTAAAATAAATAGCCAATGTGAATTTTCTGTATGACTCAGAAAACTCAGACAGGGGCTCTGTAACAACCAGAGGGCTGGGATGAGGAAGGATGTAGGAGGGAAGTTCAAGAGGGAAGGGACATATGTATACCTACGGCTGATTCATGTTGATGTTTGGCAGAAACCAACAAAATTCTGTAAAGCAATTATCCTTCAATTAAAAATAGATAAATTTTAAAAACCAAAAAAAAGAAAAAGAAAAAGAGGTGCAAACTCTATTTCCATACAAATTTGTGTGAGTATACATTCTGAGGTCTGACAGAACGTGGTCCACTGGAGAAGGGAATGGCAAGCTACTTCAGTATTCTTGCCTTGAGAATCCCATGAACAGTATGAAAAAGCAAAATGATAGGATACCAAAAGAGGAACTCCCCAGGTCATTAGGTGCCCAATATGCTACTAGAGATCAGTGGAGAAATAACTCCAGGAAGAATGAAAGGATGGAGCGAAAGCAAAAACAATACCCAGTTGTGGATGTGACTGGTGATAGAAGCAAGGTCCGAAGCTGTAAAGAGCAATATTGCATAGGAACCTGGAATGTTAGGTCCATGAATCAAGGCAAATTGGAAGTGGTCAAAAAGAGATGGCAAGAGTGAACATTGACATTCTAGGAATTAGCGAACTAAAATGGACTGGAATGGGTGAATTTAACTTAGATGACCATTATATCTACTACTGCGGGCAGGAATCCCTCAGAAGAAATGGAGTAGCCATCGTGGTCTCAAAAACGACAGAATGATCTCTGTTTGTCTCCAAGTCAAACCATTCAATATCACAGTTATCCAAGTCTATGCCCCAACCAGTAATGCTGAAGAAGCTGAAGTTGAACGGTTTTATGAAGACCTACAAGACCTTTTAGAACTAACACCCAAAAAAGATGTTCTTTTCATTATAGGGGACTGGAATGCTAAAGAAGGAAGTCAAGAAAAACCTGGAGTAACAGGCAAATTTGGCCTTGGAATGCAGAATGAAGCAGGGCAAAGACTAATAGAGTTTTGCCAAGAGACTGCACTGGTCATAGCAAACACCCTCTTCCAACAACACAAGAGAAGACTCTACACAAGGACATTACCAGACAGTCAACACCGAAATCAGATTGATTATATTCTATGCAGCCAAAGATGGAGAAGCTCTATACAGTCAACAAAAACAAGACCAGGAGCTGACTGTGGCTCAGATCATGAACTCCTTATTACCAAATTCAGACTTAAATTGAAGAAAGTAGGGAAAACCGCTAGACCATTCAGGTATGACCTAAATCAAATACCTTATGATTATTCAGTGGAAGTGAGAAATAGATTTAAGGGACTAGATCTGATAAAGTGCCTGATGAACTATGGACGGAGGTTCATGACATTGTACAGGAGACAGGGATCAAGACCATCCCCATGGAAAAGAAATGCAAAAAGCACAATGGCTGTCTGGAGAGGCCTTACAAATAGCTGTGAAAAGAAGAGAGGTGAAAAGCAAAGGAAGAAAGAAAAGATATAAGCATCTGAATGCAGAATTCCAAAGAATAGCAAGAAGAGATAAAAAGCCTTCTTTAGCGATCAATGCAAAGAAATAGAGAAAAAGAACAGAATGGGAAAAACTAGAGATCTCTTCAAGAAAATTAGAGCTACCAAGGGAACATTTCATGCAAAGATGGGCTCGATAAAGACAGAAATTGTATGGACCTAACAGAAGCAGAAGATATTAAGAAGAGGTGGCAAGAACTGTACAGAAAAGAGCTTCACAACCCAGATATTCATGATGATGTGATCACTAATCTAGAGCCAGGCATCTTGGAATGTGAAGTCAAGTGGGCCTTAGAAAGCATCATTATGAACAAAGCTAGTGGAGGTGATGGCATTCCAGTGGAGCTGTTTCAAATCCTAAAAGATGATGCTGTGAAAGTGCTGCACTCAATATGCCAGCAAACTTGGAAAACTCAGCAGTGGCCACAGGACTGGAAAAGGTCAGTTTTCATTCCAATCCCAAAGAAAGGCAATGCCAAAGAATGCTGAAACTACCGCACAATTGCACTCATCTCATATGCTAGTAAAGTAATGCTCAAAATTTCCAAGCCAGGCTTCAGCAATATGTGAACCGTGAACTCCCTGATGTCCAAGCTGGTTTTAGAAAAGGCAGAGGAACCAAAGATCAAATTACCAACATCTGCTGGATCATGGAAAAAGCAAGAGAGTTCCAGAAAAACATCTACTTCTGCTTTATTGACTATGCCAAAGCCTTTGATTGTGTGGATCACAATAAACTGTGGAAAATTCTGAAAGAGATGGGAATACCAGACCACCTGACCTGCCTCTTGAGAAATCTGTTTGCAGGTCAGGAAGCAGCAGTTAGAACAGGACATGGAACAACAGACTGGTTCCAAATAGGAAAAGGAGTATGTCAAGGCTGTATATTGTTACCCTGCTTATTTAACTTATATGCAGAGTACATCATGAGAAATGCTGGACTGGAAGAAACACAAGCTGGAATCAAGATTGCCAGGAGAAATATCAATAACCTCAGATATGCAGATGACACCATCCTTATGGCAGAAAGTGAAGAAGAACTAAAAAGCCTCTTGATGAAAGTGAAAGTGGAGAGTGAAAAAGTTGGCCTAAAGCTCAACATTCAGAAAATGAAGATCATGGCATCTGGTCCCATCACTTCATGGGAAATAGATGGAGAAACAGTGTCAGACTTTATTTTTCTGGGCTCCAAAATCACTGCAGATGGTGACTGCAGCCATAAAATTAAAAGACGCTTACTCCTTGGAAGAAAAGTTATGACCACCCTAGATAGTATATTCAAAAGCAGAGACATTACTTTGCCGACTAAGGTCCGTCTAGTCAAGGCTATGGTTTTTGCTGTGGTCATGTATGGATGTGAGAGTTGGACTGTGAAGAAGGCTGAGCGCCAAAGAATTGATGCTTTTGAACTGTGGTGTTGGACAAGACTCTTGAGAGTCCCTTGACTGCAAAGAGATCCAACCAGTCCATTCTGAAGGAGATCAGCCCTGGGATTTCTTTGGAAGGAATGCTGAAGCTGAAACTCCAGTACTTTGGCCACCTCATGAGAAAGTTGACTCATTGGAAAAGACTGTGATGCTGGGAGGGACTGGGGGCAGGAGGAGAAGGGGACGACCAAGGATGAGATGGCTGGATGGCATCACGGACTCAGTGGATGTCAGTTTGAGTGAACTCCAGGATTTGGTGATGAACAGGGAGGCCTGGTGTGCTGCGATTCATGGGGTCACAAAGAGTCGGACATGACTGAGTGACTAAACTGAACTGAATGCATTCTGAACTGAAACTACAGTTGTAACAGTATTTTTTGGACTGCAATGAAAGTGCAAAGGAAATATCCTTATTGCAGAATCCATTTACCTGAGAAATTGATGGGCTTCCACCTAACTTTTGGATGGAAGTGATAATCTGCATTGTAATGACATGCTAAAAGGGAGATATCAAGAGGAGAATCTAGCAGAATTCTATAAAAGTCTCCCAGATGGTAAATACACTCAATTAACACCATATCTTTAGGGGTTAGTATTTGCTCGTATTCACCTGCGGGGGAAAAAAAATTTCAAAGGTAAAATATGTGAAATCTTACGGCAGGTTGGCAGTACTAGATGAACACTTGCAATCAATTTTGATGACAGGAAACAGTAACTTTTAGCCCCAACTAAGCAAAATGTCATCCCCCAATACTACCATTCTTTCCATTAGTGTTCCTGTATTGCAAAATATCATGCTTAGTTTTTGTTTATGAAATCTTATGTAAATCTGTTTCTCTCTTGTCATGTAGATATATACTTAATACCTTCAATTTTGCAACTTGGCCTGTAAAGCCTAAAAGAGATTTACCATCTAGCTCTTTATAAAAAGTGTTTGCAGACTCCTGGAGAGAAGATTTTGGTCTGTGTCTATTTATTTATTTATTTTGAGACAGCAAGACAAATGCCCATGAAATCGCAAACAAACCTAGTCTCTTCATTTCTTTTTCTTAAATTTAAAATGTTCTTCTGAAGTACAGAAAAACTAAGGAATCTTGACCACCCACATTTCTGCACACACAGTCCCTTTCCAGAGGTCACCCAGGGGTTATCCTGCTTCCTCCCTGTCTCCCCTACAGTTTAGTCTCACTCAAGAGCCAGAGTGATCCTGTTAACAAGCAGGGCAGTTCTGACCCCTCTGCTTTCAGCCCTGCAGCAGCTGCCCATTTTATCCCTTTTAAAGTCATGACCCCATAGTGGCCCTTTCAGCCCACGTACCCACCCCATCCCCACCCACATGGAACTGGCCACACGAGCCTTTGATTTTCCTTGGCACACTCCTTTCTTAGAGGCTTTGCATGGAATACTCTCTGCCTGGAATCATGCTGCCTGACTTAGCAAATAAATATACAAGATGCCCAGTTAAATTTTCATTTCAGATAAACAAATAATTTATTTGACTATGTCCCAAATATTGCATGGGACATACTGATATGAAAAAATTACTCCCTACTTATTTGAAATTCAACTGTGACTGGGTATCCTATATTGTGCCTGCCAGCACTTTCCCTACCACACATCAAGTCTTTTCTCAGAAAGGTCTCCTTTCCAGTGAGGCCTACCCTTAGTACCCATTTAAAATTACCACCCAGGTCTTACCTTGCTACTGCTAAGTTGCTAAGTTGCTTCAATCGTGTCAGACTCTGTGCGATCCCATAGATGGTAGCCAACCAGGCCCCCTCATCCCTGGGATTATCCAGGCAAGAACACTGGAGTGGGTTGCCACTTCCTTCTCCAATGCATGAAAGTGAAAAGTGAAAGAGAAGTCGCTCAGTCGTGTCCGACTCTTCACAACCCCATGGATTGCAGCCCACCAGCCTCCTCCACCCATGGGATTTTCCAGGCAAGAGAACTGGAGTGGGTTGCCACTGCCTTCTCTGGGTCTTTCCCTACCACACCCAAATTCCTTTACCTTTCTTATTCTCTTCCTTACAACATTCGTCACCTTCTAACACACCAGATAATTCACTGGTTGTGTTTATTGTTTATTTTTATCCCCTGTTATTCAAGTATAAGCTACAGATGGACAGAGATCTGGTTGTTTTGCAGGAGACAAAGCACTAATCTATCCCAGTAACTAGAAGTGAACCAGGCACATGAGAGTTCTCAAGAAGTAATTGTTGGAAAATGAGTGAGTGTCCTCCGAGCAGCACCCAGATGTCCACAGGCAACAATTCCCCCTTGAACTTATTTATGTTTTTCCAAGTTTTTTTCCCTCCCCATCCATCGAAGCTGGCAGGCGGGTATCACTCTCAAATTCTCCCTCTCTCATCTATTCCTCTCCCCCAAATTATTTGGTTTCCACAACTTGCTACAGTTGCTCTGTATTACTCCTCACCCATCACCTGCTCGCTGCTCCATGGTTCCACCTTGTCCTTAAGGTGTTGCGTGTTACTCTACAATCTCAAAGTCTCTTTGCCTCTTATCTATCCCCATATGATCCCTTCCTCATACTACTTCTTAATGATCTTTTTAAAATGCAAAATAATGAAAAATCAAACAGAAACCACAATTTATAAAACTAACAGTGTGAATCTCAAAACTGATAAACTGTCTCAAACTATGACATGACATGAAAAACTACCTCAAGCTCAAATTGGCTTAACACAAGCTATTTCAGGTCTGTATATCTGAGATAAGCCCTTAGTTCAGGCGTTCCACAAAGACTTGAGGATTCCAAAAATGAGACTGTGCCAGCAACTCCCATGGTTTACAAATTCTGGTGGGTCCTTGCTGCCCAAACCTGCCCCAGAACCATCTGAAACCTTTCAGCACCCTGCCCTCACTCTCCCTTTGAGATGTTAGCAAGATTTCCTGGAGGTGATGCTCACTTTTGCTCAGAAAGTTGAATAAACTCAGCTTTGTGTGATCAGTCTCTGGTGGTCTCAGTAGGAGCTTTGTAGCCATCTTTCAGTTTTCTGCTTAAGTTCCTTTTATTACTCTCTGTGGCCTCCAGAGAAGTCCACTAGGCCCATCATGGTGCACAAGCACTGTCCCTGAGAAGCCACCTGCCCTCTGCTCCCAGCATGGCTGTGGCTTTGCCCTTCCATCTTTTCCTGATTTTGCAGATGTCCCACCTACCTGTCGTTTTCTGCTCCCTAGTCCATTCTTTCAGATATAGTTCAAGTTTCATCTCCCATGCTACGTATTTTTCTTATCCATTCTCAGTAGCCTTTTAGACATATATTGGCCCAAGTATTGAATAGTTGGCTTACTCAGCTCATTGGAGAGACATGACTTGCCCCGTTTCAGGCCCAGCATCAGACCCAATGCTGGTATGTGGCCATCATTTGTAAACTTTTCTCCATAAATTAAAGGGAACAGATGAGTAAAGTGTTCTCCTTTCCCTTCTTTCTTTAAGATGTCTCTCTTAGGCTTTGAAATTCTCTGGTTCTGTCACTAAGGCATGTCTGACTCTTTGTGACCCCATGGACTGCATCATGCCAGGCTTTCCTGTCCTTTACTGTTTCCTGGAATTTGCTCAAACTCATGTCTGCTGAGTCAAAGATGCCATGAACCATCTCATCCTCTGTCACCCACTTCTCCTCCCGCCCTCAATCTTTCCCAGCATTAGGGTCTAAAAGACTCATTAAAATGAGTTGGCTCTTCACATAAGGTATTCAAAGTATTGGAGATTCAGCTTCAGCAACAGTCCTTCCAATAAATATTCAGGGTAGATTTCCTTTATTATTAACTGGTTTGCTCTCCTTGCTGTCCAAATGACTCTCAAGAGTCTTCTCCAGCATGACAGTTTTAAAGCATAAGACTTCGTTTTGGTCCATCTCTCACATCCACACATGACTACTGGAAAAACCATAGGATCTTTGTCAGTAAAATGATGTCTCTGCTGTTTAATACACTGCCTAGGTTAGTCAAAGCTTTTCTTCCAAGGAGGAAGCATCTCTTAATTTCATGGCTGCAGTCACTGTCCATATTGATTTTAGAGCCCAAGAAATCACTGTTTCCATTTTTACCCATCTATTTGTCATGAAGTAAAGGAACAAAATGCCACAGTCTTGGTTTTTCTGAATGTTGAGTTTTAAGCCAGCTTTTTCACTTTTCTTTTTCACTTTCATCAAGAGGCTTTTTAGTTTCTCTTTGCTTTCTGCCTTTAGGGTAGTGTCATGTGTGTATCTGAGGTTGTTGGTATTTCTCCTGGCAAACTTGATTTCAGCTTGTGATTCATCCAGCCTGGCGTTTTGAATGATGTACTCTGCAAAGAAGTTAAATAAGTAGGGTGACAATATACAGACTTGTCATACTCCTTTCCCACTTTTGAACCAGTCCAGTGTTCCATGTCTGGTTCTAACTGTTGCTTCTTGACCTGCATACAGGTTTCTCAGGAGGCAGGTAAGGTAATCTACTATTCCCATCTCTTGAAGAATTTTCCACAGTTTGTGTGATCCACACAAAGGCTTTGGTGTACTCAATAAAGCAGAAGTAGATGTTTTTCTGGAACTCTCTTGCTTTTTCCATGATCCAACAGATGTTGGCAATTTGATCTCTGCTTCCTCTCCCTTTTCTAAATCCAGCTTGAACATCTGGAAGTTCACAGTTCATGTACTCTTGAAGCCTGGCTTGGAAAATTTTGAGCATTACTTTGCTAGCATGTGAGATGAGTGCAGTTGTGTGGTAAACTGAACATTCTTTGGCATTGCCTTTCTTTGGGATTGAAATGAAAACTGACCTTTTCTAGTCCTGTGGCCACTGCTGAGTTTTCCAAATTTGCTGGCATATCGAGTGAAACACTTTAACAGTATCTATCTTCTTTTAGGATTTGTAATAGCTCAACTGGAATTCCATCACCTTCACCAACTTTGTTCATAGTGATGCTTCCTAAGGCCCACCTGACTTTGGACTCTAAGATGTCTGGCTCTAGGTAAGTGATCACACCATCCTGGTTATCTGGGTCATGAAGATATTTTTTGTATAGTTCTTCTGTATATTCTTGCCACCTCTTCTTAATATCTTCTGCTTCTGTTAGGTCCATATCTTTTCTGTCCTTTATTGTGCCCGTCTTTGAATGAAATGTTCTTATACAGGACTGGGGAAACAGACTCTTGGAGGGCACAAACAAAACCATATGTGCACCAGGACCCAGGAGAAAGAAGCAGTGACTCTAAAAGAAACTGACTCAGACTTGCCTGTGAGTGTCCAGGAGTCCCCAGAGGAGGCGTGGATTGGCAGTGGCCTGCTGCAGGGTTGGGAGTGTGGCAGTGTGTGCACCAGACCTTTTGAAAGAGGTCACCATTATCTTCATTACCTCCACCATAGTTTGGTCAAAAAACAGGGAGGGAACATAGCCACACCTCAAAACAGAAAATTGGATTAAAGATTTACTGAGCATGGCCCCACCCATCAGAATAAGACCCGGTTTCCCCCTCAGTCAGTCTCTCCCATCAGGAAACTTCCATAGACCTCTTATCCTTATCCATCAGAGGGCATTGAGAATGAAAACCACAGTCCCAAAACTGATCACATGGACCACAGACTTGTCTAACTCAGTGAAACTATGAGCCATGCCATATAGCGCCACCCAAGACGGAGATGGGTCATGGTGGAGAACTCCTGACAAAATGTGGTCCACTGGAGAAAGGAATGGCAAACCACTTCAATATTCTTGCCTTGAGAACCCCATAAACAGCATTAACAGTATGAACAACAACAAGGGATTTTAAAGAACATTATATCTGAATTCAGAAAAACACACAAGTATAAATATAGAAGTGGCTCAGGTAAGCAGCACTTACAGAATGTTGCCTTGGCAGTGGTGGTTTAGTCGCTAAGTCATGTCCAACTCTTGCAACCCCATGGACTGTAGCCTGCCAGCCTCCTCTGTCCATGGGATTCTCCAGGCAAGAGTACTGGAGTGAGTTGCCATTTCCTTCTCCATTAACACAAGGTAAACCAGCTTTGATTAGCCAAGTTTCCATTACATTCATTATCTTAATTGCCCATTTTGAGATTAATCATGTAGGGCCCACTTGCTACTAGTTAATCTATGGCAGAAAAGAAGTGAAGAGTATAGAAAAGGAACTCAGATTGCATTGGTTTTCTATTGCTATAAACAAATTACCACAAACTTAGAGACTTAAGACAATATCCACTTACTGTCTCACCGTATCTGTAGGTCAGAAGTCCAGGCCCAATGGAGATGGGATCTCTGCTGGGGTCTAACATGGATGTAACCAAGATTTTTGGCCTAGGCTGCGTTCCCATTCTAGGGCTCAGAGTCCTCTTCCAAGCTCATTCAAGTTGGTGGAACTCGGTCTCTTGCAGTTGTAGGAATGAGGTCCCCAGGGACTGATCTCAGATTCTAGAGACAACCCTCAGATCCTAGTCACATTGGCCCTGTCACAATATGGCAGCTTCTTGAAAGCCAGTAGGAAAATGTACCTCCACACAAGGGAATAATAACCCTCATATTCATAGATCTTCTCCATTCTCCAGGTTGTGCAGGTCTTGTGCATCAACAGGAGGGAATTAGGGGGCCATCCAGATTCTGCTTTCCACATGATGGTTACAGGGAGATTTTTAATACAGTGTCAAAAGCAAGACCTATTGTGTATCAGAGGAACACACAGAAGAGAAGTTTCTGATCTGAAGATTAGGAACTGAGGACTTAATGAACATAGATATGAAACAACTCAGGAATAATAAACAAAGGCATCAAGTAGTTTAAAGTAGAATTTAGCTAAAATGTAATAGGATAGATTTTCTTTTTCTTAAAATGGGAGTTAGCATTTAAACAGTTGTTTTATTATTTTTGAAGCAAAATTGCAATGTTATTGATTACAAATATACTGCTCAATGATACAATAAATGTCAATGTGGAATGCTTTGTGATACACCAGATAGGTAATTCAATTCAGACCATCTCCCCATCTTCAGTTTCCTGTCCTCCACAAAGACCTAAAAATGGTTAAAATAGCCTGAAAGGCCATAGTTTTGACCTATGCTTCAAAGTGCAATGTTAACACTAATCCACTAAGAAATCAACTCAGTAATCAGTAAATATCTTGAGTAAAACAACTCAACGTACCCAGTTAAATAATTTTAAATGACTGTTTTATAAGTCTAATTTATTTCCCCTGTTCTACTTTTCGGAGAAGGCAATGGCACCCCACTCCAGTACTATTGTCTGGAAAATCCCATGGTCAGAGCCTGGTACGCTGTAGTCCATGGGTCGCAAAGAGTCGGACATGACTGAGCGACTTCCTTTCACTTTTCACTTTCATGCATTGCAGAAGGAAATGGCAACCCACTCCAGTATTCTTGCCTGGAGAATCCCAGGGACAGGGGAGCCTGGTGGGCTGCCGTCTCTGGGGTCGCACAGAGTTGGGCACGACTGAAGTGACTTAGCAGCAGCAGCACCTGCATTTTATTTTATTTTAAAGTGAATCGAGAGATTGGGATTGACATTTATTAATATATACTACTATATATAAAATGGGCTTTCCTGGTGGCTCAGTGGTAGAGAATTCACCTGCCAACTCAAGAGACATGGGTTCGATCCCTGAGGTTGAGAAGATGCCCTGGAGAAGGAAATAGCAACCAACTCCAATATTCTTACTGGAAATCCCATGAACAGAGGAGCCTGACGGGCTACAGTCCATGGGGTTGCAATAGAGTCAGACATGACTTAAGGACTAAACAACAATAACAATATATTAAAAAGGTAACTAATAAGAACTTGCTGTATAGCACAGGGAACTGCACGCAATGCTCTGTGGTGACCTAAATGGGAAGGAAATCTAAAAAGGAGTAGATAGATATATGTATAGGTATAATTGATTCACTTTGCTATTCAGCAGAAACTAACACAACATGTTAAAGTATCTATACTCCAATAAAATATCAAAGGAATCAATACCTGATTCCTATATTACCATAAAGTATTTTAGATACAATACTTTTATTTTACTTATGAAGGCTAAAGATCATTTTATCTCTTAACATCATAATCCCTTTTGAATAACATAATCTTAATAATTCAAATATTTTCTAAATAATTATTTTCAATATTTAAAGTTACTAATTTATAGGTATAGGAAAGTGTGTTCTAAAGCATAATTTGCTTTAGCTGTCTTTTCCTATATACTCTATTTTCTAAAATCATACAGCAAAATAGTTTAGGTTTAAAGGCTGAAAGAAATTCCCTATGTATGACAGTGTAGTATTAGCATATCAAATAACTTCTACTTATATTGAAAAGAAATTTAAAACACTGAAATACAGAGTAATATAAAATTGAACATATGGACAAAATTTCCACCAGAAAGGATATGAAACAAAATGGTAAATCTGCATGTATAATATAGTATGTTATGATTAGGCTTCCATAGCAAGTTCTTTGACAGATGTTAACAGGGATGTTGCTGTGAAATATAAAATAGCATAAAGCAAAGTTATACATATTTTTAATCAGTGATTAGTTTACTACACAAAGACGACAGAAGCTAAACCACAAGATATTACTGAACTAAACAAAGATGGTGACAAGTGTGAGAGGTTTACAGTACAGCATTAACAACCTCTATGCTGGAGATGGCTATGGCACCGCACTCCAGTACTCTTGCCTGGAAAATCCCATGGATGGAGGAGCCTGGTAGGCTGCAGTCCATGGGGTCGCTAGGAGTTGGACACGACTGAACAACTTCCCTTTCACTTTTCACTTTCATGCATTGGAGAAGGAAATGGCAACCCACTCATGTTCTTGCCTGGAGAATCCCAGGGACGAGGGAGCCTGGTGGGCTGCCGTCTATAGGGTCGCACAGAGTCGGACCCGACTGAAGCAACTTAGCAGCATACTGGAGATATTGGCTTCCTTGGTGGCTCAGATGGTAAAGCGTCTGCCTGCAATGAGGGAGACCAGGTTAGATCCCTGGGTTGGGAAGATCACCTGGAGACGCAAATGACAACCTAATCCAGTACTCTTGCCTCGGAAATCCAATGGATGGACGAGCATGGTAGGCTACAGTCCATGGAGTTGAACAGAGTGTGAGACAACTGAGAAACTTCACTTTTATTTTCATATTGGAGATAAATTGTTCAAATATCCAATTGCATAGCTCTTATAATGGATCTGGTATTCCCTGGTGGCTCAGATGGTAAAGAGTCTGCCTGCAGTGCAGACTACCAGGTTCCATCCCTGGGTTGGGAAGATCCCCTAGAGAAGGAAATGGCAACCCATTCCAGTATTCTTTCTTGTCTGGAAAATCCCATGGATGGAGGAGTCTGGCAGGCTATAGTCCATGGCGTCACGAAGAGTCAGACACTTTGCCTCACTACAACCTGTCTTTTTGCATCACTGTGGTCTCACACTTTGCCACACTGTGACCTGACTCTTTGCCACAAAGGGGCCTGACTGTTTGGCTCACCAGTCTCAGACTCTCGTCCTCACTAATGCCTGACTCTCGTACACACTCGGCCCCTCACCATGCCCCTCACTAAGGCCTCACTCTGGCCCTCACTGTATGCCCTCTCTTTTCCTATTACTATCTATCACTAGGCCCTGACTCTTGTCCTCACTGGGCCCAGACACTGGTCTTCTCTATAGCATGACTGTCTCTCTACAGCCTGACTCCTCTTCTCTCTATGGCTGACTCTGGTCTTCACTATGACTTGAGTCTTGTCCTCACTACGGCCGGACTCTGGTCCCTACTCCCTGGTGACTCTGTTCCTCATGAGGGCCTGACTCTGGCTCTCTCTATGGCTCTAGTAGGCCCCTCACTGTGGCCTGACCCTTTGCCTCACTGGGACCTGACTATGGTCCTCTCACCCTCACTAATGCTGACACTAGTTCTCACTGCTCCCTGAGACTGGTCCTTACTACAGTCTGAGTCTGGGCCTCACTAGGGTCTGACTCTCATTCTCACCATGCCCTGACAAAGGTCCTCACTATGGCCTGACTCTGGTCCTCACTGAGCTCTGCTCTGGTCCTCAGTTTGTCCTGACCTTGTCCTCACCTGAGCTGACTCTTATCCTCACTGGGCCTGACTCTGGTCCACACTGGGCCATGGCTCTGGTCCTCACTGCAGCTGACTCTGGACCACGTTGTGGCCTGACTCTCCCGCACTTGGGCCTGACTATTTTGTCACAGGTGCCTGACTCTGGTCCTCACTGGGCCCTGACTCTGGTCATCCTTATGGCCTAACTCTGGTCCTCGTTGGGCCCTGAGTCTGGTCCCCCAAAGGACCTGACCTAACTACAGTCCTAACTACAGTCTGATCCTGCTCCTCTCTATGGCCTGACTCTGGTCCTCACTGCAGCCTCACCTGGTCATCAACACATCCTCACTCTTTTCCTCTCTGCCACCCAACACAGCTTATCACTATGCCCTGACCCTGGTCCTCACTGTGCCCTGAGTTTGGTCCTCACTATGGCCTGCCACTGGTCTTCATTACAGCTGACTCTGGTCCTCTCTAGGGCCTACTCTTTGCCTTACTGTGGCCATACACTTTGTCTCACTGGGCCTGACTCTGGTCTACACTGGGCCCTGATTCTGGTCCTCCCTAGGCCCTTTATCTGGTCCTCACTACAGCCTGCCTCTGATCCTCACTAAGGCCTGACTCTCGTTTCATAAGGGCCTGACTTTGGACCCACTGGGCACTAAATCTGGTCCTCACTACAAACTGACTGTGGTCCCTAATATGGCCTGATTCTGGTTCTCACTAAAGCCTGCTCTCATCTTCACTTTAGCCTGACTCTCCTCCTCACCATGGCCTGACTCTCGTCCTCTGACCTGACTCTTTCCTCTCTCCTGAACCTTTGCCTCAGTACGGCCTGACTCTGCCTCACTGGGGCCTGTTTCTCATTGGGCCATGAATCTGGTCCTCTCTGTAGCCTGACTCTAGTTCTAATTATGGCATGACTCAAATCTTCACCAGGGCCTGACTCTCATATTCACTAGGGTCTGTCTCCAGCCCTCCCTGGGCCCTGTCACTGGTCCTCTTTACTGACTGACTCTTGTCCTCCCTATGGCCTGACTCTGGGCCTCTCTATGGCCTGACTCTTTGCTTCACTTCGGCCTGATGCTTTGCCTCACTGGGCCTGGACTCTGGTCCTCATCGAGTCCTGACTCTGGTCCTTTCTACAGCCTGTCTGATCCTCACTGGGGCCAGACCCTGGTTCTCTCTATGGCTTGACACTGTCTTCTCAAATGCCTGACTCTATGCCTCACTACAGTCTGATTCTTTGCCTCAATGGGGCCTGACTCTGGTCCTCAGTAGGCACTGACTGTGGTCCTTACTGGGCCCTGACTCGGTCTTCCCCATAGCCTGACTCTGGTCCTACTGGGCTGAGTCTGATCTTGAATGGGCCTTAACTCAGGTCCTCACTACAGCCTGAATCTGGTCTTCCACTATGTTGTCACCCCTTGTCCTCACTTCAGCCTCCCTCTTGTCCTCAAACTGGCCTCCCTCTCATCCTGACTACAACCTCACTCTGGTTCCTCACTATAGCCTCGCTCTGCTTCTCACTACATCCTCACACTTATCCTATCGCCTGATATTTCTTCTCACTAGGCCCTGACAATGCTTCTCACTATGCCCTGACTCTGGGCCCGCTACGCACTGAGTCTAGTCCTGTGTTCCCCGAGTCTGCCCACGCTGAGCGCTGACATGGTCCTCTCTATGGCCTGACTCTGGTCCTCTCTACGGCCTAACTCTGGGCCTCACTAGGCCCTGACTCTGGGCCTCACTAGGCCCTGACTCTGGGCCTCACTAGGCACTGACTCTGGGCCTCGCTACGCACTGAGTCTAGTCCTGTGTTCCCTGAGTCTGCCCTCGCTGAGCGCTGACATGGTCCTCTCTACGGCCTGACACTTGTCCTCACTACAGCCTGACTCTGGTCCTCACTATGGCCTGACACTTGTCCTCAATACAGCCTGACTCTGGTTCTCACTGTGGCCTGAATCTGGTCTGCTCTACTGCCTGGCTCTGCCTCACTATGACCTGATGCTTTGCCTCACTACAGCCTGACTCTGGTCCTCTTTACAGCTTGATTCTTTACTCTCTACTGCTTGACTCTTTGCCTCACTGGGCCCTGACTCTAGTCCTCCACACTGCTTGACTCTGGTCCTACTGGGCCCTGAGTCTGGTGCTCCCTAGGCCCCTGACTCCGGTCATTTCTTCAGCCTCTTTGCCTCACTTGAGTCTGACTTTTTGACTCACCAGGGCCTGACTCTTGTCCTCACTGGAGCCTGAGATGATTCTTCACCTGGCCCTATTTTGGTCCTCCCTATGCCTGACTCTGCCCCACTATGGCATGAATCTCATCCTCTCAAGGCACTGACTTTTATGCTACTAGGGCCTGATTCTTGGCCTCACGAGGGCCTGACTCATCCTCAGTATGGCCTCACTCTGGTTCTCACTACAGCATGACTCTGGGCCTCACTATGGCCTGACTCTGGTCCTCACTAGGCCCTGACTCTGGTCCTCTCTATGGCCTGACTCTGGGCCTCACTATGGCCTGACTCTGGGCCTCACTATGGCCTGACTCTGGGCCTCACTATGTCCTCACTCTGGGCCTCACTATGGCCTGACTCATCCACAGTATGGCCTCACTCTGGTTCTCACTGCAGCATGACTCTGGGCCTCACTATGGCCTGACTCTGGGCCTCACTATGGCCTGACTCTGGGCCTCACTATGTCCTCACTCTGGGCCTCACTATGGCCTGACTCATCCACAGTATGGCCTCACTCTGGTTCTCACTACAGCATGACTCTGGGCCTCACTATGGCCTGACTCTGGGCCTCACTATGTCCTCACTCTGGCCTGACTCATCCACAGTATGGCCTCACTGGTTCTCACTACAGCATGACTCTGGGCCTCACTATGGCCTGACTCTGGGCCTCACTATGGCCTGACTCTGGGCCTCACTATGGCCTGACTCTGGGCCTCACTATGGCCTGACTCTGGGCCTCACTAGGCCCTGACTCTGGTCCTCTCTATGGCCTGACTCTAGGCCTCTCTATGGCCTGACTCTGGGCCTCACTATGGCCTGACTCTGGGCCTCACTATGGCCTGACTCTGGTCCTCACTAGGCCCTGACTCTGGTCCTCTCTATGGCCTGACTCTGGGCTTCACTAGGCCCTGACTCTGGTCCTCACTATGGCCTCACTCTGGGCCTCACAGCATCCTCACACTTTTTCTATTATCCGACACTGCTTCTCAATATGCCGTGACTATGGTCCTCTCTGTGGCCTGTCTTTGTCACTATGGCCTGACTCTGGTCTTCTCTTTGACTTTATTCTGTCCTCTCTGCTACCCGACTCTTTGCCTCACTGGGACCTGACTGTGGTGCTCACCATGGCCTGACTCTTAGTCCTCACAAGATGCTGACTCTAGTTCTCGCTGCACCCCGAGATGGGTCCTCACTGAGTTTAGAGTTCGTTCCTCATTGGGCCCTCACTCTGGTCCGACTCTGGTCTTCACTATGACATTACTTGTCCTCTCTACAACCTGACTCTTTGCCTTACTGGGGTCTGACTGTGGTACCCAATAGGCCTGACTGTGGTTCTCAATGGACCCTGTCTAGTCCTCCCTACAGTCCGACTCTGGCCTCACTAGGGCCTGACTCTCATCCTCACTAGATGCTGACTCTGGTCCTCACAGTGCCCTGAGTCTGGTCCTCACTGGGCTCTAACTTTGGTCCTCACTACAGCTTGACGTCGGTCTTCTCTTTGGCCTGACTTTCATCTTCACCATGGTCAGACTCTCGTCCTCACTGTGTCCTGACTGTCCTCCATGGCCTGAATTTTGCCTACTTACAGGCTGTTTACCTCACTGGGGCCTGACTCTTGTCCTTACTGGAGCTTGACACTGTCCCACACTGAGCCCTGAATCTGATCCTATGACATGACCCTTGTACTCAGTAGGGCCAGACACTCTTCCTCACTAGTCCCTGAATCCAGTCATCATGGGGTTTTACCTCTGGTCCACACTGTGGCTTGACTCCGGTCCTAACTAGGGCCTGACTCTCATCCTCACTTTGGCCAGACTCTGGTCCTAACTAGGACCTGACATGCCTCACCCCTGGCCTGAGTCTCATCCTCACCATGGCCTGACTCCTTGCCTCCCTGGGGCCTGATTCTTTTCTTCACTGGATCCTGACGCTGTTCCTCACTGGGCCATGATTCTGGTCCTCACTACGGCCTGACTTTCATGCTCGCTAGGACCTGACTGCTCCTCACTGTGCACCGATTCTGCCCTGCCAATGGTCCTCTCTGTGGGCTGACTCTTTCCTCACTGGGCCTGACTCCTGTCCTCACTGGACCCTGACACGATTGCTCACTGGGCCATCATTCAGGTCCTCACTGCAGCCTGACTCTGTTCCGCTTTGGGGCAGACCCTCACGCTCACTGGATTCTGACCTGCTTCCTAGGGCCTGACTCTCATCCCACTGCAGCCTCACGCCGGTCCTCACTGTGTCCTCACTGTTGTCATCACTATGGTCTCACTCTGGCCCTCACTATGTCCTCACTGTGCCCCCCACTACAGCCTCACTCTGTTCCTATCTATTGCATGACACAGCTTCTCACTAAGTCCTGACAAGGCTTCTCTATGGCCTGACTACAGTCCTCACTATAAACTGGCTCTGATCCTGACTATGCACTGACTCTTGTCCTCACTAAGTCCTGAGTCTGGTTCTCTCTATGGCTTGAATCTGGTCCTCTCTACGGCCTGACTCTGGTCCTCTCTATGGCCTGACTCTGGTCCTCTCTATGGCCTGACTCTTTGCCTCAATAAGCCCGACCCTTTGCCTCACTTGGCCCTGACTCGCGTCCTCACTGGACCCTGAATCTGGTCCTCCCTAGGGTCTGACTCTGGTCCTCACTATTGCCTGACTCTGCCCCACTGGGACAGGACTCTGGGTCTCACCCGGCCCCGAGTGTGGTCCTCACTACAGCCTTACTCAGGGCCTCACTAGGCACTGACGCTCATCCTCATTAGGGCCTGAATCTTACCCCTTCTAGGGCCTGGCTCTGGTCCTCACTGGGCCCTGATTCTGGTCATCACGACAGCCTGAATGTGGCCCCCACTAGGGCCTGGCTCACATCATCCCTGCGCTCTGACGCTCATCCACGGAGCCAGTGCTGTGGCTGTGGGTGTGCCCTCCACGCCACCGGCAGAGACCACCGTCCCCTCACAGGCTCTCACCAACTGTCCTATGGACCCTGCTCAGGCCCTGGCCTGGCCAAGGCTCTCTGCCTCAACAGGGAGGCTTCCTTTTCCACTTGGGCTCAAGTAGGCAATTATCAAATCAAAGCCAAGAGCAACACAGCACAGGCTTTACTCAGACGCCAAACAGAGAAGCAGGAACTAAGTTCACAGCTCAGCTTCTCGCCAACCTGGAGAAAGTGGTTGGGTTTTAAACAGTGAAGACACCGGGAGGAGGAGTGAGGCTAATGCTGGGGAGGCAGGTACGTTTAGAGGAAGGGCAGGGCTTTTCTGAGTTAGCAGGGGGCCACCTCATTTTTACCTTTTTTGGTTCTTCACATTGGGTATGGTCACTGGTTGGTGTGTCACTTAATATAATGATCAAGTTAGCAGCCAGTGGTGACATGAAAGGAGATCTTAATTCCCTGCCCAGGAACTGAAACTGGGAAGCCTGGATGAGAACCATGAATCCTAGCCACCAGATCGGCAAGGGCTAGAAGCTAGAAGACATTTTTCCCTGGATCTTTGCTCACAGTGAAAAGTGTATTTATCACAAATAGAAACTGTAAATTCAGGTATAAATTTTTTAGAGACACAAAGAGAATAACAAGTGGGGAAGCACATGGAGAAATGGCTTAAGATAGAAGCACAGCAGAGAAAGGGTGTGGGCATCCCCCTAGTGAGGAGGAGCAGAGTAAAGAGATGGTTAAGTCATTTATATGGGGCATTTCTTCCGGGTCTTTGTTCTCCTTCATGCTAATTATCCAGTTTCTTTGTCCACACCTGACCTACCCTGGAACCTTCCCCTGGGTGCACACTCACTCTTCAGACAGGATGGATCTTGAAATGAACTCTTCTGGGAAAAGCAAGACTCACTGCTCCTGGCATTATCTCTTGAGTTTTGACCCATAAGAAGACTTTCTGTGCATGCGTAGTGCCTCCCTGTCCCAAAAAAGTGGTGGGCAGAGATCCTTTAACTCTTTACTCATACAGGATTTTGCGCCCCTCTTTATCCTTGCCATGACTATTACGTTAAGGTGTCTACAAGAGACAAACACTGGCTATTTACTCTCTGTTGTTATTTCCATTTCAGAGGGCAACCAGGAGGCTGGTTGTAAATACCTAGATGGAAGCCCATCTAACTCTTCCCTCAGAAATGCTTACAGTTGTAAGTATCCACCATGAAATGAATTACACTTATTCGTGTCCCATGAAATGCAAACAGGAGGCCAGTTATGTCTAATCTGGAGCCCGTCTACCTCCTACATCAATAATACAGTAAAATCAACACACAATGTCTGTTGGAAGTCAGAATCATTGCCAGCTTGGTCCCAACTGCTTCCATCTAGTTTTGCTTGTGTAGCTACCATTCTTCTCTCTGGAACCTTTACCTTAGAGACTTTTGTTACCTCCTGCTAAAGGTTGGGGTTAAAGGGTTGTGAATAAGGACACCCCTGTTAAAGGAGGGTTCAGATGCTGCTACAGAAGCCCCTAATCCTTCCCTGAGAAATCAGAGTCGGGGTGAGGGCATTCAGGCAGCAGGGCAGACAGCTTGCCTCAGTGCTCATGCGGTGAATGGGGCACAGAACCAGGGGCTCAGCATGCAAAGCCCAGAACCACTCACACACGGGCTACAGAACTGTTCCTGGAGTGACAAGGAGAAGGGCTGTCCCATCTACTAGACATGGAAGAAGGTGCAGGGTCTCCTGTGCTCTTGGAATGAGAAAAGGGGTGCCCCACCTACTAGATGTGGAGGAAGGGGGCGGAGTCTGCTGTGCTCCTGCAGTGACAAGGAAAAGGGGTGTGACACCTACTAGACATTGAGGAAGAGGGCAAGGTCTGCAGCGCTCCTGGAATGACAAGGGTGTACCACCAAATAGAAGAGGACAAAGGGGGGCAGGGCCTGCAGTGCTGCTGAAGTGACAAGGGGAAGGGGTGTCCCAAGGGGAAGGTGGAGGAAGGGGCAGGGTCTGCTGGGGGCTCCAGGGCTCAGCACGGGCTGGGGTGCTCACAGCTGAGACAGGCCTCAGGGCGCAGTGGGGAGGCACCAGTGGGGGCCCTGAGCCGGTCACTCACCCATCATGCCTCTCCCCCTCCTCAAGGGTGTCTAGGGTGTTTCTTCCCCTGTGACAAAGGGCAGAGCCCTGACAGTCACCCCCACCCCAACTCCCCAGGGAAGCTCACTGGAGACTTGGCACCTGGCTGGGGGCTGGTCATGTGATGGTGTCTGCCCTCCGCCTCCAAAATGCCAGTGCCCAGAAGGGGAGCCAGGGCTCAGCAAGAACCTCATGGTTAGTGCAAATAGCATAGGTGCAGGGAGAGAGGCTAATGAGAGGCTTTAGAACAGGGCGGGGAGCTTCCCACCAGCTGCATGAGCTTCCTGAGGCAGCGGTGGCAAACGACCACACACAGACGCTCCGAACAACAGAAGCCTGTCCCCTCTCAGGCTGGAGACCAGCCGTCTGTGGTCAGGGTGTCCCAGTGCTGCGCTCCCTCCAGAGGCTCCAGCACAGGGTCCCTCCTGCCTCTTCCAGTTTTGGGGGCTCCAGGTGTTCCTGGGCTTGTGGGGCCCCCCTCCCACCTCTGGCTCCATCTTCACCTGGTATCTCCTCTGTGTCTGTGTCTCTTAGGAAGACGCTCTCAACGATTTAGGGCCACCCCAATCCAAGATGACCTCCTCTCCATATTTGTAACCAAGTACACCTGCAAAGACCTACTACCAAATAAGGTTCCATTTTCACATTCTGAAGTCATGACATGGACATAGCATTTGGGAGCCACCCATTCACCCCACTACAGTTCCCAGACGCCAGCCTGCCTTCCTCAGGACAGCACTCAGGCTGGTGACTTTCCGTCTTCCCGCATGGAGGTGTCTTTTGTTTCTTACTGTAACTTAGTGAGGTCGTGTGGGGGGACCCTGCTGGCTGACCTCCTGGCGATCCCAGGGACCATGCTGAGTGTCCTCCCGGGAAGTGCGGGAGCATGGCCAGGGCTCCCTGTGCATACTCTACACTGACCAGTTGGTGGTCAGGCACTTGTGCAGGCTGGACTGGTCCCTGGACCACTGCACCTTCGACCACATCGATAGCCTGGTGTACTGTGTGCGGGCCTATGACCATGATGTGTGGACCTGCCTGAACGCTGGAGCCCTCCTGCCTGCCCCATGGCCTCCAGCCCCCTAGAGACCCTCCAGTCCTGGTGTGGACACCCCCATCCAGTCGCAGACCCCTGCTCCTGCCATGGACACCCCATTCCAGTGGCCCCCAAGAGGCCTGCTGGGAGGGGTGAGAACTTGGCCATGAAGAAGACAGGGCAGTGGCTGGCTTGGACTCTGGACCCGGGGATCAACCTTCTTCTGTCCCATCCAGGTCAATGCTGATGAAGTCTGCAGAAGCCAAGCCATGGATCCACCTGCATGTAAAGAAAAACCCAGAGTTAAAGAGCCTGTCAGCAGAGTGGAGAAGGCCAGACAAAAGTCAGCCCAGCAAGAGTGGAACAGACAGAGAGCAGAGGTGTGTGCCCTCAATAGTAACGACAGGACTGGGGCGCCTGGGAGCAGCTTGGTGGCTTCTGTGAACAGATGCAGCATCCTGAAGAGTGAGCCAGCCCTGTGTCCACACCAGATGGGACCATGGAGGCTCGGTTGTGAGTGTTACCAGTCTCAAGCTGAGACAGCATATTAGGAGCCTTACACAACTAGATAAGAAGACAGTCAATCTTATTCCTAAAACTGGATCAATCAGAACTTTCAGGATATAACTTGCTTCACTAGTTCCTCCAATCTGAACTGCCCCTTGCTAGCCAAAGAGACTTTCTATTCTTCCAAGACAATAGATTCTTAATGTGTAAACCTTTTGCTTGGAAAAAAACAAAACAAAACAAAACCCCGTGCTCCTTGTGAAAAAAGCTTCTCCAAAAATACAAATAAAATACTAGTAAGAAGACGAAGACAGGGCCAACCCTGACTGCAGCAGGTGTAGACAAGAACAGGGGCTACTTGCGCACTTGTGCCCCAAAGGCCCAGAATGTGGTGTCTGAGCCATCAGGGCTCTGACTCGAGGGGTCCACCTCCACCTGGGCTCATGTGGGGGGCTGCTGCAGGGAGAGCGTGGCCTTGGGTGACTTTACAACTTGTCCCCCCTCAGCTTCACCCCCCTGGGCGTTCACACCCAGCCCACCCCACCCCATTAATAGTCTTCAAATGGTGTCTCTCACTCAACAGGCCTGAGTGGGAGGTTTTAACACTGAGTGGGGGTCCAATGACCAGTGCCCCATGTGCCCTGAGTGTCTTGTGGGGGAAGGAGCCTCACCTCATGGTCATGCCCCAGTGCACCTGGGGCTGGTGGTGGAAGTGGGGGTGTGGCAGCCCCAGGCTCTGCTCTGATAGAAGCTCTCTCTCTGTGGACAAGTCTCTCCTCACTCCTCTATCCTCCCTAGAAACTCAGGAGCCACAGTATATGGGCATCTCTGGCACCAGGACCCACCCTAGGGAATTTCTCAGAAGCAGGGACCAGGCCTCTTTGTGATACACGGGGCTAGGATGCCTCATACCTGGGAGGGCCTTGGACTCAGCTAACTACCACCTGGGGTCTCCTACCCACCCCCCACCCTGGTAGAGGGCCCTTTGATTCCAGGGCCCCAAGATCCTCCACCACTTTGACCCTGATTGCAGAGTCAGGGATCCAGAGACTGCCTCCCAGAAGTCCCTGAAGCTGTTATACTCAGGGTTAGTTATGATGAAGGATGCAGTTAAACTCAGCAAGGACAGGTGTGGAGCAGAGTCCAGCCTCCTCGGCTGTAGCAGCCCAGGAAGCCCACCTGAGTTCTGAGGTGCAGGGTTTACGATGTGCCTGACCTCAGCCTCCAGCCCCTCGGGGACTCGGGAAGCCCCACCACCCACCATGCATGATGACAGACCAGCCTGGAAGAGAGGCCCAGGGAGCAGAGACACCCCCAGGAGACTCAAGGTGACTCCAGAGCCAGAAGCAGAGGCCTGGGCTCTGTGGGCAGGCAAGCCCCCAGCACACAGGGCAGCGCCTGTCCCGCGTGGCCAGCAGGAGCACACGAGGTCAGCTAGTCTCTGTGGGCCACAGCAGGATGCACAGCAGTGCATACAGCAGGCCTGGCGTCTGCCCTTGCCATGCCATTGAGACCTGGTGAGGGTGGAGCATCCCAACAGGCAAGGGGCCGACTGCGGGAAGGGTGCTGGGGTGAAGGGTTTAGGAGCATTTGGAGGGAACCCTCGCCTGTCAGCACATGACTGAGGACACTGACCAAGGGTCGGGGGAAGCCCAGGAAGAGTCCTGGGTCACCCCTAAGGCTGGATGAGGGGTGTGGGGTGCGGGTATCAGAGCTGCTCGCTGCTGGGCGACGCCGAGCCCCCGCACCCCTGGAAACCACCCAGTGTCCAGCTAGACTGCAGCCAGGAAGACAAGGGAAGCCCACCGACACAGCTGCAAACACCGGCATGAGGCGTTCACTCTCCTCTTCACCCGGTGTGGAAACGGGCAAACTGAACTGGAGAGAGATGGGGATGAGGTGGGAAGCGTGGGTGCCTGGAGCCTAGAGAGAAGGGTCTCCCAGTGCGGGGGTGAGGCCACAGGGAGCAGGAGGGGCAGGGGGCGGGGGCACTGGGGCACGTCCATCGTCCCTCGGGCTGGCCCCTTTCCTGAAGGCACAGTCTATAAGCACAGGGGTCCCTGCCCTTGGAAGGGGGTTTCTGTCTGGATGGTCCCCGAGGCTGGATGTTGGTGGGGACACGGGCCAATCTGGCAGCCGTGGTGAAGACATTGCTCTCTCTGAGGGAATGAGGCACACACTCAGTCCCCGATCTACGGATGGTCTAGTCCTCTGGGGGTTTTGGGGTCAATGGAATTGATCCTCACTCCATGGGATACACGGGAGGGAAGGGGTGGATCCGTCCTGGCCCAGCTGTGCCTGGGCTCTTGGGGAAGACCTCTCTGGCCCACAGACTCACAGGTGTCAGTCACTACGGCTCTCAACACCATCCTCCGAGAACAAGGTACAAGGGCCTACCCTGTGAAACGAGGTGCCTGCATCGGGGGCTGGAGGGTCCTTTCTCAGACGGCCACACTCAGGGCAGGAGGTGGGTGAGGGTGGCCTGCAGGCACTCACCATGGTCATTACACCACTGTGGCTACTTTCTCGAGCCTGAGATGCCCAGTGGACAGGGGCAGGCAGCCATACCACAAGGAAGACTGGGTCCTCCTGGACCCTGGGTCCCTCCTCCGGGAAGGGGCGGGGTTGTATCCAGAGTGGAGGTAGCTAGTGACCACCCTGGGTTTCAACAAGTATGACACCCAGGCCTCCACAGGCCAGGTTTGGGATTCCTGTGGCCCCAAAACAGAACACCAGATGTGTGTGGGGGGAGGTGTGAGGGGTGTAATAGGGGACACTTACCCTCAGGCCTGGAGCCCTAGATCCAGGTGCTGGGGGGCCTGCTCCTGCTTTCTGTGGTCAGTTGGTTCCAAGTCTCTCTTTCCCAATTTCTGTCTCTGCTCTCACCTGGCCTTCTTCCCCCAGGAGGACTGCTCCCCCCTCACATAGAGGTCAGTGACCTCATCTCAACCTGGACAGCTCTGCAGTGGCCCATCTGCCCACAAAGTCCCATTCTGAGGTCCTGGGGAGTCCAAGTTCCTGGGTCTCTTGAGGCGACAAATCCTGGTGGTCAACACAGCTTGTGGGGATGTTGGGGGGCAGGGCGGAGTTCCAAGGCCGGAATCCAGAAGCCTCATGGAGGAAGCAGTGTCCTGACTCAGGGAGGACAGAGAACAGGCAGAGGCAGGAGGAAGGCCAACTAGGGGACCACCCCCTGCCCTCTGGGTGGTGAGCAGTCTCTAGAGGGCCAGGCAGGAGCTGGCACGATGGGGATGTCAGAGGCAGGTGGCCTGGTCTGCAACATGGGCATCACCTAACAGCAACCATAACCCATAACCCATAACCTAGCCCGCACACCAGTCTCAGCCCTAATGCTAACCCTTCAAACCACCAACACCAAGCCAAATCTAATCAAATCACACAAGTAAGTAATAATAAGAAAACTACACCAGTATACCGTATAAACAGGAAAGCAAAAATTCTCCACAAAATTAGAGCAACATGGAACCATCAGAACATTGAATGGATGGTGCCGTAAGCAATATCTCTACACCAGAAATACCAGGTTGTTCCACATATTAAAACTAAGCAGTGTACTGAACCACTATAAACTGTGAGGCAGAAACACATGATCACTTCAATCACTGCAGAAGAAGCTATAATCAAAGTCCAGTGCTATCTCATGATACAAACACTCCAGAAAGTAGGAATAAAAGGAAATCTGTCCAATGTGAGAGTAGCATACACAGCCACATCAAGCTTCATGCTCAACGTAAAACAGTGAAAGATTTACTCCTGAAATTGGGAACAAGGACAGCAAGCCGGCCCTCACCACTGTTACTCAATAGGGTACTGGAAGTGCTACCCAGATGTCTGAGGAAAGAAATAAAAGGCATTCATACGTGAACAGAAAAATTAAAACTGTGTCTGCTCACAGAACACAGATCATACTATCTTATATGCAAAACTTCCTATAACAATGAAAAATTATTTGACTAGTCAACTAATTCAGCAAAGTCATAGGACAAAATATCACTTTAAAAACCTATCTTATACATATATACTAGCAATAAATAATCTGAAAATGAGCTTATAAAAATAATTCCATTTAAATGTTAACATTAATATTTAGGGATATATCTAATCAAGACACAAAACTTGCTCTCATGTATATAAGGTTGTCTATACATCTGAAATTACTGGAAAATAAAATACTTTTCAAAACACCATGTCAAAACCATGCCAGAAAAGCAAAGAAAATGTTAAACTTCCATATAGAGGCCAACCCTTATCCAGATCCAGTTGACTCAAAATCCACATGGAATTCAGAAGGCACTGTGCAGGAAAACTATATTAGGGCTTCCCTATAGAGGCTCTGTGTGACCCCCATGGACTATAGCCCTCCAGGCTTCTCTGTCCGTGGGATTTCCCAGGCAAGAACACTGGCATGGGTTGCCATTTTCTTCTCCAGAGGATCTTCCCAACCCAGGGATCAAACCCGGGCCTTCTGCATTCTTTACCATCTGGGCCACCAGGGAAGCCTGACCCTGCTGCTGGGGAAGACTGAAGGCAGGAGGAGAAGGGCACAATAGAGGATGAGATGGTTGGAGGGGATTACTGACTCAATGGACACAGTGTGAGCAAGCTCCTAGAGATGGCAAAGGACAGGAAAGCCTGGTGTGCTGCAGTCTATGGGGTCACAAAGAGTCAGACACACTGAGCAACTGAACAGCAACAACATAAAGGACTTTCCTTTCCTCCGTGTTGTGGACAAACTGGATGTGGCAGAAACTGGGATTTTAAATTCCAATTTTCTACATCATTCCACCAAAAAACTAGTAGAGATAATAAATGAATTCAGTAAAGATGCAAAATAAATACACAGAAATCAACTGCATTCCTAAACAACAATAATGAACCATCCCAAAGTGAAAAAACTCTATTTACAATTGCATCAAAAAGAACAAAATACCAAGGAATAAATTTAACAAAGAATGTCAAAGACCCATACACTGAAAACTTTAAGACAATGATGAATAAACCGAAGAAGACACAAATCACTGCAAAGATACCTGGGCTCATGGAACAGAAGAATTAAAGATACTTCTGCTCACCATGAATATTCATTGATAGCCTGAATATTCATGGGATGGACTGATGCTGAAGCTGAAGCTCTGATACTCTGTGACCAAAGTACTGATGCAAAGAACTGACTCACTGGAAAAGACCCTGATGCTGGGAAAGACTGAGGGCAGGAGGAGAAGGGGGGTGACAGAGGACGAGATGGTTGGATGGTATCACTGACTGGATGGACATGAGTCTGAGCAAGCTCCTGGAGTTGATGATGGACAGGGAAGCCTGGCCTGCTGCAGTCTATGGGGTTGCAGAGTCGGAAACCACTGAGCGACAGAACAACAACTTGTGTTCATAGAACAGAGCAAATACCGTTGTTAAAATGTCCATTCTACCCAAAGCACACAGTGAATGCAATCCTTCCTAAATTTCCAATGATATTTTTCACAGAAAGTGCAAATCCTCCTAACATTTGTGTGAATCACAAAGGACCCCAAATAGCCAAGGTGACCCCGAGAAAGAGCAGTCTGTAGGCATCTCCCTCCCTGACTCTACACTAAATCTGGTGAAGCAAGAGTCACTGAAACTGTGCGGAATTGGCACAAAAAACAGGCACACGGCCAGAGGAACAGGACAGAGGGCACAGAATTCAGCCCACATGGATGGTCCATTACCCACGACAAGGGGGCCGAGGACTCACCAAGGGCAAGGACAGTCCCCACAATAAACAGAGTTGGGAAAACTGGACACCACATCCAAAGACGGGCCCTGGACACCGTCTACACCGCACATCAAACTGAGTAAACCCCCGCTTGCTTCCCACCACGGCCTTCTGGGTCGTCTGATAACTAGTCGTCCACACACAGAAACCTCACCAAACTTCTCCTGAATTTTCCTCACCTTTTCCTTTCGACGTCGCCTGAGTCGTCAGGAATCCCAGCTCCCATCAGTGTGGACGCCGCCCCATGCTGTCCTGAAGCCGAAACCCCAGCGACCTCCAAGGAGACAGAGCGCTCACCTGGGAGTCCCAGCCGAAGCCCTGCCGTGCCCGAGCGGACAAAACTCCCCAGCAGGAAACACGCATGCGCAGAGTCAGTGACGCGGGCTCCGCGCCACCCTGTGGTCAATAAGGAAAGTGCCGGCCACGCCTCACTCGCAGGTGACAGCGGCCCCTGCTGGCAGAACTGCTGAGTCTGTCACGTGCCTGACTCTGCTATCCCTCGGATTATACAGTCCATGGAATTCTCTCGGCCAGAATATTAGAGTGGGTTGCCTTTCCCTTTTCCAGGGGATCTTCCCAACCCAGGGATCGAACCCAAGTCTCCCGCATTGCAGCCCGATTCTTTACCAGCTGAGCCACTACGGAAGCCCATTAAACTGGAACTGCTGCTGCTGCTGCTAAGTCGCCTCAGTCGTGTCCGACTCTGAGCGACCCCATAGACGGCAGCCCACCAGGCTCCCCCCGTCCCTGGGATTCTCCAGGCAAGAACACCGGAGTGGGTTACCATTTCCTTCTCCAATGCATGAAAGTGAAAAGTGACAGTGAAGTCGCTCAGTCGTATTAGACTCTTAGCGACCCCATAGACTGCAGCCCACCAGCCTCCTCCATCCATGGGATTTTCCAGGCAAAAGTACTGGAGTGGGTTGCCATATGTCTGTTAGCGAGCTTCTAATCAGATAAAAGAAACACCTAAAGGGTGAGGGGAGTTTCACCAGGCCTCCCTCTCACAATATGCATTTTTGAGATAGGATGGCACAAGGTGTGTCATCCCTGGCCATAAACAATTGACATGAATACTGGTTTGTTGAGCCATTATCAGCCCAAGGTTTGAGAAAAAAAAAAAAAAAAAAGTTAGTCTTAGGCAGAACTTGTTTGGTCAACAGAGAAGGGGAAAACAAAAGAAAACAAAAAACATCTGCCACTTGCAGTTTATTTCCCCCTGCTGCTTGGGGACCTCTGGCCTTCCTGTTACCTTCTCACAAATTTTAAATGCAAAACTATTCAAAATTATAGAAGAAAACATAAAACAAAACTGACATGAGCTTGGGTTTTGTCATGTAGATCACAAGCTCTGTAGTTGTAACACACAACACAAAACACACCATTCCAGAAAGAAAGGCAAGAGATTCCACGAACCTTATAAAATTAAAGACTGCTACTGTTGTGAAAAATTCCAAAAATCAGAAAACAACTGGGAAAAAAAATAACTGGGAAAAAATATTTGCAAACACATATTTAATAAAGGTTTTACCTCAAAATATACAAAGAACTCTAACACAACCCCATTAAAATTAGGAAAGCTCTAAACAGACACTGGGTCAAAGGAGGTACACAGCACACAAAACTGTGCCCAGGCCTGGGGAGTAGAAAAATAATGGTCCAGCTGACTCCTCGAGCCATGTGTGACCTGGGACTAGTCCTGTCCCTCCTGGAAGCCTCAGAGAGACAGAGGGAGCAAGGGGAAGAGAGCCAGTTGAGCTCATACCTAAGTAACCCTGACCATTCTCACCACTTTCATTCAACATGGTCTAGCAGCAAGAATACTGGAGTGGGTTGCCATTACCTTCTCCAGGGGATCTCCCCGACCCAGGGACTGAACCCAGGTCTCCTGCATTTCAGGCATATTCTTCACCATCTGGGCCACCAGGGAAGTCCTCCTTGACTTCAAAATATACTACAATAATAATACTCAAGATGGTATGGTATGAGAACAAAAGATATACACATAGACCCATGGGACAGAATTGAGAGCCCAGAAATAAGCACATATATAGAGAGAGCTGACTCATTTGAAAAGACCCTGATGCTGGGAAAGATTGAGGGCAGGAGGAGAAGGGGATGACAGAGGATGTGATGGTTGGATGGCATCATTGACTCAATGGACATGGTTTTGGGTGGACACCAGGAGTTGGTGATGGACAGGGAGGCCTGGTGTGCTGCAGTTCATGGGGTCGCAAAGAGTCGGACATGACTGAGCAACTGAAGTGAGTGAAGTGATATAGTCAATTCATCTATGACAAAGGAGGTGAGACTACACAAGGAGGAAAAGAGAGCCTCTTCAGTGAATAGTGATGGAAAAACTGCACATATATGCCCAAGAATCACACTGGAATCCTTTCCCTTACCATCTACAAAAGGAACCTCATGATGAATCAAACACTTCAATGTAAAACCTGAAGCCATAAAACTGCTAGAAGAAAACACAAGCGGTACACTCTTTGACATCAGTCCTAGAAATATTTTCTGGATCTGTCCCCCAAGCAAGAGAAACAAAAGCAGAACAAATGAGACTCCATCCAGCTGAAAATCTTTCCAATGGCAAAATGAAACCTGAACGTGAGAAGATATTTGTGAACAATATTATCTCAAAAGGGGTTCATATCCAAAACAGATGAAGAACTGACTCAATTGAAACGTCCAAATACCCAATTAAAAATTGGGACTGAACATTTTTCCAAGGAGTAAGTACAGATGGCAAAGAGACACATGCAACTATCATTGATATCACCTATCATCTGGGAAACACACACCAGAAGAACCAGGAATTTAGGTTATCACCTCACACCTAAAATAAAAAGACTAACATCCAAAACAAAATAAATAAGAAGTATCAGTGAGAATGTGGAGAACCCTCATGCATTTTGTTGGGAATGTTCACTGGTACAGCTACAGAAAATAGTATACAGGTCCTCAAGAAATTAAGACTAGAACTACCGTGTGATGCAGGAATTACACTTGGGAGTGTCTTTCTGATGAAATAATATCACAATCCAAAATGATATACACACCCCTATATTCATGGCACTTTGTTGATAATAGCCAAGACACGGAAGCCACAAAATGTCCATCAACTGATAGATAGATAAAGTTTTCATATATATACATATGCACGCAATGCTGTATGTGAAGTGAAGTCACTCAGTCGTGTCCAACTCTGCAGACCCATGGACTGTAGCCCACCAGACTCCTCCATCCATGGAATTTTTCAGGCAAGAGTACTGGAGTGGGTTGCCATTTCCTTCTCCAGGGGATCTTCCTAACCCAGGGATCGAATCTGGGTCTCCCACATCGCAGGCAGACACTTTACTATCTGAGCCACCAGGGAAGCCCCATTGGTATATGACTAAACCACACAAAAAATTATATCTTATAACAACATGAATGGACCTAGAGGGAGAAATAGCAGAGAAAGTGAGATATGACAGAGAAAGAGAAACACCTTATGATGTCACTTACATGTAGAAACTAGAAAATAAAACAAGTGAACAAGCACATAACAGAAATGGATTCATAGATCCCAAGAACATGCTGGTGGTTGACAGAGGGGAGAGGGGTAGGGGCATGAGTGCAAAGGGTGAGAAAGATTGAGAAGTACTGAATTCCACTTGTAAAACGAATGTCATGGGGATGTAACATACAGACTAGGGAATAGAGTCCATGATACTGTACTAACATTGTATGGTGATGAACGGTAACTAGATGTATCTTGGTCATCACTGCATAATGTATAAAAACATAAAATCACTACGTTGTATACCAGAACATTAACACTGGGCTGGCCAAATGCTTTGTTCATTTTCCTCAGTGAGGTGGCTCTGTGCTTGTGTTAGGTCACTCAGCTGTGTCCGACTCTTTGAGACCCCATGGACTGAAGTCCGCCAAGTTCCTCTGTCCATGGGGATTCTCCAGGCAAGAATACTGGAGTGGTCTCTAGTAGGGCTTAGTTGTCTTTAACTTCATTAGAAACAATTTTTTCAATTGTATTTTAACAGCTGTCAGAACGCATATGTTACAAACTCACCCTCTGATCGACAAGATGGTGGAGGAGTAGGTGGACATGGAGTACATCTCTCTCCATGGATACATCAGGAACACACCCTCAGACACAGACGTGCATGCCGAACACCAGCTGAGAGCGGACAGGAGTACCTGACCAGCAGAAAAGAAAATATAGAGCGAGAGAAAACTCGGTAAGATGAAGGAAGTAGCGGGGGAAACGGGAGTGTCAGTAAGACTGGGCCTGCCCCCGGCAGATGAGGGAACTGAAGCAGGGGTCCGATCCCCACATCGGGGCAATTGTCTGAGTCAGAGGAGAAACACTGAAGGCTGAGAGGGAAACGGCTGATCTGTGGCAGCCTAAATGGAATGAGAATCAGACAGTCCTGGCCACAGCCATACATAGCCTTGATGTCGCAGTGGCTGGGAGTTGAAGTTTAGAGGTTGTGGAGCAATCCCAGGGCGAGGGCTGCTGTTGACTGTGGAGAGGTGGATTGAGGGGGTGTGAGGGAGGAGACTGTGGGGGGAAGAGATTGTTGGGGGAAATGCCTGTGGAGGAAAGCCAGGCAGCCATGGAAGCAAGGCGATACTGCTGAGTCACGTGTAGGGGGTGGAGTCATCACCATAGCCTCTCTCCCCACAAGCCAGCATTGGCAGCTGAACAATAGAGAGGCTGGCCCATCAAAAGCCTGATGCACTGGACAACAGAGTAGGACCCCAACCAGGGTTCCCCTTTAAGTGCCTGATGTGCTGATCTATAGAGTAGGACCCTGGCACCGAACAACAGAGAAGGACCCCAGGGAATGAAACCCTCTCAGTGTCTGAATGAGTGGAGCTATGGAGAAAGACTGGGCAAAGAGGCCTTCTGATTGCCAGCCACAACAGGCTTGAAAAAGACTCTGATAGGCCATAACTCCTGCAGAAGAGGCAGTCCGTGCCCCTGCACTCTTGGCACTGCCAGGGTCCCCGCAAGCCAAGCAGCTGTGCTACCTTCACGCTCAGCTCTCACTGGGGCAGAGCTGCCACAGGCAGCTTTTGCCTAAGCGTGCAGGGTCGCTTCGGTAGCATCCAGCTCTTTGCGACCCTGTGGACTGTGAACTGCTAAGCTTCTCTGTCAGAGAGAGGGGTTCTCCAGGCAAGAATACTGGAGCGTATTGGCCAATACTGGTTGCCATACCCTTCTAGAACACTATATTTCCTGCTGCCCTAGCTGCCAACTCCCAGACCCAAGCTGCCCAGCTGCCAACTCCCTGCGACCCAAGCAGCCGCACCACCCTCCATACGTGGCCCTCACAGGGGCAAACCCAAGTCATCCAGGGCAGCCTCAGGAGCAAACCCCAGTGGATGACCCATATCCAGAGGTGGAAATAAAACCACAATTGAAACCCAGGGGCAGTGTGACTAAGGAAGAAGACCTGAAACCCTTCCATCAGCTGTACAAGCTGCAGATTAAATCCATACAATCAACTAGGCAGACTCTGTGTCTGTGGAATATGTAAGTTAATTGAGAGCTCCCACAAAAGAAAACGCACTAGTTCTGATAGCTATGGACATTGGAGGCAAGAACACAGAGGCATAGGAGCAGATTAGAATCCGCGCTGCCCCACAGCAGGTCCAGACATCAGCACAGTGTTAGAGGGCATCCTAGGGAGATAAGGTGGACTGTGACTCCCAGCAAGGGAAAGGACTCTGACAGCAGTGACTCAAGAAAAACATTTAATATTCCTATGCTTTGATTTGTTCTGTAGATTCTTTTGGATTTTTTTTCTCTTTTTTCCCCTTTTGCTGTAGTTGTCCATTTTATTGGCACTATGAAATCTAACTAAGCATTTGGGCTTTTTTTCTTTTCTTTCTCAGTCACATTTTTTATTGTTTTATAAATCTCTGCCTCTATATTGGGCTTTTGCAGTTCTGGGGAGGAGTCATTGTTTTTTGTTTTTTTTTAATCTTTTAAGTCTATTACTATTTTTTCTACATTTATTCCTTTGTTTGCTTTTCCTACTGTTCTTTTCCCCCTTTCAGTTAGTTTTTTATATAAATCTTCTTTATCTACCCCTATTTAACTTTGCATATCTATTCTTTCTTTCCTTTAGCCTCAACATATTTGTTAGTTTTATTTTCATTGCTTTATACCCCAATTCGCACCTTGCTTTAGTTTTGTTTTCCAGTTTGTACTTTAGTTTTGTTCTGGTAGATATAATTTTAGGCTTCCTTTGTTTGCTGGGCTGTACTTTATTTTTGTTGAACTGTTTTGATTTTGCTTATGGGTGTATATGTGTGTGTGTGTGTGTGTGTGTATTCAGTCACACTTTTTATTGTTGTTATAAACCTCTGCATCTACGTTGGGCTTTTGCAGTTCTGTGGAGTTTTCCTTTTTTTTTTTTTTCTTCTTCCATTTTTAAGATCGTTTCTTTTTTTTTTTAATAATTTTAACTTTTAATTTTTTAAAACCTATTATATTTTGCTACATTTATTCCTTTGTTTGCCCTTCCTACTGTTCTTTTCCCCTTGCAGTTAATCTTTAATATATATAAATCTTCTTCATCTAAAAGAAGAAGATTACTTCTATTTAACTTTGCATATCTATTCTTTCTTTCCTTTCCTCTCAACATATTTGTCAGTTTTGTTTTCATTGCTTTATTCTCCACTTGGCACCTTGCTTTAGTTTTGTTTTCCAGTTCGTGCTTTAGTTAGCTTTGCTCTTAACTGGCAAATAAAAATTTTGATTTCCTTTGCTCACTGGGTCAATCTATTGTACTTTATTTTTGTTGGACTGTTTTGACTTTGCTCATGGATGTATATGTATATGTGTATATTCCATTATTATGATTATTATTTGCCTGATTTTGTAACTGCTATTTGTCTGGAGTTCATCTT
Organism: Nanger dama; assembly: GCA_917880005.1. Lineage (NCBI taxonomy): Eukaryota > Metazoa > Chordata > Mammalia > Artiodactyla > Bovidae > Nanger > Nanger dama. The sequence goes on from CAKJTW010000075.1 coordinate 4,051,574, forward strand.
TGGTTTCTGGTTTAATCTCACTTAATGCCATAACAAACCACTTGTGGAATCTTCATTCCTGACCAGAGATCAAATCCTGAGACTATGGAGTGGGAGCACTGACTCCAAGACCCTAGACTACCAGAGAACTAACCCTAGGGAGGATCAAATGGTGAGAACTCACACAAAGGAAACCACTGTAATGCAAGACTGGCATCACCCAACCACCAATAGCACCCTGTGCAGGACATCTAAACAACAAACAAAACAAAAATACAAACCCAGTCATCAGCAGACAGGATTACCACTTCACCAGCCTTGCCCAAGACAGGAAAAACAAACAAACCAACAAAAACTCAGCACAAATCTTACACATAAGATTTTTACAAATAAGAAGCTTACACAAACCACTGGACCAACCTTAGAGGGAAGAAACCAAAAGGAAGAAAGAATTTAACCTTGAAGCCTTGGAAAATGAGAACTCAAACACTCAAACACAGTAAATTAAAAAATAATAATGAAAAGGCAGAGAAATACTATACAAATGAAGGAACAAACTAGAAACAAAGAAGTCCAAATAAATCATGAGGAAATAGGCAAATTACTTGAAAAAGAGTTCAGAACAATGATAGTAAAGATGATCAAAACCTGGAGAAATGAAGAAAATGCAAGAATCAATTAACAAAGACCTAGAAGAATTAAAGATAAACATACAGAGACAAACAACACAATTATTGAAATTAAAAATACTCTAGAAGGAGTCAATAGTGGAATATATGAAGCAGAATAATGGATTAGTGAGCTGGAAGATAAAATGGAGGAAATAACTTCTGAAGAGCAGAAGAAAATAAAAAGTGTGAAAAGAACTGAAGATAGTCTCAGAGACCTCTGAGACAATATCAAGCACATCAACATTCAAATAACAGGGGTTCCATAAAAAGGAAAGAAAAAGAAAGGGTATGAGAAAATTTTTGAAGAAATTACAGTTGAAAATTTCCCCAACGTGGAAAAGGAAATAGTTAATCAAGTCCAAGAGGCACAAAGAGTCCCATATAGGATAAACCCAAGGAGAAACACACCAAGACACGTAATCAAACTAACAAAGACTAAACCCAAAGAAAGAATATTAAAAGCAGCAAGGGAGAAGCAACAAGTAACATACAAGAGAAACCGCATATGCTTCACAGCTGATCTTTCAGCAGAAACTCTGCAGGGCATAAGGGAATGGAAGGATATATTTAAAGTACTGAAAGGGAAAAATCTACAACTAAGATTACTGTACCCGGCAAGGATCTCATTCAAAACTGATGGAGAAATAAAAAGCTTTTTAGACAAGCAAAAGTCAAGAGAATTCACTACCACCAAACCAGCTCTACAAGAAATGTTAAATGGACTTATATAGTCAAGAAATACAAAGAGAAGAAAAAGATCTACAAAATCAACCCCCAAACAATTAAGAAAATGGCAAAAGGAACACATATATCAATAATTACTTTAAATGTAAATGGATTAAATGCTCTAACCAAAAGACAGACTGGCTGAATAGATACAATAACAAGACCCATTTATATGCTGTCTACAAGAAACCCACTTCAGACCTAAAGACACATATAAACTGAAAGTGAGAGGATGGAAAAATATATTCCATGAAAATGGGAAGAAAAGAAAGCTGGAGTAGCAATCCTCATATCAGACAAAATAGACCTTAAAATAAAGAAGATTACAAGAGATAAGGAAGGACACTACAGAATGATCAAGGGATCAGTCCAAAAGGAAGACATAACAATTGTAAATATCTATGCATTCAACATAGAAGGACCTCAATACATAAGACAAACACTAACAGACACAAAAGGAGAAATTGACAGTAACACAATAATAGTAAGAGACTTTAATACTCCACTCACACCAATAGACAGATCATCAAAATAGAAAATTAAAAAGGAAATACAAGTCTTAAATGATACATTAAATGAGATGGATCTCATTGATACCTCAGGACATTCCATCCAAATGCACTTCTTCTCAAGTGCACATGGAACATCCTCCAGGATAGACCACATCTTGGGTCACAAATCAAACCTCAGTAAATAAGAAAACTGAAATCGTATCTCTGAGACTAGATATCAATTACAAGAAAAAACCTGTAAGAAACACAAACACTTGGAGATGAAACAACACGTTTCTAAATAACCAACAGGTTACTAGGGAAATAAAAAAATGTTTTCAAACAATGAAAACATGACAACTCAAAACCTACAGGATGCAGCAAAAGCAGTCCTAAGAGGGAAGTTTGTAGCAATACAATCCTACCTTAAGAAACAAGTAAAGCATTTAATAGACAGTCTAACTTTACACCTAAATCAGCTGGAAAAAGAACAAAAAAAAAAATTAGTAGAAGGAAAGGAATCATAAAGATCCAAGCAGAAATAAATGAAAAGAAATGAAAGAAACAATAGTAAAGATTAATAAAACTAAAATATGATTCTTTGAGAAGATAAACAAAATTGATAAACCTTTAGCCAGACTCATCAAGAAAAAAAAGAATCAAATCAACAAAATTAGAAATGAAAAAGCAGAGGTTACAACAGACAATACATAAATACAAAGGGTTATAAGAGACTATTATGAACAACTATATGGCAATAAAATGGATAACCTGGAAGAAATGGATAGATGGAAAAGTTCAATCTTCCAAGATTGAACCAGGAAGAAATAGAATTTATGAACAACCCAAATACAAGCACTGAAATTGAAGCTGTCATAAAAATTTCCCAAAAACAAAAGCCCAGGACCAGATGGCTTCACAGGAAAATTATATCAAACATTTAGAGAAGAGCTAATGTCTATCCTTCTGAAACTCTCAAAAAATTGCAGAGGAAGGAACACTTCCAAACTCATTCTACAAGGCAACCATCACCCTGATACCAAAACCAGACAAAGGGAACACAAAAAAGAAAACTACAGACCAATATCAATGATGAATATAGATGCAAAAATCCTCAACAAAATTTTAGCAAATAGACTTCTGCAACACACCAAAAGCTCATACACCATGATCTAGTTGGGTTTATTTCAGGGATGCAAGGATTCTTCCATCAGTCAGTGTGATACACCATATTAACAAGTAAAAACCATATGATAAAAACCATATGATCATTTCAATAGATACAAAAAAAGCCTTTGACACAATTCAGCCACCCATTTATGATTCAGTTCAGTTCAGTCTCTCAGTCGTGTCCAACTCTTTGCGACCCCATGAACTGCAGCACGCCAGGCCTCCCTGTCCATCACCAACTCCTGGAGTTCACCCAAACTCATGTGCATCAAGTCAGTGATGTCATCCAGCCATCTCATTCTCTGTCATCGCCTTCTCCTCCTGCCCTCAATCCCTCCCAGCATCAGGGTCTTTTCCAAAGAGTCTACTTTTCCCATGAATTAGCCAAAGTATTGGAGTTTCAGCCTCAGCATCAGTCCTTCCAATGAACACCCAGGACTGGTCTCCTTTAGGATGGACTGGTTGGATCTGCTTGCAGTCCAAGGGACTCGCAAGAGTCTTCTCAGCACCACAGTTCAAAAACATCAGTTCTTCAGCACTCAGCTTTCTTCACAGTCCAACTCCCACATCCATACATGACTACTGGAAAAACCATAGCTTTGGCTAGACGGACCTTTGTTGGCAAAGTAATGTCTCTGCTTTTGAATATGCTATCTAGGTTGGTCATAACTTTCCTTCCAAGGAGTAAGTGTCTTTTAATTTCATGGCTGCAATCACCATTTGCAGTGATTTTGGAGCCCAAAAAAATAAAGTCTGACACTGTTTCCACTGTTTCCCCATCTATTTCCCATGAAGTGATGGGACCAGATGCCATGATCTTCATTTTCTCAATGTTGAGCTATAAGCCAACTTTTTCACTCTCCTCTTTCACTTTCATCAAGAGGCTTTTTAGTTCCTCTTCACTTTCTGCCATAAGGGTGGTGTCATCTGCATATCTGAGGTTATTGATATTTCTCCCGGCAATCTTGATCCCAGCTTGTGCTTCTTCCAGCCCAGCGTTTCTCATGACGTACTCTGCATAGAAATTAAATAAGCAGGGTGACAGTATACAGCCTTGATGTACTGTTTTTCCTATTTGGAAGCAGTCTGTTGTTCCATGTCAAGTTCTAACTGTTGCTTCCTGACCTGCATACAGATTTTTCAAGAGGCAGGTCAGGTGGTCTGGTATTCCCATCTCTCTCAGAATTTTCCACAGTTTATTGTGATCCACACAGTCAAAGGCTTTGGCATAGTCAATAAAGCAGAAATAGATGTTTTTCTGGAACTCTCTTGCTTTTCTCCATGATCCAGCAGATGTTGGCAATTTGATCTCTGGTTCCTCTGCCTTTTCTAAAACTAGCCTGAGCATCAGGGAGTTCACGGTTCACATATTGCTGAAGCCTGGCTTGGAGAATTTTGAGCATTACTTTGCTAGCGTGTGAGATGAGTGCAATTAGTGGTTGTCTAAGTCTGGGGTGTTGGAGAGTGTGAGGCAGAGAATGAGAAATGACTTCTAACGAATATGGGTTTCCATTTTGAGGTTATGAAGATGTTCTATAATTAATAGCTGCCTAACAGTATTCTTGCCTGGGAAATCCCATGGACAGAGGAGCCTGACGGGCTACAGTCCATGGAGTTGCAGAAGAGTTGGACATAACTTAGTGACTAAACAACAGTGAATGTACTAAAAACCACTGAATTGTACACTTTAGATGAGTGATTATAAGCGTTGTTTTGTATCTCAATAAAGCCCCCCAAAAAAAAAAAACCTCACCCTCTGACACAAATCACATCAAGATCCTCTGTGCCCCACCCACTAGAGTAATGGAAATAAAAACAAAATAAACAAATAGGACCTGATTAGACTTAAAAGCTTTTGCATAATGAAGGAAGTTATATGCAAGGTGAAAAGACAACCCTCAGAATGAGAAAAAAAATAATAACAAAACAACTGACAAAGAATTAATCTCCAAAATATATAAGCAGCTCATGCAGTTCAATATGAGGAAAACAACCAACCCAATCAAAAAGTGGGCAGAAGACCTAAACAGATGTTTTTCCAAAGAATACACAGAGATGGCTAAGAAACACATGAACAGATGCTCAACATTCCTCACTATTAGAGAAAAGTAAATCAAAACTACAATGAGGTATCATCTCACACTGGTCAGAAAGGCCATCATCAAAGAGTCTACAAACAATAAATGGTGGAGAGGGTATGGAAAAAGGGAACTATCTTACACTGTTGGTGGGAATGCAAACTGATACGACCACTATGGAGAACAGTAGTAGATTCCTTAAAAACTAGGAATAAAATTATCATACAACCCAGCAATCCCACTATTGGGTATATGCCTTGAGAAAACCATAGCTGAAAAAGACACATGCACCCCAATGTTCATTGCAGCATTATTTACAATAGCTGGGACATGGAAGCAACCGAGATAGCTATAAGCAGATGAATGGATAAGGAAGTTGTGGTACATATACACAAAGGAACATTACTCAGCTATAAAAAGGAACACATCTGATTCAGTTCTAATAAGATGGATGAACCTAGAGGCTATTACACAGAATGAAGTAAGTCAGAAAGAGAAAGACAAATACCATTTATTAATGCAAATATGTGGGATCTAGAAAGATGAAACCAATGATCCTACATATAAGGCAGCAAAAGAGACACAGACAAAAAGAACAGACTTTTGGACTCAGTGGGAGGAGACGGTGAGATGACTTGTGAGAGAATAGCAATGAAACATATACAAACAGATATCCAGTCAGAGTTTGATTTATGATGCAGGGCACCAAAAGCCAGGGCTCTGTGACAACCTGGAGGGATGGGGTGGGGAGGGAGGTGGGAGGGGAGTTCAGGAGGAAAGGGACACATGTATGCCTATGGCCAATTCATAGTCATGTACGGCAAAAACCATCACAATACTGTAAAGTACTTACCCTCCAATTAAAGTAAATGAAAACTTTAAAAACTTACCAAATTTGTGAATTTTTATATAGCAATTTTAATATTGAAGATGGTAGAAAAAGTAATATTTTGGCATATTATACTTTATTATTTCAAGAAATGTAAAAACTCTACTGAAATGCAAAAAAAAAAAGATTTGTGCAGTGTATGGAGAAACTGTTGTGACTGTTTCACCATGTCAAAAGTGGTTTGTAAAGTTTTATGCTGCAGATGTCTCACTGGATGATGCTCCACAGTCAGGTAGACCTGTTGAAGTTGACTCTGATCAAATAGAGACATTAATTGAGAACAATCAGCATTATACCACACAGAAGATAGATGACATACTCAAAATATCCAAATCAAGCATTGAAAATTATTTGCATTAACTTGGTTAATCACTTTGATGTTTGGGTTCCACGTAAGTGAAAAAAAAGTCTTGACCATAGTTCTATATGCAATTCTCTACTGAAACATAACAAAACATCCCATTTTAAAAACAAATTTTGATGGACAATGAAAAGTGGATACTGTGCAAAAATATGGAGTGGAAGAGAATGTGGGACAAGTGAAATGAACCATTACCAACCACACCAAAGGCCAATCTTCATCCAAAGAAGGTGATGTTGTGTATATGGTGGAACTGGAAGGGAGGCCTCTCTTCTAAGCTCCTTCCAGAAAACCAAATGATTAATTCCAACAAATACATTCAATTAGACCAATTGAAAGCAGTACTCTTATTGTCCTGAATTAGTCAACAGAAAATGCATACTCTTCAATCAGAATAATGTAAAAGCACATGTTTCTTTGATGATCAGGCAAAAACTATTACAGCTTGGCTAAGAAGTTCTGATTTAGTCACCGTATTCAGCAGACATTTCACCTTCAGATTTCCATTTATTTCGGTCGTTACAAAATTATCTTAATGGAAAAAAATTCAATTCCATGGACAACTGTAAAAGTCTCCTGGATCAATTCTTTGTGCCAAAAGAAAAAGTTTTTGGAGGACAGAATTATAAAGATGCCTGGAAAATGGCAGAAGGCAGTGAAACAAAACAGTGAATACATTGTTCAGTAAAGCTCTTGGTGACAATCAAAACTGTGTCTTTTATTTTTACTTAAAAACCAAAAGAAATTTTTGGCCAACCCAATATAATATTGCCTGTCATTTATACATCTTTTTTTAAGGGAATTTTCTTGTGGTCCAGTGGTTAGAACTCAGTGTTTTCACTGGGAGAGCCTGGCTTCAACTCCTAGTTGGGGAATCAAGATCATGTAAAACAAAAATTAAATAAATAAATAAATTTCAAAAGATGAAAAATACTCTTTAAAAAGTAAGAGTATAGTGAGAGTAAAAAGCAGATGTTACATGAAACAGCAAGGATGCAGGCTGAAAGGAAAACATCTGCTGAAGTTTGACTCTCAAGCGGATCAGACAAATTGAGGAACTGAAGAGGAACAGTGATGGCATGCTACTGGAATGTTTGTTTGTTTAAACAGGCTTTATCGTTGGTTTTTTTTTTTAAGGAAGTTTTGAGTTCACAGCAAAATTAGAGTACAGGGAGGTGTCTTAAGCTCCCTGCTCTGCTATTCCCACCCCCTACCCAGGTACTCAAAGCCTGCTGCTCCCGAACTATCCTATCAACATTCTGTGTGTCAGTTACTATGGATGAATCTACATGAAAACATCATGGTCACCAGAGTCCAGCATCGACATTAGGCATCACTCCTAGTGTTGTACATTCTATGGGGTTTGACAACTCTTATCTCACCATGAACGTAACACACTGTATAATTTCCTGTCTTAAAAATCCTCTGTGCTTGATTTGCTTATCACCCCCCCACCCCTCAACGCTGCCACAAACTCCTGGCTATGCACTGATCTTTTCAACCTTTCCGTGGTTTGCCTTTTCGGGAATGTCCTAGGTAGTTGGTATCCTGAGCTTTGCCACTTTTCCAGATTGGATTCTTTCAATGAATAATATGCACTGAAGGTTCCCCGCCTGTCTTCCCACGACTCCATCTCTCTCATGACTTTTCAGCACTGAAGAACATCCTGTTGCATGGATGAAGTCCAGTCTGTGTCCATTCACCTCCTGAGGGACATCTTGGTTGCTTCCAAGTTCTGCCAGTTGTGAATAAAGCTGCCATTAAAGTCCTATATAGACTTATATAAGCATTAGATGTAAGCATTCGACTCACTTGAGTCCATGGAACCAAACAGTTCAATGGCTGGATCATACAATGAGAATGTGTTTCATTTTCAGAATTTCTGAAGATGGTAGCTGACAGCATGTTAGCATACTGAGGAATTAAGCCAAGGAACGAGGTAGAATTCAATGATCCCAGCAAGAAAGATGTCGCCAAGACAAAACCACACTTCCACCCTCTAAGGGTTCGCAGCTGATCCTGAGAACAAAGTGGACACAAGACCGGTGCACAGGAGAGATGCATCCACATTTATTTCCCCTGAGTTTTATGTGACCCAGGGCACCCTCCTAAGGAAATGAAGAAAGACCCGGAGAAGTGGCAAAACCTAAATGCTTGAGTTGAACAAAGAGAGGTGATTGTGGAAAAGGAAGTACACTATGTGGGGAGGCTAAGGAGGATGAGGACTGTAGTCAAAAAGGTCTGTTTGTACAGAATCTCTCTGCCCGTGACGGTAACAATGTCAATCACCTTCCAGCGGATGAAGGACATATTCCATCGGGGTGGGGGTGGATATTTTCTCTCCTGCTTTCAGAAAGAGGGGAAGGCTCAACACACCCTTTTTGCACTTGCTGTCTTGAGGGGGGTTGCTTTGTTTTTGCTGTTTTTTAAAGTGTCTGTCTGTATGTATATGTATGTGTTAGTCACTCAATCATGTCTCACTCTTTGCAACACTGTGGACCCCAGGCTTCTCTATTCATGGAGTTCTGCAGACAGGAATACTGGAGAGGGGTTGCCATCCCCTTCTCCAGGGGATCTTCCTGATCCAGGATCAAACCCGTCTCCTGCATTGCAGGCAGACTCTTTACCATCTGAGCTACCTGGGAAGCCCCAAAGTGTCTGAAGCTCAAGACAATAATCTGGTTTCCTTTACGTCTAAGTCCGTTACCTGGGGTTTGCTTCTGATGGGAGAAGGGACACCTTTGCTGCCATGAAGGGCCAAGCAGACAGAGGAGGATAAAATGGGTGCAGGCCGGTGTCTGTTCTTTTCTCATGTGTTGGAGAGATGAGTCTGCTCTTGCTGGATGGTATCTAATCTCTCCATGAACAATCTAACACGATATCAGCAAAAAGAGGAAGAAAAAGGGTCAGGAGAACATGGAGAAGATTGTTGATAGATGCTGGGGTTTCCTGAGCAACGGTTTTGTGGGAGGCACACACACATCCCAGTCTCTGGACCACCATGTTGATGGTGGATTTAGGGTGTCGGTCATTTTGAAGGTATGGTGCTTCTATCAGGCCACTTTGGGGCACTGTGTCCAGCTCCCCTGAGCAAGGCTGTCATGGCGACATGAGATAGGGCTCACCAGGGATGGCACTGTGCCAGAGAAAGGGTCACAGCAGTAAGTCACTAAGCTGAAGTACTTCTGAGAGAGTGACTCTGAAGTGGCTGAGGTAGAAAGGGACCAGCTGGAGAGTTGTCGGCTGGTTTGCTGAGTTGGGTGTTATTATCTGGATGAGGAAAAAGAAGACCTCTTAAAGGGGAGGTGTTTGTACAAGGGGTCTGGCAGGATGGGAGGGTGCGGGTCAGTCTCTGTGCCAAGGGATGCAGAGAATCTGCAGAGGCTCAGACTCAGCTTTTCTCAGAAATAGGCCCAGAGAGGAGTTGGCTCCGGTTGTCACAAAAGTAATGGCACCTCAGCAGTCATGACAGAAGGCTTCCAGAAGGAATTAAGGTGCAGAAGCCAGCACTCCTCCAGCCCTGCAGCCTCAGGCCTCAGCTCTCAGGTGGTATACCTTTCACAGGAGAGATTGATTCCTGCTTCCAAGGAGACTGACAGGAGATGGAACCCTTAACCTTAACCCTTGAACTGTACCCTTTTCACTTGATGCTGGGGATATGCAAAGGATTGGCAGCCTGACTCTTTCAGGGAGACTCCTTCCAGTATCCTGCCTGGAGATGGAAGAGGAGGAATCCCCATCGTCATAGTCACACCTGATAGAGTGAATCCTTGTCAACCCGAGTTTTCAGCAGAAGAGAGGGGACGTGTCAGGGTAAAGAGGGTATGGGTCAGGGTTAGGTGCCACCGATCTCTGTGTTCTTCAAAGACGCAGCTGATTTTCAGAGTGATTGTGTCTTCATTTTTGCCTGCTCCTACATCAATATCCAAGACCTGTGATGGTCTGTTTTTTCTTCAGAAGCCACATGGACCCATCAGAGAATCCATGGTTTTGGAAAAGTTATAGCTAATCAGAAACCCAATGTTTATTATTCAGAATTGTTTATGCTTTTCCTGGAGCAAATAGTTACTGGAACCACAAAATAAATAATAAAAGTGAATACCTCTATGCTGTAACATTTAACATGGATTCATCTGAGCTTTATTTTTTTACACACCAAGGTGAGCATCTGAATTGTCCCTTGGTGTGGGCAGCAAAACGTTTCAATGAGCTCCCCCGAGTTGAGTGACAAATGGGAGCATTTTCCCTGCATTTAACACACACTAGGCTGGGTATTAGGAATTCACAGATATTGCAACTTTCAATTCTCTGAGTTATATGAGTTACTGAACCAGGTTTGATTTCCCCATATTGCATGTGTGCTCAGGTATGTTCGACTCTTTGTGACCCTGCAGACTGTAGTCCAACAGGCTCTTCTGTCCATGGATTCCCCAGGAAGAATACTGGAGCAGGTTGCCATGCCCTCCTCCAGGGAATCTTCCTGACCCAGGGTTGACCTCACGTCTCTGGCATATCCTGCATTCTGCATCGACAGGCAGATTCTTTACCACTGAGCCATCTGCAGCAAGTGAAATGTTAAGAAACCAAGCCATGTAGCCGAGAGGGAGCTTATCCATGAGGCATCCAAGTGTGGAGACAGAACAAGTCTCGTCCCCAGCATCTCAGAAGGTGAAGGGCTTGTGATCTGTGTGGGTAAAGCTGAGATGAGCAAAGTATGGGGAAATGTAACAGGCAATGAGAAGGTGAGGTAACTGTCCAGCTCAGGCACACCTCAGCTGCATGCTTTAGAATACATGCTCAGAAAGTGCTAACGCCGGTGTGTTCACAGGGGGCTGCTCTTGGCTCTCTGAAGTCAAAAGGTCAATGAGTGGAAGCTTGCATGTGCCCAGCTGGAGGGTCAGTGGTCTTAGCCCACCTTTCATAGCTCAGTTCAAACTGCACCATCTGACTCCAAGTTCCTTCAACAAAAACAACTTGAGCAAACATTGTTTCAATTACATTTGAAGGACATACAAGTCTTTTGCAGCAACAAGTAAAGTGAGCTTAATTAATCAAGGCAGGTCACAGGATTTAACTTATGATTACTTCTTTTTTAAGTGAAAGTGAAAGTCAGAATGTCCATCCACAGAATTCTCCAGGCCAGAATACTGGAGTGGGATCTTCCCAAGCCAGGGATTGAACCCAGGTCTCCTGCACTGCAAGTGGATTCTTTACCATCTGAGCCACCAGGGAAGCTGGTGGGTAGCCTATGCCTTTTCTAGGGGATCTTCCTGACCCAGGAATTGAACTGGGGTCTCCCGCATTGTAGATGGATTCATTACCAGATGAGCTACAAGGGAAGCCCTCATTTTAAGTAAGCCAATGGAAATCTCTCTCTTTTTTTCTCTTAAAACTCATAGTTTACTGCTCTCTATTAAGTATCTGTTTGTGAAATATTAAATTATATAAAGAATCCAAGTGTTGGCAAATAGCCTGTTTAAAAATATTGTACTTCTTTGCTGTGCAACCTTGGGCTTTAGGAAATGATACAGGAGTCATACAATCCACATGGAAAAGGACAGTAATTATATCATGTGTGCTAGAGAGTTATACTAATAATAACAATGTATGCAGCATATCTGACTTAGAATATGTGATGAATGAAATATAACTCATGGAGCTTGTTAAAACTAATGAACTCAGTATTACCTTAATGTGAACTGTGGTTCCAATTTTCTTAAATTTTCCATAATTGTCATGTATCTATCAGTTATTATTGTTAATAACTTATTTTGCTAATTATAGTAACTAAAAAGACATGCAGCATTAGCCACTGATACTTAGTGTCACAGAGTCACAGTTACCTTCATTATAATTCTATGACATAAAATATACTGAAACTCAAAATGGCTAAATAGGATAAAATCACATAGCCCTGAAGAAGTGGTATGATCCAGATGAAAACTATATCTGATAAATGTTAATGCTATGCTCTTATTTGCTTTATTTATTTAATTTAATTTATTTAATTTCCTGTAACAGCAAAGAAACTTATTAAAATCCCAATAGAGTTCTCCCAGATTATACCTACCTTTCTTCCCATACACATGGAAGAGAAAGAAAAACACTAATATTGCTATGTGTGAAATAAGTTAATTTTCCTCTAAATATCTTAAGTTAAAACCACACTGTGTTGTGCTGGATTTATTAGTGTTATACTTTGTCTCTTTGATAGGCTGTGAGGCCCTGCAAAGATTGGTAAGAGTGTTCTGGATCTATTTGTATTAATAACAACCACTTTGCAGGAGTTTCATGAAAAGTCTGTGGAAGAAAGGAAGGAAGCTATGCAGGCAGGAAGGGAGAGGAGAGACTGGCTGACACTCCCAGGGTCTAAATCCAAGAGCCCAGCATTCTGGAGTTCTGAAGCAACAGCACTAAGGGGCTGAGGGAGGGAAAGCATATAGCAAGAAGCTTCAGGGTGTGCTGCAGCCACAAGTAGGAACTGAAAGACTTTGTGTCATAAAATATATACACGGAGTTGAGAAAGTAAAAGGGAATGAAATTAGCCACCATGAGCAGGACGGTGTTTTAGCGGCCCCTTTCTCAGGAGACGTCCTACGGGCGAGGCTGGAGTGGTGGACGTAATGCACTCTTCAGCGGGGACTATGCAGGAGACACACCATGTGGACGCTGGCCAAGATCATAAGGACTATTAACATGGCACCCACAAAGCAGACTGGGATTACAGATATTCCAGACAGGGAGAACTTGTACTGGCAAAAGAGCAGGTTCTCTGTTCTAGAAACACTGTTGTTGTCCCAGGAGACACTTATCTGCATGGGAAAGAAGAGGTTGCTTGCTAGATTCAGGGTCCAGCAGAAGAGGCAGGAGGAGCCCACATTCTTTGACGCTCGGCCCTTGAGGGCTGCACATGCCGCACTCCTGGGGCTAATGGTGTTGGCCTGCAGGCAGCTCAGCAGGCAGGTGGTGCAGAGAGAAAGATCCCGGGAACCCTGTGCCAGTAGTAGGTGACTCTGCACCCTGCGGTCCCCAGGGCACCCAGGAGTCCCAGCACACCCACCACATGATGTGTCCTTCTGGAGAGCTGGAGTTGGCCATAGCCAAGTTGGACAGAACCACGCCTGAGGGCTTTGGCCTGTGTGCAGTGAGAAAGGACAAGCTATAGGTGGACAGGAGGAAGGCACTTTCCAGAATGCTAGCTCCCGCCTGGAAGAGGAACATAGCCTTCAGGACCATGGCACCAGTAATGTCTGGGCATGTCTGTGCAGGCATGTGGCCAGGGAACCAGGTGGCCTCCTGGGACATAACAAAATAGCATGGTGGACCCAGGAATCACAGGGACCCTGGGCCTCACCATCTGCACAGACAGAGAAGGGATCATGGGGACCCCAGGTTTCACCATCTGCACTGAGAGAGAAGGGATCACGGGGACCCTGGGCCTCACCATCTGCACTGGAGAGAGAAGGGATCATGGGGAACCTGGGCCTCACCATCTGCACTGAGAGAGAAGGAATCACGGGGACCCTGGGCCTCATCATCTGCACTGAGAGAGAAGGGATCACGGGGACCCTGGGCCTCACCATCTGCACTGAGAGAGAAGGGATCATGGGGACCCTGGGCCTCATCATCTGCACAGACAGAGAAGGGATCACGGGGACCCTGGGCCTCACTATCTGCACTGAGAGAGAAGGGATCATGGGGACCCTGGGCCTCACCATCTGCACAGACAGAGAAGGGATCACGGGGACCCTGGGCCTCACCATCTGCACTGAGAGAGAAGGGATCACGGGACCCTGGGTCTCATCATCTGCACAGACAGAGAAGGGATCATGGGGATCCCGGGTTTCACCATCTGCACTGAGAGAGAAGGGATCATGGGGACCCTGGGCCTCACCATCTGCACTGAGAGAGAAGGGATCACGGGGACCCTGGGCCTCATCATCTGCACAGACAGAGAAGGGATCATGGGGACCCCGGGTTTCACCATCTGCACTGAGAGAGAAGGGATCACGGGGACCCTGGGCCTCACCATCTGCACTGAGAGAGAAGGGATCATGGGGATCCCGGGTTTCACCATCTGCACTGAGAGAGAAGGGATCACAGGGACCCTGGGCCTCACCATCTGCACTGAGAGAGAAGGGATCACGGGGACCCTAGGCCTCACCATCTGCACAGACAGAGAAGGGATCACGGGGACCCTGGGCCTCACCATCTGCACAGAGAGAGAAGGGATCACAGGGACCCAGGCCCTCACCACCTACACAGAGAAGGGATCACGGGGACCCTGGGCCTCACCATCTGCACTGAGAGAAGGAACTCTGAAGGCCTGAGAGAGTTCGTCAACCAAAGAAATCAACCGGCTCAGTGGGATGGCCAATGGTTTGTACCTCCGCCCACCATGAGCAGAGCACGCCGAGGGACGGCTTATGCTCAGCCAGGCTCAGGCCTTCTCTTTCTTCCATTCTATAGAACCGCTGCTTATTCCCAACTCAATGATTGGTGAAGTCTTCATTTCTGATTTTAGAGGAACAAACTCATAAACACATTTAACAATTAAATTTAAATTATCAGAATAAGAAACGTGCAAACATCTGGAGGAAGTAATATCAAAGAATATGTGAAGGTTGTCCAGATTCCAGGATACCTGAATTTGGTTTTAGTATGAAAAGGAGACCAGCAAGGGGAAAGCCAGAGGGATTAGTATGATAACCAAAAATGCTGAATAAGCCATGAAATGAGCATGACATACAGAAGCTCTGGTCATCAGTAGCCATGCATGAGGTCTACTGGATACACATGGTCAATATTTAGCAACTGAAGATGCAGGAGATACATTCAAAGATACGGAAGAGAAAAATAATAAAGAGACCAATATATCTATAAAAATGCAGACATACAAACATATACACACGGTGACAGTCAGAAGTCGGGATACATCTGCTTCTAGATTTCTAATGCCAAGTAATTTACTGAATACTTGAAAGTGTTTATAGTCACCTTACTTAACCTACAGATTCGCTACAAACTACACGTCTCATCTGTATGTAAGAGGCTTGGAGGAAAAGTCATAAATGTTGTGTGATGCACACAGTCATCAGGTTGTAAGCTGCTGCTGGAACCGTGCTCACCTCCCTCTGTTCCCAAGCTCTGCTTTCTTTCCTTCTGCTTTGTGGTCTCATTATGTGAAATGTTAGGGAACCTGTCACTTCTTATACCAGAAATGACATAATTCAAAGCAGAGACCCTCACATTCTCACACAAAGATTTTGTCATGATTTATGGGCTGCATTATGACCCCAAATGCTAAAAGCAAAACCATTTCTGTCTCTGAGATTATGTCCAGGCAGGCGGCGGTGAGCCAAAGCATAGCACTGCCCTTTCTTCACTGAGAAGGCAGAAAAGTAGAGTCAGAGGCAGGCTGGAATTCAGCACACATGGAGCCTTTAGGACAGACGCACTTCCCCCACACTTCTGGGGAGTCAGAGTCCCCACCACAAGCTGCCACAGCCCACACAGTCCTGCTGAAACGGGGCCCAGGCAAGACTGGGTGCCACCTGAGACTGGAGGCCAGGCTCTGGTGGGCTCAGATCTGAGCCTTGAGCACCTCCGCCAGGAAGCACGAGCTCACCTGCAGCCCAGCCCTGACCTGACCTCCGAGGACACTCAGACTCACCTGCACTGCTGGGCCCCGGGCAGGGAGTGACCGGCAAGATGTGTAGGAGGTGTCTGCGGACACTGGTATCGGCACGGGCTTTGTGAGTCTGGACCCGGAGCGGCTGTCACTGTGTCACCTGCACTGACACTGAACAGGGAGTCTGAGTATCTCCAGGGAGCTATGCACGAGTGTCCCAGGTGCGACTATAGCAGCAGTTGCCTGTGATTAAGCAGGAGGCCTAACAAGCAGCATGCACTGCTGAAGGGAAGGTCTTCCAGCTCCTGGGGCTACAGGGGGAGGCTATGTCACCTGGGGGAGGGGAGTATTGCTCAGTGGGGGACAGGGACTCTCCCAGCTGATCTCCCACGTGGGCTCGCTGTTGTCCCTTCTAACAGGGATGCCCCTCTGTTAAGTCCAAGGTGACCCATGGATGGTCCCCAGCTGTGCACCACCGCTCCCAGCCAGGGGCGGATGCTGTTTCTAGTCCTGGAAGTCCTAGTCCCTTCCCCTCCAGTCCCATCCCTGTATGCAGGATGTCAGGGGTTTGCAAACATCTTCCAGCCTGCAAGATCCTACCTCAGCCTTGATGACTTCTAACCACGCCGTCAACCCCCAGCTACGCTTCCTTTGCTTCACGAAGCTTTCTTAGCTGTGCCTTTGCTTCTTAGATTTGCACCATCTGTGAAGCGAGCGGGTGGTCTGGTAGGGGTGTGTATGTGAACGGGGCCTCCCTGCTATGCCCAGACCCTGAGCGGGTAGGAGTTGCATATCCACTCAGTGGGCAGGAGATGAAGGGAAAGGAAGTAGGAGCCGGGATCACGGATGTTCCTTCTTCCCCCTCCAAGGAGAGGAGAGGATGCCGAGCAGCCCCTCAGGTCAGAGACTGGCCCAGCTGGTGCCTTCCCAGTCCCTTGGGAACCTTTCCCTGGACAAAGAGCTGGGGGAGAGGCTGCGGCCTGGAGACTGGAGGGAGCCTTGGGTCATCTTGGGAGCAGATGGGCAGCCTGGGGGAGGAGTCCTGCACCTGGCCTGGCCAGAGTGTGGAGATGCAGCAGCCACTCTGGAAACTCGGCGGCTCGCCCCCTCCCCGCCCACAGCTGTGCCCCATCAGCCCACCAAGATCCCCCGCTCCAGCCCACTGCCATTCCTGCCCTTCTACCAGAGCACTCAGGCCTTTGTGCTGTTACCACCACATACACACACACACAGACACAATACAGACAGACAACACAAAACACAGACACAGATAGACACACACACACAACACACAGACACAGACAACACAGGCACACAGACAACAGATACAGATAGACACACACAGATAACACACACACACACAACAGACACAGACACACACACCTCTCATCATACAGGTCACTTCCTGAGGGACACAGCCTCTGATCCCTGAATTAAGCTTCTGTCTCACAGAAACTATAGCACTGAATCATGGGCAAAATTGCACACTCATCTTTTTATGTGTGCAGCATGCTTCCATCTGAGACATTGACTCTTGGTGTTTCTCTTTTTTTCTTGACTGGTCTCAATAGGCATTTGTGAACTTCGTTCTTCAAAGAACCAAGTTTTGACTTTGTTAACCTACTATAAATTTTTTAATGTTTTGTTCATTCCTCCTGCTTATTACTTCTTGCTTACTATCCTGATGATTCTCTAGATCACTGACTTATCATTAAAGGATATTAAAAGATATGACTCAACAGCCAGGTGAAGAACTACAAAGGAGCATCTGTCCTCTGAGGCCTGGGGGCCCACGTGGAGATGGGTGGAAGCATGTGGGTTCCCTGCATTTAAAGCTTTCTGCAAAGGGGCCAGAAAGCTGACTTTAGGGGTTTTATGGAAGCTTTTTCACATAGTCAAGATTGACTACATCGTTATCCACCGGTGACTGACAGAACCCCGAGCCCCGAGCCACCCTCCCCTTCCCAGAAATCGGGGTGGTACTGAAAACCCCAATCCTCTGTTCACAGGCTGCTTCCCCTGGCAGCCAGCCCCATTCTGAAGTGCTTCCAAAAGTCACCTCAGTCACGTAACAAAAGATAACTGGTCACTCTCAACACCTGGACCATTCCAGCGGTTTGGGAGTTGGAGCCAGAAGCTGAAGATGGAAGCCAAAAATATGAGAAATATATTGGGACCTATGAATAACCAAATACGTATTTCTTCTAAATCACAATATCACATAGCACTTTTCATTTTCTTGGGGGACGACGATTGGTCTGAATAGCCTAGCTTGCCAGATTTCTGGAAAAAGAAGACAAATTGATTACAATTAATTTTTAAAATGAAAAAGTCACCTGATGTTTTGAACTGTGGTGTTGGAGAAGACTCTTCAGAGTCCCTTGGACTGCAAGGAGATCCAACCAGTCCATTCTGAAGGAGATCAGCCCTGGGATTTCTTTGGAAGGAATGATGCTGAAGCTGAAACTCCAGTACTTTGGCCACCTCGTGAGAAGAGTTGACTCATTGGAAAAGACTCTGATGCTGGGAGGGATTGGGGCCAGGAAGAGAAGGGGACGTCAGAGGATGAGATGGCTGGATGGCATCATGGACTCGATGGACGCAAGTCTGAGTGAACTCCAGGAAATGGTGATGGACAGGGAGGCCTGGCGTGCTGCGATTCATGGGGTCGCAAAGAGTCGGACACGACTGAGCGACTGAACTGAACTGAATTGAATCCCTCACCACACCCAAAGTGGGAGATAGTTTCATTTTTACAAAGGGCTTTTAACACAACTTTTAAAAGTGTTCAGTTCAGTTTAGTCACTCAGTCGTGTCCGACTCTTTGCAACCCCATGAATCGCAGCACACCAGGCCTCCCTGTCCATCACCAACTCCCCGGAGTTCACTCAGACCCATGTCCACTGTGTCAGTGATGCCATCCAGCCATCTCATCCTCTGTCGTCCCCTTCTCTTCCTGCCCCCAATCCCTCCCAGCATCAGAGTCTTTTCCAGTGAGTCAACTCTTCTCACGAGGTGGCCAAAGTACTGGAGTTTCAGCTTTAGCATCATTCCTTCCAAAGAAATCCCAGGGCTGATCTCCTTCAGAATGGACTGGTTGGATCTCCTTGAAGTCCAAGGGACTCTCAAGAGCCTTCTCCAACACCACAATTCAAAAGCATGAATTCTTCGGCGCTCAGCTTTCTTCACAGTCCAACTCTCACATCCATACATGACTACAGGAGAAACCATAGCCTTGACTAGATGGACCTTAGTCAGCAAAGTAATGTCTCTGCTTTTGAATATACTATCTAGGTTGGTCATAACTTTTCTTCCAAGGACTAAGCATCTTTTAATTTAATGGCTGCAATCACTATCTTCAGTGATTTTGGAGCCCCCAAAATAAAGTCTGACACTGTTTCCACTGTTTCCCCATCTATTTCCCATGAAGCGATGGGACCGGATGCCATGATCTTTGTTTTCTGAATGTTGTACTTATAAGCAAATTTTGTTCTGCTACATTAATCTAACATAAAAACTGACATCTACCCAGGCCACATTATTTTCCGAAATTTCTATGGAATGCAATATTGTAACCATTGAACATTTGAGTTGTTTCCTGTTTTCCTCTGAGAAATGAAGTCGTTTAAAGCAATATCTGTGGAGCCAGACTGCTTTTGTTTGTATTTTGTTATACAGCCTTTGGCAACTTCTTCAGTTTCATCATCTATAAAATGGAGATAATAATGGGACCTACTTCAGAGGTAAGGTAGCGATGTGAATTAAATGTATTAATTACACAACAGGTGCTATAAAATGTCTGGACCATAAAAGCATTTAGTTAAGGGAAACTTTTTAATTGTGGATTTTAATAACATGGGGATTAATGTCACCAGGCATTAAATTGTCCTGTTATCCCAGTCTCATTATTGCCATATTATCTAATTCTCACCACAGTACTCAAAAGAGCTTTTAATTGATTGCATCTCTCAGACTGAAGGCTTCACAAAGACACTTGGGATGAGAGATCATCTTTCCTCACCAAGAACCATCTTCCAGACACCAGAGTATATGAGGCCTGGAAGTGCCAAGGCAGCTGGAGGTCAAGGCTGGGGAGCAGAGGCAACTCAGCACAACTCTGGAGCAAGTCACAAACACCACTTGGCTATTACTGATGGAAAGAGGGGCTATCAGCATTGTTAGTTCTGTGTAGACAGCCCAGCACTCCTACCAGAAAAAGGTTCTGAAATGGGATGCTCAGTCAGCTCAGGGAAGAAACTCCAGAGTGCTAGAAATATGGCAACAAACTGATGGTCTTTTTCAGACTTTTGCACACAACAGAGCTCGTGCTGGAAAGAAGCTGTGTTCAGAGAATGTTAAAAAGCCATCAGCCAGAGCAGTGTTTTTCTTTTGCAACACAGATAATTCATGCTCACAAGGGTCCTTGGATGCAGAAGAAGCCCTGATCAGAGGATGCTTTATTCAGATGCAGACAATTGGTACCAGAGAAAATTTTTGTGATTGCAAAGAAAGTGGGAAAGCATTCAGCAGTAAAACTTCCTCAGTAACTCAACACCACGTAATTCACGTGGGAGGGAAATCAAATGCACAGAACATGACAAGGCCTCATCTGCAGAGCACACCGTACTTACACCTGAGAAGCCATTCTGGGGGAAAATCTTTTCAATGTAATGAGTGTGGAAAACTCTTCAGCCTCACCACATCTTTCATTCAGCACCAGTTAATTCATTAGAGAGACAACGTACAAATGTAGCAAATTCAGAGAATGACTTCAGAACAATTCCTTATTCTAGGACTTCCCTGGTGGACCAATGGAGGGGACAGAGGTTCAATCCCTGGTACAGAAAGATTCCACAACCAAGCAACTAAGCTCGCAAGCCACAACTACTGAACCTGCACTCTATAGCCCATGAGCCATAACTACTGTGCCTGCGAGCCAGAACTACTGAAGCCCGCATGCCCTGGAGCCCTTGCGCTGCAGCAAGAGAAGCCACCGCAATGAGAAGCCCACACACGGCAAGTCAGAAAGGCCTTTGCTCACCATGAGAGAAAGCCTGCACACAGCAGTAAGACCCAGCATTGCCAAAATTCAATAAATAAGGTTTTTAAAATTCCCTTACTCAACATCAGGGAATTCACACTGGGGAGAAAGCCTAAATGTGGTGAATGTAGGAAAGCTTTCAGCCAAAGCTTCATCCTTCACTGAGCACCAGAGAATTCACAGTGCAGGGGAGCTCTAAAAATGTGGTAGGGGTGGATAAGGCTTCAGTGACCTCACAGCACACAATCAGCAGCAGTCCATTGACATGGAAGAGAAACCACCCGTATGTTTTGAATGTGGGAAGACCTTTCAAGGACACTCAGCTCTCAGTGAACATCAAAAAGCACAGTGGAGAGAAACCCAGTCCCTACATATACAGTGAGAGTGAGAAGGCATTCAGTCAGGATTCCCACTTGTTGATCATCAGGGGACACACAGGAAAGAAACCCCACAGGTGCAATGACTGTGACAAAACTTTGACCAGAGCTCCTAACTTGCGACACATCCAAGAGGTCAGAGGTCACCCTGGAGAGAAACCACCAAGGTAACTGGTGTGCAAAATGCTTCTGAGAAAGCACAGCAAGCATTTCATTCCAGAGAAGAACTCTAAGTGGAATAAATGTGGAAAAACTTCAGTCAGTCAAGAGAACTCTGTAAAATGCCATTTCTGTGCAAAAGCTTTCAGTCAGAGCTCACACATTACAAGTCATCAGATAATTCACACAGAAGAAAAATCATATAAATATAATGGATATTGCAAGTTTTCAACCAGAACTCACATCTTACAAAAATGCCATCTAATTCACTGGTAAAGTAGCTATAAAAACATATTTCATAGCCTTAGACAATATCCTCTCTAGTCTGAATCAGTTATTTTTATTATATAAATTACTATTTCTAATAAGATTTTTGAGTGAAGTCTTAAGGATTCTCCAGGGTAATATCCTCTCACCTGCAACTGCTAAGATTTTTCTTCTTCCCAATGTCTTTATTTTTCTTGTTTGATTGCTATGCCTAGGACTTCCAGTACTATGCTGAAAGTGGTGACAGTGGTCATTCTTATTCTTGTTTCTGATTTTAGACAACAGCTTTTAAATTCTTACCATTTACTGGAGTGGGTTGCCATTTCCTTCTCCAGGGGATCTTCCTGACCCAGGGATCCAAACCATTTCTCTTATGCCGCCTGCACTGCAGGCAGATTCTTTCTTGCTGAGCCATCAGGGAACCTTATCAGGTTAATGCTGGCTTTGTGAAATAAGTTTGGAGGATTCCCTCTTCTATATTTTGGAAGGATTTGAGAAGTATTGGTATTAATTCTTTGAATATTCGGTAGACTCCACCAGTGAAGCCATGTGGTCCAAAATTTTTGTTTTTTGGAAGGTTATCCATTACTAATTTAATGTTTGTGTGTGTGTGCGTATAAGAATATTCAGACATTGTTTCTTCATGATTCAGTCTTATAGGTTACATATGTATATGTGTGTGTGTGTGTATTCTTGTTGGATGTATAAATATTTATAAATGTTATATCCTTTTGATTGATCCCTTTATCATAATGTAATGCCCTCTTATTACAATTTTTGTTTTTAAATCTATTTTATCTGATATAAGTATAGCTAACCAAGCTTTCATTTCCATTTTCATGGAATATCTTTTGCCATCCCTTTTCTTTTTCCCCAATTATTTAAATTATTGTCTATAAATCTTTTTTATTATAGTCAGTGTACAATATCTATATATTCTTTCACTTTCAATCTGTGAATGTCCTTAAATCTGAAATAAGTCTTTTGCAAGTAATATATAGATGGGTCTTGCTTTTTATCTGTTAAGACCTACTCTATATCTTCTGACTAGACTGGTAATATATAGATGGGTCTTGCTTTTTATCTGTTAAGACCTACTCTATATCTTCTGACTAGACTGTTTAGTTCATTTGTATTGAAAGTAATTACAATAGATATGTACTTATTGCTATATTATTTTCTGATTGTTTCATCTTTCTCTGTTATTTTTCTTGTTTTTCTTCCTTTGTGATTTGTTGACCTTTTTTTGGTCATGCTTAAATGCTCTTTCCTTTATCTTTTGGATAGCAACTATAGGTTTTTGCTCTGTGGGTACCATGAGACTTACATGTAACAATTTGTATTTATAACAGTCTACTTTATGATGATAATAACTTGAGTTCGAACCTATTCTAAAGCTCTACATACTTATTTCCCACCAACATTTTGTGTTTGTGGTATTTTGTATCAATATCTATTGCTATAAAAGATACTGTATATTTTTTTCTTAATTATTTTATAATGAATTTTATGGTTATATATATATTTTACTACTTTTATCTTTTAATCTCTATATGAGCTTTATAAGTGAGTAATTTACCACCTTTACAACATTCAGTCAGTTCAGTTCAGCCGCTCAGTCATGTCCGACTCTTTGCAACCCCATGAACGCAGCATGCCAGGCCTCCCTGTTCATCACCAACTCCGAGTTTACCCAAACTCTTGTCCATTGAGTCAGTGATGCCCATCTAACCATCTCATCCTCTGTCGTCTCCTTCTCCTCTTGCACTCAATCTTTCCCAGCATCAGGGTCTTTTCCAATGAGTCAGCTCTTCACATGAGGCAGCCAAAGTATTGGAGTTTCAGCTTCAACATCAGTCCTTCCAACGAACACTCACGACTGATCCTCTTTAGGATGGACTGATTGGATCTCCTTGCAGTCCAAAGGACTCTCAAGAGTCTTCTCCAACACCACAGTTCAAAAGCATCAATTCTTTGGCACTTAGCTTCCTTTACAGTCCAACTCTCACATCCATACATGACTACTGGAAAAACCATAGCCTTGACTAGATGGACCTTTGTAGGCAAAGTAATGTCTCTGCTTTTTAATACGCTGTCTAGGTTGGTCATAACTTTCCTTCCAAGGAATAAGCATCTTTTAATTTCATGATGCAGTCACCATCTGCAGTGATTCTGGAGCTCACAAAACAAAGTCAGCCACTGTGTCCACTGTTTCCCCATCTATTTGCCATGAAGGGATGTGACCAGATGCCATGATCTTAATTTTCTGAATGTTGGGTTTTAAACTACCTTTTTCACTCTCCTCTTTTATTTTCATCAAGAGGCTCTTTAGTTCTTCCTCGCTTTCTGCCATAAGGGTCGTGTCATCTACATATCTGAAGTTATTAACATTTCTCCCAGCAATCTTGAATCCAGCTTGTGCTTCCTCCAGCCTGGCATTTCTCATGATCTACTCTGCATATAAGTTAAATAAGCAGGGTGACAACATACAGCCTTGATGTACTCCTTTTCCTATTTGGAACCAGTCTGTTGTTCCATGTCCAGGTCTAACCGTTGCTTCCTGACCTGCATACCGATTTCTCAAGAGGCAGGTCAGGTGGTCTGGTATTACTATCTCTTAAAGAATTTTCCACAGTATATTGTGATCCACCTAGTCAAAGGCTTTACAACATTAGGTTATTCTGAATTTTACTGTCTATTTATCTTTACCTATGAGATGTATACCTTTATGTTTTCTTGTATTTAGTGCTTTTTTTTCAACATAAAGAAGTTATTTTACCATTTCTTATAAAGCCATTTTAGTGATGATCAACTCCTTTAGCTTTTCCTTGTCTTAAAAGTCCTTAGCTCCCCTTCAGTTCTGAATTATAATTTTTACAGGTAGACTATTTCTGGTTAGAAGTTTTTAAAAAAATCATTTTGTATATATTTCAGCCACTCCCCTCTTGGTCTGTAGATTTCTGCTGAAAAATCTGCTAATAGTTTCATGGGGATTCCCATGCTGCTTTTAATAGTCTTGTTTTTAACTTTTGACATTTTAATTGTAATGTGTCTTGGTATGGGTGACAAAATAAGCCTCAACAAATTTAAGAGGAGAGAAATTATATCAATCATTTTTTTCCAACTGCAATAGTATGAAACTAAAAATCAATTGCAGAAGGAAAATGGATAAATATGTGGAGATTAAATAACATGATACAAAAAAGAAAAACAATTGGTCACTGATAAAATCAAAGATGAAATCAGAAAATACCTCAAGACAAATGAAAATGGAAATACAACTTTCCAAAATCTATGGGGTGCAGCAAAGCAGTTCTAAGAGGGAAGTTTTTAGCAATACAGGATTTCCTCAAAAAACAAGACAAATCTTCAATAAACAACCTAATCAACCACCTAAAGGAATTAGAAGAAGCAGCACAAACAAAGCTCAAAGTCACTAGAAGGAAGGATGGACACCAAAAATCTACTAAAAGAGAATATATGCAGAACACTCTTTGACATAGTAGCACTATTTGTTTTGGACTAGTCTCCTAAGGCAAGAGAAATAAAAGCAAAAATAAACAAATGGGACCTAATTAAACCTCAGAGCTTTTGCACAGCCAAGGAAACCACTGACAAAATGAAAAGATAAGCGACCGAATGTGAGAAAATATTTGCAAATGATATGATGCATAAGATGTTAATCTCCAAAATATAGAGATCATACAACTCGGTATAAAAAATCAAAAGATGGGCAAAATACCTGAACAGATATTCTTCCAAAGAAGAAATACAGATGGCTAATGGGCACAGGAGAAGGTGTTCAACATCACTAGTTACTACAGACATGCAGATCAAAACAATGAGATATCACTTCATACCAGGCAGAATGGCTATCATTGGAAAGTCTAAAAATTTACAAATATTGGAGAGGAGGTGGAGAAAAGGGAACTCATAATGTATAATGTGAATGGGAATGCAAATTGGTACAGTCATTATGGAAAACAACACGGAGGTTCCCCAAAAAACTAAAAATAGAACTACCATGTGACTCAGCACTTCCAATCATGGGTTATGAAAACATTAATTCAAAAAGATAAATGCACACCAATGTATGCAGCAGTATTATTTACAACAGCCAAGACATGGAAGCATCCCAAGTATCTGTCAACAGACAACTGGATTAAGACATGATATATATATTATACATATATCATGATATATGTATAATATATATAATGAAAAAATTACTCAGCCATAAAAAACAATGAATTCTGTCATTTGCAGCAATGTGGATGGAACTACAGAATATTATGTTAAGTGAAATAAGTCAGAGAAAGACAAATATTGTATGATATTTATATGTAGACTCCAAAAATAATACAAATGAAGTGAAATAAAGTGAAAAGCACTCAGTCATGTCCGACTCTTTGCGACACCATGGACCATACAGTCCATGGAATTCTCCAGGCCAGAATATGGAGTGGGTAGCCTTTCTCTCTTGCCTGGAAAATCCCAAGGATGGAGGAGCCTGGTAGGCTGCAGTCCATGGGGTCGTGAAGAGTCGGATATGACTGAGAGACTTCACTTTCACTTTTCACTTTCATGCATTGGAGAAGGAAATGGCAACCCACTCCAGTGTTCTTGCCTGGAGAATCCCAGGGATGGGGGAGCCCGGTAGGCTGCAGTCCATGGGGTTGCAGAGTCAGACACGACTGAAGCGACTTAGCAGCAGCAGCAGCCTTTCCCTTCTCCAGGGGATCTTCCCAACCCAGGGATCAAACCCAGATCTCCCACATTGCAGGTGGATTCTTTACCAGCTGAGCCACAAGGGAAGCCCAAATACAAATGAACTAACAGGCAAAACATAAACAGACTCACTAATTCACTGATCTAAAAAACAAATGTGTGGTTACCCAAGGGGAAAGAGAAGGAGGGAAGGACAAATTAAGAATATGGAATTGATACAAACTACTATGTAGAAAACAAATAATCAACAAAGATACAATGCGTAGCACAGATAATTACAGCCATTATTTTGTAGTAACTGGAGTATAATGTGCAAAAACACTTAACTATTCTATGCACCTGGAACTAACAAAATATTGCAAATCAAATACACTTCGTTAAAAAATACAAAGAGGGTTTAAATTCTATACTTAACTTTCTATCAGCATCTTTTGAATGAAAATGATGAACTTCCTCCACTAACAGGTAAACTCATGATCCACAATTTACTTCTGCCTAATAAAGACCATATATGACAAACTCAGTCAACATTATGCTCAACTATGAAAAGATGAAAGCATTTTCTCTAACATCAGGAACAAGACGAGGATGCTCACCTTTACCACTTCTATGCAATATAGTTTTAGAAGTCCTAGCCACAGCAATCAGAGAAGAAAAAGACATAAAAGGAATCCAAATAGGAAAGGAACAGGTAAAACTGTCACAGTTTGCTAATGACATGCTACTACACATAGAAAACCCTAAAGATGCCAGCAGAAATCACAGACTTTGGTAAAGTTGCAGGTTATATACAAAATTAGTATACAGAAATCTATTGCAGTTCTATACACTAACAATGGAATATCAGAAAAAGAAATGAAAGAAACAATCTCATCTACCATCACATCAGACAGGATAATGGTCAATACCAAAATCAGACTGATTAAATTCTTTGCAGCTGCAAGATGACGAAGCTCTACAGTCACCAAAAACAAGACTAGGAGCTGAATGTGGTTCAGATCATGAACTCCTTATTGCAAAATTCAGACTTAGATTGAAGAAAGTACAGAAAACCACTAGACCAGTCGGGTATGACCTAAATCAATACAGTGGTTATACAGTGGAAGTGACAAATAGATTCAAGTGATTAGATCTGACAGAACAAGTGCCCAAAGAACTATGTACGAAGGTTTGAGATATTGTACATGAGGCAGTGATCAAGACCACCCCCAAGAAAAAGAAATGCAAAAAGGCAAAATGCTTGTCTGATAAGGCCTTACAAATACCTGAGAAGAGAAGCTAAAGGCAAAAGAGAAAAGGAAAGACATACCCATTTGAAAGTAAAGTTCCAAAGAATAGCAAGAAGAGATAAGAAAGGCTTCCTCAGTGATCAATGCAAAGAAACAGAGAAAAACAACAGAGTGGGAAAGACTAGAGATCTCTTCAAGAAAATCAGAGACACTGAGGGAACATTTCATGTAAAGATGGACACAATAAAGGACAGAAACAGTATGGATCTAACAGAAGCAGAAGAGGTGGCAAGAATACACAGAAGAACTATACAAAAAGATCTCAAAGACCTAGATAACCATGATGGTGTGATTACTCACCTAGAGCCAGACATCCTGGAATGCTAAGTCAAGTGGGCCTTAGGAAGCATCACTACGAACAAAGCTAGCCCAGGTGATGGAATTCCAGTTGAGCTATTTCCAATCCTAAAAGATGATGCTGTGAAAGTGCTGCCCTCAATATGACCACAAATCTGGAAAACTCAGCAGTGGCCACAGGACTGGAAAAGGTCAGTTTTCATTCCAATCCCAAAGGCAATGCCAAAGAATGTTCAAACTACTGCACAATTGCTCTCATCTCACATGCTAGGAAAGTAATGCTCAAAATTCTCCAAGCCAGGCTTCAACACTCTGTGAACCAAGAACCAAGATGTTCAAGCTGGATTTAGAAAAGCAGAAGACCAGAGATCAAACTACCAGCATTCCTTGGATCCTAGAAAAAGCAAGAAAGTTCCAGAAAAACATCTATTTCTGTTTTATTGACTATGCCAAAGCCTTTGACTGTGTGGCTCACAACAAACTATAGAAAATTCTTCAAGAGATGAGAGTACCAGACCACCTTACCTGCCTCCTGAGAAACTAGTATGCAGGTCAAGAAGCAACAGTTAAAACCAAACATCGAACAGACTGGTTCCAAATTGGGAAAGGAGTATATAAAGGCTGTATACTGTCACCTTCTTTATTTAACTTATAGGCAGAGTCAGTCAGTTCAGTTACTCAGTTGTGTCCCACCTCTTTGAGACCCCATGGACTGCAGCATGCCAGGCTTCCCTGTCCATCACCAACTCCCATACTCAAACTTGTCAATTGAGTCGGTGATGCCATCCAACCATCTCATCCTCCGTAGTCCCCTTCTCCTGCCTTCAATCTTCCCAGCATCAGGGTCTTAATGACTCTTCCTTCCAGGAGGCCAAAGTATTTGAGCTTCAGCTTCAGCATCAGTCCTTCCAATGAATATTCAGGACTGATTTCCTTTAGGATTGACTGGTTTGATCTCCTTGCAGTCCAACGGACTCTCAAGAATTTTCTCCAACACCACAGTTTAAAAGCATCAATTTTTCAACACTCAGCCTTCTTTATAGTGCAACTCTTACATCCATACATGACTACTGGAAAAACCATAGCTTTGACTAGATGGATCTTCATTGGCAAAGTAGTGAAAGTAATGTCTCTACTTTTCAATATGCTGTCTAGGATGGTCATAGCTTTTCTTCCAAGGAAAAAGAATCTTAATTTCATGATGCAGTCTCCATCTGCAAGGATTTTGAAGCCCCAAAGATAAAGTCTCTCACTGTTTCCCCACCTATTTGCCATGAAGTGATGGGACCAGATCTTATTTTTGAATGTTGAGTTTTAAGCCAACTTTTTCACTCTCCTCTTTGACTTTCAGCAATAGGCTCTTTAGTTCTTCTTTGCTTTCTGCTGTAAGGACAGTGTCATCTGTGTATGTGAGATTGTTATTTCTCCCGGCACTCTTAATTCCAGCTTGTGCTTCATCCAGCCTGGAATTTCACATGACGTACTCTGCATGTAAGTTAAATAAGCAGAATGACAATATACAGCCTTGACGTACTTCTTTGCCAATTTGGAACCAGTGTGTTGTTCCATGTCCGGTTCTAACTGTTGCTTCTTGACCTGCATCCAGGTTTCTCAGGAAGCAGGTAAGGTAATCTATTCCCATCTCTTGAAGAATTTTCCACAGTTTGTGTGATCCACACCGCCAAAGGCTTTGGTGTAGTCAGTAAAGCAGAAGTAGATTTTTCTCTGGAACTCTCTTGCTTTTTCTGTGATCCAGAGGATGTTGGCAATTTGATCTCTGGTTCCTCTGCCTTTTCTAACTCCAGCTTGAACATCTGGAAGTTCACGGTTCACATACTGTTGAAGCCTGGTTTGGAAAATTTTGAGCATTATTTTGCTAGCGCGTGAGGTAAGTGCAATTGTGCAGAGTACACCATGCGAAATGCTGGGCTGGATGAAGCACAAGCTGGAATCAAAATTGCCAGAAGAAATATCAATAACCTCAGATATGCAGATGACACCACCCTTATGGCAGAAAGCCAAGAGGACTAAGAGCCTCTTGATTAAAGTGAAAGAGGAGAGTGAAAAAAGCTGACTTAAAATTCAACATTCAAAAACTAAGATCATGGCATCTGGTCTCATCACTTCATGGCAAGTAGATGGGGAAACAATGGAAACAGTGACAGACTTTTATCTTCTTGGGCTCCAAAATCACTGCAGATGGTGACTGCAGCCATGAAATTAAAAGACGCTTGCCCCTTGGAAGAAAAGCTATGACCAACCCAGACAGTATATTAAAAAGCAGAGACATTGATTTGCCAACAAAGGTCCATCTTGTCAAAGGTATGGTTTCTCCAGTAGTCATGTATGGATGTGAGAGTTGGACCATAAAGAAAGCTGAGAGCTGAAAAATTGATGCTTTTGAACTGTGGTGTTCTAGAAGACTCTTGCGGAGAAGGCAATGTCACCCCACTCCAGTACTCTTGCCTGAAAAATCCCATGGGCCTGGTAGGCTGCAGGCCATGGGGTCGCTGAGTCGGACACAACTGAGCGACTTCACTTTCAGTTTTCACTTTCACCCATTGGAGAAGGTAATGGCAACCCACTCCAGTGTTCTTGCCTGGAGAATCCCAGGGACAGGGGAGCCTGGTGGGCTGCCGTCTATGGGGTCACACAGAGTCAGACACAACTGAAGTGACTTAGCAGCAGCAGCAGCAGCAGAAGGCTCTTGAGAGTCCCTTGGACTGCAAGGAGATCATACCAGTCAATCCTAAAGAAAATTGGTCTTGAATATTCATTGGAAGGACTGATGCTGAAGCTGGAATTCTAATACTTTGGCCACCTAACGTGAAGAGCTGACTCATTGGATAAGATCCTGATGCTGGGAAAGACTGAAGGCAGGAGGAGAAGGGGACAACAGAGGATGAGATGGTTGGATGGCATCATCAGCTCAATAGACATGAGTAAGCAAGCTCCGGGAGTTGGTGATGGACATGGAGGCCTGGTGTGCTGCAGTCCATGGGGTCACAAAGAGCTGGACACGAGTGAGTAAGCTGAACTGAACAGACAGAATAAAACACAGAGAAAGAAACTTACCCAAGAAGGTAAAGGGCTTCCTTGGTAGCTTAGCTGGTAAATAATCCACCTGCAATGCAGGAGATCCTGGTTCAAATCCTGGGTCAGGAAGTTCCACTAGAGACGGGATAGGCTACACACTCCAGTATTCCTGGGCTTCCCTAGTGGCTCAGCTAGAAAAGAATCTGCCTGTAATGTGGGAGACCTTTGTTCGATCCCTGGGTTGGGAAATCCCCTGGAGAAGGGAACAGCTACCCAGTCCAGCATTCTGGCCTGGTGAATTCCATGGACTGTATAGTCAATGGGGTTGCAAATAGTCAGACACAACTGAGCAACTTGAACAAGGAGGCAAAAAAATCTATCATCTGAAAACTAAAAGACACTGATGAAAGAAACTGAAGATGATATAAACAAATGGAAAGATACGTCTTCTTCTCAGACTGAAAGAATCAATATTGTTAAAAGGACCATACTACACAAGACCATCTGCCAATTCAATGTACTCCAGTTCAGTGCACACTGAGGACCTGTGGCAGGGCTGACAGGCTGGGCTGGGAAGGTAAAGTGCTTCTTCTTCTTTTGTACTACTGGGAACAAGAGCCAATTTGTGGCAGGTGGACAGCTGACTCTCAGAATAAATCTGTTCTCCGCTCTGGATGCTTTGTCATCTGGGGGCTCTGTCTCCTAAATTCCAGAGGCTGAAGTCAATGTAGAATTTTTGACTCATTACAGTAGGTTTTTAATGAAATACATAGGCTTTAGCAGTGCCATGGATCTGTGACCCCAATACCGAGTGGCTTCATTCTTATTTATAGTCCTTACACAAAAAATATGAGAAAGAGGTTTATCTAAAAAGTCTGTCCTTGTAACTTCACTACTGTCTGACACAGAACAGGAGAATCATCTCCTGAAGAGGGCACTAAAGTCACACTTTCTGTCCTTTTCACACTGGCAGGTCTCAGAAACTTTGTTTCAGACTTTAATTTGGAGAACTCTTCTTGCCTGTATCTTACAGCTTATGAAGCACCCAAAAATGATTCCTTGTGAGGACTGACATGTGACCCCTCCGAGTTAGGAACAAGCCAGTCCCACTTTCTAACCGGGACAGTGCCCCTCAGCTGGAGTGCGTTTCAGGCACGCCCAGTCCCCTGAATTTCTAAAGGACAGACATATCTGGAAAGTCCACCCGAAGCACAGCATCTGAAAAACGTCCATAGCAGCGTTCTACCAGACTGGGGGTGGGGTTCGGGCGGAGAGGGGAGAGGAGATCACTTTACTCCGGTTAAAAACGGGGGAAAATAAACACGGGGGGATCCAAGGCTCCAAC
This sequence comes from Nanger dama, assembly GCA_917880005.1. NCBI lineage: Eukaryota > Metazoa > Chordata > Mammalia > Artiodactyla > Bovidae > Nanger > Nanger dama. Next base: position 4,084,109 of record CAKJTW010000075.1, read on the forward strand.
ATTTTCAAGAAAACGCTTTCTTATGTGACTACTTCCTTTGGACAGTCCTACTTAGAAAACCACACAAAATCACTCAGAATCAGAAAACTCAAGATTCCTAACAATGAGAAATCATGAACAACTTTGTATTTACCTTGGATAAATTAATAGGAAAAGACAGTAGGTGGAGACATTTAAGAAACGAGTGTGAACTACTGACACAAAAGCTAAACTTTAAATCGTTTTATTTCGATTGTCTTTAAATGTCATAACAAATTCCTACTTTGTTGGTCTATGATCTTTCATTTTTGGAAAAGAGAAGAAAATTCTTATCGAAAAGTTATCATTAATTACTAGTTACTTAATCTAAAAACTATGGGCGTAGCATCTCTCAAGCTCAATCCCAATTTGACATTCGCATCTACTAATCATGTCACCGAATTATTTTCAGGAGAACACGGTTTTACGTGTAAGTATTTATTTTGCATTCCCTAATTAGGGAGGGCTTTAGTCGCGTTTTTTTGACTTTCAAAATAAATGTCTTTTCTGAGGGTGTGCATGAACCACACATTAGAAGTTACTTTTGGAATACTGTGGAGGGTTGTGGGGCTTGTGGACTGCCTGGTGTTGGTAAGCAGCAAAATGAAAAAGGATGTGGACGGAGGCCCGGTCTGAAAACGGACTGTGATGTGAAAAATAGAACTAACCCGAAATGCCTGACCTGAATTGTAGCAAATGTTTACCAACAAAGCCAACTGACAGTCTTCTCTTGAGTTTTATAAGGTGAAGAGCTAGCAAGTTAATACCTTGTCAGAGCTACTAGTCTAAATATCATCTTTCTCCTAAAGGGGAACTACCCCACTGCTTTGGATCCAAAGGCTCTTCTTTTTGGAACACTGAACAGAAGAGGAAAAAAAAAAAAAAAAAGTCTGGAAGACAGGACCGAAGTATGACACCACTGCAAAATGACACTGCTCTGTGGACCTGGAAGCAGGGTCCGGGGCTCTGGGTTCACGGGAGCTGAGCTTGGAGTTCTCCAGCGCTCTTGGGGTTCAGGGGGCGCGCCGGGTTCGAGGCTCTCCTTGGCCCTAGGCGCGCTCCCCAGACATGGCCGAGCCTCGAGAGGGCAGCCTCCCGACCTCCCCATCCCCGCGACCGGGAAGCACCGCGGCCCGAACTCCCTGAAGCTGAGGGGCAGCGCCCCGGTGCCCTAGTTCGCGAGCCGGTCCGGTGCCCCGTTCTGGTTCCGCCCCCGCTCCGCGGGCGCGGAGGCGCCGACCCACCAGCAGGAAGAAGGAGGCGCGGCCAAGGGAGGGTCGTTCCCGGCAGCGCCGCGCGGGCCGGGCCGGCGGGCAGGAAGCGCGGGGGAGGCGCGCGGGCGGGGGTCCCGCGGTTCGCGGCCGGGGCGGGGGCGTGCGCGTCAGCCGGGCTAGAAAAGGCAGCGCCCGGCCCGCCCGGGGACCGCGCTCGCCGCCGGCCCGACGCCGCCATGAGCGCCGCGCTCTTCAGCCTGGACGGCCCAGCGCGCGGCGCGCCCTGGACGGCGGAACCCGCTGCCTTCTACGAGCCCGGCCGCGCGGGGAAGCCGGGTCGCGGAGCCGAGCCGGCCGCGCCCGCCATGTACGACGACGAGAGCGCCATCGACTTCAGCGCCTACATCGACTCCATGGCCGCCGTGCCCACCCTGGAGCTGTGCCATGACGAGCTCTTCGCCGACCTCTTCAACAGCAACCACAAAGCGGGCGCCCTGGAGCTACTGCCCGGGGGCCCCGCGCGCCTCGGGGGCCCTGGCCCGGCGCCGCGACCCCTCAAGCGCGAGCCCGACTGGGGCGACGGCGACGCGCCCGGCTCCCTGCTGCCCGCGCAGGTGGCCGCGTGCGCGCAGACGGTGGTGAGCCTCGCGGCCGCTGCGCAACCCACACCGCCCGCGTCGCCAGAGCCGCCACGCCGGAGCCCCGCGCCCCCAGCGCCCGGGCCCGTGCGAGACAAGACGGCGGGCAAGCGGGGCCCGGACCGCGGCAGCCCCGAGTACCGGCAGCGACGCGAGCGCAACAACATCGCTGTGCGAAAGAGCCGAGACAAGGCCAAGCGGCGCAACCAGGAGATGCAGCAGAAGCTGGTGGAGCTTTCGGCCGAGAACGAGAAGCTGCAGCAGCGCGTGGAGCAGCTCACGCGGGACCTGGCCGGACTGCGGCGCTTCTTCAAGCAGCTGCCCGGCGCGCCCTTCCTGCCCGGCGCGGGGGCGGCGGACGCGCGGTGACGCGGGGGGCGCGCGGGCTGTGGCCGCATTGCCTGGAGCCGCCGGGCCGGACTCCCGCGCTTGGCCGGGACTCGGACAGCTGCTGCGTGGACCCTAAGTTACTGTGACGGCAGCTTCTCTACATCCTACGCCTAGGATGCAGCTAAGGTACATTCGTAAAAGAGACTTTTCCGACAAGCCTTTGTACTGTAGATACGAGGGAAAGACTGAGCATGCTCACTTTTTATACTGATTTTTACAGTATTTGTAAGAATAAAGACGCGTTAGACCCACTTTGAGTCCTGCGCTCGCGGCCCTCCGAACCCGCAGGGGAGGGCGCGTCTGGCTGACTTGCACCCCGGGGCCGGTCATCCCGGGTTGCTTTGCTTCTCAAACAGGCCGAACTCCACCTGCGGACGTGCTGGTTATCTTGCCGAGATCCGTTCAGGTGGAAGGTGCCGGCGCCCCGGGAACATGTTGGAAACCCTTTGGAGTGCGTCCCACCTCGAGTGGGGGTCTAGGGGCAAGGAGAAGGGGGCTCGGTTACCCGAAAACCAGCCCGACTCATCTTGGCTTTCATGGGATTTGCTTTCACTTTCCTCACTTATGTAGTCAGCTTCAAGTAGATTTTCCAAGTGCGTGAAGTACAAGTCTTGTAGGAGATGGAAAGGACAGTCACAGAGCTACTTAAAACTGGCTACCTTGCCAGTACCTGTAATGTTTCAAAGATTAACCTGGACGAATAAATAAAGTCGTTGCCTTTCCCCCATGAGAGTGGGTACTGGGCAGCCTTTCTTTGTCTTGGCTGCTACCTCTATATTATGTAATTTATTAACCGTGGCCTGTCATGATTATATAGTCATAAGGGAGGAAACAAAATCTTTAGTGTCCAGAGATAATTAATCTGGGGTTTTACTTTTAACTCAGATATTTGCCAACAAGGTGAACGATGACCCAGCTCTCCTGTGGCCGGGTGGCCTTGTCTCTGCACCCAGTGCTAACCAGACCTGTTCTCTCACTTTATCTATACTTTACCCATTACAGTTTGACCTATGACACAGTGCCCCCAGAACATTTTCCAAAAAATAATGAACTGCAAAGCACTTAGGTTGGACACTGACTGCAGGGCAGTAATAGACGAGAGGACAAAGGTTTGCCCTTTGCTGGGTATTCTTTGGGAAAATGTTAAAAGAAATGGGGAGAAAAACCTGTTGAATCATGGTAAAATTTGAACACAACACTTAAAATTACAGTAGGACAAAATAATTTTTCTACTGTATTATCTAAAGTAAATATGAAGGCCTGAAGCTTATTTAAGCTTTAACATGCAGAAAGGTATTAAGAAATATATAATCATAGAAAAAAGTATTTTGACTTACAGTTTACAAAGCCATTTTACTAACATGAAGTTCCATTTCAAGATCATAAAGTACATTCACTCTGCTCAGGGTTAAGAAATTACCCAAACCACCACCACCTCTCAGCCACTTGGTAAAGTTCACAGATCTCGTGGCCGTTGCCAATGTTCTCAAGAGAGGCTCTCCTAGCTCAGGAGCTCAACCTCCTCCAATCCCATGCTGCTGGTCGGGTGGGTGGTGATGCACCGGACAAAACAGGTTAACGGCCCCACCTCCTTTCCGAGGACACTCCTCACTTCGTAACTCTGCAGAGAGGAAAGGCAGGCTGGTTAGAGCAAACAGCCCTGGACACCCTGTTCCCCGGGGACTCAGCACACCACAGCCAGAGCAGGAGGCCCTTCCCTGGCCTGTGACCCTTCCCGGAGGTGAGAATAGGCTGCAATATAAGCAAAAGAACTGCTTTTTTTCTGGTAGCTGAGTTCATTTTTACACAAGAACATCAAGAATGTCTCTTATCGATGTGTGTCAGTGGATACAAGGTGCACACCTCTCAGCTAGGACAGAAGCTGGGGGAAGCACACGTGAAGCCGGGCCCCGGGTCCCAGCGGGAGCTCCATCGTGCCTGCTGCTGACTCCCACTTCCGCAGTTGACCAGCACTTCTGGTCAAGGACTTGCTCTGCCTGCCTCAACAAAGTCTCATCTCTCCCAGAGCTGCCCTGAGCTGAGCGCCTCCCCATGCTGTAGAAAGGCCTTCCGTCTCACTGTCTGATGACAATCTCAGGGAACAGGTTAGCCATGGGGACTCATCATGTCCACATGGGAATGCAGAGCTCCAGGCGGTGGGGCCCAAGGACCAGGTGGGGCAGTATGTTGTGCCCTCCTGGTCTCCAGGTATCACACCTCGAGACACTTTCTTTGGGGGAATAGGGCTGAATATAAAGAGAGGCTTATTGGTCTAGAGGAAGACTGAAGCCCCAGAAGGTCACGTGTTCTTTGGGAAGTTCCTCCGCAGGACCTGAGGCACAGTGGCTCCTCCCAGCCCTGCTCAGTGCCAGACACCTGATGGATGTGTGTGATCACTGAGTTCAGTGCTAACTTGCCCCTTCCATCATTGACGTGTCCTGGCAGGGAGACCCAGGCCGGGCGGTCAGACAGCATGGTCAGGGTTGGCGCGTCTGTGTTCCTGATGGGTGCCTCACTGCTCTCACCCCGTGTCTGGCTTCTTGTGAGCACAGTGTGGTGGGAGGGGACCATCTTCTGCCCTGCTCAGGACCAGAAGCATGCCGTGAGGGAGTCCAGACCATGCGGGTGTCTGGCTCAGGGCCCAGCAAGGTCCCAGCCTACAGGGGCATAAGGGCCAGCCAGGGACCAGGGACATCTGTGACCCCAGTCTAGCCTTGTGACTGCTGCCCAGCAGAGCATGTCCAGACAGTGGGTCTGTGTGCACAGCGAGGACACACTGAGCCCTGAGATAGCTCCTGCAGCAGTAAATGTCCAGATTGGTCTGGGATGTGGACGCTGTAAAGCCAGCTCACTGCAGTCTCCGTCTCCCATCTACAAGACAGGCACAGCACCAAATGCCGTTTCCCCACCGTGGTTCACAGGGAGCTCCGACCTCCCTGGTAGCATATTTAGGTAAAACGGGGGAGAGAGCTGAGGTCCAAGCAGGTTAAGAGGGGAAATGAGAGGATGAGACTGGACAGTGTGGAGGCCTCCCGCTGGGCTCCTGTGGCCAAGATATCAAGGTCACAGCCCCTTGGTCACTCCCAGGGCTTCTGTGCTCATGAGGGGCCTCGCACAGGCACAGTGGCAGGAAGGCGGCAGAGATGCTGGAGAAGGGGGCAGGAGGTTCCCACTCAGGGCTGGGAGGGCCATGGTGATGCTGTATACCGCTGTGTCGTCTACGAGGGCTCCCCCTGTGTGTATCCACTGAACTCTGTCTTGGAAAGAAAAGTCTGAAAAATACCCTCTTATTAAAATGCCAGGTTTGGCAGCTATAGTTTTCAATAATAACTATCATTTATAAATGGAGATTTACTTATATCTATATTTGGGGGAAATTAACATGAACAAGTTAAAAACAATCACAATACCAAACTCACATGTGCTAGTCATATGAATACATGCATTTGTGTATAAAATGTGCCTCTGTTTTAAAAAGGTATTGTGTATTTTCTTTGACTCTTGCTTCTGTGATGTCACTCAGGTAGAGTGGTGGATGTGACCACTGCCTTTACATCTGAAGCTGGACCTTGTTAAGTGGAGGCCTGAGACCCAACACTCCTGGGTCCTGACCAGAAGTAGCACCGTTTGTTCTGGGAATGCAGTCATGGTTCTCATGGAGAGTCATCTGATTCTTTGTAATTTGTGAATATACATCCACACCTTAAACTGACAGAGTCCAGGCGATCCTCGTGGCCAATGCCTCCACACAGGTCTCACCCACACCCGTGTCCACTTCCTTCCAGGGAGACATAAAGCCTGGAGAATCCACTGAGTGCAGAGGTGGGGTTGGGGGTGACGAGCACCTCCCCAGTCCTACTGGCCTCACCTCTGCCAGCAGAGCAGCGCAAAGGGGACACAGGTGCTCGCCACTGGGCCTCTCAGCCAGGGCACTGCTGCACACGCCCCACACACGTGGATCACATACAAGCACAAACAAGCCTCCTGAGCTCTCTAGGATGCAAGCAGTCGAGAAGTCGAATGTGTGGGAGGTACAGCCTGCCTACATTAAAAGGGAATAAGTGAACGAGTGGATTCCTACCAGGCCCTTCAGACTCCAGGCCCCTGAAGAGAGCAGGAGGTCGAGGGCCACTGTCCAGGGAGCCTGGGGCCCAGGAAAGGCACCCAGGTTACTGCAGGGCCCATGGGTGCTCTGGGTGCTCCCAAGCACTCGGCCATGGGCCTCGATTTGTTCTGCTGTGTTCTTGAGAACTCCTCCAGCATCTTCCACGGTAACAAGTTCCAAATGGCTCTGACACAGACAGAGCCTCTCCTCCCTGAGGGCGCAAGGTGAGGTGGACCTGCCATATTTAGTGTCTGTTTAAAGCCCCCTACCTTGGAACTCTCCAATCCATGAGCCTTAACCAAGGACCAACAGTCACCGAACCACAGGCTCACCACCCGTGAAACACAGGACTTCCGTCTGAAGAGAACATACGCAGGGCCCCTGTCGTCCCCACCCAGGCTGGCTACCCTCTAGGTGTCACTTGTGAAGACTGCAATGACCTTCCCTCTGCGGGTCTCTTTGCATCCGACAGGAGCCCTGTCCCTGTGGCCTCTCCAGTCAGCGTGGCCTCTGCTATCTTGAGGACAGCAGGGAGCATGGGGGGCTGGCTGCTGTAACTGCTGATTCCTATCGCACTTGCACACGATCAGGGACACCTGTCCACAAGCCCTCCTCGAGACATCGGTCCCCACCACACAGCAGCCCCTTGGATGAAGGTTTGTTGGGGGAGGGGGCAGGAGGTCACCAAGTTGCTCTAAAGAGGGGCATGAGGCCAGGGATTCAAGCTGGAACCGCAGCCAGACCAGGGCTCCTTACAGATTCTGTGCACGGACATTCTGATTTACTCAAAACTCTGACATTGGGTGTAAAGTGAAGAGTGTAATAAGGGCCACTTCTCCCCCCACCCCTAAGCCCAGGAGGGGCTGGCAAGCAGCTAGGAGGGCTGCATGGAGCCTCCAAATTTAGGCTGGATGCAGAGTGGGCCTGTGGCTGTGGGAACCCTTAGCTCTGCCAATGTGAGTGTCCTCTTTGCTAGCAACTGCAAGAGCTGTGCACAGATACCACATGGGTTTTGAACCCTGAGGGCAGACATGCAAGCCCCTCACAGGCTTCCACACAGCTCTGACATGGACAGAGCTCTCTGCTCCATAAGGGTGTGAGGCAAGGCAGATGTGTGAAATTAGGTGGGTGTGTAAGGGAATGCAAGTGTGTAAGGTAAAGTGGGTAAGATGAGATAGGTGTGTAAGGTAATACCAGTGTGTAAGGTGAGCTTTATGTGTAAAGTGAGATGGGTGTGCAAGGTGAGATGAGTGTGCAAGGTAAGGTAGGCATGTAGGTGAGGTGGGTGTGTAAGGTGAGGTGGGTGTGTAAAGGAATGCAGGTGTGTAAGGTGAGGTGGGTGTGTAAGGGAATGCCAGTGTGTAAGTTGAGGTGAGAGTATAAGGTAACAGGTGTGTAAGGTAACAGATATGTGAGGTAAGGTGGGCGTGTAAGGTAAAGTGGGTGTGTAAGGTGATATGGATGTGTAAGGAGGTAGATGTGTAAGGTAAGATGGGTGTGCAAGATAAGGTAGGAATGTAGGTGAGGTGGGTGGGTAAGATGAGGTAGTTGTGTAAGGTGAGGTGGGTGTGTAAAGGAATGCAGGTATGTAAGGTGAGAAGGGTGTGTAAGGGAATGCAGGTGTGTAAGGTGAGGTGGGTGTGTAAGGTGAGGTGGGTGTGTAAGGGAATGCAGGTGTGTAAGGTGAGGTGGGTGTGTAAGGGAATGCAGGTGTGTAAGGTAAGGTGGATGTGTGAGGGAATGCCAGTCTATAAATTGAGGTGGGTGTGTAAGGTAACAGGTGTGTGAGGTAACGTGGGTGTGTAAGGTGAGATGGATGTGTAAGGTAATGCCAGTGTGTAAGGTGAGGTGTGTATGCTCAGGTGGCAGTCTCTTTCAGGAGCATGCCTCACACCTCTTCACAAAGCCACCACCATTAAGTCAGGGCAGCTCTGAGAGGTTTCCATGCACTCAGACTCCAGAATACCCAGCAATTTAAAAACTGTATGTCTCAGATAGCTGTTCTATTAGGTCTAACTTGAAACCTTGAGACTATCCTATCACAGTGGAAGCCAGGGGACAGAGCCCCAGGCTCTGCTCCCGATCTCCTGCAGGACTGATGAGAAGTAACCTCAGTTCCGAAAGGGAAAGGCATGAGTCAGAGGAGGAAGGAGGGACCAAGCTGAGCCTCCAGAGTCTGATCTCTGTTGGTGCCCAGCACATGAGGAACAGGGAGAGGGGAGAAGCGCACACCCAGGGGCTGGGCCTCCACTTACCCCATCCTCGCAGGCAGCAAACCTCAGGAGCGAAGAGATGCTGTCTTGTAGCAGCTGCAAGAACCACCAAGGGGGCTGGGTCATCACCCCACCCCACTCACCAGAAACACCCCTCCCGGGGACTGACGTGTGGCTTGAGGCCACCAGCTCCACTGCAGGGACGTGAGCCTTCCCTCCCCAGGAAGAGACCAGGAGAGGCAGCCCCCCGCCTGGCTGCAGGTGAAGGGGCCCTGGAAGTGGACACGGGTGCACCAGCCCCTGTCGGCTCCTACCTTGACCCTGACTGTGCACTGGGGGTCGCGCGGGGAGTCCAAGAAGACCTGCAGGTGCCTCCTGAGGATGGGCGAGGTGACCACGCGGGAGCAGTCCCCACAGGAGAAGGTGCCCCTGCAGTTGGAGACAAGAGGACAGAGAGTGGGAGCCTGGTGGGGACAGACACTCCCTGCACCCTGGTGTCTGGGCGTCACGTTTAGAAACCCAGGTCTTAACACAGGCCCGAAGCAGCTTGGGCACAGAGATCTGGCCACTTGTGGAGTGGCCGGAGGAGGGAGAGACCTGGCAGGGAGCTTACCTGGCTGAGTGCCCAGACAACAAGGGGCGAGGCCAGGCAGACCTGCTCTGGTCCCCTGCGTCCCTGCTCCTGCCTGCCTCCCAGGAACCTAGCTCCACACCCCCGCCGGTCTCCAAGCCCTGCCCTGCGCTGTCTGGTCTGGGCATGAGGCCACCACCCAGGAGGTGTCCAGCAGTAGGAAAGTGAGGGCGCCCTGGGTGCCTCTAACGGCCAGTGGAGCCAGAGGACTGGCTCGGAGGATGGGCCCAGGGTGTGTGGGGGGCAAGGGACAGTAATGCTGGGCAGGAAGGGACATCAGCTTGCAAAGGGTCACCCGTGCAGTCACCAGCATGCCACACATTTGTGTTTGCCCTGAGTTCTTTCTCTCCCATCTAACAGAGGAGCTGAGGAAGCCCGTTCTCTTCTCTTCTAGGACCAGAGGAGCCTCAGGGAGCAGCAGGAGCCCAGTGGTGACTTGGGGAGAAAATGCGCCCGACCTCCTCCGGCAGCTTGGCCGCCCCATGTGCCCCCTTGGCCCCAGGCCGCAGGGTTCCTGGTGGCTGCCCCCTACCTGTCTGCCAGGCTCCGTTCCAGTCTCTCGCTGCCACAGAGATCACACACAGGCCACGAGCAGGCGGTGCTCTCGTCCACAGCGACCACGGTGCCTGGGATCAGGGAAGCGGAGCTGGGCTCAGAGGCGGCTCTGTCCCCCAGCCTCTCTGTGCCCCTCAGGTCACAGATAACGGGAGGTGCCCAGGTTTGTTTCCACAATTTGTGAGTTTTATATAAATACTCCTAAACTTATTATTATTACGTCCCTGGTGGCTCACACCATAAAGCATCTGCCTACAATGCGGGAGACCCAGGTTCAGTCCCTGGGTTGGGAAGATCTGCTGGAGAAGGAAATGGCAACCCACTCCAGTATTCTTGCCTGGAAAATCCCATGGACGGAGGAACTTGGTAGGCTATAGTCCATGGGGTTGCAAAGAGTTGGACACAACTGAACAACTTCACTTTCACTTTCAAACTTATTATAATTCCCATTTATTGCACTAAAGTACAGCAAAGGACAAGTTTTAAAGTGTAAGCTTATTACCACCTACCTGAGTATTTTCATATTTGCCTTCTCTCAGCATGCGTTATAAGTACGTGACAAGCACGCATGCCTGTGCCGTCACGTCCTGCCCTGAGGCTCTGTATGGCTGAAGACTTACGTCAGGGTTCCCCTGACCACTCTCCAGACTGGACACTAGGCATCCAAACTGTTCTAGGACAAGGCAGCAGGCATCTGTCTACTTGGACCCTTCCGTGAAGGGCCTTTCCCCGGAATGGGCTCATGGAGTGGAGTCACTGTGTCCAAAAGTGTGAGCCCAGAGATGGCAAAAACCTTCAGAGGTGCATCCCACAGAACCTCTGGCTCACACTGTTCACACTGGCCCACTGCCTGGACGTTTACAGGAAGTATCTGCCTCCTGGATGGCGGAATAGAATCCCACAGTTAGGTTTCCACTTTCTTGATAAGGAAAGATTCTTACTGGTTTGTTAGTATCTCCTCTTATGTGGTTTCCTATTTCTCTTTACTCCAACATTTGTGATTTATTTATTCAACAAACAAATATGTATACAATGTTCTTTAGTGTGGGATATACATGTAGCACTGTGAACATAAGAATAAATGCCACAATCTACGAATGGACTCCACAGTCTGACTGGGAAAGCAGATAAACAAATGAGTAAAAATATGAAATATGGGAGAAAATATCCAGAAAAGACACTCTGATAAAGGACTGCAGTCCAAAATATACAAATAACTGTTAAAACTCAATAATAAGAACCAGAATAACCTGATTAACAAAATGGGCCAAAAACTTTAACAGATACCTTGCCAGAGAAAATACACAGATGACAAAGAAGCACATGAAAAGATGTCCAGTGTCACGTCACTAGGGAAACGCAAACGAACACAGCAGTGAGACACCCTGCACACCTATGAACACAGCAATGACACACCCCTGCACACCTATAAACACAGAAGTGAGACACCCCTGCACACCTATGAACACAGTAATGAGACACCACTGCACACCTATGAACACAGAAGTGAGACACCCCTGCACACCTATGAACACAGCAATGACACACCCCTGCACACCTATGGACACAGCAATGAGACACTGCTGCATACCTACAGGGACGGCCAAGTCCTGAGCACTGACGCACCAAATGGATCTGAGGATGTGGAGCAACGGGAGCTTGCAGTCAGTGCTGGTGGTAATAAAACATGGACTGCCACTGTGGATGGTTTGGCAATTTCTTAGGCAATTAAACACCGTCCTGTGGTACAATGAACCAATCACACTCCTTGGTATTTTCACAAAGGAGTTGAAAACACAGGTCCACATAAACACTGCTGCTGCTGCTAAGTCACTTCAGTCGTGTCCAACTCTGTGCGACCCCATAGACGGCAGCCCACCCGGCTCCGCCGTCCCTGGGATTCTCCAGGCAAGAACACTGGAGTGGGTTGCCATTTCCTTCTCCAATAAACACTGGCATGTGGCTATTTACTCTTAATTACCAAAACATGGAAGCAACCAAGAAGTCCTTCAGTAGGTGAATGGATACATAAAGTCTGGCTTATCTAGAAAGTGCAACATTGTTCAGTAATTTTTAATAACTGAGCTCTCCCATCATGAAAAGACATGAAGGAACCTTAAATGCATATTACTAACTGAAAGAAGCCAATCTCAAAAGGCTACAGACTATATGATTCCAACTATAGGACATTGTAGGAAATGGAAAACTATACAGATTGTGAAAAGATTAGTGGTTGCCAGGTATTACGGGGGAGAGAGGGCTGAAGAGGTGGAGCACAGACGTTTTAGGTCAGGAAAACCACTCAGTACAACACTGTAATGATGGCTGCATGTCATAAGTTTGTCTAAATCCACGCAATGTAGTCACCAAGAGTGACCTGGGCTATAGCTATGACTCTGGGTGATGACAATGTGTTGGTACAGGTTCATCAGTTACAACAAATGCACCATCTGGTGGGAAAGCTGATGGTGGGGGAGGTGGTACATGTGTGGGGGTAGAGAGAATGTGCAAAATCTCTGAACCTTCTGCTCAATTTTGCTAAAACTGGTCTAAAAAATAGTGTCTTGAAAAAAAAAAAAAGAACATAAAATACATACTAAATTGAGAAATGGAAAAAGACCCCTGAGAGGGGCATAAGAGAGGCCCTGTAGGCTGGCCTAAGTGTCAGGGGAGGCTTCCTGAAAGAATGGAGCTGAGGTGGGGCTGCTGGTAGGGAGGGGCACAGGTCCACTCTTTGCCCTGAGGTGGGGCTGGAGGCCAGAGAGGCAGAGAAAAAGACAGGTGAGACAGTAGCGAACTGTGCAGGCCAGCACCTTCCAAGTCTCCTTGGGATTCTAGACTTGATCTTGGAAGGGATGAGAAGCCAGGAAGGAATTTTAAACAGGAGACTGAGTTGGTCTAATTTTCTTGGAATGTGAAGCACTGTACATATCCTCAAGATACACTGCAAATCTCAGACCATCCTTGTTGAAGAGTGGCGAAATGAGACATCTGAGAAAAAGTAAGATGTGAACTGAGTTTCCAGAAAAACAGGAGAGTCATCCTTCCCACTCTTGGAGCAAAGAATTTAATTTTCCACTAGAACAAACATTAGGAGAAAATTTATCTGCAGAGGATAAAATAATGAGAACTAAGTAGGCTTGGTTTATTAAAACGCATTCCTGCAATGCATCCTTGAATGACTTTTTGAAAATGAAAATAATACATCCTGATTTTAAAAAGGCTGCCTAGTTAATTTCATTGTTCTTACAAATCTAATCAAGATTGAGTCAAAATTAAGCCAGTAAAAGGCTGAAAGTTAAGCCAGTAAAAGCTCAAAGCACTGCCGTCTTCACAGAGGGCAGAATCCGAAGCTGAGGGGAGGGCTCCCAGCACAGAGACTCAATCACACAGTTATGGTGTCTGCTAAATGAATTAAGAAAAAGAAAACTGCTACAAACCACAGTTCCTTTTATCCTAGGGTACCCGTGAGTTCTAACAATATTTACAATTACATGGGATTAAGCAATTTCCTTCCAATTACAAAACACGACTCGAGCTGAGGAAATACATTTTGTCTGGGGTCTTCATACCACTGGCAACCCCCTTCTGGCAAGCCAGGCGATGGCTGGATCTGGGTTTGATCCCTGCTCCCAGTGTGCATAAGTTATGTCCACACTATACTATGGCTTATTAAATGTGCAACAAATGCATACTGTCTAAAAAATCTTAATTAAAGAATACTTAATTGCTAAATTATGCTAACCGTCATCTGAGCCTTCAACAAGTTGAAATCTTTTTGTAATAGTAGCATCAAAGATCACTGATCACAGATCACCATGACAAATATAACCATAATGAAAAAAATTGAAATACTGCATGAATTACCATAATGTGACACCAAAACATGAAGTGAGCTACTGAAAAAACAGCAGGGAGAGACTTGTTGACACACGGCTGCCACAAACCTTCAATTTGTAAAAACCATAGTATCTACCAAGCACTAGAAAATGAAGTAAGCCTGTATTAAATAAGTTGAATCAATAATTCATAACTTTCCAAAACAAAGCACCAGGCCCAGAGGAGTTCACTGATCAATTCAAGCAAACATTTAAGAAAGAAATTATACCAATCCTGCGCAGTTCCCAGAAGACAGTAGTAGAGGGAGTACTTCTCAACTCATCCCCTATCAACAACGTGCACCTAATTCCAAACCCAGATAAAAGCACTACCTGAAAGGACAACTACAGACCAGGATCTCTCATGAACAGAGCTGCAAAAGTCCTTAGCAAGATATTAGCCATCTAATCCAACTATATAAAAAAAGAATTATACCATGACCAAATGGGACTTATTCCAGGTTAATAAGCCGATTCAATATTTTTAAAAAATCAACTGTAATTTATCACAGGGCTTCCCTGGAGGCTCAGCACTAAAGAATATACACCAGTGCAGGAGACACGGGTTCAATCCTTGGGTCGGGAAGATCCCCTGGAGAAGGAAATGGAAACCCACTCCAGTATCCTTACAGGAAATTCCATGGACAGTGGAGCCTGGTGGGCTACAGTCCATGGGGTCATAAAGAATCAGACATGACTTACTGACTAAACAACAACAACAATCTATCATATCAACAGAATAAAGAAGAAAAATCATATGATCATATCAATAGATGGAGAAAAGCCACTTGACAAAATCCAATACCCACTGATGATAAAAACTCTCATTAATCTAGGAATAGAGGAAGTTTCCTCACCTTGGTAAAGAACATTTATTAAAAGCCTACAGTTGGAATAAACCAATAAAGAAGTTCCATGATTTAGGAAAGGATGACCTAAAGGATTAATACAAAGGAGGCCTAGATGACAGCAGACAGCAGAGCAATCAGTGAAGGAAGGTTCAGAGGGACAGAAGGCTCTAGGAGAGAAATTACATAGGAAAAGGATGGCTCCAAAGATCTGTCACCATTTTTGAGGATTTGGAAAATAATTAAGAGTGTAGAGCAGGCAGTGTAAGTAAAACAAAATTCAACACAAAACTCCATGAAAAGAATCACACAAGAAAGGAAATAGAGTATGTACTAGTTTCCTGTTCAGTGAAAAATATTTATATAATCATTATAATAAAAATACCATTTACTGTTTTTCATCTATGAGGATCAACCTGCAGACAAAGGGCAAAGCTTTACAGCTACAGAACGGAACATTATCGATCTTAATAAGCAGAACTGACTGGAGGGGAAGTAAGAGACCGGTATATTCTTTCCCTTCAATATATGGAATAAAGAGATATTATCTTTAGCTGAAAAAACAACAAACACCCAAAACTCTGACAGCTGACATCACTGACTAATGGTGGGAAAGGTGGTGCTTTCTCCTTGAGATCAGGAACCGGGCAAGGAGTTCTCTCTCATCACTTCTCTTCAGTCTGGTGCTGGGAGTCCAGCTAAAATGAGAAGGCCAGAAAAAGAAATAAAATGGATAGAGACTGGGAGTGAAGAAAAACTTGTCCTTGTTCACGAGTGACAGTTTCCTATATAGACTATCTCAAAGAATCAATAAGAAAAAAAATCTAGTGCTACAAAATGACTGTAGCTAGGTTGTAGGATACAAAGTTAAAATACAAAAGTCAATTGCTTTCCTATACATTAACAATGAACAAGTGAAATTTTCAATTAAAAACACACAATACCATTTATATTAGCTAAAATAAATGAAATACTTAGGTATAAGTGTAGCAAAAATACATACAGATCTATATGAGAAAAACTATAACACTGCTGAAATACATCACAGATCAAAATTATGAGAGAGATATTCCATGTTTACGTACAGGAAGACTGAACACTGTTAAGATGTACATTTTTTCTAAGGTGCACTACAGATTCAACACGATTCTAATCAAAAGCACAGCAAGTCACTTTGTGGATACCATAAGTCAAGTTTCAAGTTTACACAGGAGGCAGAAAGGTCCAGAGTAGGCAAGACAATACTGGAGAAGGGAGCTGGAGGACAGACACACGACAGAGCCACCGTCATCAAGACAGCATCCTACCCTCAAAAGAAAAACCAAAGCAACAGACCAGAGAGCCCAGAAACACTCCCACATGAACACAGTCAACTGATCTGACATTTCAATAGAGAAAAGACAGTGTTTCCAACAGTGTTACAACAACTGACAAACACCTGGGGAAAAAATGAATCTAGAAAAAGACCTGACCTCTTTTACAAAATTTAACTCAAAATGGATTGTATACTTAGGTGTAAAAAGCAAAACTATAAAATTCCTAGAAGAAAACAGGAGAAAAATCTGGGTGACCTTAGTCTGGCAATGAGTTTTTAAATACAACATCAAAACCACAATTCATGGGGAAAAATAAGTCTATGTTGGACTTCATTAAAATTAAAACTGGTCCACAAAAGACACCGTTAAGAGATGAGATGCCAAATATGGGAAAAGATATTTGCAAAATACCTGTCTAGGACAGGACTGCTCTCCAAAATATATGAAAAACTCAAAAAACTCAATAAGAAAGTGAACAACCTGAATAAAAACGGACCAAAGCCCTTGGCAGACACCTCACCACAGAAGATATACAGACCTCAAATAAACATAGGAATGATGCTCCGTAGCAAATGCTGTCAGAAAAACGCAGACTGAATCAGCAACCTGACACCAGCACACGCCTGTGAGAATGACTGACGATCTACAAGCTGAGAATACCCAGCGCTGGGAGGACGGAGCAGGGGGTGTCACCTGTAACAGCTCTGCTCCGGGGGAGCGAGGCAGCCTGTGTCAGCCCAGGGTCACCCACGGCACTGCTGGCCAGAGCCCCTCCACCAGCACTGCCCCTCTCCAGACAGGCCACAGTGGACACCTGATCTCCCTCATCGTGGGCTGCACCTGCCAATAGTCCCTTTGGTCACCACGTCTGGACATGGGATGTTCAGTCTCAGCCTCATGTCCTGCCCTCTGAAGGGTCACTTCCTACAGATGCCTCCCCATCACGTGTGGAGGGAGCACAGCTTATGCTGCTGCTATTTGTGACTGTGGACCACATGAAAACTATGTCAGACATCAGGAATACACCCAAAGAACAGAAAGTAGATGTCCACCCAAGGACCTTACATGAAAATTCACAGAAGCATGAATTATAGGATCAAAAAGTATAGGATCAAAAAAGTGTGCATCAACTGATGAATGGATAAATAAAACAGGGTCTATCCATATGATGCACTATTCAGCCCCAGAAAGGAACAAAGCCTGAGAAACGCCTTGAAAATGTCCTGCTGAGTGCAAGCAGCCAGAAACCAAGGAGCACACAGTGTATGATTCATTCACATGAGTGTCCATGAGGCAGGAGGCAGAGGAGCGGGAGCCAGGGGCTGGGGGGGGGAGGGGATGCGTGCTGACGGACACGGGGTTTCACTCTGGAGCTAGTTAGTGGCGATGGTTGCACAACTGTATGAATATACTACAATGAGCTGTACACTTTAAAAGGTGAATTTCTGCTCAGTGACACTGTGATTGAGAACTAGACAGCCACTGTTTTCAAAGCCAGTGAGATGACAAAAGCCAAAAGATAAACTAGGAGGTGGTTGCACAATATTGTAAACAGACTGCCACCAACTCTCTTGAAATGGTTAAATTTCAAGTGAGTTTTGTAAATCTCACTGGAAATGATTATTTCTTTAAAATATGAGGTTTCTTAGGAAAGGCAAGTCTCTGTCTCACCACTGTCTGCATGGTCCTGGCCTGCATCTCTAATGCTTCTTACTCCCTGGCTGCAGGTAAGAGTGGTCTGGCTCCAAACCCTTCTCAGGAAGCCAGCTTTTCAAGTACATTTTCTCATAAAATGCGGGAGGGGTTTGGGAGTGGAACTGTCACCTGGAGTCGCTTCCTCCTCCTTCCACTGGCACTGTGCCTGGATGACCTACCCGGGGAGACATGAGGGGATGGAGCCTGGAGAGCACAGGCCGCGGAAAGGCTGTGCAACTCTGCAGAGTCCGGCCTTCACGCCTGTCCACCGGCCTGCCCAGCCTCCAGACTGTCAGCCAACCTCCCCTGTGCTCCTCCCAACAGCCAACAGCCAGCCCCCATTTTACTCCAGAGTCGACCCGTGGTGCTGAAAACAGGGCTTCATCTAAGACAAAAATCTGACTGTTCCACTCCGTTAGCACAGCTGGGACAGCAGAACAGGATGGGGCCAGCTGGCCACCTTGGCCCCTCTCCTCCAGCACATGGAGCTTGTGCAGCTGTCCTGGGTTTCCCACATGCCCTCCCACCTTTCTGAAAGACCTGCACCAACTCTGCCTGGGCAGGGGTGGCAGTCTGGGCCCCATCTCTGCTGTCACTGGCTCTAGCCCCCCGAGCCCCCAGCCAGCTGCCCACCTGTGGCAGCGGGAGCACGGAACGCCGGCTTCCCCGTCAGCCCACGTACTCCTCAACTAGCCTCTGAGGTCAGTCCTGCCATCCTTGGAGCAGAGATGAGAGAGTGCGGGCAAGAACAGACCCAGCTGACGGCTGGAGCCATACTTCTTCAAGTCCACGAGCCTGAGGAGCTACATCTCGGTGGGAACACTAGGGTAAAGGGAATGCACTGAAGGAAAGCACAACGGACTTGTGCTCAGCCTCACAATCACAGGGGGACTTGGGCTCAGGCAACAGTGGGGTCACAGCCTTTGCTGTTCATAACAAGCACATGCCCTGGGTGGAGGACACAGGCCCTCGACGTACGCGTGGAATCTCTGTACTTTCTGGAAGCTGACTAGCACGGCACTGTCACAGATCACTGTTCCCCTGCATGCCGGATCTTCTGACCGAACCCTCCCTCACATCCACCTCTGCCCTGAATCCCCCAACCCCCGACTGCCACCCCTCCACACACACCTCTGCCACCTCCTCCCACTCCAGAGCTTACCAGCCCTGCCCCGTCAGCAGCCTGGGCAAGTCCTGCTCGCCCCCGACCCCCACCTCGTCTGACGGGCTCCACCCCTCCCCTCCCCCTTGGCTCAGGGCTCCTGTCTGTGCCCCACAGGGAAGGCCTGGGACAAGGCACTCGGAGCCCCAGAGGCTGGCAACCTGGCTCTGCTTGTGTCTGAAAGGCCGGCATCTTTTCATTTTGTTCCTCATGTACCCTATGTCAGGTACTCAACACACACTCACTGAATAAACAGCAAACACAAAGTGAGTGAGATAGTTAAGAAAATACAAATCTCTCATCCATCAAGATCGATACACACCTTGGATGCTGCAAATGGAGTTGACCCGAGTGGCAGGGCCCAGCTCATCCAGACGCAGGGGGCCCGTCAGCTCCCAGGCACCCACGGTCACACCCTCACAGGGTTTCAGAAGCAGGAGGACAGTTCGGCCAACACAGACAATCTGACCTGCCAACACAGATGCTCTGGATTACTGCAGTTCCAGGTTTGAAACTAGCAAGTTCTCTTGCCAGGAGAGACGCATCCTTTGCCAGTCTCCTGACAGTTAGGCACAGAAGGGGTGGCCAGGGCACTGGCGTGGGGGACCCTGTGTGTCCAGGGACACAGCCTGTGCAGAAAGGAGACAGCGCTGTAAACACACACAAACATGGGTTCACATTCGATGCAGAAAGACCAACTTCATGTCACGCAGCTTCAACACTGGAAACACACTGTCCAGGCAGGGTCCTACTGTGGTTCCTGGAAAGAGTGCTGACGGATATAAGCACACAGTCAGTTCTCCGTACCCATAGGCTCCACATCTGCAGACTCCAGCCAGCTCGGATGCAGACAACTGTGGGTGGAAAACACTTAGGGAAAGTTCCAGAAAGCAAAATGATTTGCTGCACATCAATCAGTATTTACACAGCCTGACATGACACGAGGTACATGTTTTCCAGAGTTTACATGGTAAGAACATGTATGTAGTTCACATGCAAACACCACCTTTCTCTAGACGGAGACTTGGTGCCGCAGAGGGTGGACACAGAAGGATGGACATAAATGTTTGAGCTCTCTGTTTGTTTTACAAAGCGGTACTCTAGGCAGCAGCTTTGTTACTTCTGTACCCATAAAGCGTGACCTCAACAGACCCTTCCCAGTAACCCCAGCATCACCCCTGCATGCCAGCAACACAGGCGGGGCTCTATTCTGTCTAGGCAGCTGTCACAGGGGCCTGGTCTGCAGGGAACTCTGGGCCGGGGGACAGACCAGTGCTTTCAGTAAGAGGAAGGCATACCCTGGTCTCGGAGAGCATCCCGGAAGAGGAAGCTCTGGGAGGTGGTCTTGCAGAGAGCATCTCGGACCTCCTGGTCCAGCAGGCATGAGGTGGTCACACGCACAGGAATGGTTCCGGGGAGGGCTGAGTCCTCGTCCAGTGTCTGGAGAGTAATGTCAGTCACCACCAGCCACATCTCCCTTGGCTCCAGAAACAAACTGTTTGCCTAGAATTCAAAGTCACGGACAAGGCTATTAACCTGGTAGCTCTTCTTAAATCCAAAAGTATTTTTAAAGTCAATAATCTTAGATGATTATTATTAACACTAATATTTCTGATATCATTTCAATAAGCATTTCCACAGATGCAACGGCCTTTGCGTATGTGGTCATCAGCACCCCAGACATGGCCAAGCCCAGTAAGCTCCAGCCCTGTTGCTATTCTAAGGGCTCCATGGCTGGGGGCAGGCCTGCCCCTCCCTGGCTCCTCTCTCCAAGTCCTCTGACCAAAGAGGAAGAAGCCACACACTTCCTCCCAATCCCACGTCCACAGGGTGAGGATGTGAGTCATCACACTGGCTTCCACGAAGCACACACACTCTTCTCTCCTGCCGAGACGTTAGTGTCCCAAGGATGAGGAAGTGTTATGGACGAAATGCTCACACCCCTGGCCCCACGGATGCACATGGTGAATTCTCCACCCAATGCTACGGTCACGGACACAGGGCCTTCGGGAGGCGGCTAGGATACAACTACATCACAGTCTTCTGCCATTAGGACTCAATAGATGCACATGGGGACAAGGATCTGACTGGAGATACCCCTGGGGTCATCAGGGCCAGGCTATGAGAAGCTGGTTGGCATGAGGGTCAGAGTGTTGCTGGCATGGATGGTGTGGTCAGGCTGATGATCCCACATGGCTGGTGGACATGACTGGGCAAAGACGGTGACCGGCAATGTCAGGAGCTGTGAGCTGAGGGGAGGAGGTGGTTCACATGGTTGGGAGGTTGATTACATATAAGAAATTAGAGAAGTTTATACTGAGGAAAGTGAGAGCCAGGTTTCTCAGAGCTGGATGAGGGAGTTACTAATACGGAAGTGAGGAAATCTAGAGTCAGTTCCATGGTTATGGCCTCGAGTTGGAAGTACTGGTATAAGATGATGAGTTTTAGGTACAGACAGATGTAAAGAAAGAATAGATGTGGAGCAGTAGGTACATGTGCATGAGTACACACACATACTTCCTTGTTTCATCTGCTGAGATGGCCCAGCAGCAATGTGCCCACCAAGGACCCAGATCTTGACTTCTAAATGCCATTCTTCACTAAAATCAACCAAGACTCCTTAGCAGACAGCTGACTTCAGAGTAGAGGCAACACAAGATGAGTCTGAAGCATCTTATTATTGCAGAAAGTAAGGGAGCCCTTGAGGAGTGATGGGGACATGTCCAAAGGACATGGGAGCTGGCTTGAATCTGGGGAGACGTAACCACTGGAATAAGTGACAGTTACAGATAACAACCCAATGAATAAAAATTCAATCTACTGGTTCAAGCTGAGATAAATGACTGAATGTATAAATAAATCATGGAAATAAAAGTTCCTAAGTATAGCCAATGCCAACTAATAAATGTAGAAAAATGCTGGAATTAGAAAATTATCAGTTAGCCACTATCAGAGTAATAATTCAAGCAAGATTCATATAGCTGTTACAATGAACGGGTAGAAGTTTGATAAGAAACAGGATAATAAAATAGTCTTAAGCTATCTTCCTACAAAACATTTGTTACACAGTTATTAAGCAATAAGTATGGAATATTTATTAGTTAATTTTAGAGTGGAGAAGCCTGGAAAACAGCATCTTAATCAATTGGTATCATATCACAGCACTGGGACAGCTCAACACAGTATTTTTATGTGGCATAGATCACAAATCTCTTTGTGATCCGGTAAATCTAAATGGAGGGGCATTCTGTTAAGAAATCAATCTCTTCTTTAAAAATGACAAGGTCATAAAAGATAAGAAAAGATAAAGAAACGTTCCATCTGAAGGAGACAGGACCCCAAGGTCCCGCACGTGGCCTTGCACTGGATGGAGGAGTTCATCTTAGCAAATGGTCAGTTTCTCAGGAAGGGCAAGGATTTCCACAGACCAGCTAAAGGTGGCAGTGCATCTGAACACGCCTTCCCCCTTCACCTCTGGTCCAGCTGCAGGGCTGTGGGCAGGAGCCAGTGAGTGACAGCCACGAGGCTGCTGCTCGCGTCCTGAGAGCACACTCTGCTGGCTTCATACCCAGGACTTCACGAGAGGCCGCAGCCCCAACTGCACAAGCGGTGCACTTACCGCTGTGTCCGTGCGGATCGCGTGTAACTGGCATTCAACAATGCTTTTCTGTTTGCGTACTCCCCTATTTCTAAGGGAGATTATTCTTTGGTAAGCTGTACGACATGTGAAGAAAAAGAGAGATGGATCACCTGTGGTCTCCGGTAAATCACTCTGGCATGGAAGCTGCAATGGGTACAGAGGCCGTCCGCCTGGAACGTATTGAAAACAGTGCGTAAGTCTCCTCAAGCCCACACACACAGCAAAGCAACAGAGGCCTGGTACACACAAAGGCACCACCTGTAGAATTTCTTTTAAGAAGCAGGAGTCGGTGGCT
Organism: Nanger dama; assembly: GCA_917880005.1. Lineage (NCBI taxonomy): Eukaryota > Metazoa > Chordata > Mammalia > Artiodactyla > Bovidae > Nanger > Nanger dama. The sequence continues at coordinate 4,106,707 of CAKJTW010000075.1, forward strand.
GGTAAAGTTCCGCAACGGGGTCATCTTCAATTACATCAATCTGCCCCACATCTGGATGAGCACTGAGGATGTAACAGAAGCTAGGAGGAGACAGATGAATTTTCTCCTGTTTAAAATGAAGACAAAAGTAGAACGTGAATGTGCTGCTAAAAGACTCAAATGCACTATTAACATAAACTGACTCTTCAACAGCGCCATCTCTGCTCAAAGATGCAGACTGACTCTCTGCAAGGGTCTTTACAGATGAGGCTGTTTCTCTCTGGACCCAGCATGAGAGTTTCCGTGCTCCTGAATTTATCACCAGTTCAAGATGTCATTCTAGAAATTCAATCTCCAGATGCACTGAAGACTCCATTCACAAAGCTCTTCCCTGTGAGGCATCTAGAAATGGCATCTCTGACTGAGCTGCTGCTCCAGCTCCGCACAGAGCTACCGTGTCCGCCTGTGCTAGAAGTCAGAACCACACAAGCAAGGGACCAGCTCTCAGCCTGGTGAGCCAAGGCCCGAAGCAGTAGCTGCCAGCCTGCTGGACAGGGTTCAGAGCAGGAAGGACAGATACTTTTCCTCAATTTTGCTACCTGTCGGCAACTAGCTACCAAACACGATGTGAGGAAGGAGAGGGAGACTCCGAGCTGAGCTGAGCTAGTGGTTGGACCGATGCGCACAAATTCTGTGCACTGAGTCTCTGCTCTAACTGGTACTCAGTGGTTGTTCTCCTACTGACTAGAAGGAGGCAGGGAAACCACCTGCTTCTTGTTGGGCGCGAGGCTGAGACCCTCATTGTGCAGTGGCATCTGGAAGCACGCATGTGATGGTGGGCTAGGTAGCCAGGCTCCGGCCTACAGGTGAGGCAGCAGTGTGACCTCTGTCCTGGCTCACACTCACTGGATCCAGGCTTCTCAGGGGGTGCACTGTGTGTGGGGGGTGCCTCAATGCCAGGCTAACCTCACAGGGTTTCTCAGGATGTGCACTGTTGTGGTGGGGTGGTGCCTCAATGCTGGGCTTACCTCGAAGGCTGTGCCAGCGCGTGTTGTTTTCAGAGCTGCCCGTGGAGGCCACATGGTGTCAATCAAACTAAAAAGCTCAGCCATCCTGAAGAAAGAAGAGATGCTGATCAGTGAGCCGGCCAGATGCAGGCTGAACACCAAGAAGCCAACATTCAGAATATGCGACGAAGTCAGGGGCGCACAGACAGACAGACAGACCTTGCAACCTGGAATGTGTAAGCATAGGAAAGAGACTGTTCACTAAATGATCATGCATTTGATATGTCTGGGAAAAATCTAATTCAAAAAGACACATGCACCCCAACTCTCATAGCAGCACTATTCACAATAGCCAGGACATGGAGGCAGCCTAAATGTCCACCGACAGAGGAGTGGATAAAGAAGACGTGGTGCATATACACACTGGAACACTGCTGCTGCTGCTGCTGAGTCACGTCAGTCGTGTCCGACTCTGTGCGACCCCACAGACGGCAGCCCGCCAGGCTCCCCTGTCCCTGGGATTCTCTAGGCAAGAACACTGGAGTGGGTTGCCATTTCCTTCTCCAACACACAAAAGTGAAAAGTGAAAGTGAAGTAGCTCAGTCGTGCCCGACTCTTAGCGACCCCATGGACTGCAGCCCACCAGGCTCCTCTGTCCATGGGATTTTCCAGGCAAGAGTACTGGAGTTGGGTGCCATTGCCTTCTGCGACAATGGAATACTACTCAGCCACAAAAAAGAATGAAATAATGCCATTTGCAGCAACGTGGATTGATCCAGAAATTATACTAAGTGAAGGAAGTCAGAAACAGAAAGAAAAATATCATATGATATCACTTATATGTGGAATCTTACGAAAATGATACAAATGAACTTATTCACAGAACAGAAATAGACTCACAGATGTAAGCAACAAACTGATGGTTACCAGACTGGAAAGGCAGTGGGGCTGGGATATATTAGGGCTTTGGGATTAACAGATGCACAGCACTATATATAAAACAGATAAACAGTAAGAACCTACTGTATACGATATGAAAATACACACAATAAATTATAATGATCGATAATGGAAAAGAAACTGAAAAAGAATATATATATATATATATATATACGTGTATGTATAACTGAATCACTTTCCTATTCATCTGAAACCATGTATATCAACTATACTTCAATAAAAAAATACACAAAATTATGATGCATCTGCACAATGAAATATGATACAGCTTTTGAAACATTTACACAGAAACTATGGACACAGAAAGATATTCATGATACTTTGCTAAGTGAAAAGCAAACAACAAAGTATAACATCTCTCTCTGAAAGAGTAAAAACAATGTTTTTAGTGGTTATCCGAGTAGAACTTAAAGGTGACATTTATTTTCTTCCTTTGGTTTAAGTGTTTCCTGTATTTTTCAAAATCAGATACGTGTTACAGAACAAGAAAAATTACCAATATTATCTAAAATAAAAAGACAAATAGTGTGTGATTCCATTTATATGAGATCGCCAACCAGACCAACTCAAAGACAGAGGGTAGAGGGTGGCTGTGAGGGGCTGGGGAGCCCCGGTTCAGGGACAGAGCTTCACTTCACAAGGGTGATGGGTCCTGGGACATGCTGGTATGGTGGCTGCAAAGCACTGTGAATGTACTTCCTGCTACCTAAAAACTGTTAAGATGGAAACTTTTATATTATGTGCATTTTACCAATTTTTAAAATGCCATTTTAGTTGAAAAAAAAACCAACTATATATCTCAAAGGCTTCTTAGATTTTGCCCTAATTCTCAACAGTGTTAATAGATAATAATGTTGTTTACGTTATTAAAAGCTTGTGGCCTTAACAATTAATATTACACATTCTTATTGTTCTCAACATTTAATAGCATGTACTATTTTAAGTGCTTAGGATCCAGCAGTTAAACTCAGAGTTGAGAATGAGGGCCTTGGCATCACAGAGAACGAGACTCAAAGCTTCCCTGCTGTCTTCTGGCCCCTTGCATGGATCACAGCAGAAATGCGGCACCCAGGGCGGGGTCTGCAGCCAACACCAAGACTCTGGGTCCAAATGAAGAACAAAAGTGGCAAGTAAATGGGCACATGCTGGTGAAAAGTCACTCTCCCCTTCTCCTGGCAGCGGCTGTTTGTGTAGGTGATTGGACAGAGCTGACCAGGGCCAGCTGAGGTTGAGAGGCGGCCATTGGTCGCCGGGGGACCCCTGGAAGCTGGGGGGCTGGTGGGCCTGCTGCGCCTGTCTGCCCACTTCTGCCCCTCCTCCTTCCACACAGCTCCCTGAAGGATGGGCACCAAAGTGCTAGCCCAGTTGAGGCTTGGAGACTCGGTGAGGGAGTAACCAGCATTCACACAGTCTCATGTGCACTGACACAACCTCAGAGAACCCTGCATAAACAGAGTCATGTGGTGCCTGGTGTGTTCGGCTCGGCTTTCTTCTGTCACTCAGCACAGTGGCCTCGAGATCCACCCAGGCTGCAGTGGCACCAGCAGCTCGTTGCTTTTACTGCTGAGTGCTGTTCGTGGTGTGGATATGACACAGCTTGCTTACCATTCACCTCTGAGGGACATGGGGGTTCTTTCCAACTTGGGGCTATTAAAAACACTTGGCACAGAATTTTATGGGAATGCTGATGTTCTTTTCTCCAGATAAATGCCCAGCGGTGCAACTACTTGGGTAAGTATGTGCAGGTTTTTTTTTTTTTTAAATTTATTATTTATTTATTTTTTTAATGTGCAGGTTTTGAAGGGACTGCCAACTCTGTTCCTGTATTCCTGCAGGGGCCCACACCACCCTACAGCCCTAGCAGCAACATATGAGAGACAGTTTCTTCACAGCCTCACTAGCATCCAAGGTTGTCACTGTTTCTCATTTCAGTTGTTCTGACAGGAGTGTGGTAATATTCACCTCATTCGTGCTGTGCTTCTGCCTACGGACAGTGATGTTAAACATCTTTCTGAGTGTTTGTCTGCCACATGATGTCCTCTTTGGAAATGTCTCTTCATGTCCTTCGCCCATCTTCTAATTGGACTGAGTGTGTGTATGTTTACTGCTGAGTCTTGAGATTTCAATATGGTCTAAGATACCCACTCCAGTACTCTTGCCTGGAGAATCCCATGGACGGAGGAGCCTGGTAGGCTACAGTCCATGGGGTTGCAAAGAGTCGGACACGACTGAGCGACTTCACTTCACTTCACTTTATAAGGTTTACAAATATTTTCCCATGGTCTGTAGCTTATCTTTTCATTCTCTTAATACAATCTTTTGCAGAGCAAAAGATTTTCATTTTGATAAAGTCCAACTTACCAATTTTTTTCCTTTCATGGATCACACTTTTGGTGTCTATCTCAGAACTCTTTTCTCAGTAGGTCCCAATGGTTTTCTACTAAAAACTTTATAGCTTTATGTGTTATATTTAAACCTAAAATATTTTGTGAGGTATGAGATAGAGGTTGAGATTAATTTTTTGCCCGTCCATGGGCAGTGAGCTGAGACCATCCTTCCTCCACTGAATTGGCTTTATTTGCGCTTGGTCAGGAGTCACGTGGCTGTAATCCCACAGCCCTTCCTAGGTTCTCTCCACTGACTAGTCATGCCTCCACCAATGCAGCAGTTTCTTGTAGCCATTTAATAAGTTCTGAAATTGGGTACCATTCCTCCCACTCTATCCTTTTCCAAAGTGGTTTTATTTATTCTGGTTCCTCTGCATTTCCAAATAAAGTCTGGAATAGACCTAGACTGCTGCTGCTGCTGCTGCTAAGTTGCTTCAGTCGTGTCCAACTCTGTGCGACCCCATAGATGGCAGTCCACCAGGCTCCCCCGTCCCTGGGATTCTCCAAGCAAGAATACTGGAGTGGGTTGCCATTTCCTTCTCCAATGCATGAAAGTGAAAAGTCAAAGTGAAGTCGCTCAGTTGTGTCCGATTCTTAGTGACCTCATAGACTGCAGCCTACCAGGCTCCTTTGTCCATGGGATTTTTCCTGGCAAGAGTACTGGAGTGGGGGTGCCATTGCCTTCTCCAAGGCCTAGACATATCTACACATTTTTCTGTTGGAACTTTAATGGGCACTGTGTCAAGATGATCTACTCTTCTGGGAAGAAGTAGCATCTTTACGATGTTGAGTCTTCCAATCCACGAACGTGGCATGCATTTATTTAGATATCCCCTGATCCCTTTAATCAGTGTTTTGTAGTTTGCAGCATACAACTCCTGACATATTTCATTAGGGTTATGCCTAAATACTCCTTTTTCAGCAACTGAAAATATTGTATTTTAAATTTTGGTTTCGAGAAGTTCACTGGAAATGTGACTGACTTTTGAATGTTAATCTTGTAAGCTGGGCTTCTGCTAAACTGACTTACTCATTTCAGGAAACTTTTTGTCTTTTGCAGATTCCTTGGGATTTCTGACACAGATCATCATGTCATCTCACAGTTTCATTTCTTCCTTTCTGACTCTTTTGTTTTGCCTTGCCTCACTATGCTAGTCAGTCTGTTTAGTACTTTTAAAGCACTCTATCAGAATCTAACATTTAACTTCCACTTAAATATAAATATATAATCTAACGTTTAACTTCCACTTTTAAACACTCTAATATGAAAAAACCCTGAGAGGACATTAACTGTTGACAAGTTCTCTCGTTCCTTTCCACTTTCTCCCTGCCTCCACTACATAATGAAACTACTCAAAGAAAGGCTGGGCAAGGACAACAAAAAGTACAAACCCAGGTGAGCTTGTGGAGGAAAGGGAAACATGCCGCTTACCATTCTGTGTATGTGTGGCTGAAGCTAAACCCCTGGTTTTACCAACTGGACTGGTCATCTTGATGAGTAAAAAAGTGGTAAAATACTATTGACTGCTATATCCATGTAACAGAGCAGCTAATGAAAAGGGTCGCCATGAAAAGGGTGGAAGCATTGACACACGATGCAACATGGATGGACCTCACTATCCATGGTTCCTCACCACCCGTGGCCCCTCACCACGCACGGCCCCTCACGATCCTTGGCCCCTCACGATCTGCGGCCTGTCACCACCCGCGGCCCCTCACCACCCGCAGCCCCTCACCACGCACGGCCCCCTCACCACGCACGGCCCCTCACCATCCATGGCCCCTCACCATGCACGGCTCCTCACTATCACATGTTCAGTACGTGCAAACTCACAGCGACAGACAGCAGACGAACAGCTGCAGGGCCTGCTGACAGTGGTGAGGGCCGGGGAGGGAGTGGCTGCTCATGGGGATGTGCCTCTTTGGGGGAGATTCCTGAATTAGAAATCAACTGTACTAGAAATCAGCTGTTCCTTAATTAGACAGTGATGGCATCAAGTCGGGCACTCTGACTTCAGAGACCACGCTCTACTAAGAACACCCCACAAACACCCAACAGGTATGGGGATTACTAAATACGTTCCAAGGTTAATTCAATGCATTTCAGGATGATATTTTTCAAGTTGTAAATAGAGATAATGAAAAAATTAAGTGCTCAGAGGGTAGACGGACAAGGTTAAACAAAGCCACAAACAGACACTCCAGACAAGACAGCAGAGCTGTAAGACAGAGGAGCTGGTTTCCTCAAAGCTAGTGAAAGGAAGAGAAGCCCAGCGAAGCTGGGAAAGAATCAGGGGACACAGACTCAATACAGAGGTGGAGATGTGGCAACAGAACAGAATTCATCGTGACCGTGGTAACTGGTCACACAGTAGTGACCATTTCATGATGTATAAAAATATCAAATCACTATGTTGTACACTTGAAACTAATATAATACTGTATGTTAATTATAACTCAGTGTAATTTTGTACATTAAAAAAGAAAAAAAATAAATGCATACACATCTGAAATTAAGCCTATTTTTACTATTTCTTTGTACCATCACTTAAATTTATTATATAACCATGTAAGATAAATTTATAATTTTGGAATACTCACATTTTGCAGGATATCTGCTAGCTATATTTTTTAAATGTCCTTCCTAATCTTAATTCTTTCTTCAAGATCTAGGATATAAAAATATTAACTAGAGCTTCCCTGGTGGTCCAGCAGTTAAGAATCCACCTTGCTAAATCTCTTCCAACTCATTTGTTATAGTTTTAATTCTTTATAAAGGCTACATGATATTCCACGATGTGGTGTATCAAAATTAATTCAGTATTTTCTCTGTTGATAAGCGTTCATTAAAAAATGTTTTTATTGATATGTTGGTGGCATTTACAAGGGAACAGAATGAAATTTACATGCTCACTTTATATTTTTAAGTTGGAATTGTAGTATTCAAACTGGTGAACAAATGCTAAACGTGAGTTTATTTTCATAAACAAAGCTATAATTACTGATTAAAAAAAAAAGAGTCCACTTTGCAATGCAGAGGACACACAAATTCCAGCCCTGCCAGGAGGACGCCACAGGCCACGGAGCAACTAAGCCCATGTGCACTACTGCACCCATGCACTCTACCACCTGTTTGCCACAACAAGAGAAGTCATGGTACTGAGAAGTTTGAGGACCTCAATGACAAGTAGTCCACACTCGCCGTAACTAGGGAAAGCCTCATGCAGCAACAAAGGCCTAGAACAGCCAAAACACTAGGTAAATAAATAACTAGCACAACTTTGGTGACTGAAGTAAAGTCTGATGCTATAAAGAGCAATACTGCATAAGAACCTGGAATGTTAGGTCCATGAATCAAGGCAAATTGGAAGTAGTCAAACAGAAGATGGCAAGACTGAACACTGACATTTTTGGAATCAGACTAAAATGGACTAGAATGGGTGAATTTAACTCAGGTGATCACTGTATCTACTACTGTGGGCAAGAATTTCTTAGAAGAAAAGGAGTAGCCATTATAGAAAACAAAAGAGTCCAAACTGCAGTACTTGGATGCAGTCTCAAAATGACAGAATGATCTCTGTTCGTCTCCAACGCAAACCATTCAATATCAGAGTAATCCAAGTCTATGCCCTGACCAGTAATGCTGAAGAAGCTGAAGTTGAATGGTTCTATAAAGACCTACAAGATCTTTTAGAACTAACACCCCCAAATGATGTCCCTTTCATTATAGGGGACTGGAATGCCAAAGTAGGAAGTTAAGAGATATGTGGAGTAACAGGCAAATTTCACTTGGAGTACAAAATGTAGCAGGGCAAAGACTAAAAGAGTTTTGCCAAGAGAATGCACTGGTCATAGCAAACACCCTCTTCCCACAACACAAGAGAAGACTCTACACATGGACATCACCAGATGGTCAACACCGAAATCAGATTGATTATATTCTATGCAGCCAAAGATGGAGAAGCTCTATACAGTCAATAAAAACAAGACCAGAAGCTGACTGTGGCTCAGATCATGAACTCCTTATTACCAAATTCAGACTTAAATTGAAGAAAGTAGGGAAAACTGGTAGACCATTCAGGTATGACCTAAATCAAATCCCTTATGATTATACAGATGAAGGCCTAGATCTGATAGAGTGCCTGATGAACTATGGAATGAGGTTTGTGACACTGTACAGGAGACAGGGATTAAGACCATCCCCATGGAAAAGAAATGCAAAAAAGCACAATGGATGTCTGGGGAGGCCTTACAAATAGCTGTGAAAAGAAGAGAAGCAAAAGGCAACGGAGAAAAGGAAAGATATAAGCATCTGAATGCAGAGTTCCAAAGAATAGCAAGAAGAGATAAGAAAGCCTTCAGCAATCAATGCAAAGAAATAGAGGAAAACAACAGAGTGGGAAAGACTAGAGATCTCTTCAAGAAAATTAGAGGTACCAAGGAAACATTTCATGCAAAGATGGGCTCGATAAAGGACAGAAATGGTACGGACCTAACAGAAGCAGAAGATACTAAGAAGAGGTGGCAAGAATACACAAAGGAACTGTACAAAAAGATCTTTACGACCAAGATAATCACAATAGTGTGATCACTTATCTAGAGCCACACATTCTGGAATGTGAAGTCAAGTGGGCCTTAGAAATCATCACTATGAACAAAGCTAGTGGAGGTGATGGAATTCCAGTTGAGCTATTTCAAATCCTGAAAGATAATGCTGTGAAAGTGCTGCACTCAATATGCCAGCAAACTTGGAAAACTCAGCAGCGGCCACAGGACTGGAAAAGGTCAGTTTTCATTCCAATCCCAAAGAAAGGCTATACCAAAGAATGCTCAAACTACCACACAATTGCACTCATCTCACATACTAGTAAAGTAATGCTCAAAATTTTCCAAGCCAGGCTTCAGCAATACATGAACCGTGAACTCCTGATGTTCAAGCTGGTTTTAGAAAAGGCAGAGGAACCAGAGATCAAATTGCCAACATCCGCTGGACCATGGTAAAAGCAAGAGAGTTCCAGAAAAACATCTACTTCTGCTTGACTGACTATGCCAAAGCCTTTGACTGTGCGGATCACAATAAACTGGAAAATTCTGAGAGAGATGGGAATAGCAGAAAACCTGACCTGCCTCTTGAGAAATCTGTATGCAGGTCAGGAAGCAACAGTTAGAACTGGACATGGAACAACAGACTGGTTTCCAAATAGGAAAAGGAGTACGTCAAGGCTGTATATTGTCACCCTGCTTATTTAACTTGTATGCAGAGTACATCATGAGAAAAGCTGAATTGGAAGAAGCACAAGCTGCAATCAAGATTGCCAGGAGATATGCAGATGACACCATCCTTATGGCAGAAAGTGAAGAGGAACTAAAAGCCTCTTGATGAAAGTGAAAGAGGAGAGTGAAAAAGTTGGCTTAAAGCTCAACATTTAGAAAACGAAGATTATGGCATCCGGTCCCATCACTTCATGGGAAATAGATGGGGAAACAGTGGAAACAGTGTCAGACTTTATTTTGGGGGCTCCAAAATCACTGCAGATGGTGACTGCAGCCATGAAATTAAAAGACACTCCTCGGAAGAAAAGTTATGACCAATCTAGATAGCATATTCAAAAGCAGAAACATTACTTTGTCGACTAAGGTCCGTCTAGTCAAGGCTATGGTTTTTCCAATAGTCATGTATGGATGTGAGAGTTGGACTGTGAAGAAAGCTGAGTGCCAAAGAATCAATGCTTTTGAAATGTGGTGTTGGAGAAGACTCTTGAGAGTCCCTTAACTGCAAGGAGATCCAACCAGTCCATTCTGAAGGAGATCAGCCCTGGGTGTTCTCTGGAAGGAATGATGCTAAAGCTGAAACTCCAGTACTTTGGCCACCTCACGAGAAGACTTGACTCATTAGAAAAGACTCTGATGCTGGGAGGGATTAGGCGCAGGAGGAGAAGGGGACGACAGAGGATGAGATGGCTGGATGGCATCACTGACTCGATGGGCATGAGTCTGAGTGAACTCTGGGTGTTGGTGATGGACAGGGAGGCCTGGCGTGCTGTGATTCATGGGGTTGCAAAGAGTCGGACACGAATGAGCGACTGAACTGAACTATAGCAAAAAGAGAAGAAGAACTAAGAGGCTCTTGATGAAACTGAAAAAGGAGAGTGAAAAAGTTGGCTTAAAACTCAACGTTCAGAAAACTAAGATCATGGCATCTGGTCCCATTTCTTCATGGCAAATAAATGGGGACACAGTAAGAGACTTCATTTTTTGGGGCTGCAAAATCAGATGCAGATGGTGACTGCAGCTATGAAGTTAAAAGAAGCTTGCTCCTTGGAGGCAAAGTTATGACCAACCTAGACAGCATGTTAAAAAGCAAAGACATTACTTTGCCAACAAAGGTCTGTATAGTCAAAGCTCTGGTTTTTCCAGTGGTCATGTATGGGTATGGGAGTTGGACTATAAAGAAAACTGAGGACCAAAGAATTGATACTTTGAACTGTGGTGTTGGAGAAGACCCTTGAGAGTCCCTTGAACTGCAAGGATACCAAACCAGTCTATCCTAAAGGAAATCAATCCTGAATATTTATTGGAAGGACTGATGCTGAAGCTGAAACTCCAATACTTTGGCCACCTGATGTGAAGAACTGACTCACTGGAAAAGACTCTGATGCCGGGAAAGACTGCAGACAGGAGGAGAAGTGGATGACAGAGCATGAAATGGTTGCAGGCATCATCAACTCGATGGACATGAGTCTGAGTAAGCTCCAGGGGTTGGTGATGGGCAGGGAAGCTGCAATCCATGGGATCACAAAGAGTCGGACTCGGACACGACTGAGCAAATGAACGGAACTGAACTGAGCACAAGTTTGTATAAAACAAGTACTTTGTGCATTTCTGTTCTACCTGGGCAGGAACTGCCACACACACACAGACACACACACACTCACCGAGGAAGTAAGGAATTCTTGCTGCAAGCTGCTGCTGTCCAGAACTGCAGACAGTTCTCAGGCTGGTCTCATGGCCCAGGAGGTCTTTGTCACTTCAACAGTGTCACATGACCTATTTACCAGTGTGGAGGCAGGAATACTCACATTCCACACAAAATCTGTCAGCCCATGTTTTCTGATAGATACATACACTAACATTACCAGTGCACTCGTATTTGAAACAAGCTAGCCTCTTCACAATCTACTCCATCACCACGAATTCACATACCACTTAGCTGCCCTGCACAGACTCCCCAGAAGACCCTCTTCTCTCCTGTGGGGATGGTCTACGTGGGCACAAGCAACAAATCAATACAACCCTCTGCCAAGTGACTGGGCTCTGAGGACAAACATAAAATGGTAAAACTACAAAGAAGACAGTGGAGGAAATCAGGGCTGCAGAGATCTTGGGGCGTGGGGTGGCGCCTGGACGCCTAGCATGTTTCCTTCTTTGAATTTGGTGGTGGCATCCTGGGTAGCCCTACAGTTGTTCACTCTACTCTGCACTCAGGAATGGCTCTCATGTCTGTCACATTTCCCCATAAACAAGGCTAAATGAAAAGATCAGTAAAGGAGACACAGGGCACACACACGTGTCCGTTACTAGTGGTGGCAGAAACTGGAAAGGACACCGTTGGAAACAACAAAGAGAAAAGCAACCATTCTTCTTTGTTTATAGACAACTTTGCATTCGTGGAGAAAGATGTGGAGTAAATGCCCAGCAGAAAGGAGATGTTTAAATTTCCTTCTCTCCATGTATTAACAACCAGTGACAGCGGCAGCTGTACCATGATCTCCCACAGATAATCCTGAGAGGCCTGGTCTGACCCTTCTCCAACATGTGGTCCAGCCCCAGCGCACCCTTGGGACCACTCTCTCCACTGTCAGTGATTACAGGTAGATGAGCAGTCTTTGGTTTAAAAGAATAGTAATGAAAATGACTATAATATAATTGAAAATAGTAACAAAAATGTCCAGTTCTTAAAAGTCATATTTTCATTAGTAAGTGTCTAAGTAAACAGGAAAAAAAAAATGTTGAACTAAACCTGAGGTGTCCAGTGCAATTATTTAGTATGTATCTGATGTTCCTCCTGTCACTCCAGCAGAGATGGATAATAATTCCATGGATGGATAAGATAATTCCAGCAGAGATGGCTCACCGCTGCTGTTTAACAAAAACAATGGAAAACACCAAGAATCTAAATTTACATCACTCCTGACAAGAAATGGTCAGACTTCTGATCTGAGGGCCAGATATTACAACTATAAAGCAAATGAGAAATTTAACAGAAGTGAATTCCCCTGGAATTGGAAGTAACTACATGTAGGCCAGAGCACCAGAGATGCAGGCGCTGGCCTCTGGAGGACCAGGCTCCAGGCCCACCCCTGACCTGCAGCCAAGTTAGTACTTAGTCTCAGGAGCTTCCGGGTCTTTACTTAAAAACACAGTAGCATGACCTAATTTGCCAGCAGGCTGGAGAGTTGAAGGGAAAGAAAGAAGGACCACGGTGACGGTGACACTTCTTCTCTTCCCACTTCCACGTCCTATATGAACAGACAGGCATTTTACTGCAAACAAAAAGATTTAAGGGGGTTCTACCTAAAATTATAATATGTAAGATTCTCCAAATTTGAGAAGGCACTTAATAAAAGCAAAATCAAGCATTTGTGTTTCATATTTGAGATCAACAGGGAACATCCCACCAAGCTTCTGAATTACATGGCCCAGTGCCCCACGATAAGGCCTGCTGCCACAGGTTATTATGCTGAGAGAGGAAGAGAAATAACCATATACATATATATATATATATATATATATTTTTTTTTTTTTTAATACTTAGTTTTATTTATTTGACTGTGCCAAATCTTAGCTGTAGCATGCGGGATCTAGTTCCCTGACCAGAGATGGAATCCAGGCCCCTTGCCTTAGAAGTCTTAGCCACTGGCCCACCAGGCAAGTCTCAAGAAAGAATCATGTTAATATGTGAAATGTCCAGAACAAAAGTCAGTCCTCAGTGATCATTTCCCAATCATGCAGCCCCAGGAGCTGGGTGGGGACCATGGTGGCCCAACCCACCACCTCCCAGTTCTAAACGGAAGAGCTCTATGCAGATTTGTTATTAACACAGAGCTTGCTGTTTGGACTTCTATTTTTTAAAAGTTTGAAAGCTTTAAAACTTCTGGTCCCCTACAGGTAGATCATTATGATTTTTGTGAGAGGAGTGTGGGGAGAAAGGGAGTACTAAGATTTGTAAGAGAAGGAATGAATGAAAAAGCAAAAAAATCCTGTCCACTGGCTGAATTCTAGACTTACTGTGCTGCAGGTAAATTCACTGGATAAATTACTAACCAGAGTTAGGCAGCAGATGTTTTTATGTTCCTGTATCAGCTGATCTTCCTTCTGGTCTCTTGGATTCCTGTTTTAGCTAAAATCTCTGTACTTTTAACTCCACTGGCTTCATTACCCCTTCTTGCCCACTGTTATAATTAACAAGGCCAACTTGACTTCTGTTCTATCCTAGAAAAAAATAAAAACACTTTCAACCTCTAGTTATCATTCTTCTAAATTACTCATCGTACTCTTCCCATTTTGTTTGTAAAAACAAGAAAAGAAAGAGTTAGATTAATGCTGACCAGAGCTCTACTTTTTAGTTAATTGGAAAAGAGAAAAAGTAGGAGGAGCAAGGGCAGAACCACTACTATGGTGTTTTCAGGTGTGCAGAACCACTTCTGCGTGTGAACTCACAAAATCACAACCACCTGGGAAGGCAAGTGCTACCTGTCCTGCCTGATGCCTGAGGGGTCAGCCCCCAGCGCCGACGTCTGAGATGAGACTCACAGACAGTGGTGCGGAACCCTGCTCTCCCCTCCACTGCCTCTACTCAGACCAGTGTCGCTCCTGAAGCTTTGATTTTGCTAAGCAAGCCCCTTGCATCAGCCAGGCCGACACTGCCAAAATCACCCCAGTGAACTGGGTTCGACTGTGTCCCTCAAGTCACTGGGGCCAAGAGGGTGGAGCAAGGTGGGGAAGGTGTCTGAGCCACTTCTGAGATTGCTACTAACAATTCCTTTATGTTTTCAAATGGCCAAGAACTACTGTGACAGTCTGCTGTGGTTCAGACCTCATCATTTTAGTCAGGTTTTCACTGCACGCTCTATTAATTGCTACAGAGGACATGAGGATAAGTAACACTTGGCTCCAGCAAGAGAGTCTATTTTTGGTCAAGAGATAAGAGGAATGAACTTATGGGTGGGGACGTGCCCTCCCATGGGTGTCTGCCCTGAACTGGATGAACCTCACCAGCCACACCCTGAAAGCCTCTGGGTAAAGCCCCACCCGCTCCAGCAAAACCTCCTTGGACTGTCAGCGCAGCCCCGCTTCCTGCCGACTGGACTGACTTCAGCCCTGCATCCACACTCAGCCGCCGTGTTCACGAACCACTGACAAGGACAGGCATGCAGAGGGCCCTCGGGGCAGAACTTCTGTATCTAACTGCCGACAGACAGGGTGAATTTCTTTTTATTGGATGGCTTTTTAAAGCACTACTAGGGCAGTGATCCTGACAGTGGTTAATGTTTGGCCTACACAGTTCAAACGCCTCTTTCAGGTGGTTTGTGGTTCTCTCTCCTCTTCTTCCTGTGATCAACCTGGTGGGTGTATGAGCCTCTCTGTAATCTGCCGGTTTTCCCTTTGTCACTGTCTCTATCACTGGTTATGCAGAGACATATACAAGAGTTTTCTCTTCTTAAGGGTTGTTCATTGAATGATAAAGGTGATGAATGATTTAGAAGTGCCCAGTTTACTAAATCAATCTGTCCTAGTTTCCCAGAAATAATCTTTACGGTTCAAGTTCAATACTCAACATTTCCTCCTGAGCCCCTAACTCCCTCATTGGGTCTTTTTGAGTGATGTGAAATTATGCCTTGACATTCCGTTTAGAAACTACTCTTCTCCAACTGGACTTATGACACATTTGTAGCTGTTTTCATAACGCAGTGTACTTTTTGGGCAATGAATTCATTTATGTCCCTTTAAAAGAATGAGGTGAAATTCACATGACGCAGGATTAACCAAGTCACACAGCAGAGTTCACTGGCAGTGAGCACATTCACAATGTCGTCCACTCCTGGAATACTGTCATCGTTCCAGGAAGACACGGTGCCTACCAGCAGTCACCCCCTGCTTTCCTCCCGCCTGGTGAGCACCAACCTGCACTCTGTCGCCACGGGTTTGTCTCCTCTGTTTCATGTAAGCGGGACCCCACAGCGTGCATGTGGCCTTCTACGTGGACTCTCTTCACTCAGCATTGTGAGTGAACAGAGAACACCCAAAGTGTTCTACATGTGTCAGTCCTTTGTCCCTTTTGGGCAGTTTTTTGAACATCCTTGGTTTTAGGATTTAGTACATTCTCTTTCAGTGACACTTTATTCTCCTGCCATTAACTGGGTGGTGAACCTACCAGGAACCATTTTTCAAAATGATGAAAGATTTCTAGAGTATGTCTCTTGAAAGAGGATTCCAACCACAGCAATGAGTAAACCCCAAGGGAACTGTGTCTCTTTAAGAGGCAGCCGTTTGAAGAGGGGAATCAAAGGAGGAAGTCATTGAGGCTTCTGTTCCCAGGAGAGCACTCAGGAGACTAGCTTTCTGCTGAAACAGCATCTGAGATAATGCCTCAACAACGGCCCCCAAGCCCCGTCCACTTGTGTGGATGGTTCCTAAAAGCTTCCTGTGCTGCCCCTCCATGCACCTGGTCACACAAGGGTCTCCAGGAGACCGATGCCCCAGGGCCCAGAGTCACGGAAGAGCCTGATCTGGGCTACTCACCCTCACCTGGTTCCAGGCCCTCCTCCATAAGCTGGGATCCCATCCCTGACAAAGCGCTTTCCCAACATCCTTAAGCGCATGCCCCTGGACACAGAGAGGAGGACCCAGGGTCCCAGCCCAGGGTACACAGAGGATGTGTTTCCCATCTGCACTTGCTCTTCAGACAACTTTTTCTCCACTCTTCCCTCTAAAACTGTGCACCAGTGATTACTGCTAAGAAAGCACAAGTTCAAATCTTGTTGAGGAAAATCTAAGATGAATCCAAGCAAACAACTAATGGCCATTCCACAAACACTTATTATGAGCCTCTCAGGTGCCAGGAATTGAACCGCGCACAGGAAGTACAATGGTGAGTGAGAAACAGAGCCTACACTCACAGAGCCTGGCGATGGGTAGGCCAGCGTGGACACTGGCCACGAGGTATGCTAATCCACATTGGTCTACACCATGTAGAGGAGAGTGACTGGGTTGAGAACCAGTCTGTATGTCAGTAAGCCACTGGGACTCTGGGCTGGGCAGCCTGTACCTGGCACAGGCCAGCTAGGGGAGCCATTCCAGGGCTCCTCAGACAGGTGTTGATAACTGCATATTATCACTAAGATGTCACTCAAATTTACATTAGAATACACCCCTCTGGTGGGACACAGGTCATGAGAAACCCACATAGCCCTGAGCACTGGGCCAAGGGAGCCCTGCAGGAGGCAGAGGGCCTTAAAGAGCCCGGATATGAGGGCAGGAGGGACTGATACCTGGGACAAAGGGCGACTGCTCTGGACAGGAAGTGCTGTGGGCTGGGGATGGGAGGGGGCTTCTGACCTCCTGGCCATGGGTTAGTTTGTGAGCAAGCTAACTAAGCTTGGTTTCAAACTTAAAGACTATTGGTACTTAATCTGTTACCTTTAAAACAAAAGCTGGCATGTAAACACTAACTATTAATTGGACCATTCTCTGAAATACACCTCCCTCAGCATGCCCAACCCCTCACTCTATCCTCAAAGCTTACCAGTCTCCGCCCCAGGCGGGGAGTGGATGTCTCGACCTGGGGGGGTGTCCTCCCGCCCTCCCCTGAGTCCTCAGCCCCAGACTCCTGCGGTTCTCTCCAGGCTCCCCAAATCTGAACCTGCCCTCTGAGCCCCACAAAATGGCTGCTGTGTCTGGCACTCGCTGGCGGGTGTGTTTCAGGACCTCCTCCTGGCTCTCCTGCTGGTCTGTGAGCTTGGGTAGGAAAGGGCTAATCTACACTCCTGGCATCAGTCTTGGCTCCCTGGAGAATTTCCCGACTCCCACCCTGGAGCTACCGGAAGTTACAAATCCACGGTGCCAGGTCCCTCCTTCTGCCCTCAGCGGCTGCAGAGATTCCCAGGTCTGCACCCCTGCCCCAGTCTCTCCTTCTCTTTCAAATATATTAAAACTATAAGAGCAGAATCATCTCTACTCCATTTTCAATTTTGTTACCTCTTCGTTTCTTCTCTCAAAAACTCCTAGGGGCCCTAATTTTCCCTGGGTCACTGCAGAATTCCTAGTTAATAGGATTTGAGGCTTCATCTGACTGATTTTTTATTTCAGTACTTTCTGGTTTAGGATAAATCCCCAAATCCAGCAGAGCAGTAACTAACCAGATGCATAGCACAAACAGGCACCAAATATTTAACGAATAAATGAATTATACTTTCTCTTAACCCTACTTTTATGTCTTCACAGATAACATCTTACCAATTTGAGGGAAATTTTTCTATTTGCAAGATCAAGATGTCTCAACATTCTTTTCACTCACTGCTTTCAGCAAATCTTCTGAGACCAGACATTTAAGAGCTCATCACTTAAAGCAACAACCACCCCAGTCCTTGGGCAAGTCTAGTCTTCAGTTCAAAGGGGGGCAATTCAAGGTCAAAGACCGTGTAAGTTGCTTCCTCATCATGGTCAGCACTCAGGCAGATTCGTGTGTATACAGTGAAAGTGAAGTTGCTCAGTTGTGTCCGACTCTTTGCAACCCTGTGAACTGTAGTCCACCAGGCTCCCCCGTCCATGGGATTCTCCAGGCAAGAATACTGGAATGGGTTGCCATTTCCTTCTCCAGGGGATCTTCCCGACCCAGGGATCCAACCCAGGTCTCCCTCATTGCAGGCAGACGCTTTAACCTCTGAACCACCAGGGAAGTGAGGGCTGACTTAACAACAGTCTTCAACAGTCTACAGTACATTACTCTCAAAGTGCCACTGAAAAAAATCTAAATAAAGTAGTGTTAGGTAAAAGACCAGGCCACCAAAAGTGTATCTAACAGGATTTTTAATGGCGAAGCACTCCTGGGCGGGGTTCCCGGACCCAACCGAGGCAGGTCGAGGAAGTCCGCGCCTGGACCTTGTTGGGGATGGTTTTTATACGTTCGTTGCGAGGGATGATCAGGCTAGATGGACAGGGGTTCGGATAGGTCGCCAGGCCGAGGCATCACGGGCTGACAGGTCCTTCTACGTGGCTGGAGTGGGGCGGCTTTAGCTGGCGAAGTGTGCTGTCATTGGTCCCCGGGATCTGGGAGGCTCCTTCCATTAGGGACATCCCCCGCAGGCGGGAGGGAAAGGAGGGGGGCCCCATCATGGCCGCCGGGATCTGGCCTTACAAGTAGTACCTTATAAATTGATACTGTACTTTAGACGGCTTAGTAGCTTTGGTTTTAACAAGTTGGGACATAAGTACTAGCAGGATTTTGAATTGAAAGAGGTTCCCCTCCCCTGCAAAAATGTTGCTATTGTGTTTTCTATACTTCTAGGGTTAACATATTTCAGGAAAGTTCCATTTTCCCTCAGTATTGCTATATCACATACAAATAAGATCACATACTAATCAGCAATAAAAGATAAAAGTTCATACCCAGAATTATGACACCAAAGTAAAGTGAGTTTTCAGCCTATCTGACCTCTAAACCGTTGCAGAGGCCACTTGGGAGAACAAAAGTCAGGGGACATACCTGTCCCTGGACAAACAGCTGGAGTCCTGGGGAGGAAGAGAGGAGGGCAGGGGTGGGCTCAGCAGTGCTATTTGAAATGGTCTTTTCCATTATATCCAGGCTATTTTCCTGACTCTTCTCACTTCAACTGGTCAGTACAGATACAAAACATCAAAAATGTGTCAGAGAAACACAAGACAGCTGCTTTTGTTCAACCATTCCAACCGGGGCAGGTGAACAGGGTGGGGTGCCGTGCACAGGGGCCCAGCCCCAAAGCCATCAGTCCACCCAAAGCTGCCACTATGATGGTGGACCAGAAGAAACCCAGGAGCTAAAATTTAAAAGACTCCATGACTTAGCCCAGACATAAAACTACCTTCCAGCTGGCAAAGAAGTAGCTTTCTATATTAGATATTGGAGTTATATAATTATAAGTAATCATTTTAGCTTAAATTTTGGGAAGTAAGTCTATTTTGTTAAGGTTTATGAGAAATACATTTTGTTAAGGTTTATGAGTTGCTATGAAACACAATTTGGGGGAAAAAAGAGGCAGTTTTTGTTTACTGGGCCATGGATGGATGACTGACAGTGGGTGATGTCACTAATAGGCAATTATAACATTCAGCATTCCAAAACTATTAAATAATTTGTTTTGAAGAAATATAGCTTCCAAAAGAACAAAAAGACAATCTATTTGGATTGTTACAGGTCAAAGTAAAGTTAAATACATAAGATAAAGAAATTAATCCCAACCTAAAAAAAGTATCAACTATTTCAATGGCAACCCACCCCATTATTCTTGCCTGGAAAATCCCATGGACAGAGGAGCCTGGGGGCTACAGTCCACAGCGTGGCAAAGAGTAGGGACATGACTCAGCAACTAAATGACATTTAGTCAGATTTTAGTTCAACTTAAAAATGGAGTGGATTCCAAAAGTTTATCTGTAAACAAATTAGACTACTCAGTGCAGGAAAAATATGTCCTGTGGCAACGTTGTAGACAACAGTATACCTCCAATACAACTCACAAGAACCCGATTAAATGTCAGGTACACAGACGGTTCTGTGGCTTCATGCTAAAGAGCGGGTGCTTTATGGAGCCAGAGCCCCTGGGCCCCAGGCTCTGTCAGTCCCCAGAAGCATGGCCCTGGAGGTGAGTCTTGCCTCACCAGCAGGGAGTGTGTCCCCAGGAGCAGCCCCTTGGCCTGCAAAACTCCAGAGATCTGCCAGCTGGAGAGGCTCCATTGAGATGCATGGGATGTGGAGCCCCCTGTACCTGGCGTGTGGTGGTGACAGGGGGAACTGTGCTGAGTGCACCTCTGGGAGGTTCTACAAGGGGCCAGTGGAGTCCTGCTGCCAGGCTACTGTTGGGGCAACACCTCGCTTACCACAACTACACACAGTCTTTCCAGATGCTTGCGATTCTGAAACCAAGGGCTATATGGGGTTCAACTTTGCAAGGACAAGGTTTATGCGGCCCAGTTGGGCTTTCCAAATATCTGGGCAGTGCTGTGCCTAAACTCTAAGGCAATTACATTACAATACAGCCACCTTTCCACAAACAGGTGGAAGCATCTGCTACAAGACAAATGTGCGTGAATCAATGCAGGGCTCACAGGGGATCTGTCCTTCAGGAAAGCAGGGTCCTGGGTGGAGCCACTGCTCACCTGCCCGGTGCCATGTGAAAGACAGATGAGGCACAGAGCCGGGATGGGAGAGTGGACTATGGATGGAGGTCGGGCGGAGGAATGCTCGGCAACGCTCAAAGTTTAGGAAGACCACAGCAGAGGGCTGCGGCACAGACCACCGGCTTCCAACCTGCTCCAAGTTGGACCGCATGTGCGCATGATGGGCTTGCCCTCCCTCAGACAGTGTGAGGAGCTCAGACATTACTCCAGCAAAACACCGACATCAAGACCTATGATGACACGCTGTTTGAGGAAAGAGGCTCCAATGAGAAACCCCCAAGTTCACTGTTTACAATTCTCTACATGACTGAATAGTTCCATTAAAAATGTTCCTCTTTCCCCTAATTCAAGACTAAGATGATTACTGGAATGGAACAATGAACCGCTGGGCCGGATCCATGTACCATTCCTACCCAAAACAACATCGAGGGTAAGGTGCCATGCAACTCGACAGAAAATATTCTTTCTTGCCATGGAAAGCAAAAACACGGCAAAATAAGAGTTTTGAAATGCCTTTTCACAAAGTTGTATTTTCATTTATATAAACTGACTCATGCAAAGCTACCTTATTAGTATAAATAATATACAGAAAAAACTTTAGAATTAAAAGACACATATATAGCATTTTTAATCCTAATCTTAATAAAATTGTGAATCACTAAACTTGCAACATTATTTCTGTTGTCACTTAGAATGTTTCTCTCAGAAATACTTTATGGGCTTAACCCAACTCTGGGCCTTGTCTTAGAGGCAAACTTTCGGGCCTAGTTTGTCTTTAAAAGTACAGATGTCTCACCTTGCTCTGGTGACCTTCTGCAGAACCTTCATGCCTGACAGCCGGCAGCACTTGCCCTCCAGCTGCCTGCCCTTCAGGACGTCACCCTCTGAGTGCACCTCACTGAAGAGCCCAAGGGCATCTTGCACAAGAAGGCAGACTCTGCAAAAAAGCACCCACATTTGCTCTTTAGGAAACAGGTTTTGATTCGGTACAGAGACCAGAATTTCCTTCTCCTTCAACAGAAACCCACTGTAGGCATCTTCCTAAATAGGCGCACCAGGATGAATGAACAATACTGAACTAAAACATGCACTTCTTAGATTTGCACCAGCAAGTGTGGGGACCACCACCCACAGAAAACAGGAGACAGAATTCTCTTCAGGGAGATAACTGCTCCCTAAACCCCACGTGCTTTACAACAGCACACTGAGACCACCTTTCAAATCAAGTATTTTACCATTGCCAGACACAGAGTAGCCCCCTTTTCCCTTGTTTACCCTGTCTGCCGTAACAGAAACATTTATGTTTTGTGTGGACCTCAACACTGAGCCACGGTCTCTCATGATCCTGTCCTGTTTGGAGCCACTTGCTGTGTGAAGGCAAGGATGAAGACAGCACACGCTTCCGTGTTACACCTATCCTGTGGTTTTGTCCCCTGACCATTCCGCAATGCAGAGCCTCTAGGAGGGAAGCCCTTCAGTTTGCCCTGACTTGCTCCTCTGCTCCCAGTCTAACTCAGGCTGAGGCAGGGCTGAGTGACCAGGCTCCATCTGCCAGCTGTGAGAGGGCAGGGCAGGGGGTCCTACACCCACTCCCACGCCATCGGTCGCCTGACTGGCCCCTGGAGCATTTCACACTGCTCTGTGTTACTGTTAACACATATGAAGTCAAGATGTATACAAAAACCTCCATGGATCTGCTTTTTTTTTTTTTTTAAATTTATTTATTTAATTGGAGGCTAATGACTTTACAATATTGTAGTGGTTTTTGAAATAGATTGACATGAATCAGCCATGGGTGTATATGTGTTCCCTATCCTGAACTCCCCTCCCACCTCCCTCCCCATCCCATCCCTCAGGGTCCCCCAGTGCAGCAGCCCCGAGCGCCCTGTTTCATGCATCGAAGCTGGACTGGCGTTCTATTTCACATTTATGATGATATACATGTTCCAATGCTTCTCTGAAAGCATTCCACCCTCGCCTTCTCCCACAGAATCCAAAAGGATCTGCTTTTTAAGACTAGAATTTTTTGTCTTAATTGGAGGATAATTGCTTCACAATGTTGTGTTTATTTCTGCCATACAACAATGGGAATCAGCCGTGTTTATATAATCCTTCCCTCTGGAACCTCCCCTCCCCGCCCCACCCCATTCCACCCCACTAGGTCATCACAGAGCACTGGGTTGATCTCCTCAGGGCACAGAGCAACTTCCCACTCTCTACTCTGCATATGGTAATGTATATATTTCAGTGCTACCTGAAACTAGAGAGAATTTCTGACTGCTCCTGTTGAAAAGGGGAGGTGGGGAACTGGATCCTACCCTTGCCTTAAACCTGCTCTGACGTTTGCCCGTGTCACAGATGACCCATGAAGGATGCTCCAGTTTATTCTTCTGCCTGGAGTCCGTCCTGCCTTGGGGGAGGGAGGCACTCAGGCCCCCCTACTGTTCACACACAGCACACACCCCCACGCACCTTGCTCTGCTCTCACAGGCGGCTTTGTGCCCCTGGCCCACGGGGATGGGAGTGGCAGGGCCGGGTGGGGGGAGGGTTTGGTCAGCACACTCCCAGTGGGGGAGGGCTGAGGAGCACCCAGGAGCCCCAGGCACTGCAGTGTTCCCTGCCCATGACCAGCAAGCTCCAGAACCCACTGCAGGTCTGCACAGAAAGGTCCTCGGTCAACTTGTTTTTCCTGAATCAAGAGGTGTTTCCCATAAATTACATCACATTCCCGGAACACAAACGCCTTCGCAAGGGAGGCAGTACCCTGGGGGTGACTGCAGTAGCTTGAATCTTCTCACTGTAAGGAGATGGTTGGGGGTGAGCTCTGGGGCTGTGAGCAGGAAGGGCGCTCAGGCTGGCACAGGGAGGCACCAGGAGTCCGTCCTGCCTTGGGGGAAGGGAGGGGCGCTCAGTCAGTTTTTAGAACATGGTTCTCTGTACAGTCCATGTTCCACCTGTCAGGTCTGTGACTAGACTGAGTATGGTTGTGCATGCTGTTTTAGATGGTGTTTTTCTTTGTGGCCAATGGATGGAAAGTACAATCAGCTCCTGTAATTCATCAATCCTAATGTCCATCTATTTACAGCTATGGTTTTTCCAGTAGTCATGTATGGATGTGAGAGTTGGACTGTGAAGAAGGCTGAGCGCCAAAGAATTGATGCTTTTGAACTGTGGTGTTGGAGAAGACTCTTGAGAGTCCCTTGGACTGCAAGGAGATCCAACCAGTCCATTCTGAAGGAGATCAGCCCTGTGTGTTCTTTGGAAGGAATGATGCTAAAGCTGAAACTCCAATACTTTGGGTACCTCATGCGAAGAGTTGACTCATTGGAAAAGACCCTGATGCTGGGAGGGATTGGGGGCAGGAGGAGAAGGGGACGACAGAGGATGAGTTGGCTGGATGGCATCACTGACTCGATGGACGTGAGTTTGAGTGAACTCCAGGAGTTGGTGATGGACAGGGAGGCCTGGCGTGCTGCGAGTCATGGGGTCGCAAAGAGTCAGACACTACTGAGCGAATGAAATGATATGGCATCCTCAGTGTGTTCTTGGTTTTAAAGAAAGTGTGTATCCTCAGTTTTTTTTTTGGGGGGTTTAGATATTTTTCATCAGGTTAAAGATTCCTAGTTTACTGAGAAATTTTAAAAATCATGAATGGGTCTTAGAGCTTATAAAATGCATTTTTTGTAGTCAATGAAAAGACTATGTTTTCATCTCCTTTGCTAATGTGGTAAATGACAATGACAGTTTACCAAGTATGAAATCAATTTTTTACTCCCAAGAAAGAGCAATGATTCTGCTATATATTCAGACTTCTGTTATCTATACCCATGAGTGATATGGACCTTTAATTTTCTCTCTCAGATTTGATATCAGGATTCTTTATATCTGCTTCATATAATGAGCTGACAGGAATTCCTTTTTCACATGAAAACTTTGTATATGACTTGAGTCGTGTGTTTTTCGACACATGACTTTGAAAAGATTTAGTAATAAAATGACTTCGCTATCTTGCTTTCTTTACCTGGGAAGACTTTAACTCTTAATTTCTTGAATAATAGTTGAACTTTTGGGGATTTTCTGGCAAGTTATATTTTTCTAGGGGTTTATCCATTTTGTTTACATTTTCAAGTTTATTAGCATAAAGACAGAACAATACCCTCTCACTGCATCTCTAACTGATGGGGCTGATCCTCATATCTTCCCTTCTCAGTTGTGCTTATTTATATCTTCTCTCCTCTCTCTACAAGTTTTTTCATTATTATTATATCATTTCAAAGAACCAACTCTTGGCTTTGTTTACTCAGTTGACGTCATTAATTTCTACCCTTATGCTTATAATCTCCTTCCTTCTATTTTCTTTGTATTTATCCTATTATTTTTAAATTGCTTTTTATGTTAGTGGCTTGGCTCATTTAATTTTGAACCTCTCTTCTTTCTAAAATGAGCTCAGACTATAACATTTCTTCTAAGTATCAAATTAATGATATCACATAAAATTTGATATTTAGTATTTTTACAATTATTCATCAGTTCTAGGTATTTTTAATTATTATTTTTAATTAATATTTTTCCATTATTATTTCTTCTTTGATCCAGGAATTATTTGGAAGTATTTAAAATTTTTTTTCTGTAAGGATTGAAAATGCACATCTTTTGCCATTAACTCTAATTTAATTGCACTACAGTGAAAGAATATGCTCTCTGATACTGGTTCTCTTACATTTGCAGAGATCTGCTATAAGGCCTAGCACACAATCAATTTTTAAGACAGTATCAACCAAGAAGAATGCACACGTGCTAGTTGTTAAAGATGGTTTTGTATGAGATCTGTGAGTCCAGTCACTTAAGCGTATTTTTAAGTCTTGTGTGCCTTCACTAACTGTTTTTGTCTCCCTCACTGACTGGTTATTTGATTAGCTATCTATCGGTACATAGCAAGTCATTCTACAAGTTAGAAGCTTAAAATAACAAACATTAATTTTTTCGAGTGGGCATGGGTTAGAAATGCATCATCTTGACAGTGGGTGGTGGGTGCCAAGCCCTGTTCCATGGGCACCATATTATCCTTGGATGGCCTTTGAGGGCGTGATTATTCTCACCCTCACTCAACATACAGAGAACTGAAGATCAGAAGGTTTCAGGTCTTGCCCAAGACCACATAATGTTACATAAGAGAACTCTTAACAATAAGATGAAATGAACATATAAACATATTTAACATAAACCTCTTTTTAAATGTACAAAAGTGGGGAAATTACCAGGCTAAGAAATTAGCCAGAAATGGAGCTAAACTCCTTATTTCAAGACAGGTAAACCACATGAACACACAGTGGGAGTGAGGAACAAAGCAGAGAACGGCAGCCCGCAGCAGCGTGTGGGCTCAAAAACCCTGCTGACGGGTGGCCCTGCAGCTACTGTGGCAGCCACGCAGGCTTCAAATGCAGCTAATGTGGGTGAGGAGCTGAATTCTAAGTTTTACCTAACTGTAATTAGTTGAAATGTAAACAGCCACATATGGCAGCACAGTCTAAAGGCATGACAATTAGAGGATCTGAAAAACTATAAATATTATACTTAATAATCAGCTCATCAACCTTTACGTACAGATGTGAGAGTTGGATCATAAAGAAAGCTGAGCACCGAAGAATTGATGCTTTCAAACTGTGGTGCTGGAGAAGACTCTCGAGAGTCCCTTAGACAGCCAGGAGATCAAACCAGTTAATCCTAAAGGAAATCAACACTGAATATTCATTGGAAGGACTGATGCTGAAGTTCCAATACTTTCTGTACCTGATGCAAAGAGCTGATTCATTGGAAAAGACCCTGATGCTTGTAAAGATTGAGGGCAGGAGGAGGAAGAGGCAACAGAGGATGAGACTGTTGGATGGCAACACTGACTTAACGGATATGAGTTTGAGCAAACTCCAGAAGACAGTGAAGGACAAGGGAGCCTGGCATGCTGCAGTTCATGGGGTTGCAAAGAGTCAGACATTACTTAGCAATCAAATTATGTTTTACAACATAATTTTCAACATTAATACTCAAATATATTAATAGGTATTCCTTAAAATCATCACCAAAATGTTGCTAGCGATAATTTTTCTAAAATTTACTTTGTCAGATCTACAGAGGGAAAAATACACCAAAATCATATATAATTATTACTGTGTTCAATTTTCCTTGCAATGCAGTATTTTATACCCAAGAATACCAGGAAACCAGGAAACCTGTCCGCTCACCTGATGCACTACTCTGTTCGGGAGTGGTTATTTGGTAGGTGGAAACCAGAAGAATGCCCTATCTACCTTAAAGATACTAGTGTTAAATTTCCACACATGTGACATTTTTTAATATGCTTGGCTATAAGACATTGATACTGGCTATATGATTTGTCCATGGGTCAAGAAGCTGACTGTCCAGTGTGGGGATGGAGGCAGTGTGGAGGCCTGCAGGGCAGTGAGCTTTGCGTCCACATCTCGCCGTGGGTGCTCCGACTGCTCCTGAGCACACCCCTCCTGCCTCTCAAGTCTGACAGCGATTCCGGGGCTGCCCTCGGCTCTTTCCCTGATGCTCTCTGTTACCTGCTCATGGCTCTGTCATCTGCCCGAAGCACTCTGTGAACTGCTCTTCCAGATCCCGTTCCCTTCACTCTCGGGCACCACCTCCCTCTGGGCAGTGCCCCTCTGCCTGCATGGATGCCTCTGCCCCAGCATAGGTGCTGGTGGGCGCTGGTCTTCTGGGCGAGCCTCTCACCTAGGGGTGAGCTAGAGGAGGTACTCTTGGCCCCCCACACTTGGGGTAGAGCCTCTCAACAGAGGCCTGGGGATGAGGGATGTGGTGGACAGCCCTCCTAGAGGGAGACCGAGTGCTGGACTGGGCCCTGTCTGCGCCCCTGGAGCAGAGCCTAGGGTAGCAGCAGCTGGCAGGAAGTGGGTCAGGGGCGCAAGAGCCACAGACTCGCTGTTCTTACTGAGACATAGTAGGTTTCCATGATTCCACAGATGGAATGTCCTCCATCTGCTGTGTGCCCTTAGGACAATTTCCAAAAGCTCAAATGATTGCTGTTCAGTTTCTGCAGCTACAATGCTTGTGTGCGAGGGCAGAGTCCACCGTGCACTCACTGCTACTCCAGAAGCTGGTTCTTATCTGACTCTGTAACTCACATCCTCGCCAAACAAAGACCCTTTGGACAGCCAGCATGTGCCGGGCTCTTCAGCCATTATTTGTGAGTTATGAGAGTATTTAGAAACTCTCTGAGTTCGCAGACTTAAGTGTGACTTGTTCTTCTTTCCTTAAAAGACATCTTGACTTGCGTGAACACAAGAAATGAGCCAAGTGCAAAATTACTGGGTCAGACGCAGGAGTGCTTGACGCAGAGAGGCCTCAAGGGGAGGCAGAGAGGCCTCGAGGACTGTAGAGTCAGTTAACAGTGGCACGAACACGCTCATCCCCATGACCCAAACAGTGCCCCGGCCTCAAGAGGTTTCTTGTGTGCTAAGTACAGTGGGACTGCTGCAGGCCCAGTCCTGGGTAGCTTCCTTGGCTCCTCCCCAGGGAAAGGCCTGGCCCGAGCACACAGAGGAGCACAGGCACGGGACTGCTGGAGCGTGCGGGAAAGTGCTGGGGGTGGAAGGGCCTGGCCAGGTGGTCAGGGAAGGCTCCTTCCAGGGCTGGTCTGGAAGCCTGTCCTGCATAGGGTTGACAGGAACACACTTAAGAGCAGGGCGCATAGCACACTCAAAAACTGGGACAGCAACATGGTTCGAGAAGTTGAGAGAAGGCCGGAAAATACTATGCAAGAACAAAGACAGAGGGAAAGTGGTCATAAGGGGAAAGATTACTTACTATTCGAGTATTCCCATGCATTATTCTTAATTTAAAATCAGTTATGTTTATGGAAACAGGGATGGAGATAGAGATGTTACCCTGGTGGGCAGCTCTGGGGTGGTGTGGAACCACAGCGAGCAGCCTGTGTGGGGGTGGAGGGTTTGGGTCCAGGCCTAGGTGGGTCAATCACTGGCCCAGGACAGCCAGCATGCCCACCTCCTGCCACTGGGGAGAAATGGGGATGCTGGGAGGCCTCAGACCAAATGCTGTTGTAGAAACATGGCCGCTGGCACGGGAGGTGGTTAACAGAGAATGTTCGGAGCCCCAGCCACGACGCCAAGGACACCCAGTGACGCCATGCCCCAGGCTGCAGGTGACCTTCATGCATGCTAAGCACTGATGCTGGGACCCCAAGCCTTGCATGGGAGGGTAACTGCTGCTTTCAGACGTAGTCCACTTGGATAAACGTAGATAAATGTGGATAAACGTTGAAACAGCATAGAGAAGATGTCTCCAGGGAGGAGGGGATAAAGAGCCTATCAGTCTGCCATTCAAAACTCTCCAAGTTAAGAGTCTGGCAAGAGAATGCCACTTATCTCAGCTCAAGGTTCCACCCAAGCCTAAAAGACTGACCTTCACCAAGTAAACCCTCCCCTACTCTCATGGCTGTCAGCACGTGGTGCAGGCTGTGGGAGAGGAGCTCTTCTACCACTGGAGACCTGCCTGGCTGCTGGGAGCTCCACTCAGACCCTCGCAATCCAGGTAACTTCAATCCGTTTGGCCGCCAGTGAAGAGCCCGCCCCTACTCTGCACCTAAGCATCTCAGTTTCCTTCACCCACCAGGCAAATCCACTTTGCTACCAGACGGAGCTGATTGGCAGGAAGGTGGCATTCTCTGGCCAGGTATCAGCTCTCCTGAGTGGTAAGAGGTGTGAGCCCCTTTGTAAAAGGCCGATCTCCTGGGTGAAGGGCCCACAGGACAGCGACTGAGGCAGTGGAGAGGGCTCAGAAACAATGCTGGCACCCCGGAAGCCAGCTCAGGAGGTGCCTCGGGTGCCGACCCCACCACCCAGGTCTGTCGTAAGGAAAGCGACTCTCTGCTGGAACAGTCGAAATCAATGACCAACCCTCGGCCACCGCTCGCCTGGTCCCAGAGCCCTTGGCTGCAGTGCCTTGACTTTCTTGCATTCATGAACCAGGAGGGTGAGGCTGGAGGAAGGGAGTAAAACTGCTGCGCTGCATGGCACCTGCCCAGCAACAAAAGAACAGATAAGAGGTGCAGGGTTCAACCCCAGCCATATCACCATGGAAGTATAAAGTCCACCGTGGAGTTAATGTTTGGCTTTAAGAATATTTCTCCCTTTCCTTCTCTTATGGGCTGAACGCCTCATCATGCTAATTAAAGAACATTTTAAAAATTCCAAAAGTACATGTACTGTTAATCTGTGAAAGCAACAAAACAAGCATAAGGAAGAAGAAAAACAAAAGTTGACTCACAGAGGGGGTTTCAAAGAGCCTATAATTTAATTTCTGAAGCTTCAAATGCCCCTTCCCAACTTTTCAAAAATATTTATTTTTCCCTCCTTTCATTCACAGGCTCTCTATCACAGACACAGAAGCAGAGTGGGAGAGATCCAGCGAGCGTGTGTGCACACGTGTGTCTGCGGATGCTCGTGTTCCAAGAGAGAAGCAGATGAAGTGACATGTGGATGTTTACATGAGTCGTGGAAGCAGTTCTGAGCACTTCACCAAGAATTCCCGGAATCAGAGTCAGGTCCGGCTGCTCTATTCTAGGTCAGAGTCAACCGAAGCAGTCTCCGACCAACAACAGTCTTTCTCGCCACGTTGTGATCCCTTACTAAACTCAGTCTAAGAAATAAACAGAAGAAATTCCAGGATAAAGTGAGAAAAAAAGCAGGAAAGAGAGAAAGGGGAGGAGAGGTTGGGAGGGGAATTTGGACCCAACCCGGGAGAGGGCGGGCGGAGGTGGGGGGTGCGTAGCATGAGGGGCAGGGCCTTTCCCAGCTCCAAGCCACAAACAGACGGGAAACCAGATACAGCGGGACACTGTGTCCTCCTGAAAAACAAGCAGACCGCGCTCCTAAAGTAAACAGTTAATCCTGCTGTTTATCTTTTCAACATGAGATGTTAGCAGGATGATCTCTACTGCACAGAAATGTGGTTTTATTCATCAGAAAAATCGGATTTTCTCTTTGCTAAAATAAAAGTGTGACATGGAAACTTTCGAATATCAGTGAATAGGAAAGAATAATGATCTTTTTTTTTGCTAAATATAACTAAAGCATGGCAAAAGTCCCGAGAAAGGCCTTTTCCACACTTTCACTTCCTCTTTATTTTCGGAAAATACTGCATTGGTGAAATTAACCAAACAATAAATCCTGCTGCAAGGCTTGGTCTGAAGGAGGACACAGGTAACCAGGACATAACTGGAGTCCTGGATCTGGATCGTAGTCACCACTCCTGGAGATGAGACTAGACTGGGCCGAGGCATGTCAGAAGAGGACATCTCACAGCCACAGAAGTCTGCCTCCAGATCAAGTTTTCAAAGAGACACAGCTCCTCTTACACATTTTGAAGGGAAATTCCCATGGACAGAGTTGTCAATTCTCCCCCTTCCCCCAGTGGCACACTGTCCCAGGCCGACGACATAAGACATCACACCAGACACTCATAACTGCCATGCACCTGGGCTCAGGTCTCACCCATCCCGATGCTATCTGTGTGCCCACGAGCCTGGTGCTGTGAAGTTCACCACTGTGGAGGTCCTGCACCCACCTCCACAAGGACCTCCAAAGGGACCCCTTGCTGTCTTTTATCACCCACCTCCCTCCCATCCCCTCCCTCCCCAACATTTACAAACTGCTGATCTGTCCTCGGTTTCTAAGATTTGGCCACTTTGAAATGTTATAAAAATGCAGTCATCTACTATAGGATCTTTGGATTGAACTTTTCCCCTCAGCACAGTGCCCTGAAAACAATCAGGCTGATATGCTTCGTATTTTTATAACAGCTTTACTGAGACCTAATTTACATGCCATATATTGTGGCAAAACACACATAAAACGTACAATTCCACCATTCTAAAGTGTACAATTCAGTGGCATTACTTACATACACGTGTTCTCCAACCACCAGGACTGTCTAGTCCCAGAACATTAGTCCAAGAGCCCCAAGCTCTCACAGGGCCTCCCTGCTCTCCCCTCCCCCAATCACACTGATCTACTTCCTATCTATGGATCTGTCTGCTCTGAAGATTTCACAGGAATGGAATCAAGGAAGCTGTGGCCTTCTGAGACTGGCTTATTTCACACAGCATAACATTTTCAAGTTGCATCCAAGCTATATTGATAGCAAGTGCCAGTACTGAACTCCTGTTTACTGCTGAACAGTATTCCATTATATGCATACGTAATATTTTATTTATCCATCCATCGCTGATGGCCATTTGGGTTATTTCCACATTCTTGCATTTACAAGTAATACTGCAATGAATGTCAGTGTACAAGTTACATAGATATATGTTTTCAATTCTTTTGGGTTTATACTGAGGAGTGGCTTTGCTGGATCATATGGTAATGCGATGTTTAGCTATTTGAGGAACTGCCAGACTGTTTTCCAAAGTGGCTGCACCATTTTACCAGCCATTATGAGGGCTCCACTTTCTCTACATCTTTGTTCAGTTCAGTTCAGTCACTTAGTCATGTCCAACTCTTTGTGACCACATGGATTGCAGAACACCAGGCTTCCCTATCAGTCAACAACTCCCAGAGCTTGCTCAAACTCCAGTCCATCAAGTCAGTGATGTCATCCAACCATTTCATCCTCTGTTGTCCCCTTCTCCTGCTGCCTTCAATCTTTCCCAGCATCAGGGTCTTTCCTGACGAGTCAAGTTCTTTGCATTAGGTGGTCAAAGTATTGGAGCTTCAGCTTCAGCATCAGTCCTTTCAATGAATATTCGGGATTGATCTCCTTTAGGATTGACTGGTTTGATCTCCCTGCAGTTCAAGGGACTCTCAAGAGTCTTCTCCAACACCACAGTTCAAAAGCATCAATTCTTTGGCGCTCAGCTTTCTTTATAGTCCAGCTCTCACAGCCATATATGACTACTGGAAAAACCAGAGCTTTGACTAGACATACTTTTGTTGGCAAAGTAATATCTCTGCTTTTTAATATGCTGTCTAGATTGGTCATAGTTTTTCTTCCAAGGAGCAAGTGTCTTTTAATTTCATGGCTGCAGTCACCATCTGCAATGATTTTGGAGCCCCCCAAAATAAAGTTTGTTACTGTTTCCATTGTTTCCCCATCTATTTGCCATGTCCCATCACTTCATGGGAAATAGATGGAGAAACAGTGGAAACAGTGTCAGACTTTATTTTTTGGGCTCCAAGATCACTGCAGATGGTGAATGCAGCCATGAAATTAAAAGACTCTTACTCCTTGGAAGGAAAGTTATGACCAACCTAGATAGTATATTCAAAAGTGGAGACATTACTTTGCCGACTAAGGTCTGTCTAGTCAAGGCTATGGTTTTTCTTGTGGTTATGCATGGATGTGAGAGTTGGACTGTGAAGAAGGCTGAGCGCTGAAGAATTGATGCTTTTGAAATGTGGTGTTGAGAAGACTTTGAGAGTCCCTTGGACTGCAAGGAATTACTATTCTTTCCCAGTTAAAATGTCAGCTCCCTAGTCCATTCTGAAGGAGATTAGCCCTGGGATTTCTTTGGAAGGAATGATGCTAAAGCTGAAACTCCAGTACTTTGGCCACCTCACGGGAAGAGTTGACTCATTGGAAAAGACTCTGATGCTGGGAGGGATTGGGGGCAGGAGGAGAAGGGGACGACAGAGGATGAGATGGCTGGATGGCATCACTGACTCGATAGACATGAGTCTGAGTGAACTCCGGGAGATGGTGATGGACAGGGAGGCCTGGTGTGCTGCAATTCATGGTGTCGCAAAGAGTAGGACACGGCTGAGCGGCTGAACTGAACTGAACTGATGGGACCAGATGCCATGATCTTCATTTTTTGAATGTTGAGCTTTAAGCCAACTTTTTTACTCTCCTCTTTCACTTTCATCAAGAGGCTTTTTAGTTCTTCTTCACTTTCTGCCATAAGGGTAGTGTTATCTGCATATCTGAGGTTATTGATATTTCTCCTGGCAATCTTGATTCCAGCTTGTGCTTCATCCAGCCCGGCATTTCTCATGATGTACTCTGCATATAAGTTAAATAAGCAGGGTGATAATATACAGCCTTGACGTACTCCTTTCCCAATTTGGGACAAGTCTGCTATTCCATGTCTGATTCTAACTGCTGCTTCTTGACCTGCATACAGGTTTCTCAGGAGGCAGGTCAGGTGGTTTGGTATTCCCATATCTTTCAGAATTTTCCACAGTTTGTCATGATCCACATAGTCAAAGGCTTTGGCATAGTCAATAAAACAGAAATAAATGTTTTTCTAGAACTCTCTTGCTTTTTCAATGATCCAATGGTTGTTGGCAATTTATCTCTGGTTCTTTTTTGCCTTTTCTAAATCCAGCTTGAATATCTGGAAGTTCATGGTTCACATACTGTTGAAGCCTGGCTTGGAGAATTTTGAGCATTACTTTGCTAGCATGTGAGATGAGTGCAAGTGTGGAGTAGTTTGAACATTCTTTAGCATTGCCTTTCTTTGGGATTAGAATGAAAACTGACCATTTCCAGTCCTGTGGCCACTGCTGAGTTTTCCAAATTTGCTGGCATATTGAGTCCTATGGCCACTGCTGAGTTTTTCAATTTGCTGGCACTTTCAAAGCATCATCTTTTAGGATTTAAAATAGCTCAACTGGTACTTCATCACTTTCACTAGCTTTGTTCATAGTGATGCTTCCTAAAGCCCACTTGACTTTGCATTCCAGGATGTCTGGCTCTAGGTGAGTGATCTCACCATCATGGTTATCTCGGTCATGAAGATCTTTTTGTGTAGTTCTTCTGTGTATTCTTGCCACTTCTTCTTAATATCTTCTGCTTCTGTTAGGTCCATACCATTTTGGTCCTTTATCCACATCCTTATAGACACATATTATTGGCTGTCTTTTTATTACAGCCACCATAGTGGGTGTGAGGTGATATATCACACTGTGGCTTTGATTTGCATTTTCCTGATGGCTAATGATGATATCATGTGATTCTTGGCCAACTTGTTTGGCGAAGTGTCTATTCAAATCCTCTATTTTTTATTTGGGTTATCTTTTTTATAATAATGCAACTTTTTGCATTAGTTTTTATATCTGTTTGGTTAAAAATCCCCTACCAGATATGTGATTTGCAAAAAGTTTCTCCAGTTCTCTGGGTTGTCTGTTACTCTTCTGAATGTCCTGTGAAGCAAAGAAATTTCTGTGTTTATGAAGACCCCTTTATTTATTTTTTTTGTGGTGTATACGCTTTCGGTGTCATATATAAGGAACAACTGCCCAGTATATATGGTTATGAAGACATATTCCTATTTTTCCTTTGAGTATGATAGTTTTAGTTCTTATATTTAGGCCCATGATCTATTTTGAAATAATTCCTATTTATGATGTGAGGCACAGGTCAACTTGACTCTATTGCATGTAGATATACACTTATCTCAGGGTTACCTGTGGGAATTACTATTCTTTCCCAGTTAAAATGTCAGCTCCCCTGTCAAAAAATCAGTTGACCACAGATGAAGTGAAAGTTGCCTAGTTGTGTCTGATTCTTTATGACCCCATGGACTATATGGTCCATGGAATTCTCCAGGCCAGAATACTGGAGTGGGTAGCCTTTCCCTTCTCCAGGGCATCTTCCTAACCCAGGGATTGAACCCAGGTCTCCTGCATTGCAGGTGGATTCTTTACCAGTTGAGCCACCAGAGAAGCCCAGATCACAGATGAAAGGTATTTATGAATTTTAAAAGGACATATATATCATGCCAGTGATATCCTTAAAAAATGAAGTATATGATTGTAGGTCTTGAAAGAAATAGTCTGAACCCACCAAAAGAGAGGATTTAATTAGATTTTTGCCTATCATTAGCGCAGAGCTGTATAAATGTATCTATCCTTCCCAGGATATACTGACTAAAGTTGTTGCTGTTGTTTATTTAGGTCCAGGGAAACCTGAGCACAGGTAACTGACCAGGATCTCATTTAATCCAGTTCTATGACTTTACCATCAGAGGACTCCCAATGTCCTGTGTCTTGTGGCCCTGACTTGTGGTCCTTCCTGTGTGTTCCCCCTTTGTGTATCACAGCCACAGCCACAGCCCCACCATTTTTGGTCACTCTGTTCCAATTGAGAATGACCTTTATTTCCTTTTCCACACCCAGTTGCTGCAGTCAATCCATTTGCTCCATGTTTATCTTTTTAACATCATCCTTCCTTCTCATTCCTGTTTTGCTTGTTGCTTTGCATGTTACGTGGACTAGGGATATGTCTCCTAGATGGTCTCCTAACCTGGTCCCTCCCTCTCACCACTCCTGCAGGTTGCTCTAAAACACTCTTTCCTAAGGGACAGAGTTAGTCATATCACTCAACTAGTTATGGAAGGTCCAGGGCATCCTCATGACTCCTGCAGGTCTCCTGATTCATGCATGTGTGAGTCTAAGACCAAGTTACTGCAGCCTCACCCCAACTGAGTCTTGGCTCCCATTCAGTTCAGTTTGGTGCAGTTCAGTCGCTCAGTCGTGTCTGACTCTTTGCGACCCCATGAATCGCAGCACACCAGGCCTCCCTGTCCATCACCAACTCCCGGAGTTTACTAAAACTCATGTGCATCGAGTCGGTGATGCCATCCTCTGTCGTCCCCCTTCTCCTCCTGCCCCTAACCCCTCCCAGCATCAGGGTCTTTTCCAATGAGTCAACTCTTCGCATGAAGTGGCCAAAGTATTGGAGTTTCAGCTTTAGCATCAGTCCTTCCAATGAACACCCAGGACTGATTTCCTTTAGGATGGACTGGTTGGATTTTCTTGCAGTCCAAGGGACTTGCAAGAGTCCTCTCCAATACCACAGTTCAAAAGCATCAATTCTTCGGTGCTCAGCTTTCTTCACAGCATATCCATACATGACCACTGGAAAAACCATAGCCTTGACTAGACAGACCTTTGTTGGCAATATATCAATAATATCTCTGCTTTTGAATATGCTATCTAGGTTGATCATAACTTTCCTTCCAAGGAGTAAACGTCTTTTAATTTCATGGCTGCAATCACCATCTGCAGTGATTTTGGAGCCCCCAAAAATAAAGTCTGACATTGTTTCCACTGGGCTCCCATTAGTTCCTCTAAATAAACTTCATGTTCCCACGACCATACCTGTCTAAAGATGCCCATTTCTCAAAGACAAACTCATTCCACTTCTTTCTCGATTTTTCTCATTCTATAGTGTAAACAATTTTCTTTTTTCCTTTCTTTAGTATTTTATTTATTCATTTGGCGGCACCAGGTCTTAGTTGTGGCATGCAGGATATTTAGTTATGGCATGCGGGATACAGTTTATTGACCAGGGATTGAACCCAGGCCCCTTGTATTGAGAGCATGGAGTCCTAGCCACTGGACAACCATGTAAGTTCCCAATTCTTCCTTTTTCTTTGTATGCCAAATGATTTATTTTTGTCTTTTAGCTTTTATCACATTCTACTCAAAAACCTGAGTAGATCTTTTCTCTCTCCTTTTGACTGCAAGTTTCTTTGGGATAGGAACATATTTTGTATTCCCCACGTACCCATCGCAGCCCTTAGCTGTGTATTACAGATGATCGATATGTGCTTGATGCACCAAGCTGAATTAACTGACAGGCATTTATTCAGGCTTTGTAGGGACAGAAGGTGTAAGAAGTAGCTTCAACACTTGTGGACAAGAATCAGTATTAAAATGCGTTAAACAGCTAGTTCACAAGCTGAGACATTTTCACTGCTACAACAGGTAGGAGTATTAGTGTCTTAATGAAGTTCTAAATCGAGTAAGACAGATGAAGGAAAGAAGGGATCTTAGTTAAGAAAGTTTTTACTCAAAATGTGCCAAATCCACTGAGCAGCCCTGGGGGCTGTAGTCTTGTTTTCCCTCATTCATCCCCCAGTCACTCTCAAACGAGGGTCATTTGGTATTCCCACATTTCCATGGCCTCTCACCACTGAACCTCAAAGGCCGGGGGCCTGTGCCTGAGTGCAAACGAGGAAGAAGACATTGAGTGTTTCTGTAGTGCCAAGGGAGGTCACATATTCCATGATGCTCTCTGGATCATCATGTGGCTTGGCAGCCAAACCCAGAGTTCTCACTGCCTCTCTCGTCTAGAGTTCTCTGTGCAGCCTGAAGCCCTGACACACTAAGGCCGCACTGAACGCGACAGCTCCGACCTTCCTGAGCATCGCGGGGGCACTGGTTACATGCAGCTTTGGGAGAGAAGAGTCTTGAGTATCCTCAGGGTCTGTGGTTCCAGGAAGGGCGCCAGTTGAGAGCAACCAGGCTGCGCTGGACCTCGTGACGCAGCAGGAGCAGGGTGACTCATCCCAGACGACCGGCTTCTGAGTCAGGGTTTCACACTGGAAGCTGACTAACCGGCCTGGAAACCGGTCCTGTCCAACGAGCAGTGTGTAAATCACCAGTGTTTGTGAAGCAGAGGTACACGTTCTACCTGCTCTGACCTTACCAAACAAAACACAAACCACCTCAGCAAGAGGCATGCATGCAAGGCTGTCTTCTGTTTTAAACATCAATATTGATTTTGTAAGTTCTTCTGTAATCCTAAGAACACCTGTTCTAGGGACACTGTCGCTAAGCAATTGTAAATTGTTTTAGGATATTTGATAATGACATAATTTCAACTTCAAAGACTAAACCATACTCAGTTTATCATACTCAAGAAAGCAGATGCGGGATCACTTTCAAAAGACGACTTGACTGCAGAGAGAAGGAAGGTCCTCAGGTATGAATCCACCTCAGGGCAGGACAGTGGCCAGCCCCGGCTCCAGCCCCAGCTCTCCCAGCTGGTCACCCACCCCAGCACGGTGAGCAGCCCCCGCCCTGCTCCGTCTCCACAGGCCTGCTCTGTGTGCGGACCAGCATGGCGAGTCCCTGTAAGCACAATGCTCTCCTCCCAGCAGGTGCTCTGCAGCCCTCTTTTCTGTCCTCTTCGAGAAACTACAGGTCTCACAATTTTGAATTTTCTAAAACTTCTAAATACAGTACAAAGCATTCCCTCCTCTCCCTCCCCACCCCCACCCTGAATCACCAGCGTTGAAGTGAAGTTGTAAATAGAACAAGACAAATGAGGGAAGGGCAGATCTTGGCTAAGAAAGTTTTTACTCAAAATCAATTGAGTAGCCCTGACGGCGCTGTCACCTTGTTTCTCTCACTTACCGCCCAGTCACTCTCAAATGAGGGTCATCCCTATAAACAAGGGCCTTCTCCAATGAAAATCACTGCTGACAGCACAGAAGCGCGGAAAGGAACGCTGTCTGCCCTCACGCGCACACGCACTGTGCTTCCCCACTCTGCCCACCCCACACTCTGCACCAGAAGAGAACGCAGAGCTGTGTGCTGCTGGTGGAGCCTCGTCCTCCTTGACTTTCATGACCTTGACATTCTCCAAGGACACAGTTTTGCAGTACACAAACTCTCACTTTAGCTTTCTCTGATATTTTCTCATGATGAGATCCCCTCATGCATTGCTTTTGTGTGCTAACAGCTGGCATGCTATTTCAGTAGGGACCATTTGCGACAATGAACAGTTTTATTACTTAATTGAGGTGATGTCTATCAGGCTTCTCAACTGTAAGTTACTTTTTCCTTCTGAAATTAAAAAAAAAAACTGTGTAGCAAATATTGTCAGGCTATGTAACTATCCTAGTCCTTGTCGAATTTCTGAATCATTAATTTTTAAAAACTGTGGATTCATGAATTCTCAGACAATGGATTGTACCGCAAACTATCATTTTGATGCTCAACTTATCCCAGAATTGGCTGGTTGTAGGCTTTTTTCAAGCTGGCTCCTGTATCCTCCTGATATGTCTCCATCATTCTTTGAGAACATTCCTTCTTTTCCACATAAAATGTTCAAGACGCATATCCTATTTTTTTCCCATCCCACCCTGGAGTCACCCATTTCATCAAGAAGCGCTGCTTTCTTTCAGATATTTAAAAGCTAATACCCAGGTGCTAAATGTGCTCAGTGCTCCTGGAGTGTCACAGGCCCAGGACCTCACAGAAGACAAACCAAGGAGTGTATACACACACCCTCCCACACATCAGCACACATCCACCTCTGTTTACTCACCC
Source organism: Nanger dama (assembly GCA_917880005.1). Taxonomy (NCBI): domain Eukaryota; kingdom Metazoa; phylum Chordata; class Mammalia; order Artiodactyla; family Bovidae; genus Nanger; species Nanger dama. The sequence goes on from CAKJTW010000075.1 coordinate 4,146,592, forward strand.
GTGCGCCCATCACGAAAACTGTAAGTTTACTCATCACACAGTTCATTTTAGTTCTCTCTTTCTATATCTGTAACTCACAGGTACCTCAAACTCAACACATCTACAACAAAACCCACCCCTTTCCTTCTTCTTTCCACATCTGTTAGCTCTTCAATTTCCTATCTCCCTTACGGTACCCACCATTCATCTTGTGGCCCAACCACTGAATCCTTCTTGATTCCTCCCTTTACTCCAACCCCCACATCCAACACTTCACACAGTCCTGCCTTTTCCATGTCTTCAAGGTGCACAACCTCTTTATCCACCATTCCCTGTGCTTCTCAACTGGCAAGCTTTGAGTTGCATGGAGCATAGACGCCACAACCTCCTAACCTTCTTATAACAGATCCCTGTCCGCCCTGCCCCCAGGAGATTCTCTCCAAATGCCTCATGGCTTCTCATCTTTGGGATTTTTTTTTTCCAATGGCGGATAATTGCTTTACAATATTGTATTAGTTTCTGCCATACATCAACACAAGTCAGCCACAGACAGACGTATGTCTCCTCCCTCGTGAAGCTCCCTCCCTCCTCCCACCCAAACCTACCCCTCTAGGTGGTCACAGAGCACTGAGTTTGAGCATCCTGGTAGGGTGTGTGTTTCCCTTCTACTCTTTCACTCAGATGCTATGTAATCCACAAGGCTCACCTCGATTTATCCAGGTTTATTTGACGTCAGAACCAGCATTACTTTCTCATACAGTATGTGTTTGTCTGCTGCCAGTGTTCCCCGATCTAATGTTGGTTCCATTAGTGCACAGACTTCGCCTTTTTTGGTCTTATTTATTGCTGTATCCTTAACACCCAGAACGAGTGAGGGAGGCGGCACAAAGGTATGTGCTGAATGAATGTCTCCACTAGTCTTCTTTGGTATATTATGCAGCAGCTCAATATTATATTGTGAGGTTTGTCAGTGTTCAATAATCTTCCTTATACTGAATATTGGGATTGCTTCTATTTTTCCAATATTATAGGCACTGCTACCATTAAGAAGAGTGTACACTCTTGTGATTTTTTTGTGTTTCTTATGAATTAAATTTCTAAGAATTTTAGGGCCAAAGTGTAGCTACATTGCTCTATGTACTGCTTTCTAAAACCATGGGTAATGGTTAAAAATTCCCAAGAGCAACAACTGTGTATAAAAGTCCTTTGTTTTCCTAAATAATACATAATTAAAATTTTTAAATTATACAGAGGTATGTGACAAAGATTCCCTCCCTTTTTGTCCTCTGTCCCCTAGTAATCATATTCCCTTCACAGATTATCACTGTTGCTTTTTACATGTCTTTCCAGAGTTTCTGTTTATAAATTTCCAAAGAGCACAGCACATTTTAAAGACTGCCCTGCTCCTTGCTTTCTGTATTTAACCAATACATTGATGTTTGTGTATCAGATCAGAGTGTTTCCTCATTCTTTTTTATACAACAGCATAGAAAGCTAAGTAAGTACAGTAAGTACCCCACTGGGTGTGATTTAGTTTAACCCTCTAATGCTGACCGTTTATGCTGTCGCCACATTTGCTATCAGAAACAGTGGGAAGAGCACAGTTCTGTGCATCTGCAGGCAAGTCCCACAAGAATTCTGGTGGGGAGGATGAGCTGTCACTCTGGGGTAGAGGGCGTGGGGGTGCGCATGTAAGCACGGGCTTTCAGCTTGTCCTGTGTGGACCCAGTACTTCCTTCTCCAGTGCAGGCTGAGATAAGCCAGATCCAGCTTCTTTCTTCCCATATGGCTTATCTGTTATCCTCAGACCACTTATCAAATGGCTAATCTTCCCCACTGTTTTGAAATTGTGAAATTCCTAAATATATTTGGGATCTTCTCTCTTGTTCCATTGGTTTATCTATTACACTAAGGGGGAAACTCTGCCTTCCATTGAATTCTAACAGCTAGATGTGGCCTATCTCGTGGTGTTTCTCTCTGTCCGGGCACAGCACCTGGCTCTCCGGGCTTCACCTCTCTCCTCCACTGCAAGTTCACGCGCAGTGGGCTTCTCTAGTCTCGTCTCTCACAGGCACCTCCATCTCAAGGACATACTGGACCTCTCAACTTCCACCCAATGCCTCCCCTGTCTCTTCCCCTCAGTAACCTGAGCTGCCCTCAAGCCAACAGCACACGGCCATCCCTGACCCCTCCTTCCATCACCCCACATCCAGCACTGGCACCTCTAGCAGAGTGCAAGTCTCTCTTCTCTCCTCCAGTTCCTCACAGCAAGCTCACCCAGATCACCCGCCTCCCATCTGGACTCCCGAGACAGCCTCGGCCCTCTCCTTGGGTTCCTGCTCCTCCACATTCCATGTGATCCAGCACAGCAGGAGCGTTCTTGTCGAGGCACAGATCAGAACAGCCCAGGCCTGAGCCCCCGGGGCCTCTCAAGCACATGGGAGGAAGCTGCCTGCTTCCCCTGGCCCCCTGTGTCAGGCCTGGGGTCGTGGCGCCCCAGCCAAGCCAGCTCTCTGCTTTCTGAAACACAAAGTTCATCCTTCTTTGCAAGCGATGGTCTTTCTAGAAAGTGCATCTCCTGGAGCTTTCCAGGCTGGATCCACCTTTGCATTCAGGTCCTTCTTCAAAGGGCTCTTGCCAGCCTTCCGTCTCAGTCACTCCAGGTAACTCTAACACCAGACCCAAGTTCCTCCATAAACACAACAGTATCACCATAAGGAGAGCAAACAGTTTTGAGCCTTCAATTACGAGGGAGAAGGGAGGCGACCTCAGCCTTCATTCAGATTTACCCTCTTGCCAGGAGATGGCCAAGGAGGCCAGCAGTGGCGGCTGTGGCCCCCAGGGTCCTGCCTCCCTGATGACCCCTCAGCACTGGCTTGGCCGTGACTCAGCTTTGCTGATAGCAAGAGTCACTGCCAAGGGCTAGTCAGGACAGAGGGTGGTGCCTACAGGTTCCAGAAATGTGAGCTCTGGGGACACTGCGCTTGGCATTTAAACAGTGTGATTAACAAGCGTGTGCATGTCACTAACTATGATGAAGGGCCTCAAAAGTTTACACAGTTGAATAAAACATATCATGGAAAAAACCAACCTTTAATAATGAAAGAATGTTTTAGGCATTGCTCTACCAGGCCATGACAGCACAGAGCTGAACGACTGTTCCATTTCGGGCAGGAAGCAAAGTCTTCCCATTTCGAATACCACTCTTAAAGATGTTTTTGAATACACAGTTCAAAGTTTTTTCATGGCAAATGCTTTGTTCGTATATAACACACTAAAAATATTTCAACTACTCGGCTGCACTTTTCTCTGAAAATAGATGATCACAGTTACAGCATGGAGAAAGCTACATAATGCAGAACAGAAAACAGAGGACACTGCATCCATTAATCATCTGAATATTAGTACTTTCCACCACAAACAAATAGATATGGGCTGAATTTGACTTAAAATACATTCTGCTCATCAGATTCCTACAGTTTGGGTACAGAGCTAGTGTCCTCCAGTTTACGCATGGAGTTTGTGTATGGAGTTTGTGTGTAAGACATGTTCATGTTCTCAAGCCTCTGTAGACCTTGACAGCTCTGTGTTAGACGCTGAGAAGACAGACATGGTGACACTGATTTTCATTGCAGGAGGACAAAGCAGAATAAATGAGAGTGTTCTGGATTCAATATGCCAAAACCCTCATGTATGAATAAGACACATTCCAAGACCTTTATAATTTCCCAAATTGCAAAGACTGGAAATATTTGTACATCTTGCCTTCCACCAAATTACATTTTTAATTGAGAATTTTCCATGAACAGACTCATACTCACGACAGCTTTTTCAACCTTTGCTGAATTTCCTCTCTTAATAATGACCTTTTAAGATGAGAAAAGTACTAACATTTTACCAGGGGTACCATGTGGAAGCAACAGCGTGTTGGGTGCAGTGGAGCAGGGGCCTGGCCCCTGTCCACGGTCACTGATCATCACACCAGAGCAGGCCTCGGGCCTCCTCAGCACACTGATCCGTGTATGCCAACATTACTGAGGCCACAACTCCATATCAGGCCTGTCACTGCCACGCAGACCTGCCCCAAAGACCACAGCCAAGTCAGATTCAGTCTATCCAAAGTGCAGGCAGGTGTTCCCCTTCTGTTCATCACTGAGTAAGAGGCTGTCTAGGGAATCTGTCATCTTCTCACACAGCTCCAGCATGTGTGGGGCTCAGCTCCACTTCAGTGCCCCCCTCCCCAGAGTCAGTCTCTGTCCCCCAGAGTCTGAGCGCCGAACACAGCCCTCAGCTACATGTGCACCCACTGTGTTCAAACCACGTCTCCTGGGTCAGGAAGATCCCCTTGAGAAGAAAGTGGCAACCCACTCCAGTATTCCTATCTGGGAAATCCCATGGACAGAGGAGACTGGCAGGCTACAGTCCATGGGGTCACAAAAGAGTTGGACACAACTGAACAACTGAACAACAACAGCATTCCATAGCTAATGGCATTCTAAAATGAAATTTTATGACTGTGGGTCTTTGCTGTTCTCCTCCACAGGGAAATCTTCTTTATTGTACTTCACTTGATTGTGCTTTGCAGATACTGTTTTTTGTTTTTTGTTTTTAATAAATTGAAGGTTTGTGGCAACTCAGTGTCAAGCAAGTCTATCACTGCTATTTTTCGAACAGCATTTGCTTACTTTGTGTCTCTATATCACTTTTTGGTAATTTCACACTTCATTTACTATTGTATTAATTTACAGTGATCTATGATCAATCATCATTGGTGTTAATAATACTACTGTAATTGTTTTCGGGTGCCATGAACTGTGTCCATAGGAGATGGATTAATCAACAAATGTGTTTTCTGACCACTCCAAAGACTGACCATTCCCTCACTCCTCTCCCCCTATTTCTGCCTCCCTTTTCCTGAGACACAACAATAATGAAATTAGGCCAGTTAATACAGTTACAGAGAATAGCAAGAAGAGATAAGAAAGCCTTCTTCAGCGATCAATGCAAAGAAATAGACGAAAACAACAGAAGGAGACAGACTAGAGATCTCTTCAAGAAAATTAGAGATACCAAGGGAACATTTCATGCAAAGATGGGCTCAATAAAGGACAGAAATGGTATGGACCTAACAGAAGCAGAAGATATTAAGAAGAGGTGGCAAGAATACACGGAAGAACTATATAAAAAGATCTTCATGACTTAGATAATCACAATGGTGTGATCACTCACCTAGAGTCAGACATCCTGGAAAGTGAAGTCAAGTGGGCCTTGGAAAGCATCACTATGAACAAAGCTAGTGGATGTGATGGAATTCCAGTGGAGCTGTTTCAAATCCTGAAAGATGATGCTGTGAAAGTGCTGCACTCAATATGCCAGAAAATTTGGAAAACTCAGCAGTGGCCATAGGACTGGAAAAGGTCAGTTTTCATTCCAGTCCCAAAGAAAGGCAATGCCAAAGAGTGCTCAAACTACCGCACAATTGCACTCATCTCACATGCTAGTAAAGTAATGCTCAAAATTCTCCAAGCCAGGCTTCAGCAATACATGAACTGTGAACTTCCTGATGTTCAAGCTGGTTTTAGAAAAGGCAGAGGAACCAGAGATCAAATTGCCAACATCCATGGGATCATGGAAAAAGCAAGAGAGTTCCAGAAAAAAATCTATTTCTGCTTGACTGACTATGCCAAAGCCTTTGACTGTGTGGATCACAAGAAACTGTGGAAAATTCTGAAAGAGATGGGAATACCAGACCACCTGACCTGCCTCTTGAGAAATCTGTATGCCGGTCAGGAAGCAGCAGTTAGAAGTGGACATGGAACAACAGACTGGTTTCCAAATAGGAAAAGGAGTACGTCAAGGCTGTATATTATCACTCTCTTGATTTAACTTCTATGTGGAGTACATCATGAGAAACGCTGGACTGGAAGAAACACAAGCTGGAATCAAGACTGCCGGGAGAAATAAAAATAACCTCAGATATGCAGATAACTCCATCCTTATGGGAGAAAGTGAAGAGGAGCTAAAAAGCCTCTTGATGAAAGTGAAAGTGGAGAGTGAAAAAGTTGGCCTAAAGCTCAACATTCAGAAAATGAAGATCATGGCATCTGGTCCCATCACTTCATGGGAAATAGACAAGGAAACAGTGGAAACAGTGTCAGACTTTCTTTTTCTGGGCTCCAAAATCACTGCAGATGGTGACTGCAGTCATAAAATTAAAAGACGCTTACTCCTCGGAAGAAAAGTTATGACCAACCTAGACAGTATATTCAAAAGCAGAGACATTACTTTGCTGACTAAGGTCCATCTAGTCAAGGCTATGGTTTTTCCAGTAGTCATGTATGGATGTGAGAGTTGGACTGTGAAGAAGGCTGAGTGCCAAACAATCAATGCTTTTGAACTGTGGTGTTGGAGAAGACTCTTGAGGGTCCCTTGGACTGCAAGGAGATCCAACCAGTCCATTCTGAAGGAGATCAGCCCTGGGTGTTCTTTGGAAGGAATGATGTTAAAGCTGAAACTCCAGTACTTTGGCCACCTCATGGGAAGAGTTGACTCATTGAAAAGACTCTGATGCTGGGAGGGATTGAGGGCAGGAGGAGAAGGGGACGACAGAGGATGAGATGGCTAGATGACATCACGGACTCGATGAACAAGAGTCTGAGTGAACTCCGGGAGATGGTGATGAACAAGGAGGCCTGGCGTGCTGCGATTCATGGGGTCACAAAGAGTTGGACATGACTGAATGACTGAACTGAACTGAGCTGAATGGCCTCTAAGTGTTCAGGTAAAAGGACAGTTGCACATCTCTCACTTCAAGTCAAAAGTTAGAAATGATTATGCTTAAGGAAGAAGGCAAGTTCAGAGATGGGTCATAAGCTAGGTCTCTCGAGCCAAACGGTTAGCTAAGCTGCAAATGTAAAGAAAAGTTCTTGAGGAAATTAGAAGTGCTACTTCAGTGAATACACAAACGATAAGAAAGCAAAATGGACTTATTGCAGATTTAACTCTCCTCAGTTCTGTGAAGGCTGAGGCAGGTGCAGAAGCTGCAGAAGAAAAGTTTACAGCTGCCAGAGGCTGGTTCATGAAGCTTAAGGAAAGAAGTCACTTCCGTGACAGGAAAGTGCAAGGTGAAGCAGTGAGTGCAGGTGTAGAAGCCTCGCCCAGTCATCCAGGGGTCAAGCAAGGAGAATTCATGAGGGTGGTTACACTAAACGACAGATTTGCACCTCAGGTGACACAGCCTGCTACTGGAGGAAGAGGCCACCTCGGACTTTCATAGAAGAGCAGAAATCAGTGCTTGGCTGCACAGCTACAAAGAACAGGCTGACTGCCTCATCAGGGGCTAATGTAGCTGGTGGACTGAGGCTGAGCCAGTGTCCCCTACCATTCTGAAAACCCTAGGGTGCTTAAGAATCAAATGCTAAGTCTACTCTGCCTGTGCTCCAGTGACAGCACGACAGAGTCTGAGTGACAGCACACGTGTTACGACATAGTTTGCTGAGTGTTGTAAGCCGGCTGTTGAGACCTGCTCCTCAGAGAGATTCCCCTCAAAATATCAGTGTTCACTGACAATATCCCTGGTCAGCCAAGAGTTCTGATGAAGATGCTGAGCAACAGAATGAATGTTGCTTTCATGCATGATAACACAATACCCACTCTGCAGCCCATTGATCGAGGAATAATTTCAACCTTCAGGCCTTATGATTTAAGACTTCCACAAGGCTACAGCTGCCATCAATAGCGATTCTCTGATGGATCTGGGCAAAGTCCACTGAAAACTTTCTAGAGAGGAGTCAGCATTCTAGATGCCATTAAGAACATTTGTGCTTCGTGCAAGGGAAGAGGTCAAAATACCCACAGCTGCAGGAGTGAGGAAGAAGCGGATTTGGAGCCTCATGGACGACTGTGAGGGGCTCAAGACCTCATGGGAGCAAGCGGCTGCAGGTGAGGTACAAACAGCAAGAGAACTAGAAGTGAAGCCTGTAGATGTGACTGAATTGCTCAAATCTCAGGATAAAACTCTAACAGGTGAGGAACTGCTTCTTATGCATGAGCAAAGAAATGGTTTCTTGAAATGGAATTGACTCCTGGTGATAAGGTTGTGAAGACTGTTGAAATGGCAACAAAGGATGTAGAATATGGCATAAACCTAGCTGATAAAGCAGCAGCAAGATCTGAGAGGACTAACTCCAGTTCTAAAAGAAGTTCTCCTGTGGGTAAAATGTTACCGAGCAGCACTACATGCTTCAGAGAAAATGTTTATGAAAGGAACACTCCACTGATGTTGCAAACCTCACTGCGGCCTTATTTTAAGAAACTGCCACACCAACCCCAAGCTTCAGCAACCACCACCTTGATCAGGGAGCAGTTCTCAACACTGAGAAAAGATCCTCCACCAGCAGAAACAGAAGACTTGCCAAAGGCTCAGGTGATGGTTATTGGTATTTTTTTTGCAATAAAGTATTTTTTAATTAGGGTATATACATTGTTTTTTTGGAAATAATGTTGCACATTTAATAAAGAATATAGTGTAAACATAAATTTTATACACATGGGGAAACCAAAACATTTGTGTGACTCACTTTATTGGGATATTCACTTTATTGTGGCAGTCTGGAATTGAACCTTCTGTGTCTTCGAGGTGGGTCTGTATTTCTTTCACACATTTCTACTTCCTCTTTTCAATTTTTCTAACTGTTCTGGTGGGTGAGAAGATTCCAAATGCCTTCTCTGGGCCCTCCTAGACCCCAGAGGCTGTGAGCAAACTGCACTTCTCATGCTCCCTGCAGCGGAGTTCCTCCCTGCGGATCAAAGGCAGAGGGTCTGATTCTGTCCTGCTGCTGCCAAGCACAACATTAACAGACATCTCAGGGCCTGGCCAATCACTGTGAGGGTAAAAGGCAGACATGAGGCATCACGAGAGGAGGCTTTGGAGCTGTGAAGGGCTGGAGTGGGGAGGTCCTCACGGCACCCTGGCTATTCAGTACCACTCGGAGAGTCTGTCCTGAAGTCCTGTATACAGTCTGTTTCCTCACTTTTCCTGGAAGGTCTTTAAGCCTTCTTAAGTCTTTGATGAATCTTTTTCTGTTTAGGTTAAATGGAGTAGATATCCCTGTCACTGAGCCTAACTTCTTCAACATGAAGATTCTCACAAGAAGTAGATTGTGAGGGAAGAGAATGCTATATGCTTTTTCCTCAATCAATCAACAACAACCAAAAAGACAAAAACAAACTCATGAACAAAAAAACTTGTGTTCACTTCTGCATATAATTTTAAGTCTCTGAAAGATGAATGAGATCAGAAACACACCAGTTCACATATCTGTACCCATAGTCCCTTGAGAGCAAGGATCCCACGAAGCTTTTGAACCTATATAATTGCTGAGACGACAGAGGAGAAAATCTGTAAGAAATATTACTTATGTGTCAACAACTATAGAGTAACTACATGGTAGCACATCCTGAGAAAATGAACGACACACACAATTAAAAAAGGTGTATCCAGAGTTTTTCTTTCCTTCTCTCTATTGCTTAGTGCAATTTTCATGAGACAACCACCACTAAAATACATCTCAGCTAATAATAACAAATTTTCATAAAAAAACAGTATTTCTGGTGCTTAAAAAAAAGGGGAGTCTTACTATTTGGAAACTAGTAGTTAAAATACCTAGGTGTTATCTGGCCAAACAATTTATTTTAAAAAGTATTTGAGAAGGCACATTCTTTTAACACCATAGTCACAGATCATAGAAACCATAGCATCTAGCACCAGAGATGCATAAAACAAACAGTAAACCATTTAGAGGAGCCTTTTTGTGCAGAAATATCCTGAAATGTTTCAGAGGACACAAGGGTGCAGGCACGTGGCCGGGAGGCCCAGCAGGGCAGGTGGAGGAGGGGAGACAGTCCCAGGAGGGCAGCACAGATGCGAGGCTGACAGTGTGCTCGCCCAGAAACTGTGGACAACAGTGAGTGACGAACGGCATCTCCAGAGAGATGGCGAGTATGACAGTGAAAGCCATCTCAGAGACAAGGAGTATAAGACAAACATCATCTCTGGAAAAATGGTCGAGCACGATCGTGAAAGCCGTCTAAGAGACAGGTGAGTGCAAGAGCTAAAGAGAGCTCTGTGTACAGAACAATGCTGAGACAGGCCGTCTTCCTCGGACTACAGATGACACCTGCCCATGGTCAGGGCTACACAACAAACACTCCAGAACCAGGTACTCCTCTTGCTAGAGCCTCTCTATCTGACCCTGGCTACTGAAGCTGGCAGCAACCCTATGATGCTTTAAGCGGAACCTGCATTCTCTTTTAAAAAAATTATTTATTTCTGTCCATGCCAGGGTTTGTTGCTTTCTCCAGTTGTGGCGAGTGGGGGCTACTCTCTAGTTGTGGCACATGGCCTTAGTTGCCCCAGCTCAGTTCAGTTGCTCAGTCGTGTCCAACTCTTTGTGACCCCATGAATCGCAGCACTCCAGGCTTCTCTGCCCATCACCAACTCCAGGAGTTCACTCAAACTCATGCCCATCGAGTCAGTGATGCCATCCAGCCATCTCATCCTCTGTCGTCCCCTTCTCCTCCTGCCCCCAATCCCTCCCAGCATCAGAGTCTTTTCCAATGAGTTAACTCTTCCCATGAGGTGGCCAATGTACTGGAGTTTCAGCTCTAGCATTATTCCTTCCAAAGAAATCCCAGGGCTGATCTCCTTCAGAATGGACTGGTTGGATCTCCTTGCAGTCCAAGGGACCCTCAAGAGTCTTCTCCAACACCACAGTTCAAAAGCATCAATTCTTCAGCGCTCAGCTTTCTTCACAGTCCAACTCTCACATCCATACATGACCACTGGAAAAATGACAGCCTTGACCAGACAGACCTTTGCTGGCAAAGTAATGCCTCTGCTTTTGAATATGCTATCTAGGTTGGTCATAACTTCCCTTCCAAGGAGTAAGCGTCTTTTTAATTTCATGGCTGCAATCACCATCTGCAATGATTTTGGAGCCACCCCCAAATAAAGTCTGTCACTGTTTCCACTGTTTCCGCATCTATTTCCCATGAAGTGATGGGACCAGATGCCATGATCTTCATTTTCTGAATGTTGAGCTTTAAGCCAACTTTTCACTCTCCTCTTTCACTTTCATCAAGAGGCTTTTTAGTTCCTCTTCACTTTCTGCCCCAAGGCATGTGGAATCTTCCTGTACCAGGGATCAAACCCATGGCAGGTGATTCTAACCCACTGTGTCACCAGAGATGTCCTGAACTTGTATTTTCTTAAAATTGTGTTTTCTGGTATCTCCAAACCATTTTCCAACAAAAGAAACTCCTTGGTGAAATGGCTGATTCTAGGATAAGTGCAATAAACACTACACAGTGCCAGAAGTAAGAAAATGCTGAAGACAAAGCACAACCAAACTGAAAATCCACAATGATGGGAGTACATCAGAGAGACAAGGAGTCAGCACAAAGAGCTTCACAGGCTGAAGCTGGAACAATCTGAGCAACAAAATACACAAAATAGTATTGGATTATAATCCAAGTATAAAAAAAATAACGAGTCCATGCTGATCTAAATAAGTGAATAAATACATGAGGAAGAGAAGAACTCCAAGTCAGGACTCCGTGGACATGGATGCCACTGGAACTCGCGCCTCGGGCTGGGGATGTGCAGACCGACTTCTTCCCCAAAGACTCTGGGGGTGGGGGTGGGGTGGGTAGTGGGGTCCCAGGAGACATGGAAACCCCATCAGCCAGCAGTTTCCCCAACAGCAGCAGCAGCGACACATCCTGCTGATGTGTGAGTCCTCACACACGTGCTGCTGCAACCCCCACAACCCCAGTCTAATCCTGACTCATCAGACCACTTCCAGTTAAAAGGATTTCACAGAATACCCGTGTTACCCAGTCCCCCACAAAACTGTCATCAGAAACTGGCAAAGCCATAGAAGCAGTCACAGCCCAGAGGACCATAAAGACACGGGACCATTAAATGTGATGGGCTCCCTGGATAGGGTCGGGGTGGGGGTGGGGGCTGAATAAAAACATTCAGTCCAGGGAAACTGAATAAATGAGGGACTTCAGTTAATTAAAAAAACCCTCTGGGGCTTCCCTGGTGGCTCAGTGGTAAAAGAACCTGCCTGCCAATGAAGGGGACATGGCTTCGATCCCTGAAGGGAGATCCCACTTGCCTCTAAGCCTGTGCTCCAGAGCCCGGCAGCCACAACTATTGAGTCCACCGGATGAAACTATTGAAGCTTAAGTGCCTTAAAGCTTGTGCCTCACTAGCGAAAAGCCCACACAGCAACAAAGACCCAGCACAGTCAGAAATAAAACTAAAAAACAAAACCAAAACACCTCTATATACTTTCAGGAAGTAGTCTATACTGTGGCAGACATGATTTCAGTCCATGCAGATGATGGTGAGTGTCCATGTGTATCCCAGGACCCCTCGCCTAAGCTGAAGCCTTCAGGGCAGCTCTGTGCTCAGCACTACGCAGGAAGGAACAATAATGCTCTATTATATTTTTTCCAGTTTTACTGAGATACAACTGACATATAGCACTGTTTTTCTGGTAGTCGTGTATGGATGTGAGAGTTGGCCTATAAAGAAAGCTGACTGCCAAAGAACTGATGCTTTTAAACTGTGGTGTTGGAGAAAACTCTTGAGAGTCCCTTGGACTTCAAGGAGATCCAACCAGTCCATCCTGAAGGAAATCAGTCCTGGGTGTTCACTGGTAGGACTGATGTTGAAGCTGAAACTCCAATACTTTGGCCACGTGATGCGAAGAGCTGAGTCATTTGAAAAGACCTTGATGCTGGGAAAGGTTGAACATGGGAGGAAAAGGGGACGACAGAGAATGAGATGGCTGGATAGCATCACTGACTCAATGGACATGAGCTTGAGTAAACTCTGGGAGTTGTTGATGGACAGGGAGGTCTGGCATGCTCCACGGGGTTGCAAAGAGTCGGACATGACTGAGCAACTGAACTGAACTGATACAGCATAATGGATGACATTTTTCTTAACTAGTAAGACTACTGTACTACTTTGTTACTGATTTGTGTTTCTAAATTGCTACAGGTTTAGATTTAACCTCATTTCTTGGTCAAGCATTCATGAACTGCTTAGAAAGCTTTCCGGACTGAATTTCTGTTCACAGAGGGACATGCTTTGCTGTGTAGATGGGCTACGCTGCCTGAGCCTGCACAGCCAGCTAGCACGTGTGTGCAACCAGTTTCCACGCCCAGGATGCCGGTCTGCACCATGCCTCCTACTTCCTTACAGGCTCAGAGGCATTTTCTGAAAAGCAGCGCTTCCCACAGGGCTGGCAGCAGCAGGAGGTGACACCGAGGGGCTCAGGGATCTTTACTTTCTTTCTTCATCAAAGAGTTCAGGCAATTTTACCACTGGATACATGACTGACTTTTTGTTTAAAAATCTTTTAGATGCCAAGAAATAATGTTATCAATGTTAATCTTCCAAATACCAGATTACAGCCAGCTGTTTGGACAGGTGTGTTCTTTGCAGTTACTGTGCAGACAGTAACTGCTCACACTCAACTAAAAATGTCACTAGTGGTTTTCTAGTACAGTGCCAGTGCAGGCTGCACCGGAGTGAGTGAGAGTGCTTACGTGGTACCCAGTGGTTCCAAACGGACAGTGTTCTACTCAACTCTGGAATGGGCATACCTTGGCTGCTACACTTAAAATGGCAAACGGCTCAGAGCCACAAGGACTTGGTTCTGAGTTCCAGCTCGGCCTGAGACAAGCTTCGGCCTCCTGCCCCGTCAATGGCCTCCTCTGAGCAATGGGAAACTCACCCCCACCTCTCCCACGTACTGGCCTTTTCCATTGCTGCTGTGCAGAGAGCTATTGGCAGGTACTGCGTGGATATTTTATGTGCTTAATTAGCCCTCAAGTGAAGTGAAAGTTGCTCACTATGTGACCCCATGCACTATATAGTCCATGGAATTCTCCAGCTGAGTGACAAAGGAAGCCCAAGAATACTGGAGTGGGTAGCCTATCCCTGCTTCAGCTGATCTTCCTGACCCAAGAATTGAACTTGGGTCTCCTGCATTGCAGGTGGATTCCTTACCAACCCTGTGGCTCAACTGGTAAAGAGTCTGCCTGCAATGCAGGAGACCTGGGTTCAATCCCTAGGTTGGGAAGATTCCCCTGGAGAAGGAAATGGCAACCCATTCCAGTATACTTGCCTGGAGAATTCCATGGACACAGGAGCCTGGTGGGCTACAGTCCATGGGTCACAAAGAGTCGGACACAACTGAGTGACTAACACATGCACAAAATTAGCCCCTCAAACAATCACACAAAAACACAAGCACTTGGCATACTGTTAAGTTCTCAACTAAGTTCTCTTTTTTTCCTCCTTGAGTACAGAGTGAAAGTGAAATGTTACACAAAGGAAGCAACAATGGTAATAGTGTGCCGACATTCTTTGGGCTAAGAAAAAAAAAAGTCTTATGATTTCAGCTTGAAAGAGGTACCATAAAAAAAGAGAATATACAAAATGATTACACAGTGAACTGAATTAGAATAATTTTTGTATTGCTGGAAATTTTCTATAGATGTCACCATGTTGCTTTTATGGTTTAAAAGTACACAAAAAATACTAACGGACCAGGCTGTTCCTTCCTGTGGCTAGGTTACTTCATGCACAAGATGGGCTGTGAGCACAAGCAACGCAGTGTGCAATGTTGAGCAATGCTGCTCCCAGCGCAGGCCTGCCAAGCCTGGCCCACGCCTGGGCACCACGTGTGACCTCCCCAAGTTGGGAGCAGGTAGAACGCTGCTATCCTTTTGACATAAATATAGGATGGCCGTTCCATTCGGTACTTCACTATCAGCAGAATCAACCACAGTACAGGACATGTCACAATTAAATTAAAACATAATTTTTTATGGGCTGTAATGCAAAAAGTTGTGAAAAAACATTTCCTAACTCCCCTGTCATTTTTCTAAAAATAGTCCATTCCAAAGGGTTTAACGCAAAATATGTTCTGTTTGGGTGTTGGGGAGCGGGATGTGTGTGCAGAATTCTCTTTTACATCTGTGACTCCTGCAAAAATATCTGGCAGTACATTCAGTTCTGTGTCTTAAAACCTCACAGGGACAATTTAAAAATAATATTATAAATGCTCATGGTTATCATCACTTAACTAATCTAAAGCAATGAGACATTTGGCTCTTCAGTTTTCTCAGATCATCCGGAGGTAATGGCTGAATCCTGGATGCTGGTCTCTCTGAAAGACTTCAGTTTGTCAGGGGGTAAATTTCACATAAATCAAGGCGCTGTATTTTACTGGCCTTCCAGAAAGCAAAGGACAATTATAAATGAAAACCGTATGGTGATTCTCTGAATTTTACATAAGTTGTGAACTCTGAAAAATCTAATAAGAATTCTTCATCTGCCCTTCAATCCTTTTCCAAATGTTAGGAACAGATAAATCTAAACTTGTTTTTGAGATACAAATTTCCTTTCACCATTTGCCCTGATATGTCTAATGTGATGACTCCTGAATCCAGTGCTTTTCTGGGCTACTTTTCAGTTTTACCGTATATATTAATATTTGTGAAGTTAAAAAATCCATTAATACATGAAATATGTAACTATGAGGAAGTAAGACCCATGTGATTATGGACAAAAGCCTAAATTCTTACTTTCTGTTTGTACAAGTGCAGTACTGATTTTCCCTAAAATCTACTGTAATGACAAGTTTGCAGCCTGAAGTCCCCACTGTTTCACAGCCAGCAGAGGCTGCAGGGAAGAGCAGACGTGGAGGGGTGGGCCTACCTCCCCTGCCTCAGCCACCCGCCACCCCCACGGGGTTGGCTGGAAGCTTGCTCTAACCTCTGCCCAGCCCCGAGGAGACACCTGACTTCCTGTAGGTAGTCACAGCTGCTTTGCTGGCTCTGAGCCCACAGGTAAGTCAGCAGGTCTGGGCTACACCCCTGGAAGGACCAGTCGTGTCAGACTGGCTGCAGGGTCACCTGGGCTCAGGGGTGCAGGTTTGTGACTGACAAGGAGGATGTGGAGAGCACAAACTGCCACCACTCCGCATGACTCCGCACCCGACTCCGCACCGGTGCATGAGGCTGGACGAGGGCCTGGGTGGTGGACCTGAGGCCCAGACCGCGAGTGGACCAGGTGAGTCTGTGCATCGTTTCCCCCAGCCCCGGGAGGCTGCTCAGACTGTGTGTGACCAGGAGAGGCCACGCATCTCATGCTCGGCCAGGTGGACCCGGAAGCTCATGATGCACCTCAGCACCCACAGGACAACGTGAAGCCTCCAGCCTCCCCGCTGCTTGCCCAGGGCCAAGGCCAAGGGAGTGCCAGGGCTGGCCACTGAAGGTGAGACTGGAATCACACTCTGCTTCCCACTCTCCACTGCTTCACTCAGAATTCACAGTAACAAAGCTTTCACCCATAATTTGATTAACATGTTTTCCTAGTGCTTACTATTCTCCTGTGTTCATTCTCTCACTTGTAAATCATAAATCCTGGTATAAAGGTTTCATGTTTTTACTTACTTTGGCTCACAAGTTTGCTATGCTACCTCTATCACTCTGTAATTCATCACATCTAAAGGCCAAGTACACAGAGATCCCAACATTCCTAAAGTCAGGTCATTTAAGCATGTGACAGGAGCTATTGTATCTGAAAATTAATATATTAACCATTACACACTTTAATTTCACACATTTTTTGTATGTAGTTCAAAGCATATACTTACGTCTTCATCTGTTATTGTGACGAGAAGTGTTAACCATTGCAGAATTTTTACAGATCACTAATAGCTAGATGGAAATAAATGTGTATATATATTCAATTCTACATAGAGAACTGGAAATGGGAAATAAAAAGCATTTTGAATGGAGAGTCTTTATTGGAGAAGGAAATGGCAACCCACTCCAGTATTCTTGCCTGGAGAATCCCCATGGACACTGGACCCTGGGTCGTTGAGTCAGACATGACTGAAGCAACTTAGCAGCAGCAGCACTGAATTCTTCTGCTGCTTGTTTTGGGGAATTAAAGGATAAGCCAATTTAGCTAGCATTCTGAAGTTGCCAAAAATCTGTGGGGCTCAGCTCCTTGATGGATCGGTCTCACTAGAGGCGAGAAAATACGTTCTTTCAAACCTGATTTATCAGCAGAAGTGAGCTTCTTCGGCTTGTGAAATGATGATGTCATGAAAACACAGGGGCTGAGGGTTTTCCTCTGACAGTGGCAGCAGCTGCTGGAGGAGATGCAGGCCCCTCTCACAATCCAGACTTGTCCTTGGTTTCTCCTCATGTGCCTCTCTTGCCCAGAGCAGACTCTGACAGGGTCAGAGACCTGGTAGCTACACTGGTCAGGCGGGGCTTCCCCTGTAGCTCGATTGGTAAAGAATCTGCCTGCAATGCAGGAGACCTAGGTTTGATCCCTGGATTGGGAAGATCCCTTAGAGAAGGAAATGGCAACCTACTCCAGTATTCTTGCCTGGAGAATCCCATGGACAAAGGAGCCTGGCGGGCTGCAAGTCCATGGGGGTCGCAAGAGTCGGACATGACTTAGTGAATGAAACCACCACCACCGTCAGGGTGGTGCCCGGGGCTGGACTGTCATTCGCCTCGCTGGGTTGTTCAGGGGATTAAATGAGGTAGCAGAGGTGAGGAGCCTGCTTACAGTGGGGCTTCGCTGTGCTCTCAGTTGTGGAACAGAGTCAGCGAGGATGGTATTTCAGGCTCTTGCCATTATTCACCTCAGCCTTTGAGGTGTGAACGCACCTGTGGACAAGAATGCCAGAGAACAGAACAGACAGGCTGGCCCCACTAAAACTTTATTTACAAAGAGAGGGGGCAGGATGAATTCAGCCCACATCTATTTCCATCTAGCTATTAATGATCTCTAACAAGTTAAACTCTGCCTTCAGTCAGAGTTCGGCCCATGAAAAGCTACAGCGATACAAACAGCTGTGTTTAACTTATCCAGAAATGGCTGGGTAAAAGACTCTCTCCCCCAGTTAGATGATGATTCCTTGCTGTGGGAAGAGAGAAAACCACTCTCTCCACCCAGTTTCTCTAACACCAATGGGAAATGTCCGCGCTCTCCTCACAGGCGTCAGCCCAGAGAGCACGATCTATGAAGGACAGCTGGCTTCACAGGAGAGCTATCTGTATTTTCTGTTTTCAAGGGTGATTTGAACAGCTCCCAGGGACTTCCTATGTTTTCACGGAACCTCTCTAAATCACATCCCATGACAGACGAGAGGGTGAGCTCATGTAAACACGGTCGCAGCATCATGAGTAACAAAATCTCTTTCCACCAGAGGCCCTTTATCCTGCGTAAGAGACCTGTGCAGTAACAGCAGCCCCGGCTTCAGTTAACCAGCTACAGCTGACTGGATGCTATAAAAAGAACTAACAAAAACATGAACCCTGCCTCTCACCCCACTTGAGCCAGTGTGTCAAGGCTGCTCAGCCCTTTCCAAACACTGTGAATGAAGCGGCTGAGCTTGGGTCTCTCAGTTGTTTGCTGAACAGTGTGGGCAGGAACCACTGAGCAGAGGTGGGGAGGGAAGGAACCACAGATCCATTAGCACCTGGGGCCAACATTCCGCCTGATCCCAGACTTAGCTCTGTAACATACAGGGGGCAGAGAAAACTTTCAAACGCAGAGCTAGAGTACTCTGAGCAATTTTTAAAGCACACACACTTTGAGTACTTAGGTTTATGTTGTGAAAAATTGATCATTAAATCTGGGATAAATTAATGCCTTATCATATATTCTGAGCCTCATGACTCAGCTGTTAAAGAACCTGTCTACCAATGCAGGAGAGGTAAGAGACATATGTTAGATCCCTGGGTTGGGGAGATCCCCCTGGAGAAGGACATGGCGGCCCACTCCAGTATTCTTGCCTGAAGAATGCCATGGACAGAGGAGCCTGGCAACCACTTGACCTCTGGGTCGCAAAGAGTCGGACACTACTGAGCGACCAACCATCTCATTCTCTGTTGCTCCCTTCTCTTTCTGGCCTCAGTCTTTCCCAGCATCAGCGTCTTTTCCAGTGAGTCGGCTCTTCACATCAGGGCCAAAGTATTGGAGTTTCAGCTTCAGAATCAGTCCTTTCAATGAATATTCAGGGTTGATTTTCTGTAGGATTGACCGGTTTGATCTTGCTGTCCAAGGGACTCTCAAGAGTCTTCTCTAACACCACAGTTTGAAAGCATCAATTCTTCAGCGCTCAGGCTTCTTTATGGTCCAACTCTCATATCCATACATGTCTACTGGAAAAACCATAGCTGTGACTCTATGGACCTTTGTCGGCAAAGTGATGTCTCTGCTGTCTAGGTTGGTCATAGCTTTTCTTCCAAGGAGCAAGAGTCTTAATTTCGTGGTTGCAGTCACCATCCACAGTGATTTTGGAGTCTAAGAAAATAAAATCTGTCACTGTTTTCATTTTTCCTCCAACTATTTGCCATGAAGTGATGGGACTGGATACCATGATCTTAGTTTTTTGAATATTGGGTTTTAAGCCAGCTTTCATGTATTTTAAAAAATTATACCTCATGTAGAGTAATAAATTGCTTCTCAAGTAATTATAAAAAGGCAACACATTTACTTATATTGTTTTCGCATAATAAGTACTAGTGTGTTTTGAGAGTTTATATTCACAAAATTAAATAATGAAAAAATATAGCTTCATAAAGAGAAATTAACACCTGTTAAACTTCAGAAATGTGCACTGCACAGCCTATCATCCTTGGTGGTATTCTATTACAGTTTGTGAAAAACCAGTAATTCAAGGGATTCAGATTTCAAATAAATTCAGTTTATGTTTCCTTCAAGACTAAATAAAGCAGTTAAATTGTTTTAGTTGAACTGGATGATAAGAAAAGACGTCATGGATAGATATATCTCAGCTGTAGAAAATGAAAGGAAGATCGCTTACTAATTTAAAAAACCCAGCTGAACCAATCAACTAGAAATGACACATGGGAGGAATTCTGATTCAAACACAAATCACAGATATAAAAGTGTGTAACTCTGTCACCTGGCACTCTCCATGTTAGCACCTGTGACAGCAAGGCCCACTGAAGCCTCAAGAAGTCCTCTGAGGACTCGCACACTCTGCAGATGCTCAGCTGCCCTGTGGACCATGCATGGTGCTGCCTATTTCACCCACACAGCCTCCTGGCACCAAGCATGTACACAGATGCCCCGACACACACAGGACATTCTCACCTTAGAGTCTCCAACCCCCACGTGAGATCGAGGACCATTCAGGGCGAATCTGGGCACAGAGGTGACTCGTGCAAGCTTCCGTTCTGTTATTGCCATTTTTTGCACTGCAGGGTGATGCACCACAAGAGGCTCACTGAAGATCCACTAACTGACCACTCCTCTGCAGCACGCGTCCATCATCCCCCTGACCTTCTGCCAACTGACCACTCCTCTGCAGCACAGGTCCATTGTCCCCCTGACCTTCTGCTAACTGACCACTCCTCTGCAGCACAGGTCCATCATCCCCCGACCTTCTGTTAAATGATCACTCCTCTGCAGCCCGGGTCCATCATCCCCCCGACCTTCTGTTAAATGACCACTCCTCTGCAGCCCGGGTCCATCATCCCCCCGACCTTCTGCTAACTGACCACTCCTCTGCAGCACAGGTCCATCATCCCCCTGACCTTCTGTTAAATGACCACTCCTCTGCAGCACGGGTCCATCATCCCCCTGACCTTCTGCTAACTGACCACTCCTCTGCAGCACAGGTCCATCAGCCCCCTGACCTTCTGTTAAATGACCACTTCTCTGCAGCACAGGTCCATCAGCCCCCTGACCTTCTGTTAAATGACCACTCCTCTGCAGCATGAGCCCATCATCCCCCTGACCTTCTGTTAACTGACCACTCCTCTGCAGCATGGGTCCATCATCCCCCCAATCTTCTAAAGGAAGACAGAGGGTCTTCTGATGGCCAGAGTAAAGCCTTCTCAGCACACAAGTATGTTTGCGGGGGAAAGAATCCCAACTCTGTACTTTCCACACAGAAATGAACATGAATAATAAATGACATCAAAGACGACCAACTCAGAAATCTGGCTCACATATCACTTTGCTCTGAGCCTATAAAAGTCACAAGCGTTCTTGGTCCAGTCTCCCTCCAATACCAATGGAGAAAACGGAATGCTCTAGCTTTGTCATTATCCAACAGGAAGTAAAACATAAAGCTAACTTTTAAAAACTAATGTCACAGTGTAGAAACCTGATAAACAGTACTTCAGCCAGCTTGTGGGTCAACAAGAGCAGAGGTTCAGTCATGCTGACAGGGTGCATGCACCTTGACATGACGTGCTGAGAATGGCTCTTCACCTGTGATCTTCCTCCCCAAACCCATACTGGCCTAAACATCAGGAGGACACAAAACAAGGGATATTCTACCAAACACCTAGCCAGTAATCCTTACAACTAGCAAGGTCATCATAAGAAAGCAGATCTATGACAGTGACAGTCTGGAGTAGCCTAAGAAGACGTATCAGCTACATGTAGTATGGTCTGTGGATGGAATCCTAGACCAGAAAAAGGACATTAGGGAAAATCTGAGGAAATCTAGTAAAGTATAAGTTATTAATAACAGTATCATTATTGGTTCAATAAGCATGAGATTGCATGATAATAATGATATTAAAAATAGCCTGAAACTTATATAAACATATAATATTATAAATCAACTATAGCTCAATTAAAAAAATAGAGGAACCTGTGTATGGGATATATGGGACCTCTTTGCAAATCTAAAACTATTTTAAAATAAAAACTGTATTAAAATCAATTTTAAGAAAAGCAAAGCTAAGTGCATGCTTGTAAACTCCCATTATAGAGAGTATTATTGCAGAGAAGGATCAAATACAACAGAAGTAGTTCCATAACCTGGTGACTCAAAGCAATTATTTTAATAATCTGGTTATAATACCTCCTCTACTAAGAATCACAATGTTAGTAACTTTTCGGATTCCTAACCTTAAAATGTATAATCACAAAAAGTTGGATTAGGCTGTGCAAAAAAGCATCTGACAAGATCCAACACTCTTTCATGATAAAGATATTCAACAAACTAGGAATAGAAGGGAACTTCCTCAACCTGACATAGGACATACATGAAAAATCCACAACCAACATCAGACTCAGTGGTGAAAGATCAAAGTTCCCCCTAAGATCAGGAACAAAGTGAAAATACCTTTTCTTGCTACTTCCTTTTAACTGTTGTACTGGAAACTGCACCCAGAGCAATTAGGTAAAAATAAGAAACAAATGACAAATATACTAGAAAGGAAGAAGGAAAACTAGTCTTCAGACTAGTTACAATAGTTGTTATTAAAAGAAAGACAGTAACATGTGTTGGGGGTGTGTGGAGACATCACAGTCCTGATACAGGAATATGAAATGGTGCATCTCTGGTGGCTCCTCAGAGAGTTGAACACAGAATTACCATATAGCCCAGCAATACTACTCCTGGGGATATGCCCAAGAAAAATTAAAATATCTGTTCCCAAAGACTTCTAGAAAGATGTTCACAGAGCATCATTCATCACAGCCCGAAGTGGAAAAAAACCCAAATGTAAATCAGCTGATGAGTGGGTAAGCACAAATGTGAAATATCTATCCACTGGAATATTTATTCAGCTATAAGGACAGAAGGCTCCAACATGGACAAACTTTGAAAACATGATGCTGAGTGAAAGACACCAGGCACAGAAGTCCACACACTGTGAGGACTCCATTTACACGAAATGTCCAGGACAGGTGGAGACGTAGAGACAGAAAGCAGGGCTGTGGTTGCCAGGGGCCGGGGGTGGGGAGGCTCATAAGAGGGACTGATAATGGGCGCAGGATATGCTGGAACCAAATAGAAGTGGTAGCTGCATGACACTGTGACGAAGTAAGTATCATTGAGCTGTATGCTTTAAAATGGTTAGTTTTATGTGAATTTCACCTCAATCCAAAAAAAAACTTTTTTAAGAAAAGGTGACGTGGACACACAGAATCCATGTGTTCTAACAGGCATTCAGGGAACCGGTCCCACAGTGTACAATTCCTCCCCAGGCAGTGATGGAAACAGCCCCTCCTCGTGTAAACTTCCAGGCGGCCTGAGAGCCCTGAGAGGGGCTTCACTGCTATACTTCAGTCCCAGGTTTGGTCTCTGCTCCACTCTTCATCAACCTGCCCCACTCCAGAACAGAGCACCAACTCTTCCTTAGGAAGCACCTGGAAGAAATTCCAAGTTTAAACATAAACAGACTCTGGCAGACTGTCCCCATGTTGGATGACACTAGCTACCAAATATGCTGTAGCCCTGGTACAAAGCATGTCACTGTAGGAATCTCATTCTGGCCTTTTCTGAAGAGAAAATGACGCAGTAATGAGCAGAGTGAAAACCGGAATTACTTGCTTTTGAAAGATTTAAAGATAAAATTTTCCAGTGTCTTTGCTATCACTGCAGTTTTCTTCTTTTTGCAGCTTCCAGAAAAACAGGTCTTCGAAGAACGTCTATGGTCTCCAACACACCGGGGTCCTACTGCCGCTTCTCTGGGCGTAGATTCGTGGTGCAGAGCCTCCTAGGCCACCTCCCAGTTTTCCAGTTTAGTTCAGTTCAGTCGCTCAGTTGTGTCTGACTCTTTGCGACCCCATGAATCGCAGCACGTCAGGCCTCCCTGTTCATCACCAACTCCCAGAGTTCACCCAAACTCATGTGCATCAAGTCAGTGATGCCATCCAGCCATCTCATTCTCTGTCGTCTCCTTCCCCTCCTGCCCCCAATTCCCTCCCAGCATCAGGGTCTTTTCCAATGAGTCAACTATTCACATGAGGTGGCCAAAGTATTGGAGTTTCAGCCTCAACATCAGTCCTTCCAATAAACACCAGTTTTCCAAGAGGCTGTGTAAGTGGTGTGATGGTCTTGGTCTCTAAGTCATATTCAACTCTTTCTGACTGCAGGGACCATAGTCCGCCAGGCTCCTCTGTCCATGGAGTTTTCCAGCAAGAATACTGAAGTGGTTGCCATTTCCTTCTCCAGGGGATCTTCCCTGGAGTATGTCCCAGGGATCAAACCCACATCTCCTGCTTCTCCAGTTCTGGCAGGAAGATTCTTTGCTGCTGCGCCACCAGGGAAGCCCCTGGTTTAAGTGGTGAGACGTTGGGAAATGTGGCTCTTCTCTTTCCACTCCCCTACGTGTAGCTGGCCTGGTCCTCTCCGCTCCCTCTGTGTTCAGACTCCACCACGGGGAGAGGAAAGACAGGCCAGGATACAGCCGAAGACCCCACAGAGCAGTGGGCTGACAGTAAGGGCTACTCTAAGCCCAGAGACTGGCCCAGCCAGCTGCCCCTGCATGACTCAGACCTTCTCTCCTTCATTCAAGTCATGGGTTCCTTCCTCCTCACTAAGTTTCATTAAAATGCTGTTTTCATCCTTTCATCTTCTACCTGTAGGGGCTTGCTTCTATCTTGATTTCTTAACTTAGCTCTGCATTAATTGTAACAAATGCTTTAAAACCTTCAGTCATTCGCAACAGGTTTTTTTTCCCCCTCTTGATGAACACCCTACACCCAGAGCAGCTCTTACCCCTTCCTTGCTTCCTCCCTAGAAGCCCCCTGCCTGCTGCTTTATACTGAATGACCCCCTGCAGGGGCCTTGAGTCTTTCCTGAAGCACAATGTCCCTGGCAATTCAGAAAACCACCCACCCTAAGCCTCCTCATAGGTCTCTTTAGAGGAATGACGGCTCCGTGCTCCGCTGTGCCCACAGCTTGGTTAGTCCTGCCTGCAGACGGCAACACAGCCAGCCATGCACTGCACCCTCAGCTCCTCACCCACGGCTGTTTCTCCCATCCCCACAGGCTGCCTTCATGGTCCTGTACCAAAACCAATGAATTAGTCCTTGACCTCAGATGGTTAAACGGGGGCAGTGAAATTCTAAAACATGTATGGGCTGATTTTGAAAGTAATGACAAGCACCAGTACACAACACCTGGCTGTTACCCTCACTATACAACAAGCACTGTCTAGATGCCCTTGTATCCATCCCTCTCTCTTTTTGTATCTGTGCAAATAAACAAGAAGGTTCAGAATGTTTTCATCACTGCCAGGCCAACTGATCCAGAAGAGACCAGGGATCCTTGTTCACAGTGTCTCTCTCTTCCCAAGAATGGTTTTGGAGGATACGTTTGCTGCAGTTTTCTGTGGCACATGGCACTCATCAGGCTCAAGCTAATTAGAACTTCAAGGCCAAGAAATGAGCACAATGAGGGCAAGCCTCCCAAGACTGCCAGCTGGCTACCCCAAGTGCTCTGGGTCCAACAGCAGCTGGGAGGCAGGGTGGAACAGGTCCACGTGACAGAGGCGAACAGGGAGAGGGGGCGGCAAGCGTGGCCGCCCAGCTGGAGTGGGAGGTCAAGTCCGGTCTCTCTGATCTTGCCCCTCTGTGCGTCTGGCTGCAGAGGCATGTAGGGCCGAGTGTTAGCATCTGTTCCCCTCTCCCCATGCCCCCCACCCCGATGCTGCCGGCTGGCACCTTGTCTCCCATGGCTCCACTCTGCGCTGTCCTCTAAGAGCACACATTCCAGAGTGCTGTCTGGCTCACAGGAAAGTTCTAGCGTGATCACAGCACAGCTCCAGATCAAGCTGCAGGCACGAGAGGGTGGGGGTGCAGACCATCAGAGGTCTCCAGCCTCTTTAAGGAATAGAAGTTTCCAGAGAAAGGAGGTCAGGAACAGGCAGAAAATTCCACGCCTTTTATATAGGGCCACCTTGAAACCATTCTTGATCTTGATGGATAACAGGTGCTGGAAAATCACCAAGGTCAGACTAAAAAGCAAACTCTGAACTATGGATACACGCACCACAGTCGTCTGGCTATGAATCTGGAAAATTACTCTTGCTATCTTCATCAGGTTATGAACATTTTATTTTCTTTTTTTAAAAATTTATTTATTTATTAAAAAATACTTTATTCTACTTTACAATACTGTATTGGTTTGAACATTTTATTTTCCTAAATATCTGTACTCATATCACTAGGCTGTTGCCATTCCTTTTGATTTTTTCCTTCAAGTGTATCACTGGTTTAATATATAAAAAAGAACAAGGGAACTTTGTTGCTATTTCATATTATCAATAAGCTCATTAAGGATACATATACACATTCAAGGTACATGTATGCTGTAACTATAAACAGGATCAACGATATAGGTTGGTATTACACAGTTTAAAGAACATGAACATAGTGCTTTCAAATTATCCACAGCTCTGATTCTACTCTGAAACATTTAAAATTGCAACCAGCTATCTGTAATCTGACACTAGACCAACAAAATGATAAAAGCTTCAAAAGGAGATAAAGGGTAGGAAAATGGATCCATTTTGTGCCATCTAGAAGAGGAGAAATGAAACTCACACAAACCATCATAAATGCCAAGAGAGATACATCTAACTGAAAAAATATTTAGGGATATATAAATATAGATATAGTAGGCACAGTATGTGTACCAGGAGGCAATAATAAATATTCCTACACATAATCCTTACCCGCAAGAAGGTGACAACCTTCCAGTAAAGAATGACACTTCTGTAACTAACTTCAATACAAAGGACTACAGCTGTCATAAAGCAAACAGTGTTAAGAGTATATGCTTGGCACCAGGCATTTTATAAATCTTATCTCACTGAATCTTCAAAACAATTATACAAGACTGACAATGACGTTACTAACTACATGGGGCTGTTAAGGAAAAAATGAAGAGAGTCAAGACTGTCTATCTACCTATCTTTAACCAAGAAATACAGCTAGTAGGTTAGCAAAGCTCAGATTCAAACCCACACCTGCCTGCTTTCAAAATTTGCTTTTTTTTTTTCCATTCTAATGCACTGATAAAGAGACTATTTCCATGGCTAAAACCAGGAGAGACTTGGCAGGGCAAATGGCATACAACCATAGTGAAGTCTGCATAGGCCTCAACAGACTGAGAAAATGAGCTGGGGATGAGCTACTGTGAAAACACCACACCATTAAAGAACCATTTTGGTTTTTCTGCCTCAAGACAATTAAGAGAGCTTTCAGGAAATTAAGAAAGAAAAAGAAATAAGATACATCCAGATTGAAAATGAAGAAGTAAAACTATCTTTATTCAAAGACTACATGATTTTATGTATGAAAAATCCTAAGGAAACCACTAAAAAACTATGACAGCTAACAAACAAATTCAAACAGACTTCAGAGTATGGGCCAATATATAAAAATCACCTTCATATCTACATATTAGCAGTAAACAATCTGAAATTAAGGAAACTACTTCATTTACAACAGTATAAAAACAGACAATACTCCGGTATAAATTTAACGGCTGAAAACTATAAAGCACTGCTGAAAGAAATGAAAGATCTAATTGAAAGACATCCCATGTTTATGGATCCAAAGACTAAATACTGATATGACAGCAATTTTCTTCAAATTGACATACATATTCAACGCACTGTCTATCAAAAACTCAGTTGATTTACTGCAAAATAAATAACAATTAACAAGCTGATTCTAAAACTCATACGTAAATATAAAAGACTCAGAATTCTGAACATAATCTTAGAAAAATACAGTTAGAGGACTTATACTTCCTGATTTTGAAACATAGTATAAACATAGAGTAACTCAGATCACCGCAGTGCTAGCATAGAGACATGCAGACAGAGCAAAGGGGGAGAAATGTGAGTTTAGAAATAAACACATGTACAGTCAACTGATTTTTGACAAGGGTGCCAAGAAAATCCCATAGACAAAGAGTAGTCATGTTAGCATGACTGTGAGGCTGGACCACACCATAAACAAAAATCATTCAAATGGATCACAGACCTAAATAGAAGAGTAAACCTATTAAATCTTAGAAGAAAATACAGAAGTAAACCTTCATAACCCTGGATTAGGCAATGGTTCCTTAGATGCAACACCAAAAGCACAAGCAACCAAATAAACAAGCAAAAAGATAAACTGGACATCACCAAAATTATAAACTTCTGTTTCAAAGAGAGCTATAAAAAAGTAGGGGAAAAAAATCCCACCAGATAATGGCAGAAAATATTTGCGAATCATACATATGAGACTTATATACAGAATAAAGAACTCTTATAATTCAACAAAAAAGAACAAATAAGGCAAAGGATTTAAACTAGCATTTCTCCAAAGTATACATATGAGCAAGATACATGAAAAGATGCTCAACACTGTTACTCCTTAGGGAAACATAAGTCAAAGCCGCAATGAGATACAGCTTCATACCCACTAGGATGGCTGGAGGAAAAGCCCGCAATGAGATATGGCTCCATAACATTAGGATGGCTGTTAGAAAAAGACCATCACAAGTGTTGAGCACGACGTGGAGGAACTAGAGCCCTCACACAGCACTGATGGGAATGTAAAATGCTGCAGTTTCTTTCAGCTCAGTTCAGTTCAGTCACTCAGTTGTGTCCGACTCTTTGCAACCCCATGAATCGCAGCATGCCAGGCCTCCATGTCCATCACCAACTCCCAGAGTCCACCCAAACCCATGGGCATTGTGTTGGTGATGCCATCCAACCATCTCATCCTCTGTCGTCCCCTTTTCCTCCTGCCCCTAATCTTTCCCAGCATCAGGGTCTTTTCAAATGAGTCAGCTCTCTGTATCAGGTGGCCAAAGTATTGGCATTTCAGCCTCAGCATCAGCCTTCCAATGAACACCCAGGACTGATCTCCTTCAGAATGGACTGGTTGGATCTCCTTGCATTCCAAGGGACTCTCAAGAGTCTTCTCCAACACCACAGTTCAAAAGCATCAATTCTTCAGCACGCAGCTTTCTTCATAGTCCAGCTCTCACATCCATACATGACCAGTGGAAAAACCATAGCCTTGACTAGATGGACCTTTGTTGGCAAAGTAATGTCACTGCTTTTCAATATGCTGTCTAAGCTGGTCATAACTTTCCTTCCAAGGAGTAAGCATCTTTTAATTTTATGGCTGCAGTCACCATCTGCAGTGATTTTTGAGCCCCCAAAAGTAAAGTCTGATACTGTTTCCACTGTTTCCCCATCTATTTCCCATGAAGTGATGGGACAGGATGCCATGATCTTCGTTTTCTGAATGTTGAGCTTTAAGCTAACTTTTTTCACTCTCTTCTTTCACTTTCATCAAGAGGCTTTTTAATTCCTCTTCACTTTCTGCCACAAGGGTGGTGTCATCTGCATATATGAGGTTATTGATATTTCTCCCAGCAATCTTGATTCCAGCTTGTGCTTCTTCCAGCCCAGCGTTTCTCATGATGTACTCTGCATAAAAGTTAAATAAGCAGAGTGGCAATATACAGCCTTGATGTACTCCTTTTCCTATTTGGAACCAGTCTGTTGTTCCATGTCCAGTTCCAACTGTTGCTTCCTGACTTGCATATAGGTTTCTCAAGAGGCAGGTCAGGTGGTCTGGGATTCCCATCTCTTTCAGAATTTTCCAGTTTATTGTGATGCACACAGTCAAAGGCTTTGGCATAGTCAATAAAGCAGAAATATTCTGTTACTGACTGTGCCAAAGCAGTTTCTTTGGAAAACACTAATTCCTCAGAGAATTTAAAAAGAGTTACCATATGACCCAGATATTCCACTCCCAGATATATACTGAAAAATTATGTCCACAGAAAAAACTTGGATTAAAATATTCATAGCAGCACTATTACAAAACAGACAAATCCATAGAGACAAAAGTAGATTAATGGTTGCCATGGCTGGGAGAAGGGAAGTTAGCAGCCAATTGATATGGAGTTTCTTTTTGAGGCAATAAAAATGTTGTAATACTAGAATATGGTCATGACTGACCAATTCTGCAAATATAAAGTATTGAACTGTACAGTGTAAAAGGGTGAATTTTTACAGCAGGTGAATTATATAAAAAGAGGAGATAGAAGTAAGGTAGTTCCAATGCTGACACCTCTTTGTGTACATTAAGAACAGCAAGACCTAGAGCTGTAATTCCATGGACGCGATGCTGTTTTTACCCTTCACAGTACTCCAGAATGTGAACAGAAGGAAGGGCAGAGAACATAATAGGTCTGGATGTCAGTTAGTAGATTCACCAGTAATAAGACAGGCTGTGAAGGAGTCAGGGCTGAATGACCCTGCGATAGCACAAGGACCACCCAGAGCTGTTTGAGAGATCAAACAGGCAAAAGGTAGGAGCTAGGAAGCTGAGATTAGAGGCTTTATTTAAGATTCATGAACACAGAGCTAATGATTAAGAGAAGACTTGAATTTACGGAGAGCACAGGTAAGTAAGGAAAACCTGAGGAATGGGCTGTGACATCATTTATGAGGAGACATTAAGAAAATGATGCTCTGCTCTTCTATCTTTGCATCACAATAAAAATACTCAAACCACTGAAGAGGAGTGATTCCAATTTTTCTACAATATGAAGAATATAAAGTACAGGTAACAATAACAATCTATGAACATGTGTTGCTGCACAGGTCGATCGATACAGTCACTGCACAGACTGGTGGAGTGTGGGGGACACGGAAGAGCACGTGGGGTGGCCTATGTGTCCTGGTGAGGAGGAGCGATCATCCTCCTTTTGCACTCTCTCCCTGCGGACGTGCATGATTTGCTATTCTGGAGGAACTCCACGCCACTCTGTCTTGATACACACAAGAAGAAAGAAAAATGGTACCTATCTTGGGAGCAAGAAACAGAATGCCTGCACTGTAGTTCTCTTGTGCCAAAGCATCCTCATTCCCTTCTACATCAATAAGACCTTGCTATCAAAACCTGTTCACGCTCCTTGCATCCCACCCTCTTCCATGCCCAGGGAGCTAGCTTCCACCGTCCTCCCACCCCCTCGGCAACTCCTTAGTTCAGTAAGGCACCCAGGAACTTCACTTGGCGTCATGTCACCTTGTCAGGCATCTCTGCAGCATCAGATCAGCTGCCCTCTATCACCTGAGGCACTGCCCCATGACGCAGTCCTGCCACAACCAGCCCTTCCCCTCCAGGCTCCCCTGTGCTCCCTCGTCTACCCGTCCTCCAGTGCTGCAGGACCTGGAGTCTTGAAGGCAATGTTTTCCTTCCTTGGTGTCTGCCATGTCCCCAGTGCCCTGGCTTTAGACAGTCTCTGCCTGTGATGGAACAGCTCTGAAGGTGTAAAGGGAGAAGGGCCGAGGGCATCTTGCTCTCTCTCCAGGCCCCAGGACCTCTGGAATCTGGCACCATGGACAAATGTACTCTTCAATTAGCCACACACGAATGCACATACAAATACACAGACTGGCAAGCTGGAGGCTAAAAATCCCTTAATACTGACCTCCAAGCTAAAGTCTTCCCTGACTGTGAGATCTGTTTATCCAGACTGTTCACCTGACACCCTTTCCTGGATGCCTCAACGGAATCTCAAACTGAACAGGCCCCAGACTGAATCTGCCTGCGAAGCACTCTTTCTATTTCCTTCTGCCTTACCACTCCCAACCCTCCATCCAGTCACGCGCACACGAGAAGTGTCTCCATTTCCCTGCGGCATCGTGTGAGATGGAAGCCTGGTCTGTGCTGGGCCAGGCAGGAGCTTCCTCGGGGCCTCTCTGCTTCCACTGGGGCTATGCTCCACGCCCTCTCGTTCCCAAACCATTTCCGTCCCACAGCTGATGTGTCTGTCGGACAGGCACACCCGTGGCCCACACTCGCTTGCCACTCTGCCACCTCCTTCCTTTTTGGAGCTCTCGAAGGACCCCCACACCCCCCCGCCTCCATGGGTACTTCTCTTTCATCTCTTTTTCATCCAATATCCTCTGAGCTTTCCAGCGTCACTTAAGTAGCACTGCCTCAGAACACGGCCCTTCGATCCATAAACTAAGTTCTGTCGACTCACTGTCTCTCAGAGTATCCCATTTGTTCTCACCAAGCCCTGAGCACAACTTAAAATCATAAATGTCTTTGCTTTCAATTAGTTTATTTAGGACTCCCTCACCAGACAATGCTCTGTGAGCACAGGACAATGCCTAGTTTTGTCAACTATGTAGAACCAGAACCCAACCCAGGACCAGAGAAAGTGAAGAGAGGAAGAAATCTAAGCCAAGAGACTTAAGTAAGGGTCAAAAGATGAAAAGAGAATAAAATGTCAAAGTAGAGAGAAAGGAAAATGTTTTTCTTTCCTGAGTTTAGTTCAATGAATTTCCATGAAACTAAAATGCAACTTATGGAGAAGGAAATGGGAACCCACTCCAGCATTCTTGCCTGGAGAATCCCATGGACAGAGGAACCTGGGAGGCTACTGTCCCTGAGGTCACAGAGAGTTGGAAATGACTGAGCAAAACATAACATTAGTTCAGTTCAGTCACTCATTGTGTCTGACTCTTTGTGACTCCACGGACTGCAGTACTCCAGGCTTCCCTGTCCATCACCAACTCCCAGAGCCTGCTCAAACTCATGTCCATCGAATCAGTGATGTCATCCAACCATCTCATCCTCTGTCGTCCCCTTCTCCTCCTGCCCTCAATGTTTCCCAATATCAGGGTCTTTTCCAATGAGTCAGTTCTTCCCATGAGGTGGCCAAAGTACTGGAGATTCAGCTTCAGCATCAGTCCTTCCACTGAATATTCAGGACTGACTTCTTTAAACATTGACTGTTTTGATCTCCTTAGACTCTGAAAACTCTTCTCCAACACCACTGTTCAAAAGCATCAATTCTTCTGCGCTCAGCTTTCTATACGGTCCAACTCTCACACCCATACATGACTACTGGAAAAACCATAGCTTTGACTAGATGGACTTCTGTTGGCAGAGTACTGTCTCTGCTTTTTAATATGCTGTCTAGGTTGGTCACAGCTTTTCTCCAAGGAGCGTCTTTTAATTTCATGGCTGCAGTCACCATCTGCAGTGATTTTTGGAGCTCCCAGAAAGAAAGTCTGTCACTGTTTCCATTGTTTCCCCATCTTATTTGCCATGAAGTGATGGGACTGGATGCCATGATCTTCATTTTTTGAATGCTGAGTTTTAAGCCAGCTTTTTTACTCTCCTCTTTCACTTTCAAATCACGAGACTCTTTAGTTCTTCTTCACTTTCTGCCATAAGGGTGGTGTCATCTGCATATCTGAGGTTACTGATATTTCTCCTGGCAATCTTGATTCCAGTTTGTGCTTCATCCAGTCCAGCATTTCTCATGATATACTCTGCATAGAAGTTAAACAAGCAGGGTGACAATATACAGCCTTGATGTACTCCTTCCCCAATTTGGAACCACTGTGTTGTTCTGTGTCTGCTTCAAACTGTTGCTTCTTGACCTGCATACAGATTTCTCAGGAGGCAGGTCAGGTGGTCTGTATTCCCATCTCTTTAAGAATTTTCCACAGTTTGTTGTGATCCATGCAGTCAAAGGCTTTGACATAGTCAGTACAGCAAAAGTAGATGTTTTTCTGGAACTCTCTTGCTTTTTAGATGATCCAACAGATGTTGGCAATTTGATCTCTACTTCCTCTGCCTTTTCTAAATCCAGCTTTAACAGCTGGAAATTCATGGTTCACATACTGTTGAAGGCTGGCTTGTAGAATTTTGAGCATTATTTTGCTAGCATGTGAGATGAGTGCAATTGTGTGATAAACTGAACATTTGGTATTGCCTTTCTTTGGGATTGGAATGAAAACTGACCTTTTCCAGTCCTGTGGCCACTGCTGAGTTTTCCTAATTTGCTGGCATATTGAGTGCAGCGCTTTCACAGCATCATCTTTTAGGATTTGAAAGAGCACAATAGGAATTTCATCACCTCCACTGGCTTTGTTCATAGTGATGCTTCCTGAGACTCACTTGACTTCACATTCTAGGATGTCTGGCTCTAGGTGAGTGATCAGACCATCATGGTTACCTGGGTCATGATGCTCTTTTTTGTACAGATCTTCTGTGTACTCCTGCCACCTCTTCTTAGTATCTTCTGTTTCTGTTAGGTCCATACCATTTTTGTCCTTTATTGAGCCCACCTTTGCATGAAATGTTCCCTTGGTATCTCCAATTTTCTTGAAGAGATCTCTAGTCTTTCCCATTTTATTGTTTTCCTCTATTTCTTTGCACTGATCAGTGAGGAAGGCTTTCTTATCTCTTGCTATTCTTTGGAACTCTGCATTCAAATGGGTATATCTTTCCTTTTCTCTTTTGCCTTTAGCTTCCCTTCTTTTCTCAGCTCCCTTCTTTTCTCGGCTATTTGTAAGGCCTCGTCAAACAACCATTTTGTCTTTTTCCATTTCTTTTTGGGGGATGGTCTTGATCCCTGCCTCCTGTACAGTGTAACAAACCTCAGTCCATAGTTCTTCGGGCACTCTGTCTATCAGATCTAATCCCCTGAAACAGTTAAATACGAAGGGTCTGTCCCTCCAGGCTTTTGCCCAAATGCAAAACCACTGAGCCAGTTCTATGAATTCAATGCCCTCACGAAAGACAATAAATGTTTCTGCAGTGACAGGCTAGAAACAATGTGTGTCTCTGAGGGATAAAATTATCTGTCCCTAAGTTAAGCATCTCAAGGAAAAAGGAAGTGATGGTTTCAGAAAGGGAGGAAGAAAGTCAATCAGCACGGACAGGGAGGAGAGTGGTCTAGGCGCCACTCTGCCAGGAGGGGTTGCGGCGGGCGGCCCACTCCTGCGCTCTCTGCTGCACTTCCTTCCAGTAGAAACTAGCGCTCCCCTGGGTTAAGAAGCCTGTGGTCTGATTAGTCATACGTTCACCTAGCAGTCATCCAGCATGCAGTGGGTCCAGGTAAAAGTGTGTTCTGGCTCTGAACAGACTTCCTGCTTACTGTTTAGGGAGTGCTTTGGGCCTGTCTTCTGTTACTTTTGATTGAATGATTTATAAAACTAAAGTTCATGTGGCTTACTCTGATATACAACACCTTGAGAAACCAAGTAGAAATGTTTTTTTTTTAATAGCGTGAGTTAAAAGAAGTCATTCAGAAGAACAACGGACAGCAGACTTACATATGACATTTCTGACATCTAACGTAAACTTTCGCTAATGTTTCACAGCTCAGAGGATAAATCTATCTGACCCTCTTCAGGACTGGCAGGCCTCAAATAAATTTCTCTTAATTTCAAAAGTGACAAAAATTGGGCTGTATGCCATCAGAAGCTAAGCTGTGACTGATCTCATAAAAGTGACATGGCTAGATTGCTGGGAGCAGACAGACAAAACACGGTCAAGGTGCCAAGTTAGACACAGAGTCATCACGGTGTTTCCTCAGGGGCGCATCTGACCTGGTTGGGCAGGAGGGGAGAATCACTGTAGCAAGAGTCCCAGAAAACAGACTTGCTTCTGTTTATGCCCAGGCACAGGCCTCAGTTTACTCTGACATGGCAATTTCTGGCTCTACGGAAACACGTGGTGCTCAGAGAAGACGTCAGTTCACTGCTGGAGCAGAGGTGCTTGGGGAAAAGCAGGTGAGCTAACTCAGGGGAGTGGCCCTCACTGTTCAGCCTCCCTGCTATGTCCTCCGTGCTTGGGGCTCTGGACAAGACTGACTCCGTGCACTGCACGGCTGCCCAAAGTTACCAGCAGGCAGGAAGTTACAGGCAGAAATCGCTGATAGAAAAGAACATTCTGGGCAACATGTCTAAGTCTTCTGAGGGTGTCTCCCCTCGTATTGTGTTGCACATGCAGGTGTGAAGGTCCACGCCAGGACACATGCTGCTGAGTGACTCTCAAGGACATGTCTTATACACACCAGCAGAGAATTAGTAGAGGGCTAAGAGCCTTATTCCTTCTATATTAATTGGATTTGTAAACTGGAGAACCTGATCATTATTACAGCAAATGAATCTAGAAAAAACTAATAATGGATTATACAGTAAGACCTTTCTGTAACCTAAATACATCACAGAAGGCTTGTCTCCCACCCCAGGCCAAACGCTATGACCTCCGTCCAGAAGGACCACTCTTCCTCATGGTGCACAGTCTACTCAGGTCCCGTGCCGGCTTTCCAGGGTGACTGGTCCCTGGCCATCTAGCTTCTAAACAGAGCCTGCTTCCAAGTCAATATTCTTCTTTTCTTTCAGGTCCAGTATTCTCTATAACCCTGTCATGTGGGGATTCTATATCTCACGATGGTTTTCTTTCATCCACGTATAACTGTCAGCAAGTCAATCTCTGAGGCCCAGTGTTCTCATCTGTGAAATGGGTTACCATCCTCCAGCCTCTGTTTACAATCTCACATGTACTACAAGAAGTCTCCATGCCCACTGATGCATATTCGTTACATCTGATTAACTTGGTGTTGCTTTCTTATTTCTGACCCTTACACCTGCCCTGCCTTCAATCCACTGTGAGCACAGCCTCAGTTGGAATGTGCCAGGCATGAGCAGTGCTCTGCAGGCCTCAGGATCTCCTCCTCAGAGCCCAGCATGGTCACAGACTGCAGAAGAAGCCAAGCAAGACAAAACCTTTGTCTGATCTATAACTGTCTCAGGTAATTCTGTTTAGAAGGACACAATTTTAAGTCTAGCACAAAACTGGTCAACAGCTACAAGTATGTTAAAGACCTAAAGACAGATATACTGGTTTCACACATACATTTTCCAAACAGAATAAAAATAAACTTTTCTATAATTCCACAAGAAATATTCTGTAATTCTGCACCTGAAAGGACTTTGTGAAATTCACAATCCTTCAAAGTAAGCTGCAGTCCACTGGAAGGCGACTGACAGGTAACTGAGTCGTGCTTCCTGCCGCTCCTTCCCAAGAACATCAGAAGGCACCGTAAGGACAGGATGCCTGTGACTTATTATTTCTTGTATGTGTTTCTCTAACAGTAGAGGCAAAAAATGATCGATTGTCAGATGAACTGGCATCTCTGCTTTTAATTTCTATTCTTCTGTAAATCTGTCTTACTGCTCTGAGGGCAATTTAACATAGAAAGATAACCTCAGAAGGGTCTGACAAGGATAAAGAAACTTACTCAACCATGTGTCTACCGCTATCTGAAAACACACAACCAGGAACAGTCTAAATGTGAGCAGAGAGATGCCACTGCCACCATCTGCTGGAGCGAAGCACTGTGAATCGTGGGTCTAGCTTGCTCCCACAGCTGTTGAGCTCGGCAGGGCACCAAGGCAGCCACTACCCACAGGGGGCTGCCTGAAATGACTTACCTGAACTCCAGTGAAACCATGAGTGTAGTCTGCTCAGCCCCGGCAGCTGAGCTTCCTGCACACCCAGGGGCAGCCGCACGGGCGAGGGCAGAGAGCAGCACCCGCACCACTCACAGAGCCTGTGGCCACACCGGAGTGGACTCAGAAGCCCCATCTGAGAGCCACAGACCCACCAGCTGCCATTTCTTTACCCTGGTCTCTAAGGCATAAAACTTGACAGCTATTGCCGTGGTCTTTACAACCTTGCCTTGGCTCTTTCAGAACAATACCAATCATGCTTCTATGACTTTCAGTAACATGAACTATCAAAGGTAAAAGTAAACGTGACTAACTTTTCTACTAGGTCTATTTAGATAAATTGGAGAAGGAAATGGCAACCCACTCCAGTATTCTTGCCTGGAAAATTCCATGGACAGAGAAGCCTGGCAGGCTACAGTCCACGGGGTCACAAAGAGTTGGCTACAACTGAGCGACTGAGCACATTTAGATAATTATACATGGACAAAATCCTCTGACATACCAGGTGTTCCAAATTTTGATGTAAGAGAAAACCAAGCAAAGAAATACCACCCCTGTGCGTGGAGACGAAACTGCTCTGAGAAGAGCTTCCCCTCTCTGCAGGTGAGTGTGGGCCCAGCACCCATGTCCGTCACTCACCGTGCTCTGGGTGGGTCTGTGCTGTCTGCCTGCTGGCCTCTGCAGGGCAGAGAGTACACTCTCTGCACCACCACTCGCACGCCCACTCCCGTCCAGGCAGCAGCTCCGTGGCTCTCGACTGCATCCAGCAGAGAATCCCTCAGGGGAGCTTGTTCGGGATGGAGGGTCCGGTCTGTGCCCACTGCGGTGTGACTATCACCCAGAACCTGATGAGACATGCAAAAGGAACATCTGCAGCCTGACTCATGAGGGCCTGCACCATACTGAATGTGGCAGCCGGCGTGGCTGTAGGACCCTCAAGGAGCGACAGGGACAAACGCAGAGCCGCAGCTCGGGGCTCCCATCTGCGGGCCACCTGTGTGGCCATGGCGAGCTGAGGCGCACAGACCACCTCGGGGGTTTGAGGACATGCAGAAAGGACTCCTATTAAATACCTCATGGTAATTTTAGAAGTTTTCTTCTATGAGGTAACAATCTCAAAGCACAAACTACAGAACAAAATGAAAGAAGGACTAGGGTTACTGTGAAGTGCCAGCGCTCTGCACGCTCCAGTGAGCCAGAGGAGTCGCCTCAACAATCCTGGTGAAGACTTCACAAGAGGACAGAGCCTCTAGAAGACTTTGTGCCCCCTGCATCCCAGCAACGTTCTCTACATCCTGTGCTTGCGTAACAAACATGTGATCCTCACAACCCAAGGAGGCAGGCTGCAGTCACCACTGTTACACAGACAGGCATGCTGAGACAGGAGCCGAGAATCCTGCCCAAGACTGCCAGCAGGAAGTGGCTGAGGCAGGACCCAATCTCGGGTCTGAGGTCCACAGTCCGCACTCTCGACACTAAGCTCTCTGGCAGCTACCCTGGCGCAGATGGCAGACGTAGACACATCTCATGAATTTAACATCACACACCTGTTTGAAACTGTATGTTAAAGCAGTAATGCACTTTGGGCCGTATACTGTACATCTATTAATTAAATTGATTAAAGGGAGATTTCATATAATTCCCTCCAGACACATGTTCTGATAGTCAAAGGGAGGCCCTGCTTGATTCCACACATACAAAGCAGGATGAAAGTCCATTTGCTTTTCTTTCTGGTTTCCCCTCATGTGGTCACCCTCAACATACCCCTAAGCGCTGATGCAGGGAGCCAGGCGACCCTGAGGTAACTGTGCTGGAGTCAGACACTTGGAGCCCACAGCACCCCAGGAGTGTCCTCTTGCCCACTCCAAGTGTGGCTTAGCGCTCCCCAAGTTCATCATCATGGGTAGTCATGGCTCAGGGTCACTAACATTCCAAAAAAGCAATCTCCAGTGTGTAACCTCAAGTTTACACAACTCTCTTTATCCCCAGGGCAACAAACATCATGAAAAAGAAAAAGATGATTTTTTAAAATAAATAAAAGAGGCTTAAGTAAGCTCTTAGGCAGTTATGAGAAAAGAAAAAAACTCAAATTTTAATAAATTAGAGTATATATGACATATATGTGTGTTGAATACTTGAAGAAGACCAAAGGAAAACACTTCTATAAATACCTGGTCTTTAAATGCAGTATTATTACAAAGTGAAAATTTCTAAGTTGAGGAGTTTACCTTGCTTTCAGGTGAGCTATCGGTTAGGCTCTTAAGCTGGAACACCTGAGCCAGAGTGCTGCTCCTCCTTGGACAGGGCATGTCACACTCGTGCCCATCACGTGATGCTTCTGAATCTTCTTTGGCAACAACTTTCTGACAAAAGTACGTATTCAGAATAACAGGGCAACTTCCACCTGGGATAATAAGCTTTTGCCTGGAAAGGGAAAGATACGCAAATAAAAATTTATTTGCAATGCTGGATTCCTCTCACTTTCTTGCTAAATCTTGAGTACGAAGGGCAATAGTGTGCTGGCTACGGACACCACAAGCCAGCCCCAGGGACAGCGCCCTGGCCTCTGCTGCTAAGAGCAGATCCTGCCTCGGGAGTCAGGGTGGAGGAGGCGACCACCCCCTGCCAGTGGGAGCTGCGGCAGGGGTGGCCTCAGGACTCCTCGGAGGCAGGTACTGGAGGTGAGGGGCACAGAGCTGCCCGACACGGGAGGGAACATTACAACAAGACAGCTCGCCTCTTCCAGAGAAGAAGCGTCAGACACCAAAAGAACTCCACCTTCACTACCAAACGGATACAGCACTTTGGTGGCTCACATTTGAGCAGAAACAGGACAAGGTTCTCCCGGTGCCTCTCAGACCCTCTAAGGCTTATTCTTCACACAGGAGGAGCTGCTTAACATTAAGGGAGACTTAGGACCTCCACTCCCAGGAAGATGGAGGAGATACACTTCCTCCTGTTTCTCCCCATAGACACAAGGAACGTCTGACGCTGCATAGAAACAAAATGAGAAGATGCTGAAAGGGGGAGAGGAGCAGACAAAAACACCCTCAAAAGCTCACTTTCTCCGACCGAAGGACAAGGGGCAGCCCAGTGAGACAGAAAAGGTTTAGCAGCTTCCTTTAGGCAAACATCACAGAAAAACCGTGACCCATGGCCACACATACCAGCCAAGGGCGAGAGGAGCCCACACATGGCCTTCGACAGGCTGTTGTGGGGAGTCCCTGTAGCCCAGTGGGGACTGCCCACACCGCCATCACAGGGGAGATGCCCGATGCCCAGAACCAAGCCCCACCTCCAGCCCACACAGTGTCAGAGGAGGCCCAGCAGTGTCAGGGTTTCCCCACAACCCAGTCTCCCACCACTGTCCACTGCAGTCAGTGGGGGCCACGCGGGGGGCAGGGCCGAGGGGTATCCTGATGTCTTCTTCCGCGTGGTAGACAGTACCCCCAACACCCCCTCCCACCCACTTCTCTTCTCAGAGCAGTGTCAGACAAAGCCAGCTAAAACTGGTTTAAATAAGATCCAGGACCTCATAATGCCTAACATGCACAGTTACCATCTTAAAGCACTTGTTACACAAAGACTGAGGCCAAGAGGGGAAGGGGGCAACAGAGGATGAGATGGTTGGATGGCATCACTGAGTCAACAGACATGAGTTTGAGCAAGCTCCAGGAGATGGTGAAGGACAGGGAAGCCTGGCGTGCTGCAGTCCATGGGGTCGCAAAGAGTCAGCCACGACTGAGGGACTGAACAACAAGGTTTGTAAAAGCTCACTTGGTAAATCACATGACAACCAACAACAGCAGTGAACATCAACATGAGGCTGGGCCTGCACGGATTCTTCTGTCAAGGAATATGAGGAATGTGATGTGTTTACTTTCCAGTCCTCTCTCAGGACCTCCCTGACGAGGCAGTGGTGGTGGCGGGCCAGGCTGCCATGCGGGTAGTCACACACAGAATCCTAGGGTGTGGAGCCAAGCACCAGGGTTTCTACTGAAGCTCACCTTAGAAAAGGAGAGAGAGAGAACCCTGTATATTCAAATAGAAACAGTAATTTGTCAGAATGTTTGCTTTCACGAAGAACCATCTCCATTGTTCTTTACTGAGTCTGTTATGAACAGAATTCAGGTAAACAGGGAAAAATAGACTGTTTTTAATGTCACCAAGGGCACAGAAGGAAAACCAAGTGAAATCTCTTTTCATTTTGCAGTGCTTGTCAACCCTGCCAAAGTATGAAATATCCCATTAGTGACTCAGAACAAACAGTATTTCTTTCACATCACAAATAAGATCAGTGTGCTTATTTACTGTCTAGGAAGAAGGTATCCAAATCTGATGGGTGGCAAAGACAACTGCTGGGATTAATGCTGTGACCTCAAGAAAACAAAGACAAACAGAAGGAATTTCCATACTTTTTTCCTTATCTCTTTTAATGGCTAGTTAGCTAAAGAGTCAGACTGAGAAGTTGTCAGAAAAAAACAAAATGGTGCAGAGGTTAAAGCGTCTGCCTGCAATGTGGGAGACCTGGATTCGATCCCTGGGTCCGGAGGATCCCCTGGAGAAGGAAATGGCAACCCACTCCAGTATTCTTGCCTGGAGAATCCCATGGACGGAGGAGCTTGGTGGGCTCCAGTCCATGGGGGTCGCAAAGAGTCGGACACGACTGAGTGACTTCACTTTCACTTTCAGTCTTAATCTACTTTCCACTGAAGACATACCTGGGACCAGTAACCAATTCGGTTTACAATTTCGTCTCAACTGGAAGCTCCAGTACAGAGCTGGCTGGTGTAAGCGTCTCCCACCACCACATGGGGCAGGCTGAGGGGAAGACAGCCCACAGGGGACAGACACCAAGGGAACCCCTGAGAGAAGCAGAACCAAGCTGGCGCTGCTGGAACCCAGGCTTCTGAGCGGAGACAGGCATGGTGCTCTCCAAGTAATTAATCATCTACAGATTGTTCTCCCTGTGAGAGGGTCTTGTCTGGTTGGTTCACCCATCATTATTTCATACAAATAAAAATGTTTTTCAAATGGATGTTGCCCCTTTTTCTGGCCTCTGTGGCAAAAGCACCTCTTCTCTTTGTACTCACTAGTGGTTTTCAAAATGTTTATGCTGGCCTCTACAACTAAACCCCTCAAATCCTAGAACAGATCACCTGTCTCTCCTTTATCTTTGTTTCTGAGTGCCATGTGTAAGTGCCTGACATGTGTAAGGGACTCAATAAATGCTTCCTAAATTAATGGAACCATAACTACTTTATTCCTATTCATCAGATGTGTTTATAAAGAAAAGAGCGTGCCTTCCGAACAGATAAGCCAGACCTTGCACAGCTGTGTCCACGTTCTTTAGAGGAGGAATCTGGCTGTGGCACACATTTCACATCAGGCCGTGAAAGAATAGAAGGTCGGAGGGGACATGTGCAGGCACAGAGCTCCAGTGCACTGCACACGATAGCTTGGGAGGCGGGAGGAAAGACATGGTTTGGATTCTAAGAAGCCTGGGTTTAAATCCTGGCTTTGTTACTCACTAGCTGTGTGAATGTGGGCAAATGTAACTGATGACTCAGTTTGTATAACCGGGGAGCATGAACAGTAGCTATAAGCAGCACAGAGATTTCTTCGAGGATGAAGTAGCAGCATGGTATGCAGTTCTGGGAGCAGCTTTGCACCAATAGATGGAGGCTGCCAGTACTGCTGCTCCTCCAAGAATTACATCTTCAGTCACTTCACAGTAGTCACTGTCTCTTATTTAGCAGAAACTAGGGTAACTCAGTGTTATTTGCCTGTGGCCCATCTTCCTTCTCCTCCTAAAGGTCAGAGAGAAGTCTACGCCATGAGCAGAAAATACTGCTCCCCACTGCCTCCATGTGCTCATGTGCACGAAGACGCCTGTGTCGCTCATCCTCTCGGGCTGGATTCTGCTCTGGGTGCTACTGGCCACACGCTCATTCAGTCCTCTTCACAATGAGGCCTGTCTGCGTTTCCAGAGGAGGGACGATAGCAACTGTGTCCACAGCAAGGGTCCACAACAGGGCTGAAACACAAGCCAATGGCTTTAAAGCCAGTCTGTTCTCTTTCCTGGTGGGAGGATGGGACCCACCATTGAATATGGCCAGAAAGGTCCCGCACCATTCCTGGAAGGACAGTGTGCGGGACAGGAAGTGGCACGGTTGCCAGGCAAGGGCCAGCGCACATGTCAGCGGAGCCACCAGGACAGTGTGAGACACTGTGGGGGACCCGTCCCACAAGCTGCCACACAGGGACGTAAAAGCAGATGCACAAAGGTCTCTGGTGACAACAGAACCTCAGAGCCACTTTCTACACCTGTGCCTGGGAGGCAGCCGTGGTGGCAAACAGATGGCAAATAAAATGAAAGAAAACAAAATCTACAGTACAGATCCCAAGGTGCAGGAGCCACGTGTCCAGTCTGCAATGTGGTCAGTACCATACTGGGCAGCACAGATCACCGCACAGAGTTCCTTCCGGCTATCGGAGAACTTCATTTTCCAGACAGAAAATAAACCACATTCCATTCACTTGGTAAACCCTTTTTCATTGATCAACTTGTTGGATTTGAAAGGCTATTGTACCTCTTGACTTCTGAGCCACAGCACAAGCTCAGGCCCATCTGGCCCCTCCCCCAGACACCAGCACATGAATCCCTGCGTGAAACCCAAGTTGGCAACAAG
Source organism: Nanger dama (assembly GCA_917880005.1). Lineage (NCBI taxonomy): Eukaryota > Metazoa > Chordata > Mammalia > Artiodactyla > Bovidae > Nanger > Nanger dama. The sequence continues at coordinate 4,190,442 of CAKJTW010000075.1, forward strand.
ACAGTGTTAGCAGTGTTTTCATGAATTTTTAAAAACAGCAAAATATCCTGCCCACATTTTCAATTATTCAAAGAGTGAGCGGGCACTCCTCTCACCAAAAATCAGATTTATTCTAAAAAATTTAAAGCCTTAGTCCTAGGAAATATCTCAAAACTGAAGAATCAAACCAATTTAAGAAACAGTAAGTTTATAGTTCATGCCCCCTTTATTTTCAACTTCTTATTTGACAAGATTTATCACCTGGTTCAAATATGTTTCTTTTACCTTCCTATCCAAATAACAACCCACATTACCTAAAAAACTGATAAAAACACTGAAGTAGAACACATTTATAACTGTGTGTTATTTTAAATTCCCAGAGGAGACATTAATCCCCTTTTTATCCAAATTAAGACTTCACTGACAAACAGTTTATTTCCATTCTAAAGTGGACAGCAAAATACAATAAAGATGAATTCATGGAAGAATATAAAATGTAAGACAGACTTCCTTTATAAACCAGAAGCCTAATTCTCCACACCAACATAAGTTTCTTCCTCTGTAAACCAGAAGCCTAATTCTCCACACTAACATAAGTTTCTGACCATATCCTTTTATAGACACAGGTCACTAGAAATTCCAGTTTACAGAAAGAACTACTACTTTTCTGGCAGTACATGTAAACTTTATTTTCAAGGCACAAATCCCACACTGATTCCATAACAAAAATTCTGTCAAAACATAACAGAAAATGCAGAAAAAAAGAAGAAAGCAGGAAAAGCATGGTCTGATGTCAGACTGACCTCGGTTTAAATTCTAGCTATGCTACATGCTGCCAATTTTATCTTCATTAAATTATTTGGATTTTTCTCAACTTTAACTTCTTCATAACTAAAATGGGGATCATGCTTACTTAATGTTGTTACTGTGTGACTAAGTGCATACGTTCTAATATACAAGCCAGAGACAGAGATGAGTACATATCAGGTTTGGCATACACACTGGCTACTAATTAAAATAGTACCTAATATATCGGCTATTTAAAAAATCTCTAGAGGCTAACTGTATTTCCAGTGTAAGACAGGAAACCTTTAAAAATTTAGACTCCTCTGGGTTCATGCTAGTATATGTACTTCTGTATACAACTGGGTAATTAAAGGCCTTAAAAATGTTCATACATTTTTATTCAACAAAGTCATTGTTAAGAATCTTTACCAATGAAATAATCAGAGATGTGGAGAAAACACACACAAAAAACATTCATCATACTCATATATTATAGTGAAATATAACAAAGAAGCAGCTTTCTACTAAAAAGTAGAAAAATAATGAAGCAGCTATACAAATGATAGCACAAAGAATCCTAATTAAAGAAAAAGCAGGGGTTCTTCCCTGGAGGCTCAGTGGTAAAGAATCCATCTGCCAATCAATGCAGGAGACACGGGTTGATTCCTGGTCCAGGAAGATCCCACATGCCACAGGGCAACTAAGCCGGTGCACCACGACTACTGAGCCCGTGCTCCTGAGCCCGGAGCCGCAACGGCTGAGCCCACCTGCTGCAGCTCCCGAAGCCCCAGAGCCCGAGCTCCGCCACAAGACCAGCTACCGCAATGAGAAGCCCGGGAACAGCAACAAGGAGTAGCACCCTGTGGGTAATACCACCGTGGGCAACAACTGTTACATTGTTGAATTAGAGAAACAGACTCAGGCTTGTATGAACTATGAGATTCCAAGATAGTAAGGCTACATATTATTTATATAATATTCTTACAAGGAGGAAGTGCACAGGATTAATTGCACCAGAAAACGAAGCAACTTATCCTTAAATAAAAGGCTTATACACCAGTAAGTCTGAATGCTCTTCTTTATATTATTGTGTCTTTTTTCCTACAATAAAAATGTATTCTTTAACAGATATAAATAAGCACTTGAATCAACCTTTTACTTAACAATAAACTGCCTCATTACTTGAATAAACTAAGCAATAACCACTTCCTGTGAGTAACTCTCAAATGAGTCCAAACTGACCCAACTAGTAAGAGTTAACATGCTCCTTATCCCATCTCTTCCTCAGCACCTCAGTTCTATTGTCTGTCTACCTATCTCAGATTTGTGCCACAACAGTACCACCTTTAAAGAGTACTCAGAAAGTGCACTACCACCTTTCAGCCACTTTGCTTCATTAAAGCATACTCCACCAGGTTACACAGCACAGTGCTGTGGCTGGACTTCCCACAGCTGTGGTCTCTGGGTAAAGGATTCTCCCTGATCTATTCAGCTCTGTTTCTTGAAAATCAGAAATAGCCATCTTTATAAGAAGACCTAAATATTTGCATTAACAAGGACAGCACAGACAGAAGCCTGATGCCTCAGGATGGGTTGTGGCTGGCCTCTATCTGCAGGGTCATAAGCATCTCCTGAACCCAAACCCACATGTATTCCCACGTTGCCACACTGCTCTCTCGGGGCCTATCTGAAACCTTTACTTACAGACTTCTCATGTGACTCCAGAACAGAAAGTTTAAACTTGAGCGTGAATCAGAACTACAGGCTTGTTACAACACCCACTGCTGGGCCCCACACCCTGAGCCTCTGATTCAGGAGTCTGGGGAGGGGCCACCTAATCTGTGTTGGTTACAGGATCCACGGTGACGCTGCTGGTCCCCTGACCATACTCTGAGGATTACTGCTCTAGAAAAACCCACACGACCATCACACCTTACTAACTTCACTCAAGAGACTGGCAGCCCTTTCAAGTTTACCCTTTAGCTACAAAACACCTGCTCCACCATCAGGACTTCCTGCATAAAGGGCAGGAAGCTTCTTGCTGGAGTCTGCTGGCTCTGCCAGGACTTGTAGGAAGGCAGCACTTCCTCTTTTGCTCCCCCATCACATCTGGTGACCTGTACAAATCTAAGGCTTTAACTCACTGATTGGCAGGGCTTGGCCTTCTCACCTTTGAATTAATAAAGACCTCCCTCCATGCAGCAGAAAAAAAAGAGAAATAAACTATACCTAATGTCTCTGGCCCACAGCTCAATGGGTGCAAGATAAAAATCACAGTGTGATGAAGCGTTTTCTTCATATGACAGAGTGAACAGCGCCTCCCTCACATCTCATCCACAGAGTTGGAAGACAAGGCTCCAAGTACTGGCTTGGCTGAAAACTTTGAGTTTTTCTGTTACATCTTAAAAACACCTGGATGAACTTTTGGCCATCCCCGTGAAATGCATTTTTTTTTTAACAAACTTGCAACATGACACTCCATGCTTCTTTCTAGGTAAAAACTGTCTATTCAGAGCAGCAGTTTGGTACAGCGAGTAGAACAAGAATGTGAAAGTCTAGAGATTTGGGTTCAAATCCCATTTGGTCACTTACAAGCCAGATGATCTGAACTGCATTGCCTAAACAAACAGAATCCTTTTTGTCTTGTACTGGTGAATAACAACATTTAAGTTTGATGATTTTAAGACAACAATGGATACCAAAGTATTTGATACATTAAAATGCTTTATATAAATGATGGTTATTATTCTTCAACAACCTTGGATTATAAAAATTCATCCATTCTAGAAAACTTCCAAACAGCATCTTTCCAGTTACAAACAATTTAAAGCTGCAATTTCAATGCAACTTAATGTTATTTAAACAGACAAACAAAAAAGATGCTTTTTTAAAGATTATCAAAAGTGAGAACTCTTTGATGTATGATTTTTTAATCAGAAATATATGACTTTCCAAATACATAGATAACAAAGCCAACTTCAATTCTAAGATGTCTATAACCACAAACCTCAACGTGGAGACCACTTTCAAAGAAAAATGAAATTTAGAAACAAAAGATGAAGCTACAAGACACAAGATAAGCCAGGAGTCAGAGGAGTGACTGAGTTTTTCCTTATGCTCGCCTTCGCTAGAGCACTGAAGGAAACCCTGGCTTAGGACAGAGCAAAGAACCAGAGCAGTCAGAATGGCTAAACTTATCTTGTTGTCTAGGTTTCTCATTCCAATGGAGATACAAAGTTGATTTAAAAATCCACTTTTATCAAGAAATGTTACAGTAACTATTCATACAAATAATTTAATCTGCAAATAGATTCAGATCACCAAAAAACCAACAAAGGTAGAAACATAATAGTGTTATGTAAAAGGAATTCTAATAATGGTCACATAATATATAATATAGATCATCTCAACAAAAGATGAAGTATTCACATGTAAAATAAATTTTTAATGGTTTGATCTTTTGATCTCACAAAGAGAAATAGAAGTTGAGATAACACAAAAAATGAGGAATAGACTACAGTATTTGAATAGTGTGTCAAGAAAAAAGGGAGAAAAACAAATCAAGTGAATTGAAAATATATTTTTCTGAAATCCACAAAATGTCCCAAACTGAAATTTCAGTAGAATATGAAAATTAGACCAAAAGGATTCACAATAAATGACATTTAAAGTAACTTGGGAAGACAACGATCACAAAGAACTGAAGTTGACAGTACTAAAATCAGAGAATCAGTTAATTAAGACTGTCCTCAAAATTCACAGAGCCTGGGTTTAATTATTACCACAAACAAAACCTAGTCTAGCTTCAAACTGAAGGAGCGTCAGCTGAATTAGATAAATGTGTAAGACTCATTAGAGGACACTCTTTAAATTATAAAAGGAATAAGAATGTTCTGGGATCAAAACACTCTTAGAAGAAGCAGTAGCACAGCTTCTCTTGAATGGCACAACTTATCTTCATGAAAAAGAAATTAGGGCAAACAAGAATGGCAGAAACCTCAGAATGTAACATAGCAACCAGGGCACAGCAAAACCAGAGCAGGGTGTGTCATATGCCAAAATCAAAACCAGTCTCTCTATGTGTGCTTCACCCACCCAGGAGAAATACTAAAGCAACTGGAGCCAGACACACAAAATACAAGTCTGGGCCTTTCAACAGTGAGAGTGTGCCCCACAAAAGAAAAACTTCCCTTGAGACTCCACAACTAGCCGAGGCTGCAGTCCTGCGCGTTAATCCAGGGGAGGGGATGAAACCTTCTGTACTTAGCTTCTCCTGATACCTTCCGCCAGGGGGTCCACCTGACAGTCCACCCTGAGAGCTGCCAAGCCCTGGTCTTGGATGCCACAGCCCCACAAACATGACTGCAGAGCAGAATCTGAGGGTGGTCCCAACTTTTCACCGAGGCCTCCTGTGCCCGCCTGACCTGAAAGTGACTGTAATGCCCATGGAGCAGTTAGTATGCCATTACCCTTTCAACTCCTTACTGTGGAAGGTTAGTAAGTAAGACAGCTTGAAACATACCTTTAAGCTACAAACGCCTACCCACATTCCCAAGTCTCCTCAGGTACGAGCTTGCCCAGTGCCCTGATCGAGACAAGCAGTGTGTAAGTTCACCGTGCAGAAGCTCCGCTCTGCAATTTAGACACGTTTAAATAGAACCAGGTTCACCTGTATTCAACATACTATTTGAAAAATTAATAGAAGTGACTTTCTACTGAACAAACTTAAATCATTCTTGTTTCTTAATACAAAGACAAGCACATAAGGGTTTGTTTTCCTCAATGATGGGATTGTTTCCTTCCATCCACCGGGTACTGTTTAATACTCTCCTCTTTCTGGACTCCATTGAGTGGGCTCCTGGGGGCAGGCAGGGCAGAGCCCCAGTTCCCAGAGACATTGAGTCCGTGTGTGTGAGGCTGTGAGAGGGAACGAACTTACACAAACGGAAGTCTTTTTCATACTCTTCATTTCTGTCTTTAAAACGGTCATAATTTGCAAAGTGAATCTTCAAAGGAAACAATTCTATCTTCTTTTATGTTTCTATCTTCTTTTATGAGTTTATTACTATCTATCAACTAAATATAATACCTGTCAACTGAATTCTTGGTTCCTTAAAATGTACAGTTAGAGATATCTATACTTATGGTTGTAAATTATCACTCTGAAAGTATTAGTCACTCAGTGGTGTCAGACTGTTTGCAATCCCATGGACTGTGGCCTGCCAGGTTCCCCTGTCCATGAAATTCTCCAAGCAAGAATAGCCATGCCCTCCTCCAGGGGATCTTTCTGACCCAGGGATCAAGCCCAGGTCTCCAGCATTGCAGGCACATTCTTTACCGTTTGAGCTACCAGGGAAGCATACAATGGTAGAGATGATCTTCTTGTCGTTTTTGTCAAAGCAGACTGAAAAAGCTATAAACAGCCTGCTGCACCCTCTCAGAAAATAAAACAACACTCAAGTAGTTCATATAATTACAAATTTTATACTATTTCAGAACTTCCCTGGTGGTCCAGCGGTTACCAATTCACCTGCAAATACAGGAGACATGGGTTCAAGCCCTCGTCCAGAGAGATTCTACATGCTGTGGGGGAACTAAGCCTGCATGCCACAAGACCAAGCTTCTGCTCTAAAGCCAGTGTGCCGCAACTGCTCAAGCCCGCACACCCTGGAGCCCATTGCTCTGCAACAAGACAAGCCGCTGCAATGAGAAGACTGCACCACAACAAAGAAAGCAGCCCTCACTCGTCGCATCTAGGGAAGAGACCATATAGAGCAACCAAGGCCCAGCACAGCCACAACTAAGTAAATCTTTAAAATAAAAAGTTTATACCATGCCAATTAAATTCTTCTCTAGTACATTTACTGAGCACTTATTATACACGAGAAATTACTCAGTAAACCAAATGATACAAATAAAGAACAGGATTAACACAATAAGAAGCTTAGTCTATTAGGAGAAGGAAAGCATAAAAATAACACACATTGTTATGTTAAATATAGTAATGCTTAATAATTATAAAAATGTTTATTATTATGTTTATGTTTCATGCACTAATTAAATGAACATTTTATAAATTACTTTCTCTTAAATTATCTCACTTGATTCTTGTGACTGCCCTGAGAGGAAAGTAGAGCACACAGAATCATCTGCATTTTAGAGGTGAAGCCTGTGGTCTGCTTAGAAGATGAGTGAAAGGCAGGACAGGAACCAGGGTGCAGTCGCCTGCACTGGCACCTGGATGTGGCCAAGCATATGACGACAATCAAGAGAGCCAGCGTTTCCTCATGCTTCTTAGGTGCCAGACACTGCCAGACCCCCTCCACTCATGAGCACCTTTAACCTCAAAGCAGACCCCGTGAAGCACAGAAAAGTGCAATAAGAATACAGAGCTAGCAAGTGGGAGGCCAACATCTGAGCAGAGGCAGTCTGTCTGGAAAACCATTATTTTTACTGGCATTTGTGTGTCTTCTCTGAAGAAATGTTTATTCATATTCTTTGTCTACTTTAACCTCATTCTTTTGTATATGGATATCTGACTTTCCCAGCCACCATGTGTTGAAAAGACTATCCTTTCTACATGAATGGCTTTGGCACCTGTGTCAGCATTCCACTGACCATATGTGTAAGGGTTTATCTTGGGTATTCTGTTCAACTCACTGTCTTATGTGTCTACCTTTACGTCACTATCATATTAGTGATTCTTTTAGCTTTGCAGTAATTTTGAAATGAAGAAATGTGAGTCTTCTAGCTTTAGTCTTTTTTTAGGATTATTTTGGCTATTCAGGGTCTCCTGAGACACCATGAGAATTATTTTAAACTTTTATTTATGGTGTGTGGGTTTAGTTGCTCTAAAGCAGGTGGGATCTTCCCACATCAGGGACGGAACCTGAGTATCCTGCACTAGTACGATACAGCACTGGATTCTTTACCACTGAGCCACCAGGAAAGCCCATAGGAATTTTAAGATGAGGTTTTCTGTATAACGAACAAAAACAGAAAAACTACCTCCTAAATTCAAATCCTTTGCTAAAGATTGTATTGATTCTATGGATAGCTTTGGGTGGTACTGACATCTTAATATTATTAGTTGTCCAATCCACGAACATTTTTAGGTGCACATATGTTTGTAACTGTTATCTCTTCTTGATGTATGTAAGCTTTTGTCAACATAAATGCCTTTCCTGATCTCTTATAATCTGAGTTAAAGTGGACATTGTCTCACAATCATCTGATTACCACTGGCATGGAATATCTTACTCCACCCCTTTACTTTCAATCTCTTTGTGTTCTTACACCTAAGGTGAATCTCTGGTAGACAGTATACAGCTGGATCCTTTGGGGGAAAAGAAAAAACTCAGTCCGCCAATCTCTACCTTTTAATAGCTGAGTTTCACTCATTTACATTTAAGTGAATAATGACAAAGGCAGATTTGCTTTTGGCATTTATAAATTGGTTTCCTAGTGTTCTTTTATTCTTCTTTTTATGTATGTGATTTTTATTCTTTTTAGGTATGTGTCTTTTGGTGGTTGTTCTTTATTTAGTTCCCTCATTACTGCTCTTTAAATACTTATTTGATTTTGGGGAGTGTATCATTTTAACTCTCTTCTTTCCTATTCTGTGTTTTTAGATTTTCTTAGTAGTTACTTTGGAAATTACAATTAGCATCTTCAAAGATGTAACAACCTGGTTTGAATAATCTCAAAGTAGTTTCAATATCATATAAACACTCTGCTCCTATACATCTCCATCTCTTCCCCTTTATATGGTTATTGTCACAGATTACAACTTTATATATTATATATCCATTATATCTCCACAGAGATTTATAACAATTGGTATATATAGGAAAAAGTGAGAAATTACAAATATCTAAAATACAATAAAACCAGCTTTTATATTTTACCTATGTAGTTACCTTTACTGGTGTTCATTTCTTTCTTATGGATTCAAGAGTCTGTTTAGTATCCTTTCAGCCTGAAGGATATTAGCCTGAAGAAGTCACTTTAGCATCTGTTACAGGGCAGTTTAAGACATTGATTTACAGAGTCTAGTAACTCCTATGTGTGTGCTTCCTCTGGGATGGTTTCTGTCAAATTCTTATTTCCTGTGAAGGAGAAATACTTTTCCTGTTCCTTTGGATGTTTTTCTTTAGAACTGGGTATTGTGAATATTATGCTGTGGTAATTCTAGAAATCTAATTTCCCCACTCCTTGGGAACAATTTTTGTTTGCTGAGAGCTGGAGCTATCCTGTGACTGTTCCAAAGCAGTTCTGCAAACTGTATATTCTTACTGTGTGTGAGAAACTAAACTTTCTCTTCATTTGTGTCTGATGACTGCCAGAGACCTAACCAAAGTATTCTTCAAAAGTCTGACTCCCAAGAGTAGGGGAAAGGAGAGTTCTGTCTCTTAAATCCCCTAATATCTGGAGAGCAACTTCAGCCCATAGTAGAGTTAAACAATGGCTGACCTCTCTGTCGTGCCCACAGTAATCAAAAGCAGCAACCAACAATCAAAACTCGCAACCCTCATTGCTGGAGGACAAAATCCTCATTGCCTACCACGGCACCAGCAAGCTGCATGAGGAATGCTTTACCACCTGACAGATTCCTGCCACAGGGCTGGAGGTGGCTGACGGCAGCCACGGCAGCGTGAACGTTGAATTCAACCAAGATTTACTGAAATTTACCATTGTCTTCATCAAGTTCTCCAAAACACCACAAGTGCCATATTAGATCCAAAGTTCCAAACAGTTGCCTGAGACATTTTTAAAAGTTCAGTTGTCATTTTGGTGGAGGAACATGTTCCTGGAACTTCCTGTTCTGCCATCTTCCTTGACTTGGTTCCAAAAATAGCTCATACTTACTAAGAACTTACTTTGTGCCAAATACTACGCTGAACAGTCTCCCACCCTCATATCTCCCCACTATGAGAGCGTGTTATGAGGCTTCCTACCTTACAAGTGAGGGATCAGAGGCAAAGCAACAAGTCTAATCAAAGAGATGCAAAATAGTTGATCTGGGACACAAGGCAGTTTAGCATCAGATTTGTTCTCTTAACCACTACACTTTGCACAAAGAACTTCAGTAGAGCTAGAAAATATCTTAAAAATCATCAGGTTTTGGTCATTTTGTAAATAAGAAAACAAAAGTTCAATAAAGTTAGTAAATTGTCCAAAGGTCACACAGTTCAGTTCAGTTCAGTCACTCAGTCATGTCCGACTCTTTGCGACCCCATGAATCGCAGGTCACACAGTCTATAAATCCAAAGTGATGATTATCACTTAGTCTACTAATTCCCAGCCCTTCTCTACCATACATCCTCACTTCTCTGAGCACCAAGGCATTTGGAATTTGCAGCAAAATCTCTGCCTCAGTAGAAGTATCTTCAGAAACAATGGCAGAGTCCAGAACTCACATTCTTCAGACATATGGCCTATCTTCCAAAGCCAGGTTAATCTCCACTATCTCCAGAAAGCCTACCATCCTGATACCAGTAAATGCAGTCTCCATTCTGTCTGTACTACCTGCATGGAATTCACTGCCTTACATTACAATTGTTTATGTAGTCACGTGTTTAAAGTCTTCAAAAGAGAAAAGAAATTCTCTTTATCTATTACATGGATATATAAATAAAATTAGGTCTAAAACAAATATGTGCTTAGTGAGTAATAAATGAAAGCTTTCTGCCCAGAAACACAGATTAAATCTACTTAAAATATGACAGCCATTGCATCATGTCTATGCTAAGATATCCCTGATGGCTCCATATACAGAATAGAATCTACTGTCCTTAGTGTGATATTTGAGCCCATTCGTCTCTGTAGTGTAGTGGTTATCACATTCACCTGACACATGAAAGGTCCTTGGTTCAAAACTGGACGGGAATAGACTTTTAGGGAGCCCCTGGTGGCTCAGATGGTAGAGAGTCTGCCCGCAGTGCAGGAGGCCTGAGTTCAATGCCTGGGTCCGGAAGATCCCCTGTAGAAGGAAACCGCAACCCACTCCAGTATTCTTGCCTGGAAAATCCCATGGACAGAAAAGCCTGGCGGGCTAATCGCAAAGAGTTGGACATGACTGAGCGACTACACATTCACTTTCCACTTTTGAAAATGGCCTGCAGAGCCTTCAGGGATGAAATTTTAATTTATATATGTCTCAGCACATAATACTAGGTCTTGTTATACTAAGTGACAGTGGCTTAAACTATAGTGAACATGATCTAAGATAAATGTGAAAAGCAGAAAAATGATTCAAAATATGTAACAATGGCTCCAGAGAGCTTTGAAATCTTTTTCCCAGGAGATTTTCAAGATAAAAAGAGACAGTCATCTGCCTCAAGCAACTGTCACCCCATCTGGAGACAGAAGCTGGACTCTACCAGTCCTTCCCAGTCCTACAGTTCTATGACAATCCACTTAAAATTGCATACTGTCAGGGAAGAAAAGAAAGTAGATGTGTACCTGTGGCTGGATATGAAAACTCAGGGGAGGACATCATTTTAGATTAGAGGAGGAAAATAGTTCAAGAAAGAGAAAATCTGAATACAAATATCAGATCCTTATCAATAATATTCTGGTATATACTGTTTTCATAATTTTCAGCCAAAAAAGAAAAAATAATTTCCCACTTGTAATTTTATTCTTTTAGTAATATTTAATACTTAAATCTTAATAAACAGGTTAAATAGTAATTTATGGACTAGCATATATATTTATATTTAATACAATGCAAGTATTAAAACGATATAAAGACTATGAAGACTACTATGAAGAAAGCTGAGCACAGAAGAATTGATGCTTTTGAACCTTGGTGTTGGAGAAGACTCTTGAGAGTCCTTGGACTGCAAGGAGATCCAACCAGTCCATTCTGAAGGAGATCAGTCCTGGGTGTCCTTTGGAAGGAATGATGCTAAAGCTGAAACTCCAGTACTTTGGCCACCTCATGAGAAGAGTTGACTCATTGGAAAAGACCTTGATGCTGGGAGGGATTGGGGGCAGGAGAAGAAGGGGACGACAGAGGATGAGATGGCTGGATGGCATCACTGACTCAATGGACGTGAGTTTGAGTGAACTCCGGGAGTTGGTGATGGACAGGGAGGCCTGGCGTGCTGTGATTCATGGGGTCACAAAGAGTCGGACACGACTGAGCAACTGAGCTGAGCTGAACTGAACTGTGGGCTTATTTTACTAAGTATAATGTCCTCAAGGTCCATCCATGTCACAAAGGGCAGAAAAAAATTTTCTCATGGCTGAGTAATATTTTACTGTGTATATATAAGTCACATCTTCTTTACTTATTCATTTATTCATGGATACTCAAGTTGTTTCCATATCTTGGTACTGTGAATAATGCTGTAATACACATGAGAGTACAGGTACCTTTTTGGTATCTGATTTTCATTTCAAAGACTATAGAGTCATACATTAAATGTTTATTGAAATATTAAGTAAAAATATGTAATATGACATGGTTAAAATAACTGCAACAGTAAAAAGATACAAATGAGTAAATACTACATGAAAATGAAAAAAATCTAAATAGTTTATTATAATAGTGGGATTTAATTAGGCACCTTTCTAAATATTTATGAGAATCACTCTTCTTTTTTTATCGAAGATACCAAATTCAACAGTGGTAGAGTAACCAATTTTAAAGCTAGTGTGTGTGAAAGTCAAAACAGCAAAGTTGGGACTCAGGTCAAGATGTGAGAAAGTAATTCTGTTTGGAAGCTCCCTGTGAAAATTACAAAAGAAATATATTTGAACAGAGAAACACTTTTATTTGATATGCAGCCACACAGGTATACTTGACAGGCCCTAATCGGGCAGCCTGGGGCCACCTGAAAAAGGATCTGAATGCATGAACAGTTCAAGCCTCCAAGTGTGAAGGTTTTATGAAACATCTGCCCTGAGCCAGGCACGCTGCATGTCTCACCTGGATGAGCTATTAGGCCCATCCTCCAAAGGAGGTGCTGTTGGCATCACAAATACAGGTGAAGAAACCAATGTAGAAACAGGTTAACATACCAAGATCACAAAGCCAGGAACAGAGAAACTAGGTGTGAACTAACATTGTCTTACATGGATCTAACATAAGATCTAGAAAGGACACCCCCAGAAACAAAGGAATCGTCAGTTTCATTTTACAGAACAGTCCAAAGGGGTTTGTTTAAAGTGAAATGCTTATTTTTTGGAAGAAAACCCACACAGATACTAACTCTTCAAATGGTAAAATGTGGGATCTGTTGTAGACTTAAGAATAGATAGATTTCCCCAAGGCTTACATAAAGGGGACAGGAGAAGAGGAAGAAAACAGTTGTTCTGATTTCGAAAACCATAAACAGTCATTACAGACAACTTGGGGAAATCAGAAAAGTACAAAAAAGAAAAATCATTAACAAGCAGACAAGCATTTGAATATGCTGGTATATTTCTGTAATTCTGGTGGAATATGTAAAAGCAATTACACTGGGCTCCTTGAACATCTGTCCCTAAGCAAACCCAGAGTTTGGTTGAAACCGGAAGGCTTTTCATGAAAGAGAGAATTCTAAGCGGACTGCTAGACCCGAGAAAAGCTGTAAGTGTAGATGAGAAAAACAGTGAGTGCGGAAGCTTGGCCCCTGAAGACACAGAAATGGAACTGTACGTGGCTACCTGAAGATGTCTAGGAAAGACGCTGGCGCCAAGAATCTGAACACCAGTGGACAGGTGGTCCCCCTGGCTTACCAGGACAAGGTGTGGAAAAACAGATTTGGAAATGCCAGGTGAGACTGTAACAGAGCAACAGTTCCTAACAGGAGAGGTGAACAGATGTCGAGCTTCACAGACATGTGTATGCCAGAATCCAAGGAAGAGTGTGAAGACAGTGGGAAATGCTCCTTAATGCAGCCAACAACAACCACCACCACTTTTGATAAGGTCGTCTGCAATTTTCTCAGGTGTGGCACATCAACATAACATAAGCAAGGAAATTTTATCACTCTGAGAGTTATATCTGCTTATTTTCCCCAAAGAGAATAAGCATTTCACTTCAAACAAGTAACATTGTATTACATGTTAGTCTTCAGAAGTTGGTTACATAAAATTAGAAACCACAGTTTCTGCTTGTGCTTGGTAAAGTCAACCTGATCTGAAGGAGAAAACTTGGATTTGGGTCCCAGATGGAAGACTCCAGTATTCTTGCCTGGAGAATCCCATGGACAGGGCAGCCTGGGAGGCTACAGTCTTTAGGGTCGCAAGAGTCGGACACGACTTAGTGTTATCTTTCTTTTCTGGAAGATATAAGATACTACCATACAGTTTTTGCTATGAAGGTTTCTTTCCTAATTTACTTCTTCACAAAAGGAGTAAGGTCCCACAAACACAGCACTGTATACTGCTGCCACCCAGCCTCACCTTTAAACCCACTGCAAGCAAGCCCAGGGTTGTGTCTGTGTCTCCCACACTTGACTCCTGTCTGCTCAATAGCCATAGCAGAAAGAAGAGAAAATCTCACCAGCAGTCAGATCACCCCTGCCTGACCACGGCTGTCTTCATGCCACTAGACACTTTATAGATGGGGAAGCAAACACACAAGACAACAGGTGGTAGCTCATGGGGGTCCCAGAGCTCAGGAAAGAGCATGGGCTCAGGTCAACTGGGCTGCTCAAAGCAACTGCTTCCAACAAAAGACGTACAGCCACGCTGGTTAGACAGTCAAGTCTAGGCAGAGTAAAACCAATTTTTAAAAAGAATATGCATTTTTAGTCAGATGACACACTAGAATACAGGCACAGGCAGTTAAATGCAACATGTTTTTCAGAACAGAACTGTTATTATTCCAAAAACCTGTGCAATTTTAAAATGTCCACTCTTCCTACAGGTGACTTTTTCACCTCTATGTCCAAAACTGCTTTTATTTTTCCTTTTACATTATACAGTAATCACTTCAAGGAATGCTCCAGAGTAACTAGCGCCAGACTAGAGAAAGAAACAAGAGCAAACATCCCTTGGAGCCTAAAACAAACCATGTCACCAGCAACCACAAAGGATATTAAAATCTACAGATAAGGTCACACGCTACACAAGATATACCAGTGCATATTTTACTGGCTTGTTACAAGATTAATGTGGAATTCAAGCCTTCCTTAGGTTTAAAAACAGGAGAGCTTGTATTTACCTGGAACTGGGTTTGTAAAGATGACAATAATCCCCATGTTCCGAATGTAACCATAATTTGCTCATTGTCTATTAGTATCTTCTGAAATAAAGACATTGTGAGGTTTTTTCTCTTTGAGAGTATATCATTTGTGGAGCTATATATAGCTGGAGCTATATAAAGGTTCAAGACAAAATTTTTACATTTGCATAATATTAATATTTGTATCAAACTCAAAGAGCTCCATTTTTCAAGAATATTAGAAATGTACCATCACAGCAACAGAAGCATCAGCGTTAAAGCAGGCTTCTTTAAACCAGTTACAGAATTCAAAAGTCTGGTGTACATCTAAAAGACCTTAGGTGTCTCAAGGACCACACCAAAGGCGCATATCCTCAAATAAGGAGACCTGTATACAACGCTGGCCAACAAAATAAACTAGGAGTCTGAAAGACAGTTGGGTAGTGTGGGCTTCAGGCTACATGGGAAGTGTTCAGCCAATGCATCTTCCGTCCTCCATCATTTACAAATTAATATGGTGACAATGATGCAGTTAACATGCTTTAAAAATGAGAAACATACACATCAAACATTGTACAACCAGTTTCTGAGCTGCCTCCAACTTAGGAAATAACCAAACACATGCACAGACAGTATTCAGACAGCACTCCTCAGCATTTCCCCTGTGCCGTCTTCCGGCAACAACCCTTCTGGGCCAGTTTAGAACAGAGCAGTCTGGCCTGCACAGGTATCCTCTCAGAGAAGGCATACAGACCTGTCAGTGCTCAGGAGGGCTTCTCCACTGCATGCCAGCCTCCAGATAACAGATTCTCTCTTCCCTTCTTTCTCTCCCCACTCCCATGCACTTAATACCCTTAATGTCTGAGCTTGGCCTCAAAGTTTTCTTAGAGAAATAATGTTATAAAGGTGGGATAAGGCAGCTCAAGTTCCACTATCAGTAAAATGTTAGAATGCATTAAAGTGAAAGAGAGTTTTTGGAGCTGGCCTGGGAATGAAGCCATGATTTCTACTACTGTTCTTTGGGAAAATGCAGTCTAAGTTCTAAGAAAGGAACCCTTGGGAAACAACCCATTCATACTTTACGGTGTGTACTTTGGGTCCAGATACTAACAGGTAGCGAGGTTGGGGACAAGCAAACACTCTGATTTAAACTTAACAAGTTTTATTCCTACCACTATAGTAATCTGTGATCTCTAGTCCTAAATACTCACCAGAGGTTTCAATTACAACACGTAGTATGGGCATTATCTGTTTATGTCGAATCAGAGGACTTCATTCGTCAATTAATGTGAAGGCTAGATATGTTATGTAACATACTGGTGCTCCAGAAAACAAAAGCCAATAATTTTTCAGCCCAAATATCTAGGTCTCAGATGACAGTTCCGGGTTTGGGAGGCTGCTTATCTGCAGTCAGAGTGTGAGACTGTACCTAGTTTTTCCCCAGGACAGGAACCAGTGGGACAGAGTGGTGCAGGCAGGCTGAGAATCCACATGGGACAGGCATCATACAGGATGAAGCCAACTCAGAGACACACCCCTGTGAGCCCCCTGGGAACCCACCTGCGGCCAGCCTGCCTCCAGACCACAGTGTGGCTCTCCATCTGAGGTCACAAGGCCCATGGTTTGTTTTCATTAGTGGTCTCTCTGGCCTAGCAGAGACTAAAAGCAATGCCCAGCTAACAACAGATGATGTAGCAGGAGGGGGCATGGCCTTCAGGGAGCTTCAGGATGTGGGCATCTGTGTGAGGGTACAAGAAACTCACGGACACACCTGGGGCATCTCTATTTGTCTAAGACTGGTGATTCCAGTCCTCTATTTGGTCCTCTTAATAACCCTGCCAAGGTGGAGAGGGTGCTGTTCTTATTTGATAGGTTAAGAACGGTGCTGAGGACTGCCCTGGTGGTCCAGTGGTTAGAAAGCCGCCTGCCAATGCAGGGGACATGGGTTCGATCCCTGGTCCAGCAACATTCTGCATGCTGCGGGACAACTGAGCCTGCACTCTAGGGCTTGGAGATGCAACTACTGTGTCCACACATCACAGCTAATAGCCCACATGCCACAGCTACTGAAGTCTGAGCGCCTAGAGCCCGGGCTCCAAAATAAGAGAAGCCATCACAATGAGAAGCCCACGCACAGCAACGAAGAGTGCAGCCCCTGCTCGCTGCAACTAGAGGAAGCCCCATGCAGCAATGAGAACAAACCAGTTACTAGACCACGCCATTACAGGCAAGCACCGGTCTCCTAGGACCTTCCAGAGGATGCACCCCGTGAGACCTTAGGGACTGGATGACAGCTCCTATTTTTCCACCTCATGTGGAATGCAGTAAGTGCTGGGCACACAGCAGGAGTCACCAGATATACATTGGAATGAATTTTTCTCAGTTCCTTCAGCAAGTCCTTCTTATCCCAGGATGGTTATTTCACCTAATGGATTACTATGGCTGAATTCATTTTCTAGTTTTGTTCCTTAAGAAATATATATAATGTCTTTAAAATCTGTGCTTTAGGACAATAAAATGATCCCACAAAAAGAGTGGGAGAAAGTCAAAGCAAAGCACAGAGAAAAGATAATAAAAAGGGAACTGCTTATACCATTCATTAACCTACAAGTTCTCTAGATTAACCCATGACCATTAAAGTTTCTAGACCAAGGACTAGAAGACAGGAACTTGATATTTCTGAGTAATCAAAATTGTGGGATGCATGCATTTGATATTTAACCTAGACAATATACATTTAAATACAAAGAACTGTTAAGATAGTCAGATACACAGGATGGAGTATTTCCACTTGCTTCTTAAAATAATTTTAATCAGTCCTTTTATCATTTTTATTAAAACAGGTAGAATAATGTAAAAAGTTGATGTTTTAGGCTATGTTCTTCTACTCTTTATGTTAATGTACATAGCAGATCTAAGTTACATTTGATTATCAATTTTATATAATCTGTATACTTCATGTGTCATGCATCAGTACTGTATCATATTCATTACTGGATTTTAATTTAAGGCAAAAGCCACTTTTTCCTGTCTTCTCATTAATAATAGAAAAATTATAGGAAGATCTCCAAACATTTGGAAACTAAATAACATACTTCTAAAAAGTCCATGAGTTACATAGGAAGTCTTAAAGGAGACTGAAAAATATGCTCCACTGAACAGAAATGAAAATATTACACAACAAAACAGGTAAGATGCAGCTAAAGCAGTGCTGAGAGGGAATCTTACAGCCTCCTGTGCTATAAGAGGGAATTTTATAGCCTCCTCAGCGCTAAAGAATCTGCCTGCAGTGCAGGAGCCACAGGAGATGCGAGTTCAATCCCGGGGTCCGGAAGATCCCCTGGAGTAGGAAATGGCAACCCACTCCAGCATTCTTGCTTGGAAAATTCCATGGGCAGAGAAGCCTGGCAGGCTACAGTCCAAGGGGCCACGAAGAGTCAGACACGACTGAGCAAATGAGCCACAGACATAAGAAAAGTTTTAAATCAATAATCTAAACACTCTCCTCATGACTTATAAAAAGAAAATCAACATAAACCCAAGCAAGCCAAAGAACAGAAATCACTGATGTTGAAACTTTTAAAAGAGAGAAAATCAATATAACAGAGAACTGGTTTGTGGACAAAATCTACCGACCAGTATCAGAAATGGAGCAAGAGATCTCACACAACTCTGCAGACAAAGGAAAGGAAGGAAATACTACACACAGCTCTACACACATAAACGTGATGCATTCAATGAGACAAACCAATTCCTTAAGAGAACACAAACTACCACAACTCACACAACACAAAACATTTGACTAGACTTAAGAGTAAGAACATTGAAAATGTAATTTTAAAACTCCCCAAAATATCTCTCTAAATCTGGACAATTTCACTGGAGAATTCTGCCAAACATATGAAGACAAATTAACATTTGTAACTATACTATACAATCTCTTTCAGAATAGAGAAGTGGGAACATTTGTCTATCATTTCAGGAAGCTAGAATCACCCGATACTAAAAACAAAACAAAGACAGCACACATACAAAAAAGAAAACTATAGACCAGTATGATTTATAAATATAGCTCTAAAAATTCTTCACAAAATAACAGTAAACAGAATTCAGCAAAATGTAACAAAAAATTCATACACATACACAAACACACCCTATGAGCAAGTAGAGGTTAGTGCAGGGATGCAAAGCTGGTTTGATACTTGAAAATCGAGCATTATAATTTACTACATTAAATGCTAAGAAAAAAATCATACAATCATATACATCAATAAAGAAAAACTGTTTGGTAAGATTCAACACTCCTTCACGATTTTTAAAAAGTCAGAAAAGTAGAAATAAAGGGAAACGCCCTCACCTTGATAAAGAGCATCCACAACAGACACACAGGTGCCCTTACACTCAGTGGGGAAAGACTATGAGTGTTCCCTCAAGATCAGGAACACATGCTCTCACTGCCCTTCTTCAGCACAGGATGACTGGCTGTGGCCAGAGTAGGGAAAAGGTGCACACATCAGAGAGGGAGACGCAAACTGTCCCACCTGCAGATGACATGACTGCCTACATATAAATTCCCAAGAACTTTACAGAAAAATTCTAGGACTGATAAATGAGTTCACTTATCAGTGTTGGACACAAAATCAACACACAAAAATGAACTGTATTCATATGTACTAGCAATGAACACCAAAATTAAAAATACTCTTTACAACTGCTTTTAAAAAGAGAAATATTTCACTGTAAATCTAACAAAACATGTATACGATTTACATGCTAAAACTACAAAATTCTAGATGGGGAGGGAGGGGGCATATGTACACTTATGACTGATTCCTGTTGATGTTTGACAGAAAACAACAAAATTCTGTAAAGCAATTATCCTTCAGTTAAAAAATAAATTTTAAAAAATGAGGAAAGAAATCAAAGAAATATTAAACAAATGCAGAGAAATACTATGTTCACTGATTAAAGGACTACATAAAGGAATGATGTCAATTCTCAAATTCATAAACGTGTTTGACATAATTCCTATTAAAATCTCAACAAGGTTTTTCATACATACAAACAAAAATTACTCTAAAATGTATATGGCAAGGCAATGTTTGTCTAGAACAGTTGAAATAGTTATGAAAAAGGATGCAGGGGTAAAAACTGATCTACCTAATTTCAAGATATTAAAGAGCTTCTACAGTCAAGAGTGTATGGTACTGGCAGAGGGACACACACGTACCTCAACAAACAGAACAGCAATAAACCCACACACGTATGTTCAAACTTATTTTGGACAAAGGGGTAAAAAATAATTCAGAGAAAAGATAGCCTTTCAGCAAATGGTTCTAAAGGAACCAGGTATCCACAGGCACAAACAAAGGACCTCCAAACAAATGTTACATCTTATATAAAAAAGATTCCAAACATATCATGGAACTAACTATAAAACAACACAGGAGAAAATATTTGGAATCTAGGGCTAAGCACAAAGTTCTTAAACTTGACAAGAAACACACAACTCAGAAAAGGGAAAACTGAGTTGGACTTCATTGATTTAAGAAAAATGTTGTTCTGTGAAAAGACTGTTAAGAAGGCTGAAAAGATAAACCAGAAACTGAGATTAGGATTTGAAGTCCTAGAATACATTTATGAAGCTTAAAGTCTTAACAGTACATAGAAAACATTCCAGTTGGAACATGGGTAAACGATACGAACACACATTTCACCAAGAGGACACACAGATGGCAAACAAGCACATCAATGTCAGTGAAAGGCATTTAAACCACACTGGCAATCAATACACACGTGGCTAAAATAAAAAGTGAAAACAAGATAGACTCACTGGTGAGCATGTGGGAAACCGGGATCATGCCCACACTGCTGGTGGGAATGTACAGTGGCATAGCCAGTCTGAAAAAGTTTGCAGTTTGTTAAAAAACTGAACATGTAACTGTTTATAAGATCCCATAACTACACTCTGGGGTAGTGTATTTACCCAACAGAGACGAAAGCATATGTTTACACAAAAACTGGTATATCAATGTCCACAGCAGCTTTATTCACAAAACCCTCAACAGGAAGATAAACAACTACATTGCTCCTCACAAGGGAAGACTATCCAGCAGTGAAAAGGACGGAGCGACTGACACCGGTGACAAGCTAGACGCATCTCCAGAGAATCATCCCGAGTGAGAAAAGCCAACTTCCACACATTATGTACCACACAACTCCATTTAGGAAATGCTGTTGATATACCAAATAGCAACAACAGGAAACAGATAAACGACTGTCAGTGATTAAGGCGGTTGTTGTTGTTCAGTCACTCAGTTGTGTCCTACTCTTTGTGACCCACCCCATGGACTGCAGCACGCCAGGCCTCCCTGTCCTTTAGCATCTCCCGGAGCTTGCTTAAACTCGTGTTCACTGAGTAGGTGATGCCATCCAATCATCTCGTCCTCTGTCTTCCCCTTCTTCTCCTGCATTCAATCTTTCCCAGAATCAGGATGTTTTCCAGTGAATCAGCTCTTCACATCAGATGGCCAAAGTATTTCAGCTTCAGCATTAGTCCTTTCAATGAATATTAAGTGCTGATTACCTTTAGAAAATTACCTTTGTAGGCCAAGTAATGTCTCTACTTTTTCATATGTGGTTAAGGAGCAGGGTGGGGTAAAAGGAAAGTAGGTGTGGCTCCTAAAGAAACAGGAGTGCTCCTGGAGCAGCAAGATGGAAAAGAGACCTGGTCCTGGAGAAGGCTGTGCAGTCCTTCTTCACCCACCTGCCAGCCTTTGTGGCATCTCATCACACTGCACCCCAGGGAAACAGTAGGTATTCATGAAGTAGTTATTAGGTGTATTAATGAGCAATGGAAATTAATTCTGATGGAACAAATGTAATACTTAACATTTAAATTAACACTGTTTAAAGTAAGTACTACCTACCTCTCTTTGTACTGAATTCTTTGCATGAATGACCTCACTTAGTCTCACAATAGCCCTGGAAGTCAGAAACTGGCACTCCCCCTTTGTGACCAAGAAGGGTGTCTGCTCCAGCCGGGCGCTACTAGCAAGAGGCCCAAGAACATGTTCTCAGAAGGTCCACCCCTCCTATCCTCCCTTTTTCTGACCTGGAAAAGAGACTTGTCCAAGGTTAAATCCCTCAATCTGGCTGTCTCCAACCTTCTCTCGTAACTCTGCCTCTTCTCTGTCTTCAGTCCCTTCCTATCCAAAGTTTCCTTGCTGCCAGGGGAAAAATGTCCATGGTTTTCCCAGTTAAAGAAAAGAAAAAGCCCTTTTACTGCCATTTCTGTTAGCCACCATCCATTTCTTAGGGCTCTTCTTAGCCAAGCTCCTTGAAAAAATCATTATTTGCTCAACCTTCAGCAGTACTGGCATCCACTGAAACACCCCTAGTCACCACAACCCCTAAAGAAACGGGCACTTCCTCATCTTATTTCTTCTGTTGACCACTGTCTTTCCCAAGGCTACTGGATGGCCATCGCCCGCTGTGGCCCCTCTGAAGGTCACTCCTTCCTCTCCCCTCTCTTTGCCCACAAGCCTCACCCCACAGGATGGCCACCCCATGGGCTCCTCAGCTCTCGCCCGACCTGCTGACCTGCTTCTCCACACGTATTTGACTCTAACAACCGATTAGACCACACTGGATTTCAAATGAAAACCTGTCAAAAATGGAACGGGAAGCTTTCCTGGCCTCAGTATTATTTATCTTGCCTAAAAGCCCCACCAACATGCAACTGTCAATGTCAGAATCTGGGAATTGTCTTAGACCTGTTCCTCTTCCTCCACAAACTGTCCTGCTGGAGTACTGTCACTTTAAATACCAGCCCCAAGCAGTCCCTCCCAACAGCCTCAGCCCAGTCGGAGCGCATCCCTCAAGCTGCTGCCAAAACTGCTCACTGCCAGCATGGGCGTTCACACCCCTCACAGGCCCACACTCCATCCCACCCAAGGTTCTGGATTCCTCTCTTCCCCCGTGCAGCTCCATCAGTTTTTGCCTTACATATGCTGCTGGTCGGTTATTAAGCACATACACTTTAAGACCTGCTATGTCCTCTTAGAGAACTTATCTCTTTATAATTATGTAATGCTCCTGTCTATACCTGATCATCATCCTCACGCTGGAATCAGCTTTGGCTGGAATTAACATGGCTACTCCAGTTTCCTTTTGAATCTTGTTAGCTCTTTGCATCCATTTACATTTTTGAACACTGAGATATAACTGACATTATGTCAGTTTCAGGTGTGCAACATGATATTTACAGACAATGCAAAATCATCACCACAGTAAGCCTAGCTGACATCCATCACCATACAGTTACAAGATTTTTTTTTCTTATGACAAGAACTTTAGGAGCTACTCATGCAGCAATTTTCAAATGTGCGTATGGTGTTATTAACTATAGCCATCCTGGGTACACTACATCTCCAGGATTCATTAACTGCATAACTACAAGTTTGTACATTTTCACCCTTTTTGCCATCTTCTCCCATTCCCACCTCCTGTCTCTGGTAACCACCAATCTGCTCTCTCTATAAGCTTGTTTTGTTGCTGTTCTTTTTAAATTCGACATATAAGTGAAGTTATATGGTATTTATCTTTCTTTTCCTGACTTAATTTAGCACAGTGCATTATATTCACAAATGACAAGACTACCTTCATTTTTAATGCCTGAATATTATTCCCTTGTGTGTGGAACAAACATACCATTTTCTTTACCCATTCATCCATCAATGGACACTTACATTGCTTCCATGTCTTTACTGTAAATCATGCTTCAGTGAACACTGGGGAGCATATACTTTTCCAAATTAGCGTTTTTGTTTTCTCTGGGACTAGGATTGCTGGACCATATGGTAGTTCTATTTTTAATTTTTGCAGGCCCTCCATGCTGTTTCCATAGAGATCCGTCACTCTGTCATGTCCAACTCTTTGCGATCCCATGGACTATAGTCCACTAGGCTCCCTCTGTCCATGGGATTTCCCCAGTAAGATTACTGGAGTGGGTTGCCATTTCCTTCTCCAGGGGATCTTCCTGACCCGGGTATCAAACCGCATCTCCTATAAGTCTCTGGCACTGGCAGGTGGGTTCTTTACCACTGAGTCAGCTGAGTCAGAGAAGGCCCTCTCATCACCTGTACTTTTTATCTTCTGCCACTGTCCCACAGTTCTTCGATACTATGTTCCCTTTTCATTATTCCTTCTCTCTCTCTCTCCACTTCAGTTTTGAAAGTTCTACTGACCATTCTTCCAGCTCATGGATTCTTTCCTCGGGCATGTTCAGTCTGCTGATGACCCCACCAAAGGCACACTTCATGTCACAGTGCCTTTGATTTCTATCATTTCCTTTGCTTCTTTCTTAGGGCTTCTCTCTCTCTGCTTGCAATACCCATCTGTTCTTGAATGTTGTCCACTTTTTCCTTTACAGCCCCCCAGGATACTAACACAACTGTTTTCCGTTCCTAATCTGAGTAATTCCAACATCTCTGCCATATCTATGTCCAGTCCTCCAAGCTTGATCTGTTCTTCAAGTTATGATTTCTGCCTTTTAGAATGTGTTGCAACTTACTGTTAAAAGCCAGATATGATGTCCTGGGTCCAGGGAACTGAGGCGTGCAGGCCTTTAGCATGAGGCTTTACGTCCGCCTCATGAGGATCTACACTGTCTTTGCTGCGTGCAATGGCTATAGTCGTCATAGCCAAAAATTTTCTCTGTGGTCACTGTTTTTATCCGCCCTGTTGTTTCTGCCTTTCCCAAGAGGCTTCTTAAAGGAGGTCTGAGACGTGTGGCCCTTTCGGTTTTACTCCCTTGACAGTACAAGGAGACCTGGTGTGGAGGTGAGGTAGGAGGTGAGGGGTGAGGCAGAATGTCCTAGTGCCTACGATCAGGTCTCAGGGCTTCCTGAGCCTAAGCCTCTGGACTATGACCCCGTCAGGTGAGATAGGAAGACCGGAGGAATCTGGCGAGGGCTCTCTTCCCTCCCTGCCAGGTCTGCTGGGCTCTAACAGCCATGTTCAGTCCTGTCTTTTGAGACCCCCATGGACTGTAGCCTGCCAGGCTCCTCTGTCCATGGAATTCTCCAGGCAAGAATAATGGAGTGGGTTTCCATTTCCTCCTCCAGGGGATCCAACCCATGTCTCCTGCATCTCCTGTGTCTCCTGCACTGCAGGCGGATTCTTTAGGGCTGAGCCAAGAGGCTCTGATAAGACCTGGATAGATAGTTCCCTGAGGGCAGGACCTGTTAAGAAGTAAAGAATGCCCTGGTGTCTTTCAAAATGGTTCCTGTTCCCTCCCCAAGCTAGGTGCCTGAGGGGAATGTTCTCTGATCTTTACTGTGAGAATCTGGTAGGGCTCTGAGAGATAGTCTCACAGAACTGTGCCCCCAGCCCCGAGGTGGGGCCCTGGGATTTTGCTCTCTGGCTTGTCCGCACTGAGCCCCAGCAGTTCCTCCACTGCTAAGGCCCTTCCGGCCTCCCTGATGGCTCAGGCAGGCAAGACTGAGCAGTGCGGTGCAGGGGACCTGGGTTTGATCCCTAAGTCAGGAAGATCCCTTGGAGAAGGAAATGGCAAACCACTCCAGTCTCCTCGCCTGGAAAATCTCAAGGACAGAGGAGCCTGGTGGGCTGCAGTCCATGAAATTGCCAGGAGTTGGGCATGACTGAGCGACTAACACTTGTGCTTTCAAAGCCCTTCCACCCCAGTTCTGGTCCCAGTGAAGCTTCTACAAGCTGCTACATCTGCTCGCCTGTCTCTCTCTAACTGTGGGGCAGGGATGTGCCCTAGGACTTCAGTTCTCTGTTGGACCTAAAGGAGCTGCTGATTTTGTTTCTTTGGCTTTTTTCTTGTTGCGAAAATAGAAGTGCCTTCCAAGTTCCTTGTATGTCAGACCAGAAATGAAGTCAGAACTCCTATTCTGATGGCTTCATTTGGGCCTTTTAAACTCTTTCTATTACTCTCCTTGGGCCCTTGTTTACACCATTCCTGCAGCGGGCCATGGTGGCTCTGGGAAGCTTACCACCCACCATTTCTTTTTTTCCCATATCTGATTACTGTCCCATCTACAAAACATCCATGTGGGAACCTGGGTCTTTCTTTCTGTTCACACTCTGCCCTGAGATGACAGTTGGCTGGGCTTAGGTATTCTACCCAAAAGCATGGGCTCCCTGTGGCCAAAACCTGTTTCTTGGACATTTGGATATTTTCCTAGTACTGAGCAAAGCAGCAGCAAGGCAGCAGGGCTCTCTGCTCCTCACTAATAAAAAACTCAAAACTTATTGATATTTACTCAATTAAACACTCAAATTTCCTCCATTTATATAAACTAAGTCTGAGGAAAAAAAGTGATCTAGCTCTAACCCAATGGGCCAGACCAGAATTAAATAAAATAGGGGCAGCAAGGGACACAGAGGCTGTAAGGTCACCGGGGCAGGATGGGAACTCACCCCAGGGCATCACCACCACACCCCTCATTTCACTTCATGCGGGGCTGCCTCAGAGAGGGAACAGATTTGGAGCAGCAGCTGATCAGCCACCCCCCCACCCTTTCCCGAGGTTAGGAGGACTCAGAGTTTAACCCAGGGGAACGACTATAAGTACTGTACTCCTATGGGTACCGGGGTGGCCGTGCTGCTGGATCCTTCTGGATGCCCTTCACATTTAATGGGAAAAATAATCCTTCTTAATGCACACTCAGCAATGTGTCTAATGCACTCAGCCATGTGTGTACCACCTGGCGTCATGTTGAGCGGACTGAATCGCGAACTGATCTTCTATTAGTCCAGGTAGAGGGCGTGGCCTTGCAAACCTCACCCACAAATCCCAACAGCAGCCTGCAGATCTGGGCCCTCAGGACGACTCAGTGGGCAAAGTCCAGTCGGGCTGAGCCAACCAGCAGGGCCCCTGCCCTGCCGTGAGTCTACTCCTTTAGAGAAGTTCTTTCTTGAACAAAACTTTGAAAAGAGGGAGAAACATGAAACCTCCTATTTTTCACCTATATTTTTTCCACAATAGAACTGCAGTATTCAGCTGCCAACACTAAGCCGAGAACCATAAAGAGAGATCTCGAGCAGTTCCTGTGTGCTGGGGTTTTCAGGCTGTCTCCTATTCCAGTAACTGGAATGCTGGGATTCTGCACAGGGTCATGTGACAGCCAGGCAGCACACAGCTGCCCTCTGGCACCGTATGTAAATGAACTCAGTCACCCTCTGGGTTTTCCCCTTCCCGTCCCTGTTCTTTGGGAGGACTCAGAACCATAGGGACTAACTAGCAGAAGTTTGCTCTGTGCTTTAACAGCAGGCAGAAAGCCAAACGACCAATACAATGACTGGATTCATTTTTACAAGCAAACACTGGAACTGAATTCACCCTGTCCGGGAAGAATGCCTGCCATCAGAATGAGCAGGAAGTCCAATTCAAAACAGGGCGTGTCACCTTAATTCACAGCAGGGCCTTTACACCTTGACTGAGAGCCTTTGGAAATAAGAGCTTCCGTGTGTTAAAGGCTCATGCAAGAGACGCTGTTTCACCCAGATGATCTAGAAATACTGTGCAGGACCTCTGAATGCCCACAGCCAGGCCCTGGAGTGGCTGGGAGCTCTGCTCCGCCCCTCTGGATACTGATTATCAGTCTTGGAAGGCAGTAAAGTTATCTAGTTCCGCCAACCCCTTCCACTCCGCGACCCTCTGACACTGCATCAGCCTGCTCGTCCCCTGGGTCACCTGAATAACTTCACAGGGGTTTCAGAGCAGGAGGGAGGAAGACCACCATACCCCCAGAAACACACCGGGGTTTTACGTGCCCGTCTCCCTTGCCTCTGGCTGCCAGGGACAAATTGGAGTGCTGGGCCTGTGGTTTCAGGAGGGAGGGATCAGAGAGACAGAAACTCACGCTGCTGCCACAGCATGGCTGGCCCTGACCTAAAGGACAGTGACTCCAGGAGTCAGACACGTGACACACAAAGGGGCCAAGTGCCCCTCACAGAGATTTCCACTGGGCGTACGGGAGGAGAGTGTAGAGGGGATAATACAAAGAAGTAAAAGCTTCCCTGACTTCAAGGTTTAGATGAGGAATAAGAAGGGGGGAAATGTTTCTTATTCCCACAAGGACATTATTTTATATGAATTCAAGAGGTGCTATTACTATTGGAAGACGAACTGAGAGGCTTCTTTAGGATATACAGCAAGGAGCAATAAAGAGCGAAGAGTGGCAAAGCTGGGTGCAATCTGCTGCACACCAGGGATCCTGCTGGGAAAGACTGAGGGCAGGAGGAGAAAGGATGAGATGGCCAGACAGCATCACCAACTCACAGGACATGAGTTTAAGCACGCTCTGGGAGATGGTGAAGGACAGGGAAGCCTGGCGTGCTGCAGTCCATGGGCTCATAAAGAGTCAGACATGACAGGTTCAGGAGTTAGTGGAAGGTCAAGGACAACCCTGAGGCTGGTGGCTCAACTAAGGGGAGAAACAGCTCACGTGTCACAGCCACAGCTCCAAAACCCACCTGAAATGCTTTCAAATACAAAATGGATCGACCCTTTATTAGGACAACAAAAACATCTGGGTATTTCTTCTAAGATCCTCCTCACCATTTCCGTATTTCCTTCATTTATACCAACATACATTCCATAATACCCAAGACAGAAATTTCTGGCTTTAATCATTTGCTCTTGAGGAGAAAGTAGTAAAGAAAGGAAGATAGTTACTACTATTTATTCATCAAAGCAACTTCATCAAACATCCACAGTAAAAGTGAATGAGGTCACCCTCAACATGCACCTGGAGCCCTCTGCTGGGTTCCACCCACCCTTGCCTCTGACCTGACACCCACTCTGAGGAGCCTCTCTACTGGGGTAGGACTGGGATCCAAGAGGCAATCTCAAAATGCTACCTATACCCTTTTCTCTGAAAGAGCAAAGTCTGGGAAAGGCCATGACCACAGTAATATGGAAGTCACAGAGCACATCAGGAAAAGGTCCCTACCAAACTCTGTGAGCCTCAGCCAGTTGGTTTAAATTTCTCAAGGTCATTTCAACAGACTACCAAAAACTCAGGAAAACTTGACATCCCTTGCCCTCCACGTGCTCCATACTAGAGCAAGTCTAAGACAAAGATGGGGCTTCTTTCTGAAGCCAGGTAACCAGAACTCCTTTCTAGGGGCCGACCTGCCCTGCACATGGCTCTGCAAGCCTCAAGAGTGGTGGACATACAGTGAATGACCTCATCTCCTGACTTCAGTCTCCCCATCTGAAAATTTTAGACAGATATGCTTCTCTTATACTTGTGTTAAGGATGATAAGAAGTAACATCCATGAAACATTACATATGGTGAGCTTCTTCTCAAAAGAAAAAGAATGATCATGACATCAGCTGCGTAATGTCTTGGGTGGTCACAGGGCAGACCAGGAGAGGTGGGAATCCCCCCTGGGGACTGAGAGGAGAAAATGCAGGGAACAAAGATTCTCAAGTCAAACTCTAAAATGAACAAACCATTCTTCAGTTTGCTTGATACAAGCACAAAATTCAACAATTTAAGTTTTGTTTCATTCATATCAAACAAACACTCAGAATGTGTGCCAGTTTCAAACTTACGGTTAACAAAGGGGAAGCGGGGGAGGGATAAATTAGGAGGCTGGGATTGACACAAACACACTACTATATGTCAAAGAGATAACTAACAAGGACCTACTGTGTAGCACAGGGAATTCTACTCAGTACTCTCTAATGACCTACATGGGAAAAGAATCTTAAAAAGACTATATATATATATATATACACATATATATGTATAAATGACTCATTTTGCTCTACAGCAGAAAGTAACACAACATTTAAAATATATTATGTATAATTCAGCTTAAGGTAAACAGTTGTCAGATTTACTAAATAAAATATAGGATGGCTATGTTTTATTCCTAAGTACACTTCAATAAAAACTTTTTTAAAGCTGTGCCAATTTTAACATGAAGTAAAAAGGTGACCAGAACAGGTGACCTTCTCGGGGCCAATGTTAAACTGATCATTAGCAAGCTTTGTTGCTGTTAAGTTACTCAGTCATGTCCAACTCTTTGCGACCCCAGGAACTGTAGCACGCCAGTCTTTCCTGTCTTCCCTGTCCTTCACCATCTCCCGGCATTTGCTCAAATTCATGTCTGTTAAGTCAGTGAAGCCATCCAACCATCTTGCCCTCTGTTGTCCCCTTCTCCACCTGCCCTCAATCTTTCCCAGCATTAGGGTCTTTTCCAATGAGTAGGGTCTTTTCCAATGAGTTGGCTCTTTGCATCAGGTAGCCAAAATTATGGAGCTTCAGATTCAGCATCAGTCCTCACAATAAACATTCAGGCTTGATTTCTTATAGGATTGACTGGTTTGATCTTCTTGCAATCCAAGGAACTTAGGGGATCCTTAAAGACCTAGCTGGTCAATAAAGTACTTAAAAAAAAAATCATCTCCTTCTGTTATAAGAAGCATATTGCTCTAAAATTCCTTTGTAGAGTTTCTCAAGAAAACTGAGCAACAAAGAAAAGTGAGTCAAGCAAAGTACCCTCCATTGTTGAGATCCAAGCGTGGACTGTGCATCTGTAGTGAAGTCAGGTCGTCCTGAAGTAACAACCCTGCCTGAAGGTGGGATGAATCTGTGCTGACTGAATGAACAACAGTCAAATCCAAGGGCAAGAGAAGAACTTAAAAACCTGCCAGATGTTGTGTTCATGGACTGGGTGGGCTGTTATCTTTGAAACTGATCACACACTTTGTTTTAAAATTTTTAATGATTTTGTCCCCCGATCAAGTGTATTTATCTATAAATTATTCATACATACACAGAAGCAGGGCACTGATTTATATCAAGGTTTACTGACTATCAATACAACAGAACAGAATATAGAGCAAAGAAATAAATTCTAGGATACAGGAATATAATAAGTAATAAGAGAAATATTTAGTCAGTGACAGAAAATTATTTAGGAAGTGAAGCTGATAAAATTATTTGGAAAACATTAAAATTGATCCCTATCTCCATATTATATACCAAAATATATTAAAGCATTAAATATAAACATATTTAGGCAATAAATGTAAATCATGAAATCATGAAATTACTAGTACAGAATTAAACATTTTATTGATTTCATCATTTTCCCATGCCCTCACAGTCCAGACCCTTTCTTTTCCAATTACCTAATGCCTACATATAGCTTTAGACTGACTTCCCAGGCAGCGCAGCTGGTAAAGAATCCACCTGCCAATCCAGGAAACCAAGAGATGTAGGTTCGATCCCTGGATCAGAAGGTTCTCCTGGAGGAGGAAATGGCCACTCCAGTGTTCTTGCCTGGGAAATTCCATGGACAGAGGAGCCTGGTAGGCTATAGTCCATGCAGTCACAGACACCACTGAGCACACACATGCACATAGTTTTAGATTAAAAGCTTCGTGGTTTTTTTTTTTTAAGAAAATAGGAAGTGTAAGTGAACATAATCATTTTTCATACTTAATGAATCTGACACAAACACAGCAAAAGAACATGTTGTTGAAGGGCTGCTGCTGCTGCTGCTGCTAACGCATCAGTCGTGTCGGACTCTGTGCAACCCCAGAGACGGCAGCCCACCAGGCTCCCCCTTCCCTGGGTTCTCTAGGCAAGAACACTGGAATGGGTTGCCATTTCCTTCTCCAATGCATGAAAGTGAAAAGTGAAAGTGAAATCGCACAGTTGTGTCCAACTCTTCGCGACTGCATGGACTGCAGCCTACCAGGCTCCTCTGCCCATGAGATTTTCCAGGCAAGAGTACTGGAGTGGGGGTGCCATTATCTTCTCCATGTTGAAGGGTTGCTGCTGCTGCTAAGTCGCTTCAGTAGTGTCCAACTCTGTGCAACTCCATAGATGGCAGCCCACCAGGCTCCCCATCTCTGGGCTTCTCCAGGCAAGAACACTGGAGTGGGTTGCCATTTCCTTCTCCAATGCATGAAAGTGAAAAGTGAAAGTGAAGTCATTCAGTCGTGTCCGACTCTTAGCGACCCCATGGACTGCAGCCTACCTGGCTCCTCCGCCCATGGGATTTTGAAGGGTTACCTGACTTGAAAAGAACTCTTTCTATTTCCCTGAGCCCTGAGAACAGTGGTCCCAGCCTTCAGTCACAGATGCAAATTACAACAAGAAACTGTGTTTGTGGGCTGGAGAGGCCACAGTTGGAGTGAAATGGTCCCATGAGGAACTCTTAATCTTCTTGGAGACTTTTAATTGTTTTCTGAGTTATTTTGGAATTTCAAAGTATATCGTGTGCTCAGCATCACTAGTCATGATGGAAACGCAAACCAAAACCAGGATGAAATACCACCCCACACCCATTAGAATCGCTATATTTTAAAAAGGGAAATATCAAGTATTGGTGAGAATGTCAAGAAACTGGAACCCACTGCTGCTGGGAATGCGCAATGGCTGGGCCACTGTGGAAAACTATGAGTTCCTCAAAAAGTTAAACACAGAATGAACATATGCTCTATTATTTTCACTCATAGATTTATGCTCAAAAGAACTGAAAGCAGGAACTAAAACAGGTATTTGTAAATCGATGTTCACAGCAGCATTTTCCACAATAAATGAAAGGTAGAAACAACTCCAGTGTCTGTTAACGAATGAATGAATAAATAAAATGTGGTCCATCCATAGAGTGGAATGGACTTTGAGGATATTAAGCTAGGTGAGAGAAGTCAGACACAAAAGGACAAATACTGTGTAATTCCACTTATACGAGTTACCTAGAATAAGCAAGTTTATAGAGATGGAAGGTATAACAGAGGATACCAGGAGCTGTGGGGGGCAGTTGGGGAAAGAGATGGGGAATTATTATTAAATGGGTACAGTTTCTGTCTGAGATTATGGAAAAGCTCTGTACACTGGTGATGCTTGTAACCTGTTACAAATATACTTAATACCACTGAATATATATAAAAATATTAAAATGGTTTTATATTATGTAATGTGTATTTGCCACAGTTTTTAAGTATTCAAGGATTATGTGTATACATATATGAAAGTTTACAAACCAAAGAATGTAGTTTTGTCTCAAAGTACAGAAACGTCACTTATTCAGTCAACAAATATGTTAAATTTCTAGACACTCCTGGGCTTTGGAGATTACTGGAGGATCCTGTGTGGATGGTGTGTGAGGCCCTAGGTGCCTCTGCATCACCTTCAGCCTCAGGGCTATTGGCTATGCCCTGCAGGTGCTCAACCAGTTCTCAAGCAAAACACCTACCAGAGGTCGGCAAGGATTTTCTCTGCCATGTAATTAGCGAACACACATTTGGAAAAGGAAGAGAACTATTTTTGCTTTCTGAAATATGAGCATCGTTCTGTTAATAATTCCTCACAATCACCTCTCAAAACAGGTCAATGATTCCCTTGGCATAGCTCAGCAGAAGGTGACACTGGAGGCGGTCAGGAGACATGACAGGAGCTCCGGGAACAAGTGCTCAGCGGGGCTTCCGCCTGCAGGCCACCTGCAGAGTTCCACGTGCCTCCCAATGACAGGGGCTCGCCTCACCAGAAGCACATCTACTCTTCCTCTGTCAACCCTCATACAACAGGAAACAGTTTTAAAACATGCTCTATGATTCCATGATGAGTGTTAACAAAAAGCCATTCAGTCTCTTTAGGAGTGTGTGAGAAGGATGGACTCAGACACACAAGGCGACTGTCATGCTATTTTGTGAGATGTATGTGTGTACGTAAGGAAATGACTTGACGTAAGGAAGTATCATTTAAATTTCTTAAATTTCCTCTTAAGCAGTCCTGAGTAACTGTCACATATACTGGAGTACTTCCCTCATCTCCCTTATAAGCTTGTTTTTTTCAGCACTGCCTACTCAAATTACTTTCAGCCATCAAGTCTGACATCCTCAGAATCATATTAAAAGAGGCAACCTACTCCAGGATTCTTGTCTGGAAAATCCAACGAACAGAGGAGGAGCCTAGTGGGCTAACTTTCATGGGGTTGCAAAGAGTGACTAAGCATAGCACAATCCAACAGAATCTAGCATAGACCTAGGTACTACATCCCTTCTTCGTGCCTCACTGTAACTGCAGAATTCTACCACAATAGCCGTAACAGAAGGCTGCACAAACCATGAACATGTGCTTCCTGCTCTGGTCCTACATGCAGCACCGCTGCCCTCAGAGAGGAACTAAGAGTACATCTTCCACAGCACCTATCACCCAGCACTCAGCGTCTAGCGCCCAACACCCAGCAGCACCGGCCTGGAACCGAACAGTTACTCGGCGAGTGTTTGTGGAATTGATGGATGGATACACTTTGCATTAGATGAGATTAGATATACATTGAGAGGTGAATTTTTGTTATAGATAGCTCCTCTCCCTCAAATTTAGCAGACATCTCCATACCAAATGAATGAAAAATAAATTTCAACCAGTAACTTCAGATTTAGACAATTTAACACACGTAAAATATTCAGGACAGAGCCAGGCACGTTAAACGCAACAAATTCTAATTTTTCTGCTAACTTCTGCCCGCTAATATTTAAAGTTTTAAATCATTACTATTAGTTTCAGAAACTTCCAATTATAGATACAAAGAATTCAACACCTCTTTCTGGACCAACCCCCTCAATGCAAGCACCACCATCACTGACATTTCATAGAGCCCACAGCCAGACACCATCCCAGCCTGAGGGCATGGGGTTCCTGTAGGGGGCAAGATTCAGAGAGAACAACGGTAGGTGACTACAACAAAAACAATCTGGTTTCCAAATTCTAATAACAGCCGGTAGAAAAACACACATTTACACACATTCCTAACCCTAGAACTTTTAAAGCTATTAGCAAGGCTAATAGTCCAACCAACAGCCTCTCTTCCACCCCCCACTGCTACATCTAAAAATAAAGTAGCACATTACCCAGGCATATTTTGCTTGCTTCAACGAGGAGCTCAGAAAACCCCCTCATGACTTACTGCAGTGGGATCAGTCCACTGTACACCATGAGTCAGCACTTGTCCACATTTCTGGAAATTCCTTACCAGAGACATGACCTACAACAGGATGCCAACTTTCCATTTCAATATGTAACAGGAAGTATTCAAACACAGTTCACCTAAACTGAAGAACTGGTTTAATGTAACTGCTATGATACAGAAATAAGAGAATCTACTGAAAGGCACTGTTTAAAAAAAAAAAAAGGAAGAACTTTTTTACTTTAACACACACAAATTGTGATACGCTAAGCCAGTGCAATCAATGTGAACAAAGTACTTCAGTGCCTAGAAGACAGGAAAACACAAATTAAGTTTAAACTTAATTCAGTTACTGTCCAATTTTCTGTTGCACACACTGCTACAGAGTTGAACGACTTTTGGGAAATCTGTGTTTATTATATTAAGAGTCTGCTAAGTTTTGTTTTGAATATCTGGCTTGGCCAGTAACATGATATTCAGAAACAACAACGTTAATGCAAATATTTTCAGGAAAAAAAAAAACTTCTGTGGCATATATCTTAATAGCATATACCTCTCCCTAATTAATGGATTGAAGTTACTACATTAACACATTACAGAGACTTCATGTTTCAGAAGTCATGTTTCCGAAGATTAACAGATTTTACACAGTCTGTTCATTAACCACAGCACCTGGGCCTCAGTGTGCCATTCCTCCGCTTTACACTCAAAAAGGTGCTTCTGCAGATAAAATATCAACTACAAGAAGTTGTTTTTCCAGAATTCTTAAAGAGTTTCAAAACTTAAGTTCAATAAGAAGCCAAATAACTCAGCTATTACAGTCATTAATAAATGCATTTAACATTCGTGCAGCATCAGAATGTTAGACATCTGCTTCTAATTTCAATGTTGGCTCAGAATAAAAGTGCCTCCCCCACAATAGTTTGATTATAAACTGTTCTCTTCCTCCTCTTTCTTTTTCTTCTTTGGAAGCTGTTATCCTTCATTCTTGCTGGAAGCCACCTGACCACTGCCAGGAAGAGGAATGCAGAACATTCCCAGGAGCGGCTGTGACGTCAGCCCCGCATTCCAACGCTCTGTGGTCAGGGCTGTCGGGAAACCCAGCCTCCAGCAAACCCTCCAGTGAGATAACAGCGGAGGCCTGCACTAAATCTCATTAAGAACGCCTTCATGTGATGCTCTAAACATGAACAGTTAAGATGGCAGGGCACTAAGCGAACTTATAAAGTACATGTAACACTAATCTTCAAAAATTTTATGGTTCTTGGGAGAAAAAATACAGAAAATGATTTAGCAACAACGATCAACAGACTGATCTTAGGCTTAGCCATTACTATGCAGATCAGGTAAGATGGACAACAAAATAGGCTGGGTTTCAACCTGCAGAACTTCCTCAATTAAACAACCCCACAACCTATCTCCAAATCCTCTTATAGGAAGAAGAGATGGGAGTCCCATTTAGGGACTTCTAAGCAAGCAGTGGATGCATTTAGAAATTGGAGAAGGCAATGGCATCCCACTCCAGTACTCTTGCCTGGACAATCCCATGGGCAGAGGAGCCTGGTAGGCTGCAGTCCATGGGGTCGCTGAGGGTTAGACACGACTGAGCTACTTCACTTTCACTTTTCACCTTCATGCATTGGAGAAGGAAATGGCAACCCACTCTAGTGTTCTTGCCTGGAGAATCCCAGGGAAGAGGGAGTCTGGTGGGCTGCCATCTATGGGGTCACACAGAGTTGGACACGATTGAAGCGACTTAGCAGCAGCAGCAGATGCATTTTCTCTGGAGAGAATTACTACATAGAGATAGAAACTGAAGGTGTGAATATTACAAAGAAATTATAAACATGCACATACTCTTTTTACATACAATTTTCATTTGTAACTTCCTAGGTTTCTGTCAAGTGTGTTTGTTAACTTACTTGCAAATATATTCTTAAATATATGCTGTAATTAGGGGCAACCAGTATCTAACACAACTGTGAACTGTAGTTTCTGGATAGAGACATGTGTGCCACACTGTGTGAACCACTAGGTGTGTGTTGAAAAGAGACAGCACAAGGGATTCAGGTTCTAGCCTAGCTCTGCCTCCAGAAAAGTAATTTACCTTTTGTGAACCTGTTTCCTCATCTGTAAGAATCTAGTTCTATTTATACCACAAGGTTATCTAAAGAGGAAATAAGAAAACAGACATGAAAGTACTCTGAGAAGTTCCTTGATTAGCTTCTGTCTGTTAGGTATTGTAATATATCACTACAAAATGCATTTCAGGGATGAAACTAAGAATTCATCACAGTTGCCAAAGTGTCTGTCTTTAATTAGAACTATCCTATAAAAGCCCTAAATCAAAGCCCCAACTCAAACTTTCTGCCTCCTGCACAGCCCAGAACAGAAGTCAGAATATCTGGATGCTAGCAATGTGACAGTAAAATACAGAAAGAAATACGAAGACTGAGAGACATCTGTCATGTGCCATGGCCACCCACCTCTTAACCTGACCCCTCAGGGAGCCACAGAGAAGGTCAGTGTGGCAGAGGCTGCCCTTGAAATAGGCTCCCAGATTTCCATGAGGTAAGGAAAAGTGGAGCCAAGTGCCCAGAAGCAGTCAGGCAGAGCACACATAAGGACCCAGAGGACCTAAGTTATTAATACGCCCTGAGGTACAGGAATATTTGGTGGAGGATGGCTACTGAGAGATTTGTGGAAGAGCTGAGAATCTAAAGAAACTCCCATATAACCTCTAGGGTAACTGACAGAAGCCCTGCCTGATCAAGCACCATAAGGTCCAGGATTATCCTCTGGGTCCCAGCCTGAGTCAGAAGCAGTCCCAGAGCCCCTGATTCAGAGAGCACCTGGTCCTTCAGGAAAGAACCCTTCACTGATATCCTGTCCTGTCAGTTAATTCTTCCTTCTACTCCTTCCCAAAGTGTTATTTTTGGGGACAACTGTGCACTGGAGAAAGAGAAAGCTGGCCCTTTCAGGACTTACGGGTCCCTGTCCCTGATGTAATGTTGATCCTCGAGGACTCAATACCCCTGTGCTCTACTGGTCAAGTTGAAGGTTCCATGAGTGACAAACACAAATGAAGTCTGTCTTATGATTATCTGCCCAGATCCTGAATTTGTGGATGGAACATATACTCAGAAACAGGAAGAACTTTCACATCTGCACCTTGATTCATATAATGAGAACTGCTGTGATGCGATGAGCTGAAAAGAAATCCAAAGTTTCTCTGCACTGCAAACAACAATGAAAGAGATAGTGCATCTTCTGAAGGATCACCTCAGAGACTGAGAGAAGCACGCTGCTGATTTCTTTCTTGCCTCCTATTTAGCATCAGGCCTCCACAGAAGACAGACAGCTTTGAGGATGACAGCAGTTACCACAGATTTTACCAGGCAGATTGAGCTGAGTTCTACTGGAGAGAATCAGCATACTGCCTGCCCTGCTTGGCAGCTACTGATCTCAGAGCTGAATGTGTATGTGCAGGTGTGTTTCTCTGTCCCAAACAGCAGAGAGAAAACAGAAAGCTACTTGCTTTCACCTGGCCGACAGCAGGCTACTTCCATCTTGCTGACATTCCACAATGTAAACTCCAGTTCTCGCCATAGCTCAGCCTACAGGAACCTCATCATCTCACTGTTTCGCAGGACAAGAGGGCATCATACAGATAGAATTTGTTAACAGGAAATAAAAGGTAGCCTAGGACACCCTAGCAATACAAGCATGTACCACTGGACAGAAGATAAATACTAGAAGAATTCAGAAAGGTACTATGATGTGGAAGCATGTTAAGGTATTTCCTCCAAAGAGAAAAAACGTTGCACTCTTCATCTGCTACCACCAAAAAACAGGCACAAATCTATTCCTTGATTCAGTGTCTCTCATTCCACCCTCCTGTGTTCTCTATCTCCTGAGTGGCCTAAAAGGCTCAGCATTCAGTGAGGTGAGAGAACGCATTCCATGTGGGCCAGGATACAACAAGGATCTCTGACCTGGTCTCAGTGACCAATGGAAATGCCTACAGCTGATTGAGACGCTTGGAGCCAAAACAGAAGAGCAGAAGGACCAAAGCTCTGGAGGCTAAGATATGCTTTAGTCAATAAATAACTGGTTTCCTTTTGACAGGAAATCCTGGCTTGCTGCTGGCTCCCAGTGGTGACAGGACACCTGACTATATTAGATAACCATGCAGCCTTGACAAGGGACATGAGATGGCCATGGACGTATCATGAACTGGGCACTGTCTGATTCAATGAGAATTAGGGATGGATACGTCCAGGAATACCATGTCTGCAAGTGAAAGTGGTGTATGCAGCATACTAAGGGTGAAGGCCATCTGAAACTAAGTTCCACAAACAGGAAGCTTGTACGCTTGCTTTACATACGCCTACCACACCAGCCATCCTTCCCTCAGTCCACACTTACGGCCTCATAGGAAAGTCTGCATGACAAGTAATCTGAAGAGAAAAAGTCAGGTCTGGTTTTCAGATGGGCTGACGTGACAGGGGGCAGTGGCTGGAAGTAAGTGTGTTAGCCAACTCATTGGAAAAGACCCTGATGCCGGGAAAGATTGAGGGCAGGAGGAGAAGGAGACGACAAACGATGAGATGGTTAGATGGCATCATTGACACAACGGCAAGAATTTGAGCAAACTCTGGAAGATAGTGAAGGACAGGGAAACCTGGCGTGCTGCAGTTCATGGGGTCACAAAGACTCACACACAACTTAGCAACTGAACAACAAGAAGAATCATGAAACAGCCACCTAAGCCCAAATCTATTCCTTGAAAGCTGGTTTGATTTCTACATGAAAGGTAGGAAAAGAGTTAAAATCAAAATAAAGTGAGACAACAAAATATACTATCCTGCATGAGTACATTCTACTCAGAGTATGTTTCCAGAATACTTGGCAGGGTATGAGGAGAACAGCAAACTGCACCCATATGCCTTTGTGGGACCACCAGTCCACCTTCCTCAACAGCTTTCCCTAACGTAGGGGCTTCAGGTAAAGACAACGCCAACCCAGCTGCCTCTATACGCAGGGCAGCATCACAGGAGAATAATACCACGGCTTCCCAGCAGTCTCCCAACAGTCTCCCACTCTCCACGGCAACTTCCTCAGGACCTGAAGAGCATCTATGAATCATCCACTTCCAGAGCACGAAGTTGCTTCTCCACAGATCCAAAGTAACTTAAATAACTACGTGCCCCTGACATTGTTAGTAAAAATGGTGATAGACACAATGCAAGCAGATGTGAGAGTCAAGAATTTTGAATGTTATGACCCAGTCAGAGGCTGACCCAACTGCCTGCATCAAACACTACACTTAAACTGTATTCTGTTCCCTCATCTACAGTATGGAAATGACAAATTCTACAGACATCCCACAAAAGAGCAGGTAACAAGTTAATTCTTTTTGGACTGGAGTCACAGTTCTTAAATCAATTATTTCTAAAATCCTTAGGCTTCTAGATGCAGGTAAAATCAAACAGGCATTTCTGTTTTCTGTTACGAGAAAAAGAAAAGGGTCTGAGGCCAATTTTGGAAAGGGAACAGAGTCAGAACTGTTTTTACATGACCGTCTTCTCTGAAGGAAAAAAGTATGCAAAATAATAAGCTGATCTGTTCATAGACATTGTAGAAGGTAAGAGCTGACCTTCAGCCCAATGAGAAAGTGGTTCAGCGTTCAGAACCACTGACAGGATGATGCTGTGACTGGGGTTAGAGAAATCCCTTACATATCGGCATTCCCACTATTCTAGTCTTTGGATTATTCTTTCAAGATTACATTCCTAAAACAGCTAAGGACGGCATTTTTACTGAGCATAATTACTGAGTAAACTATTAATTAACATATGTTCGTTTTCAACATTATTTTCAAACTTCGTCAAAATATCCATGAATGTTCCAAAAGGTTTTTAAAAAAGCCTGATACTATTAAAAAAAAATAAAAACTCCATAATATGCTTAAGATTTGTGGTCAAACATATATCTGCTTCCCAATCATCAACTAGACTAGTCTGACTTTTTTTTCCTCCTGGTCATTTTTCTCTAGCCATTAAAGGATGGTGATGGAGTCCCTACAGTGTCGCCATGCTGGGCTGAGTGAGAGTATGGCTCCTGTGAAAACAGCTGGAGACCCAAGGATGCTGCTTGTGCAGAAGTACTGTTCCTGTCTGCTTGGTGCTGATTGATCAGGAGAGCACTGCTGTTCAGTGAACACTACCTGTCCTGTAAGCTGGTGGAAAGAGAGGGAAAACTTCCCAAGCATTTTCATGTTAGCTAGACTAGGAAGATCTAATAACTGAGTGCTTTCACAGCTACAAATACTAGTACACATATTCCCACTACCATTTCAATTCCTCAAAAATGAGCTGGTTATCTAATCTCAAGATCTTCTGAGAAAACATGGATCCATGGGCAGAGGAGTCTGGAGTCTGGCAGGCAAAGAGGGGTCAAAGAGTCGGACATGTCTGAGCAGCTAACACCTTCACTTCACTATGGTCATATGGTCTTGCAAAGCCAACTTCCACTTCTACCACCAATCACATGTGCCCTGCCCTCAAGAAGCTCACCATGGAGGGTCAGACAGAAGTGTGACTGAAGTGATTTTCTATCAGATGTCTTGTAATAGAGGCATGTGGAAGACACTATGTGGCGTGTAAGACAGAGCAACCAAGCGCGTCTTGAGTTGGGAAGAAGAGGAAAGGAAAGCATACAGAGAAGGGCCAGGGGAGGTGTAAGTTTTGTCACGTGGACCTGAGGTCATGAAAAACCCTCCAGTAAGAAAGAACCATACCTATGAAGGCAGAGGGGTGGTGTGTGTGTGTGTGTGAACTCTCAGTGACCACAATAAGCCACTGTCATTTTGAGAACAAGGCCATGCAAAAGTCACCCACTATCTATTCTGGCTTTTGTCTTTGTTTCACAGATTATCATTATGTTAAAAATAATAAAAGAAAATTAGGAAAAACTTCATCATTCTAGCTAGGATGTGTGTGGATAAGGCACGTTATGCTTCCACGATCTGAACTCCCAGAAGGCAGAAAGCATGATTGTTTCCAAGACCTTTCAACTAAGAATAAATCTATACTGAATTATGAGATATTTCCTGGGTTCACGGATGTGCTTTAACCTGACAGGTCACGATGCGTCTGTTTATCTGACAGAACTCGTGTGCTACATGGATTGTTCCAAGAGGGAGACACACCAGGAGAGCCGGGCAGTGACACTGGCCGCACTTTCTCCACCCAGGAGCTCAGGGGCCGTGCCCTGTGCTCACTAACAGCTCACCTCTGGAAGACCACGGCCAGAAAGCAGACACACTTTTAAACAAGGAAACTTTTCTTTTTGTTTTTCCAATCTTTATTTTTATGATAAAGAGTACATGTGGGCCAAGTGGGAGGCTGCATTAGACATGAAGCATTCCATTCATTCATTAATGTATAATATTTCACCAAAGGCTTAGTGCTGGAACCATAATGTTTCTAACAGGCCTTCACAGCACTTGTGCCCCTGCCAGGAGCTGCCTGTGTTGCTGGATCAAAATCACTGATGTGTTCTCTGAAAGAAATCAACCTTGCTCAAGACAGAAAAAGGGCAGTATCCTCTGACCTCAGTAAATCTTCCTCTTTCAGAACAAATCCACAGGACACTTTATCCCTAGGACTTCACTTAGCTTACCCTAACTGTGTCACATCAGTAAGCAGTGTTGAACTCACCAAGGTTATTTCCTAATTCTTCACAGAATTTTCAAAATCACTGTGTGAAGTTGAAGCCTCTGAGCCACACAGTTATAATTATCTTTTATGTCAAAGAGAAAACTTGTAGAAACAGTCTGGTTCAAAATGGAGTATTTATTATCATGTATCTTCAGTCATCTTATGGAAAAGCACAGCAGATTATCCCTGCCATGCGAATCAGCAATTATGTATTTACCTTGTGATAACTTAATGAAATATAAACTTGTAACCTGTGTATGTTTCTATATGTGTATTATATTGGTCAATTTTAAAATGTATTAAAAATTTAAATAAAGTAATGAAAGTTACCTGCGATATCCTCAGCCTGTTTGGAAGAATTTAATTAGAGACTAATGCTCACTCACTACAGACACAATGAAAAGATCCCTCCTCTGGGGAAGAAGTTAAACTTAAAGATCTTTACAATGACAATGACAATGTTAGTCACTCAGTCATGTCTGACTCTTTGTGACCCCATGGACTGTAGCCCACGAGGTTCTTCTGTCCATGGAATTCTCCAGGCAAGAATATCGGAGTGGGTTGCTATTCCCTTCTCAAGGGGGTCTTCCTCCAGGGATTGAACCTAGGTCTCTGGCATTGCAGGCAGATTCTTTACCGTTGGAGCCAGCTGAATTCAAATCTAAGAATTTATTGATGATGACATTTTAAAAATGCCAGTAGGGGTGCTTCCCTGGTGGTCAAGTGGTTAGGAATCCGACCTGAAATGCAGGGGATACCAGTTCAATCCCTGGTCCAGGAAGATCCCACAGGCTGCTGAGTAACTGAATCTGTGAGCCACAGGTGCTAAAGCTTGTGTGCTCTGGAGCCATGCACAAGAGAAGCCACCATAATGAGTCCGTGAACCACAGGTAGAGAGTAGCCCTCGCTCTCTGCAGCTGGAGAAAGCCCACACAAAGCAATGAAGACTCAGCACA
Source organism: Nanger dama (assembly GCA_917880005.1). Lineage (NCBI taxonomy): Eukaryota > Metazoa > Chordata > Mammalia > Artiodactyla > Bovidae > Nanger > Nanger dama. Next base: position 4,234,017 of record CAKJTW010000075.1, read on the forward strand.
GTCAAAAATAAATAGATAAATAATTTTTAAAAAAACTGCCAATAAAATCAATATCCCTGAGGGACTTGGCTGGTAGTCAGTCCAGTTGTCAAGACTCTACGCTCCCAGTGCAGGGTGCTCGTGTTTGATCCCTGGTTGAGGAACTAGATACCACATGCCACTACTAAAGAGCCCGTGTGACACGGTGAAGACTGAAGGTCCTGCCGCAGCCAAAACCTGGAGCGGCCAGGTGAACAGACAGTTAAAACTCAATAACCCTTAAAACAAGTCTGTGCACACTTTCCCTCTTCTTTTTGTGGTAAAAATTAATATCCTATGCAGAAGAAAACAAACATGGTATCCTCAAAAATAATTTCTGAGCCACTAGTGACCACTTATGCCCTGGAAGATCAAACCCCTGTTTCATCTTACTTTATGATTTTTACCCCTCCAACAAAATTAGCAAGTAAGCATTAAATTAGTGTGTATCATCCTACTGTTACGTAATCACCATTGCTAAACCTACATTTCTAAGAAAAATAAAAACAGAAACAGCCCGATTTTATAAAAACATAGCCCTTAAGCAGAAATCTTGATGTGGACCTCCACCCCCACCAAATTATCGAAACTCTGTTGCCAGAAGTACAAACAAGCCATGAGAGGAGTTCAGAGCTTCTGTTACATAAAACCTATGTTGAATCCTGGCTCCCTTCCCCTGGCATCACCATATAATAACGTGATAAAAATGTTCCTGATAACAAAGTCTTTCGAGACACACTCACAGTTGGTGACTGCACTCACCAGGGAGGATAGATGTGGACAACATCCTGTGGACGCGCCCTGAGACAGCGGGCAGTCTCCTTGGTGAAGAGAACCTGCAGGCTGGCCCCCGCGGCCCCACCCTGAGAGGGGCCGTCAGCCTGCAGCTCTGACAGCTGCCTGCACGTGGCGACGTGGACACTGCACTCCTCATGCAGCTCTAGAATCTTCACAGTTAAGACACCAGATTTCATACCTAGAAGGAGACGAACAAAGGCAAATCCATCATTTCATAAAGCATGTTTTTACTCTAAAACTTGAACCCTTTCAAAAACAACAACAAAGGGAGCGTGACCGCGGTACCCCTGTCTCACACGCCCCTCCACGTCATTACCTGTTCTGATTGCCTACTTGCAAACGGTGCAGTATGACTGACCAGCTGCAAATACTGTAACAATCATACAGATTAAAAGTTGTGGATTTCTGTGGAATAATGGGAGTTAGGGCTCGAGACTGAAGTGGATGGAATTTGATCTGGATTCGATCACTGGCTCTCTTATTGAGTTGGCCCAGTTACACAGCATTTCAACACCTCATTTTTCTCATATGTAACATGGGGATCATGCTGCCTGCTTTGATTAATATTTTTAAGAATTAAGTAAGATAAATAAAGTTGACGGTGTGCATAGCCTGTAACCATATAGCAGAAATCCCAGATATGCACCCAAGGACTCTGTCACATGCTCCTGGAGATCGAGACAAAGCCGCACAACTCAGTGTTGTTTGTAAGAGCCGGAAACCAACCCAGCATCAATCGGTGGCCAGTGGGTGAGCTGAGGGGGTGGACAGAGGAGACCCCACAGCAGCTACGTGAGTGGACCTGATCTGTGTCTATCAGCTCGGAGAGACCTCAGTAAATAAAAGGGGTAAACAAGCTGTGGGCAGCCTAACACCCTAACGTTATTTCTCTCAAACACAAAGACCAATAAAATATTACAGACACAAATGTCAGACAGTTACAGAAATATGGACTAGTAAAACACACAGAAAACTTGTGATAACCGCTGCATCATGCGAGGAAGGAGTGTGCCTCAGGAAGGGAAGCCAGGCGACTTCAAACTTATCTGCTACACTGTTATAAAAATATGTGAAGCGGAAGAGACAAAAGATTAATGTGCTGTTAATCCTAGTTAGTGACTAGTTATTACTTTTATTACTCTCTGCTTTTTAATTAAAAAGTAAATGCATTAAATGAGATAAAACCTAAGTGTCTGGCACATGTCTTGTTAATAACAGATACTAATACAAGTTTTATTGCCACTTTAGCTAACCGGTTAACAAAAAGGCTTTCATGGGGCCAAGGCTGTGGATATACAGTTTAATTTCGTTTCCATTTCTAAAAACAAACAAACAAACAAAAAAAACCCTTTCACTTTTCTCCTTCATTTTCCCCTCTTCCCCAAACTGTTCCATACTCTCCTCTGAGTGCCAACAGCAAGTGCTCACGTATTAAGGTCACAGCACCTCCCCAGAGCACAACAGGGAACAAGGATTTCTAAGATATGTGTCTGTCTACCCTGAGGAGGGGGAGGTACACAAACAAGCACAATGCTAGGCTGCACTAGTCCCTGCGGGGAGTGAAAACACACCAGAAAGAACAGCACTGCCTAGGAAGGGAAGACGGACTCGGCTCTGCCACTACAGGCGTCTCCCAGTGAAGGGCAGTCCACCCTCGGCAAGCGAACAGGAAGAGAAGTCAGCACATGTGGGGTCATTGTGGTTGTACACATTTTTGCCTGCACTGGGCAGCAGAGCAGTGGGAGGAGTCAAGTTCACTGGCAGCAGAGAGAAAAGCCCTAGGGTTAGGGCCAGCCACAGGAACATTTCTGGACATATTTCAGGAATTATTAAAACTTGTACGCGCACTCAGGGCTCACCCCCAACACTATCCTCTGCCACTGGCAGCAGCTGCTGCCCGGGGCTCTGAGGCCGGTGCTCTCCAGCACCCACTGCCCCACTGGAGTTCAAGGGCCAGTGCCTGCCCAGGCAGCCCCGTTCTCCCTCCGGTTACCAGTCACTGTTATGTGTGGCTGATCACAAAATGAATTAGGTTTTCAATGGTCTGCCACCAACTCTACAGTCCCTGACAGATTTTACAGAAGGCCGGACACTACAGAGACACGTAAATAGTATTACAGTAGAAATACCTGTAATTCTGAGTCACACTGCTACTGACTGCAGTTTCTTTGAAGATTTTTATGAGAACTCCTGACAATACCTAATAAATATGAACCCTGATCTGACCATTACCCCTGGACGCTTCCTGACTAACAGGTCTTGGCTGCAAGTGGGGGTGGGGGAGGGGCTGTGAAGCTCCTCCCACAGGCCAGCGGGGAAGCTGAGGTCAGCTTTCTCTGGAGAAAGGAAGCAGGGTAACCTTCCCTTCCCCGGCAGGAGACAGAGCCTGGACAATCCAAGACCAATTATGCATTCGATGCAAGTTTCAATCCGAGCACAGCAGATACTGGTTTTACAAATGACCAATTTTGCAATTAGATGGAGGGGAACACAAAAGGCTATTCTGTGACAGTGGGACAACAGTTTTTCATAAATCCTGTTGAGACTCGGTCAAAGCTTCTATCTACGTTGTCAAGGAAGTGCTTCCTGAATCCCAGCCACAGGCAGTGTTCCTTCCCTTAGAAACCCTCAATTGCCTCATCTACACTTACCTTTCTCATGAGAACCCTCCTCTTAGAATGGAGACGGTATCAGCTATTGTCTAGAACACTGCCAACCCTGAGAGAGACACAGCAAGCCTGCAGAGCAGGGCCTGGCTGCCACCCACGCGATGAAGGCGGCCACGGTCATCACAGCGCTGTCACAACGCTAGCTTTCCAAGGCATTTCTAAATCCACTGATGTGCTCTTACCTGAGCCGCAATAACTCTATGAAATAGGTAAGGAATGCACTAATCTCCCGTTTTGACCAATAAGGAAACTGAGCAAGGCAGCTGCTCACATGACTTCTTCAGGGCAGAGAGGATCACTGGCAGGACTCAGGGGTTAGGGTTAGGCCAGAAAACAGTGTTCTCACAAGTCCTGGAAGCATTTACCCTTGAGGGTAAACGCCAGTGAAAGACAGGAAACTGAGGATGCTTTTACCCCTGTTTTATTATACTAAAACATTGGACTTGTTTAAAACAGTTTTTTTCTTTCTTTTAGGTACACCAGGTTGAGAAATAGACTCCAGGGAGGCTTCTCACTGGCAGGACACAGTCAGGATTTCAACACTGGTAAGGAAGAGTGTAATCTGACAGAAACCAAACTCTGAGGGAGAAGAGTTTGAAGACCAAATGGAGAGCACACACAGCAACACAGCACCAGAGTGGGGAAGGCTCGGGAAAGACCACTCACAGAGAAAATACACCACCAGAGCTGAGCAGACGAAACGCTCTGTGCTACAAGGGAAAATAGGTACCTTACAGGTCAACATCTGCTGAATGAATGCATCAGTAAGAGACTTACTTTTATCACCTAACTGCTCTAAAAAAAGTCTTTGCTTTTAAATAAACAAGAGGTCTAAAAACAATTGAGCAAATAATATAAGAACACAACATATTTTTGATACTTAAATTGATTTATCTGAAATATACAGATGACTAGAGTCCATTTATAATACATGTTAATTCCAATCTTTCTCAGTGGATTACATTGATGAATTAATATATATATACATATGCAAAAACTAATAAAAATTATACAAGAAAGTACCAAGCAAGGCAAATTGCTATGTGGGGAGAAATACTGAAATCATCCTCCTATTGAGACAGAAACATCTGTAATTTTTTATTATGAAATACCTTTCATAATGGTTGCATTAACTTTAACTTGTTCCATTTACTTATCCAAATGTTGACCACAGAGTAATTTGGGATTTTCCCCATATTATTACTCTTTGTCTTCACAGATATTCCAATGGGCTAACCTATAAAGAGTCTGGCTTTAAAATACATGTCCTACTACTCTCTGAAACAGGTACTTTTTCTCTTCTTCAGGCCAAATCATCAGCAGGTGCCCATCATGACTTTTCCCCTCAGTCCTCACACCTCATGTACACACATAAACACACATGCACACATGAAAACACACATGTGCACACACGGGCTGGGGTGGAAGGACAAGACAGTAGAGCAAATTGGGGGACTTTAAAGTTCACCTGCTTCCTGTGCAGACAGAGGAGCAGGTGTGTGTGTGATGGGCAAGGGATAGGGGACAATAGTGATATCAAGACACCAGTGTTAGGCTTAGTAAGACTGAGATGCCTCTTAGTTATTACAACAGCCTGGCCCCTAACTGACCGCCTCAGTCTGGTACCTGACTGCTTGGCCCTATCCCAAGGCCCTCCAGAGCTGTCTCTTTCTGCATAAATTTGATAACAGCCATTCCTGTTCTTGAACCCTTCAGGGGCCAACCACTGAGTAACCCAAACAACGGTCCACTGTTTAGAAACGCTTTTGTAACCACTTACTTCTCCCCGCTCTGCCCTCAAGTTCCACAGCTCTCAAGAAGATTTAAATTACTGCTATACTCACAATTTAAGAAAGCACTTCATCACCATCTCCCAGGTGAATGCTCTGGCCACAGTTGTTTCCCATTCAGTAGTTTATCTCCATTATGTCATCACTGTAGCTCTTATTACCAAGATTTTAACACATAAAATGAATAATTTTGTCTACTAAATCATTAACTTTGCACTGCACTTGGATAAATACCAATGAAATATATATGAGCTGAATGACTTCCAACAACACAAATTGATGTAAAGAAATTTGGGACCTCTCTTCTGTTCTTGAATTCACTGCCGACCAAGATGGTTGTGACCTCCCTCCCCTAAACTGGAAGTGATCTGTACCCAAGGGACGCAAAGTAAACTGCAATAAACACTACAGTCCAAAATCAGATCCAAGTGGTATTTGATCTATTCACTCTATTGCACCATTGCTTATTTTCATGAATATATACTGAAAGTTGAATTGTATTTATTTGTACACAGCTGTACTATCTTTTCTTTTGAGATGTTACAACTATGCCTGATTCTACCAATGATCTCAAACACCCAGCAATAGTATAGGCCTGTGAGTGTTCAGTTACTGAGTCGTTAACTGCATTGTTGTTGTTGTGGTTCAGTCATTAAGCCGTGTCTGACTCTTTGCAATCCCATGGGATGCAGCACGCCAGGCTCCTCTGTCTTTCATTATCTCCCGGAGTTTGTTCAATTTCATGTCCATTGAGTCAGTGACGCCATCCAGCCATCTCATCTACTGCTGCCCCCTTCTCCTTTTGCCTTCAATCTTTCCCAGCATCAGGGTCTTTTCCAATGCGTTGGCTCTTACCATTAGGTGGCCAAAGGACTGGAGCTTCTGCTTTAGCATCAGTCTTTCCAATGAATATTCAGTGTTGATTCCCTTTAGGATTGACTGGTTTGATCTCCTTGCAGTTCAAAGGTCTCTCAAGATCCATCTTCAGCAACACAACTGGAAAGCATTCCTTATGGTCAGCCTTCTTTATGGTCCAACTCACATCCATACATGACTACTGGAAAAATGATAGCTTTGACTAGAGGGACCTTTGTCAGCAAAGTAATGTCTCTGCTTTTTAATATGCTGTCTAGATTGGTCATAGTTTTTCTTCCAAACAGCAAGTGTCTTTTAATTCGTGGCTACACTCACCATCCTCAAGATTTTGGGCTCCTCAAGATTTTGGAGCCCAAGAAAATAAAATCTGTCACTGCTTCCACTTTTTCCTCTTCTATTTGCCATGAAGTGTTAGAACCGGATGCCAGGATCCTAACTTTTTTAATGTTGAGTTTCAAGCCAGCTTTTTGCTTTCCTCTTTTACCCTTATCAAGAGGCTCTTTAGTTCCTCTTTACCTTCTGCCATTAGAGTGGTATCATCTGCATACCTGAGGCTGTTGATATTTCTCCAGGCAATCTTGATTTCAACTTGTGATTCATCCAGCCCCACATTTTTCATGATGTACTCTGCATTTAAGTTAAGAGATGTTAGTTACTCTGCAGGGTGACAATATACAACCCTGTCATACTCTTTTCCCAATTTTGAACCAGTCTCTTGTTCCATGTCCAGTTCTAACTGTTGCTTCTTTACCTGCACATAGGTTTCTCAGGAGGCAGGTCAGGTGGTCTGGTATGCCCAAGTGCATTATTATATTGTTACTAATGCTTGGTACCTCACATTTTAGTTTCTGAGTAAATGTTGTAAGCTGCCATCAGATTCATTTCAGAGATAATTTCACAATAAAATTCATAAGCTCTAACTAGGAGCTCTAGATTACAATACCTAAAAACTAAATTCTGAGGAAATTTACATCTTAATCCTGTAAAAGCACAATTATTCTTTGTAAAACTTATGCTCCCCCATAAAATTTTAAGTCATCTGGCAATGATGAACAGACACATTTCTTAACCACAACTGCTTACTGAACTGTAAACAATTATGCTTTCACTTCTTGATTCTACATATTTTTTTTTGTTTTGGCCTTTTCACCCAGTTTAAAAATATTCTCTTCCAAAAGCCACAATAATTCTAAGCATGAAACAGAAATCCGAAACCCAAGTCTTAAAAAGAAAAAAAAAACCAGACAGGACAACATGGCCTGAGAGACTGTGATGCTCATCACAGTCCCCAGTGATGCAAATAATGGAGACAGCACATCAGCCCCTGGATCACAGAGACACAGGGCGGCCACCAGCTGTGTCAGGGGACCTGTTCTCTGGGGTAGCCTGCACTGTTCTGGAGAGGGTAAATGGGCAATGGAAGGTCTCATTTTTAAGAAATTCAAGTAAGGAAAAAGCATACAGAAGCTCCAGGAAAGCAACAGATCCCTCAGCAAAGTTCATACAAAACCAGAGAAAAGAGAGTACGCTGAAGTGCATGCCTGTGTCCCCCTAAATCCACATATGGAAGCCCTAACCCCACACTATGGCTATATTTGGAGACAGATCTCCAAGACAGTAATTAAGGTTGAAAGAGGTCATGGTGGGGAGGGGCTGATGTGACAGCATTAGTGAGGGTCCTTGGGAGGACAGCTGAGAAGGCAATGGCACCCCACTCCTGGAAAAATCCCATGGACAAAGGAGCCTGGTGGGCTGCAGTGCATGGGATCGCTAAGAGTCAAACACGACTGAGCGACTTCACTTTCACTTTTCACTTTCATGCATTGGAGAAGGAAATGGCAACCCACTCCAGTGTTCTTGCCTGGAGAATCCCAGGGACGGGGGAGCCTGGTGGGCTGCCGTCTATGTGGTCACACAGAGTCAGACACAACTGAAGTGACTTAGCAGCAGCAGTAGCAGTTGGGAGAACAGAGCCAGTTTCCTGTATCTCTTTGCTGAGCAGAGAGGAAAGGCCATGTGAGCACATGCCCAGATGGCTGCTGTCTCCAAGCCACGAAGATACCTCTCACTAGAAACTGACCATGGTGGCACCTCAATCCTGAACTTCCAGCCTCTAGAACAGTGAGAAAATAAATGTCTGCTGTTTAGGTCCTGCAGTCTGTGGCATTTTGTACAGCAGCCAAAGACGAGTAAGACAGATTTCGGTACCATGAAGTGGGCAGCTGCCATAGTAAATATCTGAAAATGTGGATGCAGCTTTGTAATTGGACAGTGGGCAGAGACTGGAGAAGTATGAGGTACATATTAGGAATACAGATGTTAAAGGTGATTCTGGTGAGCTTATCAAGCAGATGTGAGGAACAAGTCATGGACAGTGGAGGACAGGGGACTACTATGGACCAAATGTTTCTGTCCCCACAAAATCTTTATATTGAGGTCCCTAAAGTGATGGTGCTTGGAAGTGCAGCTTTGGGAGGTGATGGTGCCAAGACAGAGCCCTCAAGAATGGGGTCAGCACCCTTGTAAGAAGAGACACAGCGAGGCTCTCCCTCCTTGCCTGTGAGCACACAGCAGAAGGCAGAAAGAAGCAAAACTTGAAGATCTGTAAAATTCTCAGCCTGTCCATATTGCAAAACAATGAAAAGGCATACTCGGACGAGGATACCAAAGATGTAGCTAAACAATCACTCAGTAAAGAGATTTTGTGAGCACAGACACTACCAGTCTGAATCAGGAGACAAAGACCACGGGAAATGAAGGAAGGCTGCAAGTCTTCTTTGTAGGGCAGAAAAGCTAGCCTGCAAATATGTGTCACCCTTCAAAAAGGGAATGATGACCCTAAAGGCCACCCAGAGATCCTAAGCACTGCCACTCTCACCACAAGGCCGGTGCAGGGCTGATATTCCCTTCTGTGCTTCCAAGGGCAGGGTTGCGTCTTGGGTTTGTGGGGAGAAGATGCCCTTCTCCATCCCAGGGGTGGTGCCTCTGCAGAGAGCCTTTGGTGAGAGGTCCAACAGAGCCGTAGGGTGACATCGTCCTCCAGGGGGCCTGGATGGCAGAACACTGAACCAAAGAGTATTTTCCTTGACCTTTAAAATTAATAGAATGACCCTTAGCAGTTTCTGGGCTTGCTTGGGACTTATCACTACATTCTTCTTTCCTGTTTCTTCCTGTGGAAAGGCAATGTCTGTCCTATACCTGACCGCACGGTATCCAGAAGCACATGACTGTGGTTTCACAGCTATTGAGGAATTCTGTCTCAGGCTGGAATCGAACCTCAAGTCTCACCTACATCTGATTCAGACATCTAGACAAAACTCTGGACTATAGAGCTGATGCTGGAAAGGCTTAAGGGTTTGGGGGCTGCTGGGATAGAATGAATGCATTTTGAATGTGAGAAGGACATGAACTGTTGAAGGCTAGGGCAGAATATTTGAGACTGGATGCTTCAGTCCCTCAAAATTCATACACTGAAGCTCCCTCGCCTCCCAGTGTGGATATAGTTAGAGACGGGGCCTCTAAGGAAAGGTCTAAACTTAAATGAGGTCATAAGGATTGGGGCACTGATTTTAAAGGATTACTGTCCTTTGTTGTTGTTCAGTTTCTAAGTTGTGTCTGACTCTTTGTGACCCCATGGACAGCAGCACACCAGCTTCCCTGTCCTTCACTATCTTCTGGAGCCTGCTCAAAGTCATGCCCTTTGAGTCGGTGATGTCACCCAAACCATCTCACCCTCTGTCATCCCTTATCCTTTTGCCTTCAACCGTTCCCAGCATCAGGGGTCTTTTCCAATGAGTCAGCTCTTCACATCAGATGGCCAAAGTGCCCTTAAAATAAGAAGAGAAACTGAAGAACCAGATCTCTCTCTCTCTGCATAAGCACACAGCCAGATGGCAGCTGCCTAAAAGCCAGGAAGAGAGCCTCGCTAGAACTAGATCTTGCAAGCACCCTGATTTCAGAATTTCAGCCTAAAGAGCTCTGAGCAATCACGTCTGCTATCCAAGTCATCCAGTCTGTGGTACTAAGTTATTGCTGCCCAAACTGACACAGGGTCTAATATGGGTTAGATTTCCAAAGGTGAGCTGTGTATGGAACCACCTGATGTGCAAACTGACCCTTCCACACTGAGTACACACAAAGCAAGGTCTTCTTTATTGAAAAACTTCCTTTTTAAAAAACTTTCCTTCATAGCATTGTAGGTAATATTTTTGGCTCAGAAAACAGTATTAAAATGGTGTTCAAAAATCATATTGCCCACCTCCTAGAGTAATGGAAATAAAAACAAAAATAAACAAATGGGACTGAATGAAACTTAAAAGCTTCTGCACAGTAAAAGAAACTATGAACAAGATGAAAAGACAACTCTAAGAATCGGAGAAAATAACTGCAAATGAAACAACTGACAAAAGATTAATCTCCAAAATATATAAGCAGCTCATATCAGAAAAACAAACAGCCCAATCAAAAAATGGGCAGAAGACCTAACTAGACATTTCTCCAAAAAAGACATACAAATGGCCAGTAAATTCATGAAAAGATGCTCAAAAGATACTCAATATTATTCATTATCAGAGAAATGAAAATCAAAACTGCAAAGAGGTATCACCTCATAGCAGCCAGAATGGCCATCATCAAAAAATCCACAAGCAATAACTGCCAGAGAGGGTGTGGAGAAAAGGGAATCCTCTTTCACTGTGGGTGGAAATGTAAATTTATACCGACACCATGGATAGCAGTATGGAGATTCCTTAAAAAAAAAAAAAAAAAAGAAGAGAAAGAAACTAGGAATAAAAGTACCATATGACCCAGCAATCCCACTACTGGACATATAGCCTGAGAAAACCACAGTTCAAAAGACATATGCCTCCCAGTGTTTACTGCAGCACTAGTTACAACAGCCAGGACACGGAAGCAACCTAGATGTCCACTGACAAGTGAATGGATAAAGAAGATATGGTACATATATACTATGGACTATTACTCAGCCATAAAAAAAAGTATGAATTTGAGTCAGTTGTAGTGAGGGAGATGAAGCTAGAGCCTGTTATACGGAGTGAAGTCAGAAAGAGAAAAACAAATATTGCTTATATGTATATATGCATTAGCATATATATGGAATCTAGAAAAACAGTACTGATGAACCTATTTGCAGGGAAGGAATGGAGACGCGGATGTATAGAACAGACTTGTGGATACAGTGGGGTAGGGAGAGGGTGGGATGGATTGAGGGGCAGCACTGACATATACACACTGCCCTGTGAAAAGCAGATACCTGGTGAGGGGCTGCTGCGTGATACAGGGAGCTCAGCCAGGCGCTCCGCAATGACCTAGAGGGCCAGATGAGCGAAGGGGAGGCAGGTGCAAGAAGGAAGGGATAGATGTATAATTATGACTGATTTGCACTATTATACAGCAGAAACCATCCCAACATTGTAAAGCAACTTCCTCAAAATAAAAAAAATTTAAAAATCACACTGAAAACAACTTTTAAAAGGTCATAGGGCTGTTAAATATCTCTTTTTTTTATATATTTAACATCAGCTATAAAGCAAAAAAATTTTAGGAACTCAACTACAAAACAGCAAATTACTACTTCTGGATAGTTATTAACTAGCAGAGTCCTCTAGAAATCAGGGCTCACATCCACCTTCTCTAAGCCATCCTGAGGGAGGATAGAGTACGTGTGCATCTGTTCAAAGTGCACGCTCACTGTCAGTCCAACATGTTGAAAACCCTGCAGCAAAAAGAACTAAAGACACATGTACTGACATGTGGACAGATCCAGGGTGTCCCTAAGGCCCTGTTACTCTTGATACTTACTCCAATAGCAACCCTAATCGCCTCCCACTCTCTGAGAACTATTCATAAAGGATATTCTAGTGAAGAATTTCTAATCCATCAGTTAAGCCACTTTAAATTGGGTCAAAATAGGCAAGCTTCCCAGGTGGTATAGTGGTAAAGAATCCGCCTGGCAATGCAGGAGACACAAGAGATGTGGGTTCGATCCCTGGGTTGGAAAGATCCCCTAGAGGAGGAAATGGCAACCCACTCCAGTATTCCTGCCTGGCAAAGTCCATAGACAAGGGCCTGGCAGACAACAGGTCATAGGGTCACGAAAGAGTTGGACATGTATTAGCACACACACAGGCAGCATCAATAATTAGAGCAGTGTACGTTCCAGCAGGAATTACAGTGAATTCACAACTACTAAAGAAGAGCAGGCATTTCAGGAGTGGGTGACATACCCTTTCCAAGGACATTATAATAGACCCTAAGAGGGAGGAGAGGGGAAAAGGAGAGCAATCAGCTGAAGGGTTAAAATAAGATGATATCCAAAAAGTTTATCATCTCTTCAAGGGCATGCATGGAGTACAAATACCAGAGAGACTGAGGGGGGGCACTCGGAGGATGACTTCACGCTGGAACAGTGGACAATGGCAACACAGGATCTCAAGGAGAAATCACCGAAGGTTTGGCTAAGACAAATTTTCTCAAGAAAGAAAGAGGCACAGATCAAGTGACCTGCACGGGCCTTCAGCTCCAGCAGGGCTAGGACCATTTCTGCACTCTGGTGTCATGGAAAATTTTTAAATGTACCACTGACACCATTTATTTACTTCATAACACCTGCTGAGTCCCTGGGCACAGCTCAGGGTTGGGGTCAGCCCTGCACATCCTTGTGGCTCTTTGCAGAGCTAGGATTTACCTTTACTTGGAATACCTACTGAACAACAGGACGCCAGCAGTGTAACTACCAACAGAGAAAAGTGTACTGGGCCCGGTGGTCAAGTGGCTATCATGAAAGACACGGCAGGTGCAGGGCAGCTGTGACAGGTGCAGGGTGGTACGCATGTGAGAAATAACTAGTTGGGTGGGCCAAGACCCAAACCAAGAAAGCTCACACCACAGGCTCCGACAGTGATGGACACTTACTCCAACACAAGAGGCAGTCAGTGGACATTTTTTAAAGCAGACAAGTGACAGCAGATTTGCCTCTTAGCATAATGACCGCAACAGGCTGAAAATGAGGACAGGCAGGGGCAGGGAGACCAGGCAGGGGCTGACGCAGTAATCCAGGCGCAAGGGGACAGGGGCCTGAGCTTGTGGCAGATAGGACTGCTAAAGAGGTCTGACCTGAGAGAGAGTTATGAGGTAGAATCACCAGCACTGATGGACTTGATGGGTTGAAAACATGTGCAAGAGACCATGGGGGAGGGGGCGGGGGAGAGCCCGTGGAAGACACTTCATGTGTGGGCCGGGGTGGCAGGTGGCAGGCACACGGGTGCGCTGGGTCTGTAGGCACCGAGGTGCCGGTGGTGCTGGCGCTGGGCCAGGACAGTTTCCAGACTGCCCAGCAGTCCTGAGAGGGGGGTGTGGCATGGAGATCCTAGAGTATCCAGGAAGGGGACACAGAACAGAAGAGGTCAAGGCAGAAGCCTGACGGACACCTGCTGAAGCTGCACACACAGGAGGACTCACATAGGAGGAAAGTGTACCAGGAGGCGGCATGTCCCTGAAGGAAGGGCGACCGGCTGTGTGAAGGCTGCATGAACACAGCTCCGAGGAATGACCACTTCCGCATACTGGTGGAGATGGGGCAGCGTCACAGGGGATGGAAGCGGGTGTGCTCAAGTTGCTATCCTCGCAAATCGCTGTCACAGTAAAAAGGCAGTTTCCAATCTGTTTTCCAAACTTCATAAGGCGTTTTACTAATTCAAGAATTTACTTATTCTGCACGCAGGCTGAGAAGTTTCCTATTTTGTAACAGAATGTGTTCAGAAAGCTTAGGAGCACTGTGATAAGCAGCCGCCCACTCTAAGACCACCTTCCTGCAGCAACACTTATGGGGCACAGCTGGGGAGCAGGCCGCCAAGTCGGCCAGCTCACTCCCCTTCCTCACCATCTTCCGGGGAGACAAAGGCAGTCAAGCCTGGACTCCCACTTTCAAGAAGGCTCCTTCAGGCACCAAGGTCCCAAGTGGAAATTACAACCTCTCTGAAAGTAAAAATGAGCTGGCAGAGTTTGGAAAGATAGACTGGTGAAAAGGTTACGATGACACACTCAAGATTTCACATCAGGACAAAGGCGAACACGATACTGAACTAGGCTAGAGGGTAAAACAATTGCTTGAGCAAGCCAAAGGGAATGCTGCCTTGCCAATATCAATGCTTTTCTAAAGGTCAAAACTAGCATTTTGAACATACAGATAATTTGTGTCATTAATGAGGTCTCAATTTAACTCTATGAATGAATTCTTATTCATTGAGCCACGTGTGGAATTCAACAGCAGATATGTGTTAGGCACTATATAATTCATTTAGAATGGGCTAATGTTGCAGTCTTATTTTTGGATAATTTACAAAAGAAAACAGAAATAAAGATTCTTTTAAACCTCAGACCTATGAGAAAAGAATCTGTAGAATTACTGTTTTTCTTTTCATGAAAAAGAAATGGAGAAAGCACAGATTAAATAAACTTGCAGGGAATCTGAAAGCATCATTTAATTCTGCTATGCCACCAAATCTCATTACATGAGTTTTTAGGTAGAAAAACTCACAAGAGATGAAAAATAGATGTGGCAGAAATAGCTAAGAGGTGACACACATTAGTCGCAGAGTTGAGTTTGGAGTCAGTATCCCTTCCTCTCTCTCTCAGGTCCCATCAGTATTTTATCATAATTATGAAATAACTTGATCACATGAACTCTTTTCTACTAACTTACAATTACAATGATCACTGGAAATTACAGTCATTTTGGGACATGAAGTTGTGACTTCACAGTTCTAACAGTGGGTAAACTGGTATCATAGTTTGTTTCCTAACTTAAATAACTCAAAGAGTATTAATGTGAGTTCCTCTTGCCCATGACTACAAAGAGCAATATTAAATACCACTGCTGTACCTAAATGTGGGTTTGGATATAAAAAGCGGAAAAAATAAAGCTTAGACACTAATCGGCTTTCTGGTTTTACTGGTCAGAGGGAAGCTAGAAATACGCCAGAGGCAGCTCCCTTGACCCCAGAAGAAAGCGGAAGTTAAGAAAAAGAACTGCAGCTAGACCTCCTCAGCACCCTGGAGCTGACCCACACTGAGCAGGTCACAGGCAGGGTCCCTTCACTTGAAGCAAAGGGTAAATAAGTAAGATAGACCAAGGAGTTGAAGAAAACATTTTAAATGAGTTTAAGACTTGGACCTAGGAAACTGCAACCTATTTCAGGCCATGTCATTCTCATTCCATAAATCTGAACAAACATGTATTGTTTTTAAACTTGTCATATTATGTCAAAAACCCCATGTCCTCACAGAAACTAAAAATTTAACAGGCACAACACTGCCAAAAATCAGAAACATTAAATAAACAGCCAACCACACAGCTCTCTTTCCTAGCTTTAAACTCTCAATACTAGAATACTTAGACCAAGTTACATGTATTTTCTATCAAGTATTTTTTCAAGTAATTGAAGGATCTTAGTTTACCAACTAACTAGGTTTGGCAGAAATAATCAACTATTTACTAACACCAAGACACTTTTTATTTATGAGAAAATACTGCAATAAAGAAATTAAGAAGGACATGGCAACCTACTCCAGTATTCTTGCCTGGAGACTCCTCAAGGACAGAGGAGCCCGGCAGGCTGCAGTCTGTGGGGTCGCAAAGAGTCAGACACTACTGAGTGACTAAGCACAGCACAACACAAGGAGACAACACATATCTACACAAAATCCCTGGCTCTTCGGGCTCACATCACTGTCACTGTATAGAAAATGCTGGCCCTGTCATTCCTTCTTCCTCTCTTGACCACTCAAGTGGGGAGTCTTGAACATGACCCTGTTTCAGGGGCCTCCCGAGTCTTAGATGGGTCCCTGGGAAGCACTGAGAAAGAGGCAGGAGCCAGATTTCTCGCTTCTCACTCCAGCAGGGCTGAGGGAGCCCCACTCCACAGGAGCCACTACTCTGGATGCTACCGGTGCCTCAGGGGGCACAGCAAAGGGAGAGGAGGGCTCCAGGAGCAGTGCCCGGGGAACCGCTATGCCCCTGGTGATGAAACTTCTGAGTGCTCACAGCTAATGATGCTCAAAGACAAGGAGCATCTTGTTACTCGGCATTGTAACAACTGCCTCACTGAGAAAATCAACCTCAGTTTTAAAAATATTTTTTAATTGGAGGATAATTGCTTTACAATGTTGTGATGGTTTCTTCCATACAACACAAATAAGCCATAATTTATATATATATATATATATATATATATATCCTCTCCCTCTTGACCTTCTCCCTTTCTCCCCTTATCCCACCCTTCTAGGTCGTCACAGAGCACCAGGCTGGGCTTCCTGTGTTATCCAGCAGCTTCCCATTAGCTCTCTGTTTTACACATGGTAGTGTATGTATGTCAATGCTACTTTCTCAATTCATACTTCCCTTTCCTTCCCCACAATATGTCCACAAGTACGTTCTCTGCGTATCCATTTCTTCCCTGCAAATAGGTGCATTAGTACCATTTTTCTAGATTCCACATATGTATGTTAATAAACAATATTTGTTTTTTTCCGACTTACTTCACTCTGTATAATAGGCTCTAGGCTCAGAGGGTTTCATCACAGAGACATCCCATGAGTCCATCCCTGAATTTCAGCTGTTCACTACATGTCAGTTCCTGGGATTGGGGAGACGGAATTACCTCTATTTACAGGTTTTTCTCTTATTTATCAGTTGCTATAAACATACAGAAGTTAGAAAATACTTTTTCATATTGAAAGGAAAAAAAGTCCTCTGCCAGCCCACAAAAGAAACAAAACCCAAACAGTGAAATATTTGTTCTTCCTAATATATGCCTATAGTGAGGTATATCAAAAGTAAAGAAAAAGACACAACTTATTACAAATATCAAGGAGAGGATTCATAGGTCTGAACAATAAGAAATTCATCAAAGAGAAAAACAAAATCCAAAATCTTAAATACAAAGACTTCTAAAAGAACAATCTATTGGAGTTGGTCTTACTCATGTTTTCAAATTAATAGATAATTTTTGTCTGTTTTTTAATTTTGCTTCTCTCTTTTACTCATTATATCAGTAAGTACCCTCTATTCTCAAATGAAAGAAAAGAAAACAAAAGGAAGATTCCAAATAAGCTATCTGGTATTGATGAGCCAAACAAAAGCTCATCTGTTCCCTTCAGTCTCAGCACCCAGTCATACTTGCTTCACTTGGTATTTCTCTTGTCCAACCTCCAGAAGACACTCTCTCAGCTCTATGCTTGACCATCTGGTTAATTCACTGTAATGAGAAGTTGAAGCAGCAACTTTTAAGCTGCATACTGCACTTCACTAGAAGGGTTCTACATCAATTTAGTGAGACAAGGACTTGGGATACTACTGAAGCTAGTGTTTACTGAATGTCTGTTTCAGGTGTGTGTGTGTGTGTGTGTGTGTGTGTGTGTGTGTGTGTGTGTGTGTGTGAGTGTGTGTGTGTGTGTGTGTGTGAATGATATGTGTGAATGTTTCGGGTGTGTGTCTGTGTATGAGTGATATGTATAAATGTTAGGTTAGTGTTTACTGAATTGTTTCAGGTGTGTATGTGATGTGTAAATGCTGTGTGTGTATTATGAGATGCAGTAAGATGTACTGCTTACTATAGGTCAGTTGCAACAATCAGAAAGCTACTGAAACAGATAAAGCAAAAACAGATATAATACAGAACCCTCCAACTCAGATCTCCGGCACCTAGAGAAAAAGGGGTAAAAATAGTAACGATCAACTTTATATATTTTAATGTAAAAATACCTTCACCTGGCATATTCTTTACTCACACATACCTGTGCAAGCCTTACCTGAAAGTGTCTTTTGGTAAGAAAGACCCTGATGTCTCCACAAAGAAATGGTGGATCTCTCTCGATTCTGCAGTCCATTAAGTCTTTCTGCTAGCCCACCTCTGTTCAACAAATTATAATATATTAAGTTTAGTGAAAAGAAAAGCTTCAGAAGAGTTGGAACATTTATACTTTATACCCTCCAATCAGGGCATGCAAGTTTTAACTCATTTGGCATTACATTCTCTTCCTACAGGTCAAATCCTTCTACGTTAGTTATCTCCTTTTAAAGACTTCTTGGATGATCAGTTTTCTGATTCTTAGAAATGTGGGCTCCTCTGAGATGAGTCTGACTTTCTGACTACTCTTTCTTAGTTAACTTACTCCATACATATATACTGATTATGTGTTGCCTGCTATGCCGAGCCAAGCACAGGTGCCAAGGATGTGAAGAAGGAAACAAGCCACACCACGGTGGACCTTATAGTCTAATCTGCAGACGGGCAAAAGATAAGTGTAAAATGGGTTCAGAGTTGTAATCAAGAATAAAACCTGCACCCAGTTGACAGGCAGAACACTCAAATAATTGAGGATCTGGGTATGAGCTCATTCCTTGACCTAGAGATAAGTATTAACTGTAAATACAGCAAGGATATCAACATTATACAAAGGAAAAAACTTCCATGAATGGCAGGAAGATGACTCATAATAAAGGATACACAGGCACTTCACAAGAGACCCAATCTATCAATGAATAAATATACAGATCAATTATAAAGCTCATTTGGGTTTTTCCGTGAACTACCTACATTCAGAAGAGTCAGCAGTTCCTAACATATCTGTGACCACAAGAGAAACCATCATCAGCTGTTAATCACCATTTGACTATGTAAGTCATCAGTGTATTATCTCATAAAATTATGTTCACTGATCATTTCACTACATTATCTCATTTTATTCTAATAATATTCCTTTGATGTAGAAACAATAGATATTAACACCCAACTCATACATGAAAAAGTCAGAGCTTAGAGAGAGGTCAGGAAAATTCTTCAATATTGTATAACTAGCCAGATGAGGAAACAGAAAGGACACTGTGTTTGGCATATAGTCAATCTTCAAGAAATGCTCGTCACTGCCATTACTGACTCTTGCTAGATTTTTACTTGCACCCTGCACTCTTTCCACAATGATTAAAAGACCTTATTTTAATATACATATATTATCACTACAAATTACTTAATTTTCCTATTAGGTAGTTTTTTTTTCTACAGGCACTAATTATTTCTGATGTGTGTGTGAGAGCAACATATATTACAGGAAATTTTTTTAAATTCTCACAATCATATATATGCCAAAGCATCTCTATATATATGTAAGCCTTTCTTCAGATCATTCTGTTCACATGAAGTGACTAAGCAGGCACTATTGGCATCCTCACATTACACATGACAAACAGAAGCACTGAGAGTGGAACACTGTGCAAGGTGAGACATCTGCTGAGGGGCACAGCTGGGTGAACACCAGGTCTGGCTCCAGAGATCACAAGCTCAAGACTCAGTGACACGCTTACTACCTGCTACTTAAAGATACTAAGAATACATAGAAAAGCAGAAGACCGTATTCTCTGCACAATGATCTAATTATTTACCAAACGTTTGTTTTCAAACTTATGACTTTAAGGGAGAAGGAAAAAAAAAAGACAAAATACAGTCTGAAAGCATTATCTTACAGTGAACTTAGGAATGAAAGGTAAAAATGAAGAGTAAAAATGAATAATGCAAAACTGTCCTCCACATGTGGGAGCATCTGAAGCCTGAGAGAGAACCTACATTCCTGCCCAGGCTTTGGTCATAGGATTTCTCTGTTCCAAGAATTCCTGCAGGGAATTCTGAGCAGGTACACCAGAACTCAGGAAATGGAAACACCATGATCTCTAGTCAGCAATCAAAATTCCAGTAAAAATCTCTTGTATATTAAAAAAAAAGATTCAATAAGGCTCTGCTATAATATATGCAAAATAATTTTTTTCTTTTTCAATTTTATTGAGACATATTTGACAAATAAACTTCTAAAATATATACAGTATATACAGTGGTGATTTGATACATGTATACCTGTGAAAGCACATGTTTATCTTCTTCTTTTTGATGTAAACATTTAAATTCCACTCTTGGGAAATTTCAGTTGTACAATGTAGTGTTCTGAGTAATAGTCACCATGTTTACATCAGATCCTCATAACGTACTCACTTTATGACTAAAAGTTTGCACTCTTCTCGCACGAATACATTCCCAGAAGTGGGACTGCTGGATAGTATGGAAGAATCTACTCAGTTTTCTCAGAGCCTCCATGCTGTTTTCCTTAGTGGCTGCACCATTTACACTCCCACCAACAGCCCACAAGGGTTCCCGTTTCTCTGCATCCTGGCCAGCACTTGTCATTGCTTGTCTTTTTAATGACAGTCATTCTGACAGGTGTTTGGTGGCATCTCAGTGAGCTTGGACTTGCATTTCCCTGATGACAACTGATGTTGAACACCTTTTGTCACATCTTTGGTCACCTGAATGCCTTCTTTGGAAAATGTCTATTCAATTCTTCTGCTCATTTTTAAAAGAGGATGGTTTGATATTTTTGCTATTGAGTTGCATGAGTTAATTACGTTTTTGGATATTAACCTTTATCAGAAATCATTTGCAAGTATTTTTTTTTCCATTCTGTAGGTTGCCTTTTTCATTTGCTTCTGGTTTCCTTTATTCTGCAGAAGCTTTCTATTTTGAAAAATTCCACTTGCTTATTTTTCCTTTTTTTAGATTTTCTTTTGGTGTCAAATCCCCAAAATCCATCACCAGGACCAAGGTGAAGGAGATTACCACCTATGTTTTCATTTAAGAATTCTACGTTTTCAGGTCTTCCGCTGAAATCTAACACCTGAGTTGTTTTAATGAGTGGTGTAAGACAGGGGTTCAGTTTCATTCTTCTGTATGTGGCTGTAGCATTTTCCCAACACTACTGAAAAGACTATTCTCCATCCATAGTATATTTGTGGCTCCACAGTTATGAGCGAATTGACCATATGTGCACAGGTTTACTTCTGGACTCTATCATGCTCTACTACCGCTTTGTATATGGTTTGAAATCTGGAAGTGTGATGCCTCTAACTTTGCTCATCTTTCTCAAGACTGCTTTGGCTATTTGGGATCTTTGTGGATCCACATAAAGTTTAAGACTGGAATTTTGATAGAGGTGGCACTAGATCTGTAGATAGCTCTGTGTAGTATGGACATTTTAACCATATTAATTCTTTCAATCCATGAGAACAGAACAACTTTCCATTTATTTTTGTCTTCCTCAATTTCATTCACCAATGTCACAATTTTAAGTGTATTTTTTTTTAACCTCCTTGGTTAAATTTATTCCCAAGTATTTTATTCTTTTTGATGGAACTGTAAAATAGGATTGTTTTCTTAATTTTTATTTTGGATATGTTTGTGGTTGGCATACAGAAATGCAACTGATTTTTGTACACAGAGATACTAGGGACTTGGTTCCAGACCAACACAATGAATTTATTATCCTAATAAAGCAAATCACAAGAAAGTTTTTCTTTTCCTCATACATGTAAAAATTAAGTTTACACTACACAGTACTCTATTAAATGTACAACAGCATTATGTCTTAAAAATGTATATATCTTAATTTTAAAATGCTACTAAAAATGGCAGGAAAACACAGGGTTGCCACAAACTTTCAATCTGTAAAACAAAAATACACAATATTTGTAAAATACAATGAAGCAAAGCACAAAAAAATGAAGTAGGCCTATACTGAGATTGTATCCTTTACTGAGTTTGTATCCTTTACTGAATTTATTTACTACTTCTCACAGTTTTTTCAGTGAGTCTTTAGGTTTTCCTGTATAGTATCATGTCATCTGTAAATAAGACAAGCTCTAATTCTTCTGATATTTAAATGTCTTTTATTTCTCTTTCTTGCCTAATTACTGTGGCTAGGACTTTTAGTACCGTGTTAAAAAAAAAGTGACAAGAATGAATGAACATCCTTGTTGTTCTTGATATTAGAGGAAAAGCTTTGACCTTTTCGCTGTCAAGTATGATGTCTGCTGTGGGTTTGCATTTTGTGGTTTTTACAATGTTAAGGTACATTCTCTTAACACCCAGTTTGTTGGAAGTTTTTTTCATAAATGGATGTTGATACCTATAAAAACATTTTCTACATCTATTGAAATGATATGATTTTTTTGGTCTATCTCATTAATGTGATATATCATCTTGACTGATTTGTGAAGAGTAACCAATCCTTGAATCTCTAGAATCAATCCCAATTGATGATGGTGCATAATCCTTTTAATGTATTGTTGAACTTGATTTGCTAATACTTTTATTAAGGATTTCTGTGTCCATGTTCATTAGGGATATTGGTCTATTATTTTCATTTCTTCAGATGTCCTTGTCTGATTTCTGTATCAGGGCCATGTAAAATGAGTTTGCAGTTGTTCCCTCCTTTTCTGTCCTTGGAAAGAGTTTGAAAAATATTGGCATTAATTCTTCATTGACTATGAGACAGAATTAAATAGTGAAGCCATCTATTCCTGGATTTTTCTTTGTTGTGAGGTTTTTGATTACTGATGGTAAAGAATCTGACTGCAGTGCAGAAGACCCAGATTTGATCCCTGGGGAGGGAAGATCCTCCGGAGAAGGGAATAGCAACCCACTCCAGTATTGCCTGGGAAATTCCACAGACAGAGGAGCCTGGCGGGCTAAGGACAGTGAGGTTGAAAAGAGTCAGACAGGACTGAGCAGCTCTCATTTTCTTTCAATCTCACTAATAGTTCCTCTGTTCAAATTTTTAATTTTACCTTGATTCAGTCTTAGTAGGTCAAATATTTCTAGGATTTATCCATTTCTTCTAGGTTGTCCAATTTGTTGGTATATAATTATTTACAGTACCTATCATAAATCTTTATATTTATATGGTATTAGTTATAATGACTCCCTTTTTAGTTCTAGTTTTGAGACTTTTCTCCTTTTTTTGTTGTATCTAGGTAAGTGTGTGTCTATTTTGCTTAGCTTTTCAAAACAACATTAATCATTTCCATTAATCTTTTCAGTTGTCTTTTTGATCTATATCATATATTTCCCTACTGATTTTTACTATTTCTTCTACTAACTTTGGGCCTAGTTGTTCTTCTTTATATGATTCTTTTAAGTGCAGTTAGGTTGTTCATGCATTGCTGACTTCATCATTATGAAATAATTTCCCTTGCTTTTTGTTACAGTTCCTGGCTCAAAGGCTATAGAGCTACCCCTCTTTCTTTAGGTTTCCATTGTCATGGAATATTTTTTTCCATCCCTTCATGTTCAGTCTGTTTCTCTCTACTTAAAGGTGATGTTTCTTACAAGCGGCATTTGGTTGGACTTTCTTTAAAAAATCCATTCAGCTACTCTTTGTCTTCTGATTGGAGAATTTAGTCCATTTACACCAAAAGTAATTACTGATAAATATGGATTTATTGTCGCCATTTGTTCATTGCTTTCCAGTTTTTGTAACCCTTTGTTCCTTTTGTCTTCTCTTTGTCCCTTTCATTTCAATTTGTTGATTTTTCTCTATGATATGTTTTGATTCCTTTCTCTTTAACTTTGTTATCTATTATAGGTTTTTACTCTGTGGTTACCACGAGGCTATATAATACGTCTGGTATTTAAAGCAATCTACTTGAAGCTGATAACAACTTAGGTTAAAATGCTTACTAGAATTCTATACATTTACTTTATCCCACTCTGACATTTTATGTTTTTGATGGTACAGTTTACATGCTTTTATCTTATGTATCCATTAACAAAGCACTGTAGTTACAGTAATTTTAAATATTTTTGTTTTTTAATTTTCATACTATATTTAGAGGTGATTTACTCACCACAACAGAATTAGAATATTCTAAATATAACGATATATTTACATTTACCAGTGAGATTTATTCTGACATGTTTCTCTTTACTTTTAACATCCCTCTTTGCAGTTTGAGGAAGTCCCTTAGCACTTACTGTAAGGCTGCTGCTGCTAAGTCACGTCATTTGTGTCCGACTCTGTGCAACCCCATAGACAGCAGCCCACCAGGCTCCCATCCCTGGGATTCTCCAGGAAAGAACACTGGAGTGGTTTGCCACTTCCTTCTCCAGTTTATGAAAGTGAAAGTGAAAGTGAAGTTGCTCAGTCGTGTCTGACTCTTCGCAACCCCATGTAAGCCTACCAGGCTGCTCCGTCCTTCAGATTTCCCAGGCAAGAGTACTGGAGTGGGTTGCCACTGCCTTCTCCTACTGTAAGGCTAGATTAGTATAATTGATGAACTTCTTCAACTTTTTTGCTTCATCTCTTGTTCAACTCTGAAGGACAACTTTGCTGGGTACAGTATTCTATGTTGGCATTTTTTTCCCCTTTCAGCACATATCATGCCACACACTTCTTGTCTGCCAATGCTGTGCTAAAAATCAACTCATAGTTTTACTTGGGTTTCCTGGTACATAAGACACTGATGTTCCCTTGCTGTTTTTACAATGACCTACCTTAACTTTTGATAATTTCATTATATGTTTTGACATGGGTCTGTTTGGATTCAACTTACTAAGAGTTTTCTAGACTTCCTGGATCTAGATGTTTGTTTCTTTACCCATTATATTTAAGTTTTAGGCATGATTTCTGTGAATGAACTTTCTGCCTGCTTCTCTCTTCTCCTTCTAAGACTCCTACAATGAAATACTGGCCCACTTGATGGTATCTCAAGTCCCTGAAGGTATCTTCAGTCTTTTTCATTCCCCTCTCTTTTTGGTTCTCTGGATGAATTCTCCTGCCCTGTTTTTGAATTCAGAGATTCATTCTTCCATTGGATCTACACTGCTGTTGAAATCTTCCACCTAATTTTTCAATGAAATTATTGCATTTTTCAGCTTTGTGACTTCTATTTGATGCTTTCTTATATCTTCTATCTCTTAAAATTTTCCCTTTGCTATTGCATTATTCTCCTGACCTCAGTGAGCATCCTTAGGACTATTATTTTGAACTCTTTTCAAGCAAATCATTTATGTCTCTGTCCTTAAGGTCTGTTTCCAGAGTTTTCTATTGTTTTCTTTTTTTTAATGTATTTCTCTTATTTTTTCATTTTGCTTGACTCTATGTGTTTAGGAGAACAACCTTATTGTTCAGCCAGGCCTGAGTTCCTGGTTCTCACAAACTTTTGTGAATATCCAAGATGTCTTCTTTGTTCTCAGTGGTTCCTGGAAGTTGAGAGTGTGCCAAGACCTATCAGTGTCCCAAAGGCAGAATCTCAGTCAACAGCTTTAAAGTATACAAGTAACCTTCTGCTGGGAAATACTGGGAGCTGGGCATTTCCGTGCACTCCCTCCGTGTTGAGCCCTTTGGGGATAGCCAGATAAGAACTGCTTCTTTATTTGCTACTGTTCTGCTCAATCCACAAATGCCAGTCCTGCTGGCCATCAGACACAGGCAATCAAGGTATGTCCTCTGGGTGGCAGTCACAAAAGCTAAAATGCCAGACATGTGCACAAGCCTCTTCTAGGAGATATCATCAACCCACAGCGATGTGGAAAGAGAATGAGAAGACGGCACCTGCTGGCCTCCCATGTATCCAAGGAGAATGGCAGTCAGCAGCCTAGATGTGTGATAAATTAGAACCTGATCCTCAGGTAATTGTGTGGTAGTTTGAGCATTCTTTGCCTTTGAGCACTGCCTTTCTTTGGGATTGGAATGAAAACTGACCTTTTCCAGTCCTGTGGCCACTGGTGAGTTTTTCAAATTTGCTGGCATATTGAGTGCAGCACTTTCACAGGATCATCTTTTAGGATTAGAAATAGTTCAACTGGAATTCCATCACTTCCACCAGCTTTGTCCATAGTGATGCTTTCTAAGGCCCACTTGACTTCGCATTCCAGAATGTCTGCTCTAGGAGAGTGATCACACCATCGTGGCTATTTGGGTCATAAAGCTGTTTTTTGTATAGCTCTTCTGTTTATTCTTGCCACCTCCTCTTAATATCTTCTGCTTCTGTTAGGTCCATACCATTTCTGTCCTTTATGGTGCCCATCTTTGGATGAAATGTTCCCTTGGTATGTCTAATTTTCTTGAAGAGATCTCTAGTCTTTCCCATTTTATTGTTTTCCTCTATTTCTTTATATTGTTCATTGAGGAAGGCTTTCTTATCTCTCCTTGCTATTATCTGTAACTCTGCATTCAAATGGATATATCTTTCCTTTTCTCCTTTGCCTTTCACTTCTTTTCTTTTCTCATCTATTTGCAAGGCCTCCTCAGACAACCATTTTGCCTTTTTGCATTTATTTTTCTTGCGGATGGTTTTGATCACTGCCTCCTGTACAATGTCATGAATCTCCATCCACAGTTCTTCAGACACTCAGTCTATCAGATCTAATCCCTTGAATCTATTTGTCACTTCCACTGTATAATCATAAGGGATTTGATTTAGGTCACAACTGAATGGTCTAGTGGTTTTCCCTACTTTCTTCAAGTCTGAATTTGGCAATATGGAGTTCATAATCTGAGCCACAGTCAGCTCCTGGTCTTGTTTTTGCTGACCTGTACAGAGCTTCTCCATCTTTGCAAAGAATATAATCAATCTGATTTTGGTATTGACCATCCGGTGAGGTCCATGTGTAGCGTCTTCTCTTGTGTTGTTGGAAGAGGGTGTTTGCTATGGCCAGTGTGTTCTCTTGGCAAAACTCTTGTTAGCTTTGCCCTACTCTGTTTTGTACTCCAAGGCCAAATTTGCCTGTTACTACAGGTATTTCTTGACTTCTTACTTTTGCATTCCAGTCCCCTATGATGAAAAGGACATCTTTTTTGGGTGTTAGGTCTAGAAGGTCTTGTAGGTAGACAGCATATTAAAAAGCAGAGACATTACTTTGCCAACAAAGGTCCATCTACTCAAAGCTAGGGTTTTTCCAGTAGTCATGTATAGATGTGAGAGTTGGACTATGAAGAAGGCTGAGCACCGAAGAATTGATGCTTTTGAACTGTGGTGTTGGAGAAGACTCTTGAGAGTCCCTTGGACTGCAAGGAGATCCAATCAGTACATCCTAAAGGAATATTCACTGGAAGGACTGATGCTGAAGCTGAAACTCCAATACTTTGGACACCTGATGTGAAGAACTGACTCATTGGGAAAGACCCTGATGCTGGGAAAGATTGAAGTCAGGAGGAGAAGGGGACAACAGAGGTTAACTGGTCGGATGGCATCACCAATTCGATGGACATGAGTCTGAGCAAGCTCTAGGAGCTGGTGATGGACAGGGAAGCCTGGCTAGCTGCAGTCCACAGGGTCACAAAGAGTTGGACACTGAGCAACTGAACTGAACTGACCTTCAGGCAACAGCTTTTATCATATGCAAATAGGCCTCTTTGGGAGAAAGAATAGGAGATGTTTTTGTCAGCTCACTGTGGGCTGAGCCCTAGAGGAATAGCCGCAGGAGTCCTGGTAAGTTGATTAAGAACTATATCTCTGTTTGCTAAAGTCTACTGGCATGACCAACTGGATGTACATGAGCTTGAGTAGGCTCCAGATGGTGACGGCCAGGGAAGCCTGGCATGCTGCAGTCCATGGGGTTGCAAAGCGTTGAACACAACTGAGCAACTGAACTGAGAGTCTGGTGGGTCTCATAGACACAAGCCCTTTTGGCTTTTAGAGCTAGGTGTTTGGGGGCTAGTCTTTCCAGTGAAAGTTTTAGAAGTTGAGGTGCTACATACTGGATCCAAATTTTCTGCTCCTCACAGAGTAGTTGGGAGTTACAAGTTCCTCAATGATTGCGTGTTGCTGAGCCAGAGTGAGATCTATGGTGAGGATCTCATAAATTCACTAAGCAAGTTGCTGCTGCTGCTAAGTCACGTCAGTCGTGTCCAACTCTGTGCAACCCCATAGATGGCAGCCCAACAGGCTCCTCCATCCCTGGGATTGTCCAGGCAAGAATACTGGAGTGGGTTGCCATTTCCTTCTCCAATGCATGAAAGTGAAAAGTGAAAGTGAAGTCACTCAGTCATGTTCGACTCTTTGCGACCCCATGGACTATAGCCCACCAGGCTCCTCCATCCATGGGATTTCCTAGGCAAGTTAAGACAGTCCAATTATTTTTTATATAAAATAAATAGATTGGTACCATATCTGAAAAGATTACTGGCATCAATTCAACAAACAAGGTTAAATATTTCTACAAAATGTGAAGTGAAAAAGATTCAAAAACATTCTAACTAATTTCCAGAAAAAGAATCATATATACTTTTAATACACTCTTTGAAGAAATCAGGTAAAGAGAAAATAATTTAAATAAACGTACTGTATAATATCTTCAAGTTTTGCTTTCTGTCAAATATAGCAAGCACTGCAAAAAAAAAACAAAAAAAAAAAACACCTGACCATGAGACTGGTGTAATACGGCCTTATCATTGAAAACCTAACTAAAATATCAAAGCAATGTTAGATTGACTTTCATTAGTTGCGCCTCAAACAGTGCCATGAATCAACAAAAATAAAAACAGGACTTCCCTTGTGGCTCAGTGGCTAAGAACCCACTTCCCAACATAGAGGACATGGGTTCAATCCCTGGTCTGGGAAGATTCCACATGCCAAGGAACAGCTAAGCCTGTGTGCCATAACTACTGTA
This sequence comes from Nanger dama, assembly GCA_917880005.1. Classification (NCBI taxonomy): domain Eukaryota; kingdom Metazoa; phylum Chordata; class Mammalia; order Artiodactyla; family Bovidae; genus Nanger; species Nanger dama. The sequence continues at coordinate 4,262,679 of CAKJTW010000075.1, forward strand.
CCCACACTCCAGGGCCCACAAGCCGCAGCTACTGACGACAGTGCTCCTGGAGCCCATGCTCCACAACAGGAGAAGCCACTGCAACAAGAAGCCTGTGTGCCACAACAAAGAGTAGCTCGCACTCCACACAACTAGAGAAAGCCCACATGGAGCAAGAAGGACCCAGTACAACCATAAATAAATAAATAAATTTCTAAAAATAAATAAACAAGGAAGAAGGCCCAAAGAGACTGAATTAACATTTCCCTGTTGGAAAAATCACAAGGAGAGAGGGCCAATGTTCTCTAGCCTTGAAATGCCAACCACTTAACTTGATCCTTGCTAGCTAGTCCTTATGAAGTTTAAAAAAAAAAAAGAAAAAAATCCTCTTAATTGCATTTATAAATATTTTATTTGTGCTACACAATGGAAACCTGTAACTTATACCTGCCTTTTTCCTCATTGCAATTTCATTTTCCACAGACTGCCCCCAGCCCATCCCTGGCTGAATTTCTGTGACAACGGCTCGTGACCCTTCCCTGTGAGGATTATCAAAATGTCTGTATCCGCAGCATTTTCATAAAAGTTCACTTCAACAAGTCTTTCTTTCATCATTACTAGACAACTAGTTAAGAGATTTTCTCAACTGAAAACATGATGCTCTAAACAGAATAGCCTATGAGCCAAAACATGTGACCTTTCCCCTGCTTCCAAACCAGGTCAGCAAACCTGCTCCAGGCAGCAACCACGGGCCTTCAGGAAGTTCAGTAAAGCTCCTCCTAGCGTCAACAGAAAGTCTTCCAGTATGATGCCTGAGACACAGCCCTAATCACACCAACCACACTCTTAGTTATTTCAACACAGTAACTCTGAAAGAATAACCACAAAACAGACATCTCTCAGTTATCACTTAGAAATCACAAGAAGAAATCAACTATTTGTATATTGCTGGAGTTGCTTCAGTCATGAGTAAAGGACATTTGAATCCCTTTAATTTGATTCCTTTCCTGTTTTCTCAATAGACTACGACATCATTCTCATTTAAGGGTATTTGATAACTTCTTCACTCTGGGCATGAGGCATTCTGTCTTACTTTATGTCAAAAAAAAAAAAAAAACAGTGAAAAGGCATTGATAGATCACCAGACTATATCCATTCCACTGGATCGGTCACATCCTTTTAGTCTCCCCTCTGCTCCTTTATTCAAAACAGGTCTCCTCCCATTTCCATCCCTGGACACGGACAGCGATTATTCCTAACCTCTCTGTCTCCACTGGGTCTTCTCTATTATTTTCTAACTCATCTCACTTTTTTCTTCTGGAATCTCTTTTAGACACTATATCCCAATCAAGCCTGATCAAACGTGTGCCCTAAGGTCCCTACCCCTCTCCTGCTTTGAACTGCAGCTTCTAGCAGAGGGTGACACTGCTCTCCAGAACTCAAGCTCCTTGCCTCCTCCCCGACTGACCCAACACTAACACCATCACTGGGCTCTCCTTGGTGTGTGCTGTACTTGCCCTCTGTGAAGTACACACCCTCAACAGATCCCAAACCGTGTTCTTCATTAGTACATTTAAACGTGCTACTGTGCTCCTGCACATATTCTGCTGGCCCTCTGTAGCCTGGCTTCTATGGTTCTTCACACACAGGCCAGTTTCAGGCCTGTGAATCCTTGCTCTCGCCAACTACAGTCATAAAAGCAATCTCAATACTCTTTACTTCTATTTACCTCTTTATACATAACTCACTCAAAAACAAGAACAGTCATTTACTTGTATTAATTGTTTAAGATAGCATTTGGAATACGGTTACTACATAAAATGTGATAAACCCAAACAACCAATCTCCATTAAGGAAAACAGTTACATAAACTGGTTATGATCACAACAGTGGATGTTCAACTCAGATGAACAAATCCATAAGTCATCTCCAGAAATGAGGACTCTATAACTGCTCATCAGAATTACAGTTCTATTCTATAAATCTTCCTTCCCACATAAATAAATATTTTTAAATCAACATTTTAGGTATTTGGATTTTTTAAGAAAAGAAAAACTGTTTTATAAAGTGTTTAACCTTAAAAGCTTCTTCCTCTTTGTTGAACTTTCTGGAGTCCTGGGAAGTTTTGTCTGTTTCTTGGGGGTCTGCAAAATGGTCTCCGTAGATTCTACCCTCAGGTTTTTTCCTCTCTCTGTAACCTGTCTTCCATCTGATCCAAAATCCATGTGGTATTTGTGAGAGGATTCTGAATCAGTGAGAAAGACGTTCTCAGAGTTGTCATCTTCTTCACTATCTGATGAATACTCTAAAATCTCTGTACGATTTGTCTGAAAACAGAAAAAATTAAGAGAAATGCAATTAACTTTGGAGAATTGTTTATTCAAATCCATATTTATACTATGCTCATTATTCTACTCCCCTATGATTCTATTCATTGAAATAACTTTGCAGATATAATATCTGTATCTTAAACTTCTTTCTTGATACAAAGTCCAAACTAAGCAAGCCATATACCCAAAGAAGAGATTAAACCAATTTTAAGCCAGACACTATCTCACAGAATCCACCAAATCCAGCACAAACATCTCAATCTTCCTTCAATAAACTAAAAGAAAAGTGCCACACATTTGTCAGTCTCAAAAACTGAACTAGTAACATGAACCTAAATGCCACTAGTCATTTAACACCTACTGGGAAAAGAGAAATCTTTTGATTCTGAATTTTAATGTGGGGTATAATAGTAATTTACTATTTGTTAAAACTCAAATTTTCTTTAAAACTGCCTCTTCAGATGTAACCCACATAATTGACCAAAGAAGTCTCTAAGAATAAAGATGAAAAATTGAGTTTTCCCATATAATTCCAATGAAATATTTTCCAGAGGCCAATTTGAAACTGCTAATAGAATTAATACACAGAAATCTCTTGTATTCTTATATACTAACAATGAAAACTCAGAAAGAGAAATTAAGGAAACAATCCCATTCACTACTATTGCAATGAAAACAATAAAATACTCAGGAATAAATTTACCTAAAGAAACAAAAGACCAAGTATACAGAATAAAACACTGATGAAAGAAATCAAATATGACACAAATAGATGGAGAAATACACCATGTTCTTCAATTGGAAGAATCAATATAGTAAAAATGAGTATACTACCAAAGCAATCTATAGATTCAATGCAATCCTTATCAAACTACCAATGGTATTTTTCACAGAACTAGAACAAGTAATCTCAGAATTTTTATGGATATATAAAAGACCCCAAATAGCCAAAGCAATATTGAGAAAGAGGAACACAACTGGTGGAATCAATCTTTCTGACTTTAGGCTATACTACACAGCTACGGTCATCAGGATAGCATGGTTCTGGCACAAAGAAAGAAATATAGATCACTGGAACAAAATAGGAAATCTAGAGATAAATCCATGCACCTATGGACACCTTATCTTTGACAAAGAAGGCAAAAATATACAATGCAGAAAAGACAGTCTCTTCAACACATGGGGCTGGGAAAACTAGTCAACTATGTGTGAAAGAATGAAACTAGAACACTTCATAATACCACATACAAAAATAAATTCAAAATGGATTAAAGACTTAAATCTAAGACCAGAAACTATAACACTCTTAGAGGAAAACAGGCAGAACACTCTGGGACATAAATCACAGCAAGATCCTCCATGATCCACCTCCCAGAGTAATGGAAATAAAAATAAACAAATGGGACCTAATTAAACTTAAAAGCTTTTACACAACAAAGGCAAGTATAAGTAAGGTGAAATGACAACTCTCAGAATGGGAGAAAATAACAGCAAACAAAACAACTGAAAAAGAATAATCTCCAAAATATACAAGTAGCTCATGCAGCTCAACACCAGAAAAATGAACAACCAAATCAAAGAGTGGGCAAAGACCAAAACAGACATTTCTCTAAAGAAGACACACAAATGGCTAAAAACACATGAAAAGATGCTTAATATCACTCATTATTAGAGAAATGCAAATCAAAATCACAATGAGGTATCACCTCATGCTGGTCAGAATGACTATGATCAAAAAGTCTACAAACAATAAATGCTGGAGACGGTATGGAGAAAAGGAAAACCTCCACTGTTGGGTGGAAGGCAAACTGGTACAGACACTATGGAGAACAGTGTGGAGATTCTTTAAAAAAACTGGAAATAGAACTACCATACGACCCACCAATCCCACTGCTGGGCATACACCCCGAGGAAACCAGAATTGAAAAAGACACATGTTCCCCAATGTACACTGCAGCACTGTACAATAAGCTAGGACATGTGAGCAACCTAGATGTCCATCAGCAGATAAATGCATAAGGAAGTTGTGATACATATACACAATGGAATATTACTCAGCTATAAAAAGGAATGCATTTGAGTCAGCTCTAATGAGGTGGATGTACCTAGAGCCTATTATACAGACTGAAGTAAGTCAGAAAGAGAAATAATATATATTAACATGTATATGTGGAATTTAGAAAAATGGTACTGATGATCATATATTCAGGGCAGCAAAGGAGACACAGATGTAAAGAACAGACTTTTGAACTCAGTGGGAGAAAGCAAGGGTGGGATGATTTGAAAGAATAGCATTGAAACACACGTATTACCATATGTAAAACAGATGGCCAGTGCAAGTTTGATGCATGAAGCAGGGCACCCAAAACTGGTACTCTGGGACAACCCAGAGGGATGGGGTGGGGAAGGAGGTGGGTTCAGGATCAGGGGGAGACATGTATACCTATGACTGATTCGTGTGATTGTATGGCAAAAACCATCACAATACTATAAAGCAATTATCCTCCAATTAAAATATATTAATTAATTAAAAAATAAATGCAGTAAAATAAAATCCTCTTTTCATCGCACATCAAAAAAAAAAAAAGAAAGAAAGAAACTGGTCCTATGCACTTTTTCCCCTTTTAATGTCTTGTTTTTCAGAATGTTCTATTAATTTTTGTTTTTATACTATCTTGATAATTGAGGGAAATATCATCATGGTGGATAGAACTGTTATGTAATATAATATAATTATATTATAATAATAATATGCTTGAGAGCATAATAAATATTTACCTTTGGAATTAAAAAGAAAAAAAAACAGAAACTATGTTAGAATGAGTCACTGAGTCTTTTTCCCAACATTTCCTATACTTTCTTCTACTCAAATTTCTGAACTACCAAATAAGTGAGAATTTTGGTTTTCAATATCAGATTATAAAACAGGACTTCACTTCAAGAGCCAAATCTAGGGCTTCCCTGGTGGCTCAGTAGTAATGAATCTGCCTTCCAATGCAGGAGACACAGGTTGATCCCTGGTCCAGAAAGATCTCACATGCCTCAGAGCAACTAAGTCATGCACCACAGCTGCTGAGCTTGTGCTCTACAGCCTGGCAGCTGCAGCAACTTAAGGCCACACATCCTAGAGCCCATGCTCTGAAGAGAAGCCACCGTAGTGAGAAGCCCGAGAACCTCAACTATAAAGCAGACTCCCTTAACTGCAACTAGAGAAAAGCTCACGCAACAGTGAAAACCCAGTACAGCCAATAAATAAATAAGTAAATAAATGGCAAATCCTGGAGAGAAGAATCAAAACATTCTTCTGTAATGTTTTCTGTCTTTGCCCAGAAACATGCTAAAACATTTAAATATGGTAGATATTTTCCTATTACTTGATTTTGCAAGTCACTCTCACTGTTTTAATGTCAGCAACAATTTATCCTCAACATTCTAATTTTCCAGTATAATAATGGCCCCTTTTTTTTTATTATACCCTAAATTTTTAACTCATTAAATGTAAACTGTACATTTAGTTGACTGGGTTCTGTAGCCCACAGATTCACACTGAAGCTACAGGGACCCTCACAAGGAGCCCTCCCTACTGATGGTCAGCTTGGACTGTGTCACTGGCACTGTAGCAGGCACACGGACACACAAGAACGAGCTTATCACTGCGGGTATGTGTGTGCACATGTGCACTGGGCTGTGTGTGTGTGTAGGTTAGCATTACAATTTTCATCATTTACTAATCTACACACAAGGCAAAAATTTACCACACTTGGCCTTTTGAGAATCTTATCGTTAAAATCTTTTAAGAGCTTAAAAGGACCTCACCTATTCCCGCATCTCAAAAGTCTGGATAGTCACCTGTTACCAGGTGCCATTTAAAATATGAAAAAGTAAATGAAAAAACTGTGAAAAGAAGAGCTTCATCCCACAATCCTCTCCACAGCCCCACTGTGTGCCCACCTTACTGTGTTACTGACATGTTCAGTTACTACACACTGCTTGTCAGGCGCACATGTTCCCCCCAACCCTGCCCTGCCAAACACAGCTTCTGAGTAAACATGAAGAACAGGCCACAAAACAACCACAGTAGTGGACCCTGAAAACTGTTTCTCGACGTGAACTTTTCGGATATTACTTGAGAACTCCGGATTTAATTTCATGTTTTGCTATGGAACGTCTTTCCCTTCAGTACTCGAAAGTGGCACACTTCCCACTAGAGCAGGGCTGCTGAGCGTCAGCACCGCTGCCACTTCGCCCTGGATAATGTGGGGGCTGTCCTGTGCACCTCAGGGTGCTTAGCAGCATCTTGGCCACTGCCCACCAGCAGAATGAGCACTGCCCCTCCAGGCATGACTGTCAAAAGTCTCCAGGCATCCCCCGATTGATAACCACTGTCCTAGAAAAAAGTCAACAAATAACCAGCTACACGTGGCCTGTACCAGGGACTCAAGTGAAAAACGGAAAGGGATAGAGTGCTTTGTGGAGATGGGGGAGGTCAAAATGAAATAGTCACGGAACAAACTGGTGGAAGTACTGCAACAGAAGTGTTGTTCAGGCTGCACAGGAACAGGTAAGAGAACAAAGCCAGCTGGGGCACAGGGAGAGGGGAAGAAGGAAACAGATGCCACTCAAATCAGGATTTGCCACCTAAGCTGAATGCTAACTGCAGGTTATTAGGCAGAGAGAGAAGGAAGTGCATTCAGGGACTAGGAATAGCATGACCACAAATAGGAAGCCAGAAAGAACAGGGCACATGCAGGGTAATCTACAAGAAGCAGAAGAGAGGGGTGTCGAAGGCCGAGCAGACCACAGCAGGGCATGCTGCTGTACTCTGAGGCCCTTGCGAGCCGCGGGCAGTTTTACCAGGGGCAAGGCAAGGCACGTGCTGGTGTGGAGAGATCACCCAGACAACATTCTGAAGAACAGACTCTACTATGGAAGGGCAGAGACAGTAGCTAGCAAGAAGTCTCCTCCATAATCACAGCCAGAGATGAAGATGTGCGAGGTGGCAGGAGGAGACAGAAGCAGACTGGAAAGAAAACAATGAAGAAAATGTAACAATACTTGAGGACTCCCAGATGTCAGAAATGAAAGTGAAGGCAGAGTGAAAGGAGCACCCCAAGCACCTGGTCTGGGCAACAAGAGAGGTACATTTATCAAGAAAGGGAATTCCGGAAATATATCTGGAACAGGATTATTCCCAATACTGAATGTGGCTTTGGTATGTTAATACTGCAACACCTATGAAACAGCTGAGGTAACAATGACCAAGAGGCAGCCATGGCTTAATAGGCCTGGAGCTTAAAGAAAGAGATTCGACATGGAGATCCAAGTGCAGGAACCATAGGGACAGACACTGTGCGCTCAAGTATGAGAGCTCAAGGGAAAGAAGGTCCACAGAAACCATGTAACAGAAGAGAAGCTCCAGGCTGGAACTTTGGGAATATCATCAACATTTAAGCTGTATTCGGGTGAGAAGAGACAGAAAAGTGAACCCACTTGAGAAGGAAGAGATTGCACAGATACGAACCCAACACCATCTCAAGCTCAGCCCTGCCCTCAGTCACAGGTTATCTTAAGCAATGTATTTAACTTTTCTATGTCTATTTCTTCATCTTCTATTTGGAGAAATAATAACATCTAAGACATTAAGCATTTCATTGTCATTTAGTCGCTAAGTCGTGTCCGACTCTTACAACCCCATGGATTGTTGCCCACCAGGCTCCTCTGACCATGGGGTTCTACAGGCAAGAATACTGGAGTGGGTTGCCATTTCCTTCTCCAGGGGATCTCCCTGACCCAGGGATCGAACTCGGGTCTCCTGCACTGCAGACAGGTTCTTTAAAGGCCAACTGAGGTTTTAAGCATTTAATAAATGTATTAAATTTTACATTTATTTTCTTTTTAAGTTTTTTTCTTGATCCCTAAGAGGATCTCTGTAAATGACAATGAGGAATACAACAATTAATGTCTTCAGCAGCTGATCAAACACGAACAATGCCTTAGCCAGGAAAAGAAACCATGTATTCTTCATGTAGGCATGTCCAGTTTTTAAGAGGAAATAAAAGCCATAACAAACATCTTAAGGAAAAGATGGCAAGCAGCAGCACTCCAGCACATTTTCCTTTAGAACTGCTCCCCAAAGGCTGAAATCCTGAAGAGTGTGGAGGACCTCTCCTCACATGGACACAGGGAGAAACGGCCGCTCACGAGACCCCAGCTGTCTTAGCCCCAGCCGGACAGTAAGGAACTCACACTCTTTCACAAAGCATGCCGAGTGCATGAGCGCACATCCACCGTGTGTCCCTGTATATGCACGCAGAGGTGCACACGCAAGAGACAGGAGGAGAAGGAAAGAATCAAAGACCACTCACAGGAGTCTGCAGGTTCAGAAAACCCAGGTGACATTTTATCTTTACTGTAGAAGCTGATTAATGAGAAAGGAGGGCTATGAGTTTTGGAACAAAAAAAGACTTGGTTTTGAATCACAGGTCCCCTATTTTACTGTTTCCTAGTTTGCACAAGTCACTTCACTGGCTCTGTCATTCCTTAGCTAAATGGAAAAATTCTTCCAGAAGTATTTTAAGAATGAGAAATAATGACTACTTCTTATGAAATACTATAAGCACATGGAAAAGTGTAAGAAATAAAAATACCTGTGCTCATTACCTAATCACTCTTCATCAAATATTAACACAATACAAACTTTTCTTCAGTTTTTTAAGGCAGTTGAAAATTCCTGCATCTCTCTTCATGTTCTAGTTTTCCTCCATCCTAGAGGTAACTCCCTCCTGATTTGGCATTTCATCAACATCCTCTTTTTATTCTTGTAAAAGAATATTAATCTCCTTTATTCTTTACCACATACACAAATACTATAGAGTATTATTTTGTGGGCTTTCAATCTTTACATAAAATTTTTAAATGGTATCCTCTGAACACAGCTCTGAATGACCTTTTTTTCCCATCAACATTATCTTTTCAAAAATACTTATTCATGTTCGTACATGTAGCTCTATTTCAGTGCTGCCCAATGAGAGATACATAACTTAAAACGTTCTAGTAGCCACATTAAGAAATAAAAAGAAACAGATGAAATTAATGTAATGACGTTATTTAACCAAATATAAAAAGAACAGTATCACTTATTTCTCAGGTCTCACCAGAATCACCTTCAGCAGTCGCTTCACACCAGTCTGTTTTTGTGTCTCAGTACCTTGAAACTCTCCCAGCCTTTCCCCACATCCAGTTCTGAGGCCACTTCTGCACTTTAAGGTATTTGCTATAGCAGCACCACACTTCTCAGCACCAAGCTCTGGATGACTCTGCTTAGGCTGCCAGAGCAAAAGACGAGACACAGGGAGATGGAGAGACCGACTTCCAGCAGGTTCCTTGGGAAAGCTGACTAATGGAGCCCTCTGAAAACTTTCACATATAATTACTTTCTTCAGGTCTATAGTCCATTACAGAAATAATATATCTTGAGCAATCTCAGGATACACTAGCATGGTTCTAAGACCTTTACTCCTCCTCTTTAACTGTATTTGCTTTTTGTTACTTGCAACTAAAAACTATCTGCTAAGTATCCCAAAGTACAGAAACTGTTCCATTAAAGAAATAGCAGCCTTATTAAGGATATACTATGTGTAAGGTGTTATACAAGAGACAAAATTTAATGAGATACAGTTCTATAACGAATCTGAAATCAAATAAAGGAGATATTGTAAGCATGGCTCACATGAGATGTTCCAAATGAGCACAGAATAGAGCTCCTGTTTCTGGCTGATCAGAAACCAGCAGATGCGCTGGAAGAGACAAAACCTACACTGGGTCTCAAAGGACCAAAGAATTCTTAGCATTTTAACGATGAGAAAAGACGAAAGAAAGTACGAGGCAGGGAAGGACCAGGGATAATCGAGATACACAGGCGAGTCTGGACAAATCCAAGTGTGGAATTCACACTGGGAAGCAAGAGAAACAATGTAACTGACAGACGGGGGGTGGTGGGGGAGAGGTAGAGAGCACAAATGTCCTCTCAGATGAAGGCAAATCAAACCAAGTAAGCCATCAGCAGTGGGAAGTAGGTTCTAAAGTTATTTCTTGGAATGATGATAAATCTGATGGCAAATTCACTCATACTTTCCATGTGGTTTCTTGGTACCAGGGACTGCTCTGGGTCAGTGATAAGGTCCATGCCTTCAGATTTGTTTCCATTCCCAAACCCACTGAAGACATGCTCTAGCAAATTAAGTTTGTTGTTGTTTAGTTGCTAAATCACATCTGACTCTTTATGACCTCACAGTCTGTAGCCCACCAGGCTCCTCTGTCCACAGGGCTTCCCAGGCAAGAATGCTGGTGTGGGTGGCCATTTCCTTCTCCAGGGGATCTTCCCAACCCAGGGATCGAACCCGTGTCTCTTGCATCTCCTACATCAGCAGGTGGATTCTTTACCACTGAGTCACCTGGTAAGTCCAGCAATTTAAGTTACTATAGCATTTTAATGTGCTGAAATTCAGCACACTGGCAAGTGTAAATGCATTCACAGCCTACTACTTTAATAATTATTAATCTAAAACTGTTTGGTAACCAAATAGCACTAATGAAAATACTGCAGATAGTTGGTTCAAGTAATGCACTACTACACATAATATAGTAGCAATGCACTACAAAAGGCCAAATTTTAGTCAAGACAGTGGTGCTGTCTTGACTGAAATAGAGGACACATTCAAGAGCAAAGAATGGAGAGAGAAGCTGTTCTTTGGAACACATGGAGTTTTAAATGATCACAGGACAAGCACAGACACACAGAGCCACCTAGCAGGAGACTGGAAATTCAGCTCCTTGACAAAGATGCCACTGGAGAAGAAATGATTCAAGACATTAGTGACACCAACCCTAAGACTCCTCATGGAGGACATGAGTGAGGACAAGCTGGCTGCAGCACTCTAATTTCTGGGCTCCATGAACCAAGTCAAGGTACATTTATTACCTCAGCCTCATCACAGACAACCAACCTCCTACAGACTATCATAGGGATCACAATGACTCCATCTTACTTTGATAATCTATAATACTGTGCACCTAAGATGATAAAAAAGACTCCACTGTCTCTCCCTTAAAATCTGCCAGTTATCTGGCGCTGCATACATCTGGGTGATGAGGAGAGCAAGGACAAAACGGGAAGCATACACACACATTTATGTGAGCTGTAATCAGTGGAAAAATCAGGAATAAAAAATTCTTCAATTCTGTAAATAAGTAGAGACTTATTTCAACACTTTTTATTTAAAATAGATTTTTAAATAAGTAGCACAAAATTTTAATTTAAAAATTTAATTCACACAATATTCTATGTAATTCGTCTGATATTCTTTAAGCTGAAGTTACTTCCTATAATCCCATCCACTAATTTCTGTATGAAATGCTCAGGAAAGAGTTTCATAATTAAAGAACTAGCCCTGAACCTAAGCATCCTAGTTCCTACATCAAATCTCAACCTAAATCCATGTCTACATGCGCAGGGTCCTCCTGGATAGAAACAGCGTCCACTAACAAAGTCAGGAAGTCAAGCGTCTACCTGCAAGACTAAGACACGCTGCCGTAAAACAGGTGAAACCAATCAGCCAGATGAAGCAACACTCTCCAACTCTCAGAAATTACAGCTTTCAATTCTAAAATGTATAGATAGGTTGCACCAACAGCAACAGTGGATATCAGTAACAAAGATAACCTCTTCAATTCTAAATGACACCTTTGTAAGCTAAATTACTTACCCAGCTGGCAAAACAAACGAAAGGTAACTAAACTAAAATCACTCCTTGAGATAACCAATTACAGGACAAAAACAGCTCACTTTACTGTATTTTATGCAAAAACAAAAGCCTCACGCTCTGGTCTCAGCCCAGCAGGGTCTGTGTGCCCGGGGGGCCTGCTGTGGGGGCAGCCGTTGGCTGGGTCTCGAAGCACTGGTTTCTGCTCTCTGAGGCTCCCACCCAATTACTGGCCGGCCCAGACCTGCCCGGGAGATCAGCAAGGGCCAGGCCACGCCAAGTTCACCAGTTTATCCTGATTCAGCCTCCCTTTCTTCAAGTCACACTACAAATGACAACAGTCGTGGGAATTTCAAGGACATAATAAGAGAAGTATAAGGTGCTGCCTGTTTAGGAGCTTTTGAATCTAATAACAACCATTAAACGTGTTTATGTAGGTTAAGAGGTGTGGGCAACAGCTAAAAAGCTAAAGAAGATATGCCCCGGCAGCTGTGATGCGCGAAACGACCAAAACCAATACAGCTCCTGAAAACTAATGGGAATGAGGAATACTGGCAGCTGATAAACCAACAAGTTTAGTTATCAGCCACTTTCATTTCCACTCAGAACTCTAAAATGGAATTCATTCCTTTAACAAATCAGCTGAATGCTGCTGTGCATCAGAAATCTTTCTGGGTACAACGGATCTAGTGGTGGTGATGGGGGAGCGGATACCAGAATCCTAACCTATGGTCTTTAGATTCCGGTGGAATCATCACACACACACACCTCACACACACACACACACTCACTCACTCACTCACTCACTCACTCACTCACTCCTTCATTAACGTGGGCTGTTCTCTATCAAGGACAACACTGAATGTGTAGAAAAGGACAGCAAAACCATCAAGACCAGGAGTGTATCAGACTTCCAGATCCTAACAGAATTTTATTTTCTATTAGGATTAAAAATCAGTAAAAAGCAACATAATTCTAGATAATACAGTCTTAAACTAATCATAGGTGATACACTTTCACTATTTACTTGTGTGCTTTTTGTGACTGAAACTTTATCCATGAAAATCATTGCCAGCTAGTGAGAGGGAAAACAAAAGCGACAGATTTTCTCACACATTCAAGAAAAAAAATTTTTTTCTGAGGTAAACAGGTTTAACAAGCTACACCCAGAGTCACACCTCTGTAAACCACTTGGCTTGCCTTCCCCAAACAAAATGTTTCCAACCTCAAATTCCAGCCCGATGAGAACAACAGAACTCAAGTCCTCCTGACGTTTTGTGGGTTCACAGAAGCACCGTTCCACCTCATCTTTACAACCAGAGTGCCTGCTCTGAGGAGCCCAAGGGGAAACCAACCAACAGCAGGGGAGAGGCTCATCATCCGAGACAGCAAGACAGCGACTGCAGCGCTCAAAAAGGAAGCTGTGGGTCAAAGTTCACTGAGCAGCAGCCCAGAGCACAGAAGTGCCTGGTGGCCCGGGGCCAGCAGGGCCTCACAGCAGAGATCCACCCAGAACCAGGATCCCCTGGCCCAGAGAGTGACTACAGGTCACGAAGGAAAGCACGCCTCCTCCCAGGAAGACGGGGCTCGACTGGAGTACAGACGCAGTCTGTGACACAACCTGGCTGTCTCTCTGTTTCAGAAATTTTCAGGGAAAGACACAGCCTGTCTTTCTGCAATGCAGTCTTCTGGCAGATAGGCAGGAGTGGCATACCTTTCCCTGGTCAGCTGGAGGCTAAGGAACATCCAACTCAGAGCACACTCAAAACTGGAGCCTCAAAACTAACAGGCAAAATGACCGCACACTCAAAAAATTAATCTATTCATTTGCAAACAGAATACGAGGCAAGACACAGGCTGTTGCTCGTTATGAGCCAGACTTTGCTTTTTTTTCAAGGCAAAGAATTAAAATCGTACACAAACTATTAGGTGCAAAATAAGACCATGGGCGTTCCCCTATGGCTCAGAGGGTAAAAAATCCGCACGCAAGACAAGAGACACAAGAAAGGCAGGTTCGATCCCTGTGTTGGCAAGAACCCCTGGAGGAGGAAATGGCAATCCACTCCAGTATTCTTGCCTGGGAAATTCCATGGACAGAGGAGCCCAGTGGGCTACAGTCCAGGAGGTCGCAAAGAGCTGGACACAACAAACTAAGCAAGCAACCAAAGCTACAAGGGTATACAGTACAACACGGGGAACATAGTTAATATTTTATAACTATAAATGGAGCATAACATTTAAAATTCTGAATCACTATATTGTACAGCTGTAACTATATAATACTGTACAGCAACCACACTTCAGTTTAAAAAAACTGAACTAAAGCAAAATAAAATCCTACACAGTGCCAAATGGGGTGGGGGGTGGGAAGTCAGAATGGAGGGAGGAGAAGTCTAGAGAAGGCAGATGGCTTCCAAGGAAACAAGCCAGGAAGTGCCCTAAGGAACAAGGTGGTAAACAAAGGCAATGCAGTGAAAGGCCAGGACAAAGCCTCACAGGCCTGGGGAGCAGTCTCCAAGCGTGGTGCCAGGAGGTGTTAACAGGCATGAAGATAAAGGCGGAGGGGGCTCCACAGCCAAGGCAATGAGAATAAACATGGATGAATGAAATTAAATGCCGAGCTTTCTCAGGAACCTTTACTACGTCCTTGCATCTGTGACCTCTAAGAGAGGGCTGTAGTTTTCCGTAACTTCTACTTCTGTCTGTTTAAATATTCTAGACTGAATGTAGCTTGACATTTTCCTGACAGCTGCTCTCATAGAGAAACATTACTTAGGATGTTGGGGTGTGCAGCTCTGCACCCGCCAGGTAGGCTTCCTTTCCCACCATTTGCAAGGCTGCTGGTGGGCCCCAAACCTGCGGCGCTCACGCCGCTCCCGTTGCATTTCTGACTATCAAAGTCACAGGCTCCTTGCTTGCTCTGGGTTTGAAACCTGAAAATAGCAAGGCTCAGTGCTGGACAACAGAAAGACTAAAAAGATGAATAAAATATATACTCTGCTCTTTAGACATCTCTGTCTGGCTACTTGCTTATAACTGTGTGAAGCCAGTGAAGCTTTACTCACTGTAAAGCAAATCTAAGAGTAAGTATTTCAGAGGACCCAGGCCTCACTCCAGACACAAGTTTAGCTGAAAAGGTCCCAATAGGACTTCAGGCAGGTAGCACCTGACCGTATTTTATATACAAACAGATGCTTCTTCAAAATAATCAAACCTCATCAAAATAATCCACACAAAATTCCTTTGAGAAGTCGCTTCAGTCACGTCCGACTCTTCGCGACCCCACGGACTGCAGCCCACCAGGCTCCTCCGTCCATGGGATTTTCCAGGCAAGAGTATTGGAATGGGTTGCCATTACCCTCTCCGATTTAAACTATAAATTCAAACAAAACAATGTTTATCTTTGTGAAGTTTTAAAGACCCATGATTCTATAAAATTATATTGAGCTTGACACATGAAGTAATGCAGATTTTCTTACCTGAAAAATAAAGATAATGCTGACTAAAAATAATTCACTAAAAGAACATATTTGAAATACAGTTGTAACTAACTAGCAGAACATTCTGTATGTACCTGACAACTACATACATAAAGACTGTTCAGCAGAACATTTACAACCAGCAAAAATTCTGCGTGTGTTTCTGAACACGTACTATGGGGTGCTCAGGAGCATTAACGCACAAGCTGAACCAACCACGTGTGCTCAGAAGGGTTGCTTTACTCACTGGCTCTTGACTGGCACTAGAGAACTGACCTCTGGAATATTCAAACTGATAGAAACATTTTTCACTCTCAGTACCTTGGCCAGACTGTACTGTTCTGTCCAGGTGGTCTGTGCAAATAATGTGATTCATGGTAAGCACCTGCTTTCCTTCTGGAACTGGGTTTGGTCACTGCAGCCCGTCACCAGGCACTGTTACGGGGACAACCGAAACCACGTGGAACCAGTGAGCTTACTACACTCTGCAAGAGCTGCTGCAGGTCGAGATGAAGTGTGTCCTCTGCTACCCCTGGGCGAGGACTCTTTGAAGCTTGTGCCTAGTCACCCAACTTCTGACCCATCTTCCCCTGTGGACTGTGCTTAGTATCATTTGTTGTAATAAACCACAGCCTCAAGGATAATGACTTTGAAGTTCAATGATTCCTCCTGACAAATCGCTAAATCTGGAGAGGGTCTTAGGGACTCCAGACATACAGAGTTCATAATAATACACTTTCCATCATTTGAGTAGAATGAGAGGTAGAAAATAGTCTATACAATCCTAGTAATCAGATACAGTTCTTCTAATAACATATATATTACATGACTTAGAGAAGTATCAGTCTCCATTCGTGGCAACTATTTATAGTTAGATAAATACGGTTTTAAATCAGATCACCATCTAGAACACGGGATGGCAGTTTTGCTTTTGGGTTTGGTTAGGGTTTTTTTTTTTTGTAAAGGACCAGATGGTAAGTACTTTAGGCTTTGAGGGCCACACAGTATCTTTCACAAATACTGAACTGTGTCACTTCAGCATGAGCACCGTAACAGACAGTGCAGAAACCAGTATGCATGGCTGCATTTCAATAAAACTTTATTTGCAAAGACAGGTAAGGGCTGTGATGTAGCATGCAAGCTACAGTTCGCCAACCTCATTCCAGAACAAATGACTTTTCTTAATTTTTTTCCTAAAGAAAACCACATATTAAAAATATAATAAAAAGTAAACAAAGTAAAATACCAAAATTCTTTCTTCATCACTCAATGTTGCTATAATAAAACTCAAATTACCTAAATCATAAATCTTTAAAATCAATTTAGGATCTGCTGATACCTTCTATGAACTCAGTATAATACCAAAAGTCACGAAAAGGCAATCCAGGGGTAACTTCCTGGCTCTCTGGCACTGGGAAACTCTAGCCTGGGTTTTCTATTGCTTCATAACAAATCACCACTAAGTCAGAGGCTTGAGGCAACATCCATTTATTAGCTCACAGTTCTGGTGTTCAAACCTTTATTCAGGGCAAGAGAGTCCAGGCTGAAGTCTCTACACAGAGTCCCTAAAGGACAGTCAACGTGCTGGCGGGCTGCTTCTCATTTGGGCACAGGTCCTCTTCCCAGTCCCCACAGCTGTGGAAGACTGAGCTCCTCACAGCCTCTGAGTGAGGTTCCTGCTGCCCGTCAGCTGGTGGCTGCTCCTAGTTGACATTACTTTCCACATGGCTGCCCCATCTTCAGATCCAGCAACAAACAGTCCTTTTCCTGTGGAATCCTCACATAACCTCCTGCAACTTGTTTCTACAGTCAAAGTGTAAACATTTAATTTAGACAATAAGTGGATTCAGCATTGCTCGATGAATATCTCAAAGTGTGTCTAACAAAATCAAAGCCCTGAAAAATCACTGACAGGTTTTGAAATGAGCTTTTTATAGAAATGGTCCGACCTTAAGAACATTTAACCCAAGCTTCTGAGACACTGGACCAGCACTGATGTGAACCTTAAGCGTTCAGGGATTACATGACTTTGAATGAGGTCAAACAAACATGCTTATCATACAAGGTTCTTAATCATACCTGTAAGCGCCTCAAATCTATATAAATTCCTTCCTTCATCTCCACAACTTGCTGCCTTAATGACAACTAACACAAAAGAACAAAACAAGAAATTTCTAACAACTTGAGATCATAAACCAATCAGAGCCATTTTCTTGTTGCTGTGCTCAATCGTGTCCGACTCTTTTCGACTCTACGAACTGTAGCCCACCAGGCTCCTCTATCAATGGAATTTTCCAGGCAAGAATACAGGAATGGGTTGCCACTTCCTCCTCCAGGAGATCTTCCCCACCCAGGGATCAAACCCTTGTCTCTCGCATCTCTTGCATTGGTAGGTGGATTCTTTACTATGAGTGCCGCCTTGGAAGCCCATGAAATGCCCTGCCTCTTTCTTTCCTACCAGGCAAATTCTTATTTAATGCTGAAGACTTTGTTAATCTACAAAGTCCTACAAAGTCCTCTCTACCACAGCTTTCTATTATGAGTGAATACCCACACATCCACCGCTGAGGATACCCCATGGATACTCCCACACTTTGCTTAGCATGTATCTACTACAGAGTTCCTCCTAACCCACAAAGGCTTTTCTTTTGCCAACACTACACAGTTTGCCCACTTCTACTACTGAATTTCTATATGCTGTTAGTATGCATGTCCGTCCTTCTTTGAGACTGTGAGCTTAAAAGCCTAACCTGGTTTCTGTATGCACGGCTTCTAGAGTTTAGATGGGCATAGACAAATTCCCTGTGAGAGAGAACATGAAATAAGTAGGTTCTGACCACATCACTCACTGAAAACTTCTCCTTATCTGACCTCTAAATAACAACAGCAGAAATCAATTTTTTACACTATATACCCTTCCCTTACGTGCTAGGCACAACAGTTCCATCTGAACAGCAGCAATGGGGAAATGAACTTTGCACCACTTCTGCAGCTGGTAGAGAAGGAAGCTAAACAGGCTCCTTCTGCTTTGGGAGGAGAGCAGATTCTGTCTATGTTAGGTAACACATACACACAAAAAAGACCCTCTGGGAGACCACACCCAAACTTACAGATACTACTCATATGAGAGGGTACCCACCTCTGCTCTGACCTATTGTTACATCCAGGAAACTACCTCTTCAGGAGAGAAATGTGAAATCAGGTCCTGTGAGAGAAGATGGGATTAACAGAAAGCAATGGACTTGAAGTGGCCATAGGAAAACAGTCGTTAACAACAGGGTCTTTTTCAGACTAGGGTGAAAATATCTCTCTCTCTACATGTATTTTGTTCCCCAGATGACAAGACTCTTAAATATACCATATAAAAGAAGTTTTTTCTACAAAGCATCCCCTTCATAACTGCCTATCATGACACAGCAACCAAGAAACACGAAGCTTGTTCTGGGGACAGTCAACTGGTGATTTCCTGCTAGACTTTCTCAACTCAGAGGGTGATGAAATGGCCTGGTGTTGCAATGCAGTTATGGCTTGGGTGAAAATGCAGGGCATCCAAGGCAGAAGTGGCTGAAGACAGTGGAGCCCAGCAGGAAGTTGTTCCTACAAAGGAAATTGCAGGTTCTAAGATGAAGAGGAAGTCAAGAGGGAGAATTAAGTGTCTTAAGAACTTGAGAAAATACTGAAGAAACTACTTGCGGTCTCACACATACTTAAAACCTTATGCAGCATATTCAGGTTATCATTAATTATAAATGTGAAACTTTGCCAATGCAGTTCAGGGCAAAGTTCACCCACAGTGGGGATTTCCACATGGCTCAATGGTAAACAATCCATGATGCAGGTTCAATTCCCGGGTCAGTACGATCCCCTGCAGTGGAAAATGGCAACCTACTCCAGTATTCTTGCCTGGGAAATCCCATGGACAGAGGAGCCTGGAGGGCTACAGTCCATGGGACCACAAGGAGTCAGACAAAATTGAACGTGCACATATGCCTCGCGTTCTCAGCTACAGAGGCCAAATCCTGTCTTCGTTAACTGTCTGTGAGGAACTGCTGTTGCCTCTATTCCTTGCAGGGAGCTCTTCTGTAAGAATGTCTGTGATGACACTGACTAGAGAGAGAGGGAAGACTACTCTCACCCATCTGCTCCTACAGTGAGAATCCTCGTCATATTCCTCTTCATTTTAACCATGCCCTGCACTGTCCTCCTCACATACAAATGCTCCCACAAGGAGCTTCCAGTCTCCATAAAAATGGTAGACTCTCTGAAAGCTTATTTCCATTTGCTGGTAAGATGTGTCCTAGTCACAAAGAGCATACTACTAGTCAGCTCCTTGGCAATAAATGAATGAGCACAAATGATCATTTTGAGTTTAAAACAACTTTCACAGTGAGACGTAAGGACTCTCTGGTGCAAGTTGTTTCTGTCTCCTTCATCTGTGCATGCATGTGTGTTAAGTCACTTCAGCCATATCCAACTCTCTGCGACCCTATGGACTATAAGCCTCTGTCCATGGGATTCTCCAGGCAAGAATACTGGAGTGAGTTGCCATGCCCTCCTGCAGAGGATCTTCCCAACCCAGGGATGGAATCCTGCACTGCAAGCGGATTCTTTACCACTGAGCTACAGGGGAAGCTACAGACAACAGAAACTGAACAGAAACTTCATATCCCAGGATTGATGGGATAGGATGCTTATAAATATTCACGGAACACACCTTTCCACCATTAAGTAAGAAATAGTATTGCATATATGTTTTTAGTCAATAACAGGCTTTATAAATATGAGTAGTGGCATTAATAAGACTATTCACAGGTTTCATACAAGACCACATGTGACTTTCTTTCCCAAGTCTGGAAAGTAAGTGTGACCATGTCTATTTCTCTCTACCCAACACAGCATGTTTACTTCTGTGAGTAATGTGAGGCACCAGAACCTGCTTTTTATTCTGATTTCCAACATCAGAATGCCTCACATTTTCATCTAGAGAAGTCAAACCATGTCTTCGTTAACTGTCTATGAGGAGTTCTGGTACTCACTATTTTAGTCTAAATGACCTGCACTCAAGAGTGAGATCTCCCTTGAAAAACCACATTTCTGATATCTCAACAGTCACTGAAATCCTCATCCTACACTCTATTCTGGCTTCTGAATCCCTGTGTTCTTAGATCGACATCTCCCTGTCTCACTTTCATTCACGGACCAAACAGCCCTAAGCACCAGGCGCTCTACTCACTGCTGCTACGCAAACACCGAGGCAGACCTGGGTGAGGTGTGGGCAGGGAGTAACCTGTACCACCGAGCACACCACGTGCCATGGCAGAAAGAAGGACAAAGCGCTATGAGGGCGGGGAGCAGGGCACAAAGCCATCCCGGGCTGGGTGCAGGGAGGGCTCCCAGGAGACAGAGACGATGGCCCTGTGAATGTCCCAGGCCGCCGGCAGTGGGGTCTCCGGCCAGCTGCTTAACTTCATTGTGTTCACGTATTTCCACTCTCTTAAACGTGTGCTTGACAGCACACACTACCTGTGCCCTTTGAATGCTGTCCACAAGCTCTGCGTTAGTTTTCTATCCTGCGTAACAAGGTTCCACCAACTCAGGGGACTGCAGTCACACGGGCCTATTACCTAACAGCTCTGCAGGCCACAAGTCTTGCCTGTTTTTCCCTTGTGTTTCTGTGGCTGTGTCAGGTGGCATGTGGGATCTTAATTCCCCTACCAGGGATTGAACCCATGCACCCCCTATGCTGGAAGCATGGAGTCTTAACCACTGGATTGCCAGGGAAGTCCCTTGCTCATTTTAACTGAGTCTTCTGCTCATGGTATCACAAAGGTGACATCAAGGCATGGCTGGGCTTAGCTCTCCCCCAGACTCTGGAGAAAAATCCAATTCTAAGTTCAATCTTCCTGTTGGTAGAATTCAGGTCCTTCTGACTTTATGACTGAGGTCTCCACTTTCTGGCTGGCTGGGGGTCAGGGTCCACTCTGAGCTCCTAGATGCTACCACACTCCTTGCCCTGTGGCCTCTTCCAACTGTGAACCAGCAATATGACATAAATCCCTTTTCTGCCTCCAATTCTGACTACCCCCATCTCTGACCTCTAGACCCAGATGGAAACGGTTTGTGGGATGAGGCCAGGCCCAGAGGATCAACTCTTGTCCTCAAGTCCACTGGGCTAAATACAAAGTTTAATCAGGGAGTAAATGCCACCTGAGTCACAGTTTCAGAGGCCATGCAGGATTCAGCAGGAGTGGGGTATTGGGGGTCATTTCAGAACTTCACCACAATTTATAAAGAAAACACAAAAACCACAAAAAGCTGGCATCAAAATACTTGTCATCAAGGAAGAATTTTATGGCACCGATGAGAAACAGAGTATAAGTTTCCTTCTATGTAAGGATTTTCTTTTCAAACTTGAGATTGCAAAAACCAAAAAATTACAGACAACAGTGAAATCTATGCCTCCTGCTTTTTATCCTTAAATCACTCATCTTTACAATGCCTGAGACATTTATATTTGAATATCTCTCTCAATCTCACATAATACAAACAAATTTATAGCCTTCCCCTTTCTGAGATTTTTGTTACACCCGCAGGCAGCCAGTGTTCCAGGCTACCTGCCTCAGCATGATGACTTTATCTTTTACTCTATGTTCTCTGTGACAACAGCCAAACTGAAACTAATTCATTAATAGATCTTAATACTCCTTCCTCTCTCCATTCCCACGCACACTCAGTCTGGAACAGGGTCATTAGAAACCCAACCTGACCTCCCCTCCCTGGAACTTTCTTTCCTTCTGTCCATGCACAGACTGGCCCCACTCCAACCATGCCAGTGAAGTCCTCAACAGCCCACTCAGTCACCTCCACTTGGGAATCAGCACCAAACCCTTGCTCCAGTCACAGGGAGCTCCTCAGGCCAGCACCCAAGGCCAACACTTAGCATTCCCTGGGCCCCAACCTCATACTTCAAGGCCCACAATCCCACTTCACATCAGAGTCGGCCTCAGGGACTCCTCCCCACGAGGCCCACATCTCAGGTTCAGAGCACACACGCCTTAGCCCGAGAGGCTCCTGAGCCGGGCAGGTCAGTTCCACGAGGCTTTTCTGGTTATAGCCCCCACCTGTCTCAGGCGCTCTGTACCCACACTGCCCAGTGTGAACGCCATCTGGCTCTGGCATCTGTCACTTTAATAGGGGCATTGTGCTTCTCTACCTTGTCCAGATCTGTGTATGTTCAGTATACACACACACACTCAATATACATACATACACACACACAGGGGCACTGTGCTTCTCTACCTTATCCAGATCTGTGGGTATATGTGTGTTCAGTATCACACACACACACACACACACACACACACACACACACACACACACGTTTAATAGGGGCACTGGCCTTCTCTACTTTGTCCAGATCTTTCTGTGTATGTGTGTTCAGTATACACACACACACACGTATGTTTAATAGGGGCACTAGGCTTCTCTACCTTGTCCAGATCTGTATGAGTGTGTGTGTGTTCAGTATACATACATACACACACACATATTCTTTTCTAGATCCCTCAGACCTTATGCAGCACACCTAAGAAGTTAGGGAATTCATTTTTCCCCACTATCCTATTTATTGATATTTCCAGTCCTAATTTTTCATCTGTTTTTATCATCTCTTTATTTCTCCCTGCTGGGAAGAACAACGTCTTCAGAACAGAGGCTAATACAGTAGGTGATCCATTCTCCTCTCTATAGGAATGAGGTAACAGCATAACTAACAATCCAGAGTTACAGACAAGTCAATTTACTTAATGTTTACATTAAATAATGGAAAAGAGATTCTAGGAAAATAAACTACTTCTTCTAGAAATTGAGGATACACAGTAAAGTAGGGAGAGAAACATAACTTGGAAAATCTACATTTTCATATGCAAAACTGCTATGCGTGGGGGCTGCTTTGTTTCCCAAGTAATATATGGGAAACAACTTGAACATGCACGCACAGGGGAATGGCTTGAGAGAAGAGGGTCCTGCCCTGTGTGGACCGCACCACACTGGTCAGTGGAAGGGGACCTCCTGCATTCCCAGGGGATGACCTGGGCACACGACCTGTGCTCTCCACGTGCAGCGCTGTGTGTCAGGTACGGGAGGACCCGGGCACACTGCCTGTGCTCTCCACGTGCAGCGCTGTGTGTCAGGTATGGGAGGACCCGGGCACACTGCCTGGGCACCCGGCGTGCAGCGCTGTGTACCCCGCATGCAGCGCTGTGTGTCAGGTACAGGAGGACCTGGGCACACTGCCTGTGCACTCCACGTGCAGCGCTGTGTACCTCACATGCAGCTCTGTGTGTCAGGTACAGGAGGACCCAGGCACACTGCCTGTGTACCCCATGTGCAGCGCTGTGTACCCCGCATGCAGCGCTGTGTGTCAGGTACAGGAGGACCCGGGCACACTGCCTGTGCACCCCATGTGCAGCGCTGTGTACCCCGCATGCAGCACTGTGTATCAGGTAAGGGAGGATGCAGGCACGCTGCCTGTGCACCCCCTGTGTGTCAGGTCGGAGGCCCAGCGCTGCCCTCCACGTGCAGCGCGGACCCCGCATGCAGCACTGTGTATCAGGTAAGGGAGGATGCGGGCACGCTGCCTGTGCACCCTGTGCCCTGCAGCGCTGTGTGTCAGGTACAGGAGGACCCAGGCACACTGCCTGTGCACTCCACGTGCAGCGCTGTGTACCCCGCATGCAGCGCTGTGTGTCAGGTAAGGGAGGACCCGGGCACACTGCCTGTGCACCCTGCGTGCAGCGCTGTGTATCCCGCATGCAGCGCTGTGTGTCAGGTACAGGAGGACCCAGGCACACTGCCTGTGCACCCCGTGTGCAGCACTGTGTGTCAGGTACGGGAGGCCGGGCACACTGCCTGTGCACCCCGTGTGCAGCGCTGTGTGTCAGGTAAGGGAGGACCTGGGCACACTGCCTGTGCACCCTGCGTGCAGCGCTGTGTCAGGTACAGGGGACCCAGGCACACTCCTGTGCAGCGCTGTGTGTCAGGTACAGGGAGGACCCGGGCACACTGCCTGTGCACCCCGTGTGCAGTGCTGTGTGTCAGGTACAGGAGGCCTGGGCACATTGCCTGTGCACGCACATGCAGCGCGGCAGGTACAGGGGCCCAGGCACCAGCGCTGTGTGTCAGGTACGCGGGCCGCCGGCCCGGGAGGCCGGGCACACTGCCTGTGCACTCCATGTGTAGCGCTGTGTGTCAGGTATGGGAGGCCGGGCACACTGCCTGTGCACTCCGCGTGCAGTGCTGTCAGGTATACTGGCATTTGTGTACAAAGGTCAGGGGACAGAGTGTCCCACACTAATGTCTCTGGGAAAACTTAGCCATAGTGGTTGCCTGCTGGGGAAGGGGACTCTGGGAGAGAGGCAGCTGCCACCCCTGCATGTGGATTGGTGAACACAGGAACCGGGTTCCAAAGGAGGCCTGCTGGAGCTGCTCTGCAAATGCGGGAGCAGGACAGACTGGCCCACAGCTTGTTACCAAGCTCAGTGCCCCAGAAGAAGCCTCCTACTTGCAGAAGCCCCCGTGTGTCTTCACCTGACCTTCTCTGGCAGGGGAAGTTGCAGAGGTCACACATCCTAACACTTGCGGACCCCCGTTCTGCGGCAGGTGCTGGGCTGCCCACAGCACACACACATCGGAGAAGAGCCACAGCCTGCGGTGAGGGTGGTCAGGTGCCACCTGCCCACCCTGCCATAAACACCATCAGATGTGCCATGTGCGACTACATGAATGGAGCTCGAGGCCATTACACTAAGTGAAGCAAGTCAGGGAGAGAAAGACAAGTCCTACATGGTATCATCCATATGTGGAATCTAAACAAACAAGCCAAACTGGTAGAGGCAGAGAGCAACACAATGGTTAGTTACCAGGTCATGGGGGGGGGCGGGGGACAGACGCTGTGACGGGGACAGACCTGCAGCCAACAGGAAGTAAGCCCCAGAAATCTAATACACAGCAGGGAATACAGATAACAATACCGTGTTCTCATCATCAAACTGGCTTGGAGACTAACACCTAACAACTGCAAAAATTAAAAAGAAATGATAATTATGTAACATAACAGAGGGCTGCTAATTATCCCCCATGGGCAATCATGCTGTAATATACAATTGTATCAAATTAATAAGCTGTACACCTTAAATTTAAGGTAGTATCTGTCCAAACTATTTCAATTAAAAACTGAATCAATTAAAAGTTAAAAATAAAGAAAAAATAAAGCCTATCCATCTGCTACCTGCCCCAGTGCATGCAGGGAAAGGCTGGAAACTCACCGGAGACTGGGCAGCAGCTGTGGACCCAAGACAAGATCTGACCACAAGCTCAAAGGAAAAACCTAACTGCTAGATATGGAGACACTTTTCAATAAACATTTTTGGATTATGAGGCCTGCTTTACTAGAAACGCCCCTGAGAAGACTTTATGAGAAACCTGGTATTTTCGAAAAAGTCTGTAAGATTTGTTACCACTGAAAGAAATCAAATGAACACGGGGTATTTTCCAAATGAGAATTCTATGTGGGGCCTGCAATTGATAATTAAACAACTAAGCAGACCTAGCCAGCTAGTGGAGCTGGAACCTCACCTAGGACTAGGCCATACAAAAACAAAATCTGCTTTGAAGTTACAGGATCAAAAACACTGCTTAGGGATTTGAACTAGACTTCTGGTGATCATTCTGTAACATAAGAATCAAATCATTATGCTGTATACCTGAAACTACCATAACGTTATATGCCAATTACACGTCAAGTTAAGAAACAAAGAACAATAAACAAAGAACCAGAACACAGCTTGAAACCAAAGCGAGGGTTCCTGTGGCAGCTTCTGGCACAGATTAGGCCAACAAGACCCTCACAGCTCTTCCGAGTGAGGCCCAAACTCCAGAGTCAAGGACTTGGGAGTGAACACCCAGCACAGAGGAACCTTGGCTTGATGGCCAGCAAGGGCAGGAGCCATGAAAGAGTTCAGGGAGGCATCCGTAGGATTAAATGTGATCGTTTACTCTCTTGGGCAGTACACTTCCACAGTGAACCAAATGTTTTATTTCATATTAACAGAAGAATAATGCTTTAAAGGAGCAACCACTAAACACAGAGAGTTTATTCCCTCTTCTCCATGTTCTCCTTTGAAACAGTGACCCACGTATATTTAAAACAGACCCCTACCTTTGATTTTAGTACTTTACAAGCACTTCAGCCACCTCGCTTTAAGCTCTCAAAACAGCTGGAAGAACTCTGCTAGAAGACAGCGATTTTCCTTAACTCCTAGAGAGGGAGGAAAGGAGAGAGGGAGGGAGAGAAGCAGGGAGGGGGAAGGGGGAGGCAGCAGGCCACCACACTCTCCCGACCAAATGTGAGCCCAGCAGCACCCAAACTGAACTGCAGCACAAAGCATGTTTCTGCTCTTCTGAAGAGCAAAATCAGAAAGCGAATGCTTTCTTTAAAAGAATCATTTTAATAACATGCAGAACTCTGTGATGCTTCCAAACACAGGCATAGAAAGGGGCCATCCAACAAGCCTTCCTTCTGAGAGTTCACTGCCAGAGGCAGGGTTGGGGGCAAGGACAGAGGGGAACCCAGAAACTGAAGAGTCTGCAATATTCTCCTACCTAAATAACATTTATTTAAATAGCTCTAATTTCTATGTCTTTTAATTCCCCAGGAGACACTTTTGCAACATGAATTAGCCCATGAGTCTCCCCTGGAGCTTACTGTAACACGACCTCTGACAAAACACATTGCATTGTTGACTCACTAGGCAGAGGCAAGAACAGACGGGATAGGTAAGGCTTTGATCAAGTGGAGGTGATGCTGGCCCCCAAAACAGGAACAGGGTAAAGATGGGAGGAGGGTGCCTAGTTCTCCCTGTAATGTGTTATTTCCCAGGCTGTGCAGATTCATGGGTGCTCATGATTTTTCTCTATTTCTGTATACCTAATTTATTTCATTTTTTAAAAACAGGCCAAAAACACAACGCACATATTCTAGAAACGGCAGAAATCGGATGTGGTGATGTGTAAAGGTGTGTGGTCCAAGAGTGATGGGAGGAAGGGCCCCCAGGCCAGTCCCAACAGCTCCGCAACAGTCTTGAGGGGGGCTTCTGACCCCACCACACATCACAGCTACTGTGCGTCTGCAAACACGAGGCAAGTGTTCTGTCAGCACCACGCAAGATAGTCCCTCACAGCCTCTTGTTTCTGGGCAGCACAGCAGGCCTCTTCCCCTCCAACCTCAAGAAGCGTGCACACCACCTGCCGTGCTGAACATATCCACGCGCACACATCCACGCGCACACACCCCCTCCAAGCCGCCCCAGAGCCCTCCACCGCACCTGCTGTGCTGCACACTTCCACGCAAGCGTGTGCACATGCACACACACACACCCTCCACACTGCCCCACAGCCCTCCACCGCACCTGCCATGCTGCGCACACACACAACCTACACACCCCCACAGCCCTCCATTGTACCTGCCATGCTGCACACATCCACGCACACACACATACCCTACACACAGCCCCACAGCCCTCCACTGCACCTGCCATGCTGCACACATCTACGCACACACACACACGCACGCGCCACACTGCTCCACAGCCCTCCACCACACTGCGATTAGGCTCACACTAACCACTATGCCTTCCTGGGGCCCCTCTGGCTACTCCAAAACCTAGACTCAGGTCAGAAGACACGAAGGAAGCATGTAGAGCCTCTGGACTGGACAACCACCGCAAAGGCAGCCAAGGAGCACTGGCCGTGACCTGACAGCTGCAGAGCCCTGTGCTCCTGACACCCATCACCGAGGGCCTGCTCTTCCAGATCCTACTGAGCCAAACTAGGCAAGCACTCCTGCAGCCCTGGAGCCCTGAGTTCCAGATCTCCCCACACATGCCAGTTCCAAGACTACTCTCCTACAAACATTCCTGCCCCTCCAAATCCCTCTCCGTCTTGGCAACGTTCAAGTCACAGAACACGTGCAGAGCTCATTAAGGACAGCCAGGCCTCACCCCCCGACTCTGATTCAGTGGTCCGTGGCTTGCCCGAGAATCTGTATTTCTAACAAGCTCCAAGTAGTGCTCTGCTGCTGGTTGGAGAATGACTTCTCCACACAGGCCTCACATCTGAATATCTGGTTTTGACTCCTGTCCGCTTAATGAAGCCTTACTGAGTCCAAGCCTGAAGTCTCCCCGGGGCAGTGAACTCCTAACTAGGCATGGGGTTAGCAGCCCCCACTCAGGGCCTTCCTGGGGGTCACAGTGTGTCACTGACCTACAGACCATGATCGGTGTACATACACCCTGTCTCCTTACTAATGGTCGGATGGCCGGAAGGCACTTGGTATACAAGGAACTCAATTACTAATAAAAGTGATTTACTGTGATGATAAATTCATATAATGCTTTATCATTTACAAATCCTTCATCTTCTTATGTGGTCTCACTGGAACTTGACAACAAGTTCTAACAGCAGATATCACCGTCTGCACTTCAGGGCTGAAAGTGAAGTCAGAGCAGTTTTGAACCTACTCAAGGCCACAGCACTAGCACTTTAGATGTCTCCTTTTGTGTAACTGTGGTCATTTAATCCAATTATCAGTTCTTTTTTTTTTTTTTTTACAGTTTCATCAGCATCACTTATCACTTATTTTCAATATTAAAAAGCACAACAGAATTTAAGGTGTGAAAGACATAGGTGAATGCTCACCATAACACTAAATAAATGCTGAATCAGAGTTCAACCTGCCCATGAATACAAGCAGCACCAAAGCAAGGTTCCAAGAACAAGGTGATGGGCACCGTGAAGCATCAACACTGCCTCAGACTGGCAGTCAGCTGAGAGGTTTCCGAGTTTGCTTTTCGCCCTATGGAGTTTTTCACTTTTCGTTTTGATTTTCTTTGCATGAGCTGCCTACGTGTAGAAATGGGGAGATCTTTACAGATAGATCTGGAGAGCTTCCTGGAAACTGAGAGGATCTGGTGACGTGGGAGCCACATTCCAGTAAAGCAGCACCTGCGGGAGCTTCCTAACAGCTTACAGGTCCTGTGCCCAGCAGGCCCTCTGAGGCCTGACGCTCTGAACCACGCCCCTGGTCCACAGGCCTCCTACCTGGGGACCTGTGCTAAGACGGATCAATGACAGACAGGTGAGCAAAGTAAACTCCCCAGGCTTCAAGGTGAGCACAGTAAACGGAATCACCACTTGAGAACGATGTCCTCTGGCTGCTTAAGAACTACTGAGAAATAACCAGCCACATGGCAATGATTCTTATTGACTGTTTTCTGGAAAAGCCAGTCCTCTCCATTTCTGTAAAGAGCATCCCAGGCTCTTTCAAGCAGTTTTACACACATACATATGCACTGTTCAGTCTGAAAGTCAACCCTGATCACACTGCTGTGGTTTGTTGCTACTGAGGAATCATTTGTTGAAGCAGGAAGAATATCTGGAAGGAGAAACCTAGTGGTAAATTTCAAAATGAGAACTACTGTTCATGATATATTCTTGACACACACAAAATACCTGAAACACATACACCCGCAAATGACTGCACTCTCCTTAGAGATGGGGTGCTCCCTACCTTGAACTGGAAGACACCGACAAACTGTATAGGGCATTAAGTCGAGTGATCAAATCTCAAGTTTGTCTACAATGGTTAAGCTGATTTTCAAGCGAAATGAGAAAAAGAATTAAAATATTCATTCCCCACCTTCATCCCTGCAGAACAGGCTGAGACATAAAATCACTATCCTGCATTCCTGCATTCATAAACTCTCTTTTCAGTTTTGCCTCTATGGATACAACAGAAAGGGAAGGCCATCTCAGGCTCTTCATGTGCTCTGACGCACAGAACTGGGACCAGGGATTCCCAAACAAGCAGAGGCCTTGTCTGCGGTACTTTTAAAGGAATGATACTGTCAACATTTGAGACTAACAGTGTTCTGACGCAATGTTAACAAAGGTGATATGAATTCTTCGTCTAATGTGCCACAGATAATAATATAAAAATAGAACTTGACTAAAAACTGAGACACTACGTGTCATTCTTTTTACCAGATGTCCATGAAATCCCAGTCACACAGAGTTCACATCTTAAAATGAAAATAAATTATATAAACGTGCTGATTCTAATTACCTCCAGCTAGAGAGACTATAGAAAAGTTACTGGGTTATCAATTAATAATGCAGACAAAATTCAAAAGGGGGTGTACGTGTTCACGTATGTATCCTACATCTTAACTTCTTAAATATAAATAACTTTGGGCAGGACTAAAACCCATAGAAAAGAAAGATTACATGAAAATAGAACCTTTGAAGTTTCCCACTGAAGTAATATAAAGGTGAGAAAGTGCTCTTGAATTGAGAAATTCTTATGAGACAGTTTGAGCCAATGCCATTCCATATTAAAGACAACTATAGAAAGAGGAGACATGAATGTATTTAATTGTCTTCACATCACAAGACTGCTGTGCAATGGGCAGAAGGAGATCTTAGCCTTAAATCTGAATCTTAAGAAAATCTGTTTCTGGTCCTGTCTTCCTGCCACCACAGGAAAATGTGGCAGGAGTGAACCATACAGTGTAAATCTATCATTTTGGATGTGCAGTTATTTGGGGAAAAAATAAGATAATCATTCAATATTTTTTAATTAAATAAATAAAATATTATGCCCAGAGCCCAGTTTACCTGTTAACAGATTTTATAAATACAGATGGCAATTTTTACCAGAGTGGAGAGCAAAAACTATCAGAATAAAATATGTGCAAGCCACACTTTAGTGAGGAAACACTCACAAATCTACTGAATCACAAATAAGCATATGCACATTTAATCCTTTCTAATATGATTTACTGACCTTAATGCAGCTTTAAAACACTACATCCTCAACACATAAGAAATGTCCTTTCCTTTCTTTCTCATTTTCTTCTCCAGTTTTTTTCAGAACTCCAAATTCCAGATTTCAAATTTCTTTCTTATAAGTAAACAAAACAAAGGCACATATTTAAGGAAATAAGGCCCTTTGAGCGTTCTTTCTTAGAAGTTCAGCTCAATAAAAGAAGCAGAAATCATACAGTGGGGAAAATAAGTGCTATCTTGCTCCATCATACCACAGAAAGAACGTAACTTATAGCCAAAGAGAAAGGATGGATAAGATAAAAGAAAGAAGTTTGACTTAAGCAAACTTGGCCTTCCTAAACCCCTCCACTCAGTGCTTTTTTTCAGGCAGAAATCCTAGTACCTAGTGGGATATCTTTAAAACCTATAAGATAAACACGGGGCAGAGCAGTGTGCTGTTATCTCAACACAGGCAAGAGAAGCACAAGTTCTGACTAGCTAGGGAGCGGGGATGTGGAGGGAGCGGGGATGTGGAGGCAGTGGGTGTCGGGAGGTGGAGGCAGGGGGGCTGTGATGTGGAAACATGGTGGAATGATGTTCCCTCCCTCAGATCCAGACAGCAAGGTGTGTCAAAGGTCCAGTAATTTGGATGGAAGACACAGTAAAAGATGCAAAGAACAAGAAGCATAGTAGCATGGAAAATTTAACATGTTTCCCCTATAATCCCTGTTGATAAATTCACACTTTCCCCTACTCCTTAAACTCCTACTTATTTAAGAATCAAAACCTTTCACATGAGCACTCAACTAAACCGAGTAGACTACAAGCAGGTATCCCCTGCTCCCATCCACCACAAACGTGCTGTGTACTGAAGAGTGTTTCCATTACAATTTCTCCTAGAAATATAAGTGATACAGACCACTAGCACACATTCAACCTATGAGACCCATGTGCTTTGTTAATGAGCTCTCTACTTGGAATGTAAGTATCACAAAATTCTGGTAAAATGTTTTCAAGTGGCTAAGTCATGTGATCATGCATGCTTATTACACAGTCATTTGTTTAACTTTTTCCTAATTAAGTACAGAATCTTTCTCCACTTAGCTTTTCTCACAGTTGAAAATTTTGATGATATCAGGACACATACTTTGTTAAGTATCCTCAACTACAATCTGGGAGTTTGGATACTGACAGGCACAGTGACTGGATGAGAAATCCTGCTCCCACGACAGCACTCTGACCCTATTACTCCATCCTGTCACCCTCACTGCAGGCATAAAACTTTCTGATAAAAGTAGAGAAATGTAGGAGAATAAACAGACAAAAATATAATATCAACAATTCAATTTTCATAAGAATGAACGTTTAAATAGTTGTATTTAGTTCAGCTTTCACCACACATACAGGTATTGAACTTGAGAATATATGAGCCTTGCCAGTAGTGTTTTTACAAAGTCCCTGCCACTGTCTATCTGCATGTCTTGCCTCTGTTTCACTCATTCATTCATTCCCTCACTCAGGCAGACCCTGGACTTCAAGAAACTTCAGTCTAACTGGGGAGAAAGGCAATATTTTCTGGGAGCTATGACAAAGGGCACAATGGAAGCAAAAGGAGTGCTATGGCACTCCCTAACTCTATTAACCCTAACTCTCTACTAACACTACAAAGTGCCTCTTGAGGAAGGAAGGAAATGCTATGTTCCTTCCAGCACTTACATTCTAAGGCTTCTGAGAAATTCATGTATATTCTATCTGCATTAACAATATTTTATACTCTTCAAAGGTCCTTGGAAGAGTGGTAAATTAGTATGCTTGCTACATGAAGATTTGATGGAAGAAGTTTCTTCTGCTCAAGCTTTACTAGAAAAGCCTAAAGTAACCCATGCAGAAAAATGAGCTAAACAAATACTTATGTTACAGCTTTTGATAACATGTTTGCTTTTAAATAAGTCTGAAAAGGCATATGTTTATGATCTAATGCTTCATGGGATTATTTTTTATGATATAAAGTATGATCCCAGACATAAATGCTCCATCATCACACGTCTGACCCATGATGTGACTGGTATCCATTAACTGGCCGACTGTTGGTACCCGGTGAGCCAATGAGGACAAGGCATCCTGCTCGAGTCCAGACAGGCATTAATGAGTAAGATGGTGATCAGTCACAGAAAGAGAACCATTATGCGACACCGTGACCAGTCACAGAAAGAGGGCCGTCACCGGACACTGGCCCCCAAACCGCATATTCCAGCAGACAGTAAGTAACCCAAGCATTCTTTAAACTTTATCAGTAGCAACACCAACTCCATATCCTTGGTTAAATACTACAATGAACAGGAAAAAAGTAATCTTCTGAGGATCTAGTAAGCCACTTACAAGTCAAGATATATTTGCTCATTCACACACTGAAAAATTAAATACTTTCAGAAAAAAACTGTTTAAACGTAATTTTCAGGCAAAATATCTCTAGTCGTTAAGATTTCTGTGTACTAAGTGCATTTTTAATATAACCGAGTCAACAAATTTCTCAAACTGGAAAACAAAGATGGTAACTGAGAAATTAAACTAAGGAACTAAGAAAGAACCATTCATTCCAATGAGTGAAAGGATGAATAAAATCCTTAACGATGGGTATTTGATAGCATTTTTCTTGCTTCTAATCCACCTTTTCCAGCTTCAATTTGCATATGTGACTGAAAAGAGCACTTCTTCAATCCTGTGTGTTCCCTTCAGTGGTGTAAAGCAACAGTTCCCATGGCAGAGCAGAGTTCATAACCAGGCCTGCTAGGTACTAGTCTGGAATGGTTAGGAGAGCAGCGCTATTTCACTAAGTCAGACGCAGAGTCAACAAACAGACAAGAATGTGACATTAGCACAACAATCTTCGAAAACAACTGATTCTCCAAACCCACCTAACATGCCAAGACAGAGGAATGTTCCTCACTCAGTTTAGTATCTACACTGGAGCTTATCTGAATGAACTTGACCCTGGTTGGCAGCAAGCCAGTAGTCGTCGTCACTGAATGACTTAACAGAACACTGTGTTCTTGGCACAAGCAAAAAAAAAGGTGTTGAAATCCACACTAAAAAGAAATCTCAGCTTACATTTTAAATCAGTTTTTAAATATGATAATAAAAGATAGTTAAATATGATGAAGGCTTTTCAGTGTTCTGTCCATTTTTATTTCAGGTCATTTTTTTTACCCCTACTCCATTTGGCTCACTTTCAGTACTTCCTGGAACAATCCCTGGGACTTCCCCAGGCACTGTGAATCCTGCACCAGCCCTTTCTGTGCTGCCTCCTCTAATGATATACCTGGAAAATTCCAATGCACCCAACGCTGGCATGGGAGGGAGGGCCAGCAAGTAAAGCCAGAAACAACGTTATTGACTCACTTCCGCAGAAAGCCCTGGAGAAAAATGTGGGCCACAGTGCAGTCCTCTCACGCGATCCAGTCAGAATAAGAGATAGGAAAGTTATGTCATTCCCACACAGGTTACGTTAACTCATCCACAAAGGTAAGATGCAAATGAGAAGGCAAGGAACACACAATCTGCAGAGAGTCTACATACTTTCAGAAAAAAACGCTTCTCTTTTCCTTTAGTTTTTGTCATTGGCTTTTTCTCCTATTCCAAAAACGCCATCCTTTGTGTAACCTTATGATAGTTCATCCTCATGAACTGCAGCAGTTCACAACCAGCTCCTAATCCAGGGAAACCACAAGAGTCCTACAGTACTCACAGAGACAAGACTCAAACCACAAACACTCGGCAGTCTACACTGGTAGAAGGCCACGATGAAATCACAGATGTTTGTTCACCCTTTAGTTTTCAGCCTTAATTTTTACTAAGTACTTTCACAGGTCTCTCATCTTACAACAGCAAAAACTATGTCTTAAGATCAAAGCAAACAGGCCTATCACGTCTTTAACTCTGACAGACAGAATTACGTAGTCAAATGATTTCCCTCAACATAGTAAAATGTTAAAAAGTCTTGAACATTTATTCTTTCAAAATTATCATATACTTTAAAACTTACTCTTTCAAAACTATGACATAATTATTTATACATAATTATTTGTACATAATTATTCATAATTATGTCTAAAGTAAGTTGTAAATAATACTAGCATAGGAAGTCAAAGAAAAAAACTGGAAATATCTATGGTTTACCTTTTGATAAAAGCTTCTTTTTCAATCAAATATGATTTATTCAGATGAATGTTAAAACTAATCTAATATCTTTATATCAACTGATAACTAAGGATACATGGGCCAAAACTGCCCCTAGAAGTAGGCCTAGGCTTAAAATTTTGTTATAATTAAAAAGTCAATTCTACTGTGGATTGAAGGTTGTAATTGTTAACACCTGAACACTGTAGTTCCTGTTCTCTACCCAGCCCAGGCCCCTCAGAGGCAGTCATAAGAACACAAAGTTCACAGATCTAGTTAAAGAAATGTTTTACTCATGCTCCTCAGTGTGCATTCACCCATGAAGATACACTATAAATAATACCTTTGTTTAATGTAAAACAATGCAAGCTCAACGGATATTGCTCACTCTACCCTTAACTCATGAAAACATTCCCTGTTCTCAGGTACGCTATCAATTAGTATAAAAGAACGGCAAGGCTGACATCCCACCGACAACTTGGATTCTGTTCACTAATGTAAACCTCTAGGCTGTGTGGCAGTCCAGAGCTTATGGTTTTTGTAAAGCAACTGTCTGAATAAATAATTGATTTTACAAAATTCTCATGTGTTCATGAGAGCTACAGTGATTTATCAATGAAGTTTTCAAATATGGAGTAGAAAAATAGATACTCAGTGTCTATCTACTGTGCAATCATGCACGTAAATATTCTTTGTGGTATAGTATAGACATCGTATCTGTGGTTTTTACTGCCATAGTGCAAAACTAATTTCATAACTCCCACTCAAGAAAAAGTGACTGCTGTTATCACTCACAATGCTCCTAGGACATGTTGGTATTGAAACAGTACACATGTGCTGTGGTTCCTTGATGCCGTTTAGTCAATGTTGGTTATATCTCTACTAATGACACTCTTCTTCCATTGTATCACCTAATCACTAACTGCCAATGATTCTCTCAAAGGTTGTTGTTAGATTTTGTTTACTTGTTTGAAGACCTCAAGTCTTAACCAGTGTAAGCAGGAATGTGTGAATAATTAGGCTTTCTGGTCATGTTACATTTACAGTTAGGAATTTTACAGCATAAAAGTAGAACAGCACTCTTCCAACCATGCCTCTCCTGAAACCTTCAGGCCCTGACCACTACTGGGTCATTACTAGAATGTGGTCTCTTTCCTGCGGAATGCTCCTCTGCCTCCCACACACCAACACCAGGAGAAGGAAACAGGTCCTCCCAGCCATGCAGGGGTGGGGCAGAAGAGGACAGAAATAGGAAACTCATTTTAAAACACCTATGTAAATGGAACAGGCCCAAAATAGCCAAAACAATCTTGAAAAAGAAAAACAGAGTTAGGGAATACTGACTTTCCAGTTTCAAAATCTACTACAAA
The DNA here is from genome assembly GCA_917880005.1 of Nanger dama. Taxonomy (NCBI): domain Eukaryota; kingdom Metazoa; phylum Chordata; class Mammalia; order Artiodactyla; family Bovidae; genus Nanger; species Nanger dama. Next base: position 4,299,656 of record CAKJTW010000075.1, read on the forward strand.
ACTACACTAATCAAGAGAAGACAGAACTGGCAAAAGGGGGAGGCATACAGATCAGTGGAAAATGATTTAGATTCCAGACATAAACCCATCCATACATAGTCAGCTGATTTTTGACAAGGAGACCATGACCTTTAAACGGAGAAAGGACAGTTTTCAACACATGGTGCTGGGACAATTGGACATACTCATGAAAAAGAACGAATTTCACCCTGCCTAAAACCAAATAAAATATTAATTCAGAAAGGACCATACATCAGTATTTAAAAGGTAAAACTACAGAAGCTCTAAGAAGAAAACATAGGTTTAAATCTGCATGACCATATATTATATAGTTTTTAATATATGACACCAAAAGCACAAGGAATCAAAGAAAAAAATAAATAAGCTGCTGCTGCTAAGTCGCTTCAGTTGTGTCTGACTCTGTGCGACCCCGTGAGACGGCAGCCCACCAGGCTCCCCTGTCCCTGGGATTCTCCAGGCCAGAACACTGGAGTGGGTTGCCATTTCCTTCCCCAATGCATGAAAGTGAAAAGTGAAAGTGAAGTAGCTCAGTCGTGTCCGATTCTTCACAACCCCATGGACTGCAGTCTACCAGGCTCCTCCGTTCATGGGATTTTCCAGGCAATTACACTGGAGTGGGGTGCCATTGCCTTCTCCGATAAATAAACTGAACTTCTGCAAAATAAAAACCTTTTGCAACCAAGGACAGTATCAAGAAAGTGAAAAGACAACTCATACATGGGAGAAAATATTCCCAAGTCATATATCAGATAACACATGTATACACTATATAGAGAACTCTTTTATCTCAACAGTGAAAACCCAAATAAGCCAAGTGATAAATAGGTAAAAGATCTGAACAGAAAGAGAGGATAAAGACACTGAAGAGAGAAATTACAAAGTATACACAAATAGCCAATAAGTACATGAAACAATGCTCAAAACCATTTAGCTATTAAAGAGCAAATAAAAACCAAAATGAGATACTATTTCACACTCTTGAGGGTGGCTATTATTAAGAAAACAAATGAAGAAAAAAGTCAGTGGTATGGCTGTGTTGGCAAGGATATGGAGAAAATGGAGAGACTATAAATTGCTGGTGGGAATAAAAAATGGTGAACTCATTATGGAAAGCAGTCTGACAGTCCAGGCAAAAGTTTAACCAGAGTGACCACTGATCAAGCTATTCTACTTCTAAGTATATACATAAGAGAACTGAAAACATGTTCAGAGAAAAACTCGTACTTTAATTATAGAGAAACAGTATTTATAACAGCTGAAAGGTAAAAGAACCCAAATGTCCATCGATTGACGAATGGATTTTTAAAAATGTGGTATATCAATATTTCACATTGTAGAATGTGGAATATAATATCCCATCACTGCAGTGGAATACTCCTTAACCATAAGAACAAAGTACTGATACACGCAATACCGGTGAGCCCTGAAAACAGTGCACTTAGTGAAAAAGTCCAGACACAAAAGGCCACATATTAATGGCTCCATCACGATTCCAAAAAGCTTAGAATAGGAAAATTCATGGTGAATAAATACAGACTAGAAAGTTCTAGGGGATGTGAAAGGAGTGAAATGAGATTGACTGCTAATCAACGTGGGTCTCTTTCTGAAATTATAAAAATATCCTGGGTTAAAAAGTGGCAATAGTTGCACAACTTACTAAACATCATTGAATTGTACATTTTCAATGGGTAAATTATGGGCATTTGAATATATCTCTCTTTTTTTAAGTGTAAAGATAGGTATGATGACAAAGAACCAAACAGAAACCTTGAAGTTGAAAAGTTCAATAACTAGAATGAGAGATTCATCAGAACAGTTTAATAGCACATATAAACTGAAAGAAGAAACTGATGAACAATAGAAACTATGCAATATGAAGAACAGAGATAAAAATTGAGAATGAACGAACTTTCTAAGAAATGTGGGACACCATTAAATGTACCAATGTACATTTAATGAAAATACAGAGAAAGAAGAGAGGAAGAAGCATAAAAAACCTTCCAAAAAGTGATGGCTATAAATCTCTTAAATTTAACTAACACATGATTGACCAGGGAATTTTTACAGAAACTAATGCCTGCAGCCAGTGATTTCTTACATTAAGTGAATACTGAAATGTCTCTGGTCAATGACGTTAAGGTAACAAAAGATGTACTAAGACGTCTCTGGTTGATAAGCTGTTAGAAAGATAAACCTACACGTGTAAGAAGATGAACACTCCAAGTAGGATAGACACAAAGGGGTCCTGACACATCATATAAAAATTTGAAAGAAAAAGAAAAAAAAAATCCAAAAAGAAGCAAGAGGAAAATGACTTATCATGTACAAAGGAACTTTCAAAAGATTAATAGCTCACTTTTCATCACAAACAATGTAGACCAGAAGGCAGAAAGATGACATATTCAAAGTACTAAATTAAAAAAGACCAAAACTATCAACTAAAACTTTTAATGTAACTATCAAAATGTAAGCAAAATAAAATTTTCCCAGAAAACAAAAACTAATCAAAAGTATCAGACTCAACTTATGAAATAATCTAACTGAAAGTTTTAAGCATGAAAGCAAGTGACCTAAGAATCCACACAAATCCACATGAAAAAGTAGTCTCAACGAAAGCGATTACCTGATTTTTAAAAAGTATAATGCATGTTCTCTTAACTGATTTGAAAACCAGCTGCATAAAATAGTATGTACATAATTATATAACATATAGAAATGTAATGTATTTGTCAATAAAACAAAGGAGGTGGTGGGAATAAAGCTGTAATGACCAAGGAAATGTCACTAGATGGTAATGATTCCACAGGAACAAATGAAAAGGACCAAAAAAAATTATAAATAAGAAAGATCATGTAGCACTTTTATAAAAAACACTTAACTCTCCTTTCTTTTCTCTACTTCTATAAAACAGATAAATTATTTCAATCACAAATTACAGCAATGTCTCAATAGGTTTATAACATATACAGATATAATATGTAAGCAAAGAATTTTAAAAATAATTTTTTTAAGTCATGAAAGGAATTAAAATTTAGAGCAATCCCACTTCTGGGTAACTACGGAAAGAAAACAAAAATACTAATTCTAGAGGCTATATATGCCCCCTGGCCTAGTTCACTAGTGATATTTATAGTAAGTCAAGATATGGGAATAACCTAAGTGTCCATCAATGCATGAATACAGAAAAAGACATGAGATACACACACACAAAACAGAATGCTATTTACCCATAAAAAAGAATGAAATGCTGCCATCTGCAACAACAAGGATGGACCTTGACGGCAGTATGTTAAGTTAAATATGTTAGAACTTATGTGAGGCTTCCCTGATAGCTCAGTTGGTAAAGAATTTGCCTGTAATGCAGAAGACCCTGGTTTGATTCCTGGGTTGGGAAGGTCCACTGGAGAAAGGAAAAAGCTACCCACTCCAGTATTCTGGCCTAGAGAACTCCATGGGGTCCCAAAAAGTCAGACAGGACTGAGCAACTTTCACTTTCATTTTTGGGCTTCCCTTGTGGCTCAACTGCTAAAGAATCTGCCTGCAATGTGGGAGACCTGGGTTCAATCCCTGAGTTGGGAAAATCCCCGGAGAAGAAAACAGCTACCCATTCCAGTATTCTTACCTAGAGAATTCCATGGACTGTATAGTCCATGGGTTCGCAAGGAGTCTGACATGAATGAGTGACTTTCACTTCCTTATGCATGGAGCTTTAAAATGTCAATAAGAACAACAAATATCCAAGCTGTAAATACAGAGACTAGACTGGTGGTTATCAGAGACAGAAGCTGAAAGCAGGGGAAGGGGAAGGGAGAAATGGATAGAGTCCAAAAGTATAGATTTCCAGCAATAAAATAATTCAGTCATGCGGATATAATGTACAGCATGGTGACTGTAGTTACAAATACTGCATTGTTTACTTGAAAGCTGAGTACATCTCCAAAAAGTTCTCATTACAAGGTGATGCGGAAGGCCAAGAGACACATGAAAACACGCTCTACATCACTTACTCATCAGGGAAATCCACGTCAAAACCAAAATGAGATACCACCTCACACCTGTGTGAATGGATATCATCAAAAAGTCTACAAATAACAAGCATTGCTGAGGATGTAGAGAAAAGGGAACCCTTGTACACTGTTGGCAGGAATGTAAATTGGTGCAGCACTATGGAAAACAATATCGAGGTTTCTCAAAAATCTAAAACTAGAACTATCAGAGGACCCAGTAATTCCACTTCTGGGTACATATCTAAAAGCCCCACTAATTTAAACAGATGCATGTGCCCCAATATTCATAGCAGCATTATTTACAATTGCCAAGACATGGAAACAACCTGTGTTCAACAACATGAATGAGTAAAGAGGATGTGGTACATACACACACAAAACAGAATACTATTCAGCTATAAAAAGGAATGAAATTTTTTACCATTTGCAGTAACACAGATGATAAGCCTAGTAAGTATGATAAGTGAGAGAAGTTAGAGAAAGATAAACACTGTATGATATTTCACTTATATGTGGAATCTAAAAACTACAACAAACTAATGAATACCACAGAAAAGAAGCAGACTCACAGATGTAGAGAAAAAACTACAGGTTACCAGTAAGTAGGTGCGGGAGAGGTAATATAGGGGCTGGAGAGTAAGAGGTACAAACTGCTGGGTGTACGACAGGCTCAGTGATATACAGTACAGCACTAGGAATACAGCCAATATTTTGTAATAACTGTAAATCAAAAATTTTAAACTGTACAAAAACTTTAAAATTTTAAATAAAAAAACAACAACTCAGAATGGTGAGGTATGCAAGACTTTCCAAATTGGTGAACACAACCATGAGCTAAGAGAGTGGCAGGCCAAGAGACCTCCCTACCCCTTGCCGCACCTCCACCCCCATAACTTTCCCTCTACATCTCTTCCTTTCATTTGGCTGTTCCTGAGTTATACCCTTTATAATAAAACTATAACCATAACTATAGGGCTTCCCAGGTGGCCAGTGGTAGTAGCCACCTATCAATACAGGAGATGCAAGAGATGCAGTTTCAATCCCTGGGTCAGGAAGATCCCCTAGAGAAGGAAATGGCAACCCACTCCAGAATTGTTGCCTGGAGAATTCCGTGGATAGAGGAGCCTGGCAGGCTACAGTCCATGGGGTTGCAAAGAGTCACACAGGACTGAGTGACTAATACTTTTGTATCTACTGTAGATGCCTTTAAAAATGTCCATGATTTCAACTACATTAAATCACATATCAAAAGGGAAAATTATGTTCTTTAATGTTTAAAAATACAAATTTCTCCTAGATATCTTATTATTACTAATTTCTATTTTAAATTCTATCATGGTTGCAGAGTAGCATCTTCAGAGTTACAGTCTTTTGAAGTTTTTTGAGATGTTTTATGACACAATATATGATTTATTGTGGTACATATATTGTGTGCACATGAATAGAATGTGCATGAATAGAATGTGCATCCTATTGTATTTGTATTGCATGAAATATTCTACGAATATCAATTAGGTGCTTGATCCCATCACTTAATGGCAAATACATGAGAAAAAGTGGAAACAGTGACAAATTTTATTTTCTTGGGCTCCAAAACACTGTGGGTGGTGACTGCAGCCACAAAATTAAAAGATGCTTGCTCCTTTGCAGAAAAGCAAACTAAAAACAGACATCACTTTGCCAACAAAGGTCTAAATAATCAAAACTATGGTTTTTCCAGCAGTCACGTGTGGATGTGAGAGTTGGGCCATACGGAAGGCGGAGCGCCGAAAAATTGATGTTTTCAAACAGTGTTGCCTGAAAAAGACTTGAGAGTCCCGTGGAGAGCAAAGGGATCAAACAAGTCAATGCCAAAGAAATCAACCCTGAATATTCACTGGAAGCACTGATGTTGAAACTGAAGCTCCAATCCTTTGGCCACCTGATGTGAACAGCCAGCTCAATGGAAAAGACTCATGCAGAGAAAGTTTGAGTGCAGAAAGAGAAGGGGGCAACAGAGGATGAGATGGTTAAGTAGCATCACTGACTGGATGGACATGAGTTTGAGATAACTCCTGGAGATAGTGAAGGACAGGGAAGCCTGGCATGCTCCAGTTCATGGGGTCTCAAGGACACGACTTAGTAACTGAAAGACAACTGTACATTTAATTATAAAGTTCTCTTCAATTTCTATTTTTCTGTTTTTTGGTCAGTACATTCATCATTTGCATATTTTCCTTTCTGTGCTGGAATAGAGTTACAAAATCTGGTAATTCTAATATCTGAGTTCTAATCTTCTAATATTATCTAATATATACTGATATATCAGGGTCTGTCTCAATTATCTGCCTTTCCTTTAAGTATGCGTCACATTCCTGGGTTTACACGTGTATGTGTCTGTGTCTAACAAATGTGAAGTGTATCCTGGTCATTATCAGGGATGTAGACTCTGGATTCTGTTATGCTCTTCTGAGGAGTATTTACTTTCCTGCTTAAACAGTAGTTAATTTGGCTGTACTCACTCCCCTGTGAGCACAGAAAGTACACTGCTTTCTTCCATGTAGTGGAGAGCAGCTGAAATCTGTGTAGTTCTTATAGCCTGTAAGATCTATATGCATAATGTGGGGTTCTCTCCAGGAGGTTCTACTTTCACCTTTAACCTCCTATACCCCAAACTCTGTGTTATGATTTCTATCCAAGTTTAGTCACCCTGAGCAACACTGACAGGGGCCTGCCTTTGGGTAAAAAGTGGTGATAAATGAAAAACCCTCCTTGCTTGTGCCATTCTCTTCTTTAAAATGCCAACCCCTCCAAGTCTCTGCCAGCTGTCTTCTGCTATCTACTGTCTTCAAGTATTTTTATACTCTTTATATTTTTATATAAACTTATTTTTAGAATATATTTAATATACTTTATATGTCCAAAATTTGTCATTGCTATTTGTAAGAAAGGTAGTCCAACACATGATGTTCCGTCCTTACTACAAGTGGAACTCCTAAGGATTTTTTTAAATTAGAAAACGGAAGGACTAAAGTCACACTCTAATGACTCTTATTATGACTTTTTAATTTATATACATGTAGTGATAATTCCTACAACACTCTTTTCTATTCTATCATTCTCATACCAGAAAACAGATGAATTTAGGAATAAAAGAAACAAAAGAAGAAACAAAATTGAAGGTAAAAGAAATGATAGGATGACAGTGAAAAAGGAGGAAGATTTATACTAAAACAAAAAATGACAAAGTCTCAGACCTGATATGTCATAAGCTAAGGTTTAGCCAATTAAGAAGGGAAATGTGGGGGAAAGAAAAGGATGTTAAGTTCTGAAACAAATGCTACAAATGCTATTGGGACATATTCACTTTCCTAAAGAGAAAAAAAAGCTAAAATGTGCTATAGCGCTATCAGATCAAGAACAGATAGTGTTCATAGATATATGCACACAAAACTGTAATGTAAAATAACAACAAAAAGTACCTACTCCTCAATACTACTCCTAAGAGTCCTCCTTTTTAACATAAGAAAACACTGGAGTACAAATCTGTCTCTCTTTTTTAAAAGCCCTGGGTTCAGTTATTTATTTTTGGCTGTGCTGGTCTTCATTGCTTCGTGAGAGTTTTCTCACTGCAGTGAGCGGGAGCTACTGTCTACTTGCAGTGCATGGGCTTATCATGGTGGTTTCTCTCGCTGTGGAGCATAGGCCTAGGTGCATGGGTTTCAACAGCGGCAGCTCCCAGACTCTAAAGCACAGGCTTTGGAGCACAAGTAGGAGTAGCAGCACAGGCTCAGCTGCCCTGTGACACGTGGGATCTTCCAGGACCGGGATGGAACCAGCATCCTGTGCATCAGCAGGTGGATTCTTAACCACTGGACCACCAGGAACGCCTTGAATTTGTTTCTTAAATGTAATGTTTCTCTACTGAAATCTTCAAAATATAATCAATCTAAATCATGACTAAACACTCCCTATATTTTCCCTTTACAAGCATGAAATTTTCATTTTTATATAAACATAATTATATTTTAGAGAGGATTTCTAAAATGTGTGCTTTTGATCATCATAATCAAATTCCATCAAATCTATACATGGATAAATTGGGGAGTTCTCAGACATTAACAATTAGTTCATATTTAGTTACATCAATTTATTCTGATTCATCATTTAAAATGATTAAATGTTAAATTACATGTGTTACTTTCAATTTTTCATATAAACAAAGAATTATAAACATGCTCATTAAACTTAGAAATACTTTCAAAGTCTGTCAGATTACTTTCTAAATATCCTCTCAAGAAATACAAAATTTTGCTAGTCTACTTTTACTAAATTTTTCCTTATTCCATCTTCCGTGAGACACTGAATCATTTGTTCTGCTCTTACTGTTAAAAATACACAGAAACCATCTGTTTTATAACAATGAATCCATATTTGAGATTTGAAAATCACATTTGCTTTCTCTTTAAAACTACTACTTTCAGATCTTGTTTGTGTCACCCAGCTTACATTGCACACCTTCAACAAAACTCCACCTCTCACTCAGGTTATCTGATATTTATTAAGTCTACAAGCCTGTATTTGCGTAGGAATCACTATATAAAGTACAAGGGAATTACATAACAAAGCTCACTTAAAGCCAACTTTCTTCACGCTTCCTGAAAAATGTAGGTTAGTAAACTCACTGCTGTATCTCTGCTGCCCTCTATAGGAAGGGTTCTTGGAAGACACATAAAATAAATGGAAAACCCAGATATCAATACTGAATAGGAAGTCACATCAAGAATCAATTAATCACCTGTCCTAAAGGCGACATTATGAACTGAAGCTGTGATCTTTTGATTTTCATCACGCTTTTCCTTCAAGCTGTGTCACCACGCTATACTGCAGGGGATCATGCTACACTAGTTAGAACCTCATTCTGCTTTACCAGCTATGTCTCCATCTCCCAATCTGCAAAATGGGGCTAATAACAACATCTGCATAACATGAGCAGCACTTACCAAAGTGCGTGGCATATAGCCATAGCTCAGAGCCACTGCACTGCTAGTAATGGCGTCGCTGCTGCCACTGTTACTGGCACTGTGACCGAATGGACAGGACCACAGCTGCGAGCTATGCATCTTCTCTTCACTATTCTGCAGAAGTTCTCACTATATTCTGGATGGAAGTGTAAAGTGTCCTTTAAAATTTTTTTAATACAATTAATGCATGTACATGGTTCAAAATTCAAAATAGCACAGAAAAAAGTTGCCTCAACTCAGAGATTCCTCAAAGCAGAGATAGTCCATACAGATGTACATTCTTTACATTTTTCTACACAATTAGTGTATGTTTTTGTCATTTAACAAACTATTTTGAATATTTCATAAGCACACAGACTTATATCCTTCTTATACTTTAGAAAATGTTCTATCAATTTCACTGACATATGAAACTATTACCACAATCAAGATAAACATTTCCATCACCCCCAGAACTTTTCTCTTTGTCCCACTGTAATCCATCCATCTCCACCCTCATTCCCAATAAACCACTGACCTGCTCTCTCACTAAAATCATTTGCACTTTTTAGAATTTTACATAAATAGAATTATATAGTATATATTCTGCCTCATTCATTTTAAGGACTTGAGGCTAAACTGTAACGGTCAAGTTACATGGACCTTGATTCTCAGGCTGTGTGGGGAACCACTGAAAGTATAAATAAGTAAATGATGAGGTCATAATGTTTATTAAGATGAATCTAACAAAAAGACAGAAGCTAAGAAATCAGTTATGAAGCAAGGAAACAAGACAGGCAACAGGTGAAGGGGGCCCAATATAGGGAATAAGTGGCAGGGATGCTGTGATTTCGAGGCCAAATCTGCATGACCTGACAATGAGCAGATTAAGGCTGAAAAAGAAAATGAACTAGGACCACATAAAGAGGATGAGCCTGGGTTAGAAGGAAGAGGGACAGGACTTGGAACTCTGAGACTCGCAGCATGTTTAGGACATCCACACAAAGATATCATCAGGCAGTTGGAAACCCACAAGGAATTCAGGATAGCAAGGGGGTCAGAAAAAGACTTAACAGTGAGCAGCTTGAAGATAATAAGGAAAATAACTGAGTCTTTGTTCCTATACCAGGAAGAGAAAGGAGGAAAAGAAGGCAGGAGTTAAGGCCACAGAGAATACGGCTATGATTAGACCACAGTTTCCCCATCACAGGAATGCCTCCCAGTGCCTGCTTGGAGCAATCCATTTTTGAGTCACTTTTTAATAACAACATAATATGTCATATTTTAACATATATAACTACTAAAAAAAGTGTACTTGATGAGAAACTACATAGAGAAATACTGAACTTTTTAGATATAAAAAAAAGCCACGAATTTCCCTTTTTATCACCGTAAATTTCAAAGTTCTCACGTGCATGTGCACGCTTCTTCTGATATAAGAAAGCAATCGACATGGATCCTGAGGCATTCAACCACCACCCAATACTTTCGTTGCAAGGTTTCAGAGTGGCCTTGATTATTATATAAATAACCCGGTCACAGTCACATACCTATAATAATACACTTTCCTGTCTAAAAATAGGGCATAACAGCATTGACTTCACAAGCTTGTTTTAAGGCTCAAATGAAAAATGTACTGCTACAAACTCCATGCTGAAACCTAATCCCCAATGTGATGGCACCTGGGAGTGAAGCCACGCTGTGTGGCCCTCATGAATGGGATTAATGCCCTTCTTGGAAGGTCCCAGGGAGACCCCCTAACCCCCTCCATCACAGAGGACACATGAGACGACAGCTAAGAACCAGGAAGCGAGCCTTCAACAGACACCATATCTGCTGGCTCCTAGATAGCAGAACTTTCAGCCTCCAAAACTGTCAGAATTTCTATTTTATAAGCCACTTAGTCTATAACATTTTTGTTACAGCAGCTCAAACAGACTAACACATAAAGCAATTAGTACAATATAAGGCCCAGTAGATGGTCAATATACATGATCTGATTCTTCCTCTTCCTTGAGGGAAAAGCCAATGACTTTTCTGTCTTTTTATTATTATTATGAAAAATATATATATATATATATATAGCAAAGAAAGAAAGAAACTTCTCCAATAATTCTACCACTCATAGACACACAGTTTACATTTTGGAAAACTATGAATGCCAGTCACTCACTTCTCATAAACTATACTTATTCAAGCAAAAAGTGAAACTGCTCAGTCGTGTCCGACTCTTTGCAACCACATGAACTGTAGCCTACCAGGCTCCTCAGTCCATGGAATTTTCCAGGCAAGAGTACTGGAGTGGGTTGCCATTTCCTTCTCCAGGGGATCTTCCCTACCCAGGGATCGAACCTGGGTCACCAGCATTGCAGGCAGACGCTTTACCGTCTGAGCCACCAGAGAAGCCCACTTATTCAAGAGCTACCCTGAAAAGTCTGTGCTATACTGTAATTCGTAATTTTAACAAGGTGTGAATTTGAATTGCAAGTACTACAAGACCTGTGTGCAAGAGTTTCTCAATTAGCTGAGTTAGTAAACCCCAGTCAACCAACTGCATCTCTACCATGCACCATTACAGTTCTTCTAACAGATGTGGTTATTTATACAACTTTCAAGGGATAAATATAACCTTAATTAACAAGAATATTTCCCCCAAAAAAGCCAAGAAAAAAATTTACACAGCATAATGTTTTCAAGTTTCATCCACCTTGTACCACGTATCAGAATTTCAATCCTTTTGAATGCTGAATAATAACCACTGTATATGAAACGGAATAGGATCCTGCCTCTCGTTTGTAGAAAAGCTTCACCTCCTACGACCTCCCCAAGTTCCAAAGAACAAATTTAATTAGAAAAGTAAGAAAATAGAGAAACAAAGGAAAGCTGTCAAGCAACATGAAACAGTAATAGTCCAGCTACTAAACACAGTCAAGGATCTTCAATTCTTCTGCAGGGGACAGAGGTTTTATCCTGAGCCATGTCCTTGAGTTGTTCTGCTGACACTGAAACCCCACCAGGTGCAATAAGTTAGCTGCCCGCTGACCACAAGCACACAAGCCACAGACTAGATGCTGCCAGAAGTGGGATGATGGTGACTCCTGACTACTTCAGCAGCAACCAAGTAGAAAAATGTCCACAAGCTGATCAGTCACCTGCAACCCTGTCACTAAAAATTTTGCCCTGAAAGCCACGGGGGAGTTTGAGTCTTTAGGACCCAAACTCATGCCTCCATGCTCAGCCCCAAACATTGGGGGTGCCATGCAACAAAGCTGCACTTTCCCTCACCACAACCCAGTGTCAACAGACTGGCTTTACTACAACAGAGCAGACAGATCCAAGTTTAATTCCGTAACACACACACACACACACACACACACACACACACACACACACACACACATCTATATCTATATATAAAAGCACACATATACATACACACACATTGAGAAATGGTATATTCCCTGCCATATCAGTAAATAAGGGGTGGCACAGTCATCACTGATTGCAGCCACCACAGAAGGTGAGCTGGTGAGCCCTGAGGGAACTCAGGGAGGAAGTACCTGTTGTCTAGCAGCCATCAGACTGCAGTCACCCCCACACTGAGCCCTGAGGAAACTTGGGATGAGAAAACACAGGATACTGGCCCTAGACAGTTAAGATGCGTATCTAAGGAATGATTTAAGGGAACTCAGACTCTGGTATCTTCCCAAACACGGAAAAGCACTAAATTCCTTAACTTGAGATACCAGGTTTTCTTTAATTAACAATAACCTTTTGATGTTCAGACTACCTACCCTTTGTTGCATAATGTCTATACATTCTGACTACCCCTCCCCACTCAGTTCATTACAGCAGTTTATTTCGGGGTTACTTGTGATGCTGCCTTCCAGGCCTGAAGTCCTAAAAATTCCCACCAAATAAAACATAAACTCTCATCTTTTAGGTTGTGAATATTTTTTTTTTAGTACACAATATACATTTGTTGTTGTTCACTCACTAAGTCATGTCCAACTCTTTGCAACCCCATGGACCTAGCCCACCAGACTCCTCTGTCCATGGGATTTCCCAGGTAAAACTGTGGAATGGGTTGCCATTTTCTTCTCCAGGGAATATTCCTGACCCAGGGATCCACCTGCGTCTACTTCCATTGGCAGCTGGATTCTTTACCAGGGAAGCCCAGACAGTACACATACCCACACATTTTGTTTAGTCCTTCACCTGATGATAGATATTCGGGTGCTTCCACCATTAGGACACTGTGAATAGTGTCACTATGAACATCAAGGCACAATTTCTGTTGAGACCCTGCTGTCAAATCTTTGGGGTCTATGTCCAGAAGCAAAATCACTAGTCACATGGTAATTCTATTTTAACTTTTGAGAAACCAACAAACTGTCTTCCAGAGTGGCTACATCATTTGAAATTCACACCAATCGTACCCAGGGGTTCCAATTTCTCCACATCCTCAACATTTATTTTCCCACTTATGGCTAACAGCTATCCATTAATGAGTATATAGTAATCTCTCATTACGGTTTTGATCAGCTAATGTCTAATGATTAGGAACATCTTTTCATGTTCCAGGTTGCCTGGAAAGAATCAAGAATATGGCCATGATGGTATAATAGGAAATGGATTTATCTTCTTGCTTGAAATAACCAAAAGGAAAGAAATGAGACAAAATACTTGAAACAATGGCTTTCAAGACATGGGACATCAGGCAAGAGGAATACTAACTCCTAAAAGATGGGAAACAAAGAACTGAGGCCTACAATTGACCCAGCTTACTTTCTGGAAAGAATTTCCAAACTACACAGTGAGGAGGGGGAACTGTGAGGAGGGCGAACTGTGAGGTGGAGACTACGTGGCTTCCTGAGTTGAAGGGACAGGGTCGAGAGTCCATGGAGATAGAAGGAGCTCAAGTTCATAGGCCAGAGCACCAGAAAAGCCAGAGCTGCACAAAGAAACCCAAACATCCCCTCAAGTATTCGGGCTGAGTACTGATCAGCATGTGCACATAAAGAAACTCTACATCAGGGAAAGAATCCCTTGGGAGCGGAGAAGAACAGTGCCTAGAGTTCATACGGGGTCAGCAAACAGTGGCTGTTCCTGCTAACCCGGTAGAAAACGGTAATTCAGGGCATCACAGAGAACACTTGGGAAGGTCTTGCTTCAGCACTAAGACCTAAGACTAAGTACTCCTCCAGATGCAGAGAAAAAACCATGAAGCAACATTTAAAAGGATGAAACTGTTTCCAATAACTGTACCACAGAACAAAGCCTCAGAGTATTCAAAGAAATTTTTCAAAAATCTAGTACCTAACAACATAAAATTCAAAATATTTGGTATACACTCAAAAAATTTCCAGGCAGGTAAAGAAGGAGAAAAATACAACTTAAAATGAAAAAAAGTATCAATCAATAGAAAAGACATAGAAATGACACAGATGATAGATTTACAGAAAAAGCCATTAAAACAGCTATTATAAATAGACTATTTATGCTGAAAATATAAACGTATGATTGTGTTAAGGAGAGACATGGACAATGTAAAATGACTCATATCAAACTTTTAGAGATGGAAAATACACTGGATAGTATTAATAGCAGAATAGACATGATAGGAAAAAAGATTAAACTTGATATAGCAATAAAAACTGCTCAAAATGAAATGTGAGAAAAACGGGCACAACATCAATAAACCATGACATAAAATCAAGCAGCCTAATTAACACACAGATTAATTGCAGTCACAGAAGGCAAGGAAAAGGGAAATCAGAAAGAAGAAAAAGTGCTGAATAAAGGCAAAAACTCTCCAAATGTGATGAAAGCTTTGCGCCCAACTTGCGAGGAAGAGAGTTAACTCAGCAGACCTGAGACAGGTGTCCCGAGAGATCCTCGTTTGCAAGGCTGGTCCTTGGCAACCTCTGGGAACTAACTTGGATGTCAGGATGGCCCACCATGCCCTAAATGATAACAGTGGCTCCCTGTGCCTCAACTGTCCCAACAACGCGGCTTATGTTGAATACCCGTTTTTATTCCTGAAATCTGAAATTCTGGCACATGCTAGGCAGACAGCACCCCTCAATAAAAACCCTGGGCTCAGAGTCACTGATGAGCC
Organism: Nanger dama; assembly: GCA_917880005.1. NCBI lineage: Eukaryota > Metazoa > Chordata > Mammalia > Artiodactyla > Bovidae > Nanger > Nanger dama. Next base: position 4,314,787 of record CAKJTW010000075.1, read on the forward strand.
CCGCTGGTAGACATCAGTGCACATATGTTGACAAAACTCACTGCTGGAGCAATAAAGCATACCCTTTGTGACTCCACTGAGAAAGACTCTTGAAGAGTGATGATTTTGCTTTTGTACGCTAAGTTCTGCATGTCTTCCTAGCAAATCACCAAACCTAGAAGGGAGCTTGGGGATCCCAGACCAACCACAGATCCAAAAACTTGACAAACTCCAAGCAGAAAACTACATCTAAGCATATCACAACCAGAACAGTTTAAAACAGGGAAGAGAAATCTTAAAACATCAGGAGTAAGAATAGCTGCTGGCTTCTTGATAGCAACTCTGGAACTAGAAGAAAAGGAAGCAATGCCTTCAAAATTCTCAAGAAAAATGATATCAAACCAAAAATTCTACATAAAGTTTCAACCACAGGTCAAAGTGTAATGACTGCGTTTTCTGACATGACAAATTCCAAAAATTATCTTTCATAAATCCTTCCTTGGAAGCTATTGGGAAGATGTGCTCAATCAAAATGAGAGTAAAAACCAAGAAAGAGAAAGACATGGAATCCAGGATAAAGTTGCTCCATGCAGGAACAAGGTGAAGGGAATCCCCTAAAAGAGGGTGAAGGGCAGTATAAAAGCGGCAAGGTTCACAAAGCAGAGAGGACTCTCAGGTGACATCAGAAAGGCTAGGAGTTTGTGAGAAATAGTGCTCCACAAAAACAAAACTAATCAAATGCTGAATGAATATGATGTGGTATATAATCACAATGGAATATTACTTAGTCATAAAAAATGAAATAATGCCATTTGCAGCAACATGGACAGACCTAGAGATAATCACACTAAGGAAAGTAAGTCAGACAGAAACAAATATCATATGATACCACTTCTTTGTGGAATCTGAAATATGACACACCTGAACAAATATACCAAACATAAACAGACTCACAGACATAGACAACAGTCCTGTGGTTGCCAAGGGGAAGGGCGATGGAGGAGGGATGGATTGGGAGTTTGGGATTAGCAGATGTAAACTAGTATAGTTAGAATGGATAAACAACAATGTCCTACTGTATAGCACAGGGAACTACATTCAATATCCTGTGATAAACCATAATGGAAAAGAATATGAAAAAGAACACACACACACACACACACACACACACATATATATAATTAAATCACTTTGCTATAGAGCAGAAATCAATACAACATTAAAAATCAACTATACGTCAATAAAATATTTTTTAAATTTTCTAAAAACTTAACAGAATGCCTGCTATGTCTGAAAATCTTAATGCGAGAACTGAACAACAGTGAAAACTTAAGAGTTTTATTCACAAGTAAAACAAAGCAACATAAACCCAAATAATTAACTCCATAAAAAATGAAAAGCTGTAAAGGAAAATCACGATCAATAGTTATCTTGCTATGAATATTATTATTCAGAATTGCACACTGCCGAATCTACTCTGACCAGACCATGAGACACCTGTCCTGAGAGAACAGAGGGATCCTGGGAAAGACCCATGTGTAACAGAGATGAGAGCAGGTGAGAAGAGAACTCAGTATTTATCCATGTTTAAAAGCACATTACCAGCATACTATTTAGAGGAGTTGCAAACAAAACACCAAAGGTTGAGGCTAACACAGTCCATGAACGGAATGGGAAGTGGGAAACAATTCGTCCTCACCTTAGGAAGCTCAGGTGGCATCTCTGTTGGTGTCAAAGAACGACTGCTTGCACCAGAAGCACAGTCAGATATTTCCACCACACTTTCACGGCCTTCAAATTCATCACGTTCACAAGCATCTTCCCTCTCACTGTCAATCTCCCAGTCAATAACCTGTAGGTCATCTAAAAATACAATTTTAAAAAATTCTTAAATTGTATTAAATCTATTTGTCCTCAGTAGTTTTAAAAGATCCATGTTGTTAAACAATTTAAAAATATATTAAAAGGCAGAAGAAAGTATATTTCTCCTTTTATCTATAAGCATCCCATTTCTCCCACCTCTGACTGCCACCTCAATTCTCAACTTCTATTAGTTGCTTTTTTGTTCGTCTGGAGTTTCTTCAGCATTACTGTTGATATGGAGAAAGTTTTAGTATCTCGATAGAAGATCAAACCAGAAACAACATTCCCTGACGCCAAAGCCTAACCCAGAGCAAGGCCCTAACTCTCCTCAGTTCTGTGAAGGCTGAGACAGGTGCGGAAGCTGCAGAAGAAAAGTTTAAAGCTGGCAGAGACTGGTTTGCAAGGCTTAAGGAAAGAAGTCACTTCCGTGACAGAAAAGTGCAAGGTGAAACAGTGAGCGCAGATGTAAAAGCCTCACCCAACATCCAGGGATCAGGCAAAGAGAATTCATGATGGTGATTACACTAAACAACAGGCTTGCAACTCAAGTGACACAGCCTGCTACTGGAGGAAGAGGCCACACAGGACTTTCATCAGTTCAGTTCAGACGCTCAGTCGTGTCCAACTCTTTGTGATCCCATGGACTGCAGCACACCAGGCTTCACCAGCTCCTGGAGTTTACTCAAACTCATGTCCTTTGAGTCGGTGATGCCATCCAGCTACCTCATTCTCTGTTGTCCCCTTCTCCTGCCTTCAAACTTTCCCAGCATCAGAGGCTTTTCAAATGAGTCAGCTCTTTGCATCAGGTAGCCAAAGTATTGAAGTCTCAGCTTCAGCATTAGTCCTTCCAATGAATATTCAAGACTGATCTCCTTTAGAATGGACTGGTTGGATCTCCTTGCAGTCCAAGGGACTCTTGAGTCTTCTCCAGCACCACAGTTCAAAAGCATCAATTCTTCAGCGCTCAGCTTTCTTCACAGTCCAACTCTCACAACCATACATGACCACTGGAAAAACCACAGCCTTGACTAGACGAACTTTTGTTGGCAAAGTACTGTCTCTGCTTTTTAATATGCTATCTAGGTTGCTCATGACTTTTCTTCCAAGGAGCGAGCGTCTTTTAAATTCATGACTGCAATCACCATCTGCAGTGATTTTGGAGTCCAAAAAATAAAGTCTGTCACTGTTTCCACTGTTTCCCCATCTATTTGCCATGAAGTGATAGGACCAGATGCCATGATCTTAGTTTTCTGAATGTTGAGCTTTAAGCCAACTTTTTCACCTTCTTTTTTCATTTTCATCAAGAGGCTCTTTAGTTCTTCTTTGCTTTCTGCCCTAAGGGTGGCATCATCTGCATATCTGAGGTTATTGATATTTCTCCTGGCAATCTTGATTCCAGCTTGTGCTTCATCCAGCCCAGCATTTCTCATGATGTACTCTGCATATAAGTTAAATAAGCAGGGTGACAATATACAGCCTTGACATACTCCTTTCCCAATTTGGAACTAGTCTGTTGTTCTATGTCCAGTTCCAACTGTTACTTCCTGACCTGCATACAGGTTTCTCAGGAGGCAGGTCAGGTGGTCTGGTATGCCCATCTCTTGAAGAATTTTCCAAAGTTTGTTGTGATCCACATAGACAAGGCTTTGGCATAGTCAATAAAGCAGAAGTAAATGCTTTTCTGGAACTTTGTTGCTTTTTTTTGATGATCCAAAGGATGTTGGCAATTTGATCTTTCGTATATGAGCAGAAATCAGTGCTTGGCTGCACAGCTACAAAGGACAGGCTGACTGCCTCATCAGGGGCTAATGTAGCTGGTGGGCTGAGGCTGAGCCAGTGTCCCCTACCATTCTGAAAACCCTAGGGTGCTTAAGAATTGAATGCTAAGTCTACTCTGCCTGTGCTCCAGTGACAGCACAACAGAGTCTGAGTGACAGCACACGTGTTATGACACAGTTTGCTGAGTGTTGTAAGCCAGCTGTTGAGACCTGCTCCTCAGAGAGATTCCCCTCAAAATATCAGTGTTCACTGATAATATCCCTGCTCAGCCAAGAGTTCTGATGAAGATGCTGAGCAACAGAATGAATGTTGCTTTCATGCCTGATAACACAACATCCACTCTGCAGCTCATGGATCAAGGAATAATTTCAACCTTCAGGCCTTAGATTTAAGAATTCCACAAGGCTACAGCTGCCATCGACAGTGATTCTCTGATGGATCTGGGCAAAGTCCACTGAAAACTTTCTGGAGAGGATTCAGCATTCTAGATGCCATTAAGAACATTCATGATTCATGTAAGGGAAGAGGTCAAAATACCCACAGTGGCAAGAGTGAGGAAGAAGTGGATTTGGAGCCTCACAGATGACTATGAGGGGTTCAAGGGGCTGCAGGTGTGGTAGAAACAGCAAGAGAATTATAAGTGAAGCCTGTAGATGTGACTGAATTGCTCAAATCTCAGGATAAAATTCTAATAGGCGAGCAGGTGCTTCTTGTACATGAGGAAAAAAAAGTGGTTTCTTGAGATGGAATTGACTCCTGGTGAAGAGGCTGTGAAGACTGTTGAAATGGCAACACAGGATGTAGAATATGACATAAACCTAGCTGATAAAGCAGCAGCAAGGTCTGAGAGAACTGACTTCAATTCTGAAAGTTCTCCTGTGAGTAAATGTCACCGAGCAGCACTGCATGCTTCAGAGGAATTGTTTATGAAAGGAACACTCCATTGATGTTGCAAACCTCACTGTGGCTTTATTTTAAGAAACTGCCACACCAACCCCAAGCTTCACTTGAGTAGCCATCAACACTGAAGTAAGGACCCTCCAGCAGCAAAAATATCAGACTTGCTAAATGAAGGCTCAGATGATACATAGAAGTTTTAAGCAATAAAGTGTTTTTAAATTAGGGTGTGTCTATCATTTGTTTAGACATAATACTAGTGCACACTTTAAACAGACTACAGTAGTATAAAAACATAACTTGTATATGCACTGAGAAACCAAAAACTTCATGTAACTTGTTTTACTGCAGCATTCACTTTATGTGTTGGTCTGGAGCCAAACCCAAATATTTCCAGATATTTTCTACTTTATATTATTTATACTTTATATATTATAATATTTTACATTATACTTTAGAGAACTGGCTTTGATCAGTTTTAACATGTTCAAGCCTAAATTGTGAACTGCAAAAATAATCCTGGTAATACCTATCTCTGAAGGAGTTGTTGTGAGAAATATGAGAAAATGTTCCTAAAAGGTTGGGACTCAGTAATATCAAAATCAATTGCTAAGTATTAGAAGAGAAGTATAAGCTATTTGCATTATTAAAACACAATCTATAATAGAAACTAAATTTCTTTAAAAAATTATCAATTTACCTTCACTGGCCCCATCTTCTGGACTTAAAATGTTGCTGTTACTACACCTGTCTGTTCTAGAATGATATCTATTAACTCTGTGTGATTTAAAAGCTGTTTTATCTTCATCTGACAGATCACTTCCACTAGAACTCCACGTTATAGCTACAAGCCCACTGGTACTCTTAAAGGCGGTAGGTTCTGCAAAAGAAAAAAAATTTTTAATGGCCAATTGATTATGGTTATTGATCAATATGAGCTTTAATACATGCTACTTTGCCAAAGGCACAAATATACAAAATTCTGTTGATAGTGAAAACAATGTCTTATTTCAAATCTTTCCAACTAAAGGTCTACGTGCAACCTAGCTAAATTAAATCCCAACCACAAGAAGAAAAAAAAAAATCAAAGTTATAAAAGACAAGGAAAATGACTGGAGCACAAATGAAAACTCAAAAAATAACCCTGAAATAATTATAAAATTATAACTTTGTAGAATATTTCATCAAGCCTTAAGGGTAAAAAGTACCCAAAAAAACACACACAAAAATCAATTATCTACAAAAAGAATGCTTTGGTGTGCTTCCTTTACTATACTAGGAGCCCTGGTAACAGCAGTTTGCTTAAAATGCTTAACAGCAAACTTTTAAATTTAATTAACCTTATTTTCAGATAATAGTTGGTTCACATACAGTTGTTGGAAATAACCAGACAGCCCTGGTATGCTTCCAGCAGCTGCTCCAGGAGTAACATTCTGCAAACTACAGTACAACATCACAGCCAGAATGCTGACAGTGATGCTGTCAAAACAGAACAGCTCCGTCACTGTGGGGATATCTTGCACTGCCTTTTCAAAGCCATCAACAGAGTTCGCCTCCCCACCGCAATTCCTATTTCCTAGCAATCACAAAGCAATTTTGCACTTCTCTAGTTTTGTCATTTCAAGAATAACATACAAACGAGATCACCTACATCACCTTTTATCACTGGCTTTTTGAGCTTAGCACAATTACCTGGACATTCACCAGGCTGTTGTATGTACCAACAGTCACTTCCTTTTTTTTTTTTAATTATTATTACTGAGCTCTGTTCTGCAGTGTGAATGAATCACATGTTTAATCAGTTACCCCTTGAAGGACATCTGGGTTGTTTTCAGTTTGGGGCTATGACGAATGAAGCCACTATGAACACTGTGTACAGGATTTCATGTGACTGTAATTTTCATTCTCCAGGATGTCTAAGGGTACAATTATTGGACTGTATGGTAATTGCATGTGAAGCCTTATAAGGAACTGCCCAACTGTTTTCCAGAGTGGCCATGCCATTCTACAGTCCCACAGCACTGTGAGGGTGATACAGTTTTTCCACATCACCAGCACGTGGTGTGCTCACTATTTTTATGTTGTCCATTCTACAGACAGGAAATCTAGCAGGAATGGAGAGTCTCTATTGCAGCTGAACCAAAGTTGTTGAACCAAAGTTCAACAAAAATCTTACTGATATTAATCAGAAAAGAATAGATATCTAATAAAAATCAATTTTCCTATTCACATTGAGTGGATAATTGAGTTATAATGCTAAAACCAAGGAAAAAACCCTTAACCACATTTCAATACACTATAAGAGATTAGATATTACAACTCAAGTTTTACAGAAGAGGAAACAGTATCAGAAGCTAAATGGCTTCATTAAATACATATTTATATAACACCTTCGATATAGTAAACCTTGAGGAAACCAAAAAAAAAAAAAATTTCTGCCCTTGAGGAATGCAACATTAATTAACCATGAAAATAAAAATCAAATACTTTATTAGAGATATGTCACAGAATATTGAGGATAACACAAAAAAGAGAATGCTCCACTTTATACTGATCAGGAAAGGAAGATTCACTGGCAAAATGGTGTCTAGAAAATCAACACTTAAAAGGCACAAAAAAAACCATGAAATAATAATAAACATTTACTGAACACTTACTTTGTGCCATGAACATCTAGAATTACTAAAGTTGTCTATCCTTCATGGCTAACAAACACATGAAAAGATGTTCAACATCACTCATTATCAGAGAAATGCAAATCAAGACCACAATGAGGTACCATTTCACACCAGTCAGAATGGCTGCGATCCAAAATCTACAAGCAATAAATGCTGGAGAGGATGTGGAGAAAAGGGAACCCTCTTACACTGCTGGTGGGAATGCAAACTAGTACAGCCATTATGGAAAACAGTGTGGAGATTCCTTAAAAATTGCAAATAGAACTGCCTTATGACCCAGCAATCCCACTGCTGGGCATACACACCGAGGAAACCAGAATTGAAAGAGACACATGTACCCCAATGTTCATTGCAGCGCTGTTTATAATAGCCAGGACATGGAAGCAACCTAAATGTCCATCAAGCAGATGAATGGTTAAGAAAGCTGTGGTTCATATACACTATGGAATACTACTCAGCCCTTAAAAAGAATAAATTCGACTCAGTTCTAATGAGGTGGATGAAATTGGAGCCGATTATACAGAGTGAAGTAAGCCAGAAAGAAAAACATCAATACAGTATACTGACACATATATATGGAATTTAGAAGACAGTAATGATGACCCTGTATGTGAGACAACAAGAGACACAGAGGTACAGAGTGGACTTTTGGACTCTGAGGGAGAGGGAAAGGGTGGGATGGTTTGGGAGAATGGCAATGAAACATGTATATTTTCCTGTAAGAAACGAAGCGCCAATCTATGTTCAATGCAGGATGCAGGATGCATGGGGCTGATGCACAGGATGATTCAAGTAGAGGATGTGGGGTGGGAGGTGGGAGGGGGCTTCGGTATTGGCAGATTGTGTTCACCTATGGCTGATTCGTGTCAATGTATGGCAAAACAAATACAGTATTGTAATTAAAAAAAAATAAATTTAATTTTAAAAAAACCCAAAAAATAAAAAAATAAAGTTGTCTATCCTTCAAAATATAAAATTAAATGTAAACTATTCAGAATAACCAAAGAACCCATATTGATTTAAACAGCTAATAAAACTAAGCTGTGTACCTACTCACAAAAGACATTATCAATCTTTTTCGTTATTATGCATCTGGAAAAGTAATCAAAAGGGAAAAGTGAAACGCTCTATACACTGAATACGTGAGTCCCCCAAAACTCACATACTGCAGCCTAATCCGTGTGATGGCCTCTTCAGGAGGTAATCAGGTCATAAGGGTGAAGCCCTCAGGAATGCAATTAGCACCCTATAAAATGAAGAGGAACTAAAGAGCCTCTTGAGGAACGTGAAAGAGGAGAGTGAAAAAGCTGGTTTAAAACTGAACATTCAAAAACTAAGATCACGGCATCTGGTCCCATCACTTCCTAGCAAACAGAAGGGGGAAAAGTGGAAGCAGTGACAGATTTTATTTTCTTGGGCTCTCAAATCACTGATAACAGTGACTGCAGTCATGAAATTAAAAGACACTTACTCCTCAGAAGGAAAGCTATGACAAACCTACACAGCGTACTAAAAAGCAGAGATAACACTTTGCCGACAGAGGTCAGTATAGTCAAAGCTATGGTTTTCCAGGAGTCAGATACAGACAAGAGAGTTGAACCATAAAGAAGGCTGAGTGCTGAAGAATTAATGGTTTTGAACTGTGGTTCTGGAGAAGACTCTTGAGAGTCCCGTGGGCTGTAAAGATATCAAACCAACCGATCCTATAAGAAATCAATCCTGAATATTCTCTGGAAGGACTGAAGCTGAAGCTCCAATACTTTGGCTACCTGATGAGAAGAGCCAATCATTGGAAAAGACCCTGATGCTGGGAAAGATTGAGGGCAGACGGAGAAGGGGGCAATAGAGGTTGAGATGGTTGGACGGCATCACTGACTCAGTGGACATGACTTTGAGCAAACTCTGGGAGATAATGAAGGATAAGGAAGCCTGGTATGCTGCAGTCCATGGAGTCGCAAAGAACTGGTCACGACTCAGCGAATGAACAACAAATCCACTGATATGTTAAGTTCTAACCCCAGCATCCCAGAATGTAATCTTATTTGGAGACTGGGTCTTTAGGTAATCAAATAAAAGTGAGAAGATAGTGTGAGCCCCCATCTATTATGACAGCTTTCCTTATATAAAGGAGAAATCTGGACACCTAACCATGCATGCAGAGAGGGAAGACCTAGGAAAGAGACACTTGGAAAAGAAACAGCCACCTGCAAGTCAAGGAAAGAAGCCAGGAGCATTTACTGGAAGGAACCAATCCTGCCAATATCTCACTTTGGAATCCTAGCCTCCAGAACTGTGAGAGAGAAAGTTTCTGTTGTTCAAAACATCCCGTCTGTAGCACTTCATTATGGCAGCCTTATTCTAACCCGAGTCACTTTGGAGAGAAAGACAAGCAACAGACGAGGGTCTCCCTGAAAAACCCTATGGTTCAACAGAGAGAAAGACACATCAACAAATAACAATTTGAAATTTTACTGATGTCTTTCAAGGAAATTTCTGACCTCAACAAAAAACAGACTCTGAGAATATATTCTGCAGAATATTTCAAGAAAAATATAATAATACACACTATTTTCATTTTTATTACATGGTTTCATTTGCTTAGGAAACACATTTTTTCCACATTTTTTTTAAAGTTCTTCCTTTTAAAGAAAATCACTATTTACAAAGGTTCCAGCCTATTTTTATTTCAATTTTATCTTCTTCCACCTGCCACAAATCTTCTGGCAAGATCCTTTGCCAGCAAGCAAAGGATCACCTCTCTCACCCCTTCTCTTCTCCTCCATCTCCTCCCCCTTCCTTCTCTGGTTCTCAGTACCTTACAGGTAAGGAAATAGACAAGGAGACAAGGAAATGGAGTCTCCCCCTTTTGCACACTTTGCCAAAGTATGTTCCCCTACTTTTGCTTCCCTGTTCTCAAAAAAAATACTGCTTCCACATCCTAGAAATTTTATTAACAGCCTATTTTAAATTAAACTAACACTTTAAAAGTTACTATTTTTAAAATAAACCAGTTTCAGGGAATGCCTTGAGTTCCCTTTTCTATCAGTTTATATTTGGTAAATTATTAATAACACTTTCTTAACAAGCTACTCATGCTGTAAACAAATTAACTATACATGGATATACGCTTTTCCAGTCTATCAGAATATACTGGTCATTCCACAGAAAAGAAAGTATAGCAGAGTAGGTTTTAGGTTGAAAATATATTGGCATGGAAAACCATCCCAAAAGATGCTTTTGAAATTAAATACAAGGTAGCAGCTTATTTAATATTTCTTTCTCTGTCCAAGTTAAATTTGATTATACCTTCAAATCTGTAGAAAAAGGTATAACCCACATCGTGTAAAAGAAAGTAAGAGTTGATCCTTGAACAACCCAGGCATGAACTGCACAGATCTACTTACACAGAAATTTTTTAGTAAGTATGTATTACTACAGTCCTACACAATCCACAGTAGGTTGAATCTGCTGATGCAGAATTGCAGATAGGGCTGATTGTGAAGTTAGCTCCAGGTGAATTTCTGACTGTGTTGGGTCAGCATACCAGGCCCCCATGCCAGTCATTCAAGGGATAATTGTACTATTTATTTTCTCCATACTTCATATTATGATAGCTTAGAAACTAGAATTAAATTGATCTTTGAAAATTACAACATTTGGCATTAATAATAGTAAAATTTTAATTCTGTAGCACCATCAGAAGATTATGGTATTATTTTACTATACAGTATTTTAGGAACCAAAAAATTAGAATTTTATTTTTCAATTGTATAAAAGGAATCCCCTTAAAATAATACTACAGCTTAAAGTGTTAAATCTCTTATTCACAGAAAGTTTTTCACTCAGCAGGACACTGAGCAGGCTCTCGCCTCTCTGCCATCAAACATAACAGCAATTGCTGCCATTGTTGCCACTGTTCAGTCCCTAAGTCATATCCAACTCTCTGCAACCCCACGGACAGCGGCACGCCAGACTCCTCTGCCCTCTACTATCTCCTAGAGCTTGCTCAAACTTATGTCCATTGACTTGGTGATGCCATCCAACCATCTCATCCTCTGCCACCCCCTTCTCCTCCTGCCCTCAATCCTTCCCAGCATCAGTCCCACTTCCAATGAATATTCAGGGTTGATTTCCTTTAGGATTGACTGATATGATCTCCTACTAAGTGTTAACCTTTAAACAGGGATTTTTTTTTTTTTAATTCACAACAACCCAGTGAGATACACAAGTTTGAGACCTATTTTCCAGATGCAGAAACTGAAGCAAAGCATGCAAAGCTTGCTTTCTCAAGATCCCACAGTCAAAACATAGTCAGGACATGGCACAGTCAAATGAGACCCCGAAGTCTGGAGTTATGGCCCTTCCTGCCCACCTGAGGGTGAGCGAGTGTAGCAGCAGAACCTGTGGCCTCCCTGATAGTCACACTCCTTCTTCCTTACCAACAAAATTCCAGTTTTACTGGAGCAGCAACACACGTTTAAAAATCCTTAATTTCACTGATGTCTCTTTGGTGGAAATGACACTGTAGAACAGATTCTGACTAAAGGTAGAGGTCTGAGGGAGAGTACTCCTCCTTAAAGGAAAGTTCATTTGGAGAAAATCCTCCCAAGTCTACACTTTTCCTGAGAACTGGGCCTGCAGGATTCAGCTTTTACCTCACGACTGCAAAAACAGACCCTACACTAAGGCAGCAGAACTCAGAATGAGTCTAGCCCCCTGACCTTACTGTTGTACGAGATAAATTCAACCCATCCCTTCAAACACTTCAATACACTTTCCTATGATCTGTAACTCCAAGTCTTCCCTAACCATCACTGATTAAGTAGTATAGTCCTTATATTACAGGTCATAACTCTATTTCTCAAATCAGATTCTTTTTAAAACACTGCAGCCATGAATCTGAGCTTACCTAATGGGTTCTGTTGATAACAGTGAATTCAATAAAGAAACAAAAAAATATAATAATTATCTATAGGAGGCATAAAAAATGGGACAGATGGTGAAAAGATGAGAGAGATGCAAAAACACCTTTTTACATTGTTGTTTTTTTCTAACCATGAATATACAGTTTTTCCAAACTATATAAATGACTTTTTAAAAGAAAGCAAATATATCAAAGGAGGATATATTAGGTTTTTATCTTTCCTGCCAAGAAATCAACAATATTACCTTTCTTGGGTCGACAGGATAATTCAAGGTGTTTTTCTGTGGTAGTCTTCTTTTCAGCTGTTAATGACTTCAGGCAGATAATGGTAACAATAATAATAATAATAATTAATAATGATGCAGTAATTAATGTGACAAGGGCTAAAATCCAACAACATTACATAAAATATTCAAGAACTTACACTACATCCCTTTAACATATTCGTCCATTTTCCTTTATTTACCAACAAGTATTCCCAAAGCACATATTTATAATTGCATTTTTATATTTTTCCAGAATCTAAACAGAGGGCTGTCTTTTTAGAATTGGTAACAGTGGTGAGCACTCCTTCTTACGTTGAGTACTTCAAAGTTACCACGTAAACCAAAATCAACCAGAATCCCCTAGTGCCATCAGGTCCTGATACATAAGCATTTCATTAAATAGACTTCTTTTAAAAGTAGGATGCTCAACGGTGTCATCTTCTGAGAATATTTCCAGTATGCATCCCTACTTACAAAGTGCAAAGTTCTACATGACAGAAAGAGGTGAATACTACTATGTCACAATTGTAGGGAATTCAAGGATGAAGAAAAACAAGTAACACATCAATTACAGTGTTCTGAAAGACAATAAGGAAGGGAATTCCAAAGAAATATAGGTACAGTGGAGTGAACTCTCAGGAAGCTAGGATTTATTGCTCAGCATTCAGCGAAGAAAGCATGACTTTACCGGAGTGCCGGGACTCTTCAGAAATCCTTCTCCACACCTGAGCCATGCTTCAGACAGGGAAGCCTCGGCCCCCACGGTCCTGAGCCCTGCTCGTCTGCTCGGCAGGGGACTCTCTCCTGGAAAGGATGGGTACTTTACATCCCAATTTCTTTTTCTCTGTAGAAACAGTTTTCAAAGAAAAAAATAAGGAAAACAATTTCATTAAATATACACTAACGAATGGCATTATGGAGCAAGCCTAGCATTGGCGTCAGTGAGGACCCAGTTTTTATTTCATTTTCATGTAGAATTTCCATTTTAGTGTCTTTTTAGAGAACAGTATTTCTCCAGTCTGTAAAAACTTAGCTCCTCCCATGGGCTTTGGTGAAGGCTGGGGGCAACAGCTGCAGGTCTGCTTCCGAGGGAAGGCCCTTCTGGGCTTCCCAGGAATGACTCCTGACCCCCTGGCTGTGAGTGACATGGCTCATGCAGTAAGGTAGTTTTACACACGGCTCGCAAAGCACACAGCTGTTGGAAACACTCGTTTCAGCAATGTCCGATGGTTCGGCCTCTACTTTGTTCCAATGATGAACTTCTTAATGGCTTTGTCCTTGGGCACACTCTGGGCACAGCTGGTGCATGAACAGGCTGCACGTGGCTTTGGCCCTTCCTAGACATGACCATCGTTGTTTCTTTCCGTGGTCATTTTGGAAGCAAGGAGGTGAGAGAGAACTGGCGGAATTTTCAAACTGTCTCTGAACCTCCACAGAAAGAAGAGTCAGAAGACAGCAAAACTCAAAGGGCTTGAACAAAACAAGTAGACAACCAACTCTAAAATACAAGTGGATGAGGACAAACCATGAACCCTCCAAAGTCTTGGATGGGATCCCATCTGACCGGGAAAGAGCCAAGAGAAGCAAGAAGACGGAGGACCGAGCACAGAGGCAGCTGGTGTGCAGCAGGAAAGAGAGCAGCAGCTGAGAATGCACCAGAAACGGGAGGGCAGGGGCTCCACCCGAGACCCAGAGGAACCAAGGAGCCTATGTCCAAAATCAGTGACAACACTGATTGTTTTCTCAAGCTATTTTATTTAGTTTTTTTTTAATATCTATGACAAATAGTGGAGAAGGAAATGGCAACCCACTCCGGTATTCCTGCCTGAAGAAGTCCATGGACAGAGGAGCCTGACGGGCTACAGTCCATGGGATCACAAAGAGTTGGACATGACTGCGCGATTAATACAATACATGACAAACAAACATTCACCTTATAAGTTCTTTAATTTGCATTTTATTTTAAGGAAAATTTTAGATTTGCATTGGGAATTAAATTAAGGTAACGTACTAGAAGCTGATCACTTTATCAGAAATAAAACCCCTCATCCAATGACACTGCAGTTTTAAAAAATAAATTAAGATTAAAATACAACATTAAAACTTCCTTAAGGAGGAAGAAGGGAACAAATTCATAAAAATAAATTCAGCCATAATATAGATGGCATTTTAATACTTAAGAGGTCTAAGCTTGTTTCCTCTTACGTAGAAACTCCTGTGGTGGGGAGAACTGCAAGCAAAGAGGCATCAACCCTCAGGAAGGTGCGCCTCCACCAGAGTGCAGTTATCTGAAGAGGTTCACTGAGTTATCCAGAACGGTAAGGAAACTGGGAAATATCATTTGGTCTAGTCAGTTCTTGGTCTATATATATACATATATTTTAAACTCCAGAATATCTCTTTAATACAATAAATTGGTCCAGGTCGGCTCCTCAGTAAAGTGGGTGATACCAGGGATGGGACAGGGAAGGACAGCATGAGCCTGAAATATCTTGAGCCAGAGAGTAAGAAACTGCTCAAGGAATAATGAGAGCATGCAAAAAGACACAGGAGCCTGCATGAAGGGGCTCTCATGGCCAAATGCGGGACATTCCAGTATCAAGTAAGTAATGATAGTAAAGGATTATAACCAACTGAACAAAATAAGAATGTAAGTCTACAATGATATAAATGAATGACAGATTTAGAATATCATCAATGAATGCTAAAACTAGTGGGTGAAAGTTTGAGGATGAAGAGAATATATAAATGGTCACAGAACATCTCCCCAGAAGTTACTTATTAATTCCAAAGGGAAGAACAGTAACTTTACAGTGGAGAAATCTTCCAGACACCATCTTAACCAAGTCATGAATGTTGATGTAAACCATCACCAAGTGCTTCTTGAAATGAAGCACCGAACAGAACATAAGTCAACCTCTACAGTATTACTACCGAAAACACATAACCTCAATCTCAACACTGAAAACATCAGACAAACCTAAAATAGCTGGACTGCCAGAATCAACAAGGACACGGCCAAGAAACACGGAGAGAACCTGAGGAGCTAACCCAGATCAACGTAAGGCTGCAGAAGCATGGAAAGAGAATAAAACAAGGACACGGCCAAGAAACACGGAGAGAACCTGAGGGGCTAACCCAGATCAGTGTAAGGCTACAGGAGCATGGAAAGAGAATAAAACAAGGACACGGCCAAGAAACACGGAGAGAACCTGAGGAGCTAACCCAGATCAACGTAAGGCTGCAGGAGCATGGAAAGAGAATAAAACAAGGACACGGCCAAGAAACACGGAGAGAACCTGAGGAGCTAACCCAGATCAACGTAAGGCTGCAGGAGCATGGAAAGAGAAAAAAACAAGGACACGGCCAAGAAGCACGGAGAGAACCTGAGGGGCTAACCCAGATCAACGTAAGGCTGCAGAGGCATGGAAAGAGAATAAAACAAGGACACGGCCAAGAAGCACGAAGAGAACCTGAGGGGCTAACCCAGATCAACGTAAGGCTGCAGAGGCATGGAGAGAGAATAAAACATGTGATCCTGGACTGGATCCTGAACCAGGAAAACAGACCATTATTAGGCAAATTATCTGAGAACACGGACATGAGTTTGGGTGAACTCCGGGAGTTGGTGATGAGGGAGGCCTGGCGTGCCGTGCTCCCTGCCTCATGGGGCACAAAGAGTCGGACACGACTGAGCGACAAAACTGAGCTGATCTGAGAACTGGAACAAGCAGACAGAGTGGGGCCATGAACTTCAGCTTGGAACTCGCATGTCAGGTGACTCAAAATTTTCCCTGCTCTACATATGCCTGCAAGAGACTATAAAAGCACCATGAGCACCGATTCAGGGATTACAAATAAAGTTGAGCAAGAAGGCAATTTCATAAATACACAATCTTTGAAAAATGAGGATTGACTATACTTTGAATGGAGCATACTTAGAAAGAAGCAACTAGTTAAAACCCCAAAACATTAAACTCTGCTTTACTATCCACATCAGCCCCTCACAGACCACTTTTCCGTCTTCTCACCTCTCTGCTCAAGTTTTCACTTCTTTAAGTACACCATGTGTATGTATTTTATTTACTCATTTTGAAACTTTATTCCTTTGATACCAAATGCATGCACTATAGATCTGTGGGATACTCCCTTTGGAAAGAAGTAAAAATTTCTAAATATTGCTTTGGATATCATGTAATAAATTTGGAGAACAAATCAAATGTCTACAAATAGAAAGTTTACTTGGGTATCTGAATAAGTCTCAGTGGCTCTAGCCACATACTCAATGGATGTCAACACTTTTTCACCCAGGAACTGATCTAATTAAGGAGAGAAAATGAGGAACAGATGTGAAGTTTTAACTGCATCAGCGAGTATGCCTGCACTGTGGTGCTCAGAGCCTGTCCTATGAGGTTTACTGAGCACGTGTCTTTTTCAGCGACCCTTCCTTTGCTCTGACAACAGAACATCTCTCAGGCTTGTCACTCACTACTTTGGTTACATCTGACCCGTCCTCTGCTTCTCTGGATTTCATCCACACTCGAGATTCTTCAGGGACTAGAACGCTGTAACTTAATATAAATGACAGAATTCTAAGGTCCTGCTTTCCAGTCAGCCAGTGCAGACACTCTGCAGGCCCCGGGACACAAAATGAGCAAGAAAGACCTCACCCTCCAGCAGCTCAGGCAGGAGTGACACAGACCCTCCCACAAGTGCAAGGACAAATGGGCCTGAGCCCCAGTTCCGACAGCTCCTAGCCCGGCTTCCATAGCCCCCTTCGGCAGTCCCCCAACTCCCCCAGCCATCTCTTACTTCCCATGCTGCTGCCAGGCGGGACATTTCCAACACCCACCTGCATCCACGGCACGCTTTGCCAGACATCACCTCTCCTCCTCTCTAACAGATTTCTCCACTGATCATGCTCATCTTTTCTGAGGAATATCCTTCCAAGTCTCCATTAGCACCCTCCCTCAGCAACCCCATCCGGTTTCTTGCCCAACTTAGCCCCTGCCCTGGAGTAAGAGCTCCTGAGGGCAGGGGTTCTGTGCCTCCTCACCTCATTCCCGCTGCACAGCACCCCCACTGAGGCCCCCTTACATAACTGCTGAACAAATATGCAAATGCCATGACTATTACACCAGATCTGTCACAAAATTTTTACATATCCAGGTAAGTCAGTCAGTAAGTATAAGCCTATGGGGAAACTCAGCCTACTTCATTTCCATTTTATCCACCCATGGTCAAAAACAACACCTCCAGCAGGCCTCTCTACACGGCCAGGCAGCACGGATACTTCTCTCTCCACAGTGTTCACTCCACCACAAACGGGTGCCTACAGGGCAACTTCACTACCCAGCCTTCTCATTCATCCACCTTTTTTTTCTAGTGACAAAACACATTCCCCAAACACAGTTTTGGGCACCCAAGATGGCCAAGGTTAATCATAGGACATCGGCCCATCCACAGTGACTGGTCCAGGGATGCCACGGTACCCAAGCTGAGGCAATCAGAGACCCGTTCCAGTGGGAACACTGGAGAAGATGCTCTTCTTCTCAACTTGGTCAAGGGTGTGTCCCCGAAGCAGCCAGCCACCTTATCCCATATAATGGGAAAAAACCTGAGAAAGTCAAAAGAGGAACAAGCCATGCTCCAGGCTAGAGGGCAGGTCCCCAAGCAGCCCAGGTGCCCAGATGCTGTGAGCTGCAGGCCAACACATCAATCTTCCAAGCCTCTATCCAGCTTAAGTTGGCCTTCAACCGCCAGATACTAAAAGAGCTGAACAACAGTATTCAGTAAATATCTATACTGAGCTGAAGTGACTCACTGAGCCCTCTGAAGGTACACAGCCAAAACCCATTTTCACCTTCAATGACCTTGGGCTCTAAAGACATAATTAGAGTGAAGGAAGAAATAGACCAACATTGGGCTGATGAGCTCAGAAACAGATTCATGAGTGAACGTTTCCTGGAGAAAGCTCACTCTGACTTGAACAAAGGAAGAAATATACTTTGGTGACGGCTATCTGTAGATCCTGGATTGTCCAGGCTAGTCAATGTCATGAGTTATTATCCTCCTCAAGCACAGAAATACCCAGGAAATTTCACAAGCAGAGCACAAGTCCTTTCATCCTCATCTTCAGGCTGTGCTGTCACACTGGTCTGGCCTGAGTCACAGCTGTGCTACCAGTTGGCTACACTTACAATTCTCAAGACCCAGTTCCTGCGTCAGCAAAATATGGATAATAGATGCACTTATCTCAAGACCACCACCAAGATAAAATCTGTACTTAAAAATGATACTCTGAGATGGTAGTACCATATACTACCATAACAGAAGGAAGAGGAAGAGTTGATTAATATTCTGGAGAAGGCAATGGCACCCCACTGCAGTATTCTTGCCTGGAAAATCCCACGGACAGAGGAGCCTGGAAGGCTGCAGTCCACGGGGTCGCTAAGAGTTGGATACGACTGAGTGAAGAGTTAATATCAGAATGTACTTTAGACATTTTTAATAAAGATGTTTACTATGATTCACAAAAATACTGTTTTAATCTAATGACCAGCTTTAATATTTCAAAACTCAAAAAAAAGAAAATGGAGTTTACTGATTAGCACTCTATAGTCTCTCAGAGAGTTTAAGGAGCAGAAAGGAATTAAATGACTCGTTGGGAAAAGCTAGTATATACACACACAATGGAATATTATTCAGCCTTAAAGAAAGAAAAAAATTCTGACACAATATACAACATGGAAAAATCTTGAAGACATTAAGCTAGTGAAATAAAAGAGAAACAAAAGGACAAACAGCATATGATTCTACTTACATGAGGTCCTCAGAGTCATCAAATTCACAGAGACATAAAGGAGAACTATGGTGGCCAGGCGGAGAAGGCAATGGCACCCCACTCCAGGACTCTTGCCTGGAAAGTCCCATGGACGGAGGAGCCTGTGGGCTGCAGTCCATGGGGTCGCTAAGAGTCAGACACGACTGAGCGACTTCACTTTCACTTTTCACTTCCATGCATTGGAGAAGGAAATGGCAACCCACTCCAGTGTTCTTGCCTGGAGAATCCCAGGGACGGGGAGCCTGGTGGGCTGCCGTCTACGGGGTCGCACGGAGTCAGACACGACAGAAGCGACTTAGCAGCAGCAGCATGGTGGCCGGGGCTGGGGGAGGGAAAACGAGGAGCTGTTGTTGAAATGGGTGAAAGGTTTCAGTTCGGGATGATGAAAAGCTCTAGAGATGGAAGGAGGTGACAGTTCTAAAACATGAAAGGACTTAGTGTCACACAACATACACTTAAAATTGTTAAAGCAGTAAGCTATATTATTTTACCACAAGTTTTAAGATTGCTGTCAAGGGAAATGCACATCAAAATCATCAGGTGTGCTTCTGGAGACAGGAGAGCCTCAAACCTCAAGTGAGAACCTTGAGTGAAGAGAGGCTCAGGAATCTGCATTTCAGCAACCACCTTGGTGAGTCTAAAACTGTTCCCGTTTGAGAACTGCCACAAAGCACACTGGATTAAAATCCAAACTGTAAGGGGAAACTAAACACACCACAAGCATCTCTGCACATACTTGGAATTTTCTACAGCTGTCAAGTACACACTGTTGGGTAAAACAAGTAAAAATACCATTGGCTCTGCTGAGCTTTTGAAAAAGCCTAGGGACAAACATGAAGCTTGACATCCCAGGGGCTGGAGGCTGTAAGAAGGAAATCTTCAAAGACCAGGATGCCAGTCCCAGGACACTATTTCAGGTTCCAAACTCTCAGACAGTTCCACTCCTCAGGCCATCATTCAGCCATGCACAAGTTTCTCTCTGCTTTTTCATTAAATCTCTCTTACCATGACCCCATCTAGCTATCCCCTGCTCCTTCTCTTCCCTAGCACACTTACATAGAGACTACTGCAACTTGATTTCTTCACTGACCTCTCTTCTAAACTGTTTTCCCTTTGATGAACGTATTTCTTCATACTCATAAATGTACAGGTATCATTATTTTCACAAATAAATGACAAGAACTGAAAAAAGAATTCAATGTGTCATGTCCAATTCTTTGCAACCCCACAGACTGTAGCCCACCAGGCTCCTCTGTCCATGAGATTCTCCAGGCAAGAATACTGGATTGGTTAGCCATTTCCTTCTCCAGATGATCTTCCCAACTCAGGGATCGAACCGGCGTCTCCTGAGTCTCTTGCATTGGCAGGCAGTTTCACGGAGGCAGGATACCACTGAGCCCCTAGGAAGCCCAGGTGAATTCAATAAACTGGTTCAAAATAAGGAAGGACTTACATGGAATGTTCAAAAAGAAAATCTTTCGAGATCTTCATAAAACTGTAGCCAAGAACTCAGGCACTAAATATGCTTCTCTTCTTTCTGTAAATAAATTAGCTATTGGGTATACAATATACACTGTTTTTCTCTGTCATAGTTTTTAAGAGGAGATAACCTAGAGTTACACACTCTGGACAGGTTTTCTTACAAATAACTATCACATAAATTGTTCGTGTGTGTTTCAATCTTTACAGAAGTAGTCCCTTTTTGTGTCTTGACATTACAATATTTTTTTTTTTAAGAATCACTCTATTCCACTATTTGTCCATTACAAAAACTGAGTACAAAATTGTGTACCAAGGACCAGGCTAGCCACTGACCCACCTGTTTTAATACTCTGCTGCCCAATTTGTGTCTTGTGATTACACACATTTTAGCTGTATTCTTAGAACAGATAATGTTGTATTCTGCTGCTTTTCTTTGCTCAGTAGGAATTTTCTGATGCTCTACAGAAGTTCTACCCCTTAAAAGAACAGAAATCACACCTATGAGTTTATGAGAAGCCAGTGGAAATCATTTATACACAAGAATCAATGTTCTGTTTCTGATTGTATCCAGATGGAAAAGAATATTCAAAATTGATTTTCAAGTATATACCTATTAACACTAATGACTGTAAGTTTTAAAACAGTAACATCAACTATGATGTAGATACAAGCATTCATAGAAAAAAATATTTGCAGGAAATGCATGAAAGTGCCTGTGTCACCTGACTGCAGATAGACAGGTGATATTCCCTAGTGTATTCTTTTATAGCAATTTTATAATAGGTGTGTATTATTATCAGAAAAGACAAAAAGAAATCTAACTGTTCTAAACTGTACTGTACACTAAAATCCCAAGTATCTTTCCAGCTTGAGTCTGTTCCAAAAGGAACCTAAGTACTCCCCCTGCTGGTTATTTAAATAATTCCCCCAAAGTAAGAGCAATGGTTAGAAGGCAAAGATTTCTTAAATCAAATCATATCAGAAGACAATATTACCTGAACTATGAACTTCAGAGCAAGTTAACAAGATATCAGGAAAAAACTTAACCACTCTAAAGCTTTTCTTTCCTAAGTTTCTTTAGCTACCTCTTTCAATGTCTTCCATACCTTCAAACTTTTTTCTCCATACATCTCAATCCATTAGCTTTGCTGATCAAAATCCAAATTATGAAGCAAAGTATTAAGAGTATGAATTTTTAACTTTCTTTTCCTAAATATACACACAGGCCTTGAATATGTGCTCAGTCACTTCAGCTGTGTCCATGGACTGCAGCCTACCAGGCTGCCCTGTTAATGGGATTCTCCAGGCAAGAATACTGGAGTGGGTAGCCATTCCCTTCTCCAGGATATGTTACTGACCCAGGGATCGAACTTGCCCCTTCTGTGTTTCCTGCACTGCAGGCAGATTCTCTACCTCAGAGTCACAAGGAAAGCCTAACTCCATCTGCACTTATATTTTAATTAAGTCATTTAAGACAAAATGGACGTTAGGAGACACTGGAGCAATGTCTTTAAAATTCTGAGGAAAACTGGCTTTCAACCTAGACTTATATACTCAGCCTAATTATTAATCAACAGTGCAAACAAAATTAAGAAATTTTCAGACATGTAGAACTCAAAAAAACTCTTTATTAGGAAGATACTGGAGGATATATCACAGCAAAAGGAGGAAATAAGCCATACAACTGACTAGAGACAGGCATAAAAACTTTAATTACCTATAATTAAGTAAAAAATGAAGTAAAGAAAAATATGCAGTGGTTATTTACTATATTAAAATAATGGCTGCACAGAAAGAAAACTTTCTGTGTATACTTTCTCAAGTATACTACTTGAGTTTTCAGTGGACCTTATTTATATGACTATAGTTTTAATATTCACTTCTGGTCTAGCAAAAAAAAAAACCTGTAACATAACTATACAATAAAGAGTAACAGAGATATGGAATGCTCACAGGGAGCTATGTCCTGATTTTCCATAGTAGGTAATCAACAGATTTAAAGAAAGTGAAAGTCACTCAGTCATGTCCGAATCTTTGTAACCCTATGGACTATTCAGTCCATGGAATTCTTCAGGCCAGAATACTGGAGTGGGTAGCTGTTCCCTTCTCCAGGGGATCTTCCTAATCCAGGGATTGAATCCAGGTCTCCCGCATTGCGGGTGGATTCTTCACCAGCTGAGCCAAAACGTGTTTTTAAAATAAGAAAATAAACTCCACAAAAAATAGTTAAAAGAATGAGTGATTTGCAAACTTCTAACCTAAACAAGATGGTATAGATTTGTTTCTCCTAGCTTCTGCCAACCAAGAACAACTATAATCCCTGGAAGTAACACAGAGACTAGAGAAAATTCTGGAAGGTGGCAAGAAGGTGGTAAGCTGGTTGAAGAGCCCAAGACTGACGGAATAACAGAGCAACAAAGTGCATTATGTCCCAGCATCCAACAGACGGTCACTCAGATCCCATGTGTCCCCACCTGCAATCTAGCTCATTCCTCCACTTGATCAAGCAGGAGTCTCTCTGACAATATCAAGTAAGCCGAGCACCACCAGAAGGAGAGAGCAATCATGAGCCCTGCAGATACGTGATCAAGGGAATCCCAATGCACTCAAACCTCCTTCTCCATTAGAGGTTTCAGGTCAAGGGAAGAGAGAGGAGAAAGGTGGAGAAGACATGAGTGTCAGTAAGACAAATCTCGCAACAACTCACCACAACCGAAGACTCACACTCATGTCAGGGGCATGGGGACGGGAACACAGCATGAACCCGATGAGGGGAAGCTTCTCGGTTACTCTGTGCCCGAGACTGTCCGCTCCCTCACCGAGAGACATCCAGCAGGGCAGCCTGAGGAACCATCCTCTGTTCCCTCAGGTTCCTGGCACTAGATATGCCAGGCAGCCCAACACCATCACAAAGATTCTAAAAATTAAACTATCACTGAAACCACAGTCCACAAAAATAGGTCAGGACCTGAGTGCTTGATCGTAGCAGCCTACTACTAAGATAAAACAGTAAAACAGAACCCAGCATCTCCTAAATGGACAAAATGTCCAGAATAAACAACGGAAAAATTGTTCTTCACACTAAGAACCAATACTATCAAAAAACAAGTAAGAAAAAAGTTAACTGATGCCAGCAATTAAATGAATCTTGTGCTGGAAATATCTGACAAGAATTTTTAAATAGCTGTCATAAAAATGTTTCAACAATCAATGTCAAGTTCTCTTGAAACAATGAAAAATTAGTAAAAAAGAATTATTTTAAAAATACCAAATGGAAATTACAGAACTGAAAAGTACAATTATCAAATCAAAAAATAATAATAAATTACCAAAAAAAACCTACTGTATGGACTCAGCAGTAAAATGATAATTACAGAAGATAAAAATCAGTAATTTGTAGGCCAATCGATAGAATTCACCTAATCTGAACAACAGATTAAGAGAATAGCGTTTTAGAAAAACTGACTAGAGCCCCAGAGCCTGTGAGAGAGTAACAAGATTCATCCTTCATACCATCAGTGCCCCAAGAGGTAAAGAAAAAGAAAGGAGACTAGAAAAATATGTTAAAATATATCAGCTTAAAATCTCCTATACTTGGCCGAAGGTACAATACTTCTACAGATTTAATAAGCTAAACAAACCCAAACCAGGATAAACCTAAAGAAACCAATGGTAAGACATGAAAATTAAACTTTTAAAATCCAAAGAAACCAATTCTAGTGGCAAAATTCTCATCTGAAACCTTAGAGGCTGGAATGAACCGGAGTAATTATTTTTCAGTTCTTAAAGAAAATAACTGTAACTCACGACTTGATAGCCAATAAACAGTCAATAAACAGTAACAGTCAAAAAACAATAAACAATAAATATCCTCAGCAGTCTAGGGAAAATAATGACATTTTTAGACCAAAAAAATACATAATACTTAGAAATCAGCAGATGTATAAAGATTGGTAAAAGAAATCCTCAAACAGAAGAAAAGTGGTTTTTTAAAAATCTTGTCATCAGTGATGAAAAAGAAAAAACAGAAATTACAGATATATGGATAAATACTAAAGACAATCCTTCTCAAGAACTGTACAAATCACATTCAATAAATATGAAATATGAAACAAGTTACAACACTAGCTGACATTAAAGTTAAAAGTGAAGCTCCTACATTTTACCAGAAGTGGTGAAATCCTGCACATGTAGACTGTGGTAAGTTACATACGTGTTACTGTACATCGAGAAAAACCATTGAGAACACAATACAACAGGATAGGCTAGGAAGAATTATAAGTAAGTCAAACTGGAAACCTAACAATGTTTGCTGCTGCTGCTGCTAAGTTGCTTCAGTTGTGCCCAACTCTGTGTGACCCCAGAGACACCAGCCCACCAGGCTCCCCCGTCCCTGGGATTCTCCAGGCAAGAACACTGGAGTGGGCTGCCATTTCCTTCTCTAATGCATGAAAGTGAAGTGGCTCAGTTGTGTCTGACTCCAAGCTACCCCATTAACTAGGTCTAAAAAGTCAAGAAGAGAGAAAGGAAAAAAACAACAGAAAGAAAGTCACAAAAAACAAATAACAAAATGGCACTAATATATCAGTAATTATCTCTTACATGTAAATGACCTAAGTACATCCATCAAAACACAGAGCCTGGCAGAGTACACTAAAAACATGAACCAATTACATGCTGTTTGGAAGAAACTCAAGTTCAATACTACAGTGACGTTGAAAAGTGTCAAGTAAACACTGACAAAACAGGGGTTGCAATATTATCTGGTGAAGTAGACCTCAGGTCAAAGACAGATATTACACAATAATAAAAGACTAAATTCAGCAAGATATAATACTAATTTTATAAACACCCAACAACACAGCCTGAAAATGCATAAAATAAAACTGATAGAGCTGAAAGAATAAACAGTTAAATTCATCAACGTAATACTGGGGATTTCAATACCTGCCTACCGTGCTCAACAGCTAAACAAGCTAAATGATAACAAGACCTCACACACACACACAGAAACCTAATGCCTAATTGACACAGAGAGAAGAGCCCACCTGTCAAAAACAAAATACATATTATTTTTCCAAACAAAAAGGAGTATTTACCCAAATAAAGCAGATTCAGAGTAAATTTAAAAGACTGAAATCATACAGAATGTGTGGCTTGATCATAAATGAATTAAATTAGAAATCAGGAATGAAAATAAATGCTAAACAAATGACAAAAAAATAACAAGTTTCTGATTCAGGAATCAAACATACAGACTTTAAGAGAATTTTTAAAATATACAAAACTAAATGAAAAAGAAAACATCAAAATATATGGGATGTAGCTAGAGCAAACTGAGGGAAATTGGTAATACTAAATACAGTTGACCCTTGAACAACACAGGTTTGAACTGCATGAGTCCACTTACACATGGATTTTTTTTTTTTTTTCAATAAACACCTACTCCAGGAGCACATGATCCACAGTTGCCAGAACCCGTGGATGTGGAACCGTGGATACAGAGGTCTAACTATAAGTTAACTGTGGATTTTCAACTGCACAAGAGATCAGCCTCCTAAACCCTGCACTGTCCAAGGATCAACTTACTGTCACTGGAAATAAAGGAAATCTCAAATCACTAACAAAATTCCAATCTTAAGAAACTAAAGGAACAAAAAATAAAGCAAGCAAAAGGAAGAGAATAAATAGTAGCAATCAATTCAACTGAAAACAGGAAAACAATTACTTTTTAAAGCAATGAAACCAAGAGCTGATTCTTCAAAGATAATGGCGATTGATACACTTTTTAGCATGACTGACAAAACACAAGAACAGAGAAGACACAAATGACCAATATGAGTTTAAAATAGGGGCTATTACTACAAATTCAACAGTCATTAACAAGATAAAAGAACACTACAAACTTTGCACCCAAAATTCAGTAACTTAGAGGAAACCAACCAATTCCTCAAAAACTACAACTCAAGGATAATGTGAACAAACTTCATAACCATCAAATAAATTGAATCTGAAGTTTAAAAGTTCACGAAACCAAACCACTAGGGCCAAATGATTTCATTATAGGGTTCTAACAAACCTTTAACAAAGAATTAATGTCAATATTACATAATAACTTCAGGAAAATAAGAGAGAACACTTCCAAACTCATTTTAGAAAACAAATGTTACCCTGATAGAGTCAAGTAAAAACAGTAGAAAAAAGCAAACTACAGACCAAATGTCTCTTATGAATTTAAATGCAAGAAAAAAAAAAAGACTCAACAAAATATTAGCAAAAGGAATCCAACTTCTATGCGGAGTACATCATGAGAAACGCTGGGCTGGAGGAAGCACAGCTGGAATCAAGGTTGTCGGGAGAAATATCAATAATCTCAGATATGTAGATGACACCACCCTTATGGTAGAAAGTGAAGAAGAACTAAAGAGCCTCTTGATGAAAGTGAAAGAGGAGTGAAAGAGGAGAGTGAAAAAGTTGGCTTAAAACTCAACATTCAGAAAACTAAGATCATGGCATCCGGCCCCATCACTTCATGAAAAATAAATGGGGAAACAGTGGAAACAGTGGCTGACTTTATTTTTCTGGGCTCCAAGATTGCTGCAGATGGTGACTGCAGCCATGAAATTAAAAGACGCTTAATCCTTGGAAGGAAAGTTATGACCAACCTAGACAGTACCCTTGCCTGGCAAATCCCATGGACGGAGGAGCCTGGTGGGCTGCAGTCCATGAGGTCGCTAGGAGTCAGACAGGACTGAGTGACTTCACTTTCACTTTTCACTTTCATGCACTGGAGAAAGAAATGGCAACCCACTCCAGTGTTCTTGCCTGGAGAATCCCAGGGACGGGGGAGCCTGTTAAGCTGCCGTCTATGGGGTCACACAGAGTCGGACACAACTGAAGCAACTTAGCAGCAGCAGCAGGCAGCATATTAAAAAGCAGAGACATTACTTTGCCAACAAAGGTCTGTCTAGTCAAGGTAAGTCAAGGTTACGGAGAAGGCAATGGCAACCCACTCCAGTACTCTTGCCTGGAAAATCTCATGGTTGGAGGAGCCTGGTAGGCTGCAGTCCATGGGGTCACGAAGAGTCGGACACAGCTGAGTGACTTCACTCTCACTTTTCACTTTTATGCATTGGAGAAGGAAATGGCAACCCACTCCAGTGTTCTTGCTTGGAGAATCCCAGGGACGGGGGGAACCTGGTGGGCTGCCATCTCTGGAGTTGCACAGAGTCGGACACGACTGAAGTGACTTAGCAGTAGCAGTCAAAGTTATAGTCTTTCCAGTGGCTTGTATGGATGTGAGAGTTGGACTATAAAGAAAGTCGAGCGCCAAAGAATTGACGCTTTTGAACTGTGTTGTTGGAGAAGACTCTTGAGAGTCTCTTGGACTGCAAGGAGATCCAACCAGTCCATCCTAAAGGAGATCAGTCCTGGGTATTCATTGGAAGGACTGATGTTGAAGCTGAAATTCCAATACTTTGGCCACCTGATGTGAAGAGCTGACTCATTAGAAAAGACCCTGATGCTGGGAAAGATTGAGGGCAGGAGGAGAAGGGGATGACAGAGGATGAGATGGTTGGATGGCATCACCAACTCAGTGGACATTGTTTGGGTGAACTCCGGGAGTTGGTGATGGACAGGAAGCCCTGGCTTGCTGCAGTTCACGGGGTCACAGAGTTGAACACGACTGAGCGACTGAACTGAATACAATAATACAATGAAATTAACAACAGAAATAAAACTGCAAAGATCACAAAAATATGGAAATTAAACAAAAGACTCCTAAATACCTATTGGATCAAAGACAGAATCACAAGAAAAATTAGAAGACACTATGAGAAACATGAAAAAAAATAGATAAAACTTGTGGATGTAGAAAAAGCAACGTTTACAGAGAAATTTATAGCTGTAAATACTTATTTTTAAAAAGAAGGCCTCAAAGTAACAGCTTAACCTTTCATCTTAGAAAACTAGAAAAAAGAGTAAGTAATGCAAAGCAAGCAGAAAGAAGGAAATGAGAACAATTAGGCAGAAATAAAATAGAAAACAGAATAATAAAGAATATAAATATAACCAAAAGTTGATTCCTTGAAAAGACCAAACTGACAAACCTTGAGACTTCCCTGGTGGTCGTGTGGCTAAGACTCTGTGCTCCCAATGCAGGGGAACCAAGTTCAATCCCTGGTCAAGGAATTAGATCCTGCATGTCTCAACCAAAGATTCATTGCACCCAAATAAATAAACAAAAATAAATATGAAAAACATTTTTTAAAACTGACAAAACTTTAGCTAAACTGACAAAAAAAAAATCGGGACAGAGAGAAGATTTAAACTCCAAAAATAAGAAATGAAAGAAAAGAAGCACTAAGGATTACAGGAAACACTATAAGATTATCCACAATCACTGCAGATGGTGACTGCGGCCATGAAATTAAAAGATGCCTACTCCTTGGAAGAAAAGCTATGACCAACCTAGACAGCATATTAAAAAGCAGAGACATTACTTTGCCAACAAAGGTCCATCTAGCCAAAGCTATGGTTTTTCCAGTAGTCATGTATAGATGTGAGAGTTGGACCATAAAGAAACCTGAGCACCAAAGAACTGATGCTTTTGAACTGTGGTGCTGGAGAAGACTCTTGAGAGTCCCTTGGACTGCAAGGAGATCCAACCAGTCCATCCTAAAGGAAATCAGTCCTGAATATTCATTGGAAGGACTGATGCTTAAGCTGAAACTACAATCCTTTGACCACCTGACGCAAAGAGCTGACTCCTTAGAAAAGACCCTGATGCTGGGAAAGACTGAAGGCAGGAGAAGAAGGAGACGACAGAAGATGAGATGGTTGGATGGCATCACTGACTCGATGGACATCAGTTTGAGCAAGCTCCAGGAGTTGGTGATGGACAGAGAAGCCTGGCGTCCTGCAGACCATGGGGTCAAAAAGGGTTGGATACAACTGAGAGACTGACTGACAAGAGAGTAACATGAAAAAGCCACATGCTGAAAATTTAGATAACTACCATACAGCAGACAAACGCCTAGAAAGACACAACCAGCAAAACTGACTCAAGTGAAAATAAAAAAACTGAATAGACATAACAAACGGATTGAATGAGTAATTTAGAAGCTTACCACAAAGAAAAGCAAGGCTCACATGGCTATGCTGATAATTTATACTGAACATGTAAAAACCCATTAATATCAATGCTTCATAAACTCCTAATTCATACTATGAAATCAAATATCCTTATAACAAAACCAAAAGACATCACAAAAAAACTACGGGCCATTATTACCTATGAATACAGATGCAAAAATCCTCAACAAAATATTAGCATACTGAATTCAGCAACATACTACAAAGGAATATACACAGTGACCAAGAGGGATCTTCCCCCTCACAATGCAAGATTGATGCCACATCCAAAACTCAATCAATATACTGTATCACTATAATAAAAGGTAGAAAAAAAAAACAGGATCAATAGGAAAACAACTTACAAAAGCCAACATCCTTCCATGATATTAGCATTCTAAATAGAACTCAGAGAGCATCATACACAGTAACACAATAATAAAGTACTGAATGCTTTCTCCTTAGGATAAGGATCAAGAAAAGGATGCCAGCCCTAACCACTTACATTCAAGATTGTACTAGAGGTTCTGGTCATGGCAATTAGGGAAGGAGAAGAAATAAAAGACATTCAAATTGAAAAGGAAGAAGTAAAACTAACTCTGAATATTCAGAGATGATATAGTCACCCCTGAGGCTTCCCAAGTGGTACACTTATAAAGAATCCACCTGCTAATGCAGGAGATGCAAGAGATGAAGGTTCGACCCCTGAGTTGGGAAGATCCCCTGGAGGAGGAAATGGCAACCCACTCCAGTATTCTTGCCTGGAAAATTCCATGGACAGAAGAATCTGGTAGGCTGAAGTACATAGGGTCGAAAAGAGTCAAACACGACTAAGTGACTGAACACACACACACACACACACACACACACACACACACACACACACACGATCCTAAGAAACACACACATACATTAGAATGAATGAGTTCAGCAAAGTTGCAAGATACAATCTCAATATAAAAAAATCAACTGTTTTGAATGCTTCCTTCTATTGCTCTTCTGGAGACTGGAGGGAGAGAAATAAATGTTAGTTAAATGTTAAAAAAAAAAAATCAACTGTAATTATAATCACTAGGAGTGACCAAGATAAACATGATTAATTGCATTAATACCATCAAAAAGAATAAGATGCTTAGAAATCAATTTAACCAAAAAGTGCAAGACTTGTTAAAATGAAAACTACAATACATAGCTGAAAGAAATTAAAGAGGTAAATAAAACGGAGGAGACTTCTCTGGTGGCCCAGTGGTTAAGACTCCACCCTCCACTGCAAGGGGTTTTGGGTGAGATCTGTGATTAGGGGAACTAGGATCCCACATGCTGTGCAGCCAAAAATGTAAAATAA
Organism: Nanger dama; assembly: GCA_917880005.1. NCBI lineage: Eukaryota > Metazoa > Chordata > Mammalia > Artiodactyla > Bovidae > Nanger > Nanger dama. The sequence continues at coordinate 4,345,979 of CAKJTW010000075.1, forward strand.
AATAAAGAACTGCTTTAAATAAGGGGGAAAAGGAAAGATAGTCCATGTTCATGGCTTGGAAAACTTAATACTGTTAAGATAGAAATACTCTCCATTTACTACAGAGTTAACCAAATTAAAAAAATAAAAATAAAATAGAAGGCTGTTTCAGAAAGTAACTAATGTCACTTTTTACATGAAAACGGACCCAGAATGATTCAAACTATCTTGAAGCAGAACACGCCAGAGACTTCATAACTTCAAAACTTTCTACCAAGCTATAGTAAAGAAAGTTTGGTAGTGGTATAATATATAAATCAATGGACCAGAATTCATACTAAAAAATAAAACCTTACATTTATGTTCAATTGATCTTAAAAAGAAAATGTAAAGAGAATTCAAGAGAGAATAATCTTTTCAACAAATGGCATTAGAACAACTGAATAGCCACATGTAAAAGAATGAAGCTAGACCCTTTTCTTACATCACAAACAAAAATTAACCCAAAGTGAACCACAGACCTAAATGTATGAGATAAAACTTTCAGAAGAAAACATAGGAATAAACCTTTACCACAAAAAAACCTAAGTGAATTCTCACATGTGACACCAAAAGCATAAGCAACAAAAGTAAAAAGACTGAACTTCATCAAAAATTTTAAACATTTATGGTTCAAATGACCTAATCAAGAAAATAAAAAAAGTTCACAGATTGGGAGAAAATATTTGTAAGTCACATATCTGATAAGGAAACTATACGTAGGATTTACAAAGAACCCTTACAACTCAACAATAAAAAGACAAATCCAATTAAAACACAAGCAAGCAATTTGAATATACATTTCTTCAAAGAAGATACATAAACGGCCAATAAGCACATGAAAAGATACTCAACATAATCAGTCATTAGGGAAATACAAGATCAAAACCAAATCAATGAAATGCCATTTTCTACTCATTAAAGTAGGGGTTCCCAGATGGTATACTGACAAAGAATCCACCTGCCAGTGTAGGAGATGCAAGAGATGAGGGTTCAAGTCCTGAGTTGGGAAGATCTCCTGAAGGAGGAAATGGCAACCCACTCCAGTATTCTTGCCTGGAAAATTCCATGGACAGAAGAACCTGGTGGGTTAGAATTCATGGAGTTGGAAAGAGTCAAACATGACTAAACACACTAAAGTCGAAAGAAGGCAATGACAAGTATTGACAAGCATGGGAAAAATTAGAACCCTCATTCCGTCCTGGTGAGACTATAAAACATGTGAACTGACAAAACATGGTCCACTGGAGAAGGGAATGGCAAACCACTTCAGTATCCGTGCCTTGAGAACCCCATGAACAGTACAAAGGCAAAAACACAGGCCACTGAAAGATGAACGCCCCAGGTCGGGAGGTGCGCAATATGCTATTGCAGAGGAGTGGACAAATAGCCCCAGAAAGAACGAAGAGGCTGAACCAAAGTGAAAACAACGCTCAGCTGTGGATGTGACTGGTGATGGAAGTAAAACCCAATGCTATAAGGAACAATACTGCATAGGAAGCTGGAATGTCAGGTCCATGAATCAAGGTAAATTGGAAGTGGTCAAACAGGAGATGGCAAGAGTGAACATTGACATTTCAGGAATCAGTGAACTAAAATGGACCAGAATGGGCAAATTTAATTCAGATGACCATTATATCTACTACTGTGGGCATGAATCCCTTAGAAGAAATAAAGTAGCCCTCATAGTCAACAAAAAGTCCGAAATGCAGTGCTTGGCTACAATCTCAAAAACAACAGAATGATCTCTGTTTGTTTCCAAGGCAAACCATTCAATATCACAGTAATCCAAGTCTATGTCCCAACCACTAATGCTAAAGAACATGAAGTTGAACAGTCCAATGAAGACCTACAAGACCTTCTAGAACTAACAGCAAAAAAGATGTGCTTTTTGCAAAAGTAGGAAGTCAAGAGATATTTGGAGTAACAGGCAAGTTTGGCCTAGGAGTTCAAAATGAAAGAGCACAAAGGTTGACAGAGTTTTGCCAAGGAAACACATTGGTCATAGCAAACACCCTCTTCCAACAACACAAGAGACGACTCTATGCATGGACATCACCAGATAGTCAATACCGAAATCAGATTGATTATATTCTTCACAGCCAAAGATGGACAACCCCTATACATTCAGCAAAATGAGACCAGGAGTTGACTGGCTCAGATTATGAACTCATTGCCAAATTCAGACTTAAACTGAAGAAACTAAGGAAAACCACTAGACCATCCAGGTATGATCTAAATCAAAACCCGTATGACTATACAGAAGAAGTGACAAATAGATTCAAGGTATTAGTCTGAGTAAACTCCAGGAGTTGGTGATGGACAGGGAGGCCTGGCATGTTGCAGTCCGTGGAGTAGCAAAGAGTAGGACAGGACTGAGCGACTGAACTGAACTGAACTGATTAGATCTGACAGACAGAGGGCCTGAAGAACTATGAGTGGAGGGTAGTGATATTTGTACAGAAGGCACTGATCAAAACTACCCCCAAGAAAAAGAAAGGCAAAATGGTTGTCGGAGGAGGCTGTACAAGTAGCTGAGAAAAGAAGAGAAGCTAAAGGCAAAGGAGAAAAGGAAAGATATGCCCATCTGAATGCACAGTTCCAAAGAATAGCAAGGAGAGATAAGAAAGCCTTCCTCAGTGATCAATACAAAGAAACAGAGGAAAACAATAGAATGGGAAAGACTAGAGATCTCTTTAAGAACATTAGAGATACCAAGGGAACAATTTCATGCAAAGATTAGCATAATAAAGGACAGAATCGGTATGGACCTAGGAGAAGCAGAAGATGCTAAGAAGAAGTGGCAAGAATACACAGAAAAGCTATATAAAAAGATCTTAATGACCCAGATAACCACGATGGTGTGATCACTCACGTAGAGCCAGACATCATGCAGTAGGAAGTTGGGTGGGCCTTAGGAAGCATCACTATGAACAAAGCTAGTGAAGGTGGTGGAATTCCAGCTGAGCTGGAATTTAAAATAGAAGTTAAATAAGCAGGGTGAAAATATACAGCCTTGATGTACTCCTTTCCCAATTTAGAACCAGTCCATTGTTCCATGTCCAGTTCTGATTTCTGCTTCTTGACTTGCATAGAGATTTCTCAGGAGACAGGTCAGGTAGTCTGGTATTCCCATCTCTTTAGGAATTTTCCACGGTTTGTTGTGATCCACACAGTCCAGACGTTAGCGTAATCAATGAAGCAGAAGTAGATATTTTTCTGGAATTCTCTTGCTTTTTCTATGATCCAACGAATGTTGGCAATTTGATCTCTGGTTCCTCTGCCTTTTCTAAATCCAGCTTCAACATCTGGAAGTTCTCAGTTCATGTACGGTTGAAGCCTGGCTTGGAGAATTTTGAGCACTACTTTGCTAGTATGTGAGATGAATGCAGTTGTGCAGTAGTTTGAACATTCTCTGGCATTGCCTTTCTTTGGGATTGGAATGAAAACAGATCTTTTCTAGTCTGTGGCCACTGTTGAGTTTTCCAAATTTGCTGGCATATTGAGTGCAGCATTCTCAAGCATTATCTTTCAGGATTTGAAATGGCTCAGCTGGAATTCTATCACCTCCACTTGCTTTGTTCATAGTGATACTTCCTAAGGCCCACCTGACTTCGGACTCCAGAATGTCTGGTGAGTGATCACACCATCATGGTTATTTAAGAGCTTTTTAAATAGTTCTTCTGTGTATTCTTGCCACCTTTTCTTAATATCTTCTTTTGTTAGGTCCATACCATTTCTGTCCTTTATTGTACCCATCTTTGCATGAAATGTTCCCTTGGTATCTCTAATTTTCTTAAAAAGATCTCTAGTCTTTCCCATGCTATTGTTTTCCTCTATTTATTTGCATTGATCACTTATCTCTCCTTGCTGTTCTTTGAAACTCTGCATTCAGATGGATACATCTTTCCTGTTCTCCTTTGCCTTTAGCTTCTCGGTACATTTATACGTTTCTAAATAAAAACTTTCATCTTCACAAAAATTAGTACACAAATGATCACAGTAGCATTATTCCTGACCACCAAAATGTGTAAATACTGCAATATCCATCAAATGAATGGATTTAATGTTGTATACCTTCCAATGAAAAAATATTAAATCACAAAGGGGAATGAAGTACTGATACATTCTACAACAATGGATGAACCTAGAAAACAGTAGGCTAAGCGTAAGAAGTTGATCTCAGGAGACCAAGTGTTATTCCATTTATACGAAATTTCCAGAGTAGGTAAATCTATACAGATGGAAGTTTGCTTAGTGGTTGCCAGGGGATGAGGAAGGAGAGAATGTGGAATGACTGCTAACCACTGTGGAGTTTCTTTTTAGAGTGATGAAAATATTCTATAGTTAAAAATACATACACAACTCTGTGAATATACTAAAAAAAAACCAACCACTGAATTACATACTTTCAAAACATGAATTTACTACCTATGAAATTGACACAATCACTCATACATTTAAGTGTAGTATCATATAGACCACCTGACCAGAATCTGTACACAGGTCAGGAAGCAACAGTTAGAACTGGACATGGAACAACAGACTGGTTCCAAATAGGAAAAGAAGTACGTCAAGGCTGTATATTGTTACCCTGCTTATTTAACTTCTATGCAGAGTATATCATGAAAAACGCTAGACTGGAAGAAACACAAGCTGGACTCAAGATTGCCAGGAAAAATATCAATAACCTCAGATATGCAGATGACACCACCCTTATGGCAGAAAGTGAAGAGGAACTAAAAAGCCTCTTGATGAAAGTGAAAGAGGAGAGGGAAAAAGTTGGCTTAAAGCTCAACATTCAGAAAACAAAGATCATGGCATCCGGTCCCATCACTTCATGGGAAATAGATGGGGAAACAGTGGAAACAGTGTCAGACTTTATTTCTTTGGGCTCCAAAATCACTGCAGATAGTGACTGCAGCCATGAAGTTAAAAAACTCTTGCTCCTTGGAAGAAATGCTATGACCAACCTATAGAGCATATTAAAAAGCAGAGACCTTACTTTACCAACAAAGGCCTGTCTAGTCAAAGCTATGATTTTTCCAGTAGTCATGTATAGATGTGACAGTTGGACTATAAAGAAAGCTAAGCAAAGAAGAATTGATGCTTTTGAACTGTGGTGTTGGAGAAGACTCTTGAGAGTTCCCTTGGACTGCAAGGAGATCCAACCAGTCCATTCTAAAGGAGATCGGTCCTGGGTGTTCTTTGGAAGGAATGATGCTAAAGCTGAAACTCTAGTACTCTGACCACCTGACGTGAAGAACTGACTCACTGGAAAAGACTCTGATGCTGGGAAAGATAGAAGACAGTAGGATAAAGGGATGACAGAGAATGATATGGTTGAATGGCATCACTGACACAATGGACATGAGCTTGAGTAAGCTCTGGGAGTTGGTGATGGACAGGGAAGCCTGGCATGCTGCAGTCCACAGGGTCGCAAAGAGTTGGACACAGCTGAGAGACTGGACTGACTGACTGCAGCCCAAAATAAAACTATTATGCAGTCAATAAGAACTAAAATGATGCTTAAGCAGAGGAATGTGTGTGTGTGCTCACTCATGTCCGACTCTTTGCCACCTCATGCACTGAAGCCCACCAGGCTCCTCTGTCCATGGGATTCTCCAAGCAAGAATACTGGAATGGGTTGCCATTTCCTTCTCCAGAGGATCTTCATGACCCAGGGACTGACCTTACATCTCTTCGGTCCCCTGCATTGGCAAGCAGATTCTTTACCACTAGTGCCACCTGGGAAGCACAGGAATTATACATATTCAATTATACATAATTAAAGTGGTTCCTATGGGAAAGCATCTCAGAAGATGGAATGGGAGCATGCTACCCATTACACACAAACACTCCATGTATAAACTATTTACTCTGTACCCAACCTAGGGAGAAATGAAAAAAAAAAAAAAAAAAAAAAAAATCCTGGAGCAAAACTATCCTGATAGCCAGTCTCTAAGATAGCGTCCTATGATCCCCCACTTGTTGGTATTCACAATCTCTATAGTTCCCTCTCACACTACCAGTTTGATCTATGTGATTATTAGAAAAGATGGTATGTCACTTCAGAAATTATGTTATTAAAGAACCAGGGTCTCTTAGAAAGAAAGCCAGTTGCCATGTCATGAGCTGCCTTATGGAAGTGGCAAGGAACTGACTTGCCAAGAAGCACATGCGTGAGCTTAGAAATGGATTCTCCGGCTGTGATGACCCTTGACTCCAACTTGTGGGACACCCTGAACTAGAACCACACGGCTGAAGCATTCCCAATCCCTGACCTTCAGAAACTGTATGAGAAAAACATTTTTTAAGCTGCTTTGGTTTTGAGACAAATCTGTTATATGAACCATAGTTGATTAATACAACTTTAAAAAAATGATAAGGTCTTGAAAACTAATAGAATGACTAGGGGAAAAAGTGAGTATCAGGGGAAAAAACATGAATATTTCTAAGAGAAGATGTAGTGTAATTGCCTGACATTAATCATCTGATTGCCAAGCAGCATCCACTTCAAAAGTCCAGCCTGAATAAAAGTATCCCTGCAGAACTGGCCACAGTGGCACGGTCAGCTCCTGGTCAGCTGTACTGCAAAACAACAAGGCAAGGAACTAGCCTGCCTCCACACATGAAGGTCCCGATTTCAAAAAGCCCTGGTAACCTAGATAAATGACTGTCTGAGTGACCCTACTTCTCCATTCCTGCACCCTAATCCCAGCTATTGCTTTAAACTAGCCAATGAAGACAGAGCACACGAAATTCTAGACACCTAGCCCTCAGACCCTAATCAAGGCAAACCCAGGTGCACCCCCTCTCTCCCTCTGTGTCTCTCTCTGCCTCTGACCTCACTGCGTAGCCCCTGGGTGTACCACGCACCCTTCAGGATCTGTGAGTAATGAATCTTGTTTCTCAGAGTCCCCTGATGGTTTCTGCTGAAGTACATCCTGAGGTCATAATTAGAATGGTTGGTTCAGCCATGAACCTGGGGCGGGGGGGCGGGGGTGGGGGAGGCGGTGCGGGAGGCCTTTGGAACACACCAGAGTAACCCTGGCCAGAATTCTTCAACTGTTTCCACAGCCACTCACCTGTGTGCAGAGGGTTCAAGAAGAAAGAAATGAGAAAACTGTAGAAGAAGCCTTAGAGGAAACAGTACCAGATGTCTGTGCATTACCAAAGTAACCAGAATAAACCAAAACCTAACAGCTGGAAAGTCACACTAAACATGACTTCCCAGTCCCATTAGACTAGTGACCTTTCTCCAAAGCGCCTTATAAACAGTTTCCTTTCACAGGAGAACACCCCAAATTGGAGCCAAAGCTCCCCAGGCTGGACAAGGTCAAAAAGGCTCTGGCGGGGACTCTGATGTCAGGCTGTTCTGGGGAAATTGTTATTTGAGCACTTAATTTACAAAGGAGAGTAGTGTCTATTAGAAAGTCAATCAACTTATTCCCTACAGTCACAATTATCGGAGGCTACTGTAGGGGAAATCAGAATTGGATGCCTCAAGTTCAGGGGAACCCCTGGGCCTGTTTATTATCAGAGTGTTCCTCTCCTTCTGATTGCCAGATTAATTGCGAGCCATTCAGGGGCCATTGCTTTTCTGATCTTAACATATCTAAACATACCTAATATATGCCCCAAAGATCGTTCCTTTGGGACAGATGAAGTATTTCCCATTTTTATAAGCTTTATAACATCAAAACACAAAAGACGCACATAATGCCAACAAAAATGGTATGAACAGATTCTAGCATCGATGCATACAGATGAATCGATTCCCAAATCAGGTAAATAAATTTAACCTACAAAACAAATGAACTAATTTCAACTAGGCTACCCAGCCGTACAAGAACTAGCTCCCCAATGAACCAGTTCCAACTGAACCAATTCCCAAATCAGACAAAGAAATTTACCCTACTCAACAAATAAACTAATTCAAACTAGGGTGGGCTTGCCCCACAAGAACTAGTTCCCCAGTGAACCGGTTCAGGGTAGCGTCCAACACTTCCCTTCTCCAACAGGGTACCCCAACCAAATTGGCTTGTCCCATGAAGGAAAAGCCCAACTTTAGAGGAGAATACGTTCCCGGACACCGAAGCGACTTATCCTCCAAAATCAAGCCTATCGCTCTTAACACAAAAGAACACATAAAACAAGCAGACCAACTGAACCCACTACCAAACTGCAGACTTATAGAGGGAAGGCAATCAAGGCTTCAGTGGACAGCGCGAGGGCAACCGAGGTGTCAGGGGACAGTGGGAAAGAAGTAGAAACTTCAGAGGACAGCAATCAGGAGGTGGCAACAAGAGTAACAGATCCAAAACAAAGGCTAGAAATGGAGTTTTAATAAAGCATTTGGACAGTAACTCGAAGTAGAGGATTTATTTGCCAAAACAGAGCTATGTTCAGCAACGTGGAACTGAACATTATTTTCCATACAAAGTTAAAAGCACACTGTATTTCCTTCCTAACCACTTGCCCAGCCCCCATCTCTTCGAGAAAGAAAAGCTTCATCTAAATTATTTCATCTGATTGATGACTGTCATTTATAACTTTATTGCTACTTCCGTCTTGGGTATTCCTCTGGAAAAGGTTTATGGATTCATTACATATTCTAATGTATTGTTTATAGATTATAAGATAAAGTCAAGCATGTATCTGCTAATACTGAAGTTGACCTGCCTTTATACTTAGAAATGTCTCTTAATAGTAGGCTTCCCTGATGGCTCAGCTGGTAAAAACTCTCCTGCAATACAGGATCCCTGGGTCAGGAAGATCCCCTGGAGAAGGAAATGGCAACCCACTTCAGTAATCTTGCCTGGAGAATTCCATGAACAGAGGAGCCTGGCAGGCTACAGTCCATGGGGTTGCAAAGAGTCAGGCATGACTGAGCAACTATCACTCACTCACACTACAAACAAAATCGAGTCCGTCAACCCTAGAAGTTTATCAGTCCCTTGTCTCAACTGCCAAGAGCTGGGGGCAGCTGGTGTTGCTTCAGGGAATCTTGAAGGAAAGAACCTCAGGACAGTCCTAGCAGCTGCTAGGGTCTTGCCCCAGTCCTCCTTGACCAGGGCCAGCTAGCCCCAAGCAGCTAGGCTCCCGGCTGGCTTGCCAAATTGTTACTAAATCCTAGCTCTCTCTGCTCTCCAAACAGGTTGATGAATTCTAGACAGGAGTTGTTGAGGAAAGGAAATACACTTTTCGGAAAGCAGCTGAGGAGACGATCGCAGGCCAGCACCTCAAAATAACCAATTTTCGGGGTCTGGATGCCAGGTTCTTTTATAGATCATTGATGGGCACAGGTGAGGAAGCCAAGTAAAAGGCCATTAATCTTGCACACATCTCCTAGAAAAGCAGTGAAGTAGCGCAGTCGTGTCCGACTCTTTGCGACCCCGTGGACTGTAGCCCACCAGACTCCTCCGTCCATGGGAAAAGCAGGGATGTGTTAAATTTCTTCCTCCCTGCCATCTACAGGTAGACAAAGTTCTGAACAAAGGAACTTTAGTTAACAGTCAGGTAGAGGGGCAGGATTCTCTGAGGCAAGGTATTAAGTATGATTATAATAACAAAAGCAAGTCAAAGAAACAATTCCAACATGGAGTAAGAACTGACTTCTTTGCAACCGGGGCAGAAGAGGCATCGCAGCACGGACGAAGGTCTCCTAGACCCCCGACACTGCTGTCATGGTTCGACCAGGCAGAAACCCTGAACACCAGCGAGGCTCATGCCAAACCGCTGCCCCAAGGCAGCGACCCTCGCTCTCCAGGAAGGCGGCCAGACGCAGGCGGCGTCCATTCCACAAACTTCCACCAGTCCAGAGCCGGCCACACGCGCCCCGCGGTCCCTCCAACATACGGAGACCAGGGAGACGGCGCCCACAAGCCCCACAGCCTACCTTAGGGCCTCGAGACAGGCCCCCACGGGGCATCTCCAGGAGCTCCCCCTCCTCAAGGGTGCACCGCCCTCTGAAGGCCCCGGAAGGCCGTGAGTCGCAGAACCAACTCGGCGCGCCGAGTGCTGCGACTGGCGGACTTTCGGGTAGGGGGTGGGGTTTCCTCGGACGCACCGCCCTACAAGCGCGAGCTTTGCGATTGCTAGATGTTCCGGCTGGGGGTGGGGCTTCTCCGGCGCACCGCCCCCCAACACCCGGCGCGCGCCTTGCCCTACATTGGAGATTAGCATGATGCTCGCGGGGGGCGTAGTGTTCCTGCTACTCGCGTCCCCTGGCGCTGACCTGAACCGTGGCGTCTGGGAACCGGCACGGGCAACAGCTCCGGGGACGGATTTTCTGCGCTGCGGCCCCAGTCTGTGGCTGGGCCCGGATCAACGGAGCACGCGCAGCCTCGGGGTCGGCTCCTGGCCAGGGAGCTGCTGAAAAGCCCTCAGGGGGTTTTCCGAATAAAGCTCGTCCGGGGTGTGCATTGTCAGGCAAGGACCAACATTAATAATAAGGACCAAAATTAAAAATAATGATAACCCCAAGTGGGCTATGAATTCAGCAAGCGGTGCTTAGGGAATGGTAGTAGCCGTGGGTAGCCGAAGAAAAGGGTCTTATTGCCCCATCTGCCGAGGCGGAGGCAGGGATGGGGTCGGGTTGGGGCTTAGTATACAGAGCAGTTTTCAAGTTGTGAGACGCCAGAATCCCCGGGGACCTGCTACAGGCAGTGACTGGGTCTCGGATTCGGAAGGTCCGGACTGGGGCCGGAGAACTTGCATTTTTGACAGGTTCTCAGGTGACGTTGCTGCCATCCCGCGTCATTTTGAGAACCGCAGGCAGAGCCCTTTCTTAGACCCTGCAAATGAGTTCGCTTAAGTGTTTTCAACACTTGGAGGCAGAGATTTTAAAGGAAATGTAATGGGAAAGGGGGTTGGGGAAATAATTAGGTTACAAACTCACCAGGCAGGCTGTTGTCTAAAGTTGCCTATTGTAGAAAAAACGACAATAGTGACTTGAAAAGCGTCAGCCTGGGAAGGAGGAAAGGATTCCCTATTTGTACCCTCATAACTGTGGAAAATTCTGAGAGAGAGGAATACCAGACCACCTGACCTGCCTATATGAGAAGCCTATATGCAGGTGGTCAGGAAGCAACAGTTAGAACTGGACATGGAACAAAAGACTGGTTCCAAATAGGAGTTCGTCAAGGCTGTATATTGTCACCCTGCTTATTTAACTTCTATGCAGAGTACATCATGAGAAACCCTGGGCTGGAAGAAGCACAAGCTGGATTCAAGAATGCTGGGAGAAATACCAATAACCTCAGATATGCAGATGACACTACCCTTATGGCAGAAAGTGAAGAGGAACTAAAAAGCCTCTTGATGAAAGAGAAAGAAGAGAGTTAAAAAGTTGGCTTAAAGCTCAACATTCAGAAAACGAAGATCATGGCATCTGGTCCCATCACTTCATAGGAAATAGATGGGGAAACAGTGGAAACAGTGTCAGACTTTATTTTGGGGGCTCCAAAATCACTGCAGATGGTGACTGCAGCAATGAAATTAAAAGACGCTTACTCCTTGGAAGGAAAGTTATGACCAACCTAGATAGCATATTCAGAAGCATAGACTTTGCCAACAAAGGTCCATCTAGTCAAGGCTCTGGTTTTTCCAGTAGTCACGTATGGGTGTGAGAGTTGGACTGTGAAGAAAGCTGAGCGCCAAAGAATTGATGCTTTTGAACTGTGGTGTTGAAGAAGACTCTTAAGAGTCCCTTGGACTGCAAGGAGATCCAATCAGTCCATTCAGAAGGAGATCAGCCCTGGGATTTCTTTGGAAGGAATGATACTAAAGCTGAAACTCCAGTACTTTGGCCACCTCATGCGAAGAGCTGACTCATTGGAAAAGACTGATGCTGGGAGGGATTGGGGGCAGGAGGAGAAGGGGACGACAGAGGATGAGATGGCTGGATGGCATCACGGACTCGATGGACATGAGTTTGAATGAACTCCAGGAGTTGGTGATGGACAGGGAGGCCTGGTGTGCTGTGATTCATGGGGTTGCAAAGAGTCGGACACGACTGAGCGACTGAACTGAACTGAACTGAACTTGGCGGAAGTGGAGTTTGGTTTTCTGCTCTAAAAGCACTTTCTCATGCCTCTGTAAGAATACCAATATTTTGCACTTGATCCATTTTCCGTCTTTCCTGCCTAGTCCCTATTTTTTCAACATATTGCATTTGAGTTTCACTCACTAAAGCACAAATGCTTTGTATAAAGATGTCCACACTGCAATTTTTGAAAAAGAAAGAAACATATTAGCTCTAGGTAGACATTTCTACTGGGACTTCCCTGGTGGCTCAGCGGAAAGAATTTGCCTGCAACGCAAGAGAGCCAAGAGACACAGTTTTGATCCCTGGGTTGAGAAGATCACCTGGAGTAAAATATTAACCTGCTCCAGAATTCTTGCCTGGAAAATTCCATGAACAGAGCAGCCTGGTAGGCTACAGTCCATGAGCACACACACACACACAGAGATATTGCTAATACTACTATTGTCAACACTTAGCATAAGATAAACTGAACTCTAAATGTAGCTAGTTTAGGATTTAGAATATTGGGCCTCTGACTGGGACACCACACAAATAGGCCAAATGACACAGCTCAGCCATCTCACTGTGTCTTTCTTGGCTCTCAACTTAAAAGTTGCAAACAGACCGCTTCCTGATGCTTGAACTAAAGTCACATTGCACTAACTTCTGGTCATTGTCACTTGAATGTCTGAGAGACTCTTTAACCTAAATTCTTCTCTTCCGAAAATAGCTTCCTTTTCTGAAATCTCCATCTCAGTGGTGGCACTGACATCCAGCCAGTAGCTCATACTGAAACTGTCACTCATACCAGACTCTGACAGCTAAAGGATCATTGTCTCGATTCACCTCTGTGTTTGTTTCAGAAGCATCTGATATTCGACAGATTCTTTGCAGCTGAACTTTCAGAGGTATGTAGTGATCAACTGCTCCAAACTGGCTCTAACTTGACCACAAGAATGTACCTCTGAAGAGGAGACTTGGAGGTGTCCAGAAGTTACCATTGCTTCATTACCATGTTAAGATCTCCATCCAAGGACTGGGGTGGAGACATGTACTCTGCCAGGCACAGTTCATGCTGCATGCAAGCCCTGGCTGCTCCACACACCAACCCCCTGCCCCACCTGGCTGCCCTCAGAAATCTCCAGTGGTTTAGTCACTAAGTCGTGTCTGACTCTTGCAACCTCATGGACAGTAGCTTGCCAGGCTTCTCTGTCCAACGGTTCCTCCAGGCAAGAATACTGGAGAGGATTGCCGTTTCCTTCTACAGGGGATTGTCCCTATCCAGGAATCAAACCTGGGTCTCCTGCATTGCAGGCTGATTCCAACTGAGCTATGAGGGAAGCCCTTCCTAGAACCCCACTAACAAGTCTGCCTCCTACCCCTTAAACTTCTCTTCAGTTCAGTCGCTCAGTCATGTCCAACTCTGTGACCCCTTGGACTGCAGCACACCAGACCTCCCTGTCCATCACCAACTCCCTGAGTTTACTCAAACTCATGTCCATTGAGTCAGCGATGCCATCCAACCATCTCATACTCTGTCATCCCCTTCTCCCACCTTCAATCTTTTCCAGCATCAGTCTTTTCGAATGAGTCAGTTCTTTACATCAGATCGCCAAAGTATTGGAGTTTCAGCTTCAGCATCAGTCCTTTCAATGAATATTCAGGACTGATTTCCTTCAGGATGGACTGATTGTATCTCCTTGCTCTCCAAGGAATTCTCAAGAGTCTTCTCCAACACCACAGTTAAAAGCATCAATTCTTTGGCACTCAGCCTTCTTTACGGTCCAACGCTCAAATTCATACATGACTACTGGAAAAACATTAGTTTTAACTATATGGTTAAAGTTATAACTTATGCTGTCTAGGTTTGTCATAGCTTTTCAAGGAGTAAGCATTTTTTAATTTCATGGCTGCAGTCACTGTCTGCAGTGATTTTGGATCCTAATAAAATAAAATTCGTCTGTTTCAACTTTTTCCCCATCTATTTGCCATGGAGTGATGGGACTGGATACCATGATGTTCATTTTTTGAATGTTGAGTTTCAAGCCAGCTTTTTGGTCTCCTCTTTTCACCTTCATCAAGAGGCTCTTTAGTTCCTCTTCACTTTCTGCTGTTACAGTGGTATCATCTACATATTTGAGGTGTTGATATTTCTCCTGGCGATCTTGTTTCCAGTGTGTGATTCACCCAGTCTGGCATTTTGCATGATGTACTCTGCATAGAAGTTAAATAAGCAGGGTGACAATATATAGCCTTATCAAAATCCTTTTCCAACTTTGAACCAGTCTATTTTTCCATGTCCGGTTCTGTTGCTTCTTGATCTGCATACAGGTTTCTGAGGAGACAAGTCAGGTGGTCTGTTATTCCCATCTTTTTAAGAATTTTCCACGGTTTGTTGTGAACCACACAAAGACTTTAGCATAGTCAATGAAGCAGAAGTAGATGTTTTTCTGGAATTACCTTGCTTTATCTATGATCCAGCGGGTGTTGGCAATTTGATCTCTGGTTCCTCTGCCTTTTCTAAAACCAGCTTGAATATCTGGAAGTTCTTGTTTCACATATTGTTGAAGCCTAGTTTGAAGGATTTTGAACATAACTTTGCAGCATGTGAAATGAGTGGAACTGTATGGTAATTTGAACATTCTTTGGCATCGCCCTTCTTTGAGTTTGGAATGAAAACTCATCTTTTCCAGTCCTGCCTGAGGCCACTCCTGAGTTTTCCAAATTTGATGGCATATTGAGTGCCACACTTTCACAGCAACATCTTTTAGGATTTGAAATAATTCAGCTGGAATTCCATCACTTCCCCCAGTTCATAGTAATGCTTCCTAAGGCCCACTTCACTTCGCATTCTGGGGTGTCTGGCTCTAGCTGAGTGACAATACCATTGTGGTTATCCTGGTCTTTAAGACTTTTTGGTATAGTTTTGTGTATTCTTGCCATCTCTTGTTAATCTCTTCTGCTTCTGTTACGTCCTTACAATTTCTGTCTGTTATCATGCCCATTCTTGCATGAAATATTCCCTTGATATCTCTAATTTTCCTGACGAGATCTCTAGTCTTTCCCATTCTATTGTTTTCCTGTTTTTCTTTGCATTGTTCACTTAGGAAGGCTTTCTTATCTCTCCTTGCCATTTCCTGGATCTCTGCATTCAGTTGGGTGTATCTTTCCCTTTCTCCCTTGCCTTTTGCTTCTCTTCCTTTCTCAGCTATTTGCAAAGCCTCCTCAGACAACCACTTTGCCTTCTTGCATTTCTTTTTCTTGGGAATGGTTTCAATCACCACCTCCTATAGGATGTTACAAACCTCTGTCCATAGTTCTATAGGCACTCTGTCTACCAGGTCTAATATCTTGAATCTATTCATCACTTCCATTGTATAATCATAAGAGGTTGATTTAGGTCATATCTGAATGGTCTAGTGATTTTTCCCTACTTTGTTCAATTTAAGCCTGAATGTTGCAGTTTCCATGATACCTCAGTTGGTAAAGAATCCACTTGCAATGCAGGAGATCTGGGTTTAATCCATGGGTTGGGAAGACCCCCTGGAGAAGGGAAAAGCTACCAACTCCAGTATTCTGGCCTGGAGAATGCCATGGACTGTATAGTCCATGAGGTTGCAAAGAGTAGAACATGACTGAGTGACTTTCATTTGTTGCAATAAGGAGCTCATGATCTGAGCCACAGTCAACTCCAGGTCTTGTTTTTGCTGACTGAATAGAGGGTTCTCCATCTTCAACTAGAAAGAATATAATCAATCTGATTTCAGTATTGCCCATCTCATGATGTCCATGTGTAGAGTCATCACTTGTGTTGTTGGATGAGGGTATTCACTATGGCCAGGGTGTTCTCTTGACAAAACCTTGTTAGCCTTTACCCTCCTTCATTTTGGACTTGAAGGCCAAACTTGCTTGTTACTCAAGTATCTCTTGACTTCCGACTTTTGCATTCCAATCCTCTATGAAGAAAAGGACACCTTTTTTTAGTGTTAGTTCTAGAAGGTGTTGTAGATCTCGGAGTGAACTGAGGATGAGCTTGGTTCATTTCCAAGGCAAACCATTCAACATCACAGTAATCCAAGTCTATACCCCATCCACTAATACCAAAGAAGCTGAAGTTGACCAATTCTATGAAGACCTGCAAGATCTTCTGGAACTAACCTGCTGAGGAGCAGTAACAGAACCTGGGAACTATCATGAGCACATTTGGCTCTCCTGTCAAAGCCCTGTCTGTCCTGTGTTGAGTCTCTCCACCCATCCTACTCCTCCATGGATGTATTTCAGGCCCCTGATCTATTTTGCCCAGTCTACTCAGCGGCCTCATAAGCAGTATCCCCTGGTCCACTCTTGCCCTCATCCGTGCACATATAAGCACACACAATCCATTCTCCACACAGATACCCAGGGATGTGTGTACTCTTCATGGGAGCCCTACCTGCAGTTATTGAATGTGCATGGGGCTTCAGAGTCTTCGCATTTGCTACTCCATTTCCTGAAAGGCTCTGGTCTCTGCCAAGCCAGTTTATATACAGCTCCTGAAAACTGTTGAAGCTGGGGGATCAGCATGTGGAGGTTCACTATAATATTCCTTGATATATTTAAAAATAATATTTTAAAATTTCAGTTGAGAATTAAAAAAACAAGGCAAAGTGAACTTGAACCTGTTCTTAAGTTTCCTTGAACTCCTAGGAGGCTGGACCTCCCTGTTCTTCATTTTCACAAACCCTATGCTCCTTTGATGATGTTACAATACTCAGAACCTAAATAATCATCATCTGGCTCCACCTATGCAAAGCAGTACCATTTCTGTCTTCTTGACCTTTATATCCATAGCACTTCAGAGTTTCTTCCACATATAAAGCATTCAGATAAATACTAGATATGAACGAGTAAATGAACTAATAATTAGTAAGTTAACTGGCCTAAGGGTACAGAGCTAGTAATGTTTAGAATTAGACTCGAGTGTGACACCTAGGTCTATGTTCTCTACATTATGCCATTCATGACGCAGTATAATTATGAAGAATTTACAATTGAACCAACAGGCATTAACTGTGATACTCAAACTGCCCTGGAGTCTTAACCCTTTTCCTGAGCCTTAACTAACCCTGAACCTAAACATCGCTGATATTCATATTCACTCTAATGCTGACCCTAACATATACCCTGAATCTCACCCTGACCCACACTTACCATAACCCTGAACTGATCACAGTACTCACTCTTTACCCAGAGCTTGACACCGACCCTGAACCTGACACTGAAAATTAACCCGACCTTGACCTGTGATCCTGACCCTCCTAAGACAGTAACTGCAGCCATCAATATGACTCTCTCCTAACACCCAACACTGACCATGATGACCCGGACCCTCATGTGACCCTACCCTCACTCCAGCACTGACCCACACCTAAACTGGACCCTCATGTCACCCAGTCCTAATCCTGAACCTAACCCTTGGCCTTATTGTAATCCTAATGTTCAGGAGTACGTCAAGGCTGTATTTTGTCACCCTGCTTATTTAACTTACATGCAGAGTACATCATTCGAAATGCCGGGCTGGATGAAGTACAAGCTGGAATCAAGATTGCCCAAGAAATATCAATGACTTCAGATATGCAGATGACACACTTATGGCAGAAAGTGAAGAAGAACTAAAGAGCCTCTTGATAAAAGTGAAGAAGGTGAAAAAGTTAGCTTAAAACTCAACATTCAGAAAACTGAGATCATGACATCTGGTCCCATCACTTCATGGCAAATAGATGGGGAAACAGTGGAAACAGTGAGAAACTTTTTTTTGGCTCCAAAATCACTGCATATGGTAACTGCAGCCATGAAATTAAAAGATGCTTGCTCCTTGGAAGGAAAGTTATGACCAACCTAGACAGCATATTAAAAAGCAGAGACATTACTTTGCCAGCAAAGGTCTGTCTAGTCAAAGCTATAGTTTTTCCAGTAGTCATGTATGGATGTGACAGTTGGACTATAAAGCAAGCTGAGTGCCGAAAAATTGATGAACTGTGGTGTTGGAGAAAACTCTTGAGAGTCCCTTGGACAGCAAGAAGATCCAACCAGTCCATCCTAAAGGAGATCAGTCCTCCATCCTAAAGGATATCAGTCCTCAATCTTCACTGGAAGGACTGATGATGCTGAAGCTGAAACTCCAAAACTTTGGCCACCTGATGCAAAGAACTGACTCAACGGAAAAGACCCTGATGCTGGGAAAGATTGAAGGCGGGAGGAAAAGGGGACGTTAAAGGATGAGATGGTTGGATGGCATCACTTGACTCAATGGACATGAGTTTGAGTAGGCTCTGGGAGTTGGTGATGGACAGGGAACCCTGGCGTGCTGCAGTCCATAGGGTTGCAGAGTTGGGCATGACTGAGCGACTGAACTGAACTGAATGTTCGTACATGCTAATTCTTACTCTCAGCTGTTCCTTGAAGCTAACCTAAGCCTGTATGAGACTTGACCATGAGTCTGACCCTAAATGTTCCTGACCTTGACTCTATGCTGGCTTGAATAGTAGTCCCTAAAACATGTATCTAAGTTCTAATACCAGTACTTGTAAATGTAACTTTACTTGGAAATAGGGCCTTTGCAGAATTAAGGACCTCAAGATGAGATATGGTGAACACCGTTGCATTGTGGGTGGAGCATGTACTAGTTTGTTTAGTGATATATGCTGAAACATGGAAAAGGAGAAAGCATGGGTATGGAGGAAGTGCACATAAAGACAGAGGCAGAGACTGGAGTGATGCCATCACAAGCCCAGGAATGGCAAAGAGACCAAGGAGGCTCCTCCCCTGGGGCATTTGGAGAGGTACGGCCCCGCCCACACCTAGGTTTCAGACTTCTGACATCCACAACTGTGAGAGAACACATTTTTAGTTTAAGCTAACTAGTTTGTGCCAATTTGTTACACAGACCTAAGAACTAATACACACCCTCATTCACCGTAAGTGAATCTAACATTTACCGCGGCCGAGCCTTCTCCCTTGTTGTTGTGGTTCAGTTGCTCAGTCATGTCCTACTCTTTGCCACCCTATGGAGTGCATCATGCCAGGCTTCTCTGGCCGCCACTATCTCTCGGAGCTTGCTCAAACTATGTCCATTGAGTCAATGATGCCATCACCGTTATACCCACCCCTAACATGAAACTGACCCCAGTCCTCATACAGACCAGAACTTGACCTTTACCCTGACCCTATGACCTTCACACTCACTTCAGGCTAGATTTTGACCATCTTCCTAACCCTGATAATCATCCTGATACTGAATAGAACCTTCCTCATAACTTTGACATTGACCTTGATCTAGATCTTCATCCTAAACTTAACCTTGACACTGATTCTGCCATTTACTACTGCCATGACCTTGACCCTAACCATGAAGATCCTGATGACCATATACCTCACAATGAACATCTTGTCAGCTCTGACCCTTGTCCTCACCTCCTCACCAAAATCCTGAACTTGTCCTAAACATGTGAGCTTGAATCTCATCTGCTGCTTGATTCTTCCCGATTGTCCCTGACCTTTACCCTCATAATGACCCTGAAGCTGACCTTGGACCACACACTCCAAGTACCCTAAATCAAATTTTGACCTTGACCTTCAGTCTGACTCTAAACTGGACTCTGCCCCTAAGTCTTACTCTGGCCTTTGAATGGTGTTTGTTGAAACAGTGTGTTTAACAGTGTTAGGAGAGTGTTCATCAGTATTGAGATGTTAGGGACATTGTGTTTACATGTGCATGGCATGGCTGCCCCCTTATTAAATGGTATATCATAATTCAGTGTATTTAAAACTGGTGGGTGCATTACTATGGATAGAAGTATATGTGTGAAACATACTTTGTTTCCCCCAGCTTTACTGAGATATAGGTATACAAAAAAACTGCACATAATTAACATATTCAACAGGGTGAGTTATTTACTTCCTACTTTACTGATGTGTACGAACCTCTGTGTTTAAGCAACCTGCTGAGTCACTTCAGTCATGTCCAACTCTGTGCAACCCCATAGACGGCAGCCCACCAGGCTGCCCTGTCCCTGGGATTCTCCAGGCAAGAACACTGGAGTGGGTTGCCATTTCCCTCTCCAACCTAGGTGTATACTATTTTTTTTTTAATTAAAAATGGTTTTTAGCTGAATGTTTGTACATTCATCCTTTTACTGTATCTATATATGTACGATTTTTATAACTGAAATATGCTGAAACACTATAAGGTATATGTGTTACTGGTTATGCTTTTATACCTATGAAACTGTGTACAGCAGTGTATCTTGCATGTACTACATCATTGAGTTATATGTTGAAACCTTCTTTTCAAGAGAGCTATGGAGAGTGATGTCACAGCAAGATGGTAGAGTAAGAGTTTTCTATTGTTATTCTCCCAAAGAATAAATATTTGGACAATCACCCACTGATAAGGGTACCTCTTTTGGAGTCCTGATTCCAGTAGTGAAGTTCCATCACTTCTCTGGAGCAAAAATCTAAGAACAGATGTATTGAAGAGGGTAAGAACAGTTAATTACAGTTGAATTAACTTACTATCTCTAGTACTTTGTGAATCTTTGGGATTTTTTTTTGTATCTATGATCATGTTGTCTGATAGTTTTATTTCTTCTTTCCTAATTTGAGTCCTTTTTTCTTGTCTGACTGCTCTGCCTAGAACTTCCAGCAGTGTTGAACAGCAGTGGTGAAAGTGGGCATCCTTCTCTTGATCCTGACCTCAGGGGAACATCTTCTCTTTCGCCAATGAGTAGAACGTTACCTGCAGATTTTCATAGATGTCCTTTGTCAGGTTGATTACGTTTCCTTCTAGTCTTGGTTTGCTGTGTGATTTTTATCTTGAAACTGTATTGAATCTATCAAATACTTTTTGCATTGAGATGAACCTGTTTTTCCTTTGTGTATTAATGTTATGCATCACAACAATGGGTATTAGATGCTGAAGCAACCCGCAGTGCTGGGATGGCACCATGTGCCAGTGAGTAATCCTTAGTGCTGCTGGACTCCAATTCTGAATGCTTTATCAAGGATTTCTGCATCAGTGTCCGTAAGGGATATTGGTCTATTGTTTATAGAGTCTCTGGCTTTGATATCAGGGTAATGTTGGGTTCTTGGAATCAGTTAGTGAGCTTTTCCCTTTCTGATATTTTTTGGAAGCATTTGAGGATTGGTGTTAACTTCTTTTTCAGTGTTTGGTGGAATTCACCAGTATACTGTCTGTTTCTTTGAGGGGGGTCGTTTTTAATTATTCATTAAGTCTCATCGCAGATCTGTTCAGATTTTCTATTTCTTGAGTCAGTTTTGGCAATTTATATTTCTAGCAATTTTTATTTCTGTAAGGTTGATGTCTCCACTTTTTTTGAATAAACTATTTGTAAATTTAGTCAACATACATAATTGACCTAAAAACTTCAATAGAAGGATAAATTTTAAACCACTTGGAAAGCCATCTCTATGAAGTGATTTTCCTAGAACCTATGCCACATGAACACCACTTTAACTGGCAGAGGTTCCATAAGCTGAAGCTGTGTCCCTCCCCCACAGCAAGTTTACCCTAACAGTTATAATACAAATCCCACAAGGAAAAAAAGTTCGGCATTATTCCTCCTTGGTAGAGAAAAGTTCAACCTAGTTATCAGACCAATCACAACACAAAGAAAAGCTGCACTAACTACTATATTATAACAGATTATGCTACTGTGAATAACTTGTATTATAGTCTAGACCCCTTATAAATAAATCCCCCTGTTAGTGTTTGCATTATCAGCTAGAGGGTTAGTTTACCATGTGGTAGAACGAGGACTTACGTAAGGCATAACACACAAAGCATTTTTCTACATAAACAAGTGCAGTCTACTCAGGAGAAAACCTATCCGTCTCTTAATCACACACCTTAAAGACAACATTCACCAGCACATGTCAATGTAAAACATCTGATTGAAAAATGTTGACACTACAATATATAAAATAGCTATTATAAATGCACAGTGTATTCTATAGCTGCCAGGTTTTTTTAAAGGAAACTGTAAGTTACACTGTGCTTAAGACTTGTATCTTCGCTCCTGAAAAAGCCCACATTCTAACACAGTGATGTATGGTTAGACTTAACAGTCCCAATTGCGAAACATTTGGATCAAGTCATAACCAGTTTTATTGCAAAAGGACCCTGTACACATTTATCAATTCTACTATCTTAATAGCTACTCCACAAATCATTAACATACAGAAACATGCATCATGAGAAGCAAGAAACATCACCCATCCCTTCTGCATATTAGCAACTTGTCACTCCTCAGCAACAGTGCTCACATCACTCAGGTCTGTGAACAGTGACTTTTCGCCTTCATCTGAGAGATGGAATGACTTAAGTACAAATGCAACATATTATAAACAATTTCTTACCCAAAAGTCACAAATTAAACCAAAGTATTTTACAGAAATGTACTACAAAACACCATAAAAACCGCCTTCACTTAAGCTCTCTCTCCCCGTATCCGGCGAGCCAACTGGATGTCTCTGGGCAAGACGGTTACTCTCTTAGCGTGGATGGCACACAGATTAGTGTCTTCAAACAAGCCCACCAAGTACGCTTCGCTAGCCTCCTGCAGCGCACCGATGGCGGCACTCTGGAACCGCAAGTTGGTTTGGAAATCCTGGGCGATCTCCCTCACCAGCCTCTGAAAAGGCAGTTTCCGGATCAGAAGCTCAGTGGATTTCTGGTGACGACGGATTTCTCGAAGCGCTACAGTCCCGGGCTTGTAGCGATGAGGTTTCTTTATCCCGCCGGTAGAGGGGTGCTTTTCCTGGCTGCTTTTGTGACCAGCTGCTCACGCGGCGCTTTCCCACCCGTCGACTTCCGAGCAGTCTGCTTGGTTCGAGCCATTTTCTTTTACCCAACGCCGAAGTTTTAGGACGCTTCTCCGACCGCCGCGCCGCTGCTGCCCAAAGAGCCGCAAAAGCTCAGCTACGGGAAAAGCTCCCCCCACGAACGGCTCCTTCCAACGGGCTCCTTCCAACGAACAACCAAACCGTTCTGCGCTCCACTTTCGTTTCTGTTATTAGATATTTGCAGTTTTATTTTTTTCTGAATCAGTCTAGGTTTATCAATGAGCTGTTAAAAGAATCAATGTTTTGTTTGCTGCTTCTTTTTGTGCTTTTTCTTTTTACTGGCACCAAGTTTAGTTTGTTCTTTTTCTTAGTCTCCCTAAACATGTAGCATTAGGTTACTTATTTGCAATCTTTCTTCTTTAATATAGGTGCTAAAATGTGATAAAATAAAAATTTCTATTTGAAGGCAGGACAAGAAAAACTAAACAAACATTTCTTTGTTTAGGCCTCCTCCTTCCCTGCCGTCCCTTCAGTGTATAGAGGGGTTGTAGGGTGTGTCTGGGAGAAGGCAATGGCACCCACTCCCAGGACTCTTGCTTGGCAAATCCCATGGATGGAGGAGCCCGGTAGGCTGCAGTCCATGGAGTCCCTAAGAGTCGGACAAGACTGAGCGATTTTACTTTCACTTTTCACTTTCATGCATTGGAGGAGGAAATGGCAACCCACTCCAGTGTTCTTGCCTGGAGAATCCCAGGGACGGGGGAGCCTGGTGGGCTGCCATCTATGGGGTCGCACAGAGTTGGACACGACTGAACCGACTGAGCAGCAGCAGCAGGGTGTGTCTGATCACACGTTAACTACAGCTCCTTCAAGGTGGAGTGCCTGCTCAGCCATCAAGATCAGTGTTTCTTTTCCTTCTGATGCTAACTTAAAAACAACAATGTTCTTTCCCAGCTCTGTAAGGGGTCAGGGTGACATGCTCTCCCTCTGTACATGCTTACCTGGGCTACATATCCTTCGTGAACTTTATAGAAAATATCAGTATGTCATTTTCATATACCATCCTTTGTCTCAAAAAATGGAATTCAAGATTAGAAAAACAAAAACTAGTAAAAATTACAAAACACTGCTGAAAGAAGTTAAATAAAAGGAAAGACACCGTGTTCGTGGATTGGAAGATTTACTATTGTTAAATATCAAACCACTTGGTTAAGAATCCACCTTGCAGGGGTCAGCCCTGGACCCCACCCACCTCTGCTCGTGCCCCTAACAGCATGGCACAGGCTGCTGCTCCTTGCTCCAAGCAAGATGCAGAATGAGCTGTGGGAGGCTTCACACATCCCAGGGAAGCCCAGACCAGGCTAATGAACTTGAGTAATGCTGTCACTGGCTGGCAGACAAGAGAGACATTATTAAGTGACAACAGGAACCGCTCATGCATGGAGTTTCAATGAATGCCTCTGAGGGAAGCTGGCACTGAATTCCATTTTAAATGGACGAGGCTGTCACATTATTGAAGTGATTCTCTGAACTCTCCAGGCCCAGAGTGCTGTGCTGACAGAGAGCTTCTACAATCCAGAGAAGAAAACCTGCAGGAGACTCACAAATGTTTTACTTTCTTAATGAGGCCATGTAGCTATCATGTTGGTGTTTGGCAGAAACCAACACAATTCTGTAAAGCAATTATCCTTCACTTAAAAAATAAAATTTTTTTTAAATGGTGAAAATGGAAAAAGTGAAGAAAATGCAACATTCTTATATTTCTGCACATCTAACACTGTTAATTAGCTCAGTTTCTTAGGAATCTGCCTGCCAATGCAGGGGACACAAGAGAGGCACGTTTGATCCCTGGGTGGGGAAGATCCCCTGGAGAAGGAAATGGCAACCCACTCCAGTATTCTTGCCTGGAAAATCCCATGGACGGAGGAGCCTGAAGAGCTACAGTCCATGGGGTCATAAAAAGGATTGGACACGATTTAGCAATTAAAATGACAACAGCCAGTGTTAATTACGGACACACTTACAGCAGGCTGGGTGACAGCACACTGGAGCTGAGGCAGCTTGGAGGGTCTCCCCCAGCCCAGGCTCAAGCAGAGTAAGATCAGGTGGGCGCAACCATGGCCCAGGGGAGCAGTCCCTCTGGGGGATGCTTTCATCGATAAACTGCTTCTGATTAGCCAGCCAGAACAGGACACTCATGAGGTCAGAACTCATGGGGTCAGCAGCACCGTGACTGTCACATAGTCACGGGCTATAACCTAGTGCTGGCCAACTGTTTTGAAAATAAATTCTACAGTCATAGATTCAGTCTGTAGAACAATTTTGGGGGTACTACTTCACAAAAGCCACACCTACTTTATAGTCAAATCAAAAGTGCCCTGTTTATATAGCAATTTTCCCCAATAGCTGGAGATAACTATCTTTTCTTCAATTCCAGAATAGCAGGGTTCTTTCCTAAACTGTATTCTAGTACTAGATTGATTGATTTATTATTTGGCTACACCGTGCAGCCTGTGGGAATCTCAGTTCCCTGAACCAGGGCTTGAACCTGTGCCTCTGCACTGGGCACACAGAGTCTTGGCTCCTGGACCACCAGGGAAGTCCCTCCAGTGGTAGAGAGTCTGCTGGGAGGCAGTGGCAGTGGTCTCGGGCAAAGACCATAAAGACAGGAACCAGGGAGAGGTACAGGACAAGAGGGGACATAGCGGGAGACACTTAGGACGTGACCGCCACACACTGGCATCGGGAGCTTGCGGGAGTCATGCTGGATGCACACAAGCCTGGACTGGCGGCACCCTAACCGTGGATGCTAGCTGTCCACTGGAGCACAGGCACTGATAAACAGAAGCCCTGATTCGTAGCGTTTGCTGACTTTATGAGTGAGCTTAACGATTCGCTGGCAAAATTCTAATGTTCTGAATGTTGCTCGTGTGGATGGGAACAAGAGGGCTCTGGCACACCACTGATCTGAACTCCGTTTCAAGAGGTCCAGGTGGACAACACCAGTCTGTTTTCAAATTCACGATGCCAAACAAAGTTTAAAGGGCAACTTGCCTACATTTTATTACAACCAAAGAGTGACCGATTCTAATTATATAGGGTAGAGCTCAAAAGCCTCACAACTGAACATGGTGTCATTTCAAGCAGGGGTTTTCTTTATGTTCCTAGAACGGGAATGTCAAGTGCCAGGGCTACGCAGACTTCCCGAGTCTGGGATGCAAAGCTCCTGTATCCACCTTCTAGCTGTAAACAGTGTACCAAAGGTAGCAAAGCTAAGACCAAAGCTTTCTCTCCCCTCAACACTTTACCTTCTAGAGGACAACTCTATCCTAAAATGTCAAAGCTAGAGGGGAAAAATGTGAAAGAGAAAACCTACAAAAATATCCTACAATGTCAAACACAATCATGTCAAATCACAATCAAGGAGAAAATTTGGGGATAAACATCTATAAAGTTCTCATAGCATTCGGGGAACATCATTTCTGACTCCCTTGTATTTGTTTATTTATCAATTTTCTAAAGCCACCAAGTAACAGATGGTGCCACAATTCCAGACATCAATAAAGAGATTCTTTCCATTCACACATTACACAACCATGTGTAAATATAATAAGCTACAACCTCATCCTGACCTGTTCATATTCTTGCGCTGCTGATACAACGTAACATCCCATCAGTTACTCTCACAAAGTCTGCGGGACAAAGTCTTCTGGGTGTAATTTCCAAGGCACGTGGGATGCTAACACACACCACTAACGCTGACAGCTGTTCATCTGGCCATAGTGCCTGTTTGCTGTGCCATGATTCGGTGCTTGCACAAGCTGGATACACCTGCCCTTCTATGTCCACTGTGATCCTAAGCTCATCCTTGACTACGGCCTAGTCCCTCACCCGGGTTGGCATTCACTTCATCATGAGCTGGATTAAACTGTGATATGAGAGGAAGTCACACACAGACACCTGCTCTCTGGGGCTTTGGGAAGATGAAGTCACTGGTGGCTTGGATCAGAGTTTAGGACGGTCTCTAAACACACACACAGGGGCCCTGTCTGCTGCCTCCGGGGGATCTCACATCCAGGGCTCCCACCCTTCCCAAGTTCTGCCGAGGATGTTGGGGTCAGTTGCCTGGTCAACCAGGCACCTCACTTGGGCCTCTTCTGAAAGTCCACTCTTAGGCTCCTGGGCACGAATGCTGTGTTCTCGGCTTCCTTGTGCCACAGCGACATAGTCTCTGAAGGCAGGCTCCTTCTCATGGCCCAGGAGAAGCTCATCACTGGAACAAAGATCAAGCAACACAAAGACACAAACTAAAGGTTATTTCTCCAGTCCAAACCAGACACTCCATCTGGTCACACAGCATACTCTCTGCTGCTCATTGTCCTCAAAGTCAAGATTCCATCTGCAGGAAAACAGAACACTGCTGGGAACATCTGTCTGCAAGTGTGTGGGGGTGTGTGTGGGTGTATGTGTGATCCTCACCAACAACTTGTTATATTCCAGTCTCTGATTATATTAATAGCAATCCTAGTGGGTATGGAGTCCCACTTGCATTTATCTGATGACTAATGATTTTAAGCATCTTTCCATTTGTTTATTGGCCATTTGTCTATATTCTTTTATAGAAATGTCTGTTCAAGTCCTTTGGTCATTTTTTTCATTGGGTGGTCTTTTTATTATTCAGCTCTAAGAATTTTTTTTAATGGGATACGCAAGTTCCTTATTAGCTATATGACTTTCAAATGTCTTACCCCATTCTGTGGACAATATTTTTACTTTCCTGATGGTATCCTTTCAGGCACAGAAGTTTTTAATTTTAATGAATTTATGCTTTTCTTTCTCCTTCTCTTGTTTGTGCTTTTGGTTTTAGACTTAAGAATGTCAAATGTCATTGCCAAATCCAAGGTCCAAAAGATTTACCCTTATGTTTGCTTCTAAGGATTTTATAGTTTTAGCTCTCATAGGTAGGTCTTTGATCTGCTTTGAATTAACTCTGTATATCGTTTGGGGTGCGAGTTCCACCGTCATTCCTTTCAGTGATCTTTGCTGGAAAGATCACTGAATGGTCTTTGCATTTTGTCAAAAACAACTGACCATGGTCACCATTTACCATTAACGGGAAAGTCCAACTTTTTTCCTTCTTGTGAATCATTTCTGCAAATCTGTATCTGTTGTAGACCTCAACCAGAAAAACATGAAAGCTAGGTTAAAGGCAACCTGATCTGCATGCCCATTAATGAGCTGCCACTATGCTCTGTGTACCCAAGGGCTCTGCCACCAGGGCCACATTTGTCCTGAGAAAAGACAGAACCAAAGTTAAACGTATCTCCTCGTGCAGGCAGAGATGTTCATGTGACAGTCCAGGACTGTGGTAAGGGGGCCCAGGCTGATTGGTGTGTGTACGTGTGTGTGTGTGGGGGGGGGAGTGGTACGTGTTGTGTGTGTTTATGAGTCAGGACCTTGCTGGGCCAACTGGTGTCTGCCTGTGTATGTGTGGTGAGAGTGTGGGTTTCAGAGTTAGGACCTTGCCGGGCTGACCGGGGTGTGGGCGTGTGTGTGTTTTAGTCAGGACACGGCCGGGCAGTGAGAGGTGGCCTCTGCATGCTGCACCCTGCCGTTGTCAGTGGGGGTGACAGGCTGATGGCACAGGCTGAGTATACACACACACACACACACACACACACACACACACACACACATAAATATGTTTAGTGATTCTCTCCCGGAACAGTGGCATGTTGGTTTGTGTGTGTTTTTCCACAAATAAATACTTACCAGGTAATAACTGCTGGATTGGCACCTGCTAGCTTTCTCTTAGCATAATGAATCTTCTGCCGCGGATACCAATTTTGTTCAGTTACATTTATTTCTTGAATCCACGATCCTCCTTTTCTCAGCATCGTCTGTTCAAAATTCTGAGAGAAAGGAACATGATTTTCTCTGCTTAATGGTACATATGGTCATGTTCAAACAGACCCAACAGGTAGTGATCTCAAAATAAACCAAGTCTCCTAGCCGGGAAGGGCTCTGCAGCTTTTGCGCACACTCTCCCTGCAGCACCTGTGACGGTGATGGTGACCCTGAGGGTCTACACCTGGGCTTACCGTGGCCCTCCCTGAGGAGGTGTCACTGCTGTACTTCCCTCCTGGGGGCTGAGTGGAGAAGGACGCTGACCTTGTGTGGAACAGACTCAAAACTAAAACTTGTCTAAAAGAAACCAAACCCCATCACCAAAGGATTACAAATACTCTCAAGTCTAACAGTGTCCTCCAAATAAAAGGCAGGTCTCTTGTCTAATTTTCAAGCTAAATGATCCCAAATGTTAACTTTGAGAGCTGTACAGAACCAGGTAAGCACTTTGGTAAACACATCCCCACCAGGAGGCAGGAAGGCGGTCAGTCATGAGCACGCTGGAACAAAGCTCCAAAGGGGAGAACCACCGACCTTCCAGTCAAAGGACGGCTCCTTCACGAACACGTCCATGGTGGTGGTGAGCAGGTCGGCGCGCGAGCGGAAGGCCCTCAGTGCGCACACCATGGCGCTGCTCCACGAGCCCCGTCTCCTTCAGTGGTGACATCAGGCTGATGAACTGGCGGGTCAGCCGGAAAGGCATCAGCTCAGGGACCCGCAGAACCTAAAGAGCAAACGAGATGCACGGCGGATGAGTGAGGCCTCCTGCAGCTGTTGCTCATGCATGCAGAGCACATCTGCTCCCCTCTTCTTGGAACTGGCCACATGGGTGTGAGGTCACCGTGCCCCGGAGCAACCACACGGTCTGTGCGTGCAGCCACACGGCCCAGAGATGGAGAGCTGGAGTCTGACATCAGAAAAGGTGTGCATCTCATCCACGCAAGGCGTTCTGATGAGCCTCCTACCTTTTTATAGGAGCAAGTGATATAATTAATCTATCAGCACACCGTCTACAACCACCTGAACGAGGCTGATACAAAGCTGAGACTCCCCCATTTTGCAAGAATGACCGCTTTAATGATCACGGCAGGCCAACCGTCCATAGAGGGGTGTCCATAGAGGGGGTCACAAAGCTGACGACAGGTCCACCCCAGCACAGAGCTGGGCGAGCTCACCTGGGTGGCAGAGCCGAGCGCATGTCCGGAAGTCAATTCCGATCATGCCGCCCGTCTCCAGGCTCACCATGAAGTTGTTCAGATGCCGGTCTCCGATGCCCAGAACCCAGTGGCCGATGCACAGGAGCGCGTGGGGAGGTGGTGAAGTGGTTGCGAAGGGCCAAGAAGGCCTCAGGGCCAGTGCTCATCTTCAGGAAGGCCCGCCTGCAGGAAACGGTCATGTGGCCTCTGCCCGGACCCTGCCCCTCCCCCACAGGTGTAACGTCAGAAAGGCACTTACTTTAAGAGATCTGCAGGCACTTTACTTTCTCTTTTCCTAAAAGATGTGACTGCTTCAGTGCGATTAGCTACTCTACGATTTAATCATAGGAAATATCTGATTAGAACAAACTTCCCGTGACTTAAAATTTAAAATTTTTGTTAAATTGAAACTCCAAGGCAAAATTTTCTCAGAAACAAAGTGAATGTACAACTTTGAGAAGAATGAACTAGTTGGAGCGAGGGGATGAGAACACCACGTACTTGAACATGAGGGGATAGGCCCCAGGGTCACACTTTCCCACCATCGTGGTCAGCCATTCTCTGTACTCAGACGCGGGCGCCCGGGGATCACTAACATGCAGGAGAAAGAGAACCAGTGTTAGGAAGGCATTGAGGGCAGCTGACTTCAGAGGCCCCCACCAGCAGGGACTCACTGCAAAGTAGTGAAGAGGCAGGAAAAATAAATATGACTTAAATCATATTTAATATTAACACTGCATTCCTGCCACCCTGGGCCAAGAACTTCAACATACCACTATTCATTCTGAATCACTCCTCAAAACCCATGGCTACTTTCTGTGCAAAAATGCAGGGAAAGACCACCAGATACAAGTGACATCCCACTTCACACAGAGGAGGAAGATGAGCTGATGATGCAGGCATATGGTTCCGAAGGCCCCAGGGAGGGGGGACCCCTCCCAGCAGGACAACAGCACCACATACAACCCGTTCACAGCAGGCCAGTCACTAACAAACTAAACAGCCACAAATTACTTGTTGATGGCACACTGTCTGCTTCTGTCATTATTTAAACACTGCCACACGTTTTTAAAAAACATTTCCAATAAGGAAATACAAACAAAATCCACAGTAAGTGCAAAAAAGCATTTTCTTAAATGACGATGGAGTTGAGCTCAATTTGAAAAACTGCTTTCAGTGATGCTTCACAGACAAAAGGCAGTGTCTGGACAGGTGGAAACACCGTGGTCCTTGTAGAACCACTTTGGGGTTTGTATCAAAAGCTGAAGATGAAACAGGGTTACATGTGCTACTTAGTAATTAAATCACTTCAGGTGAAGTTTTTCTGAGCTGCCACTAGGTTAATTTCAGGAAAAGATGATTTCAATCTAAATTCTCTCCCAGTTACAACTGGACAAATTTCCCTGTAGGCAGGAAAATTGCAATGTACAAATTAAGGAAAAAATAGCAAGGATTTTAGGAATAGGGGCTGTTTTAAAAGGTAATGGGAACTAATTTATATGATTCCTATTTGAAAGTGAAAGTCACTCAGTCATGTCTGACTCTTTGCAACCCCGTGGACTATACAGTCCATAGAATTCTCCAGGCCAGAGCACTAGAACGGGTAGCTTTTCCCTTCTCCAGGGGATCTTCCCAACCCAGGGATTGAACCCAGGTCTCCCACATTGCAGGCGGGTTCTTTACCAGCTGAGCCACCCGGGAAGCCCAATTTGAAAAGCACTTTACACTCCATGGACATCTGTGTACCATGTGCTTTTCACACTTTCTCTGCTTGCAAGTGGGGCCGTGGGGCCAGTGGGGCTCACTGTGCATTAGTAGATTCTAGAGCAGATCCCTGACCCCGGGCGCAGCCCTCCGGGGACAGCAGGAGTCACTGCAGGCAAAGGACTCCAGCGACTGGAATTTAAAGTGGGTAAACATTATGTAGCAACTACTACCAAGGTATGAGAGTCTAAAAAGAGCAGTGCTCCTATGTTAAGCAAGAGGCAGCGAGAGTGCTACTGCTGCTAAGTTGCTTCAGTCGTGTCCGACTCTGTGCAACCCCCTAGACAGCAGCCCACCAGGCTCCCATCCCTGGGTGAGAGCACTCTCCTACACAAATGCTCTGAGGAAGGGGAGAGGCCTGAGGTCTTTTATGATCGTCTCCTCCCTGCCATCCTCCCGCTGGCCCCCAAACTCCTGACTCCCGCTTCAAAATGGCTATAAGCCACGCTGTTCTTTCCTTTCTTTACAGAAACAAGGAACAATTTTTTTAAAATTACTGATTACAAAAATATATTTACTATAGAAAACTTGGAAAGTATAAAAGGATAAAGGAAAGTATAAAATTGTTGTATCTTGACCTGGAACTCAGCACCAGTCCCCTACCTGCACTAACCTGTACCCACCTGCACCAGCCAGTCACTCACTAACCTATGCCTCCCAGTCACCCACATGTACTAACCTATACCCACCAGTCACCCTCCTGCGCTAACCTATACCCAGCAGTCACCCACCTACACTCACCAGTCACTCACATACCCTAACCTACTCCCTCCTGCACTGACCTACACCCATGAGTCACTCACATGCACTAACCTACACCCACCAGTCACCCACCTGTGCCCAGCAGTCTCTGACCTGCACCCCTTACACACCAGGGACACCTCACCTCTCCAGCCTCAGCTGCTTTGTCTGCACAGAGGAGACAGTAGTACTCACTGTGTAAGTTTTGGTAAAAAATAACTTCAAACAGTAAAAACAGAATGGTGCCACAGAAAACACATGACTGTTAGCTGAAATCTTATTATTTGCTTTATCTTCTTCAAACACTTTTTTGTTCAAGGTTAATTCTTTTTTAAAAATTGTGATAAAATATATGCAGCTACTGCTTAGGAGGAGAAGTGGGAGGCAGAGGATGAGATGGTTAGATGGCACCACTGACTCAATGGACATGAGTCTGAGCAACCTCCAGGAGACAGTGATGGACAAGGAAGCCTGGAGTGCTGCAGTCCACGGGGTTGCAAACAGTCAGATTTGACTGAACGACTGGACATGACTGAACAACTGAATAACTGCTTAGAAACCCTGACTCCAGCTCATCTTCACCCACCTAGAGGCAGACTGAAACATAGGCTGGGCAAGGCAGTAATGAAAAGGGCCTGAAAACGTCCCTGGAAGCAGGGGGGTGGAGGAACCCTGCCCAGGGACGGGGGCAGTGGGCTGGGGTGGCCAGGCGGATTGGGAGATGGCCCTGGGCCTCAGGTCACCTGGTGTAGGCTTTCTTCTCCTCCCGTGACATGCTGCTCAGAAGAAGTTCCTTCAATGTGCAGGTGTTTTCAATCCATTCGATTAGCCCCAGCCTGAAAGGAAGGGACAGTCATGAGCCCCCGCTGCTCGGCCTTCTCTATAAAACAGCTCTGCCTTTGGTTCCTCCACAAGGAGGAGCCTCACAGCAGAGCAGTCTGTGCTGCTGGTCTCTGTCCTGTGACACCTGAAACCTGAGCTGTTCCTGTCCCCGCTCACAGAGGGGAACTGCAACCCCCACCGCAGAGGGGCAGCCACACCTGGAGGTCATGGGCACCACGTGGTAGGTGGTCATTTGCAGGCCCCTCTGGCCGCAGGCGGCATCGTGGGCCAGGACGCTGTTCATGACCTGGAGCAGCTGCTGGATGCGGTGGTCTTGCCGCAGATCCTCGCCGCCCTTCACCAGGAAGGGATACTCCCGTTCATCGTGGCCGCGGATCACAATGCGCTTGGGTTTCCTGATCGAGGCCATCACTTTCACCTTTAGAGATTGAACAGCATCTTCAGATGCAGCTGAGAGACCAGGTGGCCCGGGTCTTGTCCCCAGAGGGATGCAGGTTTTGACAGACAGGTTGTGGGGCCCCTGGTTGCCCTGACACACATGCGTGCTTGTGAACAAGCCACATGACATGTCCACTTGCGTTACGTCTATAATGGACACACACAGAGCTGATGCCTCGTCTACTAGACCCTTACACATGACTGAAATTGAAAGTGAAACATTATATTAAGGTCAGTAAATTCCATCAGAAAACTTGTAACACAACTCTCAGAGAACTCCACGTGCCTGAGACCAAGGTGGGGAGTGAACTGAGGGGCCGACCCCGGCCGTGGAGCTGGTGGAACTGGCACCTACCCGCTCATCGAAGCCTGCAATCCGCGCGTGGTGTTCAGGCATTGGTTTGCTTCTGCCATCGTACTGACCTGGGAGGGACACAGAGCCGCCTCAGATGCTGCAGGGACAGCGCATGCATTTCACACCCCCTTTCATCCCCCCGGCCCAGTCTAACATGAGAAAAAATTTTACTCAAAATTTTCAGTGGATGTAATTTTTTTTAATGCTGTTATTTCTCATTTGACTAATGGATGCTGCTTCCTATTTGGTGGAACAGAAGCAAATGGGGAGACAGGGCTGGGCGAGCCCTCCACCTCAGCCCCGATTCTAGTCAGGTTGTGTATCAGGAGGCTATGCTTCCATGTTCCCGAAACTCACGGTCTGGGATGCATACCTGTTATTATAATAACAAAGAAAAGTCTTTCTCCACATCTTTTTTCCCCCACTGGAGTAAGGATACAAGTCACTACACTGTAACATTTTTTGTCTGACAAATTCCAGGGGGAAGAAGGGACGTGAGGATCACACAGTGCCCACCTGTGGCCAGCACGCTGCCGCCTGCGTGCAGTGTCACCAGCCCCTCCTGACAGCATGGCAGGTGCCATCACCCCCTCACTTCAGGTGGAACCAGCATGTCTCCCAAGAAGTGGGGTGCAGGCACACTGCATCTTACTGCTCTGCAGACACTGCCGTTTTTACAAATGGAGACTTGGTGACGGCCCTGAGTTGTCAGGAGATGGCGTTTTTCAGAAACGGTGTGTTTTAACTTTCGTATGCACTCTGTTTCTTAGACAGGACCCCAGTGCACAGTGTGGTATAAACGCAGCACTTACAATGCGTCACTGGGCAGCCACCCGCCTGGATGTGCTCTGCTGTAGGGGCTGGAATAAAACACACAGCATCTCGGGAGGTTGTCTGAATTTTATTTCTGAAGAAAAGTTCTGCAGGGCCATGCGTGGGCAGATTCAGAGGACATTACTAGCTACCAAGACGGCAGGGGGCCAGCTGAGCACTCGTCCTCAGGAATGGGATGGACTTGTAATGTGGTTAAATATACTGCTCATAGAAACTACAGGTTTTCCTGATGATGAAAAACATGTGGAATTTTAAATCTTTTCAAAAAAGAAAGAAAACTGTCATGATTCTGATCTCACCCTCTTAGAAACAGAGGCTCTTGCTCTGGCCCGACTCTCCCCAGCGCCATGCTGTCTGCCCACAGGTGAACTCACCAGGGACCTCCAGTTCCGCTCTCAGGAATTCAACCCTGAAGTTGCTCATCCAGGGAGAACATTCCCCTCAGGTTCCCCGGCGCATTTGAGGCTCTGGACATCCTTCCCAGTAGCGAGCCAGCGATAGCGCAGAAGTCCTGGAGCTTCATGCCTGGGAGTTTAGAGCCTCCTCTCCCAAAGTGTTTATCAAATTCCTTTCCAAAAGCCTGAAAATAATAATAAACTTATCTTAAATTAAAAAAAAAATTTTAACTGGAGTACAGTTGCTTCACAGTGTTCGTTTCTGCCATCACCACAGAGCATTGGGAAGACTTCCCTGTGCCATACCGTTGGTTCTCGTCAGTTACCTACTGTATACACAGTAGTCTATACATGTCCATCTAATTTATCTTTAATATTAATGTGAAGTTGAACTCTTGGAAAGGTTCTAGGTTTATAAATCTTCATAACAAATAGGTACTCAGTTACATTACTTTTTTTCTGTGCCTTTAATCAATAGTTTCACTTTCCTTGAATGTCTCAACCCTGTTCTGGTGGATTAACCTTTTAATTGATGCAAATTAAGTGTTGATTTGTGATGAAGTAGAAAGTTCTAGATGGATGGTCCCAGGTAATAGAATCTAACTTCAGGACAAACCGTGGCTGGAGCTGCAGCAAGGTTTCTTTCTACAGGGGCTCCGCCCAGGTGGGCAGCGGGCAGCAGGCTGTGCTCAACCCAGTCAGGCCAGAGTTTCTGGGTCAGAGCTGAGGGGCTCAGCAGGAGGGAAAGGACACCCAGGAGGGCATGACCCAGGTGTGACCCCGCAGGAGCCCTCCCCAGGAGGAGCGGGCGGGCCACTCCTCTCCTTGGAAGGCTGTTCTGTGACCGCTTGCAACACCTACTCTGCTGCCCTCTCTGGTCGACCCTGGGCCAGCCCCTGCCTGACCTCACACCCAAATTCTGCTGAACCCTGCCAGCCTTGCAGTCCGCCCACCTGCCATCTGGGATTCTGAGTGGCGATGGTACAGGCGTGTGTGGTATCCAGGATCACTCTGAGAACCAAGAAGATTAAACCACACTTAACCTTTACATCTAAGAATCTAGCCACGAAGAAGAGAATGTAATAAACGTGCCACTATCTGACCTAAAAACATGCCATCAATATCTACCAGAAAGTCACAGGTCTAACGAAAGTTTATAAGCTCAACAGACATTTTAAAACCAGAACTATCAACGAACCAGCAAGTATAAGCCCTGGTCTCCACACGACTCTGCAGTCTTGAGGAGCCTGCCATCCACGTACCTGGATAAACCTCCTTCGAAAACTCCCGAGGCCAGGAGCCTGTGGGTCTCCCAGGGCTGCGTGCATCCTCTCATACATTCTCTGAATGTTCTTTTTATCCACAGGTGTTTTCCCTAGTTCAACCTTAACGTCCTCCATCCAGTCCTGCACAGAAAAAGACATGTCAGGCGGGACCACAGGCAAGTCTCACTGAGTTCCATGTGTTATGCCAGGAGCTGTCACCTCACCTTAAAAAGCATTTCAGGGTTGGAGAGCTGCTCTAGGGCGTTAATGAAATCCTGAACCACGCCTTCTCGATCCAGCTTAGCTTTAATCCTGTTACAAAAATTAAAGTTTAGGTGCTCAAACATCTTCCAAAGATCAAGGCCAACAATTTTTATATGTATATAACTATATTTACATATAAGAAAATATTTAACCAGCTACCTAGTTCAGAGAAGGAGCAATTTAAAAATTAAAACAGGGACGTCCCTGGTGGGACAAGGGGCTAAGACGCTGTGCTCCCAATGCGAGGGGTCTGGGGTTCAGTCCCTGGTCAGGAAACGTGATCTCACTTGCTACAACTAAAACTAAAGATCCCACATGCTGCAACTAAGACCCAGTGTAGCCAAATAAGTAAATGAACCTTTTTTTTTTAAAGACAGATACTTATTTAAAAAGAAAGATGAGGTGAAAGCAAATCCTTGACATTCTGATGTACACAAGCTGACACATACAGTTTCTGTGGTTAAAAGGTCCTTTTCTCAACAAACCTGCAACTGTTCTCTTTCTAAAGAACTGATCATGCTACAGCTGCCTCCCGCTGAGACAGAGGTGGGTGCCACAGGGCGGTGGGTACGTGGCCAGCCCATCAGGGCACTGTGCTTCCCCTCACTGCCACTCAGAAGCTCACCACTTTAAATAACTAGGCACATCAGCTCCTGACACAGAAGAGCAGCTACAGTACTGTTATCTACCGAAGTCCTCTTTCTAAAGCGAAACACCACTGCCTGTTAGCTCACTCACAAATCAACTGAAGAAGCCAAAAGGATAACATTTGGGCTATTTTGTGAGTCCTAATTAAGAGCAGCTTCCCAGGGACTTTCAATTTCAGAACAACTTCAGGAACTGATTTCAGAATACATCTCAAGTCTGTCTCAACCAAGAGATGACTAGCATTTAGCACAACCCTCTCCTGACTAACACTGTAAGATGAACTGTGCTTACAAAAGGAAAGACATTCTACAGCAAATAACACACAGGAGGATGCACCCAGCCTGTAGACACCCAGGCCTCCCGCCCCAGGGCAGCGCTAACTCATCTGAGGACAAACATAAGGGCCCGTGTGTCTGCTTGGCACACAGTCATTTTTACAACCTTTCAGTATTTGAGCGACCTAATTTTTTCTGTGTCACCTGGCCACAAACTCCTTGTTTTTATGACCAGCAGAAGTGTCTCTGAAGCAGTAGCTTTCGCTACTTATCATGAACGGGTAGACAATGGCCTGCGGGTAGTGATCGGTAATGTCCTCCACGGTGCGCTGGATGGCAACCGCCTCCTCCTTGTCCAGCAAGGGCAGCATGTGGCCAATCCAGCCGATGAACTCCCAGCAAGGAACAGAAGAGATCTGCAACACAGAGCAGGACATTTAATGTTCTTTCCCTGCACAGGGGCTGTGTGTCCGACATCAAAGCACAGCTGCATTTGCGATTGTCAGCATAAAAGCAGGCAGACGCACTGATGGAGGTTGGCCTTCTCCTGCCCTTTCGGTTCTGACCCGCCACAAGCCTTCTCTGGGCACTCACAGGGCCCCTTACTTTATAAGAATGCAAGCAGACAGAACCGCTGTTGCTGATTCTCCTTAGATTTACGTCATTCCTTCCTCCAGCTGTACTGTATCCCACGTCATCTCACTTGTGCTCCATCATCAACTTTTAGGGTGCCTGCAGTTCTTGCTTTCCAGACAATCCTACAGGGCTCATCCTTGCATGTTTATCGCTTTGTACCTGTGCTATACGCCCACAGGAGAAATTCCTAAATCCCTTCTTACTTTAATACTAACAACAGTAAAAATTACTGATTTTCCTCCGAGATTTTTCAAATTTTCACCTCTAAAAGTCTTTTCCAAAATCCTTTCTGACACTGAGGACAATCAACTTTTAAAATTTATTGTCAATCTGAGAAATAAAAAGTATCTAATTGTAATTTGCATGTTTCATTTTTAGAAGCCTGCACTTCTTGGCCTCACATATTTTAATCATGTGAGCATCTCCTGTTTTCTATTAGTCTGTTATTTTGGAGACTGGAGACAACTGCTCTCCATCTCACTACGTGTTGCAAATATTTTTCTCTGAGTTTTCTTTTTAAAGTTTGTATATGGTTGTTTTTTTTTTTAATGGTAGATGTGTCAAATTATTTTCCTTTATAGCTCCTGGTTTTTGTCTCTCAACTTCAAGATCATTTTAAAATTTCACTCAGGTTTTTCTCCAAGGCTTATTCCAACCATTTATTTCAGGATAAAATCTGATGCACCTGAAACATTGGTGTAAAGTGAGGGAGGGCAGGCAGCCCAGGGAATCCTTAGCACAAGGCCAGTTGCCCCTCTCAAGGGTCTTGATATAGACCCATCGCTCTGTCTGTTTCCACACAAACTCAAGATGTCATCTTTATTATATATAAATATGATTTGGGGAAAAATAAAATCATAACTTATTGAAATTCCTTTACTTATCTTTAAGAAAAATGCCTGTGTGTGTTGCATACTAAATTTACTTTAGTTTCCTGTGTTGGACTTAATGAAATACTCACCCGCCCAAGTGTACAGAGAACTGATTCTGAGTTCAGTGATAGCACCATCTACAAGCCTGCTGTGCCCAGCTGACAGCGCTGTGTCACCCTTTCTGAACACTGTCAACTCAAAGTCTGGCCCAGTTTTCCAGTTACAGCTCCATAAAAGTCACTAAGGAGCCCCTCTGAGGACCCTGCCTCCCTTTTGCCCCAACGCAGCCCCAGCAGAGAGGCTAGCATGGGGCATGAGCAGAGGGAGTGGGATATTCGCAGGAGCCTTCAGGGTCCCCCAGATGCAGGGTGTGGTGGGCTGACACCCAAAACATCCCCTGCCAGAAAGGGGGCGCTACCAAACAGTGACCTGAGCTTAAGGCCCCGGATGCTACAGACGAGGCTCAGCCCTGAAGGGAGAGAAGGCCATGTGTCAGCCTCGCCCCTTGTCTGCCCCTCGGGTCCCCTGCAGACAGAGTCTTCACAGCAACACAGAGGGAAACGGGGCCTGGGAGATCTCTCTCAGCGTTTCACTGACACACGTTCCGGGATGGAGCAGAAAGCGGTAGTTAGGAAAAGCCATCACCCATGCCCCACACATGGTGCGTGTCTGGACGTAAGTTCTATCAGGTTCCAGCTGCTGGAATGAACACACTGACCTCTCTGGTCATAAGGTCCAGCGTCTCCTCCGGATACTGTGTGACGATTTGCAGGAGCCGGGGGAACTTCAGCCGCGCCTCACTCGAGTGAAACTTCAATGCTTTCAGCATCTTGTCCACCACAAGGGCTGGATATGTGAGCAGCTCTGCAGACCCCAGGACTAGTGGGACAGAAGTGGGGAGAGGTGGTCACCACCCCCAGGCAGCACAGTGGCTGACTCTGACGTTCACTTCCTGGGGCTTGCATGTTGTAATGGTCATGTTCCCTCTGCAGCAACTACTGCAGCAGAGCAGGCGGTCCTGGGCCGCATGTGAGGGCTTCTCTCGGGGGCTGACCCCTACTCCTGGGTGAAGCCATCTGAGTCCTGGGCTGCAGCTGGAGGGCGGCCACAGGAGCTGGTCATGCTCGCGTCAGGTAAGCAGAAGGAGAGACAGAGACAGCCTGCCACCGGGCACAGGCAGCCCACAGCGTGTATCTGTGTCACTGCCTCTCAAACAGACAAACTGCGTGCTGACACAACGTGAAGCTCACCGGATGGGCCCTCCTCCCTCCCTGCGGAGCTGCTGGTCACAGAACTCGGCAAGTGTCAGGTAAGCCATGGTCACGCCCGGCTGTAGGCCCCTGGCCCCGCGCCGAGGGCCCAGCCTCCTCCTCTGCCGCCCGCACGGCTTCAGAAAGGTGGTGGAATGCTCTCTGGTACAAACCTGCCATGACCTGGAATTCAGAGAGCCCGAAAGCTGTGAGTGGGCCCGGAGCTTCCTGAGCACCCTCCTCCCTACCTGGGCCCCATGGGCCACCAGTGAACACAAAGCTCTTAGTGCCAGACCGGGAGAGAGACACGAGCCTCATACAACCTCAGGACCTGAAAACCAACACGAGGTGGGGACCCTAGGCCCCAGAGTGGGGCTGAGGAAGGGCTGGGGACACAAGAGACATGAGGAGCACATGGGAATGACTGATAATAGAGAATCATCTGAAAAAAGCCAACAGAGCAGCCGCTACACAAAAAAGCAGAAAAGCTGGTATTCCCCACAAGCTAGTGGGGCGTCTGGATGATGACGGGTGGCAAGATTATCGCAAAGCGCATGGAAAAACCGTCCACAGGGGTCAACACAGACTCCTCATTCTTGACACTAAAGGAAAGGTGTTATCTGAATGAACAGGAAGCACATGGAGGGTGTCACTAGCCCAGTGGCAAACTCGGTTGCGTGTAACTGCCAGGTACGTGTTAAAAGCACACAGCAAGACCTGATGCTGCTCCCACACAGCAGAACCGTCACAGGCAGGACAAACACATGACGCCAGGAGCTCAGGTCCCCAGCATCACTACCTTGTCTGCATCCTCCGAGCTGGACCCAGACAGCTCCACGACACTCCTGGCTTTACTCTCCCGATCTCAGCAAGGCAGGTGGGCTCGTCACAGAGCGCGTCAGCCAGGATCCGGTAGGTTGTGCCCAGGAGGACGTGATGGTCACGGGAAGCCAGGGTGCTTGTGCGCGATGTGTTCTCAGCTGTTGGATTACACACACACACATTTTTAAAGTCAGTAAAAACACAAATTAAAAGAATATAGTCATAATTAAACTATTAAACCCAAAACTTAGCTAAGTGTTAAAAAGAACACTTTAAACTTCAACTTTAAGGAAATAAAAGCTCCAAGAGTCATATTTAATAGTATTATTAGGATACAAAGAACCTTGGCTCCAAATACCTAACAAACATTTAATAAAAATTTTACAGGGCTTCCCTGGTAGCTCATTTGCCTGCCAATGTAGGAGACACAGGTCCCATCCCTGAGCCAAGAAGACTCCACATGCCAAGGAGTAGCGAAGCCCATGGCCACAATTACTGAACGTGTGCTCCAGAGCCAGGGAGACACAATTACTGAGCCCACATGTCACAATGACGGAAGCCCGAGTGCTCCAGAGCCCATCCTTCGTAACTAGAAGAAAGCTTGTGTGGTAATGAAGACCCAGCACAGCCAAAAACAAATAAAATTATCTTTTAAAACATTTTTATAAAACTGAGTTCCCAAATGTCAGATAGAGCAGCACAAAGAAGAGGTGAGAAGACAGGATCCACAATGCGCGCCGCCCGGAAAGCAGCTCGCACCCAGCAGAGACGCAGTCCTGAGTGCTGCGCGCAGCTGCTCAGGCCGGGCGCTGGGCCCGGGCCCGGCTATGGCTGAGCCGGCAGTAGGCCTGCACCCACGTCACCAGCCAGTCCTCCCGGGCTTTCGATTCTCTGTGCAGCTCCTTCAGCAGCTTCAAGGCGAGTGAGAAATTGTTCTGCAGAGGAGAGAGAGGAGAGAGATGAGATGGGGTCCGCAACACACAATCCAGCAGGGAGCAGAGACCCATCACCTCAGCTGAAACCATGGGGTGTCCCTGTGTTTACCGTAGGGACAGTCACAGCCACAACATTAATTCCAGGGAGGCTGGGAGAGCGTCACTGGCATCGAGTTCACAACACATTCCTCAACCACGAAAGCCCTGTCCAAAGGGGTTTCCCCTCCCCCAACTGCTGGCGACATGACCTTCTGCTCCTAGATCTGCCTCTTCCAGACCCTTGGTATCGTCAAATCAGCAGACAATCTCGGACTTGAGTCAGACTCCGACTCTTCCCTACAGCTGAGCAACGCTCACTCTCAGGGAGAACCACAGTTTATCACCCACCTCCTCCTGATACACATTCCAGCTCTGTTGCTGCCACCTTTCGGCTATTTCAAATAATGTTCTTTGCTAATCTGAATGGAAATAAATCCCCTGGAGAAGCTAAAGGTAAAGGAGAAAAGGAAAGACATACCCATTTGAATGCAGAGTTCCAAAGAATAGCAAGGAGAGACAAGAAAGCCTTCCTCAGTGAGCAATGCAAAGAAACACAGGAAAACAATAGAATGGGAAAGACTAGAGATCTCCTCAAGAAAATAAGAGATATCAATGGAACATTTCATGCAAAGAGGGGCACAATAAAGGACAGAAATGACATGGACCTAACAGAAGCAGAAGATATTAAGAAGAGATGGCAAGAATACATGGAAGAAATAAACAAAAAGATCTTCATGACCCAGATAACCACAATGGTGTGATCACTCACCTAGAGTCAGACATCCTGGATTGTGAAGTCAAGTGGCCCTTAGGAAGCATCACTATGAACAAAGCTAGTGGAGGTGGTGGCATTCCAGCTGAACTATTTCAAATCCTGAAAGATGATGCTGTGAAAGCGCTACACTCAATATGCTAGCAAATGTGGAAAACTCAGCAGTGGCCACAGGACTGGAAAAGGTCACTTTTCATTCTAGTCCCAAAGAAAGGCAATGCCAAAGAATGTTCAAACTATTGTACAATTGCACTCATCTCACACACTAGCAAAGTAATGCTCAAAATTCTCCAAGCCAGGGTTCAACAGTATGTGAACCATGAACTTCCAGATGTTCAAGCTGGATTTAAAAAGGCAGACGAACCAGAGATCAAATTGTCAACATTTATTGGATCATCGAAAAAGAGAATTCCAGAAAAACATCTACTTCTTCTTTATTGACTACGCCAGAGCTTTTGACTGTATGGATCACAACAAACTGGAAAATTTTTAAAGAGATGGGAACACCAGACGACCTGACCTGCCTCTTGAGAAATGTGTATGCAGGTCAAGAAGCAACAGTTAGAACTGGACATGGAACAATGGACTGGTTCCAAACTGGAAAAAGAATACATCAAGGCTGTATATTGTCACCCTGCTTATTTAACTTCTATGCAGAGTACACCATGAGAAATGCCAGGCAGGATGAAGCATAAACTGGAATCAAAATTGCTGGGAGAAATATCAAAAACCTCAGATATG
This sequence comes from Nanger dama, assembly GCA_917880005.1. NCBI lineage: Eukaryota > Metazoa > Chordata > Mammalia > Artiodactyla > Bovidae > Nanger > Nanger dama. The sequence goes on from CAKJTW010000075.1 coordinate 4,389,862, forward strand.
CAGATGACACCACCCTTATGGCAGAAAGCAAAGAACTAAAGAGCCTCTTGATGAAAGTGAAAGAGGAGAGTGAAAAGGTTGGCTTAAAACTCAACATTCATAAAACTAAAATCATGACATCTGGTCCCATCACTTCATGGCAAATAGATGCAGAAACAATGGACAGTGAGAGACTTTATTTTTTGGGGCTCCAAAATCACTGCAGATGGTGACTGCAGCCATGAAATTAAAAGACACATGCTCCTTGGAAGAAAAGCTATGACCAACCTAGACAGCATATTAAAAAGCAGAGACATTACATTGCCGTCAAAGTTCCGTCTAGTCAAAGCTATGGTTTTTCCAGTGGTCATGTATGGATGTGAGAGATGGACTGTAAAGAAAGCTGAGTGCCAAAGAATTGATGCTTTTGAACTGTGGTGTTGGAGAAGACTCTTGAGAGTCCCTTGGACTGCAAGGAGATCCAACCAGTCCATCCTAAAGGAGATCAGTCCTGAATATTCATTGGAAGGACTGATGCTGAAGCTGAAGCTACAATACTTTGGCCACCTGATGTGAAGTACTGACTCATTTGAAAACACCCTGATGCTGGGAAAGACTGAAGGCAGGAGGAGAAGGGAACGATAGAGGAGGAGATGGTTGGATGGCATCACCAATTCAAGGGACATGAGTTTGAATAAGCTCTGGGAGTGGGTGACAGACAGGGAAGCATGGAGTGCTGCAGTCCATGGGGTCGCAAAGAGTTGGACATGACTAATTGAACTGAAAGCCCCTAGATACAAATTCCCATGTGGACCTAAGCTCTGCTTTCTCGTGGGTATATTACGAGGAGGGGAACTACTGTCACATGGTAACCCTTGGCATTTGCAGGAGCTGCCAGACCAGCGACGGCAGGGTGCACCTCTACTCCAGCCGTCCTGAGGGTGGTGGCGGGCGGGCCCTTGCTGTGGTTTGACCTGCCTCCCCCAATGACTCGTGGTGCTGTGTTTTTCACATGTGTACTAGCCACTTGAGTATCTTCTTGGGAGAAGCATCCATTCAGATCCTTTGCCAGTTTCATCACTAGATTGTTTGACTTTCTGTTCTTCAGTCGTAAAGAGTTATTTATGTATTCTGGATAAGCGGACACTTATCAGATATACGCTAGTAAAGTAATGCTCAAAATTCTCCAAGCCAGGCTTCAGCAATATGTGAACCGTGAACTTCCAGGTGTTCAAGCTGGTTTTAGAAAAGGCAGAGGAACCAGAGATCAAATTGCCAACATCCGCTGGATCATGGAAAAAGCAAGAGAGTTCCAGAAAAACATCTCTTTCTGCTTGATTGACTATGCCAAAGCCTTTGACCGTGTGGACCACAATAAACTGTGGAAAATTCTGAAAGAGATGGGAATACCAGACTGCCTGACCTGCCTCTTGAGAAACCTATATGCAGGTCAGGAAGCAACAGTTAGAACTGGACATGGAACAACAGACTGGTTCCAAATAGGAAAAGGAATACGTCAAGGCTGTATACTGTCACTCTGCTTATTTAACTTCTATGCAGAGTACATCATGAGAAACGCTGGAATGGAAGAAACACAAGCTGGAATCAAGATTGCAGGGAGAAATATCAATAACCTCAGATATGCAGATGACACCACCCTTATGGCAGAAAGTGAAGAGGAACTAAAAAGCCTCTTGATGAAAGTGAAAGTGGAGAGTGAAAAAGTTAGCTTAAAGCTCAACATTCAGAAAACTAAGATCATGGCATCCAGTGCCATCACTTCATGGAAAATAGATGGGAAAACAGTGGAAACAGTGTCAGACTTTATTTTTAGGGCTCCAAAATCACTGCAGATGGTGACTGGAGCCATGAAATTAAAAGACATTTGCTCCTTGAAATAAAAGTTATGACCAACCTAGACAGCATATTAAAAAACAGAGACATTACTCTGCCAACAAAGTTCCGTCTAATCAAAGCTATGGTTTTTCCAGTGGTCATGTATGGATGAGAGCTGGACTATAAAGAAAGCTGAATGCTGAAGAATTGATGCTTTTGAACTGTAGTGTTGGAGAAGACTCTTAAGAGTCCCTTGGATTGCAAGGAGATCTAACCAGTCATTCTGAAGGAGATCAGCCCTGGCATTTCTTTGGAAGGAATGATGCTAAAGCTGAAACTCCAGTACTTTGGCCACCTCATGCAAAGAGTTGACTCACTGGAAAAGACTGATGCTGGGAGGGGTTGGGGGCAGGAGGAGAAGGGGCTAAAAGAGGATGAGGTGGCTGGATGGCATAACGAACTCGATGGATGTGAGTCTGAGTGAACTCTGGGAGTTGGTGATGGACAGGGAGGCCTGGCGTGCTGCGATTCATGGGGTCGCAAAGAGTTGGACACCACTGAGCGGCTGAACTGAACTGATCAGATATACAATTTCCAAATATTGTCTCCCATTGTATGGGCTGTCTCTTCACTTTCTTTAGTGTGTTGCTTGAGGCACAGAAGCTTTTAGTTTTAATGTACAATTTCTCTACTACTTATTTGGTTGTATTACAGACATCTCTTAAATCTAATTCTCTGCTAAGCTTCAAGGACACTGACATTAGACTGTGTTACGACCCTTCCAAACACTCAGACCAGAGGTCCAGGTCGCCCTCATCACTCCTGCCGTTTCTGGTCTTCTTTAACACATGTTCAAGACCTTCCAGGACCTCCTGGAATCTCCAGTCCCTAATTCTGGGCCACAGGCTTCATGGCCCACCTCAAATCAGCATCACGAGACAGCCCTCCCCTCACAGCAGGCTCTGCAGTTTCCAGTTTCTCACCTTTGGGATACTGTTTAAGAATGTATCTCAGCACCTTTCTTTCCTACCATTCCCAGGCGCCTCCTCTCCCTGGAGCCTTTCTCCCCACCGACCCCGTGACTCCCCCAGCAGCGGAAAGCACCCACTCTGCCCCCACTTCCTGCTGAGAAGCCACATGCATCCCACTCCTGCTGCACCCAGAGCTAAGGAGACAGAAGGAGAAATGGCCAGGACCCTCTGGAAAAAAAGAATCTTCTTTCTTTTCTGCAGGAAATAGTGAGGGAGAGACTACCTAATTCCAGAAAGATGCAGTGGGAAAGCAATACATAAAACATCAAGAGCATTTCCAATTCCAAGGGAAGCCTGGAGCTACCAGAGTCACAAAGAACAAGATTCGTGTGTGTGTGGCGGGGGAGACTGGGACAGGAGACAGATCCTCCTTGGTGGGGAATTTGAGAGCATCTGAAAGCGTGCTCCTCTAGAGTATAATTTAGGGGTTGATACAGCTCCTTTGTTCACTTAGGCTGTTCCAGGCTGGGCTTTTTCTTATTGAAAATATAAAAATTCCTTATACAATACTTACCTCAAAGAAAAACATTATACAAGAGCATTAAAACCCACAAAACAGAAATACTAATTATTTCTACTGGCATACTATTCTTTGCTTTATAACAGCAAATCAACATAGGGTCATTAAAACAGAAAGTTCCTCTAGTATAGTTAAATATGATTACATGAAAAATTTAATACTTAAAATGTTAATATGCCACTTTTAAACAAAGCACACTTGTATCAATTAAGGATATTATCAAAGGACAGATTTTTCACAATCTGAAAATACAATTTGAAACTTAAATACAACTTGTAACAAACTGGCAAGCACTCACTTTGTTAAACAAGAGAAAACCTGATGTTAGGTCTATTTTCTTTGTAAGTAACAGAAAATAATAATTTTGAAATGACTGACAAGCGAATAATAAACTTTAGAGGCTTTCTGGAAAATTTTACTTTTGTTTTGAGCTTATTTTCTTAGAAAGAAAAGAAATACTAACAACTCCATCACCTCTAAGCAACAGTTTTTAAAGAGGAACTCAGCGTAGAGACTGCCAGTTCGAGTCTGTGGCCCCTGGTGCCCACCTGCTTCCTTGCGCTCTCGGCCATCTGCATCCTCATGGAGAAGCTGCAGCTCGTGATCAGGGTCCGTGCGTCTTCTTCTTGAGCCTGTGCATCCATCTCAGCCCCGTCCTCACTCGCACCTTCACTGTCTGGAAGGAGACAGAGCTTCTCCTCTATTTTGCTGAGAAAGAAACATCTACATGAAACAAAGAAAAGAGTTAATGCCGGACTTGTGAAAGGAATCTCTGACACACAGGAAGCTACTGGATAGCATTTAGACAGAAATTCTACACTTACTGGAATTTTGCTCATTTTTAGATGGTTAATGTTACACTCTTGGAACTGGACTTGATCTCCATTTTTATTAACCAACTCTGAGGATCTTCTGAAGATCACTGAGGATATTTTAACTTTCCAGATATCATCTACTGCCTGCACCTCCACAAAGTACAGTATTTACACTCACAACCTGCCTTCTTAATGAAGGGGCAGCACATCCGGTGTTGGGTCAAAACGATTTTCTCTTCTGTCTCCAAATCTAAGGTCCTCCTCCAAAAGTCAGACAGTGTCAAGTGGTAGGCAGGTTATAACCACTGTTCTCAGTGGCTGTGTTACACATATGGCCAATTTTATACACATTTGATTTGGTTCCTGTGATTATATTTCAGTGTTTTAATTTTCAATAACACTGACACACCAAAAAAATCACTAAAGACATGCAAGATCTGAAAAACACAATTGACCACCTTGATCTAATTGAAAATTATACACATTATGTCCAAGAACTGCAGAATACACTGGGTTTTCAAGTACACATGGCATATTTACTAAAATAGACCATATGCTTGGCCATAGGTCAAGTCTCAATAAATTTAAAGAGACCAAAACCATACAGTATGTTTATAACCACAAGGAATTAATTCAGAAATCAATAAGACACAGAAACTCATTTATAACTATTTTATGGATCAAAAAGAAATTACAGAAGAATAAAATATTTTGAACTACAAGATAATAAAAAATATAAAACCAACATACTAAAATCTGCAGTGTGCAACTGAAACAGTGATTAGAGGAACATTATAACTTTAAATGTACTGAAGAAAAAAGCATAATATCAATGATCAAAGCTTATACTTTAAGAAACTGAAAAAGGAAAAGCTAAATTTAAAGAACACAGAAAGAAAATACTAAAGATGAAACCAGAAATAAATGAAATAGAAAACAGATTGATGATCAAATCAGCAAAGCAGATCCTTTGAGAATATCAGCAGAATTGACAGACACCTAAAATTGAGAAACTGATGAAGAAAAAAAAGGAAACACAAATCATCAATATCAGGACTGAATAAGGATCTCCCACTACAGATACCACAAATAATAACATTAGAGTATAATATGAGCAACTTTATGCCAACAATTTGACATGAAATGGAAAAATACAATTTAATAAAATTGATATGGAAAGAAATAGAAAATTTAAATTTAAATAGTCCTATATATCTTTTTTTCAAAAGGTGTTTTTTCCCCCAGTATTTATTCATTTGGCTGTGCTGGGTCTTAGTTGCACCAGGTGGTTCATTCCCATCAGGGAATGAACCTGGCCCCCTGCCCTGGGAGCACGAAGCCCTCGCTGCTGGACAACTGCAAAGGTCCCAGCCCTACATTACTTAAGTAATTACATATATTATCAAAAATCTGCCCCACAGGAAACCTCCAGGTATATACAGTTTCACTGATGAACTGTATCAAATATTTAAGAAATAAGAAGTATCTTACACAAACTGTTTTCAAAAAAGAAAGAAGGGTACTGTCCTAACTCATTTTATGAGGCCAGCATAACCCTAACATCAAAACCTACAAAGACATTACAAAAAGGGAGACATTATAGACAAGTTCCCACTTGAATATAGACAGAAACAATTCTTAACAAAATGTTAGCAAACCAAGAATATGGAAAAGAGATTGGAAAAGAGATCAGCACAACCACACACGTTTACCTTCAAATGCACCATCTACTTCAGAATCAAAAGCAACGTATTACACCAAAAGCACAGCAAAGACGAGCAGTATTATCCGGATGGTGACACAGGTCATTCTTGATCTCGGTCCCCTCACAGGAAAACCAAACAACATTCACGGACAAGACACCTCTGGAAAAATCCCCCAACACAATGGGGAGTCGTAAATAGCCCTGTACCCCAGAGACTGGGGGAATGCCTGCTCCCAGGGCTGCGGGTCTCACCTCCTAGGGGGTCTCAGGGCTCAGACCATGACAGAAAAGCTGGGAGGATTACAGCAAGCAGCAATGGATCCAGGCAGGCAGGACCCTGCTCCCAGTGGTGCCTGAACAGAAATTCTAACCAGTAGCTTTATGCACCTGAGCCGAGATGCTGGCCCAGTCTGACCAGGGAGCTGGGCAGGGTGCAGGTGTGCCTGGTTCAGGACCCAAACAATGAGTGTCGTCAGTCCTGGAGTGTGTTCTGTCCTCTGCCTGGGCAGAGAAGCTAATTCACAGCCCCAGCCACCCTCCTGGGAAGCCTAACTGGAGCTCAGGGCCCTGCACAGCCCACCCTGTGACCCTGCGCACAGCAGCATGGGAAGGCCCAGTGGGAGCCCCGTCTGTGGACAGAGCCAGGACAGTGGCTTGGCCACAGAGCCATGCACCTGGGCTCATGGTTCTGCTGCATCTGGTTCCCAAAGAAGAGTCTCGCCAGCTGAGGGGTCTACATGGTGTTCCCACATGGGCCGGGGAAACTGACCTGTGGAGAGCCTTCAGCTCAGCTACCCAGGCAGCCTCACAAGAACATGTGGGCTGTGGGGCCCCACCCACAGCCCAGCACACAGCAATACTTACCGCCCTGTCTTCAGAGTCAACTGGTGGCCCTGTCTGGCCAGGGAATTGGTGTGCAGTCCCACCTGATCTGGATCCCCAAATAATGAGTTGTGCTGGCCTTTGGGCCAGTCTTGCTGTCTTCCCCACCCTTCAACAGTACCCCACCTTATTGCTGAGCACAGGATCCTGTTCCAACCACCCAGGAAGCCTGATCAGAAAATCTAGGCAGCACAGAGAATCCTTTTACAAGATAGTTTATGTAAGCCATATGCTAGACACAAAGGAAAGCTTGTAGTAGCCACACAAAAGATGTGATAAAGAAGTCAAAACCCAGTAGACAAAAAGTCATCAAATCACGCAAGAAAGAACAGGGAAAGCAAAAAAGAGGTCATGAACCCACAAAACTGTCAGAGAGCAATTAACAAAATGGGAACAATAAGTCCTTACCCATCAGTAACTATTTCAAATGTAAACAGGTTAGATTCTTCAAGCAAAAAGAGGGTCTGAATGGATAAAAACAAGATCCAGGGAGAACTCTCGAGGTCTAGTGGTTACGATTCAGCACCTGCATTGTCCTGGCCCAAGGTCCATCTCTGGACAGGGAACTAGGATCCCAAAGCCACATGACACAGTCAGAAGACCAAAAGATCCAACGATATGATGGACATGGCAACCCACTCCAGTGTTCTTGCCTGGAGAATCCCAGGGACGGGGGAGCCTGGTGGGCTGCCGTCTATGGGGTCGCCCAGAGTTGGACACAACTGAAGTGACTTAGCAGCAGCAACAGACTCACCTTTGCTCTGAGACACACTGACATAATAAAGGGAGAGAAAAATATTTCAAGTAAATGGTAACCCCAAAGAGCAGGGGTAGCTCTACTCTATCAGAGCAAACTAAGCTAACAACAGTCAAAAGATACAAGGAAGGTCATTACATGAGGATAAAGGGGCCAACTACCAATCTGTCAAGAAAATATAATGATTACAAATATTTATGCACCCCACATCGAAACACCTATATAGCAAACAGTAATAGAACTAAGAGGAGAAATAAACAGCAATCCAACTATTGTTGGGACTTTAATATTCCACCACCAACAATGGATAGATCATCCAGACTGAAAATCAATAAAGAAATAGCAGATTTGAACAATACTATAGACAATACAGACCAAACAGACACATACATGAAAAAAAGAGAAAAATACAATTAAATGATGCAAAGAAAAGGCATATGACAAAATTCAATACCTCTTCATTAGTAAAAAAAAAAACTTTCAGAAAATCAGTATATGAGCAGCAAATAATTGGAAAATACCAATACGATGAAAAAAAAATCCATTTACAAGAGTGCTGAAAAACAACACATACTTAGAAACAAATCTAACAACAGATATCTAAGATTTCCATACTGAAAAAATACAAATCTTTAAAATTAAAGAAGACCTAAGTAAACAGAGAGACATACCACATTCCTGAGCTAGAGAACTCTATACTATTAAGACAGCAACTCCCCAAACTGATCTATAGTCAACAAAAGTCCAACCAAACTCTGTTTTTCTTTTTTGGGGTAGAAATTGATAAACAAATTCTAAAATGTACATATAAATATAAGTATCTTAACAGAAACAAAGCAATTTTCATTAAGGAAAACAAAGTTGGAGGACTCACCCTATCTGATTCAAGACTTACTATAAAGCATCAGTAATGAATACAGTTTGATATTGTGAAAAGATAAGCATAAAAATCAAGAAACAGAACAGAATTCAAAAAAGACCCACAAATATAATGGCCACCGATAGTCTCCCACTAACCAAACCTGAGACATTCTGAACGTGAAATGAATAAGAACAGTAATGGATTATATTCCATAAATAAAATTTGATTCCATGATTATATACTAATAATTAAAATTTAAGTGAGTGAGTAGATAGACAGATGGGGGAGAAAGAGGGCTTTACTACGAGATGCAGACAAACACGGGCACATTGGTGGGGGAGACGATGGTCATCAGACAGTGCTGCCAAGGCTGCTTTGTCCAAAGTCATCCAGACACAGTGTGGAGGTGGCGGCCTCATTGAGCAGGACCGGCGTGTCGCAGAGCACCTCCCCTATCATCCATTAGGGGAGAGGGGAATACAGGCCTGACATCCAGAAAGGCCAGACACTGCCTTAACCAGACAGCCAACACCACTGCCCACAGGAAAGGAAGGGCAGGGGACACTGTGCTTCTAGGAGGGATGCTGCAGAACACACACTCTGCTTCAGCGGCATTCCCACCACGGGCATCCCACCTGGACAGTCGTGACGACATAGAGCTAAACCCAAACTATGGAAAACACCTCCAGAGCATCAGTGTCCTGAAAGATGGCTGAAGAACTGTCCCAGGTTCAAGGAGACCAAGAAGACATATCAGCTAAATAAATGCATATATGATGCTGCTGCATCCTGTCTTAAAGGCCAGAATGCTTTACAGGACATTAATGGGAGAAATGACAAAACTGAAATTGAGGCTGTACTTTAAAGTGAAAACAGAGAAGTTGTTATTGTACTGCGGTTCTAAGAAAATACTCTTTTTCTTAGGAAAGGCACACTGATAAACAAAGAGGTAAAGAAATAGATGTGTGCAGCTTATCCTCAAATGGTTCCAAAAATAAGTATATATATGTGGAGAGAAAGAAAAAAGGCTAACATACAATCTATTTAAAATGTTTAAAACCATGACTCTGAGAAAAGGCACATCGAAGAGTGCCACTTTTCTTGTTGTTTTTTTTTTAATAGAAAAGAACTGTCTCAAAATAAAAGGTAAAAATGTTTGAAAAACAAAAAGTATTAAAAGTGAATCTTTGAAAAGCTGTAGTACCAGAGGAAATAGGGTCCAATGGCAGGAAGAGGAATTGTGGGGGTCACAGTCCTTCGGTCCTGCTGACTGCGTGTTTCTGCATAAAACAACTCAAAGCCTCTCTGGCCCTGCTCCTCCCATGGATACGTGTGGCAAGTATCTGCTTGTGGACCACCAAGGGCTGTTTCAAGGGAGGCAGAGAGCCTCAGACCTGGCATATGGTACATAACAGGGCTGAGAAGTCAGGGTGTCGGTCCCTATCAGGCAGCCCTGAGCCAGGAGGAAAGGGGCTGCCCTGCCTTCTCTCACCCTCGAGCACATCCACAGTTCACCACTCAGCACAGGACGGACAGGGGACACGATCACACACAAGCAGGGAGACTGCTGACGGGACAACCTCAGCGGAAACACGCATACGCAAGGCTCCAGACTCCACATTGCTCAACCACAGTTTGGGAGAAAAACAATTCTGGAAACTTCAGAAAAGAGACCACATCAACTTGGGGGGTCACATCTCACCGATTCGTGATGATGTCATCCCAGATGTTCATCGGGTCCATTTTAGCATCAGGGTATCGATTTGTCCAGGTTTTCACAAGTCTCTTCAGGGGAACTTGAGATGATAAATTACCTAAAAATGACATTACGGTGTGAGTGTGGCCAAAGCCCAATTATGACACCACCTTACAAAGTGAGCTGCCATCTGTAAACAGAAACTTAGTTCAGATTCCTTGTCCAAATTATAACACTTGGCCCTACTGTTCATAACAGGAGCACAAAGTTACCATGTTTAATATACTCTGTCATGAAAACTTAATGTCTTCAGGCCATCAAGGAAAGAGGAGGAAATAAACACGCACAATTCTTACATTCACCACAGGTCCACAATCACAGTGCTCCACTCACAATCCCAAAATCTAAAAAGCACTGAAAACTGACAAGCTATTCACGGAATTGCAACCAATTTCCTTGTTTACAAAACGTAATATGAATCGTCACAGGACAACTGAATCTGCTTATGCCACTCATGGGAGTGACCAGAGGAGGGGAGACTCATTCGTTGCTGGAGGATTGGCCACCAACCCAGACCTGGTGTGCACATGAGGTCACCATGACAAAAGCCCCCAAACAGCCTGGCTCAAGGGCTGCTAAATTTCCCAACACTAATATTTAACGAGAATGCACTAGTCATAGCAAATATTTTTCAACAATATAAGAGATGACTTTACACATGCACGTCACCAAATGGTCAACACCGAAACCAAAGTGATTACATTCTTTATAGCCAAAGATGAAAAAGCTCTATACAGTCAGCAAAAACAAGACCAGCAGCTGACTGTGGCTCAGATCATCAAATTCTCATAGCAAAATTCAGGCTTAAACTAAAAAAAGAAAACAAAAAAAACAAAAAAACCACACTGGCAAAACAATAGGACAACCAGGTATGACTTAAATCAAATCCCATATGAATTCACAATAGAGGTAACAAACAGATTCAAGGGACTAGACTGAGTTAAGTGTGCCTAAAGAACTAGGGACAGAGGCCGCAACACACTACAGAAGGTGACAAACAAAACCACTGCAAAGAAAAAGGAAAGCAAGAAGGCAAAGGGGTTATCTGAAGAGGCTTTACAAATAGCAGAAGAACAAAGAGAAGCAAAAAGCAAGGGAGAAACGGGAAGATACATCGAATGAAATGCAGAGTTCCAAAATACAGCTATAACAGTCAAGGCGGCTGTCTTCAATGAACAGTGCTCAATAAACAAAGAAAACAACAAAAAGGGGAAAGACTAGCGATCTCTTCGGGAAAACTGGAAACATCAAGGGAACACGCAGAGCCAAAAATGGGCACAAAAAGGATAAAAATAGTAGAGACCTAGCAGATGCTGAAGAGATCAAGAAGAGATGGATTGAGTACATGGAAGAACTGTATAAAAAAGATGTTAGTAAACCAGATTACTATGATGGTGTGGCTAGTCATCTAAGCCAGACATTTTGGAGTGCAAAGTCAAGTTGGCCTTAAGAAGCTATGCTCTTAATAAAGCTGCTGTTAATGAAATTCCAGCAGAACCATTCAAATCCCTAAAGGATGATGTCATCAAGGTTTGAAAATTCAACATTCAAAAAATAAAGATCATGGCATCTGGTCCCATCACTTCATTGCAAATAGATGGGAAACAGTGACAGACTTTATTTTGGGGGCTCCAAAATCACTGCAGATAGTGACTGCAGCCATGAAATTAAAAGATGCTTGTTCCTTGAAAGAAAAGCTATGACCAACCTAGACTGCATATTAAAAAGCAGAGACATTACTTTACTGACAAAGGTCCTTCAGTCAAAGCTATGGTTCTTCCAGTAGTCATACAGGGATGTGAGAGTTGGGCCATAAGGAAGACTGAGTGCCGAAGAATTGATGCTCTTGAACTGTGGTGTTGGAGAAGACTCTTGAGAGGCCCTTGGACTGCAAGGAGAGCAAACTAGTCAATCCTAAAGGAAATCAGTCCTGAATATTCATTGGAAGGACTGATGATGAAGCTTCAATACTTTGGCCACCTGATTGTAAGAGCTACCTTGTAAGAAGAGACCCTGATGCTAGGAAAGATTGAAGGTGGGAGGAGAAGGGGACGACAGAGGATGAGATGGTTGGATGGCATCACCGACTCAATGGTCATGAGTTTGAGCAAGCTCCAGGAGATGAAGGACAGGGAAGACTGGCATGCTGCAGTCCACGGGGTCACGAAGAGTCAGACACAACTGGGTGACTGAACAATAATGACAATATTTAAAGCTTTGGTTTTCTTTCTGTAGTGAGAAAGCAGTGCTTACCTTGTTCAGGCAAGTTACTTAATCTCTGATGCCCTATAAAATGAGGAAAAAGAATCTAAGTCTCATTTGTTGTTCAGTCCCTCAGTATTTCTCAGAGTTTACCCAGGTTCATGTTCATCGCTTCAGTGACGCTGTCCAGCCATTTCATCCTCTGACATCCTCTTCTCCTTCTACCCTCAATCTTTCCCAGCATCAGGGACTTCTCCAGTGAGTCGTCTGTGCACATCAGATGACCAAAATACTGGAGCTTCAGTCTGGGTTATCAGTTCTTCCAGTTCAGAGTTGATCTCCCTTAAAATTGACTGGTTTGATCTCCTTGCTGTCCAAGGGACTTTCAGAAGTCTTCTCCAGCTCCACAGTTCAAAGACATGAATTCTCTGACGTTCTGCCTTCTTTAACAGTCCAGCTGTCACAACCGTACGTGACTACTGGGAGGGAAAACCATAGCAGACTTCTGTCTCTGCTTTTCAACACACCATCTATGTTTGTCATTTCTTTCCTGCCAAGAAGCAAGCATCTTCTGATTTCATGGCTACAGTCACCATCTGCAGTGATTTTGGAGCCTAAGAGGAGGAAATCTCTCACTACTTCCACCTCTTTTCCTTCTATTTGCCATGCAGTAATGGAGCCAGATGCCATGATTTTAGTTTCCTTAACAGTCTTAAGCCAGCTCTTCCACTTTCCTCCTTTACCCTCGTCAAGAGGTTCTTTAGCTCCCCCTTCACTTTCTGCCATTAGACTGATATCATCTGCATATCTGAGGTGGTTACTGTTTCTCCCGCCTATCCTGATTCTAGCTTGTAACTCATCCAGGCTGGCATTTCTCATGATGTGCTCAGTGTATAGGTTAAACAAACAGGGTGACGGCAGACAGCCCTGTCACACTGCTTTCTCGATCATGAATGAATCAGTTGCTCCATGCAGGGCTCTGTTTCTTCTTGACCCGCACACAGGTTTCTCAGGACAGGTAAGATGGTCTGGTATTCCCAGCTAAGCGCTTTTCATAGTTTGTCATGATCCACACAAAGACTTTAGCATTGTCAATGAGACAGAGAGAGATGGTTTTCTCCATAATCCAGTGAATGTTGGCAATTTGATCTCTAGTTCTTCTTCCTTCTCTAAACCCAGCTTAGATACCTGCAAGTTCTTGGTCTGAATAATGTTGAAGCCTGTAAGATTATAAGCATGATCTTACTAGCATGGGAGATGAACACAATTGTCTGATGGATAGAGCATTCTTTAGGACTACCCTTCTTGGGAATTGGGATGAGGATTGACTTTTTCCAGTCCTGTGGCCACTGCTGGGTCTTCCAGATTTGCTGACATAATAAATACAAAACCTGATCAGTTTAGCTGCTCAGTCATGTCCGACTCTGCAACCCCATGGAGTGCAGCACACCAGGCTTTGCTGTCCATCACCAACTCCCAGAGTTTGCTCAAACTCATGCACATCAAGTCAGCAACGCACCAACCATCTCATCCTCTATCGTCCCCTTCTCCTGCCTTCATTCTTTCCCAGCATCAGGGTCTTTTCTAATGAGTTAAGTTCTTCGTATCACCTGGCCAAAGTATTCCAGCTTCAGGATCGGTCATCAGGTGCCATGATATTAGTTTTAGAGCCTACATCTCACAGGCTGTTATAAAACTGGGTAAAATACAGAGAAAAGAAACTAACACAGCTCGTAGAATGATACACCACTAGTAATACATACTTGAAAAACCATTTCCAAATTTAAAAAGAGAACAGCCAGGTAGATAGTTCTGAACACCAACTTTTATCAGTACTCTAAGTCTTTCAAGAAATGAAATTTGAATTCATAACAAGACGTTACTTCTGACTCTAGGGGACCTTCCATCGGCATCAGGATTGAGCCCACTCAGCAGCAGCAGAAAGGCCTTCGGTTTCGGCACAGCCACCCGGGCCTCACCTCACCACCTGGCATCCAGGACAGTCACGGCAGTACCCTAGGCTTAGGCTGGCCCTCTGAGAACCCCTGTCTTCCTACCATACCCAACTCAAGCCCTACCAGCAGGTTCTATCACCCCAACTTTTCATGGGGGTCCTGGACTGCTCTGCTCTGTGGGGACCACAGCATCTGGTCCCTGGAAGCTTCTTCAGTGCCCAGAAGAGCACTGGACTATTTTAAACACTTATTTCAACAATCTCAAAACACACACTCATGGAGTAAACTCAAGACAGTTTCTAACCCATACATTAAGAAACATGTACTATCACCAAGCAAAAAAAAAAAAAAATCAATCAGATGCCAAAATTCTTCCTAATTATGAAAGGAAAAAAGATACATATAAATAAAAAATTACCTTGTTTACTAATAAAGCTGATGAACTCCTGAATTTCTATGAAAGTCTGTACAGACTGCAATTTGGTGAGTCTACTTCTGTGTAAGAGGACATCAATACTGGAATAGTTCTGGAAAAGTTATTTAGCATTGGTTACAGGTCAATGTACTGCTTCCGATTTTAACAGTCTAAACACGAAACAGCAACCACTCTGTAAACAGATCAGTCACACGGGATGTCTCTGAGTGGTCACAGGAGCAATTAAATGGTCTAATTTTTTTTTTTAATTTTGGTTTTCAGTCACATTTTGGTTCAACAAAATCAATAAGAGCAATACAATCAGGTGCTGCTGCCTCCATTCCCCACCAATTCTTAAAAATCACAATATCCTATAATATAGAACTGCCAACTATAGAAGCCAACCTTTCTCCTTCCATAACCTTCCTCAAATGGACTGCTACTCAACCTCAAACACATTTAAAAACTAGAATAAAGACAGTGAATGTCTATGTTCAGCAACAACAAACATTCAGGGACTCTACACAAGAATCGGCTCTAACAACATAACGGCCAACCTCAGAGGCAGGACAGACCCTGGCTGGCGAAGCCGCAAGACCCTCCTGCATGACCACCTCCCACCCAGATGCCTAGGGGTGGGGCCTGCTCTCAGGTACCCATCCAGGGGAGAGAAAGAAAACCCCAAGGGAAAACAAAAGGAACTTTCTAAATCAGAAACAGGCACTAAAAGGCTCCAGGCCGTTGGCTGGTGTGCAGGGAATCAGAGGCAAGTGGCCTGAGAACTGCCCATGCGACCCAAGCTCACAGGAAGAGCGCAGCCCTGGCGGGCGCGCCCAGGTTACCTGCATGAACATCTGGATGCAGTTCTGGATATAATACTTGGCCCTGTCAATGTCGTCCTGCAGGAGGTATAGGAGACTCAGCTCCTGGCTGTAGCGGAGCTCAAGCAGGGCCTTCCGCAGCTCTGAGGTCAGTGCCTCGTCCACAAAGGTCAGCAGTGCCTGGTCGCCCTCCCCGCGCAGCAGCAGCTTCAGCTTGCTACGCACCATGTATGGCAGGCAGGTCTCCTGCAGAGCGAGAATGGATGTGACATATTGAGATGGCGTCGCCATGCGTCTGTGGTGTCACTTCACAGGTTCAAATGATGGCGCTTAATGTTTCAAACCTAAGGCCACAATCTTTAAAGCAAGTTCATCTACAATTGCTCATTTTATAACCACAAAACATACAGGAACACGTTCTATAGAAAACGGGAACTACTTGTAGCTGAAAGAGAACTGGATGTTTAGTACCAAGTGAGGACTTGCAGGCTGGGCGAGGACAGTGGTGCAGATGGGTGCCATGCCGGCCCAGTGAGGCCCATGTGCAGTGCAGACACAACAGGAAAACACTCTCCCTGTGGTCACACCAGGGAGGCTAACATTCCTTTGTAAAGGCATCTGCTTATTTTGAAAGCATTAGCAAAGAGCATAGTGGGTGAGTGAGTGAAAATCGCTCAGTCATGTCCGACTCTTTGCGACCCCAAGGCCTATACAGTCCATGGAATTCTCCAGGCCAGAATACTGGAGTAGGTAGCCTTTCCCTTCTCCAGGGAATCTTCCCAACCCAGGGATTCAACCCAGGTCTCCCACACTGCAGGCGGATTCTTTACCAGCTGAGCCACAAGGTGAGCCTAAGAATACTGGAGTGGGTAACCTATCCCTTCTCCAGCGGATCTTCTCAACCCAGGAATTTAACCGGGGTCTCCTGGATTGCAGGCAGATTCTTTACCAACTCAGCCATGAGTGAAGCACAGTGGTTTTAACGATATTATAGAGTTTGGGGGAGTCAAGTTGTATAAACACTCTAATGCTTTACAACCACTTTCCTGATTCTGAAAAGTTTTAAACACCTTCATTAATGAGACTTCCCTGGTGGCTCAGATGGTAAAGCAACTGCCTACAATGCGGGAGACCCAGGTTCAAACCCTGGGTCGGGAAGATCTCCTGGAGAAGGAAATGGCAACCCACTCCAGTATTCTTGCCTGGGAAATCCCATGGATGGTGGAACCTGGTAGGCTACAGTCCCTGGGGTTGCAAAAGAGTCAGACACGACTGAGCAACTTCACTCTCATTAATGAGAGAGCACTTGGCCATTGAGGACATCTACTTGGGTGACCTCATAGATGGCCCCACACCTGATAGAAGGGCTCACTCCACATCTTGCTCAGGTCCGGGGTGGCCCCGCCATCAGCGCTAGCCATGGAGCAGTACTCCAGCGACTTCCACTCGGCCAGCTGGTTGTAGCAGTCAAGGGATGCAAGTTCCCAGAAGTCCTTCTCGGCTTCCGTGGGCTCGCCATCTGCCCACTCTTGTGTGTTGAGGGCCTGCGAAGATTATTTTACCAAATTGGATACATGTAACATTCACACTAAGAATAATCACTGTCAGATTTATGACAAGTAGAAAAAAATAGGGAAAAGAGAGTTAACTTGAGGGAACCTAACAGTCAAATGAATATTAAAAATCCCAGCCAGGATAGAACCACTTCTTTGGGGAACTTAACTATAAAGGCAATTAATACGCTGAAAACTGAAAACGGCCCTTAATTTGATGTAAATACTGTAGATTCTTCACTACCTGAAAAGTTCTTAGAATGAAAATTAGAAAACAGGACACTTACAGAAAACTGCTGAAGGTTTCACCATTTAGATGTCTCGCACAGGCCACAGGCCCTCACCTGCAAGTGGGACCTGCCACACATCCACACTCAGCCACGGACAACTCCAGCACAAGATGTGCAAAATTGGACTTCCCCAAACCAGCTGTCACCTACCTTTTTATAAGTTTTACTTTCAGAGTGGAAACAATCTACTCAAACAGAAACTATATAACAATACCAGATACTGAAATGACATCTTAATTTCATACCAACTTGGTAAAAAACACTTTCTCTTTGATTCAGTATTTTCTTAAAAAGAGTAAGAGACAGAACAATAACTAGTTCATGTTCAGTTATTATGAAACCACTTTCTGGTAGTAATCTTTGTGTAAAAGTTAAGGAATACAGCTGAATATTTGAAGGTCTAAATTCTAAAGCTGACAGTGTTTCCATCCAGAGAACAAAAGTGGTAAAGCAACGGACACACTTGCTGGAGATCAACTCTACCTCGTTATACAGCCTGGCAGCTTCAGAATAGTCACTTCTTGTTTCTGCTAACAGTGCATCCTGCGTGACCTGCTTTGTTCCAATCTCACTGCTGAAAATACCACGGAGGATGTCATACTCCCAATCGATCTGTACAGTCTATGAAACAGATTAAAAAAAAAGAGGACAAATCAGTGAATGCCCCAATATTTTTAAAGTCTTTCTTGAAATGATATTAAACCAAGATGCCACAATTATAATAACTAAAAAAGATGTCATATTGATTTGTTAAAACATAAAATCTTAAAAATTTTGAAGTTACCAGTACGTTTTGTTACTTGAGCCATACAGAAGGCAGAGATTATTCTCAAGTGCACGCTTGTGTGCTCAGTCACTGCAGTTGCATCTGACTTCTTGTGACCCCATGGACTGTTGCCTGCCAGGCTTCTCTGTCCATGGGATTCTCCAGGCAAGAATACCGGAGTGGGCTGCCATGCCCTCCCCTCCAGGGGGATCTTCCCGACCCAGGAATCAAGCCTGCGTCTCTTATGTTCTCCTGCGTTGGTTGGCTGGTTCTTTGCCACTAACCACTAGCATCAATAGCATCACCTTGGGAAGCCCATTCTAAAGTGCATTTAATGTAAAATCTGAAAATATCATAGGTTTACAATGCACAAGTTGACTCATTAAATGAGACTGTCTCTGTCACTCCATCACTGAAACATTTATCTGTGGTGACTTTTCTGGAATCTGGAATGTGGTCCAAAACCCAGGAGCAGGTAAGCTAGTTCTGGCCCTATAGATGCCATGTACTTCACATGCAATGGCTGTCTCGATGTTACTGAGAGCCTGAACACGTGCCAGAGTTTTGACTTTGATGTCAACACAAATTTGTTGGCCCATCAGCCAAGCCTCCCACTTGAAGACAGGCTCAGGTGTCTAAAAGTCCATTCCGTCCTCCCTGGAGAATTCTTCCTGTCTTCAGAGTGCCCACACAAGCTGTCACGACCATCCAAACCCACAGAGGACACGAAGGGGTGGGAACAGCCTGTGGGCAGAGCAGCAGCCCCAGGACGTCATCCCCCAGGGGATGGGCCACACCCGGGCTGCGAGGCTCCTTGGCAGCAACACAGCGCCTACTGCTCGCCTCTCGCAGGCACAGGGACAGGAGCGACTACACAACAGTGACACTCTTTTACGCTTTTCCCAGAACCTGGAATATCTCAAAACCAGTGCTACAGGAAAAGTGCAAGTCCAGTCTCACCCTAATCCAGCGCTCTCAGAATCCAGTGCCAGAGAATTAGGCCCTGGGTTTCTCATGATAAACCTCAGGTAATGGCACCCCACTCCAGTACTCTCGCCTGGAAAATCCCATGGACGGAGGAGCCTGGTAGGCTGCAGTCCATGGGGTCCCTAGAGTCGGACACAACTGAGCAACTTCACTTTCGCTTTTCACTTTCATGCATTGGAGAAGGAAATGGCAACCCACTCCAGTGTTCTGGCCTGGAGAATCCCAGGGATGGGCGAGCCTGGTGGGTTGCCGTCTATGGGGTTGCACAGAGTCGGACACGACTGAAGCGACTTAGCAGCAGCAGCAGCAAGAGAAGACTCAGACAGGATGTGTGTTGCCCAGATAAAGTAACTGTGTTAGACGCATCGCTTTGGCCACAGCAGGGTCGGGGCCCAGAGCTTACTTGGCAAGTTCCATCCACCTGCCAATGTCGGGGGCAGGCTGGGCCTCCCCGCGCACGCTTGGCGGGTGGTTCCTGGGGTGCCAGTCGCAACAGCGCCTCCTCCAGCAGGCAGATGGCCCCGGGCTGCTGCAGGCCCGCCAGGCCAGCCCCACTGACCAGAGCCGGGTCAAGGCTCAGCAGGTCGGCGTGTTGGCAGCTGATCTCCTGGCAAGACACAGACACGCAGTCCTTCAGTGAGAGGGTCTCCAACCAGGAGTAACTCGTTTTACCAAACACTAAGTTCTGGCGTTAGCAGTCACGGGAGAGAGACATGGAGCACTTCACACACAGTCTAAGACCAACTCTGCACATGCATCCCTCCCACGTGGCTCCTCCACTTCTGGGCCTGAAGGCAAGCTGCAGGGCGACAAGTTACCTATCAAGACTTCCTAAACGGCAGTGGACAAAACTGCAAAACTAGAAATTCAGATATAAAAATTCATTGCAGAATACAATGTGAAGAGAAACTTACTCTAAAACACTGGCTGATGCAATATAATCTCTCAAGCCCTGTCTTTGGTATTGCCAGGAGAAAACCAATGAAAGAATTCTACATGTAAATTATAAACCAATAAAAGTAGAGTACATATAAAGAAACTGTATTAATAGTTTCATGCTGCATGGAAAAGAACAAAGGCATAATAAATACTTCATCTCAAGGTTATTACCCAGTTTGCAAACCACAGCTACTGATAAATAGCATTAAAGAACATAATTTTTAAATTACTCCAAGGACGTAACTAATTACAAAAATACTGACATGAATCGAGATGACTTTCTATTAGGGGCTTTGTAATTATCCAGGTTTTGAGTATAAAGAAAATATTTCTTAATCCCCTAATAAGTATGCTTAGTGGTTACAAAAGTACATCTACACTAGTCCTCTGTTCGAACTGCATTGCTGTGGAAACTTTCTCTGACACCTGTGTCCCCTTTGTCTGCAATGGTACACAGCACCCCCCCCACCCCCAAGCAAGGGGTGGCCTTCTGATCTGCCCATCAGGCCCTGCACCCCCCCCCCTTCTGCATCACGTGCCATGCCCTCCTGACCTTCCACCTCTGCCTGCTCTCTGCCTGCCCCATCGAGTGTAGTTCTGTGTCCCCACTGCCTGGTCCCCACCCAATGCACAGGAAGGCACGTACTCCATCAATGTCCCCAAAGGTGACAGCAGGGCTGGGTGCCACGTGTCATGAAGGTGTGACCAGAACCCTGCAGGGACGAGCTGACACACAGTCAGAGCAACTTTGTATGAAGTTGGATTTCAGATTATTCTGTCATATATAAATTAAAAAAAAATACAAATAAATTGGGGCTTCCTGATAGCTTAGTGGTAAAGAATCTGCCTATCAAGGCAGAAGACACAGATTCAATCCCTGGTCTGGAAAGATTCCACATCTCGTGGAGAAACTAAGCCCAGGTGCCAAACTACCAAACCTGTGCTCTAGAGCCTGGGACCATGACTACTGAAGCCCATGCCCCAGAGCCTGAGCTACACAAGAGAAGCCACGGCAACGAGGAGCCCGTGCACCACAACAAAGAGCAGGCCCCGCACCCCCACCAACACAACTATAGAAGAGCCCACACAGCAAGGAAGACCCAGCACAGCCAAAAGAATAAATAAGCTGCCCTGAGCCACCTGGGAGGAGGTGGCCCCACCAGAGTCCAGCTGCTGTGTTAAACCCATTCTGCAACTGAGAAACCAGCAGAGTCATTGAGAC
Organism: Nanger dama; assembly: GCA_917880005.1. Taxonomy (NCBI): domain Eukaryota; kingdom Metazoa; phylum Chordata; class Mammalia; order Artiodactyla; family Bovidae; genus Nanger; species Nanger dama. Next base: position 4,411,155 of record CAKJTW010000075.1, read on the forward strand.
ACGGGCATGCCGACAGCCTCACCTGGATGCAGGACACGAAGGGTGGGAAGAAGGAGAAGCTGGAGTCCAGAAAGCGTGTGAAGTCCTGCAGGAGCTTCTGGGCAGCGCCCGCCCCTCAGCAGCGGTCCTGCGCTCACCCGACTCCCTCAGGATCCCGAGCACAGGCTTCCAAAGAGCTGCCTCGCGATGAGAGGGTCTCTCTGTAAGACATTCCCGAGTGGGACAGGTGCGCTGCCTTGCCCATGCGTCAGAGCCTGGCCTGAAACATCAAGTGCTGCCGACGGTCACCATGCTGGGCAACATCACTGCCTCCAGTGCCCACCGAGGACAGCTGGGAAGGGACATGGGGCTGTATGCTATTTTTCAAATCCCTAACACTTTATAAATAGTTAGATAAGTAAAAGCTTATGAAGTAGTAACGGGCTACACAGACGTAACCTATTATTATGATCAATATTGGGCTTTCCCAATGGTTCAGCTTGTAGAGAAACTGCCTGCAATGCGGGGGACCTGGGTTCGAGCCCTGGGTTGGGAAGATTCCCTGGAAAAGGGAAAGGCTACCCATTCCAGTATTCTGGCTTGGAGAATTCCATGGACTGTACAGGCATGGGGTCACAAGGAGTCAGACACAACTGAGCGACTTTCACTTACCACTTATGATCAATATTAGTACCACAAACTTAAGTACAGTAAAAATATGAGGCATCAAGTTTCAGTACCTAATTATGTACTATATGACACAGTATAAAGATTTTTTAAATTACTTCATTAAAGTCAAAGGAATCTAAACCAGACTTTTGAGGGATAAATATCCCGTTTATCTCAGAGCACTCAGCTACAGAACCTCACTCACTCCTGAAGCTCGTGGTCACCCTAACAACGCAGAGGAGTACTTCAGTCCTCTGTGCCCCTGGGAATTTCGGATGAGGATGCTGATACCACTGACCTTCCCAATCACCCCCAAAAGAGGGTTTTGTATAATCAATGATTTAAGTGGTGCAGCTGCTTATATACTATTTCATTCCCACCAACATCACTGGTGAGAAAGAGTGCGGTGTGACTGGCACACAGAGACACTGGGCCCAAAGCAAAGTGCTGGATGGGACCCCACGGCGGGGTCCCCAGGAACCAGGACTTGGGATGAGGCTCAGCACTGCGGCCTGTGTGGGGGACAGGTCACCCCTGCTCCCTGCACGAGACAACGGCCCCAGAGCGTGTGCGGGCCCCGCACTGACCTGGGCCACAGCCTGCAGTGGGGTGATCAGGCTGCTGTGTGGAATCTGGATGTCAGGAAGGTCTCCACGGCGGTAACTTCTGTACAAGACGACCTGGGCCTCGTGCTTCATTTTCAGCTCACTCTTCATCTCCTACAATCAGCAATACAGGAAGGTTACAACTTACATCTAACCAGTAGTGCTTGGGTGATGAAACCATCCTCGCCGGCCACTAACAAAAGTGAATCAAGGTCAATTCTATCCAAGACACTCTAGTCGCTACACTTGATCAATGTGTCAGACAATAAGCCCCAAACCAGTGTAAGATGTGCAACGGGAAGATTATTTAAAGATCTATTACAAAGAAATCTGAGTTTCTCTGAAATTAGAGAACTTGATTTAAAACTTTTTCAACCCACAAATGAGAGGATTGTATTTCTTTGTCACTCTCAAGACAAACCTTGGCTACAGAGCCCACTGGCCCCAGCTGGCCTGCTCTCTGCAGCCGTTCCCCCTTCAGGCCCCATTCTCCCGGCAGGTACCGGTTCCAATGGCAAGGGCCCGTTCCCCTGTGGGGCCAGGTTCCCCCTGCGGGCCCTGTTCCCCGCACAGGGCACTCCCTCACATGTATACATCCTGGCTAATCCCTGAGGCTGCCCAGCTTCTCCATCTGCTGCACACTGCTCTGCAGCTCCAAGAGCAGAGGGGACCCCCAGACGCCTCTGCTGAGAGTGGTGACGACACTTAGCAAGGCCACCCCAGGTCCCAGGCCACACCCCATCCATTCCCTGAGACCCTCGGCGATCAGCCCGGCGCCTCTATCCCACCCCCCCGCCCTGTCCCCTCAAGAAGCCCAGGCAGGACTCAGACTTAATGAGGCTGGAGCAAAGGCCCCTAGGCTGGGTGGGGCTGGCCCTTGGCCTGCAGTGCTGTGGCTACAGAGATACAGGCAAGTCCAGTCTTTCCACAGAAGACAGTGGAACCTTCTGATCATTTCACACTCAGACCTGGAAGTGAAGTGGGTGAAGATTTAAACTGAGTCACATTGGAGACAGGATTCTCACCCATAGTCCAGTCCTAGAACGGCCTGTCGTCATCTCTGTGGGTTATAATAGGGTCTCACCCACAGTCCAGTCCTAGAACAGCCTGTCACCATCATTGATCTGTATCTCACACTGACTCTAGGGCTGAACAACTTCTGCTCTTACTTCCACATTGGGAGAGACGTTCAACCACCCCTTCTTGCCACAAATCTGTCTGCAGTGGGCAGCTCAGGATTGGCCACGCTCCTCACCCCCGCCCCCCACCAGGCTCCAGGAGCGCAGCCCCTCAGTTTGTTTGTCCCCAGCCATGGCGTCAGGGCTCTGGCCTCGAGGCTGTGGGGACTGCCCCTGAGAGGCATGACACCGGGGGCGGGGGGCTCTGGTCTCCACCTCGTGCAGAAAGCCTGTCTGTCCAGAGAGAACAGCACCTCCTACCCCCTAGCAGAGCAGTGGGGCTCAGGCGGCACATGGAGGTGGGGTCGCATGGGCCACCTCTGCGATCTGGCCTAGGTCAGCCAGGAAGACATCTCCTGGGCATACATCCTGAGACAGAAACAGCTATTTCCGACCAAATTCCAGAAATGAGTACAAACCTTTTCTCGCTTTTTGCTCAACAACACCTTTCCTGGCATAAATCAAACTTAGCTTTTCTTGGTCCTTTAGAAATCGTCTGCGTAATCGCAGTATTTCTGCATGATTATCTGGACCTGAAGAACAGACAGCAGGTTGGTTATGCGCGGCTTATGTCCATCCCCTCCTCCCCAGAATTGCTGACATGAAGTGAGGCATCTGCTCGTCTCCATCTCCTACTCCCCGCAACTCTATTTCCAAAACAACCTAAGCCTGTGAAGCGCAGTTTTGGAAGCTGGAGAACTGAGGCTGCACAGAGGAAGCAGGAGGGCTCGGACATCTCAGGGAAAGAGGGGGCTTGGAAATGCGAGGCTGAGGCTGGCGGTATGGGGCCACATGGTTGGAGCAGAACCCCCACAGTCGGGACCACTGGGGAACCCAGGGCTGCCCCAGCACCAGGCCTGGACATGCAGGCAGGAGGGAGGAGACCTGGTCTCGGAGGGGGACCACCCAGTACAAAACGGGGGCCTCCACGTCTGGTGAGGCCAGTCAGCACACCCAGTGTGCAGCCACTACTCCCAACGCCGGTTATTGCCTGCCTGGACACAGCAAAAGCCGAAAATCAGCAGACGTTTCAGCAAAGCTTCAAATAAGAAAAGGAGGAACGAAAGCAACAGGGGGAGAAAATGTTGAAAGCAGACCATCTAGGGAAAAAATTTTTCAAATGACCCTTTATCACAAGAGCAGAGTAGGTCCTGTAACAGGGCATGGAAGGGACTTTCCAAGAGCACAGAAGCTCATGGAACTAGAGACTGGACGTTGTCATGCACAAGCACAGTCAGAAGGTAATGCTGTGCCCAGAGCTGAGCAGAGATGGTAAGAAGGGAAAATCAGAAGGATAATCCCTCGGTCTGACAGTCAAGGCAGAATTCCTATAAGAGAAAACTGACGTTTGGAAATTATTGGCAAAATCACCCATGGGTGAAAAGGGAAGCTGTTTCCTAATGAGAAAGAACACGTATACATATACATACATGCAGGTGGATCACTGTGCCATTCATGAGAAATCAACACAACTCTACTTCAACAAAAAAGAAATGGAGGCCATTAACACCCATGAACAGTGACCGCACGAGAAAGGAGAGAAGCCCCACGTGAGCCAAGCCACAGCAAGACCCGTTCAGGACGTTGGTGACAGTGTTGGGGGCGGGGGTAGGCAAGGGAGAAAGTGACCAAGACCCCAAGGAAAGGGGGCCACAGTAAACGCCAACTGGAGATGTAGAATCAACACTGAGGGCCTGGCTGAGCGGATGAGGCTGACCGGGGAAGGCGCCCGGACGATGGGGCTGGGGGCTTCTCGCGAGTCTGGAGGGCATCTGGCTGGGGTCCCTCCCAGAGCGCACCCCGACCCCTGGTGAGCCAAATGTCTGCATCTTCATTCCCGCCCTCAGGCCTGCCCCGACCCTCCCAGCCCCCCGGACCTAAACTCTCTCTGACTCAGCTTCCCCATCCTGCTTGTACCATGGCCCCTAGACACCTGGGACTCCTGAGTGAGGGGCCAAGCCAGTTCAGACAACTGCCTTCTGGACCCCAAACCAGGCTCCCACGTGGTGCTGGGCTCCACGCAGGCCACCTGGACTCAGGAACAGTCATGAGCTTGCAGAGGCAGGCGTTTCAACATAGCTCAGTGACCTTTTACCTTGTGCTCCGTCGTCCACCTCATCCTCAAGGAGGCCCAGCCTTTTCTTTCCAAATTCAGGCCCCACGGACTTCAGGGCGTTCCCCGGGGCCTCTCGGGCCTCTTGTGGGCAAACAGCAGGGACGCAGACGAGGCCCTCGGCAGTGGGGGCCAGGCTGCCGCCCAGAGGGTCGGTGCTGCCCGCCGTCAGCCAGTGGGAGAGCACTCTTCCCCCTGCAAACACACACGATGCGCAGGTCACAGCAGTGCCACTCGGCCGGGCGCCGTGGCCGGGACTCCACCGCTTGAGAGCAGGGCCGCCCGCAGTTACCAGGGTGGGCCACCATGTTCCAAGGAAGGCCCAGCGGCCGGACCTCCTCTCCTGTGGGCATGAGGGAGACCACCACGTGCCCGTCAGGATGACACTGCATCTACATGGCACTAAGGTCTGTGATTTGTAACATCAGTGTCTAAAGGTCCCACAATAATTGGCCAAGTTAGTCCTATTTCCACAACAGAGAGTGAAAAATTATATAAAGTAAAAACACTGAAGTATTTCCATAAAAATGACTTGGGGATTTTTACTCTACTACGGATACTCTGCTGATCAAAGGAAACGGGCTGAACCGTTTGAAAAAGAGCAGTTTAATGAACTACAAACACAGTAAGTGAATCTAGTTTAGCTCTGCTTTGCTTCTGAGACAAGTGGTTTTAAATGGGATGCACTGGACAGATCTTTCCGGACAAAAATCAAACTAAAACTTACATATACTGAAATCTCTCGTTTTCTCTAGTCAGAAATAATGCTTTTCTCCCCTTTTTAAAAATTGTGGTAAAAACACAGAAAGTCCAATGGATGGAGCCCAGCACGCCTGCTGGTTGCACAGCACAGCCATCCCCACCTCTGTCCCCAGGGTCCCTTGAGGCTACCCCACCCCTGAATCTACAACCCAGGACTCAGCCCATCCTCCCTTCAGCCACCGAGGCCTTCACGATGCCCTGGCACACATGCCCACACCGGAGGCAGTACCTGCACTCTGTGTGGGTGTGAAGTCGAGCTGCTGCTGGGTGGCCCGGACCTGCCCCGCCATCACCCTACGAGTCGAGATGGACCCGCCCTGGGTCCGGGCCTGGAGCGTGCTCTGGGAGGCCTGAGTCTCAACAAACATTGGTGTGAGGACCGTACTCCGGAAGCGCCAGTCGGGGTCAATGGTATACTCCTGCCAGAAGGGAGGGTCAGGTGAGGTCAGGGCCCTTCTCAGAACGTGCAAATGCTTACTAAAACTTCACAGTCTCTCCACAAACATTACAATACTCCATGTAGCTCTGCAAGAAGTAGCTGAAGAACAACTTTCTCAAATTTAAAAATTTTAACAGAACAATTATCTGTCAACAAATAAAACCAATCAGTACTAGGGAGAAAAACTGCTTTCCTCCTCCTAACATCCTGCATTCATCCTGCAATCCCTAACATGCCACGCTCAGGGAATGACTCGACTGCTCTGACCCCACTGCCCCCTCCAGGTAACCAGACTAGGAGATGCTGGGGACATGGGGGGATGGGGTGGGAGGGCTCTGAGTCATCATGAGGCTCATCAGTGGTGCTGCCAGGTGGAGGTGCAAACAAGCACCTACGGGGAGTGTTGGGGGAGCGGAGGAGGGAAATGCCTCCATGGAGGTTGAAAGGACAAGGGTGAGCTGTGTGCAGGACGGGGGGCGAGTGGGGTGAGGTGCAAGTGGGCATCTCGAGAAGAATGTGTGTGGATTCCAAGTAAAATCAGGAAGCCGGCACCCGAGTCGTCAGGGAAACGCCAATCAAACCACAGTGAGGCATCACCAGATGCCTGCCGCATGGCTGTGACCAGGAGACGAGAGATGGCACCTGCAGCTGAGGAGGGGGAAGGGCACCCTGTGTACTGTGGGTGGGTGTGCAGCCTGCTGCTGCCATGTGGACGGCAGAGTGCAAGTTCCTCAGGAAATTATAAATAGAACCACCAGAGGATCCAGCAACCCCACAGCTGGGTATTTATCAGAAGAGAACAAAAACACTGATGGGAAAAGACACAGGTACCCCAGTGTTCATAACAGCACTGCTACACGCCAGGATACGGAGACAACCTAAGCGTCCGTCAGCAGATGAAAGGAGAAAGAAGACGGGCGGTGAGCGCACGCACACAAACCACACAGAATGATGCACTGCTACTCAGCTTTGAAAAAGAGTGAAATCCCGCCATTTGCAACAACATGGATGGACCCTGAAGGTATTATGCTACATGAAATAAATCAGAGAGAAAAACAAATACTGCAAGATCTTCAGTTCAGTTCAGTTCAGTCGCTCAACAAAAAACATAAAACAAAACCAAAAAAGCTCATAGAAACAGAGAACAGATTGGTGGTTGTCAGAGGTGAGGGATGATGGAGATGGGTGAAGGGGGTCAAAGGGCACAAACTTACAGCTGTAAAGTAAGTAAGATCTGAGGGGCTATGTACACATAGTAACTACAGTCAGTAACACCATTTGTATACGTGAAGTTTCTACGACAGTATATCTTGAAACTTCTCATTGCAAGATAAAAAACATCTAACTATGGGCAGTGATGGATGTTAACTAGATTTACTGTAGTCATAATTCTGTAATATATACAAATATCAAATTACTACCTTGTGCACTGAAAACAAATACAATCCTAATTACACCTGAATTAAAGAAAAAAGCAAGTATTTAACACCAGTGAACAAAGTCTGCTGACCAACAGGCAGGAAAGTCAGCTCACAGGGCCAGAGCTCACCTGAAACTCACACTCTGACAGAGGGTGCTCAAACAGGGAAGTCCGGAAGTCGGGGCTCAGGCTGGTCATCTCAAGCAGGAAATCTGTCGCTAAACTCAAGAAGTGCACTTCTATCTTAGGAGAATATAGGGAATTGAGGGCCAGCAATCGGTCCAACGTATTTGAAGGCAACCTAGTTTCATGGCTCCAGAAGTTCCGAATAGTTAATCTGGAAGGCAGAGAAGGAAGAAGAAGAGGAGGTCTCTACGTGTGCCCCCACGGGGAAGATCCTCTTCTTCCACCGGAGGTCAGCCCTGGGGCTCCATCCACATGCAGACCTTCATCCACAGGTAAGCTGCCTAACAGATGAGGTGCGTGCTGAAGAGGAAATATTCCAGAATGTTGGCATACTTAATAGGAGGTGAGAAGCCTTGTCATTCTATTCTCATTTCTATTAGCCAGAAGTTTGCAAAGATGAGAATTTTACATTACATACTCTGAAACTGAGAAAACACCATGAGAAATTATATATATAGTCCATCGCCTTACTAAGACAATTTACTCTAAACATTAGTGCCACAAAATATTCAAAACATAATATGAACAGAAAATAGTCAAACTATTAAACAAGTTAAAAACCAGATCAGGCTTTATAATTTGTGAATGTTTGAGAAATCCAAATACAGTTTTTAAAAGCTCAATGAATTAAAAATTGCAGTACGCTGAAAGTTAGCTAATGCACAGAATCATCAGGGTTTCCGCCATGCCTGCTGTGACATAATGAGCTCTTGGGCATCTGTGATGATCCTGCAGCGCCCTCTGGTTTCCACAGGCCGTCTGACACTGATGTGCAGAGTAGGAGCTCACTTGGGGTTAAATGGGGAATGACAACCCATTTTCATTACAGATTTCTCATCCTGAGATGCTGTAACTCACAGCACAGTCAAGACAGCGTTACCCACACCAGTTTTTCAAGACTTGTATATTTAAGTAACATGCCAGGACTGTCAGGTTCTAATGTGATTTAAAATACATTTTTCTTATGCCATCAAGAGGCAGAGAAAAGGCTAATACAGCAAAGGCCTTTTGACACCTCAGAGAGACCCCACACTGGCCCAGAGAGAGCGCTGAATGTGCCCACGCATGCACACTGCTCCGGGAGGGGCACTTACTGAAGCCCAGGGTTCTCGTCGGTCAGGCCTTGGATCAACACATCTTTCGCCAGCTTGAATACTTCGCGTGAGTCTTCATCTGCCTGACTCTCTGGGTCTCTGAGAGAAGTCACAAGACAATAAAACCATTACTGCTCCTTCCGCTGCTCTGGGTCAACCCAACCATGCTGTCCAGGATGAAAATAATGAAACCTGCCTCTTCCCCAACTTCCACCCACCCCGGGGCCTGCACCCTGACCCGGGTCCTGGTGGCCAGCCAACAAGCAGGACCACGGTCCCCAAGGAAGAAACATCCCAGGAGTTCTTTAGGTAACCTTGTCAGACTGTAAGGGAAAACCAGGAAAACAAAACACACTTTTAGCTCAGCCAGTAATATCACGCTCTGAATATTTCCCACGGGTTCACGAAATGCAGTAGGATGAGAATATATTTCAACATACCAAACTTGTTGCAGTTAATAACCACACATTTTTAAATGTCTTATCATTTATTATAGTCGTTCCAGACTGCTGGAGGCACCCAGATGCTCCCTAAGAGATGGGACACGAGCGTCTGACGGGGACAGGTGAGGCGCTCACCTGTAGTTGTCATGGACCCACATGAGGATGGCGTACATCCGCTCACGGCATGGCACTGCAGGGTGAGCCAGGAACTCCACCACGGCGCTCAGGAGCTCCCGGAGCTCTGCAGGTCTCAGCCGTGCCATCATCTTGGAAATTATGTCCAAACACACTTTCTGTCTCTCATCATCTCTATAAAGAGGAATTTTCAAAAACAGAGACTTAACCGTTATTACTATACCTTTAGACGTGACAGGTAACATTTTCTTCTCTGTGCTGTTCTGTATTTCAGATTTTATTATTATAGCTAATACTACATTTATATAAAAATTAAGCTCTTGAAAATAACTATCATGGGCTACATTATGAAAAGGAAATTAACACTGTAGTGTTCTGCCTGGATCCTAGGAAGAGGATGAGGAAACTGGTGATTTCAAATAGACAGGCGTGCACTAATGTTAACTTCTTGGTTTAGACAAACATCATGATGGCGTGAGACAGGGAAGCTAGGTGAAAGGTGTGTGGGAATTCTGTGTGCTTCTAACTTTTCTGTAAAAATTAAATTATTCCAAAATAAAAAGTTCATTTTTAAAAAACTGACAAAGTCAAACAAAATAAGCTAGCTAGAAAGGATTTCATGACTTTAAAAAATGGTTTCCAGGGCTGGTCAGGCACCAGGGGTTAAGTGCAGCCACTGCCTCCTTAAATAAGCACCAGCTGAATGCTCCACATACAGTAGACACTGAGCCAGGCTGACTGGAGGAAATCAACACAAAGACAGTTTATCATCAAGTAAAAGTGTGCCCACAGGTGGGAGGAACACATGGGGTGCTATCAGCAGCACTCTGTTAACATTTACCTTAACAGCATGTGGCCATTTTAAAATAAACAAATGTAACAAATAATGGAAGCCTGTTAGCTGACAAAACAGGTACAGAATTCAAAACCATACATTTTGAATCTGAAAACAGCCCTGGACAACCCAAGACGGGGCCTCTCAAGTGTCAGGTGTCAAAGTGAATAAACACTCCTGTCACGACAATTCACAGGTCCCCTTGAGTTGAGGGGATAGCTGAACAAACAGCTGCAGCCAAGGACACAGGCGGCGGCCACTCACCTGTGTCTCATGACCTGAATGAAATCCTTGCTCTTCAGCTGCAGGTACAGGTCAGGGGTCTCCTCTGCACGACACAGCACTACCTCCAGACACAGTGTCTTCATCACGCCGTGGAACTTCGGCAGCAGAAAGAGCACACTGTTCATGAACCTGGGCAGCGGGCAGGGCCAGTGAGCGGAGGGGCACTGACCCCCACGAGGACTGTCCCCGGCAGGCAGTGCTGTGCCCCACGACCCTCTCCGCAGCCAGGGGCAGGCAGACGGACACAACCACCCTGCCCCACGCATGACCCTCCCCAGCGGGCAGGCAGACACCACCCCCCACCTGTCAGCCAGAGGAGGGAAGTTCTTCGTGGCTCTGCTCAGGCACACGATGAACTTGTCCTCCAGCGTGCTCTGATGCTGCTTCAGCTGCTTCACCACCAGCTCATACACAGCCTCCTCTAGCATCTGGAAGAGCAAGTTTCCTTTCAAACACACCCAAGTGGGAGCTCGGAGGAACTGAGAAGAGTGAGGTAGCCACCCAGAGCGCCATCTCAAGGAGGCCGTGGGGGCCCTGACCGCTGGGCACCACCAGAGGCTTGGCGGCCGTGAGTTCAGGTAACCCGGGCCTTGGCCACACATCAGGTGAAAGAATGATCAAGACTATACTTCTTTCTGACACCAAAACTCTGCCAGCAAGCCATCTGAGCAGCTGAACAAAGACCAGGGACTGAACGCTGTTTAGGACACATTTGAGGGGCTCTCCTGGCGGTCCTGTGGTTGGGATGCCTTCTAATACACGGGGTGCAGGCTTAATCTCTGGTCGGGGAGCTAAGAACTCCCAAGCCTCAGAAGCAATACTGCAACAAATTCAACAGACTTTAAAAACGATCCACATCAAAAATCTTAAGGGAAAAAAACGCATTTTATTATGTCAGTGTGCACATCTCTGGGCAAAGATTCACACAAACCAGGATTTCAGGGAGCTCCATCTGCAGGCAGCCTGCCCGTCTCCCTATGCCCATCTTCCAGGCCCGGCCTCTCCTGACTGCTCCCTGAGAGCCGCATCCCCAGGGAACACCCATCCACAGAACAGGGGGCCCTGACCCCACAGGAGAAAGGAGGAGCGCAAGCGGCCCTTGGGACCGGAGACCACGGTCTGGAGCTGTGCTGGTCAGTGGTCAGAACACAAGTGACCCCCATTTCTGTGTCCCACACTGCTCCCCATCTTCCATACTAAATCAACCATTTTATACTCAGAAAAGAGCTATGTCAAACTGAAGGGTGTATCATTTGTATTAAGCTGAGACCTAAGTCATGAGAGATTAACCTTTTGATCTGCTCCACTTGTGGAGATAACTAAGCACATTATGTGAATTGAAACCCACCACTTAGGGGCATTAGAATCCTGTTATCACAACATTATCCTGAATTTGAAACATGTTTTTATTTTATAAAAATCGCTGGCAATCCCTAAAATAAATTATAAGTTTGATATTCTCAGGGGAGGGGGTTCCTATTTCCTTTCAGTTTAATTTTCCTCTAAATCCAAATAAAGGCCTAATTAGTGAAATAGGCCAGGCTCCAACATGCTGTGGGGGACTGTTCTGCCCTAAGGATCCCTCGACTTCCCCAGCCTCTCCTCATCCTGTCTCGTTGCAGGAGGAGAGGAGACTGGAGACACGAATTTGGGGATCAGGAGCCTGAGGAGTTCTCAAGCCATGAGGGGCCCAGACTCCAAGTTGTGGGGGAGGCCGGTGGGATGACACCCCAGCGAGGGAGGGAGAATGTCCTCTGAGCAGTGACAGAGGGCCGAGGACTGGTCCAGTGTGGCATTCTAGACAGTCTGCGCCTTGCATCTGGTCCCCGTGGGTGATGAGCTCTACAGGCACCAGCACAGACCATCCTGGACAGTCTGCACCCTGGGTCCTGTCAGCATGGGTGACAGGCTCTGCAGACGCTAGCATGAAGCCCCCTGCACTAACCCATGGGGGTCAGCCAAGTAGCAGCTAGTTATAACCTGCGATTTCCATACACAGGCTGATGTGGAGACTGTGTGCTTAGGGGTGCGGGAGGGGCAGGGCGCAGACCAGGCACCCAAGTCAGAGGCCACCCCTGCTCTTCAGCTGCACTATGCCAGAAACTGGAAGCAGGGGACCTCCCCTGCTTACCCTCCCCCAAACCAAAGCAAGGCTCCATCAGGGCAGTTTCTCCAAAGTGGCCCCTGATGCCAAGGTCAGAGGAATGAAAGCTGCTCCAATGCTTACATCCCAACTTTACAATAAGAAGCAGGTTAACAACCTTAATGCTTGCCAAGTTTCCAGGCATTAAAACAAAACAAAAATCTCTTTAAAAAACTGCCCACTCTGGCTGCTAGTACAGAGGATGCAGTACCAAGGCTGAGCCAACAGTGAAGAAGAGGCATTCATGCCGTGTGCGCACACTCACCTTCTCTCTCCCGCTGATATACCGGAGAACAAGCCCCAGGACCTCTGCTGACGCTGCGTACACCTCTTTATATCTGACAAAGGACATGTTACTGACCAGAGCTTCAAAGTACCTGTGAGAAACACAGAAAGCCAGTGAGCACAGGGCAACCCGTCCTGCTATCCGACAGAAAGTGGAAGTTGCTTGGTCGTGTCCAACTCAGTCTTCTCCTTCTCCAGGGGATCTTCTCAACCCAGGGACTGAACCCAGGTCACCCACATTGCAGGCAGATTCTTTACCAGATGAGCCACCAGGGAAGCTGCTGTCAGACAAATGACACCCACCCAGACGAATGACCCCTGGGCAGCCCTGCCCACCTGCACAGCTCCAGATAGACACTGACAGCGCTGAAATCAGCAGTGGCCTGACCTCTGACCCCTCTAAAGCTGTCTATACGACAGGAGGAGGACACACAGTCACACAGGGGTGGGGTGGGGGGCGGTGCACCCTGGCCTCATGACAGCAGGACTGGGGATCAGGAAAGCCACTGGTCTGAAAGTTAACCACTTCCCCCTTATGCTATGCTGAGCTGCTTGTCCGTCCACGGCACCAGGCAGCCAAAGCCCCTGGTGCCCCAGAGGCAGTCCCAGGAGGACCAACTGGACAGCAAACATTTCCTGAGAGACAGTGAACTTGACCGAGTGACCACTCTGCAAGGATCCAGCCCCTCTCTGTGAAGTTTAGGGCTGTCCTGCTAAGGCCCCGGCACGTGGACCCTCCCCGACCCCAGGTGATGAGGAGCCGGCAGGCTGCAGCGCCCTCTCGTGGCCACACCCCGTGGTGAAGGGTCTCTGGACCTTAGGCTGCTTTCCGGAGCCGATGCTGAAAATGGCAGCTAGAAAATAACAGAAATAGCTAACATCTTGTCTAAATTACATGGAAAAAACCATACAGTTTTTAAAAACTCACTTTTCTCATTCACTCCACTAACATATTTCTCCTCCCAAATGATCTCTAAACCCAACTACTTAATTTAGGTGGAAATACTAATATGGGTTCTTCCTTAAATTGATCAAAATTAAACCATATTCCAGTCTCCAATCAGAATCAGGTACACTTTAACCAAAAAGAAACAAAGCAAAAAAACATGACACTTACCGGACACTTTCCACGCCACACTTTGGGTCGTAGGGGTAAGCTGTTGGCCATTACAATACCCAACAACTGAATTCCTACAGAATTGTCTTTAGAATTAGGATCTTTACTGGAAAACTTGTCAAATATTAACCTGGAATGTAAGTGTGAAGAAACAGTGTAAGTTGTCAGATGTAAGGAACAGGAAGACAGACGTAAGAGCTTCCACAGCTGATTGTCAGGTAAGAAGCCTCTTGCTTCCCATTACTTTGTTCACACCCGTCACTCTGCCTCTGGGACACGGGGAGCTCTGCATCTCCCACAGTCTAGTTATTTGCCCTAATTCGCCCTTGGCTGATGGTGAGAAAAGAAAGAAAAGTGTAGTTACTCAGTCATGTCCGACTCTTTGCGACCCCATGGACAAGCTTACCAGGCTCCTCCATCAGTGGAATTTTCTAGGTAAGAGTACTGAAGTGGATTGCCATTTCCTTCACCAGGGGATCTTCCTGACCCAGGGATTGAACCCGGGTCTCCTGCATTGCAGGCAGATGCTTTACCATCTGAGCCACCTGGGAGGCCCATAGTTGATGGTGAACCTGTGGGAAATTCTGGTTTGCCCCAGGCTATGCTGACAGGAATCAACCCTGTGGGCAGAGGACGGCAGAGCACATGCCAAACACCCAGAGAGATGGAGGGCTACTTGAGGGTGGTGCCATCCAGAGATGCTTCTAGTGACAAATGCTGGGGGCTGATCATGAGTGACATCACACCCTACCAAGAGATTCCATTCCAGGAACCATCCTTCCAGCACTTCAAGTCCATTAGTGTGTTAGTTGCTCAGTCGTGTCTGACTCTTTGCAACCCCATGAACTGCAGCCCACCAGGCTCCTCTGTCCATGGGATTCTCCAGGCAAGAAGACTAGAGTGGGTAACCATTCCCTTCTCTAGGGAATCTTCCTGACCTAGGGACTGAACCCAGGTCTCACGCATTGCAGGCAGATCATCTGAGCCGCCAGGGAAGCCCTGAAGTCATTAAGTCTCACGATAATTAACCGTGCACAGTGTGTGACGAGTTAAAAGACACCGCAAACCCCAGTAAACCCGTACCTGTAAGGGACGGACAGACAATCCTTCCAGCACTCAACGAGGGTCTTTATGATTTCAAGGTTATGTCGAAACACAGCTCTTTTCTGATGAAAAACATGTTTCATCAGGAAATGGAGCAATCGATTTGCTAACACTTCATCTTTAGGGACCCCTGAAAACGCAGAGAAATCTCATGTAAATATATAGCATTCCCTCCTGGGAAAGCATTTCTTAACCCAGAAGTATGTCTATAAAAGAAAGCTGGCACTGTACTGAGGAGTCTGGCTCCCATGATTGTTCAGATGACACATGACTGTAACACAAAGGTCTCCCTTGGAGGGCCTCCCCCAGAACCCCCAGGGCAGCCCTGACCCCAGGGTGGCTGCGCTCCTGCAGGTCTGTACAGGGTTCTGCAGCCTCTCAGGGCCTCTGCTGAGACCTCCTTATGGAGTCCCTGAAGACATCTTCCCTGCTCTGACTGGGCACCCAGCCTTGTCCCACCTCCTCCCAACCCCAGGATCCCACCAACTGCTGGTACCTTCCCACTAGGGCTCCTCCTCAATGATGAGGTGACCCCAGATCTGTGCTGGTTACCTGACCCACTGCCAGGATGCTGTTCCATGGGGTCCACAGAACGGGGCGGGAGATACCCTCCCTTTGCTTTCAGCCTCTTGCTCAGACTATTGCAATGAGTGGTGAGATTTCACTGTGACTTTCAACCTGGCTGTTGCAGCCCTCCTAGCCGAGCTGAATGCCTGACATGGGAGTCAACCTCTTGCAGAGGTTCCTCAGTTAAACTCAGCTTGCTGTGAAACTGGATAGCCACATTCCAACACAAACACATGTGACAGCTCCATGGGCGCATATTCTGTTCAGTGAGCACGTGCCAGGCCATCCTTCTAGGAGAACTTTGCATACCACTGGAGCCGACGTCAGTAAGCAAATGGGAGAGAGCTCCAGCATGTGGAGCCAGAGAGCTGGGGGACACCATGGCCTCCATCAGGACAGTGTGGGGACTGAGGGTCACCATCATACCAGAGGTCACCAAGTCACACTAGGTCACCAGGAGTGGGGAGGCTGATAAGATGGATGTCGGAGACCACGACCTCAGCCTCACGTTCAGCGTCTGCCAACATCTATTCCACATGTACTTTTAATAAAATATTCTTCCCTGGTGGCTCAGACAGTAAAGAATCTGCCTGCAATGCTAGAGACCTGGGTTTGATCCCTGGGTCAGGAAGATCCCCTGGAGAGAGGAATGGCTACCCACACTAGTAATCTTGCCTACAGAAACCTATGGACAAAGGAGCCTGGCTGGATATTTCACATGCACTTTTAATAAACCAATTATTAGGGTCAGTGCTCCTAGCAAGCTAAAGCAGTAAGAAAACAGGACAAACATCCAACATCTTAAAAATAAAAGCAAAGCCAGAGGAATTATCAAAAGCAAAGCAAAGCAGACAGAAGTGAAGGAGTAGAATGGGGCCTTCTGCAGCAGCACAGATGGGCAGGATCTGGGCTGGAGATGCTGAGGCACTCGGGGTTGGGTCCTGGGTGCCATGCGGGGAGAGGGCACCAGAGGCACAGCTGCTCTTACCACAGGGGGTGGCTATTCCTGTCCACGAAAGGACCGTGGCCACAATCTCAACCACTAGGTAGTGGATCCCATCCCCGCCGTTGTTCTCAGAGACCACCAGCTGCAGTAAGGGGCCCAGCCAGTGCCTCGCATGAGGCCGGAAGACCTAGGCGAGAGTTCAAAGGTCAGATATCACAACTGCTGAGTAACCAAGATGGGAGTTCAGGAACATTCTTCTGTATTACGACTCTACCTAAATTCAAAACAGACGTGAATGCCAACAACGATGCTGCTTGATTCAATTAGATTTTCAGCTGAAGTCTTCCTTGTGGGCCCTGAAACCACAGCTCAATGGAGATAGATTCAAACTGATCTGCTCTTTGCTAGACCCGCTCCAACTATGCTTAGAGTAGTAATAATGTTCTACACCAATCCCACTCTCCACACAGCATACAGCTGTAGGATCCTACTCTTACTGGATATAGAAGCAAGGGGAAGTAGAAAAGGAGGATATAGTAGTGAGGTGCATGTGGCGAATTTTTTTCACACACCCAAGGTCTCTGGGAGAAGGCAATGGCAGCCCACTCCAGTACTCTTGCCTGGAAAATCCCATGGATGGAGGAGCCTGGTAGGCTGCAGTCCATGGGATCACTAACAGTCGGACACAACTGGGTGACTTTACTTTCACTTTTCACTTTCATGCATTGGAGAAGGAAATGGCAACCCACTCCAGTGTTCTTGCCTGGAGAATCCCAGCGACGAGGGGAGCCTTGTGGGCTGCCGTCTATGGGGTCACACAGAGTTGGACACGACTGAAGCGACTTAGCAGCAGCAGCAAGTCTCTGAAATCCGGAGCATCTCCATGCACTAAATTCCACTGAATTTACTTTAGAAACTCAGATCAAGTGTAACCCAAGACTCTCGGCCTCCTTCCCCTCTGCCACCCTGTTCTTTCTCCAAATGTTTTCTCAGGGATTTCAAATCTACGCTCACAGTTAAATCTGTGTGGTCTCAAATCTTTTTGATCAAGTACCCCAGAGGTAAATAATGCTTACACTCTCCACGTATGTCTACTGGTTTATTTATAAATTCTAAATATAAACTTCTTTACTGTATTATTAAACTATAAAAAAAGGATAAAAGTTCAAACTTTAAAAAGAATTGTAAATACAAGTTCTATGTTTTTGTTCCATTAAGACAATGAGCCCTGAAGGTTCCTGAGCTCAGGACATGTGCAATACTGCAGGCCCCTCATGCCGCATGAGTGCACACAGCTCAGCAGCCCCCTTGCTGAACTAAACACTAGATGCCAGCTCCTCTCCTCCAGCCATCAAGCCAGCACTACAGGAACATGAGCTGGAAGTCACGTGATCCCAAGTACTATGGCTGACTTGTGAGCCCCGAGAGGACACTGAGGTCCAACTTGCAGAACCTGTAAATGTGACCTGATTCAGAAACAGGGTCTTAGAAGATTATCAGGTTGAGTCATTAGCGGGGGACTTAACCAGTGACAGTGTCTTTATTTGATAAAAGGATTAAAAGGGAAATTTTTATACGTGAGCCATGCCGAGAGAAGACCTTCCAGAGGCCAAGAAATGGCCAAGGTGCACAACAGCTGGTCACGCATCATCAGGGCCAACTGGCTGACATCCCAGTCTCGGGCTTCCAGCTCCAGAACCAAAACGGTCATTTGCTGTCTGAGCCACAGGAGCCAGAAGTCAAGCATGACTCTGAGGAAGGGCCTGTCACTACTTGATGGCCTTGAGGCCTCGCGAGTTGCTGCCCGGGAGGCCCCCTCCTGGCACTCGCTCCTCCTGAGCTCCATGTGAACCCCCTGCCCCTCCCAGGTCAGCCTAGGATCGCTCATAAACCTGTCCGGGTGCCCCTCCTAACAGGGCCACGCATGACCGACAGATAAACAGACCCATGATGCAAACACGTCGGCTACCCTTCACACAGCTACCAGGAATCTGTTCACCACGTTCTGTTACTCTAAACCAAGAAGGCTGGCTGCTGACCCACATGCACCACAACTCAGGAGAAGTTAATTTATGTGTTTGACAAGGAAATGAAAGAAAAATGATGCTGAATAATACAGGCTGGTGAATTTATTCAGAGAATAAAGCCATGCTGTGACCCTTAACGTCTTCCTTTATTGTGGGTTTTTAAAAGTAGATTCATATGCACTTTTGTGCATAGTCGCTAAGTCACGTACAACTCTTTGAGGCCCCATGGACTGTAGCCCACCAGACTCCTCTGTTCATGGGAATATTGGAGTGGGCTGCCATTTCCTTCTCTAAGGAGATCCATATAATTGAAAAGAATTTTTAAAGAAATAAATAACTTACTTCTTCTGTATTAACAATCAGCTTGGCTAAGAAAAGACGGATATTTAATGACACTGATGGATTTCCCAGCTTGTCATGAAGAAATTTCATCCAAGGAGGAATATTTCTTGGCACTGAACCCTGAAATAACACACTCAATATTACTTAGTGAGAAAGTGGCATTATGACACAACAGTGACACAGCAGGACATGAGCGACAAGACATCACGAGTGTTAGAGATGGAATTCAGTTTAGTCTTCCATGTCAAATACTCGTTCAACAGGACATGGTCAGTCATGGTCAGCTTTGGTGAGTGAGACCAGAAAGTGCAGAGAGACCTCCTCTCCCGGCAGCGCAGCCTCAAGTCTTCGCATGTGCTGGACCAAGGCCACCAGGGGGCCATGCACTCATGCTGGCTGAGCTCATCCACGTCCAGGTCCAGCACGTCGCCTGGGTCCTCAGGGTCCTGACGCTCCTGGGGAGAGAGGCCATGGCGGGTTGAGCACCCGACTGCCTGCTCCGTCACACAGTGCACACAGTTGGGACCTCACACCTTCCTCATGTTCTCAGAAGTGTCCCCCGACCCCCATCTGCCCAGCTCTCTCTGGGGCCACGCCGAAGTCAGGGCATCACTGAAGAGCTGCTGCTCTCTA
The DNA here is from genome assembly GCA_917880005.1 of Nanger dama. Classification (NCBI taxonomy): domain Eukaryota; kingdom Metazoa; phylum Chordata; class Mammalia; order Artiodactyla; family Bovidae; genus Nanger; species Nanger dama. The sequence goes on from CAKJTW010000075.1 coordinate 4,430,462, forward strand.
CAACACATCTCTTCAGACGTGTCCTGGTGGCCCCAGAATACTCCACATCTTGGAGAGCAACAGTCCCCAAGATTCTCAGCTGCCACTTTATTTAGAAAAGTAGAACAACTGAAGGATAATCACAGGGTGCGTGGTTTCCTATTGTGTTGTCAGCACTTTGAAAAGTACTGAGGACTTCTGTGAACTTAATCTGCCTCAAAATTTTAATCAATAATAGAATTTTAAAAATTCCTGATCCTTTTTAAGAAGGAAAGAGCAGGGATAATCATTTTACACATGGGATGCTAAACTGAGGTGTCAACACACACAGGGCGGAGCAACAGACCTGGGCGTGTCCCAGCACAGATCACTTCCAGGAAAAAGCAGCCGAGGAAACCCCGAGAGGAAATATTGGACAGGTGAAGGTCCCAGTCTGTCCCCGCCGCCAGACACTCCTTCCCTGGAGGCCCACCCTCCAAGGGGGAGGCTCTGCTTGGGCCAGGATTGCTGATGGCAGACGCATGGTTCTGACATCAACTCTGACCCCGGGAGGAGCCGGGAATGTGACCATCCCCCCACTGCTTCCTCCCTGTGCTGGCGGCGTCAGACCCTGCGACTGGACTAGAGGCTGGGGCCCTCTATCCTGAGGCACCCATTCCTTCCCAACACAAACAACACTCTAATCACCCGTCTCCGGAAATGACCAGCGCTGGACTGAGGGTCTTGGGACCCGTATGAATAGCTCTGGACTCCAGTTGAAAAATCGAACTGACTCATTTCCTCGCTCAGGCTGCTGTCTGCCAGATACGATAGTGAAGACATGTATTGGGGGCCACCTGAAGGAAAAAGAGGATGAGCTACCGTCACTCAAGTCAGTAAGACACGTGTGTCTTGAAGATCAAGTGACTCCTGCATTCAGGATACTTTCATTAAATCCATACTCCTCACCCACCATCCAGGTGCTCTGGAATCCCTGAGCAGTTACTCTTCAGCAAAAACAAAGACATTAAGTCAAACTAGATCCAATTTTGGACATGATGCTAATAGAACTTCTTGCATTTACAATTTTGATGATGTACATTCTGCCCATAAAGCCTAACACAAATGTGGCTAGAGGTATTACTGATAAATAACTAATCCAAAGTCTGTAAGGAATTTAGAAAACTGGTTCAAATTTTATCCTTGAATTGGGGTCGGGGAGAAAAAGCCATAAAGAAAAATTAAGCCAAAAACTGAAACCAGGAGCACGTGGAAGGACAGAGGGTTGATTCCAAATAGGGAGGCTAGGGACTTCACTGAGGGTCCAGTATTTAAGAGTCTGTTCCAAGGCAGGGGACACGGGTTCAATTTCTGCTTAGGGAACAAAAATTCCACATGCCACGGAGTAACTAAGCCTGAGCGTCACAACTAAGATGCAGGCAAATAAGTAGTAAATACAGAGGTCAGGAGAGCTCTCTTCAGAGGGTGGCATTACACAAAGCATCGTGGGCCATGCCGACCTTGGGGCCAAGACCCTGCCTTTGGGGACATTGCACCAAACGCAGGGGAGACGAGTCTAAGTAACACACAAACAGAATCCAAAAGCAAACAGCACACCAACCTTGCACGTGTTAAGAAAGTGAACCAGATCTGAACTCCTCTGGCTACCCTGAGATGCTTCCGTGCTGCTTTAACTAACTACATTTCTTTCAAAGTACAATTCTATTTATCACTTGAAAATAAAAATTTCCAAATCCAGTTCAAGGTTGGGCTACTTAAAATACTATCTATATACTGGAATCTTCCTCATCATTTTGAAAATGTCCTACCTGAATCTTCATTTGCCGCCTCCCTGGCTTCTCTCCTAATTTCAATGTACTTTTTCTTTCTTTCCATAGGAACCTATTAGGCAAAAACAGACAATTTAAAACTTTTAGACTCGGGGTCACATAGTTTCTGTTTTTGCAGCAATCTGACAAAAATCACTGTTACTCATTTTAAGCAAAACTAGAATACCCACAGAGACAGACCCCGAAAGCCTGGGAGCTGGTGCTCCTTCGGCTCTGGGACTCGGCGGGTGGTGCTCCTCCAGCCTCAGGCCTGGTCAGGAGCCTCAGGCCCTCGACTGCACAGCTGCTCCCAGACACTCACAGGTGTCTGAGTGCCCTAAAGACTAGTGTGATTATGTGATGTCTTAGTTCTCTGAAGACAGGCCTAGAAAACAGTCCTAGCTTTATTCCAAAAGGGCACAGGGCACAAGGGCAGGGAGCAACCACTTACCTGAACTTTGAGCCACACCAGGACACGGCGGAGGACAGTGGTACGGGACAGAATGCCAGCCTCCCTCGCACTTGCTCTGCCCGTCCACTGCCCTGGACTGTGAAAGGCTGCAGCACCCCCAGCGTCCACTGAGCTGGGCAGAGACTGAGCTTATCTCTCGGCCACAGTGTCCTCCCCCATCACCCTACTCCTGCTCCTAGCACCCAGGACTGGGTGAGCCTCCACCAGAGCCCAGCATTGCATGGGGCAGACCTCAACTCACTGACCACAGGAGCTTACTCAGAAGACCACTCGGGGATGTATGTGAACAGCTCCTTTTACTGGCATTTTCTCTCCTTTACAAGTTAAGGGATAACGTGAGTCAGGGCCAACCTTTTATAGCTGCCTGAGATTATACCTGAGGTCGAACTGTAAGAAACTGCCCGTGTTTACAGTTCACAGCAGACTTGAATAGAGGGCATTTAGTGTTCAGCACCATGTACCTTTTTCCCTACAAGCCTTGATAAGTGTTTTTACGTTGTAAACACCATGACGTCCACTTACCTCCACTTCTATGGGAAACGTGTAGCAGCGCTTCAGGTCTATCAGATTTTCCAAAAATGAGCAAGTTCTGTAAATGCAAAGAATCCTATGACGATGCCCCAGCAGCAGAGGGGCCTGGTGCTGATGTCACTGCAGCACCTGCTGTCTGCATCCGCACCCAGCTCCGGGAGACCCCCCACCCCACCCCCGCCCCTGCCCCCGCAGGACCCAGGAGCACCCCCAACCCCACCCTGCGGGACCCAGGCAGCACAGCCAGCAGTCTGGAGAGGCCTACCTTCTCTGGTTTCTCGCTGAACAGGAAGCCCTGGTAAAACCTGAGCTCCGTGAAGACACAGCGGACAAGGGCAATGGCGCAAGTGTAGGCGGCACAGTGGTATAGCCGCCGGCGCTCCAGCAGCTGGGCCTCCCCAGCCATGTTCTCCGAGAAGGCATCATGGCACAGCCTGTGGGCGGCCAGGTGGGGGTCAGTCCCTCCAGGGGAGATCGGCTCCAGTCCACAGCACGGGCCCTGCCCTGCACACCCGCACCCACACCTGGGCTGTACTGCAATGGAAGCGGGGTAGGGGGGGCCCAGCCGGAGGAGCAGGAGGGGCTCCAAGAGGCCGGGTCTGAATGACAGTCCAAGGTCTATGTGAGGGCATGGAGGGTGGGTCGCAGCGGTGACAGAGGTGCCGAGCACACCCAGGAGCCCGGTCTTGGTCCTGCCCACAGTGGCCAGCCCCTGTGAGCACACTGCCATCAGAACACAGCTGTCCCTCCGTCTACACTGCTCCCAGCTGCTCTGCACAGCCTGCAGTTGGAAGGGATCACTGGCCAGTCCTTGACAGGAGAAGTGTACCAGCCCCAGCCAGGGTACCACACCCCCTGCCCTGCCATGCCCTCTCCAGTTACAGGAAACCCCCATCCATGGGACCCCCCCAGCTGCAGGATGGGGTCCCTCTGCAGGGCTGCAGGCCAAGGAGCAAACGATCAGGTTCCACTAATACACGGATGGTTGCTGTGACCACAGGGCAGCAAGACTTGTCACCAGGAGGCCTGTGCAGCTCCACCCGGCAAGCCCAACATTTCCTGGCCACTGGCTCCAGACCAGCAACACGAACCCACCAGCCCTGGGGGTGTGCTCAGACGTTGGATTCAGAAGGAAAAACGTGGCCCTCAAGACCTTCATTGATGCCAATGCCTAGGGTTGACATCACCTTCAAGGCGCACACATAAGGAGGGGTCACAGGGGTGGAGGGTACTCTGTAGAGCAAGACCCTACACATCTGTGTTCAGCACTAAGACAGGAGCCACACAGAAAGTTGGCTTCAGAGATGACACGTCTGACTATTCCGTGCTTTACAGAACCACTGCTTAGAAATGCTGAACATGCCTTCAGTTTCAAATGAAAGAGAAAATAAAATACACTCAATCCTGCCTTACTGTAAATCATACACTGGAAACATTGAGCTGTTGAGGGAGAAGAAATGGTAGAGAAACAGTAAGGGAAAAAGCTATACTCTTTATGGACGATGTGTATTGGATAAAACATGCTGCCCAATGACATGTTGCATTAACTCCATCCAAGTATTCTGTAGGGGCTTCCCTGGTGGCTCAGTGGGAAAGGATCTGCCTGCCATGCCATGCAGGAGACCTAAGTTTGATCCCTGGGTTGGGAAGATCCCCTGGAGAAGGAAACAGCACTCCACTCTAGTGTTCCTGCCTGGAGAATCCCACAGACAGAGGCACCACCACCACCACATAGTCTGTACACAGGAAAACTACTAAGATTCAGTGTTGAGGCATGTATTCATATTATACACATACGTAAAAATATATGCACCAAAACAATTAACTACAATCTATAGTTAAGGAAAACCTTACTTAATCAATGTCTTTGTAAGTTCATTTCCTTCTGTGACGCTCGAGCCGTGGAACACCTGGTTAATTTTAGATTCCTTGGAGTGGACATCATCTTTTGGAAGACGAGAGTACATCACCTCTAGCATCTTGTAATATCCCATCTTCTTGGTAATTTGAGTGTCAAAAGCAGATTCATTCAGCTAAAAACATATAACAAATGATTATCTTTGGTCCTATCAAACATGGAAAATATTTTATTGAATAAATTAACTTTAATACTCAATGTTTCCTGGTGGAACAGACAGTAAAGAATCTGCCTGTGATGCAGGAGACCCAGGTTCAATCCTGGGTCGGGAATATTCCCTGCAGAAGGGAATGGCAACCCACTCCGGTATTCTTGCCTGGAGAATTAAATGGACAGAGGAGCCTGGGGGGCTAAACAGTCTGTGAGGTCACAAAGAGTAGGACAGGACTGAGTGAATCTCTGTCTGTCAGTACTCAATGCCTTTTAAATTGAAAATAATTTTAACAAAGATGTTAAACCACTTCAGTAAGAAACAGCTCAGGGACTAAAGCATGAACATAAGTACTGATGTGTGGCAGCAAATACTTCAGCTCAGTGAAATGCATTCTGGACTTCTGGCCTCCAAAACAACAATAGACTTCTGTTGTTTTAGGCCACTGAGCTTATAGTAATTTATTACAGCAGGTTAAGGAAACTAATATATATTTGGGTACCAAGAGTGGGGGCTACTTCAAAATGAAAAAAAAAAAAACGTAAGTGGCTTTGGAACTGAACAGGGAAGAGAGGAGGAAAAAAATTTCACCATGCATGACAGAAAATGTCTATATTGCTTTGTAGAGACTGTTGTTAGAAACGTCAACATTGAAGGCACTGATGGTGAGCACTCAGAAGGAAGTGGAGGGCAAGCCAGTGGCAGGAAAAGCAATGAATGCTGTCTCAGGGAACGGCCATCGTCACAAACCTATTTTTGGTAGAAATACGGACGTTAAAAGTGGCGGTAAGGTCTCAGAATGAAGTAGGTAACAGTTTTTAGAAATTGGAGGAAAGAGGATTCGTGCTATATGGTGGGAGAAAGCTTAGCTGAAGAATATTCAGAGGTTGTGCAGAAAGTAGATAATGTAGGCTGTGCCCTTGAATATGGAGCTAAAAGGATTTCTAAGTAAATTTGTTGGAGATAAGCCTGGCTTCTTCTTTGCTGCTCATAATAAAATGTGAGTGTGAGAAATTAGACAGAACTGTTAAGCAAAAAGAACCAGAACTTGATGATGTGGGAAATTCTCAGCCCATCCAGCCTGTAGAAGACGCTGCCATGAGGAGATCTACGGTGAGGGAAGTCGATTGGAGAAGACCACAGGGGCAGCCATGGAAAGAAGCCTGTGCTCACAGCAGTCCTCAGCCTGCCCCGCCACCCCACCACCACCACCACCGCAAGACCCAGGACCAGGGAGGGGCCGTGGCAGGAATCTCCAAGATGGGCAGGAGACAGACAGAAGGTTTCTGAGAAGCTCCAGACCAGTTTGAACTAAAAGGGAAGGAGACACGATAAAATGAAAAAAAGGATGCTGTATTCCCCAAATACTACAGGCAAGAAACAGACAAAACTGCTCAGCTGAAAACGAATGCTAACCTTCAAGGAAAAAGGAGATGACTCCAAGGATGGAGTCTTTGGCCCAGAGCATAAACACCAGGCCATAGAGCACTATTCTCAGGTCTTGAAACCTAATGGATTTGCCCGGCTAAATTTTCAAACTGCTTTGGAAAACAAACTCCTTCCTTCCATTGTCTTCTGTTCGGAATAGGAATGTGTATAATGGTCGTCCCATGCCTGTCCCACCACTGTATTTTGGAAGCAAATAATGTGTTTTCTAGCTTCACAGGTCCACAAACGGAGAGGATGTAGCCTCAGAATGCACCATCTGAGAACCCTATCCATACCAATTTAGATGATGAGGTCTGGGGACTTGGTGCTAACAATCTTTAGGTGAGCTTTTGGACACAGCAGTTGATGCTGTAATGGGTTTCAACCTGCAATGAGATAAACGTATTTTGCAAGTAGAAATGCTTGGCACAGGTGGACTGTGTGAGGCTGAATTAAAGACCTGGAAAGACACCCACGCTCCAGTGCCTGGAACCTGGGCCTGTCACCTCACATGAGAGAAGGGATGAGACAGACGAAATAAAACAAAGAATTCTGAGATTATCCAAGAGGGTCCTAAATGCACTCCTAAGGAGGCTCGAAGCAACCCAAGTGTTCACTGCCAGAGGACTGGATAAAGAGGTGGTACATACATCAATACGATAGAATATTACTTAGCCATAAAATAGAATGAAATAATGCCATCTGCAGCAACATGGACGGACCTAGAGATTATCATACTAAGGTCAGTAAGTCACACAAAGACAAATATCATATAGTATCATTTATAAGTGGAATCTAAACTATGAGACAGTCAACTTAGAAAACAGAAATAGATTCAAAGACAGAGAACAGACTTCTGGTTACTAAAGGGTGAGGGAGGAGAAGGAGGTAAATTAGGAGTTTGGGATTAACACACACATAACTATACATAAAACAGATAAACAAAGACCCATTGTATGGCAAGGAACTATACTCAGTATCTTGTAATAACCTCTAATGGGAAAGAATCAAATAAAGAATAGACACACATATATGTACTAGGTTGGTGCAAAAGTAATTGGGGTTTTGCACTGTTGAACCCTGCCGTTTGATATTGGAATACATTCTTAATTTGGTTATGTTATATATCATTACATCATTTTAATGCACATTTCTCACTAAGATTTTTGCTAATGACTTATAGCTGTAATTTATATTTATTTTAGACTATGGAAATGATGCTAGACAAAAAGCAAACTCAAGTGATTTTTCTTATTCAGGTTCAAAATGAGTCATAAAGCAGAGGAGACAACTTACAACATCAACAATGCATTTGGCCCAGAAACTGCTAATGAATGTACAGTGCGGTGGTGGTTCAAGAAGTTTTGCAAAGGAAATGAGAGCCTTGCAGATAAGGAGTGAAGTACTCAGACATCGGATGTTGACAACGACCAATTGAGAGCCATCACTGAAGCTGATCCTCTTAAAACTACATGAGAAGTTGTCAAAGAACTCATTGTCGACCACTCTATGGTTGTTCAGTATGTGAAGCAAACTGGAAAGGTGAAAAAGCTTGGTTGTTTTTGAAGAGTCATCTTCTCTTATTCTATGTAACAACAGTGAACGACTGTAATGGTTCCTACTTTGATTAATAAAGATGTGTTTGAGCCTAGTTATGTTTTAAAATTCACAGCCCGAAACTACAATTACATTTGCACCAACTTAATATAACAAACACTTTGCTGTATACCTGAAATGAACACAACATTGTAAATCAACTATATATCAATTTAAAAAAAAGAAAAATAGTGGATTTTTTTTTTAAAAGAAGAAGAGGAAGAGGAGAAGGAGGGGATCAAGTGACCAAAACTCAGAGGGAGGAGCACCGTGGCCATGAGCCGAGGGATGCTGGGCCCAGAGGCTGGTGGAGAGAAACATGTTCTCCTTGGAGCCTCTAGAGCAAGTACAGCCCCAGGAAGCGGATTTCTGACTTCTGATCTCAGAACCATGAGACAAAAGCCCTGTGGATCTAAGCCACACTCCCAGTCATTTGTTACAGACGTCTCCGGAGACTAACGCAGACGTCATGTGCCCAAAGGCTGAGATCAGAGCATGGAGGGGACGCTTCTTGAGTTGCTGACACCCTGGCTGAATACACAGCAGTTTCTAGTGACCCTGACCAAGGAGGGCTGTCGTCTCTTACTAACATTCAGCTTAGTAACAGACTTCGATACCTTTGTAAACCGGGACTTCAACACATCGATAGCCTCCACCACAGTTCTGCTGAAGAAGTCCTTCAGAGCCCCCAGGCCACAGTGCCGCAGCAGAGTGAGGAGGGCCCGGTCCACTACCGCCTGGCGGGTGGCGCTAGGAAGCAGGTCGTCCCTGCTGAACTTCCGGTACACGCTTTCCAGAAGGCCCAACTGCGTGGCACATGAACTCCTAAGAACAAAGGAAAATTACATGCACATGCCGGCTTTAAATGAATACTCCACGAGGGCCCACTATGCTATAAGTAAATGCTAATGATTATGAATTAGAAACTAAAGCTTATGTATATAAAACCGTGAAATACAAGAAGCATATGCACATAAGCCATGTGATCTTACTCATCCCCAGAAACCTTCGTGCCTTCTTAGGCCTAGGAAAAAGGATATTTTCATTTATTTTCAAGTTCGGTCCAGTTCAGAGGACACCTGCAAGGCTTCAAAGAGCCCTAGGCTGAAGACCATCACGTGTCCCAGACCCTGAAACTCATGAACCAAGGACCTACCATTGTACTTTCCAGGTAGACACTCAGCCATCAGGGAAACATGGTCTATGAATGATTGCCTAAACAATTCAGTCTATAAATCTTTAAGTTAAGGATAGACTGTTTCCCTGCCTATAAAAATAAGGTTACGACTGAATGACTATTAAAATCTTTCCCAGTTCTAAACTCCTGATGCTCAGAAGTTAGATATGAGAAAAAATACTGGATTTGAAGGTAATTCAGTCACAAAAATTGAGGTTGCAAGACACGACTGGACCTACAAGAGCTCTGCAATGTGAGTCCAGACTCTGTCCCAGATCTAAATTCTCCAGGACCATCCTGCTAAAGGAAGAAGGAGGAAGGGGAGAAGAGCAAGAATGGCCACCACACAGTTTACTGAAAAGTCAATGGAAACAAGCATTCACTGTGAAGACATGTTCCATGCCACTCATAACAGAAGAGACACATGAAAGTGACACTGAGAGATTCTTTCTCACCTGTTACCACTGGAAAAAAATCCACGTCTGTCAGTATACTCTGTTGACAAAACTGTGATGATACATATAATTGCCGAAAGGAATACAAATAACACATCCTCCGAAAGGGGATGTGATGATAGCTAGCACAATTAAAGATGCATTTACCCTTGCTCTCACACTTAGGGATCCACTGCAAAGCTGCACTGGCAACACACAACAGGGCAGGCCCAGGGCTAGTCGCTGGGCTACTGCTCCTCTGGTCGCTGGGCTATTGCTCTAGTCATTGGGCTATTGCTCTAGTCACTGGGCTACTGCTCCTCTGGTCGCTGGGCTATTGCTCTAGTCATTGGGCTATTGCTCTAGTCACTGGGCTACTGCTCCTCTGGTCGCTGGGCTATTGCTCTAGTCATTGGGCTATTGCTCTAGTCACTGGGCTACTGCTCCTCTGGTCGCTGGGCTATTGCTCTAGTCATTGGGCTATTGCTCTAGTCACTGGGCTATTGCTCCTCTAGTCACTGTGCCATTACTCTAGTCACTGTGCTATTACTCCTCTACTCACTGAGCTATTTAGTCTCTGTGCCATTTACTCTAGTCATTGTGCTATTACTCTAGTCACTGTGCTATTCTCCTCTAGTCACTGAGCTATTTCTCTAGTCACTGTGCTATTATTCCTCTAGTCACTGGGCTACTACTCTAGTCACTGGGCTACTACTCTAGTCACTGGGCTACTACTCTAGTCACTGGGCTACTACTCTAGTCACTGGGCTATTACTCTAGTCACTGGGCTGTTGCTCCTCTAGTCACTGCGCTATTACTCTAGTCACTGGGCTATTATTCCTCTAGTCACTGGGCTACTACTCTAGTCACTGGGCTACTACTCTAGTCACTGGGCTACTACTCTAGTCACTGGGCTACTACTCTAGTCACTGGGCTACTACTCTAGTCACTGGGCTACTACTCTAGTCACTGGGCTGTTGCTCCTCTGGTCACTGCACTATTACTCCTCTAGTCACTGTGCCATTACTCTAGTCACAGTTCTATTACTCTAGTCACTGAGCTATTATTACTCTGGTCACTGGACTATTGCTTTTCTGGTCACTGGGCTATTACTCTAGTCCCTGAGCTATTACTCTAGTCACTGTGCTACTACTCTAGTCACTGAGCTATTCCTCTACTCACTGAGCTATTTAAGTCACTGAGCTATTACTCTAGTCGTTGAGCTATTACTCTAGTCGTTATTCTTTTACTGTAGTCACTGTGCTATTACTCTAGAACTGTGCTATTCCTCTACTCACTGAGCTATTTAGTCACTGAGCTACTACTCTAGTCACTGTGCTACTTCTCTAGCACTGTGCTATTCCTCTACTCACTGAGCTATTTAGTCACTGAGCTGTTATTCTAGTCGCTGAGCTATTACTCTACTCACTGAGCTATTACTCTAGTCGCTGAGCTATTACTCTAGTCGCTGAGCTATTACTCTAGTCGTTATTCTTTTATTGTAGTCACTGTGCTATTACTCTAGTCACAGCTATTCCTCTACTCACTGAGCTATTTAGTCACTGAGCTATTACTCTAGTCGCTGAGCTATTACTCTAGTCATTACTCTTTTACTGTAGTCACTGTGCTATTACTCTAGTCACAGCTATTCCTCTACTCACTGAGCTATTTAGTCACTGAGCTATTACTCTAGTCACTGTGCTACTACTCTAGTCACTGAGCTATTCCTCTACTCACTGAGCTATTTAGTCACTGAGCTATTACTCTAGTCACTGTGCTACTTCTCTAGTCACTGAGCTATTCCTCTACTCACTGAGCTATTTAGTCACTGTGCTATTACTCTAGTCGCTGAGCTATTACTCTAGTCGTTATTCTTTTACTGTAGTCACTGTGCTATTACTCTAGAACTGTGCTATTCCTCTACTGAGCTACTACTCTAGTCACTGTGCTACTACTCTAGTCACTGAACTATTCCTCCACTCACTGAGCTATTTAGTCAATGTGCCATTACTCTAGTTGCTAAGCTATTACTCTAGTCACTGAGCTACTACTCTCAACAGCAAAAGGCTGACACAGAGCCCAGCAGCCGGGACTGCATCCACACACTACTTCCACACCGTGAATAATTTCATTCTTTAAAAAAAAAAAAAAAAAGTAAAACAGAGATCTTTATAGCTGATTTGGAGTGTCTGTAGAAAATAAGAAGTAGAAAAAAGGTAAAGGAGCATAAGATGACAGAAGAGGGACCAAGACGGAAGGAGGTTCTGGAACACAGCACATTACTTATTTTCAGTGTTCAATGCATGTATGTATTTCATGTGTTCAGAAACAAAATTAAATCAAAAGAAAATAACTTGTAAGATCTGAAAATTAATTAAAGTGTACCTAATGAAGTGGTGTAATAACCACACACTGAAAAATACTCAAGTGAACATAAAGTGTGACTATATCCTCAGAGAATACTCTATAAATAAAATTTAAAATGTTAACTTCATCCAGTTATGGTAATTCTTAGTTATTTTTGAAGATACTTTCTGTGTATTATAGGATAAAACAATTGTGTAATGATGGAATGTTATTTAAATCAACACTCAACAGAAAAAATAAAGATATACAATGTAAGGGGAAAAAATAATTTAAAAAGTTAAATAATAAAGAATTCATAATGTTAAGATTGAAAGAGAAAGATCAGAGTATTTTTCTTTTCCTTAAACAAACTGTTCCTTTGTTGTGTGAACTGAAAGTAACACTGCAACCTAGCAGCACCAAGTTCACCTAGGACCCAGACTGTGGTCTCTAAACACCGTTTCACGGACCCTCTGGTAAAATGGTGTGATTCAGGTGCAGGTGAGCCTGTGACAATCTGCGGAGCCAGAGAGCATCTGAAAGACAATCAGAGACCAGTGGAGAGCTGCCCAAGCACTGAGGAACTAGCTAGCTACCAGGGACCCACTGGCCACAGACGGGATAGCAGGAACATCAGAAAGAAAAGTTATGGCAATGGATTGACATTTACCTCTGTTTTGTCTTAAAAAGCTCTAAAAATGAAAAAAATTACACAGAGACAATTGTAGCATTGGAATAAGTTTTAAAATTGGGGTGTGAAAAATCCTCCAATTTTGCTTCTCTTTTCAAAATTATTTTGGCTGTTAAGTGGTATTTTGCACTTCCATAAAATATTAGAAACTCCTAGACAATTCGTATACACAAAAAAATAAGACTTGTTGGAATTCTGATATGGACTGCATGAAAGCTACCAAAGCAGATAGAAATAACCATGTTAACAATATTGTATCTTGCAATTCATGCACATGGAATATCACTCCACTTATTTAGATCTTTCGCTTTTTAATTTCCTTAGCCAACAGATCAGAGAAGGCAATGGCACCCCACTCCAGGACTCTTGCCTGGAAAATCCCATGGACGGAGGAGCCTAGTGGGCTACAGTCCATGGGGTCGGACACAACTGAGTGACTTCACTTTCACTTTTCACTTTCATGCATTGGAGAAGGAACTGGCAACCCACTCCAGTGTTCTTGCCTGTACAATCCCAGGGACGAGGGAGCCTGGTGGGCTGCCATCTAGGGGTGACAGAGAGTCGTACACAACTGAAGCGACTTAGCAGCAGCAGCAGTAACCAATAGATTGTAATTTTTGGTGTACTAGTCTTGAACTTCTTTTGTTAGATTTATTCCCATCTGTTTTATTCTTTTCTGTGCTATTATCAATGGAATTACATTTGTAATTATAGTGTCAAATGTTCTCTGTTCATATATAGAAATACCATTGGTTTGTGAATACTGATCCTGTACGTGATAAATTTTCTATAACTGTCTATTTGTTTTAATAGTTTCTTCTCATCTTCAGGATTTTCTACCTTGGGCCATTCTGTGAGTAAATACAGTTCTACTTCTTTCCACATTGACTGTCTTTTATTTCTTTTGCTTGCCTGACTACAATGGCTGGAACCTCCAGCACCACATTAAGTAGAAAAGAATAGACATCCTTAACTTGTTCCCAAACTCAGGAAGAAAACATTTAGCCTTTCACTATATTTTGTTGGCTGTTGGTTTTCTTAGATGACCTTTTGCCACTTTTATCATAAATGATAAATGAGTGTTGGATTTTGTCAAAAATTTAACTGCATCTACTGATATAAGGCACTCGCTATTTTCTGCAAAGCGGTAACAATCTCCCACAGAAATAAAATATTTATGATTCCTGGGATCACAAACTAGGAGTGACTTACTTTCTGGCAATCTTCCTGAAAGTAGACTGAAATAATTCTTCCAGAACATGCTGCTGTTCCCGACACAGAATTTCTGTCATCAACTCCATCAACATAGGACTCTGGGATAATTCCAATGCATCCAGAAACTAGGAAAGAAATACACACCAATGGTGATGATGATGATAACTGTGTTGGACTGATTTTTCACAGTTCAAATGAAAAAGAGAAAATTGTAACAGTTTCACGAAGATTAACAAATGCCAATACATTTCATTTTTGTGGCTACAGTGAATGTCTGGCATATAATGTTCACAAAATACTTGAGTTTTGATTCCCTCAGAGTCTCACAGATAGCTTTCCTCTGACCATGTTTAGGGTCCTCGCTTCTCCTCCACAAGGCCACTCCTGGGATCCAGCCCCTGGGTGTGACTGTCCCCTCACACCAGCCTCGCCACACAGCACACACTCCAGGCTGTGGGTCCAGCGTTCTCACCTCACGTCCCACCTTCCACCTCCATGTCCCTCTGCCTCTCTACGTTTCAGGAGACAGCCGTAATCTCATCAGCCATTTGGTGAAGGTTTTTAATTCTGCCCTTGTGTAAATAATTTCCAAGAGCTCTCACTTGTTCTTTCTCAACATGACAACATCTCTAGTCTCTGAAGTTACTCTGAACAGTCTCTTTGATGTTATCTTGACTTGTTGACTCTGTTCCCTCTCAGTTCCTGTTGTTTTACATCGTTTTTAGACCAGAAGCTTTTTTCAAACATGCCATCATTATTTGCACTTGCACTTATAGTAAGAGAAAGGTACTATAGATCTACTCAGAACCTTTGTGGACTCAACAAGTCGCTGGCAGATCGTGGGGGAGCCAGGAAACACAGATGGTACTGGCGCAATGGTGCTGCTGCCCACTGATGACTTCTGAATTGCAGAAAGAACACACCGTCCAACAAAGAAATGAGGCAGCAACCACTGGGACCAGCCAGCAGACATGAGGTTGCTCCCAAGGCCTACTGGGGGCGGGAGGCTGGTGCCACCAAGCGGAGCCTGAATATCACGGCCATGCCTGCAGCTTGAATTCTAGTTTAGAGAGAATGCAGAGGGGGAGGGAAACAAAAAAGCACCTCAAGAAACCCATCAGACAAGGGGGTCAGCCTCTAAGAATAGGCTCTGCTTTCTTCCAAAACCCAACATCACAGAGAAACAAAAGGGATGAAGGGGAAGCAGTTACAGATGTAAAGACACCAGAGACATGACCATTTAAAGCAACTGTTAATTAGATCCTGATTTGAAACATCCAGCCAAACATGAGGACATCAGAAGTGTGACCACAGATGACAGAACACAGGGTCTGAGAGCAGTGTGAACTTTCCTGCGTCTGGTATCAGTGTGGCACCTTCCACTCAGGATGCACTGCTGAAGCATCTGGGGGTGAAGCTCCAGGATGTGTGCAGCTAACTCGCAAGGGTTTCAGCCAAACACACACACGCTGCATGCACACACACAAAGCAAGTATGACAAAAAGTTAACAGCTGAATACGGGACATGGTTATATGGATGCTCCTCAAACAACCACTACTCAAACTTCAGAAGCTGAACCATATATGTAATATTCTGTTTCTAAGCTTTTTTGGGTATTATTCTTCAAAAGTCACACATCATGCATAAAATATTGCACAGTATTTATGTGCATAAAGTGAAAGTGAAGTGAAGTCGCTCAGTCGTGTCTGACTCTTAGCGAGCTCATGGACTGCAGCCCACCAGGCTCCTCCATCCATGGGATTTTCCAGGCAAGAGTACTGGAGTGGGGTGCCATTGCCTTCTCCTTATGTGCATAAAATACCCTCACAATTTTTTTAGTGGAAAAGAAAGAGAAGCTGTTCAGTCGTGTCCGACTCTTTGTGACTCCACAGACTGTAGCCTACCTGGCTCCTCCATCCATGGGATTTTCAAGGCAAGAGTACTGGAGTGGGTTGCCATTTCCTTCTCCAGGGGATCTTTCCAACCCAAGGACCGAATCCAGGTCTCCCGCATTATGGGCAGGCGCTTTACCGTATGAGCCACCAGGGAAGTCCGAGGAACAATTAGTTACAAAGGATTCAGATAACGCTTCTGCCTCCACAGACACCCAGCTCTCAAATGAATTCAACAGAATCCTTAAAATTAGAACATTCTCTCAATATTTTACTTACTTCTCCCCAAGAAATGTTAACAGGAAACAAGCAGTGTTTTACCTTTGGTTGCTACTACTGAAAACTAACCTTTTTCATACAATCCACATAGTTACTGTAGCGCAGAGTCCCAGGGGGAAACTCTCCAGACCTCATGGGGAAATGAGAGACGATGAGCTTCTCAAGAATGTGTCTGAGCTCCTGCAGACGGTCCCCCGTGAGGCTGGAGAAGAAGGGGAGCAGTGCCACGGCCTGGCCCTGCGGAGCAAGCACAAGAGTGAGACTAGCTGCAGGTCCATGGACAAGGACAATGACTGCTCTCTACAGGTGGAGCCAGGGGGTTCAATGACCACTGCAGGACACCAAGCCCACGGTGGGATGTGCCCCGCATCCAGGCTTCCACTCTCGTCTCAGTGGCCAAGTCAGGGCCACCTGAGAGCGTGGGACAGGGCAGCATGAGTCTGCGTGATTTCTCCTCCTACAAGCAGAACCACTACTAGGAACCTGCTGCCCAAGTCCTTGAGGAAAGACCATTGTGGACAGCCTACAGAGTGAATGCAGAGCTGATTCTCCTCTACCAGGGCCCCGGAGATCCCAGGCAGGGCCTTCCTCCCTGAGCGGGACATCAGTTCCCAGACCCCCTCCTGCTGAGAAATGTGAAACCTGACTAAGCGCATGAAGCAGAAAATCCCAAAGAAACATCCCGTGATCCAGGAGCAAGACACTTTCATGAGGTTACACTCTACTGGAGTAAAATCTAACTGTTACAGGACTCTAAAATTACAGTCTATGAAGTTCTGGACTCAAGTTACTGAGATGTTTTAGAGTCTTAATTAGTAGAAAGATGACTGATGGCTACAAAAACCAGTGACAGGGACCCAGTGGCTCTCTGTGCTACTCCCTCTGCTTTTGAGAATGCTTGAAATTTTCCATAAAATAAAATTAAAAAAAAAAAAGAAAATATCACAAATACACAAAAATATAAAACAGGAAACAAATGGAGACAATAATCTGAAAAAAATCTTTTAAATCTCTTACCTTTAAATGTAGATCCAATTTTGGATCACCAAGTAGACTCACAAATGTTGTAAAAACTTCCAGGAAGGCACTGTGACTTGTATTAAAGGACACTGATGAATCGATCTAACAGAGGAAAAATAAATTCAGATCTCTACACTGTGCCTTCAATTTCCTATACTACATTTCTCTACTTTTCAAATTTCAGAAATGATCTATAAATTTGTTCTTGGGCTACAAAAGGGTGTCAACAATTTCTGTTCTGAAATATTTTAAAACTATCCTCTCAGACAATGCACATAAAGGCACACTGAGAAGATAAAGTATAAGAAGAAACAATGAGAATAAAGGACAATAAACAGAAAAACAAGATGTAAGTGAATCGGAAATTAGTCAAACTAATGAGCTTCTCAAGAAACCTCCATCAAACTTTCAAAGACACAAGCAAGGGACAGAATTACATTTTCAAGCTCTCTGAAAATACCTGCAGAATTTTTGCCAGTAAGGTTAGCACCGCAGTTTTGCTGTCAGGGGTGGCGTCCCCAGCCCACCACGGGCAGCAGCACCCCCAGCTCTGCAGGACGCTGCTGACCAGTTTCAGGCCTTGGTGCCTCTGGCTGGATCGGTCCCGGAAGCTCTGATCCAACAGACCATTCAGGATGGCGCTCACCTAGAACAGTGTGGGCAAAGGAAGGGAAACTTACCATCCAGGCCGACAGACAGGCAACAGAATTTACTGTCATTCAAAGCTCTTCCTGGAAAATGAAGATGCTATTTCCAGAAGAGCCATGTACCTCACAGCTCCTCAAATCTGAAGTTCACATGTGACTTAATATGTGAGTTTTCTTACAAAGGCCCACAGTGGTCTCCAGCCCCTTGACTAAATAAGGCTTACACCACTACTGTCTTCTTAGTGGGGGCATCCTCCATGGGAGGGGAAGTCAGCTCTCTGTGGTCACCATTACCACCGTGTTCATGTGCATACACACAGGGACACAGAAACACAGAGATATACCCACAGAGCACACACACACATACACAGGCACACAGAGATACACCCTCAGAGCACACACACACAGGCACATGCACACACAGGAACATCCACACAGGCACACAGAGATACACCCACACACACACAGGCACACAGAGATACACCCTCAGAGCACACGCACACACACATAGGCACATGCACACACAGGAACATCCACACAGGCACACAGAGATACACCCACAGAGCACACACACACACACAGGCACACAGAGATACACCCTCAGAGCACACGCACACACACATAGGCACATGCACACACAGGAACATCCACACAGGCACACAGAGATACACCCACAGAGCACACACACACACACACACAGGCACACAGATACACCCTCAGAGCACACACATACATAGGCACATGCACACACAGGAACATCCACACAGGCACACAGAGATACACCCACAGAGCACACACATACATAGGCACATGTACACACAGGAACATCCACACAGGGACACAGGCACACAGAGATACACCCACAGAGCACACACACACACAGGCACATGCACACACAGGAACATCCACACAGGCACATAGAGATACACCCACAGAGCACACACACACACACAGGCACACAGAGATACACCCTCAGAGCCACACACACACATAGGCACATGCACACACAGGAATATCCACACAGGGACACAGGCACACAGAGATACACCCACAGGAGCACACACATACATAGGCACATGCACACACAGGAACATCCACACAGTGATACATCCACAGGAGCACACACACACACAGGTACAGGCACACAGAGATACACCCACAGAGCACACACATACATAGGCGCATGTACACACAGGAACATCCACACAGGGACACAGGCACACAGAGATACACCCACAGAGCACACACACACACAGGCACATGCACACATAGGAACATCCACACAGGCACACAGAGATACACCCACAGAGCACACACATACATAGGCACATGTACACACAGGAACATCCACACAGGGACACAGGCACACAGAGATACACCCACAGAGCGCACACACACACACAGGCACATGCACACACAGGAACATCCACACAGGCACACAGTGATACATCCACAGGAGCACACACACACACACAGGTACATGCACACACAGGAATAGCCACACAGGGACACAGGCACACAAGGGATACACCCAAAGAGCACACACACATATAGGCACATGCGCACACAGGAACATCCACACAGGCACACAGAGATATACTCACAGAGCACACACACACATAGGCACATGCACATAGGGACACAGGCACACAGAGATACACCCACAGGAGCACACACACACAGGCAAGTGCACACACAGGAACATCCACACAGGGATACAGAGATACACCCACAGGAGCACACACACATAGGCACATGCACACAGGGACACAGGCACACACATGCACACACACAGGGACACACATGCATGTATTCCTGTCCAACCGCCTTCCCAACAGCGTTCTAAGTCCCCTGAGATCCATGGATCAATGTCCCCGCTGCCATGACACCACTCACAGATGAGCCAGTCGCAGGCTAGCATATGTCTCCTTCCCTGGCAACACTGACGGCCATGAACTTAATATCTGACTCGTGAACAACATGGTTTGAATGGCGCAGGTACCCTTAACGAGGAAATGCACTCTAGCGCCTCGGTCCATGGGAGGGATCCGCACGCACAGAGGCTGTACATGGATTTTCGCCGGGCAGAGGGACAGCGCCCCAGTGTGTCCCCCTCCTGAGCCTTTCTCATGACTGTCACTGCTGTCATCAAACGCATCGGTGGAGAGAGGGGTGGCTGTGCACCATCAGGGGGTGGGAGCACCTCCCGGGGCTCGTGTGGGGGTCAGTGCCTTCCCGGGAGACTGCCCACTTCCCAGACCCGTGTCCTCCTCAGTCCCCGCTGCAACACTGTCTTGGTGCAGAACTTGCCCAGAAGCTTTCTGGGGAGAGGCGCACGGGACACAGACCCCATGGAGACCGAGTGCATCAGAAACACCTGCTTTTGACTCTCACATAGTTAACAACCCGCTGACTCGGGCCCCAGCTGTCAAGTCTCCTTGCAATAACAGCTCATTAACTCAGTAGGAAATTATGCCTCTGCCTTAGAATGGCCACTGCAACAGGTAATGATTTTTGATGGTCTGCCAACCAACTTAAAGTTCAAAATTAAGTTTAGCAGACCAAAGTCAACTACATATTAAATATTGACCTGCAAAGGTTCAGTGTGAGGGGCAGAGGGGGCAGAACATGAATGTGTGGGAAATAAGGACTCAGCATTGTGACAGGTACTGCGGCGTTGGCCCAGCCATAGCCGGGGAGACAAGGCCGGGCACTCCCACAGCTGAGCTGTGTCGTACGGGGACTGCGAGATGAGAACAAGGGTCAACGTCTCATATCCACTACATCACTAACTGCTCACAGAGGAGAGGCTTTGGGCAGGAGTTTTAGACCTTCCAGGCAGAGACTGTACTTTGTTTTAATGATGCATTTTCTCAGCAGTACGGCAACCCCTTTATAAGCATTACTAAAGACAACAAACTTTCCTAAGAGGAAAAATCCATTACCATTTTGGGATTATCCACAGATGACTTCATGAGCTCTGATACGGCAAGATCCAAATTTCTCAGCAGTTCAGTGTTGATTGTTTCTGAGAACAGGTTGTAGAAATACTGTCCATGAGAGAAGCTGACAATGTTCCTCTGGGCGCCTCCCAAGAATGGCGTTGACACCACAGCCGAGTCCAGAAGGAGACCTACCAGGCGCTCACACTGCAAGGAGAGGGGACGGCAGGGGTCAAGACTCCCTGGGTGACAGGGAGCTCTGACGTGGAAAGCACAGGGGCCTGGCCCGGTCAGCCTGCAGATGAGCAGTGTTCTCATCTGCTCTGCACTGCAGACCCTCCCCAGGCTCCATTGCCCAGGCTCCATGTGGGGCCAGAACTCTTCCCGACTCCTGTGTCTCCCAGGGCTTCCCAGAATCCTGCTTTGAGGGGAGCATATGGGATAGGTGAGGTCGTTAGATAGTAGTCTGTCTGTTCCAAGGGGACAGGAGAAGGGGCGGTGGGTGGGGACCCTCATGTGAGGACGTTAGACAGTAGTCTGTCTTGCTGAGGGGGTACGGGGCGGGCAGGAGAAGGGGGTGGTGGGTGGGGACCCTCATGTGAGGACGTTAGACAGTAGTCTGTCTTGCTGAGGGGGTACGGGGCGGGCAGGAGAAGGGGGTGGTGGGTGGGGACCCTCAGGTGAGGACGTTAGACAGTAGTCTGTCTTGCTGAGGGGTACGGGGGCGGGCAGGAGAAGGGGGGCAGTGGACAGGGACCCTTGGCCAGTGAGATCATCCAAGGCCACCCGGCAGAGCCCGAGGCTATGAGTACTTGGCTATGAACATCTGGATGCGCCTCCCACGCCAGCCTCTCGAGTCACCAAGGATGGAGGAGGAAGAGCCACTGCGTCAGCACAGGGTGGCTCTGCACCCACAGAATGTTCTCTGCCTGAGAAAGACCAAAGCTCAGCTCAAGAAGAACATCATTCTACTTTTGTAAATAAAGGAAAACTCTTTCCTTATGGGAGAAAATGTCATCTCACTTAAATCAGTTATTAAAGTCCTTGTGCGGCTGAGAAAAGTGAAATGAAAGTGTAACTTGCTCAGTCGTGTCAGACTCTGCCACCCTATGGACTATACAGTCCATGGAATTCTCCAGGTCAGAATACAGCAGTGGGTAGCCGTAGGTGAGAGGGTCCCCAACTAAACTCCTGCCTCCAGAGACGCTGCGAGCGCTGCCCGAGGTCACCAGAAGGCACATGTGCACATGGGCACGTCTCCTACCAGTCCTCCGCACGCAAAGGCCAGCTCCAGAAGCTCACGCGCAAACCGCCGGCAGCTGGGGTCCCGGGAGGACAGGCTCAGCCCCTCACGTCCAGGGGCGATGCTTTCATAAACCAGGGAAAGAAGCTTCATGCCAAGAGAATGCTGCTCGTCTGCAGACTGAAGTGAAGCAACACTGAGATACCCAGCAATGAGACGCTTGAGAGGAAAACACCACCTCACCACTTTCGTTCATAAAAAGCCACGTTCACTAACACTGACCACTGCCTTCCGACTCTCAGGGGCAACTTCACTCACCTCTGCTTTCTGCCACAAAGGGAGGGCAGCAGTTAGTGCCTAAAGGTCTCAGAAGGCTGCTGTAAACATTCAGAAGTCCTTCACTGGATTTCCAGTTTACATTCACAAACTTTAGCACTCACTGTTGCATTTATACTCCAGGCAACAATGATGTGTCTGGAGCAAGTATTTCTCTAATTCCCATCTCAGCAAGCTCTGTACATAACAATGTCTTAAAAAGACTACACATAAATAGATCAACTGGCATAATAAGCTAAGAGAAATGTAAAACAAAGCAGCACAGTTACCTGAGATGGCACTACGACATGCAGAAAGCCAGCCTTGTGCAGCTGTTTACAAGCCAACACGAGAGAAGCCAGTCTGGCCCTCTTCGTGTGCGCATCCGGGCCATACAGGTCAACAGCACACAGCTCCTCAATGCTGGCCAGGCAAGGAAAACAAAGAAAAACCAGGTGAGTGTTGGCCTCCTTACTGTAAGGACTCTTGACAATCATGAGTCCTGCTGGAATGCATTTACTAGCTTGCAGGGCCCAGCCATGGCTGCTATCCTGGGGCCGGGCAGGCCCTGGCTGACGCCACCCCCACGCAGAGCCCATCCGGAGCCCCACCTTTCTGCCGTGACCTCTTCCCGGAGGCGGGCCTCCAGCATGTACCGGTGTGGGGAAGTCTTCAGGGCCCTCAGCAGGGCCACACACACGTCGGGGAGCTGCTCCATCACTTGCACATCTCCAACGTTGAACCCCACACTCGAGGGTGCACACAACGTCTTCACCAGGAGCCTCATGAGGTCTGTGCTGCACGAGTCCTTCCCAAGGAGCTGGACAGACACAATGGCAGCAGTGGGACTCCCAGCACCCTGGACAGCCAGGCACACGGGATTCCGTCCGCCTGGGGGAAGGGCTGGCACCCACTCTCCACGAGGCTCAGACAGTACACATTGCAGTCTCCCCGGGTCACTCCATCTTTGCCCCGGGAGAGGCATGACACTCTCACGGGAGGCCTGGGCCCCCAGCCCTGGGAGAGGCAGATCTGGAGGTGCCCTCGTGACACCCTTATGGGGTCATCTGAGCCCTCAGCCCCAGAAAAGGCAGGCCTGGAGGTGTCCCCCATGACACTCTCACAGGGAGCCCTGGGAGAGGTGGGCCTGGAGGTGCTCCCCAGGACACCCTTATGGGGTGGTCTGAGCCCTCAGCCCCAGGAGAGTAGGGTCTGGAAGTGCCCCCTTGGCACCCTCATGGGGCAGCCTAGGCCCCCAGTCCTGGGAGAGGCGGGCCTGGAGGTGCCCCCGTGGGGCAGCCTGGGCCCCCAGCCCTGGGAGGGGCAGGCCAGGTGCACAGCAGGCACACAGTAGACGCCAACAGGTGGGCTGTGGGCCGCAGCCAGACAGACACATTTACAAACTTTGGCTGATGTGCATTTCCTCAGGCAGGTGCTCAGTCACAGCATAAAACCCAAGAGCCAACAAGACATTTAGGAAACTGTTTTCTGTTCCCACACAAGCACCTGAAGCCCAGTATTCTCAAGACCAGCCTGCTCCCACACAGGGACAGCTCTGGAAAAGCAGACCGGGGAGGGGCGGCCCACCTTCCAGCTGTCGGGGCAGGCGCCCAGCAGCGTCGTGGAGAACTCCAGGACCCGGACGACCACCGTGCACTTGCTGTAGCTATACCTGTCCCCCTCCTGCGGGCTGGGCCTGTCGCCTGCGGTCCCCATGCCAAAGCACCTTTGTGCTGCTGTGATGTCATGCAGGGCGATGCTCTCTAAGAAGAAAGCCACCGCTTCCCAAAGAGAAGACTGCGTTTCAGCACCTAGAAAAAATGACAGTAAAATGTCAGCATACACTTCCTTCGAAAATCACTAAGATTAATGCAAAACTCCTTCTTTAAGTATGGGTGTGATATATATACTTTCAGTCAAATTTCTAAAGGTTCAATAAAAGCTGAATAAAATGCGCAGTTATTTCTTCTCATTTCAAAACACAACCCACCTAGAATTTAGCTGCAGACCCACACAGTGAGAACACACCTATGGAAGGTTAGATCCTGCTTCTCAAACACTACCCACGGGACCATAAATTAACACAGTCTTTTTGAAGGGCTATTTACTCAATCATACTAAAAGCTTTAAAAAAAATGTGCACACCGATTTCTATCAAAGGTTTAAAAGTTCATATCCCTTGATCCAGCACTGAGATTTTATCCTCATGAAATAATAGTGGAACCGCAAATATGTGCTTTGAGGATGTTCATTCTAGCAATGTTTTCAATTTAAAGTAAGAAGAAACCACCTAAATGTCCTCCAAAGGGGCAGCGGGGGAGACACATCCTGGCCTTAAACAGGGGTCTCTGACTGGCTGTTTCATGGAGTCAATTTCAGACCAACTCCCAGATGGGTTTCCCACAAAACTCATGAGTCTGAGATACACTCCCCTGGGCCACCCTGTCTGCCACAGGACAGACACAAGCTCTCCACTCTGCGATCGGAGTGCAGCTCACCATCTGGGCATAAAGACGGGGACAAGTGACCCCAGTGGTGCCTAAGTCGAGAGATGAACAAAGGTGGAGGCTGGGTGAGACCCTCTCGAGTGGGGGCTTCCAGTTCTCTGTGTCATTAGATTTAAGGAAAGTTAATCAAATTGCCACCTGACAGGTCACTTGAGTAATTTTGGACATTATATATTCAAGTAACTGAGAGTACATTTGGTCAGAGTCACATTCTCAAACCCCAGATGCTCTTGAGTGCAGCAGACCAGGGGCCACCTGAATCCTTCTAACACTGGCACCTCTGACAGGACTGGGGGAGGATGCAGTCCCCTCGGTCAGCTGTCACCACAGCTGGAGCAGACGGCCCTGGTTCAATCATTTGAACCTGTTTTGTGGGCAGTCTGCAGTTCAGCCCATGCAAGCGAGGACCCTGGAGAAATCCCAGACACTCAATGCAGCTGCTCTGAGCCTCACAGCAGTGCGCATCTGGCAGCCACCAGCCGGCTGCATGCACTCCACGCTGGGGACGCCCCTTCCAGGGCGGCACCTGCCCGCATGGGCCATGCAGGTCCCCAGGGGGACAGGGCCCGCTCAGCACACACATCCCACCGCCCGCTGTCCTCCGCAAGCGCCATCACTACCACCTAGAACAGAAATGCTCCAGGAACAGGAAGAGTTAAGAAACTACAGACACACACCCCAGGAGCTCCGAAGATGAGGGGAACGGGGGTAGAAAACCAGGGAGCAGGGCAAGAGACTGGTGCGGACCCCAGGGCGGGGAGACAGGGGGCCTTGCACTCTGTGAGCGCAGGGAGCAGGCAGAGCCGAGAATGACACCCATGATCCTGTCCAGTCACACGCCCCATCTCGTCCCCAGCCTGGCTCCGGGAAGAGCCATGGAGCCGAGCCAGGAGGCTCTACCCACCCAGGACCTCAACAGCGCCGAGGGTGCCCGCATCCAGGAAGGTGTTGTAGCACTCCAGCGCAGCCAGCAGCGCGTCCATCCACTGCAGGGTGGCGCGCAGGCTGAAGGGGCCCTGCAGGTGGCGGAGGGTGGGCTGGGCCAGCAGGCCAGCCGGCCGGTCCCGGGCTCCTCCGCCCTCGAAGGTGCTCACGAGGAAGGGGATGCCTTCCTTCTGGACCAGGTCTCTCAGCCATAAGGAAGGGGACCTGTTGCCTTAAAGAGAAACAGGATTCAAACACACACATCAGTCACTCTCGTGTGATTAAAATCATTTGGTAATTGCTATACAAAAATAAAAAATAGCTTCTCCCAACAATGAAGAACAAAAAAAGGTCTGGCAGGGTTAAAATGTAATTAAACCATAACAAGATGGGCAGTATCACAATATTTCAAATACAGCCCCTATAAAAGACTCACATAAACCTACCAATGCAATGAAATTCCAAAATGATCCAGGATAGTGTTTTTTCTAACTGTGGCACTCACAGCTCATTCCCTGTGCTCACAGACAAGAAGGTTATTTCCAACAGAAGTCATTCTCCTCAGTGTCTTTAACCATTAGCAACCTAACTGGATACCATTTCACTACCTATAAACTTCAGACTCTTCCTCCTGCCCTCTTTCTTGAGAACCACTATGGCTTTTTTGAAGGAACAAGCACAAGAGTAGTGAGGCCCTCTGAACGTCCTGCCTGTCCACTCAGCGCCAAGGGGAGCGGCCCTCTGGCCTGTGTCCTTGTCCAGTGACTCATACAACACCTGCCTCTGGGGCTGTCACCAAGATTACGTGAACTGAAGCAGCTAATATCTGAAACAGTGCTCGGAAGAGCATCTATCACATGGTTAAGTCCAGTGTTTATTAAATAAGAGAATTAAATGATCTACTTTTTAAAAGATATTTTTCTAATAGGTATTATTTTCTAAATTAAACGAAACATTAAAGTGTATTTTGTAGGCTCTGAAATCAGTGCCTTTAAAAATGTCAAGTCATTCTGATTCTAATGAAGTTAGAAACTGAAACAGTAATATATTTCTGATGCAAAAGAAGAAATGTTTTTATTTTGTCAGAAAATATCTATCATAAGCCACATAAGAAAAGATTAGAACCATGTTTTCAGAGTTTTAGAAAGAAAAATTACCAGTCCACTATTTTCACTAAGAGACAAAGAAAACTGTAACAGTGAGTAAAGAATAAGAAGATATGTAAATTCTACATCGAGTGCTAGCTGAGAGTGGCGGCAGAGAAGATGCAGAAATGAAGGGCCCAGGAGGACAGGCCTAGAGGGAAACAAGATGGGTGGGGGGGGTTCTCTTGCTCCCACTCTCCATGAGGCAGGGCCTGTCTCTTGGCCTTTCACCACCATTCCCTGGTGGGGAGCAAACCTGCACTGTTCATCGCACCCCATGCATCTGAGTGTCCACGTGCCTGGCCCGGTACATAGGGCACCTCTGCAGGACACAGGACCTTAAATATCCCTGAAGTGGGCAGAGGCCCCTAGAGGACACAGGAGGACGAGTCAGACGGCGAACCCAGTGTCCAGTGCCGAACACAGATCATTCTGAGGGGTAGAGCCCTGATATTTCACCAAAGTATAGGAGGGCCTGCAGCAGACAGCTGGGAGGAAAAGTGGCCGCATCAACACCACTAGCGGGCATGGGGCTTGCAGGAAGCAGTCCCACCTTTGCCCCGCCTTCCTCCCCCGTCCATCCACTCTGCACTGACTTCCTTGGGAGAATGGAAACATGTGAAACAAACTTTGCTAACTAAAAGCATATATAAAATACTAATGCTTTTTAAACAATTCCCTAAAAATTAAAAGCACAAACATACATCTCTATCACATACGTTAAATTATAGTACAGTGGGTAAATACATACTATATGTTTATATAGTATATGTAAACATACAGCATGAATAAAATCATGATATATAGTAGGTAAATTATATAGTATTTAACATCACGTATTTCTTAGTACCCTGGAGAAGGAAATGGCAACCCACTCCAGTATTCTTGCCTGGAGAATCCCATGAATGTAGGAGCCTACAGCCCATGGGGTCACAGAGTCGGACACAACTAAAGGACTTGTACTATATTCCACAGTATAACAAAATGCACAACCCTTCTAACCCCCAGAATGACAGGAAGGCATCTGCCTCTTGTTCCCCACAGTGGTCCTCCATGCCACTTGCTAAACAGAACAGGCTGAGGAGCCATGGTGCAGGGCGCCGCCTCATCCAGATGCACGTGGCACAGCGCCACTTGGTTCCGGACTCGCGCTCGGCGCACGTGAAGCCCAGAGTTCCCATGCCTCAGCCACCAAACCTGGGGATGGACTAACTGGAGAGAACAAGACACTCACTCCTGAGAAACTGAGACATGATCTCAAGCCTCTAGGCATGGTTTAATGGTCCAGCACAGTAATGACTAAAAAGCACAGGTCCACAGCTTTCCTTTAATATCACAAAGATCTGAGATCATTCAGGCTTGGGAGTTCCTTATTAATTTACATGTCAAAATAAAACAACTACACTACTTCATTAACTATTAATAACATTTCTTAAATCTTAATTATCAAGTTAACAACCACCATGGTCATTCAACTCTTCCTTCTTTTAAGTGGAATAGAAAAGCAAAAATGTTGTAGAAGAAAATAAAAGATACTAAGAAATCCTAGAGAGACTTCCCTAGTGGCTCAGACAGTCAAGCGTCTGTCTACAATGCTGTAGACCCAGGTTCGATCCCTGGGTTGGAAAGATCCGCTAGAGAAGGAAAAGGCAACCCACTCCAGAACCACTGCCTGGAGAATCCCACGGACAGAGGAGCCTGGTGGGCTACAGTCCACGGGGTTGCAAAGAGTCGGAGAAACCAGAGATCAAACTGCCAACATCCTCTGGATCATGGAAAAAGCAAGAGAGTTCCAGAAAAACATCTCTTTCTGCTTTATTGACTATGCCAAAGCCTTTGACTGTGTGGATCACAATAAACTGTGGAAAATTCTGAAAGAGATGGGAATACCAGACCGCCTGACCTGCCTCTTGAGAAACCTATATGCAGGTCAGGAAGCAACAGTTAGAACTGGACATGGAACAACAGACTGGTTCCAAATAGGAAAAGGAGTACATCAAGGCTGTATATTGTCACCCTGCTTATTTAACTTCTATGCAGAGTACATCATGGGAAATGCTGGACTGGAAGAAGCACAAGCTGGAATCAAGATTGCCAAGAGAAATATCAATAACCTCAGATATGCAGATGACACCACCCTTATGGCAGAAAGTGAAGAGGAACTAAAAAGCCTCTTGATGAAAGTGAAAGAGGAGAGTGAAAAAGTTGGCTTAAAGCTCAACATTCAGAAAACGAAGATCATGGCATCCGGTCCCATCACTTCATGGGAAATAGATGGGGAAACAGTGGAAACAGTGTCAGACTTTATTTTGAGGGGCTCCAAAATCACTGCAGATGGTGACTGCAGCCATGAAATTAAAAGACGCTTACTCCTTGGAAGGAAAGTTATGAGCAATCTAGATAGCATATTCAAAAGCAGAGACATTACTGTGCCGACTAAGGTCCGTCTAGTCAAGGTTATGGTTTTTCCAGTGATCATGTATGGATGTGAGAGTTGGACTGTGAAGAATGCTGAGCACCGAAGAATGATGCTTTTGAACTGTGGTGTTGGAGAAGACTCTTGAGAGTCCCTTGGACTGCAAGGAGATCCAACCAGTCCATTCTGAAAGAGATCAGCCCTGGGATTTCTTTGGAAGGAATGATGCTAAAGCTGAATCTCCAGTACTTTGGCCACCTCATGGAAGAGTTGACTCATTAGAAAAGACTCTGATGCTGGGAGGGATTGGGACAGGAGGAGAAGGGGACCCCAGAGGATGAGATGGCTGGATGGTATCATCGACTAGATGGACGTGAGTCTGAGTGAACTCCGGGAGTTAGTGATGAACAGGGAGGCCTGGCGTGCTGCGATTCATGGGGTTGCAAAGAGTCGGACACGACTGAGCAACTGAACTGAACTGAAAGAAATCCTAAATTTACTTCCTCGGTTTCATCTAACATCAAAACAGCATTTTCCCTTCTATAAATCTTTGAGAACTCTGTAGCCATAATTATCAGCTGTCACACAAATGATCTGAAATGATTATTGAACATACTTTTTGTTTGTTAGAGGCATGTTACATTTCTCTAAATGGAAAGATCACGTTTTATATAAGTACATCTCTAGACTACTGGTAAAAGACACTTATAGGGCACAATGATCGCCATACCTGGCAGCAAAGGAACAAGCTTATAGAAAAGTTCTATGGACTTGTGTCGACATTCCGTCTGGGGCCTCCCGCAGTTGGTGAAAAGCCACTGGACCACGTCCGACAGGCACAAGGATGCCATAGGTGGGAAGCCTCTGTATGGAGAACACCCTGCATTCAGTATTTGCCCCAACATTCAGCATTTAGCCAACCCCAGAGTCCATAAACCATAAATTCAATTTTGCTTCCTTAATACATGTGGAAACCTCATTAAAAGGCATTCGATTTATTTTTAATGTATTAGCATTAGAATACAATCAAAATGTCACAGGTGAAATAGATCCTAAATGCTCATGGCCTTTTTTTAATTGAGGGAAAAATTAAAAGCATTTCTTAAAAGAACAGTACCACGTATTTTTATGTTTCCTATTAAGTGCAAAACAACACTATTAAAACAAAAGGGGTTAAGGATCTGAAGCAGAGTTTCTCAAGTTGTGCTCCCTGGACCAGCTTCGTCAGTGTCATCTGTAAACTTGGCAGAAAGGCAAATTCTCAGCCCCCTGAAAACCTACGAAGGCCAATTCCAAGGCAAGGCCCAGCGACCCACACTGTCACCAGACCGTAAAGTAATCCTGTTGCTCAAGAGTGAGCATGAGCAACCTGGAAGGATGCCACGCCCAGGGTAGGGGAGAATTGATTTTAAAACCACAGAGGGAGAATCAATGTCCAGTCCACAGGCTATGCCTCTGCAAAGTGTTAGCACATGCCAGGGCTCCTCAAGCCCATGCATAGACCCGGGGAGAGGGGGAATAGCACACCCTGACCCCGTCTGAGAATGGGACCTAGCAGGATGGAAACGGGAGTAAAGACAGAAAATCACTGGGCGATGAGCCAGCCTTGGTTTTAAAGAACTTCATTTCAAAATCCTGTAACTTCATGTTTCTCAAAATCCTACTGTTCTAATATTTTGGTTCTTGCATTCCAAACCTACTCCATAGCATGTCAAGGAATTCCACATCAGAGCTGCATTCAGTGCAGACATATCTCCGCTCCAACAATGACTCTAAAAATGCATCTACCACCCCAACCAAGATTACACCTTAAATGAAGCACTTTTAAACATACAGCTTTTAAATGACTTTAGAAAACTGACTCTATACTTTTATAAATTCCTCCCAGATATTAAACATGTGTTGACTGAGAATTAGTTTTATTTTGGGGGATAAAAAGAGAAAGAGAAAGGAAGAACATCACCTACCGCGGACAGCGTCGCTTTTGGCTTTGTTTAAGGAAACGTGCTTCTTCTCGATGATGCGCCCCAGGTGGTCGACAGCATCGCAGCACTGCTGCACCGTACCTGCTCTCAACACACAGACATCGCCACGGAGATTCGCAGCTGACAGTCATCAACACAGCAGTACTACGCTTCCTGGCCGAGGTTTGTAATTAAACAGGTGATTTTATAAAGTACAACACTGCATGTCCACAACCACCACCCGTGTTTAAGAAACCGCAGGTCAGCATGGTGCGCGCTCACACAGAGCGACACAACAGCCCCACCAGCCAGAGGCAGCCTCAGTTCTGGGTGGGACGCAGGACTCACCAAGCTGGCCAGAGCCCATGCACCCTCACTGCAGGCTGTAATCTCGGGGAGCTCCCTGACCCTCCTTCTCTGCTATAGGTTAAACGCTGTTATAGTTGATAATACAGCATTGCAGGAGAACAGAAGTAAAACGGTGAAATCATCCACAGGCATCTAGGGTGTTACCAAGAAAGCACTTTCTCTCTACACTTTTTACCTGACAGTGATTTTTAAGAGTCAAATTTCTCCTGTTGAGAAAAGTCACCTGTATATGATGTCAAGATGAAGGAATTTTAATACAATACTGGCAGGACTGAAGTTTAGATGTTTTTACTCATTAATAGGGCTATCAACATGCAGGACAACAGGGCTCCATGTGTCTGTTAAAAACAGGCACCTCCCTGGTGAGGGCGGGGGTCTCCACATGTGAGAGCCACGTCAGAACCCTGGGCCAGACTCCCAGACAGACTGAGTAAGGGATCGCCAAGAAGTCTTAGAAAACTGAGGATGATCCTGACAGCTCCGAACAAAATGTAGCCTATGTCTGGCCTAGTATTTTAAAACTGTCTTCATGACTGTCACAACAGCTTTATCAGTCTTGTTGGGAAAGCTATTTCCTACCTAGTAGACCACAGTTAGTGAGTTCAGAGACACTGTCCTCCTCTCTGGGCCTATAAGGTCCACTGTCTGCCCCTGCACCAGCTGTGTGTTTCCACCAGCTGGCTGGCTTCACTGGGGCTTCACCGTAAAACTACCCCGCCCACCCTGGGCAGGACCCCGCACGACCAGCGTCAACCTGAGTGGCCACCAGGGGGACATGGTGAGTCTTAGGGATGGGGGTACAGACATCTCTTGTATAAAGAGGTGGGTTAGAAGCTGTGAGGGGCCCGTCCTTGCTTCACTCATCACCCTAAACAGGAGACGAGAGAAGACAGCGCCTCACCAGGGAGTGGCCTTGGCCCCACCCCACGTGGACAAGCTGGCGAGCTGCGCAGGCCAGCGTGCAGAAAGCCCGAATGGACCTACCCAAAGACCGCTCGTCTGTGTGCGCTAAGGCCAGGCTTTCCAGGTACGTGACCAGGGCTTCAAACACAAACTGTTCCACCAGAGCCTCCTCCTCTCTGCAACAGAGAACACACGAGTGTCATCCGAGAATCGGAAAACAGGCACGACACAGGGACACAGCAGTGCTACCAGACAGAACACACTTGAACTGAATCTGTCTTTAGAAATGGCTCAAATACTCTAAAACAGAAGACAACCTAAAACATCTCAAAGAAGAAAACTTGGCCAAGAACAGACCCAAGAGACACGGCCTTTCATGACAAGCACCCTCCTCCACCTGCGGACCTGCCCACAGCACAGGACCTTCAACCACTGTTCTGAGCACACTCCACGCATCTCCCCAACATTACATGTAGCAGAAAGGATGAGCCGGTCCTACATGCATTCTTTTAAAGCAACTTCAAAAGCTCTCTACTCATCCAAAAACAAGTCAACACCAGCAGTCATCTCTGAGCCTTTCACAGGCATACCCACCACATGTAACAGTTACATGGACCACCAACATCTTTGGATGATCCACTGACAGCAGACTTCCAGGGGGTCAGGGCACAGGTCAGCGTCCCCCTGGAAAATCTGTTCCTCTGACACAGGACAGGGAAGGACTGTGTACACACTGCCAGGCAGAGGCAGCAGTCTCATGGGTGTTCCAGCTCGTGACCAAGTGCACAGGCACTGCTCTCCACTCTGGGAAGAGGGAACCACAGTGAGGACCAGGGTAAGGATGAGTGTGAGGATCAGAGTGAGCGACCAGAGTAAGGATGAGAGTGAGGACGAGAGTAAAGACAAGACTGAGGACGAGAGTGAGGACAAGAGTGAGGATGAGAGTGAGGACCAGAGTGAGGACAAGAGTGAGGATAAGCCTGAGGACCAGAGTGAGGATCACAGTGAGGACCAGAGTGAGGATGAGAGTGAGGACGAGAGTGAGGGACCAGAGTGAGGACCACAGTGAGGATGAGAGTGAGGACCAGAGTGAGGAACCAGCAGGGCTAGAGGATGAGGACATCAGGACAAGACTGCACATTGCTGTCTGGTTTGGCAGGAATATTACCCTAATCTTTTTTTTCTTAATTTGAATCCTAGAAGGGGATCCCAGAAGCCTCTTATGGTTCCACAGGCCCCTCATCTTCCACACGCACAGCCTGTCACACACCCAGATTTGACACTGAAAATACAGGCTGTAGGCAAAGGCATGAGGCAGGATGGAACATGGGTGTCAGAGTGGGAAGGAGAGGTTCCCCTGAAGAGCATTGTGTGGTCAAACTGCCAGAGCTGAGTCAATCTCAGAGGGGCCAGGGTGACTACAGTAGCTTTATATTAAACAAAAGACAGTAAGACAAAAAGCAAATCCATTTAAAGTAGTGAGAAGAGAAATGACAAGACATATGATACTCTAAAACCGTGCTCCCCAAAGAAAGATCTCCAGAACGACCCCAGAGCATGCAGGAAGGAAGCGTACAAGCCGGTATTCATATCATCCAACACACGACACCCCCAACACAGCTCCCTCAGCATCTTCTCTCAGAGCCACTTGGAATGCGGCCCAGCAAACCCAGGTATCTGAGAAAGACAGCACCAGGGTAAAGGAAACAAGGTCTCACCAGAACAGGGAGGGGAGGGGTGGATGGGGAGGGGCGAGTCGCAAACGGGGCGAGAGGAGCACACAGCCAGAGGCAAGTCAGACAGGGCAGAGAGAAAGCTGGAGGAGACCCAGGGGTTGCTTCCAGCCTGGCTCTCCTCCAGGACTGCTTCAGCTATTCGGGGTCTTGGTGGCTCCCCACATGTATTAGGATTGCTGGTCCTATTTTTGTGCAAACAGCCATCAGGATTTGGATAGAGACAGCACTGTGTCTCACGACTTGTGTGGGAGGTATGGAAATTTTAACAATGTTAAATCTTCCAATCCATGAGCACAGAACAGCCTTCTATCTATTGGGGTCTTCTTCAATTTCTGTCATCAGTGTCTTACAATTGTCAGTGTACAGGTCTTTCACCCCCTTGGTTAAATTTATTCCGAGGCATTTTATTCCTTTTGATACAGCTGTAAATGAGACTGCTTTCTCAATTTTACTTTCTGATTGTTCGTTATGAGTACACAGAAAGGCAACAGATTTTTCTGTACTGATTTTGTATTCTGCAACTTTACTGAGTTTATCAGTTCTAACAGTTTCATTGGTGGAGTCTTTAGGGTTCTCTATGCAAACTATCATGTCATCTGTGGACTTTCCTGATAGTCCAGTGGTTCAGCATCCGAGGTTCCACTGCAGGAGGTGCAGGTCTGATCCTTGACTGCAGAACTAATATCCCACACACCGTGTGGTGTGGCCATATGTTTTAAACATTCTTATGTACAGATAGGTTTCACAACTTAAAAACTGAAAAGAAAAAAAAAAACATCAAAATACCAAGGGCATTTTTCACAAAACTAGAACAAATAATTTTAAATTTTGTATGGAAATATAAAAGACCCCAAATAGCTGAGACAATCTTGATAAAGAGTAACAGAACTGTAGGAATCACACTCCCTGAGTTCAGACTATACTGTAGTGTAATCAAAATGGCCCAAGACTGGCACAAAAACAGACGGATAAACAGAACACAGTAGAGAGCCCAGAAATAAAACCATCCACTTACGGTCAGTCAATCTATGACAAAAGAGGCAAGGATATACAATGCCGAAAAGACAGGGTCTTCAAATAAGAGCTGTTGGACAAACTAGACAGCTACATATAAAAATGAAATCAGAACATTCATTCTCTAACAACATATTAAAAAAAAAAACACAAAATGAATTAAATACCTATCTGTAAGGTCTTTAACAGGCTTTAAAGACTACATGTATGACTGTAAATGCAGTCATATATAAGACTGTAAAACATAAAACTCCCAGAAGACAATACAGGCAGAATACTCTTTAACATAAATTGTAGCAATATTTTCTTGGATCTGTCTCCTAAAGCAAAGGAAACAAAAGCAAAAAGAAACAAATGGGGCCTAATTAAACTTAAGCTTCTGCACAGCAAAGGAAGCCATCAATAAGACAAAATGACAACCTACGCAACAGGAGAAAACATCTGCAAATGATATGATAAATATGGGTTAGTATACAAAATACACAGACACCTCAGGACCAAAAAGCAGTCCATTTAAAAACAGGCAGAAGACCTGAACAGACACTTCACCAAAGGAGACACAGACGGCCAACAGGAACATGGAAAGATGATCAACATCATAAGCATCTGGGAAATTAAATCAAAACCACAATGACATATCACCTCCCACCTGTCAGATAACTATCACCAAAAAGACCAGAAATAACGAGTACTGCTGAGGTTGTGGAGAAGGGGGCCCTTGGGCACTGCTGGTGGAAATGTAAACTAGTGCAGCCACCATGGAAATATGGAGGGTCCTCAAAATATTAAAACTACAACTACCATGCAACCCAGCAACTCCATTGTTTTCTCAGGCATATACCTGAGAAAACTGTAATTTGGTAAGATAAAGGCACCCCAATGCTCACAGCAGCACGAATCACAATAGCCACGACAGAGACAGCCTGTTTCCACTGACAAATAAAAAGGATGGGCAAGACATGTATACAGACAATGGACTATTACACAGCATAAAAAAGAGTGAAATAATGCTATTCACAGCTGTATGGCTGGACCTAGAGAGTTTTATGCTTAGGGAAACAGATCAAAGACAAATATCACATAAATCACTTATATGGGGACTCTAAAAAATAAAACAAACATATGTACATAACAAAACAGAAACAGACTCACAGATATAAAGAACAAACCAGTGACTACCAGAGGGAAGGAGGAGGGGCAAAACGGGTAGAGGAATTCAAGACACAAACTGCTATGTACAACACAGATAAGCAATGTACAATACAGGAATACAGCCAATATTTTATCATAACTATAGTGAAAGTGAAGTCGCTCAGTCGTGTCTGACTCTTTGCGACCCCGTGGACTGTAGCCCACCAGGCTCCTCTATCCATGGGATTCTCCAGGTGAGAATACTGGAGTGGGTTGCCATTTCCTTCTCCAGGGGATCTTCTCAACCCAGGGATCGAACCTAGGTCTCCTGTATTGCAAGGCAGACGCTTTAACCTCTGAGCCACCAAATGAAGCATAACCTTTAAAAACTGAATCACACTGTACACCTAACATTTTACATCAACTCCACCTCAACTACAGAATTAACAATGACTTCAAACTCCAGTCAATTCTCATACAAATGTGAACATGCCCCCACATGCAGATACAGACATCCATCAATCCACCCATCCGTCATATCTCCATCTACCATCCATCCATCTACAATCTATCTACTTACCACCCACCTACCTCCCCCATCCATCCATCATCTCTCTTATTTTAACAACTGCTCCTTCGTCATTATCTAAGTGCCATTTCATGAAAGAAGCTATTCTAACTAAATGAGGTGTGATTATTTGTTATAAGATCCTTCAGTAATCATGTATCACTACTTTTCTTTTTTTTTCCTCTGCACGGCATAGCTCATGGGACCTTGGTTTCCCAACCAGGGTCGAACCTGAGCCCTCAGCAATGGAAGCATGGAGTCCTAACCACTGGGCCACCAGGGAATCCCTTATACTACTACTAAAAGCATTGATTTCAGCTACAAATTTTACCTTTATCTATGTGACTATCACCTGCCTCTCTTTTTTAAATGCAACCGGCACAAAGCGCTGCATCTTTGTACCTCCCACATCTGGAACAGAGTCTGGCACTTGCAGTCTAACTTAGCAACCAATGCTCAACGAAGGAACGAGCCAGCATCACCATGACCTTAGGTCAGGGACTATCCTTTCCATGGACCATGAAACAGCCTCTTCCCCGGTGTCCTGGCACTCAGACCACTCCCCACACAGCTGCTGGCAGGTGAGCTTCAGGACAAGTCCAACGTGCTCCCTGCTCCCATGACTCCGGACCTGGCTGTGGCCTTCAGATCTTAGCTCTACAGAGAGGCCCATGGCCAGCCTCACTTCACTCGCATCTGTACCTCAATCCCCACAGCAAGGAAGAGAAAATGAGTCTTCTCAGACTTATCTCTGCATGTCCTCTGACCTGAGCCTGGGCCTTTCCACATGGCTCCAGTCTCACTCCCAGTGTCCCCTACTCACCCTGTGTCAGACTCCTTTGCGTGCTTCACAAGTCTCTTATGTCGTATTTTGCTGCACTTTCCAGACTGTGTTTATTAAGCCTGAATGTAGTTCTCAACACTTTCTGAGCCTCGTCTTGAATGCAAACAGCATTTTAATTCATTATTTAATCCCCAGAAACAGTACAGCGTCCAGTCCAGAATATAAGTATTCACTAAGTGCTTGATACATGATTACATGGATGCATAAACAGCAAGTCACTTCACAAAATCACTATTGGAAACGTAAGGACCTTTACACTCTTCCCAGCACGGGACTCCTGAACTCCCTGTAAATAGTATTACTCTCCCTGTGCCGCCCCCCTACCCCGCCCTCGTACCCTAGACAGGGAACTCACGCACCTGAACTCCCTGTAGATATTATTAAAAGCAAGCGATGCTCCCAGTCTCTTGAATGCATTGGGGTGAAGTGCAAAGCTGTACAGTCGCTTGAAGAGTGACTTGGTGTTTACTGGACTATTCTCCTGCTGCTGCGGTGTTGTCTGCTTAATGGACCATTTAAGAAATTCCCGAATACACCGACCACAAAAATCTCTTAAAGTGCTGTCCACAGGGTCCACAATTCCATCCTGAAACAGAGCATAAAGTAACAGTTGAGTACCCTGAACATAACTGGAGTAATTTATGGGAATGAATTTAGAGCTCAATTCAGGAACAAATAGACACTAGTCAAGGGGCTTCGTAGGAAGTATCTAGACTCTAATAACAAATTCCTTCGGCAAAATGAAACTCTCTTTTACACAGACTAAGAAGCTGATACATTTGTAAGAAGAGAGAGGATACTTTAATTATATATCAACAAAGCAGTCTCTCGTTCCCTGAACAAACACAAT
Source organism: Nanger dama (assembly GCA_917880005.1). NCBI lineage: Eukaryota > Metazoa > Chordata > Mammalia > Artiodactyla > Bovidae > Nanger > Nanger dama. The sequence goes on from CAKJTW010000075.1 coordinate 4,468,918, forward strand.
GGCTGCCTCCTGAAATCTGCTGCTGATGATTCTACCTGTAAAAGTACCTGGGATGCTTATCTATTGAGGATGAAGAAAAGACCTTGCAAGTCTCAAGGAAACTGAAATGCTACACAAAGAAAAATCTGACAGATGCGGTTCTGAAAATATAACTTTCTGTCGGAGCATGCTCCACAATGGTATGGTCTCTGGAACTGAAGTGAAAGTTGCTCAGTCGTGTCCGACTGTTTGTTACCCCATGGACTATACAGTCCATGGAATTATGTAGGCCAGAATGACAGAGTGGGTAGCCATTCCCTTCTCCAGGGGTTCTTCCCAACCCAGGGACTGAACCCAGGTCTCACATGTTGCAGGCAGATTCTTTACCAGCTGAGCCACCACCAAAGCCTATGGTCTCTGAATACCTAGAAAAAGCTGCCTAAGAAACTTGAGTGTTTGTTTCCCTCTTTGATCCACGAAGGAGAAGTTTAACTTGAGAAAGTACTCAGAAAATGAAATAAGAGGATTCTAACACAACTGGTTCCCTGCCCATACACAAAATCTCTGATCACAGTGCCAACCAGAGTCAAGGAGTGATGGTCACACACAGCAGAAATGGCAGAGGTGCGGATGAGAGAGACACATGGGTGCTGGAGCCCATACCAGCTCTCACCTCCATCATCAGTTCTCACCTCCACCACCAGCTCACACCTCCACCACCAGCTTGCGTTACATTTCCATTCTCACCCTGACTTAAACTGCCTTCAGTGATCAGCTAAGATAGCGACTATAGAAACAGCAGAATAAATTCGTCTGCTTGAAATATCCACAAGTGAAACTGAATTAACTGGATCTGTTACAGGCCCTGCTGGAAGTAAACCACAGCTGTACTGACACCACCATCCTAACTGCATGTGTTCACTAACGCCCACCACCCACACGTGACCTCTCGTCGGGGGCCTCTGAGAGCGAAAGGAGCCCTGTGAGTAACGACACACCTGCCTAGGCCAGCAGGAGCGGACAGCAGCCCTCCATGCGATGACGCTGCTCACTCAGCAGAGAGTGGCACAGAGACTCAAAGAAACCAATTTTCAAAAACATAGAACTAAAGGATGTTCGTTTGGACAAATGTGCTATGAGTTCAACTGGGGATTTTGACTTCAAAGTCAGCATATGAGAAATCAAAAGTATGGGTTGATATAATAGGTAAAAATCACTTCATATGACATTTAAAGAAATCACATGTAGTTATTTGTACAAGTTCAGAAAATAAAAATAAAATAAGTGTGGAAAGACAGTAAGGCTTTAGCTGACCACTGCCTTCTGCCTCAGTGAGCGAGAGACCACAGCCCAGCAATGCCATCTCCAGTGGCTCAGGACACTTGTATGTAAATGCTGAGCTAAGATTTTTAGGGGTTTTGAGGAACTGAATCTGAATTCAGGAGAAAATGGGACAAGCTCAAATAATTCCTTTTACTCTTAACTATTATACCATAGACATGTTTTTAAAAACAAGAGGATACTGCTACTCTGATAAAACCACAGGAACATTCTTATTCACCCTTTCTACCCTCCAAACACACACACACACACACACACACACACACACACACACACAGTCCCTCAAAGTAGATGAAGTTTGTCAAATTTATAGTTATCCTCCCAAAAAAAAGCAAAAAAATCTGTTTGCATGAAGCTATTTAAAAGTACCACTTAAGATAATAAATATGACGCCACGTTCATTAAATGGTGTCTCACAGATTATCTAAAACGAAAAAGATGATGGATCTAGTGAGATGCTACATTCTGACACACTGATGGGCAGCTTAAGGTCCTGAACACTGACCACACAAGCCAGTCAACAGGAATGGCAGGAGGGGATCACGCTCACCAGTATTGCTTCCAGCAGAGCAACCGTGTCCTGACTCTCAAACTTCTTGTTGTTGGTAAACCAGTGAATCAGCTGCATGACCAGAGGTTCATACAGCTGCCTTGTCACCTGGAAGAGCAAAACCATCACAGTTCACTTCCTTCATGCTGATCTTATAGCAGAGAAAGTTCCATTTCTATGACAGCAGCAAAATTAAGCAATACCACTACTGTGGTTATACCAGTGTCCTTCTCCAGCTAAATTCTGTGACGAACATGATCTAACTTCTCCCCGCCTGAGAGGCCTGCAAAAAAAATCACGTGTCCCAGAGTCATTGTTCCTCTCCTAAGCAGGGCAATCAGGGTTGACAGCGAAGGCTTCCCACACCCATCCTATTAACCTGGCCCTGAGCGTCCACAGGAGGCAGTCCACTCCCACGTCCTCTGCGGACACACTTCCACACGCATCACAGAAGAGGCAGAGCTCCCTCCCCAGCCAGAAGAAGGGAGGCAAGTCTTCACTCTATGGCATCCCAGGTTCTCACCCTAAGCAGCTCAAATGTAGACACAGTCTCTCCAGCACCCAGGCAACCTGCTGGTCTCTGGGTTTCACAGTCCAGGCCTGGGGAGAAGCTCCAGTGTCCTTTCGGATCACAGCAATCTCCTGAGACATGTGGTTATGCGGCTAGTCCTCTTTACGAGGAATAAATGCTCACAGCCCAAGTGAAGGCGAACATCCTCCATGTTCAGATCTCGCTCCTCTGTGTCTTACAGGCTGGCCCCACAGGTGCCCCACACAGTCCAGGCAATTTTACTTCCCCAGTGATACTGTGCTCTAGAAGAAAGCACTTGGTATGCACACCACATCAAAACTCACGTGCATGTCTTGGGGCTCAGGCTGAACAGGTCCTCTTGTACCCAGATATTTCTCCAAAATTATCTTCCTAAACTTGCAACAATTTTAGACTAAATCAAAGTAAAAGAGTCTTACCTTTCAGTTTGGAAATTAACCTGGTCTTAAAGGGTTACTTTTTGTTTCCAAAAAAATTATTTTGCATTCCTAGTACATAAATTATATATATGTACACACATATTCCTTATAGAAAATGTAGAAAACCATCTGTCTATAATCCTACATCCAATGTAGGTTTTGAACATAACCACTGTTAACATTCAAAATCACTGTTAACACGATACACTCTACACTTAAATATATGAGTATACAAGACTGTAAAAATACACACTTTTGTAACTACCTTTTTTCTCTTGTCTGAATACTTTTCACATAAAACACATGGGCTGTATCTGTATGTTCATAGAGGCCCAGCATCTCCTGTATAGACGCAGCAGGACCCATTGCTAGAAACACAGGTGGTTCAGAAGTGTGACAGCCATGTGCACACGCTCTGAATGCCTCTCTGGACGAGCATGGCATCCGCACTCCCTCCTGCAAGGACCACAGGCCCCTTCCCTACCGGCCTGGCAACACTCAGTTCAGTTCAGTTCAGCCACTCAGTCGTGGCCAACTCTCTGCAACCCCAAGGACTGTAATAAGCCAGGCCTCCCTGTCCATCACCAACTCCCTGAGCTTGCTCAAACACATGTCCATCGAATTGGTGATGCCATCCAACCATCTCATTCTCTTTCACCCCTTCTCCTCCCGCCTTCAATCTTTCCCAGCATCAGGGTCTTTTCAAATCAGTCAGTTCTTCACACCAGGTGGCCAAAGTATTGGAGCTTCAGCTTTAGCATCAGTCCTTCCAATGAATATTCATTACTGATTTCCTTTAGGATGGACTGGTTGGGTCTCCTTGCTGTCCAAGGGACTTAAGAGTCTTCTCCAACACCACAGTTCAAAAGCATCAATTCTTCAGTGCTCAACTTTCTTTATAGTCCAACTCTCACATCCATGCATGACTACTGGAAAAACCATAGCTTTGACTAGATGGACCTTTGTTGGCAAAGTAATGCCTCTGCTTTTTAATATGCTGTCTAGGTTAGTCATAGCTTTTCTTCCAAGGAGCAAGCATCTTTCAATTTCATGGCTGTAGTCACTATCTGCAGTGACTGGAGTGCAAGAAAATAAAGTCTGTTACTGTTTCCATTGTTTCCCCAACTATTTGCCATGAAATGATGGGACCGGATACCATGATCCTAGTTTTTTGAATGTTGAGTTTTAAGACAGTTTTTTCACTCTCCTCTTTAATTTTCATCAGGAGGCTTTTCAGTTCCTCTTTACTTTCTGCCACAAGGGTGGTGTCATTTGTGTATCTGAGGTTATTGATATTTCTCCTGGCAATCTTGATTCCAGCTTGTGTTTCATGCAGGCTGGCATTTCACATGATGTACTCTGCATATAAGTTAAATAAGAAGGGTGACAATATATAACCTTAATGTACTCCTTTCCTGACTTGGAACCAGTCTGTAGTTCCATGTCCGGTTCTAACTGTTGCTTCTTAACCTGCATAAAGATTTCTCAGGAGGCAGATAAGGTGGTCTGGTATTCCCATCTCTTGAAGAATTTTCCACAGTTTGTTGTGATCTACACAGTCAAAGGCTTTGGCATAATCAATAAAGCAACACTAAACTCTGGCAACACTAAAACTAAACACTGCCAATTTTTAAGTTATTTGACAACTGCTACAAAAAATATAATTTTGAATTTCCTTATTTACTAAAAGGTTGAATATTTAAAATGTACTTAATTGGCCACACATATTTCTTTGTTCATGACCTTCCCATTTTTGTTCTTTATCCATGTGTCTATTTTAAAATCTTACGTTCTGTCACACAAAATGGCAAAAAAATTTTCCACTTTATACTGTTGTTCAGTTCCTAAGTCATGTCCAACTCTTCATGACCCCATGGACTGCAGCATGCCAGGCTTCTCTGTCCCTCACTATCTCCTGGAGTTTGCTCAGATTCATGTCCATTGAGCCAATGATGCCATCCAACCATTTTGTCCTTTTACCCTCTTCTTCTCCCTTCAATCTTTCTCAGCATGAGGATCTTTTGCAATGAGTCAGCTCATCTCATCAGGTAGCCAGGGTACTGGAGCTTCCAATATCAGTCCTTCCAATGAGTATTCAGGGTTGATTTCCTTTAGGATATACTGGCTTGATCTCCTTGCTGTCTAAGAGACTCCCCCACATTAAATACATACATATCAAAATTGTGGGGTTGTGTCACTCAGCAGTTTTAAACACTAATCAAGTCAATATACTAATAATTTTCTTCCACATATCTTCCTTCAAATCTTGTATGAAAATCTCCCTTTCTACACAAACTTTATAGAAAGACACCTACAATGTAATGATAAAGTCCACAAGAGTAGCCAAACTGCATTTTAAATAAAAGAATTTCTGAACACTGTGACCCTACTTTCTCTATAAAACAAAATTTATACATGTTTGTAAGAATGTGTTTTACTAAGATCTCAGGGAAGCTTCCCAGGTTTTTTGCAGAGGATGACACGCCTTTTCCTGGGAGTGATGGGGGGCCGGGGGAGGGGGGTGACAGAGGGAGTTTACTTTTAACAAACTATGTTTCCATATTAAGATATTTTACCAGTAAAAAGACCATCCCTATCCAAAGATTCACACAGGCTATAATTCATTACATTTCTCTCTCATATCTCCAGTTTGTTTTTCCTTCTGTATCTTTTAAATCTAAAATTAACCTTTCATATGTTAATAACTCTAAAAGAATATACTAAACAATCCATTCTCACTGACCCAGAAAACCCCGTGCACCACACACACACGTTACGTGCACACAGGGGCCCATGTATCCACTGCCAGACAGCCCACTGGCACCTGTGCAGTAGTCCAACCACTCAGATCTTCCTCCTGATGTCTGCGAGGGCAGGACTCCCTCTAGGACTTTACCCGCCCACAAGTTTTCGGGGTTAGATTCAAGGAATTATTCCTTCAGACTGCTTTTCATGTTCAAAATGAAATACTTTCAGGATTTTGCTGGAATGATACCAAACTTACTGATCGATTTGAGGAAGATTCAGCCTTTTTTCAATATTGATCCTTTCTTCTTGCCAAGTCATGCAGCATGCATAACCCTAGTTCTCTTGACCAGGTGTCAAACCTAGGCTCCACCAGTGGAAATGCCAGGCCCTAACCACTAGACCACCTGGAAATTCCCTCAGTACTGGTTCTTCAGGCACACATCACATTCATTTTATATTCAATAAATACACGAGTGCCTGGCATGTTAAAGTTTTTGCTAGACGTTTTCTGTATGTATTACGGCTGCACCACGTGGTCTGCAGGCCAGGGACGGACCTGCACCATAGCACTGAAAGCCTGGAATCTGTCCACTAGGCCACCAGGGAACTCCTCCAGATGCTTCACTATATTCTTTGATGCTGTTATGAACGGCACACTGCAGATACATTTCCCAAGAGGTCAATACTAAAACATGAGCTATACTGAAACACAGAAATATGAGAGTCCTATTTTGTAATTCATCAGCTTTCACCTTCATTGATTCTTAGATTTATCAGTTGACATCTGAACTTTCCAGAGTTTTTACAAACTGTATTCAAAAAAATAACTTTCTTCCTTTCTCTGACATCCATGCCCTCAGGGACCACGTGGCCTGATGAGAGACACAGACAGCAGCTCCTGCAAATAAATTCCTAGACACACGTGCAGCTGTTCTGAGAACGGGCCGCCCACAGGCCCTGCTCTAGAGTCATGCCTCACCACATCTCAACCTCGGCCCCAACAGAGGCAGCACAGTGCTTCAAGGCTGGGGGCGACCCAACTGTGTCACTCAGGAAAACTCTCTTCCTCATTTTAAAGGCAAAAGTGAACTACTGCTAGCTTATCAACACAAACATCTTTCTGGCCTATATGGAGAGAATCACCACTAACGAAATCTACTGTGGTAAATTTCTAGTTTTACCCCCAAATTCTATTTAATCACAGTGCATCTCATTGCACTGCTGGACTGTACTGGTTCACATATTCCAAGGGACTTTCCATCCATGTTTATAAGTGGGTTTTTCATTCTCTTTTTATGTGTGAACCCTCTATTGCTTCACAAAATAAAGTGAGAACTTGAATGTTTTCTGTGTCCCAGCAGCAAAGGCTGTGTCCCTGTCCACAAAGCCACAAGGAAAGAGCACCCTGCTAGTATCTCTGAGCCCCCTGACTGCTGGCCATGGCTTCCCCCAACTCCCCTCTGTGCAAGACCATGAGCGCTGACGTCACAGGGCCAACGGCACACACAGCCCCAGGTGCCACAGCAGGAACCCTTTCCAAACCCTGTGGCACATGTTTAGGGACTGCAGGCGCTTTGAGAAGTCCTGAGTCCTAGGTCCTATCCAGAGGTGGGAGGGCAGCGCTGGGCAGCAGGTTTCAAGGATGTTAAGAGTCGTCCCAACATGCAATAAGCTGAGATGATCACTGGACCCGATGCAACATTTTTCCAAATTCTATAACTGTTTCAAATTCACGATCATGCACTGACCTGGTCTACGTCACACGCCAGTCGAAGCAGCACAGGAAATGTGCGCTTATAGAGCTGGTACATGGGTGGAGGGCCCTGGCCACCATCAGGCATCTGAGTGGCTTTCCCCAGCATAAACATAACCACGCTGTGCAGAAGTTCACAGGCCGCAACCTGAAATAGGCCAGGGGTCCAACAAAGGTCAAGAGCGTTTTGAAATGCTACAGAATGCAGCCCTTTTAAAAAGGAAAACTTGTGCAGCAGAAAAGTATCCCACCCATATATGAACTAACGTTAAGCAACACTTCCTGTTGTATAAGATTAACACTTCTGTTCACTCTGCTCTGGAGCCAAGAGCTGAGAACAGAGACGTAAAAGATCCAGGCACTGGGACTAACACACTCATAAAAGACACAGTCCCACAGCGCCGTATCACAGAACACTGCTCCGTTTGTGAGCACGCTTTAACTGTTAACTTCCTGAAAACCTATTTCTAATGAACAAAATGTGGAAATGTACAAATTAATAGAAAACCTTGAGATCTTCTGTTTTGAATCTCCCAAGTTGAATAGACAATCGAGCACAGACTAAAAATCCCTTCTCAACCCCCTGTGCCCTGTATTCTCTACGATGAAGAATTCTAGTTAATGTTAATGTTTTATCATCTACTCAGACTCTTTAGGTTTAATTTCCATTTTCCAAGGATACCGACTTCTGATAACTGAGCAGTTTCCCCATTACTAAGCTAGAGAAAACACAAAGCCCATGAAACACAACACGTCTCTCCTAAGGAGCATGTGGCTGACCACGGCAAGTGACGAGTGAGTACCTTGGTGTGTCTGTCACCCGCTGAGAGCGCCAGCTCTGTGACACGCGGCAGGAATAGGTCCAGGTGAATGACGGGCTTCATGTCCATGAAGGGCACTGCGAAGCTGAGCCTCCTCTCTCGGTCCCAAGCCACACAGCCCCTGGCCCGCTCCTCGGGGATGCCACTGTAGGGGAGATGCGGTCAGCCCCTCCTCTCACCGGGACGGCCCTGGCCCACCCCCTCCTGCTCTGTTCACCACACACACATGGTAGCAACATCAGAAACCACCACACACTGCTTCTAATGTGACTGAAAGTCAGATTATTTTTAAACAAGTCTAATAGTCTGGAATGTTTAGTTTTCGATTTCAGTTAAGTTACTCTTCTATGAAATGATAAATGAACAATACTTTCATTAAATAATTCCTCTTTATAACACGTATTTTTCTAATATACGTTCTAACCATGGAAATGCCAAAATCAGCAGTACACTTAGGATAAAATTTTAAAACTAAAATACAAATTCTTACTCATCAAAAAACACTAATTCTGATCAAAAACAACCTAAAAATATCTAAACATTAAGAATAGTAGTATTCAAATAGATAACTCTGAATTCCTGACACGACGATTAACATAAAGGCCTATCTAGCTAGACTCTGCTTAAAAAATGAACAAATGCCAGACCCTGAAGATAGGAACCCACTGGCTTCAGGGCATGGCTGAAGCATTCACTCCATTAGACAAAATACCGTTCTTCAAAATCTTACTTGAAAGACATAAATGACACACGGGAGCAAGTATCAGAAGACACTGTGACCTGTGTGCATTCAGCTGAGGGGCCTGCATGTCTCAGGGGTTGAGCTACTTTCAGGAAATATCACCTGTTAGCAGGTTTTTGTTGATCTGTCCCCCGAGACGGCCAAGTACTTGCACTACTCGAACTCGTGTTTCTTCTAAGGACAGTGCTTCATTCTGCAAATGTGGAGACAACAAGAAACAACCTTGAGCTCAAAGAAAGACCCTCTCTACCGCTGACGCCCTCAATGTCTCCTTATAATCCTCCATGGCACTGCCGTCATTTTACTGCAAAATAATGAAAAGAAGCCACAGTTCTTCCATTTTTGCAGCCAATGTCCATTTTCTAGGTCAGCAGTTCCTGTTTTGGGGGTCCTTATACACTTAAAAAGTACTGAGGATTCCCACCAAGCTTCTGTTAATGTGAGTCGTATTTACCAGTATTTATCTTGTTAAAACTTAGCTTCCCTGGTGACTCAGACAGTAAAGAATCTGCCTGCAATGAGGGAGACCCATGGGTTGGGAAGACCCCCTGGTAAAGGGCATGGCAACCCACTCCAGTATTCTTGCCTGGAAAATGCCCTGGACAGAGCAGCCTGCCGGGCTATAGTCCATGAGAGAGAGAGAGAGAGAGAAAAGAGAGAGAGAGAGAGAAGTCACTCAGTCGTGTCCGACTCTTTGCGACCCCGTGTACTGTAGCCTACCAGGCTTCTCTGTCCATGGGATACAGTCCATGGGGTTGCAAAAAGTCAACACGACTGATCGACTAACAAACACTTGCACTTTTCACTATTTAAATACTTATCATTTTATTTAAAAACACTGAAACCATGACATGTTAACAAATGACATACTTTTAGGAAAACTAAGGATATATTCCAAATAAACAACCTCAGGCAAGTGGTGCTGTTCACATTTTGTGTCTGCAACAGACTTCTGGACTGTGACTAGAAAAGGGAGGAGGACTTCATAGTTTTTCTAGGAAACTAGGGTTTGCTTTGATAATATTCCAAAACTGAAGCAGTAGTTTCTTAAAGGTTAGTTACAGTGTGGAGTGTGAGCCCACATCAGGGAAGTTTATGTAGTCTATTACAGTATAATCTGCTGGCTTTATCTTATACTCAGTTTAGGAACACAATGTACTGCTCATCTGGAGATACTGGTTCACTGGCAACAAAGATTCTCAGATGTGCTCCTGAAGTAACAGGCCCGCTCTCTATTCCAGAGAAAATGTCGGCCAGACACTGAGCAGCCAGGAGTCTGTTGCCATGCTTCCAGCAACAGCAGTGCTCACGGGGAGGCGGCTGCTCGACAACCGCCAGCACCTCCTGCCCCAGCACATGGGATGGTACACTGTGTGCTCAAAGGGTCGAGGCTTCGTGAAGCTTAAAGGAACAGCACCACCCACCACTGCACAGTCCAAACAATCACGAGTGAAAACAGTTCTGGCCTTGCACTCTGGGACCCCTGGGCCCTATGCCTGTAAAGAAATGTACAAAACTAGAGATATTCTCAAGAAACTTTATCTTCCTTTACCTAAATGTGATAAAATAATTTAAAACCATTAGAAACCACTTCTAGTTTCATTCAAGTCTCCCAATCAAAAGCTGTTGAGTAGCCCCCACTTGCTAAAAGTAGAGAAAAGCCCTTGCAGCAACAAAGACCCAGCACAGCGAAAAATAAGTAAAAATTAAAAAAGAAATAAATGAATTTCTGATCCTATGGCAAAAACTGTCAAAAATAATGAGATCAGAGGAAACTTCCTGAAAGCTTGCAATACCAGATCTAGATATTAAGTTGCTGCTGCTAAGTTGCTTCAGTCGTGTCCAACTTTGTGTGACCCCATAAATGGCACCCCACCAGGCTCCCCCGTCCCTGGCATTCTCCAGGCAAGAACACTGGAGTGGGTTGCCATTGCCTTCTCCAATGCATAAAAGTGAAAAGTGAAAGTGAAGTCACCCAGTCGTGTCCAACTCTTGGCGACCCCGTGGACTGCAGCCTACCAGGCTCCTCCATCCATGGGATTTTCCAGGTAAGAGTACTGGAGTGAGGTGCCATTGCCTTCTCTGAGATGTTAAGTTAGACTAACTCAGTTTTCTCTATTTACATCATTTTTATCTCTTACATTATGTGCCACATCTAAAAAAAAAAACGGTCTTAAGAAATTTTCACTGGGAAAAAAACATAAAAACTGCCATGGACTAAACTCGACAAAATGACCTATTTCAGATTTAATCAGTAAATGAGGCAATCTTATACATCAATATCAGTGTGACAACTGCTTATTTCAAACAAAAAAACAAGATCAAGACAATAACACAGTTTACATGTTAACATGGTTTACATTTTTATCACTAAACATATACTGAAATTATTTTCATACTGTACACAAACTTATATGTAACAATGATATTTTAAATGAAGATTTTTACTACTGATGAGCATCAGAATCTGATCTCTCCACTAGTTAAGGTAAAGAAAATATAAGGGTCTCTTACAGATGAAATGTTCTTTGTCCGTTTCAGATGCTTTAACACGTCTTTAGTAAATCCTTTCTGGACAGCCCGAGAAAGTGCCGACACTTCCCAGTTATTCCGGGTCTCTTCTGTCAAGGGTAAACAGAAGTCAATTTTAAACAGTATTCATTTGTTTAGTTAATAAACACAAGGGGAAAGACACTAGACTACCATTGGAGACATTAAAATCTTAAAGTATGATTAAAAATGAAATTTCTAGAATAAAAATATTAATAGTGGTTGTCTCAGTTTTAAGTACCATTACCAATTAAAAGAAACAGTTTCTTGGAGGGACTTCCCTGGTGGTTCAGTGGCTAGGACTCTGCACTCCCAATGCAGTATTAAATCAATCATATTTGAAAAACCAATAAAAATCAGGTGAAATTAGGTCAAAATATAACTTTACTATTGAATTTCCTTATAGTTTTAATCCCTGTTCGATTTATTAAATAAGGTTTTCTTTGCAAGACAATAAATTAGAATTTATAAGAAGTTCAAGATGTTTAAGAATTCTTCCCCTTGAAGATTTTATAAATTTTGCTAGGATATACATGAGTAAGTAACCTGTAAGTTTTAATACCTCAATTATACTTATGTCCTATAATTATACTGAAATGAATTGGAAAGATTACAAAAATACCAATCAAATGTATTTTGAATGCATAATATGTAGAAATACCAACACAGGTATTACATTACCATTTTAAGATACACATCAAAACTCTTCTATACTTTACCTGATAAGGCTGAAGTTTTCAGATATCCATCAAGGCTAGGCAGAATATCCTTATAATAGGGTTGAATTACATGTTTGCAGATATAAACTGACCATTCTTCCAGGGCATTCAGGCCGGCTTCTGCCAGTGGGGCATAGCTCAGGCCCAGTTTAAAAGCCATCTGTACATGAGAATAAATGAGATAATGAACACCAGGAATTTAGTACTGAGAGAGAACTTCTTAAATGACAAGCCTTTCCTCTGTTGGAACCACGCGGGCTGGAGAGAAGGGGCACTGAAGCCCCCTCAGGAAGGCCCAACCATGCAAGATGCTGGCGGGGGGGTAGGGATGGGGGGTTCTGACATGTGAGTGCTGCTGTGACTGCTACGTTTCTCAGGAACCATGACCCCTACGAGTGATGTGCCCACCTGCAACGCGGGGACGTAGGCTCTGATGTCAAGTGCGATGATGTCATGTGGCAGGGATAGGACAAAGGTCAAACAGGAGGCCAGGAGTTCATCTTTGTACTGCTTCATCTTAACTGACACCTCGGCAGGAAAAGACAGGTTAGTGCTATGCACCTGAAAAGAGCCTTCAGTTCCACCATTGACTATGAAACATCTGATTTGCAAATAGAAAAAACAATCATGTGGCCTTTGACACGACTATGATCATTTAAAAATTAAGTACTTATCTCCAGCAAAAGTTCGTGTTGAGTACTTAGTTCCCATAATGTGGAAAAGCTAAAGAATCTATGGACCCTGAGTCATCATCACCAAGATTATTGTGAGAAACCTCAGGGGACTTTGGAAGCGCAGTGACTTTCTCTGCCAGTGTTTTCAACCCCTCCACTCCCACGTGGATTAAGTAACCCATTTCATCTTTAAATAATATGTGATAAGACTGGATAAAGCTTTTGAAAGTTACCTCTTTACCAAATTTTGAAAACAAAGCAAAGCAGGAATGCTTCTCTGGATCCTCAGGAGACGCTTTCTGACTCTTTGGACCAACGCCCTATCAGATAAAACAGGCAATGAGCTCAGGGAATGATAACCAGATAGTCCCATGTTCTAATCTGGCGGTTCCCACTGGTCCTTGTGAGGAGACCCATTCTCATTTTGCTGAGGCCTCATGCAAACAGGAAGACACTTCAGGCAGAGGCCCATGAGGAAGCATGTGTGAGGTGGGAGGGGGACCACTGGCCAAGAGTCAGGGGCCCAAGTCCACTCCCCGTGCCGGTCATCTGACGTGCACGCCTGTGAGCTGAAACAGCTGCTCACAACTAGAGTCCCTGGACACTGACGCGCCACCCTCCAACCTTAGGAGCTACCAGATCCCCGGGCAGCCTGGGCGCGGCTGCTGAGCCGTGGCCCAGAGGCTCTGAGGACCTGAGTCTGGAAAGGGCGCCAGTGATGCTGCAGGTGGGTCCTGGCGCCATGCATACATCAGAACCTCTGTAGAGCTCACAGCACCAGCCAGATGCTCGCCAGTCGGATCGGAAAATGGGGAAAACATTCCCCATTAAACTTTTAAACACTGTCATGCAACTGCCACTCACATCAGTTTTTCAAAATACAAATAATAAAAGTAGCAGACTTTAAAACTGCAATATGCTGTACAATACCGTATTTTAGAATGTATTTATACACACTCATGCAATCCAAAATACACAGGAATATTCAATGTCCCTCAAAAACACTTACCTCAAAATACTTTATCTTCTTGGCATTTCTCACAGCAAGAGAAAGCAGTTTGTAGAAACCACTAATGAGTGGCAACCGTGTAGACTGCAGAATTAACTGATATGAGAAGGAATGCACCCATGGCCCAAAAAATTCTACGTGTTTCTCAGGAAGAATCTCCCTGTAAAAACAAATTTAAAGCTTAAAACACAGAAATCCTCATCATATACTATTTTTACGCCACTTTGAAATTGTAAGTGACATAATCAAAACAAAATCATCACCTGTGACTTCATTATACACCATTTTCGGGTGTATCTGTACTGTTTAGTTTCTTTGCTGTGCTGTGTTCTGTGCTCGGTCACTCACTCATGTCCAGTTCTTTGCAACCCCATGGACTGTAGCCCATCAGGCTCCTCTGTCCAGGGGACTCTCCAGGCAAGAATACTGGAGTAGGTTGCCATTTTCTTCCCAGGAGATCTTCCCAACCCAGGGATTGAACCCGTGTCTCCCACATAGACAGATTCTTTACTGAGTCACCAAGGAAGCCCTCTTATTGTCCTTACCTGAGGATCTTTTAAATACAATTTAAAAAAAAATCTCAACAGCTACTAGATCTATTTTAAAATTTCATATAACCTGTTTTAGATTTTAAGTCCTACTATTTCATTTCTTGTACTACATAAGTGGTTCTCCTATGTCACAGCCAACAATTAATAGTATCTACTCTTAAGTATACAGAACTTTATGAATACCTGCAGAACTCCACCAGGTTGATGAAAGCAGAGAAGTCTTTGGGTTTCGCAGGATGCAGGTTAGCAGCTGGATCTGAGGTCGGGATCACCCAAATGTCAGCAGCTTTGTTTTCATCCTTAAAAATCAGTTGCACCAAAAACACAGTACTGTTCAGTCATTCAACAAATGACTCAGCAAGTGACCCACAGACATGGGTGAGGCTTTGAGCAAGAATGCAACAGTGAGGAGGCAGAGATGGGCCCAAAGCTCACAGTCAGATAAAAATGACAGAACCCTCAGATCATGCTACACGGGAGGTCACAAGGGATGCGGAAAGTAGGAATGAAAGTGCAAACACAGAAAGATCTGGGGGCAGGGCGGGGCACAACTTCTCACAGGAGCCACAGTGCCCAGAGAGAGGCAGAATCTCAAAACACAGACAGTTATCAGTAGTGACAAGATTTCAAAATGAGAGACAGAGGTCCAGTCGCTACTGTTAGGTAAAACATAAATGTAAACACGTTCAATTTGTGTTTCAGACCCAGGTGGAAATGTCAAACAGGCAGGAAGGAGGGCAAGGCTGGAGACCAGGCATGTCCCGGGAAACACCAACAGAGAAGACGGCGACCTGGCGGTGGGGCGCGGGGGAGCTGGGGCACAGAGACTAGGACGGGCACTCTGCACGCAGACAGGTGGCCCACCGTCTCAGGGAGCATGCAGTCTGCTCATGAGATCACTTTAGCCGTGAATAAATAAAAAGCCTGAAGAGTGACAGGCCACCCCTCAATGGCCCCAACAACCAGCGCAAAAACTTAGCCCTGACGAGTGCAGCCAAGGCCAGGGCTCTGCCCCTGCAGGACCCCTGACCACACGGTCTCAGCCGTGGAAGCCAACATGCAAACTTGATTCCAGGAACCCCTGGACTCAGAAACAAACTACCTTAGATGACAGTCTCACTACCTGAGTGTCCTGTCTCTTCAGAGGGACAGCAGCTCCAAGCTAGCAACCTCATGCCCAGTCTGATCATTGAGCCCAGCCAGAAAAACAGTGCAGAAACGTGGGAAGCGTGACCTTTCCTGCCCTCCCTTCTCTTGTCTCCAGAGCCTGGAGTCTCCCTAGCTATAAATCAGAGGAGCACCAAGGTGCCCAGACCCTCTGCAAAAAGCCGCCTCTACACAAAACGAGACTAGTCTCTACTGTTGCTAAGTCAAGAGTCCTAATTCTCCCAACAAATTTTTCCAAAAAGTTGCTTTAATTTATTAAACATACAAATTACTTCTTGAACAATCTAATACAGAATATATTCTGCACATTGGGCAATTCAAATATCAATAGAAAAATATCAACGACACATATTAATGCTGATAAACCAATTTCCTGCCATCCTCTACAAATGTAAGATTTGCTCCTGAATACTGCAGCATGCAGATAGGGCTGGTACAAAAATGATGCAAAATTGCTACTGACAACATCGTCTAACCTCTTGTTCCCCAACATTCTGCTTTTCCAGCGTAAGATCCAGTTTTTCAACAATCTTCAAAACTGATTTTACAAATTCATCATATAGCAAACGATTCAGACTTTGAAGGGAGGAATTCACAAAGACAAATGCTTCATCTGCTAAGAGAGAATCCTGAAAATAAAGAAAATAAATTTCAAAGTGCTGCACAAAACAGTGTCAGTACAAGTATTAAATCAGCATTATGACACATAAAGACGTACATGTGTAATTAGGTTTTACAGAAACACTTGTGTAAACTAGAGCAAACTTACCTCTAAGTTTTCAAGCTGTAAAATACAGACATCTTTCTAATTATAAGGACAACACCATTTCAGTCTGACATGACTTAAACAGTCATGTAACACACATAAACAGTAGTGAGTGAGAATGTTTAGGCCAACCTCATCCAAGTATTTACTCCATTAATGCGTGCGTGTGTGCATGTGTGTGTGTCAGACAGAGAAAAGAGAGAGAGACACCTCCTTGGTGGCTCAGTGGTAAAGAATCAGCCTACCAATGCAGGGGATGTCAGAGATGTGGTTTCAATCCCTGGGTTGGGAAGATCCCCTGGAAGAGGGCATGGCAACCCACTCCAGTATTCTTGCCTGGAGAATCCCATGGACAGAGGAACCTGGTAGGTTACACTCCATGGAGTTGCAAAGAGCTCAACACGACTGAGGGACTGAGAATATACACAAGCAGTGTGTGTATACACACATCTATACACTATATACACACATTCTGTATGTCTATATGCAAATGCACATGCATGTACATATATACACATGCACTTGTAAACACACATGTACTCACATACACATGCATACATAGATATGTATAAATATACATCTATCCTCAGAAGGGACTGAAAAGCTCTATAATCTAATATTTCTTTCAAAGTGAAATATTCTACCATTCCACTGTCTTCACTCAAAACAGTCTATGGAATTTAACCTCAAAATATACCTAATATCACATATAAGAAAAACATTTTAGTAATACTGCTATACTAGTTTACTAATACCTTAATAAGAAAAACTCCTGAGGTTGCACAGGACAGGAACCATCTACTGACAAAAACTGCTTTTCCTAGAATACCTATGCTCTGCCAGAGACTGTGTGAAATGGTGACCAACCTGGCTTGGAGCAGATACTGCAGAAAACACCTGCCAGCAACACAGGAAACAGGAGGGGTGGTTCTAATACTGTACACCCACCTCCATCCTATCACATCACCCTTAACAAATACAGAGAGCACAGCTCTCCCACCAGGATAACACTGCCACATTTCTGATACCCTGTACGCAGTTTCTTAAGCTAAAATGAGGACTTGGCCACAACTACTCATTAGTTTCAAATGAGTTCTATGACTTTGTTCCTCTAATTTGATTTTTCCAAGTCTTACTTTATCCTTATTTACATTACTTGAAGTACTTAAAAAAAAACTGACTGAAAGTAAAACAGGCTTCTGAAATAATTAAACCTCCAGTGTGAACTATGGAACCTGTAGGGGAGCCAAAGTGCTTCTGTGGCTTTCAGCTGCAGTGTTTACCATCGTCTGGTCACAGCTCAGCAGGCTCCTGAACAGGTCCACATAGTCTCTGCAGGTGGGCACTCTCCACTTGCCGGTCCTGACTTCCCCCAACACTCCAGGGTCCTCAGACTCGGGCTCGGCTCCCTGGCGGGAAAACAGACAGCCAGCCACGCTGAGGAGGGACGGAGAAGAGCAGCACTGCTGTGCCCCCTGATGTGCATTCCCGGAGCTAAGGGAGCCCCTGGCTGAAGCATGCAGCTTGGTTTAGGAAGACAGCACGTTATGAAAGCACAGTAAAAAAGCTGGGAAAAAGTCACCATTCTCTAGGACCGAAATAGTGATGCATGAACTAAGCTTCAAAACAATACCCAATAATTCACCTCCTCACACAGATCTCTCATCTCATCCTATTTTCTTTACATGAAGTAAACTTAAGACAAGCCTCCCATTATATACTAAGTATTTTGTCCTAGAGTTTCAAGAGGAAAATATCCTTTTGTAAAGATGTAGGTACAGTAACAAGGTTATGTTTAAGGATGTCTCACACCCACAAGTTTATTTATCTGAAAAAATAGTTAGGTATCACATCCTACACTTATTCTTTTCCCCCAAAAGAATTACCAATCACTACAAGAAATTCACACATTTGTCTGCAATTTCAAACACCTGAATATAATATTAACATTGCATTTGGGAAAGCAGCTATCACATACCATAGAAAGTAATGGTAATTCTTTTAAGTGATAACGATCCTATTGGACAACTTCATTAAAAAAAAATCTTTCAGGCAATCAAAAGGCCACTTTTGTATATTTACAGACTAAAAGTTCCAGCAACATCTCTAACTTGCAGGGTGACAGAAGACTAATTTTCAAAGCACAGATTCAGAATTTACCTTTTGAAGGATCACTGGCTTAGAACATATTCTGATTAAACTTTGATGCACTAAAAAAAGAAAATAAAAACAAAAATGAAAAATTACACTGAATAATACTAAACTCTCAACAAACTGACAGCCATTTGAATGTACGGTACCTCTTGGTTTTTTCTCTAAGTTAGCTAACACCTTTAATTTTTTTCTTTTTTTAATGTTTAGTTTCAAATTTTAGACTATTAAGATTGAAAAGGAAAAGATGAAGAAATTCAAAAAACTAGAGAAAAAAAGATTTTGGTTCACCAAAACATTAGCAGTTCTACAAGAGGCTGCTGTTGCTGCTAGTCATGTCCGACTCTGTGCGACCCCATAGACGGCAGCCCACCAGGCTCCCCAGTCCCAGGGATTCTCCAGGCAAGAACACTGGAGTGGGTTGCCATTCCCTTCTCCAATGCATGAAGTGAAAAGTGAAAGTGAAGTCGCTCAGTCGTGTCCGACTCTTAGCGACCCCATGGACTGCAGCCCACCAGGCTCCTCCATCCATGGGATTTTCTAGGCAAGAGTACTGGAGTTGGGTGCCAGTGCCTTCTCCAGGGGGATGGAGAGGGTGGAACAAATTGAGAGAGTAGCATGGAAACATATATATTACCATGTGTAATATATAGAGGCATCAAAAGACAAAAAGAATTTGGCAATAGGATGTTCTTTATCTTAAAAACACGGTAAGATTCTTCATGCATCATCTCAGGAGTAAACTCCAAACTCACCCACAGCACCAATGCAACTCCAGAGGATAGGCCCCTTCTCCGCCAGGGCCAGGAACAACCGCACAATGGCCCTGCAGCACACCAGCTGCATCTTGGGGCTGTACTGAGGGAAACTGTCCATCTGCATGACCACGAGGTGTTCCAGGACCGGCGAGTGCACCTCAGGAACCTGCGGGGATGAGAGCACATGCAGGTCGGGGCTGGGACAACACAGGGGGCGGAATGCAGAATTCATGAAGAAGCGGCTTGTTACCTAGGGGACTAACTCCTCGCTGGGACTGCCTGAACACAACGGAGTAAAACTGTCTGCATGATATGTTAGCTACGATTCTATCTCAAGTAGCAATCCTAATCTTTTAGAAATATGAAAAGAGTAACAGATAGCTTTTCTGCTTTGGAAACAAATCATCAAGTTTCATGACACAAACTATACCAAAAAACTGTACAAGGTACTAGCTAAAGAGGTCACCTTGGTCATATTGGTGCCTTAACTGACTGTATGTAACTCCCACTGCATCAAACAAGCTGCAGACCTGGGCTAACCTCGCCAAGCCCATGTTCAGCGGGCCACCCCCCTCACTCACGGCATCGAGGTGCAGCAGGACGCTCGCCACAGATTGCAGGAAGCTGGGCAGCTGGTACACGTGGTCCTCGGCAGCGTCTGCCTCCGTGAGGAACAGCTGCCGGCACCGCTGGATGAGCTCCACAAACATGAAGTCCACGTCGCGGGCATTCACCGCCTTGCATGGCTGGAGGGAGGCAAACCCAGTCTCCATCAACCTTATCCACCTCAGCATGATGGCACCTAAGGCGTCTCATAAGGCCATGTTATTATAACTGAATGTTAACAAGCTTCTCAGTAGAGAAGAAATACAGATATAGAATGCACTGTACGTCGGAAAGATGCTCTCGAAAAACCTGTAAATATATTCTAAACAGTTCAGTCAGTTCAGTCGCTCAGTCGTGTCCGACTCTTTGCAACCCCATGAATCACAGCTCACCAGGCCTCCCTGTTCATTACCATCTCTCGGACTTCACTCAGACTCACGTCCATCGAATCTGTGATGCCATCCAGCCATCTCATCCTCTGTCGTCCCCTTCTCCTCCTGCCCCCAATCCCTCCCAGCATCAGAGTCTTTTCCAGTGAGTCAAGTCTTCCCATGAGGTGGCCAAAGTACTGGAGTTTCAGCTTTAGCATCATTCCTTTCAAAGAAATCCCAGGGTTGATCTCCTTCAGAATGGACTGGTTGGATCTCCTTGCAGTCCAAGGGACTCCCAAGAGTCTTCTCCAACACCACAGTTCAAAAGCATCAATTCTTCGGCGCTCAGCCTTCTTCACAGTCCAACTCTCATATCTATACATGACTACTGGAAAAACCATAGCCTTGACTAGATGGACCTTAGTTGGCACAGTAATGTCTCTGCTTTTGAATATGCTGTCTAGGTTGGTCATAACTTTTCTTCCAAGAAGTAAGTGTCTTCTAATTTCATGGTTGCAATCAGCATCTGCAGTGATTTTGGAGCCCCCGCAAAAAAAAAGTCTGACACTGTTTCCCCATCTATTTCGCATGAAGTGATGGGACCGGATGCCATGATCTTCGTTTTCTGAATGTTGAGCTTTAAGCCAACTTTTTCACTCTCCTCTTTCACTTTCATCAAGAGGCTTTTTAGTTCCTCTTCACTTTCTGCCATAAGGGTGGTGTCATCTGCATATCTGAGGTTATTGATATTTCTCCCTGCAATCTTGATTCCAGCTTGTGTTTCTTCCAGTCTAGCGTTTCTCATGATGTACTCTGCATATAAGTTAAATAAGCAGGGTGACAATATACAGCCTTGATGTACTCCTTTTCCTATTTGGAACCAGTCTGTTGTTCCATGTCCACTTCTAACTGTTGCTTCCTGACCTGCATGCAGATTTCTCAAGAGGCAGGTTAGGTGGTCTTGTACTCCCATCTCTTTCAGAATTTTCCACAGTTTATTGTGATCCACACAGTCAAAGGCTTTGGCATAGTCAATAAAGCAGAAATAGATGTTCTAAACAGTTACTAACACAAAAAACACCTACTGATTGATTGTCACCTGTGTTTCTGGCAGGGGCAGACGGCAGACAATTGGATGCCGTCCCTGCAGAGGCCCGATGCCCAGAGGAGGGACAGGCCCAATCTCCCTACAGCACAGCAGCAGCACCCAAAGCCACACCCTCCTAACTCGGAGACAGTCCAGCCACTCGTGTCCCAAAGGCTCCTCAGACGTCGGCCCCAGTTCCGCCTTCTCATAGGCCTGGACCAGGGCCTGATCCGCGTCCTCTCCCTTGTTCCACCATACTCTGTCTACACCAGCTCATTACAGTGACCAGGTCCCCGCTGCCAGACCTCAGGGTCTGAGGATACAAAGTCCGTGCTCTCGGCCACCTCTGAGCCTCCTCACACACATTTCCTCTGCCCTAAGTTCGTATAAATGAGCCATGGAAACACGTGGCGATAAAGACTTTAAGGGGAAAGGAGCGTTGGGAAGAAGCAAATGAGGAGGCATCAGGATGGAGGACTGAGCAGAGGGCTGGAAGAGACTCTCCATCCCAACAACAGGGGGAGTAGCCCCCGATGGGGATCTGTACAGAGAAACAGCAGGAGACGTAATCCGCCAGTGGGAGCCATAGACCCCTCCAGGAGGATGCAGCCACGCCAACTCCCAGCATCCCCAGCAGACTTCACCAGGGCTCAAGGGCTCATGCCAGAGTGAGCTCAGGGGCTCATCAGTGATGGGTGGCCGGGCGTGGCCAGGAGAACATGGTGTTCCTCGTCTCCAGGCTGCAGCCATGTCTCGGTTCTGTCTGTTGCTGGCTGAACCCTTACATGAGTCCCCTAACCCCTCTGGCCTCAGTCTCCTCATCTGTAAAGTGGAATAATATTCCTAAAAGCTTATAGGAGAGTTATGAGTATTTGAGATAATACACAGGAAGCACTGAAAAAACACATTAACAAGAAAACAAATAAGAACAATATTTTCAAAAGCGTGAGATGCTATTCAAAATATACTAAAGTATATTCCTTTAAATATTCAAATGAAAGTAAAAGGGGTCAGTAAGTGAGACATACCCCTGCGAAGAGCCCATATCCGCGGATGGCGATGGACAGGTCCTTGCTGTTGGCGTCCACGTTCCTGATGATGCTGTAGAACTGCTCCATGAAGAAGCGCAGCGGGCCCCTGTGCGCCTCAGCATCTTGCGCCACCAACAAGGAAACCTGCATCACACAACGTTCACTTTAGAGGCATCCACCCAAACGTGAAAAGGCTGGAACAGCCGAGTGGGACAATGTCAGAATGCTACTCCAGGTCCACAGCAGCTATTACTTGTAAAGAACCACCTGTTCAATCCACTTAGTCTCCATCAGGTTCAGAAAAGCCACTTCCTTAAATAAGCCTTTATTACACATGATGCATTCTTTCTAGAGAAAGGGACTGAGAGAGAGACCAGGCAGACACAGGAAGACACGCACAAAACACAGGCTCCGGACTAAAGCTCCCTGATGAAGGAGAAAGCTTCCTTAGACTCATCTTTGACTCAAGGTGACACAGAGCTGGGCAGGCCCAGCAGCTGGTGAGCTCAGAGTCACTCACGGACAGGACCCCCAGGGGGAACACAGAGAGGGTTCAGAACTAACAACCAGGGGAAGAAAAAAAAAAGGTGTCTCATTTCTCAAAACAGTAAGCTACAATAATTACGTGAGCCAAAGCAAGTACTCTGAGAAGCAAGCAGATGACGATGCACCATACACAGTGACACCTGCCAGAACTCAGGACCAGCAAGGGCATCAGGAAGCTCTCGCAACCTGCCCACCACCGTCTGAGACAAGGATGGGAAGAAGCCAGAAAATCACCAAAGGGAGAAGGAAGACACGCATCCACATTGCTGACCTGCAGCCCACACCAAGACCCGTACGAAGGCCCCAGGTCTCAGCACCCAGAGACGGCAGGCCGCCTGCAGGCTCCCTGCACCCACACCCAACCTAGATGGAAACACCCCGGGGCAGGAGGGCTCACCTCAGCCAAGAAGCCACAGAGACACAAGCATCCTAACAGGACAGCAGACCCCGCCACCCCTCCTCCTCCCCTCCCTGCTCCCACCCTGACCCAGTCACCACCTCCAGGGAGCCCTGACCTCCAGCCCTCCCTACTCCCAGCCCTCCTTCACCCCTTCCTACTCCCATCCTGACCCAGGCAACACCCCTAGAGAGCCCTGACCTCCAGCCCTCCCTACTCCCATCCTGACCCAGCCACCACCTCCAGGGAGCCCTGACCTCCAGCCCTCCCTACTCCCAGCCCTCCTTCACCCCTTCCTACTCTCATCCTGACCCAGGCACCACCCCTAGGGAGCCCTGACCGCCAGCCTTCCCTCAGTCCCACCTCCTCACTCTCTTGTTTGCCCCTGGCTCTGAGGACCTGATCAGACTTGATGTCTTTCAAGCTTTCTTTCTTCCAAACCTGCTGCCACTCCTGTGGTGGAGGAATAACCAACTTTCCTCTTTAAGTACTACAGAAGCTAATGGACCAACTTGTTTTTTTTTTTTCCTTTTCAGATTTTCTTGTACAAGACTGGAATTTATGTCTTTGCATAGAAAGAGTTTTACATAGTACCTGTTTCAGAAAAGACTCCAGAGCTGAGTGTGCAGCTTTCTTCAGTTCCACATTCATGTGGCTGCACCACCTCGACAGGACTTCAAATAAAGAAACGTAGTTGTCCAGAAGGCAGGTGCTAAACTGAGATGCGTGCAGGGTGAATAAGGACAGGCCAGCTGCAAACACAGAACACATCGTATTTAAAACAGGATGACAAAGGGCAGGACAAAGAACTTAGGAAGCTTCAGGCACACATCAAACCAAAACTGTGCTCCAAATCCTTACTTCAGGGGCCCGGGTCCCCTCACACCTGATGCCTCCATCCTCCATTTGAATCAAAAGGCCCACAATCTGGCCAGTGACCCCCAAAACAAAGGTCAGAAGTAGGATCAGGGTTTATTTAGATAAAGACAGAATTGGATTGCTCTAAAGTAATTTCTTCTGAAATGGTGCAATCTTAGTGTGACCATCTCAAACAGCACCAAGAGCTGCCATCAGCGACCACGTGGGAGCATCACAGGGGTCACAGCGCCACCTTCACTCAGTTTAAGCAAACGCTCACTCAGACACCAACCTAATAACCTCCTTAAATGTAGAATCTTACCCAGAGGCACGGCATATCTCTTCAGATCAATCTATTAAAAAAAAAAAAACTACCATCAACGTTTGACAGTCACAAGGCTCAGTTGTGAAAGAATTAGAATACTAAATCCTACCTGAGGACGGATTGCCTTTAACGTGAAATCAAAAATCTCTCTTGAAGTCTGCGGATCTGAGGAAAGACAGAAAGCAGCCGCTATCACAGATCATAAGCTGTGTCTGGCAAAGCTCATGAGACTCACGACCCACCACTCTGCTGGAGACAGTAGGACCTCTTCCTCCATTAATGAATGTGGTAGTACCCAGTACTACTGCCTGGAGTCACATAATCACAGCATGCCCCAAAACTGGAATTTTAGCCTCAGACCAAGGCTGAAGTCCCAGTCCTGCACTGGTTACATTAGTTTCCTGTTGCCACTGTAATCAATTCTCACCAACTTTGTGCTTTAAAACAGCACAAACTTACTACCACACAATTCTGGAGGTGAGCAATCTGGAACCAACGTCACAGACACAAGCAGAAAACCCCGAGAATGACCTGAAGACAGCAGGACGGACCTTCCACAAGTGGAGACAGAAGCAGTGGCCCCTGGAGGAGGGCGGTGCTGTCAGGCCATCCCCAGCACTGGGGCCCAGGGTCTGGACTCCACCTCAGCTCCCCAGCTGGAGACCCTGCACCCAGAAGACAAGGTGCAGGGTCTGACTCTCCATCTAAGCCAGCAGCACCACCCACCCCACCCGGCTTCATCTGCAGAACTGACACAGCTGGTGTTCCTCCAGGCTGCTCCCCCAGCAGCCCTTTATGCAAGCCCTTGGCCGGCACCAGGACCCATCCAAAGTGACCCCTGCCTTACCAACACCTCAGCCAGCACCAGAATCCCCCAAAGTGGCTCCCTCCGCCAGGCCGCCCCCACATGCCAAAGCACCAGCCACAGCGGTAACCAGGCCTTAGAAAGCACAGAACAGTGGCCTCCAGGCCAGGTTGGCTCACCCTCCACAGGGGATGCTCCTGGAGCACTGGGCTTCAGGGTAGTCCAGGGGAGGCGGAGAGCTGCCCTCCTGGACCCCACAGGACACCCTCTACACAAAAACCAAGAAACGTAACTGAGCTACCAAACACAAACTGAGAATTAGGCAGGATAAGGAGCCAAAGGTCATGTTACAAGAAAGAAGAAGACAAAAATCTCAAAAAAGAAGACAAAAATCTCAAAAAAGAACTGAGCGAAACAGGTTAGTAACTTCCCAGAAAAAAAATTTCAAAGTAATGGTCATAAAAATGTTCAATGAACTTGGGAGAAGAATAGAACAGAGTAAGAACTTCAACAAAGAACTAAAAATCATATGACCGTCTCAATAGATTAAGAAAAAAGTTTCTGACAAAACTGATACCCATTTATGATAATGAAGTGGGTAAAAAGGAATGTACTTCAACACAGTAAAGGTCGTACATAACAAACTCAGGGCCAACGTCATACTCAATGGTGAGAAGCTGAAAGCATTTCTTCCGAGATCAGGAACAACACAAGGATGACCACTCTCATTACTTTTATTCAACATAGTATTGGAAGTCCTAGTGAGAGCAATCAGACAAGAAATAAAAGGAATCCAAAGTGGAAAGGATGAAGTAAAACTGTCATTATTTGCAGATGACACACTACATATAGAAAATCCTAAAGACTGCACCAAAAAACAATTAGAATAAATGAATTCAGTAAAGTTACAGAGTATAAAATTAATATATAGAAATCTATAGTATTCCTATACATTAATAATAAACTATCATAAAGAAAAACTGAACAAACAATCCTATTCATAGTTGCATCTAAAAGAATAAAATACTTTGGAATAAATTAAACCAAGAAGGTAAAAGATCTATACCCTAAAGACATTAATGAAAGAAACTGAAGACAATACATACAAATATACATATAAAAATACATACGTATATGCATATATACAATATACATACGTGTATTGTGGAATACACACAAATATACATACATGCATCGTGCAATACACACAAATGTATTTTGTAATACACACAAATATACATATGTATGCATACATACAATATACATACGTATACTGTGCTCACAGGTAGAGAGAACTAATTTTGATAAAATGTCCACACTCCTCAAAGCAGTTGACAAATTTAATGCAACCCCTACCAAATATCCATGGCATTTCTCACAGAACTATAACAGTTAAGCAAAATATCTGAATGGAAACACAAATGACTCGAAATAGTCAAAATAGTCTCTGAGAAAGAAGAGCAAAGCTGGAGGCATCGTGTGCCCTGATTTCAAACTGCACTACAGTAATCAAAACGTTATGGTTCTGGCACAAAAGAATAGAAACACAGATCAAAGAAACAGAATAGGAAGCCCAGAAAAACCCCACACACATATGGTTAATTAATCTATGACAAAGGAGGCAAGAATATACAATGGAGAAAAGATAGCCTCTTTAACAAATAGTAGTGGGAAAACTGGACAGCTACATGCAAAAGAATGAAACTTGACCGTTTTCTTACACCACATACAAAAATAAACTCAATGAATTAAAGACCTAAACCTCAATCTGAAACCACAAAACTAGAAGAAACATACACTGTACTATTTGACATGAGTCTTAGTAGTACTGTTTTGGCTCTGTTACCTCATGCATGCATGCGTGCTCAGTCATGTCTGACTCTTCTGCAATCCCATAACCTATAGCCTGCCAGGCTCCTCCGTCCCTGGGATTACCCAGGCAAGAACACTGGAGTGGGTTGCCATTTCTACTCCAGGGGATCTTCCCAACCCAGGGATCGAACCTGCATCTCTTGCATTTCCTATGTGGGCAAGCAGGTTCTTTACCACTGGCGCCACCTGGAGTTACCTCACTACTGCCGCTGCTACTAAGTCGCGTCAGTTGTGTCTGACTCTGTGTGACCCCATAGACGGCAGCCCACCAGGCTTACCCGTCCCTGGGATTCTCTAGGCAAGAACACTGGAGTGGGTTGCCATTTCCTTCTCCAGTGCGTGAAAGTAAAAAGTGAAAGTGAAGCCGCTCAGTCATGTCCGACTCTTAGCGACCCCATGGACCGCAGCTCACCAGGCTCCTCCATCCATGGGACTTTCCAGGCAAGAGTACTAGAGTGGGGTGCCATTGCCTTCTCTGGTTACCTCACTAGAGGATGACAAAAGCAGAAATACACAGGATTACGTCAAGCTAAAAGGCTTCTGCATGGTGAAGAAAACCAACAACAAAACAGAAAAGCAGCCTGCTGAATGAGAGAAGATATTTGTAAATGATAGGTCTAATAAAGGGTTAACATCCAAAGAACACACTGAACTTAACTCAATTAAAAAAAAAAAAAAACTCAGTAAAAAAAAAAAATGAGCAGACTGTGACAATACAGAGATGCAGGATGGGGTGAGAAGTGGGAAGTAAGTTCAAGAGGGAGACGACGTATGTACACAGATGGCTGATTCATGCTGATATTTGACAGAAACCAACATAATATTGTAAAGCAATAATCTTCCAATTAGACACAAGTGCATTTAAAACAGAAAAAATATAAAAATAAAAAATGAAAAGAGGATCTGAATAGACATTTTTCCAAAAACACACAGATGGCCAACAGGCACAAGATACTCAACAGCACTAACCAGGGGCATGCAAGTCAAAGCCACAAGACCTCACCTCACACCAGTCAGAATGCCTGTCATCAAAAAGATAACAAAAAAAGAGTGCTGACGAGGAGGCGGAGAAAAGGGAACCTCATGCACTGCTGATGCGAATGAAAACTGGTGCAGCCACTGTGGAAAACTGAGCGGAGGCTCCTCAGAAAACTACAGTTACCACATGATCCAGAACTCTACTTCTGGGTACTGATCCAAAGAAAACAGAAACAGTAGTTAGAAAAGATATACCCAGTATATCATATATACCAGTATTCACAGCAGCATTACTGACAATGGCCAAAACATGGAAGCAATCTTCAAATGCCCACAGATAGAAGAACAGATAAAGAAAATGTGGTGAATGTGCAGGTATACCTATTTGTAGGAATCCTATTCAGCTGCAAGAAAGAATGAAGTCTTGTCATCTGCTGCTACCCAGATGGACCTAGAGGGCATTATGCTAAGCAAAGCAGAGTCATGGAAAGACACGTAACACGTGACCTCACCTAAAAGAACAAAGAAACACAGAAAAACAGAAACAGATACGGACAGCAAACTGCTTGTTGCCAGAGAGAAGCGAGTGGGGAGCATGAGAGACACAGGTGAAGATCAGGACGTGACACACAGTTTGGGGAGTACAGTCAACACCATCATAACAACTCTGGTGACAGACACTATGAGATTATTGCTTTACAATATTATGTTGTCGTGGTCATTTCCTAAGGTGTTTCATCATCAGATCACTATGCTGTACACCTGAAGTAACACAATACTGGACTGCAACTATGCTTCAATTAAAAAATAAAATGGGGAACTTCCTGGCTTAGAACTTGGTGCATTCACCAATAGGGTCCAAGTCTGATTCCTGGTCAGGGAACTAAGATCCCACAATCTGCAAAGAACAGCCAGAAAAATGAATAAATCATTAAAATAAGACAAAGGAAGGAGACCCTGGGTGTTCTCCTCTCTAGAGGCTTGAGGGCTGCCTTCAGTTTCTAGAAGTTGCTCGCCCTCCTTGCATTGGGGTCCCAGTTCCACCTTCATAGCTAGCTTCTCCCGTCACAGCACCCTGACCCTGACCCTCGTTCACAGTCAAGTGTCCTTGTGATCACACTGGGTTCACCTGAGCCTCATCTCAACATCCCATCCACACCTGATTCCTCTCTGACTCAGACCTAACAGTCGAGGGGCTGGGATCAGTATGGCACATCTTTGGAAGCCATTATTCTGTCCACCTCGGTCCAGTGTTCTAATCCAGGAAACAAACATATTATCACCTGCTTTAGTGAGTTGTCACAGGACTTTCCCTTGCAACATGAACAGGATAATCCTTAGCACGTGGTTAATGAGCAATAAGTACTATTAATTTTCTTGTTCATCGAATGTCAGTTAACACGCCAAGCAAAGACAAATAGAAATAAGCAATGTCACCTGCCACTGAGGTCAAGTGACAAAATAAGACAGTCTAGGAGATGAAAAACATGTTGCAGAAAGTGCTGTAAGAGAGAGGACTACAGAAGCCCAAGAAAGCAGCTCACACGAGGAAGCACAGAGGCTCCGGAAAACAAGAGATCCCTGAGCAGGAAGCTGGGAGGGCAGGATGCTCCACGGACAGGGAGCCAGAGAGAGAGACCAAGGAGGCGAAGCAGGAGCAGCTGGGCCAGCTTCTCTACTCAGAGGCAGCAAAGACTGGGAACACTCGGTTGAAACGTTAGAAACTGCTGCTTCCTCAGGTTGAAATGATCAGATGTGGCAATTTCTTAAGTTGCAATTCAATAAAAGCAAACACATGCAGGAGGTAGAAAATCTGACAATTATCTGAACAAAAATGGTAAGGAACAGCAAACAAGCTCTTTTTTAAAGAATTTTCTGGAATTTAAAAGTTTGATTTGTCCTTTAAAAACAAATGAATTCATTATAATGCTCTCATAGCTAGATTATCCTCTAAGCTTAAATTTGAGATACTATAGAAGAACACTACTGACAGTTACAAAGAAATTGTATTAAACAGAGTTTAAAACCAACAGGCAAGGATCTGCAGCACAAGGATTACAAAAGTTAATGTAAGAAATCAAAGAGGACTCAACTCAACTAAATGAAGACATGCACTGTGCTCATGGGCTGGAAGACTCAACATGGTTAAGGCAGCAACTCTCCTCCAACTGATCCACAGGTTGAGCACAAAGACCACAAATATCCAAGCAAGACTTCGTCGACACAGACCAATTAGTTCTAAGATTTACATGGAAAGACACAGACCTTATAATACCCAAACTATTTTTAAAGAATAAAATGTGAGAACTACACTGGAAATTTAAAGCTTACTATATAATTATATCATACAGACAGTGTGGTGTGGGCAGGGGAACAGAGAACCAGGATCCACGGCCACAAGTGATGAGCCAATCAGCTAACGGCCAACTGGCTTTCTACAAAGACACAACGATTCAGTGATTCGGTGATGATTTCATGGATGTGGCATGAAAATCACAAGCAACCAAGAAAAAATAAGCTGAACTTCATCAAAATGAAGAACCTTTGCACATCAAATGGCACAATCAACAGAGTGAAAAGACAACCAATGGAATGGGAGAAAATATTTGCAAATTATGATCCCATAAGGAACTGATATGCAGAATATGTAAATAACTCATACAACTCAGTAACAAAATGTCAAATGATCTGATTTTTCAAACGGGCAGAGAACCTGAATAGACATTTCAACCAAGATGACACCCAAGTGGGCAAGAGGCACTTGCGAATACACTCAACACCAAGAGCCATCGGGAGACGCAGTGAGAAGCCACCTCACAGTCACTAGGGAAGGCTACGACCAAACAACGGGAAACAAGCACTCTGAGGACGTGAAGAGACTGAGCCCGGACGGTGGGAACAGGAATTAGTGCAGCCCCTGGAAATTACAGAACCACCACGTGGGCCAGCAAGCCCACTTCTGGGGAGGCTCTAAGGGAACGCGGGGACTCCAGGTGTTCACACACCCATTTCCAGCAGCATCATTCACAACAGTCAAAAAAGCAGAAGCAACCCAAGTACTCACTGATGGCCCAATCGGTATACGTGTCCTATATTCATACTATATAACAGCGGGATTCTGTTACAACAGGGGTGAACCTCGAGACCTTAAGCACCGTGAAATAAGGCAGCCACGAAGTTACCTGCTATGAGTCTATTTACACACACGTGAAAGGACAAAGCTCAAGATGGGAGACCGAGCAGTGGCTGTGAGGGGAGGGGAGGGGAGGAGAGGGGCGGGATGTGGCTACGGAAGGACAGGAGGGAGGCTGCTCCCGCAGCAGGCTGCCAGGGCCTCAGCTGCCATGGGCACACCCTAGCCCACATGCGATAAAGCGGCACTGAACTAAATTTAACACCCGAGTGGGTGCATGGGAAGCAACTGGAACCGAGCAAGACCCAAAGGTTCATCAGGCTGCACTACGTCATGACAGGCGTCACCGGGAGGTGCCAGGTGAAGGACACACGTGGATCTCTGCATTGCCTCTCACGACTGCATGTGAATCCACAACTGGTACAAAATTCAAAAATCACACAGAAATTCATTTCAGACTAGTAGTTATTCAATAAAGAAAGAACCTCAAGTGCCGTCAAGCGATACCTTCCTCCATGGACTTGGTGAAGTTACACATAAGTGACGACAGTCCCTTCAGACACCCCGCCAGCACCGCAAGTTTGGGTTCTCTCACTGTTGATGTCATCTGAAAGCAGAGTTTAACAAGGTACCATAAAAAGAGAAAAGCCCACCAGATACAAGGAAGCAGAAAAGAAGATCATAAAGTTTATCATACCTGGGTCTTAAGTTCACCCAGAAAAGCCCGGAAGAGTTTATCCGAATTGTTTATCATCTCACTAGGATGAACTTCACCTAATACTCCTAGGAGCTCATATACTTTTTCTAAAACTGAAAAATAAATTTTAGACAAATTAAGGCCTAAAATTAAATAAATTAAGCAAAAATCCCCAAATAAAAGGAGAGGATTTCACTTCAAAATAATTTAACAATAAGCCACACAAACTATCTAGTTTTATGTACTGAATCTTTCCTGATATGCTTTACGTGAATATATTATTATAAGCTAAATTACATTTGACATGTGAGTTTTCTATTTGAAAAAATCATTTTGTATAGATTAAAAATTTTATAAGCACATTTAACACATTATTTCTGTTTCCACTTTGGTTTCTTTTCAGCAAAAAGAATTCATCTGTATTAAACAGGGAGGAAATCCAAAAAAAGAGAGAACTGATTCATTTTTTTGTGCAGTAGAAACTAACACAATGTCGTAAAGCAACAATACTCCAATAAAAGTTTAAAACAAAGTCCATCTCTAAAATATAAATACCTCGGCAGAAAAAAATCCAAGTTTTACACTAAAAGCTTGTTAAATCTGTTAAAACATTTTAAAGACACATTTAAATACATCTTACCTGTATCTGGTATTTTTGCTTTCAATGCAAGTTCTCCATAGAATTTGGTAAATAACTCTCCAACTCTTAATTCATCCATGAGACTAGAACTCCTCAAAGTCTGAAGTAACTGAGAAAACACGAGTTAGCAGAGTCTAGGAGGAAGCAAAGGAAGGCTTCCATCTATTGCACCTGTTCGCACACAGCCATGTTCCACAGCCATGGTCTCCAAGCACTCATGCTCAGCTTCAAGCTAGGTTATGGGGGCTGAGGGGCTGAGGTGGGTGGTGGAAAAACAGGGGAGACCAAGTGGAAAGGGATGTAGACGTAATTTCACCTTCCCAAGAAAATTATCCTTGACTAGACCCATTCTCTCAAAGGTACTTAAGGACCAACAAGACCCAAAGAAATCCTACAACAGAGATGCAAAAAAAAGATATGCATCTAAGCAGAGACCCAGGTGAGAGTGAGCCCAACGACCACATACACACAACATACAGACCCTTTGCAGTGTGAGTGTAAGGTTTCAAGAAAACATTCAAGGACAAAATGAGGTGAATCTGGGCAAGTCTCAGCAGCATTAGGTTTTCAGAGTAAGGGCTTCCCTTATAGCACAGTTGGTAAAGAATCTGCCTGCAATGCGGGAGACCTAGGTTTGATCCCCTGGTTGGGGAAGATCACCTGGAGAAGGGAAAGACTACCCACTGCAGTATACTGGCCTGGAGAATTCCATGGACTATACAGTCTGTTGGGTCACAGAGTCCAACACGACTGAGCGACTTTCACTTTTCACTTCTTGCCCCTCACAGCCCAAATTCTTCCTCTGCTCCCCAGAGCGCCGTGAGGGGAGAAACCAAGGTGCTGCTGGGTGATGGCTGGAAACAGACACCTTCTCACACCAATGGGAGTCCTCAGCATCTCTCACCCACAACTCTCATTTTCAGTTCAAGTTATATGTGTACCATAAAATACACGCACTTAGAAATATTTCTTAAATTACCTTAATAAGAAGTTCTAGGGCTGGAATTCTACATTTAGCAGCTTTATCTTTTGTGTAAACACTGGTACAAGTATTCTAGGATTTAAAAGGAGACATCAAAATCATCAACAAGATCTTACTTCTTATAACTAAGACTTAATAACAGCTAAATCTACACCTGGGAGAAGAAATACCAATACTTGACACTACACTTTAATAGTTTTCCACAAGGGCCTCAGCTCGTTAAATTTTTTAAAAATTAGCCACTTAATTTCCAATACAATCAAGCAAAAATAAGTAAACTCCCCAACAAGAAAGGCAGAAATAAAATTAAGCTTAACTATGTTATGATGTAAGTTACCATGTAATTTTCCATGTAAGTTAAGAGACACTAATACATAAAGAGGTAAGTTTTTTCCTTCTTACCTTAATATCTAGAGAATAAGGTGTGATCTTCCGGCCAATTTTTTCTAAGAAAACACATAAAAACTTTAGGGCTTCTTCTCTACAATCACGAAACTATAATAAAAGAAATAAACATTATGGAAACATGTGCTAAAACAAAGTCACCTCAACATGAAGAGACATACACTAGAAGAGCAAAATGAAATGGTCAACTTACTTCATCAATGCTAAGTGATTTCCGAACAAATACAAGCAAACCAAAATCTCTGGAAAAAACTAAGGAAGTGTGTAATGCTGGGGGGAAAAAAAAAACACAAGTTAGAGAGTTGCCAAGGTTCTCCATAAATGCACACTAAAGGTGATGCTTGTTTTTCAATTCAGCCTCGTAAATGACAAAACACAAGCCTAAGTCTGCCTTGACAAGGAAAACGGAAAATTCTAGACAATGTTCCACAGTGGTAAGGTCAGAATAATGGCCCCAGAGGCCAGAACCCTGATGCCTAGCGTCACACCTGTGAATGTGCTAACTTTACACAGCAAATGAAAATTAGGTTGCAAATGGAATTAAGGCTGCCAATCATCTGACTTTAAACTGGGGAGTACCCTGAGTCATCAGGGCTTCCCTTGTGGCTCAGCTGATAATCTGCCTGCAATGTGGGAGACCTGGGTTCTATCTACAGGTTGGGAAGATCCCCTGGAGAAGGGAACGGCTACCCATTCCAGTATTCTGGCCTGGAGAATTCCACGGACTGTAGAGCCCATGGGATCTCAAAGAGTTGGTTACAACTGAGAGAACTTCACTTCACTTCTGGGTTATCAAGGGGGCTCAATGCAGTCACAAGGGCCCTAACACGTGGAAGGGGGAGAAAGAGATGGGAAGGCAGGCAAACAGGACATGTTCCAGGCGTCTTACTTGACACTGCTGCTGGCTTTGAGGAAGCAGGGAGGGGACAGCGTGATCTAAGAAATGTAGGTGTCTTCTGGAAACAAGGAATGCCAGAAGAAAGAAGGAACCTCAGTGCTACAACTCCAAGGAACTGAATTCTGCTAACCTGAATGAAAAGGAAATTAATTCTCCCCCAGGGGCTTCAAAAAGGAGTTCCCCAGCCTGCTGCCTCGGTTTTACCTTGATGAGATCCCTGCTGGCTTCCAACCACAGACCGGTAACCGACAAACCTGAGCTGTTGTAAACACTAAGTTTGTGGTGTATTTCAGGACCAATAGGAAATTAGTACACAGCCCTACAATCCCTTAAGTGAAAGGACACATCCTGGATAGACTGAACCTCCAACTGCTTTACAAGGTTACTAAAGGAACAACGCTGAAATCTTAGAACAAAATGGAAAGCATTTACACAGTGATGCTGTCCTCATGAACACACCCTGGCAGTCTGTAGGTACTACACAGCAATCTCTAAGGCTTTATTTCTCCTCTTTATTAACAACGACGTTTCTGGAAGAAAATCTCATCCTCTAATTAAGAGGACGCATCGTGAAATCTGCATGTTTGTGTTTTTAAAAGGGGATGTAACCGAAGTTTTCACTCAACGACACATTAAAAACGCTAAAAGGCACTTCTGCTGCAAAGGGTCAAGTTCTTACCCAGTCATAAATCAAAAGTTAAGAGCATGACTTGTTTCTCAAAAGGAACAGCAAGACGGGGGTTTGGAAAAGGTGCTGGTGGGTTGAGGCGACAATGAGGTGGAAGAACATAAAACTTTCCTCTCATCGTCGCTCCCCACCGTGGTTAGCAGTGAAGCCAAATTCAGAGCATTTCCATCACCTCAGGCTTTGAAATACCTTTCCTCTGGCGTTAACAGAGGAAGTTGACAAACAGTTTTACACAGATCACAAATTCCCACGGGCCCGTTCAAGCACCACCCCGGGTGCCCACTCGGACTCGAGCGGGCTGCCCGGCACCGGCCGTCCGGAGCCCAGAGTTGTACCCACCCAGCAGCGCGGGGCCAGAGCTCAGCACGCATTCCTGCCCCAGGCCCCGCAGCAGCTGACCACTGGACACCGCCGCGCCCCAGCGATCGGCAGCGGACAGGGACTCCTGTAGCTGCAGTAGGGAGCCCCGCACGCCGGATCCCGAATCGGCCATAACCTCCCGCTGCGAATACCACTCTCTCAGCCGGGACCGGAAGTGCCGCTGGGCGGGAAAGGGCGGGGATGGGAGGATTTTCCGGCGCGTGCGCACAGCTGCCTGGGCCCGGAACTGCCCCTAGGACTAGGGGGCGAGGTGCTGGGCCGAATGGGGCCGTAGAGAGCCGGGGAGGGAGATCCATAATCCCTGAGCACACCCAGCCTCGGCCCTGTAGTGCTCCGGACTCGGATGTGGGCGAGGGGTCCCTGCTGGAGATCTTCGAGGAGGTGGCCTGCCCTGTAGGACCGGCAGCTTAGACATCCTAAGTTAAGATACACAGAGCACAATGCATTCAAACTTCGGGAGAGTCAGGAACTCAACCGCTCAACCTCCGGAAATAGATGTGGAGGACAGGTGGCGAGTTGGAGGTGACCAAGTGCCCGAAGCAGGCTAGGGCTCGGGTCAGGGGCCACCGCTAGTCCTTGGTAACGGGGGTCAGGGTAGGGGCGGTCGTCTGGAATTCCCGCCGTGGAGGCCGGCCGGGAACGCAGACTCCACAGATTTCCCGCGAAATCGCGTAGCGGTTGCGGTCAAGACCATTCTAGAAGGGGAGCACCGTGCCAGTTGTGCGTAGGTGTCCTGCGGGGCGCGGGCTGGGGCCGTCCAGTTCCCCCTATCACTGCCCAATGGTGCCTTCCGGGGTCGGGGCCGCGCAAGGAAGCTGTCGCGATTGGTGGGCCGCCGCTGGGGGCGGAGCCAACGGTGCCGCCGGCGGGAAATCTGAGTACTGCTGAAGCGGAGCTGAAACGCGCACCTTAGGGGGCCTAGGCGGGTCCGGGGGTTGGTTGTGGTCGGCCGGGGGCGGCGAGGGGGTGTAAGAGTTGAGAGGAGCGAAGACTGGAGCGAAGGAAGAGGGGCGGGAGTCTATAGGGAGCGTCCACGCGAACCCGCGTCCCTGTTGCGCAGCCCGCCATGTCGTCTCCTGCATCTACCCCGAGCCGCCGCGGCTCCCGGCGGGCCGCCCCAGCTCAGCCACGTGAGTGTCTGGTCCCTGCTGTTCCCCGCGGGGTCCCCGGGGAGGGCGAGCGGTGCCGGGTCAGCCCCCGTGCAGGCCCGGTGCCGCCCGCGCCGACACCGCGGTGCCCTCACCCCCGCAGGCCAGGACTCCTTGTCGTCCGGAGAGCCGCAGCCGCTGCCCTCGTCGCCTGGCGCCGAGCCCCGCACCCCGTCCCGCGCACCGCCCGCAGGTGCGCTGCCCGGTGGGGAGTCGGGGTTGGGACCCGGGGAGTTTGGTGGACGCCCCACTGGGCTCCTTCCCCCTCCCCCCGCCTCGTCTCACCCGTGTGGATGTGATCCCCAGCGGTCCCCCTGGACCTGGACATGAGCTCGCCGCTGACCTACGGCACCCCCAGCTCGCGGGTGGAGGGCACCCCGAGGAGCGGCGTGCGCGGCACTCCCGTGCGGCAGAGACCCGACCTGGGCTCGGCCCGGAAGGGGCTGCAAGTGGACCTGCACTCGGACGGGGTGAGTCCAGGGCCGGTCGGGGCGCGGTGGGGTGCGCGATACGGGCGGTCCCCCGAACCCGCTCCCGTCGGCTTTTCCTGTGCAGCCGGCCGCAGAAGATATAATGGCGAGCGAGCAGTCTTTGGGCCAAAAACTCGTGATTTGGGGAACAGATGTGAACGTGGCAACGTGCAAAGAAAACTTTCAGGTGAGGTGTCATTCCTCCAAGCCACGAAAATGTGGGAGCAAATGTGCATAACCTATGTCCAAGTGCCCCAGTGTTTAGGCACAGATGCTTATGTGGGTCAGAATCATAGATGTAGTTTTTAGGAAGAAAAAACGTGCTTGTTTTCAAATTCTGACACTACTCTTACTATTATTTTTATGTAGTCCAGTTGGCTTACAATATTGTGTTTCAGGTATACAGCAAAGTGATTCAGTTACAGTGATACTTTTTTTTCTGATTTTATTTAATTATAGGTAACTAATAAGATATTGAACATAGTTTCTTGTGCTAGATAGTAGATCCTTGTTGCTTTTCTATTTTACATCAAGTAGTTTGTGTTTGTTAACCTCATACTGCTAATTTATCCCTCCCTTCCCCTCTCCCCCTCCTCTTTGGTAACCACACATTTCTTTTTGTGTGAGTCTGTTTCTGTTTTGTATGTAGACTCAATTGTGTTATTTTTTAGATAACATACGTAAGTGACAGTGATACATAGTACTTGTCTTTCTCTAACTTAATTCATTAAGTATAATATTGTCTGCACCTATCTGTTGCTGCAAGTGGCCAATTTTTATGGCTGAGTAGTATTCCATTTTATATAAACACATATATGTCACTTTGTGTGTGTGTGCCTGGTTTTTGTTGCCACACTGGGGCTTTTCATTGCAGTGAGCAGGAACTGTGTCTAGTTGCGGTTCGTGGCCTTCTCACTACTGTGGCTTCTCTTGTTGCAGAACATGGGCCCTAGGTTGTGTGAGCTTAAGTAGTTGTGGGGCCTAGTTGCCTCGAGGCATGTGGGCTCTTCCCAAGAGTGGATCTCATATTCTCTGCATTGGCAGTTGAATTCTTAACCACTGGAGCACCAGGGAAGTCCCATCACATCTTCTTAAGCCAGTTGTTTATTGAGGGGCACTTGAAAAGATACATGCACCCTAGTGCCCATAACTTGAGTAGCTGCTTAATCTTTTTCTATGTTTAGAGATTTCTTCAGCGTTTCATTGATCCTCTG
Source organism: Nanger dama (assembly GCA_917880005.1). Lineage (NCBI taxonomy): Eukaryota > Metazoa > Chordata > Mammalia > Artiodactyla > Bovidae > Nanger > Nanger dama. The sequence continues at coordinate 4,507,698 of CAKJTW010000075.1, forward strand.
GCTAAAGAAGAAGAAAATGTTGGCATAGACATTACTGAACCTCTGTACATGCAGCGACTTGGAGAGGTAATGAAATATGCTTACCTAAAAATTCAAATTTAACTGTTTTAAAACAATTAGCAAAATATAACTTGTTTGTTCTATAGATTAATGTTACTGGAGAGCCGTTTTTAAACGTAAACTGTGAACACATAAAATCATTTGATACAAATCTCTACAGACAGCTCATCTGCTACCCACAGGTAAGAATTTGACTTTGACCTTGGCAGACTACAGTAAATATCTAGAAGACCTAGCAGTCTTCTCAGTAACAGAATATGCCTGCAGGGTGCCTGTGTGTGTGTGTATGTGTGTGGACACTACAGGGGAGGAGAGGATGGGACAAATTGAGAGCATAGTGAGGGAGGTGTGTGTGTACACTTATGGCTGATTCACATTGTACAGTAGAAACTAACACAATGCTGTAAAGTAATTATACTCCAATTAGAAAAAATAAGTGAACATATAACCATCATATGACACAGCAATTGCATGTCTGGAAATTTATCACAGAGGAGCAAAAGCTTATGTTCACATAAAAACCTGTACACAGATGTTCATAGCTAGAATCAGCCCTGATGTCCTTCAGGTGAGTTGTGGGCAAACATCTGTGGTATGACCAGTCTGGAACATGCCTCAGAGGTAAAACATAATATGACTTGGATGGATCCCACGGGAGCAATTCCAAACGGTTACATACACATCTAAAAGGTAATATTAATATACGGTTCCACTTACATAACATTTGAGATGACAGAAGTATAGAGATGGACATATGAGTAGTTGCTTGGGGTTACAGAGCAGAAATAAAGGAGAGGGAGCTCCATGTGGTGACAAAGGGACAACATAGGGATTCAGTACCTTAACTCTGGTGATAGATTCATGAATCTATGCAGGTGATAGAGATGATAGAACTTAATACACATATACATACAAGAGTGAATACACATAAAACTGGGAAATCTGAATATAAGTGAATTGTACCAAGTTAATATCTGCTTGTGATATTAGACTATTTGCAAAATGTTATCATTAATGGAAACTGCAGAGTCAGATCTTTATATTTCTTACACCTACATGCAGATCTACAATTATCCCAATAAAAAGGCAATGAGAATTAAAAAAATTTTATAAATAGAATATGTCTCAAAGAACCTTTTTTCCTTTTTCTCTTTTTTCCTTTGGCCATGCCTCATGGCATGTGGGATTTGGAGTCCAAATGACTGGACCTCCAGGGAATTTCCCCCGGACTCCTTAAACCATGTTCCTTCTTTAAGTTGAACACTTTTTTTTTACATATTAACATTGAAAATCAAGATACATGTTACTTTTGCTGGCATGTCATAGTTTGACTGGCAGTGTTTCTTAGTATATGCATAAGGTAATAGTGACTCACAATAGTGTGTTGGGTTTGCTGATATGAAATATCTTGAATGAAAATGGTCACATGCCTGCCATGTCTTAACAGGATTTGTTAACCATACTACAGTCTTCTCTGGGCTAAAGGCCAGGCTTTATCAACAAAACATCAGCTATACTGATTCTATTAATAGCTGTAGGCTTTGGAGGCAAGCAAACTTGTTATTAAATCTTGATTTTGCTGAATTGCTGTGTAACCTTGGCTCAGTTCCTCAGCTTCTGAGCACCATTTCCTCATCTACAGAACGGAGAACAGGTGTTAACAAATTTGAGTAAGAACTGATTTAACCTACCTTGCTATTATTTTGATATGGAGGAAAAGACATGAAAGTATGGGCTTGTGTTACTAATTAAAAGCCTACAGTCATGCCAGCACAGCCTGAAGGAACTACTGTAGACTCTCCTCTTTAAGTGAGAAGGTGCTGATGCATGATTCCAGACTGCCCAAGAGTTTGTGAACTGCATGTGTGTGATTTCTAGGGTAATGCTTCTGGATTATACCATGTTCTTTTGTTTTTATGCCTTGCTAATGTCAGTTGCTTTATTATATTTAATCCTAAGCTAAAAACACAAGCATAGCTTGGCATCCTGTGATTGTTTTTCAGGAAGTCATCCCAACTTTTGACATGGCAGTCAATGAGATCTTCTTTGATCGCTACCCTGACTCAATCTTAGAGCATCAGATTCAAGTGAGACCATTCAACGCCTTGAAGACTAAGAATATGAGGAACTTGAATCCAGAAGGTACTGTCTTTCCCCCAGCTTTATTGAGATACTGTTGACATATAGAAGGTAATGTTTTTAACAGCAGGAAAATAACTTATGTGAGCGTCACTTCACCAAGGAACCTTAAAGAAATTGGTAACAGTGACGGTGGTGGGCTGTGAGTTGACAGAAACCAGGAGCAGGCTCCGTTGTGCCATATGCTTGTAGGTCCACCATACCTATTTTTATTAATAACAAATTATATAAAAGATAACAACTTTTGACAGTTTTCTATCTTAAGATAAACTTACCCAATGATGATAGTTTTAGTTACTTTACTAAGTCGGCACTTTCTCAGAATCAGTGTAGAAAGCAGATCTATAAAATGTCCCTTCCCTGATGCATAGGAGAAAGTCTGGTTTGGGAAGAAGGAGAAGGGGCAGAAGAACAGTGTAGGGGTCTCAGCCCAGGGAGACGGCGCACTCTGGGCCCCATTCGGAGGGTTTGCAGCCGAAGGTTTGGAAACCAGACCTGAAGCTTCTGTTCTTTATTTGGGGAAACGCTGTATCAGGGCCCCAGATACTAGTGGGACAGGTGAGTCAGAACCCCACATGTATAGTGGGTGGTGGGTATGGCTATAAAGAACATTATCACAAGCACATGGGCTGTTGCAGCTGCGTCATAAGTCCGGTCATCCCCAGGCAGCCTTGGGCCGGCTGAGGTCGGTACAGGTCAGTAGACTTGAGGGATTGAGAGGAATCTGGTTGGACACAGGAGGGGCGTCCCAGGCCAGAGCTGAGGGTGCCCAGCGAGGTGTCGGTGCTCTGGCCACAGCGTCTCCTGTGACTCCAGCATCCCCATGCGGCCTGTGGTGAGGTCCTCCAGGGCTGGACAGCAGACCCAGACCCTTGGGGAGGCCCACGCCCAGCTGGGACGAGCCGCCTTTTCTCCGCCTTGCAGACATCGATCAGCTCATCGCCATCAGTGGCATGGTGATCAGGACATCCCAGCTGATTCCAGAGATGCAGGAGGCCTTCTTCCAGTGCCAAGTGTGTGCCCACACGGCCCGTGTGGAGATAGACCGTGGCCGCATCGCCGAGCCCTGCGTGTGCGAGCGCTGCCACACCAGCCACAGCATGGCCCTCATCCACAACCGCTCCATGTTCTCCGACAAGCAGATGGTACATGCCTCCTCCACTAGCCCCATCCTTGTTCTGCCTTCTGCTGGGTCCTCTGAAGCCCAGTGTAACCAGTCCACTCATGCGGCCCTAAAACCGCATTTCCTTACTGGGTTTGACCTGGGAGTGCCACCCAGAATGGATTAGAAAAGCAGGCAGAGGGTGATGCAGGCACACCCACCGCCGCCCTGACGTGGCCATCCCACCCCCCATGTTGGGGAGCATTTACTCAACAACGCTCTCAGAATGGAGGTGAGACTGGGTTGCTGGAGTCTAGTGTGTTGTGGTGAGCATAGCCATCTTCCAGAGCAACATCCCTGGGGTGGTGGAGGTGCCAGGTATCTGGATGTCCTGAGATGTCCATTCCGTCTTTCCAGATCAAGCTCCAGGAGTCCCCCGAAGACATGCCTGCAGGGCAGACGCCACACACAGTTATCCTCTTTGCTCACAATGACCTTGTGGACAAGGTCCAGCCTGGAGACAGAGTGCACATCACAGGTGAGGGGCTCCACTGTCAGGCCTCTGACCTGGTCGGGGGCACATGACCTGGGGCTGCTGTTTTCAGTGCCAGCCTCCGACCTCCAGTGTGGTGCCTTCCCAGACAGCAGGTTGTCTTCCTGCTGTTGTCCGAAATAACTAGTGAGTGACTTTAAATATGTGAGCCTTTTGGATTTCCTTTCTTTTTAGGCTTTTGGAACAGGATTTTAGTATTTTTAGGAAAATTAATAATAACTGTATATTCACTTAAAGAGAAATGAGAATTCTGTCTCACACTGAACACGGCAGCAAGCAGGCACCGTGTGGAGGTGGGGGTCCCCAGTCAGCCTTTCGGCTGTGCTCAGAGCCCCCAGAGCCCTGCTCCCCGCCCTCTGAGCTGAGAGCAGGCAGGTGAGAGGGTGTCCTTCATGCCCTCAGGCATCTATCGAGCCGTCCCCATTCGCATCAACCCCAGAGTGAGCAATGTGAAGTCTGTCTACAAAACCCACATTGATGTCATTCACTACCGGAAGACCGACTCAAAGCGTCTGCATGGCCTTGATGAAGAAGCAGAGCAGAAACTTTTCTCTGAGAAACGTGTGGAGTTGCTCAAAGAGCTTTCCAGGAAGCCAGACATCTATGAGAGGCTTGCATCTGCCCTGGCACCAAGCATCTATGAGCATGAAGATATAAAGAAGGTAACTGACCTTGAAAGGCTTCTTGCTTATGGCCAGGCCTGAAAGCTCAAGGTCAGAGTGTGAACACCGTGAAAGGCTGAGCCTCTGGTGGAGCAGGGGCCGCACCCTCATCTCCACCCCTGGCTCACCCGTTTCCAGGCAGGCCCCTTTTGGCTTCTGACATGCTCTTGTCCTCTGATCTCTTCACCATCTGTTTGCTCAGCCCCCTGCCTCTCCACTGCCCACCTCAGGTGAGTGCTGAGACCTGTCTGTCTGTCTGTCCAGGGAATCTTGCTTCAGCTCTTCGGTGGGACTAGAAAGGATTTCAGCCACACGGGGGAGGGGCAAGTTCCGCGCAGAGATCAACATCCTGCTGTGCGGGGACCCAGGTACCAGCAAGTCCCAGCTGCTGCAGTATGTGCACAACCTGGTCCCACGGGGCCAGTACACGTCTGGGAAGGGCTCCAGCGCCGTGGGCCTCACTGCCTATGTCATGAAGGACCCTGAGACACGGCAGCTGGTGTTGCAGACCGGCGCCCTGGTGCTGAGCGACAATGGCGTCTGCTGCATTGACGAGTTTGACAAGATGAATGAAAGCACGCGCTCCATGCTACATGAAGTCATGGAGCAGCAGACACTGTCCATCGCCAAGGTCAGCCACCCGCCCGCTCTGATGTCGGGGTGTGGGATGGGGCCTGGACCACAGCGTCTGGACTTGCAGCTCGGGAGGCTGGCCAACACTCTGTTGTCAGGCCCCAGCCCATCTGAGTGTACTCTATAGGACCTGGGTCCTCTGTGTGGTACTAACCTCTAATGCCTGGCGCTCACAGAACTTGAGTTTGTCCTAAATCTCATGCCAGGGGTTTGGTTTTTGAGAAGGATGTAGTCACAGCAAATGTTTACTCCCACCTCCATCCTTGGTGTGAAACCCAGCTTAGGCTTCCCCAGTGGATGCTGTAGGTACTGTTCTTGTGGTGCCAGAGGTCCCTGGCAAAGGCCACCCGAGGCAGGGGCTCTCAGCTCCTACCGGCCTCAGCATGAGGCTGCTGACTGCGCTATCTGTCCTGCAGGCTGGGATCATCTGTCAGCTCAACGCCCGCACCTCCATCCTGGCAGCAGCAAACCCAATTGAGTCTCAGTGGAATCCAAAAAAACCACCATTGAAAACATCCAGCTGCCCCACACACTCTTATCGAGGTATGATAGCACATGTTCATCAAGCAAATGCTTTCATTTTACTCATCTGTGGAAGGTTCAGGGTGAGGGTGAGAAGGAAATAATCAGGATTAACACAGCCAGTCGGCATCTCTTCATGCCAGCGTGGTCTGCATGTTTGCTTAGTCATGGGTCCTGAAGTGAGGACCATGCGTTTGCTCACCTTGATGCATGCTCGTTTCTTGGAGCACTTGGGGCCTGTCTGCTCCATTCTGTCAGAGGCCCACCTCTTGCTGCTCTCAGTCCTATCGCCGCTGTAGGCAATCAGCAAAGTGCAGAGAGCAGCTTCCTGCAGTAGACAAGGGTCTGAGAGCTGCCTTTGTGGGAGGGGAGACATGTGACCCAGGCTTCTCCTCGAGGATGGATGTATTTCATAAATGGGTTTTAGAATTTGGTTCCTTCACTTCTTACACAAATAGTTCCTTTTCCCCAGCACAGCTGAATGTGTTTCACTGACCTCCTCCAGTCTTCAGAATCACAGCAGTGTTTCCCTTGGGAGCCTCCTGCTTCTGACTCACTTTCAGCGCCCAACAGTTGTTCCCAGGCAGACTGAGGGCCAGGGCAGAAGACCCGGGGCCTGGGCTCCTCGGGCCACCTGGGCCGGGTGCGCCTGCCCCTCCCACGGAGGCCGCGGGTCCACATCAAGTGTGTGGGTGTCCTGACTGGAACCACCGTGTCTCTTCAGGTTTGACTTGATCTTCCTCATGCTGGACCCGCAGGACGAGGCGTACGACCGGCGCCTGGCTCACCACCTGGTGTCCCTGTACTACCAGAGCGAGGAGCAGGCACAGGAGGAGGGCATGGACATGGCGGTGCTCAGGGACTACATCGCCACGCACACAGCACCGTGACGCCGAGGCTCAGCCAGGACGCCAGCCAGGCCCTCGCCGAGGTACCTGCCGCCCAAAGTGCTGCTGGGCCCTGCTCAGCTCTGAAAGTCTTGAGTCAAGAACACTGTCTGCTACAACTGTTTGTTTTCCTTCCTTGTTGCAAAGTTGACTTTTCCAAGTGTGGAAGAGGAAAGGATTATTTCTACAAGTTGTTGCTTTTTTAAAGTTCTTGTAAGCACAGTGTATTTAAGACCAGGATGCCTGAGTTGAAATATCAGTGAGGCTGTTAATACTTAATGACTTTGTAATTCTGGTCTCTGAGCTGCATTTGCTCATTTCTAAAGAATTGAAGGTGTTTATGTTCACTCTCAGTACCTTTTAAGTGGGCAGCCGTGCCTGGTGACACACACATGGATGTTGTGACACTAGGAAGGTTCCTGGTGCTTTGGTGGGCTTTCCATCCTGACAGTCCTGAAGATGCTCAAGTGACAGTTACAAGAGATTCGTAGTTTTCCCTCTGGGTCATCTTCAGAGAATCAGGTCATCCACACGAGTTCATAGTTTACCCCTTGTGTGCTCTGTATCAGCGCCCCCTGGCCTGCTGCTATTTGGTCCTCCCAGAGTGTGATCAGGCCAAGTCCTCAGCTCCGTCCCCAGCGCTGCGATCCCCCCACCAGTGCCGCCCTTCCCCCGGATGAGGGTGGAGGCCTGAGGCTAGACCATGCTCTTGTTCCCCTCAGGACGTCCCTCCCTGCGGTCACCATGTGAGGAGTCAGCCTGTCTCCTGTCTTGCAGGCCTACGTGGACATGAGGAAGATTGGCAGCAGCCGAGGGATGGTGTCTGCGTACCCCCGGCAGCTGGAGTCGCTGATCCGCTTGGCAGAAGCCCACGCGAAAGTGCGGTTTTCAAACAAGGTGGAGGCCATCGACGTGGAGGAGGCCAAGCGCCTGCACCGGGAGGCACTGAAGCAGTCAGCCACCGACCCGCGGACAGGCATCGTGGACATCTCCATCCTCACCACAGGTCAGGGCCCCCGTGAACACGCGATGGGGCTGGGCAGAGGCAGGCGCTGGCACACTCGGCCCAGCTCGGTGCTGCCCAGCTGTCCAGGCACGGAGAGATTCAGGCCCCGCGAGGGGGACTCTGCTCCTGTGTGGACTGCTGGGCTGTGTCTCAGTGGCAAGTAGCAGCTCTGAGCTTTTATAAAACTGGGGACAGGATTCAGACCTCACTCTGGCATTCAGCCACCATCCCCTTACCTTGTCTGGTGACAAGACTAAAGATTATTTTAGACTAAAGTTGATTTATGGCTGAAGAAATACTTGCAGAGATTTGAAAGGTGTTTCCTTCCTTATGGGACAAGCATCTTCATTGCTTTCTCTTAACTCAGGAATGAGTGCCACCTCTCGGAAGCGGAAAGAAGAGTTAGCGGAAGCATTGAGAAAGCTTATTTTATCGAAGGGCAAGACTCCAGCCCTGAAATACCAGCAGCTCTTTGAAGATATTAGGGGACAGTCTGACATAGTAAGTGTTTACATGGACATTTTGTTTGTTTAATAGTTTTCTTTTCCCTTGATGCTGCTTTAAAGTTTTTTCCCTAGCTTTCTCCCTTCATTTACTGCTTGAGTAATAAATGTAGATACACATAAGAGAAGTAAGGTCCCCATCTACAGTGAGTGATCACAGTGAGAATTTTTTCAGTCTTCTGTGTGGATGTAGACGAGTGGTTCTGAGTGGAGTCAGTGGTTTCTTTTTTAATCAGTGACAGTCTTAGCTCCCTCTGTGACACTGAATCCACTACGACATGTTTGCTCTGTCTCATGACTTCCCCATCATGTACTCGACTTGTCAGTGGATATTTAGTGTTGGCAGTTTTTGGCTGTTACTAGGAAAGCCAGGTTCACGGCAGGGGCTGTGCTGGTTGGGACCAGCCCTTGCCTGCTTTACTGACACCCCCTTCTTGGCCCCCACATGACCGCTGAGTGGTGCACACAGACCAGGGGCGCCAGGCCTGTGGTGCTTAGCATCAGGCCCTTTGGGGGACGAGCTGGAGCATGAAATGTCTGTCCAGCCGCCCAGAAGGCAGGAGACTCCAGTGGTTTCTGAGCATGGGCTCCTTGTGTGTCTGGGGAGGGCAGCTCCAGATGTAAACTCTTTGCTTTTCCCTGAAGGCAATCACCAAGGACATGTTTGAAGAAGCGCTGCGCGCCCTGGCGGATGACGACTTCTTGACGGTAACTGGGAAGACTGTGCGTCTGCTCTGAAGGCCCAGGAGCACCATGGTCCTGGCCCTGCCGCCAGCAGGAGGAAGGGCTTCAAGGTCATTGCTTGGCACCATGAGAATTTCCTCACGTGGCTTCACTGTTCCTGGGAAGCCCGTGTATTCTTCTGTTGATACTGAGTGAAGCGTCCTGGGCCATCTGAGTGTGTGCGGCAGAGACTGAGTACCCTGGAGCACCAGGGCTGAGTAGCGTGTCCCTACAGACAGCAGGACGTGCTCTTCTCTGCAGACTGCAGTCTCGGTCCTAGTCTATGCTGGGCTCTGTCGGGTACTGGAGACACGTGGGTGTTCCCATTCCTCCCTGTGAGGAGGCAATGGGGTTCCATGTTAACTTGTATTGCTTTGCTCTAATGTGTAAAATTTCTTCCTCAGTAAGTGATAGAATAAGTAATACTTGGTTATCTGGCATTTTTCACTAAGAAAAAAGCTTTAATAAACACTGCTTTTACAGAAATTCATGATGCTAATTACTTCCTATAAGTCACTAATAATAAGTTTCATCGTATTTAAAAATTGTTTCTATTTTAGCAGTCATTCTCATAAAACCACTATTGGCTGCAGTCTCAGGCAGAATACGACTGTAACAAGTAATCCCTGAAACGTGTCACTGTGTGAGTTTGGCCTTTTATAACTTAAGAGTCACTATTCATTGGGAAAGTGTCCAGACCAAATTGAGTGCTTAAACAGCATTACACTGGGAGTCAGGGGTGGAATTTGAGGTTATCCAAGCAGTGTCACCTTTGACTTCCCCTGAAGTAATACATTAATGATGTTTTTCTGAACTCTAATTCAGTACCAACATGGAATTGAAGGCTGCAAATGAAGTTTGATTTTAAGGGAATTTGAGCTCGAATGAACCCAATGAGGGTTCTGTTGTGCAGGATCCAAGTTATTAGGGTGCATTTCTGGTCCCTTTTGTTCTGAGAGGGTCCCCAAGAGCCGGGGGGATAGCGGGGTTTGTTCTGTTGGCAGAGCCAGGACAGAGGGTCTGCAGGCAGTGAGGTGGGAGGAGGAAGAGTGTGTCTCCCTGGAGAGCTCTGCCAGACCCAGTTCCGAAAGCTGGAGCTGGAGGGTGAGTGTGTGGACTCACCCCCGAGTGCTGGGGCAGGGAAGGATGGCACCTTCCCAACTGTGGAATGTGGTTTGTTGAGCATGGGTATAGGCGGCCCAGGCTGGGGTCCTGGTTCCTCTTCCCGACCCATGCACAGGGCTGGCACGTGGTCCCTGCCCGAGGGTCCCTGCAAACAAAAGAATGTAGGTTTTTCTTGGTAGGACGGTACAATTCAGCTTAATTCCTACAAGTACATGTTTCAAGTGCTATAAAATAATGTAATTGAATTTGAATTTTTCCCTCTAATTTTGACCCAGACTTACTAGTTGGAGCATCCTTACTGGATTTAGACACAGACACAGATACTCCTAGCATCTGTTATAAATATAACCACCTCCACCCTAGGAATCAAAGATCAGCAAGACTGAAGAAGCTCAGAATGTAACTCTCTTACAACAAAGTTAGGAAGTGTTTGGTTTAAGAAAGTGCTGTTACTTAATAAATCTGAGGTAATTTAAATACCTCTGCAACTCAATTTTAAAACTTTGACATTTCAGGCTTAAAAAAGTTGTTAGATTAGTATAATTCTCATTGACCCTTCACTCAAATTCCTTTGTTACGCTTTCTCAAATCTGCTTTTAACAGTCTCCATAAAATGTTAATGATTTGAGACATTTAGGATACCCCTTTACTTATAAGTATGTCCTTAATACCATTTATGTCCTAAATCCAGTAGCCTTCATATATAATCACAGAATTATTCATAACAATAAAAAATTCAGGGACTTTCCTGGTAGTCCAGCAGTTAATGAGTGCTTCCACTGCAGGGGGCGTGGGTTCAGTCCCTGGTCGGAGAGTTATGATCTCACTGCCATGCAGTGGCACCACCAAAATAAATTTTTTTTTTAAGTTATTAGTTACCTAATCTACAGACATTCAGAATTCATCAAATGTCTCAATAATGCTGATAGTAAAACTAAGAAATTCATGTTTCTGCTTTAGGATCACAACTTCCACAGTTTTCATGTCTCTCTTCAGTCTTGAATATTCCTCAGTCTTTTCTCATCTTTTTGTGACTCTGACATTTTTAAGGAGTGCAGGCTGCTGCTTTTGGAGATGTCTTTCAATTTGGGTCTGTCAGACGTCTTTCTGGTTGGATTCTGGGGACCCTTTGGCAGCAGCAGCACAGGTGAGGCTGTGTGCTCAGCGCATCACACCAGGGGGTCATAAACCTGACCATTACTCCTGAGGTTGAACTTGATTACCTGAGTGAAGTGGTGTTCTGGTTTCTTCATTGTAAATTATGTTTTGTGTTTTTTTTTCTTTTTAAATTAGAAGTATCTTGTGAGGAGACAATCTGGAGCAATGTAAATATTCTTTCTTGTCAGATTTTGAGAGTAAGTAGTACATTTGAACCCTAAAGATTTTATTGATCTGGATATCTACAATGGTGTGGTCACTTAACCTAGAGCTAGACATCCTGAAGTGTGAAGTCAAGTGGGTCTTAGGAGGCATTACTGTAAACAAAGTTAGCAGAGGTGATAGAATTCCAGCTGAGCTATTTCAAATCCTAAAAGATGATGCTGTGAAAGTGCTGCACTCAATATGCCAGCAAATTTGGAACTCAGCAGTGGCCACAGGACTGGAAAAGGTCAGTTTTCATTCCAATCCCAAAGAAAGACAATGCCAAAGAATGTTCAAATCACTGCACAATTGCACACATCACACACACTAGCAAAGTAATGCTCAAAATTCTCCAAGCCAGGCTTCAACAGTATGTGAACCGAGAACTTTCAAATGTTCAAGCTGGATTTAGAAAAGACAGAGGAGATCAACTTGCCAACATCCCATCACAGAAAAATGAAATAAATTTCAGAAAAACATCTACATCACTGACTACACTAAAGCCTTTGACTGTGTGGATCACAAAAACGAAAATTCTTTAAAAGATGGAACACATCCCCTTACTTGTCTTCTGAGAAATCTGTGTGCGATCAAGAAGCAACAGTTAGAACCTTATATGGAACAACTGACTGGTTCAAAATTGGGAAAGGAGTTCATTAAGGCTGTATTTTGTCACCCTGCTTATTTAAACTTATATGCAGAGTACATAATGCGATAAGGAGGGCTGAATGAATCACAAGCTGGAATCAAGATTTCCAGAACAAATAACCTCAGATATGCAGGTGATACCACTCTAATGGCAGAAAGTGAAGAGGCACTAAAGAGCCTCTTGAAGATGAAAGAGGACGGTGAGAAAGCTGGCTTGAAATTTAGCTTTAGAAAACTAAGATCATGGCCTCTGGTCCCACCACTTGATGGCAAACAGATGGGGAAAAAGTGGAAACAGTGACAGATTTTATTTTCTTGGGCTCCAAAACCACTTCTGACAGTACGGTGACTACAGCCATGAAATTAAAAGACGCTTGCTTCCTGGAAGAAAAACTATGACAAACCTAGACAACGCACTAAAAGCAGAGACCACTTTGCTGACAAAAGTCCATGTAGTCAAAGCTATGGTTTTTCCAGTAGTCATGTATGGATGTAAGAGCTGGACCATAAAGAAGTTTGAGCACCAAAGAATTGATGCATTTGAACTGTGGTGCTAGAGAAGACTCTTGAGAGTCCCTGGGACTGTAAGGAGATTAAACTAGTCAATACAAAAGGAAATCAGTCCTGAATATTCATTCATTGGAAGGACTAATGCTGAAGCTCTAATACTTTGGCCACCTGATGCAAAGAGCCAACTCACTGGAAAAGTCCCTGATGCTGGGAAAGATTGAGGGCAGGAAGGAGACGGGGGGTAACAGAGGATGAGATGATTAGATAGCATCACTGACTCAATGGACATGAATTTGTCCTGTGGAGGACAGAGGAGCCTGGCGTGCATCCATAGGGTAGCAAAGAATTGGACAGGACTTAGTGACTGATAACAACAACCCTTAAATATCAGCATTGATCATTTTAAAATAAATCACATTACTGCTATCTGACAATGCCACACGATTTCACACTACATATCCTGTTCTTAAAACCCTTCCAAGTTTGCCTGTTCTAATTAAAACAAAACAGAAACTCCTTGTCATTCATTAGTAAAACACTGCAGGATCTGGCGCTAGCTGTCTCTGGGACCTCAGCGTCACAACTCTACACAACACTTTCAGTCACAATGGATTTCTTCTGGTGGCCAAATAAGCCCATTACTAAGGTCTATGACAGATGCCAGGGGCTTCCCTCCCAGAGGCCCATTCTCCAGGCCCCAGGCCCTCCTCTTTCAGCCGCTGGCCTCTGCCTGGGCTCTCTCCAGGCTTCACAGGAGCTCTGCCCTATGATCTGAGCTGCAACCCTCCTCTGAGAGGGCCCCTCCCTCACTGCCCGCCCCTAAAGAACGGAGCCAACTCTGGTGCTCTTCTCTTGCCCCATTTGCTTTTCAGTACTTATCATGATGGGAAAGTGTCTCATGTATGTACTGTTTAAGTCTGCTGTTAGTCTACTTCCATTAGCACATAAGTTCCATGAAGGCAGGGACCTTTTCCAAGGCAACTATAAGTTTTCCAGATTAAAAGAGCAATTTATAAAACCTCATGGACCTCATGATCATTGTAGCATTATTCACAACAGCCAACACATGGAAACAACCTGTGTCCATTGGTGGATGAGTGCATAAACAAGATGTGAAATTCTATATAAATACATATATGTAATTATACATACCCGTATGGCATCTGGTCCCATCACTTCATGGGAAATAGATGGGGAAACAGTGGAAATAGTGTCAGACTTTATTTTTTGGGCTCCAAAATCACTGCAGATGGCCACTGCAGCCATGAAATTAGAAGACGCTTACTCCTTGGAAGAAAAGTTATGACCAACCTAGATAGTATATTCAAAAGCAGAGACATTACTTTGCCAACTAAGGTACATCTAGTCAAGACTATGGTTTTTCCTGTGGTCATGTATGGATGTGAGAGTTGGACTGTGAAGAAGGCTGAGCGCCAAAGAATTGATGCTTTTGAACTGTGGTGTTGGAGAAAACTCTTGAGAGTCCCTTGGACTGCAAGGAGATCCAACCAGTCCATTCTGAAGATCAACCCTGGGATTTCTTTGGAAGGAATGATGCTGAAGCTGAATCTCCAGTACTTTGGTCACCTCATGTGAAGAGTTGACTCACTGGAAAAGACTCTGATGCAGGGAGGGATTGGGGGCAGGAGAAGGGGACGACAGAGGATAAGATGGCTGGATGGCATCACTGACTCAGTGGATGTGAGTCTGAGTGAACTCCGAGAGATGGTGATGAGCAGGGAGGCCTGGCATGCTGCGATTCATGGGGTCACAAAGAGTTGGACATGACTGAGCGACTAAACTGAACTGATGTACATATACACACAATGGAATATCATTCATCCATAAAAAAAGGAAATCTTGCCCTTTGTGACAACCATGAAAGGACTAGAGGGTAACATTATGCCAAGGGAAATAAGTCAGACAGAGAAAGACAAAAATACTGTATGATCTCTTTTACGTGGAGTCTAAAACAAAGCAAAACTTAAAACCTCAGAGGTGTTTATTCCTTGGACTCTTTTCTCTCACTGCTGTCTACTGTTGCAAATGGAAAGTTGGATTTAAGATCTGCTTCTATGTTTTTCAAGCTTCCCTGGTGGCTCAGATAGTAAAGAATGTGCCCACGATGTGGGAGACCTGGGTTCAATCCCTGGGTAGGGAAGATCTCCTGGAGAAGAGAATGGTAACCCACTCCAGTATGTTTGCCTGGAGAAGTCCATGTACAGAGGAGCCTAGAAGGCTACCATCCAGGTGGTTGCAAAGAGTTGGACACACCTGAGCAAATAACACTTCCACTGTTTTGTTTCCCGAGGCTTTATCAGGCTCTGCCGAGACCAAGCAATGGATTTCATGTTTTATTTAACAAACACACACCACGCGGCTCATGTGCAGTGTTCTCCCCTCTCAGCAGCTCCGCAGGGCAGCACTGGTCCCATTTCACAGGCGCGTCTCTGCAGGCCCAGACATGGGAGGGCTGGAGAAGGACACTGGTCCAGCTCCTTCCCTCGTGAAAGAGAAGCAGCTGATCCAGCTGCCTTACCTTTGTGGGGTCTCCTGGCATGGGGGCTGAAATGCAGGGCTGATTCCTGCAAGGGTGGAGAGCTGTCTTTGAGGAATGGACAGCCTTCCAGTGTTTGCTCCAGAACCACCTGGGAGTAGCTAAACAGGGGCCCTGCTCTACCCAACAGAATATCAGTCTTTATTGGAAACATCCAATTCAGTGACACTTCCGGCTCATAAAATTCAGAGTCTCCAACTTCCTGTCTGTTCCTCTGAGGGCTGTGCTTCCGGCACGGCCATTCTGCCTTCAGTGGGATTTCACAGGCAGAGTGTGTGATCTGCTGGCCTGAATTGCTGTGAACCCTGAACACATAATCTCACAAAAATGAAAACAGTCTTCCCTTAGTTGGAAGGTTATATTGTAATATTATATAACATATAGCATCTGTGCTAACAATTTCTATAAGCTATCTGCTGTGATTATTTCAAAAGGGCTTACAGTAAAAGATCCCTGAAACCTATTTCTACATATCAGATACATTCTAAATTTTTGCACAACCAGAGGGCCAAACTCAAGCTCAGTGATGTGTATGTTAAACGGATGAAGTCTCTTCCTCTGAACCTTGAAAAGGGCTGAAGCACTGGGGAATAATGATTCAATTGGCTTCATGTTTCTCCTTAAGACTTTTGGCATCATTACAGCAAAGCCACATTTGACTTAGGAATAAAGTTCAATGACTGTTTCTTACAAGACTCCTGAAAATTAAAAAAGGATACAGTAAAGGCAGGCAAAGAAGTAAAAATTACAGACAGTTGCTGCTGCTAAGTCACTTCAGTCATGTCCAACCCTGTGCGACCCCAGAGATGGCAGCCCACCAGGCTCCGCCATCCCTGGAATTCTCCAGGCAAGAACACTGGAGTGGGTTGTCATTTCCTTCTCCAATGCATGAAAGTGAAAAGTGAAAGAAGTCGCTCAGTCGTGTCCGACTCTTAGCGACCCCATGGACGCAGCCTACCAGGCTCTTCCGTCCAGTTACAGAGAAGAAAGCTTCAGAACCAGGTACAGCCTGTCCTCGGTGACTCGCTGAGTAACTGTCTCTATGGGCTCTGTGGGACCTGAGCAGACCCTTTTGGCGGCTCTGTCTCAGGACCTAAACTTACCCAATCAGCCTAGCCACAGTTTAACTCTGGAGTTTGCTGTCAAGATGCAAAATATCTGGATTTCCACATCAAAACACTGCCAAATGTGAATTTTTGCTCAGAATGAATTTGTTAAGTGAGAAGAAAAGATGCCAGATTGGAGAATTTTCAAGAAACACTCTGCTCACTTGTTCTCAACATCAGATTTCCGGGCTGTGGATGATCCTACATAAACTTAACTTCTGGATAAAGGACAGACAGTTCCATGAGACAGGCTTTGACTGTGGGGTCCAGGCACTTTCTAAGCTATTAACTTTACACCTTAATGATTCTTTTAAAACAAGGTTAGAAAGAAAGTGAAAGTCCGACTCTTTGTGACTCCATGGACTATACAGTCTATGGAATTCTCCAGGCCAGAATACTGGAGTGGGTGGCCTTTTCCCTTCTCCAGCAGATCTTCCCAACCAGGGATCAAACCCAGGTTTCTCACGTTGCAGGCAGATTCTTTACCAGCTGAGCCACAAGGGAAGCCCAAGAATACTGGAGTGGGTAGCCTATCCTTTCTCCAGCAGATCTTCCCAACCCAGGAATTGAACCGGGATCTCCTGCATTGCAGGTGGATTCTTTACCGAGCAATGAGGGAAGACCAGAACAAAGTTAATGTCACCTCAAACTATTGTGTTGCTTAATTAGTAGCTGTTATTAAAGAAATGAGACATGTATCCACCAAGGAAAGATTAATTCATGCTGTTGATAAGCCCATTTGAACAGTAATAATATTTTACTTTTACATCTTGTGCCCTCTGCATATTAATAACTAGATATGAAGGTACCGTAGGTCTATCAACTTTTTGGGAAGGCACAGTTGATTTACCATATTATATAAGTTTCAGGTGTACAGCATAGTGATTCACAATTGTTAAGAGGTTACTATAAAGTACAGGCTATATTCATAGTTACTATAAAATACTGGCTATATTCCTGGGTCAGGGAACTTGTAGCTGGTTTATTGTATACCTAGTGGTTCACGCCTCTTACTCCTCCATTCTCTCTATGTGGCCCTCCGTCACTCCAGTTCCCACTGGTAACCACAGTTTTGTTCTCTACATCTCTGAGTCTTTCTTGTTATATTCACTGGTTTATTTTTTAGAGTCATTTAAATTATATCATACAGTATTTGTCTTTCTCTGACTTACTTCACTTAGCATAATACCCTCCAAGTCCATCTATGTTATTGCAAATGGCAAGATTCTTTTTTGATGACTGAGTAATATCAACTGTATATACACACCACATCGTCCTTATCCATTCATTTGCTGATGGACACTTAGATTGCTTCCATTTCTGAGCTATTATAAGTGGTGCTGCAATGAATACTGGGGTGCATGTTTTTTTCCCAATTACTGTTTTGGTTCCTTTTGGGATACATGCCCAGGAGTAGAATTGCTAGACCAAACAGTAGCTCTGTTAAGGTTTTTTGAAGATGCTCCATATTGTTTTCCACAGTGGCTGCATGGGTTTACATTCCTACCACCTGTGCACAAGCATTGTTTTTTCTCCACATCCTCACCAACACTTCGCATTCATTATTATCTTTTTAATGATAATCATTCTGAGAGGTGTGAGGTGGTATATCATTGTGGTTTTGATTTGCATTTCCCTCATGATTAGAAATATTGGGCCTCTTTTCATGTGCCTGTTGGCCATCTGTGTGTCTTCTTTGGAAAAAATGTCCCAGATAAACCGAAGATGATGCATCAAGAAGAGGCAAATGAGAAATTTTTTTCCATTTTGTCCAGCTCCACTGGCCCTGCGGGGCTGAGCCCTTTGTCCCTGGATTCTGGGTAACACAGTGTACACAGAGGCAGCAGCTGAGCCATGTGGGCAGTGAGGCACTCTCCTGCTGCTGCTGCTGCTAAGTCGCTTCAGTCGTGTCCGACTCTGTGCGACCCCAGAGACGGCAGCCCACTAGGCTCCCCTGTCCCTGGGATTCTCCATGCAAGAACATTGGAGTGGGTTGCCATTTCCTTCTCCAATGCAGGAAAGTGAAAAGTGAAAGTGAAGTCACTCAGTCGTGTCTGACTCTCCATGACCCCATGGACTGCAGCCTACCAGGCTCCTCTGCCCATGGGATTTTCCAGGCAAGAGTACTGGAGTGGGGGTGCCTTTGCCTCCTCCAGAGGCACTCTCCTACCCCACCCCTAAAGACAGGGCAGCATCTTCCCAAAGAAAAACAGACTCTTGTTGGCAGGACCTGCCATGTGCAGTCCTTCAAAGAGGACTTCATTCAGGCTGGCGGGGGGCCTGTCCAGGTCTCCAACTGTTGTGGGCTGAATGTCCAATCCCCCTAAAATTCCTATG
Source organism: Nanger dama (assembly GCA_917880005.1). Lineage (NCBI taxonomy): Eukaryota > Metazoa > Chordata > Mammalia > Artiodactyla > Bovidae > Nanger > Nanger dama. Next base: position 4,526,133 of record CAKJTW010000075.1, read on the forward strand.
TTGAGACCTGATACCCGAGGTGATGGTATTAGTGGGTAGCATTTGGGGTTGGGGGTGGGTGACTGCAGAGCCTTGCAATAGAAACGGCACTCTTTTGTAACAGAGGCCCCAGAGACCATGCCATGAGCACACAATAGGCCTTCTGCAACCCGGGAAAGGGCCCTCACCGGACCCTGAATCTGCTGGTGCCATGACCCTGGACTTCCCAGGCCTCAGAAATGTGAGAAATACATTTCTATTGCCACCTAGTCTCTGGTATTTCATTTTTTTACAGCAGCCCATGTGGAGAAGACACCAACCTTCCTTCCACTGCCCCCAACTCACCCCCTGGATGTGTTATGCTCCCCCACTTGGTGCTTCTACACAAATGCTTTATCTGACCAAGTCCCACCTGTTCTCCAAGATCAAGGATGTCCCAGGTCCGCTGCCCTGCACCCACCTCTTTGGGACCTTCTGTACCTACTGTTGTGGGTCTCCTCTCTCCTCCTCAGGGCCCAGCGCAGGGCTTGAGTGCTCTATGGGAGTGGAAGACATACATAAATACAATTGGAGTGCACTTGTAGTCCCATGAGCTCTTCCTAAAATTCATCATATGGAATATAAGCAAAGCTTCTCAACACACTTAGGCATGATGTCCTGAAGTTGACCAGATGTTGGACATGGGCTCTGCTGATCAAGTGGAAGAGATTTTATATGTAGCATACAAGAAAGATTCAGAAGACAATCTCCAAACGTTGGTCTTTTCTGCAACTTGCCCTCATTGGGTGTATAATGTTGCTAAAAATACATGAAATCTACATATGAACAGGCAGTCCTGATTGGTAAAAGACACAGAAAACAGCAATAACTGTAGAGCCTCTGGCTATCAAGTGCCACTGGACTGAGGGCAGCAGTTACTGGGGACGTGAGCTGAGTGTACAGTGGTTATCAAGGGCGCATTATCACATTTTGTGAAAGAAGGAAGCAGCCCAGGAGTTGTCACAGTATGTGGCCATAAAGCAGGATTCCCAGTCTTTACACGGAGACATTCCATAGAAGGAAGGGAAAATCACCCTGAAAGGTTTTAGAAATGATGATGTTATAGTTCTGGTTGCAACCAATGTTGCTGCACATAGGTTAGACATCCCTGAGGTTGATCTGATTGTTACAAGTTCTCCACCAAAGGATGTGGAGTCCTACATTCACCATTCTGGGTGGACAGAGCTGGAAAGACCAGGGTTTGCATCTGCTTTTATAGGCACAAGGAAGAATACTAGTTAGCCAAAGTGGAGCAAAAAGTGGGAATTAAATTTAAGCGAACAGGTATTCCTTCTGCAGCTGCTGCTGCTGCTGCTAAGTCGCTTCAGTCATGTCCGACTCTGTGCAACCCCACAGAAGGCAGCCCACTAGGCTCCCCCATCCCTGGGATTCTCCAGGCAAGAACACTGGGGTGGGTTGCCATTTCCTTCTCCAATGCATGCATGAAAGTAAAAGTGAAAGTGAAGTCGCTCAGTCATGTCTGATTCAGTGACCCCATGGACTGCAGCCTACCAGGCTCCTCAGTCCATGGGAGTTTCCAGGCAAGAGTACTGGAGTGGGATGCCATTGCCTTCTCCATCCTTCTGCAGCAGAGATAATAAAAAGCTTCTAGCAAAGGTGCCATCAGGCTCTTGGACTCTGTGCCTCCCACTGTGACTGGTCACTTCAAGCAGTCAGCTGAGAAGCTGATTGAGGAGAAAGGAGCTATGGAAGCCTTGGCAGCAGCCCTGGCCCAATTTTCCAGTGCCACATCAATAAATCAGCGCTCCTTGATCAACTCAAATGCAGGCTTTGTGACCATGATCTGCGATACTCAACTGAGATGCCAAACATTAGTTATGCTTGGAAAGAACTTAAAGATCAGCTGGGTGAGGATACTGATTCCAAAATGAAGAGAATGGTCTTTCTCGAAGGAAAGCAGGGTGTTTGCTTTGATATCCCTACTGCATCAGTAACAGAAGAACAGGAAAAGTGGAATGAACCTTTCTGTGGTCACACAGCAACCAGAGCTAGAAGGACCATGGGAGCGATATGGCAACAGGGGGAAGGCAGTTGAGGCTTCAGGGGACAGCGAGAACAACTGAGATGTCAGGGATAGTAGGAAAGAAGTAAAAGCTTCAGAGGACAGCAATCAGGAGGTGGAAACAAAAGTAAGATTCCAAAACAAAGAAGCGGAGTTTCAATAAAACATTCAGACAGAAATCTGAAGTAAAGGATTTATTTGGCAAAAACAACTATGTTCAGCAACATGGGACTGAACATTGTCTGTCATACAAAGTTAAAAGCACACTGTATTTCCTTCTGAACCACTTGCCCAGAGTCCATCTCTTTGAGAGAGGTAAGCGTCATCTAAATTATTTAATCTGTGGTGACTGTCAGTTATACCTTTATTGCTACTTCTATCTTGGGTATTCCTTTGGAAAAGGTGTATGGATTCATTACATATTCTAATATATTGTCTATAGATTATAAGATAAAGTCAAGCATGTATCTGCTGATACTTTTTAAGTTGATCTTTTATACTTAGAAATGTCTCTTAGTAGGCTTCCTGGTGGCTCAAATGGTAAAGAATTTGCCTGCAATGCAGACCTGTGTGTCAATCCCTGGGTTGGGAAGATCCCCCGGAGAAAGAAATAGCAACCCAATTCAGTATTCTTGCCTGCAGAATTCCATGGACATAGGAGCCTGGCAGCCTACAGTCCATGGGGTCACAAAGAGTTGGACGCGACTGAGTGACTATCACTCACTCTTTGCTGTTTTTCAGTTTGCCCAGTCATGTCCAGCAATTTGCAGCTTCATGGACTGCAGCAGGCCAGGTCTCCCTGTACCTCACCATCTACTGGAGTTTGCCCAAGTTCATGTTCATTGAATCGGTGATGCCATCCGGCCATCTCTTCCTTTGACATCGTCTTCTCCTTCTGCCCTTGATCTTTCCCAGCACCAGGGACTTTTCCAATGAGTCATCAATTGGAAATAGATGACCAAATATTGGAGCTTCAGCTTCAGCATCAGTCCTTCAAGTGAATATTCAGGGTTGATCTCCCTTACGATTAACTGGTTTGATCTTGCTGTCCAAGGGACTTTCGGGAGTCTTTTCCAGCACCACAGTTCAAAGACATCAATTCTTTGGTGTTCTGCCTTCTTTACAGTCCAGCTCTCACAGACCACAGCCTTGACTATGTGGACCTTTGTCAGCAGAATAATGTCTCCACTTTTCAACACACTGTCTACATTTGTCATCACTTTCCTGCCAAGAAGCTATCATCTGATTTCATGGCTGCAGTCACTGTCTGCAGTGATTTTGGAGCCGAAGAAGAGAAAATCTGTCACTACTTCCACCTTTCCCCCTTCTATTTGCCATGAAGTATGGGGGGCTGGATGCCATGATCTTAGTTTTTGTAATATTTAGTCTTAAATCAGCTCTTCACTCTCCTCCTTCACCCTCATCAAGGCTCTTTAGTTCCTCTTCATTTTCTACCATTAGAGTGGTATCATCTGCGTATCGGAGGTGGTTGTTGCTTCTCTCACTTATCTTGATTCCAGCTTGTAACTCATCTAGACCAGCATTTTTCATGATGTGCTCAGCGTATAGGTTAAACAAACAGGGTGACAGCAGACAGCCCTGTTGTACTCCTTTCCCGATCTTGAACCAATTGTTCCATACAGGGTTCTAACTATTGCTTCTTGACCTGCATACAGGCTTCTCAGGAGACAAGTAAGATGGCCTGGTATTCCCATCTCTTAGAGCTTTCCACAGTTTGTCATGATCCACACAGTCTAAGGCTTTAGTGTAGTCAATGAAGCAGAGATAGATGATTTTTGAAACTCCCTTACTTTCTCTATAATCCAGCAAATGTTGGCAGTTTGATCTCTAGTTCCTCTTCCTTTTCTAAACCCAGCTTGGGCATCTGGAAGTTCTTGGTTCACTCTTGCTGTTGGTAAAAGGTGACTTTTTAAAGATACAATCAAGACGTGGAGAAAGATAAAATGATTGTCAAAGATTTTAACTGATTAATCAGAGAATCAAAAAGAAATTACAGTTGGTTCAAGTGAAAACTGGAAGAATATTGGCATTAATTTACAAATTGAAGCAAAATGGAACTACACACAGGGAATGCATGTGTGTGTGCTCAGTCATGTACAACTATTTGCAACGCCATGGACTGTAGGCTGCCAGGCTCCTCCATTCATGGGATTTCCCAGGCAAGAATACTAGAGTGGGTTACCATTTCCTTCTCTAGGGAATCTTCCCTACCCAGGGATTAAACCCACGTCTCCTGTGTCTCCTGCCTGTGCAGGCAGATTCTCTATCACTGAGTCACCTGGGAATCCCACCACAGGGAATAATCCATAGCAAACTATTGGACACAATTGATTTGTATTTCTGTGGACAAAAATCATGGATCATTACCAGTTTTTTGTTTACAAATTAATGAATTGTAAAATAGCGTAAAGACAGCAAAAGGAGCAGAGAACCTGCAGAATCAGGTTACCCAGACATGCCCAGTGAGCTTCTCAGTCCACTTCATAGTTTCTTTCTTACAATTTTTCTTTTTACTGCTTTAAAAGTGTCAAAAATGTTAAAAAAAAAATCAAGTGTTTTATAAATAGCAACAGCAGGGAGATGGCAATAGAAACACCTATTTCAACCATCAGAAGATGCATTTTTTTTTTTACAATTTTTCTTATTTTTATTTTGGTTGTGCCAGATCCTCGTTGTTGGACAGACTTTCTCTAGTTGCAGTGAGCAGGGGCTACTGGAGAAGGCAATGGCACCCCACTCCAGTACTCTTGCCTGGAAAATCTCATGGGTGGAGGAGCTGCAGTCCATGGGATCACTAAGAGTCGGACACGACTGAGTGACTTCTTTCACTTTTCACTTTCATGCATTGGAGAAGGAAATGGCACCCCAATCCATGTTCTTGCCTGGAGAATCCCAGGGACGGGAGAGCCTGGTGGGCTGCCGTCTCTGGGGTCGCACAGAGTCGGACATGACTGAAGCAACTTAGCAGCAGCAGCAGCAGGCGCTACTATGTAGCTGTTGTGCACTGGTTTCTCACCGCGGTGGCTTCTCTCATTGCAAAATATGGGCTCTAGGCTGTACAGGCTCAACAGTTGTGGTGCACCAGCTTACTTGCCCATTGGCATGTGGGGTTTTCCTGTACCAGGGATTAAACCCATGTCCCCTACATTGGCAGGTAGATTTTTAACCCTGGATCATCAGGAAAGCCTGATACATTTAGTTTTGAAAGCAGTATGTGAAAAAAACTACTCTAGATTAAGGTGGGGAAAAAAAAAGGAAAAGGTGAATTCACTGTAAGTTCAGATGTATCTAAAATAATCAGATACATACACACACAAGTTAGCACTATCAAAAAATTTTATGAATTTGGAAATAATCTAAAATATATTTAATAACTCTTTCTGATGTCTCTTCAAGCATAAAATTACAGTTTGAATGGGTAAAAAGAGGTTCTGTGCAAACCAACATGATGAGTGTCCTCAACTCTGCACGTTGAATTTCTTAGCCAACTGGAAGGAGATGTCAGTTACAATCAAAGCTAGAACACAGTCCAGTGGCCTTACATGAAGCATTTGCAGCCTCCTGACTTGTCAACAGACTTTCTTGGGTTATAAATATTCCATATGTGTGGTGGCTGTGTTCCCTGTCAACTTGATTAAGCTGAAACTATTTTAATATAATTTTATTATTTTTGGCTGTGTTGGGTCTTCCTTACAGGCTTTCTCTAGTTGCAGAGAGCCAGGGCTACTCTCTAGTTGCAGAGCAGGAGTTTCTCAGCTCGCTGGCTTCTCGTTGTGGAGCACAGGCTCTAGGGCATGTTGGCTTCAGCAGCTGTGGTGCGGGCTCAGTAGCTGCCATTTCCGGGCTCTAGAACACAGGTTCAAAAGTTGTGGCACATCGGCTTAGAGGGATGTAGGATATTCCCAGATTAGGGATCAAACCCCTGTCTCCTGCAGCGGCAGACAGATTCTTTACCACTGAGCCACCAGGGAAGCCCTGAAACTATGTTTTGTGCAGTTCCTTCCCTGGGCTGTCTGGGCTGGGCTGGCCAGGCCACAGGAGTGGTCAGCCAGAGACCCAGGGGCAGTAAAGGAGTAGCCACTCCATCCGCAGCTGCACCTTCCCAGGTGCAGAGCACTGGCTCACCTGCGGGGAGGAGGCAGATATTTCCTTTGGGAGCAGGTGTGAGCACAGCCCTGTGGCAGAGGCACCTCCTTCCCTTCAGATCCTGGCACATCTGCTTATGTTCTTGCCTGCGTGCTTACTTGCAGCCACGTCAGTATACTCTCATCTTAACAAGGTTAGGTCTTCAAATCTGTGAATATGGGCTGTCTTTCCATTTAGGTATGTCTTTTTCAGTTTCTTTCAGCAATGTTTTCAACATTGTTCAGTCTTTTATTTTTATGCTATTGCAAATGAAATGGTCTTCATAATTTCCATTACAAATTCTTCATTGTTAGTGTATAGAAATGCTTCTGACTTCTGTGTGATGATTGTATCCTGCCCCTTTGCTGAATTAGGTTCTTAGTTCTAAAAGTTGTTTTTTGGCATTTTTAGGATTTTCTACATATAAGATCAGGTCACCAGTGAACAGAGATAAATTTTATTTCTTCCTTTCCAATTTGGGTAACTTTGATCCCCTTGCCTAATTCTTCTAAAACTTCCAATAATGGATTAAAGGAAGTGACAAAGTGGGCATCCTTATCTTACTGCTGATCTTCTGGGAAAAGCTTTCAGTCTTTCACTACTGAGAATGATATTAGATGTAGGGTTTTCAGATGTGGACTTTATGATATTGAGGAAGGCTCCTTTCATTCCTAGATTTTTAGTGTTTTTTAATCATGAAAGGGTGGTGAATTTGTCTAATGCTTTTACTGCACCAATTGGGACTACAATGTGATTTTTTTCTTCATCCTATTAATGTGGGTATCATGTGAACAGTCTGCATTCCTGGAATATGTCCCACTTGGTCATGGTGTACAGTCCTCTCACTATGCAGCTGACTTTAGCTTTCCAGTATTTTGTTGAGATCTTTTGCTTCAATATTCATGAGGGATGTTGGTCTGCAGTTTCGTCTTCTTGCACTGTCTTTTCAGGCTTTGATATCGGTGTAATGCTGACTTCATAACACCCATTAGAAAGTGTTCCCTCATCTTTAATTTTTTGGGAAAATTTGAGAGGACTGCATTAATTCTTCCCTAAATCCTTGGTAAAATTCACCAGTGAAGCCATCTTGATCTGGGGCTTTTCTTTGTTGGGAGATTTTTTTTTTTTTAATTACTGATTCAATCTTACTGGTTATAGGTCTATTCAGATTTTCTATTTCTTCATAATTGTTTCAGGAGATTGTGTGTTTCTAGGAATCTGTCCCTTTCATCTAGGTTATCTCACTTTAGTGTACAATTGTTGATGACAGTCTCTTATAATACTTATTTCTGTATAGTTCGTTATATACCCACTTTTATTTCTGATTTTAATCATGAAAAAAAGTAGTCTTTTTCTTAGTCAGTGTAGCTAAACATTTGTCAGTTTCAAGAAACATAAGCAGTCTTTTTCTTAGTCAATATAGCTAAGGGTTTGTCAGTTTCATTGATCCTCTCAAAGAACCACCATTTGATTACATTGATTTTCTTGATTGTTTTCTTATTCTCTGTTTTTCTCCACTCTAATCTTCATTGTTTGTTTCTTTCTACTAGCTTTGGGTTTAGTCTGTGCTTCCTTGCCTGGTTCCTTATGGTATAAGATTAGGTAATTAATTCAAGATCTTATTCTTTTTAATGTATATATTTAAAGCTATACATTTCCCTGTTTACACTGCTTTCACTGCATCCCATAAGTTTTCGTAGAATTGTATTCTTGGGAAATTAGAACATTTCCCTTGTGATTTCTCTTTTGATACACTGGTTAAGAGTGTATTGATTAACTTCTATATACTTGTGAATTATCCAGATTTTCTTCTGTTAATGATTTAAGTTTCATTTGTGATAAGAAAAGATACTTTTTATGGTTCTTATCTTTTAAAATTTATTTTAAAATTTGTTTTGTGACAGATGCTCATCCTGGAAACTGTTCCATGTGCACTTGAGAAAACCGTGGGTGATACTGTTGCTGAGTCAGTGTCCAACTTGTCCATATTATTGCTTGGTCCTCAATTTCTTTCCCAATCTTCTGCTTCATGGTTGTTTCCGTTATCAGAAGTGGGGTGCCAACGACTCCAACTGTTATGCAGAACTGCTTATTTCTGCTTTTAAGACTCGAAGGAGGAGCTAGTGATGTAAGCTTGGAGTTTATTCAAAGAATGAGGGGGAAGATGGCCACCTCTCCTGCCCCATTTTTCCTCTGGTTGTAAAAGTGTAGCCCAGTAAGTTCTTGGGAGGTCTTCTGCCTGCTTGCTCATATCCTTCACAAGAATCCTATACTGACAAATCCACTTCTTACCTCTCATTTTGTCTCTGACCAAATTCCTTCTGTGTTTAGACATAAAGAACCTAAGCTTCATTAAGCTGAGACCAGCTGTGTGGTTTCAGTTGGAACCAGAAGACTGATGATTAACATTCCTGAAACATCACCCTGTGACCTCACCATTAGTCAGAAGAATGTACCTGAGCTGGTCCTACACCCCCTGAGACCCTCACCCCAGTTGTTGCCTTAAAAACTTCCCTGGAAGTTCTTGGGGTGTTCAAGTCTTTCTAGCACCAGCTGCTTATTCTCCTTGCTTGGCGCCTATGACTAAATTCTGTACTTTTCTTCACCACAACCAGGTAGACTGGCTTTGGCGATCACCAGGAGAGCAAACCTGAGTTTGGCTTGGTAGCATGAGGATTAATTTAGGCTGATTATGTTTAAGGCCCTGAAGACTCAGGAAGAACCTTTGACCTTTCCCCTAACTGCCTAAGGATGTGGACAGAAGATATTATTCTAGAAGAGTCTTGGAAGCAGTGGCAAATGACCAGAGAAGAAAATGTCTTGATAATATGATAAATATTAATATTTTAAAGCCTTTAAAATTGTACTTCTGAAAACTGGGTAGAAAAAGAATGTTTTACTGAAAGTAGTAAAATAATATGTAGGATGGAAGAGCAGTGATTGAGAAGTATGTTTATGTGAACGGTGTATAAGAAACTAAAAATAGATGTGTCTGCTGTCTCAGATAGTAAAGAATTTGCCTGCAATGCAGGAGACCCAAGTTTGATCCCTGGGTCAGGAAGATCCCCTGACGAAGGGAATGGCAACCCATTCCAGTATTCCTGCCTGGAGAATCCCTTTGACAGAGAAGCCTGGCGGGCTACAGTCCATGGGGTCCCAAAGAGTCAGACATGATTGATTAGCACTTTCACTTTCAAAGTAATAGTCATGAATAAATTATTATAGAATTATTAACAAAATATTTTATCTTTTTTAAAAAGAAGGAATTTAGATATCTAAGAAATTTATGACTTTATGTCAGATCCTCTCTTTCAGAGTTCTTTGTAACCCTGAGTCCACTCCCTACTTTTAGCATGCATAGTTCATGTTATTTCAGTGGTTGTCCATTCTTTCCAGTTATGGACTTAAAACTTTAAATGTTATCAATGTTCCTAAGAATCTCCTTCATAGTGAGAAAATAACACACTGGAGTTAAGAACAAATTCCATCTGTATTACCTTAAGTTTTCATTATCTCCTGTTTATTTAGACTTAAGAATACTCCAGTTGCTGAATGAGAGGAGGGAGAATGCATACAGTAAATTTGAACTTAACACCATGACACCAATCACTGTTCTAACAAACTGGAGGAGACCTGAGAGCACCCACCATTGGGGTGCAAGTGCTTACTTGTGGAGCTTGGGGCTTGAACAGTCAGCTCACAGTAGATGGTGAAGGATGAATCTACTCTCACCCCACAGCTCTGCCTGCTTGGACACTCCAGAAAGGATGCTCTAACCCAAGGATGGTTGGAATGGGCAGCAGAAACATGCAGACCCACCCCTGGGGGGCTGCTCTCAGCAGAGCACAGCCAGCTTCCAAATCACAAGTGATGGGCTCTCATCAGCCTGACTGAAAACAGGTGAGCATCAGGATGCACTTGCAACACACTGCAAGGAGCCAGCAGGGAGGATGTTCAGTTGCACTGTACTGGGAGGAAAGGGGTCCATGCAGGAGCAATGGCTGGGGGACAGACCCAGAACTGACTGTGAATCTACACTGTTGGAGACAGTGAGAGAGCACATGGACCATACGTGAAAGAGCAGAGAGGAGAGGAGAAGACCAAGAGGCAAGCATGGGAGATAAGGAAGCAGGCATGGGAACAGACAATGTGGAACCTTCTAGTCCACTGCAGGAACCTTAGCCGAGGACAAGGAAAGCCATTGTTAAGGTTTTTACAAAATGTTTTTTTTTTTTCAAGAGCAGTCTAGGTTCGTAGCACAACTGAGTGATTTTCCATATACCTCCCTGCCCTACCCTGCATAGTCCCCCGACCCCGCCTCCGTTATCAACATCCTTGACAAGATGGTAAACTTGTCATAATTAATAAATGTACACTGAAACACCATAATCACCCAAGTCCACAGTTTATATTAGGGTTCACTCTTGGTGTTGTAACTCCATGGGTTGGATGAATGTATGACACAAATCCACCACTACAGAATCATACAGAGTAATCTCGCTGCCCTAAAGTCCTCTGTTTATCTATCCCTACCTCTCCCATTACTTTGAGCAACCACCCATCTTTTTATGGACTCCATACTCTTGACTTTCAGAAGGTTAACCAGTATGTAACCTTTTTCAGATTACCTTCTTTCACCTAATATGCAGTAATATGCATTTAAGTTTCTTCCAAGATTTCATAGCTCATTTTTTTAAAGCACTGAATAGTATTCCATTGTCTACATACATCACAGTTTATGTATCCATGCACCTAGTAACATTGGTTGCTTCCAAGTTTCGGCAATCATGAAGAAAGCTACTATAAATATTAATGTGGTTTCAAGTGAACATAAGTTTTCAGGTCCTTTGGGTAAATATCAAGAAGCAACTACTGGATTATATATATAAGAATATGTTCAGTTTTGTAGGAAACTGCCAAACTTCTTCCAAAGTGATTGCACTATTTTTCATTGCTACCTGCAATTAATGAGAAGTCCCCTTGCTCTACATCCTCACTGGCATTTGGTGCTGTTAGGGCTCTGGGTTTTGGTGATAGAAGGGAATGGGAAACCACTTCGGTATTCTTACCTTGAGAACCCCATGAACAGTATGAAAAGGCAAAATGGTAGGATACGGAAAGAGGTACTCCCCAGGTCAGTAGGTGCCCAATATGCTACTGGAGGTCAGTGGAGAAATAACTCCAGAATGAAGGGATGGAGCCAAAGCAAAAACAATACCCAGCTGTGGATGTGACTGGTGATAGAAGCAAGGTCTGATGCTGTAAAGAGCAATATTGCATAGGAATCTGGAATGTCAGGTCCATGAATCAAGGCAAATTGGAAGTGCTCAAACAGGAGATGGCAAGAGTGAACATCGACATTTCTAGGAAGCAGCAAACTAAAATGGACTAGAATGGGTGAATTTAACTCAGATGACCATTATATCTACTACTGCGGGCAGGAATCCCTCAGAAGAAATGGAGTAGCCATCATGGTCAACAAGAGAGTCTAAAATCCATTCCTTGGATGCAATCTCAAAACGACAGAATGATCTCTGTTCGTTTCCAAGGCAAACCATTCAATATCATGGTAATCCAAGTCTATGCCCCAACCAGTAATGCTGGAAAAGCTGAAGTTGAACGGTTCTATGAAGACCTACAAGACCTTTTAGAACTAACACCAAAAAAAGATGTCCTTTTCATTATAGGGGACTTGAACGCATAAGTAGGAAGTCAAGAAACACCTGGAGTAACAGGCAAATTTGGCCTTGGAATGCAGAATGAAGCAGGGCAAAGACTAATAGAGTTTTGCCAAGAAAATGCACTGGTCACAGCAAACACCCTCTTCCAACAACACAAGAGAAAACTCTACACATGGACATCACCAGACGGTCAACACCGAAATCAGACTGATTATATTCTCTGCAGCAAAAGATGGAGAAGCTCTATACAGTCAACAAAAACAAGACCAGGAGCTGACTGTGGCTCAGATCTATACAGTCAACAAAAACAAGACCAGCAGCTGACTGTGGCTCAGATCATGAACTCCTTATTACCAAATTCAGACTGAAATTGTAGAAAGCAAGGAATATCGCTAGACTGTTCAGGTATGACCTAAATCAAATCCCTTACGATTATATAGTGGAAGTGAGAAATAGACTTAAGGGCCTAGATCTGATAGATAAGAGTGCCTGATGAACTATGGAATGAGGTTCGTGACACTGTACAGGGGACAGGGATCAAGACCATCCCCATTGAAAAGAAATGCAAAACAGCAAAATGGCTGTCTGGGGAAGCCTTGCAAATAGCTGTGAAAAGAAGAGAAGTGAAAAGCAAAGGAGAAAAGGAAACATATAAGCATCTGAATGCAGAGTTCCAAAGAATAGCAAGAAGAGATAAGAAAGCCTTCTTCAGCGATCAATGCAAAGAAATAGAGGAAAAGAAAAGAACAGAATGGGAAAGACTAGAGATCTCTTCAAGAAAATTAGAGATACCAAGGGAACATTTCATGCAAAGATGGGTTTGATAAAGGACAGAAATGGTCTGGATCTAAGAGAAGCAGAAGATATTAAGAAGAGATGGCAAGAATACACAGAACTGTACAAAAAGATCTTCATGACCAAGATAATCACAATGGTGTGATCACTCATCTAGAGCCAGACATCCTGGAATGTGAAGTCAAGGGGGCCTTAGAAAGCATCACTATGAACAAAGCTAGTGGAGGTGATGGCATTCCAGTAGAGCTATTTCAAATCCTGAAAGATGATGCTGTGAAAGTGCTGCACTCAGTATGCCAGCAAATTTGGAAAACTCAGCAGTGGCCACAGGACTGGAAAAGGTCAGTTTTCATTCCAATCCCAAAGAAAGACAATGCCAAAGAATGCTCAAACTACTGCACAATTGCACTCATCTCACATGCTAGTAAAGTAATGGTCAAAATTCTCCAAGCCAGGCTTCAGCAATACATGAACCGTGAACTTCCTGATGTTCAAGCTGGTTTTAGAAAAAGCAGAGGAACCAGAGATCAAATTGCCAACATCCATTGGATCATGGAAAAAGCAAGAGAGTTCCAGAAAAACATCTCTTTCTGCTTTATTGACTATGCCAAAGCCTTTGACTGTGTGGATCACAATAAACTGTGGAAAATTCTGAGAGATGGGAATACCAGACCACCTGACCTGCCTCTTGAGAAATCTGTATGCAGGTCAGGAAGCAATAGCTAGAACTGGACATGGACCAACAGACTGGTTCCAAATAGGAAACGGAATATGTCAAGGCTGTATATTGTCACCCTGCTTATTTAACTTCTATGCAGAGTACACCATGAGAAACGCTTGACTAGAAGAAACACAAGCTGGAATCAAGATTGCTGGGAGAAATATCAATCATCTCAGATATGCAGATGACACCACCCTTATGGCAGAAAGTGAAGAGGAACTAAAAAGCCTCTTATGAAAGTAAGAGGAGAGTGAAAAAGTTGGCTTAAAGCTCAACATTCAGAAAACGAAGATCATGGCATCCGGTCCCATCACTTCATGGGAAATAGACGGGGAAACAGTTGAAAACAGTGTCAGACTTTATTTGGGGGGCTCCAAAATCACTGCAGATAGTGACTGCAGCCATTAAATGAAAAGACGCTTACTTCTTGGAAGAAAAGTTATGAGCAACCTAGATAGTATATTCAAAAGCAGAGACATCACTTTGCTAAGGTCCGTCTAGTCAAGGCTATGGTTTTTCCAGTAGTCATGTATGGATGTGAGAGTTGGACTGTGAAGAAGGCTGAGCGCTGAAGAATTGATGCTTTTGAACTGTGGTGTTGGAGAAGACTCTTGAGAGTCCCTTGGACTACAAGGAGATCCAACCAGTCCATTCTGAAGGAGATCAACCCTGAGATTTCTTTGGAAGGAATGATGCTAAAGCTGAATCTCCAGTACTTTGGCCACCTGATGCGAAGTGTTGACTCATTGGAAAAGACTCTGATGCTGGGAGGGATTGGGGGCAGGAGAAGGGGACGACAGAGGATGAGATGGCTGGATGGCATCACTGACTCAGTGGATGTGAGTCTGCGTGAACTCTGGGAGTTGGTGATGGACAGGGAGGCCTGGTGAGCTGCGATTCATGGGGTTGCAAAGAATCGGACACGACTGATCGACTGAACTGAACTGAAAAGGTGGGTAGCAACATCTCACTGCTCTTTTAGTTTGCCTCTCCCTGATGACACATGTTGTGGAGCATCTTCTCATGTGCCTACTTGCTATTAGTATTTCTTCTTTGTTGAGGGGTCTGCTAGGATCTCTAGCTCATTTTTAAACTAGGTTGTTTGTTTTCTTATTGTTGAATTTTAAAAGTTGTTATATTTTGGATAACAGTTCTTTATCAGATGGGTCTTTTATAAATATTTCTCCTGCCTGTGGCTTGCCTTTACATTCTTTTGACAGTGTTTTTGCAAAGAAGAAAAATTTTAATTGTACTTAAGTCCAGCTTATCAGTTCTTTTATGGATGGTGCCCTCAGGGTCCTATCTAAAAAGTCATTGCCAAATCCATTGCCATCTAGGCCTTTCCCCAGTTAACTTCAGGAATTTTATAGTATTGCATTATATACTTCAGTCTGTGATACATTTCATTTTTGTGAAGGACATAAGGTCTGTGTCTAGATTTTTTTTTTTTTGCATCTAAATGTTCAGTTGTCCAAGTACCATTTGTTGAAAAGACTCTCTTTCCTCCATTGTACTGCCTCTGCTGTCTGTCAAAGATCAGCTAACTCTATTTCTAGAGGTCTAGTTATAGGATGGCTATTCTGTTCCAATGACCAGTTCTTTCACCAAAATGATTTTATCTTGAATATTGCATCTTCATAGTAATTCTTGAATTTAAGCAGTGTCAGTCCACTAATTTTGTTCTTCTTTAATATTGTGTTGGCTACCCTGGATCTTTGCCTCTCTAAACCGCAGAATCAGCTTGTCCACATTCACAAACTAACTTACCAGGATTTTGATGGGGATCACATTGAAACTAATTTGGAAAGAACTGACATCTTGACAATACTGTCTTCCAATCCATGAACAGGAGATGTCTCTCCACTTATTTAGTTCATGGGGTCGAGAAGAGTCAGACACGACTGAGTGACTGAACTGAACTGAACTGAACTATGTTAGTATTATGTTTTTAACTTCAAGTTGCAGTTGATCATTGCTTATATATGAGAAACTGATAGACTTTTGTATGATAACTTTGTATCCTGCAACCTGGCTATAATCAATTATTAGTTCCAGAAGATATTTTTATTTTTCAGATTTTTTACACAGAAAATCATGTCATTGGCAAATAGTTTATTTCTTTGGTTTCCAGTACAATGTTGAAACTGATCAAGGATTGAAATGATGTCCCTTGCACTGCAAGGCAGATTCTTAACCACTGGACCACCAGGCAAGCCCTTCCTCTATTCCTAGTTTACTGACAGTTTTTGTCATGAATGAGTCTTGAATTTCATCATATGCTTTTCTGTATTTACTGATATGATCATATGTTTTTTGTTTTTAACCTGCTGATATCATGAACTGTATTAATTGATTCTGAATGTTGAAATAGCTTTGTATCCGTGAGATAAATCCTGCTGCTGCTACGTCACTTCAGTCGTGTCCGACTCTGTGAGACCCCATAGACGGCAGCCCACCAGGCTCCCCATCCCTGGAATTCTCCAGGCAAGAACACTGGAGTGGGTTGCCATTTCCTTCTCAATGCATGAAAGTGAAAAGTCAAAGTGAAGTCGCACAGTCGTGTCTGACCCTCAGCAACCCCTTGGACTGCAACCTACCAGGCTCCTCTGTCCGTGAGATTTTCCAGGCAAGATTACTGGAGTGGGGTGCCACTGCCTTCTCCGGAGATAAATCCTACTTGGTTGCAATGTGTAATTCTTTTTATATATTACTGAATCTATCTGCAAATATTTTGTTGAAGATTTTCTATCTATGTTAAAGAGACAGATCACAGTTTTCTTATGTCTTTGGTTTTGGTGGTAAGCTAATGTTGACCTCCTAAAATGAGGTCAAACATATTTGTTTTCTCTGAAACAGACTGTAGTGAATTGGTGTAATTTTTCCATTAAATATTTGATAGAATTTACCAGTGAACACATCTGTACCCGGTGCTTTGTTTTGAAAGGTGATTAATTATTAATTTATCTTCTTCAATATACATAGACCTATTCATACAATCTGTTCTGTCTGCAAGCTTTGGTAGACTATACCTTTCAAGGAATTGATACATTTCATCTGGGTTGTCAAATGTGGGGCATAGATTTGTTTATACTATTCTTTTATTAGGGTTTCTCTGGTGGCTGAGACCGTAAAGAATCTGCCTGCAATACAGGAGACCCAGGTTTAACCCCTGGGTTTGGAAGATCCCCTGGAGAAGGGAATTGCTACTCACCCAGTATTCTTGCCTGGAGAATTCCATGGACAGAGGAGCCTGTTGTTAAATTTCCTTTTAAGTAATGCTTTCACTGTATCTCACAAATTTGTTAAGTTGTGTTTTCACTTATTTAAAAAGCTTTACAGCAATCCCAGGAATTCCCTGGCAGTCTAGTGGTCAGGATTCAGGGCTTTCATTTCCAGGGTCTGTATTCAATTCCTGGTTGGGGAACTATGATCCCACAAGCCTCACAGAGTGGCAAAGAAAAAAAAAAAAAGCTTTCTCACAATCACTATCAAAACACCAATGGTGTTTTTCAAAGAACTAGAATATTTCTAAAATTTGTAGAGAAACAATAAAGACCCTGAATAGCTAAAGCAATTTTGAGAAAGAAGAACAGAGCTGGAGGCAGCATGCTTCCAGCCTTCAGACTACACCACAGAACTACATTAATCAAAACAGTATGATAGCATCATTCAGTCCTCACCCCTCAGCTGATGATGAGGCAGCTGAGATCTACAGAGGCCCGAACAGTCAGATAATGCTGAAGACAGAGCTAGTCCAGATCTAACAACTCCTATTAGATGAGCTGTGTGGAACACACCAGTGCATTCCCTTTCTCCTGGACTGTCTGCTTCCTCCTCCACCCCTAACCCAGGGTGCACAAGGTAAAAGCACTAACAAACACCATTGACTTACCAGGAGGCTGATGTACAGATGCTTCTGTCAAAACAGTTAGTCCAAATAAACATTTTGACAAGCATCCCTGCCCTCCCAAAAAAACCATAAACAGGACGAAATGGGCACAAACACAGGCACACAGATCAATGGGACAGAAAAGCCAGTAATAAACCCACGCACTTAGGGTCAATTAATCTACAACAGAGAAGGCAAGAATATAACTGCTTATTGTTATTGTACATTAGCTCATCTTATAATAACCATTACTATATGTCAAAAAGTTCACTGACTCCCAAAATATATGGAGACAGAATAGCACACTTCTAAATAACAGCAAAGATAAAAAAATCTCAAGAGAAATTTACAAAATTTATTTTAAATTTAGGCAGAGTTGATTTACTAGTTTCAGGTGTACAACATAGTGATTCTAAATTTTTGTTATACTCCATTTAAAGTTATTATAAAATACTGGCTATATTTCCTGTCCTGTCCTTATAGTTTATTTTATACATAGTAGCTTGTACCTCTTAATCCATTCCCCCTATCTTGCCCCTCCTCCTTCCTTCTCACCACTGGTACCTACTAGCTTATTCTCTACATCTGAGAGTTTGTTTCTGTTTTGTAATATCTATTTCCTTGTTTAATTTTTAAATTCCACATAGAAGTGAAAACATTTGAGTATTTGTCTTTGTCTCACTTCACTTAGTGTAATGCCCTCCAGGTTCTTGACAGTGGTCAAATTTCATTAAAAAATGATTTATTTGGCTGTGTCAGATCTTAGTTGTGGAGAAAGAAATGGCAACCCACTCCAGTGTTCTTGCCTGGAGAATCCCAGGGACAGAAGCGCCTGGTGGGCTGTGGTCTATGGGGTCGCACAGGGTCGGACACGACTGACCTGACTTAGCAGCAGCAGCAGGTCTTAGTTGTGGCACAAGGGCTCTAGAGCACGTGGGTTCAGTACTTGCAGCACACAGGCTTAGTTGCCCCTTGACATTTAAGATCTTAGTTCCCTGACCAGAGACTGAACTGCATCTCCTGAATTAGAAGGTGGATTCTTAACCACTGACCACCAGGAAAGTCCCATAATCTCATTCTTTTTAAAGGGTAATATTTCATTGCACACATATTCTGCATTTTTATCCATTCATCTGTTGATGGACACTTAGGTTGCTTCCATATCTTGGCTACTATTAAGAGTGTATTAGCTTCCTATTGCTGCATAACATATTATCCCAAAATGTCCTTGCTCAAAACACTAACCATTTGTTATCTCAATTTTTAAGGGTCAGGAATGGGGTGACCAGATGGGTTCCTCTGTCTCAAGGTCTCTAGCAGAGTAACCATTAAGATGTTGGGGCAGGGTGAAGACCTGACTGGGGAGGATCTGCTTTAAAGCTCACGCCATGTTTGTTGACAAGATTCAGCTCCTCAGGCTGTAGAACTGAGCTCCTTACATCGTCAAGTTTATTGATCAGAGACTGATCTCAATTCCTTGC
The DNA here is from genome assembly GCA_917880005.1 of Nanger dama. Classification (NCBI taxonomy): domain Eukaryota; kingdom Metazoa; phylum Chordata; class Mammalia; order Artiodactyla; family Bovidae; genus Nanger; species Nanger dama. The sequence goes on from CAKJTW010000075.1 coordinate 4,544,887, forward strand.
CATGCAGGCTTCTCTATAAGGCAGGTGTCATAACTGAGAGCTGGCTTCCCTCAAAGGGAGGACTGGAGCAAGGGACAGCAACGCATGCAATCTAATTATTTTTGGCCCAGACCAGGGCTGTGGGATCTTAGTTCTGTTAGTTCTCCACCAAGGTTCCAACCCAAGGCCGCTGGCAGTGAAAGAGCTGAGTACCAACCACTGGACTGCGGGAATTCCCGCGATCTAGTCTTCTAAAACAAAATTTTCGGAAGTGATTACCTCCGCCACCCCACCTCCCCACGTTTCTGTTATTTTATTCAATGGAGGCTGGTCAGTAAACCCAGCGCACACACAAAGCGACAGGATTATAAAGAACAAGACAGGAAAGCCAAAAGGGGAGCCACGATAGAGTTTTCCATCAGAGTGAAAAGTAAAGTAACGGAGCGCCCAGCAGTGTCACTTCACATTAGGGGGTAGCTGGGACCAACTCGGAAGCAGCAGCAGCTGACACTTCACGTTGGGAACTAAGACTAGGGCCTGTCTTCTCCCCAGGACTCGGTCATGCTAAGGCATGGGTAAATGAGTGCGCAGGATGGAAAGAAGAGGTCGATCCCGCAGGGACCACTGCCCTGCGCAGAACAAGCCCCACTCGAGCCGGGAGCTCCGGCCTCGGGGAGAGATCGGCGAGCCCCAGGGAAGTCTTATCCTCGGGGGTCGTCCTGGCTGTCACCGCCGGGAACCGCCCCGTGCCATCGGCTGCCCAAGCCCCGTGGGCACCTCAGCCCTCCAGACGGAGTCATGCTCCCTAATCACTCAGAAACGGAAAGAGCTTTCTAGAGTCACAGACAGACTTGAATCATGTTTCTCCAGCATGCCTATCTCAAAAGAAAATATGAATACGGCGGCTTAATTCTAAGGTCTCTTTAAACAGTCTGTCACTCTGCAGAACCGTCAACGCCCCGGTCAGGGCCTCATTTCCACAAACACTTGGTGTCCCTCAACACAGACGCCACCCTCTCCCAGACAGAGGACAGCCCTCTGGGCGGCGCTCGCGCACCCGCTTCGACGCACGCCTGTGATGTTGGCGCCGGGGGGGCGGTGGGTAGCTCCCGGAGCACTAGCCCCTCACAAAGCATTGTCGCCTCACGCTCTTGCTCTTTCATGTTGACTGACTCAAGTCTGTTCCATGATCTTAGCTTTCAACCTTTCCCTCGGAGTTAGCGGCTCCGTCTCAGGAAGTCAGAAGCCGCAGGGCGGGGCCGCGGTGACGCACCGGAAACCGAGGAGAGGGAGCCTGGAGCCGGAAGCCGCGGGGCGGGCGGTGGCGCTCCCGGAAGTGGCGCGAACGTCGCGTGCGTCTGAGCGGTGCGTCGGGCTGCAGGAGAAGATGGCGGTCTCCACAGGTCGGTTTTTTGCCCGGCTGCCTGCTTTTCCACCCCGACCCACGCGGCTTCTCATCTTTCATCTGGCGACCGGCCTGGCTGTGTGAGAGAAGACACAGTACGGCCCCTCGACCGCCAGACTTCCTGCGTAGGGCAGGCGGAGCAGGGAGGGTCCTGGCGACCGTCCGGGCGGCGGTCGTGCCCCGCGTCGGCTGCGCGCCTGGGGGCTGGGCTGGGCCGGGCTCGCTGGGGGTCCGGCTGGCGGTGCAGGATCCGGCTGACGGGGTCCCGCGGGTGATACGGGAGCGAGGACAGGAGTCTGGGGCGGTCCGCTGTCCACTCGGCGCGCGATGGCTCGTGTGGGGGTCGTGGATGGAGCGAATCGGATCCTCGGGCTCGCCCTAACGTGGGCGGAGGGCCCATTCTTACCTGACTGAATGCGTGTTGTCTGTCTCCCTTGAGTGGGTAACTGCGGGCCCGACTAAGTAAAAGCATCGAGCGAGGTGAACGCTCATTGAAGAAAAAACGACTTCTTAGATTAGCTTTTCAACTCTGCTATTGAATACAATTTTGGTTTCCTGTAAGCACAGATTTTGAAATTAGATGTTAACACTGAGGTTTTAGAAATTTGACTATTTAAAAATGTTAAAAATGTTGAAAGCTGTATTAACCTAAAACCTTAGTACGTACGGTCTTTCGTTTTTCTGATAGTTACTGAAACCAGACTAGAGAACAGTGTGGTTTTGTATTTCTTGCCATCATTGCACGAATTTTCGTTAAATGGAATACTTCATTGCATGTTGGGATTGGTGCTTTCAAGGTAGTACCTTTCTAGCTACCTTTTAATTAAAAATTGCGTCTTTTGTGTGTCTGTTCCGTGCAGGTGTCAGGATAAGCTGTTTACCGATTTTAGCATTGCGGAACTATTTCACGCTTAGGGTCAGACCTGTCTTGGTAAAGCATAGGTGATTTAAAAAGTGACGTTTTAGTGTTGAAACTCTGTTGTTGTCCTTGCTATTTGAAATCGAGTGTGCTCATGAATGGGGCCATGTCTTTTTAAGACTTGTGCATCTTATCTTTAGGTTCTTGAAAAATTAGTAATAAAATGGTATATTTTAACTTGATAGTTTTCATTTTGTAGATTTCATTTTTAAAACACAGTTTTTCTCCCTGAACCATTTTACATATGAAAGAGTGTGGAAATATTTTGACAAAAACGATGATTAGGTTATATTAATGGCAGATACTTCTGGGTAACAACATTTAAGTCATTTTGGGAAGTTGATATGAATTATAAAGAAGTTGCCGAGAGATTATTAACATATTTTGTTGTACATCTGAAGCTTGAGTTTTATAGTTTATATTTCAGCATTCCAGTTGTTACATTTACACTGATTTTATGTTTGTGAGTTTTGAAATCTTAGCATAATTAGGAAGAATAACTGTTAGACTGTTAGTTGATGTTTTCTTAGACCCTGAAACTTGTTTTGACACTGTTGCTGAAAATTGTGGTCAATATCATATTTATTCTTCTGTGTTTTGTAACCTTGACAGTATTATCTAGCATGGGGAGAGAGGAGTGCAGAAGCAGTTTTAGGCTATGTTTTGTAAATAACTATTTTTAAATTATGTTTTCGCTTAGTTATCCTTTGGTATTGCTTGCTTCTTGGTAGCAAGGGAGGGAAACAGTACCTGTTTGTGAAATAAATATGATAAAGCTTGAAATTTAAAATAGATGAGCTAGATGGATGTGCTGTACATGTTTTTTATTTAAGCCAAATTAATGTAAAAATAACTGTTTGGCCAAAAAAAAAAAAACACAGATTTTTTAAAAATCTTACTTAAAGCATTTTATTTTAACATGTATTATTTAAGTCATATGCTTTTACACTTGCTGTTACTAAGAAGAAAAATTGGGAAGAATTTTAATTAGATTTGAGACTTCCTAGGGGGTGCTAGTGGTAGAGACTGCCTGTCAATGCAGGAGACATAAGAGACTCAGGTTCGATCCCTGGGTCTGAAAGAATCCCTAGAGGAGGGCATGGCAACCCATTCTAGTATTCTTGCCTGGAGAATCCCTTGGACAGAGGAGCCTGGCAGGCTACAATTCATAGGATCACACAGAGTCCGACATGACTGAAGCGACTTGGTACTAATTAGACTGAGACCTCTAAACTGGAAAATACTTTGCCATACCACTTGGTTCTCTTGTTTTGCAGTTGAGAAGACTGAGGCCTAAGGAAGTATGGCAATAGTCCAGATCAGAATTCAGATGTTGTACTCAGTGTGGAATTATGAATTTGGAATAGTCCTGAAATAAGGAATCTTACTTCCTTTGAGACTTGAGAATGGCTTTCATCCTTCTCTTCTCTCTGCAGGTTCCTGTCTCAGACTGTCTAGTGCTTCTCATGGACAGAAGTAGGGCCGTGGTGGAGACTCCACTGGCTAGGTTTCCCTTTCCCAAGAGACAGTCACCTCTGGGAATCAAGATAATTTCATAGGGCATGACTCTACAGAATAGACATTTGTTAGTATATTTAGATGTGTGATTCAAAAATTTAATCTCAAGGAGGCAGCTCTACTACAGGCTTTGTTGTCTGTGAATTGAGTGAGCCGTGTGGTGAACCACCACCTGCAGATGAGAGATGTGGCATGTGGCCGCTGGTCGGGATTGCTTGGCAGTTACTCACATAGTGACTTGTGGACAGAGAGTAGCAGCCGTGTATACTCTGTGCGTTTACTCACATTGTGTGTGCCCTGGAGACTGGAGTCCGAGTTCTCTTGCTGGTCTTGTGGACAGAAAAGTAGCAGCCATGTGTTCTCTGTGCGCTTATCTCCCCTGGAGACTGGAGTCCAAACCCTTTGTTGGGGGATTGGCGTTTAAATCGTGGTAACTGAAAGTCACGCATATGGAAACCATGAAAAGCATAGATTGCCCATATGTGGAGACATCCACTTAGCAAGTATTTGGGGAGCTTTTTGACCCAAAGCTTCAAAATTGATATAACAGAATAAATGGAATGAAACCTAGCATTTTAAAGTTTGTTTTAAAAGTAATTGACTGTTTGAAAAGAGCCAGTATATTTATAAGATGTTTAAGATACTGTGAGATGGCACTGCAAGACTGGATTCGGGAGTGTGTTCTTGTTTACAAGGGCTCCACTGACTTGTGTTAAAGTGGATGTTATTTTCAGTTTAAGTTGTAACTCAGCAAAATTTCAGACCACAGAAGGGGAGAAATTCTTAGGGCTTTGTATAGGTGCTTACATACACTGGAATAATAGTTCTCATGGAAAGTACATTATGAATCATCTAGGCTCTAGCCAAGTTCATTTTATAGATGAATAGTGAATATATAGATATAAAATGAGTTTCCCAAGATTATTTAGCTTGATGTTGATTCCAAACTAGTTTCTTGATTTCAGCTTTTTGGTGCCGCTTCTGTATCACACTGTATTCTATAAGCTTGGTTGCTGCATATAAATGAAATCATACAGCATCTGTCGTTTTCTGTGTGGCTTATTTCACTTCAGTCAGTTCAGTTGCTCAGTTATGTCTGACTCTTTGCGACCCCATGGACTGCAGCACACCAGGCCTCCCTGTCCATCACCAACTCCTGGAGCTTGCTCAAACTCCTGTCCATCATCAAGTTGGTGATGCCACCCAACCATCTCATCTTCCATTGTCCCCTTCTCCTCTTGCCTTCAGTCTTTCCCAGGATCAGAGTCTTTTCCAGTGAGTTAGTTCTTCGCATCAGGTGGCCAAAGATTGGAGCTTCAGCTTCAGCATCAGTCCTTCCAATGAATATTCCGGACTGATTTCCTATAGGATTGACTGATTTGATCTCCTTGCGGTCCAAGGGACTCTGAAGAGTCTTCTCCAACACCACAGTTCAAAAGCATCAGTTCTTCAGCACTCAGCTTTCTTTATAGTCCACCTCTCACATTCATAACCACTGGAAAAACCATAGCTTTGACCGGACAGACCTTTGTTGGCAACGTAATGTCTCTGCCTTTTTTTTTTTTTTTAATTTTATTTTTACTTTATTCTACGTTACAGTCCTGTATTGGTTTTGCCATACATTGACATGAATCAGCCACAGGTGTACACGATCTCCCAGTGCTGAAGCCCCCTCCCACCTCCCACCCCATATCATCTCTCTGGATCATCCCGTGCACCAGCCCCAAGCATCCTGTATCCTATATTGAACATAGACTGGCACTTCGTTTCTTACATAATAGTATACATGTTTCAATGCCATTCTCCCAAGTCATCCCACCCTCTCCCTCTCCCTCAGAGGCCAAAAGTCCGTTCTATACCTCTGTGTCTCTTTCGTTGTCTCACATACAGGGCCATCATTACTATCTTTCTAAATTCCATATATATGTGTCAATATACTGTATTGGTGTTTTTCTTTCTGGCTTACTTCACTCTGTATAATCAGCTCCAGTTTCATCCATCTCAATAGAACTGCTTCAAATTTATTCTTTTTAAGGGCTGAGTAATACTCCATCGTGTATATGTACCACAACTTTCTTATCCATTCATCTGCTGATGGACATCTAGATTGTTTCCGTGTCCTGGCTATTATAAACAATGCTGCAGTGAACATTGGGGTACATGTATCTAAAAATATGGAACGCTTCACGAATTTGCGTGTCATCCTTGCACAGGGGCCATGCTAATCTTCTCTGTATCGTTCCAGTTTTAGTATATGTGCTGCCAAGCGAGCACTGTCTCTGCTTTTTAATATGCTATCTAGGTTGGTCATAGCTTTTCTTCCAAGGAGCAAGCGTCTTTTAATTTCATGGCTGCAGTCACCATCTGCAGTGATTTTGGAGCCCAAGAAAATAGTCTGTCACTGTTTTCTACTGTTTCCTCATCTATTTGCCATGAAGTGATGGGACCAGACGCTATGATCTTCATTTTCTGAATGTTGAATTTTAAGCCAGCTTTTCACTCTCCTCTTTCACTTTCGTCAAGAGGCTCTTTAGTTCTTCGCTTTTTGCCATGAGGGTGGTATCATCTGCATATCTGAGGTTATTGATATTTCTCCCGGCAATCTTGAATCCAGCTTGTGCTTCATCCAGCACAGGATTTTGCATTATGTGCTCTGCATTTAAGTTAAATAAGCAGACAACATACAGCCTTAACATACTCCTTTCCCAGTTTGGAACCAGTGTGTTGTTCCATGTCCAGTTCTAATTATACTGTTGAAGCCTCGCTTGGAGAAGCTTATTTCACGTCGCATGATACTATGTAGGTCCATCCATGTTGCAATGGCAAGATTTCATTCTTTTTTATGTCTGAGTAGTGTGGTGGTGGTGGAGAAGGCAATGGCAGCCCACTCCAGTACTCTTGCCTGGAAAATCCCACGGATGGAGGAGCCTGGTAGGCTGCAGTCCATGGATTTGCGAAGAGTCAGACACGACTCAGTGACTTCACTTTAACTTTTCACTTTCATGCATTGGAGAAGGAAATGGCAACCCACTCCAGTATTCTTGCCTGGAGAATCTCAGGGATGGGGAAGCCTGGTGGGCTGCCATCTGTGGGGTCGCACAGAGTCGGACACGACTGAAGCGACTCCAGCAGCAGCAGCAGCAGCAGTGTTGTGGTGTGTGTGTATGCCTGCCACATTTTCTTCAGTCATTCATGTATTGATGGGAACTTAGGTTGCTTCCACATCTTGGCTATTGTACATGATGCTGCAATAAATATAAGGATATATGTATCTTTTTAAAACAGTGTTTTTGTTCTCTTCCATTAAATACCCAGGAGTAGAATTGTTAAATTATATGGTAGTTCTATTTTTAATTTTTGAGGCATCTCTATACTGTTTTACATGGTGGCTGCACCAGTTTACATTCCTATGAGCAGTACACAAGGGTTCCCTTTTCTCCACATTCTTGCTGACTTGTTATTTGTTGTCTTTGTGATGACAGCCATTCTGATGGTTGTGAGGTGGTATCTCATTGTGGTTTTCATTTGCATTTCCCAGATGACTAGTGACGTTGAGCATCATATTTTCATGTGCTTGTTGGCCATCTGTGTCTCTTCTTTGGGAAAATGTCCTATTCAAATCCTCTGCCCACTTTTTAAAATCCAGTTTTCTTGTTTGTTTGTTTTTAATGTTGAATTGTATGAGTTCTTTGTATATTTGGGTATTAACTGCTTGTCAGATTCAGTGTTTGCAAATGTCTTCTTCCATTCCATAAACTTCCTTTTTCTTTTGTTGATAATTTCATTTGCTATGCAGAAGCTTTTAGTTGATGTAGTCTCATTTTGTTTATTTTTGCTTTTTTTCCCCCTTGCCTGAGTAGACAGATCCAGAAAATTATTGCTAAAACTGATGTCCTCAGAGAGCATGCTCCCTATGTCTTCTAGGAGTTTTAAGGCATCAGGTCTTAGGTTTAAGTCTCTGATCAGTTTTGAGTGTGTTTCTGTAGATGGTATGAGGGAGTAGTCTAGTATGATTCATGGCCATATTGCTGTCCAGTTCTCCAGGACCATTTATTGAAGTCACTGTCTTTGCTCCTTTGTATATTCTTGTCTCCACTGTAGATTAATTGCTCATGCAAGTGTGGGCTTATTTCTGGCTTATCCATGTTTAAAAAATTGTGTTAATTGTCTTTTTATTGTTGAGTAGTATGAGTTCTTTCTATATTCTGGATACAAGTTTCTTAGCTATGTGTTTGTATTTTCTTTTACCTTCTTGATGGTGTCCTTTGAAACCCCAGAGATATAAATTTTGGTAAAGTCCAATTTATTTTTTTCTACTTTATTAAGATGGGAAGTCTGGCTTTTGATATGTGCTTCATTGTTTGACTCTGTTTTAAAAACATCATGTTGATATATGTGAGTTCTCAGTGATGGTCTGGTTGTGATTACTGTACATGATTACCATCTGACAGAGGGCAGGAGTCTAAACCCTGCCTTGCCAGGTGTGAGGTTTAAGGTTACATTAAAGAGAAATATAGCCAGGTAACAGGCATGCTCCAAGCAGTTTATTCTTTGTAAGTATATAATCATGCAAAAATTTTTTCCGCCTAGTGACTGGAATGCTGTTGAAAAGGACCAACAACGCATAGCCTGGTTTACTGTTTGTTTTTCATGGTAGTGTCACCTGCTCCCTCAATTATCGGTTATGGTTGACTAACCAGTATTGATACAAGTGGTTGTTTCCTGCGAGGATATATGTAAGTTATTGAGAAGTTTTTAATTTTCTGAAGTGTTTACCTACCGGCAGCGACTTGGCAGGATCGCTCCTTTGTTTCTAGCTGCAGCTCCCGGGAGTCCAGGCGAGCAGTTGTGCTCCTGGAAGTGGTCTGTCAGGGGAGAGTGTGCCAGCCCTGGATCCCCTTAGAAGTCCCTGCTAGCGAGGGACCAGAGGCGCCCTGACCGCCCTCCACCCCCGTTTCTTCTGGAAGGAGGCATCCCTCCTTAGCTCTGAAGTAAACAGTGCTGGCAGCTCTCCTGGAGAACATTGAGTCACTCTGTTCTCACTGGCTTGTCTGTCGCACCGAGATACCAATAGTGTGTTCGAGCAAATCTTTTGGGACAGCTTACTGCATTTGAATGCGTCTGCTTCCATGGTTGTCCTTGCTTGCCATCTCTGCCAAGATTCTAGGCAAAGGAGTCTGTGTCCTCCACCAGCAGCACTTACAGGATTGACAGAGAAGTGGACTGTAAGCATCTGCCGGAAATGCACCCGGGTTTATTGAGCGCTTCTGGTACTCTGGGCATTACTTACGGTCCAGTTTCTATGTAAGTGATTTAATGATGAGAAGACAAATGGCTCAAGTAAAATCTAGCTTTCCTCCTTAGTGATTTATAATGTTTAACTCATAAATTTTGTTTTGAGCTTACTTTTCTGAAATGAACAGTACTAAGGATATTTTGTGTTCGGGTGCATTCATTAAATAAACACAGGAAGCTGCTTGTTTTCTTCCTTCCCTGAGTTAGTTATATCGCACGTGGGATATAAGAAGAGTTTCAGAATTTGGGGAGTGGCTGGGGCAGAGTGGTTTTGCTGTAACCTGTACCAATAGTGTCATTTACCCTCTGCTGTATGTTGCACAGCCTCTGCACCTTGGTTCCAGGTACTTCACAAACCCTGTAATGCAGAGGTCTGTCTTCTGGTGATTGAAGGAAAATACAGATACTTCACAGGTACACCGCTGAGTTGAAATTTTTCAGAATTATTTTTATTTACTACTGCTGCTGCTGCTAAGTCACTTTAGTCGTGTCCAACTCTGTGCAACCTCATAGATGGCTGCCCACCAGGCTCCCCCGTCCCTGGGATTCTCCAGGCAAGAACACTGGAGTGGGTTGCCATTTCCTTCTCCAGAGGATTTTCCCAACTCAGGGATTGAACCCAGGTCTCCCGAATTGCTGCTACTGCTACTGCTAAGTCGCTTCAGTCATGTCCGACTGTGCGACCCCAGAGACAGCAGCCCACCAGGCTCATCCATCCCTGGGATTCTTCAGGCAAGAACACTGGAGTGGGTTGCCATTTCCTTCTCCAATGCATGAAAGCAAAAAGTGAAAGTGAAGTAACTGAGTCGTGTCTGACTCCTAGCGACCCCATGGACTGCAGCCCACCAGGCTCCTTCGTCCATGGGACTTTCCAGACAAGAGTGCTGGAGTGGGGTGCCATTAGTTATTCAATTCTAAGACAAATTTTAATATCTTAAGTGGATATATGGCTTCAGACAGAGATTTATTCTTATGATTTGGGGCTTGACTGACTGGGCCTGATTGTCTCCCTTCTCCTGATGACGGGCTTGGCCTTTTGCCCAGGGCCTTGTTTGTCATCCATGTTGTCAGTCTAGGCATCTTGTTTAGACTTACTTGCATCCCAGTAGTGTCCAGGAGTCAGAACTCAAATGGTGATTGGCTTCCGAGAGACCAAACAGAAAGTATCAGGGCTCTAACAAGGCTGGCCCCAGAACCACACCAGTGTCGCGTTCTGCCAGAACAAGTGGCAAGGCCAGCCCAGAGTCGGGGCCGGAGGGGCCCAGCCTGCAGCCTGAGAAGTGCTGCTCGCAGCTGACTCTGCTGGAGGCTGCCTGCCTCCTCGTGCTTTGCTCTTGGGGCCAGATTTCACTCAGTGAGATTTTAAGTCAATGCACATGAATATTTAAAAATTCTTGTGATGGTTTTTCAGTTTACCTCTTCAGCAAGGTGTATTCAGTTTTCAGTGATGTGTTGAGGTGGATAAATAGAGTTTTTCCACTGTTTTGCCAGCATTGTGTTTACCATGGTGTTAATTTTATTTTTTGATCTGAGTTTAATAATAATATAATTTTTTTAATCTGCATATTTTTATTGTGTAATTATCATTTGTGTTTCACACCTGTGAAATACATTATCCATTTACTACTTAAGTGGAACTGGTTATTGACATAGGGTTTTAGTTGCTTAGAAATCAACTTAAAATTTTTCCCTTATAGCTCAGTTGGTAAGGAATCCGCCTGCAATGCAGAAGACCCCAGTTCACTTCCTGGGTTGGGACAATCCACTGGAGAAGGGATAGGCTACCCACTCCAGTATTCTTGGGCTTCCCTTATGGCTCACCTGGTAAAAAATCCGTCTGCAATGCAAGAGGCCTGGGTTTGTTTGATTCCTGGGTTGGGAAGATCCTGTAGAATTGGAAAGGCTAACCATTCCAGTATTCTGACCTAGAGAATTACATGAACTATATAGTCCATGGGGTCGCAAAGAGGTGGACACAACTAAGCAACTTTCACTCTTTAAAATTTTTACACCTTGTATTTATTACTTTTCCTCCTTTGCATTTGTGTTTTTAAACTTCTTGGAGTCATGTCTCTTGTTCTGAAACTCCTTCAAATGGAATTCAAGGGTCCTAAACCTGGGAGGAGCTTTGGGAATACTGTGGTTCTGCAGGGATTCTGAACCCAAGGATAGAGGTGGGGGCCAGAGACCGGGGACAGGAGTTCTCCTTTCTGCCCAGTCCAGTGGACTGCCTCCAGAAGGAACCTTGCACACGTCGGTCATTGAGCTGGGGTGGAGTGGGCAAAGGTTGGGCGTCATCACCGGTGAGTTTTAGCTCCGTAGTTGATGTCAAAGTACGCAGCTGTCTGCTTTTGTGGCAGAGCAGATCTGCTGCCTTACAGAGCGTGCCCGTCACCTCGGTCGTCTCGCTGCTCCTCCCCTTGTTTTCCTTGTCCTGCTGCCCTGGTGTGCTGTGCGCTCCATGAGGGGCAGGGCCGTCAGTGTCAGATCCCGTTGGCCTAGCACAGTCCCTAGCTCGTACTTGATGTTTTGGTTGTCAGATGACAAAATCACAGAATTACAATAAAATGTACCACATTTTCCTTAGTGGAGGCGTGTGGTGTTTTTTCCTGCTTCCTCTTTCATCACAGCTGATACTGTACCCCGTCTCCCCATCCTTCAAGTCTGGGCTTCAGTCCCTCCCTGGGTCCTTGTCACCACAGGTTAAGTCTGAATTTGCAAGCACACCTGTCCCTCCTGACAGTTTCTGGCTCTTTGCTCATTTATCCTCAACTGCTGTACCCAAACATTGCCTGCAGTTCCCTCTCTCCTTTTTGGATACTGTTTCTCCTTTTCTGTTGAGACAAAAGATTTAAAACACAAGAAAATGCATGAATATACATGTTATCCCCCCCACCCCCACCCAGCTCTCCCAAATGGTAATAAATTTTTCTTGCTTCAGGTTGTTTTGTTTTTTGGAGAAACAAGACGTTACCTGCACCCTTCCAAGTACTAGGCCACTTCTTCTTTGCCCAGAGGTGATCAGTATTCTGATTTTGGAGTCTGTTCCACAAGTATTTTTATACTCTTGCTAGATATGTATGTACTCAGAACAATATAAAGATCTGTTGATATAGAGCTTTTTTATTTCTCTTTGTGATTATGGTAAAGTGTATGTAATATACAGTGTACTGTCTTAACTTTCTCTGTACAGTTCAGCAGTATTACATATTCACTTTGTTGTGCAGCCGTAAACTTGAAGCTGTGCACTCATTAAACAATGTGTTTTAAAATTTTAGCATTAATTGATACTTGCAGCTCTGATTCTTTCATTTTAATTGCAGTAGCATTGTGTCATGGGTTATGCTATGTTATGTCTGGATTGTTTCTAAATTTTCACGGTTAGAAGTCACAGTACGTGAGCGTTCCTGCCTTTCTCTAGTCCGGTGCCAGCATCTCTGTAAATGTTACCAGTTTCCTCCCGAAGCTGTTGTGCCAGTTTATTCCAGCTTCAGCAGTGGAAGAGCCTTCGTCTCCATATCTTTGTCAAACCAGGTGTTACCAGAGTTAACATTTGTCAGTCTGCCGGATGGTCTTTAGGGTTTAATTCTCGTTTTCCCAGGCATTGAGAGTTCTGGCTAAGAGGTTGACCTTTGGAACTCATATCATCTATATGGGCCGTTTTTTTTTTTTTTTCCTTTAATGAAGATCTCAGACTAAGGGCTTAAAATACTTAAAACTATTAAATAAGAATAGTAACATCACCAGGCACACATAGACACACACAGGATAAAGGCAAGTGGAAGTAACAGGAAAGGCTCAGAGACGCCAGCGATCAGAGGGCAGCTTATGCACCTGCTGCAGCATTCACAGCCCCACAGCCCCACCTTGTGGTGTGTTCTCTTTACAGACAGTAGTGGTGAGTGAAATGAAGCCAGAGTACTCCAGGCCTCAGTTTGAAAATAGAGCTTACTGATACTTGTTTGAGTCTTAACGCTTTAAAAACCAGAACAACCTTAGCTGCTGTTAACCGTTTAAATGTTAACATTGCCGGTAACCTTAGAACTATTTTCCCAAAATGCTGCTTTGAGAAATGGTGAGAAGTTTAGCAGTCACTCAGTTTATTGCTTTTATGGCACTTTCATAAAAGAAACATCTTTACATTTTTACTTTAAAAATTCTTGTGATGGTTTGTGAGCTGTTGTTTTGGATGCTTATAAAGCTTTTCTGACTGAATTGTTTTTGAAAAGGAGGAAAGGAAATTACACACAAATTTAGAATTTTTCTTGGGGAATGATTTCATAGATGGTGAGGGTGATCAGGCTCCTTTCATATTCCTTTAAAGAGCAGCTCAGGAGCAACAGATTGTGGAGATTCTGACAGAGTGGCTGTTGTTCCAGGGTGCGAGCACAGTGTGAGTGCATAGAAACTCGGCTCAGGGACCCCTTCTGGGTCATTCTTGAGGACTGCAGAGAGCTTGAATTCTCACAGAACGTAGGTCAAGGTGAATGGAAGCTTTGTGTAATTTTCTTAATATGAACACTAAAATGATGAGAGTCCTCGTTTGTCCTGTTTGAGATCGATCACCTTACAGTGGCTCTAAGGACGTAGAGACCGTGGTGGTTCCCCTTTTATAGAGGAGGAAACTGCAGGGCCCCTGCCCGAGAGGCAGCAGCACTGAGAGCGGCTGCGGCAGTCGGAGGCCTGGTCTGTGCCCACAGTGCTGCCTGGAGAACCTAATGCTTGAGAGTGACTTCGGTCTGGAAACTGGGCTTTAATACTGGGGCTGACATGAATTAGTACCACAACAACAGCTGCTGCTTAAAACTGTGTGACCTTGAGTAGGTCACTTAACTCCTTCAAGCTGCAGTTTCCACAGCTGTAAAATGGGTGCTTTTAGGATCCAGTGGGATAGTTTATTTAGTGCAGAGGGTACACTAAGCAAATGGTTATTAATAGTTATTATAGTTTTAATAATGCTTACTCTTGTTTTGTGGTTTCTGACATACCCATGCTTCTGTGGCCTAAAATTTTAAAGTGCTTTTTCTGAAGCACAGTACGTAAAGTGGCTACTATTTCTAAGTTACAATGTTTAGTGCCTTTTCATTATTTGTCCGGAAGGACTACTATGAATTAGTAACTGAAAGAGATGTTTTAGTTGCTCTGCGGCTTGTGGGATCCTCCTGGACTGGGGATTGAACCCGTGTCTCTTGGATTGGCAGGCGGATTCTCTACCACTGAGCCACCAGGGAAACCCTGAAAGAGGTGTTTTAGTTTCAGCAGGAGAGATAAGTTATGTAGAATGACAGTCTCCTTAAAAGAGATGTCACCGTTTTTTCCTGCCTCGCAGTTATGTGTGTGCTTGCTTTTAGAGTGGGAAGGGAAGGAGGGAGGCAATGCTCCAGAGCCAGCGGAGGGGTCTTGGTTTTTCTCAGAACTTGCGGAGTGGGGCTGGGGAGTGTTTCAGGCTGGGTGCTGTTGAGAGCTCGCAAGACCTCAGGGTCCATCCTCCCGGAGAGGCCAGGCCAGTGATCCTGAGAGAGGCTGTGATCAAGTCACATGCTGTATCACCAGCCCTGCTGGTTCCAGGGGTTGGAGGTCAGGGTGGTGATGGTGGCAAAACCAGGTTCAGTGAGAATGAGGGGGTGGGGACTGTGAAAGGCGGGGGTTCTGGGCACAGGGGAAGATTTTTTATTAAGATTTGAGAAATAGAGTGATGAGGTCTAAAGGGTTCAGAAGTGGAGGTGTGAGAAGGGCTGTGAAAGTGTTGCTGTGTTGGGCCAGGGTGGGACAGACATGTCATAGGAAATTAGCCACCAGGAGACTGGCTCTCCAGCGGCCGGACCTGCTCACAGGGGAGGCAGGACACTGTGGTAATTAGGCAGCCAGCACACTGGTTGAGGACCCAGGGTGGGGTCAGCATTCTAGAAAGTAGTGCCTCTTAGTGCCTTTTTACAAATGGAATGTAGTTCTTGTTTTTACAGATCACTGGAGAGTATGTGCTAATGCAGTGACACTTTTATGGACTTTCTGGTCATCCCTGTTTACCTGATGCATTGTTCTTGGCAGAAATCTCAATTATGGGAAAATAATCACTTGTAATGATTCCCTTATTGATTTATGTCACTGTAAAACTGGTTAGGCGTTTAGATACATGGTCTGTGCTGCTGTTATGTTTGGAACAATGCTGTCTGTAGCTTTTTCATTTTGAAGAGTTATTATTATTAGATTCAGCATTTCCTGGGGCAGAAGACTTTTTAGAGAATTTTGCCTTTTTGGTAAATAATTTTTAACGGTTAGTTTGGGAAAAGCTGAATTTGATTGTGTGTAGCCCTTATAATTATGAGCTACTTACATTGGCTTCCTTTTGTATAGGTGTTAAAGTTCCTCGTAATTTTCGTTTGTTGGAAGAACTTGAAGAAGGACAGAAAGGAGTGGGCGACGGTACAGTCAGCTGGGGCCTGGAAGATGACGAAGACATGACACTCACAAGGTGGACAGGCATGATCATTGGGCCACCACGGGTCAGTGCATACATTACATTTATTTTCTATGAATATTTATTATAAGTTTCGAGTATGCATTTTATGTTATTAATATTAAGGTAAATAGTTAAGATAACTTTAACTGAAACAGTTTTCTCACTTTTTACTGATTTTTGTACATTTGTTGATGCTGGATTTTCTGGAGGAGTGGGGGCGAAGACTGGTGTGATCATTGCTGTCAAAGTGTTTGCAATTCAGTAGAGGAGAAGGCATGAATGCAGACGACAGACCGAATGTGAGGCAGAGTGAGTTCACTGTGGGACTGTAGAATATGTCTCTTCTAGCTGGAATAATTGAGGAAGGCTGGACAGTGGAGGAAGTTGCCTTTGGAGTGCCTAAAGGACTGGCTGGTAGGATTTCAGAAGGTGATGATGAGGATGGAGAGCATTCCAGATAGAGAGGAGAAAAGGTGAGGCACGGAGCGGAGGGGTATTTGGGAAGAGCGAACAGTGTGCTTAACACGCAGCTAACCGGCGTATGTGTCAACAGGGTTCCTCAACTGGTTTGTGTTGAGTGCACGTTGCTGTTGGCCAGTGACAGTTGATTGGCCTTGGAAATGTTCTGGCTTCGATGTCTTCACCTGTAAAATATGTCAGAAAGGCTGATTCTTGCATGTTTCCTAGTGTTGTTGGCCACAGACCTATTGTTTTATTTTTAGGTCTTTCTCAAGTTCATGACTTTTTATTTTTACTCAAAATCTTTTTAGATTGGGAAATTTTTTTGTACCTTGCATTCTTCACTCAAAGTCCCCATTTGCGGCATGCCCTGCAGCAAGTCTTTTAAATAGCTTTGTTAGAACAAAAATTTGAAGTTTCTTTTTAGTCTTTGGTTTTGTGTACTGGTTGTTCCTGTAATGGGACTTTGTCAACTGTTTTGCTGTTGGGTAGAATTTAGATTTTTTTGATTTTTATAAAAGGAAAATGGTCAGGTAATTAGCATTGATAACTTCCGACAAATGTTTGTTTACCATTCTCTGGTATTCCTTTGTAGAATTCGTGCAATCTCCTAAACTAACAAGTTCCCTCTTCCTCCACTGCTCTGATTTTTCTGTTAGACATGTAAGGAAGGAAATAAAATGCTGATGGTTAAAAATCTTGTTGTTTTATAACTCAGTATTTGTAATGAAAACCTTGATTTTTTACTACCTGTGAACAGTATCACCATGGTCTGTTTGGTAAAAGTATTGCTTATAACTTTTGAGCATTCTTACTTAATAACTTGAAGATTGGACAGTCTGAACTGAGTGGAGTATACTTTCAGAATTACTTAGATTTTTTTCTTTTTAATTATTTTTGGCTTTGCTGGATCTTCACAGCTGCATCAGCTTTTCTCGTTGTGGAGAGTGGCAGCTCCTTTCTAGCTCTGGTGCTCGGGCTTCTCATTGCAGCTACTCCTCTTGATGTGGAGCACGGCTCTAGGACTCAGTGGTTGCAGCACGTAGGCTCAATAGTTGTGGCACGCGAACTTCGTTGCTCCGCAGCATGTAGGATCTTCCCGTATCGGGGCTCAAACCCACATCTGCTGCATTGGCAGGCAGATTCTTTACCACTGAGCCACCAGGAAGTCCTGAAATTACTTAGATTTTATTTTTCTCCCATTTGTTCCTCTGAGAGAACTTGAAGAGTATTGGAGTTTGTGTGAAGTAAGACCCTCAGCCCCATAATCTAGCTTGCAGATACCGCTCTCCCAGTTCGGGTCATCCACAGGAGCCCCACACTGGCTGTTCCCTGGTGTCACTGAGCCACAGGAAGCCCCTGTGTCCAGCTGTGCCCACTGGGGGCCTGGCTGTTGTAGGGTAACGTGGCGGTGGGCCAGCTGGCAGGGTTTCAGAGACAGGTGTGCCTCCTGCCGCTTTCTCTGGTGGTCGACTTGGAGCCCCTTCCCCTTCTTGTGGTGCAGGAGAGTGCAGCCTGAGTGGACCCTGTCCTCCAGCCAGGCTTCAGCCCCCTCGTTGAGCCGGGGGGCTGGCTGAGGTGTTGTGGTCTCAGCATTCGTTCAACTGCCTTTTAATTAAACTTGCAGGAGCTGGCATCTCATCTTGGTTGTTTTTTTCTTTGCAGGGTACCAGATTTAGAACAGTTTTGTCCCAGCTTTAGGGTAATGTGAAAATTGCTACCTTAATATTCTGTTACTTGGTTAGTTGTTTCTTTTTGTGTGTTATTAAGATCCCTGGTTGCTTTATATTATTCCATTATTTATTTGGATTTATATAATTAGCAGTTTTGTTTTTCCACGTTTGTTAAATTTTTAGCATTAGAGATTTAGTAACTTTTCCAAGTTTACTTTTATGTAAGTGCAGTACCATATCACTTTAGAAGTTTTGAGAATTAAGTTAATAATTAGGCAATAGGAGAGTATCTAACTCTAGTATATAGTTCGTAAATAGTAGTTCCTTTTACTTATTACTCTCTTCTTTACTCTTTTGTTAGGTAACAGAAAGGCTTGACTGTTAATTTAAAAATCTAGTGATGATGAAATTAATCCAGGGTATCAAAAGTTAGGATGTTTAATTTTAAGCATTGTAGGCTAGTTTAGAGTTTATTTGTTTTTAACTTAAAAACTTTTATAATTTGCATGTAGTTAAATGCATAGGTCTTACCATGACTTTCAAAAGGTGTATCTTGTTACCTGTACCTGTGTCGAGATACAAACCATTTCTGTCACCCTAGAGAGTCCCTTGCCCTTCCTCGACCCCAGACCTAATCCAGTTACTACTTCCTACGCCCTAGAGTATTTTGCCCATCATAGAATTTGGTGCAAATGGAATCATGTAGTGTGTGTACTGAGAGACCTGCTCCATTTGACTGGTGCCCCTCAGGTTCACCTGCGTTGTTTCATCCATGTGCTGCATAGTAGTTTGTTTCTTTTTATTATGGTGGGGATATGCCGCAGTGTGCTTGTCACTTCCCCTAATCATGGTTCTCTCTGGTTATTGAAAATAAAGCTGCTGTGATTACAGGTCATCTCTTGAACGTAGGTTTGTTTCCATTTCTCTTAGATCAAAAATGCCTAGGGTTGGAATTGCTGCATAGTAGGGGAGTTACATGGAGAAGGCGAGGGCACCCCACTCCAGTACTCTTGGCTAGAAAATCCCATGGATGGAGGAGCCTGGTAGGCTGCAGTCCATGGGGTTGCAAAGAGTCGGACACGACTGAGCTGCTTCACTTTCACTTTTCACTTTCATGCATTGGAGAAGGAAATGGCAACCCACTCCAGTGTTCTTGCCTGGAGAATCCCAGGGACAGGGAGCCTGGTGGGCTGCCGTCTATGGGGTTGCACAGAGTCGGACACGACTGAAGCGACTTAGCAGCAGTAGAGCAGGGGAGTTAGGGAAGAGGAGTTGAATGTGTGTAGTGAAATGCATGGGAAAAAATGCCATATTTTTTCCACAGTAGTTATACCATTCCCTACTCCTACCAAAGTATGAGAATTCTGATTGTTTCCATGTACTTTGAGTATTTTTAAGAGTATGAGATTTTTCAGGGGCTTTTTTTGGTTTTCTTTTTCTTGTAGTTGATTTACAGTGTTGTCTTAGTTTCAGGTGTGCAGCAGAGTGATTCAGTTTTATCTACCTGTGTGTCTGTTTTTATTTCAGTTGTTTTCCCTTAAAGATTATCAGAAAATACTGAGTATAGTTCCCTGTGCTGTACAGTGGGGCCCTTGTTGGTTACCTTAATTATTGTACTTTTACTGCGAGTGCTAGAGAGGATGGTATGCATGTGAGTGGAGAGCCACAGACAGGTGTCTCCTTGACTTTTAGTTCTTTTAAAGCCTCTCTGGGTCCTGGGCATACTTTAATATATGCTTGCTGTTAAACTTAGATGAGTTTTATATAGCTGTTTACTTTTTAAAAATACTGAAACATTTATCAATATATGTACAAGATTGTTGTATACATTTTAAACCATGGTTATTAACACCCGATATCCACCTCCACTGGGGAGATCTCTTACTATGAGAGAGAAAGCCGTGGATCTGATGTTGAGGTGACTGAGATCCATAGATGGTCAGCTTCCTTTTTTCCAGATTTATACAAAAATCAAGAGGTATTAAATTTTTCACTTTCATTTATGTTTTATTTTCTTGTTTTAATTGCACATTAACTGTATTTTTGCTAACCATATAGATGAAATAAATTTGTTGAAAAGTAAATTCTTGATCACACACATGGCAATATTAAGTACATTTATCTTGTGCTTTTCCAGTTTATTAGCACTTGAATATTGTTGTTATTATTTCTGCCTTCCAGACAAATTATGAAAACAGAATATATAGCTTGAAAGTAGAATGTGGACCTAAATACCCAGAAGCTCCTCCATCAGTTAGATTTGTAACCAAAATTAATATGAATGGAATAAATAATTCCAGTGGAATGGTAAGTTAAAGTTGTTATTTTATTTTTATACAACCTATAAGTTTATAGTTAGGAGAACATTAAAACAACAGAAAAGCAAGTGGAAGCTGTTTATTGGGTTGATAATCCTAATTAGTTGATATTTTTATTATGAAAGGTGTTGGATTTTGTCAGAAGCTGTTTTGTGTCTGTGGAGATAGTCGTGGGTGTTTCTGTTAATATGGTGTGTTACATTGATCTTTGTATGTTGAGCCAACCTTGCACTTCCTGGATAAATTCTACTTGGTTATAGTGCATAATCAAAATGTCTGTATGTTGATCAGGGTCAGCCATAGGTGAGAGTTTATAGCTTTCTCAGGCTTTGAAGCCTGTGAGCAGCACTGCACACGTGTGTGTCTCCTGGACCCTCAGGTGTGTGTGGGACTTTGTAGCCTCACTGCACATCTCCTCTCCCAGGGTTTCCTGTGGCATCTTTGGTCCCCTTCCTGCTTGCCCTCTTGCTGCTGCTTCAGGCAGTAGAACTATTAAAACAGTTTTTTCTTTAATTTTAAAAAATTGTATTTTTTATTGAAGTATAGTTGGTTTACAATATTATATTTGTTTCAGATGTACAGTATAGTGATTCAGTAGTTTATAAATTATACTCCATTTAAAGTTATTGCAAAATTATGGTTATCTTTCCCTGTGCTGTACAACACATCCTTAGTGCCTGTGTATTTTCTATATAGTAGTCTGTGTCTCTGGTGTTACACACTGGACACTGGTTATTTTTGACAGGTACCAGGGTAGAGAAGGGGGTGGTTGGGGAATAGATGGTCCTCAGTGGGCAAGTTTCTAGGGAGCTGCCAGATAGGCCAGGCGACGGCACGTACCTGTGGCTAAGGCTTTGAAGAGGCTGTAGCCCCAGCCTGTCCATCTCCCCCAGTGGAAGATGAGTCCAGCACAGTGCAAAGAGCATGCTGGGGTGGGATCTGAAAGCAGAAGTCAGGGTTACCACTATCTGTTGATCCCTAGTGTGAGTAACTGCCCAGGCTTTGGATTGTGGCCCTAAGTATTGTGTGGACCTGTGGTTTTATAATATTTGCTTTTGTGAAAATAGTGCCTGACTGTGGATTTTTAAAGCCCTTCATATTAAAGTACATCTAGTAAGTTGGTGCCCAAGTACTTTAAACTTTGTAGTTAACTGTACTTTTCCCCTCCTTTCAGGTGGATGCACGAAGCATACCAGTGTTAGCAAAATGGCAAAATTCATATAGCATTAAAGTTGTACTTCAAGAGCTAAGACGTCTAATGATGTCCAAAGAAAATATGAAGCTTCCACAGCCACCAGAAGGACAAACATACAACAATTAATTTTAGTGGATCTCAAACTTGTCTTAAATCAGCAACCTTCTACTCATGTTAATGTCTTGATTAAATATCACAATGCAAAATACCCACACATTAAAGTAAGATAATTCCAGCTGGTAAACATGACCTGGACATTTGTAAGAATATATTTAATATATGTACACCCATTATGTTTTCAGGTAACAGGAAGAAAATTCAGCAGTCTTTTCTTGTTAAGGCACCACCACTTAAGCACGCACCTGGAGTCCTCACTGGAGCTCAGGTTTGCAGGTGAGAGCACAGCAGGAAGTGTCGGCTGGCTGTGCAGGCAGGTGTGTTTCTGACGAGAAAACCGAGAAGGAAACTCGAGTGGCGTGCTCCATCATCTTGCTTAGAGAAAGAGCTTCAGTTGAAATTGTCTAAAGTAGCAGGTACAATGAATATTGTCACAAAATGTGTTCATTTTTGAAGCGGTATGGGTGCTGACTACTAGTAGTATCAAAAATATGTTCAGGATTGTTTTGATACCTGTATTTATAATAAAAATGTTGTGGGGGAGGTGGATGAATTTCTGTTACAAGCTGTTCCTGTGTGTTCCATGTAACAGATGTGGTAAATATTTGTTTACAGTCTTTGTTGGACAGACCATGCATTTACGTTTAAATGAAATCAAAAAGGAATTAGGTGTATGGATATGTGATTTGGAGATTAAAGTTAGTCTTAAATTGTAAATAAAATGTGGAATGTGTCTTCAGAAACGGTGCCATTTCTGTTATATTGATGTGTGTGTACAGTAACTTGCTGAGATTGCAAAAATTGGAATTCTTGCAGCTGTTCATCTATACATACCTTTCATTATTTATCCCGTCTAGTATACTTCTTGCAAATTGGAATTTGCAGAGTATTTAGGAGTACAGATTTCCTAATAGGCTTTAATTTCTTGTTAGGAGGAATAATCCCAGGTGTTATATTTTCAACTTGATTTCACTAGAAATATTATTAAAAGAAATGTCTGAGTTCTAGCAGTTTTTATAAAATTTAGATTACAGATTATCCAAATATACATTTTAGTTTTCTTCATAGTATCTGCCCCCAGTGCTTTTAGTACTGACTGGGATTAATTTTGTCCACTTACCTTAACTCTGGCAGCTGTGTAGTTCTGAACTGAAAATTCACCTGTGCTCTGCTTTGACCACAGTGACTTGAGGCTTTGGGTCACTGTTTCTCATCTCATAGAGCTTGGTTGTATTACTTTGTTGAAAATCCTTCATTCTTAAGAGTTCTGTTTTCTGAAGAAAATAGACCGGTGGTCGTGTAATAAGAACTTATTTCTCAAACACCCACTGACGTGTTTTTATCAAGTGCATTCAGAGTTACCTTTGAGCTACCTTTTCTTGGCCAGAATACATTAAAGTTAGCAGCACTGTATCTAAATTTACTAATTTCAGTCTGACTTTAAATAGCAAAGATGTTTAAAGTGACACAGAGAATGTATACTTACATACTAGTGCATGTGTACTTTGTTAAAATGGGTTTGAAATGGACTGTTACCTTGGCATACATTCTTTAAAAATTTTAACTGGTTGAGATTAAGTGGAATCCCACTGACATCCTATGTGAGAGTGGTGGTTCCTGATGGTCTGGATTGGTGTGTAGTGGCCCCTTTCGTAAGGAGAGTGTGTCCTGTCCTATGTGGGTGCCAGTAACCACCTGAATGCTGTTTGTTGTTTCCACATTAGTGGGGTGATCTCTTGGGCACCTTGACCTTTTGTCTTCTCTCATTTCCCCATATCCAGTGTTGTGAAGGCCTCTCCTTCTCTTCCCCCAAGGTGTGCATTGCCTTTGAAAGGCTAACAGGTAAGACCCTTGGGGATGATCCTATATTAATAAAAATTGCAAAAGTAAAGTGTTTGTCCTGTTAGGTCAGTGTTATTCTTGAATGGTTTTAGTTACTAATTTTCAGAATCCCTTATTTTAAAAATATTTTTTCTAGTACTTTAAAGGCATTTGTTGTCACAGGTTTATGTGTGACTTTTCAGGATTTTGGAACATAAACTTTTGTTACAGGTAGTCAGTGGTGTTTGATCTTTTGGGTATAAAATAGAAAAAATTATTTTAAATAATCTCTTTAAAGGAATTTATCACTTCAGATTTGAGTAAGTGTATGGAGAATTGGTTTGACTTGCATATATAGTTTATAGTCTGGATTACTTAATAACGATTCATTGACTTAAATACTTTCCACTAAGTATATATTGTTATTGATAAATACACATGAAATTCAGTTGTTTTGAAAATTTAGAGGACAAATGTATTTTCCGTTCTAGATGTGGTGTGTGGTGATGTGGGCGTGGTGGAGCAGGCGGCTCTGGAAGGAGCCTTGTGAATTGTTGGCTTTGGTCAAAGTTGTGTTCTTTCTGATGGGCACACGGCCATGCTCTCATATCAGAAGTATGTGTGATACCATCTGGTGCCATGAGTTACAGGATTGGCGAGTTACTTAACGGATTTCCCCCAGATTTCCTTTTATATTTTTAGATGCATATGTGTAGCATTATAGTATAATTAATTGCTGGGAAGGATCTAAAAGGTACTGATTTCACTTTTCTACCAGAAAACTATGAAGTACCAATATGATTTTCCAGTAACAACTTGGTTGGCTTTTGGTTATATTCACAAAAAAGTCCGGCTCCTGAGATTTTGGGAAGTGTATATATTTTGTATATAAAAATAGAAACATTATAAAAGGCAGTGGATACAGTATGTTACAGGATTGATAGGAGCATTAGCAGTTAATTCCTTCCGAGTACTGTTTTTATTAAAAAGCAGGAAGTGTATGGAAATAGAATGTCTTTTATGCTAAATTAATATGCCTCTGAAGTTATTAAACTGTAGATGGAAATGTTATTATGGGTCATACTGAAAATGTTGGTTATTTTATAAGTATAGTAGAGTACAGAAAAGAAAAGGTACACCACAAGTATTTTCTGAAGAGAAAGGTATTGAAGGTATTTGATGACAGAAAATAAATGACAAGTCAAAACCATCATCCTGTGAAGTAAGGGAGTTTGAGGAATTCATGGAGTGAGTATGTCATTAAAAAGAAAAACATCATTGGATCTGAAGAGATTGCCCATGGAGTTTACATCTTTAATAGGACAGTCTCACTAAAGATTCCCTAAAGGTCTGCTCCATCTCATTTTCACATGCAGTCTGAAGATCCGTACAAGATTTTATCTTCATTTATGAAGCTGGCGATTAGAGCCAGATGGATTTCACTTCTTAGAGTCCAGGAATTGTCCTCCCTCCAGTGGTGAATGACCAGGTAGCATGTCAGGACTGGGCACTGACCCCTCTGCTCCGGATGTAGACTTCCTGTGAATCCCTTCATCTTGTCTTTGTAAGAACAGCTGCTGACGTCTGAGGTTTTGGCAGCTAAAATATTATAAAGTGAAGTTAATATTCCACCTTCAAAGGAGGGCTAATTATTGAGGAGCCAGCAGAAGTCAGAAACCTGTGGGCAGTGAAGAAGCTGACTGTTGAATACATTGAGAGTGAAACTTTGCATTGTTTGTTCACTGCACTTGACTAATTAAATATTGTTCAGAAGTTACGGGAAACACTGCTAACTACTGAGTGAATCATTTTCCTGTATCTAATATAATAGTTTGGTTTTTTTAACAGGCACTTAACAGTAGATAACTTTACCAAGTAATCTGAAGATTAACCATGTAACATAAAGTGAGGTTTTGACATGACACTTACATTAAAATGTAAAGTTGGTTACAGTACTTACGGTCATGTTTTTGGGTCCGAAGACTCAACTGTTTTCCAGTCAACACACCTGGTCACTGTGAACGCTGTATTACACAGGGCGGATGGAGTCTTATAGCCTGTGTGGTTTGTCCTTAACATGAGAGAAGAGTAGATTTTCTCCACAGTTGATAATTGACAAAGAGAAATGTATTGTCCGACTGCTTCTTAAGCCAGGTTGTCCAGATAAGTAGTGATTGACAGATGTTCAGATTATATCCACTAACATAGATTATCTTTTTATTGCTATAATTTTTAAAAATCATCTGAATACCCAAGTGAAAATTGAGTTCACAAGAAAAGTGCATTATCTAATTGCCTGGGTTTCTTTACCTTGAGTAACATGTGGACTTCCTTAAGGAAAAAAATAATTCTTTTGGACTCAATATTGTCTTGAATTATTTTTGTTAAAATATTGTTTAATGCATAAAACTGTGTTAATGCAAATGTATATACTCCTTAGTCCTATAAAATTATAAAACCCAATAAAATTATAAAAGTTACACAGTAATTAAAATGTAAAAGACTTTAATACTGAAAATGTTTTATTGAATTAATTTCTACTTGAAATGTAAATATTGTCTCTTCTTGGGTTTCTGTTGTTGCCATGTCTATACTATGTGCTGCTGGACCTTAGTTGGTTTTTTTTTTTTTCCCCTTTATCTTTTTCTCTTGCCATACTGGTACAAAAAAACCTTTTTTGTGTTGTCTGACCTTCATTTGGTATACACACACTTCTGCATTAAGGCCCCTTCTGTGCTGTTCTTTACCAGAGAACTAGAACTCCTGAGTTTTTGGCTTCCACTCTGAGACCATAGTTGTTTTAAACTCTGGGTTCTCAAGAATGACCGTGACACTCACTGCTGTGTTCATGGCCCTCTGTAGACACAAATATAATCTGTGATTGCTGATGGTCGATAAATTGATCTGTTAGTAACATTGTTTTAAATCTGGGTGATACGGTTTAATCCCTTGTATGTTACAGCTAAGTGCTGCAATTCCTCATGCTTAGTGCTGCGAGGTGCTGGCTGCATTTATTGGTTTAGAAAGTAAACTGCAGGTGAATGTGGCCCCTCCCTCTGTGAGTCTGTCATCCATGGCTCTCTGGTGAGTCCCCCTCACCTGTGGTCTCTGTGTCTCCCTCTTCGTCAGCCCATTCCTGTGCTCTGTCACATCAGGTGGATCCGTTCTCTCAGCCGCTCTTCCCATCATCCTGGATGTGCTCTCCGCATATCAACTCTCACCACAGACTTAAAGAAGACTTGTGATTGGGCTTCCTTGGTAGCTCTGATGGTAAAGAATCCACCTGCAATGCAGGAGACCAGGGTTTGATCCCTGGGTTGGGAAGATCCCTGGAGAAGGAAATGGCAACCCACTCCAGTATTTTTGCCTGGGAGATCACATGGATGGAGGAGCCTGGCAGGCTGTCCATGGGGTCACAGAGAGTCAGACACAACTGAGCGACTAATACTGTGAGCGGTAGCTCACACTATCTGCTATGCGTGGCTCCTTCTTGCCTGTGCCCTTTGTTTACCCTATCCCCACATTACCTGGGTCCTCTTGCACCTTCGCTGCCACCTTGATCTTCAGGTCTTCTCCCTTGTCACTCTTGTCCTGTTTGACACACACCGTGGGAAGGCATGTATGCATCTTACACCGTGGGGGCAACACACCTCACTGGCCCACCAGAAACGCAGACCCTACCCTGAGCTGAATCCTTGTGTGTGATGTTTTTGCTTTTTTGCTTCTGAGAGTTATGTCTAAGTCGCCCATCATAGTAATAAAATTTTAATAATATTTATAAATGTATTCTAATAATTTAATATTCTTTGAATTAAAAAAATCTCCAAAGTATATTTTTGAAACTATAAATCAAAAGTGTTTTCTTATTTGAGATATTGAAGATTATTAGAAATACAATTTTGAAAGCAATGTACTTGGCTACAAAGAAATGTTGGAATTATTTATTTAGATTAAAAATTATTGACATATCTGCCAGAACCTAGGTTACTTTTTATGTGATGCAGATTTTACTGAATTCTGTTCAGCAGACAGGCTGGGGTGTGTTTTCAAGCCCTCCCTGTGGTAAGTCCTGGTGAAGACATAGTGGTGGACAGTACTATGGATGTTACAGGCAGTTACAGACAGCCCTGGTGATGGAGTGAGTGATGAGGCCTGTGGGCCTCCCCTGGAGCTCCTCACTGACAGCCCTAGGGCTAGCCGTAGCCCTAGTGCTGTCAACCTTGAGGTTCTAAGCTGAGCTGGTGCAAATCCTAGGGCAGTTTACCCCATGGCTTTGGGCCAGTTAGCCCTGTGTCCTTCGGTTTCTCCTGGAGAGGAGGTCATGCTTACCCTGTAGTTATGGTTTCATGAAATAGTAGAAATGCTTTTAATCACAGTCAGATGCAGAATAACTTACCAATAAATGGTTGTATTTTTAAAAGTTACTTAATCTAAGAACATTCACTTAAATCATGTTAAGATATGCATTTACATCAGGTCTGTCCTCCTGTGTAAGGGATAGGCTGACTTTCCAAGAGGTTATATGAAGTTGTATAGGCTTCATTAAACCACTCATGCTTTCTGAAGGTAATTTCTGCTCATGGTTGAAGACAGACAGATGGTGTTCTGGGTGCTAGGGAGACCTGGCATGCCTGCCACCCCTCCCCCAACCCCCCTGGGTGTAGTGGGTCCACCCCTGGGGGGACACCACGCCTGCCCTCCATGTCATGTGCATTATTAGTGCATTTGTGATTGTTGACATCATTGTTCTGACCAATACAAGTTACAAGTGGACCTGGAGGGGAGTGGGTGTGGTTCATCCATGTATTCATCTCACACCGTGGGGTCACACACCTCACTGGCCCACCAGAAACACAGACCCTGACCTGGAACTTAGAGCAGGCCTGCAGAAGCTGGACCGTCCTTTTTATCCAGGGCGTGTAGAGGAAGCCCTGGACCAAAGGGACTGAGCCATTTGAGCTAACATGGTGTGAAATGCCTGGTAGGCTCTTTACTGGAGGGTAGTGACCGACATCTCGGTCGGATCCTCTTGTACACCTGGGGAGGGGGCTTCCTGGAGCTGAAGCCCCACTGCATGGGGCTCCACCCCACCTAAAAGTGCAGGCCCAAGGCCAGGAGAGCTGGGAGAGGAGGTCGGGTCATATTTATTACTACTGTTTCTTGCAAAGTTGAAATGTAAATTATATATCATAAAATTCACTTTTTAAACTGTTCAGCTCAGTGACTTACCATATCCACAAGACTGCAAACATCACCACTGTCTAACTCTAGAACACTCCAGAATGATGGGTGTTTGGGTTATATATGTATTTTAGCTGTGATAAGTTACTCTGTTACAGACGTGTGTACAAATGTTTGTGAGGACCTGTTGTCATTTCTCTTGGATGGATAGCTAGAGGTGGAATTGCTGAGTCATAAGGTAACCCCATGTTCAGGCATTTGGGGAACTGCTTAGCTGTCTTCTAAAGTGGCTAAGCCATACATCTCCACTTCCTCACTGACACTGTTACTGTCTTTGATTCTCACCATCCTAGTAGGTGTAAAGTAGTTTTCATTGCAGGTTTTCCTAGTCACTAGTGATGCTGAGTTTCTTTGTATAAGGTCACTGGCTGTTTGCATATTTTCTTTAGAGAAATGTCTACTCATGTCCTTTGTCCATATGAAAAACTGGCTTATTTGTTGTTTTATTGTTGAACTGTAAGAGTTCTTTGATATTCTGGATACCCAGGTGGTGCTAGGGGTAAGGAACCCACCTGCCAATGCAGGAGATAGACACAGGTTTGATTCCTGGGTCAGGAAGATCCCCCGGAGGAGGACATGGCAGCCTACTCCAGTATTCCTTTCTGGAGAATCCTGTGGAAGAGCAGCCTGGTGGGCTACAGTCCATGGGGTCACAAAGAGTTGGACGTGACTAAAGCAAACTAGCATGCACGCAGGTCTTAGATATTCTGGATATTAGACCTAATTAGATACATGGTTTGCAGATATTTTTCCTGTTCTCTAGGATATCTTTTCACTGTTTTTAATACTAGGTCTTTGATGTGCAGATTTTGAAATTTTCATGCAGTATAATTTTTCTATTTTTCCTTTGGTTACTTGTCATTTTAATACGGTGTCTAAGAAATTATTGCCTAGTCCAAAGTCATTGTGATGGTTAGTTTTGTGTCAGCTTTGCTAGGTTGTAGTAACCAGTGACTAAATCAAACACTAACCTGGGTCCTTTGGAGGTGTTTAGTAGAGGACCATATCCTTAACAATGTGATGAACCCACCTCCGGTCTCCTGAAGGCCTCGAGCAAAAACAGGTTTCCTGGAGGAGAAGTTACACTTCAGGATTGTAAGTGTCAAGTGCTGCCTGAATTGCCAGTCTGTCCTTTAGTCACTTAGGCCTGTTTCTTAAAATAAATCTATCTCTATGCCTGTCTCTCTCTCTCTTCTTTATCTGTCTGCCATTTATCTGTATTGTTGTGTTCTAACTGATACAGTAATAGAAATTTACATCTATGTTTTCTAAGAATTTATTCTTGTAGCTTTTACATTTAGGCTTTTGGTCTGTTTTGAGTTTTTGCATACGGTGTGAGGGAAGGGTCTAGATTCATTCTTTTGCATATACATATCTATTCATTTTTAGCACCATTAGTTGACTGGTTCACCTTTGTTGAAAATCATTTGACCATATGTCTGTATGAGTTTATTTCTGGACTCTCAATTCTGTTCCATTGATTTATGTATCTAGCCTTAATGCCAGAAGCACAGGTAGTTGTTATAGTTTTATAGTTAGTTTTGGGATCAAGAACTAGGAATCCTCCAATTATGTTCTTTTTAAAGATTGTTTTGGTTATTCTGGGTCCTGTACATTTTCACATGTACAGTTCTTTCACTTTGTTGTTTAAATTTATTCCTAGGTATTTTAGTTTTTGATGCAATGTTCAGTGAAGCATTTTCTTAATTTTTTTGAGAGCTAATTATTTGTGTATAGAAATGAAGTTGATTTCTATATATTGATTTTGCATCCTGCAACTTTACTGAATTTGTTGATGGGTTCACACATGTTTTTGGTGGGATTAAAGTTTTGTGTACTAATAGCAAGTTGTCCACAAGTACGTTTGTGCGTCCTCCTTTCTCACTTGCATCCCTTCCACTTCTTTTTCTTGCCTAATTGTTTTGGCTTAAACTTTCAGTGCTTTGTTGAATAAAAGTGGTAGAAGTAGACAACCTTGTCTTATTCCTTATCTTGGAGGAAAAGATTCAGCTTTTCACCGCTGAGTGAGGTGTTAGCTGTGGGCTTGCACTTTGTGGCCTTCACTGTGCTGAGGTATATCCTCTTTGTATCCACTTTGCTTAGGGTCCTGTGTTTGCCATCTTACTGAACTTACTAGTGTGGATAGGTTTTTGGTGTAAATTTTTAAGAGTTTTCTGTATGTAGGTTTGTGTCATCTGCTAATAAAGATTGTCATCCTTATTTTCCACTCTGAATGTCTTTCATGTCTTCTTTTTTTTTAACCTAATTGCTCTTCTGCTATCTTTTGCAGTCATAATTTCTAATTCAAGTTTCCTAGCTCATTTTTTCTTCCTTTCCTTAATTAAGAACTTTTTTTGTTTTGGAGATCTAGATATTTCTAGCAGTAACATTCGTTATGAATTGGATTAAAAGGCTTAGTTTGTGTTTATGTTTTAATCCAAGGGAGTATAGTCTTGAAATGCTCTGTTCTACAACTGGTCCATGGGATTGTGTTCCTTCAGTCCTCAGTATGCTTTCCAGCAGTGTGTGCTAACTTTCCATGAACTTGGAGCTAATAAACTGCAGAGAACAAGTTGTTCTAAAAGTCCAGTCAATCTGAAAAGGCTGTATTCTGTATGATCCCAATTATATTACTTTCTGGTAAAGATAAACAGTGAAAAGATACATGGTTGCCCAGGTTTCGGGGAGGGATGGGGGAGGAAGAGGGATGACTGGTGGAGATCTTAGGACAGTGACGCTGTTCCTAATGGTGGAGACTTGTCCCACCCCATAGAATATACAGCATGGAGAGTGAGCCCTCATAGTAATTATGAACTTGAGTTAGTAATAATAATTAGGTTTATTTCGTCAGTTGTAGCAAAAGTACCACAGTAACTAAGGCTTGATGCTAGTAATAGGAGAAGCAGCAAGGGTGGGGGTACACAGATATTCTCTGTACATAAAAATGTCCTAAAATTAGAGGAGAGGAAAAAATGAGTTTATTAAAGTAATGACTTTAAGATAGCTATTTTTTGAAATCCTTGTCGTACAAGTGAGATTGAAGTCCAGGAGGGCTGACACTTGACAGGTGACATCAGCAGTGGTAGGGACAAATGCTCCTTGTGGGTCTGTTAGTATTGTGTGAAGGTGTGGATTTTCCAAATCACAGAGAGGAGCGGGTCTGTGTCCTTGGCCACCCCAGCAGTTCCTCAGCAGGGAGGCAGTCAAGTTTGCACTGTCTGAGGCTGCAGCAAGGCACCAGTGAGGGGTCCTCCACACCCCCATCTGTGTGTCCCCTTGTGCCCAAGTCAGGAGCTCCAGTAAGAAGCGGCCACTTTGGTGGCAGGGTGCAGAGGACAGTGTGAGGTTGTCACTGAAACTGGAGCTAATAGGGTTTTGGCATTGGGAAGTGGCCAGACAGCGAGAAAGCTTGAAGACAGTGCTTTATATTCCTTTGCGTTGGGTGACAGCCTGGACGGTTTCCAGAAAAACTTTAACCTGAGTGGGCAGTGGTGTGAACTGGCAGCACTCAGGATGAAGGGCCACTTACAGAAATCTTGTTTCCTATGTTCTGGTGGAGATTACAGTGGCTGGCAGGACCACACTGACTGGAGAAGATGCAAGGCCCACAGTGAGAAAGCAGCTTGATACAACCCGTCCTCATGCGCCACTCTTCAGGAATGCAGCTCTGCTCTTCACACACATGGAGGCCATCTAGGCCGTCTGGGAGCAAAAACTCGTGTACTTGACCAGAGGAGGCAGGTTTCTCAGCGAAATAGGGCATTTGTTTATTTGTTCTGCTGTGGGCTTAGTTCAATAAGTGCTGAAAATGTACAAGCAGCATACTTGTTTGCAATCGGGAACTTGGCAGATGTGACAGTGTGCAGACATGTTGAACTGCGGTTGTCATGTTGCGTGGTAGGAATCAGTGAAGGGAGCCCAAACTGGGTGGAGCGAGTGTGTGTGAGAAGCAGGCTGCTTCTGAACGACTAGTGAGAGGCCAGATTTGTGTCCTGACAGCGTTCAGGTGTGTTTCTGTTTTGAGTCTGAAGGAGCACTAGTACTAGTCGGGCACCAGGAGCCTGCTCCCCTCCCCTCCAGCTCTGAGGTGGCTGGTGAGAGATCTGGGTGGCTTTGGCAGGGAAGCAGGGGGAATGTGGAGGAGGAAGCCAACCTTCCCCAAGGTGGACCAGGTCTCATGGACTCATCCTTTCCCCAAAGTGTCTGATTGACCATCTAGGCTGGTGGTGCAGCTGGAGACACCTTGCTGAGCAGAAGCTCACCTGTGGCCCCCACCCACTACCACAGACACTCTCTTCACATACCCTTTGCCCACACCGAGGTCATGATAGCAAGCCAGCTGACTCTTCTGTCTGCTTGGATGTCCAGGTGATGTTCTTAAGGGGCATTGACATGTGATCAGTGCATGCTTTGTGCCAGCTCCCAGAGGACCATCTGCTTGCCTCTCCAACCCCTGTGTCTGTGGCTTCCCAGCTACACTCCTGCCAGGCTTATTGCTGACCAGTGGAACCCTTTGTCATCTCCCATAGTCTTTTTCCACAAATGATTCTGGAACCATTGGAATCACTATGCAAAACTAAACCCATAGCTCACACCACATAAAAAAGTTAATTCAGAATGGATCATTGAAATGTAAAGTGTTGACGTTCTCCTCAAACTTTTAGAGGAAAAAAATAGAAAAATGTTCTTTGGGGGCAGCTCAGCAAAGATTTCTTAGATAACCAACCACAACAAACAGGATTTTGCAGAACAAAATTTCAAAACCTGAACTTCACTAAAATGAGTAACTTGTGCTCTTTGAAAGACTGTTAAGAAAACAACCAGCCATGACTGGAAGAAAATACTGTGACTCACATGTAATTGTCTCCCGAACACACCTATGTCCCCATCCTGCAAATCTGTGAAAATGTTACGTCACAAGGCAGAAGAGGGTCAGGTTGCAGACAGGATCAAGGTTGCTCATCAGCTGACCTTGAGAAAAGGCTGTCTATGTGAGCCCAGGGTGATCACAGGGACACTTGACCATGGATGAGGGTCAGGGTCAGGGTGGTGTGATGGACGAAGCTGGCTGTAAGGGTGGAGGTGGCCCACAAGGCAAGGAGGGCGAGCAGCCTCTAGAAGTTGGAGAAAGGAAGAGGACATGCACTTCAAGCCTGCAGGGAACCACAGCTTCATCTTAGCCAAACAATGAGACAGTTCAGGCTTCTAACCTGCAGAACTTTGGTTGGTTGTTTTGATGACAAACTGAAAACTGATACACTGGTATAAGAAAACATACAGAACTCTCAAAGCTGGCCAGTAAGAAAACAACCCGGTAAAAAATAGGCACAAACTGAACAGACACTTGAGTAACAAAAATATACAGGTGGCAAGCACATAAGAAGATGGTTACTATCATTCATCATTAGGGAAATGCAAATAAAAGCTATAATGAGATAGCATTACACACCTTTGAATGTCTGAATTAAAAAGGATTGACCATACCAAATGTTGGGGCAGATGTAGGTAAACGATTTCTCATATATTACTGGTGGGTCTGTAAAATGGTATGACTTCTGAAAGTAACATCTACTATCTGACAGCATTTCCATCCCCAGGTATGCACTCAAAAGACAGTGAGAAGCATATGTCCATGCAGAGAAATGAATACTCTGAATATTTGCAATAGTCAGAACCTATCATGTAATATTCAAATGTCTATCATCAAGTGAATGGATAAACTGTGTGGTATATCCATAAATAGAGTGCTATTCAGCAATAAAATGAAATTTCAAAATAAGTGAAAGATGACAAAGAATTCATACTATGTGATTTTATTTTATGAGGTTCTAGAAAATGTAATCTATCACGTCTACAGCTTGATGGTTGCCTCGTAACAGGACGTTGGGAGGGGAGAAGTCATAAATGAGTGTGAAAGAACTTGGGAATAATAGATAATATTGTCTTGATTGTGGGGGTGGTTTCATTTACATAAATGTGAAATTTATCAAATTGTGCAGTTTAAACATATCCTGTTTAATTGTATTCTACCTCAATAAAGCTGTTAAAAAATAAGGATACAGAAAGATTGAAAATAAAAGGATGAGGAAGGTAACAGTACAAACACTAGAGAAAGACAACTTGCTGAAGATAAAGCAGGCTGGTCACTAGGAAACATCTGCATCCTATGTTCATACCCATGAAACATAGCCTTGAAATAGGCACAGGAAAAATTGATAGGAAGTTAGAGATCTTTAAGAAAAAAACACGCACACTAACTTGCGTCTCAGTGTAAAATACAGCACAGGCCATTGAGTTTATGGAAGATCTGAACATAGTTGGCAGACTTGAACTGAAGGGCAAATGCAGAAAAATGCACCCGCTGGTTGCAGAGGGAACACTCCTTGGAAGCACATTTTTGCCATTGAGTGTCCTCCGAGCATTGAGGAAATCAGAACGATGACCAGAAAGTGATGAGATTAAGACACTAGGAATTCTGTGTGTCAGTAACAGTGGGTCTGGAAAAGTCACGGTGGAAACTGGAAACGTCTTAAATTGAGTGATGACAAAAATACTACATGCTAAAACCTGTGAGATGAAGCAAAAATATTGTGTAGAAAGTGTATAAACACAAAACATACATATTTAAAATTGTGAAAGGCTGAAAGTTCATCATCTAAACAGTCATCTCAAGAGAGCATAGAAAGCAAAATTAAGGAAAGTAGATGGGAGGAAATAAAATAATAGAGATCGACAAATAAGAAATGTATGATAGAACCAAGATACCATTAAGCAAAGGAAAACAAAACTGGCCATCATCAAAAAGTCTAGAAATAATAAAGGCTGGATGTGGAGAAAAGGGAGCCCTCCTGCACTGTTTATGGGAATATAAGTTGTACAGCCACTATGGAAAACTTCATGAAGTTTCCTTAAAAAGCCAAAAATAGAATGACCATCTGATCCAGCAGTCTCACTCCTGGGCATACATTCTGGCAAAGACAAAAATGGCCAATGTTCATAGCAGCACTCTAGCCAAGACATGGAAGCAACGTGTCTGTTGACAGATGAATGGATGAAGAAATGTGGCATATAAATAGAATATAACTGAGTCTTAAAAAATAATTATTGCCATTTGCAGCAACATGGAGGAACCTAGAGATTGTCATACTAAGTGAAATAAGAGAAGGCATGATACCACTTCTATGTGGAATCTAAAAAAATAATGCAAATGAATTTATTTACAAAACAGACTCACATGCAGAAAACAAATTGGTTACCAAAAGGGAAGGCAGGGGAGGGATAAATTAGTTTGAGATTAACACACAGTACAATATATACAATAAAAGGATTTACTGTATAGCCCAGGGAAATATATTCAGTTATTTTTCAAACGTTAAACTTTATATTTTGTATTGGAGGATAGCCAATTAACAATGTGGTAGTTGCAGGTGAACAGCTAAGGGACTTAGCCCTACTATTCAGTATCTTTTAATAACCTATAATGGAAAAGTGTGTGTGTGTAACAATCACTTTGCTGTATACCTGAAACATTGTAAATCATGTATACTTCAATAGAAAAGAAAAAAAAGGGCAAAGTTAGATATTTGCATTGCAAATAACCAGAAAAAGAACTCAAATGTAGAGTAAAAATCCTATCAGCAGCAAGAAAGAGCTTGGATACTAATCAACAAGTCACAAAAGACGATACACACACGGCCCAGAAACTTACAAAAAGGTGCTCGATGAGTTATCACTTGTACTTCCCCAGTGGTTAAAATTAAAGTGACAGCAAGTGCTGGTGAGGATACAAAGCTGCCAAGGAAGCATAAACACTTGATGGAAACTTGCATCATCTTTTGAAATCTAGGATATACCTTCCCCAAGTCACAGTCATTCCTTCTCAAAAAAACCAGCCGCTGTGCATGGGCCCCAAGGAACAGGTACCGGAGGTGTACCTGGTGGCTGGTCCCTGGGCAGGAGACGCACTGTGGTATTTCCGTCCATATGTTGCTCAGCATACAAGAGTGTGGATGAAGCTACAGACATGGGGATGAGAAGACAGGAGCTCATGTAACAGCAGAACCTGACCTGTACTGTAGACGTCTGTGGTGAAACTAAAGAGCGTGGATCCTGTTGTTTTGTCAAGAGAGGCTCCTGAGAACTGAGGGGATAATTTGCTCACCTGTGATGTTGGCTTTGTTTGTGATGTTTCACAGTAGAAGAGGTTTTTGAGAAAGTCTCCAATGACTTCACTCTTCTAAGAGTTTACTTAATTCCCACCATCAGTTGAGAATCTCAGTCCGCTAGTTGCAGTGTGGATGGAGGTCTGGTCTCTGCTTCTCTCCAAATGTTTACAATCTAATTTAAAATCTGAATTTACTGGAGGAGAAATATGGGTGAAGAATAGGTTGCAAATAGGACAGGCCTGGTTCTGAGGGGCTTCGTTGTGGGGTGCCTGGCTCCTTCTGTCCTCTGGCCCTTCAGTGCACGGGTCTGAGCCTCGTGCCAGAGCTGGAGGCTGAATATTCCCAGAGCCACTGACTCCCCGCCGTGCCCACTGCAGCCTTAGCATCCTGGACGTGGGCGCTGGGATGCACGGAGTGCACAGGTGTGTGTGCGCCTGTCTAGGGGAACCCCCGACGGCCCGAGCTGACAGAGGCGTGCTATGTCCCCAGAGGCCAGGCCCTCAGGTAAGAAGAGCTCCAGGTAAGGGGTGGGACCTGGCTGGGCAGCAAGCAGGTGCGACCGCCTGGGCGGGGGTGGCCCCTGCGACAGAGGGTCAGAGTGGAGGGACCGCCCTTGGCTCCTCCCACCCTTCAGCCAGGGGCGCCTGCCCAGCCGGGCCTTGGTCCTGGGCTCCAGGGCCTCTCCCAGAGGCCTGGCCGTTTCCTGCAGCTGATCAGCCGCATAGAGAACCTTTCCAGGCTGGGGTCTGTGTGGGGACGCTGCATCCATACCCCCTGGGGGAATCTTCTCAGACCCCCCACTGCCCCTAATAAAAGGGCTGAGAGGGGATCCGGGGGACACATCAGCTAACCGAGACCAATTCCTAGAAAGCTGTGAACTCTCAGTTACAGACCAAGAAAATGTCTGAACAGGCTTAGAACAGGAGAGACACTGAATTAGTAGTAAAAACAACTTCCCATGAAGGAAAGCCCAGGCTCAAGGTTTCACTGATGGATTGCACTAAACATTTAAGGAGAATTCAGACAGACTTTAAAAAAGTAGAGAACACTTTCCACTCATTCTCTTGAGACCATTGTTACCTGTTGTTGAAAATCACCTGAAGTGGTCACTGCAGGACGTGAGAGACTGAGGCGGAGGATTTGCCAGTACCAGGCCTAGCCCCTGAGGCATAGGCATTCAACAGGTGTTCCTGGGGCTGCTGTGTAAGCAGACGGTGCTGTGGGGCCTGAGTGAGGGGTGGGCCAGGCCCCTGCGCATTTCCTGCCTTGTCTCCAGCCTGGGGGTTGTGGGTCAGTGCAGCCCCAGGTGGGAGGGAGGCCTGAGTTGGTCCAGGCCCAGCTGATGCTCCGGAAGAGCGGCGGTGACGCTGGCCCCTGCCCAGTGCGTGACCGGAGGTTTGACTGAGGCCATGCAACTGAGCCCAGGACCCAGAGGAAGTGCTGTGTCATGACTCAGGCTGCCGCCTCTGCAGGGTGTTCTTTAGGCTCCTGTGACCCACAGGCCTGAGCTGCTTCCCTAGATGCTATTCCTTCAGGTTGCCTGCCAAGTTTTGTTTCTTCCCAGTAGGGATGAAGTGAAGAGAATACTTCTGAGTGTGGGAATAAGGAGGACGTGGATAATTAAATGCAGGACAAGCATTGTTGAGTGTATTAACTTCATGGCCTAAGGGGATCTCAAGAAATAAAAGGATTTTGTTTTATAAGTATTCGTCCAAGGAAAGAATTTGTAGTGATTTAAATCATGTTCTGAAATCTTAATTTTAACCCAGACATCAGACTCATTTTAACAAATCCACTTCTTTTCTTTCAGTTGTGTCTGACTCTGCGACCCCATGGACTATAGCCCGCCAGGCTCCTCTGTCCATGGGATTCTCCAGGCAAGGACACTGGAGCAGGTTGCCATTTCTTCCTCTAAGGGGTCTTCCCAACCAAGGGACTGAACCCTTGTCTCTTGAGTGTCCTGCATTAGCAGGTGGGTTCTTTACCAACTGAACCACCTGGGAAGCCCCATTAAATATTAGGACATGGTTTCTCTATACTTAGACGAAAACAGCACAGGCTCCTTAGAGACTTGGAGAAGATCCTTTCTTATTATGTTTCCTACTTTTAAACACCCACACGTGTATTTGAAGACCTAATGTGTGTTATTCGACTTTCTGTGTCAGTCCGTAAGGGGGCACCCTGTTCTGGAAGGGGTCATGGGTGGCATCGCTCTGAGCCTTATGAGGTTGACACACATATATTCACATGGCCATGTTGGGAGGGCGCTCTGTCCTGGGCATCAAGCTTCTCTGTGTGGGGCAGTCTTCACTCCTAGCATCGGCACCAAGCAGAGGGACGCTGTATGTGGCCCTGAGTTCTAGGAGGGTTGCCCCTGGACTCCTGTTCCCTTTGAGGAGCCTAGGTCCCTGATACATCTGTGCTCAGGGGTCTCCCTGGTGACCCTGAGCTTTGCAGGGTCCAAGGTCCAGTCTGTGATGGGCATGGTCTTGGTGGTGAGCAGGTGTCATCAGGCTGGACACGGCTGTGGAGGTCTGCCTGCCTGCCCTCCCCACTCCAGCAGGGAGGGGACAGATGAGGGAGGGTGTGAGGGAGATGCCTGCTCTGCCCGCACCAGGCCGTTGTCCTTCCCCAACTCTGAGTCATCAGCAGGGGGCAGTACCCACTCTCATAAAGAATGGAGGACACAGTTGCCCAGGGAAGATGCCTGTCCACAGGGACCCAGATGCCTCAGATGCAGGCAGGGGTAGCTGTCTCCCCCTGCAGTGTGGGCCTCTCCTCACTGAAGGCGTCGCTGTTCCTCTGAATATAACCCTGAAGGAAGCACAGAGGGATCTGGGCAGTGTGTGTGTCTGCTAAGTGAAGTGTCCTGTCTTCTCGACTTCAGAACCTACAGGGTGCCTCCTACAGGCTGTGACTCAGGGCCACCCGACTGCCTCCACCTGGACCCTACTGGTGATCAGGGTCTGCGTTCAGAGTGGGAGCAGGTGCCGGGGTGGGTGGGGCTGTGACGGTCACCACGAGGACTAAGTCCACACCATGCTGGTCACTCTGCCTGCTCAAAGCCTAGGACCACACCCTGCTATCCAGACACTGGTCCTGGTGGCTGTGTTTCTGCTACAGGAGCCGCGGGGACATGGCCTGGCTTCCATGTGACGAGCTTTGAGGCCGAATGTTGGCCAGTCATGACATCATCACCCCCAAATACATGGGCGTGTCTGTCTTTCCCCCGAGTGGACATTAATGTCTTTCATCTGAAGCCCAGGTGTGTGCATGACTTTCACACCACTTTGCCTGCGCGCCCCACCGTCTCCTGTGCTCGCCTTCCCTGCGTTAGCTTAGGCCTCAGAAGTGACGGGCCATGGTGCAGACTGCCTGGTGACTTGGAGCCGGCCTCCCCTAGCTGTCCACACACCTGCCGTGCTCAGGTGTCTTCTCACGTGGGAGAAACCAGGAACGTGTTTCTGATCTTCCACAAATGCCAGAGCTTCTTAAGCATCTGCCACATCCTTGGGCCTCCGTGCTTTTCTGTGTGAAGCAGGGAGATGGGCTTTAGTCTTCTCAGAGCCCTGAGGTTCAGAGCCTCCTGGAGGGCTTCAGGTCTGGAGCTGAGCTCCCTGGGCCCAGACAAGACCCACATCTGCCTCTTTAAATCGAGCATCTGAGATGTTTCAGTAGATATCTAACATTGCATCAACATGCAGTTAAAATACTTTTTAAAAAATTTTAGGTTGTGTAACATAAAATTAGCCGTGTTCTCTGCGTGGGAATCAGGTAGGTGTGGGTACCCCCTCACCCCCTGGCAGTTACATCATACTCACGTCTGTTATATACGCTGGCTCTCCTCCTACAAGCCTCTCACAGTGCTAAGTTATCCGTAGCGGCATCCTGGGAGCCAGAGTGCACCTTGCTTCAGGCAGTGGATGCCGTCTGCAGGGGGCGCTGTTGCAGCTGAATGGGTTTACCTCTCATTCTGTCCGTAAGGCTGGACGTGCTCTAGTCGGAGGCGGGGGTGGCAGGGTGGGGGTGAGGGGAGCTCTGCTGGCCTCAGGGATGATGGTGTGGCGCACCCTGCACTGGTTCATCCTTAGACAGATGCATGGCCGTTACCAAAAGCCCCTGGGATTTGGAGCTGTTTGTTGCTGCAGCAAAAAGAAAAATATGTCTATTTATGAATGACATTTCCTTTTTCCTGAGTGTCCAGGTCACTGTGTTTCCAGTGTTCCTGCTGGAGTGAACTGATTGCCATCGACTGCAGGCCCCAGGTTTGCTTCCTTCTGGGCTCTGGGGGCTCAGTCAATGGGAAGACCCGTGGGATGTTTGTTGGAGAGCAGAGGTGCAAGCTCAGGGTGTGTATCCCTGTTCCTGGCTGGATGGCCAAGCCCGGAGATGCCTGTGTCGCCCTCCCTAAGACCCTGGCGACCTCGTCACTGTGCCCTCCCCTTGGCTCCGGACCCCAAGGAAACGGCCTGTTGCTGTTAGGTGTCTGGCCACAACTTATTTTCTTCACTTCATCTCTTCACAAAGCTCTCCCCTCATCCCTGAGCCCTTACTTATACCCTTGGGGCAGGTGGAGTCCTGGGAGCAAGACCTGGCCACCCTCATTCCCAGGAAGGACATTCAGGGTGTCACCCCTTTCAGGGCAGGGCCGCAGCATTGACAGCATCATCTCTGTGTGTAGATCATACCTCTGAGGATGTTCACTGCAGCGATGAAATAGTCACAAAT
Source organism: Nanger dama (assembly GCA_917880005.1). Taxonomy (NCBI): domain Eukaryota; kingdom Metazoa; phylum Chordata; class Mammalia; order Artiodactyla; family Bovidae; genus Nanger; species Nanger dama. The sequence continues at coordinate 4,586,180 of CAKJTW010000075.1, forward strand.
AATATTTGCCTGGAATTTGCAGCCATTCCCATGGTGTTCTGAGTCTCCCAGAACCGTCATTATCCCAAATTCTCAGGAAAGGAAACTGCCCATTTGGGAAGGTCATGACATACCAGAGACCACCTAGCGTGCCCGCGCGAGGGCAGTGTCTACAGCTATGAGGGCAGAATCCATGACTGGCTGGCCTGGCCCCAGCGTCCACCTGCTCCCCGAACCTGTGCCTGTGGCAGGCCTCACCAGGGCACTGTCTGCCAGTACGTGGCTCCGTGGACCCTGAAGTGAGGAAACTGACGACCTTCATGCAGAGAGTTTCTCAGATGCGTGGGGTGGGGGGGCAGTGTTGGCCTCTGAAACTCAGTGTCTCTACCTCTTCTGGCTCGACAGAGATCTGAGCTGTCCGTGCCTGTGGCTGATTTGGAAGCTGCACTATGTCAGAGGTCTGGAGGAAGGGGGTCGTTTGTTGGGATTTGTGTCTGTTGTCTGATTGGTGGCAAGTCCTTGGAAGATGGTCTGGTACACACACAGAGCTCTCACACATGGCCCAGGCCTGTGAGGAATTAAAAATTACAGTGAAAACAATCAGAAGTGTGACTGTGCCACAGTGTCAGTGAGATGTGACACACGTCTGGGCTGCTGGCCATAAGTGGGAGCCGGGCCGAGTGGCAGTTGCCTTGGAATGGTCACCAGAGGTGAGCCACGCACACTGGTGAGGTATATGAAAGCAGTATTCAGGATAAAGCGTATATTTTCCTTTGAAGAAGTAATGGAAGCCGCCTCACCCCCAGAGCACCAGGATTTGGCTAGTCTCTCCTACCTTCCCTGGCAGTCCCTGGGAGGAGGAGCTGTTTTCTTGAAATGCCCCCTTTCTCCTTTCTGCTTGATGTCCCTAATAATTAGGGGACTGCAAATTAAAAACGCAGCATGATGCCATATTTCATTGGTTAGCCCTGTGGAACCTAAGTAGATAGAAATTGTCCTGGGGTTGGTTGGGTCAGGTCCTGAGGTGCATAGTGTTGTGGTCATCGTGCTAGCTTTTGGCAATAACCGTCACAATTTGGCAGAATCTGAAAAAATTTTCAGTTCACATTTTTGACCCAGCCATTCCATATTTGGCATACAACTTGCATGAATACTTGCATATGGACACAAGATGAATAAAAATTAAATATCCCCTGCAGTGCTGCATAGCGAATCCTGGAATCCACCTTCATGTCTGTTAGAGAATAATGAGCGCTTTCTAGCACAAGTATGTAGCTTATGAAATATTGTAGGGCTTTGCAAAATATAGACACAAACACAGAAAGTTCTCCATGGCATATTCTCCACTGACACCTCACACACGCACTTCTATGGTTCCTATTTTTATATTGTGATCAGTTTTTGTGTGTGTGTGTTTTTTGTTGTTTTTTTTTAAGTTGTGCCCTGGGAATTCCCTGGCAGTCCAGAGATTAGGACTCAGCACTTTCACTGCCAGGGCCCAGGTTCAATCCCTGGTTGGGGAACTAAGATCCCCTTGTGGTGTGACCAGAAATATAAATAAAGTTTAGAAATTTTAAAAGTTGCATCCTCCCAAATGCAGTGGCTTCACAGTAGAGATGGCTGTGTCAGTGTGGCAAGGTTAAGCCACCTTTCTGGTTGCTTTTACGGCAGTGGTGCCGGCACTCTCCAATCAGCACTACCTCCTATACTGTGGATGGGAACACACTTGGAAGCTGGAAGGCTGGGTCAAGGATGCTGTGCAGTCTCCTCTCCTCTTCCACCCTCCTTCCCCGGCTCCCACCATCCCCTGAGGTCATGTTGCTGAGATTCCAGACACCTGCCCAGTCACTGGACTGCGACTTCCAAGTCACTGGACTGCCGTCTGCCTCTATCCCCCTGGAACCCTTCTCCAGACGTCCATGAGACCCCCACCCTGGTCTTTCTCTGCTGCTTTCCTGTTCCTGTGGTGCTTCCTACCTGCACCCTCGGTATAGTTTTCATTAGGATTTGTGTTCAGACTTCTCTTACTTTCTGTGTTCTCTACAGCCTTCCTGCACGAGCCCATCCACTCTTGTGGCTTAAATCCAACCTGCGTGCCGTGCTTCTAGCTCAAACTGTTCTGAGTGCCAAGCCTGGGCCTCCAACTGCAACCAGCCGCCATCACGTGGGTGTGTGATGTCAGGTTCAGCATTTTCAGAATCAGACTCATTTTCTCCAAACCTGGACCAGGGCTCCCTTCTCAGTGCCCTGCCCCTCTGTCCGTTCAGAAACCTTTAATTTGTCCTGGGCTCGTCCCTTCTGCACGTGGCATCCAGTGGAAGATGAACCCTAGCCAAGTTTTCGTCACTAATAGCTCACAAACCAGCCTAGTCTATGCTGTCCAGTCCCAAAGCCACTCTCTTGGTTTGGGCCATGTTCTTGGCCTGGATGATGGAACAGTTTTCTAACCCTTCTTCAGCCTCTACTCTGGCTTCTTGGGAACCATTTGCTGTCATTTGCTGCAGTGGATGAAGCTCTATCAGTAGCTTTTACTGGTTTCAGAACGAACACGTCTCACCCCACTGGGCTTCCACCTTTCACCTCCCTGTGCTCTCTGTTGCTTGTTACTCCTCCCGCTCACACAAACACTGTGGCTCCTGGACTGGCCGTGTTCTCAGGCCATGTTTGTTCCTCCAAAGATGCTTGTGGAACAGTTGCTAGGTGACAGGCTCTCATCCCCATGCTGCAGTTAGTGGACCAAGTTCCTGATCAGTGTTCTCATAAGTGAGACCCTGGCTCCCACTCCCAACCGCACACCACCATGGGGAGCTAGCACCAGGTCTGAATGTGGCTCTGGCCTTGACTGTGGGACCCCCAGGGCCGTGAGCAGGCAAGTCATCCTGCTGGGGACTGAGACAGTGTGCGGTCCCGCGGGCCCGGGCTGGGGTAGGGGCTGGAGCCGGGGGGCTCCTGATGTGGCAGGACCAGGCCAGCTGCCCACAGGCGTCAGTGTTTTAGTGGCTGCAGGGGAGCCTTTGGAGTCCTGAAGGGATGGTTGGACTCACTGCTGCAGGGGAGGGGCTGCAATTCAGAGGGAACCCCTGCATTGGCATCAAGAGGTGAGAGGAGGTGAAGGGTGGAAGGTGCTGATGTGGGGGGAGGGGCGAGGAGAGGGGGAGGACCCCAGGTGGGCTTGATGGGGCCCACCACTCCCTGCAGTTTGCCTGCCTGGGGGCCCACAACTTCTCAGGCTGTGTGTCTGCACTCCCTGCTCCCTCCACTAAGGCTGAATAACCCCTGAAGTTCATAGGGCACCCCTTGTCCCAGGAAGTTTGAGGCTCCTGTCAGGGGCCTCCACTCCTTGGGACGTTACATGGGTTACTCATTTGTGCTTTGTCATTATCAGCATTCAAAACTAAGATCATGGCATCTGGTCCCATTCAGTTCAGTTCAGTCACTCAGTCGTCTCTGACTCTTTGTGACCTCATGGACTGCAGCATGCCAGGCTTCCCTGTCCTTCACCAACTCCTGGAGCTTGCTCAAACTCATGTCCATCGAGTTGGTGATGCCATCCAACCATCTCATCCTCTGTTGTCTCCTTCTCCTGCCTTCAATTACTTCATGACAAATAGATGGGGAAAAAGTAGAAGCAGTGAGAAATTTTATTTTGGGGGCTCTAAAATCACTGCAGACGATGACTGCAGCCATGAAATTAGAAGACAATTTCTCTTTGGAAGTAAAGCTATGATAAACCTAGACAGCATATTAAAATGCAGAGACATCATTTTGCCAACAATATTCCATATAGTTAAAGCTGTGTTTTTTTTTTTTCAGTAGTCAATTACAGATGTGAGAATTGGACCATAAAGAAGGCTGAGCACCGAAGAATTGATACTTTTGCATGGTAGTGTTGGAGAAGACTCTTGAGAGTCCCTTGGACTGCAAGGAGATCAAACCAGTCAATCCTAAAGGAGCTCAATCCTGAATATTCTTGGAAAGGACTGATGCTGAAGCTGAAGCTCCAGTCCTTTGGCCACCTGATGCGAAGAGCTGACTCACTGGAAAAGACCCTGATGCTGGGAAAGACAGAAGGCAGGAAGAGAAGGAAGTGACAGAGGATGAGATGATTGGATGACATCACTGACTCAATGGATGTGAGTCTGAGCAAATTCCAGGAGTTGGTGATGGACAGGGAAGCCTGGGGTGCTCCAGTTCATGGGGTCACAAAGATTCGGACACGATTTAGTGACTGAACAACAGAACAACACCATTTCTCCAAATGGTTCTCCAGTAGAAGTTGCATCCCCCACCCTACAGCCCGCCCTCCATTTTAACTGAGCCTCTGGGCTGCTTCACACTGTACTGGCCTTTCTCGGAGTGCAGAGTAGGCACCAGAGGGTCGAGTGCCTGGGGATGCTGGGCGAGCCTGAGATTTTGCCTTGTGTGCATTGTGGAGTCATGTGTCAGACGTGCATCTTGTACATTAGCAATGTGAATGTGTCTCCTTAACGAAGGCCTTGGACTGGACCCTCTCCCGGCAGGGTGCAGAGGCATGCCTTCAGGCTCCTGAAGCCTAGGCCTGCCCTCCTGGCCCGGGTGTCCGAAGGTCCTGCTCCACTGGCCCAGTTTCCTGATTTATAAAAGACACAGAGGCCTCTCCTGTGACCCTGAGGTGCAGGTCTGGCTGGGCAAAGACAAAGAGCCGCTTCAATAGAATCTCTGGACCTTTGCCTCAGCACTGCTTCTCCAAACTCAGACATGCGCAGCTCAGCGGGTCTCCCCATGTTTCTGCCTCCAACTCCCAGAAGCCTGTGTTGTGACTTCGCTTCTTGTCTATGGGAGAGAGTTGGGAAGTGGTTAGTTGTCTTTCTTCCTCCTTGCAGAGAACTGCCAGCATGACTTGACTCTCCCGGATGAAGTCAGCTTTAAATTGTGGCTCTCCCGAGGTTGGTCTGGAAGAAGACACAGCAATTCTGAGAAACCAGTGCAGGGGCTGCCAAGCTGCCCGCTTCCCTGGCCGCAGCTCCTGCTTCTGCACGTCAGGTCTTGAGAACCAAACCCAGTTCTTTTCACTGGAAAAGGCTGGAGAGGCTGGTCCCACCCTTGGCCTCGCCCACCCAGGCCTCTCCTCACCAGCCAGCGTCCTGGCTCCAGAATGCTGGCTGCTGTCTGGCTCCTGGGCAAGCGCCTCTGAAGATGGAGCGTGGTTCCTGCCTCCTCTGTCCCTCCTGGGGGCTGTCCCTCCTGGCTGGGGGCACCTGGATGCCTGGGCTGCGCTCTGGCTCTGGCTGGCCTGGGGATGTGGAGAGGAGCCCGTAGGTGTGACTCAGGGTCACACCTAGCAGAGCAATTCAGAGCCACCAGGACGTGGCTGTGGAGTGAAGGGGGAGAGGCCTGGTGGGCTTGCAGCATGTGTGGCCCCATGGGGGCTGAGGGTGACGATCTGAAGGAAGTTTGCTGACCTCCAGAAAAGGGGAGTGAGGCCCTCTGGTGCCCAAGGCTGTGGGTGGACCCTCTATGCCAAGGGCTGGCTGTGAAGCAGGTGGTGTTTTGTGCCCATCAGTGCCCAGCACTGGCAGGTACACGTGCCTGTCCAAGCTGGTAGGAAAGTCTGAGACCTCCTCCAGGTGTAATCCCTCCCCCACTCAGGCCTGCAGGAGGAGGGGACCCCCAGCTCCTAGGTGCTTCCTGCAGGGGAGGGTGGGAACACAGCCGACCTCCATCCTGCTGGCCAGGGGGTGTCAACGGGCCCAGCTTGCTCCAGCTTCCAGGGGCCAGTAAGAAGCAGGCGGTGGTTTGGTTTAACACAGAGATCCCAGAAGCCTCCGGAGTCTCTGGCCAGGCTGGGTAGGGGTCCTCTCTGTATGCTGAAGCGATCAGGTTGTGCTGGCCAGGAGAGGGGGCTGTTCTTTCTAATGTCCAGATACCAACCAAAAGACGCAAGGAAAGTGGAGAAACAGTGGTCCACACAAAGGACCCAGATAGATGTTGCCATCTTGACAGCCAGACCCGAAGTGTCCTCACAAAGCCACCCAGGGTCTCCTGAGCCCACAAGGGGCTGGTGGCTGGGGAGTGAGGACCCTCCAGGGCCACCCCTTCCTCACGCTGAAGCACTTTTATAACCAGCTCTCGCTGGTGGTTTAATGAAGAAGACAACTCGATTACCCATGCAATTCTCATTCAAGCTGTCACTTTTGAAAAGGGGGGAAATCCACATTTACTGTAAATTGGATAAACAGAGACCTCAGCCTTGTGCTGTTTTGGAATTTTTCCTGCATGTTTCACAGAAAATGCAACAGGAAAGATATAAAGTTAAACAGTGGGACCGACCTTCCTCTGAGGCTGCCGAATTCTTGTCCCCTGCACACCAAGCCTCACTTGACTCTGAGAAATGGAAATTAAATACTTGTTCTATGTACAGAGTGGTTGTGAGGGTCAAATAAGATGAAAGGTGTGAAAGCGCTTCATAAACTATGGACGTTGTATGCACAGTCAGCGTGCAGTATCGGACCCCAGTCCATGTCTTATGTTTCCTTTTCTGTGATTTATTTTCAGAATATGTCCAGAAGCATACCAGTCAGAGGGCATGCTCAGATTCTCGAATTTATACGTGTTCACTTTCTCATCATTTGGAGAAATGGGGTCTGATCTTTCAGTTTCTCTGAGCAGGCGCCAGAAGAGGGCTCTGTGGGTGCGGTTGTGTGTCTTCTCCGTGGAGCCTGCAGGGAGCGCTGCGAGTGTGTGCGGTGGGGCTGCGGGTTCAGAGCCAGCCTGCAGGAACCTCCGGCTGATTGCGGAATTCAGTGCTGGCAGGAGGTGTTGAGCTGGATGAGGTAAGGGAGCAGGGGAGGTTGGGTGTCTGTATGTGTATGTGGTGTTGGCGTGGTGTGGTGTGCGTGTGTAATGTGTGTCTGTATGTCTTTGTGTGTGGTGTGTGTGTGTGGTGAGGTGTGTACCTGCGTGTGTGTGGTCTGTCTGTGTTTATCTGTGTGTGCATGTATCTGTGTGTATGTGAGCTGTGTGTGTGGTGTGTGTGTTTATATGTCTATGTGTGTGGTGTGTGTGTATATGTATGTGGTGTGTGTGATGTGGTTGTGTGGTGTGTGTGTATCTCTGTGTGTGTGGTGTGTATGCATGTCTGTGTGTATCTGTGTGTATGTGAGCTGTGTGTGTGTGTCTCTGTGAGTGGTGTGTGTGTATCTGTGTGTGATGTGGTTGTGTAGTGTGTGTGTATGTGTGTCTGTGTGTATGTGAGCTGTCTGTGTGTGTGGTGTATGCCTTTGTATGTCTGTGTGTAGTATCTGTGTTTGTATGTCTGTGTGTATGGTGTATGTGTATCTGTGTGTGATGTGGTTGTGTGGTGTGTGTATATCTGTGTGTGGTATATGTGTCTGTGTGTGTCTGGGTGTATGTGAGCTGTGTGGTATACATGTTTCTATGTATGTGTATGGAATGTGTGTATCTGTGTGTGATGTGGTTGTGTGGTGTGTGTGTATGTGTATCTGTGTGTATGTGAGCTGTCTGTGTGTGTAGTGTATGCCTCTGTATGTCTTTGTGTGGTGTTTGTATGCGTGTGGTGCGTGTGTATCTGTGTGTGTGGTGCGTGTGTGTGTATCTGTGTGTGTGATGTATGCCTTTGTATGTCTTTGTATGCTGTTTGTATGTCTGTGTGGTGTGTGTGTGTGATGCATGTGTGTGTATCTGTGTGTGTGGTGTGTGGTGTGTGTGTGTGGTGCATGTATGTGTATCTGTGTGTGTGGTGTGTGGTATGTGTGTGGTGCATGTGTGTGTCTCTGTGTGTGTGGTGTGTGGTGTGTGTGTGTGGTGCATATGTGTGTCTCTGTGTGTGTGGTGTGTGGTGTGTGTGTGTGGGATGTGTGTGTATCTGTGTGTGTGGTGTGTGCGTGGTGCATGTGTGTGTCTCTATGTGTGTGGTGTGTGGTGTGTGTGTGGTGCATGTGTGTGTCTCTGTGTGTGTGGTGTGTGGTGTGTGTGTGGTGCATGTGTGTGTCTCTGTGTGTGTGGTGTGTGGTGTGTGTGTGGTGCATGTGTGTGTCTCTGTGTGTGTGGTGTGTGGTGTGTGTGTGTGGTGGTGGTGGGGACGCGATCGTGTCCCTAACAGAGCTCTGAGACCCTGGGGCTCAGGTACCTGGGTTTGCTCCCGGAAGGGTCTCCGCTGAGGGCGCACAGGCCTCGGCCACCTGGGCCGCGGTGGCCCCGCAGGAGGCTGCGGTGACTCTTGCCGCATTGCTACCATGTGGGGCCGCGCGCCCGGGTCTCTGCTGTGGCTGGGTCCCTCTGACTGACTCTGTCACTCACCCTACCTGGAGTCTGGTGGGGAAGGGTATGGGGAGCGGCGGGGGGGGCAGCGAGGACAGGCCTGAGGTGGCAGCTCCCAGTCAGTCACAGGGTCGCAGGAGCGGAGGGGAGGCGGATGGCCCAGCCCAGGTTGTGCATTTGGGTGGAGGAGGCTGGAGCTCAGCTTACAGGCCACGTTATCAAAACACACTTAAACTTCCCATTGCCTAACCATTGAATTTACATTTGCTAATCCGCATTCTAAATCTCCTTCTTTCTCAGGAGAAGCTTGAGACAGACAGAAACCATTTGTTCAGTCCTGAGGCATGAATAGAGGGCTTGTGGTGGGAGGGTGCAGCCTAATTTTTATCCTGAGTGAGTGAGCCTGTGGATTTCTGCGATGTTGGGTGGAATGCTGTGGTTGGTGGAGCAAGTTTCTCTGCTGAAAGGATCATCTCAGGGCCCTGCCTCTAGGTTCCTGATATCCTCAGGAAAATGAGTGAGAATTTACTGTACAGCTGTCCATTTTTAAAATCAGAATGCTTTGTTTTTTATTATTTAAAATAGCAAAAGCAGTTGTAACCTTGTGGCCTAATTGTTTGACAAACAACTCGTTTCCAAACTGCCATGATCTTGGAGCTGAACTACCGCAAACACTGTTTGGAACCAGTAAGTTGTATTTATTTTTAGCTTTTAAACAGCCAAATAGTTTGCCCTCAGTTTCAAGGGAAGAAAGTTCCCTCTGGGCTGAAGCTCGGGGTCTCTGTGCCTGACTGTCCCTGTGCAGGCTCCACATCATGGAAACAGAGGTTCCTGGTGACTAGGCTGTAATAGCAGCGCCCGTGCTCACGAAATACCAGGTTCTGAAATTACACTGAAGAATGTAGTTAGATGGCTGGGTTTAGTCAAGCCCATGGGGCCACAGCACCAGTGCCCCAGCGGTGTGAGCAGGACCAGGTCAGGGCCGCTGCCGTCTGGCTGGGGTCCATGCGGGTGTGCTCTCCGCGAGGCTGGGTGTGTGGACCTCCGTTGGGCAGAGGAAAAGGAGCGACTGTCCAAGCACTAGACACATCCATGTGTGTCCATCCTTCAGTGTCCTGTACCCCTTGCCGGGGTGGGACTGCAGGCTGATGTAGCTGGTGACGAATGAGGTTGCCTTTTCGAATGGGCTGCAAGGACCAGGGTAGGGAGGTCTGGGGAATGACTGGGAGGTGCCCTACGCCCTCTGTCATGCTTTTAACTGTGACTTCTGAATTGTGTGACTCATGCGTGAGTTACCATCTCTCTGAGCCTGGGTTTTCTCATCAGTAAAAGTAATAATATTAATAGTGCCTGTCTCATACGGCTGTTGTGAAAATTAAAATGTCTGTAAGTCTCTCAGGGTAGTATCAGACACATACATGATGGTAAATTAGCTAGTATTTTTATTTCTGTTATGTTATACATCCTGGAGAAGGGCATGGCCACCCACTCCAGTATTTTTGCCTGGGAAATCCCATGGACAGAGGAGCCTGGTGGGCTACGGTCCACGGGGTTACAAATAGTCGAACATGACTGAGCGACTCATACTACTACCACTACCATGGTATACATCTTTTAGTTCAGGCTAGCGTATTTATTTCTTGAAGGCATCAAATGCAAAGGACAAGGAAGATCATTCTTTTGAGTTTTCATGCTACTGCTGCCCTCTTCCTTGAGTCACAGAACCTTGTTAGCAGCTCTGGTTCAACTTCAGCACCTGCCACATTCCTCTTGTCTGGAATTTGACTGTGAGAGTGAGTCAGGGTCCCCAGGGCCCTGCAGGACGGCCCCGCCCCCTTCTTGTTTCTGGCACCCCAGCTTAGTGCCAAGCTCACGCTTCTCAAGAGGCATCGGAGGAGGAACCATCTGGGAGGCTCTCGTCAGATGCAGAAGAGCAGGGACCTCACAGCACTGCTGAGGTTACCGTAGCCGCTTCCTGCTGTGACCCACAGACCTCAGCACGCTGTGCACGTCCTGTGGGAGATGCAAAGGACTGAGGTCAGGACCCAAGGTCACCGTTGGCCAGGGCCACAGTGGCAGCTGAGGCTTGGCCTCCTGCTGGCCCTGGGCTGCAGGTCTCCAGCTGAATGAGGCACCTGATGCTGCGGGGCCCTGGGCTCCCTGAGGGCAGAGGCCAGAGGCGGGGCAGGTGCCATTACTGAAGCCACCCACCTCCTCCTCGTGAAGAGCGCTCAATGGCCCCAAGAAGGATCGTAGGGAACTGTGAGGTACAGTTCACTGTGCTGTACAGAAGAAGCCAACACAGCATTATAAATCTGCTGCTGCTGCTGCTGCTGCTAAGTCGCTTCAGTCGTGTCCGACTCTGTGTGACCCCATAGACGGCAGCCCACCGCTCCCCGTCCCTGGGATTCTCCAGGCAAGAACACTGGAGTGGGTTGCCATTTCCTTCTCCAATGCATGAAAGTGAAAAGTGAAAGGGAAGTTGCTCAGTTGTGTCCAACTCTTCGCAACCCCATGGACTGCAGCCTACCAGGCTCCTCTGTCCATGGGATTTTCCAACCAAGAGTACTGGAGTGGGGTGCCATCACCTTCTCTGATAAATCAACTAGACACCAATAAAAGTTAAATAAAATCAGACCTCGCTGGTGGTATTGCCATGCAAAGCAGGGGACACCAGTTCGATCTTGGGTCTGGGAAGATTCCATGAGCCTCCGAGCAACTAGGTCCATGCGCCACAGCTGCTGAAGCCTGAGTGCCCTAGAGCCCATGCTCTGCAAGAAGAGAAGCCACAGTGAGAAGCCTGTGCACCTTAATGAAGAGTAGCCCTTGCTTGCCGCAGCTAGAGAAAGCCCGCTTGCAGCAATGAAGACCCAGTGCAACCAAAAATGAAATTTAGAAAAATATAAAGTAACTTGAGTTTTGAGTAAAAGAAAAAAAAGCAGGCTTGAAAAAATTCTTCTCATTTTAAGAGAAGTTTTAATGCATAAGAGTTTGCGTTTTTGCTTTGATGCAAAGATCTATTAACAATTTTAAAAACAGAAAGTAGTCATTATATTTTATGTTCATAATAAAGAATTCAGTGAACAGAGAATTAACTGGGTCAAACCAAAAAGCCGCCAGAAAGGTTCTAGTCCCAGGGTCCAAGCAACTTGAGAGAACCACTTATGACAGCTTTCCATTTTGTGGTCTTTCAGCTTCACCTTAAATTACAGCTTAGAACAGCATGGAAACTGGATCAAGAGATGGCTAGAAGGAAGGGGAGGGGAAAAATTAAGAATAACAGCTACCATATTCTTGCAACTTATCCTATTGAAAAGTTTTATTAATATCAGGAAAACCAGGACAGAATTTGAAAATTTATTTAAAAAATATTTCTCAAAGTGTTTATTTTTCTACAAAAGAGTTTATTTTTGCTCCATGGCATATTGGTTTCCCATTGCTGCTGTAACAGATTGTCACGAATATAGTGGTTTCAGACACCCTGGTTTCTCTCACGTTTCTGTACCTCAGAAGCCAGCCAGGGTGTTCCTGGGCTGGAACAGGTGTCTGTTGCCCTGCGGTCCTCTCTGAAGCTGTAGGGCAGGGTGCTCGGATCCTGCTGCTGTCTGTGCCCTCGTCTGACGGCCTTCAACCCGGGGAGTCCTCATGTCATGTGGTCACACGGTCACCTCACTCTTGCATTGCCTCCTCTGGCCAAGCTGTCCACGGTGAGGTTGCCCCCACCACCACGCTCTGAACACTCAGGGGAAGGACCCAGACCCTGTCTGTCATGGGCAGATGGCTCTAAGGATGGAAGTGCCTGCCCAGGACAGAGGAGGAGGTTCACAGTGGACAAGGGACCAAGAGCTGTCATTTTCATGAAGGAGCGGACAGGGCAACTGAGAGGGCTGGAAAGACGTGGTTCAGAGGGGCTGGGAGGGCACAACCATGACTGTTCAGACTTTAGAAAGTTGGTGATCAAGTCTGGAGGCTTTACTGTAAATGGTGTATAAATATGCAGCTTAATAGAGTTGAAACTGGGGACGCGGGCTTAAGCGAATCCAAATCAGGGAACAGTGCCTTCTGAGTGAGGCATCGGGTGAATGTTCACCAGCTTCAGGAAGTTATCTCATTCTGGAGTCTCCCTCCAAAGACAGTGCTGTTTTCAATCAGCAGAATGGGGATTTAAAATGCGATCCATAAATAAGTCGTTAAAGCTCAGCCAAGATCACTGGCTGAAAGGCACGTTTCCTTAAGAAAATAGGCCTAGAAAAATTTAAATAAAACACTCAACGGTCTTTTTAATGTTTTAATTATCAATTTGGTGCCAATTCTTTTTACTAGATAAAAATTGAACCGTTAAAAACATGGCACCAGGGCTGTGCCTGGGTGCTGGCCAGGAGCTGTTTACAGGGACCACCTTTGGGGGCGTGCTCAGGTGTGGTTATGACATGGCCTCATCTTTGTCTCCGTTTAGGGAATGTGAGGGGTTGTCTCAGTTTTAGCTCCTCTCTCCCCTCCCCACTTTTTCCGCGTGTCTATTGAGTCCTCACCACATCAGAGTGGCACAGGTAAGGCCAGTTGGAAGTTACCTTCAAGTTACCTTGGAAATTAGCTTCCAAGTTCAGGCATTCTTGGAACTTACCTTCCAGAGAGGGAGAGAGAGAATTATGTCAGGAGATAAACCACACAGTTCCAGACAGTGATTGATGCTCTGATGACAGATACAGAGAGAGTAAGGGGAGCCTCCTGCAGGCCTGGAGTTCAGGGACTCTACCCAGTGGCGTATCCTGGATAGGTCTTCAGACTGTCCAGGTTGCCCCCTTGGGTGGGCACGGCCTGCATGAAGATAGACCCTCCCTGCTTTCTCCTTCATCCTTCCTGTCCCAGAGGAGCCGGACTTATCCTGGGGACAAGTGTGTCCTCTCCCAGGTGCGGGGGGCCTCTGAAGATTGTCACCCGCATTCGACGCCGAGGAAGCTGAGACCTGGGCACACCAACCCCTCCACCTCAGACAGCAGGGTTGCAGGCCGGCGTTTGTGAACACTGACCACTCCTAGGGGCCACCCTGGCTGGAGAGGATGTGTTTATGCAGGACCCTGGGCGTTGCAAGGGTCAGGCACCACTTGCCTCTCCTAGAGCTCAGCTCAGCTCAGCTCTGGACCCTGCTTCACTCCATGGTGAAGTTGTTGTTGTTTGTTTGCTTAGTCATGTCCAACTCTGTGTGACCTCATGGACTGTAGCCCACCAGGCTCCTCTGTCCATGGAATTTCCAAGGCAAGAATTCTGGAGTGGGTTGCCATTTTCTCCTCCAGGGGGTCTTCCCTACCCAGAGACTGAACCCAAGTCTCCGGCACTTCAGGCAGATTCTTTTGCAATGAGCTGTCAGGGGAAGCCCTAAGTTGCTTATTACAGCAGAATTAAGATCAGTCTAGACGTTTGCAGAGCACATTTTTCTGGAAGGCTTAGTAGGAGAGGGACTTTTCTGCTTCTTTATGTGATTTAATATTTTTAGAGCCACATGGTCTTGGGGTAGAAGTGGTCCACAGAGCAGAAGCTCAGAGGTGTTCTCTGTTCTTAGCACAATCACAGACTGGGCTCCAGTTCACCCCTGATTCTGGCTGTTTCTTGGGAGTATTGGGGTTGGGGTGCTGGTGCCCAGACCTGCTGGGCTGTTATTTCCAGCTTGCCGCTCAGGTTTAGGGGCTCCTCCCAGGGCTGCTGGGGCTGTGGGGGGCCTGGGGCTCGGGCCTGGGGTATCTCTGGGCCCCTCCATCCAATTGGCCCCACGTGCCACATGTAATATTAAGCTTATAACTCAGACCAGTAGACAGGTACCAAGTGTACATGTTCTGTTGTTTTATCCTGATAAGTGTCTTCATAATGACAAAATAAAAATATATGTAAAGTACAAGTTTTGTATGACTAAGAGCAAAATATCAAAGATGATTTAATTATTATTCTACATATATGGATATTCTGTGGATATTTGAATAAATAATAAAATATACATAATTATATAATTAATATATATTTATCATATAAAATTTATTTTCTCTTGCCTTATTTCAGCTGTCACATATTATATAGATATAACAATGATTTTTGCATAATTTGTGTTCACTTGAGAGTAGTGCTCTAAACGGTTAAGATGGAAATGTCTTAAAAAACTATAAATTAAAACAAGTGAAAATTACAAAAAGTAATATTTTTCCATTTTTATTTTACAACATTTAACATTAAAATGCAAAATTTCACAAATGAATATTAATTTTAAATCAAGATGATTGAAATAAAGCTGAAAAGAAATTTAATTTTATAAAGTCTGATGATATATAATTTGTATTATTTGTGTTTTATCAATATAAAGCAGTCTGTGTTTCTAGCATCCATCTAGATGTCCATCTTGTTGCTGACGTAAAGAACTGGTATCATCCTTTGTGCATGTTGCGTCCAGACTGACACACACAGGTTCGCGAGTAACATGAACAGTTAGAGATGGCATGCTGTTTCTCAGTGCCCTTGTTTCTCAGCTTAGCAGTGAGTCCTGGCTGCTGAGCGGACCCTTCAGGACCCATGTGAGAGAAGTGCTTTCAGTGCCCTGGGTCCGGCTCCACTGTGCAAGGTCTGCTGTGCTTATGGTGAGGGGGACTGAGAAGGTATGTTAACTTTCCACTCAAGTGTGTAACTCGTACGTCCATTCTCACACCCACACGTCTCCCGTGTGCAAGGGCAGCGCTGGTCCCAGCTGAGGACAGTGGTTCAACTCACAGACCGGCATCACACCTGGACATGGCCGCCTCGCTAAGGAGAATGGGCTGGAGGCGGGGAGGTGGTGGGGGGCCGTGTCCCGGGGGAAGCCTGGGCCGGACCTCCCGTGAAGGCTGTGCCCTCCCAGGCACTGCACGCTCCTTCAGTTTGCTGTGTGTATTTACAACGAGCAGAGTTGGGGCAGGTCCCCTCTTGCCTGGTCTGGCTTCTGCCTGTCAGTCTGAAGTCTGAAGCTGTGCCAACGTTGGAGGCAGTTCTCTCCTGGATTCCTGTTTCGTTTGTTTGTAAACCAGAGTGGACGAGTGCCCCCATGTCCCGAGGAGATCGAGGAAATGGCTCTCATTTCTCTTTGGTCTGTGTTTTGTTCCTCTGCCCCTGGGAGTCAGTCCTGAGCTGGGAGCAGGTGGAGGGTGTGCTGAGTTAGCCAGTGATGTTAGACATCACTGTGCTAGCAACACTCAGGAAAACCTCACCTTGACTTGTGCTCACCAGCTTGGGGGCATATCTGTGACCTTGACTCTTTCCTCTCTTATAAGAAACCTTTCCTAGGAATCTTGACCCCTTGTGCAAAATATCCGCTGGTAGGCCACTCCATCTGTCTTCCAGAAATACCCTAGACTTTCACCATGGAACCTCCCAATACACTGCATCACATTTATACACTGTTACAGCATGTACAAATGAAAAAGTATATAAACCAAGACTGGTGTCCGCGTAGTAGCTCTTTAATAAAGTTAGAATTCATAGCTTTGGGGAAATTTTCATTTTTTTTCCTAGTGAAGGGAACATGAAATTCAATATTACAACTTTGAATCTGCTATTTTATTTAATTTTCATGTTATCCCTGCCAGACAGTTGTTGTTTTTTCCACTTTATTTTTCAGATGAGAAACAGAGTTTTATAGAAATTAAGTAATTTGCTATCAGTAAGTGCTGATATCCATATCTGAATACTGGTCTGTTTGATTTCAAAGCCTTTGTTTTTGTGATAAACTACGTCCTCGTTTTCACTGCTGCAAATAAAATTCTACTTAATTTTAAGTGGGAACAAACATTATTTCTTATGATGGAATTTTAGGAATGGATGAATCTCTATCCTGGAGGAGGAAATGGCTACCCACTCCAGTGTTCTTGCCTGGGAAATTCCATGGACAGAGGAGCCTGGGGGCTACAATCCACGGGGTCACAAAGAGTGGGACATGACTCAGCGGCTAAGCGCACACTCATGAGGCTATCTGTAATTATCCCCTTTGACTATTAGCGCTTCTGGCACCTACAAGGCTGTTGACACCTGTTGACTGTTTTCCCTGGGGAGATTTCATGGCTTGGGAGCCTTAGCTTATGAGTCATTAAAAACCAAAATAGCTCTAATGCAGGGTTCTGATTATGGGACAGATGCTGGTGAGAACATTAAGAGGACAGGGCAGAAGACTAGGAGAACATGGCGACTAAGCATGCTGTTTTTCTAAAACTCTGAATAGAGAACTGTGGATGACAGGAAGCTGGTGGAGACAAAGATCACGCTGGACATGATTACCTGAAAGGTACTGTGATGAAGGGCCGGCAAGCCAAAGCCTTGCAAGTAAACTGGTAAATTTGTATACTTTGTTTCAAAATGTCACTATAGTAGAAGTTCAAGAAATGTAATGAAAGTGGTAAAATAAGAACAAGAACTGGGAGAGGGGGTTAATATGAGCAGAATGGTGGTCTGAGAAGCTTATAATTCTTGCTCTCTTACAGAAGCACTGAAGGAAACAAACCATGTCCACCACCTCAACTGGGGCTCTGGAAAACTGGCAGTTTACAGTCCCCAAGCCAACGTCCGTCCAGTCAAGAACACACCATGTTCAGAGTGGTCAGAGAGTCCTGTGGTGGTCCTCCCTATCTCACCCCTCTCCTGCCTGCAGCTGGGGCAGGTTTCAAGAGAACAGAGTTGAAGGGATTTGTGGGAAACTATGTGAGAGCTGGACTGTGAAGAAAGCTGAGAGCCGAAGAATTGATGTTTTCAAACTGTGGTGCTGGGGAAGACTCTTGAGAGTCCCTTGGACTGCAAGGAGATCCAACCAGTCCATCCTAAAGGAGATCAGTCCTGGGTGTTCACTGGAAGGACAGATGCTAAAGCTGAAACTCCAATACATTGGCCACCTCATGCGAAGTGTTGACTCATTGGAAAAGACCTTGATGCTGGGAGGGATTGGGGGCAGGAGGATGAGATGGCTGGATGACATCACTGACTTGATGGACATGAGTTTGAGTGAACTCCGGGAGTTAGTGATGGACAGGGAGGCCTGCCGTGCTGTGATTCATGGGGTCGCAAAGAGTCTGACATGACTGAGCAACTGAACTGAACTGAACTGAACTGATCAAGCAGATACATTTTTGCATTATGGGGGTCCCCAAACACGAGAGTGAGAGATTATGTGAAGAATAATGGCCAAAACCCCAAACTTAATGAAAGATGTGCGTCTACAAGTAAGAATTCAGTAATTCCAGGTAAGATAAATTCAAAGAGACCCAAATGGAGATACATTATAATCAGACTGTTAAAAGGCAAGGCAAAAGAGAATCTTGAAAGCAGCAAGAGAAAAGTAACTCAGACTTCCTTGGTGGTCCAGTGGTCAAGATTCTGCCTTTCAGTGCAAAGGGTACCGGTTTCATCCCTGGTCAGGGAAGACTGCATATGCCCAGGGGCAGCTATACCCCTGTGTCACAACTATCGAGCCTAGAGTTCAGAAATGGCAGAAATCTCAATGCAATGAGAAGCCCGTGTACCACAACTAGAGAGTAGCCCCCACTCACCAAAACTAGAGGAAACCTGCACACAGCAAGGAGACCCAGTGCAGCCAAACGTAAATAAATAAATGAGATAAAATGAAATAAAAAAATATAAAAAGTGACTCCTTACATACAAGCTATCCTCCATAAGATTGTCAGCCTGTTTCTCAGAAGAAACTGTGGCGGTCAGAAGGCAGTAGGGTGTTAGAGTGAACTGTCAACCAAGAATTCTCTATCTGCTCTTCCAAACGAGGGAGAAACTAAGACATCCCTAGGTGAACAAAAGCTGAGGAGACTCATTACTACTAGACCTTCCTTATAAGCAATGCTGAAGGGATGGCTGATGGTGGAATGCAAGCGTGTTTGATGTAAATAGTAGCCACAGAAGATACAAAGGTCTCTGGTGCAGATAAATACATGGCAAATGTGAACAGTATTATTGTATTTTGGTTTATAACTATTTTCTACAGGATTTAAATGATAAATACATAAAAATAATTAAAACTCTGTGTACATCACGTGCCAATCTAATTTGGCACGTGATGTATAAAAGTGTAATTTGTGACACTGATAATGTAGAATTGCTTAGGAGTAGTTATTGTATCTCCAATACTCTTGCCTGGAAAATCCCATGGACGGAGGAGCCTGGTAGGCTAGTCCATGGGGACACGACTGAGTGACTTCACTTTCACTTTTCACTTTCATGCACTGGAGAAGGAAATGGCAACCTACTCCAGTGTTCTTGCCTGGAGGATCCCAGGGACAGAGGAGCCTGGTAGAAGGCCGTCTATGGGGTCACACAGAGTCGGACACAACTGAAGCGACTTAGCAGCAGCAGCAGCAGTTATTGAATGTGATTGAAGTTGATATCATTTCAGATTTGATCATCGTAATTTTAGGGTATTATATGTAACCCCTATGGCAACCACAAAGAAAATATCTATAAATATACACAAGGTGAATTAAAAAAAGAATCAAAACATCATTACAAAGAATCATCTAACAAAAGGCAGTCATGAAAGGAAACAGGGGTAAGAAATTATATGAGATATAAAGAAACAAATGGCAGAAATAAGTCTTTCCTTATGAGCAATTGCTTTAAATTTAAATGGATTAAACTCTCCAACCAAAAGGCAGAGATTGGCAGAAGGGATTAGAAAAACAGAAAACCAGAAGCATGATCCAACTACATTCTCCAAGCCAGACACCCACTTTGGCTCCAAGGCCACAAGTACGCTGAATGTGAGAGGGGGAGTGGAATCACCATCGTGGCAGCTTGAGTCGCTCCTTTCTTCTCTCCCCTTTGACTTACCACTAGCTGGACACCTGTGACTGACCCTAACCAGGAGGTTTAACCACCTGTGCACCGACAGTCAGCAGACAGGCCTTAGAAGGTCCAAGGGGGTCGGAGAGCCTGCCCCACCCCCACGCGCCGTGATGGGAAGGCAGCCTCGGGCGCAAAGCGGGCAGATGTCTGCCGTGGCCGAGCGTAGGTGGCAGTCCCGCCTGCCCATGGGGAGCCGGGCAGTGGGTTTTGAGGGAGGGGCGGTGGAGGGACTCACACAGTCAGCTCCCCTCCCCAAGGAGATCGTTTTGGCCGAGAAGGTGGGACGGTGCGAATGACCAGTTGACCCAGCGGTGGGATTGTGGCAGCAGGGACCTGTTTCGGTCCAGCGGCACCTGGGCTCCTCAGGCCCGACGGATGACCGGGAATGGAGACGGGGGAGGGGGCGGTGGGGAGGAGGGGAGGGGAAACGGGAAGGCGGGGTGTGAGGGGTGTGGGGTTGGTTGAGGCAGAGGGAACACTCTCTGAAGGATCGTGTCTCCCGCTGCTGCCCCGGAGTCCTCCCCCGGGACCTCCGGGAGCACCCTACCGGAGGGTCACCTTACTGCGCGCGCGGGGACCCCCAAGGCGCGGTGCCAAGGCCAGGCCCCTCTCAGGCAGCTTAGGTGCACAAGCCTCGGTGAATCCGCCCGAACGCCTTCAGGAGAGGCCTCAAGACTGGGCTGTAGCGCCACCTTCTGGGAAACAGGAGAAAGGTTTCTAATTGCCAGCCTGTTGAACTGTTCAGTTCAGTTGTTCATTCGCTGAGTCGTGTCCGACTCTGAGACCCCATGGACTGCTGCACGCCAGGCTTCCCTGTCCTGACGTGGGAAGGACAGGATCATCAACTCCAACAGCTTGCTCAAACTCATGCCCATCGAGCAGTGATGCCATCCAACCATCTCATCCTCTGTCGTCCCCTTCTCCTCCCGCCTTCAGTCTTTCCCAGCATCAAGATCTTTTCAAATGAGTCAGTTCTTCACATCAGGTAGCCAAAATATTGGAGTTTTAGCTTCAGCATCAGTCCTTCCAAAGAATATTCAGGACTGATTTCCTTTAGGATGGATTGGTTGGATCTCCTTGCAGTCCAAGGAACTCTCAAGAGTCTTCTCCAACATCACAGTTCAAAAGCATCAGTTCTTCGGCATTCGGCTTTCTTTACAGTCCAACTCTCACATCCATACATGACTACTGGAAAAACCATAGCTTTGACTAGACAGACCTTTGTTGAATTGTTAGAAATAGAATAAATTCTCAACTAAGGAAGATGTCTGCTCACTCAGGTGTGAAAGGAGAAGCACAGGTTGTCAGATACTATGAAAAATCAAGAAAAGATAAAATCAGAAAAAAAAGAATTATTTAGCACTAAACTCAAGGACACAGAATATTGCAATATAGCTGATAAAGAATTTAAAACAACTGTTATAAAGAAATTCAGTGAGTTGTAAGAAATCTCAGAAGGCAATTTGATGAAATCAGGAATAAAATTAACAGAGGATTTCTTTATCAGACCCTGAAATTATTATTAAAAAACCCCACAAAACCCAGAAATTCTGGAGCTGAAGAATTCAGTGAATGAGATGAAGAAGCAAGAGAGAGTATTGGTAACAGAGCAAACCAGATAAAAGAAAGAATAAGTGACTTGAAGGATAGGATTGAAGAAATAATTCCATTAGAATAGAGAATGTAGACTTAAGAAAGTGAAAAAACCTTGTGCGAGCTATCAGGTTTACTCAGAAAGACAGATATAATAATAAATGTGCACCAGAGGAGAAGAGAAGGGGAGAAGACAGAGTTTATTTAAAGGAGTAATAGCTGCTGCTGCTAAGTCGCTTCAGTCGTGTCCGGCTCTGTGCAACCCCATAGATGGCAGCCCGCCAGGCTCCCCCATCCCTGGGATTCTCCAGGCAAGAACACTGGAGTGGGTTGCCATTTCCTTCTCCAGTAATAGCTGAGAACTTACCAAATCTGGGAAGAAATTAGATGTACACATTCATTAAGCTAATTAGAAGATCTTATTATCTCAATTCAGAAAGACCCTCTCTAAGACAGATTCTAATGAAACTGTCAAAAAATCAATGATACAGAATCTTAAATGCAACCAGTGAAAAAGAAACTAACCTATTAATAAAATTCATGATCCAAAATCCTAATTATGTATGTACCAACCTAATACAAAGGTAGACAGAGGGGAAAAGAAAGAAAAAAAAAAAGAGAGAGAGAGAGAAACACAAACAACCAGAAGGCAAAGAATAAGAAGGCAGGTGAAAATCCTGACACGTTAATAATCACTCTAAATGTAAATGGATCAAACCCACCAATCAATGAAAACCCAACTATCTGCCAACAGGAGATACATTTCAGCTTAAAGATACATGTTGGCTGGAAGTGATGAATGTCAGGAGATATTCCATGTGAGTGGAAATTAAAAGAAAGCAAGGCAACTGTCCTTCTATCAGATAAAATAGACATCTGGATGGGAACGAAGCTGGAGGTGGAGGAGAGACAGAGGAACTGAAGGAATTATTGTGAATTAAATGCACGCAGCCAGTTTCACAGAGAAGCGCTGTGCTATATCTAGGCGGTGCTGAGCCTGAATAAAGATTCAGGAACCCAGACGGGAGCTGGTGTGCCCTGGGGGGTGTGTGGCTTCCCAGCAGAGATCAGGTCACCACTGGTCCCAGGGTGGAGGAGGGGCTGGGGACTGCAACCACTCCATCCCAATGTCACCAACCCCAGTGGGAGTTTGTTTCTGGTTTGGTAGTAAAACCGAGGGACTGCATCTTATGCCCAGCACAACTTCTTATTCTTACTGATCTTCAAACACAGAACAGGCCTGTGACCTAGTCCAGCTCATGGACCATGAAACATGAGATGAAAGGAGGGAGCAGGGGAGAGACCCTGAGGTGTCTGTGACCGCAAGGACAGCAGCCCTGGGGGAGGGGAAGCGGCCGGGGCAGTGGGTGTACTCACAGGGGGCTGGATCATTTACTTTTAGTGATCAATCCCTTGGAAAAAAATCTCTCCCACTGGTTACACATCTGGTCTTCGTGATTTGTGGAAGATACTTCCTGAACTTTTTGGCGGCCAGTGATTTTTGCCACAAGTACCTTCTGACCTGAGGAGTTGGCTGTTGACTCCCTGAAGAGCAGAAACGCGGGTCTCAGAAGCCCCCAGCCCTCTGTGTGGCATGGATGATCACCATGGACGGTCACCTAGACAGTCACCATGGACCAAGCTGCCCTGCGAGGCTCCCACCAGGGAGGAGGCGGCTGCTGTGACAAGGGACATGCCATCTCCAGCGAGGTGAGGGGCCAGAGGAGATGGGCTGGGCACCTAGAGCTCAAGGGAACAGGCGCCCTGCACTGGGGCAGGGTGGATGGGGCGCCCCTTGACCGTGGGGGGAAGGCACGCCCCATTTCAGGGTCTGGCTGCGGAGGCCTGGGAACAGGCAGGTCTTCTCACTCAGCAGGGCTGTGTTTGACAGAAGTAGCAGCAGCTTGTCCATCACTCTGGGACAGCGTCTGTTTCCCTTTTCTCAAAACATCCAGAGAGAGGCAGTCTGGGGCTAGTGTGGACACCAAGAGTCTGCTCCTCCTTCAGCGTGAGCTTCTGTCTGGCTTCCAAGGGTGCCAGCTCCATGGCCAGACACGCTCTGTGCTCCAGGAGGGAAGAAAGAGCAGGGCGGGGCAGGGGGTATCTGCCAGCTGGGCCCCTTTTCTTAGGAACATAATGGCTTTATTAGAAGAGCCACTGAGTAGAATTCTGTCTCGTCTCCCCGACAGGTCGTGGCCGTCCCAGCTGCACACCTTCTTCTGTTGGAAAAGAAGGGGACAGGACAGCAGTGAATTCCCACAGGATCCCCGCCACACCCTCTAAACACAGGCGCTGACTGTCACCTCATGTGTCTACATAACGACGTAGATATATCAGTTGTGCATTGTATGTGATGCACATATGATGCGTGACTGATCCTCAATCTCTCTGAGGATCCTCCAGTAAGTGCTGTGTGCTCAGTCGCTTCAGTCATGTCTGACTCTTTTCGACCCCATGGACTGTAGCCCATCAGGCTCCTCCGTCCGTGGGATTCTCCAGGCAGGAGTGACTGGAGTGGGTTGCCATCTCCTTCTCCAGGGGATCTTCCCAACCCAGGGATCCAACCCACGTCTCCTATGTCTCCTGTGTTGGCAGGCAGAATTTTTACCACTAGCACCACCTGGAAAGCCCCTAGTAAGTTCTAGTGACTAAAAGTCTTTGCCAACCTTGGTGGACCAGTGTGGGGGCTCCACAGGGCAGGGGCAGGGCTCTCAGATGTGCAGGCAGGGCCGCTCTGGGTGAGGGTCGCCCGTGGTCCAGAGGGGAGTTGGGCACGACTTCCGAGGCTGCTATTTCTGAGCCTCTGAAAATACAAAATACAGTCATAAAATTATTTGGTTCTCCATCTAGCACAACCTAGAGATGGAGATGACATTGTTAAATGTGTGGCGTTGTGGGTTTCCTGGTGAAGATGCGACTGACAGAGTTTTGGAAAGTGCCCTTGACTCTGTTGTTGTCGTCACTTAGCAGCCAGACCAGGTCTGAACCCAGGTCTTTGGATTCTAAACTCAGGCCCCACGTTGATCCCAGGTGCCTCCCGCTGTAATCAGCCCCTCTTGTCCTCCATCTCTGCTGAATCCCGTGGGACTGGGAGTTTGGAGCAATGTTGAGAGAGAAAACGGCAAAAACACAGGGCACCTGTAGCTGGAGGTTGAGGCTGCCCCCCGCAACTCGCGTGCACCCTTCTGGCCTGGGTGCCTGTCCTCCCCCGCCCCAGCCCCTGCCACCCTGAGGGCTCCTCCACATGCTTCCTTCTGAGCCGCCAGGCCTGCCACCTTCATCTTTAAATGCTTTTCTCCTTTTGAAAAATATTCACTGTTCATTGTAAAACTTATATTTTGCACGTTGTGCCTATTTTTTGTGTTTATCTGGAGAGAGGGTCAGATAAGGGATTCAGAGTTACACAAGATCCCATTGTTCAAAAGTAATCAGTCTGCTGACTTGCTGACTGAACACTATTCTAGAATCTTCGTGTGTGTGTATGAAACATGAAAAAACAGGTAGATAGATATGTACATAAAGAAGGCAGTATTGTATTAGGTCTTGCTTCCCAGCTTGTCGTTCAGCGATGTGGCATGGACCGCCAATGAACCCTCTCTGCATGGTTTTTTTCACTGGTTGGGAGCCGAGCTGCTTGCTGCGTGGACCAGTTCCCACACACCTGGTCCTGACGTGCGTGGACATGGACCCACATGCCCGCCCATCCATTGGGCAGTGGGGGTATGGACCTTGTGGGGTGGGGCAGCACAGCTCTTAGCACCACAGTCAACAGCAAGGACAGGGGTTTTCACGGGCCATGTGGGAACACCAAGTCCTGACCGCACTGTTTAGCTTTCCCTCTGGGGAGGGCGGTGCCGCAGACCTAAAGTAAATGCAAGAGACCGGAGTTTAGAAAATATGACAAGAGTTGAAAACCTAAAGCTGGATCACACAGAAATAGCCCTTAGAAGACGGCCGCTGGGACGGGGAGGTATGTATTCGTTTCCACAGCCGTTTACGGCTTGGAGTCCTCCGAGTCTGAGCGGAGGGCGGGACTCGCGGGTGCCCCGGGCAGCGCTGCGGGGCCGGCACTCAGGTGACAGGTGTGGGACACGCGTCCTGAGAGCCCGTTTTCATGCGTCTGTTTCCATTCAGTACATGTTTCAGGCTGATGTCCGTGCCGCATGTGGAGCTCGGGACCCTGCCGTTGACCCTTGCTGTGTCCCTGGGTTTCCTGTGGGTGGAAAAGTCACTCGAACAGTGAAGCAGCTTGGATCACAGAGGCCAGAGCAGGCGTGGGAGGTGGGAGGGACAGCCCAGCGAGGGTCTGAGCTCAGGGACCCCCTGCCTGGGTGGGTGGGATGTGGGGGTGGCTCTGGGTGGTGAGGAGGCCCCTTGTATGTAAGCATTTCTGGTGAAGGGCTTTCGGAAGAAAGGGTCTGAGTCCCCGGAGCTCACTGAATTTGTGTGGTTTGGTATTTTCATCCTGGTCAAGTCTCAGTGTCGTTTTGCACTCGTGATTGTGCGCTTTTCTTCCTAACGAAGGACCTGCCCAAGATTCTGACCCCACAGAACCTGAGGCCCTGCACGTGAAGTTTGGCCAGGGCCACCCGTGGGTGCTGCCGGTGCCTCTCGGACTCCACAGGGTCCAGTCTGGCGTTGGGCTTGGGGTCACAGGCCGAGGAGCCACCCCTGTGTGCTGCTGGAGAAGACAAGCTCCCAGAACACGCTCCCTGAGCCTTGCCAGGTGGCCCTCTGCTCCGGAGATGCATTTGTTCAGGATAAGAAAGAGGATGAAGGGGCAGCGTCCCCGGCACCTTCCCAGCACCCAGGCCAAGGGTAGTGACCTGGGGGTGGGGGGCCCAGGGAGGCCCGAGTTTGTCTGCGGGAACGACCTTGGCCCCTGAGGGCCTGTGTGCTCATGGCCACCAGTGTGGGAAGAGGTGGCCTTGCCTGTGGCTCAGCCTCTCCCATGGCTCAGCCTCTCGGACCACAGATCAGAAAACAGGTCCAGAGGTTCGCTGCTGGGCCAGGGAGCAGGGCAGCTGGTTACTGTGTGGACTCTTGTTAGACAGGAACCAGCTGACACAGGCCCTTTCCAGGCCCACCTCTGAGAAGTGCTGGCTTCCGAGAACCATCTGGTCGGTTTGTGCTGGGCAGCCTGTGATCAGAAATATATCACAGAGTCTAATGTAATTATAAGTAAACTGTTTTAGATAAATATTTTATAACGACTCAGTGTTATCCAAGCAGCTCCTTCTTTGCAGGAATTGGCAGGGGGCACGGAGGTGTTTTTAGTGTTCATTTTCTGTTTAAATAAGGTTAAAAATATTTTCTGAAATTTTTACTTAGGGCCAAGAAATAAGCCCAGCTGTGGTGAAAGGTCTTCTCTCCCTCCCACTCTGTCTTCATAAGAAGACTTCTGGCTCTCCTGAAGCTGAAGAGCCTAACTGGGCAGCAAGCTGGGCCCAGCCATCAGGGGCCCTGCACCAGGGCCTCCACTCAGCCCAAGGATCACCCTGAATTCGTGTAGGATCATGCAGTTCCCCTAAGGAAGATGGTGCCTGTGAGCAGCAGCTTCTGCCTTGTGCTTAAGCCCTTCACCTTCCGTCAGGACAGTGATCCAGGGTGGAAGAGTCTGCCCTCCGTCTTCCGGAAGCTTCTGGTCTATGTGGTGTTCCATTGGACCCCTAGCTGGGCTTTGGTGGATGACAGACAGGGGGCATTTGAGACCCTCTTAGGGACTTGCTTCCACGTGAGTGGGAAGCCTGGCTCTGGTGGCAGGAGAGAGAATTCGGTTAGGCCACCTCCCCAGAGCACAGCTTGCAGAGGCGCGTGGAGAGGCTGCTCTGTGTTGGTCTGGTCGCCATGGTAGCCAGCGTCCCCCACATTTGGACATCTGGGACTCCTCACCCAGGAAGAGATAGAGCGGTGGACGTTTCCCAGATGGCAATCTGGTGAGTAATTCGTCCTCTCGGGCTGCGGCTAATCTTGATTGCGAAGTGATGGAGTTTGATTTTCTTACTAAGAAGACATGAATCTTGGCCTCTGAGTGGGAGGAAATTCTGTGCTGGTGGATCCTCCCGGCATGGCCCTCTGCCTGCCTCTCTGTGTCTGGCGTGGGGGGCGGGGGGACAGTGGTCTGGGTGCCCTCTGTGGTCCCATGGGACCAGGCAAATCTGTGATGCCAGTGACTTGTATGTTGTGGTCTCAGACAAGCAGGTGTGTGGGGTCAGGGGAGGCACCCGGGGCACAGGGACTCAACCTTGCCTGAACATTCAATGGCCTGTGATGGGGGTGAATGAACTGCTTTGAGTCTGTCCCCTCTTTTGTGAAGTGAGGGCCTTAAAGTGTTTTCTGGGTTTACTTCTAGCTGCAAGTCTCTGTGTCTGATTCAATGCCCTGTTCTGGAAGATTTTTGCTCAGTCTGTGTTATCTGCAAAAAGGAATAAGTTGTTGGACATTCCTTCTATGCTGTTGTCAGCCCAGGGAATTTTCTGGAATCAAGATGACATAATTAGACTGAGCACCAGGAGGTCTGAGTCAGTGACTCAACCCAGCCAGAGGGGGGTTGAGGCCAGGGTATCCACTTCATGGTCCTATAGGTGAGCTGGACCCCTACCTGTGCCCAAGGGTGTCTGGGTATCTCTTCCCGTCAGAGTTGGCTCAGTAGACTGACTTTGAGGTCTCATCAAGTTGTGTCCCAAGTAGGGCAGCCTCTGACTTTCCTTCAGAAGTGCCAGGAGGAACCGGAGAACCTAGAGCCAGCAGAGCACAGGGTCCCACAGCACAGGCAGAGGGCTGTGCAGGCCACCGAGGTCCAGCCCACGCCAGAGGACGGGGCAGTGGGGAGCAGTTGCTTGTGGCGCTGCGGTGTGTGAGGACCACATGCATGTTCTGCTGCAGGGCAGGCTGCTCTGCATGGGCTGTGCTGTGTGTCGTACTGCACTGGCGCTAGACCACACTGCACACACCACACTGGCGCTAGACCACACTGCACACACCACACACACCACACTGGCGCTAGGCCACACTGCACACACCACACTGGCACTAGACCACACTGCACACACCACACTGGCGCTAGACCACACTGCACACACTGCACACACCACACTGGCGCTAGGCCACACTACACACACCACACTGGCACTAGACCACACTGCACACACTGCACACACCACACTGGCGCTAGGCCACACTGCACACACCACACTGGCGCTAGACCACACTGCACACACTGCACACACCACACTGGCTCTAGACCACACTACACACACCACACACACCACACTGGCGCTAGGCCACACTGCACACACCACACTGGCACTAGACCACACTGCACACACCACACTGGTGCTAGACCACACTGCACACACCAGACACACCACACTGGCGCTAGACCACACTACACACACCACACACAGCTCTAGACCACACTGCACACACCACACACACCACACTGGCGCTAGACCACACTGCACACACCACACACACCACACTGGCGCTAGACCACACTACACACACCACACACACCACACTGGCGCTAGGCCACACTGCACACACCACACACACCACACTGGCGCTAGGCCACACTACACACACCACACACACCACACTGGCGCTAGATCACACTGCACACACCACACACACCACACTGGCGCTAGGCCACACTACACACACTGCACACACCACACTGGCGCTAGACCACACTGCACACACCACACTGGCGCTAGACCACACTGCACACACCACACACACCACACTGGCGCTAGACCACACTGCACATGCTGCCCTGCATTGCCATGCTTTGGTGCACCGTGGTGTCCGGTCCTGCACAGTGCTGTGCTCTGCAGCTCTTGGTATTACAGTAGAGAGTGCAGTGTGCAGAGTACAGTGTAGAGTCCAGGACACTGCACAGCACAGCACAGGGCAGCATAGTGTGCACTGCCGGCCAGCACAGCAGAGCGTTGTGCACACAGTGAGCACAGCATGTGTTTCACATCACAACAGCACACGGCACAGTGTAGTGTCCCCAGACTCCTGCTCTCTCGGCTGCCTGAGCTGGTGAACCAGGCCCCTCCTGGTGCCCCGTCTGCTTATATGAACAACCTGGTCTCCATGTGTCTGCATGTGCCTGTGATGGTTCCTTCCACCCCGTTTCCTGAATAAACACGAAGGGTTGGGGTCAGAAGGGCCTTCCCACAACCTCTCCAGCCGAGGTGATGGGACCTGGTGGGGTCCCAGAGCCAGAGAGGGGCCCAGGGCCTGGCACGCAGGGCCACATCCCACCCAGAGAAGCCCAGCGCCCCTCAGTGGGCCAGGCCCCTCCAGTCCCATGCAGCTGTGGGTAGAGCCCTGGGTGCGGGGAACCCAGATCTGCCGTGTCAGCAGCTCCTCATCAGTCTGCTGAGACCAAAGCCAGCTCTCAGGCAAGCATTTCCTGCGCGAACCGCGTGTTTGTTACATTCCCCTCTGTGTTTATGAAGGCTGTGTCAGCCACACTGATTTACATAAACACTGCCAGGCTGGGGTGGGCTCCCCCACCCCCGAAAGCAGCTGAGTACGGACAGCATCCACAGCTCTAACTCTTATTGTCTAAACAGAGCAGATGTTGATGGAATGAGCCAACAAGAAAATACAACAAAGGAGACCGTTTTGAGGGGCCTTTCGATTAAAATGCGTTCCATATTGACAAAATGTTACAATATTAGTGGAATGGATCGTTTCAATGTCATGTTTGGCTCCTAGAGACCATAAGGCAAGCCTGACGCAAACTTCTGCAGCTCCCAGGCCATAAATGCCCAGGGTGAGCGCAGCATATCTGTAAGTGAACCAGCCTTACCTGTTTAGTGACTTATCCGCACGTCCCATGTCCTGTGTGGCTGCTGAGGGGCGGCCTCAGTCCCGCCTCAACTGCCTGGGACACCCTCCACCTTCTTCCTCCAGGCCAGGCAGGGCCATGGGCAGATGAGGTAGTCTGGTAGCAATGGGCTGAAAGGCGAATTTTTGTAAGTTCCTGCTGATGTGGTTCTGAGAGTCAGATGTGATAGTCCGGGAGCTGTGGTTGCAGATAGTAGACAAGGATTTTATCAGTTTTTTGTGCTTTACTTCAGGCACCCAGGGGGTAACTTCCAAAGGATGTTGGCAAACCCCGCTGTTGGGTCTTTTGAAACAGACCAGAAGGAGCAACAGGGTTCACCCTTCATCATGAGGTACTGTGTGGTCCGCTTGGATATGGAGAGTGAGTCTCTGTACTGTGCGTCCCAGAGATGAGCAGCGTGGATAATTGCACCTTTGCCCTTAAATGAACAATTGGGTACAGAGCAGGAGCCCTTGGGATGAGCTGTGGGTGCCTTGGGGCCTGGGGGCTCTGAGCTGGTGGCCCCTGGCGGCGGCAGACCACCCAGTCAAGGGCCCCCTGTTGCTCTGCCAGTGGACTGACTTGTAGGAGTTTACTTCCAGTCCCTTCATCTTCCGATTTTTATAACACAATTATCTTAAACATTTCCTCTGCATACATTTAGAACCGCACCAGACCGCTGTAATTTTTGCTTCAACTGCATAGTATAATATAATATAATACACTCAGGAGAAGAAAAGTTTGGTGTGTGTTCCCACATTTGTGCTTACTGTGTTCTTTGTTTCTTCCTGATGTCCCAAGATTCCTTCTTTTATTGTTTCCTTTCTGTTCAGAGGAATCCCTTTAGCCAGTCTTTCAGGGCAGGTCTGCGGACGACACCTTGCTTGGTTTCCCTTCATCTGAGGGTCTTTGGTTTCCCTTTCATTCCTCAAGGACGTTTCAACAGATGATGAATCCCATTGGTTCTTTTTCTTTCACATCTTGAATTGTGTTGAACTACTTCTTCTTGTTCTCTTGGTTTCTGAGGAGAAATCACGATCATTTGGGTTCCTTCCCATTATCAGTGAGGGTTCCCCTCCCCCCGGATTCTTTCAAGGGTTTCCTTGGACTTAGATTTTCAGAAGGTTAATTATGAGATGTCTTGGTGTTGATTTCTTTGGGTTTATGTTGTTTGTGTGTGTTTAGTCCCTTCAGTCGTGTCTGACTCTTAGTGACCCCATGGACTGTAGCCCGCCAGGCTCCTCTGTCCATGGGATTCTCCAGGCAAGAACACTGGCATGGGTTGCCATGCCCTCCTCGAGGAGATCTTCCTGACCCAGGGATCGGGATTCCCTTAATTCTCGAATCTATGTCTTCTGCAAAATTTAAGATGTTTTCAGCTATTTTCTTTGGCTATTTTCAGTGCCCTCCCCTCAACTTTCTTCTCTGCTTCTGAGATTCCTGTGACACAAGTGTTAAATTTTTTGCTACAGTGTGAGCACTGAAAAAATGATGCTTTTGAACTGTGGTGTTGGAAAAGACTTTTGAGAGTCCCTTGGACTGCAGGGAGATCAAACCAGTCAGTCCTAAAGAAAATCAATCCTGAGTATCCATTGGAAGGACTGATACTGAAGCTGAAGCTCCAATACTTTGGCCACCTGATGTGAAGAGCTGACTCATTAGAAAAGACCCTGATGCTGGGAAAAATTGATGGTGGGAAGAGAAGGGGACGACAGAGGATGAGATGGTAGGATGGCATCACCAACTCAATGGACATGAGTTTGAGCAAGCCCCAGGAGTTGGTGATGGTCAGAGAAGCATGGCATGCTGCTGTCCGTGGGGTTACAAAGAGTCGGACACGACTGAGCGACTGAACTGAACTGAACTGAAGGCTCTGGGTATTGCCGTGTTTCAGCCTGTCTTCTCTGTTGCTCGGGTTGGATGAATTCTCTTTCTCTGTCTTCTGGTTCACTGATTCGTTCCTCTGTTCCTTCCATTCTTCATTGAGCATGTTCATTAAGCTTCATTTCAGTTATATTTTTCAGTTCTAAAATTTCCATTTGGTTCTTGTTTCTTTTATTTCTTTCAGCGACTTTCTCTCTTTGCTAAGGCTCTGTTTTTCATTGTTTCAAGCGTGTTTTTATCTGCTCACTGAAGTATTTCTGCGTTGGCTGCTTTAAAGTCTGTCAGATCATTCTCACGTGGGTCATCTCAGTGTTTGCATCTGTAGACTGACTTTCTTCAGTCAATTTGAGATCCTCCTGGTTCTTGGTGTGATGAGTGAATTTAGACAGGAGCCTGAACACTGGTTATTATGTTCTAAGCTCTTTGGTTTTTGAGTGTTTCCTCTAACACTGATCCCATGGGGCCAGGAGGGTGCTTTCTCATTACTGCCAGTGGGGTGAAGTCCTGGATCTCCACTCAGGCTCCCCTGATACCAAGGGCATCCCTTGTTGCTCTGGGAGAAGCCCAACTCCCGTGGGCATGTCCCTGGCTGTGAGGGGACTGCCCCCTCATGCCCTTCACTGATGCCATGGCAGGGCAGCCCCATCACTGGCTGGGCTGTGGTGAAAGTCCCTCGGCCTCCCCTGGCACCACCCAGATGGTAGAGGGAGGGTCCCTGAGGCTACAGTCCTCGTTGGGGTGGCCATCTAGGCTCCCATGTAATCTCCACTGACACCACCCTGGGGGCCTGGGACCTGGGTGGGCGTGTTAGGCTCCTGTCTCGGCCTTCCCTGGCACAGTGCTGGGGAGGGACCCTGGCTTTGCCTGTGGTGCTTGGCTGGAGCACAGTGGCTGTTTCCTAAGAGTTCTCTTTCTGGATGGGCTGCCCTTTGCCTGGTCCTTTGCCCAGAAAGACCAGCTTCTGCAGGGGCTTCTTCATCCGTGCCAGTCAGCATTTCCAGGTTACCGGGCTCTTCAGCTTCAAGTCTGTGACGTTTGAGGCAGAACAAAACCCAGGGATAAGGCGTGGTGCTCCCTCAGGTCCCGAGGTCGCCGGCCAGTCTGGCCTCTCTTCTCACCTCTCAGGGTTTCATGCCCAGTGTTTCCGTCGTACTTCGTGTGGGCAGGAGAGGAAAGTACACCAACTCCGTCTTCCCAGAAGCAAGAGACGTGTTATTAACATTTAAGTGTCTTTGCCAAATAGTATAAATTGCAAGTGCAAGGCAGAGAGTCCTGGCTGTTGTACGCAAATTTGCCACCATGGCCCAAGGAGGTCACCTCCAGAGAGGACCGGAATCCCTTCTGGCTGGCTGTGGTGCCAAGGGCCTCTTGCTGGAGGCACTTAGTTTGCACAGATTTGATTTATGTTGGGTTATTCTGGGTCCCTTGCATTGAATTTCATCAGGACAGCCAAGGTGGACAAAAGCGAACATAAAAGCTGCTGCACAGGGTGGTGACTTTCTGGAGCAGGGAGCCCAGGCCGGCAGGCTCCAGGAAGGGCGGAGTCTGTCTTCTGAGCACAGCGATTTCACAGTTCACATCATCAAGCAGAGATGGGCTTAAGTGGCTGTTGCTGGAAGAGACGCATTAGTGGATTTCCTGCGCCACCTCGTAAGGAGAGTGAACTCGAGCCTCTCAAAGGCGCGCGGGTCCTGGCGGGCAGGCCGGCGGCTCTGTGCTCAGGGATCACCATAGAGACAGATGCTGCTGTAAAGTACACAGAGGAAAACGGGGAGTGAGTGCCCGCGTGTGATGAAGTGTCGCCAGATTTCCCGAGAGACAGGAAGTGGTGTGAAGACAGGGCACCTACTGACGTCTCCTGAAATGGGCCCTGTCTCCTGAAATGGGCCCTCGGACCCAACTTTTCCATTTGTGTGTTGTTTCTGACGAGGGATAGAAATGGAAACTATTTTTGGATCCAAACCCTGGACAGATTTTGGAGTTCAGATTCATAAAAGGAAGACTAAAAGCTGGTTAGAATAACGTTAGAAACACAGATTATTTTAAAAGTCACGGATCCATCAGCCCCATGACAAACACAGCTTCAAACTACCACCTCCTCCACTGGGACGCTTCACCAGCCAGAAGACTTACCCTTGGCAGGTAGACATCTGAAGGCCCCCATCCAAGTTGGCTCTGCTTGCCGGTGACATGGAATAAGGCTTTCTGGAGCCACAAGTTCCTCTGATGTTCCAGAGCTTGGCCATGGTCTGGCCCAGAATAGGTGCTCAGTCGTGTTTATGGAGTGAATTGGCTGCACTGGGCATCTTTGCTCCACACCCCTAAATCAATAGGAAGGTTGGAGTCTGTTTATATTTGGCTCTTGAAGTTGGGTTGGCCTTCAGATGAGCAAAGATGCTTATTCAAGTTCAAGATTCTAGGTTTCCTTTGCAAATAAGATCTGAGTTTGGAAATGACCTTGCATTATGGGACGTTATGGCTTGGTCTTAGAAGAATATTAGACCATGGACAAGCCAGTGTGCAGACCTAGTGCCCCCTTCTCGGCTGCTCTGTGCATCACTGTTTGCCATGGCACATGAGAGACTATGTTGAGTCATGTTCCAGCATCCTCTTTATCATGTGCCTTATGGTTTAGGTAGAGTTGTGTGTGTGGAGGTAGCAGTCCTTGCTGTGTGTCAGTTAGAATTGGGTTCTACCGGGGACGGGGGGCACCGCCCCGGTCACAGACGTGACCACACAGAGGGCTTGTGTCTCACAGCTGCACCTGCTCTGAGAGTGGCTGGGGGCACCGAGGGTTTGCAGCTGGACATGAGGTGTATTGCTGCCCCTGGTGAAATGGGATTATGTGGATAAAAAAACAAGAGAAGGCCCTTAGGTGGACGGTCTGCACTGCCTGCTGTGTGCACTCGTCGCTGGATCCTTTCTTGTGGTTTCTTAGGTCCTGCTGTGTGGGCCTCGGTGGGACATCTCTGAATGTGCCTTTCTGATCAGCCAAGACAGGAACAGGAGCTTGTTTGCACAGCTGAATGTCAACATCAGGCTGAGAGAGAGAGAGGTCCTAGGGACATGTGTTCTGAGAGAAACAGGACCTACCACACTCGACACCATCCCCTGGCTCACGCGAGCAGAGGCAAGAGGCGGGACCAGGAGGCATGTCCCTGATGATGTTCGGGGCCTCTGACTCCAGGCTGGAGGAACCACAAAGGAGGGAGGTGTCAGGAAGTGGTCCCATGCTCCGTCGCAGATCACTTAGTCCTGCTGGTACCATCCAATCCCATCCCACAAATCTCTGTGATGAAAATACCTGCTGTGCTCACTCTCTTGTCCGCTTTCATCCCCTATGGCTTCCAGCCTTCAACATGAAATGGGATGGCCCAGGAGGTCTGCACAGCTAAATGGAAAGTGCTTGTTGGCTATTTAAGTTAAATAATATGGTCCCTTATAGCAATAAGGCATGTGAAGACAAGGCCATTGTGCTTTTGTAGATTTCAGATTTGCATGTTAGATGAGAATATGTATTTTTAAATTGCTATGATGGGAAAAATTACTGCTAATATTATTGAATGCTAAAAATCTATTAATTTAAAGCTTTATACATACAACTGTGCAAACAGCCTCCAGATGTACTGGCTTAAACCAAGCACTGTTCATCACTGATCACCATCTTCTGGGTGGGGGTCCAGCTAGGCTGGTCTTGATGGGCTTATCTCTGTGTCTGAGGTCAGCTGGTCCAGGAGGGCTCCACGCGGATGTCTAGCAGTTCACCAGCTGATGGCCAGGCCCCTGGAGAGTCATCCCAGGGCTGTAGGTGACCTAGGAGGCAGCGGTGGGCTGCCAGCTGAGCCTGTGGACGAGACACATTCAAAAGCATGAGGAAGTGGTTCAGCCTCACCCAGGGTGGGCTTGGGGGTGGGGGGTTGGGGATGGAGGGCTTGGCCGTGGGGAGTGTGATCCCCTTGTGGAAACCCCAGGGCCGGGATGCGCTGCACACCTTCCTGGCCAGGCTTTAGCTGCCTGATGCTGCAGGGACTTTTCCTCTCCCTCGGTTCGTCTGTGGGCACAAGCCGCTTTATTTACCAAGCACTCAGTGAGAACTCCTGTGCATTTCCTAAGAAGATTGGGGACTGAAGGGTTAGCACTGCTATTTTTGTCTTCGCAGCAACATGTCTTCAGCAGGAGAGGTGCTAGGACAGGTGAGTGCACCCCTGACCACAGTCTGTAGGGAGCTGGGCCGGTGTAAATGGACCAGGAAACTCTGGGCCTCAGGGAACTTGCAGCCAAAGTGAAGCTAGAGATGAAAAGAAGCTTCTCTGAGGAAAGGAACTTCACCACCATGAATTTCACTGCAACATCCTGTGACAAAGTTGACCACTGAAGCCAGAAAAGTGGACCCAGTAGCGAACCCCAAAGCTGCCAGAAAACAGAGCCCGCTAGCAACATGAGTTTGAAACATATCTGGTTAAGCAGGGTGGTGCCTTTTCTGCAGATGCTCCTGTCTTCAGGTGGTTGTGCCTTCCCGGGAGGGGACATGGGATGTGGCCTCGGGTCAGAGATGGGTGTGTGGGCACTGGGTCAGGCCATCTGCTTAAGTCAAGGGTGTCCGTCTTCCAAGTGGGGTGCCTTCAGACAAGTTCTTTGATCTGAGCCCTGGTTTCCTCATCCATGAAAGGCGCACAGCCACAGCACTTGTGGATGGAAGGTTGTGGGGTCAAATCTGGGGCTTACTCCCTGCCTGGAGGTGGACAAGCTCCCTGAGGGGCGAGTGCTGAGTGGTGTGCATTCTCCAGAGTGCCTGTGAGTGGACAGCGGGCCACTCTGTGCTGTGAAGCCTGGCGGAAGAGCTCAGTGGGGTTGGCCTGCAGGGTGGGCTCAGGAATGTTGCTTGGTGGCTGGGTGGGGGGTGATGGGTTTGTGGGGTCATGGATGCTTTACTGTCTTGAGGCAGGAAGAGAGGGGCCCTTCTCCTGGCCACACTGAACTGACATTCCCTGGGCTGCTTGGTCAGAGAGCCTGTAAATTCCTTGCCACTTAAGTAAGTCTGAGTAAGGCTTTCTGTTTCTGGCCAGTGCCTCTGTGGATGGAGCATGGGGCAAAGTGGCTGCGGGAGCGGCTTGGTGCAGACGCAGCCCAGCTTCCTGGCCCGGCCTCTATCCATCATCTGACCTCTGCTTCTCAGTGCCTCATACTGTAGCCCTTTCAAAAATTCTATAGCTCTAAGAATTTCGAAAGATACTCTGAAAAGTACTCATGTATAGACAAGGAACCTCAGTGCTGGTCATTTTATCTTGTGTTTTCAGTTTTCACACTTTGTAAAACTTTAGTCCTCACTCACCATCAACCAAATGGAACAGATAGTATTTGACAAAAAGGAGTGAAGTATTTATTTCAAGAGAAATAAAGAGAAGTATTAAGTAAAGTATTTAAGGAAAACTACATAGTTTAACAAATAGTGTAAAAAGGAAAGCACCTATAGAACACAAGAAGTTTGGCAGGGACTTTAGTGAAACTGGAACTTTAGTGATGAGAGTGACAACCCATCTACATTGGGGAAGATGCTCTCCATGGGTTTTGAGCTTCTGCGGGTCTGGCTGGGACACAAAGGACCAGGCTCCAGCTGGGTCACTTCTCTGTGCGGGGTCCCTGTGAGTAACCTCAGCGATGGGGGTGGGGTCTCCTTCCAGGACACAGGGGGCTGCAGCAGGTGGGCGCCCATGCTCCGGGGTCTCAGCCACCACACAACCCATGGCACGTGGACATCCTTCCCTCTACATCTCGTGTGGTCCTGGGGACTCCAGGGCCACCACTGGCCCCAACTGTTGGAGCCGGTGTCTCTAACCTCAGAATGCAGGTCTTCTCAGCATCTGTGGGATGGAGACGTCTAAGGAGGAGAAAGCAGGTCCCCAACTCTCCAAGTTTTGACGGTTTCAGAGACGTTGTGTTTGGTTGATTTCCATGAAAAATTCCTTGTGCTTCATCGGCGACTGTGGGCTCCTGGCGTCGGTCACCAGCAGAGGGAGCCCCGTGATGGACAAGCGTCCGTGGTGATGCTGGCTGAGCCTCACACCTCGCACCGTTATCCCGCTGAGGGAGCCAGGTGTGAAACCCTGGCCTCATTGAGGGGGCTTCAGGCATGAAGGTAAGAGCGTCACATTTTCCAAGGGGACCTCCCAGCAAGGGGGAGCTGGGGAGTGTGCACGACCAACCAGGAGCCGCTGAGAGCAACCTTGTGTCAATAAAAGATAATTCTGAAGTTGATAGCCCCCAACTCATGAAAGGAGAAGACCTGCATGCAGTAGCGTGTCTATCTTTGAAGCTCTGAAGCTTTCTCTCCTGTGACTACCCTGCATGCTATTAAGAAATGAGGTCCTATCTGGGAACTATCTGACAGGTACTATGTCTAAAACTTCAAAGGGAAGCACAAGCGGGTCCAGGCACGCTGCTCTGATGGCTCCCGTCAGCTCCCTGTTGCCCGTCAGCTCTTCAGGTGACTGGAGTGTCCAGAGCTGACCGTCCACCCCAGGCTGGGCCAGTTTCCCAGGAACAAGTCTCAACGTCAGCCTGTGACAATCTCAGAACCTTGGATTTGCTATATAATAAAGCTTCTCTGTGTGGAAGCACAACAGAAATACATTCTTTGAAACAGAAAAATTGTAGTTCAGAGTTTCATTTAAACACTGCTGTATGCTACTCTCTCAGTTTTTCTGCCCCCAATATATACACATTCTCGTTTTTAAAATAGATAGCTAGTGGGAAACGGCTCCATAGTACGAGGGCTCAGCTCGGTGCTCTGTGATGATCTAGAGGGTTGGGATGGGGTGGGGAGGGAAGGTCAAGAGGCAGGGGATATGTGTATACATGTGGCTGATTCACATCATTGTACAGCAGAAATCAATGCAACATTATAAAGCAATTATACTCCAATAAAAGGTATAAAAATTGCTGAGTGGAGGGAAACTGAGTGGAATATTACTAACGATAAGGCTGGTGATGATAATGGCCATTTCAACATCTCTTGCCGCTTGGAGTTTCTTCTGAAGCTGGGGATTGTGTGCGTTGTGCATTGAGGTTTCTCAGCCTCCAAATCTGGCTTTTTACTGCTGTTCTGGGACAGCAGCATGACCTGGTAGGTGTAACACAGGGTCTCTATGTCCGTGTGCCTTTCCATTTCATCATTGCTCTAATCCCCACCCTCTCCTTCTCGATGGTCATTACCACCATCCTGCCTGAAAGTGCCCCACGGGACTCAGACAGTCCAAGAGGAAGAGGAATGAGAAAGTGCCACTTGTTCTCAAGGCAGCTCTGCTCTTCTTGAAAGAAGATGTGTCAGAGGAAGTGATGTCATCACTTCTGATTTTCCCTACGCAGTGTTATGAGTAAAGGGTTATTTCCCTAGAAGACAGCTTATGTCTAAAACTTGAAGGAATACTTAGACTCCCTGTAGGTTCAGAAACCATGAGCCTTGGAGGCAGCTGTGGGTCAGTCATGCGCTGGCCGCATGCTGCCCACTGCTGTCTGATTTGTGCAGGTGAGACAGCACTCTGAGAGGCTCCTGGGCTCAGGAGACCCTGGCAGGGCTGGTGGTTCAGCCAAAGTGTGGGTGGTGTGGCTGCCAGGGAGAGCCATGAGGCGCCTTGAGGCCTGGGCAGCTCAGCTAGTGAGTGAGTTGCTAGAGGGTCCGGGGAGGATGATGCTGCTTTTATATGGACACTCAGAGGGAATCGGGCTGCACTGATGTGGAAGGTCAAGGAGACAGGGAGGCCCCTCTCCTGGGTGGAGAATCTTCTGGAAACTCCTGACTGCAGGCAAGGAGGTGGAGAAGGCATCCTGAGAACAGATCGAGTAAGTCTCACACAGGCGGTGCTGCACTGGTCCTCCCAGTGAGATACTCAGGGACTCAGGACTGCCCTTGGGACTCTGAACCCGCATGTGGCTGTGCCCATCCCATGCACCGGCAGACCGCCACTTCCTGGCGAGCCACCGTGATTTGACAAGAGGTTATTTTCTCTGAATCTCTTTGCTTCAACAGTTTCTGACATTTCCCATTCCTCTTATTTTTGTAACCCAAAAGATACATTTCCCTGTGTGTGAGCAGGTGTGTGTGTGTGTCTGTGTGTGAATGTGTAAATGAGTGCATGTGTGTTTGTGTGCTTATACACATGTGTGCATATGCCCGTGTGTGAATGTCCACATGTGTGCTTGTGTAAATGCACACATGTGCCTGTGTGTGAATGTGTGCATGTGTGTATACATGTGTGTGCGTGTGGACATGTATAGAGCAATCTGTGAGAAGCAGGTGCTGGACAACAAAATGCTTGAGATGTTTGATGCCAGTTAGAACTTGAGCAATTAAAGTCATGCATAGATAAAGTTTTAAACAAAACCCAGTAAGTCAGAGAGTGGTAAGAGAATAATGCTGGCCATCACCTGACCACCCATGCTGCACCCTAGAAAATTTCAGGGCTCCGGACAGTTACACAGCCTATCTTTATCTGTTTCCAGAGTGAAGGCTGGTCTTGGCTCAGGACATGAGTAGCCCCAGGCCACCTGGGGAGCCCTTCTCCTCCTCTGGGGCCTGTGCTCAGTGTCTCTCCATGTCTCACAGCAGCTGCATCATTAAACTAACCTGGTGGCTGAAGAGAAAGATGAATCTACACTGAGATTAATGATAATGCACCTGGATTTACATAACATGTCAAATCAGGAGGGATCCTGGAGTGCCCTGTGAGCTGCCCGCCCCACCCGCCCCACTTCTGTTTAGGCTGCTCACACCCAGGTCCAGGGACGCGTTGTTGAAGAAAATTGACTTTGTCTCAAGAACGCTGCTGCTTAGTTCAGGGCGTTTTGTTGTGAGGCTTCAAGAGGTTGAAGCTCTCCTGTTCCTGTCCCGCCAGGAGGGGTTGATGTTTGCTGGGCTGGGGAGGGATGGGGTGGGATGGGGGCTGCAACAGCCTCTCTGACCTTTTCCCTCAGGAAGAAGGGGAGTGAGGACAGGCTGGGCAGATGGCTCCCTGATCTGCCCTGTTTGAAACTCTCCCCGGTTGGAGTCAGGGCCACACAGCCCAGCGACTAGCCTGCCTCCGAGAACCCAGACCCTTGGGCCACAGGGTGAGCAAGTGGAGCACACTGTAAGCATATGTGCCTTGCAGGTGCAGGAGGGTCCTGGGGCAGGGGCGTGGTCACTGGGGGAGAGAAGGGGAGGGTCTCCCGGCTGCCTGATCTGCAGGAGGAGACAGGAACCCACGCACACATGGATGTGCAGCAGGCAGGCTCTGGGTCCCCTCGGTGGGATAGGTGGGGAGACAGGCCCACGCCCTGGGCTGTGATCTCATGAGCGAAGCAGGACCAGGCCTGGCCAGGAATGTAAGGAAGACCTCCCAGGAGCACCCAGGGTGCACAGGCAGGGCCTGAGGCCGCTGATTCACTCAGTGGGAAATCTTCTCTGAGTCATTCCTGAGTCAATGTTCCAGGACATGGCATGGGCTGTCAGAAGACCGGGAAAAGCAGGGGATGGGCCCCTCTCCTCCTTAGAGGGCCTGGTGGACAATGCCCCACTATGAGTTGGGCTGTGGGGCTTCCCTTCTGCCCATCTGATTCCCTCTGGAAAAGAATCCAGCTGCCCACCTCCCCTGCAGGCTCTCTTGGACACTGTGTCCTGAGATGACACTGGCCGACTTTGCCCCAAGGGGAAACAAACACACACAGAGCAGCCTCTCTGCCCCAGGGCGATGGAAGGAGTGGGCATGGTTGGTCTCCATCTCAAAGAGGCTGGTCAGGGGGCATGGCGTAACCTGTCTCCTTGACTCACTGGTCATCTCAGGGAAGGACTGGGGTGGAAACTTTTTACTGGTCCTGTATTCAGTCAGCCAGGTTTTCCTTAGTTCTTTTTGTCTTTAAAATTTCTTTGCTTTAAAAATTATTTGTTCATTTTTATTTTACTTTTGGTTGCACTGGGTCTTCGCTGCTGCACAGGATTTCTCGAGTTGTGGCGAGTGGGGGCGACTCTCTAGTTGTGGTGCATGAGCTTCTCATTGCAGTGGTTTCTCTTGTTGCAGAGCACCGGCTCTAGGGCACGCCATATCAGGAGTTGTGGCACACAGTCTTAGTTGTCCCATGGCATGTGAGATCTTCCCGGACCAGGGATGAAATCCGTATCCTCTGCGTTGGCAGGTGAATTCTTATCTACTGTACTACCAGGGAAGTCCTATTCCTGTCTTTTTCTCCCTTAAATAAGGACATTTTCTTGATGTCTTGTTATGTAATAGTATGATGCGCTCCTTACTGGGAGACATGTAACTAGGACACGCACCAGTAGTAGTTCTCAGAGTGATTTGAAAAATGGCCCAGGGACTCTGGAAGTTGGACGCTGCAGATCACAGGTGTACGTGGGATGGTGGTTATACTTCCCAGGGACTCTCTTTCCTAAAGACTAGCAGCCCTTGAGATCAGGGAAACTCAGTCTCCAGGACACTATTTAGATTCAAGCACAAGCAGGTCAGTTCACAGTTGCAGACTGCCACTTTCCTGGGATATCACTCGGCGGTGTATGAACACAGGAATTTCACAGTATACTGCTCCAAGTATCCATAAGTCACATAAGCAAGTACCCCCCAAAGAAACTTATAAAATATTTTATTTTCTAAAAAATGAGTTTTCTACATTTCTTGACTTTCTATGTTTGAATTGTGACTATGTGATGAATATTCTTATCCATATGGAGAAGTATTAATATCAAGAACACTCTCTCTGTTAACTGGGCATATTCACTTAAACTTCCTACCACCCCAAGTAAAAAGAGAGTGAGAGTGAAGTCACTCAGTCGTGTCCTACTCTTTGTGACCCCGTGGATTGTAGCCTACCAAGCTCCTCTGTCCATGGGATTCTCCAGGCAAGAATATTGGAGTGGGTTGCCATTTCCTTCTCCAGGGGATCTTCCTGACCCGGGGATCGAACCCGGGGTGTCCTGCATTGGAGGCAGACACTTTAACCTCTGAGCCACCAGGGAATGTCTTTGCAAATGTAAACGGCGTGAAGAGCGTCCTAAGGCTCGGATTTATTTCCGCGTCTTCGCTCAGTGCTGTGACTGTCCTGGCGGAAAAGGCACGGTCCTTGGCTTCCATCGCAGCTGTACGTGGAGATGCTGGTCCTTGTGATGGAGGTCGCGCTGAGCGGGCGGCGGGGGGGTGGGGGTGGGGTGGGAGGTGGGGGAGGGAGACTCAGCACGCAGACCTGCGGACTGTGGAGCTGACCCTTCCTCCGAGCGCCTGGGGGCCGCCTTTCCCGCCTACAATCCCCCCGCCCTGAGCCAGAGCGCACCTGCCTGCCCACCCGCTG
Source organism: Nanger dama (assembly GCA_917880005.1). Taxonomy (NCBI): domain Eukaryota; kingdom Metazoa; phylum Chordata; class Mammalia; order Artiodactyla; family Bovidae; genus Nanger; species Nanger dama. The sequence goes on from CAKJTW010000075.1 coordinate 4,628,919, forward strand.
CATTCCCGGCTCGCGATCGGGAAGCTGTTCTGCAAACAGGAGTTGGACTAAAAGCCAAACCACCCAGCAGCTCGAGACTCAGAGCACGGACCGCCCGCAGCCCCTTTTCTAGCAATCGGGGGAGGGGGTGGGAGGAGGTTACGAGGCTGCAAGGAGCGTTTTCGCGATTTCTTTCCTGCTCCTCGTACAGAAAACTTGTCTATCAGAGTGGGTACCGCCCGGGGCCGCCAGAAGTCCCTGAGTCTAGCCGCTGCGCTGCGGACCGCGGGCCGGCGAGGAGCGAGCGGGGCGGGGTTAGAGCGCTTCCCGCGCGGCTCCATCAATGTGCCAGGGGACCGAGCGTTGGGCTCACGCGTCCTGCGCGCCACCGCACTTGCCCGAGCCCCGCCCCGGCACTTGCCCGCGCCCCGCCCCCTCACCTGCCCGTGCGCCCCGCACCTGCACTGCACGCGCACCGCGCCCTCACCTGCCCCTTGCGCCCTGAGGCCACACCTGCGCATTGGAGTCCCGCCACCAGTTTCCGCTTTGCAGGAAGGAAATGCAGGGAGAGAGGAAAGGACGGGGCTGGCTCTTCCTCCCGGACCCGGGAGGCCGAGTGCTCGGTGCCCCCGAGGGATCGTGGACCCGTCCTGGGGTGGGTGCAGTGAAGGGCGAGGCTGAGAAGCCACAACTGACGTCGCACAACTGCAGGAGGCACTTGCCCCAAGGGAAACCTTCGAAGAAATAACGTGTGGACCAACCAGTCTTTTGGAAACACGTTCCTTTGAGACAGAGGTGGGGTTCAGGGAAGATTGCGGTTTCCCTGGCTGGTTGCAGGGGTGGCATAGACCTGGGCTTGAATTAATTTTTCTGATAATTTTTAGAAGTATTTCTTGAGTGTTACACAGTTTTAGTATTTGTTCTTATTGTGTACACAGGAACACCTGCAGTTACTACTGGAAGCAGTCGTTTGTGTGGGAGAGATAACACTCATATCCATCTAGCCGTGTTAGAAGGCTTGGAGCTGCTGGGGTGGCCAGAGATGACGATGACGGTAAAGCAGCAGGTCTGCACGTCCACCCATGCACGCTCCCTGTGTCCAGGCCCCAAAAGTGGCGAGGAAGCCTGTCAGCATGGCCTGGCTGGCGTGGCTCTTTGCTTTGTGAATAGGCCTTTGCTGAAAGGAAGATGACCCCTTTCTCCTGCCTGCCCAGCTGGGAGCAGCTGGCCCTTGGGCTCACGAGGGTTCTTTCTCCTGGGGGGCACATGTGGGCAGATTCCTCATTTTCCTTTCTTGCTTGAAGGAGTTGGTCCTATGACAGGATGACCAGTGTCTGGGCTGTGATATGATGGTCTAAGTGGCCAGGGCAGAGAGTGCCCCAAGGAAAGGTAGCCCTGGGAAGTCTCCAGGAGTGGCTCCCTCCATGGGGAGCGGGGCTCAGGGGTGAGTGCGTGTGGGGCGATAGCCACTCGCCAGATGGCACCCGAGGCTGCAGACCTCTGGTGCCCTAAGCAGACCAAGTCGTGGGCCTCCGTGGACTCTGCCTTCTGTGGGAAGAGACCCTTAAGCCATGCAGGTGATGATGGTGAGAAAAGCTGGGGAGAGATGAACCGGGAAGGGGGCCAGTGTGGGGCGCCAGTCAGGGACAGTTTTCCTGTGGGACGTGAGGGAGTCCTTCATGGGGGTGGCCTTGGGACCACGTGGCCCAGACGCAGAGGCAGGAGCACGCTGGTGTCCCTGGGGGACCACAGGAGGAGGCGGGAAGGCTGCCCTGGTGGCTATGAGCTTGCTGTGGCAGAGGCTCGCTGGCTGTGTGACCCTGGTGAGACGGGCTTCAGCCAAGGCCTGTGATGTTCTTGTTCCAGCTTTAAAACGTTAAAGTCATATTGAAAACTGACAGGGAGACAGAGGCTGTGGACACCTACAGGGAGGCTGTGGTGACAGTCTGGGTGTGAGATGGTCCAACTGGAAGGTGGGTGGTGCTGAGGTGTGGTGGTGGTCGTTGTCCGTCCAGATGGGGACTGAATGTGGCAGGAGACAGCTGTGGGCCGGGCCTAGCAGAAGCAACTGGAGAGGGGGGGTCGTCAGAGACCCACGAGCTCTGTCCCCAGGGGTTGAGCACCTGTGGCTTGAATTGGTCCATGGTGGGAGCATTTATACCACAGATGTGAACAAATCCACAAATCCAGGCTCTTTCCTCTTGACCGACGGGCTCCTCACCCATCATGGGATCAGAGGATGGGCTGGGTGGCCATCCAGGACCGCAGTGACCAGAGGGGGTGAGGCTGAGGAGCACGCAGACTGGGGGGCTCAGCTGATGAAGGTAGTCCTTCACAGGATAACCACACTTCCCATGCAGGGGGATCCCATGCCTTTTGTGTCTGGGATGAAGTCCAGCCCTGCTCAGGCACATGTGCCCTCTTCATGAGTGAGAGCTAGAGCCGGACCATATTTCTTCCCTCAGGAGAGCCAGGTGTGGCTGCCCACGGGGCGTCTCTACAAACATACCCCTCCCCGCACGTTCTCAGTGGCTTCTCGTCCCTCCGTCCCTCCGACTCTGTCCTCAGAGGACACCAGCAGGTCAAATGCCTGCCCCCTGGCATTTTGGAGATTACTGTCCAGGGCCTGGCATGGCCCAGTGGGAGTGGCTTTGCGCTGTCTTCCTTCTGATGCATCTGTTTTGTCAGCTTGCGGTCTGTATTTCTGTGGGCTGTGAGGCTAACCTCCCCTCGGGCTGTATGGGTGGCTTGTTTCAGCATCCAAGAAAGTCCTGCTGCCCGTTCGCAGGGGCAGAGCTGCGGCCTCTCTGCGGGGCTAATGAAAACGCCCTGGACGTTTTACAAGGACTGACTTTTCTGTGAAGGGTCCAGGACTTTCACCTACTCCGCGGTCTGGCGCCGACAGCCCTGGCCGGGCGGGGGGTTGTCCCAGCCGGGCGGGAGTGTTGAGGTACAGATCTGCAGGGAGGCGGCCAGGCCAGGAGCCGGAGTCCAGGCGCCATCCCCGTCTGGTCTTGACTCACTCTCTTGGACGGCAACGCTGTCTGAGGATTCTGCGGGGATGGGCTGCTGTGGGCCCGCTGGGCCCGGGCTGCTGGTCCTGGTCCCTTGGGGATCGTTTGGGAAGGTCTTGATTTTCCTGATTCTTGGGGGAGAGCTCCTTTCATTAAAGGGTGGGTGGGGAGAGAGGAGACATGCCCACTTGATGCCAGGGTACCTGGTGCGGGGGGTGGGGGCGGCAGGGGGCCCCTGCCTGCTTCTCGCTTGGCCAGGGCCGGGCCTGGTGGAGCGCACTGACCTGGAATCTGTGCACTGGGGTAGTGATGACCCTGAGAGGGACAGGGCCACAGGAGCCCTGGAGCCTCCACCCGGCTCTCAGCGGGGGCGGGGGGCGGTGTGAGGGGCTGTGCCTGGATCTCTGGGTGGCTGTGGTCAGGCTGCTCACCGCCACCCTGACAGCTGCACAACACACTCCCAAGGCCCAGCCCCTTGGTATCTGAGTGGACGTGGGACAGAAGGTCAAGTGTTCCTCTTAGTCGGATGGGTGGGGTGGGGGTGGGGGGTGGGGGCAGGTGCGATTCCTGCACAGCTGACGCTGGGGCCTCTCAAGGGAGCATGTCCAGGTGGGTAGAGCTGTGGGGTGGACAGTTCTGCCCGTGGCCAGGGTCTGGCCCTCCATGGTGTGGACGGCTCTGCCTGCGGTTGGGGGTCTGGGCCTCTGTGGGGTGGACAGCAGCCCCGGTGTTCTCGAGCAGGAGTTCCTAGCTTGTCTGAGTGGAGACTCAACCCCAAGAGAAAATCCAGAAAGCAAGATCCTAGAAAACATTTTGTATTATTGCCATTTTTATTTCTGGGTTTCTTTCTACCTGTATTTAAAGAAAAGAGGGCATAAATCTACTGTTTTTGGCAGAAGCATTTAAAATGTCCTCCTCTCTCAAACTGAAAATAGCTTTCACAACTCTCAGGTCAGAACATACATCCTCCCTGTGAAACCATGCTGGTTCTGCCCAGTCCATCATCTACTGAGTCAAGCTCAGCTAGTCATGGTGGACACAACTGCAGGAAAGGTCACTTGGAGCCACTGACCTCTGGCAGGAACGCAGAGCCTTCTCTCCCGCCTGCAGCCAGTGAACACAGAGAATACCCTCACCCCCTACCCAAGACCCCCCAAGACTCCCCCTCCCAACCTCCCACCAAGGGCAGCATCTCATAGGATCCCCCTCCCACCAAGGGCAGCTTCTCACAGGACCTCCCTCCCACCCTTCCACCAAGGGCAGCTTCTCAAAGGACCATGCCCCCCCACCTCTCACCAAGGGTAGCATCTCACAGGAACTGCACCCCCCCCTCCACCCCACCAAAGGCAGCATCTCACAGGACCACCACCTCCACCTCCTACCAGGGCAGCTTCTCACAGGATTCCCCACCCCCACCCCAATCCCCACTCAAGGACAGCATCTCACAGGCTCCATGTGACCGGAACTCCACCCCCAGTCTCTGGGATCAGAGAGGAAATAGAGGACTGTTTTACCCCCATTTCTAACAGCAAGGGATTTTCCTCACAAGCCATCAGTTTTCTGATTCTCTGACACCGGCTGGGCTCACAACTCAGTTCTGATGCCAGCTCCTAGAGTGAGAGCAGACTCTGTGGGTAGGGGCTCACCCAGCAGACCCCCTCACTTCTGCCTGGACAACTGCAGATTTGGTTTTTCTGGCCTGGCCTGGCCTGAAGCTGCCTGGGGCCACACGAGAGAGTCCCCTCATTAGCGCAAATCTGGGTTTGCTCAGAAGGGCCCTGTTGTGAGCATGAGAGACACTTCCGTTGCTCAGGAAATTCCAAGGGTTCTCAGAGTGCTATGCTGGGAGCCTAGAAGGGGGCCAGATATGTGTTTCCTATTATACACCCACACGAAGGCTGCTTCCCTTGCCCAGCGCTGGTCACCATGGAACGAGGCCAGAGCTCTAGGTGAGCTGGTCCCGGCACAGGGGAGGGGTCCTGGGGGCTGTCAGTCTCTTCGCGTTTTCTGTCCTGCAGAACATAACTTCTGTTTCTGCACTGACCAGTAAGGCTCCTGTAAAAAGAAAGTGTTCAAGCACTGGACGAGTGGCTGGTGCACTGCAGTGTTGTTATGTATTGAGATGACTGCTTTGTTTAGTTCCAGTCAGCTCAAGCCCCTGTGGCTCCTGGCTGTGTTGTGAAGCTCTCCACACAGACCCTCTGGAAGTGCCCCCTGGGTCAGGAGCAGCCACATACCCCTCATCTCTTACTTCCCTCCCTGGAACCGTAACCCAAAGTGAGGAGATGCTGGCATTCCTGCCAGTGCTCAGCGTTGGATTCATCCACCCATCCATCCACTCATCAACCCATCCATCCATTCAATCGGCATCGCCAATTCAATGGACATGAACTTGGGCAAACTCTGGGAGATGGTGAGGGGCAAGGAGGTCTGGTGTGCTGCAGTCCATGAGGTAGCAAAGAGTCGGACACAACTTAGCAACTGAACACCAACCATCCATTTAACCATCTATTCATCCATTCACTCATCCATCCATCCCTCCCTCCATCCATCCATCTTTGAACAAATATTTCTTGAGCACGTTCCACACTTGGTCACATTCAGTGCTTTTCCAGGTACATTAATTTAGAGTCACACAGCAATTCTGAGAATAGTTGCAGAATCAAATTTAGTGTAAGAGCAGAGTTAAATACTAAAATTATGTTTAAAAGTTCTCCTTCCCAAAGTGACGCCAATCGAGAGGGTGACTCCAAGTGGGAGCGGGTGGATGAAACAGGTGAAGGGATGCCGAGCGTCTAGTGTTTGAAGGGTCCTCTGGAGTGAGGTGGCAACTGCCTGCAGCGTGGGGTCCTGCACCTGCAGCGGGTGTGAGGTGCTTGTTCAGTACAGGGGCGGGTGGTTCTTAGAGAGGGTGTTGGTGATGGAGGGCAGGTTTGGGAGCTACATGGCCTCCCCCTAGCGTGGAAGCCTGGGTTAGATGAAACTGAGCAGGGGCCCTGATGGAGCTCAGGAAGGGGAGTGGATCAGAAATCTAATAGTGGAGAAACTGGAGACAGAGGAAGCTGTGAGCCACAGCGCCCTTGGGAGGCTGGTGTTTCTCCAGGGAGGGATGGCACAGAGGTCAGAGGAGACTGGGCCAGGTCTGGGTGTGCTGTGGGGAGTGGTGCCCAGGGACTGCCTGGAGGAGTTGCTTACTCTGAGCCTGAGCCCCTCCCCACCCCCCCTCCTTCCCAACTGCTTGTCTGGGAACTGGACCTTGTGGGTGGGAACAACTCTTGCCAAGAGGAGAGACGCCGGATGGAAGCATAGCTGCACATTTTGTTCTGTGTGTGGTGGACAGTGCCGGCGAGGTGGCCTGCAGCCCTCTGGCCCGTGTTTGTGTCATGAGAAGGCACTGGGCCAGGGCCCTTTTCTCTGTTCCTGGGGCAACAACGGATCAGCACAGACTGGGCCTTGTGCACAGAAGAGCCTTGCCCCTTGAAGCTGGACGTCCATGCAGGAGATGTTAAATGTGGTATACAAAACACACAGATTTATGAGTGTATATAATACATATATAGCATTTGGAATGAAACACTTCTATATCCCAGCAAAATGCATTTCTCTCTGTGTAGGTGAGAGAGCTGGGTGTATGTGCAGCCTGGGAAGGATTTGTTTGCAGGGGAATTAATGAAATCTTACATTTACGTAAATCACAAATTACATGGTCGGCTTCTTTCTAAACCTTTACAAGTTTACATAAATACTTTAATCTAATTGCCTTGAAGTCCCACTGTCATGAAATTCCTGCAGCTCCAGCCCCTAATAGAGGGCTCAGGTCACTCTCCTCGGTTTGGGGAACACCTTGATGGTGTGCTGGCAGAGCTGGGGTAGGGAAGAAATGGGGCCCGAGCAGACCCACCTGCAGGGCTGGACAGCAACTAGAGAGTCCAGCTTTAGTCCCAGGTCTGGATGGACACACAGGCAGGTGTGGGGGCCTGTTTGGGAGAGGTTAGTGGGGCAGGCCTGTGGGCAGGTGTGGAGGTGTGCTCCCCCCTGGTGCTGGCACTGGGGCCTAGCTGGGGGCTGGATGGGTTACAGGCAACCATGGGGAGGAGCCTCCAGAGGGGGAGGAGGGGCCTGCAAGCATGGAGGCCCAGTCTTTCCTGGGGCCGCTTGCCCACCTGATTCCAGACTTCCACGGCCAGGCTGACTTTCTCATATGAAGCCCTTTTCAGCTGATTTCCGCCCATTAGGGAATGAAGGCAGTTAATAGCAAGTTAGGAAAATGTTAAACCTCATGTGTGGAAGTGGCGTTTTCATACCAAGTTCCCATCTGCACACACACACTTGACACACCAGTCCTCTGGCGCTTTTAGGACAATATCTGTGCCTTGTTGATGTTCACCCAAGGAAGACGCCTGGTTCCTCGAGGAACCTCCACTCAGGGGCTGGCTTGACTTTTCTCCAGCAGATGGGGAAACGGGGGGTTGTGGTGTGGCCAAGCACCCCCGGCCGAGGCCCAGGCGGCTGAGACTGGGGCTCCTGAGGCTGGGGTCCGGGCCCTCTGCCAGCCCCAGGCGGGGTCGCATTCCACAGGCTCTCAGGGAGCCCACGCCAGCTCCAGCTCACTCTGTCAGCACCTGCTGGGGAGGCTATTGATTACGCAGGTCTCTGTGGGTGGCCTCTCCCCCGGGAACCTGTCCCAGCCACGGCCAAAGCTGTGTGAGTGAGAACACTCGGCGTGGCTGCAGGAAGGCCAGCTGCGCGGAGGCGGATGAGCCCCAGGCTGCCTTGGGGTTCCCCGGCGGCGTGGAGTCACTGGTTGCCCGGGTCGAAGGTGGCCCCCTTCCTGGGTACGTGGCGGGTCTTGCCCTGGGCCTGGCCTGGGCCTGCTCCTCTGGGGAGGGCTCTGCGTCTTCTCTGTGCAGCCCAGCGGCTGGGCCTTGGACAGTGTGGGGAGGATGATGGCCAGTTCCCCACCCCCTGCCCCCCGCCCGCCACCACCTGCTTGCTGTGGCTGGGATTTCACTGGACTGGGGAGGAATTCTTTCCAAGGAGTCCCTTCTGGAGGCCTCGTCCTTCCTCTGGTAATTTATGAGACATTTGCTGTTGCATCTGGACCCTCCCTCAGGGTTTTGAGTGTTACTGTAAAGGTTTTATTCTCACCCTAAAAGTACAAGACAATTGCTAGTTTTGTTCCAGGAAGTGTATGACTTTTAAGAATGAAGAAAGAGTCTTTTCTAAGAGACGTGTGTGGCTAGCTGTGTGACCCGAGCATGTTGTCATCCTCTTTCTGGACCTGAGACCACACTTCAGCAAGCAGGTGACTGTCTAGATCCCGGCATAGACCCACCACGCCCCGACTTCCTGACCGCCTCCGCACAGTCAGAGAAACAGTGCCCGGTGTCGACCGAGAGTCCATTGAACAAAAATGGCTGGATCAGGTCTTCCTAGAGCAGTGCTGATGGGGCGGGGAGCCTGGGGAGATGAGCAGCAAAGGAAACAGCAGAAAGAGCACTTCAGACGTGTTGGCAATGGTCTAATCTGGCTGGGCAGAGTTGGAGCCTCTGCTCTGCACTTGTCTGTGTGGCCTCAGGGTAGGGCTGCTCTCTCTGATCCCGACCTCAGGCCGGGAGAGCTCAGAGGGTGGTCAGGAGGCTCAGAGCAGTGACCAGGCTGTGGGCTTGGGGAATGGGTTCCTGCTTTAGCCTGCAATAGTTTTCATCAGCCACATTCTGGTTTGTAGCAGCTTGAGTGACTTCCCTTAATTCAGGCCTAGTTCTGGGTTCTGACCTTGGGGACAAGGCAGTGGAGGCAGGAGAGGGAGTCAGCCTGGTTCGTGGCCAGGGGCCAGGCATGGGGATAACGGCCATGAACCTCAGTCCACAGAAAGACCCTTGACTGCACAACACTGTGAGAAACTACCTGCTTTTTTTCTCTTGGCTCTGAAACTTGTGTGGAGTTTGAAAAACATAGAACGTCATATAGCTGAAGTGTAGAGCTTCATTTAGCCAGTCTTTGAGAACAGGTCTGCTAGTTAAAAACTGTTAATATCTCAGTTTTCCTTTGTCTAAGAATTTTGTATTTCCTCTTCCTTCTGCAAGTGTGGTTTCAGTTCAGTTTAGTTCAGTCGTTCAGTCGTGTCCGACTCTTTGCAACCCCATGGATGACAGCATGCCAGGCCTCTCTGTCCATCACCAACTCCTGGAGTTCACTCAAACTCATGTCTGTTGAGTCAGTGATGCCATCCAACCATCCCATCTTCTGTCATCCCCCTATCCTTCTGCCTTCAATCTTTCCCAGCAACAGGGTCTTTTCCAATGAGTCAGTTTTCACATCAGGTGGCCAAAGTATTGGAGTTTCAGCCTCAGCATCAGTCCTTCCAATGAATATTCAGGACTGATTTCCTTTAGGATGGATTGGTTGGATCTCCTTGCAGTCCAAGGGACTCTCAAGACTCTTCTCCAACACACAGTTCAAAAGCATCAATTTTTAGCAATCAGCTTTCTTTATAGTTCAATTCTCATGTTCATACTACTGGAAAAACCATAGCTTTGACTAGACAGACCTTTCTTTGCATTTTTAATATGTTCTCTAGGTTTGCAATAGTTTTTCTTCCAAGGAACAAGTGTCTTTTAATTTCATGGCTTCAGTCACCATCTGCAGTGATTTTGGAGCCCCCCAAAATAAAGTTGTCACTGTTTTCCACTGTCTCCCCATCTATTTGCCATGAAGTGATGGGACCAGATGCTGTGATCTTCGTTTTCTGAATGTTGAGCTTTAAGCCAACTTTTCCACTCTCCTCTTTCACTTTCATTAAGAGATTCTTTAGTTCTTTGCTTTCTGCCATAAGGGTGGTGTCATCTGCATATCTGAGGTTATTGATATTTCTCCTGGCAATCTTGATTCCAGCTTGTGCTTCCTCCAGCCCAGCATTTCTCATGATGTACTCTGCATAGAAGTTAAATAAGCAGGGTGACAGTATACAGCCTTGACGTACGCCTTTCCCTATTTGGAACCAGTCTGTTCCATGTCCAGTTCTAACTGTTGCTTCCTGTCCTGTATACAGATTTCTCAAGAGGCAGGTCAGGTGGCCTGGTATTCCCATCTCTTTCAGAATTTTTCACAGTTTATTGTGATAAGTGTGGTTTGCACAAACATGAACTTCTTGTTGATGGTTCTTTCCTCTCAGCACTTTGAACCTGGTCATGCTGCTTCTTTCTTGTCTGCTAGGTTTCAGATCACAAATCTCCTGTTATAAACTTGTTCTTTAGTAAGTAATGTGTCATTTCTCTCTGTCAGTTTTTAAGATAATTTTCTTCATCTTTCATTTTCAGAAGTTCCACGTTGATGTGCTGGTGTGAATTTCTTTGGGTTCACTATTGTTAGGTTTCTCTCATCTTCTTGAATCTGTGCACTCCTCTAGGTTGCCTTGTATTGTGGGATTGGAGCTCAGGAGCTGCTGCACCAAGGCTCCCTGTGCTGTTGGTGGAGGCTGGGGGGCTGGACCAGGGTTCCCAGGACAGTTAGGGGAGGATGAGGCTGGCCCTGCAGGGGGCCTGCCTACCTGCCAGCTACATGGCTGGGGGAGAGGAACCTGGCGTCCTCTACGCCTGTCCTCTGGCCACAGAGAGAAGAGAACGTCATCCATGTCTCTCAGTGGCTCTGTGTTGCAGGCTTCTCCTGCCCTTAGTTTTTAGACCAAAGGAGCCTAGGGAACCACACTGCTTTTCTCCAAACCTCCACATCTCCAGTCAGCCCTTCTTTTTTTCTAGGCTTCAGGGTCCTTTTATCATTCTCTGTTTATAATTTAAGGAGTTATCTACTTCTATTTAGAGGACACATCAGAGAAAAGTGAGCTTACCCCATGCTAATACAGACCCAGAAAGTTTAAGTGGATTTTGAAATACAGAAGTTTCCTCTGCATTTGCAACAGAGGTCAAGAATAGCTGCCATGGCTGTGGTTTGAGCTGAAACAATGCATTTTCAAGGCCATTTGTGTTGGTATGGAGATCATCTCATTTTAAATTTTAACAGGAAGTGTATAAAGCCGCTTGATAATACTTGTAGTTCAGACGATATTAGTTGATGCAATGACTAGGCTGAATTTCTCCTTTTTTAAACTTTAGTTATTTATTTTAATTGGAGAATAGTTTACAGTATTGTGATGGTTTTGCCATACATCAGCATGAATCGGCCATAGTTGTACAGGTGTCCCCTCCACTCTTCCCTCCCAACCCTATCCCTTCTAGGTGTCACAGAGCAGTGGCTTTGGGTGCCCTGGGTCACACATCAGCCTAGCACTGCTCATCTGTTTTACATATGGTAATGTGTATGTTTCAATGTCATTCTCTCAAATCAGCCTCACCTTCTGCCACTGAGTGTAAAAGTCTGTTCTTTACATCTGTGTCTCCTTTTCTGCCGTGCCCGTAGGATCGTCGGTACCATCTTTCTGGATTCCATATATATATGCATTGCGTGTGTGTGTGCTTAGTCACTCAGTCGTGTCCGACTCTGCGACCCCATGGACTGAAGCCCTCCAGGCTCCTCTGTCCATGGGGATTCTGGTATTTGTCTTTGGGTTGAATTTCTTAAGAAACATTATGAAATCTGCAGCAAGAGCTAGTTTTCAAGGCAGTTCAGTGTTTGATAACAGGGTTTGCAGGTGGTTCTTCCGACTAGGAAGGAGCTCGGGAGCCCTTGGTAGCTGGAGTCCTGTGTCAGGCAGAGGCCTTGGTTTGTTGGTTTTTGTTCTACCACCTTGATTTCCTGGTGGAGCTGCTGAAGGGTTGATGCATCGCTGGGGACCAGAGCTGCGTGTAAGGTGTGCTTGTTTCAGGGCTGGGCACTGCCCCTACATGGCTGATCTAAGCCCCCAGCATGCTGTCACTCAGCTGGGATGTGAAGGGGTGGGCAGAGTGGGCTTCCTAGGTGGGCAGGGCAAGCTGGCCCCAGCAAACTGTTGACCAACACCCTCCCAGGAAACCTGGCTTCCGCGCCACCCTCATGGAACAGCTGTCGTGGGCATCATCGTACACTGGAGGCTGTTCACTCAGAGTGAGCCTCCCCTTCATAAAACACACACACGTATGGGAAAGCCGCTTTCTGCACGACTTCATTTTAATAGAACAGAACAGGGGAAGAAATAAATCAGATTTTTACTTCTCTGCATTAGGCCTGAAAAACCAGCTTAACCAATCCCACTCTTTTCTTTATCCGCAAATATTTACTTTTGGAAGGATGAGCCCTGCACCCCATGTGGTAGATAGGACCACAGATGAAGCAATGTTTCTTCATGCCATTTGCAGAGACAGTAGCCCAGTTTGGATCCTGAAAAAGTGGCAAGTCTTGTTTTAAATGTCTTTTGTGGTGGCATGTGTGAATATATCAAAGTGATAAATAATCTGTTCTTTGAAAATCAGAGTCTCTCAGTCAGCAGTGTGTGTCCCATCCCTGCCTGAGAACAGGGACCAGGGGGTGGGGGGGTGGTGCTCTGGGGCAAGCCTGCTGTGACCTGTGTCTTCAAACCTCCTGTTTTCTGTCCCCTCCTGGCCCTCCCCCAATAGTGACTGTGCCCAGCACAATGGCACAGACGGCTTCTACAAGCTTCCTCTCATCTTCTGGGACTCTGGCCTTCAGACCTGGGATCCCTCCAGCTTTCCTGGGGGGCTGCTGCTCCCCAGGGGTGAAGGCAGAGGTTTCCTGGACACCCAGCCCCTCTGGGTCCCCTCTCACCTCCCCACCTTTGTCCCCTCATCCCGTCAAGGCACTTTCATGCCCCATGCTGAGATCAGGAAGAGTCTGGGGTTGACAGAGTAGCCCCCTGGGGCGTGTGGTCCTGATGGGGGCTGCCCAAGGGAGGGGGTCTGGGAGGTCTGGGAGGGAGGCTGGGGGCCAGGCTGAGCAACATGTGGTCACACAGCCCCCGGACCTGCCACATGGACCACGCACAGCCCTGTCACACCTGCCATGTGGAACTTTGATGGGGTTTTAGGTGCTGGGAAGCTTCACCTGGAAATCCTCCCCTTGACCAGGCATCCCTTTAACAAGACACGGAGCTTCCATTGAATAATGCAAATGCTTGGAGAATTACTGCGCTGGCTTAAAGGGGTTTGAGTTCCAGGATGAATGTGTCATTTCAATTTCAGAAAGGAGTTAGGAAGCAGGAGGCCCTGGGGGGCCACGAGAGGGCAGGAGGGCGGTGAGATCCGGCTATGGTCAGTGCCCGTTTCTGCCTATCCCCTGCTCTTCTAATCTGCTCCAGGCCAGAGGGATGGAGGGCTACCTCTGTGTGACACTGGGCCTACTTGGGACTGGGGTCACCTTGAGTCTGAGTCACCTCAGGTCTGGGGCCACCTCAGGGCTGGGGCACCTCGTGTCTGGGGTTACCTCGGTTCACCTTGGGCCTGGGGCCACCTCAGGTCTGAGGTCATGTCAGGTCTGGGGTCACGTCAGGTCTGGGGTCACCTTGGGCCTGGGGTCACCTTGAGTCTGGGGCACCTTGGGTCTGGGGTCATCTCAGTTCATCTTTGGCCTGGGGTCAACTCAGGCCTGGGACCAAATCAGGTCTGAGGTTATCTTGGGTTTGGGACCACCTTGGGTCTGGGGCCACCTTGGGTCTAGGGTCATCTTGGGCCAGGGGTACCTCAGACCTGGGGTCACCTTGGGCTTGGGGCCACCTCAGGGCTGGGGTTGTCTCGGGTCACCTCAGGTCTGGGATCAGCTCAGGCCTGAGGTCACCTTGGGTCTAGGGCTACCTTGGGTCTGGGCCACCTCAGGGCTGAGGTCACCTTGGGTCTGGAGTCATCTTGGGCCTGGTGCACCTTGGGCCTGGGGTCATCTTGGGTCTGGGGCCACCTCTGGCCTGGGGCACCTCGGGCCTGGGGTCACCTCGGGCCTGGGGCCACCTCGGGCCTGGGGTCACCTTGGGTCTGGGGTCACCTCGGGTCTGGGGCCACCTCTGGCCTGGGGCACCTCAGGCCTGGGGTCACCTCAGGCCTGGGGTCACCTTGTGTCTGGGGTCATCTTGGGCCTGGGGCACCTTGGGCCTGGGGTCAAGTCAGGCCTGGGGTCACCTCGGGTCTGGGGCCACCTTGGGTCTTGGGTCACCTCAGGTCTGGCCTCTGCCACAAGAAGACTCTGGGAAAGGTGATTCTTAGGAGAAGCCGAGGGGCTTTAACAGAGTGAGGTCAAGTACCGGGGGCACTGGACATGTGGGTACTGCCTGCTGGAGCAGAGTTGGGGGCCAATGGGCCTCAGGCACCCAAGTGGAGCAGTTCTCGCTGGGACGTGGCTGTTGAGGTGGCCAGGTGCTTCCAGGGAGAGGGAGCTGATGCAGGGATGCATAGCCTTGCGGCAGGGTGGGTGTGGGACAGAGGTGTGGGAGGACCACAGCCTGCATCCCTGGGGAGGGGCTGTAGGAACACCTGCCCCAGCAGGGCCGCGCCTGACCCCCTGCCCCTGACATGGGGCATGTGGAGGGTGAGGCCTCACTGGTAGTTTCTAAGGATCCCAGGGAAACAGAGACCCCGGCTGCCCCGGGCCCTCTCAGCACAGCAGAACCACTGACTTCAGGACCTGGCTGGTGGCTGCAAGTGGCAGCACACCCGAGAGAAACCAGCACACAGAGCTCACGCTGAATCACGTTTCTCTCTGATAACTTTAACGTCAAAGGAAGTGGAGAAGAAGTAGGCCCAGATGAGCCTGCCGCAGTGCATTCTCTGCTTGGGGTTGTTTCGGTTTCTGGGACTTCTGCTGGGAGGCTGATCTTATTTGGGACCGTGGGATGCTGTCATTCAGGATTCATTTCACAGCAGAGGCCCAGGTTCTCATCCGACCCGACTTCTTCCACCAGAGTAACATGTGTTTCTCATAAAGTTGTATGTATTTATCAAAGATGTAAATGAACAAATGCCATATCCACAGTGTACTGTGTAAATGTGTATCAAATATGTTATGCCCGATGAAGAACTTTCTCATCAGAGAGTGGGTGGCAAGTGGCGTCCATACCAGGACCCTGCTCTGGAGAGGAGGACTGCCCCACCCCTGGTCTAGGCTGAGGTCATGGCTCCCTTCTGGGTGGGGGAAGGAAAACAGGATACTCGGGGGTTTGGGATGTCAGACCCCGGGGGTGGGTGGGCGTGTGATCCCCGAGAGGCCCTGTCCCACCCCTGTTACTCTGCCCAGGGTGGAGCCTGGTGGGAAAGCTGACACAGAGCTTAGGGATGACCCACCATCAGGACTGCCATTGGGTCTGCTCTTAATTCTTTCCTGTCATCTGGGTCTGTCTGCTAATCAGTCCTGTCTGCTGCTAAGGATCTCCTTCCCAGGGGAGCCCAGGGCCTCACTAAGCTCTGTCAGGATGCCCGCCCCTGCCCCGTCTGCTCTCTCAATGCCGTGGGTTTTCTCAGCCACTGCGGTCAGTGCTGTGTCATCCAACTCTCATCTCACAGCAAAGCCATGATGAACCCCACCCAGCACCACAGCATCACTTTCTGTTCCAAGTGCTTTTCCAGCATTAACTGACTCCTCGTGCACAGGCCTGAGCAGGATAACGCCCTCATCAGCCTCCTTTGCAGATGAGGGTGTGGAGCCCAGGGAGGCCCCTCTGAAGGTTAGAGCCACGAAGCCAGGTGGGCACCGGGCCAGCCCATCTCCTGAGCACACATTGGGGGCAAGCTGCCCAGGAATGCCAGTAGCTCCTGGGCTACGAGGCGGGGTGAGCCCGGAGACTCCGCAGGTGAAGACTTCTGGCGCTATTGCTCAGAGCCCCACTTAGTGCATCAGGAAATCTCATCAACATTCCTTCTGGGCTTTGGGTAGAGCCGGAGGGGAGCCGTGTTCCCTGAAGGATGGTCCTGGGCACACAGTAGGCCTTCATGCACATGTGCAGACACCCCAGTCCACTGAACTCAATGGCAGAGAGAGCCTCAGATGAGTCTGCGGCTGCAGATGAGACCACGAACCACAGCTGTGGGCTGCCACTGATCTCATCAAATACAGGAAGTTTAGGCAACGGCTCGTGACTAATTTCAGGAAAATTTATTGTGATTGAAAAAGAAAACTTCTGACTGGAAGACAGATTTCTTACCACTTTTGTTACCTGCCTGGTCTCAAATCCATTCAAGGGGGTGCCCGGGGATCACCCCACTGATGGCTCTCAGGGAGGGGTTGGGGGGACATGAACTCAGAGTGTCTTCAGTCAGCTCTCTCCCTGGGCATCCACTGGTCACCGTGTTGACCAATGTTGCTTTCTGTTCTTTCAGCAGTGTCCCAGCCTCCCTAGTGTGTGAGGGTCCTCGTGCTCCCCCATCCCCAACCTCTCCCCCACCCCAGGGCTGGACAAGACATTTAATGTAAACCCCTGCTTCCTGCATGTTTCCAGAGTGCACATCTTTCTTTGTAACATCAGAGCCAAACCCAAAGAGAAGCACGAAAGTCCCTGGGCAGCGGCCCTGCAGATGGATTTCCCGTTTCTGCTGGCGTCCCCCCACCCCCCGCCTCCCAGGGCTCAGCATGTAGAGGGAAGGGCTGCTAGACTTCGTGTCTGTGCTTGGTGGGAACTATTAAATTACTGCGGGATGTTTTCGATTATACCACACATCAGTGCCTCGGCCCGCGGCCTGGAAGCCACATGTACCCGCGGCCGCTGGTGCCCCCGCCCCAGCCCACGCTGGCTCACGGAGCCCCTCAGTGGCACCGACCGGCCAGGATGGAGCTGGAGCAGCCCAGGGAGAGGAAACAGCAGTAAACTCGGAGCCTCGCGGCTTCCTGGAGCCAGGACGCTGGGGTTGGCTTAATTGCTCTGAAACGAGAAAGATTTGGGGGTTTTCAAGAAGTCCCAGAGGTGCACTTGCCAAGCCTCAAATATTAGCTTGAATTACAGTTTCTAATCCCGCCCTCTCCCCTCGCCTGCAGCTCTCCTGGAGGTTTGTCCTGGGCTCGGGGCCGCGAGGAGGGGGAGGCAACCAGGAGGGGGCTCCCATCACACAGAGGTGCTGGGGGGGCGAGGTGCATTGCTGGGCACTGGCCACTGTGCTGCCCTGTCCTCATACTCCAAAGAGGGGTTGTTGCAGAGACCCAGAGCCCCGAGGCTGGCCTTCCTCGGGCAGTATACGCGGCTTCTTTCAGGGTCTCATAGCGGTCCTGAAAAAAAGATTAAGAAGCACTAAAAGAGAAAACGGAAGTGTGATAACACACTTGAGGAGTTTTCCTGGGAGAGAGGGTGGATTTAGGAAGTTACTGGAGGTGGAAAGGGAGGATCTGACCTCACTCGGGGCCGCTGCACTGAGTAACTGGGACAGGGCAGAGGATGCTGTGTGAGAATGAGCGCTGAGTCATGGGGGACACTGGCCGGGTCAGTGCAAGGGACTGCAGGGGGCAGAGCACAGAGCACAGGGGCAAAGTGTCCCCCACACTCAGGGAGGTTGCTGCCGATGTGGCAGCTGTCCCAGCTCACGAGGTGGGCACTTCCTGGCCAAGCCTGGGGACCAGGGCTCTCTGCAGGCTCACCTCCTCCCAGCCCCGCTTAAGGCACAGCCTTCTGGCTCCTTTGCTGCCTAGGGGAACAAGGGTCCTGGGTGTTCTGGAGTCATGGGCCCTTGGGGGGCATTCCTCCTGGGTGATGGAGACTCAGAATCTTCCAAACATTTGTAGAGAAAAAGAACAGGGAGAACCATTTTAAGGAAACCAGCAAAAGATGAGATAGGAAGACAGAATCTCAGGGACCCTGGGGCTGTCAAGGCCAAGAGGTGAGGAAAACAGAGACGTGCATGGAGTGTGACCTGCCGTCACT
The DNA here is from genome assembly GCA_917880005.1 of Nanger dama. Lineage (NCBI taxonomy): Eukaryota > Metazoa > Chordata > Mammalia > Artiodactyla > Bovidae > Nanger > Nanger dama. The sequence goes on from CAKJTW010000075.1 coordinate 4,646,688, forward strand.
GCCGTGGCTAAGGCTGTGCTGGAAAGCTGTCTTCCCTGTGTTCACACTTCCTGCGTGGTAACCTCAGTGGGAGGGTTCCCTGTGCCTGCGGTGGCCCTGTGACGGGGCGCCATTGCCGGGGGTAGTGTCTTCCTCCTGCCTGTCTCCACTCATGGGGTAACCACAGGTGTCCCCCAGGGGGCTGAGTGGTCCCTTGTGGTGGTGGTGGTGATAGAGGTGTTGCCATGGTTGCAGCAGGAGGGCCCAGGTCAGCATGTGCTGGTCCTGCTCCGTTGAAGACACAGGACTCGGGAATCTGGAGACGACTGATTCCAGGGCACAGCATGGCCTCCAGGATGAGGGCCGCAGCTGAGCTCCAAAGGGGAAGCACTTTGGGGGAGTGGGGGGACACTGGGGGGTGCAGAGGAGGCTCCTGGGGTGGCGATGGGCCCTTCACACAGGTTGTTCAATGCAAACCACACAAAAACTTTCCTAGGGGTGAACTATGGCTTTCATTCTTTTAAGTGATGGAACTAAAGCCCAGAAGCATATTAGTTAACATCAGCTATCATAACAATTAAGCCACTGAACGTGTCAAGTTTTGAAGATGACAAAGCTTTATTTTTCCTCTGTTTAATCCCAAATAGGTTCCCTCTCGAGGAGCACAATTTCAAGACACCCTTCAGAGGTGTGTCTTTCTTCACTTGGGACTTGCCATTTTCTTTTAAGGTGCTTTGGCCCCTGTGGTAAAGTTGATTTAAAATTTGGCGAAAATGGTATTTTTGACCTGAATGAACCATAGCAACAAATAGTTCAAACACCATATTTAAATCATTAACAAAGATACACTCAAGGAGGCTGAGGATTGACCAAGGTCTTAAAATTAGGTCATACAAAAATCAGCTCCTCAAAGCAGGAGGCATCACGCTTCCTGATTTCAAGCTATACTGTAAAGCTACAGTAATCAACACAGTATGGCACTGGTATAAAAACAGACACACAGATCAATGGGACAGATTTGAGAGCCCAGAAATAAACTCAATTGTATAAAGTCAACATATTTGACAACACAGCCAAGAAGACTCAATGGAGAAAATACAGTTTCTTTGATAAATGGTGATGGCAAAATTGGATAATCACACATAAAAGAATAAAATTAGACTTCTCTTTTATACCATTCAAAAAAATTTACTTGGAATGAATTACAGACAAATTAGTGGTAAAGAACTCACCTGCTAATGCAAGAGACATAAGAGATGCAGGTTCAATCCCTGGGTTGGGATGATCCCCTGGAGGAGGAAATGGCAGCCCTCTCCAGTAATCTTGCCTGGAAAATCCGCATGGACAGAGGAGCCTGGTGGGCTACAGTCCATGGGGTCACAAAGAGTCAGACATGATGGAAGCAACTTAGCACATATCAGTGACTCAAAACCATGATATTCCTGGAAGAAAATCTAGGGAAAAAAGTCTCCTTGACATAGGTCTTGGAATGATTTCTTGGAAATCACACTACAACCACAAGCAACAAAATGAAAAATAAACTAGTGGGACTACATCAAACTAAAAATCTCTGCACAGCAAAGGAAAACATCAATAAAGTAAAAGGACAGCCTACAAAACGGAAAAAAAATAATTGCACACCATGTATCTGGTAAGGGTTAATTTATCCAGAATATATAAAGAATTCATACATCTCAATAGCATCAAATGAAATAATCCAATTAAAAGAGAGGCAGAGGATCTGAATAGACATTTTTCCCCAAAGAAGACACACAGATAACTGCAGGTACCTGCAAAGATGCTCAACACCACTAACCATCAGCGAAATGCAAATCAAGACCACAAAGAGACATCACCTCACACCTGTCAGGATTGATGGAGTTGATTGTGACTGAGGCAGGTCAAATACTGAAAGAGGACTACTGCATCATGTTACTTACATATTAAAACCACAACAAGCCCTAACCCACCAAACTGATAGAAAAAGAGATCTGATTGGTGGTTTCCACTCTGAGGAAGGTGGTCAAAATGTAATACCATTGTAAGATGTAATACCATTGTATTACTGGTAACATAATAACATTGTAATACCATTCTAAGATGAATAAGGAGAAGAGCTGTGATGCACAGCACAGGGGCTATAGTCTGTTGGAGTAAATCCTAACAGTTCTCATCACGAGGAGATTTTTTTCCCCCTCTTTATTGTATCTATTCAGGATGATGGATTTTAGCTAAAGGAACTGTAATCATTTCACAATATATATAAATCAAGCCAGCGTGCTGTACACCTTAAACATATACAGTGATGGATGTCAATCATTTCTCAATAAAACTGGAAAAATAATACTCTTGGATACTAAAAACAAGATTCTCAGGTCTCTCTCTTTAAATAAATCAGTTTATGCATTTGGTTTTACAGATGCTAGTGAAAAATTTGCTGAATGGGCCAGAATAAAGATAAGATTTTTTTTTCCTCCCTCAGTAAATTAAAAAACAAAGAAACCACAAATTGAAATCAGCTCTTATTTTAGACACAAAGCGGGGGCTTCAGAGCTCTTCTAGGACAGTGTGAATGCTTCCATGAGGGGGTGGCCATGCACGAGGCTTAAGGATGTGGTAAGCACTGGGCACTCTTCCCATTTTCTTCCAAAATACGCTTCCCTCTGTTGGCTTGTAAGAAGTGTTCCCAGTAGGTGACAAGTAAGCTTTCTGATGCATCATCTGCAGGCAGATTTGATTCCAGCCGACTTCTGTGCTCCCTGGATCTGCGGGTGCAGCAGGTGTGGGGAGGGACCCAAAGGCCTCATCAACCCCAGGCCCCTCTCTGCGTGCAGGTCAAGGCCTGGCTGCAGAGCGGAGAGAAGGAGAGGAACTCAGTACTTCTGAACAGAATATGGGAGATGAATCATGCGGCACAGAGCACACACGGGGGAGGGATGAAGGGGTGGCAGTGGAATCTCACCCTCTGGTTCACTTCCCGCCATAGCCCGAGTACCAGAACCATCCTGTCCTCAGAGATGAGGGCCTGGGCTGGCCGTCTCCACTGCGGAATGCATGCTCGCTCACCAGCTGGACTTCTACACGAGGCACAGGGGACAGGGTCCGGGGAGCCAGCAGTGATCAGAACAAAGATCAGATTGTGAACCCAGCCACCCTCCCCCAAACCTGGAGACACACATTCGTGCCCAGAAGGCTGTGACCAATGCGGATGTATGCAGACAGAAGGCCAGTTTGCAGAATGACTTTTTAAGTGAGAGAAGTAATTTGTAAGATAAGAGTCATTGCTTTGAGCAGGGCTTTGTCACTGTGAGGGTCGTCAAATCTTCAAATGTGCAGAACTTGTGAAGACCCCTGATGCACGCTGTTGGAAGACACACAGTCTTCTAGAACCCCCTGCATCTCCTTTCCCCTAGCGACAAATGATCCTGCGGCCATGGCTGGCAACGGGGAGTGTATGTCTGAGGTTCGGAGGATTTGAACCTAATCAGTCACGTAGAACGAAGTGGAAATAAATTACTTGGATCTTGAGTACATTAGGCTCCTGAGCTCTTCAAAGACTTGAGTAATTTCAGTGGAAGTCTAGGCTCTTCCGCCAGCAAAGGCGAGACGCAGACACACCACAGGACTTTAGGGGGCTCTTTTAGACAACACTGAAACGTTGGGAAGACTTCATTCTGTCGTTCAAATCAGCTCCTTGGTAAAGGCAGCTGCTTGGCTGACAGTGAAGTCAGGATGAAAAACACACGGAGGGCAGGTGGGACACAGGGCATCTTTTTTTTCAACTGTAAAAGTTTGGTGACCGATTGCCTTACTTTACTATTTTTCACAGTTTTATTTTCTGATTTTATTTGGTTTGTGATATTATTTTCTTCGGGCTTATTACAGTAAGTGTGCAATACTTTTTGCTTCTTGGAGAATAAAGTGGAAAACCCTTAGTTTCTAGACAGGAAAAAACCGGTTGGCAGCAAAAGGCTAAGGTGCCATTTGATCCTCACAGGCCCGGAGCCTGTGGACAGAGTGCCCAGCTGGGGAGGGGGTAGTTCAGGTCCCCATCCTTTTACCTCCTCCTCCCCTAGCTTTTCCCAAACTGTACAAGCTTCCAGGGAATTCTGGGAGCTAAGGGACTGAGTCCTGGGGGCTCAGCCCCCAAATCTGGGGAAAAACCTCACAGTAGGGCAGGCGATGTGTCCAGAAACAGCTCCAGGGCTGAGGGCTCCTGGAAGCTGCTATAACACTGGGATCAACAACATGTCTTTTAGAGCAGACACTCTCTGGCTGCTGTTCTGTTTTTCATACAAAAACATTCTTATATGTAAAAAACTTCCTTTAATAAAAAAGTTAACATATTTTCTCCAGTAGTGCAAACAAGCAGCTGTGAACAGCAGCAAACCCGTATTTATTGTAAGAACCTCACACCCTGACTGCCTCTTCCACCTCTGTCCGCCTCGTTCTTTCTCCTGTAAAAGAACATCTATGAGGACCACCTGGGTATGTTTCTTAAAAAAAACCCTTTTGCCTTAAATTCCACTAGTTTTTGAACCTCACAAGAGATGTCAAATTCGGCTGACCCCAGACTTTCCTCCTGAACAGAGTCGGGCCTGGAGGGGAGAGCTCTGTTAGGTGTGGGTGCATGACCTGCAGGGAGGATGCCGAGGGGGTATTTTAAAAGATTGTGCCCAAGCCCACAGCTCTCGGTTCGGCTTGACCTCCGAAAGGCAGGTAGGCAGGACTTCATTTAGGTTTGCTCTAGTTGCCTGCATCCACCACCGTTCTCATCAAAACCCAAACCCGACACAAGCTTCTTATCTTCTAACCACACTTTGACTTTTTCTCTTTCCTCATCTTGTCGGTGGTCGGTTGCTGATCATTCATCCCATCACCCCTTCATCGGTGCCAATCGTGTGTCTGTGGGCACAGATAGCAGACGAGACACAGGTTGCCGGGGGGCCAGCGTGAGGAACTCCACCCATGGCAAAGGTCATGAGGAAGGAAGCCTGGCATACGCAAGGCGTGATCAAGCCTCAGGATGCCCTGTTCCCGAGCATCTACCCCCAAAACCAGAGTACTTTATGCGGAGCTCTCCCCCATAACCATTTCTCTCAGAGAAGGAGTTAACTTGCAGCTCCAGTTAATAAAAATTCCTGGGCGTGACAAGAGTGTTTCAACTTATGAACTCTCAAAGTTCTCTGGCCTGCCTAATCAGGGTCGTCCAGCCGCATGTGATTGTTTACAACCTCCCAACTGTGAGAGACACAAGATGCTTTAAAACTTTCTAAATACAGACTCTTTTGAGAAGTTAGAAGATTATTAGTATAGTATTAGTGGGTTGATTAGGAATTTTATTGGTGAAGGGTTTTTTCATTTGTCATGCCAATAATTACTGCTAATTCCCTGTCCTGGGTGTGACAAGGGTGTCTCAGGTCAAACCTCTCTGCTGACAGACTAGCTTGTGTGACAACCTCTCAACCATAAACAGCACAGAGTTTGGAGTATTAGCATAGGGCTTTTCTCATTTGATTGCCACCAGGCCTCCATATCCTAAGGCACCTGGGAATATATTAATCAATGTATTTGGAATATAGAAAAGGAAATATAGTAGTTTTTGATGTTAGCAATACTAGACTTTTTGAGTTAATGAATTTTCTCTTTTGTTATAGGCCACTGTACTTTGTTATAAATCACTGTGTCCTTGCTATGCAAAAATGTAACTTTATCACTATCTTAAGACTAAATAGATCGTAAAGGGAACATTGGTGAAAGGTTTTCATTTGTTGGACTGATGTTTGCTGCTAAATCTCCATATTCCCTGCCCTTATAATGAATATAACTAGCATATAGGAGAAATAAGTATTAACCTTTAAGATTAATCATGTTAAGCCTTAGGTTAAGTAAATTCCTTTCCTAGTTGTAACTCACTACACCCTCACCCTATAGGAATGTAACTTTATTTGGAGGGTGGCGCTAGATTTAAGAAAAAACACCCTTGGAAAAAATAAGATTTTTGGTTATCAGAAAGAAAGAGTCGTAAATGTCAGCAGGCCTCATGGCCAAAAGATGATGTAAAAACCCATAAGACCTTTGTATAATTTTATATGAAGCACCTGATTGTGACAAGGGTCAGGTCTGCTGACCCCAGCGTGACTCTATATTCATCCCTATGTATAACAAAAGGTATAAAAACAAACCTGAAAAATAAAGAAATCGGATCAGTTTCTGGAAAGATTGATTCCCCGTGTAATTTCTTTCTTGCTCCCCGTTTTCCTGGCTGAATTCTCACCTGGTATGGGGGTACGCACCAAGCCTACTAACTTCGCCGGGGCTTCTAAGATCAGACCAGGGAGGCCTCAGTGCCTCCTCTCCTTCGGGAGAACGGAAAGACGCCTGCGGCCTAGGTAGGTGGTGATTAGTATTCCACGTAAACCAAGTTATTCAGCCTTCTTTTTCTCCACTAATTTTCCTACTACACTATCCATTTCTAATCTCTCTCTATATCTGTAATTAAATAGCTTTTTTCTAGGATGCCTACTCCGTCCCCACCTTCGAATTACTCTGGATCCACTGAGGCTGGACTCCGGCACTAGGTCCTGCCTGTGAGTTTAGTCTCAATTTTGTTACAGAACACTGGAATGATACTACGGGTTAACCCAACATTTGGTGAAGGATGAATATGGAGGGAAAACCCATTCCTGCTGCCCTTTTGGACCATCCTCCACGTTCCAGCCTTGAGTCACAACCCAGGCTCTGGCTGCCTGGCCTCAGGCCTGGGCCGCTGACGTGAGTTGGGGGCTCGTGGCCACAGCCATCCTACCGTTCACACGATTCTCCTCCTCTCTTGTTCAAACATGGTCCAGGAATCTAACAGGCACATTATAGTTTTCGTAGTCACTATGTCATGATTCTAATGCCTTTTTCAAAGGGAGAAATTTTGTTTTTCAGTGGCTGTGTCTATATAAACACATGCATGCATGCATGCTCAAGTCATCTTTTTGCTATGTACCTCACCAAGCTCCTCTGTGCATGGGACCTCCCAGGCAAGAATACTAGAATGGGTAGCCATTTCCTTCTCCAGGGGATCTTTCTGACCCAGGGATCGAACTGATGTCTTTCATCTCCTGCACTGGTAGGCAGATTCTTTACCACTGAACCACCTGAGAAGCCCCTGTAAACACACTAAAGTCAGTCAAATCAGTTTTCAGTTCAGTCGCTCAATCATGTCTGACTCTTTGCGACTCACGGATTGCAACACTCCAGGCTTCCCTGTCCATCACCAACTCCCGGAGCTTGTTCAAACTCATGTTCATCGAGTTGGTGATGCTATCCAACCATCTGATTCTCTGTGGTCCCCTTCTCTTCCTGCCTTCAATCTTTCCCATCATTAGAGTCTTTTCCAGTGAGTCAGTTTTTCACATCAAGTGGCCAAAGTATTGGAGCTTTAGCTTCAGCACCAGTCCTTCCAATGAATGTTCAGGACTGATTTCCTTTACGATTGACTGGTTTGATCTCCTTGCAGTCCAAGGGACTCTCAAGAGTCTTCTCCAACACAACAGTTCAATAGCGTCAATTCTTCGGCGTTCAGCTTTCTTTATGGTCCAACTCTCATATCCAAACATGACACACATGAAATCAGTTTTTAAAAACTTACAAAAGCTCAGTTATGCCAGTGTGCATTCAGCCTTGAGACGATCTGCAAGCTGAGGCGATAGAGTCTGCAGGCAGCTCACAGAGCAGGGCTGCAGAGACCACACTTTCTGCTGGGGCCTGCGGTCAGGCATGGCTCCCTGGGTCACCACAGCTTCCCAGCAGCGGCCCACCCGGTATGTGGCCTCTTAAGCCTCACACCTGTGCCACCAGGCTCGGGGCTTCCAGTGCGCTGCGCACATTAAGTTCGCCCCTGTGAGGGTCCAGGTGCAAGCCTCCCCCTCCCCCACCGCCTGCGGGTCTGCGGTAACCCCGCCCCTGGGTCTTGAGTGGGTCCCCGCCCCCCTCCCCGGCCCATCCCCCTGCGCAGGTCCGGATCCTCGGGCGACCGGCCCCCATCCGGTCCCACCAGGCGGCCTCTCTCCACCTGCCTCCCGCCGACCCTTACCACTGCCTCCGCGCTCCGCTGGCGCCAGCCGCTGATAGGTCTTGCACTTTGATTATTTGTGTTAACAGTTAATTTAGCACCGCGGCCCACGTGTGCCAGAGCTGCCTCCGCTTCCCGCGGGCGCCAGGCCCCCACACCCCCATACGAGAGACCCTTCCAACGGCTCGCAGGCCGGGCCTCCCCCTCCACCCACGCCCCCTCTTCAGGCCTATCTCGGCTGCAATCTCCAGTCGTCTGCAGGAAAGGAGCTATTTCTGGCCACTGGTCACTCACCGGGGCACTGGTCTAAGGGAAGATTTACGGCGCTTTCCTGTGTGCAGCGGGGTTAGGAAATCTGCTTGCTGTCACAGCAGACGCCTGGCTGCTGTCATGACATATTTGGCAGGCTTATGTTTTTGCACGATAATTTCTATTAAGTGTGGAAGCACACATCCAGACTGTTTCTATGGCTGTGGGCTCATCTGAGGGTGCCCGCGCCCCTGGGAGCTGACACTCCTGGCCTCTTCTGAGATGCCTCTCGGTGTTCCACTGCCTCCGTGTGTCTGGAGCCTGTGTGTGGGTTTGGACCCCTTCTGAAGTTCTAGCTGGGGACAATGGCTGCACCTGGGAGGTAGAGTCACCCCTCTGGAGAACAGAGAGGTCTTGGCCATCCATTGTTCTCTAAACTCTGGCTCTTCTTCCCTCTGAATGTCCCCCTGCTTAGAATCTGATGTCCCCCTGCTTAGATCCCTGATGCAAAGTTCCAGAATACTCGCGATAGCCAGGCTTCCACTTACTGTGTGGACACTTGTCCCATAGGCAGGAGACGTGGGGTTGACGTAGAGCTGGCGTGGAGCGGGGCCTGGGGATCTGCGTGTCTGGACTCAGAAAGGGTCCCTGATGAGCTCCCTCCCTGATGAGGAGGGACTGTGAGGGGCCACCGCGCTCCTGGCCCCCAGATGCAGGAGGCCTGGCCTTCTGGCCCTGAATGTGTGTGAGCGCTGTCCGTCGTTGGTAAGTGCTGTCGCTCAGTGTGCTGTCGTGAATCACTGCAGGCAGGATGCTCCCTGTTAACAGTGACTCCGCAGCGCGTGGCAGATGGCCCAAAGCCTGTCCACTCTGTGAGGCTGGGGCTCCCAGGTCTTCTGGGCGTCCCCTTTTGCATGCGAGGTCACTCTGGTATGGACTTTGGCCTCCAGACCTTGGTCCACAGGGCACAGGACCAGATGGGAACTCAGTACCTGACTGACTCGGGTGTTGGCGGTGAGGGGAAGGGGTTCCCCTCTGGGGACCTGGCCAGGGTCTGGCTTCAGGCAGGAATCGGTAGGAGCCATCGGACAGCTCCCCATCTGCTGACACTCAGGTGGGAAGGCCCATGTCTCTTGGGCATGTTCACCTGGATCCGGGGTGGGCAGGCTGAGTCTCCTGGGCACATTCACCTGGATCTGGCTCCTCTGCTCACGCATAGCACCCCTCCCTGCTGAAAGGAGCCGCGCCGGGCTGAGGACGGTGTTCTCTTGAGCATTCAGCTCTGGGGAAGGCAGCTTTGCCCTCCTGACCCGAGTTCACTGTCCTGTTGCTTATTTTATCTCCCAAAACCAAACAAATTTCTCTCCATTTTGTCTGATTTCCTACCAGATAGAATCTTTTGTTTTCACTTGTGGCCTCGTCAACTTCCAAGAATGTTTTCGTCCCAAGCTGTCCAGGGTCCCCGGCCCACTGCCCGGCTCCGCCCAAGGGTGAGGATTCCCTCCTCTTCCTTCCCGGCTTTGTCCTGCTTCCTGCGGCCAGTGGGACGGGCGGCCGGCGCAGGGCCTCGGCGGCTGGGGCACGGCCACACGTGCTCTGTGTCTGCAGAGGGGAGATGGGCACGGGGCCGGGGTGAGGGGCGGGGTGCTCATTTCATTCTTGCCCTCTGCCCTGCCTGTGGGTGCAGGTTCAGGGAGTTCGAGGAGGTGGTGCCCCAGAGTCTCGCTAGGACTACAGTGTCACCTGCCAGGGCCTGGGAGCTCCATCTAATCTCAGGGTGATGCCTGGTTGGAAGTCAAGAATATTACTTTAAGAACTGCAGCTTCGTTTCAGTGTCTTCAAATAAAGAGAGAATTTTTCCTTCATAGTGCTTTCTCTAGCCTGAATCTTCATCCTAAACGAAATCTAATCAACTTGGGAACAAAAGTCTTAAAACTCATCTATGACTTCCTTTACCCACAGGCCTAAGTTGGGACCCCTGGTTAACCCCCAGACCTTCTATGGTCCACGCCTGATTGGCCCCTCTGGCCTTGCCGCTGCCCCACAGCCCCTGGTGCTCTGTAAATACCGCTGGCTGCTCTAGCCCGGCTGTGGGGTATATACTCGGATGGGGCACCCAAATACTGGGTCTGCTCCAAGAGCTGTCTCCCAATTTTCCAGAAAACCATTGACCTGTTAGTGGTCAGGATGTGACATTTATGGTGGAGCTCCTGGGTCAGGCCTCGAACAAGGCTGAGCACCGAGCAGGCGGCCAGGAAAGACTGAGGAGTCAGGCGTCTGTATAGGTCTCCAGCTTCACTCGCTGAATATCCTCGGGAGGGCATTCAGGGCAGTGGGGGTGATGTAGGACCGTGATTGGCTCAGGCAGGTGCGTTGGGTCTGAGCGATGGTTTGTCCATCACACACCTGGCACCAAGAACAGGTGGGGTGGCTGCACTGGGTCCCTGGAGGACCCTGCTCAGCGGTCCCCATTCACGAATTCAGAGGACAGACACGGTACCCCACAGGGCTCCACCCAGGGGGAGGCGTATGCTGATGGTCAGTGTCTGACCAACACTGACCTTGTTCCTGCCCACGTCACACCAGAGCTTGAGGATCCAACAGAAAACAAGACTGGCCCAGTCCTCCATCCAGGGCTTTGTGGCCTCATGCCCAGACTGCCTGGGGCCAGTGTGGACATCTGCACAACACTCAGGACAGCCAGCCCTGTCCAGTGAAACTATCCTTACAAAGGTGATGGCAGGTGGGTTTAGACTGTAGGGTGGTGGTTTACGGACCCAGTTAGAACAACACATGTGGGACTAAAAGAAGCAGGATGCGTGTGCAGTCTGAGTACATGGAGGGGAATCTGAGGCTTTGAGTTCACATCTGGGTGATGGGAAGAGGGCAGGAAAAGAAGGAGGAGAGGGCATCTTGGACAGATGAAAGGATTTGGGGCAGGTCCTGAGAGGATCTGGCCTTTTTGTCTCTGCCCTGGAAATGGTGGAGTGTCTTGGGCACGGATGGGCATGCACACGTGTCCTGGAGCCTCCCTGCTGGCTGTGCACTGGCCGGCTGGGGGCTGGAGGCCCGGCGTTTGGGGGGTGGGGTAGCTGTGCAGATCAGGCGGTTCTCACCATCAAGTCCTTGAGATGCAGGCGGGGGTGCAGGAGTGTCAGGATGAGCAGGGCCTGGCCTGCTCGCGCAGTAGGTGTGCCATTTCTGAGACAGAAGGCTGAAAGTGGCTGTGGAGAGTGGGGAGGCTCGAGGCTACCTGGGGAAACCAGGTCAGGTGCCTTCTGTTTAGCTACGGAGGCAGGGACTGTGGGAAGGAAGGGGTCCTGGGAGGTTCTGAGGTGGCTCCGAACCTGGCTGTCCGGAGTCGATGATAAGAAAGTGAAAGAGAGAAAGAGAGAGAGAGAGAAAGACAGACACAGGGACCAAGCTCTGATGGAGCAAGGGTGCTTTCTTAGCAGAAATGTAGGCTTATATATCTTTAGTAAGATGATTATTCAGCTATTACACAGGATGAAATTTTATCAATAGCCACAATGTGGATAGTCTATTACATACAAGGTCGCTGACCCTGAAAAGAGTCACTGCATGTCTCATCCTATGACCTCAGTCCTGAGAACTGCGTGTAGCTCTACTCGTTCTTGGAATAGGAACTGATAAGGAACAGAGAATCCTTGAGAAATAGAAAACAGCATGCAGGAATCCTCCTGTTAAATATTCCTTGACAGATCACGTGGTGTTTAGACCCGATAGGTGGGATGGCTTCTCTTGGGCTCCATCCTTCCAAAATGAGGTCTGACCTGTTCGCAGGCTCAGCTCTCAGGCATCATCTCTCCCCGCACCTTCCTCCACCTTGGGAGCCCTCCTGCACTTGCGTTCTAGTCAGGCAGGGTGCCCGCCTGCCAGTTCAAGTGAAGGCTGCCCCAACCAGCGATGGGCTCTATGGGGTCCCCAGACAGATCTCTGAGGTGTTGGTCTGCAGGTGTGTGGGGAGGAGGCAGGGATTGGAGCCACCCAGGAGGGGTGGGGGGCTGTGTGTGGTGACAGGGACCACTGGAAACACAGTTCTTGCTTAGAAACCAGGAAGTGCAATGAGATACATCCCACATCCACGTATCTAAATCAAGAATAGATGTGCAGGGCTTCTCTGGTGGCTCAGTGGTGAAGAATCTGACTGCCGATGCAGGAGACACAGGTTCAATCCCTGGTCCAGGAAGATGCCGCATGCCACAGGGCAGCTAAACCTGTAGGGCTAGGGAGCTGCAACTACCATGCCCTCAAATTGCAACTAGTGAAGCCGCTGGGTCCCAGAGCCTGTGCTCTGCAACAAGAGAAGCCATTGCAGTGAGAAGCCTGTGCACCTCAATTAGAGAAAAGCCTATTTATCAGTGAAGACCCAGTGTAGCCAAATAAATAAATTTAAAAAATTAAAAAAGGCATAGTCTTTAAAAAAGAATACATGTGCATAACAAAATGCACTTTGTAAGAATACATTCAAGTAAGAAGAGATTTGTTTTAGAGACACGACCTTTGGAGGGAAGGGGGCTGGCAGTGGGCAAGGGATACAGTGGGATCAAGTAATTCCAGCCACAGGCCTCATGTGGACCCAGGGCCACAATGTGCCAAGAACAGGAACACAACCGGCTCCACCCTTTGTAGTGGACCCTAGAAAAATCCTCCAAGGCTTTTCTCCTGGGAACGTAATCCTTACAGCAGGTGCTGGCGAGGGTGTGAAGCTGGAACCCTGGCACACTGTCGGTGGGAGCGTAAAACGATGCAGCTGCTGTGGAGAACAGTGCGGAGGCTGCTCAAAATTGAAGTGGAGCCGTCGTTTCTGTGGATCCAGCCACCCCACTCCCAAGAGTTTGCCCTGAAGAACTGAAGGCTGGTCTAGCACAGAGGCTTGCAACTCCCCAGTCCCGCCGTGTCCACTACAACACTGTTAAGAGGAGCTGAGGGATGGGAGGAGGAGGACAAATGGATGAGCAGGATGTGGTCACCATGAGCAAGGGAGTAGGATCCTGCCTGGAAAGGAGGGGTTCTGACCCGTGCTGTACCATGGATGCACCCTGGGGATGTGTGTGTGAATACACTGGACCCTGAGAAACATCACTGTGGGATTCCGCTTACAGGAGGTCCCTGGAGTCCAAGCCCAGGGCCGGAAGGGGACGGGCATGATGGGGGGAAGGTGTTACGTGCGGCAGAGCCTCACTTTGGGAAGATGAGAAAGTTCTGAAGATGACAGTGTGATGGTGGCACATCAGAGTGCCTATGGAACTGTGCACTTAGCCCGGCTGAAACAGTCAATTCCCTGTCCTCTGTGTGTTACCACTCTAAAGACTTTGACTGAAAAAGCCTATCCCCAACAAGCTTCGCTGCTCTGGTGACGGCATGTGGTCATGGCTCCTGCAGACCCTTCCCGGGCCCCGCCACCCTTGCCCCGAGTGTATGTTGTGGCCCTGCAGACCCCTACCTTCTCCCTTCCTGGGGGACCATGCACACCCAACCCGGGCCAGCACCCCCAAAGCTGCCCCCCTGCCCCCTCTGCTCTCCCTACCACCCCACTTCCCCGCCTCCCTGTGGGCAGCCAGCAGGCCTCCTCCATCAGAGGGATATTCTGTTTTCTGAGAAAGCTGCTTAGGATGATAATTATCTTGCTTTCTGGTAAATTCTCAGGGGAAAAGAAATAATTTTGGCTGTTTTTTTTTTCAACTTGGAATTTCTTTGGAAAACTAGCCTCTGTCTGGCCTTGCTGCTCCGTATGGGTGGGTCCATTTCACATCTGTCATGTTCTGTGCTGGACTCCCTGGCTGGGGGTTTGTGGAGAGCAGTCCGCAGCCCTCTGGGGCCTGCTCCACAGAAGCGTCCAGGAAAGGCGGCTGTGTTCCCCATGGACCTGTGCACACCGCATCTGCCTCCTCCTCCTTCTCCTACACATCGGGGCCACCACCCCCACCCCCGCCCCCCGGTCCCCAGGAACTGTCCTGGAAGAGCACACAGAAAGCTAATAGGAGGCCAAGTTTCTATCAGCAGGAGTCCTGACCCTGCCTGCCTTTGCCTGCATGCGCCCGGCGGGGCTGGGGGTGAGGCTGTGCCCACCTGCATAGGAGGGGCTCTGCTGTGACATCCTCACCTCCAGGCCCGGGATCCCTGTTACCTTGTACGTACCTCCCGGGTGAACCAGGGGACACACAAGGCTGTGTTGAAGGGCCCCGGGGTCGCGGTCCCCATCTTCTGGGGGCGCATGGCCTGTGCCCTCCACCCCGGAGACTCTGCGCCAGATCTGAGAGGTGAGAACAAATGCCACTCGCCCCGCTGCATCCTCCTATCACCTGTTGCAGCCGAGGTGGCTGGGGACCCCGCACTGGCCGCAGCTCGGGGCCCTCGTCTCTGTAGCCAGAGCAGGAGTGCAGGGCCCTGTGAGCCGCAGAAGGGCTTCTCTACTCTGTGTCCTTTTCTCAACACACACGGTAACGGAGGATCGCCAGTCCTGGCAGTTTTTGAAAGAAGACTTTCTTTCCCTCTTGGCAACTTGTTTCTTTAAAGACACTGTGCTCTTTTTATTGGACGGGAAATAACTTCACAAATAGCACTTTTACTTTAGCCCTGAGACCCCACCCGGCCCCCACCACCCACCTCTCACGGACAGACTTGCCCTCGTATCAATCTTCCCTCAGCCTCAATGTTGACTGTCACAAGGTCAGAGTATAAACTCTCTGGGGGACCCCGGCCTTGTAGGGATTTGACTGAAAATCAGGAACAAATGGCAGCGAAGTGAAAACACTGGCTGCAGCTCCAAGACCAGGCGTCCGGGGCGCCATCTGTGCTGCGGGGCGGCTGGCGCCTGGGCGGCTTGGCTTGGCTTGGCAGCCCGTCCTCGCCGTGTTTTCCTTGGGGGTGGGTGGCCGGGTGGGCGGTGCTCTTTGCCTTGTGATTTATATGCGGTCAGAGGAGCCCAGTTGCCCTCTCTTCCGGCTGGAATGTCTCTGACGTTCCATTTCACTGTGGGCCCATCAGCTGGGCTGCTGTGGAATGTCCTCAGGGACCCAGCGACCTCCCAGTCCGTTCATTTGTGCAGCAGAATTCTAAGCGCCTTGCCTAACATCTGCGTCCTATTAATATGTTCAGAGCATTTCCACCAGCTTTGGGAAGGCAGGAGATTCTCAGAGGGAGGCTCAGCCCCAGATCCTGGGGCATTTTTGACTCTTTCCCTTGTGAGTCTTCTGCACGCAGTCTGCCCACTCCCCGGACTGTTGTTTCCTCAGCCATCACCCAGAAGGCCATTCACTTTCCCAGGTGAACCCAGGGGCCAGGCGGAGGCCCGCGGTGGACGGTGGTCTGTGAGCACACGGGAGGATGGTGGTGCAGCTCAGACACTCTGCTGTACTTGCTTGGTGGGAGAGGGGCCACCCTGCAAGGGCCCTGCAGCACTGGGCTCCGAGCCCCAGAAGGCCTCCAGGCCACCTGTCCTCTGAGGGCTGGAAGGCAAGGGGGGAGGGAGGGAGGGAGGGAGGAAGGAAAAGGCTTGACAAGACGGTGCACTAATGTGATAGACATGAGGAGCATTTCTTAAAGTGAAGTAAAAACCATTTCTAATGTCTGGGAAGATGAAAATGAACCTGTATCAGTGAGAGGTCGCTGCATGTGGTGCCAGGGCAGGGTCTGGGTGGAGACCTCAGAGGGACCAGGGTGCACAATCCTTGGGGGTAGTTTGAGGGACAGACACTAACGATTGACCCACTGGACCCAGGTTCCAGGAAGTTTTGTCACCAAGTATGGGCTGTGGGTCAGGCAGGGGAGCCGCCACACCTGCTGGATGCAGAGGTCCATGGCCCCAACTAAGTCACGCTGCCCAGAGTGTGTCTGAAGGGGATACACTGTAATTATCTAAAAGGGATAGAAAAGAAGCCTCTTTTTCTGAAAAGTATTGGGAACAATTCTGATGACCCAGCCTTCCTCACCTCAGATCTCAGTTCTCAGAGTTCAACGGGAGAATTGCCAGTCTGGGTTAAACTGAGTTTAAACTGGGTTAAATTGAGGAGCAGTTTTCTGGGAAGTTCGGAGGAGCACCAGGCTGGACGAGGATGGCCCCCTCATCCAGCCCAGCACCAGGAGTGGACCAGGCCAGGGGAGTGCCCTGGACTGAGGACAGTCCCCTGCCCGGCCTTAGACAGCCTGCTGCCCCGCAGCCTGGCTGGGACCATAGACCCGCCCTCCACCAGCATCTGTCCTGCAGGCACCCTGTGAGCAGAAGGCTCAAAACCCCGTCCATCTTCTTTCCCTGTCAATATTATGCAAAGTTGCTTGGAAGACAAACAGATACAACCACTAACTGGGCCGGATCCTCGGGTCAGGAAATTCCTGAGCTCACGTGTCTGTGGGGAGGAGGCCCCCCAGAACGCACCCCCTCACGCTGCGTTCAGGACCCGCTTCCGCCTGTTCCCACAGCTGCTGGGCTGAGCGGGGGCTGTGGCTGTGGGCTGGACGGCGGACGTGGTGGAACAGGCAAACGTTGGGCGTCAAGGTCAAAGCAGGCGGCCCTCCACTCACTTCCTCCCGACAAGAGGAGCCGATTCGGGCCTCTGCTGCTTGCTCAGCAGATTTGAGAGCTGGTGGGTTTTACAAGAGACTTGAATCCTCTTCCCAGAGGCTGAATCCCATGGACAGAGGAGCCTGGCGGGCTACAGTCTCTGGGGCGCAAGAGTCGGACACAACTGAGCGACTAAACCACCACTGCCCAGAGGCTGACCCAGGCACAGAGTTGGTCTGGCAAGGAGCTCCTGGTTTGGCCGGTCATGCAATTGGAGCAGAGAAGCAGCAGGAGATCTGCCACCTTGAGGGGTTTCCTGGTCTTGTCACCCAAGGCCCCCCCCCCCACCACTGGCTTGGAGTCCTTACTTGACAGAGAGGATGCAACAAACCTACAAGATTAAAAGGCAATTTCTGTTCATGCTGAGGATTCCTGTGTGGCCGCGTCAGTACAGAGGACGACCTGCTGGGACAGAGGCCGCTGTGCCTTCCACGTGGGGGGCTGCCGCCTGCCTGAAAAGTGTGGGTCTGGGGTCCCGACTGGAAGCTCCCTAGGCTGACACCCTCGGTACTCCCTCCTGTTAGCGCTGGAATTAAGGGAAGTGTTAGTCACTCAGTCATGTCTGACTCTTTGTGACTCCATGGACTGTAGGCTGCCAGACTCCTCTGTCCGTGGGATTTTCCAGGCAAGAATACTGGAGTGGGTTGCTGTGCCCTCCTCCAGGGGATCTTGCTGACCCAGGGATCAAACGCAGGTCTCTTGCATTGCAGCCAGATTCTTTACTGACTGAGCCACTAGGTAATTAAGGGAACCGAGGCTCAAAAGGTCAGGCCAGCTGCTTGAGGTCACCTGAGAGCGGGAGTGGGTGGGATTCTCTGTACTTTGTGCCGATGGCTCCGGGGTTCTCCAGAACGCCAGCTGGGGAGCCACAGCATGTGCAAGAGTTCAGGGCTTTTCCTGTGAGAGAATCAGGTTGTTTTCATCCATTCTTATGCATACCGCATGACTTTTCTCTGTCCTCCTGACACTGCCCGGTGACGCAGCTCCTGCCAGCCCGGCAAGGCAAGGTCAGGCAGCGCTGCGGAGGGGACCGTGGGCTCCATCCCCAACACACGTGTGATGGCAGAACCGGGCTGGAAGGACCCATGCCCCGCTCCATGGTGTGAGCTGAACGGAGGTGGGGTCAGGGTGCTTCGAGGGGCAGTGTTGGCTGGCTCCCGGTCGCTAGCGAAGTGAACCGTTTTCCGAAGTTTAAGGGGCAGGGGTGTGTATGTGTCCTGTGGCCCTTTGACTGTGACCCTGGACCGTCTTTGACAGGCAGGGGACCTCTTATCTTGGCTCACCCTGAGTGTCCAGCCGTCTGTTCTGGTGCAATCATGGGTAGGCAGAGACAGAACTATAGGCTCCCCTGTGTCCCCCTACGAGGCCAGTCAGAGGAGGGCTCCCTCCCCCGCCCTGCCCAGCAGGCTGCCCGCTGGGCAGCCATCCTACCGAAACCTATTAATAGCCTGTTTCCAGTAGATTCCCCGTCAAGCGGGGCCTCATTTTTAGCAGCTCCCTGTTACAATTGTAGGAAAAGTTCCCTTTGAACGTCTTCCTGCCAGAGGATGGTTCAGCCCCTGCTCCCGTGTGCCGGGCGGGTGCCCCCCTCCACACGCTCCTCCCTGGGGGACTGTCTGTCTGGGAGCCGCCTGGATGAGCATCTGAGGAGGGGGTGGGAGGTGCCCTGCTGAGCTCATGGGACTCATGTCTCCTTCCTGGAGCCTGGTTTATCACACCTTCAGGTTCATCCGGAGATGGGCCCCCTGCCAGGTGGCCACCTCCTTGGAGGGCCCTCGCCTGCCCCCACCAGAGAGAAGCAGCTCTTGGGAGAAAACCAGGCTAAGTTACATTCACATCAGAGGTGCCCGGGGCCTGGTGCCCCGTGCTGAGTAGGAGTGACCTCTGCCATGGGGACCCCTCCCCCGATGGGCTGGCTGTACTCTTCTGCTTTTTCCTCCACATGAGCAGTTACCCCTCCAGACAGCAGGGTTCCTTCTGGGCTCTGCTCTCTGGGCTGGAGGCTCAGCCGAATCCCCTGGGCTTCCTACGGCGCCATCGGCAGTTTCCTGGCCTGGATGCTGGGTCTGGAGTGGGACCTGGGGAGGAGCAAGCAGGCCTGGGTCCAGCAGCTTCGTCCTGTTCCAGAGTGGCCTGAATCTTGTAGGTTATGCTGACCACAGGCGATGATGTGAAATTTGACTCCTGACTATGCATGCTTAACATGGAATCTTCCTTCATTCAGAAAGTTACTTTCATAGACAAAAATATTAATAAATGAAAATTAAAACCAAATCTATCTTTCACTTTCAAAAGACCTAAAAAAAAAAAACAAAAAGACACAGACTCCCAGCCCCTAGGAACATGGAACATCTCATGCTTCCTGGGTTTCTCACCCTCACAGAGCGGGGGCAGGGTGTGGGTGGAATGTGGGGCTGAAAGGACCTCCTTCCCTGCTGGGGGGTTGTGGGGTCGCAGCCCTGCTCTCACCGTGGTGGCTTGGGGCTGAAGGGCTCTGGCAGAGAGAGCGTTTATTTTTGTAGCATCACTTCCTTACTCCCCCAAAGGATAACTGTTTGGATTATTTATTATTAAATCAGAGGGGGCAGGAACCTCAAATCTAATTTGGTTTTCACTGTTTGCACACTCTTTGTTTATCTTTCATTCATTACTGAGCTTGAGAAAGTATGAGAGAGAACTGGCCATTTGATCCACTTTGTCTGCGAGTTTCCTTCGGCTGGTTCTCAGCTGCAGCACTTCTTTCTCGGCTACTCGTGTTATTGAAATAACAACATTTATCCACGAATACTCCAAAATGCAGGAGGAAAAGCCCTGCAGTAAAACACAAGGAGTCATTCCACATGTACTATGCCCCGGGGGCGCCAGGAGCAGACAGCCTACACAGGCGTCAGCCTTGCAGGTGAACCCCTGGAAAGAAGTACCCCTGTTTAGTATGAGGACTTTAGGGGCTAGACCACAGTGACAATACGGAGCATCCTGAACACCCCTGCTCCCACAGACCCACTGAAGGGACATCTCCACATAGGGTAACTTCCTCTAAACCAAACAACCCAGCCAGGGAGCACATCGGGGTTTGACAGGCAGACCCTCCTGTCAAGGACCCTCTGCACAGCATCTGTGCGCTTTAAATCTGCCTTAAAATTGAGAACCAGGAAAAAAACAGAACAAAACAAGGTCTGGCAGTGAATGGCCAGGTGGACTGAAAACAAGCAAAGAAAGAGGGAGAAGGCGACCTGGCTGGGTTCAGCCTCGGTAGCGACTCCTCCGTGAGCCAGACTCCTTTCCCCGGCCGTCTTCCTCCGAGGGAGGGGCACTGCCCACGTGGCAGGGCCTGGAGCCAGACCCCGAACTTTCCGCTGCTTGACCGACCCGGTCGGCAGCCCTCCTTGAAGCCCTCCTGCTCATCACCGAGTGCAAGGAAACGAGCTGCCTTTTGCTAAGATGATGGGGCGAGGATTCTGTGTAAAGGCGCTGTATAAGAAGCTGCTTTCGGTTTTCCTGTGAATGTGTGTCTACGTCCAGGGTGTGCTCCATGGCACAGAGGGAGCCCCAAGGGCCAGATCACAGTTACAGCCATGGAATGAGCTAAGCTCAGGTCAACAAGTGTAAATAAATATCCAGGCCCACGGGCCAGCCCAGCCCTGAGATGACTGAGTTCCATATAAAGGCTTCACTGAAGCCTTTCAGGACAAGATTGCAAAACCCTGAGTCGGCAGCGTCGCTAAGAGAGTCCAGTAAACAAAACCCTGGACATTATGGGGCCCGCGCCCTCCGCCAGCCTGCCCACTGGCCTCAATTCATCCTCAGTCCACTTCAATGTCCAGAGTTCAGAACAAGATGTTTGGGGAAGGATGAGAAGCACGGATTGTAATAGTCCTGGAGAGGTGGGTTTCGGTAGTGATTGGGTGAAGGTGACGCGGCTGCCCCCAGCTTGTCCTGAGGGGTAGGGGTGCCGGCCATCTACCCACCCATGATCACAGTCCTCTCTGACCTGGTTCAGAGTCTGGACTGGTGTGTCTGGCCCACCAGTGGTTTCCAGAGACCCTCTAAGACACTGCTGGTTGAGATGTTTTTCTGGGCAGATCCTAGAGACCAAGACTCACAGATTCTCAGAGTTCAGGCAAGTCTTAGAGATTAGGAGCAGAAGTTCCAGGACTGGGCAGCAGAAAGAGGAAAAGTGAGGATTTCAGCATCTTGGGTAGAGTGACTGTGTTTGCTTGGGATTTAATCATAAGAACAAGTTTTGTTCCGAGGACTTGGTTGGCATGAATGTCGAAGGAATGACTTTGTCAAATGTGATGGGTGGGAAAGAAATGGGTCTGGAAATGGGCCCATAAAATGTGTCTGTCATCCAATGTACAGTGCATGCGTGCTCCACCCAGGGACCCCTTGCAGGTGCCACCCCCTCCTGGGCCTCTGTGGGGTGCGGCACCCCCACCCCTTCCCCTGTAGATCTGGGTCCTGTGCTGCTCCCAGGGCTGGCGTTGAGGGGGTGGGAGGGTAGAGGGCTATAGTGGCCTGGCAGCGGCCTAGCCTCAAGTGGGATGTGGCGGAAGAGGAGAGCTTCTGGCCCCATCACCCTCAGAGGAGGGCCCTGGAATCAGAGCCCACTGGCTGGCAACATTAGCAGCTGGGGGTTCTGTCCTTGAAATGAAACTAGAGAGAAAATGGAAGATTTTCTGGTCCATGCTTTAGAATTAGAGAGCATCCTTTCAGAAGTCCATAGAGAGCCTGTCACCGCTCACGGAGGCCCTGCTTCCCCAGAAACAGTGACTCAGGGCTTCTTGAAACACTGGTGGGTTTGCATTTCTAATTTCTTCTCCATGGCAGAGCTTAGAGACAAAGATTTAAGCTGGTGTATGTTTAAGCATGGAAGCATTTCTATTTGTATCCACAGTTTTGTGATGTCATGTGCAAATGCACTTAACTGAAATCTAAGACCGTATCTGTGTGTTTGTCCATTTGTCTCACAGACACACTCAAACACGTTTGTAAAGTATAATTTTCATCCATTTAAATACAACCAAATTATGTCACCAGTCACAGGCGAAAATGAGAAAGAGCAAAACACATTTCAAAGTAAACTTTTTAAGAACAATTTGGAACTTACAGGAAACTTGCCAGGGTTGCACCAAGGCCCCATTCAAACGTGTCCAAGTGTTGCAACAACAGCCTTAATCAGGACTCAGGCCCACTGCACCCTTTTCCCAGCTCCTCACCCGCCTTCCATCTAGAACAGCATCTCTGTGTTTTCTTGACTTTTGTGACTGTAAACATTAAGAAAAAACCAATGCTAGTAATTTTCCAGAATAATACTCCATTTGAGATGATCCAGAGTTTGCTCATGATTAGACCTGATCTGTACATGTTTTGGCCAGAATATCAAAGCGATGATCTTATCAGGTGGCAATCGATGTTGACTTCTCTTGTTACTGAATTTGACCACATGATTAAGAAGTTCTGTGCCTGCTTCTTCCACCATGACGCCTCTTCAGTATATCCATAAGTGTTCTGAAGGTGCCCTTGAGACTGTTTAAAGTCTCATGCCTCACTAATTGATGTTTCTTGCCAAATTAGCTGACCACCAAAGTGTAGCAAGACATCCTGGAATGCAAAGTCAAATGGGCCTTAGGAAGCATCACTACAAACAAAACTAGTGGAGGTGATGGAATTCCAGATGAACTATTTCAAATCCTAAAAGATGATGCTGTGAAAGTGCTGCACTCAATAGGCCAGCATATTTGGAAAACTCAGCAGTGGCCACTGGACTGGAAAAGGTCAGTTTTCATTCCAATCCCAAAGAAAGGCAATGCCAAAGAATGCTCAAACTACCGCACAATTGCACTCATCTCACATGCTAGTAAATTAATGCTCAAAATTCTCCAAGCGAGGCTTCAGTAGTATGTGAACCATGAACGTCCAGATATTCAAGCTGGATTTAGAAAAGGTAGAGGAACCAGAGATCAAATTGCCAACATCCACAGGATCATACAAAAGCAAACATATACTTCTGCTTTATTGATTACGCCAAAACCTTTGACTGTGTAGATCACAACAAACTGTGGAAAGTTCTTCAAGAGATGGGAATACCAGACCATCTTACCTGCCTCCTGAGAAATCTGTATGCAGGTCAAGAAGCAACAGTTAGAACCAGACATGGAATAATAGACTGGTTTCAAATTGAGAAAGGAGTACATCAGGGCTGTCTATTGTCACTCTGCTTATTTAACTTACATGCAGAGTACATCATGTGAAATGCCGGGCTGGATGAAGCACAAGCCGGGATCAAGATTGCTGGGAGAAATATCAATAACCTCAGATATGCAGATGATACCACCTTTGTGGCAGAAAGTGAAGAGGAACTAAAGAGCCTCTTGATGAAAGTGAAAGAGGAGAGTGAAAAAGCTGGCTTAAAACTCAACGTTCAGAAAACTAAGATCATGGCATCCGGTCCCATCACTTCATGGCAAATAGATGGGGAAACAATGGAAAGTGACAGACTTTATTTTCTTGGGCTCCAAAATCACTGCAGATGGTGACTGCAACCATGAAATTAAAAGATGCTTGCTCCTTGGAAGAAAAGCTATGATCAACCTAGCTAGCATATTAAAAAGCAGAGACATTCCTTTGCAGACAAAGGTCTATCTAGTCAAAGCTATGGTTTTTCTGTAGTCATGTATGGATATGAGAATTGGACCATAAAGAAAGCTAAGTGCTAGAAAATTGATGCTTTTGAACTGTGGTGTTAGAGAAGACTCTCGAAGGTCCCTTGACTGCAGGAGATCCAACCAGTTCATCCTAAAGGAAATCAGTCCTGAATATTCATTGGAAGGACTGTGCTGAAGCTGAAACTTCAATACTTTGGCCTTGTGATGCAAAGAGCTGACTCATTTGAAAAGACCCTAATTCTGGGAAAGATTGAAGGCAGGAGGAGAAGAGGGTGACAGAGGATGAGGCGGTTGGATGGCATCACTGACTTGATGGACATGAGTCTGAGAAAGCTCTGGGAGTTGGTGATGGACAGGGAAGCCTGGCGTACTGCAGTCCATGGGGTTGCAAAGAGTAGGATATGACTGAGCGACTGAACTGAACTGAGGGTGTATTTTTCTTTTATTTGCTAGGTTTTTACTGCAAGGAAAGTGGACACAAAGAGCCCTGAAGCACGTTACTTGAGGGTGCTGGGGGCTCTGGAAAGTAAGAGTTTAGATCAAAGTTGAGGTGCTGAAACTGGGGAGCAGGGTCGCTGGACCATCAGGGGGTGATTTCAGTTGGACTGGGGCAGCAGGGAGGAGGTGGAGGGTGGATGTCTGTGGAGGTAGATGGGCATGTGTGCTCTGGTCTGCAGGGACAGTGAATCTAGCTGAGTCCCC
The DNA here is from genome assembly GCA_917880005.1 of Nanger dama. Lineage (NCBI taxonomy): Eukaryota > Metazoa > Chordata > Mammalia > Artiodactyla > Bovidae > Nanger > Nanger dama. The sequence goes on from CAKJTW010000075.1 coordinate 4,670,935, forward strand.
CAGGAAGGAAGGAGGTGAGGTGGCTCCAATTCGGACATGGAATTCCATTGTGGATCCCTGAATATGTGTCCTGGAACATGAAATAGGGAGGGATCGCTCAGGTGCCTTCAGGAAGTAACACCTGGCATGGTCATTCCTGGGCTTCCCTGGTGGCTCAGCGGTAAAGAATCTGCTGGCAATGCAGGAGCCTCAGGAGCTGCAGGTTCAATCCCTGGGTCGAGAAAATCCCTTGGAGGAGGAAATGGCAACCCACTCCAATATTCTTTCCAATATCCTGGAAAATCCCATGGACAGAAACCTGGTGGGCTACAGCCCATGGGGCCACAAAGAGTTGGACATGACTGAAGCGACTTTTGCACACACGCAGGCGTGGTCATGTTCTTCCTGACAAGGAAGACTTGTTAAAACAGACATTGTCTCCTCACAAAGTCAGGACTCAACATATTTTGTTCACTGACCCTTGAATTCTTTGCTATGCTATGAACTTGTGACTAATTCTCTTATGTGAGAATAGAAACAAAATTTGGAAAAATATCTCCCGAATCTGGAGCTGTAGTTTCTCTGTTGAAACAACATTTTCCTTTATTGAGAAAGTTGCTGCATCAAGAGAAAGGACCCTAATTCCATGGCAGGTTTGGAGGCAGCCCTTCTCCTGGGAACAAAAGTCTGGTCTGCTTTGCATCACCCCAAAGAGACCCCACAGGCCCCACACTCAGCACAGCTCAGAGCTTCAGAGGAAAACCACATCTCAGAATATTTAAATCTCTGGGCATACATTTAGCAATTCAGAAGTAAACCTGGCTTCATAAGCAGCAAAGTCATTTTTCCACAATATAACTTCCCTACCAGAAAGCTTTTCATCATTATTTTTCCTGAAGGGATTTCATAACCAGATTATATTATAGAAACTCTTGATTTTAGGCAGCTGAACTTTTTTTTTTTTTTTTGGAAAAAGCTGCCAAATATTTTTACATTAGAGGAACTCACAGAGCGAGCCGTGGAAGGATGAATTCTGGGAAAGGACGATACGAGGGCGGAATCTAGGTTTCGAAAGGGAAAGCATTTGTGAACCGCCTGACCTCTGGGCAGCACTGAAATTATTCAACATACTTTCTCATCCACTGACACTCAAGTTCCAGTGAGGGGGAGGGTGGAGCCAGTAAGTGCCCTCAACTAGAGGCCACAACCAGAGCTACAAGTGGCCATGGTGGGGGTGTGGGCAGCCCCACGGCCAGCTCCACCCTGGCGGCCTCCCTGAAGGGCTTGTGCGGTCCAGACGCCCGTGGGGCCGCCCGTGGGGCTGGCATCGTTGTTTCCATGGTGGAAGTGAAGATGCAGAGCCCCAGGGCTGGGAGAGGCTGGGCTGGAGTTCCCCGGCCCAGTGTTGGCTTTAGGCTGCAGCTTCACCTCCGTGAGGAAGACCTCTGAGGCTGGAAATGGGACACTGTAACTGATGATTTAATGATGGTTTGAAATGATGAAGGACGAGAACCCTGCCTTTCCCAGTGAGAGGGCCAGACAGCAGCTGTTACGCCACTGCAGAGAAGCAGGGGTGGCGTTTGTTTATTTAGACCAAGGGCAGTTCGCTTACTCCCAAGAGGTGAGGTTGCCTGGCCAGCCTGTGACGGGGGTGGCTGGCACAAGGGACGGTCATTCTGCAGACCCCAGGCGCCTGCCCCGTCTTCACTTGAGGCCTTGGTGGGGGTAGGGAGGCCTATCAGTCTTCACCAGAGGCCAGGGACAGGTTAGAGGAGGAGCGGGGAGGGGTTTTACAGTCTAGAGGAGGGCCTGCATGGTAATTCTGTGGGAAGGACCTGGCCAGGCAGAGAAGCAGGCTTAGGAGTGGCAAGGATGATGATTCCACTGGGGTCTGGGTCTAGGGCCTGGCCAGAGGGGAGACGGGCAGTGGAGTGGCCCAGAATGCCAGAGCCCCCTTAGAGGAGGGATTGGGAGTGGACATAACTGGGGGTAGGCCGACTTCAGAACTGGGTGCAGACAGCATTTAGGGAACTGGGCTCATGGCCTGGCTGCCCCTCCCACACACGCAGACTGGGCACACCGTCTCCTGCTTCCCTGCCCTCCCCTCCTGCTGTGTCCGAGTGGTCAGACCAGCCCGTGGTGCCCAGGACCCCCATTTCTGCCCCCCGAGAGAGGCTGCAGGGGCGCACTGGGTGCATCTGCCTCCTGCACGGCGCAGAGGGGGGCTTCATGGGGCTTGAGGCTGACCTCCAGCATCCTAACTGCAGGGAAGGCGGTGGGGTTGGGCGTTAGCCAGGCTGAAAGAGCAGCACTGACCGGACCTGGGGCAGTGACTCCGCGGAGCGGGGCCTGGGAGGGGCGTGGGCGCGGCTGCCAGGGAGGACTCTCAGGGTTGTGCGGGAGCTGGACTGTAACTGGACTGCAGTGCAGAGCTGCCAGGGCAGGAGTGGGGCACGGGGTCCAGGTTGGGAACTCCTGGGTGGCCGTCCCTGTGAGGTGCCCATGCAGCTGCCAGGCAGACGGTCTGAACTCCTGGACCGAAACCTGAGACTGGGGCTCGGGCGGCAGACTCCAACATGGGTCTCATCTGTGTGAAGATAAATGAAGCTGTGCAGTGTTTCCCAGGTGAGGACAGGAAGGAGACCCCACCCAGGGGCCCAGGGGGAGGCTGGGAGCAGCAGCCAGCCTGAGGACGGCCACGACCTCCACTGTCACAGAGGTCAGCTGACAATTCTTCTTTCCTTATGAATACATTTAGATTCTTCATTTAAAATTTTTTCCCTCTTTTTCTTTCTTTTTAAAAGTGCATCTTTCCTTTGATTCTTCTGGAGTCCTCTACAGAGGAAGGCGGGAGAGACAGCAGCATCCGTCAGCAGGTCCTGAATTCTAGAGAATTTATTGCAGTTTCCTTTCTTTCCTAAAAATTTATTGAAAGGACAATGGCAAAGCTGATGATTTATTGGAAGAATGTATGAATCAATTTTGGTGAAGGTTCCCACAGTTTCCTGTTTGATAAAGCCATGGGGTGAAACTCTGCACAGGAGAGTGTTTTGTTAGTAACCGAGAGTCAGAATTAAAGGGCTGAGTTGATCCCAAGGAAATCCAGCTTTATTTTTCCTCCTACTCCCCACCCCCACGAAGAGTTCATTCATTAGAGCACTTCTTTGTAAAGTGATCTTTGTGTTCTTTGAGCCTGGAATTATACTCCAATGTTCTTCTGGAATGTTTTCATTTTTCTTTAAAATAATAAATGTATTGACTCTCTGGAACTAAACTAAATTAGACAGCCTGGCAGGGGGCTCGGGGGAGAAGCTGGGCTTCAAGCTGTCCTGGGCCATCACCTGGCTGCCTGGATGGACTGTCACTGGCTTTAGTCAAACACCCCAAAGCTCCTTTGGCAGTTTTGACCTGGGCAAGTTCACCTCTTAACCTCTGATGCTTTAGGTTTTTCCTCTGTGAAATGGGGATAATTATGATATCTAATACACAGGCTTGCTGAATCCATAATACATGCCTAGCGTCTGAGTGCTCTCAGTGTCCAGCTGTTAGAGGGACACACCCATTACAGCCTGTTCCACTCCATTCCACTCTGATGCTATTTCCAAAAAAACCAGGGTCTAGACAAGATGAGAGTTTTTGTCTTTATGTGAAGGTGGAAAACAGCAGGCAACCTGGGGATCTGGCTTGTGGTGAAGGGAGGGGCTGCTTTAAAATGCCCAGCATGCCCTTCATCCCCTCATTCCCCTGCATCACCTGCATGCGCCCCTGCAGCCTGTGGCCCCTGAGGGTGCACATGTCCTCCGGGGTGAACCTGGAATCTCGAGACCAGGCCTGCTCTGTCCACACCTGAGTCGCATGCCCAGGGCTGGCTGAGGTCCTTCCCGCTGTGGACGGCACGTCTTGTGTTCCTAGCAGCGGACCAGGGGGCTGAACTGGAAGCTCTTCTCTGCTGTGCCTCTTCTCCTGAGTTGTCTGTGTGCCAAGGGATCTTTTTATTCACAGCATTTGGGATCCAGTTCTTCAACCAGGGATGAAACGGGCCCTCTGCAGTGGGAGATCAGAGTTGTAACCCCTGGACCACCAGGGATGTCCCCCAGCTCCTGTATTTTACTCTATTTGCAGTGTTAGCTCTCACAGGCAGGTCTGAGGTCCGTTCTGAGATGGTTTCTGTGGGCTGTGATGCATGTGTTACTTGTGTGTATTCAGTCCCAGCAGCAGTTGTTGGAGACGCTATTTATTCCCCCATTTAATTGTCTTGGCAGTGTGTCAGAAACCAACAGATCGTAGATGTGGGAGCTAAATTCTGCATTCTCAGTTCCATCCCATTGTTCTTTGTGTCTGCTCTGCCCATATCATACTTGCTTCATGACTGCAACTTTGCAGTAAGTTCTACAGTCATTCCATACTATTTTGGCTACATTGGGTTCCTGGCATTGACATATACATTTTATGGTGAACTTGTCAATTCCTTATTGGCAAATTCAGACTTAAATTGAAAAAGTAGGGAAAACCACTAGACCATTCAGGTATGACCTAAATCAAATTCCTTATGATTATATAGTGGAAGTGAGAAATAGATTTAAGGGACTAAATCTGATAGATAGAGTGCCTGATGAACTATGGATGGAGGTTCGTGACATTGTACAGGAGACAGGGATCAAAATTATCCCTATGGAAAAGAAATGCAAAAAAACAAAATGGCTGTCTGAGGAGGCCTTACAAATAGCTGTGAAAAGAAGAGAGGCGAAAAGCAAAGGAGAAAAGGAAAGATATAAGCACCTGAATGCAATGTTCCAAAGAATAGCAAGGAGAGATAAGAAAGCCTTCCTCAGTGATCAGTGCAAAGAAATAGAGGAAAACAACAGAATGAGAAAGACTAGAGATCTCTTCAAGAAAATTAGAGATACCAAGGGAACATTTCATGCAAAGATGGGCTCAATAAAGGACAGAAATGGTATGGACCTAACAGACGCAGAAGATAAGAAGAGGTGGCGAGAATACATAGAAGAACTGTACAAAAAGAGCTTCATGACCCAGATAATCACGATGGTGTGATCACTCACCTAGAGCCAGACATCCTGGAATGTGAAGTCAAGTGGGCCTTAGAAAGCATCACTACGAACAAAGCTAGTGGAGGTGATGGAATTTCAGTTGAACTATTTCAAATCCTGAAAGATGATGCTGTGAAAGTGCTGCACTCAACATGCCAGCAAATTTGGAAAACTCAGCAGTGGCCACAGGACTGGAAAAGGTCAGTTTTCTTTCCAATCCCAAAGAAAGACAATGCCAAAGAATGCTCAAACTACCACACAATTGCACTCATCTCACATGCTAGTAAAGTAATGGTCAAAATTCTCCAAGCCAGGCTTCAGCAATACGTGAACCGTGAACTTCCTGATGTTCAAGCTGGTTTTCGAAAAGGCAGAGGAACTGGAGATCAAATTGCCAACATCGGCTGGATCATGGAAAAAGCAAGAGAGTTCCAGAAAGACATCTCTTTCTGCTTTATTGACTATGCCAAAGCCTTTGACTATGTGGATCACAATACACTGTGGAAAATTCTGAAAGAGATGAGAATACCAGACCACCTGACCTGCCTCTTGAGAAACCTATATGCAGGTCAGGAAGCAATAGTTCAAACTGGACATGGAACAACAGACTGGTTCCAAATAGGAAAAGGAGTACGTCAAGGCTGTCTATTGCCACCCTGCTTATTTAACTATATGCAGAGTACATCATGAGAAACACTGGACTGGAAGAAGCACAAGCTGGAATCAAGATTGCCAGGAGAAATATCAATAACCTCAGATATGCAGATGACAGCACCCTTATGGCAGAAAGTGAAGAGGAACTAAAAAGCTTCTTGATGAAAGTGAAAGAAGAGAGTGAAAAAGTTGGCTTAAAGCTCAACATTCAGAAAACGAAGATCATGGCATCTGGTCCCATCACTTCATGGGAAATAGATGGGGAAACAGTGGAAACAGTGTCAGACTTTATTTTTGGGGGCTCCAGAATCACTGCAGATGGTGATTGCAGCCATGAAATTAGAAGACGATTACTCCTTGGAAGGAAAGTTATGACTAACTTAGATAGCATATTGAAAAGAAGAGATATTACTTTGCCAACAAAGGTCCGTCTAGTCAAGGGTATGGTTTTTCCAGTGATCATGTATGGATGTGAGAGCTGGACTGTAAAGAAAGCTGAGCACCGAAGAACTAATGTTTTTGAACTGTGGTGTTGGAGAAGACTCTTGAACGTTCCTTGCACTGCGAGGAGATCCAACCAGTCCATTCTAAAGGAGATCAACCCTGGGTGTTCATTGGAAGGACTGATGCTGAAGCTGAAACTCCAATACTTTGGCCATCTCATGCGAACAGTTGACTCATTGGAAAAGACTCTGATGCTGGGAGGGATTGGGAGCAGGAGGAGAAGGGGATGACAGAGGATGAGATGGCTGGATGCCATCACTGACTTGATGTACATGGGTTTGGGTGAACTCCGGGAGTTGGTGATGGACAGGGAGGCAGGGCGTGCTGCAATTCATGGGATTGTAAAGAGTCGGACACGACTGAGTGACTGAACTGAAGTGTCAATTTCTTTAGAAATCAAGCTGGGAGTTTGTTAAGTGTAGCAGGAAGTCTATCATTTTACTTTAAATTGATTGGTAGTTTTGAATCTAAAGTGTGTCTTCGTGTAGACAGTATGTTATTGGATCATGTTTTTCTTTTAATTTACTCTATCAATGTTTTTCTTATGATTGGGGTGTTTAACCTATTTGCATTTAATACAGTTAGTAATAAGGTCGGCTTTATAGCTTCCATTTTCCTATTTATTTTCTTTCTGTGTTGTGTCCTTTCTGTTCTTTTTTCTCCACTAGTTTTTTTTTCAACACATACACATATATTTATTGAATAAAAGAGAAAACCCACTAGACAGAATGTTCTTTTTTTTTCCAATGTTTTAACATACTTTTTAAAAAAATACTTTATTCTACATTACAGTGCTGTATTTGTTTTGCCACACATTGACATGAATCAGCCACAGGTGTACACGATCTCCCAATGCCGAAGCCCTCTCCCACCTCCCACCCCATATCATCTCCCTGGATCATCCTGTGCACCAGCCCCAAGCATCCTGTATTCCTGTATTGAACATAGACTGGCGCTTCGTTTCTTACATGATAGTATACATGTTTCAATGCCATTCTCCCAAATCATCCCACCCTCTCCCTCTCCCTCAGAGGCCAAAAGTCCGTTCTATACCTCTGTGTCTCTTTTGTTGTCTCACATACAGGGTCATCATTACTATCTTTCTAAATTCCATATATATGTGTCAGTATACTGTATTGGTGTTTTTCTTTCTGGCTTACTTCACTCTGTATAATCGGCTCCAATTTCATCCATCTCATTAGAACTGAGTCAAATTTATTCTTTTTAAGGGCTGAGTAGTACTCCATTGTGTATATGTACCACAGCTTTCTTATCCATTCACCTGCTGATGGACATCTAGGTTGCTTCCATGTCCTGGCTATTATAAGCAATGCTGCAATGAACATTGGGGTACATGTGTCTCTTTCAATTCTGGTTTCCTCAGTGTGTATGCCCAGCAGGGGATTGCTGGGTCATAAGGCAGTTCTATTTGCAATTTTTAAGGAATCTCCACACTGTTTTCCATAGTGGCTATACTAGTTTGCATTCCCAGCAGCAGTGTAAGAGGGTTCCCTTTTCTCCACATCCTCTCCAGCATTTATTGCTTGTAGACTTTTGGATCGCAGCCATTCTGACTGGTGTGAAATGGTACCTCATTGTGGTCTTGATTTGCATTTCTCTGATAATGAGTGATGTTGAGCATCTTTTCATGTGTTTGTTAGCCATCCGTATGTCTTCTTTGGAGAAATGCCTATTTAGTTCTTTGGCCCATTTTTTGATTGGTTCATTTATTTTTCTGGAGTTGAGCTGCATAAGTTGCTTGTATATCTTTGAGATTAGTTGTTTGTCAGTTGTTTCATTTGCTATTGTTTTCTCCCATTCAGAAGGCTGTCTTTTCACCTTGCTTATAGTTTCCTTTGTTGTGCAGAAGCTTTTAATTTTAATTAGATCCCATTTGTTTATTTTTGCTTTTATTTCCATTATACTGGGAGGTGGACCATAGAGGATCCTGCTGTGATTTATGTCGGAGAGTGCTTTGCCTATGTTTTCCTCTAGGAGTTTTATAGTTTCTGGTCTTACATTTAGATCTTTAATCCATTTTGAGTTTATTTTTGTGTATGGTGTTAGAAAGAGGTCTAGTTTCATTCTTTTACAAGTGGCTGACCAGTTTTCCCAGCACCACCTGTTAAAGAGACTGTCTTTACTCCGTTGTATATTCTTGCCTCCTTTGTCAAAGATAAGGTGTCCATAGGCGTGTGGATTTGTCTCAGGGCTTTCTATTTTGTTCCATTGATCTATATTTCTGTCTTTGTGCCAGTACCATACTGTCTTAATGACTGTGGCTTTGTAGTAGAGCCTGAAGTCAGGCAAGTTGATTCCTCCAGTTCCATTCTTCTTTCTCAAGATTGCTTTTGCTATTCGAGGTTTTTGTATTTCCATACAAATCTTGAGATGATTTGATCTAGTTCTGTGAAAAATACTGCTGGTAGCTTGATAGGAATTGCATTGAATCTGTAGATTGCTTTGGGTAGTATACTCATTTTCACTATATTGACTCTTCCGATCCATGAGCATGGTATATTTCTCCATCTATTAGTGTCCTCTTTGATTTCTTTCATCAGTGTTTTATAGTTTTCGATATATAGGTCTTTAGTTTCTTTAGGTAGATATATTCCTAAGTATTTTATTCTTTTCGTTGCGATGGTGAATGGAATTGTTTCCTTAACTTCTTTTTCTACTTTCTCATTACTAGTGTATAGGAATGCAAGGGATTTCTGAGTGTTGATTTTATATCCTGCAACTTTACTATATTCATTGATTAGCTCTAGTAGTTTTCTGGTCGAGTCTTTAGGATTTTCTATGTAGAGGATCATGTCATCTGCAAACAGTGAGAGTTTTACTTCTTCTTTTCCAATTTGGATTCCTTTTATTTCTTTTTCTGCTCTGATTGCTGTGGCCAGAATTTCCAGAACTATATTGAATAGTAGTGGTGAAAGTGGACACCCTTGTCTTGTTCCTGACTTTAGGGGAAAAGCTTTCAATTTTTCACCATTGAGGATAATGTTAGCTGTGGGTTTGTCATATATAGCTTTTATTATGTTGAGGTATGTTCCTTCTATTCCTGCTTTCTGGAGAGTTTTTATCATAAATGGATGTTGAATTTTGTCAAAGGCTTTTTCTGCATCTATTGAGATAATCATATGATTTTTATTTTTCAATTTGTTAATGTGGTGAATTACATTGATTGATTTGCGAATACTGAAGAATCCTTGCATCCCTGGGATAAAGCCCACTTGGTCATGGTATATGATCTTTTTAATGTGTTGCTGGATTCTGATTGCTAGGATTTTGTTAAGGATTTTTGCATCTATGTTCATCAGTGATATTGGCCTGTAGTTTTCTTTTTTGTGGTGTCTTTGTCAGGTTTTGGTATTAGGGTGATGGTGGCCTCATAAAATGAGTTTGGAAGTTTAGCTTCCTCTGCAATTTTCTGGAATAGTTTCAGTAAGATAGGTGTTAGCTCTTCTCAAAATTTTTGGTAGAATTCAGCTGTGAAGCCGTCTGGACCTGGGCTTTTGTTTGCTGGAAGAGTTCTGATTACAGTTTCAATTTCCATGCTTGTGATGGGTCTGTTAAGATTTTCTATTTCTTCCTGGTTCAGTTTTGGAAAGTTGTACTTTTCTAAGAATTTGTCCATTTCTTCCAAGTTGTCCATTTTATTGGCATATAATTGCTGATAGTAGTCTCTTATGATTCTTTGTATTTCTGTGTTGTCTGTTGTGATCTCTCCATTTTCATTTCTAATTTTATTGATTTGATTTTTCTCTCTTTGTTTCTTGATGAGTCTGGCTAATGGTTTGTCAATTTTATTTATCCTTTCAAAGAACCAGCTTTTTGCTTTGTTGATCTTTGCTATGGTCTCTTTTGTTTATTTTGCATTTATTTCTGCCCTAATTTTTAGGATTTCTTTCCTTCTACTAACTCTGGGGCTCTCTATTTCTTCCTTTTCTAGTTGCTTTAGGTGTAGAGTTAGGTTATTTATTTGACTTTTTTCTTGTTTCTTGAGGTATGCCTGTATTGCTATGAACTTTCCTCTTAGCACTGCTTTTATAGTGTCCCACAGGTTCTGTGTAGCTGTGTTTTCATTTTCATTCGTTTTGATGCATATTTTGATTTCTTTTTGATTTCTTCTGTGATTTGTTGATTGTTCAGAAGGGTGTTGTTCAGCCTCCAAATGTTGGAATTTTTAATAGTTTTTCTTCTGTAATTGAAATCTAACCTTAGTGCATTATGGTCAGAGAAGATGCTTGGAATAATTTCGATTTTTTTGAATTTATCAAGGTTAGATTTATGACCCAGGATGTGATCTATCCTGGAAAAGGTTCCGTGTGCACTTGAGAAAAAGGTGAAATTCATTGTTTTGGGGTGAAATGTCTTATAGATGTCAATTAGGTCTAACTGGTCTATTGTATCATTTAAAGTTTGCGTTTCTTTGTTAATTTTCTGTTTAGTTGATCTGTCCATAGGTGTGAGTGGGGTATTAAAGTCTCCCACTATTATTGTGTTATTATTAATTTCCCCTTTCATGCTTGTTAGCAATTGTCTTACATATTGCGGTGCTCCTATGTTGGGTGCATATATATTTATAATTGTTATATCTTCTTCTTGGATTGATCCTTTAATCATTATGTAGTGGCCTTCTTTGTTCCTTTTCACAGCCTTTGTTTTAAAGTCTATTTTATCGGATATGAGTATTGCTACTCCTGCTTTCTTTTGGTCTTTATTTGCATGGAATATCTTTTTCCAGCCCTTCACTTTCAGTCTGTATGTGTCCGTTGTTTTGAGGTGGGTCTCTTGTAAACAGCATATATAGGGATCTTGTTTTTGTATCCATTCAGCCAGTCTTTGCCTTTTGGTTGGGGCATTCAACCCATTTACATTTAAGGTAATTATTGATAAGTATGCTCCTGTTGCCATTTACTTTATTGTTTTGGGTTCGGGTTTATATGCCTTTTTTGTGTTTCCTGTCTAAAGTCTATCCTTTAGTATTTGTTGGAGAGCTGGTTTGGTGGTGCTGAATTCTCTCAGCTTTTGCTTATCTGTAAAGCTTTTGATTTCTCCTTCATATTTGAATGAGATCCTTGCTGGGTACAGTAGTCTTGGCTGAAGGTTGTTATCTTTCATCACTTTAAGTATGTCTTGCCATTCCCTCCTGGCCTGAAGAGTTTCTATTGAGAGATCTGCAGTTATTCTTATGGGGATCCCCTTGTGTGTTATTTTTTGTTTTTCCCTTGCTGCTTTTAATATTTGTTCTTTGTGTTTGATCTTTGTTAGCTTGATTAATATATGTCTTGGGGTGTTTTGCCTTGGGTTTATCCTGTCTGGCACTTTCTGGGTTTCTTGGACTTGGGTGATTATTTCCTTCCCCATTTTAGAGAAGTTTTCAACTATTATCTCCTCAAGTATTTTCTCATGGTCTTTCTTTTTGTCTTCTTCTTCTGGGACTCCTATAATTCGAATGTTGGAGCGTTTCATATTGTCTTGGAGGTCTCTGAGGTTGTCCTCATTTCTTTTAATTCGTCTTTCTTTTTCCCTCGCTGATTCATTTATTTCTACCATTCTATCTTCTGTTTCACTAATCCTATCTTCTGCCTCCGATATTCTACTATTTGTTGCCTCCAGAGTGTTTCTGATCTCATTTATTGCATTATTCATTATATGTTGACTCTCTTTTATTTCTTCTAGGTCCTTGTTAAACCTTTCTTGCATCTTCTCAATCCTTGACCCCAAGCTATTTATCCGTGATTCCATTTTGATTTCAAGATTTTGGATCATTTTCACTATCAGTATTTGGAATTCTTTCTCAGGTAGATTCCCTATCTCTTCCTCTTTTGTTTGGTTTGGTGGGCATGTCTCCTGTTCCTTTACCTGCTGGGTATTCCTCTGTCTCTTCATTCCACTAGTTTTAATTATTAACATAATTTAAAACAGTGTAGTCCAGAAATATGCCAACTTAAATTCAATAGACTGCAAAATCTTTGCTCCAATACTCCAGTATAGCTGTATATCTTCCACTCTGCTTTGTGCTATTACTGTTGTGTAAGTTACATTTTTATACATTATGAGCCCGTCAACATATTTTAGTAATGTGTACTATACCTTTTAAATCATCTGGTGAAGAAATGAGTTACAAACGAACATATAGTTACACTGCCTTTCATATTTACCATTGTAGTTGAGTTTTAATGTGCTCTCCTTTCCTAATGAGTCTTTAAATTACAGTTTCATGTCTTATCATTTCAGCTTGAAACACTCTCTCAGTATTTCTTGTAAGGCATGACTCCTAGTGCCAAATTCTCTGTTATTGTTTATCTGCACACGTCTTAATTTCTCTTTCATTTTTGAAGAATAATTTTGCAGGTGGAATTGTCAGTTAGCTGATCTTATAAAGGATTGTTATGAATTGTCTCTGTGTGTTAGTTGCTCAGAAGTGTCTAACTCTTTGCTGCCCATGGGTTGTAGCCTGCTAGGCTCCTCTGTCCATGGAATTCTCCAGGCCAGAATACTGAAATTGGTATCCCTATCTCCAGGGGATCTTCCTGACCCAGGTATGTCTGTATGGGCCTCATGTAGTCAGAAGGCTCCTTAAAAGTGGATGAGGGCTAAGGAGAAGGTTGTGTGATGTGATGTAGGGAGGACCCAGCCCTACACTGCTTGCTGCCTGTGAGGGTGAGGGGCTGTGAGCTGAGGAGGAGGGCAGCCTGCAGAGGCTTCACCAGCGAGGACACAGGTGGTCCCAGATCTAGAGAGAAGTGCAGTCAGCTCTGCCACCATCTGTATTTCAGCCGGTGAGACCCACATCAGATCCCTGACCTGCAGAAACACAAGATGACATGATGCAGTTTTAAGGCACCAGGTATGTGGTAACATGTTACAGCAGCAATAAGAAACTGATACACGGGAGACTGGAATGGGCCAAAGTAGAAGGCCACAGAGCCCACTGTTGTTCCTGAACAACAGGTACAACCGTCTTATTCAGCCGTCTTTCTTGAATAAATAGGCCTTGGGTTGCTGGATCCTCTGCACAACCTTCAGAGTTCTGAAAAGGCTTAGATTGCACTTTCCCCCAGTGTTCCTGTGGCTTTTATGAAAGAGTGAGTCTGGGAGATTCCTGTCTGCCTTTCCAGGATTGCTTCCACAGGACGACAGTTTAACTGGGGTTTGCTGAAGGGCTGGGAGGTCTGCAGGAAGTTTATAAACGACTTTTCTTTCAGGAGGTAGGATGGCCAAGGAAGCCTCCAGGCCTTCATCCAAAGCGTTTGACTTAAAGCAATCCTGTTTTTATCTGTTTAATGAACTGGGCTTCCATTTAAATTTTGTTGCAGACATTTTTTACGTATTGAAAATAAACAAATCTGAAAACTCTGCTCTGTTCTCTTGCACCATCTTCTCACCCAGTTCTTATAACTACAAATGAGATCTGTTAGCAGATTGCAGGATGGATACCTCCTCTGTGGGGGCTGTGCTTGCTCACTGTGAGTCATCGTGTTGTTCTGAGAAGAGATGCTAATAACTGGTTCCAGATATGGAACACGCATACAAGCAGGTTGTCCCTGGGAGATGCAGTCATCCATGACCTGGAGACTAAGCTAGAATGTGGGAGGGTGAAGAATATCGATCTGACTCGAAGAGGCAAGATGATAACATATGAAAAATAACAACTCAAGATGTCAGAGCAATGGTCACATTCTACAAAGTTCTCGAGTGAACAGAGGCACATGTGGAATATTAGAGCTGATGCATCCACAAAGGTCATATGGGTCCACAGAGGTTGTCACATGGTCCATCCAGCGGTTTCAGAGTCAGCTCTCTGTTTTTAAGTTCTGTATTTGGTGGTGGCTTAACACAGCTCCATAAGAACCAGGGAAGAGTCCACAGTGCTGTGGAGAACCCGCTGGGGAGGGGTCTAGGGCAGGAAGGCTAAAGGCACCATCCAGAAGCAGATGTTTGTGACCTTGAGAAATACAGGATTGTGACATTGTGATCTGCCCGTTTCACCCTCAGACATATTTAAATTCCATTTCTGATCACTAGCTGTGTGACCTTGGGGCATCATAGTGTAACATCTCTGAGGCGTGTTTCACAGTTCTCAGAGGAAAGCTATCCTTGTCTCTTAGGAGCAGTGGGATAATACATGTAAAGCTGGGCTTCCTTTCCCTGTTGGATGAGATTTGGGGCAAAAATCCAACCATGGAAACTAGTTTCTGCTGCTGCTGCTGTTAAGTCGCTTCAGTCGTGTCCGACTCTGTGCGACCCCATAGATGGCAGCCCACCAGGCTCCCCATCCTTGGGATTCTCCAGGCAAGAAAACTGGAGTGGGTTGCCATTTCCTTCTCCAATGCATGAAAGTGAAAAGTGAAAGTGAATTCACTCAGTTGTGTCTGACTCTTCGCGACCCCATGGACTGCAGCCTACCAGGCTCCTCCGTCCATGGGATTTTCCAGGCAAGAGTACTGGAGTCGGTTGCCATTGCCTTCTCTGAGTTTCTGCTGGAAAAAGTAATATATAAATGCATGGAAATAATGTGGCATCAGTTATGGTATCTATACATCTAGCCATTCTGTTCAGGTGATAATTTCTGGGTGGATTTCTGAGTACATGCCTGTGTGCATACTCAGTCGTGTCTGACTCTTTGTGACTCCAGGGACTGTAGCCTGCCAGGTTCCTCTGTCCATGTCTTTGGGGTCAGAGGTCATAGGGGAAGGGTGACACTGGGAAGGAAGAAAATCACCCTTCCCCTGTGACCTCTGACCTCAAACACAAGGACTTTGGTCTCCCTATTCCAACCACCACCCCAATCATTTCACAGCAACTGAGGATAGAGACGATGCAGGAGGTGACCTACCCCTAGTTCTAACACCCTGTAGAGTTACTGAAACCAAGGCATACAGCAATCAGAGGGTGAGTCCCTGACTCAGGATGAGGACGTTCTAGAATGTGTGTGGGGGTGGAGAACCTTAGTTCTTCTGAAGAGCAGAGCCAACATCTGGGGTGTGGGAAAGGCTTAAGGGACCCTCCTCTGTCCCCAGACATCAGTGCACAAGACCCACAGGGAGCCCTGTTGGAAACATGGTCCCGGACCCCACCCTCTGCTGAGATGCTCTGGGATTCATCTGTGAACAAGTGTCCCAGGCGGTCTGGAGCCACCCAGGGAGGAGCCAGAAGCCTGTGGCCTCACCTGACACTCACATTACCTGGATGGGGCTGCGGGCTGTGAGGCTGGGCTGTTGTGAGGGCCACAGTCCATCCTCAGACCCGGCTGCTGCCCACTGTTTCATCCGGACCCAGGAAGACTCCTTCTGGTTTATGTTTTGAGGAGAAGAGGCTTAAAGCAGAATTTGAAGGAAGCTGCCAAGCTGATAACTTTGCAAAGAAAACAAACATAACTCCAATGTGTTGATTCAAGGTCTGCACTGACTCCTTGAAGGTTGGCTGGAGAGATGGGGTGGGGGGACTGTCCCCCACCTGCCCCAGGGCAGTCTTGGGGTCCCTTGCAGGCTCCATCCTGACCTGATTGGCTGCACAAGGCATGAGGGGCCAGCCTCGCGCCCCCACCCCCAACCCTGACCCAGAGGCAGGCTTTTGCTGGAGCACTGGCAGCTGTGAGGTGTCATCACTGATGGGGCAACACCCTGCCTGACCTGGGCCAGGCTTGTATCCTTTATGTTCTGAAATGACGTTTTCCCCTTCTCACTTGGTTTTAATTCCAAAAATCATTTTTAACACCAGAGAACAAGATAGAATAAAATATAAATAATTACCATGCTGGGTAAAGATGTCATTCTGATGAGACCTTAAATCAGAAGTTAGTCATTATTGTTAGAAAGCTGAAAATGTGCCTTTGGTGGAGCAGCTTAATCTGTTCCCTTCTTGAAGGCTCAGTAAAAGTTGGAGGACTTTGTGCAAACACTGGTGTTCCTGGGCCCTGTTTGGACCGAATCAGCCCAGTGATGGGGGAGGGGGGCATGCCTGCCCCTCTTTTTCTTGCAATAACACTCTGCTGACAGCCAGTATCTCGGGGTGTGGCAGAGGTGAGATTCCGAGAATGATTCATAAAAAAGGATCCCACAGGCTGGTTCCCGTGGGATTCCCAAGCTGCGTGGGAAAGTGTAGGCGTGGGGCTGGTGGGGGAGTAAGAGGCCCAGACCCACACTCTGCGGTCCTCAAGTTTATCATCAGAAAGGCGGGACTGTCCAGTCTGGGTGTGTCCAGTCTGTTTTGTTTTTTTTTTTTAAATCACACCTTCAATATGTTTTAAGACAGACAGATGGGCTTTCAGAGCACTTTGAACTCTAAAAGTTCATCTTTTAGAGACAACCAAACACTTTAAAGGGCTTCCCAGGCGACATTAGTGGTGAAGAATCAACCTGCCAATGCAGAAGAGTAAGAGACATGGGTTTAATCCTGGGTTGGGATGATCCCATGGAGGAGGGCATGGCAACCCACTCCAGTATTCTTGCCTGGAGAATCCCATGGACAGAGAAGCCTGGAGGGCTACAGCCTGTGGGGTCACAAAGAGTCAGACACGACTAAAGCAACTTAGTATGCACACATGCATGTGCGCTTTAAAACCAAGTTTCTAAACTGGCCATCAGCACGTGCCAGAAAACTGACGGTGGTGGAAATTTGTCTTCTTTTGTATTACCCACTTTTATACTTAAAAATATGTTTACGTTTAAATTTTACCTATTTAGTCTTTAATGTGGAATTTGGAAACCTAGATGGTAGTTCTTTGAATAAAGATAATTTTGTGAGTCCCTAGTTTCAGATTTGGGATGATTTGGTTGTAATACATGTGTTGGCAGAAATAATAGACATTGATTAATTGAAGAGTTGACTCATTGGAAAAGACTCTGATGCTGGAAAGGATTGGGGGCAGGAGGAGAAGGGGACGACAGAGGATGAGATGGCTGGATGGCATCACTGACTTGATGAACGTGAGTCTGAGTGAACTCCAGGAGATGGTGATGGACAGGGAGGCCTGGTGTGCTGCAGTTCATGGGGTTGCGAAAAGTCGGACACGACTGAGCGACTGAACTGAACTGAACTGAATTTTTATAAAAGAAATTAAACTGGTTTTGCTTTCCTCTAAAAGGCTTAGAATGATATTAAAATGTGACTTAAAGTCCTCTGCACTTAAATAATAATACTACATCATCAGTGGAGATCACCTCTTGGATCTTTCGTGTGTGGCTATCTTTCGTTTCAAATTAAGTTTGATGGTGAGGTATGTGGGAAACATCTGAAATTTTTCCTCTGTCTACTGTTCTGAATCCAACTTGCTGACACCCCGTAAATAACACTGACTGGTGGGCCAGTCCCAGTAGAACTGACATGTCAAAGTGGCCACAGAATCTCCCATCTTGTTTTGTCTCAGCCTGGTTCCAAGGATGAATATTCCAATTCACGTCCAGGTCCGTTTACATCTTCTCTGTGGCAACAGACTCTTCCCAACAGACTCAGATGGTAAAGAATCTGCCTGCAACGCAGGAGATGTGGGTTCAATCCCTGGGTCAGGAAAATCCCCTGGAGAAAGGAATGGCAACCCATTCCAGTGTTCTTGCCTGGGAAATCCCACGGAAAAAGGAGCCTAGACAGCTTCAGTCCATGGGGTCAAAAAGAGCTGGAGATGACTGAGTGACTCACACACACACACAGACTTTTCACATGTATATTTAAAGCACAGAGTATTTTCTATGCTAAAGTTTTGGGGAACATGTGGACTTAGGGGTCCTACTTGGCCCCCATTGTCCACCCCCAACCTGTAGCTCTTGCTTCACAGCAGGCACCCAGTGATATTTGTAGAACAGCTGGATGTAACATCTAATGACTTCATTCTATCATCAATCAGCTGATGAAGAAGTTGGAAAGTTTGGGAAAAGAGGCTTAGGGAGCAGGCAGGGGTGAGGGGTGCTTAGGCCTCGGTGGTCTCTGTCCCCAGCCCCCTCCCCCACCAACCCCTGGGCATTGCACTAGGAGAGGATTTCAAGGCAGTAAGCAAGCCAACCTTAGTTTCTTTCTCTTTAAATAGCATATACATATATGTGTATGTATATAACATGTATGTAGTGAAATGATACTTCATATTGACATATCTCCTCCTGGAAAAGCCGATACGAGGGGTACAAAAGAAGTCAGGTGGCCCCAGTGGCCAGGATCTGCTTCTTTCAGGCCATGGACTCTGCAATTGAGGCTCATTAAAAGATCTAAGCATATGACTTGGCTACTTCAGAAACATATCAAGGCTTAGACCCCTGCTCCTAAGTTCCTACTTTTCAAAAAGAAAAAAATGTTCTAAAGAAAATAGAATGGTCTCAAAGTTAAATTTTTTGTTGTGCTTCTATGTATTTTTTTTCATTTTACGAAAGAGTATTAAATGTGTATTGCTTTTACGCACTACAATTAATCAGGCAGGAACCCCAATAAATGTCATTTCCCAGGACAGACTCAGACAGCGAGATTATGCCAGCTTCCAGCCTGTTGACAGCGTGAGAACATCTCGCAGGGTGTCGGGCGGGCAGGAGCATCACCTGCCCTGTGCACGTCACCTGGATGGCGGCTCCAGAGGTGGGGGAACCTGTTCATCAGGTGAGCGTGTGAGCAGGTGTGGACCGTGCATTTCCCAGGAGGCTGGCCAGTCTGTGCAGGTGGATAACTAGTTCACAGAGTTAAATTTGGCTCCTGCACCTGCTAGGCTGTGAACTATCACTTCCCAAGGGCTGTGCCATCACCAGGGAAGCTGGGACCTCTTGACCTGGAATCAGATGCCGTGGAGGCTCTGTGCCCCGTAACTGTTTAATAAACTCACAGATCTGAGCAGCGTGTTTCACACCTCCTGAGGCCATCATGTGGAGGACGGAGCAAGGCTGAGATGAGACTCCCCCGCTCCGCCCCAGGTGATCCCAGCTGTGCATATGGCCTGTGGGCCATCCATTGTCAAAATGCAGAAGCGTGTTTGGAAAATGCCCATTTGGGGGAATGCTTTTCCTCTCTTCCAAACTCATGTCGCTGGGACGATGGGTCAGCTCTGAGTTGTGGGGCCCTCTGAGCTGACATGTGTTGGGGGAGGACATGACTTTGCCTCAAGAATCCACGGTTTTGGGGCTTTGGGATGTCTCTGAGAAAGACCATAACATCAGCACCAGCCAGAATGCCCCGTCCCAGGCACACTGGGCCTTGGTCTTGTGGGGGCCCTGGGCTAAGGGTTGCAGGTGGGGATGGAGGGACCTTGCTGGGCCCTGCGGGATGTCGGAACTCAGGTTCTGGTGCATTTAGTTATTATGTTTGAACTGGAGTTGGGAAAAGGACCCAAGTGAGACAATGTGATACCTTTTCAGGTTAACCTGGGCTGAAGCTCTTTTGATTTGTAGCATGTGACTTCCTTGGTTTCTCAAGTTCCTGTGATGCTTGCAGTATCTGTGTGAGTTGACTGAGTCCCAACAAGTTAGTGGAAAAATAGCCAGGATGGTGCTCCGCCTCAAATAGACAAAAGCATTTTGGGGCTTGGGTCCTTGTCTTGTTTTGTTTTGGTTATGCTGTGTTCTGGTTTTAATGGCTGTGCTCTTGTGAGAAAGGCTGATACTTACTGAGATCCTGGACTTCTACAAAGTGCCATTAAACAAATTATCTTGTTAAAATCTCACAAGGAAACCCCTGGAATAAGTACTTTTAATTTCACTGTTCTGCAGATGAAGAAACCAATGCTGAGGGATGGGATGGCCCGAGGCCACAGAGCCGGCTCTTCAGGGCTGACCCGCCTCTGGCTGGGCTCCCGCGGGCTGAGCCTGGGCCAGGCAGTAAATGGGGCAGGGGTGCCTGCAGGCAGCCAAGGGGTGCCTGCAGGCAGCCTGACTGGTGCCTCCTTCTCTATTAAATAAAACAAGTTTCCAATCGGTACATTTTGGGTGTATTTGATGCACATTTTTTCCCCTTTGTATTGATCTTTATTTCTTCCTGGGGCCCTGACTGAGGAGGCTAGTTTCTGGAGGGAAAGAGCCCTGCCCCCCCGGCAGCTGCTCCTGAAGCCTCCGGTTGGCTCTCCCAGGAGTCGGTGCAGCAGTGTTGTTCTGGGGTGCTGCAAGGGCAGAACTGTGAAGCCTCCCAGTGTTCCACCTGCCCCTTCCCCTACCTTCCCTGCGCCAAACATACACATTCAAACCCTAACTCCCGTGTGTGATGGTGTGTGGACATAACTACCCCCTGCAGATGGTCCCTCCAGATGCGGCACACTGTGGAAGGCTTCAACAGAGGACTTCGGGGAGGGACATACATTCAGTCCTTAACGTGGAGACTCAGCTGAAATCCTGTGAAAACTTTCTCGTTCGGATTTCACTTTTGCTATTAAATCTTACGTGGGTAACAACTCAAACCAAAGTATGGGAAAGCCAGACAGGTTGTTCGAAATCCCTGTGGCTCAGAAATGCCTTTATCCTCAAAATGGAGATTCTTCTAGGCCATCCGTTAACAGAGAGAGGGCCTTTGAGTATTCTGAGCAGTTTGAAGGAAATCGGCCCTATAAATTTACTCAACAGTTTACTCTCTCAAAGCAGATTCCCTAACTCGGTTTTCCATATAAACCTATTCCCACAGGAGTTAATATCTTCTCTTTCTCTCAAATATAAGCAATTCCACTGTCAGTAAAGTAAAACGAGATTTTCTCACGGAGTCAGCAGCTTGTATGCATGAACAATGGACTCTGGTGTCCGGGGCTGCGGGTGTAGCCCCCAAATCGCAATCCTGGGTCTTGGGAGTGCTACTGGTGTCTTGGGTGAAGGGCAGCCAGCTCCCATCAAGGCACATTTGAACAGCTGTGATGCGTCCAAAACTCGCCGTTGGCACGAGCAGGGGTGATACTGGCCCCGAGGATGAAATGAGAGGATGCAAGTGTGAGCTACAGCTCTGGCCAGCAGACACTGCAGACTGGCCTCTGGCTGCAGAGTAGGGGATGTGCTTGCCAGGCAGCAGGTCTAAATGGGGCGGGGGGGACCGGAATCAGGGAAGTGGACCCCACGGTCTGGCTGGGGTGGAGGACACCCAGTGCCAACATGTGTCAGGGGACGTGGGACTTACCCCCAGAACCGGGGCAAAATCCAGATGTTGAGCTGCCAGTCAGAGGAAGACATCCACTAGGACCCTCGGCATGCAAGATAATACCAGTAGGAGCTCCCTGGACGCAGCATCATCATGAAGACTCAGGCCTAGGTTCTGGGAAGCGGTCATGATGGCAAATACCCAACTATCACGTAACCCGGCTCACTGGTTCAGCACACAGATGTACATGCTGATGTAACGACGAGCAAAGCTCAGAAAGTGAAACTCACAAAAGAATTAAAGTACTTCAGTGTGATCTGTAGCTTTGTTAAATCATTTTAAAAAATCACCGTAAAGAGCAAATGAGCCAAGTGCCCTCTTCTGCTTTGCCATCGACACCTCCTCACTCTAGCCCCACTTCATAGGACAGAAAATATTTGCTGAAAGCTCAGTTTCCTCTGCAAGTCAAGTTCTAATGAAAAATGTACACAGGACACAGAAGCAGTATTTATTCATTTCTACTCTAGTTTCTAAATCCTGGGCAAAATTTTTTTCCCCTAACTCATAGAAATGTATACTGTCTTGGAAAAAAATTTTAAATGATGGTCTCTTGCAGAATTTCTCAAAGGACTGAAATTTTGTGTGGGCATTTTCTTAGGTTTTAGACGAGAGCAAATTGACAGTGAAAAATTTTAGGTGTTAGATGTATTTGTTCAGCTCCTTATTAAAAATGTAATGTGCTCTGGTCAGGGGTTGTGGTCCAATGGGAGGAGGCTCTGTGCGTGTCTTGTGTATGGAGGCCACTTGGGTCACCAGGTGCCACCATCCCGTCACGCTTCCATGGCAACTTGCACTTTCTCATTGTCCTGTGACCACTTGGGATGGTCTGCACTGATCTAGTGTCTGTTGTCCCTGTGAGGCCTGCGAGGCGGGGCTGCCGATGCTGCCACAGAGAGGAGCCTCACATTTTCAGGCCCTGCTGTCTTTGCCCCTGCTGACCTGGCCAACAGATGGGCCATTTCCTTGCTGTGTGACCTGAGTGTGACTTTGATGCTCTGTCCTCCACCTGTAATGTCAGGGGTGACAGTGTCCTCTACTCCATAAGGTCCCTATGGGCTTAAGAAGGTGTTGCCCACAAACCACCCTAGACACCATGAGTCCAGCCACAGGCACCAGTGATGTGCCAGCGGGCTGTGGTCCCGGAGCAGCTTGGCCCAGCTGAGGGGCGGGAGTGGAGCTGCCCACCCACACAGGGCACCTTGAGGCCATTCAAGCCCCACAGACAGGTCAAGGCCTCTTGCAAACGGCCTATTGGGGATACCTTGGAGGGCTCAGGACTGGGGATGTGTCCTGAAACACAGCAGAGGACCGCACGGCAGGTGGAGCATCACTGCCTGGGTGCCGCTTGGTCGGTTAGAGATGCTGATGGAAGCCCTACCACAGGGCCACATCTGCTCACCGCTCACGGAGAGCAAGCCCACTCATGGGGGTCCCCGAGGACCCTGAACACCAGTCTCTGGGATCGGGGTGTCTGCAAGTGGCAGTGGGTGGGGGCGTGGAGGGGAGGCCTGGGAACAGTGAAACTGATGTTCTTGCTTGCCTGGTCCTGTGCCCCTGTAGTGGGTGGTGTGGCTGCTGGGGGTGGTGGCTAGAATCCCTGTGTACCCATCTCCCGGTCCCAGTGCAGTCATCATCTCAAGGCCCTGATTAAGGGTAACGCATCTCACCCTGCAGCCCTGGGATAAAGTGCTGTCTGCAGGTAAACCCAGTCTTGGTTCAGACTTGGTTTCTTGGCTTCAAACCTCCACCCCCACCTACTCGCAGGGTCTATCCACAAGGGCGAAGGATGTGAGGGAGGCTCCGTGCAGCAGCTCACAGCACTGGGAACTGCAGGCAGGCGGGCAGAAGTCCTGTGGCATGGGGAACATGTGCTTATGCACACAGCACCCACAGCTGCGCTTTCCCAGGTGCTCTGTGAGACCAGTCTGTCTCAGGCTCTTGACCTCTCATCTTCCTGCCACTTGCTCCTACAACCCTGAGCATCCTTGGGAAGGGCAAGGGAGACCTTCCTGCACCTGCCTTAGTTCCAACATTTTCACTCCTTTCTTTGCAGGAAGTGGGCTTTGGGCCTCTGTGTTCCAGTTTCAGAGGGAAAGTTGGCTGCTCTGTGTTCGCAGGGGTCCAGAAAAGTCTTTACAAGTCGTCTCAGGAGTCTGGAAAGGTCTTTTGGGTGGGGGGGTAGAGGGCATAGGTGGCACTGTTCTGGATGGCACCTTTGTGAATTGAACCTCCGAGGAAACCACAGCACTGATTGCTCCGGCGGCCGCGGACCGCAGACCGAGAATAGAGCACTGACCACTTCCTGACAGGCGGTTTGACTGCTGGGGCCAAGCAGGGGGCAGCTGCAGACAGAGGACTGGATCCGCCCAGGCCTCAGCCTGCACAGGACACTTGCTGACACCTGGGTTTCAGATTTCTGCACACACAGCAGGAAGGAAGATTCCAGGGCCCCTTCTCACCCACCTGGTGGCTCAGATGGTAAAGAATCTGCCTGTCAATGCCAGAGACTCAGGTTCGACCCCTGGGTTGGGAAGATTTCCTAGAGGAGGGAATGGCTACCCAATCTAGTATTCTTGCCTGGGAAGTCCCATGGACAGAGGAGCCTGTCGGGCTGCAGACCATGGGGGTCGCAAAGAATTGGATATGACTGAGCTACTAATACTTTCTCACCCACACTGTGCAGCTCCTATTCCAATGAAGAAGGAGGCAGCCTGGGTGCATGTAAAGAAACCTCCAGTGACTGTTCCCTTGTCACGAATGCGTGTCTCCTCTCCGGTCCTTTCTGTTCAGATGGTGAGTAGGTGTGTAGGACACAGGAGCTATGCCCTGCTGCTTGCCTGTGTCTGCTGCATGCCTGGCACACCTGGGGAAGGGCGCCCTCAAGCGCAGCAGAACCAGAGCGCTCCTGCCCTGACACCTGGAAGCACTGAACTGGGGCTCTGAGCCATCAGGTTCACTGGAGATGGGCCTCACTTCTCAGCAGCCTCTGCTCCTGTTGCGGGGGTGGTCCTTTCCCAGCACTGAGAATGCTGTCCTGGGAAGGGGAGAGACTCCAGCCCCTGGAGGAGGAGAAGGTGGTGAGAGGGTCCCTGAGTTTGGCTCCCAGGTCCACTTCCTTTTCTACTGTTTGACAGCACAGAGCAGTTAGGCATGAAAACCCAAAACTGCTTGCTTCCTAATGAAGACAATTCAGATCACATTGGCTGTGGAAATCCATGCTTATGAGTGGGTACTGTCCCCATTCCCCATGATGGATCACCCGTCAGGCTTCCGAGCCCCGGGCGTGTCCCCTGCGGGAAGCGTCTGAGCAGCAAGCATTCTTTGTGAGTGAGACAGGAGCATTGTCAGGAGCATAACTAGGCTTACAAACACCTGCTCGCCCTCCCACATCCTGCATGCAGGTACAAGTGCAGTTTTCAGCAGAGACAGGTCTATTTCCCAACAGCTCCAACAGGTAAAAACTGGCAGAAGTTCCTGGCATCCACACGCCCCCTAATTGTCCTTCTAGCTGATACCTGTTCTGAGTCGCTCTAGGTGGATTTAGGATAAAGCCGTCCTGTGATTCTCCAACTGCGAAGCATTCCACGGGCCTTGCCTTTAAGCTCCGTGGTTGCACAGACGGTACAGAGGGGCTCAGAGGATCACAGGCCAAGTCGGAGGAGGGCTGCCTGGCTGTGTCGGCAGCTGATGCGCTGAGTGAACAGGTGTATGTAAAGGTGGCTCCGCCTCCCAGCAGACAGTGCCCTCCGGGGACCTGCAGGTCACAGCACGCAGCCAGGGTTTCCAGAGTGAGGTGTAAAATTCCAAAGGTTTGGGTTCGGTTCAGATAAGCACCCACACGTTTGCCTCTTTGGTTGAAACCTGCCTAAAACGTCTCAAACGGCCTGTTAAGTTGGGCTGGGAATCTTGAGCAGCTCCCTGTCTCCTGAGGCTTTCGGCGCTTCCTGGAAGAAAGTCAGCGTAGATTAGTGTTTCCAAGTCTGAGCCCAAGATGCAGAAGTCTCGGAAGCTAACTTTCCATTGTTTTGTGTCCTGAGGCCATACTCCCTGCAGGAGCTGGGGTGCTCTGGAGAGGAAGTCGGAGCTCAGGCCTGAAGCTCCTGGCTAGGCTGATAGTGGGGGGTGCCTTTGCTTCCCACATCTGAGTGATTATTTTCACTCTGAGAAAGGGAAAGTGCAGCCTGGTTGTGGCCCCCTAAATTGGTGCTGGGGGCCCTTCTCTAGGAGGCGTAGGGTGATGGGGCTGGCCTGGGAACCAGGTGGATTCCCTGGAGACCCAGCACCTCTGGATAGCTAGAGAGGACGGCTCGACCGGCCACTGACTGCAGGCCCAAGCAGCACTGCCCAAGCCCTGTCCCCAGCTTCTAGGGATTACAGAAGGGGAGCGAGTGGCTCCAGGAAGAGCAGCTCCACTGGGCTCAGCCTCCTGCCCCCCTGAGACCCGAGAGGTGCAGGGCTCTGGGTGAACTGGCCCATGTCCTGCCTTCTCTGCCATGAGCAGGCTCTGCACCCTGGGGTGGTCCCTGCCTGTTTCTTGTCCTCACCTTCCCCTGATTGTCATGGTGGACAAGAACTGGTCAGCAGGCCCTCTGACTGTTTCCTGGGCGTCCTCAGAGCTGTCTTTGTATCACTCACTCGAATACAGCAATTTGGAAAGATTTCCCTGGAGTCTTTCCTGCCTGGTCCAGTTTTTCTCAGGCCTCTGCAGAAGGGTCTGCTGGCCCTGTAGGGAGGCATGGCACTGCCATGGAGGGCAGGTGGCATGTCCCCCCCACCCCCCATGTGGAGCGGGACCTGGGGTGGACCAGAGACAGGGGTCTTCACTGCCTCCTGGGAGACACTGGCTTTCCCACAGTCCTGGGTTCCTGGCTGTGGACAGACAGTGGATCTGAGAAGCATTTCCTACCTGAGGACAGGTTACATCTGGGTCCAGGGCTGCGGCACAGTGGAGGTGGTGGTTTGGTTCTTGTTGTTCAGTGGCTCCCTTGTGTCCGACTCTGTGACCCCATGGACTGTAGCACACCAGGCTCCTCTGTCCATGGGATTGTCCAGGCAAGAATACTGGAGTGGGTTGCCGTTTCCTTCTCCAGGGGATCTTCCCGACCTAGGGATCGAACCTACGTCTTCTGCCTTGGCAGGCGGGTTCTTTCCGGTTGAGGCACTGGGGGTGGCCCTCTATAGGTTTTGGTCGATAACTGTCTGTCAGAGTAACGACATCTGACTCTTGCTGGTGTGGACTTACAGCCTGTCTCATTTTGAGTCTGTGGTTAAATGGGTGAGCCTGGACCTGCTTGCCATTCCCACGTTGCTGGGGTCCACAGGTTGGGGGTGGCTGGGTTGGGATGGCACTGCCCGAACCCCCTCGATTTCTAAAGCCTTTTGTTTAGTTTCACACATGGGTCTGTGCTGAGGCAGCCAGAGCAGAGTCTCACTTCTTTTTGCTGGAGAATAAAAAGGGCTGACATCTCGTGTTTATTATTGTGGAATTTTTCTCAGCGAAGCTGAAGAAATACATCAAGATAGTTTGTTCTCAGGGGACGGAGTTCAGACATTTCATAACATATAAATAATTGTCTTTAACATGAGCTACTTATTCTATGTCTTCTTTGTTTATGGGGAATTTTCCTTATTGAATGATAAGATGACTAACAGTCTGTGGGCTCGATGTCCAATTCTGGATTCTTGACCTCACCTCCTGTGTCTGGGGGCTGAGAAAATTCCTGGGACGTGGTGACGAGATCTTTGCTAAGCCCCCTGTGTGCTTGCCCCACACCAAGGGTCCCTGGTTAGGACAGGCTGGCTATGCCCACGTGGGCAGGCCCTCAGCATGTCTGGCCCCTGATCTCGGGTAACAGCTATTTGCATGTGTAACTGGAATTTGAAAGCGGAAGGGTCCTGTGGAGTATGAGGCTATGAATTATTTTCTCCTGGAGAACTTTCACCCCAGGTCTACTGAAACTTGCTGGCCATTCACAGAACCCTGGACTTTGTGGAAAAGCACTGTGCTGGGCCTAGAGGTGCGTTTGTCGGGACCAGCAGAGTCTCTCTTGTCAGAAGCAGGCTGCTTCCCCGGAAGTCACATGTTCTCTGGAAACACGGGGTGTCTCTGTGAGTCAGCAACTTAGCAAAAGTTGTGATTTAATTTAACTATGCTGATTTTGGTTACCCTGCCCACACAAAGTGAACATTTTCTGAGCTATGAAACGAAATTAGAGGCAATTTCCTCTTTGTCTTATTTCATTAACATTTCAGACTCAAATTTGGCCCTGAGGGAGGGTGTGCTAAAGGCAGCGCTTTGGGCACAAGGAACCCGGAGGCGCTTAGTGTTTACGCCTACAGACTCTGACATTACTCAGCCTGCTGTTTTACAATGTTCTGGAGCCATGGGCGCTCTGGGTCACCCCGCGGGGGGCCGGCTGCGCTAGCCCCTCTCGGGCTCTGGCCCCGCAAGGTCACCTGTCCCCGGCAGGCTCTGACTGCACCCCCCACCCTCTGGGGTCTCCTCCTTCCTCTCTTTGCTTCCTCAGTTTCACAGCATGTGTCGCCATCCAAGGGTAGAATTCTTGTCCTGTTCACTGCTCTATCCCCAGTCTCTAGGCAGTGCCCGGTACTTATTTATGAAGTGTCCACAATTAAATGAATTACCTGTAATGGCAATTCCTCTAAACGAGAGACCAAAGCCTCTGTTTTTTGCTTTTTTTTTTTTTAACTGAAACCCCACGTTTCCCCCTAGATTAGCTTCCTGTGTAGGACAGTCTTTGTCTCTTCTTTCTTTGGCGTTTAGTAGGCCTTTGATCTCAGTTCACCAGTAAAGAAGGAGAGCCCAGGAGTCAGAGTGCTGTTATCTCAGAGATAAGAGTAGTGAGCTGGAGAGGATGCATGGGAGGGGAACCTTGTGTGCAGCTGGTGAGGATGCAAGTGGTACAACCCCTGTGGAGACTGTGGAGGATCCTCCAAAACTAAAACTAGAGCTACTACGTGACCCAGCAATTCCACTCCTGGGTATTTCAGTTCAGTTTAGTTCAGTCGCTCAGTTGTGTCCGACTCTTTGTGACCCCATGAATCGCAGCACACCAGGCCTCCCTGTCCATCACCAACTCCCAGAGTTCACTCAGACTTAAGTCCATCGAGTTAGTGATGCCATCCAGCCATCTCATCCTCTGTCGATACCTTCTCCTCCTGCCCCCAATCCTTCCCAGCATCAGAGTCTTTTCCAATGAGTCAACTCTTTGCATGAGGTGGCCAAAGTACAGGAGTTTCAGCTTTAGCATTATTCCTTCCAAAGAAATCCCAGGGTTGATCTCCTTCAGAATGGACTGGTTGGATCTCCTTGCAGTCCAAGGGACTCTCAAGAGTCTTCTTCAACACCACAGTTCAAAAGCATCAGTTCTTCGGCACTCAGCCTTCTTTACTGTTCAACTCTCACATCCATACATGACCACTGGAAAAATCA
This sequence comes from Nanger dama, assembly GCA_917880005.1. Classification (NCBI taxonomy): domain Eukaryota; kingdom Metazoa; phylum Chordata; class Mammalia; order Artiodactyla; family Bovidae; genus Nanger; species Nanger dama. The sequence goes on from CAKJTW010000075.1 coordinate 4,699,666, forward strand.
TAGCCTTGACTAGATGGACCTTAGTTGGCAAAGTAATGTCTCTGCTTTTGAATATGCTAGCTAGGTTGATCATAGCTTTCCTTCCAAGGAGTAAGTGTCTTTTAATTTCATGGCTGCAATCACCATCTGCAGTGATTTTGGAGCCCCCAAAAATAAAGTCTGACACTGTTTCCACTGTTTCTCCATCTATTTCCCATGAAGTGATGGGACCGGATGCCATGATCTTCATTTTCTGAATGTTGAGCTTTAAGCCAACTTTTTTCACTCTCCTCTTTCACTTTCATCAAGAGGCTTTTGAGTTCCTCTTCACTTTCTGCCGTAAGGGTGGTGTCATCTGCATATGTGAGGTTATTGATAATTCTCCTGGCAATCTTGAATCCAGCTTGTGCTTCTTCCAGTCCAGCGTTTCTCATGATGTACTCTGCATATAAGTTAAATAAGCAGGGTGACAATATACAGCCTTGACGTACTCCTTACCCAAAGGAAAGAAAACACTCACTTGAAAATGTATCAGTACCTCCATGGCCATTGTAGCATCGTTTAGAAGTCAAGACCGGGAAACAACCTGTCGTGTCGTGTCGTAGGTGATGTATTGCTGCAGAAAATGTGGTTATGTGAGCAATGGAATAGTACTCAGCCACAAAAAATTGTGAAATCTTGCCATTTGCAACAACATGGTTGGAGTAGGAAGCCATTATGCTATGACCTCACTTACATATGGAATCTAAAAGAAACCAAAAACAAACTCCACCCGCCCCCCAAATAAATTAAAAACCCGAAAAACCAAGCTGATAGAAAAAGAGCTGAGATTTGTGGTTATCAGAGATGGGGGTGGAGGAGGAGGAAAGTGGTCAAAATGTACAAGCTTCCAGTTACAAGAAGAATAAGGACTAGGCATGTGATCTAGAGACTACAGTTAATGCTCCTCCCAAGGAGAAAGTATTTCTTCTTTCTCTTTGTATCTATATGAAATGACAGACATTAAGCAATTGTTAATTGTTTCATAATATACGTTCCTCATATCATTACACTGTGTACCTTCACCTTAGTTAGTTGAGTGTTGCTTATCAGTCCTAAAACTGGAAAAAAGAAGATGAGTATAACAAGGCTTTGTAACCCTCTTTTAACCTCTCAACACATGCTAAAAAGCATTTCCATCACACAAAATTCAACTGTGTCTCTGTACAATAACAATAAACAATCTGCAAAGGAAATTAAGAAAGTTCCATGTATAAAAGCATCAGCAAGAATACAATTACTTGTGGAAAAACTTAACCAAGGGGATGAAAGACTTGTCCATTGAAAACTACAAAATATCACTGGTGGAAGTTAAAGAAGTGGGAAATAAGTGGGAAGATTCTATGTTCGTGAATCAGGAGACAATATTATTACAGTAGCAATTTATTATTAACAAGTTGAATAAAATATGTCTATTCTACCCAAAGTATGTAATGCAATCTCTTCAAACTCTTAATAACTTTGCAGAATGAAGAAACAAAATGTGGTTTATATATTTGCTGAACTATTGTACAGCCATAAAAAGAATGAAATCCTGACATGTACTATCATATAGATGAAGGCTGAAGACATTCTGTTGGATGAAATAAGCTGATATTTGTACAAAAGCGCAAGTATTATATGACTTCATTTATAGGAGATATGTGAGGAGGGAATGAAAACCCACTCCAGTATTCTTGCTTGGAGAATTCCATGGGCAGAGAAGCCTGGTAGGCTACAGTCCATGGGGTCACAAGAGTTGGACATGACTAACACACACACACACACACACACACACACACACACACACCCCACACCCACACACCCACACACACACAGGAGATATGTAGGAAAGACAAACTCACAAAGATAGAAAGTGCAGGGTGAGTGCCCGAGGCTAGACAAGGAAGCGGGGAGCTTGTGTTTAACGGGGAAGGAGCTTCAGTTTGGGAAGCTGAGGAAATTCTGCCAAGGGTGGCAGGGATGGCTGTACCAGTGTGAGTATGCCTGATGCCACCGAGCTGTGCTCTTAGAAACTGTATATCTGATGTGATGTGTGTTTCACCACAATTAGAAAGCAATCGTCTTGTCCCTGCATGGGAACTTCAGGACTGCTGGGAAGTGGGTCCACATGGAGCCTGGCACTCCGGGCTGGGGGAGGCCCCAGGCTTTTGGAACCGCTGGCTGTTCTAAATAAAGCAGATTCACTCAGGGGAAAAAATGAGCTGCAATGGCAGAAAATTTTCCTGAACACACGATTATTGTATTAAATTCCCCCGAACTCTGAGCTCCTATTACGAGAGTCCTTTGCCCACGTCTGGAACTCTGTCTTGTGGTCAAAGGGGAAAATTTTGTTAAATCTTTGAGGATAGAGATTGAACATAGGGAGAGAGAGGCCAATTTTTAAGAAGTGTCTCAATTCACTTAATGAGTCTCTAGCTGTTCCTGACCCTCAGAGAGACTGAGCAGAAATTGCCTGTGGCTTTGGCGGAGACCCCTCTTTCCTGGGGGGCTCCCCATTTTAAACCATGCAGCTTCAAGGTTGCAAAGTGGGCAGGGCTTATTAACACCCCGGTGACAGCCACATCTGAGTGACTGATTCTTCTTCTGTGATGAAAACGTCAGCCTGTTATTACACGGGGCTCCGTGGGGGGATTGGAAGTGCTTCTCAGAAGGGAAGTGCTTCCAGCCCGGCTTCAGAGCCCGTTCCCATGTCCTTGCTGGAAACCTTCCGGAAACCACATTCCTTTTCGGTCCCGCTGAGCAACGTGAGCTCGCCCAGCCAGGCTTCCCAGACCACCTCATCAGCAGCCTGGGAACGGAATGTGACCAGGAGGGTTAGCTTGCTGGCTGGGGCTCCCGTCCAGGCTGGGCTGCAGGGAGGGTTTCTTTTGCTGAGAGTAGCATGTCAGGCCCGGCCTATCTCAAAAGATACAGACTCTCCAATGAATCAAAGGATTTGAACTGTCTAATCTGGGGACGACGGCCTGGACTGAGGATGACTCAGCTCTCACAGTGGCTGGAGTCAGCCTGGGTTTTAGGGGAGGGGCACTTGACAAGGGTCAGAAAAACCCACAGGACTCTCCTATCACTTTTGGAGATGGCCAGACTCAAGCAAAGAACTGAGAAGAGTGAGGTGATGACTTCATGTTTTAAAATAGAAAAGGGAGAAAAAGAATAGAAACAAGGAGGGATTTTGAATATTCTATGATTGCTGGTAATGAGTTTGTTTGCTTTAAATAATGCAGGAAAGTAGGTCTCCATGGTGCCCACATCCCAGGAGGAGGGGCTGGGTGGGAGAGCCTCTGACTCTGGCTTGTTCTCATTTACCTCAGTGCACCTGGGTGACTTTGATAAGATGGGGGAAGAATAGTTTCAAGAGGAGTGGTCTCTGAAGTTCACAGATGCCAAAGGCTTCATTTTTTCAGATGTGTATTTGATCCAACTGCTGGACGGTGTCAATGACAACTGTTTCTCTCTGGACTAAATCTGTGAACTGAAATCATGTTAGTTGTCAAAGATTTCTAGCTTAGAAATCATGGAGAGACCCCCTCAGGCCTGACATCCCCACTATGGTTGGTATTCTGACTTTATGAGCTGATTCTTAGAGAAACACCTGGAGACAGACAGACGACTGTAGGGTGACCAAGTCAGGTATCTGCTGGAAGGATGATGGAGAGTCCCTCAGGTCTGCGTTATGCCTCTCCAGACCTCACTAAGAGGTTCCTGGACGTGTGGACTCCATGCCACAAGGGGCCTGTCACGAGGTCTTGAGGAACAACCAGAGCTCAAGCCATGGTGTGGGACCGGGTGGGCTTGCAGCTTATTTTGGCCCCTGTTTGGGAGTCCCTCCCTTCCCTCATGGTCCCCCACCCACCTGTGGCCTGTGAGTAACTGAGTCGACTGGGGCACAGATGCTGGGAAGTTCTCGGGGAGAGAATGTGTCCGAGAATGTGGATCCAGTAGGGGTGTTCTGGGGAACAAAGCAACAATATGGGACATGAAGGTGCAAACCCAAGGACGTCAGGACACCGGCTTGTTTGGACCCTAAAGTTGGGACCAGGTCCCTGAACCGTCTCTGGCAGCGTCTCAGGCAGGAAGATGCCTCTGGGAAGCACAAGTAAGGATTTACACCCAGAATTAAAATGAGCAGTGTTCCTTCCCTGTGACTCCCTTGTCCCTCCGAGGCCAAGATGGTCTCTGATGCCTGCCTCTGCCCTCTGACCGTCCCCAAGTCCGAGGCACCTGTTGGTGCGAACACACACTGGGTCGACCTGACTGGGACTCCTGCAGGCAGAGGACTGGGGGCCCCAGGAGGGGCCTTGACTGTCACAGCGCCCTTTACGGGGGTGACACCCAGCTGCTCCCCCAACCCCGGCTTCCTTAGCCCCCACCCACCTTCAGCCTGGACATGTGGTGAGTTTCTTTCTTTTTTTTTTTACAGAAAGGAGATACACAATCTTTTTCTTTTAGTGTTTACACATAATATCTACAGAATTTATCTTTCTGTCTTAAATGACTTAAAAACAAAGCAGCTGTTCCCTGGGTGCCCTCTTGGGTTGTTGTTCCTCACTCTGGTTTCCTTCACCAGAAGGATCTCTAGGCCACTCAGCGTGCGTCCTTGCTGTTTTTGTATTGAGCAGATGAGGGTGCATCTTAGAGAGAGAGAGAGGAAGAAGAAAAGAAAGAAAGGGAGAACATAGGGAGGAAGCTTCCAGATTCAGAAAATAGCTGAGTCCTGAATCCTTCTCACTCCCCTGGTCCCTGTGGATCCATCACATACGTGAGATGGTGATGCTTAGATCTCTCATGATTTCCTGGAAAACCAAGGGGCATCCCTGCTAAGGTCCCCTCCCATGAAAGACAGCCCTGATGTCCCTGCTGGCCGTGAGCACTGTCTCTGCATGTGAAAAGTCAATCAGAGAAAAACAAGCACTGTGTGATCTCATGTGTACATGGAATCTAAAACATACAGCAAATAAGAGAACATAACAAAACAAGCAGATTCTCAGACATAGGGAATAAACTCGTGGTTCTCAGCAGGGAGGTTGGGGGTGGGTGACCTAGGGGTGGGGGATTAAGAAGTACAAACAACTGTGACTACCATAAACAAGCTACACAGACATGTGGTACAACGTGGGGAATACAGCCAGTATTTTATAATAACTATAAACGGAGTAAAATCATTAAATATTGTAAATCACTATCTTGTCCACCTGTAACTTGTATAATATTGTACATCAACTACACTTCAGTGAAAACGACTCACACCCTCAGTTCCTCAACCCTCAGGAGGTATGGAGCCCAGGCTTCATGGGACGAACATGGGCGATATGGGGCTGGGAGAGGCTGAGATGAAAGGAAAACGAACAGGAGATTCTAGCACAAAGACCTGTTCCCAAGTCCCATTGCAGGAAAATAGCCCAGTTCATGAGAGTTCTGAGCCTGCTTCCTCCCATATTTATCTTGGCCAGACACCAGCCCTCGTCTCTGCAGAGACTGGGGGAAACTGGGGGACCCCCATTCATGGCTGAGGCCATCTGATGCCTGAGCCCTACCTGGCACAGCCTTCATTCACAGCTCATGAAGCAATTTCTTCCATGTTCAATATTTTCATTTCGTGGTTCTTGAAAATGAAGTATGTTTTAATATAATTCCAGGCCTCAAATTCAACAGATATGTTCTCAATCAGCAATGAAGGGATTTGATTCTCTGTCGAGCTGCTTGTAAACAATGTAAAAAATTCAACTTCTTTCTCTCGAAGGGTGGCAATTAAAGCATTGCTCCTAGGAATTCACCGAGCTGTCTTATTTACCACGATTGTAAAGTGCCCAGAAGTGCTGTGTTGAACCAAAAGAAAAAAAAATATTGTATCTTTGAAAGGTTTTTATACGTGATGCAACCTCATTCCAACTGACCATCTCAAGCCCCCTGAAGTGTGGGTAGCAAACTGCATTTCTATGAAACTATTATAAATGGGGCAGTGAGTCAGGGAGAGACTAAAAGAATGTTCCTAAAGTCACATAGCAGGAGCTTTGCACTAGAATTTCCTGCTTCATCTCACATACTTCAAGCCCAAGGGGAGCCCTAACCCCCAGCACACACACGATATGTGCAGAGGAAGTTTCATCTATAAATACAACCTTTAGAATATTCCTCTCAGTTTTGAGTTTCTGTGTTTTTGCTGCCAAACAACATAGCGGTCAGCGGATAGAGAGTATTGGTGACCAGAAGGCTGATTCCAGTCCTGTGAGGCTGCCCTGCACGTACTGGGGTGTGGCCAGGACTGGTCACTCTGCCTGGCTCAGACTGCCTGAGGATCAGGGTCAGCTCATAGGGGAGGCATGGACATCCACACCTGCAAACCCGTGGTTCATGCTGAGAGGCTGTCCTCTGACCTGGGTGACAGCAGTGTCTGCGGGGGCCCTGGAGGATCTGGCATCGTGGGGGAGGGGCTGGGCAGGGCACACATGCTTCTGCCCAAGGGCCGGCTCAGGAGCCCTCATGTCCCAGGGGGTGCTGGCCCACCCTGCTCCGGTCCCAGACTTCATCCCCTTGTGAGCAGAAGGAGGGTTAGAGATGATGGGAGGGGGCAACCCCGGCCTCAGCGAGGCTGCTGCATGACCAGAGGACTGGGCAGGCTGAGTGGGAGTCTTGTAGGGGAGGCCAGATGATGGGAGTTGGGGTCTGACCATGCTTGGTAAGAGTCTCAGCTTTGGGAGAGATCAAAGTCCAGCAGGGCTGGGCCACTGTGGCCCCCCGGTGGCCCTTCCAGCACTGATCTTGCTAACCCTGCAAGGCCAGCCATGGACCTGAGACCCACGTGGAGGCTCTGCTTGCGGTCAATGCTGACAGCAGAGCTGGGACCCTCCCTGGGAGCACAAAGAGGCCCAGGATTGGGGATTGGAGTGGGGAAGAGGATGGTCCAGCTTTCCTTCTTGGTGCCCGAAGGGCTTTGGGGCTGTGCTCTGGTCTGTAAACTTGAGCTCAGAGGCGGACGCAGCCCTGGGCACCCCCATCTTGCCCTGCAAGTGCAGGTGCAGACACAGATGGACGTGGTGACAGAAGAAACACTTCCTTTCCTCCCCACATAGACCACCCCCCCATCAAGACAAAACACATCTGTGAAAATCACACACCTGTAACTCTCCGTGAGCACTGGCAGAGGTGACCGTGGCCTGAGGGTGAGTTCACAGTTTCCTGGGCTCCTGTCTGGAGGGCCTGGCCCCCAACGAGGGTCCACCAGGCTCCTGACCCGGTCAGCTGGCCTAGCAGCTGCTTCTGGGCCTCGAAGTCTTGGCCACCATGCTGGTCCCGCTCTGGGAGCTATGAGGCCAGGGAAGGTCAGGTGGGAGGGGTGGCCCATCCCTGTGCTGGGGGGCACCCTGGTCTCGGCCTGCCAGGTGCTGACAGCACCCCAGCCCTGGTGGGACCACAGACATCCCCACACTTTGCTAACGTGCCTAGGGCCAAATCACCCACAATCGAGAGCTTGTGTCCAGAGTCTGGGGTCCTTGGCCTCTCCAGGTTTGGGGCTGGGGTCAGTTTGGGTGTGCAGGGGGTGGGAAGGGCGCAGGCCTATATTTTATCACAAACAGAATCCATGGCCCTGTGCTGACTGCATAGTTGTCCACGTCTAAAGACAGCTAACCCAGTGCTTCAACAGGGACCTTGTGTACACACAGGCCTGTGGGACGCTGTTTTCCCCTGATATGTACAAATGTGGGTAAACCCTTTCCTGAGTTGCCCCCAACCCCCAGAAAGAAAGAGGAGGATGCGTCCATGCATATGTCTGTGTGTCCACGTGTGTGTCTGTGATTCTGTGTGTCTGTGTCCATGTGTGTGTTTGTGTCCATGTGCGTGTCTGTGGTTCTATGTGTCTCTGTGTGTGTGTGTCCATGTGTATGTACGTGGTTCTGTGTGTCGGTGTCCCTGTGTGTCTGTGTGTCCATGTGTGTATGTGGTTCCATGTGTCTGTGTGCCCATGTATGTGTCTGTGGTTCTGTGTGTCTGTGTCCATGTGTGTGTCCCCATGTGTGTGTGTGGTTCCATGTGTCTGTGTGTCCAAGTGTGTGTCTATGTCCATGTGTGTGTCTGTGTGTCCATGTGTGTGTATGTAGTTCCATGTGTCTGTGTCCATGTGTGTCTGTGGTTCTATGTGTTTGTGTCCATGAGTGTGTCCATGTGTGTATCTGTGGTTCCATGTTTTTGTGTCCCTGTGTATGTGTGTGGTTCCATGTGTCTGTGTGTCCATGTGTATGTCTTTGGTTCCATGTGTCTGTGGTTCTGTGTGTTCGTATCCATGTGTGTGTCCATGTGTGTATACGTGTGTGCATGTCTGGACTTGGTTGTGTTGGTCCTGGGTGGGCCCTCCTGCCCTCTGGATCCAGAACAGAGAAGAGCATTAGGGGAACCACACGTAATGTAACGGCCGCTGGAGCTGCTTTGTGAAGCTGATTTCAAATGGGTTGTTTTGAATCTACAAGTTCATTCAAATCCAATCACAGCAAATTCATAGATTGTGATGTCATGCAATTGAAACCAAAAAAGGGCTGTGGGTATGCTTTCTGCCAGACGCACTTCTGGCTCCAGGAAACCCCTCCCACCAGCTTCCTGGCTCTGCTCTCAGCTTGGGCTGAGGCTCTGCATTGAGCTTCAACTCCCTAGACAGTTCTTCTTTATTTAGCAGCCCTTGCACCCAAGGCAGCCCTTCATGACTGCTTCTCACACTGATAACATGAATTTATTTTCACACTAAAAGGGAATGTCTCCTTCCGATTGCACACACACCCACGTTGTCTGGGGGCGGTGGTGTTGGGGGGGCTGGGTAGAGCAGGAACTCGATGACCTGGCTCACTGCTGTGGTTCTAAAGGCTTTCTTAGCCCATGGGAGTGTGGCGGGGGTGGGGTGCAGAAGGTCTCTGTCCACTGTGAGAGCCTCCTCCCACCCCCCGTCCCAGCCTGGTCCCCTCCACGGATGACAGGCCTCTTCCCATCACCGTGGATGGGGCTTGATTTTAGTGGCCCAGCATCGGCCTTGGAGGCAGCTAAAGCAAGGATGTAAGGGAAGTTTGTCTGGGGGGCCCTCTGGGTCTCAGGCTGTTTTGCTACAGGAAGGGCACGTTGAACCCTGGGGATGGGAGGGTGTGCACCCCATACCCCTGAGTGTACAACTCCACCTGAGTCTGCTCTGCCCTCTGCAGACAGGCCACCCTGTCTCGGGCCTGCCTCAGGACTGGGGACACAGCTGATGTCTAGTATTTCCTGTCCAGAGAAAACCTGGACCTGCCTTCCCTGGTGTGACTCTAAAGGACACCAACGTGTGTGTGTGTGAACTCAAACCACCAGACTCATGGGTGAAACCTCCCATGCGGGTGTGTGAGCTCAACCACCAGACCCCTAGGTGGAACCTCATGATTCCATTAAAGCAGCAACAGAGAAGTGACTTAGGAGCTGGACCCACTTCACCTGGGCCTAAGGGTGGACACCAGTGAGCTGAGTTCCCAAGAGGCCCAGCTGCACCCACTGGGCCTTGCTGCCTGGACCCCGGGCCGGATGTCCCAGGTCGTCGCTGTTTCTGAGCTCCTGCTCCAGTGCTGGCCATCTGCGCTACAAGGTCCTATCCACGTTCTCCCCTCAGCACGACCTCCTGGACGGGTGACTCCCTGGGCTGTGCCTCCACACACAGTTCTCAAGACTGATGACAGACTGGAAGACGTGCTTGTGAAGTTCTGTTGAGAAGAGAGTGAAGAAACAAACAAGGATGAGTCCCTCCAGAGAGAGAGCCGTCCTGACTGTTTGAAGAGCCATTGAGACTGGCCAGTCCCGAGCATGGTGGGCCTGGGGTGGGGCAGGGAGGACTTCAAAATATAAGACCACACTCCGGATGACAGCATGTAGTCCAATCAGAGTGCATCCTTTGTCTTCTCTTTCTCCACCACTCCTGTTTTCCAGCCTCATCCAGCAGAAGAGATGATGCTCAGCCTGCCGAGAGCTCAGCTTTATCTAAGGGACAGCTGCCGAGGAGCATACCACGGTCCCTGAGAGGCCCTCCCTGAACACTGTGTAGTCTGTGACAAAGTCACGTGTAGACTCGTCCACGCCTGACGTTGTGTGGCCCCTCACATATCTGATGTCGGCGTCAGCTGCCCCCGGGACAGGAGTTGGTAGTCACAGCCCCGGGGACACACAGTGCCAAGACCTGCGGCTCTGGAAACTTATTCGTTTGTTTTCCAGGCTGAAAGCCCCTCTCTCCACCTGGGAGGCCAAGCAGCGTCCAGCAAGGGCTATTTGCAGGGCTGGGCCTGTTGGGAGAGCAGCAAGCAATGATGGGGGCCAGGGAAGGTAGAGGCAGATGACTCTCATCTGTAGTTCCCCGCTGGTGGGAGGACAAGGCCCAGCTCTGGGAGTTGCGGGGGGCGGGTGGGGGTGCCTTCGGAACACACTCTCTTCAGGGAAGTGGGGTGATCATCCTGGAGATGCACACTGGCTGGAGTGGTCCTGCCTTGGTGACCCTGGAGGCAGAGGAGGTGGGAGGGGAAGGAGAAGAGTCTTCAGGGGGTCCATGGGTTTCACTAGGCTGAGAAGAGACCAAAAGTGATGGGAGAGACAAGGGCAGAGAGCCTGAGGGCAGGTCTGGAGTATGCAGAGCCCCTAAGACACAGGAGCCCCAGCAGCAGGATGAGGATGGGGTCCTTGGAATGAAGACCAGCTGCTCACCAACGATTGGGAGTGGACCGGGGACCTCTGGGGAGGCTAGCGGTCTCTGGAAGCTAGGTGTCCATGGAGAGGCTGGCAGTGGGGGCGGGGGTCCCTGGGAAGAGTGATAGATTTGTTTGGATTTTTAGGGCTTGCCTAGAATTTACCTGCCAGAGACCAAGGGGGAGCTTAAGCTTCCATCTGGGAGTCAGCATCCATAGAAGGATCACCATGCAGGACAAGACCTCAGAGAGGTTGTCTCCAGAGCACAGAATCCTCCCACCCCAGGACACAGAGTACCCCTCAGGACACAGATTCCCCCCAGGACACAGATTCCCGGCCCCCACCCCCCAGACACAGAGTCCTGCCCCCCAGGACACAGAGACTCCCCAGGACACAGAGACTCCAAGACACAGATTCCCCCCAGGACACAGACTCCCCCCCTCACTCCCAGAACACAGATTTCTCCCCCAGGACACAGATTCCCGCCCCCACAGGACACAGAGTCCTCCCCCCAGGACACAGAAACTCCCCAGGACACAGATTCCGCCCCACAGGACAGAATCCTCCCCACCCCAGGAAACAGAGCTCCCCAGGACACAGAGACCTTCCCCCAGGACACAGAGTGCCCCCCACCACCCAGGACACAAGATTCCCCCCTCCCCAGGACACAGGAGTCCTCCCCCAGGACACAGAGTTCCCCCAGATGTCAGAGTCCACCCCCAGGACACAGAGGCCCCCAGGACACAGAGTCCCTCACAGAGTTCCCCTCTAGATCACAGAGTCCCCCAGATCACAGAGTGAGCCTCCCCTTTAGATCACAGAGTCTCCCCACCAGGAAGCAGAGTCCCCCTGGACACAGTTCCCACCCAGGACACAGAGTCCACCCAGCACACAGAGTCCCCCTAGGGCACACAGCCCCTTGTTGCCCCCCTGACAGAGACTCCCTGGAGGGGCATCAGGCTGCGGGTCGGCGTGGTGTTGGGGCTGTGGTGGCCGCATTTCAAGTGTGGGCAGGGCTGCCGCCCAGAGGTCTGTGCTGGAAGTCAGGGCAGACCCCTGAGAACAGGAGGGAGGTGAGTGGCTCTGAGCCTTGGGCCTGAGTCCAGGGAGAGGGCTGTCGAGGCCCTGCGTTTCCAATGATGATGAGCATGTCTCTGCAGCTGGAATAAAGCACTCGGGCCGGAAGAAACATCAAGAGCACAGCTTCATGTTTAAAATCTTCAGTATGAGCCGTTACACACAATGACGTGGAATAGGATAGTGTGAGGGGGCAGAGGCCAAGGTTGCAGACTCCGTCTCACCGACATTTGCAAAGAGGGGAGCGCAATGCTTTAAATGAAGGGCTGAGCCCTCCGGAAAGGGGTGTTGGCAGAGACAAAGGTGGGGTGACAGTGAGTTCCACACACAGACACACAGGGAGACACAATAGGAGCTGGCATGAGCTTCTAGCCACAGTGGGTGTCACGTTTTGAGTCCTGAGATCAAAGGGGACGCAGTCATCCCTCGGGGACCACAGGCTGTGGGCAAAGCCAGCCCAGCTGCCGAGGCAGGCGGAGCCCAGCTATAGATTCTCCCACAGGCTCTCCTGTAACCTTCCCGCTGATGGATGTCAGAGCTCTGAGATAAGAAGGGAAAGTCCTGCTGAATGAAGGATCTTTACTCCTTTGGTTTCCATCAAGGCACAGATAGAAGCAAGTTTCTTACTTTAACTTCTGGGGAAGTTTCTGGGTGCCCGGGACACACACATGGGGGAATGCTCTGAACTGAGGCCGGGGTGGGCGGGGGGGAAGAACATGTTCTTCATGATTCTATGAGAATTCTTCATTTCTTGTCTAGTTTAATGTTATTTTTAAAATAGTGCTTGTGGTTTAATCATTTTTTTTCTTGAGATCTTGCTACCAGATTTAAAAGTCTGCTGCTATGAGCCAAGATAATTTGCTCATGTAATTGTTTTTGAAACATATCTTATGCAAGACATTCTGTGCTGGTGAAGCTGAGCTGTGTATCTGCTGACTTGTGGCCAGGCACCAAGAAGGACCCCAGCTGATGAGCAAAGTTGCACCTTTGCCAGGGCTGGATCTCAGGCCATGTGGCCGTCCTCATGACTCAGAGGAGGTGGGACTCGACGCTAGTGGGCGGAGGGGCTGGCGGGGTGCCGACTCTCCGCTGCTGAGATAAGCAGTTCCTCTCTGGCTGGCAACATGTGTCCCTAGTCCCAGGGGAGGGGCCCAGCTTCCTCTCCAGCGGCCCCCTTCTCTTGCCCCGTTGCTTGAAGGCTGTTCCCTGGAAGAAGCTCTGTCCACCCTGGGCTTCTGCTGCAAAAAACACTGGGGCTTCAATCTGGAGAAGGGACAAAGGGACTGAGGCTGGGGAGGCGCCTGCAGACCCATCTCAGCTTGTGATACCCACGTTCCTGGAGCCGTGAATCCAGCAAAAGGCGGGGTGGGGGAAGATATTTTTAATCAGAATACCGTCAGGTTGAAAACAATGTTCAGCAAGTATGGCTACAGTGCGCTTGAAGTCGGTGGCTGATAGGAACTTGTGAGCTAAAGAAACTGGTTCCTGTTTCTTTTTCTTATAACTCAGCAGCGAGGACCATGTAGGCCGCCAGCGATCAGAAATAAATGTCTAACTTGGATTTTACACAATTGGGCCCTGCTCCACAGCACACTGCCTGCCCACTGGCTAGCCTGAGTCCTGCAACCCTCGCAGAGAGGTACCGACCGGAGATGGCTCTGGGGTCCCTCCAGGGCCGCCCTGGGAACGTGCTGGTTTGCAGGACCCCTGGTTAGCCAGCAGCCTCTCTTGCTGCCTGTTCACTGTATTCCAGAACAAAAGCGCATCTAGTTTTTTTTTTTTCCTGGGGCATTTTATTCTTTTATTCCTTCTGCTTCCCCTCTTTCTTTCTCTTGTTTTTACAATCTCCTTGTAATGACTAATTGGCAGTGTTTCCCAGCTTTTTTATGTTTCTCTTGCTCTGGTTACAAGTCGTACTAACCCAGCAGTATCCACAGGGACCAATAGACAGCCAACATTCCCAGTGATATACTGCGCTCCCTGTTCTTTAAAGTGTAGCACATTTACAGGGAAATGCACACGGCGCGGGGCCCACTCCCGGGGTCGCTGGCGTCGCGCTCGAGGTCCCTGCTCTACGCCCCGTGGGTGCGCCCCCTCCCTCACAGCCCCTCCCTTCGCGCCCCGTCCCTGTGCCTCCCTCAGCTCCCCCTTTCCGCTCACCCCCTCTCCTGCGACCTCTCCCTGCACGGCCCCCTCCCCGCGCACTCCCCCATGCAGCCACCTCCTAGCGCCCCCTCCCTGCTTGCGCGCCCCCCCCTCCGAGCGCCCCCCGCGGTCCCTCCCTCCGCGCGCCGCGGTCCCTCCTCCTCTCGCCGCCTCTGTGCGCCCGCGGGGCCGCCTCGGTGCCCGTTTACTGCGCGCGGCAGCCACTCTGGAGCCGGCGCACATCTGGATGGAGTCAGGCCCAGCGCCCGGGCCGGCGCCCAGCCAGTCCCCACCCGCTGGATTTCCTGATGTAAACAGAGCAAGAACACAGCAACTCTGCTGAATGTGTCACGCGGCGCTCTTTATCTGCTTGGGGTCAAGACGGCGACTTAGAAAAACAGAAGCGTTGCTTTGAATTTAAACAGCTAAGAGCCAGAGCCGAGACTGGTCTGCAGGGGAGGGCGAAGGCCTCCAGACCCACCTCCCGCTTTTGTGCCTACTTGTTCCACTTTATGGTAATTTGGGGGCTAATTTCATTATCTACAGCTGAATTGGAAACAAGATGCTGTTTCTGCTAATGGTGCTGAAGGCGTGTGTGAGTTTCTGTGCAGTGGGTAGAACCTTCCACCCCGCCGCCCCCAGCCGCCCCCTGCGCTTTCACAGCGCGTTCTGACGCTGATTCTCGCAGCCGGAAGCCTCCTGCCCTGTTTCTGCGAGGGCCGCATCGCTCTCTGTCACGGAGCGCCGGCCAGGAGCGCCTTTCCTTCCTGGGTTCCCAGAGGGGCCCAGGCCGGGGCTGGAGGGTAGACTGCCGACCCCGCTCGGCGGGTGGACGTGCTTCCTCGGCCGGTTTTGGCCTCGTCGTCTGCGCCCGGGTGCCTGGCTGGCCCCCGTCTTTCCCTGGAGCTGGTGGTTCCTTCTCTCCTCTGGCAAGGAATAAGGGCTTAAGGATTTGGGGTTCTGAATATTCATTAGCTAGAAACCATGACAAAGTCATTTTGAAAAGATGGTAAAGAGGGAAAATAGAAAATGATGGCGGAGCTTGTGTTGTCTTCACCAACAATTAACACGAAGTGTAGGCGGTTTCCACCTCAGTCCCAAACTGTTTCAGCCGCCGGGTCTGGAGATCTGGCCGGGGGCGTTGTCCTGGCCAGGGTTCCCTGGCCCCGAAGCCGAAGCCGAAGCAGGGACTTTTTTTTTTTTTTCCAAAAGTCCCTAAGTGGAACTGAGAAGAAGCTGCGCTGGTCTGAGGGCAGGCTGACTGGGGCCGGTAGCGTTTCCGCAGAGCAGCTTCCTGGGGAGTTTTGTCTAAACGTTTGAGGTCAATGGGCCCAGGCGGTGGCTGGACGTCAGGGCGCTGGAATGTTGAGGAGCCTCGGATGCATCACAGTGCTTTGAATAGGCTACGAGGGCACTGTTTCCTCCCACAGACTGTATCTTGATGAATTTGCCAGAAATTGGGCCAAGACTCACAGAGAAGACCGAGGTCCAATTTGGCGAGTTGGCTGTTAGTGGCTGTGCTTGCTGGTTTGGTTAAGAAGATGGGGCCAAAACCCAGAGTGAGAATGAGGTTCCTTTAGAGCCGCCAAAGGCAGACGTAAGGTTCGTCTGATTCGCCCCACCCTGTGCTCTCTTTACCCTTTGAAACGTTGATGGCAGGATTCTGCAGTGGCTTCCTGTGATGGAGGGGTCCTGCCTTTCAGAGGTCTGGCCCCCAGTGCGGGACCTCTCAGTTTATTCATAAACCAATTTCTTCTTTCTTTTCACACATTAGATTTTTACCGAAGTTTCAGGGGACAGGCAAGAGGTTCCAAAGAGAAGAGAACAGCATGGCCTCTTGCTTACTTACTTATTCCAGCCTCAGTTTGCTCATCTCTAAGGGATAAGGAAATCTTCTCCAGGTTAGCGGATTTCAAGGTCGGTGATGCGTGTGAGGTCACTGCCCGTTAACCAGGGTTACTACACAGGGGTTTTTAGAAAGGTTTTTATGTTGCAGTTGGGTTTAGTGGTTCTGAATTTTTGTTAGTTCCTATCTATTATAGACACGAGGACTTGGGAAGACGTTCTGACCTCACGTCCTCCATTCCACATACTCACCTTGCGTTTTCCAGGAGCTCCTTGATTTAATGATGGAACAAAGCATTTGAAATCAGGAGCTCACCACATTTTCCTGCTGTGCTCAGGGGCCAGCGGGAACCTGTGTGTGCAGCGCGCGTGCATGTGTGTGTGTGCTCAACACTGGCCCTATCACAGCTGTTTTACTTTAATTGAAACTTTTAAGGAGGCTGCAGATTCATATGTGGTTGAGAAGGGTGTGTACTCTTTACCCAGTTTCCCCCAATGGTAACATTTTGCAAAGCCACAGAAGGATGCTCAGCCAGGACATTGATATTGACACTACTCACCTCAATCCGGTGACTTGCACTCAGTGTGTGTCTATTTGTTCCACACATACCTGTATCCATGTGTGGGTCGTGTGGACACCACTGCAGTCCAGACACTAACTAAAAACAGTTCCACCAACACAGGGTCCTCTGTGGCCTTTTGTGGCCACATGCCCCCTTCCTTCCGTCCCAGTTCTTGGCAACCACCAATCTGTCCTCTGTTTCTAAAATTCTACACTATGCATGATCCTTTGGGGACTGTTTTTCTTGCTTAGCATAATTCTTTGGCGATTCATCCAAATTGTTACACGTATTAGTAGTTTGTTCCTTTTTATTGCTGATAGATATTCCATGGTATGACTGTTCTGCAGTCTTTATCCATTCACCTGCTGAATGACATCTGGGCTGATTCTAGTTTTAGGCTCTTACAAGTAAACCCACCATCTTATTTGTGTACAGGTTTCTATGTGAATGTTAGTTTTCATTTCTCTGGTATAAATGTCCAGAAGGACCATTGATGATTTGTATGGTAGTTTAATGCTTAGTTTCACAGAAGCTGCTGAATTGTCCTTAAGACTGGCTGTGCCATTTTACCTTCCAACCAACGATGTATGAATGACCCAGTTTCTCCACATCCTGGCCAACCGTTTAGTGTTCTGATGAGTGTATAGTGGCCTCACTGAGGCTTGAATGTTCATTTCCTTAATGCTTAATGATGTTTGCTATTTCCCCCTCATGCTTGTTTGCCGTGTATGTATGTTCTTCAGTGAAATATCACGATGCTTTGTGCTCATTTTCCGATTGCATTGTTATTTTTTGTTACTGTTAAGTTTTGAAAGTTCTTTCCATATTCTAGATGCTGGTCCTTTGTCACATGCTGGATTTGCCAGCACCTCTTCTCCATCTGTAGCTCATCTTTTCATTCTCTTCACATAGACTTTCACAGAGCAAAAAGTTTTAATTTTGATGAGGTCCAATGCATCGAATTTTCCTTGTATGGCAGTGCTTTTGGTGTCAAGTCTAAGAACTCGTTGTTTAAGCTTAAAGCCTGAGGATTTCTTCTGTGTGCTTTTTATGAGAGGTTTGTAGTTATACATTTTACACTCAAGTCTATGATCTAGTTTGAATTAACTTATATATAAGACATGTAGGGTGAGTCCCCTCCCCTCCTGTCCAGTTTCATCAGAACCACTTCTTGAGAAGGCTTGCTTTCCTTCTCGGAGTCACTTCTGCACCTTTGTCAAACCTCAGCTGAGAATATTCATCTGGCTCTGTTTCTGGGCTCTTCTGTTCCTTAGATACATGTATCTGTCCCACTGTCTCCCAATACGACTCTTTGTGATTACTGTAGCTGTGTTATATGACTTGACGTTAGATTAACTATTTCCTCCCACCTTACTCTTCTTTTTCAAGTGATTTTACCTTTGCCTGTACCTTTCCATAACAATTTTAGAATTAACTTGTCTATCTACAAAAAGTGTTGCTAAATTTGGATAGGAATTGAGTTAAACCTATAGATCCATTTGGGACTTAACATTTTTATGATGTTGAATTTTCCAATCCATGAATGTGGTATGTCTCAATGTTTATTTGTCTTTCATTAGCATACATGTTGTAATTTTTAGCATAACACTTTCTGTACATGTTTTGTTACGTGTATATAAAGGTATTATGTTTTCTTTGCAGTGATTACAAATAGTTATTTGTTTTGAATTTAGTAATTTAATGTTCATTGTTAGTATGTAGAAATGTTATTGATTTTTGTGAGCTGATCTTGTATCTTGTGACCTTGCTATACTTACTTTTTGCTTCTAGGATTTTTTTTTTTTTAGATTCTTTTGGACTTTTACAGCAGACAATCGTGTCATCTACAAATATAGTTTAACTTCTTCCTAATATCTTTTATTTTTCTTGCCACTGCAGTGGCAGAACTTCCAGTGTCATATTGAATGACAGATGACAGAGGTAGAGCCTTGCCTTGTTCTTGATTTTAGTGGGAAAGCACACATTGTTTCACCATGAAGAATGATTGTAGCTGTAGATGATAGATGCTCTTTGTCAAGTTGAGATCATTTCCCTCTCTTGCTGATTTCCCTTTATTATTATTTTTTTAAATCATAAATGAGTATAGTGTGTTAGTTGCTCTGTTGTGTCTAGCTCTTTGTGTGATGCGACGGAAAGTAGCCTACCAAACTCCTCTGTCCATGGGATTCTCCAGGCAAATATACTGGAGTGGGTTGCCATTACCTTCTCCAGGGGATCTTCCTGAGCCAGGGATCGAAAGTCAGTCTCTTGCATTGCAGGCAGATTTTTTTTTACCATCCGAGCCACCAGGAAGCCCTAAATGAGAGTAATGTTTTATCAAATGCTTTCTCTGCATCAAATAATAGGATTGTTTCCTTTTGCTAATTGATATAGAAGAACTAGAAAGCCTCTTGATGAAAGTGAAAGAGGAGAGTGAAAAAGTTGGCTTAAAGCTCAACATTCAGAAAATAAAGATCATGGCATCTGGTCCCATCACTCCATGGGAAATAGATGGGGAAACAGTGGAAACAGTGTCAGACTTTATTTTTGGGGGCTCCAAAAATCACTGCAGATGGTGATTGCAGCCATGAAATTAAAAGACGCTTACTCCTTGGAAGAAAAGTTATGACCAACCTGGATAACATACTGAAGAGCAGAGACATTGCTTTGCCAACAAAAGTCCGTCTAGTCAAGGCTATAGTTTTTCCTGTGGTCATGTATGGATGTGAGAGTTGGACTGTGAAGAAAGCTGAGCACTGAAGAATTGATGCTTTTGAACTGTGGTGTTGGAGAAGACTCTTGCGAGTCCCTTGGACTGCAAGGAGATCCAACCAGTCCATTCTGAAGGAGACCAGCCCTGGAATTTTTTAGGAGGGAATGATGCTGAAGCTGAAACTCCAGTACTTTGGCCACCTCATTCGAAGAGTTGACTCATTGGAAAAGACTCTGATGCTGGCAGGGACTGGGGGCAGGAGGAGAAGGGGACGACAGAGGATGAGATGGCTGGATGGCATCACCGACTTGATGGACATGAGTTTGGGTGAACCCCGGGAGTTAGTGATGGACAGGGAGGCCTGGTGTGCTGCAGTTCATGGGGTCACAAACAGTCAGACATGACTGAGCGACTGAACTGAACTGAACTGATGGTAGAATATATTGATTGATTTCAAATACTGACTAGTCTTGCATATTTGGAATAATCCCAGTTGGTCACTTTGTATTATTCTTTCTATACACTATTGGATTTAATTTGCTGATATTTTATGAGGATTTTGTCTAGGCTCATTAGTTATATTGATCTATAGTCTTATTTTATATCACTGTCTTTCTCTAGTTTTGGTTTCAAGATAGTACTGACATCAGAAAATGAGTTGGAAGTTTTTCTGCCTTTTTTTCTTATCTGGAAGAGATTATATAAGATCAGTTTTAAACTTTTCTCTTGTAATTTTCTTTGATCTGAAGTCTACATTATTAGCTATTAATAGAGTTATTACTGCTTTTTAAAAAAATAATGTTTATATATTTATTTCCGTAGTTTTTGCTTTCAACGTGCCTGTGTCATTACATAAGAAGAGAGGTTGTTTTGGTAGAAGCAGTGTACATTTGGAGCATGTTTATTTTTCCAGTCTGTTAATCTGTATCTTTTGATTAATGTATTTGGACAATTTGCATTTAAGGTGGTTTCCAGGTATGTTAGTACTTAAAAGCACTGTTTTATTATTTATTTTCTCCAGCTTTTGAGCCTGTATTTCTTTGCATTTTTTTCCTGGTGTATTAGCACTATTTTAGGATTCCCAAAGTGATTTATCATTATTTTAGTGTGTGTTTAAAGGTTTTGTAGTGGATGCTCTGGGTACCCAGATATACATATGTGACTTGTAACACTTAACTGGTATCAATATTTTACTATTTTCAGGAGTGAAAACTTCACATCCATTTAGTTGCTTTTTCCTTCCTTGCTTTTAAATAATTTGTTCTTATGAATTAGAACGTGTTATGATTTCTGTTTTATCATTGACTATAATTGATAAAGCTTGAGGAAAGAATGATCTGTTGTGTGTGCCCATTTCTAATCTTTCTGTTGTTCCTTCTTCCTTCCCAGTTCTTTCTTCTATCATTCCCTGTCTGCTTGAAGGAACTTGTTTAGTAGATCTTTAAGGGTAGGCCTGTTGTTCAGTTGCTAAGTCATGTCTGACTGTTTTCGACCCCATGGACCACTATTAACTGATTCATGAATGTTTCCCTTTCTGTAAAGTTTGTTTGAACTTGGTACCGTGCTTGCTTATTTAGCATCCAGGCCTTTTTCATAGTGGCAAAAACATGCTTCTGGGTGGGTGCCTTCACTTTCATATTACAAGTCTGTTTTAATTTAATGACCCGACACGCCGGGGCTATGCTGGTTGTGTTACCTGCTCTTCCCAACAATATCGATGTTCAGAGAAGATTAGCTGGAAATTTGCTGTGAGTTTCAGTCTATTGTTTCAAAAGAAATTGCTTTTAAAAAGTCACTGATGAGACTCCTCTTTGCCATTCAGGGAAAGGACTGAAGAAAAATAAGTGCATTGTGTTAAGAATTACCCTTTGTGGTGTCTACTGAACAGCTTTTAGGATAGAATTCAGTTAGCCTCCCTAGTTTTTACTTTAGAATTAATTTTCAGTTATACAAGAGTCTTGAAGTAGATGATGCTTTTGGTTAAGCAGTTCATGGGTCAGTGACCTGTTAAATGATTTGTCTCTGAATCTTCAGTTACTTCAGTAACATTTTTGCCCATTCTGTTGCTGCTGCTGCTGCTAAGTTGCTTCAGTCGTGTCCGACTCTGTGCGACCCCACAGACGGCAGCCCACCAGGCTCCCCCGTCCCTGGGATTCTCCAGGCAAGAACACTGGAGTGGGTTGCCATTTCCTTCTCCAATGCATGAAAGTGAGAAGGCTGTTTAAACCTGTTAGTTCTTCTCTGAACTATCAGACTTAAAATTGCTGTAAATGAATGTTGCTTTTTACTCATATGAATGGAACCTGCCTTAAAACCCTTAACTGGTATCCACAATGTGATATCCTGCTCGCGTGCCAAGATTCCAGACATTGTCTCTATAAATGTGTTTTATTTTAAAAAAGCTGGAGACTTTTTTGCTTATGGAGTTGTTTCTATGTTATTGAAAGAAAATTCAGAGTAAGGCATTTCTTGAAAAGCTAATGCTGGAACTGTATTACTGATCTAGATAACTTCCCAAATAACTCAAAATATTTTACAATATTTCTTTACCTGCCTTTTTTCCCACTAGAAAAATCAAGGCCATTGATCCTGCAGAGAGACACCTCAGAGATCTCATGGGTTTGGTTCTAGGCATCGCAATGAAGCAAATACCATGATACAATGAGGCACCCACGTGTGTCGGTTTCCCAGTGAACATAAAAGTTGTTTATTCTATATTGTAGTCTAAGTGTGCAACACTAGTACGTCTGAAAGAACAATGTGTGTAGCTTAATTTAAACATACCTTCTTGCTAAAAATGCTCACTATCAGCTGACCATACAGAGTAGCTATCAATCTTCAATTGGGAAAAAACATAGCATCTTCCTTCGAGGCACAAAAAAAGTGCACTCGTGTTTCTTTCATCCAGGTGGGACACGCCCCTAACCTGGAAGCTGGACATTCCATCTCAGTGGTGCCGACATACTGCCGTGAATTTCAAAGGGACACGGGAAAACCAAGAAAAGTGATTTAGAGCTGGCTGTCTAATGATACTGGACGGTGGCTGTTGTGGAGAGGCTTAGTCGGCCAGACAAGAGGCCTGAGGTCAGATTAGAGATGGAAGATGTGTGTTAACTTGGCCTTGAGGCCCCAGACAATGAGGAAGTCCCATGGGTCAATTTCTGAGTATCTCTGTCAAAAGATATTTTTCATGAAAAGGTGAAAGCGAGATTCTTGTAGTGATGTAAACATCAACCCATGTTGAAGATTTTGTCCTACTCTTTAACCACTGAGGGAAACAGCCAGGTGTTAAAAATGGTCCAAAGGAAAGGTGAAAAGCACAAGTTTATCTGGAGTAAGTTTGTGTAGGCAAAACTGATTTTTCCACAGGAACAGTGAATTCTACTGAAATTCCACGGGACAACTGCAGTTTGCATACCCATCCTTCTCCGCAGTTTATGAAGAGATGTAAAATAGCTGGCTGACAGCGAGCCAGGTGAAAAGTCAGGCTGTTTGGAGGAGTGTGCTGTGGACTTGCAGCATGGTCATCAAAGAACATATTTTCCTCTCCTGTCTGGGTTCATTCTGCTGCTCTACACTCATCACCACCCCCACCCCACCGCCCCCCACCAAAAAAAAAAGTGAATTGAACCAGACAAGGGAGCACAAGACAATCCTTCTGCTCCCTGGGAACAAACCAGTGAATATACATATTACATTGGAATGTGAGTTACAGTGGAGTGGGCATTCCGCTCTCAGTTATGTCATTTTATCGCTCTGCCAGCGAGACTCTTTCAAGCCCAGTGAGTTACTGAATGAATCCTGCCTGGTGCAGGAAGATAGAATCCACCAATCAGAAAGTAACAAAGAAGTAGATAAAAGAAAGTGAGCGACTGAACTGAAAAGAAAGTAACAGAAGTAGATAAAAGAGTCACAACGTCACATCCTGCAGAAGAAGAGTATGGACCACAGCAACTCGCCTTCTGATTGCAGAGTCTTTCTGCCTCCTCTCAAACTGCGTCCCGCTGGCCCCTGTGGACAGTGAGGAAGGTGGATGCCCGCAGTGGAGGAAGGGACTTCACACCCTGGCTTTGCTGCTGCCAACAAGCCACAAGTCTGGGCAACTGGTGGCTTGCTAAAGGCAGGTCAAACGGGTCATCTCTGAAAGGGGGCATGTTCTGCCCCTCTGGTGAGGATTCAGAATGTCTTTCCTAAGCATCAGTGAGAACTAAACAAGGCCACAGATGTAAAGCTTGGACATGAGATGCCCAGTAGATGATGTCAGGGCCTCTTGGTTACTGTTGTTATTAGTGACTCAGCAGCTTCCCACGGGGCCTGTGGCCGGGAGGAGAGAGGATGCTCATCCCACCCCTCCCGAGGGTGCCCCGCTGCGCTTGAGCAGAGGATGGGGAAGGGCCCTTGGGGGTCTGTTCGGGACCATTTACTGGAGGAAGATGTGGCCCTCCTGTTGGTGACCGAAGCCTTGTAAACACTCCTGTAGCCCGAGAGATGGGGAACATGTGACTCCTGGATCCTCCCTTGTCGTCACGACGAGATGACATGTCGGTTTCATTTCAGACTCTTCTGAAGGAGACTGAGCCGAGCATTCGGGGCCTGCAGGCTGGTGGAAAGGTGAGTGGGGCAACCCTGGCTTCCCATCGTCCATAGGACTCAAGGTAGAGTCTTGTGGCCAAGCACGGAGAAGCCCCGGGTGGCCGAGAACAAGCCTCCCGCTCATCCCGGCCTGGCTTGGTGAGCTCGTGGGGAGGCAGAAGGGCAGCTGGTTCTAGGGGTGTCCCTGGGGAGCTGGCAATACCCCTGTTTCCATGTGTCCCCCAAGGCTTGGGGCCAAACCCGAGGAGGAAGTGCTTCTCCCCTTCGGGCTGCAGCGCAGCCTGTGGTCAGAGATACTGCTCCTGGTGTGAAGGACACACAGCTGTGGTTTTTGGACCTGGTGGCCTTGGGATGAGGGCTGATGGGAGAGTGGGGGTGCCTGGGCTGGCGGGGTGGGCAGAGCCCTGTGTCTATCCGGAAGGAGGGCTGTCTCAGCAAGGCAACCCTGGATTTAAACTCAGGGACCAAGGTCCAGCTGTGGTCACCTGCTTGGCTGTCCTTTCTAGTGAACCCTGCTCTGCATGCTTGGCCCTTCTCTCTGCGGTTTCCTCGTGTGTGGAGGGGATTGACATTGGGAAAGACTAAAAGCAAAAGGAGAAGCGGGTGGCAGAGCATCTCATGCTTTAGATAGCATCACTAACTCAATGAATATGAATTTGAACAAACTCCAAGAGACAGTGGAGAGAGGAGCCTAGCGTGCTGCAGTCCACGGGGTCACAAAGGGTTGGACATGACTTAGTGACTGAGCAACAACAAGAGCTGAGACAGTGAATCAAGCCTGGTGAGCATGCGGGTCCTGGGTGTGGACTGAGCCCCTTACTGCCTGACCCCACCGAAACAAAGAATTGGGGGAAATTTGTGAAATTATCTGGCACTGAGCAAGTGCTCAATGAAAGTAAATTAATTTTTTTGACTTTGCCAATGCCCAGTGTTAATATGAGTTCTTCTAGAAATTCAGTTCTGAATTCCTAGTAAATAGTATGTTTATCATCTTTATCTATTGTATTGTTGTTCAGTTGCCCAGTTGTGTCCAACTCTGCAACCCCTGGACTGCAGCATGCCAGGCTTCCCTGTCCCCACTATCTCCTAGAGTTTGCCCAAGTTCATGTCCATTGCGTCGGTGATGCCATCCAGCCATCTCACCTATCATATTATTTGTAAATTCTAACAACTGGTTCTTCCTTGAGAACCCCTGCCTGTGCTCTGCCTAGACATAGAGCTGGAGCTGGCACAATTTTGTGCTCCTCCTGATTGCAGAGCATGGTTTTATTTTTCCGGGAATGTCTTGCTCAAGCAAATGGCCTGCTGTTCCTCCCAGGAACTTCCATGGAAGCATCCACACTCACACTGAGTCAAACATCGCTTACTGAAAAGTTCGGTTCTCTGGGCTGTGCAGTCAGGGTCCTCACGGTCCTGCTCCCCACCCTCAGCTCCGGCCTGTCAGCTGCGGTGTTTGGAGCAGGTTTGATGTACTCTCCACATGCTGGATGGTTCAGAGAAGTTGCAAGATCTAGAATTTGAAAACGTCTGCATTTTGCATTTTACATCTTAAACTATTGTTGCAGTTCTGGATTAATATTTATATATTTGAAAATATTTCAGCTTCTTAAGCTCCTTCTAATGTAAGTGCAGCATTTTTTTTCCAAAGTTCAACATATACCTATTCTGTTTTCTAAGAAGTAGCCTCTGGCCATTGACTGGCCACTGACAGATAAATCCCTCATGGTCTGTGGGAAGCTCTATGGCCCGGTCGGGGTCTCCTCTCCTGGCCTCCAGCGGCCCCCTTGTTGACGCCCTTTCTACCTGGTGGCGGTGAGAGGCTGTGAGCCTCAGCTCCGAGGGAGGGAGGGAGGGCACCCCTCTCCTCTTTGTGAGCATTCTCAGGCTTTGCGAGGCTTCCTCAGGAAGCACCATGGCTGTGGCCCTTTCTCGGGCTGGTGGCCTTGGGCAGGGTGTGCAGGTGTCCGGTCCCCTCTGCCTGGAGTTGGGAAGTTTCCCTGAGGAGGTCCTCAGTGAGGTCACCCCCGTCCTTCTCATGGCTTCTCTCAGGGAAATGCTGCATTTTGGTGCCAGAGAGCCTCTGCTGGTTCCTCTGGGTCCCCCAGGGAGGGGAGACTGGGATCCTGGGTGTCCGCCTGAGGTGACCTGGTTTCAGGAAATACATTCAGCTTCCGCTCAAGTGGCCTTTCTTACAACCGTGAAGACATCCACATGCCCTTCCTGCCTCTCTCTGTCTGTCTCTCTGACTCTTTCTCGGCCTCTCTCTCTCTGTCTCTTTCTTTGTCTCGCTGTTCTGTCTCTGTCTCCCCATTCATCTCTGTCCCTGTGTGCCCTGGAGGCCGTTATCGGGAACTCTGCTCAAGGACATCTGAGTCTTAGGAAAGCAGCCCCTTCTCAACCATCCAGAGCCTCATCTGGGTCACATAACTTTTCGCTGGGTCTTGGCCAGAGATTACTTTTATTGGGAATAAGTTATTACTGCTAAGTACTGCTTTCCTAATCCTTCTGGATATTTAAGAATCTTTATCAGAAGCAAGTGGGCACTGGTAACTTTTGGTCTTTTCTAAATAAAATAACTTTGTGCAGGTGTAATGGCACCCCACTCAAGTACCCTTGCATGGAAAATCCCATGGACAGAGGAGCCTGGTGTGTTGCAGTCCATGGGGTCTCGAAGAGTTGGACAGGACTGAGTGACTTCACTTTGACTTTTCGCTTTCACCCATTGGAGAAGGAAATGGCAACCCACTTCAGTGTTCTTGCCTGGAGAATCCCAGGGACAGGGGAGGCTGGTGGGCTGCCTTCTGTGGGATCGCATAGAGTTGGACACGACTGAAGCGACTTAGTAGCAGTAGCAGCAGCAGCAAGAATTTATTTCAATATCAGGACAAGCTTTCATTGTGTTATTTACAATTCACTTATTTGCAGTTGATGGCTGGCAGGGGCGTGTTGCTAAGTCATGTATGGAAAATGTCCCCATGTTTCAGGACAGAGGTGATTTCCACACTCTGGGTGGCAAAATCAGGAGTTTGGAGACGGGGTGCCCCCAGTGGTCCTCTCTGGGCTCCAGGGGGTGCGATTCAGGGCCATTTGAGTAAACCAGGTGTGACCTTATATCGCAGAGGGTGTCCACCCAGCGAAAACAAATCTCTGTTTTGGGAACATCTTAAGTTATAGAAACCCCGTGACATTGAAAAAGAATACAAATTCTTTAAAAGTCTTAAATGGAAATATATTTCTTCCAAATAATGTCTTGCATGATATCATCTAAACATTTTGGTTCGGGTTGTTCTTTGTGATGGAATTAACTTTATTTTTAAAAATAGTGTTTTTCTCTGGATCCCCTTCTGCCAGTTCATGGTATCATCGCTTTGATTTCTGTAGAATTTCTAAGAATCTTCATTTCAGATACAGGAGTTCTAGTTTCCTTGTTACAGAACAAAACAGCATTTGATAGACTTTTAAAGAATCTACTACTCATGGGATTCTCCAGGAAAGCATACTGGAGTGGGCTGCCATTTCCTACTCCAGGGGATCTTCCCCACCCAGGGACTGAGCCTCTTGTACCTCCTGCATTGGCAGGTGGGCTCTTTATTACTGAGCCTCCTGGGAAGCCCCTTGTCCTCACAAGCACATTCTTTCTACCTTGAGTTACGTAGCTGGGTTGGAGGACGCAGAGCTCCCAGGCCTGCTGTGCCCAGGGGTCACTCCTTCGGGGTAGGGTCAGAGGCCTGTCTGCTTTCCTCCCACCCCCAGGAGATTAGATTTGGTGTCTGGCCAAATCCTTGGCTAGAAATCTTGAACAACAGGGCCTTTGCACTAATCGCCAAGTGTGTGGTCATCCCAGCAAATTTAAATGGACTTAACATGACTCTCACACCCTAGATGCCCTGCTGAGAGCAGAGTCTGGTTCATCAGCAGATGCGTGGGATCAGAGGGGCTCTCTCAGCAGAGTTGGTTCATCAGCACACATGTGGGGTTAGACGCAGGGAGACTGAGCAGCCTTGGCAGTGAAAGTCGCTCAGTTGTGTCTGACTCTTTGCGACCCCATGGACCATACAGTCCATGGAATTCTCCAGGGCAGAATACTAGAGTCAGTTGCCTTTCCCTTCTCCAGGGATCTTCCCAACCCGGGATCGAATCCAGGTCTCCAGCATTACAGGCAGATTCTTTACCAACTGAGCCGCAAAAGCGCGGAGTTGGAGGTCTGACGATGCTGGGTGCTGGGTTCTGCTGTGGTCTCTTCCCATCAAGAGGGCCCCTGGCCCCCCGCCCGCACTGGGGACCACTGGCTGAACTTTCTAGGCTGTGCTCTGCACAGGGGAAGAAAGCCCAGGAGAGAGGCCAACCTGGCTGCCCAAAGCGCTGTCCCCTGTTGGTGGCCAGTGGCTCTCTGGGCAGGGGTGGCACCTGGAAACCCGAGGACGGCCAGGTGGGTGCGGCCAGGACTTCTGTCTGGGAGGACACAGCAACGGGTGTGACTGCACCATTCTGGCTTTGGACAGAGCAGAGAGAGGAGTGCGTGGCAGGCAGACGCTCAGGACCAAACGGGGAGGAAGGATGTGGTTGTCAGCCCCCTCGCAGTATGGACTGCATCCATGCGTCTGAGCCGGGGGCTGACAAACAGCCCATTGTGCCAGGATGGGGTTAAGTCACCCGGGCAGCTGACTCGGCTTCAGGACTTGGAAATGGCATTTCTCACCTCCTCCACACTGGTCTTTTCAGTTGCTTGCCAAGTTGAAGGGGGAAAAAATCCCTTAATTCTGGTTAGAAGTGTTTCAAACATTACATAAAGAGGCACTTGGCTGGTTAACTGGCTCAGTTCTGCCTGGGTTTCGTCTCAGGAAGCATTTAAGCTTGCTCCCCAGGACTGCACCCCTAGTAAACACCCTGCTTTAAGGGCCCTCGGCACACGTAGGCTCATTGTTCCTCCTAAGAACCACCAGTTTATAAAAATCACAAACACATTGTGTTTGCTGAAATATCCTGGTCTGTGTTTGAAAAGGTGTGTAATACATTCCAGTTTGAAAACTCAAGTTCTCTAAGATGCTTCTTTTCCTGTAGGTTCTGCACTTTGGCCTCAAGAGAGGCTCAGTCACGTGGGCACGTGGAGAGCCAGCTTGCCCACGTGGTGTGGCACTCTGCATCTGATACATTAGGGGTTTTCATTCATCAGTGAAATTAGGAAATGCCATGACACTTTCTAATGTTCTCACTAGCTCACTTTTTTTTCCTTTTTTGCTGCATATTTATAATCGTGTAGACAGGACAAGTTCCAATCTCCACTAACCACCTAGAGAGGATGTTGAGATTTTAAGCTGTAGAAGTTGCTCTTGGTTTAGCCAGGTTCTTGCAGTCAGAGGAACTGCTGTGTGCCCTGTTCTGATGGGCTCAGGGGGTGCCATGGCTGTGGGTCTCTGTGCTTGGTGGTGGGAACACAGCTCCACTCCTGGTCTCAGAGCACAGGTGAAGACGTCCTCCCTCATGGGGGTGGTCCCCGGGGACAAGGTGCTGGGGTGAACCCGGCCATGTTGGGGGTCCTCTCCAGCCACTGGCGCTTCGAGTTTGGAGTTGCTTCCTGGTGGGCGGGTGGTGCCATGCAGGATTCTTAGCTGTGACAAATCCAGTTCCTTCTGATATTCCTCTCCCTCCCCTCCCTTCCTACTCCCCCATTCCTCCTCTTCCCCTCCCCCTCCCATTCAGGGCTTTATCTCTCTAACTCATTTTCTTGCTCTTTCATTTCAGGCATGATTTGTTTCCTTAGGAATTCCTTCCGTAGTACTTGGAGCTTTGTGGATAAAGCACCAGTCAGAGCTGCCCTGTGGAAATGGAGCGAAGGTAATTAAAGACACACGAGTGTGTGCTCTTTCCTTTGGAGACAGGCCCTGCTCTAGGTCTGTGTGCTTGGCTGTGACACGGGATGTTAGCGGTGGCACTGCAAGGCCTTCAGGGTGTCAGGCCTGGGCTGGGCCTGGGTGGGTGGACGGACTCCTGCACCAGTGTCCTGTCAGTTCAGATGAATTGCTCAGTCCTGGTCCCAGATCCCGGCTCTTCAAAGCCCAGGGTTGGGTTACATTTTATAAGAAGATAGTCAGATTCAAAGACTGGCAGAAGATAACCTAGTCTTAACTCAGAGACACTCACAGACGTGCTTTTGATATTTATGTGCTGTATTTTCACAGCACTTTGTATAGGTCGGGACTTAAACCTGGGAGGGTTCCTGCTTGAGCCAGCCTGGATTCCATCCGGTCACAGGCTTAGTCTCCAGCCCTCAGGGGCTCTGGGTCCACAGCCAGGACCCTCAGCTTGGAGCCCAGCCCTCATGGGAGCTGCCGCAGGGCCTGTGAGCTAGGCCCTCTGGGTGGAGGCGTCTGACATGCTGCTTCGCTGAGCCCCTGGCCCAGCCACTTCCCCGTGGATAGGACACTGCGCTGTGGTCCCCAGGGTGTACCTTGTCCAGTTCGCAGGTCCAGACTGCAGCCTACCCCTGTCCTTTTGGATCCCTGAGCATGCAGCGGGCCTGGACCCTGTTGTCTGTCCTCTTCCTGAGAAGCCCAGGCATTTCCCAGAACACTTGCTGTGAGGAGCTGCCCCACTTGGGCGGCCATCAGCTGGGGACAGAGCTGGGGAGGTCTGGGCGAGGGAGGGGCCGGGCACCCCTGCCCAACTCCTCCTCCTGCGGGGCCCAGCCGGGCTCTGATGTCCATGGGGACGCTGCCCCCCTCCCCCAACCCCCGCCCTCATTAGGGAAATGACTGTTTTCCTTGCATTCCAGGCTCTGCCGTTCCTGTGAGCCTTTGGGGATCTGTGGGGACAGTGGCAGATGGGGCTGAGGGCCGGGGGAGGAGAGTTGAGGGAGTAAGTAAGTGTCAAGGAATTCATTGTCTGCACTCCACCTGTTGCTGCTCTGGTCCCAATCAACCTGCTCGCCAGGCTGGAGCCAGCGGACATCTGGAAACACTGCTCTGTTTATAAACTTGGCATGGAGCGGCGCTCGCGGCCTGACCTCCCACACGAATCTGGAAACAATTAGAGAAGATGATAGGCAGGCCCCAGAACGCTCCAGGGAGGAGGGGCCTGCAGGGGGAGGGGCGCCAGGGGGAGCTGGCGGGGGGGTGTGAGGAGCCGGGGTCTGGGAGGGAGGCCCGGGTTGGGGAAGGGCACCGCAGGAGGGGGGAGTAAGCCAGGGTGGGTGAGGGGCCCAGGGATCTGGTGGGGGAGTGGGGTACAGGGAGAAACGAGGGTTGGGGGGGACCTTGGGAGGCCTGGACTCCAGGGAGGTCTGGATGGGACCCCGGGTAGGGTATTTGCAGCCCCCAGCGCCGCCCCTGCCCCCGCCGACCCGGCCCCCAGCCTGCCCTCACTGTGAGCTCGGAACCAGCCCATTGTGGACACACAGAATCCAGGCCTTTCTGGTCTCTGTAAGAAAACATCACACAGTCTCAGCTCATTTTTTTAGTTTCGGAAACACATTCTTGAAAAGCACTTTTTAACCACAGGAAGTTTAAGCAATGTGCCATTTTCCTGCAGAAAAACTAAGAGATACTTGAAGTTCAGGGGGCAGTTCTCTACACAGGGCAACCCTGGCGGCCCGGTGCTGGGCCCTGTGGGGGTGGACCCCATGGCGCTGGGCCCTGGCAGACAGATGAGTACCCCGCTCTGAGCTCTGGAGCCAATTTAGGCCAGAGTCTGCAGCCGCAGGAGGTGAATGAGTCTCGTCCTCTTCACTCAAGAAACACTTTTTCTCTTTCTCCACAGAATTGAAATGTGATTCCCAACCTGGAGTGGATGCTCTTTTCACGCTCAGTTGGGTCTCTAACTCCTGAAATATTAATCTGTAAGAGCTCCTGGCAAACCAATCATTGGCACAATTAACAAGCTCCTGGTTGGCCACATAGCCTTGAGGAGGGAGGTCCTGGGAGTGGGGGTCAGCTGAGCCATGGGGAGGGTGGCCTCCTCCCGGCCTTGGTCCTACTCTGCCTGGTTTCCAGGATCAGCCTGAGTGCATTTGCTAAGATTTCTGAAAGTTGCTCCAGCCACAATCACATGTCACGTGTCACCTCCCCATCCAGGCACTCTCTACTCTCTTGAGCACAGAACTTCGAGGCCCAGCATGGTCCCACCATCCACCCCCTGTGCTTTTCTTCTTTGCATACACGTGTCCTTTCATACTCCCTGGTTCTTAAGTACTGGTTTCCATTTAGGACATAGGACAAGTACCATCCAAGGATGTGAAAAATCCAGCCTGAGGCCCCAAACAGAGTGGGTCCTGCTCTCTGGGCAGATCCAGAGCCCCTGGAGACGAAAACCTTGTAAGCCAACTGTAGACTCGGTGCTCTGCTGCAAGAGGATTCATTTGAGCTATAATAAAAAGTAGTGTGTTTATTTAACCCCTGTAAGTTGATCTCCTTGGTCTTCATGAACTGGCTGGGCAGCTAAGGACCCACATTCCTTCCACAGTTAATAAAACTTCATATTTTTCTCTGTATTCATAAATTTAATTGCACTCAGACCCACTTAATCTACATTAGTTTTTGAAACTTTACCTAGATTAAAAAACACAAGCACTCCTATCCTTCTCCCCGACCCTCCTGGTGATATGCAGCATAATCATCATCTTTAAGTTAGACGGCATAAATTGGAAATTTTACTGGTTTGTCCTTCGGAAATCATCTCCCATCTTTACAATTTTCTGACTTGGGGATTGTAGCGAGATGTAAAGTGACTTGGTTACAAGTCTTCCTAAGATAGTATACTTATACTTTAAGTGCCTCTATTTGTTCAACTTGATTAAAACTCCCCAAACAAAAGCAACAATAAAATCCCCACCAAGCTAGTCTAAGGGACTTCACCCAGGACCCCCTGTAAGTCCTTTGTGATGCCCGCACGTGCTGGGGGAGAAACTTCTTCCAGAGACCCGAGGAGGTGGGCTGCCCTCAACCAACACAGGGCTTCCTTCTGCTCCCTCCACCCCGTCATGGTGGGTTTTGAACACCAGTGACATTTGTATAAATCATTTTGCTTTCCCTTAAGAGAAATGTGGCTTCTCAGCCTGAGAGCTGGTCACCCCCTCTACCGCGGCCTCCCTTGTGCAGAATCTTCTCCAAACCCAGCGATTTGAAGGTGCCTTAAAACTGCTTGTTATGAGGAACACCAAGCGCCCGCCCCTCAAGAACCACAGCAAGGGCGGCTGCTTCTGGGTGCCTGCACGGGCACGGGGTGAGCAGGATGCTGCCTGACATTGTCCAGTGGCTTCGCTGGCGTCTGTTGTGTGGCTGGAGCCCCTCGCTTTGCTGCTTGACCTCTGGTGGCCTTGGGAGGCACTGACCCTAGCCTGCTTTGTTTCCTGGACTCTGCACACTGTAGTTCAGCCACATGTCGATGGGATACCATTGCTCTCGAGAAGATAGGGTCCAGAGGCTGCTGTGTGCCTCCTGACTGCCCGCCTCTCCAGCCACCATGGCCCCCGGGTCACTGTGCATTTCCGCTAATGCTCTCCTCACTCTGAGGGTTTACATTTGCTTCTCTGTCTGCTTGAAATGTGTGGCATTGGTGGTTTAGTGGTAGAAATCTTGCCTCCTACTTGGGAGACCTGGGTTCAATTCCCAGCCAATGCGTTGTGCTCACATTTCTTGGGCCTTCCCGGGTGATGCTAGTGGTAAATTATCCATCTACCTATGCAAGAGATGCAAGGGTCAGGAGATCTCCTGGAGGAGGAAAGTACAACCCACTCCAGTGTTCTTCCCTGGAAGATCCCATGGACAGAGGAACCTGGTGGGCTACAGTCCATGGGGTCACAGAGTTGGACGTGACTGAGCATGTGCATGCACACAGGCATGTATGCGCTAATATTTGCCTCTGCCTGAAACACTCTTCCCACCACTTCAGGTCGGGTCCCTCACCCACTTCAAGAAGCCTGGGTACTGAGGTTGGGTGACCAGCAGCCCATGGGGCTCCTGTGTTTGCCCGATCAGGAGACTTCCCTCTGTCACTGCCTCAGTCTTTCACCAGCTGACCCCAAGCTTCAGCTGCATCAGTTGTGTGCTCATCCTGTGTTCACCTGTACATGTGGGCGCTGGCCCTGCAGTCACGTGAACCATGCTAGGACTGGGTGCCCAGGGAACAGGAGTGTGTGAGGTCCAGGGTCAAACTTGGGCTCAGCACCATAATTAATGGGAAAACAACTGGAAAGAGAATCTTACTTGGTCGTCCCTGGAGGTTCTTTGATAGTTCAGTTTAGTTCAATCACTCAGTTATGTTCAACTCTTTGAGACCCCATGGACTGCAGCACACCAGGCTTCTCTGTCCATCACCAACTCCCCGGAGCTTGCTCAAACTCATGGTAATAGAGTTGCCATCCAAACATCTCATCCTCTGTTGTCCCCTTCTCCTCCTGCCTCCAATCTTTCCCAGCATAAATTTTTTTTGCATCAGGTGGCCCAAAGTATTGGAGCTACAGCTTCAGTATCAGTCCTTCCAATGAACATTCAGGAATGATCTCCTCTAGGATTGACTGGTTTGACAGGATTGATCTCTAGGATTGACTGGTTTGATCTCCTTGCAGTCCAAGGGACTCTCAAGAGTCTTCTCCAACACTATAGTTCAAAAGCATCAATTTTCCAGCACTCAGCTTTCTTTATGGTCCAACTCTCACATCCATACATGACTACTGGAAAAACAGCTTTGACTAGATGGACCTTTGTCTGCAAAGTAATGTCTCTGCTTTTTAATATGCTCTCTAGGTTGGTCATAGCTTTTCTTCCAAGGAGCATATGTCTTTTAACTTCATGGCTGAAGTCACCATCTGCAATGATTTTAGAGCCCAAGAAAATAAAGTCTGTCACTGTTTCCATTGTTTCCCCATCTATTTACCATAATGGGACCAGAGGCCATGATCTTTGTTTTTTGAATGTTGAATTTTAAGCCAGCTCCTTTACTCTCCTCTTTCACTTGCATCAAGAGACTCTCTGATGGTTACCAGGCTCTTCACAGTTATAGGCACGAAACAGCCTTCTTTCCAATGGTGTTTCCTTCTATTATCATTAGTGATGAAAATTGGATTTATTTCGCATATTACAGTGCAGGATTTGATGTTGTTTTTATGTGAATGTAACTGCTCTGTAAAACCTCAAGCGTTTTTCTCTCCGAGAATTGGCAGATGAGAGGTTATATAAACTTGTGGCCAGCGGAGAGGTTCCCAAAACATCTCAGTGGAAGCAGAGGAAACAGAGGGCAGGAATGCCGGTGTCTGGGTCCCTCCTGCAGATGGAGGGGAGTGCTGGTGTCTGCTCTTTATTATGAGGCTGCTTTCCACCACGGGCTCGCTCAGGGGAGTCAGGCATTCTGCTGGAGGTCACACAGCCTCTCTGGGGCCTGACTCCGCCTCTATGAGTAGAGTGGGTTTCTTTGCTGGGAGGCCCCCATCCCCATCCCTTATGCTCCTGGGCACGGAGACGGATCCCTGCTCTCTCAGCCTGATCAGCCTGGTGATGACCACATGCCTGGTGGTGACCACATGCCCAGAGGGTCGTACCCTGTA
The DNA here is from genome assembly GCA_917880005.1 of Nanger dama. NCBI lineage: Eukaryota > Metazoa > Chordata > Mammalia > Artiodactyla > Bovidae > Nanger > Nanger dama. The sequence continues at coordinate 4,734,836 of CAKJTW010000075.1, forward strand.
GGGCCCCCGCCCAGGCACCTGCTTTCCTGTTCGAGCTTGTTGTGCGTGGACACTGCTGGCCTGATCTCTGATCCTGTGGTGAATGTCCGGGGATTCCCAGGTTGGAGGGGTCATGTCCTCATCGGTGACAAGAGCAGGGGAGGCTGACCGAGGACATCCTGCGTCTCCATCTTATTACCACAGAATCCCCAGGGGAACCATCAGGCCTGAGATGCGGGGGCTCTAGGAACCTCTTGAGTGCCTCTGTCCCCCTGCTGGCTTCCTTCCAATGCCTGGCCCGCATGGGCTGTGGCCCCTGAGCCAGCACTGACCCCCCGGGAGGGTTCTGTGCGCAGAGTCCGGCCCATTTAGCCCCCATCCCCTGTGGGTGTTTCAGCCTCCTCTGGGGACCACTTCTCACAGTGGGCAGGGGGCGGTGGTGGCAGGAAGATGCAGGGTGGGAGGCGGAAGTGACTGCATGCAGAGCACACACCCTCGTGACTGCAGACTTGAGTGCTGGTGTCTAGTCATTGGTGTTGACACCTGAATTCCTCCTGTGTGTCTCTGTGTTAACATGACTGTGTGGGTCACAGACAACAGAGGGCTTGGGAAGCCGAGCGTCAGCAGGAAGGGCCACCCCCGAATGACACCCACCTCCTGAGGGAGGGTCGTGACCCCGCTCCATCCTTCCACTCCACTCGGGTGACACCCCCTTGCATCCTGTTCAGAGGCAGCTCAGATCCGGCCATTTCCCTCCTGTTTTTCATCACAGAGCATGAGGGAAGGCCAGGAGGTGCCCGACTACCCACGGGATCTAGAAGAGGTCTGACTGCTATCTGCAGAGAAGGGAGGAGGCCTGGCTAGCCCTCGGGCTGCCCATGGCCCTGTCATTCAGTGGCCTGGGCCCCACCTCACTGGCCACCTGTCTGCGTATATGGTCCCAGCAAGAGCATGGGGCAGAGTCACAAGAAGGGAACCTGAGACATGGACTCCCTCTCTGGAGAGCCTGTCCCTTCTACCACCAGGGTCAGTGTGATCACCACGGTGCAAGTCCATCATCACTACTGCCAGGACCCGAGACAGGCTGAGTCCTGTGCTGGATCACATGTCCAGGCAGGGCCCATGGCCACTTGCCGTTTTTCTGTGCTTGAGTCTGGGCTTTAGGTCTGCAGCAGTCTTCTCAGCCTGTCTGGGGCCTTGGTTCTGCAGAGAGGCACATGGACCCCTCACCGGCCAGTGGCTATAGGCGATAGAGCCTGGGAGGCACAGCAGGAATGGGGGGCTGCAGGGAGGGAGGGAGGAGGACCTGTCTGTTCATACTGCAGTCACAGAGGTGTCCTCTCAGGTCTGGGAGCCAGACCCAGGATGAATGAGGGCCTGGCCTCAAAGCACTGCCTCAGGGTGACTGGCACCAGGGAAGCAGGGCCAGCCTGGGTCTTTGACCTGTGCTCGGAGGCTCTTTACTGATAAAAGTCAGTAGGCAATTCTCTCCAAAAGAGGGGCCAGCTAGCTCCATAGGAAGCTCTGTAGGAAGCTTTTAAACTTTTTATGTGAGATGAAGAATCAGTGCAGTTGTGAGATACGATGCAGAGATACCCATGACCATTCATCCTGTCTCCCTAGGTAACGCCCCATGAACCTATAGACTGACACCTCCACATCACAAGCTAAAGCTGAGTTTGTACAGCTGCAGACTTGCCCGTGGTGAGAGTCTGTTTATCTGTTTATTTATCCCCATCACCAGGGTCCCTGTGCTTCCCTTTGGGGTCACCCCCCACGCCTACCCCTGGTGAGCACAGCCTCTTCCGTCTTCGTGTGTGTGTGTGTGTGAGGTTTCCTCGCTGAGCGTCGTTCCTTGAGGCCTGTCCTCTTTGTCCAGTCTCTGCATCCTTTCCGTCTGAGCATCTTCCACAGTCTGGAAGGAACTCCTCTCCTGTACCTACTCATGGCTGAAGGACACCTGAGTTGGCCCCTGTTTTTGGCTATTACAAATAATGCTTACAAAAGCATTCACATGTACTTTGTTGTGTGAACATAATTTTTCTAGAATAAAAACAGAAATCCTTTCAAATTCCTGAGTAAATGGCCCTAGGGGTCCCCAGGCCACTGTGGGGAGGAGCATGGAAGTGAGGGTTTACCTGGAGAGCTGCCCATACAGGCAACAGCCCTCTGGGGGCCCGTGGCTCTGGGCTGCTCCTCCTGCTCCATCCCGGTTGGCAGCTGCTGGTCGAAGAAGAGCTTATTTCTGACGGCCCTGAGCAGACACCATCTTCTGAACACGTTCAGTTTAACAGAATCAAATTATCACCTAAGAAGATGGTTCATATCTTTCCTGTGACTCAGTATTTTCAAATGTATCAGTTTCAAAATTTTAACTGGTTACTTTGCAAAGGTTGGGGATGTAGACTTGGGATTCTGCTGTGCTTGTAACAGAAAGGTAGTATTATTTTATGATTATTTCATAGTCATACCTGAAACAAAGCATCCTTCTCTTTCCTGATGATATTGTGCAAACAAGATGGTCCTCCTTGTTTCTCAGACCACCAGGTGAGTGTTAGCACCATTCTCATTTCACAGGTGTGGTGGAGTCAGTTTCTGAAGGTCTTGGAACTGGGGCAGGTGAAGGTGAACGGACCCAGGCGGCTTGAGGAGAGGCCAGGACAGCCTCCTGAGCTGTTGGTCATCTGAGGGGTCTGTGTGATGCCAGCTGAGACTTGCCTCTTGGATTCGACGGTGGGGTTCGCTGTGTAGATGCTGCCAGGTGGTTTGTGTTTATCCCGTGTTAGCATCAGCCCCGTCCTGATTTAGGACCGGGGTCATCTCTCAGCAGCTGTCCTGAAAGCACAGCCGATTAAATAGATACTGATACACAGGGCTCTTTGTCTGCGGAAAGGATATACAAGTCAAAACACTTTTCCTGCAGCTCTCGGTTGGTCAGCACGGACACATTGTGTTTCAGGACACGGTTCAGGGTTGCTTCCTCTAGCTGCCCACCCCTGTGCTGACCGCACACTTTCCTTCTCACTCACAGGAGGTGCTTCCTGTGCGACCCCCACCCCCACGGCCCGCAGCATCTCCTTGGCCACCTGGTTGCCCACCGCGTCCTCCTCTGATGGGGGAGTCCCCAGCCCCTGCAGTGACCGATCTGCTCGGAAATGGTCTCAGCCACAGTTCTCTCTTCCCTCTTGCTCTGCTGCAGGGAGAGGAGGCGAGGGGGGTTCTGAAAGCTGGGATGTGGTTTTGGCTGCCTGACCCATGTGGCCATGGGCAGCCACACACCAGTGCTCGAGAGGGACCCTCCTGCCCCCAGGCCTGGAGACATGCTGCCAGGACCCCCTCCCCCCCGCCAATCTTGTGGTCCGAGGGGTTTGGGGGCTGCAGAGTACATCCACGTGGCCTCTTCATGCCACTCACCCATGTCCCTGCCTCCAGCCCTTCAGGCTGGACATTCAGCCCTTCAGGCTGGACATTCAGCCCTGATTTCTGCTCAGGTTGAGGAAATGGTTTATCAGTGTTTAGAAATCAGTTACTTTGCACTCTGAGATGTGGCCTCAGGAGAATAAACATTCTTTATTTCCAAATCGTAAGAGAGTGGGTCCCTCCTGTGTGAAGGAAGGCTTGTGGACCGGGGAATTTAGGACCTTGTCCCAGAGGACAGGTGCCCGCTGACCCCCAGGCTGCTGTTCACGAGGTTTCTGGGAGGCTCGTTTATCCCAACTGTCCTGGGTGTTGTCAGCACAGGGGCTGGACGTGGCTCTAATTTTGAGAACATGAAGAAGGAAGCTCTTGGCCAGATCAGTTTCTCAAACTCCTCTTTCCATGACCGAAAGTAGCTCTGCTTTAACAAGTATTCTTTGCTCGCAGCTCTGCTTCTCATCTGGCCCAGTCTCCTGTGAAGTCATAGCTGTGTGATATGGCAGCCGTTACCAAGATGGAAATGATTAGGACGTCACGGGAGCTGGCACAGGATGGCCCATGTTACGGACAGGACCAGGACCCTGGGTCCCAGTCGCAGCTCTGCCATTTGCCCAGCCCTGCTTGGTGGCTGGGGAAAGCCGCTCCACCTTCCCCGGGTCGATCCTCACGGTCGCTGGTCGTGGCCTCAGAAGCTTGGATGCCTGCGCCTGAACCAGCTGTTGTCTGTTGTCCTTGGGGATGCTAGGCTCCCCCGGGTAATGGGATGAGGCAAGCCTTTCTGGGACACCTTTCAAGATGGGAAACTGGAGCACAGGCTCTGAGAGAAGGCAGCTGCAGGAAGTCTGGCAGAGGCACCCATCCCCTCTGCTGAGAACAGGAATGAGCCTGGCCGTGGGCTTGGATGAGCTGGAGGAGGGGGAGGACATCCAGAAGCACTGAGGAGGGAGTTTCTATATTGAAGAGTAACCTCGGGGCTGCGGGGAGGGGAAGGGCTCAGAGGGAGAGGACAGTAGTCACCAGACTTTTTCCATAATCAAACTTTTTAGGAGACAGTTTAGCTGAATCAATCTAACCTTTGGGATAATGCTCTTTAGAAGAAAACAGAAGATGAGGTTTTCACAGTGAGGGAACGAGCAATGTGAGAGAGACTTCGCTGCTCTTGCTGCCCCAACCCAATCTGTCCTCACACAGTTGTCACCATTCCCCTGGGAGACTGAAACCACACCAGGCTCCTCTTCTGGCTCGGAGAGTCCTTGTCTGTAGCCCCACTCGTGGGCAGGAGAAACTGGAGTCCACCTGCTGCCTGTTCTCAGCTGCTGGGGCTGGTGTCTGGCCAACTGGTAGACCTGGTCTGCTGCCCTGTCACACCCTCCAGCTTCAGGGACTTCCACAGGAACATCCAGTTATCACCTGCTCCTTTCAGTGGAGGAGACGGGTCTGGACTACTGTGGACAAGCGTTTGCTTCCCGGGTGTGGACAGATGAGAATGCACAACCTAAATGTGTGATTTGTTTCATCCAGGGACTGTACAGAGGACCGTAGTCCAGAGGTGGCCTCTCAGTAGCTCAAGGGACCATCCTGAAAAGGTCAGAGAGGAACCAGGACATATAGGAGCTCCTGGCTGAGAAGACAATTCAGTTAACAGCAAGAGATGTCTGTTGATCACTGAAAACAGATTCCAGCAGTTAGCAATTTTAGGGCTTGTCTAGGGTATGGGAAGATGGGAGATTCTGATGGGCTGACCTGGTTCTCAGGGGTCCACCCACCTGCCATTGATCTCCTCCATCCAGGTGCGGGGCCGGCTCCCCAGAGCCTGGAGTCAGCATCTCAACCTCAGCTCACCCTGCCGCCTGCTCACCCTGCTTCCCCAGCCTGGCTCACCTGCCCCCACGTGGAGGGTCCTGTCCAGACCTGGTCCATGTCACTCAGAAGCCCCAGTTTGTCGTGGGCCTGTCCTCAGAGCCCTAGCTTCACAGCCACCTGCCCTCCAGGACACCTGCTGGGAATTTCAGAGACAGCATGGCTATGACCTCAGTGGTGGTGCCCCTCCTCCCCTACAGAAATCCCATTTCAGGAAATGAGACCACTGCCCACTCTGTCCACTGAGTGAGACAATGGGGGCCCCGTGAGCACTTCCATCCACCCCCTGCCTGCATGCCCAGCTGCTCTTCCTGCCCGTTTCCTCTCTCTGTGGCCCCCTGGGGTCCTCACCCTCCTTTCCCACTGCTGTCCTTTGGTTCACCCCACATGGCCTATCCCTGCCCCCACCGCCCCACTCCGCCAGGTCTCCCTGCCTTCCCTCCAGTTGGCCACAGCCTTGTGTCCACACCCTGCAGAGAGCCCCTCCAAAAGCCTTCCCGAATCACAGACCCGCAGCTGGCTCACGTTTCCTGACAACTCTCTGGTCCCCTCTGTCTGGGCTTTCCAAGCTGTGGGTAGCCCCGACCTCCCTCCCGAGCATAATACCGCTTCCTTTTCCCAAACATCAGCTGTCTCCTCCTTGGCCCCAGTGCCCCGCTCTGCTCAGGACGCACCTGCACGTCTCTACATGGCTTTACACAGCCGGGAAGCTGTCTCCTGAGGGCACCACTTGGAGCCTCAGGGCGCCTGTCCACGCTCTGTCCGGCAGGTCAGGCAGGTTCTCGCCCATCCCCTCTGTTACTCTCTGTTCCCTTCAAGAGGATCTTCGCATATGAGCAAACAGGTGGTATCCACAACAAACCCAGCCGCGGACAGCACCTGGCCTTTCTAGAAGGAACAGTGATCACCTGCTGGAGGCCCATGCCCACCTACTCACCAAATGACCAGCAGGAAGGGCAGTGCAGTTGGCATCTCCCCATGGATGGCCGGCCAGAGCCCAAGGCTTCTGAGGAACCAGCTCGGGGCTCCCAGGACCAGATGCCACTTCTCAGGGAGGGCCCACAGCCGTGGGTGGTGGTTCCTCCCCCACAGTGCGTGGCTGGTGTGAGCCGCAGTGTCCTAACTGCCAGCAGTGGATCTAGGTGGGGAGCAGGTGGCGTCTGCCTGCTCCATCCCCTTAGCAGATGGTGGGGTCCAGGAGCCCAGGACAATCCCCCTGCCCCTCTTCTTTGTGAGCTGGGATTTGCCCCTGGAGCTTGTTCCCCAAGGCAGCCAAGTGCTGACAGTGTGGCCCCGAGTTTGAAACTGGTGGCTCTACTTCTACCCCCTTCCACCCTCAGAGCAGGGAGAGGGCTATACGGTGACACAGGGACGCGCACTTGTCTGTGTGACACAGGCGTCTTGTGTGTGACCAGCTGCACTGCGCTGAGCACAGCAGGAGCTCTTGCCAGCCTCCTGCAGCCTCCGGCTCTGCACCAAGGACTGGGTTCCTACTGTCTGTCTGCGGCTGGGCTCCCTGGCTGAGCTCCCCACGCAGATCCACCAGACTTCACCCACCCTTCAGCCTCAGGGTCTTGCTTTTCTAGCTCTGCCTCCTTCTCCTGGGCCCAGTGTTAGCTTCCTTCAGAATGCACTGACCCTGCAAGCCCCCTCTTTCCGCCTGTGTTCCCCTCACTTCCAGTGACTCGTTCATGGGACTGTTCACTTCTCCAGCCTATCTGATCCTCCCCTTCCCTAGCCCTGAGCCTGTGACCCTGGACTCTTCATCCAGGGCAGACCCTGGCCAATCCAAGCAGAGCTGCTCCTTGGGTGTAAAGATGGTAAAAGGCCTCATTAGTAATTTTGTCCCTGTCCCTTGGACAGCAAAGAGATCAAAAACAGTCAATCCTAAAGGAAATCAACCCTGAATATTCATTAGAAAGACTGGTGCTGAAGCTGAAGCTCCAATACTTTGGCCATCTCATGCGAAGAGCGTTGGAAAAGACCCCAAAGCAGAGGAAGACTGAAGGCAGGAGGGAAAGGGGTTAATGAAAGATGAGAGTTGGTTGGATGTCATCACTGAGTCAATGGACATGAATTTGAGCAAACTACAGGAGATGGTGAAGGACAGGGAAGCCTGGTATGCTGCAGTCCATGGGGTTACAAAGAGTCAGACACGACTGAGCTACTGAACAACAAAGTAAATTTTGTATCAGTTTTGTGTAGAGTTGGTAATATTTAGATAAATGGGGTAAAAACATTTTAAACTGATTTCACCTATTTTTTTCTTAGTCTCTTAGTGTGGCTACTGGAAAGCTTAGGTCATACCATGGCTTATATTGTGACTCATGTGAGAATCTGCTAGATGGAGCTGCCTCCATCAGGCCAGAAATGTCAGCTGCCTTCTCTGCCCACACTCCCATTCTGTGTCTCCTCTGCTTGAAACTCACTCCCATCCTTTATTTTTTGCCTTTTTGGGGTCTAAATTGCTCCCCTTTCAAGATTGAGTTAAGAACCCCTGTTTGAGTTTCTAGAGACTGTGAGCTTCCCTTCATCACAGCACACAATGTATCTTTCTTCCTGTGAGTACAAGAATGGGTGTTATTTTACTTAGGTTTATCCCTAATGCCTGCTGTATGTCCCTGGCAGGCAGGCGATACGTGATGCTGCACTGAGCCTCAGAGCAAAGCCCATCTTATGTGGGAAGCAGGCAGACCGATATCACTTGGAGGGTCGTAAAAGTTAAACACGGATGTAACAGCCTCTGCAATCATATTATCTCTAACGTGTAAGTAAGTTTGCACTGACTCATGAGAAATCTGTATGAACTGATGAGCCAGTAAGGAGACCAAGGTGCAGATTCAAGTAAGCCAGGCGCTTGCGTTTCTCCAGAGTCCACACTGTGCTTGGGCGCTTCCCGACTCTGACATCCTTCTACTTAGAGCTCCAGTTGATTGTGAGGGCGGATTAGTCCCTTAGATAATGTTAATTCCATTTTTATGTAAAGCTTGGTTGCCATTAGGTAATAGTCATGTAATAAAATTTGGAATTCTTGATAAGGTAAAGGTGCAAAATATGAAAAATATTTAAAAATACAAGCTGGTATCTTCCAGCTGAAAGCCCCGGCCTGCGAGGTCTGCTCAAGGTTGGCCTGTGCTCTGGTCTTGGGGGTGAGTCTGTGCTTCTCCCAAACCCGACCTCCCTGCCCTACCTTCAGACGTGCTGAGCTTTCAGGTGGGAGGCCACCTTCCCCCGCCTCCTCCTCTTGGAGGGACCCGGACCTCAGACCTTCCCAGCACCACAAGCCATCCCACCCTCCCATCATGATGCTCAGTTCAGGGACAGGCACAGGGCCCGAGTGTGGCCTGAGGTGGCGCCACAGACTCTGAGGGTCAGCCTGGGGCCTCCGCAGCGTGGTCTTGGCTGTTTCTGCTGGCCTGAGTGGGTTTCTGTGTGCTTTAAACACAGAGACACGGCAGCAGGCAGACAGCAGAGCAGTCAAGCCTCAGGCTTGCAAACTCGGGCAGTCTTCTCACCTCTGAAACTTGGTTTCCCCATCTGTAAACAAGGGGTAACCCAGCACTGCCTCACAGGGCTTCCATGGGGGCATCCACAGGCCGGTACGTGGAAGAGCACAGATGTGCCGGCTGCAGAGAGATGGAGTGGGGATGCTCTGACCCCCTTCCTGAAAGAAATCCTGGGAGCCACTCAGTTTGAGAAACCACAGTCTCCTTCCCAGAGTTGCTGAACGGCCTCTTTGTCTTAAGTCCGCCGTCTTGATAAAGTTAGGCAGGAATTCATATCTTCAAGGGTTTCACGTCTTTATCTTTGGAGTGGCTGGGGATCTCCTGGAGTGTGTGCCTGGCGTTGCTCCCTGAAGGCTCAGCGGAGCCTGTCCTCTGCTTATCTTCCTGGGAAACGTCAGCTCAGTTTCTCTGGGCTCTGGGATCCCTCACCATCCACCAGGCGTGGGGCATAATGTTCAGCACTGCAGGCTCTGTGGTAATCCCAGAGGCCCAGAGCGCCAGCCCTGAGGGGCCATGGCAGCACCAGGAAGCCCTGGGCCTGGACCTGAATAACGTGGCAGGGGTGTCCTGTGACCTCCTCATCCCCTGGCCCCGAGGTCGGCCCCTGGCAGGCACACTGGACGCAGCTCCTGGCTGCAGGGCCAGCCTGCTACACATGTGAGGCTTTAGGAACATTTCCTGATAGGCAGAAAGAAGGTGGGGGGGTGTGTGGGAGGGAAAGGAGAGATGCTGCTTTCAGAATGAGCAGAAGGCAACATTGGTCACTCCCTCCAGGTCTGCAGCATTGCATTTTCTAGAGCATTTCTCACTTTCCAGACGGGAGTGCATTTTCCTCCCCTTTGGGAATGTGTGCAGAGAGCACAGAGTAGCTGGGCAGGAGCTCCCTGGGGTGGGCGCAGTCGTGTGTATTTCTGTGTAGGACACAAGTTACTTACTACCCACCAGGCTCCTCTGTCCACGGCATTCTCCAGGCACGAATACTGGAGTGGGTCGCCATGCTTCCTCCAGGGGATCTTCCTGACCCAGGGACTGACCCGTGTCTCTTGTGTCTCCTGAATTGGCAGGTGGGTTCTTATAGCACCACCTGGGAAGCCCTTGCCTTACTATACACTTCATGCTAAAGTTAATTCCCCTCATCGGATTCTGTTTTCAGCTTTTTTTTTTTTTTAATGCAACTGCTGGGACAGACAATATATTTGCTCAAGCTCTGAATTCATTCAAACTTCATAATAAAAGTATAGAACTAAAGTGAGACTAAAATTACAGAGTTCTGAGATTCTTCAGATGGGTCAGTAGAGAGTAAGGGTATGCTCCTGACATCTGGGCCCCTGGTTTCTGAGACAGAAAGCAGCTTGGGGGAGAATGGACGAGAGCTCATCTACCTAACTCAAATGAGCGACCTTCAGTGTGAGAAATCCGAGGAACAAGACTTGATTTTAGTGAGTGATCAGAGGGTGGATGTGGCTGGGGGCTGAGGGTTGCCCAGAGGAACCCCACAGAGAGCAGGCTGCTGCTACACTTTAATACTGGGTTCCTCCTGGGTTTTCTTTTCTTTGTTTTTTGTTTTTTTTTTTCCAACAGATTGCTTCTGTATCCTCACTTCACTCCTGGTCATGATCATAATGTTTGCAAAATACAATTTTCACCTTATAGAACACTTCCACATGTTGTTCACTTAATTCTTATGGGGGCTCTATAATGTAGGTAGTTTTAATCTTATTTTACAGATGAAAAGCAGGATTCAAAGAGAAACATGGGTTAGGAGCCCAGGACACAGAGCAGCAGACACATTCTGGGCTGGTGATTCAGCAGTTCTTCCAGCCCCCACCCGCGCCCAGACTCACAGGCAGTGATGACAGCCTCTGCCCATCAGGCCGGTGCCCTCTGTCTGGGTCCCAAGCTTGGGGAGGGCAGCTCTGAGCCTCCAGCTCTTGAAACAGTGACTGGCCCACTGCTTATCCTGACAGGGTGGATAGGAGGGAAAGGTGATCAGCAGTCCTAGAAGAAGTGAGCCCAGGCCAAGTGACCGACGGGGCCCAAGACAGGGAGGAAACCACGGCATGGTTGGGGTATGAGGCAGCCGGGGTGGAGTGTGGGGGACCTTGGGACAGGTAGGAAGGGGTGGGGGAGGAACAAGCTGGCACCTCTTCCTCGGGGGAGGTGGGAAGAGCAAGGTGGGCAGGTGCCAGTCATCCCAGGTGTCCCTTCCCCAACCCCTGCCCCCTGCCCCACCATAAATTCCCACACAAACCCCAAGAGCTTTGATGACAGCCTGTCATCCTCAGGACCACACCTGGGCCGTGGTGTGTGTGTGTGCACAGGCCTGTGTATGTATGTGTTGGCATGTGTGTGTACATGAAGGTGTGTGTACATGAAGGCGTGTGTACATGAAGGTGTGTGTACATGAAGGTGTGTGTACATGAGGCGATGACACGGGGCCATGGTAAGTTGCAAAGCCAGCGAGTTTGCATATCTGTTCTGACCCCTGCACTGTCCTCTGGCTCTGGGAAGGTGATCACTGGGCGCAGGTGCCCCCTGCCCAGGTGGGGCTGTGGGCCCTGGACCTCGGGCTTAGTCAGTTTCCCACCTCTCCTGCTCTGACCTGCTGGGCAGCTTGTGTGGGAACCCGGGCCCCGCCGAGTGAGTGCTCCCCAACTTTCCCTCATGAGGCTGGCGTGTCTGCCACATGTGTGATCCTGAGAGCAGGGACCTCTCCTCTGTAAACAGCCGACATGTGGTGCACATTTACAGAGAATCCGCACAAAGACTTGGAAGGCAAGCCTTTGATTTTGCATTTGAATTGCTTTTCTGATGTTGTAGGCATGTGGCTCTCGCATCTGCTGTTATATTTAGAAGGTGATGTCATGTTTGCGGGACCCTCTACCACAGCGCGGCTATCAGGAGGCTCATTCTCTCGGGGAGGTGGTGGGTTCTCTGCACGGGGTTGGGGACAGAGGACCTATGAGCCGTGGTCCTGAGGAAGCAGCACAGCACGTCCCCTCCTGTCCTGACGGGATGCTGGATCACGTTGACTCTAAGCTCATGTCCCTGTTTTCAGCTTCCTCTCTTTCTTGATGGTTTCAGGGGGTCAAAGCAGACCCAAAATTCTTCAGAAATGCCAGGAAGAGAAGCTGTGGGGCCCACTGCCCGCTTCATGGCAGGCTGGTCACGGTAAGACTGTGGGCAAGGAGTGCAGTTCCACGGCTCTTTCAGCCTTCAGGATTCACGAAAAGTTTAAAGTCACGCAAGAAGGATGCTTACGGGGTAATCCTGTCAGATGCTGACAATTGTTCAAGCTGGGAGGCGCTTCCCAGAAACAATGGCACAACCCTGGAGCCAAGAGGAGCCTAGAGCTGTTCCTCTGCATTTGAGTGACTCCTCACATTTGCTTGAGCGGCGGTGGTGGGGGGCGGGGGGATGGGGAGGCCGAGAACAGACCCCGGGAAGCAGGGGTTGCTGTGCTGCTGTGCTCTTACGCAGAGGCGAGGATGCCATGTGGACTGCTAAGGCAGGGAAGAGAGCTGCTCTGTGTCCTCTGGGTAGAGGGTGTGGGGGAGTGTGCAATTTGTGTGGATGGATGGAGCCGGAGACTGGGGGGCGGGCTGGTCAGAGTGGGAGGCCCAGGGCTGCAGGTGGTGGGGCGCTATCTGCTTCCTGAGTCAAGGTCAGCAGGTGGCCGCTTCCTGGTCGATACTGGAACCCAAATATTTCTTTATAAGGGAAACTTTCAAAGACAAGCGGGTTTGCTCCGTGCCCTCTGACGGCCGGTCCCCGCATGCTGTTTGCTGCCAACTTAATCACACAGCCTCACGACCTGCAGCACAACTGTTTGATTTGTTTTGACTCAAATTTCCCCTCTCTCAACAGTCTAAGTTTTGTCAAAGGAAAGGAGCCAGACGGAGTCCAAGCCCTGCGATTCGGGGTTTGCAGTGGGAGGATATGTGGGGTCTGTGCACACATGTGTGCCTGCGTGTGCATGTGTGTGTACTCGCGTGCCTGCCCACTCCCCACCTTTCAAACAGCTCTGGAAACTGAGTCAGAAAAAGTTTACTCTGATCATCTGGAGGGGGACGGGGGACAGGATGATGAAGGACCAGGTGTCTACACTGGCTGCAGCAGGCTGCCTGGAGCAGAGGAACTGAGGCATTGAGGGGAGTGGGGCCATGCTCTCTAGGGTCCTTTCCTCCTGCCACCAGCTCTCCAAGTCCTGTTGCCGCCTGCTGACCTCTAGGCGGGTCAGACCCTGATAGGGACACAACTGTGGCCCAAACTAGGTGGTGCCCTGAACACTGGATTTGGCCACAGATACAGCAGAGCTGAGTGTCACGGAGACCTTGCGGACACACTTGCTGCTGTGTGTGAGAAGGCTGGGTCCAGACCAGCCTTGGAGTGGGCCGGTGGCTCAGCCAAGCTCAGGTGTGGAGGCTTCGCAGAAAGGTGTATGATGGAGCTAACACCTGGGACAGTCATGAAGGGCTCTATTTTTTAGTGATTCAAATTATTGGCACAATTTTATTATCTGGACTATTTGCACATTCCAAAATGTGTTTGAGGGAACAAGACAACATCCAAACAGCTGAGATTTGGTGCCAAATTACTAAAAGGGAAAAATGATTGGGAATTTTAGAAGGGCTACCACAAAGCAGTCCTGTAACAACTGGTTTTATAAACTAACTTTGCTCAGAAAGAAATAAGTATACTGGGATCCCAACAATAAATTCATTGTTTTGAAATAATGTATGGTTTCTGTACCTACTTTTAAAACATATCCAAAGGCAGGAAACAAGGTACTCCAGAGAGCAGAGAGGGTCAGGAAGCTTTTCACAGCATCCATGGCCAAGTAGACCCCCTAAAATCAAAGCATAAAGTGAGTAATAAAATCGCTAATATTTGCATTCTGCTTAAGAGTTAAAAAAATCTTTAATAAGCAGACAGACTTGGGTCCAGAAACCAAAATTTAATCACAGATCAAACTCTTCCTATGTGTAGCAGTTTTTGGTGATGGCTATTTTTTTGACTGTGAAAGTAACATATACTACTGAAAGGTTAAGGAAAGAAGCATCAAAAATAAGTGCAAATTCCATTAATGATTTTGAGAAAGATGCACATTATTTACACTGGGGAGTTTTGACTGTGGTCATGCATACTGTTATGCTCCGTGTCCAAACCCCAAATAAACTGAGAGAACAAATCCATCAAGGCAATGCAAAAGCAAGAAGGGAGTTTATTTATTGCCAGCTTGAGTTAGGGCACCCTGCCGCATCCAATACAGTGGAGTAAGGCAAGGGGGCCCCGAGCCCTGAAGTACAGCAGTATTTATAAACTTAGAACAAAGACAGGGAGTAGGCAAGGGCAGACTGGTTACAAGGGTCTCTTGGCATCTACTAATTGGCTAGATTCCCACACGTGCGGGCTTTCTCAGGGGATTTCTCCTATTAGTCAAGCTACACCGCCTGTGGGAGTTCCCAGTGCCTAAGCTTTCCTAGAGACTAAACCTCAGACCTAGCCTGCCCCTTAGAGCCTGTTTTGGCTCCAGTTAGGTCCTAACACATATAAGAATATTTCATGAGTGTCGTGCCCAAGTGTGAACACGTGTGTGTGTGTCTAGTCACAGAATAGGAGACGTGCTTTCTCTACCACATCCTGGCACAGTCACCTGAGTCACCGATCCCATCCATGCATGGTGGGGGTAAGAAGCCGCAGGTCAGGACTCTGCTTTGTGGCCCCACGCCTCCCCCAGCTGCTCCGTGTCCCACTGTCCTTGTGATGTGGGGCCTTGTCCTTCTGGTTGTGAAGATGCAGTGTGGATGGCAGGAGAGGATCAGATCAAGCCCTGGACGCTGCTGGCCATGGTGACGGAGTCAGGGGGCCACATGCAGTCCACCGCATTGCCTGGGCCTCGTTTGTTCTTCCTTCTCCAAACCCCTCTCTGTTTCTGATTTTTTTTTTTTTTGCTGAAACAAACACAGTCACAGCTTTTTTTTTTTTTACTTACCCAGAATGGATTCTTGTATGTGAAGCTGTTGCATCAAAATATATGGTGCTTGAAATGGTTCTGTGGTTTTTTATATATATATAATTTTTATTTATTTATTTGGCTGGGTCTTTGATGCTGTGGGGGCTTTTCTCTAGTTGCAGCGAGTGGGGGCTACCGTCTGGTTGTGGGCTTCTCATGGCGGTGGCTTCTCTTGTTGTGGAGCGTGGGCTCTAGTGTGTGTGGGCTTCAGGAGTTGTGGTTCCTGGGCTCTCGAGCACAGGGTCAGTAGTTGTGGTTCATAGGCTTAGTTGCCCAGCAGCTTGAGGGATCTTCCTGGATCAGGAGTAGAACCTGTGTCTCCTCCACTGGCAGGCAGAATCTGTACCATGGAGCCACCAGGGAAGCCCACAGCTCTGTGTATTTATGAACTGATGATTTTCTAGGAAGCTTCTCCATTTGTGAGGACTGTCTTGTTGCTCCACATGATCACCAGGGCACCTGTTCAGTTCAGTGAGTTGTAGTGCAGTGTGCAGGGAGCGCCAGGAGTGTCTCCCCGCTTCGTCTGGAGGAGCACGTGCTCGCTTTGCCTGGACTGGAGAGAAGCCACGGGTGGCTGGGTGAGGCTGCTGGGCTTGGGTGTGGTGCAGAGCTGAGCATTTTCTGCCCGTCACCTTGGCTCTCCTGAGGAACACTACCTTTATCAAACTGTGTGCTTATGGAAACTAAATTTCCCATGTAAAACTGGAGTCTCTTTTATCACTTTAAAAATACTGAATTTTGAATCCCTGGCATCCTGTCTGTGATCTGTTAACGCTGTTTCCTGACAGGAGACCAGAGCTTCCTGGGGGTTTGGCTGACTCCAGGTCTAGGGCAGGAATGGCTCATCTCATCACTAAGGAAGTCAAGGACAGAAAGCACCCCGGAACTGTGTCTGGGGCCCAGGCCCAGCCTGAAGATGGCGGCTTGTGGGCAGCTCAGGACAGTAACTGACAGATCGGAGCAGATTGGGTATGGCCCCCACCTCCTCCTGACACCTGGGCTGTGACAGAAAGTCATACCTCCTGGCTTGGTGGCTGAACTTTTCTGGCCTCTCTTGCCACCCCTGTCTCCAAATTAGCCCAAGAGCTCTGTGGATGGGGGCCCATCACTGGATCCCACACAGGCACTCAACAGACATTAGCTGAAGGATAAATACGCACATAAAATAAGCCAGGATGCACTGAAGTGCTGGCCTTGCAAGGGTCGAGGGGCTCTCAGTCTTCCTTCAGCCAGGGCACCTCTGGAGACCAGCACATGCCCTTCCCTGCAGAAACTTCTCGTGTTTACACACAGGCAGAAAGCTCCCTCCACACCCACAGAATGGGCAGGACTGCTGTGATCCATCTCCAGCACGGACCCACCAACCACTTCTATTAAATAAGAATCAGCATGTGGGGAGCTTTCCTACCTAATCAGGCTGACATGTAGACAAACTACTGAAAAATAAAGAACATTTGGAACCTAATGATTTGATGTATAATTAGAAAGCATTTCATAAACCTGTTACACTTTACCTTATCATGTTTGGTGATAAGGTAATTCTTACCACATCTGGTGAACAGTTTAAAACTTGGAGTCTATTTAAGTAACAAAAACCCCCATTGATCTAGTGTCATTATTATTATTTTTTGCAATAAGATTTACTGTAGTTAATGCTGGAGTTAAATTTCAAATGCTAGTCAAGAATGTTTTTAGCAAGTTCCGTTTCAGAGAGACATTTTAAAGCTACAAAGTGATAATGTCTCACGTACATTTGCAGGGTACTTTTCAACACACACTTAGAAACAGAGTGCCGTGTGACTCCCTAAGCAAAGTGGACTCACTCCATCTAAATGCACCCTGTTTTTCCTTTTTCCCCACATCTTGTTCAATTGTTCCTTTCTCTTTTGCATCCTATGTGCTGAGTCAATTGAGTTGTGTCCGACTCTTTGTGACCCCATGGACTGTAGCCTGCCAGGCTCCTCTGTCCTTGGGATTCTCCAGGCAAGAATACTGGAGTGGGTAGTCATTCGCTTTTCCAGGGGATCTTCTCGACCCAGGAATGGAACCTGGGTCTCCTGCCTGACAGGCAGGTTCTTCACCACATGCACCACTATAGCAGCTCCTTTGTATTCTACAGGTTGTTGCTTAATTTTGATCTTGAGGTTTCAGCTGTGTCTAACAGCTGAGTCTTTTCGTGCAAAATTGAAAGTGTGTCTTGTTGCCAGGTTTGTGCTTATAGAACTTTATCTGCATTCTAGCTGCTGCTGACGGCTGTGGAAGTGACATCAGAGAGAAGGGCTGACTCACATCCTCGAGACTCCAGCAGGAGATTACATGGAGCCGGTGACCCCGGGGTGTCTGTGCAACACCCAGCAGCTGGGCCCCTCGGGTTTGCATTTCATTCACATCAAAGGCACCGCCAAACCCAAATGAGGTTCTCTGGGAGGATGGCTGTCCTTTGATAATGGGCTTGTGGGGCGTGTCCTTGGCTGTTACAAGGGTTGCGTGGGGTTTCAACGCTGTTCTATGTGAGGAAAACCATATTAGAACATTATACAAAGTGATTTCAAGTCGCATTAGAAGATTATAACGTTTCCGGTTAAAGCTAACAAATGCTTTGGGAGGCCCTGAGCCCAGGAATTGGGGTGGGGGGCTTGCTGCTTCTATGAACTTTCACCACTTAACAGTGACCATGACCTTCCTCTTTGCACGCGGTGTCCAGGTCACTTGTGTTGGCTAAGGAGAAAACTTACATGCGGACATTATCAGCACAGTGACTTCCCATTGCTCTTTTGTTTGGGGGCACAGGGGTCCAATTGTAGAGACCCACCTGGTTCAGAGGCTGTTCTATGCTGGGGGGAGGGTGGAAGCCTTAGTGTGGGGCACATTTAAATGACTTTCTTTCTCCTTGCCCGACAGTGGGTCAGGTTCTGGGAAGAGGGGACTGGCCTACTGTCCCAGGGTTGGCTGCCCATCAGACAAAAGGAGCCCCTGGTTTCTTCACCAGACACTGTCCCCTGATGACCAGAAGGATGATTTTTCTAAGAATAAGAAGACAGGAGAGCAGCCCACTGTGCCGTGAACGAGGGACGTTCCCGTGGCACAAATAGGACACACAGAACACATGGGGTGCCTGCCAAGCTCCTGGTGATCCCCAGCCTCACACTTACTTAGATTTTTCTAGAGTGAAACATTTCAGCTGAAAATGTGAAAATAATGATGGAGTTATTTGGGATCGAGGGGAATGTGATGTTCTGAGAAAAGGAAGCAATGACATATAGCAGGTGGGAGGTTGGGGGTCGTGTTGTGGGGACGTCTTACCTGTCCAGTCCCTGGGCCCCTGGGGTGCAGATATGGCAGGTGGGGGGCCAAGGGCTGAGGGACCTCATTGCTGTGCCCCTGAGTCCATGAGCATGTCTACAACACAGCATGGATGGCCACATGTGGTCCTGGTGTGTTTTTTCTTCTTAAACAAAGGTTGTGGATACACAGGAGATGCACTTCTAGATGCCCTCCCTGGGTTTTTGCCGAGACCCAGACCAGGTTCCGTCTCAGGATGTGGAAGTGACTGCCGGGGCTGGGCTCACAGTCCGCATCCATCTCAACTATCTCTGACCTTTGACCTCTAACCTTTTGACAGATGAGGGAGTTTTCTGAGTGTCAGGACTGTCAGGGCCAGGGGTTATGCCTGCCCCCCACCCCACCCCTACTCTGCTCTCAGAAACAAACTTTGAAGATGATTAATGATGGCAGAAATTGGACGGGGTGCAGAGTACAGTCGGCATGCTGAGCTGTCTGTCTACGAGGGCTGTTTTCTGGCTCTTTCTCTCATGCAACACCTTCATGCCAGGCCCAAGAGCATAGTGGCTGGACAGGATGGCCGGCGGCTCCGGGGGCCTCAGCCAAAGTCCACGAGCTCGGGTGGGGTCGGGTGCTTCCTGGATGGCTGGTTTTTCTCCAGTATAGACAGAGCTGCTGAGACGTGTTCAGATTCAGTTTGTGTAGAAATGAGGAGGGTTTTATGTGCAGTGTTCTTGGCTATCTTCGGGGGGCTGGGCAGTGTCAGGGAAGGGGAACTGGGCCTGCAGGCCGATGGGTGGTTCTGCCTCAGAGCCCACCTCCCCACGTGTAGAGGGTACAGCCTGTCACGTGGCACTTCTGCCCTTGGCCCCGAGATGCTGTGGGTTTAAAGGACCAACCTTCTCTCCACTATTCTAATTTGTTCTTTCATGTTCAACGATTATACTTGCTTTCACTTTGGCTTTGCCAAATGAGCCTTTCTGTTTTCCTTCAAGGAAGATGTGTTACAGAGGGAAGTAAACTGACTTCTCACCATGTCACCTTTGTCTTGGGGATGGGGGTCTGAGGGGTTTTTCAGTTACTTATTTGCTTGGGCAACTTTTGATCTTTCCTCTTCCCCCATGTCTGCCCCAGTGAAGACTGACGAACTACAGGGAAGAGATACGTAAAACTTCTAATATTAAATTCTGAGTCTTTTTCCTTCCACTTAAAAATCTTAGGATTGTTATTCTTCATGGGTTGATGGCCAGATAGTTCTATAAAATTATAGCCTTTGCTTCCTGTTTTGCAAGGTTATCTGAAATCAACTCCGCGGGTATAGACCAGCTGCAAAACACGTGCTTGCATTAGCCGATTCAGGGCCCAGGGACAGGACTGGTCTGGTCAGGTGGCCCAGCTCCTGTGTGAATGCAGTTGCTGGACTGTGGGTCCCGCTGTGACCTGCCTGGGGCTACGTCTCTGGCTCTGATGCGGTAGCTGACTCTCTCACCTGGACGGGAATGTCCTCTCTCCTTCCTTGACCATCCAAGTCTTTGCTTCTGATAGACGCGTGTCCCATTTCTGGATGAAAATCTCAGACCAAGAGGCTGGGCATAAGCTGACCCCATGTTAGGGGGCTGCCAGGCCATGGCTACTCCTGACTCAGCCTGCCTGCTCCAACCCTGTAGATGTGATCCGCTGTGACTTGAGTCAGGAGGAGGAGCTGGTTCCTTGGATGCCTGCCCGGAGGAGGAGGCATTTCCTTTCCTCCGTCTCCTTCTTACCTACAGACTGCCCTGCCAGGTCTCAGCTCCGGGGGATTTGGTGGCCAGGCAGGAAGACTCAGGAAATCCTTGTCACTCCTCATCTCTATTATGTGGTCCATCTCCTTGGAAACACACTTGTGTTGGAGTGTGTTGGACCAGATAAGCTGTCAGCCTCCAAGGGTCCTTTCACTGATGTGCATGGCCTCTCCCCTGTTTATTTAAGCCCAGCCCGATGGTCAGATTCTGTCAGACCCCGTGGTTCACAGGTTGTCTGCAGCCCCTAGTGACCCCCACCCCCTCAGGTGCATCCTTGAAAGAAATAATTAAGGAAACACTCAGGGATGTGCAGGTTGGCTGACCTCACAGCCAGAAGGGAAGAAGGCTGTGCCGTCTGGGCCGGAGCTGTGGGGGTCGGTGCGGGGAGCCCACTGCCTCTTGGGGCCTGCTTTTTCTGCAGATGGAGGAGGGCAACCACCATCTGGGAGAGAAGCAGGCCGTCTGCTGTGTTTACACAGAGAAGGGAGGCCCATGCAAATGAGCACGGGTGTTTGGAGAGAGAAAGGTGCTTATAAACATCACAGCGGCGTCACTGTGGTCCGGTAGTTCTTCCATTATAAACTCATTGTCAGGGGTTTAAAATCTGCTGTGAAGACTCCAGGATAGGGTGTACTGGGTGCAAAGCTCTCTCCTCCGGGTCCTTACAGCTGCACATCTGCTCTGCCCGATACTGTCTGCTTCCTTGGGGAGCCGGGAGGCCAGAGGCCCCAGCAGAACCCCAGGGCAGGGACGAGGCTCTGGTCCCTGGGGAAGGGAGTCCAGTTAGCAGTCCTGTACTGGGCATGCAGCTTGGTCTGCATATAACGCTTCCTCAGCTGGTGTAAGTGAAGCCTGGGATCCAGAGAGTGAGTCCAGACACCGCTGGACAGGGAAGCAGGTAGGAAAGTACACTTAGCATCAAGGCTGGTGTCTGAGAGCGGATGCGTTGTCAGGCCAGCGACTTCAGACCCCTCACCAGCAAGGCTGCCATCCCAAGAGACTATCTTCAATGAGCAAAGCTCGCGGTTTCTCTTTGATTGATCCAGAAAGTGACAGATCAAAATAAAAGTGATCAGCAAATTCGGCTTAGGGTTACAGGAAGATAATCAAAATATAAGCAGAGAGTTTTCAGAATTAATCTGCAAACAATCTTAGGCTAACAAAGCCACTTTGGACGGAAATGCTTTCCTCTCATTTATTAATAGCACCAAGTGGGCAGTTTAATGGATGGGCTGTCTTTGATGGGTCTCAGCCTAAACTGAGGACAAAGTTGATGGTTAGCAAAGCTTTGGCCCATTGCCAGGGCCAGCCCTCTCTCAGGGTGGGCCTGCAGATGACCCGCTGGGACCCCTAGGGCTGTGTGAGGTGTGACTCACCTTCCCCTGTGATGTCAGCTCCTCTGGTCCCAGTGACTTCTGCTCTTTTGTCACTAAATCCTCCCCGATTCTGTCACATTCCTGACCAGCTACACATGACACCTGTCCCTGGAGTAACAGCCTGTTACCAGAGATATCCAAGTAGTTAAGGGAGAAGAAAGATGCTTCAGACGATAGGCCAGGAAGCTTAACTGAGCCTGAGAAGTGTGTAAGAAGAGAACATTTAAAATGAGAAGGAAAGACCACAATGAGCTGAAGGTTGTGCCCGGGGCTGGATGCTCTGGACTCCATTCACTCATCAGCTGTCAGCGTGCATGGTCAAGGGCGAGTCCCAAGATTAAGGACTGGCCTTCAGTCCTCAGACAGGGGTTGTGTTGGGCTGCAGCTCGTGTCGCCTCAGAGTCACTGTCATTTCTACACTGGTCAATCTTATCAAAGGGAAGATGGCTGGCAGTCACCATTAATTCAGTGTTGTCAGGAACATACCTGACGCATGTATAGGAGACTGACTGAGCTCCTTAAGGAAGGAGGTCACTGGGAAAACTGGCCCTGCAGTCCCAGCTGAGGCCAGAGCCTCAGAAAGTAAGCAACCCAAGGTGAGTGTCCTCTCCATGGCCCCGGCCAGTGTGGATCCTGGGGACTGAGGACTGGAAACTCTGTTTTAATGCACAGTTACCTTCCTACCAGAGCCATGGGTGGGAGCCCGTAAACCAGGGGAGGTTCAAAATGTCAGCAGAGAAATTTCCAGTTCCCTTCCCAGCCAGGGGGTGATATTTGCGTGGATCAGAATACTTTAAAAGAAAATCAAGTGCCCTCAAACACCCTTATTGTCTCATCTGGCACAAGGCTTTCTGGAGAGGTGAGACGTTGTCACTCACAGTGAGTGACAAGAGGCTGGGCACTTGAGCAGTGGAGCGTCTACTTAGTTTTGTTTGGGAGATACGTGGATATGCAAGGGGGAACCTGGGGGCTTGCCGGACCCTCCTTTCGATGGCACCTCCTGCAAGGGTGCTTCTTCCTCGCCCGCTCTGCTTTGCGGCCCCACATCATCCCATAGGGACCACAGGCAGCGAGACCCATTACACGTGTGTGTGCTCAGTTGCTCAGTCATGTCTGACTCTGCCGCTCCATGGACTGTAGGCTCCTTTGTCCATGGGGATTCTCCAGGCAAGGACACTAGAATGGGTTGCCATGCCCTCCTCCAGGGGATCTTCCCAACCCAGGGACCAAACCCAGGTCTCCTGCATTGCAGGCAGATTCTTTGCCATGTGAGCCACCAGGGAAGCCCAAGAATACTGGAGTGGGTAGCCTTTCCCTTCTCTAGGGGATCTTCCCAACCCAGGAATCGAACTGGGGTCTCCTGCATTGCAAGCAGACTTTTTTAATCAGCTGAGCTGCCTGGGAAGCCAGCAATACCTGTAAACACACTTTAACTATTACTTTCAAGTGAAACAACAAGCCAATAAACAAGGAGATGCCTGCCCTACCGGGTTGCACGCGGGCCGGGCACTTTACAGTCTGCATTGCTTCCCCCCATGGTGTCGGGGGCCTGGGACTGGAAGAGCCCCAAGAGTTTGAAGACCCTTCACTGACTTGGAGCCATGGATGGAAACACAGCATCACTGCACTTCCTTTATAATTAATACTCGGTTGAGAAGCTTGTTGCTCGTTCTGAATGAATTCTCTTCAGGAGGCACACTTGAAATCTTTTACTTCATTTTGAAGTCTCACAGACTTATGTTGGCTCCTTGCAGCCGTTAATTCTTTTCCCCCAAATTAAACAGGAGTAACGCAAGTTACTCAGAACAGCACCCAAGAGTACACAGAGTCCTCCTGTGAGCGGAGGTCGACACAGCTTTCAAACAAGCCTGCACTGACTTCTCCTCTTACTGATGTTGCTGATTAAGCTCCTTCACTGTTGGTTTCTTTCTCTGTTCAGCTTTGATCCTGAAGTGCCAGGGCCTCAGGCTGTTCACAGTGGGAGGATCCACTCAGGACAGTTTTTAGTACATTTTTTTCTTGGTAAGTTGCCAAGTTGGGCAACGAGGGGTTAGTTTTATCAGTGTGTAAATTTTTAGCAGTTGTACGTCTGTGCACAGTCAGGAGTAATCACTTCTGTCCAAGTGGGTGATGGGGGTGGGGTGGGGAAAGCCTGCTGACTTCGGGCTTGGGTAAGATTCCACAGTTTTCACCTAAGAGTTGGGAGGGTGAGGAGGGGGTGGGTGGGACATTTGCTGCTGACGGGAGGGGACTTGTGGGTGTCACAGAAGAACAGCTTTCTTACTCGAGGGTCACAGGAGATGATAAGAATTCTGTCGTTGGAAGACAAAACCATTGTTGCAGTGGTAACAATGGAAAAGTACACTTTTCTTACAGAAGTCATAAAAGCTGGAAAACTGCCAAGTACCTGTTAGCTGGGGAGGAAAGCTAACCTCGGGGCTCACTTCCTGCCCTCGTGCGTTTCCTGCAGAAAGAGAGTCGCTTCCCACTGCGGCCCCCGGGCTGCTGGGCGGCCGTGCTCGTCATCAAGACCAGCGCAGGAACTCGGATGAGGCTCTGTTTGTTGATTTCTCTTCATCAGCGATGGCCAGTGGCCAGAAGGCGGCCCTGGCGACGCACAGCAACACAGGACATGGTCTGTGTAAACACCTCCTGCCTGGCCCTGCTCAGATGTCAGCCCTGACTAGGGTAGGTCCGAGATGCTCTGATGAACAAGCTGGGCAGTCTGAGACGCTCCGGGTCTTTCCCAGGGTCTCACAAAAGTAAGTTCTTGTTTCCATCACATTAAAAAAATTGATAACAAAATTTAAAACGGAACACCTACCTTAAAATATACAGAAATTAGGGACTCCCCTGGCGATCCAGTGGTTAAGATTTTGCCTTTCAGTGAAGAGGTTGAGGGTTCAATCCCTGGATCGGGAATTAAGATCTCACATGCCTTATGGCCAAACAACCAGAACATAAACGACAGTAGCAAACTGTAACAAATTCATTGAAGACTTCAAAAATGATCCACAACAACTCTTTAAAAATATACAGAAATCATCCACAATTTCAACATTCCTTGACATTTTCCTTTTTTGTTTTTAAAGAAACTTTACTGTCAGATACAAAGTTCTGAAGACAAGAAGATAATAAAATAGCTCAGTGCTGGAGAAAAATGGTGTAGATGTCCTATGGACATGGATATACAAGGCCCAGGACAGAAGAGCCGCTAGCCTGGGCCGTGTTATGTCCTGCTCCTCCTTGGTGTCCTGGGCTGGCCGGGCAGCCATCCTCCAAGCTCAGATGCCACTAGACTTCCCCCAGGCGTCAGGGCCGTGATGGAGAAGGAATGAATACGCAGTCCTCGGGGGATGGAGAGTCACCCAGACCCAAGGTGGACTAAGGCTGAAGGAGGCCACACAGCCAGCCCTCTGTCCCTGAGGATGCACGGACCACCTCCGACTAAAGGAATGGGGACAAGATCGAGCAGCTGTCACGTGGGTCTGACAAGTGACTTCCAAAGAGTGTAGCACGTATGGAGAAAAAATTGCACGTCTCTCTTGAGGCTCAATTAGCAATACTCTACACAATTGACTTTCTTGTTGAGGTATGTGAAGAAATGGCTATTTTTCTTTACTGATTAGGGATCTGAAATTAAATGAGCCAATAGTTTTCAGGGGCAGGTGTATTATCTTGTGCTTCCTCCACTTCATCCTACCAGAAAGCCAGAACCCTTGAACAGCTGTTGCTCAGATTTTCCCAACATGTGAATAAGTGACCCCTGGAGAAAGAGAAAATCCTAGCATGGGAAGTTTTCAGGGAAAATGCTTTGTTTTTCAGAAAATTGTACATAAGGAAAAATGGGATAAATGGGATTTAGGGAGAAAATATTTATGCGACTTTAACTGTTTCTTCTCAGCAGCAAGGTGATAATAAGGATTTATCCTTTCACAGTTTTTCCTTTTGTGATTTTCCTCATCAGAAGCTACTCTGTGTTCATTTGTTTCTGGCTTGACACTCTGCTTTACTTTGTACTAAAAGACTTAAAAGATCTCTTCCTTTTCACCATTTTCCTGTTTCCATGACTACATAAGGTTTCTTAAAAACCCCACAGTATTTCTGGAAGTTGTAGAGTGTTTTCAACAGCACACCTAGGAAGAAATTGGGCTTCCTTGGTGGATCAGATGGTAAAGAATCAGCCTTTGGTGCAGGAGACCCAGGTTCGATACCTGGGTCATGAAGATCCCCTGGAGAAGGGCACAGCAACCCACTCCAGTATTCTTGCCTGGAGAATCCCATGGACAGAGGGGCCTGGCGGGCTACAGTTCATGGGGTCACAAAGAACCAGACACAACTGAGCGACTAACATTTTGACTTCAGGAAGAAATTATTATTTTGGGAGATGATTTGAAGCTTAACCTACCTTAATATTTGCTGTTAGACTTTTAAATATGATAATTCACTAAAAGCCTTAGATTTTATTTTCCCCATCCCACATATAATTCTACTCTGTAGTCAAAATCTTATCCTCCATAACCTGCCAGTGCACTTGGTCAGCATTTCACCTGTGAAGAGACGCCGGCTTGTAAAAACCTGGGAAGGAAATAGGAGTTTGGAAAGATGAGCAACAGTGAGCCACCCTCTGAACGATTTGTAACAAAGTGATTCTGGTGCTGAGCAACTTGCATCTGTCCTCCCACCACCCCCAAACAATCGGGCCACAAGGAGATGGAGATAGCGGGTCCAATTAGGAGACGGGAACTCGGCGCTCAACCCTGACCACGCTGCCCTCGCCGTGGGTGGTGTGCACCCCTCGGGGGTGGAGAGGGGAGGGACGATGGGGAAGTAAAAGAGAGCAGCAGAGATATAAGAAGGGAGGAACCAGCACAGACGAGCAGGACGAACAAACCCAGTTCAGACCAAGTTGGCCGCCCTGGGTCTCGCTGACCTTGGCAGACTCAGAGGGTCATATTTTATGTGGACAAACCTCGTCAACTCCTCCTACATCTCTGGAACAGGCAAATGTTTTCCCTTGATGCTTGTTCATTACATTCTTTATGTTTTATTGTATTGATAGATGTTTAGTAGTGAGTTTAGTTGAATTCATCCTGATACTGTATCTTTCATCCTTAAAGAAAAATGGATTTTTGTTTTTTGTCCGGTTGATCCTCTGGCCTCTGCTGTTGAAGCCCCAGCCCCACCATGGTTTAGAAGCAGAACAATATAACTAATTGGTTTATGAGACATGTGAAGTCATTCTCATCAAATGCATCATTAAACTGGAGGGAGTGCCCTGGGTACCATTTTACTGTTGGATTCCTGCTGGGGGTCAACCTGTGGTGAGCCCTCATATGCACAAGGCAAACATCACAGAGCTATCTCATCGTGATCTTTGTTCCTTGCTGAGAGTCTTATTAATTTAGAAACGTACACTCAGATGGCGCTAAAGACAGGAGGAGGGAATGGAAATGCTCTGCTCAGAACTTCTCTCGTGAGCAGGGGCAGGGTGGGACAGCTTCCCCGTGTCTGGTGGCCCTGGCCTCACCGTGCTGTCCCAGGAGCTGTGGCGGCATCACAGGGGCCCCTCCCGCCTGCCTTTCAGGCTGGGAGCTCTTTGCCCGACAGTGACAGGCAAAACTCCTGATACAAACCCACTGACTCTCAAAGGATGCCTTCGCTGGCTCTGCTGGGACCTTGCAGCGGTGGACAGATGTGATGGTGGGCTGGTGTTTTCCTAGTGATACAGCGTGGAGGCAGAGGAGAGATACGAGGTGGAGCCAGACCTCATTTGTCCTTGGATGGGACATGGCTTCTCTCCAGATGGAATGGCAGGGGTGCTGGGGGCAGTGGGCCTTGCTGCATCATGGTGTGATGGCCACAGATATGCACACCTTCAGGTCTCAATTGCAACGTAAATGTTTTCTTCTTTTTCTTCACTTGGGACTCAAGCTCTGATCTGTGATGTTTGCTGTCGTCTATGGTGTCAGCACCCCAGCTCAGACCAGCTCATTCACCTACGAGATGTGAATCAGCTCAGGCAGGACTCCACATCCAGGACCCTCTGACTTGCCACCTGCTGTGATCCACACGTGGCCTTAGGGATGCCAGACACAGTGGAACAGAGTGAATATTTAGGAAGTGATGAGTTTTGTGTTCTTACCATTTTTACACTGAATATAATTTATTCAGGTGCAAGTTTATATAATTTAATATTCAATCATTTGAAAGTTAACAAACAGCTAAAACATTCCTGAAGATCGAACACGGGAGTTTCTTTTGAGGCTCCCTGAGCTTATGAGAGACCACCTCTGCTCCTGGCAAAATGTGTGATCTCCGCAGATACGGCTGATCACCCAGCTGAGTCTGGTGACTGGCTCAACAATTAAAGTCAAGTTTAAAAGGCTTCCCAGATGGTGCTAGTAGTAAAGAGCCTGCCCGCCAAGGTAGGAGACGTAAGAGACGAGAGTTCGATCCCTGGGTCAGGAAGACCCCCTGGAGGAGGAAATGACAGCTGCTCCTGTATTCTTGGGCAGAATCCCTTGGGCAGAGGGCTACAGTCCATGGAGTGGCAGAGTCAGAACCACTAAACCTACTTAGCATGCACTCATGCATACGTTCAGAAAAACCTTTTAGAATAGAAATATTCTTTTCGTAGTGGCTCCTGAGCAGATCAGTCCCTTACACTCCTTTCATGGAATCACTTTTGAAACTCATGATGTATGTGGTGACTTAATTGAAAGAGATCAAAACAGGATGCATATTACAATAGTGAGCCAGTAAATTGACCTATTATTAGATATTGGGAATTGCATATTGACAGTGAGCATGATATTACTCAAAACATGGACTCTAAATCCATGAGTGTGGACTAGGCCCCTCTAAATTCTTATATAGTAGCAAGTATTATTCTGATCATTTGTATCTGAAATTATTAGAGTCTATCACTAGGATAATGTGTTGCCCAGATTTATGCCACGTAAAGGTAAAACCAATCCTGAGGTTAATATATAAGGTAGAACTTGGACCCACACAGCAATTACTGCATAAATACCAATCCCTGGGTGAATCTAGATATGAAGGCGGCACAGAATATGTCATTAGTGTGAAATCTTTGGGTCTCCAGGTCACTGCTCAAACTTTCTAGGGGATTTTCTATTCAAGTGAAACCAACACAAAATAATTCTTTCAACCTCTGCCTTTGTTCTGCCGCCACACAGATCTTTGCTGCCTGATGCTGAATCAGGACGACGTGTGCCCTGGTGCGAACACCCTGTGCGTAGCCCTGCTGGTTAGCACACGTCTGTGTGACTTTCCAGAAGACGGGAAGTCATAAATAAAGCATATAGAGCAGGTCAACCTCAGGAGGTGTGGCTAGAAAAGAGACAAAGGGGAACCCCGTGTGTGGGGGCAGAGACTCCCAGAAGTCCTGGCCAGGCCCCTCACAGACTCCTTCCAGGGCTTGGTGGGGTCTGTGCCTTTGGCAGCTGGCTGGAGTGTCGTTGCCTCGACCTAGCCACCCATGTCCTGCCCAGTGGGACTTAATATCCATCTGACTGTTTAAGCAAAGATAAAGAACTTTCTCCCTAACTCAAACCTGTTTTTCTCCGCACGATCTACTTTTATTTATAAAAGTGAATCTCATCTCTATCTGTGGCGTGGGAAGCACTGGGCAGGCTTTCTCTGGGCTGAGGGACCTCTTGGAAGACCTGGGACTGGAGCTGCCTCTCTGAACCCGAGGAACAAGGCTCTGTCCCCAAGGTGACATGGGACAGTTGATGAACCCCTGGTGCCATCCTCCTGCAGCTCCTTCACCGAGAAGCCCACCCACTCCCAAGCTTCCAGGGGTCCCCATCCCTCTGCTACGGGTAGCAGCTCCCCTCCTGCCCAGGCCTGCATGTGCATACAGCACAGAGCCCAGTGATGGTCACGGGAGGGAAACGTGGTGCCTCTGCGGGACTGGGGTCCTGACCTGGAGCCTGCGACTCCCAGACTATGGTCCCGATGCCAACCTCCCCTCCAGCCTGAGACAAAGCCCACACAAAAAAATACTGGCACCCAAGCTCAGGCCCCGGCTCACGCAGGTCCTTGCGGCCCTGCAGAGTCATCTAGCTGGGCGATGGCCACGTTTCAACACACTTCATTTGATGACTGTGGTTTTTCAGTGGGACTAATAAAGAGAAAGTCTGATGACTTAAATTCAGGCCAAACATAGAATTAACAGCCTCCCCATGAAAACAGCATAAAGGTATAGGAACAGCATGTAAGGAGCTGAAACAGAAGAGAAAACGCATCAGGACACGATATGCTGATAACATCAGTGGTGATGCAGACAAGAGCTAATACGGGCACTGTGCTAAGGGCACACAAACCAGGGCATCACTGACTCTTCCCTCAGAACAATCCTGGCAGCTCAGGCTTGTCTTCCCAGGCTGCAGACCGGCTTGTGCATGCGGCCCTCTTGAAGGGTGGATCACATCTACTGTATGAGTGAGCCATGCTTCTCTCTGCTGATGGGTGAGAGGCTGCTTCCACAATCAGCACCTGTCACCTCATCACCCAGCTGCCTCCGGATGATGAGCTGACGTCGGGTCCACAGCAGGACCACGGCCGGGACCCCAGAGTTTGGTGGGAGTGGAGGAGACTTTCAGTCTGTCCTCCTCCAGGTCCCACTGTTGCTGTCCTGCTGTGGAAGCTGTTACATCTACTCGGGGTTTGTTTAGAAGATGCAGGGGAGCCCAGGGCTGGCCCTGCAGGTGGGGCTGAGGCAGGCTGTTCTCTGCATGGAAGCATCCCCCCCGCCTTCCCCTCTCCCAGGACGGCAGGATCCCTCATCCACACCCTGCCCCTGGGTGCTGCGTGCTGCTGGGCAGGGGCCGAGGCTGGGGTAACTGACGGGGCCACCCTGTGGGAGGTGTGACAGGTACAGACCCAAGACTCAGCCAGCAGCCTGTCTTCCAACTGTGTCCAGACTGAGGCCACTATCCTGGGGCTGCTTGGTGCAGCTGCTGGGCTGGGTCAGACCACAAGCTGTTTTCGGGGGCTGAGGCGGTGGCGGGGGTGGGGGGATTGTCCTGCTGTGATGTTTATCTGCTGGATCTGACCTCAGGCTTCTTACCTGCAGAAACAGGTGATGACGGGACCTGTCTCTTTCCCGTCAGGCCCGTGGGCCCCAGCAGCTTGAAGCTAGGCCCTGCTCTCCTAACCCCAGACGACAGCTGGCGATGTCTTAGTGATTGTGACACGTGCGGAAGCACTGCTCGAGATCCTTTCCGGGTGTCACCTTCCAGTCTGCAGGAAGGGGCCAGACAGCTGTCTTTTACCTCAGCTGGTGCAAAGCTGGCCCTGCCAACGTGCCTGTTAATATTTTGACTGTTATTTAAATTTTTTGCTGTGTGTACTTTTAAAAAAATTGCTGTACTTCCAGAGCCTTTTTGAGTTCTGCAGATTTTCTCAAGTTCCTGATAAGAACCAGGTCCTTGGATTCCATGGCTGCTGGAATTTCCCTTACATCTCCACACGGAAAGGAAGAGTGAAGCACAGAAGTTCGGAGCCCCTCACCAAGTGGAACTTTCCATGACATGCTGCTGTGGGGGACCCCTCCGTCCACTCCTAGGAGCTCCACGTGGCCAGGGCAGGGGTCTCAACTCTATTCAGACAGGGTCTGTGTCCACTCCCCCTCAATTATGGCAGGCTTGTTTTTCACTTAAAAGACTCTGGGCACCGTGTCTTGATGAAGTTTTGTGAGGGTGCTCTTTCTGAGGAGGTGGATGTGAGAAGAGGAGCCACGGAAGCTGACAGAACAGGGAGCAGAGCCTTCGTCAGGATGGTTTCCACAGAGAAGGCTTGTCTTCACGGCCTCTTCTCCCAGCAGGTTGCTTATTAGACAGGTGTGTGTGCGCATGTGTGTGCACCTGCACAGGCGTGCGTGTGTGTGCTATATGAGTGTGCACGTGTGCAGGACACACACTGAGCTTTGGGGCCCCCACCTCCAGGAAGTCTCCTCACCTGCTGCGGCTGATGCAGAGGGAAAGGAGCCTCAGGTCAGCTCTCTGGTGGATGCTCGCAGCCCTCAGTATCCGTGCTGGTGATAACGACGCAGCCAGCTCTTCAGCCTTTGAACTCTCCATATCCCTTTGTGTTTTCCTGGCCGTTCCTGGCAGGCGGGCAGGTGGGAGGAATTTGGGCAGGCTGGTGCCTGCTCTGGCCGCAGGTTTGAGCAATGGTTAGCCGCGTCGTCCAGCTTCTCACTGTGTGTTTTTCCTGGTGGTGGCAGTGAGAAGTTGGACGAGTTTTTGGGTACATCTTGTTCTCCAGGCAAATGAATGATTTCCTTTCAGCTGGGTAGGTTTGCAGCGAGTTCCCGCCACAGGTTCCAAGTCCGCAGGGGAGCTGACGTCTGTGTGAGGCTGGCAGTCCACCTTTCTGCTCTGTCTGGTCCCCTGGGAGCTGGCCACCCCCCCGGGAGGGGGCTTTCTGCCCTACTGCCCTGCTCTCGAGGCGTCTCAGGTCACCTCGGCTCCGATGTCCTTGGACACGAGGGGGATGCTCCTGGCAGGAGCTGCTGCTGGATTTGACCTGTGTTAGGCTTGTGACCGGGCCTAGTGGGCTCGTAGCCAGAGATGCAACTTTGTAATATCGGGCATCACCTCTGCCAGGTGGGAGCTAAAGGCTGCATTAAGGTAATTAGGCCTTTGCATGCCGTAAGAACAAGCACAATGACCCAGAGCATGTTTCAAAGCCACTTTCACTCCCGAAGCTGCCTTGCTGGGGAGGCTCCGTGTCTTCTGCGCGGGAGCCAGGCCTCGCTTGGCGCTGTCCGCACTCTGGTACATGCCGCCTGTGGATTCTGTTGATCCTGCAAAGCTGGGGTGACTTTGGATTGGCGCTGGGACCCTGTCCATGGCACCGCCCGGTGAGCACCTTGCAGCTGAGGTCTGACCTCTCCCTGCCTCGGTTTGCTCACCATTAATCACCCTGTCTGCCCGTCCACTTCCAGGACGGCTGTAAGATTTCATGAAGTCATGGGTATAAAAGTGATTTGCAAAGTATAAAAGTGCCACTCAAATAATAAAAACCCCGCAGGCACAAGGTCAGGGCACGGACACCAGGGAGCCAGCTCCCAACTGTGACTCAGCGTGTGGATCCTCACTGAACACTTCGGGGAGTGGGCTCCTGAGTCCTGGTGGCCAGGGAGCCTGTGTAAGGAGTGATGGGGCTGTGCTCTGGGGGCTTTGGCATCCTCAAACTAGCGGTTGGTACTCTCTCATTGCCAGCATCCATGGGACACCTGGTTCCTGGAGGGCAGGTGCCTGTCGGCGCTGAAACTCGAGGTTGCAGGGGCCTGTGGGAGTCTGGGGTGAGCTGCAGAGGTGTGCATGGTGTGGAAGGTCAAGTGCAGTGGGATGGGCATGAGAGGCAGCCACTCAGAAGGCCGTGTCTGGAGGGTAGAGCAGTCAAATGGAAGGTTCTGGAGGAGGGGGTCCCACGGTGGCCAGGCTGTGGTGTGGCTGCTCACAGAGGGCATGAAGGCTGACAGAGATGGACATCTGTCATTCTCAGGGAAGGAGATCTGAATTCTGGGATCTTTGGGGAATCACCAGAGTCCCCCTTGGGAGTCAGCGAGTCTGGTCTGAGAACAGTCGTCACGCATCCACCACCTGACTGGGGATGGTCACCTTCCAGACAGGGGCACTGCAGTGAATTATGGGCCCCGGGCCCAGGGGAATCAGCTGAGGAAGGGGCAGGGCGGGGGTTGGGGCTGAACTCTCAGCAGAGACTGGGGGAGGTCTGCAGGTGGTGGACCATCGGGAAGGGGAGGGGGAAGAGGTGTGAGGCTGTGCAGACAGTAGGGGTGTCATCTCCAGGCCCCTCGTCGGTAACATTGAGCCAGGTAGCCAGGCAGCCTCTTGGAAGCATCAAGTTGCCAGAACACTTTCTAACAGGCCCAGACGGTGCCCGTTTCTGAGCCTGTAACACACAGCTGTGGGGGAAGAGAGACTTTTTGGGATCGTGACTTCCCCAGGTAGCTTTTTACCTTGTTGACCGGCACATTCTCAGCCTTTAAAAGTTAAGATCTTGGTGCTGAATACACATGAGTTTTGAAACCCTCAGTCTTATAATTTCACCCCGGTCTGGGTGGAATCCTGCAATGCCCACCTTCAGGGACTCAACTCAGGAATCAGAAAATATCTGATGTTTAAGTTTCATAAGGATGTCAGTTTCTTAGAAGACTGTCTTGGCTTGATCTAGCCTCATCAGCAGGACACTGTGTATTGAACTCCAACCATACTTACTCTGTGCTTCAAAAGGAGTCTGTTTACATTTGCTCCCTTTTTGAAGACATATTTGATGTGATAAATTTACTCTGTGAACTTCAAGTAAAGATGCTGAATCAGCCGTGGGCAGAGAGCTACTCATGTCAGTGACTTTCCAGATGCCCAAGTAGCCCTGGTTCACTGTTCTTTGTCTCAGAGGGACATTTTTAATTTTGTTTGGTGACCAACATAAAGGTCAACACTGATGCCCCTGAAATGATGGGTGGGTGAACTGCTGGCCAGGCTCCTGGTCTCCTGGTGAGTTGCAGGCAGTCAGGGCCTTGGGGAGCTGATCCTCCCACTTTGCTGGGCACGTGCTGTGGCCCGACAACTTTCTCAGGAGTCATCATTGCCTTGGGTGCACAGACTAAAAGAGAAAGGGGTTTCCCATGACCCAGCCTTGGGATTCAGTCAACTCACCTAGCAAACATTAAGTGCCAAGTATGTGCAAAGGCACGAGAACAAGAGTGAGTAAAAGTGGCCAGACCTATGTGTTTACGGACCTATGTTTGTGTAGAATAAAAAAACCATAAGACAAGTAAATAGAAACTGAGAACAAAACAGAGGCTGGCAGCAGGGTGATGGAGGCTGTGCTAAGCCCACTTCCCTTGGAGTGAGGAGGGTTAGTCTTAGCGTGGATGCAATAATGGGATGGCTAATGAAATGCTGTCCTCTAGGACTCCAACCCTTAGCTTAGCACCACGTCTCCTATCTCACAATGCAACTGATAGAAACAGTGAAACCAGTCTGAGGATCCAGGTCTTTGGAGGAAGCAGAGGGAGAATGTGTGTCAGGAACAAGGGACCCTGTCTTGTTTCTGAGGTCACATTAGGGAGGAGGAGCCCCCAGGGGGCAGAGCAGTCCTTCAGCAAGAACTGGGAGTCCCCTCCCCATGGTGGGTGTGAACCTGCCAAGGAGACTCAGGCGGCAGCTGGAGACTCAGAGAGCCATGTGCTCAGGGATGGCCAAGGGTAGACAGACAGGGTGCTGGTGTGGGGGCAGAGGGGCAGCACTGAGTGTCTGGTGAGGCCTCTGCAGAGATGGTTCCTTGGGAACCCCCTTGACCTACACCCACTCCCAGAGGTGCCCATGGCGTCACCCTAGCCGCCAATCCTGGGCCTCCTGGACCCCGCCCCCACTGCACCTTGGGACCTGCAGATGGAGGGTGCTCAGAGACTGGGGCGCCGCTTGGCTCTGCAGACTCGGGCGTGCCCTGACTGCACCTGCAGGGCTCCTGTCCCGGGGCCGCGGGCGCTGGCCGAGCTGCACCTGCCGTGGGCGCGCCTTCCTCGGGCCGCATACCTGGCGCTGGGCTGCAGGCCCTGGCCTGCTCACATCCTGCTGTACCAGCGGAGGCGAGACTGCACGGCCAGGATTTCCTACCTGATGGGACGAGGCGGGCTCCCTACCTCCCCCTCCTGCATGGCCCAGGTGACCTCACCCTCGTCCTCTGCTGCCGTCAGCTCCTCTGCTTATCAGGGTTTCTCAGGAGCAAACTGACCACGGCGCCCGTGGGTTGTAAGTGTGCAGACCCCAGGGGTGACCTTGGAGGAGGGGACAATGGTCATCAGGGAAACTGGGCTTTGCTGAGGCTGGAAGGCTCCTTGGAGGAGGTTGCTAGTCATGTGTTCCTATCAGAGCCAATGCCAAGCTTTCTGTAAAATCAAGTGCTGTTTGCTCCTGGACTTTGAACACTAGTAATTTTTCAAGCTCTGAGAGGCAGCTGCAGGAACAGGCTTGTTCAGAGTGACCGGGAGAGGGTGCTGAGAAACTCACAGTGGGCTGTGCCCCCACCCCTTCACACCTTTCTGGGCTGCAGATGCTTCCAGGTAGAGGGGAATTACAGGACCCCTTGGGGGTGACCCTGTGTTTCCTGAGCGATGCTAGTTCTTCCATGCTCTCTGCCTGCAGCCCCAGGTGCTCTGAGGCTTGGCTGCCTCCATCCCAGGGGAGCGAGCCATGGCTGTGGGGTGCCCCCTGGGCCCAAGGCTGTGTGCCCCTTGCCCTCACCCTCTCTTGAGAGTGGACACCTGTGCTCACACCTGTGCCACCAAAGGACAGCAGGGGAGGGCAGGCAGGGGGGAGCTGACAGCAAGGGCGCCTGAGCCTGTGTGTATGTGTATATGTGAGGGTGTGTGACAGTGTATGCGTGTGAGAGGTGTATGTGTGAGAGTAGGTGAGTATATGTGTGTGAGGGTGAGAGTGTGTGAGTGTGTGAGTGTGTGTGAGAGTGTGGGTGACAGTGTGTGAGCGTGAGAATGTGAGTTGTGTGTGAGAGTGTGAGTGTGTATGAGAGTGTGAGAGTGTGTGTGTCTGAGAGTGTGTGAGAGTGTGTATGAGAGTATATGTGTTGTGTGAGAGTGTGAGTTGTGTGTGTGTGTGAGTTGTATATGTGAGTGTGAGTTGTGAGTGTGAGAGTATGTGTGACTGTGTGTGTGTGTGTGTGTGTGTATATGTGTAAGCATGTGTGAACACAGATGTATCTACACACAGACACAACCACAGCGCACAGTGGCACCAGAGACAAGCATTCTGACCACACAGCAGTGACAGGGTCGGAGGTGAGGGCAGGTGCAGGATGTTGTCCCTGGGCCTCACCTGTCGCCTGTGAGCTCCGGGGACTTGGTGGTGCTGAGACGGGAGCCTGGGTGAGAGCGTGCCCCCTGTCTCGATTCACCATGGTATCCCCGTGTCTCCATAGTATCCCCGTGTCACCTTGTCACCAGAGTGTCCCTGTGTCACTACAAGCTGTGCTGTTTTCCCTTGAGTCCAAGGACACGACACTCCAGTGCCTTCAGGGGTCTCCCGGGACACTCAGTCCCTGGAGGCCCTGTGAGCGAGTCTGCCTGCTGAGGGGCGCCAGGGAGCCCTGCCTCACTGCCATCCGAGCACCTTCGGGTCCGGGTCCTTGACACGTGACCAGAGCACCAGGTCTTCACTGGAGGCTGTCTGGACGACTGAGTCTGGAGCTGACCCAGACCGAATGTCTCTCTTGAGCCGGGTGCCCTCCAGGTGCCCCTCTCCCTGTCTGTCCCTTCCTGTGTCTCCACACCCTAAGGGTGGGCATCTGGGTTGCCCACATCAGGCACGCGGTGTGAGGCCCAGAGGGCCCTGGGCGCCTGGCTGAGCCCACCCTTTTGTGGATGCCCGGCGGCGGGACGTGCAGAGGGGCAGGACCAGCAGCAAGCCTGCTGACCCTGGGGAGGCAGGGTGGGCCTACGGGGAGGGGGAACCCCAGTTCAGAGGCGGGGCTGAGCGGCAGCCACCCCCTCCCCGCCCCCCAGACCAGGCCGGCACCGCCTGAGGCTCTGTGGGCTGCAGGAGCCCAGTCTCAGATCACAACCTCGGGGGCCTGAGTCCCAGAATAACTTGACTCTGACTTTCTGTGACTGCTCGCCGCGGCAGCACCTGAGGGACGTGACCGCTGGCCTTCCTCCCCGGCAGCAGCAGGTCCAGGCAGGGCGCACGGTCGGAGCGGCTGCCCCGGGGAAGGGGGGCTGTGGGTGCCAAGAATGCAGGGGTGGGGCCGCGCTGAGTGTCCAGCGAGGCCTCTGCAAGAGAGGATTCCCCAGGAACCCCCTCTGCCCACACCCCCTCCCGGAGCTGCCCCTGGGCGTCATCGAGCCGCCAGGTCCATGGCCCCTCCCCCCGCAGCCCCCTGGGCCCCGCCCCACTGCACTCCGGGACCTGCAGGCGGAGAGCGCCGCGTGGCTCTGCAGACTCGGGCGTGCCCCGACCGCACCTGCAGGGCTCCTGTCCCGGGCCGCGGGCGCTGGCCGAGCTGCACCTGCCGTGGGCGCGCCCTCCTCGGGCCGCCCGCATACCTGGCGCTGGGCTGCAGGCCCCGGCCTGCTCACATCCTGCTGTGCCCGCGGAGGCTAGACTGCACGGCCAGGATTTCCTACCTGACGGGACGCGGGCAGGGGCGAGTGCCGCTCTTAACTCTCCATCTTACCTGTTATCTTAAAAAAAAAGTTCATGATTTAAAAACCATGCCGGTAGTCAGAACATCTCTTTCTTGCGGCCCGTCATCCTTTCGCCCTCCCCCTTCCTCCTGGTCCTCTCCTCCCCTCACCGTGTGCTCCTGCAGGTGGGCACTCCCTGGGGTTCCAGTCCCCTGGCCTGCGCTCTGCAGACTCTGCACACCGGGGCCTCTGTGCACAGATCCAGACAGGATGGTGCCCTTGGCAAGAAGGAGGCGTCCACCCTTCCTGGCCATCAGCTGACCCTGCTTTCCTGAGGTTGCTGTGCTCTTCTGCATTTACACGGGTCAAAATCAGCAGAAGGTCATATTTAGAAATTCGAAGAGGCAAGAAGCTTGTTCTCCACTTAGTCAAATTCACAGTGTCCCATTCAGGAACATGGCAGGCACACCCAAGGGTGGACTGGGCTCACATAACCTGGATGCAGTGCCTGTTTGCTCAGTAGCCTTCAGACGCCTGTGCTTCCATGCAAACCCTGTATCCTACTGATTTTTATTTCAGCACCCAAGAGCCAGTGAGTGCCCCAAGCACTGGAGCCTTGAGTGGGGTTGACGGGAAGACAGACATTAGTGGGACAGCACCAATGGCTTTGGGATTAGCAGGGTCATGACGAGTGAGATATAATGGTCATCTGAATTAAATTTGCCCATTATGGTTCATTTTGGTTCACTGAGTACTAAAATGTTGATGTTCACTCTTGCCATCTCCTGTTTGGCCGTGTCCTTGATTCATGGACCTGACATTCCAGGTTCCTATGCAATATTGTTCTTTACAGCACTGGACTGTACTTTCACCACCAGACACATCTACAACTGGGCGTTGTATCCGCTTTGGCTCAGCTGCTTCATTCCTTTTGGAGCTATTTCTCTGCTCTTTTCCAGTAGCATATTGGACACCTACGACCTGGGGGCTCATCTTTCACTGTCATATCTTTTTGCCTTTTCATATTGTTCGTGGGGTTTCAGGGGACTCGAGTGTGTCTCATAAACAGAATAAACTACTGTGTGTTTCTGTGAGTCTGTGGGGACGATGCATTTGTGGGTTAACAGCAGGAAGCTTCACAAAAACAGACCCCAAGAGTGTCACATTTGTGAAAATCCTAGTGACACTTTCTTTGGAGCTTTATCCTGGCTTTATGAGCTCCGTTTCTCTAAATACACTAGATGACTGAAGGATTTCTGGGGAACCCCTCACAAGACTTCAGCTCCGCCACTCAGACGAAGCTCCACACTTGTCAAGGGGAGGACCCAGAGCCAGATCTTCGAGTCCACTGTGTTCTTATTTATTCATCAGCTACGAGATCCTGGTGAGGACATTGCCTGTCCTAGACCCTCACGTCGACGGTGTACCCGTTTATCTCGGATTTCTGTCACACTTCACAGTTTACAAAATGGCATCATAAACTTATTCTCACTCATTCTCAGAGTCCCTATGCAAGGAGGCAGAGAGTGGAGGTGTTTTCCCATTTTATATGAAACATTCCTGGTAGAGTGTTTATAGTCTATGGGGCTTCCTTGGGGGCCGTTTGGTAAAGAATCTGCCTGCCAATGCAGGAGAGGTGGGTTTGATTCCCTGGGTCAGGAAGATCCCCTGGAGAAGGGAATGGACACCCACTCCAGTATTCTTGCCTGGAGAATTCCATGGGGAGAGGAGCCTGGCGGGCTAAAGCCCCTGGGGTTCCAAAGATTCAGACAAGACTTAGCAATTCAATAACAACATTATGGGCTGAGAATATGTGACTGTCCCACTGTGACCACAACTTCTCCACGTGGCCCTGATGGATGGTGTGCATTCCAGTCCCCACCAGCTCACAAATCACCTTTCACTTATGTCGGACTTTCAAGTCCACGTGACCTGTGTGAGGCAGTCAGAGCTGGGCCGAGGTGGGAGGGCCTGGTGCAAACCCATGCCCCCCGCCCCATGCTGGGGTCCTTGGGCTGGGTCTCTGCCTCTGTAAGGCCACACGGTCACTTCTGTGTGTGCTGCAGGATCACATGGCCTCTGCTTCTCCTTCTCCACACGGAAGTCTGTGTCTGGCACCGCTCTGTCCTCTGTGTGAGGGTCCAGCTCGCCCTCTCTGGGAAGGACTTCCAACATTCCCCCATGACCTCTCCTCACAGCCTCCTTGTGGCAGGGCGGGGGCCAGCTGTGTCCTGAGCTCTGGGCCAATCACTCCCACCAGGAGGCAGTGGCTCCACTCAAAATACCGCTGCAGGGGGGACGTGCCCACTCCCGGCCTGCCTGGGGCCCCACTCCAAACCTGGCTTTCTGTCCTGGCTCTGAGACCCCGAGCACTGTCCACGTCGAGACCTGGGCTGGGAACAGGAGACGGTGTGCACAGGCCGAGGGCAGGGACGGCTGGGACCTCACCTGGTTTCTGCAGACACCTCCAGGTGGACTGTCTCTCCCGTGGAGATGCCAGGGCCGGTGGGTCCATCCCAGGGCCGGATGGGCAGGCAGGGCAGCAGGAGGTACAGACAGACAAGAAGATGCGGGTCCTGGGGAGGAGTGTTTTCCTGGCAGATATAGTGGGAGGCTTGGGCCACAGGAAGCTACACTTAGGATGACGGGACCTGGAGTGGTGTATCCCCATGGGACTGGGATGGGGAGAGAGTCTCCTGGGCTGGCCCCACCATGGCTGCCCTTTTTCTGCTGGAAATCTGGCGTCTAGGGGCCGATTCTGGTTCCGGGGGTGTGTTCAGGGTCGGCTCCTTCTTCACTGGTGACCAGACTGGAGCCACTTCAGGAGGTTGTGTGCTCCTGAAGAGGGAGGGGTGGTGCCCCAGGAGGGGGACACACGTGACTTCTGCACTTTCTGGGTATTGCCAGGCAGTTGCACAGTTGATGCATCATGACCAACACGTGATCTGGGGTGCACGTCTGTTCCTTTCCCTGGTAGCTGCATGTGTGCATGTCTGTTCCTTTCCCTGGTAGCTGCATGTGAACCCCAACAACTGGGAGGTCAGGGATGCTGAGAGGGGCTGCTTGGAAGAACCTTCTCTAGAGGGGCTATTGGTACAGTTTCTGAGCCTGTGTGATAGGAATTCCCTTGAACCATCTCCACGACAGGGCTCTTGCTGGGGGAGGGGAGGAGGGACTCCAGCAGAGGGGGACAGCAGGGGCGTCACAGAGGTGTCACAGGGTGCATAGCCTTTGTCTACACCGCAGACTGGGCAGAGGACTGATTTAGGCTGGGTTACCCACCTCCCCCGCTCCTGCCAGCTTAGCCCGAGGTGGGACTCATGAATGTTTTGGATGATTTTATGATGCAGGCAATTGCAGGCTTGGCTTCTCACAAGTGCAATCTTGTTCCCAAAGATATTTGCAGGTTAAGAATGCAGGACTACCAGTTTTCAGTGGTAGCTTTTAAATCCTGTGGCTGAAAAAAAAAAGTTACTTGTTTCCCAAACAGAGTCTCTCTGTGCTGCTCAGGGGCTGTGCAGCCCTCCCAGAGGGGGCCTCCCAGGGCGTGGAGGGGGGAGCATGTTGAGGAGCCAGTGGGAGGAAGGCTCTGGGTTACAACTGTTCCCCGCAGCCCCAACCTGGCCACCCCGGGGCCAACGCAGTCCTGAGCCCCGCACCCCGCTGAGCCTGGAAGGAGGAGGTGGGGAGGCAGTGGGGCCCACGTGAAGCAGGAGGAGAGGCTGGTCCTCAGGGGGACTCGTGTGCTTGGAGGACCTGCTATGAAGTTGAGTGAACCCTCAGGGCTAAAGTCATTCACAAGCTGCCACAGAGAATATAGAAGTCTACAGAAAGTCACCAGAGGGAAGAACAGGGCAGAGGCGCAGGACCCAGTGTGTCCTGGGCTGTGGAGAGGCGCTAGCCGCTTCCCTCAGGTGCCCCACCCTCAAGTCCCACCACTAGTGTTTTAAAGGCTTTTTAGTTTTAAATGAAGTCAAGTAGTAAAACAGGGTTATTCACGTGGAGGTTGACCTACAGGGAAAGGTTCAGGGACAGATGTATAAAATCAGGGTTTTGCATGATCCATTAAAATCACAGTCGATTATAGCCCGCATGCTGGCAAAGAAGTACACAGTGCGGCCACAGGGCAGGCTTGGTCCTCACGCGGCTGCCCTGCCGGCCTTCCCAGGACCGTGTAGTCACACGTGCCGGAAGTCTCCAGAGATGCAGGCCTGGAAGCCAGCACTCTTGCTCACAAAGTCACCCCAAGTAAGGAAGTGATGAAGCTTGGGAGGAGATTTATCTCTGAGGACAGTTCATTTGGAGAATTATTCGTGAGCGCAAACGTGGGAACATTCAGATTGTGAAGGGCAGGGAAAGAGTCTCCCAGGACCGCTCTGGACAAGGATTTCCTGACTTGAGGGAATGTTCCTGACACAGTGGTTAATAAAAAAGCAGCTTAGAAGAGGAGGTTCAGTGGCATCCCCTAAAAATATGGGCGACTCTGTGCAAAAACATAGATGTCCTCACAGAGGCCTTAAGGAAGCCCGAGAGAGTCTATACCAGAATATTAATGTTTTAGTTTCATCTTAAAATTTCTTAAACTTCTGAAATATTTTTCAGTAATTATTATTTGTAATTGGAAAAGTACAATAAAAATTACAAGCATATTGTGTTGCATTTTTTATATGCCAACTCAAGACAGAAAAATTGTATCAAAGTCCATCTGTATGAGAGTCCAAAACTTGAACAAAACACTTGGACAGTAAAATGTCTTCTATTTCATGAAACTGGATATTTCACTTATTTATAGCACTTCATTTTTAACACTAGGTAATCTTTTGCTAAAATGTAATAAAGCATATGCAGTAACAAGAGGAATGTGATAGGCCGTGTGGCCTTACGTGTCTGCATGTGGACCAGGGGTTCCCACTTGACGTCCCGGGGCTGCCTTGGAGTTTGCAGGAGGCAGAAGTAGCTCAGCAGCAGAATGAGGCCTGTCTTTCTGGAGCTGTGTCTGATGCCCTCAGCACCCACTGGAAACAGGGGCAAGGGAAGGCAAGGCCAGCTTTGGAGATACCCAGCCAGTGGGCACATGTGACGTGTCCCCAGACGAGGGGCTGCAGAGGGGCCAAGGGGCGTCCCAGGTGGGGTGATATGGACTAACAGTGGGGTCTGGGGGAGAGCCTGGGGGCAGAACAGAGTGGGGGCTTTGCATCTGACCAGAAGCGGGGCATCCAGGGTGACTCACAGCCAGACCTCACCCTAGACGCAGGGAGGAGCATGCCCCGCCCCTGCATACCCACAGATGGGTCAGCCTCGTGGTGCCGTCTGTCCCTGGTGTTTGCCCGGGGCCCCTCTGGGCAGCAGGCTGAGCCTTCAGGCACTTTAGACAGCGACACAGAGCATATGAAAACAGACCCTGTGTCTCTGACTGTCACCCAGGGCACAGCAGGA
The DNA here is from genome assembly GCA_917880005.1 of Nanger dama. Classification (NCBI taxonomy): domain Eukaryota; kingdom Metazoa; phylum Chordata; class Mammalia; order Artiodactyla; family Bovidae; genus Nanger; species Nanger dama. Next base: position 4,777,693 of record CAKJTW010000075.1, read on the forward strand.
AGGTGTCTCATCACTGAACACCAGAATGATCATTCTTTGGAAAACGTCTTGGTTACTGATCGCTCCAAAGGGAATTCAGTAGTTTCAGTGATGTTCAGATGAGTGCCCACCATCTTTCCGTCATGAAGAAAACAACTCATGATTACATGCTCTCTCTGTTTGTTTCATTCATGGAGATATTTTATGACAGTTTGTGTCAACAGATGATCTAGGTGATAACTCCTCTCTGCAGCGATACCCATTGGGCCAAACCCAACCACAGCTAATAAGGAAATCTGTGTCTGTGTCTATCTTACTTGATCTTACACCAAAGGTGACGATGTATGTTAGTCAACCCTGACCCATTCCCCCTCAAACACACAATTCACCAGATTTGCCCACACCGTCCAGGCTAAGCAGGAAGAACACACAGTATGGGTGAGCCTCCCTTTTTATTCACTTGAGATGACATTTAGGAATCCACACCTCACTGAATTCATTTGGATCTTTGAATACTTGGGCTTCAAATTCTTTCTGGCTCTGCAAAATGAAAGTGCTCAAATTAATACAGACTAACAAAAAGTGTTCTGTGTGTCTGCCTGACATCGAAGAGCCTGGCAGTGATGAGGAGCATGAGGTGGGGGCCTGGGATGGGCTGTGTGTTCATTCTCAGGTGCTGACTCTGCTCCAGCCCAGTGCTGGTTCAGGGACCACCAGGAGGGCGAGACCTGGCTCCCACAGGCCCCTGCCCACAGGCTTAGACCCAGAACCAGGGGCTGGTTCACAGGCCAGAACCAGGGGCTCAGCTCACCACAGTGAGGCTGCAGGAGGGCGGGCACCCTGGGGATCCCAGAGGGCTCATCATGGCACAGCCAGGCTGTGGGAGCAGCAGAGATGCTGGAGGGAGACCTGGGGGTGGGGGAAGGGACAAGGTCAAGTAATACACGAGCCCAGCTGGAGATACAGATGAGAGACTGGGGTGGGAATATGGGAATATTCATGTATCGCATCACTCTACCTGCCTAACACCTTTCAACAGATCCTCATGACCTTCAAGACAAAGGCCAAGCTCTGAGCTCCATGCACTGGGCTCTTCTTTGTCCTCCAGGCTCATCGTCAGCCTCACGACTCCACATGCTCTTCTAATACTGTCCCCCTTTCCCTCTCACACATGACACTCCCTCTGTGTGGGCCCTGCTGCCCCTGTGCATCTGGTTGACCACTGGATCCACAGGACCCACGAGCCAGCCTTGTCCCTCCAGCTGTCCACCCAACTCCCTGCAGCAGTTTCCACGTCCCCTCTTGACCACACATGCCCCTCTGAGCTGCAGCACCTGGGTCCCAGGGACTCTGTAACCCATGATCAGTGAACCCTGGCAAGTGACCTACACTCTCTGAGCCTAGGTTTCCTCATCCATAAAATGAGGACAATGATATTGCCAACTTCATGGGGTTGTCAGAGGACAGGTGAGGCCACAGGGGGCTGCCAGCATTGCTCATGGTACTGATTAGCAATGCTTGTATAATAATTATTATTATGCAATCATTTTCATGTTGGTTTTTTTCCCTGCTCTGGAGTGCAGCCCTAGAGTTTTTCATCTGGGTTTCTGGCCCACATTACACTTCAATAATAGTTTCTTACAGGAACAAATAAATTAGTGAATGAAAAAGTCACAGTGGACTACATGAGTTCAAAGACACGGACCAGCCCTATTTCTCAGCTGCCTTTCTCTTTTAGAAGCCGTCCTCTGTGGGTGAATGTGACTTATCTGATCACTTGCCAAACCAGGGAGTCCTGGGCTGCTGCTCCTATAGGATGCTTTGGTCTCTGTTCTGTGAACACACGCTGTTACCTTTGGATCAGGGAGACATGGCCCAAACGCTTCTAGTAGAAGGGTCTCCTCCCTCACGGCTTGTTCATAGTCCGTGAAAGACAGCTTCCCATCGTGATCATGGTCCTGGGGGAAACCGCCACGTGGCAGTTAACATGGAAACACTGATCACAGACACACACTGTCTTCTCGTGGTCCATGGTTCAAAGAAAGATGTTAGAAGAGTAAAAGACCAAGTGATGAAACGGAAAAGGTCCTTTAATACCACGGTGAAAGAGAACAGGCTGGCGCTTTCTTTCACCAGGCAGGAAACTGATTCTTGTTTACTTGCTAAGTCATGTCAAACTCTTTGTGACCCCATGGACTAGAACTTGCCAGGCTCCTCTGTCCATGGGATTTCCCAGGCAAGATTACTGGAGTGGGTTGCCATTTCCTTCTCCAGGGGATTTTCTTGATTCAGAGATTGAACCTGGATCTCCTGCATTGGCAGGCGGATTCTTTACCACTGAACCATCAGGGAAGCCCAGGAAAAGAGTTTCCATAATTTGAATTCTTATTTCTAGCCCATCTCTGGCCTGTGAATTTCAGTGCATGCCAAATCACTCAGTTGTGTTTGGCTCCTTGCAGCCCTATGGACTATAGCCCTCCAGGCTCCTCTGTCCATGGGATTCTGCAGGCAAAAATACTGGAGTGGATTGCCATTCTCTTCTCCAGTGGATCTTCCCCACCCAGGGACTGAACGCATGTCTCTAATGTGTCCTGCACTGGCAGGCAGGTTCTTTACCACTAGTGCCACCTTGAAAGTGAATTTCAGTAGAAAAGTCTGAATGATCCATCTCACCATTTTCTTCAGTATGATCTCCACCAAGTCTTTGACGCCTTCGTCAGGGTCTTCCTCAGATGGTTGCTTCAGGAGGCTGTTCTTCAGCATGTGGAATATCTCCTCCTTGGAGATGAAGCTGTCCCCGTTCAAGTCAAACACTTCAAAGCAATCTTAAAAAAACAACCGATACAAAAGTGCTGCCATTAGCAAGGTAGAGTTTTCTCTGATGGTTTTCAAGGCCCAGGGCTCTAGGGTGATGCTCTTATCAAGCCCCAGGACTCAAAGCAATCAATTCCCATAATAGATGCTTAACATCCACTTACTGAATATACTCAACAGTCCTAGAAAGGTTTCTTACACTTACCTATGAAGAGTAGGCTAAGGAACAACAAGTTGACAATTTCACCTTGGAAACCTTGGAAAACTGATTGAAATGTGCCTCTTAAACAGAGTTCACTGGGGGTGAATTAGGAATTAACTAAGAATCAGAAACTTGAATCAATGTTTTCGACTTTTATGATTATAATTCAAGTAACAAAATGTGTAAAATACTTAATACTTTCATACCTAAAGGCATGCATATATGGTGTGTGCATATATGGTATGCATATATATTAGCATGTGTGCTACATGCCTGTGTGGTCTTGCCTGTGTGTCCTGATTTGTCTGTTTATTACTTTTTCCACTCTTACTACTGAGTTGAATTTGCTCCTACATGAGGTCAATGGGAGTTCAAATCAAGCAAACAACAGAGAAACCCACCACACTGATGCACATTCTTTGCACCTGCTTATCATAAAGTACAAACCAGTAGGATGACATGAAAACTTACATTTCATTTTTTCTTCCAAAGTTCCTCGAAGAAACACTGATAATCCATAAACCCACTCTGTTACACTTATGCAACCATCGTTGTCTTTATCAAACCCTCGGAAAACTAAAAAAAGAGAGACATACAACATGACGCTTGTGCTGAGCTTGTATTCTCAGTGAAGGCCTGTGCCACACTGCTCACTCTTCATGTTTAAGCAAAACTTCAGGATCATGTGGTCCCACGTTCTCATTTGACAAAATGGGAAACTGAGACGTCATAACACTGGAAAGCTCTTTCACCTAAGCTTTTACATTCTCCCTTCATACTTTGTGAGAACAAGCACACTGACTACCTAAAGAAGAAACAATTAACATATAAACAAGTTGGTATGTTAGATTTTGGTATGTTAACATGAAATATATAATTTTGTATTTTTGTTACTCAATGAAAATAATGCTACTACATGACAGGCTATATCTTAAGTTTTACTGAAATACTCTCAATGGTATAAGGACATTTAAATGTCCTTTTGAAACTATTTTAAAAATATTATTCTATTTACTAAGTAGAAATAGAAATGTTTGGGGTTTTCTGATATAAGGTAAAGGAAACCTAGTTATTCAGGCTGACTTTGTCCTCTTCTTAAATACACAAAAAGAGTGGTCACTATCTTCTTCCCTACAAATATGAAAATTAAATTTTTATGTTCAAGTGGAATTGGGATCACAGAACATGAAGCGTCCCTCCCAGAGTTTGCCTGAACTCCAAACTGTTTTCCTCAGTTATGGCTGGATCTGGTCCGTCAGGATGCTGGCATCTGCTCACCTCTGTCCATGATCATGTCGTCCGTCATCCCAAACGTCACATGCAGGATGTTCCGAAGGCGTTGCGGTCCAGGCCGATGATCACGCCCTGCCGCTCAGTCACTTCTCCCACCAGGTTATAGAAGAGGTTGATAAGGCATTTCACTTCAAATTTACTAACTGGGAAATAATAAAATTAAGACATAACAAAAGGCATTTTAACCTTTAAAGTCCAGCTTTAACTCTGCATGAATGAGTCTGCAAACAAACAACACTGGAGCCGTCCACAGCCAGCTGTCGACAGGAGACGACCCTGCTTTGAGACTCATGACCCCCAGGTTAACAGAGGACCCCACCACCTCAGAGTCTCGCCACAGTAGTAAAAACAGCCATTCCTCCCACACACTGAGGCTGTCATATTTAGAAAAAAAAGATAACATCAGCCAGGTCACCTGAAATGCAACTGTGGGATCTGATTATAACCTGAACAAGGCAGCAGAGGTGAGCATGGTGATGTGAAGAATGGTAATTTTCCCCAGCATTAAAAAAAAAAGTTTTATTTATTTGTTCATTTTTGGCTGTGCTGGATCTTCATTGCCATGTGCAGGCTTTCTCTAGTTGTGGCAAGCAGGGACTACTCTCTAGTTGCAGTGCATGGGCTCCTCATTGCAGTGGCTTCTCCTCTTGCAGAGAATAGGCTCTAGGGCACAAGGGCTTGGGTAGTTGTAGCTCCTCGTCTCTAGAGAACTGGCTCAATAGTTGTGGCGCACAGGCTAAGTTGCTCCATGGCTGTGGGATCCTCCCAGACCAGGGATCAAACCTGTGTCCCCTGCGTTGGCAGGCAGATTCTTAACCACTGGACCACCAGGGAAACCCTCTGCAGCATTTTGATTACAGGCATTCATGAGATTTACAGTTTAGCATTCCCCTGGAGATAGACACCAATCTCCCCCAAACTACGCACCAACTTGCATCTCACATTAGCTTTTGTGAAGCCATGAGTCAGATTTTGGAAATCAGAATCACCCGTTTTCCAATAAGGAAGGATTTAAGCATAAGCTAGCACACAGGAAGTGTGGGTTGTGGGTGATGTGAAAATGAACAGGCAACCATGCAGCAGCACCTTGGAGGAAGAACACGCTTTAGAACATTTGTCTAAAGCGTGTGCACACATGTGCCTGCTTGCAGTATACATGACTGTGGAAAGGGTGGTGCAGTAAACACAGAGCTGATTGTGTCCCGATCACCGTCTGAGGTGCCTAGCTGGAAGGATTAGTGTCTGGCATTAAGAACATAAAAAGGAGTTTAAATATGAACTACAGGTGGAAGATGGGGAAGATTTTATTTCAAAACAAGACAAAATTGTGGTTGAGCATTTTTAAAAACAAAGAAGATGTGTCTATGTACAAGGAAACAGCACAGAGAAGCGGGTAAATCCCATCTTGTCTTTCAGGTCAGGACAGGTTTGAGGGTGATTTCTGGTTTGGGGCACCATAATTTAAGAGGAACATTGAAAACTTCAGAAAATAAATGATTTAGTAAATAGACTGATAAATAGTAGACAACGATACAGTGGTTATAATTTTTAAACGAGCTGTTAGTTGCCACAGAAAATGGTATGAATAGTATGTCACTTCCTCAAAAAACTTAAACATTGAAATACCACACAATCCAGTGATTTCACTTCTGGGTATTTTCTCCAAAGGATTGAAAGCATGGACTTTGATACTTGTGTACCAGTGTTCATACCAGGAGTATTCACAACAGTCAAAAGGTGGATGTAACCCAGGTGTCCATGGAAGGATGAGTAGATGGGTGTCCATCCATACAATGGACTATGATTCAGCTTCAAAAGGAGGGAAATTGTGAATCATGTTACCATATCATAACTCTTGAATACAACATGCTAGAGTGAAATAAGCCAACAAAGATGACAAATATTTTATGATAGTACTTATATGATGTACCCAGAGTAGTCAAATTCACAGAGACAAAAAAGTAGGTGGTGGGTGCCAGGGGCTAGAGGAGAAGGAAGGGACCAATAGTCTCATGGGGACTCAGTTTGGGAAGATGAGAAAGTTCTGGAGATGATGGGGGCATGGCTACCCAACAATGTGAATGTACTTAATGCCACTGAACTGTGCACTTCAAATAATTAAAGTGATACATTTTGTGTATTTGTGTAATACATTGTGTGTGTTTAACCACAATAAAAACTCTAAAAATAAAAAGAGATGTTAATGGCTGGGGAAGAGAGACTTGCATGAAAGATGATGCGATCTGTTCATGTATATGAAATGCTAGCTGAGAGTATGTTGATTAGCCATTTTCCCATTTCAGGTGAATAAAAATGAAAGAATATTAGCTTATTACTGAAAGTATCAAAGCTGAGTAATTTTTCCACAGGAAAAATTCTCTTGCTGAAATGTTTCTTAAATTCAAGAATACAATACTAAATGAAATTAGGGACATCGGAGAAGGGAATTTTCATCTTTTCGGATTGGTGTAAGTCTGCTCTGCAGATCAGATCTGCCAGGTGGTGGATTAACTAGACCACCACTTAAAAGATATTTTCTTCTCTGATTCTGCAAAATCTACTCACTTCATCCTGCAGGGAACACTACCTGGCAACTAAAAGGAAATCTGACTTTAGAAGAAAGGTCTTCTTTGTAAAGGTTCAAAATTATTACAACGTCTATGATCAGTTGCCTGGCTTGGGATTCTCACTGTTTCCACAGAATTTAATCATCAAAGTTCTTAAGACTTACTTGAAAAATATTATGTGAAGGACAAAAATCAAAACTGTTGACTGGTTTTCTTGTCCCATTTTCACTTATCTTTTAATATATTCACAGAATGTCTGCAATACATTTGCAAACACACTGGAAAAGGAACTAAATCAAATTCAGTGTTTGTCGTGTACAGTAGTTATCACATTGTTCATTCAGTATGTGACTAGATGTTTTCAGAAAATCTGGTCTTTTCCAGAAAATGAAAGTATTTTAAGAAAAACAATAGGACAAAACTCTCAGATTATAGTAACCATAATAATAGATTATAGGACAACTTTTATTTTCAGAGTTTAAGATGCTTATACATACCATAACTTTTATTTGCAGCACCATCCTGACAGACTTTCCTACCTCTCATTATTTAAGATACTAATTCTGATTAGAAGGCACTAGATTCCATAATCTTTAGAACTACATCAAAACATGTTTGCTCTTCTTTCTTTGCACAATGGGAATAGTCTTGGGATTATGGTTTCTTCTACTTTTTAAGAGGCCAGTAGTTTTGTAATAAGCACATAACTTATAAGCTGGATCATCAAATATTTATACCAGATCCATAGCTTCCTTGCCCAAGCACAGTTCTGTTTTTGAGTCTGAATATAATTATAAAGTTACCTGTGAAATTCTAGGACCACTTTTCAGAATATGTGTGAGATGGGAGTAGGGAGGTTATTAACATTAATATCTTTAATAGGTGTTCATCTTGTCACTTGCCAAGTCTCCTTCACTTTGCAGGGAAGTGGGGCCCCACAGATGGGAACAGATACTCTATATCGTGTGATAAGCTTTTTGAGCTCCTTGGTTTCTAGGCATATTTCCTTGCCCTGAGATACAAGTTTCTGTACCACTTTAACCCACCTTTCCTAAGGATGTTCATCTATTGATAACCATTTTCCCATAAGGTTAGCTTAGTAATTTCCAGAACTTGGACCTCGCCAGTTGATTTGCTCTAAGAAGAGCTTTTTGTTGTGCTACTTCTCTTGATTTCAGTGGTTTTTAGTGCTTGTTTTCCACCTAAATCTGAGGCTAGGGTTACATATGTCTTCAGGGTAATTAAATTGCATTTCTTATAAGGTAAGGGAAGTTAAGAGAAGGTTTGAGAAGCAAGCACGTGCATGCATGAGTGTAGAATTTGGTGCCTGGACACCTGGAAATGCTCCTTAAGATCCTGGGCTCTGTGGGTGTCCACCCAAAGTAGTTGATGCTAATGTTCCCTTCCAGACTTCTCTTTAGGGTCAGGCGAGGAGGGACTCTGCAGACCGGACTTTAGCACCCGCAGGATAGGGCCTGGCCCGGGAGTCTCTTCCCGCCCAGCCCTTGATTCTTACTTACAATGCTTGCAATTTTTAGTTAAGGAGTCCGTCAGCTTCTGCAGCTTCTTGCGGTTCATACTGGGAGCTCAGGAAATCGGGAAGAGGCCGATGCCCGGCGGCGGCTCCCAGGACGGTTGCGAGCCCTGGGTCTGGGGCTGCAGGCAGGTCTCCCCTGTGTGTGTACGCGGTCCTAACAAGGGGGCGTGGCCGGGGCCGGGGTAACGGCTGGGCGGCCGCCGATTGACTGCTGGGCAGGAGAGGGCGCGGTCCTAACGGGCGGCGTGGTCATGGCAACCCTCGGGCGTCTGCTGATTGGTTGCTGGGTCTGCGTTCTCTCACTGGGCAACGGGCCAGGCGCCCTCCGACCGCTTTCCGACTGTGACGTCGGCGAGTGACCATTCAGGTGTGTCTGGCTTGGATTCACCACCCCTTTGCTGTGCTGCACCGTAAGTCAAGGTCTGAATTTTGTTGTGCGCGCCGTGCGGGGATGTCTTGGGTGGGGAGCGTGACGCCACGTCCTCAGGGAGGTCTGGGAACCTGGGGGATGTAGGAATGAGCAGGTGTGGATCCGGACGACAGCTGTGCAGGAAGGGGAGGGTGAGGGGCTTGCTCTCAAGTTGCCAGTCCTTTTGCTCTGATGCCAGAAGGGAGTCTGCAGCAAGATATCTTCAAGGTTTTGATGATGTTACTGAGAGCAACAGGAACTTGTAATAAATATATATATATATTTTCCCCTTCCCTGTTCATTCTTGAGGTGGGGGTGGAGGCTGTCAGTCCAATATGGGGAAAACCCCTAGCAATTTTTTAAGCTGGATAAAGAGTCAATCTTCCAAATAAAGACATGCTGACAAAGGACAGTGGCTCTGGGGTACAACGTGAATTTGCTTTTCTGGAAAAATATCCCAGCAAAATGAAACTTTTACTTATTTGAAAGAAAAGTTTTTGACTGCAAACAAAGGCTAGGTTTTACATCTTTACTCTGAGAGAAGTTTCTGCTTTTAACACAGATGAGACACTCTGTTTGAATTAAGACAGTAACAAGGGTTAGCTCAGCCAGGAGGAAAAAGTCCTACAATATTCTCCAACATGTCACTTGTTTCACTTCAGAAGCAGTAATTCTTTTAATACAAATTATTTTATAGTGTGTGTACTGTCTTTGTAAAATGGAAAGCAGAAAAATTCTACTGACCATGAGTAACAATTCCAAATCAGTTCTCTGATTCTGTTTCCTTATTTCATTTGTTATGGAATGGAAGACTGGGATGCTGTTTGAATCCAGAGTCAAGGATGCTTGAGGAAGGCAGGCACTGTGTTATCCTGAAGCAGATTCCTTGAGAACAGTAACTGATATGAAATGATAGTGATTGTGAGTTTGCCCCTTAATGGCTAACTGGTATTCCTATGCGTAGTCTTGTAGGGCAGGTGTGGCATTTCTAATAGGATTGTAGGGAACAAATAGGGGTGGATGTATTCGGATACATTCACTGTGAGACCTTAGGGACGTGTCAGATGTCAGATTGGCAAATATTTAGTCCATAGAGATTGTTGGGGTGTTCATCGTAGAGACAAGCAGCTGAAAGAGTGGTTGTCTGCGGTTAATAGGAGAAGCTGCTGGCCTCTCTCGTGTCTACCAGGTGTGCTGAACAGACACTCTGCTGGCACATCTGGTGTGTCCACGCATCTCTGCACACTTCATACACCGGAAGCTTCTTAAGCACTTTTGTGGAGCAGACCAATTCTTCCTTCACAGCCTTCAGGCCTGGGTCTCGCCATCCATGTTCCCTCAAAGTGGAAGAGCCACCGGAAGGCAGTATGACAGAAGCCTGATTAGGAGACAGAGCTGTCCTACCAGCAGAAATCCCGAACCTGCCAAGAAACCGTGGTGAGGTGTCCTGCTCCCACCCTCGCTCCCAGGTCTTTCTTCTGTGTTATTCCTTTAGCCAGAACTTTACAAGTGCATCATAGCATCTCCCTAGTATCTCAGAGGGTGGGTTGTGGAACTGGCCTCACACTCGTTCAGTCTTGCAAACCTTTCTCAGGGAAAGCAGGTATTTATCAGGGGTGTGTTTTGTCCACATGTTGGCCAGCTTCAGAGCATTCTCTACATTCTTGTGCCTTTTTGAACTTAGTATTTTTATACCTTAGAACAAGCTGTGGGCCTGATGGAGTCTGCTGAATGTGTTTTGAGACTGGTTGTAATTTCTGTTCTTATGTTTAGTTGCTTGTGTGAAAGAGGTGCAGGACTGCGTCCCAAGGGCTTTTTCTGAGTGAAGCAATTAAGCCTGAACAGTTACCTCATATCAAATCAATCAGTAATAGAATAATCAAAAACTGGGCTCACTCTGTGCTGTGTAAGAAATAGCCATAGAACTGTCCAGAGTTCGAGCAGCTTTGGGATGGGTACTTTTGTGGATACAATGGTGTATTAAAGTGATTATGAGTGTTTCCTTTAATTTTGTGTGCAAAACAGCCTTCTCTAAGACTCACAATTAACTGAAGTTTTGCCATGATAAAGAGCTCGGATGTCAAACTGATGAGAGTATTTCACTTAATGTGGACTTTTTATAATGGAGGCATTTAGAAATTGTGGGGGATGGCATCACAGAATCGATTTCCAAGTATATTACAAATCTACTATGAAATTACTTTAATGAAAGGAAAATATAAAGGTTACTTATCTACATAATTTATATCCAGTTGTACCAGTTTTAGGTTGTAGGGAGAGTGCTGAGAAATTCTGGGGAGACTGTAGCCAACCTTTCAGACAGGTGACCATCTCTCACCACTTTCTCTCCCATCTTCAGCTCCCCACAGCCCTCTGACAGCATGGAGCTGTCTCCCCACTCCGGGACTCTCACCTGTCCTTCCCCTCGTCCCCTAGGACAGCTCTTCAGAGAGGTGAGTAAATCGTTATCTGCCTGGAGACCATTCTGTTCCAGTGCTTCCCACAGTGAGTGATGGCTCTCTGATGTGTCTGCCCACTGGAATGTGAATCATATGATCCTGCTTTCCCCCGTATCTGTGTCTGTTTTATCTCTGAGTCCCTGTGTCTGTCCACTGTCACTCTTCTGCAGTCCGCAGCACAGCCCATGCTCCGTGGTCCACACTTAGGGAGAGGGAACTGGGAGTTCCTGAGCAGGTGGAGCCTGGAGCCCTTCCTCGGCAGTGCCTATCCTGGAGAATGCAAAGAAGGGACATTAAAGGGCTGGGGAGTGAGGAAGACATTTTCCTGAAATACATACTCAACACTCACTGCTATTAACACATTTCTGGTAACATTTTGGAACCTTAAGCAAGTGAGTGGTGGGGAAGCCAAATGCCTGAGGTTTACTGAGGGTGGCATCAGTTCAGTTCAGTCACTCAGTCGTATCTGACTCTTTGTGATCCCATGGACTGGAGCACTCCAGGCCTCCCTGTCCATCATCAACTCCCAGAGCTTGCTCAAACTCATGTCCATCGAGTTGGTAATAGCATCCAACCATCTCATCCTCTGTCATCCCCTTCTCCTGCTTTCAGTCTTTCCTAGCATCAGGGTCTTTTCCAATGAGTCAGTTCTTCACATCAGGTGACCAAAGTATTGGAGTTTCAGCTTCAGCATCAGTCCTTCCAATAAATCAGTTCAGTTCATTCAGTTCAGTCTCTCAGTCATGTCCGACTCTTTGCGACTCCATGAATCACAGCATACCAGGCCTCCCTGTCCATCACCAACTCCCGGAGCTTACGCAAACTCATGTCCATTGAGTCAGTGATGCCATCCAGCCATCTCATCCTCTGTTGTCCCCTTCTCCTCCTGCTCCCAATCCCTTCCAGCATCAGGGTCTTTTCCAATGAGTCAACTCTTCCCATGAGGTGGCCAAAGTATTGGAGTTTCAGCCTCAGCATCAGTACTTCCAATGAACACCTAGGACTGGTCTCCTTTAGGATGGACTGGTTGGATCTCCTTGCAGTCTAAGGGACTCACAAGAGTCTTCTCCAACACTACAGTTCAAAAGCATCAATTCTTTGGTGCTCAGCTTTCTTCACAGTCCAACTCTCACATCCATACATGACTACTGGAAAAACCATAGCCTTGGCTAGATAGACCTTTGTTGGCAAAGTAATATCTCTGCTTTTTAATATACTGTCTAGGTTGGTCATAACTTTCCTTCCAAGGAGTAAGTATCTTTTAATTTCATGGCTGCAATCACCATCTGCAATGATTTTGGATAAAATTCAGGACTAATTTTAGGATTGACTAGTTTGAGCTCCTTGCATTCCAAGGGACTCTCAACAGTCTTCTTCAACACCACAGTTCAAAAGCATCAATTCTTCAGCACTCAGCTTTCTTTATAGTCCAACTCTCACATCCACACTCGTGCCTTAAAATTGTGCCATACACATTCACCTTGTGCCATGAGGGTGGCATGACTTAAAATCAGCTTGTTAGTCTCCCTCCCACCCCTCCCTCCACCAAATCCTGCTAAGATTGTGATTGGGATTGCATCACATCTATATAGCAGTTATGCAGAGTACATCATGAGAAATGCTGGGCTGGAAGAAGCACAAGCTGGAATCAAGATTGCCAGGAGAAATATCAATAACCTCAGATATGCAGATGACACCACCCTTATGGGAGAAAGGGAAGAGGAACTAAAAAGCCTCTTGATGAAAGTGAAAGAGGAGACTGAAACAGTTGGCTTAAAGCTCAACATTCAGAAAACAAAGATCATGGCAACTGGTCCCATCATTTCATGGGAAATAAATGGGGAAACAGTGGAAACAGTGTCAGACTTTATTTTTTGGGCTCCAAAATCACTGCAGATGGTGACTGCAGCCATGAAATTAAAAGACACTTATTCCTTGGAAGGAAAGTTATGACCAACCTGGATAGCATATTAAAAAGCAGAGACATTACTTTGTCAACAAAGGTCTGTCTAGTCAAGGCTATGGTATTTCCAGTAGTCATGTATGGATGTGAGAGTTGGACTGTGAAGAAAGCTGAGCGCCGAAGAATTGATGCTTTTGAACTGTGGTGTTGGAGAAGACTCTTGAGAGTCCCTTGGACTGCAAGGAGATCCAACCAGTCCATTCTAAAGGAGATCAGTCCCAGGTGTTCTTTGGAAGGAATGATGCTAAAGCTGAAACTCCAGTACTTTGGCCACCTCATGCAAAGAGTTGACTCATTGGAAAAGACTCTGATGTTGGAAGGGATTGGGAGCAGGAGGAAAAGGGGACGACAGAGGATGAGATGGCTGGATGGCATCAGTGACTTGATGGACATGAGTTTGAACAAGCTCCAGGAGTTGGTGATGGACAGGGAGGCTTGGCGTGCTGCAGTTCATGGTGTTGCAAAGAGTTGGACACGACTGAGCGACTGAACTGAACTGAACTGATGTCTTAATGGTGTCGGTTTTTCTGATCCATGGACATGGTTCAGTTCAGTTCAGTTCAGTTCAGTCAGTCAGTCATGTCTGACTCTTTGCGACCCCATGAATCGCAGCATGCCAAGCCTCCCTGTTCATCACCAACTCCCCGGAGCTTACCCAAACTTATATCCATCGAGTCGGTGATGCCATCCAGCCATCTCATCCTCTGTCGTCCTCTTCTCCTCTTGCCCCTTACCCCTCACGGACATGGTAGGTCTTTCTATTTAGGTCTTCATTAGTTTCTCAAAGCATTGTTCTGAGGTATTATGTGTACATATCCGAGCACCTATTGTTACATGTATTCATAAGTATTTTTGATGCTAATATAAATGCCATGTTTAATATTGCAGTTGTTCTTTGATAGTACATAAAATATACCTGATAATTGTATACTGATCTTATATGCTGTAATGCTAGACTCATATATTCTTCTACTAGATTTTTTTGTAGATTATTTAAGTTTTTCTGCATTGATGATCATGCTCTCTACAAATAGGGGCATTTTTACTTCTTGTTTTCCAGTCTGTATGCCTTTTAAAATCCACACTGGGCACATCCCTCCAGCACAGGGGGCAGCAGGCATGCCTGCTTCCGCCCTTCCAGTGTGCTGCGAAGAGCAGTGGTGAGAGTGACCCTTGCTCTGCCTCCCATGTCGGAGGAAAGGTGCCATTGTCTCACATCACATGTGCTCTTTGCTGTAGGTTTCTCACAGATGGCTTAAGTCAGGGTAGGAAGTTATTATTCCAAATTTCCTCAGCGTGTTTGTCATCTGTGGGTTGTTGAGCTTGTACTGCTCATCTAACCCTCCCTCACTGGCAGTGTCAAATGCTGGCAAATCCAGAATGCCCGTTTTTGAGGAAAATAAGTGATCTTGCTCATCCTGGACGCTCACAGCGTTTGTTTGCTCCAAAGTGCTCTGAACAGTGAGCATCACTGATGCACACAAGGTCCACCTTCATCCCCCACCATCCTTCTTGTGAATTATTGTCAAGTAGCATTGTAAGTCACTGCTTTACAAAATTACCTACATTACAGACTTTGTTCTCCTTGAATTAACTTCGTCACTAAAGTATTTTGCCCACAAAGACCCACTTAATGGCCTGCTGTTGCCTCTAGAGCATTACTCAGGGGGATTTGTTTTGTTTTTTTCACTGTGGTCAGAGTTTCACAGCTTCACATTTTATCTTCAGTGTAATGTTTTTTTAATTACTACTTCCTTTTATGTGAGAACATACTTCTCTGGCATTTTTGTTACTGAGAGACTCACAGCATTTTGATCTTGAAATACAGTTGATCAAGCAGTGTAAGCTTAGAAGTGTTGAGATGCATGGTGATAGTTCAAAGCACACCCTTAGTGGCTCTCCTGCTTCTGTGGGGGGACCACCCTTCTCAGTGCTTTGCATCAAGATGGGACCACTCGCCAGGCCTTGGTCAGAGGGACGTGGGCAGAAGTGGGAGAGGCTGGCCAGCCTGACCATAGCACATCCCTCCTGACTCTGGAGGCAGAGGACATGTACTGCACCGGGTGGGTGGGTGGGGAACATGTGTCGGAAGCCTGGGGGTCCGAAGTTGATCTTTGGAGGGCAGACACGCCTTCTGTGGACATTGAGTAAGAAGGTCTTCAATGCTCTTCCACCCTGAAACTTGGGGTCTTGTGTTGCAGATCACCTACCTTGAACAATACATACCGTCCAGCAAAATGGTGCAGCCAATCCCCGACAGGAAGGGGATATGCTCCATTGTTTAATGGAACATACATGGTTGTTCATGTGCATCTTCCAGTTGTGCATGCTGAAGAATGAATGGTTTATAATCTTGACATGCTGTCTCCAGGAAGAGCAAGAGTTTCCCCAACTGTTAGGCTTTTTTTTTTTTTCTCTTCCTATGAAGCAAGAGAGCCCAAGTGAGATTTACAAATATTTCTCAAGGTAAAAAAAAGTTTGTAAAGTACTACGTTGAGTATACCCAACCTTAAATATCTTAAAAATTGTAAAGATTTTTACAATTTACTCTCCCTGTTCTACATGCTTATTTTTAATTGTCTTACTGTTTGTGCTGTCATTAGATCGTATTTTCAACCACAGTGCACTCTTAGTTGCAGCTTCCTCTCCATTGATTCATTTGTAATCTCACAGATCAGAGAATACATTCATCTGTGGCCATCTTTCTGCAGATCTGACGAGATCATCCTGCCATCCTTCTTTCGATGGCAGAGCCCTGTGGGCAGGGGCTGAAGTGGCACTGTGCTCTTCTCATGGACTTACGCCTTTCCTGTTACCATTACCCTCAAATCAGTGTTTCTGTGAAGAAATGACTTTAACCTACTTGTCTTTTTTCCACAGTTAGTTCAGTAAAAACCAGATAATTGAATCCATGTTCAGGGCAATGCCCGTGATGTTCTGAAAGCAGATAAATGCATACAGCAGATAAATGAATGAAGGGGTCCTGTGTTTCCCCCACTTCTCTGAACACTGGTCTTAGGACACACATGTGACTGTTCTACAAAAAGGAGAGCACATGGTTTTAAGAGCCTGCCTTGGAACACACGTCATCACCTAAACAACAACAAAAGCTCATTCTAATATAGCAACTCGGGGTGGGGAAGTTGATCCTCCGGGTGATGCGGGAGAGCCGTTGCTGTTTTCCTTTGTTCCTCTGGGCACTCTGCGGGTGTCACACCTGAGCATGCAGCCTCATCACCCCCTTCAAACAGAAAACAGAGCTGGTCCTGAGGGAACCTTCTGAATTGTCACCTCTTCCCCGTGGCTGCCAGGGCGTCCGCCTACCCTTCCTTCCTGTGTTAGCTGGAGGAAGTGTTTTCTCCCCTGGCAAGAAGGATACTCTTCATAACGTTTCTGAAAAGCACATCACATTCCCTTCACTTTTTTTTTTTTTTAAATCCACATGTCCCTTGCAGCGACATCCTTGGAGCTTTGAAAGCAGGCTTTCTGGTTTTTTTATCCCCTATTGTTTCTGAGCATCTGCCTACCTTGAACCATATTGTGTTCCATGAGGTGATGTCATGTCCTGTGCTGAGGAGAGACCCAGTCAAACAATGAAGAGTCCCGCCAACGCTTCAGTTATGATGACATCATTCGACACGTAAGTGTTGGGTTCGAGTTTGTAGATAATTAGCTTCCTAAAATTTTCCTGCTGTTCATCATCAAGTTTTAGGACTCGGTGGGTTTCAGCCTCAAGATCAGCAGAACCTTCACTTTCTCTTTTACATCCCACCTTGGGTTTTATACCGAGTAGAAACAGCACAGTTTGCTTACATGTGGAAGGTCAGAGTCAATGGATTCTTTCCTTTAATAAGATATTGATTTTATACATTCAAATGTACTTCCTTCAGGGAGAGCTTAGAAAGAATCAGATACCTCCTTCTATTTGGTTCATCCCTGGTGAAATCATTTCCTGATGGAGGTCAGGTTCTAAAACTGGCAGATCTAAGCATCTCTTACTGAAGCTCAAGTCAATGTTCAGGACTCACTGTATGCAAGGGGTTCAGGGACCCAGCCCACTGTTGCTTCTACTTACTTTCCCCCGGAGTCTCCAACCAGGGGAATTCCTATCAATGAAACTTCACGACTCTAGTGCTTCTTTGGAGTCCCCTGAAGCACGTCTATTCAGTTCAGACCTGGGAACCTATGAAGCAAAGTGTGACTAACCCTGATCTTAGAGGATGCAGTTAACGGGACAACTGCTCTTGATGACTTGGGAGAGACAGCCTAGATCATCGGCTAAGCAGCCTTGTTTTATAATCTCTGCAGGCTGATGGGTTGGTTTTCTATAGAAGGCAATGCCTCATTTGAGAAGCTGGCTTTGTGGCTGGGAGTGTAGCTTCTGGGTTAGGGATGGAGCGGGACCAGCAGGAACTTGGGAGACGAGAGGACACAGAAATCTCAGTCAAAAGAGAGGGAGCCAGGTTAAGTCTCCTTGGGGTTGATGGAAGGATGGTTGGTACGGGGTTCTCAGGGTTTGGCTAAGAACCCCTGCATTCACTGGGGATCCTGCCATTTCTCATTAAGTCTGAGAACTTAGGTATGGCCTCTCCTCAGTGCTCTGCGAACCTTGCATTTATGCAAAAATCGAGCCTGGTTGCAGAGCTTTGATTCGGTTCGAAGTGTTTCTTCTTATTCTGGAAACCAAGTTCTTAAATGTCTCTGCTTCAAAGTCTTGTTTGAACCATGGATATTTCTCATTGTGTGTGTGTATGTCCACATAACCTGGGAATTGATATAATTAATTGATGGGAAATATAAATGTCAGTCCTTATTTATATTTAAAAATGGTTCATTTCCCTGATTCTGGGTCGTGAGCAAAGCTCTGGGAGGTGGAGAGATGCCATGCCGGAAGGGGACATGGAGGTGCCCTTGGTGATGCCCGGAGTGTGGTCCAGGGCCTGACTCTGCAGAAGGTCTGGTGTGAGCTGAGTCCTGCTCTAGGAGAAAGACTGTGAGTTCCATATAGACAGATATACTTTGAAGTATTTTCAAGTATTCAATGCTTGCTGAAAAGATCCTCTTTGATGAGGATGTCAGGGGGCATCTCATGAAGGGGCGTCTTCTCTGCCAGCTGTGGCTCCCCCGCTGTCTCACTCTTATGGGGGACCTGGCTTCCCTCTCATGTGGGCGGTGTGCTGAGCCTGGCTGGTTCCCCACTCCTGCCCCCTGATTGCTGGGCCACCTTTGGGACCCAATGAGCTGCTTGGATGGGACCCTGACCCTTTCTCCCTGAGGCCACAGCCTTCAGAGCTTGCTGGTCTGTGTGAGGGTGTCAGATAGCAGTGTTTACATTTGCAGCAGCGTTGGAAAGAAGGGAGCTGTCAAACAGTCCAAATGTTGTCTCTACGATGGTCGCAAAATGCCTACATGTAGTTTTCTCCTTGGCTCACTCAGGGAAGCACAGGTTCCTGAGTGCCTGAGCTGGGCTCACTTGACCTCTCAGTCGTTACTTCATTTTATCCTCGGCAATGGCCTCGGGGCATTTCCTGATCTTCTCAGGGAAGAAGCCCACGACCAGGAGGATGAACCAACCATCCAGTCAAAGGCCAGGCTGGACCTGAACCAGGACTGCTTGCATCCATTACACTCTCCCCGGCTCTCTCCTGCTGGACGCAAGATCAGAGGCTTGGACCACTCTGCTGGCCTCAGCTGGCCCCGTGTGGTGTGGACTGACTCCTTCACGGCTCAGCTGAGCCCAGGGACATCCCATAAAGCTCTGTGTGCACACACTCTTCTCTCCTTTGTACTGTTAGTTTGGATATCATTTTTTTTAATAAATTTATTTTTAACTGAAGGATAATTACTTTACAATATTGTTTTCATTTCTGTTGTACATCAACATGAATTAGCCATAGGTGTACATATTTCCCCTCTCTTTTGAACCACCTCCTACCCTTTCCCACCCCTCTAGGTGGTTATAGAGCCCCAGCTTGCGTTCCCTGGGGTTCCCTGGGTTGTGAGGCAAATTTCCATTGTTTATCTGTTTTACATACGATGGTGCTGGTGTGTTTGCTTTCATGCTTCTCCCTCCAGTCATCTCGCCCTCTCCTTCCTCTCCCCCAACCTGTGTCCCTAAGTCTGTTCTCTATGACATCAGTTTCTTTCTTTCTTTCTTTTCTTTTTTTTTTTTGATTCAAGTTCCTCAAGAAATGTTCCTGGGAAATCTGCCCATCTCTTAGGGGCTCCCTCCTGGGGTCAGTTCTTCTTGCCACCTCCCCATGGCGACAGGCTTGCAGCCAGGCACGGGGCTGCTTTTGCCTGGCCTTGGTCTCCCCTGTGGACGGGTTTGTACCACTGCAGGGACTGTGACATAAGATACCCTGGGAGTCACATGTCCTTTTCCAGGAGCTGGGATGGACAGGCTTCCTGCCCTGGACCCAGTTCTGTGGGTGGAGGGAAATTCACATGATGGGGTCTCAGGTCTTAGGGGTCCTGTGGAGCGGAGCCATGCATGGCTGGGAGCCCATCCCGGCTCCGAGGGAAGCAACCATGTCAGTCTGAACCTGGCAGGTGTTACTGGTCTCTGCCCATGCCGTGGGCAGGTGGTATTCTAGGACCTGCAGGACACCAGCCACGAGTCAGAGGGCCACATGTAGAGCCTGAAGGGGCGTCACAGGGCCAAGGTCAGGGGAGAGGCCTCCTAGGACCAGGTGAAGGCATGTGGGGGCACCACAGTGGGGGAGCAGAAACCTGAGGCCCGGGTACATGGGGGAAGTTGTCTGGAGTCCTGGGCTGCCGCCAGGCTGAATCAGCTGTGTCCATGGACACCTAGACCAGTCTCTGTGGCTGAGAACCACGGCCAGCTGTCTGTTCCCAGGTCTGTGCTTGGTGATCTGGGCTCAGCTTGGCTCAGCATCCTCTGTGGGTCTCCTGGGAAGTGACGATGGTGGCCCTGAGGATGCAAGGTGGCCCTGCTCTTGGCTGGCGCTGCCTCCAGGGGAGGTGACCTCTTCTCCCCCAGAAAGGAGGCTCAGCCTCATCCTGTGGGAAGAGCTGGGGTGGACACTGCTTCGAGGCTGCCCCTTTTCCAGCCCCAATCCCCTGTCACAGCAGGTCCGCAGCAGCGTGGACTCAGGGAAAAAGAAGTGGCAACTCTTTCTGGGAGACATGGTTCTGTGGGACAGCGGGAGGCAGGAGGCAGCCTGTGGCCTCCAGTGGTTCTGCAGGGTGCACTTCTGGGGGGTCCTGGCCAAGAGTATCAGGAAACCTCCGAGGATGGCTGGAGATGGATCGCTGGGAGACTTATATAATGGGGCATGCTGAGCTGAGGCCGCCTCTCACTCCAAGGCTGTGTCCAGAACTCCTAGGCACTGGGCTGAGGTCCCTTCTCTGTGGCTGTGATGCAGAACTGCTCTGTGGGCAGAGGCCTGAGGCCTGAGCCGTCCAGTGACTCCTGGGGTGGCACACGGCTCGGAGCCTGAGCCTCTCGGGGACCCCGTGGCTGGGGAGCCATGAGGTCACAGTGTCGCCCTAGGGACACGCTTGCTTCCTCTCTCTCCATGGCTGGTGTGGAGAAAGGAACTGCTAAAAATAAGCGGGAGAGAGAGCCAGAGGAAGGGCCGGGAGGCAGTCCCCGTGCTTTTACTAATATGGACTTTCTCGGGCTCAAGGAAGTACTTTGTTTCAAAAATAGCTGGTGCTTTTCCAGGAGGAGCCGAGGTGGTGAGCGGGCCCTGCTGCCCGTGAGCCTTGCTCCTGGGCCGGCTGCTGGATCCTGCCCTATGCGGCCCAGATGTGGGTGCCCAGGGCTGGGGCAGAGACCAGCGGGAAGGGAGTTCCACCCCTCCCTTTCCCAGGGGGTGGAATCCAGGGCGTCGAGCATCTGGAAACACAGCTGAGGGCCCAACAAGCCAGTTAAGGATAAAGACTGTGGCTTGACAGCATTGGAGTCTGGCAGCACTTATAATGGGGGAAGCGTGCTGTGACAGGTAGACAGCTGGAGGTGGAGGGCAGGCACCCGAAAGGTGGCAACGCGGCATCTCGTCTTGCTTTTAAGGATCAGCTGCAGTCACTGAGGACTGACTGCGTGCGGGATGCCCCTCGGCCTCCTGCCTGTCCTGCAGCGTCTGAGCCCAGGTGGGCCCAGGGAGGCAGGCCCCGTTCTCCTCTCAGAGCTGTGCTGGAGGGACTGGAGGGTCGGAGAGGGCCAGCTGCCATTTTCACGCTGGAGCGAAGGGTGAGCTCCACTTCAGAGTATGCTTTCCTAGCGCCCTGGCGGCTGTTTCTGTGCCTGTGCTCGTGTGTGAGTGCAGGGCACACTCGTGTGACGTTTCTGGCGGGCCTGCAGTGACCGGCTGAACTGCAGTTGCCGTTTCGTAGGCTCTCCTGTCCTCAGGGGCCATTTGTCCGCTGGTGCCGGTGCCTCATCTGTCACTTGCCACTTCTTATCGGCCCGCGGCCCCTGGACAGCTATTTCCCTGGAAGATGGATGTGGACAGTGCTCTCTGGGCAGAGAACGCGGCCCCCGCAGGCCCTCAGCCGAGAGTTCCCAGCGGACACGGATGCTGCGAGGGGAGCCCTGGAACGGCGAGGCTGCTCTGCATAGGCCTCGATGCCTCAGCTGAGTGCAGATTCAGTTTATGTTATTATACGCCTTGTCAAGCAGACTTCTTCCTGCCAGAGAAGTTTAAGGCGAAGACCAGAATCTGAAAAGTAAACATCTATTTGTGAGGGTACACGAGCAATTTGATTACTTTGCCCTCTTTATCACATTGTATCTAATGTTTTACACTTGACCTCACTTCGTTGGAAGGAGTCTTTTTTCAAACAGATCAAAAATTTGCTAGTGTTTATAGCAAAACCTCATGCACTCAGGCTGTCTCATGTCATACATCCTATGCAGCTACAATTTAAATTTCTAAACACAAGGCGAATTATTTGCTTAAAATTGATAAATTGATAACACACCCAGGGCTTATGGCTACATAGACACTTTTCTCAGCTATGCTTTACATGCAAATCAGTGTGCTAATTACAACACAGACTTGGTCTTTCATTAATATCCTCCAACCTTCTAATGGTCAGATTATTATTAAATGCATGTGCAATTCCTCAAAAGATCTGACAACAAAGCACTTAAAAGTTTATTATAATCCAAAATGTTTCTATTTTACATCTTACCCCACCCCTGTTCCCATGGCATTCTTTATATACTCACTTTGGAATGCTTAGCAGATTCTATATTAACTCTTTGCTTCTGCACCTGCTTTCTCATAAACCCTATGATTCTGTCAGCTACTTGAAAGGCCTAGCATAGCCCTGCCTGAAGCTGTGGCTCAGAAAGCCTGTATCTTCTCGGCCCCTGGCAGGAGCTCGGACACGGCTGTTCATTCTGCCTGAGGTGTAACTTGGTTCTTCTATTTTCCAGAATAGAGTTTAAATAGTTAATTTTTCTACAAGGTTTGGTAGCATTCTTCAGGGAAATGCTCTGTGCCTAGAGATTACCTTTGGGGGATGTTTTTAGTAACAAATTGGATTTCCCAAATAGTTAAAAGGCTATTCAAATTCCATGTGTCATAATGGGTAAGTTGTGGTAGTCTGTGCTTTTCAAGGAATTGGTCCACTCATCTAAGCTGTCACTTTCTCGTGTGTAGACTTGCCCATGTCACTTTCTTACTACCATTTTGATGACTGCTGGATCTGTAGTAACATCCCCAGTTCATGCCTGATAGTGGAAACTTGTACCTTCTCTCTTTTTCCTGTAAGTCTTTTTAGAGGTTTGTCAGTGTTGTTGATATTTTCAAAGGAAAAACTTCTTGTTTCACGGATTTTCTTTACTGTTCTTGTGCTTCTAATTTCAATGGTTTCTGGGCTTTTACCCCCTTCTGTTTGTTTCGTGTTTACTTTTCTAGGTGCTTGAGTGGGAAGCCTAGATCCCTGATGTGGGGATTTCCCTCTTTTCTGATATAAACATCTAGTGCAATGAATGGCCCTCCTGGCACTGCTTTAGCCACATATCACACATTTTAATATGGACCATTTTCATTTTCATTCAGTTCAATGGACACTTTCTTTCTCCCAAGACTTCCTCTTTGACCCGTGGTCTATTTAAAAGGACACCCATTAGTTTCAAAGAAGTATCTCCCCATTTTTGGTTTCTATTTTGACTCCGTTATGGGCAGGAAGCATTCCGTATGATTTTAATCCTGTTAAACTTGTTGGTTTTGTTTTCTGACCAGGGTATGGTGTCTCTTGATGTGTTGACTAGATCTTGTTGGCTGATGGTGCCAGTGAGTCCTTCCACACGGTCGGTGGTTTTCTGAGTAACTGTCCATCAAGTGCAGAGAGAGGGGTCGTGGCATCTCCGCATAGAGTTGTGGGCTTGCAGTCTCCCCCTCTCGGCTGTATTATGGTTTGTTTGATAACTTATGCAACCCTGTGGTTGGGTGCATACACATTCGTGACGGTTCTTCTTGGTGGCCTGACCTTTCACCATCATGCACTGTTCCTCTCTGCTGCGGCGTTTCTCTTTGCTCTGAAGTCTCCATTAGCTGATAGGGATATGGATGTTGATAGCTCCTCTCCTTGGATTAATGTCTGCATGATGCATCTTTACTATATAGCTTGTCATAATTTATAATTGTGTCATAATTTTCAATCCCCTGGGCCAACCGTTGTCTTTTAAGTGATGACCTTTCACTTAATACAGTTATTAATTGCTATGGCTTAAACCTACCCTTTCATTTTTCTTTTCTATCTATTTATTTATTGTTTTCTTTTCTTTGTGTCTTTTCTTCCTGGCTTTCTCTGGGTTAGTTGAACACATCTTTTGAGTTTAATTTAGATTTATCTTAGTGTCTTTAAATGTAACGCTTTCTGTCTTTCTAGTTGTTATTATTGTTGTTTTAGTCACAGACTACTGATGTCAGTATTTTCCAGTTTGAATAAAGTTTGGAGACTACCTTGTTTTACATCCCGTTTATAACGTTGTTTGAAATACAATTGTCTTATGTATTTTCTTTATGTATTTTTAGAGTCATGCCAGAAAGTGTTATAATTTTTGTTTTAATCATCAAGAGTAACTTGGAAAACTCTGTAGGAGAAGGACATGCATTGTCTAGATACATATTTTTACTCTTTCCATTGTTCTCATTTCCTGCTGCTCCGAGTCTCCTGTCAGACATGCCTTTCTGTCTAGAGAACTTCACTTAGCCCTCTGTTGGGTCAGTTCTGCAAGCAGCGCTATTTTCTTTATCTGAGAAAGTTTTGAATTCCCTTCATTCTTGAAGGGTGTTTTATCAGCATAGGATTCTGGATTGATAGTTCTTTGCTATTACATCTTAAAAACATTGTGGACTCTAATTTCTAGAGAGAACTTCACTCTCACTCAAGTTGTCTTTCCCCTAGAGAAAGAAATTTCTTTTCTCCTCCAATTTTCCAGATTTTTTTCTTTGCCCTCACATGTTAGTAATGTGACTAGATGTTTCTTGGAAAGGATGTTTTAGGGTTTATCCTGTTTGGGATTCTCTCAGCTTCTTAAATCTGTAGGATTATGTCCTTTGCCAAATTTGAAGACTTTTGAGTCATTATTTCATTGAATAGTTTTCCATACACTTTCTTCCTTCTTTCTTTCAGGGACTTTTCTTTTTTAAATCCATCTACAGGCCCTGTGACTTTGTTCTCTAGCTACCTGCCTTCTTCTTCTTGCCCCTGTGCTTGTGTTAGACATATTGTTTATTGCTTTTATTTGTGCTTAACAGTAAGAAAGGGAAAACTTGTCTATGACATCTTCCTGGGAGCAAAAGTCCAATGGAAAGCTGCTAGATTTTTAGTTTTTATTTTAAATATTTTATAAGCATCTTAACTTACATAATGTTTTTAGAACTCAGTACATTTTTTCAGTTTTCATAAAATTGCAACTCTCTTTTTCACCTTATATTTCTTCTGTGTATATCATGCTATATGATGCATAGTGTTATATTACATAATGTATTATTCTGTATTACATAAATATAACATATTATATACATTACATAAAATTATACATCAATTATGTTACACGAGATATCACTGTATTAATTTATCTAATCTATATGTATTGTATATACTACATATGTCATTACATATATTTACCTTATTCAGTTCAATTCAGTTGCTCAGTCATGTCCGACTCTTTGTGACCCCATGAATCATAGCATACTAGGCCTCCCTGTCCATCACCAACTCCCAGAGTTCACTCAGACTCACCTCCATCGAGTCAGTGATGCCATCCAGCCATCTCATCTTCTGTCGTCCTCTTCTCCTCCTGCCCCTAATCCCTCCCAGCATCAGAGTCTTTTCCAATGAGTCAGATCTTTGCATGAGGTGGCCAAAATACTGGAGTTTCAGCTTCAGCATCATTCCCTCCAAAGAAATCCCAGGGCTGGTCTCCTTCAGAATGGACTGGTTGGATCTCCTTGCAGTCCAAGGGACTCACAAGAGTCTTCTCCAACACCACAGTTCAAAAGCATCAATTCTTCAGCACTCAGCTTTCTTCACAGTCCAACTCTCACATCCATACATGACCACTGGAAAAACCATAGCCTTGACTAGATGGACCTTTGTTGGCAAAGTAATATCTCTGCTTTTGAATATGCTATTTAGGTTGTTCATAACTTTTCTTCCAAGGAGTAAGCGTTTTTTAATTTCATGGCTACAGTCACCATCTGCAGTGATTTTGGAGTCCCCAAAAATAAAGTCTGACACTTTTCCACTGTTTCCCACATGTATTTCCCATGAAGTGATGGGACCGGATGCCATGATCTTCGTTTTCTAAATGTTGAACTTTAAGCCAACTTTTTTCACTCTCCACTTTCACTTTCATCAAGAGGCTTTTTAGTTCCTCTTCACTTTCTGCCATAAGAGTGGTGTCATCTGCATATCTGAGGTTATTGATACTTCTCCTGGCAATTTTGATTCCAGCTTGTGCTTCTTCCAGCCCAGCATTTCTCATGATGTACTCTGCATATAAGTTAAATAAGCAGAGTGACAATATACAGCCTTGATGTACTCCTTTTCCTATTTGGAACCAGTCTGTTGTTCCATGTCCAGTTCTAACTGTTGCTTCCTGATCTGCATATAGGTTTCTCAAGAGGCAGGTCAGGTGGTCTGGCATTCCCATCTCTTTCAGAATTTTCCCCAGTTTGCTATGATCCACACAGTCAAAGACTTTGGTATAGTCATTAAAGCAGAAATAGATTTCTTTCTGGAACTCTCTTGCTTTTTCGATGATCCAGTGGATGCTGGAAATTTGATCTCTGGTTCCTCTGCCTTTTCTAAAACCAGCTTGAACATCTGGAAGTTCACAGGTCACGTATTGCTGAAGCCTGGCTTGGAGAATTTTGAGCATTACTTTACTAGCATGTGCGATGAGTGCAATTGTGCGGTAGTTTGAGCATTCTTTGGCATTGCCTTTCTTTGGGATTGGAATGAAAACTGACCTTTTCCAGTCCTGTGGCCACTGCTGAGTTTTCAAATTTGCTGGCATATTGAGTGCAGCACTTTCACAGTGTCATCCTTCAGGATTTGAAATAGCTCAACTGGAATTCCATCACCTCTACTAGCCTTATTCGGAGTGATGCTTTCTCAGGCCCACTTGACTTCACATTCCAGGATGTCTGGCTCTAGGTGAGTGATCACACCATCGTGACTGTCTGGGTCGTGAAGATTTACGTTATTATGTATTATATAACAGCAAAGTGGGTCACCAACAAGCCAGCTTTGCGTCTTCCTATGCCCGAGGCTGGGAGCTGGATGTCACGGAGTGTGAGAGGCTGTTTCTTTGCCAGGATGACTGTAACAAGTGTCACAGAGGTGCATCTTCTCATGGTCCTGGAGTTGGGAGTTGGCGATAAAGGGTTAGAGGGCAGGTTTCTCCTGTGACCATCTCCTTTGTTGTCACACCAACTCCCTTTATGTGTCTGGGTCCGAATCTCTTCTTATGAAGACACCATTCATACGGGACCTTCTTGTACCTCAACCACCTCTTTAAAGGCCTCTCTCCAAGTGTATCCCTCACTGAGGTCCTGGGGTCAGGACTTCAGCCCCAAGTGTGCAGGGGACTTGATTCAGCCCCTGATGGAAATTGGGGGCACAGACAGCATGGGGAAGCCCATAGCCTGGGCTGCAGACAGGATCCTGGAGAAAGTGGCTGTCAGGCTGGGTCAGGGGCTTGAGGAAGGATGGGTCAGCATCAAGAAAGGATGGCTTCTAGGCTGGAAGGGGTTCCTGCTTTCATGTGGTTCCACCTCCTGCTCAGAACAAACCAGGATGCTTTGCCTGCCAAGAGGGGAGCTGAGTCCCGGTGTGTGTCTCCTGATGGCCTTGGGCTTCCAGTGTCCACGCTGGTGCAACATTGCTCACGAGCCTGCTTCATAAAAGAATGTGGCTGCTTTTCACAGATTTTTAAGGAAACCAATTCTTATATTTTAATGAAAGGTAAAGCAAATGGTATGGTACCTTTCAATAGACCTTTGTTAAGAATGCACACATCCAGGAGATATATTATTCCTGCTTGGTTTTTTATTGTTGCTGTTTTTTTTTTTTTTTTTTTTTTTTACACTTCTTGTAACATACACACATGGATTTACCAGCTGAATTTTCTTTGACCTCAGAAACCTATGTAAATCAAGACTCTAGGCATGGACTGCTTTCTCCTCCCTCCCACCTCAAACAAATACCCAATTTCTGTTGGATTCCAGCAGCCCCGTCGACTCTCCCAGGAGCAGCAGTTGGTAGAAAAAGCAGAGGCATGAAAGCCTCCTCCCAGACACATTTAGCAAATGCTTTCTTATTTTCATGTTTCACGATGATTTACTGAAGCATTCCAAGTGCCTCCCGGCAACCCATCCCGCGCCCCAGCGCTGGAGATAAATGTCCTTGCCGACTCCCCAGCGTTTGCCGATCTGGTCCTGGCCCGTTTTTTTGCTGCACCCCCAAGGAAATAAGAGTGCTGTGTATTCTAGGAAAAAAACACTCCTTTCAGAGCCTCCCCTTTCGCGGCCTGTGCAGTGGGGATGCTGCCGGTGGCCGGGAACAGAGTGGCCTTCTGTGGGCCACCGGCCGCAGACTGGCTGTCTGCAAGGGGAGTTCCTGCTGCCATGGCCTGCTGCCAGGCCCCTCCTGCTCGGCTGGGAGCTGAGCTGCAGGCTTGGGAGCCTGGAGCGGGATGAGCCCAGAGCAGGGAAGACAGGCGCTGTCGCTCTTCCCTGAGTGGACTCACAGCCTGGCCTCTGGGCTCTCCAGGCAGCGGGCGCAGAGCAGCTGGCCTGGCTGCTGGCCGTTCTCCTGAACCAGAGGCCTGCGGAAGCGGAACCCAAAGCGAGGGCAGTGGGTGGGAGGACTGTCCACACTCCTCTTCCTCCCCGTGGGGCCTGGAGGCCTGTGTGTCCTGGTTCACCCAGGGTCTGCACGGGGCTCCCGGGACCTTGACCTGGGTCCGATTGTTGGGTTGAATTCTGATAGCTTGTTATTATGATGCCTCTCTGCTTTAGAAAACTGTGAATTCATTTTGAAATGGAGAAAATATCGTCTTTATGTCTCAAAAATGCCATGATTCTTGCTTGCAAAACAACTAAACCAAACAATCAAAAGCAAAAGCAACCCCCCTTCCCCTCCGCAGTGACCGGACAGAGACGGAAGCGTTTCCTCTTTCAGGAGGATGAATTAGACGCACTTTTCCTGTTCCTCCATGAAGCACAACTGAAATCAGTGGGCGTCAAAAGTCTAATACATGAAGTGAGAGTCTGATGGTGGAGGCAGGCAGGTGGACAGGAACTGAGAGGCCCCCAAGAACAACACAGAGCGGGGCAGGGGTCCCTAGTTTCTCTCTGCCTCGTGCCCCAGACCTGGGCCGGAATAATCCAGAAACTAAGACGTGGTTGAGGACCCAGGGAAGGGAGCCTCGCAAGACGGAGAGCTTTTAGACAATAACCTGATCCTGCCCAAACCCACCACACCAGCAAATGGCCCAGAGGGAGCCCAGCTGGAGGGGCCAATGCTGAGTCATCCGAGTCCCAGGAGACTGGGGAGCAGGGCAGGATGAGCGGAAAGAGAGAAAATGTGAGAATGCAGTGTGTTTTCCTTCTCTTGTTGAGTTCTCCAAACGGTGTCTGACCGTCTAAGCAAAACTTATGAAGCTTCTGGATACAGCATTACATGTGAGAAGAAATATTTAAGCCAATAATTTTTTTGAGTGATGGAAGAAAAGGGGTTATAAAGTGATGTAGGTTTTCTATACGTGACATCAGTCTTGGTGATGGCAGGGATCTCTATGCACCCACTCCTGGAGGGGGTATATCAAGGAGTATATTTCCACTGGAATTCTAAAATCAAGTTTAAAGGACCTATGAAAAAGTGAAAGTGTTAATCACTCAGTCATGTCCAGCTGTTTGTCATCCCACCTGGCTCCTCTGTCCATTGGGTTTCCCAGGCAAAAATACTGGAATGAGTTGCCATTTCCTTCTCCAGTGGATCTTCCTGACCCAGGGATTGAACCCAGGCCTCCTGCATTTCAGGCAGATTCTTTACTTTCTGAGCCATGTGAATTGACACTTATTTCAAAACAAATATTTGCATTTAGCTAAAATATGGTACTCTGACTGTTGCCAGTTTTTTGATCCCTGCTTTTGGAGGACTCTTTCACAGGTTTCAGAAGGAACATTATGTTTTCTGAGTCACTAGGGAGCTCTCACCTGCAAGCGGACCCTTGATTTGACCATCATACAATGAGAATTTCAGAGGTCAGTTCCTCTGATACTGCAGGTGTATCAGCATCAGGCTGCCTCCTCCCCTCTGATCTTTTTCAGCATCCATGTGACAACATTCGTGCTGAGTTGGCAGGTCTAGAGGGAGTCGAGGGGTGACGTGTCTTTCTCTTAGGAGACAAACTTCTGTTTCTAGGAGCTACCCTGACCTGCACTCAGTGGCCAGTGTGGGATGGTGAGCTGTTTCTGGACTAAGTAGTGGCCAGTGAAGGACGGTAGAGTCTGAAGTGTCACCTGAGGCGAGGAGGACCAGGAGGGGCTTGATGCCAAAGGGACTGTTCTCAGTCAAGATCATGCCTTACGTTTGGTCCTATAGCGGTTTCATGAGTGAGCAGGTTGACAGCTCAGTTTAGGCAAGAGAGTGAGTGTCACAGTTGTTAATTAACAGCCTCATGGGGCCAATAAGTGCAGGCCTGGGGTCTGAAGAGCATTTAAAAACAGAACTGGCTTCACTTTCAGAAGCCCCACTCTAGACAGGGGTTATTTTGTGGATCTGTGCTGTCCAGGTAGGTTTTTTTGTTACATTATTTAATTTGTTGCTTAATTATCATTTGACAGACAGGATGCTTTTGGCCAGTGGGGCAACTTGCTCTCCATATTGGAATGGCCTTCAGATGCTTGGCCAGGTCCTGGGACACTCAGCTGTTCCAAACATAGGCTTGTCCTCTGGCCCGCTAGCAGCCAGGAAGCGTGGGCATGGGTGTAGGACCTGGCCGGGGCTCCCAGCCCAGCAGGATCTCTATTTCCCTCACGGTCTTCGAGGTTTGTGGATGGCGCCCTGACTGTCCACGGATCCCCACACAGAAGCTGCTTCATGACAAATAGCTACTTGTTTATAAATGTGGTCACAGATTTCTCCAAGAAGAATGCCAAGCTGTAGGATGCCTTTCTGGCAGAGAGAAAACTAGAAAGCGTGGGAAACGTGGAGAAGACTATTTCCTGACTCCGCATTCTAAGCAGAATACTGCACTTTATCCTACCTGTATTCTGAGCATTGCCCATCTTAGTGATCTCTGAGGACGTACTGGTTTGTTGACTTGTCCCTGGTATGCAGTAGGCACTCAGTTAATGTGTACTGGGCAGCTTGGGGGTGGGCCTCGAATTTCTCTTGTAGCATCTAGTTATTATAGGGGCTCAGAAGTGCAGACTCTGCAGACTAACCCTCATTTAAAAGCAGCGAAACCCAGAGTTAACCCAGTTTTCTCTTCTTATGCTCTTCAAAGCAGTTCTGGTTTGGCTTTCAGCATCTGTTCTGGGGAAGGGTTTGGATAAAGTTGTATTTTATCTGTCATTCCTCCCTGTCTTAGGTCTGCAGGGAGGGCCCCCACTCCCTGTGGGTCTCTGCCTGCCGAGACTAAATAGTGCCCATTGTAGATTTAAAATACGCATCAGAGTTTCAAAAACAAGAGGAGCAGAAGAGATGCTTCTAAATTCTCATCAATGTCTCAATACATTAAAAATAAATAAATATAATGAGTGTACGTGTATGTGTGTGCATGTGTGTGCCTGCATTAGGTGCGTGCATTTATGTGTGGGTGTGTGCATGAGCATGCATACATGTGTGTGTCATGTGTGTGTTTGTGTGTGTGTGCGTGCCCGAGTAGAAGGGACAGCCCGGAGACCTTGTCAGTGGCTGCAGTCACCATTCCCTGTATCTTGGTTAAAATATCAGCACAACCCGTAGGGCATACACTCACATCGACTTCAGAGCCATTTCTTTCTGAAAGTTTTCATACAAGGAAAAGTTGTTTAAGGCTCAGCCAGGTTGCTCAACATATGATATATTTATTCAATTTTATTTATTTGCTTTTAATTTCATAGCTCCTGGGACCTCAGGCTTTGGGCTTATTCCTAAGAAGGCCCAGTGTGTTTCTTTGAGGTTTCGTTCAGGGTGGGAGAAAGTCCTCAATAAATGGAGGATTCTGTGAAGTGTGTATGTTGTTGATGGGAGTTGAATAGTATTTGCACCCTTCTGGGAAGATTCTTACTTCAAAACTCGTTTCTCATTTTGAAGCCACAGGCCAGGCAATGTGACGGAGGAGTCCCTCATCTCTCTCCATCATGTGTGCTGGCCTTTGGCTTGGTCACTTCCTAGTTATTTAAATGAGAACCAGTTATTTATCATTATTTTTTATTTTAATTAGTTATTTAGATGAGAACCAGCAGTGTTATCAGAAAGCGACTTGTCAGGGGGTAATTCTTGAGGCAAATCAAGGAAAGAAGCACGTCAGAATCAAGGCCTAAAACGAATTTTACACAAATGTTTCTACTCAAAGGATAGAAAAATATGTATATATGTTTTCAAATACATATGGATTTTTTAAGATTTAAAAATGATTTTTAATAACTCTAGAAAATGGTAGTGTATCCATAGCCGCGTGCTATGGTGCAGCCGGCCTTCTGGGCTGTGCACACCTGGCCTGCCCGATCCTGACTCCCTCAGGTCACTACCGCTGTGTAGGATACTGACTCCTTGATTTTGTTCTAATAGTCGTCAGTTCTACCCTTGGGGCGTGTATTGGAAAGGCCTACACTGACCCAGAGAGTAGTCTGGACTTCAGACTCCCCCTCAGCCTGGGTTCCGGCCTCGGTCCACCGGAGTCCTCTTCCATCCAGAGCGCGAGGCTCTGCGCAGCCAGCGGTCCTCGCTGTTCCGTCCGCTGCTCTGCGGAGACCCTCGGGGCTGTGACCGTCTTCTGTCCCGGGAAGGCGGGGCCGCGCCGGAAGCTTCCTCGGCTGCGGGGCTGGGGCGGTGCAGTGACCCGCACAGGGCCCGGGGCCCAGCACGTGACTGACACACTTAGCCCATCACACCCAGAGGCTGTCCGCTCACCTGGCAAAGAAATGCCCTCAGGAGGTGACATTCCATTCCAGAGATAATGCAATTCAAGTTCTAAACGTTTTCAGACTTATCAGTGTCAGGATTCTCTTTATTGCCAAACAGAAACAATGTGGAAAGTATGAAACTGAAAGGCCACCCCTAATAAAAACGACAATTTGTACATCATTATTCAATAATTCTGCCATCACTTTAGCAGTCAGTGTTTAAAAATATCTTTCTACATACAGAGAGGCCAAGTTTAGTAGAGGTTTTAATAGGCCCCATAACTACAGTTTTTTCCTGATGTGGCTTCTTCAGCTATAACCTTTTAATCATCTTATGGATGATGTTTTAAAAAGTTTCATAAATTCTTAAAATTGTTTCTTCTCCTCTATATCTGTCAGAAGGTTAGAAAAATAATGCATATTCAGGATTGTGTGTGAATTTGTATAAATGCCAGGAAGGAGATGTGTGTGTGTGTGTGTGTGTGTGTGTGTGCCCTTTTAATTGTAAAGATGTTGCATGGCTGTGAACCTCAGACTTACTCCAGGCGTTATGACTTTGGGGTTATTCGCAACTCTGACTGTGTCAGCTGTCTGATCCATCATCCTGCTTATTGCGGTACCCTGGTAGAAGCTTTAGTGAGCTCTTTATAACCTGATTCATTTCTTTCTTTAGGGCTATGCAGCAATTTGAACAATCCTACAAACTCATTTTGATGAGGTTTGAACTTTGTATACATTTTCAATAATATTAAGCCATGAATTCTTTGCGCATAAACAAGTGTTTTGAAAACTGTACACTTTCTGGTATTTTCTATTTCAGGTACACCCCAGGCAGATACACTGGAACTATTTTTGCAAACTTGTACAAATTGCCTTGAGGACGAGGCGTTTTTCCTCCCACTTTTGGGAATGTTTTGGCATCATTTCTTGCCATTGACTTGGCTGGAAAGTCAGCATCCATCCTGTCATTTCACATATTGTCACCGTGTCCACAGTAGTGAACATTTTAATTTAGTTAATTTAATATAGCTAATTTCATATTAAGCCATTCAGTAGCCTCATGTCCATTTGTACAGTGATTTATTACTAATTTTGCACCCCTGATTTTCAACACATTTCCCTTTTTTTCTTGTTTGTAAAGGAGTATTTATGTATGTTTGTATTATTTATTGGCATATAGTTGATATACAATGTTGTGTTAGTTTCTGCTGTACAGCAAAGTGAATCCGTTACACATATACATAGTTCACTCTTTTAGATTCTTTCCCCATATAAATTATTACAGAATATTGAATAGTGTTCTCTGTGCTATACAGTAGGCCCTTATTAGTCATCTATTTTGTATACAGTAGTGTGTTTATGTCAATCTCAGTCTCCCAACTTATCCCTTCCCCCTTTGTTTAACCCTAAGTTTGTTTTCTACAACTATGACTGGATTTCTGTTTTGTAAATCAGGTCATTTGTACCTTTTTTTAGATTCCACATATGAGTAATGTCATATGATATTTGACTTTCTCTGTCTGACTTACTTCCCTTAGTATGATCATCTCTAGGCCCATCCATGTTGCTGCAAATGACATTATTTCCTTTTTATGACTGAGTAGTATTCTGTTGTATGTATGCACCACATCTTCTTTATCCATTCATCTGTCAGTGGAGATTTAGGTTGTTTCCATGTCTTGGCATTATAAATAGCGCTGCACTGGGCAATGGGGTGCCTGTATATTCTTGAATAATGGTTTTCTCCAGATATATGCCCAAGAGTGGGATTGCTGGATCATATGGTAGTTCTATTTTTAATTTTTTACAATATATTTCATATACAATATTGTCAAAATGTAAAGCTGACAATAGGCATTAAAAGTACCTTTCAGTTGATCTTGATTTACTTTAGAAGGTTGTGTGCCAGTAGGTCTTTACACAGACCGCTGGGAGGTAAGAATGTGCCTGGAGAAAGTTTCACTCTGAGAGCAGCAGGGTGAGGACATGGGCTCTCTGTGCCTGGTGGGCAGGCGCTTGGTGGGGCTGAGCTGGGCAGGGATCAAGGGCTAACAGGGTCCCTGGGTAACCTACCAGGGTCCCCAGGGTAACCTACCAGTATCTCAGGGCAGTGCACCAAGGAAATGCACAGTTTAAATGCCATAACTTGAGTATATCAATTTGTTTCAACATGACAACTAAGAAAGACAACTGGTTCTGTTGGAATCAGGAAACGCTGGGGGATGAGATCCAGGTTCAAATTCTGCCTCTACCATTTCTAAACACAATGAGATGTTTACATTATTAAAATTCAGTTTTAATAATGAATTTTAATAATAATAACAGGATGCTTGGGGCTGGTGCACTGGGATGACCCAGAGAGATGGTAGGGGGAGGGGAGGTGGGACGGGGGTTCGAGATTGGGAACACGTGTACACCCGTGGCGGATTCATGTTGATGTATGGCAAAACTAATACAGTATTGTAAAGTAAAATAAAGTAAAAAAATAAAATAAAATTCAGTTTTAGTTGATGGATTGCATTTACCAGCCCATCCCAAATTTATAGGGGTTGGAGTATCAAATAAAGGCTGGTTATGAAAAAAACACATAAAGTTGGAGTAGTTTATTATTAGTAGACAGAATTTTCTATTTTATTAATAACAAAGTCTCTGACTATAACTGCTTCTTGTAGATACTTTGTCTTAAGACGAGCATTTAAGTTGTTTACATTTTGTGGGTTATTTTCTTTCCATCTTAGACTTGAATTTATCATAGAAACAGAGCTAGAGTGGCGGTTGCCAGGGACCAGGGGAACAGAGAGAGGCTGGTAGAGTGTATAAATTTCCAGCTTACAGGCAGGATAATTTCTGAGGATTGAATATAAAATGTGGTGACAATTGTTGACCACTGTTTGTATCACTGAAATTTGCTAAGAGAGAAGAACTTAAATGTCCTCACACATGACGATAAATGTGAGGAGACAGATGTTGGTTAACCATGTGCAGGAAATCCTTTCACAGTGCACACGTATATCAGATCACTGCAGTGTACACTTTCCATATCTTACAGTTGTGTCAAATTTACCTCCATGAAGCTTAAATTAAAAAAAAAATTGACTCAACTTTAAAGATCAGAAGAGAAACGAGCAGTACTGAGACTCCTTCAAAGAACTGATGTAAAAATAATCTTCTCTGTTGTATTTGCTCTTTCTTTCAAAAGTTCTGTCCGTTGGACTGAGCCGAGGAAACAGGCATCAGGGACCAGACCAGCGCTGGGAAAGCGGGACGCGGCTGGCCCCCAGGATTCATGGGAATGTCGGATCTTTCGCCTCTGCCATCCTCTCCCCTCCTTTTTCAAGCATTGAGGTAAGTTAAATCCTGTGTCCCCCAGTTCAACAGGCTCCTACAATTTGTTACCTTCTGAACTTCTGCTGTTGACCTTTGTGTCCTGGACTCAGGAACAGGAGTGTAGGGAACTGCAGAAAGAACATAGTTACTTTACATTGCATCTTTCATTTAAAGAAACCCTCAAACATGATCTACTTTGTTGCTACCTTAAAACTTTAGGGTGAAGTTAATAGAATTGAATTTATGTTATTTAAATTAATAGATCGGTTTTTCAAAATGTAGTGCATCTAGGTGGCGCATGCTATGAGGACTCTGAAGGAAATGAACATTTGGCTTTCAGATACTGTGATGGTGTGGACTGGGCCAAAGCAGGGCCCTGTGGCTGTGTTTAATGTCTGGGTCCTCAGATATATGTCTTCTACTCCACAGCAGCAGAAATACTGGAAAATTCACATCTAGTTTTGGGGGACTACAGAATGGAAACTGTGTCTAGCTGTTCCTCTTGTTCAACCACAAAGGGTGTGGATTGCTGTTTCATTATGGTCTGTTTGCTCCGTCAGAACCCTGTCTCTTCAAGGGAGACAGAAAGTAAGGGCTGTGGCGTGCAGCCACCAAGTTGATGTGTTTGTTTTGTGTAATACAATCAGTTCAGTGAGAATTCTGAGCCATTTTGTCAAATGTGGCCACTGTTTACTTCCGCTCCAAATCTTCACTTCAGGGCTATTTCCCTCCAGCTGGGGGAGAGGGTCTCTGCTGTGCAACCCTGGGCTCTCAATAAACTGTCCCAGTTTCTGTGAGTCCATGCACCCTTGGCACCTGCCCCATCCTGCCACGGTGGGGACCCTGGCCCTTATGGCCTCTACCACCACCCCGAGAACAGTTTCTCCTGCATTTCCTCAACACCCCACACCTGGCTCTGCCACCTCTGCATCTGGCTAGCGCCACCACCATCCTGGCACAGCCTGCCTGCTCCCTCCAGGTGTGCCCCAGCTCTGAGCTGGCATAGCTTCCCCCAGGTCAGGCTCTGCCAGGCAGCCCGGGGTCCTATGGCTCTGCAGATCTGCCCTCGCGACACATGCAGGATGCTAAGGACTACGCCCAGACCACCTGAGCAGGTAGTGTTCTAGGTAAGCTGGTCCGCTGGTCTTTCTTCAATTTTGAACATCCCCACTTGGAATAATCAGATGCTCTCCTCCTGAGATCAGATCTGCCGAGGTGATGGGCGGCTCTTAGCGTAGTCTGGGCTTTCAAGGTGATCGATGGGAGACTCCACGTACTTGGTGTTTGGCAGTTTGTTGAGGGTGGGGAGGGGGAGGTGCTGGAGTCTCTGAGGACTGAGCTCTAACTGCAGGGGTGGAAGGAGGCTCCCCCTCCCAGAGGGTTGGGAGAACGGGCAGGAGTCCATGAGATGAGTCTGAAGACAGACGAGAAAACTGGTATCCTCAGGGGCTTTGTCTCCAAGCCACGCACCTCCCGTGCCCCCACCCCAGCTGCCAGGAAAAG
Source organism: Nanger dama (assembly GCA_917880005.1). Taxonomy (NCBI): domain Eukaryota; kingdom Metazoa; phylum Chordata; class Mammalia; order Artiodactyla; family Bovidae; genus Nanger; species Nanger dama. Next base: position 4,815,356 of record CAKJTW010000075.1, read on the forward strand.
TAGGGCAGGGGGTATAGGAGCCTGATAAACGAGTGCAGCTGTGGACTGAACTGAACTAGAGCTTTTCCTGAGCCATGATGTCTGTCCTCTGAAGGCTAAACAGCAAAGGGCATGCGGGCCTGAGTGGATGCAGCTCTGCTCCTCGGAGACAGGGCTGGAGGGATCCGCCAGCCCTGCGGGACGAGTATCACAACTAGGAAGAAAATGTGCGCTAGAGGCTTGCCCGGTGAGCTCTCGCTCATGCTGGGAAGCACGTCTATTCTATGCTCAGGATTTCTCCTTTTACTGTCCAGAGAGCTGTTCACAGTGGCCTGATGTAATCGTGGTCATACTTTCCTAGTGTGTTGGTGCCTGGAGTGAAGCTGTGCATACAGTCACGTGCTGACTTACACGTTCTCTCCAGATTTCTCATTTGACAAACTCCCACTTACAAGAAGACTATTCTTTTGCCCAAAGGGCCAGAAAATCTTGGGAAATACTGCATTTTTCTGCCCTGATCATAGACTGTTGGTTTTCAAGAAGATGCAGGAGACATCAATGAAGCTTTTGCTCAATGCCCCAGTTATAGGCACATATTCAGACTCTGCAGCCATCAGGGACCTGGCAGCTGTGTGCACATCATAAACATGAACCCGTGTTGCTTCCATGCCAGGGCTCTCTTCCAAGCCCTTGTGTGTGGACCTTCCATCCTGCCTCATAATTGCCCTGCTAGTCTTAAAGCAACATCCTCCTCAGACACATGTACTTGAAAGTTTGAAAGTCAAAGAACACGTGCAAAGGAGAAAGCAGCTGATCTCGATTGTCAAGAGGAAGACAGTGTGCACATCATGACCACAACCTAGAGAGAGGCTGGGAGCCCTGGACTGAAAGTACGACCTGCACGTTCCAAGTATGTGTGGATTCAGGCTCTCGGCCGGAGCAGCAGCAGCCTGTATCCAGGGACAGGTGCACACAGACCTTCTCGCTCATAAATGCTACTACCTGAGTCGTCTTCTTGATGGAGACTTAAAATGGGCAAAGTTTCTCTCATTATCCCAGGAAGACGCTGCCAACAGGTGATGTGTGGAATTAGGACCCAGAAGAATCAACAGGGATCGAATGAATGGAACTGGAAGATCCCATTCTGGTCTTTTGCTGCCCTTGTGCATTAAAACTTTCTTTTTCTTAAAATTACTGACAGTCATCCCTAACTTTGTGGAAGTTCAGCTGCTCACAGGTGCTGTAAGAAAATCCCTTGGTGTCACCTCATTTCCAGGGTCGTGTTTCCTTTCTCCCACAGGCGCCTCCAGAGTGAGCCAGGCAAAGATGATTGCATTCCGCTGGTTGTGTGCGGCCTTTCTCCAGCTCTGTGGCCTGTGGTGCAGTTATTCACTGTCAAATGCAATACGTTGTGATTTCCTGCCTAATTCAAATTTTATGAACATTCTGCAGTCTTACTCTTTTGTTTCTCTGCTATTTCTAGCATTTTTTCAAATAAACAGTATTGGAAGAAAAGAGCATGTGCAAATGAGGGTCGCTCGCTGTCGCCGTGTCCCGTTTCTGCTCCAAGTACGCTTGTTAGCCCTGGAGCATCTTCTTTTTCTCGTCTGGAGAGAAAACTCGAAAATCTTCAGGTCTGAGAAGCTTGCGAGTCAAACATTTAAGAAAGAGCCTCCATAAAAATATTTTGATAAAGAGCCTCTCAAAGTTCTTTATACCTTTTTGAGAGAATCATTTCTTTGAGTCAGTGAAGGCAGACTTTGTTCAAAGCTCCTCGTAACTTCTCGAGACAAGAAAATCGCTCTAATAAGCCATGGAGGGAGCCGCTGGAAAGACCTCTGGCTTGGAGACCATCACAGGGTTTACTCAGCGCCGACTGAGGGCTCTGGTTTTAGGGGACTTGGCTGGGAGGCAGACTCACCCCAGGTGCTCAAGATCACTCTCTACCTGTCTCCCACTTCTGTGGCAGCACCACTCTGTCCATCTTGTCGTTGTTTCACCTGCTTCCAAAGGGGGTTTGACGGGGACAGGCAGCCCCTGGCAGAGTGGGCAAAGGGGCCCGATGGGCTGGCAGCTTGTGCCCGGCACACTGGCGATAGCTTCTCAGACCTGACTGGGATGGGCTCTTGGCTGAAGCCACAAAAGTGGCACCAACGTAAGATGACAGCACTGAGAAACCAGGTCCAGCCCAGCAGCGCCCACAGTGGAAACAGGACTGAGTCAGCTTCTGACTGGCCACCGTCTCCTGGACGCGGGACCATGGAACCTGGACTGAGAAAAAAGCGTGACACTGATTTTTTTTTTCCCCTGAATTTTTTCTTCTTTTCATATTGTGGATTTTGTTCAGGGGAACACTTGCAAAAGTTTCATGCGATAATTTATTATACAATATGTGAAATAGATAATATGTTCTTTTTCTTGCTAAAACTCTTACATCTCTTATCTAGACTCAGTGAAACCCCTCTGCAGTATAATAATTACTTTTTAAGAATCTACAGTAATCTTCTATAACTGCATAGTTGCACATATGTTCATATATACAGAGAGTTAATATCTGCATGCATGTAATTGCAAGGAAGAAAAGTCTTCTAACCACATTTATAAATTGAAGGCAGTAAAAGAAAGTTGTTTAGCTAAGTTATCAGTGTCTGGCTCACAATATGGGAACCACTTCAGAAGTATTTATGAAATGAATAAATACAGTCACCGGTGGGGATGAGAGGAGGCATAAGCTTTTCTGTTCTCAATTGAAATTATTCTACGGTGTTTATTTGATGACATAGGAAAGCTTTTATGCTAAAATAAACACTTAAGAGGGTATATTTGCAGGAAGAAAAAGCGTTCTACTTATTAAGTGATTTCCAAGGGTCTAGAATCTCACAGGATAGAAAATGTAGAGACTGTTACTCGAGAAAGACACCTAGAGGCTCTAAGTTATGTGTTTGCTGAACAGCTTCTTTCTGACATTAAGTTCAGTTCAATTCAGTTCAGTCGCTCAGTCATGTCCGACTCTTTGCAAAATAAAGCAAAAAGTACTGTAACAAAAGAAAGCTGAGAAGTAGGCAGATGGCAAGCAAAATGCCACTTGTTACTTAAGGAGCTGTTTCCATGCACTTCCTCTGGAGCACGTCCGCTGAGCTTGACTGCATATGACAAAAATTAGAAAGATGCAATTTTACTGCCTTCCTTCCTGGTGCACTTGGTTTAAATGTGCTACTTCTGTTGGAGTCTCAAGTTTTTGCCTGAAAAGGAATCTAAAGCATGAATGAAAAGGTTGACATGGAGGTGTGTCTGATATACAGCTTAGTGCCTTCAAGTGTGAATGAGATATTTCCTGAGGGATGGAAGGAGGAAACAACTTTCATTCCTTCCACTCTCTGCCCTGATGTGAGGACACCACCCCAAACTCCTCCATCCGAGCCTGGTAGTCATCCTGGGAGCCTGCGTCCTTGCACCTTCTGCCACCTTCCAGTTCTGCCAGCAGCTTCCTCGCCACCCGTTACTCAGTGTGGTGGGGAGTGGCTGTGTGCTTCCTACAGAACACATTCTGCAGTGATGCGCAAGTGTCCCGTTGTTTGAATAACGCCATTTTTATTAGAGTGTAAGCCTCTTGAAGGCAGGGTGACTTGCTCTCTGCTCTGTCTCTAGCACTTGGCACAGAGCTGGGGTGCATAGACTGTGCTCCATACATATTTAAAAATGAGCGAATGAATGGAATCATCATAATATTAGGATTAATCACAGTGGCCGTGGCTCTTGCTTCCCTCGGGCTCCAACAGAACTGCCTCAGCTTATGGGTCTGTAAAAGATCTTGATTGAAAACAAACTGCAGTTCATACTCCTTAGTTGGTGAAACATTAAATGTCTTCCCCAGAGTCTGAGACTCATGTGAGGTAACTACTTACACTACTTATACTCAGCATATACTGGAGATTGTAGCCAGTGCAGTAAGAAATGTAAACAAAAAGCATATGATTGGAAAGGAAGAAGTAAAATTATTTCTTTAGCAGGTGATAGTGGTTTACACAGATCTGCTAAAACTTCTCTGGAACCCAAAGTGCATTCAGCAAGGTCACAGGATGATGGTCGGTTTTAAAAAATGTTACATTACATACCAGTAGCAAAGAACTGGAAGACAGGACATGAATATCCTGTGTACAATAGCAACACAAAAAGACAATACTTAAGAAGAATGAAAAGACACACACAAGACCACTGCTTGACAGAAGCCTAAGTCAATGGAATAAGATGCTCCTGCTTACTGATTGGAGGACATTCCTAAAATGTTAATTTTCCTAAAATCGATCTATTGTTCATACAGTTGCAATCAAAATATTAGGGTGCACCTTTCAAAAGAAATAAACTAACTGATTCTAAAACATATTTGGAAAACCAAAGTACCCAAGAAAACCAAAACAAAGCTGAAAAATGAAAACCATTGGAAGACTTACACTGTCTGATGGGATTTTTCCTACAGATCTGTGTTGATCTGATAGTGGTGTGCTGTTGGCTTACAGACAAACAGCTTCATGGAAGAGAATAGAGAATTCAGAAATGGATCCACCTGTATACACCAGCTGAAGCTGACAGACATTGAGAATGTTCAGTGTGGAAAATGAACGTTGGAAAATGGTCTTCTGTGGAGCTGGGCAGTTTTCTTCCTTTCCACCCGGTCCACCCTGCCTCCAAGCAGAATGCTCAGGAGGTTTGGGTTGGAGGCAAGTGGAAACGTCAGACTTGTTTCCATTACGCTTTCCATCGTATCGATGACTAGGGCAGATCTGGGGGTGCGGGTCACCCCTCTGAGGGGGTCAGAGGCAGAGTCCAGGAGGTGTTACTGTTCTCCTTTTTCTAGAATTCATCTGATTCTGAAAGTTTATTTATTTTTATTGAAGTATATTTGACTTACAGTGCTGTGTTAGTTTCAGGTGCACAGCAAAGTGATTCAGTTACACATGTGTGTGTGTGTGTGTGTGTGTGTGTGTGTGTATATGGGCTTCCCTGATGGCTCAGTGGTAAAGAACCTGCCTGCCAATGCAGGAGACACAGGAGTCATGGGTTCGATCCCTGGGTAGGGAAGATTCCTGGGAGGAGGGCATGGCAACCCACTTTAGTATTTTTGCCTGGAGAATCCCGTGGACAGAGGAGCCTGGCAGGCTATAGTCCATGGACTCACAGAGTTGAACATGACTGAAGTGACTGTGTGTGTGCATGTATGTAATTTTTTTCATATTTTTTCCTCTTACAGGTTATTACAAAGTATTGAGTGTAGCTCCCTGTGCTGTAGATTCTGAAGTTTTGTTTCTATAGTTTTCCTGTCTGGACTGTGTATATCTGTTCCATGTGCTTCCATGACCGCAAGCTGCTCCTTTTGTGAAAATCCTTACGTTCCTGATTCCTGTTTTTAAAAAAGTGTATATATTTTTCTAAATTCAACTTTATTTATCCTGCTTTCTTTTAAAGAACTGCATCTTTTTCCTAAACTCCAGACCCCCCCGTCTGTCAAGCCCACGTGATCCAGAGGCAGGCAGATGTCAGAGGTGCCTATATTGCTCTGCCCCCAGCACCTGGAGCGGGGGTGGGCACCCGGGAGGTGATGGGTGGCTCCTTCCCCGGCAACGCCCCACACGCTCGCTGGTCCCCTGCGGTCTAGCCCATCTTCACCACACACAGCCCTTTGCGAAGTCACAGGCCTGGCTGGGGCACAGTGCCCTCCTTCTGGGAACAGTCTGAGACACTGATGATTCTTGGTTGGGAAGTGCCTGGTGGTGTGGGAACACTTAACAAGTTTTCGCTGAAGGAAAGAAGGGCAGCAGGAGCGCAGGCAGGCAGACTGCTCCGTGGGAGCCGCCAAGCTGCCCGGTGGAGACGTCCTGGAGCCCCGCCTTGTGTGGGAGGAGCTGGCGGTCCCTTTCTCCTCCGCGGTGGCGCGTGGAGGATGGCGTGCCTCCAGCACACCCACGGTCAGGGACCAGGCAGCCGTCCCCCACCGGCAGAGCTGGTTCACTCTGCCTGGGTCATGGGACTCGGGGGTCCCGAGCTCGAAGGGGAAGGAAGCTGGTTTCTCCCCTGAGATACTTCTGTCAGTCTGGTTTCGGCCTTGGCCAGATCCACGCCGTTCTTTGGTAGCCCCTGAGCCTGGCACAGTGTGAATTTGCCCAGAGGTCAATGCCAGGTGGACTCGGCTTGTCACGACTGGGGTGAGGGAAGATAACTGCCTCCCAGGCTGCTTACGGACCCGTGGTGAGGACCACCAGGTGAGGAAGAGTGACAGGTGCTAACATCTCCCGAGACACCAGTGAAGCCGTATGAAAAACAGTGAGCAACTTTTGAAGCAGCTTTGGCTTCTCCCCCGGTGTAGTCTGTTAGATTAATTATGAGGATATTTGCCCCAGGTTTGACTTACTCAAGCATTAATTTCATATACTTTACCCTAATCTTTATTTTTAAACTTATTTATAAGTGCACTTATTGATTGTAACTTATTTATTGATTGAAGTAGAGTTGATCTATAATATTATGTTAGTTTACCATAATCTTTACTTTTCAGGGGTGAACGAACTCATGGAATACTGAGCTGTTTTAAGGCTTAAGAAAAGCTGCTTTACCTTAGAGAAAGGAAGAGACTAGGAAAGAGTCATGTGTCAGCACACAAGTGAGCTCATGTCTTTTCCCGCGTGTGGCTTGCAGGGAGTTCCGAGCTGGGGCAGGAAGTTCAAGCGCAGGCTCTAGGGCTCGGGGAGCAGGTGGGCTCCCTGCTTTTCTGCCACCCTCCTGGTTCCCACCATCCTGTCTTCACTTCTGACTCGGTTCCTGGAGTCTCAGGGGGTCTCGAGCAGGGTGGGCGGGAGCAGTCAGGAGTGCCAGACCAGCCGGGAACCGTCCTGGTCTTCGGGTGGTGGCGAGGCTGGGGTGTGCCTGGCGTGTTCCCTGAGGGCTCCTGACGCGGGACCTGCTCACGGTGGGTTACTGTGAACCGTGCTGTCCCAGCGCACCCGGCAATTTCCATTTTGAGTCACTTTTCATCTCAGAGTGAATCATGCTCCACCTTGCTTTCTCAGCCTTTCGTGCCTACAGGCTCCAGGTCCTTGGGTGGGACACTGTTCTGTGCGAGGGGAGCAATCAACAGGAGCCCCTTCCTCAGGGGCCAGCCTTCTGGTCCCCTGGGCTCAGCCGTCTAAGCCCAGGGGCTCAGTTTTGCAGGCATGGGGGCTCAGCCATCCAGTGTGGCTGGGGTGGCCCAGCAGGCCAATTGCAGACAGGAACGCTCCCCTTTCCATCTGGGTTTTTCTTTTAAAAACTCAGAAGCTTGTCCCCCAGGCTTTGTGAGAGGACCTTTTAGTGTCCCTGTGCCTGGGTGTGGGCTGTGCTCTGTCATCAGAAACGTGAGATGTCCCTAAAAGCAGTGGTCAGTGGGCTCAACCACAGGAATCTCTGAAGCTTTTTCCTTTTTCTCATGGTTCTGAAAAGCATATACTTACCAAGAATTTGGCTTTGAGTTTCTGTTGTTGCTTCCAACCGCCCTTCTTTTATTCTGTTCCTCTCAGTTTTGAGCCCACAGACACTGGTCAAAACTGAAATTGCTATTTGTACAAGGAGCTGCAGACAGGAATGTGCGGGGCCGGAGCACAGAGGGCTCTTTGTGGGTCCCAGGCTCGGGTGGGTGTGCCGGGCGCGGGCGGGCCTTCCCGCGGAGCCTGGAGGAGCCTGGATGGGCCTGGCCCTGGCTCGGCCTGAGGCAACTCTTCCAGACCCGGCCTCCTTGGGGAGCAGGACCAGAGCCCAGCCCCAGAGAGGATGTGACTAATCCCTGGATCTAGGCGCTGCTGCCTGTGCCCCAGAGTTTGGCCGGTTCGCGGGCTCCTGGGTTTCCCCAGGGAGCTGTCGATGCTGAGTGGGGAGCTTGTTCATGCTCTTAGCCCCCGGCTTTGTCTTCCAAGTCACTCAGGATGCGCCCGGAGTTGGAGACAGGGGACATAGCGTTCAGGCTGGGGCCCTCCCCTCTTCTCCCCGCTCTCTACTCTTCTAACCCGACGATGACATTCTGTAGGTCCTGGGGTTCCTCCAGTTTCCAGGGTCTTCAGGGGGTTGTGTGCTGAGCGCGAGGAGGGCTGAGTGCTGGGGGAGGCGGGGGCTCCCAGGTGGGAAGGCCTGGGGCGCAGAGATCTGGGGATGACTCTTCCTCACCTGCCCTGTCCCTGCATCCTTTGAACTTGACTTTCTCTCCTGTTGTCCCTGCCCCTCGTCCTTTTCTGGGTATTGGGATCTTAATCCCTTTTCAGAGGCCATATACTTCAGCAACTGTTGAGGTTGCTTAGGGCACTGTGATCTCATATCTGCTCCCCGTGGTGCCCAGGGTGGCCTTCCTGGTGCCTATGCAGCACCCGGAGTTCTGTTAGGTGAGGCCCCAAGTCCCCACCTCCCCGTAAACCCCACCTCCCCGTAAACCCCACCTCCCCGTAAACTCCACCTCCCCGGTAATCCCCACCTCTGTAGACCCCGCCTCCTCATAGACCCCGCCCCCATAGACCCCCCCACATTTATAGACCCCACCTTCTCATAGACACCTCCCTACAGACCCCACCCTGTAGACCCCGCCTCCCCACAGGCCCTGCCTCCCTACAGACCCCACCCCCGTAGACCCCGCCTCTCTATGGACCCCGCCTCCCATAGAGCCCTCCTGTCCTTAGACCCTGCCTCCTCATAGACCCCGCCTCCTCATAGACCCCCACCTCTTCATAGACCCTGCCCCTATAGACCCCACCCCCATAGGCCCAGCTTCCCCATGGACCCCACCTCTCGTAGTTCCCCCTCTCCTGCAGATGGAACATGGGAAGAGCTCCATCTCTAGCATCCACATACCCCCTGAGGTGGCAGCATCCTCGAGGAGCCACCCCAAGGAAAGACCAGATTTAGCGGCGAGAAGGCATCTCAGAGGCAGAATGAGCCTCCAGGCATATGGCAGAGGGTGGAGAGGGTGGAACGTGTTTTCCTGGCCAGAGATGGGGTGTGCGCGTACACACACACAGACACAGATACACAGACACATATACGTGTGCACATGGACCTCAGACTCCTCGCTGGCTCTGAGATGCACAGAGGGAGGAACCCTGAGTGGGGGACACACATGTCCAACTGAATGTCGCCCCCTGGGATCTGGAATCTGCCACTGGTATTAGAAGTCTGGACCCCTGAACTTTGGGGGACCTGGCAGCAGGGGCACTGAGTGGAACAAAGGCCCCTGGATGCATGCGGGGCTGCATTTTGTCAACCTGGCATCACATTCCTGCTGCAGCAGGACAGACAGATGCCCGGCCAGGTGGGGAGATTCGATCTGCTCCCCGGGTGCGTCTGCACCTGGATCGTGTGATGGGAGCAGGTGCTGAGGCCCCGCAGCTGCAGGAGCAGAAAAGGGAGAAGGCCAGACCCTGGAGCAAGCGCAGCGGAAGCTCGGGGCCTCCGGGGGCAGCTCGGCTTTCTCAGTGAACGATCTGAACTTTCTCATGGCACAAACCTGCATCTGGGGGACTGGGGGTGGGGAGAGGGTGGAGTTCAGCGTCTGCAGATGGTCCCTCCAGGGTCTGAGGTCTCTGCTCCTTCCCGTGCTACGGGTGGGAACCCTGAGGTGCCTGATCACCTTGGGGCTGAGGCCTGTGCTGCTGGCAGTGCCCGGCAGGACCTGAGGTCAGGTGGCCTAGCTCTGGCAGACTGGTGGCCAGTCGTCCACCATCCGTCTCCCAGCACAGGAGACCTGAGTTTTCCCCTGGCGGGGAGCCCATGATGGGTTTCACATCCTGCCCTCTCCCCTGAGGTGGCCCAGTGTTGGCAGCACTGAACTATTCTCAGATCAGAGCTCAGAAATTTCCCAGTTGTTTCTCTAGTTGCTGTTATTCAATCCTCTCTAATAACCACACATCTGAGATTTTGATCTCTTTTCTATGATTTGTTTTTTTCTCTTTTCTTCCTTTTTAAATATTGCACATATAAATGAGATTATACAGTATTTGTCTTTCTGTGTCTGACATTTCACTTAGCATAAAGTCCTCAAGATCCATCTGTGTTGTCACAAATGGCAGTATTTCCCTTCTTTTGTATGGCTAAATAATACTCTGACACACATACACACTCACACACAGAATGCACACACAAGAATGCACACACACATATATGTCACAAGCTGGCTTAAAACTCAATGTTCAAAAATGAAGATCATGGCATCCAGTCCCATCACTTCATGGCAAGTGGAGAAACAGTGGAAACCATGACAGACTTTATTTTCTTAGGCTACAAAATCACTGCAGATGGTGACTGCAGCCATGAAATTAAAAGACACTTGCTCCTTGGAAGAAAATCTATGACCATCCTAGACAGCATACTAAAAAGCAGAGTCATTATTTTGCCAACAAAGGTCTGTCTAGTCAAAGCTACAGGTTTTCCAGTGGTCATGTATGGATTTGAGAGTGGACCATAAGGAAAGCTGAATGCCAAAGAATTGATGCTTTTGAATTGTGGTGTTGGAGAAGACTCTTGAGAGTTCCTTGGACTGCAAGGAGATCAAACCAGTCAGTCATAAACGAAATCAGCCCTGAATATGCATGGAAGGACTGATGCTGAAGCTGAAGCTCCGATACTTCGGCCACCTGATGCGAAGAACCGACTCACTGGAAAAGACACTGATGCTGGGAAATATTGAAGGCAGGAGGAGAAGGGGACAACATAGGATGAGTTGGTTGGATACTATCACCAACTCAATGGACACAAGTTTGAGCAAGCTCCAGGAGTTGGTGATGGATAGGGAAGCCTGGTGTGCTGCAGTCCATGGGATCACAAAGAGTCGGACATATCTGAGCGACTGAACTGAACTGAATTGTTTATTCATTCATCTGCTGATGGACACTTAAGGTGCTTCCATGTCTTGGTTATTGTGAATCATTTTGAGTTAACTTTTGTGGTGGGTATAAAGTCTGTGTCTAGAGTCATGTTTTACACATGGATGTATAGTTGTTCTAGGATCATTTGTTGAAAGGACTATCTTTTCTCACTGAGCTGTCTTTGCCCTTTTGTCAGGGATCAGCTGACTACAATAAACAACTTAGAAAAGTAGGTTGAAAACTATGTCTTGTCTGGTTCCCTTCCAGGCAGTGAGTGCTTTCATAAGTCCGATCTGTTCTTAAGCCCAATAAAGTTAGCCTGGGTACCCAACTAACACAATCAGCTATATAGTACTGTACTATCGTAGGTTTATAATATCCTTCACACAACACATAAAAAGCTAACAAACACAAAAATTAAGAAAATATTTTTAAACCTTACAATATAGTACTGTGAAAAGCACAGTACCACAGAACAACAGTTGGCATATAGGGGCTGGCATCAGGTGAACAGGCAAGAAAAGGTATTGACTGGAGGAGGGAGAGAAGGTGGGAAATGGTAGAGCCAAACGATCATTAACAATAGGAGACAGAGGGCAAGCTGAACTTGACTCATGCCTGTTGTTGATGGCATCAGTTCTGGTTCCTTATTGGATTCAATTCTATCTACCCTCTTGAAAAAAAACCATCCAGTGATGTCTGGGTAGTAGCTCTTTTTTCTCATCTTAGATGACATAGTGCACTGGATTGCATTCCGAACAGCTGCTGCAAATTTGTGCACCATTCTGCATTTGGGTCCTGAGTCTCAAAGACTAGCAGAACCTCTTCAAATAAACAAAATCCCCTTGCCATTTCCTGCATCGTGAATCTCTTCTGTTCTTCAGTTACTTCTTCCTCTTGTTGCTCTATTCTCTCGATAACTTTCACATTTGTTTTCATCATTATCGCTTGGTGCTTCTTAGCAGTACCAGCAACACTATTTTTACACTTGCTTCTGGACATCGTGGGCTTGACATAAAGCTGTCATACTACTGTACTCTATGTGTGTGTGCTTATTCATTTAGTTGTATCCGACTCTTTGCGACCCCATGGACTGAAGCCCACCTTGGCTCCTCTGTCCATGGGGATTCTCCAGGCTAGAATACTGGACTGGGTTTCCAGGTCCTCCTTCAGCGATCTTCCCAACCCAGGGATTGAACTCAGGTTTCTCTCATTGCAGGCAGATTCTTTACCATCTGAGTTACCAGGCAAGCCCGCTGTAAAAAGTACACAAAAGCACAACCACTTATAGAGCCTGTGACAATGTACGCCAGACACGTGAACTAACATAAGTGATTGAGCAAGCTTGAATTTTTGAAAGTTTGCAACTTAAAGGTTCATAAGTAGGGGACCTACTGTATGTTTGTATGAGTCTGTTTTCAGCCTGTCTATTCTGTTCCAGTTCACCCATTTGTCCATCCTTTCACCAACACCACACTGTCTTGATTCCTGTAGCTTCAGAGTAAATCTTGAAGTCAGGTATGTCCATTCCCAGACTTTGCTCTCTTTCTGTCTTGAGTTTATTATTTCAGATCTTTTGTCTTTTCATATAAACTTCAGAAGCAATCTGTGAATGTCCACAAAATAACTTGTTGAAATTTTGTTTGGAATTGTATTTGGCATGGCCTTTTTCAAGGGCTGAAAGAAAAGAATTGTCATCTGCAAACTCTATATCTATCAAAACTATTCTTCAAGAATGAAAGCACATGTTCAGACATATCATATCTAGACATATTTGGAAGAAGTAAAAGCTAGAGGAAGATGTTTCCAAAACATAGTGGCGCAACCATTATGGAAAACAGTCTGGAGGTTCTTCAAAAATTTAAAAATAGAACTACCTTAAGACCCAGAAATCTCACTTGTTGGTATAAACCCAAAGGAAATGAAAACACTGTTTCAAAGAGGTATTTGTGTTCTTATGTTCATTTCAGCTTTATTCACAATAGGCAAGATGTGGAAACAACTCAAGGGCAACCAATGGATGGACGGATAAAGAAGATGTGGTGTATGTACAATAGAGCATGAGCTGTGAGAAAGAAGGAAATCCAGCCATTTGCAACAACGTGAAAGGAAGGACCTTGAGGATGTTACACTGAATGAAATCAGCCCAGCAGAGAAAGAAAGATACTGTGTGATATCACTTATATGTAGAATCTGAAAAAGGCAAGTGCTTCCTGGTGACTCAGATGGTAAAGAATCCACGTGTCAATGCAGGAGACATGGGTTTGATCACTGTGTCAAGAAGATTCCCTGGACAAAGAAATGGCAACCCACTCCAGTATTCTTGCCTGGGAAATCCCATGGACAGAGAAGCCTGGTGGGCTACAGTCCATGGGGTCTCAAAGAGTCAGGCGCGACATGGTAACTAAACAACAGCAATACATTGTACACTAATGAACTGTTAGAAAGAGAAATTAAGAAAACAATCCCATTTAAAGTCTCATCAATGAGAATAAAATACCCAGGAATAAATCAAAATAAGGAGGTAAAATAGTATCTCTCATACTTGGAAAGACAGAAGACAGGGATGAAAGAAATTGAAGATGATACAAATGGAAATATATATTGTACTCATTATTGACACTTGGTATCATTTTTAAAATATGAGGAGAAACTAAACTGGAAGGAGTGTTGCATCTTTTGAAGAGAAAGATGACAGTAACCTGCAGGACAGCACAGAGTTGGTGTTGGCCTCAAGGACTGCCTCCCGCCATCCTGCATGACCTTGTGTAGACACCTGACCCTGGGGTGACAGTGATGTGCTGAGAGTGTGGACAGGACAGCTGTGAGCTCCGAGGGGCCTGGCAGCCCTAGTCACCAGTGCTTTGAGGCACAAAAACTGGTCCTTCTCTTACCAGTTTCTACCCAGGCAACCATGGCAGCAAACTCCCTGTTTTATGCTTTTCTTTTGACATTACTGACCTTGATTTTTCACCACATATTCCTGATTTTACTCCAGTTTCTACAAACTTGCAATTTTCATTCCCGGTATGTTCATAGACTCTTGACCATTCTGGCTTCATCTTGCATTTAATTGCTGTCTTCTTGGAGACAGAATGATCGGCCAGGGGACAGTAAAGTGGATTGGCTAAACAGCTTAGAGACGGACTTTCTACTGCATTACTCTGATATAATACCACATTTTCTCAAGACGTGTAACACTTCCACTTTATAGACTATTAAAAAGGAAAATGTGCTTCCACTCAGGTGGTTTCCCGTGTCCTCTCGTGCGGGCACGTCGAACCATCCATCACTCTTTGCGAATGTTCCCAAGTGGAGATAGACTCGTGGGTATTTGGGAACATCCATCAGGCCGTCGGTGGGGAGGGAAGGTGGGCCTGAGGACTGACACCCTCTGCTTTATAGCTGAGTATGATTTCTCAGGATGTAACAACCCACATTCACCCCCTGGGGTGGATTTAAACTTGCTATTTGTGGTGAAGAGGAAGAAGTGGCAAGGGCCGCAGGTCCCCGTGCCCAGACAGGAATGAGGTGGGTAGCTCTGGCAGGAGTGTGGTTTACAGGTCCCTTTATCTTCATTCTACGGGAGCGCAGGAAATGTGTTGCCTTATTCCCACTTCTTCATCCAGGTTGTGGGAGGGACTTCTCCTGTAGAGACAGCTCCTGGAAAAGCCCTGACCAGTGGTCCTCCCTTTGGAAGGGCTGAGTGAGAGGAGAGTGACCGGCTGTAGTGCAAGAGATGGGAGTTAGATTCCTAGACTGGGAAGATTCCACATTCTATAGAACAGCTAAGCCCAGGGGCGGCAACCACTGAACCCTGAGCGCCCCAGAGCCTGTGCTCCACAGCAAGAGGAACCACTGCAGCAAGAAGCCTGTGCACTGAAGCTAGAGAGCAGCCCCTGCTTGTCGCAACTGGAGAAAATTTGTGCAGCAACAAAGACCCAGCACAGCCAAAAATAAATACAATAATTTTGAAAATTGACCTAGAAGAATGTTCTGCATTTTCAAAAAACTTAAAAAAAAGAAAAGAAAGGTGATACAACATGAATAGTATGAGATCGTCAGCTTTTAAAGCGTTAAATCTTCAGTGAGGCCAAGGCCATGTACACCCACTGCCCTCCATTTTGCTGTATGATGCCCCATGTAGAAAATATGAGGTGTGCAGAGCCCTGCCCAGCCGTGCCTGGTGGCCCTGCCAGCCTCTCTGGCCTTGGTATGCACTTGTTTCCAGGCTCGTCTCGGATGGGGTCTTCACAAGTCACTCTGTGAAATTCTTCTTTGCCTGTCCCCACGGGGCAGTTGACCTCATGGGAGGCTGGCAGCCTGGGGTGGAGATGGGGCTCCCGGTCACAGTGGGGCCGGGAGAGCAGGGGGCAGGGGGCTTCAGGCTGTAGTGGAGGAAGTAGGGAGGCTCCTCACCCCACGCCAGACCTGTGCTGGGTCTCATGTACTGACCTTGCACCCGGTGGACCCCCTTCCCACATCCTTGCTGACGCCCCCAAGGCTGGGCACACCGTCTGCACCCTCGGCTTGATGGGCAGGGGGCTGCACAGCCGCTCAAGGGCCACACTGTGATTTACAACATCCCACATTGGTTCCATCTTTGGGGAAAAACGGGAGAGGATGAGACATAAAGAAACATTATTTCCCGAAGGTGGATCCCATTTCTTTAACCATTCATAAGTCTCAAAAAATAACTTATGACCATTTGGGGGCTGATATTATATTTCAATGACTTTTCCAGCTGTGACTGCTGCTTACATTCAAAAGCATTCTTTCGTCCCTCCACCCCCTCACCCTGACCGGGTACCTCCAGCCCACGCACAGAAGTGACAATGCAGCCAGGGGTCAGCTGTGTCCGTGTGCGGCTGGGGTGGGTGATACCATCATGGTGGGTGAGTGCCAGCACCCCCTGCATGGGGTGACGAAACCATCCTGTTCGTTTTGTTCTTGTGATTGATTAAATCTGGCTTTTGTGGGCCCATAAAAGGGAGGCAATGGGGCAACTCTGGTTTCAGTGCAGACGTGAACTGCCCTTGCAGGTGCTTCACCCTGAGAATATCCACTCAGTCACCTGCTGGGAACGGCTGTCCTGTGATGCTGTGACACTGTGTCTGGGCCTGGCTACAGAGGAGGGGACCTGGGAGCATCAAACACACGTGGGGACTATGGTGAGTCATCTATTCCTCCAGAAGCAAGGGCCTTCAGGGAACCATGGAAATAAGATGAAATTATATGTTTACACTTTATTGGAAGAGACCAAAGAGTATAGTTACTCACTGAATATTTTTAATTGCCGTACGGAAGTATCATTTAGCATCATTATATTAGGTAATTAAAAGTTTTCTTACATCACTGTTCTAAATTTTGTTGGAAACACAGAATTTCCTGAAATTTATGCATTTTACTTTAGAACACTCCTGGAGACAGAATCGAGAGCCCAGAACTAAACCCAAGCATGTATAGACAATTAATATCTGACAAAGGAGTCAAGAACACTGAAAAACACGGTCTCTTCCATAAACTGTGTGCTTGGTTGCTTCAGTTGTGTCCCACTCTTTGTGACCCCGTAACTGTAGCCCGCCAGGCTCCTCTGTCCATGAGGATTCTCCAGGCTAGCATACTGGAATGGGTTGCCATGCCCTCCTCCAGGGGATCTTCCCAACCCAAGGATCGAACCCAAGTCTCCCACATTGCTGGTGGATTCTTTACCGACTGAGCCACAAGGGAAGCTCATAAGCAGTACTGGGAAAACTTGATATTACATGTAGAAGAATGACTCCATCTTAAACAAAAATTAACTCAAAATGGATTAAAAATTTAAATGTATGACCTGACAGCATGAAACTCAGAAGAAAACACAGGAAAAAAAAAATCTCCTTGACATTGGGTTTTGTAATGTTTTCTTGGAAATCCCCCTGTAAATCACAAGCAATGACATAAAAAATAGACAACTGGGACTGAAAAAAGAAACAAACAAACTTCTGCACAGCAAAGGAAAACCACAAAGTAAAAAAGCCTGTGGAATGGGGAAAATATTTGCAAACCATGTATCTGATAAGTGTTATTATTTAAAATATGTGAAGAACTCGTACATCTAAATAGCAACAGACCAAATAATCCAATTTAAAAATGAGCAGGAGATCTGAATAGACATTGTTCCAAAGAAGACATACAGACACCTACAGGTACCGGCAAAGATGCTCGACATTAGTAACCATTAGGGAAATGCAAATCAAGACCACGATGAGATACCACCTCACACCTGTTAGGATGGTTATCATCCAAAAGACAAGCGATAACAAGTGTTGGTGAAGCTGTGGAGAAAAGGGAAGTCTTGTACTATGTTATGCTTTCCAATGGTATACAGGAGAGTTGTTAAGAAAGTAGACCCTGAGCTCTCATAGCAAGGAAAAATATATTTTTCTTTTTGTGTGCCTGTGTGAGATGATGGATGCTCACTAAACTCACTGTGATGATCATTTCGCAATATATGTAAGCCAAGCCATCATGCACAAACGTACATGGCGTGGCACGTCAGTGATTCCTCAGTAAAAGTGGAAAAAGTAAAAGTGAGATCTGTCCTACCGTCACCTCTAGCCCTTCCCTTCTTCCCTTCACTGCTGCTCTCTGCACCCGCTGCCCCTTCCTCTCTTCAGATCACCAGACTCCCTTCTCCACCCACCAGGTGAACACACACCCAGGCCCTGAGTGACTGGGAGACCCAGCCCATCTGAGGATGCGCAGGGGGTGGGCTCACATCCTGCATCTCTGGGCGCGGGGCATCTTCTCTCACTCTCACAGAGCATGGGAGCATGGAACAGCACATGGCTGTGAACTTGAGTCTGAGCCACAGCCGAGGGACTACAGGTTTTGACAGAGGGCGGGAATTCCGCTGTGAACGCACAGATTCCGAGCAGGTGTGGCAACAGCTGACCCGGGAACCCTGGCCTGAGGCAGGTGGCCGATGCTTTGGGCGCAGGAGCCCGATCACAAGCGCAGGGACGGCTGTGGGCCAGACCGGACCAGGCGGCTGAGTCCAGGCCTGGGAGCCGCTCCCCAGTGGAGCCTGGCCAGGGCGGATGGCTGCCAGACAGCCGAGCCGATGAGTCAGCCCCGGAAATAATCCGGCTGTGACCCATGGGGAGAGCAGAGAACAGAAGGGACAGTCAGGAGCAACAGGTGGGCAGGCCTGCAGGAAGGGTCAGGGACTCACAGCAGGTGGCCGGGCAGATGGAGGAGGAATATGGACATGGGCAGGTGGGCAGGACCCCCGTGTGGGGGGTGGGAGTGGAAGGATGGGCAGATGGGTGAAACCCCAGTGCGGGGGATGGGCAGGTGGGTGGGACCCCAGCCGGGTGGGGTGGTAAGCATGCGCTGGACCTCAGCTGGTGGGGGACACACAGGCTTTCTTCCCAGTGCTGACCACAGGTGCCCAGTGTCCTGGCCCATGAAGGCCAGTGGGGCCAAAGTGCATCTTTGTTGTTTTAGGTTATTGATCTGTTTTTAAAGAAAAGGGCTTGGGCCATGAACAATATTCACTTTAATAGTTTAGGGCTTCTTGGTGTGATTTTCAAAACGCCAAGGGGAAGCTCAGAGGATCGAGTTATTGCAAAGAATGACAGCAGAAGCGTGTGGGAAGGGCAGCTGGACCGCAGCCGGGGTGAGCGTTGTGCGCAGGTGCTGTGGCCGCAGGGAGGTGGGGGTGGGAGGTGGCGGATCAGCCTGCCTGGGCTGGAGCTCAGGTGAGCACCCAGGCTGGGTCCACACCTGCCTGGGGACAAGGAGGCTGCATGAGGCTGGGGGCGCCAGGCCCTCTCTGGGAAGGGCCTGAGTGTACAGGTCCTACCTAGCACTGGGGGTACGGCTGGGTCAGGACTTTGGGGTGCACAGCCTGAGTGGTGCCCCTGCTGCACCCCTGGAGCCCTTTGGGGCCATGCACCCCTGACTCTGGGGTGCAGTTGGTCTCCATGCGAGTCTCGGCATTTGTTGGAGCTTATGATCTGTAGTGAGCGCCACCTTGGGGGACTGACTGCAACTCTGCACTAAGGCTGGGCCAGAAGACTGGCGGAGGTTACTGGAAAGATGTCCTTTCCAGATGCTGACACCACCCACCCTCCGATGTTGGGGTCCCAGGCTGGGGCTCCTCCCTCGCCCTCGAGTTCTGTCTGCTTCAGTGCGTGTCCCCCCAAACCCTCCTGGGAGGAGTTGGTCCCGGCTGCTCTGCATCCCTTGTTGAAGCATCAGGAACAGAGCAGGGCACTGGGGGAGACAGGGTGAGGGAGGGCGGAGGGCTGGTCCTGGGGTCAGGAGGAGAAGGGGGCTACAGGAAGGGATGGGACTGAGGCACACACATTTATCTGCCACAGGTGTGTTCTGTTTTCAACATCTGGAGTCTGTGTTCTCCACTGGTACAACCTGGACACAGCGTGGGGCAGGGAGAGCTCCAGCTTTGGGCTTTGCTCTCCGAAGGGTCTGACAGATGCTGCAGCCAGAAAGAGGTCAGTTTTCCAAAGAAGGAGGGGCAGCTGGACAGTTCTGGCAAAATAACCCCCTCAGGGGCATATGCCCATTTCTCTCCGGAGCCTGCTGCCACTGAAGGAGCCATCAGATTCTGTGGGGACACTAGTGGGATGTCCTGACCTTACTCTGAGGGTTCACTGGTCCCCTGACCACTCCAGGTGGCTGGAATGACAGGGGTCAGGCAGAGTCATGCATTTACTGCAAGTTGGGGAGGGTGCATGTCAGGGAAAATGAGGAGACAGAAGCTGTAAGTGGAAAGAGGCTGCAGAAGCATGGTGGGGTTGACTCTGCCTTCTCCAGATTCTGCAGAGGAATGGCCAGGAAGGCAGGGACAGTGGCCCCATCAGAGCCCACTCTGGGAAGACACCCCACCCTCTCCAGAGTCACAGGTGTGGGCTGGCCAGTGCCCAGCCATGCGCTGCGCCAGTAACGTGCCCCCCGCCTCCTGTGCGTTTGTTCCCCTGACTTGCCATCCAGGATCTGGTTTTAAAAGGTGTTTTTATAGGATATCATCCCATCACTGCCTTCTTAAAGGTATGCAGCATTGAAGAATGCTATTGGCTATGTGTTTTATAGCATGACAGTGAATGAATGCAAATATGTTTGTACCTCTAGTAATGGCTTGCTGTTTTCCTTTACTCATAACAAGGGGTTCTCAGGGTACATGAGAGGGAATCTGAACAAGAGACAGACCTCAAGAGAAGCGGAGTTTTCTCCACAACCAGAAATACTGGAAGTTGAATCTTGGATTAATTGTCTGAATCTTTTGAAAAATTACTGTTTCATTTACTCATCTGAAAATCATGAAATTCTACATTCTCTTGAGGGTGTGAGTCAAATAAGCAGAATGAAGTGGGTCAAACTGTCTGGATTTCTTGGGAAGAGAGGGCTGAGGAGGGCCTTCTTTCTGAAGACTCAGTTCCATGGGGGGAGGGGGAACCCCAATTTCACAGCTGCCCAGGCCCTACCCCCTAGCCATTCACGCTGGAAATGGTATGAACTAGCGACATACAGATATGTAGCTTGGAGACTCGAGGTGGTGGAGTCGAGACACCCCTTTGTCTTGTCACCTAACTTTTTTCTGTTTAAGAGAAGACCACTGTATGCTTCTTTAAAGGACCTGGTCCAGACGATATAACCAGTCCTTATATGTGGCATTATTCTGTGATGTCCCGCAGCCCAGGTCATCATTTTATCTCTAATCTGATGATTTGTTAACACTAAACTTGCTAAAATGGGGTTTTACTTCCAGAATTTCAATGTAGTTATGGCACTTATATACCTCTTAGCTAAGTGTCTACCGTCTTTTTGTCCTATTTCCACCAATATTTAAGAATATCAAAGGGTGGTATGAATGAAAGGTGATGCTTGGTGTAAAAGCAGGCAAGGGAGGAGAAGAAGAAAATAAATAGAATGTGAACAAGATGTGAGAGGAGCAGAAAAGCATTCTTTACGTCATGTGACAGGTGTTGACACCAGCTCCGTCAGCCTGAGACCTTGGACCATTTGCAGCAAACGAAAGGCTGTAGAGAATCTGAGTGGTTTGGTAAAGGACTGAGGGGCCTAAGATGGACTGAGTATCAGTGAGGACCTTGCTGTCAGCCCAGGGAGGAGAGGGCCGTGGGGTTCCGGGAGCCGTGGGTGGATAGGAGTGAGGGTGGGCAGACCGGACACGAGTGTCTGTCCTCAGGACACACTGGTCACTTCACAGGATTCATCCGGGGCTGTGATTGATTCAAGATTCTGTCTGCAGCTTCTAGACATGTAGATCAGTTTTATGATTTTTATACTTTTAAAGGAGTCAGATCAAATTTCTTTCTGAGCCATAGAGTCTATATGGGAGTACTTTATTCCCAAATTCTTGCTGGGTGCCCAGACATCCTTAATGTTTGCATCTCAGAGCTGGAATTTTTATCTTAGAGATGAGTATGTTGAGAAAGGAAAAAGAGGAGAATCCAGCTGATTGACCTTTGTATGTAAGTTTAGCCTGTGTTGGAAGGAGATTATATATATATATATATATATATATATACAGCTATAAATATATATATAGCTTTTGAGTTTATTCATTTTTATTTTCCACATAGATAATCATGTCAACTATGGACCAAGCAGTTTTATTCCTTCCTTCCATCTGGATTTATTTCCCCTGACCCCTCTGGGTCAGGCTGGCTGGAGCTGGCTAGACTTGGGTCTTTCCCCTCCCCCAGGTCATTCAGCTCTGATAAACCCCAGCTGGTTAGACACTGGTTAGCTAGTTTTCCCTGCGACCAGGCCTTGTTAAGAAGAACAGAGTGCTCTGGTGTTCTTCAGAGCTCTCTCCTCCCACTGCCCGAAGCCTGGCGGGACTTGTCTCTGGTTTTGGCCGTGGGAACCGGTTGGGCTCATAGAGGTAAACCCCTACCACTCTGGGGCCTGTGGCCAGGTGCCCCTGAAGAGTGAACCCTGAGACCCACCCTACGATCCTCTCGCTGCTGTCTGGGTCCCACCCGGGTCCACGACTGGGTCCACTCCTGTGGCCCTGCTCTGGGAGGGTGATCACTGTGCTGCCACAGGGGACCCAGGGGTGCCTCCATCCTTTGATCGGGTTGGGTTGCCACTTCTTGTGAAGATGGATCAGTGACGTTCAAGGTCTTTGCGTGGGAATCAGAAGCTGGGAGGCCCGGGAGGGGTTTTATGTGAATTCCTACGGTGGGTCCATTTCCTGGTCCTCGTGAGGGGATGATCCGCTTTCCCAGAATCTCTGGATGTGCATTGAGTGTGGGACTGGAAGTGTGATAACAAGTGCAGTTCACAGTGCTGAGCACAGGTCCCTCCTTCCTTCCTTCCTCCATGCATGGAATGTGGCTCTAAGTGCAGGCTCCATTCTGGATTCTGGAATAAGTGAGGAAACAGATACACTTGTGCACCCTCAGGAGGTGTGCCTCTGGTGGGTGATGCTCAGAGCCCACAGTGAAGCAGGAAGCGCAGAGCGTGCCAGGCAGCGATGCCTGCCGGGAAGGAACTGGGGAGACAGGTGCTGGAGGCAGGTGCTGTTCGGACAGGACAGTGACAGTGTGTCCCCCAGGATGGTCAGTGACATGCGTGCCCCTCAGAATGGCTCAGACTGTCCTGAGAGCATGAAGGGGAGTTGCGTGTGTGCAGGGAGACTGGTGATGAGGTTCAAGAATTCATATCAAGACAGCAGTGTTGGCTTGGACTGGAGTGGAAGCAGTGAAGGCTGGTGGATGGGGACAGACTCTGGACAAATGCTAGTGGTGAGGTCGGAGATTCCCAGCTGTGAGAGGGAGGGGTCAGGGCTGGAGCAGCCAGGCAAGTCTAAGGCCGTGCGGGTGGGGACCGGGCAGGGGCGGGCTGCCTGCGACATGCCCGCCTCTGGTGAAGAAGGCTGCGTGCTGGTCAGAAGTTTGGAGAATTCTGTCTGTAAACATCCATCCAGTCACACAGCCCTGTAGATAGCAGGCCCCTCCTTGCGTGTGCAGATGGGATCATTTCAGATGTCCCTCTGAAAACTACCTTCAAAAACAAATACAGTATTGTAATTAAAAAATAAATAAATTTAATAATAAAAAAATAAATAAAATTTTAAACACACACACACACAAAAAAAAAAGAAGGAAAAAAAAAAGAAAACTATCTTCAGCATGAGTCCCAACAAAGCTGGGCTCCAGGCCTGAGCTGCCCACCCTGCTGTCTTCGGCATCTGCTCCCGGGTCAGAACACACATTGGTTCTGGGTCCCAAATTGGCTCCAATGTGGCTGCACCCTTTTCTTCCCTTTAGGGGGATGGAAGGGCCATCAGACAACACCCGCCTCCGCCCCAGCATTGCCAAGTCACCTGACTTAGGTGCCCTCGGGGTGGTGGCTGCAGAGGACGGCCCTGCGCCTGCTGGCCTGGACCGGGGAGGGTCAGCCCTGGGCATATTCGGCCGTGTCTGGAGACATTTGGGGCTGTCACGCTGGTGGGGGCTGGGTGTTGAGGACAGAGGCTGAGGAGACTATTGACCACCGTGAAATGCAGGAAAGCCGCTCGAAGCATCACCTGCCCCAAAGGCCAGCAGTGTTGGACCTGAGGAAATCAGCCTGACCTGAGACAAGGTTGCTGCTGAGCCCTGTGGAGGGGAGATGGGCACCTGGGCCTCAGTCGTGTCTGGGAGATGGGGAGGGAGGGAGGCGCCCATGCCTCCTGCAGGCCTCGCTGCTGCTCCTGACCACATGAACCTCACTTTTCCCCACACCACTGGGCGACCTCCTCTGGGCCCTCCTTGTTCCCACCCCGTAGGTGCCCCATATCCACTTAGGGGCAGTGGGAACCCCTCCCCCACCCACTAGCTGCACCTGAAAGGAATGCATGTCTTCCTCTGAAGCTCAAGCTCTGTTTAGGGTCCACCCTGGAAAATGCAAGGGAAAGACAGGGCTCTTGTGGCTATCCTGAGTGGGGTCTCTCCTAGCTGCCCCTACAGCAGGCCCAGTCAGACCCCCGAGGGCTGTTTCCATCCCCCTGGCTGGGCGACTTCTCCCAAACCAGATATAACTCAAGTGGTGGTGGTGTCCCCGGAAGCCTTGGGCAGCCGTGGGGGTGAGCCTGAGCCAACTTCACTCCTCTCTGTCTCTTAACGGTTAAAACATGAACACGGCAAGACCATCCTTCTATTTCTATTTCTATTTCTTTTTGGAGTGATGCCATGATGGGCACGCGGGGCCTGGGAGAGGCTCCTGGCAAAGGCCCAGGGCATCTCTGAGGCAAACCCACAGCCTCCAGTGCTCCATGTGATTCTGCAGATGTCAGCATGCACCCAGGACGTGTGCATTGTTGGTTGCCTCTGTTTGTGTCTGTACTTTCTCATTCTTCACTGTGTTCCCTGCTTTGCTGTGGGCACGGCACTCTTACCATCTGAAATGGAAGGAAACAGTTTAGTAACTGTCCTACCCCATCCCTCCTGAAGCCATTTGCATCTCTGTGCTATTAGCTCAAATTCAGTTGAAGTCATTTCCCACTGGGGTTATTTTCCTATTGGGTCAAGATAAACCCAACACTCTGGGCCCCTTTGGGCTCTAGGCACCCCACTCCCTCTCTCCAAGTTTTAAAATGTCAGACAAATCGCCTCCAAGATCAAGAGAAATCAAGTGATGAAAACAGGTCAATTTTGGTGAATCTGAATGAATCACACAGAGAAAAATACTCCAATTTTTTTTTCAGGATTTTATGATTCTTTCCCTTTTCATTTCCTAAGAATTCTCATCATGCTGCTCACTGTCATAAAACAATAATACTCTTTCTCATAGAAATGAGATTTTTATATTCAGGTTGGCCCAAACCCCCAAGTTAGTTATAATTGTAGATGTCATCTAAATTGTAATAGATATAAAAAAAAATTAGACTCTGAAGGATAGTGTCTCAGAGACACAAGAGAGGAGGGCAAAGGACACAGGGCGCAAGAAGGGGGGACGTTTGTGGTGACTCTGTGCCGAGCCCTATCTCTCATCACAGCCTGGGTTTCCAAGTCCTGGAGGAAAACCACTTTTGGAGATTTATGCCTCTCTGTCTTATTCCTTCCCTCTATCTGTCTTCCTCCCTCCTTCTCTGTCTCTGTCTTCCTTTTTTATATGGAAAAAGAATTTTAAAGGACTTGAGATGACATGTTCTTTAAATAGTTTTACTCGTTATCCTGGATTTGAAAAGAACTGTCACCCTAAGCCGCACTGGACAGCATCTGGTAACAGGCATCAGCATCTGTAAAGGAAGAGGGGGCCGGTGACCAGATGGGCAGTGCGGGGGCTCTGAACAGGAAGCAAGAAGAGGAGGAATTGTTTAAAATACCCAGAAAGAAAGTAACACGCCTATCTCAGGGCACTCAGGACAATTATTTGACCAACATTTTTTATACAAAAATATTACCTCTCAATGATTTCATTTCTATTGTTTAAATTTTTTTTCAAAGTTAAAAGCAAACCAGAGCTTCTCAGTGTGGAGAAGTGGAGCATGTCATCAGTCTCTGAGATGCTGCAGGTGGACTTCTTTCATGAACAGCTCAGAACTCTCAGTGTGTCCGCATGAGCCCATAGGGCATCGGAGGGGTGGACAAGCACTCTCTGACTCTCAACCTGTCAGACCCACGTGATCACTGGATCAAGGAAATTCTTCAGAGAGGCCTTCATTTAATAGCTATAATTACAATAGACTGCAGTAATGCTGGGATAGTTTTCTAAGAGACTCAGTTAAACTTTTTGCTCAAAGAATGGCTAAGAAGTGAGATTCTGAGAGGAGACTTTTAGGTACAATCCCAGTGTAGGAATTTGGGGTGATGGTGGATAGATGCAAAGAAAAGGGGCATAATTTCTCCCATTGGAGGGAGTGGGGTTCAGTAGGCTCAGGCCTGGGGAGGACCACAGGTGCCCAGCGGGCTGAGCCCCTGTCCCACTCCAGCCCAGAAGAGTGTTCCGGCCTGGAGGCGGGTGGGTAGGAGGGAAGCAGCATCTCAGGCAGGAGGTCGGCACAGCCAGCCATCGGCCCCCCGCCAGTCCCCCTCCCCACCCAGTGTGCTGGCCTCCTCAGCTGGGAAAATAAAGCCCCAGAACGGCTGGAAATGCACGCTTTGGCCGTTGAGCAGAATGAGAACTATGCTGAAAGACCGCCATTTTCCTCAGTAACAGAGATTCTAAGTTATAATAAATGACTTTCCATTGCACATGCCTGTGGGGATGAACTGGTGGAGAGAGGAAACAATAAATACGCAACTGAGGAGGGACTTTCAACAGTCAGGTGCTAAGTTGGAAAAGATCCTGATGCTGGAGAGGGGGCGACAGAGGATGAGATGGTTGGATGGCAACACCAACTCAGTGGATATGAGTTTGAGCAAGCTCCAGGAGATAGTGAAGGACAGGGAAGCCCGGGGTGCTGTGGTTCATGTGGTTACAAAGAGTCAGACACGACTGAGCGGCTGTACAGTAAAAACAACCCTAAACTGGAGACTGGCTTCCACCAGATTTCGGCTCAATTCTGTGCATACCTTGAACATTTGTGTGAACTTTGATAAAATCTGCTGAATGAGACACCTTCAAATTTGTGTAGACCAAGCACATTACGAAAAGAAAGTTTTGGGGAGTTTTGAAGCTATCTTTGTGAACAATGACTAATGATAGGAAAAGGAAAACGGTGGTTGGCAGGAAATACCCTCATTGCCTGGTGTTTTTGGCTTTTTTGGCTTGAAATATTTTCTTAATATTACCTATGTTAGAAAATATCTATGTGTGGTTAAACTTAGATTTATCCACGTGTTCTTTCTCAATTTTCATCAGA
Source organism: Nanger dama (assembly GCA_917880005.1). Taxonomy (NCBI): domain Eukaryota; kingdom Metazoa; phylum Chordata; class Mammalia; order Artiodactyla; family Bovidae; genus Nanger; species Nanger dama. Next base: position 4,842,029 of record CAKJTW010000075.1, read on the forward strand.
ATCTGTGTTTGTAGAAAAATGCAAGTATAGATGGCACCAGCTCCATGCCTGAGCTCTGCTCCTCACTGATCGTTTTTAACTGGGAGGCTAAAGGTGGGAGGTTACTGAGCAAGAAACCTGGAACTTGCTCAGCTCGACACCTCCTCCTTGACAGAGGCCTGTGTGATCTCTCTCCTAACCAGCATCCTTGCCTGGTCCATAGCACATCACACGGACCACATGAGGACCCCTGACAAGGTTCAAGAAGTCTGAGAACTCTTAGCTCTGGTTGTTTCTCTGCAAAGCAATAAGCAGTCGCCCATCAGAAAGGCCCTTAGTAACTTGGGGCAAGGCTGATCCCTCTCTCTCACCAGGCCAGAAGCCACTGGGGAGCCTGGGCCAATTCTGTTGCAGAATAGTAAGACCTCTGAGGACGGTACCTCCGCCTGTGATTTTAATCGCTGTCACCCAGATCGCCCACCAGAGACTGCAGGCATCCCTGTCTGTGGTTCCTCCCACTCTCGAATAATCCCTCTCAAGGTTTTATGTGTGTCGTCTGTAAGCTTCGTTGCGTTGGCTACGGTAACTCACAGCGTGAGTGCAGTTGCTCATCACAGTCTGATTCTCAGCTTCACCTGTGCGCACTCGGATCCATACAGCCTCATTGGTTGTGCTGTTTCACCCCCCACTGAGGTCACAGACCCACACATCCCCTCCTGTCGCAGAGCTCACGGGACACCCACCCCTCCTGCAATTCCCACCTGTCGCCACCATTTCCAGCAAGTTTAAGTGCTGTGAAACTGGAATGTCTAAATGGCTTGGCCTCTGGGGCTGGGTGACAGGTGAATGTCTGGCTGTATGAGAAGCCCTGCGTGCCCGCCTCACCTGACGGGCCACTAGCCAAGCATCCTCGCCATGGACAGCAGCGTTGTCGCTGTTCTTTATTTTAGCTGCTCTGGTAGGTGACCTCTCACTGCGGTTTTCATGTGCATTTCCCTGAGGGCTGGCCATGTCCTTTTTACTATCTGTGGATCGTCTTCAGTGAAACATCTGTTCATGTCTTTCATCCAAAAAATTTGGATTGTTTGCTTTAACATTTAGTTTTGAAAGTTTTTTAAAAAAATATTGTCTGGGTACAATCCTTTGTGGGTTATGGTAAACATTTTGTACTCCTCAGATGGACTTTCACAAAAGCTTTTGATTTTGAGGTTGTCCAATTTATCAGCTTTTTTTTCTTTATAGGTGACGCTGGTGTGTCAACCTAATTCTTCTTGACTAGCCTAGAATTCGAAAAGTTTGTCTTTATTTTCCTAAGAGTTTTGTACTTTACATTTAACATTTAATCCTGGTATCCATTTGGAGCTAATTTTTGTGTGAGGTGTATGCTTTAGGTCAAGATTTATAATTTTTGCGTATGGATGTCGAGTGACCCCAGCACCATTTGTTGAAAAACCTGTCTTTCTGCCACAGAGTTCTTTTTGCATCTTTGTCAGAAATAAATTCAGCATATCTGTGTAGGTCTGTATTTGGGTTTACTGCTCAGCTCCCTTGGCCTGTGTCTTTGTCCCTCTGCCAGTCCCACGCTGTCTTGATTACTGGAGCTACATAATAAGACTTACTGCTGGTAAAGTGAGTCCTCTCACTTTGTCCTTCAGTGTCAAAACTGTTTTATCTGGACTATAGCCTGAGCCTTTCTACACAGATTTTAGAATAAGCTTGTCTGTGTCTATAAAAATCCTTGCTGGAATCTTGACAGGAATTACTCGGAACTACATCTACCCTGTACATATGTGTATGTATTTATGTAATTGTTATATATTAGCATATAAGTAATATATAAATAACATTTACATGTATTTGTTTATTTTTATACAACTTTAGGGATAATTGACATCTTCACCATACTTTTCCTTAGGCTGTTCCCCCTCACTCCAGGAAGGTCTAGGAACAATTATTTGAATTTCCTCTCCTATCACCTAAATATTCCCTTTATCTTTGGAAACACTCAGGAAAATGACCACAGCCCATTGTGCAGGATGGTCTGTGCTGCTTCAGTGAGAACCTAAGGGTGAACTACAGGAAAGGCTCATGCTGAGAACTCAGGGCAGTCACTGCCAGCTCGGGTGTGTGCCTCTCTGGACCCCCTGGCGTCCCACAGTAGCGGGTTGGGGAGGCTGGAAGCTGACTGTGGGTGGATGGGACATAGACCCAGGACCCAGGGCTTTATCCTGGAGCTGTGAGCCCTTGGTGATGTCTCAGCTGTGTCCTCCCACCCACCAGCTGGTGTCATGACCTCACTCTGTGGAGGTCCTGAATGCTGACAGGAGAGACAGCCTCTCCAGGATGGGGGGTTATCGATGGGGCAGTTCATGTTCTTAATGTGAGGACCCCATGGCCACTCCACTCACTACATGACTGTGGAAGGTTCTGAATCACACTCACGCTCCATGTCTATAGGCGCTTAGAGACCCTGACAAACTGGAGCGTGGGAGCTGGTCTCTTGGTTCTGCAGTTGGAAGTGCTTTGCAACGTAATTCAAAACTGCAAGAAGCAGGTGAGCCTCTTAACAAGCCCGGAGCTGTGCTGACCCAGGACACATAAGAGTCCACTAATGACACAGGAATTCGGCACCACTTGTGGTGCCTTTCAGATTTTTCCACCTAGAGGGAATTCCTACCGACTTTCTAGCTCTGGATGGTTTGTACTCTGCTACTGGGAAGAGAACTCCCTCCACAGTGCCACTCCCCCACCGTGGATTGGGGCCCCGTGGACACAGTGTGGTGTTTACCGTCACCGCCGTCTTTCCAGGGGTCTGTGTCCAGTTCCCCACCCCCTATCCTGCCAAGTGTTTTTCTGGCTGGGCCGCCCCACCTGTCCCCCGGAGGCGTCCTTGGAGAGAAGCCGTCAATCCACCTGCCCCTCCCCCAACTGCTCTGGGTAATTAACCTCCAAACGCAGCAAGAAAGGGCCTGAGCCAACCGCCAGGCATGTCTGGGGCCGTGGCACCTGTCCTAACACGGGCTTGTGAATGCTGCCCCGACACAGGGCTCCCAGGCTGGAATGCAGCCAAGAGATCCGATTCATGTAATTTAAAGAGTGGTGTGAGTGACGAACTGCGCAGGGGGTTTGAAGACAGCAGTCCACACTGAGTTGCAAAATCCATTGAGGCCCCACTTCCTGGGTGAGTGAAGTGTCTGGCCTCGGGCAGGGCGAGCCTCCTGCCACTCGACTGGAAGCACCTGGAGGGTCCGGGACAGACGTGGGGTGGGGAGCAGGGTCCCGGACTCCCTGGTCTCAGGCAGCAGGTGCCCATGTGCGCCTCCCTTCAGGAACTCACCTGCCCTGTCAGGATCTGCTCTGTGGCTTCCCCGACCAATGGTTGTAAGACAGCTGAGAAGTATTTTCTAAAGGTTTAGCGGGATTGAGCGTATGTCGTCCTCTTGCTTTTAAAGGATAATGAGCAATTGGAAGGGGACTCCATGGACGCCGGTTTTGTGTTGGCCATCGGCTGTTTTCACTGGCCAGGAGGAGGAGACCGGCATCCGGGGCCCGAGACGCCTGAGGCTCGGGCAGAGATGCAGGTTCCCTCGGAGCTTCCATGCTCCATTTGCATCCTGTGCTCTCTGGCATGCATTCCCTGTCTGCTCTTGAAGGCTTTCATTTTCCTGAAATAGGGTTCCCTCCCTGTTCCAGGCAGGTTGAGACTTTCCCTCCTCTGTTCCCTGAAGGCCTTGCAGGGACCACGTGGCAGGACTGGGCTGGAACCTCCCTGCATCCTCCACCCACCCAGGAGGGGTTAGGTGTCTTCAGTGACCAGCAGTGCTCGCACACTGCAGAAAGGGGCAACGCTGAAGTTTGATCCTTAAATATTGATGTGCTTAAGTGCTAAGTCTCTTGAGTTGTGTCTGACTCTGTGCGACCCTGTGGACTGCAAGCTCTTAGGCTCCTCTGTCCATGGGGTTCTCTAGGCAAGAATACTGGAGTGGGTTGCATACTCTCCTCCAGGGGACCGTCTTGATCCAGGGATTGAACCTGTGTCTCTTACGTCTTCTGCAATGGCAGGTAGGTTCTTTATCACTAGCACCACCTGGGAAGCCCCTTAAATATTGATACTTGCTAGTTAATTTAACCTAGATCTCACAGTCTTCAAACTTCAAACCCAGAGCACCAGAATAGACTCTTTCTCAAAGAAGACACACAGATAGCCAACAGGCCCATGAAAAGATGCTCCACATCACTAATCACCAGGGAAATGCAATCAAAACCACCGTGAGACGTCACTGCACACCTGTCAGAATGGCTATCATCAAAGAGTCCACAAATAACAAGTGCTGGTGAGGATATGGAGAAAGGAGAACACTTGTGCACTGGTGGTGGGAATATAAATTGGTGCAACCACTTTGGAGCATCCTCAAAATACTAAAACTAGAACTATCATGTAATCTAGCAATTCCACTCCTGGGTATTCATCCAAAGAAATGAAAATACTCTCTTGAAGACATGTCAGTATCCATACACTCTTTGCATCATTATTCACAACAGCTGAAGTATGGGAAAGACCTAAATAAGTAATTTCTAAAGTGAAGTGAAAGTTTTGAAAACATAGCTTTTACACAGAAGTTATTTTATGAGATGCAGAGTGAGTTCACCACGGGACTGCTGACTGTAAGATGGTCTTCGTTGTTGTTTAGTTGCTCAGTCTTTTCTCACTTTTTCTGACCCCACAGACTGTAGCCCACCAGGCTCCTCTGTCCATGGGATTTCCCAGGCAAGAATAATGAAGTGGGTTGCCGTTTCCTTCTCCAGGGGATCTTCCCCACCCAGAGATCAAACCTGAGTCTCTTGTGTCTTCTGCATTGGTAGGTAGATTCTTTATGACTGAGCCACCAGGGAAGCCATATAAGATTGTAGGTTGAATCTGAATTCATCTCTTATTTATGCAGTATTTTCATAACACCTCAAGCACATTAATGAAATTAAAATGGAATGAAAGCTTCAGTGACCCCTCAGCTGTTGTAACACAGCTAAAACAACCTGCCACTTTGCTCCTGTTAACAGGAGGCCAGCTCCTTGGTTTTGGCTTCAGAGGAGGAGCGTTGCCCCAGTTGAGGAGCTGTGAGTGAAGCAGACAGGGGCTGGTTTTGGACACGTTTGCTCTGCAGTCTCTATAGCACGTGGTCTGGGTGGTTGTGGGGCCCCGCTGGTTGGAGGGACAGGCACGATGGAGCTTGGGCATGGCTCAAGGAGACGGGCAGGAGACTGAGGTCTTCATCAAACAGAGAAGACAGAAGAGAGACTGAATTAGAGTTGAAAACATTGAGAGATTTGAAGTGGACCTGGTGAAAAATTCATTTGCCACACGTTGCACTGTCCCCCCTAAAAAAAAAAACAAACAGAAAGAAAGTGAAACAAGGTCAGGAGTTTACTCATCAAAAGTGGGGAGCTAGAGTCCTGTATTCACTTACTGGGTAAGAGTTAACACCTCTCATAGGTCCAGCCTGTTGTGAGAACTGACCGGTGTGGCCAAGACGAGATTTCCATCAAACTGTGCCTTTAATCCAAGATGTGTTGCGGGGTATTCAGAGGAAATTGAAAGAGAGGAGGTGGAGATTGTGATATTTAAAATACATCAAAAAACTAGGTGTAGGGATCTCACTGATGGTCCTGATAGTCTGCTTCCTCTGACTTAGGAAGCAATTCGTTAACCTCTCAGTGGTTCATTAATGTAATAAATCCAACCTTGACACTGCAGAGTAAAAAAGCATTTTTAAAGGAAACACAGGTATTATGCTTTTGGTAAATCCACTGGATTTACTTGCTAATATATTGTTTAAACTCTTTATGTCTGTCCATGGGAGAGATTGGTCTGAACATTATGCTGTGTTTGTTGGGCTATGTTTGACTGTGACGTGTGGTCTGTGGGATCTCGGATCCTCCAGCAGGGGTCGAACTCGTGCCCCTGCAGTGTAAGTGCAGAGTCTCAGCCACTGGACCACCAGAGAAATTCCTATTTGCTAGGTTTTGGTATGAGATTTATGCTTGCCTCATAAGATGAGTTGACCACCAGTGTCTTTTTTGTCTTCTTTGAGAAGGTTTGTGTAAAGATTAATGTTATTTATCCTAAAACATTTGGAAGGAACTACTGGAAGTGGAAAAATCATGCAGGCTCAATCCAGGCCTGACCTGGTTCTTTGCACTGAAGAAACTGGCCTAATGTCTGTGCCCCTCTGTCTCCACATCTGTAAAGTAGGCTTTATACCTACTTGGTTTATGTTTACACTCACTGTGGAGATAACAAGTCCCCCTTGCCTTACGTTGCCTGTGTAAGGTTGCAGAGTTCCTTGGGAATATGTCATAAGCCTCAGTGAGGTCCTGACTGCTTTACTTGAGGGAGAGAGTGAGTAGATGGCAGAGTCAGAAAGTGAACTCAGAATCTTGGAAGGTGAACGTGTCCTCCAATAGAGACAAGGGGCCCTAGGGAGTAGCAGGTGAGGATGCTGATGGCCTCCTGGTGGGGTTGAGTTGCATCTCCATAATTCTGCCAGGTTCCTGAAGCTGGCACTATCCCCCTCCTGCCGAGAAAGGGGCCCATGGGGACACGTCCAGCCTCCTGGGCCCTTACAGGCTGAGCTGTCCCCCGGAGTCTGTGTGTACAGACTGTAGGACCAACAACGAGCCCTCTTTTGTGACTTTCCTCTGTTTTTCTGTGTTGATTTCCTACATCATTACATGTCAAGCCAACTACACCCCTTTCATCTTGGGGTCTGCTTCCAGGAGACCTTGGTAGGCTGTGCTCCACTCAGGGCAGGGCCACCGTGGAATGGGGACAGGGTGCCCCGTATGGGTTTCCTCCTCTCCATTCCTTGACCACCCGAATACAGGCAACCGGCCTGGGTGAAGCCCTGGTTGTTAAGGGATGTTTAGATTGAGCTCAGACTTGATTTCAGTTGGAGTGCTCCATCTTTAAACAAATAACAGCTGAGAAATTTCCAAATGGCTTGTTTTCAACAACTTGTAAACTATATCTACAAATGTAGTCTGCAGAGGAATTTGCTGCACAGAAAGAGGTCTCTTTGGTTACTTTGGGAAAAGCATATACTTCACTCTACATAGTGGAAGATCTGTGAAATCAAAGCCCCCTGCCGCCAGGTTTCCTGCAAACAGCCCACGTTCACCAGCTAGCTGTGACGCAGCCTGAGAGGGGCTGTTCCAGAAAGTGTGTGCTGGAGGAGGGTGGGGGGCTGCAAGGCAGTGAGGAGACCGCTGTTCACTTGGTTGATTGTCTGCTTGCAGAGCATTTACTGAGCATCATATGTATGAATCGCTTTGTTTTACTCAAATTGCAAGGAAGATGATGTGATGTAGTTTTCAGGGCTCAGCTGGTTTTATTTAAGGTTTGATTTATGTTGTCTGTTTGATTTTGTTCTGTCTTATTTTCTGACCCACTGGTAAGTCAACTTGGAGGGGCAGTCACCCTGCAATTCGTCCCCGGACCAGAGAAGCAAGGGGGTTCCTGCAAAGGGGACAGTTTGGGGCCTGCGTAGACCTTGCAGGGAGGAAACAGCCCCTTCCACTGTCAGGCTGTGTGTTTGTGTGTCCATGTGCCTGTGTGTGTCTGCATGTCTGTGTGTCCCTGCGCATGTGCGTCTGTGCCCACGTGAGGTGCCCTCCTGTTTTAGGATGGGGAGGCAGATCAAATGATGCATGGGTTGTAGTGAGTTTTGGGCTGACAGGATGCAATTTGGGCCTTGCAAGTGGGGGCACAAGTCTGGAAGGGGAGCCAGCGGCTGTCCCCAGGCCCAGGGGTGTAGGGGATGGGACAGTGGCTGGCCCAGGTCACAGTTGGGAAGTGGCAGCTTGTCCTCAGACTGGCCTCGTGTCCAGGCATATCTGCACTTGGGGCATGATCCAGCAGAGTCCTGAGAGTTGTCAGCCATGGTCCCCAGGGGCAGACATGTCTTCGTTATGTGTTTGGCTGGGACTGGTGACTCAGAGGGCAAAACAATGACAAGGTCTCATCCACCTGAGAGAGTGTCAGAGGTGCACTTTTCAAGGGGCGGGAATGTGCGGGAGACCTGGGGGTCTGCAAAACCGGCTGAAATTGTCGGTACCTGTCACTACGAGGGTCATGTCACAGAACATGTTTTCCTCTCCAGCCTCTCGAGAGGTAGTGTGTGTTGGTAATGTGGAGTCACTGGAAGCATCTACATCATTCATCTGAGGAACAGGATGTGATTTACAGTATCAGCTGGATGTGAGCAAGATGCGTAAGAACCTTAGAACTCTTATTCTTGTACATTTTTCCTTTTAAAGGTAAGAAAGTGTCACTGTTCTAAGGAAAAGAACCATGTTGACTTTCAGTAATTTAATAAAATCACTTGATTCCACTTTCAGTGCTGAGCTAGACAATGTGCCAAGAAGTGTAATTAAGTGAACCAAGAGACACAAAGGGGAAGAATAGACATTTGTTCTGAGCAGGTGTTACGCAAATCTGGATGCACGCTGTCCACCGGGCGGGCGTGATGCATCTTGTTGAGTTTGGTGCAAAGAACAGGCTGTGGGTCACCTGGGGTAGCGGGGGCTGCAGAGCTCACCCTCTAAGAACCGCGTTTGTTTGCAAGGCCGGGCTTCTGGGCTGGGAGCGTAGCAGTAGCGCAGCTGGACCTGGAATGGAAATAAGCCCTGATCACACGAGGACGTGTTATGAGGCCCAGGCGTGTTGTTGTGTGTTGATTTGGTGTTTAACTCAGCATGTGTGTGCATGGTTCATAGGATCTGAGGTTGCATGACAGCCTTGGGAGAGTTAGATTTTTTTCCAGCACTTTCTGTTGCCATGCTAATTAGCTAGAATTGCTCGATCTAAGCAATTACCTTCTTTCTCAAAGTGGTGCCTTCCTGTCACTTGCACTGTAGGTCAGGCCTGGGTAGTTCACGTTTTGTCCTGTGGGGGTTACGTCTGGACTTTTCCTTCCAGGCTATTTACTATGTGGATCTGGGTGGGAGGACACCCTGCCCAGGACCGTCTCCTGGCCCCTGGAGGCCCGGGATGGGGGTACCACCAATGCCCTGTCCAAAAGAGGCCCTGAGATCTGGCGTTGGAGCTGCCAGATCTGCCTGGATGAATTTCTGGGACCCGATGGAGCGCTCTGAGCGGATCCTGCATTTCTGCCATGGTTGGTTATAAAGTATTCATTTCAGGGTAGAGTGTCTTGCTCCCAAACATTCCCTTCCAAAATGTCTTTTAGTATTTGGCAGGTGATGTTATTGACTCTAGGACCTCATGAGAAAGTGGTAATGGACTGGGGTGAGCCCAGACTGAGCCAGAGTGTATTTCAGCATCATCCTCCTCTCAAGGGAAGATGGACAGCCAAGTTCATTTATGTGAACGGCAGCTGAAGGGCTGCTTCTGGGGCCTCCTTTCAGGTGCTTGGGAGGGAGTAGGGGTACCAGCGGCCTGGCCTGCTGCCTAGTTCCCTGACTTGGCCTCTTCCTGGGCAGGAATGACTGGGTCTCTCTCCCAAAGTTTAAGCCTCAGGTGCTGGAGGTGACAAATAGCTGCCCCCTTTCCTTGCTGTGGAATTTAAACAAGCTTTATACCTCAACCGTGCCTCTGTGTCCTTATCTGGAAAATGGGTGAGATGAGAGCATCCAGTGGCTAGAACAGGAAGAACAGTAAAATGAAGGCTGGTTATGCTATTATTTGGGCTTCAGGGTGGCTCAGTGGTGAGGAACCCACCAGCCAATGCAGGAGACACAGGAGATATGGGTTTAAGTCCTGGGTCAAGAACATCCCCTGGAGAAGGAAATGACAACCCACTCCAGTAGTCTTCCTTGGAGAATCCCATGGACAGAGGAGCCTGGTAGGCTACAGTCTATGGGGTCACAAAGAGTTGAACACAACTTAGTGACTAAATAGCAACCACAGTGTTATTATTTACATCATTATTCTAGGGAGCAGCGTCATGTGATGCCTGATTCCGGGCTGCAAACACATTCAGTAAACTCAAGTAAATATAGACAGTCCCTGACTTACAATGATGTGTCTTAGGACTTTTGGACTTTATGATGGTGTGAAACTGGTAGATATTGAGCAGAAACTGTACTTTGATTCTTGATCTTTTCCAGCATTAGTGATGTTTGGAGGACACTCTCTGAGATGCTCCCAGGTGGTCTGAGGTTGTTTCTGAGCCCTCTGGGCATGCTTCACTCAGCCGAGCTGAGCTGTGATGTCTGGGAGGTCAGGGGTGTTAGATTCATTTTTGACCTACAACCCTTTCAACCTTCAATGGGTCAATCAAGATGTAACCTCATCCTTAGTCAAGTAGCATCTGTGCAGTTAATTACAGCTGTCTCCAAAACTAGCTCTGCACTGTTGATCTTTAGATCTTATGATAGACAACATTTAACTTCAAATGTGTGTTATATTTTAAAAAATATTTCATATGAGACAACATATAATAGCTTTCAAATTATTAGATTATTCTGCTTGATTTAATAGACTTAAAAAGTATATATAAATTGTACATTCTATCCATCTGGAAGGTTAATACATAGGAAATTCTGAGAGATTTGTGCATAAAGAAATCTAAAATTTAATTGAGTTGAAAGATAAGCTCTACTAGTTGGAACTAACTACATAGGTATGGTTCATACTCCATTGATATTAACTGTATTTATATTCAATTTGACTGGAGAGTTAAAAGATGGTTAATATGAATACTTAGACACTAGATATTACTTTTTCTTCTTTTCCTTCCTCCTTCCAGAGTCCTGAAAGCTCTGGATTGACTTCTGTATACAGAAACAGTCTTAACTCCTGGAGGGATGTTAAGTGCATCCCCCACAGTGCTGATGAAGATGCTGAGGGAACATGGGTTGAAGCAGTAGAGAGGGTACTGCTTCTGTATCCCCCGAGGCCACAGCTCATGGAAGGCAGAGGGGGAAGAGGAGCCAAGGAGATGAGGGCAGTGTGGGAGGTGCAGACGGGCCACCTACAAACAGGACCTCAGTGCATCTCCTCACATGGCAGGTGGGGAGGGTGTACAGAACAGCCCATGATCTCCTCCAGCCGGGCAGAGCCCAGGGCTTCAAGCCAGCAGGTGCACAGACCCTGTGGACGCAGGTGTGGGAGAGGAAACCATCCACAGGTAAGAGTCCTGCACTCGCCCGGCTGTCGTCATGGAAACCATGGCTTTCCAGACCACCGTCTCCCTACTGTTAACTCGTGTGTGTGTGCTTATGTTTGGATGGTCACCATGAAGTGAAAAAACAGCAGTTCACATAAGAGGGTGTGAATTCAGAGGAATTAGTTTGCATGCTTATTTCTTGTGGGTTCTGGTGGCTCAGAGGTTAAAGCGTCTGCCTCCAATGCGGGAGACCCGGGTTCGATACCTGGGTTGGGAAGATCCCCTGGAGAAGGAAATGGCAATCCACTCAAGTATTCTTGCCTGGAGAATCCCATGGATGGAGAAGCCTAGTAGGTTACAGTCCACGGGGTCACAAAGAGTCGGACACGACTGAGCGACTTCACCTCACCTCACCTCTGGGTCGTACAAGGGTCTGATGTCGTAAATTCCTACACTTATTCTTATAATGAAAAAAATCTACTGTGGTGATAAAATCAGCATGGCATATACAAGGTAGATTTCAGAAAAGCCCAATTCCTTAGTCTTTAATTGTGTATTCAAATCTGATACAGGACGATGGACTCTGTTTGATAGCCTCCCGATTGTGGGATAGAGAAGACATTAGGTTAAAAGGTGATCTTTTCCTGCTGTTTCCTTTCCTCTGACTTTCTGTCATAGAGATGGTGGTGAGATAGAGTGTATCTTGTGTTGGGAAGTAATAAGAGCTAATGTTATCTCTGTGTGAAAAACAGCAGAAAATATCACTGCAGAGACTCAGAGCAGAGCTTTGGGGCCATGTGCTCCCAGTGGAGAACATGACCGCTGCAGGGGATTTCCAGCCTGGGGACACATCAGTGCTGACCTGCCGCCCGGGTGGGCACCCTGGTGACTAGAAGGCTGCAGAGGTTTCCTCTGCATACCCACTTCCAGGCTGCCCCCCCGTCATCCTCTGCTCTCAGAGAATTTTGAATACAGAGCAGTTTCCTCTAAGTGGAAATTCCCTCAATTCCTCTTTCGATCCTGAGTTGCTGCTGAGGCGAAGATGGGGGCTCCCCAGCTACACATGTTCCTGTCTCCCTGTCCCCCTCTCCCTGTCCCCCTTAGGGCCAGCTGTCTTTTCCCACAGCTTTTAAAATAATTTCGCATTAATGTTTTGATAGCAGCTCCAGAAGGATAGGTCAGTGTCACCAGCAGAGAACATCCATATTTGTTTTGACGGTCTAGTTGATAGCATATTACTATCTGAAGAGAACTCACTATGGTTTTCATAGCACTGGATAGTTTGGGTAAAGTACAATGTTTATTAGGATATTCTTCTGATATGATGCCATTGTTAATGGCACAGGCTGCAGGTCTTCACGGATCTGAGCTCAGTTCCTGCTTGTTGTTAGTCATGAAGTCCTGTCTGACACTGTGATCCCATGGATTGCAGCACACCAGGCTTCCCTGTCCTTCACTATCTCCAGGAATTTGCACAAACTCATGTCCATCTCATCCTCTGTTGCCCCCCTTCTCCTCCTGCCTTCGATCTTTCCCAGCATCAGTGTCTTTCCAGGGATTCGGTTCTTGGCATCAGGTGGCCTATCGATTCCTGGAGCAACTGCTTATATGTCTTGTGAGAATGTGGGTGAGTCACCTCCATTCTGAAACAGGATGATGAGAGGTTTTATCTTGCTGGATTTTAAGAAATTAAATGAGATAATACCTATAAATGGTTGAGCACGGATGCTGGCACATCATAAGCCTCAGTGAACATAAGATAATGACAACAAAACCTGCCCTACTTTCCTGCTGTTTCAGTGACCACCTGCATCGCCATGATGATGCTCTATCATGACCAGCATCACTGTCATCCTCACGATGCTTCTTTGTCTCCAGGGCAAGTTCACCATCACACCCTCATTGCTCCCTTTATCCCTAGTGGTGCTGAACTCCAGCCAGAAAACCTGAGCTACTTTCCAGTGATTTCTGATAGTCTTGGGTAAAAAGTGAGCTGTGCGCTGGTGAAAGGGGAGGCACACCTGGATTTCAGGTCGTATACACAAAGCCCCGCCCCTGTCAGAAGTCAGCTGTGTAACCCCAGCAACTTAACACCCAGCCTTCACTTTCTCATCTGTGGAAATGGAGGGTAAGACCTGGCTTTCCAAAGAAATGAAACATACATGTTGTTAACATGTATTAGTTGCTCAGTCATGTCTGACTCTTTGCGACCACATGGACTGTAGCCCACCAGGCTCCTTTGTCCATAGGATTTCGCAGGAAAGAATACTGAAGTGGGTTGCAACTTACTTCTCAGGGGGTCTTCCTGACCCACGGATTGAACTCTCATCTCCTGTATTGGCAGGAGGGAAGTCCCAACGTACGGGGAGGACGTCAAAATCCTAGTTCAGGTATAGGAGGGTTTAGTAGCAGTTGCTTCCATCCATCCATCTGTCCATCCGTGATCTGCTGAGTGACCTCTGTGGAACTAAGGAAACATCAGGGACTCTGGAGGACAGATATGCAGGACACATCTGACAGCAAGGGGATAGAACAGACTGTGACAGGCAGCGTGGCCGCTTTGAAAGTGCCCATCTCCTGATGCCTGGAATCTGATCCCTGCATGACAAGGGCCTTGGGTAATGTGAGTGTCTTGAGATTGGAGAGACCCTACTGGGTTGTCCTGGGGAACCTGGTCAAATCACAGCCTTGAAGAGCAGAGGGTCTTCCCCAGCTGCGGCCAGAGAGATAGACACAAAGACACAAACAGGCAGGAGGAATGTGACTCATGAAGGGGCAATACTGACTGAAGACAGAGGAAGGGGCCGCGAGCCAAGGCGTGCAGGGAGCATGAACATGGGGGTGGCAGGAGCCGGAGTCCCTGGAAGTGACCAGCTACCCTGGACTTGGCCCAGTGAAGCTCATGCCTCCTCACCTCCAGGGCTGCAGGATAAAGCGTCTGCTGTTTGAAGCCCTGGTATCTAGTCCTTTATTCTGGTAGCAGGATGGGGAGCAGATGTGGTCAGCGGGGAGAGCGGGTTCAGACACAGTGAGGAGCAGAGCCTCTGGATGTGAGCAAGGTGATGGCCAGTTCCCCTGTGAGTCCTGCTGTCCCCCACGGCGTGATGTTAGCACAGGCTACCTTCCCCTGCGCTGCCCACTGCCCACAGCCATGCAGAGGAGCCCTGGCTTCGCACTTGGAACTATTGGAGAGGGAATGAAAGCTTTCAGCCTGCCTGTGGGAGGCCTCCCTGCAGAAACCTTGGGGCCCAGCGATCACCGCAAACGTTGAAGCCCAGGGAAAACATGTGGCTAGCAGGGCTCTGAACTAGGATCACTGGGCCATGGATAGTGGCCACTTTCTCCCACCAACACCTGCAGACACCCAGACACCCTCTACCTGCCCCAGAGCCTCAGGGCACTCAGGCCAGGCCTGCTGGCCTCAGCCACCGTCAAGCCTGCTTCCAGTGTGGTCCTGAGGACAGAAGGGTTTGTCTGTGTGTTCATGCACATGTGTCTGTACTTGTGTGTGCCCAGGTCTCTGTGCGTGCATACCGGTGTGCATTTCTGGCCCACGTGCTGTTCCCAAGATAGACGGCTCTAGGGGGACATGAGGGCCAAGGCTGTGGGGCCCCTGTGGCTAAACCTCCCATCATGTCTCAGCTGCTTCCACTCTGGAAGCTTTTCCTGGAGGAAAGATGGGGCCTGAAGGCACAGATTCCTTGTGGGTAACAGAGCAGGGCTTCCTAACAGGCAACGGGGCACCAACGTTCACAGACAACAGGGGATTGTAGTCCTGGAGCAACGTGGGCGGTGGGAAGGAGGGTCCCGGGAGGGAGGGCTGGGTGGAAGAGGACTGTGGAGGGAGGAGCCGGCGGCTGGAGGGGAGGGGGGCTCAGAGCCAAGGCCCAGCCACGACCACACCCCCTTTCCACCTGGCAGATCAGGTGACAGGTGACTGCTCTCCTGCTCTTGCCCTCACAGGTGCCTGCATTCCTGAGAGCAGCGTCACCTCCAGGTTGGGTGGGGTGGCCGCCCTGCTGCGTCTGGGCTGAGTCAGCCTTGGGCCCGCCCTACGGCCTCCCGCCTCGCCAGGCTGACTCAGTTGTGAAGACCCGGAGGTTTGGGTGAGCTCTGAGATGGACCAAGGTCTGCCCCATGCCTTCTGACGAAGCTCTTCAAGGTTTCCAGTGACATTACCATAAAGAGCCAGTGACGTCTCAGGGAAACCTGTGTGAGGGTCTGGGGTCTGCACGTGCCTCCAGAGGAAGTCGGGCCCCCAGGGCCTCCGTGAGCCAGCAGCCCCTACCACGTCCAGTGTAAGGGAGCAGCTGGGGCGCTGTGTGCACAGTGGGACCCCCGTTGGCTCTGAGCTCCGGGGTGTGGGTCGATGCTGCTCGTCTTTCCCTGGGGGTGGTTTCTGAGGTCCTCATGCTGGGGTGCTGCGTCTCCAAACACTTGGTCCAAGAAGAGACACTGTCCACACTGCCCCAGGGCTGGGGGTCTTGCTTATCCCTGCACCCAGATAACACCACGGTCACACGGATCCAAAGGCCATGGTAGGAAAGGGAGGGCTGCAGGGCCCCAGCCTTTCAAACAACTCTGAGAGATACGACCAGGCGTGGCTTCCAGCCCTGCCTGCCACCCTACCTGGCCCCCATTCCAGCACAGCCGCTCACCTCCCTGAATGCTTTGCAAGCACGCCTGGGCTCACACTGCTCCGTTCTGCTGTCTCCCACCACATCTTGGTCACCTCCTTCTTAATCCTGAGATGATTTCTTAGTAGACTTTCTTATTTAGAGCGGTTTAGGTTCACATCAAAACCGAGAGGAAGATGCACGAACTTCCCAGGTACCTCCCGCCTCCGGTACCTGCCTCACACCCGCAGCTTATCCCCCGCTGTGAGGACCCCCTACCCGATGGTGCAAGTGATACATCCATGGAATGATGACAGGTCATCACCCAGGTCTACGGTGGGCCACACAAGGGCTTGCTCTTGGCGGTGAATGCTCACGGTGTGGACAAGTGTGTAATGCCATGTCTCCATACTATGGGATTTTCTTCAACTCCAGATCCTGTCTCCTTCCCACCGAAGTGCTCTGTTTGGTAAACTGTCACCTTGTCTGTGAGCTCCTGGCCCTCACCCTGGTTTACTGATTAAGCCTGGAGGGGTTAGAACAGCATCACTTGAGCCAGCTGCCATCTGGGCTGAGAGTCAGGTCTGGAAGTTGACTTTCCTCTGTCATCCCCCCAACCCATCACTTTCCTCACCTGCTGGTTTTTCCTCCAACACGCAGTTTTGTTACTTGGGCCATCAAGACCACAGTCCCTTCTGTTGTCCATTACACTCTGTAGATGAAGTCTCCAGTGTGGTGGCCACTTACCATAGATGGCTATTTCATTCCCATCACTGCAGACTCTTCTCTGGGGCAGCTTGCCAAATATTTAAAGGTCACTGTATATCAGGACCTTTTAAAGGTGAAAGACCGATCAAATTTCCTCACTCACTGCCCTGGACAATGCATTTTAACACACTGACTTTCCTTTTTAATGTCACATAGTCAATGAATTGGGCTTCCCTTGTGGCTCAGTTGGTAAAGAATAATGGATTGTCTGACAGCAACATTTTTCTGGCTAGAGAGTGATCATTCAGTTTGGGTAGCATTTTCTTTCTTCTTCTTGTTTATCAAACTAAACGAAGAGTGTTAAAACCTAAACGGTGTTTATGCACGAAGTTCATGCATCGGAACAGATGAAACTTCTCTGCTCAAACATGGGAGACCAAATAAGAACAGAGGCCATGGACGGATTCCTGGGCTTGGGGGTCGGAGAGGAAAGTTCAGACGTGTTTATTATCAATTTGTAATTATTTGACTTCTGCTTTCACAGAGAAGCAGAAAGAGGCCCCCTTTTAAAGGAAGATGTAATTCACTGCAAGTTCAAAACTATACCAAGCAGAAACAGCTGTGTCCACATGTTGCTTAAAAATTATTTTCCAAGTAGTGACACTGAAATTAAACTTCATGTTAGAAAGAAATCCACAGAGGAATGAGCACCAGTAGTTTACTCCAGGCAGAGCAGCCTTTGATTCTCAAGAGCCGCCAGGTGGAGAGGGGGTTGGTGTGGCCTTGATGCCAGCGGCCCCTCAAAGGTGGGAGATCTTGGTGGTCGGTGCAGGACAGGGGGTCGGGTACTCCCATTGACCACAGTGCCAATCTGATGGCAGGGGGAAAGTCGATACATTTCTGAAAACTAGCTGGCATTCTCTTCACATTTGATGTCCCTAGAGTTAGGAGATTGGGTCATTTTTTGTTTTTTTTTTTTTTCTTAATTAGGGTTTGTTTCCTCAGGCTCTGTACTGGATTTGCTGCTTGTACCAGGAGGCTGGTCAAATGTGCCCAAAGCAACAGACTCGTGCCCCGTCTGTCTGCAGAAAGCTACCACTGTCCTGTGGGATAGACAGGCTGCTGAGCAGAAATGCCCAGGATATGAGGTCAACTGTACCTTCCACACAGCGGCCCCACAGCCGCTTGTACTCTGTGGTTCTGCAGGCCCCGTGAGGACCAGCAGACTCGGGTGATGTCACATGTGGTTACTTAATGGATGGTAATTTGTAGAGTTTGCAGAGCGAGAGCTTCACATGATGCTTCAGGTCTAGCCTTTCTTTCCTTCTTTTAAACTTACCAGCCTACGGACTTAGTGTTTCCAGAAACACTAAAGCCTGTCTTCTCTATTCCTGCCCAGTGTGTTTGAGCTCCGCTTTCAGTAAATAATTTTTTTAATTTTTATTTTTATTTATTTATTTATTTAATTACAATTATTCAGTAAATAATTTGGTGTTTGCAGATAGTCCAAGAGAGAAGGGAAACAGAGGCATGGGGACCTGGTTTCACAGGAAGACAGCCCAAACTTGTGAGAAACAGAGAAGAAAGCACTCCCAGGACACCTGCTCCAACAGAACAGGTCCTGGTTTTACCCAGTGCTGTCTGATGAGCAGCAACTTTGCTGAACAGAATCAACAGGGATTTCGTAGCTGATAAACGCATTGCGATCTCAAAGTTGATTATGAGTGAGTTGTTTGAAGGTCAAAGTTCATCTTCTTGTGGAAACGATGTTGTCAGCAGTGGCTCAAATGGGGGACCCTGTGTAACCCTCGGGGAGTGGAACTGGGCTTCAAGGGAGCCCGCCCTCTGCCTAGCACCAGGCCAGCAGCTGGCAAGGGGGTGTGAAGAGGGGAACAGCTCACATTCCTGAGTCAGGCCCCCTCCAACTGCCCCCAGAGCAGATCCTGGGAACAGCCACTTGGGAAGGGGGTCATGAGGGGCTCCCTGGTGGCACTGATTTCGGATGGGTCTCACCTGAGTGGTTCCCTCTGTGGAGCAAGCACCTATGGTGTGGCAGCTGTGGCCATGTCCCGGGCTCCTGGGAGAAGGGGCAGCATCTCTGAAGCCCTCTCTGCTCTTTCCTGTCCCTCCCCTGCCTCCCCTCCCCAGCATCCCCCATCTCTCCTCCCCTCTGTTCCCGTGCCCTCAGAGCACTCTTCTGAAGTGGGAGGTGGAGGAGTGGGGAGTGGACCTTGGAATCACACATCCCCCAAAAACAAAGATGAAGGAAGAGAGAGAAAAGGTGGAAATGAGTTATTTGCTAGAAAGTTAAGACAAAATCTGTACCCAGTATAGATGAGAAGTATATCTTAAAACAATAGCTATACAGATTCTGCAGTGATTGTTTCTTATCTCGCTCTGATCTGTTAGAGACCCATTGAAGAGCCCAGAGTGGCCTAGTCCCTTGGGTGGGCGTGGTGTTCTGTATGTTCCATCATGCCCCTTCTCTGCAAGGGCTGACCTGGCTCTTCCAGGTGAGAGTGGAGAACATCCCAGGTGTGGAGGTTTCCAGGCAGTGCTCGGAGCCTCCACACAGGACAAGGGGGCACTGAGATGGGACCGCCTTTGGTCAGACTTCTTCTGTGTGTATGGACTGGCCAGGATGACCAACAGAAGCCAACACAGAGATGAGTCTGACATGGGGATCAGCTGAGAAGAGCTTTAAATTTGTCATCGTAGAAGGGCTTCAAGTACAATTTCATATCCTTTTGAAACTGATGGAAAGTAGACATGGAAATCCTACAGACAAAGAGTAGTTGGAGGTGGACATTCTAAAGCCGGCAAATATAACCAGGAAAGTAAAACCACTGTTACTGAATGGGCTGAGTAGCAGCATGGAGATGACAGAGGGTAGAACCACTGGACTTAGTGACAGATCAATAGTATTTGCCCATCTGCTCAAAGGAGAGAAAACAAATGGAAAAAAATGGAGAGAGTGTCGGAAGAGAAAACAGCAGAAGGAGCAGCACCCATGCTGCCAGGGTCCCAGAGGGGAGGAGGGGAGTGGGGCTGGAAGCCTCCCAAAGCAATAGCAGTGCAAACTCCCCCAAATGTGGAAACTGAGAGACAGAAACCTACATCTTCAAAAAGCTGAGAAAACCGGAAATGGGAGGGATGAATGGGAACCCATGCCAGGACAGATCACGTTAAATTGCTGCAAACTAGGGGAACAAATAATGTCGCTGCAGGCAGAGGATGAACCAGTGTCTTCAGAGCAAAACTGTTGCTGTGACAGCAACTCCTTGTCCAGAACCATAGGACTAGAAGGAACTGGCATTGGCGCCATTCTCAGTATGGGACAAAGATGAACGTGAACCACGAATTCAATCTCCAGTGAAATATTCTTCAGGATCAAGGGGTAACCAACTTCAGTTCAGTTCACTTCAGTCGCTCAGTTGTGTCTGACTCTTTGCGACCCCATGAATTGCAGCACACCAGGCCTCCCTGTCCATCACCAACTCCAGGAGTTCAGTCAAACTTACATCCATCGAGTCCATGATGCCATCCAGCCATCTCATCCTCTGTCGTCCCCTTCTCCTCCTGCCCCCAATCCCTCCCAGCATCAGAGTCTTTTCCAATGAGTCAACTCTTCGCATGAGGTGGCCAAAGTACTGGAGTTTCAGCTTTAGCATCATTCCTTCCAAAGAATACCCAGAGTTGATCTCCTTTAGAATGGACTGGTTGGATCTCCTTGCAGCAACTTAGGTCTCCTGTAACACAGATGACTGCTTGCAAACCAGCCCTTGCAGAGCAGGTAGAGAGAATGGTCTCTAAACAGCATAGAAGTACCAGATGGCTCAGAACATCAGACAGGAAAGAGAACCACTGAAATGAGTAAAAGTGGGGGTTAAGAAAATCCTCCTTATGATGAATTTCCTGAATCTTATTTGATAGCACCATCTGATATGGTGCCAGATATGAATATGGAGGAAACACTGGAGACAACTGTTTGTAGAAAGTGTGAAGGGTAGCAGACAAACCCACATGGAGGACCAGAGTCTACACGTCACTTTCAGTCATGAAAGATATGCCAGGAGACAGAAACCCTTGCATGCACAGTGATACCTAAGCAGCGGCTTAGGTACCCAAGATGGGAGATACTCAGAAGCACCGTGAATGCATAAGTGGAATCCTAGAAGGGTTCTTGGGACTCCCCAAAAAGTCAAGAAAAGGAAAACCAAGGGCTGAGAAAGAGGAGAGAGACAAACAGATGGAATGGCACATGGAGACCTACATGCAGATGACAGCCCTCAGGGCTTCTCCAGCCTAGGTCTCTGGGACTCTGGCACTGAGTCTTGACCGGATAAAGTACGGAGCAAGCTTTGTGCGAAGCTGACTCCAGTCACGGCCAGGTGGCAGTGGCCCCGGAGGCCACCCTCAGAGGATGTCTAGGGTCTCACCTGTGCGTGAGATGCTGCGGGATGAATATGTGGCTGGCTTCCCCACAGCGGGGCTGGGGGTATGAGCCCAGTGCCCCATGGTTCCAGTCCAGGGCTTATCCCCCACCCCACCGAGATGACCCTCCTTGAAGGCAGAAGGTCACGACTCACGGGCCTCTGTGTCCTGCACTGGCTGTGGCCGAGCCACCTGCACTGAGCCTTCTGCTCGTGGAGCTGGGGGCTCTGCCCCAGTCCAGAGTGTGGAGGCTGAGTGCGGAGGGCTCCTTCTTTCTCACTGGGTGACCCAGTCCACCCACTTATCTCCCAGCCTTGGTGTCCCTATCTGCAGAGGGGACTGTGACATTTCATGCTCACACTTTGCTGGGATTAAATGAAACAGTGCCGGTGCTGACGCAGGCTGCCTCGTGCGGAGAGTGAGAAAGGGGGTGGCATGGTTCTCTCTCTGTTTTTTATTAAAATAAGGATTACAGTTTGGTGTGTAAAGGCCAAACATTAAATCTTATTAAGAGTCACGATTTGTTTGTATCCTGCAGTCTTAAAAAAAAAAATCACTGAAAGTGCTTTCAGAGAGGCCCTGGCCCTCCTGGTGTCTCATGCCAGCCTCAGTCACTGGCACCTGGTGCCCCCTTGGCCCTGGGGACCCCTGGGGCCTCAGCATCATTGCTTGTGGGGTCACCACCAGTGTCTCACTTTGAAAAGTAGGTAGGAAGACCCAAAGGAAAAGGAGCGTTCCTCGCGACTTGTGGGAGTTTTCACCGCTTTCTCATCCTCTTGAGGCCCAGGTATGGGATGCTTGCTCTCTGAGCAGTCTTGCCACCCATGCTGCAGACGCGTGGTGGGGGTCAGGCTGTGGGCTCTCAGACCCCAGAGCCTGGGTGCAAGGTGGATACTTTACCTGTACGACAAATATCACAGACGGTCTTGGGACCGTGTTTGCTTCCAGTTATTGATCTACAGGTTCAAAGCGCAGGCTGCTCTCCGAACACTGAGAGTCTCCAGGGATCCCCGACAAAGCCCCTTGGCCTCTGGCGCTCAGCTTGTCCTGAGCAGGCTCTGAGCTCCGTGATGATGTAATGGGCTGGAGGAGGATGTCCAGACTCTTACCAGTTACTGTACTTATTCCACCTCATGTAACAACCTGAAATAGTAGGGCAGGAGAGGGCACAGGGACTACAGCTCACAGAGGGGCCCAAAGTGGTCACAAATGTTCATCTTTCAGATTAAATTACTTCTCAAAAAATAACATTAAGAGCAAATCCTGGATAGAAAAGCCAATAGAGAAAATGATTCTAGATGTAAAAATGCCCTTCTCCTTTGTTTCCAAGTCAATGAACACTAAAAACTCAGGAAAAACATCCTTCGGATGCATATGTTTAAGATCACCCCCAATTACCATTATTTTTATTTATGTATCCCTTTTGAAGGTTTATTGATTTTGGTTCAAGGTTAATGCATTTGGGAGTGGAGATAAAGAGGTAAATCCTAAATTACTTTTAAGGTAATACACTATGTTGCAAGCATTTGTGCTCTGTATGTATTTTTTTTTCCTTTTTAAATATTGCCTTGTAAAGTGAGGACACTTCCTTGCTGATGTCCTGGTTAATCAGCAAGACTGCCTGCCTGGATTTATTAATAGGTATAACTCATTAGGGACTTCTCTGCTTGAGTGTTTGAGCCCTTCTGGACAAACACGGCAAGAATAAGAGTCAATGTAACAGTGAGGCTGAGACATTTTTCTTTCTATCTATAAGAGGTTGGAATGACAAACAGTCAGACATGACTGAGCGACCAACACAAGAGGTTGGAATGATGTGCTAACTGTTCAGTTTAGAATAAGAATCCATTGAGCTGATACATCATGTCTGTTCTTTGAAATCAGTGTAGCAACAAGCTGTGATCTTCAAGTGGATGATGGGGAAGGTCAGTGAAGATGTGTGTGTGTGTGTGTGTGTGTGTGTGTGTGTGTGTGTGTGTGTGCGTGTGTGCATGTGTGTGTGGCACACGTTGTTTTCATGAGCTTGGGTATACTGGGCACTTGAGGGTAAGCCTCTGTATGCTGACCACTGAGCCTGAGGATGGTGAGACCCTGGGTACTACCACTCTTGACCAATGAGGTTCAGAGAGAGACTAGAGCTGAGCTTTAGCCTCAGACGCTAATTAAACTCCATCATTCCAACTGTTATTTTAAGTTTGCTGTTTTAGTCTATAAACAAGGGTGTTGACTGTCACCTCAGTTTACTGTCATCTAGACACATCCTTCTCCCGTGTACATGCTGCTTAAATAAATAGCACATCTGGGACTGAGGTTGCCATGTCCTGTGTATCGTGTTTTCAATTAAACGTCATAAGGACAAAACAAAAAAATCCTTCAAATGAAACGTGTGTTTAGTCACTCAGCGGTGTCTGACTCACTGAGAACCTTTGAATAGTAGCCTGCCAGGCTCCTCTGTGGATGAGATTTTTCAGGCAAGAGCACTGATCTGGGTTGCCATTTCCTACTCCACGGGATCTTCCCCACCCAGGAATCGAACCCACGTCTCCCGTGTCTCTTGCATTGCAGGCTAATTCTTTACCCGCTGAGTGACTGGGGAAGCCCAGAAAGGTTACGGGCAGTGGCCCATACAGGGAAATCTTGCTCTAAACAGCATGGTTATTACAGAAAAGATACACATTTTCAAAATTCAGTTCAGTTCAGTTGCTCGGTCATGTCCGACTCTGTGACCCCAAGGACTGCAGCATGCCAGGCTTCCCTGTCCATCACCAACTCCTGGAGCTTGCTCAAACTCATGTCCATCGAGTCGGTGATGCCATCCAGCCACCTCATCCTCTGTCATCCCATTCTCCTCCCACCTTCAATCTTTCCCAGAATCAGGGTCTTTTCCAGTGAGTCAGTTCATCTCATCAGGTGGCTGAAGTATTAGAGTTTCAGCTTTAGCATCATTCCTTCCAATGAACACCAGGACTGATCTCCTTTAGAATGGACTGGTTGGATCTCCTTGCAGTCCAAGGGACTCACAAGAGTCTTCTCCAACACCACAATTCAAAAGCATCAATTCTTCAGCACTCAGCTTTCTTTATAGTCCAACTTTCACATCTATACGTGACTACTGGAAAAACCATAGCTTTGTCTAGACGGACCTTTGTTGGCAAAGTAAGGTCTCTGCTTTTTAATATGCTGTCTAGGTTGGTCATAGCTTCTTTTCCAAATTAAATTAATTGAAATTTCCTATGTTATTTAAAGTGTTTCTCAAGTAAAAAGGAATTCAAATTTCAGTTTTTATTCTGACCCTGAGCATAGTTTGATATATTAAACTATTTCCTTTCTTGTTCTGAGTGTGGTCTTGTAGGTATAATTTTCATGTGGAATGTTGCCCAAGAGGATGAGGTATTAGCATAAAAAACTATAAACAAATTGTAGTTTTCTAAACAGAAATTGAGCCTTAATGAGTTGCTATACACTACCAGCTTGAAAATTAATTTAAGCATTCAAATTTTAACAGAAGATGTAAATATTGGCCAGATGTTTGCTGGTGTTAGAAACTTTTGGTCCATTAATTTTGTTAAGTTGGGATTAAGTTTGGGTCTAGCTTTTCTCTTAATTATTTTACATAACTGTAGATTCACAGGCAGTTGTAAAAATAATACAGATATTTCCCATGGAGACTTTGCTTGGTTTCTTCCAACAGTGATCCTGTGTTAGGACCAGGGCTCTGACATCAGTATGTGGAGACACAGATGTCCCATCACTGCAGCCACCAACCACCCCCCGCACCCCAAGCCCCCACCACCGCCAGTTCCCTCCCCTGGCCCACTGCCATCACCAACCTGTTGTCAGTCTCCACACATTTGCCATTTCAGGAGTGTTTTAGGAACAGAGTCATACCATGTGTAATCCACTGGGACTAGCCCTTGTCACTTGGCACAGTTCCTGGGGCTCCATCCAGGCTGCTCTGGGTACCAGTGGCTCATTCTCCTCTGTGGCTGAGTGGAACTCCGTGGTATAGATGGGCCCTGGTGTGGTGTGTTCAGTCATTCACCGGTTGAAAGACATCTGGATTGTTCCTGTTCTGGGCTCTTGCAAGTAAAGGCACTACAAATGTTCAGATGTAGTTACACGAGAAGCTGCCACATGGTCTCTAGAGGGACGGCACCACTGGGCTTTCCCGCCACATCCTCACCAGCGTGGATGTGGCCACTTCGTTTACTCCAGTTGTCACGTGCATCCTAGCCATCTGTTTGTTCTCCACACTGAATCACGTTTTCATATCTTCTACCAATCGTCTAATTGAATTAGTTATGCCTTCCTGTTGAGCTTTGCGAGTTCTCCATCTATGCAAGATACTAATCTTTTGTGGCAAATATTTTCCCCAAATTGTTATCCTATCTTTTCTTGCTTTTTACAGTGTCTTTGACAGAGGAAAGTTCTTAGCTTTGATGAAGCCTAATTTATCAGTTCCTCTTGCAGCCATGAAATTAAAAGATGCTTACTCCTTAGAAGGAAAGTTATGAACCTAGACAGCATATTAAAAAGCAGAGACATTACTTTGGCAACAAAGGTCCGTCTAGTCAAGGCTATGGTTTTTCCAGTGGTCATGTATGGATGTGAGAGTTGGACTATAAAGAAAGCTGAGTGCCAAAGAATTGATGCTTTTGAACTGTGGTGTTGGAGAAGACTCTTGAGAGTCCCTTGGACTGTAAGGAGATCCAGGCAGTCCATCCTAAAGGAGATCAGTCCTGAGTGTTCATTGGAAGGACTGATGTTGAAGCTGAAACTCGAATACTTTGGCCGCCTGGTGTGAAGAGCTGACTCACTGGAAAAGACCCTGATTCTGGGAAAGTTTGAGGGCAGGAGGAGAAGGGGGACGACAGAGGATGAGGTGGTTGGATGGCACCACCGACTCAATGGACATGAGTTTGGGTGAGCTCCGGGAGTTAGTGATGGACAGGGAGGACTGGTGAGCTGCGATTCATGGGTTCGCAAAGAGTCAGACACAACTGAGCGACTGAACTAAACTGAACTTGATTTCTTTAGAGTGATCTTGAGGACATTGCCCTGTTTGTCTTTCCCGCTAGTTGCTCTGTGTCTCACAGCCTGAAGGACTCTCCACTGGCCAACAGCAAGGTCTCACTGATCCCAGGGACATGGGGAGGCCACATGTCCACTCAGGTCCCTGGACTCTCTCACTCTGTCAGTGCAAGTCTTGTAGGTGTGACTTCAACATAGCAGATAATTTAATAAAATTTGCCTCAATCACTACGTATGATTTAGCTGCATCATTTGCCCTGTTTTTACGCATTCTAAGATCTATTCCTCCTTCTGAAGCTCCAAGTGACCCTCACAACCATTTCTCTCTGGCTGGGGGACTTCAGGGTCCATTCTCCAGGGCTGGTTTGCTGGCAACACGTGCTCTGAGTTTTCCTTCTGTCCCTCTTCATTCCTCGAAGTTACAGAAATGACAGCTTCCAGAGTTTCTCTGAGTGCTTACAGAAGCCTGAGGGCTTCCCTCTGCCTCCAGGTCTTCAGATCAAAAATCTGTCCTCCTGCAAATTGGTTTCTCCTCTGGTGGCTTTTAGGACTTTCTTCTTTGCTTTTAGTTTTTAGCAAGTCACCATGTTGTAAGCTGATAATGTGATCTGTCCTGGCATGGGTTCCCATTCATCCCTCCCATTTCCGGTTTTCTCAGCTCTTTGAAGATGTAAGTTTCCGTCTCTCAGTTTCCACATTTGGGGAGTTTGCACTGCTATTGCCTTGAGAGGCTTCCAGCCCCACTCCTCTCCTCCCTCTGGGACTCTGGCAGCATGGGTGCTGCTCCTTCTGCTGTTTTCTCTTCCGACACTCTCTCCATTTTTTCCATTTGTTTTCTCTCCTTTGAGCAGATGGGCAAATACTATTGATCTGTCACTAAGTCCAATGGCTACCCTCTGTCGTCTCCATGCTGCTACTCAGCCCATTCAGTAACAGTGGTTTTACTTTCCTGGTTATACTTGCCAGCTTTAGAATGTCCACCTCTAACTACTCTTTGTAGGACTTCCATGTCTACTTTCCATCAGTTTCAAAAGGATATGAAATTGTACTTGAAGCCCTTCTAGTACAGCTGATCCTGACATCTGATCAGTGTCCGTGTCTGTGGGTCGTCTTTTTCTTCCTCGGTTTGTAATATTTCTTGGTTCTTGTGTGGCAGGTGACTTTGGAGTGTCCGCTAGATTTTGTCTATGGTGTCAGGAGCTTCCGGGTCCTATTCAAGCTGCATTCAATCAGGTCCTGGGTAATTTTGTGGCTGCAGCTCCAATGACAGTTAGTTTAAGTTCAGATTTCTTGTGGCCTTCGTTTGGCCTGATTGGTTTGTCTGGGGTGACTGGTACACCCCTGATCTCAATGCTGGGGTGCAGAAGGAGCCCCCAGGCCAGAACTTGGGGCCTCTGGGTGGGGGGGGTCTTAGGGCAATGCCAAGGCATGGGGATACAGGGCCAGTGTCCACCTCACATCTGCCTGTCTCCTTTGGGCTGGGAGGGGAACAGCTCTGCTGGTGCTGGGCCCGGGGATACTGCCTAGGGGATGGGGAAGAAAACTTGGCTCCCGGATCACCCTGGGGGTTGCTCCCAGCCCCACAGGCAGGATGGGATGAGCAAGTGCAAATCCCTTCTGGCGACTGGAAACTGGCAGAGGGGGAGACGGCAGTGGGCTCTCTATTGGTGTTTGCCCACCTGGAGACAAGTTTCCAGAATGGTTTTCCGTGATCTGGCCATCTTCTTCCTGATTCTTGGCCAAGAAAGACTGGCCTTTCCCGGAATTCTTTCTGTGCTGCTTGATTCTGGGTTGGAGGCCTGGGGAGTGTCCTTTCTCAGAGGCCTGGGGGCAGTGAGGAGCCCAGGAGCCTCCCTGTGTGTTGCCCCTCCCATTCTGAGCTCCTGGGCCGAAATCCTCCTTCCTCTCACCTCTCACACCTCAGAGGCTTGTGTTTTGTGCTGTGGCTGGTTTTTTACCTGGGGAGGTGGGGAGCTGGTAGGAACAGAGCCTCTTCTCAGAATCGCTGATATTCCTGTGTCCTGTTTCACTTTGATAATCAGCTACCCTGATGTCCTTTGAGATGCCTTCTGATCAGGTAAACCAGGTGACACAGTCAAGACCGAAGGTGTGCACCTGAGTCAGGAGCGGAGGAGTCTTTGGTCCAGAGGTCTTTCTGGGTGAGGGGATCTCAGTAACCAAGAGAACGGAGCTCCAACCACGGCTCACCGAGTGCTCAGGCAGCCAAGAGAAGGGCTTGTGTGACGATAACTGTAGGTTTGCAAAATGTGAGTCAGGAGGAAGATGAGATGAAGGGGGCTTTGAACTTGCGTGTCACTTGAGGGCTGGGGACGACCACGTGTGTCTGGTGGTCAGGATTCCCTCATAGCTCAGTCATTAAAGAATCTGCCTGCAATGCAGGAGACCTAGGTTCAATTCCTGGGTCAGGAAGATTCCCTGGAGAAGGAAATGGCAACCCGCTCCAGTATTCTTGCCTGGGAAATCACATGGGCAGAGTAGCCTGGCGGGCTACAGTTCATAGGGTCACAAAGAGTAGGACGCGGCTTAGTGACTAACCATGTATGGCTGAGATGAATGAAAGGAGAATTCACTCTTTGCGCTTTGGTACCAGGTTTGTGTCACTGAGTGAAGTGGCTCCAAGCCCTCTAGGACTTAGGAACAGAGAGGCATGTACACAGGACCATCTACTAACAACACGTGGATGCTCTTGGAACAAAGTGGAATAACCGGGCACGGGAGCTCATGCCCTTAACCCTGGTGCTGCCTCCCTCTGCTGTCACTCCTTGGGGCAAGGCTGTTTCCCCACTTTAGGGGATTCATACTAATGACAAATCAGATTGCATTTCTCCAAATAGTGTTCTACACCTTTTCCTCTTTCTTCAGATTGTCAGTCCCTCATTCTCCATGGAAGCTCTGTTATCTTGCTCCCTGAGAAGAGAAGATATCCACTTGTTGCCACCCCATGTCCACCAAGCTGCCCACATGCTGTCTGTCCCCTCCAACCTCTGGTTACGGGGTGGGGTGGTACATCTCCTGCATGACAACAACCCTTCTGTCCCCATCCTCCCACCGACTCTCTGGTCCCACGGCTTGACCACTGTGGCCATGGGCTCCTCAGGTCACCTGAGTTTGCTCCAGTTGGGGTCCTCCCTGTGTCCCCTGGCGTCCCCACCCCCTGAGCTCTGGGGGGCTGTGACTCCCTTGGCCTGACTGGCCTCATCTGCTTTTCTGCCCCTTCTTTTCCCTTCAGCTCCTCCAGATCACGCTCATGTGGGTTTGGTCACAACAGCTCAGAAAGTAGCTGTTTCTAAATAAACTCCTGTGTTTAGTAGGGTGCAAAATTGTCGTTTTGAAAGTCCCTGGAAAAATGGAACTTTATTTGGTAATCATAATCCCAGAAGCACTTCTGCTCTAAAATAACAGGCTGTCTAGAAAATCGCCACGTTGCTCCTACAGCCAATGCTTGAGAATCACTCAGAATTCCTGCAGGGGTTTTAGTGGTGAACCTCGCAGCACTTGTCATGTACACTTGCTGAGATTGTCTGGTTTCAAAGCTGGGAAGGGAGCTGCAGCAGGAGGACTCAAGGCCGCCTGCTCGTCAAGTGGCTTCCCCTCCAGGGAGGTGGCTGACCAGGCTTTTCCTGCAGACGCTTGTCTCCGCAGGTGGAAGCAGGAGCAGTGCTCATTGCGCTGTGGGGAGGCTGCCCTGCGTTTGCTCCGGATGTACAATGGCAGTGGGAAATCACCTCGAGCTGCCGAGCATTTCGCTGCCAAATAGGGGTTGTTAGAGCGATGATGCTAACGAGGCTCGTGGATTCTCAGACATGACACTGTGGATCACGAGGAGGCATGTGTTTTACGGGCGGGGAGTTTTCTAGGAAAGCAAGGTCTCTTTCCTTTTCCAAGGAGGCCTGCATGCTCAGTCAGGACCGACTGACTCTTCCCCATGGACTGTAACCTGCAGACTCCTCTGTCTATGGGATTTCTCAGGCAAGAATACTAGAGTGGGTTGTCATTTCCTCCTCCAGGGGATCTTCCTGACCCAGGGATCCAAACTCAATGTCTCCTGCAGTGCAGGTGATTTCTTTACCATTTGAGCCACCTGGGAAGCCCATTCTAAGGAGGCAGGAAAAACAAGGCTGTGTGCTAGATGACATAGCTCAGCCCCACCATGCACAGACTTTATCTCTCAATAAATTCTCACTCTAGAAGAGGAGACACCTGAAAAATAATAATTTAATTAAAATATCCAAGTTTTAAAAGGGATAAATTTCAGAGGTGGCCCAAAGAGAATCACAGGTGGAACAGAGAGAGTGTGAGGATGATGGGGAAACGCCTGGCCCCTCAGGATGAAGAGGGCTGGGGAAGCTGGGAGGTGGGGGCAGTGGTGGGGCACAGACAGTGAGTCAAGCCTGCCCCAAGTCGGACCGGCTGGGATACCTCCCTCACCCGCGACCAGAGGCGTTCTTCCTCCTTGCCCTTCAGTTTCCTCATTTATAAGGCGGGTGTGTGAGCGACGGTGCCCACCTGCTGGGCTGATATGAAGATAAGTGAGTTAGTATTTGTAACTCACTTGGGAGTGGGTCAGGCAGGGGGCATTTCGTGCAGAAAGCTTGGGTTGAAACAGCCTTGGCCACACAGTTTGGACATGAGTTGCGGAGGTCTTGCAGGCCTGGGACAGGCACTCAGACTTAGACCTTATGAAAGGGAAGCCACAGGGGACTCCTCCAGTGGAGTCTTGGGTTAGCTCTGTGTTTAGAGAACCATGTGGGGGCAGGGAGGCCGAGGGGGGCTGTGGGAACTTTCCAGCCTCCCTGGGGAGAAGGCACCCTCCTCATTTAATCGAGGGTCTCCTCTTTCTGTCAATGCCCAAGTTTCCCCAAACTGCCAGTTTAAAGGATGTGTAGACGTAAATGCAATCTCATTACTGCAGCTGCAGCACCATCTCACGTGGTTTTCTGTATTTCTCTGAGCCTCTAGAGAGGAAAGCTTGCCCCAAGGCATCGTTCGCCCTGTTAGAAAACTCCAGGGGCTCAGAGTGTAACAGAGAATTCAGTCATGCCCACACTGAGACAGTACAAGGACTTCTCTTTCATAGTGACACATTTCAGCGGGAAAAATATTCCCAAAGTAGAACTTTTTTCTTAAGTAATTGTCTAATTAATTTTTAAAATAAATTCTCAAATGAGAGTCCTGGTTCTCCGGGGTCCACAAACCCTAGGTCTCAGTGTCTTTCTTTTAACAGGGACCACTTTGGAGGAAGCTTGGTATTCCCTACAAAAATTATTTCCTTCACGTGTACACCCCAGAGACATGTGTATACACAGCAGCGAGAAATTCCTTCAAGAATGTTCATGGCTGTGGCATTTGTAGTAATAGTAGCTCCTGATCGGAAATAACTCAAATGTCCGTTTCAGCAAAATGGGTTTGTTTTTGTGAGATCTGCAGGCCTGGACCTAGAGTGAACAATAGCTCCGTTCAGCAGCAGGGTGAATCACAGACTGAACGCTGAAACAAGCAAGGCAGTGCACACCAGAGAACATATACAGTGTGGTTCTGTTTATACACAGTAACAAGCCAGGCGAACAGACTGGAGGCATAAACCTGCGCTGCAGCTCCTTTTGGTGAGAAGCGGGGGTTGTCATGATCGGAAAATTGCAGGAGGAGTTTCTGGGCTCTCCGCTCCGCGAGGGGCTGGACCGAGGCGGTGGTCACCTGGGCTGCCAGTCTGTCCTTCCCTGACTCCGTCTCTCTCTGTGCCTCCCTCTGTCCTCATCCCCACCCCACACCCACATCTACATCTGCATCCATAACCACATTTTGTCTACATCCTGATCTATCTCTGTTTCTACATTTCCATCTGTATCCATATCCATGCCTATGTTTTCACTCTTCTGTGCTTTATTTCAACTTGTGTTTTAAAGATAATATCCTAGTGCTTATATGCACATTTGTAAAATTATGAAAATAAAACCTGTATATACAATGTTGGAAAATTAGAAAAAAGGTCATAATTACTGAGCTCAAAGAATACTTTAGTATAACATGATTGTTCAGTATAAATTGTCAGGTCTGAATGGTCATGCTGTTGCTGCTTCTGCTAAGTCGCTTTAGTCATGTCCGACTCTGTGCGACCCCAGAGATGGCAGCCCACCAGGCTCCCCTGTCCTGGGATTCTCCAAGCAAGAACACTGGAGTGGGTTGCCATTTCCTTCTCCAATGCATGAAAGTGACAAGTGAAAGTGAAGTCGCTCAGTCGTGTCCAACTCCTAGTGACCCCATGGACTGCAGCCCACCAGGCTCCTCCATCCATGGGATTTGCCAGGCAAGAGTACTTGTCATAATGCACCATAATTATACCAGAACTTTAGAATTATCATAATTCAGCCTTGGACTCCTTCTCCTTTATCTCTTAAATATCTCTTTTTATTTTTAAAGTAGAAAACACATTCAGTACAGTGCTGGTGACTCTATTACATGTTAAATAAATAAACTAAAAAAGTTGGAAACATGCAATGCTCAGCATCGGGTCATATGGACTCTTTCTATGTATGCAGTTACTAAGTGGCAAGTTAATGCAGAGATCTCCATTTTCTCTGGTGGCTCAGTTGATAAAAAGTCTGCCTGCAATGTGGGAGACCCAAGTTTGATCCCTGGGTGGCCAAGATCCCCTGGAGAAGGAAATGGCAACCTATTCCAGTATTCTTGCCTGGAGAATTCCATGGGCAGAGGAGCCTGGTGGGCTACAGTCCATGGGGTCACAAAGACTCAGACATGACTGAGTGACTAACACTTTCCAGTGGATACAGTGGATACATGTATACATGAATGTCTATTATGTGTACACTGTGGTAACAAGGGTTTGTGTTCTTAAGTCATAATTATTAAGATATCACAGCTGCGTGCTCCTTGAAAGTTTTGGGCTAGTCTGATATTACTTGTGATCTAGGCAAATTAATCACATCTAGAAAGGATGGGAAGTCGTGAATTTTGTGTTGTCAGTTTTACATAAGCACACACACTCACAGACACACATGAATATCATCTCCAAATATACATACACGTGATTTAAACATGAATGTTTGTCCAGGCAGGAAAAGATTTAGGCTGTGGCATAGATAATAAACCCCTAAAGTTTCTACCCAATCCATGTATGAAAATGCAGTCTTCACTCTAAAGAGCCTTTCTCTCCTAATCAGATTTATTTTGTTCAGGGCTCCATGTCTGGACCACTGTTGGTGTTATTGATCTTTTGACAGCCTTTGTGAGAGGTGGAGAATAGTATCTCACTGAGTGACTGGTTTTGTGCTTTTATTTTTTAAACATTTATTATGGAAAATTTTGATCATATACTAAAGTAAGCAGTATCATGAACCTAATTTCCCCAACACGTAGCTTCAAGGATTTTCAGCACACAGCCCGTTTTCTTTCCTGTGTGTCCCCATCTGCTTGTCGTCCTCTTCTCCAGCCCTGGTCATTGTCCTTGAGCTCGGGAACATTGTTTGTCAGCTACAGCATACGGTGCACTCCATACTGTGGTTTTTTCTGCATCATCTCCTGAGTAATCCAATATGTATTCTGGAGAAAATTCTCCAACATGAACAATGTCAAACCTACACACATTTTCAGGAAAATATAAATCAAGGAACTTTAGAAACCTCCCAAATTATGATTTCTTAAGTTTTTTCCCATTAATAGAAAGTCTTTTTAGAATTTTGTTTGGTAACTTGATTGCTAAATTCAGAATGCTGTTTGTAATTGTGTTTACACATAGTTGATATATTTTTAAAAGTTACTCTTTTCTTTCTAGGATAAAGGTAAAGCCTGCAGATTTTGCAGCATGGAAATAACAAATTATCCATGGCTCCCTTTGGAAATATCCAATGTTCTCTCTTTATTGTATTTTCCTTCAGTTTTTTTTCTGTGAATGCTGTTTACTTCGTTAAGATCAGACTACATGTTCTAATATTTTTTGAAACTTGGATAATATCCAAGTTTTTTCTTTTAAAGAAAAATGTGAGCAACCCATGATGTGCAGACCCCAGGATCTAACCTTAATTATTTAAAAATTAATTTGAGAGTAATTTACTTTAGAAAGTAAATTTTTACCCTATGAATATATCTTTCAAGTCAAAATTTCACTATGACAAAGACGTTTTTATAACTGATACCATATGTTTTTAGATGATATCCACAAGTTTCTAGATTATAACTGTAGCGTCCTAAAGCCCAATTCCTTAGACCAGCCAAGCACACTTTGTGAGACACTGCATGAGCAAACTAATAACTCATCACAGATTGATCTTTCTCTCCACCTTGAACCTGAGCTTCTCAAGTAGACTTGTTCAGATGGATAACATGGCAAAGTGCCCTGTCCTGGGGGCCAGGGGCCAGTGGAGGACAATACCAAGTGGTGATGCCCCAGCTGAGTCATGGAGGGGAGGGGAAAGTGGGTGGCGAGAGGTGGACCGGTCTGGTTGTGGTCAGCGCCTATGACCAGAACCCTCAGACAGGACAGAGGGGAGGAAGCAGGCATCAGGCACCTGCTGGCTGGGAAGGTGTCCTGCACTTTTCTCCACCCCGTCAGAGCAGCTAATGAGTGGCAAGAGAGCTTGGTGACCCCTTGCAGGGGTGGTGGGGATGTTCTCAGCAGAGAAAGATGTCTCCCAGCAGCCTGATGGTGCTGCCCTGCCCAGCCTTGGGGATGGCCAGATTCAGACCAGTCTAGGGGCAGGGCTGTGGGCAGCAGTGGAGGGGCTGGCTTCTCCATGGCCTCTTCTGCATGTCTAACTTCCCCAGAAGCTCAGGACATGAGTCTTGTCTTCAGACCTGGCCAGAGGCCTTTCTTTTGGTGGCTCATTTAAGAGAAACTTAAACTTAAACCAGGGCTTCCCTGGTGGCTCAGATGGTGAAGAATCTGCCTGCAATGCAGGAGACCTCAGTTCGATCCCTGGGTGGGGAAAATCCGGTAATCTTGCCTGGAGAATCCCATGGACAGATAAGCCTGGCAGACTATAGTCCATGGGGTCGCAAAGAGTTGGACATAACTGAGTGACTAACACTTTGACTTTTAAGAGAAACACATATCATTAGTATGTATTGGCAGATTTATCATGTTCTTTCCAAATTAAGCATGCAAACCCAGTTGGAGGAGGTCCCTGGATGTGGCCAGGATTTGAAGAGGGAGATCAGGGTAGACCTTGACCCTGGATGGCTTCCATGCTCTTTGGGGCTCCAGGTAGCAAGTGGGGGTGTGCACTCAGGTTTCTCTGCTGTATCTCCAAGCTGTACTGCCTTGGGAACAGCCTGGGGTCATGGGTGGAGTCAGGGTCCTGCTCTGTGACATGCAGGTAATTTGGTCTGTGCTGTCCCCTCCCCGCCCCCCACCCCGAGTAATGGAAAGAATCACAACTTCTTATTTGAAGATTTCATGAGGATAAAACAAGTGACATTGTTAAATTACTTGAATACTTTGACAATCAGCACACTTAGTGATTCTTTATTATGACGTAACCAGTTGACATGTATGTGTTGAGTAAGCATGCGGGACAGGAGGACATGAATCCCAGCGTACACAGCAGGTTCACATGGGAATGGGACCCGAGTCAGGGGTCTCTGAGGTCGTGGATCCACCATCAGCTATACCTCTGTGAAGGTGCGTCCTGAGCATGGTCATGTCCTGTGTGCAAAGGCACTGGCCTCGCCTCATCCCAGCACCTTATTCTTGCTTGTGGTCAGTAGGCAGGGTCCCTGAGATGTGTAATTCAACATCAGATGAGGAAAAAAAGTATAAGGACAGGCCCACTAGCTTCTGGGCTCTGCAAACAAAGGAACGCCATTACTAGACAGTGATCTTGCAACCATTTACACTGAAAAATGCACAATGTAAAGAATAAAAGCTGATATGTGCTGGAAAATCTTTCCACAGATAAATGGCGTGCTAAATTCAGGGCAAAAATGATGGACACGTGGTCTATTTCTGTGGAAAATGAAGGTAACCATTCACAGACACAAATTCTGTTGTCACAGCATTGCACTTTGAGGTGCTGTGGCTTTGTGGGGTTTGTGAGTCATCCCATGTCACACAGGACTCCACGTGGACACTGACCTGTGCAAGAAGGCTTCCGAGGTGTCGGTGCAGCTCCGTGCAGCGTCCAATCACACGTGTCCCTTGCAGAGCTCACTCTGAACGTGATAAATGAAACGCGTGGTGACCTCAGAGCCTCCACGGCTGGTGAAAATCGTGCTGGTTGAAAGTTTTGAGAAGCTCCTGAAGTGTTTTCTCAGAATTAGAATGTGAACAGGAAGGGGGATTCACCCCTGAAGTTGAGTTCTGCCCTCCTGGGCATCCTTGTGATCCAGGGCGCCTCCTTAGACAGCCTCAGCCTTGTCCAGGCACCTTTCAGAGTGAGGTCACATAGGAGCTGTCCTCCCATGTCCCACGAACAGGGATCATGGCCAGCTGTCCAGTGTGATTCCATGACACAGTTTCCTAGGAGACCCTTGTTAGTATGGAAGAACAGAGATTTTGCAAAAATGCTGATGACAACTAGAATCTTTGGAAAACAAATTTTAAATTTCTCAGAGTCGTAACTGCAGGTAGCTACATGGTAGCACTTATTCACTTCTGAGCACTTTTCTCAAGATATCATTTAGATTTGGAAAAATCACCTCCCAGAAGGGGTGCATGTGTGTGTACTAAGCTGTTTCAGCCGTGTCTGACTCTTTGCCACCCCATGGACTATAGCC
Organism: Nanger dama; assembly: GCA_917880005.1. NCBI lineage: Eukaryota > Metazoa > Chordata > Mammalia > Artiodactyla > Bovidae > Nanger > Nanger dama. The sequence continues at coordinate 4,878,672 of CAKJTW010000075.1, forward strand.
CGCCAGGCTCCTCTGTCCATGGGATCCTCCAGGCAAGAATACTGGAGTGGGTTGCCATGCCTTCCTCCAGGGAATCTTCCCAACCCAAGGACTGAAACCACATCTCTTATATCTTCTGCATTGGCAAGCAGATTCTTTATCACTAGTGCCACCTGGGAAGCTCCCCAGAAAGGGTGGACACTTTCTTTTACACTTGGGTCTGCGGCCATGATCATAAAGGCCCCACATGAACCTCTTCTTATTTGCTTTTACAACTAGGATTTTAGCAGATTTATTTCTGACTTGCGTCTTTTTAGAGGGTAAAGAAATATTTCTCAAGTGAATCTGAATCCCCACCAGTCTATTTCTAGTTCTAAAATGCTATCACACATCTTATAGATACTTAGATATACTGAAATTATTTGTCTTTCACCTTCTAACAAATGAAAGCCTAACGTGAATAGTAGAGGTTCAATAAGAATTCTCCATCCATATCTGAGGACCAGCCTTGGTGTGAAATTACTTTTCCTCTGACTGTTTCCCAGTGCAGGTCTCTCCCTCCTGCAGCTTGGCCCCTGCTCCCTCCCTTCAGCTTCGTGTGGCCAGGCAGGCAGGAGCCTGGAGACCGCAGGCAGGTGGCCGTTCACTCCTGTCTTTGGTGGTGTCCCAAACCCCATGGGGTGCAGAGCTGGTTCAGGAAACATGTGAAGCCAGCCACCCAAGTCGAATGGAAAATTTCAGGAGGGTCGAAACCCATCAGGATGGGGGCAGTGGATGGCTGAGGTCTGGGCTCAGAATCATCTCTTGGTTTACCTGTTTACCCAAAGCATTTCACCCATTCCTTCAGAAAATGAAAAAAATGGAGCACTCACACAAAAAACAAAAACCAGTTGATCTATTCGATGGCCTGGATATCACATCATCCGTTGATTTAGGACAGCCTGTGTGAGTCGTGCGACACAGTCTCATTTTTCTTCCCATTCCGTGTTCTTTGTGTCTGTTTTCAGAAACCATTAAAGTGCACATGTTTGCATGGAAGTGGAAGCCATTACAGAGCTAGAAATAGACTGAGGGTGAATATTCAGATTCATTTGAAAGGTGTTTTTTCCCAGTGAGGAGGAGACGCCTGCCTTGCCATTGCTATGCTCTGTCTCTCTGCCTAGGGATGCAGGAGGTGATGGCAGGATGTCAGCGGAGCTTTTGTGCTGGATTTCTGGTTGGCAGACAGCGCAGGTACCACATTTATTCTGACTGACCTCACCACTGGAAACGACCCAACTTAAATGTACATGGGCTCCTCGCCCTCCCCTGCCTCACTGGACCCTGGGTTAGTCCCCCTCACACCCTCTTTCCCAGTGTCTGTCTTCGCAAACAATGGTCAGATAGCTGGGGGTTGTTCTCCCTGAGGGCTTTCCCTGGGGAGCATGGTGGCCGGCAGACTGCAGGACAGCTCATCTGGGAGCGGCCTTGACCCAGAGAGGCCCTGGCATGTCCTGCTCTCCAGCGTGAGAACTGCTGTCCAACATCACAAACACACTGCGAGAAGATCTACAGCATTGACGGGCCCGGGACCAGAGGAGTCTTTGAGAAGCATCTGAAGGGGCCTACTTCCTGGAGCACAGTCTGGGGACCAGGAGGTGGTGTCAGTCTTGCCTAGTGAGCTCCGGGGCGGCCCGGAGCCTGGAAGAAGACCAGGCAGGATCTGTCCTGCTTCAAGGGGGCGCCTTTCTTATTGCTTTTCACACAGCTGGCTCCTCAATGACTAAGCTTTTCTTTGAAGAAAGGTTTGCTTGACCAAAAAAAAAAAAAGATTCTAGAAATATTTGCGGATGCTCAGGACTGAATCTCAATGTCAGCTATTTTTTCCCCTGGCTTTGCTGCTCCTCAGACTTTCTTATGGTATTTTGGAATGAAACCACAGATTCAGACTCCAGTATGAAATCCCAAAGCCAACATCGTCTGATATTTTTTTCCCACAAGTGCGTTAGAACCACAGGGAATGAAAGGACCCCCTCTTAGCAGATCAACGAAGCAGCGGGACAAAATGTGAGGAGATGAAGGTTGCTCTGGTGATTGGGGGGTCAGTGCTATGGGCACCAGTCCGCCCTGGGCAGAGCCCAGGATGCGTGATTCCCTGCAAGGGGCACCTGCGGGCACAGGAGCCATGGGCCAACGCTTGCTCCAGGCAGATGCACTTCTGCACAAACGCATCTCTGTCTCCCAACAAGGAGGGCATATGGAACATGATGACATTTAATCAGGCCTGAGAAGGCAGTCAAGTGTGGAATTAGAATATCAGCCTAAAACCTTACGTTAGTATTACATTACGCTAAATTTCCAGACCAAATACATGCATTAGTAGGCATATGTGTGTGTTAGTCTCTCAGTCGTGTCCAACTCTTTGAGACCCCATGGACTGTGGCCTGCCATGCTCCTCCATCTGTGGGATTTTCCAGCAAGAATATTGAAGTGGATTGCCATTTCCTTCTCCAGGAGATCTTCTCGGCTTAAGGACTGAACCCAGGTCTCCTGCATTGCAAGCAGACTCTTTACTGTCTGAGCTACCAGGGAAACCCATTGTAGGCATAGATCTAAACTACTAGTTGAATTTTGCACTAGGAAAGCCAACAACATCTGGTCAGTGTGCCTCCCCAGGACCTCCACCTGCCCCGATCCTGACTGTCCTCTTGGCCTGAATGCCCCCAGAAGTCCACTCCCTGGGCTTGGTAGTTAAGAAAACTCATGCTAGAAAAATCTGTTCTTTTCCTTTGTGCTAGTTGCTCAGTCCTGTCTGACTCTGTGTGACTCCATGGACTGTAGCCCACCATGTTCCTCTGGCCATGGGATTCTCCAGGCAAGAATACTGGAGTGGGTTGCCATTCCCTTCCCTGGGGAATCTTCCCAACCCAGGGATCAAACCTGGGTCTCCTGCATTGCAGGCAGATTCTTTATCATCTGAGTCATCTTTTTCTTTACTTTTCTAAATTTTTTTTTGTTTTTAATTTCTTACTCTATAACTTGCTCTGGGCAAATGCTCTCATCAGGCTGTGGGGTACATTCAAAATGAGCAGCAGGAATGACAACTTATCTTTATTTCAACATGGAAATGTGGTTTCTCCAGATGTTTCTAATGTTCCAAATGGGGATTTTCAAAGAAGAGTATTACACTGAGGCCTCCAGCCTGAGAGACTTCTCACAGTGACCATGCTTCTGTAACACACACAAACTCACACTCACACACACACACCCCCAGAAGTGCAGATGGTGACTTAGTCTGTGACAAGATAGTGACAAGTCATCACAAGTAAAGATGACTTGAGGGGAGAGGCGCTGTTTCTTCCTGGATGTAGTCAGACTAGACACTGAGCAGCTGCCTTCTTTGAAGAACCATGAAGTGCATGAAAGAGCCTTAAACAATCCAGACCATCTAGTGGTGGGTGAATCATCTCCAGAGCTGGTTTCCCAGACCACAAAGCCAGGGAGGTGACCTGGGGAGACGTCGAGAGCTCACATCATAGGAAAAACCATATATGGCTGCAGCCTGCAGTGTCCATGGGAGAGCGAGCGAGCAGACAGACAGAGAGACAGGGCAGGCGCGCAGTGAAGGAAACATAGCTTCTGTGAGAGTCGATGAATTTGTCGGTGGGGGAGATGTGGAAATGGTGGCCGGAGCACGAGGGTTCAGAAAATGCTCTCGTCTCGACAGCTGGCCTCACTGCCGCACGGGGAGACGGCTGTTGCTTACACATTGACGCATGTGTGTGCTGTTTCAGCTGCAAGGTGTCTCAGAGTACCGTTCAGGGCTTACAATAAGCTATTCCCACAGTCACCAGATGACGTCTACCTTGGGATGAAATCCTTCATTCAGTAACATCTTTCTGCTCGTCTCTTAGGCCCAGCCTGCTGGGAGATGAAACTGTGATTCCAGTGTCGACTGTTAAAGAATTCACCATCCGGAGAGGAGACGGTTACAGAGGCAACAGCTGTCACGTGAATGGTGTGCCCTGTGCGTGGGTAAGAACCAAGGGGCAGGTCTGGGAGAGTGGGAGGGAGCTCCTTGCAGGAGGCAGGGCTTGAACTGAGGTTCCAAGATCCTGTAGAAGTCAGCCAGACAGACCCAAAAGAGAAGGGGTGCCAGAGGTGGGCGGGGTGCGATGTCCTGCAGGTTAGTTTGTTGAGGAAACTACCAGCTGTTCAACATTTCTGGAGTGCACACAAAGATAAACTCAATCACGTATTTACTGAGAATCAATACAAGCCTATGGGTTTGGGTCTCAGCTTGTGCAGAGGTCGCCTTTGGTGTGCTGCGCTGAGAAAACACATTCGCGGTCATGACTATGTTTTGCTCTATCAGAGGAAGACGAGAAAGCTCTCTGCTGCCCTTTCTCGACTGTGAGAAGGGTGGGCTATGTCCGTGGAAGCACAGCAAAGACTCAGTCTCTCACCCAGTAGACTCGTTTGTCCCTGGAGTCGGGCCAGTGGATTGGCACTGTTCTCATACTCATTTTCCTGGTTCATCAGACTGGAGCCTAAAGCCACAGCCATATTAGGTATTCCCGTATAGAGAGACCCACATTTGGGCCGTAATTATTTTAACATCGCTACACAACCCCTACTGCAGACATTTTCTGGATTTTCTAAGACTCACTGATGTTAGGGGACAGGGTCTGCTAACCTTTCTCCCTGTGTTAGTCACTAAATCTTGTCCGAGTCTTTGTGGCCCTTGGACTGTAGCCTGCCAGGCTCCTCTGTTCATGGGATTCTCAGGTAAGAATACTGGAGAATTGCCATACCCTTCTCCAGGGGATCTTCCTGACCCAGGAACTGAACCCTGGTTTACCTGAATTGCAGCAGGTAATTTACCACCTGAGTCCACCAATCAGAACATAAATAGCCCATCAGGAAACATTATCCAATACAACTGATGAATTGGCCATGGTGTTTTGTGGAAGAAATGTCAATTTCTGAATCCTTTATTTAGTAAAAGTTACAAGTGATGGCAAATGAATTCAACAGCAGTTCCTCACAGCTTCAGAGTCTTCCTTGATGAATATGGTCCTATGGTTACTGTATATGAAAAGCCCATTTGGCCAACAAGAAACAGGACTGATGTGCTGATATGGTTACTGAGTTTTTCTTTCATCTGATGTCTTCTATGGATTCAGCTGGGGTTTGAATTCCACTGCGTTGTGCTTGGTGGGATTCACAATTGCTGGGAAAGATTGAGGGTGGAAGGAGAAGAGGGCAACAGAGGAGGAGGTGGTTGGATACCATCATTGACTAAATGGATATGGGTTTGAGCAAACTCCAGGAGATAGTAAAGGTCAGGGAAGCCAGGCGTGCTGCAGTCCATGGGGTCACAAAGAGACTTGAATCAGTGACTGAACAATGACAACAACAGTTGATCATGTTGAGCATTGGCAATCTCAGTTTCAAAGCCAGGAATACTTTCATTTTATTTTTTTACAAATTTATTTTATTGAAGTATAGTTGATCTGAGCTTTCCTGGTGGGTCAGATGGTGAGGAATCCACCTGCCACTCGAATCAGTGACTGAACAATGACAACAACAACAATTGATCATGTTGAGCATTGGCAATCTCAGTCTCAAAGCCAAGAATATTTTCATTTTATTTTTACTAATTTTTTTTACAAATTTATTTTATTGAAGTATAGTTGATCTGAGCTTTCCTGGTGGCTCAGATGGTAAAGAATCCACCTGCCAATGCAGAAAACCAGGGTTTGATCCTTGGGTCCAGAAGATTTTTGGAGAAATGAATGGCTACCCACCCAGTTTTCTTGCCTAGAGATATCTATGGACAGAAGAGTCCATGGGGGTCACAAAGAGTCGGACAAGACTGAGCAGCTAACAGTTTCAACTTTTAATAGTCGATTTACAATATTGCTTTAATTTCTACTGTGCAGCAAAGTGATTCCATATATGTATATATATTTCATATTATTTTCTTTATTTTTAGCTTTTTACGGGAAAGAGAGTAAAACAGAGACCTGAATAGGTGTGAGTCATGTTGTCTGTCTTCTCTTTTGTGAGCAATAAGGATTAGTGGTTGGCACTTCACTGGACTAACTGGGTTAGCTTCTAGGAAAAAGCCAGAAAGGACACCAAGGAGGATCATCCATCAACCCCACATGGCTTTGCTTCCTTCTTTCAGCTCAGCTGCACTGGTGAAGGGCAGAAGAGAAGCTTGGGGTAAAGCCTGTGGCCCGTGGGGGACTTGTCATCCATCCCAGGAAAGCAGGGGTCCAGCCCCCATCCCGGACTTCTGGAGTGGGTTTGCTGACGACTTTCTGATCTCGTGGGGTCATCACTGGTGTCGTGACAGCCACACACTGACTGAAGGGTCGGGGGTGTCCTGCTCACTTGCTGCCCTTGTGCAACATCCAGTTGGGGGTGTATAAGGGTGGAATTCACACATTCCACCCTTTCTCAACTTTGCTTCAAGATACTTCTCTGCTGCACATCATTTTAATCCTCCTGATGGAATGAAAATTACTTTGGTTTTAGAAATCACTTTATCTTTGATATAGACCCAGAAAACAGGTATAGAACACAGAGAGGAAACGTGGTCACAACATGGGATATGAAGCATCTGTCCTGGACTTTTCAAAGTGTTTCTTTTCTGATTTCAGAAGTGAGATACTCTAATTTAAATGTGCACTTTGTATAAACTCATTTTACAGAAGGTGAAAAAAATTTCAAAGTTCTTGACCAACTCATTGGATGGAGAGCTTTTTGTATATTTTTATGGTTTGTGAGTCTGAGAAATATCCTTCTGATTTCTCAGGTTCTTGCATTGTTCTGGGTGAGACAGCTTGTGGGCTGCTGGGGGCAGATTCTGACCTGTGATGACCACATGGTGAATGCTCACATCACACCAATCTCAGGTGGTCTTGTTAACTGCCCAGAGCAGGGAAGGGAGGCTGCTGAAAGGGAGGGAGCATCTCTTTCTAATAGACAAGGATAGAATCACTTTCTCATTGGAGAAAAATTATGTTTTCAGCTTTCTCCTGAGAACTGTTGTTTATAGATTGAAAACCAAGTTCAGTTTGAAGGAAAAAGTGTGCTGATCCCTGCTATGTGAGACACTACGGCCTGCACTCCTCACCCACCGCGTCAAGAACTGTCCTCACTGTGGCTGAGGGAGGGGGAGCACTAGGCCGGCTTGGGTTGGGCGTTGAGCCCGATAAGCCAGGGAGCCAGAGTCCCGCATGCCTACCCCCCGCCTCCGTGCTAGGACCGCAGACCAGAACTGCCTAGGTTACAACGGAGCTGCAGCCATCGGTTCCTTTAAAAAGTCGTGTCACTGATGTTTGTGTTGCAGGATGGCAGTTTTGCAGGATAAGTGAAAATGCTGCCCCTTCCTTGTTTAAGATCTGAAGTTGAAAAAGGAGAGTGGCTGCCTTTAAGGTCGATCAGGACACCTCCCTGGAAAGGCACCTGGGCTCTTTCGTGTTGGCAGGAGTAGAGGACCAGGCTGATGCCCTGGGGAGGACGCTCCCGTCCTGGGTCCAACCGGCACCCTGGCAGCGGCTCCATCCTGAAGGCCTCCAGATTTTCCTAAATTGTAAAAACCTAAAAGTTACATTTCAAAATCGTCTTTTCTCCTAATTCTTTTTATTGCCTTTTTATTGCCTCAGGAAAGCAGTAATACAAAGACCCTTTTACGTCTTTGGTTGAAAGCACAGAATCCAAAAAGGGCTTGTCTGGCTGGGTTCATGGAGGGAAATCCTCTGATCAGCATTCGTCCCACAGTGGGAGCCCGATTACGGCAGACGGGCCCATTCAGGCTAGCTTACAAACTCAAGAAAATGACTTTAAAATTGTGGCATATGAGCCAAACGCCTGGATTCTCACTCAGTTTCATTTATTACGCATTATAAAGAAATCTTTGTAGCTAAGGCCTCTATCATTTTCTTTCTCTTTTGTCCTGTAAAGTTGTTTTTATTGTGCTAAGAAGCTCCACCCCTACCAACCTGAATTTTATACGATTTCAGCTTAGTATCTATTGTACTATATATTAATATATAATATCTTTAAATACTATGTATATATAATGTACTTTTCAGCTGAATTTCAAACTTTCTGAAAGCTGCTGTGCTATAAAGAAATTGTAAAGAATTTGGAATCATTCAGAACAAGTGTGTGCTGTTTCCTTTCCATTCTTTCACTGGGGGATGGTCTGCTCTAACAGTCCCTTCCATCAAGAGCCTGGGACTTGCTCAGCAAGCAGTGGGGTGCGATGAACCGGAGTGAGCAAGAGAACGATCCTGAACTTGTGCACAAGTCCTAACTCTCATCCCATCACAAAATGCAGGGGCTCAGCCTCTATCCCCCTCCCCTCCTGAGACCCTGCCCTCTGCAGGGTCTCAGGACCCTGACCAGCTGTACTAGCCTTATTTGGGAGCTTGGGAAACATGTAAGACCTTAGGTCCCCTGCCAACCTTCTAAATTCGGGGGACAATCTGTGTTTCCACCAGTCTTTTGCTGATTCTGTGCTTAGTCACTAAATTGTATCTGACTCTTGGTGACACCATGGACTATAGCCCACTAGGCTCTTTTGTTCATGGGATTTCCCAGGCAAGAATACTGGAGTGGGTTGATGTTTACTCCTCCAGGGGGTCCTCCCATGATTTCAATGCTCTTTCAAACCGAGAGCCAGTAAGCAGCCGCTAAGTAGCAGTGCTCTCCGTGGCCCTGGGACCCATTCTTCTCCATCCATCTTACCCCCGATGCTGGAGATACTCCACTGGGCCTCTCACCTGTCTTTGTGTCTGTCTTCAGGACACGTGGAGGTTGGAAGGGCCTCTGGTCCCCCAGGGCTGCTGTAGGTCCAGCCATCATCCTCTCTTTCCACAGGAGACAGGAAGGGGGACTATGGTCAGTGTGCTTCAGAGGGGACCAGGTGTGCATTTGGGCTTGGACTCAGAAGATTGCTTTTATCTATAGCACATATAACTTGTGGTGATGACCAGACCTGGTGAGCAAGTCCTGAAGCACAGCCAGGAGGAGAGCAGGACCTCAAAGCTCCACAGGCACACAGACACCAAAGTGACCTCACTGCCTCCACCTGGGTCAGACCACGGCATCTATCCCCTGTCCGGGGTGGCAGGTAGACCTCCCAGTGACCACCCAAAGCTCGAGTTAAGCAAGACGGGACTCACTGCACCTGGTCAATGGTCACCCTGACAAAGACGCCCGCCCTAGGCCAGTGTAGCATCTCATGATGCTTTATGGCATTTTGTATTGTGTGCGTGTGTGTGCGCGTGTGCAAGTCATACGGTTGTGTGCAACTCCACGTACTATAGTCCACTAGGCTCCTCTATCTGTGGAATTCCTGAGGCAAGAATGCTGGTGTGGGTAACCATTTTCTTCTCTGTGACATTCCCCAAATCTGGCATTGGTTCTTACCTTCAGGTAGTTTCTGCTGAATTTGCCCCATTATAATTCACTGCTTTACTTCCTTTAGACCTATAGGCTTAAGATGTGGTGGTCTGTATTATATTTTGTTTTGACAAACATGGTTTTAAAATAAATTTACTCCATAAAATAAGAGAACACAAAGTGATCAGTATATGGTCAATAATGTGAAATTTATCCTTCAAATGGTACTTAATGTAAGAAATAGGCACAAAAGATTACTGCTTCCTGTGAAAGGGTATATGGAATAATGTTCTGAGCCCTTGCATATGGAAGATGCTCTTCATAGCTCCTTCATTTGTGATTGTTTGTCTGGGTGTAAAATTCTAGATTGGAGATAGTTTTCTTTTGATTTTGAAGTCACTGTTCCTTTATCTTCAAATGTCCAGTATTGTTGAATGTCTAAAGCCATTTTGATTCCATGTTCTTTATATGTGACTTAAGAAAAAAAATCTCTTCAAAGTTAAAAAAAAATAAGGAATTCTTCATTATACACACAGCTGACCCTTGAGCAACACAGGTATGGGTGAGGGGTGCCAAACTGCCCACAGATGAAAATCTGTGTATAACTTACAGGTGACCCCAGTGTCTGTGGATTCAACCAGTCATGGACTGTGAAGTGCCACAGGTGTGTAGTAAAAACAATCCATTTATAAATGGACCCATGCAATTCAAACCTGTGTTGTTCAAGGATCAGCTGATTATTATTATATATTCCTTATTCAGTGATAGACTTAGGGAGTAAAATGATCCTCAGTTTAATTGTCTGTCATCCTTTTATTGTGTTTTGGATGAGTTTGGCTATTATGGGGAAAAACACATTTAACAGAGAAAAGAATTACTTGCCATCAGTTCATAAAAAATTATTTTCTCCTAAGAGTGCCTATTTGAAATTTTATATAAGGATTAGTATGTAATACATAATTAAATTAAAACAACATAGCAAAAGTAACCTAGGACCTAGAGAAAAAATACATCAATTGATTTCCACTTGGCAGGATGTCAAATGTCTGTAAAAGATACAAGGTAATTGGGCAGGAGAAGCCTGTGCAGTTGCTCCCCAAGCTGGCTGTGAGCATTGTTAGAGGAGTCTCACAGTACTCAGGTGGGAGCCCACCGGAGGGCCAAGGGAGCAGTCCAGGCTGGACCTGCCCCATCAGCCTTGCCAGTGTGGGTGGTTTTCTCCCTTTGGGCTGAAATCACATTTAAGTTTCTCTGCAGAGAGCAAGGTCCAGTCTTGCAGTGGGAGTGGAAGCAGCTGGTGTCTGTTTTGCTGTTCAGTTGCTAAGTTGCGTCTGACTTTTGCAGCCCCACGGACTGCAGCATGCCAGGCTTCCCTGTCCTTCACTATCTCCCAAAGTTTGCTCAAACTCAAGTCTATTGAGTCGATAATGCCATCCAGCCATCTCATCCTCTGTTACCCCTTTCTCCTCCTGCCCTCTATCTTTCCCAGCATCGGGGTCTTTCCCAGTGAGTTGGCACTTTGCATCAGGTGGCCCGGAGGAGAGGAGCCGCTTCATTGGACATCTGTGTGGTCTTGTCTTTACCACTCTCAGCTTGCCTGGGGAGTGGATGGAGCTGGGAGCTGAGTGTGGTCACAGCCTGGCACCCTGGGGTGATGTTCAAGGATCAGCCTAATACCTGGGAGCCAGCTAGAAATGCAGACTCCCAGGCCCTGCCCCACCCCAGACCCCAGGATGATCACAGCTCATGGAGATCTGAGAGGTGGGGGCTGTGAGGACCTTAGCCTCTTTCACTGTTCTTTTGCCAAGTCTGAATAAAAAACTCATGCATCACAGGAGAGCTCCAACTCTGCTCATTTGAGTGTCTACAGGCAGAAGCTGGAACTCAGGAGAAATATGATGCTCATTCATTGTCTTTGTTAGAAGAATGTCTCCCTATTTCACTTTGCCTGAGTCTTTCTTCCCGCTTTCTACAACCAGCTCTTGCTACCTGCTGATTCTCAGAAGCAGAAGTCCTTCCCTGGGAGGGGTGGGGGCAAGTTCCAGCCCAGAACAAATCCCAGGAGGAGGTCATCCATCCTTCTCCCCATCCTGATTGTCCCCTGACATTGTCTAAGAAAACTAGTTATTGATAACTCACAGATCATCTCCCAAACAACTGGCAGAGTGGGTCATAAGCAGAAGAGCCTACCTCAGTGAGCGAGTGCACAGGCTGTACCAGTGCACCGGCTCCCGGAGGCAGCAGCCTTCCCACTCACGGCTATAAATACCCTGCCGGCCTCTCTGGGGTCCCAGGCCAGGGATGCGGGGCCGTTTCCTCTGCTGATCGCTCATTGTCTGGGGTCTGGCTGGGGGCCAGGGCGGAAGGCCTGCCAGGCTCACTGCTTTTTCCGTGCACGCCGTCCACAGGGTAATGATTACTTCCTGGAGGCCCGAGGGGCCGGCCCTCACTTAGCCCAGAGCTCAGGCCCTGTGGTTGTGGACACGTACTTCTACCAATGCAAATGAAACAAGAGGATTTTCCCCTCCGTCTGTGTCTGTCTCAGGTGAGGGGAGTCTTTCTGCTCTCCATCTGCCCCCGGTGGGAAGATAAGAAGGAGAGAAAAGCCGTCTCACTCAAGAATCCTTGCTCCCCGTGATGACAGGACACTCATTCTTAAGTGAGTTTTGCTCAGAACACTTCCCGTATCTAAACTAGGAGCAACTCCTTGGAAGTGGATGTCAGCCAGGAAGCCTTCGACTTTTCACAATTATAATTGCCTCATTACCCTGGAGTGTCCACATTTTAGTGGTGAAAGAAAGGATGTTTGCCTTGGAAGCCTTGTTGTCTCTGGAGATAAAAGCCGGGTGAGGAGTGTGGGTGTGAGAGGGAGCCGTAGTGGCCTTCAGAAGATGAAGTGTTAACGGCCCTGAGGATGGAGACCAGCTGCCTTCCAGCTTGCCGGGTGGGGGGGGGGGGAGGAAATGGCTGTGGCCCCAGGAGGGCGCAGGGGAGCCTGGGGAGTGGGCCCTGCCAGGCGGCCCTGCAGGAAGTGGGGCCAACAGGGCTTCTCCAGCCGAGTTGGGAAATGCCTCTGGAGATTGTTGGATGTGATTGTGTAATCCTGAGCTCAGTCCTGCTCTGTGTGATCTAGGAGTGCATCCTCTTGGGCTTCCAGAGGCCTCTGCCTGCCCTGTGCCTGGGACGCGGGTGCCCATGACCCGGGTGCTCCAGGGCCCTTCCTTCCAAGGGCAGCGGAAGAAGCAGATCTGGAAAGCCGCAGAATTTGGGTATGGATTTCAGTTCTGCAGCTCGTGGCCTCTGCTGCCCTGGTTCCGTTTTCTAAACTCGGAGTTTAATGTTTGTAGCCATAAAAGACCAGCTGCGCAGAGACACTGTGGCCACTGGAGGTGACCAGATGAGGGATACCTGACCAGGGAGCAGGTTTGGCTGGGTGTGGAGTGAGAGCACCGCGGATACCATGCCCAGGACTATCGGGCCGCGGTTGTGACCCTGCGGGTCTTGTCCTCCTTGCAACTTCAGGAAATGGGGTGCTGAGGGTTGGGTTGCAGAAGGACATAAAGCCAATAATACAAACATATAAGCTGAAAATAAAAGCTGGGACGACTCCTACTGTGCCACTCTGTCTCATACTATAAGGAACAAGGATGGATCCTGAGTAGGTTCTTTAGAACACATCTTGATGATTAAAACCATAGTTTTCAAAGCTCAGATTCTCAGAAAGTCCATCAAACCTGGTCCTGGTGCACTTGCCCCTTATCCCCTCTTTGAAGCATCTGCCCTGTTGGCGGGAGGCTGGCATCACTAAGTTAGGAGACTTACCAGCACATTTGCCTAGAGGATCTCTCAAAAATTATCAAGACTTTTTGCAGTAAAGGGAAATATGTTAAATGTATTTTAGGTCTGCAGGCCATTTCCACCAATTTCTATTATTTTAATTCACTTATTCATTCAACAAACATGCATTAATATCTGTGTTCTAGATGATGTACTGGCTTCTGTGAGTTTATTTTAAGGTGCTCTGTCTAGCCAGGGAAAAAGGTTTCAAGAAACCGCCCTTCAGGGAGATAAGCACCACACTGTAAATGATGTAACTCTTTCAGAAAGATCGAATTTGGGGACGTATTCAAAGTATGTGACATCTAAGCCAGGTCTTATGTATTACAGGATGTGCAAAGACCTCATAAAAAAGCTGAAAATTCTAAAAATTACTGAGTTATACCTATAGAAAATCTCAATATCTAATTGATGTATTGTACTTCAAACTCATGACATTAATGAAAGTAGAATATTCAAATCATGAATGCAATGAAAATTGTGAGGACAAAGCAGAAATATACATTTTCTACGTACTGCAAAAAATATATAATATTGCAAAAATATTTTCACTAATTCTTCACTAGGAATTAAACGAATGAACAGATTTTCCCCTTAGAATATAATGTTTGTGTTTTGAACACCAGGAAATGAGATGCCTGCAGATCTACAGATGAGGAAAGGAAAGGGAGCCATGTGGTTCTGGGAGGACCAACCAGAAGGCCACAGTGAGGCTTCCTGCCTCACTTACACGTGTCCTCATGAGATATTTCTACTTACTACCTGGCCTGCAAGCTTCTGGGCATCATTTATATACCTTATACACGAACTAAAGCAGTCTTTTCTTGACTTTAGAATGCCCCAGACAAGACATCAGTCATCTCTGTTACATTTATAAATTGCTCTTCAAATAATTTTGCTTTTGAGAGCTATGTCCTGAGATACGAAAAATTAAACAGAATATGAAATTGAGGGGTTTCTTAGTCGACACACTCCTTTTTATATGTCAGAAAAGTCTTAAATGTAACACACATTGGGATGTGTCTGAGCATCTAGGGGATATGTTGGTATTGCTAATATCTTTGAGATACTGGTTCTGGCTTTTGTTTGTATCACAAGGACATTAGAAGGAAAAATAATTCTTTGAGTTCTGAGCAAACCAGAGAGAAGTGATTAATGGTGGCAGGAACTCTGCTCAACATGGGTCTGAGTCTGGATTTAAATACATAGTGAGGCGACTGTCACAGTGCTTGTGACGCTGGTTTAGCATTCTGATGTTTGAGTCCGTCCACTGTGTTTGGGGAGTGTGTGCTTGTAGGTGGGCTGGCCAGTCTTGCCCTGTTGGAATAGGTCACAGTGGGTTTGAGTGGGGGACCTCTTCAAAATACCATAAAAAGAAACCCCAACCTCCTTTTTCTTAGCCATGCACCTGTCAGACTGCTGATTATCTTAACCCACTAGATGTGGGGCTTTCTTTGAATGACTTAATTTTCCAAACTGTGTATTTATAATAAGTCTACTACTATAAATAAATCTTTTCCCTGATCTTTTCATGCAGATGCTCTATTTTTCTTCTTATATATCATTAATGACATTTCTTTTAAAGTTCTTAAACTGTGCTGGTGGCAGACATTAGTTAACAAGTGAGTGTAATTTGATTTCACAAAGCCAACACAATCAACTCATCAAACACAAAAAGTTTTGAAAGATATTCTTGACTATCAATAAGGTGAATATTCTCAGCACTCAGAAAGTGTGATTTTTGTTAAAGAGGCATGCTAACAAACTCCCAGTAAGATGTTGTCTTTCTGAATGTAACAGTATTATCTTAAGAGTAAAAAAAAATTACTGGCTTAACATATAAACTAAGTTGATATTCATAATGAACACCACCCACTTTCTCTCTTATTAACAAAAGAAGCAGCTCTTTATATAGTTGTTTGAACTAATCATGAAGTAAATAAAGTTTCTGAGAGCATACAAACAATAGATTTTTAAATCAAAAATGTTTATTGTAAAAAGAACCTTGAAAACTGTTTTTTTTTTTTAAAGAAATGTAAATTTCACAAGTCTTCAGGTTGTTTATAGGCATTGGCTATAGACAACTTTTCACTTTCATACAAAACTCATTCAATCATATAAAAATAAACACAAATTTACATGGACTCATCAACTATACAGTTAACTAAAAAGACAGCTAGAAGGGGTGCAGTTGTGGATTGCATTTGTTGTATGCATTTAAAGTTGTTTAAGTACATCACAGAGTTTCTAAAAATCCTTTGTTGCACTTATTCCCATCTTTAGTTGATTTTAGAAAATCATTAAAAATCTTTTAAAACATAAGACATGGAGCATGGACCAGGAATGTTCAAAATAGTCTTTCCCGACTCCTGAAGGCACATAATATTTATTGGCCAAAAAGAAGAAAAAAACACTTTTAATACATTCTCTTGTGTTTTTCCTTCTTGTTCTTTCTCTCTTTCCTTCTCCTTCTCTCCCTCAAAAACAAAGTTTAAGTACGACAGGTAACAAAGCAGGCTTCAGTTCAAGGATGGTGACCAGACATGACACATGTAACAAAGTGAACTTGGGATACTTTATAAGGCACCTGAGATAGTGTCTGGCAGATTCTTGTCCTATAGGAAAATCTGTTACAAATCCCGTACAAGGCAACACTGTTCTTTTCAGTTGAAATGCTTTGGCAGCAAAGTAAATCTTTGCATTCTTTCTTAGTAAGGAAAGATGCAATGTGCTTTTGCTTCATCTCAGAAGAGCAAGATTCTTGTCTTTTATCCTCTCCATCTAACGATCAGTAAATATATGGTCATTTTAAACTTCACATGGAAAGGATTAATCTGATGCACATGGCATCCCCTGCCTGGCAGCTGTGTGTGTGTGTGTGTGTGTGTGTGTGTGTGTGTGTGTGTGTGTCTATACATATTATTTGGGTTTGTCAGCACAAGACAAATGCCTTAGGACTTTTACTTGTCCCTCAAAGGTGGAGTGACAAGTAAAATGAGTGACAAGTGAACAAGAAAGGCGTCTGCCCGAGTAAACAGGGGGCTGTGTCACTAGTGTGCCGCACAGCAGCCAGACTCCTCGTGCTTGTGCAGGAGGGACATCCGTGAGAAGGTTTTGGAGCAACTCTTGCACTGGTATTTCTTGACGTCCGAGTGCGTCTGCAGGTGAGCCCTCAGATTGGACCTGTCTGCGAAGGCCCTGCTGCAGTGAGAACAGGAAAAGGCTTCTCCCCTGGTGGGTGGGGTGGGGTGGGGAGAAAGAAAGATGGTCAGTGTTTTCAGAGGAAATGCAAATCCAGAGAGGCTTACAGCAATCTTCACACTTTGCCAAAAGCATGAGAAGGAGCAAAACTTGATTCAAATCCCCCTTAATCGATATTTGTTTCAATGTCTAGCCCTTTAAGACAAATGTGAAAGTTGCACTTAAAAAAATCAAATTTAAAAATTAAAAAAATATATAATTGCTGCTGCCAGTCCTAGAGAAATAATTCCTGTCGTCCTAGGACTTGGCTTGTTCAAGCTCTCTTCTTCGGCAGGTGCAGCTAACGGCCAGCTCCTCCCCAGGTTTCCCAACAGTTCCCCTTTTCCCTCCTTCTGTATTATGACTAAGCCTGGGTGAGTGCCCCCGCTCCTGGCAGGGTGATTTTGTGCTAGGAATAGAAAACTCAGCAGTAAAAACAAAACAAAAGCAAACAACGGAAAGCAAATTCAGCTCTCACTATCCAACTTGCTGTGGGTGAGAAACAGCATAGCAAGAATGTAGCTAACGAAAACCCAAGAACCAAAAACTTCATCGGTCTGTCTGCCTAATCAATTGATTGGGAGAACAACATCTGTGTTTGCTAATCATTGGGAGACATTTCACAGAACACACGTCCAAGCACATCTCTCCAGATTTGCTAACTGATCTTTGAGACCAAACCTCCTGAATCTAACTTTCCAAAGTCTAAATGGTGTTTGCAGTCTCGGGAGCAGAGGCTGTGAGCAAGCAGTGGAGCCCTTTGTGCTCTGACGACTTTTTGAGTCGTCAGGAAGTAGCTAAAACCGAACATCCATCATCAAAAGTACTGTGTCACCACTTAAGGCAAATCGACAGCCAGCCCAGAGCTTCCTTCTGCTGGATGCCGACACTCTGACTATGTGTTTCTCTTACCAGTGTGAGTTCTGATGTGTCCTTGCAGTAACCAGGGTCTGGAAAACGCCTTGCCGCAGATCTTGCAGACACAAGGTAAGGTGTGCGTCCGAATGTGCATCTTGAGGGCGCCCAGGCTCACGTATTCCTTGTCACAGTACTTACAGCTGAAGGATTTCCTGGACTGGGCGTCACAGTGCAGCTGCCTGTGTTTGCCCAGCCCTGAGAAGGTCGAATAGGTTTTATTGCATAAACTGCACTGAAACTTTTCAGCTTCGATGGCGTGGGGGTCTGAAAGCTTGGGCTGTAGCCTTTCTTCTTCGTCGCTAATGGGGCTCTCGGAGCCGCTGTGGTCCTTGGATGAGGTGTCGGACGGAGGAGGGGGACTCACGCGCCCCAGGGATGCGGGGTATCCGGACAGAGGGGAGAGGCCGGCGGGCAGCGGGGTGTGGAAGGGAGAGGCGGTGGTCCACACGGCGATCGGGCTGTAGGCTCCCGACCTGAGGACCTCTGGCTGCGGGATGACAGGCACGGGGTAGCCCTCGTAGAGACACGGGGAGATAATCACTGCGGAGAGAGGAGAGGAGCGGGGCGTGAGACAGAGGGCACCGTGAAAGCGCAGTGCCAGGCTGCCTGCGCAGGGAACGAGGAGACAGACTCCCCTGGAGCAGGCAGGCGCTGGGAGGACATTAGTTTTCCGCCGCTGCTGCTCGGGGTCACTGCGCTTAAGGTTCGTTTGTGCAGTCCACCCCCCACCCCCGGCCCCGCACATGAGCGAGTGTGGGGGCTGCCCGGAACAGCGCGCGCAGGGGGAAACCTACCCACTCTCTAAAGATACAGAAAAGTTCTCTTCCATCTTATGCGTGGGGTACTTGCTTGGCTCACGCCGGTAAGTACAAGGATTGGCGTAAATCAAGCCGCTTTCTGGAGGAAAGGAGCCTTATTACATGAAAAGGGCAATAATTCAACGTTCACGCACTGCCTCACCCAGCCTCCACGTCCTCATTATGCAAGTATGTACACGCTGCGGAACGTGACGTCGCAAGAGCCCAGGGAAGATCTCCTCGCCAGCTCAGAGTGTGGAAGTTTTGAATTAAACCCGAGCCCGAACGATCTGAGGAAGGACCGTTCTTTCAGGAGCAGACAGCCTGGGTGTCCAGCTCTTTCGTATCAAAGTCGAGCGGCGGCACACCCCTGTCGTTACCTATTTACAGACTGAGATGCGGACATCTGCCTCCCCTACCCCCCTTACCTGTGTGTGTGTCCAGCTCGCTGTAGTTGGGCTTCTTGGAGGCGTTGAAATGCTTCTTGACCAGGAAGGAGCGCGGCATCCTGGCGGCGGCGCGGGGCGCGGGGCGCGCGGTCCTACAGCATCTCTGCCCCGCAGGTGCGCGCGCGGCGCCGCCAGGTCGCGGGCTCCTCGCGGACTGAGCCCGCGGTGGCGGCGGGGAGGCCTTTTTCCTCTCTTTCGCGAGAAGGGTCCAATCACAGCCGAGAGGTTCAGATTTCAGCTCCTCCCTCTGGGCCAGCTGTGAGCAGAGGAGGAATCTGTTGTCAGACTAAATTATTCTGGTTCAAAATGGGCTGTGCCCCGGGCTTTCAGTGGAGAGGAAAAAAGTGCTTCAGTCTTTTCGGGAGAGGTCGTTTTCCTTCCTGAGCGCAGAGCCGGGCGTCCTTGCTCCGAGCGCGCTGGGTCCGCTGGCCGGGCCTGGCTTTCAGGTGCGGGCTCCGCGCCGGCTGGGAAGGCTAGGCTCTGGGCTCCCGGAGCCTCGCGGCTTTGGAGAGCTTTGGCGCGCACAGGGACGGAGCAGTTCACTCCTGGCTTTTGAAAAAGGAAGGTAGCGGCGAGGACAAAGCCCCAGTGAGTGAGCCGCGGGCCTGCAAGGGGGCAGCCTGGGTCTAGACCCGCCCGCTTCGCGCGCTTGGGGATGTGCTTCGTGTCCTGGTGGCTGGGGCTGGGGAGGCGCTTCCTCGGGAAATAAAGCGGTCGTGTCACTTGTTAACGTTGGGGCTTGAAAGAAGCGCTTTGTAGCCCCCGAAGGACCCACGTCCAGGGAGAAGCGGGCCCCTCAGGATGAGAGAGAAGGATGAACTAAGGTCCCTGTCGTGGGAATCTGGAACCCTCTCCCAGAGGCCTCTGAGAAGCGCTTCTATCTTTTCATGCATCACTAGGTTTTTTTTTTTTTTAATGGTAAAAAGCCTGAATGGGCCGTTAGGGACAATAGTTTCAAACATTTATTTGCTTTCTGTGGTGCTGTTTTTTTCAGTATAAAGTCACCGCATCATTTCTCTGCCACTCTCCTGTGTGGCGTTTTTAAGGAAACGGTGCCTCCTCTGTAGCGCTTGGTTAAGTTTCTAAACTAGCCGGGTAACCAGCAAAAACACCTTGATTTTGTGTACGGTACTGAGTCTAAAAATACACTAAAGTGGCTGGTTGTAAAAATGACATTTCAACCATGTTTTCAAGCATCTCTTCTCCTTTCCACCTCTTGCTTAAAGATTAAGGAAAGAACAAATTTGCAGTCAGACCACCCTACCCTTGATTCGAACAGGTGCTGGGAGAAAAAAAAAAAAAGTGGAAAAATAACAGTTGAAGTCAAGACTTGCAAGAGGAAGGCGCATGTCTGGCACATAACTTCTTAATCTTGCGGTGAGGCGGCAGGGAGGGCGGGGCCCCAGCTGCCTCGGCTATTGTGCAGGATCCCTTTACCTTCCTCCCAACAGTCACTGGTTCAAACACCAGAGAAAGGAATTTAGATGAACCTTTACGTTGAAAGAAGCAGTTTTCATGGGTGCCAGGAAAATATGAATATGCATGAGTCTTCCACAAACCATGAACTGCAGGATAACCCAAAGCAAATTTCCGAACTTCTGTTTTGTGAGGGAGTGGCTACTCACTCCAGTATTCTTGCCTGGAGAATTCCATGCACAGAGGAGCCTGGCAGGCTACAATCCATGCGGTGGGTTTCAAAGAGCTGGACTGAGCAACTAGCACTTTCATTTCAGATTGGCCGGTTTATTGGGACAGGAGCTCTCCTCGTCCCTCCCAGCCTGCTTCCTGCAGGAGGCACTTTCTCATGGACGCGACCCCTTGAGAAAACCCAGATGCCAATGCGCTGACTTCCTCCTTCAGCTCCACCCAGAGTCTGCTCAGCACAGTGAGGGGGCTGGAGGCATTCTGGTGTTTGTTTCTTGGTCGATAATTACGGCACAGGGTGACCTGCTTAAGTGTGTATGTGAACAATCTGCTCTAAGAGTTGAACAGTGTTTCGCTCCTCAAGGGAAAGCCCTTGAATCTGGGTTACAGATGCCTCATCACGTGGACATCGGGCAGAGTCGGGACGTGTTCCCGCGCCTGCCAGGCGGCAAGGGTGTCAGGAGCCTGTCTGAGGCATGTTCTTGCACAGGTCTGCCAGGCCCGTGTGAGGTCCGCTCTGCTACAGGAAGGGCCAGCCCCAGGTGAGTCAGGGCACAGGTGCCCCACTGAGACACCTTGGGGCTGGTGAGGACGGCAGGATGGAGGGGACCATTGGGACACTCCCCCTGCAAGAAGACCCACTGCAGGGATTCTGGTCAGACCTGTGGAAGTTCCTCTCCTGTGGGCCAGAAACTGGCCCAGTCACTGCCCAGGACAGAGCCCCACATGGAGGCACGGACCCCTGGCTTACACATGTCGTTGGGGCAGTCACTGCCCAGCACAGAGCATGGAGGCACGGACCCCTGGCTTACACATGATACTGGGGCAGTCACTGCCCAGCACAGAGCCCTGCATGGAGGCAGGGACCCCTGGCTTACACATGTCATTGGGGCAGCACACTCCCGACCTGGATCTTGTTCTGCAAGAAACCAGTCCTGGGCTGATGGCTTAGGTGGCCAGGAACCGTGAGGAAGGACACTTGTCCTGAGATGTTACTGACTCGCAGCCCAGCCAGGAGCAGCTGGGGACACAGGTGTGCCCCTCCGACAAGGGACAAAGTGGGGACAGGCTCAGGCCGCTGTGGGGCAGAGACGTGAGGGGAGGGTGGATGGTCCGAGGGCAGTGTCCAGGCTCCCTGGCCCTGACTCCCAGAGAATCTTGGTTCTCCTGGAGGAAGTGGGGCTCTAACAATACCCGCGCTGTGGCTGAGTCCCGCTGTCAGGAATGCCTTGCCTTACTTGTGATCTGAGGGGAGGCCCACATCACCTAGTTCCTTACTCATCACGAAGTTTATTAGGCAGGACCTGGTGTGGCTTAGCAGGCAGTCTCTCCTTTGCTCTGTTTTCTGAAGAAACTGATGGAGACGACTTGTACACAACTCTGTGACCTAGTGGGGGCCAGCCCTTCCCCACGGCTCCCTGTGCCAGTAGGGTTTCTCCCAGACCCAGGCTTTTCTGTGAAAGACATATTCTTGCCTTGCCAACTCGAGGAATAAAGTAGATGCATGAGGTTTGGGAGTGCATCTCAGGTCTGTGTACTTTGCAGGAAGATTTGTGCTCAGGTAGGTCCTCAGGTATGGGAGCAGCAGGACAGATACTGCGCTAAAAGGAAACGGAGTGATTCCAGCTCCAGAAGAAGCCACAGCTCCGCCAAGGCAGAGAACCAGCTCCTGAGACCACGGAGTCTTTTCCGACTTCAGGTTGGGCCATTATCCTGGTGTGGGCGGGGGCAGGATTACCTCTGTTGAAAGACATGCAGTCACGGGACTATTAGAGCATGCAGCTAACTTCTTAACTATTTAGACAGTAACAAAGTGGTCGTGATACTGAACTTTGAAGTTTGAATGACAAACGTGAGCGGCCTCATGGTGCTGTGTGTGTCTGTGTTTATACACAGATGTACGTGTATGTGTTGTTCTAACTCATGATGGAACTCAGCTTCAGGTAAAGTCAACCAGCCTCTGAAAGAGAAGTAAACGTTTCCTTGGATTCCTGGGTTTCTCTGTGAATTATGTTCGGTACTCTTCGTTTATTTCTTTTATGGTGATTTGGTGACAAATATTTCCCAAGGCAGAAGGGAGACAATTAGAGTGCATGTCGGGTTCTACTAAGATGTTCTGAGCTTCGTGACAAGCAGGGTCCCTTTCCTCCAGGGATGTGGATGGAACTCAGGTACACACGTGTGTCTCCTCAGGGAGGTCGGCATGAGCCTGTGTGCGCGCGCGTGCGCGTGCGCAAGGGAGAACCAGGGTAAGGGAACCATGGGGAAGCTGCTGTCTGTGAACTCTGTCTTGTGTGGTATGTCGGTGTTCGTCCTTCCTGGGTGTCCGGGGCCTCCAGTGCCAGTCTCCCAGCCACAGGTTCTGTGTGTGTCCATCTGGCTCTGATGTTGTGGTCAGGAGACACCACAAATACTGTACATCTGACACCAAACAGAAAATCTGCTGAGCATGGGAGCATGAGACGCATTTTGTGTTGAATCCCTTGGATTCTGAACCTCATTTCCAGCTACGGTTTTCGTGTCCCTCTTGCCTCTGGCGGCTGCCCCGCGGTTACTGTGTCATTCAAGGTCAGACATCCGGGCCCCCAATGTCCTCTCTGTACTTGTGGACTCTGCAGTTAGAGGAAGAGGAAAGACTGCAGAGAGCGGGTGTTTGTCCTCCGCTCCACCGCTCCGGGATCTGTGGGTGCACAGCGACCCCTGCTGATGAGTGCCTGCTTTCCTTTCCAGACTCTAGCAAGGCCTGTCACCTCCCGATGGTGGACCAACAGTCTGTGCACCCAGGACAGGAACTTGACCTCATTTTGTAATTGCCCCAATTTCAGGAGAATGTTATTTAAACCTTGACTTAAAAAAAACCTCTGTTCTGAATTAACTATGGCTTACTTGGTTTGTAGAAACACAGGTGGTGTTTACAGATGCGTTATATCCCTTACATGTCGGTGAGCAGGGTGATTGTGGGTGATCCGGGCTATCATGAGGAAACCTCATATTGGGACTGGGAACTGAGTGTGGGAGGAGCTGAACCACGGGAACTGGGGGTCCGAGGCAGGACTGCCACTTGCTCCTTGGCCCTGCCCAGGTGTGGACCTTCTCAGCCTCAGTGGGATTAGATCTGACACTGCTGGTCTCCAGGTAAGCCACCCACAGGGGTCTTCACAGTGCCCAGAGCCAGGCCACCTTATGCTGGGATATGATTCATCTGCAGACTCTCCTGCAAACCCTTTAAACGCATCACAATAGAAAGAATGATCCTCAACTTCCAGAACTCCTGTGCATTTAGCATCCTGTCGTCCTCTGTCCTCCCCAGCCCAGGAAGGGGTCTGGCCTAATGCCTCCGCGAGGATGCCACCTGCATGGTTAATTTCGGTTACCTCCTCTCCTCCTGCACATCGGATGTCCCGGCACTATGCAGAGATTGCAGGAAACAGCAGGTGCTGCTGAGATGGCAATCGTGCCTCCACCCAGGAGAGACCCTCACTTGTGGAAGGAGAGGGCAGAGGGACTTGAGTTCTGAGTGTAAAGGAAGACTTGGACCCTGCACCCCCAGCGGAACAGCCTCTGTGTAAGGGGCAGCTTACAGGACAAGGAGCACAGCTCAATCTGATCTTCTCAGACCCCAGTTTTGGTGTGCTCTTTATGATCACTGGCAGGGAGACTCTCCTGGACACTGAGCTGTTTTGGGGGAGCACTTCAAACAGGCTGGTCTGGCTCATGAGTAGGTATTACTCATGGATATCATGACACGTGAGGATGGGGCTGTCTCCGAGGTGGAGACATAGTTCCCCTGCCCTGACACCTGCCAAAGCACCGGACAAACCTGTGTTCTCATGGGACCGGCCACGTGGGTGGTGAAAGGGCCCCCAGCCCCACCCAGTCCCTCCTATGGGCACCTACAACCATGCTGACCCCCTGGTACAACACAAACATCCCGCAGTTCTTAAGAAGATGATGACATATATTTGTCCAGTTATGCTAAGGAAGAGGAAGGAAACACGTTCCTGGTAGCCATAACCTTTAAACATGTAGGCTGAGGCCAGGTCCCTGATTCTGGAGGGCTCAGAGTTGGCTGTCCCTGTTGTCTCCATGCATGGATCAAAGCCATGCTGTGTCAGGAATGGAGACTCCGTGCTGGCAAGTGTCACCCCTGAGTCCCTGGGAAGCCCCAACTTGACACTATGATGCTGAAAGTCAACATGGATGATGCCCCAGGATTAAGCAATGGAGGAAAGTGGGTAGGTGCCCTGTGAGGAAGGCTCCCCAAATGCAGGCCCCTGTGGGCCCCTCCCTAGAGAAACCTGCTGGGAGGAGGCAGGGCTGGACACCTCCACACAGGGGTGGAAGCCCAGTGACTGCAGGGCCCTATAGGAAGTTTAGTGCACTGCCTACTTGATTCCAACCAGTTTGGAAACTAGTCCTATGTGCAGAGGACGAGATGGTTGGATGGCATCACTGACTCAATGAACATGAGATTGAACAAACTCCGGGAGATGGTAAGGCACAGGGAAACCTGCTTGGCGTTCTGCAGTCCACACGGTTGCAAAAAGTCGGACATGACCGAATGACTGAACAACAACCTATTTGCTGTGCATTCTTTTTAACGATAGGATTGTGCTGCTTTTTTTTCCCCTTTGTACTTGAAATCAGTTCAGTTCAGTTCAGTTGCTCCGTCGTATCCGACTCATTGTGACTCCATGGACTGCAGCATGCCAGGCCTTCCTGTCCATCACCAACTCCCCGGAGTTTACTCAAACTCATATACATTGAGTTGGTGATGCCATCCAACTGTCTCATCCTCTGTCATCCCCTTCTCCACCCACCTTCAATCTTTTCCAGCATCAGGGTCTTTTCCAATAAGTCAGTTCTTTGCATCAGGTGGACAAAGTATTGGAGTTCCAGCTTCAGCATCAGTCCTTCCAATGAATATTGAGGACTGATTTCCTTTAGGATGGACTGGTTGGATCTCCTTGCAGTCCAAGGGACTCTCAAGAGTCTTCTCCAACACCACAGTTCAAAAGCATCAGTTCTTCGGTGCTCAGCTTTATAGTCCAACTATCACATCCATACATGACTACTGGAAAAACCATAGCTTTGACTAGACGGAACTTTGTTTGCAAAGTAATGTCCCTGCTTTTTAATATGCTCTATAGGTTGGTCATAACTTTTCTTCCAAGGAGCAAGCATCTTTTGATTTCATGGCTGCAATCACCATCTGCAGTGATTTTGGAGCACCCCCAAATAAACTCTGTTATTTCCACTGTTTCCCCATCCTTTTGCTGTGAAGTGATGGGACCAGATGCCATGATCTTAGTTTTCTGAATGTTGAGTTTTAAGTCAACTTTTTCACTGTCCTCTTATACTTTCAACAAGAGGCTCTTTAGTTCTTCTTCACTTTCTGCCATAAGGGTGGTGTCATCTGCGTATCTGACGTTATTGATATTTCTCCCAGCAATTTTGATTCCAGCTTGTGCTTCTTCCAGCCCAGCATTTCTCATGATGTACTCTGCATATAAGTTAAATAAGCAGGGTGACAGTATCCAGCCTTGATGTACTCCATTCCCTATTTGGAACCAGTCTGTTGTTCCATGTCCAGTTCTAACTATTGCTTCCTGATCTGTATATAGGTTTCTCAAGAGGCAGATCAGGTGGTCTGGTATTCCCATCTCTTTCAGAATTTTCAACAGTTTATTGTGATCCACACAGTCAAAGGCTTTGGCATAGTCAATAAAGCAGAAATAGATGTTTTTGGGAACTCTCTTGCTTTTTCCATGATCCAGCAGATGTTGGCCATTTGCTCCCTGGTTCCTCTGCTTTTTCTAAAACCAGCTTGAAAATCTGGAAGTTCACAGTTCACTTATTGCTGAAGCCTGGCTTGGAGAATTTTGATCACTACTTTACTACTGTGTGAGATGAGTGTAATTGTGCAGTAGTTTGAGCATTCTTTGGCATTGCCTTTCTTTGGGATTGGAATGAAAACTGACCTTTTCCAGTCCTGTGGCCACTGCTGAGTTTTCCAAATTTGCTGGCATACTGAGTGCAGCACTTTCACAGCATCATCTTTCAGGATTTGAAATAGCTTTACTGGTATTCCATCACCTCCACTAGCTTTGTTCATAGTGATGCTTTCTAATGCCCACTTCACTTCACATTCCAGGATGTCTGACTCTAGGTGAATGATCACACCATCATGATTATCTGGGTCATGAAGATCTTTTTGTACAGTTCTTCTGTGTTTTCTTGCCAGCTCTTCTTAATATCTTCTGCTTCTGTTAGGTCCATACCATTTCTGTCCTTTACTGAGCCCATCTTTGCTTGAAATGTTCCCTTGGTATCTCTAATTTTCTTGAAGAAATCTCTAATCTTTCCCATTCTGTTGTTTCCCTCTATTTCTTTGCATTGATTGGTGAGGAAGGCTTTCTTTTATCTCTCCTTGCTATTCTTTGAAATTCTGCATTCAGATGCTCATATCTTTCCCTTTCTCTTTTACTTTTCATGTCTCTTCTTTTCATAGCTATTTGTAAGACCTCCTCAGACAGCCATTCTTTTTTCCTTTTTTTTTTTTTTGCATTTTTTCCCCATGGGGATGGTCTTGATCCCTGCCTCCTATACAAAGCCACGAACCTCTGTCCATAGTTCATCAGGCACTCTGTCTATCAGATCTAGTCCCTTAAATCTGTTTCTCCTTCCACTGTGTAATCATAAGGGATTTGATTTAGGTCATACCTGAATGGTCTAGGTTTTCCCTACTTTCTTCAATTTAAGTCTGAATTTGGCACTAAGGAATAAGGAGTTCATGATCTGAGCCACGTCAACTCCTGGTCTTGTTTTTGCTTACTGTAGAGAGCTTCTCCATCTTTGGCTGCTAAGAATATAATCAGTCTGATTTCGGTGTTGACCATCTGGTGATGCCCATGTGTAGAGTCTTCTCTTGTGTTTTTGGAAGAGGGTGTTTGCTATGACCTGTGTGTTCTCTTGGCAAAACTCTATTAGCCTTTGCCCTGCTTCTTTCCACATTCCAAGGCCATATTTGCGTGTTACTCCAGGTGTTTCCTGACTTCCTACTTTTGCATTCCAGTCCCCTATAATGGAAAGGATATCTTTTTGGGGTGTTAGTTCTAAAAGGTCTTGTAGGTCTTCATAGAACCATTCAACTTCAGCTTCTTCAGTGTTACTGGTTGGGACATAGACTTGGATTACCGTGATATTGAATGGTTTGCTTTGGAAAACCAACAGAGATCATTCTGTCATTTTTGAGATTGCATCCAAGTATTGCATTTTGGACTCTTGTTGACTATGATGGCTACTCCATTTCTTCTAAGGGATTCCTGCCCACAGTAGTAGATATAATGGTCATCTGAGTTAAATTCACCCATTCCAGTCCATTTTAGTTCGCTGATTCCTAGAATGTTGACGTTCACTCTTGCCATTTCCTGTTTGACCAGTTCCAATTTGCCTTGATTCATGGACCGGACATTCCATGTTGCTACGCAATATTGCTATTTACAGCATCGAACCTTGCTTCTGTCACCAGTCACATCTACAAGTGGATATTGTTTTTACTTTGGCTCCATCCCTTCATTCTTTCTGGAGTTATTTCTCCA
Organism: Nanger dama; assembly: GCA_917880005.1. NCBI lineage: Eukaryota > Metazoa > Chordata > Mammalia > Artiodactyla > Bovidae > Nanger > Nanger dama. The sequence goes on from CAKJTW010000075.1 coordinate 4,906,539, forward strand.
CTGATCTCCAGTAGCATGTTGGGCACCTACTGATCTGGGGAGTTCCTCTTTCAGTATCCTCTCATTGTGCCTTTTCATACTGTTCATGAGATTCTCAAGGCAAGAATACTGAAGTGGTTTGCCATTCCCTTCTCCAGGGGACTACAGTCTGTCTGTGTTATTTACCTGGGGCCAAAGTATGGTGAAGGTAATGGAGATAATGGTGACCTCCTTCAAAAGGTCTCATGCATGCACGCCTACATTCAGTGCCCCTATCGCAGCAGCGGGCCACTGCTGACCCAAGCCTCTGCAGAGACTCCTGAACACTTATGGGCAAGTCTTGGTCAGTCTCTTGTGGGGTCACTGTTCCTTTCTCCTATGTCCTGATGTGCACAAAGTTCTGTTTGTGCCCACCAAAAGTCTGTTTCCCCAGTCCTGTGTAAGTTCTGGCAGCTCTATGGTGGGGTTAATGGCGACCTCCTCCAGGAGGGCTTATGCCACACCCAGGTCTGCTGCATCCAGAGCCCCTGCCCCTGCAGTAGTCCACTGCGGACCCGTATCTCTGCAGGAGACACTGAGACACAGTTCTGTCTCAGTCTCTCTGGGGTCTCTGGGTCCTGGTGTACACAATTTTGAGCCCTCTGAGCATTTCTGGCGGGTATTGGTTTGATTCTAAATGTGATTTTCCCCCTCCTACCATCTTGCTGGGGCTTCTCCTTTGTTCTTGGATGTGGGGCATCTCCTCAGATACTTGGAATAGAGATGTTAGCTATTTCCACTAGCAGTGAGTCAAATGGATTCCAAAGTGAGCTTAACAAATTGTAATCTGGAAATCATAGGAAGGGTTGTGCTTACCTTTATCTTCATCATCTTCATCATTTTTCCATAACAACCCTGAAATTTGTGTATTTTCAGATATTTCACCAGATATACCTACAATCAGTCCAGGTAGACCAACCACTCAAACGAAGCCTCAACGTGATGGCTGGTACATTCAGGTGAGGAAAAGTCAGTTTTTGACTCGGAAAAGACAATTAAAGATGATCCATTATAAATCCTTTGTTTCTAGGGGACTTACATTTTCTCAAGCTCTGTCAGCCTGGGGATAAAAAGGGGTTTGAATAGAAGCACTTGAAGAGCGGTTCTCCTGCTTTGTCCCACCAGCCGCGTACACAGGCTTCCTCTCAGAGGCCCCAGCTCCTGCCTGGAGTCCTGGGAGTCATGGTGCTTCTCCATCTTGATGGCTGTGTTTCCGTCTCTGACCACCAAGGTGGCTGACCATGCCCATAGGCTGCGGAAGCTCTTCCCGAACCCCCGATACCACCCTCAGCTCCTGTCCATCCATATCAGGTGTGTCCTGTGAGATGGTGTCCAGCCCCAGGAGCTGGGACCTCACCTGGACTTGCCTTGGTCTCCACTTCCTGGATGACATGGAGGATGGGACAGAGCAGCAATCCCTGGCCCTGGGTCTCCCACAGCCTTGCCTTTCCCATACACTTGACTTCACCTCCCACCCTGGGACCCAGAACAGAGATGTGAGGACGTGGGGCCTGATCAGACGACAAGCCCCTCACAAATGCAGTGCTCAAGGCCAAAGGGCCTTTCTGCTGCAGCCTTGAGCCAGCAGCCTTCAGATTTGACCCTGTGATTGTTTTTCCCCTGGAGGCTTCTGGTCCTTGATGCAAACAGACACCTGGAGGCATCTCTCCCGGACTGGTGCCTCCTGGTGGTTGAGAGTCAGGATGAGCAGAACTGGATTCCTTCCCTCCCTTGCTCTCTTTCCTTCTTTCTCTTTTCTTCCCTCTTTCTTATGGATTTTATATCCTTATGCTGCTGCTGCTGCTGCTAAGTCGCTTCAGTCGTGTCCGACTCTGTACAACCCCATAGATGGCAGCCCACCAGACTCCCCCATCCCTGGGATTCTCCAGGCAAGAACACTGGAGTGGGTTGCCATTTCCTTCTCCAACACATGAAAGTAAAAAGTGAAAGTGAAGTTGCTCAGTCGTGTCCGATTCCTAGCGACCCCCATGGACTGCAGCCCACTAGGCTCCTCTGTCCATGGGATTTGCCAGGCAAGAATACTGGAGTGGGGTGCCATTGCCTTCTCTGTTATATCCTTATAAGAACATGCATATATATATATATATATATTCTTTTAAAAAATAAACACTAATTGAGTGCCTACCTTTAGCCAAGAATTGCACTAACTATATTTATGAATCTTATTTCCATCTCATAACAGCTGTCTAGGATAGGTATAATTTATTATTTCACAGCTGGTGAGACTGAGAACTAGACTTCATACACACGGCAGTTGTTCTAACACTAAGTCTACTGGCTTTTACACTGAATATTAGCAGATCGACCATTTATTGACCTCTGAGTATTTGGAAATCAGACAATAACAGCCCTTATGCAGACTGGGGTAATTGTGTTTGGTTAAGGGTACAATAAAGAATAATATGACCCAGCCTGAGTGCCCATTAAATTATGTAGTTTTCAAGTTAAAAATGTTCACAGACTTTGAAGTTCAATAGGTCTGGATTTGAGTAATGACTAGTGTCACATAGTAGCTGAGTGACCTCAGGCTAATTATTTAATTCTCGTTTACTCTTTAGTGAAATGAGAATATTGACGATTGTCTCTCAGAGCTGTTGTAAGGACGTGAGATGTTGTGTGTAAGGTGCTAACTATAGTGCTCAGCACAGGGCAGATTATTAAGAGTGATCCTTTATTCTGTGCTTACCTTGTGCTAGATATTGTTGAATCCTCTTCTCATCCCTTTAATCTAGTCCTGAGTTAGTTGGAATAAAACTCATTTTGCACACAAGTTGCCCAAGTTACACCCATCAGTCCCATGGACAAGACTCGAGTCCAGTTAGTCTGAACACAAACGTTAGTATGCCCTGTGCTTCTCTGACAGTAAGACCTGCTGATGAGAATTTGAATGAATGACAGCTATTATTGTTAGAGTTCCATAGTACAACACCTTAAAAATGACATCTTTTGTTGTTGTTGTTGTTATAAAAACATTTTTAAAAGGAGCTCTGGGATGGTTCAGACTGTGAAAGATCTGCCTGCAATGCGGGAGACCCAGGTTCAGTCCCTAGGTTGGGAAGAATCCCTGGAGAAGGGAATGGCAACCCACTTCAATATTCTTGCCCAGAGAATTTCAGGGACAGAGGAGCCTGGTGGGTTACAAGCCATGGGGTTGCACTGAGTCAGACGCGACTGAGTGACTGACACTGAGACTTTCATGCTGACCCCTGGCAAATCCAGCAGCAGTTTTGCTTTAGGAAAGCAATCGTTGGCCTTTGGTGCCAGGATTCTAGGTGCCAGGTGACCCTCGGTTACTTTTTGTTTTGAAGCATCTTCTGACAGTCTGGGGTAGAAGCAACTCTGGGGCTTCTTTGAAATAAGGTCCTGTCCCCACCCTTACTGCCCTGGGTCCTCAGGTTGGTGTTTTCACTGCTGCCCAAGAAGGCAGTGGAGCTGAGCCAAAGTAAGCTATTGAGACCTCTGCCATTCCCCTACCAAACCTGAGCAGTACAGTAGATCCTTGTTACGACATGACTCATCCACAGATCTGGGTATATTGCTGCTCAGGCAGGGTCTTCCAAACATAACAAGGATGCCTGCCAAAGTCTCGATGTGGATGGTGAGTCTGTGATACAAGTATTGGTCCTATTTCTTGGGACTGGAGTTGTAAGTATGAAGGTGTTACAGCCTGAGTATTGCTGGGATACAGTTTGTTACACTGCAATAAATTAGGGAGATAGATTTAATTTCTGCTTTGCTCTTACTCTCAAAGCTGGAGTTTGTACATGCTATGTGAGGAGGTGTGTAGGGCTTTAGGAAACGTGACCATATATATATTAGTTCTGTACTTATTCAACAAATTCCATGTTGACAGTTTTCTTTTTTAAGTAACTCACAGCTGTCTTTTTTGTTTTTACTAGTTAGAGAGAAATAAACATCTATGGTGTTGTTTTTACTTTTAATACATCAAGCTAAATATACTATACTATAAACTAACAGCAAATATATTATTGATACAATAAACTGATTTATTAAAGAGAAGAGTAATGAAAAGACAAGGCTGATGGAAAGAAAACAAGAGGACTCCATACACTGAAGTCTTTTGAGATTTAAGAAGTCTAGGGAATCGAGGGTAACAAGTTGAGGTGATTAAGGGTTATAATCAGAGAGGGGAAATTAGAGTTAGTGCCTTTTTGCCGGCGGAGGGGGGGAGTGGATCTCCATGTCATTCAAGCATTCATATAGTTTGAAATGAAGAAGATGAAAAAAAAAAAACACATGCATGATACAAACAGCACCCATAAAAAACTAGAGTGGCTACATGACTATCACACAAGAGACTCAGATGTTACTAGAGACAAAAGGAAATTTTATTATAGAAGTGGTCAACCCATTCAGAAGTTACAGGAATTACAACTTAAATGCACCTACCAGCAGAGCCTTTACAGATGAAGTGGAAACATTTTGTTCTTGTGTGTGATAAAGACAAGCCATTGTCTAGACATGGAAGGGATTTTTCTCAACATGACAAAGGAGACTGATGAAAAGAAAACCACATGAATGTTCCCCCTAAGATCAGGAGCAGCACAAGGATGTCCAGCCTCCTCACTTCTGCTCAGCATTGTATGGAGGTTCCAGCCAGGAAGTCAGGCAAGAACAAGGCATTGAGATTCGAAAGGAAGAGCTAAAACTTTCTCTATTTTCAGATGACACGATCTCGCTCATAAAGAATCCTGTGGAGTCTACTGCAACGTGATTAGAACTAGTAAACCTGCCCAGCGAGGAAGCAGGATACAAGATCAGCATACAAGTATCAGTAGTCTGTGAACCGCTTGAAAAGAAAGTTAGCAGCTTCACAGTAGCACCAAAATGAATAAAACACTGGAGGACAGATTTAGCAAAAGATGTAGAAAACCTTTACTCTGACAATTACAAAACATGGTTTAAAGAAAGAAAATCCTGCAATAAATGGATAGGCATTTCATTGTAAAACAATGAAAAGAAACATCTATTTGTCTGATATGTCCAAGCACATATTTAGAGGCAGAAAACGCACTCATGGATGCACAGGGCTGAAGAGCTTGGGGGTGGGACAGAGCTGGAAATAAATGCTGATGAGTATAGATGGATGAGGGTAATGTTGTCAAGTGGACCATGTTGGTGGCTGCACAATCCCGCGGGTTTAGCAGCACTAATAATCATGAGGCTTCCCTGGTGGCTCAGAGGTTAAAGCGTCTACCTGCAATGCAGGAGACCTGGGTTCGATCCCTGGGTCAGGAAGATCCCCTAGAGAAGGAAATGGAGAAGGAAATAATCATGAAGCTGTACAATTTGCTCAGCTGAACTGTGTGATATAGGAATTATATCTCCCAAATGCTACTGCATATTTTGCCTATATTATGAAACAAGATCACTGTAAATTAAACATTTTTTAGTATTGAAGTGTTATGTGTAAATAAAAGAATAATTGAATATTTATATACAGTGTTAAAAACTCAGGGTGGGAACATGCTTATCTTATTTAAAATGCTGTTGAAAATCTGAAAAATACAGGAAACTCAAAGAATGAGGAATATGATCTGTAATTTCTCTCATTCTCTGCACTTCCCAGAATAAAATAGGAGCCAAGATTAGGGATGTTATTCTGTCTCAGGGAATTAAAGTCTGAATTCTTTTTTCTTAATATATGAGTAGATTTAGAAACAAATGGAAATTTTAACTGATACTGAAAAAGCACTTGAGAAAATCCAGCATGTTACTAGGATAGAAACAGAGGTGAGACTGGGCCAGAGGGAAGTCCAGGTGAGAGGGACATCCCATCCAGGGAAGTGCTGGTCGCGTGGATGGGGACCGCAGCTGCCGGCAGATCCCATGGTTCACGGCAAATGACGCATGGCTTCCCTATGAGACAGCAAGGATGCAGGGCCTGGAAATCCTTTTGCTCAGCATCTGGGTGCAGATGACCCAAACACCTTCATGTGGTGACCTCGTAAGGAGAAAAAGGGTAGTATTTCTCAACCTCACAACTGAGCCCCCTGTTGATCTGACTATAATCTATTCACAATCTACTAAATTCTACTGGGGTTTAGATTATGTCCTGAGAGAGGAGGCTTCAGCGTGGGTTTCTGTGGTTCACTCCATGGTGCCCGTGTGACCAGGGCAGGAAGCCGTCTTCATGGTCCAGCCGCCCACCGGTCCTTCAGCCACCGGACGCCACCAAAGGAATCAATTTCAATCTGCTTTCCTTCCATAGTTAAAATATGTTTTGTTATTGTTTTTTTAATTTTTAATTTTATTTTGAGCTTAAAAAAGAGTCTTCTTAAAGGAATAAGGCTGTGTTAAACAAACACAAATATCACAAGTATCACACCCAGACAGGAGCCGTGGAGCTGGCGTCCAGGAACCACAAACCACTCAGGTTCGGCTGGATTGTAATCACAGCCTTTCAAGTGTTGGGTCTAATCCTGGTTCATGGCCGGCTTTGAGGGCTGTTCAAGGAAGACTGAAAGAATGATGAAGTCCTTGCATGTTCATCCTCCTGGAAGGAATGCGAGATGCTTGGAAAGAATGGGCTCCCCAAACACTGTGCAATTTATTTTCAGCTTATCAGCTGGACGCACAGCAGGCTTAGCAGAACCGCAGGCCCTGGAGTTTCTCTGTGTGCCTTTTAAGCAAATGAACACACTACTTGGTGGGTTCCAACTGTAAGTCACAGCTTTGATGAAGGCTGTCCCAACTGTCTAATATGAAGTCATTCGTCCTTCTGAAGACTGGAGAACTGTAACATTTTAAAAGTAACATTTTTTTTCTCTTACATTTTGGTTTCTTTATTCTTTTATTTTACTGTAATCTTTTGATGTATTAAGAGATCCTAAACTATTGATACTCATATGAAGCAGACGAGTGATATCATATTTTCTGGATGTATTGTTTTTTGTTTATTTCTTGGAGGTTTTGTTAAAGGCTAAAAATGCCAGCTTTTAAATTGATCAAGTATGTTTTCCCCTAAAGGTAGCAGTGTTACTGGGGATCCTTGGAAAAGAAAAAAGGCTACTGTCTATTATATTTATAAAAAATAAATTGTGTTAATTGTTAAAAAGAATATACAGTTTTTGAAAGATGTGGGAAATGGAGAAAAATTTGTTATATTGCTATTAGCACTCTAACAGAGCCTTTGGTAACACTTTGTTGTATTAATTTTCAAACTTCTTTCTATACACATTGCATATGTTGTGAAATAATAATGTCCAGCAGAACTGAGTTCTGCTCTTCTATTTAGCATTGCACCCTAAGGATTTTCCTGTTATTAAATCTTCCTCAGGATTGTAATGATAAATAGCTACACAATATTCCATGGTTGCAAAAGTCGGACATGACTGAGCAAATAACACACACCCACAGTATTCTATCACATGGACAGATCCTTAGGTGTTTTAGTATCTTCTGTTTGTGGACATTGTTTCTGGGTGTTCAGTGTTACAAATGATGCTACAATAAATACGTTTGATGACATAGAAAACAGTTCTAGAAGTAAAATCATTAGGCCAAGGGGTACAAATGTGTTCATGGTTCCTGATACAAATGCCAAGCTTCCAGCTATCAAACCCAAGCCATTTGTGTTCAGAGGCAGTTTGTGGGCGAGTTCCCACAGCCACACAGCCATCCACGTGGCACACTGTTGTTTTACAGCTGATGCATCTTTAGTACAAGAGAAAACGGATATTACGATTTATATCTTGGTTTATCAGATTCATTTAAGTTGTGCAAGGCCATCAGCTAGCAGTGAAGTCAAGAACAGAACCCAAGTGTTTCTGATCACAAAGCCTATTTATTAAAAAAACATGCCATATTTCTTCTATGACCATTGCTAGCTTCGTGGATGAAATTGAGATAATAAACCTCTATAGGATGTATAAGATGCATGAGGTGATATGTGTGGGGCTTTAGGGCAGATGCAGGGCCTGAAATCCCTCAGACCGTGCTGTTGATGATTATTTCTGTGTGTAGCCTACTCTCATGAATATGTGTGTTTTCAGTTATTTTTCTATTTGTTTCAAAGAAGATTAAGAGCCCTTTGCTTTCCCCCCTTTTAATTAAATTATTTATTTTTAAAAACCTGATGTTGCCATACATTGACCCACGCCACAGCCGGGACACATCTCCCAATGCCGAATCCCCCTCCCCCTCCCACCCCCATCCTCTACTTGAATCATCCTGTGCATCAGCCCCCATGCATCACTCACTTTTTAAGCATTCAAATTAACTGTGTAATGGAACCAGTGTTTACTGACTCTTCTCTGGCGAGCCTGGACTCAGCTGCCCTACATACAAAGTCTCCTTGTGCAGAGACCCCGTGAGGATGCAGTCGGTCGAGACAGCCACCTGCCCTCAGAGGCAGAGCACTTAGTGAGAGGTGGAGATGGAGCAGTGCTGGGCACGGGCCCGCAGGTGATGAGTGGACATCGTTAGGCACGTGAGGCACTCGTCACCTGTAGGTACGGATGTTCTGCTCCACATCCTTGTCCTCTGAACTGTTCTCTTATTTCTACATCAAGGAAATAGAAGTAATAGAGGTAACTGTCTGTGATAAATACATAGCAATCTCACCTGCCACAGCTGTTTCCATGGAAACCAAACAAAGACTAAGAAAGGATGCATTATATATTCCACTGCTTTCTGGAAAATTGCCATAAATCCATAGTTTCATGTTTTGTTTCCATTAGAACTCCTTTAATGTGTTGAATGAGAAAAGCATTTGGGCTGGCCACAGACCCCAGAATATGCTAAAATCTCTCCACTTGCAGCCATCATTTGCTAAAAATATCCACGCACCAGCAGTATTATTGAGAGCCTAGTATGTGCCAGTGTTGGAAGGTACACCCATGAGAACTGTTGCTCAGACAAGGAAGACGGAAGAGGTGGCAGCTCCTGAGCCCCAGCTCTGCATAGGAAGAGGCTGGGTGACTGCAGGCAGCGTCACGCTCTGTGAGACACGCGTTATTATTCAGAATAATGAAGCAGTGATCCTGTGCTACCTGTGGCCTGAGGATGAGGAAGCTGAGGCTGAGTTACAGTAAATATCTGCCTGAGGCCACATTCTTAGAAAGCAAACTGATCTATGACTTTCAAATTCCGGCTGCCTGTTACTTTCTATTTCAGTTGTCTGTGATGCCTTTATCAAACTTTAATATGTAAATATTTTCATATTTTAAAAAATGAAAAAGAAAGAGAAAAAATAAATTACTGAGTTAAATCCATCCATTTTGGTGGATGCAATCTATCTAGAGAATTAGTGAAATGTATGGTACGTCTTGGTTATAGCCTTATCTTAGAATTATGTTCATATATGAAAATATATTAAATGGAAAATAAAAAGCATGAAATAAATAAGTGTCTTTAAAATATGTTTAATCTGAGAAAAGTTCTATTGCACATATTTTATTGTTTTAACTTTTTATCAGTGACATTTTGATAAAAATATTCTAAGAAAGATTCTAAGATTATAAAAAGATAAAAGATAAAAATATTCTAAGATAGTCTAAAAATATTTTAAGATTACCTTTAAGTAACTAGCTCTGCTTAAAAATTAAAGAAATAAAAAGATAAAAATAAAAATCTGAAAATATTGTTTGTTGGAAAGTAAGTTTCAGAAAAAAACTCATTCGCTTCGGGAAAAATTGTTTTCTGGGGAATGCTGAGTTCTTCACAGACTCAGTTCAGTTCAGTTCAGTCACTCATTCATGTCTAACTCTTTGAGACCCCATAGATTGCAGTGTGCCAGGCATTCCTGTCCATCACCAACTCCTGGAATTTGCTCAGACTCAAGTCTATCGAGTCAGTGATGTCATCCAACCTTCCCATCCTCTGTCACTCCCTTCCCCTCCTGCCTTCAAACTTTCCCAGCATCAGAGTCTTTTCCAGTGAGTCAGTTCTTTGCATCAGGTGGTCAAAGTATTGAATTTTCAGCTTCAGCATCAGTCTTTTCAATGAGTATTCAAGACTGATTTCCTTTAGGATTGACTGGTTTATTTATCAGATTTGTTTACATTGTCAGAGGCCATCAGCTAGCAGTGAAGTCAAGAACAGAACTCGGGTGTTCCTTGCAGTCCAAGGGGCTCTCAAGGGTCTTCTCCAACACCACAGTTCAAAAGCATCAGTTCTTTGGCGCTCAGCTTTCTTTATAGTCCAACTCTCACATCCATACATGATTACTGGAAAAATCATAATTTTAACTAGATGGACCCTTGTCTCAAAGTAATGTCTCTTCTTTTTAATATGCTGTGTAGGTTGGTCATAGCTTTTCTTCCAAGGAGCAAGCGTCTTTTAATTTCATGGCTGCAGTCGCCATCTGCCGTGATTTTGGAGCCCAAGAAAACAAAATCTGTCACTTTCCATTGTTTCCCCACCTATTTGCCATGAAGTGATGGAACTGGATGCCATGATCTTAGTTTTTGAACACTGAGTTTTAAGCCAACTTTTCCACTCTCCTCTTTCACTTTCATCAAGAGGCTCTTCACCTTCCGCCTTAAGGGTGGTGTCATCCAGGTATCTGAGGTTGTTGATACTTCTCCACAGACCAGGTCCACATCCATTTTCATAGTAGGCACACAATGACCAGCAGAGGGTGGTATGGGTTTACAGTTGGCCTGGAATTATTAAAAAGGGAAAATATTCTAACTTGATCCAAAAATCTATTCTGTAGTAGGTGAGATCTTTAAAATTATTTGTATTATATATAGGTGGGCCTTTGATATTTGCTTAACTATTATGACAAAGTACGGTGGTTGAATATTTTTTATAAACATGAAAGGGACTGTTGCCGGCTACCTGGCCCAGAAGCTTCCCAGCCTGTGGAGGACACAGCAGGGTGACTGGGCCTCTGCCCTGTGATGCTCAGACCCCAAATCTCTCGTCCTGGGCAACCGTCCAGACCCCCTTTCCCCCCCCTGCCACCCGCCCCTGCTCGACCCTGTTTCTGGGCTCTGTCTCCTGTTTGCTGATATATGCCCCGGGGCGGGCTCCCGGGCCCAGCTGGTAAAGAACCAGCAGGGCACCCTGGGTTCCGGGGGGGCCTCTGGGAAGGGGGTCTCTGTTTCTTTTTCATTGTGCTTCCCTGGGACACAGATATTAGACTGAAGAGACTTCACCCACCACCGCCCTGGGGGATGGGTGCTGGCCGTGGGTGTCCTGGGAAGCAGAAAGTAAAGCAATTTCTCTTCTTTTCAGTTAGTTCTGTTTGTGTGAATTCTAGATATGTTCCATGCGCCGCAAAGAAAGCTCATGCATGAGTGCACAAACACACATATACACACATGAGTCAGGCAAACACGCACACACACTACATACGTGCACACACACATGGACACACATGCACACACACACAATGTCCATGAACACAGTCTCTAAGCTGTCCCCACTCACTGCCTTGCCCTGCTCTCCATCTAGTGGAAATTTAGAAACCAAGTAAATCTACCTTCCTCCTGCCTGGACCGTGAGTGTCTCACAGCCCACACGGGAGAGCTGCCTGGAGATGCTGCAGGGCCGCCTGTGATCCCGAGACTCCACAGCTCATGGCCTCCTCCCTCAAATGGCAGCAACGGGTCAAAGTCTGAAGTTGTATAATTAGTAGTGCAGCATTTTCTGGGAAAAAGATTTATTTTAGTATAAATATATATTTGCTCTCATTTTTGTATAATAAGGATGTTTATATAACAATATTAATATTTATATTATTTTATTATAATTATATACAATTTCCAAACTTGCTAATCTCTCTCTCAAGAATGGAACTGGCATAGAAAAATCACACACATGCAAACCACGGGCAGCTCATCCCTTATCCAGAGCCTGAAAGATGACTGTGCCTACAGATGCCAGTAGAACTCAGGCTACCCATCCATGCTAGGTAAAGAGTAGTTCTCAAGGATGTGTTAGTCACTCAGTCGAGGATGCCTACAGTCTGACTTATGTGTTGAGATGCCAGCAGCACCTGCCTCCTAGGCTAGATCCAGGAGCAGAGGTGTCTTCTGGTGCTGCCTGGATGGATGGGGCTGAGTGGACCGCTGGGTGCCATGTCAGAGCAGACTCACTTGGGGAGTGGGGTGCCCCAGCTAACACCATGTGGCTGGGCCATTTTGGGTGTCAGACCCCTGAGCTAACCTGGCTGCTGCTAGAGGAATACAGCTGGTTTAGGTCAAAGCTGCTCCACCAGCCCTTTGCATCTGGTATGGTAGTGGTGGCTTGTTATGGGGACGTGTGGCTGCTCCATGAACAGTGATTAACCCCATGTTTTCAGACCCACATCTCATGTCCATGTTCTGTTCTTTCTAGAGATTCCTGGGGAATTGAACTACAAGCTCCCCTCCAGGGTCCCCTTGCTGGGGGTTAGAACCCACTGTAACCCTCCTTCCCACTGTCCCTAGGTCAGCCACAGCCCCCATCCCCTAACTGACTATCCTCACATCTTGTTTCTCGGCAAACCCTTTATTGTCATGTCAAGGGGCCTAGCCTGGAGAGGCCAATACAACCTAGTCTCCATAGGGTACAACTGCCTTGTCCAGTCCCCTGGTATGCCCCCCATCTCCACATCTACCCTGCGTAGACTTGGCTCCCACTTCACTCTTGTGGGAGCCAGCAGCTTCCACCCTTCGCGTCTATTTTTCTGTGCATCTTGGCTTGTATCTACCCAGGGACCTCTCTGAATTATTGATTTAACTTCCCCTTTTGATCTTCTGATGCCTGGGGTTGAGGCCAGTTTTTCTACCAGTTGTCCTAGCATCATTTATGAACTGACATTTCATCCTTAATGGAACAACAGAAACATTTAAGGAAGAACTCTATTCCTTTCTCTTGTCCTGCCACCTGGCTCAGGGACCACAGTGGGGACACAGGGGCAGAGAAGCTCCTGGATCTGTCCCACATGCAGGAGGCAGAGGAGGGTGTCAGCTTCCATGGGGAGAGGAGACCCAGGTCACTGAGTTCTGCCTGATGTTGTCACCAGGACCTCAGACAGGAAGGGGCAAGCCTCCCTGAGCTCCCTTCTGTTGCTAGATCAGAGTCAGAGGTTCATGCCTTGGTGGCTCCTCAGTTGGGAGGAAGGCTCTTGAGGGCCCCTGGATAGCAAGGAGATCAAACAGTCAGTCCTAAAGGAAATCAGTCCTGAATATTCATTGGAAAGACTGATGGTGAAGCTCCAATACGATGGCCACCTGATGTGAAGAGCCAACTCACTGGAAAAGACCCTGATGCTGGGGAAAGAGTGAAGGCAGCAGGAGAAGGGGACGACAGAGGATGAGATGGTTGGATGCCATCACCAATTCAATGGACATGAGTTTGAGCAAACTTTGGAAGATAGTGAAGGACAGGGAAGGCTGGCGTGCTGTAGTCCATGGGGTCATAGATAGTCAGACATGACTGAGCAACTCAGCAACAACAGTTACACTTTTTCCTCTCCTAATTCAGCCTTGGAGCTCTGAGAGTTCCCAGAAGCATCCATACATGAAGTAACTAGCATGTTCATGAAGCAGGTAGCTCAAAAACTCTAAGCACCAAATGGAAAAACACAGAGTAGAAGAAGGGAACAAGAAAGAAAATGGCAGGTGAAGGGCAGGTTTGAATCCCTCGATAACAAAGAATGATTATCATTAGCAACAACAAAGTTTCGAGAAGTACTAATGTGAGACAAAAGTTTTCTTTTTTTAAATTTCAAAGGTACAGAGTGAAATATTTTCTAATTCAGTCACATCTCAGTTTACAAAATGACCAGTGACTTGGTATTGATTAGAAATGTGTCTGTATCAAAGGGGTATCATATTTTAGGCCCCAAACCTGCAACACTTAGTCATAAATGTTATCATCAGACACTTAAAAATTTAACCAAAGAAGAGAATCCAGAATACATGGAAGTACATAATTTAAAACAAATGTTTAATAAAAATTATTTTAGATGGACTTTACATCTGAACCTGAAATATAAAGGTATTCAACACCTAAATAGAAAAATATCTTTACCACCTTGGGCTACACAGAGATTTCTTAGTCAGAATACAAATAAACACAAAACCTGCTTTTAAAAAGTGATTAACTGGTCTTCAACAAAATTACAAACTTCAGCCCACCAAAAGACATGACTAAGAAAAATTGTAAGGCAGCACACAGAACAAAAGGAAATATTCACGAAGGAGAAAAAACTGTGTTCAGAATAAAAGCTTGCTCCTACAAGTCAGTAACCAAGGGCAAATAACCCAAATGCAACACAAACAAACTTGAACTGATGCTTTCTTTTCAGAAAAGAAAATATGTTGTCAGGAAGCAGAGGGAGGGATGCTCGACATCATCAATTATCAGAAAATACAGAAGAGAAGCATTGTTAGACACCATTTCACCCCAGCAGGACGGGTGATGGTGAGCCCCGACAAAGATACACACCACGAGCACAGCCTTCCCTGGGCTAGGCTCTCACACATTGTTGGCAAGAGAGTGAAAATTTACAGCCATTTTTAGAAAACTGTTTGGCAGCTTCTTATAAAGTTAAACACATGACCTGGCAGTTCCACCCCCTTAAGTATTTACCTAAGAGAAATGGAAACACTTGTCTACAAAAGACTTGTAAACATGTGTTCTTAGCAACTTTACTTACAATAATCCCACACCAGAAACCTGCAAATGTCTGTCAACAGGAGAACGGACACACACACTGTGGTAAAGTCACATGTCGGAATGCTACTCAGCAAGAAAAAAGAACACAGAGTAAAAAAGAAAAGAATAAACAAATATGTATAAGGCTGAAGTCATCGAATTTTCCTAAAATGAGATGATCTCTGCGTTTTCTGTTTGGGAAACGTCTCGTCCTGACCCCAAACCCCGACTATAGCCGCCCCCCTTACTGAACTTGTCTGAGATTGCCCTCACCCTGACGCCAGGCACGAGTCAGCTCCCTTCACTCAGACTCTGCCCGGTTCACCCTCTCAGAGAGGCTGTTCTCTCTACCTCACCTAAATCAGCTCCCAATGCTCTGCCTACTTGTGAAAAAGTGAAAGTGTTAGTCGCTCAGTCGTGCCCTATTCTTGCGACCCCATGGACTCCTAGCCCACCAGGCTCCTCCGTCCATGGGATTCTCCAAGCAAGAATCCTGGAGTGGGTTGCCATTTCCTTCTCCAAGGGATCTTCCTGACCCAAGGATTGAACCTGGAGTCTCCTGCATTGCAGGTGGATTCTTTACCATCTGAGTCACCAGGGAACATTCTGCCTGCTTAGTTACTTGTTTTTTACTTGAAGTATGTTTCCTGTTAGGAATTATATTAGTTTAATTCCTAGCATCCATGAGATCAAGGATGTTGTCTTGGCTATGATACGTGTCAGCATGGTGAGATACCTGCTACATAGTACGTGCTTAAAAAACACCTTAGGAGGAATGAACAGTAAGCAAATCTGAGTTTCGGTGGGTGCTGAGGATTCAGAATATTGAGTTTCACCTCCTTGTAGAACCATATCCGTGAAAGACTAGTGTCCATGAGTGATTAAACACCAGATGTCTGTTGAAAATGCCATTGTGATTTCAACTCCTACTTTCCATTCTGTTGTAGACAGAGATGTGACACTCTGTTAATCCTCAGGAGTCTTCACTGAGTCCACAGGATTCTCAAAATTAAAAATAGTAGCCTGGTGCCTGACACATAGCAACCACTCTGTAAATAGCTGTGACATGGATCTACTTGCTGGAAAATTCATTCTCATCTTAGTTTGTCATTAGATGATGACGTTTGACTTCTGACTTCTAGAATGTAAAATTAATTCATCAGTGTTTCAGGATTTGGTAATTGTCACCTGTAAACTCAGTATTAGAACTTTGTCTTTCCTGCCCTCCAACTTTTTGAGAGTTATTGAACACCTCTTGCTAACATGACAGATGGGATATAAAACACTGCTGATCCCAAGTAAAGAGGTGCAACATATGTTCCAAAGGAAGAAATACTGATGTTCACCAACATATGCGTGGTTTACCTTCATGGATGTTCTTTACGTGGCTCTTGAAAGAATGACAAAGTGCTTCAGTTTATAATCTCTGTTTTGGGTGAAATATTCATAAACATTTTTAATGAGTCTGAATGAATGATTGTGAATTTTGGACAATGAGCTTTCATAAATATTCACTGAAAAAATCATAAACACTTTGTCCCTGTATGGAAATCTTAATTAATTAAAAGTTAAAACAAACTCAGAGTATTCCCACTAGACATGAAAGAGTAGCTTCTGTTTTGTTTACTCTAAACTCATTACTGATTATGTTTAATAAAATGAAATCAATGAATTTGCAGTCATTGGGTGTATTGTAGCATAAGCCCTACAGAAAACATGTCCTAATTCTGTTCAATTCTCAATAAAATATCAAATCAAAGATACTTCAGTGGAGATGCTTCATAAAATGGCTACATTTACCAAGGATGTATAATTGCTACAGGCAGACTGTTTTTTAACGATCAAGGAAAGTTCTACAGAGTTCACTGAAGGGAGCCCTTGGCCTCTCATATGGTTATTTACTCTATAACCCAACTCCAGTAGACATATTCTCCTGAAGATTTGCTAAAAGAGGCTACACTAGTTCATGATTTTTCACAGATATCTAATGTATAATTAGAGATTAATTTTAAAGTAAAAGGAGAACACTAATTGGATTGAATCGCTAATAATGGGCATTTGTGTCATGTTTTTCAGAGCATACACCAACTTAAAGATCCTTAGGTGCAATACTTTGAAGTATATTTAAACGTTAATAGTCCTGTTCTTGCAAAAAGAAATAAAGATGTAGGGAGATGCATGCCATCTTGCTTACCCAGAACTTTTACGCAAAATCCAGACCTAAATGGACTGGGTTCTGAATTTCATTAGCTTTCTTTCCCAATAGATACAAGTGGAAACTATCCATCATGGGAAGTCAATACAAGGAAATTTGTCCTGGTTTACGTGGGTTTGATTCCTGAGTCGGCAAGATCTTCTGGAGGAGGGCATGGCAACCCACTCCAATACTCTTGCCTGGAAACTCCATGGACAGAGGACTCTGAAGGCTACAGTTCATCGGGTCACAGCTGAAGAGTCAGACACAACTGAAGCGACTAAACATTTAGTAAGGTAGGGTGGTTTTGAGGGATGATTTGGGGAAGGTGATGCAGCCTTGGTGAAGAGTTATGAAACATCAAAACACCTGTGAAAATCCACCCTAATCTGAAATGAGCCTGGATTCATGAAAGGATCCTAATTTTATCTTTGGGACAAAGATAAAATCTTTATTTTATCTTTACATAGAGATACATCTATCTTTGCATTATAGATGTATACACAGAAGGTTGTACCACTGATTGAAGCGATTAAATTTTCAGCAAATATTTCACCAGTATTTTCTCTGGATTTCAGGTAAAACTAGTTTTACAAACATTTACTATACAAGCAGCTAAAATTTCACATCTAGGCATGTTTTTGTGATTGAGAGCCTGCATTTACATACACATAGATCTGACACCACTAGAATCTAACACTTTAGAAAAACACCCTGTGACTCATGTAACCTTAATTGCTTCTGCCTTTCTGTAGTTAACCATTCATAAATTACCTTGAATACGTAAAACTATTTTATAATGTTATAATGAGTTTGCAATACAAGTGAGCTTTCTATGGCTCCTGGCAACAGCTTGAGAAAGTTCTGTCAGAAGTCCTTTTTCCTCCCCTTCCTCTCTGGTGATGAAATTCATAGAGATAGTCTTCTTTCCCTGGGCTGAAGTTCAAAATCCACTTGTGTTTTGGATCATCTGATAAAAGTTGATACTTCATCCGAAAGTTGAGCAGAGTTATTTTCAGAAAAGAAAAAAAAAGCAGATAGGAAGTGAAAAATGCCACATTTAAAAACTCTACTCTCCATCAGGCACAAGGAGTGAAAAGTACAGTAAAATAAATATCACTGTGAAAATATCATTTTATTTGTAAATTGCAGACTTAAAATATTTATTTTGAGGGAAGAATGCACAATCTAATGTTTTCAACATGCTGGGTTGATTTGTGCTCTTTGATAATTACTATGAGTCAATTAAAAATGAATCTCATGTTTCTGCCTCTAAAGTTCATGGCTTCTCTGGTTTTAATTCTAAATAAGAAACTATTTCTTGTAAGCTTAGTCAAAGGATCAGTGAAAACATGACCATGGCATATGAAATTTTTTGTCAGAAATTATGTACATCATGTTCCAGCTATAGCAGTGCCCAGATTTATGGATAAAGATACATCAAAATGGATATAATTCAGGATATTCAATCAATTCAAGTCTGAAATGAAAGCTTTTGTGCTTAGCATACACTTGGTGTTTGAAATCTTGCTTTACCTGGCAAGCTGTCTGAGTGATCTCGTGATGTGTTGATGAGCCTGATGGATTGAACAGGTAATGCCCAAGGCTTCTTTCTGCCCCATGTGCATCTCAGTTTCTGCTCTCCAGGGAACCTGGCCAAGGACAGGGTGCCCTGGGGTTGGGGGTTTCAGAGTTGGAGCACCTTTCACCTGGTTGGCAGCTGTGTGGCCCCCCGTGGTTGGTGATGGGTGAAGTGCCACAGCCCATGGGAAACTCCAGCGGGCTGTTCCAGGCTGAGGTATGTGTTGAAGTCCTAGCCCCAGGACCTCAGGATGTGACTATATTTGGAGATAAAGTCTTTACAGACTAAGTTCAAATGTCATTGTTAGGATGGGACATTGGTCAATATGACTGAGTGCCCGTTAAGAGAGGAGACTAGGACACAGACACACAGAAGACAACCCTGTGAAGACACAGAACAGTCTACAAACCAAAGACCGGGGCCTCAGAAGAACCCAACGCTGCCCCCAGAACCGGGAGAAGAGAAAATATAAATTTCAATAGTTTAAGCCACTTCACCTCTGGTGCTTTGTTACAGAAGCCCCAGCAGATCAGGGTGGCTAGTACAGCCTCTACCCGTGATGATTTGGGGGTGGGGGGCACTGTGGCAGGGGCTGGTCCAGCATCCATGGCTGTTCAGGGGTGTGATGGTCAGAGAAACAGCTATCACTGGACATTGGGATGAGCTGGACGTAGTGGGATGGCATCCACACACTGGAAATGTCTGTGAAAGGAGAGAGACTATTAACCAGTGTAGGTGGATGGTAAGAGTCTGCAGGTGAAGGATTTATCACCTCTGGCAGCTGTCAGGCAGAGGCACCAACAGCCCCAGGGGACAGAATCCTGAGCTGTGTGAGCAAGGTGGGACCCTTGCGGTCCCAGGCCCACAGCTGTCCCCTGGTGCCACTTGAATCCGGCACTGCGAGCTGTAAGTTCACCCTTGGTGACTCAGGCAGGTTTCTTTTCCTAGGAAAGCTCACAGGAGGAAGGTGAGGGGGTGCAGGGTGATTCGCCTATAAAGCACCTGCCACAGATGGTTGGATGGCATCATGGACTCAATGGACATGAATCTGACCAAACTCTGGGAGTTGGTGATGGACAGGGGAGGCCTGCCGTGCTGCAGTCCCTGGGGTCCCTTAGACACGACGACTGAACTGAACTGAACAGTGTTCATCTGAAGCTTTGGTTATTATAGAGGCCTTGTGTATGTTTTGGGCTTCCCTGGTGGCTCAGTGGTAAAGAATCTGCCTTCCAATGCAGGAGATGCAGGTTCGATCCTTGGGTCAGGAAGATTCCCTGGAGGAGGAAATGGCAACCCACTCCACTATTCTTGCCTGGGAAATCCTGTGGAGAGAGGAGCCTGGCAGGCTACAGTCCACAAGGTCTCAAAAAGTTGGACAACACTGAGTGGATAACAACAACAGAGTATTTATGTTTAATGGGACATGTTCATTGATTCCAATGTCACTGCATGTTTAAGACCCCCAACATGTTGTGTGCACACATAGACATGTCAGACTGGAGTTGGAATGAGGCAGAGGCAGTGAAGTCACCCAGACTGATCTCACCTGGTCAGTGGTCTAACAGCACAGGGTGGTAGTGAATTATCTATAAGCACAACCATCTTTCTGCCATGAATTTCCATGCTCTATAAAACAACGATCGGATATCTGTCTCCTACTTCATCCATCATCAATAAACTCAGAAAGAGTAATAGTGTCTCACATGTAATAAACTGGTCACCCCTCAGAGAGATTATGGTGGATTGTGACTAGTAATTAGTCTTTCTTAAATATGCCTTTCTCTTCCTTTAATGAAATGTCCATTAAGTTTGAAGTGTGTGTTATAATCAAAGAGAAATGTTTGCATAACTTAATTTTAGGATAAAAGACTCAGTGAAATGTGGATGGATCTAATTTTAACAGTGAGATACTGGAAAATAACATGCGTCAGAGAACAGTCGGGGAGAAATTAGCCTGCCTTATGTTGTGGTTGCAGTGTGGAAATCAGAGCCCTATTATGACATTTTAATCATTAGCCGAGGATATAACCCTCATTACCACACACATGGAGGAAGACCACATTGGTTTTGTCAGATTTTCAGAACAGGAACTATGGCATGTGTTCGGTTTTGTACTGGGTGTCGCTAAAGCAAAAATATATAGGGTATCCATCTCACATGCTAGCAAAGTAATGCTCAAAATTCTCCAAGTGAGACTTCAACAGTACATGAACTGAGAACTTCTAGATGCTGAAGCTGGATTTAGAAAAGGCAGAGGAACTAGAGATCAAATTGCCAACATCTGTTGGATCATAGAAAAAGCAAGAGAATTCCAGAAAAACATCTGCTTCATTGACTATGCTAAAGCCTTTGACTGTGTGGATCACAACAAGCTGTGGAAAATTCTTCAAGAGATGGGAATACCAGACCACCTTACCTGCCTCCTGAGAAATCTGTATGTAGGTCAGGAAGCAACAGTTAGAACTGGACATGAAACACCAGACTAGTTCCAAATTGGGAAAGGAGTATGTCAAGGCTGTATATTGTCATCCTGTTTATTTAGCTTATATGCAGAGTACATCATGGAAAATGCTGGGCTGGATGAAGCACAAGCTGGAATCAAGATTGCCAGGAGAAATATCAATAACCTCAGATAACGCAGATGACACCACCTGCCGGGAGCCAGCAAGGGAGATCCCACCCATGACAAGGTCATGTGGAAGAGAACTGTTAAACAAGGCTTCAGGACTTGAGGGGCTCCCTAAACCAACTCGAGCATCTACCCCCAAACCAGAATCTGTCTGTCTTACTATTTTGTCCTTTCACCAACTCTCCTGACATTAACAGGGGGCTATCCCCAACCACCTTTCTCTGGAGAAAATCAACTTAGGGGTCTAGCATAATAAGTCTCCTGGACATGAGAGGAATATTTCAAATCAACCTCCCTCTGTTAGCATTCTAGCTTGCTTGTCAGGTCTATCCAGACTCTTACAGCTATGCATGTGATTATTCGCAGCCTCCCAACTGTGAGAGGCATGGGAAGCCTGAAACATAGAGCCTTTCAAAGGGTTAAAAGTTATTAGAGTAGTGCTGGTGTAGGATTTCATTATTAGGCCAATGCTTGTTGCTAAGTTCCCATATCTCTTATCCACTGTGCACCTGGGAGTGCATTAGTTAACATAGTTGGAATGTAAGA
This sequence comes from Nanger dama, assembly GCA_917880005.1. Lineage (NCBI taxonomy): Eukaryota > Metazoa > Chordata > Mammalia > Artiodactyla > Bovidae > Nanger > Nanger dama. Next base: position 4,928,145 of record CAKJTW010000075.1, read on the forward strand.
AAAACAAGTGTAGCCTTGAAATTAACCACATCAGACTTTTGAGCTAATTGGTTCTTTCTTTGTTGTAACTCACTACACCTTTGCTCCCTGAGAAATGTAACTCTGTTTAACATTTTCTGAGGCTGACATAGATTAGAAATATAAAGAAAAAACATTTCAAGACAAAGTAAGTTTTCTGGTTGAGCAGCGTTTATCAAAGAAGGTCATAAAATGTTCACAGGCATCCAAGGCCAGAAGATAATGTACACAATATTGTTTATGGGAAAGGTATGCAGAAAAAATCCTGGTTTTGATAAAGATAAAACAGATGCATGTTTGGGCTGACTCTGTATGATTTGCATCTTTCATTCCCCTCTATGTACAAATTAAGGTATAAAAGTCCCTTTTGAAAATAAAATAATGGGCCTCACTCACCAAAGAAGCTTGGTCACCTCGTGTCTCTTTCTTTCTTTCTTTTTTTCTTTCTTTCTCTCTCTTACTCTCATTTTCAGGCTGATCCCTTGGAACACAGAGGCTCTCTGCGTTCACTTTCCTGCTTGAGCTTCTAAGACTTTATTAGCTTTCTGTGCAAACCAAAGAATATCACCTTCTTTCTCTCTTCAATTTTCTTATCTACAACATTCTTTCCTTATCTCTTTCTAAATCATCCACCAATGCCATTCCTCCTTCAGGTTCCCCTGGATACTGTGGAGGCTGGACCCCAGCAAACACCGTTATGGCAGAAATTGAAGAGGAACCAAAGAGCCTCTTAATGAAAGTGAAAGAGGAGAGTGAAAAAGCTGGCTTAAAACTCAACCTTCAGAAATGAAGATCAAGGCATTTGGTCCCATCACTTCATGGCAAATAGTTGGGGGAGCAATGAAAATAGTGACAGACTTTATTTTCTTGGGCTCCAAAATCACAGCAGATGGTGACTGCAGCCATGAAATTAAAAGATGATTGCTCCTTGGAAGAAAAGTTATGACCAACCTAGACAGCATATTAAAAAGCAGAGACATTACTTTTCCAACAAAGGTCTGTCTAATCAAAACTATGTTTTTCCAGTAGTCATGTATGGATGTGAGAGTTGGGCTATAATGAAAACTGAGCACTGAAGAATTGATGCTTTTGAACTGTGGTGTTGAAAAAGTCTCTTGAGAATCCCCTGGACTGCAAGGAGAAACCAATCCACCCTTAAGGAAATCAGTCCTGAATATTTATTGAAAGGACTGATGTAGAAGCTGAAACTCCAATACTTTGGCTACCTGATATGAAGAACTGACTCCTTGGAAAAGACCCTGATGCTAGGAAAGATTGAAGGCAGGAGGAGAAGGGGATGAGAGAGGATGAAATGGTGGGATGGCATTATGAACTCAGTGGACATAAGTTTGAACAAGCTCTGGGAGTTGGTGATGGACAGGGAACCCTAGTGTGCTGCAGTCCATGGGGTTGCAAAGAGTCAGACACGACTGAGTGACTGAACGGAACTGAACCCCTGTCTTTGAGAGACTCATTTTGAATCTTTCAAAAACTAAAACCATGGGTCAAACCTTGATACCACCAGACAGGAGAGAGGTGTGGTGTAGTGGCCATGGGTGGTACACAGCTAGACAGAGCAATGGAAGTTACCTACCACTCAGAAAGAAACTGCACATTCACATCCCAAAATTTGTGAAGAAATTTAGTGCTAAGCAACTCAGCCAACAGTTCAACAACTGTGACAAAAGTGCATCTGTAAAACTAGGAAAAAATAATGTAGCTAAAGGGAGCTGATAAGTTATTTTTAAAAGGAAACAGAACAGATAGCAGAAAATAAAGAGATGAAAGGAGATAATTTCTGATTGCATATAAAAAAGCAGGTGCCACAAATTTAGCATTAGACCAAGGAGAATCTAGGGGTGAAGTTAAACCCTTAATGCTGATAAAGGAAAGTAAAATCCAAGATCCACCAGAAGCTATGACATTAGGATTCTGTGCACACTTGCCCACATAGCTGCATAACACATGAGGCCAAAATGGACAGACTCAACTGATGCAATTGCACTACAAACTGGGAGGGCAGATGGTAAGACATCAGTAAGTACATAAATCATTTGTTTAACATAATTAAGTAACACAATCAAACAGATACAAAATCATGACTGTGCAATGGAAGAATATTTACTATTATTAATACACAGAAAGCCACTTCCAAAATTATTTGAAAGAATAAATAAAAAGGAAAAGACCCTCTTGACAACATAGGGTATTTAGGAATCATCAATTAAAGGATAACTGAGAAAATTTATATGTCTAGGAAGTGAAAGTGAAGTCACTCAGTAGTGTCCGACTCTTTGCGACCCCATGGACTGTAGCCTACCAGGCTTCTCCATCCATGGGATTTTCTAGGCAAGAGTACTGGAGTGGGTTGCCATTTCCTTCTCCAGGGGATCTTCCCAACCCAGGGTTAGAACCAGGGTCTCCTGCGTTGCAGGCAGATGCTTTACCCTCTAAGCTACCAGAGAAAGTATATGTCTAGAAAAGCATCACTAAATAATTCAAATATTCAAGAAATGTCATAACAGCAGTAAAAAATATTTTGAAATAGATAACAAGAATAACCTTAAAGTAAATAAAAGGAAGAAGAATAAAAGAAGACAGGAAATAAAATATAAAACCTAAAAACAAGAGAGGTAGTTCTTTGGAAGAACGATTTAATAGAGAAACCGCTAGCAAAATTAATCAAGATGAAAGGAGAAAAGGCAGAAATGAATAATACTGGCAACAGAAAGGAATCATAACCAGGTAGAGTAGGTATTTAAAAAGAACCATGATGGCAAACTAAGACAAATATTTTGAACATAGGTGATGAGCAATTCTGTATACGTTGACAAAATTGCTTTAAGCTGGTGAAACCAATAGCTGCCAAATGAACTGAATCATCAACTGACAGCATCTTCTTCCTAATATCCAGGGATCCACAGCTGGACCTCTCGGCAAACTGAGTCTAGGAAATGGCAAAACAGTTCAAGTAAGGACCATTGCTAAAAGAAGGACAGAAATGCAGCTTTTGTTTCAACCAACAGTGTTGCTAGAAGGCTTTCAAGCTCCTATTTCCTCAGTCTGCATGATTTCCATGTGTCTTGGATTGTTCTTACTGGACTCTCTAACCTGCTGTCCATTGGGGGTGCAGTGAACGGCCCTCCTCTGGAAGGCTCCCACGCTTCCCCGACCTCTTTCCTGTCCCCCAGGACCCTGTGACTCTGCGCTACATCCCCGTGGCTGTGATGACATCCAGTCCCCCTGCTGGCCTGCAGCCTGTCCATGGTGTCCCCCTCAGAGCCCAGCGTGGGGCTGTCCCCAAGTATGTGACTGACCCCAAGTTGGTGTGTCTGTCCCCAGAGTGGCTATTACCTCTTTCCCTGTCAGGCCAGAAGTCCTGAACCAGGACTGTCCAGAGGGCTAGGACAACACCAAGTCCGGGCCAAGACCTGCCTGGCCCACAGCACCCCCTGGCAAGCTGACCCAGTCAAGGGCACACAGGCAGGCAGGGTGCCTCTGGCTCCGCCTGTGGTGGCCCCGTGCCCACCTGCGTCCACTCTCAGCTCAGGTTTCTGCCTTCCAGACCAAGGGGTACTGTGCTCCCAGACGGCTCACCTCCTGCCCCACAGCAGATCTGTCCTGGATCACCATCAATCAGCCCTTTCCAACTCTGCATTTTCTGAAGAAGCTGTAGACCCACGTTCATTGGAAGAGCAGGCTGAAGAAAGCAGGCAGGTGAGTGATGGTCAGGGCTGTGTTGACACTTCTGGAGCCAGCTGTGGACATGGTTATACTTGGATATAAATTTTTCTTGTGTTTTCACCTAATGAATTGTATTTTTTTGTTTATGGCAATGAATTTGACTACAATTTTGTGTGAACCCTTTAATTCTTTATGGGATATTTATTACATGGTAAGTTATGTTCCTTTACAAAAAATACTCGTGGGAAAAGGAACAGGAACCCAATATGATTAACTTTAGCCTCTTGTTGCCCGTTTTGCAGGTTGCCGGCACCAACTCACGGGCTCCTGCTCAGGGGACAATGGCGTCCGTGCCTTCTGCTGGCTGTCTTCTGGCCAGAAATCAGTATTATCGAAGTGAGTCGTAACAACTCTGGAGGGTGGCCCTAGACAATATGCTCTCAGGTGATGTTTGTGGGGTATAATTAACCTACGTCTCATGTCCTGTCAGACCTAAAGGGAGAGTATGACAATTCTTTGTGACAGTGAAGAAAATAGGAATAGAACTTATCAGAGACTCCCCGAATCAGTAAAAGCGGTCAAACCTCATCACTTTGCTTTAACTATGTTTTGTTATAGCCATGAAGCCATTAACACATAAATAAGTAAAAATAAGCTTATATTTTACAATTTTGGTGGGGTTGTGGGGAGGGCGGGGCGCTTCCCCAGTGGCGCTAATGGCAAAGAACACTCTTGCCAATGCAGGATGTGAGAGTTTCATCCCTGGGTTAGGAAGATCCCCTGGAGGAGGAAATGGCAACTCATTCCCGTGGGTTTTACTTTCATGTGTCTTGCCTTTAATAGGATACACCAAAACCTGATAATTTTACATAAATAAAATATTCATTTCTGAGAAAAGAGAAGTAGCTCAAGTGTGTTTCAGAAATTCTCTCATTTCCATTTTCTCCTGTGGTTAATAGGTCAGCTTCTACCTGGCCAGTGTTATTTTTATTTATCTCTCCATCTGTGAAAATTTATAGCTAAATGGAAAAGTATAGCTTCTCGAAGAAAATTCAGAAATTTCATAAAATGAAACAATCATTTCAGAACCAAGCTATCATTTTTTGAAGTCATACCAGCTTGTAGAAAAGTCTGATTTCAAGAGTTATTTGTAGACAAGATATGGAAACATCTACTAATTTATTCTCCCCAACCCAAAGTTAATCTATGCCCATGTTCTTAGAATTATTACATTCTTAAAAGTTATTTTTCTATTCTTATCTTTTAGAACACTTAGGTTTAAAATACAAGTATGATATGACAAATTAGATGTTTTTTAAAAATGATTCTTTTATTTCTAAATCTGATAACTTCTGTAGGATATTTAAATATAATACATTATATATGACTTGTATACAAGTAATATATTTAATATAGTATAATAATATTCATTCTTGATTTTGTACTTTTTAAGATTTTGAATTTTATAACATTTATTATATATTTTAAATTCTACTTAATATCTGTGTAAGAGTTGTTCACCATGGAAAGGAACACACTTTATTAATACAAATGTAATATGCATTATTCTGGGAGACTTCTAATTGGCTGGTAATATAACCAAATTTTCAGTTCATAATCCAGGATTAAATGATTTCAGACCATGCTACTTGAGAGTTTATATGTAAAAATCTGTGTTGGCTTATTATTTATTTGCTTGTTTATTATTGTTTCTTTCCTGCAGAGGCCAGTGTTTCTTTAGGCACCTCTTTAACTAGCCCTGATTCTGCCAACTTCGTAGGTGATGACAGAGCCCAGCTAGGTATGTAGTTTATTTCTTATCAGCATCACCCTCCCTATTTCCCTTTGTTTTTCATCTCTCAATTGTGTTTGATAAGACCCTGATGCTGGAAAAGATTGATGGCAGGAGGAGAAGGGGGTGACAGAGGATGAGGTGATTGGATAGCATCACTGATACATGGACCGGAGTTGGAGCAAACTCTGGGAGATGGGTGGACAGGGAAGCCTGGCGTGCTACAGTCTTTGGGGTCACAAAGAGTCAGACACAACTGAGCAACTGAACAACAAATGTGAATTTTATTTGATAGGATCACCCGAAGTGGCAGAATCCACCTGGTGGTTTAAATCCTTTTTCAATCTGTACCTGTGCTTTCAAATGTAAAAAGAGAAGATCAGTCTGCTTGTGGGTAAGTTTAAGTTTTCTCCGATAAGAATATTTCCTTTTCAGATGAAAACAATGCATGCCATAATTATCACATCAACCGACAGGAATAAAACATGGTCCTCTCTGGAAGGTGAAGTCTTTGATGTAACCTGTACTTGAGGGTAGAGGTGGGGGATGCAGTTTCTTCTAGTTAATTGTTAGTCAGATCTGAGCATTCTGTCTCCAAAGAGAAATGGAAAACTCATATGCCCTTATTATTATGGTGTAGGGGGAATGGACCAGGAAGCAGAAGCAAGGTACCTTTAGGAACAAATAACCACTCTCTACTCCAACAAGAGGAATCACAGCTCCTTAGAGAAATGGCTGATTCTGGAACAGTAAACTGATTCTGGAACAGTAAAACAGTAAAGAAAAGCCTGGACCATTTCATGATGCCCCCAAAGATACAAATGCCCCGCAATGATGAGGATATATCAAAATGACATGGGAATGAATTGGGCATGTCTGGGACTATTTCAGCAGTTTACCTTGCCTGTGAAGACAACCTAGCTTACAAGTAATCATTTCTCAGCTGATGATCTTTGCTTTGCAGTTTGGAGGGCAGTGTTCTAACAGTTAACTACACTATGCAAAGTATTACCATTGTTTGCAACTCTATGTAATAGCCACCCTCTGAGGCCCTGCAGGTGTGAACCCTCGACCCTTCCGCACCTGAGCTACTCCTGGTGATCATCTCCTTTATAAGAAGAAGAAAGCCTTCTGGATATCTCACTTACAAGACAAGACCACTGCAGCCACACAGAGGCAAAAGTTTAGGCATTTTCTTCAGTGTTGAGAGTATTCCTGCCACCGGTGTCAGCTACACGGAGAACACTGGAAAGCCTCTGAAAACATGTGACCTTCAAATATACATGATATCTTCAAATATACAAAGATTCATGTGAAATAGCCTTTTCATTAACCTTATAATTTTTCAAATTTTTTAAAAATCAAAAATTGTGTGTTATCAATGAGGTACCATTTCACACCAGTCAGAATGGCTGCGATCCAAAAGTCTACAAGCAATAAATGCTGGAGAGGACATGGAGAAAAGGGAACCCTCTTACACTGTTGGTGGGAATGCAAACTAGTACAGCCACTATGGAAAACAGTGTGGAGATTCCTTAAAAAATTGCAAATAGAACTGCCTTATGACCCAGCAATCCCACTGCTGGGCATACACACCGAGGAAACCAGAACTGAAAGAGACACATGTACCCCAATGTTCATTGCATTGTTTATAATAGCCAGGACATGGAAACAACCTAGATGTCCATCAGCAGATGATTGGATAAGAAAGCTGTGGTACATATACACAATGGAGTATTACTCAGCCCTTAAAAAGAATAAATTTGACTCAGTTCTAATGAGATGGATGAAACTGGAGCCGATTATACAGAGTGAAGTAAGCCAGAAAGAAAAACACCAATACAGTATACTGACACATATATATGGAATTTAGAAAGATAGTAATGATGACCCTGTATGTGAGACAACAAAAGAGACACAGAGGTATAGAATGGACTTTTGGCCTCTGAGGGAGAGGGAGAGGGTGGGATGATTTGGGAGAACGGCATTGAAACATGTATACTATCATGTAAGAAACGAAGCGCCAGTCTATGTTCAATACAGGATACAGGATGCTTGGGGCTGGTGTAAGGGATGATCCGGGGAGATGGTGTGGGGTGGGAGGTGGGAGGGGGCTTCGGCATTGGGAGATCGTGTACACCTGTGGCTGATTCATGTCAATGTATGGCAAAACCAATACAGTATTGTGATGTAGAATAAAGTAAAAATAAAATTAAAAAAACATTGTGTGTTTTCAAAAAGCTTGTTAAACTCTTATTATATTTGTTAATTGTTTTATTATGCCTGAAAACTGAAGCATTCATGCCTAACATAATTGTTTTAAGAGTCCTGGGTTCAGAAGTGTAAAAAAGAGTTGCAGAAATTATATTTTTAATCATGAACATTGGAAATAGAAAACATACCCATAAATACATTGTCTGTTGAATACATTACTGTACATATTTGGTTATGTAGACTTTAAAATTCATGATTGTAAATTATTTTCAACAGCATGGAAAACCATTATGATACCAAGTTGGATGAAAAAAAGCAGGATAATCTGTATATGGTGTGAAACTTGTCGTATTTAAAAGGTATATATGCCTAAGAGTAGATTGGAAGGGAATATATCAAAATGGTAACGATAGTTATTTTTAGAGATGGGAGTTTGGGTGGTTTTCATTTTCTTCTTTGTATTTTTCTGTACCTTTCCAAATTGACTAATATGAGCATGTTTTTGTGTATAATTTGGAATTCGAAGAGGAGGGCTGGAATACACTTTCTGAATGTGAATATTCCTGACATTGGATAGAATATTTCCTACTTTCCTTCATGTTTGGTAGATAATGCTAAAGGAGTCTCAGCTGAAGATTTTCTGATACTGCTTGCAAATATCTTTCAATGTAAGCCGCCAGTCTTAGCAGTTAGGGATGGTACGTTCACTAAGAGGTAGACATCAGTCCACGCTGGTGTGGCTGACGATGCACTAACCACCTGAAGGGAGCACTGTCTTTCTGCCAACTGCAGGACCACGCAGCTGTGGCAGGATGGTCCCCTCAGTGATGGACACCTCACCAGCCTCCACTGGTCCCTCCAGATGGGATGTGTTCTCCTTCTAAGTCACGTTCCTTCATCACTTTGCTGTCAGTGAAGGGATTCAAACATCCCTGTGGCCCAATAGTACTTCATTGCTGACATTACTGCTCTTCTAATGGTTACTTGCCTTTACATTTTTATGCATTTGTGGAGGCTCATTAAACCTTTGAGCTCTACATTTCATTTGCCTTTACTCTAAAATCAAATTAGCATGATTGAAGACTGAATTTTTCCAAAGTGAGATAAAAGTGCAGTGAAACAAAATGGTAAATTGTGGGGGGTTTTGTTTTTAATTTGAGATTATTAACAAATTCCTTTTTCGGTAATCACTTGGGATATGTGTGAACAGATGGCTTGTTTAGTTTATTGGATAAATTTCCCCAAATAAGCTATCAAGTCAGTATTTACTTTGTCTACTTAGAAAGATACTGTTTGTTAAGTTACATTTTGCCTTTGTGTTTGCAGTATTTTTAATGTGTTTAGTGCTGTTACTGAAGGTTATTATTGTTTAAGATAGTTAAATTTTACATAAGGTTTTAAATCCAACATATTATCATGAACATATACAGTTATTAAGCATTTTAGAGTAATATATATTTAGAGTAATACATCTATCTGTGCAGATTTGTAGTTGCCAGATAGATAGATGTATAGCTATAGATCCTCTGAAAAATATTAGGAATCTTTCCAAAAAATAATGTTAAAGTGAACTCATATAATGATTGACTTCCCTGGTGGCTCTGCCAGTAAAGGAATCTGCCTGCAATGCAGGACACTCAAGTTCAATCCCTGGGTCAGGAGGATCCCCTGGAGAAGGAAATGGCAACCTACTCCAGTGTTCTTGCTTGAAGAATTCCGTGGACAGAGGAGCTTGGTGGCTGAAGTCCATGGGGCTGTAAAGAATCAGACATGACTTTGCGACTGTACCACATATAATGATTAAAAACTGAAAGGCTTGCTTTGTGCTATTCCAGAGTTTCTACAGACTTATGATGATAGAAATAGTGACAATAAAATGTCTCCTAGGTAAATTCTAAATAATTGATTCAAATGCAATTTTCCCACCATTCAGACACTTTGGGGCTGTACTTTAAAAGTACCTCAGATGTAGGTCTCAGCATTAACTGTTGTTTTAATTAAAACATCTCCTGGCTTTGTTGCCTACTGAAGAGATAATAAATAATAAAGGTAATTATGTCAGAGGGGTGTCCATGTGATCTGAAACAAGCTATGATCATTCTAGTGTGATCTATGAAATGCTATTTGACTGGCCCTGGATGTTGGTATCAAATGAAACAAAGCTTTGATAATTTGCCCTCAGTTTCTATGGAAGTTTATATTGAGATTCCACTAACCTTTTTGTGAAGTGGTTTTGATGGCAGGTTGGATATTATTGACCCCATATTCATTACAGATAAAGCTGCCAACAGCCAGTCCAATTCTCTCTGAAGTCTTCCTGCTGGAGTTTAGGCCTATTTGATGCTTCATACATTTTGTAGAAGTTTGGGTTGTTAGGCTAATACTTTGGCCATCTGATGCAAACAGCTGACACATTGGAAAAAAGACCCTGATGCTGGGAAAGATTGCAGACAAATGGAGAAGAGGGCAGTAGAGGATGAGATGGTTGGAAGGCATCCCCGATTCAATGGACACGAACTTGGGCAAACTCCAGGAGATAGTGAAGGACAGAGAGGCCTGGCATACTGCAGTCCAGGGAGTCACAAAGAGTTGGGCATGACTTAGTGACTGAACAACAACAACAAGGGTTGTGAGAAACATAATTGCAGAATTCCACTGGGCTGCTAGAGAGTGAGGATATAAATAATTGTCCAGGTTGAATAGCATAGAGCTAAACTTTTTAACTCATAGACACTCAAGAAATGTCATATAGCTATAGATCCTCTGAAAAATATTAAGAATATTTCTAAAAAGTAATGTTATAATTAACACTGTAACAGTCATAATTAATCCACCATCACCCCCAACAGCATTCTCTGAGGCCCACATTGTCCCCTATAGTTGAGACTGGCCGCTCTACCCATCAGCCCAGATGACTAGGGAGGTGAGGTTCCCTTAAGGCTGATCTGACACCAAGCCCTTTAAATTTCATTCTGTGTGTTTCTAGGATCTACCTACTCATTTCCTTTCCCACCATCACTAACTGAATCCAAATTGCAATCATGTCTCCTGAGGGCACTGCCAGGACATCCTTCCAGCGGTCCACCTCTGTCCTTTCTAAATCTCTTCTATAGATAAATCACAGTCATCTTCATTTTTTCCAGGAACACAAGAAGAGGCATACTCACACCTCCACAACATTCGATGGTTCCATTACTCTCAGGATAAAGTCACACCCTGCTCCGTCCTGCCGCATATTCTTGCCATATAGATCCATCCCACCCACTCCTGTCTCTCATGCCCACAGTGCCCAGTGGTCCAGCCCCATCAGTCATCCTCTGTCAGTCCTTCTGGCACCGTCTTCCCTCCTGCCATGGGGCATCCCCATCCCTCACTCTATTCCCTTAATTCATGTCTATGCATCTTAAATCTTAGCTCAAAAGCCTCTTCCCCAGAGAAAGCTCCGATCTACTTAACTAAATTAGATGTTCCATCATAGGCGCTGATGGCCTGTGTTTCTCTGCTTCTCGGCACTCACCACAGTTATAATTTTACATGTGTTGTGTTATGTCTTTTCTCCACAGCATCATAATATACGTCTTCCCCACTGCACCATAAACCACATGAGGACAAGGATCACGTCTGCTCTCTTTGACATTTTATCCCCAGCTTGTGACATAACAATAAATATTGGTCAGATGAATGACACTGCTTCTTTGTCTAGAGCTAGGCTGTTCCCAAGAAGCGTCACACTTTAGCAGAGAAGAGTAAACACTAAATCAACATGGAATATAGCTTACTGCAGTGGTAAGTGCTGTAAAGGAGATAAAACAAGGTGTTATGTCGAAGTGTGACTAGGCCAGGACAGAGGTGGAGGCAGAGAGGCTTTGATTGGTTTGGTTAGGAGAGGACTCATAGGGAAGGTGGGCAGGGACTGGGTCGTGAGGTGGGAAGTAGCCATCTTTGTACAAGGTACTCTCGCAGACACCAGACTGTGACTGACCACGCTGTCCACCTGTTTCCAGTACCTCGTGACACTGTCGTCAGGGGACAGCAGCTTTGGGCGAGTTTGGTTTTCTTGTGGAGGTCACATTGTCTACAGCGTTGTTTCCAGCTAAGCCCAGGGTGAGAAATGGTGGAGCCTGGGGTTCTGTGCTTCCTTCTTAAGAAATCTGTGATCTAGTGAATTGTCCAAAGGCACGTTGTGCAGCAACAGTGTGAAGTCAGATCACCCGAAGGCCCTCCCCACCGGGGTCTCCAGTCTCAGAAGTCATTGTCTTCCCACCTCTCATACCACGTACTGCTCTTATTTGTTTTTTGCTACTTTCTGTTCAAAACATAGAGCTATTTTGTATTACCTAGAAAAATAAAGAACTACACAGTTACTCTCCTTTCTCAATAGTTTAGAAAGAATGTATTTTAGGTTTGGCACCCGAAATTTTTTTTCATGTTACTTATTTGTTTGTCAAAATGTTGATGGAGGAAGGGAGGCATGAATGCATGCTAAGTCACTTCAGTCATATTGGACTCTTTGAGACTGTAGCCCACCAGGTTCCTCTGTCCATGGGATTCTCCAGGCAAGCATACTGGAGTGGGTTGCCATACCCTCCTCCAGGGGATCTTCCCGACCCAGGGACTGAAACCGTGTCTTCTGCATTGCAGGCAGATTAGTGACCATCTGAGCCAACGAGAAAGCCCTTTATTTAGCATCAGTGGAATGTAAAAGTTTTGCTTCAACATATTTTAATTGGATATACTGAAACTTATTTGCCTTCAGGTTGTAAACACAAAATATATTACATCCTTTTCACTATAGTAATTATTTGACTAAGAGCCACAGAGTGTGAGTTTCATAAATATTTTATCCTTTTTACATGCTTAGCAGAGGTTTTTGAATTAACAAATGAATGGTTACTGGAACTACATTTTGGATGCCAACTCAAGCAAAGGTTAGGATGTTGAAATTCCTTTGCAAGGAAACAGACAAACATTCTTTTTCAAATAAACTACCTTTGAAAATATTTGTGCAGTCTTAAAATAACTTTTTGAGGGAGCTCTCTGTCTTCAGATTTCAAGCTAAATTTCACCATGTAAAGAGAATACAGAGGAAGGCCACCAAGTAGACGTATCAGGTTACGTTGTCCTATGTCATCTTTGATGGATTCCAACGCTTATCCGTCTTCTGCTGTCGCTGATGCTGCTGAGCATCCTGGAGGAGACCACATTCCCTCTTATGCATAGAAGGTCCTGCCTCCAAGCTGCGTCAGGTGGGCTCCACTTGGGAGTGTCCCTGAGGTGGGAATTCATCTGAGTCTATCTGAGGGTGAATCAGGGAGCTGAAAGAAGACTGAATTCTGGAATCAATGGGAGCTGTATCCAAAACTGATAGCAAATTAGACTTCATTCCCAGTAGCACTTTAGAAGCGGAAGAGGGATTTGGGTGTCTATGGGGTTAATAATTTTTTCTTAAATATATTTAAAAAGTTTAACCAATCTGTAATTGGTCAATTAATTCCAATTCAAGTATTTTTCTTTTGGAAACCACCTTTTACAGGATTCCAGAATCCTCCTCCTTTCAGAATTCTAAAAATATTAAATTTCAATATTTTAGAAAGCATTAAATTTCAAAATATTGAGTCTCTCCAGCTTGTTATTATAAGTCATTCTTTGCAGTGTTTCCTTGAAGTACTGGGTTTCTTCAAATGGAAGCAGCAGCTTCTCTGATGCTAAATGATTAAAAGGACAGGTAACAGACAGGCTAGACATATATTACAAAAGTATAAAAACTTCATAAAACCCTTGGATGTTGCCTAAACAGGAAGCAATTTACTTTAGCAAAACTGCAACCATGCAATTCTCAAAATCTGGTGTATCTAAGAACTGTGTGAGGAGCCTGATAAAATGCAGACACAGGGCTCCATCTCCACGAATCTGAAATCAAGGGCCCTGAGCAGCAGCCTGGGGATTTATTCTCTGCTGAGGCTCCTGGTGACTTGTAACTGATGTGTAAAGTAGCACTTTCTGCTGTGGTACATATACACAATGGAATATTACTCAGCCATTAAAAAGAATACATTTGAATCGGTTCTAATGAGGTGGATGAAACTGGAGCCTATTATACAGAGTGAAGTGAGCCAGAAAGAAAAACACCAATACTGTATACTAACACATATATATGGAATTTAGATAGATGGTAATGATAACCCTGTATGAGAGATAGCAAAAGAGACACAGATGTATAGAACAGGCTTTTGGACTCTGTGGGAGAGGGCAAGGGTGGGATGGTTTGGGAGAATGGCATTGAAACATATTATCATATGTGAAAGAATCGCCATTCCAGGTTTGATGCATGATACAGGATGCTCGGGGCTGGTGTACTGGGATGACCCAGAGGGATGGGATGGGGAAGGAGGTGGGAGGGGGGTTCAGGATGGGGAACATGTGTACACCCGTGGTGGATTCATGTTGATGTATGAAAAAAACCAATACCATGCTGGAAAGTAATTAGCCTCCAATTAAAATAAATAAATTTATATTAAAAAGTAGCACTTTCTTAGATTGACATAAACTGCAACCACCCCCTCCCCAAACTCAGGAAACAAGCTACTATATTACTACATACTACTATTAGTACTATATTTAGCTGTGGTTGTCATTTTAACATTAAGAACTCAGTGGTCTGGGAGAGCTCATTGGGCAACTGCACACAAGATCATGTAACATGGAGAAATTGTTTCAAATAAGAAGGGGTGAATTTCCACATGTTCAAGCTGGTTTTAGAAAAGGCAGAGGAACCAGAGATCAAATTGCCAGCATCTGCTGGATCATGGAAAAAGCAAGAGGGTTCAGAAAAACATCTATTTTTGCTTATTGACTATGCCAAAGCCTTTGACTGTGTGGATCACAATAAACTGTGGAAAATTCTGAAAGAGATGGGAATAACACACCACCTGACCTGCCTCTTGAGAAACCTATATGCAAGTCAGGAAGCAACAGTTAGAACTGGACATGGAACAACAGACTGGTTTCAAATAGGAAAAGGAGTACGTCAAGGCTGTATATTGTCACCCTGCTTATTTAACTTCTACGCAGAGTACATCATGAGAAACACTGGGCTGGAAGAAGCACAAGCTGGAATCAAGATTGCTGGGAGAAATAATAATAACCTCAGATATGCAGATGACACCACCCTTATGGCAGAAAGTGAAGAGTGTTAGGTAAAAGACCAGGACACCAAAAGAGTGTCTAATAGGCTTTTTAATGGCGAAGCGCTCCCGGGCGGGGTTCCCAGACCCGAAAGAGGCAGGTCGAGGAAGTCCGCCCCCTTGACCATGTTGGGGGTGGTTTTTATACGTTCGTTGCGAGGGATGATCAGGCTAGATGGATGGGGGTTCGGATAGATTGCCAGGCTAAGGCGTCGCAGGCTGACAGGTCCTTCGACGACTGGGGTGGGGCGGCTTTAGCTGGTGAAGTGTGCTGTCATTGGTCCCTGGGATCTGGGAGGCTCTTTCTGTTAGGGACTTTCCCCGCTGGTGGGAGGGAGAGGAGGGGGCGGCCCATCATGGCCCCTTGGGTCCGGCCTTACAAAGAGGAACTAAAAGCCTCCTGGTGAAAGTGAAAGAGGAGAGTGAAAAAGTTGGCATAAAGCTCAACATTCAGAAAACGAAGATCTGGTCCCATCACTTCATGGCAAATAGATGGGGAGACAGTGGAAACAGTGTCAGACTTTATTTTTTGGGCTCCAAAATCACTGCAGATGGTGATTGCAGCCATGAAATTAAAAGAAGCTTACTCCTTGGAAGGAAAAGTTATGACCAACCTGGATAGCATATTCAAAAGCAAAGACATAACTTTGCCAGCAAAGGTCCGTCTAGTCAAGGCTCTGGTTTTTCCAGTGATCATGTCTGGATGTGAGAGTTGGACTGTGAAGAAACCTGAGCACCGAAGAATTGATGCATTTGAACTATGGTGTTGGAGAAGACTCTTGAGAATCCCTTGGACTGCAAGGAGATCCAACCAGTCCATTCTAAAGGAGATCAGGCCTGGGATTTCATTGGAGGGAATGATGCTGAAGCTGAAACTCCAATACTTTGGCCACCTCATGTGAAGAGTTGACTCATTGGAAAAGACTTTGATGCTGGGAGGGATTGGGGGCAGGAGGAGAAGGTGTCGACAGAGGATGAGATGGCTGGATGGCATCACTGACTCGATGTATGTGGGTCTGAGTGAACTCCGGGAGTTGGTGATGGACAGGGAGGCCTGGCTTGCTGCCATTCATGGGGTCGCAAAGAGTTGGACACGACTGAGCGATTGAACTGAAATGAGGAGCATTGGAGGAGGAAATGTCAACCCACTCCAGTGTTCTTGCCTGGAGAATCCCAGCGACGGGGGAGCCTGGTGGGCTGCCGTCTATGGGGTGGCACAGAGTCGGACATGACTGAAGTGATGCAGCAGCAGCAGCAGCAGCAGCAGCAGGAGCTGAGCATGCACAACCAGTCAATTTCAGCCTTTGGAAGTAGAATTGGAGTTTGGAAGGATTTTCCCCTCAAGAGACAGTTTTCTTCTCCATCCTCAAATGGTAATGATTACCAATAACTGCTCATTTAAAATTAAAATGCACTTCTTGTTTTTCAGCCCCTGATTCACCCGTGACCCATGTTAGAGATAAATACAGTTTAAGGAAACGATCATTTTTCTTGATTTATCTCCACTGCACACCTGTCATATAAAATGCATGTTATGTGTCTTTGATAACAGCTTTTTCTGTGACAGCACTATGGCTGACAAAATAAATATTAGAAAGGTAGTCTATAAAATCACTTAATTTTCAAAAATTGGAGCACTTGAGTGAAGTCACTGTGGACTGAGACTCTGTGGTGGGGTGGTCACTCCCTGGAGCCTCAAGTCTGGGATGGGGTCCCACTCGCCTCTGCTGGCCAGGTGGTTGCAGCTAAAGATTCTCTGTGCTCTTTGGCTGCAGGACAGAGGTTATTACAAAACTGTCGGTCTGGCCAGCAGGTCCTTTGACTGGGCCTCTGACCTGACAGAGCAGGCTCACTATAGCTTTTTGTTTGTTTGTTTTCCCTCCTTGGTGTTTCCTGGTTGCTGACTCCTACAGTATTCAGTTAAAAATACACTGTTGTTTAGTCACTAAGTCGTTTCTGACTCTGAGACCCCATAGCCCTCCAGGCTCCTCTGTTAATGGGTTTTCCCAGAAAAGAATACTGGAGTGAGTTGCCATTTCCTACTCCAAGGGATCTTCCCGACCCAAGAATTGAACCTGCATCTGCATTGGTAGGTGGATTCTTTACCACTGAACCACCAGGGTAGACCTTAGGATACATTAAGGAGAAATGAAACCCAGGGAACTCACCCCGATGTCCTTCCTTGGCTCTGAGAACATGGCCATTCCTCTCTCTGAGATGTCTGTGCTTGTTTTATATATAATGTCAGGGTTTTTAGTTTTACTTACAGGAGGAATGTGCCTCCTTGGTGGCCCAGACAGTAAAGAATCCACCTGCAATGTGGGAGACCTATGTTGGGAAGATCCCCCAGAGGAGGGCATGGCAACCCACTCCAGTATTCTTGCCTGGAGAATCCCATGGACAGAGGAGCCTGGCGGGCTACAGGCTCGGGGTACAGTCCATGGGGTCACAAAGAGTCGGACATGACTGAGCGACTAAGCACACACACAGGAGGAATACACCTCCTCCATATTCCCAAGAAGTGGAAGTCTTTCTTTCTGTACTAGTTTTCTTCAGAAGTTTTCTTTGTATTTTTACTTTTTACACCTCCAAATAAAGTTTGAAAACTTGCCTTTTATCCCCCCTTTTTTCCTCCCAAAATATTGTTGCTATTGTATTGTGACTGCATTAACTTTCAAGATTAATTTAAGGAGGATGTTCACTCTTGTTGAATTAATTATTTCCCCCAAGATTAAGCATGGTTTTCTATTGCTCAAGGCTTCATTTGCATTTCAGCTCCATTTTAAAATTTCCCTCACCTTGATATGTATTTTGGGAGCTGATTGTCTTCCTAGATATTTTATGGGTTTTCTTCCGTCTCCTGACTGCTTGGGTTTGTCTATTGCAGACTAATGATTTCTGTATATTAATTTTCTGTTTAGGCATATAATGAATTATAATAGTTTTTCAGTTGATTTTTAAATTAACAATAAGCAGTCATAAAATCTGCAAACAAACCATTACTTTACCTTCTGTTTCCTGGTTTTTATATGCCATCTCTGCCTCGTGTCCAGATGTGTAGTCTGGTATATCCATATCAGTTTCAGGTAAATGACCTTCACAGCTGAACTAAACAAGCTGGGGAGGGAACATTGTGTCCCTGAAAACACCTTGACCTACAGCACAAGGACCCCTGGGGTGCTGATCAAGAACCTTGTCTTGCTGTGGCTTTTTCACTAAGCATCTTGCACACTTTAAGGAATGCAACTATTTAAGAGCTTTTTCAAAAGAAAAATGGATGATGATCTTTTAAGTGCATTTCAAAGTCTATGGAGTTCATTTTAATCTATGAGCCTATGACTCAGTTCATTTAATTATAAAATTGATCTATAATTTTCTTCCCTTGTGATACCATTTTGGAGTTTGTTTTAATGTTGGCTTTATGTCCTGAAAAGAATTTGCAATATTTCTTTCTTTTTCTAAGTTCTAGAAGAGGTTAAAAGCATTGGCATGATCTGTTCCCTAATGATTTGGTGTAATTATCCAGTAAAGCCACTGGAAAGTGCAGCCTTTTAGAAACATCGCGAGGTTGCTGGAGGGAAGGGCGGTGGGCAGCTCTCTGAATAGCTGCATCTCTGCCCTCGCTTCATCATTCTTACTCAGTTCATACAGGTTGTCACATTTATTTGCATAAAAGTGATCAAAATAACCTCTTGGAATTCTTTTAATTTGAAGGGTTGTTATACTCTCCCCATCATAATATTTCTTATTTTAAAATATTTTATCCTTTTTTCTCTACTGGGTGGTAAATGTTTGTATATTTAATTGTTTATCACAAATAACTAGCTAGCATTAGTATTTTTAGTCTTACCCTTACTATAATGATCTTAAATTAAAAATTTGCATTTGTATTATCTACCATTTTGTTTTCCCTGTATTTATTTTTTGTTATATTTTTCAGTTCTTCACCTGGAGCTTATTTATTTCCATTCCATATGAAAATTTTAAAGCTTATAAGTATTTAAGGGTGTACATTTTCTTTTCGCTTCAAACATAGCGTTGTTGAACTACTGACCCCAATGGGTCAGCAGGAGGAGATGTTTTGCTCTTACACATTTGGCTGACGTTCTGGTCTCTGTCTCTCACAGCATCCCAGACTCAGACTCCTTCATTGGGGGGGTACATACCTGGATGGTACCCACGGGGAGCCTCCAGCTGCAGAGTATTTGCAGCATGACTTTACCTGCATTCACTTGTCAGACATAAAAATAAAAGGAGCTCATTATCACTGTAAAGTGCCCATTGTGACAGATATTTAGTTACTTATTTACAATCCTGAATTCTGTCACTTTTTTGTTTTTAAGATTACAATATATGTAGTTTTGTTTACTTTCATTTGTCTGGAAAGTTTTGAATGTTTTTTGCACAAACTTTTTCTATTTCTTTGTTTATAGATATTGCTTATCTACCACTTGGGCTTCCCTGGTGGCTCAGAGGTTAAAGCGTCTGCCTCCAGTGCAAAGTTAGATTTACTTTAAATTCTAATTTTTTCTTTTTTTCTTTTAGCATATGAGTTTAGCCCATTTATGTTTATTTATATACAATAGACATGTTTGATATATTATTTCTTAGCTCACACATTGTGCTGTGGGTTTTATTTGCATAGATTTTAAAATAAATTTTACATGTGTCTGACTCACTGAATTTCCTTCTTTAAAATTCTACTCTGTATTATTTCTTCCTCTATTGGTTAGCAAGGTGATCACAACTTTTAAAGATGCTGTCAGAACTCCAGATAATACCTGTTTGTTTTCTACTCTATACAACAACAGAATTCATATAAATCCTCCTTTGACAAAATCCTTGGGGCACATGCTCAGAATTCAAATTTTTAGAATTTTAGAGTGAAGGTCTAAGTGCTTGCCCATGCATGACATACCAACAAACAGAACTAAGAATGTTAATATTGTATGATCACAGAGGGCAGAAAAAAGGAGATTATAGAAAGCCTCCCATTCAAATCAGGTTTTGAGTTGAATAATTGTCTAAATAAATTAGTATCTTAAAAATCAGGAATTATAAATTTCAGAAAGAGGATTGTAGACCTTTGTACAGTATTTTCTTCTTTCTTCTCCACCAAATGTATTTAACTGATTATGCTATTTTTCTTTTATCTTTGCAACTTCAAATATACTTATATTTCCACCATACGGCTTAGCAGTATTTAATGATCTCTGTCAATCAGCTATTTTTAAAAATTGAGAAAATCAGAGCTGTACAGAAACTCCTACACTCTTTCTCTTTCCAATTTTAGCAATTTAATATCATTTCTACATTGGCAAGATTTATAATTTTTACATTTTTTTCCTGTAACCATAATTAACATATGTATTTCAGACTTCCATCAAACAATTCACATACTCAATTCTCAATGCTGGAATTTTGCCATAATAATTTAATTCACTAATTGGTTGGCTGAGGTTCATTTTCTGATCTTTTGCTGAAGAATAACTTGTAGGAACAATGCTCCCTGGACACCCGCACCCCGGCCTGTTTGTCTTTCATTCTTTCTTTGCGCTTGCGCTGTTGATTGGCTGTGCCTGAAATTCTTGGACTGTATTCCTTTCCCCGAGGACTGTGTGGGCTCTGCTCTGAGGTGGTCTAGCCTTGAAGAATGTATGTGGAGCTGAAGAAGGCTGCTAGTTTTCACCACGGGGGCTGGGGCTTTCATGGCTTGAACAGAACCGGGGAGAGGAATGTGGGACTAAATTGCTAGTGTTCACATTCTTACCAATATTCATTCCTTTTTTTTCTAAAGAAATGTTCTGGATTGTTGCAAACCTTTGGTTCACTTCCAAAGTTCTGAAAGATTTGATTTGACCATTTTTATGATTGTTCTCATTGCTTTCATGAAACCAAGTAGTTTTGGAACCCCCTAAGCTGCCATTTTCACTGGCCTAACTTCCGTGTCCTGTGTAACTTGTTTCCATTTCATTTGCCTGCTTCTCTCTTTCTTGCTCTCCATGTTTCTTGTTGTTTTTGTGATTTTTACTCTCCTGTTTACTGTAAGTAATTTGATCTTGATTGCCATAATACTTTTAATTTTTTATTTCACTTGTGTTTATTTCATCTCTATAGCCCTTTTGGTTTTCTTTTACTTCTGCTTTTTGATCCTGTTTCATGGAGGCTATATTTTCTTTTCTTCCTTCCTTGTTTTCTGTTTTTATTCATGTCAATATATTTGGTCAAAACTTTCATCTGCAACCTTAGTAACATTTTTGTTGTGGTGGTGTACTCAGTTTGTTTATAATATACCTTTATTTCTTGTAGAATATTTCAGATGTTCTGTGCTTGTTCCTTTTATATCCTTAATCACTTTTGAACAAAGTAAATTGCTTCTAAACAAGTGGCTTAAAATTATTTTAGTTTTTTTTTTTTTTTTGCAAGAGCTTCACAAGTGGAACGAGCTGGAGCTGCGTGCTCTGAACAAACAGGAATTCTCCTTTATTCACTGGGTTTTGTGTGTGTGTATGTGTGTCTGTGTCGATGGGAGCCCTCAAAGCCACATTCTCCAAATACAATGCAAAATTGCCCCTGCAGCACTGTTTGTGACGCAAAGTACCTCTCCTCCACCCGTGTTCTGCCAGTATGTTGTTCTTTCAAATTATGGCTCTTCTGTGCAATCGCTTATTTGTCCGTCTCCTCTGCTCGCTGAGACTCTGCACTAAGATCAGGGACCAGAACCTTGTCAGCCCTGCATCTATGACTGCTGTTAACAGAGTTAAGGTTTCCTGGTCTCAGACCCCAGGCCACACCATTTCCCAGACACAAGGATGAGCCCATGACTTTTTATTAAATTCCCAGCACTTCTTTGAGTGTCTTTTATTTCATCTTCACTAGTTTTTACTTTTTACCTTTCTTTCCTCATATTTGTGGTCCCCACATTAAAAAGTCTCAACTTTTGCTGAAGATTGATCATTCATTTCTGTTTTTCTGTGTCTTGCTTACCTTAGACAAATTCCAGGAGGACTACTTCATGTTGCCATATTAAAGCTGGCATTTCTGGTCCTGCTCCTGCTGCTGCTGCTAAGTCGCTTCAGTCGTGTCTGACTCTGTGCCACCCCGTAGACGGCAGCCCACCAGGCTCCCCCATCCCTGGGATTCTCCAGGCAAGAATACTGGATGGGTTGCCATTTCCTTCTCCAATGCATACATGCTAAGTTGCTTCAGTCAAGTCTGACTCTGTGTGACCCTATGGACAGCAGCCCACCAGGCTCCTCTGTCCACAGGATTCTCTAGGCAAGAACACTGGAGTGGGTTGTCATTTTCTTCTCCAATTTCTGGTCCTAGCTCATCTTAACTTCATACATTACCACCAGGATGAGGATAATTAACTTTAGTGTTTGCAATAAACATATACAATGCCATCACACTAGAATACGTGCTTTGAATATGATTCACCACAGGATTAATTAATCGGAATTATCTGCTTATAATATCTTACCAGATCCCTTGGGACCGATGATAATTATATACACAACATCTTTTCTGAGATAGAACTTAGGCTGCAATTAAACACTAAGTGGTTTATATGAAGATAAAATTTACAAATCTAAGCCTATATCACAATTCAGCTTTGGATTTACAAACTGAAAAATTCAACTGCAAGTGTCAAATTCTTACCTTTAACACAATCTGTGTGACTTGGAAGAATTTTCTGAACTTTAAATCTCATTTCTCTAATCTTTAGGCTGGAATAATTAAAAACAAACTGCCAAACTATCACTCTGGTTTATTGTAATGAGATAAAAAATAACGCTTCTAAAGCTTCCCACACAGAGCCCGGCGTATAACAAGCACTTCATAGATATTAGCTGATTTATAGTTAGCTATTTCAGTATGTGCATGTGTGTGCATGCTAAGGTAATAGGTAATATTCTAATCAAACATCCTCTTATTAGCTAAGAGCATGTAAATTAGCTAAGGAGATTTTTAGGTATAGAGTTCTCTGTTTTTAAGTGGAAACATTTTCTAAATGTCATAAAATAATCTGAATATTTGAAGGATGACAGTAGCGCTTTATTTCTTGCAGAGGCATTGCCCATATATCCATTGATCTCCATAGCAACCTGACAAGGTGCATGGATGAGATGGGAAGAAAAGTAGTAGGAATACTGATATATTTCTCCATTTCTCTACATAGTTAGACAGCATGTGCTGATGCAGCTTTACTGACATCCCCGTGAGGTTGGAGTCAGCATGATGAAGCAGAGAACATTCTTGCTTTGGAGTTAGGCGCCCAGACCTGACTTTGTCCATTAGTAGCTGCGAGACCATCAGCTGGTTACCTGACACTTGCACCGTGTTGACAAGACCATCTCACCCCAAACACTGATCTGGAGACTAAGAAAATTATCAGTTACTTCCCTTACTTCTCTGTGCTTTGTGTTGGTTATGGTTCCATAGCAAAGGGGTTATTTTGTTAACTGACCTTAAGACAAGGGGAGCCATAGTTGAAGTGATCTAAGGTTAAATGGATAGTGTCAGAGAAGTTAAGAGATCTTCAGTATTTCTTGAATGTTATATAGGTAACAGGGCCTGAGAGCTTCCTAGAGGGCCTTCACTGTTTCATGGGAGCATCCAGAGCTGGGTGGTGTTATGAATGCTGTGGACTTAATGCACTTGTGTGTATGGGTCAAGGGTCACTCAGGTCATGACCTAGTGGATGAGGGAGAAGCCCAGGGGCTTCTCCGTAGATGGCAAGTCTGAGGTGGGAGGGTGGGTGTCACCTCGGAATGGCTGTTGGTTAGCTCTGAATTGGGGTGGGGAAGAAGGAGGGGGTTTCTAAGATCATGCGCCAAGGCTGCCCTAAGTAATTACTGCAAACAGGAGCTATAACACAGCACAAATGTATCCATTTACAGTTCTAGGGGCAGGAGTCCAGAGTGAAGAGTCTGGCAAGACCGTGTTCCTCCTGGAGGCTCCTGGGAAGGTAATCTCCTTGCCTTCTCAGCTCTCAGAATGCCCACCTCGGCAGTCCTCCCACCCCCTGCATCCAGACACAGCAGCACAGTGCTGAGGACTCACCAGATACCATCCTGCTGTCCCTCTTCTTTTCAAGATGGCAGGACCCTTGTGATCACATTAGAAGCACACTAATAATCCAGCATAATTTGCCACCTGCAGGTGTTTAACTGAAGCATGCCTGCCAAGTCTCTGCCACTGAAGGACCCTATCTGTGGGTCCAGGGAGGAGCATGTTGTGAGCGTCTTTGGGGGGCATTGTTCTGCCTACCACAGAGCTCAACAGTGAAGATAAATGACATCAGGACACGGTCTAGGAGCAGGGTCAGGGCATTTCCTGCTCAACAGCAGATACTTCTGCTGCTTATGTGGATACTTCAGCAGAGACTTTGCCCACTGCTTCCCGGGGTTTTGGGAAACCTTCATGTATTTTCCTCTGAGCAACCAAGCTCTAAAACTCCTCACACACTTAGGAATCTGCGATGAGGTCACCTCTCTCATTTCAAAGTATTTCTTTCAGTCATCCAGATTTAGCAAGTGGTTTATGCTTAAAGTGAGTCTAAAGACAATTGGAAGCAATCATTCCCTTGAAACACTTTTCAGGAATAACTACTACACAGAAAAGAATAAGAGGAGAGTGATTCTGGGAAAAGGGTTGTCTTTTAGGGCAGAGTCTTCTGTGGCATGGTTAACCTTACTGTAATAAGCATCTCCCACTGGGATCTGGATGGCTTGCCAAGACCCTGTCAATGTAGCGTCCTGCAAAGTTCCCCACCCCCACCCCAAACTGTCAATCCAGGCAAATCTACCAGCTGTTCTTCTATGTGCCTCCCTCTCTGGTCTGCATTTCCCAGTGATTAAACATGGTCAGAGTCGAGGACCTTTCAGCGCTGAGTATTCAAGAAGCCAGGGGGCAAGCAGATGCTTCCAGGAGCCTCGGAAAAGTCTAAGACCATCATTAGCTTCTCTATGTGAGATGGTGTTCAGAGCATTGCAGCTATTTCTGAGAGAATCCGAGAGGGTGTTACTGGATGAAACTGGCATTTGAGTTGCTGCACACCATAAAATGTTGCCCTCCCAATGTGGGTGAAGGCCTGAACGGAACAAAAGGCAGAAGCAGCGGGAACCCGGCCTTTCCTGCTTGACTGTGGATTTGCCACTGCAGCCCCTTGTCCTCAGGCTTTTGGACTCAAAATGGCAGGTGGGGGATAAATCAGGAGATTGGGGTCAATACATATACAACACTGTATGCAAAATAAACGCAGAGACCTACATACAACACAAGGAACTGTATTCCATTTCTTGTAATTACCTATAATAGAAAACAATCTGAAAAATCAGTCTGCTGTACACCTGAAACTCACACAGCTTTATAAAGCAGCTCTTCTTCCACCTAAAAAAATACATGAAAAATATTATCATTTGGTTCACCTCTTGCTACTCTTTTTCTTGTTTCCAGACAAGGGCCCAGACCACTGGACTGAATGAGAAACAAGACCTAAAGCTTTGCTTTGTTGACTAATTAAAGCACCTCTGCTTGGGGAGCATCTGTAATGTCACAAAGACCCAGTAGAAGTAGTTCAGAATCTTCCCTGAGGCAGGAGCCAGCCCACCTTCTCTGTCATTTTCATTTCTTCCACCTCTAGTCATCCCCCGCCTGCCCCCTCCCCTACCCCCGCCTCTGGAAGACAAAAGGGCTAATGACGCCACTGCCCAGATGCGACCTCCAGAATCGAGGGAGAGGAGGCACTGAGATGGTGACTTTCTTTATTTTACTGTGATGGAAACATTTGTGTTAACTGGCTTGTTTGAACTCTTCCAGACAGTTTACAAATAAACACTTTATTAATTATATGTTTCTTCACTATCACCCATTACGCACAACAGCACACCACTTACTTAAGGTGTAATATGAAAGTGGCTTCCTGGAGCTTTCACATGTTATTATATTTGTATAATTTATTTAAACATAATCATGTAGTTAAAATTGTTTATTTAAAACATAAACACATACCACTGGCACCATTCCTGGGGGCATTTGTTTGGCACTAACACTTAACAGTCTTTGGAGTTTTATTTTAGTTTTGCTGTTTACTCAGACTTGTTTGTGAGCTAAAACTCCAAATATTTAATGAAAGCATTGATCAAGTGCCCTCCTTCAGCTGTTTTTCAGTATTTAAAAATTGCAGAATAAGCTCAAGCCAAAAGCTGTTTTGATATCTAGAGTTTTTATTGCCAAGAATAATAGCAGACTTGACCATCTAAGCTGGAGAAGTGCTAAAAAGATGAAGGGACCAAAGGCACATGAATTGTTAAGTACAGTTGATGGCACAAAAGTGTGTAATACAAATGTTTTATTATGGATGTAAGGGCCAGAGCCTGTGGCTGGAGCTGGTTTTAGTATCTTTCAGTGAGATGGTGCACCAGTCCATGGACTTCTTTGGTCCACTTTCACCAGGTGGTAAAAGCCAGAGCTGACTTTAGAATCTCCAGTGTCTCTTTCTTTCTTAGCTTCCTTTGGGGTTGTAGGTGGCTCAGGGTCAGGGTGCTGTGTGAAGGTAGCCTAGAGTAGTACATGGGAGGCAAAACATGGGGGATCCTCTCTCTGGGAAGAGTTAGGATGAAGAAAGGGGCTGGGAAGAAGGATCGTAGCCCCAAAGGAGTGGATGTATTAGGAGTCAAAGCAGTGACCACACATGGGGCAGAAGGTATAGGGAAAGAAGGGACCTAGTAAATGAAATCCTTCCTAAAGTAGGAATTAACTAAGAAGAGATATGAAGGAATCAACCTACAAGTTTCAAGTTAATTCTAGAGTAGATTTGAATTGGAGTCGAGCCCTTGAGTAACTACCTTGTCGTGACTTTAGATGCAAAGTCAGAGACTGAGCGTGCAAATTTTAAAGTATTTAAGAATGATGAAGACGGCGTATTAATACAGGATATTTCTGGATCCCAGAACAGAGACTCTGATTCAGCAGACTCAGGGTTAGACTAAGGAATCCTTTATACGATATCACTTAATGTTATATGTTGAGTTTAGAGAGAGAAAATTGAAGAAACCAGCAAAGCTGACTGTTGGTCTTTTGACCTCAGCTGCTCAAGTGTTGAGATTCCTAGGTGGCGCTAGTGGTAAAGAACCTGGCTGCTTATTCAGGAGACAGAAGAGACACGGTTCAGTCCCTGGGTCAGGAAGATCCCTGGAGAAGGGCACGGCAAACTACTCCAGTATTCTTGCCTGGAGAATCCCATGGACAGTGCAGCCTGGTGGGCTACAGTCCCTGGGGTCACAGAGAGTCGGACATGACTGAAGCAACTTAGCATGCACGCTGAAGTGTTACCTTGGTTATCATCTTGATCCTTAGTATTTAATGACACACTTTCACTACTGTATATATACTACAGCTCTGTAACAGTCTCTGTACATCTTTAAAAGATGGTAACATTGTCTAAATAAGCTACAATGGAGAACAATTTCACAAAGGAAAGCAAAATTCAAATCATATTTTTATATCCTTTGACAAAGTCTCATAGATCAAAATGGTGTTATTCTCTTAAACTTGATAAGGTAAATCTAGAAACTCATCTGTGATGGACAACACTGCTTAATAAATCTCCTATAGCACAATCAACTGGCATTCTGGAGCAGTCGCAACTAAGCTTTGTTAAAAGTTGCTGCTGCCACCATGTTTCTGAGATGAGTAGAGACAGACATGACTGGGGTGGACCCAGTGGAAGCACAGTTAGAACTGTCCGTCACGAACAGGATATTATCAGATCCAGTGATCAATCAGCTTGAGTGAGTGCATGGATAAGCCACTGCATGGAAGATTAGGAACACGGGTGCCAGGACCATGTGGATCTAGTGCCGTTTCTTCTGATGTATTTGTACTTTCAAATCATAACCACAACATCATGCAACTATCAACTGTATTTTTACACACAGGTAACGAACACTCTGAAAATGAAATTAACAGTCAATTTGGGGACAGGACCACAGGAAATAACTGTGAGGAGAAAACAATACATTACTCTTAAAATCCTTTGGACCAGAAAAAAAAAAAAAAAACCCTTGAGTAAGAAGCATCTGCAGATGCTTCTTGTTTGTGGTTGTTACTTTGCTGGCTCTACTGAAAACTGAGAAAATTCACATGTTGTCTATAAAATAGCTGAGAAAGGAAAACGGCTGTCTTTGTAATAAAATTCAGGTAAGTGTCAAAGTTTAGAAGCAATGAATGGAAGACACGCTTATTTGGACTTTTGCCAGGAAGGAAGAAACACTGCAGAGGTGAAATGGTTGAACACTGATTTTTCAAATCCAGGTTCTTTTGAGTGAAAAAGTTAAAGCTAGTATTAACAGGCAATTGGGAATCAATACTTTTATCACTTGTTTCCAATTATGTCTTGCATAAACGATGTCCCAAATCATGTCCTAAAAATGTTTTCTTCGAATCCAGTTAAAAGGTAGGGCTTTTAATTTATGAAGAGAGTAAACCCTGTGGAGCTCGGGAATTAATCTGGGTGACGCACAAGGCGAACCATTTTATTTCTCTTTTCTGGGTCCTTAAACAATATGGCTATCAGCATTTTTACTTGATTCAGCCAGCTCCAATATGCATCTAGGTTTTTCCCCTCATCTCTTAATTTCTCCTCATGTTCTTAATTTCTCCACTGAACTTAAAGTGGAGAAATGTTATGTTAAAGTACACATAACATATCAACACTGCTGGCCATATTTTCCTTTTTTTTTCACTGCAGATTCGTCTGACCAAGACTGCCTGGAACTCAGCATTTCTCACTGGAGCTATTCTTTCTCGGTGGTCCTACCCGGGCCAGTTGGTCCCTGTCCACTGTCTGCCAAGGCCAGAATTCACTGGACTTCTTTACCTGTGACACTCAACCAGTCACCACGTCTATCTGTTTTACTTCTAGGCTGCCTCTCACCTGTTCTCAACCTTTCTTGTACAGTCTTGCCCATCTCCCCAATTACCTGGCCCTAGCACTGCCCTCCTAAAATCTCCCCCTTTGGACAAATGACAATCTTCTGTATCTCATTTTTTCAAAACCTATTAAAGATGATAAATGTTTACTCTATTTTTTTCCTTGAAAGTCATGGCTGATACCTGTTGTTTCAGCATAATTATGAAATAGCATCTCCTTTCCTCTCAAATGGGTGATACATGGTGCTGTCACTCTAAACACTGTTATTCATAGTTAAAGAACAGGACTTAAGGCCACACCAGGCAAACAGCAGGCATTCTGCAATGCCATCTGTTATTTTAACAAGGGATTGTTATAATGTCAGTGTCTCCCTGGCTGGCTTGCTCCCACTGCAGCCCTGCCACACCCCCCACCCCCAACACACATCTCAGGGTAAGACCTAGTTGTCCTTAAAACTGCAGTTGTCTTCTCTAGGACAGACACCAGGGATACTCCCTGTGTGCCGACTTCATCTGCACATCTTTTTTTTGAGATTATTTTGTTCTCTTTGTAGGGCTTCCTAGGTGGCTCAGTGGTAAGCATCCGCCTGCCAATGCAGGAGACTCAGATTTGATCCCTGGGTTAGGAAGATCCCTGGAGAAGGAAATGGCAACCCACTCCAGTATTCTGCCTTAGAAATCCCATGGACAGAGGAGTCTGGTGGGCTCCAGTCCATGGGGTAGCAAAGAGTCAGATATGACTGAGCAACTGTGCACACACACACACACACATACATGTTCTCTTTGTATCTACTCCAGCTGAGTAGATACAAAGAGCGATTATATTTTGCGTCCATTGGCACTCATGGTGCTGACCTTCCAGACCTGAGGCTGCACCGGCCTCCAAGTTTGTCCTCAAGGCTAAGAAAGGAGTCCAAGCCTCCCCTAAGCTTGCAGGCAGTGTCTGTGGGTTCTGCCTCATCACCTTCTTCTCACCAGTTTTCCTGGAAACTATCTTTATGTGGCCTGCTAACTTCCCTTTTCTACCTCAAATCATTGGATTTATTTGCAAAGACTTGGCTTCGTTGCTAAAAACTGCATGAGTCTGTCAACTGTAGAGTCTCATGTTCGCAAGGGGCCACGTAAAAGGGCCCATTTGTTTCTATTTTTCATTTTAAAACATAGTAAAACACAGTTTGCAAGAGAGCATAGAATAATCTTTTTAGAGTCGGGTACCACTTGATGGGAATGAATTTGTTCTTATAATTGAGGTTGCACGAGGTCCCTGGGGGCAGGAGGAGAAGGGGACAACAGAGGATGAGATGGCTGGATGGCATCACTGACTCAATGGACGAGAATCTGATGAACTCTGGGAGTTGGTGATGGACAGGGAGGCCTGGTGTGCTGTGATTCATGGGGTCGCAAAGAGTCAGACACGACTGAGCGACTGAACTGAACTGAACTAAAAGGTAAGATGTTTAGAATTAGAGGGGAAAGAGGGAACTAACAGTCGTGTGGGCTGGAGCAGTTAGTTCCTATTCTAATGGGTAAAGACCTTCACCTTTAATCTCTCTCTAATACGATGTGCTCTGAGCTCCCCATACTGCCGATCTGGTCTGGAATTCTGTGTCATCATTTAGTTTGGAATGCCGCCTTCTTGCTCAGCTCCTGATGGTCATCTGAAAAGGACCAGACCTCCTCTAAACATTCAGGAGCTTTGGTCCAGGGGTGGTCAACATGGATGGTATAGGCTTGGAGGTGGTGGCTGTCGGCTCCTGGGCCAACTGTGGGCAGAAGGTGTTTTCTGGGGCAGAGCTCAGGTTCCTAAGTGTTTGAAATTAATCCACAGGAAGTCCCTTTTGAGGGTATTGCATCTGTTGTGCATTCACAAAGTGTGCAGCAAGTAGACTCTGGGATGAAAATGTCAGCTTTCATCACTTCCCATTATTTGAAGAAGTTGCTTCAACTAGCTACACACCCACTCCCTCTTTTCCCTCTAATTCTAAACATCTTACCTTTTAGTTCAGTTCAGTTCAGTAGCAGAGTCGTGTCTGACTCTTTGCGACCCCATGAATCGCAGCACGCCAGGCCTCCCCTGTCCATCACCAACTCCCGGAGTTCATCAGATTCTCGTCCATTGAGTCAGTGATGCCATCCAGCCATCTCATCCTCTGTCGTCCCCTTCTCCTCCTGCCCCCAATCCCTCCCAGCATCAAAGTCTTTTCCAATGAGTCAACCCTTTGCATGAGGTGGCCAAAGTACTGGAGTTTCAGCTTTAGCATCATTCCTTCCAAAGAAATCCCAGGGCTGATCTCCTTTAAGAATGGACTGGTTGGATCTCCTTGCAGTCCAAGGGACTCTCAAGAGTCTTCTTCAACACCACAGTTCAAAAGCATCAATTCTTCGGCACTCAGCCTTCTTCACAGTCCAACTCTCACATCCATACATGACCACAGGAAAAACCATAGCCTTGACTAGATGGACCTTAGTTGGCAGAGTAATGTCTCTGCTTTTGAATATGCTCTCTAGGTTGGTCATAACTTTTCTTCCGAGGAGTAAGCGTCTTCTAATTTCATGGCTTCAGTCACCATTTGCAGTGATTTTGGAGCCCCCCAAAATAAAGTCTTACCTTTAGGACAATTCAATTCTTTCTCAAACAGGAGTTCTTCACTCTGAAGATGGGGTGTGGAAGGGAAGTTGCAGAATTTGCATTTCAAAGCCTATTTTCCTGACATCTCTCCTCACCCTTGGTTGGAGGAGGGGAGAAGAGGGCCAACGGAAGGACACATACTCATTTTTCAATTCTTTCTGCTATTTCTATATTAGAAGGGACTAGTATCTTATTAAGATACTAAATATCCACCATATGATTATTTATTGAACACTTACGTGCTGATGGTCTCCTCAAGTGTTTTATTTTATTCAGACCTCATTGAAGATCTACAACAAACTAAAGAAAGTGCTCACTTTGCTGGTAAATAGATGGCGGTTTCGAGAACTAAAACTGGGCAAGACCTCATAGGTAGCTGTCATAGGTCAGCCTGGGATTTAAATAATGGCTTTCACATTTGAAATCTTATAAACACTATGGTATGTAAAAGTCTGCTGAACTTGGAAGTAACATATTTTTGCGTATGTCAAGTGAACATCCAGTGATGGGGTAAAAGCTGTCCTCTTTGGAGCTCCTGTCTGAGGTTTGCTGTATCCGTGGACGCAGAGCCCTTTTGGGCACCAAGCATGGTGTATCCACTTGACTCTGCCATTTTATACAAGGGTCTTGAGTGTCTGTGGCTCCTGGTGTCTGTTGGAGTCCTGGAATCAGTGTCCCACAAACCCCGAGGGACGATGGTCATGCCTTTTGTCCATTCCCCAGGCAAAGGCCTTCCCTCTTTTAGTTTGGAAGACGCTGAAATTTGAGAAGGGAGTTCCAATTTAAGATTCACTGTTCATATGTTTCTCAGCATATTTCCCAGAATCCCAGGCAATATAAGTGCTCACTGATTATGTAAGTGCACAAACAATGCTTTTATCAAGGAAGCATATCTTAAGGAGTAAATGTCACATTAAATGGTGGCAAAATTACAGAATTTCAGGTTACTTGGATCTCAACAGAGGCAAGGGTTTAATGGAAAGAACAGATGTTTCAAGTCTTCTTCTCCTGAGTTCTGACTCAGCTACTAGGTAACCACATCCAAATTACTCTGTATCAATAGTTCTGAATTAGATTCCCACTCTGTAAAATGGAATAAGTAATTCTCATCTGTGAAGTATTGTGAGGATGAAATGTTCAGGCTGTGTGAGCTGAGTGTATGGCCAGGGTCTGGGTAGCTCTTTCACTTTTTCCTTTTCCTCCATCTCTCACCCATCGGCCCTCATAGGCAATCACATTTGGCCACTTGCAATCGAGTAAACTCACAAAATAATCTGGGCCTTCATGTGGTTTTTAAAGGTGGCTGCATCTTCTTATAACACACTGTCAGTATGTGAATTCCACCTGCCCTTTTCCAACCTCCAATCAGTTATGATTGAGGACACTCTGGTTAGATTCTGGGAAGAATTCCAAGAAAGCTGCAGGCCGGGTTCTGCTGTTCGATGGTGGATTGCCTGATAGCCAAAGAAGGTAATTTATTTCAACACCTAAAACACATAAGAAATGGATGGAACTAGTTGCCAATAAAGCGCCTCCAGAGCTCTCAGCATAGAGAGAAAAAGGTCCCATTTGAAGATTCATTCATGGTTCTGTGTGGAGGATGTGTGATTAGCAGGGAGGTCAGAAAAAACAGTTATAAAAAGAATAAAATGTAAAAAATGTAAAGGTTAACTAAATATATTATAGCTGAGCTAACATATCTTCTATAAGAATCAACTTTAAAAAACCAAATAATTGCCTCTGCCATCAAAAGTTTCTCATTATCCTGTTCAATGCTGAATGCTTTCCCAGTCATCAGAGATTATACCTAAAGTGAATTTACTGGGCATGTGATCTAGACTTGTCCACTCCCCAAACTAGACCCACAATCCTGAAAGCACCCTCAGTGACACATAAATACATCCTACAGGATTCTCTGTAGGAGTAAAAATGATCAAACTAAATTCCCTCAGAGCCAACATTAACATCGAGCTGTCTAGATGCAGGATGTGTCAGGGGGATTGGACATAGGATGGAGAAGAGCAATGGCCCCAGTGTGACGTGTCTTCAGCAGAGCCCACCTTTTCTGGATCCGGTTGACCAAGTTGGCGGGAGCTGGGTGAATACTATACATGATGTGACGTGAGTAACACAATGATTCCACCTTGAGGAGAGTGGGTCAGATTGGTCCC
The DNA here is from genome assembly GCA_917880005.1 of Nanger dama. Lineage (NCBI taxonomy): Eukaryota > Metazoa > Chordata > Mammalia > Artiodactyla > Bovidae > Nanger > Nanger dama. The sequence continues at coordinate 4,961,775 of CAKJTW010000075.1, forward strand.
ACAGCATCACCAGTGGTGGAACCTGGGGTGTGTGTGGGGTCTGATGTACATGCCTAGGTTTTGGGGTGGGTGGGCTCCTCTAGCAGGGGCTGATTCTCCAGGGAAGGCTGTGTAGGATCAGAGGCAGTGGGCTTGCAGGCACAGCCAGGAGATGGACAGACCCTGGCAGCTCTGTCTCGGTCTCTCCTCCAGGCTCTCGGGTCCACCTGCTTCTCACATTAGGTACACTCTCTCCAGGGGTGGGGTGAGACTGGGGGAGCCTGCCCAGGATTTCTGGTCAGGAAGTTCAGGAGCTTCCTTCCTTCCAACCTGGGGCAGCCCCTGCCTCCACCCCCAGAATTTTCCTTCCTGCTGAGCTGGACCCTCATCCCTCCAGGGAAAGCATACTTTGTAGGCTGGGTTGCTGTACTTGCCCATCAAAGCAGGCCGGGAGGACCCAGAGATACCAGAGGCCCAGGCCCCTCTGCTTTCTCATGAACTGTGGTGAGTGGCCATCGTCCTCACGGTGGAAGGAAGGGTGTGAAGTGAGCTCATCACCAAGTGACCTTGGTTGCCAGGTTAACTTACTCTAGAAAAGCCACGTTGTCCAGTGGCTGAACAACTAGATCAAGATGCACTGCAACTGCACTGCCGCCGGCAGCCTTCCATCCCTAGTACAAACTGCTTCGTATTTTGCAGTGTTTTCTGATGAGAAAATGGCAAACAATTCATTAAGCATGTGGGGTGAGACCTTAAAACATACCAGACTAATATTTTAACCAAGCAGTAGATGAGATAAAATGGGCAGAATAAAACCGAAAGATAATATCACTGAGGCTCATTTCTTGAATTTACGTCTTTTAGAGCATATTTACCTCTAAAGATGAATTGTGTATCTCATCGAGCCCAGGTCTCCCACATTGCAGGCAGATGCTTTACCGTCTGAGCCACCAGGGAATCCCTATAGACTATGATAGCAAAATCTAATTGCTTAACAAGCTTATAAAAAAATCTGTGTTACAGTATTAAGTCATTTGCTGGGGTTTCTTGACAGTATATTTCCTATTGGTAGACAAATGTTCATGTTCTTTATACCCTTTGGTAGAAAGTTACAGTCTTGCTTTGAGAGTTCATCAGATGCTCTTCACATCCTAGGAGTTAATGCAGCTCAGAGGAGTGGCAGACAGAGAGCATTTGTATCAAGGCTATTTTGGAGACAAAGTTGAACAAGTAAAACATGTCCTGTGCTCAGACCACAGAGTGTGAAAGTATAGCACAGACAGTAGCTGCAGTTTCAGTTCCAGAGAATATCTAGTAGAGGCAATACTGCAAATGTTGATCCTGATAAGAACCTGTGAGAACAATAAACAGGTATTATTTGTGTTAGAAATGGGGCCTGAGATGAGTGAAGGAGCCTCACGGCTTCTGTACTAACCTTTACCCTGGAGAGGGAGTGGAGTTAGGGGAAGAATCAAAGCTGTTTGCAGAACATTAGGAGAAAACTGAAGAACTATGAGTGGCAGGGTGTTGTTTTTCCTTTTCAAGTGGAAGATATATGGGAATTTTCCAGCCAGGCTAAGTGGCACTGGACGTTCCGATCTCATCTTTGCAGAGCACACACACCCCTGTGCAGTTAGACTGCAGGGCACATGATGACCTTACAGAAGGTGCTCAGAGACCGCCTGGGGACTTATCGCTTTCTGACCGTGCTCCTTTAGTCTTCACAGAATAATTAGCAAAACCACTGAACAAGCGAGTGTGGATGGTGGTGATGCCAGGATTCAGATTCCATGGGCCACATGCCCACTGGTATCCAGTACTACACCTGTTAGCACCTAGGACTCCAGAACCAAGCTCAGGCTACTTTGTTTTCCAGTCAGGAGGGTAGTGGACACACTTGAGCAGGGTCTAAGGGCTCACGGCCATCTGACTTAGGAGAAGACCTAAAAGCACAAATGAAGTCTCTGTAGGACAGTTATGGGCGAAGAGTCACCTTGTAAAAGGCAAGTGGGGCTCAGTACAGGGAGCCCCCTAGCAGGTCCTAGCCGGGCCTCCCTGGGTCACCCTCCCTGTCCTCATGCCCCAGGAACGGCCTAGGCTTCTCCACAACAAGCGGATTCCACTGCCCAGTGGATTTGATCGGGTTATCCTGCAGTGCAGATCTGGGGCGCGGATGCTTTCCTTTCACTGTGTCCTTTACCCCTTCAAGCACTCCACCATGTGGATGAGAAAAAGGGGCCTCTAAATTGTGAGGGCCCCAGTCTCAGATAGACTCCCCAGCTGTGACGACTGGACAGTGAGGCTCAGGAATGCCTGCCTGCTCCAGCCCCGCCTCCACCTCCTTTCAGAGCCTCTAACCATCTCTTTCCTCTGGGCTGAAATCAACTCCTCGCTCCTCTAAGGAGCCTGTCCAGTAACCACTGATGAGGGCTATGCTCAACTTTGTCAGTTCAGTTCAGTCGCTCAGTCATGTCTGACTCCTTGTGACCCCATGAATCGCAGCACACCAGGCCTCCCTATCCCTCACCATCTCCTGGAGTTCACTCAGACCCACATCCATCGAGTCTGTGATGCCATCGAGCCATCTCATCTTCTGGCGTCCCCTTCTCCTCCTGCCCCCAATCCCTCCCAGCATCAAAGTCTTTTCCAATGAGTCAACCCTTCGCATGAGGTGGCCAAAGTACTGGAGTTTCAGCTTTAGCATCATTCCTTCCAAAGAAATTTCAGGGTCGATCTCTTTCAGAATGGACTGGTTGGATCTCCTTGCAGTCCAAGGGACTCTTGAGAGTCTTCTCCAACACCACAGTTCAAAAGCATCAATTCTTCGGCACTCAGCCTTCTTCACAGTCCAACTCTCACATCCATACATGACCACAGGAAAAACCATAGCCGTAACTAGAAGGACCTTAGTTGGCAAAGTAATGTCTCTGCTTTTGAATATACAATCTAGGTTGGTCATAACTTTTCTCTAGGCCCTAAACCTCCCTGCTGAGAGGTCTTGAACAATCACTGCTATATTCTGAGAGGCAGGTTGTCAGTGTAAAATAGGGTAAAGAAAGAAAGGAGAATATCTGAAAGAATCCTGTCATTATTAAATGGATCCCTTGTATTACACAGAAAAATGAAGGTGGGATTATGGCTATAAGAGCCACATCCTAGAGTAGTTCTCAATTACGTTCAAGTTGCCACGATCCACATCATGGAAATGGAATTTTAAAAATTACAGGGGAAAAGGGGGCGGAATATAAAAGTAAATAATTTGTGCAGAATTTTGGAAGGGAACATTTCCCTAGCCATAATCGCTAAAAGTCATTGAACACCCATGGATAACAGAATAGAAGTTTAACATTTTATTAATGCATTTAAGTTCTTGTGTTATTTGACCTCATCATTTGACTTTTCTCTCATTCTGTCCCATTCTGCACAATATATCTTTCATCTCAAGATGGTCACTGCTCCCCAAACACCTAGTCTCTCCCATCTCTGCATTTTTATTCTTTATCCTCACCTGAGAATATTGTTCTCTGTCTCAGTCCACAATCTCCAATCACACTGTCAAATTGTTGCCTAAGTTTTAATCCTAAACCATTCTTATTAACAGAATTAATCTTAGTCTGGCTAAATGTCTTGATTTGAACCCTCTCAAAATAAAAAACAAAAACTGATTTGAAAAAAATCAAAACCAGGGATTTAGTTAGGGAAATACTGGATGTCTGAGAAAATGCAGCCAGGTTGTAGGAAAGAGCTAGAATTGGAAATTATGAGTCAAGGGCCCAGGTGTGTTCTCTCTATTTCTCCACTTTTTTTTTTTCTCTTTGCTGGAATTTTGAGCAATAAAATGTGTTTTAGTTTTATTTATTGGAGTATAGTTGATTTACAATATTTATTAGTTTCAGGTGTGCCGCACAGTGACTCAGCATTTCTGCGGGTTACGCTCCGTCACAAGTTGCTACAGGACAGCAGCTATGACCCCTGTGCTGTCCAGGGTCCCCTGTCCCCTGTCCATGTCAACGGCTGCTGCTCTGTCTACCGCACGGCTGACCAGGCAGTGCTTGGTCCTGTCTGTCATCACTCCCATTTGTCACATCTCTGTTAAGAATTCAGTTCAAGCTGTATCTGGAATCTCTTCACTTTAATTTCAACTCCCAAGGGAAGGACTTCAATTTGGGTCAAGTCCAATCAGCTGCTCCATCCTCCAGAGCATGGGTAGGTCTAGGATTACTTGGTGATTATTCTGTCTGAAACGAATCATCACTGCTGTTCACTTCATGGTGTGCAGTCAGGCAAGTGAGATTCGAGTTAGGCTTGATGTCCTAAGCAGTGTTCTAGTAAGCAGAATGTCATTGTACATATCTATAAATATGTGTTTATTTTAATATGATTTTTTAATCACACTGTGGATTCAATTACTGCTAAAAATTGATTTCTTTTTTTTTAATCTTCAAGTTTAAAAAGATTATCTCAAAGTGCTTTTATTTAGATGTCTGAACCAGGGGAATCCTAAATAGCAGTGGTGCTCTAGAATTCTTCAGCTGAAGAGTATTTACACCAAGAAGTACTATCTAAACAAGACCGGATGGGGAAGTGTTGATAAGGGGGTAAAAGTGCAAACTTGAAGAGGGTGCCTTTTTTTTTTTTAAAGAATTAAGAAAATTGGGATTTGAAGCACCAGGATGGAGAATATTGCATAAAACTGAAGGTAGTGGACGTTGGCTGCCTCTGAGATGTCTTAACAAATTTATGTTTTGTTCAAGGCTTTATAGAGTGTAACTGGGTGATTTTTTGAAAGTTGTAAGTATTCTCTAAGATCAAGGTACAATGTTTACAAAGTCAGTGAATTTACACTAAGTCCAGTTTGTGATAGTTGGGAGCTGCTTTCTGATTTCAACCATTACATAATGAAAAATGTGTGTACCAGTGTAGTGGTATGTAGGAGAAAGTGACCTTAGGGGAACTGAGGGAAGGTTTTATGAGGTGAGTAATTCTAAGACTCTACGGAGATGGACATGGGTATTAACTGCCCAGGATACTTTGAATCACCACACAATTTTCCTTACTCCTGTGGTTAAAATCTGTGTGAAGTGAGTCTCTATTTGTGAACCCACATCACTAACTTTTCTTCTTGGTGTCTTCCTTCTTGGAACTGAACGTGAAAGCTCATAGTAACAACCACTGCAAAACAGCGATGGTTAATTCCAGTGATGCTTCCTCTTATGGGTGCTACTGTGGCAGATGCATTTTGTAATAACTCTTTCCCTCATGAGAACCCCATGAGCTAATGCTGTTATTATCTCACCGTCACAGATGAGGACACTCATCCGTGGGTTGGGAAGATCTCCTGAAAACTGCACCCCACTCCAGTATTCTTGCCTGGAGAATCCCATGGACAGAGGAGCCTGGTGGGCTGCAGTCCATTGGGTTGCAAAGAGTCTGACACAACTGAGTGACCAACACACACACACACACACACACACACACACACAGACACACACACACACAGACCCCTAACTTCCACAGATGAGGAGACTCAAGCTGGAGAAGCTACAGCTAACCCAGGCATGCCTGGTTAACACCAGCACTGACATCCCCTCTGCTAGAAATGGCACATTCAGTCTCACTTGGAGCTTCTATACTCCTGGATGTCTCTGGGCTGAGGCAGGAGTCTGTCATGCACTGACCAGTCCTCTGCATGGCATAGCCAATGGCACAGCTTTTTCCACTTGTTTATGTCGTGGATATCTGGTGTCCTCTTTACTTGCTGTCATGGAAGACAAGACATCTCGTGTTCTGTGACTTCTGTATCCTCAGCACCCATAACAATGCTGGGATATAAGAGGCTCTCAAGACTCCCTCATTAAACGTCAATTTTGTACATGTCTAGTATGTGAGCTGGTCTGAGCCACAGCCGCTGTGCCTCCATTTCCTGTGTTCACTGTGGTCAAACAAGGCAAGGTCCACTCAGAAGGACTGAGGACAGGCATCCAGAAGGGCTGGGGACAGGCAGGCGGGGTTCAGAAGGTGCCCTCCGGTCCAGGTGCCCACTGTGCGGGGACCACCTCGCTCTCAGACCACACTGGTGTGAGGCCGTTCCTACGGAGCAAGGGTGGGGTCACACTTAGAAAATCAGACTAGTATGTGAGGTTTGGAACAAGAGGCATTCTCTGAATGAGCAGCTCTAATCTCTTAATACATTGGAAACCAGCAATGGATCACCAGAGAGACTGCCTCTTCACAACTGGAGGCTGAGGGTCGGGGGTTTCTTGAGGCTGGGTCCTGTTGTCCTCTGATTGTACCCTGGGACCCTGAGCAGCAGATCCTCTGCTCAAGTCTCCGTTATTGCTACACGGGGAGTTTTTATAACCAGCACACACTTCAGGAAATGTTGGTGTTGAGACATAACTCGGTAAATGACAGTGTCAAAGGGGCAAAAAGAAGATTAAGATATGAAACACAAATACGAACTCGCTATGTCACTCGCAGAGCATCCCAGATGGGAAAAAATGAGAAGACCATGCTCTCACCTCTTCCCAAAGCTCTGCCAGAGAGCAAAGTGATTCTCATGCCACTACAGTGGAAACTCACACTCCTGTCAGGCTTGGTTAGGTGTCGGGCACTCAAATATCTTCTCAAACATTTATTTTAGAGCATTTCCAATTGATTTATTTCTCAGAAAAAACACATGTGTAGTTAAAAAAAAACACTTTGTTTCCTGTCATAATGTTCTTTCTTATTTAGCACCTTTATGTTTTCCATTTTGCTGCTGTTTCTCCAGGTCTTTTATGTCTGAGTCTTCCAGGTTTTACCTGTAATATTCCTGCACTCAGTAATTGAATAGGTTTGTCTATATTTCAGCATTACCTTATATTCAAAATTGTGCTCTCTGTTGGGATAATGTGAAACAAAAGCTTACGGCTGATGCTAAGGATCCCCCAGAATAAAGGTCAGTCTTCAAGAGTCATCTCTGCACCTTCATACACTGAAAGAGGGCGTTTAGAATGATACCTAGTCCTTAAAAATAAAAAATAATCTTTTTTAATTAAATTTATTTATTTTTTAATTACAATACTGTATTTGTTTTGCCATACATTGACACCAATCAGCCATAGGTGAACACAATCTCCCAATGCCAAAGCCCCTCCCACCTCCCATCCCACATCCTCTCCCTGAATCATCCCGTGCACCCGCCCCATGCATCCTGCATCCTGTATTGAACATAGACTGGCGCTTCATTCTTACAAGATAGTATACATGTTTCAATGCCGTTCTCCCAAATCATCCCACCCTCTCCCTCTCCCTCAGAGTCCAAAAGTCCGTTCTATACCTCTGTGTCTCTTTTGTTGTCTCACCTAGAGGGTCTTCATTACTATCCTTCTAAATTCCATATATATGTGTCAGTATACTGTATTGGTGTTTTTCTTTCTGGCTTACTTCACTCTGTATAATCGGCTCCAGTTTCATCCATCTCATTAGAACTGAGTCAAATTTATTCTTTTTAAGGGCTGAGTAGTACTCCATTGTGTATATGTACCACAGCTTTCTTATCCATTCATCTGCTGATGGACATCTAGGTTGCTTCCATGTCCTGGCTATTATAAACAGCGCTGCAATGAACATTGGGGTACATGTGTCTCTTTCAGTTCTGGTTTCCTCAGTGTGTATGCCCAGCAGTGGGATTGCTGGATCATAAGGCAGTTCTATTTGCAATTTTTTAAGGAATCTCCACACTGTTTTCCATAGTGGCTGTACTAGTTTGCATTCCCACCAGCAGTGTAAGAGGGTTCCCTTTTCTCCACACCCTCTCCAGCATTTATTGCTTGTAGACTTTTGGATCCCAGCCATTCTGACTGGTGTGAAATGATACCTCATTGTGGTCTTGATTTGCATTTCTCTGATAATAAGTGATGTTGAGCATCTTTTCATGTGTTTGTTAGCCATACGTATGTCTTCTTTGGAGAAATGCCTATTTAGTTCTTTGGCCCATTTTTTTATTGGTTCGTTTATTTTTCTGGAGTTGAGCTGCATAAGTTGCTTGTATATCTTTGAGATTAGTTGTTTGTCAGTTGTTTCATTTGCTATTGTTTTCTCCCATTCAGAAGGCTGTCTTTTCACCTTGCTTATAGTTTCCTTTGTTGTGCAGAAGCTTTTAATTTTAATTAGATCCCATTTGTTTATTTTTGCTTTTATTTCCAGTATATTGGGAGGTGGATCATAGAGGATCCTGCGGTGATTTATGTCGGAGAGTGTTTTGCCTATGTTTTCCTCTAGGAGTTTTATAGTTTCTGGTCTTACATGTAGATCTTTTCCATTTTGAGTTTATTTTTGTGTATGGTGTTAGAAAGAGGTCTAGTTTCATTCTTTTACAAGTGGTTGACCAGTTTTCCCAGCACCACCTGTTAAAGAGACTGTCTTTACTCCATTGTATATTCTTGCCTCCTTTGTCGAAGATAAGGTGTCCATAGGTGTGTGGGTTTATCTCAGGGCTTTCTATTTTGTTCCATTGATATATATTTCTGTCTTTGTGCCAGTACCATACTGTCTTAATGACTGTGGCTTTGTAGTAGAGCCTGAAGTCAGGCAAGTTGATTCCTCCAGTTCCATTCTTCTTTCTCAAGATTTCTTTGGCTATTCGAGGTTTTTTGTATTTCCATATAAATCTTGAGATGATTTGATCTAGTTCTGTGAAAAATATTGCTGGTAACTTGATAGGAATTGCATTGAATCTATAGATTGCTTTGGGTAGTATACTCATTTTCACTATATTGATTCTTCCAACCCATGAGCATGGTATATTTCTCCATCTATTAGTGTCCTCTTTGATTTCTTTCATCAGTGTTTTATAGTTTTCGATATATAGGTCTTTAGTTTCTTTAGGTAGGTATATTCCTAAGTATTTTATTCTTTTCGTTGCAATGGTGAATGAGATTGTTTCCTTGACTTCTTTTTCTACTTTCTCATTATTAGTGTATAGGAATGCAAGGGATTTCTGAGTGTTGATTTTATATCCTGCAACTTTACTATATTCGTTGATTAGCTCTAGTAGTTTTCTGGTCGAGTCTTTAGGATTTTCTATGTAGAGGATCATGTTGTCCGCAAACAGTGAGAGTTTTACTTCTTCTTTTCCAATTTGGATTCCTTTTATTTCTTTTTCTGCTCTGATTGCTGTGGCCAAAACTTCCAGTACGATGTTGAAGAGTAGTGGTGAAAGTGGACACCCTTGTCTTGTTCCTGACTTTAGGGGAAATTGTTTCAATTTTTCACCATTGAGGATAATGTTAGCTGTGGGTTTGTCATATATAGCTTTTATTATGTTGAGGTACATTCCTTCTATTCCTGCTTTCTGGAGCGTTTTTATCATAAATGGATGTTGAATTTTGTCAAAGGCTTTTTCTGCATCTATTGAAATAATCATATGATTTTTATTTTTCAGTTTGTTAATGTGATGAATTACATTGATTGATTTGCGGATACTGAAGAATCCTTGCATCCCTAGGATAAAGCCCACTTGGTCATGGTGTATGATCTTTTTAATGTGTTGCTGGATTCTGATTGCTAGGATTTTGTTAAGGATTTTTGCATCTATGTTCATCAGTGATATTGGCCTGTAATTAAAAATAATCTTAAAAAATAGTCTGACAATTCCTCAAATCATTAATTGTGAGGTTACCATATGACCCAGAAATTCTAATCCCAGGTACATAGGTGAGATGTGAAAACATATGTTCACACAAAAATGTGAGTGTATATGTTTATAGCAGCAATATTTCCCATCGTAGCCAAAAAGGTGGAAACTGTTCAAATGTTCTTCTACTGATGAACAAACTGTGATGCTTTCATGCAATGGAATGTCATTCATCTGTGAGCAGGAATGCAGGCTGATGCCAGTATGACGCTGTATGGCTGATAGTGATGCTATGTTGAATGAAAGCTCTGGAAGCAAAAGTCCACATAATCTATGATTCTGATGGCATGCACAGGACAGGCAGATCCATGATGACAGAAGCAGGTTCTGGGCTGTTTAGGGCCTGGGGGAGAGAACGATGATGAGATGGGGTGGAGGGTGGGGACTAGAGAGAGAGGCATAGCGTTTCTTTCCCAGTGATGAGAATATTCTAAAGTCAGCCCTTTAGATGGCCACATGGCTCTGTGAGCACATGAAAAATGGGCTAATTGTAGGGTTTGGAAACCATATTTCAGTTAAGACATGGCAACATTTAAAAATGGTTAGGAGAGGCGTCCAAGTGAGGTGGGGAGAACTTCTAGGAGGCAGAGACCCCAGCGCAGAGACAGGACCAAGGCTAAATCTCTGAGGGTCTTGGGTTCTGTGATCATGAGTTCAAGTTTGATCCTGAGAAACTGGAATCAGATGCACAGACTTCAGCGATGGTGTGACTTGATGGGCTGGCATTTTGTGTCTGCAGCCTGGTGGTGATGGTTGGGTGGAGGCAGGGGCTCAGGAAAGAATTCAGGGAGGCAGGCTGGGCCTGCACCAGGGCCGCAGGATGGAAGAGCATGTGGACCTGACAGGCTCAGATGGGAAACGCCTGTTGTGTGGATGCTCTACGTTGAGATGAGGGTGTCTGGGTGACAGACAGGACTCTTGGACTCCTTCAGTGATGTCGGGCAGTAACTCCTTCCTGAAGGTGTCTCGGCAACCTTGGGACACCTCCCTGGTGCACTCTTGTTGCTGCTGCTCTAGACAGTTTATCCTCCTGCCCTTGGTTCATCTGTGAAGGGAATTCAAGCAGTGGCGGTGGTATCATTTCAGTGAGAAGCTGTGTGAGATGCGATGGGCAGAGATGGACCATGAGTGTACAGTCAGGAAGAAAAAGAGCAAGTGCTTTTCTGGCAAAGAAATGGACAAGAAAATGTTTTTGGAGATCCAAGAAGTAATCAGAGTGTACATTCATTTGTTTGTTTTTTAAAAACTCTTTTAAGCCCATTTGTATCAATTTAAAAAATAGCACATTTTAAAATAGTGCATTTAAAAGTATTTATTTTGGACTAGCAGTTTATAAACTGTGTTTTTAGGTTTTATTTAAAGTAATAATTCCTTAAAAATTGCAAATAGAACTGCCTTATGACCCAGCAATCCCCTGCTGGGCATATACACCGATGAAACCAGAATTTAAAGAGACACATGTACCCCAATGTTCATTGCAGCATTGTTTATAATAGCCAGAACATGGAAGCAACCTAGATGTCCATCAGCAGATGAATGGATAAGAAAGCTGTGGTACATATACACAATGGAGTACTACTCAGCCCTTAAAAAGAATAAATTTGACTCAGTTCTAATGAGATGGATGAAACTGGAGCCGATTATACAGAGTGAAGTAAGCCAGAAAGAAAAACACCAATACAGTATACTGACACATATATATGGAATTTAGAAAGATAGTAATGATGACCCTGTATGTGAGACAACAAAAGAGACACAGAGGTATAGAATGGACTTTTGGACTCTGAGGGAGAGGGAGAGGGTGGGATGATTTGGGAGAACGGCATTGAAACATGTATACTATCATGTAAGAAACGAAGCGCCAGTCTATGTTCAATACAGGATACAGGATGCATGGGGCTGGTGCACAGGATGATTTAGGGAGATGATATGGGGTGGGAGGTGGGAGGTGGCTTTGGCATTGGGAGATCGTGTACACCTGTGGCTGATTCATGTCAATGTATGGCAAAACAAATACAGTACTGTAATGTAGAATAAAGTACTAAAAAAATAAAAAAAATAAAGTAATAATTCATGCACATCTTCTGGTTTGAGCAATGATGTTAATATTACCCCATTTTCCAGTTTAAAATTATAGGTACTAAGAAAATTCCACTCTTGACACTTAGTCAGCCCTGACGTCTTCTGGCTTCAAACCCCATCCTCACAGGTGCTTTACATGTGGTCTGACTGTCTCAGTTCAGTTCAGCTCAGTCGCTCAGTCATGTCCGACTCTTTGCGACCCCATGAATTGCAGCACACCAGGCCTCCCTGTCCATCACCAACTCCTGGAGTCCACCCAAACCCATGTCCATGGAGTCGATGATGTCAACCATCTCATCCTCTGTTGTCCTCTTCTCCTCCTGCCCTCAGTCTTTGCCAGCATCAGGGTCTTGTCCAATGAGTCAGCTCTTCGCATCAGGTGGCCAAAGTATTGGAGTTTCAGCTTCAACATCAGTCCATTGAACACCCAGGAGTGATCTCTTTTAGGATGGACTGGTTTGATCTCCTTGCAGTTTAAAGGACTCTCAAGAGTCTTCTCCAACACCACAGTTCAAAAGCATCAATTCTTCGGCACACAGCTTTCTTTATAGTCCAACTCTCACATCCATACATGACTGTCATCTATGTCTTTTATCGCCAAATATTTGTTTTTAAAAATTAGTGACAACACTGCAATTAGAAGTTTGTGCTTATCTTTTGATGTTATCTAAGGGTCATTTAAATATAAAGCCTCAGCTGTTTACTTTGCTCTGTTTAAAGCAGCCTCTGTCAATATCGTCATCTTGTGGTTGGATTTCCCTTTCCCAGGGAAGCCGTTATTAGGTCTATTGCTACTCATATTTTCCTCTGTCCACTTTCCTGTGGAGGCAGAAAGTTAAACTCTGGTAATGAGAAATAATTTTTGTGAGAATTAAACTCTGGTTGTTTCCTGCACCCTGAGTCACGGGCAGCAGGTGTCACAGATGAGGGAAGGGTCAGAGGATGACAGCCGGCGAGCAGAGGCAGAGTCGGGGGGAGAACTCCTGTACCAACACCAGTTATAAGCATTATGAAGACAAAGGATGCTTTCATACATCTACTAAATTTTACTGTTGTTGTTCATTCTTTAAGTCATGTCCGACTCGTTGCCACCCCATGGACTGAAGCTTGTCAGACTCCTCTGCCCATGGAATTCTCCAGGCAAGAATACTGGAGTGGGTTGCCATTCTGTTCACCAGGGGATCTTCCTGACCCAGAGATCAAACCCGAGTCTCCTGCATTGCAGGCAGATTCTTCACCATCTGAGCCCCCAGGGAAGCCCTGAAATTGTGCAGACATCCAATGATAGAGTACAGTTGAAGAGTAGAATTCCACACTAATTTTCTAGATACTTGGCATCTTGATGCACTGCTCTCCAACACCTCTGAGATTAAGATTAGACTTTAGTGCCTTTATTTTAAAAGAAGAATTAATTTTACGTGTCTAACCTACATCAAACATGAGGCTGTTGTCTTTCAGCTTATTTCCTTCATAATAAAGATGTGAAAGCAGCATTTCCTGAGTTCACTGTCACGCCCAGTGCTGGAGGTAACATGGGAAACCTTCCCCCTGTTCTTCCTTCTTTCTCCTCAAGCCACCTGCAAACTTGTGACCTAGAATGTTAGGTGGTATAGAGATTACATTTCAAGTAGACTGTTAATATGCAAAATTTGCAAATGCTCACTCACCTGAAGTCCAGTGAGAAAGCCTAGGATAATAAAGTGATAATGTGTGAGCATCTGGCACCCCAGACACAACTGAAACAGAGTTCTTTGTTTAAAGCACAGCTGTTGTAAAGACACACATCAAGATGAGGCGGCCTTTTTTGTTAGAAAGAGCGAGGCAGAGGTGTAGATGCTGACGTCCACATTTCCTGTCCCCTGTGCACAAATGTGCCTCTCTCCCTGTGGAGGAAGTGGCACCAGCTGGGAAATTAGCGTATAATTGATCTTTACCTTTGAAATAATGTCTTTGCCTGAAACCCCAAGGCAGTGTGTGCATAAACCCATCACGGGGACCGCTTCTGACTCCACTCATTTGCTAATGAAAGTGAAGTCGCCCAGTGCAGGTCTGGGCTGCTCCTGACTCCTGTATTCGGGACTGTTGATTCTGCTCGTTCTTCAAAGTCATCTTTAACTGCAAGCAGGTCCCCTGATGGTTTTGCCTGCGTGAAGTGAAGCAATTCATCTGCAGCCTCTCTGTGCTCAGGGAGCAGCATCAACACTCTGCTGCTTACTTAGCCCCAAATGGGTTTTATGCAAATCCTTCATCTGTGTAGAAATCTAATGGTTTTGGGGTGTCAGTACTTTTAACCTTTTGTGATACTCATTATACTTGTTGCTGAAAAAGTAACTGCCTAACCAAGTGTGTTTTTCTCCAACACTGATTTTTTCCCTTAAGTAACCATGAAGCGTGTCGTATTGCAATAGAGCCCATTCTTAAGTGCTTTGTTAAAGTGCCACTTCCCTGAATCACCCTGAGAGCACCTTGCTTTCACACCAGGCTGTGAATAGGACTCAGAATCATTCCTTCAGGAGAGCATTCTCCTGTGCTGGAGACCTGGCTGAGCTTGGGGAGTGGGGCCACGTGGTGGTCATTGTCATGTCCACCACTCTGGTGATCTCAAGGGGTTATAACACAGGCAGAGATTGGCTCAGAGAGGCTTCAAGCTTCTTAGAGCTGGCATTTCTGTTTTCTTTTGTATCTTTTGGGGATACATATTTTATTGCACAGTAAATGTCTGGGAAAAAATAATGTGTTGTAGCCACAACTGTGTGGTTGAATTCACCTCCTCCCTCCAGTCTCTCCATTTTTATCTTTAATTTCCAACCCCCATTCTTTCCTTCCTTCTCTCTTCCCTTCCTTTCCTCCTTCCATCTCTCTCCTTTTTCTTCCTGTCTCTCATTTCCCACCTGGTCAATCTCACATATGTTTGTACCACAGCATGTAAGAGATGGGAAACAAAACCAAACAAGGTACCCACTGTCCAATCTTGCCTCCCAGTCCCCAGAAGCATCTCTGGTGGTTTCCTTTCTCCCAAGGCACTTATGAGATCCTCTGCAGTAACACCAAGCATGGACCAACAGGTGAGGTGGGTCTCATATGCCCGTCCTCTGGATGTTCATAGTTCTCATTAATGCTTATTTGGCCTTGAAACTTTTTTTTCTACACCATTCTTATGAACATTCCAAAGAAGCGATTTAGATGGACCATTTTGAGAAAGTTTCATTGTGATTCTGTCTCTTCTGAACACCAGCACCAAGGTACATGGATCCTGGTTCTCAGCACATCACCGTGAGAGAGCACTGCCCAACACAAGGCAGTATTCCCTGGATTTTCCACAGCTTGAAATTTATGTTTCAAATTGAGCTGAAATTCTACTTCTCAAAATGACTATTCATCTCATGCTGCAACTTTTGTCTATGCCTCCTAAATATATATAATCTCCTTTCCACATGGAAATTGTTCATGCATATAAAAGCTATTATGTCATCATTTCGCTGAATGAAATCTCTTGGCGAAACAGTCCTGATTCCTTCACCTGTGCTGCATATGGCTTGGTGTAAGCTCGCCTCACCACATCTGCTACCTTCCTAGCACGAAAACATTCTTCTTATGAATCTGTATTTATCCCCCTATTTGCAGTTATTTTTGCATAATCTGTGAATTCAATTAAAGAAATGCTTATTGTGTGTCTTCTAGGTAACAGGTGTTCTGCTATATCTGATGGTGGTTTCTGCTGGCTCTGATTCCAGCTGATCTTCTAAACCACACTCTCTTCTCTCCGACCTTGGT
The DNA here is from genome assembly GCA_917880005.1 of Nanger dama. Taxonomy (NCBI): domain Eukaryota; kingdom Metazoa; phylum Chordata; class Mammalia; order Artiodactyla; family Bovidae; genus Nanger; species Nanger dama. The sequence continues at coordinate 4,977,289 of CAKJTW010000075.1, forward strand.
GGGAATGTCCAGGTCTTAAAGAAGAAGAACAAAGCTGATGTTAGCTTTGTGGACAAGAGGGTCTCAGGCCTTTGCATCAGGGGATGTTCCAGACATAAGGATAATTCTGCTTTATTGAAAGGGCAGTTTTAGTTGAAAGAATGAGTGCTAAGTGAAGCGCAGTAGTGAAGACACTTTGCCTGGACAACTTTTATTCCAAATAAGCCTGTGAGAAAGAGACTCATGGGGTCTGCTGAAGGACCTGGGTGCTGGGGAGTCAGATGCATCCATGGTACTTTGATGGTATGCAAATTGCTCCCACCATAGCAGACATCACTCTAAGAGAGTCACAGGTCCAGCACACTTTCTATTTTGTCTTTGAACTTCTATAAATTAAAGCCGCCAAAAAGACTTTCATTCCCTTTTAATTTATTCTTGATGTCCTCTAGCCGCAATTTCGTGTAGTTCTGTATCAAATTACATTTTCCAGTGAAATTACTATAAACCCCCAAATAGAAGGTTGTAATAGAAAGTGCCAGTTTAATTCATGAAAATCCACAGAAGCACAATAATGTGAATTTCTTCAGTGGATTAGACATGGCAGCTAAAAGTACACTTGAAGCGAAGCTGTGCTGAGGAACTGTGTTTATTCTGGAAAAGTCTACACATTCTGTTCCTTAACTATCTGGCTTAAAAAAAAATCACTTCTAGGCTTTTGCTAAATTACAGGTACTTTTCTTCTGTTCATCTGTTCATAATTGTGGCTGAGAAAGCTAAAAAGGTGGATATTGAAAAAAGGTGTCTAGACCTTTTAAGTGAAATGGCAACCCACTCCAGTACTCTTGCCTAGAGAATCCTGTGGACAGAGGAGCCTGGTGGGCTGCTGTCCATGGGGTTGCACAGAGTCAGACACGACTGAAGCGACTTAGCATGCATGTATGCATTGGAGAAGGAAATGGCAACCCACTCTAGTATTCTTGCCTGGAGAATCCCAGGGACAGAGGAGCCTGGTTGGCTGCCGTCTATGGGGCTGCACAGAGTTGGACACGACTGAAGCGACTTAGCAGCAACAGCAGCAGACCTTTTAAAGTTGATAAAAATCATAGTATGGTTTAAAACAGCTAGAGAACATAACCTGCTCATAACTAAGTTTTTGGGTTTGAATTCAAAATTTCCTTTCTAAACAAAATATTTTTACTTAATTATTTAAAACATCAGTGTCTATAAGTTTGAAGACATAAGCCAGTAATCTGCAGTTGCAATTTAACTGTGAAATGTGAAAACACAAAATCTAAATATAGAAAAATATGGGAGCAGGATATTCAAAGGTGGATAACACTTTTTGGCATAAGCTTCTTTTTCTAATCTGGAAAATGAATGTTTCAAACATACTGTTTATTTAAATGAATGATGTTTCCTTAAGAGTCAGTGAAATTAGTTCCACTCTTAGGGGCAGAGAAAGTTTAACATAAATAGTGAGGCTATGAGTAGGGCATTAATACTAATTATAATAGGATCTATTGGCTTATTGAAATGTTAACTTTACAGTTATTATTTTCCTGAGTCAGTGGAACACTTATTTTGCATCTGTGTTTTTGCCAGACAAATGAAAATGTGGTTGATGCTCTGACCCTCCAAAAATACTTTATCAAGGTCACTGCACACAACAGAGAAAATTCAGTATTCTCCCTGTAAAAGAATGTGCTCTATGTTCACTTTACAGGAACTTTCTGCTATGCACATACTAAAAAAAAAAAAAAAGCAAGTCATATGTATTAATTCCCATTGCTTCTGTAAATATTTAAATCAGAAGGCCTATACAAAAATATTTGCTAGTTTAGGTGGCATTCTTTTATTTTTAAACCTGTAGTTTGGATTAATACTGTTGTTTTAAAAACATATCCATTTCCTTAAAGCTTTTAATGCTAGAAACACATTTCAAAGCATGCGTTGTTTTAAGTGAACATTTTGAGTTTTATGTGTGGGTATTCATGCATATATAAGTATAGGTACTTATATATACAGGAGTTTAAATAAGAATGAAGATTGCTTTTGAAAATCTAAATGTAAATTTCATTGCATAATGCATATTCAGAAGTACATGGGCTGCTTTTTTTTTTTTTTTTAGTGTTTTCTTGTTTTTCTTTCTTGTAAAACATTGATGGTGATAATTTACAACCACCAAAACCTGTAACTGGAAGAAATAGCAAGGGCTTCTGAGTTAGCACACTTATAAATACTGTTGTTAGAGACAGAATTCTCATGGAAGAAAACACCAGGAAAAAGCCTGAAGGTAGAGTGTAAGTGACATTACTGAGGGATAGAAACTACCATTTGCCTGGTCTCAGCAAAGTTAAAAAAATATTCTTCTTAGGAACTATGAGGTCTATTCCTGTACCAATTTCTCAAGACTCTTCTAATGGGAAAACAGTGACTTGAAATGAAATCATACTGAAAGAAAATCAGTTCTGTGTGTCCCCAGAGGAATTAAATACAAACAGAAACATGAATAATTAGCCAGTTTTAGCAGCACTTATATAACATTTTTGAACAAGCAGTTGTATTAAATGTGATTTGGATATTGTATCAGGATAACAGTCAGGATGGTTTACTTACATACCAGTTGGGAAGCAGCATGCTGATGCCTGAACTATTGGAGTTCATGGTCATTTTCTAGGTGTGGATTGAGGGGGTAAATGACTCAGAAATGGATTTTTTTAAATGTACAAGTTTTACCCCAGACTTGTGAACATCTCCCCTGGAGTCAACCATTGTTCTATAATTGGAATGTCCAATTCCTATTGGATATTAGTATTTACTAATACTAGTCTACTAATATTTAATCCAGTTGTCAAAAAGATGATGCTGATGCTGCATTTTCATGATCTTGTCCATGGCACTGAAAATCAGGAATGACAGGGAGCATGGAAAGTTATGTATTCAGGAATTCCCCCTTTAGAAATTATTTACCACTCTTGCATCACACTATTGCCTTGTGTCTTTTAAATACATACTGTTCTGGTTTTGCCCACATATAATGGCCGGGCATGTGGTAAGTCTCAAACCAAGGGTCAGCATCCACTGAAAGTGGAATTACCGCAGACGGGAAAGCAGACATGACAGCTCCCAGGACAGGGTTTAGCACGTTGAGTTGAAGAACTATTTTTTAATTCTCGTTGTCAATCAAAGCCCAGAGCATTTCAATAAATTGGCTAAAATGACAGCGGTTTAGTGGTGGGAGTATTTTTAGAATTTAGGTCAACTCCTATATTTCTCTTCTTTTCACCCATAATTACCCTCCTCCTTAGAAGACATGGAGACAAAAGCCAAATATGGCAAAACAAATACAGTATTGTAATTTAAAATAAATAAATAAATAAATAAATTAAAAAAAAATGCTAAGTATCAACATCTGAAGGAAAGAGGGGAAAACAGAAAAACAAAGACTGTAAACTTGGATTATCTACAAAACTAGGAGCCACCACCTGCCTAACTGAGAAATAAATGAGGCCCAGGAAGTGAAAGGTCATGGTGAATGGTGAGGTGGTAAAACAGGAACATTTTCATGGAAAAGCGTGAAAGTTACATCATTCGATGTTCAGATTTCACCACACGTCAGTGCTGCCTACAGGGGAAGGGAACCAGCTCAGTTAGTAGAGAATCTTCTGGGTTCCTAGAACCTTATACCAAGACAGAATCACAGGCTTGGTGTTGCAATGATGAATGTGATTTTCACCAATGATGAAAGTGATTTTGTTGAAGAAAAGGTTTTCCTTCAATTATAAATGTGCTCTTTCTTGTTGTTATTGTTCAGTTGCTAAGTTGTGTTTGACTCTTTGTGACCCCATGGATTGCTGCGCCAGGCTTCTCTGTCCTCCACTATCTCCTGGAACTTGCTCAAACTCATGCCCATTGAGTCGGTGATGCCATCCAACCATCTTACTCTCTGTCACCCCCTTCTTCTCCTGCCCTCGATCTTTCCCAGTATCAGGGTCTTTTCCAATGAGTTGGCTCTTTGCATCAGGTGGCCAAAGTATTGGAAGGCCACAGTCCTTCTAATGAATATTCAAGGTTGATTTCCTTTAGGATTGACTGGCTTGATCTCCTTGCTCTCCAAAGGACTCAAAAATCTCCAGCACTACATTTTGAAAGCATCAGTTCTTTGGTGCTCAGTCTTTACAGTCCAACTCTCATCTATACATGATTACTGAAAAACCATAGTTTTGACTATATGGACTTTGTCAGCAAAGTGTCTGCTCTTCTTTTATGACTAATCAATTCTCTAGTTAATTTAATTTGAAGGCCTATAAGATAAATTTATCAAAGCCCAAGTATGGAAATATATGTCAATTAAGAAGGAACTCATGGAATTCACATGATAAATTTCTTTACAGTCCAAAATGATCATTTGAGATGTTTTAGAATCTCCAATCGGAGCTACATAAACAACATTCAGTTAGAAATCAATGTGAAGCAAATTGACTAAATGTCTTGGCAAACTGGGGATTGGGTATTGTGATATCTTAGGAGAGTCTACAGTCCCAGAACACCCCGTAGAAACTCCCAAAGCACCAATTCAGCAATAGCTACAAAATCAGATCACATAACGGTCAGTGAGAGAGGGATCAGTAGGACTGGTGTGACAGGGAGCTGAGAGGTTACATTTGAAGTATATTTTTAGAATAAAATGTTCTCATTTAAAAGTCAGCAAGGTATTCCTAGGGCAATGAAACATTTGCTAATATTGGCAAAGGCCACCCTTCTCCAGAACCCTGGCTTTCAATGTTTGAGGAAAGTGGTGGGAATATTTTCTCAGGAGCTGAAGCATCTCCAGTGAGAGAACCAAGCTCTCATTCCTCCTGCTGGCAGGTCCAACCTGGTGAGAAGGAATCCTTTGATTCATGCAGCTGAACAGAAATCGCTGGGCACCTGAGTGACCCTTTACCTTAAAGGAAACACATTATGAATTTTTTTCTTCTCCATTTTGCTCCTGAGGTGTGGTGTGTGGCTGCCTCAGGAGCCCCTGATGGGTGTCTGGGAGAGGACAGCTCTGTCTGTGTGTTGCTGGGTGTTTGTGAAAGAGAGAAAGAGCCAAATCCTAACAGAACAGTGTTAGGATAAATCCAGGTCAGTTTTGCCCCGACAGCATCTAGAACTATGAGGGATCCCACGGGGGATTGCCCAGCTTTCATTTGCCCCTGACTTGCCTCCTGAGCTGCTGGTGAAAACGGCCAGACAGGCTTTCCTGGAATCTTAGAGCCAGAGCCCACACGGCTTCTTTAGCCTTGGGGTGGGAGTGCAGGGGTGGACTTAGTTCTGGCTTCAAGGGCAAGGTACAGGGCTCTGGGACCAACCCTGGGCTTGAGTCGGTTTCCTGATATTTTTAATTATTTAAGTTTGTCTTTTGCTTTATTTTTTATTGGAGTATAGTTGATTTACAATATCATGTTAGTTTCAGGTATACAGCAAACTGACTCATGTATGTGTGTGTGTGTGTGATTTTTTTATATATACACACTTACATAGGCTTTCAGGTGGTACCATGGTGAAGAATTCACTTGCCAATGTAGGAGACATGTGTTCGATCCCTGGGTTGGGAAGATTCCCTGGAGAAGGAATGGCAACCCACTCCAATATTCTTACCTGGACAATTTCATGGAGAGAGAGGAGCCTGGTGGTCTATAGTCCTTTGGGCCACAAGCGTAGGATACGACTCAGCAAATGAGTGTGCGCACTCACGCACACACAAACACACACACACATATGTTCCTCAGATTCTCTTCTTTTATAGGTTATTACAAAATACTGACTGGAATTCCCTTTGCTATATGGTAGCCCCTTGCTGGTTACCTATTTTATATATAGTAGAGTGAATATGTATAATATTTTTAATACAAATTTATTTATTTTAATTGGAGGTTAATTACTTTTCAATATTGTATTGGTTTTGCCATACATCAACATGAATCTGCCACAGGTATACACGTGTTTCCCATCCTAAATCCCCATTCCTTCTCCCTCCCTGTACCATCCCTATAGGTTGGCCCAGTGCACCAGCCCCAAGCATCCAGTATCATGCATTGGACCTAGACTAGAGATTTGTTTCTTATATGATATTATACATGTTTAATGCCATTCTCCCAAATCATCCCACCCCTCCCTCTCCCACAGAGTCCAAAAGACTGTTCTACAACTGTGTCTCTTTTGCTATCTCGCATACAGGGTTATCATTACCATCTTTCTAAATTCCACATATATGTGTTAGTATACTATATTGGTATTTTTCTTTTCGCTTATTTCACTCTGTATAATGGGCTCCAGTTTCATCCACCTCATTAGAACTGATTCAAATGTATTCTTCTTAATGGCTGAGTAATACTCCATTGTGTATATGTACCACAGCTTTCTTATCCATTCATCTGCTGATGGACATCTAGGTTGCTTCCATGTCCTGGCTATTATAAACAGTGCTGCGATGAACACTGGGATACACATGTCTCTTTCAGTTTTGGTTTCCTTGGTGTGTATGCCCAGCAGTGGGATTGCTGGGTCATAAGGCAGTTCTATTTCCAGTTTTTGAAGGAATCTCCACACTGTTCTCCATAGTGGCTGTACTAGTTTGCATTCCACCAACAGTGTAAGTGGGTTCCTTTTTCTCCACACCCTCTCCAGCATTTATTGCTTGTAGACTTTTGGATCACAGCCATTCTGATTGGCATGAAATGGTACCTCATTGTGGTTTTGATTTGCATTTCTCTGATAATGAGTGATGTTGAGCATCTTTTCATTTGTTTATTAGCCATCTGTATGTCTTCCTTGGAGAAATGTCTGTTTAGTTCTTTGGCCCATTTTTGATTGGGTCGTTTATTTTTCTGGAATTGAGCTGCAAGAGTTGCTTGTTATTTTTGAGATGATTTGTCAGTTGTTTCATTTGCTATTACTTTCTCCCATTCTGAAGGCTGTCTTTTCACCTTGCTTATAGTTTCCTTTGTTGTGCAGAAGCTTTTAAGTTTAATTAAGTCCCATTTGTTTATTTTTGCTTTTATTTCCAATATTCTGGGAGGTGGGTCATAGAGGATCCTGCTGTGATTTATGTCGGAGAGTGTTTTGCCTATGTCCTCCTCTAGGAGTTTTATAGTTTCTGGTCTTACATTTAGATCTTTAATCCATTTTGAGTTTATTTTTGTGTATGGTGTTAGAAAGTGTTCTAGTTTCATTCTTTTACAAGTGGTTGACCAGTTTTCCTAACACCACTTGTTAAAGATATTTTCTTTTTAATCCATTGTATATTCTTGCCTCCTTTGTCAAAGATAAGGTGTCCAAAGGTGCGTGAATTTATCTCTGGGCTTTCTATTTTGTTCCACTGATCTATATTTCTATCTCTGTTCCAGTACCATACTGTCTTGATGACTGTGGCTTTGTAGTAGAGCCTGAAGTCAGGCAGGTTGATTCCTCTAGTTCCATTCTTCTTTCTCCAGATTGCTTTGCCTATTCATGGTTTTTTGTATTTCCATACAAATTGTGAAATTATTTGTTCTAGCTCTGTGAAAAATACCATTGGTAGCTTGATAGGGATTGCATTGAATCTATAGATTGCTTTAGGTAGTATACTCATTTTCACTATATTGATTCTTCTGATCCATGAACATGGTATATTTCTCCATCTATTAGTGTCCTCTTTGATTTCTTTCATCAGTGCTTTATAGTTTTTCTATATATAGGTCTTCAGTTTCTTTAGGTAGATATATTCTTAAGTATTTTATTCTTTTCGTTGCAATGGTGAATGGAATTGTTCTCTTAATTTCTCTTTCTATTTTCTCATTATTAGTGTATAGGAATGCAAGGAATTTCTGTGTGCTGATTTTATATCCTGCAACTTTACTATATTCATTGATTAGCTCTAGTAATTTTCTGGTGGAGTCTTTAGGGTTTTCTATGTAGAGGATCATGTCATCTGCAAACAGTGAGAGTTTTACTTCTTCTTTTCCAATTTGGATTCCTTTTATTTCTTTTTCTGCTCTGATTGCTGTGGCTAAAACTTCCAGAACTATGTTGAAGAGTAGCAGTGAAAGTGGGCACCCTTGTCTTGTTCCTGACTTTGGGGAAATGCTTTCAGTTGTTCACCATTGAAGATAATGTTTGCTGTGGGTTTGTCATATATAGCTTTTATTATGTTGAGGTATGTTCCTTCTATTCCTGCTTTCTGGAGAGTTTTTATCATAAATGGATGTTGAATTTTGTCAAAGGCTTTCTCTGCATCTATTGAGATAATCATATGGCTTTTATTTTTTAATTTTTAATGTGGTGAATTACATTGATTGATTTATGAATATTGAAGAATCCTTGCATCCCTGAGATAAAGCCCACTCAGTCATGGTGTATGATCTTTTTAATGTGTTGTTGGATTCTGATTGCTAGAATTTTGTTAAGGATTTTTGCATATATGCTCATCAGTGATATTGGCCTGTAGTTTTTGTGTGGCATCTTTGTCAGGTTTTGGTATTAAGGTGATGGTGGCCTCATAGAATGAGTTTGGATGTTTACCTTCCTCTGCAATTTTCTGGAAGAGTTTGAGTAGGATAGGTGTTAGCTCTTCTCTAAATTTTTGGTAGAATTCAGCTGTGAAGCCATCTGGACCTTGGCTTTTGTTTGCTGGAAGATTTCTGATTACAGTTTAAATTTCCGTGCTTGTGATGGGTCTGTTAAGATTTTCTATTTCTTCCTGGTTCAGTTTTGGAAAGTTGTACTTTTCTAAGAATTGGTCCATTTCTTCCAAGTTGTCCATTTTATTGGCATATAATTGCAGATAGTAGTCTCTTATGATCCTTTGTATTTCTGTATTGTCTGTGGTGATCTCTCTTTTTCACTTCTAATTTTTTTGATTTGATTTTTCTCTCTTTGTTTCTTGATGAGTCTGGCTAATGGTTTGTCAATTTTATTTATCCTTTCAAAGAACCAGCTTTTGGCTTTGTTGATTTTTGCTATGGTTTCTTTTGTTTCTTTTGCATTTATTTCTGCCCTAATTTTTAAGATTTCTTTCCTTCTACTAACCCTGGTGTTCTTCATTTCTTCCTTTTCTAGTTGCTTTAGGTGTAGAGTTAGGTTATTTATTTCAGTTTTTCTTATTTCTTGAGGTATGCCTGTATTGCTATGAACTTTCCCCTTAGCACTGCTTTTACAGTGTCCTACAGGTTGGGGGTTGTTGTGTTTTCATTTTCATTCATTTCTATGCATATTTTGATTTCTTTCTTGATTTCTTCTGTGATTTGTTGGTTATTCAGCAGAGTGTTGTTCAGCCTCCATATGTTGGAAGTTTTAATAGTTTTTTTTTTCCCTTTAATTGAGATCTAATCTTACTGCATTGTTGTCAGAAAAGATGCTTAGAATGATTTCAATTGTTTTGAATTTACCAAGGCTAAATTTATGACCCAGAATGTGATCTATCCTGGAGAAGGTTCCATGTGTGCTTGAGAAAAAGGTGAAATTCATTGTTTTGGGGAAACGTCCTATAGATATCAATTAGGTCTAACTGGTCTATTGTATCATTTAAAGTTTGTGTTTCTTTGTTAATTTTCTGTTTAGTTGATCTATCCATAGGTGTGAGTGGGGTATTAAAGTCTCTCAGTATTATTGTGTTATTGTTAGTTTCCCTTTCATACTTGTTAGCATTTGTCTTACATATTACGGTGCTCCTATCTTGGGTGCATATATATTTATAATTGTTATATCTTCTTCTTGGATTGATCCTTTGATCATTATGTAGTGTCCTTCTTTGTCTCTTCTCACAGCCTTTGTTTTAAAGTCTATTTTATCTGATATGAGTATTGCTACTCCTGCTTTCTTTTGGTCTCTATTTGCATGGAATATCTTTTTCCAGCCCTTCACTTTCAGTCTGTATGTGTCCCCTGTTTTGAGGAGGATCTCTTGTAGACAACATATATAGGGGTCTTGTTTTTGTATCCATTCAGCCAGTCTTTGTCTTTTGGCTGGGGCATTCAACCCATTTATGTTTAAGGTAATTTTTTTTCTTTTTTTCTTTTATTTATTTTTTTTTTCTTTTTTTTTTTTAATTCTACATTACAATACTGTATTTGTTTTGCCATACATTGACATGAATCAGCCACAGGTGTACACGATCTTCCAATGCCAAAGCCCCCTCCCACCTCCCACCCCATATCATCTCCCTGGATCCTCCCGTGCACCAGCCCCAAGCATCCTGTATCCTGTATTGAATATAGACTGGCCCTTCGTCTCTTACATGATAGTATGCATGTTTCAATGCCATTCTCCCAAATCATCCCACCCTCTCCCTCTCCCTCAGAGTCCAAAAGTCCGTTCTATACCTCTGTGTCTCTTTTGTTGTCTCACATACAGGGTCATCATTACTATCTTTCTAAATTCCATATATATGTGTCAGTATACTGTATTGGTGTTTTTCTTTCTGGCTTACTTCACTCTGTATAATCGGCTCCAGTTTCATCCATCTCATTAGAACTGAGTCAAATTTATTCTTTTTAAGGGCTGAGTAATACTCCATTGTGTATATGTATCACAGCTTTCTTATCCATTCATCTGTTGATGGACATCTAGGTTGCTTCCATGTCCTGGCTGTTATAAACAGTGCTGCAATGAACATTGGGATACATGTCTCTCTTTTGATTCTGGTTTCCTTGGTGTGTATGCCCAGCAGGGGATTGCTGGGTCATAAGGCAGTTCTATTTGCAATTTTTAAGGAATCTCCACACTGTTTTCCATAGTGGCTGTATGAGTTTGCATTCCCATCAGCAGTGTAAGAGGGTTCCCTTTTCTCCACATCCTCTCCAGCATTTATTGCTTGTAGACTTTTGGATCGCAGCCATTCTGACTGGTGTGAAATGGTACCTCATTGTGGTCTTGATTTGCATTTCTCTGATAATGAGTGATGTTGAGCATCTTTTCATGTGTTTGTTAGCCATCCATATGTCTTCTTTGGAGAAATGCCTATTTAGTTCTTTGGCCCATTTTTTGATTGGTTCGTTTATTTTCCTGGAGTTGAGCTGGATAAGTTACTTGTATATCTTTGAGATTAGTTGTTTGTCAGTTGTTTCATTTGCTATTGTTTTCTCCCATTCAGAAGGCTGTCTTTTCACCTTGCTTATAGTTTCCTTTATTGTGCAGAAGTTTTAATTTTAATTAGATCTCATTTGTTTAAGTAAAACTCTCACTGTTTGCAGATGACATGATCCTCTACATAGAAAATCCTAAAGACTCGACCAGAAAACTACTAGAGCTAATCAATGAATATAGTAAAGTTGCAGGATATAAAATCAACACTCAGAAATCCCTTGCATTCCTATACACTAATAATGAGAAAGTAGAAAAAGAAGTTAAGGAAACAATTCCATTCACCATTGCAACGAAAAGAATAAAATACTTAGGAATATTCCTACCTAAAGAAACTAAAGACCTATATATTGAAAACTATAAAACACTGATGAAAGAAATCAAAGAGGACACTAATAGATGGAGAAATATACCATGCTCATGGGTTGGAAGAGTCAATATAGTGAAAATGAGTATACTACCCAAAGCAATCTACAGATTCAGTGCAAATTCCTATCAAGCTACCAGTAGTATTTTTCACAGAACTAGATCAAATCATCTCAAGATTTGTATGGAAATACAAAAAACCTCGAATAGCAAAAGCAATCTTGAGAAAGAAGAATGGGACTGGAGGAATCAACTTGCCTGACTTCAGGCTCTACTACAAAGCCACAGTCATCAAGACAGTATGGTACTGGCACGAAGACAGAAATATAGATCAATGGAACAAAATAGAAAGCCGTAAGATAAATCCACACACCTGTGGACACCTTATCTTCAACAAAGGAGGCAAGAATATACAATGGAGTAAAGACAGTCTCTTTAACAGGTGGTGCTGGGGAAACTGGTCAGCCACTTGTAAAAGAATGAAACTAGACCTCTTTCTAATACCATACACAAAAATAAACTCAAAATGGATTAAAGATCTAAATGTAAGACCAGAAACTATAAAACTCCTAGAGGAAAACATAAGGTAATTATTGATAAGCATGATCCCATTGCCATTTACTTTATTGTTTTGGGTTCGAGTTTATACACCCTTTCTCTGTTTCCTGTCTAGAGTAAAATCGTTTAGCATTTGTTGGAGAGCTGGTTTGGTGGTGCTGAATTCTCTCAGCTTTTGCTTGTCTGTAAAGCTTTTGATTTCTCCTTCATATTCAAATGAGATCCTTGATGGGTATAGTAATCTGAGCTGTAGGTTATTTTCTTTCATCACTTTAAGTATATCTTGCCATTCCCTCCTGGCCTGAAGCATTTCTATTGAAAGATCAGCTGTTATCCTTACGGGAATCCCCTTATGTGTTATTTGTTGTTTTTCCCTTGCTGCTTTTAATATTTGTTCTTTGTGTTTGATCTTTGATTAATATGATTATCTAATTTGATTACTATGTGTCTTGGGATGTTTTGCCTTGGGTTTATCCTCTTTTGGACTCTCTGAGTTTCTTGGACTTGGGTGATTATTTCCTTCCCCATTTTAGGGAAGTTTTCAACTATTATCTCCTCAAATATTTTTTCATGGTCTTTCTTTTTGTCTTCTTCTTCTGGGACTCCTATGATTCAAATATTGGAGTGTTTAACACTGTCCTGGAGGTCTCTGAGATTGTTTCATTTCTTTTAATTTTTTTTTTTTTTTTCCTCTCTGATTCATTTATTTCTACCATTCTATCTTCTACTTCACTAATCCTATCTTCCGCCTCTGTTATTCCACTATTGGTTGCCTCCAGAGCTTTTTGATCTTACTTATTGTAATATTCATTATATATTGACTCTTTTTGTTTCTTCTAGGTCCTTGTTAAACCTTTCTTGCATCTTCTCAATCCTTGTCTCCAGGCTATTTATCTGTGATTCCATTTTGATTTCAAGATTTTGGATCATTTTCACTATCATTATTCAGAATTCTTTATCAGGTAGATTCCCTATCTTTTCCTCTTTTGTTTGTTTGGTGGGCATTTATCCTGTTCCTTTACCTGCTGGGTATTCCTCTGTCTCTTCATCTTGTTTATATTGCTGAGTTTTGGGTGGCTTTTCTGTATTCTGGCAGTTTGTGGAGTTCTCTTTATTGTGGAGTTTCCTCACTGTGGGTGGGGTTGTACAGGTGGCTTGTCAAGTTTTCTTGGTTAGGGAAGCTTGTGTTGGTGTTCTGGTGGGTGGAGCTGGATTTCTTCTCTCTGGAGTGCAATGAAGTATCCAGTAACGAGTTATGAGATGTCAATGATTTTGGAGTAACTTTAGGCAGCTTGTATATTGGAGCTCAGGACTGTGTTCCTGTGTTGCTGGAGAATTTGCATGGTATATCTTGCTCTGGAACTTGTTGGCCCTTGGGTGGTGCTTGGTTTCAGTGTAGGTATGGAGGCATTTGATGAGCTCCTGTCTATTAATGTTCCCTGGAGTCAGGAGTTCTCTGGTGTTCTCAGGGTTTGGACTTAAGCCTTCTGCTTCTGGTTTTCAGTTTTATTTTTACAGTAGTCTCAAGACTTCTCCTTCTATACAGCACCATTGATAAAATATCTAGGTTAAAGATGAAAAGTTTCTCCACAGTGAGGGACACCCAGAGAGGTTCACAGAGTTTTATGGAGAAGAGAAAAGGGAGGAGAGAGTTAGAGGTGACCCGAATGAGATGAGGTGGAATCAATAGAGGAGAGAGAAAGCTATCCAGTAATCACTTCCTTATGTGTACTCCACAACTGGACCACTCAGAGATGTTCATGGAGTTATACAGAGAAGAGAAGAGGGAGGGAGGAAGGAGACAGAGGTGGCCAGGAGGATAAAGGGGGAATCAAAAGAGACAGATCCAGCCAGTAATCAGTTCCCTAAGTGTTCTCCACTGTCTGGAACACACAGAGATTCACAGAATTGAGTAGAGAAGAGAGGGGGTAGGGGGAGGAGACAGAGGCAACCTGGTGGAGAAAAAGGAGATTCCAAAGGGGAGAGAGCAGTCAAGCCGGTAATCTTGCTCCCAAGTAAAAATGGGTACTGAAGATTGGATTCTTTAAGGTACAAAATTGATAACAAATACCAAAAGCAAAGATTAAAAATCTAGAGTAGAGTTTGGAATGTCAAAAATACAATATTAAAGAAAAGAAGAAAAAAAAAGAAAAAAAAAGCAAAGTCACAAAAATTAAAAAAATATATATATATATGAAGTTTGCTTTTAAAAAATAGGGTCTTTTTTTGTAAAGTAATAGTAGGGTATAAAAGTGAAAATTAAAGTAGTAATAAAGGACTTAAAAATTAAAAAAAAAGAATGACGTAAAACTATATCTAAGACTTTCTCTGGTGTTGTGGGTATTGTGGGGTCAGTTCATTTTCAGATAGTTCCTTGGTCCAGCTTATATTTCTCAAGATCTATAGGCCCTTTCCTATGTAGTCGGTACTAACAACAGGGTTTTAATCTATTGCATTTGTCACTTTGAAGGTGGTTCCCTTTGTTTTAGCTTCTTCTGTTTGCTAGTCTCTTCAGTGTCTGATTTCCGCTCTGACATAAAGGGGGCGGTGGTGGACACTTTTTTAGGCTCACTTGTTCAGTTGCGCTGTGGGGAGGGAGGGACTCTGCAAACAAATAACACTGGCATGTGCTCGCAGTGCCTCAGTCACACTGGGCCTGCCCCTGCTCACGGCGCACGTGCCTTTCCTGCCCACACTGCTCAGGCTCTAGGTTGCTCCGCCAGGAACCGTCTGAGGCCAGCCCTGGGCTGCATGCTCCTCCCAAGTTTAAGCCACTCAGGTTCAGGCACTCGGGTAGTCCTCAGAGGAACAGACTTGGTTGGGCCTATGTTTTGTGCCCTTTCCAGGTCCAAGCAGCTCAGGTGATGAGGTGTTTGGCGAGTGCGGTTGCTGCGACTTATCGCCTCCTCCTTCCCTGCAGCTTGGTTTTCTGGGTGTACAACCGGTGCACTTTCTCAGGCGGATGTTGACTGTCCAGAACCCCAAGAAGTCTTAGCAAAGAAGCCTGCTTGCAGTTTGGTAGATAATGTCTCTCTGGGGCTGCAATTGCCCCCTTCCAGCTCTGGCTGCCTGTCACCAGAGGGGGATGGTCTGCAGCCAGCTAGTTCTGTTCAGTCTTTTGTTCTGTGCATGGGCCTGGTGGTATCTTAGGGCTTTTCGTGTGGTAGCTATCCCACAGTCTGGTTTGCTAGCCCAAGTTAGTTCACTCAGATTGCCTTCAGGGCATTCAGGCCAGATCCTTACTCGAAGCAATGCAGCCCACGCCTCCCCGCCCAGCCCACACTTGCTAGTGGCAGATGCAGTCATCTGCACTGCTTCTCTGCTGGGGAGTTACCATTGGGCTCGTAATCTGTGGGTTTTAATTATTTATTTATTTTTCTTCCCTGTTATGTTGCCCTCTGTGCTTCCAAGGCTCGCCACAGACTCGGCAGTGAGAGTGTTTCCTGGTGTTTGGAAACTTCTCTCTTTTTAAGACTCCCTTCGTGGGATGGAACTCTGTCTCTACCTCTTTTGTCTCTTTTTTGTCTTTTATATTTTTTCCTACCTCCTTTCGAAGACAATGGGCTGCTTTTCTGGGTGCCTGATGTCCTCTGCCGGCATTCAGAAGTTGTTTTGTGGAATTTACTCAGCGTTTAAATATTCTTTTGATGAATTTGTAGGGGAGAAAGTGGTCTCCCCATCCTATTCCTTCACCATCTTCAGCAAATTCTACGTGTAATATTTTTATAATGTTACAGACTGGCTCCAGGAAAGGAGACATGAATCAAAACATTTAAATGAAACACACCCCTATTATTCATCCCAAGCTGGTGAGGTGCCCATGTATGTGATGCACATGAACCCATGTGTAGTAGCTCCAAGAAATTTAAGTTGCTTAGAGTAATTGACCTAAGATGGAATTAACGTGAAAATCAAGCAGATGAAAGGATGTTTCCTAGACATTTGTTTGGAAACCTCTTCGGTCAAGCTAGTGTCCAGCCCTGAGTTAGACGACATCAGCCCTGATGGTCAGTGGTTTTGCATTCAATTCATTAGTACCTCCACTTCCTTCTTTGTATTGTTTCCTCTCACAAGATCTTACATCAGACTCTTTATGGGTGATGAGTATTAGCCCAGGTTTAATTACTGTCTATTTTGTAGTATGAATGTCATTGTGAAAGAGACTAGTCTTTCTCTGTTTTTCAGTACTTTTACTAACAATGTTTTCCAGGCATACTTCTGAAACTTTTAAAGCTATTAACAGTATTTTTCATCAGAAAATGAAATTTGAAGAGATGTTCTGAGATGTAATACTAGAAAAGTGATCTAAAATATATGGTTTGTAGTTAACTCAAACTAGAAAAAATTCTCACCACTCAATCCAGCATTATTTCTCTTTTCATAGAGATTTATTTAAATAAATAGATTTATTCCAAAGTACATTTAGGTTTGCATAAAGGGTTAAATATTTCAAATTTATTTATTGCAAAATTGATGTATATTTGGTACACTTAATTACATGATACTTTCATGAAGGGAAAAATAACTAGATAATGATCAAATCATAATTGGTTTTTATTAGGAAAAAAATCTCATAAAATGAATTTAGGGAAAAAAATTAAATGCTTTTAAATTTTTTTTTTTTTTGGTTTTGATTCTTGAAGGAGAAAATATAATCTCAAGAGCTTGAAAAAAATTTGCAGCAAATCAAAAACCACAGTGAGGTACCATTTCACACCAGTCAGAATAGCTGCTATCCAAAAGCCTATAAGCAATAAATGCTGGAGAGGATGTGGAGAAAAGGGAACTCTCTTACACTGTAGATGGGAATGCAAACTAGTACAGCCACTATGGCGAACAGTGTGGAGATTCCTTCAAAAACTGGAAATAGAACTGCCTTATGACCCAGCAATCCTACTTCTGGGCATACATACTGAGGAAACCAGAATTGAAAGAGACACGTGTATCCCAATGTTCATTGCAGCACTGTTTATAATAGCCAGGACATGGAAGCAACCTAGATGTCCATTAGCAGATGAATGGATAAAAAAGCTGTGATATATATACATATACAATGGAATATTACTCAGCCATTAAAAAGAATACATTAGAATCTGTTCTAATGAGATGGATGAAACTGGAGCCTGTTATACAGAGTGAAGTAAGCCAGAAAGAAAAACACCAATACTGTATACTAATGCATATGTATGGAATTTAGAAAGATGGTGATGATAACCCTGTATGTGAGACAACAAAAGATACACAGGTGTTTAGAACAGTTTTTGGACTCTGAGGGAGAGGGAGAGGTTGGGATGATTCGGGAGAATGGCATTGAAACATGTATATTTTCATATGTGGAACAAATTGCCAGTTCAGGTTCGATACATGATACAAGGTGCTTGGGGCTGGTGTACTGAGATGACCCAGAGGGATGGTATGGGGAGGGAGGTGGGAGGGGTTTCAGGATGGGGAACACGTGTGCACCCCTGGCAGATTCATGTCAATGTATGCTAAAATCAATATAATATTGTAAAGTAATTAGCATCCAATTAAAATTAGGAAAAGAAGAAAATAAAATAAAATAAATCTTCCTTCCTGAAAAAAAAATTTTTTGCAGCAAAGAAGGTTATGTCTTCTGAGCAGAAATGAAACACTGTGGAAGCAAAGAGGCAAGGGTAGTTCAGGGCAGTTGTACTTTACTGATGGATGTTAATTCACAGTGTGCTTCATTTTTTTGTTAAACACTGAGCAAAATGGTCAACTTTTTTTGCTTGCTGCTTGGTTCAGTTTTTGCCATTAATGAATTTTAAATGCATGTTATTTTCATATTGTATATGTGAATTCAAATTAAAAGGGGGCATATTTTAACCTAGATAGTAAAGTTAAGCAAATATAAATGTGTTTCTTCTATTTTCTATTAGAAAGAGAAATTTTAGTTCATTTTCTTGGCATGAAAAATGGCTTCCCTGATTGCTCAGCTGATAAAGAATCTGCTTGTAATGCAGGAGATCAGAGTTTGATCCCTGGGTTGAGAAGATACCATGGGGAAGGAAATAGCTACTCTACTCACTCCAGTATTCCTGCCTGGAGAATTCCGTGGCCAGAGAAGCCTGGAAATGAGCAAACACAACTTTCACCTATTTTTTCATTAGGAGGAGAAATTTTAGGTCGTTTCCTTGGTAGCAACATTCACTGTTAAGGACATTAACAAATTACCTTCCCAAAACATGAGTGACCTTTTGTATCTAAAACAATTCCTAACATCACAACTGCCTGAAAAGAATAAGAATCATTTTGTGGAGTGAGCAGAGTAGAAAAATTTTGTCTTTTGCAGAAGCAATAAAAAATAAAAATAGCTGATAAGAGATAGCTAGATGATAACAACCTGTCAAGGTCCTGGCTGAAAAAACCCCCACCCCCTCCATAACAGGGCTTCCTAGGTGGCTCAGTGGTAAGAAATCCACCTGTCAGTGAAGGAGACGGAGGTTTGGTCCCTGGGTCAAGAGGATCCCCTGGAGAAGGAAATGGCAACTCACTCCAGTAGTCTTGCCTGGGAGAAATCCATGGACAGAGGAGCCTGGAGAGCTACAGTCCAAGGGATCACAAAGTTGGATGCAGCTTAGCAACTAAGCAACAACTTCAAAAATAAATGCTGCCCTCAGTGTGGTCAGATCTGAATACATTATTATGCCTTGAATTCCCAGTATGGGTTAAAATGAAAAAAAATATACAATTGACCTTGCACAACTTAAGTCTGAATTGCACCAGTCCACTCACAGGTGGATGGTTTTCAATAGTAAACATGAAACAAGGTCCATGGCTAGCTGACTCCCTAGATGGACAAAACTGGGACATACAGGCTGACTATAACTTATACTCAGATTGACCCATGTTGTTCAAGGATCATCTGTGTATTCTAAATGCACTCAGTTAAATATCTCTATGTAAAGAATTTAACATTTGGTGTGAATTTTAATAAACCCTTGAGATCATGCTGTGTACATGATGAACTTACATTTTTGATCTGAGTTCGACTATATCGTCAATACAAACTGGTTTTTACAAAACAAAACAATTTTTATGTATAGATATAACCTGATGATCTATTCAGACTATCACTTAATCAGGATTTTAAACTAATCTTTCTAAATCCTGTGTGTCTCTGTGTATTTTTATTTGAATTCTAACACAAACACTTGGACTTATGGTGTTTTCTTTTTTGCTCAATCATAACCATTTTGGGGCAGTGAGTTAGGTCATACTTTAGTACTTATCTCAGGGGAGTTGGAAACACTCTAATTGCTTAGACACTGATGTTCATATCCTGTTACAAGACTCAGATCTAAAGCTAAATGTTAAGTATTGTATTTAAAGTCTTCAAGTTAGCACCATAATTTAAAGAACTTTATTGGAATTTCATGTGAACATTACAATAAAATTCCTCTGGGGACAGTTTTAGTAGCAGAGTTACATTCTTAGTTTATTATAAGAATGAACTTTAATTGTAAGTGGCTGTTACAGGCATTGGGCAAATCTCGCATACTCTCTCTGTCCAGATTTAAGAGGATTTAAACACTCACTCCAGGAGCTGGTGATGGACAGGGAGGCCTGGTGAACTGTGGTTCATGGGGTCACAAAGAGTTGGACATAACTGAGCGACTGAACTGAACTGAACTGAAACGAAAGTCACTTGGTAAGTCATGATAGCCTTTTCTCAGAAGGGTGAGCAGGGTTGTCATTTCCTATATATTCTTGCCTATTGCCAACCAGAGAAAAGGAATCACTAGAGAGACTGATAGAATCTCTTTTTTCAGCATTTGAATGAAAATGTTCAGGATTAAAATCCATCTAACTTTATAAATTTCCTAGACCAAATTTTGTAGTAGCGATAATGAGAAAATGAGGTGATACCACTTAACTTACTTTGCTTGTCAACAAACTTCAGGAGACTAATATAATTACAAGAGAAATAGAAATAAAACTCAAGTAGAATTTTACTATGAGTGTATTCCTAAAAATATAGAGCAAAACTTGAGAAACATTAGCATAAAACTTAAATGAAATACATATTTTTCCTTTTTTTTTCAAATCATATGAGTTCTAGTAATAATACCACATTGTGTCTGAAACTGGTTAAGTGTCCACGTAGCAAACTTACTTTTCCAAGTGACACTGAGCCGTGTCACCCAACTACACAGTTCTCTTCTGTGGATCACAGTCACTCCTGGCACAGGCATAATTTCCTCTTCTGTTGACTCCATACAGACAAATACATTACCTCAGAAGGTGCCGGAGTCCAGCTCCAGAAGCCAGGGATTCAACCTGAAGAGATGAACAGTGTTGGCGATGAGGCAGCCTCTCAGTTTTCTTGGACTGCCTATTTATTTCAAGTTTAAGATTCTCTCAACCCACTCCAGTATTCTTGCCTGGAGAATCCCATGGATGGAGGAGCTTGATGGGCTATAGTCCATGGGTCGCAAAGAGTTGGACACAACTGAGGGACTTCACTTTCACTTTCACTTTATACTTTTACAAAAACATTAGGTCAGAGGTTTGACATTTTCAGTTCTCCCTCACCCAGATTTATTATCTCCATAAATCACTGTTGCTCTTCAAACAGAGTTCCTGCTTCAGCGATTCTCTCAGAATCAGTTTTACCATCTATTATCTACTTTCTCTTTTGTGTCCTATAGTTAACTTGTGATTACATTGTAACTCATGCTACATTCCTCAGTTTATTTCTTATCTTTCTAAATCCTCTTTGCCCCTAACATCCTGAGCTCACTATCTCTTAAAAAGGCTTCTAGCTATAGTATCTCTAAAATTCCTAACCTCTATAAGCTATAGTAAAATATGCTAACATTACAACATTCTTTAAATCTTCAACTTCTATTTTAATTATTTCTAAGCCCTATATTCAGTAAACTCCTTTGCCATAAACATTTTCCTTGCAAATAGGCCTCAGATAGCAATCCCTCTCATGGCCCCAACCTACGGCCTATGTCCTCATCCTGGAACACTCTTTTGTAAAAGTCCTTAAGCAAATGTCAGTGATTAACTTTATGAATTATTCTCTGAGCACAGCTGCAGAAGGCTTTGTGCCTTCTCATGCTCCTCTCAAGAACAATAAGCACCTTAATATTCCTTTTCAGTCAACTCAGCCAAGGAGAGGAAAAACAAGTCAGAATTATAAGACCTAACTCATTCATCCCAGGTCCGTGCGTGCGGAACGAGGGAGAAGGGGGCTGGGGCCGTGCCTCCATTTTGTCAGTAATGCCTAACGAGGCTCCCAACAAGAAGGTATTCTGGAGGGATGGTCAAGCCTGAAGTTGGATAGGATCTGGCCCCTGAACCAAGTTGTGAAGGAGCCTTTGCCAATCCAGTACATCCATGTTGTAGTGAGTGAGAAATGAACTTCTCTTATGAATAAATGGGCTTCCCTAGTGGTTCAGACAGTAAAGAATCTGCCTGCAATGAAGGTGACTTGAGTTTGATCCCTGAGTCAGGAAGATACCCTGAAAAGGGAATGGCTACCCATTCCAGTTTTCTTGCATGGAGAATCCCCTGGACAGAGGAACTGGATGGGCTAGAGTCCATGGTGTTGCAAAGAGTCAGACATGACTATGAATAAATATAAACCAGTATGACCAACAGCCACCACAGAGTTTAGACTTTATAAGTTTTGAATTGTTTGAATTGAAGCATAGCTAGATGTAAAAACTAAAGGATAAACTTGTGAGTGCTAAATTACTTCAGTCGTGTCCAGCTCTTTGTGACTCCATGGACCCTGCCAGGCTCCTCTGTCCAAGGGATTCTCCAGGCAAGAATATTGGAGTGGGTAGCCATACCCTCCTCCAGGGATCTCCCTGACCTAGGGATTAAACTCACGTCAGTCTATGTCTCCTGCATTGACAGGCGGGTTCTTTATGACTGGGAACCTGGGAAAGTCTAAAGACTAAATAAAAATGGGTAATTTCAAAGTTGAGTGTATCACAGAAATGATGAGAAATATTTTTAAAGATTTTGAGAATAATAGTAACAACTATATTTGCAAAACCTCTGATGATTTGTTAATAATATGAGACAATGTGAAAATGCTAGACAGACCAGAAGAGTAAGGCAAAACTACTAGGTTTTAACTCCTCTCAGCTTTGTGATCTTTTTAAAAATTACTTAAACATTCCAAAGAGTTGACTCATTGGAAAAGACTCTGATGCTGGGAAGGATTCGGGGCAGGAGGAGAAGGGGACGACAGAGGATGAGATGGCATCATGGACTCGATGAATCTGGGTCTGAGTGAACTCCGGGAGATGGTGATGGACAGGGAGGCCTGGCGTGCTGTGATTCATGGGGTTGCAAAGAGTCGGACATGACTGAGCGACTGAACTGAACTGAACTGAAACATTCCAACTTGAAGTTTCTTTTCCTGCAAGATGAAAATAATGAGAAGATGCACACAGAAAGGGAAGGAATTTGTATTGGTCAAAGGGAAGGAAAAACCTTTTCCTCTTTTAGCAGGAGGATGAAATCAGGTCTGGTGCAATCAGTCTGATGGGTAGAGTTGTCCACTCCGCTCCCCTCTCTACACCTTTACCCAGGGACAGACAGTTACCTCTAGTGGAGACTGGGGTGTGGAGATTGAGGGGGTGAAGAGGGGGAATGAAAGGAGGGGCCATCACAGGAAACACTTCTGAAACCACAAAAACCTTCCAGAGCTCATCCCTACAGAAAAGCAATGAGAAATTTATTAATAACTTTTATCATTAATAAATTTTATTAATAACTTTTCCAGAAATCTTGAGATTGACAAAAGGTGTAAAGTAATACAAGGGAATTTACTCAAGAAAAAACAAAGGACCTTGGTAAGAAAACAAGCTTTACAGTCTTGTTGCGTGTTCTATTCCACTCACTCCACAGCAAGAAGTTAACAGCTACTACTAATAAAATAGAACAATGAGAACATACTGATTAAAGTTATGTGAATGTGGCCTCTCTCTCTCTCAAAATTTTCTTGTGCAGATGTAAAGCCTTTTTCACAAAGAGTGTTCTGGGCCTATTATCTGGTTGAAACAGTTGACTTGTTTAGAAACACGGGTTCATAAAGCTTGGCATTGTTTATTCGGTATGTATTAAGATAAATTTAGTTTTTCTCTCTTGACAATTTAAATTTCAGTGTTTCTGGGGAAAGAATTATACAGTCACTGAGAAAACTTATTTTCCAGATTTGTGAAAACACGTTAGCAGAGCATGGTGGCTGCGTCCAGGCAGAGTGCTTGCTCCCTGTGGATCCTGAAACGTGTTGTGCTGTCATTTTGTTGTCATTGTTCAGTTGTTCAGTCCTGTCTGTCTCGTTGCGACCCCATGGACTACAGCACGCCAGGCTTCCCTGTCCTCTACTATCTCCTGGAGCTTGCTCAGACTCACGTCCATTGAGTTGGTGATGCTATCCTACCATCTCATCTTCTGTTGTCCCCTTCTCTTCCTGCCTTCAATCTTTCCCGGCATCATTAGCCTAAAAAATAAAATTGCCCCTTGTTTGTGAAAAGAAAACATTTTCAGAAGGATGAGTGAATATGCTCTACAAGTCCAGCGCTTAAAAAAAAAAAAAATTAAACCATGAATCAGAGAAGCTAATATCGAAGGAAACTGTTTTAGAAAACATGATCTCTGATTTCCCTTCCCCTGGCCATAGCTTTCTTTTGAACAGACAGCACCCAGCCTTCGGACCAGCACCTCTGTGTCTCTGAAGGAGCCAAAATCAATGTGCTAGAAACTGAACAGGAAGGATGAGGGGGATGGTGTGGGCGCTCGAGACGGGCGTTTCCACCGGAGGGTCTGGACAGTTTGGGTCTCTGGTTCAGATCATCTCTGGAACGGAGCTTGGAGCGAGGCCCCCTGCTGTGCTTTGAGCATCTCTGACAAGGTGAATTTACAGAAAGTCTGCATTCCCCGCTCAGGTACCACTGAGGAAGTGACGGATGGAGCAGTGGTGCTCAGTACTGCAAGAATACAGCCTCCGGCTACTCTGTGGCGTCAGAGTTAGAAAGAATTTTGTGCAACGTGAAAACAATTCTCACGATCTTTACTTCTCTTTTGCTTCTTTGCTACTCATAAAGACTTAGACTTGGGTCTCCAAGACATAAACAAAGAGGGAACTGGAATCACTTGGGAGCTCTGGGGTGGGGAGAGGGGTGGAAACCTCTGTGTGGGGAATACTCTTGAAATCTTTCTGAAGTTTTGTCCCAGATTATACGTGTGTTAGGAAACATTTGTAAATACATTTCTTTGTACAATGTCCTCTTTCTCAGGCCTCAGGGACAAAGATTTGTAGTCAAACCATCACTTTCTTCCAGCCTCTCCCATGGTTCCTGGGATTCCAAGTCTGAAGGTGCTTCCTTTGCTTTTCTGCATTCCTGGCTGATTCTGCTGCCTGACCCCATGAAGGCTTCATTCCCCAAAGACCTCTCTCCCTCCGAGTTTTCAGGTAAGGTTCTGCAAGCTGAGGGCTAGCCCTCAGGTCTTGGCATCTGCTGAGTCTGGAAGAGACTGTTTTGGCTGCCAGGCTGGTCGCTCAGGACCCTGTGCTTCAGTGTTTCTGTCCCTGCTCCAGATGTGAGGACCAGGCTCTGCTGCCATGAGTGGTGCTCCAGTGTCTGCTGGGGAACTCAGTATCAAAGTGGCTAATCTGTTTTATTAAGAAAACAGCATGAGAAGATATATTTCTTCTCCAATCACATCTTTCTTATGCTTTTATGGGCTTTCTTTCCACAGGATGTGGGTAGAGCTATGACTTTGAACAAAGTTTTGAGTTGTATCAACTTTGACTAGCTATAATTATTACCATCTGGAGAAACTTGTATTACTCATTAAAAAAAAAAATCAGGACTAATGAGACGTGTTCTAAGTTTCATCAGGGGCAAGGGAAAAACTAGTTTCAGAGAATATGTTTGAATGAACAAGGAAAGACAAAAACAAAGCTGCTTCATGATTTCATTGTGTGAAGTTGTTCAGCAAGTGATTAGCAGCATTTTTTTTTTTTTTTGCTCTGCAAATATACTAAGACTATCATTATATCCACAGACTGAGTTATTCACAAAGTTTGAAAGAAAATTTCTCAGTTGTACAAGGTAAGGAAGAAAAATGTTATCATTTTTTTCCATTTTATTTCTAACCCCTGAAGCAAATGCTAATTTATTACAATAGAGTATATTTTCCCCTCCAATGAACTCAGTTACATTTAGCTATGTCATCAAGGGGTCACCGTAGCCCAGTCAGATTGGAAAATAATCAGGAAATTATTGTCTTTAAAATGTAAGATAGTGTTTTCTCTTTGGAGTGATAGTGATTACAAATATTAGCTTATTTCATCAATCTATTTTTTTAACTTTAGAGAATTTTAATATTAATAAATCTGGCACTTTTCAAAACAGTAAAACTGTTTTGAGATGAATTTACTTCTTTAAGTCTTTTCACCCCTTCTTTGTAACCACCAAGCCCCGTGGCACAGCTCACAGTGGAGGATATTTTTAGTTGTGTTGGGCTTTGTACCTTCAAAGTTATCCTGACAAATGTTGGTGGGATTAAGATGTGACTACAATAAGTGACATATTAAAGAAGAAAGAAAATATAAAAATTGGTTTTTCGGCAACAAATAGTTTTGAAAAATGCAGATTACAATAAACCAGTTCCCTGAGTGTATGTAGTATAACATTTTTGAGGTTTCTCTCTCTTTTTCTCTGTCATCTCTAAATATATAAAATAATACCTCCCATTTTCTGGGCCCTTCCTACGTGTCAGGATTAGACACTTGACTTCCAGATCCCAGGGAAATCAGGTGACTTCTGATTGCAACCTGGGCAGGGGTCAGACAGAAATCTGAGTACAAGACTCCAACTCCTGCTCAGTCTTGGCTTCATTTTAATAGTGAAGTTTAAGAATTCTACATCACCAATTAGGGCTTCCCTGGTGGCTCAGTGGTAAAGAAAGTGCCGGCAATGCAGGAGAGGCAAGTTCAATCCCTGGGTCAGGAAGAGATCCTGGAGAAGGAAATGGCAACCTACTCTGGTATTCTTGCCTGGAGAATCCTGTGGACAGAGGAGCCCGGTGTGCTATAGTCCATGGGATCCCAAAGAGTTGGACATGACTGAGCAACTGAGCACCAAGGTTGCTAGAAGAGGCAGAGCTGTGAAGCTTCCTGAGGTCAAGACTATGCAGGTATGTGTACCTGCACTTCCTGCCCCAGGTTGGAGGCTGTTGAGGTAAGAGTTCTGCCACATGTCCATTTCATAAATGAAAAGACCCATTGCTATTAAAGGATGAGACTGGTCAGATATACGAGTCCCACCCTGAGCTCAGCTCTACAGATTCTCTTGCTGACAAACTCTTTTCAGGGCCATAGCTTGCCATCCAAGCAACTCCATAGCAGTCTTCTTGGATGATGCATCCTATTTCACCATGAGAAAATGTTCTTTTTCTGCTGAGTCGAAAAGCCACACTAAACTATTCTTGGCACAAATAAGGCTTACACTCAGTTGCAATTCAAAAAGAGTGTCACTTATTTTATATATTCTGTGTAAAAATACCTTTTCGTGCCTCTCAGCTCCTCTACCAGGGTTCCTGCTTTGTGGAAGATACTCTCACTTTTCAGGTTGGATATTTACCTGTGGAAATTGGCACTGAGTGAGTCTGTGAGGATGAGGCCATAGTTCCTCTTGGTTTGGCCCCTTTCTCCTCTTATACTAATGATGACCGAGGGAACAGGGACAACCTGACAGGCTAACAGTTAACCTTTTAAAATAAGTTATGAGAACTTTGTGTAAAGCAAAATTCACATTTACTGCCTTACTAATTCTTTTGTTGCAAAGAATCGAACATGACTGAGCGACTGAAGTGAACTCAACTGAACTGAATCCTTTTGTCTAGTACTCATCATGACAGATTCTCTATCAAATGACCGATATTCAGGCTTGGATTTTTTTCATAATTTTCTCATCACACTGGCTCAGAAAGCCTTGGCTTATTCATTTAAAATATGCTAAGTTGATATAGGGGCTTCCTAGGTGGTGCTACTGGTAAAGAACCTGACTGCCAGTGCAGGAGACATGAGAGATGTAGATTTGATCCCTGAGTCAGGAAGATCCCCTGGAAGAGGGCACAGCAACCCACTCCAGTATTCTTGCCTAGGAAACCCAATGGACAGAGGAATCTTGTGGCCTGTAGTTCATAGGATCGCAGAGTCAGACACAACTGAAGCAACTTAGCAGGCACCCACAAATTGATACATATTTTAATCTATTTATCAAGGGTTTTATATAATTAGCAATTTCTAAATTTCCATCTAAGTGAAAAGTAGCTTGTGTCATTGTGCTTTTCCATAGAGGGAAGGAAAGTGAATGACCAGCTGTCCGGAGGGGCTCAGACCAGCCATCCTTGTCAAGGGTGGGGACCGCCAGGATTTCTCAATTGTGATGGAAAAGATACATAGATACATGTAGGTGTTTTGGGGAAATGGTAACCTTTACTAAGTTAGTACATTATGTCTGGATTACAAAGGAAATGCTAATTCAGTTATTTTGCTATCACGTAATCTATGTTAAATTAGTATTGCAGATGAAAGTCATTAAAAACAACTTTAAGGAGAAATTCTGCTAGCCTTTATTAGTCACTAATGGAAAAATGACGATCCCTTGGAATTA
This sequence comes from Nanger dama, assembly GCA_917880005.1. NCBI lineage: Eukaryota > Metazoa > Chordata > Mammalia > Artiodactyla > Bovidae > Nanger > Nanger dama. Next base: position 5,004,969 of record CAKJTW010000075.1, read on the forward strand.
ATAAATTAATCCAGAATAATATACAGGTTTATCTTGTAAAGCCCTTCTTTATTCTTTTTATGTGGGAATTTGAGAATGAAGAGACCAAGAATGAGAAATGTAAATCGAAAGACAAATAATAAGGATACTGAATGCTGCAATTTAACACGGTTCAAATTTAGAGCATGGAAACATTGGTCATTATTATCCTTCTGACAAGTCAGGCCCAAGAAATCTGTTGGTAGACAGATTATTTCTAATAAGCGTGTGGTGATTTTTGTCTTATTTATACTTGGGTTTTGAAATAACTATTACGTGATCCATCAGGAAATACAACCTTTTATCCTTTATGAGTAAGAACTGGGCACAAATGCCAGTACTTATTTGTTGACTGTGTGCTAAGTCACTCCAGCCATGTCCCACTCTTTGGGACCCCATGGACTGTAGCCCACCAGGCTTCTCTGTCCATGTGATTTTCCCAGGTAAGAATACTGGAGTGGGTTGCCGTGCCCTCTTCCAGGGGATCTTCCTGACCCAGGGATCCAACCCATGTCTCTTAAGCCTCCTGCATTGGCAGGTGGGTTCTTTACCACTAGTGCCGCCTGGGAAGCCCATTTACTCATTGTTAACAGGAATGAATTACAAAAATACTGAACCATAAGGAGAAAAGGCCTCTAGTTTGGGGACCAGAGAAACTTGGATTCAAATGCCTGTGATTTTGTTTAACAGGTGGACACCTTACCTGATAACTGAGTTTTTCCTCATCCGTAAAATGGAGATAATAACACCCTCTTTGTGAGGTTATTTTAAGGACTGAAAAGAATGCTGTGTCATCTCCATACACCACTGAGATGAAACAGTTATTCAACAGATAGCGGCTCACAGTGGTGTCATAGGTGGTGGGAACCAGAATGAGGAAGCAGAAGGTTGGAAAGTAAAGGAAATGTGTTTATTGTCACAGGATTACAACCAACAGAAATCAGCCTTGAACAAAAGTTTATTGACTCCTCCACCAAGTTTCCTTTCAAAGACACTATTGGCATACAATGGTAATTTGTGAAAAACTTGAATGCTTGAAAAATCTGTTGATACTATAAGTGGATCTGCTGGAATCAAAATAATCATTTTTCTTGGCTGTAGAGAAGGGTGTAATAGCACCACATGATGCTTCACTGGTACAGATGGTAATTGATTAAAGGAAAGAATATTGTTATCCATAATATTTGCATAGTTTCCATACACCTAAAGAGAATAATTGGCTTTGACACACCTGCTAAGAAGCGATGGAGAAGGCTCAGTGGACATGGCACTCTGCGCGTCACTTGGGTTTTCGATTCAGTTTTCCTGAGGTTTCTATTATACCTCAATTACCACAGCAGCACTTGACGTGGCACCATTTCCATGGTCAGGAGTGTGGGCTCAGGTGGTGCCTCTGCTCAGAGTCTGTAGCTTGGCTTTTGGGCTGCCTCCTCTCCCAGAGGCTGGGCTGGAAGAGCCCACTTCCAAGGGCAGGGGGTGGTTGATGGGGTCTGTTTAATTGCAGTAACTTGATGCAAGCTGGATCCTTTGCTGAAAGTTAGAAGCCCCTCACCACACTGCATGTGAATCGCCAAATGAAGCAGAAAAGAACAATCCGTTGCTGAGACAGAAGATTATGTAACACAGCCATTCAAGAAGGTGATGACTCAGCACTCCACCATATTTGGTTGGTTAGAAAAGAAACAAGTCCCACTTTTGCCCACAGGCAGGGGTGTGGACAGAGCTGCATGAAGCTGGGCACGTCCTTCATGCATACAAGGCTGTGAGTCCAAGAAGTGTGTGTGCTTGGAGTTCAACCTCAAGTCTGTTGGCCACAAGTACCAGTAGTAATTTGAATTTAAAATGATGTAAATGGAAACATTGCTTGCCAACTCTTAGATAACATATTTGTGTGTCAATAAATATTTGGTCATTTAATTTTTGTCTTTCATCCCCATAAATCATTTAATCTTTGTTATGACTATAAATACACAGAAAGAGATAATTATTTTAAAAGGCTCAGAATGTAGACTTTCATTGACAAATGCACTACAGAAAGACTTGCACCTTGAACTTACTGGGGGATTTCCCTAGACTTTAAAGAAAAGAATTGGGTGGAAAATTACAGCTGATAATACACTGGAAGGCTAAGGAGGGGCTGTGGCCCTCGAGCTGGTCAGTCAGTCAGTTCATTCAGTCATGTCTGATGCTTTGCGACCCCATGGACTGCGCCCAGGCTCCCCTGTCCATCACCAACTAGAGCGCATAGGTGACATGAATACTTCCTGATTTCCCTCTGCACTGAGAGCAACATTGGCTCCAGTGCTGGGGATGGGAAGAATATTTTATGGAAGCACTTTTGGCATCATTTTTCCCTTGTGGCTCAGCTGGTTAAGAGGCTGCCTGCAATGTGGGAGACCTGGGTTCATTCCCTGGATTGGGGAGATTCCCTGGAGAAGGGAAAGGTTACCCACTCCAGGACTCTAGCCTAGAGAATTCCACGGACTGTATAGTCCATGCGGTTGCAAAGAGTCGGACATGATTGAGCAACCTTCTATTTTTATATGATAGTTAGTAATCCCACCTTCTAGATTGTGCAGTGTTCTATCTGTTTCTTCAGCACTGAACCCCTCAATGATCAGATTTCTGAAAGTTAAAGAGGTGTGCTTTTTACCCATATTTTATATCCAGAACTTTGCATAGGTGGCATGCATTCAGTAAATGTTGACTTAATTCATTATTCAAATTACTCATATAATTAATGAATAATTACATCTTGTGTTTTATCAGCTATTAAAATGAGTCTGTATCTTCTATAAACTCTCTCTCTATAAATGCATTTGTGTTTTTAGTCCTTGAGTTCTGGAGACCACGTTTTTCTTATATATCTTTAAAAATAGAAAATTTTAAGATTCCAGAATCAGAAATAATAAATCTATTTTATAATAACGAGTCACATTAGAAAAAGTATTCACTTTTTAACATCATAGTTTTATAAAGTGTTCTTCCATGAGATCTGCACATTTAATGTGACAGATTGTCAGAGAATTCTAAGTGAAATGGTTTCATTTTTGTTTCAAGGAAAGTAATTCTTGAAAGACAAAAAGATAATTAAAATAGTTGTTTTAAATTTGTACTATTTAAATAGATCTAGCTCCAATAAAAGAATTGACTAGATGCATTTAGCATGAAAATATCTAAAATGCTTCCAGGATATTCAAATGATTGTCACAGATATGTAGTCATCACAGTTTTTCTGCAGTTGAAGTTGTAACTTAGATAACTGTTACACATGCATTCTGCCTGCGAACAGGAGCCTCATGTAGCTGGTATGAAGGATATCTGAGTTGTTGGAGCAAAAACAATGTCTTCAAACTCAGAAGAAGATTCTCCCCTCACGTAATCATTAAATCTGACAGGTTTTAAAATTTTCTTTCTGGATCTTGATTTGGATGATGTCAGGAAAGGCGGGTAGTAGACCCAGTCAGATGAAGTCACAGAGCAGAGCAGTGAGTGGGTGTCTGTCACCTTACAGACATGTCACCTAAGGGCACCGTGATCCACTTAACATGTACATGCCGACTGCTGACTCCTGGACCAGAAAACCTGCCACGTGGACATCTGTTTATTTAAATGCTCTAAAATTGTGTTTCATCATGGTTGCAGGAAATGTGCCAAATACCTTTCTTATGAATTTGTGTGAATGTTACTATAACTGTGCACCACATAAAACTATGTCACAGGTGACAGGGCTGTAGTCAATGTGTTCCCTTCAGAATGCCTTAGTCACTCCAGGTGTCCACATGACCTGGCAGTTCCTCCCGTGTAAAGTTGAGACTATTTCCCAGCTGCACTGATGTCCAAGTCTGTCTTTATCCAGTGGACTTTAGCAGATCTGGTAGGAGGGAAGGTTTGGTTTTAACTTGCCTTCAGCCTGGGAAGACCATGGTCAGGCAGCCCCCTGTCCAAGGCACGTAAGACATTGGAGGGACTCTCCCCCTGGGGGTGAGCCATGCCCAGCCCTGCTTGGGTCTGCCAACACCCAGCACACACATTGTGTGGAAAGAATAAACCACAGCTTTGGGACAACTGAGCTGTGGGATGGTTTTCAACTGTGACATGTGCATGTTAAGTCGCTTTAGTCATTCCGACTCTTTGCGATCCCAAGGACTGCAGCCCGCCAGGCTCCTCTGTCCATGAGATTCTCTAGGCATGAAAACTGGAGTGGGATGCCATGCCCTCCTCCAGGGGGTCTTCCTAATCCAGAGACTGAACCCATGTCTCTTGTGTCTCCTGCATTGGCAGGTGGGTTCTTACCACCGGCGCCACCTGGGACAGTGAGTGGCCAAATGCTTACCAGAGTAATTAAACACACATGTCTCTAAGCATAGAAGGATCCCCAAATTTGCAGTGCAAATGCAGATAACTCTAATAATATTTTTCTTTTTAAAAAATGATGATAAAGATGCTTTCCTTCAAGTATTTCTATTGTGGCAGTACTAAAACAATGGGGAGATTTATGGTCAGTAATTAAAACCTCAAATGTACATTTTCCTTTCTATATACCCTTCTGTTTTTCCCTTAGGTGAAGAAGTAATAACAATTGTGGGGACAACATGGGAAGAAAAATACAGGCACATACACAGTTGAGGTTTTCTGATAAGTTCTCCATTATATTGGAAGCAAAATGCTATATTTTACAGTCTTGTCACACACATAGTTATAAGCAGGTACTCTGGATTTTTCTACTAAATAAACATTCAAGAAAAATAACTAGAGAAGGCATGTTTGAACCACCTGTAAAGGCAGCAGAAGAAGGAGACGACCATTAGCTCTCAGTATTGATTAACAAGAGTTGGTGGCTAGGGCTGGACAGAGGTTTTGTTCTGTCTATGATGTCTGTAAATTAGTCTCTTGAAGGTGTTGGGAACATATCAGCTTGCTTTACTTTTTCTATCTGTTATGATTTCATAAGTCAAATATTTCTCTTACAAAGTGTTTCATTACTCATATTTTACATCCTCCTGTGAATCAATTACATCCCTCAGAAAAACAAAAATTACAAATTTAGTCGGATCAAACAAATCAAGTAGGTGAAACAGAAAATGCATGGAATCTTTGACTGTAAACAAGTCATTAATATTTCTGTGTTCTGTTGTTTATGACTCAAAAAAAAATGAGCATGCTTGAGAACAGAGTTTTAGGTAGAGGTTTTGCATTAATGGTTGTTGCTAAGAGCAAAGTGTGGAAATTCTAAAATAAAAATAAGAGATTGCTATGAATAAATAATATTTAGCTAATTAAACTTTAGTCACCACTGTTGCAACCACATAAGATAGTATTCTTCTGGAATTTCGTTTCTATTTCTGCACTTTCATAAATGCATAGTATATTTAATTTGCTTTGGAATACATCCATTAAAAAGAACAGCTGAAGATGTGACTAAAATGTCAGATTTTATATATGTTAGTAAATCTTCTCTGCACATTGCTAGTACCACTGTTGTTGTTCAGTTGCTCAGTCACGTCTGACTCTTTGCAACCGGTGGAATGCAGCATGCCAGGCTTCCCTGGCCTTCACTATCTCCCAGAGTTTGCTCACACTCATGTCCGTTGAGTCAGTGATGCCATCCAACTGTCTCATCCTTTGTTTCCCCCTTCTCTTCCTGCCCTCAATCTTTCCAGCATCAGGGTCTTTTCTGATGAGTTGCCTGGCTCTTTGCATCAGGTGGCCAAAGTATTGGAGCTTCAGCTTCATAATCAGTTCTGGGCTTCCCTGGTGGCTCAGAGGTTAAAGCACCTGCCTTCGATGCAGGAGACCCGGGTTTGATCCCTGGGTCGGGAAGATCCCCTGGAGAAGGAAATGGCAATCCACTCCAGTATTCTTGCCTGGAGAATCCCATGGACAGAGAAGCCTAGTAGGTTACAGCCCACGGGGTCACAAAGAGTCGGACATGACTGAGCGACTTCACCTCACCTCACAATGAATATTTAGCATTGATTTCCTTTAGGATTGACTGGTTTGGTGGTAGTACCATATTTTTAATCAAAAGAATTAATTTAAATATTTCAGTGAGCTTTCTAAGTATTCATATTACATTTTTCATAATGAAGATACTTTCATTGCTTTCAAATTATAAAATTAATACAGTCACTTAAAACATTTTGGGTCACATCAGAAACCAAAAAATTTCACAGTGCTGCTGCCGCTAAGTTGCTTCAGTCGTGTCCGACTCTGTGTGACCCCATAGACGCCAGCCCACCAGGCTCCCCCGTCCCTGGGATTCTCCAGGCAAGAACACTGGAGTGGGTTGCCATTTCCTTCTCCAATGCATGAAAGTGAAAAGTGAATGTGAAGTCGCTCAGTCATCTCCGACTCTTTGCAACTCCATGGATTGAAGCCTACCAGGCTCCTCCGTCCATGGGATTTTCCAGGCAAGAGTACTGGAGTGGGTTGCCATTGCCTTCTCAAAAAAAAAAAAAAACAAAACAAAAAAACACAAAAACACAAAAAAAAACCCACACACAAAAAATACAAAACATACAAAAACACACACAAAAAGTGCCTATATTTTACTCAGTTTCAAACTTTTACTAGTCTATTTTTAATTATAAAATGAACCAGAAAACTGAGTTTTCTTATCCTTTTTCCTCCCCCATTTGTTGGCTTCTTTTTATTTTTAACGTAAAATCTGTTGGTTTTTTTTTTTTTTTTAGGTTTTATTTTATTTTATTTTTTTAACCAGGAGAGGAAGGGCCAGGGGTTGAGGCGGGTACAAGGGGCCACAGGCTGCATCCCGAGGCAGAGGCTCCCTGCCCGACGCTCGGCCCTACCAACCAGCTGCCCCTTCCCGAGGTTTTTTAAATTTTATAGTTGGAGCCCTTGGTGAGGTTATGCGTGCCATGAGAACCCACTCTACACCATGACGCTAGCGCCTCAGTGTTGGCCAAACTCTGGAGTCATTGACTGGTTTGACTTTCATACGGTGAATATGCATTTGGTCTGTACTGATCATGGAATAAACACATTCATTGGAAAAAGAATGAATTTGATGCTTAACTTGAAGGTGGCTGTTAATTTTTCAATGGACCACTGTATCTAGTGTTGGTGGTGTGGTGTGTGTGTGTCCCTTTGCACTCTTTTGGAGGCAGGCAGTCTTACCCTCTGTGGAGGAATTTTTGCAAGTTGATGCTCTGGCTTTCCTGTGATCTGTTCTCCTTTTATATCCTGACTTCTTTTTTTCATATTTTATTTTTACAAAATTTTTAATTGAAGGATAATTATAGAATTTTGTGGTTTTCTGTCATATGTCAGCAAGAATCAGCCATAGCTACATCCATGTCCCTTCTATCCTGACTCTCCCTCCCATTCCGCTCCTCAGCCCACCCTTCTAGACTGTCACAGAGCCCCTGTTTGAGTTTTCTGAGTTACACAGGAAATTCCCATTGGCTATCTATTTTACATATGGTATTGTAAATTTCCATGTTACTCTCTCCATAAATCTCACCTTCTCCCACTTTCCCTCCCCCCATGTCCATAGGTCTGTTCTCTGTTTCTCCATTGCTGCCTTGAAAATAAATTCATCAGTACCATCTTTTTAGATTCCATATATATGCATCAGTATTTGTATTTCTTTCTGACTTACTTCACTCTGTATAATAGGCTCTAGGTTCGTCCACCTCCTTAGAACTGACTCAAATGCATTCTTTTTATGATTGAGTAGTATTGCATTGGCTAGATGTACCACAACTTCTTTATCCATTCATCTGTCGATGGACATTTAGGTTGCTTCCATGTTCTAGCTATTGTAAATAGTGCAGCAATGAGCAATGGGACACATGTGTCTTTTAAAGTTTTGATTTCCTCAGGGTATATGCCTAGGAGTGGGACTGTTGTGTCATATGTTGGTTTTATTCTTAGTATTTTAAGGAATCTCAATACCATCTTCCACAGTTTACATTCCCACCAGCAATGCAAGAATGTTCCCTTTTCTCCACACCCTCTTCAGCTTTTGTAGACATTTTGATGATGGCCATTGTGACTGATGTGAGGTGGTATCCCATTGTAGTTTTGATTCACATTTCTCTGATAATGAGTGATACTGAGCATCTTTTCATGTGCTGATTAGCCATCTGTATGTCTTCTTTGGAGATATTTCTTTTTAGTTTTTTCCCCTTTTTGATTGGGTTTTTCTGGTATTGAGTTGTATGAGCTGCTTGTATATTTTGGAAATTAATTCTTTGTCAGTTGTTTCATTTGCTACTATTTCCTCCCATTCTGAGTTTTTTTTTAACCTTGTTTGTAGTTTTCTTTGCTGTGCAAAAGTTTTTAAGTTTCATTAGGTCCCACTTGTTTATTTTTGTTTTTATTTCCATTACTCTAGGAGATAGATCAAAGAAGATCTTGATTTGATTTATATTGAATGTTCTATGTTTTTCTCTAAGACTTTTATAGTTTCTGGTCTTACACTTAGGTGTTTAATCCATTTTGAGTTTATCTTTGTGTGTGACATTAGGAAATGGGCTTAGTCCCTCAGTCATGTCTGATGCTTTGCGACCCCATGGACTGCAGCCTGCCAGGCTCCTCTGTCCATGGGATTCTCTAGGCAAGAATACTGGAGTAGGTTGCCATGCCCTCTTCCAGGGGATCTTCTTGACCCAGGAATAGAACTTAGGTCATCAGCATTGCAGGCAGATTCTTTACTGACTGAGCCACCAGGGAAGTCCGATGTGGCATTAGAAGTGTTCTAATTTTACTCTTTTGCATGTAGGTGTCCTGTTTTCCCAGCATCACTTCTTGAAGAGGCTATTTTTGCCCCATTGTATATTCTTGCCTCCTTTGTCAAAAATAAGTTAAGTGCTTGGGTTTATCTCTGGGTTCTCCATCTTGTTCCATTGGTCTATATTTCTGTTTTTGTGCCAGTACCATACTGTCTTGATGACTGTAGTTTTGTAGTATAGTCTGAAGTCATGAAGGTTGATTCCTCCAGCTCCATTCTTCTTTCTCAAGACTGCATTGGCTATTTGGGGTCTTTTGTGTTTTCATATGAATTGTGAAATTTTTGTTCTAGTTCTGTGAAAAATGCCATTGGTAATTTGATGGGGATTGCAATGAATCTGTAGATTGCATTTGGTAGTATATTCATTTTCATAATATTGATTCTTCCTATCCAGGAACATGGAATATCTCTCCATCTGTTTATGTCATCTTTGATTTCTTTCATCAGGGTCTTATGATTTTCTGTTTACAGGTCTTTTGTCTCCTTAGGTAGGTTTATCACTAGATATTTTATTCTTTTTGTTGCAATGCTGAATGGGATTGATTCCTTAATTCTGATTTTTCATTTTTAGTATATAGGAATGCAAGTGATTTCTGTGTATTGAGCTTGTATCCTGCAATTTTGCCGAATTCATTGATTAGCTCTAGTAATTTTCTGATAGTTTCTTTTGGGTGTTCTATGTATAGGATCATGTAATCTGCAAATAGTGAGAGTTTTACTTCTTTTCTGATCTGGTTTCTTTTTATTTATTTTTTTCCTCTAATTGTGTAGCTAATAATTCCAAAACTATGTTGAAAAATAGTGGTGAGAGTGGACACCCTTGTCTTGCTCCTGATCCTAGAAGGAATGCTTTTAGTTTTTCACCATTGAGAATTATGTTTTCTGTGGGCTTATCATATATGGCCTTTACTATGTTGAGGGAGGTTCCTTCCATGTCCATTTTTTGAAGCATTTTTATCATAAAAAGGTGCTGAATTTTGCCGAAGACTTTTTCTGCATCTACCGAGATGATCATATTGTTTCTAAACTTTCAATTTTGTTAATATGGTGTATTACATTGATTGATTTACATATATTGAAGAGCCCTTGCATCCCTGAAATTGTGAGATAATTTGAACATTTGTTGGGATTGAAATGAAAACTGACCTTTTCTAGTCTTGTGGCCACTGCTGAGTTTTCCAAATTTGCTAGTATATTGATTTCAGCACTTTCACAACATCACTTCTTAGGACTGAAATAGCTCAACTGGAATACCATCACCTCCACTAGCTTTGTTCGTAGTAATGCTTCCTAAGGTCCACTTGACTTCACATTCCAGGATGTCTGGCTCTAGGTGAATGACCACACATTGTGGCTATCTGGGTAATGTAGATCTTTTTTGGTACAGTTCTTCTGTGTGTTCTTGCCACCTCTTCTTAATATCTTCTGCTTCTGTTAGGTCCATACCATTTCTGTCCTTTATTGTGCCCATCTTTGCATGAAATATTCCCTTGGTATCTCTCCTTTTCTTGAAGAGATCTGTAATCTTTCCCATTCTATTGTTTTCCTCTATTTCTTTGCATTGATCACTGAGGAAGGCTTTTTTTTACCTCTCCTTGCTATTCTTTGGAACTCTACATTCAAATGTATATGTCTTTCTTTTTCTGCTTTGCCTTTAGCTTCTCTTCTTTCTCAGCTATTTAAAAGGCCTCCTCAGACAACCATTTTGCTTTTTGCATTTCTTTTTCTTGGGGATGGTCTGATCCCTGCCTCCTGTACAATGTCACAAACCTCCATCCATAGTTCTTCAGGCACTCTATCAGATCTAATCCCTTGAATCTATTTGTCACTTCCACCGTATAATTATAAGGGATTTGATTTAGGTCATACCTGAATAGTCTAGTGATTTTCCCTACTTTCTTCAATTTAAGTCTGAATTTTGCTATCAGGAGTACATGATTTGAGCCACAGTCAGCCTCTGGTCTTGTTTTTGCTGACTGTATAGTGCGTCTCTATCTTTGGCTGTAAATAATATAATCAATCTGATTTTGGTGTTGACCATCTGGTGATGTCCATGTGTAGAGTCTTCTCTTTTGTTGGAAGAAGGTGTTTGCTATGGCTAGTGCGTTCTCTTGGCAAAAGTCTGTTAGCCTTTGCCCTGCTTCATTTTGTATTCCAAGGCTGAATTTGCCTGTTACTCCAGGTATCTCTTGACTTCCTACTTTTGCATTCTAGTCCCCATAATGAAAAGGAGACCAAATTGCCAGCATCTACTGGATCATCAAAAAAGCAAGAGAGTTCCAGAAAGACATCTACTTTTGCTTTATTGACTATGCCAAAGCCTTTGACTGTGTGGATCTCAAGAAACTGTGGAAAATTCTTCAAGAGATGACATACCAGACTACCTGACCTGCCTCCTGAGAAATCTGTATGCAGGTCAATAAGCAACAATAAGTACTGGACATGAAACAACAGACTGGATACAAACTGAGAAAGGAGTATGTCAAAGCTGTATATTGTCACCCTGCTGATTTAGCTTTTATGCAGAGTACATCATGTGAAATGCCAGTCTGGATGAAGCACAAGCTTTAATTAAGATTGCTGGGAGAAAGATCAATAAACACATATATGCAGATGACACCAGCATTATGGCAGAAAGCAAAGAACTAAAGAGCCTCTTGATGAAAGTGATAGGGGGAGTGAAAAGTTGGCTTAAAACTCAACATTCAGAAAACAAAGATCATGGCATCTGGTCCCATCACTTTATGGCAAATAGTTGGAGGAACCATGGAAACAGTGACAGACTTTATTTTTTTGACTCCAAAATCACTGCAGATGGTGAATGCAGCCATGTAATTAAAAGATGCTTGATCCTTGGAAGAAAAGATATGAGAAACCTAGACAGCATACTAAAAACACAGACATTACTATGCCTACAAAGGTCTATTTAGCCTAAGCTATGGTTTTTCCATAATCATGTATGGATGTGAAAGTTGGACTATAAAGAAAGCTGAGCACCAAAGAATTGATGCTTTTGAACTGTGGTGTTGGAGAAGACTCTTGAGAGTCCCCTGGACAGCAAGGATATCAAACTAGTCCATCCTAAAGGAAATTGGTCCAGAATATTCATTGGAAGGACTGATGCTGAAGCTGAACTTCCAGTACTTTGTCCACCTGATGTGAAGAACGGACTCATTGGAAAAGACCCTGATGCTGGGAAATACTGAAGGTGAGAGGAGAAGAGGATGACAGAGGAGATGGTTGGATGGCATCACTGACTTGATGGACATGAGTTTGAGCAAGATCTGAGAGTTGGTGATGGACAGGGAAGCCTGGTGTGCTGCAGTCCATGTGGTCTCAGAGTCAGACACAACTGAGCAACTGAACTGACTGCATCGCTGGAATAAACCCGATTTGATTATGGTGTATGAACTTTTTAATGTGTTGTTGAATTCTGTTTGCTAGATTTTTTTTGATGACTTTTGCATCTATGTTCATCAGTGATATTAGCCTGTAATTTTCCTTTTTGTGTGTTGTCTTTGCCTGGTTTTGGTATCAGGGTGATTGTGACCATGTAGAATGAGTTTGGAAGTGTTCCTGCCTCTGCAATTTTTTGGAAGAGTTTCAGAAAAATAGACATTAGCCCTTCTATAAATGTTTGATAGAATTCCCCTGTGATGCCATCTGGCCCTGGGCTTTTGTATGGGGGGGTGATTTTTAATCACTGTTTTGATTTCAGTTTTTATAATTGGGTTGTTCATATTTTCTATTTCTTTCTGGTTCAGTCTTGGAAGGTTGAACTTTTCTAAGAATCTGTCCATTTTCTCTAAGTTGTCCATTTTATTAGCATATAGTTACTCATAATATTCTCTTCTGACCTTATGTATTTCTGTGTAGTCTGTTGTAACCTCTCCTTTTCATTTCTAGTTTTGTTGATTTGACTTTTCTCCCTTTTTTTTTCTTGATGAGTCTGGCCAGTGGTTTGTCAGTTTTGTTTATTTTCTCAGAGAACCAGCTTTAACTTTATTAATCTTTGCTATTGCTTCCTTCATTTCTTTTTCATTTATTTCTGCTCTGATCTTTATGATTCTTTCCTTCTGCAGACTTTGAGGTCTTTTGGTTCTTTTTCCAGCTGGTTTAGATGTAGAGTTAGGTTGTCTATTCTTGTTTCTTGAGGTATGATTTTATTGCTATAAACTTCCCTCTTAGGACTGCTTTTGCTGAACCACATAGATTTTGGGTCATGGAGTTTTCATTGTCACTTGTTTCCAGGAATCTTTTGATATCTCTTCTCATTTCTTCAGTAACCTCTTCATTATTTAGTAATGCATTTTAGTAATGCAAAATCCATGAGTTTGTGTTTTTTGCAGTTTTTTTTTTCTGTAGTTGATATCTAGTCTCATAGTGTTGTGGTCAGAGAAGACATTTGATACAATTTAAATTTTCTTAAATTTACTGAGGCTTGATTTGTGGCCCACGATGTGGTTTATCCTGGAGGATGATCCGTGTGCACTTGAGAAGAAAGTGTATTCTTTTGCATTTGGATGAAATGTCTTGAAGACATCAATTAGGTCCATTTGGTCTATTGTTTCACTTAAGTTTTGTGTTTCCTTATTGATTCTGTTTTGATGATTTGTCCATTGGTGTAAGTGAGTGTTAAAGTCCCCTAGTATTATTGTGCTACTGTTGATTTTCCCCCTTATGCCTATTAGTGTTTACCTTATGTACTGAGGTGCTCCTATGTTGGGTGCATAAACAATTACAATTGTCATGCCTTCTTCTTGTATTGATCCCTTGATCATTAGGTAGTGTCCTTTGTCTCTTATAGTATTCTTTATTTTAAAATTTATTTAGTCTGAAATAAGGATTGCCACTCTGGCTTTCTTTTGGTTTCCATTTGCATGGAATATTTTTTTTCCATCCTCTTACTTTCAGTCTGTGTGTGTGTGTCTAGGTCTGAAGTGGGTCTCTTGTAGGCAGTATATATACGGGTCTTGCTTTATCTTTTGGTTGGTGCATTCAATCCATTTACATTTAAGGTAATTATTGATACATGCATTCCTATTGGCATTTTCTTGATTGTTTTGGGTTTGTTTTTGTAGGTCTTTCGTTTCTCTTGTGTTTACTGGCTGTGTAAGCCCCTTTAGTATTTGTTGCATGGCTGGTTTGGTGGTGCTAAATTCTCTTAACTTCTGCTTATCTGTGAAGCTTTTGATTTCTCCATCAATTTTGAATGAGCTTTTGTTGCATATAGTAATCTTGGCCATAGATTTTTCTCTTTCAGTACTTCAAATTATCCTGTGATACCCTTCTGGCCTGCAGAGTTTCTGCTGAAAGATCCGCTGTTAATCTTATGGGTTTTCCCTTGTATGTTACTTGTTGCTTTTCCCTTGCTGCTTTTAATATTTCTTCTTTGTGTTTAACCTCTGTAAGCTTGATTAATATGTGTCTCAATGTGTTTCTCCTTGGGTTTGTCCTGTGAGGGATTCTCTGCACTTCTTGGACTTGATTGACTATTTCATTTCCCATGTTGGGGAAGTTTTCAACCACAATTTCTTCAAAAATTTTCTCAGTGTCTTTCTTCCCCTTTTCTTCTTTTAGGACCCCTAAAACTCAAATGGTGGTGTGTTTAGTATTGTCCCAAAGATCTCTGAGGCTATCCTCAGTTCTTTTCATTCTTTCCCTTTATTCTGCTCTTCAGCAGTTGTTCCCACTGTTCTATCTTCCTGCTTACCTATTCATTCCCCTGCCTCAATCATTCTGCTACTGGCTCCTTCTCGAGTATTCTTAATTAAAGTAATTGTCTTATTCATCTCTGTTTGCTTATTCTTTACTTCTTCTATGTCCTTGGTGACTGTATAAACTGTGTTAAGTGTTTCCTGCATTTTCTCCATTCTATTTCAAGTCTTCAGAGCATCTTTACTATCATTATTTTGAATTCTCTTTCAGATAGATTGCTTATTTCCTCTACATTTATTTGGTCTTGTGAGTTTCTACCTTGCTCTTTCATTTGTGCTATATTTCTCTGGCTTTTCATCATTTTTTTCTGACTTGCTCCACTTGACATCTCCTTTTCCCAGGCTTCAGGGTTATATTCCTTCTTTCTTTTGGTTTTTGCCCTTGGAGGGAAAGTTTATTTGAGTCGTTTGTGTTGATTTCTTGTTAGGGGTGACTTGTGCCTGTATTCTAGTGGGAGAAGATCAAGCAGATTAAGCAGGTAATTACAAAAATAATGGGACATATACACACACTTCCACACATACTGTTATAACCAAAGTATTCTAAAGAAAAGAATACCAAAGATTGACTTGGTGAACAAGGGAAATCAAAAGTGATATTGATCAAGTAAAAGCAGAGCTAGCTAGTGCTCAGTCTGGAAAACTGAGTATGCGCATAGTGTCAACTGTGTAATATAACAAAGAGAACAAGAATTTAACTTACTCGGTGAAAAAGAAAGAGTGAAGGGAAAAAGGAGAAGAAAAAATAGAAAAAAAGAGAAGGGAAGGAAAAGAGAAAATGAGGGAAAAGAGAAAAGGAGGGAAAATAGGATAATAAAAGAGTAATTTTATTACCTTTTTGGAAAAGAGGGTAATTAAAAAAAGGATAAAAGAAAAAATAGAAAAGCAAAGATAAATAGATATATGTGGAAAAGTTTTATATGTATTCAGAAATAGCTACAGCCAGTAAGGAACTATAGGAAAATCAGTTTAATATACCAAAAACAAAATTAAAAAGCAGTTTTTAAAACTATGAAAACAAAGAGGAAACTCCACAGCACTGCAAAAGGCTAATGTGAAGGTGGAAATATGAAGGGGGAATGAGCAGTGTAATTTATAAGAAAAAGAAACGGTTCTCAAGGTCGTAGCTCTTCTTGATTGTGGAGTCTGCCCCATTGATGGGGGCTGGATTAGGGCCCCATCATGTTTTCCTTGTTAGGGAGCTTGTGTCTGTGTTCTGGTTGATGGAGCTGGATCTCGTCTCTCTGAAGGGCAGTGCAGTGTCCAGTAGTAGGTTTTGTGGTGTCTATGGGTTCAGTTGGAAGAGCAAATGGCAACCCACTCCAGTATTTTTGCCTGGAGAATCCCATGGACAGAGGAGCCTGGCAGGCTACAATTCATAGGGTCACAAGAGTCAGACACGACACGCCTTAGTGACTAAACCAGCAAGGGTTCAGTATGTGTTTGGGTTCCACAGTCCTTCTGGTTTTGGCAGTGTTAGACACGTCTTTTTCTGCAGCTACTTCAACTCTCAGTGTATCTTCACTGCCATCAGCTCCTAGTTGTCCCTGGGATTATTGCTGGTGCCTCTCTTCTATTGTCCTACCCTGCACTGCTGAAGCCTGCTAGGTGGGGGCTTGCGTGGATCTTTTCTCAGCTCCCTGACCACGCCCTCTGCAGCATGGAGACTAGTGTGGGCTTCCCTCAGCCCCCTGAGCTTGCCCTCATATTCGCAGGTTTTGTGTGCCCTTGTCTCAGATCCCTAGGCCTACCCTGTAAATAGTGGGGTTTGTGCTCACTTGTCTCAGTTCCCCAGGCCCATCTTCTTTGTCATGGGCTTAAGTGTTCTTCTTTTGGCTCCCCAGGCCTGTCCTCTGTGCCACGTGGGTTGTGTGTGCTGGAGAGGTTTGTATGCCTCCTAACTCTTGGTTGCCCCAGCCTGCCCTCTGGGAACTTTGTCTGTGAGCTATTAATGGGCTGAGGAGTGCAGCTTTCTCTGTTTTTCTTTGCCCTCTAAGTCCCTGCTTTGACCAGTTTTCTAAGGCTCTGCAGCCCTGCCTTGGGCCCGCCTGCAAGGGAACTGCCCTGTGAATGGGATCTCCTGCTGTTTCAGGACTGCCTCCCTCCCTCAGGGTACAAGCTTCTGTCCAGAAATTCTTCATCTTTTCCCTTCTTCTGTCTCCATCCTCTCTCTTACTCATTCCAGGGAGCTTAGCCTGTCCCCCTGGAGGCCTGGGGTCTTCTGCTGTTGCCTAGAGGTTGCTTTGTAGGAGTTGTTCCGTATCTTAATGAGTTTTTGATGTATTTGTGGGGAGGCTGATGATCTCCCCATCTTACTCCTCCACCATCTTCCTCTTTTAACCTATATACCCTGACTTCTAATCATTAGTTTGCTTTATTTTTGTGTGACTGACAGATAAAAGAAGCTAAGGTAAGAGTCATAAAGTGTCCATTTGTTCAAGATGATGTTGCTAGTTTGCATGTTACATTTCTTACTTCCATTGAGATCTTTAATCACTGTCTGAAGTGAGAGATAATATGAGTGAGGAATCCAGTTTTTTCCCAAGAACAAACATAATAGTGTGACTGTCTTGAAACAAATGCTTTCAGTTAAATAAACACATGTAAAAGAAAGGCTTCCTTGGTGGCTCAGTGGTATAGAATCTGCCTACCAATGCGGGAGACACGAGTTTGATTCCTGGGTCACGAAGATCTCCTGGAATAGGAAATGGCAACTCACTTCAGTATTCTTGCCTGGAGAATCCATGGACAGAGGAGGCTGGTGGGCTACAGTCCATGGGGTCACAAAGAGTTGGACACAACTGAGTGACTAAACAACAAATTAAAGGAAAGTTTTGTTCAAATACTCTTTATATTTTTTAAAACATCGTGTGTGTGTGTGTGTGTGTGTGTGTGTGTGTGTGTGTGTTTGTGTGTGAAAATGACCATAGAAAACTTGCTAATGTAGAAATATCCTTGGTTAATGAACATTTCCTGAGTGCTGCAGAACAATGTGCTAGCCAACAAAGATGTAGCTTTGAGCTCAAGCTAGGGAAAAATGTCATTCCTCTGTTGGTAGAAAGACCTTCACAAGATAAAAGATAGAGAAGTGATGAAATAACAAGAAACCAAAACTATGAAAAACATTCCATTACACTCATGTTTCCATTTTTAAGCTTCAATTTCTTCTTCCACTTATGGTCCCTTAAATGCCTTTTATTCCCCTCATCCACTTTTTTTTCATGATGTACTTCAAGGCTGATCATATTTAGATTCCTCTTGCCCATAAAAATAAAGTACTAAAACTCATGTTATTAAAAAGAAAAAAAAGTATATATATATATATATATATACATACATACATACATATATATATATATGTATATATGGGGACTTCCTGGTGGTCCAGTGGTTAACACTTCACCTTCCAATGAAGCAGATGTGGGTCTGATCTCTGGTCAGGGATCTAGGATCTCACATGCCTTTTGGCCAAAAAAGCCATAACATTAAAAAAAAAAAGAAGCAGTAATATAACAAATTCATTAAAGACAACAAATTTTAAAAATATGAATGAGTAATCAATTAATTAATTTCTCACAGAGCTTTTGAAGGATCATGATTGTTCCCTTAAAGATAGAATATAATTCAGGTAGTAGATTAAGGATGCAAAGTGTAAGGGTTGATGAGATACAGTCACCTAAGTCCAAGGAGGAGCCCTATGCATATGTAGCACTCATTTTAAAAATATTTATAAAAGAATAAACAATAAACAGGATCTCATGTAACTCCCAGCTTTAGAGTTGGTCAATTTTTTTCCATTAAAATCATCACTACATGCTGGGGTCCAGCCCCGGTGGATCCAGGGAATTCCAAGTGGGGACGGCGCTGGTGTCTGAGGAATTAATTCCTTAACTAAAGATATGGAGGGAGATTAGAAAGAAATAATGTAGTAGGAAAATAAGTGGAGAAAAAATGTTGAATAACTTGGTTTACGTGGAAAACCAATAAAACTCCAAGACAAGGAGTTTGCACCACGTACGTAGGCCACCAGCGCCTACTTGAATAGTGGAGGGTGCCCTGCCTTGGGCTCCCTCTCGCGTGGGTCTTAGAAGCCAGGGCAAGTAAGTAGACATGGTGAGCCTCCACTCTCCAGATGGGAATTCAGCCAGAAAAGAAGAGGACAAGAAAAGACCACACGGTGGAAACCAGTCTTTCCAGGAACTGGTCCGTTTCTTTATTTTCCAGGTCCACTTTTATACTTTAAGTTGTACATAGAGATAAATGTAAGAAACAGAGTCACGCAGGGTCAGCTGCTCCGACTCTTATCTAAAGACAGTGTTCTCAGTTTATCTTTGTTCTTACAAGGGTCTTACATTTGTTCACAATATCTTCTGGTCTGGAGACCGATTAACATTTTATGGCCCCACCTTTCTTTCTATTGATAAAGGTTACTCCATCAGAAAACTTGTTTCCCCTTAAGCTCTATTTAGTCTTAAGATAGTGATAAAGTTACATTTTTACTTAGCAGGGACACAATGATTTATAACAAAGAAAGAGGTGTATAGTGATCTATAACAAAAGATAAAATTCATTAACTCAAAAGTCTAGTGTTGCTAACATCAAAACTACTATATTTCTTTTTCTACATTCCAATTACATTGATTAACATACTCCCAGGTGCCTAAGGATATGGAGGCCTGGCGACAATCATTAACTCAGCAATGAAACCCCTCACCAACATAATTTCTAACTAACTCGTTAATACTATACTAATAATTTTCTAACATCTCAAAAGAATCTCTTTTTAGAAAGTTTAAAGCATCTCGTGCCTCTCACAGTTGGGAGGCTGTAAACAATCACATGTGGCCAGATAATCTTGTCAGGCAGGCTGGAGAGCCATCAGAGGAGTTTTGGACTGAAACACGCCCAGGAGATTTATTAACTGGAGTCCTAAGTTAACTCCTTTACAGAGAGAGGTGGTGGGGGATAGCCACCGTAATGTCAGAAGTATAGGTGAAAGGCATAATGCAGCAAGGCAGGCAGATTCTGGTTTTGGGGCAGATGCACGATCAGATCCAGCGAGGCTCCCTTAAGGCCTGACTCGCCTTTGCCTGTCAGGCCCCTTAACCTCATGACCTTTGCCACAGGCAGGACTCCTCATGCCGGCTCCCAGCAACTACATCTTCCACACAATTTATAAAAAACCAATCATGTTATGAATGCTTAGAAGTACAAGCAAACCTTCTTGAGCTTAGAAGTCAATTGGACTGATTAACCATTTTCACAAATCACATGACTGTGCTTTATTATGTGCTAAGTCATGATGGACTCTTTGTAGCCCACCAGGGTCCTCTGTCCATGGGATTCTCCAGGCAAGAATACTGGAGTGGGTTGCCGTTTCCTACTCCAGATCTTCTCAACCCAGGGATTGAAGCTGAGTCTCCTGCATTGGAGGCTTGAAATGGTACAATATGCCCCTTCTTTTAAAAAAAATAATTATTTATTTATATTATTATTATTATTATTTACTTTACAATATTGTATTGGTTTTGCCACATATCAACATGAATCCACCACAGGTGTACACGTGTTCCCAATCCCAAACCCCCTCCCACCTCCCCCACCACACCATCCCTCTGGGTCATCCCAGTGCACCAGCCCCTAGCATCCTGCACCCTGCATCGAACCTAGACTGGCGATTCATTCCTTATATGATATTATACATGTTTGGGAAATAATTATTTATTTTTAATTGGAGAATAATTGCTTTACAACACTGTGATGGTTTCTGCCATTTGTCAACATGAATCAGGCATAGGTATATATATATGCCCCCTCCCTCTTGAACTTCCCTCCCACCCTCTAGGTTATCACAGAGAACCACGTTTGAACTCCCTGTGTTATACAGCAAATTCCCACTGGATATTTTATATATGGTAATGTACATGTTTCCACGCTACTCTCTCAATTTGTCTCACCCTCTCCCTCCCCTACTGTGTCCATGAGCCTGTTCTCTATGTCTGCACCTCCATTGTTGCCTGCAAATAGGTTCATTAGTACAGTCTTTCTAGATTCCATATATAAGCACTAATAACAGTCTCCCTCTCGATGCTTCTCCCAAAGACAGAGCAGATTCAAGGGGTAGGAGCAGACTCCACGTCTGGAGAAGAGATGCTGGGAAGGTGACTTGAGCACAGAGAGGGACTGATCTTGTCCATTTTTGCAAACGACTTGCTATGATCTCCCCACCCATCACCTGCAGTGTCTGTTGACTTGAATTCCAGCCAAGGCACACTCTCTCCTGCCATGCTGATCTTCTTGTCACTCTCCCCCAAAGGCTGAGCATTTCTGGCCAGTTGCTTCTGATTCTGCTGCTCCATGGCTAGAATGCTCTCCCTTCGTGGTTGCCACTGACTGGTCACCTCATTCTAGGCCCAGATAAGTGGTCTCCTGAAATCTCTACATGACCTAGACCTGTTTTTCTAGGAGTAAAAACTCTTCCAGTCTGAGGGGTAAAAAGAGAAAGATGCAGTTAAGTAAGCACTGTAAACTGTGTCACAGCTCCAGGATAATTACATCACAGTAGACTGTGAGCTCCATGAGGACAGGCATCAAAACTTCACACACACCTGCATATGGTAGCCATGTCATAAATGTCTGCTGCTCTGATTTTTGAAATACACCAACACAATTGCCTTAGACCTGAAGCAATTATTTCACAAAACATGGAACGCTTTAGGGAGAAGAAAAAGTCCCTGATGTTGTCAAGTACAGATTCCTCCGTGACTCCCGCACAATCAGAGCCCTTTGTGAGCACCTGCTTTGATGTGGCTTTTTAATTATTCTTCTCCCTTCACAATAGAAAGAAGGTAATTACATTCCGGGCTCTTAATTATGAGCTTCTTGCCCAGTGCATCTGGTTCTGCTTCTGTCTGCAGAGCAGTGAATCACAGCTTTGCAGAGAGAATGGTGTGAGGAGCAGCACCTTTGTTTCGTTTTCCTAACAAAGAGATCTAAAAACGTCCCCCAGGCGTGCAGGCTTCTCAGAGTGAATGTCACCCTTCCCAGTCATCTTGTTTTCTAGCATCTTCACTCTGGCTTCTCAAAAGTACTACTGACATAAAAGCTCCTAAAATTTGCTCTGACACACTCCTCTTTGCATTCAACTCACGTCTAATCAGTGCTTACTTTATTATATTCACTCTTCTAGGTTTCGGGCACATATTGAAAACTGTAACTGAATAAAAATTATGTTCCAAGGCTACAGGACTGTTTGTTTTACTCTGTCTTATAAGTTGGTATGCTTGTGGTTGTTCACAACTTTACTGTGGTGTTTATTATAATGCAGTTATAACAATGAGCTTACATTATTATCAGTTAGGGTTTTGATTTCTTCAAATGTATCCATCCACGATCCCTTGGACTACAAGACATCAAAGCAGTCAATCCTAAAGGAATCAACCCTGAATGCTCATTGGAAGGACTGTTGCTGAAACTGATGCTCCAATACTTTGGCTACTTGATGCGAAGAGCAGACTCCTTGGGAAAGACCCTGGTGTTGGGATATGTTGAGTGCATGAGGAGAAGGGGTGACAGAGGATAAGATGATTGGATGGCATCACTGACTCAATGGACATGAATTTGAGCAAGCTCTGAGAAATAGCAAAGGCCAGGGAAAGCTGGCATGCTGCAGTCCATGAGGTCACAGAGTCGGACATGACTTAACGACTGAACAACAACAACCAGTCAGAAATTGAGCTCTTGCCCAGCCCAGCAGCGACACACTAACTGTACCTCATGACAGGTGCTTGGTTGGGGGTTGAAGGTGAGTATCTCTGTGGTCAATACAAACGGGCAGACTAATGTACTTTGACTGAGTCACAAAACCTGCCATCTAAGACTTGATTTATGTGTTTAGTTTTGGTCATACTCATCTGTGGGAAAATAAGATAAAAGAACACAAAGTGAAAACTGATCATTTTCTTTACAATCTCTCAGTGCAAACAGTGTTACCCTCACCACACTTTCCAAAGTCTGCCTCTCAAACCTCCAGCCTCCTTGCTCTTAGAAAACTACTGTCACACAAAATATGGAGATTTGCTTATCCCTTTAAGCCTAAAACATATAAATGGAACATCAAACACTATTCAGAAGTTTTAGGAGAATTTCATCTTTGTTTGAATCATTGAGTAGATTACCAAGTGAGAACAGAGGAAAAACATAGCTGACATTATCAGGGAAGAACACAAATCAGAACAAAAGACCCAAAAACTGTTTGTGGCTTTGGTAGCCTTTGCTATTTGATCTGCTAGGTTTGACTTAAAATCCCTCATCACTGACAGTGCATCAGTAACTCTGTGATTGAAGAAATTCGTGACATTTAATATCAATCAAAAGGAAAAATAAAGCACCATATTTAAGGCAAAAGTTTGTACACAAGAAGTAAAGGAGAAATCAGCTATTCAACCACACACATGAGTCAGAGATTCAAATATCCTGTGTTTATTTGCTGAAGAGTCATGAATCCAAAACATGGGGCTTTGAAACATTGGCCAGGAAGCTAAATGATCAGACACTTGACCAGGAAATAGAATGTTAACTTTTATTAAGATCTCATAACTGTCCCAGCATTGCCACCTCACTGCCTGCTCAGCCAGCAGGATCTGGGACCCAGGAATCTGCAGCCTTGGGTCCTCATAAACAGGGCTTTACCTTGGGAGCTAGCTTTGCTGGTGAAAATCCTCAGTGGTCAAACCCCAGACAAAGTTTCTTCTCATTGTTCAGGTACTCAGTCATGTCTGACTCTTTGCAGCACCATGGACTTCAGCATACCAGGCTTCCCTGTCCATTAATATCTCCTGGTTCTTGCTCTAACTCATGTCCAGCAAGTTGGTGATGCTAACAGAGCATCTCCTCCCCTGCTGTCCACGTTTCCTCCTGCATTCAATCTTCCCCAGCATCAGGGTATTTTCTAATCAGTCAGTTTTTCCCACTGGGGGCAAAGTATTGGAGCATCAGCTTCAGCATCGGTTCTTCCAAAGAATATTCAGGGTTCATTGTTCAGTTCAGTTCAGTCACTCAGTCATGTAAGACTATTTACAACCTCACGGGCTGCAGCATGCCACGTTTCCCTGTCCATCACCAATTCCTGGAGCAGGAGCATGCTCAAACTCGTGTCCATCGAGTTGGTGATGCCATCCAACCATCTCATCCTCAGTTGTGCCTTTTTCCTCCTGTCTTCAATCTTTCCCAGCATCAGAGTCTTTTACAATGAATCAGTCCTTTGTATCAGGTAGTCAAAGGACTGGAGCTTCAGCTTTAGCATCAGTCCTTCCAATAAATATTCAGGACTGATTTCCTTTAGGATTGACTGGTTTGATCTCCTTGCTGTTCAAGGGACTCTCAGGAATCTTCTCCAGCACCAAGCCATCAGTTCTTCAGTGCTCAGTTAGCTTTATGGTTCAACTCTCACTTTCATACATGACTACTGGAAAAACCATAGCTTTGACTAGATACACCTTTGTTGGCAAAGAAATGTGTCTTCTTTTAATATGCTATCTAGGTTTCTCATAGCTTTTCTTTCAAGGAACAAGCTCTTTTAGTTTCATGGCTGCAGTCACCATCTGCAGTGATTTTGGAGCCCAAGAAAATAGTCTCTCACTTTTTCCATTGTTTCCCCATCTACTTGCCATGAAGTGATGGGACCAGATGCCATGATCTTAATTTTTTGAATATTGAGTTCTAAGCCAGCTTTTTCAGTCTCCTCTTTCACTTTCATCAAGAGGCTCTTTAGTTCTTTGCTTTTTGCCATAAGAGTGATGTCATCTGCATATCTGAGACTATTGATATTTCTCCCTGCAATCTTGATTCCAACTTGTGTTACATCCAGCCCGGCATTTTGCGTGATGTATTTTGCATGTAAGTTAAATAAGCAGGGTGACAATATACAGCCTTGACATTCTCCTTTCCCAGTTTGGAACCAGTCTGTTGGTCCATGTCCAGTTCTAACTGTTGCTTCTTGACCTGCATACAGATTTCTCAGGAGACAGGTAAGGTGGTCTGGTATTTCCATTTCTTTCAGAATTTTCCACAGTCTCTTATGACCGATGCAGTCAAAGGCTTTTGCATAATTAATAAAGCAGAAGTAGATGTTTTTCTGGAAATCCCTTGCTTTTTCTATGATCCAATGGATGTTGGTAGTTTGATCACTGGTTCCTTTGCATTTTCTAAATCCAGTCTGAACATCTGGAAATTCTCAGTTCACATAATATTGAAACCTAGTTTGGAGAATTTTGAGTATTGCTTTACTAGCGTGTGAGATGAGTGCAATCGTGCAGTACTTTGAGCATTCTTTGGCATTGCCTTTCCTTGGAATTGAACTGAAACCTGGCCTTTTCCAGTCCTGTGACCACTGCTGAGTTTTCCAAATTTGCTGACATATTGAGTGCAGCATTTTCACAGCATCATCTTTTAAGATCTGAAATAGCTGAACTGGAATTCCATCACCTCCACTAGCTTTGTTCATAGTGATGCTTTCTAAGGCCCACTTGACTTCTCATTCCAGGATATCTGGCTCTAGGTGAGTGATCACACCATCATGGTTATCTGGGTCATTAAGATCTGTTGTGTACAGTTCTTCCGTGTATTCTTGCCACCTCTTCTTAATATTTTCTGCTTCTGTTAGGTCCATACCATTTCTGTCCTTTATTGTGCCCATCTTTGCATGAAATGTTCCCTTGATGTATCTCATTTTCTTAAATAGATATCTATCCTTCCCCATTCTATTGTTTTCCTCTATTTCTTTGCATTGATCACCTAGGAAGGCTTTCTTCTCTCTCCTTGCTATTCTTCAGAACTTTGCATTCAGATGGATGTGTCTCTCCTTTTCTCCTTAGCCTTTGGCCTTTCTTCTTTCCTCAACTATTTGTAAGGCCTCCTAAGACAATTGTTTTGCTTTTTGCATTTTTTTCTTCTTGGGGATCGTTTTGATCACTGCCTCCTGTACAATGTTACAAACCTCCATCCATATTTCTTCAGGCACTCTATCACATCTAATCCTTTGAATATATTTGTCACTTCCACTGTATAATTGTAAAGGATTTGATTTAGGTCATACCTGAAAGGGCTAGTGGTTTTCCTACTTTCTTCAGTTTAAGTCTGAATTTTGTAATAAGGAGTTCATGATCTGAGCCACAGTCAGCTCCTGGTCTTGTTTTTACTCACTGTGTAGGTCTTCTCCATCTTTAGCTGCAATGAATATGATCAATCTGATTTTGGTATTGACCATTTGATGATGTCCATGTGTAGAGTCTTCTCTTGTGTTGTTGGAAGAGGGTGTTTGCTATGACCAGTGCATTCTCTTGGCAAAACTCTGTTACCTTTGCCCTGCTTCATTTTGTACTCCAAGGCCAAATTTGCCTGTTATTCCAGGTATTTCTTGACTTCCTACTTTTGCATTCTAGTCCCTTATGATCAAAAAAATATCTTTTTGGGGTGTTAGTTCTAGAAGTTCTTGTAAGTCATCATAGAACCATTCAACTTCATCTTCTTTGGCATTAGGGGTTGGGGCATAGACTTGGATTACTGTGATATTGAATGGTTTGCCTTGGAAACAGAGAGATCATTCTGTCATTTTTGAGACTGGACCCAAGTACTGCATTTTGGACTCTTTTGTTGACTATCAGTGAAACTCTATTTCTTCTAAGGGATTCTTGCCCACAATAGTAGATATAATGGTCATCTGAATTAAATAGCTGATTCCAGTCCATTTAGTTCACTGGTTCCTAAAATGTCGACATTCACTCTTGCCATCTCCCATTTGATCACTTCCAACTTACCTTGATTCATGGACCTAACATTCTAGGTTCTTATGCAATATTGTTCTTTACAGCATCGGAGTTTACTTCCATCACCAGTCACATCCATAACTGGGTGTTGTTTTAGCTTTGGCTCAGCCTCTTCATTCTTTTTGGAGCTATTTCTCTATTCTTCTCTAGTAGCAAATTGGGCACCTGCCAACCTGGGGAGTTCATCTTTCAGTGTCATATCTTTTTTCCCTTTTCATACTGTTCATGGGTTTCTCAAGGCAAGAATACTGAAGTGGTTTTCCAATGCTTCTCCTGTGGACCACATTTTGTCAGCACTCTCAACCATGACCTGTCTCACTTGGGTGGCCCTACACGACATGGCTTATAGTTTCTTTGAGTTAGACAAGGTTGTGCTGCCAGTGATCAGTTGGGTTAGTTGTCTGTAACTGTGGTTTCCATTCCAATGAATATTCAGTGTTGATTCTTAATGTACTGTTATTTCTGCTCTCACATCCTGGCATTTATGTCTGTAGGGTGCAGCCACTCATCCCCTCATTTACAGAAGCCACCTCAGTGTCAAGCTGAAAAGAAGTTCCTGAGACAGTGCAGGGGGAGAGCTGTCCCTGGTTTTATTCAAGGAGAATCTGTCACCTGAAGGTCCGTCTTCCTAATTCCTATTTGTCCACATCCTCCACATTCTGGCGGACCAATTTTAAACCCTTCATAGGCTCATGGTGGCTCAGAAAGTAAAGAATTTGCCTGCAGTGCAGGACATGTGGGTTGATCCCTGTGTCAGGAAGATCCCCTGAAGGAGGAAATGGCAATCCCCTCTAGTACTCTTGCCTGGAGAATCCCTGTTGACAGAGGAGCCTGGTGGCTCCTGTAGTCCATGGGGTCTCAAAGAGTTGGATACAACTGAACAACTAACACTTTCACTTTGACTGTTCACTTTCACTTTAGGCTCCTTGATGGTGATGACTCCTAAAGCTCAAGTTCATGAGCACCTCCTGACTCTGTGCCCCACCTCCACTGAGCTACATACTTAGCATGGGCTCTCTGGGCTCTGTGGGCACCGGACAAGCAGACTGATGGGTGTTGCCTGCAGGTGGGGACGCAGGAGCACGGTGCCTCTGAGAACCATGTGATACAACCATCAGGGTGTGCAGGAAAAGTCACTGTTTGTCAGACTGTGCTCACTGATGCTATTGAGTAATACTGAGTAAGAAGATGCTTTGCAGTCCATGTAATCTGAATGGTATATAGTAAGGAATTATCTTTAAATTTCTTAAGGACACTAATCACTTCATTCTGGTAGTTATAAGATAATATCTATTAACTTCATTTTTCATATCTAGCAATTCAGAGCATAACACAAAAGCCCTTTTGTTCTCTGTGGCTATACACTTGCTGCATTACTATGAATAGGTTACAAGTATACACTTAAACCCCTCATTGGCTTAGAATAAGGTAAGACAATTACAGTTACATATAAAATTATTTGTGTGTATGACTTATTAATTATAGAGCACTTCCAAAATGTGTATGTTGTTTGGACTTCGTCACTGCATTGTGTGTTGTTTGCACTTCATCATTGCATTTCCAAATATATTATATGAATAAAGACACACTCTCTGGTGTGTCAGTGACCACAGAAGGATTTTCTCCAAAGGCTGTCCTGGGTTTTCGAGACTAAGCTCTGTGGGGAAAGTGTATGAAGGACAGAGATGGGGACGCAGGACAGGGGAGAGCCATCTAGGTCAAGATGTGAAACTTCAAGTGGTACTGACCTTTTCTGGATGAGAGGCCGACCAAAGGATGGAGTTATCCTTGCCCTTTACTTGGTGCCTGGACAATGCATGCAGGACAATTTTCTATTATATTTAGCTTTTTTACAAGTGAGAAATAGATTGAAGGGCCTAGATCTGATAGATAGAGTGCCTGATGAACTATGGAATGAGGTTTGTGATACTGTACAGGAGACAGGGATCAAGACCATCCCCATGGAAAAGAAATGCAAAAAACCAAAATGGCTGTCTGGAGAGGCCTTACAAATATCTGTGAAAAGAAGAGAGGTGAAAAGTGAAGGAGAAAGGGAAAGATATAAGCATCTGAATGCAGAGTTCCAAAGAATAGCAAGAGATAAGAAAGACTTCTTTAGCCATCAATGCAAAGAAATAGAGGAAAAGAACAGAATGGGAAAGACTAGAGATCTCTTCAAGAAAATTAGAGATACCAAGGGAACATTTCATGCAAAGATGAGCTCAAAAAGGACAGAGCTGGCCTGGACCTAAGAGAAGCAGAAGATATTAAGAAGAGGTGGTGAGAATACACGGAAGAACTGTACAAAAAGATCTTCATGACCAAGATTAATCATGATGATGTGATCACTCATCTAGAGCCAGACATCTTGGAATCTGAAGTCACGTGGGCCTTAGAAAGCATCACTATGAACAAAGCTAGTGGAGGTGATGCAATTCCAGTTGAGCTGTTTCAAATCCTGAAAGATGATGCTGTAAAAGTGCTGCACTCAATATGCCAGCAAATTTGGAAAACTCAGCAGTGGCCACAGGACTGGAAAAGGTCCGTTTTTATTCCAGTTCCAAAGAAAGGCAAGGCCAAAGAATGCTCAAACTACCACACAACTACACTCATCTCACATGCTAGTAAAGTAATGCTCAAAATTCTCCAAGTCAGGCTTCAGCAATACGTGAACCGTGAACTCCCTGATGTTCAAGCTGGTTCTAGAAAAGGCAGAGGAACCAGAGATCAAATTGCCAACATCCACTGGATCATCAAAAAAGCAAGAGAGTTCCCCAAAAACATCTATTTCTGCTTTATTGACTATGTCAAAGCCTTTGACTGTGTGGATCACAATAAACTGTGGAAAATTCTGAGAGAGATGGGAATACCAGACCACTCAACTTGGCTCTTGAGAAATCTGTATGCAGGTAAGGAAGCAAGAGTTAGAACTGGACATGGAACAACAGACTGGTTCCAAATAGGAAAAGGAGTATGTCAAGGCTATATACTGTCACCCTGCTTATTTAACTTATATGCAGAGTACATCATGAGAAATGCTGGGTTGGAAGAAGCACAAGCTGGAATCAAGATTTCTGGGAGAAATATCAATAACCTCAGATATGCAGATGACACCACCCTTATGGCAGAAAGTGAAGAGGAGCTAAAAACCCTCTTGATGAAAGTGAAAGAGGAGAGTGAAAAAGTTGGCTTAAAGCTCAACATTCAGAAAACTAAGATCATGGCATCTGGTCCCTTCACTTCATGGGAAATAGATGGGAAAACAGTGAAAACGGTGTCAGACTTTATACTTTTGGGCTCCAAAATCAGTGCAGATGGTGACTGCAGCCATGAAATTAGAAGATGCTTACTCCTTGGAAGGAAAGTTATGACCAACCTAGATAGCATATTCAAAAGCAGAGACATTACTTTTCCGACTAAGGTCCGTCTAGTCAAGGCTATGGTTTTTCCTGTGGTCACGTATGGATGTACGAGTTGGACTGTGAAGAAGGCTGAGTGCCGAAGAATTGATGCTTTTGAACTGTGGTGTTGGAGAAGACTCTTGAGAGTCCCTTGGACTACAAAAGGTCCAACCAGTCCATTCTGAAGGAGACGAACCCTGGGATTTCTTTGGAAGGAATGATGCTAAAGCTGAAACTCCAGTACTTTGGCCACCTCATGCGAAGAGTTGACTCATTGGAAAAGACTCTGATGCTGGGAAGGATTGGGGGCAGGAGGAGAAGGGGACGATTGAGGATGAGATGGCTGGATGGCATCATGGACTCAATGAATGTGAGTCTGAGTGAACTCTGGGAGATGGTGATGGACAGGGAGGCCTGGCGTGCTGCGATTCATGGGGTCGAAAATAGTCGGACACGACTGAGTGACTGAACTGAACTGAAAAATTATTTAAATTTTCTTTTCTTTTCTTTAACTTTCCAGGAAGCAAACACGATTCTCTTCCTCACTTTGCTGAATGGTGATGATGGCTTTTGTGAATGATCCAGGCACTGATAGATGTCTTGAAGTCCCAGAGGACATCCTGACAGAGCTGACCATCTGCCCTTTGACAGACACACAGATTCTAACCCTGCTCTAGTCAGACTGCAAGCTGCAGAGGTGGAAGTTTTCATTTAATAAAGAGAAAAACAATTCTTCACATTAGATTACATATTGTTCAGGGAGTATAAATCAAAATACAGTTCAAGAATGCCATGGGAATCATCTTCACACTGTAAAATTTCAAAATCAGTTCATACAGGTTCATAAGGCTTGTGTTTCTGTCTTGCAGTCGCAGAAGACCATTCATGTGACTAGTGCCACCCCCGTTTGGCAGAGAGTAAATGAGGCATTTACACCAGGCTATGAAACTGAGTTTGACAGGAAGGTAAGAGTGAATGCCTCCTTTATGATCAAATGTAGGCAGTTAGACTAATTAATGTAAGAAGGCAAGATTTGGATATGTTATTTAGAATCAATGATGGAGTAGTCCTTCACCATTCAATATGTACTGAATCACCTGGTCCCCTTGGTGAAAACAGGTTCTCCCTACAGTCAAGAACGGAGGAGAAACCACTATGAACTCTTTCTGTGCTGGAAATAAAAACTATCAAAATCAAACTTTTCATTCACTCAAAGTTCTTTCCAATAGCAAAGACATGCTTGCTTTGGTTTGTAAAAATTACTATTCAATTTATTAAAGTCACAAGTTAAAAACTCAGTTCTTTAAACTTTTAGGTTCACTTAGAAGTATTATTCTAACTTTTAGGTTCACTTAGAAGTATTATTCTAAGTATGAATCTAGGAATTTTCAATAATTGTAGTAATCAGGGCTTTTATTCTATTTATAAACTTAATTACCATTTTACCAATTAGCAATTACCATTTTAACTGCATTTATAAAATATATTTAGCTCTCTCTTTAAGTATATCAATTTTCTGACTGAATTTCCTTAGGACTTGAACAAGTCTTAGAAATTAACCAAAATCTTTATATTTGGTAAAATTTAAGTTCTCTGAAATGGCAAACATTGGATCTTCCCAACCCAGGGATCGAACCCCGGTCTCTTGTACTGCAGGCAGATTCTTTACCTTCTAATCCACCAGGAAAGTCCAACTACATGGTTAAGTTGTTTATAACCTTTGTAAGGTTTCAACTTAAAATCACAAGCTTCAGTCAAGTTTTGAAATATATATTCTAAATTTGATTCTAATATCCGATTTCTTTTTCTAAGATTCTGATTTTTGTTAAAGTCTTTAAATGCATAAAATACCAAATTTGCATAGATTTCTAAATGCCCAAGATACTAACAGTGAGACTTTACTTTCTGAAATGCTGTGTTTACTCTAAATCATCTTGGGATACCATAGGCAACAAACTTTTTCGTGAGTTGAGTTGATGGATTGGAGATGCTGGTTGAGCTATTTCCCCATGTTTTTGGCCAGCCTAGCTTCTGTTTGGGGTTCTGGAAGCTTCTGCAGCAGAGGAGGAAGGGTGGCCTAGCAGAATTCACCATTCACCATTCACCATTCACTCATCCTCATGAGTGTCTCCAGATCCTTGGAGTCCAGACCTTTGTGCATCTTGTAGCCCTTGTTCATTGGCAGCAGTTTTAGGTTAATTACGGTGACCCCCAGTGTTTCTCATCATGTCCAGTGTTCATGAGCCTTAGACCACATGATGAAATTGTTTGCTGGTTCTTGATTTTGCCCTGTAAACCTCCAGTCAGAGTATGTATTCAGAGCCTCTCTTTAGCTATTGCTCAAATAACAGCCTTCTCATGATATGAACGTTAATTTAATTTTATAAATAACGCATCTTTCAGCTACTATTGAAAATAAAGCATTGAAACATGTATACTATCATGTAAGAAACAAAGCGCCAGTCTATGTTCGATAAAGGATACAGGATGCTTAGGGCTGGTGCACTGGGATGATCTAGAGAGATGATATGGGGTGGGAGGTGGGAGGGGGCTTCAGGATTGAGAGCTCGTATACACCATGGCGGATTCATGTCAATGTATGGCAACACCAATATAGTATTGTAAAGTAAAATGAAGTAAAAATAAAATTAAAAAATTAAAAAAAAAAAATGAAGCAACCTCTTGAGTTGTGAGGGAGGGCAGATCATCTCAGAACCTGAGTCTAGGACCACACCCTCTGAGCGAGGAAGGTAACTTCTACCTTTACACCCAAAGAGGTTGCAAGTTCAGAAAAGTATGAGAGTGTTTTAGGATTAGGTGAAGCAGGAAGATTCCTCACTGAACATTTCCATGATTCATCACTCATGTCTCCAGTCACCATTTCCTACCATTCAGCTCTGCTGATGGGCATAAACTTAAGCAAACTCCGGACGATAGTGAAATACAGGGAAGCCTGAGATGCTATAGTCTATGGGGTTGCAAAGAGTCAGACACAACCTAGAGAATGAACAGCAACAACAGCTCTGCCAAAAACAGTTGCCATAATATCTTTGATCAGATTCTTGTGCAGTGAATGAGAATAAAACACAAAACTAACTTCATGTCTCAAAAGAGAGAGTTGCCTCAGGATAGAAAACAGAAACATTATTCATTAGGATGATTTTAAGCACTGTAGTTGCTTGGAATATTAAACATGAATTTTTGCATGCACAATTAAGAATGAATATTTTTTCATGGCCCTTTGCCCTTCTTGAATTTTCTGCTCTCTAAACGTCTAACTCTGACACCAGAGACAGAACCTGAATCCTAAACGGGGAGCTGGTCCCTGGCTGGTCCCAAGCTCCTTCAGCAGAGTGAGTGTCATGTTCGCACAGAGAATGCCATCACCTGGTACATCCAGCTGTAGGTCTCCACCAGTTAGTAACACATTTCCATAACAAATGGACCCTTTCAAGCACCCTTCATTTTTAATCTACTGAAAAAGTTTGACTTTCCACAGGGTCCCCAAACCATTAGGTGTGTATGAAGTTGCTGTCTCTGGATCTTTGTTCTTATGTCTCTATTTAGCAGAAAGATAGAAAGACAGACAGAGACAGACAGAGACACACAGAGAGAGACAGAGACAGAAAGAAAACAGGGGAGAAGAGGTCATAGGATGAGTCAGATGCCAAGATAAATTTGCATTTCCACATTTTAGATATTCTGTGTCTGAAAATTCTCTTCTAAAGTCTTGTGAAGTTAATATTATTTAAAGAATTTTGCAATTTGGAAGCATTTTGCCAAATAATCCCTTTGAAGAGAGAATTTTGGATAAAAATAAAGACCTGATCTTGCTTCAGAGGCAGAAATGATCTCAGATGTGAATGCGGCTCATTTGCTTCTTAAGGAAAGAGAGAGATTCTATTATTTAAAAGTTAAGAGTATACCTCATGCACTTTTCACAGGGACCCTTATATATGATTAATTTTATAATTAAGACCCGAGAAATAGAGAACAGTAAATGAGAGCTCAAAATGTCCACATTCATTGTAGGGACTATTGGAAAATTACTTGAACTGGGGAAACCTGAGGGATGGAATTGACTTGAAATTTGAGTAAAACAGGATTATTGTTGAGTCCTTTGCTTTATCCCTGAGTTTCTTATGGGAAACAATTTCCCTGATACTGAATTGCCTGATAGACAAAGATGGCCTTGATTCAGACCTGAGGGGGCCACTCCAGCAACAAGCCCCTCCTACGGCACCTGGATGCATGTTCTTCCTTGTTTCCAAGCTGATGGTATCTGTTCTGCTTCACAAGTTATGAGGGCTAATTTGCCTTTACCCCAAGCTAGATTTAGCTTGAATGTGAAATCAGTCTAGAATCTAAATCTAGAATTGAATCATAGTCGTAGATACACAGAATCTCAGTTCCAAGATTTACTGGGCGAAAGTCTAACAGACTGCTTTGCCATCACCTAAAGGTCCCTCCCTGCCCCCCTCACGTCTCAGTCCAGTTAACTCTCCAATTTTAGTGACAGTCTTCTTACTACCACACCTCCGATTGATTCTGTTAGAAAATTCTATTTCAGATACAGAGAGATTCATCTTCAAACCAGCTCACAAAGGGAAGTTTATTGAATGGTTATGGAAGGAAGTTCAAGCTGCGAATTTTCAGGAGAGATGGATTTAGGGGGTCAAATGATGCAACCAGGAATCTGGGTCTCTTCATTTCTTCCGTTTGCATTATTTGCTCCTGGATTTGTTCTCAGGAAGCTCATACTATGAGCCAGAATGAGGGTGATTGATCCTATAGGCTTACATAGCCTTTGCAGTCACACTTCTTTTATTATCCCACAAAGCCCTGAGTGTTTCCATCAATTTTCCTTCCTAGGTTATCTAATAAACAGCACAGCAAGTGCTGAGCCCAGCACTATGGTCCCCTGGTTGGCCAGAACTGGACTGTATGTCTTTCCCTAAGATGATGGAAAATGAGACTATTTTCATGTAAACCTAGTGGAAATGGTTTTCAATAACAAACATGTATTATCCTATCCAAAAAATGAAGAAGAAAAACGGTATGAATTGATGCACATGAGAGATACTCTACTTCTCACACTTCAGTCTTATGATAAAGTAGGCTATACACAGATTCTTACAGTAGCAATATATTATATAAAAATGTTGTAAATGTATTGATACTGTGTTGTGTCTTCCTTTGTTTATTAGTGATTTTACTATTTTGAGACCGGATGAGAAAAACATGAAGCAATGAAGAGGGTTCTTGAGAAATAGTTCTTGTCCATCTGTGACAGTTGTTCAAATTAACAGACTTACAAGATGTTTTATAGAGATAAGCCATGCCATGCCATGTAGAGTAATAGGCTTCATTTAGGGGTATTGAATTCTATAGGCAATAAAGGTAAAAGATCACCCATGAAGCCACAGATAAATGATAGAGCTTTCTGAAAGATGTTGTGTGCATGTGTGTGTGTGGTGCTCAGTCATCAGAGATTGCAGCAATCTATCCCTAAGGAATAATTGTTCTTTATATGTTAATTTCCAATTCACAAACAACAAATGTTTATGAAAATCCATGTATTCCTTTAAAGTCGCCTATTAAATTATAAGCTCTAAAGTTGTGCATATTATCTAGCAGAGGATTGATTTTCAGGAATACTTACAACTTAAAAACAGGTCAATCCTTCCACAATTCTGAAATAAAGCTTTTACCTAGTTTGGAATCTTTTCAAAGTTGTATTCAAAATAACTGAGAAACTTTTAAAATAAAGCTCGTTTTTAATATCAAATATACTATCTTCTTACTCAACATGGTTTATGACACACATATTTTTAGTACCTTGCTCCCTCAATGTCCTATTGGAATAAATGACTACACATAAAAATAAAATTTAATTTATTTCACCACTTTAAAACTAGGAGGAGGGCTACCAGCAGACCGGAGCAGTGAAGAATTAATGGACCCAATAAAGCCGGTGAGAAAGGGAAGACATAAAAATAAGTTCACATTTAGTAAAGTCTGGAAATAGTCTCAAGGAATGAAGCAGCGGAGCGTGAGGGCCGGGAGGAAGGCAGCTGGGCATGCTGGTCAGTTGACAAAGGAAGGGGAAATTGAGAATTGTGTCCAGTCCTGTTGCTGAATAGGTTGGGCAGATCTTCCCAGGACTGTCCATACGGGTCTCGTATAATTACAGGTATTCTTACAATGAAAGTCCATTTGACTACAAGGAGATCAAACCAGTCAATCCTAAAGTAAATCAACCCTGAATATTCACTGGAAGGACTGATGCTAAAGCTCCAATACTTTGGCTACCTCATGTGAAGAGCCAGCCAACTCATTGGAAAAGGCCCTGATGCTGGGAAAGATTGAGGGCAGGAGGAGAAGGGTGCGGTAGAGGATGAGACAGTTGGATGGCATAACCAGTTCAATGGACATGAGTTTGAGCAAACTCTGGGAGAGAGTGAAGGACAGGGAAGTGTGGTGTGCTGCAGTCCATGGGACTGCAGAGTCAGACATGACTTAGAGATGAACAACAGCAACAACCCCATGGGATAAGTTATTTTCTCCCTACTCTGCACATAAGAAAATGAAGGTCCAGAGAGTTTTAGAAGTTACAAACCAGGAAGTGGATAAACCACTTATCCACTTGAAATGAGATACCTTGAGTTTATATTAAATGCTCTCAACATATACATCATTCTTTGAATTTTCTAAATAAAATAAATAATGGCTGTGATCATCTGAAGTGAAAAAGAAGTAAGAATAAAACCAGATTCACAGTAAACATTAAAATGTTGTTACCATTATGTAAGAAGCTGGTCTAAAGTGATAAAATTGGAGTTTACAGTGATGGATGGTTTAGAGACAGACAACCAAAAGCATCCACATGCTAACAGCAGCTGTGTTTGATCGTAGCTTATTGTGCATGCATGGTAAGTTGCTTCAATTGTGTCTGACTCTTTGAAAACTTATGGACTCTTTGCAACTTTATGCAGCCTGCCAGAGACTGTCCTGCATTCCTCTTCCATGGAATTCTCCAGGCCAGAATACTAGAGTGAGTTGCCATGCCTTCCAGGGGTTTTTCCTAACCCAGGGATCAAACTCTCATCTCCTGAAGCTCTTGCAATGCAGGCAGATTCTTTATTGCTGAGCTACTGGGGAAGCCCAGAAGATGGAAACCAAAGTGTTTTAAGAGCTTCAGTGAAGTCCCCATTGGCTACGGTGTCACCCAGAATATTTTACAAGCATGAATGCTTCTTTCCAAGACTGAGCTATTGTAAAGGCAAATTAAAAGGGTGGACCCCCTCCGAAAGATTATGTAGGCAAGTGTTTACCAAGAGTTGGAAAAATGAAAATATTCTCATTTCAGAAATGTGTAGTAAGAAATAAAGTGAAACAGAAAGATGACTGTATCAATCAGGGCTCACTGGAGAAACTCACCAATAGAAGCTACATACATGTGAGAGATTCACAATAAAGAGTGTGTCTATGTGACTGTGGGAGCTGATGAGTCTGAAACCCACAGGTCAGGTGGAAAACTCAGGTGAGCATGGGAGAGCAGTCGTTATATAGATCATCTTTGTCTCTAGGAAATCTCAGAGTTTGCCTTTAAGGCCTTTCAACTGATTGGATGAGGCCCACTCTCCTTATCGAGAATGCTGCTGCTGCTGCTAAGTCACTTCAGTTGTGTCCGACTCTGTGCGACCCCATAGATGGCAGCCCACCAGGCTCCCCGTCCCTGGGATTCTCCAGGCAAGAACACTAAAGTGGGTTGCCATTTCCTTCTCCAATGCATGAAAGTGAAAAGTGAAAGTGAAGTGGCTCAGTTGTATCCGAGTCGTAGCGACCCCAGGGACTGCAGCCCACCAGTCTCCTCCATCTATGGGATTTTCTAGGCACGAGTACTGGTGTGGCTTGCCATTGCCTTCTCTGAAACCTCTTTTATTTTCCTCTCAGTTGACTATAAGTATTACTCATGATGACAACGCGCCCCCCATATCAACACCTAGGTTAGTATTTGATTAAGTACTTGGGAGCTGTAGCCTAGCCAAGTTAACATGTAAAACTAACCATCATGAGTTCTCAATGTACATGACGGTTCATGGATTCCTGATTAAACTGTGATGGAAATGAAGTCATAAATGTCTTTATTTCAGTTCAGTTCAGTCACTCAGTCATGTCTGACTCTTTGTGACCCCATGGACTGCAGTATGCCAGGCTTCCCTGTCCATCACCAACTCCTAGACCTTGCTCAAACTCATGTCCACCAAGTTGGTGATGCCATCCAACCATCTAATCCTCTATCATCCCCTTCTTTTCTTGGCTTCAATCTTTCCCAGCATCAGGGTCTTTTCCATTGAGCTGGTTCTTTGCATCAGGTGGCCAAAGTATTGGAGTTTCAGCTTCAGCATCAGTCCTTCCAATGAGTATTCAGGACTGATTTCCTTTAGGATTGACTTGTTGGGTATCCTTGCAGTCGAAAGGACTCTCAAAAGTCTTCTCCAACACCACAGTTCAAAAGCATCAATTCTTCGGCTCTCAGCTTTCTTTATAGTCCAACTCTCACATCCATACAGGACTACTGGAAAAACCACAGCTCTGACTAGATAGACTTTTAAATCAATAAATAAAGTCTGTAATGGCCTAAACACCTCTAGAAAGATGACAGTGTAACAGAAAATAAGCTACATAGCAAAAAAGAAATGAGATCAAATCTGAAGTTTGGACAATGGATGGAGAGAAGGGTAGAAATGAGTCAAGTCTTGCAGAAAGAATGGGTAATGATAGAAAATTTTATAGTCATTTAGAAAGTGATATTGTAATCAAGAGTTTGATTAATGTGATCTGCTGCTCATGAAAGAACAACCTGTTGAATGTTTGGGTGGCTCAGGTTTTTCTATACAGAAGCAATTTTATATATTTACTGGTTTCAAAATTGACATGCACAGTCATAAAAATAGCTACAACAATTTTACACTCACATACCAAATAACAAGTTTGACAGTTATCTATAAGACTGAGAAAATACAGATACTTTTGGGGTAGAAGATAAAGACTAGAAGATTCAAGGCTAGTCCTTGTGTTAGGAATAATCCATACTACCATACCTAGCACAGTTTAAAAGTCCCTGGCATTCTCTGTGCTGTGTCAGGATTAGTAAATATTGTTAATCTGGTATTAGGAGATTGAATTGGTAAACCACATGTTAAAGGAGATGGCAAGTGAACACGCCAACCAGTCAACTGCTCATTTACCTTCAGTGTTTCTAGTCTAGACTTTTCCTACACACAAAATCGCATAGTACACATGGCCTCTGCAGTGGCTTATTTCACCTGCCGTGATGTTGTCAAGATTCATCCATGATGGTGCATGTATCAGTATTTAATCCCTGTTTATGACTGAACATATTCCATTGTATGGAAGGATCATATGTTATTGATCTGTTCATCAGCTCATGAACATTTGAGTTTCTTCTGCTTTGGGCCTGTCATGAGCAATGCTGCTGTGAATATTCATGAACAAGTGTTTAAGTGGGCCTGTGCGTTCATTCTCTCAGGTATATACCCAGGAGCAGAACTTTTGGGTTGCATCATAACCCTATGTTTAACATTTTGAAGAATGAAAACACTGCTTTTCAAGGCTACTTTGTCACTTACACTCTAACCATCATGTAAGAATGTTCTAATTATTCCTCAGACTTATTATTGACTATACTTTAAAACATTATATCTCTCCTAGTTGGTACAAAGTGTATGTCATTTTTGTATTTAAATCATCATCTCAATTTTCTGATGACTAATGATGCTGAGCTTTTCTCATCTGCCATTTGTAAATCTTCTTTCAGTAACTGCGAAAACCCACCTTCCATTTTTATTTGAATTTCATCTTTTATTGTTTAATTGTCAGAGTTCTAAAAAACTGATTAGGACTACTTTTTCCAGTGTTCATTGTATTTATGGAGGAGGGGAGTATTGGAGGTTCTACTTTGCTCATTCTACTGGCATCACTGGTATCTCTTACTTTTGAAAAATCTTAACACTGGAAGCAATGCCCTGTGAGCACTAAGTGTCAGTGGTGCACACGTGACTTGGCTGAGCTGACTCTGTGTCCGTCATGAGTATTTCTGACTAGATGAGGATGGAGAGTGAAGTCAGCAGTGCAGACACCCTGAGGCTCCAGGGACAAGGGGGATGCACAGAGAGCCCCCACAAGAAATGTATGCACAGTGCTCCTGTGGCTCCAGCCCTGTCAGGACTCTGGAGACTGGCGAGAGGGGGCTTTGACTTAATGTTTTGGTTAGATTGTGAGTATAAGGCAAAGTAATAATAATCAACACAGCAGCAAGTGCTGGAGTTTGGAAATCTAAGATCTTTTTCCCACTATGCAGTGAAATGATCACCACGCATTGGTCTTTTCATTCAACATCCCAAACCGAGAGGAATTGCAGTCAATAGCATTGTTGCTCTGATAGGAAGGATGACAACGTGTTATTGGAACAAATTCTCAAGGCAGAAAGAAAATGACTAGCATTATATCATCTGGCTTCAACCTGAGTTATTTTAGTCCATTTACTGATATTTTTCAAATAAGAACAAATTTCTTTTCTTTGCAAAACTGTAAGTCAGTTCTCAGAGAATTGAGATCATTTGGCTCAGGGTTGAGGAAAATTATCACAGCATTCATTTTTAGAACTCAAACTTAATTCACCTCAAGCACCAGGAAAAAAATTAAATCTTCTCAGGAAGCAGATGATAAGGATGAGGCTTGTCTGCTTTCACAATAATACAGGAATTTTCTGTAAATATAGAAATTCTATGTATATAGTTTCTGAGTCACTTTCCAACACTGCCTCAAAATAAACTCTTATCAATTTTACAATCCCTGTTCCAGAAACAATAAAAATAACTAATACTCATCATGCCCTTGCTCTCTGCTGAGCCCTGAGCTGATTGTTTCACCTATATTATTTCCTTTAATAGTCATGTAAATTCTTCAAGGCTGATATTTTTTATTCAGATTTTATAGATGATGGTTCTTAAGCCTGTAAAGGATAAGCGTTCTGAGCAGACAATACATGATAGAATAAGGACTTGAATTCCAATTGGTTCTTTGTTACTCCATGTCCTCCTCCCCTGTCTCTGCTTCAGTGTGGGGCACATCCTTGCCTCCACAGCATCCATGAATGAAAACATGGTAAATCAGTTCTTTCCCAAAATAGTTACAGAGGAAAATATTCAGCTTCTCACGTCTGAGTTTCCTAACTAAGAGGCTGGGCCTTCTACATAGGACAGATGTAGACCCCCAGTCCTGTGAGATGTGTGAGCCTGGCTGGGGTTGGATTCAATCTGGCTCACTCTTGGTCTGTATTTAGTAAACCCCACTTTGCACAGGTGTGCCATCAAGATGAAAGAAGAAAATCTAGATATGTTCTGACATACTCCAGCTAGTTATCAGTAAATGATAATTTTCTTATACCGGAGCATACTCAAGGAGGCTGAGCTAATCCATTGTAGAAGCTGAGGGTGTTATCTGGACATGAGATGCTTTAGGAAAGCTTATGGAGTTTATTTCACTTATCTGGAAATAATTGCTAACCTTAAAACAACTCTGTCACTATGGCATGTATTTGAATTTCTTTAACAATGATTCTTTCATTTCAAGAAATGAATATTTTTGAATATTCATTTCAAGGACATTGAAATATTGAAATATTCATTCAAATGAATGAATGAATATTCATTTTAAGAAATGAATAATATTTCAAGAAATATTACTTGTATATGTGTCCCTCATCCTGAACTCCCTTCCCACCTCCCTCCTCATCCCATCCCTAAGGGTTGTCCCAGTGTACATCCATGGCTGATTCATGTCAATGTATGGCAAAACCCACTACAATATGTAAAGTAATTAGCCTCTGATTAAAATAAATAAATTAAAAAATGAGTAAAAATTATTACTTGTAAAAATGGAATTTAGGAATTACATGGAATAAAATAACTTTTAATGCCTCCTTGCAAAGAAATAGAGGAAAACAATAGAATGGGAAAGATTACAGATCTCTTCAAGAAAATTAGAGATATGAAGGGAACATTTCATGCAAAGATGGGCTCAATAAAGGACAGAAATGGTAGGGACCCAACAGAAGCAGAAGATATTAAGAACAGGTGGCAAGAATACAAACAAGAACTGTACAAAAAGATGTTCATGACCAAGATAATCACGATGGTGTGATCACTCACCTAGAGCCAGACATCCTGGAATGTGAAGTCAAATGGGCCTTAGGAAACATCACTACAAACAAAACTAGTAGAGGTGATGGAATTCCAGTGGAGCTATTTCAAATCCTGAAAGATGATGCTGTGAAAGTGCTGCATTCAATATGCCAGCAAATTTGGAACACTCAGCAGTGGCCACAGGACTGGAAAAGGTGTTTTCATTCCAATCCCAAGGAAAGGCAATGCCAAAGAATGCTCGAACTACCGCACAATCGCACTCATCTCACATGCTAGTGAAGTAATGCTTAAAATTCTCCAAGCCAGGCTTCAGCAGTAGGTGAACCATGAACTTCCAGATGTTCAAGCTGGTTTTAGAAAAGGCAGAGGAACCAGAGATCAAATTGCCAACATCCAGTG
This sequence comes from Nanger dama, assembly GCA_917880005.1. Lineage (NCBI taxonomy): Eukaryota > Metazoa > Chordata > Mammalia > Artiodactyla > Bovidae > Nanger > Nanger dama. The sequence goes on from CAKJTW010000075.1 coordinate 5,047,320, forward strand.
GATCATCAAAAAAGCAAGAGAGTTTCAGAAAAACATCTATTTCTGCTTTGTTGACTATGCCAAAGACTTTGACTGTGTGGATCACAGCAAACTGGGGAAAATACTTCAAGAGATGGGAATACCAGACCACTTGACTTGCCTCTTGAGAAATCTGTATGCAGGTCAGGAAGCAACAATTAGAACTGGACATGGAACAATAGACTGCTTCCAAATAGGAAAAGGAGTACGTCAAGGCTGTATATTGTCACCCTGCTTATTTAACTTATATGCAGAGTACATCATGAGAAACACTGGGTTGGAAGAAGCACAAGCTGGAATCAAGCTTGCTGGTAGAAATATCAATAACCTCAGATATGCAGATGATTCCACCCTTATGGCAGAAAGTGAAGAAGAACTAAAGAGCCTCTTGATGAAAATGAAAGAAGAGAGTGAAAAAGTTGTAAAGCTCAACGTTCAGAAAACTAAGATCATGGTATCTGGTCCCATCACTTCTTTGCAAATAGATGGGGAAATTGTGGAAACAGTGGCTGATTTTATTTTTCTGGGCTCCAAAATCACTGCAGATGGTGATTACAGCCATGAAATTAAAAGATGCTTACTCCTTGGAAGAAAAGTTATGACCAACCTATATAACATATTCAAAAGCAGAGACATTACTTTGTCACCAAAGGTCCATCTAGTCAAGGCTGTGGTTTTCCCAGTGGTCATGTATGGATATGAGAGTTGGACTGTGAAGAAACCTGAGCACCGAAGAATTGATGCTTTTGAACTGTGGTGTTGGAGAAGACTCTTGAGAGTCCCTTGGACTGCAAAGAGATCCAACCAGTCCATTCTAAAGGAGATCAGTCTTGGGTGTTCACTGGAAGGACTGATGTTGAAGCTGAAACTCCAATACTTTGGCCATGTCATGCAAAGAGCTGACTCACTGGAAAAGACTCTGATGTTGGGAAAGATTGAAGGAAGGAGGAGAACGGGATGTCAGAGGATGAGATGGTTGGATGGGATCACTGACTCAATGGACATGGGTTTGGGTGAACTCTGGGAGTTGGTGATGGACAGGGAGGCCTGGCATGCTGCAGTTCCTGGGATCGCAGAGTCGGACATGACTGAGCAACTGAACTGAAATGAACTGATGCATTAAAAGGAACTTGTGTTTCTCTGTATTTAGAAGAAATGATGGAAAAGAGAAAACCTAACACTGTCAGATTAGAACATGTATTACTATTAAAATTAAGTATGGGAGGAACTTTTTAGAAGCATTTTGATTTATTCTATTTTTCCAGAGCTAAGACATCAAGACTCACCAACTGTTTTCTTTCTAGAAATGCTTTATAGGATATAAAAACTCAAGTGAAGTGAAATGCAATTTATATTAGCTTTTGGTAATTATCATATCTCTTTCAGTATTTGAAATGTTTCTATTTAATGTATTTTACTGTCTTCTCTAAACTATGCTAGAGTAATCCGATTTGCATTTTGCCCTCACTTGGACTTTTTAATGAAAAAAACCTTACATTTTTGCCCTTGTTTTATTTAGTTTACTTCTCACTTGTTTGCCAACCAGTTACTCCATAGTTCTGTTTTTCTGAATGGAGCCACATTAATTTATAATAATAAGTGATAGATTGTTAGTATGAATAGATTGTTATATGTGTATATTGTAATAAATTCAATAAACCAGATTATTTTTAGAATAATTTTGATCAAAATACTTCGTTTCCATTATATTTCATCAGGAACATGAATCTCACTTGGATATAATAGTTCCTGCCTTAGTACTAAAATTGCTGTTATAATTTTTATGCAAACAGTGTTTTTCCTTGTCTCATTTCTTGGGGAACAATTATCGAAAATGTTGTGTTTGCCTATACATGACCTTTCCCACATGAGAGAAAATTGTCTAGATCTCTGCCATGATATGGTTCCTTTTCATTAGAAATATTATCATATTTATTGAGTATTACATTCACAGATTTCAGTATGTGTTAGTATCAATGGTATTCATGTTTCTCTAAATTCAGTTAATTACACAAACAATATTTACTTCCCAGGTGGCACAGCAGTAAAGAATCTGCCTGCCAACATAGGAGACATAAGAGATGCAGGTTCGATCCCTGGGTTGAGAAGATCTCCTGGGGGAAGGTCTGGCAACCCACTGCAGTATTCTCGCCTGGAGAATCCCATAGACAGAGGAACCTAGTGGGCTACAGTCCATGGGGTTGCAAACAGTCAGACATGACTGAGCACGCACACGCACTCAAACAAAACAGCTATTTCAAAGCATGGAAATGAAAAGAAATTGTGATTTCACCATTTAAAAAATCATTTTTAGATATTTTTGACTAACATGTATAACATGTACCAGAAGGAGCACAAAACATAAATCCACAGCTTAATGAATTATCATAACCCAAGGAAACCAGCATCCTGCCCAAGAAACTGGATATAATAGCAGCCAAGAAATCATCATCTTAATTACATACTTTTTTGCTCCCTGAAAGTGCCTACTAGTGTGCATCATGAACCTCTGCAGGTTTTGAACTTTAAACTAAGGGGATTGCATAATTTGGATTATTGTTTGTGTTTTATATTAGTCAATAGCATATGTCTTGAGATTCAAACACATGTATGCATAGATGAAATTTGTTCTTTTTTCTTGTTGTATAATACTCCATAATAAACTTTGATCACAGTTTATTTAGCCTTTGTACAAGTGATGGATATTTGAATAATTCTCAGTTATAATAAAAAATTCTGATAGAGTGTCTTACCTGTGTCAATTGGCAAACTTATTTATGCATTTTTCTTGGATATAAAACTAAGAGAGGGATTATTGGATTAGTGCTGTCCCTATATTCAAATTTAGGACATATTCTAGATGGTCTGTATTGATATATACTCCCACTAGTAGCGCATGAACCTTCCTAATTAATTAACACCCATTCCTACTCTTAGAGTTTAAGTGATCAGTTTTGATAATGCAGCATGTTATCTCTTTGCAGTTTTAATTGACATGATTACTAAAGAGATGGAGAATTAAAGTTCTTAATATTAATTAATAAATTTTTCTCTTTATTGATAGTTCTTTTATGCCCATGCTAAGGAAACTTATTGTACCCTAAGACCATGAAGATCATTATATTATCTTTTGGAAATTAATATGCTGTATTTCAAAATTAGATACTCAATCTGTCAGTATTTGATTCTGTCTGTGAAGTTGTGCTTATTTTCTTTTCATAAAGATAACCTACTGGTACTATACTTCTTTATGAAAGGCAGTCCTGCCACAGTGCTCTGAATGGCTAATTTTGTCACAAATTAAGTGTTCAAATGTGTGCATGTGTCTGCTGGACGTGCTGTTCAGTCTCATTGTTCGGTATTTTAAAAATTCTTACATCAATTCCTTACAGGCTAGAACTCTAAAATTTATAATAAAGCTTTAATATGTAGAAAACTCTCTTAATTTGTTCTTACTCTTAATAACATAGGTGTAGACAAAAATAATGGTCTCTCCTGAATATGTCCACATCCTAATTCCCATAACCTATAACCACATTATTTTTACATAGGAGAAGGGAAATTCCAGATGTGATTAAATCAAGCATTCTTAAAAGGGAGATTTTCCTCAGTTATGTGAGCAGGCTGATGTCATCACAAGAGTTCGTTTATAGGAAGACAGAAAAATCAGGTCAGGAAGGAGAGGTGATGATAAAAGGCAGTTCTGGAGTAATGGGACCATGAGTGAAGAGCAAGGGCAGCTTCTAGAAACCGGAGAAAAAGAGAGGGAATAAATCCTGTCCTTGAGCTTCCAGGAGTGTGGGGCCAGCGACACCTTGGTTCTAGGACATTTTACTCAGAACTGTGAGTTAATAACTTTATGTCATTCCAATCCTTTATATGGGTTAATTTGGTAAGCAGCAATAGAGGATTAATACGAGAGTCTTTCTTTTTCCTGAACCACATTTCTTCCCATATAAACTTGAAATTATATTGTCTGCTGGAGTTTTGATAAGGATTGCATTGACTCTGGATCCAACTGGAAAGAAAAGCATATTAAACTTTCCTCTCCAAATAATCCTGGAGTCAAGAGAAACTTGGGGGCTCTGGGGTTGTCAGGATGTTCTAGAGGGTACCCAAGAGGATACTGGAGAACCTCTGTTCAGTTTATTTCCAACTTCTTCCCTCTTTTTCCTCACTTCCTTTATCCACATCCTCTCATCATAGCTCCTTCCAGGTCACTCCTACCACATGGCCATTCTAACAGCAGAAAAAAAGACTTCATATAATGAATTCCCCTCAAGGTACAATAATAACTTATTTTTATGGAGGCATAACATAAAAGGGTAAATAATGAAATGCCTCCCATCCCCCATATATTTTATTTGTAAGAAAAAGTCCTTGTGTAACTTTGGCAGCTTGTAACCTTCCAAGGATTGTTCAAGTCACAGTATAAATGCAGCTGACTTCCATTTTTTTAAAGTATAAAAAAGTCATATAGTGTATTATACATTTTTAGAAAGACTCCATAGTAATACAAATGTGTGAGCCATTGGATAATAATAACCATATTACTTTTGGGAGTATCAGCTGTATTATTTATTTAACACTCCTAAAAATGTATTCTTCTTATTATTAAAATTTAAATATAAGGAAATGAAAGCACAAAGAAGTTAAGTGACTCCTCAGAGCTCATCAACCTTGAGTCTGAACGCTGTCAAGCAGATATTTGAATTTCAATGAGTCTGATCCTGGACACAGCTTTATCCACCGGTCAAGAATTGCTGCAATCTTCTAGAGTGATAGATGAGGACTTAAACGTATTTTGGGGGCTGCTATGGTAAAAAGAATTTAAAATCTCGTCTTCATAGTAATAAGAGGTAACCTCCCTGATTTTAGCAGAAGGTTGTTATGTAGGTGTGGAGGTCGGGATGAATTTGCATACCATTGAAGGTTTAGATCCTGTCAAGGACAATTAATCACCTTATCCCATTGAAAGAGAGAGAACATAAATAGAACTTTCTCTATGTACTTTTGGAAAAATCTCACATCCATATTTCCATCCTGCATACATAAAGTCAGTGTAAGATGAAGAGTTTGCCCTTATACCCTTGGTCAGATTGAGTCACCTGAATGCCTAAGGAGCTGAAAATTTATTTTATCCTCAAACCTATTAGCTAGGCTACAGAAGTCATTTTTGTTGTTGTTGTTTAGTTGCTCAGTCATGTCCAACTCTTTGCGACCTAATGGACTGTAGCCCACCAGGCTCCTCTGTCCATGGGATTTCCCAGGCAAGAATACTGGAAGTGAAGTGAAGTGTAGTGAAAGTCGCTCAGTCATGTCTGACTCTGCGATCCCATGGACTGTACAGTCCATGGAATTCTCCAGGCCAGAACACTGGAGTGGGTAGCCTGTCCCTTCTCCAAGGAATCTTCCCAACCCAGGGATTGAATCCAAGTCTCCCACATTGCAGGCAGATTCTTTACCAGCTGAGCCACAAGGAAAACTGGAGTGGGTTGCAATTTCCTTCTCCAGGAAATCTTCCTGACCCAGGGATCAAACCTGCATCTCCTATATTGGCAGGTGGGTTCTTTCCCGCTGAGCCTCCAGGGAAGCCCCACATAGAAACTATATTTATTTGTTCTGATTTTGGCATGTCCACTCTAGAATGAATTTTGTTCCTTATAAAGATGACCTGTTTGGAAAGAACTGTAGCACTGGTCACAGAAGAGGGAAGTTGCTGTAACAGGTGGATTTCCCATTAGTTTCCCATCTACTACCTCTGTTTAGTATCACTATGACCAAAGCCATTTATCAGTATCTGAAAGGGGAAATAACCCTTCCTCAAGAACTGAAGAGAGAGCTATACATTTTTATCAGCACGATGTGTATGTATCAATATCTGTGCAAGATGAAATATGAACAGGATGACATGACAGATTTGTTGAGGAAGATCAGTGATCTGTGTCTATGGCCCTCATTCTCTGTGTGTCTGTTTATATGTAAAACTCTCACACTCTGACCTTGTCAACACTTTCCCTTAAACCCCTGTACAAAGCATCGTCTTCTGTCCATAGATCCATACCGTATATGATTGACTTAGGGCTTACAGGGCTAGCAGGGCTTCTCCAAGTCCCCGGGCAACCGGACATCCAGGAAAGAGAAAGGAGCTAAAGACCAAAGCCACAGAGTGTGATCTGTGTAAATGTACTGAGGAAATGCCATGCATCTTTCTGTCCTAGATAAATGATAAATGGCCTTAACTGTTAATATGTTGTTTTAATGATGTGTATTTTGAAATACACTAGATGAATTATTCTTGTCATTTAGCATTTGAACACTAACAGTTTTCAGGATTTTACATGGAAATAATTTGGTCTTTCTTTCAAACACAGTTAATCAATTTAAATGACCAGTAATAAAGAAAAAAGTTCTGTTCTTCTATTGATTATATTATCAAATTTTAATGTATCAACCTTATATGTTAAATGCAATATTTTTACAGTAATCTTTTTCTGTCTTTCTGTTTCCTTTTTCAATAAATGAAAACTTTCTGAAATCCCATCAAATAGACAAATATTTCTCCTTACAGAAATCACTATTTCTGAGTCTACATTTATTCCAAACTGACCAGTTCAAAACACTAAAACATTTTTTAAATTAATTAAGCAATGCTTTTCAATGCCTATAGTTTATAAGATCCTGTAGCTGGCATTGTAAAGGATATGCTGTTTAAAATACAAGGTCCATCTTCCACTAGCCTTGTAATCTAGAGAGAAAAGTAAAAGTTATGCACATTAGAAGAAACTAATGTCCAACCTATAAAGTATAAGTTAATTGTGTGGAAAGTTAAATTGTCTTCTTCCTAAACAGCCTTTATTTCTGTCATATGCTGCTCACCATGCTTCATCATCTCATTTGTGTGCATTTTCACTTGTCATGTCTATTTCCCTTCTTTTCATCTCTAATCTTCCCAACATTTGCCTGCAGAGCAATTTTCCAATGAAAATAATTTTATTGTAGATCTTTGGAGCTATAGATTGTCTTAACAATCTCATTTAGAAGCTACTTCTTGCTCATTTTTGTATTCACTGCTGTGCCTACAACAGAAATGATCACGTGGTAGAAACAAGTGCTTTCATTTGTTGAACTAGATATCTGAGCTTCCTTTTCCCTCCATAACATTTTCCTGTCATCTCTCATGATTTTCATGATTTTTTTTAAAACCGTGACACTAATGTGTCAGGTGTGTTATCATCTGTGCTCAGTTTACCCACCCATCTTATCTGAGAGACCCCACAACCCACTCTGCTATTTTAACTAAATCATTGTCTTCATAACCTCCGGAAGGCACTGTTTTCCCTAACACAATCTTTGGCCTTCTCCATATTGCATTAAATGTTACAACCTCACTTGTCCTTGAGCAGAAAACAAAGATGCTTGTGGCAAGCAGAATATTTGTGGAATATTATCCGGCCATAAGAAAACAGGAAATCCTGCATTTGTAACAAGGTGGATGGACCTTGAGGATGTTATGCCAAGTGAGATGAGTTATATGCAGAATTTAAAAGAATCAAACTGCGAGAAACAGAATAATAAGATAGCTTCACAAGTCAGAACATTTTTCATCCACTGTGTCTTTAACAAGCTTCCTACCCTTTCTCCCCACCTTCTTCTGTGACCTGTAACACAGGGGGCTAGAGGCAGAGGCCACCCCAGCTCTGGGGACATGATGAACTAGAAGCCCAACCCTGAGGTAGCAAGCAGTGTCCACAGTATGCGAACTGTCTCCTTGCAGAAAGAACTGGGGGTGGGCACTTGTCTGCCCTGTGTTGGCTCTGGGGGAGCAGGGGAGAAACACTCCTTTGTTTGCCAAAGTCCTGTCAGAATCTTCCTGAATGCAAAACCCACCAGCTATCAGAACTAGGTGGTTTGGGATAAACCTGCTTCTGTAATATTTCTTTCAATTATAATTTTATAAACTCTGAATGCAGCACCCCTTCCCTGTAACTAGTCTTGAGTCTACATGGGGGTTCCTAGGATATTAATGATACTTCCTTAAAATTCAGTAGACTTTAAAAATAATAGGCATTATGAGTTTGGCAATATCTCTGTAAATCATCTAATGGAAGAAATTATTTTCAGAAACTTTGAAGGAATTAAAAGATATTTTTCTGAGCTTTCAGCTTTTGGAGGAAATGAATACACAAAACAACCTTATCTTTAAAAAATTTTTTTTTATTGAAGGATAATTGCTTGACAGAATTTTGTTGTTTCCGTCAAATCTCAACATGAATCAGCCATAGGTATACATATTGCCCCTTCCTTTTGAAACTCCCTCTCATCTCTTGGGACTTCCCTGGTGGCTCAGACGGTAAAGCATCTGCCTATACTGTGGGAGACCCGGGTTCGATCCCTGGGTGGGGAAGATCCTCTGGAGAAGGAAATGGCAACCCACTCCAGTACTCTTGCCTAGAAAATCCCATGGACTGTGGAGCCTGGTAGGCTACAGTCCATGGGGTCACAAAGAGTCGGACATGACTGGGCGACTTCACTTCACTTCACTTACCATCTCCTGCCCCATCCCATCCCTCTAGACTGATACAGAGCCCCTGTTTAAGTTTCCTGAGCCATATAGCAAATTCCATTGGCTATCTATTTTACATATGGTAATATAAGTTTCCATGTTACTCTTTCTATACATCTCACCCTCTCCTCCCCTCTCCCCATGTCCATAAGTTATTCTCTATGTCTGTTTCTCCACTGATGCTCTGTAAATAAATTCTTCCATACCATTTTCCTAGATTACACATATATATGTTAGAATACGATATTTATCTTTCTCTTTCTGACTCACTTCACTCTGGTTCTAGTTTCATCCGCCTCATCAGGACTGACTCAAATGCATTACTTTTTATGGCTGAGTAATATTCCATTGTGTCTGTGTACCACAACTTCTTTATCCATTTATCTGTCAATGGACATCTGGGTTGCTTCCATGTTCTAGCTATTGTAAATAACGCTGCAGTGAACAATGGGATACATGTGTTTTTTTCAATTTTTACTTTCTCAGGGTATATGCTTAGGGAGTGGGATTCCTAGGTCATATGGAGGTTTTATTCCTAGTTTTTTAAGGAATCTCCATACCATCTTCCATAGTGGCAATATCAGTTTACATTCCCATCAAAAGTGCAAGAACGTTCCCTTTTCTCCAGCATTTATTGTTTATAGACTTTTTGATGATGGCCATCTGACTGGTGTGAGGTGCTATCTCATTGTAATTTTGATTTGCATTTCTCTAATAATGAGAGATGTTGAGCATCTTTTCATGTGTTTGTTAACCATCTATATGTCTTCTTTAGAGAAATGTCTGTTTAGGTCTTTTTCCCACTTTTTGATTGGGTTGCTTGTTTTTCTGGCATTGAGTTGTTTGAGCTGCTTATATATTTTGAAAATTAATCCTTTGTCAGTTGTTTCATTTGCTATTATTTTCTCCCATTCTGAGGGTTATCTTTTCACCTTGCTTATAGTTTCCTTTGCTGTGCAAAAGCTTTTAAGTTTAATCAAGTCCCACTTGTTTACTTTTGTTTTTATTTCTGTTACTCTAGGAGATGGCTCATGGAGGATCTTGCTTTGACCTATGTCATCAAATGTTCTGCCTATGTTTTCATCTAAGTTTTATAGTTTCTGATCTTACATTTAGGTCTTTAATCCATTTTGAGTTTATCTTTGTGTATGGTGTTAGGAAGTGTTCTAATTTCATTCTTTTGCATGTAGCTGTCCAGTTTTCCCAGCACCATTTAAGAGTATGTCTTTTCCCCATTGTATATTCTTGCCTCCTTTGTCAAAAATGAGGTACTCATAGGCACATGGGTTTATTTCTAGGCTTTCTATCTTGTTCCATTGGTCTATATGTCTGTTTTTGTGCCAGTACCATACTGTCTTGATGACTGTAGCTTTTTAGTAAAATCTGAAGTCAGGATGATTGATTCCTCCAGCTCCATTCTTCTTTCTCAAGACAGTTTTGGCTATTCGGGAGTCAAAATGACCTTATCTTTAAATGAAAGTTCTGATGAGTAATATGCTTAGTCTACTTAGTTTTTTAAAGTTCACTAACCACCTCTCATTCATTCATGTAGTATATATTTATTTAAAATAAAAATATAATTTGCAGTAGATAATCAACAAGGATCTGCTGTATAGCACAAGGAATCTGTTCAATCTTCTGTAATAACCTTGGAAAAGAATTGGAAAAAGAATAGGTAAGTGCATATGTATAAGTAAATCACTTTGCTGTACCCTTGCAACTAACAGCACCGTTAATCAACTATTCAATAAATAATAAAAGTTAAAAATGGCAATAAATAAGATACCAGAAGCCTTCCTTGGTGACAAAGCAAAGAAATAGAGGAAAACAATAGAATGGGAAAGACTAGAGATGTCTACAGGAAAATTAGAGATACCAAGGGAACATTTCATGCAAAGATGGGCACAATAAAGGACAGAAATGGTATAGACCTAACAGAAGCAGAAGATCTTAAGAAGAGGTGGCAAGAATACACAGAAGAACTGTACCAAAAAAGATCTTCATGACCCAGATAATCACGATGATGTGATCACTCACCTAGAGCCAGACATCCTGAAACTGAAGTCAAGTGGGCCTTAGAAAGCATCACTATGAACAAAGCTAGTGGAGGTGATGGAATTCCAGTTGAGCTATTTCAAATTCTAAAAGATGATAATGTTAAAGTGCTGTACTTTTCCAGAAAAACAACTACTTCTACTTTATTGACTACACCAAAACTTTTGACTGTGTGGATCACAACAAACTGTGGAAAATTCTTCAAGAGATGGGAATACCAGGCCACCTGACCTACCTTCTGAGAAATCTATATGTAGTTCAAGAAGCAACGGTTAGAACTGGACATGGAACAACAGACTGGTTCCAAAATGGGAAAGGAGTACATCAAGGCTGTATATTGTCACCCTGCTTATTTAACTTATATGCAGAGTCAGTTCAGTTCAGTCCAGTCACCCAGCCATGTCTGACTCTTTGTGACCCCATGGACTGCAGTGCTCCAGGCTTCCCAGTCCATCACTAACTCCTGGAGCTTGCTCAAATTCATGTGCATTGAGTCAATGATACCATCCAACAATCTAATCCTCTGTCATCCCCTTCTTCTCCTGCCTTCAATGTTTTCCAGCACCAGGGTCTTTTCCAATGAGTCAATTCTTTGCATCAGGTGGCCAAAGTATTAGAGTTTCAGTTTCAGCATCAGTCCTTTCAATGAGTATTCAGGACTGATTTCTTTTAGGATTGACTGGCTTGATCTCCCTGAAGTCTAAGGGACTCTCAAGAAACTTCTCCAACACCATCATATAGAATGTATGGCTGAATGAACCACAAGCTAGAATCAAGATTGGTGGGAGAAATATCAGTAACTTCAGATATACAGATGATACCACCCTTATGGCAGAAAGCAAAGAAGAACTAAAGAGCCTCTCTTGATGAAAGTGAAAGAGGAGAGTGAAAAAATGTATTAGAAATCAACATTCAAAAATGAAGGTCATGGCATCCGGTCCCATCACTTCATGGCAAATAGATGGGGAAACAATGGAAACAGTGACAGACTTTATTTTGGGGGCTCCAAAATCACTGCAGATGGTAACTGCAGCCAAGAAATTAAAAGACACTTGCTCCTTGGAAGAAAAAGGTAGACAACCTAAAGTGAAGTCACTCAGTTGTGTCCAACTTTTGTGACCCCATGGACTGTAGCCTACCACACTCCTCCATCCATGAGATTTTCCAGGCAAGAATACTGGAAGAATACAAGACAACCTAGATAGCATATTAAAAAGCAGATATATCACTTTTCTGACAAAGGTCCATCTAGTCAAGGCTATGATTTTTCCAATATTCATTTATGCACGTGAGAGTTGGACTATAAAGAAAGCTGAGAGCTGAAGAACTGATGCTTTTGAACTGTGGTGTTGGAGAAGACCCTTGAGAGCCCCTTGGACTGCAAGGAGCTCAAACCAGTGAATCCTAAAGGAAATCAGTCCTGGGTGTTCATTGGAAGGACTGATGCTGAAACTGAAGCTCTAATACTTTGGCCACCTGATGTGAAGAATTGACTCATTGGAAAAGACCCTGATGCTGAGAAAGATTGAAGGCAGGAGGAGAAGGGGATGACAGAGGATGAGGTGGTTGGATGGCATCACCAACTCGGTGGACATGAGTTTGAGCAAGCTCTGGGAATCAGTGATGGGCAGGGAAGCCTGGCGTACTGCAGTCCATGGGGTCAAAAATGTCGGACCTGACTGAACAATTGAACTGAAAGTCACCAAAACCATATTTAAACTGTAAGTTAAATACATTAAGTATAAAATAAAAGAAATGTAATCCTGGTATACTACATGAATAAAGTTATAGTAATTTAAACACTAAAAACAAAAACAAGTATTGAGAGTCTATTGTGTAAAACACTACACATGTTTGGGACCACAGTGACCTACAGGAAACTTCTCCTCCATGGAGGGTGCCTTAGGGAGGGGTGCCGGATCATCACAGCTCACTGGATCAGAGGCCAAACAAACTTGTTTGCTCTGAATAGGAGAATGCAGCATTGGTCTAAGTGTGTGGACTAGGGTGAGGGCCGTCTGCACAGAGGAAGGCCCACTTGAAGGAGGTCTCACAGAGCACTTGTGCTAGATTGCAATGAGAGAAGGATGGGAGGAGGGCTACATGTACCATTTCAGGTAGCAGGTCATCACGGTGAAAAAAACCATCTTGCATGTATCACTCAGAATGTTTTCCTATGGCTGGAGTGTAGTTTCATGATCTGGACCTCTCCTTACTGTGCTAGGGTGAGTCCATGGTCATTTTTTTTTCTTTTTTGGAAAAAATTAGACTTGATATTGCAAATGATTTGTTTAAATCTTAATATTTTAAGGCAAGAGATTTACTTGAATGAGAAAAATAATTCTGATGACCCTTTGATAATTGGATGGTAAATGGAAGTACCAGTGATTGTTCCAGTTAAGAAGACAGATGTTGACAAGGGAGACAGAGGCAGAGACAGACCTCCGGGAAGTCCAGGAGCACAGTGGATGGGGCTCAGGGACTGAATTAACATGAGGGCTATGATGTTTTGTCGTTTGAGCAACTAGTACTTTTAATCAAGACTGAAAGTAAAGTGGGTTTCATACAGACTGCATATAATATGAAGTTCTTGTATAGCTTTTGGTGGAACTACAGCATAATAATGATAAATATGTAAGTCTGCGAGCTTCACAACAGCCCCCTGGGGGAGGGAAGATGTGGGCATACTGAATTTCCCAATAAAAAAGAAAATTAGACTGTCTTCATGACTTATTCTGAGCCACATTTCTAGACAGACTTTCAGTTCCAAACTAATTGTCTGTCTGCTGAGTTGCCGGTGGGTCTGGGGGCTGAGTAGCCTTTGGAAGCACTATGCTTCCTAGAAATGCATGCACTCCTGAATTCTGCTCTGCAGAATATCGGAACACTTGCCTCCTGCTCTCCTTCAAGTCGAGCCTCAGCACTGGTGTCCGTTCACAGTGGCACCTGGAATGCCTAACAGTTCTTCCCAGCCTATTCTCGGGTCTGTATGCCTAATAGTCAGCATGCTTCCTTCTTCTGCACATTGTTTCATTCAGGCTTTATCTTCTTGTAAACTGCAGAAAGTGTTAGTCACTAAGTTGTGTCCGACTCTTTACCACCCCATGGACTGTAGCCTATCAGGCTCCTCTGTCCATCGAATCCTCCAGGTAAAAATACTGAGTGGGTAGCCAGTCCCTTCTCCAGGGGATATTCCTAACCCAGGGATTGAACCTGGGTATCCGGAACTACAGGCAGATTCTTTACTATTTGAGCCACAGGGAAGTCCTTTGCTAATAAAGGTCCATATAGTCAAAGCTATGTTTTTCCCATTAGTCTTGTATGGATTTGAGAGTAGGACATAAGAAGGCTGAACACCAAAGAACTGATGCTTTCAAACTGTGATACTGGAGAAGATTCTGGAGAGTCCCTTGGACAGCAAGGACACAAAACCAGTCAGTCCTAAAGAAAATCAACTGGATATTCATTGGAAGGACTGTTGCTGAGGCTGAAACTCCAATACTTTGGCTACTTGATGTGAAGAAATGACTCATTGGAAAAGACTCTGATGCTGCAAAAGATTGAGGATAGGAGGAGAAGAGGGCAGCAGAGGATGAGATGGCTTGATGGCATCATTGACTCAACGGACATGAGTTTGAGCAAAGTGTGGGTGATAGTGAAGGACAGGGAACCTTGGCATGGGTCACAGAGAGTCAGACTCGACTCAGTGACTGAACAACAACAACAGCCTTATAAATTAAAACAGAATATTGTATTTTCTCCTGCAGTTTGTTTTTTCATCTCAGTTACAACACAATCCATATAGCTGCCAACTACAAAGATTAAAAATGAATGAGAGACAGTCTCTTTTACCTCTGGATCACTACAACTCATGTGGCTGAAAGCACATGCCCAGGACTTGGCTGCTGTTGCTTCAGGTGGCCACTGCCCATAGTGGAGCATCTTTCCCTGGTCTGTGAAGAGCTCCCTAACATGCTCCACACTGGCCAATCTGTGGTCCATCCTCCACAAGTGAAAGCAGGTCCTCTCCCTGTCCCACCTGCGGGACAAGAGCTGGAACTCTAGAGTGTGTAGACGTGCACTCTGGAGATATAAATCACAAATGTGCCTGCTGGTCTATCACTACCACCTGCAATAAATAAAAAATGGCCTTGTCGTCTGTCTTCACGGCTGACTTCTCATTCAAATGAATATTTGTCAGTAAATACCTTACCTGATGGGAGCTATTTTTCAGATGATCAAGCAAATATATCCTCTTTAAGTCTTTAGATTATTTGATTCATTTGCCATCTTTGCATATTATGAAAGAAGTTCTATTTCTTCAGAACAATTTGAAAGTGAAAGTGCTAGTTACTCAGTCATGTCTGACTTTTTGAGACCCTGTGGACTGTAGATCACCAGGCTCCTCTGCCCATGGAATTCTCCAGGCAACAACACTTTAGCTATGTCCATGGAATTCCCCAGATAAAACAATTTAGCTATGGTCTAATTGTAAAGCTCTTCTGAAGTGTCTGTTGGTTGTAGCTTTAAATAAAAATAAAAATTAGCTCCAGTTTTCAGCAATAATTACACAAAATAAAAACCATTATCAAGATAAAGAGTAAGGAGTCATCAATAGTGACTAAATCGGTTAGATAAGATTCAGTCTCTTATTACAGCAAGTGCGATTGACTCCATGTGCATGTGTATGTGTGTTTTATTGATTTTACATCTTTGCATGCAAAGATGTTATAATGTTTGTTTATGCACCTGCATTTTACTGACTGTGGTTATCTATCACTATTTTTGATGTTAGAAAATTGGAATTCTAGCCCTGGGTTTGTAAATACCAGGTGTGAAATTTGCAGCAATTGGCTCAGTTTTTCTGGACTTCAGCATCCTCATCTATAAATACTAACTTTCCATTTTTGTTGTGAGACACTCAAAAAATATCAGTTATGTTTACATCTAAGAAAATCTCAAGATAACTTTGAAATTAATGTTTTCATATTATACATAATTAATATCTTAAATTATTTTTGCAAATTTTTTGACATCTCAGTTTTTCCTCTCCTTTCTGAAACTTTCATCTCTGATCCACTGACTGCATTTATGATGGGCTAACTGTTGCAGGTATAGATCATTCTCCCTGTGAATCACATAAACTGGGGTGAGAATGGGGAGGCCCAGCATCCCTTCTTCACTCATTGGTCCTTTAAGATTCAACATAGGGACTCTATTTTAGAGGTACTTTGTAATTCTAGCAACATTTTTTCACTCATATTGCTGACGCCATATTTATATTACTATTGAGATAATATCTTTCATTTTCTTGAGGTTGAAAAATTCAAAAAGAATGAGAAGGAACCTACTGTTTAAGGGTTGACTAATATTTTTGGCATTTCAAAGTATTTTCTCATTTAGTAATTGAATTGCCCTAGAATTCAGTAGACTACATTTATACATGGAAGAGCAGTTTAAGAAAAATTAGATAAATTGGCAAACATAACCAGAATTTTAACAGTTTTCTTTACCCCAAAGAAAATACTCTTCACAACTCTAAATAATTTTTTAGTTTTTTTTTTAAAATCTGTGGAAGGATTTTCTATTCGTTCATATTTTTCATGTGATTTAAAGAATTAAAAATTGTAATTAGCACAAGAACTCAAAATACATATTTATTTATTTCATGGTTATCTGTTATTTATTAAGTGCTTCTAGTATGTCCAAAATCACTGATATGCTTAAATGTTTTATTTCATGTTACTTTCAATATCAACCCATGATGTAGGTATCTTTTTCTTCTCATTTCATAAATGAAAACCATTTAAAAAGTAAAAAAAGAAATAAAAGAGTCACTGAGAAATGGCACAGCTCTTCAAGCTCGTCTAGACGATCAAGGCTTGAGAGTGTTCTGAAATGTGGTGCTGGCTGCCCATGGGAAATGAAATGGGTTGTCTTGTTTTCAGACTTCTATTAACCAGAAATTTTACTATTTTATTTATGGTGTTGGAGGTACTATTAAAAAATACTTTAAATGCACTGTCTTGTTAAAGACAATCAAGAAAAATGAATAGCAAATAAAAGTTTAAAAAGAAATAAATAATGCTCTCCTGCAATCAAGACAATTAAGTTATCGTCCTGTTTCAGTCAGTAAATGACAAGGGGAATGATTTGATTAACTAAAATAGGGAGATTGGTGAGACGATGTTTGAAGCCCTCTTCAACTCTAACATTTAGGACTCTCTCTCTTTGATCCATGAAAATTGTGTGGTTTTGTAGAAACTGAAATCTGCCAAAAAGATGTTCCTTGTTACCAAAGACCAGTTAAGAGAGGAATTTCAACATTGCAGAAATTTCCCCTTTATTGTCAGTCTCCACCCTATTCCTTGTCCTGTGCCAATCTGTCTCTGTTTCTGTAGATCAGTATTGTCTGTTCTAGAGCTTCAGGGATGTGAAATTGTGTTGTACATGCTCTCTTACGTCTGGTTCACTTTACTCACTATAATGGCATGGACTTTAGTATATGCAGATGCACACGTTAGCAATAGATGCATTTCTATGAGAATTTTAGTCCTCTGTACTCACTCATATCAGATTGCTCATGCTGCTGCAACAGGTTGCACAGTCTGGGTGGCTTTGGCAGCAGGGATTAATTTCCTCAGAGCTCAGGGAACTGCAAGTCCAAGATCAGAGTGCACAGTCAGTTCTGTGAGGTTCTCGCTGGCTGATGGCTGCCTCCCCCCTGTGAGATCTCATGGCTGGAGGAAGGCATGAGGTCTCTGGAGGCTCTTCTCACAAAAACATTAATCCTGCTGAATCAGGGCCCCACCCTTATGATTTCTGTAAACTTATTTATCTCTCTGTCAGCCCCATCTCCAAATACAGTCACATAGGGGGTTAGGGCTGCAATATAGAAATTTTGGAGACATGACTCAGTCAGCCACACATATTGCTGTTGCTGTTCAGTCACTCATTCACGTTCGACTATGTGCAACTCCATGGACTACAGCATGCCAGGCTTCCTTGTCCTTCATTATCTCCTGGAGATTGTTCAACTCATGTCCACTGTGTCGGTGATGCTATCCAACCATCTCATCCTCTGTCATCACCTTCTCCTCCTGCCCTAAATCTTTCCCAGCATCAGGGTCTTGTCCAGTGAATCAGCTTTTCGGGTCAGGTGGCAAAAATATTGGAGCATCTGCTTCAGCATCAGTCCTTCCAATGAATATTGAGGGTTGATTTCCTTTAGGGTTGACTGGTTTGATCTCCTTGCAGTTCAACGGACTCTCAAGAGTCTTCTCCAGCACTAGTTTGAAAGCATTAATTCTTTGGCACTTAGCCTTCTTTATGGTCCAAATCTCACATCCATACCTGACTACTGGAAAAACCATAGCTTTAACCAGATGAACCTTTGTTGGCAAAATAATGTCTCTGCTTTTTAATACACGGTCTAGGTTTATCACAGCTTTTCTTCCAAGGAGCAAGCATCTTTTAATCTCACAGTTGCAGTCACCATCACATATACTGACCGACACTAGGTAGGTTCCAGACTGGAGTGATTCTGAACAAAATGCTGTGGATGATCTCGTAAAATGTTTTTGAGGACACATATGCCATTGCTTTTGATACAGATGAGAAGCAGAATTGTTGTTCCCTTAGTGTATGCTGATGATTACGAGAGCCCCAGCAAATTCCTTTCCACAGTGACTGTATCATTTTACACTCACATCAAGTTTTCTTAGAGCTGGTTATTCAAATGCCTAAAAACACTTTTCATTATCCAGATTTTAAATGTAGTCACAGTAGCAGAAGTAGTAAAAGAGACATAGTGTCAAATTTATTTTTACTTTGCATTTTTCTTATCTCGAAGGAAGATGAGCTTGATTTTCTGTGTATTTTAGCTGTTCATAAATCTTGTTCTATGAGACTTCTTTGCATATTTTTGAACATTTTAATTGGCGTGGTTTTTACTATTTTAAAATTCAGACTTAAATTGAGAACAATAGGGAAAACCACTAGACCATTCAGGTATGACCTAAATCAAATCCTTTATGATTATACAGTGGAAGTGACAAATAGATTCCAGAGATTAGATCTGATAGAGTGCCTGAAGAACTATGGACAGAGGATTGTAACACTGTACAGGAGGTAGTGATCAAAACCATCCCCAAGAACAAGAAATGCAAAAGGCAAAATGGTTGTCTAATTAGGCCTTACAAATAGCTGAGAAAAGAAGAGAAGCTAAAGGCAAAGAAGAAAAGGAAAGATATACCCATGTGAATGTAGAGTTTCAAAGTATAGCAAGGAGAAAGAAGAAAGCCTTCCTCAGTGATCAATGCAAAGAAACAGAGGAAAACAATAGAATGGAAAAGACTACAGATCTCGTCAAGAAAATTAGAGATACCAAGGGAATATTTTATGCAAAGATCAGCACAATAAAGGAAAGAATCAATATGAACCTGACAGAAGCAGAAGATATTAAGAAGAGGTGGCAAGAATACACAGAAGAACTACGCACAAAAGATCTTCACGACCCAGATAACCATAATGGTGTGATCACTCACCTAGAGCCAGACATCCTGGAATGCAAAGTCAAGTGGACCTTAGGAAGCATCACTATGAACAGAGTTAGTGGAGGTGAAGGAATTCCAGTGAGCTATTTCAAATCCTAAACTACGATGCTGTGACAGAGAAGGCAATGGCAGCCCACTCCAGTACTCTTGCCTGGAAAATCCCAAGGATAGGGGATCCTGTTGGGCTGCCATCTATGGGGTTGCACAGAGTTAGACATGACTGAAGTGACTTGGCGGCAGCAGCAGCATGATGCTGTGAAAGTGCTGCACTAAGTATGCCAGCAAATTTGGAAAACTCAGCAGTGGCCACAGGACTGGAAAAGGTCACTTTTCATTCCAGTTCCAAACAAAGGCAATGCCAAAGACTGTTCAAACTACCATACAGTTGCACTCATCTCACACACTAGCAATGTAATGCTCAAATTTTTCCAAGCAAGGCTTCAGTAGCACATGAACTGCAAACTTCCAGATGTTCAAGCTGAATTTAGAAAAGGCAGGAGAACCAGAGATCAAACTGCTAACATACACTGGATTATAGAAAAAGCAAGAGAATTCTGGAAAAATATCTACTTCTCCTTCATGGACTATGCTAATGCTTTTGACTGTGTGTATCACAACAAACTGTGGAAAATTCTCCAAGAGATGGAAATACCAGACCACCTTACTTGCCTCTTGAGAAATCTGTATGCAAGTAAAGAAGCAAAAGTTAGAACCAGACATGGAACAACGGCTCGTTCCAAATTGGGAAAAGAACACGTCAAGGCTGAATATTGTTACCTTGCTTATTTAACTTACGTGCAGTGTATATCATGTGAAATGTGAGATTGGATGAAGCACAAAGCTGGAATCATGATCGCAGGGAGAAATGTCAATAACCTCAGATATGAAGAGGACACCACCCTTAAGGCAGAAAGCAAAGAGGAACTAAAGAACCTCTTGAAAGTGAAAGAGGAGAAGTCAGAAAGCTGGCTTAAAGCTAAACATTCAAAAAACTTCATGGCATCTGGTCCCATCACTTCATGCCAAATAGATTGGGAAACAGTGGAAACAGTGAGAGACTTTATTTTTCTGGGCTCCAAAATCACTGCAGATGGTGACTGCAGCCATGAAATTAAAAGAGCTTGCTCCTTGGAAGAAAAGCTATGACCAACCTAGATAGCGTATTAAAAAGCAGAGACATTACTTTACCAACAAAGGTCCATCCAGTCAAAGCTATGGTTTTTCCAGTAGTCATGTATGGATGTGAGAGTTGGACTATAAAGAAAGCTGAGTGCTGGAAAATGGATGCTTTGAATTGTGGTGTTTGAGAAGACTTTTGAGAGTCCCTTGGACGACAAGGAGATCAAGCTGGTCAAGCGTGAAGGAATTCAGTCCCAAATTTTCACTGGAAGGCCTGATTCTGAAACTGAAGCTCCAATACTTTCATTACATTATGCAAAGAACTGACTCATTTGAAAAGACCCAGATCTGGGAAAGATTGAAGGCAGGAGGAGAAGGGAATAACAGAGGATGGGATTGTTGAATCACATCACCAACTCAGTGGACATGAGTTTGAGCAAGCTCCGGGAATAGTTGATGGCTAGGGAAGCCTGGCTTGCTGCAGTCCTTGGGGGCGCAAAGAGTCGGACATGACTAAGCAACTGAACTGAACTGAACTTACTCCTTTAAAATTTAACCTGCTTTATAAATATTAGCATCGAACATCTGGAGTTTGGATACAGGTTGTATGTCCAATATAAGTCTTATGACAATGTTCCCCAATGTTTGGTTTGTTGTCTTTTAAAAAATTAAAGTGTCATTTGGAGACCCGAAGTTTCAAGTGTGATGAAGTCTTGTGTACCCATTCCTAGGTGCATGTACCTATACATTATTTTTCATTGCTCTTGAATATTGTGTCTTATCACCTCAGTTCAGTTCAGTTCAGTTCAGCCACTCAGTCGTGTCCGACTCTTTGCGACCCCATGAATCGCAGCATGGCAGGCCTCCCTATCCATCATCAACTCCTGGCATTTACTCAAACTCATATCCACCGTGTTGGTGATGCCATCCAGCCATCTCGTCCTCTGTCGTCCCCTTTTCCTCCTGCCTGCAATCCCTCGCAGCATCAGGGTCTTTTCCAATGAGTCAACTCTTTGCATGAGGTGGCCAAAGTATTGGAGTTTCAGCTTCAGCATCAGTCCTTCCAACACCCAGGACTGATTTCCTTTACGCTTGACCAGCTTGATCTCCTTGCAGTCCAAGGGACTCTCAAAAGTCTTCTCAAACACCACAATTCAAAGCATCCATTTTCCAGCACTCAGCTTTCTTTATAGTCCAACTCTCACATCCATACATGACTACTGGAAAAACCACAGCCTTGACAGGATGGACCTTTGTTGGCAAAGCAATGTCTGTGCTTTTGAATATGCTATCTAGGTTGGTCATAGCTTTTCTTCCAAGGAGCAAGCTCTTTTAATTTCATGGCTGCAGTCACCATCTGCAGTGATTTTGGAGCCCCAAAAAATAAAGTCTGTCACTGCTTGCACTATTTCCCCATCTATTTCCCATGGAGTGATGGGACCGGATGCCATGATCTTAGTTTTCTGAATGTTGAGCTTTAAGGCAACCTTTTCACTCTATCTACTCAAAGGTAACACAAATATCTTTCTATTTTGTTCTTTGTTGAAGCGTCAACATTTTCTCTGAAGGCCCAGCATTAACTAACTTGTTTGCAGGCCAGGAGTATTTTTTTTTCACATGCACACCCAATAGTCCTAGCTTTATTAAGATATAATCAACATACAAACACTGTGCATATTAAACCTGTATAATCTCATGACATTACAATGAACACTTTTATTCAAATTATTGGAGTTTCCAATACAGTTGTAAGAAATATGGCAGAAACTCTGTGTATCATCTATTTAGTTGCCACTAGCGGTAACATCTTACAAAATGCTGTACTATATTTCAGTTAGTATCAGTTTATTGACTGTAATACAATCTATTGTATTACAATAGATTACAATCTATTTAATACAATCTATTGACCTGCAGCTTTTTAAATTTTACTTCTGTGTGTGTATGTGTGTGTGCGCACATGTGCTTAGTCCTGTGGATTCTTGTCACATGTGGAGTCTTGCATAGTCAAGACCAGAGTCAGGATACAGAGCATCACTCCAAGGTCTCCTTCATGCTCTTCCTTTACAGTCAGGTTTCAATGACTTTCCTCACCACTGCAAACCATTACTACTGTCCTTCAACTTTATGGTCTAAAAAATGTAAAGTAAATGTAATCAAACATTAAGTGATCTTTTAAAATTAGCTTTTTTCACTCAGTGGATTTTCTTTTGGGTAAATGCCAAAATTGAATAAATATTAAAAATTGTTGAATGGATGGATTATATGGTATGTATAGTGTCTGCTAAACTATTTAGCCATTTATTCTTGGTTTTCAGTCTTTTATTGTTGAGCATAGATGAGTGAGTGAGTGAAGTCACTCAGTCGTGTCTGACTCTTTGTGACCCCGTGGACTGTAGCCTACACCAAGCTCCTCTGTCCATGGGATTCTCCAGGCAAGAATACTGGAGTGGGTTGCCATTTCCTTCTCCAGGGGATCTTCCCAACCCAGGGATCGAACCCAGGTCTCCTGTATTAGAGGCAGATGCTTTAACCTCTGAGCCACCAGGGAAGCCCAAGATAGCTTTTAACATATTCTCAATGCCAGACCTTCAGCAGGAACAAGTTTTGCAAATGTGTTCTCCCAACAGTGAACAATCCAGAAAGGGAAATTTGTTTGAAATGTTGCTTAGAGATCATGCATTTCTAGTGAAACTAAAATTCATGAATAGAAGCTTCATAACCTGGTTATGCCTGCTTAACATTTAGAAGAATATGCAAGCACACACAGGACCTGCAGACGCTTCCCGTGTGGATGAACCTCTTTAGGAAACACTTGGTCACACTCTCCTTGGCTGCTGCATTCCATCAGAGCAGTCAGGTTTTACTGCCCCAATAACTACTCAGCATAGACGATGATCCGGAAGCAGCTGTTTACAGCCTGATCTGATAGCAACTGTCAGCTGCAGATGGGATGTTGATGATTTCAGAAAATGACAAGATGCTAAATACCAGTGACAGAGCAGCGCAGTGAGGAGTCTTAGAAACGAACAGCATCTACATTTCACATCCAAAGCTTATAATTCATTCATTTCTGCCAGATTTCAGCAAGGGGCTTACAAATTCATTCAGAATAAAACCAAACGTGAATAAGCATATATGCAGTGATACTCATGTTCTCATGTTCTTTCTGTATCAACATCAAATGCTTACAATCAAATGCCTTGTTTAGAGCAGAGTGAATTATTAATAAACAGATTTGTTAGATCCTTAACTTCATAGCTGCCTTTTGAAACCATTCAGATTTGGGCAATACATCATGGAGGTTATACATTATAGACTCCAGCCTAACTTATAAATCAAGGAAGAGGATGTTTAGTGGAAGGTTCCTTTAGAAAGTTACTTATTTTTGCCATTAATAAATACATGATATACAGAGGTAAAAGAATCTCTGGAATAGATACGTGCTCTTTCAGATAACAACACTAATTGAGCATCTGACCTCAAATCATGTATAAATTATTTAATTAATACTGAATTTAAAATTCAGGAAATGTGAACTTAATAGAAACAATGATCTATAAGTGTTAATTCCCCACAAGTTATATAATCTGATTTTTCTAGAGAGATCAATGGCTTATCACACATGAAATTAGATAAGAAATAAAATAAAATGGATATTATCAACTTAGAAATATGATAAGAGAGGCAACATTTAATCAAAGCTGTTTGATTTCTTTTGTATCACTATATAAATGAATAATTTTAGAGATCAATCTCTGAAAAAACCAGAGCACTGTATCAGAAAACTTCTCCAAAAATAAACAGTCACAATACATTCTGGTTATCTTGGAAATGGAAAGAACAAGGCAATGTATATAAAATGACAGTACAGGGACTATACTAACAGATACTCATCACACTAGACAATTTATCCAGTAAGTCTATATTCAGTCTTAATAATTTTCAAGCAGTCTCCTTCTCACTAGATTAAATAGCATTCTTTTTGTGCAATTTTCAATACATAATGAAACCTTTAAATAACTTTTTAATATGCAAACTAAACAGCATTTGCACAGAATGGTAGATTTAACCTGTCCCTTCCAGCCTTAAGTCCTGGCAGTCACGTCTCTTCCTTATTAGCAACTGCCCTTTGTGGCCTTTCCCCCAGGAAAGGTACTTACATCTGCACTGAAATCCTACTCAGGCAGGTGTCCTTTCTTAATGGTGCCCAGGAGCTTGTCTGCTGCCTCTTGTGGACAGAAGCTCTCTCTCCTGCTGTCTTGACTTTTAAGAGAAGCTTGTTTCTTAAATCATCAGCCATCCTTTGCTGACATTATGTTCTCCAGGTTTCACTCCTTCACCTCCCTTTTGATTTAAGTTGTTATATAATGACTTCACATTTTTGGAATCATGTAAGAATCCACAAGTAAGCCTTCCTTACAGCAGTCCTGCACCTGCAGGAGAGCTCCATGCTCAATATGAGATGAAAAAGGCATTTCACAAAAAGTGTGAGGATTTTGAGTCTGCTGGCCTAGCTGCAGTGAGAGCTCCTCCAATTTCCTTTCCTTTTGACAATGGTCCTTACACTGGATTCATTTATCTTGAAGTGGTGGCAACTGCAGCTGTAGACCTCAAACTACTGTGCTTCTCAAGCAATTTAATTTTTTTCTTGTCATGCCCTGACATTTTTCTGTTTCTTGGGAGCTCTTCCAGTGTCATTACTGGCAATTTTTGTGGTTTCCATGGTGTTATTCAAGATTCGTGGTGTTGCACTAGGTATGATAGAAAATATGTAAGAATTGAGAGAGATCACCTTTTAATATGACATGTAATTTACTGGAGAGACAGCTGCTCACCTGGTTTAAACCAATATGTGCACACCTGAGCTCACTGCAGTAGCAACACAAGGGGCTACAGAATTATGACAGCATCCCAGGAAGAACTACAGTTAAATGCCTGCAGTTACGACTTAAAACTATCTCTATGTCAGTTTACATCTCTTTCCATTGCAAGTCATCCTTTCTGTTGCAAAGGTCTGTATGTGTGTGTATGTGTGTGAGTTTTAAGACATTTTAACTTTTGTAATAGATTTGTGTATACTCTACGGTCGCAAATGATTGACTCATGTTTACATGCATTTTATGCATTCATGACATACCTTTATCTTAATATTTTTCTATTTCTTTTGTTGTTGTTGTTCAGTCACTCAGTTGTGTCCGACTCTTTGTGACCCCACGGACTGCAACATGCAAGGCTTCCCTGTCCTTCATTATCTCCCAGAGTTTGCTCAAACTCATGTTCATTGAATCGGTCATGCCATCCAACCATCTCATCTTCTGTTGCCGCCTTTTGCTCCTTCCCTGAGTCTTTACCAGCATCAGGGTGTTTTACAATGAGTTGGCTTTGCATCCGGTGGCCAAAGTATTGGAGCTTCAGCTTCAGCATCAGTCCTTCCAGGGTTGACTTCCTTTAGGGCTGACTGGTTTTATCACCTTTCTGTCCAAGAGACTCTCCAGAGTCTTCTCCAGCACCACAGTTCAAAAGCATCAATTTTTGCCATTCAGCCTTCTTTATGGTCCAACTATCACATCTATACAAAGAGTGGTTCAAGCATGGCCGAAGGGACTTGACATCCACACAGTCATCAGGCCTTTGAGTGGATTGACCATATTCACTTCTCTGAGATAAACTTCAGATATGAAGCTCTGTTTTTCATCTTATCTAAGCAAATAGAATCATGTTTTTCTAAATGCTTTTTCTAAAATTTCACATTATCACCATAGGTACCAGAAATTAAAGAGTAGAAAGAGTGAATTTCTGAGTATCTTATTAAAATATCAGTCAGTTCAGTAGCACAGTCACGTCTAACTCTTTGAGACCACATGGATGGTAGCACACCACACTTCCCTGTCCATCACCAACTCCCAAAGCCTAGTCAAACTCACTTCCATTGAGCTGGTGATGCCATCTAACCATCTCACCCTCTGTCGTCTCCTTCTACTACTGCCTTCAATCTTTCCCAGAATCAGGGTCTTTCAAATGAGTCAGTTCTTTGCATCACAAGGCCAAAGTATTGGAGTTTCAGCTTTAGCATCAGATCTTTCAGTGAACATTCAGGACTGATTTCCCCTGGGATTGACTGGTTGGATCTCCTTGCAGTCCAAGGGAATCTCAAGAGTCTTCTCCAACACCACAGTTCAAAAGCATCAATTCTTCAGCGCTCAGCTTTCTTTATAGTACAACTGTCACATCCATACATGGCTACTGGAAAAACCATAGATTTAGCTAGATGGATCTTTGTTGGTAAAGTAATGTCTCTGCTTTTTATTATGCTGTCTAGGTTTGTCATAGCTTTCTTCCAAGGAGCAAAGATCTTTTAATTTCATGGCTGCAGTTACCATCTGCAGTGATTTGGAGCCCAAGAAAATAAAATCTGTCACTGTTTCCATTGTCTCCCCATCTATTTCCCATGGAGTGGTGGAACAAGAGGCCACGATCTTTGTTTTCTGGATGTTGAGCTTTAAGTCAACTTTTTCACTCTCCACTTTCACTTTCATCAAGAGATTCCTTAGGTCTTCACTTTCTGCCATAAGGGTGGTATCATCTGCATATCTGAGGTTACTGATATTTCTCCCATCAATCTTGATTCCAGCTTGTGCTTCATCCAGTCTGGCGTTTTGCATGATGTACTCTGCATAGAAGTTAAATAAGCAGGGTGGCAATATATAGCCTTGACGTACTCGTTTGCTTATTTGGAACCAGTCTGTTGTTCCATGTCCAGTTCTAACTGTTGCTTCTTGACCTGCATACAGATTTCTCAAGAGGCAGGTCAGGTGGTCTGGGATTCCCATCTCTTTCAGAATTTTCCACAGTTTATTGTGATCCACACAGTCAAAGGCTTTGGCATAGTCAATAAAGCAAAAGTAGATGTTTTTCTGCAACTTTCTTGATTCTTCAGTGATCCAGTAGATGATGGCAATTTGACCTCTGTTTCCTCTGCCTTTTCTAAATCCAGCTAGAACATCTGGAAGTTTACAGGTCATGTACTGTTGAAGCCTGGCTTGGAGAACCTTGAACATTACTTTGCCATCATGTGAGATGAGTGCAATTGTGTGGTAGTTTGAACATTCTTTGGCATTGCCCTACTTTGGGATTGGAATGAAACCTGACCTTTCCCAGTCCTGTGGCCACTCTTGAGTTTTCCAAATTTGCTGGCATGTTGAGTGCAGCACTTTCACAGCATCATCTTTTAGAATTTGAAATAGTTCAACTGGAATTCCATCACTTCCACTAGCTTTGTTCATAGTGATGCTTCCTAAGGCCCACTTGACTTCACATTCCAGGATGTCTGGCTCTAGGTGAGTGATCACAACATTGTGGTTATCTGGGTCATTAAGAATCTTTTGTGTATAGTTCTTCTGTGTAGTCTTGCCACCTATTTTAAATATCTTGCTTCTGTTAGGTCCATACCATTTATCTCCTTTATTGTGCTTATCTTTGCATGAAGTGTTTCCTTAGTATCTCTAATTTTCTTGAGGCAAACTCTAGTTTTTCCCATTCTATTGTTTTCCTCTATTTCTTTGCACTGATCACTGAGAAAGGCTTTCTTATCTCTCCTTGCTATTCTTTAGAACTCTGCATTCAGATGCTTATATCTTTCCTTTTCTTCTTTGCCTTTAGCTTCCCTTCTTTTCTCAGCAATTTGTAAGGCCTCCTCAGACAACCATTTTGCTTTTTTTTCATTTCTTGGGGATGGCCTTGATCCCTGCCTCCTGTACAATGTCACGAACCTCTGTCCATAGTTCTTCAGGCACTCTGTCTATGACATCTAATCCCTTGAATCTATTTGTCACTTCCACTGTATAATTGTAAGGGATTTGATTTAGGTCCTACCTGAATGGTCTAGTGGTTTTGCCTACTTTCTTCAATTTCAGTCTGAATTTTGCAATAAGGAGTTCATGTTCTGAGCCACAGTATGTTCCTGGTCTTGTTTTTGCTGACTGTAATGAGCTTCTCCAATCTTCGGCTGCAAAGAATGTAATCAATCTGATTTCAGTAGCATTAAAAAATTTGGTATTATTAAAAGATAAGGGAGAAAATTTCTACAGTACTTTATGGAGCTGGTAGGGGAAGAAATTAATCAGCATCATGGAAGAAGTAAGATTCAGTGCTTTCCAGAATCTTGCCCTGTGTGTTCATTACTGCTCCAGACTTGCTGAGCTGGTGGTTAGAAATGTATCTTTCAATTTAAGGTTGTCTTCTACCGGACAAATGAAAATCATTTCAAGTTTTAATTGGACCTTTTGTAACTATAGATGAAAAAATATTCTTATACATTTTCAAAACTCTGAAATGAAATTGAAATTCCTATATTTTAAGTTTGTAGCATTGTTTTGCTAATTATAATATTCATACCTTTTATTCACTCTACTTTTGGAAGTCTTTGCATGTTTACGAATATTTTCATAATTTTTTAAAATTCAAACATCAACATATGCAAGGTACTTAGTTTATATAAAGTGTTCTCTATTTTAAGACAGAAAGGTATTTTTGTATAACCTGCTTTCAGAACAGTACCACCGTCTTTCTTTGAGAGCAGTATATGCTGGAGAGATGCTTACCATCATTAAAAATGACAACCCAGATACTTCTCTTCATGGAAGAGAAATGGGAAGCCTCATTCATTTAAACATTCAAGCTGAGAACTGATTTAGGACCTGTATAATGTAAATAATTCTTTCACTATGCTTCTGAGTTCTTAACTGAAGTGTTCCTGTAAAGAGGAGAAAAAAATTAATTAACTATGTATGTATGAGAGTCACACAAAGATATGAAACTCAAAAGACAGGCAGTTGGCTGAGGCTTAGGTAACATCCCTAGTGGTAAAGAACCCTCTTCTTAATGCAGGAGATGCAAGAGATGTGGTTCGATCCCTGGGTTGAGAAGATCCCCTGGAGGAGGAAATGTCAACCCATGACAGTATTCTTGCCTGGAAAATTTCATGGACAGGGAGCCTGGCAGGCTACAGTCTATGAGGTGGCAAAGAGTTGGACACAACTGAGGGACTGACTACACAACACACACACACAACTATCTAAGGAAAGGTGTAGAGTCTGGGGCTTCAGGGCAGGAGACAATTCCTGGGGAGGCAGCAGGGGAGGAGAGATGTTAGCCAGACAGAAGTGCCCCATGTGTAGACAAACAGCTCAGGTGAAAAAGTTACCTCTATGGTGCTCACCTCTTGGTACTTGACTCTTTTCTAATTTAGTTTACTTTATATACTTCCCTTACAAGGGGGAATTTCTACCCTGTTTTCAGAGTTTCTTCTATGTATGTACCTTTTTAAAATTAGCCAGCTTAAAATCACTCTGCGTCTAGCACAAAAGAACTGTACAAAAAGATCTTCATGACCCAGATAATCGTGATGGTGTGATCACTCACCTAGAGCCAGACATCCTGGAATGTGAAGTCAAGTGGGCCTGAATTCCAGTTGAGCTATTTCAAATCCTGGAAGATGATGCTGTGAAAGTGCCGCACTCAACATGCCAGCAAATTTGGAAAACTCAGCAGTGGCCACAGGACTGGAAAAGGTCAGGTTTCATTCCAGTCTCAAAGAAAGGCAATGCCAAAGAATGCTCAAACTACCACATGATTGCTCTCATCTCACATACTAGTAAAGTAATGCTTAAAATTCCCTAAGCCAGGCTTCAACAATACATGAACTGTGAACTTCCAGATGTTCAAGCTGGTTTTAGAAAAGGCAGAGGAACCAGAGATCAAATGGCCAACATCCACTGGATCATGGAAAAAGCAAGAGAGTTCCAGAAAAACATCTATTTCTGCTTTATTGACTATGCCAAAGCCTTTGACTATGTGGGTCACAATAAACTGTGGAAAATTCTGAAGGAGATGGAATACCAGACCACCTGACCTGCCTCTTGAGAAACCTATATGCAGGTCAAGAAGCAACAGTTATAACTGGACATGGAACAACAGACTGGTTCCAAATAGGAAAAGGAGTACGTCAAGGCTGTATATTTCCACCCTGCTTATTTAACTTATATGCAGAGTACATCATGAGAAATGCTGGGCTGGAAGAAGCACAAGCTGGAATCAAGATTGCCAGGAGAAATGCCAATAATCTCAGATATACAGATGACAACACCCTTATGGCAGAAAGTGAAGAAGAATTAAAGAGCCTCTTGATGAAAGTGAAAAAAGAGAGTGAAAGAGGAGCGTGAAAAAGTTGGCTTAAAGCTCAACATTCAGAAAACTAAGATCATGGCATCTGGTCTCATCACTTCATGGCAAATAGATGGGTAAACAGTAGAAACAGTGGCTGACTTTATTTTTCTGGGCTCCAAGATCACTGAAGATGGTGATTGCAGCTGTGAAATTAAGAGACACTTATTCCTTGGAAGGAAAGTTATGACCAACCTAGACAGCATTTTAAAAAGCAGAGACATTGCTTTGCCAACAAAGGTCCGTCTAGTCAAGGCTATGGTTTTTCCAGTAGTCATGTATGGATGTGAGAGTTGGACTGTGAAGAAAGCTGAGCGCTGAAGAGTTGATGCTTTTGAACTGTGGTGTTGGAGAAGACTCTCGAGAGTCCCTTGGACTGCAAAGAGATCCAACCAGTCCATCCTAAAGGAGATCAGTCCTGGGTGTTCATTGGTAGGACTGATGTTGAAGCTGAAACTCCAGTTCTTTGGCCACCTGATGCGAAGAGCTGACTCACTGGAAAAGACCCTGATGCTGGGAAAGATTGAGGGAAGGAAGAGAAGGGGACAACAGAGGATGAGATGGTTGGTTGACATCACTGACTCAGTGGACATGGGTTTGAGTGAACTCCAGGAGTTTGTGATTGACAGGGAGTCCTTGCATGTTGTGGTTCATGGAGTTGCAAAGAGTTGGACACGACTGAGTGAATGAACTGAACTGAACTGAACTAGCAGTTATGTTTGGCAATTTATTCGGCTCTTTCACAGTGTTCTTCTGTTCCTCTGCTCTGGAACTTCTTTGTCTCGAGTGTGATATTCAGTTGTGTTGGTACATTTATGCAGTAAAATTTCATTGTCTAATGTGATCAAGTATTTTTGAAAATGTTAAACTTTGTATCACTATCCAATCAACTATTGGATATATGAGTGTATATATATATATATACACATATATATATATAAAACTATTGGATAATATTAATTTGCAGGTATATAAGGAAATATTTACTGGAGTACTTAAACTTTTATAAGCAGTAAATGGAGAACAATTTTATGGAACAATTAAGAAAGATTTAAAGTCTAAATAGAAACATTGCATTAACATTTTCTATCTTTAGGTTATAAGAAAACCACTGATATATTTTTCTTAAGGTAATTTTCCAAGCAAGGCAAGCTCATCAAGAGAGAGCTTCCTTTGTGTGCTTATACCTCCAGGCGGAAACCTTCAGAAGGCTTAAATAACCAATCTCACTCTTGCAATTTTATTTTTGAAAGAGGAAATTCTCACGGAAAAGTGTCCTATCGATATTCTGTCTAAATATAGCAACTAGGAAAGAAGAGAGCCTTTAGAGAAATATAACCAAGTATGTTACAAAAGATTTATAAGAATCATTTAAACCTTTTTACAGAATTATTTTCCTCTCCTCTTTTCATAAATCTTTCTTACAGTTAATTAATGTGTTCTAGACAATTGCTTCATCAGAAGTTCTGAGGTTACTTATATCATAATCTATACCTAACTAGATAATAAAATATACATGATAGTCAATGTACAGGGTGGAAATATAAATAGAAGGATGACCCCTTATCTATGTATTTTGCATGATATAATGTAAGATATAATTGATACAGGGCTTCTCTGGTGGCTCAGACTGTCAAGAATCTGCCTGCCAGTGCAGGAGATATGGGTTTGATCCTTAGGTCAGGAAAATCCCGTGGAGGAGGAAACGGCAGCCCACTCCAGGATTCTTGCCTCACGAAATCCCATAGACAGAGGAGCCTGGTGGGCTATAGTCCATGGGGTTGCAAAAGAGTTGGACAAAACTGAGTGACTAAACAATAACATGATAGATACAACTTTTTAGCTGGGAATTAAATATGATTTGTAAAATTATACCTTGAATTTATTTTCTTGATTTTCTTATATATTTCAAAGATTGTGACAATCACACGACTTTTGTGTAAGTGGCACGACTGATAAAACTATATAAATCTATAATTACTTCTCTTCTTAATTGTCAAAGGAAATGAATTACTTGGGTGCTAGTAGAACAAATTTATAAAACAAATTGTTATATTTTATGCTAGATTTTTGATGAGAAAAAAAGCAGAAGCAAGAGGAAGAAGGACACCTGAGGGGCCTTGTACTAGTGAGGTAGTAAACAAAATAGTGGCCTGGAGTATTTTTCATATTTGGAGGTACACTTTTATAGGAAAATACAATTGTTTTTGCAATTTTCAAGACTTCATGTACGTCTTGAAAATGGTCCTTTTGTTTCTGGTCCTCTCAGGGGCCCTTGCATGGCATGATTTTTGATTATGGTGGATGAGTTTCTTGTAATCACATAGATAAAAGAATTTTGGTGGAAAAGGATGAAGCAGTGAAAATGCTTTATGAATAAATTTGGCACTCCCCGCAAAGGTGTCTATTTCTTATCTTCTCTGATTCACAAGGAGACTCCTTGATGATCCAGGATGAAAGTCCTTTGGAGTGTGATTAGTGATGAATTTCTCCTCTCAGAGTCCCTCCAGCTGCCTGGAAGCAACTAAGGCAAAAGTGATGTTAGATACTCTAGATCCTGAGATAAAAGGCAAATTGTAATTCAATACTGTCATCCACACCCATTAAACTACCTTATTAGCAAAATACCCTGACAACACAAAATTTAAGATTTAACACATATCATTAATCAACTTAAAGTTCTCTTGAACTAATTAATGTTGGCTTGAATTTTTTAACAATTACTAAAGAAAATGTAAAAATTATTTCTTATCACCTTAAAATCTATTAGCTGAAGGAGTAAGACAGTTTGAGTTAATAT
Source organism: Nanger dama (assembly GCA_917880005.1). Classification (NCBI taxonomy): domain Eukaryota; kingdom Metazoa; phylum Chordata; class Mammalia; order Artiodactyla; family Bovidae; genus Nanger; species Nanger dama. The sequence continues at coordinate 5,080,657 of CAKJTW010000075.1, forward strand.
CTAAAATTCTTTTGAAGTTGTTAGGTTAATCATGGCCGCCTGTGGCTTTATTAACCCATCTTCTAATCTATTTACACATAAATTAAAGTCTGCTCTAAACTGCTTTTGTATCAAAACAACCGCTGAGCAGGAAGGAGGAGAGTCCTCTCTGGAGTGGGAGTTCTCACCTGTTTCCTCCAAGCAGTGACTGAACCTGGTGTGGAACCAGGTACCACCATTATTGCGGAACCAGGTACCACTGTTATTGCCCGTGGAGATAGGAAACTAAAACACAAAAACAAATATTTTAGGCAACATTTTCAAACTGACCCTGTGTAAGCCTTGCACAGTTAATGTGTGGAATAAAATAGGTAAGTGGCTTCCCAAGGCGGCACAGTGGTAAAGACTGCCTACCAATGCAGGTGATGCAAGAGAGGTGGTTCGATCCCTGGGTCGAGAAGATTCCCTGGAGGAGGAAATGGTAAACCACTCCAGTAATCTCGCCTGGAAATCTCGTGGACAGAGGTGCCTGGTAGGGTTCATGGGGTCACAAGAGTTGGACATGACTGAAGCAACTGAGCGCACAGCATGCACGCACGTTGCTGCAGCTGGTCTCTCTCCAGAGCAGCTACTGGTCACTGCCTGATCTACCAATATGTAGGATCAATTAGATACAGAAGCTGCGGAGATGAAAGTTCTCTCGGAGGACGCCTGCGTCTCTGGTCAGCTGACAGCTGAGCGTGAGCAAGGTATCAACATGGTGCACCACTCCCGCCATGGGCATTCAGGGCAGAAAGTATTTGTTTTCCATAGTGGATGGCTTGGGACACAGAGATGTTATCACAAGTGTAATTACAGGCACACTCACATTTACTGTGTGTCTCACAGTCATTGCTGCTGCTGGTGTTGGTAAATCTAAAGCCAGTCTCTCCAGGACAGAGCTGACCTATGCGAGGGCCCTTCTGGATTCCATGAAGAGTGTGAAGCATCTAATTGTTGGAGTTGCAAAAATGGATTCTCTTGAGCCACTGGACAGTCATAGAGACACAGGAATTTGCACAGAAGTCAGAATCCAAGACTGGATCAGAATCCAAGATTCCAAGTCAGAATCCAACTAAGAAAACTGATGGTGACTTTGACATGGCATCTGTGCCAATTTCTAGTTAAAATGGTAAAAACACACTGATGCCAACACTAAGACTTGGTTCAAGGGTGCAAGTCATCCAACGAGGAGAGCAGTGCTTGTGAGCTGGACAGCCTGTAGCCCCTGCTGCCTCCTCTATGGCTGGAAGTCTGCCATTTTGGATGTCTCCCATATTGATCACAAGTGTGGACATCTCCCACGTTGATTGCCAGTGTGGATGTCTCCCATGTTGATTGTGTTACATCCTGCCTACAGGATGTGCAGAGTTGAACCCACTGAAGCTTCCCAGAGAGTTGCTTAGACAATAGATTAAAGTGCAAGAGCCCCACCCCCACCCCCCCACCCCTAGTCTAATTCTTGGGTGCTGTCTGATGAAGCCTGGTGAAAAGAATGTGATATTTCAGGGTTAACTGAAAGCTCAGAACAGGAATCCCCAGTGTTTTCATCTCTGTCTATGTGAGGGAAAGAATCACCCTTAGGAATCACTTTAAACGTTGAGTGAAAGACCATGCAAGGCATTTGTCACTTCACGTTGCTTAGGCAGAAAAGCAAAGAGTAGCTTAAGATCTTCTGTGGCCTATCCTGAGGACTTTCCAAAGCTCCGTGATGGTAATGGCCACCTGGTGCCTGCAGAATTTTATTTTGTGTCCTCTTTATCAGTGTTGAGTGAATTTGCTGGTGTAACTACTTCATCTTAGTTTGCCTGTTCCTGAACCCATTTTTCCACTTACAAATGATGCAGTGTAGCTTGTTGAAGTGAAAGAACCTGGAGTCTGAGGATTAAAGTATTGAAATGTGGCCTGCTTTTCAGAGTTAATTAATTGTATCTTGTTTTTAGGAAAAAGAAAGATGTTTAGAAATGGAAAAAAAAAACACGTAAGAGAAAGAGAAAGTTATTCACTCTGAAAGATTTTAACAAACTTGCATCAGCAAGTGTTGTTGGGAAAAGTACCTGAGATATAACTGAAGTTACGGCAGAGTTGAAGAACTCTATCAATCACCTTGACCTGATTTATATTTATAAAGCACTTTACCCATCAGCTTTGTATATACATTCACTGAAAGTGGAACATTCACCAAGAGAAATAAAATACTTAGCAGTAAAGCTTTGTAAACTTTAAACTTCTGAAATAGTTTTTCTGATACCTTTTTCAGCCATCTTCCTGAGTATAATTGACATATATTAAACTGTCCATATTTAAAGTTTACAGTTTGATATTTTAACATATATGTATACCAGTAAAATCCTTTGATAAAAATACTGAGCACAACCATCTCTAATGTTTCTCTGTAACACATGCATTTCCTCTCTCTCAGCTGTCCTTGCTCCCCTCAAGTCTGTTTCTCCTATGTATCTTCAGGTATTTTATCTTTTAGGTTTTCCCTTTAGGTCTATAAGCCATATTGAGTTAATTTTTAATTGGTGTGAAGAATACATTCTTTGCATATGAGTATCCAATTATTTCAATACTTGTTGAAAATAATACAATTTCAACAACTAATTGCCTTTGCACCTTTGTTGAAAATAAATAGACCATGTTTATATAGCATGCTTTCATATTCTGTATTCTCTTTCCTATATAATCATGATAATATCACAGTAAGATAATTTTAAAAGATCAGAAATCAATAAAACTCTGAATTGAGAAAACAAAATATTTACCATTTGGAAATATTGGTCAAGTTTACAAACACCTGGCAAGAATAATGCAAACACAAAGAAATAAAACACAAATATTACAAAATCTAGAATGAAACAGGGAGATCCCCAAAATTCCTGGACAAACTAGAAGAATAATAAGGAAATATTAGAATACTTATATATTAATTATTTTTGAAATGGGAAATATTTATAGCCCTTTGTCTAGTAAATAAAATGAACTTGTAATTTAAAAACTTCCCACAAAAACTCTAGGTCCTGACACACTGAATGCAATCAAATGTTCTCAGAAAAATAATTAGCAATTTATACAAACCCTGTCAGAATGGATGAGTTCATAAGACTGCACTCTCCAGGCTTCTGAGGGCAGGTGGGGCAGTGGGCTGAGGACCCCAGGACCGAACAAGGCGAGTCCTATGGGCTCTTCCAACCAGTCACCTTGCAGCTGAGCTGGCTGGTTGCTATGGGATACCTGTTGCTAGGAGACTCGGGGATGCCTAAAAACTCACCACCTCAACCTTTCATCCCTTTTCACTCTGTCCTGATCATTCTCTCCCTCCCTTCTAGCTCCCCACCATTTTATGACATTTCCCATCATTTCCCTGCTGTGTGTTTAATCCCTTCTGCTTCTTGTCTCAAAGAAACTAAAACCTTTAGAGAAAATGGATAGCACTAGAAGTGATCTGAGATAAAAAGTTGATTTCAGCCCAATCGCTCTATTAAAGGGTACAGAGCTACTCTCACACTCTGGGGCAGTGAGGAGTGTGTGGGGCACTGCCTGGTGGTCTCTTGACCCATTTTAACTGAGAACTGACATCTCCACCTAGCTTGCACTCAGACAGACGGAGCTATCACAGGGTCAGCTTCTGAGACAAGCTCAGATCATAGATGAACCTGGGGGACTTGAGATGAGAGAAAAAGGGGAGAGGATGACAGCCAGTAGCAGCTTCAGCTCAAAAATATTAAATATTGTCTCAAAAATGTTAAACATTTAGATTATATTTGACAGGAGTACAAGACCTGTTGATGGACAAATTTTCTTGAAAATGCTATGAGTTGGTAAAGAGACTTAAATAAATGGGAGATTCCCTTTGTAGACAAATGAGAAGATTCAATATTGTTAAAATGTTTTCACCCCAAGATGGTATATAGTTAATGCCACTGAGTCAAAATGTCATCAGGCATGTTTTGTAGCAGCTGATCTTAAAATTTGTATAGACATGCAGAAGATCTAGAATGGCCATAACAGCTTTGCCTAAAAAAAAAAAAGAATTGGAGAAATGATACTAATTGGAGGATTTCAAAGGTTAGTGCAAATCCACAATAATTAAGACAGTGTGGTAAGAATGAAGATAGACTAATAATTCAATAAAACACAATAGAGAGTCCAAAAATAAACACACATGTGTTCAGTTAATTTTCAGAAAAGCTATGAAGACCATTGAAATTTGAGCACAGTTCTCTACAAATGTGTTAAAATCAACATCTATCCCTGTGCAAACACTATGAACTTTAATTCATATATTGCATCACCCTCAAAAATTGTCATTTATATAATAGACTAAATGTAAAACCTATGAGAAAACACAGAAGACAATCTTTGTGAACTTGAACTGAACAATGATTTCATTTTGGCATTGAAACACAATCCATATAAGAAAAATATGATAAACTTCTTCAAAGTTACAAACGTCTTCTGTTCAAAATGTACTGTTAAGGGAAAGACAAGCCACAGACAGAAAAATGTTTCCAAATTATGTATATGTTAACTAACTTGTATTCAATATAGATAAAAATCTCTCAAAACTCAATACTAAAAATATAATCCAATTTTTAAAAAAAGTGGGCAGAAGATTTGAGAAGGTACTTGGTAAAGATATTTGAGTTATACATAAACACATGAGGAGATGCTGACTATTATTAGCCATTAGGGAAATATGAATTAAAATGGCATTGAGATGCCACTGCATAGCATCCAGAACAGGTTAAAATTAACATGACTGCCCACATCAAGGAGGATGAATAGCCATGGAAATTATCATTATGCCTGTTGGGAAATAAAAACAATACAATTGTATTGGAAAGCAGTTTAGCAATTTCTTAAAATGTTGAACATACACCTGTCGTAGTGGTTTGGGTGGCAGACCCCCAAATATATGTCTACATCCTAACTCCGAAGCTGTGACTATCACCTCATAAGGCAAAATGCTCAGGATTTCAAGGAATGAAGGTTATTAGTTCAGTTCAGTTCAGTTTAGTTGCTCAGTCGTGTCTGACTCTGCGACCTCATGAACTGCAGCATGCCTGGCCTTCTTGTCCATCACAAACTCCCAGAGTCCACCCGAACCCATGTTCATTGAATCGGTGATGCCATACAACCATCTCATCCTCTGTCATCCCATTCGCCTCCTGCCCTCAATCTTTTCCAGCATTAGGGTCTTTTCAAATGAGTCAGCTCTTCGCATCAGGTGGGCAAAGTATTGGAGTTTCAGCTTTAACATCAGTCCTACCAGTGAACACCCAGGACTGATCTCCTTTAGAATGGACTGGTTGGATCTCCTTGCAGTCCAGGGGACCCTCAAGAGTCTTCTCCAACACCACAGTTCAAAGCATCAATTCTTTGGCACTCAGCTTTCTTTATAGTCCAACTCTCACATCCATACATGATCACTGGAAAAACCATAGCCTTGACTAGATGGACCTTTGTGGACAAAATAATGTCTCTGCTTTTTAAAATGCTGTCTAGGTTGGTCATAATTTTCCTTCCAAGGAGTAAGCATCTTTTAATTTCATGGCTGCAGTGATTCTGGAGCCCAGAAAAATAAAGTCAGCCACTGTTTCCACTGTTTCCCCATCTATTTGCCATCAAGTGATGGAACCGGATGCAATGATCTTAGTTTTCTGAATATTGAGCTTTAAGCCAACTTTTCACTCTCTTTTTTCATCAAGAGGCTCTTTAGCTCTTCTTCACTTTCTGCCATAAGGGTGGTGTCATCTGCATATCTGAGGTTATTGAGGACTCTAGAAAACAGAGTCCATCCTGGGTAACCCAGGAGGGTCTTAGCTGAAGTTAGCATCTTTATAAGATGGAAGCAGAGAGGAGGAGGTGATGGGACCATGGAGGCAGAGACTGGGGATATGGACCCAGGTCAAGGGATTCTGAGGGACACCAGGAGTGGGAGGAGCCAGAAGACTCCTACCCAGAGCCTCTGAGACACCTTGACTTTGGACTTCCATCCTGAGAACTGTGAGAAAACACATTTTTATTGTTTTGAGGCACTGACTCTCTGGGGATTTGTGACAGCTGTGCTAAGAAAGTGCACATGAGGCAGCCAGCTGCTCCTTAGTGTTTTCTCAAGAGAAGCAGAAAGTCCACGTCCATGAAGGTCTTGTACATGGATGTTCAAAGCAGCTTTGTTGAAAGTCATTGTTACAGGGAAAAATTTAGAGGGGGTGGTGACTGGTATGTTCATCATCTTGATGGTGATGATGAATTCACAGTGTTTACTTATGTCAAAATTTAGAGAATTGTCCAGTTTACCACATGTCAAAATATCACAATAGAGTTGTTTACAGATATTTTAGAAATCTCAAAATATAATATCTAGTTTTGTGACTAAATTACAGATGAAAACAGGAAGAATAATAACAAGGTATGTGTCCTGGATGTGATAGTAATCAGTTTTAAATCGAATTTTTAAAAAGTAAACTGGTACATTGGCTTCTTTGGAAAGAAATGTCCCAGTTTTGGGTGCAGGAATCTTTGACATCCTCCCACGAAGTCATTAAGCTTTTATTCCTGCCTAGCTTGTGTGTGTGTGCTTAGTCACTCAGTTATGTCCGACTCTTTGCAGCCCTTTGGATTCTTGCCATTCTCCTCTGTCCATGGATTCTCCAGGCAAGAGTACTGGTGTGGGTAGCCATTTCCTTCTCCAGGGAGTCTTTCTGATCCACAGATCGAACCTGCATCTCCTGTGTCTCCTGCACTGCAGGCAGATTCTTTACCTGCTGAACCATCAGGAAGTCCTAGCTTATCTCTAATTTCTATTGTAGGGAATAAAAAGTAACAGATCATTGAAGTTTAGTTAGAACAAATGCAGGGACACTGATAAAGAAATGCAGAAAGCAAGATGCTTCAGAAATGTTTGTGTTGTTAGGATTCTGCTCATCCTCTGAGGAATAGTTGTAAAGAGTATTTACGATAGAAAAGAAAAGATCCTTTAGTTTGATTAGACTTTTTCAAAGAACTAAACATCTTGATATTAATCAGTATGTAATGGAATAAAATATTCATAAATATATAAAACTAATCTATCCTATATTGTAGGAAACAAAAAGGGACAGAGTTAAGGAGGAAAGCAACTCTTGTATGAATAACTTTCAAGAATTATCCATGCTTAAGTATAGTGGTATATATATATATATATATATATATATATATATATATATGTGAGTGTGTGTGTATGTATACATATATATATGATTACACAAACTCCTATTTATTTTTCTGTTTTTATAAACTCATCTTACTAATACTGCCTGCAATTGGGATTAGAAAGATGTTTTGAAAAGATTAAGAGGTTGATACTTGCAAATCTCCTTAATGGCATAAAATGTCATATAAATGCTAATTTTCTTGGGTATTTACTAATTCTAAAGCAAATCTCAATAACTATTTGCGTTTTTAAAAAAGTTTCTTACCACCTAAATTCAATGCACATTTTCAACATTAACTGAATCTGAAATGTGTCTATGAGTAGAAAATGAATGTATTGAACCAGTTCGTGCAGTGCCTGGCACTCTCAGTGTCAGCTAGCAAGGCAGCTTGGAAACTGTTCACTGCTATAAGTTATAAATGTCCTGTTCACTGTGTTGGTAAACCAACCTACTTATTTGTGCTGCAGAAAATAAAAATGATTAACGCACCATCTAAGACTGCAGGACTAGACTTTCTAGGATCTTGACTTATTATTTTATCCTCTGATATCATTTATTTGGGGGCTTCCCCAGGTGGCTCAGTGGTAAGGTATCCACCTGCCAATGCAGGAGACATAGGAGACCTGGGTTCGATCCCTGGGTCAGAAAGATCCCCGAAGGAAGGCTTGGCAACCTACTCCAGTATTCTAGCTTGGAGAATCCCATGGACAGAGGAGGGGTCCAGCTATAGTCCATAAGGTTGCAAACGTCGGACGTGGACCGAAGCAACTTAGCAGTTACACACACATCATTTATTTTAGTAGTCAGAAATTTAGACTTCATAGATTTCATGCCATTTAAATGGTATTATTTTTATAGAATTACTTGTTTCTGATGATGTTTAATTGTTTAATTCACTATTTTAAAAAGGAGATGGACGTGTTTTGCGCATGTGTATGCATTACCCTGTGGGTATTATGCGATATTCAAGAGGCACAACGAGCTGAAAATAAGGCTCTCGCTGTTCCCTGCTCCCTAATCACTGGTTCCTTTCTCCTGTGATTCCTCCTACAGTTGGTCACCTACTGGAAACTGTGCTCCCCTTCGGTTATGCGCCTGTCAGTGTATCTCATGTATCTTTCCTTATTATTATAAACAGAATTGCCTCATTCTTTTAAGCAGCATTATATGGATTGTAACATAATTTATTTAATTAGCTCTTGATTGATGAGCATTGATGTTGCTTTGAATAAACCGCCAGTACAGCAATGCTGCCAAGAATATCCTGTGTGTAGGTGCTTTTTCTGCATGCTTCAGCATTCTGGGCTATAAATACCAGGGAGTTCTGCTGGCTTGTCTGTCTTGGATTATGATGGCTCTGACCAACCCCCAAGAAAGGAGAGAAGAAAAGGGAGTGAACAGAGAAACATACGGGAAAACTGGAGATGTTTTGAACCAGAGGATGTGTCTTTGGCCGGAAGGAAAAAAATAGCCCAGTGCCATGGGCAGAGGATCAGACTGGAGCAGTCTGCAGGAGTTCTGACCTCTGGTCTCTGGCAGAGCGTGGGGACCAACAATACCTTCTCTCCACCTGCTGGAAACCTGGGCTTGGGTCTGTGTTCAACCCCCATCCCCATGACATTTTGAAAGTGTAACTGCTGTGCAGGATGGATAGATGTGTGGTTGCCAAACATGGATACTATCATGAAATACATCTGCTCTAAACACATCTGTTTTAAGTCTGACACTTCTTTGTGTCAGGATGAATTGCACCCTTTCCTGCCAGCAAAACTTGGATGTGTTCTCCTAATGACCTGTGCGTGCTAAGTCGCTTCAGTTATGTCCGACTCTTTGCGACCCCATGGACTGTAGACCACCAGGCTCCTCTGTCCATGAGATTCTCCAGGCAAGAATACTGGATTGGGCTGCTATGTGCTTCTCTGGAAATCTTCCTGACCCAGGGATCAAACCCGTGTCTCCAGCATTGCAGACAAATCTTTCCCACTAGGGCCACCTGGGGAGCCTGTCAACTCGCTGTACCGGATTCCTCTCCATTTTGTAGTTTCTGAGCACTTTTTGTACACTTCAAGGTGTTGCTTAAACACCTGTCTATGTTTTATGGTTTTCCCCGCAAACCCTACAGTTCTTTCTGTAACTGAGGTAAAAGTAAATGGTCTTTGGCCTTTTGGTGTGTGAAGAAGACAAATAGTGAGGTTCTTGGTGACCTCTGACATTGATATGGAGACTGTTTTTAATGAAAAGGAAGTGCAGCCTTGCGCCTCAGTTATCACTCCTAACATCTTGGTAAATGAGTTAAGCTGAAATCTCCATTTGAAATGCAAATGGGAAATCTGAATTGGAAGGATCAGCAATTAGTGCAAACTCATGCAGGAAATTGGTGGTGCAGCTGAAACTCAATCCAGAATAAAAGCTGAAACTTTTATTCAGGGTTTGGATAAAATCATTTTGAATTGTCCAATAAGTTACACAAGCTACACAAGTAGAGAATGCATAGATATTTTTTATCTGGATAAAAAGTTGATAGGTAGTTTGAGAAATAGGTATTAGATCTTAGAAATATATGGTGGTACATAGATATTAATAGAAATATATATATAGAGAGAGATATTCTAACAAATTCAGTAGTCCTCATTACTAACATGTATTATAAAAGTGGATTTCAGGTTAAGTTTTTGCCCTTGATTTTGCTGCAAAGAGAATTAAATCAGTGATGTGCATGAGTTCCTCAATGCCAGCACCTGCAATTATTTTTCTCTTTTTTGTCTCAACGATATATTTTCAAATATTCATTCAAGACTTAAAAATCAACTGTAAGTAATTCAGGATTTTCTTTGTGGCATATTAAGCCCTCAAAGACAGTACAATCATTTTTAAGTTTCCTAATCATTATATTCAAAAGTATTAATTTTGTTCTAAGTGACATTTTAACTTGTAGAATTTTCATTATTATTCTGTGGTTATATTTAAAATATTCTTCTTGATTTTATTAACTTAAGGTGGATTGACAAAATGCTATTTATTTTTATTTTCAAACTTCTTGAATTTGTTCAATTTTGCTTATTATTACTTTTAAATTTTATTGCATTTTTTAATCTTTTGATCATCTTCATTCATTTCCCTCACCCACCACCTTTGACAACAAAAAATTAATTTTCTGTTTCTGAGTTCAGTTTTTTTTTTAAGTTTCACATATAAACATTATGACTCTGAACACTGATTCTTTGGAATCTGTTGAGAGATCTTATTCTATAACAGACACGGAGATATTTTTGTAAATAGCTCATTGTGCTCAAAAAGAACATGTGTTCTCCAAAGTCTAATAGCTTAAATATAATATTCATCTTACTCTCCAATAACTCTACTTGCTGTTTGCCCATCTGATGTCTTTCTTGTAAGGGTGTGTTAACATCACCATGAATTTTTTAATTTACCTATTTCTTCCTGCTGCTGCTGCTGCTAAGTTGCTTCAGTTGTGTCCAACTCTGTGCAGTCCCATAGATGGCAGCCCACCAGGCTCCCTGTGCCTGGGATTCTCCAGGAAAGAACACTGGAGTGGGCTGCCATTTCTTTTAATTGGTGCATGATATATTTTGAGGCTGTATATTTAGGTGTGGAGAAGGCAATGGCACCCCACTCCAGTACTCTTGCTTGGAAAATCCCATGGAGGGAGGAGCCTGGTGGGGACCAGCAATACCTTCATTGGGTCGCTAAGAGTCGGTATGACTGAGCAACTTCACTTTCACTTTTCACTTTCATGCATTGGAGAAGGAAATGGCAACCCACTCCAGTGTTCTTGCCTGGGGAAACCCAGGGATGGGGGAGCCTGGTGGGCTGCCTTCTATGGGATCGCACAGAGTTGGACATGACTGAAGCAACTTAGCAGCAGCAGCATATTTAGGTGAATATGTGTTTAAGACAGGCCACATATGATTTGGTTCATAAACACATACATATCTCTACCCTGATTCTAATGATATGAATCATACTAAAAGAAATTTTATTGTTTTAAAGCTTTCAGTGGTCTAGGAAAAAATCTGGTACCATACATGCCAAAATTGCTTTGTCAAAAATATGGTGTTGAATGACTCAGACTCTCTTAATGATGAATATTTTAAAGCCAAGTTCTAGTTTTGCAGCTATCCATAAGTAGGTTTCATATTTCCTGTAGTTCTTGACTGCTAACATTTTTACTTCCAGGAACTTAACAATGTGAGAAGGCTGATGTTTTCTTATAACAAGGTTTTGATTCAATAAAAGATTTACCAAATGTTTTTCTACCAATATAAGCAAATAAACCAACAAAATTCCTGTTTTAGCAAATAAAATTCCTTACTTCCAGAAGAGGAAATAAAATGAGTGTTGTGAAATTAGATGCCATAAATGTCATTCTGCGACAAAGTCTTATACTGAGGCTTCTGTGTGACCTCCATCAGTTATCAAGCCTGGTCCCTAAGCATCGCCAGCACGACCTGGAGATGAGGCAAAGCCGAGGTTACTATTTCCTGCTGTACAGGAGGACACCACCCAGCAGAGCGTGGTGAGGACCTCAGAACAGGAAGGCAAGTGCAGACCTTAACCGAGGGCTGAAAGTCTGATTTAAGGTATGCCCTTCACAGTGACTGCTTGGTCAGAGTGAGGAAGGGTCATGACACCACAGTCTAGGATCGGTGGAGCCAGAAAAGCCAGGAGTCTGGGGTGAGAGATTCAGAGACTTAAAAGGAACACACTGTCTATTGATGCTTCCCTTGGAGAGTGTTATGGGTCTCGCCTCAAGTTCCTGGAATGAACAATTGAACCACTCACTCCAGCTACTGATTCTGGAAAGCAGAGCTGTCAAAGACAGTCCAAACAGCAAAGCCATGCCAGTACAAAGCATGCTGTGTGCAGGCTGAGTGTGTGTTTCTGTTCCCAAGTGTATTCCTGTATTATTGCTCTGTATTCATGTTTTTTCACGTCAATCTACCTTGAATTTATCTCAGAGTATATTAAACCCACTCATCCTTAACTTTGGTTCTTCATGATACAGGACATCTTAACTCACCCAGCTAGGTTCCCGTTTAACTTAGACCTACAGACCCATGACCTCCATGTGCCTGGTTACCAGGCCCGCGTGTGGAGGTGCCCATGGACTAGGACATGCGCCAGGGTGTGCTCTTGGTACAGACACCTTGCTTCACACCTGGGGCTCTTGTACACCGGTCCCTTCACTGGTTCCTGACACCCTGACTCATGCAGGCCCCTGAGTGACTCTGCTCCTTGCCGCAGCCTGGACTCACTTGATGACCCCTCTTCTTTCCCTGAACTTTTCACATTTAGGTCTCAATTCGCTGCTTTGATCACCAGTGTTTCATCACCCTCCACACGTTTTCTTTCATTATAATCCATATATATTCACCATGTCCATATAAAGTCCAGTAGGATTACAATCTGAAGTCTTTTGCCCTATTTCTCTGGGTCCTGAGGCTTTTCTCATTCTTTGGACCAGTGCTGATGTAAGAAAGACGTTATCAGAGAGTCAAGTAAAGTTTCTTTTTGGAGGGTGGTGTGGAGACTTGTGTGTTTAGAGTTTGTGTTTTTAGTGCTCTTTAAAGAATTATTTGGTTTAATAAAAGTTTCAACTTTTCAACTAGTCACATTGTTCAGTCAGTAAATATTCAGGGTAAGTGTGACTGTTTCCTTTCTTAGCTTTTACATTTTCTATTTAACAAAACCCCAAAACACACTGTTGGGGCTTTTGAATCCTTCATTCTGAACTGGTCAGAAATTTATGTAAATATTTAATTTTTATAGAGAAGACTGGAAAAATATTTTCTTGTACTCAACAGCAAGACAGTGTTGATCCATTAAAGTGTTCAGGTTTCTGGGAGCTGCACAGCTTACCCTCTCTGACCCCATGGCAGCCAAGTGGAGAAGGTCAGGGGCCTTGATGACCCCACATCTGACAATTCTGAACACAAATACAGCCCTACTCCTGAGCCAGTCAGTGATTTGCCCAAATTTGCTCAATAAATATTTCCTAAACAGGGACGCATGCTAAATCACTTCAGTTGTGTCCAACTCTTTGCGACACTATGGACTGTAGCCTGCCAGGGTCCTCTGTGCATGGAATTCTCCAGGCAAGAATACCAGAGAGGGCGGCCATACCCTCCTCCAAGGATCTTCCCAACTCAGGAGCTGGATCTGGGTCTCCTGCACTGCAGGCAGATTCTTTACTATCTGAGCCACCAGTGTTTCATAGTAAATATTGTCTAAAGCATTAAACACTGTACTGGATCAGGATTGTATATTCTTCTCACTGGAAAACTGTCCTCCAAATTTCAAGGATTTCCCCTCACAGCAAAAAATAAATAAATAACAGGGAAGAATATAATCTGTTTTTCAGGATTTAGATTACTTTGAGAGGCTTAGAAGACATTTAGAGAAGAGCGTTTTCCCTCAACTGGATATTGTTTGATTTCTCCAAACATACTCAACTGTCTTCATGTAATTTCCCTTTGTTAGATGAATAGCTCCATGAAAATCCTAAATATTAGGCACCATGCCTTCAATTTTGCAAAATTGTAATGAATAAAACAATTAAGCCCTTTAATCCACTGCCAAGTCAGAATGTAACATTTTTTCCCCCACCATTGTTTACTGTCCTGTGTCTGTGTGTCTTTATGTCTAATTGCTGTTGACTCATCTACGCAGGACTCACTCCTCCACTCCATGTCCTGACACCATCAGCCCAGCATTGTCCCCGGATGTGCTGGGCCACATGAAAAACAATGAGAGCAACTGTGATAAATATTTGACATTCCAGTATTGTGTATTCATTGCATTGATCTAAAAGCTGTTATAAAAATAAACTTATGCCTCTGAAAGCATATCACTTACAGTTTCCAAAGGGTACCCATTTTCCCCCTGTCCATTTATTATTTATGATAGCTGTATACACACCACTCTGATAATTATGTCTAGAAGGTAAGTGCAATCGTAAATGACTCGAGGTGCTGAAAAGTGTCCCTGTAGAAGTTAAACTGCTTACTTTTTATTTTCCTTGAAAAATTATAAATATATCTTTAGAGTAGGATAGATTATGTGTAGCTGGAATTGTGGACTATGATAAAAAACAACAGCCTTGTCACCATCACATCACAGGGAGGTGGTGTTAAGAGTGCCAGCTGGGAAAGAGAAGCATCTGTCTCTAGAGGATGACCTGGCATCACCTGTGACCCCACAAAGGAAACGTCTGGCCGGGTCTCTGAGGATGAGGGAGCTGTCACTAGCCAGGAGTTCACCCACCTCCTGCACCCAGGTAAAAAGGACTACTGCTGGATAGCATAGGGAACTCTATTCAATATTCTGTAATAACCTAAGAGGAAAAAAAGAATCTGAAAAAGATTAGATACACGTACACCTAGAACTGATTCACTTGACTGCATACCTGAAACTAACATAAGCTTGTAAATCAACTATACTCCAGTATAAAAGAAAAATTTAAAAATGTTTAAATATATAATATGATCTCTTTTGCCATGAATCCCTATGAAATGGTCATAACAACATTCCAGGTACAAGTCATGTCGATGTCAATTGAAAAATAAGTTTGGAAAGTGCCAGCTGTGTTGTCAATGGTTAGGTCTCTGAGACCGTGTCTGGGTGTCTCCCGGAGGTCTCAGGGTTGCTCTGCCCCGTAGAGGACATCCTGCTCTTTCTGCCTCATGAAGTGGAGCTCCTGGGGGCCAGGGCCACCCTGCGATGTGACCCATGACTCTTCTTCCCTACTTCTCTTAGGTCCCCGCGGCCCTTTTCCCTTTGCACCTAGTTGTCTTTCTTCCTGGGAAACTAGAGTCTCTTATCTTGTTGCATGTATGGCCCCATTTTCAATGCAGATGCTCTTGTGTCATCTCAGAGGTATCTAGAGGAGCTCTCCAAGGATGCCCAGGCTGCTACCATTTAAGATGACTCACTGATACATCGTATTAACCTGCTTGCTTGACTCCGTCTTCCTATCCCACTAGAACACAAGCAGTCAGTGCAGAAATGTGTTTGTCCTACTCTCTGGGCAAGGCTGGCTTTACTTACTGGGAGCTGGGCTCACATCACTGAGAGATCTTTCCAAACATATTTCTTTCAGCCTGGACCCCAGGCCGCACCTGGTCCTGCACCTTGTAGTCTCCTCATTCTACTCCGTCTCCCTGTGAAAGCTACCCGACCCTTGTCGGAGTTCATTTCTCTTTGTTGTGTGTTTTCAGACATGGCCAATGTTTGCCACATGCACGAGGGTTCTCAGTCTTTCCGGCCACGTTTCTGGGCTGCAGATATATGGTTGCAGCAGGTGTGTGGCTTTGGTCTGGCTCTTTCAGCCTCAGGTCACCTGCTGTTTCCACACTGCGTGGATGCGCATGTTGCTTCTAGTCTTCGGTATCCGCTGAACCCTCCTGAAGCCAGCCCCTCATATTTACACTGCAGCAAACATGTGTCCTCTATCTTCCCATGTGATATAGTCTTGTCATCCATCAGGATGAGTTTAAAGACATTTTCTAAGAAATATTTTTTTTTCTTTAGGAAATTGTCATTGCCCTAAAATTTTACTTTGAGCAGAGATAATGGAACTAATGGAGAGACACTATATTTATTTACATTTTACTACCAAAACCAAATATTTATATTATATTTTAAAAGGCATACAATAAAATGGAATTTGTAGGTGGCTCTAGTAGTAAAGAACCTGCCTACCAATGCAGGAGGTATAAAAGATGCAGGTTCAATCCCAGGGTTTGGAAGATTGTCTGAGAGAGGGCATGGCAATTCACTCTAGTAGTCTCAGTGGTAATGCCAGAGACACAGGAGACACAGGTTCAATCACTGGGTCTGGAAGATCCCCTGGAGGAAGAAATGGCAACCCACCCCAATATTCTTGCCTGGGAAATCCCATGGACAGAGGAGTTTTGGTGGGCCATAGTCCATGGGGTCGCAAAGAGTCGGACACCACTTAGTGACTAAGAACGCACACACACATACTGAATCCCGTGAGCTACAGTCCATTGGGTCACAAAGAGTCAGATATGACTGCAGCAACTTAGCATGCACACACAGTAAAAGACCTTTTGACTAATTGATGGATACAAAATAAGGTCCAACAAATCAAACAAAAATGTCCATCAGTTATGCCTCTGGCTCAACTCTTATGCTGTTTATTTTTCCTCAGAAAACTGTAAGAAAACGCCGCGGGAAGAAAAAGCCACCTCTAGGACCCGTTAGTAAAAAGGCCTTTATTAGGGCGGTTGCTCTCGGGCAGAACTCCCAAGGACAGGCAAGCGAGGGAAGCGAGGGAGTCTGCGAGGTGGGGAGGGGTGCGGGAAGGTTTTATAGTGAGGGCTGGCAGACAGGCCAAGTTTTTCCCATGTAAGGCAACAGGTGCGGACCACAGCAGGGGTTGGTTGCCCATGGTCTTTCTGGCATTTCCCGATTGGATCGGGGCTCCAAGGCCGGCCCCGGGGGTCGGGTCCGTTCCCTGGTTCCGGTTTGGTCATCAGCCGCCCCTGGTGCTGACCGGATGCCCCCTTTCTGGCCACGTTTCAGGCAGCTCGCCCTTTCAAAAACAAAGATGTGTGTGTGAGTGTGTGCATGTGGCTTGTTTTATTCTACATTTGATGCTCCAGTGTATCAATGTACCATGCTTTATTTATGCATTTGTCAACTCTTTATTAGTCAATCGCTTACTTTTTGTTTGCTCCAACAAATAGCCTCTAGAATCCTGTGCACCCTCGTCCCTCTCCAGGGTGGATCTAAGGTTACTAGGATTGTAGCTATG
This sequence comes from Nanger dama, assembly GCA_917880005.1. NCBI lineage: Eukaryota > Metazoa > Chordata > Mammalia > Artiodactyla > Bovidae > Nanger > Nanger dama. The sequence continues at coordinate 5,097,676 of CAKJTW010000075.1, forward strand.
ACTGTATAGGATATGTCTAGTTTCAGTTTTACCTTCACAGTGATGTTCCAACTTACATTACAGGCAAAAACAGACGTTTTCTCCATCTACTCCATCACCAACACAATATTGTAAAGGGTTGATTTATGTCAACAATAGAAAATGTTAGCTCATTACATTTTTAATGTCATATATTCTTGTGTCTAATGAATTGAGCAACTTTTTACTATTGTATCAGTCATTTGAGATCCATTCTCTTTGAACTGCTTCTTCACAATACTTGTCCAGTTCTCAACTTATTTTTATTTGATTGCTTCTAATTAACTTGAAATGCTGTAAGAGAGATTTATGATTAGTTTGAAGTGTTTGTGTTTTGTCTTATTTGTGTCTTCAATGCGTGTTTTTATGTGTAGAGTATGCTTAGTATATTTAGTGTGTTTGTATATAATACATTTAACCCTTTTCAATGTAGTTCTACATATATAGAATTCAATTGTTCTCAAGTGATTTATTGAAGATTCTGTTTCTTTGAATATATTCTAATTCCTGCTGCAGCAGATGGGGTTGTTAAATCACTCACCAACTTTGAATTCATCTTATCCAGAATGGTTGCATAATCCTAGTGTGTGTGTGTTCTTAGCCACTAAGTGGTGTCTGACTCTTTGCGACCCCCATGGACTATGGCCTACCAAAACTTCTCTGTCCATGGGATTTCCCAGGCAAGAATATTGGGACGGGTTGCCATTTCTTCCTCCAGGGGATCTTCCAGACCCAGTGATTGAACCTGTGTCTCCTGTGTCTCTGGCATTGGCAGGTAGATTCTTTACCACTGAGACACTGGGGAAGCCCATAATCCTAGTGTGATCAGTGCTAAAAAGATTAGAACTGCATAATAATCATGATAATAATATAATAATTCTTTAATCTTATTGTTAGAGGTGGTGTTGATATTTTTACTCTCATTCTTTGACTTATGAGGTTGGGAGATAAAACAAATTTAGTACTCATTTATTGTCACTGGTATCCATGCTCTTCTACCAGGGAACAGAGAAGGGTGTCAAGGGAAGGTGGATGGGGTTATCTGGAAATACTCATCTGAAGTGTGAACTACATGTGAGGTCATCAGTCCATACTGCAGTTGACTTTCCTCTCACATATGTACACATGGGGGCTTTGGATTGGCTGGGAAGAAGCAGCTTACCCTCTTGTTGACAATAATTGAAAAAAACAGAATAAAATGCACACTAATATTTGTGTAAACATCCAAGATCTCCTGAAGCCAGCAATGCTAAATGGCCAAGAATCCAGAGAAGGACAAGGACTCCCCTTGAGAAGTGAGGTCCAGCCTTGCCTTGCTTTCCCCCAGGACCATTTGCTGTACTGGTCACAAATACTCAGTGGAGAGTCTCAAGTTGCATAGATTTGTCCCAATTTGTAGTTCATTTCAGCCCAGTAGTGACTCCTGGGAATACCTATTTAGCACTGGTATTGATTCTCTAATTAGATTACAACCTTTGCTGCAGAATCATAAATTCTTTCATAAGAAAAGTAAGTTGCTTTAAAAGAAAAGACTATTTCAAAGGAAAAAAGAAGCTCTTGAAAACAATCTGGAGTGATTTTCTGAACTGGGCTGAGGATGGAGTTGAAATCACAGCCCATAAACCTGCAGAATCCATCAAAATGAAGGTCTACTTGTGTGCTGATGTCATTGCCCTCAGCAGCTCAGCTCGAGGAAGAGAGAAAGTACACACAGATGGATCAAAGTGAGCATGCTGGCAGGTATGAAACATAGAAGAACAGGAGGCCAAAATGTTGCCTGTTAGTATTAAGATATTAAATGTAAGCAGGAGGGAAATGGAGCCTGGGAGGCCCAGCAAAGTGGAAATAAAATAGGGTCTTTAGTTTACCATGAGGACAGTGTCATAGCATGCTTTTCTTATTATTTCTGGTTATAATCTCACAGATTTTGCCTGAGACACAACTTCAATTTTCCAACATACTAAGCTGCTTCACATGGAAGATTTTGGACTAGAAAGTCCAACCTGTAAACATCTGACAAATCCAACATGATCCTGTGTTGATTCAAGTCTTAAGAAAGCCATAGAGTATAGGGCCTGTGCCCTGATGGATGAAAAAATGGAATTCACACATCACGTGTTGAAATGTCTGCTTGCAGAGATTTATTTCAAGGGGGAAAAATAAAGCTTCTGTATAGAGAAATTGTCTCGATGGACATGAGTTTGAGCAAGCTCCGGGAGTTGGTGATGGACAGGGAGGCCTGGCATGCTGCTGCAGTCCATGGAGTTGCAAGGAGTCAGACATGACTGAGTGACTGATAGAGAAATTGTGGGGTTTTATACAGGATTTATTGCATGAAAATGTTGAGTAGAACATGCATTTGTTGGTCTGGAACCCTTCAGGTATTGAAAGTATCTAAAATTAACTGAAGACACTTGCTTTTCACAGAATCTGAATTCTAGAGGGAATATTGGAGTCTCATATAACACTGTCATAAGAGTCTCATCAAAACCAGGATGCTCTCTGGAATGCTGATGAGCAAGGACACATGTCTCTTGCTCTGTTGGAATTACTTGCAGCAAAGTGATTCCACTAAAGTAACTAGAAAAGTCGGATAAAATGTAAAAAAAAAATCATTATGGCCCAGTTGTCAAAAATATGAGAACAAACTTACATATAGCTGTGGTTAACATAATAAATTAAAATGTAATATAATGATTAAAGACTCAAAGGATGGATTTCACAGCAGAAAGAATGCAGCAGCAGAAAAAAAATTAATGCCTTAGAAGATAGATAATGAAGATGTTTTCAATAAAATCTATTAGGTTTATTCAGTTGTAATCAGCACAGCAAATGCAATTTAAGAAAAATTAACTGAGATTGTGATTTTTACATTTTACTTGCTTCCAAAGGATTTAAAATCACCTTTACATCTCTATTTTCTAAATCACTCCAAATTCCTTTTAGAAAGTAAAAGTTATAATAACTCTAAGAAATAATTATTTGAAAATATATCTATATTCAGCTTCCCAAGAGGCTCAGTGCTAAAGAATCCACTTGCCAATGCAGGAGATGTCGGTTCAGTCCCTAGGTTGAGAAGATCCCCTGGAGAAGGAAATGGCAACCCACTCCAGAATTCTTGCTGGGAGGATCCTATGGACAGAGGAACCTGGTGGTCTACAGTCCATGGGATAGGACACAAAGAGCAAAGAGTGGGACACAATAATTAAACAATAACAGTATCTATATACAGGATGTGTCTTTACTTTTTAAAGCAATGTTTCAGGCAAAAACCCATGTGAAATATACATCATCTATCTTGACCTACTATCTGAAACAATTAATTTAAATTTGACCACATTCCCATGTGACCACATATCCATGTGAAAAAGACTTTGTTCAGAGTCAAGTGGCATTTCTCTTGACCCCTCTGTTTAATGATTTAACACATTCCTCTGAGACATGTTTGGATTGGCCAGGACAGTCTGGCCTCTGCCTTTGGGGCAGCCAACCAAGGGTAGGTTGCCCATTTTGTCTCTGAAAGCCTTGGTTCCAACTCACTCTCTGGCTCTTCCCAAAGGAAACTTAATTGCTAAGAGTAGGAAGTTTCCTCATATTTGAAACACTTGGTATTCAAATACTCACCCCAGCCCTTATGAACTAAGTCCTGATCACCTCACTATGAGTGAAATGAAGAAGGTAGCCAGGTTATGTCCAGCCTCCTGTGAGGTTGCTTTTCAAGGAAGCTCTGTCTCTATTCAAGAACTAGACCTTTTGTTGAACTTGCCAAAAATTATCTCTTCGCCAATTATACATAACAAAACTCTGTATTCTGTGAAGCAAAGGCTAACAAAAATAACTCTTTACAAACTCAACTGTATAATACTGTCTTTTTGTTAAATGGTGCATTGTGAGACCAGGCCATTAAGATAGTTTGTGTTGAGTAATAAAGTAGGTAAATTTTTATGGGAAAATGTTACAGCAAATCAAATACAGCAAAAAATACCTTCACATCTTGAAAATTACTGAAACTTTCAGTTCAGTTCAGTTCAGTTCAGTTGTTTAGTCATGTCCAACTCTTTGAGACCCCATGAATCACAGCACGCCAGGCCTCCCTGTCCATCACCAACTCCCGGAGTTCACTCAAGCTCATGTCCATTGAGTCGGTGATGCCATCCAGCCATCTCATCCTCTGTCGTCCCCTTCTCCTCCCGCCCCCAATCCCTCCCAGCATCAAGGTCTTTTCCAATGAGTCAACTTGTAAGGAACGTTTATTATACACTGTAAGACACTCACCACCTTTGCAGGAGGCATCCTATCTGGTTTCTTTCTTTGAAATAAGTTGGGCTTTATAACAAGTAAGATCATAGATTCAAAGCACAGCTGCTTATTATGTTTTATTCTGCCAGGTCGTATATTCATCAGCCCTGTCTCATGTGTCTTTTATTTCATAGATCAGGAGAGAAACCATTGATATACACATCCTAAGACCCCTAGTATAGACTTAAACACACAACCTGTCTACATTGGCTGCTTTAATAAAGCCAGTGTGAACCATTTAACTATGAGGAAGCTAACAAGGCTGCATGGAGTTAGGTTACATCAAATGGAATTAAAAATTTAAAACATTATCTAATTATGAGATACTATTTCCAAGAAAATGCATACAGTAAAAAGAAAAGGTAATATTGTAAAATAATGTTAAATATAGAGTAAAATTTATTTGATAAAATATTTTTTTAACCATATGAAAAATCTTTTAAAATTTGAGGCTGCTGTATGTGGTTATTTAAGACATGATTTTAATGAGATTGTTATTAAACAGTAAGTTTGGTGCTATCATTTTTTTCAATAAAACAACAGTTCAGTGGCTTAGTTGTGTCTGACTTTACAACCCCATGGACTGCAACACACCAGGCTTCCCTGTCCATCAGCAACTCCCAGAGCTTGCTCAAAGTCATGTCCATCAAGGCAGTGATGCCATCCAACCATCTCATCCTCTGTCGTCCCCTTCTCCTCCTGCCTTCGATCTTTCCCAGTTTCCTCACAGGGTCTTTTCAAAGGAGTCAGTTCTTCACATCAGGTGGCCAAAGTATTAGAGTTTCAGCTTTAGCACCAGTCCTTCCAGTGAATATTCAGGACTGATTTCCACTAGGATTGACTAGTTGGGTCTCCTTGCAGTCCAAGTGACTCTCAAAAGTCTTCTCCAAGACCGCAATTCAAAAGCATCAATTCTTTGGTGCTCAGCTTTCTTTATAGTCCAATTCTCACATCCATACATGACCACTGGAAAAACCGTAGCCTTGACTAAACAGACCTTAGTTGGCAAAGAAATGTCTCTGCTTTTTAATATGCTGCCTAGATTGGTCATAGCTTTTCTTCCAAGGAGCAAGCGTCTTTTAATTTCATGGCTGCAGTCACCATATGCTGTGATTTTGGAGCCCAAGAAAACAAAATATGTCATCATTTCCACTGTTTCCCCATCTATTTGTCATGAAGTGATGAGACTGGATGCCATGATCTTAGTTTTCTGAATGTTGAGTTTTTTTAAAATACTTTATTCTACATTACAATACTGTATTTGTTTTGCCATACATTGACATGAATCAGCCACAGGTGAACACGATCTCCCAATGCCGAAGCCCCCAGTTTTAAGCAAACTTTTTCATTCTCCTCTTTCACTTTCATTGAGAGCCTCTTTAGTTCTTTGCTTTCTGCCATAAGGCTGGTGTCATCTGCATATTTGAGGTTATTGATCTTTCTCCTGGCAATCTTGATTCCAGCTTGTGCTTCATCCAGCCCAGCACTTCACAAGATGTACTGTGCATATAAGTTAAATAAGCAGGGTGACAGTATGCAGCCTGGACATACTCCTTTCCCAATTTGGAATCAGAATGTTGTTCCATGTCCAGTTCTAACTGTTGCTTTTTGACCTGCATACAGATTTCTCAGGAGACAGGTCAGGTGGTCTGGCATTCCCATCTCTTTAAGAATTTTCCACAGTTTGTTGTGATCCACACAGACAAAGATTTTGGTAGTCAATGAAGCAGAAGTAAAATTTTTTTCTGGAACTCTCTTGCCTTTTCTATGATCCAATGGATGTTGGCAATTTTACCTCTGGTTCATCTGCCTTTTCTAAATCTAGCTTGAACATCTAAGCTTATGGTTCACACACTGTTGAAGCCTGGCTTGGAGAACTTTGAGCATGACTTTGCTACCATGTGTGAAGAGTGCAATTGTGAGGTAGTTTGAACATTCTTTGGCATTATCTATCTTTGGGATTTGAATGAAAACTGACCTTTAGCAGTCCTGTGGCCACTGCTGAGTTTTCCAAATTTGCTGGCATATTGAGTGCAGCACTTTCACAGCATCATCTTTCAGGATTTGAAATAGCTCAACTGGAATTCCATAACTTTCACTGGCTTTGTCCGTATTGATGCTTTGTAAGGCCCACTTGACTTCTTATTCCAGGATGTCTGACTTTAGGTGAGTGATCACACCATCGTGGTTATCTGGGTCATTAAGGTCTTTTCCATAGTTCTTCTGTGTATTCTTGCCACCTCTTCTTAAGATCTTCTGCTTCTGTTAGGTTCATGTCATTTCTGTCCTTGATTGTACCCATCTTTGCATGAAGTGTTCCTTTGGTATCTGTAATTTTCTTAAAGTGATCTCTATTCTTTCCCTTTCTATTGTTTTCCTCTGATTCTTTGCATTGCTCACTATGGACGCCCTTCCTATCTCTCCTGGATATTCTTTGGAACTCTGCATACAAATAGGTATATCTTTCCTTTTCTCCTTTGCCTTTCACTTCTCTTCTTTTCTCAGGTATTTGTAAGGCCTCCTCAGACAACCATTTTGCTTTTTTGCATTTCTTTTTCTGGGGTTAGTCTTGATCCCTGCCTTGTGTATAATGTCACAAACTTTTGCCCATAGTTCTTCAGGTCTGTCTGTGAGATCTAATCCCTTGAATCTGTTTGTCACTTTCACTGTATAAATATAAAGGATTTGATTCAGGTCATACCTAAATGGCCTCGTGGTTTTCCCTACTTTCTTCAATTTAAGTCCAAATTTTACAATAAGGAGTTCATGATCTGAGTCACAGTCAGCTCCCTGTCTTGTTTTTGCTGACTGTATCGAGCTTTTCCATTTGACTGCAAAGAATATAATCAGTCTGATTTTGGTATTGACCATCTGATGATGCCTATGTGGAGTCTTCTCTTGTGTTGTTGGAAGAAGGTGTTTGCTATGACCAGTACAGTCTCTTGGCAAAAGTCTGTTAGCCTTTGCCTTGCTTCATTCTGTACTCCAAGCCCAAATTTGCCTGTTACTTCAGGTATCTTTTGACTTCCTACTTTCTCATTCTAGTACCCTGTGATGAAAAGGACATATTTTTAAGGTGCTAGTTCTAGGAGGTCTTGCAGGTCTTCATAGAAACATTTAACATCAGCTTCTTCCGCATTACTGGTTGGGGCATAGATTTGGATTACTGTGGATACTGAATGGCTTGCCTTTGAAATGAACAGAGATCATTCTGTCATTTTTGAGACTGCACCCAAATACTACATTTTGGACTGTTTTGTTGACAATAATGGCTACTCCATTTCTTCTACAGGATTCCTGCCCACTGTAGTAGATATAATGGTCATCTGAGTTAAATTCACCCATTCTAGTCCATTTTAGTTCAGTGATTCCTAAAATGTCAGTGTTCACTCCTGCCATCTCCTGTTTGACCACTTCCAAATTGCCACTTTCAGTTTCCAATCATTGACCTAACTTTGTAGGTTCCTATGCAATATTGCTCTTTACAGCATCAGACTTTACCTCCGTCACCAGTCACATCCACAGCTGGGTGTTGTTTTTCCTTTGGCTCCATCTCCTTATTCTTTCTGGAGTTATTTCTCCACTGATCTCCAGTAGCATACTGGGCACCTACTGACCTGGGGAGTTCATTTTTCAGTATCCTATCTTTTTTCCTTTTCATACTGTTCATGGGGTTCGCAAGGCAAGAATACTGAAGTGGTTTGCCATTCCTTTCTCCAGTGGACCACATTCTGTCAGACCTCTCCACCATGACCTATCTGTGTTGGGTGTCCCCTCAAGGCGTGGTTCATACTTTCATTGAATTAGACAAGGCTGTGGTCCATGTGATCTGTTTGGTTAGTTTTCCGTGATTGTGGTTTTCATTCTGTCTGCCCTCTGATGGATAAGGTTAAGAGGCTTAGGGGAAGCTTCCTGATGGGAGAGAGTGACTGAGGGGGAAATTGGTTCTTGTTCTGATGGGCAGGGCCATGCTCAGTAAATCTTTCATCCAATTTTCTGTTGATGGACAGAGCTGTGTTCTCTCTCTATTGTTTGACTTGAGGCCAAACTATGGTGGAGGTAATGAAGATAATGGCAACCTCCTTCAAAAGGTCCCGTGCACACACTGCTTCACCAGTGGCCCTGACCCTGCAGCAGGCCACTGCCAACCACACCTCCACTGGAGACTCCTGGACACTCATGGGCAAGTCTGGGTCAGTCTCTTGTGGGGTCACTTCTCCCTTTCTCCTGGGTCCTGGTGCATACAAGCTCTTGTTAATAAAATATCAAAGGGAACATAATAAAGATGTTATATTTTTTATTGAGAGAATGAAGCCAGGAATGCATAATGTGCAGGTGTGGAACTAAGTCAGGTCTCACCATCACTGGGGTGCCTGGGGTTTCTGCATATAGCCCCTGGTGACTTGTCCCCTGGCCCTATGCCTGCTCTACTTGCTCCAGGGGTGGGATGGAGCAGTCCCGCATCCTGGCCCCCACACACCTGTTTCCTCTCTGTCCAGGTGAGCTCACAGGTCAAATAAGGGAACACACAGAGAGGCTGAGAAGGTCCTAGAGAGACTCAATCACACTGGTTTTCTGGTCGTTCTTGTTGTCGCTCACTGAAGAGGAATAACCAGCACCAGGTCATCAGCTTTGTAAAGAAAACCAGGATCCCATAAAGGTCATGATCTTTGAGTGTCCAAGGGAAAAAGTAAGCTTACTGGCTGTGAAAATAAATCATAGTGCTGTTCTTATGTGTCACATTCATTCATGAGTCCCTTTTCATCAAGGACCTTTATGAAGTCACAGGATGTCTTGTGTCTACTTTATTGACCCCTCACTTTTGCAACGGACAGACTGACTTGATGATGACTCCTACATTTAAGGAACTTGCTTCACACCTAGGTCATCCGGAGAAGCACTGGGAGCTTTTGGTCTAAATGAAAATGGCGTAATCATGCTAAGTTGTGAATAATATTTAAGAAAAACAACTGGGTGGAGGGACCTCCCTGAGCGTCCACTGGCTAGAACTCAGTGCTGCCAATGTAAGGGGCCCAGGTTTGATCCCTGGTTGGGGAACTAGAAACCGCATGTCCCAACTAAGATCCTTTGCAGCCAAATAAATAAATATTCTTTTAAAAAGTAAAAAAGAACTGAGGAAAATAATGAACGCTTGTTTTGATATTGGCTGGTTGGATCAGAGCTGGTGTTGCACCTGAAAACCTTCTCAAGATAGAAAAGGAAGCTGCTGAAGAAAGATTCTTCATCTCCTAGCAGGACCCTGAGTGCCCTGGGTCCTAGGACAGTGCTCTTGTGTAATGGAGGCAGATGCTTGTGGAAGAAAGCACTGCTTCCTGCTGCAGACCAAATGCTCCTACATGCCAGAGAACCCCCAGATGACCACGTGGGAAAAAGGAAATTGAAACTCGCTTAACTTACCCTTCAGTCTAATGATTCAAGGGCTCTGAGCCTCAACACATAAGCTCGACAAATGAGCAAGAATCAAACAAACAGCACACGATAATAGGAATGGACATCAGGCTAATTTTCTCCAGTTTTACCAATGTCAATAGTTAAAGACAGATATAATATTTGATGGTTTAACAAATGGCCGAGTCATTACTTAACTGCAGGTAATTTATATGTAGTAGTTAAATAGAGAAAAAAAAGCTATTACTTTCTTTGATGAAAAATCTCCTTAAGTCAATATTATACCCTTTACAAAATTAAAATAAAAGATATGAATGTGCCAGGTTCAAAATTGGAATGGGACATTGTTACTCATATAAAGCATACCTGTGATTGTCTTTTCCACCAGTTAATAGACACACAAGTATCTTTCTATCTGACATGTTGCATACCATCACTGACCCTTAATTTTGATAGTCTGATAACTACTCAAGACATTGTTATTAAAAAAACTTGGATTATGACTGTGCAAGAGGAAAAGTCTATCTCCTTAATTCAAATTAAAATCTCACAAACACCATTTAGTTGCCTGATACAGTTACTAGTCATATAGTAAATTTTGGTTTTGTTCAGTAGTCTATTATGCTATGGATGGTTATAAATCATGCTTTCAATTAATAAAACAAGAATATTATATATAACTGCTAAGACTGAATGTAGTGCTAAATGTAAGTGGGTAATATTTCACTCACACGCATGTGCATACACCAGTGAGAATCAAACCACAAGGAACTTAAGGCCCTTTTGACATAACAAAATATACAACATTTTCGAGTATTGAAGGAGTCAAGTCATCATTCTGACACTTGTTTCTATATGGTTTCATAAAGATTTCCTTGTCAAACAAAATGGGAAAGTTTATAATGACAGTAATTTATGTATGAAAAACATATTTTATTGAAAATGCAATCAAATAGTAGACTTGTAAAATAAATGCCCCTGCTTTTTAAAATTTATTTGTATTTCCATTTAAATCTCTGTCATGTAACCAATTACCTTCTGGTTGTGAGGAATGTCAAAAATCTTAATTTTAGTCATAATTATTTGGTTCTTCTTATTAAAGATACTAGTTTTGAAGAAATACGTGCCATCACTGGCCGTGTCATGGATATCAGTATTCACCTTCTAAGGTCCTAGTTTTAGTGCTGAGGCATGTCAGGACCACAAAACTTCTCTCTTATTTCTCCAGACTGCCACACGCTCCCAACCCCTGACTGGAAGGGGAGAATGGGAACTGCAGAGGCAGGGGCATGCCTGTGCAGGGGGTGAGGGTACCTGCCACACTGGCTTTCACGTGTGCTTCGACTCTCACATTTGCTACCCTTGGGTACATCTCTTCACCACGGAGCCATCAGCAAAGCCCATGATACTATATTTTTATTGAGAAAATGAAGCCAAGATTACAAAAGGTACAGGCATATAACTAAGTCAGGCCCCACCAGCACTGGGGCACATGGTACTCTGTGCGCCGGCCTGGAGACTCCTCCCCCTTGGCCCCGCCCCTGCTCCATCCGCACTGGCTGTGGGATTGAGCGGCCTCCACCCCCGACCCCCACCGCGCCTGTTTCCTCTCTGTCCAGGAAAGGCTTTTAAGTATCAGTTTGCGGACATATCACTTTATTCTTAGTAGTAATGCTTTTATAAAAATCAATGTGAGTTTCAACTTCCATTAAATTTTTTCAGAAGCTGTTGAGATATCCACAGTTTTTTAATCCTTCAGTTTACTGAAGTCACGTCTCATTTCCTTCCAAGTTTTCAACCTAAGAACGATATTGCTTTGTATATGAAAATTTAAGAATTAAGTTTTCTGACTATTTTGCTAGTAAGAAGTTTACATTGTTAACATTTTTCATTAGAGACAAGTAGGAGTTATGATGTCTGATTCTGTCTTCTTGGTGGTTTCTCAGTGTTTATTACCATTGTTGATAATACATTCTAGCTTTTACTGCCTTGAGCTTATCTCCAATGGTTTATATAAATGTAAGTACTTACTGTAATTCTAAATTTTCACATTTTAAAAATATGTACTACTCAAACTTCACATATATACATGTATCTTTTGTAATTTCTTAGAATTTTTTGAATATGAACCAAAACTCTTTTCCTCTTTGAAATACAAGAAATAATTTGGGGATTTTTCTCCACCTTCCAAATTCCCTAAATTCTACTTTTTATTAGCAGAACTTTAGATTCCTTCCCCATCTCTGTCTCACTTCCTTCTCTCTCATTCTAAAGATGCCCTCTTCGGATGTGTGGTCTTAGTCACTCAGTTGTATCCGACTTTGTGAGCCCATGGACTGTAGCTCACCAGGCTGTTCTCTCCATGGGATTCTCAGGCAAGAATACTGGAGTGGGTAGCCATTCCCTTCTCTGGAGGATCTTCCCACCCAGGGACAGAACCTGGGTCTCCTGCATTGCAAGCAGATTATTTACTATATGAGCTACAGGAAGTTTCAGATTTAACTTTGACTTTTACACCCAAGGTTTCCCTAATAGCTAAAATTACATTCCCAATGTCTTCCAAGTATATTAATAGAAGCCGTTTTTGTCAATATATCATTGTAATTGTCAGACTATACATGATTCAAAATAAATGTCTCATATCCAATTTTACAAATACACTTACATAATAAATGACATTTGCAATTGCTATGACATTTTGTATTGTTTGGTTCACCACAAGGGGGTAGCATTTTTGCACAATTGAGTGAAAAATAAAATTTACAAGTTGAAAAATAGAGTAGGAGGTATTATGTGAAAACCGAAAATGAGTCCTTTGATCAATAATTTTGGGAAATGCTGGAGGAAGCAAAGTTAAATAGGATTCTTTGTTGTTCAGTTGCTAAAGTCGTGTCTGACTCTGCAGCCCCGTGGACTGCACCATACCAGGTTCCTCTGTCCATGGGATTTCCCAGACAAGAATACTGGAGTGGGTTGTCATTTCCTCCCTCCAGGGGATTTTTCCGACCCAGGGATCAAACTCGAGCCTCTTTCACTGACAGGCAGATTCTTTACCACTATGCCACCAGGGAAGCCCTTCATCCTACTTTGATGGTTATAAAACCCTTTGAGTTTCAGATTCTTATTCTTTCGTGATTTTTAATTTTTAATGAGTCACCTGTCATAAGAGAAACCAATAAGGAAACAAAACAAACACATTCCAAAAGAACAAATGTTGAACTAAGTCAGTAACATGTTCACAGCTTTTCCTCCCAGACTGAGCTCTGGGTGGAGACTGGTTGACTTGAGGGCACCAAACACTTGTCTGCCCACATCAGCGGGTTTGAGAGATGCTGTGTCCTCACAGTCAAGTGCTTTAATGCAAGGAAGATGCTAACAGTCTTGGAAAATCCCAGCACTGCGGTGTTAATACACTGAGTCTCGTCAAATCCCATCCTCAGAGTTGTGAAAGCCTTGTCCCTCCATCCCTGCAGTGGAGCCAGAATTCTAACACATTCCTCAGATGACTGTGCCCTAGCGTGCATGCCCTGTTAATCTAATGACGTGTGCAAGCGGAGTCCATACATAATATGGATCCCACACCCACTGTTCTGTCCCATCGTTTTGCAAGAGGGATTCTGCAGGTGTGATCAAGGTTGAGTTACTCAAATTAACTGTTTGATTAAATCAAGCTGTTGAGTTACTCAAAGCGAGATGATCCTGGATGGGTCTGAGCTGCCCACAGAAGCCTTAAAGGAGGATGAGCAATGTAAAATGAGACAGACTCTCACGCCGGTGTGGAAGAAACAAATAGCCGAGTTGTGAGCGGAGGGGGCCTGTGGCAAGGCCTGGGGGGCAGTCCTGGGAGAGGTCAGGGCTTCCTGGGTGAGTTACCTGACGGCAAGGACACGACTAGGGGGCAGTGAATTTCATCAACACCTGGGAACCAGAGGAGACCCTAAGCTGGACGAGGTCACCACTCCACAGACAACTCGGTTTCGGGGCAGACGCTGAGGAGTCACCTCAGTGGAGCCCCACCAGACTCCTGACCCAGGAGAGCTCTACGTGATACACCTGGGTGTCCTGCAAGGTGGGGTCTGCAGTGATTGGCGGAATGGACAAGGAACACAACGAGAACACCCTTTGTCTCTCACACTGTCACTGAGGACCCCTGTGTGGCTGTGCTCATCTACACCAGAATTCTTCAAAATGCTGTTTTCAGACTCAGACTGCACCACTGGAGTGAGGGAGGTTAGCTGCCCACATGCTGACTGTTAACAGATTTTGAACCACTACCCAGTGACTCCGCTAGGCTGAGTTCCCTCTTTGTTTGCCAGCAGATCTCTCCCTGCTTGCAGTGGTGATTGTCTCTCTCATTCATCACCCTCGCCTTCCTGAACGTGAGCCCCTCAGATGGCAAAGCAGGAGCAGGGTGAAACACAGTGTGCCTGCATCTCTGTTTCCGCTGCGGTGCGCCTGTCTGCCTGTGTGAGTCTTGTCTATGTGTGTGTACTGCTGTGTTTCTAGATAACTGATGTTGCTGCTTTGCCTTTTTCATCATTAGTGTTATTTTTGCTGGGAGAATTTCATGGACAGAGGAGCCTGGTAGGCTATAGTCCGTGGAGTTGCAAGGAGTCGGATACGACTGAGCAGCTAACATTTTACATGTATACCCCTTTACCCATTTAAAAATCTTTCCAGTGTCTTTGTCTTTACATGTAGAATGACATGTTTTATGGCACACTGTTATCCATGCTGATAATCTTGCCTTTCATCGAGGTGTCCAGACTGTGTGCATTTAAAAGTTATTGCTGTCATTGGCTTCATATCAACCGTCTTGATGTTTGTTTTATTTGTTCCACGTGCAGTTTGCTTCCATTTTTCTCTTCGGAATAATATGTTTTATTTCCGCTGTTGAGATGTTACCTAAACCTCTCTGCTGTGTGTTCTCTGAGGTAGCCCTACTTTCTACCACAGGTTCTTTAACTTATTATACTTAGTTTCATCTAATATTTCATGATATTATAATCTTATGTGTGAGATAAGGACTTCTAAAAATAGCATATTTTGATTTCTTACCCTTGCTTTTTGTGCTACTGCTGCCATACACTTTATTTTTCAGTGAATATGAAGTCCACAATGCATTTCATTTACTTTTGCCTTAAATATTTGACAATCACTTCAAAGACTAAAAAATTTAAAAAATTCTTCATATTTAATTAACATTTTCAGTCCTTTTCATTCTTTTTTTGTGTGTTGTTTTGTTTCTGTTTCAACATATTCCAGGTTTTATACAAAAGCATTTTCTTCTACTTGAAGGCTGTTCTGTAGTGCCAGTCTCTTGGTGACAAATTCCCTCAACTTTGTTTTCTGAAAATTTTTTTCTTTTTCTGTTTTGCAAAGGTATTTTCACATGGCAGAGATTTCAATTTCAGGTTTTTTCCTCATAGTACTTTAGAGCTGCTATTTCACTGCCATCAGGCTTCTATTGTTTCTGATAGTAACTTTATAAATATTGTTACCTTTGTCCTTCTACACGTGATGAATATTTTTCTTCTAGCTGTCTTTAATTTTTTTCTCCTTATTACTGGTTTTCTGAAAATTAACTATAGCATGTCTTTCTATGTTTTCTTTTTTCTGTCTTTTAAATTTTGATAAACTGTGATTTCATAGTTTGCATTGAATTTGGACAATTTTCTACCATTTTATCTCCACATTTTTTCAGCACTTTCTGCTCTCCTGAGACTCCACTTGTCACTGAGACTCTGGTACCACTTATCCCTGTTCATTTTTAAATTTGCCGATCCTCTAAACTTTCCTTTTGGGGTTTCTAATCTGTTGTTAGGACTTCCCAGGTGGTGCCAGTGGTAAAGAACTCTCCCACCAATGAAGGAACCACAGGAGATTCCGGTTTGATCCCTGGGTCGGGAAGATCTCCTGGAGAAGGAAATGCCAAACCACTCCAGTATTCTTGCCTGGAGAATTCCATGCGCCGAGGAGCCTGGCGGGCTAAAAGTCCTTGGGGTTGCAGAGTTGGACACAACTGAGCACACACACAATTTGTTGTTAAGCCCTTAAAATTCATTTTTACTTCAAATACTGTGTTTTTTTAATCTCTGAAAGTTTTATTTAATTCTTCAGTTTCTCTTCTCATTTTGTTCATAATTTCCTTTAAAGATTTGAGCATTTAAATAACATTATTTATTTTTTGTTTCTATTAGCTTCTTATTCTCCCGCTTCTGGGCCATGGTTCCTGCTGCTTGGTATGTCTAGTTTTGTTTTGTTTTGTTTTCAAAAGGAAAATCTGAAATAGTCTTTAGACCTGGCTAAGCACTACTGCTAAGCGTGCACCTTCTGGTTCTTACTAAAGGGTCCTTGTTTTCAGGTAGGTTCCTACACACTGGCTGTTGGGAACTGAATTTTTTTCAGCCTTTTGTGAGCTCTGAGAATTGTTCATCTACTAGAAGCTTGGTTACGTTTCTTTTCTTAACAGATTTTCTCTTGCCTGAACTTATAATTTCCCTCGCCACATTTCCAGACTGGGGTTCAGCCAGCGACTTGTGGGGACCCCGTGGGGGCTTCTGGAGTTTTCTCTGAAGACCTTCCTTCTACCCATGACTTTATCTCACAAAATCTGAACACCTCAGGCTCCACAGAATTTTATTTTTACTCCTTAGCTCAGAAAGAATGTCCTCTTCTTAAATCTCTGTCTATAATTCTGTCTAGACAGAAATCTGTCCTTGGGATTGTTAATTCCTTTTTCTCTGGAAGCAGAGCTCTGCAGTGCATATGATCTCAATATCCCCAAACAATAATTGCATGTAAGTAATCTAATTTTCTACTTTTGTGAGATGGCAAGTCAAAACATTTATTCTTCACAGATAGAAATAAATTATCTTTTAATTTATTTTCTTCCTGATGTCAAAATAATAAGAGAATATTTATTTCATATTTACTCTCAATATAGCAATGTTTTGTGTTTTATGTGTTTTAAAGTTATTTAATATTATTTTCTCCATTTTTCAAACAGAATGACAAAACTTAGGTATACAGAACTTGAGTGAATTTTCTGTAGACCACACAGGATAAAAAGTGGTGCCTAAGGATTTCATCCAAGGCAATTTGACTCCAAGGGCTTCACTCTTTCCCTCTCTGTTTATGTAAATTCCTATCCATCCTATTGGGTTAGCAAAAAAAAAAAAAAAAAAATCGGGTTTTTGTAAGATGTTATAGAAAAACTCAAAGGAACTCTTTGGACAATCAATATATATATTTAAATCTCATAGCTACTCTTTGAGGTAGTGAAATAGAAGTATTAGCTTTGTGATAATTAACAATTAAATTATCAGGCAAAAATTTCCCATTCTTCACCCATGCATTTAATTTGTATTTATAGTTATAGAATATGAAAGAGCTTGGTATTGATTTTCCTTAAATCATAGCACACTTCTCCACTCTCAGATTAATTCTCCAGGACTTTGTAAGTAGGAAATAAAATTGAACTTGAGGAGGAAAATTTGAACCTAGTACTTCAAATAGGCTTAGAGAATTAGTCCTATAATTATGAAACTTCCAGATAGTGAAATAAAATGTTAATGTATAAACCATAATTCAGGACAGACAATAATTCTATAAAATTAAGGCTATTATTGGTCTGTCTGTAAGAGCTTTAATTGGAACTTGTAAAACTTTTCATGGAATCAACAAAATGTTCATGCCCTCCAAATTGCTTAAGCCACAAAGCCTGTATTTCTCCCACCACTCACATAAAAATTAAATTTGCAATATCTGTTTCAATAGGTTTTTAACCAAAACTTTACTAAGGAGAAAAAGACAAACAACAAAAGAAGGTCTTGCCATTAGTCACCAATCTTAATTGTCTCCATAATTTTATATCTATTAAAATTATCTTCATGACTAGTAGAAATGTCCACAGTTATTTAAAAAGAAATAAAAGGGTGTCTGTTGTTGCCGTATGACTTCATGATTGTGTTTATGTAGCAGCTGATGAACTAGACAGCAGTGAGCTGGTCAGTGGTCTCCTTTAAAAAGCCTAAGTGTGTAACGTGAGCAGATTTCCAAAGTGTAAATTCTCCCACAACCAACAGCTCCAAGTTGCTAACCATCTGGTGAGTCCTGGCCTCTCCTTGGTCTGCTCCAGTTCCAGGACATGAGCACTGGTAGAATTCAAGGAAACTGCTGTTTGTGTTGGAGAAGGCAGTGGCACCCCACTCCAGTACTCTTGCCTGGAAAATCCCATGGACAGAGGAGCCTGGTGGTCTGCAGTCCATGGGGTCGCTAAGAGTTGTACACGACTGAGCGACTTCACTTTCACTTTTCATTTTCCTGCATTGGAGAAGGAAATGGCAGCCCACTCCAGTGTTCTTGCCTGGAGAATCCCAGGGACGGGGGAGCCTGGTGGGCTGCCGTCTATGGGGTCGCACAGAGTCGAACACGACTGAAGCGACTTAGCAGCAGCAGCAGCTGTTTGTGTGGATGGAGAAATGGAAGGTTAAAGTCCCTTACTCCCCTCATCCCTACAATTGTCCCCACTTCCATTTGTAGGACCAGTACTCACTGGCTGACCTTTAGCTGATGTCTTTGTTCTGTGTAGAACGTAAGAAAGTCACAAATAATAAATTACTTTGAACAGTTGAATCGGAAAAATCCTCTGTAAGTGTGGAATATCCACATAACAACGCATGTGATCACAGGTGGTAAATCTCCCACTTATGCTCCACCTGATTAAAACATCCCCACTGTTAGTAGGTGGACAGCCCTGAGACCCGCCCCCCCCCCCCCACTTAAGCACAACCATTCTCGGAAACAAACATCAATTAAATATTAATTTTATTTTTTCCAGTCATTTTAATTGAAGCACAGTTGATTTGCAATGCTGTGTTAATGTCTGCTGTATAGCAAAGTCATTCAGTTATATGTGTGTGTGTGTGTGTATATATATATATATACACATATATATACATATACACATTCTTTATAATATTCTTTTCCATTATGGTTTATAGTGGAAAGTGAGCCAAAGTGTTTTGGATTGGAAAGTGATTTCCAATCCATAAAGAAACTTGAAACTAGAGTTTAAGTACATAGGAAGTGCATGCTGGCATGCTCAGTTGCTCAGTCGTGTCTGACTTGTTGTGACTACACAGACTGTAGTCTTCCAGGCTCCTCTGTCCTGGGGTTTTACAACACAAGTGTGTGTAAAGTCTGACTCATTGTGACCCCATGGACTGTAACCTGCCAGGCACCTCTGTCCATGAGGTGTTACAACACAAGTATATAGAAACATTTGCATCCTAAGTTCAAGGTCATGTATGATGATTGTTTTGACAGTTTCCATGGATCAGCTTGTGGTCTGCATGAATGGCTCCTCCTCTTTATTCTCACTGGACTGTCTGCAGCCCCACAGACTCTATGTCAGCTCCTAAGTTGTTCTGCCATCTCTGGTCACCCACCCACCTCCACCCCTCCACACCATCCCCTCCAGACCTTCCCAGAATGATGTGGGGTGACTTCATGCCTTGACCTCAGTTATCATTCTTAAGCCAATCATTGTAGAAAAGGCCTCAATAATCTAGCCCTGAATTTCCTTTTCAGTTTCTCTTCTAAGTTCTCGGGGGGCTTCCCTGGTGGCTCAGACAGAAAAGAATCTCCTTGCAATGCAGGAGACTCAGGTGTGATCCTGGATCGGCAAGATCCCCTGGAGGAGGGCATGGCAACCCACTCCTAGATTATTATCTGAAGAATCCCAGGGACAGATGAGCCTGGTGGACTTCAGTCCATGGGGTTGCAAAGAGGTGGATATGACTGAGTGACTAATACTTTCTAAGTTCTCAGTCATGTAACCTTGTGCTCCACCTAAAGAGAACTACCACTACCTTAAAAGCAAAAGAAAAAGAGGATTTTCATTAATATTGCTGTACTTTCACCTCTCTCCCTTAACCTTTCCAGCCTGTAAAACTCATTCTTCTGTCACAAAGCACCACAATTCACGGAGCATTTCTAAGAGACAGTGGTTGAAATCCTCTCTCTAGGTTGCAACTGTGCTCCCTCGTCCTTTATGGTTACTGTGCAGGGACAATTCCTGCGTTTAATGAAGTGAGAATCTGAACCCTCCATACACAACACTGCTTCAGCCTGGGCTGTGCACACTCACATTTTATGCCCATCACCCAGACAACCTTCTTGATAAATCTGGCTACATGAGTCAATGATCATTGAATATGCCCAGCTGTTGAGATGACTTATACATTTTGCTGTGAAACAATATGTAAAAATGACCCAAAGCAATGAATCCAAGGCTGAGAAGTGGTGATTCACGCTAGAACATGTTCTTTATATCTTCCAGGACTGATGTCTTTGCTTCCTTTTATCTACATTGTGATTCATTTATATGCAATCATATGCTCCATAAATCTTATTAGGTCTCTGAAGTTCATGCAATGTATCCAATCATGGCCTCCAACTTTAAATATTTTTGCTGTTTGTCGTTATGAAACCAGAATTCAAATAGTCTCTTAAGAACACTTAACTTTTAAGAGGAAAATACTTCTTGTGTTATTAGAAGATTATTATTAGAAATATGGTAGCTTTCTTTTATCAGTCTCAAATCTTTTACGAATGTACAACTTTCCTTGCCCACCAAATTTTTATGATTTATTCCATAACAGAAAAAAATTTAAGTTGGACACTGATACACACACACACAAATTTTTGGTATAAATTTAAGGTTACTTCCTATACTAATCTTAAGTGATAGTTGAATTGGTTCATAATTTATATTTATTATTTGTTTCTAGTGAAACTATGATTCCAATTTCATCATTTTGAGAGCAGGAAGATGCTTTTGGGTAGATAGTGTAGATGTCTAACTATCAAGGAAGGAACACTGATAAATGCATCAGAACTGAGAGCAAATCCAATGTACTTCATTAATTTTAGAAATAGATACAGAAATTCAGAATTACTAGGTAATTTAAAACTGCAGTGTAGAAATTCAGGATGAGAGAATGTACTTCATTTAAACAGACAAAATCACAGCGTAGTTCAAGGACACCAGAGGCTCACAAGATGTTATGAAAAGAGGACCTGTGAACACACTACTTTGTTGAATCAGCTCCTAGATCACTTTCTGTGACATGAACAGGCTACGTAGTTTTGAATAGAATGCATTCATGGCCTCTGATAAGTGTGTTGGATGCATCCTCTGTTTCAAATGCATTTTAAATGATCAAAGTGAAGTTTTTCCCTCTGACTGGCAGGACTTCACCTGCCCTCAGCTGGGTGACTCTGATGTCTCTGTACAAGTCACCTGAGTTCCTCCACTGTTTTCGCTTCTGCTGAGCTGCTCTGTTACGGCTCCTGCACATTCACTGCAGTTTATCTTTCTCTCTTCACCCAGAGATTGTAAGCTTCGGGACTGGACTTCAGTTTACAGGACAAAGACAAAACGAACCTGGCTCCTTGTTGCTACCATGTTGGTGCTGTGTGATGAGGGAGCTGGCCAGGAAGTACCCTGTGGCTTTCCTCCAAACAAAGGCCAGACTGAATGCTGCAAAGATCACTCGTGGTCAACACTGGGCTTTGCACCGGAAGTGAAAATGACATACCTGAGCTGCTAGAATCCCCGAATACAGAGTCCCAGTCACACTTGGAATGCCAGGCTAACATTTATACTCTAATGGTATTAGATATTTTCCAAAAAAACCCAGTCACTTCTGGTTTTTGTTAAGCTGCATAGAATGAAAAAGCACAGTGCTGGAGAGGGTGTGAGAAAAGCCGCTAGAAAGCAAGATGAGCAAAGCATGTTCCCTCATGAAAAGCAGAAATAAAGTGAGCCCCCTGCACACCTGAGAGCTTCGTGACACTAAGGAGTTACAAAGAACGCTTCCTTTCTTTTGCAATAAAATGATAAATAATGACTTCTGAAATTAAACGTGAGAACATGCTAGAAGACACAGTTGGTTTTTCCAGAGAAATGTATCAGTAAGAATGCTTTACAAAAGGACATCAGTGGCAACTATAGACCAAGATACCAAAATTCAGGCAGCAAGAAAGTTCAAAGGGAGAGTTAGAACCAGTCAGCCCAAATTTCTGAACAACTGAACAAGAACCATTTCAAGGGCTATAAAATCTGAAAGGAAGATAGAAAGTGGTGGGGAGTACAAATTGAAGGTCCTTTTTCAAAAGTGTTTCTTTGGAGAAAAATATATTCTGTATTCACCCCAGGGCAAGATTAGGGGTTCTGTTTTTCTCACTTTCAAATCTAGAAAAACTACTAGTGGCTCAACCCTGCATTTGGTGGTGCAGTGGACTGGGGCCTGACCCACACGTGACGGATCCAAGACATGGGAGACAAGCATTTCCTCCAGCAGCAGCTGAGAGACATGGATTACTTGGGATCCTTTTGCATTCAGAAGTCGAGGGCCAGGAGAGCACAGGGTAAGTGGTGGGTGGGACAGAGCCCATGGAGAGCGTTAGTTTGTGCAGGTGCAGAAAGGGGCTAAGAAGAGTGATGAGGATTGTGATGGAGGGGAAAGTGGCTCCAGAGGCTAGAATTGAGAGGAAGGATGGTGCGAGGGATCCATCAAGGGCGCCTCAGGAAGAAAGCAGAAAAGCTGCTCTTGTACCCTTGAGGGATCATCAGCTTTACTGTTTCCAGGCTGGGAGCAGAGGGAGTTGCCTCATGACGGGACCAGTCAGAACAGAACATTCCGCGCCCTCTGTCTGAAGTGAACGGTCCGTTAGGGGTGGAGGTGCATGAGAATAAGGGAAGGAGTGAGGAGTCAAGCGTTCCCGCACGCCCAAGGATGGAAGAGGGGCGTCTACGGAGACTGTGCTTGTACCTCAAAGTTACAACAGGGCTTTTACTACTCGAGAGCGAGCAGGAAAGTATGCCATGCCCTGGAGCGGGTTAACTAAAGACAAAAAATAAAATTAGCTTCTAACTACATTCTTGAAGTTGTGCTTGTGTCTTATAGCAGGCACCATGAGCTTTAGTGGTTAACTAATTAAGTGATTGTTTAAGTAGCATTCAGTAATTTCATGTTTTATATCACACAGGCAATTGTGATTCAATTAGTCATGTGATTTTGCAATACAGATTAAATCCAGATGAGCACAAGCATTTGACAAAGCATGAGTGTGTTCGTTGGTCTCTAATTTGCTTCTTTCAACTCGGAGCCCAGGAGCCCGGGTGAGAGTGCTGCCCTCTGAGGCTGCCTCCTACTGCTCTGTCTTCTCTGGATTTCATAGGTGAGAGGAAGAGGAAAATTTTTCTTGTTTTCCTCAAATAATTAAAGCTAAAATATAGTTTATATAAGTGAAATTCAGGAACTCTAGGTGTGTAGTTTGTTTTGACAAAAACAAGCAAAGAAGAAACTAATCTGATCCTGGCTATGTATACCAGCCCATTTTGTCCCATCTCATTCAGTTTTTGGATTTGTTGTTTTCCTTACCAGTTTCTCCCAGAATTCCTTGTATTTGCATCTGCAAGCAAAATAATATAGCAATTAGCTAATTAGCAAATGTGTGCCATCTTAATATATAGGACAGTATTTACTTGTCAACATGAGTGCAGGTATTGGATATGGCTAGCCTGTCTGTTTCTCTCTGACTCTGTGGAGAATGTTAGTGGTGTATGTCAAACTGAAACCTTGCTGCTTTATTATGGCAGAAACTTCTTTATTAGAACTGAAGTATAAATAAGTCCTCTTCCATTAGGCAAAGATGTCAGGGTTACAACAAATTCTGCTTGGTGGAAACTATAACAGTAAGTCTAATTTATTTTAAGTCAGCATTCACTTGGCACTCTTTAATAATGAAGATTTAATTAATGATAGACTATTAATTATTTTTGAGAAGGCCTGAAGTAGATGGTGCATGGGTGCTAAGTTGCTTCAGTCAAGTCAGACTCTTTGCGACCCTATAGACTGTAGTATTCCATGTTCCTCTGTTCATGGGATTCTTCAGGCAAGAATACTGCAGTGATGTTGCCATTTCCTCCTCCAAGGGATCTTCCCGACCCAGGGATCAAACCTGAGTCTCTTATGTCTCCTGCATTGGCAGGTGGGTTCTTTACCACTAGTGCCACCTAGGAAGCTTTATAAAGACCCAGAAAATTTTAAGCAGACCCTACTTGTTTAAATACTTAATGTTGGTCTATTTCATTTTTATTTTTTCCTACATCTCGCTCAGGGAGGGAGAGGTGTTGAGATGGAGTATGAGCAGATGTTCTTGGTGGAAGGGACCTGATTACACTTGAGGTGAATAGTAACAGGTGGATTAAGCAACAAGCCTCAAGGGAAGGAACAGATCCTAAAGTGATGGGATAGAGTCCAACAGTAGAGAAGACAGCAGGGTGACTGTTGTTTATGAGGTTCGAACTGCTGAATCCCAAGCACATAAAGTAATTTGGAATACAGAGTGTGTGTAAACAATAATGTATTTCTATTTTCATTTCCATCATAGTAGTATTTCTTCACACGTTTTTTCCCAAAAGTTCAGGTATTTTAAAGCCTCTTTTAGTAAAACAGGAGTGAGTGAGGAGTGGGTAAGGCACATTTTCCTGATGGTGGTAGATGAAATTATTATAAGAGATGGCAGAGGATATAAAAAAATCAACATAGAATTCCATAGACTTAGATGCCTTCCCCCTGAAATAAAGGAAACTAATGATTGAAGAATATGCTCAATTAAATTCCTTGAAAGGAACAAAAGTAATAAATCAGATCACACAAACTCTTCTCTGAGGATAAATGGATAAGAACACAGACTGTAGGATCCCACTCAGACAAAGTTGAATACATGTGTCATTGTTTAGGAGATGAGCTATTAATTCATTGGAGCAGGAAAGTTTGCTGATGGGTAATGGTTGTGTGAAAAACCCTCTGTGATGCTAGAATATTTTTTATCTTAGAATATTACACCTGTGTAGCTAGGTAATGATTATGAAGTGTATTTGTACACAAAATTCATCAAGCATACTGTGTGTACATTGCTGTAAGTATGTTAGAGTATAATACATATTTTTAAAAGGGTAGAGAAACAACAAATGCTATATTTTCCATACACAAAAACAAGGGAAATGTGTTATCTAACATTTTACACAAAATCAGAGACTTAAACTTGAAAGTCAAAGCTTTAAATAGTTAGAAGAAAATGTATAAAATCCTCTTATAATCTCAAGGGAAAGAGGCTATATTATGCTACAAAATGGCAAAATATATTTGCAATATTTTACAATCAATTAATATTCAGAATATATACAATTCCTAAAAACAAAGAAAAGTAACCACTGTTAAAATGGATGATAAACACTTTTCAGCAAAAGAAATAACATTATCATATAAACATATGAAGACCTTAATTTTATCCAGGCAAGTGAAGTTACAAACAGTGTAACTGTTTTATGACCAATATTTTGGCAAAAATTAGAAAGTATGATAGGTATGTTAAGTATAAAAACCAGTTTAGATAACAATTTGAGCTACTTTTTACAGCATGTTAAAAAAATGTTCCTCAGACTATTCTTTGTAAACACCAAGAATGGAGAAGTCAATATAAATTGCTAGTCCAGTGTATAAATAATTTATGATACTGTTGCCAAAAGGAATTGTAAAGAGAAATGAACATTGCATAGAAGAAAAATAAACAAAGTAAAGTTGCAGAATAACCATACAGGTAATTAAGCATCATGGTATTTAAACAAAAATGAGAGCTACAGAAAGTTACATCCAATATGACATTATTTACTTAATGCTCAAATATAAGCTAAAGTGAAACATGTATGCTTTGGAAGATATACATAGATGATTGAGATGTTTTTGAACAAGGCAAGGAGATGATAAACATAAAATCAAGACAGAGTACCTTGCAAGAAAATAATGAAACCTGAAGTAGAGAAGATATAAGTAGATAGAAACCTTCTAATTCTTCAACTGATAGTGACTCAGTACAGGCTTATTTCATTTTAGATACATGATGATGGATAGATGGATAGACAGGTGATAGAAAAATATTACCCACATCTATCTTTCTATTACACATTGTGAGTGTGTACCTGCGTATGTGTCCTGTGTATACAGGCTTCCCAAGTGGCTCGGTGGTAAAGATTCCACCTGCCAGTGAAGACGAGGCTTTGATATCTGGGTTGGGAAGATCCTCTGGAGAAGAGAATGGCAATCCAGTCCAGTATTCTTGCCTGGAGAATCCCATGGACAGCGGAGTCTGGCAGGCTACAGCCCATGGGGGCGCACAAAGAATCAGATGTGACTTAGCGACTAAACAACAACTACACAATTCTGAAGAAGTATGTGTGCATGTTATAAAGGAAAATATCATGTATAAAAATTGTTTCTATGTATCAACTTGGCAAAATGATTTCTCAGAAGATCTCTTCCTAATCAGATTGCCTTTTAAAAAGAGGAGGAGAGACATCTGGAAGCACGGAACAAGAGCAGAGAACCAGAGTTTTGTGCTAAAGCATTATTTCACTGTGAAGGAAGAGGTTTATCATGAGGATGGACCAGGCTCAGTTTCACACACTGGCTTCATTTTATTTTCCTTTTCTGGTCAGAGAGAGGAAAAGCCCAAGAGCAGACCCTGGCGGGATGCTTCCTCCAGTCTGTTAGTCTCCCCTCAGCTTGTGGGAGATATGGGGGTCCCAGGTGAGCAGGAGCATGGGCTCAGGTGCACAGGAAGAGACTACCTGCTGGAAAGGCTGGGGTTTGCAGCGCGGGTGAAGCCAGCTCACAGACAGCAGTGGTTCCAAGGTCTAAGAAAAAAACAAGGCAGCTTGAGGCCATCATCCTTCAAGCTCCTAAAGCACTGGGGCTTCTCACTGCTGAAGGACAGGCAGCCTGGCACTCATAGTCCTGAAGTAAGAAGCTGCAGTAAAATTTTAACCAGGCTGAAGATATCCTGTGGGCTTAATTTTAATTTTAAATGGAATTGACACAAATTTGCATTTGCCAATTTTGATGTCTTTTATGACTCTGGCTTGGGTCATCAAGTAAGAAATTTCCTCTGAAATTCTAAAGAACTTTGTGTTATATATTATATGATATGAAGAAACAGGCAGACTATTAAAACTCATTTAGAACTGGCTATATATTTTGTGAAAGGTTATAGAACTGCTAATGCTCTGGAATGACTAGTATAGCACACAGAAACGTCACTGTGTGTCGGAAAACGTGAACTGAGTCCTCAGTTTCATGGACGTGGTCAGGGCTTAACCCACCCTAAGTGAGAGTGGTTTTTCTACCTTACACATGATTTTTCTCTGTTCAAATTACTTATCTGAGGAGCCAGGCAGCTCAGGTGCTGTTGTTCACTCATGTCTGACTCTTTGTGACCCCATGGACTGTGGCACACCAGGCTTCCCTGTTCTTCCCTATGGACAGCGCAGCTCGGGTGTAAGGAGAATAAACAGACAGTCCTGGACTTTCCGGAGAAATGACATCAGTATTCAGTCATTCATTTGGTCAGTGTCGTCATTCAAGTTTTACAAACTATATGTTGGTGGCTCAGATGGTAAAGAATTCACCTGCTAATGCAGGAGACTCCAGGACACCCAGGTTCGATCCCTGGGTCAGGAAGATCCTCTGAAGAAAGGAATGACAACTCACTTTAGTATTCTTGGCTGGGAAATCCCATGGACAGAGGAGCCTGGCAGGCTATAGTCCATGGGGTTGCAAAGAGTCAGACACAACTGAACAACTAACTTTCACTTTCATTAGAATGAGATTTAACAAGGTCAAGTAAGAAAAAGAAGCAACATCTATTTCTAACAGTGTCTCAGAGGGAAAGGTATGAGGTGTCGGAAGACAGTGACCCATGAACACGCTTTCTGGGTGCCATGCTGCATATGTGCTGAGGAGAAGGGCAGAGGCCGGGCTCCCTGGGGGACAGAAGCCTGAGAGCAGGACCAGGGGCTTGGGCTGCCTCACCTACGTTGTGAGGAAACACACACTCCACAAAACCAGAGGATGGAAAGGATGGCCAACATGCGGGGTGGGCTGTCTACCCAAACAGAAGGTTTTAGGACAGGAAAAGATATGGAGGGTGAAACAAGGGAGGACCCAGGGTGGAAGATCTGAGAACTTTCGTGAGAATGTGTGTGTGTGTGTAGAAACCACCAGGTACCCACCTGTGCCAGAATAAAGGAAATGTTTGACCAGTGGTCTATCAGCCTGGAGGCACTCTGGAACCTTCTGGAGATAGCCCTCAGCACTGATGACTTGTTCCTAGAGGACCAGGGCAGAGATCAGGTGGACTAATTACCCACCGTCCCTTAGGTGCCCTTGTTGAGTTGACAAATGCAAACATTGCTGGAAGGTGAATCTGTACACGAAATAAACCACCTGCACGTCTGTGATCTTACCCTTAGGACTGTTCTCAGAATCAGACACCAGCCCAGCACTCCCTCCAGAAGAAAACTAAATAACAGAGAAAAACACATCCAAACAAATAATAAAATTGTCAAATAGAAACAGTAAATCAAAATCTAGATATGATGCAGCAGTAACACATGTGGCTGTGGTCTTTGGTAACATCACACATACACAGAACTAGGAATTTACTTTTTCATTAATTTCAGTATTTTTAGGTACTCCTGACACCATGTAAGGGTCATTGCCCCGTATTTTGTTATTATGGAGAATGTGGTGAGTCTTTTGAATTGCTAAACAAAATAGATTCCCATGCAGAAACTAGATAAATTAGGATTGCTTAATGTACTTTCAAGTAGGGAAAGTTTGTTCTTGATATTATAGCAATATGATGTGCAAAAGAGTAAATTAAGAGAAAACTCTTTTTCTCCAACTTTCAAAAGAAAAAAACAAGGTTGGGGTATTCTCGGCTTTATCACCATGGGTTGCTGTGTTAATCTGATTGGACCAGGGTGTATGCAGACGTAGATAAAACTCTGAAGAGCGATGGCTGAATACAGCAAGGGCACGCTTCTGATTCAAGTGATGGTCTGAGTGGGTCAGAGAAGTTGTCCCCTGCAGGGGACTGTTGATGCTTCTTTTCTGCAAGCCTTCATCTCAGAGGGTTCTGGTCCCATTGCACAGACCTGCAGCAGAGCACATGTGGTGCACACCCACGTCTAACAGCCTTTTCTGAAGGGAACACACACCTCACTGCTCACCGCCTAGGGTCTAAGGCCTGAACCTAAATGTAAGAAATGTGAGAAAACAGAAGGATCACAGGAGCATTTTCTCCAGAAAATATTGAACTTCATCTCCCTCTTCAGTTGGACATACAATTAGCAATAAGATGTTTTCATGACAAAATTAGTTTTTCCCATATTATTTTCTTAAGAATGACTTTTGTATCAATCTGTTTTCACAAGGTGACATCTGAAAGAGTAATCTGGTTTTTAGTTGTGTGTATATATGTGAATTTCATATTATTATTAAATTATACACATGTGCATGCATGCTTAGTCACTGAGTTGTGTACAACTCTTGGATTTTCCAGTCAAGAATACTGGAGTAGGTTGCCATGCCCTCCCCCAGGGGAAGATCTCAAATTATACACACACACATTCCATATTCATGAATGGAATGTACTCAGATGTAAATGTAAGTTAAAAAGTAGAAGGAAAATAAAACATAATTTCAACTTGACTTCTTTAATTGATTTCAAAACCCAAAAGCTTTTCTAAAAATGTAATTCTAGTTTTAAGGTTAAAGCTCTATAATTTATTGAGAAATTGGTTTTAGGGCAAATGAATAACTATTAAGGTCAAATTTTTGGGGTTTTATTTTGTTATTTATTTTATTCTTAATTTAAAATTATTTGTATAATTTAACACAATCAACATGTATTTTCCAAAAGTAGTTATAATTTGACATTTTACACTTAGAAGCCTAAGTAATATATACCACCTAGCATTATATGATTCATTTTATTCTGTGATGAAATATTTGTTTAAGGTAATGCTTACATATTGGTATTTATTAAATTAATCCATACTATTTAGTCACAGTTATCAATTCATTTGAAATTGTCTTTATTTAAAATATTCTATTTCAACAGAATAAATTTTTATTCATTCACTATTACAACTTATGTATCTTTATAATGTTTTAAAGTATACAGACTGATATAATAACTTATTTTAATAGCTAGAATGTTTTGCATATTAAAACATTGTTAAAGATGTGGCTAATTAATACATTTGCAGTATGCATATCAGTCATGCATTCAGGGTTTTTAAAAGTCTAGTTCCTAATTTCACAACTTGCCCCTATCATACACAAAATTGTTTTTGGCACGATCTTTTCTTCTGTGTGTCTCCAATTGCTCACAATGTTTTTAGCTCCATGAGTCTAATAACTTGTACTTTTAATTCATAAGTCTCCACTGTGTGCTCCATATGAGACTTTTGTGTTGTGAAGCAAGTGTTCATCACTCTCCTGAGCATCGGTTTCTTCCGGTAGGTGAGATTTGGGAAGAACTAAAACAATTATTTGGTTTCTCCAGGTGTTCTGTTTCCCTCCTGTGATCATCGATCCAGAGAAGGAAATGGCTGTGTGTTTGGCAAAGTAAAAACCTATTTGGATGTTCTGTTTCTGTTCAGGTAATTACACAGTAGCGAGAGACCACAGACTACCTGAATTGATATTAGATAGTTCTTTTCATATTATTAACATGAGTATTCTCTTCTGTTAGAAGATAGAGCAATCCTATAATTCCAGCAGGGCAAACCTAGCCTGTTTATTAGAATTCTTCTCTACTTTGTTCACAAGGATTCTTTCAAGTTAGATCTCTATAAACAATTACCATGCCAAAAGGGACTTTTGAGACTTTAAACCTGCAGAAAGTATCAGATAGTCCGTGCATGCCTTGGTGGGGAGTATGTGCAAGGCCTAGTTCCCATCAAGCATCTGTATATTAAAATATAAGATGTCAAACACCTGGACACTTGGAAACATCAGAGAATACAAATTTTTTTCAATGTGCCAAGAGAGCAGATCATGAAGAATTGTATGACAATAACTCAAAGAGAACAAGACGGGGGGGAGGGGTGGTGGGTGGCGGGGGAGAGAGAGAGAAAGAGAGGCGGGATGCTCTAGAACATTCTGCAGAACTCTAGATTTCACTGCCTGTCATTGCATAAGGTTCTCAGAGGTTGACTCATAGCAGCATCTGTGAGAAGAGCAACAGGATCAGAGGGCCAGGCTTGCAGGAGGACCAGGGCCCCTGGATGTTTATATCTTCAGACTCCTGAGGTGACTCTGAGACATATACAGCTTGAACTACTGAACTATCTTGCATGGTACAAGAGTGACAAATACAGTAAGGTCACAGTCTTACGATAAAGACAGCCCTCTCAACAAGTCCATGGACTAAAGCAGGACAGAGCCGTCCTGCTGAGATCTACAGGCTGAAGGTGGACAAGACGCATGGCCCTGGCCTGCAGATGAGTTAGCAGGTGTTGCAGAGGAAAAGTTAAAATTTTACATAACCTCCTGATCGTTCTGCCTCTGTAACTCAGCTTGTTCCTTGCAAAGTCTGGATCACGTAGGTCACGTAGTCTCACAAAGTGGGGGCTTACTACACTAGGAACTGGAGCTTATCTCACTCACCCTTGTCCTGCTGTTTGCAATTGCCCAGCCCCTGCAAACCTGGTTAATCATGCCTGTCCATGCAAAGGTCAGGCATCCCCTTCCCATCTTGACTGCTGTTCCCATGCGTGTGAAACTCCTAGTATAAACCAGCCTATTTGCAGCTAGTGTTGCCCACTACAGTCTGTCTATAAATATTCTGTAACCCCTTTGTTCGGGGCTCAGAGCTTGGAGGGTTAACTCCTCTGGGCCCACCGGCGTAATAAACCTGAGTTCTCCAACTCTCCGAGTGTGGTGCTTGGTTTCTCAATTACTGGTTTCTGCAACAGTGTCACCCTTTTCTCCATGAAGCTTTGCAGCTTCATTGCTCGAAGTCTGATTCTCACAGGTTCTGTGAAAGTCTCTAGGGTATAAATGTTAGCTTGGCTCCAGCAGTTAGACAGAGGATCACTCCCAGGAGGGAGCGGGCGTGGAGGTAGGCTGTCTGGATCCTGTTCATGATGGACCTGTCCTCAGAGCTGCTGGGAGCGTGGGCAGCAGGCGGGCTTGTGTCAGCTGCAGAGTCTGCTCGGCCTGGGGATGGGAGTGTCCCTTCGGTGGCAGCACGCAGAGAACGGGTGGAAGCCGAGTTTAAGAGCTGGAGCAGGGCCATCTCCAGGGTGGCCACGGCTGACAGGAGCTCCAAGGCAGCTCAGCTTCCTACTGCCCCACCTGCTCTCCCTCCTTCCCCTCCAAGGATCCCATTCCAAGGATGCTCCTGAATAAACACCTTACCTGCCAAACACCAACTCAGGGCATCTCTCTATGGTCCTATGGATCTTGGGAGTAGGAAAAGGAGGACATTAAAGGAAAAAAAAAAAAAAGCCTTAATCGATTCCACATATAGACTCTTGTTTGGTTCAGTTTTATTTTGTTTTTAAAGAAAATGTAACTGATAGCCGTGTGGAAGGCAATGTAAGTTTGGAAACAACAGATGACAAACAAAGCAAATTATGGAAACATGAGCTGATGGGAACCTGGAAAGTCACGGCAAAGATGATCAATAAAAAGTCATCAAAGAAAAACAACTGGACTCTGTTAGAATAAAGGAAAGGGAAGATTTTAAAGCTCCCTTTAAATTCCTACGTTGAGAAAAAACAAAAATAACTCTTGTTTCTCTGACGGAAAAATAACAAAGTGAAAACTTTAGGCCAAGATCACTCTTTTAAAATAAATGTATCCATGGGAGGTATACACTCAGAGGTACACACTCCAAAATATTTTACTTTAAGTATATATAATCAAAAAGTTTGAGATGGCTAGTTTAAAGGAGTTTAATTTTTAAAAGAAAATGTAGATTTCTGATCTTACCTTGAAACCTACTACTGAAAAAAATAATAAGCTGCCCTAGGATCCTTACTAAAACACAGTGAAGAAATCACTGCTGAAGAAACTGGGAAATCCTTGTTATCCTGGAAACTGTCTCCTCTTTGCTCTAAATTCTCCATTTTGATGTTCTGTCTCTAAGTAGTTTCTGACTCTTAGCGACCCCATGGACTGCAGCATGCCAGGCTTCTCTGTCCTTCACTGTCTCCCAGAATTTGCTCAAAATCATGCCCATTGATTCCGTGATGTCATCCAACCATCTCATTTTCTGTTCCGCCTTCTCTTGCCCTCTGTCTTTCACAGCATCAGGGTCTTTTCCAATGAAAGTACAGTTGCAGGGAGACCTATTGTTTGTAAATCCGTGCTTCACAAAAGCAGTTAACTTGGAAAAAAAAAGGAGAATAGTAAGCAATAATGAGACCTTGAATCTGCTGTTCTCCTAGGTGGAGGGGCCTGGTGTGAATAGGTCATTATTTTAAACAAGGAGGAAAAATAAAATCAGGAGGAAAAACCTCTTAAACTTATGAAGCCCATTGTTGAGGGAATCTGCCTATGTGGAGACTCAGGAAGCCGAGTATTTACCTTGCTGAAGGCAGCCTCCCTGTGGCACACTGAGAGGGTGTTTGCTCTCTTTTCCAAGAATCTAACATGAAAATGAGCTCATACTTGCAAATATTAGAAAATTTATGATCATTTTGTTTTTTAAAAGCAAAGAGAAATATAGATGTTCTGCTTTTAGAAATATTATAAACAAAACTTAAAAAATTAGAAGGGATAAAGATGATGTTAGAATTGTCTCCAAAACAACTCCTGGACAGTTCAGTGCCTATAGTTTTTCAAAGGAAGTAGGGCCATGCTGGGGTGTTTATTGGGATTTTACTATGTGGTTTGAGGTGTGCCCTCCAGTGCGAGGTGTGGCTGGGAAGAATCACATGGTAAAGACTTGCTGGTTCCTTTAAAAGTTCTGTTAACAAGAACATTAGTTGCAATGTTTTCTTTCCCAGGAACTTACTTACTATTTTTTGGAATGGTAAAGTCATATTAATATAGAGTAGACAAAATTATAGAAGTCTTTGGTTTTCATGGTACAGAAGAATTTTTAAGGTCTAGAACTTACTAATCTTTCAGTCATTCACTCTGTTGACAGGAAATGGTATGCAAATAAAGTTGCATTGCCAATTAACTGGTAAAGAGACAAATAACTAAATGAAGAATCATAGAATTAAACAAGATTCATTGCCAATTTGAAACTATACCCAATACTATGTCACATGAGACAGAGAGTTCTGATAGACAGAATATGTTGGACACACAAGAAGCAACAAGCAAAGACCACTCAAAGACCTCACAGCATGCTGTAGCTGGGGAATCAGCCATGGTCGTCTGTGTCCTGGCAGAGACTTGAAGGTGAGCAGAGGGGGCCGTGAGCTTTGCAAAGGAAAATGGAAAAGCTACAATACCTAAAGTTCTAATTGCACTGAGAGTTGGGAGGAAGTTGGAGAGGGGCCAACCAGAAGGGGAACAGCATCTTTGGTTTTCTCTGTCTGGTCCTTCGTTAAGAACTGGAACCATAAGACAAAAATATAAAGCCACAGTCCTTGACCTTGATGCAGAGGTCATAGGTCAGAGTTCTTTTGTCATGTATGTTCATTACTTATATGTCCAGTCTTCCAATATACTAGAGAGAAAAACAGTTGCTTTAGGACCAAAACCCGAATGTTAAGTTTAATTTTCATCTAGGTGTCCTTGTAGAGATCACTTAACTTTTAGAAATGTAACTATACTAAATCCCCTAGAAGCCATGGAAACAGCATTTTTGCTAAGCAAGAGTTTACTTGTGTCCACTGTTGAAAGTGTGGACTTTCAACAAGTGTCCACTGTTGAAAAGACTAGTTATTTAAACCTACTTTTTATAACCACCTCATATGCACATACAACTAACCATAGTGTTTTCCTTTTGTTTGATATTCTTATATATACATTAATTTAATTTAAAATGAATATTTAAACTCACTCTCTTTTTAAAAAAATACAACAAACCTGATGCCCCTTTGACAAGCACCCTAGTCTAAAAAACATTCTAGAGAAAATAACTCTCATGGAGAATTCATTGCACGTTATTTAGAACTTATTATGTCTTATAGAGAGTTTGACCAGGGATCAAACCCACACCCTCTGCACTAGAAGGTGAAGTCTTAATCGCTGGACTGCCAGGGAAGTCCTGATACTGACACATATCAATTTGTTAAAGCTTTTGTGAGGTGAGATCAATTTTCTTTTTCAGTTTGAAAAGTAGTCCAGAGTGGATCCACAAGGAGGCATGAATTGTTTAAATCAGCCACCGCTGCAATCCTGAGCTACTGGAGTGCCCTGGAGACATATTTCTTGAAGATTAAATTACCTTAGATACAGATAGATCTCTGTTCATCATTTATCTTAAAAGAAAAATTTTATTTCTTTCATTTCTTCTCCTTGAGGGACAGTTGACAGTTGTTTGTAGGAATCCCCAGTCTGACATCAAAACCAAAATGGTAGCTGAAGGACGCTGCCTGAAATCCTTTGATGATTTGGAATATTAATATCGAGGTCTAAGGTTTCAAACTGTAAAATGAATGGGAATGTTTAAACATCAAATTGTATATGGCTTTTCAGAAGTCACAAAAGCACCTCTCGATATTTAATGATTGACAATTCGGGAGACACTGCAGAGAGAAAAGTTTGAGAATAGTATTTTTTATCATTCATTGTGAAAGAAGCTAACTGAAGAGCATAGTTCTTTCATCCTTGCATTTGCTTTTTCAAGTTTACTGAGCACCTGCCGTAGATGCGGGAACTGTGCTAGTGAGGGGAGCCCTCAGCCAGGGTGCTCTGAGGACACGAGTCCCCTAGGCGCTGAGTGTCGCTGATCAGGCAGAGTCCTAGGCCTTTGCAACAGTTATGACAGATCTGGCCAGCTGGGGTCTCAGGTGACTTTAGAAGCTCCTTTTGAGAGCCCGAAATATCAAATGCCACTAGAACGGGACCAGGAGCAGCTAAGCTTAAGTGGAATCTGCTGCAGCCACATCCACGGTCTCAGCCTTCACCCTCGACCTCCACAGGAAAGTCATGCTGAGTTAGGGTACGTGAGATGTTTGCTGAGGCAACTAGTCTCACAATATTCAATGTTTTCCAATCCAGACATAAGCCATGAATTCTTTATTTTGTATTTAGATAGAACATGGATATTAGTTAATGAACTCTTTGCTTCATCCTAGGTGGTGCTAGTGGTAATAATCTGCCTGCCAAAGCAGAAGACTCAGAGGCGCAGGTTTGATCCCTGGGTCAGGAAGATCCCCGGAGGAGGAGGAGGCAACCCCCTCCAGTATTCTTGCCAGGAAATCCCACGGACAGATGAGCCTACTGGGCTACAGTCCGTGGGGTTGCAAAGATTCGGACATGACTGAAAACACACACACACACACACACACACACACACAATCTCTTCAAGAAAATCCACCTTAAAAACTATTTTAAAAAAATGACCCTCTTTTTGTCATTTTATGTATTTTGTTTTCTTATAATTTCTGTTGAATTATTCATAAGTTCCTTATTAATAACTCCCTTAATTTCCTGCAAATGCTTTTTATATAGATAATAGCCCCAGTAAAAAATTTAACAATAAAAACTAAATTAAAATGAGACCTAAGAGGACATTCTAGCTGCTGCTCTGAAATGGTCAGACGTGTCTTCAGAATCCGGTCCCTGCACTTATGTATTTCCCACTAACACAGCACTTTGTATGGACATTTGTCGGCAAGACTTTATCAGATGCTCTGTGATTCTAAACTACTGATTGGCACTGCATCAGGCTGAATGTAGAAAAATATCTGCCCTCCCTCCATGAGCAGGACACAGGAATGAGCCACAGTGACTGTACTCTTGGGAGGCAGCCTGCAGAGATGATGAAGGACTCTTGGGAACTCAGGCTTTATTAGTTTTATTGGTAGCTGATTACTTCAGACAGTTCCAAATGTCTGGTCGTGATAAAGGCCATCACGATTTCCTAGCTTGGTCTCTTTATATGACAGCAGTGTCCTCCCTCTGAAGCCACCACATTCTAGTGCACTGGGATTACTACATCAACACAGAGACTTTGCTGCTGCTGCTGCTAAGTCGCTTCAGTTGTGTCCGACTCTGTGTGACCCCATAGACTGCAGCCCACCAGGCTCTACCTTCCCTGGGATTCTCCAAGCACACTGGAGTGGGTTGCCATGTCCTTCTCCAATGCAGGAAAGTGAAACTTTAAGGGGACACAATTCAGCTCCAAACAGCCTGAAAAAGGGTTTAGAAAAAGCAGGTACAGTGAAGAGAAGAGAAACTCAGAGCATGTGGCCTCATAGTGGTAAGGGGGGTTGGGTGCATCGGAGACCAGGAAATTGAGACACTGATGCTGAGAACAGGGGCCTGAAACAATGCAGGCAGGCCTCATCTCATTCCAGACTGATTTTGAGAATTAATTAGTATGACTCTATCTTTCTTTAGATGTGGGGTGGTGTTGAAGAGAAGTGGCCAGTAAATGAATTATTGGGTCTAGGGCCCACCCACCCCACTCCAACACTCTTGCCTGGAAAATCCCATGGATGGAGGAGCCTGGTAGGCTGCACTCCATAGGCTCGTGAAGAGTAGGACACGACTGAGTGACTTCACTTTCACTTTTCACTTTCCACTTTCATGCATTGGAGAAGGAAATGGCAACCCACTCCAGTGTTCTTGACTGGAGAGTCCCAGGGATGAGAGAGCCTGGTGAGCTGCCGTCTATGGCATCACACAGAATTGGACACGATTGAAGCAACTTAGCAGCAGCAGCAGCAGCAGTGTTCATTAAAAAAAATCACAGGAGATGTGGGAGGATATAGCGATTCCTTGAGGACAAGGCATTAAGAAACAGCAGCTTTAGATTCATTAAACAGCTACTTTGTACTCAGTGAATCAGAACTCTCAGAACCTAAGTACCTTTATTCCTCTGTGGACTATCTGAAAGCTAAGTGGAGACAGACATATCATCATTTAATCGCTTGGTTTTGGCCAGGAAGCTCTTTGTGATAATTTGCTCAACATCTTACGAATATTTCAGTTGAGTAGAAATCAACACAGCAGCTGCTATATGAACATCTCCGAGATACCTGGTTACTGTTTCTTACGGAGTCAGTTGCCTGGAGGAATATGGAACTGTTATCCAAAAGGAAAGCATTATGTTTGTTATTTCCACCACTGTGGAGGATACGCTTCTTCTAGTTATTCACACTGGGTACATTTCTATGAGGAAAAATACCAGGGTGACACTGTTGTTGAAATCACTATGCATTAAGCCTTTAGCATAGAATAAAGTACAACTTACATACCCCAGGTATAAGCTAGAGATGTATGTCCATGTGTGACACTATAAACACTCAGCTCATAGCACAGTTCCTTACTCCATCTCTAGTAATCATGCTTTTAAAAGTAATCTTTCTCTTCTCTGATCCTGAGAGCAAGGGTTTGCAGTTTGATTGTGTCATGGTTGGCATATCGATAAAATATCATGAAACTGTCAGCAGCTGAGTCTATTGAAATTAAGTATAATGACAAAGAAGCAAAACTCTTTTCTTTGCCTCTCCAGGAGATGATAAATGTAATATTTCCCCCCAAAACACTATTTTTTATAGATATTTCAATTCAGTTCAGTTGCTCAGTCGTGTCTGACTCTTTGTGAATCCAAGGACTGCAAAATGCCAGGCTTCCCTGCCATCACCGACTCCAAGAGCTTACTCAAACTCATGTCCATTGAGTCAGTGATGCCATTCAACTATCTCATCCTCTGTTGCCCCATTCTCTTCCTTTTCCAGCATCAAGGTCTTTTCAAATGAGTCAGTTCTTTGCATCAGGAGGCCAAAGAATTGGAATTTCAGCTTCAGTATCAGTCCTTCCAATGAATATTCAGGACTGATTTCCTTTAGGATTAACTGGTTTGATCTCCTTGCAGTCCAAGGGATTCTCAAGAGTCTTCTCCAACATCATAGTTCAAAAGCATTAATTCTTTGGCTCTCAGCTTTCTTTATAGTACAACTTTTCACATCCATACATGACCACTGGAAAAACCATAGCTTTGACTAGACAGATCTTTATTGTCCAAGTATTTTCTCTGC
The DNA here is from genome assembly GCA_917880005.1 of Nanger dama. Classification (NCBI taxonomy): domain Eukaryota; kingdom Metazoa; phylum Chordata; class Mammalia; order Artiodactyla; family Bovidae; genus Nanger; species Nanger dama. Next base: position 5,136,503 of record CAKJTW010000075.1, read on the forward strand.
TTCTTAATATGTTATTTAAGTTGATCATAGCTTTTCTTCCAAGAAGTAAGCATCTTTTAATTTCATGGCTGCAGTTACCATCTGCAGTGATTTTGGAGCCCAAGAAAATAAAGTCTGTCACTGTTTCCATTGTTTCCCCATCTATTTGCCATGAAGGAATGGGACCAGATTCCATACTCTTTGTCTTTTGAATGCTGAGTTTTAAGACAGCTTTTTTCACTCTCCTCTTTCACTTACATCAAGAAGCTCTTCAGTTCTTCTTCGCTTTCTGCCATAAAGGGTGGTGTTACCTGCATAACTGAGGTTATTGATATTTCTCCTAGCAATCTTGATTCCAGCTTGTGCTTCATCCAGCTTGACATTTTGAATGATGTACTCTGCAAATAAGTTAAATAAGCAGGGTGACAATATACAGCCTTGACATACTCCTTTCCCAATTTGGAACCAGTCTATAGTTCTATGTCCACTTCTAACTGTTGCTTCTTGACCTGCATACAGATTTCTCAGGAGTCAGGCAAGGTGGTCTGGTATTCCCATCTCTTGAAGAATTTTTCACAGTTTGTTGTGATCCACACAGAGAAAGGCTTTGGCATAATTAAAAAGCAGAAATAGATGTTTTTCTGTTATTCTCTTGCTTTTTCTATGATCCAGTGGATGTTGGCAATGTGATCTCTGGTTCCTCTGCCTTTTCTAAATCCAGATTGAACATCTGGAAGTTCACGGTTCACGTACTCTTGAAGCCTGGCTTGGAGAATTTTGAGCATCACTTTACTAGCATGTGAGATGAGTGCAATTGTGTGGTAGTTTGGGTATTCTTTGGAATTGCCTTTCTTTCGGATTGTAATGAAAACTGACATTTTCCATTCTCGTGGGGACTGCTGAATTTTCCAAATTTGCTGGCATATTGAGTGCAGCACTTTCACAACATCTTTTCACTTTTAGGATGAAATAGCTCAACTGGAATTCCATCACCTCTACTAGCTTTGTTCATAGTGACACTTCCTAAGGTCCACTTGATTTTGCATTCTAGGATGTCTGGCTCTAAGTGAGTGATCACACCATTGTGATTATCTTGGTCATGCATATCTTTTTGTATAGATTTTCTGTGTATTCTTGCCACCTCTTCTTAATATTTTCTGCTTCTGTTAGGTCCATACCATTTCTGTCCTTTATTGAGCCCATCTTTGCATGAAATGTTCCCTTGGTATCTCTAATTTTCTTAAAGAGATTTCTAGTCTTTCCCATTCTAGTGTTTTCCTTTGTCTTTGCATTGCTCACTGGGGAAGGCTTTCTTACCTCTCCTTGCTATTCTTTGGATCTCTGCATTCAGATGCTTTTCTCCTTTGCCTTTGCCTTCTCTTCTTTTTCTCGGCTATGTGTAAGGCCTCCTCAGACAACCATTTTGCCTTTTTGTATTTCTTTTTCTTGGAGGTGGCTACAGACCTCTGTTCATAGTTCTTCAGGCACTCTGTCTGTGGGATCTAATCCCTTAATCGATTTGTCACTTCCACTTTTAATTGTAAGGGATTTGATTTAGGTCATACTTGAATGGTTTTCCTTACTTTCTTCAATTTAAACCTGAATTTGGCAATAAGGAGTTCATGATCTGAGCCACAGTCAGCTCCTGGTCTTGTTTTTGCTGACTGAATAGAGCTTTTCCATCAGACTGAATTTATCAGTCTGATTTTGGTGTTGATCATCTGCTAATGTCCATGTGTAGAGTCTTCTCTTTTATTGTTGAAAGAGGGTTATGACCAGTGCATTCTCTTGGCAAAATCTGTTAGCCTTTGCCCTGCTTCATTTTGTACTCCAAGGACAAATTTGCCTGTTACTCTAGGTATCTCTTGACTTTCTACTTTGGCATTCTAGTTCCCTATGATGAGAAAGATCTTTTCGGGGTGTTAGTTCTAGAAGGTCTTGTAGGTCTTCATAGAACTATACAACTTCAGATTCTTCAGAATTACTGATTGGAGCATAGAGTTGATTACTGTGATATTGAATGGCTTGCCTTGGAAACGAACAGAGATCATTCTGTTGTTTTTGAGATTCCATTCAAGTTCTGCATTTTGGATGCTTTTTTTTGACTGAGGGCTACTCCATTTTTCTAAGAGATTCTTGCCCACAGTGGTAGATATAAGGGTCATTTGAATTAAATTCACTGATTCTTGTCCATTTTAGCTCACTGATTCCTAAAATGTCGACGTTCACTCTTGCCATCTCCTGTTTGACCACTTCCAATTTGCCTTGATTGATGGACCTAAAATTCCAGGTTCCTATGCAATATTGTTCTTTGCAGCATTGGACTTTACTTTCATCACCAGTCATATCCATAACTGTGTTGTTTTTGCTTTGGCTCTGTCTCTTCATTCTTTCTGGAGTTATTTCTCCACACTTCTCCAGCAGCATATCAGGCACATACTGACCTGGCGAGTTCATTTTTCAGTGTCATATCTTTTGCCTTTTCATACTGTTCATAGATATTTAAGTGCCATGAACTTTAGGCGTGAGACAATTAGTTGTGGATGCTTGTGAGTGTTGTGGAAAGTTAGAACACCTTTATTTATTTATTTTTAATATTATTTTTACTTTATTTTACTTTACAATACTGTATTGGTTTTGCCATACATTGACATGAATCAGCCATGGGTGTATACGAGCTCCCAATCCTGAACCCCCTTCCACCTCCCACCCCATATCATCACCCTGGATCATCCCCATGCACCAGCCCCAAGCATCCTACATCCTGTATCGAACATAGACTGGTGCTTCATTTCTTACATGATAGTATACATGTTTCAATGCCATTCTCCCAAATCATCCCACCCTCTCCCTCTTCCTCAGAGTCCAAAAGTCTGTTCTATACATCTGTGTCTCTTTTGCTGTCTCGCATACAAGGTCATCATTACCATCTTTCTAAATCCCATATATATGTGTCAGTATACTGTATTGGTGTTTTTCTTTCTGGCTTACTTCACTCTGTACAACCGGCTCCAGTTTCATCCATCTCATCAGAACTGATTCAAATGTATTCTTTTTAATGGCTGAGTAATACTCTGTTGAGAACACATTTAAAGGAGGAAATAATTTCCCAAATCTCTTTAAAGGCTAAGCATTAAAATTAAAGAGAATTAATAAAAAGAATTAGCAAAATAAAAAACCATAAATTATATAACTTTACTCTATGACAAACTGTTCTCTCCCCAGAACACAAGAGAAATTCTTGAAAAATAACATTAAACTATCTCAGAACAGTAACTTTAATTCTGAAAACAGGTAATTGAACTTCCTTGTGAACAATCATAATATCAAAACTTAAATGTATGTACCTGAACCATGAGGCTTCCCCAATGGCTCTGCAGGTAAAGCATCAGCCTGTAATGCAGGAGACACAGGAGATGAAGCTTCAATACCTGGATCAGGAAGATCCCCTGGAGTAGGAAATGGCAACTCACTCCAGTGTTCTTGCTGGAGGATCCCATGGACAGAGGAGCCTGGGGGCTATAGTCCACGGAGTTGCAGAGTTGAACACATGAAACTGGTTCTGATTTGGTTGTCAGCAGCCAATCTGTGAGTTCTGGATTATATTTTATTAGATAATGTTAAATGCCACATGATTTATCTGTGAGCTGTCAAAGCCACTGACATAACCAATGATGGAGCAAGAGAAGAGAGAGCTGCAAGGTGGTGGTGATCCATTTGTCTTCCAGACTCGGCTTGCAGATACTGCTCCTATAAGCATTTCCTCTCCAGGCCAGCAACCACTGTCCTGTCCTGGTGGCACCACAGAATTGCCGGGGTGTCCTTGGGTGAACACACTGCATGCGTGCATCCACCTATGCTGTGGACCCTGAAATACACTACTCAGGTTCTTCCCTGCAAAGCAAGTGCCACCCAGCCAGGCAGCACCTCCACAGGACAGCCTCCTGCTCTCAGCCACATGGGAGTCAGCCTGGGGTGCAGGAAGCTGTTCCCTGATCTCCCATTACCCTGAAGAGCACGCACCAGGTGACTCAGGGGGGCAGGGCTCCAGGGCCACTGATCCCAGCACGTCATTCAGATGGGCTGCAGTCGCCACACACTGGCCTGGTGGGCTGGTTGGGCTCTTGTCTGGTGGCCCTGCAGACTGACTCTACCTCTATTTCTCCTTCCACCCTGAGTCCCTTGGCCTTTGACGCCCAGTAGATGCCTTCCAGCCTCAACTCAATTGGGCATCTCCTTCCAGAGAAACCAGCATGCAATCTACATGGCAAATAACCCTTAAAATGCTGAATAGTTGGCTATTTTTTTAAAAGTTAATAATGATATTTGGAAAATCAGTTGAACCAAGGGTAACAACTTACAAAACCATAATAATGGACACATTTATATAGAACATAGTTGATCAACAAGTTATATACATGCTAAGGACTTCCACCTGTTTAGTTGGAGCAGAAGACAAAGTCTGTTAACAGCCCTGCTGCTAAGTCACTTCAGTCATGTCCGACTCTGTGCGACCCCATAGATGGCAGCCCACCAGGCTCCCGTCCCTGGGATTCTCCAGGCAAGAGTACTAGAGTGGATTGCCATTGCCTTCTCCAATGCATGAAAGTGAAAAGTGAAAGTGAAGTCACTCAGTCATGTCTAACTCTTCACGACCCCATGGACTGCAGCCTACCAGGCTCCTCTGTCCATGGGATTTTCCAGGCAAGAGTACTGGAGTGGGGTGCCATCGCCTTCTCCTGTTCCAGGCAGAGTATTTACTTCCCTGGTGGCTCAGTGGTAAAGAATCCACCAGCAATGCAGGAGACACAGGCTTGATCCCTGGGTCAGAAGATCCCCTGGAGAAGGAAATGGCAACTCCCTGTAGTATTCTTGCCTGGGAAATTCCATGGACAGAGAAGCTTGGTGGGCTATAGTCCATGGGGTCACAAACAGCTGGACATGACCGAAGCAATTTAGAACACATGCAGGCATGTACAGAGGCGCCATGAAAGCAACAAGCCATATCATAAACCACACAGAAAATAAGCAGAAACAGCTAGAAAAAGAGGTGGCTGCAAGGAGCCCTCCTGGGGCGGAAACAAGCCTCAGAAAGCGACTTTAAGGATGACTCATGCAAATAATCCCAGACTTAACTGTTGCAGACGGTGCAACAATGTATGTCCCAGAAAATTACTGAAAACAGTAAAGCAATCAGCTGAAAATTAGTGGAGGGTAACAGCTGGTAAATACCAACAGGCAGACAGCTTAACAGAGAGACTGGAGAGAAGGCAGACTGAGAGTCTTGTACATGTTCTCACTCCAGGAAGATATGGGGTCCACTGAAGGGAAGCCACGCAGGGTAGACACCACTGAGCCCACCAGCCATGGCACTGACCAAATAAGCCCTGGAGGAGGAGGCTCAGAATCCAGATAAGAGCACAGATCACCATTGAAATCATGCGTTCTCTTAAAAGTTCAGTCATCAACAAGACGCACAAAGAAACAGAAAATGTACTCCAAAAACAGACAAAAAGCAGGAGAACAAAACTGTTGTAGAAAAAGCACAAAGGCCAGACTCCTCAAGGTCTTCAACACAGCTATCCGCACTATGTTCCAAGAACTGAAGGAAACCAGGTTTATGGAAACAGAGGAAAGCATGATGACAGGGTTCATCAAGAGCATCAGTAAAGACAGAAATCATAAGAAAGAACCAAATAGCAATTCTGTAGCTGAAAAGTGTATCTAAAATTTTTATAGAGTCATAGAGGGAGTCAGCAATAGGTCTTAAAGAAGAGCCAACTTGAAAAGACCTTAATTAAGAAAGATTGAAGCAAGAGGAGAAGGGGGCACCAGAGGATGAGATGGTTAGATAGCATCACTGACTCAATGGAGCTTGAGCAAGCTCCAGGAGATAGCGAAGGACAGGGAAGTCTGGTGTGCTGCAGTCCATGGGGTCACAAAGGGTTGGACACGGCATAGCAATTGAACAAGAACAACTTGGGTAGACATCTTTCCAAAATATATATACACATAGTTAACATACATTTGAAAATGTATTCATCATTAATCATCAATGAAATGCAAGTCAACATCTCAGTGAGATATCGCCTTGGATCAGCCAAGATAACCCCTAATACTGACACCATCACCAATGGCAATGAAAGCAGAATATAACAAGTGTTGGTAAGGATGTGAAGAAACTGGAATGGTTGTAAACTGTTCATGGGAAAGTAAAAGGCTGCAGCTGTTGTAGAAAAGTATGGAGATTCTGTAGACAATTAAAAGTAGAACTACCACTGGATCCAGTAACCCTACTTTCAGGTATTTATCCAAAAGGGATGAAAACAGGACCTCAAGAAGATATTTTCAGATTTGTGTTCACCTGTAGCATTATTCGCAATAGCCAAAGGATAGACAAAAACCTCAGTGTCTGTTGACAGGTAAATGGATAAAATGTAGTATAAGCAAATGGTGGAATGTTATGCAGCATTTAAAAAGAAGGAAATCCTCTTATGTGCTGCTACATGGGTGAACCTGGAGGACATTAGGTTAAGTGAAATTAGCTAGACACAAAAGGTGAATACTGTACGATTGCATGCATGCAAGGAGTCTGAGAGTTCAACCCCTAGAAACTCTGCAGAAAGTCCTACAGTGGTGGTTGCCAGTAAGTAGGAAGAGGGGAGGATGAGAAACTGTTCAATGGGTTTAGTAGTTTTTCAAGATAGAAAAGTTCTTGAGGATTTTGTGCAACAATGTGAGTACATGTATTATTGAACGGTATACTTTAAAATGGGAATCTCTGGGGACTCAGTCGTAAAGAATCTACCTGCAAGGCAGGAAGCTCAGGTTTGATTCCTGGGTCAGGAAGATCCCCTGGAGATCTTGCCTGTGAAATTCCATAGACAGAGGAGCCTGGTGGGCTACAGTCCATGGATCACAAAGAGTTGGACATCACTAGTGACTAAAAACCATTACCATACTTTAAAATGGTTAATGTGATAAATTGCATGTTTTGTGTTTTTAACCCAATTGTAAACAAGACAATCAATCAATAGAGCACATGCTTTGGAAATAAACATGAAGGATACAGAATATTGGGGTTATTTTACAAATCTAGACTCACTGAATTCAAAGGCGTTTATCATAAAGTGCACAGCCTTAAACTAAATCTGTCATTTTTCTTCATGTTGCTCTGTGTATAAATTTCCCTAAACCATCTACTGGTTTTGAACATTGAATGGTGCTCTAAGGCATATATTTTTCTGGGCCTTGATGTTCTTGTTCAGGATTCTGTTGTAAGATAGGTCTTTGTTGAGGCACGTAATAATAGTTCACCATTTCAATAAGGGAGTGGCCTTTCGGGGTTCTCCTAAATCTGAGAAATCTGTTCTGACTTCTGGTCCTGCCTGATATTAAGACACGTATCTTGTTCCAGCCACAGGGTTAAACAAGAAGCCCTACTCGCCTGGCCCCAGCAGCTCTGTTAGAACAGACTGGCAGCATCACACGCTGCACTCCTCATCAAATTTCTATTTTTAATATTTGAGCACATTCCTATCTTTCAAGCTCAGCTCTGATGAATATTTTATTTGATCTAAAATTTTTAGTTATTTCTGCTGTGAGAGTTTTCTAGTTACCCAGAAGAGCCCACGGTGCCAGAAATATGCCTCATTTGAGGGCCTGGTCTTGAAAATTTACTTGCATCCATTTTTCTCACTTTCTTAATTTTTTTCTCACAGCATTCAATTGAAACCCAGGATGTGCAACTCTTGGCAAATAATAAAGATGGATTTGTTTTATACATTTAGAAAAGTAACACAAGAAAGCAGTTCTATATTTGCATATGCAGGATCACCACAACAGAACTGTGGAAAGCTGAAGTAAAAATGAACTTCCATTGAATAAAGTGAACCAAAATCTACTTAATCATAATTCTTGTAGAAAACAACTGGAAAATCTAATAGAGCAGAACTTTTGAGCTTGGATGGAAAAAAAAAAATGAAGTGCACTTCATTTTTTTCTTCATCTCTTTGTTTGCTCTATTTAACCAATAGTAATGTAGCACCCTGCCTGTCAGTTTGCTGTATAATTTCTACACATTAGCTAAATGATGCTGTTTAACACCCCAGTGACAAAACTGAGTCTCAAAGAGCTTCCGCAGCCCCTGATTTGAAATCAGACAGCAGACACAGGATCTGAATCAGTCTGGCCTGTCTGTAGAGTCTGTGTCTTTGACCTCTACTCTGTGTTGTCTCTCATACATGAAACTTTTATCCAGTTTAATTTTTGAATTTTCATCTTTCTCTTGTGAAAGTGCTTTCACTCTTTAGGAAAAAAAATGCGTTATATTTAAGACGGCTTATCTTTGTGCTTTATAACCACATTTTAGTTCTGTTGTAAACAGGAAATGATAACAATGAACTTGATATCTGACAACATTCAAACCTTCAAAGAGACCTGAAAAGAACAGCTTATAAAGCAGCTGTTAGCTTGCCCAAGGTAAAGCTCGTGGAAGTTTAAGATTCTTTCCTGTAAGATTCCTTATAAATGAAATGTGCTAGGGAAATAGGTAGACGCAGTGAAAAACAAATTAGTACTCAAAGTGAAATGTGTAAACATTCAAACAGTCTGATACTTTCAAATGTCTGTGTAATAAGAAGGCTTCATTGACAACTCTGTTGCGAGGTGAGTGTGTGGGCTTGTGTTTAACAAGCAGCACTGCCCACTAGAGTGATGGTGGTTCCACACTGTGCACAGAATTGACACTGATACACTACCAAACAAACACCTTTCTCAGGACAGTTTAATTTGCTCCATCCCTAAGGTTACAAATTAATTGGCAATCATGACACATGGAAGGTGACAAACTGCTATTAAAATGTCAGATATTCTCCTAAAGCAGAAGATTCTTTCAGACAAGTCAAGAAAGAGGGATTTTTTGTAAATGAAAGATCTTTTGTGGCTTAATGAAGGAAAGCATTTTGGTTCAATATGAAAAAATCTGGAACATGATGACAGAAAATAACAATTATTCAGTTACTGAGAAGCAAAAGAATAATTTTAATAAAAATGTTGAGAGGTGTGAAAGTAAAATCTGTTCCTTTGGAAACTATGTAAAAACACTGAGCTTGTATATAAACAAAATGCATTATCACTCTTAAAATTAGTTTGATGCTTGTCATTTTCTCAGAAAAGTCCTACTTTGTAGCTGAGAAAGTGATTGAGCTGTGTTTTCTTTAAAACTAAGCTTTGAAAACTTTTATTTTTTTCTGTGACTTCTATAGTTTTCTTCTGAAATATATCAACTCTTTAAAATCTAGCTGTTTCCCGTCTCTGGGAAAGGGAAGGGAAAATAGTGCTCAGTCTTATTTTATATACATGAATTTATCACATTTGTTTAACACAAAGTTTCCAGATCCATTCGTGTTTCTTCTGACCATGTAAGATATCTTAAAATTGAAATTTCATATTTTTGGCATTATAAATTTTGACATTTTTAACGTGTGCTTTGTGCAAAGAGGCTCTCATGTAAATCAGAAAGTCAAGCCAACTTTTCGTATTTTCTGCTGGGAGGTCCTGGTGAAAACCCAGGGAGAGGATGAAGTGAGAAGGGATCAGGGTCATCTGTGGAAGTTAAGAGATAGTTGACCTCATGCTGATTCTCCAGCAGGGGAATGATTCTGTTCATCTGAGAACTCATACAAGATCTGTTTGCCTTAGAAATGTTGTTAAATTTTTGGCAGCTGAAGCTTCTGTTTCTTGCCTCTCATCCCAAGCATTTGAATATGATGTCAAAGATGGGAGCCAAGATAAATCAGGCATCTTTGGGATAAAATGAGCCAGCTGCCAGGAAGTGGGGGTTGGCAGCAAACTCCTGGGGCTGCCATCCCTTGATAGCCCTCAGCAGTCACTTAGTCATCTGCCGGGGTCCAACCCCGGTGGATCCAGGGTGATTTGAAGGTAGGGACAGAGTCGGCGTCCTTGGGAAAAATACATATTTAGTTACAGATAGAGAGAGAGATTAGAAATGGATAGTGTAGTAGGAAAATTAGTGGAGAAAAAGAGACTGAATAACTTGGATCACATGGAATAGCATCCATGGTCCAGATGGGAATTCAGTCAGAAAAACGGGGAGTAAGAAGGAACGACATGGGGGAGTCAGTCTTTCCAGGAACTGATCCCATTTCTTTATTTTTCTGGTTTTCTTATATACCTTTTGTTACATATAGGGATGAATACAGAGTCACGCGGGGTCAGCAGTCCTGACCTTTATAAAAATCAGGTGCTTTACATAAAAAAAGGTCTTAAGGGTTTTACATCATCTTCAAGCCATTTCTGCCTGCTGACATTTACAACCCTTTCTTTCTGATAACCAAAAACTTATTTTTTCCAAGCGCATTTTTCTTAAACCAGGCACCACCCTCTGAATAAAGTTGCATTCCTATAGGGTGAGGGTGTAGTGAGTTACAATCAAGAAAGGAATTTATTTAACCCAAGGTTATCATCAATTTTAAAGGTTAATACTTATTTCTCCTATATGCTTAAAGGTTAATACGTATTTCTCCTATATGCTAGTTATATTTATTATAAGGGCAGGGAATATGGAGATTTAGCAGCAAACATCAGTCCAACAAATGAAAATCCTTTCACCAATGTTCCTTTTAAGATCTACTTAGTCTTAAGATAGTGATAAAGTTACATTTTTACATAGCAAGGACACAGTGATTTATAACAAAGTACAGTGATCTATAACAAAAAGAGAGAATTCATTAACTCAAAAAGTCTAGTATTGCTAACATCAAAACTACTATATTTCCTTTTCTATATTCCAAATACATTGATTAATATATTCCCAGATACCTAAGGATATGGAGGCCTGGCAGCAATCATTGACTCAATAATGAGAAAAAGCCCTATGCTAATTAAGACTTTCAAAATCCTCCAAACCTCTCCGTGCTGTTTATGGTTGAGAGGTTGTCATACAAGCTAGTCTGTCAGCAGAGGTTTGACCTGAGACATACTTGTCCCACCCAGGGCAGGGAATTAGCAGCAATTATTGACACAACAAATGAAAAACCCTTCACCAATATAATTCCTAATCAACCCACTAATACTATACTAATGATCTTCTAACTTCTCAAAAGAGTCTGTATTTAGAAAGTTTTAAAGCATCCCATGCCTCTCACAGTTGGGGGTTGTAAACAATCACATGCAGCCGGACGAACCTGATCAGGCAGGCCAGAGAAACTTCAGAGTTTGTAAGTTGAAACACTCTTGTCACGCCCAGGAATTTTTATTAACTGGAGCTGCAAGTTAACTCCTTCTCCAAGAGAAATGGTTATGGGGGAGAGCCCCCATAAAGTGAGAGGTGTAGGTGAGAGCACAAGACAGACTCTGGTTTTGGGGTTAGATGCTCGGGAGCAGGGCATTTCCTGAGGCTTGATCACACCTTTGCGTATGCCAAAGCCCCCTTCCTCATGACCTTTCCAAGGGTGGAGTTCCTCATGCTGGCCCCCGCAGTCATCTTCCTGCATCTCCAAGATGGTCCTTTTGTCCAGAGTGGCCACCCACTGCTTCTCTGCAGAAAGGGGAGAGGTCAGCACACAGTGCTCAAGTCCATCGGGATGAAGCAGGGGCACTGAGCTAAAAGTGTTACAGGTTCTGTCAAATCATATTAATGACAGGTGTAACATTTAGCAACACTATGATACGTGGTTGGGAAAGGAACCAGTGGTATTACTTGATGTAATTCAATGAATAGAGTGGTACTAAGGCAGTGGCACCCCACTCCAGTACTCTTGCCTGGAAAATCCCATGGACAGAAGAGCTTGGAAGGCTGCAGTCCATGGAGTTGCTGAGGGTCGAACATGACTGAACGACTTCACTTTCGCTTTTCACTTTCGTGCATTGGAGAGGAAATGGCAACCCACTCCTGTGTTCTTGCCTGGAGAGTCCCAGGGACAGGGGAGCCTAGTGGGCTGCCGTCTCTGGGGTCGCACAGAGTCGGACACGACTGAAGTGACTTAGTAGTGAAAAATGTGGTATTTCTGAAAATACTTCAATAACTATACATTATAAACAATGCTGCAATGAACATTGGGGTACATGTGTCTCTTTCAATTCTGGTTTCCTCAGTGTGTATGCCCAGCAGTGGGATTGCTGGGTCATAAGGCCGTTCTATTTGCAATTTTTAAAGGAATCTCCACATTGTTCTCCATAGTGGCTGTACTAGTTTGCATTCCCACCAACAGTGTAAGAGGGTTCCCTTTTCTCCATACCCTCTCCAGCATTTATTGCTTGTAGACTTTTGGATTGCAGCCATTCTGACTGGTGTGAAATGGTACCTCATTGTGGTCTTGATTTGCATTTCTCTGATAATGAGTGATGTTGAACATCTTTTCATGTGTTTGCTAGCCATCCGTATGTCTTCTTTGGAGAAATGCCTATTTAGTTCTTTGGCCCATTTTTTGATTGGATCGTTTATTTTTCTGGAGTTGAGCTGCATAAGTTGCTTGTATATTTTTGAGATTCGTTGTCCTTCCATTGCTTCATTTGCTATTGTTTTCTCCCATTCAGTTTCCTTTGTTGTGCACAAGCTTTTAATTTTAATTAGATCCCATTTGTTTATTTTTGCTTTTATTTCCAGTATTCTTGGGGGTGGATCATAGAGGATCCTGCTGTGATTTATGTTGGAGAGTGTTTTGCCTATGTTCTCCTCTAGGAGTTTTATAGTTTCTGGTTTTACGTTTAGATCTTTAATCCGTTTTGAGTTTATTTTTGTGTGTGGTGTTAGAAAGTGATCTAGTTTCATTATTTTACAAGTGGTTGACCAGTTTTCCTAACACCACTTGTTAAAGAGATTGTCTTTACTCCATTGTATATTCTTGCCTACTTTGTCAAAGATAAGGTGTCCATAGATGTGTGGATTTATCTCTGGGCTTTCTACTTTGTTCCACTGATCTATATTTCTGTCTTTGTGCAGGACATGGAAACAACCTAGATGTCCATCAGCAGATGAATGGATAAGAAAGCTGTGGTACATATACACAATGGAGTATTACTAAGCCCTTAAAAAGAATAAATTTGAATCAGTTCTAATGAGATGGATGAAACTGGAGCCGATTATACAGAGTGAAGTAAGCCAGAAAGAAAAACACCAATACAGTATACTGACACATATATATGGAATTTAGAAAAATAGTAATGATGACCCTGTATGTAAGACAACAAAAGAGACACAGATGTATAGAATGGACTTTTGGCCTCTGAGGGAGAGGGGAGAGGGTGGGATGATTTGGGAGAATGGCATTGAAACATGTATACTATCATGTAAGAAATGAAGTGCCAGTCTATGCTCGATACAGGATACAGGATACTTGGGGCTGGTGCATGGGATGATCCAGAGAGATGATATGGGTTGGGAGGTGGGAGGGGGTTTCAGGATTGGGAGCTCGTGTACACCTGTGGCTGATTCATGTCAATGTATGGCTAAACCAATGTAGTATTGTAAAGTAGAATAAAGTAAAAAATAAATAAATAAATAAATAAAAGAACTATACATTATTCTTTATATTTCTCAGTATGTATCCTACAAATAAAAGTGACTTTTTTTCATATTAATAATAGAAACAATAAAAAGCTGTAAGTGGCACAAGTCTGGGCTCTGATTTTAGTTTTATTATTTTACCTGTATCTACATCCATTATGGAGAAAAAAAATGGCAACCTATTCCAGTATTCTTCCCTGGGAAATCCCACGGACAGAGGAGCGGGCTATAGTCCAAGGTGTAACAAAGAGTTGGACACGGCCTAGCAACTGAACACATCCAAGCAACTGAACACGTCCATCATAGATAACAGGCAGCATCAGTTAAAAGGCAGAGGTAAAACAGACCGTGACAATGAAGACTACAACAGTGGAATACAACAAATAGCTACTCCTAAAATGGAAGCACCAAGAGTTACTGCATAAAACATTAAATTACTCCCCCAAAACACGAGGAAAATTTCCTGATTTATTGACATTAATTCCCAATAGAAAAAACATTTTACCATGAAATCCAGCACTTCTGCCCTGAGCTATTAACTCAAGAGCATTGAAAACACACAGGTTGAGTGTGTGCAGATTTTAGAAACACACACACACACACACGTGGGCACTACATGTAAGTGAGCATTAGGAAGATGAGCCAGAACTGGAAACAACATAAACGTTCATCAGTAGATGAACCAGAAGGAAAAGTGTGGAAGGGTCACAAAGCGGAATATCACCCAGCAACACAGAGGAACAAACTATTCATACACAAACACATGGGTGAATCTCAGAGTACAGAGCTTAGGGAAAGACATCAGACTCCAAAGAACACAGACCATGGTTCATCTCTCTGAAGCTCTAGAACACGCAAAACTAATGCACAGTGAGAGGAAGCAGATGGGGTTTGGACAGAGGGGAAGAGAAGGGGCTGACTTCAGAGGTACCCGGAACATGCTATGTGATACATGTAAGAAAACACCGTGGGAAGAAAAAGCCACCTCTAGGGACTGTTAGTAAAAGGCCTTTATTGGGCGGTCGCTCTCGGGCAGAACTCCCAGGGACAGGTGAGGAAGGGGACAAAGGGAGTCTGCAAAGCATGAGGGGTGAGGAAGGGGGTTTTTATAGCCAGGGCTGGCATTCAAACCCGATTCTTCCATATAAGGTAGAAAGCGCGGGCTGTAGCAGTGATTGGCGTTTGGGGGGCTCCGTGCCAGCGCCTGATTGGGTCAGGATACAGGGGGCCGGTCCCTGGAAGTTTGGTCCGCCCCGGTTCCTGTTTGGGCGTCAGCCGACTGTCGGGCTTGTTCGGGGCATGTCTGGACATGCTGACCTCTCATCCCGGCCTTTTTGATATAGGAAAAGGGGCGCCGATTCTCTCTGGCTACTTCCTGCTGGACAGGGGCGATGAGGGGGTAGGGGTGCGGCAGGGATGACAGGAGGCGGACGTCTGTTAGGTTGGTCACAAGTCACTTGTCGGAAGCCCTTGGTACTGCTGTCGCAGTACCATCAGTTGGACCGTATTGAGCTGTTGTTTGATAAAGGCCAAAAACCTATTTAGGATACAGGGCCCGAAAGTCAGGAGCAGCAGGAGGATGATGAGTGGTCCCATTAGGGAGGATAGTAGAGTTGTCAGCCAGGGGGAGCTCTGGAACCAGGACTCGAACCAGCCCTCCTGTGCCTCCCGTTCTCTCTTTCTGCGTTTGAGTCCTTCTCTTACCTTGGCCATGGATTCCCTCACCACCCCGTATGGTCAGCGTAAAAGCAACATTCTTCCTTGAGGGCTGCACAGAGGCCCCCTTGTCGTAGGCCCCAAGGGAATAGCACCACAGGAGTAGAGCGCAGATGGCTAGGTAAGCAAGGGCCAGCGACAGCCGATGTGCAGATGACCAGTCTTGGGGAGCTGTGGCCGCCAATCCAATGGCAAAGAGTATGGCCAGAACTGTGATTGCCAGTAGCCACGGCGGATGGTACCAGGCAAACATCAGATAGGGACGTGTTTGTTCCTGGTGGAAGACGGTGCCTTGATTATTTTAAGATTGGCGAAAGAGGGGTTTGGGTAATGGTTATTCCGGGATCGGGGGAAGGGGGGTCCGGCTGATGGTTAGCTTGGTTGGGCCAGTAAGGACAGAGCGGTAGGATCCTCTCCCTTCTGGGTCAGGTTTGGGGAAACCTGAGGGTGCAGGCTTAAGTCGGGTCAGGTGATACCAGGGGTCGTGTCCCAGGAGTTTAGCTGCCGTAGGAGTGGTGAGGATTACCATGTGGGGTCCCGTCCAGCGGGGTTGTAGCGGGCGAGGGTTGAGAGTTTTTAGCAGTACCTGATCTCCTGGGGCCAAAGGCCGGATCGGCTCTTTGTCGATCCCGCCGGTTGCGGCAAGGCGCGGTCAGCGTGTTCCCTCAGCAAGGATCGTAGGAGGGAAAAGAGAGGGAGGTACCCCGCGAGTGGAGGAGTCTCTCTCTCCGGGAGGTAAGTTAGGAGAAATGGCCTTCCGTAAAGCAGCTCGAAGGGGGTCAAACCTGTCTTTGAGTGAGGCGTGGTGCGCACACGGGTGAGCGCCAGAGGAAGGAGGTCGACCCAGGACAGTCGCAATTCTAAAGCAAGTTTGGTCAGGTGTGTCTTGATGATTCCATTCACTCTCTCTACCTTGCCCGACGATTGAGGCCGATGAGGAATGTGGAGATGCCAGGCGATGCCCAAGGTCGCAGCCACCTGTTGGGGAGATCTGTGAGATGAATGCAGGCCCATTGTCAGACTGAAGGGAGTTAGGTAACCCAAATCTGGGAATGAGATGGGTTGTTAAGACCTCTGCCACCACCGCCGTGGTTTCTCGGGCAGTGGGGAAGGCCTCAACCCAACCTGAGAAAGTGTCCACTAAGACCAGCAGATAGCGGTGACTTCGATGTCTAGGCATGTGAGTGAAGTCTATCTGCCAGTCCTGCCCAGGCAAGTGTCCCCTGAGTTGGTGTGTGGTCTGAGGGGGCCTAAGTCCTCCCTGAGGAGAGGTGGAGGCGCATGTCAAGCAAGACCGATGAACCTCGTATACCGCACACCTAAGATGCCAGGGGGCAAAGATGGGACCAAGGAAAGAAAGGAGGGCCCTAGGTCCGATGTGCAGAGTGTTATGGATTTGGGATATGATGTCCTTTGCCTGGTGCTCAGGGAGCACCGGCTTATCGTAATACAGTATCCATCCTGATGAATGCTTCCGAGTCCCCTCCTGCACCAGTAATATCTGGGCTTTGTCATCAGCGTATTTGGGTATAAGTGTCGACCTTAAGATCAACACGGATTTGGGGGTTCCTGCAGAGCAACCTGTCGAGCTACTTGGTCAGCCATGTTGTTGCCCAAGGCAACTGAGTCATGAGTGCTCTGATGTCCTTTACAGTGTATGATAGCCACTTCTATGGGTAAGGATAAGGCGTCTAACAATCGAGTAATGTGGGATGCATTGCAGATGGGGGATCCCTTAGTGGTCAGGAAGCCCCGCTCTTTCCAGATTGCAGCGTGGGAATGGGCAATCAAGAAAGCATATTTAGAATCGGTGTAGATGTTGGCCCTCTTTCCTTTGCCAAATGTAAGGCTCTAGTTAAGGCTGTTAATTCTGCCTTTTGGGAGGTCGTCCCTGGAGCCAGGGGCTGGGCCTCTAGGACTCCTCGAGTGGTAACCACAGCATAGGCCGCCCTCCCGGATCCCATCAGAGTCTTGTTTCGAACTTCCATCCACAAACAGAGTCAAATCGGGGTTTTGTAAGGGCTTGGTGAATAAATTGTGAGGCGGCTGCATGAGGGACTCCGAGGACCTCAAAACATGAATGAGCGGATGGTTCCATAAGAGGAAGAGAAGGTAGTGACGAGAGAGGATTTAGTTGCGGAGAACGATCTAGAGAAACTTGTGGGTTATCTAGGAACACCAGATGGAACTGCTGGAGCTTAGAAGCACTGAGATCAGAAAGATACCTGGAAGCTAAAAGGTCATTTAGGCGATGAGGTGAAAAAATGGTCAGAGGTTGACCGTGGATCAGCTTTTGCATCTGCGTACAGCGTGGCCGCTGCCGCTAGTGCTCGCAGACAGGGAAACCATCCCCTGGCTGTGGGGTCCAGCTGTTTAGACACGTAAGCAACAGGCAGCAGCTCAGGGCCCACTGGTTGCATCAGGGCTCCGAAAGCTATTCCCCCCTTTTCATCTGTATATAGATGGTGTGGATAGTTTGGGTTTGGGAGAAAGAGAGGAGGCGAATCCAGTAAAGTGGAGCGTAACGCATGAAAGGCCTGAGCTACTTCGGCAGGGGGAAGATAGTGGTCCTGTGGGAGTCTCTTTAGCTGCAGCATACAGAGGCTTGGCCAGCGTGGCGTAATTTGGGACCCAGTGTCGGAAAAATCTGGTCAGTCCTAAGAAAGATAATATCTGGTCTCCGTTAGTTGGAGGGTTAAGGGACCGGAGGAGGCTACACCGGTCTGCTGTCAGGGCCTTAGTTGTGGGAGTAATTTGAAGGCCTAAATAGACCACAGAGGTCTGAGTCAGTTGAGCCTTGGATTGTGAGGCTCTGTAGCCCTGAGAACTGAGGAAATTAAGAAGAGTCGCAGTGTGTTGTCTAGAAGTCTCTTCCGAGGGGCTACAAAGGAGTAAGTCATCTATGTATTGGAGGAGAGTGCTAGGGTGAAGTGAACATCTGGCCAGGTCTCGAAACAGGGCTTGCCCAAAGTAATGGGGGCTGTCTCTGAACCCCTGAGGAAGTACCGTCCAGGTAAGCTGTGTGGTCAGCCGAGTGTCGGGGTCAGTCCAGGTGAAAGCAAAAAGGAACTGACAGTCTGGGTGGAGTGGGATGGTAAAGAAGGCATCTTTAAGATCAATAACAGTAAAGTGAGAGGTTTTGGGAGGAATGGAGGAGAGGAGAGTGTAAGGGTTAGGGACAAGCGGATGGGCGGGGACCACCGCCGCGTTAATCAGGCGGAGGTCTTATACCAGCCGGTAGTCGCCTGAGGCCTTCCGGACAGGAAGGATGGGCGTGTTACAGGGGGAGGTCGTAGGGATTAGGAGACCCTGTCCCAGGAGTCGGTCAATGACGGGCTTCAGTCCCCTAAGGCTACGAGCAGACAAAGGAAATTGGGGTCTAGCCGGGAAGCAGGCGGGGTCCCTTAGCCGGATGAGGACTGGAGGGTGGTGCCGAGCCACCACCGGGACTTGTGTATCCCAGACCTCAGGACTAACCGGAGGAGTCAGGGGGTCCGCGAGTAGCATCAGGGAAGGCCCCCTACGTGGGGGCCAATCCGGGAGTCAGGTGGAGGGTGGCTTTTAGCTTGACGAGTATATCTCTCCCCAAAAGCGGGGTAGGGCAGGAAGGAATAACTAAAAAGGAGTGAGTGAACATGCAGGAATCTAATTGACAGGACAGTGGTTGTGTCTGGAGAGGACATGAAGGTCGGCCGTCAATTCCCATAACCGAGATCTGGGAAGGATGCAAAATGCCCCCAAAGGAAGGAAGGACCGAATAGGAGCCCCCGTATCAACCAGGAAGTTGATAGACTTACCCGCTACCTGGAGCGTTACCCTGGGCTCGGCTTGGGTGATCGGGGTCCCCGAGTCTGGGCGGCATCAGTCTTTGTCGAAGCTCAGCAGCTCCAAAGCCGGAGTAGGGCCGGAAGTCTCCCTAGGGCGCTCTGGTCCCCGGCCCCTAGGGGTTGGGGCCCAAGAGGCCTGGGGACAGTCGCTGGCCCAATGTCCTCGTTGTTTGCACAGCGGACATGGCTTGGATGGAGGGCGTGGGTTGGGGCATGCCTTGGCCCAGTGTCCTTCTTGGCCACACTTGAAGCAGGCCCCTGGAGGGGGGCTTTTGGGGACCCTGAGCCCGCAGCCGGCCGCAGGGCCGCCACCAAGGCTTGGGTTTGCTGATTAAAGAGGTTTGCCTGCTGGTTGAGGAGGTTAGCCTGAAACTCGGCCTTCTGTTTAAGCCTCGCCTTTGGCTGGCCTCAGCAGTTTCCTCACGGGCGTTGTAGACTTTAAATGCCATTTTTACCAGATCTCAGATAGGGGTCTGAGGGCCATCCTCAGCCTTGGCCAGCTTTTTTCCGGATATCAGGGGCAGACTGGAGAGATAAAACGACTGGCCAAGGTGGCTGCCCCTATGGGGGACTCAGGGGACAGCCTGGTGTATTGAATGAGGGCCTCAGTAAGCCGATTGAGGAACATAGCTGGATTTTTATCAGGCCCCTGAGTCACCTCGTCCAGCTTAAGGAAATTTACAACCTTATGAGAGGAAACCTCCATCCCGTCAATAAGGCACTCTATCATATAGCGTACTCGTTGCTGGCCACCACCCCCTCCTGATAGTTCCAATCAGGGTCAACGTCAGGGACCGCCCGAGCCCCCCGGGGGCGCTCGGGAGAGGGACTGGCAATGTGCCTCTGATCGGCCTGAGCTCTGGCTGCCGTCCAGATGGCCTGCCTCTCTTCTGGGGTGGTGGAAGACCCCAAAATAACATAGATGTCCTGCCAGGTCAAAGCATAGGCGCGAGTCAGGCCCGTGAACTGTTTGATATACTGAGTAGGATTGGAAGAGAAAGATCCCAGTTTGGCCTCAATCTGGGCCAGGTCCTGGAGGGAAAAGGGGACATGGACCTGGGCTAGGCCTCAGCTCCTGCCACCTGTCGCAAGGGAAATAGCGAGGCTGGGGCAGAAGAAGGAGGGGTGGAAGAAGGGGGTTCCTGTGGGCTGCTGTGAGAGCGAGTGTGGGAACTAACCGGAGAAGGCGGGGGGCTGCCGACGGGAGGGGAGGATAAAGAATAGGACCAGGCGTTGCCGGAGTCGGTGCTGGGGGGAGGAGCCTCCAGGGCGGGCGCGAGAGGTTGGAGTAGGCGAGGCAGAGGGAGTAGGCGGGGCGGAGGAGGTAGGAGCCCAGGTGGATGCATATGGAGGAGGGGCGGTCAGTTCTTCTGGGGGATGGTAAAAGCCGAGGCTTTGGAGGAGGAAGGAATGGGCTTGGCCTGTGGGGGAGGGGTCGGGGGAGCCGTAGTGAGCAAAATCTGGTTAGGGGGCGCAGGTAGTGCATAGGGTAGGGCGGGAGCGCAACGCCCAAAAGGCCTGGACATAAGGGACCTCAGACCATTTTCCCGTTCTCCGGCAGTAATTATCTAAATCATGGAGGACGTTAAAGTCTAATGTCCCTGCGGCCGGCCATTGTGAGCCATTATCTAGAGAATACTGAGGCCAGGCCTGCGAACACAAAAAAGTAAGCTGTTTGGGGCGGATATATCCCTTTAGTCCCAGGGTCTGCAGATTAGCTAACAGGCACTCCAAGGGAGTGGAATATTGGGGGTCGGGTTTGGAGGCTGTCGATCTCATGGCGACCACGCACAGCGGAGGCGAACCCCTGTATCCAAACGTCTTTGGACACGCTGAGGGAAGCCGGAGGTCCAGGCAGCCAGTCGGAACGTCTTCCTCACAGACTGCCGGACCGAAGGAGGCCGGGCCGGAGGTCCACGTAGTCGATCGGGACGTCTCCCTCACGAACTGGTGACCTGGGGAGGGGGCCGAAGCCGGAGGGAGGCCGAAGCTGGAGGTCTATCAGTCGCTAGGGACGTCTCCCTCACGAACTGATGACCGGGAGGGCCCAGTAAGTGCACACCCGTTACAGGGCCCTAGGAAGTGGTCGCCAGGGAGGGCAGGCCCCAAAGCCGAAGGGACTTACCCCATATTCTGCCGTCCGGGAGGTTGGTCAGTCGCCTGGGTCCGGGGCTACCGCGGCGGGGTGGAGCTCGAGGGGACCTCAACGGCAAGTGCCGGAGGCCCTCACCTCGAGCCCCACGTTGGGCGCCAGATGTAAGAAAACGCCGCGGAAGAAAAAGCCACCTCTAGGGACCGTTAGTAAAAGGCCTTTATTGGGCGGTCGCTCTCGGGCAGAACTCCTGGGGACAGGTGAGGAAGGGGACAAAGGGAGTCTGCAAAGCATGAGGGGGTGAGGAAGGGGTTTTTATAGCCAGGGCTGGCATTTAAACCTGATTCTTCCATATAAGGTAGAAAGCGCGGGCTGTAGCAGTGATTGGCGTTTGGGGGGCTCCGTGCCAGCGCCTGATTGGGTCAGGATACAGGGGGCCGGTCCCTGGAAGTTTGGTCCACCCCGGTTCCTGTTTGGGCGTCGGCCGACTGTCGGGCTTGTTAGGGGCATGTCTCGACATGCCGACCTCTCAATACAAACCTGATAAACTAAACAAACCCTGTCAGACTAATTGATGCTACTTACTTGCGTTTGTGTACATTAGTATGTTGGTGTGAACATCTTAACAGTAAAGTTTCTCTAGTAAGATCACAATCAGCTTTGCCTGTTTCAAAAGCTCCTTGGGGACTTGGGAAGCTTTCTCAGCTAACTTGAACTTTCTAGTCTGTGTACCTGAGTCCATCCTATGGCAAATCTTCATGTTTGGGAAACCCAGTACATTCTCTTTAATTTTTCCAGGAAAACTCCTACCTATGAACTGAAAATGACTCACAATCAAGATTTAAGAATATATAACATTAAAACTGAAGTGAGCGTGCTTCTGGCTTTTAGAATGATATAACAACAATTAATAAATCCACCTTTAAAAAATATACTGAGTTTTAAAAGTGACATTTCAATTTAAATATTTTCTCCAACCTAATACTTCATCTTATTGCCCACAAAGCATGTTGCCTGTAAGCCACTTTGACTATCTTTTGGATAATAGAGTCAGTTTATATGTTTTATTAATGTACAAATTAATCCTGATGTGCTCAAATTAGGAAACTTAATAGCATAGAACTTCAAAAGAAGACAAGACATTTTCAGGTTGTTCTTAACAGTAATTGAAAAAAAAAAGTCAGCTATGATTCAATTACCCGGATCAAAGCAAAGACAACTGTACATACACATGAGACATTTACCACACTGGAAATTACATGACTGCTCTGATAAACCAATATTCATATCATTTACTTTTTAAAATATTGCAATGTTCAAAAATATAGATTAAATTATTTTAATAAGTCCATGTTTTTCATCACCAAAGTTTTCCAGATATCAATAATACAGGTAATGACTCCATTTACCACCCAGATATTAAGAATAACTTCTGATATGTTTTTATCAATATATCATATATTTCGTGGGGTTTCCCAGGTGACTCAGAGGTAAGGAATCTACCTGCCAGTGCAGGAGATGCAGGTTCGATCCTTGGGTCAGGAAGATCCCCTGGAGGAGGAAATGGCAACCCACTCCAGCATTCTTGCCTGGGAAATCCAATGGACAGAGGAGCCTTGAGGGCTACAGTCCATGAGGTTGCACAGAGTTGGACATGCTTGATACAAGCATGCATTTATTTCATACATATATTAATATGTTTAGATTTTCCACTGAATAATCAAAAAGAAAATCAAGACATTGCTGTTTTTTCATTAAAAGGAACAAATTTGTGAATAGTTCTCTAGGGATTTAAAATCATAATATAAGAATCGTATTTTCTATATTTGACCTATTTGGGGTGACCTTAGTCTGGTCCTGATAAGGTCAAGAGAGAGAGGAGAGCATCCATGCACCCTCTCCTCTGCTTGACTCCAAATATCATAAGATTTCACAACCCCAGAACCTGACTTCTCATTTCTCTCCAGTATCTGGGATTGCCCTGCTGCCATGACAACATGGGGAACTGGATGGAGTAAAATGCCATCGATAAATATTGTGCCTCTGAATATCTGCAAGGTTAATTCCGTGTGACATGATAAGTCCAAAACGGCTACAGAATGAAGAATTTCAGAGCTTTATCTTAGGTACTGTGCAAACTTAGTATTGAATCTACAATCACTGCTCTTTCAATAACCCCATCTTCTTACCACCCCAGTCATGCATTTCCTTCACATCTAGATTATGTTCTTCTGGTGGCTGATGAGAATGAACTGTGACCAGGGTACGTAACAAAACATTCACTATTATCCAGAAGGCCTTTTCAAGAGACAGGCTGACCTTTGGAAATATCACTGGCTTCGTAACTTTTAAGATACTTTGGTATTACAGGTTTGTTCACAATATATAAAGGCTAAAATATCGATAATTCTCCCCACTGTGTGTCTGTCACTAGCATTCCTGAAGTTGAAGTGTTTGAGCTGTTGACAATGAGATAGTCTGAATAATAACATTTAAAAACCTATAATTGAGAGTAAGTCTTTATTATTTAAAAGCTGTTTTCCAAGTTCGTTGTTTTCAGATACATTCCTTGATATGGTATTAAATTTGATAATACACGGAAATCTTTTAAGAATATTCTGCTAAGAATATCCAAAAAGTACAGGCTCTTGCCTAGAAGCCAAGCGTGCGGTAAAAATATTTGTGACCCCATGGACTGTAGTCCGCCAGGCTCTTCTGTCCATGGGACTCTCTAGTTAAGAGTACTGGAGTGGGTTACCATTTCCTTCTCTAGGGATATTCCTGACCCAGGGATGGAGTCTTGGTCTCCTGCATTGCCGGCGGATTATTCACCATCTAAGTCACCAGGGAAGCCCCAGTAAAAATATAACAGTATACATTTCAGCATAACTATTAATCAAGTGTTTTCACTGCTATCCAGTTCTCTCGTTCAGTAGTATATGCTAGCTTTTATTTTTAACTTTTGAAAGACAGGTCCATATTTCAAACTATTAACTCTGCTGAACTGGTGTTACCTGATGGAATAGAGCTTCTGGAAGTATTTCTCATGTCTGAAAGTATGAGCATCATTCAACACTTTCAAAGGGGGTTCTCCTGTCCCACAATCGACCTGCTGCATCAAGAAGTGGCTAGCATGGTGACGTGTGTGTACCCAATGTCCAGGTGATCCTGGTAGATGCTTACCTTTGATAGTCACTGGATTAGAGCATTGTGGGAGCCTCAGGTAATGTGCACCCATTTGATGTTGAAATTGTTCAGGGAAATCACTCTCCTATCTCTGAAATCTCCAGGGATGCTTCCAAAGTAACTCAAAGAGACACTGGAAAATCGATAGCAACTTAAAACAGCTTCTCCTCCCCAGCCACTAGTTTTTAAGAACTCAAGTTAGGACCTAGTCTTTAAAATTCCATTCTTAGGTGCTTACTTTTAAATGCTGCCTTCTTAATCTTAGTTGAGAATGATTAACAAACCCACCATTTAATTCAAATTATCCTCCTTCTCTTTGCAAATGATTCTCCTATTATTCTTTTAACATAAATTCACTCCTTTCATTTGCAAATAATTATTGGCCAGGATCATCTTAGACTTAACAACCCTGGTGCTTCCTAGGAAAGGACTTTGGACACTCAGCTTTCAAGGTCATCTAGAAGGCCATGGGAAGGGCTGGTCAGGCAGTTGTTTCATTCCTGAAGACAGCTGGACACTTGGCCTCAGTCTCTTCATCCTTCTCATTTTTATTTTTCCCTCAGCATTTCTCACCAGTTTCAAGGTAAACTTTACTTTTTCACCCCTGTTGGCAAGCTCAATTTGAAAATCTCTCCTTAGCATTTTGGGGGAGTGTAAATTTATTTTATTTTATTATTTTCTGAAAACTTTCTGACAGTGCTCTACTATGACCTGTATTTGTTCTGGGTTATATATGCTTATTTTCACAATATGTGCTTTAGAATGAAAGAGAAATTCTGATACAGGCTACAGCATGGATGCACCTTGAAGACATTACGCTTAGTGAAATACCACACTCACAGGAAGGCAGAGACTGTCTGATTCCACTTACAGAAGGTCTCCAGAGAAGTCAGATCCAGACAGACAGGAAGCAGAATGTTGGTCTCAGGGCCCGGAGTGGGTGTAGAGTTAGTGTTTACTGGGTACCCAGCTTCAGTTTGCAAAGACAGAAATAGTTCTGGAGACGGATGGGGGTGATGGCTGCACATCCGTGTGTGCCCAGCAATTAATGCCAATGAACAGAACACTTAAAAGTGTCTGAAAAGGTGGATTTTATGTTATGTATATTTTGTCATAATAAAAAAAGGTTAAAAATTCAAGAGAATATAATTTATTTCAAGCAAATGTCTATAAAATATGCTCACTTGTAGGAAATACCACTTGTAGGAAGCAGCTGCATTTTAAGGAGAGAATAATGCTGAATATTTGATGCAATCAGCCCTAAAACTGAGGTGAAGGAAAAACAGGTCATTATAGCTTTTTCCAGCAGTTTGTACACATGGTTTATTTCAGTGTGCCTGCAAAAATGACATGTTTATTAACTCTGAAAGGAGGCAATATTTGCAGGTAATTGTTCCAGTTCATAGTGTTTCTTCTTGTAAGTGTAAATACCAGCGTAAGGAAAATGTTAGACTCAGATCAAGGACCTCATGTGTTCCATATTTTCAGTTGATACCGCTCTGTCTCCTCACGAACACGCCAGTTTGAGTCCACAGCTCACTCAGCAGATCACCAGCTCTGCGGATGCCCAGGGTCCCCTCACCAGCTTAGTTGTTGTTTTGATGTGTTCCAAGCAGGCTTCATTTCCCTGCTCCTGTTACTAAGAAAAATGCTTTAAAAATTGAAATAATAATTTTTAGAGCATTTACTGACATCAAAGGCTTGAGAACAAGTAAGGGTTTTACTGGTTTCGAGGAAAACATACACTGATGCCAAGGAGGAATCAGCTGGAAATCCAAAAAGAAATTAAAATGTCGTTTAAGTCCTGGTGACTTTCCACACACAAGAAAAAGTGAGGCCCTGAGTGAGCAGGTGGCCATTAACCTAGCAAGTCTACAGAGGTTAGGTCACTGATGCTCCCAGTGAGTTAGCTTATTTTTTCACCAAGAATTTACTTTCCATATTCTACATCAATTCAATATCTTCAGGGCCATTTTCTACTATATACATATTTTTTTTTCTACTATAAACATATACTATAGATATACTTGTTCCAAACTATGACATTTATGGATTAGACTAGAAGGAGCTTCAAATACATAAACATTTCTATAAGCACAGTAAATGAAATTAATTTAAATATTTAGCTTTTGGACAGAATACTATGCATTTTTTAACAGAAAACCTAGGAATGTGCTGTTTAATTCAGATATATAAAATGTACATAATTATTTGTTGATAGAGCCAAGCACTCTGTAAGTCAGCTCTGATTATAACACTTGGTGTAAATGGAATTTGAAAGTATAGATAAAAATTGAAAAATCAGGGATTAATTAAAAAGTATTTATTGGAGCAGTGAAAGTGGGATTGAACTTCTTGTTTTTATTTAATCGTTTATTTGACTGCATTGCTTCATCCACACGATGGACTTGCCCACATCAGATTAGATGCTGCTGCCACTCATAGAAAATGTAATCTATGTGAGTGCAGGTCTGCATGACCTTGGAAAGGTCTCTGTTTACTGTCTCTGTGGTGCTTTATTCAGCTGCTCATTACTGGTCCTGAACACCTGAACTGTCAGGGAGCTTGTTTGGGTTGACAGCCATGTCTCCCTTTAGACCAACGTCCTCCTTGCAGTTCTGTGAGTTGGGTGGCTTGATCCCCAGTCAGTGCCTGTTTTGGGTGGCTTCAACTGTGTTGTTAACTCTGCCGGCAGACAGCCATCTGAACATAACAGCCTGTTTGCAGCTTCAGGTTAATGTGGTGCAGAGGCTGTCCTGTTGGCCCAGCTTGTCCCCACCTCTTTTCTTCTTTGTAGGCAACACATCCCCTCCACAGCCACCCAGCCTCCACCCCCCTCAAAGCTGGCGCTGAACCATTAACGTAGTGCAGGTAGTCTCCCTCACTGATCCAGTGTGCTCCACTCTTCCCATTTTGATGAGCACTTGCTAACTGGAGATCCTAATTAATTCTTTCCTAGATAGTTGAATACCTCAAACAGAGAAAATGATGCTTTTCTATGAGCATTAGAAGAAATGGTTTTCCATATGGAAGATCTTAAAACTCAATCCATGCCTCACAGGAAAGTTAAGCATTAATTGACTAATTATTAATTAGATGCAGTACAGACTAAAATGGTCAAGGTAAAGCCATATTGTTTCTAGAAGACAGTGTAAGAAAATACTGCCACACTTTCCTGATCTTAAATAAGACCAAAAAAGGACTTACAGTGGACAGTGTTAAAATTAAGAAATTCTGTTCCTGAAAAATACTTAAGAGATTTACGGGATCTCCCTGGCTGTCCGGAGGTTAAGACTGCAGGCTTCCCTTGCAGGCAGCTCAGGTTCCACCCCTGATTAGGAAGCTGAGGTCCTACATGCTGTGTGGTCTGGCCAATAATAATAATAATGAAATCTTGGGCTTCCATGGTGGCTCAGATGGCAAAGAATCTACCTGCAATGCAGAAGACTTGTGTTCGATCCCTGAATCAAGGAAAATCCCCTGGAGAAGGGAATAGCAACATACTCTTGCTGGGAGAGTACCCTTGCTGGGATAATTCCACGGACAGAGGAGTCTGGCAGGCTATAGTCCACAAGGTCTAGAGTTGGACATGACTGGGAGACTAACACTACTAATAAGAGAGTTAAAAAGACAAGCCACAGCCTGAAAGGATGTATCGTAGTATCTTTCTAGCACCCACACTGTAGATTGCGAAGTCAATTATACAGAGTGAAGTAAGTCAGAAAGAAAAATACCAATATAGTATACTGACACATATATATGGAATTTAGAAAGATAGTAATGATGACCCTGTATGTGAGACAACAAAAGAGACACAGATGTATAGAATGGACTTTTGGCCTCTGAGGGAGAGGGAGAGGGTGGGATGATTTGGGAGAATGGCATTGAAACATGTATACTATCATGTAAGAAACAAAGCGCCAGTCTATGCTCAATACAGGATACAGGATGCTTGGGGCTGATGCACGGGGATGATCCAGAGAGATGATATGGGGTGAGAGGTGGGAGGGGGTTCCAGGATTGGGAGCTCGTGTACACCTGTGGCTGATTCATGTCAATGTATGGCAAAACCAATACAGTATTGTAAAGTAGAATAAAGTAAAAATAAAATTAAAAAAATTAAAAAAAAGAAAAAGACAAATGGAGGTTTGAGTAGACTCTCTAGAAAGGTGATGTCCAAACGGCCAGTAAGCATAAGAACACGTGTTCAGCACAGTAACTCACCAGGGAGACGCAAACTGCAGCCCAGAGAAGAGATGAGCATCAACACCTCAGAGCTAGAATAAACTTCAGAAAATGGTCAATATCCAGTGTTTACAACGAGGCAGAATTTTCACACATGGCTGGTGAAGGTGTAACTTTATTGAACTATTTTAGTTAACTGTCTATTTATTTAAACCTGAACCTTTGCTTATTTTAAAATCTGGCAAATTCATTCCTAGTTTTACACCCAAGAAAAAATGATCTTATTTGCCCATCAAAAGATAGAACCAAAAATATTTGTTGCAGCTTTATTGACAACAGCTCCCAAATGGAAATACTTTAACCGAAATATTCAACAGAACAATAGATTACAAAATGATGGTTTCTCTTAAAATAAGACAAAGAAAGAGAATTACTTCTATGCTGCTGCTGCTGCTAAGTTGCAGTCATGTCCGACTCTGTGCAACCCCATAGACAGCAGCCCACCAGGCTCCCTTGTTCCTGGGATTCTCCAGGCAAGAACACTGGAGTGGGTTGCCATTTCCTTCTCCAATGCATGAAAGTGAAAAGTGAATAAAGTCACTCAGTTGTGTCTGACCCTCAGCGACCCCATGGACTGCAGCCTTCCAGGCTATAAGCGCAGATAAACTCTCAAGTGTCGCTGACTAAGACCTAAGAAGCCAGGCTTAAAATAATATGTACAGGTTACTACATTTACATGACACTCCAGTCAGGTATGAAGACTAGAAGTCAGAGCAACAGGTACAGATCTTAGGGGGAAGGGCATGGACCAGAAAGGCATGAGACTCTGAGTCCTAGGTTCACCCTGCTTGTCTGGTTGGTGGAGACACTCATATACATGTGTCAAAGTCAACACATCATTCATAAGATGTATGCAGTCAATTGTGCACATGTGCTATCTCAACAGAATTTATAACACCATACATAAATACACTTCTATTTATTTTTATTGAGGAATAGTTGATTTACAATGTTGTACCAGTCTCTGCTGTACAGCAAAGTGACTCAGTTTTATACATGTACACATTCTTTTTCATTATGGTTTACCCCAGGAGACTGGATACAGCTCCCTGTGCTATGCAGTAGAACCTTATTGTTTATACACTCTATATATGATCGTTCAGTTCAGTTCAGTTCAGTTCAGTTCATTTCAGTAGCTCAGTTGTGTCCGACTCTTTAGGAACCCATGAATTACAGCACATCAGGCCTCCCTGTCCATCACTATCTCCCGGAGTTCACCCAAACCCATGTCCATTGAGTTGGTGATGCCATCCAGCCATCTCATCCTCTGTCATCCCCTTCTGTTCCTGCTCCCAATCCCTCCCAGCATCAGGGTCTTTTCCAATGAGTCAACTCGTTGCGTGAGTTGGCCAAAGTACTGGAGTTTCAGCCTCAGCATCAGTCCTTCCAATGAACACCCAGGACTGATCTCCTTTAGAATGGACTGGTTGGATCTCCTTGCAGTCCAAGGCACTCTCAAGAGTCTTCTCCAACACCACAGTTCAAAAGCATCAATTCTTTAGTGCTCAGCTTTCTTCACAGTCCAACTCTCACATCCATACATGACCACTGGAAAAACCATAGCCTTGACTAGACGGACCTTGTTGGCAAAGTAATCTCTCTGCTTTTAATATGATATCTAGAGTGGTCATAACTTTCCTTCCAAGGAGTAAGTGTCTTTTAATTCCATGGCTGCAATAGCTATGATTCTTAGTGTCTGCTAATCCCAGCTTCCCAGTCCTTCCCTGCCTTACCCTCACTCCCCTTTGGCAACCACAAGTCTGTTTTGTATGTCTGTGAATCTGTTTCTGTCTGTACTTAAGTTCACTTGTCTCATATTTTGGATTCCACATATAAATACATTTTAAACTATCTTGACTGCTCACTCCCTTTTCTGTCACCACAGAAACACTTCTAAAATTCCTATCTCATAGTACTGCCCGTGGTCATCTTCCCTTGCTCAAAATCTACTGCTTTCAGGCGGAAACTCCCAGGGACCGGCCTCTGTTTCCACCTCCAAGCTGATCTCTTCCTCTCCCCCCTTCAAGGCCCCGCAGACACTAGTAAAGCGAGAACAGTTTCTCTCCTCTCTCCCATGTCCCTCCTTGCCCTCGCCAGAGCTGCCTATGCCTCTAGCAAGTTCCTGCTTTCAGATGGATGTCATCCTTTTACACTCACATTCAGCTCGGGAGTGACTCTATGAGATCAGCCCACTGGTCTCCCTCCCCAACTGACATTTAACTGTAAAGGGTAAGTGTCCATCTCACACTCTGTAACATTCCTTATTTTTATACCTGTTGTACAGCCTGGGGTAGGACCCTGGGATCTGCCTCTGGCACGTGTTCTCCTGTCCTAATTTATTTCTCAATCCACAGGTCTTCTCTTGAGCTTTAGACACAGTGGGCCAGTGATAAACATTGATTTCCTCAAGAAATGAATCAG
Organism: Nanger dama; assembly: GCA_917880005.1. NCBI lineage: Eukaryota > Metazoa > Chordata > Mammalia > Artiodactyla > Bovidae > Nanger > Nanger dama. The sequence continues at coordinate 5,167,497 of CAKJTW010000075.1, forward strand.
CAATTGAAAAAATAATTGATTTAGTATCTTTCTAACCCGTCTTCCCATCTCTAATCACTGTCTCCTCAAATTAATTCATTTCATAGCACTTCTGGTTAATTTTCTAAAATCTGCTGCTGCTCCTAATGATATTGATTATCCTGATGCTAATACTGGTCACCTCATTCAGCTTTGCAAAACCCAAAGCCTCTCTAAATTGTATGGACCTAATAGAAGCAGAAGATATTAAGAAGACATGGCAAGAATACACAGAAGAACTGTATAAAAAAGATCTTAATGACCACGATGGGGTGATCACTCACCTGGAGCCAGACATCCTAGAGTGAAAAGTCAAGTGGGCCTTAGGAAGCATCATTATGAAAAAAGCTAGTGGAGGTGATGGAATTCCAGTTGGGCTATTTCAAATCCTAAAAGGTGATGCTGTGATAGTGCTACAGTCAAAATGCCAGCAAATTTGGAAAACTCAGCAGTGGCCACAGGACTGGAAAATGTCAGTTTTCATTCTAATCTCAAAGAAAGACAATGCCAAATAATGTTCAAACTACCACACAATTGTACTCATCTCACAAGGTAGCAAAGTAATGCTCAAAATTCTCCAAGCCAGGCTTCAACAGTACATGAACTGAGAACTTTCAGATGTTCAAACTGGATTTAGAAAAGGCAGAGGAGCCAGAGATAACATTGTTAACATCTGCTGGATCATCGGAAAAGCATGAGATTAAAAAAAAAAAAAGCAGCTTTTGCTTCATTTACTATGCTAAAGCCTTTGACTGTGTTATCACAACAAACTGTGGAAAATACTTCAAGAGATGAGAATACCAGACCACCTGACCTGCCTCCTGAGAAACCTGTATACAGGTCAAAAAGCATCAGTTAGAACTGGACATGAAATAGAAATTTGAACAGATTGTTCAAAATTGGAAAAAGAATATGTCAAGGCTGTATATCATCACCATGCTTATTTAATTATATGCAGAGTGCATCATGTGAAATGTGAGACTGGATGAAGCACAAGCTGGAGTCAAGATTGCTGGGAGAAATACCAATAACCTCAGCCTTATGGCAGAAAGTAAAGAGGAACTAAAAAGCCTCTTGATGAAAGTGAAAGAGGATAGTGAAAAAGCTGGCTTAAAACTCAACATTCAAAAACAAAGATTATGGCATCTGGTCCCATCCTTTCATGGCAAATAGATGGGGAAACAATGGAAACAGTGACAGAATTCATTTCCTTGGGTTCCAAAATCACTGCAGATGGTGACTGCTGCCATGAAATTAAAAGACACTTGCTCCTTGGAAGAAAAGCTATGACCAACCCAGACAGCATATTAAAAAACAGAGACATTACTTTGTTGACAAAAATCCGTATAGTCAAAACTATGGTTTTCCCAGTAGTCATGTATGGATGTGAGAGTTGGACCATAAAGAAAGCTAAGAGCTGAAGAATTGATGCTTTTGAACTGTAGTGTTGGAGAAGACTCTTGAGAGTCCCTTGTCCTGCAAGGAGATCCAAGAAGTCCATCCTAAAGGAAATCAATCTTGAATATTCATTGGAAGGACTGAGGCTGAAGCTGAATCTCCAATACTTTGATCATCTGATGTGAAGGACTGACTCATTAGAAAAGACTGTGAAGCTGGGAAAAATTGAAGGCAGGAGAAGAAGGGGACAACAGAGGATGAGTTGGACGGCATAACCAATTTGATGGACATGAGTTTGAGCAAGTTCCAGAGTTGGTGATGGACAGGGAAGTCTGGCGTGCTACAGTCCATGGGGGTCACAAAGAGTTGGACACGACTGAGTGACTTAACTGAACTGAAAGCCTTTCCTGGAAAATTTAGTTAACCCAAACCCTCCATCTTTCCTGGTACCCAGTCTGGACTCCCTGGGCTCCTGGTCCTTTGTTAAATTCAATCCACTGTTCTTCTTCACAACCACCTCTCTAATTGATCCAGATCCTTCTTGGATTCTATGTGTGATGGTCTCTGGCAATGAATGAACTCTTTTTCTTGCTTCCAATAGCACTGAGTTGGTTCTATTGATGTGAGTCCCAACATGATGTATGCATGCTTAATCATGTTCAACTTTGCAACCCCACGGACTGTAGCCTACCAGGCTTCTCTGTCCATGGGATTTTCCAGCAAAAATACTGGACTTGGTTGCCATTTTCTTCTCCAGAGGATCTTCCTGACCCAGAGATAGAACTTGAGTCTCTTTTGCCTCCTGCACTGGCAGGTGGATTCTCTACTGCTGAGCCAACAGAGAAGCATTTTCCAAAATGATGGCAGAATTATAAATAATTACGTGCCAAATCCTTCCTCCTAGATCATAGGCTGCATGAGCACAGGTCTTTAAGTATCTTCTCTTGTGTTCTGTCAGGTCATCTCCTGGGTCCCCAGGCATCCAGCACACAGACTCCAGCACATGGAGCTCAAAGAATGGAGCATGAAGTGCGTCACCTGACAGGAACTTCACACACACTTTTAAGTACTATTGGCTGCAGAATGACTGCTCTTTAAAGGAGAGAATAAAGCTGTGGATGCTGAATCTTCATAGGAGAGCCTTGGTTCAGGGAAGTCATCTATAAATGTCTATGGCTCTTGGAGACCAGAACATCCATTGACTTACTGTCTAATGAACAAATTAGTCCACTTGGGGGATGATAATGATGTACATTTACATCTAAAGTTCTTTTAAATCTTCAGAGCATTTCACAAGCTCTAATTAATTTTCCCAGCACTCCTGCCAGGTAATCGTTAGCATCGTGTGTCAACTCCTGCAGTGAACTCTGAGGGGTCCACCATTAGCGTAGTCTGCCAAGAAAGCTCACAAGAGACTCCAGTGGGGAGGGCACTCAGGACGTGGGAGAGGCAGAGAAACAATGACTTGAGTTTTTGTTTTGTTTTGTGTCTTTATGAGTTGTCCTTTAAAACATATTTTCAGCTAATGGTCTTTCAGCTCTTACTATGAACTCAGAAAGCACTTTAATAAATATCAGCTATGACAATTATAGTAAGAGAAATAAGCTTGCTATTAAAGTGAATTATTAATAGTAATAATTAAGCTGGAGAAAACTCTTGAGAGTCCATTGGACTACAAGGAGATCAAACCAGTCAATTCTAAAGGAAATCAACCCTGGATATTAAAAGGAAGGACTGATGTTGAAGCTGAAGCTCCAATACTTTGGCCACCTGATGCAAAGAGCTGACTCAACAGAAAAGACTGTGATGCTGGGAAAGAGTGAGGGCAGGAGGAGAAGGGAGTGACAGAGGGTGAAATAGTTTGATGGCATCACTGACTCAGTGGACATGAATTTGAGCAAACCCTGAGAAATAGTGAAGTACAGAGAAGCCTGGTGTGCTATAATTCATTGGGTTACAAGGTTAGACACGACTTAGTGACTGAACAACAAATTAGTAATGATGATTGCACACTATTTAAACCTCTTGTTTTCTCTTGTCTTTTCCCTTTGATCCTTTTCAATAATTTAATAATTAATTTTAAAATTTAGACTCATCACCTGTAAGAATATGGAAGTTTGATGGTTATTGATGCAAATGCTGATAGAATTTTGAGTCTTTACATGGATGAAAACCTACCATTTTCATTTTTTAACCCAAAATATTCTGTCTAGTCAAACTATGGTTTTTCCAGTAGTCATGTATGGATGTGATAGTTGGATTATAAAGAAAACTGCTGCTGCTGCTGCTAAGTCGCTTCAGTCATGTCCAAGAAAACTAAGTCCAAAGAATTGATGCTTTTGAACTGTGGTGTTGGAGAAGACTCTTGAAAGTCCCTTGGACAGCAAGGAGATCCAACCAGTCCATCCTAAAGGAAATCGGTCCTAAATTTTCATTGGAAGGACTGATGCTGAAGCTGAAACTCCAATACTTTGGCCACCTGATGAGAAGAACTGACTCATTTGAAAAGACCCTGATGCTGGGAAAGATTGAAGGCAGGAGGAGAAGGGGATGACAGAGGATGAGAAGGTTGGATGGCATCCATCACCAAATCAATGGACATGAGTTTGAGTAAACTCCGGGAGTTGGCGATGGATAAGGAGGCCTGGCGTGCTGCAGTCCATGGGGTCACAAGGAGTTGGACACAACTGAATGACTGAATGAGGCTGAACTGATTCGTGTTAATAACAGGATGGTTGATAGTTTTCTTTTCCCATGTCTTTCTTCCCAATGAACCTAATTTTCATTTCATCAGTTAGGGAGATTTTGTTTTGAAATCTATAAGACAGTGACTGGTTTCCATTTCCCCAGATGTCTTGACTCTCTTTTCCATCCTTCACACGAAATCCCTGGCCTTTATCTCTGGTGGGGAGGGGCTGACACATGAGGACTAGACTTCCAGCCTCCATCACTGTCACCTACGCCCTTCATGAGGTGGCACCTCAGCCTCTTGGGCATGGGAGTGGCCAGAGCTCCACCGTACTCACGTTGCAGGGCCTGCCCCAGAGGCTGTGGGGAGGGGTGTGCACGCATGTTTTCCACCACCTGTCCACCCCACACTGAGCCATTACTCTTCATTTAAAATCAGACTCAAATACTGTCAGGTGATAAAAAGTGAAAGTAAAAGTCATTCAGTTATGTGTGACTCTTTGTAACCCCATGAACTGTAGCCTGCCAGACTCCTCTGTCCTTAGGATTCTCCAGGTAAGAATGCTGAAGTGAGTTACCATTTCCTTCTCCAGGTGATCTTCCTGACTCAGGGATTGAATCCTGGTCTCCTGCATTGCAGGTGGATTCTTCAGCCTCTGAACCACTGGGGTTTTAAGATCATACTCAAATACTGTCAGGAGATGAATTGAGCCAAATCATTGATTTCGCTTACCTTTTCCCTGAGAACAGGAAGCACAGTTGAAACGGGTGCTATAGACGAGAGAGGTTTCTTTAGGGAACAATTTGCTTCAGGTCAACCTCAGTCCCAAAGAGCCTTGATCATCTGACTAACACAGTTAGGGTGGAATTCAGTACATGTGAAGAATGTCATAGGATCACTTCATCTTTTGAAAAGAGACAGTGATACCCAGAACCACACACATCAGTCTATTGAATAATTGCATTGCCAGCCAGGCAAAGTCTTTATGTATTCTGCTTGCAATCCTGTCTCTCCAACAGGAAATGTATTATAAGATGAAATACTTCCAAATCAGATTTTACAGGGTCTCTGATTATTAAAGCCCCAGTAGCCATGTTGCAAACTTCACAAACTTAATGTACTCCCCAAACTAATAATTGAAGTCATAAAACATGTGATATTATTTATTCCCAAGAGCCAAACCCACTTTCCTACAGCTTCTGCTTCCATCCTCACTTGTAAACAAACAGACTTTGCCAGTTGATTACAGAAGTTCTGGAGATCTGGAAATGCCATTTGAGGCTGTCAGGCATGCAACTTTGTGTTGACTCCCAAAGTGCAGATGCATTTTTAATGTATGTGGGTATGTGCTCAGTTGCGTCTGACTCTTTGTGAGCCCATGGACTGTAGGCTGCCTATAGACTGTAGATTTTCCAGGCAAGGATACTGGAGTGGGTTGTCACTTCCTTCTCTGGGGGATCTTCCCCCTGGGGACTGAACCTCCGTCTCCTTCATTACAGGCAGACTTTTTATTACTGTGCCACCAGGGAAGACTGGTGCAATTTTAAGGGCCAGACAAAGAGGTGGCAGTGCAGGTGGTGAGCTGGGTTCCCCATCAGTCTTCATCCAGCTCTGCTTGTGTCCACACATCTGCCCCATGACTGTGAATAACTGCTTCAGCCTCTCTGGGGACTCAGTGCTTGAACACGAAGGTAATGCAGTCCCCTTTACCCAAGTGGAAAGCAATCTCCATGTTTATAAGTGGAAAAGATTATTTTTACCCTCAATCCTCCACAGCAGTTTCTTTTATTTTTTCCAGAATGCTGAAGAGGGTTACTTCCTATTTTGCTTCTATAAAAGATTAAAAAAAAAAAACCCAGGATTTTAAAAAGTTGTGTATATCTCAGTCCAGTTATACTTCTAAGACCACCAATGTGAAATATTGTGTTTTCACATAGGTAAAAGTTATTTTTGAGCTTTCCTGGTGGCTCAGTGCTAAAGAATCACATACCAATGAAGGAGACTCTGATTGGATCCCTGGGTCAGGAAAATCTCCTACAGGAAGAAATGACAACCCCTCTGGTATTCTTGCCTGGAGAATCCCATGGACAGAGGAGCCTGGAGAGCTACGGTCTATGGGGTCACAAGAGTTGGACATGACACTAAACAGTAACAACAAAAGTTATTTTACTTCTCAATTAAGAAAAAGTCAGTACTTTATTCAAACTAATGATTAATTCAGATAAGGGTATAGATTTTTTTTTTCATGTTATTTTTCTGTGAATGAATACTCATAAGATTATCACAATATTGAGTTCCTTGTTTGCTGTTAGTCACAGGGTTTTAGGTTTAAGAGCAGGTTTTGGTGATCAGCAAAAATTCAATTCTAGGCCTAAGTTAATCTCATAAAGCTTAGAGAAAAACATCTATTTTTAGGTTGTCTGAAGGATTCTAATTTATACTTTGGATCAAGTGTCTAGTTTAAGGAGTGATTAGAGCCCATGTTATTTCTCATGTGCTTTCACACTGGGAAACAGAATAGTCCAGACAAGAAAGCAAAAGTCCCTCATCCCCTTTATTCTCTTATACAACTCACAATGTCAACAAGAGTGATTTAATGAATTATTGATCTTAAGGTAGAAGTATTAGGTACAAAACCAAACCTCTTCTACTGTTTTCCTTTTTATTCATTTATTCACTCAAACTCAGTTTTAAGAAATAATCACACATGTACACACATTTCCTTAGCCTTTTGAAAGTGAAAGTCGCTCAGTTGTGTCTGACTCCTTGCGACCCTATGGACTATACAGATCATGGGATTCTCCAGGTCAGAATACTGAAGTGGACAGCCTTTGCCTTCTCCAGGAGATCTTCCCAACCCAGGGATCAAACTCAGGTCTCCCACATTGCAGGCAGATTCTTTACCCACCGAGCCACAAGGGAAGCCCAAGAACACTGGAGTGGGTAGCCTATTCCTTCCCTAGTGGTCCCAACCCAGAAGTCAAACCAGGGTCTCTTGCATTACAGGCAGATTCTTTACCAACTGAGCTATTTGTCTTAGCTGTAGCAAAAACCAGGATGTTTTTATTATCAGAATATTCACTAAAATGAAGTCAGAAAGTGCGATCTCAAGGACTAGAAACTTAAGAAGCTTCTAGAATCTCAGATGGGTAAATTTATATTGGAAAATATATGTGTGCAGGTATGACCCAGCCATGTGCTCCAAGTGGGATGTTGTGTTCAGGTGTGGGTCACAGGTGCTGGATGTCTGCAGTATGTGTGTGAGTGAGATTGGGGAAGCTAGTCTCAAGACAGGTATGCACTGACCTTCATCTACATTATAATTTAGGACATGACATTTGCCTTGGAGTCTTTTCAAAGTGTATCTGAGATGAAAGTCTTCCCTGTGTCAATTCTATCCAGACCTCAAATTTATTTCCTTTATTTTAATTAATGATCATTATACAATGTAATCTACTTGACAATTTATTAGCTCTGGTGAGTGTGCATATTCCTGTCTTCGTGTTTCATTTCATTATGTCCTCAGTGTACTCAAACTCCATCTACACAAAGTTTTCTCTTGATTGATTGTTGAATTCTATCTGCATTAAATATGAAAGTCAAAGAGACTTCCAATCTCTCCTCCACTAGTCAGGAAAATTAATGATCTTTATTTTATAACTGAAGTATCTAACACTCATATTTAACCAAACTTTGTTTGATTTATATCATATTTTATATGATAAAGTGCACCATAGCTATTTTATAGCACAACACAAAAGAATCATTAAGGAAAGGACACCATCAAAGACTCAAGGACGATGACCAATGTTTTATTGTTTTTAACTCAAGTGAGAAAATATTGGCTGAATTCAGAACAGATCAACTGTGTAGAAAAATAAACTTTCTACAGTACGTTTAATACCCTGTGAAATGCAATGGTGCTGGTGGAATTGATTTTTATAAGGCAATGATTCATCTTTTTCAGCTAAATTTTCATAAATCTGTTATTGTTCACATATATTTTTATAAATAATATGTACATTTTATTTATGTAAATTTATCTTTATAAATATATATAAATGATAGATTTTAAACATTTAGATAAACAATGTTGTTATTGTTCAGTTACTAAGTCATGGTCAACTCTGCAATTCCATGAACTGAAGCACACCAGGCTCCCTGTCCTTCACCATCTCCTGGAGTTCATGCAAACGCACGTCTATTGAGTTGATGACGCCATCCAACCATCTCTTCCTCTGTCACCCACTTCTACTCCTGTCCTCAATCTTTCCCAGCATCAGGGGCTTTTCCAATGAGTTGGCTATATGTTCATAAATATGTATTTATATATAAATAAGTGTTCATAAACATTAATATAAACAGGATAGATATCGAAATTATACCTATATATGTATATTTCCAGTCTTTATGAAGGATATGTTTTCTTCAATTGCTGTTGAATAAAGGGAAAATCCCCATGATTATAATCATGGGGGTGATATCTTAAGGAAAAGAGATAAATGCAGACTGTAAAGAACTGGAAAAAGTTTTTGGATGTAGTCTGGGTGGTTCTTGGAGTCAGTTAAAATGTCTGAAAGGAATAAAGAATATTCTGGTTTACTTGCTGAAATTTGTACTGAAATTTACTTGAAGCTCAATGGGCCTGGTGACCTGCTGAAGACCCAGCTAACTTTTGGTTAAGATCTGGTGGTATTTTTTGTATATATATATATATATGCATTGTGCGTGTGTGTGTGTGTGTGTACCTATTCTCTTTTGAGTTAAGGTTTTAGATTTAATATTTGATTACCTAAGGAAGAGAAAGAATAACAGAATCAGAATCTAAACTCTTTTAAAGCTGGTGAAGTGAAGTCGCTCAGTTGTGTCCGACTTTTTGCAATCCCATGGACTATAATCTACCAGGCTTCTCTGTCCATGGGATTTTCCAGGCAAGAGTACTGGAGTGGGTTGACATTTCCTTCTCCAGGGGATCTTCCTGACCCAGGGATTGAACCCAGGTCTCCTGCACCGCAGGCAGATGCTTTACCCTCTGAGCCACCAGGGTTGCTTGGAAAAGTTGAAGGCAAAAGGGAGAAAAGGGTGGCAGAGGATGAGATGGTTAGATAGTATCACTGACTCAGTTGACATGAATTTGAGCAAACTCCAGGAGATAGATTCAATAGAATAGAATACTGAAACAAAGCTGAGAGTATGTTTCAGGAAATCTACTTGAAAAAGAAAAGTTAAAATGTTGGAAAAGCCTTTAATATTCAGAAGCTGGATTATATTAGTTTCTGAGCAATTCTGACCATATACTCTGACCATATAATAAAAATTCTGACCATATAAATAAAAATGTCTCCTGATATATGTATATTTATTTATAAATTATATATATATCTATAGAATTATACTAAAAGGCCATGTGCGTTTTACAACAATAAAAATATGTCATATTTTTGATATGTTCTTTGGTTTAGAATGTTTTATTATCTTTTAAAATCCTGCTCTAAAGTTTACAATGCAGTCTATTTTTAAAGCTATTTTAATTTATTTACTATGTACTAGATAGTTGTCACATGCACTGCCATCTTTAGAAGTTCTGATCATAAAGTTAATATATTTTAGTACTTGGCATTGGTGGTTCTCAGGCTTTCCGGTTGGTGCTCATGATAAGAAACTCATTTGTCAATGCAAGAAACATTAAAAGACACAGGTTCAATCCCTGGATCAAGAAGATACCCTGGAGAAGAAAATGGCAACCCACTTCAGATTCTTACCTGGAGAATCCCATGGACAGCGGAGCCTGGCCGGCTACAGTCCATAGAGTCAAAAAGAGTCGGACACGACTGAAGCAACTTAGTATGAGCATGCATTGATAGTTCTTAGTGCTGAAAAAGATTTCTCTCATTACAGAAGGACCCATGTGGGAGGAATACACCCTTGACTATGATCACTGTATCTGGATGCAAGTTATTATTAACATTCAGCTTAAGAATTTTCTTAATATCTGATGTCAATGAGTTGTCTTTGAAGCCTGTCACATATTTATAGATTTAATAAATATCTTCAAACTATCTGAAACTCTTCATTTAGAAGAATTTTAAATAGATTAAAATGTTCCATTTACAAGTTTTAAAATTTTGAAGATGTGAAGAGTTTGTTTTATGTGTGTGAAACACATCATTTACCAAGCAAATAATCATATAATGATGGAAACATTTCTAAATCTGTCTAATTAAGATGTTTCTCCATATCATAACTTTCTCTCAAAAGCAGCAGTTTTCTCAGTGTTAAAATGTCACTGTCACCCAGAGGGGACTGACTTGATGTCATAATTTTCAGTGATTGCTACGTGCATGGCATTCCTTTAAGTTCCATTTGTTATCACAGAAAAGATCAGCTAATTAAGTCACTCATTTTCTTTCTTTTTTTTTTTAATTTTATTTTTACTTTGTTTTACTTTACAATACCATATTGATTTTGCCATACATTGACATGAATCCACCACGGGTGTATACGAGCTCCCAGTCTTGAATCCCCCTCCCACCTTCCACCCCATATCATCTCTCTGGATCATCCTCGTAGGTCACTCATTTTCTTTTGCTTAAAATAATCAGAAATTGTTTATGTTTAGCACATGTTTAAGAAAAAAACAGCAACAGTGAAAGTGTATGTGGTCTAATGATTTCTGTAGTCAACCCTACAAATTCAAGGCTTTATATAATCCATACTTTAACTTACATGGTCAAAGTAGACTTCAGTAGCCTGCAAGTCAGTGAAAGGCTGACTTCATCTTGAGGAATCCTCACTTTTCCTTCCCATTATTCCCTTCAAGTATGAAACGTGGAGGTTTCTGATCTGTAGACTTCAGGCTCCCTGGACTCTGGTCTCTATGCATCAAGTATGTTTGTCTTTAGTTATGCTCTGTTCTTTATTCTTGTCTATCCATTGGATGGAGCCCATATTCTTTTAACTTTTAGTTTGTGTTCTTTAAACTATCAACCTCAATCACAGTGTCCACCTATGCCTTCCTCCCCTCCTCCTTCCCTTCTCAGCAGTCTCTCCTCTCAGGGTACCTAAGATGTGTTCACATTGCTCATACAGATACAGGGACACTAGAAAAGTGAAGTGTTATTATTCTAATCTTAAAACTTAGAGTTGCAGGAACTTCAAATGCCAACAAATTGAGGTTTTCAACATTAAAGCACAGAAAAATATCATAATCACCATTCTCATTTTAGATGACAAGAAGGATATATTTAATTCAAATGTTTGTGTAAGAAAAATTGAGCTTTGTGGTTCACAGCGCTTGTTCTCTAGGGTTACCTGACTTTGGGTCTGAGTCTTTGGGGCCGCTGTGCCCTCTCCCTGCCTTCAGCCTTTGAAACACCATGAATTATAGAAAACTGAAGGAAATGGAAATGAGGCTTGTCTGCTTGCTGTGCAAATAATTCTGCCTGGATGAGTTTCATTGACTACCTCCCCCACCCCAATCCCTGGAAATGCCAGCTTTCTACTTGCAAATTCATTGCAGTGCTTTGATCTTGAAGTATGTCTCCTCTTTGGTTTCTCCTTTGAACTAGTTGTCACATCTAATCAGTTTTCTTGTTAATAACTAGCTTAATAAGCTATTGAACATGTGTTAGTTTTACATCTATTTGAGACTTATTATCTTACCATTTAAAATTATCCTTCAATAGTAAAATTATACAGAGGTAACCCTATTTTAAAAACTTTTGTAATGATACAATTAGAAGAAACATGAGAGATTTGTTTAATCTTCCTTCAGATGAATAAACTCAGACATATTTTAATTGGTATGTCCACCTTTCCCTCACTAGTTAATACCATAAATGCAACTGAATGCAGATTCCTTGACTAGAGCCTCAAATCCAGTGTGTTCCCCTTAATTGTTAAAAAACCGTTTTATTAAGAAATTATTTAATCAGTCTGCCTAAAGTTTTTAAAAGAGTAAGATAAAGTGACAATTTATGAAATAAAAACATGTTGACTTAAAAATGCATGACATGAAAGTTATGAGTTAAGTGTTATTTGAAGCAAAATGAGGACTACAGCCTGGGAAACCACCTCATTTAGCTCTGAAAGACTGCTCCAAAGAAGTAAGAGGAAGGTTAGTACATTCACGATTTTGATGAAGGGGGAGTACTTGAGTATTTGCAATCACGTACATTTTTTTTTTCCAGAAGGTTTCTGCTAGTCACAAGGAGCAGGCGTCACCATGAAGGATTTTAGTGCTTTTGGAAGATAGGAAGCATTCTTCCTAGAAGATAGGAAAGTTGGGCTCATCAGCTCCTGAAAATACCTAAGTATCTGAAGACCTGTCTTACCAGTTTTCCCAGAGCACAGAGTGCCTCATTTCTGCCCGTGACCTGAACTCCTTTCAGGGGGTGTTGAAGGTCAGTAGCTTCAGTAGCACATGATTTAATCCTTATAGAAGTAGATGGCAAGTGCCAATTTGTGGTTGACAGACATTAATAGAAAGTGGAAAGTAAGCTATTCTTTACTTAACTATTTTAATTTTCAGTGAACATTTCCCCAAAAGGAGCCAGGACCGCAGAGTTGTTCTCATCACACATGGCAGTTACACAAAGAATATGATTACACGTCACAAGATAAACTTTGTAAATTCTAACTGAAAACTTAATATGGTCACAAAAGGGGACAGACTAACAAGAAGATGATAATATTTTAGCATCACTGAGGCATCTGCTTAAAATTTTGTGGATCATGTTGATGAATAATTTGTGCACAGGAGGAAAATTAGACTGTCTTCATCTCCTTTCCGCTAGCTATTAGCTGTGCGATCTTATATTAGTTATAATGGAAACATCTTGTTTTTTAATGGAAAGCTGTGTGCTGTTTATCTTACACTCCTCAGGGTGATCAGATTCTAGCCTTGTTTATAGCCTTTGAGTGATTTTACAGCCCTCTGCACGTTGCAGGTAATTTACAGGTGTGCACATTCTGTCCTGTCGAGCAGTGATTTTAATTGACTTTGTCAGGGAGGAAGAACTTTTTCTCTACTTGTCTAGGTTCTTCTGGCTGGCCTAAGAATTAAATTGACATGAAAGAGACTAATAGGAGAAAATCAAACAGAAGCTTAATAATAACATGAATACATGGGGGACACCTAGGAAAAGTGAGTCACTCATCAAAATGGTGGAAGTCTTCACCTTAGATACCATCTTCGGCTCAAGACAAAAGGGATGCTGGAGGTAGTTGTTTGGGACTCCAAGGTCGAGGGTAGGGGGAGGCGTGGAAGGCAAATGACAAGGAAATGGAGAAGCAAACTTTTGGTAAATGAGTGTTTATTGGGCCAGACAGAGACAAGGGAACTCGAGAGGGACTGTGACCACCAGACTTCACTGGGTTCCACCGTGTCTCCACACCTAGCTCTTACCTGCTTATCTGTGTGACAGCACCTTCTTGGGTCAAATCCTCCTCTACATTCTTCAGGTACCTGGGGGAAGGTGAAAGGTTCTTTCTGAGTCTTTTGGGTCTTGAAAATTATCAGCCTAAATTAATCCTCAGGCCAAAGAGACACGTTTTGGGGTAGCAAATTTTGTTCCCCTATGAATTCCTCCACTTGAGGAAGACCAATTTTGTCCATTTTGCAATTTGTCCCAGAATCATGTTGCTCCAGATGAATCTGTGTGTCTTTTTACTTTTCCTTCAAATAGGCTATAGGTTCCCTCATGTCATATGAATAAATACATTCATTAAAATATGCTTGCTTTTATATTTCTATGTGAATCATTTTACTTTATTCTGAAAATTTTTCTTAACAGTTATTTACTCTATCAGTGTTTTGGAACTGTTGAGATAGATTAAACATCACAGGGCCTTGGCACATAATGTGTTTTGTGTTTCTGGCTTATTTCATATGAGAGTTAATGTTTCTCTCATAATAAACTGGAGGTGTCTAATATTTACCTGCTAACAATAATCAGTAGACATGCCTTTCATGAGTGGGCACTGTGTAATATGAGATTAAACTATGTACATCACATTCTCTCTCAGCAGATAAGTTTATCAAATGGATTTTATACACTGTTCCTTTCCACTAGCTTTGAGCTATGTGTTGTCAATTTTAACAGGAAGCTCTCTCTTTAATTATCAGAGCAGGCAGTAAAATATAATGCAAGTAAACTGTCTAGTCAAAGTGTATGGATATGAGAGCTGGACTATAAAGAAAGCTGAGCACAGAAGAATTGATGCTTTTGAACTATGATGTTGGAGAAGACTCTTGAGAGTCCCTTGGACAGCAGAGAGATCAAATCAGTCCATCTTAAAGGAAATCAGTCCTGAATATTCATTGGAAGGCCTGATGCTGAAGCTGAAACTCCAACACTTTGGCTACCTGATACAAAGAATTGACTCATTGGAAAAGACCCTGATGTTGGGAAAGATTGAAGGCAGGAAGAGAAGGGGATAAAAGAGGATGAGATGGTTGGATGGCATCACTGACTCGATGGGCATGAGTTTGAGCAACCTCTGGGAGTTGGTGATGGACGGGGAAGCCTGGTGTGCTGCAGCCCATGGGGTTGCAAAGAGTCAGACATGACTGAACGACTGAACTGAAAGTCCATATTCTTTTAAAAGCACAAGTTCAGCAGAAAAGGCTTTCCATGGCATGCTTTAATTTTGTAGACTTTGGACCTCTGGACCTCAGAGGTTAAAAACACCAAGCTTTAAGCTGATTTCAAAGCATCGAACAATTCCAGGAGGTGACGGTTTTCAAAGCTCCTTATGTGTTTTCCATGGTCAGTCCTTGACTCTGTCAATTTGGGGAAAACAACACTAAAAATTTACAATGACAACAAGAAAACAAAATCCTTTGCAATGCCCTTTCATGACCATGGAACATGAGAGCATTTCTTGAATTCTTCTCTACTCTAGAAAATTCTTATTAGGTTTACTTTCTTCCCAAATGTTATTAATAATCACCCAGGTCCATTTTGTGTCATGAATATTTCCCTTGATGCCTACAAAATGTTTCCTTCTTAAGCTTGGCTGATGTTTCTGCATTCTGTTATCATGTTCATCAATTTAAAGGAAAAATATTTCTTCTTAAATTGAAAACCACTGATAAGAAAAGATAATGGTTTATTCAGAAATGTTGAGAAGTCCTCCAGTATCATTCACAGTCTCAAGTCATAAAGAGAGAAACAAAATTAAATTTATACTAACATAAAATGCATACATAGACCAATAATTGCACTAAGTTATAAAAAGGGGGTTGCTGGGAGGAATGCTCAAGAGAGAGGAAACATATGTATTCATATGACTGATTCACATTGTTGTGCAGTAGAAACCCACATAACATTGTAAAGCAATTGTCCTCAAATTAAAAATAAAATTTTAAAAAAGTTATAAAAGAAGGCCATGAAAGAGATTCCAAGAGCTGCTATTAGAACAAAGTGGGGGTGGGTAACCCAACAAGGAAGCCCCCTGTACAGATAGGGAGGCAGGTGGGGGCAGGTCTTGATCAAGATTGGGAAAATCATTCAAAAGTGGGGTGAGCCCACAGAGCTACGGGCTGGGCTGGAGACTGAAGTAGAATTTGCCACAAATGCTCCTAACATCACATGCACAGAGTGCAGAAAGTTGTTTTAAAAAAGCAGTATGAGTTTTGAATCATCAAACACTTTCTGGAGAATGAAATTCAATTTTGAGACAGGTGATCAACTGGAAGGATCGCTAAGCGGTGGGTTTCACAAGCCCTCAGCCCCTCTTCCCCCAGAGAGTGGATGTGGGTCTTCTGGATGGGCAGGGGGCTCTGTGGTCAGGGGAGGACTGTGGGTGACTCCTCCTCAGAGGTTGGAAGCCAGACAAGTCAGGGGAAGAAGATCTGGGAGAGTCTGACGCCAGGTTCCTGACAAGGTACCTGTGAAGCTGAATCTGGCCTTTGTGCTCTGGCACCAAATTGAATCTTGGACAGAGTCCAAGTCTACTTCTTGGGGGAAGTAGAAAAGATTAGCTTTAGTGCTTTCCCAGGCAAATGGGACCACAGTGAGCTCATGCCCTCAGACTCTTTGTCCCATCCCAGAGAAGATAGTGAGAAGTTTTCTATTAATTGGTCAGTTGGTGGACATTCTTGTCATGGGTTGGTGGGGAGGTAACTGGGAATCAGCATCATCAACCTTCTGTTTCCAACTGGTCTGGTATCTACATGCTTGTGAGCTGTGCCATGCTAAGTCGCTCAGTCATAGCCCGCCAGGCTCCTTGGTCAATGGGATTCCCCAGGCAAGAATACTGGAGTGGGTTTCCATGCCTTCCTCCAGGGGATCTTCCCAACTCAGGGATTTTCCAGACCCAAGGACTCCCTCGTTACTTGTGGGCAGAGAGCAATTAACTTCTCCAACCAGGTAAGGATTCCAGTATTTGCAAAATAGCTCAAAGATATTGTAATGTGTGTCTCTTGAGGTGGAACCAGGATATTGCCTCAAGGTTACATGATTGTTTCTTGACTGCTCTTCCCTTGTCTCTTCATCCTCTCCCTTCCCTAATTAGTGACCATTTGAACCAGCTCCTTGGAACTCAGAGTAAGTCTTGGGGGCTGAATACACCTTCTTTCTTGAAAAGATTTTTTGCCCAGAAAGCCCACTTGGTTCTGCTTGATTTCAGTACTGATGATGGTGTGTGTGTGTGTGTGTGTGTGTGTGTGTGTGTGTGTGTGTGTGAGAGAGAGAGAGAGAGAGAGAGAGAAGGTCCCCTACTTTTCTGAGAACAAAGAAAAGGACAGAAGACTTCTGGGGACCCCAAAGGACCATCCCAGTGGAGATGTCCCCAAACACCTTGGATCTAAATTCTAAAGATGGTGCCTGGGACTGTAGGTCTATGCGTCATCACCAGGCTGCCATTTATGAAACCTAAAGATTTGATGAGAATCTGTAATTCTGAAGAAGGAATGCACGTTCCAAAATCTAATGCCCAAAGTTAGACTTTTCCTTCAGATGAAATGCCATTCAGCCAACTTATTTAAAATTCAGCTTGAAAAGTTTTGTTGAGTTAACCATCCATTTAGTGAAAAACTTGGTCACTATTGTTGCAAAACCTTTAAGATTAGATTGTTCACATTTTAATACAAGGTTAGCAATAAAGTTTGCACTCAGTGCACTCGTCAATTACAGTGACTATAAACTTTTGCAAGTTGAGCTATTAAAACTCCTCAAAAAGAGAGACAGAAAGAACACCTTGCCCACTGGGGGCTGTTAAACTTTTCATGTGCTTCAGGTAGCCCCCTGTGGAGACTCTTATTGAAATGCCATAAAAATGTTCCATGTGAAAGACTGTAATTTTCCTGGTGGTTAGAAAATAATTGTGTGTGTGACAAATATTTTTCCTGCCATGGTACATAGAATGGTTTTATTTTACTCCTGACAGTAACCTAAGTAATAATACTGGGATGACAGAGTCTTAATTCTGAAGATTTGGTTTTTAAAAATTTTATGTTGAGATAAATGTCAGTAATTTATATTTTTCCTGAATTGAATCTGCATTAAGGAAAGCCATTTTCACAGTAAGCACCTGTACTTAATGATGTGGGTGATTATAGTAAATTATTTGTGAAATGGGTTTGTCGTTTTCTTCCTGTATTTTTTTTTCTGTAATTAATTCCCTGATCTGTTGAAGCTTTGGGTAATGATTTCTGTCAGGTGTTTGTAATCAACTTGCTACACAACTTTGAGGACAGACAACGGATTTTCACTTTAGGTTTATAGCAGTGCCTCTCTAATAATTTGAAATGCTGTTATATTTCGTAAACATTTGTTAGACATTTAGTGTTTTCTCAGAGGTGTGTTGCAGTAACTTGTAGAACTGCTCCCATTTCAGAGTCGAGAGAACTGAGAACACGGTCCTGGCAAAGCCCACTTTCTTTCGCATACTTAGGGCTCTTCCTGTGCTCAGAGATGCCATTTAATCTGTGTCAGCTCCTCTAGGGGCTGACACACTCCATCGACGTGTCCTCCTAAGGAAGAGACAAGCACAGGGTCAGTCCTCGTTAAAAGAAAGACGTTGGGAGTGGTCAATGTGAGCAAGACGGTGGAACAGGAAGCCACCCACTTGGACTCCCATGACTTCATGACAAACAACAAGCATCCAAATGAACTTCTTAACACAACAGAAACAGTCACAGATTTAGAAAACAAACATGCTTACCAAAGAGGAAAGGTGGGGGCTAATAAATTAGGAGTTTAGGGTTAATATATACATACTACCGTATTTAAAATAGATAAACAATAAGGCCCTATTGTTGGGATAGCAGTAGCATAGGAAACTATACTCAGTATCCTTATAATAACTTATAATTATTAGTAAGTTATAATAACTTATAAGTATTTATAACTTATAAGTATCCCTTATAAGTAATAACTTATAAGGGAAAAAAATCTGAGAAAGAATATATGTATAACTGAATCACGTAGCTATACATCTAAACACAACATTATAAATCAACTATGTCGTTGTTCAGTTGCTAAGTTGTGTCCAACTCTTTGTAGCCCCATGGACTGCAGCGTGCCAGGTTCCTCTGTCCTCCACTATCTCCCAGAGTTTGCTCAATTCATATCCACTGAGTCAGTGATGCCATTCAGCCATTTCTTCCTGTTCCACCCCCTTTTCCTTTTCTCTTGAATCTTTCCCAGCATCAGGGTCTTTTCCAGAGTCAGTTCTTCAAATCAGGTGGCCAGAGTATTGGAGCTTCAGCCTCAGCATCAGTCCTTCCAATGAACATTCAACGTTGATTTCTTTTAGGATTGACTAGTTTGATCTCCATGCTTTTCAAGGGACTAAGAGTCTTCCCCAGAACTACAATTCAAAAGCATCAATTTTTCGGTGCTTAGCCTTCTTTATGGTTCAACTCTCACATACATGACTACTGGAAAAGCTATAGCTTTGACCATATGGACTTTTGTTGACAAAGTAATGTCTCTACTTTTTAATGCGCTATCTAGGTTTGTCATAGGTTTCCTTCCAAGGGGCAAGCATCTTTTAATTTCATGGTACAGTCACCATCCACAGTGATCTTGGAGCCCAAGAAAATAAAATCTGTCAGTACTTCAATACAAAATAAAAACTTAAAAAAATGACAACCAACAGCTTTAATGAGAACTCCAGAAATAAGTTAGGAATTCTCGATGCTCCAGCGACAGTCACAAAGGTGCTGAAATGTGTCGTATTTCACAACAAACATCCCTCCCCAGGCTAGCATGGTTCAGCACAATCTGGAGGGAAACACCCAACTGCTCGCTTCTGCTCTCGGGCCCAGGACTGGCAGGCACATCCACAGGTTTGTGCAGGGGCTGATTCTGTGCTCTGAGAGCCAGCGTGTTTTGAAAGCCCAGGGGCCCTGAGAACAAGGAGATCTTGCTAGATTGAGGCAGTTTCCAAGAAGATAAAGCGCTGCAGACAGACCCCAGAAAGAGCAAGTGGTTCAGAGCTCCCAACAGAACAAACAAGCAGCGGATCTGGACAATCAGGAACCTGCCTGCACGGGCGCTGAGGAGGCATGTCCTCAGGAGGGTCCTCCGCGTTCTCAGCCGGGCTGACTCATGAAACTCTTCCCTGTACAAAGAAATCACTGAAGACTAGGGGAGGTGACTGTTTTTCAAATGCCCAAATCCTAGAATAACAAGAACTATGAAGAGACAGGAAAACATGGTCCCATCAAAGGAACAAGACCAATCTCCAGAAAATGACGCTACAAAAATGGAAATCTTTGAATTACCTGACAAAGAATTCAAAATAATTGTTGAGAATTCCCTGGTGGTCCAGGGGTTAGGACTTGACACTCACTGACAGGTCCCAGATTCAATCCTTGGTTGGATCAGTCTAAGATCTTGCAAGCTTTGGAGCAAGGTAAAAAAAAAAAAAAAAAAATTAACTAAAAAAAAAAAAACACCAACTGCCTTAAACTCGGTTAGCTACACATGAACACTGGCTAAGCTTTCTTCTTAACTGTGCTAAAACCAGTTCTGAATACACACTTCTTCTAACCTCTCGACTGGCAAGGCATTTTGGATTCATAGGAAATTCTTTGAACACTTTGAGTGGATTTTAATATCACACCACAAAGAGATAATAAGGTGATCTAAAACTTTATATGTTGCCTTATGCACATTTAATTTAACTGGGTCAATATAGTCTAATTTATCCCTTTTAGCTATCCTTACTCATCAGTTTAATAAGACAAATATCAAGTGCCCATGTCCTTATATACCAACAGAACATCAAGTTAGTTTTTTTTTCGCAAGTCCATGGTAATAACTCCAACTGAAATAACTCCAACTGAAATTACAAATGAAAAAGTCCCTTTGCATAAAATCTTTGCAACAAAGATTTATTTACAACAAATAACTACTCTGAGTTATTATTTGATATTAATATAGCAGTAGATTTATATATAAATAGCTGATTTAATATAAATTCCAATCACAGTCACAGAATAGAAAAAGTAATGGAACAATTTGTTGGGCAAAGGTGTTCTTGCCATCAGATTTTTCTCTAAATGTATTAGCTTCTCTTATTTCTTGCTGCTGCTGCTGCTAAGTCATATCAGTTGTGTCTGACTCTTTGAGACCCCACCAGGCTCCCCCATCCCTGGGATTCTTCAGGCAAGAACACTGGAGTGGGTTGCCATTTCCTTCTCCAATGCGTGAAAGTGAAGTCGCTTGGTCATGTCCGACTCCCAGTGACCCTACGGACTGTAGCCCACCAGGCTCTTCCGTCCATGGGATTTTCCAGGCAAGAGTACTGGAGTGGGGTGCCATTGCCTTCTCTGTCTCTTATTTCTTATGAATCATTAAAAGATGATAATGCCTTTTTGATACTATCATTCAACTTGCACAACTACACGAAAATACAACTAATTAGCATTTGTATCACAAATTTTGCTCATTTATATGTAAAATTTGGACTTTGTGAAGCAGTGATGCCTCACTATTGCCTGCTTCCTTGTTTACTGACTGTCACCCCTCCCTCTCCATCAACATTTCCAACCTTAACAGTCACAGTTCCACATGGGTAAGAGCTTATGAGGTAGACATACAACCCCTATTTGACATACTTCACTCAGCCTCAGCTATTTGTGGGTAGAATTACATTCATATTTCAAGTAAGTTTTGCACCCAAAACTCCCCTAGACTTTCTCTGGTTTTCAGGTAACACAAGTTCGTACAGCCACAGCCTCTCCAGGGGGACCTGGGCCTGGGGCTAAGGTTCCCCAAGATCTGAGAGCCCAAGGTCTGGGCAGCCCTTCCCCAGGTACCCTGGCCCTGGCCAGTGACCTGGGCACCTTGGACCACTGCTTTGTTTCCAAGCCCCGTGAGTTCTGTTTGTCACTCTGGTGTGTCCTACAGGCAAGCTGCTTCCACTCTCATTCTCATTGGGCAGTCAGGGCAGTGGTCCTGGAGGGCTGGTGGGGGTTGCTCTGCTCCTTGTCCTGTTGGGTCAGCTTCTAACAGGACTGTTGGAACCTTGATGGAACAACTGTTGCATTACTGCTTGTTTAAACTTTTCCTTGTAGCTCCAAATTCAGGACATGACTCTGAACCAGCTGTGCTCTGGGAGCCTCTCTCCTGGGCTGTCTCTTCCTGAACATGAATCGTTTGTTCATCTGCTCAGCTTTCTGGAATGTTCACACACATATGGCACAAGTGTAAACGTGCTAGGACCTGCTGAGCTCCTACCTGTGTGTATTTAAAGGCAGATTACCTAGGCTTTCTTCCATGTCTCTTCACCATGATACTCAGCCCCTCAGTTCTCTGCAAAAAAAAAGAAGAAGAAAAGAAAGAAACAGACACAGCGACGTAAACCATTGGAATAGCGACATACAAAAACTCAGAACACTGTAAATTGCCACGAACATTTTCAAACAGAGCAGTGTGTTCCAAGGACTCTAATCGACCCTTTTCCTGTAATCTGATTACCTCTAACTGTTCCACCAGCTGGATCCACGTCACAGTTATCTGATTGGAAATTTATTTTCAATATGAAAGGAAATAGGAAGTTTATTTTCCATATGAAGACAATACATGCTGTAAACTCTATGGTTCTGATTGGATGATGGTATATCTATCCATGGTCAGTGTAGGATAGTTTTGAACATGCTGCTGTAACAGCCAATCAAACAGCCTCTGGGGCTGCACAGTGAAGGGTGCATGTCCCTCCAGCGGCTGGTGTCCTGGCAGTGCTTTCTCAAGCTGAGCTGTGGCAGAGAGAAGGTGGGTTTAGCAAATGGTGTACCCACTCCTAAAATGTCTGCACAACCAAACCTCAATGCAAAGGCGGAGGAGACTGGAATCCTCGAGCATCAGTGACAAGCCTCTGGCCTCCACACTTTGCCATCACAGTCATCACACAACTTGGGAGCCTGTAGCTCTCAATTCCAATCATCTCTCCCCTCCCAACAGTGTCTCTAGATCCTTTTACGGGAAAAGGATAGGTAACTCAGTGACTAGTCCGAAGTATAAGATACACAGAGCCTACCCAAACGAGAAAAGCGGAGGTTGTCAACCCCCTGGCTCACGCGTTTTAGCAGACTGGAAGGCAGCACAGCTGTGGGGGACCTTTCAGGTGGACACAGGGTGGCTCATGTCCTCTGACCCCCAACTAGAGGCTGCAGGGAGGGAACTAGAAGTTGTAACCAGGAGACACCATATACCATTGGTCCAGGGACCTCAGTTGTTTTTCTCAGGTTGACTCAAGAGTTGGAAGAGGTGCAAAACCAGAGAAAACTATGTTACTTACTAGTAAGTCCTGACTATTGTGGGCACACCACAATAGTCAGAAGGTTGTGGTGGGCTTGCAGCAAATGTTGTGGGTCCGAGCGGCTGTCTCATAACACCATGCTGGCCTTTCTCCATTGTTGTGTTCAGCCTCTCAGTGTGTGTCATTTGCTTTCACTGACTGATGAAATCACGTGTCTTTGAATTACTGTAGAATGGAGGAGAACCTCTGTATCGACTCATGACAACCACAGTCAGTGATTAAGATTCAAGAACAGCTTTTAAAAGCATAATTTATCTTTACATAAATTCCTTAACAAGAGACAGTTCTGGCAGCCACTGGCATATAGACTTATGTTGATCTATTTCTTGGCACAAGCAGATGTTTTTAATTCCTCATCTCCATTTTTTGGGGTCTAGGCACAGAGAAATTTCCATTTCATATTTCACAGTTAGTAGGAAACCTTCACAAGGAAAAATCTACAAATATTCTCTGTGGTAAAAATATACAGACATATAAGCACATGTGTACATATACACATACTTATATGCATGGATACACACACATATATACAATCAGATCAATGACGATCAGCCATACAGATGTTCCTAATTATTCATCCATCTCAAGTTTGGACAATGACATGGGTCATCTGAAACAGATTGCATGAACATGAAATAGTCCATTTGTAGTAAAACCATGTCTTAGCATAGTGTAGAAATTATCTTTCATAACATAAATTCATTGCCTTCAGTGAAACAAGCAATAACACAAGCATCCAGAATCTAAGGTTTTGCTTTTCTCTTATGAAGTCCCCTCCCTCACTGTGTTCCACTGGCTGTTTTCTTGATCCACATTCCTCACCTGCTGGACTGTTTCTGTTGCCACTGTTTTTCAGCTTGCATCCTCTCCTACTAGGGCTTTCTCTAGTTCCTCTCAAAAGCCACCTCCTTGGAGAAGTCTTTCCTGCCCACTTTCTCCAGGGAGCCCCCTGACTCGACCTGCACCCCATCCCAGCTGTTTAGTATCTCATCACAATGCTGCTTTCTTCACAACTGTGTGTACAACTTGTACCAATGACCTTTGCTTACTGCTTACCGTTTCTGTGCCAATGGCAGGTAAACGAGCATTAGACAGCAAGGGTCACGTGTCCTTCCCCAGTAGACCTGGGGCTGGGCACAAGGAAGCTGTTAATCAGTATTGTTGGAAAGAAAGACGGAAGGAAGGAAGGAAAGAAGGAAGGAAGCATAGAGGAGAGAGAGAGGGAGGAATGAAAGGAGGGGGGAAGGAGAAACGGCAAGAAGGAAGGGAGTAGGGGGCAGGGCATGACTTCCATGTGTAGCCAGTTTGGCAAAGTCATGCTGTTTTCACATCTCTCATGCACCTTTCTTTCCTCATTTGTTTCATCCTACTTTTATCTAGTCCTTCAGCAGCTTAAATGTTCAGAGCAAACTAATTCATTCAGATACAGATGATTTCCAGTTTTCTATGCAGTAACACAGGAAAAGAAAACAAAAGGCTATTCCTCCAAATGAGTAAAGTTTTAGGTTAGATTGTTGAGCCTCCTTGCCTGTGTGTGTGGCAAAATTAGTCTCTTTCCTTATTGAAGTCCTTCCTAGATGCAGCCTCTGGTGAGGAGGTGGTGGGGGCAAGCCTGGGGGTTCATCTTAACCTGGTGGATGGAGATAAAGGGAAATTTAATTAAGCTTAAAATACATCTCCCATTGTCCTTGGTCAATGTAGAGGAAATCTGTATCCATTACTGCATACCAGCAATTAGCTTTCTAGAGGGTCTTATTGCTTTGGGCAATGGAATGTGTTGTACAGCTAACACCACTACCAGCCTGTTGGCTTTTTCAGGAAAGCCCATGATGTCCCAGAAGTTCAGTTCAGTTGCTCAGTCACGTTCGACTCTTAGTGACCTTATAGACTACATCATGCCAGGCTTCCCTGTCCATCACCACTTCCCAGAGCTTGCTCAAACTCATGTCCATCAAGTCGGTGATGCCATCCAACCACCTCATTCTCTGTCATCCCTTTCTCCTCCTGCCTTCAATCTTTCCCAGCATCAGGGTCTTTTCCAATGAGTCGTTCTTCACATCAGGTGACCAAAGTATTGGATTTTCAGCTTCAGCATCAGTTCTTCCAATGAATATTCAGGACTGATTTCCTTTAGGATTGACTGGTTTGACCTCCTTGCAGTCCAAGAGACTCTCAAGAGTCTTCTCCAACACCACAGTTCAAAAACATCCATTCTTTGGTGCTCACCTTTATGGTCCAAATCTCACATCCATACATAACTACTGGAAAAAACACAGCTTTGACTAGATGGACCTTCCTGGAGAAGGGAAAGGCTACCCACTCCAGTATTCTATCCTGGAGAATTCCATGGATGGTATAGTGCATGGAGTTAGTTGCAGAGTCAGACACGACTGAGTGACTTTCATTTTGGCAAAGCATGTCTCTGCTTTTGGTATGATGTCTAGGTTGGTCACAGCTTTTCTTCCAAGGAGCAAGCGTCTTTTAGGTTCATGGCTGCAGTCACTGTCCAGAGTGATTTTGGAGCCCAAGAAAATAAAGTCCATCATTTTTTCCATTTTTCCCTATCTATTTGCCATGAAGGGATGGGACTGGATGCCATGATCTTTGTTTTTGAATGTTGAGTTTTAAACCAGCTTTTCCACTCTCCTCTTTCACTTTCATCAAGAGGCTCTTTGGACCCCAGTATGGCTCTAGGTGAGTGATCATACCATCATGGTTATCTGGGTCATGAAGATCTTTTTGTATAGTTCTTCTGTGCATTCCTGCCATCTTTCTTAGTATCTTCTGCTTCTGTTAGATCCATACCGTTTCTGTCTTTATTGTGCCCATCTTTGCATGAAATGTTCCCTTGGTATCTCTAAGTCTTTCCCATTCTATTGTTTTCCTTTATTTCTTTGCATTGCTCGCTGAGGAAGGCTTTCTTATCTCTCCTTGCTTTTCTTTGGAATTCTGCATTCAGGTGGGTATATCTTTCCTTTTCTCTTTTGCCTTTCACTTCTCTTCTTTTCTCAGTTGTTTGTAAGCCTCCTCAGACAACCATTTTGCCTTTCTGCATGTCTTTTTCTTGGGAATGGTCTTGATCCCTGTCTCCTGTACAATTTCATGAACTTCCGTCCATAGTTCTTCAGGCGCTCTATCAGATTTAATCGCTTCTATTTGTCACTTCCACTGTATAATCATAAGGGATTTGATTTAGGACATACCTGGATGGTCTCATGGTTTTCCCTACTTTCTTCAATTTAAGTCTGAATTTTGCAATGAGGAATTCATGATCTGAGCCACAGTCAGCTCCTGGTCTTGTTTTTGCTGACTGTATAGAGCTTCCCCATCCTTGGCTGCAAAGAATATAATCAATCTGGTTTCAGTATTGACCATCTGTGATGTCCAACTCTTTGTCACCCCATGGACTATACAGTCCATAGAATTCTCCATATCAGAATACTGGACTGGGTAGCTGTTCCTTTCTCCAGGGGGTCCTCCCAACCCAGGGATCGAACCCAGGTTTCCTGCATTGCAGATGGATTCTTTCCCAGCTGAGCCACCAGGGAAGCCCTTATTGAAGTATGAAGTGTTATTGCTCAGTTTTGTCTGACTCTTTGCCTCCCTGTGGACTGTAACCTGCCAGGCTCCTCTGTCCATGGAATTCTCCAGGCAAGAGTGCTGAAGTGGGTTGCCATGCCCTTCTCCAGAGGATCTTCCTGACCCAGGGAGTGAATCTGGGTCTCCCACATTGCATGCAGATTCTTTACCATCTGAGCCACCAGGAAAGCCCCTTTATTGAAATATAGTTGATTTATAAGGCTATGTTAATTTCTGGTGTACAGCAAAGTGACTCGGTTATATATATACATTCTTTTTCATATTCTTTTCCATTATAGTCTGTCATAGGATATTGAATATAGTTCCCTGTGTTATACAGTAGGACCTTGTTGCTATATGCTAAACACTACATTTATTTAGAATCTCATGTAGCTTTAAAGGAATATATGGATTTTAAAATTTAAAAAGTTTTCACGTAACTCCTGCTGACTAAAAAAGATGCTCAACTTGAGAATTTTGAGTTAAGTTTTATTTGGGGCAAACTGAGGACTGCCACCTGGGAGGCATCATCTCAGACAGCTCTGAAAGACTGCTCCCAAGAGGGCAAGATCGATATGCAAGGTTTTGGTAGGGGAGTTCAATACCATGAAGCACCCATTTTACAAAGGTTTTTTGTTAGTCATGAGGATCTGGTGTTGCCATGAAGGGATTCAGTGCTTCTCTAGATATGAGCAGACGCAAGGATTGAGATCATAAAATCTGTTCCTAAAAGCATCCAACTGTCTAAAGACCTGTCCCACCAGATTCCCAGTAGCACAGAGTGCCTCACTCCACCATGAACTCCCTCAGGGGCTGTTGAAGGTCAGCAGCTACAGCAGCATGCGGTTCAGTCTCCATAGAGGCAGATGGCAAATGCCTTTGATGTTAAGTCACTGGCCGTGTTCTTGGCCAGTGCCCATTTGTAGTTGACACTCCCTTGAACATTTTTCCTTCCGACTGTCCAAGCAGCAGGTCAGCAAGCCTCCACCAGCTCTGGGCTGGGGGCAGGGCTGAAGAAAAGGGACTCCTCTCTCCCCCTCTTCCTTATTGTTTTCATATATTTTAATTTAACATATCTCATTAACCTGACAATATAGTTACTAATTTTTGCTTTAATCATTTGTCTTTTAAAGAAATCTTTGCAAATGAAAAAATTGTATTTACCCATTTCTTTTCATTTTCAGCCTTTAATGCAAATCCAGAGTACACATCTGGTGTCATTTTCTTAGTCTGATGAACTTCCTTTAGCTTTTTTTGTGTGTGTGTGCATCTTGTTTGCTGATGAAGATTTTTCTTAGCTTTTATTCAGCTGAAAAGGTCTTTATTTTGCCTTCATCTCTTCAATCAGATGTAAAATTCTCAGCTGACAACTGAAACAAGCAATAAATTTCCACTAGAGACTGAAGAAATGACATTTGTATCTACGACCACAGTTTCTCAATTTTTGAAAGTTCTTTTTGCAGCTTTTGTTTTCTCCTTTGAAAATTTTCTCATAACTGCTTATAGAAAATAACTAAACATACATATAGTGTATGTATATATATATATAGGCCAACCCTATATATGTATATATACATTGTGATATATAAGAAATAGTAGTTATATGTCCTAACAGAACGCTAGCTAACATGAAGATGGCAATCATATTGCAATATATAAGTGCATCTAATCAACATTTTGTAGACCTTAAATGCACACAATAGTATATGTTAATTATTTCTGAATTTTCACAAGAATCTCATTGTAAATAACTGAATATTTTCTTAACTTTGCAATGACTACCCATTCTCCTAGGATCACACCAAACTTAAACTACTAACAACTTAATTTTATTCTTCAGTGTTGATTTCCAGTGCTGATTTTTTTATTTTTAAAATATTAAAATGTTTTACACATTGTGCAGATACTATTCTTAAATGAGTACACTTTTATGCCACCCAGAGAAAATGTAATAATTGTTATTTAGCAACAGACCTGATTTCAATGTATATGGGTAACCATGGGGAAGTATCAGTATTTACTATTAGAGAATATAAAAATTATATATACTATATATATATATCATATATATGTATAATTTTTCAAGTCTCTTTGAATATTTTGAAAGAAAATATTGAAGAGGTGTAAAAGTCCCTGGATATTTTCACTTATGTGTCATTTCTGAAATCTAGTCAGGACAGTTAATATTTGCTATCTCTGTTCTTAATCTATGAAATAACATTTTTAAAAAAGCAAGTGGGTTTTTAATAGTCTATGAACCAGGCTATTCTTTCAGGTCTCTTTCCTCTCATTAAAAGTACTTAGCAGCAAAGGGAACCTCTTTTGTATTCTCATTTTCCCTTATTTCTTTGTTTCCTCAGTGTTTTGACATATTGCATTTTCCTAGTTATCTTGGTAGCTAAAAAAGCTCAGCTTTCAAAAGCAATAGAATGTGAAATTATTTTAAGCCTCACAAACACAGCTTTTTATGTCTTCTACAAGTGAATTTTGCTGGTTAGAGAAATAAAACAATCTATTTCCTTATCTTCTCTCATCATTCCGGATCCAAATTTATTAAACTCGGCTTTCCTGAACATAATCAGTACAATTTGGGATGTTATTTATTGTCAATAACAAAGTGGAGTGTGTGGTATGGCATAGGATGTGATCAGAAGACATAGCTGACGTTTGAATATGAGGCTTCCTGCTCCATGGTTATGTGGTGCTTCCTGTTCAGGTGAAGACAACCCAGGATGGAGGGTTGTACAAGATGTCAGAGCAGGATATAGAAATTACAGAACCAATGACATGTCCTGGACTACTATCAGGAAAGATAGAATCATCAGTTCAGATTTTAATAGAAAAATAGAATTTTGTTTTCAGACATAAGATTCACTACTGTTTGGTCACAGAATTGAATTTTCCCTTGGGGAGAGTTGGTTCATTCATTCTGATGTATTCTCCTTCCCTGCATGAGACCCAGAGTCATGTTCCTGAGGTGCCAAGGCTGTATCTGAGAGATCAGGACAGAGCATGGTGGGTGCGAGGCTGGTTTAGCTTTTGTTTCTACAGAGTGGGAGTGGAATGATCAGCTTTTAATCTGTTATTTTACAGATGTCATTAATTTTTTGTCTGATTTAAATGGTACTTATTTCAAGCTCATTGCTACCGTGTGTGTGTGTGTGTGTGTGTGTGTGTGTGCGCGCGCACGTGTGCGTGCATGCCCATGAGTGTGTGGCACACATGCATGTACATGCATGTGTACATGTACAAAGAGAGTCAGAATCAGCTGTCACACACCCTGGAGCCTGACATCCAGAGGAAATCATTGCCATAGGAAGATCACCACAGTGGTCAGTTTGCTCAGAATTACACACTTGAGATGTTAGTTTTAGATGAAAGCAAATACAAATGCAAAATTTTAAAGATGTACTAAACATGCAAATTCATCATGAGATTGTTATAAATATCTGCTCGACTGAAAAGTGGCTGAGAGTTATCATAATGCATCTACCCTTCTCCATGATACTAAGCACCCCTGAGTGATTTCAGTACCTCCCCAACAGATTTTATCC
Organism: Nanger dama; assembly: GCA_917880005.1. NCBI lineage: Eukaryota > Metazoa > Chordata > Mammalia > Artiodactyla > Bovidae > Nanger > Nanger dama. The sequence continues at coordinate 5,197,512 of CAKJTW010000075.1, forward strand.
TGACTCACTCTCGTTTTAAAAATTGATCTCTTTTTGCATAAACTCTGCTTCAAGTGTCCCCATGAACACATCTCAATGACTTTTATTCTAATTGCAACGTGAAAAGTTCCAATCAGTATGTTTGCTGCTTTGAACTGTAAAGATTTTTATTTTCAAAGGAGTGTGAATAACAAATGACAATTAAGGTACTTACAATGGCCCTTGTTCTGAGCCCCCCTCTCTGGTGCAGCCTCAGGGAGCCTCTTTCCCCTTCTTCTGGGGAGATGGTTTGTTAACATTCTCTCACCAAGTCCTGGGCTTTTAACTCAGCTATTACACTGAGATGCGACTTCCCTGGGCACCCTTGTGGTTCTAGGTTCTTTCCAGGAGTTGAGTTACTCATCATCTCAGGAACCTTTCACAGGTTCTTTCCCCAAAACTGAAATCAGCTCCACTGCTGTGAAACCCAGCTCCACTTGAGTCCCACGTTATCTTGGCAAACTCCATCACCCTGGAACTACCATTTCGAGGAAATTCATTGTCAACTTTCCAAGCCTTTTGAAATGCTTCAGAAATCTACATTCCGTAAAAAAAAAAAACAAAACAAAGAAACAAAAAAAACAACAATGTGTATGCTGCCTCTGAGGTCAGGAAGACATGAATTGTGTGGAAGCACGTGTCCCAGACTGACAGCATGTCCTCAGCAGAGTGTGCCTTGATCACTGAGGTGCCACTTACATTGGGCATCTGGTACAAGCCACAGCATAGACGGCTTCCTTTATATCTAGCAGTGTCTTCGTGCCACACACCGGGTAATCATCCTTATCTTTATCCCAAAGTAAACATCTGGTATGTGATGAATTGTGTCCCCACAAATTCATGTATTGGAGCAGTGACCCCCAGTATCTTAGAATGTGACTGTACTTGTAGACTAGGTCTTGAAAGAAATGGTGGTGCTGCTCAGGTGCTCAGTCACGTCAATTTGTGACCCCATGCACTGTAGCCCAGGCTTCTCTGTCCATGGGATTACCTCCAGGCAAGAGTACTGCAGTGGGTTGCCATTTCCTCCTTCAAGGGATCTTCCCGACCCAGGGATCGAAGCCACATCTCTGTGTCTCCTGCAGTGGCAGGCAGATTCTTTACCACTAGTGCCACCTGGGAGGCCCTGTGAAAGAGGAGTTTAAATTAGATCAGGAGGGTGGGCCCTAATCTCATAGCAGCTGTGTGTGCTTTTGAGAAAAGTAAGTTAGGACACAAGGACACACACAGAGGGAAGACCACGTGAAGACCCAAGGGTGCTTTGGACATTTGCACACCAAAGAGAGAGGGTGAGGAGACGGCTGTCCTGCTGACACTGTCATCTTGGGCTTCTTACCTTCGGGACTCTGAGAAAATACATTTCTGTTGTTTAAGCCACCCAGTCTGTAGTACTTCACTCCGGCTACCCTAGGACACTAAGATGGCTTTCAGTGGCTAACTGGAACAGCTTGCACTCTGACCTGGGACCCCGTCTCTGCACCTGGCTCTGCTCTTTTCATTGGGTTTCTGCTTGAGTTCCACTGAGGACAAGCCACCAAAGATCACTGCAACAAAAACAGTCTTAGAGAGAATCTTAAGTAGGTTTGATCGTTCATATTTTCATGTCTGATTTTTGCCTTCAAATTTGTTTTCCCAAACAAGTAAATCAATATTCCTAAATGTGCACATTGTGCATTTACAAAAGGACTTTATGGTGGCTCAGACGATAAAGAATCCACCTGCAATACTGAAGACCCAGGTTCCATCCCTGGATCAAGAAGATCCTCTGGAGGAGGGAATTGCACCCCACTCCAGATGGAGACTGGCAGGCTACAGTACATGGGGTCATAAGGAGTCGGACTTGACCGAGCAACTAACACTTACGGACCTAAGTCTCCTTATTTCAGTGTAAATATCCCAAACAAATATCTTTACTGATACTATTTCCTGGTCTGTATCTAACTTTACATTTTCTAAAATCATATCAAACTTTACTTTTCCTTTGACAGTCAGACTTGGTTTCTCTAACCTTATTTGTTTGTGCAAGTCAGCATCACAGGCTCTAATGTCTGCTAAGCCGGACTAGTTTGTGTCTACTACAGTGTGTCGACACACTCCTCCTGAGTTTCCATTATATCTTTTTTTCCCCTTTGGATTCCCATCATCACGTCCCCTGATATCTTGAATGATGGTGCTGTCTGCCCATGATCCTCTTTCAGTGACTCGAATTCAGGGAAAATAGGTGGATGTTAAAACTCTCCATAGTTTCTTAGAATCTTTCCACGTCTTCCCATCTTTCTTACGTAGAATTGAGAACAAAACATTGAAAATCTCCTTCTAACAAAACACTAAGCATTTACATAGTATTATCACTGTAATTCAGGTCCTGTGACAAATGCTTTAATATGATTATTCTCCATTTTCCTGATGAGGAACCAAGAGTTAGAAACTGAATGCATGTCCAAAGCCAACACAGGTCACATTTTGGAAATAATATGTAAGCCTAGGTCTGCCTGATTTTACCACTAAACTTAAACCATCTATACGGATTCTTTTCAGAGATTCAGGTTTTTTTTTTCATTTTTAATGACACTTATTATTTTTTTTCTAATTTTACAGCCAATACATATTCCTCACAGGCAAGTGGAAATACATTAAACCATAAGTAAAAATAATCTCCACCCCCAGAGACAACCATTTAACATTTTGATGTATTTCCTCCCAATGCACACATACATTTATACTTTTTTACTACTTACTTATTATTTTTTTTGGCATATAGTTGCATTGTGCTGTTGTGTCAGTTTCTAATGTACACTAAAGTGAAGCAGCCACAGTTACACATAGTGATATATTCCCCTCTTAGTTCATTTCCTTTCATTTAGGTCACATATTTTGGGTTGAAGTATAGTGACCTACAAGTCTATGTTAATTTCAAGTACACAACATAGTGATTCAATATTTCTCTGCATTGTAGAGTGATCACCAGATGAGCCCAGTCTTTCACCACATAGAGATTTTTACATTATTATTGACTCTGTTCCCTATGCTCTATATTTCATTCCTGTGACATTTACTTTCATTTATTTTGTAACTGGAAATTTGTACCTCTTAGTCTCTCTCACCTATTTCACCCCTTAACTTAACCCCCTCCCTTCTGGTGACCACCTGTTTTTTCTCTTTGTATATGAGTCTGTTTCTGGTTTGTTCTGTTTGTTCGCTTATTTTTTAGATTCCATGTATAATGGAAATCACACAGTATTTGTCTTTCTCTGACTTATTTCACTTAGCGTCACACCCTTTAGGTCTATGTTGTCACAAATGGAAAGATTTCATTGCTTTTTTTTTTTTTCTATAACTGAGTTATGTTCTGTTGTGTGTGAATACTGCTACTGCTAAGTCACTTCAGTCGTGTCCTGCTCTGTGTGACCCCATAGACGGCAGCCCACCAGCCTCCCCCATCCCTGGGATTCTCCAGGCAAGAACACTGGAGTGGGTTGCCATTTCCTTCTCCAATGCATTAAAGTGAAAAGTGAAAGTGAAGTCGCTCAGTCGTGTCCAACTCTTTGCAACCCCATAGACAGCAGCCCACCAGGCTCTGCCATCCCTGGGATTCTACATCTTCTTTATCCATTAATCCACTGGTGGACACTTTGCTTCCATGTCTTGGCTATTGTAAATAATGCTGCTATAGCGGTTTCCCTGGTGATTCAGATGGTAAAGAATCTGCCTGCAGTTTGAGAGGCTTGGGTTTGATCCTTGGATTGGGAAGATCCCCTGGAGGAGAGCATGAAAATCCACTCCAGTACAGTCCATGGGGTCGAAAAGAGTTGGACACAACTGAGCGACTACACACAGTACCGCACAGCACACATGAACAGTAGGGGTACATGTATCTTTTCTCATTAGGGTTTTTGTTTCTTTGGATTAATAGTCAGGAGTGGAATTGCTGGATGCTAGGGTAGTTCGATTTGTAGTTTTTGAGGAACCTCCACACTGCTTTCTAGAATTTCCATTCCCACAACAATGCACAAAATCTCCCTTATCTCCACATCCTCTCCAGCGTTTGCCTCTGAAACCCCAGTGCTCACATCCCTAGGAGGATGGACTGGCCGGCAGGGACTCCTTTCCACGTTTGCAGCCTGAGACAGTGTCAGCTGTGCTTCTCACAGAGCGAGGTGGCTCTGAGCCGTGCACCACGTGCACAGCATTGAGTCCCCATCGGATCCCGAAACTTCATTCTTGAGCTTTTACAAATAGAATTTTAAACTACCTATCCTGGAAACATAATTTATTCTGAAACAATTACCTTAACTTTAACATTTGGAACAATTATATATAACTTTGAACATAAAATTTTTTATTTTATTCTGAGGTCAACCATGGAAAACGCATATCTCCATAAATGACTTATGAAGTCAATAGCAGTTGAACCAAATTATCAGATGTTTTAAGATGCCATTTTCCACCTGATACACAGCAGTTCCATGTTTATGTCACCGTAACTGGTGACAATATGATGACTGTCTTTGTTGCACCACTTTGACAACCAGGAAGGCCACTTAGTGCAAGTTGTCACCTGTGACACCCTCATGCTGAGGCTGCTAGAGCTCCAGTGTGTTTTACTGACAGCTCATAACTGCATACCAGTCTGCACTGCTTGGAGAGCTGGGAAATCGTTTATGCCTTTGTGGGCAAGACAGATTATCCATGCTAAGCTTGAAATGTTTAATTATGTATGATTAAATGAGGCTCGCTCTTTGTAATTTGCATGTTCACACCGTTTCAGCATTAAAAGAATATATATGTGTATATATAGCAACAGCAGAGAGGAAAATTACTGATACAAGTAGGAAACCCAGTGGAATATAGGCCAATTATATATCTAATCACAAACATTAGCCTCCTCCATTTAGAAAAATTAATATACAATGCATTTATATTAAAAATAACTCCTCTGGTTCAAAATGCACCTACCCCACCGACTATATTTTTCAAATATTACAGCAGAAATATCAGCTTAAATCTGTCACCTTACAATCTAGAACATGGTTAGGTAGATGTTTGTTCTTCTTATGGTGACCTTTCATGACCAGTCATTTAATTTGATCAGTTACAGAATGTTTTCTGCCAAAACTCAGCCTCTCTAATACTTCTAAAATTTTGAAATTAGATGCGAATCAAAATCTAAAATTATGTAGTAAATTGTAGCATGGTATGATATAATGGTATGAAAGATAACCAAAGTATTCAGAAAAAAGAAATGTAAAATCTTGACTCTCCTTTAAACTATGATTTTAAATCAAATTTGCTGGTGCCTAATGCAATTCAGAGCCTATATTTGTTAGCAATATATGTAGAGAGAAGTCAGAGCACCCAGGAGAAACAAATACCAGCCTGATATTGAGCAGGAAAAGAAAATATATATCTTAAGCTTGGTTTCTACTCTAAAAATCTGTTTCATAGCATTTCTAATTTTTTGAGGAGGCAAAATTATGGTGATCACCACACGTCACGCAGCTCCAACACTGGGACTCCCAGTGGCTCAGACAGCCCTACTTCAGTTGCTTTTACCCATCACTCAGGGGAGCATATGATGTGCACTGCACTTGGCTCCCCAAGGATGCAGCAAGGACCATGATAATCTAACCCTCATTTTAGTCATGTGTTTCTAGGCGACAGAGGTTTTAAAAATTGAATCCACATAGAGAAGATACCTCACAATCTTGTGTATGAGCTGGAGGTGTTGGGAATACCCTGCTGTCAAATCACAAAGAAGGCTGGGTTTGCCAAGACTGGCAGTGGAGGCCAAGGTCAGGATGGCCATGAGGGAACGTGCAGCCCTGGGGAGCTGTGCACGCCTGGAGATGTGCTCTGCTCTGCATCACCGAAAGCTGCATCTTCAAGGATCAGTCAGGACTTTCTTTTTCTATTTTTAATGAGACAACCTATTTCCTACCATGCAGATGTCATGATAGGGGCTTCCAAGGTGGCTCAGTGGTAAGAATACGCCTGCAATGCAGGAGACATGGGTTTGATTACTGGGTTGGGAAGATCTGCTGGAGAAAGAAATGGCAGTCCACTCCAGTATTTGTGCCTGGGAATCCCATGGACAGAGGAGCCTGGTGGGCTACAATCCATGGGGCTGCAAAAGAGTCAGATAAAACTGAGCAACTGAACAACAACAACAAGAAAAGAGACTCACCAGGACAGAGGTTCTGCTTGTGCAGTGGGCACTGTGCTCATAGAGGGACCAGCAGAGTCTGGGTAGGGAGAAATTTTGGAGAAGAAATCAACTGTACTTTCTTAGAGGTAAAATCTCAGAAACTTAATTTTGTTTTTAATCATTGAAATCTAAGTAAGGTGTTAGGAGTTAAAATGGCCTTTGAAATATCACATACTTGAAGTTCTACTATAATTTTATTCATTGTTTCTAAAAGAATTAGGCAGCACTTCATAACTTTATATTCCAAATTGACTGAAAAAAATATTGAACTAATTTGTTTCCAAAGAGGTTTTGTAAAAAAAAACAAAACAAAAACAACCCCCATGTTAGTATCAAATGGTCATCATGAAAATATGTCAAAATGTGTTTTCTATTGATGCCATTCTCATCTGCTATGGTTTGTTTACACAGGCTTGTCTCATCACTTTAAAATGGAGTAATTAGAGTGAAGCACAACTCTTGAGATTGCATTTCCTTTTTTCCCAAAACTCCTATGATGTGTATAATCCCTTCAACAGCAGCACTTATCTTCTGAAGATAATTAGGTACATTTACTTTTCAAGAGATGGGTATAGAATTGAGAAAAATGTGTTCAATCAATAAAAATTGTATTATTTGCTTAGTATAATATACTGTACTATGAACTGGTCACATAAACCTTAGATGAAGACTGCAAAATATCCTAGTGATGGTTTCCAATCTGGCTGAATACACCAGGGACACACAAAATGACTACAAGTAACAGGAAATACATATAGTTATGTATTTATTCTACCAGATCCATGGATGTTTTATTATCAACAAAATGTACTGGCATGATAGCCCATTTATAAGATGTACATATAACATCAGTGCTCAGGCAAGTGTTTTATTGAAAAAAACTGTGCTGTTGGAAGTCTTCAGGAAAGAGGTCCTGTCCTAAGACACCAATGATGGTAGAACGTGTTCTCACATTCTTGAGCTTCATCCCTGTCAAGGGCTCTCAGTCTAGCCAGATGGTCACCTACTATTTGTCTGGGCTCTGCAACCGTCCAGATATCTCCAGGTATACAGAGGTTTCCTGCTCACCTAAGGAAAAGTCATAAAATTCTGACTCATTAAGAAATTGTCAGAAGATCTCAAACAGATTACCTTTTCATCTCAATCTTCTTACTGACAATACCAGAAAATTGAAATTAATATCCTGCCGAATAAATGACCATAGAGTGAGGGGCTGTTCTTAGACTCCCTGAAGTTCACCTCGTCCTCAGCTCCATTGCTTCAACTCTCTGAACCAGAAGAAAGAATTCCTAACCTCACCCTTGAAGATTCCACAATGTGAGACTGAGTGCTTCATGCTTTCTTTGCACATATGTGCCCACACACGTGCACACAATTTAACAGGAATTATAAGTGACACTATTCCTAACAGCATCATGTATACACACAGGAAACAAGTAAACCATCACAGGACACTACACAGTAAAGTGAATTCATTTTCCCCATGTTTATGGGAGATAGGTGGCAGATATAAATTTAAATAATTCATTTGTTCAGCTTCCTGGAGGGAGTAATTTTTAAAAACAGTGGAAATTTTTAACTCAATGGATTTTCAGTTTAATGTCGGAGAAATGTCAAAACTAGATATTTGCATAACTTCTGGGATTCCCTTTAAATTAAAAGATTTTGAAAAATAATTAGGAATGTAATATATGCAACCTTATCTCGTCTTAAAGCATCCAGTATGTGAACAAAGCTCAGAACCATAAATGTTAACAGAGTGAAACCTTCACAGAACAGTCATGTCTATCAAAAGTGTATTTACAAGGCACGGTGGCAAGGATTTACATAGCATGATTTATGAAATCATAATGAAGTACCTACTTCATAACACGGCTATAAAACTAAGTAGGGAGGCATTATTCTATTTTATGGAAAATAAAGTAATTTAGATGAACTTCAAATTTCATTTCAAATGCCATAACTCTTCCTATGATTTATTAAAAATGCCATATTCCCGTCTCTGTGATTTGTTAAAGGTGCCATCTTCCTGTCTCCAGTCAATCCGCACATCTATGTTTCATCACCAAGTATCAACGCTTGAAAAATACCACTAAGGATCATTTTCCATTGAAAGGTTTATTCCTGACATTTCTTGTATAATATCTGTAAGATGTAACTAATACTTGTTAAATGAATGTGTTTCCATGACCTCTGGGGAACTGACAAGTGACACTTGTGAGATGCTTTCAATCAGTCTGTCCCATGGACCACACCATCACCATTATGTATGGGGCAAATACCACAGTTGTTTCTCTATTTACCTCTGTCCTTGAAATATTTATACGTTGGTGAGTATTTCTGCTTCACCTTCATCTTTTATGAACTTTGTCCAGGTGGGTCATTCAGAACCCAGTCAGAAGAGGAAATTTCCACCAATGCCAAAGGGAGAACTCTGGACCTTCCACCATAAAATTGGTACCCAGGGATGAGCCACAAGAGCTGGTGACAGCATATGGCTGTCCACTAATTCACTGCTGATAAGAAGCAGTTTTCTTGTGATCAGATAAGGTACAATGACTCCAGCCATGAAATTAAAAGACGGTTGCTCCTTGGAAGGAAAACTATGACAAACTTAGACAGACTATTAAAAAGCAGAGACATCACTTTTCCAACAAAGGTCAGTATAGTCAAAACTATGCTTTTTTCCCTTAGTCATCTACAAATGTGAGAGTTGAACCATAAAGAAGGCTGAGTGACCAAGAATTGTTGCTTTCAAACTGTGGTGCTGGAGAAGACTCTTAAGAGTTCCCTGGACAGCAAGGAGATCAAACCAGTCAATCCTAAAGGAAATTAAGCCTGAGTGTTTATTGGAAGGAGTGATGCTAAAGCAGAACCTCCAATATTTTTACCACCTGATGTGAAGAGCTGATTCACTGGAATCTGATGCTGGGAAAGCTTGAGGGCAGGAGGAGAAGGGAGTGACAGAGGATGAGATGGTTGGATGTTATCATTGACTCAATGGATATGAATTTGAGCAAACTCTAGGAAATAGTGAAGGACAGGGAAGCCTGGCATGCTGCAGTTCATGGGGTTGCAAAGTATCAGAGATGGCTTATTGACTGAACAACAACAAGATTTTATGGAGGAAGCAGAAGTATCTTGCCCAGAGCAGTGGAACCTTGCAAGTTCCGAACAGAGTTGGTAACCTGTACCCTGCCAGTCCGTCTTGGGTTTGGGGGGGACATGAAAAGCTTCCAAGTCCATCTCCATTGATGTGATTAGTGCTGGTGAGAATGTAAGAATCTCAGGACTCGAGTAAGATAAATGTACCTCTTAGATGTAAGCTCAGAGCTTGATTTCTAGATGTTTGTCATTCTGGGCCAGGTGACCACAGGCCAGTGGACCCAATTAAACCATTTCTCCAGTGTGGTTCCAGGCCTGACTCCCAGTAGGAAATCTAAACTTGATTCCCTGGCCTTTTGAAGATTGTCTGAGCTGCCCTAAGATTCTTTAAAAGTTCCGTTTCTGTTTAAAATTTTACTTCTGTTTGTGAACTAGCTGTGGTAGATGAGAAGCCCATGGAGGCAAGTGTAGAGGCTGAAAGATTTCCTAAGATGGCAGGACCCAGGTCACCAGGTGTGTTTGCTGGGAGCAGCAGGAGCAGCTGTGGCGGCCCTGTAAACCCCTACACTGTTACCACTGTCTGAAGCCTGGGCATGTGGATACGGCATCCACACACCTGGTGGGGAAGGATGAAGCACCGAGGTCTGGGCCTCCTGGCATGTGGACCATGGCCATCAGCACAGGGCAGAGGAATCTCCACCCCCTTGGGGCCATCACTCTGTGCCTCTCTCCAGGGAAGATCAACCTCTCCTGATGTGATGTCATGAAAATAGTGGTCTTTGTGCCCAGTTCCTGACATGGAGTTTCTGTAACTCTTGAAGTTTCCAGAGTGGTAAGGGTGTAGTCTGTGGGTTAATGAGCTGGCTGGTGGCCAGTGGACCCACAGAATGGGGTAGGTCACCAGAAAATAAAGACTTTATTAGAAGTTTGGAGTTTCAGCCCTACCCCTGACCTCCAGGAAGGAGACAGGGGCTGAGACCAAATCAATCCATAAAGGCCAGTGTTTTCAACAATCACATCTACACAGTGAAGTCTCCATAGAAACCCCTCCGCAGTGGAGTTGATCAGTTCTCAGTTGGCAAACACACCCAGGAGACAGGAGGCTGGCCTACCAGCCCCCAGGGACAGAAGTCCCTGCTCTGAACATCTACAGGAACCGCCCCCATGGCTGCTCATCTGCAGTCATGTTATGTAAGTGAAGTGTCTTCCTAAGTTGTGTGCGTCTTTCTAGACAGTTGCCAAACCTGAAGGGGGAGGTTTGGAAGCCCTGATTGACAGCTGATTTGTCTGAACTGCAGATGGCAACTTAAGGCTTTGGATTGGAGTTTGAAGTAGGGCAGTCCTGCAGGACTGAGCCCTTGATGTCTGGGGTCAGCAGTGATAGAACTGAATTGCAGAACACCAAGCTGCTGTCCAGAGAGCTGGAGAGCTGGCCTGAGTGAGAAACACTCTCGTATATATGTAGTGCCACAAAACCATCGTGAGTGAAGTGGCTCATACAGACCTTGGAGGTTATTATTTACAACAGCCGGAGAAACGCGCTCTGTGCTGGGTGCTGTGGTCGGATGGCACCAGTCAGGCGAGAAGGTCCTTGTCCCCGCCAGCGTCACTGCCAGTGTCTGCACCAGACTAGACACCCTGAGGGGAGAAGCGAGGTTGCAGCAGAGAGCTCAGAGCTCAGCTGTTCCCTGGTGCACAGGGAGTGAAAGGGAATTAGAACAGGAGGTATAGGTGTGGTGGGCGTGTTCTGGGAAGAGCAGGTGTGGTGGGAATGTTTTCCATGCAAGCCCAGAGCGTTGCTGTTATGTCAAGAGGGGTCGACACCAAACAACCTCGTGTCCACCTTGGTGGGGAGACTTCAGGGGATTATTCTCCTGAAATCAAGGACTTTCCTTATTGACTCCACAGCCTGAATCAGAATCCTAAGGTGTCCTGATCATGCAGTTTATGTTTGGAAGTTAGGATCTGCATTGATTTTGAAACAGGGAACAATGAAGTTAATGGTTACATTTCATTATGATCCAAATTCAAGGTGCCTTGGATTTGATTTCAGGGATAGGTTTAAATAGAGAAGAGCTTCCAATGCTTGTGGCTGAGAAATTGATGGGAAATGCACGGGTTCTCTCTGCAACATGAGAGACTGGATCAGGGTCACGGCGGGGTTCACTGCCTCTCAGGGGGCAGAAAAGATAATGACAATAATGATAAGAGTAATAATAGAAAACAAATGTGTTTGAAGCTGACTCTGTGCTGAGTACAGTTTTAAGTTCCCAACATACCAGAAGTCATGTCATTGCCATATCAATCTGTGGTGCAGGTATGACATGTGCTTCCATCTGATGGAGGAGACACTGAGGCCCACGGCTGGGAGGTGATGGAATCAGGGTCCCCCTGAGGAGTCTGTCTGGAGAGTGGACATTGGGAGTGCTGTGGAGCTCAGAGAACTCCCGCTTGAAGATGGGGCTCTCGGAAGTCCAAGGGATTTTCAAGGGCTAACCAGCTGAAGAGCTGAGGTTAAAAACATTCCTGGACCATGCTGAATTTTCAGGACACTTGATTTCTAAATAGAAAGGTGATGATGGTGGAGAAAATAGTTCTGCCTCCATAACTGCAGCTCACTTAAAACTTGAAGACATCAGATATGTTGGAGGCCATTTGTGGAGGTCAGTTTGTGCTGCTCACCATACTGTCTTAAGGCTGGTCCAGGGGTGGAAAGAGACAGATGGAGACCCCTGGCAGCTGCGTGCACTTGAGAGGAGGGGGGCCAGGCACCAGGCGGGGCTGCTCTCATTGCTGGGGGTGGCCAGTCAGTGCTCCTATGCAGACACACGGCCGAGCCTGACAGTCCCCTCACTGGAGGGTGGCCTGGGTTTGGAACTGCAGTAGCTACTTAATCAAGACAGGATCATGAGTGGAAATCCTTGATATTTGCAGAGTTTTTCTGACCACAGGATTTTTAAAAATTATGTTCATCAAAGAGAAGTGTTGGTACTGAAGTGAGCCAGCAGAGGCAGAATTAAGCAGATATTTTTATACACTGATGAAAATGGCTACCCACTCCAGTATCCTTGCCTTGAGAATTCCATGGACAGAGGAGTCTGGCAGGCTATAGTCCAAAGGATTGCAAAGAGTTGGACACGACTAAGCATAAGTACCAAAGAGTTAGACATGACTGAGCACAAGTACCTACTTTTCATACATTTCCAAACAAGGACTGAAACCCCCCACCCTTGTCACTGCAGCACCAATAAACTCAGCTTTCAGTCCGTGAGCATCAGGCCATACTCCTGGGTTAGGTGACCTCACCTCAGACACCTGTCAAACTTCACAAGAGAGTGAGGCCACACAGCACAGGAAGCAGGTTAGTTTCCTGAGGTTTGGGGTCTGTGGCTCCAGTACCATGCAGGGCTTTGCAAGAGGATGTACACACATGGGATTAGTGTGACTTTGGCTGTTACACCAAAACAGAAAAGGGGCCGGGGTCTGCAGAGTTTCCCCTGGGACTTCAGGCTGCAGCCAGAGAACGGAGCTGGGAGGACCTGTCTATTTGTAAACACGGCATCCTATCCTGGAAGCAGGAGAAAGAAACACAGGTAAGTCGTAGGAACAATAATCTCTCAAGAGAAATGTTGTGTATGGAAGAAAGCAAAGTCTGGAGATAACCAGTGACCTAACCCTCCCTCCCAATGTCAACAGTCTTACCCCTAAAATGTGACTTCTTCCTAATTAGCATTTGTGCTAAGTCTCTTCAATCGTCAGACTCTTTGCGACCCTATGGACTGTAGCCTGCCAGGCTCCTCTGTTCATGGGATTCTCCGGGCAGGAATACTGGAGAAGTTTTGCTGGGCCCTCCTCCATGGGATCTTCCTGACCCAGGGATCAAACCTGCATCTCTTACATCTCCTGCATTGGCAGGAGGGTTCTTTACCACTAGCATCACCTGAGAAGCCCCAAAGAAAAGCTGTGTATGTGTAAAAAAAGTTGATTTGATTATGTATGATGTCATTAACTTTTCCATTTTAAGATACAATCCATAATATTCGTTCATATTTATCTCATCATCAAGATTCTGAATGATAAATCAGGTAATACCAGAACAAAATAAATGCATGTATATTACCCCTTAACATGGTGATCCTTAAACCTTGAGTCAGCTGGACTGGGGCACGTGGAGTGGAACGAACACTTTCTATGAGTGGATCCGCCATTTGATGATGTTGACAGACTTCATTCTTTTGAGAATATGTGGATGTAGAAAGGATTGCTTAGGACCTAGGTTTCGGAACATCTCAACAATCGTTAGGCTTTTTAAGTTTCGGCGTTATGTTGTCGTTTAGTCTCTTAAGTCGTGTCCAACTCCTTGCAGCCCCTTGGACTGCAGCCTCCTGGCTCCTCTGTCCATGGAATTCTCCAGGCAAGAAGAGTGGAGTATGTTGCCATTTCCTTCTCCAGGAGATCTTCCTGACCCACAGATCGAACCTGGGTCTCTGGCATCTCCTGCACTGGCGGGTGGGTTCCTTACCGCTTAGCCCCCTGGGCGACTGCAAAGCAATGATGACATCCTATCCAGGCAGCTTCACCCGCAGGACAAGTGCTCCGACGTCAGTCTCAATATTCTTAGCAGTTAGCTTCTTTTTCCCTCATGCTAGCTGCAAATCACATCACCATTCATTTTCTCTCTCCTGCACTGACAGCTACAGGTTCAAGGCCAAAATATTGCTCAACTGCAGTATTTTCAGAAATGTGACACATGACCAATTTTGGAAATTATGTTGATCCCTGGTTCTTGAAGTTTTCTCCTTTATTTTTCCTTTAAGATCATCTCTTAAACCCTTTATTTAATTTTGGTATATCATTTGTTGTTGTTGTTCGACTGCTAAGTTGTGTCTGACTCTTTGTGACCCCATGGACTGGAGCATTCCAGGCTCCCTGTCCTTCACCATCTCCTGAAGTTTGCTCAAACTCACGTCCATTTGGTTGGTGTTGCTATCTAACCAGCTCATCCTCTGCCAGCCCCTTCTCCTGGATTTTAAATCTTTATCCAAATATTTTTGGAATAAACGAGAGGAATGTGTCAGAGGTAAGTGAAAACAAGAAGAATAAAAAATGAGTTTAGAAGTTAAATAAATATATTTCATATCAAAGTATTCTCTCTCTGTGTTTCTGAACTATTATGGTCTGCCAACTACTTTTTCAAAATACTTCAAAGCCTTGCTGATCTCTGGGATCCGGAAAGCAGCTGAGACTGAGCTCTGTGACGTGGTTTGCAAGTCTCAGTTCTGTGTAGCCCCATGCTGGCTTACTGAGGTGTCTTCATTTTTGGAGGCATCCAGGAAAACCTCACGCAGTTCCCAGCTTAGTTGCTCTATAGGCAGGTGGCATGGCTCCTTTACAGTCCAATTCCCTGGTCTTTTGGCTCTTAGAGCAGTTTTACAGGTTCATTGCAGGGGGTCCAAACACTCCGATTGCCTTTCCTGCGTCCCTTCAGTGGTCACGTGGTGAGAATTGCAGAATTCCAGACACAGAGCAGGAAGTAGGATAACTAGAGGAGGTGCTTCACACAGAGAGCTTTTCTTTGTAGGGCTGGTATCCCTTTTCAGAAAGGCAGATGTTCCTCTGGGTACATCCTCCACATATCATAGTAAATGTCCCATTTTTAAAATAAATATGTAGTTATTTAAATCTTTCCTAGTTCAGTTTTGCTAGATCATTAAATAAATTTTAAAAGTGATACAATTAGTATCAGCAACTTTTAGATTTATTTATAGTCTGTTTTGTTGAATAATAGCAAACTCACTTTGATGACATAAACATACAGGGACTTTTCCTCCAGCAGGAGAATGATTTGGATTACTCTCTACATGAGTGTTTTGTATTTTGAAGCTACTACTGTCAAGTCTCTTGCACTGAAACCTGTATAACCTGAAAGATGTGTGTCAGTGGGAAATCCTTGCTCCATAAATGGAGGAGTTATTTCTTAAGATAAGAAGCTGAGGAAGTGGGAGTACATTTCTAAGTGCATTTAGGGGCTGTGTTCATGCTCAGTCTCTCAATGATGTCTGATTCTTTGCGACCCCGTGGACTGTAGCCCGCTAGGCTCCTCTGCCCATGGGATTCTCCAGGCAAGAATAATGGAGTGAGTTGCCATTTCTTCCTCCAGGGGGTCTTCCAGACCCAGAGATCAAACCTCTGTCTCCCGCATTGGCAGACGGGTTCTTTACCACTGAGCCACCTCAGTTTAGTTCAGTTTAGTTGCTCAGTCATATCAGACTCTTTGCGACCCCATGAACTGCAGCACACCAGGGCTCCCTGTCCATCACCAGCTCCCAGAGTCCACCCAAACCCATGTCCATTGAGTTGGTGATGCCATCCAACCATCTCATCCTCTGTCGTCCCCTTCTCCTCCTGCCCTCAATCTTTCCCAGCATCAGGGTCTTTTCCAATGAGTCAGCTCTTCGCATCAGGTGGCCAAAGTATTGGAGTTTCAGCTTCAGCATCAGTCCTTCCAATGAATATTCAAGGATTATCTCCTTTAGGATGGACTGGTTGGATCTCCTTGCAGTCTAGGAAGCTCTTTTGGGGATTAGACAGATGGAATTGAGGGTGGAGACTCCAACTTTTTCTTCTTTTCCTTTTTTTTTTTAAATTTGGCTGCACTATGTGGCATGCAGGATCCTAGTTCCCCAGTCATGGATCAAACCCGAGTCCTTGCTTTGGGAGCCCAGAGTCTTAAGCCCTGGACCTCCAGGGAAGTGCATAGCTCTTACTTTTAAACTTGATGCCTGGGGCACCTGTGTTTGGTGGAAGCTGTAAGTGGTGAGATTTGAGAGGTAGCGTGATATGACAGGAAGCATGAAGATACAATTTTCTGTAAAAACTATCTGCCATCCAGGCCAGACTCTTGTGGGACCTCCCCGATCAGAAGAACTGACAGGACTGGGTCATGAGGCTAATCCAGGAGAGGTCTGTGTGAGCTTTCTGCACAGGAGATTGGACACCTTACAGGTCTGGGCACTGCTAGGGAAGGCCCTGAAGTGTAGGAATACATAGAACATCAGTTTTTTTCCAGAACTACAAGACTTCCACGTTCCTGTGTTTGAATTTCAAAGGCCGATAAGCACTTCTTAGCCCAAACCAAATAAAAGCTATCTCCAGGGTATTGAGGAAAATCTTGGGGACACACAGAACCTGGAAAACACCTGCTGTTGGTGGAGCTGAAGCTCACGGTCTCTGAGGATAGCCTGCAGGGTGATGTAAGGTGATCTGGAGGCTGCGGTGACCATGGTGGACACCCCAAAATATGATGTTCATTCAGGGCTGTATTAACTGAACTGAACTTAGGCACTGCGTTAAGAAGTTTCTGGGGGAGTGTGGACGTGTTGCTGGAAGTCAATGCTATCTGATGCCCCAGGAATATTCTGGAATAGTGCCTCCTGAGTGGAGATGGAATTGCCCATAGGATGGGGAGGGCAGTATTTGCAGCAGAGATTATGTCACATGAACACGACATGACAAAAGGGGGCTGAACAGAAGGCTGGGCACAAAGGGAAGATGTGAAGGCCAGTGGAAGGGTCTGAAGGGCTGTTTGAAGATCGTTTCTTGTGAAGTACAGCCCTTGGCAGCTAAAATCAAAAGTTCACTCCAACAAAGCCAGAATTATAGAATTCAGGAGACAATCTCCTTTCTCAACCTAAGGCTTTCTGCCATGTCAACCTAAGGCTTTCACCATACAATAAGAGGGTGGGAGAAGTTACCAGGTGATGGAGAGCAGTTCAAGGTGACTCACAGTGGAAGATGTTCCAGCTAATAGATGGCATCAACTGCCACTTGCCCCCTACAGGAGTGAGCATATATGAGACTTTTCCAATTAACTGAATTTAAAAACCAACAAGGACCTACTGTATTGCATGAGGAACTGTAGTCAATATTCTGCAATAACCTATAATGGAAGGCAACGTAAAAAAAAAAAGAATATGCGTACTTATGGTGGTGGTTTTCTCTGGGCTTCCTTGATAGCTCAGTTGGTAAAAATCCACCTCAATGTAGGAGACTCTGGTTTGACTTTTTGGGTCAGGGAAGACCCGCTGGAGAAGGGGTAGGTTACCCACTCCAGTATTCTGGCCTGGAGAATTCCACAGACTGGATAGTCCACAGGGTCACAAAGAGTTGGACATGATTGAGTAACTTTCACTTTCATGGTGGTGGTTTAGTCGCTAAGTTGTGTCCAACTCTTCTGACTCCATGGACTGTAGCCCACCAAGATCTTCTGTCCATGGGATTCTCCAGGCAAGAATACTGAAGTGGGTTGTCATGCTGTCCTCCAGGGGATCTTCCTAGCAAAGGGACTGAACCCTTGTCTCCTGCACTGCAAGCAATGTCCTGCATTGCAGGTGGATTTTTTTACGAGCTGAGCCACCAGGGAAGCCCATGCTTGTGTGTGTGTGTATATATACATATAAAGCTGAGGGCTTCCCAGGTAGCACTAGTGGTAAGGAACCCACCTGTCAATGCAGGAGAATTAAGAGATATGGGTTCAAGCCCTGGGTGGGGAAGATCCCCTGGAGGAGGGCATGGCAGCCCACTTCAGCGCTCTTTCCTGGAGAATCCCACAGACAGAGGAGTCTGTTGGGCTAAAGCCTATGGGGTCCCAAAGAGTTGGACACGATTGAAGCAATTTAGCACACATGTGTATAACTGAGTCACTATACTGTGCACCTTAAACTGGCACAACTTTACAAATCAACTGCATTTCAATAAAAATCTGGATAATGATTAGGCAGATACTGTGGAAGACAGCAGGGGCGGGGCAGCAAGGACCATATCCCATGTGATGCTAAACCTTCCTCTGCTCTGGCTGTATCGAGGGGATTGTTTGCCCAGGACACTTGTCATGTTTCAGTGCAATGTGCGTGCTAAGTCACTTCAGTCATGCCCCACTCTCTGTGATCCCATGAACTGTCCATGAGATTCTCCAGGCAAGAATACTTGAGTGTGTTGTCATTTCCTCCTCCAAGGGGCTCTTCCAAGCCCAGGATCGAACCCAGGTCTCCCGCATTGGCAGGTGGATTCTTTACCACGAGGGTCACCTAGAGTCATCTAAAATTTGTCGTGAGGGTGTGGGTGTGGGGGTTGGTATTCCTCCCTCCAGAGTGCTTTTTGGCAGCCTACTGCAAGAATTTAATAACAGTTCTCTACCTTTCCAAAGCCACAGGCCTGATCTCCTGTCCAAATCAGCCTGTCCTGGCTCAGAAACCCAATTCCCCATGAGTGCAGGTCTGTAGCACTGCCCACTGCCCAGCCCGGCTGTCACACGGTGCCCCAGCCCTCAGCTACTTCTCTGCTCTGCATTTGGGGGTCACGCCTCTCCCTCATGGGCTACAGGGCACATATCTTTTCAAGAATTTGTGTTTGTAAGACCAGATTTGCAGCTAGTTACCAGACTCATAACGCTACCGTTTAACTTTAATTAATTGAGAAAGTGCTGTCAATACATTTTAACGTAATTTCTGTTTTGTTTCCGTGTGAGAGCGTTAATGCTGTCATCTCATACATTTTCCTCTCACAGCCCTTAACATAATGTAAGTAGCCACATTTCACAGGGGCTTCTTGCTGACTGAAATTCTGTCAGGAAAACTGTTGTCATTGATTTGGTCTGAGCTTTTAAATCGCCTTCAAAAGCAAAACAAACATGATCTGTTTTTGGTAAATAGCACTGGCTTTGGGATGTGTAGTACTAACAGTTAAACACATCAAACAGTTAAAACACAGTTAAAACATCAAAAGGTTTTGACAATCAAAGAAGGTTTTGATTCTGTGCACCTGTGTTCTAATTCAGAAACAGCCCTACAACCCAACAACCCTTCCTACAAGTGGAAGAAGGAAAAAGAGAAAAGGGAAGAGGTAAGACATCAATATCAGGAGGGCCAAGAGGAGCCACTCCACGTTCAAGGTCAGGAGGGGCGGAGGTGAGGAGATATCCCTCGTCCAAGGTAAGGAGCAGCAGCTGCACTTTGCTGGAGCAGCCATGAAGAGATACCCACGTCCAAGGTAAGAGAAAACCAAGTAAGATGGTAGGTGTTGCGAGAAGGCATCAGAGGGCAGACACACTGAAACCATAATAATAAAAAAAAACCCAACAAAAAACTAGTCAGTCTAATCACACGGACCACAGCCTGGTCTAACTCAATGAAACTAAGCTATGCCCTGTGGGGCCACCCAAGATGGGTAGGTCATGATGGAGAGGTCTGACAGAATGTGGTCCACTGGAGAAGGGAATGGCAAATCACTTCAGTATTCTTGTCTTGAGAACACCATGAATAGTATGAAAAGGCAAAATGATAGGATACTGAAAGAGGAACTGTCCAGGTCTTTAGGTGCCCAATATGCTACTGGAGATCAGTGGAGAAATAACTCCAGAAAGAATGAAGGGATGGAGCCAAAGCAAAAACAATACCCAGCTGTGGATGTGACTGGTGATAGAAGCAAGGTCCCATGCTGTAAAAAGCAGTATTGCATAGGAACCTGGAATATCAGGTCCATGAATCAAGGCAAATTGGAAGTGGTCAAACAAGAGATGGCAAGACTGAACGTCACCATTCTAGGAATCAGCCAACTAAAATGGACTGGAATGGGTGAATTTAACTCAGATGACCATTATATCTACTACTGTGAGCAGGAATCCCTCAGAAGAAATGGAGTAGCCATCATGGTCAACAAAAGAGTCCAAAATGCAGTACTTGGATGCAGTCTCAAAAATGACAGAATGATCTCTGTTCGTTTCCAAAGCAAACCATTCAATATCACAGTTATCCAAGTCTATGCCCCAACCAGTAATGCTGAAGAAACTGAAGTTGAACGGTTCTATGAAGACCTACAAGACCTTTTAGAACTAACACCCCAAAATTATGTCCTTTTCATTATAGGGAACTGGAATGCAAAAGTAGGAAGTCAAGAAACACCTGGGGTAACAGGCAAATTTGGCCTTGGAATATGGAAGGAAGCAGGGCAAAGGCTAATAGAGTTTTGCCAAGCAAACACACTGGTCATAGCAAACACCTTCTTCCAACAACACAAGAGAAGACTCTACACATGGACATCACCAGATGGTCAACACCAAAATTAGATTGATTATATTCTTTGCAGCCAAAGATGGAGAAGCTCTATACTGTCAGCAAAAACAAGACCAGAAGCGAACAGTGGCTCAGATCATGAACTCCTTATTGCCAAATCCAGATTTAAATTGAAGAAAGTAGGGAAACCACTACACCATTCAGGTATGACCTAAATCAAATCCCTTATGATTATACAGTGGAAGTGAGAAATAAATTGAAGGGTCTAGATCTGATAGATAGAGTGCCTGATGAACTATGAACTGAGGCTTGTGACATTGTACAGGAAACAGGGATCAAGACCACCCCCATGGAAAAGAAATGCAAAAAAGTGAAATGGCTCTTTGGGGAGGACTTACAAATTGCTGTGAAAAGAAGAGAAGCAAAAAGCCAAGGAGAAAAGGAAAGATATAAGCATCTAAATGCAGAGTTCTAAAGAATAGCAAGGAGAGATAAGAAAGCCTTCCTCAGCAATCAATGCAAAGAAATAGAGGAAAACAACAGAATGGGAAAGACTAAAGATCTCTTCAAGAAAATTAGAGATACCGAGGGAACATTTCATGCAAAGATGGGCTCAATAAAGGACAGAAATGGTATGGACCTCACAGAAGGAGAAGATATTAAGAAGAGGTGGAAAGAATACACAGAAGAACTGTACAAAAAGATCTTCATGACCAAGGTAATCACAATATGTGATCAGTCACCTAGAGCCAGACATCCTGGAATGTGAAGTCAAGTGGACCTTAGAAAGCATCACTACGAACAAAGCTAGTGGAGGTGAAGGAATTCCAGTGAAGCTCTTTCAAATCCTGGAAGATGATGCTGTGAAAGTGCTGCACTCAATATGCCAGCAAATTTGGACAACTCAGCAGTGGCCACAGGACTGGAAAAGGTCAGTTTTCATTCCAATTCCAAAGAAAGTCAATGCCAAAGAATGCTCAACTACCACACAATTGCACTCATCTCACATGCTAGTAAAGTAATGCTCAAAACTCTCCAAGCCAGGCTTCAGCAATAAGTGAACCGTGAACTTCCAGAGGTTCAAGCTGGTTTTAGAAAAGGCAGAGGAACCAGAGATCAAATTGCCAACATCCGCTGGATCATGGAAAAAGCAAGAGAGCTCCAGAAAAACATCTATTTCTGCTTTATTGACTATGCCAAAGCCTTTGACTGTGTGGATCACAATAAACTGTGGAAAATTATTCAAGAGATGGAAATATCAGAGTACTTGACCTGCCTCTTGAGAAACCTATATGCAGGTCAGGAAGCAACAGTTAGAAGTGGACATGGAACAACAGACTGGTTCCAAATAGGAAAAGGAGTACATCAAGGCTGTATATTGTCACCCTGCTTATTTAACTTATATGCAGAATACATCATGAGAAATGCTGGGCTGGAAGAATCACAAGCTGGAATCAAGATTGCCGGGAGAAATATCAATAATCTCAGATGACACCAGCCTTATGACAGAAAGTGAAGACGAACTAAAAGGCCTCTTGATGAAAGTAAAAGTGGAGAGTGAAAAAGTTGGCTTAAAGCTCAACATTCAGAAAACAAAGATCATGGCATCCAGTCCCATCACTTCATGGAAAATAGATGGGGAAACAGTGGAAACAGTGTCAGACTTTATTTTTGGGCTCCAGAATCACTGCAGATGGTGATTGCAGCCATAAAATTAAAAAATGCTTACTCCTTGGAAGGAAAGTTATGACCAACCTAGATAGCATATTGAAAAGCAGAGACATTACTTTGCCAACAAAGTTCAGTCTGGTCAAGGCTATGGTTGTTCTAATAGTCATGTATGGATGTGAGAGTTGGACTGTGAACAAAGCTGAGCTGCAAAGAATTGATGCTTTTGAACTGTGGTTTTGGAGAAGACTTTTGAGAGTCCCTTGGACTGCAAGGAGATCCAACCAGTCCATTCTGAAGGAGATCAGCCCTGGGATTTCTTTGGAAAGAATGATGCTAAGGCTGAAACTCCAGTACTTTGGCCACGTCATGCAAAGAGTTGACTCATTGGAAAAGACTCTGATGCTGGGAGGGATTGGGGGCAGGAGGAGAAGGGGATGACAGAGGATGAGATGGCTGGATGGCATCATTGACTCGATAGACGTGAGTCTGAGTGAACTCCGGGAGTTGGTGATGGACAGGGAGGCCTGGCGTGCTGCAATTCATGGGGTCACAAAGAGTCGGACATGACTGAGCGACTGAACTGAACTGAACTGAAGACATCAATATAACATTATTCATGGGCATGTGTTTGGATTCTAAAATGCGTTCAACCCTCCAAAGAG
This sequence comes from Nanger dama, assembly GCA_917880005.1. NCBI lineage: Eukaryota > Metazoa > Chordata > Mammalia > Artiodactyla > Bovidae > Nanger > Nanger dama. Next base: position 5,220,242 of record CAKJTW010000075.1, read on the forward strand.
TAACTCAGATCAAGGATGTGCGAGTGGGTTGCCATTCCTTTCTCCGGGGGATCTTCCAGGCCCAAGGATTAAAACTGAATCTCTTGCATTTCTTGCATTGGCAGGTGGATTCTTTATCACTGAGCCACCTGGAAAGCCAATATACATCAAAATATATGGTTAAGATCTCTATATATTATACATGAAAGCTTGCACACGTGTGTTTTCTACAGCTGTAATGTACACACACCTCTTGCCATGCCAGTGATGTGGTTTCAGTGTGGCTAATAAATTTGTAGTTGTGTGATTTTCATGACATTTGATATGTGAGGTTTATATTACATTTTCAGAGTATTATGCATGGAGCGATTTAGGAATCATGCTCATCTAGCTTCCAATATTCCCCATACCAAAAACCCTACAAATGTTACAGATGTAATTGAAAGACTCACCCTAGTTTAACAACCTTTTATAACTGATCATGTGGGGCTTAAACCAGGTCTGCCCTCTGAGGACGATGCGGTTCTTCCAGTGAGTCTTCACATGCTGATGGAGAGCAGGTGGAGGTGGGGTTATTGCCCTGGTTCTCCAGACCTGAGCTTGGATTCTGTGCAGCTTTTACCTCGGGGTGGAGTTGGGGGAGGCGGTCTCCTCACTCCGCAGACTGGCTTTGTCCAAAGAGGTGTTGGCGGAAGGGACACAAGTAGAAGCTTGAGATGCGCTGCCGTTGCCATGTGAGTGGCACTCTTGCTGGCCCCTGGTCCTGCAGGCCCCTGGAGGCGGAGACACAGAAGCCTCCTGACCAAGCCTGCAGCTCAGAGCCAGGCCCTGACGGCTCATCCCCAGACACGTGGACACAGTAAACACTTATCATTTTAAACCATAGGATTGGGAGCTTGTTTACTGTCGGTAATATTGGGTCAATACTAAAACTGGATAAGAAATTATTAATTACAAAACAGAGTCACAGATGTAGAAAACAAACTTGTTACAAAAAGGTGAGGCTGGGAGTCGGGGCAGGAATTAGTACATGGGTTGGCACTGACATGTACATGCTGCTATATATAAAATAGACAACTAGTAAGGATCTACTGTAGCGCACAAGGAACTCTGCTCAGTGCTCTGTAATGACCTATATGGGAAAAGAATCTAAAAAAGAGTGGACATATTTATACATGTATATATATAACTGATTCATTTTCACTTTACTGTACAGCAGAAACTAACACAGCACTGTAAATCAACTATATTCCAATAAAATCTTTTAAAGATATGCCTAATAATTTTGAGTTTGACAGTCTATTGAATTTAAGGCATAACATGTTTTGTATTGAATTTTCAAGAAGTTGATTTTAAGATATCTTTTCATTATTCAGTTATTATAAGACATTTGATTTCCTTCTATTTAAGTAACTGGTCAAGCCCCTTGATTATCTGTGTCAACAAACATTAGGTTTTTAAGTTTCAGCGGTATGTTGTTGTTTAGTCACCAAGTTGTGTCCAACTCTTTGCCACCCCATGGACTGTAACCCACCAGACTCCTCTGTCCATGTAATTCTCCAGGCAAGAATACTGGAACGGGCTGCCATGCCCTCCTCCAGGGGATCTTCCTGACCCAGGGATCGAACATACATTGATCATATCCCTGCCTTGGCAGGTGGGTTCTTTACCACTAGAGCCACCTGGGAAGCCTGAAATACTTCTTAAAACTTCTCAAAAACTAACAAGTTAGTAAGAAATTATAAGACCAAAATCTAAGGGAAAGATCTCTGATCTTTAAGATCAACATTCAAAAGTGCTTTTGCCTAGACAGAATTTATTAATATTAATCCAAAAGGAAGTCTGGAACTTTAAACAGGCATCCATATGGTTGAAAGAAAACCCATACCCCACACCACATGCATAAAATCACTTCATGCACATCAAAGACCACATGGATCCTTCAAAAACCTGAAATTCACATTGGAGCATATCTCTATGACACAGATAATCAAGGGGCTTGAACAATTACTTAAACAGAGGGAAATTGGATGGTAAATGAAGATATGAAAATGTGCCCCATCTCATCAGAACCTGGATATGTGCCTTGAATCCACATTGAGACACCATCCCAGGGTCACGAGTTTGTTTAAAGTTAAGGAGCCTGACCACACAAAATTGTAAATTGCTAGCCAAATATTAGTCACTCTTATGATCTAATATGTTTGTAATGCATTCAATTAAATATATTCCAAATCATTTAAAAACACTTCTATAATAATTTCCAAAGAAATCCCTAAGGTTATCATTTACACATTTCAATATTTCCAGTATGTTGCTCAGCCCAACACTGTCTAGTCCTGAAATGTTCCTGCAAGCACATCTCAAAGAACAGAAATCAACAGAGCCCCAGCCAACATTCTGAGTTCAAAGGTGACCCATGTATTTCCCCAGACCCAGCAGGAGATGGGGACAATTCTAGCACTCTCCTCCCATGCTGCTGTCCTAAGAGGACTCTGGATTCTGACAGTCACTGTGCAGATTCCAAACTGGGTGTGATCAGGACCAACTCTGTTCCACTCGGCTTCCTGGAAAGAGGCTAAATCTTGGAAAGGTCCTCTTTGAGTCATTTCAACAGTTGGAATGAAATTAAATTAATTGAAACAGCTGTATGTATCCATATCTAAAAGAAACACCTGGTAGTTATGATTTTGAAAGTTATGACCCCAAACAATCATAGCTTGTCTTACTGTCACCCCAGGGTTTTTCAAAGACTTCCCAGGTGGCACTAGTGGCAAAGAATGCACCTACCAAGGCAGGAGACGTAAGAGACGTGGGCTCTTCATCGCCGGACACGTGGTTTTACCCACCCCCTTCCACATTGCTTCCATAAGGATCGAATTTATTGGCAGGCTTTTTCCTCTGGGAGTATGTATGCAGAAATATGATAGCAACATAAATACAGCCAACTAATAGATAGCGTGAAATGCAATTCATACAAACACTGTTTTAAGAGAAATGTATATTATTGTATATATTGGATGTAAAATTTAAGTAATACCCCCAAGGATGAGATGGCTAAAACCTAATAAGGCACTTTCATTTGCCCTCTATATGTTCTGCTGATCTGTTTTCCCACTGAAATTTTTTTGAAGGGAAATGATATTCTAGACCACAAAAGCTTGCACTATTTTTGGCAATTTACATGCTGGCACACCTACTATTTATGGCTTTTGAAATTAGTTTTTGCATCCATTTTATCTTTTTAAGTATGTCTAGTATAAAAGCAAAACACACACACACACACACACACACACACACACAACAACAACAACAACAACACTGCTGTTTATACCGCTCTGGTGTAAATTTCTAGTTTTCTGAAAAATATCAACATATACTTCATTTACTCTCTCTTTGCCCTGAGCTTTCAATTGCCTTGAGCATGCAATCCACTTTCTAAGGAGCTGCTCCAAAACCCCAAAGTCTTCCCTGACATGATGAGTAAGAAATGCATATCCATCTTTTTTGAAACAAATTTTTATATCATCATTAATTTCCCCACTTTGCGCAGCTTTTACTTGTAATTTCTACCTCCTGATTAAAAATAAAATCAGGCAGGCAGGGCAGTGGCTGTCATCCAGCCTCATGTTGACAGTAGAGAAATATTGACAAAATATTCTTTTTCAGTGTGTGAATTTTCCACTTTAGAGCATTATAAGAATAACGCTTGCAGCATAATTGAGACTTCACTTTTTATTACGGGCCTCACAGCAGGTGACCACAGCAAAGGATGTGTTGCCTATGAAAATCTTTGTTTATATGAAAATGATACAATCATTAAAATGCAGGTGGAACATTGTTATCATTCAACACATCAGATTTTAATATAGTGAAAAATCATCTTTAACTTTTCTGCAAATTATGACCTAGAGGGACCCTTAACATAATGATTGTGCTGTTTCTGTCAAAGTCACAGTCAATTCTGATACATTGTAGAAAGTGAAATTAGATCCAGAATGAACTTGTGAAGTCCTGAAAGATGACTGGGGGTGTGAAATGAAAATATCTCCTGCCATATCAATAAACAAGAAATATCATAGCCATCAGCGATTCCTGGCCTCCAAATGTGAATGAGCACTCCCCAAACTGTGACCCAGAGAATTCTGCCACCTCATCTATGGTGACTGCTAAGGAGCTGGGGGAATGCGAGAGGCAGCCACCTGTCACTCCTCAAGGCAAACAAGGAAACAGGATTGGCCCCAGATAGCTGAAGTGCATGTGAAAGGAATGAATTCAGTGAGCTTGCGTATTCCATACACAGACTGTGAAATTCCTTAATTTGATATCTGACCTCTGATGTTCAGACCGCCTCCTACCTTTGTTGCAAACTTGTATATAGTCTGACTCCACCTCCTGCCTCCTTGGAGCAGTTTCCTCAGGGCTACTGAGATGCTGTCTCCTGGGCTCGGAGTCCCACCAAATAAACCCTCTCACCAAATAAAATAATTCTCTATTTTCAGGTTGTGACTAATTGTTAGTCTACAGAGTTTCAGATTGCATCCCATTGGCAAATTCATCCTCCAGGAAAGAGCAAGATGCTGAGTGTCCTCATCCTTGCTTCGCTAAGCTTTCTGGGAGGATTGAAGGTTAAACCTAGGTCTGAAGGTAGGGTCTAAATGTACATGCCATTGGAAAAAGAGAAAATGAATTGAGATGGCTAAGCTGGAGGGAACAGATGCCAGCACATACCTTAGACGACAAGCCTGAAGCTGTTGCCACTTCCCAGTATCAGAACAAAGCCACATGTGGCTGTAATGACCACGTCTGGTGTCATCATAGATAGCTGGACATCATAGAGAGATAGACATCATAGAAAGCTGCCTGGTGAGGGGGGGTGGGGTTGTGACTGTGGCCGCATCTCACAGCAGAGGGCTCAGCCAGACCACACAATGTGGAGGGCAGGGCCCCCCTACCGGACAACCTTGGCTCTAGAAGCCACCCTGGGCTTGGTTGGCTCACGGTTCTCAAGGGAAAGGCTGAGGTCTTGGGCATCTGACTTGTCAGGGTGCTAGGAGCCACATTTAGATGTAGACGTAAAGGAGAATAAACCAGAGCTGCCGGCTCCCTGGGGCCCTGCAGCCACATCAACAGGGGCAGCACAGACGCCGTGCTGCCGTCTCCAGGATGTGAGTGCTTTCTGTCTTTGAATACGGAGCTCTGTCACTACGGGAACTACTGTCAGCTTCCAGGTCCTGGGCGTGAGGCCATTCCTTGGGAGAGGAAGGGGTTCCTTAAATCAAGAGGGCACTTTGACAGAGGTAAGGCCATTGAAATGTGTACTTTTGGATTAAATTTAGCACGTGATTCAGACAGTAAAGAGTCTGCCTGCAATTCAGGAGACCTGGGTTCCATCCCTGGGTCGGGAAGATCCCTTGGAGAAGGGAATGGTGACCCATTGCAGTATTCTTGCCTGGACAATCCCATAGACTGAGGAGCCTGGTGAGCTACACAGTCCATGGGGTTGCAAAAGTTGGATACTACTGAGCAATTAACACTTTCATATGTAATATGTGTTCAAATAATCTCATTCAGTTATCTGCAGATATGTAGATACAGAAAGAAAATGGTTTACATGCAGCTTGTACATGATTTTAGCAATTTCAAATTTACAACCTTACCAAAAAAATTAGTGTTTTTCAATTGCCTTGTGTACGTGTGAGTGAAAGTTGCTGAGTTGTGTCCAACTCTTTGCAACCCCATGGACTATATAGTCCATGGAATTCTCTAGGCCAGAATACTGTAATGGGTAGCCTTTCCCTTCTCCAGGGTTTCTTCCCAACCTAGGGATCCAACCCAGGTCTCCCACACTGCAGGTAGACTCTTTACCAGCTGAGCCACAAGGAACGCCCTGTGTACATGTGATTGACATAAATTTATTATACTATAGAATTCCAATCCAACAGGTGGCATTTCAGATATTTGTCAAATAAACTAGCCAGCTTCAGAATAAAAGTAGAGCAAGTCAAAATTTATAGTTCTATATTGCCATAAATACAGTATAAATCCATGGGAAAAAGTTATTCTATGGAGGGCTGAATAGGAGGGGGATCATAAGAAGGAAACTGTCATTCCATTTACCTCTTAGCTCTGCTATAAGCCTGAGCTTGGAACTTCAGTTGCTCAAGTTTGAGAAGAGCTCTTCATTTGCTACTCATAGTTTTGCAAGTAGCTGAACCTCAGCTTTAGTGTCAGTAAAGAGAGGATGACAGAACTCAGAGGAGTGCGTGGCGTTTAGAAACAGCAGCAGACGTAGCTATTGTTACCATTGCAATATTAGCAATAGACATTCATCAACATCATGATGGTTGCCTTTCTGTGTCCAGGCAGCTGTGATGTGAAAATGCCTCACGTTAAGGAACTTGATAAGAACGTGGCCACTTCCTGGTAACCTACGCCTTGACAAATGATTCTTGTACATCAGAACGTAAGACTGCTTCTTCCGAAGGTGAATAAATTCAGGTGTGTTGGTCCAACACAGCCATTGAGTGCAATGTTAAAGAGAATAAACACCTATCTGAAAGACAATAAACTTTCACAAGTCATTGAATTTAAACGTCAGTTAAATTACTTCACAGTGTACCTTGTACCAAAAGACGTGCTGCTTTAAAGATAATTAAAAGTCTGTAATGTGGATGAAGCTGCATCTCCCTCTCTAAGTAATTTAAACTGTATTAACTTGGATCTCAGCAGGAAGCACAGAGACATACCTGGCGTGCTCTTATGCTCTTGAAGGCCTGCGAGCCTGCTGTGGCTTGTTTCTGATGTCAGGTGTGTGTGTGTGTGTGTGTGTGTGTGTGTGTGTGTGTGTGTATTTCCTTCAGGGTGGCACTCTGTTCTCTAGCAGGCCCTATGCTCAGGTAAGCATATGGCATCTGTGTTCGCATATCAAGGCCATACAGAATCCCCCTGATGGGCGCTTCCTATGCAGCTGGCGTCGCTAGGTGCTCCTGTGACGAGCTGTGACCTGAGCTATGGGAGGCACTTCTAAAGAACAGGTTGGGAATGTTCAGCCTTGTAAGTGCCCTTGGGAGATCACCTGGGAATGCCCTTCTTAGTGGAGGTGTTTCTATAGACAAGGGAAATGATGTGAAAGACAAAACCCTACTATTTACTAAAAGCTGTTCAGCAAAGACTTTTGGTGCAGGGGGATCACAGTGACTCTTTCAATTTGTTTTTTGTTTTTTTCTAGAAGCTATTGGCTTAAAAATGGCTGAGAAAAGGAAGAAGAAATGACCATGTACATGACTTTCCTACCTGCTTACACTTAGGATCACTGCCTGACCCACGTGTTCTGAGTCAGGGACTGGTGGTGTTCGATGGGCAGTCTTTAGCACACAGGGTTCCTTTTCCCCTTAGCTGAACCACAGACATCAATACCTTTAGTGGGCTTCCTAGGTGGCACAGTGCCAGTGCAGGAGATGCAAGAGATGTGGGTTCGATTCCTGGGCCGGGAAGTTACCCTGAAGAAGGAAATGGCAGCCTACTCCAGGATTCTTGCCTAGGGAATCCCATGGGCAGAGGAGTCTGGTGGGCTACAGTCAGTGGGGTCACCGAGAGTTGGACACGACTGTATGCACGCACAGTGGCCAGAGACTCTGATAAGAGCTGTGACACTTTTATCAGAAAGATGCATGTATATGCTCCCATTCAACTTACATGGCTCATAGGACCCCCCATGTTCAAACATTTCAAGGACCCACCTGATGCCTGTGTGTGTAGCATGTAACATGCATAGCCCCCTCCAGTGTAGACCTGCCTTTGTTCATCATACGAAAGCTAACCAAATTAGGAGTCATACTGACATTCACGTGACAGTCTGTATATTAAAGGTAAATGTTGGTTAGAATGTATATTAAAGGTAAATGTAGGTTAAGTGTAACTTCAGGGAACTAAATAATTAGACTTGACCAGCTGTTCTCTTGATGCTGAAATCAGGTACTTTGTGGCAATTGCTGTCAGAGTAAGCCCGAGAAGCACATTCTGAGCTTTCACAAAGGATACAGTTTCCCATTGCATCTTAGCAGTAAAGGGGACCAGACTGTGCTAGCCCAAATCATGCCAGGATGGCATGGCAATTCGTGAGAAGTGAGGGCAAGTGAGCAACAGTGTCAGAGAACCCTGCCCGCCCCTGTGCTCAGTTGTGTTCGTGGAATTTTTTAGGCAAGAATACTGGAGTGGGTTGCCTTTTTCTTTTCCATGGGATCTTCCAGACTCAGAGATCAAACCCACATCTCTTTCTTCTACCTAAAAGCAGGGCATAAATTCCTCTTTGTGAAGGGGTCCTTCTCTACAGCAGAAGAACAGAATAACTCTTATTCAAGGACACTGTTTGTCTCTGGACTCCTTGCTGACTTGAGTCTATAAGCAAACCTCCCGAAATAACTCTTATCTTTTACTAGCTATCCTCAAGAATTTCCTCCCACGATTCACCATCCCTCCACGCCACACCCCTCTTCCTTCTCCAGGCAGTCTCCATGAGGTATTGTCCTTTGTTAAGAGGGAGTATCAGCTGCCAGAACTAAGGGCTTCTTTGGGGGCTACTCCTTTTCTGTGGAGCCACCCACACACATGTAGAATAAACCTTTTTGCTGAGAATCTGTCTTTTGCCAGTTTAACTAGCAGGCTCAGTCACTGAACCTAAGGAAGTTGAGGAGACTTGTTTTTCTTTCTCTACAGTAGCTGGATACAGTCCTTTCCTAGAAATATGAGATGATTAACAACACTGCATCTCTCCCTTCTGCCAGCTTGCCCCCTTTCCTGGTGCTTTCTCCCCTTTAAAAGTTAGCATAGACAGAATGCATTGATTTTATCTGTCTATCTCGTGGCCAATAGTATAACCCCACATCCATTCATCAAGTCAATTCACAGAAGACAGGTTGTTTTAGTCCTTCTTAGTTTCCTCATGTTTGAAGATTCCTGCTTCATTTAAAAATGTTCAGCAATGATTAATTCAGCCAAGCTTTTGATGATTTTGCAGATAAAATCATGCTGGCTAAGGTCAGATGGTTGAAAATTCTGTAAATTAGTGTATCACAGTTGACTTGCCTCTGGATTTAAATTAATAATTTGGGCAAAGTCATAAATTAAGTTTAAAATCCTAAGTTTATTTTCCTAGTAGGGCTTATGTTAGATGTTTGTGTTTCCTCCCCTCTCTGGCGTTCAAATAAACTAACAGCTAAGGATCTGGATGAACCGTTTTGCCTGATTTAGCGCTGTGATTTCTCGCCAGCACTGCGTGGGCTTCTGCAAGCCTTTTCTCTGTCCTCTCATGTCAAGAACTTGAAAGGTCTGAGCGTCTGCCCTCCCTGAAGCTAAGTGAGCCTGCGTACTTGAAGGATGCTGGCCAAAGATTCAAGACTGGAGCCAGAAACCAGGGGCCTTTTACCCAGGACACAGCAAACAGAAGGAGCCTTGGGTTCACATCCATTTCTCTTGTCCTTCTGCCCACAGGGATGCTGCAGGTGGGGCTGCTGCACACACTTAACATGGGGCAGGTGTGTGTTACAGTGGAGAAACTTACGCGATCCCTAGTTCATAAAGCAGCTGCAAGCAAACCCGCTCAACTTCTGCCTCCTCAGGGGGACACTGTCTTGATTATCCTGGTCAGGAAATATCTTCCTTCCACCTGGAAGAAGGCACTCTGCCCCTCTGCATTCCATGGACATTTGCTGTGCAAACATCCTTGAAAAACTAAGGCAGGACAGAAGCTGTCACCAGATACGTAGCAGCTCCACAGAGAAACACCCCATCCCAACACCTACTTCCCTTCCTCATAGTGGAGATGAAAGACACTTGCCTTTTAAACCAAAGTTGGGTATGGGTAAGGAAGAAAGCATCACAGTAATTCTTATAAAAATGTTCATTTTCTACCATCACTATGTTACTATGTTATAATTTTTAAACATACAAATTCGTCCTCATGAATATTTCTATGTCATTTCTGATCCAAAGGGACTTCTATTCTAAATGATTTTGAATTTAACATGACAGCCTAGAGCAGACACTTATGCCCATTTTTTCTATTCCAAACCATTACTTTATTTGTTGCATAAAAATTCAGAAATAAAATATGTGTATAAACATATATTTGTCTCCAAAACTGGGGTAGTATTAACTAGGCTTTAGATGGAAAGAACTCTAATTGTTGGTATGAGACGTAGTGTCTTCTCTGTGCATGAATTCTAGGGTCTTCTAATTCTTGAAAAATATTTGTTTTTCTCCAGGTAGAATGCATGGAAGCAAAACAGCAAATGTTTAGGACTCTATACAAAATTTCTACCCATGAGGCCAAGGGTCCTAAGTGGAGATGGGAGTAGGGGGCTCACTTTGCAACATGGACTTGATTAGCTATGTTATTTTACTTATTGGATCCTTGATTTGAGGGAACTTCCTAATAATGAAATATAGCATTACTAAAGTCTTAATTTCTTTCTGTAACTGGAGTAATTGCCATTGATCCATTGATTTTTCCTTGAATTCCTTTCTATTCACACCCTCCTGGCTATGTTTTGTGGCTGAGTGGGAAATGGTGGGGTGTGTATCAAGGCAATGGGATGCTCTCTCATCTGCACTGTCCTTCACTGGGAACCCAGGGCTGGCCCCGCTCCCTGTGGTCACTATAGGCAGGTCTCTCCTCCACTGCTGCTGATTCTACACTCAGAGAAGTGCCCAACATTATTAGTTACCTATTTTTATATAGAACAGGGAAATACTCAATACTCTATAATGATCTGTATGGGAAAATAATCTAAATAAAAGGGGATATATGTATATGCATAACTGATTCACTTTCAGAGAAGCCTCAGCAAGAGAAGCCCTAAGAAAAGCAATGCCAAATAATGCTCAAACTACTGCACAATTGCACTCATCTCACATGCTAGCAAAGTAATGCTCAAAATTCTCCAAGCCAGGCTTCAACAGTATGTCAATCGTGAACTTGCAGATGTTTAAGTTGGACTTAGAAAAGGCAGAGGAACCAGAGATTAAATTGCCAACATCCGTTGGATCATCGAAAAATCACGAGAGTTCCAGAAAAACATCTATTTCTTCTTAATTGACTATGCCAAAGCCTTTGACTGTATGGATCACAACAAACTGTGGAAAAATCCTTAAAGAGGTGTGAATACCAGACCACCTGACCTGCCTCCTGAGAAATCTGTATGCAGGTCAGAAAGCAACAGTTAGAACTGGACATGGAAGAACAGACTGGTTCCAAACAGGAATAGGAGTACGTCAAGGCTGTATATTGTCACCCTGCTTATTTAACTTATATGCAGAGTACATCATGAGAAATGCTGGGCTGGAAGAAGCACAAGCTGGAATGAAGATTGCCGGGAGAAATATCAATAACTTCAGATATGCAGATGACACCACTCTTAAGGCACAAAGCGAAGAAGAACTAAAGAGACTCTTATGAAAGTGAAAGAGGAGAGTGAAAAAGTTGGCTTAAAACTCAACATTCAGAAAACTAAGATCATGGCATCTGGTCCCATCACTTCATGGCAAACAGATGGGGAAACAGTGGAAACAGTGATAGACTTTATTTTTTTGGAGGGGCTCCAAAATCACTGCAGTTGGTAACTGCAGCTTTGAAATTAAAATACACTTGCTCCTTGGAAGGGAAGTTATGACCAACCTAGACAGCATATTAAAAAGCAGAGATATTACTTTGCCAGCAAAGATCCATCTAGTCAAAGCTATGGTTTTCCCAGTATGGATTGAGAGTTGGACTATAAGGAAAGCTGAGTGCCAAAGAATTGATGCTTTTGAACTTGGTGTTGGAGAAGACTCTTGAGAGTCACTTGGACTGCAAGGAGATCCAATCAGTCCATACTAAAGGAAATCAGTCCCAAATATTCATTGGAAGGACTGATGCTGAAGCTGAAACGCCAATACTTTGGCCACCTGATGTGAAGAACTGACTCATTTGAAAAGACTCTGATGCTGGGAAAGATTGAGGGCAGGAGGAAAAGGGGACGACAGAGGATGAGATGGTTGGATGGCATCACCCACTCAATGGACATGAGTTTGAGTGGACTCTGGGAGTTGGTGATGGAGGGAGGCTTGGCGTGCCGCAGTCCATGCGGTGGCAGAGTTTGACATGACCGAGTGACTGAACTGAACTGAACTGATTCACTTTACAGCAGAAACTAACAACATTGTAAATCAACTGTCTCCAGTAAAAGTTAGAAAGAGAAAAGTGCTGGCAAGTGGTCTGCAGAGAGAAGTCACCCAGTATCATTTGCTAACTGGCTGCTGAATAAAGAGATGAAGGGACACAATGAATGACTGTCACAAGGAGCTGTTCTAGACTATTAGAATCTCACAAGAACCAGGAGCTGTTTAAATATAATAGGGGTGCTGCTTATCGAGTCTTCCCAGGTGGCTCAGTGGTGAAGAATCCACCTGCCAATGCAGGACACAGGTTTGATCCCTGGGTCAGGAAAATCTATTGGAGAAGGAAATGGCAACCCACTCCACTTGTCTGGAAAATCTTATGGACAGAGGAGCCTTGAGGGCTACAGTCCCTGAAGTTGCAAGAGCTGGACTCAACTTGACAGGAGCGTGTACTTTCCTTATAAAGACAAACCCTGATTATTAACATCTTTGAAACTTGAGATGGCAGAGTATGCTCTTAGCACAATTTGGGAAAACATCAGAAGGCATAGACAAATTTTGCTTTGTACTCAGACATCATTGCTGGTTACAGAATCTTTGTCTTGCTTTTTTTCTGTATTTTTCAATATAGAAGAGAAAGAGAAGGATGAGGAGAGGAAGAAGAAGGAAAAAGCCACAGCAGAATTATGAAAACGCAGAAGAGAAGAAGGGACTGGGAGCAAAAGTAAAGGAGGAAAGACCAAAATAAAATAAGACTGAAATATAAACTTCTGGATACTACAGATGGTAAGTAAACATCAGCCAGAAATCTTAGTACAACTTTGAGAAATCAGGACTTCTCTTGAACATGACAATCTGTACTCAGAGGAAGAGAAGTAAAAATTTTTCAACTAATTAAGAGTGTTAATAAAAACATAGAGATATAAAAACTTATAGAACATGCATTTGCTTGGCATGAAAATATTTCTCTGACTGTATTCATATACTGTAGTTTATATGTATAGTTTTTATAGAGAAACTATACTATTTAAATTACACACACACACTCTAAAATGAACTTTATTCCAAGATGATCACCACATTTGGCCTTTATTCATAAGGTTCTGCAGTGCTAGGGGATGGCCGGGCTGGGTCAGTGTTAGCTGAGAGGACCTAGCTCTACCAAACAACGTTTCTTTCCCTCTAACTAGCTTGTCTTTTTTTCCTGATTGGAAAAAGTTCAAAAGAGGACCAAAGAGTTCAAGGGCTCTGGACACCCAGATATGACAGAAACACACCATCACTTCTGGAATTGTTGATAACAGCAAATCCTGAAATGACATTGATTCAAGGGATGGAGAAATAGATCCCAACTCTTCACGGAAACTGCAGAGTATCAGTGCAAAGTACGGACACAGAGAGGCTATTGATGAAATCTGTGAAATCAGTCAATCCAATTGCTAGGTAAAGGTGGATGGATGTGCTTTATACATGGGTGTGTTTCTGAACTGAAGATTGTCTGTGGTCTGTCGTGTAGACAGATTAGAACTCAGGCAACTAGTTTGCCTACCTGCCAGAGGGTGGTTTCTTTATTTAAGAGATTATGACAGTGCAACAAATCAGTGTGAAAAGACAGCAATAGTTGTATACAATCCATATAGTTATGGGACTCCATCACAAATTTATATTTTTATACGTTGTCCTTGGTATTGTGTTTGGTTGGTTCCAATCATTATGGAAAATACGTATGTATTTTAGAAAAGCAAAAAAGAAAAAAACCTTTTTGTTTACTTGTCTTTTAAACTGTCTGCTATGAAAACCTGAGTGAGTTTATGTTTGGAATGATCTTACTTAAAATAGATCTGAACTTTCCATGGAGGAACTGAGAAGAGAACTGAAAAGACATTCTGTGCTCATCACCCAGAGAAGCATGGCTGGAAATGTGCTTTCACCTCACTCAAGTGGCATTTTGGGGGTGATCTGACATTTTTTTTGGTGTGTTCTAGCATTTACAGAACTCGCTTTTGGGGGACTGGGAGTATACTTTGACAAGACAGATGGTCATCCTTGTGAATGGTTGAAAATTTAATATTACAAGAGGTGTGTAATGTGACAACACATATTAAGATGTGGAAAAAGCAAACAAACAAATATAAGCCCACAGAGACAGTCTCAAGGACTTGAAATCAGGCTTCATCTCACATTGTAAACAGTGGGTCCTGGAAAGAAAAACAGCAAAATAGCATTTATTAAATCATGTCCATGAGGTTCACTGTCAGTGATCTCCCCAGTGAGGCAGGGGCGGCCAGGTAACTTCTTCTCTTACATTCTCTCTCTCTCTCTCACACACAGACACACAGACACACACACACACACACACACAAACACACATACACAGACACATAAACACACACACACACACACACACACGACATATACTATGAACCATAAAACAAGCAACTACTTTAAAGCAGTATTTATATTTCTTTGGCTCTCCCATCCACAAAATCATGCAAATAATAGGGAAGGTATATTCATGAAACCCTTAATATAAATAATATAAAAAGATAAAAATCCAGTCTATGTCCTAAAATAAAGATATGACAAATTATGTTACTTTCACATTATATGTAGTCTTTAAAAGTGAGGACAAAGATCTTGTAACAACAGAATAAAATCTTACATATTTTATTACATATTAAAATCTTTCAAACTGAGTATTAGTAACAATTGGAAGTAAGCTGTGATACTTTAACAGGGGTTGAGATGATACATTGAAACATGTTTAGGAGAAAATACATTAAAATTGTGATGTAATTGGTAAGGATGTGCCAGGCTTTTTTTTCATTCTTTCCTAGTTTTTCCATAGTCATTATACTTGCTGTTATAATAGTAGATGCATTTATAAATAAAAATAATTACATAACTATTCTTTATACAGAAGCAAAAATAACAAAAGCATAACAAATGCAGAGCAAAGAGAATTAGAGGAAGGTTGAAAATAAAATCTCTGCCTATGTTCTTACTTTTGTTTTCTCCAGACAATGAATAATTTTTGTAATTTTAAACATGAATATCCATCTAGCTAATTAGCTGAAGATTGTAATTATGGAAGCATATGAAGTGAAATCTCTCTAAAAATAAATCCTTATTAAACCTTGAAAATATACCTTTGATAGTTTCAAAATAAATAAGCATATTTTTTTAAAGCTATTGTTATTAAAAAAAAAGTAACCACAGTGCTAAACTCTTACTCCTGTAAATAACAAATATTTTGCAGTTCTGAAGAACAAAGACATCATTTTGTTTACTGTTGTACTGTTAGCAATTATCACAGTTTCCACTGTTAATCAGTTACTAACTGTTTACGGAACACCCACTGTGTGCTGGACACTGTTTTTCAGGAAGGGGACTCAGAAGGCACCAAGGTTTTGCCTCCCTGCTGTCCAAGTTATAGTAGGAAAGAAGAATCAATATGAAAAGAAACACTAATATGTTCCCAGAGCAGTACTTGTTATAGACCTTAAAACACCTTGATGGATGTTGAGACTAGGGGGAAAACTTGAACTGGCTGGTCAATGGAGGCCTCTTTGATCATGTGACCTCTCAGCTGAGACTTGATGGAAAGGAAGGAGCCAGACTTGTCAAGATCTGTGGCAGGGGGTGGGTGGGGGAGTTGTAGGTCAGGTTGGGTGGTGTATTTCAGGCAGGACTGGGCTTGGTCAATACGAGGACTTGGGATGAAGGTGACCAGGAGAAGGGAGTGGTTGATGAGAGCTACATCAGGCTGCCAAAGCAGGGTGTTGTCCCCAGGGCACTGGGAAACCCTGGGAGTGTCTGAGCACAGGCGTGACATGGAAGGATCCATGTCGTCAAAAATGCATTCCTGCTGCTGTGCAGAGAAGGAGTCCCAGGGCACAGCGGTCACCCTGAGATCAGAGTGGACTATGGCCTTTGGACAGATAAGAAATTACAGCACCTTGCTGCTGCTGCTGCTAAGTCGCTTCAGCCGTGTCCAACTTTGTGCAACCCCAGAGACGGCAGCTCGCCAGGCTCCCCCATCCCTGGGATTCTCCAGGAAAGAACACTGGAGTGGGCTGCCATTTCCTTCTCCAATGCATGAAAGTGAAAAATGAAAGTGAAGTTGCTCAGTTGTGCCCGACTCCTAGCGACCTTGAGCCGGAGCAAAAACGTTATCCTAGAGGAAGGGGGTGGGTTGGAAATATTTTAGGAACAAAAGCAAAAGTCCTTGCTGATTGCTTGGACATGTGGGGGAGGGAGGACAAACACTGAGACGTGGGTTGTTGACTGTGAGCTTTAACTGAATGTGGGGGTGGGGGTGCATTTACTCCATGAAGACTGTGGTCAGAGAAACAGCTTTCCTGGGTGATGACTCTGTGCTGATTCAGGCAGGTCATGTTTGAGATGTCTAGAAGCATTTAAGCTTCTAGATATCTCAAGAGATCTCAAATATGCAACTCGTATCTCTGTATATTTGGAGCTCAGTGGATGGATTTAAGAGTCAGTGTCACATAAATGATATTAAGAGTGGTGGCATTTGAGACTGGATGAGATCACTTAAGCAGAGATGACAGAGTCAGAAGAGTCAAGACACAAGGACTAAGTCACGGAATTTCCAAAGTGAAGGGGTTTGAGCATGAAGGTACCAGCAGGGAAGACCGAGGAAGAACAGCTACAAGTGTGAACAACTTCACAGCAGCTGGGGGTATTGAGTTTCAGCAATGTACTCACCAAGTGGGTGGAAGCATGCTCTGGAGTCTGGTAAGAGAGCTGAACACAGTGAAGGCAGAGTGGTGACTGATGGATTGGAAATAAAGCGAGCACTGGTGACTTTGACAGAGGAGTCGAATCAGATGGGTCCCAAAAGAAGGCAGTATAAGGAAAGGAGAAAAAGGAAAGCTGTAAATGAGACTCTCTAGGTAATATTTCCAAGACATTTTTTTGTAAATGATTGGGCACCAGCTAGAGGTGTCAATGTCATATTTATTTACTCTTATCTACATATATAGACATAGAGACACAGGCATGCACCATCATATATACACACTTTTTTTTTTTTTTAAAGGAAATTACTTGTATAAAGCACAAGTGTGTGTGGGTATGCAGTCATGTCCATCTCTGCAACTCCATGGACTATATAGCCAAGATCCTCTGCCCCTGGAATTTCCCAGACTGAAATACTGGAGTGGGTTGCTATTCCCTTCTCTAGATCTTCCTGGACCAGAGATTGAACCCATGTCTCTGCATCTCCTTCACCACTTGAGCCATCAGGGAAGCCCAGTTATGCCATTAGCAGTTCCCTTGTCAGTTTCTCCTGGGCCATCACGAGTCCCCCCCCCTCCCCCACGGCTGCCCCCTTCCACTGCCCGGAGAGCAGGGCTGCTTTCCATGTATGCATGCTTATTAGGAAGAATGTATGTCACTGGCCAGTGTAAAAATATTTGTTCTTGTAAACAAGCTGAATCAGCAGGAGGCCATTTAAAGATGGTTTTGTTTTTTGTCAGCAGTTAAGAACTTGCCACCATGGAGGACTTGATGACTGTGGGTGATTTCAACAGCACTGAAAACCTGCCCTGCAATCTCTACATCCTTGTAACAGTTCTATTTACATGGATGCACTTCGAATAAAGCTGTGTCCCCCGCTTGATGTGAATGAACAAGAAAGTCCTCCCAGGCACTGTTTCTGTCTGTCCAAGAGGCGGGGATGGGCATGCGCCATACCTGGAGCCCCAGCCACAGGCTGTCTACCAAGGCTACTCGGTAGGTTGCATTATTTCCATTTTGAAACGAAGTAGACTCAAAACAGTCTAGTATCTTACCCACATAGTCTAGTATCTTACCCACATAGCAGAAAGTAGCATTCTTTTTGAGGCAAGTCAGACTGAACTTCCTGTTTTAAAAAGAAAGATAAAAAATAAAAAGCTCAGTGCTCAACCTACACTGTCTAAAATGAAATCTCCCTTCCAGGCAGTTCCAGTTAATTTCCTGAGTTTTTCTGACCTCTCTTGTGACACCATTCCCTCCCCTTCCTACCCACCCCCCCACTGAAACAAAAACCACATTAAGCTAACCAATGGATCTTTGCACTTCAATTAATCTGAGGTGAGTGGAATTCTGAAGTTATTTAATACAGTCACCTTTTTCCTGTAGCTGGAGACAGCTGAGCTCAACTATCACAGAGGGAAATGCACATGAAGCTGTTAGCCAAGATCTGAGCAATGGAGACCCAGTTGAGATAAAAAGGTGTTTATTTGTGAGGACTGAAGCCCAGGAGACACAGATTCAAGAAGCACTTGAATTGTGTTCTCCTGACTTCAAAATGAGGGAGGCTTATAAAGGAAAAATTTAAAAAATTGCAAGGTTACTGTTGGTTCCATGAGTTTTTTTCTCAAGAGTTATAATTGGGGCTGGCGAGGAGTAGGCTGCTTGTCAAACAAGGATGGTTGGGTCTGAAAGGCTTCACAGCCAGAGGTCACCTTGAGACAATAAGGCTGCAGCTGTCAGTTGCTGTTCCGAGTACATCTGGTGGTGTACTTACACCTGGAGCAGTTCAGAGAATGTTCAAGTTCTCAGTGGAGGTAGGACCAAGTCTGAGCCCAGATCCTCCATGACCACCTGACTCCATGTTTGTATGTCTGATCTGATTGTTCCATCATAGTTTCAGTTTGTCATGGAAATCCTCTAGACTTATTTGGTGGTGACTCAGTAGCCTAGAACACCTTGGCTAAGTAAAATCTTAAATGAAAAGGGGCAAAACAATGTACTCTCAGCAACACTTCATTAGAAAACCCACAGAAGTAAATAAATAGGATCACTGTTCCAATTCAGAAATATTTGGTAATGGTTAAGTATTAATATTTAGCTGCACTTGAACACAGTAAAGAAAATCAGCTTGAAATCATACTGGCCATGTTGAAACCATGAATTGAGGATTCAGATGTGAGTATTGAATTCATGTAACCCTATCTTTCTAACAGGAGACACAAAGTGAAGCAAATAAGAAAAATATGTTAACCAAAAACAGAAACCCTAAATTTACCAATCCACTCTTGAAACTGAGGTGTAGAAACAGCAACCAAGGGATATTCCATAGACGATAATATAACCTATTTTTACAGAATATGTTAGGATATATGAAGTTTTACACACATTATTTGCATATGGTAATTCAGTGAGGTTAGCAGACATTTTATGGAGTCAAAATGGCTCAACTCAGCCAGTGTCTGAGTTTCATATACAATGACTGTTACTCTATATCATAGCATATAGAGGTTTTGATATGCATTTCAAACTCCCTCTTCCAAAGAACTGTTTCCAAAAGGTTTCACAAACTAATACAGTGTTCTAAGATTCCTACACTGTGAAGGGTGGGCTGAGTGGGTGGCCATTGTATTCTAGTTTTGTAAACAGTGAGACTGAAGGACCTAGTTTCAGATTCACAGTAATCATACTAGGGTACAAAATTTTCTTGTGAAAATTATGCTTCATAGATTGTATTGCTTTGAAGATTTACATTCACATTTTACTATGCTTACATTATAAAAATAATAACAAAATTTAACATTTAAAATGAACCTTAAGAAACTGCTTTAAGGGTGAACTTTCTTTAAATACTTCATCTCAGTTTATCTGTCCTCTGGTTTGTGTATTTTATTTATATTCATTTGGAGCATCAGATGTTCAGTTCAGTTCAGTCACGTCCGACTTTCTGCTACCCCATGAATTGCAGCATGGAAGGCCTCCCTGTCCATCACCAACTCCTGGAGTTAACTCAAACTCATGTCCATCAATTCGGTGATGCCATCCAGCCATCTCATCCTCTGTCATTCCCTTCTCCTCCTGTCCCCAATCCCTCCCAGCATCAGAGGCTTTTCAAATGAGTCAACTCTTCACATGAGATGGCCAAAGTATTGGAGTTTCAGCTTCAGCATCAGTCCTCCCAATGAACACCCAGGACTGATCTCCTTTAGAATGGACTGGTTGGATCTCCTTGCAGTCCAAGGGAGACTCAAGAGTCTTCTCCAACACCACAATTCAACAGCATCAATTCTTCAGCTCTCAGCCTTCTTCACAGTCCAACTCTGACATCCATACATGACCACTGGAAAACCATAGCCTTGACTATACGGACCTTTGTTGGCAAAGCAATGTCCCTGCTTTTTAATATGCTGTGTGGGTTGGTCATAACTTTCCTTCAAAGAATAAGCGTCTTTTCATGGCTGCAGTCACCATCTGCAGTGATTTTGGAGCCCCCCAAAAATAAAGTCTGACATTGTTTCCACTGTTTCCCCATCTATTTCCCATGAAGTGATGAGACTAGATGCCATGATCTTTGTTTTCTGAATGTTGAGCTTTAAGCCAACTTTTTCACTCTCCTCTTTCACTTTCATCAAGAGGCTTTTTAGTTCCTCTTCATTTTCTGCCATAAGGGTGGTGTCATCTGCATATCTGAGATTATTGATATTTCTCCCAGCAATCTTGATTCCAGCTTGTGTTTCTTCCAGTCCAGCGTTTCTCATGATGTACTCTGCATATAAGTTAAATAAGCAGGGTGACAATATACAGCCTTGATGTACTCCTTTTCCTATTTGGAACCAGTCTGTTGTTCCATGTCCAGTTCTAACTGTTGCTTCCTGATCTGCATATAGGTTTCTCAAGAGGCAGGTTCTTGTGAAAATTATGCTTCATAGATTGTATTGCTTTGAAGATTTACATTCACATTTTACTATGCTTATATTATAAAAATAATAACAAAACTTAACATTTAAAATGAACCTTAAGAAACTGCTTTAAGGGTGAACTTTCTTTAAATAGTTCATGTTCATCTAAGTTTATCTGTTCCCTGGTTGTGTACTTTATTTATATTCATTTGGAGTATCAGATGTTAGACTGCATTTAATTTCCATCATGTTAATTTCCATAACTGGTTACACAACTTGATGAGGAAAATTTGGAGGAGATATTGCTTCTCCTTCCAAAAAAAAAAAAAAAGACATCAAACTAACGTGATCTTACTGGGACTGACAGTTCAAATTAATCAACACTTTCTTTTTTCTCTTCCTGGCAGAGACAGAGGCAGGGGAAAAGACTGAGAGACTTTGAGTCCCCGTCAACCAACCCCACAAAGGCAATGTCTCCCTCCAGGTCTGAATAATCAACGGCATATGATTTAATTAGTCACATCTTTGTGCCCCGAGTCTTATTTAAACACGGTTATCTTATGTGTTAAATTTCTGCGATTATCCTTGTTTCTGCTTGTCGGGAGAAGAAGACAACAGACGCCATCAATCGCATCAAGCGGGTTAAATTCTGCGGAGAAAAGCGTTCTCACCCACCTGCTCCCCAAACAGTCCGCGCTCCCCAAACCCGGAAGCGATGTGTTTGTCCTCTCATAAAACCCGCACTTTGTGAAGCTTGTCTGTGGGGATGACACGACGCGTCTCTGCAGACACTAGAGACACACGTGTGTCTGCAGCTGTCCAAGGAAAAGAGAAACTTCATTTACGAAGATCCCCAGCAATCCGTCTACTTTCACACGGACCCTAAAGCAAAACACACGCTTCCACATTCGCCCCAGGTAACAACGTTCTGAGTAGCTTTGCGGGTCTAGTGAAGGCGGGATGGCTCCATCTGACGCGGTGTGAGAGCTCCCTCCGCACCTACCACCGGCGCCCCAGTCACCAGCGCCCCTGGTCAAAGGCCGACAGAGGGCGGGCGACGCGCCCCTTCCCACCGAACGAGCAGGTTCCCCAGCGCAGCTCAGCGGGTACTGGAGGCCTGTAGTGAGTCGGAGCCTCGCCCGCCGCCGCGCCCCCCTCAACCCGCCTCCCCTGCGCGTCTCCAGCCCCAGCGCCCCACCCCCCTCGCGGGAACTCGCTCGAGCCCAGGCGGGGGAGAGGTGGCTCAAAGTCTAAGGAAACCGTGGACTTCCCGGGGTGAATAACGAGCCTGTCTGATTTCCATCCCAGGTGATCCCCGGTCCAGTCCCGTTTAGCCTTGAGGGAGCCAACCGGAGCCGCGTTGGCTGCCGCCTCCCCACGCCGTCTCCCACCCCCGGTCCTGGGGGAGCCCTCTGGACGCGCGGCGCCGGCCCCTTGGCTCGGATACCCCGCTCCGGCGTGGAGGACCGCGCTGCGCCCACGACTCCCTCTGCTGTCGGCATCCGGGCACGAGGACTTTGAACGCCCGGCCGCGAGGAGGGCCTGGGACCCGCGTTGGGAAATTCGCATTTATCTCCAGCGCCCTCACTCCACACCTGGTCCTTCCCTCTTGAGTTCCCTCCCAGGTCTCCA
Organism: Nanger dama; assembly: GCA_917880005.1. NCBI lineage: Eukaryota > Metazoa > Chordata > Mammalia > Artiodactyla > Bovidae > Nanger > Nanger dama. The sequence continues at coordinate 5,242,672 of CAKJTW010000075.1, forward strand.
ACAATCTCCGGGCGCGGAAAATGACGCTCATAATCTCAGTGCCTGGAGAGGTGCGCAGTGGTACGACCCCCACCCACAGCTACATTTTCCCTCTTTTCTATGAGTCCTTGGTCCTAATTTTGATCAGCTCTCTAGCAGCTCCAACGTAGTGAATTTCGGTCCCCCGCCTCATCCCACGCGCGTCCGCACCGGGTGCCGAATGTGGGCGGCGGAGCCCTCGGTGGCCGTCCCGGGGACCCCTGCGCCGCCCCTCCTGGTGCGGGGGTCGGCAGCTCTGAGAGCCAGTGCCGCGGGCAGAGGTGGGGTCTGCGCGCCGCGGGGACGAGGGGCCGGCGAGGCCTGGGGGCAGCGAGCAGAAACAGGCTAAAGAACGGAAACCCGAGCCGGGACCTGCCGGTTGCGCTGCGTCCCGGCATTAGAAGGGCGGGGACGGCCGATCTTTCCGGCTGACTTTATCGTCCCTCGTTCGGTCCTTGAGAGACCGCCTCCCTCGCTGCCCTGCAGGGCCCGGGGCTGCGGACGCGCGCCAACCCGGCCTCGGGGAAGGAGCCTGCGCCCGGCGCGCATCGCTGCCTCCCCAGCTCGGAGCCCCGCGCTCACGCGTCCGCGTCCCGCCCGACCCCCTCCCAGCGGCTCGGCAAGGATTTCCAGCCAGTTCAGCAACGCTTTACAAGGTATCGGGGCCTTTTCTTTCTTTTTCTTTTCCCATTTTCTGTATTTTCATGAACAGTAACCTGTCGTTTCTGCTCAGAGGGTCTCGGTGCTGTGTCTAACCTGGGAATTTCACAAGGCGCTTCCTAGAATCTAAACGCCCCCACACTCGCCATGGGTGATGGAGATTGAGGAGTCTTCCGAAATAGCCCTTTCCATCTTATGTAATTAGAGACCCACAGAAGCGCTGGATTTTCCACGGTACATAATCTATATTTATTCTCTCTCCCCCGCCTCCCTCTCTCGTGCGCGCGTGTGCGCGCGCGTGTGCGTGCGCTCCCGTTCATTTCTAGCATCAGGAAACTCGTTCGCAGCCACTGAAAAGTCAGGAGAGGCTCACAACTGATTTCCCACGGATTTCTGCTTCCAGCGGCAGATGCTGTCCGGAAGCGGTGCCCCCAGACAAACATGAGACCGTTATCTTGGAAAGCCGGTTAGCCCTGCCGCGTAAGAAACGCCGGGGAGGCGAGCCTGAAAGAACAGCTAACCGATCGCGTTCGCCGGTGGGGAAAAGTGCGGCGCGGGGCCGGGCCTGGGGTTCGGGCCCGCACTTCAGCACCGGCGGGGATGGACAGCGTCTTTGGACCGGGCCACAGCCGGGACCCCACTGCGCCGCCACGGTCCTTGCTGCCGCCGTCGTCGCCGAGGGCAGCCCGGCTCCCAGCTAGGAGCAGCTAAGGGGCTTCGTCTCCGATGCCCCGGCACCCCCTGGCCGGCCGTGACAGACCGAAAGGGACCTCCTTCTGCCTGCTGCGACCCTGCGCAGGGCTCAGAGAAGCTCACCTAATCCACATATTAAACTCGGTAGCAACTTCAGGAAAATTGTCGACAGGGGCCGGAGGAGCACCGGCAGCCCAGAGAGGCTGAAGTTGTCCGGCCTCTGGGAACCATGGGCTCTGCAGACTGGGTCCGAGCGCTCTGAGGAGGCCCGCGCTGCTCCAAATAAACAGGATGCTCCTGAGCGGGCTGCACCTGTTTTGGAAATAGCTTTGAGAGAGGAGCTTCTAGACCTACTTCCAACCTGGCGTTAGAGAAACTGGAAGATTCTAATTTCTTACTCGGCCGGTAAGTGATAGTTCTATTATTACTGCTTGTTTGTAACTCAAGTGACCCCCACCCCCCACCCCCGGCAAGATTTTAACAAAAAGATTAAAATAGTATTATTTTTTCCTTGTGGATTAAGATGATAAACAGTTTGGTTTTTAAATGATTGTTCCTGCATAATGATCTTTGGGAAAATCTTGCCTAGTAAAGTAGTTGGATGTTTTACTTATCTGAAGTCCTTTACGTGACAAGAATATTAAAAATGATATGTGTGTGTATAAGCCTATATAAATATAGTAAAATTTTAGTTTGATATTTTTATTGATGATCTAGTATCTTTTTGAATCTGTGTCCCTGTTTTCCCCCAAAGAATACAATGTGGCATTTTGTAAGTTTTTTTTTTTTTTTCCTCTTGGTGTTATGCATGTAGTTTAAAGTGATCCTGTTTGTATTACATAGTATGCAAGACTCAAAAGTTACTAGTAGTGATGGTTTCACCATCTGGTCTATTATATTTTATATGAATATAATGTGCCAAACTGTACACCCGGTCCCTCTCTCTACCCCAATCCAGAGTGTACTTACACTTGTGGATCTTAACCTACAGAAATACACACATTTTTATGCAGTGTTGTCTTTCTAGCCTTCTAAAGACTGCTTACTCAAACCAGATCTGCCAGAAGGCAGAAAATGAGAAGCTATAGTGTGCCTTTTAGGAGAACAGGTTTCCAAAGCATTCTTAGTCCTATGAAGATGCATTTGTCACCAAAATCCACAAAGTGGTGGGGGGCCAAGAGTTTCTGGACGAACCGTAAGCTTTCAAGTGTTTATGAAATCTATTTTCTGTTGACTCTTGCTTCTGTAGCTTTAGAACTGCAATCTTTCGCAGTGACCTTGATGAGCATGCTGCTTTAAGAAAGGGCTTCACAGGGTAAAGGCACAGATTTATAGCCCACGCCTGACATTTCACTAAGGGCTCGGTGGGTTCCACCAAGCACATCCAGTTAGTGGGGAGCAGGGCTTGGCAGGACTGGCTCTGACAACCCTGTGAACACATGTGATGCTGTGAGCATGACCAGCCCTGTGGGGAGAGTTGGCCCTTTTGAAAAAGCACAGTTCTTTAGGTTCTTCTTTGAATTTCATAGGGCATCTATAATCGATCATAAAGTACATATCCATACTGCCCTGTCTTTCAGTTTCATCATTCAAATCCTTGAAGGCAGCTAAGATGGCATTGGCCAGGGTGCTGAAGGGCCCTTGCTTTGCGTTGACTGCGAACAGAAACTGCACTCGAGGGACAAATTGTTCTTAACCGTCACTTGCCACTTACCACAGACCTGCTTACTTAGCAGAAAGGGAGAGTGGTGTCGGCGTCGTGGAGCTCCTTGGGGGCTCTATTGCCCCTATATGGGTCAGAAACGACAATCTCAGGAGGAAAAATGCACTATTGATTTGGAATCCTTGCCCGGAGACCTGCGGTGTGCCCCTGACAAACCTGCTTTTGTGTGTTTGTTTTTTTCCCTAATCTGGAAGATGTGAACATGAAATTGCTACATATACTAATTAATCATGTTTTAAGAGAGTTGCAGCCTGTTGCTAGACTCTGAGTGTGGTTGTCAGTTAATAGCACAGACAGACTGCCTGGTCAGCAGAGCATAAGATGGAAGCAGGCCTGTGGGCACGTGGCCGCAGTTACCTTCTCAGTGGCAGAGGGGGCAGGCTTTCTCCATGTGTGACAAAAACAGCACAAAGTAAAAGTTATCCTGGGCTCATCCCTTTAGAAATTTAATCAGAGAGATAAAGAACTGATTCACCGTTTCAAGCCCAGGCAAGCTGCCTGGAAGCTCTCCTTATCTGTGGGGAAATGCCATTGCATTGAGACAGCATTTTGTAAACCAATTTAGTGTCTATGTAAATTATAATCTCTAACTGCCCCCAGTCTCCTGACTCCACAAAAGGAATGGGTAGGCTAATGCAACCATACTGCTTTTTGCACAGAATCCCTTGTCTATAAAGAGAAATCAACACTTAATTCTAGGACATCCATATCCTATTAAAATAGCTCTTTTTCCTGATGTTTTGTTGGTCCGTTACCAAAAAAGGATGCATGAAGTTTGAGAAGTATCAGACACAGTATTCAATATCCCCTCTCAAAGGAAGGAGTTCTGTTGGTGGGGGTCAGTGTTTTTGTGTTGCTTCTACTTGAGACTCAGAGGAGAAAAGTGAAGTAGAATTGCATAATGAGGACAATGGAAAGTGTATATAGGACCACAGGGTAATTTGAAATGAGTTCTGGAATCTGATAAGTTACTTTTCTTCTTTTAACAAGAAATGGTCTGCATGACAGTGAGACAGAGATTTCTGGCTTGAACCTTTATATTATACAAATATTATAGAAACACTTATCAGTCAGTATTATTATTTAGACCATCTAATTATTAATACACGACTGAGCCACTTCACTTCACTTCAGTGTGATTATTGACGATCAGATTCTATTGAATTGGAAGGTCTACAGTTTGCCTTTGAAATTGCTTGCTTGGGTTTGAATCAAGTTATATACATATTTACAAAAAATGTAAAAGAAGAGATGATTATTTTGGAATTTAAGAAGTCCCTCAATAATTGATTGTTATTTTCATACCGATTAAAAGATTCTAGGCAAGAAATCTGGCTATTCACCCAATTCTATTAAGAAGGCAAAAACCACTGAAGAAAAGTGTATCCTAAGCCAGAAATTATTTCTATAGTTATCTCACCTCCAGTGAGTCATAGACTGGCAACAAATGGAGAGACCTCTCATTTTTATTTTCTTCCTGTTTAGCTTGGCAGAATGAGCTGTGCACGGCACGCATGGAGAGAGACAGCGTCCTGCAGCATGCAGTGTGTTATGCATCATCATGTAGCAGAACAAGACTTGTTTGACAGTCAGGACGTGGGGATTCTTGAAATGCTGGTCATAAGATCTTGGGCAAGCCACTCAACCCACTGCTCAACTTTTTCTAGCTAACACGGGGTGCTTTATCTACCAATTAAGATGCGTCCTCTACAGATTGTTGACATCTAGGTATTTGTGGAATAAATGAAGAGATGCATATGCTGGAATATTGGAAAGTCTCAACATGGTGCTCTTGAGAGTATGTTGGAAACTTAAGTGCTATATCTTTGAATTATTGTCATCTCTTATAGCAATCATTCCTTCACTTCTCAAAAAACTCCCTTCTGATTAGTATATGGCAACATGCTTCTTGCATTTTAAGAGCTTAAATGTAGGGAATATAGTATTTCCCCGGGAATTCAACATCAATTTTCTTATATCTCTCAATGGAAAAAGTATTTTAATGCAGGGAGGACTTCGTTTAAAAGTAGTATTCAAAATTGACATCATGCTTTAAACCAAATAGGCAAGACTAGGTCAACATGACACCCAAGTTCATTTTAATTATCCTTGACCCTTGAGCAATGCAGAGGTAAGGGGCTCTAACTTTCTGTGTAGTCAAAAATGCATATGTAACTTTTGACTCCTCCCAATAGCTTTCCCAGGTGGCTCAGTGATAAAGAGTCCACCTGCCAGTGCAGGAGACCTGGGTTTGATCCCTGGGTTGGGAAGATTCCCTGGAGGAGGAAATGGCAACCCATTCCCGTATTCTCACCTGGGAAATCCCATGTACAGAGGAGCCTGGCAGTCCATAGTGTCACAAAAGTGTCAGACATGACTGAGCACAACATGCATACACACTGACTGCTAATTGCCTACTTTGATTAGAATCCTTATAATGATATAAACGATCCATTGACACTGTGTATTATATATTTTATGTATTTATAATGTGCCTAAGTTTTTCTTATTCTTTTAGATTTTTTTTTTCTGGCTATGCATTTCTACAGATCATCAGCCATCTCAAAAAATTTAAATGTATTTATTGAAAAACTTTGGGTATAAGTGGACCCATGCAGTTCAAACCTATGTTGTTTAAGGGTCAACTGTACTTTCATTTTGACCTGAAGTGAATCAACCACTGCATTTTTTTCATAATTTTCTGGTCTGTAAAGGAGAAGTAATGTTTACCATTAGTTATACCAATTAGGAAGCTCATAGGATTAAGTGGTCTTTAAAAATTCAACATTTGATAATACATCCAGAAAGCAATTTGTCTTGCTTCACCAACTAGTAAAGATGGAGTGGAGGGTAGACAGTGTGGGGCTGGTCCGTGGGTGACCCTGGAAATGCTGTGGTCTTGGTTTAGTCCAGATTCTATTCATAGGTATTTCAGGAAATCTCCAGTTAAGTAACATCTAATGATTTATTTTTTTCCTACCTGTTGGAATTTGAAAAGTGGCTATAATTTTTTAAAAATGTAATTGATAAGCATTTGGTCTATATAGGTTTCTAGAGTATCACTAAAAATACATCAAGAGTAAGCTTGAGAAATATAAACTGCCATTGGTGTCATAGTCACTTTCCATATAGTCTGGTGGTTAAACTACTTGACTGAACTGGAAATGGAAAATTATATAATTGTCTAGTCAGCGATACAATGATGATAAGTTTTTGGTTTGATTTGTTATCATTTACCAAAAAGAAAAAGTAAATAAACAGTAGAGGAAAAAAGAGGAAAAAATCAATGGTTGAAAAGTCATTAGAATAATGTCATTTGATCCAGAACCAGATTTTGGGTGAAGTCTCTTAGTTTTTACCTGATTTAATTGGAATAAAATGGACTGCAAGCTGGACTCGGCACAGAGCCGCAGACCATGACTACTCTGATTTCAGTACCATTTGTTAAAAACCAAAACTGACATATTTCGTCAGTCTTTTTCCAGTCCTTTCTGTCTCTTTCTAAAAGTGGGAGAATGAATCAGGACTTGGCAAAATAAAACTTCATATTAATATCTTTTAGAAGTTTACAAGAAAATATATCTCTAAAAATGAGGAGTAGCTGAGAAGAAATAATCACTCCATTTCTTTGGTCAAAATATTGTGGGAAAAAAAGTCCCAAGAACAAGCAGGAATGAAGCCAGATCAACAATGTTCCATGATGTGTCTCTTCTGGCAACTATTCTCCTTCTTTGTCCTCTGTTACTTGCAATAGCAGCTGTGAAAAGTGAAAGTTAGTTGCACAGTCCTATCGGACTGTGATTCCACGGACTACAGCCTGTCCTGCTCCTCTGTCCATGGAATTCTCCAGGTAAGAGTACTGGAATGGGTTGCCGTTTCCTTCTCCAGGGGGTCTTCCAATCCCCGGGATCAAACCCAGGTCTCCCACATTGCAGGCAGATTTTTTACCAGCTGAACCACAAGGGAAGCCTACAATAGCAGCTGTAACTGGGTGAAAACCTTGGAGAACTGTAAGACCAAGAGGAAAACAGAGAACCAGCTGTTCCTATGGTCTGTTAAATGCAGAGCTGCCTCCAATACAAGTTTGATGCAGTTTTCAAGAAAAGGGGAGAGGTTATATTATAAGGTGGAAAGAAACAGCAACTGTCCACTGCAGTGTCATGAAGAATTTACCAAAGCTTTCTAGGTCAGTTTCTATGTCTACCGTTGATAGAATGCACGGGAAGGTGGGCTCATAGGCTGTTGTCTCTCTAAAAGCTTGTTTTTGCAGAACATTTTATTAACAAGATGAAATGTTCACAATGTGGCCTCGATGTAATTAAGACACCTCAGCTTTGTAGACGTCCTTTCAGTTTGTTACTCAGAAATGACTAATATCCAGAGGACATACAAACAGAGCCAGAGACCAATGTGGATAATAGTACTTCTGGCTGGAGAGCTTTTTTTCTATATTTTTTCCCACAGTTTTATATAATATTTCCTCATTTATCAAATGGTAAGCCTATACTAATTTAGCTCAACTATTTATCCTTTGTTTCTCTGGTCTGATTTTAATCTTGAAGAAATAAAACTCCTAAGAGCAGATTAATTTAATTGCCTGAATACACCTCTGATTACAGCTCATATGAGCAAATAGTTACGTGGTCAGGACGTTTAGAGCTCAGGTAAGTAAGATGAGGGTAGTTCATCTAATTTATTACATTCACAAACACACAGGCTGTTCATTTTTCTTTCCAAGTCCATCCTTTTTCTCTATTTACAAATCTTTTAAGTGATTACTGAAAAATGAAACTTGCCTACTATCCACCTAAGCAATGTGTTTTTATTTCCCATTTCATATTTTGTTTCCATGGTGGCAAATTTCTGGGAAGTCCTAAAGTTAGAGTATTTCACTGTTATATGAGGTTTTTTGGGTCATATGACTAGATTCCAGGCGACCCAACCTCTTTGAGTTCCCATCCTCAGTGAGACTCAGCACTTCTGTGGCTTCAGCAGTTTTGTGAAAGGCTAAGGCATCTTACCTAGATAGCATATTGAAAAGCAGAGACATTACTTTGCCAACAAAGGTCCATCTAGTCAAGGCTATGGTTTTTCCAGTGGTCATGTATGGATGTGAGAGTTGGACTGTGAAGAAAGCTGAGGGCCGAAGAACTGATGCTGTTGAACTGTGGTGTTGGAGAAGACTCTTGAGAGTCCCTAGGACTGCAAGGAGATCCAACCAGTCCCTTCTAAAGGAGATCAGTCCTGGGTCTTCTTTGGAAGGAATGATGCTAAAGCTGAAACTCCAGTGCTTTGGCCACCTCATGCAAAGAGTTGACTCACTGGAAAAGACTCTGATGCTGGGAGGGATTGAGGGCAGGAGGAAAAGGGGACGACAGAGGATGAGATGGCTGAATGGCATCACTGACTCGAGGGAACTCTGGGAGATGGTGATGGACAGGGTGGCCTGGTGCGCTGTGATTCATGGGGTCGCAAACAGTCGGACATGACTGAGCGACTGAACTGAACTGAATGGAGGCATCTTACCTATGAATCTCACAGCAGGACTGAGGCAAACATTCTGATTCCCGTTTTGCAAGTGAGCCAATGAGGTCTGTAAAGAGTCCATAAATGAGTCTCCATACATTGAGTGAAAATTAAGAGTTGTGTCAATATTTCATATTTTCCATACTCTGTAGATGAAATATCTTTTGTCCCATTGATTACATGCTTCACTTGCTTCAAATTATGATTATAAACAAACAAATGAGTGATTGTATTTTACTAACTTTTGCTTTTACTGTCTAAGGAACTGGAAGGGTTTAGATTCTCAAGGATTTGAAAGGTCTTGCAGATTATCTTGACCTTAATCTTATTCAGTGGAGGAGGGAATGGCTACTCACTCTAGTATTCTTGCCTGAAAAATCCCATAGACAAGGAAGCGCTACAGTTCTTGGGTTTGAAAAAGTCAGACATGACTGAGCAACTAACACTTTCACTTCCACAATCTTGTACAAATGGGAGGGTTTGTGGATGTTGTACTCGTATGTTGAATGTCATATTTTAGAAGTGTTGGTGAGTCAGAAAGGACCAGGGTTGATTCTGCTACAGCGATTCAGGTTTGAGGTGATGAGAATTTGACCTCATGAGGTGAAGGTGAGCAGTGAGTCAGTTGAGACTGGATGGTAAGGTGATGGGTGATGGACTGGCACATAGGAAATGAATCAAGCTAGGTCATGTGCTTGGTACCTGCCACGGGCTGGATAAATACAAATGCACTTGGGCATAAAACACCCATCTTTGGAAGGAAATGAGTCAGACCTGACTTGGGACATGTCTGCTGAGAGGGGAACAGGTGCAAGGACCAAATGGAGGGGAGGAACCTTTGGTTTCAGAAAGAGGTACAACCTGACATGTCCAGCTTAGAGCTGGCAAAATGGAAATGATTGCTGAAGCTGTGGAAATATAGCTTTAATCTCTCAGTCCTGTCCAATTTTTGTGACCCCATGGACTATAGCCCACCAAGCTCCTCTGTCCATGGAATTCTCCAGGAAAGAATACTGGAGTGGGTTGCCATTCCCTTCTCCAAGAAATCATCCCCACCCAGGGATCAAACCTGGGTATCCAGCATTGCAGGCATATTCTTCATCATGTGAGCCACCAGGGCAACCTGAAGATATGTTACCTGTTTGACAAAATGAAAGAAAACATGAAAGTGAAAGTTGCTCAGTCATGTCTGACTCTCTGTGACCCCATGGATGGGGGACCTGCCAGTCTCCTCTGTCCATGGAACTATCCAGGCAAGAATACTGGAGTGGGTTGCCATTCCTTTCTCCATGGGATCTTCATGAGCCAGGGATTGACCCAGGTCTCCCAAATTTCAGACTAATTATTTACTGTCTGAGCCACCAGGGAAGCCCAAAATATCATATCTTACATAATAAATTTAAAAGAAACACAGATAATAGTTGGGAAGAGACCTATTTAAAATCTTATTTTTTCCAGTAAATTATATATTCATGTTAAGTGATCATGTAAAATATATCAAACATTCAAATAATTACTCATTTCTGTCACTGGAAGATTAACTTTCTTCCACTGGTGATATGTAACCTGTTGTTGATTTTACTTGAAAGGCTGCAATTGATCTTCAATAATAAAAAAATGTTTTTTCATCATATAATTTTTATACTCATTGATATTAGATCTTATGTAAAACTTCCATATTTTGCTCAAAGAAATTTCTGAGGGTAAAAATAAGTGCAGTGTTCTTCAGATCAATCTAAGTGTCCTCAGCACTTTTTCTCTCTCATGAGCTGAATAACTTCCATGGGAATGACTAGAATTTTCAAGCCAGGCCAGGCAAACAGAAATTTCTTTTTGTCTGATTTTCAAATTTCTTTCTCCAGCCTCTCAGATTCTCCAGATAACTTCCTGACTGTATCTTGGTATAAAAGGAATAAATTATCTAGTTTCTGGTGGGCCATTAAGTTTTCTAAGCCAACAGTGTGCCTTTAGCCAGTTACCTTGCAGAGTCCTAAAAGGCCCCCAGTAATGTGCAGGAAAGGATGTACCACCAAACAGTGGGGGTATCCTATCATCACTGATGCAGTCAGTGGTTTGGCACATCCATGGGAGCTACTTTGACTCAACGAGTCACATTTGCATCAACATGAGGGTTGAGCCAGTGAGTCTGTGCAAGGCTGGCCCCACAGAGGTTAGGAGATGTGGACAGGGGAGCAGAGCAATGTGAAGGGGCACCCCACCCTTGAGAAATGCAGCTATGCTGTCAACTGCTATCTGCATGGGATCTCTGTGCCATTGTCTGTATACTTGGCAACCATCAGTAAGTCAGTCACTTACGGCTACAAGAAATTTATCTGATTATAGATTTGTAAAGACGTGTTCTTTGTGAAGTAATCAGCTACTCTGCAGCTGTGAAATTAAAAGATGCTTGCTCCTTGGAAGGAAAGGTATGACAAACCTAGACAGCGTATGAAAAAGCAGAGACATCATTTTGCTGACAAAGATTTAGATAGTAAAAACTATGGCTTTTCCAGTAGTCATGTATGGAAATGAGAGTTGGACCATAAGGAAAGCTGAGCATGGAAGAATTGATGCTTTCAAACCATGGTGCTAGAGAAGACTCTTTAGAGTCCCTGGGCAGCAAAGAGATCAAACCAGTCAATCCTAAAGGAAATCAAGGATTTTTGGCTACCTGATACAAAGAACCAACTCATTGGAAAAGACCTTGTTGCTGGGAAAGATTTAGGGCAGGAGGAGAAAAAGGAGACAGAGGATGAGATGGTTAGATAGCATCACCGACACAATGGACAGAAGCTTGAGCATACTCTGGGAGATAGTGAAGGACAGGGAAGCCTGGTGTGCTGCAGTTCATGATGTCGCAAAGAGTCGGAAATGACTTGGTGACTGAATGCAACAACTACTCTAGTATTAATGTAGTGACCATGGCTATTTTTGTCCTTGCCTTTTTGACTAATAGAGTAATTACTTTCTGCCAGTTATAAAATTCAATGGCCTCAGTGTAGATGGACGGTCAACACAGCTCTGTGGTTAGAACACTCTGGTGTTTCTTAGTAGTTGCAGTGATTATCCTTGGTTGTTTACTCTTATGTCTGTCACTATTCCACCTGAAATATCCTTTGGGAACCTTTGTTCTTGTACCTCTAAGTCATATTCTGGGCAGTATATGCATACAAATTACATACTGTCCTACCCACTAAATCATAGGTGTCCTACATTTTTCAGGCAACTGTCAACAGTATTGATGGATGTTGATACATTGGTCATGCTTATGAATGTATAAAACTGTTTTGAGAAATAAGCAATTCTCTTACATAGAATTCAGTGTGTCTTTTTCCAGTGAAAATAAAATTTCTTTAAATCATATCCATACTTAATTTTTCTGAAGTTTTCTTTTTTGGTTATGTATAAAAAAGCAGTAAATCATAAAATAATCAGTTAAATGGAGCCTAGAAATAATTTGGACTTCCCAGGAGGCTCAGATGGTAAAGAATCTGCCTCCCAGTGTGGGAGACCTGGGTTCAATCCCTGGGTTGGGAAGATACCCTGGAGAAAGAAATGGGTACCCAATCCAGTATTCTTGCCTAGAGAATTCCATGGATAGAGGAACCTGATGGGTTACAGTCCATGGGGTTGCAAAGAGTTGGACACAACTGAGCATCTGAATAACAGCAACAGAAATCATTTACATTATTTTTACAAGCATATAATTCACCCCACTAGGCTATTTTCTCCTGAGCAGAATTAACCAAACTCCAAATGAAATGCACTCTCTTCCTTCCATGTGTGTCTCCAGAATATTTGCATGCGAGCTACACTTCAATGTGCTTAGCTTTGCCAAATCACTGAGCTTTTTCAGGTTTATCAAAGATACATATTAAGAGATTGGATGACACACCAGTGGATAGAAGTCCTGGGCATGAATCTGAGACTATGTTATCAATATACCTATTCTTAATGAACATAGAAGTTGACCACTTGGAACAAAGCCAAAATGTGACCAAAAAAAAAAAAAAAAAGTGTTTGGCACCTGATGAATTACTTAGCATCTCTTTTCGTAAAGAATAAAAGCTCCCTGGCTCCCAACAAAGAGTTTGTGAGCTGTATGGCAGTGTTTTGAACAAGAAGATCATTTATAAAAGCAGTCTTTATATTTAGGAAATAATTAGGGATGCAGCTGCAGGTTTTAATGACTTTTAATAAAGCCTGTTATAAAGTGAATTAGCAATAAATGCTTAGCAGAATGATACTGAGTCAGGACATGGTAGAACATTATTAGATCTGTTTATTGGATTGTTAAGGCAATATATGTTTATGTAATACCAGTGGTTTTGTCATTTTCTAGTATATTTTGAAGGAAAGTTCAAGGTGGGTTGAATTTAATGAATGGGAGGAGTATATCAACTAGCCCTGATAAACCAGTAAATGTTTTCATTTATAACTAACGGATAAAATGAAAAATTTGAAAGCTTCTTAAATTTCTGCAATATTTGGAATTATAGAACAATATTCATGTTGAAGATACGGTATTCTGATCATTTAAAATATTTGAGTCTTTCATAAGGAAAGTTCAATGTACTTTGTAGAAAATAATACTTTGTTAGAAATAATCTGTGCTCAAAGCTTGCTTGGTTGGCATAGCCAAAATCTAAATTTCAATGTCAAGTGCTCAGAATACTGATGAGTAGATGCACATACAGCTCATAACTCACCAGTTCCTGTATGCCCAAGTATTTGCAGGCCACCTGAGCATGCAGAATGATATAGGGTAGACTCCTTTTAAGAATCGAGTGATGTCTCTGACCTCAAGGAGGCTGGAGTTTAATGAGGCAAAGCAAGGGTGCCTGGAGTCATGAAGTCTCTGGAAGATAGAGCTGGAGATATAGTCATTGATCAGCAGCTTAGGAAGCTGACACTCAGAACATTCTGGAAATTTGCAAAAGGTTCAAATTTGGCTCATGGCTGAATCAACATAGAATTATGGTTAATCAGTGATGATGCTCCAAGGATGGTAAAGGAAGATCAAATACTATTTATGGCTCTTCCCAGAACTATCCTTCAGAGTAAATGAGCAACCCACGATGATGAGAAGCTAGAAAAGATGTTAAGTCTTCAAGTCTCAAGCAGGTGAGACTGAATGTCCATCAGAGACACTGCTAGCATAGCGATACTATATTTGAATAATCACCTTTAAAACTTCTTGTTTATTTTTAAATAATTATAGCCACAGAGGAAATGGCAGAGAGAGTTCTTGTGAAGTCTTTCCCCAGCTTTCCCCCAGGGGTAAGATCTTAGATCATTATAGCACTGCACCACAACCAGATATTGATATTGCCACAGTACTGTCAAACAGATTATAAATCTTATTTACAGCTCATTTTTTAAAAAAATAAATGAATCAGATTTTAATCACCTGGCTTTGTTAAACCCACAAGATCAACTTCACAGCTTTTTCTAGTCTGTTTTCCCTAACCACATGACCTAATATATTTTCTGAAACCTTTCATGTTTTAAGAAAAACATATTCCACCTTTTGTTTTGCAACCCCAGAGCTGATTTCCCTAACGTTCCCTGTAAGTGGCCAGTGTTCAACCTTAAAAAGACACTGGTGGAATGCAGCTAAACTGCAGTCTCAAAGACCTTCAGAATAGTTTAAAAAAAAAAAGAAAAATAAGTTATTAAAGAAGATAGCCTCCAGTGTTCCCTGGAGAGGTTCTTCCTGAATGTTCCACTCACGGAAATCTTCCCTCTGGAAACTGGAATATTCCATTACTTCTGTCGCAGGTTCTTCAGTGCTTAGACAGTATTGCACAGATGGGTCTGAGCCGTGTTTCCACAGGCGACCTATGGGGTCCATACCCACACCAGGCCAGCAGCAGTTCTCAATCTGTGTGCCCTGAGCCAGTTGAGAGCCATGGTGAGTGAAGACTCATGACTTGCACTACGGAGTGCCTAGAAAAGCAAAACTAAGGGTTCATTTGCTGTATTTCCCACTCTTTCTCTGGAAAGTTTCCCTTTGGTGATCAGTTCCCCTGGAGCTGACCCCTCCAGCCCTGGAAATAACACAGGTACTGAGGCATCTGCTGCCTCGAATTTGCATGCTTTCCCACCAAGTCTGCTCCTTAGTGTTACTATTTTGGCAGAGATGTCTGATATTCAGAGACAGAAGAAGAATCTCCCCTTGTTTTGAGGGTATGAATTGTGACAACACAGCTCTACCATCTCAGGTAACAAACTCTAAGAAATAAAAGTTTCTCCACAGTAATACTAGTGCAAAAATCTCTGGATATGATCAGTGTCAATGGCCTATATAGGGAATTCCTTTGTTGTTCAGTTGCTCAGTCATGTCTGACTCTTTGCCATCTCATGAGCTGGAGCACACCAGGCTTCCCTGTCCATCACCAACTCCTGGAGCTTGCTCAAACTCATGTCCATCGAGTTGGTGATGCCATCTAACCGTCTCATCCTCAACCACCCCCCGTCTCCTCCTGCCTTCAGTCTTAATGTTAGACGGACCACCTTGATGATCCAAGAGTGTTTCAGTCCTCTCTGCTGCTGGCCGATGGGACTGCTCTGAGTGGCAGGTTTCTGCTGATGCAGTGCTATGATTTGCTCCAGCCAAAGAGCTTAGAATGCTAAAGCCTTGGTTCCTCTCATTCTTCACCACTACCAGCCATAGGCATTCAAGGCTTGAACAATTTGCTTTACTCCTGTAGTTCTTGGAACTCATCCTCCTCAGGCAACTTTTCCAGACTAAGTTCTACCAATTCAAAGCCATGTTTGACCACTTGAGCTTTCTGATTTACACCATTTTCACGCACTCTGTTGCAAACCAAGATCATCACCTCAGGTAACCAATATTCTGCTAGTGGAAGCCAGGAGGAAACACTATCAAGACCAGATTTTTCTGTACTGTTGAAGTAAACCACAAATGCTTGGCAGACTGCAGTCTCTGTGGTGATGAAAAATGTGTGTGGTCCCACACGGAGATTGATATCTGCTGAATACTGTTTGTTATCAATGGCCTAGGGATAAAACCTCATGGCATCATTGGCAGTCACCTCCACAGTAAGATCTTCTACTCCAAGAATCTGTTGTATTAGCCGGTCTGTGGATAAGGTAGAGGAGCAGCTAGTGATGAGTGTGTGGGGAACACCAACAGCCGTAGCTCGTTCATCTATTTTCATCTGAACTCGTTTGTGTGTGTGTAGTTCTATATAAAATACCCTGTATGTTGATTTGCATCACTATCATCACAGTCAAGACATATTTCTTTTTAATGTCTGCAATGGAAATTCCTCATCTAACCCTTAACATTGTGACCATTCCCCACTCCCCTAGAGACACTCATCCATGCTCCAGCTCTAGAATTTTTGTCTTTTTGAGAATGTCATGTTAATAAGATTGTGTAGTTTGTGATCTTTTGAGATGATGTTTGCTTTTCCATTCAGCATAATGAGATCTACCCAGGTTGCTGCTCAAGTTAGGTGTTTATCTCTATTAATTTCTAAGTAGTATTTCATGGTGCACTTGCACCAGCTTTTTGGCCATGTACTATGTGAAGAGTATTTGAGTTGTTTCCAATTTGGGGCTTCTATGGATGTTGCGAACATCCACATAGAAGTAGTCTGTTATGTAGTAATATGCAAATTGAATATATCTATATAAGTTCACTTGAACTCCTAACAGGATATATTAATAGTATTTCGAAGGCAGCAGTAAGCAAAGGATTTGAAACAAGTAATACTGTTTAAAAGTCTGGCTTTCCACTGATAAATGATGACAGCTTTGTACTCATTACTTTTGCTTTGTGAGCACTGGTTTCTGATATGTAATAGGTTTAAAACAGTATTTTCTCTAAGACAATGCAGAATCTTAAACCATTCATTAATGGTCCCACATAATTATTCAGTACACCTGTGGCTGATTCATGTCAATGTATGGCAAAACCAATACAGTATTCTAACGCAGAATAAAGTAAAAATAAAATTTAAAAAAATAATAAATAAAATTTAAAAAAGACGAGATTTTAGTTAAAGCCATGTTTACTTGATTTTGTAAACACAGACCTAAATGTAAAACACAAAACTATAAAACTCCTACAGGACAACATAGGAGAAAATCCAGGTAATCATAAGTATGGTGCTGACTTTCTAGATACATGACCAAAGGCACGATCCATTAGACAAAATAATCGAGAAGTTGGACTTCTCTAAAACTAAAGACCTCTCTGCTGTGAAAGACAACATCAAGAGACTATGAAGGCAAGTCGCAGATTGGGAAGACTTATTTTCAAAAGACATCTCTGATAAAGGACTCTGATCCAAAATATGTGAAGAACTCTTAAGCTCAACAACCAACAAAATGATCAACTCAATTTAAAAAATGGCCCAAAGATCTAAACAGAGACATCACCAAGGATGATATACAATTGTCATATAAGCATATGAAGAGATGTTCCAGTGCTGTAAAGGTTGAGGGAAGCAAAAATTAGTCTAGATTTGTTAATAAAACTGGCCAAGGAGTTCTGAGACTTGAAAGTACAGATTCTAGACCCTATTCCAGGTTTGCTAAATCCTAATCTTGTCTCTGGAATGAAAGAGTGTGTGTGTGCACATGTGCATGTATATGCACGCACCCACATGTATGTGTACATGTATATGCATGTGCAGTACACACACACTCAAGCACTCATGTTTGTATATGTGCATGCCTGTACATGTGTATGTGCTCATACATGTGCACATGTGTCTGTACATATGTGCTGCATGTATGTGTACATGTGCAGATGTGCCTATACACATATGCATGCACATGCAAGTGTACAGGTATGTGTGTTCACATAAACATGTCTGTATATGTGTCCAGATACATACATGTGCACACACACCTGTGCACATGTGTGCATGCATGTATATTGATATGTATGCATGGGTGTCTCTACATATGTGCACGTATGTGTGCACATGTATGTTCACGTGCAAGTGTGTATCTGTATCACACATGTGTACATGCATGTGTCTTTATGTATGTGCGTGTATGAGAGAGAGACAGTACTCTGGGGTATTCGAATGTTATCTTCTGAAATGAAATGTCTAAAGAGCATCCTAATGAAATGAGGAACTAGGCATTCCCTCAGGGACTCCTCCATATCATTTCCCTTACTAAAGGCACTTGAAGTCATAATTCCTTTCTTGGTGTTGGGCATGGGCAGGTAGAGATGTGCAAGTGGAGTTGTTGAGTGACTGGAAGAGTGTGTCCTCATGAGGAGGGGGAAGCTCAGCCAAGAAGGAATCATCACAGTAGAGGAGGTAGATCTGTCTGAAGATGTGCCGGTCCTGTGTTCCAAGTCCACTGGAGACAGGCTGAGGCACTGAACCAAGGAGTGAGCACCCAGCTTGGATGCAATCACTGTGGCCTCTCTGTGATGCACCTGTCAGGATTCTTTGTTGTCCACCAGCAGCTCTGGCCCAGTGGACTCAAGCTCGCATCCCCACACCTCTGCCAACATAAAACCCAACACTGCAGTGTGCCAGAGCCTGGCAGGTGCCCTCGTTTCTGGTCTTTACACTTTATGTCCTCATCTCAATTTTCCATTCATTTTTCCTACTGGACCATGAGACATGGTTGTACCGCCTCAGGTTTTTAAATACCCTGCTTCAGTTCCCCTGATTTTTCAATGGATATGGATGACAATGAACTTTGGCATTCACAGTTTTAAGGAACTAATTGATAATATGAAAAGGAACCCAATGAAAGCCAATTAGAGTTGAAATTAAAAATGTCTCTAAACACTGAATAGTATCCTAATCGGAATGGATTGTATGAACTAAGTTGGCAGTGGCTGATGTTGTTTCTGAAATGCAAGAATCTTGAGGTCAGAGCAGTCTAATGAATGTAATTGAAATGCTTCATGCAAAGGTAAGGGCCATTAGCAGGGCTGGCCAAAATCGTGTCAACCAAATTGATACTTATTTAAAATAAATTTAAAAATTGATTTAAGCAAAGGAAGGTTTTCCTTTATTTTTATATGTGACTTTCTTAATTATTTGCCTTGAAAAATTCAGGTTGCTGAAAGCATCAAAGCTACTTTGGCTATTTATTAGTATGAATTAATTTTACAGTGAACTTAATATTCTTAGAAGAATTATTATGCAACCTGCAATTTTAGAGAATTGTAGAAGTATCATTCATATATAGTAATTTAAATATAAATTGCCAATTGGTTGAAGTGAATTTTTCAGTATCTTGATTGTGGTGATATTAAATACATGCAGCTTGTTGTATGTCAGTCATCCCCACAAAGGCTGTTACAATTAATTTCATCTATTCTTTGTACTTTGGAAAGGTGACTCAGGAAATTTGAGATGATCGATGTGGCTTGTATTACATTCCTGTTGGAGAGTGCTGGCTGAGGGGTCCATCTTTCAGGAAATATGGGAACAAAAGGTTCATTAAACATCATCCCCAGGGTCCAGGGAGCTACATCCAGAAGTACGTCCAGAAGATGGAAAGTGTAGGAAGAGAGACGGGGCTTTTTCAACAAATAGAAGACTTGAGAAGCCATAGCTAAAAGCATTTATGAAACTAGCCACCAAATGCAGGGACGTGGTTAGACCTGGATTTCCCATTTCTCTTTAGAGTTGTTCTGCTCTTGGAGACACTGTCGTCTCTCCCCCTCTCTCTTTTGCATCACCTCCCCTCTTCTTTCTGGATCCTCTGTTTCTCATCCTCCTTCCAAGTCCACAGCCTGTTTCTCTGCTTCCTTTCATATCCTGTCAGGGATCCATCTTTTAAAAATATTCAAGTATAACTGATTCTCAATGTTGTGTTTGTTTCATGTGTACAGCAAAGTGAATCAACTTTATGCATACACATGTATCCACTTTTTTTTTCACTCTTCCCTCATATAGACCATTAATCAGATCACTACGTAGAGTTGCCTGTGCTATACAGCAGGTTCTCATTAGTTACCTATTTTATACACAGTATCAGTAGTGTATATGTGTCAATTCAAATGTCCCAATTCATCCCACACCACTTTATCCCCTTGGTGTCCAGTCCATATGTTTGTTATCTATGTCTGTGTCTCTGTTCTTGTTCAGTTGCTAAGTAGTGCCCGACTCTTTGTGACCCCATGGACTGCAGCACACCAGTCTCCTCTGTCCTCCATTATCTCCCAGAGTTTGCTCAAACTCATGTCCATAGACTCATCTGTACTAGTGTTCTAGATTTCACATGTATGTGTTAATATCCGATATTTGCTCTTCTCTTTCTGACTTAACTTCACTCTGTATGACAGGCTCTAAGCCCACGTCTGTGCAAATCATTGGTCTTACACTCTTCTTTGTATTGATATTTGAATCTGCTTCTCTCCTCCATGGCTGTACCTGCGCCCCCTCACTGGCCCCCAGACTCCTTCCAAATACATAGGACTTTCAGGTTGATTTTCTCAACCAGAAACCCCACTGTTTCCATATCCTTGCTTACTACCTGCACTGCTGCACACAGAGTGACTCCTCAGCCAGATTTGCCAAGTCGTTCACAAGCTGCCCACCTGTCTTTAGTCCCGTGTGTGATCCTTCCCCAGGGTGTGATCCAGTACCGTGGGATCAGTTCAGCACATGCTGAACACTCTGCGGGCCATAGCTCATTTAACTTGTGTGGGGAAACTGGAAGGCAGGTAGCAACTGTAATCTTCATTTTATAGATGAAGAAACAGGATGCATGCTCATTATATCAGATTCTCAGGATGGAAACCTGATTCATTGTCATGATTCACATTATGTTTGTACCATCCAGCTAGACTTCACATCTAGAGGGTTCCTCCCTCCCTTTCTCCCATTATTTTCTTGGATCTCATGGCAGGACTTTAATTAATTATACTACTTACTATCAGTCAGTGACTCAGCCAGAAGCTGTGATCATTGATAGGTAATTTGAAGGGAGTTTAATAAGTGGGTTATTTACAAAGAGTGGGTGGGACTTGGGGAAACAGCAGGCACATTGAGCATCTTCCTGAGGTGCCCAAAGGTGTACAGGACGGAGGACAGGGATCCCTCCTGGCCCCAGAGAAGGGACCTTATGAAAGAGTCACCTGCCATGACCTGCTTTCTTTAGAAGGCATTTTGCCACCCCAAGGACTCAACTGGCAGAGACTTCAGAACAAACACCCCAGACACTTTTCCCCAGCCCCCTGTTTCTTGCTGGCCCCTTCAAGAAGAAACTAGAGGAAGAGAGGTATAGTCTATGCAGGTCTACCTCTTGTGGCCAGAAGTGATGAAAAATACAGGTCAAAGAGTTTTTAAAGATGGGCATAGCCCTATAAAATGGAGAAGGCAATGGCACCCCACTCCAGTACTCTTGCCTGGAAAATTCCATGGGTGGAGGAGCTTGGTAAGCTGCAGTCCATGTGGTCTGGAAGAGTCAGACACGACTGAATGACTTCACTTTCACTTTTCACTTTTATGCATTGGAGAAGGAAATGGCAACCCACTCCAGTGTTCTTGCCTGGAGAATCCCAGGGACCGGGGAGCCTGGTGGGCTGGCATCTATGGGGTCGCACAGAGTCGGACATGACTGAAGCGACTTAGCAGCAGCAGCAGCAACCCTATAAAATGGGTGACATTTTGTGTGTGTTTTAAATTTATGCTATAATCCTGTTCTCTTTGTGAATTACTTTCCCCAGTGTATGCAAAGATACCATTATGTTGCTTATGTCCTTGTAAAGTTCAGTACTCCTAATGGTAAAGAATCCACCTCCAATGCAGGAGACTCAGGTTTGATCCCTGGGTCAGGAAGATCCCCTGGAGGAGGAAATGGCAACCTACTCCAGCATTCTTGCCTGGAAAATTCCATAAACAGTGAAACCTGGTGGGCTGCTGTTCACGGGGTCACCAAGAGTTGGACATAACAGCAATGAACACTTCACGCTTCAAGTGCTGCGTAGTATCCCTACTAGTGAGCCACTGCATTAACGTACCTGTTTACTCGTGGACTACTGTATTACACCTGCCTGTGTACTAGTGAACAAGTGCATTCACCTATTTACCTACTAGTGAACTGTCTGCCAGTGAACTACAGTGAATGACTACATAACACCCAGACTGCTTCCAGTGACCAGATTCTGTGGGCAGTAGTGGGGTAGAGCCTTTGTGTATGTCTCCTATTGACTTATGGGTTTGCTGGGTCAGAAGGTTTGCACATTTTCAATTACATTAAGTACTGTCAGACTATTTTTGTTTGAATTTTTCCTCTCTTCACTTGTGTGTGAGGACTTCCAGTTTTGTACATTCTGAACATCCTTTGGCATATGCTAGTCTTTAATTTTGCTCTTCTGTTGGGTAAAAATTAATAAGTTGATATTTAAATTTGTATTTCTATTATTACTAGTAAATTCTAGAATCTTTTCAAATTTTTCAGTCATTAAGATCCCATCTGTAAATTGTCTGTTTATAGGCAGATGATAATGAGTAGTTTAATTGAATGAAAATGACCTTCGTATTCATCTAATCACAGCCTTTTAAGAGCCCTTTGCCACTGACCACTTAGTAGAGATGCAGTAAATTTTCATTTAATAAAATGCAATGTACCGCGTTTTATTTTCTGTACATCTAATTTCTGCCATTTGCCTTTTGAGTTGGCTCAGTAACCATAGGTAACAAGTCATGAAATGACTCTTTTAAGCTGTCAGTCAATAGGCTTTTAAAACACACAGACTGACAGCTTATTCTCTGGCTGTTTCCTGTGCCCCGTCCACCCCCAGTTGTCCTAGGCTGCCAAGTGCGCTGGTTTCAGAGGAAATTCAGAGCACAGGGCCTGTTTGGGAAGACAGCAGCTACTGAGAGGACCTGCTGCATAAGGGCCCTGCTGGAGAGATGCAGGCTGCCTCCCCAGACCGTCCTGATCTGACGTGTCAGGAGGGAGCCTCCTGGGGCAGTGATCTTGGACTGATACACATAATTTAATGAACTTGAATTGGTTAAACCAGGGAAATTTGATGACTAATATTTAATGCACTGTTGGGACCACCCTGGGCATTTAGAGTCTAGAACATTACCTAGATGGAATTTAGCAATAAAATGCCCCTTGGTGGCATATATCTGAGTGAACACCTATCTTTCTAAGGTAGCTCTTCACCCCATGTTCCTCTGCATTCCAGGAACTATTATTACTGCTTTTCTTGAAGTGGTAAAACTGAAGAACAAGATTACCTTCTAGAGCTAGGAATTATAGACCATCACTCAGGGTAAAAGGTGTGAATGTGAGAGCGTCCCCATCCCACCCCCTTGCCACCTCAGAAGGCTTGAGCCAACGTTGCTGTGCGTCTGAGTTACACTATTCTGTCCAACTTGTAGAATTATAATCCTTGCCTCTGTCACCCCATAACCCATGCTTTTCAAATGTCACCATGAACCGCACATTAACTATGTCTTATTTGGATGGAAATATCTCTATGTTTCTTTCCAAATTATGTTGCGTGCTATATTTTTCTATTAAAATGAGTTTTTTCCCTAGACAAACTTTTGCATCACTCAGCGTAGCACATTTGAATTTTATTTCCATAAATATTTTTAAAGCAATCACGTAAGTTTAACTGCTTAGTTTTTGTTATCATATTAATTTAGCTAATGCATTTATTATTAATATTTTTGAAAAGTTTTAAAAAATTAAAGCAGGAAAATTTAATTTCACAAGGTCTCTGAAGCATATCAAAAAGTTATAATGTAAATGTAGAGTTAAGAAATTATTAATGGCCTAAAATTTATGTATTATAGTTTTGGTGTTTACTGTTTAGTAATTTAAAAAGTGATCTTTCTAAATGTCCCCTCCCAAATTATTTCAGCAAACACTCTATCCACACTTCATGCATCTCCAGATTCTTGTCTGATTTAACCTAGCTCCAGATCTTTTCAGGGTCCCAATTCTGACACACATTACATTTCACAACTACTTCACTGGGGAAAGAATATCTCCTCAAATTGTTAAACAGGGTATCAGGTTTGACTTTGCAGAGTTCTCTGTGGGCCATGAGTCTAGAATTCTGTTTTAAGGATTAATGGAATTTAGACTCATTATTCTATAATCAGTAGACCCTGTGTTAGGAAGAAGTAGTTGGAGAAAAGACATTTGCGTCAGTTTCATAATATATGTTCTTATTTTTTTAATCTGAATATTTACTACTGTTTATTACTGTGTCTGTAACAAAGTTCCCCAATAAAACATTAACTGACATGAAATTTGCTCTCGTGGTGTGATGAATATTCTGAATATATATTAAATAATTATGTATTTAGTGTTCAGCTTAAGATACCATCCATTCAGTTCATCTTTTGTCTTTGGACTTACAATGTTCAGAGCAGTGTCAGAGTTTTGCCAAGTTCCTTTGGTGCCGAAATGCACACACAGTCCTGGGTAGATAGGTTGATAGGATCTGTGGTTAAGGACTCACAGCAGACTGGAGGACCCTGCTGAGGAGGCCCTGGCAAGTCAGCGTCGCCCCTGTGCTCTGCTGGGCACCTGGAGACAATAGAGAAGTTTTATTTTCAGGGGTATATATTCTGTTATAAGTGAAAGTGAAAGTGAATTTACTCAGTTGTGTCTGACTCTTTGCTACCCGTGGACTGTAGCCCACCAAGCTCCTCCATCCATGGGATTCTCCAGATAAAAATACTGGAGTGGGTTGCCATTTCCTTCTTCAGGGGATTTTTCTGACCCAGGGATCGAACCCAGGTCTTCCACATTCCAGGCAGACGCTTTAACCTCTGAGCCACCATATTCTGTTACAGGACTGCTCCAAATGTTTGAGCATCCATTTCACCTACTCTAAGTGGTCTTGTTAACCGGCTCTTCCCTCAGTAATGTTCACTGAGGACATATTGACACATGACCTGACTCCAGCAAGCATTTAGCTCACATCCCTGAAGTCTGCAGGTGACCCATGTCCAACTCATTGTGCTGGGCTCAACCTTGCTCCAGACTCAGGTAAGGTAGGTCTTGTTGCACATGTGTGCTGTGCCATCTGGGTCCTGTTCTCATACTGACAAGTGGAGCATGCTAGACTGGCAAGGACACAGACTCGCTCATGGCCTCTGTGGCACTGGATCATGAGCGTCCACTCCCAGCAAATAGCCCCATCCAGCCCAACGTGAGTGGAGCAGGAGGCCAAGTACTTCCTCAACAATAATTCAAAAGATCATTCCTTTTAAATCTGATCTCTGCATGAAAGCGGGTCATTATAAGCTTCCCCTTTCACTGCAGATACAGTAGCTGAAAATCAGAAAGATTAAATGTCCCACCCTGGTGACAGTAAGGAGAAAGGCCAGCAGGCTCATCCAGTCTAATTGAGTCCAAAGCTGCTGTCTTTGCATTATTCCCATGGCTTCTCTCTGGCTCAGCATCCAGACCATAAATACATCAATTTGAAAGAAAACTTCATACTCCCCTTAAGATTTCTCTTTTCCAACAACGCTACTGTTCCTCCTAGTTACCATCAGAATCTTTTAATTTTCCAGATGAATTCCAGCTGCTAAATACTGCGGTCACCATTATTTCATACTCACAATCACATTAAAATCTGCTACCACCACTAGACAAAATATTTAAAATAATTTTATAGATAAGATAAATCAATATATGTCTGACCAGTTGAAGCTTCAATAGGAATCTTTGAATAAAATCTTGAAAGCTCTAGAAGGTGTGTGAACTTCAGTCCTTTCTGAATTTTACTTGGGTTCTGGGAAATTATTTTATAAAGTGTTTAAAAATACTCACTTTAAAGTGGTGGTGGTAGCTTTTACTTTATAGAATTCCAGAGGAAGAGATTTCAGGGTTTCTTTTTATTTATTCATGAAATAGAAAAGAGAATATTTCTTAGTGAAAAAGGGGAAAGAGAGGCTTACTAGTAAATAAAGTCTCACAGTGCATTTCTGTAGTCAGACTGGGCCTTTAGATGTAATCTGAGTCTGCTCAGTTTTATGAAAATCTGCTGTTCCCTGACACAGTGCCTCCTTTAATCTGGACAGGATCTAAACCATGGAAAGATGAACCTTATATCTGTGTTAGATAATTCTTAGGAGATGTAATCTTTAGTTGAATTTAAATTTTGTTTGAATTGCATACCATCTTTAAATCTTTTCTTAAAATGAACATGCCCTTAAATGTTCATATTTTCACTTTTTAAATTTTACTTTATTTTACAATGCTGTCTTGGTTTTGCTATACATCTACATGAATGTGCCACAGGTGTACACGTGTTCCCAATCCTCAACCCCCCTCCCACCTCCCTCCCCATACCATCTCTCTGGGTCACCCCCAGTGCACCAGCCCCAAGCATCCTGTATCCTGCATCAAACACAGACTGGCAATTTGTTTCTTATATGATATATGTTTCAATGCCATTCTCCGAAATCATCCCACCCTCTCCCTCTCCCTCTCCCACAGAGTCCAAAAGACTGTCCTATACATCTGTGTCTCTTTTGCTGTCTCGCATACAGGGTTATCATTGCCATCTTTCTAAATTCCATATATATGCATTAGTATACTGTATTGGTATTTTCTTTCTGGCTTACTTCACTCCGTATAATTGGCTCCAGTTTCATCCACCTCATTAGAACTGATTCAAATGTATTCTTTTTAATGTCTGAGTAATACTCCATTGTGTTTATGTACCACAGCTTTCTTATCCATTCATCTGCTGATGGACATCTAGGTTGCTTCCATGTCCTGGCTATTGTAAACAGTGCTGCGATGAACATTGGGGTACACGTGTCTCTTTCATTTTTCACTTTTTATATTAACATCTTCAATATATTGGCTTCCCAGGTGGCACTAGTGGTAAAGAACCTGTCTGCTAATGCAGGAGATGCAAAAGATTTGCGTTTGATCCCTGAGTTGGGAAGATCCCCTGGAGAAGGGCATGGCAACCCACTCCAGTATTCTTGTCTGGAGAATCCTATGGGCAGAGGAGCCTGGAGGGCTACAGTTCAAAAGGTTGGACATGAATGAGCGGCTAAACACAGAAACGCATAATACTCAAGATACATGTTTAACGCATTTACTAAAATTAAGTACTCCTTGATTGCTGCACAAGATTAAAGTGAAAGTGAAGTCGCTCAGTCGTGTCTGACTTTGCGACCCCATGGCCTGTAGCCTACCAGGCTCCTCTGTCCATGGGATTTTCCAGGATTAACAGGAGACTAAAAGCCTGTCCTCAGTACACCTATAAATTATCCTCAGCGAGCATTACAGGCACAAACAGGACTGGAGGGGAGGCTGGGCTTGGATGTGGCTCAGAACTACTGTGTCCCCAGAGCAGGGCCCTTCCTCAGTGTCCCCACACTTGGAAGTAAAAAAGTCATAATAATAATAATAAGATGTCTAGAATTTGAAGTTACATAAATGAACTAAACATTTATGCAAGTTCTGTCCTGTGGAGGCTTTGTGAGTCTTATCCTTCTATAAGCACCATAGTTCATATGTTCTCTGAAATAAAAAACTAGGGATATTGATACAAAAAGGTACAATATTAGCAAGTGTTTGATATTTTCTAGTACATCCTTATATTCTTAATATGTATGTTAAAAAGTTCTTTAGAAGTCATTCTAAATATGAATATAACTATGTAATGCTTGGATTTATACCTTAACTAGAATTGGCATAAATATTTATGCTACTTTTGTCTCTTTGTATTTCAATGTATGAAATATGATCACAACATTTGCCTTTAAAATACTTCATAGAACATGAAAAAACAAATAATTGGCAATGGGATATTTGATCTTATTCCATATTTACAAAATTACATGAAGAAATAATTCCCCAAATATCTATTTTATCTCTTTAAAGTATTTTGGGCACTATGCAAAGACTTCTTAGAATCCTAAAATGATTACTGGAAAAAATAAGCTAATTCATTATTTCATTTAAAAACTTAATAGCCCATATAAACAATTAAACCAAGAAATAACAACAATATAGTGATTTTTTTAAAAATTTTGACCAAAAGTTCATTGCGTTACTCCTTAATCTAGGAATGCCCTTTTGCAATTGTTTGGTCCTTGTGATAGTCAGTTTCTTCTTTTTTAAAGATTCTTTATTTTGTTATAGTTGGTTGTGCTGGGTCTCTGTTGCTGCGGGGCTGCTCTCTAGCTACGGTGCATGGGCTCCTCACTGTGGTGGCTTCTCTTATTGGCGGAGCATGGGCTCCAGAGCACATGGGCTTAGTGCTGTGGCTCCCAGGCTCTAGAGCACAGGCTCAGGTTGTAGCTCACAAGGCTTAGTTGCCTTGTGTCATGTGGGATCTTCCTGGATCAGGGATCCAACCTGTGTCTCCTGCGTTGGCTGGCAGATTCTTTACCACTGAGCCATCAGGGAAGCCCGACACTCAATTTCTTGATCAGTACATTAGAAATGATGTTTTTGATGATACCCATCCAAGGCCTCTATAAATTTGAGATGAGGGGTTCCCTAGTGGCTCAGCAATAAAGAATCCTCCTGCCAATGCAGGAGATGTGGGTTGGATCCTGAATTGGGGAAGATTCCTGGAGAAGGAAATGGCAACCCATTACAATAATCCTGCCAGAAAAATCCTATAGACACAGGAGCTTGGCAGCCTACAGTCCATGGGGTCACAAAGAATCAGACATGACTTATCAACTGAAAAAAAAAAAACGTGAAAGCACCTGGAAAACTTTAGAGCACTGGCAAAACCATCACCATCACTGACACATCGTCTTTATCAGGAGAGTAAGTAAACCCAGAGGTTAGCTCTGCATGTTGTCTTTTTAATGAAAAGGATATATTTTTTCTTTCTCCAATGATAAACTTGATCATGTGGTAAATGTCTGGACAGTTGGTTTTGATTTGGCATGGAGAAAATCTGTCAGTTTTCACCCTCACTGTCTGCCAAATGTGGGTCTTACCAAATGCTTCCCAGGCTTCATTCATTTCTCAGAGCTCAGTGACAAGTGAATCTCTCCCGGGGTTCCAGAAAATATTATCATTGTTTTGAAACTGTGCATTTCTCCAGCCGTGAGAAGCTCACATCATACTTTTGTTAATATTAAATGAGGTAAATCTGCTGTCTAAACAATGCCAAAACTCTTTTTTCCCCTTTGATTACTCATAAAACCCTTATAATCTTAGGGTTATCAGGTCACATTGAGTTTATCTACTCGGACACTTTCATTTTCTAGGATAGTGAAACTGAGACCAAGAAAGATGTCTTAATTGCCATCTTACACAGCTAATTAGTGGTCAAAGTAAGACTAGAAATTAGGTTGCTGATATCTAGTTCATCCTACTATTATGTGATCTTTTACTAGTGAAATGAGAAATAAAATAATCAGTGGAGCAAGAAATAAAATAATAATAATAAATAACATAAAAATAATACGTGTAATTAACTGAATGCTTGCTATACCAGGCTTTAAATACACCATCTAGATGGGTTCTCCCAAACTTTAATGGCAGGCATAACTGGCCGGTTTCACTGCTGGCCACATCCAGGCAGAGAGAGCATCCACTGACCGTGGTCACATGAGCAGGAAGTGGCGGCAACTGTCATTGGAAAGTGCAGCTCTTTATCAATAGCCATGTAAATTCTTGAGGCCATTTGTGAACATAGGGAGTGGTGACAGGAGTCATCAGTAAAAACATCACCTGGAATGAATAATTTGCTTGTTGTGTTAAGAGAATGATTGGAACTGAGTGGCTCTCAAGACAACTTCAGAGTCTAGAGAAAGGTTCCCACCAGCAAGACCACTTTACACTTGTCATCACCATGAACAGACTTTTCATAAAGCAAACTATTGCTTGTCTTCATTAAGCTACTGTAGACTGTCCCTCGCCATGATGAATAAAACAGAACCCAGAGCAGACTCAGCCTCATTCCACAGAGCTTCCCAGACCAGGGGAAATTCTAGCAGTGGGCAATGCTGGGTTAGTAGTAAGTGAGGGGAGGGAAGACTTCCTCTAGCAGTGAGAAAGGGGAGAGGAGGACCCATCCTGCACAAACAGTGTGCGAGACATCCATAGGAGAACAACTCACACACGTGGGGAGGCGGGAAGGATCTCGGCTTGTCTGGCGAACCAGAGGTTGCTGTGGTCTTTGGCTTAGGGGTGAGGGCGATGGTTTAGGGTGAGGTGGAGAGACAGGCAGGTGAGGGGTGTAGCTCATCCAGTGTTGTTATTGCTGTTTTGATCGGTGACCTCTGAGAGATGCCTGACCTGGGAGGGCAGAGAGGTGGGGTCATGCACAGTTGATGCCACTGCAGGGTCCAGGTCACCATCAGATGACTGGGCTCGGATTGTAAACCATGCATGGGCAGATGGTGAGTGTGTTGTTGGTGTTGAGTACAGTACTTGACAGACTTGATTCCAGGGCTAAGAATAAAGAAGGGATAAAGGAGAAATTCTTAGGGATTTTCCTTGGCCAACTAGCTGGTTGACTCCATTTGCTAAGAATACCTTGATTAGGAGCACGTTTTGGATGTGCAGCGGGAGGACAGCGAGTCTTCAGTGTCAGGCTTATTCCTGTTAATAAAATCACTTCTTTCCAGATGGAGGTGTCAGTGAATGGGTGGGTACAAGAAGCTGGAGCCAAGAGGAGTCTAAACTTTATGTGCATGGCCAGAAGCTTATCGGGGGATTTTATCCGTGAGAATGGATGAGACGACCAATGGCACCAAGGAGCCAGAAGTCTAGGAGGAGCCTGAAGGGCTCCAGCATTAGCAGGAGAAACCAGCAGGGAGACCATTTCTGTCAAGGTCTTGACAGCAGCATGTGGTGGATCAAATTGGAAGAGTTTACCCTCTGGGGGACCAACAGTCGATGAGTCACTGCTCCTCACCCTTACGCATGGCAGACCAGTGGGCAGGAATCATAGCTGTACAGGGCACTCCTGTCTTCCCTTGATATGCCTGTTGGACAAATAAGCTGGAAGCTGGAGGTCCAGAGCCTGTGGATGGCAGGTCAGGCAGGACAGTGCCTCACTGGGGAGAGGGAGGGTTGGGCATGGAGAACAGCAGGGTTTAAATCAGGGGGATGGAGCCAGCACGCTCTTTCCTCATCTCTAATGGTATATAGTGCAGGGGAAATGTGGAAGTTATCTGCTTTGTTGTCTCCCCAGGGTGTGGTGAGAATTAAATTACTTTAGATGCTGGAGACTGCCTTGAAAATTTGAAGCCTTATGTAGTGGTTAGTACTTGTTGTCGCTGAGGCCAGGTCTCCCACTGAGGGAAGGAAAACATGGCCTGGGTCACAGAAATGAATGCAGTTTAGTGGAAGCTCAGTTCATTTCTTGAAAAAATCAGATCCCTGAGCAAAAGACTATTACAGCACCCGGGTGGGAAAACTGAAATTATTTTAAGTGGCAGCTACAATTTTCTGCTTTTTCTCCTCCTCCTTTATTTCTCAGGTACTTCTAGTATATTTCTAATAAATATTTTCTGTGATTAACAAAGAGGTAGAAATGCAAGCATCATAGTGTATTTTTACTATATTTCTTCAGTGATGAAGTTTAAGGATTGAAATCACTTACTGTGTTTTCTGTTACAGTCCAAGCCTGGGAGTAGAAGATAAATATGATTAGAAATGCTATGAGAGTGGCTTGATAGAAATAATTGCAAAAATTTAACATCTATTTTCATTTTGTCTTCACCCTGCTAATAATTGGTATTAGACGGGTAATAGTTATTTGTTTGTTTGTTTGTTTTTTCATCATTTAGACACTTTAATGCTCAAATTCACATTTAACAAATTGGAAAGAAATTAATAACAGCTGATGCCATATACGTACCACAAGCAAGGAATCATTCTAAGCACTTTATGTATACTGACTATTCAATCCTTACAACATTCAGAGGAAGATATCATCATCCACATTTTCCAAATGAGGAAACTGATACCCAGAGAGATTTTTTTTTCTCAATGTCCTTATCTTTTTTTTTTTTTTTTTACTTTATTTTACTTTACAGTACAGTATTGGTTTTGGCATAGATTGACATGAATCCGCCACGAGTGTAACATTTAAAAGAAACCCAGCTGAGAGACTGTGTGGAGAAAAGGGAACCTTCTTATACTGTTGGTGGGAATGCAAACTAGTACAGCCGCTATGGAGAACAATGAGGAGATTCCTTAAAAAACTGGAAATAGAACTGCCATCAGTTCAGTTCAGTTCAGTCACTCAGTCGAGTCCAACTCTTTGCGACCCCATGAATCACAGCACGCCAGGCCTCCCTGTCCATCATCAACTCCCGGAGTTCACTCAGACTCACGTCCATCGAGTCAGTGATGCCATCCAGCCATCTCATCCTCTGTCATCCCCTTCTCCTCCTGCCCCCAATCCCTCCCAGCATCAGAGTCTTTTCCAATGAGTCAACTCTTCGCATGAGGTAGCCAAAGTACTGGAGTTTCAGCTTTAGCATCATTCCCTCAAAAGAAATCCTAGAGCTGATCTCCTTCAGAATGGACTGGTTGGACCTCCTTTGCAGTGCAAGGGACTCTCAAGAGTCTTCTCCAACACCACAGTTCAAAAGCATCAATTCTTCGGTGCTCAGCCTTCTTTATAGTCCAATTCTCACATCCATTCATGACCATAGGAAAAACCATAGACTTGACTAGGCAGACCTTTGTTGGTAAAGTAATGTCTCTGCTTTTCAATATGCTATCTAGGTTGGTCATAACTTTCCTTTCAAGGAGTAAGCGTCTTTTAATTTCATGGCTGCAATCACCATCTGCAGTGATTTTGGAGCCCCCAAAATAAAGTCTGACACTGTTTCCACTGTTTCCTCCTCTATTTCCCATGAAGTGATGGGACCGGATGCCATGATCTTCGTTTTCTGAATGTTGAGCTTTAAGCCAACTTTTTCACTCTCCACTCTCATTTTCATCAAGAGGCTTTTTAGTTCCTCTCCACCCTCTGCCATAAGGGTGGTGTCGTCTGCATATCTGAGGTTATTGATATTTCTCCCGGCAATCTTGATTCCAGCTTGTGCTTCTTCCATACTACCCAGCAGTTCCATTGCTGGGCATACACACTGAGGAAACCAGAACTGAAAGAGACATGTTTACCCCAATGTTCATCGCAGCACTGTTTACAATAGCCAGGACATGGAAACAACCTAGATGTCCATTGGCAGATGAATGGACAAGAAAGCTGTGGCATATATACACAACGGAATATTACTCCACTATTAAAAGAATGAATTTGATTCAGTTCTAACGAGGTGGATGAAACTGGAGCCTATTATGCAGAGTGAAGTAAGTCAGAAAGAAAAACACCAATACAGTATATTAATGCATATATATGGAATCTAGAAAGATTGTACTGATGACTCTATATGCGAGATAGCAAAAGAGACACAGATGTATAGAACAGACTTTTGGACTCTGTAGAAGAAGGCGAGGGTGGGATGATTTGAGAGAATATCATTGAAACATGTATATTATCATATGCAAAATAGATCACCAGTCTAGGTTCGATGCATGAGACAGGGTACTCAGGGCTGGTGCACTGGGATGACCCTGAGGGATGGGATGGGGAGGTGGGAGGCGGGCTCAGGATGGGGAACACATGTACACCCATGGCTGATTCATGTCAATTTATGGCAAAAATCACTGCAATATTGTAAAATAATTAGTGTCTAATTAAAGTAAAAAAATTCTCCTATCAAGAAAAATAAATAAATAAAAGAAACCCAGCTAGAGAGAGGATTCCATGTGGCCAGAAAGTACAGTTTAATGTGTAGTAATGAAATTAGTAGAGCACATTCAGACAGATGTCAGCTCACAGTTCACACAGGATTAGAGATCTGTGTTGTCGCTCAGTCCTGTCCGACTGAGTATACTGTTAATACACTTCGTGTCTGACTCTTTGAGACCCCAGTGACTGCAGCACGCCAGGCTTCCCTGTCCTTCACCACTCCTGGAGCTTGCTCAGACTCACGTCATTGAGTTGGTGATGCCATCTGCCCATCTTATCCTCTGATGTACTCTTCTCCTTCTGCCCTCAGTCTTTCCTAGCATCAAGGATTTTCTAATGAGTCAGTTCTTCGAATCAGGTGGCCAAAGTATTGGAGCTTCAGCTTCAGCATCAGTCCTTCCTATGTGACCATGTTTAAGACATAAAAATTACTAACATCCTCCTTGGAAAAGATTATTTTAGGCTGCAATATCTAGTGAGCAAGGTGAGTGAAACCCAACTTGTAAAGGCTGCTATTTTGAGGGAGAAAGTTGACCCAGTTTCTATTGCCTTAATTCTGTGTTAAAATTTAACAGAGAAATATGAACTCAAAATAAAATTTAAAAGAATTAGGATGTTTTTTTCCTTTCTTTTAATCTTTAATTTATGGTTCTAATAAAATCTGCTATTTTCTTGGTATTTTATAGGATAGAGCTCTTTAGTTACATTAGTAATTTGCCTCTTCATAACATATAGAGCCAGAGAATAAATGACCAAGTTACTATTAAGTTTACAGTATTTCTCAGAAGGACTAACCTATTTCCACGAGTAGTTTTTCCAGTTTCCTTAGAAAAAGAAGCCTATTGACTTTTTAGGATGCAATATTGTGTTAAATATTATGTCATTGATTGCTTCAAAGGATCAGAAAAAAGTATTTTTAGTTATCAAGATGCATTTATTGCAAATATTTATCCAGCTTTCTTTTAAGCAGAAGTATTTATTAACTGACATCTGTATAACTGGCAATGTAATATGACTCCAAAATAGTGAAAATATTTCAAGAGTTTTCATCAACATCAAAAGGATATTTGGGGATTTCCCTGGTTGTCCAGTGGTTAAGAGTCCATGCTCCCAATGCAGGGGGCATGGGTTCAATCTCTGGTCAGAGAACTAAGATCCCACATGCTGTGTGGTGCAGATGAAATTTTTTTACAAAGAATAACTATTCTGTCATCATTTTAATATTATATCGCTTGTGTACTTATTTCTTAAAAGTTCTTGATCTATAAATGTTATAAGTGAACACTTGCAGGCCCAGTGTTTGGCATCCTTCTTTCACTGACATCCGGAACATGTATTTCAGTACATATTCAGTTATTTTAAAAATCTGCTGCTTGTAGTAGTAATTGGACAAGTCACTTTTCCTCTTTCAGCTATTTAAAAGTAATTTTTAACTTAAAAGGACCTCAGTAGAGTGTCTGCAGTAGTAAAGTTCTCTCAGCAGCGCCTTCACCCACCCCTCGGCTAGGCCTTGGTGGCAGGCATGGCGAACGCCCAGCCAATGAGTTGAGCTCAGGCCCTGCCCGCAAGAGCCAGACTGTTTCAGGTTCAAGTGCACAGCTGGGAGGTGAAGTGCTTACAGTAACAGATCAACTGGCAAAGACCCACGGCCGCCTGTCATCATTTCCTTCCTGTCACGGGAAATGGA
Organism: Nanger dama; assembly: GCA_917880005.1. NCBI lineage: Eukaryota > Metazoa > Chordata > Mammalia > Artiodactyla > Bovidae > Nanger > Nanger dama. Next base: position 5,277,679 of record CAKJTW010000075.1, read on the forward strand.
TGAGTATGACATGCCTTTTCCATGTATTCAGTATTCCTGTGATTGGAAAGGACTTTCTGCTTCAAGATGTCATTAACTCCCATGGGAATCAGTCTCTGCTCGAAGAGACCCAGGCCCTGCAAGAACATGGTGGTCCCCACGCTGCTCAGGGATTTTCCACAGCTGCATCTCGATATCAGTGCAGAGATAAACACCAATCTATGGGCTTTTCTCAGACTTACCACCTCGAAGGCCAGCAGGGCTCTGGGAGGTCCCTGGCTGGATTCCTAAGTCCTTGGCAAAACAACTCTAGGACACTATATGTCATCATCTCATCTTCAGTACCAGTGTTCTTTGGCTTTCTTTTGATTGACGCCTATCTCTTTTCAGTGTCATATTTGCCTTATATCCAACTAGAAAGATTTCCTCATCAAAGAAATCTCCCGTAGTGTTACATGGATAAGTTGCTATTTATTTCACAGACAACACACAGACTTAAAATTCACATCTGGTTGATTTTACATTTTGCAGGCAGAAATTTTACTTCTTATATGGACAGGGATAAAAACATAATTATGAGCAAAATGCATTGTACAACTAGTGAGTTGAAAAACCCCATTGAGCCTGTTTGTGCAAGAAACACAAAACCTAAAACAAAAAACCCAGACTGTGTCCAGGGGTGGGATTCTCTAGATCACAAAACCTGCTCTTTCCAAACAGCTGTGTATCTCCCGCTTCATTTTGCTACCTTATAAGTAGAGTCCCATTACTCAGTAGAGCTGAGTAATACAGCTTATCAACCTGTATTAAAACAAGTGATGAAAGCTGGGCTTCCTGGTGGCTCAGCGGTAAAGGATCCACCTGTCAATGCAGGCTCAGCGGTAAAGAATCTACCCATAATGCAAATTCGTTCCCTGGGTCAGGAAGATCCGTTGGAAAAGGAATTGGCAAGCCACTCCAGTATTCTTGTTTGGGAAATCCCATGGATAGAGCAGGCTGGTGGGCTCCTCTTTGTCATGGGGTGGCAAAGAGCTGGACATGACTGAGCCACTAAACAACAAGAATGAAAGCTGGTTCAAAGTGTGATGATCCGTGTACTGCCCTGGGGGGTGGGCAGCGTAGCTTGACCCTGAAGAGATCATTACTCAAGTTTATCTTCAGACACAACCATGAAAACGGGAACTCTGGAAGTAAGGTTAATAAAATGCTGACTTAGATAGGTGATGACAGATTCAAGTCTTTAAAGATAGCCCTTCCAGATCTTTAATCAGTGCCCTCAAGGTGACCTCCAGGAAACCCACCTAATAGAGACAACACTTCTGCAGCCGGACTCAGGTCTCACATGGGGCTTGTGAACAGGAGTGGGGTTGCGTCATGCTCACACTTTCTCAGAAACAGTGATATTTTGTAACTAAGAGCGGGAACAGCAGACTGAGCAAAATGCTGTTTTCCTGAGCTCATTTTAGCTGTGGTTATCCCATCTATAGTACATTTTTATTGTATTAAGTGCATTCATTTTTCAGTGTGGTTGTCACTCATCTTTTTGTTCTTTTTGTCATTACTGATTATTATTTCGTTTTGAAGTATTTCTGAGAAGTTGGAGCTGCTTCAGCCACATGTAGAAGGGTGAGAGCCTCATAATTTGGACATCCCCACAGGGGTTGGGAGGGCAGATAAGGGAGGAGGGGCTGCCAGGGGAGCCGGAGCATTCTTGGCAAGGATATGCTGCCTGGAAAGAACGTTTTCCAGAAGACCAAGTCCTCCAGTTCCTGTCCCACAGGATCCAGATGAAGATAAGACCTGGAATATTGGCCAAGTCTGAAGGAGGTGATGCATCATTGCTTTCATCTTTCAAGTAACTGGATTTGGAGAACTGGTTGGAAGAAGAAGCAGGGGCTTTAAAATGATGAACATGACGTGGGGCCCATGTACCTTGATGCTGGAAGCCTTGCCCTTAAAAACATCTTTACTGCCTTGTGTTTCAGGCTGAATGTCCACAAGTCAGGCTTTAGCTCTGGTCTAATAAGAGGTCATAGGGAGAGCAGGGAAGGAAGGTGGATGAGGGACAAGGCAGTTGCTGAGGGCTGTGACAGACACTGTTCAGTGAGAGGGCTGAGCTCTTCTTGAGGGGCCACAGATACACACTGTACACTCATCCTGGAACCAAACTAAAGGCAAAGCCCCCCAGAAGGTAGAAGGGACCCATGGTGTCCATTCACGTAGGGAGGGACTCTGACAAGGAACAGACCTGCACCTCCAGGCCTGGTTGGATTGTGACTGTTTTCTTTCTGCTCTGAGGATTTACTGCCATGAAGCCTAATTAAGATCATTTTAGGTGAAAAAAGTGAAGCATATAATCACAGGTGAATCATTACTCGTCACGGAGTAGAAAGGTGACACTTAGCACAGAAATATTTCTCCATTTGGGGCTCCAAAGCAGAGATTACAGCCCTCATAAAAGTGAAAATATAGCTTCAATCAGACCTGAAATGATCTCACGGTTGAAAACGTGCTTCAAAGCCTCCACCTCATCCTTTCTGGTCTTGCAGTCAGTGTGAATGCGATGAGCCTCCTTGCAACAGGGAACTATAGTTCATCTACTTAGCACTTTGGGAAATTTGTCTGGTTAAACATTTCTTAAATACTAAAACTGGGCATGTGGATTGGAGATCAATTTCTTGTGAACATAATTTTTGTAGTCAAAGAACATCTGCAATGTTATTTAACAATTACTAATAAACACATTGGACTTCCCTCGTGGCTTAGATGGTAAAGCATCTGCCTACAATGCAGGAGACCTGGGTTCAAGTAAACTGAGTCACCTGGGAAGCTGCATAGCAAAGTGTACACCTACTTAAAGTGTGCACTTGATTGATTTTAGAAATACACAGAGCTGTACAACCATTCAGTTCTTCTGTGTATTCTTGCCACCTCTTCTTAATAACTTCTGCTTCTGTTAGGTCCATATCATTTCTGTCCTTTATCGGCCAAGATAATCATGATGGGATGATCACTCACCTATAGCCAGACATCTTGGAATGTGAAGTCAAGTGGGCCTTAGAAAGCATCACTACGAACAAAGCTAGTGGAGGTGATGGAATTCCAGTTGAGCTCTTTCAAATCCTGAAAGATGATGCTGTAAAAGTGCTGCACTCAATATGCCAGCAAATTTGGAAAACTCAGCAGTGGCCATAACACTGGAAAAGGTCAATTTTCATTCCAATCCCAAAGAAAGGCAATGCCAAAGAATGCTCAAACTACCACACGATTGCACTCATCTCACACGCTAGTAAAGTAATGCTCAAAATTCTCCAAGCCAAGCTTCAGCAGTATTTGAACCATGAAATTCCAGATGTTCAAGCTGGATTTAGAAAAGGCAGAGGAACCAGAGATCAAATTGCCAACATCTGCTGGATCATCAAAAAGCAAGAGTTCCAGAAAAACATCTATTTCTGCTTTATTGACTATGCCAAAGCCTTTGACTGTGTGGATCACAATAAACTGTGGAAAATTCTTCAAGAGATAGGAATCCCAGACCACCTGACCTGCCTCTTGAGAAACCTATATGCAGGTCAGGAAGCAACAGTTAGAAGTGGACATGGAACAACAGACTGGTTCCAAATAGGAAAAGGAGTACGTCAAGGCTGTATATTCTCACCCTGCTTATTTAATGTATATGCAGAGTACATCATGAGAAACGCTGGCCTGGAAGAAGCACAAGCTGGAATCAAGATTGCCGGGAGAAATATCAATAACCTCAGATATGCAGATGACACCACCCTTATGGCAGAAAGTGAAGAGGAACTAAAAAGCCTCTTGATGAAAGTGAAAGTGGAGAATGAAAAAGTTGGCTTAAAGCTCAATATTCAGAAAACAAAGATCATGGTATCCGATCCCATCACTTCATGGGAAATAGAGGGGGAAACAGTGGAAACAGTGTCAGACTTTATTTTTTGGGCTCCAAAATCACTGCAGATGGTGACTGCAGCTATGAAATTAAAAGACGCTTACTCCTTGAAAGAAAACTTATGACCAACCTAGATAGCATATTGAAAAGCAGAGACATTACTTTGTCAACAAAGATTCATCTATTCAAGGCTATGGTTTTTCCAGTGGTCATGTATGGATGCGAGTTGAAATGTGAAGAAAGCTGAGCGCCAAAGAATTGATGCTTTTGAACTGTGTTGTTGGAGAAGACTCTTGAGAGTCTCTTGGACTGCAAGGAGATACAACCAGTCCATTCTGAAGGAGATCAGTCCTGGGTCTTCTTTGGAAGGAATGATGCTAAAGCTGAAACTCCAGTACTTTGGCCACCTTGTGCAAAGAGTTGACTCATTGGAAAAGACTCTGATGTTGGGAGGGATTGGGGGCAGGAGGAGAAGGGGATGACAGAGGATGAGATGGCTGGATGGCACCACCGACTCGTTAGATGTGAGTCTGAGTGAACTCCGGGAGATGGTGATGGACAGGGAGGCCTGGTGTGCTGCGATTCATGGGGTCGCAAAGAGTCGGACACGACTGAGTGACTGAAATGAACTGAGCTGAACTGTACAACCATTGGGCTTCCTCGGTGACTCAGATAGGAAAGAATATGGCTATAATGCAGGAGACCAAAGTTTGATCCTTGGATCAAGAAGATGCCCTGAAGAAGGAAATGTCAACCCACTCCAGTATTCTTGCTTGGAGAATCCCATGGACAGAGGATACTACAGTGCATAGGATCGCAGAGTAGGACACAACTTAGCAGCTAAACAACAGTGAGGAGGCTCAAGATAGGTGCCTGTCACACATGCTAGCTGAGCATCTCTCTACAGACTCTCCTGGGGATCAAACAGAAGACTGGACAGGAGGGTGTGATAGTTCCTCTGGCACCCTGCCTGCTTCTCATCTCAGCAGATCTGATTTTGTTTTGGTTTACATCTTGGTCTTGCTATGTTCCTTTATAGACTATGATTTCACAAGTTTATAATATTTTTAAAGTCATAGTTTGTAGAGACTTAAATTACTGTTTCAATGCAACAGAGTTTCTTTGTTAGTGTTTACTATATTTTCTGAAAAATTAAGCATCATTTAAGGGGATGACCGAGGATGAGACGGTTGGATGGCATCACTGACTCAATGGACATGAGTTTGAGCAAGCTCTGGGAGATGGTGAAGGACAGGGAGGTCTGGTGTGCTGCAGTCTTGCAGAGTCAGGCACGATTGAGTGACTGAACAGCAACGACAATCTTGCTTCTTTATCTTGCAGGCAGGCATTGTTCCTTGCAGTTCTGTAAGTCAGGTAGGACTCAGGACTGCTGCTTATGGGCCTGGGATTCCTTTTCTATGAACAAGTGATCTTTAATACCTTTGGATGACTATCTGAGCTCAAATTCATGCAGCACTGCTATGAATAGCTCCCAATTTATTTCAGTGAGTTCTGAAAACTGTTAAAAATAGGACCTTGCTGAGACTTCATATTCTCCTGTTTTTCATAGCTGATCTGACAAAACATGTCTTTGTAAATCTTTTCAATTTAGAAAGAATTTTGCTTTACCTCCTCACTAATGTCTGATTTTTGAAATTTATCTCTAAAACTCAACATAAAAAAAATGGTATGAGTCAAATTGTTAAAATTTCCCCACTTAATTTTCAACATAACACAAGTTAACTTGAATACCTATTTCACACATCCCAGGGCTTATACATAGTAGGGCCTCAGTGGGATTGTTCTGTTATTTGTATGTCAAGACTGAAGTACCCAGATAATTAGTCAAACCTTATTCTTAATATTTCTGCAAAGGCATTTTTAGGTGATGTGTATGCATGCATACTGTTATCTCAGTCATGTCCAACTCTTTGCAACCCTATGGATTGTAGCTCCCCAGGCTCCTCGGTTCGTGGGATGCTCCAGGCGAGAATACTGGAGTGGGTTGTCATTTCTTCCTCCAGTGATCTTCCTGACCTGAGGATCCAATCCACAACTCCTGCATCTCCTGCATTGCAGGCAGATTCTTAACCCACTGAGCCACCGGGGAAGCCTTTTTATATGCTATTGACATTTCAATCAGTAGACTTTGAGGAAAGCAGAGTGCTCTTCCTATGTGAGTGTGCCTGACTGGCCTCCCTGATTGAGAGGATATCCTGCAACTGATGGCCTACAGACTCACCTCATCCCCAGGTCTCCAGCCTGCTGGTTTACCCTGCAGACTGCCATGATCATGTGATCCAATTAAGCTAAATCTCTCTCTCTGTGGACACATGTGTAGACACACACACACATACATTGTCTGGTCTGTAGGTGCTATTTCTCTGGAGAACCTTGACTGACTCAGTGACAATGGGTTTGCTCCTTCCTTCCTTCCTTTCTTCCTTCTCAACTGAGGTCGCAAATTCTGGTCCAGGTGTGCCCTGCTCAGCTTTGCAATCTTCCTCCTGAGCACAACTCCTGTACAGGGAAAAAGCAGTCATGTTTGTTGAAAACAAGGTTAGGATGCTCTTTTTTTTCATTTTGTTGTGTTCATATTTTCTTCTTTTGACCAGAATTATATTTATCTGGGTCAATGACAATCAGTGTTCATTTGTGATGTTCTTTATGCAATGAAGTTTTAAATATTATCTCAGAAATCTGCAGAATAGAAGGAATTATGCTCAGTAAAATTGTGAAGTTGTGTCTGTGTTGTTTCTTCTGTAATTGGGAGTCATTGGTGACGCACAAAGTGTTGCCCAGGTATTTTGTATAAATTAGAGTCTAGTCAAGGCTATGGTTTTTCCTGTGGTCATGTATGGATGTGAGAGTTGGACTGTGAAGAAGGCTGAGCGCCGAAGAATTGATGCTTTTGAACTGTGGTGTTGGAGAAGACTCTTGAGAGTCCTTTGGACTGCAAGGAGATCCAACCAGTCCATTCTGAAGGAGATCAACCCTGGGATTTCTTTGGAAGGAATGATGCTAAAGCTGAAACTCCAGTACTTTGGCCACCTCATGCGAAGAGTTGACTCATTGGAAAAGACTCTGATGCTGGGAGGGATTGGGGGCAGGAGGAGAAGGGGACGACCTAGGATGAGATGGCTGGATGACATCACGGACTCGATGGGCACTCCGAGAGATGGTGATGGACTGGGAGGCCTGGCGTGCTGCGATTCATGGGGTCGCAGAGTCGGACACGACTGAGTGACTGAACTGAACTGAACTGAACTGAGAGTTTATCTGTAGAGTATTCATGGGAGCAACTGGGAATTATTAATGACATTTGGAGCAGGAAAGAGCATGGGATTTCCGACCTTCGTTTTCAGTTAGGCCTACACTGTTTTTGTGAAGTTCAGGGCCATGCACCAGTTCTTGCTGAAGGTCTGTGTGTGTCACTGCCATCCTGGTAAATGAGATACCAGAGCTGGAGACTACCTGCCTCAGGTAAAGAGCACGGGCTTTGGCCACTTTCCTGAGTGGACTAAAGTGCCATCATTTGCCTGGATGGATTTTCATTTAGTAAGTGCTGACAGGCTGTACACTGTCAGCTCTGAGAGATTATTTTCTACTGCAGAATGTAAGGTCTTGTCAGAGAGCAAGACGGTTAACAGGTGACATTAATGTGGTGGTTAACAAGACAGTTAACAGGTAATGGTAGATCCCAGGGCCCCTTTTTCTACTCCTGAGTATGTACTTGTATGCAGTGGACATGAGTACATGAATATGTATGCATATTGTGAGATTCGGAGGCCCTAGTGTATCTGCCAAGATACACTAAACTTTTCCTCTGCCATAACGACTTGCTGTGCAGTCAGTCTGTTCTCTCCCCCAAGAACATCTTACTCTGATTGTCATATTTACTCACCTGAACAGGGAATGCATTCACAAATTGAATAATTTAGGTCATCAATGGAGCACACGAGCGTTCTTGTCCCAGACCCCAGGACAATGATCTCTGTAGAGCTTTGAAATCTAGATAACCAGAAACTTTTATTTCCTTGAGGTGGATTCCTTGTCATGGATCTTAGTAGTCATTGCTCCCTCCCTCCACGAAAAGGATTCAATTTTCAGATAACAGAATTTTTTAATGAAAACAAGACACATAGGCACCACTTTGGCTTTTGTCATCTTGAAGATATTTACAACCAAACATTATATTACCATTTTTAGTTTTTCCCTCTCCCTTTATCTTTTCTCTCCTATATGTTATTTTTACTAATTCACTGAGATTTTTTTTTCTCCTATCTTTGCTCTGAGGTCGTTCATCATCTTTTATTTACCGTTTAATGACTACTACGGGAGTCAGTGTGTTGATTGTTGTTTCAGCTTCTTCTGTCAGCCCTTCTCATTTTTCTGCTTCATCTCCTTACCTAAATGTTGGTGAATCTTCCAAACCGTGGGTTTCTTTTCCAGTATTTTCAGCATGTAGTATTTGGTTTCTATTTGACTGAATTTTTATTTATTCAAGTCTCCAGTGTTCTATTTGTCTTAACTCTGTTAGGAAAACGCATGCCTGCATGTGCAGTTGTGTCTCTTTGTGACTCCATGGACTGTAGCCCACCTGGCTCCTCTGTCCATGGAGTTTTCCAAGCCAGAATTCTTAAATGGGTTGCCATTTCCTTCTCCCGGGGGAGCTTTCTGACTCAGGGATCAAACCCACATCTCTTGCACCTTAGGCAGTTTCAGGGGAATTCTGCCAGTTGCCACCTGGGAAGCCCATATTAGGAGAATGGTGTGGGTGAAAATGAACTTTGAAGTCTGAGTACTTGGGTCTGAGTCTTTGAGCAAGCTGCTTCTTTAACGTCTCAACTTGGGTTTTAGTGCATAGAGTTGTTAATTGTGGGTTTGCACTTGAAATGTAGTCAGTATTTTAGATGTAATAGTTACCATTATTGTTTTTCTTGTTTAAAACAGTCTGCTGCTTATTTCAGTTCTTTTAATAAAACATAGATTTTTGCCTCTGAAAATGATTTAGTTTTATTTCACATTTTCCTAGTGGTAGTTAATTTGTGATAAACAAAGGGTATGATGACTTGTGAAATCATTTTCATTATTTTATAGGCATATTTTGTATGTACCACTCTATGTATGCCTAACACATAATTAATGGTTAATAAATATTTTTATGATTCTGTTGCAATGCTAACAGCTATATTACATTTTATGTAAATGTAGTGTCATGTTATTAATTTGCCAATGATAGTTTTTTTCAATCTTTTTATAAACAGTGCCAACAAATATTTTTATGCTGTTTGGAGGGTGCAAGGCTAGAAAGTTCCATAGATAATGATAAAAGCCAAGGCTTCCTAAACACCCAGTACTGGCAAGCGTTGCTCTAAGCTCTAAGCACTCATTGGAGTCCTCATAATAACCTCGCAAAGCTGGACCTGTTCTCATTTGTATTTTGCAGATGAATAAACTGACCACAGAGAGGTTAAACAGCTTGCCAAAAGTCACATTAATATAGTGACATAGCGGGGCTTCGAGCAACGCCTGCTGGCTCTGGATTCCATGCCTTTAATAATTATTTTCTGTTTCCACCAAAATGATGAGGCCCTGTCCTTAGAGAATTTTCTGTCTATCCTTTTACTGTGTTTTAGTCTCTTCCAGAATCTGCTTATGTAGACATGAGCTTGTGAAGTTTCCTGCCTTGGTTTACATTCTCCTACACACATTTGCTCAGAGCATACATGGAGATGAGTTTTTCAACTGATAAAATCTTCCCTATTCATCCATGTTCTGTTTTTCAATTTTTGTATATTTAGTATAATGTGTATACTATGTTTAAGTTCTAGTGGGTTGATATGGATAATTTTCTTTTTAAGTTCAGTAAATGCAATCTTACCCTTTTTCAATCTATCTTCACTGTGACAGTGCTGGATCTTCTGAGTTCCGCCCTTTCTCTGAATTATCTTTTTCATTTATAGTGAGAATTGATAGGTGTTAATTATCACTGAAAGCGAGATTAAAGCAACGAAGAATCCATTAAGCAGAATTAATTACTAGAGTGGCATTTTACAGAAAGTTTTTAAAGCAAATACAAAGATGTTATGAGCATGTATGCCTTAGGAGTGACATTTATAGTTCAAGACAATGATAATCAAAATAAGGTGTCTTTCTAGCATCTCCCTCACTGTGCCCCAGAAGTGTGGGTATCAGTTTGTGAAGGTACAGATGTGAGCATGTTCTCTCTCACAGTTCATCCGTCCTTAATCCTTTGCAAGCAGCAAAAACTTCCCTCCTCACCTTGTATACCCAAGCATGTTTCCGCTATACCCTGGTGGCCATTCTCTGTTTTATTTTTTTCCTGCAAAGAAGTACAGTGGTAACTGTTCAATCTATATTTTTGTTTATGTGTAACTTTTTGAGAGGGAGCAAAGATTTTTGCAGAGAAGAATGGATTTGTTTTCTATTCTTCCATTTCTCCTGTGTCCAAAGCCATTTGCTCACATACATAATTGAGTCTGATGATATGAAATGAGCCCCATATCCCAGATGTTAGTTTATGGGGTTTCAGCACCCTGTCCCCCTCTTAGTCATTCTGTATTTTGTCTCAAGAATAAAGATGTTGCTTAATTCTGTGTATCAGTTTAATGGGTCACAAAATGCCAGGAGTTAACCTAACTCGTGTTATGTCTGTGAGGATGTTTTGGGTGAGATTGGCATTTGAATTGGTGGGAGGTCCTCCCCAGTGAGGCCTGGTACCATCCAATCTACAGGGACCCTAAACAGAACAGAAGGTGGAGGAAGGAAGGAATGTCCCTCACTGTTGAGCTGGGACATTCTGTCTCATCTTTTCTGCCCTTGCATTGGGAATTTCACCGCTGGCCCCTGGTTGTAAGGTCTTTGGATTCAGACTGAAATGTGTCATTGGCTTTCCTGTGTTTTCAGTTTGCAGATGACACATGATTAGTGTTCATAATCATGTGAGCTGATTTCTCATAGAAAGAAAGTGAAAGTATTAGTTGCTCAGTCGTGTCTGACTCATTGTGATCCTATGGACTGTAGCTAGCCAGGCTCCTCTGTCCATGGGATTCTCCAAGCAAGAATACTGGAGTGAGTTGCCATTCTCTTCTCCAGGGGATCTTCCTGACTGACTGGGTCAGGAGTCTCTTGCATTGCGGGCAGAATCTTTTCTGTATGAGCCACAAAAGAAGCCAACAAATACACACACACACACACATATATATATATATACCCTGATTATCTAGAGAATGTGACGAATAAATAGATCCTTTCTCTTTCTTTTGCTTGTTGTGACTTGAGAGGTGACTGTAAAGAACACATCCATTTTCCTGCAGAAAGTGACTTAGAACCTGAATTTGAGCTTATCTTTTAGTCCCTCAATTTTCACAAGTATCTGAAAGGGAAAGATTACTGCATGAGGTACTAAAGGATATAAACTAAATCTGATGTGATCCTTGTCCTGGACAGACTTATAATAACATTCCCGGGTTACCATAAGCAGAGGTGTCTTCTCATTCCAAGAAGATCACATAAGACTAGGAGGTCAGAGGCAGCTTCATAGTGAAAGTGATTCTTGAACTTGGGGAGAAGGAGCAGGGGTCCACTGGGCTCAAGGACATACACTTGTATGCACTGTGCTCCAAGTTTCAGAAAATGGAATGGCCCTGGAATGGCAGGTCTATTCAGAACACATCTAGGGACATAACAGAGCATTCCCTTGGTTTGGTATTTACTCAAGGAAAATGCGCAATACTCTGGCCACCTGATGCAAAGAGCAGACTTATTAGAAAAGACCCTGAGGCTGGGAAAGATTGAGGGCAGGAGGAGAAGCAGATGACAGAGGATGAGATGGTTGGATGGCATCACTGACTCAATGGACATGAGTTTGAGCAAACTCTGGGAGATGGTGAAAGATAGGGAAGACTGACGTGCTGCAGTTCATGGGGTTGCAAAGAGTCGGACGTGACTTAGTGACTAAAAATAACATCAACAACAGGGAAAGTGCCAGTATCCAGGAGGAGGAATAAAACCAGGCGGCATCTAAATTGAGGAGATTGAATGCAAGTAAGGGAAACTTGGTAGAGTCCCTTGGTAGAGGAATGAGACATGAGTGAACATTTCTGAACTTCAGAAATTTTAACTTAAGAATAGTGTGTAAGATGGATTAGTGAAAGAGTGAGAGAGAACCCAGGTGACAGCACATCCAGATCCAAGGTGACTAATACATCAGTGGTGGCTTGGGTACCCGCTGCTTAATTCAATTAAAGTCTTCTGATTATTTTTTTAATGGGGTAGTTGAACTAATTTATTTAGGAGGCTTAATCCACTTTTAAATTTCCTCCTTTTGATTGATTATGAATTTGTGAGAACTCAGAGAGAGACATTAATACAATGAAACCTTGGATATATTTCACCACAGGGTTCATAAATCACCTTATGGAGAATTGTAAAATGTAGGAAAATTCTTAGTAGCAAATTTATTTTTGTTCACCTAGTTTTTCAAACTATATTTGAGACAAGTGGCATACCATTGGGGCATGTTATAAAGAGAGATGGCTGCATTTATCAAAACAATAACTATGCAGTTTCGTAAATTCCTGTTTATAGAACATGAAAAGCTGTGTCTTCCCTCCTGCCTTCCTCAGCCAATACAGGCTGGGTTTTGGTGATGGAATTAAGGACCACTTGTGTGTTTTTTTCATCATGGTGTACTACTGAATCTTGGTGAGAACATCTTATGATCTAATTATTTATTTTAATCAAATGGCATGATGCACAGTGACTTAAGGGAATGGTTAGACCAATCTTGGGATGATTAGCAAGGGTTGGTTGCAGAATGCAAGTAGTAGGCAGGCTGATGTCTGACTAGGAAAAAGTTTCAGTGATTTGAAAATCCAATAATATCTCTCCTTCATCTTCTTGCAAAACGTCTTCCCTTGTGTGGTGAGGAAGAGGCTCTACAAGGCCGTCACCAGAAAATTGTCAGCCCAACAAACAGTTTCAGTAACTTCTGTGGACAGCAGGCAGTGCTGCAGACATGCACTGACACGCTGCATTCTTCCTGCAGCGCACACATGTCCAACCTTGAATATTCATTGGAAGGACTCATGCTGAGACGGAAGCGTCGATGCTTTGGTCACGTGATGTGAAGAACTGAGTCACTGGAAAAGACTCTGATGCTTGGAAAAGTTGAAGGCAAAAGGAGAAGGAGGTAACAGAGGATGAGATGGTTGGATGGCATCATCGACTCAGTGGACATGGGGTTGAGCAAGCCCTGGAAGATAGTGAAAGACAGGGAAGCCTGGTGTGCTGCAGTCCATGGGGTCTGCAAAGACTCGGATATGACTGAGAGACTAAATAACAACAATAACATATTTATGCCACATCTGGCACTTAGTGGCCTTGTCTGACCTGAGCACTGATCCTTTCTCAGGACACAGCCACTTGTTTTAGGTGATTATTTCTGTTTTGGAGCTTCCAAGATAATAATAAAGTATCTATTTCATTAGAGAAATAGGCATTTGCTACCTGAATCCAAACTAGTTAAATGTTTTCTTTTATCTTTGTTCAAAGATTCCTCCCAAGCTGAGAGTCAAAGATGTCAGTTTTGCGGTTCTGAGGACCATGCTCTAGAGAAGCATCCTTTTGCTGCCCTAGACCCTCGGGCTACTGAGCCTGACCAACAGCTGTCGTATTGATACTAGGGACCCCTTTTCTCCTTGTTGGCAGTTGTGGTGAGGGGAGGCTCCCATGTCTCAGTCAAGGAGACTTATAGGTGGAGAGGGTGTGGAGGGCTGTGGTAAATGCATGTTGGATGTCCTCTAAGATGGAGTCTGTGTTTCAGATGAAATGAGATTCACTGCTCCAGCCTGGTGACTCCTGGGTTTCATAAAATGTGCACCAAAGTGCTCTAAAAATTAAGACTAATTCAAGCAAGACATGAAGGTGTAACAGGAAGTATGTTATTGTGGTTATTTATTCACTAAGTTGTGTCTGACTCTTTCTTGAGCCCCATGGACTGTAACCCACCAGGCACTTCTGTCCATGGGATTTCCTAGGCAAGTATACTAGAGTGGGTTGCCATTTCCTATGCCAGGGGATCTTTCTGATCTATGAATTGAACCCACATATCACTTTATGTCTCCTGCATTGGCAGGTGGGTTGTTTACCACTAGCACAACCTGGGAAGCCCCAGATGAAGTATATGGTGGGACAAAAGAATATTCTTTCAATAGGATTAGTATTTATTCAGTATATTTCAATATGTAGGTCAAATCAGTTGAACTTAGGACTTCAGAAAAACACTAGAGATGCATAGGGTGAGACAGGAATATCTGGAGGAAAAAATGATAGCAACAATGGTCACTCTGATTCTATCTGGTAGCATATATCTCATTTCCAAAAAACAATATTTCTGCAATTACTGGAGCAACTTTTTTAGGTCCTGTCTTTTTATTCAGATGAAGTAAGAGAGGGTTCTCGGTGTTCAGCACATGACCATCTTAAGGGAGAGAGAAGCATGCCAACTTTAAGGAGAAACCGTCTTCCCGTTGTTAGACTGCGAGGCTGTTTGGTCTTTGAACATGTTAAGATCATCTATGAATTCGAGTTTTTATTTAGTTACACTAGGAAGTGTGCTTTCTTCTAAAGTGTATGAATATAGCTTCTACAGTTTCAAATCATTCAGCTGTCCTTTTGCTCCTATGTGTATAGAAAAGTGAAAGTGAAAGTCGCTCAGTTGTGTCCGACTCTTTGGGACCCCATGGACTATACAGACCAAGGCATTTTCCAGGCCAGAATGTTGGAGTGGGTAGCTCTTCACTTCTCCAGGGGATCTTCCCAACCCAGGGATCAAACCCAGGTCTCCCTCATTGCAGGCGGATTCTTTACTGAGTCACAAGGGAAGCCCAGTATGTATAGACGCACTGGCCAAACACCGTTAGCCAAGAGACTAATTCTATGGGTTACTAAAATCACCTTCATCCTTCAAATGGAGGTTGATAAACTAAAACACCCACTGGAAAAACATTAATTTATGACATTAGCCCTCCATATGGATAGAGTTCATTTCCATATTTTGTTAGTGTATTTGGCCTCTGGACAATTCTATGAGATAGATAAATGAAAACAGTTTTTTTCCCCCTAAGAGGGGAAATCAATGTTTCCAAGGATGTTTAGTTAAAAATAGTAAAATTAGCCTCAGGCCTTTTGATTTCAACATTCTTGCTCTTTCAACCATTTCTCAGGATGATGCATATGGAATTATTTTTTTTGTTGTTTTATTTTGCTGTCAGAGAAGAGCCTGGCCTGAGAATTGGAGAATGCAGCCCTGGCAGGCCAGGTCAGTGACTTCTTTGTGGACTGTCTGTGGCTTCTTTCACCAACTACAAAAGGGCTTGCACTGCATAATATTCAGCTAACAAAATTTGGGGATCTTATTTAAAATATTTTAAGATGTTTTAGAAAAATTGCATCTACAATAATGTATTTTATTGGTGAAAGTTTCCCAGAATGTATCCTGAAAATGTTAGTTTCACATATGCTAATATGCATTATGTCAAAAATAAGCTTTATGGCCAGTTTGGTTTGGGATATACAGGGTGGAACCAAATTGGACCTACTTCTGTTTGTGGTAGGATACTCTGTCACTCTCACAGATGAGTGCAGAGACTGAAAGAGAATACATGGGACAGACTCACAAGCATGCCAGGAGGGCATTGTGGGAAGCTTCTGGGCAAGATTGTCTAGGGGTTGGGTCCTGGGCTTCCCTGGTGGCTCAGACGGTAAAGCGTCTGCCTACAATGTAGGAGACCCAGGTTCAATTCCTGGGTCGGGAAGATCCCCTGGAAAAGGAAATGGCAACCCACTCCAGCACTCTTGCCTGGAAAATCCCATGGACAAAGGAGCCTGATAGGCTACAGTCCATGGGGTTGCAAAGAGTCAGACATGACTGAGTGACTTCATTCATTCATTGAGTCCTGGGAAGACCCCTCCCAGCCTGACATTTGGAGATGGTTTTCAGTCCCCACATCACCACTGCGTCTCCCACGCTCTGTCTCTTCCAAAATGGTTTTGAGGTGGCTAAAGACTTTAGTGGAATAAGATTTAAAGAAGTTTCTTACCAAATATAACCACAGGCATACAATTTAGAATGTCTTAATTCAGAATCTCCTCAGCTGTTGAGATTACTTTAGTTCTTCTTTATTTATGGCAGTGTTCCTCATTTCTGACATTTTTTGGAGTTTCATTCTAAGAATCCCTGACTCTGTTACCTTAGCATGCTTTCTGATGCTGACTTTATGATATAAGCCTATTACATGAACTCTCCCAAGGCTAAGATTTTAACTGATCACCAGGAAATACACATAAGCTTTGCCTTCCAGATCACTGGAGCTGTGCAGGGTCGCTGTGTTGGTGCACAGCCTCTACAACTCCTGATGATGTTTTCCCTTATCATGGTTTCACCATTAAAAACCCTGTGGAGCTGGCCCGAGTGTGCCCGGCACGCCCAGGCCTTCCAGGAGAGCTCACCAGTAACTGGGAGAATCGTTCTCTATGCCCTGAACCACGAGTGGTCCCAGGAACAGGGCCCTTCCTTTCAGTGTGGGGTTAGGCTTCTCCTGGTTAAATCACTGTGTCCCTGAAATACCTCAGACACAGATTCACACATGAAAAGCCTCTGTTTGTTGATATATAATTTGAAAATATTTTGTTCTTGTTTCTGACAAATTAATGAGGTTGAGAATTTGTTATAGTGCCTGCTTTCAGCATTTTTTCCGTCTTTTTACATTTCTGTTTTCTGTTCCTGTTGGTGATAGGGTGCATGACATTGCCTCATTTACCTTTTAATTAACAGTTTCTTTACAGAGTAAATTTGCTTCTTGAGTTATTTATTCTTCTTATTCTTATTTCAAAAATTGGAATGAAAGGAGAATTGGAAAGAGGACCGGGTGCCATGTCTGTCAGCTATCATTAATCTCGAGATTCGCAGCCAGTTCACCACTGAGCAATGATCCGTCCAGATGTACCTTGCAATCAGTGCAGACTTAATTGGATTTTATATCTTTTTCATGGGAAAGTAAGGCCTTCTTTGAAGCTCAGAATGTGGATAGTTATGTGGAATACAGAAAGGAGTGGGAAGGAAGGCTTTCTTCTTGTAAAGTCAGGGTACACAGCATTCTGTAGGTGACTTTGATACAGACAGGAAGGGCTGCAAGGGGAGCACTCACTTATTCCTATGTTTTTGCATTTGTATATTTATTCCCAAAATACTACCTGATGTTTTCCAGGCCATGAGGCTGAATAAGGCTGGTTATTGACTCTTTTCATGAAACTGACCTCCAAGGGGGTCCGAGAGAGACCAGGAACATGAAGCAAGCAAATGAAAAGATAATCATGTGATGCTGCAGAATGTGATATAGAGAATTTTACAGTATTGGGGGAAAAGTGACTTAGGCTTGTCTAGTAAGGCTTTTCTGCGAATGTGCCATGTGCTCAGTTGTGCCTGACTCTGCAAGCCCATGGACGGTAGCCTGCCACACTTCTTTGTCCATGGGATTTTCCAGACAAGAATACTGGAGTGGGTTGCCATTTCCTACTCCAGGGGACTCTCCCAACCCAGGTGTCAAACCCACATCTCCCATGTCTCTTATGTTGGCAGGTGGATTCTTTACCACTGAGCCACGTGGAAATGGAAGACCTAAACTGAGTTGTAACTGGCAGCACAAAGCCAGCTCTGTGATGAGAAGGGTTTGCCAGCAGTGAGAGGGCCAATGAGCAGCACCAAGGACAGGGACCCTCCACAGGATTCCAAGTACAGCTGAAGCCACAGCAAGTTCTCAGCCAGAGTCGGTGGCTGATTTCACTCCTCTTGAAGTATCACTCTGGGTCTTGTGGGCAAAGAGAAGTGCAGAGACAGGAAGGCAGGTCGGACACCAAGATGTGCTGATCACTGCCCACTGCTGCCAGACACCGGCTACAGCTTTGCACAAGAACCTGCTGGTAGGAAACGTGTGTGCTGGGGACCTTGAGACCAGACTGCATGGGGACATGGGTGGGGCTGAAGGCTTAGATTCTGGAGTGAGGGCTGCTCTGCAAGTGGGCTGAGTGTCCAGTAGGACAACTATGCAGCTCCTGCACTCACACCCTGGTGTGGGTCATGTATAGCTGTGTGTATGTGCATGTACACATGCTTGTGTGTGCCTGTGTGTGCAGACAACCAGGATGATGTAATGATTATTTGTATCCAACACTGGTCTGCCTACACTTCCCCTGGGAGGTGTTTGGGAGAAGCTGGGGAGACAGTGTGGGGCCCTGGAAAGTCCAGTTGCTCTACACTCAGCAGTCACATTTGTGCTGGGCAACTTGTACTGGGTGGATGATTGTATTTTTATGAAAACTTAACCCTAAGTGAAAAGGGAGAATTTGAAAAAAAACCAAAAAACAAACACCTCCTGATTAGTCTTTGTTAAGAGATAATTGTTGACATAACAAGTATTAATATAAAGGTCAGATTATTTGCAATTCAAAGTTCAAATAACTTTTTTGTGAAGTGTAACGTGACTCCACGCATATGATATTGATTTATTTTTAAAATTGGTTGTCAGTTTATTTTCTATTTGATTTTTTAAAATTGAAGTTGATTTACAATGTTGTGTTAGTTTCAGTTGTACTGCAAAGTGATGCAGTTCTACCTGTACATATGTTCATTGGTTTTTTTTTAGATTTTTTTCTCAGATTATCCTAAAATACTGAGTAAAGTTCCCTTTGCTCTACCATGGGTCCCTATTGTTTATCTGTTTTGTGTGTAGTACTGTGTATATATCAGTCCCAACACCTAATTTATTGTTTAGTCTGCGTTCAATAAAAGACAAAACTGTCATTTGATACAAGGGATATGCATGTTATATATTTAAGGGATCCTTTCTTTTGTTTGAATCTCTAAGGATTTATTGTTAATCTTATTGGCCCTTTATTATTGAGAAACGGATGAGATAGGTGAACTTAACTAGCAGGTGAAGTAGAATGTGTGAGATGACATGGATCACGACGGCTCGAAGTGGCTACTAACTCACCGTTCGGCCCCTTCCCTCCAGCTTCTCTGTTGAGAGAGACACCAATCTCATCGTGGAAGAAAGCCCTTGGAGGTCCAGTCACAGGCTCTTGGTGTCCTGGTGCTTGTAGGTTTGCAGGAGAGTGCCGGAGGAAACCAATTCCTGTGCCTTCCCCACCCCGACCCCGTGTCCAAGGAGTGCGGAGAACACTGCTCCACGGGGAGCTGGAGCCTCGGTGCAGCTCACTCTCAGGAGGAGGTGTGACCACGAGTGGGGCGGACCATTGCCCTGAGGCCCTGATGGGACCCGCCCTGGGCTTGTGCAGTGCGATTCTGTCCTGTTCCTTCCAATACACCTTTTCTCTGACTTTCCACACCACTAGTTTCCTTTGGGGGCATTTTATTCCAAGTCTAGATTTAAAAGAAAAAAAATAAATTGATTTGGGATAAAGCATAAACATTTAAAAATATAACTCATATTGTGACCAACCTTTTATTATTATTCCTAAACAATGTAATTTTCTTGCAGTGGAGGGAGGTCAAATATAAATTATTTCTAATAACATTCAATGAATGACCTGAGGTATAAAATTTTCCTAATGTTTTAAACCTTAATGTGTAACTTACCTTGCCAAATTACCGTGTTTTGCTCCTTTTCCCTCAAAACCATCACTAAATTCCAAAGGGAGTAACTTGAAGAATTGACCCTTTGTAATAGTAAGAGATTACCACACTAAGTGTTGTACAGTTTTAAGAATTTCTGCCTACCTGATTTCATTAATGAAATGGCAAACTTCCCACACAATAAATATCATTAGACATTTTGGCTGGGGTACCCTCGGGAAAGGTGAGCTGCTTTGATAATGTTAAGTTCTTAAGTATCTGAAGCAGAAAGCAGTCTGTTCTCCTGTTGGAATACATTTCTTAACCTCTACCTTATCAATTTCCAGAAGGAAAATTATCTAAAAGACATTTTTACTGAATTCTAATTAACCAGCTTTCCTCTGGCTTCTAGGATTAGATAACATGGGAAGTAAAATTTCATAATCAAGAATTGAGAATGAAGTTTACAGAGGCAGAAATTGATGGTTCAAATATAGTGTACATGTTATAAAAGTGAAATCATGCGTAATTCTTTTATTCTATTAAGATAAATATTCAAGTCATAATTCTTATATCTTCCTAAAGAATATCGACATTATTAAGTTGTCAGAAGCTTAGAGGCTTCTTCGGGTGGGTTAAGCTTTTATTTAGAAATGAAAATAGAAATTTTTTTCCTTAGACTTACAAGTTGAGGGAGTTAATGACTCAAAACATTTCATGTAATCATATAACACACAGTAAGTAGAGTTCAAAGAAGACTCATATTCGGTCCATAGCAATGTAAATTTTGACAGTCAAATCAGCTATTTCAAACAGTTTAACAGAGAACACACTTTCTTCCCATTCCTGATGGTGTCATAGTTTCTTGTCAAAGATGGTCATAACTTAAAAAATTAAAAAAATTCTTATAACCACTTTTACACACTTTCAGCTTAAAACCCAAAACAAAACTCAAAACAAGCAAATTTGAGTATAGTTTATTAAATTGACATTTTTCCACCTAAGATGGTTTTATTTGATCCATACTGTGTACACTTTCGTTTATTCATTAAAGAAAAAGACTGGTTGCTTCTTGAGAGCAACAGGCTAAGCTATGGACCATCTGAAGTTCACAGAGAGAAATAAAAGATACATCCAAGAAGAACCTTCCTGAGATTGGAAACAAGCCTCAAGATCTTTTCCCAAAGTCAACCTCTGCAAAGGAGTCCAAATTTAATTAGATCAGATTTTGGAGTGCCTGGAGAATCCCAGGGACGGGGGGTGGGGGGGGTGGGGGGGTGGGGAGGTGGGGGGGGAGCCTGGTGGGCTACCGTCTATGGGGTCACACAGAGTCGGACACGACTAAAGCGACTTAGCAGCAGCAGCAGACTTTGGAACAATTTGTGCCTAGGGCATTTTTGAATATAATAAAACCATCAGCTTGAAATTAGTGGAAGCTAACTAACAGCTAGGTATGATACAAATGTAGGCAGCTTAACGGAGAGATCAGGAAGAGAGAGACACTCAAAAGAACCATATGAACACCACAGTCATCCCAGGGTGGCTGCATCCAAGCTCAAGGCTGTGACTTTCGAGAAGTGACAGGAAAGATACTTCAGTGAAATGGTCTAGCCAAGACAAAATTAGGAAAAGAAAACTCGCCTAAGACAAGGGTGATCCATACATAAGGGAAAACAAATGAACAAATGAATGAAAAACTTCCAGAAACTGCTTTGGAGAAGGCTCAGATGCTAGATTTAGCAGAAAAGACTTCAAAGAAGCTTTTACTAAAGAGTTCAAAAACTAATGCACCTGATACAAAAAGAAGTAAAGGAAGATAGGACAATATCTCATCAAATATGCAATATAATGAAGTGGATAAAATTATTAAAAAATAGAAATTCTGGAGTTGAGAAGTATAATTAATAATCACAATGAAAAATTCACTAGGTGGCCCCATTAGTAGATTTGAGCTGGCAGAAGAAAGTGTCAACAAACGTGAAGATAGATTAATAGAGATTATGCAACCTAAAGAACAGAAAACACAGTGAAGGAAAATGAAAGGAGCTTCAGGAAGTAACTAATATTCAAATAAGGAGAGTACCAAAATGAGTGGAGAGAGAGAAGTAGAAATAGTATTTGAAGAAATAATGGTGGAAAATTTTGCAAATGGGTTGAAAAAAATGAACTCTACTTTGGAGTTCAATATAGTCTAGTTAACATAAAGACTAAGATCCTCCAGCTCAGACACATTGTAGAAAAAGAATGGAAGCCAAAGATAAAGATTCAATCTTGAAAGCGGCAAGAGAAAATTAACTTGTCATGTACAAAGGAATGCTAATAAAAGTTATTGCTGACATTCCATCAGAAATGATGAAGGGCAGAGACAGTAAGATGACTGAAAGGAAATGAAGAGTACTGAAAGGAAAAAAATGCAAAACAAAACTGTCAGGTAGGAATCTTATATCCAGAAAACTATTTAAAAAATAAGAGACAATAAAAGCATTTCCCAAATGAAAGCTGACATTATCTTTTGTTCCTGTAGCTGCCTTAGAAAAAATACTAAAAGAAAATACTCAGACTGAAAATAAGTGACCTCATAAATTAATTTAAATCCACTCAAAAAGAGTAAAAGGCATTGAAATCGAAGGATTTTCTTAGATCACAGATGTTGAAATTAGAAATCAGTATCAGAAGGAAAATTGGAAAATGCACAAGTATGTGGAAATTAAACAAAACTGTCTGATATCAATTGTAATCGGAAATGGAAGAGTATCAGACAATAAAATTAATGAAGTAATGATACTTGCTACAAATGGATGAACCTTAAAAACTTGCTAAGTGAAATTATGTAGTCCTGAAAGAACACATATTCTCTGATTCCATTATATGTGCTATCCAGAACAGGCAAATCCCTAGAGAAAGAAAGTAGATTATAGTTGCCGGGTGATAAGGGAGGGGAGAATGGGGTGTGACAGCAAATGGGTATTGTGTTTCTTTCTGGCTTCATGAAATGATCTAAGATTAGATCGTGGTGATGTTTGCACAACTCAATGCTGTAAACAAATAATGTGTAAAGTTAAGTAGGGGAGTATTATGATATGTGACTAATATCATTAGAGCTGCTAAAATAAAGAAGGCCATAAAGAAGGATTCTCCCCTTTTTTTCTGCTACACTTCTCTAGTATTATCCACCACCCCCCCACCTGCAATATGCCTCCTTTGGGCTTACCTGGTGGCTCAGATGGTAAAGAATCTGCTTGCAGTACAGGAGACATGGATTCAATCCCTGAGTTGTGAAAATCTCCTGGAGCAGGGAATAGCTACTCACTCCAGTATTCTTGCTTGGGAGAATTCCATGGACAGAAGAGACTGGCAGACTATGGTCTATGGGGTTGCAAAGAATCAGACATGACTAAGTAACACACAAATGCATACACACTCACACATACATGTACACACACATGCACATGCCTCCTTTACAGCATGCTGTCTCTGAGCCGGAAAGTAATGTGCACAGACCTAAAACTTGTACATAGAGTACTTGTATTCATGGGGTACCTGGTATAGATTTCCAAATATTTACGGAGAACTTTCAAGTGCCACTATGGTACTAGATTTCAACTGTGAATATAAGAAAATAAGGAATTTTCACAAATGGTGTTATGCTGTGGCGTAGATCAGGATACGTGGGTGGAGCAGGCAGGAGAGCTGGGAAGGAGGAAGGGCAACAGCAACCTGTACTGAGTGCCAGCAAATTCCCACAGCATCTCAGGGCTGGTGACTTTGCATTACACCAACTACAGTGTGTTTTTGCTGCACCACCCAGTTCAGTTGTCTCTCAGTCATGTCTGACTCTTTGCGACTCCATGGACTGCAGCACGCCAGGCCTCCCTGTCCATCACCAACTTCCAGAACATACCCAAACCCATGTTCATTGAGTCGGTGATGCCATCCAACCATCTCATTGTTTGTCATCCCCTTCTCCTGCCCACAATCCCTCCCAGCATCAAAGTCTTTTCAAATGAATCAGCTCTTCAAATCAGGTGGCCAAAGTATTGGAGTTTCAGCTTCAACATCAGTCCTTCCAATGAACACCCAAGACTGATCTCCTTTTGGATGGACTGGTTGGATCTCCTTGCAGTCTAAGGGACTCTCAAGAGTCTTCTCCAACACCACAGTCCAAAAGCATCAATTCTTTGGTGCTCAGCTTTCTTTATAGTCCAACTCTCACATCCATACATGACCACTGGAAAACCATAGCCTTGACTAGATGGATCTTTGTTGACAAAGCACTGTCTCTGCTTTTTAATATACTGTCTAGGTTGGTCATAACTTTTCTTCCAAGGAGTAACCATCTTTTAACTTCATGGCTGCAGTCACTATCTGCAGTGATTTTGGAGCCCCCCAAAATAAAGTCTGACATTGTTTCCACTGTTTCCTCACTTATTTGCCATGAAGTGATGGGACCAGATGCCATGATTTTAGTTTTCTGAATGTTGAGCTTTAAGTCAACTTTTTCACTCTCCTCTTTCACTTTCATCAAGAGGCTCTTTAGTTCTTCACTTTCTACCATAAGGGTGGTGTCATCTGCATATCTGAGGTTATTGATATTTCTCCCAGCAATCTTGATTCCAGCTTCTGCTTCATCCAGCCCAGCATTTCTCCTGATGTACTCTGAGTGTAAGTTAAATAAGCATGGTGACAATATATAGCCTTGATGTACTCCTTTTCTTATTTGGAACCAGTCTGTTGTTCCATGTCCAGTTGTAACTATTGCTTCTTGACCTGAATACAGATTTCTCAAGAGAGAGGTGAGGTAGTCTGGTATTCCCATCTCTTTCAGAATTTTCCACAGTTTATTGTGATCCACACAGTCAAAGGCTTTAGCATAGACAATAAAGCATAAATAGATGTTTTTCTGGAACTCTTTTCCTTTTTGATGATCCAGCAGATGTTGGCAATTTGATCTCTGGTTCCTCTGCTTTTTCTAAAACCAGCTTGAACCTCTGGAAGTTCACAGTTCACATACTGCTGAAGCCTGGCTTGGAAATTTTTGAGCATTACTTTGCTAGCTTGTGAGATGAGTGTAATTGTGTGGTAGTTTGAGCATTCTTTTGCATTGCCTTTCTTTGGGACTGGAATGAAAACTGACCTTTTCCAGTGTTGTGGCCACTGCTGAGTTTTCCAAATTTGCTGGCATGTTGAGTGCAGCACTTTCACAGCACCATCTTTTAGCTGAAATAGCTAAACTGGAATCCCATCACCTCCACTAGCTTTGTTTGTAATGATGCTTCTTAAGGTCCCCTTGACTTCACATTCCAGAATGTCTGGCTCTAGGTGAGTGATCACTCCATTGTAATTATCTGGGTCACGAAAGATCTTTTTGTACAGTTCTTCTGTGTATTCCTGCCACATCTTATTAATATCCTCTGCTTCTGTTAGGTCTATACCATTTCTGTCCTTTATTGAGCCCATCTTTGCATGAAGTGTTCCCTTGGTATTTCTGATTTTCTTGAAGAGATCTCTACTCTTTTCCATTCTATTATTTTCCTCTATTTCTTTGCACTGATCACTGAGGAAGGCTTTCTTATCTCTCCTTGCTATTCTTTGGAACTCTGCCTTCAAATGGGTATATCTTTCATTTTCTCCTTTGCTTTTTGCTTTTCTTCTTTTCACTGCTATGTGTAAGGCCTCCTCAGACACCCATTTCGCTTTTTTGCATTTCTTTTTCTTGGGGATATCTTGCTCCCTGTCTCCTGTACAATGCCACAAACCTCTGTCCATAGTTCATCAGACACTCTGTCTATCAGATCTAGTCCCTTAAATCTGTTTCTCACTTCCATTGTATAATCATAAGGGATTTTATTTAGGGCATACCTGAATTGGAGAAGAAAATGGCAATCCACTCCAGTACTCTTCCATGGGTGGAGGGTAAGCTACAGTCCATGGGGTCGCAAAGAGTTGGACATGACCGAGTGACTTCATTTTCTTTCTTTCTATAGCTCCTTTTGGAGAAGGAAATGTCAACCCACTCCAGTGTTATTGCCTGGAGAATCGCATGTACAGAGGGGTGTAGTGGGTTACAGTCTATGGGGTTGCAAAGAGTTGGACGAGACTAAGCAACTAACACACACACATACATGTACCTGAGTGATCTAGTGGTTTTCCCCATTTTCTTCAGTTTAAGTCTGAATTTGGCAATAAGGAGTTCATGATCTGAGCCACAGTTCAGATTCAGTGATCCACTGAGATTCAGATCCACTGAGCCACTGATCACAGATCTGATCAATTCATGATCAGAGCCATATCTGCACCACCCAGCAATTTTCGAACTCTCAGTGGGCACTGACCAGGTTCGCACAGGTTTACCTCAGTTCTGACACTGTCAACCTGAGAGTGTCAGGTCCCACGGGCAAAGAACTCAGTTCCACAAGATGCCCCCACTTCAGATGCCAACTGCAGGTCCAGGTTGTCACCTGTGCCTCTGACCAACTGGCTACAAATCAGGAGTTTTCATAACCCCTCCTTGGGTCCCACTAATTTTCTAGAACTGCTCACAGAACTCAGGAAACCAGTTAGTTACCCATTTACTGTCAAGGAACACAGGAGATGCGGGTCTCGTCTCTGAGTGAGGAAGATCCCCTGAAGGAGGAAACGGCAACCCACTCCAGTGTTCTTGCCTGGGAAATCCTGTGAACAGAGGAGCTTGGAGTGCTGTGGTACATGAGGTTGCAGAGTCGGACATGACTTAGTGACTAAATAACAACATAGACTGAAAACTGACATTTTATTATGTGGGATTTTCTACGTGGATTTGAAGCATGTTAGCTTTTCACGTTCTTGAGGTACCTAGTCATAAGGTAAAATTTGGTGGATAAAAGTCCTAAGTGTATACAAAGAGCTTTAGAAAACTAGCTAACTGGAAACAAACTCCCACATGTTTGTACTGACAGATGGGAAATGTTGGAAGAAACTTTAAATTGGCTTTCATGATAGTACCTGCCATCAGCAAAAGGTGGAATTCTAAGTACATCTGTCCTGATTAAAACCCTTTACTGTCCCTGTTGGGTGAAAGTGGGTTTTACCTTTTAATGGATCTCTTGAGGACAGTTAGGTTGTGTGTGTTACCTCAACCATTAATTTACAGACATAATTCAAAATGTAATGCTAAAAAGTTGCATTAAATGTTCCCTTGGTATGTCTAATTTTCTTGAAGAGATCTCTAGTCTTTCCCATTCTGTTCTTTTCCTCTATTTCTTTGCATTGATCACTGAAGAAGGCTTTCTATCTCTTCTTGCTATTCTTTGGAACTCTGCATTCAGATGCTTATATCTTTTTCTCCTTTCTTTTGCCTCTTTTCTTTTCACAGCTATTTGTAAGGCCTCCCCAGACAGCCATTTTGCTTTTTTGCATTTCTTTTCCATGGGGATGGTCTTGATCCCTGTCTCCCATACAATGTCATGAACTTCATTCCATAATTCATCAGGCACTCTATCTATCATATCTAGACCCTTAAATCTATTTCTCACTTCCACTGTATAATCATAAGGGATTTGATTTAGGTCATACCTGAATGGTCTAGTGGTTTTCCCCACTTTCTTCAATTTAAGTCTGAATTTGGTAATAAGGAGTTCATGATCTGAGCCACAGTCAGCTCCTGGTCTTGTTTTTGTTGACTGTATAGAGCTTCTCCATCTTTGGCTGCAGAGAATATAATCAATCTGATTTCGGTGTTGACCATCTGGTGATGTCTATGTGTAGAGTCTTCTCTTGTGTTGTTGGAAGAGGGTGTTTGCTATGATCAGTGCATTTTCTTGGCAAAACTCTATTAGTCTTTGCCCTGCTTCATTCTGCATTCCAAGGCCAAATTTTCCTGTTACTCCAGGTGTTTCTTGACTTATGGGATTTCTCTGGAAGGAATGATGCTAAAGCTGAAACTCCAGTACTTTGGCCACTTCATGTGATGAGTTGACTCATTGGAAAAGACTTTGATGCTAGGAGGGATTGGGGGCAGTGGAGAAGGGGACGACCGAGGATGAGATGGCTGGATGGCATCACATACATGATGGACATGAGTCTGAGTGAACTCCAAGAGCGTGACAGGAGGCCTGCCGATTCATGAGGTCGCAAAGAGTCGGACACCACTGAGTGACTGAACTGAACTGAATGCTAAAAAGTTATTCTTATAAATAAAAACTCCACAGAAATGCTCAAATCAGCTTTTTGTGGATCAACCAGTAGTATTTATTAATATATTATGATTTCTTATATTTGAGCACAAGTACGTACAGACTTTGGAAACATGAAAGCAGAGTATTATTTCTGCAGGAATATCTTATCCTTATCTACATTTTACATGCTCAAAATCCCTCAAGTCAGTTCAGTCACAGTCGTGTCCGACTCTTCAGACAGGCTTCCCTGTTCCTCACCAACTCCTAGAGCTTCCTCAAACTCATGTCCATTGAGTTGGTGATGTCATTCAACCATCTCATCCTCTGTCGTCCCCTTCTCCTCCAGCCTTCAATCTTTCCCAGCATTAGGGTCTTTTCCAATGAATCAGCTCTTTACATCAGGTGGCCAAAGTATTGGAGCTTCATCTTCAGCATCAGTCCTTCCAGTGAATATTCAGGATCCCTGCTAGCCACTATATGCTTTTGTGTGTGCATGTACCATTACTACATTTTTATGGAGATCAAGGAGAATGCATGAAGGTCTTTTCATCCTAAGGTGAGGAAATTGGAAATCGCTTCTCTATGGGCTCTATGTTGAAGAGAGGGAGTGTTGGTTAACAAATTGGTGAAATGTCAACTGAACCATCATACTGCTGTTGAGAATAACTGAATTCTTATACATGTGAGAGGGGAAGTTCCCCTTCTGTATCCTTCTCACCTCTCTAGGTGAGAAGTCTTCTTGTCCCCCAGGATACTCATTATACTATCTGCAGTTTACTCCATCTTACTACATGCTTTAAATTGTCATGAATATGTGGATGGATAGAGATATAGATATTTCCATATACATAGAAGTAAGCATATGCATATACACATACTATTATTTTTCATGATATGCTTTGTTTAAATGGTATAAATGAGACATTAAAAAGAAATTCTTTTCTACTGTTCATCAAATATTAAGTATAATTTTCAAGATCATATTTCTTACTAAGGAACATTATAAAGAGCTATGTATTAGATTAAGATAATGTAATGAAATAAACATTATTTTAAAGTCAAAAACTGCTAAAGCTTATCTAATCCCCTCATTTTAAATTATAATACCAATTTTTTTCCCCTCTGAACCTAGAGAATGCCTCATTGCAATAAGATAAAAGATGATAGGGATTGTGATGGAAATGTCAGGAGTGTAAGACATTAAGTGGGTTAGAGGAGAAATCAAAGGTAGTTTATTAAAGATCACAATGGACACTTCTTGATTTCATATATTAATAGGTCATCTCAGATCTTAAGAAACAGCTTAGGACACTTTTTAAAAATTTGCCTCAAAGCCTTGCAGATCTTTTAAGTAGTAGATGTCAGTGTTAGAGAAAAATATAGTAATTGCTTAACAATTTAAATATTTAAATATGAATATTGAGGTCTGATAGTAAGATGATTTGTCTGTGGCTTTTATTTTAAGATGAGTAAATTGGTAGATTGAGAAATACCAATTGAATGGGAGATATGAATGAAAAAAGGAGAAAGAGAAATGATTGATGAGATTTCAAAATTTAGAGTAGAAAAATCTCAAAGTCTGATGAGTTCAATTTTGAAGTAAGCAAAGTGACTCAATTATAGTGTAAAACAGGAAATTAAGACAGAAAGGCCCAGAGGGAGGGGATGGGAAGGGAGGAGGGAAGGGGGTTCAGAATGGGGAACACATGTATACCCATGGCGGATTCATGTCAATGTATGGCAAAAACCAATACAATGTTGTAAAGTAATTATCTTCCAATTAAAATAAATAAATTTATATTAAAAAGGAAGAATGGATGCAGCTCTCTATATATTTGTTGGATTTGGAGTAAATATTATTTTTACATGACTTTTTTTAAAGGAAAATTTTATATAAGGTTATTTCCTGAGAGTAAATCTGGCCACAGGGTTATAACTCTATGAAGAATGGAGTAATTGCAAAATACATCTGCTGAGGACTGGAGACAGTGTTTACGTAGAAGGATTGGCGGGCAGAGTTGAGAACCCAGTTGAGTTTGGAAACCCAAAAATAATAGTGGCATCAGCTGTGCAGCTGTGTGGTTTTCTCTAGTAGCTCTCAGCAGTTGAGGGATCTTGCACAGTTAATGCAGCTAAGTTTCCCCCTCATATAACACAGACACACTATCTGGTCAGTATCCAAGAATTTTTAAAAAGTGTCCTAAACTGTTTCTTAAGATCTGAGATGACCTATTAATATATGAAATCAAGAAGTGTCCATTGTGATCTTTAATAAACTATCTTTTATTTCTCCTCTAACCCACTCAATGTCTTACACTCCTGACATTTCCATCCAATCCCTATCATCTTTTATCTTATTGCAATGAGGCATTCTCTAGGTTCAGAGGGAAAATGTTCAAGATACTGACAAATGCTACAAAAATATTCAGGATACTGACAAAATAGACACTGTTATCTGTGCTCAGGACAGGATGACTCTAGAACACTTTCCGCTGTGTCCTTGAAGTCTACAGGCTGTCCTGTGCACTCCGACATCACTGACTGTTTCACAGCAGACCCTCGCTTATCCCTGCTGCTAGAAGGTCTTTTATTTATCTCATTAGTTTATGATCAAGGTGGGTGCATGCATGCTAAATCGTTAAGTTGGGTCTCACTCTTTGTGACCCTATGATTTGTAGCCCACCAGGCTTCTCTATCAGTGGGATTCTCTAGACAGAATATTAGAATTGCCATTTCCTCCTCCAGGGGAATCTCCCTGATCCAGGGACTGAACATGAGTCTCTAAGTCTCCCGCATTGGCAGGTAGGTTTTTCACCACTAGTGCTACCTGGGAAGCCTGATGATTGAGATACTTCTACCAAGAGTTTTAAAGTTTTTCTAGATGTAAATGCCCATTCCTTTAAGCTTAAGTATTTTCTGAGTTTCATTGAGTCTGCAAGTTTCACACTGACAGGAAAAATATGTCAACTCAAATTTTAAGAGAAAAAAGGCCTTAGAAATTCAGAAGAGTAACCCAATACTGGGAAATATGTATCATTCAATTTAATGTTCAAATTCACATTTTTTTTTGGTTTTCCAATTTAGAAAACAAGCCACTTAGCCCTTTCATTGATTTCATCTTATTTCCTGAAATTTACTCATAAACTAAGTGAAATAGAAGGATGTAGTTACTGTTTTACAACAACTGTTTTATTTCCTCCAGGTGATAAGCTTTTTCAAGGGAGTAAAAGAATGCCAAATTACCTGCAGTGTTAAAAATCTTGCTGCTCATTGCTCTTGTATAAATATACCAAGGTGAGCCAGTAAAGGGAAGCCGGGTGTTTTCTCTTCCCTCCCCAACGTTTGATGGGACATTCTCTAAAGGAAGAGCTCTTCCTTCTCATGTCGTCATCCTCTCCTGTTCCCTCAGTTCTAATTTTATCCACAAGCCTCACCTTGAGTGTTGGAGAGAATTATTTTGTTACTCTAAAGCTTGGAAATAAGGGACAGCTTAAAATATAGAATATACTTTCTAGAACAATAAAGTCCCTATAAATAAATAGACCACAATATTTCTTAAAATACTCACCATTCCAAAAGTACAGTTATCTGAAGAAAGGACGTAGTGGCAATCACAATGTTTTTTAAAATTTGCCCCCTTGATCTACTGCAATGCTTTCAGTACTCAGCACTACTAGAAGAGTCATAGTTTTAATAACCAGCATTTCTCATAACCCTTGAATTTTTAATATCTAGCACTTTGATATTTGTAGAGACTTACAAATGTTTCTTTCTGATCTGAATTTGAAGGTGGAAATCAGTATTGTATACTTTTAGGCAATGCTAAAATAATTTTATTTATTATAATTTATCCAATACATGTGTAATGTGTGGCACATCTGAAATATAATTAGCCTTCTCAAATGATGGAACCTAGTAAGTAGCTCACTAGAATGCATGCTCCAAAAGAACTAGAATGCCTTATTTTCCTATTTGTTCCCTGCTATATCCCCAGTGCCCAGATCAGTTCCTGCCTCCATAAATGCTGTTGAATTGATCAATTAATTATAGCTGCTGTTTCCATCTAATCACTCTTTGCTATAAGACAAGTAAAACCATCGCCTGATGTGGCTGGGAGAAAGTCTGCTTGTTCATTTAACGTTTTTTTTTTTTTTTTCCTTTCCATTCAGTGCTGACCATAACAGCTAGTGCTGTGCCAAGCTGTCCAGATGTCCTCTTTTCATAGTTCAGGCTCCAAGATCTGCTTCTGTTCTTTCCTTTTGCCATTTGTGCTGAAGTGATTCATTGCTTCGACCCAGGCTTTTAATATCTACAGCAGAGACTTCAACCTTTCTCTGAATGCCATTTTCCCAGTTCAAATTTTAAGCCCACGTGCCATCAACTATATTCCTAAAAATCTATCAATTCCAATTCTTCCGAGTTTTTAAATAACAGAAATGCTTCAAGAGTTCTTGTGCACTCAGAAAATGCCTGTCCATTCCTGTTATCCTGAAATGCCTTTCTCTTTGTCATGATGTATTTTAGCTCTGCACATCTTTATCCCTTCAAAAGCCTATTCGTCTGACATCACGGGGAACTTAATATTTTTGTGAAAGGAAAGAAACTTCAGTGTTGAGCCTGACCTGAGAAACACTAGCCCATAATGCAGATATCACAGCCTCTGTTACTTCCCATAAACAATATCAAATGTTCACCTTGGCTCCAATACACCAAGCTTTTACGCTTTCCTGTCCCTTGTGTTGCATAAATGCATGAAAGACTAGAGCTTGTGTTTTATAAATGTAGTTGGAAATAACTGCACTCTGCTTCTCATTTAATGTACTTCATTCCATTCCTGTTAGTCTGCTGTGGATTTGGAAAAGAGGTTCTCCTTCTTGTTGGTGGCATACACACAAGTTTATTTTAGCTGATTGAAGGAAACGATTCCACCATGTCTGAACTTTTGGCCCTTTGAAGGCATTGGAGTATAGTTGCAAAGTGGCACAGTTGTCTTTCTAGATAGCTTATCACCTAATTTTGGGCTTCCCTTATGACTAAGCTGGTAAAGAATCCACCTACAATGTGGGAGACCTGAGTTTGATCCCTGGGTTAGGAAGATCCCCTGGAGAAGGGAAAGGCTACACACTCCAGTATTCTGGCCTGGAGAATTTCATGGACTGTATAGTCCAAGGGGTTGCAAAGAGTTGGACATGACTAAGCAAATTTCACTTTCACCTTCTCTCACCTAATTTAGTCCATACCCTGGCTCACCATCACTCCTGTGGCACCAGTGGTCTTAGGGCTTTGTGGACCATTAACTCCTCTCTGCACACAGGACAGGTCTCTTTGTGAGTATTCAGAGCACAGTGTGAGTGAGAGAGCCACAAACCCAGGGGAGGTCTACTGGCCTAAGTTGTGAAGGGATTATAGCTTGTGGAGGATGGAGTAGAGTCCCTCTCTGTCCAGAGGCAATGCAGGTGCCAAGACAGGTGCTTGTGCAAGGTTATACAGTCATTTGCAGCAAAAGGTATGGTTTAAAAGTCATTTCACAAATACCAGTTTATTTGCTTTATATACCTCCCATGTGAAGAAAGCAGGGGCCTGAACTCCACTGTGTAGATAAGGACACTCAGCTCAGGGAACTGAGTGCTTGCCAGAGGTGACACAGGCAGTGAAGCCGCGGTTCAGGCCGAGGATGGAGGTTTGGGCTCCAGGACCAAGGCTCCTTCCAGTTGGTCCCTCCTTGCTTATCGTGCTTATCATGTGTTCATCACCTCCAACTCTAGACATGTTAGTATATTGAAAGATTCTTTTACTGAATAATACTCTGGAAACTATGAAGAAACAGAGGGGCAAACTGAAGTGCTGAGATTAAATCATTTAAGAAAGTGATGCATCAAAACAATTGGTGTTTTCTAAAAGATCTGAATTCAGATATTTTCATCCTCATATAGATACTGGAATGCAAGGCCATTGCCGTTTAGCCATCAGGACATTCTACTGTATTTATTTTTTCCTCTTTTTCTTTGTATTGTCTTTTCACCTATAATGAAACCTTCTAGAAGACATGGATGACATCCTTTAGTTGTATATATTACTGATGGTTCATACTTGGCATATAGTGTGACTAAAAGTAAGTTATTGATGATGAAATTTTTTTCTGAAGGTTTTCTATATCCCCGTCACACATATTAATGTTTGTTAGTTAAAATATAATTGACTGAGGAGGTTTAACTGTTGGGGATTGATGTAAAAACAGCCAAAAATTTAAAATGTGAAAAGAGTACATCTGACTAAAAACCCTTTGAATTGTTAAAGAAATAGAAGGCATGACTTTGAAAATTTAGTATTGATTATTTCTCACTATGGTGATTGGAATATTTTAAACTAAAAACATGCAATATTTTATAATATGCACAGGCATTTAAGTTCAACAATAAAAAATCATGAACATAATGTTAATATGTACACTGTATCCCTATGTTCTGTAAAGAAATGTAAGAGTATTGGGGGATGCTCAGGTTGCTGTGAACCCTGTTCAGGTTTCCATTCTTAAAATTGTTAAAGAGATCACACACGATACCGCCTCCAAATTTTGTAGATATGAGCATTGTTCATAATAATATCACAATAAGAACTATCCTATGACTTAGAAATTCCACTACTGCATGTATACCCAAGGGGAATGAAAATGTATATTCAGACAAATCCTGTACAAAACATTTGTAGTAGCATTATTTACAATGTGACTTCTCTGATGGCTCAGACAGTAACGAATCTGCCAGCAACGCAGGAGACTCAGGTTTATAATGACCAAAGGGTGGGGAACAAACCAAACTTTCATTAACAGGCTAATGGATAAGGAAACTCACATAAATAAAGATACACTGAACAGCCATAGGGGCTTCCCTGATAGCTCAGTTTGTAAAGACTCTGCCTGCAGTGCAGGACACCCTGGTTCGATTCCTGGGTTGGGAAGACCCGCTGGAGAAGGGATAGGCTACCCACTCCAGTATTCTTGGGCTTCCCTGTGACTCAGCTGGTAAAGAATCTGCTTGCAATGTGGGAGACCTGGGCTTGATCCCTGGGTTGGGAAGATCCTCTGGAGAAGGAAAAGTCTTCCCATTCCAGTATTCTGGCCTGGAGAATTCCATGGACTATATAGCCCATGGGGTTGCAAAGAGTCGGACACTACCATAAGCAGCAATGGTATACTGATCCTGCTACCACTCAACAAACCTGATGTTGGCTACATGGAGGAAGCTGTTCTGCAAAACCATCTATTGCATGATTCCATTTGTATGAGACACCTAGAACAGGCAAGCCTATAAAAGCAGAATGTAGGACTTGTGTTTTCCAGGGGCTAGTGGGAGGTGGAGATGTGAGTTACTGCTTACTAGGTACAAAGGTTTCTTTGGGTGATGAAAGCATTCTACTAGACTACGATGATGGTTGCACAAGTGTACAAACAGACTAAAACCACTGCATTGCACACTCTTAAAAGGGGAACTTAATGGTATATCAATTATATCTCAATAAGGTAGTTACGTGAAAAGTGTCATGGCATTTTGTCTTTGTTTAAGATAAAGGAAATTATTTCTTCTTACTGCATAAAATATTATCGTTAGCTACTAAAAATTAAATATTAATGCTTCCTGCCAAAGACAATTGCATTGATCTCATGGGAAAAACAAATGCTTTGGAAAAGTCTTCTTGAAATCTAGCAGCAATTACCATTTTTTGCATTAAGTACTAGTGCTAAACAATTTTTATTTAATTTAAAATAAAAATTTAAGTTCAAGGATAAAATAATGGATTTCAAAATTTTGATGTAATTACCTTGGAAAGATTTGTCTTAATTTAGTTAAAAGCAAGATTGTTGTGTAAAATTTACTTTTTCCTTTTAAGAGAAAATTTAATTTAGAAGAGAGATTGTTTTATTGTTGAATTACTTGATATTTCCCTTTTTCCCCTGCAAGAGGAGCTATCCTTGCATGTATTAGAACAGTGTGCTCATACCTCTAGGGGAGATTAAAAATGATTTGGTCATTTTAAATCTTTCTGGAAAATGCCCAAATGAAAATCGCTTGCTCACTTGGCACTCTCAGTGAGAATTAAATCATGGGTCCAGGTGTCTCCATCCTGTCTCGTGTCTGGTTCTGGTCCAGAAGAGTAGGGGGATGTGAACTTCACTGCAGTTGACCCAGGGTTATTGCCCCAGGTAGAAGACATTGCCAGAGATCCAAAATTATTTAGAACTTTTATTCCTGTTTGATTTTCACATTTACAGAAGGCTACACATTATGGTAGTGGTTAGCGACATGTATATTGGGATCATGTAGTCCCAAGGACATTATTTAACATCCTTTAACTTGAATCTCTGTGTTTTATTAGAGTAATGTGCATTTGCCATTAATGATTTTGATGATACACACAAAGCCTTAGTACAACAATGTAAGTGGTTGTAATAGTGATAACACAACTGCTTAAATTCTACCCTTTCTTCTGCCCCAAGGATTTATCTTGTTAGGTCAGCAGACATCATATAAATTGGGAATTCTAAGCTCCAAAGGATTTAATTCTGGAATTCCTAGTAAATTTGGGGAAATAGTCACTTAAAATATTTGTAACAAAGGCTGTTGGCTTCCTCAGTCTCAGTAGGGTGACAGTGGTGAGCCATGGTTACTGGGAATGGGAATTAAGATTTCTGTCAGGATCCATAGGATCTATGTGTAGTGTAATTCTTCCTGGATACTGGGTTTGCCCTTCCCTTATTCAGCTCCTACCTCCCACCCTCCCTCACCTCCCACCCCCACCCCCACCCCATAGCACAGCCCAGTTACTTTTGGTAATGTTGACTCCTTTATGACTGTAGCAAGGGGTGAATCTCTCAGTCCCACATCCCATCTACAGGCAGTACTAACTGTTGCAGTGATTGGCATGTGACTTCATCTGGTCTGATGTTGTACATGTAGAGATGTCAGGATTGATGCTTTCCAACTGTGGTGCTGGAGAAGACTCTTGAGAGTCCCATGGATAGCGAGAAGATCAAATCAGTCAATCCTAAAGGAAATCAATCCTGAATATTCATTGGAAGGTCTGATGCTGAAGCTCCAATACTTTGGCCACCTGATGCGAAGTCAACTCGTTGGAAAAGACCCTGATGCTGGGGAAAATTGAGAGCAGGAGGAGAAGGAGGTGACAGAGGATGAGATGGCTGGATGACATCACCGACTCAATGGACATGAGTTTGAGCAAACTGTAGAAGATGGTGAAGGACAGAGAAGCTTGGCATGCTGCAGTCCATGGAGTGACAAAGAGTTGGACATGACTTAGTGACGGAACAACAACTTCTCAGTCTCCTGAAATAACTTTCAGAAGAAATCCTCCATCCCTAGCAGTAGGT
Source organism: Nanger dama (assembly GCA_917880005.1). Taxonomy (NCBI): domain Eukaryota; kingdom Metazoa; phylum Chordata; class Mammalia; order Artiodactyla; family Bovidae; genus Nanger; species Nanger dama. The sequence continues at coordinate 5,314,764 of CAKJTW010000075.1, forward strand.
GATGAAAAGCAAGTATCACTTTAGGTGTTCTGAACTAAAGTGGAGCTGGTGTTGGAATAAATCCAATGTCACAGGAGCAAAGCAGAGGAAGTGAACTGGAGTCTAAATAACTGGAGTCTTTATGATGTTATTGCACTGCTGACTTAAACCATGCACAAAGCTGCCTGCTCATTGGCTCTCTGTTTATCTGAGCTAACAAATCCCCTTTATTACATGAACCAGACTGAATTATATTTTATTTTATATTTTATAATTATATTTATATATATTTATATATTATTATATTTATATATTTATTTTTTATTTTATAATTATATTTTATTATATTTTGTTTCTGGCAACAGAAAATACACTAAAATGCCAGTTAGAGTCATATATGTATTTTCTATTGTTTCTGATACTAATAATCCAAAAGATATAGCCTGGTAAGTGTCTAAAATTTATTTATTCATACTGTTAATCATAATTATTAAACATACTCTAAAACATAAAAGGGGCTTCCCTGAAAACTCAGCTGGTAAAGGATCTGCCTGCAATGCAGGAGACCTTGGTTCAATTCCTGGGTCGGGAAGATCCACTGGTAAAGGGATAGGCTACCCACTCCAGTATTCTTGGGCTTCCCTGGTGGCTCAGCTGATAAAGAATCCTTCAATGTGGGAGACCTGGGTTTGATTCCTGGGTTAGGAAGACCCCCTGGAGAAGGGAAAGACTACCCACTCCAGTATTCTGGCCTGGAGAATTCTATGGAACATATAGCCCATGGGGTCACAAAGAGTTGGACATGACTGAGCAACTTTCACTTTCACTTCACAAAACATAAAAGTAAAGTTTACGTTCTAAACTAGGGAAGAGAGAAAACATAGCTCATGGCTTACGTGTTATTATGAATGTTAAAGAAATAAAAATAAAGTCATTCCAAGGATGATAAGAATGGACAATGGTTAGTAAGAGACGATATATTTTGCCACAACAACTTGTTGTATTGTTGTTTGGTTGCTAGGTTGTGTCTTATTCTTTGTGACCCCATGGACTGCAGTACACCAGGCTTTCCTGTCCACTATCTCTCAGAGTTTGCTCAAAGTATTGGAGCTTCAGCTTTAGCATCAGTCCTTCCAATGAATATTCAGGATTGATTTCCTTTAGGATTGACTGGTTTGATCTCCTTGCTGTCCAAAGGACTCTCAAGAATCTTCTCCAGCACCACAGTTAGGAAGGATCAGTTCTTTGGTGCTCAGCCTTCTTTATGGTTCAACTCTCAGATCCATACATGACTAGTGTAAAAACCACAGCTTTGGCTATTAATACATGGACCTTTGTCAGGAAAGTGCTATTTCAGCTTTTTGCTACACTGTCTAGTATTGTCATAGCTTTCCTTCCAGGAAGCAAGCTTCTTATTTCACGGCTGCAGTCATCATCCACAGTGATATCAGAGCCCAGGAAAAGAAAATCTGTCACTGCTTCTACCTTTTCCCCTTCTATTTGCCAGTGATTTCGCCTTCTATCCCAGTGATGGGATTGGATATCATGATCTTATTTTTTTGATTGTTGAGTTTAAAACCATTTTTTTCACTCTCCTCTTTCATCCTCTTCAAGAGGCAGAAGTATATTATGTGCATATCCTCTGGATCCTGACAGAAATCTTAATTCTCAGTAACCATGACTCACAAGAGTCTTTTCCAGCACCACAGTTTGAAAGCATCAATTCTTTGGTGCTTTAACCTTCAGGATGAGGCTGAATATAATGGTCTGGACAAAAATCAGGTATAAATATTGTTTCTCTTTAATGGTACTTTGGTCCTATGAAAATTCAAACATATTTATCTTATTTTCCTGGGAAAATTACAAAGAGGAAAAACAAAGATATATCAGGGTTTTTGTAGGTACCCATGCTGAGGGAGGGCAGACATGGCACCTGGAAAGTTTATTCTGTGAACAATTTCCAGAATTACAATGTAAGGACCCCAATGAACTCAGGTTTCCTCTAGAGCAACAGATATGACAAAACAAAATCAACCCTTTCAGAACTTTGATAGTTAACCAAGGCTACAGAATGAACTGGTCTTCTGTCAGAGAGAATATACTGACAGTAGGCTCTGTGTTGTCTTAACTTAGAGCTGTTCCCACTCTCCCTGCACACCACACATGCCAGCTCAGTGACACAGCTGCTGAAAGGCAGGATCACCATAGACAGTGGAGATATGTGAGCACGTGTAGAGTTCCACTATAGCTCTGTCTACAGAGCACAGTCTATGGTGGTCCAAATTGGCAGCTCCCTGGGAAATCTCAGAGGGTAGTGGCTGTTTCATTTGACTCAGTGCTCATCTTGGGGTGAAGGCAAAGTAAAAGGCCTATCCCCTTTATTATGGAAACAATAGAAAACATCTGATAATACTGTGAGTACTTAGGTTGCAATTTCCACTGGGGAAAACATGATAGCGATCACAAAAGCTCTACATATTCCTGTGTACCTAAAAGGATGAGTGAATGTGCAGAAAAGATCTAACAAAGGAGATGGCGCCAATCACTGACCTTGGGCTGACCTCAGGCTAACCTCAGGGCTCTGTACAAGCAGAAAGTAAGTGGGTCTGGCTATCTTGTAAGCTGGCTGAAGTTGGGAGGTATGCCCTCATGCACAGACTCCTTTGCCTAGGGATGCAGGATCTATATCAGCACTTAAGGAAATTTAACCAGTCACAGGCTCACCAGTAAATTGTAATGACTAAGGTGTGCCTCCTAGGAAACCAGACTTTAAAGTGGTAACAAGAACTTAAAAGACAATGTTAGAAAAAAGTTCAGTGGCCACAAACTTCAGGAAATAGATTCAAAATTTTTTCCAAGAAGTTTGTTAAATAAGAACAACAAGAATATCAGCTTCAAGAGACTTTGGTGAGAGGGTAGGAAGAATGTGACATTAAATAAATTATAATATAGTATCCAATTTTCAATGAAAGAAAACTATGAGACATGGAAAAAAAACCCCAGAATATTACGATGTATACACAAGGGGAAGAAAGGAGATAACAAATGCTGTGAAGGCTCCCAGACTTGAGACTTGGAAGGAAGAGACTTGAAATCAACCCTAATATGTCTAAAAGACAAAAGGAGGCCGTGCATAAAATAATTAAAGTATAAAGCAAATCTCACTTAAAAATACCAATAAATACAAAAAGACCTGAAGTTCCAGTGTTATAACGTAAAATAATTGAAATCAAAATTTTACTGGAGGGCTTCGACAGCAGATATGAGCCAGCAGAAGAAACAGTCAAGGGACTTAAAGATAGGTAATACAGATAATGCAGCTTGAAAAACAGAAAGAAAAAGCAATGAATGCAAATGAACAGAACTTCAGCAACATGTGGGACACTATGAAGCTTACATGTTTAAAATACAGCAAGGTAAATACACAGAGAGAAAAACAAAGGTAAAAAAATATTAGCTTCACCTTTAAGATACTCAACCATCTCCAAGTGGAATAAACTCAAAAGGACCTGTCCCTTGACACGTAGAAATGAGTTATGTACAAGGGCACTTAAGATCAATGGCTAACTTCTCATCAGAAACCATGGAAGCCAGAAGACATGAGTAAACATTTTCAGAGTGCTGGAAGAAAAATAATATTGTTTAAGAGTTCTATATGCAGGTAAACTTATCTTCAATAAAAAAGGAAAAATTAAAACACTTGCAGGGAAAAAAAAACCACTAACAGCTTAGCAGGCATGCTCTTAAGATATATTAAAGTGAACCTTCAGGGTAAAATGAAAGGGCAGTAAATAGTTTCTTAAATACAAAGAGATAAAACAAACAAACAAAAAAAACAATGTACTGATATTATAAGAAGCATTGTAAATGTGCTTTTGGTTATTATTTTTCTTTGTCCTGTCTGTTTTAAATATAACTACATAAAGCAGTAAGTATAAAACAGTTTGATGACCTTGTAATGCATAATAATGTAATTTGTATGATAATAATGATAAATACAAACGAGTGGGGAAGAAACAGAGGTGTATGAGAGCAAAGATTTTGTATATTGTTTAAATTAAATTATTATTAGAACTAGATTGTTTTAAATTGAAATGTTAATTGTCATCTCCAGGGCACCTAGTAAGAATATAACTGAAAAAGAGCACACTGAAACGAGTTTAAAAAGTATACCAGAGTAGATCTACTTGAAAAGCTGAAAAGGCAGAAGCGGATGAGTAAAAAAAAGGAGACAAAGGACATGTGGAAAACAAAAGGCAAAATGACAGATACAAATACTACCTTAGTATGCAAAAATACTATGTAATAAATAGTATTATTTGTTATACTATAAATAATACTATATACTGCTGCTAAGTCACTTCAGTCATGTCTGACTCTGTGCGACCCCATAGCCAGGCTCCGCCGTTCCTGGGATTCTCCAGGCAAGAACACTGGAGTGGGTTGCCATTTCCTTCTCCAATGCATGAAAGAGAAAAGTGAAAGAGAAGTCACTCAGTCGTGTCCGACTCAGCGACCCCATGGACTGCAGCCTACCAGGCTCCTCCTCTGTCCATGGATTTTCCAGGCAAGAGTACTGGAGTGGGGTGCCACTGCCTTCTCCGAATACTATATGCTAATACTATACTATACAAATACTATATATTAATATACTAATAAAAACTATGTACTAATACTATAAATACTATACACTAATAAAATTTGAATGACTAAAACCTCAATCAAAAGGCAAAGATTAGCAAAATGGATGAGAAATAAATGTAATTCAACAGTATGCTGTTTATAGCAGAAACAATTGCCATTTTAAAGAGACAAATAAGTTGAAAAATAAGATGTTGGAAAAGTACACAATACAAAATTGATTACTATGGGGCTGGGAGAACAATACTAAACCAGAAAAATTAATTTTAAGACAAAGTTGTTACTGAGACAAAGACAAACTTTATAATGATAGGAGTGTTAATTAATGAGAGATATATATGTTTATAAACATAGATGCACCTAATGCTTTATCCTCAAAATACATTAAGCAAAAACTGACAGAACTAAAGAGAGATATAAGTCAACAATTTAGTTGGGGATTCAAGAATGGATTTTCAATAATGGATAAAACAACTAGACAGATGATCAATGAGAAAATAGAAGATTTGAACAATGTCATAAAACAACTAGGCTTAGGAGACACCTATAGAACACAACACTTAACAGAAAAAAAATTTTTTTCTCCTGTACACGGGAGATACTGAAAAACACAAAACTGAAAGAAATTAAAGTACTTTAAAATAAATAGACAACCAGTTTTCATCAATCATAAGACTGAACTTTACCAAGACTGCAGTACTCCTTGCACTAATCTACAGATTCATTGTAACCTTATAAAAATGCTAGCAAGGTTTTTACAGAAACTGCAAGCTGCTCGTAAAATTCATATGAAGAGCCAATGACTCATAACAGTCAAAATAATTTTAAGAAAGGATATTGTTGGAGTCGTCACCCTTCCTGCTTTCAAAATGTACTGCATAGCTACGGTAATAAAGACGTTGAAATACTGGCATAAGGCTAGACACATAGATTGAGAGGATATAGTTGAGAGTTCAGAAGTAAACCTTCACATTTATGCTAAATTGATTTATAATGGCGGTGTCAAGTTCATTCAGTGGAGAGAGAAGGATCTTGTTAATAAACGGTTCTGGCACAACTGGATATCCACACGCTTAGGATGAATTTGAACCTCTGCCTCTTGAATACTCAGAAATCAGCTCAAAACGGTCTAGAGCTCAGTTCACTTCAGTTCAGTCGCTCAGTCGTGTCTGACTCTTTGCGACCCCATGAACTGCAGCACGCCAGGCCTCCCTGCTCATCACCATCTCCTGGAGTTCACTTAGACTCACATCCATCGTGTCCATGATGCCATCCGGCCATCTCATCCTTGGTCGTCCCCTTCTTCTCCTGCCCCTAATCCCTCCCAGCATCAGAGTCTTTTCAAGTGAGTCAACTCTTCTCATGAGGTGGCCAAAGTACTGGAGTTTCAGCTTTAGCATCATTCCTTCCAAAGAAATCCCAGGGTTGATCTCCTTCAGAATGGACTGGTTGGATCTCCTTGCAGTCCAAGAGACTCTCAAGAGTCTTCTCCAACAACACAGTTCAAATGCATCAATTCTTCGGCACTCAGCCTTCTTCACAGTCCAACTCTCACATCCATACATGACCACAGGAAAAACCATAGCCTTGACTAGACGGACCTTAGTTGGCAAAGTAATGTCTCTGCTTTTCAATATGCTCTCTAGGTTGGTCATAACTTTTCTTCCAAGGAGTAAGCGTCTTCTAATTTCATGGCTGCAATCACCATCTGCATTGATTTTAGAGCTCCCCAAATGAAGTCTGACATTGTTTCCACTGTTTCCCTATCTACTTCCCATGAAATGATGGGACCAGATGCCATGATCTTCGTTTTCTGAATGTTGAGCTTTAGGCCAACTTTTTCGCTCTCCTCTTTCACCTTCATCAAGAGGCTTTTAGCTCCTCCTCACTTTCTGCCATAAGGGTGGTGTCATCTGCATATCTGAGGTTATTGATATTTCTCCTGGCAATGTTGATTCCAGCTTGTGTTTCTTCCAGTCCAGCGTTTCTCATGATGTACTCTGCATATAAGTTAAATAAGCAGGATGACAGTAACAGCCTTGACATACTCTTTTTCCTATTTGGAACCAGTCTGTTGTTCCATGTCCAGTTCTAACTGTTGCTTCTTGACCTGCATAAAGATTTCTCAAGAGGCACATCAGGTGGTCTGGTATTCTCATCTCTTTCAGAATTTTCCACAGTTTATTGTGATCCACACAGTCAAAGGCTGTAGCCTAGTCAATAAAGCAGAAACAGATGTTTTTCTGGAACTCTCTTGCTTTTTCCATGATCCAGCAGATGTTGGCAATTTGATCTCTGGTTCCTCTGCCTTTTCTAAAACCACCTTGAACATCAGGGAGTTCACGGTTCATGTATTGCTGAAGCCTGAAGCCTGGCTTGGAGAAATTTGAGTATTACTTTGCTAGCATGTGAGATAAGTGCAATTGTGCGGTAATTTGAGCATTCTTTGGCATTGTCTTTCTTTAGAATTGGAATGAAAACTGACCTTTTCCAGTGTTGTGGCCACTGCTGAGTTGTCCAAATTTGCTGGCATATTGAGTGCAGCACTTTCACAGCATCATCTTTCAGGATTTGAAATAGCTCAGCTGGAATGCCATCACCTCCACTAGCTTTGTTCATAGTGATGCTTTCTAAGTAGAGCTAAAGCAGTGACACTCCCACAGCAAAACAGGAGTCAATGTCCATGACCATGGTTTCTTACACATGGCACCAGAAGTAAACATACTAAAAGAAAACAAATGGACCGACTGAACATCATCAAAATTAAAAACTTGTGTGTCAAAAGGTGCCTTCAAGAAAGTGATGCTTATGTGTATGGGGATTTTTGTGGGGGGTGCCAAGAAAGTTCTAAGATTAGTTGTGGTGGTTGTACGGCTCCGTGAACATACTATCAAGACGAGAGTGAGTATTGTAAATGAGTAAACTTAATGGCATGTGAATATGATACTGTAAAGATGGAGAAAAAGTTTCCATTATCTTTCTGATAGTTTTGAAGAAATTACTTTATTTGATAAGATCTCCAGTCTCTATAAAGAGTGAGTGTGGAGCACAAGGCAGTGAGCAGAGGTGAGTGAATGTGTTATACATCTATATTCTGCTTTTTTTTTTTTAAATTTTTTTATTTTTTTAATTACAATACTGTATTTGTTTTGCCATACATTGACACGAATCAGTCACAGGTGAACACAATCTCCCAATGCCGAAGCCCCTCCCACCTCCCACCCCACATCCTCTACTTGAATCATCCTGTGCATCAGCCCCATGCATCCTGCATCCTACATTGAACATAGATTGGCGCTTCGTTTCTTACAGGAAAATATACATGTTTCATTGCCATTCTCCCAAACCATCCCACCCTTTCCCTCTCCCTCAGAGTCCAAAAGTCCACTCTATACCTCTGTGTCTCTTTGTTGTCTCACATATAGGGTCATCATTACTGTCTTCTAAATTCCATATATATGTGTCAGTATACTGTATTGGTGTTTTTCTTTCTGGCTTACTTCACTCTGTATAATCGGCTCCAATTTCATCCATCTCATTAGAACTGAGTCAAATTTATTCTTTTTAAGGGCTGAGTAGTATTCCATAGTGTATATGTACCACAGCTTTCTTATCCATTCATCTGCTGATGGACATCTAGGTTGCTTCCATGTCCTGGCTATTATAAACAGCGCTGCAATGAACATTGGGGTACACGTGTCTCTTTCAATTCTGGTTTCCTCAGTGTGTATGCCCAGCAGTGGGATTGCTGGGTCATAAGGCAGTTCTATTTGCAAGTTTTTAAGGAATCTCCACACTGTTTTCCATAGTGGCTGTACTAGTTTGCATTCCCACCAGCAGTGTAAGAGGGTTCCTTTTCTCCACATCCTCTCCAGCATTTATTGCTTGTAGACTTTTGGATCGCAGCCATTCTGACTGGTCTTACATTTAGATCTTTAATCCATTTTGAGTTTATTTTTGTGTATGGTGTTAGAAAGGGGTCTAGTTTCATTCTTTTGCAAGTGGTTGACCAGTTTTCCCAGCACCACCTGTTAAAGAGACTGTCTTTACTCCATTGTGACTGACATCCAGAGAACTCTTTTTATACTTTATACTTATTTGCAGCAAAATCTCAGCTACATTCACTTTCTATATCTGGGAAAATGTATCTGTGTCATTCATTCATCCCTTCACCATCCACTTATGCATCTATCCCTTTATCTTTCCATGCATGCATTCACCCAGTTCACTTTATGAACTTCTTTGCTCCAAGAAGAGAGTCCTGATAAATATTTGGCTCATATACTTAGTAAAAACATGAACAAACAAACAAAAAAGCTCCCCAAATACTCAAGGATGCATTAAGAACAGAGAGCAAGGTGATCGTAAAGAAGTGCCTATAACCCCAGGGAGCTGGGATAGGTCTGTATGGAGAGACGCGTGACTGGCTTCTATCCAGGCCGAGGTCCCACTGGGAGAAGAGCCTTACACACAGGGTGCCGCGTGTTCCAGGAGAGATGAGCGCGCCCTCCAAGCTTGGATGCCATTTCACCCCACCTGTCATATTGAGGTTGATGATGAAATTGACGTAAGTAAGAGAATAAAATAGACAGCAGCTTGGCAGCAGGATCCAGTCTGAACAAATGATCGGTGAGCAGTCTGGCCTCAGTGGGAGTGCCCCCATCACTCATTCAGGCATCCTCATTTCCTTTGCTATCAAACAACCCTGGGGTTGTTATCTCTTCCTGCTTTGGACAAGCCTGAAATCCAGAAGGAAATATTTTGTTTTGATGGACAGCTATTTTCCTTCTCTGTCTTCTCCCCCCCGCTCCCCCGCATCCCATTTCATCAGAGAGTGTGAAGTTCTTGCAATGGAGAGTGAATAGAACACCTTCCCTTTCTTAGGTAACTTGTGACATATTTACACCTGGTCTGCTTATGCAGAAGGAAGACTTCCCACAGGTTGGCAGCCTGCTCTTCCTTGAAAGCAGCTCTTCCTGCTTTTATATCCTTGGGCAAAGTGCAAGCAAAGCTGTGTCAAGTTTATCAATTACTATGGATAATGACTTTATTATGTACGATGTCATCAACTTTCAAATATATGCCCTTTGAAATGTATTTTTCTGTAAAATATTTTTTTCTGGTTATAACTGTCTATTTGGGCATGCCATGAATCTGTATGCAGGTTTTGTTTTCTGGTGCACACACCTTATTGAAGAGACTTTGTTGGAGGGCAGATGGTGAACATGCTGCTCACAGTATCTCTGTCCTCGCTGATGACTTGCATTGTGATGAGCTGTGATGGCAGGGGCTGCAGGTGCTTCCCTCTCTCTGGTTATAACTGGAATAATCAGTGCACCTGGGATTTAGACTCAGCTCTCGTCTATATGCAAAGCATGAAAAATTGACTTGTCTAGAGTTTAAGAAATTTTATGAGGAAAATCTCTATGTGGTAGGGATAAAATATTTGGTGGGGGTTAACTCTATTATAAATGGATTCTTCATTCTGATGAAAGTCTGAGATACAGGCAAGACCCAAAGCTTCTTCAATTGTGGCCTAAAGCCCACTAACTCAGAATCTCCCAGAGCATGGTTCAGTCACAGATGTGATGAACTGCCACCCTTCCCCATGGAAAGTCTCTGGTGGGGATGGAGGTGTCTGCATCTTAACCACAGCCCAGGTCTTACTTGTGCTCATGAGACCCTGAGGGTGACAGAAGGCCTCCTGTGAGGTTCTGCTAGAGCTAAACCGACTCGAAAAACTGGCTCGGATAAATCTCCATGATTCCAGAGTTTATTTTTCAGGGGAAAGACTGTAAATTCTATCTAAAATCTTTCAGTCTGATAATGCTCTTCTGACTGGCTTCCTTAATTCTGTCTGTATTTGGAAACCTGTCATCTCTCCCCCTGTTTTGTCATCTCTTTCTCAAAACAGGTGCAGTCTAGTTATCCTTTTCAGATTCTAGACTTGTCTTAATCTCTCCCACTAATATCATGTATGTGGTCAGTGACCTATTATTTCAAGCCCTTCTTAGATGGGACGTTTAATTGGATAAATTTATTTCTCCCATTGAGTTAATGAAAATAAATGACCTTGAATATAGGTACAGTTAGTGCAGGGACTCCAGGAACAACACAGGCCTGGGGAGTCAGTCCTTCGTCATGATACTGGTGAGTTACATGGCTCCATGACCATCAGGAATCCTCATTAGTCACCTTCTGTATGCCAGACACTACATTTGTGCTCGGTTACAAGAGGAATATAGTACTGGAGAGAAACTTCTTCTAGTGAACAGAAGCGTAATGCAGAAATTCACAGACATGGCAGGGAACACCTTAATGTCAAGAACACGAGTGGGTCAGACCATAGACCAAGCACCCTCACCTCCTTGTGCATCACGTTCATTAAGACCCAGTCTCTCAGGACACACTCATGGGAAGTAAACTGAGTGACTGAGAGCATAACAACCCTGGAGCCTGCTATGCAGATAAATTAGATAATGATGCTGATGACACTAATAGAAATTTGCAGAATGTGCTTGAGGCTTAAGGGGATAGAATGCTCAGCTACATCTCGAGTTGTGGGAGAGAAAAGCCCAGGGCCAGCTTTCCCAGCGCATCAGGGCTGGAGTCCAGTCCTGCAGTAGGAAGTCACGCCAACAGCCTGGAAGTGTGGGACAAGTTCTGGGAAGCCACAGGAACTGAAGCAAGGCAGATTATGAGAGAGGCTCTGAGAGCTGAAGGTCCACTCTCGTGCTGACAGGTCTTCTCTGTGGAGGCCTGCAGCTTGATCAGTGTCTTATACCCCAAGTTAAACGGAATGGAACTGGATTTAATTAAGTGGAACAGATCGCGTCTAGCTTTCCAGCCTTCCTTGACCTGTAATAGGAGAGGTGTTTTTGCTACATCCTGTCTGTGTTTTCAGGAAGTGCTGTGGTGTTAGAGGATACCTAGAGTTCAGAGCAGTGTCCATGTCAGCCATGCTCCCATGGAGCAAAATCTAGAGAGCCCTATTCCTGGTGGCAGGGATGTGGTGAAGTGTGTATGTGTGAGGGGATGCTTGCTCACACAATACACATGTTGGTCATCTTTGGTTTGCAAGAACATTTAGGTTTGTCCTGATGGCAGTTAAGTAGGTAATCAATGTGATCAGTACAAAAACCAAAACCATGCAAAATAAAAACAAAGACTCAGTTACTTAATGTTTTCTATAAATATATGGTGTGTGCCGCCTAAGAGGCCATAATGTACAATCAGTGTGATTAAAGTGGGTTGATAATAAAGTGACAGCTTTTTGTTGGCTTGGGAAGAGTGGCTCTTGATTGCTATCCATCAGGAGCTGTGGTAGAGGAAAGCCCAGAACCAGCTTTCTCAGGGGAGCTGGGCTAGAGCCTGCGGGGATGGGTGGATGGATGGATGACATGGGGCAGGGCAGTGAATCTTAAGGGTGACAGAGGGGGCGTTAGCAGTTAGGACTGGCATGAGCCAGCCTTCCATGACCTCATCATTTCCCCTAGAGCTGTACTCCAGTTAGATCATCTGAGTTTGGGAAAACTAATAGCCATAGATTAGAATAGAAAAGAGAGAGGGGAAGAAACAGTTTTTAAAATCCTAATCAATAATAGCAGATTTATACACTTCAAGAAGTCAAGCTACACTTAAGAGGGCACTACTTTGTTAATGACTGCTTTCCAAGTACAGAACACTGTAGGTTACCAACATGAAGCTCAGAGGACAAAGTGTAAAGTCCACCTTATGTTCCTCACAAAAAACTTATTCAGTTGTGCATACAAGGGTTTCAGAAAGTTGATTTCATCCATTGAATTTTAATACTCTCTCACGATCTTAAGGAAATCAACCCTGAATACTCATTGGAAAGCCTGAGGCTTAAGCTGAAGCTTCAATACTTTGGTCACTCAATGTGAAACAGAGGAAAACCTGATGTGAAGAGCCGACTAATTGGAAAATACCCTGATGCTGGGAAAGATTGAAGGCAGGAGGAAGAGAGGATGACAGAGGATAAGATGGTGAGACAGCATCATCGACTCAATGGATATGAGTTTGAGCAAACTCTGGGAGATAGTGAAGGACAGAGAACTCTGGTGTGCTGCAGTCCATGGGGTCACAAAGAGTCGGACACAACTGAGTGACTGAACACAAGAAAGGAATCTTCTGCTATTGGGACTATAAAATTTACCTGGCAGCCTCTTTTAGAGTCCTTTCCAGCATCTCCCGTGTCTTTCTCTATGGACTCCTGGGCCTCAGAGGAAAGGAAATGCAGTTGTACTCATGCCTGGTGTATTCAGCAAATCAATCTTTCCTAAACTAAAACAATGAGTGGCAAGAATAATAGCAATAAAATGCTTTCAACCATAAATTTCCGTGAAACCAAAATAATTGAGATGAAAAAAGGACTCTAGTGATGTCTAAGCCTGCTCTTTTCTGACTACGAGGATGGTCTTGCTTGAGTCCACAGGCTCTCAGGCTCCAAGCCTCCTCTACTTAACTAGAATGTCTTCAGGTCATACTAAGTGTGGGGATGTGTTTATGTGGCCAGCCAGGGAATGTACTTCAGTTCTGAACTGGCTCTATGTAGCTGTGTCTTGTGTCATATTGGATACACTTTATACAGCAGGTATTCTCAGTTTTTATCCATATGTTCTCCATGCATGGTGCTTGGACCAGCTTCATCAGTACCACCTGGGAACTTGCTAGAAATTCAAATTTGCTTCCACCCTAGAGCTTCTGAATCAAGAACTCTGAGAGTCTACATTTCCATGAACTCTCCAGGTGATTTTGTTGTACAATAAGGTTTGAAAACTACTATTCTAGGCAAACAGAATCCAGATCCAGGAAAATGAGTATGTAATATCAAAGCAAGACGGCATTAGACACTTCTTAAAGGAAACTTGTGAAAACCTGAACCCTAGATGTCTATCAGGAAGGCTTGCTTTTAAACACATGGAAATGACTTTCTCCTTTAAGTCATACCTCACCACCCTCCCCCTTCTTTTCTCTCCAAAGCCCAACACTGTACTATGCTACTTTGGTAATGCCAGCTCTCTGTGTTGAATTTTAATATTTTACATATTAATACTTTGTAATATTTTTACAGCAACCACTTTGGAGGATGAGAAAAATTGAGAGAAGACTGTTTTTGATGAAAATTTTTAAATATAGAAGTACATTCACTGTGGGGTTTTTCTGGTTACCAAATAGAATACCACTTTAAATTAAACAAGAGTATGTTCATTAATTTTAGTCATCTATATTAGGCTATTTTATCATTAATTTTAATACTAATTTATCAAAAATCTAATTAGTAGGTATCTTTTTTTCTTTACTTACTGTACCGTACATTCAGTCGTATATATCAGACTATTAATTAGTTTAGAGTGATAAATTTGTCCTTCCAGAAATTAATGGAAGCTAGGATGTTTAGTTCTATGAGATGATGTGATATCAAGTATAAGAAATGTGTTTTATAAAGATACTCTGAGACATACAATAAATCAAAGAGATTAACTACTAAATGAAAGCATTCAAGGAAGGTCGGTGGGAAAAGGAGCGAGTGTTGTAACTCCTGCAGTCAGAAAAAGTTGTACTGGTATTTTTTAAAGACTTCTGATGCCAATTCATGATTTCAGATATTGAGGAAAATCCCGTGTTTTTATAAACTTTTTCTTTTTGGAAAAATGTATGGAAATCTCGGCATGCTAAAAACATTAGAACCACTCTGAAAGTATGATTTCACGATGCTTTTGCTCTAGGAAATAATGTCCTGATCGATACACTGCACATTTCCCTCCCACTATTCCATGTGTCGCAGAGAGCATCCCACCGACCCCAGGGAAGCACATAACTGTTCTCACATTGATAAGATGCTCAACCAGCAGTTACATAAATGAGCTTCATCCAGCCAGAAATCCTCCCAGAGCTCTGTATTTAGGTCTCTGGCCCAGATTTCCTCAACCTTTTGGGCTGCTGTATATATAGAGGAGAATACAAATGAGTTTCAGAAGAACATAAATTATCTAAAATTGTTTCCTACTGCAAAAATAAATTAAAATGTTTATTTGTAAAGATTTTCTTTGAACACTTGCTGTGTATTTTCAATCAATATGCAGTTTGCTTCCTAGGTATTTATATGGACTTTTGTTAAAAGTCCCTTTTTAGACTATTTTTTGGTCTATGTATATCTTGTCAATAATGATTTTACTTTATTTGTAAGATTTTAAATAGGAATGTCTTTGGGCATGCACAGAGGGCATATTGGGCTTCTTGTTCTGGAAAGTTTGGCTGTCTGGATTCCTCGCTGTCTTGGACTACTTGGTATGTGTGTGTATGGGCACACTTACCTAATGGACATTTCCTGTTCTGATTGTAATGGGCTTGTCTGCCTGGCTAGTCAAACTGGTTATAGACAGTTGATAACCCACATCCTTGAAAGGCTATAGAGAGGGCCACATACCCTACCAGGGTGGTGTCAGAGAAGACTGAGTGTGAACTGGGACTTTGATGCCCACTTGTTTTTTGCTGGAGTGAGTAGGGGTGGGACCACAGTTTTTCTGTGAGGTTTTTGGCTAGAGTACAGTGGGCAAGGTCTATCGATTTACCTTGGGCTGAGCTCATCTTCAGCCTTTCCCCCTCTCAGAGGTCAAGGGTTGGGACTAAAAGTTCCCACCATCGAATTACTAGGCTGACTCCATAGGCAACCAGCCCCCAACTGCAACTGCAAACCCTGTTAACATAACAGAAGATACCTTTATCACACTTAGGAAATTCCAAGAGTATTAGCAACTTTGTGCCAGAAGTGGAGTGGAAGACCAAATGCATATTTCTCATAAATCAGGGTACAACGCTCTTCCATCTGCCTAAGTAATGGATGTAGTTCAAAACAAGATGGTGCAGATGAAGCTTCTTTGACAACTGTCTTGCATAGTGCGTGGTAAAAGTCATTTGCTTTTCTCAGTACTCATACTTAATATATATCCAGTCTCATTCACATTATTTGGAACAGGCAAGGCATTCTGTAATCTTCAAAAATGGTTTGTTCAAAAATCATAAAAGGGAAAGGGTGATCAGTGAGAAGGGGAAAAAATAAAAACCTTTCAGCAATCACTCTTATGACTGTGATAAGAAGATAATTAACTGCATTGTTTGGTTGTGGAAGTCATAGCTTAAGAAAAATTAGAGTGGTAAGGATGAAAGGTTTTCTTCTGGCTGTTCAAATAGTTACTGTAATAATCTTAGCAGTCAGGCACAATATCCCTATGGATCTGGATTTGGGGAGAAATTAGTGTCTTTCCTTCTCATTCCAATAACTACAGCAACTGGACCATCAAGCTTGTTGCCAGAATGCTTAACAAAGCTTTAGAAGAAAGCATCAAAACAGACAAAAGGAGTAATAAAAAAAAAAAAAAAACCACCCACTCCTTTGTTCACTTCATTAGAAGAATAAGAGATGAGGCAGTGTGTCTTAGTCTTCCCTGGTGGCTCAGATAGTATAGAATACACCCGCAATGCGGGAGACCTGGGTTTGATCCCTGGGTTGGGAAGATTCCCTGGAGAAGGGCATGGCAATCCACTTCCGTATTCTTCCCTGGGAGAATCCCATGGACAGAGGAGCCTTGCAGGGTACAGTCCATGGGGTCACAAAGGGTCAGACACAACTGAGTGACTAAGCACAACACGGCAGTGTGGCTCAGCTTCTCTCAGCCTTGCTACCTTGTCTATTTAGAAAGTAAACAAGTGAAGTCGCTCATTCGTGTCCGACTGTTTGCGACCCTGTGGACTGTAGCCTAGCAGGCTCCTCCACCCATGGGATTCTCCAGGCAAGAATACTGGAGTGGGTTGCCATTTCCTTCTCCAGGGGATCTTGCCCACCCAGGGATCAAACTCAGATCTCCCACATTGCAGGCAGATGCTTTAACCTCTGAGCAACCAGGGAAGCCAACTAGAAGTGCTGTTCTACAGTTTGAAAGGTTGAATTTTCACAGCAAAGACAACTCTTCTGTTTCAAATTGCTCTAGCAGGAAGAGCATGGGTTACTCAATGGGGTGGGATTTGCATAATGCACCTCCATAGGACGCCTCTGGAGAAGGCAATGGCAACCCACTCCAGTACTCATGCCAGGGAAATTCCATGGATGGAGGAGCCTGGTAGGCTACAGTCCACAGTGTCGTGAAGAGTCGGACACGACTTCACTTTCACTTTTCACTTTCATGCATTGGAGAAGGAAATGGCAACCCACTCCAGACCAGAGTTCTTGCCTGGAGAATCTCAAGGACAGGGGAGCCTGGTGGGCTGCCGTCTATGGGGTCGCAGAGAGTCGGACACGACTGACGTGACTTAGCAGCAGCAGTGGGCAGCCTCAGTGTTTAGAAATTAGTGTTGTCTTCTGAAAGCTGTCCTTGTGAGTCTTGGATGACCACAATGGGGACTGAGATGGTGCTTCCTGGTGTAGAACCCCCTCCTTCTGGGGCTGCCTTCTGACTGGTGATGTCCCCATGGAGCTTCTGCTAGAAGTAACTTCTTTATCCCCCTGATGTGCCAATTTGGGATCTCCTGGCTGGCCCCTCCCCTGGCACTCAGAACATGGACAGTCTTAGCAGGGCCTCCCTCCAAGGGAGCTTTTTCGACTTCTAAGGAGCACTGGGCTGTCTGCAGTGTTTCTCCTTGGAAACATGGCTGTTCCAACAGAGTTGATACTGCATATTCAATTTGCTGAATGAATATGTCAAACTGCTCTTGCTAAACTGCGCTAGTGGTGGGGACCACTAACACTCCCCATCCTGTGGTCTCCGTTTATTCTTATGAAATTAAGCTGTTACATCTTCACTTTGCTGGTCTTTTCCTGTTTTCAGGATCTATAGGTTTGGACCCACATAATCTTATTCCCTAAGTTCATTTTCATAGAGGTGGCACATTGTAAGAATGTGAAACTTTCAGAAAGATGCACGTCAGATATCTTGGGAGTTGTCAAAATTCTCACTTCTTGGTATAAAAATGAGCATTGTGTCTCCAGGAAATTCCTGATATGTCCCCTCATGTTGAGTTCAACGAAGCTTTGAGTCATTTGTTGGTCCAGACTCCAAAATGCAGGCAAAGGAAATCGCTCTTGGCCTCTGCCCACTGTCACAGGTCTTCGTGGGTAACTGTCCCACGTACACAGTCTAAACAGGTTCTAGACAAACCCGTTTAAGGTGCAGGGAAATAGAAGAGGACATCTGCGCTAGGCTAGAAATGCTAACCTGCCAGCAAGGAGGGCCAGATGGAGTTCCTTAGAGAAAGATGTGGGTGAATCTTCAGGACAGATGTCCTAGCACAGCCTGCACCTGCCATAATCTAACTAAAGGACATGTTGGTGAGGCCAGTTTGGGGTTTATATCAGATTTAGTGAGAAAAGGCACAGGCAAATGTGGGTCATAAAAAATTAGCATTGCAGCATTTAAAAAAATGTGGTCTCATTGTGCTCAGCTTTCTCCTCACAACAGACCCACTCAGGATGGGACAAGGTGAATAAAAGCAGTGAGGAATGTGTAGTGAGAGGATTAGATTTGTTACAGATGAAAGCACAATGATATGTGTGGTGTTTCATAGGCACGCTTTGCTTTCATATATATGATCTTAAGCACTTCAAAAAGCCTGCAAGGTCAGGAAATGCCTTTGTATTGATGGGAAAAGGACCATTTTTCTATCTCTGTGCAGTCTGCAGTCTCTTGGTTCCCTTAGTTTGCACCCTCAATGTCACTTGCAACTCTGAGCACCTCCTTTCCTAGGCTTGAAAATCTCCTTCTTATCCTGACTTCCCTTGGACTCATGCTTACTCGGTTGTTAAGCTCCATTCTAGGTTTAATTTTCTCCAGGGCTCCTCCATAGTCTGGTATGAGCTATTCTCAGAAATATTTCCCTATCATCACACTTCTATTCTGTCAGCATGTTTCCTCATCTGTCTCCTCACTAAACTAGAAATGCACTTTGGAAAGGGGAACATCTCATGGTTAAGAAGTCCCAGCTCCTGGATCAGCTACTAGGCCACTGTCCTCAGGTGCTAACCCCTGTAGGATGAATGGGTGGCATAACTGGTTATTTATTATGTGAATTTAACTCTCTAAAAACCAGGCTCCTTTTCTTCAGCCATTGAAAGCATTCTCTACAAGTTTAGAATAACTTGTTTTCATTTCTTCAAATGTATTATATCATCTTTTATTTTGCCGAAGATTATCTTCTAGCAATAGCTATTGTTCACTAGCAGATAGATGCTTCTGGGTCTACCCACTTATGAAAGATAAACTTATGTAAGGATGAAAGAGTTAAGATTCTATAACCTGCAGTTTTGAGAAGTGGATACCTGTGTAAATCTCAGCTTTTCAAGTTCATCTGTTTGCTGGCACCTATGGCTTCATTTAATAGGCGATATGATTGTTTCCTAATTAGCTTCTCAGTGTTAGGTCCTGGTTCCTCTTCTCATTAGATCTTGAGTTGACTGGGATGCACAACCAGCACATTTGTTCTCAAAGTTTAGGAAATCGTCAGCACTGTGTGTATTTCCACACATAGTTTGTTAAGTTACAGATAGTTTCAACGTTATTATTTTAACAAAAGGTATATCTACGGTTTTAGATAAATGGATAATACACCAGTACTTCTCAGACTTTGTTTCCCATGAATCACCCGGGGTTTTACTGGATGGAGATACACACTCAGAAGGTCTGAAATGAAGTCTGAGAGCCCACGTTCTTCACCAGCTCTCTGTGATGGCTTGTGTGCCAGCCGCGGAATCCAAGAACCTAAGACAGGAGTTCCTATCCGTTTTCTTCAAGCTTCATAAGACTTCAAATGGGATTAACAGTAAGTTTAGTAAAGACAGTATAAGAGCTGAATAGTTTGAATATCAATGCTTCTTCTTATTTCTGTTTATGTAACTTTATTTTCTTGGGCTCCAAAATCACTGCAGATGGTGACTGAAGCCATAAAATTAAAAGATACTTTCTCCTTGGAAGAAAAGCTATAATGAACCTAGGCAGCATATCAAAAGCAGAGACATTACTTTGCCAGCAAAGGTCTGTCTAGTCAAAGCTATGGTTTTTCCAGTAGTCATGTATGGATGTGAGAGTTGGATTATAAAGAAAGCTGAGCACCAAAGAATTGATGCTTTTGAACTGTGGTGTTGGAAAGAAAAAACTCTTGAGAGCCCATTGGACTAAGTGCCTCTCCTCTGGGCTGGAGAAGCCCCAGGTCTGTGCTGTGCAGTGGGTCCTTCCATGTCTCCTGTTCAGGCCAGGAGTTCTCTTTGTGCTTTGTGCAGCCCGGACTCACTCAGCATCTATGACCACACCATAGGTGGGCACAGGATGGCAGCTGGCCGCATCCCACCAACCCTCCTCCCCTATGGGGCCCTGTCACCCCTCCCTCCAGTCCTCCTTGGCTTTAGAGCTTAGGGGCCCCATGGGCTTGCTTACTGTTACCCCAGCTTAATGCATCCCTAACATGCTAGCCTCATGCCCATCCATCTGGATAATTTTTTCCATCAGTAAATTTGCTGCTCCTCCAATTTTGTGTCAAAGGAAAATACACACACATCAGCCTGGCATGGAAGTCCTCATCTAAGTCAGAAATAAAGTCTATGGGAGGCAGAGTTCTGAAGACATACATACAGTGACTGGTGTTTCTTTAATGTCCTCAAATTAATTTTCATAAAGCTATGGTTATCAAAAAAGAGTTGTAATGAATGGCTTTATTTATAGCTACTTTTTCCAAACCAGTATTTTACTGGGAAATATTATTGCATATTTATTTTAGTAGGGAATTATCTCAGTTATAGGTTTGCCAGTCTCTATTAATTTTCATTTCCATCCTGCTGCTTGAGTCTTCATTATTTAAACTCTAGTTTTTGGTTTTTTTTTTTAAACTAAGTCCCTGAAGAAAACAGACACTAAATTTAAGACAAAATCAGCAGATTTTTTTAGAGATCTGGCAGGAGACACTGAAGTGGCTGCACATTAATTCTAGTTACTTTCTGTGATTATTTATGTATTCCAATATTTTGTTTCCTTCCATTCCTCCTCTTAACATTTGGCTGTAATTATAAAGAAAAAAAATTGGCTTAGATGTGGCAACTTTATGAGCATTGCCTACAGTTTTAATATCTCCTTCTGTTCAGTGTTCTGACAGTGGGTATGGTGGTTTGCTCTCCTTTGGCCGTGAGACTCAATTACAAACTTTGCTACCGACTGTGGAGATCTCACTGCTGAGAAAAAAGGGAAGAGAGAGGAGGTAATCGGGGAAGAAGAGTGTAGGAGAGCGTAGGTTCCATCCAGGGCTAGTGGCGATAGAGACAACAGTACTGATCACCCAGGGGGCACCCTGTGACGTCAGCAAGTCACCCCCAGACGCCCTGGACGTTCTGCTCAGCCAGCGCCCAAGAAGCACCATGTCTTCCTGCAGACTCACTTTGGCTGCCCAGTGTTTGCTTTCTGCCTGACCAGTGGGCCACACATGGCCCCTCCCCAGTGGCTCCTGGTACTTCGAAGGGATCGGAAAAGGCTCTGGGCTCCCAAGGTGTGTCTTGTGGCTTCTGGTCGCTGGCTTAGAATGGCCACTGGAGGCCTCGCCTTTATCCATGCATCCACCTGGATGTGATCATTACACCTGACACATGACTCTCAGAATAAAAACCCAGTGTAATTACCAGGCCACTTCTTATAGAAAATGGGTGCTGGCGCAGGCAAGGCCCGCCTCTATCCGGCTCTAAGTGTGAGCACACCACCACGGCTCTAGTCTTTCCCCTCTCCTCTCCCCTCCTTCCCCTCTCCTCTCCCTTTAGTTAGTTATTTGCTTGTATGTCCTTGAGGATATTCCTTGAGGATATTCTTGTTGTTGGATTCCCCCAAGTATCGTCATAGCTGTGAACTCTCTAGCTTTTGTTCTGTGGCAGATCATCAGATTTGTATGGTGTCTCTTCTGCTAATCTGGGTGAGTGTGTGTATGCCTGCTGTCACTTAGTCATGTCCAACTCTTTGTGACCCCATGGACTGTAGCTTGTTGGGCTCTTCTGTCAGTGGGATTTCCCAGGCAAGAATACAGGATTGGGTTGCCATTTCCACTTCCAGGGGATCTGCCCCATCCGGGAATAGAGACCTGCATCGCCCGTGTCACTTGCACTGGCAGGCAGATTTTTTACCAGTGAGTAAACTGGGGAGCCCTCAGTATGCGTGACATAAACTGAAATTCTTGACTCAGAAATCACGATTCAAAAGACATCAACTTGCTTTCTGTTAACTGAGAGGTAAGAGGTGGGGGTGGAGGTGGCCTTTGTCGTTTGTGGCTTCTTGCACAGCAGGCCATTTCTGAGGCGTGGACAGAGCCGCAGTACACGTGAGGACCAGATGTCCCTGTGTCCCCAAAGAAGACGTCCACGGGGGCAGCACACCCTGAGCTTCTGAAATGAGAACGAAGATGAGTCATTTTGAGTCAAGGACTCAGGCAACCTATAAAATAGGAATGGAGAGGCAAGGCGGGAACAGGAGGTGGGCAGATAGGACTGAGCACTGTGCCAGCCCCAGAACTGGCCTGTACTCCTCATGATTGCTGTGGCCATCCCGTCTCACCATCCCTGGGACTGGGAGTGCATGTGGGAGAGACTTCTGCACCAGACACGAAAGCCCAGAAAATTTAACTCCATGTCTTTCGTTTTGTTGCAATTACATTTGTCACATATCATTAGGAAGAAGGGAGGCCCATATTATTTTGCTATGAAACTTTTAAAAAATTGGAGTATAGTTGATTTACAAAGTCGTGTTAACTTCAGATGTACAGCACAGTGATTAAGTTATACATACACATGTATCTATTCTTTGCTAGATTCTTTTCCTATTTGTTGTTGCTGTTGTTTTGTTGCTAAGTTGTGTCTGACTCTTTGTGACCCCATGGACAGTAGCCCACCAGGCTCCTCTGTCCATGGGATTCACCAGGTAACATTATTAGAGTAGGTTGCCATTCCCTTGTCCAGGGGATCTTCCTGACCCAGGGATCGAACTCAGGTGTTCTGCATTACTGTCTGAGTCATATATACCTCATCCTTTTTGCTTTCACATAAGAAATTTTGCACTGTTTCTAAAGATGTAGAGAAACAAGCATGTCAGTGCATTTTGTAACTTTTTAAGAATTGCTTTTTAATAAATTATCTCTGTTTTCCTTAGACCGTATGTTTTATCATCTTTTATGGAAAACAATGGATAATGTCAGGCAATTCTCTTTGACCCCATTTTTCTACCCTTTCTGTTCTCAGCGGCTCTGGAAGTGGTTGCAAGGGGCTGCTGAATGGATCATCAGGTCCTGCACATGCATCCTCGGCTCTCAGGTTGTCTCTGAAAATGGCCGCATCTTGTTTCACTTCAGATAAAGCCTGGGTTTCTATCCATCTCACGACCTTTATGGATCCCTAGGTACCCCTTTAATCTAGGGCTCTTTGTCCTTAAGATTAAGGGCCTCGTTAGAGTGAGTTTGTGAAAAGCTGTCTTACTGCGCTCTGTACATGAGAGACTGAGCTCAACCCTCAAGGACAAGCCTGAGATTTAGGCCTCAGATCAGCTGTAGAGCTTCTTTCTAAAAGACGAGTGCCAACCCTTTGGTGAGATGACATCCACTGCCTCCTCCTGTCACTATGGAAACTTGTCTCTCATTTTTATTCTCCCCCAATTTTTAGGCCCCTCATAGGATGAGCAGAAAAACTGTGGAGAAGAGTTAAGTTGGGAAATGGGAGCCATCCTTTAAAATAAGCAGCCTCGTGGTTAGATCTGCAGGCCTTGGAGACTAACGCTCTGGATTCAAATCTGCTCCACACCAGGGAAGGCAGTTTTCTGCACCTCTCTGTGCAAGCAGGCAAATAGGAAGATAATTATACTGCTTTCTGCCTAGGTTTTGAATGGTTTCGATAGGTTAAGTCCTTTAGGACACTGTCTGGCACAAGATCACCAAGTTAGCTATTAGATCAAATTTCACCTTCCAACAAATGCCTGGTAAAATGCATGAGCAAATGGCCCCATGGAAGCAAAGTGTGTGTGGGTGGTGGGGAGGGGTCACTGGAACAGTGGTGCAGTGGATCACGTGTCAGAATTGAGGACAGACATGTTTTATTTCAAATAAACGAGTAAGCAAATAAACCTTCACCAAGCCTGCAGGCTCAGTTTGAAGAGCAAGACCATGTCAGCTACTATGTATTTTGAGATTTAGCTTGTTTATATCAAAGCTGAGCATACTGACATGAGAGAAGAGATAGAAAGATATATTTCATGATGCATTTCTGTAGTGATTCAGCAAAACATAATTTAGAGGAAAAATTTAGACTTGTGATTGTTACTAAGAAATTGATTACGTGGCCAGCGTTCCTTTCCTCCCTCCTCTCTTCCTTCCTTCCTTTGTCTCTTTCCTTTCATTTTTAGGGGAGGAAATTGTTTCCTTACAAAGCAGTGCTCTCCTAGCCAGGGCCATTTTGTCCTGCACATTCACCTTTTGATGTGTTGGTCCCCAGGACCACGCTGAGTACAAGCATATTTCTAAACACACATAAACTCATAAACATGTTCAGCTCACGCCAGCCAGGCTGAGTGACAGTGAAATTGGCTTACATTTGATGGATTCACCATGCAACCTGATACAATTTGGGAAAGATATACATATATCACATATGCAAACAGCATAAGTAATACAAAGAATATATAGGGCTTCCCAGGTAGCATTAGCAGTAAAGAACCAGCCTGCTAATTTAAGAGCCATAACAGATGCAGGTTCAATCCCTGGGTCGGGAAGATACCCTGGAGGAGGGCAGGTTTGTTGGGACATGTGTCTTGGCTGAGGTTGCACCTGTTTTTTTTCCTTTTTCTCCCTTTTGAACTCTCAGTTCTTTTTTAATCTCTCCAACTTCGTATGAAATGCCACAGTGCAGCAGAGAGTGTGTGGGCTCTAAAATTAGAATGAAGATCAAATGCAAGGTCTAATACTTATCTGGGCAGATTATGTAACCTCCTTAGTGTCAGCATCTGAAAAACGGAGAGACTGCCTCATGCAAGGTTGCTTTAGGAGTAAATGTGCACGAGATGCTCATGACTATGGTGTTGTGTACACAGGATGAGGTGCAGGCAGGATGCCCCTCCTCCCTTCCTGTGGGCTGTGAGGACTTGGGACCTGAGGCTGTGTCCACCTGTTCTGGTGGCTCAGCAGCTCTTGGCTCAGTCCCTTTCTCAACATGGATGGCTCAGGAGAGTCCCATCTCAGGGCTTCAGCTCCTGCGTAGTGGTGTGTGGTGACATGACATCACTTTAGCACAGAGAATAACACACACAGGAATGTCTGGATGCTGTGGATTTATTTAATTTTTCTTACCACTCTGCCAATTTGCTTCCTGTGTTTGTGATTCTGTTTCTTGATGCATACACACTTAAAACTGTTATGTCTTTCTGCTGGATTGACACTTTTATTATTATGTTCTGTCTTTTTATTCTTTAACAAGTTCCTTTGTTCTGAAATTTATTTTCTCTGATACTAGTGTTATGATTCCTGCTTTATTTTATTAATGTTTACATGTGACATCTTTTTTCCATTCTTTTACTTTCAACCTGTCTTTTAATTTGAAGCGAGTCTCATAGTCAACAAAACCGGATTCATCTTAACTAGGATTTGTAGTTCCTGTTCAGTATTAAATTCTGAAAACTTTGAAAGGTGATTTGCCCATCAACATTGGTTTCACTCATGAATTTGCATATCACAGACGTGAATAAAATTTGCATATATTTTATATATTCTATGTGTGCATGCATGGTAAGTCACTTCAGTTGTGTCCAGCTATTTACTATGGACTGTAGCCCAACAGGCTCCTCTGTCCATAGGATTCTCCAGGCGAGCATACTGGAGTGGGTGGCATGCCCTCCAGAGGATCTTCCCGACCCAGGGACTGAACCTGCATCTGTTATGTCTTTTGCATTATCAGGCTGTTTTTTTTTTTTTTTTTTTACCACTAACGCCACCTGGGAAGCCCTATATATTCTATGTATTACTTACATTGCTTGCATATGTGATATATGTATGTTTATCCCAAATTACATCAGGTTGCACAGTGAATTACATCAAGTATAAGGGAACTGGAGATTCGAAGTATGAGAGAATGACTCAACCACAGACATGTAACAATCTAATGGCTGCAGACATAGACTCACTCCTCTTATGAAGGAAGGTGAGATCACAAGGTGCTTTAGATGCTCGCCCAGGATCAACCCCACTGTGGCCTCAGAGCAGAGACTGCCAGGCAGTCTGCTGCTGCTCCTCCTGGTGCTCCCCAGGGTTATTAGCCCTCTGTCTGTGCTCCTTTCTCTGGTCCTTAAACACGGCCAGCTCCTGCCCAGTTCAGGGCTGTCCTGGCTCTGCTTCTTGTGCCTGCAGGACTCTGGCCAGAGATTTCCATGCTGCCTCCTAATAGTCATCCTGATCTCAGTTCACTTTTCCCTACTTGGGGAGCTTGCTCTGACTATGGCCTGTAATACTCCATCCCTGTGGACTTGGATGGCATCACGCTAAGTGGAACAAGTCTGACACAGACAAACACTGTGCGATCTCACTTACACATGGAGCCTAAAAGCTACAGCCAACCAGTGAATATGACAAAAAAGGAGCAGACTCACGCATACAAAGAACAGACTAATGGTCACCAGTTGGGTGGGAGGATACATATAAGGGCAGGGTTGGAAGGATGGGAGCTGAAATGTGTACACATGTTGTCTAACCAGCCTGGGAGATGCTTTCAGATGAGGGAATACATGAAATACCATCCCCCTCCACACACACACACACACACACACACACACACACACACACATACCATGAACTGGACACAGACACACACAGATGCACAGACACACAGACACACAGAACACACACACACACACACACACACACACACACCATGAACCACTGCCTTCGTACCATACCCATAGCCTAGATGTCTGAACCAGGATGCTTCAGCCAGAGTAATAGTCTATAGAACCATTTGTCGTATTACTGTTTCAGCTTAAAATAACCCCCATATCATTCTGGCTGTTTATTTTCTTGATTTTTTTTTGACTCAGTAAAACCTTTTTGAGAAGTGAGAGTAATAATAATACCTGTAGTAGCAATGTGACAACTTGAAAATTATTAATAGAATGTCTTTCCTTCTCTCCCCTCTGTTGTTTTTGTTTGTTAGTTTATTGTATTTATATTATAACAATAAAAATGTTTTCAGACACAAATGAGTGCAGATTTGAAGTACAAATGTATGAGTCTGTAATTCTGTTTCCTTATGTTGTAAACCTCTAGTGAAGGGTATAAAGAAACAAACTTGCTTTAGCTTCAGTGGTTAATATCATAAAAGATGGAATGGAAATATTCTAATTGCAGGCCTATCTTGACAAACACTTTTTATGTGGACTTCATACTCTTACACCTGCCAGATTACCTAGTCACAAGTGGTCTCTAGCACCTACAGACAAATTTATTTAAAAATTCTTGAACAGGAAAAAACATGGAAAAGAAAATGTGGTATGCTTATGTAGAAAATATGTCTGGAAGAAATAGAACAACCAGTTTTATCATGGCAATAAATATCAACAATTGCTTTTTATTTCATCAGTCCTTTTTCCTTCTCTTTTTAAAGACTAAAACTCTTCTGTTGTCAACCACATCCATCTTACTTTTGATTGTGTTAAATATGCTCCCTCCCCAAACCAGCAAAGTTCTACATTTCTTATGCTTAGTTATGATTGCTTTCTCATTTTCATTAGTTTGCTTGTTATGTTTCATTGCAAGCAATTTTAATGAAGTTTTACAAAGGAGAAAACATTCTTATTTTGCACATATGTGGTTTCTCCCCAGTTTATTTCAAAATCCAAACTAATGCTATTACTTTAAAAATTGAGCTATTAATTTATACACCATTTAATTTCCAATTGCATTCTGAACCTAATTTAACTTTAAATTTACCTTTAAGCCATTAAGAAAATAAGATTAGTAGAAGTGTATTGCAGGCCATATGGCTGTCTCAGGTCTTTCCATTTCTGATGTGGAATTTCATTTCAAATGGGCTTGTTTACTTAGCTCAGTGTGAAATTACTCGGTTTCTTGAACTACCTTCTCATTCTTGAAATTTGCTAAACCTTTTTGGTCTTCCCTTTAACAATTTAGTAATTTGCCTTTTTTCAACTTTTTATAATGTATTTCCATAATCTTAACTCATTTGTTATCTCCTTTGGATGAAAAGGTGCCATTGGCTGAGTTTCTCTTTCTGTGCAAGTTGGAGAATTCCCACCCTGATTTTGTCTTTGGCCTGATGTCTGCAGAATGCTCCCTGTCTTTTCCAGGAGACCCTGAACTAGGTTCTGTGTGAGGCTCATCCTCTGTCTCTGGTGCTTGGGCACTAGGCCTGAGAGGGCGTGTTACCAGGCAGCCTCCAACTGTAGGTGCTACATGAATGACTGCAAGAATGTTTTAGACAAAATAGATATTCCCCAAAGATCCCCCTGGAGTTTCTAAGCATCTTACTATGTATCATGTTCTAGCACACCCACATTCGAGACACAATGCAAATCAGACAAAATACCTAGGAAAGCTCATCAAGAAACTTGAGGGAATTCACATGGAGTAAAGTACAGAACTTTCCTGAAGGGCAAAAGATGGGAAGATAAAAAAGAAGGGAAGAAATGGAAACCATCAATCGTGCTCCTTGATAAACTATCTACAGAGCAATATTACCCATCTTCATAGGTTACAGGTGTGATGCAATTCTAAATACAGTCTCAAGAGGATTAGTGGGTGTGACAGGAGAGAGGCTCTGGGAATTTTGCTTTTACATTCATCTGGAATTACCTCTAGGCAGAGAATCCATCTGCATTATCACCTCTAACTAGCTTTTCTTGTCACCAGACTTGTGCCTTCTTCTCTCCATCAGTGTTGTGAGCTATACCAACCAGTTCTATACCAGTCACTTTCCGAGTGAAATATTGCCTCCCAGTATTTCCAAGCTGCTGGGCATAAAAAGGCCTTAGGACTCTTACAATGGTCATCTTTCAACCACTCCACAGCTCTCAGTGAGCATGGACTGAACTCTGTATGGAAGGAAGAATAATTTTTCCTCTACCCTTCTTAGTTATTAGCCAAAACTTCCCTGGAATATAAGACAGGTTAACAGGAGGGAAAAATTAATTATGTACATGTGCACTGGGAGACCCACAAAGATAAAGGCAAACCAGAAAGGCAGCCAGAAAAGTAATACACAAGTAAATGAAAGGGAGAAAGCAACAGTAATGGTAAGTGATCATGTGTAGTCTATTCACTGCGGTTCTTGGCAAAATAGAGAAGCTAGAAAAATCTTATCTTACCCATAATTTAAAATTCGCCTATTTTTTCCAGAACACTGATAATGGTCACTACCCCCTTATAAATTTTATCTGATATTCTTTTTTCAGGAATTAAGTGCTAGAGTGACAAAATAATTTATTTACAAAGGCAAATACATGGGAATTAACTAAGCATCTCCCAAAGCTGATCCAGTTCTGCAATTGAAAACAAACTCAGTGATGTGCTTGAGCTGACTTGTGCCAGCTCACAAGAACCATTCTATACATTTCTTCCCAAAGCTACCCTCAGTAAAATTGGGCAGAGTTGGGAGTACTTACATAACAGAAACCTTCAAGTCTGCAATTTATAGCTCTTCTTTTCCAGGAAGCTACTTGTTAAACATTTCAGTTCAGTTAAGTCGCTCAGCCGACTCTTTGCGACCCCATGAATCGCAGCACACCAGGCCTCCCTGTCCATTACCATCTCCCGGAGTTTACCCAAACTCATGTCCATTGAGTCAGTGATGCCATCCAGCCATCTCATCCTCTGTCATCCCCTTCTCCTCCTGCCCCCAACCCCTCCCAGCATCAGGGTTTTTCCAATGAGTCAACTCTTCTCATGAGGTGGCCAAAGTACTGGAGTTTCAGCTTCAGCATCATTCCTTCCAAAGAAATCCCAGGGTTGATCTCCTTCAGAATGGACTGGTTGGATCTCCTTGCAGTCCAAGGGACTCTCAAGAGCCTTCTTCAACACCACAGTTCAAGAGCATCAATTCTTTGGTGCTCAGCTTTCTTCACAGTCCAACTCTCACATCCATACATGACTACTGGAAAAACCATAGCCTTGACCTGATGGACCTGTGTTGGCAAAGTAATGTCTCTGCTTTTGAATATACTATCTAAGTTGGTCGTAACTTTTCTTCCAAGGAGTAACCGTCTTTTAATTTCACGGCTACAATCACCATCTGCAGTGATTTTGGAGCCCCCCTACAAAATAAAGTCTGACACTGTTTCCACTGTTTCCCCCTCTATTTCCCATGAAGTGATGGGACCGGATGCCATGATCTTTGTTTTCTGAATGCTGAGCTTTAAGCCAACTTTTTCACTCTCCTCTTTCACTTTCATCAAGAGGCTTTTTAGTTCCTCTTCACTTTGTGCCATAAGGGTGGTGTCATCTGCATATCTGAGGTTATTGATATTTCTCCCGGCAATCTTCATTCCAGCTTGTGCTTCTTCCCCCAGCATTTCTCATGATGTACTCTCCATAGAAGTTAATAAGCAGGGTGACAATATACAGCCTTGACGTACTCCTTTTCCTATTTAGAACCAGTCTGTTGTTCCATGTCCAGTTCTAACTGTTTGCATCAGTATTAATCAACATACCAGTAAAAGTAACTCTGTGACACAGGAGGAAACAATTTCACAGACCTATATCTGTTGAAGACACTGAATGTGTAATTAGTAACCTTCCAAAGTAGAAAGTGTGGGGCCCAGATGGGTTCACTGGCAAATTCAACCAAGCATTTAAGGGTGGAATTCTCTATATTCTTTTTCAGAAAATAGAAACAGAGGGATTCATCCTATGAGGTCAGAGTTACCTGAATACCAAAATCAGGAAAAGCCATTAAGCTACAAACCAGTATCTCTGAGATACATAGATGGCAAGCCTTAACAAAATGTTTGCAAATTGAGTCCAACAGTGGATAAAAAACTGTACACCACGGTCAACTTAGATTTACCCAGGTGGTTCAGCCTTTTCAAATCAATTAATGTAATACATTAAAAATAGGCTAAAATAGAAGTATATTGTTCAATAAAATTCTTGGTGAAAATGAAAAATGTGTCTTTTATTTTTACTTAAAAACAGAAGGACCTTTTAGCCAACCCAATCTATCTTTTCTTATCATATTGCAAGTGGCTTTATTCATAAGCAGCAAACCAAGATGTTCTTCACTAAGTGAAGGAATAAGCTGCAGTGCATCCAGACAATGGGATATTATCCGGCACTAGGGGAAATGAGCCATGAAAAGACAGGGGTTAACCTCAAATACATTTTACTAAGCGAAGGAAGCCAGTCGGTAAAGGCTGTGTGCTGCGTGACTTGAAGTGTATGACATTATTTAGAAAAGGCAGAACTAGAGAAATGGATAGAAGATGAGTAGTTACCAGTGATTGGTGGACTAGGAGGGCAACAGAGGAATTTTAGGACACTGGAAATGTTCTGTTGCTGCTGTAATGATGGATATACATCCTCACACCTTAGTACAGATGCAGAGAATGTGCACCATCAGAAGTGTATTCTGGTGTGGAGGCTGGCAGTGTCTGTGTGTGTCAGTGTAGGATCATCAGAGTAGCAAATGTACTTGAGTAGGAGACGCCGAAGCTGAAGGAAACTGTAAAGTCCCTGTGAAATCTCTGTGTCTTCCTCTCTGTTTTGCTGTGAACTTTGATCCAAAAGAAACTGTCTTATCTAATAAAGTGAGAATCCCATGAGCATAAAGTTATGTTCTAGAGAACATTTTCTGATACAATAAAAAAATACAATTAAAATGCTATACAAAATTTGTTGTTGTTCTGTGGCTAAGTCATGACCCACTCTGCAATCCATGGACTGCAGCACACTAGGCTTCTCTGTCCATCACTGTCTCTCGGAGTTTGTTTAGATTCATGTCCATCGAGTCGGTGATGCCACCCAACCATCTCATCCTCTGTTGCCCCCTATTTCTCCTGCCTTCAGTCTTTCCCAGCATCAGGATATTTTCTTATGAGTCAACTCTTCTCATCAGGTAGCCTAAGTGTTTGATGCTTCGGCTTCAGTATTAGTCCTTCCAGTGAATATTCAGGATTGATTTCTTTTAGGGTTGATTGGTTTGATCTCCTTGCAGTCCAAGAGACTCTCAAGAGTCTTCAAAAGCATTATTTTTTTGGTGCTCGGCCTTCTTTATGGTCCAGCTCTCATTATACAAAATTATTTATTACTAAAAATTGTACATTGAAACTATATTGAAAATGAATATGTTAATGTGGTGTTAGTGGTTATCCTTACTGCAGGTCCATATAATCAAAGCTATGATTTTTTGAGTAGTCATGTATGGATATGAGAACTGGACTATAAAGAAAGCTGAGCACCAAAGAATTGATGCTTTTGAACTGTGGTGTTGGAGAAGACTCTTGAGAGTCCCTTAGACTGCAAGGAGATCAAACCAGTCAATCCCAAAGGAAATCAATCCTGAATATTCATTGAAAGGACTGATGCTGAAACTCCAATATTTTGGCCACCTGATGCGAAGAACTGATTCTTTGGAAAACACCATGGTGCTGGGAAAGATTGAAGGCAGGAGGAGAAGGGGATTACAGAGGACGAGATGGTTAGATGGCATCACTGACTTGATGGACATGAGTTTGAGCAACCTCTGGGAGCTGGTGATGGACAGGGAAACCTGGAGTGCTGCAGTCCATTGAGTCGCAGAGTCAGACAGGACTGAGCGACTGAACTGAGCTGAGTGGTTATCCTGGGTAGTGGGACTGAGAGTGCACATTCTCTTTGGCTTTCTCTCAGGTGAGAATATACGGGTTCATAATCAGAAGGTCTTCTACTTTCAAAGCTCCCACTGCCTTCTGCCTTTACCTGACTTCTCCCGTGGTTCTCATAGAGCCTCCCTCGCATGATTTTCTGTGCTGTATGCTATGTGCTCTTTTCTCTGCTTGACACGCAATCCCTGTCAAGTAAAATCCAGAGCTGGACAGTAGTTAAAGCGGTAAGGCAGGCTTTAATCATGAATGATGCAGTAGGGCTCAGTTCTGAATACAGCGTGGACAAGTGGGTGTTATAGCCACGGAGAAGAGTGTGTGCATGTTTGCAGGGGGAAGGGGGATGGGAACAAGAAAAATCACTGAGAAGCAACATTCAGGGCGAGGGGTTCTGGCCAAGCCGACCTGAGAACATTCTGGCTTCAGCAGAGCAGGGCAATGAGCTAGCACCCGAGGGATGGTGGGGGGACGAGGAGTCTCATCAGCTCTGAGGGGTTTCTAGAGGGAGCAGAAGTTCTCTAACTGATGTAGCAGAACTGTCACTAGAGTTGGACACCAACAGGCGCGAGATGGAACCCAGGTTTGGACCTGGCAGAGTGGAGCCCTCCGAAAAGCCTGAGATTTCGTTGGTGTCAGCCCCACTTCTTGTTCATGGAAAAAGGAACGTTTCTCTTTTGTTTGAACGTGTAAGTCAATTTTCTCATCCGGTTGCCTCCTATTCACTGAGGGCCAGTGAACCATCTGTGGGACTTGGATGCAGAGTGGGTGTGCCTGCAGTCAGGCATTCAGTGAGAGAGAGTTCTGTGGAAATAAAAGAATAACAGAGGTTGATGGCTGGAAACTCAGTTTCTGAACCCAGTTTTTCTTTCACCTACCTTGCTTGGTGCCTCTGAGAATTAAAACCCAACCACCCAGATCTTAATTGGGACTGTTTAGAGAAGGCCTGTGGGCTGAGGCTGGGCGCACCACCATTCTCCAGGTCACAGCCGTGCCTGTAAGTCCGGAACCTGAGCCACGTCCAGCCGCATTCAGCCTGCAAACCAGGAAGTCTGCATCCGCCTCCCAGCCGTCCTCACTTCAGCACTTAGAGACACTTTAAAACCCGTATCGTGAACAGGAAAGGTACTGACAAAATTCTCAGGACTTTTATGTCAGTTTCTGGAATACCTACAATAGTATTTATTCATGTAAATGTTACTGTATAATATTTACTCATAAATATTTTACTCATAAAAATATAACCTGTTGTTGTTCAGTTGCTCAGTCATGGCTGACTCTGCAAGCCCCGTGGATTGCAGCACACCAAGCTTCCTGTCCTTCACTATCTTCCAGAATTTTCTCAGATTCATGTCCATTAGTCAATGATGCCAAGCCTAGATTAAGAGCAAGAAGTTTTTATTTAGGATTTGATTTGGGGAAAGTCAACTGTCAAATATATTAAAAAAACTTTACCTCTTTTAAAAGTGAGACGTCTCATCTCTCAAATCAAGGACATGAAAAGGTTAACATAAAGCTTAGGAAATTATTCTGATTAAGACATAAAATTTTGGTTTCTTAGAAAGATTGCTCAAAAAGTAAAAACCTTGTATAATCTGTTATGAGGAGCAAAGTAATAATCCAGAAAAGTTTGTCATATTAACAGAGAAAATAGCAAATTTTGTTTTGCACCAGAAAATTAAAGACTGCTTTAAAAATCAAGCTTATAAATAAATCCACTCAAATCTTAGCCAGGTCCAATAACACATAAAATTCTTTTTTTTTTTTTTTTTTTTGCAAACCTTCTACAACTTTTTATGTCTATTTAGCTTCAGTCCCCCTTTTCATTTTCCTCTGTCTCATTCTGAAACATCCAGTCACTTTAGTTTAAAACAAAATCACTCTCTTTTCTCCTTAATGAAAATGTATCCTTCAGATACATCTCACTTTTGGTGTATACTTCTCTTGTGAAATTGTTCTCTTTATTTTAATAGTTTTATTTTTATATGTGGACTTTATTTTTAACCCTTAGTAAGGTCTCTTTTACACATAAAACTAAGAATTAGACAATTGTGAATTTTCTGTTAACAGTTTCTGTAACTGTTTGGAAACTGTTTCATCTTCTTATTTAGGAATACATGATACTAAACAAATTTATCCGTCATCTCAGGCCTTTCCCTGTCAACAATTTTTATAGCACATGAGTATTAGGAAAGTATCGCAAAATACCCTAAAAATGTTTAAACACATGGGTCTCTGTTCTATTGTTGTGCCTAATATGAAAGAAGTAAGGGACACCAAACAATTTATTTTTTTACTGCATATTTATTTCTACATTTATTCTTAGGTTGCATTTATAACTTTATAACATTAAATATCTAGCAGAGATTTATAAATAAATCTA
The DNA here is from genome assembly GCA_917880005.1 of Nanger dama. NCBI lineage: Eukaryota > Metazoa > Chordata > Mammalia > Artiodactyla > Bovidae > Nanger > Nanger dama. Next base: position 5,349,639 of record CAKJTW010000075.1, read on the forward strand.
TTTCACTTGTAAACCCAACTAGAATAAAAATGCATGCTTATTTACACTTAAGGCTAATTCAAACATTTATCATTATATAATGTTCTTTTTCCTTGTGTTAATAATATTTCTTGTTTTAAACCCTATTTGTCTGATAGTCTAGTTTTCTAATGGTTACTATTTGCATGGTGTATCATGTGTAATTCTTTTATTCTCAGTCTATTTATGTTGTTGAATTTAAGATGAGTTTCTTGTTGACAACATGTAGTTGCATCTAGATTTTTTTTATCAAGACTGGCAATCTGCTTCTTGAAAAGGATATTTAGTCCATTTGTATTTAATGTTATTTCACCTGTGTCTCCCATTTGGTAATTATTTTTAAATTATCTCATGCCTTTTCAGCTACTCTGCTCCTTTACTGTCTCTTCTTGTGCTAAGCATTTCAGTATGATGCTCTAACCTATCTGTTTATATTTTACCACATTATTTTGAATTATTTTCTTAGTATTTGTTTGCAGTGGAGTGGGCAGATAGTTTTCTCATAAAGAACGAGACATAAATATTTTAGAGTGTGAGCTATAAGTTCTTGTTGCAGCTCTGCCACTGTACTATGAAAGCAGCCGGGGTCCACAAGCACATGAAAAGCCGGTGGTGGGACAGGTGTGCTCTCTCAGTCATCTTGCACCCTCAGGTTTTAGGGATCACATGTGTATACTAACTGGTTATAATCTACTTCAGAGCCATAGTAACTCATTGTGGCAAGATCAGAAATCAGCTACAATATTGCTCCTTGTCCTCCACCCCTTTTCTCTTAATATAATCATATGAATCGGAGTTTCCTAGGTGGGGCAGTAGAAAAGAATCCATCTGCCAGTGCAGGAGATGCTGGTTAAATCCCCTGAGGAAGGAAACGGCAATCCACTCCAGTGTTCTTGCCTGGAGAATCCCATGGACACGGGATCCTGGTGGGCTACAGTCCACAGGATCAAAAGAGTCAGACACGACTGAGTGAGCACACACAACACACACATCGTAAATATCACATCTCTGTGTTATAGACCCCGAGAGCAGTGTGGTGATGATTGCTTTAAACCATCTTCTGTCTTTCAAATAATTTAATAGGGAAAGAGAATGTATATTTATAGAGTGTTTTATATATACCCATACAAATACTGTCCCAGCACTCATTTCTTTCTGCCAGTTTGAAATACTCTCTGTTGCTTCCTTTCAGTCTAAAAGATTTATATTATTAATACTATTTCTTGTGAGTCAGGTTTGGTAGTAAGAGATTTCCTTAGCCTTCTTAACTTCTGAGAATGTCTATACTTTGCTTCATTTTTGAAGTTTAATTTTGCTGGATAAAACAGTTCTTAGTCAGCAATACTTTTCTGTCATCAATTTGAATAGAGTGAAACACTTTTTTGCCTGTTATTTACTATGTCAACCATTAATCATGTTGTTTATGATTGATCATTTATCTCTTGCTGCTACCACATTTTTCTTTGGTTTTCAACAGCTTGACTGATGTGCCTAAATGTTACTTTTTGTCTTTATTTTGCTTGGGTTTATTTTTCTTCTTGAATCTGTAGATTAAAGTTTTTCATGATATTTGGGAATTTGAATGATTGCTTCTTCATATCATATATATATATATATATATATATTTGATATAACCAGGCTGGCAGAAGCCAGGATTTTATTTTATTTTTTTTTCTGCAACAAATTGTACATTTTATTTCCCATGGCTGAAGAGTTTTTCTCTTTTTTTATTTTTATTTTTATTATTTTTTTAATACTTTATTCTACTTTACAATACTGTACTGGTCTTGCCATACATTGACATGAATCAGCCACATGGTCCCCTTTTCTCCTTTCTTCTATGGCTCAGTTTTATGTTTGTAGCGTTTGTAGTGTTTTCCACAGATTTTTAAGCTTTTTAATTTAACCTTCTTTCCACTTGTTCTTTAGACTGTTACTTATTTTGCTTTATCTTCAAGTTGCTGATTCTTTCTTCCCACATCTCAAATTTTCTGTGCATCTATTTTAGCCATTGTACTTTTTAACTCTAGAATTTCCAATTAGGTCTGTTCTAAAAAATAAGTTATATGCGTGTTTAGATTCTCTGTTGGTGAGTCATTGTCATTCACCTTAAATTGTTTAGGTATTATCTTTGTTAGCTCTTTGACCATATTAATAAGAGCTACCTTTAATTCTTGGCTGAGTAACACATCTATTGGCAATCAGAAAAAAATACATATGGACTATTTTTGACTATGTTTCGGTTATATTTTCTTGCCTTTTTCATGTTTAGAAATTGTTTTTGCTTAAGAATAAGCATTTTGATCATTTATTCTAGCAACAGTGAATTCTGACTTTTTCCACTGAGTGTTGTTATTTTGTTTCTTTGCTTGCTTTATAACTTGCCAGGACAAGTTGATGATTCTCTCTTCCCTGTAATGTGTACCCAGTTATTTCTCTTCTGTTGTTTTTTTTTGTTGTGTTATTTTTAGGTCTCGATTACTACTGATAACTGCTGTTTGATTAGATTAGGGTTCGTCTTAATATTGGTAAAAGCGTGTACTTAGACCTTTAGCCAGTAAGGTTTCCAGTCCCTGCTGTTGGATCAAGTTTTGGCTTGGAGAGTTTTTAAATGTCAGTCCATCTTAAAGCTTCCCTGCTGTTTCTTTCAATGGACTCTTCCACACGGCCTCTGAATATATGCACAGGCTTCTTCTGTTGGGACATTTGGGTGTCTTTGCACCCTTTAGTCTCTGTGGTGCAGGTACACTGACTTATAACAAGGGAGCAGTAAGGGAACTGGAGATCAGCATACGAATTCAAGTCTTAAATTTTTAGATTTTATATAAAGGACCACATTCTTTCACTGCCAGAATTCTATCCATTAGAAGTAGCATATGATGCATCTAAGCTACAAGATTATTTAAAAACAACCATTTCAAGCATTCATTTGATTTGTGTATTAATATTTTATTGTTGCCTTAACACAGATATATCTCTATTGTTATATATTCTTGCTTCTTGGGAAAAATTAACTGTCAAAATGATGGAACTATATTTGCTTATGCTTTTCATTTGTTCAATGCATCAAGCTTTCTGACTACCCAGTGAGTAATTTTGCAATGTCTCATTATTATTCAAAATTGTGAATCTTTGGTTCTGCAAAATATCACCTTTTTTAGTCTAAAATTACTCAAAAATACTGCTGCTGCTAAGTTGCTTCAGTGTCTTCTGACCATTTGCCACCTTATGAACCGTATGTCCACAGGATTCTCCAGGCAAGAATACTGGACTGGATTGCCATTTCTTCCTCCAGGGGATCTTCCTGACACAGGGGTTGAACAGAAAAAATGCTTTACCATACCAATTTAATGCTTTCTTGACCATCTTCAGTATGTTGATGTAATTTTTATGTAGAATTTCTTTAAAGTCTAAGTGCCTCATTCTTATAGACTTACACATAAATTATTTTATGTGCTTCCTCATTCTAAGTTGAATATATATTCCCAACACTCACCTCTTAAAGACAGTCACTGCTGCTGATACTGTGTGAGGAGTTCTGTAATACTGGAGAAAATACTGTGCAAAATACCATATAGTGGTATAAAATCTTTAAATATACTATAATTTTTTCCTCAAATCTGGATTACCAAAATTTGCATGACTTTGGAAAAGTCATTTGTAGATCTCATTTTTAATTATTTTATGATTCAAGTGAAAGTAAGCAATTTTAGGCTATAATGCTTAAAATTTCTAATTATGGACATATTTATAATTATAATACATGTTTATAATTATAATTTATTATGAGCATGTTTATAGTTTTTATATTATTAGTAAAAGTACACTCTCAAGTTAGATGATGCAATGGCAGGAAGCCGATATACAAAATTTTCATGTATAAACTAATTATGGAGCAAATTAGATATAGTCTCTTTTATTTAAAAAAATTACTTTTCTTTCATTAATAGCGTTATGCATGAAGATTGTAGAATATTAAGACCATATAGAGAATGTATGCAAGTCAAAACAAATGACCAATAATTCCCACAATCTGGAGCAATAATTCTTTAGAGAAAAATTAATTGGAGACTGAAACCTCCTTACTTCTCAGTAGCAATATCTGCACTCTCTTTAACAATGCATAGAGCTGACTTCCGTCTCTCTGCTTTTGTTCCTCTCTTCCTTCCACATTGTATGTTGAACTCCAGAAGGTCCCAGCGCTCACAGAAGGCTGTGCTGGATAACTCGGACATGACCTTCTTATTTAGATTGCATCCTTCTGGAGAAGTTTAGGGCTGAAGGATCCAAAGACCAGAGGCATGACTTTATGCACAGAGTAATTAGCACTCCAGTTACATCCTCAGACCCTCCAGCTCTTCCTGCTTTTCTTGTCTTTTCTTCTTGGTGTCTAACTCATTAGGTTGGTTCATTGTCACATTGCAGAGATAGTCTGTGTTGGAGCCTGTACTAAACATCTCACGTTCAGCAGGGGGCAGAGCAAATCTGACTTCTGGGCCCAGGGAGGGACAAGGACTTCTGGGTTGTTTCCAAGAGGTCATTGAGTTACATGGGTGTGATGACCACTACTGGAAGGGAAGAAACCTATTACCTATTGCATAAAGTGATGAAGGATTAGCATACAGGTTTTACAATCAATAACGACAATGTTTTAGGTGACTGCAGCAGTGGAATGGAAAATGGCAGTGTAGTGTTGTAGAACTCTTATAGCTCTTTTTGAAGCTATTTTTATGCTTTTCCACAATTTTAAGGGAGGACACTGTTCTTTTATTTCCTCCACACAGTATGGGCTTTGAGGTCTTGTCAGGGTTAAGGGGTCTTTTGAGTTGTGTTACTACACCTTTATGTTTCTGGTAGTTTTTGTGAAATAAGTGAGAGATTGCCATGTCTAGTTTTTTGAGCTGTTCTGTTACTGATTTTTTGTGAACAAGACATGTTTTAGAAAGTTTCAGATTCCTGACTCATTTTTGGATTCTTCTTTTGTTGATATGATATTTCTCTCAACTGGGATCTCCTTGGGGTGCTGGCTTCCTCTGAAAGGGTCAGATTTGCCTTTGATCATAAAAGATTGTTGCTCAAGTGTCCTGGACCTCTGATTTCTCAAATAGAGGGTCTGTTCAGTTCTAGGGGGCCTGAAAATCTTTGCAATGTAGTTCACTATTTTCCTGTGTCATGTAGAAATGCCTTTTTAAAATAATTTTTGGTATCTTTACATGATATCAAAATAGTATCAAAACATCCCTTCCTTAGTGCTTTCCTTTCCCTCACTTTCTTTTTAGCTCCTGAAATACTTTAGGTACTTTCACGTGAAAGGATATCCTTATATCATCAAACCATATTATGGATGGTCCACTATGGTCTATGGATATAGTCTACTTAGCTCAGTGAGTATTTTTGATCAAAGTATAAACTTCCTAATATCCCTTACTGCAAAATATATGTGAGGATAATATTCACAGTTAAACTTAAATCCAAATAACACAACAGACAGCCATAGAAAGTCTTATTATACTTTTAAAAAGGGTAGAAGTTATTTCAGGAGACAGAATTTCATACCATCCTATGGATCATATATCACAGTATGGCAATAAAGCTTCTTCACCTGATAAATAGACCTTAAACACGGCAAACCAGGGCCAAAATTTTGGATAAACAGTGACCATCCTTTGCCACTCTTCTGTTTCCTTCACATGACTGGTGAATGGAAACTGATAGCAAGTCTGGAAATAGTCGACTCATCACAGAAATATCTCTGAATCATCACAACCACTCAAGTTATCAGTTTCTTCAAGCTGTGAAATAAAAGAACTGGAACAGAGTGTCGTAGTTGCTCTAAACTTAGCACAGTATGTTCCCACATACTAGAATGCCCATGTTCACTTTTCTGCCTGATGAAATCCTTACCCACACTTTAAAAGCCCAGACAAATGCCACCCCTTGGGGAGGGTGTTCTCAGTTTCCCAGAAGGTGTGCTGGTAGTAGACAGCATGGATGCATCTCTGTCACGGCACCCTGACCTCAAATTTGCTTGTGGTGTGAGGACTCTTTCTCCTTAACTATCGTAAGGTCCCGAGTCAGGTTTTATTTCAGTTATTTTGTGTATTGCTCAAGTGGTTTCATTTGCAAGTGATAAAATTTCCATGGTAGAACAGCTTATGCAAAAGAGGAATTGATTGGTTTGTAACTTGTATTAATAACTGAAGACACATGGGCAGGGCTGGTTCTATACTCACTGTCAGTGAGGTCTCAGAAGATGTTCCTGGGGTCCTGTTCCTCTTTCCTCTCATCTTCTCTTCCTCTGGGTTGGTTCCTGTGTGAGACTGGCTCTCCCCTCACGTCAGTGAGATGGCTTCAGCTTTATTGCCTCACAACTCAAAGAGCAGTAGACTTGGAGGAACTCAGCTTCAGAAATCCCTCTACAAGTCCTGAGAGTCTCTTTGAAGTCCCCACCTTGGATGGAAGTCTGCCTCTGAGGTTTCCTCCCAGAGTGGGTGAAGACAGTGACCTGAGTCGCATGTTGCAGCCAGATTATAAGAATGAGAGTCAGAAGCAGGGGTGGGCTCCAAGGAAGTCAAGGGCTCTTGACAAAGAAGGGGAGTTAGATATGGGGCAGAAAACAGCTAGGAAGAGTCATGGTATTGCTGTGCACATTGCACAGACTGGAACCTCAAGAGCATGATGAGCCAGAGTGTAATGAAGTACATCACCTGCAGGAAAGTCAAATGAAGTGACTGGCAAGGAAGCTCAACAGAGGCGAGGCCAAGTGCACAGCCCTCTCTAAAACTGTGCCTCTCCGTGCTGTGTTTAAAAATGGTTTGTATATTGAAAATGCTCAAGGCTACTGAAGAGGTGAAAGTGCTCATAAGAATGACTGTGGGCCAAATAATAGATTTTTTTTTCAAAATAAAATTTTAGTTCCTTGTAAGTATGAATGAGAACAGCGGCATAGATAATTTTAAAAAGTTGGTAAGAAAAACTTTTTTCTTTCTTAATTTGCGGTTAGAGAAACAGTAGATTATATATATTTTTTTCTTGATGGATTTTACTTAAGGTGAGATTTTTGTTTTCCTTGAATGTACCCTGACTGATGGGGTCCCTGAAGAATGGTTGATGAGGAGTGAAGCTGTAGGTAATCTGTTCAGAGGACAGCAAACAGATAACTGGCTCTTCTTTAATTTTAAAATTTATCTCCTATTCAATGGCCTCTGGAAGCTTCAGTATAATTTTAATTAAAAACATAAAATTCAATTTGAGTAAAATATATGGTATGGCAGGAACTCAGCCAAGAGACCAATAGCAATGACAGAGCGTAAAATCTGTTACATAGGAGCTCCTGGTCTAGATATAAAACTCTTCGAATCCCTTTTCCTACTCTAAGGAAAATATCACAAGGCATGTATTCTTTGTTGTGGCACCTAACAAAGTTATATTTAATAAACTATATGCATGAACTTGTTGCCATTCCCTCAGCTTTCTGAGGGCAGAGACTTGTCCACCTGGGAAGTCCTCTGCCCCTCACACAGAAACACTTCATCCAGGCTGAGGAATCAGTGTCCAGTGCCAGTGAAGAGAAATACAGACCAAAGTAAGAAGTGCATTGCGTTATGAATACATGGTTAACAATCTGAAGAGTTAAAATGTGCTGAGTTCATGGAAATCACAGGGACAGCAGTGAACACACCTCTCAGATCACCGACTTTGGGGTGCACGACTGGTATGAGGACACATCCACTCTGCTCCGAATCGTCTCTGTGTTTCCTCCAAACTGTGTCCTGTGGCTGCTCTCGGCTGTCCCTGGAGGGTGGCAGGGATGCACTTAGGCAGGCCCATTTCTGGAAGATACAGCGTTCCTCTGCAGTGGGCTTGGACTTGAGACTCCCTGAAAGCCCTGCAGACCTCTCAGCCTGGGTGGCAGTTCACGGAGCATCCACCCAGACTTCTTCACTCTGAGTCCTTATATCATGTTTTTCTGGGCCAGACTTCCTGGGCCCCACCTCATTTTCTTTCACAGATATATCTTGTAATGAAATTCTTGTATGTTTAATCCTGTCTTGGCATGTGTTTCTCAGAGGACTCGGACGAACACAACATGCTACACGGATGAGTCATTTTATTTTTTGACAAACTGTGTGAAGGGTGATGTTACCAGGATACATCCTAGAAATGTAAAGATAAGAAAGACAGATAATGCTCCATGTGAAATCTTATTGTATTGAGAGAAAGAGTAATTGCAATACAGTGAAACTGCAATTGTTTGCAAGTTCTGTTATACAATGCAATACAGTGAAATTGTTTGGAATTCCGTTATATGAATTTACCACAGAGGGAAAAGGATATGATTAGTGAAAATGCACCACAGTTGAAGGAGAATTCTGACTATCAGAGAATAGGAATGCTCTTCTGTATGGAGATAGTCATGCAAATTAAAGATCTGAGTTGGGGAGCAAACATTCCTGATTACTAGGGCCTGCTGAGTGTGGGCAGTTGTTTATCATCCTATGTACAAGGTTTGAGAATCTCTATGCTTCTGGAGGTCTTGTTAAAACTCAGCAGGTCTGGGATAAGGCTTGAGACCATTTACATTTCCAGAAATGGTTTTCCTGAGATATGTTTACATACCATCAATCTGCTCTCTGAAGTGTATGGTTTGGTGGTTTTCAGCTTGTTCAAAGAGCTATGCAGTTATCTCTATCATACAACAAATTCATGTCCAGACCACACGTCAAATAGCAGAGTACTAAGAGTCTGATCAGCTCACCATCTCACTCTTGTTTAGTTTCTGTTAGGCCAGCTGAAAAAGTCTAAAATCCCACACAGATGTGGCTTAATGGGAGTTGAGTAGTCAGTCCTGCTCAAGGTCCTTTCATCTAGTTTTCACTGAGATTTAGGCAAAACCTGTAAAGAGGTTACACGAGAAGCTCAGGAAGTTTGCTCAGAGGAGGTAAAAGGGAATGAGTTTGAAGATGGAGAAGGTATCAGTTGAGTTTGGTTATTAACTCCTAGAGAAGGCATTATGGATGGAGAACTATAATCTAAAAGAACACAGGCTCTCTGGATCTATAAGATGTCCAGAAAATCTGTGATGAAACACTTGGAGACAGTGGAATAAGATGAAAATAAACTATGACCAGATCTCAAAAAGCCCATGTTCCATGTAGGAGCTTGGGTTTTATCTACAGATGATGAAGAGCCATGAAACAACGTTAAACCACAAAGAAACATGATTAATAGCCACTGTAGAAAAGTCATTCTGGCAAAAGGCAAGAAGATCAATCTGAAAAAAATTTAATTTGATTGTAAGCATCCCAACCAGAGGGATTTTCCAGTAACCAAAGCAATACTTGTTAAAGCCCCAATAATCCATTCACAGTTGGATTGTGAATGAATGGATAGAGCTTTGTGAGAATTCAAAAGCTGTGGTATAAATAGGAACCTTGGAAGAAATTCAAGACTTTAGCTTCAATGACTTGAGAGGATGATAAACCCATTACCTTAAGGACAAAGGAAAAGAAACGGTTTTTATTTGTGTGTTTGGATTCCATTTATTTATAGGACTTTGGAGGTTGGGCAATAGGTGTTTTGAAGATAAGAATTTTTGAGTTTTGTCCAGTCATTTGCCAAATCATGGGTGTATTTGAGATTACCTGGCTGCAGAGTGGAGTAGCATCATATCATGAGGAGTCAGAGATAGAAAGGAAGGTGAAGGACACAGAAAGGGAACATTGTGAGCATGGAGAAAGGTCAGGGACCTGAGCTGTCAAATCAGCAAGCTCTCACCACAGTGAGAACTTGTCCAGACCCAGGGGGAGCTCTCATCAAGCCTAACAATACTGGCAAAACCCAGGCTCAGATGTTCAGCTTCCAGAACATGAGAAGTAATTTTTTATTAATTAGATGAACATGTTTATTTGTAAATTTGGTCAGCATACATAATTGACCTGAAAACATCAGCAGAAGGAAAGTCAGTGAGAAGGTCATTTCCACAAAGTGACCTCCCAGGAGGTAAACCAGACATAACCTGACTTGACAAAGGTCATTTCCACAAAGTGACCTCCCAGGAGGTAAACCAGACATAACCTGACTTGACACCGCCTCCACTGGCAGAGACTCAACACTGGAGCTGTCTGCCCCTCCCCCACAGCAAATCTAGTCTAGTGTTGTTAGCATACAAACAACACAAGGGAAAGAACTTGGATGCTATTTCCTGCTGGTAGAGAAAACTCAACCTACTTAACCTAGATCAACCACTCCATTTATAGATTTTTATCTATGCTATATTTTGGTGTGAATATTTCAAAAATTTACATGTGCTTAGTTGCTCAGTTGTGTCTGAATCTTTGCGACCCCATGGACTGTAGCCCTCCAGGCTCCTTTGTCTATGGGGATTATCCATGCCTTCTTCAGGGAATCTTCCCAACCCAGGCATCAAACCCAGGTCTCCCACATTGCAGATGGATTCTTTACCATCTGAGCCACCAGGGAAGCCCATGTGTTTTCCCATATTATTTTATGTAATTATAGTAACAAACTGCACTAGAATGAATGGGTTTAGAGACAGACACAGTTGACTGACAAATGGAACCAAAAGAAGTTTTATGATCAGCAGGAGGGAAGCAGGCTGGCACCTGGTAGCTTGTTGACCACACACACGTGGAGCACCAGGGTCACTCAGTACCAACAGAAGACTTCAAACAAAGTCAGGACTGCTGAAGAACTGAACTATTGTTTAGGAAGACTGTCATAAGTGTCCAGTAAATTCATGTTCTGAAAAAGCAAAAGAGTTCCAGAAAAGCATCTACTTCTGCTTTATTGACTATGCCAAAGCCTTTGCCATAGTAAACTCTGGAATATTCTAAAGAGATGAGAATAGCAGAGAACCTGAACTGCCTGTTGAGAAATCTGTATGTAGGTCAGGAAGAAACAGTTAGAACTGGTCATGGAACAGCAGACTGGTTCCAAATCAAGAAAAGAGTATGTCAAGGCTGTATATTGTCACCCTGCTTATTTAACTTATATGCGGTCTCATGAGACGCTAGGTTGGTGAAGCCACCAGCTGGAATCAAGATTGCCGGGAGAATTATCAATAACCTCAGATATGCAGATGACACCACCTTTATGGCAGGAAGTGAAGAACAATTAAAGAGGCGCTTGATGAAAGTGAAAGAGGAGAGTGAAAAGTTGGCTTCAAACTCAAGATTCAGAAAACTAAGTTCATGGCATCTGGCCCCATCACCTCATGGCAAATAGATGGGGAAACAGGGAAACAGTGACAGACTTTACTATTTATTTATTTATTGGTCTCAAAATTCACATGAAATTAAAAGATGTTTTCTCCTTGGAAGAAAAGTTATGACCAACCTAGACAGCATATTGAAAAGCAGAGACATTACTTTGCCAACAAAAGTCCATCTAGTCAAGGCTATGGTTTTTCCAGTAGTCATGTATGGATGTGAGATTTGGACTATAAAGAAATCTGAGCACCAAAGAATTGATGCTTTTGAACTGTGGTGTTGGAGAAAACTCTAGAGGGTCTCTTGGACTGCAAGGAGATCCAACCAGTCCATCCTAAAGGAAATCAGTACTAAATATTCATTGGAAGGACTGATGCTAAAGCTGAAACTCCAATACTTTTGCCCAGCTGATGTGAAGAACTGACTCACTGGAAAAGACACTATTGCTGGGAAAGATTGAAGGCAAGAGGAGAAAGGGATGACAGAGGATGAGATGGTTGGATGGCATCACTGACTCAATGGACATGAGTTTGGGTAAACTCTGGGAGATGGCGATGGACAGGAAGGCCTGGCATGCTGCAGTCCATGGGATCACAAAGAGTCACACACGACTGAGCAACTGAACTGAACTGAAGTGCCCTTGAATGCTTTAGTCTTCTAAATATCTTTGCCTCATTCAAAGTCTCTCAGATCAAAGTCTCTCAAGACTATCATAAAATGCCCCAAGAAATGGTAACTTGACCATATTAGAGGAGGGAAACCTTGACTCCCCCTTCCTATTATATGATGATTCAGTACAAAATATTAGCCACATATATGATGAATAGATAAAGATGATATAGATGAGTGGATAGATGGATGGAAGGATAAGTAATAGATGATAGATACTAGATAAGCTGTAGATGAGTAGATGATGTTTCAATAGATGATATAGATGGATGGATGGATAGGTGGATAATAGATGGTAGATGGATGGATAGATTGATGAGAGATTTGCACACAGAGATGTTAGTTTTTACATGCAATTTGTTTTTAAATATTTTACTTTTATTAGTTTGTTATTTTTAATAGCTCCACAATTAATGTTCAGTTCAGTTCAGTTCAGTTGCTCAGTTGTGTCTGACTCTTTGCGACCCCATGAATCACAGCACGCTAGGCCTCCCTGTCCATCACCATCTCCTGGAGTTCACTCAGAGTCACATTCATCGAGTCCATGATGCCATCCAGCCATCTCATCCTCTGTCATCCCCTTCTCCTCCTGCCCCCAATCCCTCCCAGCATCAGAGTCTTTTCCAATGAGTCAACTCTTTGCATGAGGTGGCCAAAGTACTGGAGTTTCGGCTTTAGCATCATTCCTTCCAGAGAAATTCCAGGGCTGATCTCCTTCAGAATGGACTGGTTGGATCTCCTTGCAGTCCAAGGGACTCTCAAGAGTCTTCTCTAACACCATAGTTCAAACACATCAATTCTTCGGCACTCAGCCTTCTTCACAGTCCAACTCTCACATCCATACATGACCACAGGAGAAATCATAGCCTTGACTAGATGGACCTTAGTTGATAGGCTTGATAAAGGACAGAAATGGTCTGGACCTAACAGAAGCAGAAGAAGAGGTGGCAAGAATACACAGAAGAACTGTACAAGAAAAATCTTCATGACCCAGATAATCATGATGGTGTGATCACTAATCTAGAGCCAGACATCTTGGAATGTGAAGTCAAATGGGCCTTAGAAAGCATCACTACGAACAAAGCTAGTGGAGGAGATGGAATTCCAGTTGAGCTGTTTCAAATCCTGAAAGATGATGCTGTGAAAGTGCTGCACTCAATATGCCAGCAAATTTGGAAAACTCAGCAGTGGCCACAGGACTGGAAAAGGTCAGTTTTCATTCCAGTTCCAAAGAAAAGCAATGCCAAAGAGTGCTCAAACTACTGCACAGTTGCACTCATCTCACATGCTAGTAAATTAATGCTCAAAATTCTCCAAGCCAGGCTTCAGCAATACATGAACCGTGAACTCCCTGATGTTCAAGCTGTTTTTAGAAAAGGCAGAGGAACCAGAGGTCAAATTGCCAGCATCCGCTGGATCATGGAAAAAGCAAGAGAGTTCCAGAAAAACATCTGTTTCTGCTTTATTGACTATGCCAAAGCCTTTGACTGTGTGGATCACAATAAACTGTGGAAAATTCTGAGAGATGGGAATACCAGACCATCTAACCTATCTCTTGAGAAATCTGTATGCAGGTCAGGAAGCAACAGTTAGAAATGGACATGGAACAACAGACTGGTAGGAAAAGGAGTACGTCAAGGCTGTATATTGTCACCCTGCTTATTTAACTTATATGCAGAGTACATCATGAAAAAGGCTGGACTGGAAGAAACACAAGCTGGAATGAAGATTGCTGGGAGAAATATCAATAACCTCAGATATGCAGATGACACCACCCTTATGGCACAAAGTGAAGAGGAACTAAAAAGCTTCTTGATGAAAATGAAAGAGGAAAGCAAAAATGTTGGCTTAAAGCTCAATATTCAGAAAACGAAGATCATGGCATCCAGTCCCATCACTTCATGGGAAATAGGTGGGGAAACAGTGGAAACAGTGTCAGACTTTATTTTGGGGGCTCCAAAATCACTGCAGATGGTGACTGCAGCCATGAAATTAAAAGACACTTACTCCTTGGAAGAAAAGTTGTGACCAATCTAGATAGCATATTCAAAAGCAGAGACAATTAATGCACCCATCTTATTTAAGATTTAAGGGTACATTACCTCAAAGCCTACTTATAAGCTAAAGTAAATTAGGGATCATGGTTTTAACAAGGAAAAAAATAACTTTTAAGGAGTTATGAGAATCAAATGAGGCTATGTTTAAAATATTTAGTTTTAGCACCTCATAAATACTTTTCTTTGATAAATACTAAGTACCTGCCACTGCCTTGGATGTTCCCAGAGCCATACTTTAAATGGTGAGTCAGTGACTGTTTTGTTGATCTCTTCCAAATGACTTGTGATCTCGTTCTGAATATATGCGGCAGACGAGATTCCAGATGATGGTGAGGTGGCTCCAATGGGCCACATACACCCTGCGTGGCAGAGTTTTCTGTCCTCAAGTGGATACTGTGTGCTCACCAACAGAACTCTGTTGGAAGGGACTGAGTAAAATGCAGCCTTTCTATTTTTAAAAACATCAGGGCACTGTCATTTATTTGATGTGAATAGGGTAAAGTCATGCTGGCTTCAGGAAAGTTGAAGAAGAATATCACAAAATACAGGACAGGTGGTATTCTAGTATTTCAGAGCACAGGTAAAAGCTGAAAGCTGAATAATATACATTTGTCATACTTGGCAGTGGTATTGTATGGAATTGGGATTGATTTTGATGTTTTTTTTTTCAAAAAATCAACAGTAGAAAGGAAAGGTGGAAAGGGGATTTTCAATATTATAAAGGTGATAATCTATAATATGCAAGATTTTTTATTTCTCGAAAAGAGTCTATGAAGGGGGAAAAACAAATTAAGATCTATAAATAAAATTAACAAAAAATATGATTCCGTAGATAATCTTGTGATTTTATTGAAGGTAAAGTACTTCAGGTATTTTTGTACTATTCATTGACCCTTTGCTGAAAACCTACCATATGTCAAGCTTTTTGCTAATTCAGGATTCTGGCCACTTAGCGATCTGAACAAACATTCTTGGTTTTTCTTACATCCAACATGCAGCTTAGGAGAAGTCACTACTGCTTCTGCCTTTACCTTACATCTACTTTTGGGTCTTTCATTTCTGTGACTCCTAACTTGCCCTTTTGTTTACTGTGCTTGAAGTTTTTAAGAATCACTAGCTTTGCGTTGGAAGAACATTGTCTGCACTGACAAAATTCTCATCAATTCTATATCCACAGTCATTACCCACCTGTTTTCTGAGTTTGTAAGTGGATAGAGATTTGAACATACCCCCTCAGTATGCACTTAGCCTGCCCATTGGGTGTGAGCCTAGGTGAGCTTTTTGTTCTAAGGGTCCATTTGTTTATCCTGTTGGTTGTGTCAGTTTGTTATTTGCCAATAATGTTTTATTTTAAACTCACTTTCTGTGAGCATTTAAGAAGTATGTGGTGGTTGGGTTGTTGCTCTAATTTCTTTCCTAAAGAAGTGATATTTCAATAACTTCTTGGGTTTCATCTATTCATTCTAAGAATTTACATGTGACTCTACCTGATCATGCCATTAACAGAATAATTTTCAGAACTATGAAAGCTAGATTTATAGACTATTTCAGCATTTTAAGTTAAATAGGAAAAATTGTATTCATTTACAGAAGACCAGAGATTCTGAATTTTTCTAGGACTCATTTTCTCAGTGGAGAATGAGGCATATAATTGCCTGAAAAATATTACATTTGGTAACTTTATTGTTAAGGTTAATATTGCAAAACATTTTTTAATAATATTGGAACCAGTGTATTCCATTCTTTCTGCCTGACAAACTTCTAATCACTCAGGTGAATGAGAACATTTATTTGCCACTGTTTCACATATACATAAAAATATTCCAATCCCTCTTAAGACATTATTTCCAGAGTGTGTGCAGATAATAAGGGCATGTTATAATGTGAAAACAATTTAACTGAAAAACAGATATAATTTATTATTATAACTTTAGACCACCAACATTTTATTCCAGCATATCATAAGATGAACAGCCTAAACTCTGTAATACTGCATGATCAAAGTATATGTGATTCTTCACATTTTCAGAACACTTTGGAAAAATAAAACAGGAAGGATTATTCCTTATCTAAGAATGATCCATAACATCAGCATGTGACATATTTTCCTTCTTTTCCTTGTGGAGAACATACAGTGTATGTTGGTTCACCCCCAGGACAGCACCGCTGTCTCAGAGCTGAGGGGGAGAGCAAAGCACAACACAAGCCCTCATGCTCTCAGCAAAACCTTGATCACTGGATTTCTGTCTGAATCCTACAATTCATGTTGTAAAAGCCATTTCCCCAAACGCTTCAGCATCACAGCTGTAGCTCTCAGTGAGTTTCAGTAGGGAAGCTCAGTTGCTATGTGTGGGTCACTGAGTTTGGTTAATCTGTCTGCTGTTGCTGGTATGTGGCAGGAAGGGTTTCCAACTCCACAGCCTCAGGAGGGAGGAAGAGAACACTTCCCTCGGTCATTTCCGTCTGATCAGGCCTGACGTCAGGTGATGATGTGGTGTCACCTGGCAGTCTGGTAAGCACTGGTCAGGTTTGCAGTCAGGAAATAGGCATGCTGCAGCTGTGGGTAAAGCTGGGATGCTTGCGCTGGAAAAGGAGAGAGAGTGTAGACACGTGTTCTTATGGCATTTACACCAGAGCCTCTGCTTGCTTTTCTGCTTTCAGATGTATGCCTTAAAACAGTCTGATGATAACTGGTGAGGTGCACACCGGTCGGAGGAAGGTTAGATTTGCTGGCATCTTGGGATTTCTTGGTGTTCTGGCATCTGAGGTTGAGAGTCACTGAGGGCCTGTTTTCAGTGGGTTCCATCCAGAGGAGAAGCCATGGTTCCCCAGGGAGCACCAGTTTAGTTTACTTCCTCAGTTTTTATTACGTTTTTCATAATGTACATGCTAAGTCACTTCAGTTGTGTCCAACTCTTAGCAACCCTATGGACCACATCCTGCCAGTCTGCTGTGTCCATGGGATTCTCCAGGCAAGAATACTGGAGTAGGTTGCTGTGTCCTCAAATTTTATTACAGATAAATATTTAGGAGAATGATAATAATGTCAATTAAGTTTGTAACTGTCAAGTGCTGTCTCAGTGCTTTCTTTGCCCACTTTTGCAAATTTGGATTCTTGTAATGCTTGTAATTTCCACGTGGGGTGGATGCTGTTGTTACCTCTACTTTGTGTATGAAAGAAGAGAAGCAAGCAGGATGGACCACTAGCTCAAGGCCAGTGGAGCAGGTAAATCTCAGAGCCAGATTCATAAGGAAGCAGAGGCAGGCTCAGTTCACCTGCTTACGAGGCCTCCAGGGACACCTGAGAAATCTGAAAGGCATATCAGGAGCTTATTGTCTGAAAACAAACAGCTGTTTTCTTTTGGTTTCCACTTATAGTTTATAAAATTGAAATTTGTTCTTAAATACCATAAATACTACTTTTTCAAATGACAAAAATGTCAGGTTTCATTATTCTAAAGAGATAGATGTCATACTAAGCTCATTTTGAAAACAGAAGTCGGTCTCTTGAAAGAACTGGAAGCAGTGTAAAGAATTTATCTCCTCTGTGTTCTAGTTGTGAATAGAGATTCCTTGGGTTCTGGCTGAGTGATGAACTCTACCTCTAAATTGCTAAGGAAAATACGGTGAGATGTATGGGCTCATGAAAACAAATGGAGAGTTAAACCCCCAAAGAGGTGAGCCTCAGAAACATCTCAGACCCAAAAAAAACCATACTTCTAGAAATCATTTTTCTTTGATTATTCATGAATTTCTCTCCTTAAATCAGCCTTTATATTCTCTTGTGAGTTTTCTCTATGTGTTAGGAAAATAGAGTCCGTGAATATGGCCAGTGTTATATTTTACCACTGTGACAACTGGGAGCGGAGTTTCCCTTCTTCAGTTGCATCTGGTATGTTTAAGGAAATATCAGTGTTGCTGTGGCCTCCTGGGGATAAGCAAGTGTCTTGTCTTGGAGGTGTTGCTATGCTCACAGGAGATGTGTGGGTCAGGGCAGTGCCAAGCCCTAGAGCAGGTGAGCTGATGGGATCCACAACCCAGTGTAATGTGGGGTGGTGGCCAGAACACAGAATTCAAGAGTTAAAGAAAGAGTGACTCAAACCCTGGTTCAGCTTGTCACTGCTTGGGTGATTTGGGTTTCTTATTGAATCCCTGTCACATTGTTTCATTCACCTAAAAGATGTTGTGACAGTTAATGAGGTGATATGTAAACAGTTAATGCTATGCTAGCACTGAAGTTGCTGGCTATCATTTATTGTCTAAGCTCTTACATTGATTCACTTTGAGTAACAAGTTCATGCTGCAAATATGGTTAATATCCCTCTTTCAGATGAGAAACTGAGCCCTAGGGAAGTTAAACACACTGTTCTATGCTCATATTTGGTAAATTTAGGAGCCAGAATATGTACGTGTTCAAAAATGTTAACCTTTTATGATGCAAGCTCACAGTTGCAGGCAGGCATATTTGTCTTAAGTCAGGAGGGCAGGCATATTTGTCTTAAGTCTAAATCTTAAGCTGGGGCTTCTGGATGGGAAAGCTAATAGGAATGGTTGATGTGCTTGAGTGTGTGCTAAGTCACCTAGTAGTGTCTGACTCTTTGGACCCCACAGACCTGCCAGGCTCCTCTTTCCATGGGATTTTCCAGGCAAGAATACTGAAGTGAGTTGTCATTTCCTCCTCCAGGGAATCTTCCCAACCCAGGGATCGAACCCTGGTCTCCTGTGTCTTCTGCATTGGCAGGTAGATTCTTCACCACTGATCCTTTGGACGGGATGCCCCTCAAGGAGGGGATGGCAAGCAGGCCTGAGCTGGCATCGTGCCTCCATGGTCATCAAGGTGCCCACTGTCAGGGCCCGAGATTGCCTCTGCATAGACATATACCTTCTAGACTGTGCATCAGGTGTTTTTCAAACTTTTTAATCCATACTTCCTTTGGATAAATAATAAGAAATATCCACAACAATTCAGGCCTGATAACTGTGTTCAGTCACGTGCCCCCTTCTCATGAATGTCTACTGATTTTGCAAAGCAAAGAGGGAGATGGAGAGATGTTTCTGGCTGTTGTGGGCAGCAGGTCCAGGGTACCCATGTGGTGGAGAGGGCACGGGGATTGAGGGCAGAGAGGAGGGAGCAGGTGCCCTCTGGAGTTGCAGTGGGTCTGCCATCAGGAGGGGAGGGAGGGGAGGCAGCCCAGCCATTGCTGGGAGGCAGCGCCCAGGACTTGCAGACAGAGCTGTTCAGACTTAATCCTAAAGGAAAGCTGCAGAGCTTAAAGACTTTTGAATAGGGAATGCCATTTATGTTTTTTTTTTTTTAATTGAGGTACTGTTGATTTACAATATTGTTTGCTTTAGGTGTACAGCAAACTGATTCAGTTATACTTATGTAATTTTTCCAATTCTTTTCCACTATAGGAAAATACACTGAATATACACGATATTGAGCAGAGTTCCCTATGCTCTACAGTAAGTCCTTGTTGACTACCTATTTTATGTGTGTGTGTGTGTGAAAGTTTCTCAGTCATTTCTGACTCTTTGAGACCCCATGGACCGTAGCCCGTCAAGCTCCACCATCCATGGGATTCTCCAGGCAAGAATACTGGAGTGGGTTGCCTTCTCCAGGGATCTTCCTAACCCAGGGATCAAACCCAGTTCTCCCACATTGCAGGCATACTTTTTACTGTCTGAGCCACCAGGGAAGCCTCTCTCTCTCTGTCTCTCTGTGTCTGTCTCTCTCTATATATATGTATATACATAAAAACATATGAAGCAATGTGCGTATGTCAATCTCAATCTCCTGATTTATCCCTCCCCAATTTTGATAGCTGTAAATTTGTTTTCTGTGTCTGAGTCTGTTTCTGTTTTGCAAACAAGTTCAGTTGTATCATTTTCTTAGATTTTACATATAAATGACATTTAGATTTGCATTTTAAGAAGACCCATTCTGGCCACAAAGCCAAGAAGTATATGGGGGTGGGGGTGGAGTGGAGAGGCTGGTCCTGCTTGAGGAAGCACTGTGATCAGTGAAGAACAGTGAGGGAGATGGAGGGATTCCAGAGACATGCCAGATGCATCTCCTTGGAGGAGGCTGAACCCTTTGTTCTCCCACAGGAAGAGAGGAGACTAATTCCTCTGCTTATAGAGTGGGAAAGGCAGTGCATTTGTCTAACATTTATTTACTGAGTATCTATTATGTGTTGAGCATGAATGCTCCAGGGATTCTAGCAGCTCATAACTTCCAGCTTGTGGGAAGGATTAAAGACTCTGCAGAAGCATGTGGCCAAATAACGTCTTCAGAACTGGGTGTGAGAATGAGACCACTGGGGTATGCAATCACAGATTCACTTGCCAAGCAGGCTGCGTGCTTCCAAGGCATCACGAAACTCACTGAAAACCCTAATGTGCCCGTTTTCATCTAGACACTGAGGAGGCTTACAGAAAAATAGACAATCAGCTGACGGCAATGATTGTACTGCTCAGAGCCCCGACACAGTTGTGCACATGTTCAAAAGCAAAGATACTTAAGTTGTCCAAAAATGACAAATTCAGGAAAAATGAATGTGTTGGCTGGTTTCAGTGTCCCTAAAGGGAGAGACAAGGATACTGAACAGATCTTACGTGAATCCCTGCGATGAGCAGATGAACATTTGTAAACAGTGAGAATGTGAGGCCGTGAGATTCAGCTAAATCCTCTTTATAGCTGACTCCTAACTGCCAAAAACATAAAGAGATTAGGTGTTTAGGAATATCTTGATATTAAGAAAGTGCAAGAGTACAACAGTGCAATCTTCTCCCATATCCATTCTAAGTGATGAAATGTCAGCTTGCCAAGTGGTCTCTGTGACAGGTTCCTTGCTGTCCCAAGGTAGAGCCCTAAACTGAAATGGCTAAGGTGAAGGCGCTTACCTTAGGATTGGTCCTGCGCTGGGATGCACAAAGTGAATGGAGATGGAGCCTAGATGTGCATGGACAGTTCCAGGCTGTGGAGGCTGGACGCTGGGAAGCTGAGAGTGGTTCCCGGGCAGGAGGGCGCTTGGCGGAGCAACCTCACTACTCAGGGTGTACCCTGCCCTCTAAGGGCTCCTGCAAAACAAATGTGGATGTTGTTTTTACTTTTCACCTTTTTTTCATAAAAATGAAACTTCTCTTTGGATTTCCTTCAGTTACTGAAACGAGATAGTGATGTAGGTCTTTTGTAAAAACAATGTGGCATAAAGCAGACTTTCAGAAAGTGGAGATTCTTGATTATGTCTCATTTTTATATAAAACTTGCTTTCAAAATAACATTTACCTCTTCAGTCAGTCAGTCAGTTCAGTCGCTCAGTCGTGTCCAACTCTTCGCGACCCCATGAACTGCAGCACGCCAGGCCTCCCTGTCCATCACCATCTCCGGGAGTTCACTCAGACTCACGTTCATCGAGTCAGTGATGCCATCCAGCCATCTCATCCTCTGTTGTCCCCTTCTCCTCCTGCCCCCAATCCCTCCCAGCATCAGAGTCTTTTCCAATTGAGTCAACTCTTCTCATGAGGTGGCCAAAGTACTGGAGTTTCAGCTTTAGCATCATTCCTTCCAAAGAAATCCCAGGGCTGATCTCCTTCAGAATGGACTGGTTGGATCTCCTTGCAGTCCAAGGGACTCTCAAGAGTCTTCTCCAACACCACACTTCAAAAGCATCAATTCTTCAGCACTCAGCCTTCTTCACAGTCCAACTCTCACATCCATACATGACCACAGGAAAAACCATAGCCTTGACTAGACGGACCTTCGTAGGCAAAGTAATATCTCTGCTTTTGAATATACTATCTAGGTCTAAGCAAAGCACAGGTTTGTTTTGTTTCTTCCCAGGAATCAGTGACACCAAGGGAACCACAAGAAGAAACACTGCTAGTTTGTTTATTTTTTCTTAGAGAAAACAATCAGTTTGTGGCTGAACTGCACACCCTGCCAGTTCATATGTGGAAGTTATTACACCTAGTAGGTCAGAATGTGAATGTATTTGAAGATAGAGTTTCTAAAGAGGTAACTAAATTGCAGTGATGTTATAGGGTTGACTCTAATCCCATAGGACTATTGTCCTCATAAAGAGAGGAGGTCAGGACACAGCCAGAGAGAGGCAAGACCCTGTTAAGATGCAGGAGAGGACGGCCACCTACAGGCCAAGGAGAGAGGCCTCAGAAGAAGCCAACCCTGTGGTCAGATTGATCCCAGTTCTGGATATATAACCTCCAGAACTGTCAGAGAGTGAACTTCTGCTGTTGGAGTTGCCCAGTCTGTGATGCTATGTTATGGCAGCACTTACACCTCCTTAGTTTGTGGACAGTGTTTCTGCTACAGAATGGATTTAACAGCTAAGTGTTTAGATATTTCTTATCCACTGTGTGAAATAGTATTTGATGCTTCTACAGGACAAAAATCATTAAAAAATGAAAACTATGCATTAGTTAAACTGACATCTAAAAATAAGATGCCAAAGAGCACTATGGCCTGCACATGAGTGGAACAGACAAGGAAGTTTTATTGTTAACCATCTACTGATAAATTATTGATATAGCTTCGCATCACTGGTAAATAAGGCAGAAAATCATCCCATTTGCATGCCAAATTGCCTCTGGGGGCTTCCCCTCCTTGCGTTTGTGCTAACACAGTGACAAAAAAAAATTGTTGCCAAATTCCTGAAGAAACTGCCTTTGTGGATGCCATGAAAATAAGATAAATCCCACCTTCCTGTTGCTGAAATCATAGTGCTGGGCTTCAGAAGGTAGGAGGATGGGATTTATCCTTAAAGGTGGGATTCAATACTTCTCTACAGTTTTCCAAAGTGTTTTCTTCATTGAAGGATTTGTAACAGGATTGCAAGTTCTTCTTGCTGGCAGGTAGTCGCTTGCAGTGAACACATGGTATTCTGTTTTCATGGCATTTAGTCTCATAAGTGATACTATAAAATGATTACTAACCTGCTGATCTGTCTATGGCCACACCTGAAAGTGCTCAGATGGCCGCTATCCCTGCATGAATCTGACTGCTTATTTCTGAAAAGTGTAGAGCTTGTAATGGAGAACGTGCGAGTGAGAAGTAACCCATGGGGTGTCATTTGCCTGGGAGGTGGACTTCTGAGAACTTGCTTTTTAATGTCAGGGACTCAGGAATCAATTTCCTCCTCTAATTGTGAAATTCAATCTTGATTAAGAATCTAACCCTCCTTTGAAGCAATTATTGTGAAATTCTAAGTATAGGTAGCTCCGTCTTTTGTTTTTCTACTCTCAAAACCATCTCAAAGTGGCTCGATTGTTTTTAAAAAAGTCATTAACTAACTAAAGGAGAAGGTTAATTTGGTTCAGTATCATTATCTTTTATTTTTTCTTTCCTTAAATAAGCATCAGGGCTTCTCCTCCCTCCTTACTGTGAATGTGTGTCACATACTAATCACTCAAATATTTAATTAATATCTAGGAAGTTTAAATATGTAATATTAGAACATGTGATTTTTAGTGAAAAACACATCAACTCTAAAGGTTTTTTTTTATTTACTAAGACAACCTCTATACTCTGTTGTACTTAATACTTTAGTACTGAGTTCACTCTATGTACTAAGTACTGTGCTTGGTGCTGTGGGTAACAGGTGTACACTCACAATGCAGGGCTCCTGTCTGGTGTGACAGAATGATGCCCCCAGGGGTGAGGCTGTCCTTTATGGTCCAGCTCTCACATCTGTACATGACTACTGGAAAAATAGCTTTGACTACATAGACTTTTGTTGGTAAAGTGATGTCTCTGGTTTTTAATATGTTGTCTAGATTTGTCATAGCTTTTCTTCCAAGGAGCAAGCATCTTTCAATTTCATGGCTGCAGTCACTGTCCTCAGTGATTTGGGAGCTTAAGAAAATAAAGTCTCACTGTTTCCATTGTTCCCCATCTATTTGCCATGAAGTGATGGGACCAGATGCTATGATCTTAGTTTTATGAATGTTGAGTTTTTTAAATTTATTTTTTATTTATTTTAATTGGAGGCTAAATACTTTACAATATTGTATTGGTTTCGCCATACATTGACATGAATCAGCCATGGGTGTACATGTGTTGAGTGTTCAGTCAGCCTTTTCATGCTCCTCTTTCACCTTCATTAAGAGGCTCTTTAGTTCCTCTTTGTTTTCTGCCATGAGAGTGGAATCATCTGCATATCCTAGGTTGTTGATATTTCTCCTGGCCATCTGGACTCCAGCTTGTGATTCAGGTTGATTAAATAGGGCAATAGTAATAACTAATAGTGAGAAATTAGATAAGTATATGCTTTCAAAATCCTGAATATTGTTGGAAGAGAAAAGGATGGGTATTAACAGACAATAAGAGGCTTAGGATATGGACTATGAGAGGGGTCAGTAAGTGCCTAAATGTTTTTGAAATGAACCTTCCATTTAACCCCAAGACTCTTACTGTTCCAAGATCCAATGGTAGACGGCCCTAGGGTAGATGTTTTCATGTCCAGGGGAGAAATCAGGGAAAGACGGAGACCTGAGTCACAGGGAGGCCAGAACTCAGCAGAGCAAATTCCATCAGGCTTTAGGATGTTGTTCTCTGAGCCTTGATGCTCCATCATCTGGACCTTCTAGGGCAGTGGCTCTGCCCTCTCAGCAGAGGTCTTGTCTGTCAGGCCCTGCAATCCCTGGCTCTGCCCTTGGAGTTGCTCTTCCTTCATCTTGTCTCATTTCCCATGCCGGTAGTGATTCTACCAGTATAAAATTCTCAAAAACCTTGTTGACCTTTTGTACATTCATGGGGTCTGAACCATCAAAAGAAAGAATACTCCCTAGGTCGCTCCTGAATAGGCGTCTCTACCCTGGTTTCTATGGAGTCGCGTGACTGTGCCCATGAGACACACAATTGACCTCTGTCTGCAGTCCTCCAGCTGCACACTGGCCTGTCTCAGGATGTGGCTTCTTCAAATTATCACAGGCTAGCTCCTTTTTACTTTACAATCACTCCCTCGGTTTCTCTCTTTCTCTCTCACATTTTACTGTGAACAACTAGGAGACAGCAGGCTGCAGCTTCCATGCTCTGCTTACAGATCTCAGCTAATGCTGAAGTTCATTGCTACCATCCAGCCCTAGGGTGTTATCCAGTCATGTTCCCTGACTCTTGACTACCAGGATGGCCTTTCTTCAACTGTCCACTAATATGGCCATTGTTTCCTTCTTAAGTCTCAACAGAAGCACCTTGAATGTCTGTACATCTAACAACAGCTCTTAAATAATTAAGGCTTTTTCTATTAAGAAAAAGGCTCCCACCCTCTACCCATTTCCTAATTCTGAAGCATTTGCACATTTTATATATTTGTTAAAGCAGCAACACACTCTCTAATACCAACCTCTGTGTTCATTTCCTGGGATTCTGATTACAAAGTATCACAAATTGGGTGGTTTAGGACAACACAGATCTATTCTCTGAAAGTTTTGGAGACTAGAAGTCCAAGATTTCAAGAGGGCCAAGCTTCCTCTGAGGCGCTGGGTATAAGAGTTCATCCATCCTCATCAGGAAGTTATGAGAACCAAGAAAAAAACGGTTGTTCCATACTAGGATGCTAAGGATGACCATCTATGAGGACCTGGTGCTCAAGTAGTCTATTGTTTAGTAGGAATCACTGAAGGTCAATATAAAGAAAATGGGTGTTTTACCAAGGTTTAGTCAGTTGTATAAAATGTGTGAAACTCAACCTGTGCTATTGGTGGAAGGTAAATATCAACATGTCTTTCCTAGAAGAGATCATTGAATTGCTGAGAACATGTGATGATGCCTTTATGGTAGTTATTCATTTCAGTTCAGTTGCTCAGTCGTGTCCAAATCTTGTACCCAAATTCATGTCCATTGAATAGGTGATGCCATCCAACCATCTCATCATCTATTGCTCCCTTCCCTCCTGCCCTCAATCATTCCCAGCATCAGGGTCTTTTCAAATTAGTCACCTCTTCACATCAGGCAGCCAAAGTATTGGAGTTTCTTTTTTTTCTTTTTAAGTTTTATTTATTTATTTTTACTTTACAATATTGTATTGGTTTTGCCATACATTGACATGAATCTGCCATGGGTGTCCCATCCTGAACCCCCCTCCCACCTCACTCCTCATCCCGTCCCTCTGGGTCATCCTAGTGCACTAGCCCCGAGCACCCTATTTCATGCATTGAAACTGGACTGGTGATTCATTTCACATGTGATTATTTACATGGTTCAATGCCATTCTCCCATATCATCCCCACCTTGCCCTCTCCCATAGAGTCCAAAAGACTGTTCTATACATCTGTGTCTCTTTTTTCTGTCTCACATACAGGGTTATCATTACCATCTTTCTAAATTCCATATATGTGCATTAATATACTGTATTGGTATTTTACTTTCTGGCTTACTTCAGGCTCCAGTTTTATCCACCTCATTAGAACTGATTCAAAGGTATTCTTTTTAATACCTGAGTAATACTCTATTGTGTATATGTACCACAGCTCCCTTATCCATTTGTCTGCTGATGGACATCTAGGTTGCTTCCATGTCCTGGCTATTATAAACAGTGCTGCGATGAACATTGGTGTACACGTGTCTCTTTCAATTCTGGTTTCCTTGCTGTGTATGCCTAGCAGTGGGATTGCTGGGTCATATGGCAGTTTTATTTCCAGTTTTTAAAGGAATCTCCGTAGTATTCTTCATAGTGGCTGTACTAGTTTGCATTCCTGCCAAGAGTGTAAGAGGGTTCCATTTTCTCCACACTCTCTCCAGCATTTATTGCTTATAGACTTTTGGATAGCAGCCATTCTGACTGGAGTGAAGTAGTACCTCATTGTGATCTTGATTTGCACTTCTCTGATAATGAGTAACGTTAAGCATCTTTTCATATGTTTGTTAGCTATCTGTATGTCTTCTTTGGAGAAATGTCTGTTTAGTTCTTTGGTTCACTTTTTGATTAGGTCGTTTATTTTTCTGGAATTGAGCTGCAGGAGTTGCTTGTATATTTTTGAGATTAGTTGTTTGTCAGTTGCTTCATTTACTATCATTTTCTCCCATTCTGAAGGCTATCTTTTCACTTCACTTATAGTTTCCTTTGTTGTGCAGAAGCTTTTAATTTTAATTAGGTCCCATTTGTTTATTTTTGCTTTTATTTCCAACATTCTGGGAGGTGGGTCATAGGGGATCCTGCTGTGATTTATGTTGGAGAGTGTTTTGCCTATGTTCTCCTCTAGGAGTTTTATAGTTTCCAGTCTTACATTTAGATCTTTAATCCATTTTGAGTTTATTTTTGTGTATGGTGTTAGAAAGTGTTCTAGTTTCATACTTTTACAAGTGGTTGACCAGTTTTCCCAACGCCACTTGTTAAAGAGATTGCCTTTAATCCGTCGTATATTCTTGCCTCCTTTGTCAAAGATAAGGTGTCCATAGGTGTGTGGATTTATCTGTGGGCTTTCTATTTTGTTCCATTGATCTATATTTCTGTCTTTGTGCCAGTACCATACTGTCTTGATGACTGTGGCTTTGTAGTAGAGACTGAAGTCAGCAGGTTTATTCCTCCAGTTCCATTCTTCTTTCTCAAGATTGCTTTTGCTATTCGAGGTTTTTTGTATTTCCATACAAATTGTGAAATTATTTGTTCTAGTTCTCTGAAAAAAACGGTGATAGGGATTGCATTGAATCTATAGATTGCTTTGTGTAGTATACTCATTTTCACTATATTGATTCTTCCGATCCATGAACATGGTATATTTCTCCATCTATTTGTGTCTTCTTTGATTTCTTTCACTAGTGTTTTTAGTTTTTTATATATAGATCTTTTGTTTCTTTTGGTAGATATATTACTAAGTATTTTATTCCTGTCATTGCAATGGTGAATGGAATTGCTTCCTTAATTTCTCTTTCTGTTTTCTCATTGTTAGTGTATAGGAATGCAAGGGATTTCTGTGTTGATTTTATATCCTGCAACTTTACTATATTCATTGATTAGCTCTAGTACTTTTCTGGTGGAGTCTTTAGGGTTTTCTATGTAGAGGATCATGTCATCTGCAAACAGTGAGAGTTTTACTTCTTTTCCAATCTGGATTCCTTTTATTTCTTTTTCTGCTCTGATTGCTGTTGCCAAAACTTCCAAAACTATGTTGAATAGTAGTGGTGAGAGTGGGCACCCTTGTCTTGTTCCTGACTTTAGGGGAATGCTTTCAATTTTTCACCATTGAGGATAATGTTTGCTGTGGTTTTGTCATATATAGCTTTTGTTATGTTGAGGTATGTTCCTTCTATTCCTGCTTTCTGGAGGTTTTGTTTTTTTTTATCATAAATGGATATTGAATGCTGTCAAAGGCTTTCTCTGCATCCTTTGAGATAATCATATGGTCTTTATTTTTCAACTTGTTAATGTTGTGTATTACATTGATTGATTTGTGGATATTGAAGAATCCTTGCATCCCTGGGATAAAGCCCACTTGTCATGATGTATGATCTTTTAAATATGTTGTTGGATTCTGTTTGCTAGAATTTTGTTAAGGATTTTTGCACCTATGTTCATCAGTGATATTGGCCTGTAGTTTTCTTTTTGTGTGTGGCATCTTTGTCAGGTTATGGTATTAGGGTGATGGTGGCCTCATAGAATGAGTTTAGAAGTTTACCTTCCTCTGCAATTTTCTGGAAGAGTTTGAGTAGGATAAGTGTTAGTTATCTAAATTTTTGGTATAATTCAGCTGTGAAGCCATCTGGACCTGGGCTTTTGTTTGCTGGAAGATTTCTGATTACAGTTTCAATTTCCATGCTTATGATGGGTCTGTTAAGATTTTCTATTTCTTCCTGGTTCAGTTTTGGAAAGTTGTACTTTTCTAAGAATTTGTCTATTTATTCCAAGTTGTCCATTTTATTTGCATATAGTTGCTGATAATAGTCTTTTATGATCCTTTGTATTTCTGTATTGTCTGTTGTGATCTCTCCATTTTCATTTATAATTTTGTTGTTTTGATTTTTTTCCCTTTGTTCCTTGATGAGTCTGGCTAATGGTTTATCAATTGTATTTATCTTCTCAAAGAACCAGCTTTTGGCTTTGTTGATTTTTGCTATGGTTTCTTTTGCATTTATTTCTGCCCTAATTTTTAAGATTTCTTTCCTTCTACTCACCCTAGGGTTCTTCATTTCTTCCTTTTCTACTTGCTTCAGGTATAGAGTTAGGTTATTTATTTGACTTTTTCTTGTTTCTTGAGGTAAGCCTGTATAGCTATGAACCTTCCCCTTAGCACTGCTTTTACAATGTCTCATAGGTTTGGGGTTGTTGTGTTTTCATTTTCATTCATTTATATGCATATTTTAATTTCTTTTTTAAAATTTCTCCCGTGATTTGTTGGTTATTCAGCAGTGTGTTGTTCAGCCTTCATATGGTGTAATTTTTAATAGTTTTTCTCCTGTAATTGACATCTAATCTTACTGCATTGTGGTCAGAAAAGATGCTTGGAATGATTTCAATTTTGGCTAGATTTATGGCCCAGGATGTGATCTATCTTGGAGAAAGTTCCGTGTGCACTTGAGAAAAAGATGAAATTCATTGTTTTGGGGTGAAATGTCCTATAGATATCAATTAGGTCTAACTGGTCTATTGTATCATTTAAAGTTTATGTTTCCTTGTTAATTATTTGTTTAGTTGATCTGTCCATAGGTGTGAGTGGGGTATTAAAGTCTCCCACTATTATTGTATTATTGTTAATTTCCCCTTTCATACTTGTTAGCATTTGTCTTACATATTGCAGTGCTCCTATGTTGGGTGCATATATATTTGTAATTATTATATCTTCTTGGATTGATCCTGTGATCATTATGTAGTGTCCATCTTTATCTCTTTTCACAGCCTTTGTTTTAAAGTCTATTTTATCTGATATGAGTATTGCTACTCTTGTCTTCTTTTGGTCTCTATTTGCATGGAATATCTTTTTCCATCCCTTCACTTTCAGTACTTTCAGTTTGTATGTGTCCCTTGTTTTGAAGTGGGTCTCTTGTAGACAACATATATAGGGGTCTTGTTTTTGTATCCATTCAGCCAGTCTTTGTCTTTTGGTTTGGGCATTCAACCCATTTACACTTAAGGTAATTATTGATAAGTATGATCCCATTGCCATTTACTTTACTGCTTTGGGTTCGAGTTTATACACCTTTTCTGTGTTTCCTGTCTAGAGAAGATCCTTTAGCATTTGTTGGAGAGCTGGTTTGGTGGTCCTGAATTCTCTCAGCTTTTGCTTGTCTGAAAGTACTGCACTCAATATGTAAGCAAATTTGGAAACCCAGCAGTGGCCACAGGACTCAAAAAGGTCAATGTTCTTTCTAATCCCAAATAAAGGCAATGCCAAAGAATGCTCAAACTACTGCACAATTGCTATTAAGTAATGCTCAAATTTTTCCAAGCCAGGCTTAGTAGTACGTGAACCATGAACTTCCAGATGTTCAAGCTGGTTTTAGAAAAGGCAGAGGAACCAGAGATCAAATTGCCAACATCTGCTGGATCATGGAAAAAGCAAGAGAGTTCCAGAAAAACATTTGTTTCTGCTTTATTGACTATGCCAAAGCCTTTGACTGTGTGGATCACAATAAACTGTGAAAAATTCTGAAAGAGATGGGAATACCACACCACCTGACCTGCCTCTTGTGAAACCTATATTCAGGTCAGGAAGCAACAGTTAGAACTGGACATGGAACAACAGACTGGTTCCAAATAGGGAAAGGAGTATGTCAAGCCTGTATATTGTCACCCTGCTTATTTAACTTCTATGCAGAGTACATCATGAGAAATGCTGGGCTGGAAGAAGCACAAGCTGGAATCAAGATGGCCGGGAGAAATATCAATAATCTCAGATATGCAGATGACACCACCCTTATGGCAGAAAGTGAAGAGGAACTAAAAAGCCTCTTGATGAAAATGAAAGAGGAGAGTGAAAAAGTTGGCTGAAAGCTCAACATTCAGGAAACTAAGATCATGGCATCCAGTCCCATCACTTTATGGGAAATAGATGGGGAAACAGTGGAAACATTGTCAGACTTTATTTTTTTGGCTCCAAAATCACTGCAGATGGTGATTGCAGGCATGAAATTAGAAGACGCTTACACTTTGGAAGGAAAGTTATGACCAACCTAGATAGCATATTCAAAAGCAGAGAGATTACTTTGCCAACAAATGTCCATCTATTCAAGGCTATGGTTTTTCCAGCGGTCATGTACGGGTGTGAGAGTTGGACTGTGAAGAAAGCTGAGTGCTGAAGAATTGATGCTTTTGAACTGTGGTGTTGGAGAAGACTCCTGAAAGTCCCTTGGACTGCAAGGGGATCCAACCCGTCCATTCTAAAGGAGATCAGTCCTGGATGTTCTTTGGAAGGACTGATGCTAAAGCTGAAACTCCAGTACTTTGGCCACCTCACGTGAAGAGTTGACTCATTGGAAAAGACTCTGATGCTGGGAGGGATTGGGGGCAGGAGGAGAGGGGGAC
This sequence comes from Nanger dama, assembly GCA_917880005.1. Classification (NCBI taxonomy): domain Eukaryota; kingdom Metazoa; phylum Chordata; class Mammalia; order Artiodactyla; family Bovidae; genus Nanger; species Nanger dama. The sequence continues at coordinate 5,381,091 of CAKJTW010000075.1, forward strand.
GACAGATGATGAGATGCCTGGATGGCATCACCAACTCAATGGACATGAATTTGTGTGAAATCCAGGAGTTGGCAATGGACAGGGAGGCATGGAGTGCTGCAGTTCACAGGGTCACAAAGAGTCTGACATGACTGAGTGACTTAACTGAGCTGAACTGAAAGCTTTTAATTTCTCCTTCATATTTGAATGAGAACCTTGCTGGGTACAGTAATGTGAGCTATAGGTTATTTTCCTTCATCATTTTAAGTATGTCCTTCCATTCCCTTTTGGCTTGAAGAGTTTCTATTGAAAGATCAGCTGTTATCCTTATGGAAATCCCCTTGTGTGTTATTTTTTGTTCTTCTCTTGCTGCTTTTAATATTTGTTCTTTGTGTTTGATCTTTGTTAATTTGATTCAAATGTATATTGGGGTGTTTCACTTTGGCTTAGACCTGGGAGTGCATACAACTCAGGGCTAACATTAGATAGTTCTGGCAGATCAACCTAGAGCCTGAGGAGTATAGACTGGGAAAGCACACACACTGTGAGTGGGGTCAAACCCAGTGTTGCTGAACCACTGTGAGCACATGCCAGTAATATTTATTTGCAGTGTTCCTCCCTCCCCACAGCATGAGTGAGCAAGTGAGCCTAAAAAAGTGACCGCCGCCACCCTCTTTGTGTCAGGGCAGAAATTAGACACTGAAGAGACCAGCAAATAAAAGAAGCTAAAATAAACAGAAGGAACCGCTTTGGAAGTGACAGGTGCAATAGATTAAAACCCTGTAATTAGCACTGACTACATAGGAAGGGACCTATAGACCTTGAGAAGTACAAGCTGGACCAAGGAACTATCTGAAAATGAACTGACCCCACACTGTCTGCAACAGCTCCAGAGAAAGTCCTAGGTATATTTTTACTATTATCATTTTTAATTAATTTTTGAAAATTTTAAGTCCCCTATTACTCCCTTAATTTTCAGTTTTATAACCTGCTGCTGCTACTGCTAAGTCACTTCAGTTGTGTCCGACTCTGTGCAACCCCATAGATGGCAGCCCATCAGGCTCCCCTGTCCCTGGGATTCTCCAGGCAAGAACACTAGAGTGGGTTGCCATTTCTTCTTCCAATGCATGAAAGTGAAAAGTGGAAGTGAAGTCCCTAAGACGTGTCTGACCCTCAGCGACCCCGTGGAGTGCAGCCTTCCAGGCTCCTCCATCCATGGGATTTTCCAGGCAAGAGTACTGGAGTGGGGTGCCATTGCCTTCTCCTATTACCTTGCAAAAAAAAAATCCTATTTTTAAAGAAAATTTCATATATATATATATATATATATATATACTTTATAATTTTTGTGACTTTCTTAATATTGTATTTTTGAGAATCTAACCTCTACTCTAGATTTTTAATCTTTGCATTTTGGTATTTGTTATCAAATTTGTACCTTTAAGAACCCACTATTCAGTACCCATTTTTACTTAGGAGTGAGATCACTGGCCTGACTGCTCTCTCCCCCTTTTGACTCTCCTTTCTCTCCACCAGGTAGCCTCTATGTCCCACCTCCCCCTTTTCTTCTCTACCCAACTCTCTGAATCTCTTTGTGTGTTTCGGGCTGTGAAGAACACTTAGGGAACTGATTACTGGCTAGATCTCTCTCTCTCCCCTTTGATTCCCTTTTTATCCTCCTGGCCACCTCTGTCTCCTTCCTCCCTCTTCTCTTCTCTGTGTAACCCTGTGAACATCTCTGAGGGATCCAGACTTGGAGAGCACATAGGGAAGTGATTACTGGCTAGCTTGCTCTCTCTCCTTTTGACTCCCCCTCTTCTCCTCCTGGTCACCTCTATCTCCATCCTCCATCTTCTCTTCTCCATGTAACTCTGTGGGTGTCCATCACTGTGGAGAAACTTTTCATCATTAACCTAGATGTTTTATCATTGGTGCTGTGTAGATGGAGAAGTCTTGAGGCTACTGTAAGAATAAGAGTGAAGCAGAGGCAGGAGGCTTAAGTCCGAATCCTGAGAACAGCAGAGAACTCCAAGGAACATTAATCAATAGGAGCTCATCAAATGCCTCCATACCTTCACTGAAACCAAGCATCACCCAAGGGCCAACAATTTCCAGAGCAAAACATACCATGCAAATTCCCCAGCAACACAGGAACATGGCCCCGAGCTTCAATATACAGGCTGCCCAAAGTCACACTAAACCTATTGACATCTCAAAACTCATTACTGGACACTTCATTGCACTCTAAAGAGAGAAATCCAGCTCCACCCACCAGAACACTGACACAAGCTTCCCTAACCAGGAAACCTTGACAAGCCACCCATCAAACCCCACCCACAGTGAGGAACCTCCATAACAGAGAGGAACTACAAACTGCCAGAATACAGAAAGGCCACCCCAAACACAGCAATATAAACAAGATGAAAAGGCAGAGAAATACCCAGCAGGCAAAGGAACAGGATAAATGCTCATAAAACTAAACAAAAGAGGAAGAAATAGGAAATCTACCTGATAAAGAATTCCTAATAATGATAGTGAAAATGATCCAAAACCTTGAAAACAAATTAGAGTTACAGATAAATAGCCTGGAGACAAAGATCGAGAAGATGCAAGAAAGGTTTAACAAGGACCTAGAAGAAATAAAAAGAGTCAATATATAATGAATAATGCAATAAATGAGATAAAAAACACTCTGGAGGGAACCAACAGTAGAATAATGGAGGCAGAAGATAGAATAAGTGAGATAGAAGATAGAGTGTTAGAAATAAATGAAACAGAGAGAAAAAAAAAGAATTAAAAGAAATGAGGACAACCTCAGAGACCTCTGGGACAATGCTAAATGCCCCAGTATTTGAATCATAGGAGCCCCAGAAGAAGAAGACAAAAAGAAAGACCATGAAAAAATATTTCAGGAGATAACAGTTGAAAACTTCCCTAAAATGGGGAAGGAAATAAACACCCAAGTCCAAGAAACCCAGAGAGTCCCAAACAGGATGGAGTTTCATTTTAAACATCAATCCTTCCAATGAACACCCAGGACTGATCTTCTTTAGGATGGTCTGGTTGAAAGTCCTTGCAGTCTAAGGGACTCTCAAGAGTCTTCTCCAACACCACAGTTCGAAAGCATCAATTCTTCGGTGCTCAGCTTTCTTTATAGTCCAACTCTCACATCCATACATGGCTACTGGAAAAACCATAGCCTTGACTCTACATGCCTTTTTGCATTTCTTTTTCTTGGGGATAATCTTGATGCCTGTCTCCTGTACACTGTCAAAAGCCTCCATCCATAGTTCATCAGGCACTCTGTCTATCAGATCTAGCCCCTGAAATCTATTTCTTACTTCCACTGTGTAAATGTAAGGGATTTGATTTAGGTCACACTTGAATGGTAGTTATTAGGACACAGGTTATAGCTGAGCCAGTGGAAATGAATAGAACACCGAGGTTAGTCAGACACACAGAGCTAATAAAAGAAGATGGAGAACAAGCCCTAGAAGTTACCAGCAACATGGGAAGGATACAAGAAGAGGAGCTTCCTAACGGGGCTCAGTATGTAGGATGAGAGAGAGGGAACAAGGATGGCAGTGTTGACCAGGGAGGTGGTGGGTCATGATGTGAACAGGGAGATTGGTCTGGAGAAGGACATATGTGCATCCCTTGGGTTTGGTAAATAGCCTCTTTGTGATTTATGGGCAAGATGTTTCCATGGAATCTGGGGGAGTGTAATCAGCAAGTGTAGAGACCAATTTTAGGTGGACTTGTGGTGGGAAGTGTCCTGAGTGGGTGGAGTACATTCCTTTTATAATTTTAAAAATGAGAGACAGTACACTGAGGTATGTATACTTAGGAGAAAAAACAGTTGGAATGTTAAATGAAAGATAGCAGAAAGGGAGGGAATCATGAATAACTCAGAGGATGTAGTTTTTGGAGGAGTTGAGATAGACTGTAGATAGTGGGACTCACTTTGGATGGGAGACTGGAATTACCCAAAATCATTTAAAAAGAATATGGCTTTGATGATATCCTTTCAGGGGTTGTCAGAGTAATTTCAGGCCTCTTTCATGTTCTTTACAATTAAAAAAAAAAAGATCAAAGAAGCAGAAGCCACAGCATAAATCTGATCTTGAACTGGTTGTTTTCTGTGATCTCAGTGAGAAATAACTCCATGGGTCCAACTGTGTCAGTTGGTGATTGGCCTGGAAATGAATATTTCCCTGACACTCAGTTGTGCTCTGCTATGGGAGTGGAAAAGCCAGTCTCCTGCAAAGTGTGGCTGCAGTCAACAGGAAAAAGTCTCCAAGGGGCAATATAGTTAGTTACTCACACCCCTTACCAAGACTCTCCTCACAGCTTTTTGAGAGAAGTCTGGTTTTATTTTATCTTACATGCATTAATAAAGGAATTCTATTTTATATTAAAATACCAGCAGTTCTTAAATAGCACTCCATCATGTGGTAACAAATAAATAGATAAATCAAAAATTTAAATATCACATGAAAGTATGTAGCTGAAGAAATGTAGTCTTCCTTGATGTTTATTTTCATTTTTGTAGGCACTTGTCATTATGTGAATTGATGTATTAGTCTTGTTCATGTGTTTACCAATGGAGAAAGTTGTTCACAGTTGCCATTATATGAAGCAGATATTAAACAAATCGATGGAAAACAGGAAATGGTGCTTTTCATGTTTGTTTCTGGATTTACGGTGTTTTCTCTTTAGTTAAATTTTACACAGTCTTTCAGAATTTTCCGACTTTCTTACAGTGCTCCCATTTTTATATATATATATATATATATATATATATATATATATATGTATAACAATATATGGAATACTAGGAAAAGAGACCCTTTACGTTCCATTAAAACCAGTTCAGTTTGATTCAGTTGCTCAATCATGTCCGACTTTTTGTCATCACATGGACTGCAGCATTCCAGGCTTCCCTGTCCATCACCAACTCCTGAGCTTGCTCAAACTCATGTCCATGGAGTCAGTGATGTCATCCAACCATCTCATCCTCTGTCGTCCCCTTCAACTCCTGCCTTCAGTCTTTCCCAGCATCAGGGTCTTTTCAAATGAGTCAGTTCTTTGCATCAGGTGGCCAAAATATCAGAGTTTCAGCTTCAGCATCAGTCCTTCCAGTGAATATTCAGGACTGATTTCCTTTAGGATAGACTTGTTTGTTCTCCTTGTAGTCCAAGGAACTTTCAAGAGTCATCTCCAACACCACAGTTCAAAAACATCAAGTCTTCAGTGCTCAGCTTTCTTTATGGTCCAAATCTCACATCCATACATGACTACTGGAAAGACCATAGCTCTGACCAGACGGACCTTTGTTGGCAAGATAATGTCTCTGGTTTTTAATATGCTATCTAGGTTGGTCATAGATTTTCTTCCAAGGAGCAAGCGTCTTAATTTCATGGCTGAAGTCAACATCTGCAGTGACTTTGGAGTCCAATAAAATAAAGTCTGTCACTGCTTCCATTATTGCTCCATCTATTTGCCATGGAGTGTTAGGACTGGATGCCATTATCTTAGTCTTTTAAATGTTGAATTTTAAGCCAACTTTTTCACTCTCCTCTTTCAGTTTCAACAAGAGGCTCTTTAATTCCTCTTCGCTTTTTGCCATAAGGGTGGTGTCATCTGCATATGTGAGATTATTGATATTTCTCCCAGCAATCTTGATTCCAGCTTGTGCTTCATCCACCCTGGCATTTCACATGATGTACTCTGCATATAAATTAAATAAACAGTGCCAATATACAGCCTTGATTTATTCCTTTCCTGATTTGGAACCAGTCTATTGTTTCATGTCTGCTTCTAACTGCTGCTTCTTGACCTGCATACAGATTTCTCAGGAAGCAAGTAAGATGATCTGGTGTCTCCATCTCTTTAAAAATTTCCCACATTTGGTTGTGATCTATACAGTCAAAGGCTTTGGCATAGTCAGTAAAACAGAAGTAGATGTTTTGCTGGAATTCTTTTTCTGTGATCTAATGAATGCTGGCAATTTGGTCTCTTGTTCTTCTGCCTTTTCTAAAACCAGCTTGAACATCTAGAGGTTCTTAATTCACATACTGTTGAAGCCTCACTTGGAGAATTTTTGGCATAACTTCACTAGTGTGTGAAATAAGTACAATTATGCAAAGGTTTGAATATTCTTTGACACTGCCTTTCTTTGGGATTGGAATGAAAAGTGATCTTTTCCAGTCCTGTGGCCACTGCTGTAGTTTCCAAATTTGTTGGCATATTGAGTGCAGCACTTTCACAGCATCATCTTTTAGGATTTGAAAGAGCTCAGCTGGAATTTCATCACCCCCACTAGCTCTGTTCATAGTGATGCTTCCTAAGGCCCCCTTGACTTCACATTCCAGGATATCTGGCTCTAGGTGAGTGATCACACCATTATGGTTATCTGGGTCATTAAGATAAATTTTGTATAGTTCTTCTGTGTATTCTTGCCACCTCTTCTTAATATCTTCTGCTTCTGTTAGGTTTGTACCATTTGTGTCCTTTATTGTGCCAATCTTTGCATGAAATGTGCCCTTGGCATCTCTAATTTACTTGAAGGGCTCTCTAGTTTTTCCCATTCTATTGTTTTCTTCTATTTCTTTGCATTGATCACTGAGGAAGGCTTTCTTATATCTCCTTGCTGTTCTTCAGAACTCTGCATTCAGGTAGGTATATCTTTCCTTTTCTCCTTTGCCTTTAGCTTATCTTCTATTCACAGCTATTTGTAAGGCCTCCTCAGACAACCATTTGGCCTTTTTTTCTCTCTCTTTTCTTGGGGATGGTTTTGATGCCTGCATCCTATACAATGTTACGAACCACTGTCCATAGTTCTTCAGGCACTCTGTCTTTCAGACCTAATCGCTTGAATCTATTTGTCACTTCCACTGGATAATTGTAAGGGATTTGATTTAGGGCATATCTGAATGGTCTAGTGGCTTTTCCTACTTTCTTAAGTTTAAGTCTGGATTTGGCAATAAGGCATTCATGATCTGAGCCACAGTATGTTCCTGGTCTTGTTTTTGCTGACTGTATGGAGCTTCTCCATCTTTGGCTGCAAATAATATAATCAATCTGATTTCAATATTGACCATCTGGTGATGTCCATATATAGAATCATCTCTTGTGTTGTTGGAAGAGGGTGTTTGCTATGACCAGTGAGTTCTCTTGGCAAAACTCTGTTAGCCTTTGCCCTGCTTCATTTTTTTCTCCAAGGCCAAATTTGCCTGTTTCTCCAGGTATCTCTTGACTTCCTACCTTTGCATTCCAGTCCACTATAATGAAAAGGACATCTATTTTAGGTGTTAGTTCTAGGTCTTGTAAGTCTTCACAGAACCGTCCAACCTCAGCTTCTAAGGCATTAGTGGTAGGGCCATAGACTTGGATTACTGTGATATTGAATAGTTTGCCTTGGAAATGAACAGAGATCATTCTGTCGTTTTTGAGACTGAACCCAAGTACTGCATTTCAGAGTCTTTTGTTGACTGAGGGCTACTCCATTTCTTCTAAGGGATTCTTGCCCACAGTAGTAGATATAATGGTCATCTCAATTAAATTCACTGATTCCAGTCCATTTTAGTTCACTGATTCTCAAAATATTGATGTTCACTCTTGCCATCTCCTGTGTGATCACTTCCAATTTTCCTTGATTCATGGACCTAACATTCCAGGTTCCTATGTAATGTTGAAATTAAAATCAGAACCACCTCAAAATCAGTAATCATCTTTCATTGTGAAATACAGTAACTAATATTCCAAATATTTCAATTATAGAAATAGTTTCTCTCTTTGAATCATTTGATATAATATAATCTCTTGAACCACAGATACCACCACTTTGATAGATTTTTCTTACGTTTTTCTGTTTATTGATTTATTTATTTTAATCAAATCCTTCTTTTTACCTGCTTTTCCAAGGTTAGGACTCTGGAGTTATTTTAGCTCCTTTGTTACCTACATTTTCTGTGAAGATGACTTCATAAACTTTATATAGTTTCTCCTTGTCTTCATTCCTCCTGTCCATTTCCTTACCTTCTCCTTCACTTCTTTTCCTTGCTGCCCCTCACTAAACTTCCACATTTCTGTTGGTTACTGGAGCATTGATTTGATACTTGTTGAATATTATTCTAGGTCTAGCTGAGAGGAGCCCAGAGATGAATGGGATTTATCCCTGTGCTCCACTCATTTATGTTAAACAGATCTGTAAGCCAATAACCCGATGTGTGCATGTGCATGCTCAGTCCAGTCTGACTCTTTGTGACCCCACTGACTGTAGCCCACCAGGCTTCTCTGTCCATGGGATTCTCCAGGCTAGAATACTGGAGTGGGTTGCCACTTCCTCTAGGGGAGCTTCCCAACCCAGGGATTGAACCCATGTCTCTTGAGTCTCCTGCATTGGCAGGCAAGCTCTTTATGAGCTGAGACATTGTGGAAGCCCCAGTAGCCCTATAGTGACCGATAGAAGTGAACACAGGGGACCGCTTTGGGGAGACTGAGGAAGCTGTAGCCAGTGTCCGTGAATGTGGAAGTGATCAGGAGCATCCTTAGAGCTGACAAGCTTGTAGGGTCTGTAGAATGAGAGCAGGTTTTCACCAGGAAGAAGAGGGCACAGGGCACTTGGGGTTAAGGAGAGGGATCTATGCCGAGCAGCCTCTGTGCAGCACCTTTGGGAAAGATGACCGCCTCAGAATGACTGCATCTTCAGCAGAGCAGTCACCGTGAGGACCCTGCAGGCTGCAGCCTGTGAGCCCTGTATTTAAAGTTCTCCTGGGCTGTGGAAGCCGAAGGCCATCAGAGTGAGGCTGACACTGAGGAGATGAGTTCAAGGGTGACTGCATGGACTTAAGAGCCAAGAGGGGATCACAGGTTAGGGCCCTGTTTCCCCTCGGCCCTCATCTCCAGTCTAGCGTCAGGGACAGGCTCTGCATCCCCCGCCTTGCAGCACTGGTGTTGCAGTGGCACACCGCTCTCCTGCCTGCAGGGGGTTCTGCCCCATCCAGTCAGCAGATGCTGATGCTGTGGTTTCTGTGTCCTATGCATTAGTACAGGTGTGGAGACATGGCGAGAAGCAAGCAACGCCTGTAGTAAGGGCTCATCTTCTCGTGAGGGTGGGCAGTCACGAGTAGCAAACGTGTAAATGGATAGTACCCTGGGTGGCAGTGAGTGGCGTGGAGAACGAAGAGAGCTGGGGTGTGGATAGAGTGGCTCTGTGCTGCTTCACACTGAAGAGGTTGCAAGGAATGGCTCAGCGGGAAGTCATAGCTGCAGGGGCCTGGACGAAGTGATGGGGCATGAACCATGAGGGGCTGTGTGAAGAGGCCTCAGAAGAGGCTGGGCAGGGGTCTGCGTCCTGCTCTGAGGCATCGTCAGCACTGGGTGGACTTTGACTCTCTGAGGGTGGACAGCATCGCCTTGAAAGCGACTTTACAGAGAAAAGCACTCTGGAGGTCAGTGCCTCCCGAAATGGGTGGATTGGAGGAGCAATGAGTCAGAGCCAGCAGGAGAACCGACGAGTGTCACTGGTGAGGAAAGAGAAAGCTGACAGGAGAGATCTCAAAGTCAGAAAGCCGTGTGCCCAGGGAGAGGGGGGTGTTCAGCTGTGCTGGTAGTCTTCTGTGTCAGCCCAGTCTGTGATCACAGACTCCGTGGCTCACCACTAAGTGCACCTATCGTCTCCCAGTGTCCAGTGACCAGGGTTTGGGCGTAGCTAGTCTCTAAATACAATCAGGCTGGGGTTAGAGACTCAACATGGGAAGTTTGCGAGGACACAATTCAGTCCACAGCAGACAAGGAGCACAGGGAAATGATGTCATCAAAAACCTTAAAAATTTTAAATAGCAGCACAATATTATCTTGAACATCCACAGTGCAATTTTAAACCAATGATTCAGATTTGGATATGTAATTTCCTCTTTTTTTTTTTTTTTAATGTAACACTGTTGTGGGCATTCCTGTGCATGAAATATATTGATGTGACTTATTTCTTTAAATCCTGCTTAGGCTAAAGGATATCAGTGATTTAGGCTTTGATAAATATTGTTGAGTGGCCCTCCCAGAAGGGCTGCCATGAGGTGTTGCTGACTGGAAAACAGAATGCCTGTGCCATGTGTGCCAACATTTGACTTGGTTGAAATTCCCAAATAGATGCTAAAATGACTCAAGACAGTGTTCTTGAGAGTCCATTAGTGAAAACCTACATTCATTAGCTGTGTCATGATATAGTCAGCTCTTGGAGGATTCAGCAAGGGAGAAAAGAAAGAACCTTCTCCGTTGATAGGATTGAGGGGTGATTTACTTTACAATGGCGCTATTTGCAGAAACAGCTAATTATCTTTCATGTGCCCACTGCGCACATTCCCCAGATCCCTGCCAAGATGGAGAAGCACAGAGCCAGGAGTGAGTCACTGGAGTGTAAGGAGATGAGACAGTTTGCAGAAAGACTCACAGTGATTCTTAGCAATGAGTAAACTCAGATAGCTCAGGAGTTTCATTCAGCCAGATCCGTATTTCTAAATTCAGTTGACGTCTGAAGATTTTCATGTGTAACAGAAAGCCTGGTGGCTTTGTTTTAAATTGTGATGAGAACTATCACTGTCAGCGTCAGAGTGAACCGTCACACAATTTATTATGTCATTAAGGTAATATCCAGCCACACCCTAAGCCCACAGTCAGAAGGGCTGACCCAGAGCGTACACCGGGGCATGAACTGATGGTCATCCCAGAATTACCCCCACCACAACCTGTGAGCTTATACATGAAAACTCCAGGTTCCTGACTTGCCAAGGGTCATTTCTCTCTAAGGAGTTTACTAGATAGCTGTGCTCACAGGTGTCTGTAGGAATCTGAACCTGATTCAGAACCAGAATGTGTCCAGTGAGTCAGATGTGTCTTCCTAGAGCTTCCCTGGAAAATCACTGCTCTATTAAATGTGACATCTAACCTGGCCATCAGTTTATTAAAGTATTGCAGTATTTTCAAAACTACAATTGAGTTCATGAGAGGACAGGTAACATAAATGGGATCATTAAAAATTAAGAGGCACAAGCAGAAGCCTGATTTTGGTCTTGTGAATTAGCAATCTAATTGTTGCTTAGGTATTGATTTATAGAGGCCAGCCCCTCTCCACAGTACAAAACTGAGTTAATAGCTTTGTCTCATTAAAATAGTAATCACCTCTTGGCATTAAATCAATAAGCTGTTCCTTACAAGGAATGCTTTTAAATATTATCAATAATTTAAACTTGGAATCTAACTCTAAAGGCTGCAATATTGGCATTACATCTAAATGCCAGCTGCTGGCAGACAAAATTTTGGTCAGGTTACCAATATACTCTTGTAATTCTTTTAAAGCCAATTTCCCTAAAATGTGCTCTACGGAAATTAATCTTATGACATTAACTATTTGAGATATACTTATTACCTTATTGCTTTTTTTTCTGGTCTGTTTTTTGGATTATTTTCATTGATGTTTAATTGACTTAACAACATTATATTAGTTTCAGGAATATGACATAGTGATTCAATATTTTTATATATTGCAAATTGATCGCCTCTAGAAGTCTAGTTACCATCTGTCCGCATGCAAAGCTATTACAGTGTATTGACTGTTCCTCACACAGTGGATTTCATCCCCATGACTCATTTGTTTTAAAATTTGTGCCCTTTCACCTCCCTCACCTAGTTCACTCACCCCCTAGCCCTCTCTCCTGCGGCAACCATCTGTGTATTCTTTGTACCCACAACACTTTCTGTTTTGTGTTTATTTACTTGTTTTGGTTTTTTTTAGATTCCACATATAAAAATGGTATTTATCTTCCTCTGTCTGACTTACTTCAGCAAGCATAATAGATCCTAGGTCTCTAGGTCCTTCCATGCTGTTGTGGTAAATGGCAAGATTCAATTCTTTTTATGGCTGAGCTGTATTCCATTGTATATCTATACCACAACTTCTGTATCCATTTATCTACTGACAGGCACTTGACTTGCTTCCATATCTTGGCTATTATAAATAACACTTTAATGAACCCCAGAGTGAATATATCTCTTCTAACTAGTGTTTTTATTTTCTTTGAAAAAAAAAAAAAAAACAGAAGTCAATTTGCTGGATCTTTTGGTTCTTCTATTTTTAATTTTTGAGGACACTTCATACAGTTTTCTAAAGAAGTTGCACCAATTTACATTCCAACCAATAGCTTTTCTCTCCACATCCTCACTGGCACTTGTTATTTGTTTTCTTTTTGATAAAAGTCATTCTGACAAGTAAGAAGTTGTGTCTCACTGAGATTTTGATCTGCATTCTATGGTGATTAGTGATACTGAACATCTTTTCATATGCCTGTTGACCATCTATATCTTTGAAAAAATATCTAGTCAGATTCTTTGCCAATTATTTAAAGTTGTTGCCTTTTACCCACATTAAGTTGTATGAGTTTTTCGTATATTTTGAATGTGTTGGTGGTTTAGTTGCTAAATCATGTCTGACTCTTGTGACCCCACGGACGGAGGGGCCTGGCAGGCTACAGTTCATTTAAACTCATTACTGAATATATCATTTGTAAACATCTCTCCTATTCAGTAGGCAGCCTTTTTCTTTTGTTGATGGCTTATTTCATTGTGCAAAAGCTTTTTAGTCTGATAAGGTGGTCCCTTTTCTTTATTTTTGTTTTATTTTTCTTTACTTTTTGTTTCCATTGCCTGAGGACATGTATCCAAAAAAAAAATATTGCCAAGAGTGATGTCAGAGAGAATACTGCTCATGTTTTCTTCTAGAAGTTTTTGGGCTTCAGGTCTTAGGTTTAAGTCGTTAATCCACTTTGAATTTGTTTATGTATATGGGTGGGAAAGTAATCCAGTTTGATTACTTTGCAAGTATTAACAGCTATCCGGTTTTTCCTATACCGTTTATTGAAGAGACTGTCTTTTCCCATTGCGTGTATTTGCCTCCTTTATTATATTCTTATTTATCCTTCTGAAAATTCACAAGGCTTTGGTTTACTCCTAGAAACTGATAAGAAACTGTGGTAAAGTTGAATGTGATATAAGTGTGAACGGGATGCATGTGTTTCTTGTGGATAAAGTCAGTTTCTGTGTATAGTTTTCTCTCTCTCTTCTGAGTGCTCATAGGACTTCATTTTTGCTGTCTGCATTTAGACCAGTCTCCAGAATGTTGAGATTGCCAGAGAAGTGACCTCCAAGAAAGGAAAACATTGCTCCAGCTAAACTCAGGTAAGACCCTTGCTTTCCGATACGTCATTGTGACTAAAGAGATTACTGTGTTGGAGAATCTTATTTCACCTGCTTAGAATTTCCCAATATCAGCTGTTGTGTGTGTTCACTTCATGTTGTGCAAAGCCCAGTCTTCAGGATTTCAAAGTACTGTGCCCTACAAACTCTGACTGCAGTCCTAGAAAGGTCATGTACTATAAATGAAGAGGGGGACAAAAGTGGCTCTAAGGGGAGTGATGGATACTCGTTGAGGGTGACTGTTCCTTGCCCCAGCACACCTTCTGGAATCACAATTTTGTTATTAAAATAACCCTGGATGCATCTCAAGCATGTATCTCCCTTCTTAGGATTGTATCTTTGAAGTTCAAGCAGTGTGTTTGAATTGATACTGTTTGGGGAGAGGATAAAGGAGGAGGAGAAGTGCTACGCTGGGTCTGTAACACAGCCTGCCGGCATTCTTGCTCTCACATGGGGTACTTAAACCTGCAGGTCTTGGCAGGCACTGCTCACGCAGCCTTGACTTGTAGAACGTCACCTGTGCCTCCAACTTACTTGTCCACATTTAAAGCAGGCCTGGCTTCCCATTTGAATGGGAAATGGTCCTATGAGCAAAAGGACACTGGGTGGCCACTGTGCAGGCTGCCTTTCCAGCCAGGCCCCGCCTGGTGCCAACCACACTGCCCCCTGAACTAACAAGGTCCAACCTTCCTGGGCATTTTCCTTATAATTGACAAAGCAAGGTTGCTGTAATATAAACACTAAACATCTGAACTGGTGAGTGTGATCGCTGCTTTTCTGTGGCTTTGAAGATGTCTGAGACATGGGTTTGGACTCCTGCTCTGCCCCTGTCTGTATCAACTTCTCTGCCCATTTCCTCCAGACTTGTGATTCATATTCCTGCCCTTTCTGGTGTATTTGTGATGTCAGAGCCACTGGCTTCCCTAGTGAAACATCCCTACTTCCAGTTTTGCTGACTATGTTGTCTGTCATGAAAAAAATGACACAATTATCAAAGGCCAAGAAGCTTAGTCCTGCTTCCAAGACTGACTTTGTATTCAGGCAATTTTCTTAATGTTTCCTAACTCCGACCTGCTCACCAAATGCCTTGCTTACAAGAGGGTCTGATGACTTTGCCACCACCAGCAGAAGGTGCAATTGCTGGAACTGGCATCTGGGATTGCTGCTGTAGAAATGAGGATGCTGACTTATGTTACAGTTTTTTTTTTTTTTGTTTGTTTCCATGAGAGTTTGAAGGAAGAAATTCTAGTTTCTCTTTGTGAGCCCAGGATCTACCATCATGCTTAGATGTACAAGGTCCCAATAAGTATTTCAGAAAATTTAATAAATTAGTGGCACTGTTTCTGGAGTTGCATTCCATGCATTTCAAAGACATCATCCTCTCCTTCAGGGGCAAATTGCAGTCTCGCCTGCTTTCGGTCTTGACAATCCCACCTCTCCCTGTTCAGAAAATATGGTCAAGAGATTGTTGGGTAATTCTGGCTGCTGAAGACTATTGGTGTCCTTTCAGGGCTTAAAACAGTTGTGTTGTGTTGGCATCAGTGGCTGGTTGTGAAGGAGATTCACAACAAAGTCTTGGGATCACTGTGAGGTACCTTTACTGATAAAAGAGATAACCACAAATTCTAACGTAAAATCTCACCAACGTGATCACTCTAAATGCTGATCACAGTGTCACACTGCACAATGAAGTGGAGGAACGTGAAACGTGGCAGCCAGGCTGGTGGAGGCCACTGTGCCATCCTGTGCTTGTGGACCTGGCTCTCCTGCTCCCCGTGTCCACTCAGCTCCCACTCCGTGCACCGAGGCTGCCTGTCCTGCCTGTGGCTGGAATAGTCCTGGTGGTGCCCACCCTGGTCCCCCGGTGTAAGCTTCTGCTGCGGTCAGTGCCCGGTCTCCAGATGTGCCTCAGTGCTCCCTGCTGCTCCCGTCTGTAGCTCAGCCCCTGCTGTTCCCGCAGAGAGGAGTCATCAAAGTCCAGCTGGTCCAACCACCAGGCTTCCAGAGCGGGAGGCAGAGATGCTGGTACTAAGCCCAGTGCAAGGGGTCCAGGCTCCCTGGGCAGACATTAACCATGAGACAGGAGCAGTTCTGGCTTCCTGGGAGGGAAACCCCATACTCACAGGGCCATGAATGGAGAGCAGCCCCGCTGGCTTAATCCCTACAAGACCCACTGTGTGCGGTGAGTTCCACAGGGGCTCCCAAAGGCACCATGTCAGGAAGTAACCATAGAGTGTCATACAGATGAAACACTCCAGGGGCCTCACCTGCTCTGCCCTCCCCTCCTCTTGCTACGCTTCTGCAAACCACTGGTTTTTAGTCATCTCTACAGTTGTGCCTTTTCCCGAATGTCCAGTGTTTAAGCCTTTTTAGCTGACTTCTTTCACTGAACAATACCTATTTAAGATTCATCATGTCCTTTTGTGGCTTGATAGATGATTTTTTAAAGCCGAATCACATGCCACTTTATAGCTGTACATTTATTCATCTGTCTGTTTGTTCACTCACCTAGGAAGGAAATTAGGAAGAAAGCTTTTATAAACATTCAGGTGCAGGCTTAATACGTTTTTGAATCATTTGGTTGAAAACCTAGTAGCGCAACAGCTGCATCCATGTTAAGAATGTGGGCAGTTTTATAAGAAGCTGGGAAACTGTCGTCCCATTCCTGCCAGCAGCTGGTGGTGTCAGCTTTAACGCTTTATGCTTATTTTTAATATTTAACTTTTATAATATCTTCATAGAATTAGGAACCAAAACGTTTACAAGACACTTTAAAATATGCTCTCAGGGTAAATAGAGACATTTTCTTCCAAAATAAAGGTTTATTAACACTTTCCCAGCCATAGAGGCATTATGAACCATATTTGGTAGGGAACACTAATGTCACAAAGCTGAAAACAGAAAATTGAAGTAGTTGTAATTTATGCAAGTCCTATGAGGGAAAGTTTAAGTGGCCGTGGGAGATGCCTGCCGCTCCCCCTCTTCCCTTCTTTTTCTCCCTCTTTCCACACACATGCACACACACACACACTTACATGCACATTCTCACACACAAAGTCCCACATTCACACACATTCACTCACACATACTTTCTCACACACTGAGAACCTTAAAGACATTTTAGGTGCTTGCCTAATATATAAGTTTTGTGTTTAACAAATTAGAAAATGCAATTAAAAATAACACAAATTAACACACAAATGAGCAGATCCAATACGAAGCTTCTTCAAATCGTAGCATATGCTTTGTCAGTGTTTATTCCACATCTTCCTCGACTTCTTTGTGATGTTCAACCGTACTATTGGCCATTTCTTGCTTCTAATTGTCCATAAAGTCTATAACCATCCTCTCTTACAGTCTCTTCACCTGTTTTCTGATAATAGCTTTGCTGCTGCTGTCTGTACCTATTTCTGCTTCATTATTAAATCATATCTTTTCTCAGTGCTGTGAACTCCGTGTGGTACTAATTATTCAGGGAATCCTCTTCCCTCTATGAAAAGCCTTCTTACCATGTAAGACCCAAACATAAACCAGATCACCATCCGTGGATTTCTCAGGTGCCATAATCCTAATTAAGTACATTTTTTTCCATAGTTACATTTGTCTGTTTTCCCTACCCAAGTGTGAAGTATTTGCTTTATTTCTGGTAGTCTTTGTCCAGTCCTAGTTCCTGGATGTGTGCACTGAGCCTACAGGCTGACACCGTCGGAAGTGGCCACCCTGGACCAGGTAGCCTCTTAACCTGTCTCAGACATGTGCTTCCTCCCCTTTCCCCAGTCTCCACACTCACCTCTCTGCTCCTGGCACCCCTTAGATACTGCGTCTGGCTCTTTGAACTCATCCCTTCTGTTTGGTTTCCATAATGGACGTTAACATTAATGTGACCCCTGGTCCTTTTAATTGTCTAGATATCATTCCAGCATCCTTGCCTTTGCCTGAACTAAAGCCCCAGGAACCACCCTCTGGCAAGCAGTTTCCTGCTCCACCCCCACAGATAGACAGAGGGCACTCAGCGGGTTCATCAGGTGCTGTTTACATAGTGTGCATTCTATTTGTTTAATTGAATTGAGGTGAACTGGTATTGATAAGAGTCACTGCTTCAACAAGTCACCATTTGGAGGATTTAAAGAGGAAAATGGCACTAGTATAATGGACAACGGTTAACAGCTTTCTTATGCCTTTTAAATGTGGTTGCTAGTAAGCATACAAAATGATTAAAGGCAAGAAAATGATGTGAACTTTCATTGGTAAGAATGAAGCTCTGAACAGCATCTTCCTCTGTGTTGGAGCTCCAGGCACTGGCTGACCTGTCACATCATGTGACACTGACCACATAGCAGGAAGGGTCTCCTGGAGCTCGTGCTGAGCCTGCTTTTCTGAGCCCAACTCAAATTTAGCAGCTCTTAACCCTCATTAGGTATGTGTTTATTCCAGAACCTAGAGAAGGCCCGGCAGGAGTAATACAGGGGGCCAGAGGCAACACCTGTCCTTTACCGTGAAGAGGACTGTTGACAGTCTTTCCATACCTGGATACTAGAAACTTATGGGGAGCACACTGAATGCGCCTCAGATAAGATGGTTTAAGGGTGATATTAACAGAATGGAAATATTTGCTCATTGTTAGCCCATGTGTTCAGCGTGCTTTCTAGAATATGCTTAGATATCATAGGTTGTTGTTGTTCAATCACTAAGTCATGTCCGACTGTGACCCCATGAACTGCAGCGTGCCAGGCTTGCCTGTCCTTCACTATCTCCCAGAGTTTGTTCAGATTCATGTCCTTTGAGTCAGTGATGCCATCCAACCATCTCATCCTCTATCAACCCCCTTCTTCTCCTGCCCTCAATCTTTCCCAGCATCAGGGTCTTTTCCAATCAGTCAGCTCTTTGCTTCAGGGGGCCAAAGTATTGTCACTTCAGCTTCAGCATCAGTCCTTCTAATGAATATCCAAGTTTCACTTCCTTTAGGATTGGCTGGTTTGATTTCCTTGCTGTCCTAGAGAGTCTTCTCCAGCACCACAGATATCGTAGGTTAGTATTTCTCAAATTAGGGCACGCATCAGAACCACCTGGACTGCTGGTCCCAACTCAGGCTTCTGGGCCTCAGCACAGAGCTTCCGGTTCAGTGAGTTGGTTGGAGCCTGAGAATTTGCATTGCTCAGAGTTTCCAGGGTTGCTGAGACAGGGAGCACCTTTTAGAAAACTACCAGAGGCCAAGATGGATGACTTATGTTGGGAAGCAAGTTGTAAGCTGACTCTGCTGTGACTTGTCACTGATACTATCTGTTTTATTTCTCAGTGTATTCTGTGGGTAAGGGGAACTGACAACAGTCACACTCCAGGTACAAGTTCCTCTGTAAAACCCTGCCTGAACTCTGGCATTGCGTCTGTGTGTGCCATTTACGCAACGGAATCAAGCATCCCGTACCTTTCAGAAGAGACACAATTTTAGTGTGAATGTTGAATATTCTATGCACAAAATATAACATCTTTACAAAAATTATAAAGAGAAAAGATTTCAAACTACCATCAGTAGCAGATTTAAGAATGGAACTGAGGTTAGTTGAATCTTAATTCTAAATTCTTTCCTGAGTTAAATTCTAATACAACCTAATTTCATCTTGAGTACATTTCAGTGAAAGTTATTTTGTGAACAGTGGGCAACATTTGATTATGTTTTGAGCAGTTTTTATTTTTAAAATTAAATTATCCTGCACAGTTATTTTTCAGCTTTCATACATTCATTCATCAATTCAGCAAGTGTGTGTTGAATACCCGCTGTGTACTATGAGGACTCAAAGATGGATAAGGTACACATCACAGCCTCTGTGGAGCCCATGCAGTCTGGTGGTTTGTACCTGAGTCTTTACAGGGGAAAGCCATGCTTTATGCTTCTGATTCTTCTTAGAACCATTCTGTATTTCATTGTATACGATGCTGTGTATACTGCACAATTCAGCTGTTCTGTGCTTTATAGTCATCACCTTGTTTGACTGAGAAGGTCATTCAGAACAAAAAGCAGTAAGACTCATGTTTCATGTTTTCTGCTCTTAAAAGTACAATTCAGATTTATTTTTATACAATGTGTCAAATTTTTAAAAAGTAAAGAAATTGGGTCAGCCAAAACACTTGTTTGGGTTTTTCCATAAGATGTTACAGAAAAAGCTGAATGAATGTTTGGGCCAATTCAGTATTTGCAGTTATCTCCAAAGGATATCTTTCTCTGTCACAAATTTAAATGGCTGCTAAAGCAACCGACCTGCTCTTCTAAAGTAAGGGGCATGGAGAAAAGGGAACCCTCTTACACTGCTGGTGAGAATGTAAACTAGTACAGCCACTATGGAAAACAATGTGGAGATTCCTTAAAAAATTGCAAATAGAACTCCCTTATGACCCAGCAATCCCCTGCTGGGCATACACACCGAGGAAACCAGAATTGAAAGGGGACACATGTACTCCAATGTTCATTGCAGCACTGTTTATAATAGCCAGGACATGGAAACAACCTAGATGTCCATCAGCAGATGAATGGATAAGAAAGCTGTGGTACATATACACAATGGAGTATTACTCAGCCCTTAAAAAGAATAAATTTGACTCAGTTCTAATGAGATGGATGAAACTGGAGCCGATTATACAGAGTGAAGTAAGCCAGAAAGAAAAAACACCAATACAGTATACTGACACATATATATGGAATTTAGAAAGATAGTAATGATGACCCTCTATGTGAGACAACAAAAGAGACACAGAGGTATAGAACGGACTTTTGGACTCTGAGGGAGAGGGTGGGATGATTTGGGAGAATGGCATTGAAACATGTATACTATCATGTAAGAAACAAAGCGCCAGTCTATGTTCAATACAGGATACAGGATGCTTGGGGCTGGTGCACGAGATGATCCAGGGAGATGATATGGGGTGGGAGGTGGGAGGGGGCTTCGGCGTTGGGAGATCGTGTATACCTGTGGCTGATTCATGTCAATGTATGGCAAAACAAATACAGTATTATAATGTAGAATAAAGTATTAAAAAATAAAGTAAGGGGGCAGTAGTTGTGTGCAAGTCAAATCAAGTACACGCACACTTCAGTCATAGATCACTTTGGTTGCATCCTTTAGCAGATGCCTGCTTCCAGTCTGTTGGAAATGCCTGGCACCAGTTGATTTAAATTATTTCTCTTTGAAGAAAGACATAAGACTTGGCTATAACTGAGGAACATGTCCTGATTCACATGGATGTTTTATTCTGTTTGAAAACCTAGGAAAAGTATAGTAACTGCAAGTACTCTTCTTTTTTTTTTTCTGTAACACTTATCTTTTAAAAGGGTCTTGTTTCAGTAGAGTATCTTCACACTCTTGCAGAAGATTGTAAGCCACATTAGCACATCCTATCTTATCCACAAAGACAGTGGAGTCTGCCCATGTCAGATGAGCAGTCTGGTCTATTCGGGCAGGAGCTATTAGCAAGGCGGCATCGCAGGCCAAGTGAGGAGCCCGCCACCTGTTCCCTCCTGCAGCCTATGAGGCCAGGCAGCCAGAGAGTCTGCAGAAGAAAAGGTGGAGTGACAAGATAATGAGAGTGAATTGGGCTTAGGTAAAATGGTGCAATTACATTACAAACAGCCTACCTTCCTATGCCAATAAGCCATGCTGGGTTACAGTGCTTTCTAGATAAGCAGTTTGTTATTTTTTCATTACTGCTCTTTTCCCCAAATTTTGCCATTTCAGAATTTTCCTGTTTTCATCTGTCTTGCAATGTGTCATAAATACTCATTCTTTCTTTAAACTTGCAGTTTTATGGGACTTTTTGATTAAAAACATTAGGCTGGCTTTTTTTTTTTAATATTAGGTGGTGATTTTCCAAGAAACAAAAGCCTCTCTGATGTCAAACTACCTGCATTATATGCAGCTGCTTGGTGATGGTGAGAAGACCGAAATTTTCCTCTGAAAATCCCATTTCTTCTCCTTTTGTTTCATCAGAACCAACACTGTAGGACATGGGAGATCAATGCTCTGTGGATCTATGTTCATTCTGAAGCATCTAGCTGAGTTCTTGGCTCTGGTTGCTCCCATTATTCAATCTACTTACAAGAGTGCAGTTTGAGAGTTTGGCAGGTCACTTTTGCTGTCATTGGTTAATTAAGTGCATATTATTTTGAAAACCCCATGCCTTTAATACAGAATTATGAGACGAACCTATTCTGGGAATGAGACCAGTGACACAAATTATTATTATGTATTGGTCTCCCCTGGTGACTCAGCTGGTAAAGAATCTGCCTACAATGCAGGAGACCTATGTTCGATCCCTGAGTGTAGAAGATCCCCTGGAGAAGGGAATGGTAACCCACTCCAGTGTTCTTGCCAGGGGAATCCCATGGAGAGCAAAGCCTGGTGGGCCACAGTCCACGGGGTCATGAAGAATTGGACACAGCTGAGAAACTAACACTTTTATTTGTCCTCAGTGATTAAAAAGAAAACCTTGTTTGTTTTCTGTGATGAAAAACAATAATTTTGACCTAAAATATGCTTGATTCATAAAATGTGCATCAGTTTCCAATTTGATAAGTTATTCAAGAAATACTTAGGAGAGCTGGTGTACCAAAGTGGATGAATTTTAGTTTAGATTTTAGAAAAAAAAATAGATTCATCGTGCCAAGACATAAATGTATGTATATGTACATCTTTGAGTTCCTTTATTAATTTATATAATCCTCTTAGTAATAGTAAGTTTTAGCTACTATCATGGCAGCAAGATTGGTCTAGAATTTCATTTTCAGACTTTGCTTTAGCTATCTATCACTTTAGTTATCTATACAGTTAGTATCTGTGTATTAAGTTAGCACCAGCTTAATGTCTTCTGGTAACTCATATTTACTGTCTCCAGTGCTGCAGGTTAGGAATCTGAGTGCAGCCAGCTGGCGTCCTGCAGGGCTTCTCAAGGTGTCATCTTAAGGCAACCAGGAGTGTTGTCTTGTCCAAAACTCTCAATGTTGTTTGCAATCCAGTTTGTTTCTGTGGACCTGGACCCTCTCTTGAGCCAACTAGATCATTTTAAAATGGAATCTATTAATTTAAGCCACTTAAAACCACAGAAGTAAGGAAGATAGAGAGCTTTCATCACAGTGAGGGTAGCTGATACGGGAAGAGTTCTGAGAGATGCAGAGGTGTCTCTGGGGTTAAGGTGAGCTGTAGATACAGCAGCTGCTTGGGAAGCACTGCAGCAAACAGAAAAGTGGGAGAAATAATGCAGACATTGATTGGTGGAGGAATTTCTTCCATTGAATAACTTTGAAAATGCATTTAGCTCTTATAATGTTGGAGCTCAGACCAATGGATTTCAGACTAGTCAAAGGGTGCACTAATTTTCAAGGTCTTCAGAAAATGCACAGGCGAAAGCTATCATGTAGCCTTTACGTGGCTGTCCCTCCTGATCAAATGAGAGGACCCACTCCTGGAAAGTAAAAGCAAGACTCTTGGGGGTTTCTAGTCAGGACAGTCATCATTTGTGATGATCATAATTGAGTAGGTTTCCATGCCCTCCTCTAGGGGATCTTTCTGACCCAGAGACTGAACCTACATCTCTTATGTCTCCTGCATTGATAGGTGGGCTCTTTACTACTAGCACATTAAGAATACATAGAACCTAGATCAAGTATTTTTCTAATCATACGCTTGAATGTTCCAAATTCTGTAAAAGCTTTATTTCAGAACAGGGTCAAATACTACCTATTTCAGGGACATAGTCTAATCATTTTTTAAGAGTACTGACAGATATTTGGTAAAATGTTCACTACCTCATAGTGTGTTAACATTGTTTATGATCTTCTTCAGACTTCTGTTTTCTCTTTGATCTTTAGCAACCTAGAGTGTCATTTAAATAACTTCAAACAAACATCAAAGTGTAAGAATGTTTCTGTGTAATACAGGTCCTGTCCTTATTCAGATCTGAGATGGGTCTCCTCTAGCAAGAAATCTGATATACTGTGTGTCTGTGTGTCCACGCCAGTGTGTGTATGTGTCTGTGTTCACACCAGTGTGTGTGTGTGTGTGTGTGGGTGTGTGTGTGTGTGCATGTCCACACCACTGTACTTATAATTGTTTATGAGATGAGAGGACAAGGAGCAGATGAGTAGTGTGAGCTCACTAATTAAACTAAGGTCTAATTCGACAACGTTAAGGAAGGATTTTCTACTTGCTAATGTTGAAAGATAAGCTGAGACATAGTAAATATTTCAAGAATGTATATCACCCCAAAATTACTTCCATTCAGGCAGCACCGCAGCTGGAGTGATTCGGAGCCACCAACAGGAACTCAAGAGACACAGAGGAAGCAGAGCGAGGAAACCCTGATGCTGGCTGGTGTACCACTGCTGTATTTGGGAAAGGCCGAGGCAGTTTATGATGGGCTGTCCTTAGGTTTTGATTTCTTAACCTTGAGACGTTTCAGCCTGAGGTTTGTGTTTGCTTACACTTAACTGCTCTCAGATTGGTGGTTTAGTCATTAAGTTGTGTCCACCTCTTGTGACCCCGTGAACTATAGCCTATAGTCCACGGGATTTCCCAAGCAAGAATACTGGAGTGGTAGCCATTTTCTTCTCCAGGGAATCTTCCTGACCCAGGGATCAAACCCAGGTCTCCTGCATTTCAGGTGGATTCTTTACTGTCTGAGTCAACAGGGAAGCCCTCTCAGTTAAAGGGTGTAGCTTTTCCTGTTTGTGATTCAGGAACTTCCGGAGAGACACTGTTGATCATTAAATATTTTGAGCACATTGAGCAGTGCAGACATGAGAGAATGTTTTATATTAAATAAGTGGTATACTGAAAGAAACTTGAGCATTGAAAACAGGAAGAAAGGAGAAATAAATGAATCTGTAGACTCATACTTTATTGTAAAAAATTTTGACTTAAAATGTCTTTTAATGTTTTATGAAAAGGTCACATTTAGTCATGTTTTTCTTCTATTTTATTATATTATATTTTCATGATTATATTATGATATTATTTCTACATCAGGATGGAGAACAGATATAAAGAAGATGAGAAAGAAGTAGGTCGAAGGCAAAGAAAGTAAAATAAATGATAGGATTTTGTACAAGCTTCAAGTGTGCATGAACTGCTTTACTAGTCAACAGTCCAATGGGTTAACAGAACGATGCAAACCAGAACTGTAAAAATAAATAACTTAGCAGTTAAATGTTTCCTTTACCAAAGGACTTGCTATTTATGATTTCTTAAGTTTCCTGAGTCATGGTTTCCCTTTGAAGACTTTGAACTATTTGAACATAGATAATAGAATCCAGGGTGTCCCTGATGGCTCAGAGGGTAAAGAACCCATCTGCAATGTAAGAGACTCGGGTTTGATCCCTGGGACAGGAAGATCTCCTGGAGCAGGGCATGGCAACCCACTCCAGTGTTCTTATCTGGAGAATCTCACGAACAGAGGAGCCTGGCAGACTACAGTCCATGGAGTCGCAAAGACTGGGACATGACTAAACAACTAATATTTTCACTTTCAATATGGTTCTCAGATGGAAGTAGAGACTGTCCAGGGGTCTGGGTCCACATTCGCATTTGAGTAAGCAGAGCTCTCCTAGTTGAGAAAAAGCACCTACAGGTTTATGTTCTCCTTGCTTTAATCACAGGCTCTGAGGTGAGGGAAAATGTGATTGCATCCCAGTGAGAGCATTATTTCTCTTTTGTGTTTTGTTCTTGGTTGCTTTCTTTTATAAGGAAGTTCTGAAGAGTGAAAGATCTTTTACCTTGAATAGGCTTCTCTCTAGAATATCCATGAAAAGCTATCATCTGAGTATGAAGTGGCATTCATAAAATTTACTCTTCTGGTTAATTTCTTTTGCTAGGGAAAATTTTTAGTTGATGTATAACATTGTGTTAGTTTAAGGTGAACAAGCTGATGATCAGATAGATTTATGTATGATCACCAGTGTAGGGTAAGGTAAGCTAATATTCATCTCATCATTTAATTAACATTTCTTTTGTCATAGTGGGAACTTTTAAGATCTAATGGCTTGCAAGTTTAAGATGTATTTTATAGTACGGTTAACTATAAACCATGTGTATTAATTAGACCTCAGGAGTTTACTCATCTTCTAACTAACTTTCTACACTTGACTAACATCTCCTCGGTTCTCTCTGCCCCTAGCTCCTGGTAACTACCATTCTATTCTGTTTCTATGAGTTTGGCTTTTTACATTTACTTATAAGTGATAACATACAACATATATCTTTCTCTGACTTATATCACAGTATAACCTAATGACCTGATGACCTAATCTAATGACTGTGATTTGCACAGTATGACCTAATGGACCATCCATATCATTGCAGATGGCAAGATTTCTGCATTCCTTGTGGCTTGATAATATTTTATTGTGTATATAAAAGCTTTTCTTTATCTATTCATCCATTTATGGACACTTAGGTTTCCTCATTTTGGCTGTTGTGAGTGATGCTTCAGTAAACAAGGGATATCCTGTTATCCTATTTATGTTTCATTTGTGTGCACAGCCAGTGGTGGGATTGCTGGATCATATTGTAGTCCAATTATTAACTTTGTGAGGAATCTCCATTTACTTTCCATAGTGGCTGCACTCATTTACATCCCCACCAGCAGTGAACAAAGAGTCCCCTATCTCCCTGTCTCATACACTTGTTACTGCTCTCCTTTTTATAGTAGACATTCCAACAACTGTGAGGTGATACCTCGATTTATCTGATCATTAGTGATGTGACTATTGATGTGCAAGGACTTATTAGTGCCACTTTATAATTTTCAGAATATTTTGTGGTATAAGTTGCTCTATTTTTCTTCTTATAGCGTCTACCCTTGTGAGTTGGTGATTTTCCACAAGGCAATTGCAATCTGCAATAACTAAATATACCTTAGCATATTGAGTAATAGATAGATAGGCAAGTAAATGATAAGAGATAGATCTGGATACATATAAAGACAGAGAGGTAAGTTATATGTATGTGTGTGGTTATATGTATATATGTTTTATATATACAAATGAGTTTATATATATGGTTGTACATATATATTGTGTGTGTGTATATATATATATATATATATATGTAATAAGCTTTTTGCTAAAGTAAGCTTTCTGTCAATTTCTAATCTTTAAGAAAATGCTTAGTAGCATAGAGATTCTCTCTCTCCATCTACTACTTTTATTTTTATGAAGCATTTTCACATCTTCTTGCCAGACATAGCTCCCCCAAAATTTTCTCTTTCCTCTTTGTTCCCCGCTACACTGAATAAAAAAGCTGAAGACATTTTCCTCCTAATAATCCAAGACAGATAACGGTTACATTCTTCAACCCACCTGACTTGCATAAGGGGAGAATAGAGGCAGCTCAGGTAAGAAGAACAGATAACTTGAAGGTTGTTTCTGGAAAGTTCTGATTGACCTGTACCACTTATGATGGTTTTGGTTTTTAACATTTTTGCATTTTAGTTTTTATAAACTGTGTCTTTCAGTTTTCATAAGAACCCCATACCCTCAGTAATTCTATGAATGTAGTGTTAGCTATAAAACAGCAAAGCAAGTTTCTATCCTGGCCTTCTAGGTATCTCAATGCTTTTTCTTTGACACTTGGTCAAAAGACTTGTGAATACTGATCAACTTGAGTGAGATGCTCTAGGACTCCATGGAAGTAAGTTACTAGTAAAATTCCACCAATGGCAGCATCTGAAATGAAAAAGGCATTCGAAAACAAGAGAATCTTTGCATTGAGCTCATGGAACTCCTCAAATAACCTCCAGTTGAATCATCATCATATATTTGGTGGATAAAGACCTGTACCAAATTATTAATATTAAAATTTTATATCAAGATGTAAGTGAACTACACTCTTTTCTTAAATTAATGTTTTAATAACATGTTTTTTGCTAGTAAACAGAAGGATCTATTCACTTCCTCTACATGTGCTTTTGATTATAAATTTGGTTTATTATCTGATTTACATCATTTCATTAGACCTTTTCTAGTATGGAGTTTTGAAATTTAATAATGTGATCATTTAAAGTCTGCAGGAAGCATGTAGATAACAACTGTTTACTCAATGGAATCCTGAGGGGCAAATGGGTGACATAGGGAGCTTTGCTTTCTAACTGCAATTTGACCTGTCGTTGAAATTCTCTTTTGAGGAATGAAAATCATCTCATCAAATTACTTTTCTAACTCTTCAAACACCATAGAAAATGCAGGAGACATATACTGGTCTTTTAATTTACTTCAGATTGAAAGTCAGTGTGCTTTTATCATTTAGGCAAACTGATATATATTTACTTTCCACAATCTATATGCAGTATAACTATAACATAAATTATATTAAGGGAAAGAAAACCTCCAATCCAAAAACTTTTATCCCTTGTATGAGAATATCTTTAGAATTTTACCAGGATCCCATTTTCTCTTTCCTAAGATTTGCACATAACTAATTAGAATTTGTATTGCCAGATAACTTTCCAGAATGGTGAACCAAACTATTATGGTGGAGAAAAAAATTTTTACTTCATTATCTCCTATTATCTTTGTTACCTTTTCTCCCATATTAATGTTTTCAGTACATTTCCTTTAAACCTTTAAATATGGAGTTATGTGGGGACAGGTTTTTTTTTCCCCCCTATTTGTAGAACATCTGTTAGACAGTCTATTTTTTTAATTGATTTTGGTGGCTTTCTGATGATGTATTTGAAAGTGAAAGTGTTAGTCACCTCAGTCATGTCTGACTCTATGCAACCCCATGGACCCATGCAACTCTACCAGGCTCCTCTGTCCATGGAATCCTCCAGGTAAGAATACTGCAGTGGGTTGCCATTCTGTTTTCCAGGGGATCTTCCTGACTCAGGGATTGAACCTGGGTCTCCTGCACTGCAGGCAGATTCTTTGCTGACTGAGCCACCAGGGAAGCCCTGATTATGTACTCAGTTGCTGCTTATAAATTGGTCCATCTGAAATCTCCCCATTGTGCTCCTTTGGTGTCCACAGCTCTCCCAGCGCCACTGTATTTCTTTCTTTGGCTCTGCAATGTGTCTACACATTTGTTTTCCATTTAGAATGAGCCCCGCATCAGGTGGCGACACCCCGCACCCCAACACACACACACTGTGGTCAGCTTGCCTATTTGCAGCCTTTGCAGCAGTCAAGTCAGTGACCAACCAAGTGCAGGCTATGAGATGCTGGGCACGTCAGTCACAGACTGTGGACTGTGAGAAGGAAATCACATCAGGAAGGAGCCGGTTGGGAGGAGGCCGTCTCCAGGGTTAACCTGCCGGCTCTGCAGGTGGAGAGGGGAAAATCCTGCGTGCTCGCAGCTCCTTCTCTGAGGAGAATACTTTTTCAGTATTCTGCTCCGGATCATTTCTCTGGGAATGGGGCGGCCAGTAATTCTACAAGACAATCAGGACAAGTAAAACTGCATTAGAGACCTCTGCATCCTCAGGGTAATTTGGGGGCAGCTGCAGAGCCCTTTCTGGCCTCACACTTGCAGGTCTGCAGCCCCTGATCCTTCTTGCTTCAGAGTTTCCCAAGGTGAATGCGGCACAGGCCCAGCCCTGCTAGTGTACTTTTGTGACAGCTGACAGGTATTAAGGAAGTGTATATACTAGAAAGGGAGACCGAATTATAGCCAGAAATATTAACATCATCAGCGAAGTACAATAGAGCATCCGTTTCTTCCTTTATGTCATTTGTTTTTAGACTAACAGTGTGAAGCCTCATAGAACTTTTGATAGCAAAAACAGTTACTGATGCTTCAATTCAAGGAATCGATGTGATCTTCCGTAATCACTTGCTTTCCCTTACTGCCCAAATCAGCATGACCTTGGATTTTCTGCCATCATTGTCAGGAGGAGGTTTACATCTTTTAGCAGAAAATAAACAATATAGTAGTAATAGAAAAGTGAGGGGATTTCAAAGCCAAACTGCTTGAGTTAATGTCTATTTCCAATTCTCAATCACTGTGACCCTGGGGGCAAATTATTCTCATTTTTTTTGAAGGTTCATGTGAAATGCTTAGTAGAGAAATTTATTGTAGAGTATGTTAGGGCCAGCTCACCTGTGAAGTCAGAACCTGAGAGACTTGGTCGTGCTTAGGTTTAGGACTTACTTTCTAGGGAAGAGAATTTCTACCGTTCATTAGAAGCTTTTTTCCCCTTTCAGTGTTTACAATTTTTACTTTTACTTAATTAGACAAAACAGTTGAAACAAAATGAAAGATGACAAAACTTCTAATGTGCTCCCAGAAAGCAAATCAACTAAACAAGGTTAAAGCCCACGATCTGGGTGAGCAGCCTTTGGGAGGTCCTTTGGGAGGTTTGGGCCAAGAGGACGAGACCTATTTGTGGCTGCAGATACTGAGCAGCCTGAGGATATGAGTATAGGCTGGCAGCTGTCCAGTCTGTGTGCAGGCCCACCTGGGACCCGTGGCGAATGCAGGGACTGGGTCATTCCAAGTCTTCTGCGTGCTATGACAGTTCCGGTAAGGATGCAAAGCTGCATAGACTTCCTGACTCCTCAGGTGTGACTTCAGTTTCATGTCACTTGCATTTGTGGGGACCTTTGATTCTGAACTGAATTACCTGGGTAAAGAAAAATAATCAGGGGAATCTGTTTTGTTGTGGTAGATTTTAGCAAGAGAGATGAGGTGAGTAATAAGGTGAGAGACAGTTAGTCCCACTCTTGCATTTTGGTTTACCATTCCCCAGTAACATGACCTTGCTTTTGATGGTCTGAGTGACACAAGTACCTACCTCACTGTCCGTGGGGCTGTGTTAGCATAGCAGGTGGCATTTAAGTCAGCACAAACTTCTGGTCTTCAGGAGGCCCACCACCTGGCAGGGGCTGGACAGGCACTTTAGTACTCTGACTGACTGAATCCTCAAGCCGCCCTGTCAGACAAGGCCCATTAATATATCCACTTTATGGTGAGAAATCTAATTCACCACAAATGAAAATAATTTGCCCGAGGTCACAATGACTGAATGTTGGAAATGGACATTGACTCAGGCAGCTTAGCTTTGAAACCCCTTCACTTAACCACTAAACTAACTGCTAATCCTCTGCTAACAGATCCGAACCGCCTCATGACTGTGGTACCGGAAAATCCAAGGTCATAATGACTTGACTTGTAGAGAAAGTAAGTGATCACAGAAGAACACTTGGTTCTTTAATTTACAGCATTAACACATGAGGCTCAGCCCCTAGACTTGGGTTAAAATGTGTGAAACTTGGCAAGCAGAGACTGTTCAGAAAGTCTCTGAACAACTGTGGATCTCTGCTCTCTCTCAAATATGGCTTGTTTCATCTGGGGTTTTTTGAACTGTATACTCCTAAACCATGGATTCCCCACTCAAGTTTCAAGTCCATTTGCAGTCATCAGAAGGGCAAGAGTCTAAAATATGAAATGAAAGCATTGGGCACAAGAACTCAATTGATAAAAGCCAATGTCAAGCTTGAGAGAAATGAAGACCAAACAGGTCTCTTAGGAAGGAAGAGGGTGGATCCCTGAAGTGTTACATATAAATTTTGTATAAGTGATATCTGAGGCAACTTGGATGAAGGAAAAAAATATACCACAACCCCCAAGTACCAGAGGGTCACATTTGTATTAATAAATATGTCCACTTTATTTTTCATGTGGCATCACTGTGGACATGGTTTGTAACACATTATTCTTTCTCCTGAATCAGAGGACAGCTCACATTTATAAGCAGCTTCCTCATTCATCATCTGTGTGACTTTTCATCTTAAGCCTTAGAACTTTCTCCAACACAGTGGACTACCTTGAGGTTATACTGATTAAAATACTTCAGGAAGAAAGGAAGATGGAAACAATATATCAACTCTTTCTTCAGAGAGAGACTAGAGTTTTAAAACAAGTAACATACACCTTAAAGGCATAAATTCAATGTCAGACAATAAATATTGGAGTATAAGGGTTTCCCCCTTTCAGTATCATTCCCCAAAATTTATGTGATATTTTGCTATAATCCTGTGCTAATCCTCTGCTACTTAAGTAGCTACGTTTTTTTCTTTTTCCCCAAAAACTTGAAAATAAATGGATAATAGTTGTGAATAGAATTTAGAATGACTGATACAACTGTGAATTTGGAGGAAAACGGTATCACTTAAGTTACAGTTTTTTCTTCTTTCTTGTAGATTTTCTAAGATGTATATTGTGACTCATTGGATTGAATGCTTTACTTCATCTTGAAGGGTATAAAGAATGGGTGCTGTTTAGCTGAGTTCATTTCCAGCCACGCCCTTAAGAAATGGATCATGGCTCAAAATGCAACAAGAAAGAGGGAACTCACAAGAGGAGCATCCTTAATGGCCTTGTAGCCTATTTTTAATGTAATAACGGACTTTAATCTTTTTTTTTCCAGCCTCATGCAAGGTTTGCAGGACTTTAGTTCTTCTTTTTGTTCTTAGTATCTTTTCCTTTGTATTTCAGTTTGGGAAGTTTCTGCTGACAGGTTTTCAAGCTCACTTCTTTCTTTGGCATGACGAGGCTTTTGATGAAGCATTGATGCCTCTCCATTTCTGTTTTAGGGTTTTGGCTCTGGTGTTTCCTTTTGCATCTTTGTGACTTTTTCTCTGCTTGCATCAGGCATCTGTTCTTGCGCGCTGTTGGCTTTCTCCAGCATAGTCCAGGTGAAGGCTCTTGCCACCTCTCCTGCAGATAACTTGATCTCAGCTCCTTCTCTGTTCATGTCACCTCTCCACATGTCCCCGCGGCAATTTATTCTGAGGCCTCAGTTCTCTGAGGCATTCAGTAAAAGTGGTTGACCTTCCATTTGTGCAGAACTTTTCTTGTTGAAAATGTGGGAGGGACAACTTCCAGGCTCTTTGCTCATCAGAATTGAAACCAGGAGCCTGTTTTTAAAATAGCAAAGTTTATGTTGTTTTAATGTATGGTTTGACTTTGTGTGCAGTAAGTCATACAGCAAAAATTGAAATTGTCTACTGTTTGATTAAACATTCCTAGTGGTTTTTAGGACGAGAGGGAGAGGGTCATTATAGGGTTAACGTAGAATTTCATTGTACTTTGCCATGCACTTTGAAGCATCTTAAAAAGCACACATATGTATGTGATAAAAATCTGGTTATATTTGTAGTGAAAAATGATTTAAAGCTTCAAGTTTAAAAAATAAATTATAAAAGGAATGGATAGAGAATGACTAAACATAGTTTGGTAATGCCAATGTTATTCTTAGAGCAAATATATAATATTTAAACTTAATAATTCTGTTCTTATTGATGAGCTCTGTACAGGGCATCCCAATCTTAGAGACCTTTCAGTTTTATAAGGTTATGAAAAATACATAATGATTTCCCTGGAAAAAGAGTGCAATGGATACATTTTAGTGTACAGACACATAATTTAACGTCAGTTTAACACATTTACTAATGTGTTAGACCAGGGACAGGATGTCTGGTTTCCTTGAGTCTGGCTGCTGATAGCCCAGCCAGCTACGCAGTGCACCTTGAGGTGTGTCTACAAGTGAGATTTACTCTCTTCAAGTGAAGGGCTTTCCATTTCTTTCTATTTCACATTATCCCCGTTCTACCTTGACTAGACATCTTTCTGTTGTCTCACAAACATGGCAGTGAATGAATGAAGTCAATCCAGGATGATCTGGGCATAAACTGTGCCCACAGTGGACTATCCTGACAGTGTTTTTCTGTCTTTTCCCTGTCAGTCAATTTTTTTCTGTCTTAGATATCTTACAAGTAAATTGCAAATAACATCCCTATAAATATTAATGTAGGCATGACATAAATGTGAGAATAATAAATCTGTTGACAATCAATCTAATTAATCTGAAAACCAAAAGGAAATAAGTTAATGATAACCCCTTTCATTGTTAAACAGACTTGGATGTGATCTGATTTATGGCACTTAAGACTCTTCAGTAGCTCAAAGGAGAGAGGTATTAACATCAACAGTTGTGTAACAAGGATTAGTTTCATGGTAATGTAGCTCTTGAAAGCAGCAGGATAAGAAGGAACCAGATTAGAAGCTGGTCTTAATTGTACATAGTCACTAATTAACTTTGCTCTTAGCCAAGTCATGGACCTTTCCAGATGCTATGTGTCATGTACAGACCCTGTGATGACTGTAACCCATGCACTGATACTATTAATATACGATTGCTTCTTTCAAGCCTAGTATTTCAAGCCTAGAATCAATGTTATTTAACCATAAAAGCAGAAATAGGGTGTGAAAAAAGTCAGACCCCAAACATGTAATGCAGGCAGGACAAAGCATTTTGTCTTAAGCTATGCACAATGGATTTTTAAAATTATTATGACATGATGATATTCAGATAAGTTTCATAACTAAGGAGGATATAACACCAGGGGGTTGTAAGAAATCTGTTTGACTTTATAAGACAATGTTTAAATAATTTGTTTTTACTCTATACCATGTGCACACTCTATAAAAATGAAAACTTTTGCTCCTGATATTTGAACTGATTCTGTAAGACTTTTATTATCAAAAACATATTATATTTCATGTTCTCCCTGTGATTATGCCCTGGGTGCTCACCTTGTGCCACGCTCTGCTCTAACCCCGTATCTGTTGCCTCTCTCCATTTTGAAGGCATCACTGTGCAGCCAGTGGTCTCTTACTTCATCCCACCAATTAGCTGTCAAAGTCATCAGACTCAGCTAGAATGCCAAGCCAAGCAGTTTGATTTCAGAATGGTTCTGCATTAATACTTTTCAAAACAATTTTTAACAAAAACAACGTAATTATCAATGAAATGAGTGGTGAGATTCTGTCTCCTAGAGCCTATTATACAGAGCAAAGTAAGTCAGAAAGAAAAACACCAATACAGTATATTAACTCATATATATGGGATTTAGAAAGATGGTAATGATGACCCTATATGTGAGACAGCAAAAGAAACACAGATGTAAAGTACAGACTGTTGGACTCTGTTGGAGAAGGCGAGGGTGGGATGATTTGAGAATAGCATTGAAAACATGTATATTGTCATATGTGAAACAGATCGCCAATCCAGGTTTGATGCATGAGGCAGGGTGCTCAGGGCTGGTGCACTGGGATGACCCTGAGGGATGGGGAGGGAGGTGGGAGGGAGGGTCTGGATGGGGAACACATGTACACCCGTGGCTGATTCATATCAATGTATGGCAAAACCCACCACAATATTGTAAAGTAATTAGCCTCCAGTTAAATTTTTAAAAAATAATTTTTAAAAATAAGAAGATAAATATATTTTTAAGTTTTTTATTTTTATATTAAATGATGCAGTTACAAATGTAAAATTTGTTTTTATGGGACAAAAGGACGTACATGCTACCTAGTGGCAGACAGTCAGTCTCAAAATTTCCTGTTATTTTATATTTTCTGAATTCCTAGAATAGGAGTTAACCACTGTGAACAAGATCAGCAAGGCTTCTTCTCTCAAGATGCTCACATTTCAAAAGGAGACATGGAAAATGAACAAATAAAAAAATAAACATCAGACTGAATGTGTGTACTGTGATAAACTCCTGAATTTATTCAAGGGTGTTAATAATTTTTAATGAACATAAATGGATTATACAATCCAAACAACTATGAAAGAAGTCCAGAAATGTTCTATCTTTAACTTAAAAGTGGTAGTTTTTTCCTCATTCTGTCGTTACACTTTTACGTGAACTCAGTAATTTACACAACATTGTATCCTTTAACTTCCATTGTGATAATAAAGAAAGCCATTCAAACAAAGCAGCTCCGTTGCCTGGGTAACACTTCTCTTCCTGTATCCATCCGGTTCCAGATAAGGGACCATTTTAACCATCAGTAAAGATATGCAGATTATATCCCCCATGAATGACAGGGATTCTATGCAACCTGAGTAATGGAATTCACTTGGAGGAGAAACGCATCTCTACAGAGCGATGAGAACTTGGTGCTGGGTGGCAGGGTTGCGTGGAGGTGGGGACAGAATCACTCCATGCCCACTGGGCATTCATTAGGTAAGCACCTTGTGAGCACATGAGTGATGCGTGGTGTGGAAGTAAACATGCATTGCCCTCCCCGCCAGCAACTTATGGGCTGGTGGGAGAGACACAGGAAGGAGAGGAGCTAGCGCTTCACTTTAAGAAAAATGGAAGTGTTTCATTTTCTGTCGCAAGGCACTGCGGTGGTGTGAGATGGCTAACTCACGTCTTGCCACATTGCCTCTTCACTGGGTAGCAGAGGAATTTAAACTCTGCACCGGATGTGGGGTGGAGCTGGTCAGACACGGTCTGTCCACGAGGAGGTGTGATGGCTGGAATTCAAAGCTCTGTTTACCTCCTTTGAGCAGCTGTGTTTTCAAATCAGGCTGACCAATCTGAATAAGGATTTTGGTTGGAATGTTCTCTGAACTGTTCTCTCAGAAAGCACGTGATGTGGCTCCACCAGGTCCTGGCCGCCTGTCTGATGGTGAACGACTTCTCAGGGCTGCCTTCTGCATGGCCGCATCTGGGGCAATTCTACTCTGAATTACTTACTTACTCTGAACTGCCTGTGCTGGTTTTGTGGGCCCTGGCACACATTCCCTCTGTCTTTGTGGTGTGCACAGGAGGTCTCTTCCTCGTCAGAATGTACGACCTGAACATCTTTACGTGTGCCATGGGAACAAGTGTCTCTTCATGCAGAGAAGACCTTTAGTAGACATTTCCAGAAGGAAATAGACCATGGTGTGTGTGTATGTGTGTGTGTGTGTGTGTGTGTGTGAAAGATAGAGAGAGAAAAAAAGAGGGAGAGAGAGAGAAAGAGCTGAAACAGCTTGACAAATGAACAGGGATTTCTCGATGAAAAATTCTGTTCAGGCATTTCTTTCAAATGGGCATGTTTTACCAAATTATATTCTTTTGACTGAATATTGAGCGGCAAAAACCCAAAGGAGATAGAAGGAGTACAGATGGAATCACTGATAAATTATGTAAGCTGGGGCACACCACATACCACTTTCTGGGGGAATTCCAGGAATGAGTTTTGGCATCAGTATAAATATTTATGAGTTGATCTGAAAATAATCTAAAGTGTTTTGCCATTGAACTTTTGGAAGCATGAAATAGGATTTAATTTTAAGTTACAGCATTAAGATTTTACCTTTTCTATATTTTCACTTAGACCAGAAAATCTGTAATCCCTTTGAACTGGGTTGTTTGGGAGGAAGGGATGTGCGAGTTTTGCATTTTGTGGACCAGGAAGACTGGGGTCAGGAGTGCGTCTTCTGTGCAGCCTTCTGCTCCCAAGGAGCTCCTCAGATTATTGTGCATTGACATTGGCCTGACCTGGTTCAGTATTAATCTGTGTCTCTAAAATATCAATAACCTCAGATATGCAGGTGACACCACCCTTATGGCAGAAAATGAAGAGGAATGAAAGAGCTTCTTCATGAAAGTGAAAGAGGAGAGAGAAAAAGCTGACTGAAAACTCAACATTCAAAAAACTAAGGTCGTGGCATCTGGTCCCATCACTTCATGGCAAATAGATGGGGAACAATGGAAACAGTGAGGAATGTTATTTTCTTAGGCTCCAAAATCACTGCAGATGGTGACTGCAGCCATGAAATTAAAAGACACTTGCTCCTTGGAAGAAAAGCTATGACAAATCTAGACATTATACTAAAAAGCAGAGACACTGCTTTGCCAACCAAGGTCTGTCAATACTTTTCCATTATTCATGTATGGATATGAGAGTTGAACCATAAAGAAAGCTAAGTGCCAAAGAGCGGATGCTTTTGAAGTGTAGTGTTGAAGAAGACTCTTGAAAGTCCCTTGGGCTGCAAGGAGATCCAACCAGTCAATCCTAAAGGAGATCAGTCCTGAATATGCATTGGAAGGATTGACGCTGAAACTTTAATACTTTGGCCACTTGATGCGAAGAGCTGACTCGTTTGAAAAGACCTTGATGCTGGGAATGATTGAAGGCAGGAGGAGAAGGGGACAACCAAGAATGAGATGGTTGGATGGCATCACTGACTCAATGGACATGACTTTGAACAAGCTCCGGGTGTTGGTGATGGACAGGGAAGCCTGGCGTGCTGGTCACAAAGAATCAGATGTGGCTGAGCCACTGAACTGAATAACAGTTTGATTTGGAGCCAGGGGAGATTGTTCATTTGTCCACCTTCAGTTTTTGACACTTAGAATATCAAATGAAAAGCACAAAGCAGGTAGATAATTGTGGCATTGACAAACAAGGAGTGAGGTGGTTTCCTGACAAAGCTGAGAACAGTAGGAAGGGGATACCCCAGGAGCGAGGGGTGCCACTGCCCAACCCGCAGCTACCTGGATGTCACAGGAGACCCTGTCCAATTCACCTGTGGC
Organism: Nanger dama; assembly: GCA_917880005.1. NCBI lineage: Eukaryota > Metazoa > Chordata > Mammalia > Artiodactyla > Bovidae > Nanger > Nanger dama. Next base: position 5,418,682 of record CAKJTW010000075.1, read on the forward strand.
GCTTCCAGTGACCATGATGCTGGAGGGAAAACAGACAGCAGAACCCAGCCAGCGTTTGGTCGGTCGCCCATTCCAGCCATCAGAGTGCAGTTGTCTCGATCTTCTCTGACAAGTCTGTAGCCCGCCTGCCAGACAGCTCCACCTTCTCCACCTGCTGGCGGCCACTTCTGTGGGCATCTTTCTTTCAAGGCAGGATCAAACAGGCTTATCTCAACTAAGATACAACACATGCACATCAGAAGATAAAAACAATAACCAGCCTAGAATGTTGGAGAATTACATTCTTCAGGATATATAATTAGAATTATATAAATCAGGATATTTGAAGTGTAATTTTTACATAAAATTAAAAATTGTATCACTTTTTTGCTTAACAACCATAATGTTAGATACAGAACTTGACAAATACATTGGGCTATATTTAGCTAAATATATTTTTAAAAATTTATCCTTTTATGTATTAATACTTCTCAAATATTTTCATGTTACAGATATGTTGATATTTTAATGTTTTGTTATAATGAATGGGCCATACTGTAAGATACTTCAATGTTTCTGTGAGATATCAAGCTATGTTTATGTACATACCATAATGGAAAAACATTTTAATAGTTGATACCACGAGCTGAATATGGACAAATAGAGAATTTTTTTCTTTTCTCATATGCTTTAATTTGCCAGTATAAATAAATAAAAATAAACCATATATCAGTTCAGTTCAGTCACTCAGTCATGTCCGACTCTTTGTGACCCAAAGAATTGCAGCACACCAGGCCTCCCTGTCCATCACCAACTCCTGGAGTTCACTCAAACTCATGTCCATTGAGTCGATGATGCCATCCAGCCATCTCATCCTCTATCGTTCCCTTCTCCTCCTGCCCCCAATCCCTCCCAGCATCAGGGTCTTTTCCAGTGAGTCAACTCTTCTCATGAGGTGGCCAAAGTATTGGAGCTTTAGCTTCAACATCAGTCCTTCCAATAAACATCCCTGACTGATCTCCTTTAGAATGGACTGGTTGGGTCTCCTTGCAGTCCAAGGGACTCTCAAGAGTCTTCTCCAACACCACAGTTCAAAAGCATCAATTCTTCAGTGCTCAGCTTTCTTCACAGTCCAACTCTCACATCCATACATGACCACTGGAAAAAACATAGCCTTAACTAGACGGACCTTTGTTGGCAAAGTAATGTCTCTGCTTTTCAATATGCTGTCTAGGTTGGTCATAACTTCTTTCAAGGAATAAGTGTCTTCTAATTTCATGGTTGCAGTCACCATCTGCAGTGATTTTGGAGCCCCTCAAAATAAAGTCTGACACTGTTTCCACTCTTTACCCATCTATTTCCCATGAAGTGATGAGACCAGATGCCATGAACTTCATTTTCTGAATGTTGAGCTTTAAGACAAATTTTTCACTCTCCTCTTTTACTTTCAACAAGAGGTTTTTAGTTCCTCTTCACTTTCTGCCATAAGGGTGGTGTCAACTGCATATCTGAGGTTATTGATATTTCTCCCGGCAATCTTGATTCCAGCTTGTGCTTCTTCCAGACCAATGTTTCTCATGATGTTCTCTGCATAGAAATTAAATAAGCAGGGTGACAATATACAGCCTTGATGTACTCCTTTTCCTATTTGGAACCAGTCTGTTGTTCCATATCCAGTTCTAACTGTTGCTTCCTGACCTACATATAGGTTTCTCAAGAGGCAGGTCAGGTGCTCTGGGATTCCCATCTCTTTCAGAATCTTTCACCAGTGATCCACACAGTCAAAGGCTTTGGCATAGTCAGTAAAGCAGAAATAGGTGTTTTTATGGAACTCTCTTGCTTTTTTGATGATCCAGCAGATGTTGGCAATTTGATCTCTGGTTCTTCTGCCTTTTCTAAAACCAGCTTGAACATCTAGAATTTCATGGTTCATGTATTGCTGAAGCCTGGCTTGGAGAATTTTGAGCATTAATTTACTAGCGTGTGAGATAAGTCCACTGTGCAGTAGTTTGAGCATTCTTTGGCATTGTGTTTCTTTGGGATTGGAATGAAAACTGACCTTTTCCAGTCCTGTGGCCACTGCTGAGTTTTCCAAATTTGCTGGCATATTGAATGCAGCACTTACATAGCATCATCTTTTGGGATTTGAAAGAGCTCAACTGGGATTCCATCTCCTCCACTAGCTTTGTTTGTAGTGATGCTTTCTAAGGCCCACTTGACTTCACATTCCAGGATGTCTGGCTCTAGGTGAGTGATCACACCATTGTGCTTATCTTGGTCATCAAGATCTTTTTGTGCAGTTCTTCCGTGTATTCTTGTCACCTCTTCTTAATATCTTCTGCTTCTGTTAGGTCCATACTGTTTCTGTCCTTTATCGAGCCAATCTTTGCATGAAATGTTCCCTTGGTATCTCTAATTTTTTTGAAGAGATCTCTAGTCTTTCCCATTCTGTTGTTTTCCTCTATTTCTTTGCATTGATCACTGAGGAAGGCTTTCTTATCTCTCCTTGCTATTTTTTGGAACTCTGCCTTCAGATGCTTATATCTTTCTTTTTCTCATTTTCTTTTCACTTCTTTTCTTTTCACAGCTATTTGTAAGGCCTACTCAGACAACCATTTTGGTTTTTTGCGTTTCTTTTCCATGGGGATGGTCTTGATTCCTGTCTCCTGTACAATGTCACGAACCTCTGTCCATAGTTCATCAGGCACTCTGTCTATCAGATGTAGTCCTTTAAATCTATTTCTCACTATCACTGTATAATCATAAAGGATTTGATTTAGGTCATACCTGAATGGTCTAGTGGTTTTCCCTACTTTCTTCAATTAAGTCTGAATTTGGCAATAAGGCGTTCATGATCTGAGCCACAGTCAGCTCCTGGTCTTGTTTTTGCTGACTGTATAGAGCTTCTCCATCCTTGGCTGCATAGAATATAATCAGTCTGATTTTGGTGTTGACCATCTGGTGGTGTCCATGTGTAGAGTCTTCTCTTGTGTTGTTGGAAGAGGGTGTTTACTATGATCAGTGCATTTTCTTGGCAAAACTCTATTAGCCTTTGCCCTGCTTCATTCCACATTCCAAGGCCAAATTTGCCTGTTACTCCAGGTGTTTCTTGACTTCCTACTTTTGCATTCCAGTCACCTATAACGAAAAGGACATCTTTTTGGATGTTACTTCTAAAAGGTCTTGTAGGTCTTCATAGAACCATTCAACTTCAGCTTCTTCAGTGTTACTGGTTGGGGCACAGGCTTGGATTATTCTGATATTGAATGGTTTGCTTGGAAATGGACAGAGATCATTCTGTCATTTGTGAGAGTGCATCAAAGTAGTGCATTTTGGACTCTCTTGTTAACCATGATGGCTACTCCATTTCTCCTAAGAGATTATTGCCCACAGTAGTAGATCTAATGGTCATCTGACTTAAATTCACCCATTCTAGTCCATTTTAGTTTGCTGATTCCTAGAATGTTGACGTTCATTCTTGCCATCTCCTGTTTGACCACTTCCAATTTGCCTTCATTCACGGATCTAACATTCCAGGTTCCCATGCAATATTGCTCTTTACAGCATCGGACCTTCCTTCTATCACCAGTCATATCCATAACTGGGTATTGTTTTTGCTTTGGCTCCATTCCTTTATTCTTTCTGGAGTTATTCTCCACTGATCTCCAGTATCATATTGGGCACTTACTGACCTGGGGAGTTCATCTTTCAGTATCCTATCATTTTGCCCTTTCATACTGTTCATGGGATTCTCAAGGCAAGAATACTGAAGTGATTTGCTATTCCTTTCTACAGTGGACCACATTCTGTCAGACCTCTCCACCATGACCTGTCCGTCTTGGGTGGCCCCACATGGCATGGCTTAGTTTCATTGAGTTAGACAAGGCTGTGGTCCATGTGATCAGACTGGTTAGTTTTCTGTGAGTGTGGTTTCAGTGTGTCTGCCCTCTGACGCCCTCTCGCAACACCTACCCTCTTACTTGAGTTTCTCTTATTTTGGATGAGGGGTATCTCCTCATGGCCACCCCTCCTGACCTTTAACTCCATGTTCAAACCATATATAGGGCATTATATAACACATCACAGTCTGAACAACACTCATTATTTTTCATTTTTATCTACATTGACAGTTTAGAGCAAGATAATTAGATGTGAGTCATTTTATGAAATGATCAATAAGAACAAAAACTTTTACCTAAAAATGGCAATTCATTATCATATTGTACTGTTTAACTAAAGATTAGGATTGCTATGACTGTGTTCCTGCTTGAATGTGTCATCCATAATTGGCAAAGTTTGTGCTAATATCCTAAAATTTTATAATTGATTTTCAAAGTGACAAAGATGACAATCTCTGAGATTCATAAAATAGAAGATCAAGTAGAGATTTGTTTTTAAAACTGATTTGATAAGCATTGTCAATCCAGATAAATAATTGTAATCTAAATAACTGGTCTAGTGTAAGCCTTTTCCACTCAAGAGAGCTGGTGGTCAAGCTCGTCTTCTGAGATGCAGAACCCACTGGTATTCAAATGCTGTGCAGAATGTCCAGGAGGAGATGAAAGTTTAATTATATCCTCCTGGGTGATTGTTCCTTTAGTGTTTCACAAAGATGTCCTTAAGAGTAATGTCCAGTTTACTTTCAAAGTTAAATTAGTTATCAGTTTTAATTAGAACAGCTTATTTATGGTAAAAATATACTGGCAAATTCATTGATTAATATTTATTGAGAAATTAGATTTTTTAAGAATAGAAAGGCAGGTAATTCCTTCTACCTCATTCAAGAGAATGACTCAGGTATGTTCTGAAAAGTGTCCCACTCATGCTGACAGGTGACTGGATCTTTGTCATCCCAATAGCTGCTCCATGGGCAGCTTCTCTGACTGGTTGGACATTATTCTTTCTTATCCTTTCATCAGGCTTCCCAAGTGGTAAAGAACCCACTTGCCAATGCAGGAGATGTAAGAGATGTGGGTTTGTTCCCCAGGTTGGGAAGATCCCCTAGAGGAGGGCATGGCAACCTGCTCCAAAATCCTTATCTGGAGAATCCCATGGACAGAGGAGCCCGACGGGCTGCAGTCCATAGGGTCACAAAGAGTCAGACACAACTAAGCGACTTCACACACACACACGCACATTACAAGGTTTACTGGGACAGAGATTGGTCAATCCACCAGATACCCTCCTGTGAGTATGTAACAGAAATATGAGACTTATTTGTCAAGTTTGGGGAGGAACAGCTCAGGGATAAACACCTGAAAGATTTTTAAAACGTGTTAGTATTAAACATTAATGGAATAAATTTGTCAACACCTGTGATTCAACTTGGCCTAGAAATACTAATTTAATAAAAGTAAAATTTCATTACTGTGTGAATATGTACATATTTCAGTTCAGTTCAGTCGCTCAGTCGTGTCTGACTTTTTGCAACCCCATGAATCGCAGCACGCCAGGCCTCCCTGTCCATCACCAACTCCTGGAGTTCACTCAGACTCGCGTCCATTGAGTCAATGATGCCATCCAGCCATCTCATCCTCTGTCACCCCCCTCTCCTCCTGCCCTCAATCCCTCCCAGCATCAGAGTCTTTTCCAGTGAGTCAACTCTTCACATGAGGTGGCCAAAGTACTGGAGTTTCAGCTTTAACATCATTCCCTCCAAAGAAATCCCAGTGCTGATCTCCTTCAGAATGGACTGGTTGGATCTCCTTGAAGTCCAAAGGACTCTCAAGAGTCTTCTCCAACACCACAGTTCAAAAGCATCAATTAAGCAGTATTAGTATGATACATATTATAACTCATTTCATATTGCTGATGTAAAATAATACATAATAAAGTCAAATAAAGTCCATACTAGCCTAAAATGAGAATTGTATCAGTAAAGCGATACTTTCTGTTTAACTACTAGGAAGATAGTTCACACAGCTGAGGAATTTTGCATCTATTATTGTCAGATTCAGTTTTTAAACCACTACTCCTCATCTTGGCTATAGAATCCAGTTGCCCATTTGTATTGCTATTCAGCACCTTCATAAGAGGTGGTCATTCTGTAGTAATGTCTTATCTCATTTCACATAATGAAAAGGGACCAGTAGTAGATTTGATAGAAAAAGCTGAGTGAATGCATACAAAGCTAACACTCACTATTTATGATTTAATTCTAGTATCTAGGAAAGACTTGTGGTATTAACACTGATTGCATTAAATGCCTTTTTATATTCTATAAAGCGCTGTTTTCACATTTAGTAAAATATGATGACAACTCTATATATTCTGAGGGTAAGGAGGGTTACTTGGCTTCCAGAAGACCCTGATGGTGAAGGGAAGTGATGCAGAATTATTCAGAGTTCAGGCTCTGCGCTGTCCCACATCAGTAAGCTGAGGAACAGCAAGTATATCTGGAGGTGAGGGGAGACAGGAGTGAATTCATTTTGAGCCTCGGAGAGCAGAGGCAGCAGCAGCTCAGCATGGGGACTTGGATTCCTCTTCTTAACTTCGTTATTATTAATTCTTCTCCAGGAATAAAATTGAACGGCAGAAATACCACATCTCCTCACACTTTGAGACAGGAGAGCTTTATTGGTGAATCAATTTCTGAGATGTTATTTCATCATGAACTAATGGTTTTTGAGTTTTTGGATTTTCTCTTTTCTTCATAATAGCTAAAATTTAAACTCCTAACACAAAAGCTGTTTTATAAAATGATAACGATGTTTTCTGCACAGGAAAAGCATCCTTACTAGCAATCTCTATGACATGTAAAGTGTTTAAAGAAGCTTGTAGGAAATGACAGGATTAAAGGCATGGAAGAATGTACAGTATTGCATGCTTTGCTTGGCTTCTAAACACCCTTCAACCAGCCTAGATATTTAAGAAAAAAACATTTTTTAAGTTCACAGGGAAAAGAATCATTCATATTTCACTACATTAGATGCCTGTTAATAAGAATATTTATTACTCGTTGCCACATATTAATATTTATTTAATGCTTGTAACTACTTAGGTTATATATTATTAAGAAATAAGAACTTATTCATCTACAAAGGTATAAGAACATATGAACTCCACTGATTACATAGTTGCTATGCTGTCTATCCAGTAGAAGGAATTACTGAAAATGTCTCAATTAAGCAAATGTCATTATGCTTAATACTTTCTTATCATAATAGTATGTTTTAGTTATAAAAAAATTTTAAGATATAGGAGCACAGAGAGTAAAACAGAACCACAATAAAAATTCATATTCCAGCAATGTGGCAAACTAACTATCTAAATAAACTTTGTAATACATGATATTGAAAATGAAATACAAATATACTCTATGTGCGGAGTTGAGTTGGCAAGAAAATGGCAGAAATCCTCAGAGACAAAAACAACAGATTGGAAACATAATGAAGCACCAAGCCTGGCTGCTCTGAGAATATTCTGATCCTTGTTCAGTCACTAAGTTGTGTCTGACTCTTCACAACCCCATGGACTGCAACACGCCAGGCTTCCCTGTCCTTCAGTGTCTCCCAGAGTTTTCTCAGACTCATGTCCACTGGGTCAGTGATGCCATCCAACCTCTCATCCTTGTTCATCCCCTTCTCCTCCTGCCTTCAATCTTTCACAGCATCAGAGTCTTTTCTAATGAGTCAGCTCTTTGCATCAGGTGGCCAAAGTATTGAAGCTTCAGCTTCAGCATCAGTCCTTCCAAAGAATATTCAGGGTTGATTTTCTTTAGACTGGTTTAATCTCCTTGCTGTCCAGGGTACTCTCAAGAGTCATCTCCAGCACCACAGTTCAAAAGCATCAGTTCTTCGGTGCTCAGCTTTCTTTATGGTCCAACTCTCACATCCATACATGACTACATGGAAAAACCATAGCCTTGACTATACAGATCTTTATCAGCAAAAGCCTTGATCCTGCATAAACTAATTCCCTGCATTTTAATGGGGTTCATGACAAAAGAAGGAGGAAAAGCTTCTACTCCACACAAGGTGGAAAATCATGAGAATCTCCACAAAACAAGCTCTAAAAGATGCTTTTCTCAAGGAAAGGGCTGGTAATGTAAGGCTGAGATCAGTCAATGGCTAAGACAGAGGGTAGACACATCTGCTTTATGTGGAAGAAGGACCAGTAGCATTAGCGAGGAGTTTCCGACAGTCTGGCTGCAATCTATACTTTACACTAGCATTATCTTCACTGCTATGGAACCCCCAAAGGCATAAGCCTGGAATTTGATTAAGAAGGTTCCCGTTGATGACCCCTCCCAGGAACCTAACAGCATGGATAATGAGATTCCTCCTTAAATCAAAGCCTGAAAAGTCCCATACACTAAATGACATTGATTATAATCTCACAATCCTCAAAATTACATAAAACCTGTGGTTACAAGCTATAAGGGGCAAGTGCAACAGGAGCACAAGCCCCAGGACTGAAGTGGCAGAGCTTCCAGATGAAATAGCCAGATTACGAAAAGCAGATAATACAGGAAAAGACTAGTATAATTTCATCAATGTAAGACGAAATAGAACTTCTGAACAGAAGCCTCTCTAGACATGAAACAGGGAAAGTTCAATTCAGCAGGAGAAGCGAACACTTTTAAACTTTTAAGAACCTAGTAGCATAAATTTAAAATATGTAAATAGCCAGGGCATGGAAGCAACCTAAAAGTTGATCAACAGAGAAATGGATAAAGAAGTGTGATACATATATACAGTGGAATATTATCTATAAAAAGAAATGAAATTGGGTCATTTGCAGAGTCATGGATGGACCTAGAGCCTGTCATAAAGAGTGAAAGAGTATAAGAAAGAGAAAAGCAAATATTATATATTAACATATATTATGTGAAGTCTAGAAATATGATATAGATCTTATCTGTAAAGCAGAAATAAAGACACAGATGTAGAGAACGAAACATTGATACCAATGGGGGCATGGAGGGTGGGATAAACTGGGAGATTGGTGTTGACATCTATGTACAATTGATACTGTGTATAAAGTAGAATAACTAATGAGAATCTACTATATAGCACAGGGAGCTCTACTCAGTGCTTTGTAGCAAAATAAAAGGGTAGGAAATCAAAGAAAGTAGGAATGTATGTATAAATATGGCTGGCTCACTGACACAGCAGTGTAGAACAACTATACTCCAATTAAAAATAAAAAGAATTCACAAATGAAATGATAAAGTTTCACTGGGAAAAAACCCACAATATGTGAAGCCTAAAGTAGAAGACCCACAAGAAGAAATTGCCAGAGCTACAGATCTTTGGGGAGATTTTGTTACACTTGTCTTAAAAACTGATAGTAAGTGTATGAAAGATTTGAACCACTCAAATTGTAAAGTAAAACTAAAGGACAAAGAGATATTTCTTTTCTAAAACATTATTATATATTACTTGAAAATCATATTGGTCTTCAAAAGTATACAGGAAAAACAGCATGTCTTCTGAGCAAAGGCAAGTTAGGGAGGACAGTACAAAACTACATCGTTTTGTAGCAACAAGAACAAAAAAGGAGTGATTGGGACTCGAGGGGATCATTTGGACTGCTCGTGCAGATGTATGCGTGTGAACAGATGCTGTCACAGTGGTGACTGAACATGTGCCAGAACAATAGAGTGGAAATGATGTCTCAACTTTATCCGGACCCTGGCTGCTGGGGACAGGGATGGGACAGATGGAATCCCTTAATTATGCTGTTTTATGGACTTGGTTTGAAGAGGAGCTATTTGCTCAGGTGCCCTGCATGCTTGGGGCAGAGTGACTGCAGGGGGCCGGCAGTGGAGCCAGTGCTGAGATGGGGGTGAGCCAGGCCACTCTCTCTGGGCTGAGCCTTGAAAGCTTGTTGCTCAGATGGAGCTGGCTCCCAGGATCTCAAGGGAGATGCTGCAGTGCTTCTCCTGCCAGCGAAGCAGTGACACTGAAGACACTCCCACTTCCAAACAGAGGCCGTAATTCTACCATCGTTCTGTCTGCTCTTGCCTGGGATAGCCTGCTGCTGCTGCTGCTAAGTCACTTCACTCGTGTCCGACTCTGTGCGACCCCAGAGACGGCAGCCCACCAGGCTCCCCGTCCCTGGGATTCTCCAGGCAAGAACACTGGAGTGGGTTGCCGTTTCCTTCTCCAATGCATGAAAGTGAAAAGTGAAAGTGAAGTCGCTCAGTCGTTTCTGACTCTCTGTGACCCCATGGACTGCAGCCTACCAGGCTCCTCCGTCCATGGGGTTTTCCAGGCAAGAGTACTGGAGTGGGGTTCCATTGCCTTCTCCCTATGAACAAATATGATTTTCCTTCTGTTCCAAAGTAGTCTATTAATTTATCCTGTATGAGTGAATATGATTTACAGAGACATAAGTTGTGCAGAATAGACTGTGTAAGGTTCTGGGCAGGGCTTGTGGAGAAATAATCTTTCTTTAGAACTGAGTTCATGAAAACAGTGTTGGTATCACATAGGCTATATATTCTCTGTCTACAGCACAATTAAGGTAGCACATTTAACAACAACAAAAGAAAGTCATTAAACACCCCTCTATTTGGAAACGAAGACATTTGGAAATTGAAATTGTCTTCTAAGTAATCCATCTTTCAAAAAAGAAAACACAGTGGAGATGTATATGAATGTGCATAATACTGAAATAGAGAAATTATTAAATATAAAAGTTTATAGGTGACAGACTATGTATAGTCTTTTAATACATTTATTGGGGGAAAATGTAAGACTGAAAATTAATTTGAGTGCCAAGAAAGATGCATTCAAATTAAAGAGAGAAGTTATGAAAATGTTAAATAAAATGGAAAGTCAAGACAATAGAGAGGGTCAACAACACTGAAGTGTTAAAAAAGAAAAGATAAAAACAAAAAATTTGAATAAAATTATGAACAATATTTATTACAAGCCCTTCTACTCCTGCTATTCCCCTGCATCACACACACACACACACACACACACACACACACACACACGTGCATTCACAGCTGACCAGTTATGAGAACATACTCTCCTGCAGCAAGGGAAATCCCATGATGTAGGAAGGGTCTGGGAGTGGAAAGCTGTGCAGGGTGTTTGCTCTGTACTCGGCCCACTTTTCCTCTGCATTTTCCAATTTGGCAGGGAGTTGACAGCTTTGTGGCACTATGGGGATAGCAATGTGTAGCCAGGGCTTGCCTAATGTTAGTCGCTTGAAGAGCCACACAGTAACAAAATAAACCTGAAGCAGACAGGTTCTCACCAGGGAATGCGCTTGGCCTCACGTGCTTTCCAGTATCAAAACTGGTCTAAATGTCCCTGGAGTGCTAGTGCCTCCAGGTGTAAACGGAAGCAAATGAGCATCCTCTCTGGAGACAGATAACATCAGCCTAGGCTTTAGGTTATTTCTGTAAACACACTTTCCAAATACAGTGTTATGTATGCAGTCCACACTGACGACCAACAGCAGGAGGAGGTAAGGAAACGTGAATGAAGATCACAGTAACAGTAAACAGTCAACAGAAATAAGTGAACGAGGGCTTCAGCAATCGGCATCATCAGAAGCAGACACTTAATGCCAATGCATTTGAAAATTTACATGAAATTGAAAAAGCTCCTAGAAACAATTTTAGGGACAACTCAAACCAAGTTTACTATTAAGGAATCAAAGAGATATTAACTGGAATGGGGATAAAGAATGGCTGCTAAGGGTATCTCTTTTAATCTCTTCTGTTTCTGTTAGGTCCTTAGCTAAGGGTACCATTTTCTCTGGGGGTGACAGATATCATATATAATCAGATATTGGTGATAGGTACATAATCTCATGACTATACCAAAACTCACTGGATTATACTCTTTGAAGGGAAATAAATATTAAATATCTCTCAGTAGCAGAAGAGCTTAATATATACTAACTACTCCAGGGGGAAAAAAATTCCATCTTTTTCTCCAGCTTTGAGACATCATTGAAGTGTAACATTGTGTCAGATTAAGAGGTAACATGATGATTTGATACATATACAGAGAGAGTGAAATGATTACCACATAAGGTTAGTTTACGTTTTGCTACTGCACACAACTATTTTCTGTAGTTGAGGACTTTTGCAGCCTACTGTCCACGCAGATCTCACATACAGATACAGTTTTGTTAATTATTGTGACCATGCTGCCCTTTATACCCCAGAGCTCTTTTATCTTGTACTAGATGGTCCTTAGCTCAATGGGTTTATTATAGGGGAGAAGGATAGTTCATCACTAGAAAATTTAATTTTTTAATTGGAAAATTTTGAAGGTATCAAGTGTACACAGGTGCATGTCAGTCTCCTTCAGTGTTAGCAGCTGTCAAATCAGGAACCCCCATCCACTTCCCACTACTTTCTTTGGCTACCTTCTTCTTCTTCTCCTTCTCCTTCTTCTTCTTCTTCCCACTACCTTCTTCTATTGCTTCTTTGAAGCAAATACTAGACCTCATAAAACTTCCTTTTCAAGTAGTTTAGTTAGCATATCTCAGGGTTTCCCAGGTGGCACTAGTGGCAAAGAACCTGCCAGCCCAGGAGATATAAGAGACAAGGGTTCCATCCCTGGGTCAGGAAGATCCCCGGGGAGGGCAGGGCAACCCACTCCAATATTCTTGCCTGGAGAACCCCCCATGGCCAGAGGAACCTGGCATGCTGCAGTCCATAGGGTCACAATGATCTGCAGTAGGGTTTGATGGTGTTTTGCCTTCAACTGTAATAGTATTCTTCCTCAGGCATATATGTTACTTGCCCTGAAACTAGCTAAACTTTAAAAAAAATATTTAGAGATCAAACTCTGGGTAGTGTGAGTACTTGGTGCTACTCACTTACTCATGGTTCCCAGGCCTTTCAGTAGAAAGGTGAGTCACAGTTCCAAAAGGTGATTTTAATAGTCATGGACTTATTTTCTTTAGGATTGACTGGTTTCATCTTCTTGCAGTCCAAGGGACTCTCAAGAGTTTTCTCCAATACCACAGTTCAAAAGCATCAATTCTTTGGTGCTCAGTTTTCTTTATAGTCCAACTCTCACATCCATACATGACTACTGGAAAACCATGGCTTTGACTAAGTGGACCTTTGTTGGCAAAGAAATGTCTCTGCTTTTTAATATGCTATCTAGGTTGGTCATAGCTTTTCTTCCAAGGAGCAAATGTCTTAATTTCATGGCTGCAGTCACCATCTGCAGAGACTTTGCAGCCCAAGAAAGTAAAATCTATCACTGCTTTCATTGTTTCCCCATCCATTTGCCATGAAGTGATGGGACCAGATGTCATGATTTTCGTTTTTGAATGTTGAGTTTTCAGTCAGCTTTTTCACTCTACTCTTTCACTGTCATCAAGAGGCTCTTTAGTTCTTTGCTTTCTGCCATAACGGTGGTGTCATCTGCATATCTGAGGCTATTGATATTTTTCCCAGAAATCTTGATTCCAGTTTGTCCTTCATCCAGCCCAGCGTTTCTCATAATGTACTCCGCATATAAGTTAAATAAGAAGGATGACAGTTTATAGCCTTGATGTTCTCCCTTCCCAATTTGGAATCAGTCTGTTGTTCCATGTCTGGTCCTAAAGGAAATCAGTCCTGAATATTCATTGGAAGGAGTGATGCTGAAGCTGAAACTCCAATACTTTGGCCACCTGATGCAAAGAACTGACTCCTTGGAAAAGACCTTGATGCTGGAAAGACTGAAGGCAGGAGGAGAAGGGGAGGACAGAGGATGAGATGGCTGGATGGCATCACTGACTCGATGCACATGAGTTTGGGTGAACTCTGGGAGTTGGTCATGGACAGGGAGGCCTGGTGTGCTGCAATTCATGGGGATGCAAAGAGTCGGACATGTCTGAGTGACTGAGCTGAAGTGCAGAGAGGAAAGAGTGAAAGAAAAAGTGTTAGTGGCTCAGCTGTGTCCGACTCTTTGTGACCCCATGAACTGGATAGCCCATTAGGCTCCTCTGTGTGATTCTACAGGCAAGAATACTTGAGTGGGTAGCCATTCCCTTCTCCAGCGATCTTCATGACCAACTCAGACATGAGTTTGAGCAAGCTCTGGGAGTTGGTGATGGACAGGGAAGCCTGGAGTGCTACAATCCATGGGGTTGCAAAGAGTCTGACACAACTGAGCGACTGAACTGAACTGGTCATGGGGTCATTACTGAAACTCTTGGTTCTGCCTTCAGATCCTCTTCCTCCCATGTGGAGAGATCCTGGTTCACTGCCATGTGTCAGGAAACCCTCCAGCTACGTCTTTCTTCATTTCTTCTGTGATGCTTACTCTGTTCAGTTTCTGTATAATGTTCTGCTCTATTACAATAGGATATGTTCTCTTTAGGAAAAATTTCACTCCATCTAGGTTTCTAAATGTATTTTTGAAGACTTTTGTAAAGCAGTGTCATAGGCTTTAGATATTTCCTCTTAATAGTTATTCCCCTTCTTAGTTTCCAGTTTTATTTAGTTGTACTTTGTCTCTCTCTTTTTAATCCATTAGGTTGCTTAGGGGTTTTATTGTTTTATTGATTTCATTAATGAATCAATATTTGCATTTATAGATTAGTTTTAAATTCTGAAGGTGTTTTTAAACTCTTTTGGGTTTATGATTGCTAATTCTGTTTTTCTGTTCTTTGTTTTCATCTTATTTTAATTATTTTTCTTCACTAGAATTTTTAGTTCACTTCTTTGTTTTTATTTCCAAAGGCTTCAATTCCTTACGTCATAAATTTCTTTCTTCTAAATTCTTTAGCTATTTCCAGAGTCTGAAACATTACACAATCAACACAATTGTTTTAAAGTATTTTTGTTATTTTGTTTTGAATTTTTATTTAATCTAAAGCTGTCAAATAATAATTTTTGGTTTTCTGTTTGTGTTAAATTTATTGAATTTATTGTACCTACAATTCAAATTGTGTTATTACATTATCTGTGCTTTTTGAAAATTGTTGAGATGGTTTTTAAGACAGAGTACAGAAATATCTTCCAATGTTGCATGGCGCTTGCTGATAAATGAAGACATAGTCTGTGTGGTTAGAGCTGTGTCATGAACCAGAGCTTGTAAAGCCCGTCTTTGATTGCCAAGTGCTAAACTTTCCCACTGAGTGAGGATGCTAAGCTGTCAGGCGAGGAGCACTTGGCAATTCAATTTCTTGTGCTTCCAGAGCCATCAGAAGGGTTTCTGTTCCTCTGCTGCCTCCTCCCGCAGAGCTGCTGGCACCATTGGGCACTCTGCTTTATGCCATCGAGCTCCCTGGCAAATAATTTTGGGGTTGGGGATACTTTGTCAATATTTTTGATTCTGTCTTTGTTTTTTTTTTTTTTCATTTCCTTGTTTATTTTACCTTACTTGCACAGTGCTATCTTATTTCAAGCATTTGCAAAGGGTTGAAGATGGGGAAAGGGTATGAATCCATCAGTGTCTTGGCCAGACTTGATCTCAGTCATTTCATGTGATAGTATTTGGAATAGTTAGAACAGCATCAGGTAAAAACCTCCAATCCTTCTTCTGATATAAGAACATCCTTTGCCTTCCGTTATATCTTAAAATTATGAATTATAATCTGTCACTAGTTATATCTTGCTGGCTTCCACTAGTGGACAGAAAGTTGGAGGAGCAGTTAAAGCTGAAAGTGTTGACTGGGTTAATAAGAAGCGCAGGTAACATGTTGTCCTGCCCGATCTCTACAGCAGGTGTATCCAGATGTACCCATGCTGAAGAGAGCAAGTGGACAGATCCAAGGGAATGACAGATCCACACCTCTGAAGTATAAACATGCCTTTGCATACTGCTTTTGTTAGCAGTCATCCAAGTCATTTTTATATTATCCTGCTGGTTTTGTGTTTTTATTTTCAGCAGAAGTTGATGAAAGCCTGAACTGAATTTTTTCAAATACTCCAAAGTCACACTTTTTTTTCAAGAATGTTTGCTGAATAAATAAGATTTACTAAGTTAAAAGAATTAAAATTCCAGTAAGCTTCCATTGGTTATATCTGAAATAATTTACCTTTTATGAACCATCATTAATCTTTTACCTTATTTTCACTTTGTGAGTTTGTTTAACAAGCTAAGCTTTCCTCAAAACATTATATTTTATATTTCACACCAAGAGCACTCTCCTCCATGGTGAGAGAAAACGGGGGGCAGGGAGTGAAGGCGTTTCTGCTGTTGATGGAGCAGAATCAGGTTTAGTCGCCAACCTTGTCTCAGCTGATGGGTTAGCAATAGAAGTTTTTCTTTAGGTCTCTGAGTTGTTCGCTTACCTACAAGTAAAATAACTTGTAGCATAATGCTTAACTAGGAAACAATTTTAGGCATAAATAATTTTTATTGTGTTACCAATTTTTTCATAATGCTCTTTTTCACTCTTGAGAGATTCATATTCTGAATTTATATTTTTCATCTCAAGGAAATGATGTGAGTATCTTTCTGTTTACTTTTTTCTAACAATAAGGATGGTAAATAAAGGAAAGGTAGATTTAATGAAATTAAGTCTTTGTAGAATGAAAAATGTCCACTCTAAAATGATATCCAGAAATTCACATGGACTTAGGATAAATTTATTATTGAAAAGTTAGGATGAACAAGAAGACCGTGTATTAATACTGATAAACAAGAAGACTATAGTATTAGTTCTTGATAGCTTTTAAAAAGTGGCTTTCACTCTCTCTCCTTCCAACAAGGTTTTTGCTTTATCCCTCTTGATTGGATGACAGCATCCATGACTCCCATAGTACTCATCCTCAAATTGGGAGAAGTGATATGTAATTGTAATCTCAAAAACCAGGGCAAACATAATAGCCTGCTTTTAAAGCCTTAACAACTGTGTAATTAAAGAAAGAATGAGCACTATTAAATATGCATTATTAAAATATATTAAGATGGCTCATGCACAGAAAAAATTTGCATCTGACATTGGATGCATTAAATGTGGTGGTTTGTATACTGAGCTAGTAGAGACTATTTGCTCACTTGAACTGAAGCAGAAAGTAACATACTTCTGTTTCACTATCTGCATTAGTTTGCCAGGGTAAAGTCTGTTGCAGTAATGAAGTGTCACCCATTGGGTGGTTCCAGCAGCAGGAATTGATCCTCTCACAGTCTGGAGACTGGAAGCCCATAATCACGGAGGGTTCCTCCTGAGGCTATGAGGGGATCTGTGCCCAGCCTCTCCTTGACCTGTAGATGACTTCCTTCTCCCTGTGTCTCTCTGCCTCATGTCTTCCTTCTGCACTTCATGTCTGCCTCTGTATCCAAACTATGCCTGTTTGTGACATCGGTGCCGGTGAGTCAGGACTCATTCTGTTGTTGCTGTTATACAGTCATTAAGTTATGTCCCATCCTAGTGACCTCATTAAACTTCATCCTCTTTGTAAAGACTCTGTCTCCAAATGAGGTCATGTTCCGAGGGACTGGTTGTCAGAACCTCAACATAAGACTTTTGGGGAGGACATCACCCAGCCTATCTCATATGCTACACTCTTCCTGCAATGCCTCTGTTAAGATCCAACTTGCAGGTTTTCTCCAATCCATTCTGTCAGTTCAGTCATCAGTCGTGTCTGATTCTTTACGACCCCATGGACTGCAGCACACCAGGCTTCCCTGTTCATCACCAACTCCTGGAGCTTGCTCAAACTCATGTCCATGGAGTCGGTGATGCTATTCAACCATTTCATCCTGTCATCCCCTTCTCCTCCTACCTTCAGTCTCTCCCTGCATCAGGGTCTTTTCCAAGGAATCAGTTCTTCAAATCAGGTGGCCAAAGTATTGGAGTTTCAGCTTCAGCATCACTCATTCCAATAAATATTCATGACTAATTTCCTTTAGGATGGACTGGTTGGACCTCCTTGTAGTCCAAGGGACTCTCAAAAGTCATCTCCAACACCACAGTTTAAAAGCATCAATTCTTTTTTTATGGTCCAACTCTGACATCCATACATGACTACTGGAAAAGCCATAGCTTTGACTAGATGGACCTTTGTTGGCAAAGTAATGTCTCTGCTTTTTAATATGCCATCTAGGTTGGTCATACCTTTTTTTCGAAGGAGCAAGCATCTTTTAATTTCATGGCTGCAATCACCATCTGCAGTGATTTTGAAGTCTAAGAAAATAAAGTCTGTCACTGTTTCCATTGTTTCCCCATCTATTTACCATGAAATGATGGGACCAGATGCCATGATCTTAGTGTTTTGAATGTTGAGTTTTAAGCCAGCTTTTTCACTCTCCTTTTTCACTCTCATCAAGAAGCTCTTTAGTTCCTCTTCACTTTCTGCTGTAAGGGTGGTGTCATCTGCATATCTGAGGTTATTGATATTTCTCCTGGCAATCTTAGCTTGTGCTTCATCGAGCCCAGCATTTCACATGATGCACTCTGCATACAAGTTAAATAAGCAGGGTGACAATATACAGCCTTGACTGTATATTGTACTCCTTTCCTGATTTTGAACCAGTCCATTGTTCCATGTCCAGTTCTAACTGTTGCTTCTTGATCTGCATATAGGTTTCTCAGGAGGTGGGTAAGGTGGTCTGGTATTCCCATCTCTTGAAGAATTTTCCACAGTTTGTTGTGATCTACACAGTCAAAGGCTTTGACATAATAATAAAGCAGAAAAACATGTTTTTCTACAGTAATCCAAATCTATGCCCCATTCAGTAATGCTGAAGAAGGTGAAACTGAATGGTTCTATGAAGACCTGCAAGACCTAAAATTCATACCAAAAGGATGTCCTTTTCATCTTATGGGACTGGAATGCAAAAGTATGAAGTCAAGAGATACCTGGAGTAAAAGACAAATTTGTCCTTGGGGTACAGAGTGAAGCAGTGCAAAGGCTAATAGAGTTTAGCCAAGAGAATACACTGGTCATAGCAAACACCCTCTTTCAACAACACAAGAGAAGACTCTGCACATGGACGTAACCAGATGGTTAACACTGAAATCTGATTGATTATGTTCTTTGCAGCCATAGATGGAGAGGCTCTATACAGTCAGCAAATACAAAATCAGGAACTGACTGTGGCTCAGGTCATGAACTCCTTATTGCCAAATTCAGACTTAAATTGAATAAAGTAGGGAAAACCACAAGATCACTCAAGTTTGAGCCAAATCAAATCTCTTACAATTATACAGTGGAAGTGACAAATAGATTCAAGAGATTCAATCTGATAGAGTGCCTGAAGAACTATGGATGGAGGTTTGTGACATTGTACAGGAGGCAGTGATCAAGATTATCCCCAAGAAAAAGAAATGCAAAAAGGCAAAATGGTTGTTTGAGGAGGCCTGGCAAATAGCTGTGAAAAGAAGAGAAGTGAAAGGCAAAGGAAAAAATGAAAGATACACCTGTCTGAATGCAGAGTTCAAAGAATAGCAAGGAAAGATAAAAAAGCTTTCCTACGTGATCAATGCAAAGAAATAGAGGAAAACAATCGAATGGGAAAGACTAGAGATCTTTTCTCGTCTTGCCACCATAAACCCGATTCCCTCAAGGACTTTTATGCCCTTATATATCTCGGCATCTCCAAACGCTGATTTCCTTTTCCCAAAAGCTTTTTCTCTGGTAATACCTTCATAAATCCCTCCTCTCCCTGCCAGACACTGTCAGACTGTCAGTTCCCCTGTGATGTTTTATCCTAATTCCTGCCTCCACCTTGACAACATTAAATTCTCTAGAATCTCTCTGTCTCCATTGCTCCTTGTAGTGAGTTTATGCTCTAGGAAATGAATAGTTTTTTTTTCTATTTATATATATCCAGATATTTCCACAGATTAGTGCAAAATGTGGCACATGAAACACAGCGAGCACTTGATTTGGGTTCAATGAAGAAAGAAAAATGAAAAGGTACTCCCGAAAAACAAAAGCCCAGGACCAGATGGCTTCACAGGAGGATTCTGTCAAACATTTAGAGAAGAGCTAATGCCTATCCTTCTAAAACGCTTTCAAAAATTGCAGCGGAAGGAATACTTCCAAGCTCATTCTATGAGGCTACCATCACCTTGATACCAAAACCAGACAAACACAGCACACACAAAAGAAAACTGCAGCCCATATCACTGATGAAATAGATGCAAAAAATCCTCAACAAAATTTTAGCAAACAGAATTCAGCAACATATCAAAAGCTCATACACTATGATCAAGTTGGGTTTATTCCAGTGATGCAAGAATTCTTTAATATACACAAATCAATCAGTGTGATACACCATATTAACAGATTGAAAAATAAAAACCATATGGTAACTTCAATAGATGCAGAAAAAGCCTTTGACAAAATCAGCACCCATTTATGATTAAAAGTCTTCAAAAATGGGCATAGAAGGAACCTACCTCAACATAGTAAAGGCCATATATGATAAACCTACAGCAAACGTTATTCTCAATGGTGAAAAACTGAAAGCATTCCTCCTAAGATCAGGAACAAGACAAGGGTGTCCACTTTCACCACTATTATTCAACATAGTTTTGAAAGTCCTAGCTATAGCATTCAGAGGAGAAAAAGAAATAAATAGAATACAAATCAGAAAAGAAGACGTAAAGCTCTCACTGTTTGTAGATGAGATGATACTGTGCACAGAAAACCCTAAATATAGTATCAGAAAATTGCTAGAGCTAATCAGTGAATTTAGCAAAGTTGCAGGATACGAAATCAATACACAGAAGTAACTTGCATTTCTATATATTAACAATGAAAAGTCAGAAAGAGAAACTAAGGAACCAATCTCATTTACCATTGCAACAAAAAGAATGAAATATCTAGGAATAAACTTTCCTAATAGACAAAATATCTGTACACAGAAAATTATAATATACTGATGAAGAAATCAAAGATGACATAAACAGATGGAGAGATATGCCATGTTCCTGGGTAGGAAGTATCAATAGTGTGAAAATGACTAAACTACCAAATGCAATCTACAGATTCAATGTGATTCCTATCAAATTACCAATTGCATTTTTCACAGAACTAGAGCAAAAATTTCATAATTCATATGGGAACATAAAAGACCCCAAATAGCCAAAGCAGTCTTGAGAAGGAAGGATGGAGCTGTAGGAATCAACCTTACTGACTTCAGATTATACTACAAAGCTACAGTCCTCAAGACATCATGGTAGTGGCACAAAAACAGAAATATAGACCAATGGAACAAGGTAGAAAGCCCAGAAATAAACCCATGCACCTATATGTACCTTATTTTTGACAAAGGAGGAAAGTATATACAATGGGACAAAGACAGCCTCTTTAATAAATGGTGCTGGGAAAACTGGACAGCTACATGCAAAACAATGAAATTGGAACACTTCCTAATGCCATACACAGAGATAAACTCAAAATGGATTAAAGACCTAAATGTAAGACCATAAACTATAAAATTCTTAGAGGAAACCATAGGCAAGACACCTGATGACATAAATCAAAGCAAGATCTTCTATGACCCACCTCCTAGAGTAACAGAAATAAACAAAAGTAAACAAGTGGGACGTGATTAAACTTAAAAGCTTTTGCACAGCAAAGGAAACTATAAGCAAGGTAAAAAGACAACCCTCAGAATGGGAGAAAATAATAGCAAATAAAACAACTGACAAAGGATTAATTTCCAAAATATACAAGCAGCTTCTACAACTCCATACCAGAAAAACAAACAACCCAATCAAAAAGTATGAAAAAGACCTAAACAGACATTTCTCCAAAGAAGACATACAGATGGCTAACAAATGCATGAAAAATGCTCAATGTCACTCATTATTAGAGAAATGCAAATCAAAACCACAATGAGATACCACCTCACCCAGTCAGATGGCCATCAGCAAAAAGTCTACAGATAATACATGCTGGTGAGGGTGTGGAGAACAGGCAAATGGTCTTATACTGTTGGTGGGAATGTAACTTGATTCAGTCACTATGGAAGACAGTATGGAGACTCCTTAAAAACTAGGAATAAAACCACCATATGACCCAGCAATCCCACTCCTAGGCATATACCCTTAGGGAATAAAAATTGAAAAAGACACAAGTATCCCATTGTTCACTGAAGAACTATTTACTATAGCTAGAACATGGAAGCAACCTAGATGTCCATCGACAGATGAATGGATAAAGAAGTGTGGTACATATACACAATGGAATATTACTCAACAATAAAAAGGAACACATTTGAGTCAGTTCTAGTGAGGTGGATGAACCCAGAGCCTATTATACAGAGTGATGTAAGTCAGAAAGATAAATATTGTGTTCTAACCCATATATAGGGAATCTAGAAAAATGGTACTGAAGAATTTGTTTACAGGGCAAAAGTGGAGAAACAGACATAGAGAACAGACTTATGGACATGGGGAGAGGGGAGGAGAAGGTGAGATTTATGGAAAGAGTAACATGGAAACTTAAATCACCATATGTAAAATAGATAGCCAATGGGAATTTGCTGTATGGGTCAGGAAACTCAAGTAAGATCTCTGAATCAACCTAGAGGGGTGTGATGAGGAGGGAGATGGGAAGGAGGTTCAAAAGGGAGGGGATGGATGTGAGAGTTGGACTGTGAAGAAAGCTGAGTGATGAAGAATTGATGCTTTTGAACTGTGGTGTTGGAGAAGACTCTTGAGAGTCCCTTGGACTGCAAGGAGATCCAACTAGTCCATTCTAAAGGATATCAGTCCTGGATGTTCTTTGGAAGGACTGATGCTAAAGCTGAAACTCCAATGTTCTGGCCATTTCATGTGAAGAGTTAACTCATTGTTAAAGACTCTGACGCTGGGAGGGATTGGGAGCAGGAGGAGAAGGGGATGAAAGAGAATGAGATGGCTGGATGGCATCACTGACTCGATGGATGTGAGTTTGAGTGAACTCTGGTGGGAGTGGTGATGGACAGGGAGCCCTGGCGTGCTGCGATTCATGGGGTCGCAAAGAGTCAGACACGACTGAGCGACTGAACTGAACTGAACTGATGGCTGATTCATGCTGAGGTTAGACAGGAAAAAACAAAATTCTGTAAAGGAATTATCCTTCAATTAAAAAAAAAAAGAAAGGCTGAATCACTGGAAATGAACATAGGGGTGATGCTGGTGTTATATTAGCAACAGCTGTTTTGTCTGGTATTTGCCCTGTGCTATATATGTTTTCATTGTTTTGCAAAGTCTATTAGCAACAGCTGTTTTGTCTGGTATTTGCCCTGTGCTATATATGTTTTCATTGTTTTGCAAAGTCTATTTTTATTTTAAAAATAAAAATATGACATGATAGTTAAATAACCTGCCTGGATTTGTCAAGTAATTAAAAGGAGGTGCCAAGGGAAAATTTGGCAATGAACCTCAAAGCCTGTATTTGCAGCCAACACAAAGCATCTCCTAGCAAAGAACACACTCCCCACAGGGTCCATGCCATGTTTCTCTATACCCTTCCTGGAAGTGCAAAGATCACTGAAGATCACTCAAAGATATGCAGTATCCCCCATGGACAGAGGAGCCTGGTGGCCAACAGTCCATAGGGGTGCAAAGAGTTGAGCACAACTGAGGCGACTTAGCACACATGTACACACTGTTTTGAGTGTTAAGAAGGACAGTCTTAAAGTTCTCTCTAAAGTTTGGTCTGTAATTGGCTCAGAAGTCCCCATGTAATTTCTCACAATGTCTTCTCCAGCTGCAGACCTGGATTTCCTCTTAGTGATGTCAAGACTGAAAAGAGCTGAATGGGAACGGAAGCCAAGGGCTGACTGTTTTGTTCTGTGAGATTCTGCTGCTGGGCTTGGTGGTCTCTTTCATTCTCATTTATTGTACTCCAAGCAATTTTGTCACCATCTAGTAATTTTCATTCAACTCACTTCAGTCTCAATGGTAACCGTCCAGATGTTACTCATCTATGTGGCTCTGTTTGTTGTGGTTTGTTCGGTGGCCCTTCTGTCCTTTTTAACTGACCTTGTTATATCTGAGCTCATCACAGAGCAGAGCCATCTCTGCATCCACAATTAGTCTTTAAAAACCCATGGTTTTCTTTTTCATCAGGGTCACTTGTAATTACAAGGTCAGACTTTTATTTTCATTTTTAGAATGGAGCAGAGTTTATTACCGTCAGCCATGATTATTATTCTCACCACTTAGCTGGCTTCCTTATATCTAGAAGCTTCTTTCTCTCTAATTCATTTTGTAGATACATCAGATTACTACTGACTAGTGTTTTGAACTAACTTCTGAAGGATATCGTAGCACTTTCTAATCTGTCATCATGTGTATTGTCTAGGGCTGTGCTGACTCAGAATTATAGACTGGGTGGCTTAAGAGAAAAGTCAAGGTGTCGGTAGAGTTGATCAGTCTCTTCTGAGGCTGTGAAGAAAAATTTGTTCCTCAGCCAAAAATCTACCTTGACATTTAAAACACTAACAACCAACAATGTCTGTGATGAGACCATAATAGAATTAAACTGGTGCAGAAAACATATTTGAGAAAATCCAGCACTCACTCATGAAAACTCTCTCTACAATTTAGGAATAAATGGAAACTTAATTGACAGAGAACATCTGCAAAGATACAGTGATACTGTAACAGACGCTCAAGTTACAGTGATAGAATGAATGTGTTCCCCGAAGATCATAAGCAAGGCAAGATTGTCCTTCTCAACACTCGAAACAGTGTGTGTATGCAAAGCCAAGTCACCTCAGTTATGTCCAACTCTTTGCACCCCTGTGGACTGTAGCCCACCAGGCTCCTGTGTGCATGGGGTTTCTCCAGGCAAGAATACTGCTGTGGGTTGCCATGCCCTCCTCCAGGGGATCTTCCCGATCCAGGGATCAAACCCAAGTCTCCTGTGGCTCCTGCATTGCAGCCAGATTCTTTACCAATGAGCCACCAGGGAAGCCCTTATTCAAGAGTACTAGGAGATAAATGCCATACATATTGGAAATGAAGGGGAAAAAAAAACTGTTCCTATTTTCCAGTGACATATTTAAAAGCATCACTCTGTGCAAAATCAGACCTTAATATGCAGCCAAAGTGATCCAGGCTGAGTGGCCCTGGTGGCGGGAGAGGAGCACGCATCAGGGAACACAGTGCAGCAGAAACCCAGAACTGGATGCATAAACTGCCCAGCTCACTTTGAAAACTGTATGGAAATAATTTATTGGAATAGGATAAACTTTTCATCAACTACTATTTGAGCAGCTAGATATGGATAAAGAAAAATGGGCTAAACCTCACACCTTACACAAAAACTAACTCAAAATGAATCACAGATTTCAAACATAAAATGTAAAACTATAAAACTCAAAAGAAAAATTAAAAGAGAATATCTTTGCTATCTAGAACTGGGCTAAGAATTCTTAGTCCTAGCAACAAAAGCATGATCCATAAAAGGAAAATTCATTAAAATTCAAAACATTTACTTTGCAAAAAACCTAAGAGGATGAAGAGACAAGCTGCAGGCTGGAAACAAGTATCTGCAAAGGATAAAAAAATATATATATCTGGAATATATTAAAACTCTCAGACTTAACAGTTATTTAAAAAAAATCCACGTCTAAAATGGTCAAGAGATATGAAGAAACTTTCACTGGAGAGGACGTACAGATGACAAGTCAGCACCTATAGAATGTCCACTGTCATGAGTCAGCAGGTAAATGAGGATCAGACTCAGTGACATGTCACCGCACACCTATCAGAATGGCTAAAATACAGGGACCACATCAAATGCTGGTGAGGATACAGAAAAGCATCTCCATCATGTGTTCATGATGGAGACATAAAGGGTACAGTCATTGTGGAAAGCAATTTGTCAGGTTCTTACAAAGGTAAATGTATGTTTATGCAACCCCCAAATTGCACCCTTGGGCATTTATCCCAGAGAAATGGAGAGCCGTGGTCCCATAGAAACCTGATGATAAGTGTCACAGCAGCTTTCTTTACTTGTAATAGACAAATCAGGACATTCCCTTGATTGCCTTTAGTGGATGAAGTACTGAAAAACAACAGTGCATCCAAGCTGTGGAGTACTAGTGGGGAGAAGAAACAGGATACTGAAACACAGCAGAACAGGACCCCAAAGGAATTATGCTGAGGGAATACAGTCCATCTCAGAAGGTCACATAATGTATGATTATTTTCACAGACCACTGTGAAGTGACAGTATTACAGAAGTTGAGGACATTTGTGGCTCCCAGCTGTTATCAAGGAGGTGGAGGGAAATGGGGTGAGTGCAGAGGGAAATGGGAACAATCTTTGCACCCTGGACTTGGCCCTGTCTCACCTGTGGTTGTGGCGGCACCACCAGCGTAATAATAATAATGCAGTCAAATCCCCACAGAAACACACTGATGCAAACAGAGATGAGGAAATGTAGACAAAGTTGGTGGGCTACGCCAATGTCATAATCCTGGTTTCCATGTTGTACCAGGTTCCCATGGTGCTGCCACTGGGTGAAATTGTAAAGATTTCACTGGATCTGTCTGTGTTAATTCTCACAACTTCGTGTCAGTCTATAATTTACTCAAAATGAAGCTTTTAAAAGCACACACACAAAAAAAATCTGTACGCAGAAAGAATTATATTTGAGTAAGTCCCATAAGGTCACACAATAGGACAGTTGGATTTATGTACACAACCCTGTACTGTAAATCAGTATAAATATGTACAAACTTTTAGTATTTTACCATATATAATAGCTTGCATATAGTAAATATAATTTGAAACAAGAAAAAGAACAATAACCATACATATGCAACTGTTGCCTTTGAGGATTCCAGAGTTAGTAAGAAAATGAGATGCACATGAATGATTTTGGTGTAGGGCGGAAAGTGCCTGTTACCTAAAAGATGTGCGCAAGCAGAAGAGGGTGATGGCAGTGCTTTTCGGAAAAGCCCACAGAACACAGGCAGTAATCTTTAAAGATTACTTCTCAGGTGGTTCAGCAGTAAAGAATCCCCTTGCTATTGAAGGATCCCTGAGTTGGGAAGATCCCCTTGAGAAGAACATGGCAACCCACCCCAGTATTCTTGCCTGGAGAATTCCATGGAGAGAGGAATCTGGCAGGCTACAGACCATGGAGTCCCAGAGTCGGACACGACTTAGTGACTAACTGACAAACAACAATCTTTACAAGCAGGAAGATTTTTATAAATATAAATTAGTAATAGGAGTAAGTTCAGGTTGACAGAAACAAGATGGCAAAACCCAATCAGCTCATTTCTTTCAAATCAAGAGTTCTATGTGTTAACAGTGTCAGATAAAATCCAGGCTAGATTTTAGAAGGCATTGAATGCCAAGTGAGGAATTGTACATTTATCCCTTAGATTGTTAAAAGTCAGTAAGTGTCTCAATGGGGCAGATAGAAAACACGCAATCTGATAAGAACACATATCATCAAAGCTCTCAGTATAATTCTAGATTAAAAAGAGAAAGGATTAAGAAATAGAAGAAGGAAAAGTTACTTTAACAAGTAACGGTTACCTTGTGAATCAACCACCAGAAACCTGGTTGAGTTTGGGTGCAGAGTGGTCCTGTGTTCAAGCTTTTGAAATCCAGGGAGCTGAGAGTTTGCATGGTCTGTGAAAGAAGGGGGCTGAGACGTATGTAAGAGCTCTCCGTCCTGCATGCTCAGTGAGAGAGGGGGCACGTCCTCTGCTCTGTGCCTCACGCTCAGTACTTGGCACTGTGTTTGGGGCATAATAACAGATTAGTGAGCATCTGAATTGAATCACGAAGGCACACAGACGTGAGGAAGACTAGCTCGGCTTAGCTGGTTATGCGAGTCACGGAGAAGGGAGAGGGTGGAAAGGAAAGCCGCTGTGCCCTGGTGTGTACTCAGGGGAGACTCTGTGGAGACACAAAGTCGCAGCCATGCCCTGTGAGTTATGAGACTATCATGGCTCGGCTGTTTGCACCGCCTCTGGGCGTAGTTGGAATATGGTGCAAGTTCTCTAAATATGCTCTTGTCGCCTATTACTGACACTTAGAAACACTCAGAGTCAGAGAAATAGATGAACCTGGTTATTTTTCTGAGAGGAAACATGAGATACTATGCTCTGAATTCCCGTCAACAGTGAGTGCTGGGCTTAGATGATTAACTGGAATCACGTTTCCCTGCAAAGACGATTAGGGACAGAGATTACAGAAGCATGTGAGAAACTGAAAATATTACTAAAAATGTGTCAGCTTTTGGTATTTCATCCCTAATCTTTTCTGAAGATCCATTATTATGCCAACAAACTCTAAGAATAATAGTAGTGACATTTAGCAAAGAACTATAAACAGTATAACTTTCCATTTTAATGCACCATATTTCTTATGTTTACCCAGAGCTCAGGAAGTTTTTGTGCTTATTCCAAATTCATAGTAGCTTTTTTCTCCACTTCTTTTTAAAGTCACTAACAAATATTTTCCTTTGGCATCCAGTTAAAATCTGAAAGGCTTTCTGATAATGAATAGCAGTGACATCATTTTAATCAGCTCTAAGTTTTTGAGCAGTTTTTGTTAGCCGATTATAGCTGAGGGTTTATTTCATACCTACATAGATTGCTTTCAAAGAATTAGATTGTGGGCTGAAAAATGAAGGTATAATTCAGTTTTCTTTCCTCGGGATGAGTCAGCGAAGCTTAACTGTAGAATCTATTTGTACAGGAGTTTACTTCCTAAGCATTTTGACTCTGAACATCCTATGACTAAGATTCTCTGGAGGCATGGCACGGTTTGAGTTAAGGTGTATAATACGTGTACTTGGTTATAACACCCTCCATCTGTCAAGCAGGTGCCCACTGCAATGTCTTTCTTGAACGTTGCCTGGTTGAGGCAAAGCTGCACTGCCCTGCCCAGAACAGTCCTTCCTGTGTGTTTCTGGCTGGGTTAGGGGTACACAGTGGTCTTCCTCTGGGAGGCTGATGGACACAGGAGAGGCCACAAGTGCTGTGTGTATTCCCTTGGGACCCCTTCCAGCTTCTTGGTTTCTCTGGGTAGGTTAGTGTACATGGCTCCATGACAAAGACCCCCTACTCTGCAAGGTCCCCATCCCACCAAGATCATATATGGTAAGAACTGACATGTGTTCTTGCCTTTCTTGTGAGGCTGGCTCATACATCAGGCACAGCTTGCTCCTGCTTCCTATCCATCCTTCCATGTCCCCTCTCACTGCCTGCTCTGTGGACCATGCATGCCAGCCCCAGACACCAGGGCCAGAGCCTTGAGCTTGACCACTAAAGTGATTATATATATACTGTGTGCCACTCAGACTATGCAACCTTTAATTCTATGCATTTTTTTAAAATAATAATGTTTATTCAGATTTTCCATAATGAAAACTAATAAAGCATGTCAAACTTTTCTTGGAGTGAGATA
This sequence comes from Nanger dama, assembly GCA_917880005.1. NCBI lineage: Eukaryota > Metazoa > Chordata > Mammalia > Artiodactyla > Bovidae > Nanger > Nanger dama. Next base: position 5,447,911 of record CAKJTW010000075.1, read on the forward strand.
GAACTTGCATCAACATGGAGGATGATTAGTGTGCTGAAGTTTAGAATAGTTTAGCATATTTTTAAGGAATAATTCTTAGGGAGTCATGTTATGTGATAAGGGCTTGGAGGAAAATAAAAGCAGCCTTCAGAATATAATTACATAGTTTCACAGAAAGAGCCTCATGCAAATACTTAACCCAAGATGGTTCAGATGGTTTCTGAAGAACACAAGTTCTGATAGAAGTTCTGTAAAGAATACCTACCCGGTTATTGTTTCATCCCAACTATCTATATGGTACCCACTGTGTGCCAGCCACACAAGGTGCTGAGGGACATCAATGACTAAAACAGAAAAATAATTCATACTCAGCAAAGACAGAAAGCAAATTATCACAGTAATACAAAAGGATGTGTAGGATGTAGCTCATATTACCAGCTCAGGAGAAGACTGGAAGTTGAGCAGCATCATGAGAATTGGGAGGGTGAGAAATGTTGAACGCAGACAGATGCAGGTTACAACTTCAACACAAAGGTCAGTGTAGGTCTCCTGGAGCCCACATTTAAACAGAAGCGTGTAGAAAGCGTGAGGGCTAACGATGCAGATGAAGAGTGTTTTCTGTTCTGGGAATAGCCACAGCAGGGCCCTCGAGTGAATTCATTGTTGGAGTGTCTGAGCCACGCAAGGAAGCAGATGGCTGAATGGAAGGAACAAGATGAAGACTGAGGAGGCAGGCAGTCAGAGATGACTTGCAGAGGCCGGGAGGGCATCCTGCAAGGCTCGCAGTCACTCAAGGACTTGGCGTCTGCTACAAGGATGCTGCTGAGATGGGTGCAAGGGGAGCCATGACTGAGTGTGAGCTCCGAGTTGTCCCGGTCAGACCAAAAATGTTTTCACAACTTTCTTTTGGGCAGAGGAACTGGCTCCATGGTGGAGAAGTCCAATTTTGAAGAACAGTCAAAGGGCTTGTACAATCATCCTGGTGAACAGTGTGATGACGCCTGATAAAGGGTGAGCAGGGAAAGTCGGGGAGGAGGAGGTTAGTTTATATATGTGTTTTTCAGCATTGCTCCATTAATTGGAGGTGAAATGTGAGTGAGAGAGAATAAAAGTAATAAAACTTTGGTTCAAATATATGTGATGTACAAATTATGATAAACTAGAAAGTGTCTTTCACAGAAATACAATTTTTATAGAACATCTAAGGTGAAAATGTTGTTCAGTCACTTAGTCATGTCCAACTCTTTGCGACCCCATGCACTGCAGCACACCAGGCTTCCCTGTCCTTCACTATCTCCTGGAGCTTGCTCAGACTCATGTCCATTGAGTCGATGATGCCATCCAACCACCTCATCCTCTATTGTCCCTTCTTCCTGCCTTCAGTCTTTCCTACCATCAGGGTCTTTTCCAATGAGTCAACTCTTTGCATTAAGTAGCCAAAGTATTGGAGCTTCAGCTTCAGCATCAGACCTTCCAATGAATATTTAGGGTTGATTTCCTTCAGGATTGACTGGTTTAACCTATTTATTTTAATTGGAGGTTAATTACTTTACAATATTGTAGTGGTTTTTGGCATACATTGACATGAATCAGCCATGGATGTACATGTGTTCCCCATCCTGAGACACCCTCCGACCACCCTCCCCATCCCATCCCTCTGGGTCATCCCAGTGCACCAGCCCTGAGCACCTTGTCTCATGCATCGAACCTGGACTGGCGATCTGTTTCACATATGATAATATACATGTTTCAATGCTATTCTCTCAAATCATCCCATCCTTGCCTTCTCCCACAGAGTCCAAAAGTCTGTTCTATACATCTGTGTCTCTTTTGCTGTCTCGCATATAGGATTATCATTACTGTCTTTCTAAATTCCATATATATGTGCTACTATACTGTATTGGTGTTTTTCTTTCTGACTTACTTCACTCTGTATAATAGGCTCCAGTTTCATTCACCTCATTAGAACTGATTCAAATGTATTCTTTTAACGGCTGAGTAATATTTCACTGTGTATATGTACCACAGCTTTCTTATCCATTAGTCTGCTGATGGACATCTAGGTTGCTCCCATGTCCTGGTTATTGTAAACAGTGCTGCAATAAACACTGGGGTACACGTGTCTGTTTCAATTCTGGTTTCCTCGGTGTGTATGCCCAGCAGTGGAATTGTGACTGGTTTCATCTTGCAGTCCAAGGGACTCTCAAGATTCTTCTCCAGCACCACAGTTCAAAAGCATCAGTTCTTCAGTGCTCAGTCTTCTGTATGGTCCAACTCTCAGATCCATACATGAGTACTGGAAAAGCCATAATTTTGACTATATGGACCTTTGTTAGCAAAGTAATGTCTCTGCTTTTTTTTTTTTTAATACTTTATTCTACATTACAATACTGTATTTGTTTTGCCATACATTGACATGAATCAGCCACAGGTGAACACGATCTCCCAATGCCAAAGCCCCCTCCCACCTCCCACCCCATATCATCTCCCTAAATCATCCTGTGCACCAGCTCCATGCATCCTGTATCCTGTATTGAACCTAGACTGGCGCTTCGTTTCTTACAAGATAGTATACATGTTTCAATGCCATTCTTCCAAATCATCCCACCCTCTCTCTCTCCCTCAGAGTCCAAAAGTCCGTTCTATACCTCTGTGTCTCATTTGTTGTCTCACATATAGGGTCATCATTACTATCTTCTAAATTCCATATATATGTGTTAGTATACTGTATTGGTGTTTTTCTTTCTGGCTTACTTCACTCTGTATAATCGGCTCCAATTTCATCCATCTCATTAGAACTGAGTCAAATTTATTCTTTTTAAGGGCTGAGTAGTACTCCATTGTGCTAGATTTGTCATAAATGACGATCATGGCATCTGGTCACATCACTTCATGGCAAATGGGGAAACAATGGAAATAATGACAGACTTTGTTTTCTTGGGCTCCACAATCACTTCAGATGGTGACTGTAGCCATGAAATTACAAGATGCTTGCTCCTTCGAAGAAAAGGTAAAAATAGGTTATATATCCAGTAAGGGTGTAACATTCTCTTAACTCCTCAAGTTGTAGTTACATTGGATTATAGGAACTTTTTCAAATATATGAGAAGTCATATACATTTTTCAAGATAAATTAGAAGATGAATGATTCTTCATCTAAATTAAGGCAGATCCACATGACTTTAGTCTATTTTGAATGAAACTGAAAATGAACTTGATAGATGTTACTAAGTAGAATTAAAAACATTGTTAAGCAATCAGATAATATGGTCCTATGTTCATATAAAAGGTCATTTATTTATGTATTTATTTTGTTAGGAGGAGGGGCTAATCTATAAACTTTTCACAAGTCCCATTTCAGAATTTTATAATTATTGTCCAAGAAGATACTATGTCTGTGAAACTATCCTGTTTTGATTGTTATGGAAGGCACCTAAATATGATCTGCTGCTGCTGCTGCTAAGTTGCTTCAGTCATGTCTGACTCTTTGTGACCCCATCGACAGCAGCCCATCAGGCTCCTCTGTCCCTGGTATTCTGCAGGCAGGAATGCTGGAGTGGGTTGCCATTTCCTTCTCCGTGCTGATGCTAAGTCGCTTCAGTCGTGTCCAACTCTGTGCGGCTCTATGGGCAGCAACCCACCAGGCTCCTCTGTCCACAGAATTCTCTAGGCAAGAATATCATCTAGATTAATAAAATTGTCATTAATTAATTTTATTTATATTTTATCATTTATTTTATTTAAAATTTTATCAGTTTTACTAATTATCCTGTCTTAATCTGAGTGAACTCCAGGAGTTAGTGATGGACAGGGAGGCCTGGCATGCTGTGATTCATGGGGTCGCAAAGAGTCGGACACGACTGAGCGACTGAACTGAACTGAACTGAATCTTATTGATCGTCCTGAAAGACACCTATTCGGCATCTGTGTCACTAACAAAAGTTAACTTTATGAATTATTCTTTCTCTAGAATTTAGAAGAAAATATGACTGTGTAATAACTGAATATAATATTTCCCAAAGACAAGGAGTTGCTTTACCTGAAAACTACTCATTTCCAGCTCTTCACTTCTGAAATTGCAAAGATTTCTTTTATTGTTTTTACTTTCTCTTCCCTTGTCTTTGACCTTTGACCTTGAAATGTACTTTCTGCCTGACTAGAAGTATTATAATGAGTCTGTCTAATTGGAATGGAAATCTCTTCAGAACTACTGTTGATTGAACTTATTGTGAATAATAAATAAGGACTCTTTTAGATATACACAAATTTGCACATAGATTCAAAATGAAATTCTAGAGCAGATATGAGTTGTATATTTGTCAAATAATTTCAATTATATAAATTTTCTGGGAAAACATTAATAGAGCCTATCAATAATCTCAAATAAACCTGAAGTAAGGGAACCAGTAAGAAAAAATAATGAAGAAAAAAATGAATAGGGAAAAATGTAGAACTAAATTAATCAAATTTGGGCATGAATTTGGGCAAACCCTGAGAGATGGTGAAGGACAGGGAAGCCTGGTGTACTGCAGTCCATGGGGTCAGGAAGAATTGGGCATGACGTGGAGACTGAACAACAACAAAAATTGATTCAAAATAGTTATACATCTGGGAAAACAAACAGCAAGCCACAGTCTGTCAGGTGAGGTAAATATTTATGGTTTTGTCTTGATTATGTGTTTAATATTTAATCTTTAGGGGAGTGACTGAGGGTCATTAGACTGCTGTGTTTTGCTGTAGGAATTTCAGGAACATGTGTAACAGTTTGGAAGTCCTCTCAGGGATCACCCTTGTCACTGTTACAAAGTTATAGTTATGAAAACTAGCTTAGCCCACATCATAATTTAGTAGGGGTATGAGTGGAGAGATCCAACCAGTCCATTCTGAAGATCAGCCCTGGGATCAGGGCTGAGATCAGCCCTGAGATCAGCCCTTCCTTTCTTTGGAAGGAATGATGCTAAAGCTGAAACTCCAGTACTCTGGCCACCTCACGTGAAGAGTTGACTCACTGGAAAAGACTCTGGTGCTGGGAGGGATTGGAGGCAGGAGGAAAAGGGAACAACAGAGGATGAGATGGCTGGATGGCATCACTGACTCAATGGATGTGAGTCTGAGTGAACTCCAGGAGTTGGTGATGGACAGGGAGGCCTGGCATGCTGCGATTCATGGGGTTGCAAAGAGTCAGACATGACTGAGCGACTGAACTGAACTGAACTGATGAATGGAGCGTGAGAGAGTTGACTACTTTCAAATTGTTTCTCAGAGCTAAGTTTCAGGCAACAAATCAATCCATGTTTATTGAAACTTACTGAGTATGTAAGAATCACACAGGAAATCAAGGTTCTTCACCTAAATGACTTATGAAGCATGAGTTCTTTATAAAATTAGTAAGAATGAGGAAAAAGCCAAGTAAAAACCTCAAAAGAAATCAGTGAAGTCAGATGGTATTAGGATACTTCTTTAAAGATGCTCAGATTTCAGTACATTATTGCTTCTTTTTGGTATTAAAAGAAAGTAAGTCTGAGAAAAGTATTGTAAAATTTCTAATTAATATTTTTGAAAATCAACTTGATGAATTTTACCAGAATATTTGTCTACTTATTCGCTGTATATCTAAATGAATAAGTAAACCAAACTTGTCAACTAGGATAAACTCACAGTTTTACCATCTTATTCCACATGATTGTTATATGTTTGCTTGTATTTACTTGGAAAGCAAAGCATAAAGGAGATAGTTTCTAAATTTTAAACATTGCATTTATATAGTGTTAATTAACATTTTTTTCTGTAAACATAAGTTTCAAGGTCTTTGATGCTAGTTCTTCTTTGATATGGATTCAGTGCTCACCAGCTTTTATTACCTTGGTGGCTCAGAGGTTAAAGCGTTTGCCTGCAGTGCAGGAGACCTGGGTTTGATCCCTGGGTTGGGGAGATCCCCTGGAGAAGGAAATGGCAACCCACTCCAGTATTCTTGCCTGGAGAATCCCATGGACAGAGGAGCCTGGTGGGCTACAGTCCACGGGGTCGCAAAGAGTCGGACACGACTGAGCGACTTCACGATCACAAAAATAGTTTTTAATTTTTGATATATTTATTTTGATAACTCATTTATCAATTGAGTGCTTTCAATTGCCAAGAAATTTTCTTTCAAGAGGACACAGAATTACTGTATTTCCCAAGCTCTTCCTAATTGTGAAAGTTTGTTTTCTTGATGAAACTGTGATAATCTGTTGCTCAGTTGCTCAGCCATGTATGCCATGCTTCCCTGTCCTTCACCATCTCCTAGAGTTTGCTCAAACTCATGTCCGTTGAGTTAGTGATGCCATCCAACCATCTCATCCTCTGTCATCCCCTTCTTCTCCTGCCTTCAGTCTTTCACAGCATCAAGGTCTGATTGTGTATCTTTTGTGTGTTTGATAAGTTTGAAATTTTAGTACAGTGCTCAGTTCAGTTAAGTTCAGTCACTCAGTCATATCTGACTCTTTGTGACCCGATGGACTGGAGTATGCCAGGCCTCCCTGTCCATCACCAACTCCTGGAGCTTGCTCAAACTCATGTCCATTGAGTCGGTGATGCTGTCCAACCATCTCATCCTCTGTCGTCCCCTTCTCCTCCCACCTTCAATCATTCCCAGCATCAGGGTCTTTTCAAATAAGTCAGTTCTTCGTATCGAGTGGCCAAAGTATTGGAGTTTCAGCTTCAGCATCAGTCCTTCCAATGAACACCCAGGACTGATCTCCTTTAGGATGGACTGGTTGGACCTCCTTACAGTCCAAGGGACTCTCAAGAGTCTTCTCCAACACCACAGTTCAAAGCATCAGTTCTTCGGCACTCAGCTTTCTTTATAGTCAAACTCTGATATCCATACATGACTATAGGAAAAACCATAGCTTTGGTTAGATGGACTTTTGTTGGCAAAGTAACATCTCTGCTTTTTAATATGCTGCCTAGGTTGGTTATAGCTTTTCTTCCAAGGAGCAAGCTTCTTTTAATTTCATGGCTGCAGTCACCATCTGCAGTGATTTTGGAGCCCAAGAAAATAAAGTCTCACTGTTTCCATTGTTTCCCTATCTATTTGCTATGAAGTGATGCAACCAGTTGCCATGATCAAAACTGAATGTTGAGTTTTAAGCTAACTTTTTCACTCTCCTCTTTCACTATCATCAAGAGGCTCTTTAGTTTTTCCTCACTTTCTGCCATAAATGTGGTATCATCTGCATATCTGAGGTTACTGATATTTCACCTGGCAAGCTTGATTTCAGCCTGTGCTTCATCCAGCCCAGCATTTCTCATGATGTACTTTGCATATGAGTTAAATAAGCAGGTGACAATATACATCCTTGATGTACTACTTTCCCAATTTTGAACCAATCTGTTGTTCCATGTCCAGTTCTAACTGTTATTTCTTGACCTGCTTACATATTTCTCAGGAGGCATGTCAGGCGGTCTGGTATTCCCATCTCTTTCAGAATTTTCCATAGTTTGTTGTGATCCACACAGTCAAAACTTTGGCATAGTCAATAAAGCAGATGTAGATGTTTTTCTGGAACTCTCTCGCCTTTTTGATGATCCAGTGGATGTTGGAAATTTGATATCTTGTTTCTCTGCCTTTTCTAAAACCAGCTTGAACATCTGGAATTTCTCAGTTCACATACTATTGAAGCCAAACTTGGAGAATTTTGAGCATTACTTTGATAGCATGTGAGATGAGTGCAATTGTGTGGTAGTCTGAGCATTCTTTGGCATTGCCTTTCTTTGGAATTAGAATGAAAACTGGCCTTTTCCATTCCTATGGCTACTTCTGAGTTTTCCAAATTTGCTAGCATATTGAGTGCAGCATTTTAACAACATTATCTTTTAGTATTTGAAATAGCTTAACTGGAATTCCATCACCACTACTAGCTTTGTTCATACTGATGCTTCCTAAGGCCCACTTGACTTTGCATTCCAGTATGTCTGGCTCTAGGTGAGTGATCACACCATCATGATTATCTGGGTCATGAAGATCTTTTTGTATAGATCTTCTGTGTATTCTTGACACTTTTTCTTAATATCTTCTGCTTCTGTTAGCTCCATACAATTTCTGTCCTTTATTGTGCCCATCTTTGCATGAAATGTTCCATTGGTGTCTCTCATTTTTAAGAGATCTCTAGTCTTTCCCATTCTCTTGTTTTCCTCTATATCTTTGAATTGATAACTGAGGAAGGCTTTCTTATCTCTCCTTGCTATTCTTTGGAACTTTGCATTCAAATGGATATATCTTTCCTTTCTCCTTTTCTCTCTCACAGCTATTTGTAAGCCCTCCTCCAACAACCATTTTGCCTTTTTGCATTTCTCTTTCTTGGGGATGGTCTTGATCACTGCCTCCTGTACAATGTAATGAACCGCCATCCACAGTTCTTCAGGCACTCTATCAGATCTAATCCCTTGAATCTATTTGTCACTTTCACTGTATAATCATAAGGGATTTGATTTAGGGCATATCTGAATGATCTAGTAATTTTCCCTACTTTCTTCAGTTTAAGTCTGAATTTGGCAATAAGGAGTTCATGATCTGAGCCACAGTCAGCTCCCAGTCTTGTTTTGCTGACTGTATAGAGCTTCTCCATCTTTGGCTGCAAAGAATATAATCAATCTGATTTTGGTATTGACCATCAGTGATGCCCATGTGTAGAGTTTTCTCTTGTGCTGTTGGAAGAGGGTATTTGCTATGACCAGTGCATTCTCTTGGCAAAACTATTAGCTTTTGCCTTGCTTCATTCTGTACTCCAAGGCCAAATTTTCCTGTTACTCCAGGTATTTCTTGACTTTCTACTTTGCCATTCCAGTCCCCTGTAATGAAAAGGACATCTTTTTGGGTGTTAGTTCTTGTAGGTCTTCATAGAACCATTCAACTTCAACTTCTTTAGCATTACTCCTCAGGGCATAGACTTGAATTACTGTGGTATTGAATGGTTTCCTGGAAACAAACAAAAATCATTCTGTCATTTTTGAGACTGCATCCAAGTTCTTCATTTTGGACTCTCTTGTTGACTTTTATGGCTGCTCCATTTCTTCTAAGGGATTCTTGCCCACAGTAGTAGATATAATGGTCACCTGAGTTAAATTCACCCATTCCAGTACATTTTAGTTCACTGATTCCTAAAAGGTCGATGTTCACTCTTGCCATCTCCTGTTTGATTACTTCCAATTTGCCATGGTTTTTGGACCTAACATTCCAGGTTCCTATGCAATATTGCTCTTACAACTTTGGACTTTACTTCCATCACCAGTCACATCCACAACTGGGTATTGTTTTTGCTTGGCTCTGTCTCTTCATTATTTCTGGAGTTATTTCTCCACTGATCTCCAGTAGCATATTGGGCACCTACTGACCTGGGGAGTTCCTCTTTTAGTATCCTATCATCCTATCTTTTTGCCTTTTCATACTGTGAGAACCCCATGAACAATACCAAGTTGGACTTACAGAAAAATTTATAGCACAAAGTTCCATACATCCCTGCAGACAGTATTCCCATATTAACCTGGTACATTAGCATGGAGCACTTACTAACAGTAGTGAATTCACATTTATACATTAATATTAAACAGGCTCCAGCATGATGTGCTGAAGTCCATGGGGTGCAAAGAGTCCCAACTTAGCGACTAAGCAACACCAGATTTGTCATATTTTCTAAATACAAACCACTCTCCCATATTTTGAATCAGCTTTTCTAAAGAGGAAAATAACCTATGCGAGTAACAAAAATGCTTTCTATATTTCTAAATGGCATGCCATCAATTTGTTAGTTTACTGGTTTAATTAGAGAATCAGTGATTCACACTATTTGACCAGAGCTAAGGTCATATTCATGATACTGAAAAACTTTACTTCTTTATACCAGTCCTTGATTATCTTTTCAAACTGACAAACCAAAACCTCTGAACTTGCACATATTAGATGTGCAGTGAATTAAACAGCTCATTTCATGACAACTGAACTCTCCAGGGACTCAGAAGCTCAAAAACATTGAAGATTTCAAGTGATACATTTTGTGTACAGAGTTATAAAATATGTTGCTTAAAGTCAACTGGAGAATTAAATTCAAGATTAACAGAGTGATTTCTAGTTACACAATTAAATGACATTGAAACATAAGGCTACTTTAGTTATTTCAGAAGTTAATGAACTTAACATTTTAGTCTTATTCCTAGTAATTTAACTTTTAATTACCACCCAAGCATTTCAAATTATATGTTGTTAAATATATAAATTTTTAGTATCTCTTCTTTTTAAATTAAGGACAGCATTTTACCCTTTTCCTGTTAATACATAAGGATGTGTCCTAGGGTTTAATCTATTTACTAGGAAGATATGACATATAATTCCAAATGTGAACAATTTGACCAAGAAGATTGATTCTGGTGCTGTTTGATATTTTGCTTTGCAAGGCTATTATAGAAGAGCAAAGTGGTAAAACTCAATGTTTCAGTTCAGGTCAGTTCAGTCACTCAGTTGTTTCCGACTCTTTGTGATCCCATGGACTACAGCATTCTAAGCTTCTGTGTCCATCACCGATCCCAGGAGCTTGCTCACTCATGTCCATCGAGTTGGTGATGCCATCCAACCATCTCATACTCTAACGTCCCCTTCTCCTCCTGCCTTCAATTCTAATGAGTCAGCTCTTCACATCAGGTGACCAAAGTATTGGGGCTTCAGCTTTAGCATCAGTCCTTCCAATGAATATTCAGGACTGATTTCCTTTAGGATTGACTGGTTTCATCTCTTTGCAGTTTAAGGGAATCTCAAGAGTCTTCTGCAAAACCACAGTTCCAAAGTATCAGTTCTTTGGTGCTCAGCCTTCTTTATGGTCCAACTCTAACATCCATACATGACCACTGGAAAAGCCATAGCTTTGACTAGACAGACTTTTGTTTGCAAAGTAATGTCTCTGCTTTTCAATACACTGTCTAGGTTGGTCATAGCTTTTCTTCTAAGGAGCAAGCATCTTTTAATTTCATGGCTGTAGTCACCGTCTGCAGAGACTTAAAAGCTCCCCAAAATAAAGTCTGTCACTGTTTCCATTATTTCCCCATCTATTTGCTGTGAAGTGATGGGACTGGATGCCATGATCTTCGTTTTTTGAATGTTGAGTTTTAAGCCAGACTTCTTCACTCTCACTTTCATCAACAGGCTTTTCAGTTCCTTTTCCCTTTCTGCCATAAGGGTGGTATCATTTGCATATCTGAGGTTATTGATATTTCTCCCTGAAATTTTGATTCCAGCTTGTGTTTTTTCATCCAGCACAGCATTTCTCATGATATACTCTGCATATAAGCTAAATGAGTGAGGTGACAATATACAGCCTTGACATACTCCTTTGCCAGTGTTGTACCAATTTGTCGTTCCGTGCCCGGTTCTAACTGCTCCTTCTTGGCCTGCATACAGGTTTCTCAGGAGTCAGGTAAGGTGGTCTGGTATTCCCATCTCTTGAAGAATTGTCCATACTTTGTTGTGATCCACACAGTCAAGGGCTTTAGTATAGTCAATGAAGCAGAATTAAATGTTTTTCTGGAATTTTCTTGCTTTTTCAATGTTCCAGCAGATGTTGGCAATTTGATGTCTCATCCCTCTGCCATTTCTAATTTCATCTTGAACATCTGGAAGTTCTCAGTTCGTGTACTGTTGAAGCGTAGCTTGGAGAATTTTGAACATTACTTTATTAGCATGTGAAATGAGTTCAACTGTGTGGTAGTTTGAAAATTCTTTGACGCTGTCCTTCTTTGGGATTGGAATGAAAACTGACATTTTCCAGTCCTGTGGCTACTTCTGAGTTTTCCAAATTTGCTGGCATATTGAGTGCTATACTTTCACAGCATCATATTTTAGAATTTGAAATAGGTCAGCTGAAATTTCATCTCCTCCACTAGATTTGTTTGTACTGATGCTTCCTAAGGCCACTGGATTTCGAATTCCAAGATGTCTGGCCCTAGGTGAGTGATCACACCACCATTGTTATCTAGGTCACTGAGATCTTTTGTATAGTTCTTCTGTGTATTCTTGCCACTTCTTCTTAATATCTTTTGCTTCTGCTAGATCCATACCATTTCTGTCATTTATTGTGCCCATTTTGGCATGAAATGTTCCCTTGATATGTCTAATTTTCTTGAAGAGATCTCTAGTCTTTCCTAGTCTATTGTTTTCCTCTATTTCTTTGCATTGTTCACTTAGACTTTCTTATCGCTCCTTGCTATTCTTTGGAACTCTGCATTCAGATGGATGTATCTTTCTTTTTCTTCTTTGCCTTTTGCCTCTCTTCTTTTCTCAGCTATTTGTTAGGCCTCCTCAAACAACTATTTTGCCTTTTTACATTTCTTTCTCTTGGGTATAGTTTTGATCACCACTTCCTGTACAATGCTATGGACTTCCATCCATGGTTCTTCAGGCATTCTATCAGATTGCATATCTTGAATATATTTGTCACCTCCACAGGATAATCTTAAGGGAGTTGATTTAGGTCTTACCTGAATGGCCTAGTGGTTTTCCTTACTTTCTTCAATTTAAGAAATAAATTTGGACTTAAACACCCAACTAGAAAGTAAACTCTACCAGACAGGAGAGTTGTTTTTTCTCCTTTTCACTTCATTCTAGGTGTCCTGAGTTTTGGAATACTGAGCAGTTGTTGAGTGAATATTAACTGAAATGACAAACCAGTATTTATAGGTGGTTAGAGTCAAGAGTCGAGAAGGCAATGGCACCCCACTCCAGTACTCTTGCCTAGAAAATCCCATGGACGGAGGAGCCTGGTAGGCTGTAGTCCATGGGGTCGCTAAGAGTCAGACACGACTGAGCGACTTCACTTTCACTTTTCCCTTTTATGCATTGGAGAAGGAAATGGCAACCCACTCCAGTATTCTTGCCTGGAGAATCCCAGGGGGGGGAAGCCTAGTGGGCTGCCATCTATGGAGTCACACAGAGTCGGACACAACTGAAGTGACTTAGTAGCAGCAGCATAGTCAAGAGTGGTACCAGGAAAACAGCAGACTTGGTTGAGCACTCACCTTTCTTTTGGACACCTGTCTTCTTCCCTTTCGGGAGATTCATGGTGTGGACATGTGGGGAGTCTGCATGTCTCAGGATGTACTTGGAGAAATTTGGAATTAATCCCATTGAACTGTGTGTGAGAAGGTGGTGTGACTAAGTTCCCTGCAGATGTCTCATCTCTGACTCATAGGAGGCTGACACCCCAAACCTCTGCTGCCCCTCGCTTCTTCCAAATCTGCTTATTTTCCACATCTGGAATAATTCCAATGAAACATCTAATGTGCTTTGTGAGTTATTATAGCATTTCTACTTAAAAAAAAATCATGACCTTTAGTAAGTGCCCTATCTCAGATTCCAGAATGCCCTTTGGAATAATGACAAGGTCCTCAGAAGAGGATTTTTTTGCTTCTTTTTACTGAAATGAATTGAGTAAAAATCCTCATGCTCTTTTCTATCTCGTACAGCACCACTGCAAGGGGAACATCACTGTTTGGGTTACTGGGCACGTGGAAAATTATTGGCCCATTGTGCGGCCTTTGACAAGAGTCCCAAAACTCCAGGGCTGCAGTTTCCAAAGATATTAATACAAAGAATGCATTCATTTTCTAACATCCCATGTCTCTAAATATGGACATTAGTGTTGCACAAATGTCACTTTATTGCCTTTTGTTTATATATTGTCTATTCTTACTCATTCTCCTTGAGAACAGGGTCTAGTAAGCTACAATATTAACAATATCAGTCTTCATTCATTCATCTGTTCATTTCTGAGTGAGTACATTTCATTCAAGTCATAAAAATTGAGCATTTATAGTGCAATCTAGTGGTCCTACTGGTGAAGAACTTGCTAGCCAATGCAGGAGACTCAAGAGATGAGGGTTTGATCCCTGGGTCAAGAAGATCCCCTGAAGGAGGGCATGGCCACCCATTCCAGGATTCTTGCCTGGAGACTTCCATGGACAGAGAAGCCTGGAAGGCTACATACAGTTCATGGGGTTGCAAAGAGGTGAACATGACTGAAGTGACTTAGCACCACAATGCAGTACTCTAGAATCTGAAGTTTTCAGAGAGATCCAAAGGGCTAAGTCTTATTCCTCAGATGTCCCATATACTAGACAGGAAGTTGAGGCAGACAGACAGACACACATATAAAAAATGGCCAGGTAATAAGCTCCATGAAGAAGAATAAACCAGAAGGAAGCAGAGAGTGTGCTCTGGGGAAGTCCTCTCTGAGGAGCATGATTCAAGCAGAGGCATGGTTCAGGAGAGGAGCAAACCATGTCAGTGTTCAGGCTGGGGAAGGCTTCTCCAGGCAAAAGGAAAGTATGTGTGTGCAGTGGAAGCCTGCCTGTGATGATCAGCAGGGTTCTGAGTGAAAGAGAGCCCAGGGGGCCCTGGCCATTGGAGACAATGTGCGGCCAGATTGTGCCTGGCCCTCCCAGGCTGCACTGAAGATGTGGGATTTTACTGTTTGTGTGATGGGGAGCTGATATGGGTTCCAAACAAGGAGTATCATGAGGGAAGGCTGTTTAAAACGATCATTCCTAGTGGAGAACAGGCTGTAAGGATTTGAAGGGAGGCACCAGTTAGGAGAATAAAAGAATAACCCAAGTGAGCATGCCAGCATGCCTGCAGGACCCCGAGTTAGGAATACAGTTAAATAGAAGCAAGGTTAGGCTCTCCTGTGAGACAGAAAGAACACCTTCACAGAGATGTCAAGAATAACATTTGAACACGTATCTGAGCATTACAGCCAGTTCAGTTCAGTTGCTCAGTCATGTCTGATTCTCTGTGACCCCATGGACTGCAGCACGCCAGGCTTCCCTGTCCATTACCAACTCCGAGAGCTTACTCAAACTCATGTCCATCGAGTCAGTGATGCCATCCAGCCATCTCATCCTCTGTCATCCCCTTCTCCTCCCGCCTTCAGTCTTTCCTAGCATCAAGGTCTTTTCAAATGAGTCAGTTCTTCGCATCAGGTGGCCCAAGTATTAGAGTTTCAGCTTCAGCATCAGTCCTTCCAGTAAATATTCAGAACTTATTTCCTTTAGGATGGACTGGTTGGATCTCCTTGCTGTCCAAGGGACTCTCAAGGGTCTTCTCCAACACCACAGTTCAAGAGCATCAATTCTTCGGTGTTCAGCATTCTTTATAGTCCAACTCTCACATCCTTACATGACTACTGGGAAAACCATAGCTTTGACTAGATGGACCTTTGTTGGCAAAGTAATGTCCCTGCTTCTTAATATGCTGTCTAGGTTGGACATAGCTTTTCTTCCAAGGAGCAAGCTTCTTTTAATTTCATGGCTATAATTACCATCTGCAGTGATTTTGGAATCTAAGAAAATAAAGTCTGTCACTGTTTCCATTGTTTCCCCATCTTTTTGCCATGAAGTGATGGGACTGGATGTCATGATCTTAGTTTTTGAATGTTGAGTTTTAAGCCAACTTTTTCACTCCCCGTCTTTTACTTTTATCAGGAAGCTCTTTAGCTCCTCTTCACTTTGTGCCATAAGTGTGGTGTCATCTAAGTATCTGAGGTTACTGATATTTCTCCTAACAATCTTGATTTCAGCTTGTGCTTCATCCAGACCAGCATTTAGCATGACGTATTCTGCATATAAGTTAAATAAGCAGGGTGACAACATATAGCCCTGACATACTTCTTTCCCAATTTGGAACCAGTCTGTTGTTCCAGGTCCAGTTCTGACTGTTGCCTCTTGACCTGTATACAGGTTTCTCAGGAGGCAGGTAAGGTGGTCTGGGATTCCCATCTCTTTCAGAATTTCCCCCAGTTTGTTGTGATCCACACAGTCAGAGGCTTTGGTGTAGTCATTAAAGCAGAAGTCACCATGGCCAGGATGACACAAAATCGGGCATCTCAGCCATCTATTTCTCCTCTCCCTGCCAACTTGCAGCTGGTGAACCAGGAGGAGGCCCCTGGGGCTGGCATGCAGGTCAGTGCTTCAGTGGCCACTGTCTTGCCGAGAGGCTCCAGAGCTGACAGTGATCACTCAGTTCACTCCCCCAGCAGCTCCTCACAGTCTTCCCCCAGGAGCCAGGCCCTGACGTGACCAGAGCACCAGACAGTTATGTTGGGTTTTGTTCAAATGATGTGTTCCTGTCATGTCTATTGTGTGTATTAGAGTCAGAGAAAGAAAACTACTGAAGATAGCATCTACCTCCAAGACACCTTGAAAATGTAGCCAAAAAATGAAGGCCATAAAATCAGACCTAAGAAGGGAGTGCATTTTTAAAGCCTCAATTTAAATGTTACGTAAGAGTTAACATTTTCCAATAGTAATAGTCCAGCAAAATGTGCCTAGAAAGAAGTACATTAATGTCAGTACTGACAGCTGATTGAGCAGAGGAAACAATTTTTGTTGTCAACATTCCTTTCAAGCACCCTGATTTTCCTATGAAAAAAAAGTGGAAGTGAATAAACGATACTCGTCCAACTCTTTGGGGGCTCATGGACTGTAGCCTGCCAGTCTCCTCTGTCCATGGAATTCTCCAGGCAAGAATATTGGAGTGGATTGCCATTTCCTTCTCTAGGGTAACTTTCTGACCCAGGGATTGAACCTGGGTCTCCTGCATTGCTATCAGTTTCTTTTCCATTGGAGCCACCAGGGAAGCCTGAGATTCCTGTATCTCTGCTTATTCCAAAAGCCTCCATGTACATTTAAAGCAGTTATACATTTACTATATGTGTGTATTGGAGAAGGAAATGGCAACCCACTCCAGTGTATATAGTTTCTACAGCTTACTTTAAGAAGTTCTTTCTCTTTAATAAAATATGTGAATGCTTTTTTGAAATAAGAATTGTGATCTAAACCAAACAGTTTGATGTTAACAGGATTTGCAGTTTTAACTGAGAAGTGGTTTCCCAGCTGCCAGGACAGATGTATCGATTGACCTGAGTCACCTGCACTGGTTCTTCTTTTCTGTGGTGGATTAAAAGGAGAGACACCACCGCTGCCAGTGAGTATTGGTGCAGACAGATAACTTGTCAGAAGGTAGATTTTTCTCTTTGCTACAGATGCTCTTTACCTGCCACTGTGTTTGCTTGGCTATTCAAATGGCAATTTAAAGAAAATTTAGAAACTTCAAGAATCCCCATATGCTCTACATAGAAAGTAAAGTACCAAGACGTTGGTATCTTTAGACAAATGTTCCCTGTTGAGTCAAAATCCATTCCAGAGTTGTCAGTTCCTGATTGTTAATAAAGAAACTCTTGATAGAGAAATTGCATCATGGACATTAAGATTGAATAATAGCATTCGAGCATGTGTGTATCTCATTAGCATGGCCCTAGACTCAGAAAAATTGTTAAATTGGTTAAGAAGATTTTAAGATTTGAAATTACATAAGATTTAATTTGTTCTGCACCAGACCACACACTCTCCCAAGCGCAGTGCCATGTTCTGCATCCCAATTAGAGGAGGAAGCTCTTGGGATGGGAAGGGTGGGTTACAGGCTGCAATTAAAGTAATCAAACTTTGTTCCAGGGACTTTACATTACATTTGAGGAAATGAGCAGTCACGCTTATTAAGCAGTTTGCACAAGAAGTAGCCCTAAACATGTGCCCCACACACCCCGCAGATCCATCTCCAGGTCTGTTGTTTATCAGCTTGACTCTGGAGCCCTGAGAGCAGAGTGCTCCGTGCAGCCCAGAGCACGTGGTTATGCTGAGTACGTGCTGTGATCTGCTGTTTCATGGGCACATATATTTTGTGAAACTACCTACAGAGAATTTTTGAATGAGAGCTCTTAAACAGCTCGTTACTGAGCATGGGAATGGTGTGGTAATTAGAGGGCAGGGTTGTGGGCGGAAGGGCTGGTTGATGCACTGGTATCTTCTGACAATAGCTGTTTAGCCGGGAAGTAGTTCCCTGTCTGTCATGTGAGGACGCTACTCCCCAACGAGGAAACACGCGTAAGTGGCGTGCCACCTTTGTTGCAGTGGAGTGGAGCTGAAAGGGGACACAGACTATGTCCCCATCCTGTTCCTCAGCTCCACTGGTCACCACCCAGCTTCCCAGCCACTCAGGCATCCCACTCCCTTATGGGGATGCTCCTGACACACTGGCCGTTGTCCAGCTCCTTTTCTTGGCCCAGTTTTCCCACAGTGTGTTCTTTCTGCCTCAAGTATCATTCACATCGACCACTAACCTTTCCTCGCAGGACATCTTCCTCTGTTTCTTCCCAACGCCTGACTTCTTCTATTCAGGCTTCATCTAGAAACTTATTTCCTCAGAGAATCAGATCCTGATTCTAACTAGAAATCAGAAGTTAAATAGCACATGCCTTTTAGTTCCTTATGCTCCTTGTCAGGTAGCTCCTTCTGTTCACTACTTCCTGTCTGTTGTCCTTCAGAGAAATCTGGCACCTTAATAATTATTTCAAGGCAGTTTCATGTGTTTATTAAATCATAAGAAAGACGGGATCAGCTCAGTCTCCTTACAGCACTGCTTGACTTCAGAAGTGATGCATGTAGAGATGTCTGTATCTACACACAAGTGACTAGAGCATGTGATGAGTGGTGTAAGGATGGGGATGTACAGGGGGCCTAAGGGGTATACCTTGTTGAATTAGGAGTTGAGGAAAGGCTCTCCAAGTGGACAGGAAGTTTGAGCTGATATTTAAAGAATAAATAGGCTTTGCCCAGTGAGACAGTAAAATATTGTCTCCAGAATCAGACTGATCCTAGAGGGCTTGCAACTTCACTAGGTAACAGTTGCAGGTAGTCTTTCTAAGCTTCAGTTTCTCTGTGTGTGTGTGTGTGTGTGTGTGTGTGTGTGTGTTTTCAGTCGCTTCAGCTGTGTCCAACTCTTTGTGACCCCATTGTAGCCTGCCAGGCTCCTCTGTCCATAGAATTCTCCAGGCAAGAATACCTGAGTGGGTTGCCATGCCCTCCTCCATGGTATTTTCCCATCCCAGGGATCAAACCCTCATCTCCTGTGTCTCCTGCATTGCAAGCAGATTCTTTACCCACTGAGCCATCAGGGAAACCCCTTTAATGGAGATAATATTTTTCATGCATTGAGTTGCTATGCACCATATTTATATACAAACGCACATAATAAAGTTATTTGAATCCAGGTATATTATAAAAGTTGGATGATGGAGTAGGAGGGTGATTCAGGGAAAGGAGTCAGCATGAACAAAGGCACGTAAGCATGAAACCCAATAATTTACAGGTTGCATGATTTTAGACTAGCTCTAAATGCAGTAATGCAATGAAAAAGGAAACATGGAGCCAATAGACACAGCTTGCCAGCTTTAACAATGTGCACTGTCTTATTTACCCTTTAGTTTTTTATGTTTCACTTTGCATGCAATCACATTCAGCAGTAGTTTTGGGGGATTGCATAGTCATTGATTCTCAGGTGTACAGATATGTATGGGTTTAAGTGGCTGACATAAAGAAAGTAAAGAAAGCTGTGAAGTAGGCTTTCACAGAGTAAAGAAAGCTGTGAAGTAGACTTTGGAAGTCGTTTGAGAGGATGTGCTGAGGGGATGCGGGTGGCAGCCTGTTAGTTTTCTTCTGTGTCCCTGTAGTCCTGAGTGCTGTCCTGGAGCAGGCACAGATTTCTTACTGCTTCAGAGTAAATGACCAGTTCTTTCCTCTGTCCACCGCCCCCCCCTTCTGCCCCCATGCTTTAACTCTTATTCCAAGTCAGCAGAGGCCAAGGGAATTTTTCCTGCATCAGTAGCCTGCAACTCTAAAGGTGAGGGCCGATGAAAAGACTCTTCTCTGCTTATACAGGGGATGAGGCAGTTGTCCCTCTCCTCTCACAAGAGTCTCTGGAAAGCATGATGGTGCTGAGTCCTAACTCCAGCCCTTCGGAATGTCATCAAGTTACTCAGGGAGGCATATAGCACCTTGCATGTGGATGTTTGCAATTTAGAGATGTTTCAGAAATCCTAAGTACCACTTTTATTTGAGATGTAAATGCCTTGGAAGGTAACTTCACTAGCCTTCCTGGGTTTTGTGGGGTGTAACTTAAAGGGCTAGTGTGTGCTGTGACCATTTGTCCATCTTGGGGAAATGAAAGAAGTTGTGTTACTTTTTTGGAGCAGAGAAATAAGCTCGACAAATGACCACAGATTTAATCCTTCTATCATGAGAAGAATGAAATGTTTTAAGGGAAGTGGTGCAAATGTTTCCTTTGTGTCTGTTGGATACATTTTCATGTCTCCGAAGACTAAGCCTTCTTGCATGAGCTCTGAAAACTCCAGGGAAGATTTGTGTCCCCACAAAGCCTTTTGGTCAACTTTTCTAATAAAGCAGTCAGTTATCTCACCAGAAAAATGAGTTTATTCAGGAATAATCACCAGGATTGCCATTTGGGAAATACCATCTATGGCTCCAGAGAGCAAAGCAGGGAGCTTGTTTTTATAGAGGGGAGGGGCTTTCCGAGGGGTTCTTGTAGATTAAAGTTTATTGGAGGAGAGTAAGATTTCAGGGTGTGGCTTCTCATTGGCTGGCTGGGCTTGTTGCTGGGCGAGAAGAGGGTCTTTCTTCCTACAGCTGGAGTAGCTGAGTAGCAAAGTAGCAACCTTCTTCCTATTGGAAACTGATGAGTGGTAGGGATGAGAGTTCTCTTCCCGACTCTAGTCTTAGCTGAGGTTTCCTTCCATCTCACAGCAACAGTGCTAATACATATGAGCTGCAAGAAAGCTTTCTCTCTTAGAAAGTTTTAAAATCCAGGTTGTCCTAATGCATTTGTTTAAAAGTGAGATAGCATATACTTTGAATATGAATGCTCAGAATTCTTATGTGAAATAAATCAAATAATTACAAAATCATGGCTGATACTATTTTAATTATCATTAAAATTCAGTTGTCTCTTCCAGGGTCAGTTCATGCATTGATGCTTTTAACACCAAAAGTGGAGATTTTAAAGGTTATAGAACACAGAGAAATATTAAAAGGTTTTCCAGATTCTTTGTTTGCAAATATAAAGCCCAAATTTTATCTGAATATTAATCTCCTTGTTCTCAGAGGGGATTAAGTACTTCCCTAAAATTTCATACTAGTTCCTAGAAATTGCTGGTGTTAGTGCCTCTGTGTTGAGAACTTGTGTTCTAGACAGTAGAAACCTGCAAAAAACAAACAAACAAAAAGAACATGTGGTTCTGTTTGTTTACATGCAGAATTTTCCTTTTACTTCAACATCAGCCAGTGTTTCAAAGCCTGTTTTTTCCTTCTTGTTCTCAAATAGTATATCTGTTTGATCATTAATATCTTACCAATTTATATTCATTTGTTTTTATAGTTCAGTCACTCAGTCATGGCCAACTCTTTGCGACCCCATGGACTGAAGCATGCCAGGCTTCCCTGTCCTTTACCAACTCCCAGAAAAACTTGCTCAAACTCATGTCCATAGAGTCGGTGATGCCATACAACCATCTCATCCTCTGTTGTCCCCTTCAACTCCTGCCTTCAATCTTTCCCACCATCAGGGTCTTTTCCAATGAGTTGGCTCTTTGCATCAGGTGGCCAAAGTATTGGAGCTTCATCTTCAGCATCAGTCCTTCCAAAGAATATTCAAGCTTGGTTTCCTTGCAGTCCAAGGGACTCTCAAGAGTCTTCTCTAGCACCACAATTTGAAAGCATTGATTCTTTGGTGTTCAGCCTTCTTTATGGTCCAACTCTCACATCCATACTTAACTGCTGGAAAAACCATAGCTTTAACTACATGGATCTTTGTCAGCAAAGTGATGTCTCTGCTTTTTAGTACACTGTTTAGGTTTGTCATAGTTTTTCTTCCAAAGAGCAAGCATCTTTCAATTTCAAGGCTGCAGTCACCATCCACAGTGATTTTGGAGCCCAAGAATATAAAGTTTGTCACTGTTTCCATTTTGCCCCTTCTGTTTTCCATAAAGTGATAGGACCAGATGCCATGATCTTCGTTTTTATATAGAAAGTATATACCTATGTATCTGAGACTGTGTCTCTTTGTCAGTCACTCTAGGGTTGTTTTTCTTTGGAAGGGGCAATAATTTAAGAAGATAAAAACCTATACTGGCATCACCTCCAACTTTCTTCTATATTGTTTTAGATTGCAATATTCCAAGTTCTATATCTTAATCTAGGTAGAGTATATTGCTGTTAACTTCATTTTTCTTTAACATCTCATGTGATATACCTATTCATTTATTCATATTAAATACCAGGTAAAATATGAGTTTCTATCATTTCATAACTGTCCATAGATATTGATGTATTTCAACAGCTGGTTTTTAAGGTTATAAATGCTATTTAGATTTTTTTGTTCTTGCTAATTTCCTGCCCTCATTTTCTTAGAAAATGTTTTCCAGAGCTACAGAATTGCAGAAATAGTAATTTGTTTTCTGAAAGAGACTTCTATTCATGAACCAGTTTTTGTCTATTTTAACTAGGAAGCAGTACTTTTGATCTATACATCAAAGATGACTTTGAACAGCTTTCACAAAAGGAAGCAAATGTAACTTCATGAATGCTTGGCATTTATAGTCATCTGGAAAGAGCTAATAAAAATAGTTTTCTAAAGCTGTCTGATGGTGTTAATGGCCCTTTACTTAGTTTAATCAAGCTTAAAGTTCAAGAGATGAAGGAAATACACGCTTTTTGCTATTGTCTATATTTGAAAGGGCATAGTGGTTTGAATTTCTTCTGATACATGTCCTTCATTCCCCAAGCCAAAAACGGTAGCTTTCCATGATAAAAGCTAACAGTGCGTTCACTCTGTCTTTAAACTGCTAAATATTAAATAGGCTATGTCCCGCTCTCCTTTGGGGAAAAAGAAAGTACAGTGATTCCAAGGAAAGAAAGTCTAGTAGTTCTGTATGTTCCCACACTATCTGATGCAAAACAACTACTAGGCAAACTCATACATTTGTTGGTGAATATTATTGCACTGTGTTAACATTTTAAGTTTGTTATGCGACCTTCCTTCTTTCATTTGTCTTTGGTGAAACGATTTAAAAATCTACAAAAGTGAAAGGTAACATTTAAGGCTGAACCAAGTACACTGCGTCTTAGTTGTTGACCTAACCGTGCAGCTGTTTCTAAGCTGACTGATGTAAGCACCCAAAGAGGAAGTGGAGATGTTGGCCAAGTGTGAACCTAACTTGGCTCTCATCACTTCTCTTCCAAAAAGCCATAAGTCCCTAGAAGAGAAATGTGTTAGTACCTTGTATGATAGTAAAATGTTTTACATTTTAGTACCCTGCACATATGAATTCATTGCCCATAGACCACTTTAGTCAGGAAGGAAGACATGTTGAATTGAGACAGTTAATGGAAAACATGAATTTGTTGTAACTCTGTCATGCTGAGAGTTAAAAGTCAGTGTCTACATATGTGAAAACACTTACACAATTGCCCATTGTGTTTAATAAATATTAAGTGAGCCTCAGTCTGCATGTGTGCACATTCACTGGCCTGTGTGCTAATCTCCATGATGCACCCAAGTGAACCTGAGCCTTCAAGTTGAAAGGCGTTTGCTGCCTGTAGTGACGCTTGCTGCTCTGTCCAAAGCACCTGTTTCGATTTCACACTCGCCACCCAGTTTCTTCCCCAGTTTTCCTGAATCAGTTTGCAGGTTTCTTGGAGCATCATAAAATTTCAGTTTTAAAGGATGAAGACTTTACACTGATACAAATAGCTGCAGAAATGCATTCCTAAAACAGTTCTAAACGTAGAATTTAAAGAATCTTAAAGAATAGCAGTTATTTTTATATAAAAAATGTGAAAGTGTGATTAATAAATCCAAAGTTATAAATTGAGGATATAACCTATGATTTAGGCAATATTGTAAAAGCTCAAGCCAACATATACTTTTCAGTTCCCACTCACATTTTCTTTTCGATACCCCTCATCCTATTGTCAAAAAGATGAATGTTCAGTTATAACCTTAAAATAATGTAAACATTGTTCCCTATTCTAAATTAATTCTTTTTATTTGGAAATATAAGGCAAATTAAATAATCTGAAAAATATTTTGTACAAAACTTTTTAAATATTCAGCTAAAATATAACAATTTTCAGAGTAAAACATAATTTAAAAAAATAAGGTAAATACCAAAGGAAAACTGAAAAATCAGGGCTGTAACCAGAAAATGGCCTTTCAGCTGCCTCATAAAGGAAGACAGTGTGGCTGCAGAAGGGCTCTGTTCTTGCTAATGAAGGTTTTGGGTTAAAAATATTGTGATTATGGAAAATTTTAAGCATATACAAAAATAAAGAAAATAGTATTATAAATAACCACATCTCTATCACTGTGCTTATGTATCACAAAATATGATTCACTTTTAACTTTTTTTCAGGTCCTGACACACTTTTCTGGGCTATTTTGAAACAAAACAAAACAAAAAAACCAGCAAAAATATATTTTTACATATAAAGTTTATTTTATGAGGTATTTTATATATATTAACCTTTCTAAACAACCAGACCATCTTATTTGCCTCCTGAGAAATCTGTATGCAGGTCAAGAAGCAACATTTAGAAACAGAGATGGAACAACAGACCAGTTCAAAATTGGGAAAGGAGTACATGAAGGCTGCATATTATCACCCTGCTTACTTAACTTATATGCAGAGTTCATTATGTGAAATGCCAGGCTGGATGAAGCTCAAGCTGAAATCAAGATTGCCAGGAGAAACATCAACAACCTCAGATATGCAGATGATACCACCCTAATGGCAGAAAGTGAAGAGAAACTAAAGAATCTTTTGATGAAGGTGAAAGAGGAGAGTGAAAAAGCTGGCTTAAAACTCAACATTCAAAATATTAAGATCATGACATATGGTCCTATCACTTCATGGTAAATAGATGCTGAAAAAATGGAAAGAGTGAGCGATTTTATTTTCCTGGGCTCCAAAATCACTAGATGGTGACTTCAGCCATGAAATTGAAAGAGGCTTGCTCCTTGGAAGAAAAGCTGTGACAAACCTAGACAGCATATTAAAAAGCAGAGAAATCACTTTGCTAACAAAGGTCTGTCTAGTCAAAGCTATAGTTTCTCTGGTAGTCATGTGTGTATGTGAGTGCTGGACCATAAAGACTGAGCATTGATGAATTGATGCTTTTGAGTTGTGGTGCTGGAGAAGAATCTTGAGAGTCCTTTTGACTGCAAGGAGATCCAACCAGTCAGTTCTAAAGTTAATCAACCCTGAATATTCTTTGGAAGGACTAAAGCTGAAGCTGAAGCTCCAATACTTTGGTCACCTGATGCATAGAGGTGACTCATTGGAAAAAATCGTGGTGTTGGGAAAGGTTGAGGGCAGGAGGAGAAGTGGGTGACAGAGGATGAAATGGTTGGGTGGCATCATTGACTCAATGGACATGAGTTTGAGCAAACTCTGGTAGATATTGAAGGACAGGGAGGCTTAGGATGCTACAGTCCATGGGGTCTCAAGGAATTGGACATGACTGAGTGACTGAACCTCTTCAACTGGGTAGCCAGAAATTTTTAAAATGGACAATCAGCATATTATGTAATTAAGTAGAAAATCATGACATTGATAACTTTCTGTTATGTTTTTTCATATGTAATTTCTTACACATAATTTATTGTTAAATAAATGTAACATTTTTTTCATTGAATTTTGCCTATATATTTAGCCACTCTTTCATTATTAAAGAAGTAATTTCTGGAGCAAATTTTTTTGTAAAAATACATATGCAAAATATAGTAGGATATAGGAAAAATAAAAATATTTTAAATTCTTATTTGTTGTATTTAGTTATCTATTTTGATGCATTTAATTTATATTTGACATTGCATTGTTTCTAAGTCGGTGTCTTATTTTGTTCATATTGATTTCATGATAAAGTCATTACACAACTGTGTTTATATCATTTATAGGACTGCACCTGTATGCCATCTTTCTTGTATTTTCCACCTAAACAATTTCCAGTGGGAATCACTTTTCTTTCTTGTTTTTTCCCCTGATTTCTCCTGCAGCTCTAGGCACCTTCTTCACTTACCTGGTGGACCTCAGCTTTATTCAGAATATGTTTTACCTTTCTGTATTCTAATCCATCATTCAGTTATGAATTCTATCTTGCATTCATGATCCCTTCTGTATTTTTGAAAGGCTTTTATTCCTTTCTTCATCATAAAAGAGAAAAAATGATATCTTTATGCGACATTTATTATTATTTATTTCCTATCCTTAATTTGTTCTCTGGTTCCACTAACTGTATTGCTTTCTTTCTTTATTCCTTTCCACTTTGCATTTTCATTATTCCACTGACCTTTTTCTATTAGTGCTTTTTAAATCTAAAAAATATCAGTCCTGTACTTTTACACATGTGCATGCACATGGACAGAGGAGCCTGATAGGCTGCAGTCCATGGGGTCGCGATGAGTCGGACACAACTGAGTGACTTTACTTTCACTTTTCATTTTCATGCATTGGAGAAGGAAATGGCAACCCACTCCAGTGTTCTTGCCTGGAGAATCCCAGGGACGGGGGAGCCTAGTGGGCTGCCATCTGTGGGGTTGCACAGAGTCGGACACGACTGAAGCGACAGCAGCAGCAGCAGCAGCCTCTTGGTTAGTGGGGTTAAATATTAAACAAAAATTTTAGGGATTATCTGAATGTCACTATACAAATACCTAATCATAGACTAATAAAAATAAGAAAAACATTTAGAAATGCATTTAGTTTCAGATCCACACAGATTCAGGCTCCATAATGCAGTCTGGTTATGCATCATTGCATCTAACTGTTGAGGCACAATGGTGTAGCGACTGTGCATTTATTGTAATACATACCGAAGTCTAAGCTGCATTAAAAGGGCAGAAATGATGCTCTCAATTTTCAGAACCGTTCTCTAAACTGAAATGACATATTTAGTTTTTTATGTTTATCAATATGGATTTCAACAGCTATGTTAGAAGAAGCCTCCGGTGAAGCTGATTTAGCCAGAATATGATTGAGAGGCACTGGAGGAAGACTTCCCTCCACTCTCACCAGGATGTGTAAACGTGGCAGATATCAAGCCTATTTAGCTGCCATGATTTTAGGTGTTTCAGTGAAAGGCTTCTTAATTGATAAATGCTCTTAGCAGAAAGCCTTGATTACATGCTGGTTTTGATTATGGGAAAACCCATTTCATTTACTGTTTTGTCTTAAATAAATGGCATTTTCAAGATAAACAGTAAAAGACATGAAAAAAGCTACAAAACAGAAGTAGAGTTAGAAATAAAGATGTAGAACTTATGGCTATCAGGGGAAGAAGGGGAGAGATACACTGGGATACTGGAAAAGCACTCCTCTAGGTCTGTGTGAGGGTGGGGTACCGCTGAGTAATTTCCTTCTATGTATATGCATGCTCTTCCTGGGAATTCTGTCCAGGCAGTCAGTAGGGGCATTCCTAGGGCTTACCTCAAAGTTCCTCATTTCCGTGGAACACTGACTTGATTGCCTGATGTCCATATTTTGAATACCATTTTTTCATATATTCAGTTTTTCTTGATTTATGGAGATTAAATCCTGTCTTTGTTCTTTATCTTGGCCAACAGCCTAAGTCATGATGAATCCGAAACCTGCTTTTGATTTTGCACTATGGTTACTTCAGTGACTTGTATCTAAGGTGTATCAGTCATATTTATAACACAAAAGCATAATGTACAGTGGTGTACTTATTATCTTCATGTTCTAGCAAGGTTATGCTCAAAATCCTTCAAGCTAGGATAGGCTTCAGCAGTCCATGAACAAAGAATTTCCAGGTGTTCAAACTGAGTTTCGAAGAGGCAGAGTAACCAGAGATCAAATTGCCAACATTCACTGAATCATGGAAAAAGCAAAGGCGTTTCAAAGAAACATCTACTTCTGCTTCATTGACTACACTAAAGCCTTTGTGTGTATCACAGCAAACTATGGAAAATTCTTAAAGAGACAGGAGTACTAGACCACTATATTACCTGTCTCCTGAGAAACCTGTGCACAGGTCAAGAAACAACAGTTAGAACTGGACATGGAACAACGGAGGGGTTCAAAATTGGAAAAGGAGTACAAGGCTGTATATTGTCACCCTGCTTATTTAAATTATACACAGAGTACATCTTGTGAAATGCTGGACTAGATGAAGCACAAGCTGGAATCAAGATTGCAGAGAGAAATATCAACAACCTCATATATGCAGATCACTGGGCTTCCCAGATAGCTCAGTTGGTCAAGAATTTGCCTGCAATGCAGGAGTGAAAGTGAAGTTGCTCAGTCATGTCACTTTCTCAGAAAGTGAAGAGAAACTAAAAGCCTCTTGATGAGAGTGAAAGAGGAAAGTGAAAAAGCTGACTTGAAACTCAACATTAAAAATACTAAGATCATGGCATCCAGTCCCATTACTTCATGGCAAATAGTAGAGGAAAAAGTGGAAACAGTGACAGATTTTATTTTCTTGGGCTCCAGAATTACTGCAGACAGTGACTGCATCCCCAAAATTTAAAAAAAAAATGTTTCCTTGGAAGGAAAGCTGTGACAAACTTGCTGCTGCTAAGTCACGTCAGTCGTGTCTGACTCTGTGCGACCCCACAGATGGCAGCCCACCAGGCTCCCGTCCCTGGGATTCTCCAGGCAAGAACACTGGAGTGGGTTGCCATCTCCTTCTCTGATGCGTGAAAGTGAAGTCACTCAGTTGTGTCCGACTCTTCGCGACCCCATGGACTGCAGCCCACCAGGCTCCGCTGTCCATGGGATTTTCCAGGCAAGAGTACTGGAGTGGGTCGCCAGTGCCTTCTCCGGTGACAAACCTAGACAGCATATTAAAAAGCAGAGCCATCACTTTGCCAACAAAGCTCCATCTAGTCAAAGCAATGGTTGTTCCAGCAGTCATGTATGGATGTGAAGTTGGACAATAAAAAAGCTGAGTGCCAAAGAATTGATGCTTTCATATTGTGGTGCTAGAGAAGACTCTCGAGGGTCCCTTGGACTGCAAGGAGATCAAACCAGTCCATCCCAAAGGAAATCAGTCCTGAATATTCATTGGAAGGACTGATGCTGAAGCTGAAGCATCAACTTTGGCCACCTGATGCGAAGAGCTGGTTCATTAGAAAAGACCCTGATGCTGGGAAAGTTTGGAGGCAAGAGAAGGGTGCGACAGAGAATGAGATGGTTACATAACATCACTGACTCAATGGACATGAATATGAACAAACTCTAGGAGATAATGAAGGACAGGGAACCTGGCGTGCTGCAGTCCATGTGGTTGGGAAGAGTCAAACATGACTTAGTGACTGAACAATAACAGCAATTCATTCCTGTTCTTTGTTCCCTTTTTTTCCCCACTTTTTCTCCATCTTTTCTGGTGTTAAACATTTACATGATTACAACTTTTCATTCTTAGAACATTAATTATACTTCTTTTGAACTTTTATTTGTTGTTGTAGAGCGTTCACAATATACATTTCAACTAATTCAAATGTACTTCAAATAACTATTCCACTTCTCTGTTAGTGCAAGTAACTTATAAATTATTCCTAATTTATCCATCCGTTTCTTGTATTATTTCGGTCATTCATTTCAATTATACATGAGCTATAGTAACCAAATACATTTTGCTATTATTTTTAACTGTCTTTTAGATCAATTAGGAATAAGAAAAATATTTTGCTTTGTCTTAACATTTCTTTTCTAGTCTTCTTTCTATGTGTCTGAGTTTCTGACTTATATCACTTTCCTTCTCTCTCAAGAACTTTTTTAGTATTTCTATGAGACAGGAATACCTGAAGGAAAGTTCCTCGATTTTTGTTTGCCTGAGGAAGTCTTTATTCACATTTCACTTTTGAAGAATAATTTTATAGATAAAGAAATCTTGGTGTTTTTGTTTACTTGCTTCTGTCAACATGTTAAATATTTAATTCCATTTTCTTCTTTCTTCCCCCTTTTTTTTAATTTTTTTGAGAGGAAAGTAGATGCAATTCTTGGCTTTGCTCCCAGACATACAGGGCTTTTTCCTCCCTCTGGTTTGGTTTAAGACTTATCTTTATCTTTGATTTTCTATAGTTTTTCTATGACATATCAGGTGTTTGGTTTTGTATTTATCCATCTTGGTGTTCACTGAGCTTCCTGGATCTTTGGTTTGGTGTCTGATATTACTTTGGGCAACTCTTAGTCATTATTTTCTCAGACCATTTTTCTTCTTTCTGTTCTCTTCTCATCCATTCATTGTACTTTTTGTAGTCATCCCATAATTATTGTATATTCAATCAATATTTCAGTATTTTTTTCCCGCTTTTCTACTTTGGAAGCTTCCATTAACATATCCTCAAGCTCAGAGATTCTTCCCTTTTTTGTATTCAATCTACTTATGAGGTTATCAAAAGCATTGTTTATTTCTGTTACACTGCTTTTGCTCTATAGCATTTCTACTTTATTCCTTCTTAGAATTTTTTCTCTCTTCTTACATTACCCATATATTTTACCTTTTTGTCTACTTTTACCCATTAGATCCTTTAACATAGTAGTATAATTGGTGTAAATTTCTGGTCTGATAATTCCAACATCCTTGCCATGTTTATTTCTAATGCATTCTGTCTCTCTTAAAACTGTTGGTTTTGCTGTTGATAATGTCTTGCTATTTTTTTGTTGAAATCCACTCATGATATATGGAGTGTAAGAGACTGTAGTAAATTACCCTTCAGTAATGTGGTAGTGATATCTGAGGGAGGAGAGGGCTCTACCATCCTGTGGTCTCAGCATTAGCAAGCCCAGACCCCCAGGATGTGGCCTTCAACTGTGCTTCTCTGCAGCTCCTTCCTCCTTCAAGTGGGAAAAGATGGTGGGAGGTCCCTGGACCTAGATTCTTCCCTTCTCCTACCTGGAGAGTCAGAGGGAGCTGGAACTGGAAGTTCTACTTCTCCATGTAGGCTGGAGTCGGCTATTTCCCTTCACACAGGTTCCTTAGGCTTTGGAAAAAATAAGGTTAGGTTCTGGTAAATTACTTTTCCTCGAATCTAGAGCTTCTTGAGAACAGAATGCTCCCATGCTTATATGTGTAACTGAATCCCTTTGCTGTGCATCTGAAATGAACACAACATTGCGGATCAACTATACTCTGATAGAAAATAAAAATTACATCAGAAAAGAACAGGATGCTCTGGTGTATTTCAAAATAGCTACCTTCCCTTTCTCCTGCCAGAATCATAAGGGGATTTTCCTCCAGCTTTCACTGTGAGATTCCTTGGAAACAAATTCAGAAAAGTGTGGACCCCATGCCCAGAGTTTCCACCTTTCTGACTTATCCATGCTGCCCCTCCAGAGACTTGTCAGTTCTTTTTCAGGTTGTCCTGCCTTCTCCCGGCTCCCACACAGGTCTCTGCTCCTCCATGAGCTGTCTCCTCTCCAGTGGGTGGAGACTCTGCACCCACCTGGCTCACCTGGGGCAGCAGTGTGTTCTACAACCCCTCGAGTTCTGGTGGATCTGAGGAGACATGCTGACTTCTTCAGTTGCTTTCTTCTTGTTGCTGGTATAAAGTAATATAGGAGAAACTATCTTTAGGGGAGTAAAACATGACTGAGGCATTGGTGCAGTGGCAGCTGGTGGTGGCCACAACTGAGTCAAGAAAGGGTGTGAGATACAGGAGCTGACACGAGTGGGCATGCACCTGATCCTCCCCGCATCATAGCAGGCAGAGTGTGTCAAAGAATTTCATAAGCTCACATAGTGACTTATTAATAGTGGAAACCATTTCCTGTATGATTTTCTTTCATAACAACAAAATGTGTCTTACATAAATAGGGATTATTTGTAAACAATTGTTTAACAAGATTCCAAGAAAAGAGATACATTACACGGTTACTTGGCCTGTGTTTCTCTAGGTTTAAGAGAATAGCCAGAGGCTTATGTTGCAGAAAGATTATGTGGAAAACCAACATGAAAATAGAATCAGAAATAATGAAAGGAGAAATCTTTTAAAGAAATTTCCTGCTTGTTATTTTATTCTTTTTTTTTTAAAGGCAAGTGGTTAAATCAAAGGTGGAAGCCAGAGGGGGAAAATTTAAATAAAAAATATCTGAAAGAAAGTTTAGAATTGCATCAGGGACCAAGATATATGGATATATGGATATATAGTATATCTGGATTCAGGTATCTGGCTAAGATAAGAATTCATTCATAGTGCTCATCTATCTATCTATTGATTCAGGAGCTGAATTTTACTTTTAGAGCCATATATACAACTAAACTTTTAAAATACAGAAATTTTAAAATTTTTGTAGTTTTAAAACTGAAGTGTTAACATCATAAATCAAATGATGAATATGTTTTCCAACACTAAATTAAATCCCTATCATCACTATTCACTTTACTGAGATATCATTTAAGCAAAATGGTGGATCAGAAAGTTGTGTCTTAAGAAACACATTTTAGATGTACAGTATTATAAAATTATCACATTATGGGGATTCATTTAGCTAATGAAGAAGATATTCATCAGTTTTTAAGAGCTTATAAATGCATGCATATGTTTGTTTTAATATATCTGTATTTTGACATTATGTGTGTTATATTATATATGATATATATCTATATCAACATTCAGAAAACTAAGATCATGGCATCTGGTCCCATCACTTCATGGGAAAATAGATGGGGAAACAGTGGAAACAGTGTCAGACTTTATTTCTGGGGGCTCCAAAATCACTGCAGATGGTGACTGCAGCCATGAAATTAAGACACTTACTGCTTGGAAGAAAGTTATGACCAACCTAGGTAGCATATTCAAAAGCAGAGACATTACTTTGCCAACAAAAGTCTGTCTAGTAAAGGCTATGGTTTTTCCAGTGGTCATGTATGGATGTGAGAGTTGGACTGTGAAGAAAGCTGAGCACTGCAGAATTGATGCTTTTGAACTGTGGTGTTGGGGAAGACTCTTGAGAGTTCCTTGGACTTCAAGGAGATCCAACCAGTCCATCCTAAAGGAGAACAGCCCTGGGTGTTCATTGGAAGGACTGATGCTGAAGCTGAAACTCCAGTACTTTGGCCACCTCATGCAAAGAGTTGACTCATTGGAAAAGATCCTGTTGCTGGGAGGGTTTGGGGGCAGGAGGAGAAAGGGATGACAGAGGATGAGATGGCAGGATGGTATCATCGACTCAATGGACATGAGTTTGAATAAATTCCGGGAGTTGGTGATGGACAGGGAGGCCTGGCGTGCTGCGATTCATGGGGTCGCAAAGAGTTGGACATGACTGAGAGACTGAACTGAACTGATATCTCCCAGTATGGGCTTCCCAGGTGGCTCAATGGTAACCTTGAGGCAGGGAACCTCTGCCAATACAAGAGACTCAGGAGATGCAGTTTCAATCCCTGCATCAGGAAAATCATCTGAAGAAGGAGATGGTAACCCATTCCAGTATTCTTGCCTAGCATAGTCCATGGACAGAGGAACCTGCTGGGCTACAGTCCATGGGATTGCAAAGAGTCAAACACAACTGAGCGACTAACACTTTCACAATGCAAGAAGAAAGAAGAAAACTGTAATAAAGAATCAGAAGTAAATGCTAGAAATGAAAAGCAGGGTAACAGAAGTAAAGATTTACTTTGATGGACTCAATTAAAAACAAAGAAGAAAGAAAGGAGGACAAAAAAGAAACAAACAAAAAAGGCAACAAAATAGAAACAAACAAACAAACATGCCTCTCGCCTGTTGCGCTGAGGGTCCAGACCGTGGAGAAAGGACTTCTGCAAGAGTTTCACCAGTGTTTACATTGGTCTGTCTTGCTGGTCCATCGACTGCAAGAAGATTAAAAATAACACACTCTGCAAATCAGAGACTCTGCTTTTGTCTCTGCAGCATCTCTGAAACTTAAAACACTTCCTGCTTCAAGGAGGTGTTCGATTTGTTTAACGAGTTTGATTACAGAGTAGATAGTACTCAATTTAGTGTGGAAATTACTTCACTTGTTCACAAAAGAATAGTATTTTACTCTTGAACTGAGATTTGATTTACCTCATTCAAAAGTGGGAGAGGCATGAATGAAAGCAAAAGATTGGAGTTGTCTGAGTTTTTATCACTTCAACTGTTTGTTGTTGTCTTTGTTTCCAGCTGAATAACAGCTTGGCAGATTGATGCAAGGCGGCATAAATAGAGGCGGTCAGTCTCAAGCTTCCTTGGAGAAATTAGTCTCTTTCTCTCTCTCTCTCTTGTTTTAACTAGAGAAACATAAAACTGAGCATGCCTCCTAGCACATAGAGAAGAGATCCATATTGTTGAAAAAGGCAGTTAATGTGTTGGAGTTCAAACAAGGGACAAATAAGGATTAGAGGAACAATCACTAATACTTCTTCTCTCTTCCCTAAATGGTACTTTTTCTTCCCTGGCTGTCTAATCAGGCTTGAAGCTTAGTGAATATTTGCTGTATTCCTTTCTGTGCCAAATATTAGGCCAATCTGACATATTATTTATTCAATATTTATATTAATTTATTCAACCAGCATTTATTAAAGTATCTACTGCTTGCTACTCCATTGAATACTGGAAGCTGGTAGATGCAGAAAATGAATTTAGGGGAGGATTGACACAAGGAATAAGGAAGAAAGTGCACAACTAGAGAGAAGACCTGACGATAGAGCAACCTAATCATTGCATTCTGTCCTCACACAAATGAGATTTACTCTTTTACAGGAAAACTAATGTCAGTAAGTTAGCCTCAAGCACTGTGTTACCAGTTAGGAGGTGACAATTGTCATTTTTGCCTTGTAAAGGTAATTGATATTGAGTCTGAATAACCCTCAGTACACAGCAAGATAATTGTCCTTGTAGAATAATAATAAAGTGAAAGTCGCTCAGTCATATCCAACTCTTTCAACCCCATGGATTGTACAACCTATGGAATTTTCCAGGCCAGAACACTGGAGTGGGTAGCCTTTCCTTTCTCCAGGGGATTTTCCCAACCCAGGGATCAAACCCAGGTCTCCCACATTGCAAGTGGATTTTTTACCAGCTGAGCCACAAGGGAAGCCCAAGAATACCAGAGTGGGTAGCCTATTCCTTCTCCAGTGGATCTTCCCGATCCAGGAATTGAACTGGGGTCTCTGGCATTGCAGGCAGATTTTTACCAACTGAGCTATCAATAATAAGCTACATATAAATAAAGTTATCTTCTCATTCACTTTCAGAGATGCTGCTGCTGCTGCTTAATCACTTCAGTCGTGTTCGACTCTGTGTGATTCAATGGCCTGCAGCCGCCAGGCTCCTCTGTCCATGGGATTTTCCAGGCAAGAATACTGGAGTGGGTTGCCATTTCCTTCAGAGATGCTAGAAAACAGTAAAATAACTGATCATTTTCCAGAAAATACGTTTTGCACAACTGCCCATTTCTATATTCTCAGATTAAATGTACTGTCCCAAATATTGTGTTTTTCAACCTCCCTTCACCCTTATAGTCTGAGTCATAAAGCAGCATAATAACTATTTGTATAGTAGCGATTTTGTCATTACATGCAAAATGACAATAAATACATAACTTGTTTTTGTTACACAGAATATATAGGCAGCTATAAAAGGCTTTATTTTTTTTTCTTCTACTCATTTCAGTTCTGCATGAAGGAGTTTAAAAGCTTCCAGAATAATATTAATGCGATGTACCCTTTTAACATCACAGACTGCCACCTACTGGAAGATAAAGCAAACATGTATAAGACAATTGTGAAAACATGCAATATTCACATTATTACACACACACACACACACACACACACACACATTCAATAGAAGGAAACATCAATAAGCTTTATGTGAGTAGTAACTGTCTGGCTTATTTCTATACTCTGTTGTAAAGACATTTTCATGGATAACCAGAAACTAATTTAGTCTATGTGTTGCAAAAAGTAGTGCTAAAATGTAAATCAATAGGAAGATCTGTTTTGCTAAGGTAGACAAGCTAGAAATATACTTATTTTTTAAATTAATTTATTTTAATTGGAGGCTAATTACTTTTACAGTATTGTAGTGGGTTTTGCCATACACTGACATGGATCAGCCATGGGTGCACATGTGTCCCCCATCCTGAACCCCCTCCCATCTCCCTCCCCAACCCCTCCCTCAGGGTTGTCCCAGTGCCCCAGCTTTGAGAACCCTGTTTCATGCATCAAACTTGGACTGGTGATCTATTTCACTTATGGTAAAATATATGTTTCTTTGCTATTCTCTCAAATCATCCCCTCCTTCACCCTCAAAGTCCAAAAGTCTGTGCTTTATATCTGTGTCTCTTTTGCTGTCTCACATATAGATAGGGTCATTGTTACCATCTTTCTAAATTCTATATATATGCATTAATATACTGTATTGGTGTTTTTCTTTCTGACTTACTTCACTCTGTATAATAGGCTCCAGTTTCATCCACCTCATTAGTACTGATTCAAATGTGTTCTTTTAAATGGCCGAGTAATATTCCATTGTGTATATGTACCACAGCTTTCTTATCCATTCATCTGCTATGGACATCTAGATTGCTTTCGTGTCCTAGCTATTCTAAACAGTGCTGTGATGAACAATGGAGTACACATGTCTCTTTCAGTTCTGGTTTCCTCTGTGTGTGTGCCTAGCAGTCTGGGATTGTTGGGTCATATGGCAGTTCTATTTCCAGTTTTTAAAAGTATCTCCATATGTTCTCCTTGTGGCTGTACTAGTTTGCATTCCCACCAACAGTGTAAGAGGGTTCTCTTTTCTCCACACCCTCTCCAGCATTTATTATTTGTAGACATTTTGATAGCAGCTGTTCTGACCAGCATGAGATGGTATCTCATTGTGGTTTTGATTTGCATTCCTCTGATAATGAATGATGAAAACACATCTTTTCATGTGTTTGTTAGCCATCTGTATGTCTTTGAAGAAATTTCAGTTTAGTTCTTTGGCCCAGTTTTTGGTTGGATCATTTGTTTTTCTGGTATTGAATTGCATGAGCTGCTTGCATATTTTTGAGATTAATTCTTTGTCAGTTGCTTTGTTTGCTATTATTTTCTCCCATTCTGAAGGCTGTCTTTTCACCTTACTTATAGTCTATAGTCTTTCATTGTGCAAAAGCTTTTAAGCTTAATTAAGCCCTATTTGTTTATTTTTGCTTTTATTTCCATTACTCTGGGAGGTGAGTCATAAAAGATACTGCTGTGATTTATGTCAGAGAATGTTTTGCCTATGTTTTTCTCTAAGAGTTTTATAGTTTCTGATCTGACATTTAGATCTTTAATCCATTTTGAGTTTATTTTTTTGTATGGTGTTTGAAAGTGTTCTAGTTTCATTATTTTACAGGTGGTTGACCAGTTTTCCCAGCACCACTTGGTAAAGAGATTATCTTTTCTCCATTGCATAGTATTGCCTCCTTTGTCAAAGATAAGGAGTCCATAGGTGTGTGGATTTATCTCTGAGCCTTCTATTTTGTTCCATTGATCTATATTTCTGTCTTTGTGCCAGTACCATACTCTCTTGATGACTGTAGCTTTGTAGTATAGTCTAAAGTCAGGTAGGTTGATTCGTCCAGTTCCATTCTTCTTTTTGTATTTCCATACAAATTGTGAAATTATTTGTTCTAGTTCTGTGTAACCTGATAGAGGTTGCATTGAGTCTGTAGATTGCTTTGGTTAGTGTTCATTTTCACTATATTGATTCTTCCAATCCATGAACATGGTATATTTCTCCAACTATTTGGGTCATCTTTGATTTCTTTCATCAGTGTTTTATAGTTTTCTATATAGGTCTTTTGTTTCTTTAGGTATATTTATTCCTAAGTATATTACTCTTTTCACCACAATGGTGAATGGAATAGTTTCCTTAATTTCTCTTTCTGTTTTCTCATTGTTAGTGTATAAGAATGCAAGGGATTTCTCTGTGTTAATTTTATATGCTGCAATTTTACTATATTCATTGATTAGCTCTAGTAATTTTCTGGTGGTGTCTTTATGGTTTTCTATGTAAAGAATCATGTCATCTGCAAACAGTGAGAGTTTTACGTCTTCTTTTCCAATCTGGATTTCTTTTATTTCTTTTTCTTCTCTGATTGCTGTGGCTAAAACTTCCAAAACTATGTTGAATAGTAGTGGTGAGAGGGGGCACCTTTGTCTTGTTCCTGACTTTAGGGGAATGCTTTCAAATTTTCTCCACTGAGGATGATGTTTGCTGTGGGTTTATCATATATGGCTTTTATTATTTTGAGGTATGATCCTTCTGTGCCTGCTTTCTGGAGAGTTTTTGTCATAAATGGATGTTGAATTTTGTCAAAGGCTTTCTCTACATCTATATTTAGAAAGAGGTGTTTTGACTCCAAAACTTTATCCTTTGGTTTAATCTGCTGATGGCTCCATCGTGTCACATTCTATGTTGTCTGAAATCCCTCACCTATGTTCCCCAAACAAGCAAGCCATCCAAGCTGGGAGACAAGCCAAAGAAACACACAATTGTTATTAGTGAAAAAGTCTGAACAAATGAGTTAAAAGTAACTTTGAAAAACAAATGCTCACTCATGATGACATTTGGATAAACTTATCCTGTTTGGTTTGGCTAGATAGACTTAAACCTAGTATGTGCTTAGTTCCTCAGTTATGTCTGACTCCTCATGACCCCATGGATGGTAGCCCAACAGGCTCCTCTGTCCGTGGGGATTCTCTAGGCAAGAATACTGGAGTGGGTAGCCTTTCTCTTCTCCAGGGGATCTTCCCAACCCAGGGATTGAACCTAGGACGCCCACATTGCAGCCAGATTCTTTACTGCCTGAGCCACCAGGGAAGTAAAAAAAAAAAAAAAACAACACCAAAAACTAGTATAATAATCAATTATAGAAAAAGCATTCTTGTGTTGTTCGTTACTGATGTAAAAACACATCTGCTTTCCCGCAATCTGTCAATCTGCTCTTGCAAAACTGGAAATGAACTCTGGGCCTTGCATAAAAAGGGACTTTTCATAAAAATTAAACATAAAACAGGCTTTATGCATTGTATTTAAATCTGTATCCTTATGTCTTTCTTTTGTCCATGGAAGTCAGTGAAAACTGGTAAAAGTGGTGAGACCCACAGGGGCAACAGGAAGATGACATTTACACTTAGCTGACAGGTCGCCCGGCTGTGGCCACACTTCACTCTGACCACACAGCCCCAGGATCTGGGAGGACGCTGCTCCGTGCAGCCCACAGGAGAGGCAGGGGGCGCACAGGACCTAGAGAACCTGCACTGAGTTTCCTCTCATTGGCACAGACTGGACGGCTTCTCAGCCACCCTGGAAGACCAGATCATGCGGGTCTCACATCAGTGAAGTTTGGGTGTGGTAAGTTCCAGGCAGCCCCTCTCTAGAGAAGTGGTGCAAACCCATCATGGAAGGACAGCATTTTTACTGCAATGCATGACCCCCGTACTTATAAACAAAATCGACTCAATTGTGGTTTAACGATACATTTGTTTTCTCATTGCTTGAGTTGGTCTTCATGTAGAGATGAGCTCATTATGTTTACAGAGTCCCAGATTTTCTGGTGTCTTCAAGATCTAGTGTTTGTTAGTTTATGACTCCATGACAGCCTGTAACAAGTATAAACATGTCACTAGAAGAAAAGGCATAATTTTTACTCACATGTATATATAGTCTTATATATTGATAGTTATGTGAATCAACTAGGTCAAATTAACTTTTACTATTTGCTAAACTTGGAGAGAAACTGATCTCGCTTTTATCTGGTGCCCTGATGCTCTGTCTGTGCATTCTCCCTAGACTAGGCTCAAGACTCCCCACTTTGCCGTAGAAGATGCTACTTTAATCTCTGATATTTGCTCTTCCCATATTTACAGTGGACCACTTTGTATTATGTTTCTCTCCTCAAGGACTGTTAACATATTAATGTTTCTGAACAAAATATTTTCCAATATATTGTACCATGTAATTCATTGCAGTCATGTGTAACAAGAAGTATGCAGAGCAGACCTTGTTACCCGACATGAGATGTGGGAATGGAAGAGGTGCAATGCTCACCTCAGAGCTCACCTCAGATGGAAGGGAAACTGAGGCTGAAATCCCCCCGTGATCATGTCCAGACAGGCTTGCAGCCAGATGGTGGGGTATTCAGGAGTTCTGGTGATTCAGAGCTGGAAAAGGACTGATGTGTCCTCTGGTCTAATCTGCCCTTTCAGAGCTGGAGCAAGCGGGCTCCAGAGAAACTGAGTGATCTGCCTGGAGCTCCTGACAAATCCATCAGCATGATGGCTCTGGATTAAGTCAAATCCTTCTTCAGGCAAAACTGCCTGGATTTTATTTCCAGGAAACAAAGTGGAGATCAAACCCAGAAAGCCAACAAACACACACATCACACGAAATGTTGTTACTAAAATATTCCTGCCTTGGCTTTACACGAGGCAGAGGCCTCATGCTGTTAGACCTGAAGCAACTTGAGCTCCTGGTTGAACTTGAGCGAAGATTGTCCAGGCCTCCCCTGGAAAGTGGAGAACACAGACCCAGATGCCATCAGTGCCAGGTCTCCCCTGGAAGGTGGGGAATACAGACCCGGATGCCATCAGCGCTGAGCAATAGGTTATGTGGCCTATTAATCAGAGAGTCCTTTGTGAGCCAGCTGCTACAAGGACAACCTGTGTCAGTACCAGGATTTCTATGTCAAAAGGGTTATGAAATGACATCTTAAGGATAGAATAATGAGTTATTTCAAAAGAATAGCCAGAGTCATGAATATAGAATTGCAAATAACAGTTGATTTACCTTATAAAAATAAAATTTTAAATGATTACTAAATCTAAAGAAAATAAAGCAAATTATTTCTACAGGAACTGTTACTGCATTGGATTTTTAATGAATAACTGTAAATAGAAAACACATAGCCAAGTAGATCAGATTTAAAAAATACTTTCTTTTACTATATTTTGCTTGCAGTTTCATAGAAATTACTTTGTTGCTCTTATTTAGTAGCTCAGGCATGTCCAACTTTTTGTGACCCCATGGACTGTAACCTGCTAGGCTCCTCTGTCCATGGGGATTCCCTAGGCAATAACACTGGAGTGGGTTGCCATGCCCTCCACCAGGGGATCTTCCAGATCCAGGGATCAAACCTGTGTCTCTTATGTTGTGTGACAGATTGCCACAAACTCAGTGGCTTAAGCAGCATGTGTTACTTCCCAGCCTGTGTGCGGGAGGTATCCAGTCTTGACTTTTAGGGACCCCTTTTTAGAGGTTCCCAAAGCAACAATTGAAGTGCTGGCCACCTGCACCCTTTCTGGAGCTGGGCCCCATTCCCAGCTCATGAGCTGCTGAGAACTTAATTCCCTACAGGGCCCTGAGGTTTCCATTTTCTTTCCAGCAAGAAAGAGCAAGAGTTCAAGGTGCAACCCGCACACAGGGACGTGAGCCCCATTGTGTCCAGTCAGAATGTAACTCTGATGCACTCAGTTTCTGCAAAGTTCAGGGATGTGGGGGATGCACTGGGATATGAGGGTCGAATGTCTTTTAACATAAGAAAGCCCGCCACTCTTGAGTAGTGTGCATCTCTTCCAACAGGTGACCTGAGATCCGGAACGCAGGAAAGGAAAATTTAAGAGCATTTACTTACTGCGTTTGTTTACTTTCAACACCTGCAGTGTGTCCCTGAAATCATACTGCCTCACAGAATTTTAGTTGAAATATTTCATTTAATCAGTGAAGGGACAGAAAAATATAAGCCAAAGGGCTGGTTAGTAAAAGATTTCAGAATGGAAGAACGTTGACCTTCTCATATTTATTCATTGCTTTTCTTATTTCTAAAGTTGCCAATTTTAATCTAAATAATATGTGTGCATGTCTAGTTGGTGATGATTAGGGTCAGATGTTACCTACTGAATAGAGGAAGCCGAGCTCATTTTTATTATTTTCTCATGCTGCCAACTACTTTCTATGTTTGAAATTTATTCATATTTTTGGATTAAATGGAGCTTTCTGTATATACTCGTTTGCTTTACTTGAGAAAGAATACACCAAAGATGAAATCTGTGGGCCTTTAAAGGTCTAAAATGTTTGTGTTCTCCACTAACATTTGAGGGTAGTTTGAAGTAGAGCTTTGAGGACATCTGTCCATCCTCTTGCCTCATGGAGTGCTGTAGAGGAGAAGTCTGACCCCGAAGGGTTTCCAGTCCATTGAACAATCAGCTGTGGGGCTTGCCCTCAGTCTCTAGGCTCCTGCTCTGTAAAATAAGGAAGGTTTTATTCTAGAGCAGCTGCATCCTCATTTTTAGCTTTCATTTTCACAATGGTACATTTAATCTATTCATTGAAAACCTGGTGATTATCTTCCTGGAGTTAATCCCAGCCATTAGGCTGACTTGATCCCAGGCTTCAGGTGTGTCTGCTCATTCTGAGGTTCACTCCACAGACCGCCCAGTCCCACCCAGCATGAACCAGAGGATGGTCCACTCAGTGTCCCTGCTGGAGAAGCCAATTAGTGCTCTAAGTTAAACTGCCTCGAGAGGAGACAAAGTGCACGCACTGCGACAGGCTTGACTACCACTCTGACGTGATGAGTTCTCAGAGCAGCTGGCACATCGTGTTCTAAAGCCAGCCCAGAACGGTATGCTAGAGTAACATAAATGTGCCCTGCATTTGGGAGTGATTGCTACTCCTCCCATTACCAAGGTGAAGAGATTTTCTATTACATTAACATCGCTGTCTGTGCAAAAACTGACCGAAGGGAAACTGACAAGCCCTGACACTGAAGCGGGTTCCCTGCCTTTGTTTCTTGGTTACGTTTCCCCGTGTTTCCAGTGGTCTTCTCTTGGCACCTAGGATATTTTCCAGTTCTTTAATAACTGCTTAGCAACATGATTTGAAGAAATATCAAGCACTTTAATCTCATGTTACTTACAAAATGACTAACTAGACTTAATAAGAGAAAACCATACAATGAACTCGACAGCCAATTATCAATAATTGCTGGGTTGTGGGAGCCACTGTGTCCCTGCAGGTGCCTGGAGGCTGGTCTTTGTGTGTAATTAGAAGGTGTTCTTGTTTCCTGTTTTATGTTATCTTAAGTACTTGCTCAGTCCTTTAAAGTCCAGACCCCAGCTGATACTTACAAGTGTTTTCCAGCCATCGTGACATGACATGAGGTCTCCTTCAAGTCCTTGTCAGGTGCCCACCAGGCGGCAGGGCAGGCTCTACCTGTGCTGGGTGTGGAGATGCTATGCCAAGGGTGAAGGTGAGCAGGGAGCCTCCTCTAGGGGCTGTGGGCTAGTGTCAAAAGACCTTGGACTTCATAGAGACAAAAAATAGAGAAATCTTAGCGCTGCCCCAGGAGCAGTGCTGCTACCATTCCCAGTTTGCTTGGGGAGGCTCACACTTTGGTGTTTGCTCCATGTTCACTAGCATAAGTTTTGTTTTGTTTTCAACCTTAGTTAGCTGATGGAGGATAAAAGCAAAAGTCAAGACTGTTTATCTGCACATGTCCTCAGGAAACCCTGAAAGACAGGAGCAGGGAACCAGCTCCATGTTTGTGTTGGGCACAGAGAGAGAGAATAGGATAAAGCCAGGTGGGTGGTTCGGATCCCAGTTCACATTTTAGGATTTCTGATGAGCTTTGCAATCACTTAGGCCCTGGAAAACATCAAGTCAACGATACTACATTCAACTTTCCTAACTTCGTTCTTTTAAGAAATCTCTCCACGTTGCAACTAGAGATAAGCCAGGGTTTTAGGTGTGATAGCATGCAAAACAAGCAGGTTGGGGACCACTGAAATGCCAGCAGTGTTTCTGTGGATGATTCTGTGGAAAACTGAAATCACTCTAAATTACCAGCATTGCCACTGGAGGATGGAAAGGGTGGTTTATTCCAGCAGTGTTGGGTTAATGCCTGTTATGTTTCACAGATTTGGAATTCAGTCTATAAATTAGAAAAATTAACATCTTCTATGCAAATGCAGTACTGTTTTTTTAAGCCTTGGTTAATTTATTCAAGTTCAAACCCTCAAGTGTGACAG
The DNA here is from genome assembly GCA_917880005.1 of Nanger dama. Lineage (NCBI taxonomy): Eukaryota > Metazoa > Chordata > Mammalia > Artiodactyla > Bovidae > Nanger > Nanger dama. The sequence goes on from CAKJTW010000075.1 coordinate 5,491,846, forward strand.
TAAAACTTTTCCCTGCCAGATGGTTTATTTCCTATTATTGCATGTGAATTTGCACACAGGTGAGCCCTCTTTTGCCTCTCAGAGTTTAGGAGCTTTGGGTACCATCGATAGAGATATCCCAGCATGGCGCTGCCAAGCCATAATCATGACCATTTCTGCCTTCTTGTTTTCAGAAATGTTTCCCTTTTGCTTCTGCTGTCATAACTGAAACCATCGGCTGGCTCTCTCCCTGGTACATGAACATCAAGGTTTCCCCAGACAGACATGCCTCTCATGCTGTTTCCCGCTCAGCTTTCATCTGAGTTCCCTGCCTTGGTTCATGGGATCAGCCCTGCTGGCTGAGGGATCCAGGTCTCTGACTTAACTACTCTAGACTCTCTAGTCCGTGGCTGACACCTGGACAGGCCTGGCTGTTGTGCTGCTCTGTGTATCTTACTTTCTGGGTCTGCGTGATGTGAACTGCCGCTGTTTCAGTGGTCCTCAGCTTGCTTGTTTTGCATGTTTTCACACATGAAACCCTGGATTTTCTCCAGTTTTTGCATCTCTGTTTTCCTTGTTGTCCTTTCAAGAAAGTTTGCTTTGAGCTAATCTTTGCATCCATGATAGCCGTAATGTTTTCCAATCTCAGAGCGATTTTGTGAATCTATCTAAAATACGACACAAATGTCTAAATGAAATATGAAAACAAATGTGTTTTAAATTAAATGTGTGAAAAAAACACAGAATGGTCTGTCAACTTCTCCTAAACTCTTTAAAAATATCTTTCAGCATCAGGGGAGTAAAATTTAAGGTAGAAAGTTTCAGGATTCAAGATTTAAAATATTATTTTGAAGTATTTTTCTAGTTTTTCTCTTCTTTCTATTGACTTCTTTCAATCTTTGGTCTGATTTTATTTATTTATTTATTTTTTTGGTCTGATTTTAAACCTCTGGTTTTTCATTGTTTTACTTCTGCTTCTTCCACTATGACACTTTTCTTTCTCTTTCTACATGAATTTGTTATGGATTTTTCTGATTACATTTGTGCTCTTTTAATTCACTGAATGGTCATCAAAAAAATATAGCCAGACAATTTTCCTAGAAATATAAGTTTTTGTGTAGAAGAAATGTTAGGATAAATTAACAGCAATTCTAAGTCTCAATGAATATGATAATCAGAGTCAATTACTGACTAGAGTTTACTATTCACACAGAATGCCCAACACCCTCACACAGATAGGATAGATCATCCTTACTCACATCTTCCAGGGACGCCCCATCACACTAAATAGGGCTGCAAACTCAGCAGTGACTTATCCCTACACATACATATACATATATTTATCCATATACACTTATAATTACATATATAGTATATAATTACATATATATACACACTATATGTGTATATGCATAGATTTATACATATACACATATAATTACATATATAATATATAATTACATATATAATATATAATTACATATATATATACACACTATATGTGTATATGCATATATTTATCCATATACACATATAATTACATATATATAATCCCAAACACTCGCATTGCTTAGCATCCACTTGGTAATCCAGCTATCAACATCTGGCAGATCACTTTTTTTTCTTTCTTTTTTCTCTTGGAGAAAAGTCCACATCAGTCTCATTATATTTTTTGCTGTAGACGCTTGAGGTGTCTTGGAAGCACCTCTTTCAGGGCAGGAGCAGGGGGTGACCTGGTGAAGGGAAACTTTGCCTCTGACCCTCCCCAGTGTGTCCATACTTGGATTCTTTTCCCTCCACTGAGCTGCTGGAAACTTCTCCACTGGACTCCCAGATTTCCACAAAGGGGTGCTCATCTGCAGGTGGTTGTCAGACTAGGTATTCTTCCAGGGAAAGATGGTAGAAGCTCCTTTTCTGCCATCGTTACAGAGTCACCCAGCCTACTGGCTCATGAGGCAGGCTCTGCTTTCTGAGGGGAGAGTGGGACACCAGAGCTAGGACTATGTGGAGCTGTATTCCATGGGCCTCTTCAAGTTGCTCGGTGCATGCTGATACATTCCTGTTTACGGCATTTGGACCTAATCTAAGCAGAAGTGGGACACATTCTTATTTGCTTTCATTACCATATAAGGCATAGGTCAGACTTCCCAAGTGGTGCTAGTGGTAAAGGACCTGCCTACCAGTGCAGGAGGTATGAGAGACATGGGTCCAATTCATGGGTCCAGAAGATCCCCTGGAGGAGGCCATGACAACCCACTCCAGTATTCTTTCCTGGACAATCCCAAGGACAAAGGAGCCTGATGGGCCACAGTCCATGGGGTCGCAAAGAGTTGAACACGACTAAGTGACCTGAAGACAGCGGCACACACGCACATAAGGCATAGTCATTCTCATCAGCACTGTTAGGTGGCTGCCGTGCATTGGGTGGCGGGGCCCTGATCTCCTCTTACATGCTCTTAACTCCCCAGTCACTGGGGGTATGGAGATCATCAACCTAAGATTAGAGAGAAACAAATAAGATTGCTGGGAGAACTATCAATAACCTCAGATACGCAGATGACACCACCTCATGGCAGAAAGGGAACAGGAACTAAAAAGCCTCTTGATGAAAGTGAAAGAGGAGAGTGAAAAAGTTGGCTTAAAGCTCAACATTCAGAAAACAAAGATCATGGCATCTGGTCCCATCACTTCATGGAAAATAGATGGGGAAACAGTGGAAACAGTGTCAGACTTTATTTTGGGGGCTCCAAAATCACTGTAGATGGTGACTGCAGCCGTGAAATTAAAAGACGCTTACTCTTGGGGAAAAAGTTATGACCAACCTAGATAGCGTATTAAAAAGCAGAGGCACTACTTTGCCAACAAAGGTCCATCTAGTCAAGGCCATGGTTTTTTCAGTGGTCATGTATGGATGTGAGAGTTGGACTGTGAAGAAAGCTGAGCACCGAAGAATTGATGCTTTTGAACTGTGGTGTTGGAGAAGACTCTTGAGAGTCCCTTGGACTGCAAGGAGATCCAACTAGTCCATTCTGAAGGAGATCAGCCCTGGGATTTCTTTGGAGGAAATGATGCTGAAGCTGAAACTCCAGTACTTTGGCCACCTTATACGAAGAGTTTACTCACTGGAAAAGACTGATGCTGGGAGGGATTGAGGGCAGGAGGAGAAGGGGACAACCGAGGATGAGATGGCTGGATGGCATCACCGACTCAATGGATGTGAGTCTGAGTGAACTCCGGGAGATGGTGATGGACAGGGAGGCCTGGCGTGCTGCGATTCATGGGTCACAAAGAGTCGAACATGACTGAGCGACTGAACTGAACGGAACTGAATGAAGCTTAGAGAACTTGAACAACTAGAGTGTTACTCATAGACAGCAAGTGAGTGGCCTGAATTCAAACCTAGATCTCCTTTACTACAAAGTAAACATTTCCTTTCAAATACTATGTTTATAGTTTGTCTTTCCAGCTATGAATGTGACATGTGTCTTCTCCTATTTCATGGAAAGCTAACACTCTGCTTCAGTAAAAGTTTAAGCCAAGGAAGGAGAAAGAACTCACCTGGGTTAATAATAGCTGCTGTTGTTGTTGTTCAGTCTCTCCGTTGTGTCCGACTTTGCGACCCCATGGACTGCAGCCCCCACGTCTCCTTTGCCCATGGGCTTCTCCAGGCGAGAATATGGGAGCGGGTTGCCATATCCTTCTCCAGATGGTGATCAAATATTCTCCGCTGTATATCTAAACATCTGGCCGTGAGTTGCTGTGGGTGGCAGTGTGGGCTCCAGACATTGTGAGGCCACCTCTCAGCTACCTGGCTCAGTCCTCACAGGAGAAGAAACCAACTGCCCTCCTGGTCAAGCCACTGGTTCGTGGCATTTTTAAATAACCATGCACTCTCCTAATCAATATAGAAAGGAGAGTTATGCATATACAGAGTCGCCTCAAAGATGCCCACCCCTGGATGATCTAAAGGTCCTCTAAAAATCAAGCCTAAGTGAATGCAAGTGTCATCTTTACTCTTATTGTTTTAACCAGGAGGAGAGGAAGTTAATTTCCAATTGATCAAAGCATCACCATGTGAAGAAGATGTGAAAGTGTGTAGAGAGCGCGTGTGCCGGGCTTGAGTTTGGGGTACACAGAAAGATGGCAAATAAATTTTGCATATTTTATTATTTAGCCTCGGGTAAGTTCTGTAAATAGATAACATTTTTCCATTCAGTAAACTGAACCGTCATGGTAAGCAGAGTGTTACAGAGAGTTTTTTTATATGCACTGACTGAAACATTCTGGAAATTATTTAAATAATTTAAATCCAACTGTGTTTGCACTGATGCTTTCCGTTCAGTCTTATATAACCACCTGTTCAAGTCTCCACCTGAGCATATCCCCATGTGTGTGCAAGTGGGGAAAGGCCTTGTCTTCATCTTGTCAACCTCATGACAAATGAATCATTCTGAGAGAAGTAGTATTTCTATGGGCAGCAGCATGCATCTGCCCCCCTGGTTTGGTTATAAAGATGAGGCTTAATCAACAGGAAGTGGTGCTGCTGTCAGCATAATTAACAAGAGTGGTTTCAGCTAACTCTGGAGTGTTAGATTTAATTACACGAAGGCCAACCCTTCAAGCAGAGGCCAGGTCTGAGACCTGGGGCCAGTAGGCGGCACTCTGGGGGCATTTGGGAATGTCCACTCCTCTCCCACTACTCATGGCCTGGGACGACAGACTGGCACTGTTCCTTGGGTCACACCTGTAATAATGGTAGAAACAGGTTTTCTGAGGCCAGGACTTTTCCATGTTGTATAGCTCATCTCCGAACTGGTTACGGGGATTCCAAGTTGATCAAGAATTAGGGGGTGGGAGGGTGGGCCGTCACATTTACACACGGTGATTCTGTAAACATCAAAGCTAATTTTACCATTATCCACCCAAGCTTCTTATGTTTTGCTTTTCTCATCCATATTTTAAATGATGAGGTTTTTTTAAGAATCATATTTTAAGAAATTAATTTAAACAAAGGCTTTATTTTTTCCCTTAGAAGACATACTAATAATGCAATGTCTGAAAAAGCTCACTGAAATAGGGGAGAGGAAAAGGTGTTGACACTAGTCATTTTGAAAATAGGCATAGCTTGTAATATTAAAGGCAAAATAAACTGTACTCTAGGTGATAAAGTTGGTCCCTACAGAGATATGTGTTAACAACTCCTGTGTGACTGTTCCTATACAACCAGGCAGGTGAATGGTGGGTCCCTGGTAAGTGGGGATCTACAGGAAAACAAGGGAAGAGATTGAATAGTGGGTCCCTGGTGAATGGAGATCTACAGGAAAACAAGGGAAGAGATTAGGATGGTCCCTATGTTCATGCATTAGAGGCAGGAACATCACTGAGAGCTCATATGTGATTTAACAAAGATACAGATGGTTGCACATGGAAACCTTTATAAACACCTGTGCGCTAACCTGAGTTATCGTATGCACATGTGTTCCCTTCTCTGTCAGCTTAGAGGGCCTGAGAAAATGATAAATAAATAGATGGGGAGAATAGATACACCCGCTGTGCAGAGCAATTCCAAGTGATTCATGTGGGTTCTCTGCTCTCAGGACAACCTGTGCTGTTGAGAGTGACTGGGCTCCAGAGTGCAGTGTGGAATACAGGACAAAAAAAGATAAGTCAGTAATATTTATCTTTGTCTGACTTTCTTGAGATATAGTTAACAAATAAAAATATAAGATACTTAAAATGTACATTGTGATGATTTGATGTATTCACAAATAAATAAATTGTGAAAGGAAAAAAAAAAAGAGGAACCGACAACAGGGAGATCTGACCAACATCTGTCATCCTGACCCACAGTCAGCCTCAGCAGCATGTGGACGTGTGGACGGAGTGATTCTCTGATGCGAGGTGGTCAAGTGGCATTTATCTCTGGGCGTCCTCTCCAAAACCCACAACCCCACCACCATCATGAGACAAACATCAGAGTAATCCCAATGCAATAACATTCTACAAATGATCAGTAATCCTCGAGACTGCCCAAGTCTTTAAAGAAAGGAAAGTCGGAGAGATGGTCACAGGCAGGGGGAGTATAGGGAGACGGTGCTTAAACCGCATGTGTCATCTGGGATGGGATACTGGAAACTGTACAGGACGAGGGGGAAACCAAGAGGATCTGAAAGAAGTAGGGGCTGATTAACAGTAATGCAACAGCACCGGTTCATTGCTTGTAACAGTGTTACGTGCCACGTGCCACACGAATGCAGGCGTCCATAAACGTACTGACGCAAGGGTGCTCAGGGAGCCTCTGAGCCATTTCTACAATGTCTCTGTAAAACTGAAACCATTCTAACATAGCAGTTATACAGAAAACATTCCCAGAAATTTTTAAACACATAAATTAGTATGATTTTTACTCCAGTTTTGGCATTTATAATCATTGAAAATGGTGTTATGATAGCTATGGAATTTATGCCACTGATGCTGAAGCTGAAGCTCCAATACTTTGGCCACCTGATGCAAAGAGCCAACTCATTGCAAAAACCCTGATGCTGGGAAAGACTGAAGGCAGGAGAAGGGGGCAAGAGAGGATGAGATGGTTGGTTGGCATCACTGACCCAGTGAACATGAATCTGAGCAAACTCTGGGAAATGATGAAGGACAGGTGTGCTGCAGTCCGTGGGGTCACATAGAATTGGACACAACTTAGTGACTGAAAAAAAACAATATGAAATTTATGCTAACTAGTAATTAAGTTGTTTTGAATATCATACTAATTCTTTTTCTTAAAAAATACTTGATATTATTACCAGATATTTTCGTTAAGGCTAATAGAAAATTAAGGGGAAAAGGAAGATGTGTTAAAATGGTTGAGAAAGTGTTAAGAAGGCACAGATATACTCCCTGCTGAACTATGAGTTTAAGTTTAGATAGTGGTTAAATGCCCCTATGCCTATTTCTCTGGCTGCACTTAGAAGCAGGAAATTGGTTCTGGAGACACTGTGTTTTTATGTAATCAATAAATACTGAAATGTTGCTACTTTTAAAGATAAGAAATGGCAATAAGTAAATATTTGCAGCTCTTTCAAATACAATCTTCAAGAGAAATTTTGAAAAATAATAATTGAATTATTGACAAAATTTTCATGGACAAAATACGTAATTCATGTCATCATTTATGATTTCATCAAATTGCCCTTTTATTTGCTAACAATTTATTCTTACGTAACTTTACTAATATCAACCTCTTTATGCTTCCCAGTCAAACCAAACCAAGCTCACAGTCCACAAGACTTATATTTATGGAAAAAATATATTATGTGGCATGTTCAATTCTACTGAAAATGGTCCATCTTTTTTCTTTCAAAGGCAACAGTGATAATCCAGTGGCAATGTACTCTATTCCACTCACACATACTTATGAGGTGCTCATCAATCTCACACAACAGAAAATGACAAAGAGGACTAGAGAGTTTACTGTTCCAAAGGTAGAGAGGAGCAGTAATTTGAATTGTATCAAGTCTTCTGTTTTGGAACGCACCATGCATTTTACTGTGAAGTCTCATTTACCTAAAAGATTATATTTTAACTCCACATTTTTTATACTGACTGGGTGTCAATTTTCTATGATGACTCTTAGTTTTAAGTTTATCATATACTTAAAGGAAAACTCTCTAAAGTATTTAAAATGAAACAAGACAAGATTTCTGAGCATTTAAGTCTATGCCTATCATTTAGATATTACAGTGACTACTAGAGGAATCTGTATTGGATATTTCATACATCAATTTATCTTATTATTTTCTGATAAATAGCTTGCTTTCTTACTTCACACTGTTTGTGAATCAAATGTTAAGTTCCACAGACAATTATTCATGCATGTAGCTTTTTAATTGAAAAGAGAAAGACTTGTCAAACTTTTTTATCAAGAGACAACCACATGATAGGCAACTTGTAATTATTCCTGTTGAAGTCTCCTCCCCAGAAGACCCTGGTTAAATTCCTGGGTTGGGAAGATCCACTGGAGAATGGATAGGCTACCCACTCCAGTAGTTTTGAGCTTCCCTGTGGCTCAGCTGGTAAAGAATCTGTCTGCAGTGTGGGAGAACTGGGTTCTATTCCTGGATTGGGAAGATTCCCTGGTGAAGAGAAAGGCTACCCACTCTAGTATTCTGGCCTGGAGAATTCCATGGCCTGTATAGTCCGTGGGGTCACATAGTCAGACATGACTGAGAGACTTTCACTTCACTTCACTTCCCCCGTTGCAAAGTATGGTTCAGAGTGGACAGTGGGGATGAGCCCCCTGGAGAGAGGGCCTCAGGTTGCCCTGGATCCCATCGGGTGCTGAACAGAGGGAGAGGGACCTGGACGTGTACATCCTCACCCCACCGTGGCAGGGGTTCACACTTCACAGGAGCCAAGGGAGATGGTCCATCACCTCCTCCTGTCTCATCCTTCCGTCCTCTCAGGGACTGTGGACACAGGTTCCCGACAGGACCCGATGCCTCCTCTCTCGTACTGGTTTGCAGTCTCCTCTGACACTTGGTGCTGTGCTTGACGGCCTCTCTCTGTCTTTTCAGACGACATCCTGTGGGTGCCGTAGCACATGGATTTCCCGGACCGCCTGTGAGGAGGTAGGTCGCACAACTTTCTGCTTTTCAGTTAGAGGGCTGGGGTGGGCACTGGCCCTCCTTCATGTCTGTGGAGCCTGGCATGCAGCAGAGGGGTGGGTGAGGGCCCTCATCGAGTCCAGAGCACAACCTGTCTCAGTGAGACTCAAAGGCATGGAGGGTCTGTGAAGCCTTGGGCTTCTTCCTGCAAGAAGGGAGCATGTTTCCTTGGGTCGAGTTGTCCTCCTCCCTAAACTGTGCTGACGGCTTCAGGTAGTGGAAGCTTTGAAACTAATTCTTTTCACATAAATGGTTATAAATTAGAAGAAGTCTAAGGTCCCTTTTTGGTAACCCACTCCAATACTCTTGCCTGGAAAATCCCATGGGCAGAGGAGCCTGGTAGACTGCAGTCCATGGGGTCGCTAAGAGTCGGACACGACTTCACTTTCACTTTCACTTTTCACTTTCATGCATTGGAGAAGGAAATGGCAACCCACTCCAGTGTTCTTGCCTGGAGGATCCCAGGGACGGGAGAGCCTGGTGGGCTGCTGTCTATGGGGTCACACAGAGTCGAACACGACTGAAGCGACTTAGCAGCAGTAGCGGCAGCAAGGTCTCTTTTAGCACTAAAATCCTCCAATTTTATGATTCCACTATTCTTTCACTGTTTCAGTGTTGTTTAACTATTAATATTGGTGATTCTGACTCTGTGGAGCTGTCGTCATGTTCTGTGTGAGCTAAAGTGATGCATTGCTCTGTCAAGGGTGTTAAAGGCCACTCAAGTGTGCAGTCAACAGTGCGTGAACCTGGGCCCTCAGAGAAGGCAATGACTCTATTTTAGGAAGAAAGATTATCTTTTCATGTGACATTCAAGGCATTGTCTTTGCGCTTTTCGGGCAAAAGGCAAATATTCCTATGTTAAAATATGTCATATTTGCTTAGGTATAAATAAGCAAAGAAAACACCTTTCAGTTCATAGTTTTTTAAAAAGGTAAATTATTTTTTATTTTAAATTAATTATTTATTTTAATTGGAAGATAATTATTTTACAGTATTGTGGTATTTTACATCAACATGAATCAGTGACAGGTGTGCATGTGTCCCCTGTGCTTTTTTTTTTTTTTAATGTTTTAAAAGAAGGTAAATTATTGTTCTAGAAGCTTAAACTTAGATGCATAAATTTTAATCCTGTGTCATTTCCAGTTGTAAATATAGTACATGGTATCATACACCATGGGTTTTCCAAGTGGCTCAGTGGTTAAAAAAAATCCACCTGAATCCACCTGCCACACAGGATACTCAGGTTCGATCCCTGAGTTGGGAAGATCCCCTAGAGGAGGGCATGACAACCCACTCCAGTATTCTTGCCTGGAGAATCCCCATGGACAGAGGAGCCTGGAGGACTATAGTCCATGAGGTCACAAAGAGTAGGATCTGACTTAGCAACTAACTGAACAACAAGGTATTCTTAATTTTGAATGAGCGTAGTAAACCTGCCATTTCCATTGAAGTGTTATTTTAGTTCTGGGTGGTGAAGCCCTCATCAGTCTGAACATGTGTTGTATGAATGAGACAGCCACGAAACACTTCGGAGACTCCATGGTAGAGACTGGACAGGGGGCAGTGTTTCTAGCTCACAATTCACCTGGACTTGAGATGACAGAATATTGATTACTAGATGGTTTCCAACACAAAAGGTTTTGATTCACTGATTTGAAGCAGATATCAAATTCCCTTAGGTTTCGGCTATATGTTACACCAGTGATACCTTTGAGGTTTCTCTCACCCTTGCTTCTACAGTCAACATTCTTGCCCTTTGGCACTGATCCCTTGAGGGTGCCGCCATTCTGACGCCCCCAGAGTGGGGCAGCTTCTTAGAGCTATCAGAGCAGTTCCCGTGTGTCTCCCACCTGCTGCCTGGACTGGCAGGGATACAGGATGATATGATGCTCTGAGGATGAGCAAATCACCTTGAAGATGGGCCAAAATTAGAGCTTGCCAGAAATTCGGTCTTAGAACATGTCCATGGACTGGCACGTAAAGACACTCTAGCCTATCTCTCACTCTACAGAGAAGCAGATTGAGAAATTTTATGAAATGCTGAAAAATGCAGCTAAAGACCCTCATGCTGGGAAAGACTGAAGGCAAAAAGAGAAGAGGGCAGCAGAGAGTGAGATTGTTAGATAGCATCACTGACTCAATGGACATGAACTTGAGCAAACTCCGGGGCATAGTGAAGAACAGGAAGCCTGGCATGCTGCTGTTCATAGGGTCACAAAGAGTCAGACATGACTGAGTGACTGAACAGCAACATGAAGCGCTGAGTTCCATTTAAGGAATTTGGCAAAAGCGAAACCATAATGTGCCACTTAGAAAGTCTAAGTTTCGGCCTCTTTATAAAGTCCTACATCGCTGAAAATTATATCAAAGATGTATTAAAGTAAACTTATTTTCTCTTGACTGCGAATAAACTACTAACAATGAAATTTTGATATTCATGCCCACAGAGAGATATACTTAGAATATTACCCTACAAATGCCATGATCTCTCTTCTTTGTGAAGAAATAGAAATATGGCTAGATAAATTTCACATAGGCATCTTAATTATCTAAAACAGACTGTTTTTGAAAAGGAGGGCTATTTATTGCTTAAAAATTCTTCTCTTAAGAAGAAAAAGTTGCAATTATTTTTAAGGAATTGACATTCAATAATCTGAAAAGAAGCAAAAATTAAGAGAGAATACAATGAGGACAAATGCAAAACCTACAATGCAGAAGAAGCAGTATATGCACAGCCAGGCTTGATTAGTACTTCTTTGCCTTAAAAGTGTCATCAAAATGTGCAGCACTTGGTCCCCATTCCACTTTCAGTCCAAGCTTTCCTCACAGTTCACTTTCACATCAGTCCTCCCTAAGATATCATAGGTATTGATGTGAAAAGACATGCTTCTTTATAACATATAATAATTCCTGACCACATATAATTTGATTGGTCTCTAATATAATCAATATAATCTGTGACTGATTCAATCGATAAATATTGAAAGAAACTCTACTATGAGTAAAAGACTATACTCAATCCTATAGATTAATAATCCTTAAAAATGAAAAGAGTAATCAGTTCAGTTCAGTCGCTCAGTCATGTCCGACTCTTTGCGACCCCATGAATCGCAGCATGCCAGGCCTCCCTCTCTATCACCATCTCCCAGAGTTCACTCAGACTCACGTCCATCGAGTCCGTGAAAGAGTAATAACTTGCTAAAATTTTCTAGAGATAATAGTATATACTGAAGTCAAATTATGTGATGGAGCTAAATTTTTTTTTTTTTAAACATTTTAAATCTTTTTTTTTTTTTCCTGTATTGAACATAGACTGGTGCTTCACTCTTACAAGATAGTATACATGTTTCAATGCCATTCTCCCAAATCATCCCACCCTCTCCCTCTCCCTCAGAGTCCAAAGATCCGTTCTATACCCCTGAGTCTCTTTTGTTGTCTCACATAGAGGGTCATCATTACTCTCTTTCTAAATTCCATATATATGTGTCAGTATACTGTATTGGTGTTTTTCTTTCTGGCTTACTTCACTCTGTATAATCGGCTCCAGTTTCATCCATCTCATTAGAACTGAGTCAAATTTATTCTTTTTAAGGGCTGAGTAGTACTCCATTGTGTATATGTACCACAGCTTTCTTATCCATTCATCTGCTGATGGACATCTAGGTTGCTTCATGTCCTGGCTATTATAAACAGTGCTTCAGTGAACATTGGGGTACATGTGTCTCTTTCAATTCTGGTTTCCTTGGTGTGTATGCCCAGCAGTGGGATTGCTGGATCATAAGGCAGTTCTATTTGCAATTTTTAAGGAATCTGCACACTGTTTTCCATAGTGGCTGTACTAGTTTGCATTCCCACCAGCAGTGTAAGGGGATTCCCTTTTCTCCACATCCTCTCCAGCATTTTTTGCTTGTAGACTTTTGGATCGCAGCCATTCTGATTGGTGTGAAATGGTACCTCATTGTGCTCTTGATTTGCATTTCTCTGATAATAAGTGATGTTGAGCATCTTTTCATGTGTTTGTTAGCCATCCGTATGTCTCTTTGGAGAAATGCCTATTAGTTCTTTGGCCCATTTTTTTATTGGTTCGTTTATTTTCCTGGAGTTGAGCTGCATAAGTTGCTTGTATATCTTTGAGATTAGTTGTTTGTCAGTTGTTTCATTTGCTATTGTTTTCTCCCATTCAGAAGGCTGTCTTTTCACCTTGCTTATAGTTTCCTTTGTTGTGCAGAAGCTTTTAATTTTAATTAGATCCCATTTGTTTATTTTTGCTTTTATTTCCAGTATACTGGGAGGTGGATCATAGAGGATCCTGCTGTGATTTATGTCCGAGAGTGTTTTGCCTATGTTTTCCTCTAGGAGTTTTATAGTTTCTGGTCTTACATTTAGATCTTTAATCCATTTTGAGTTTATTTTTGTGTATGGTGTTAGACAGAGGTCTAGTTTCATTCTTTTACAAGTGGTTGACCAGTTTTCCCAGCACCACCTGTTAAAGAGACTGTCTTTATTCCATTGTATATTCTTGCCTCCTTTGTCAAAGATAAGGTGTCCATAGGCATGTGGGTTTATCTCAGGGCTTTCTATTTTTTCCATTGATCTATATTTCTGTCTTTGTGCCAGTACCATACTGTCTTAATGACTGTGGCTTTGTAGTAGAGCCTGAAGTCAGGCAAGTTGATTCCTCCAGTTCCATTTTTCTTTCTCAAGATTGTTTTGGCTATTTGAGGTTTTTTGTATTTCCATACAAATCTTGAGATGATTTGATCTAGTTCTGTGAAAAATACTGCTGGTAGCTTGATAGGAATTGCATTGAATCTGTAGATTACTTTGGGTAGTATACTCATTTTCACTATATTGACTCTTCCAACCCATGAGCATGGTATATTTCTCCATCTATTAGTGTCCTCTTTGATTTCTTTCATCAGTGTTTTATAGTTTTCGATATATAGGTCTTTAGTTTCTTTAGGTAGGTATATCCCTAAGTATTTTATTCTTTTCGTTGCAATGGTGAATGGGATTGTTTCCTTGACTTCTTTTTCTACTTTCTCAGTATTAGTGTATAGGAATGCAAGGGATTTCTGAGTGTTGATTTTATATCCTGCAACTTTACTATATTCGTTGATTAGCTCTAGTAGTTTTCTGGTCGAGTCTTTAGGATTTTCTATGTAGAGGATCATGTCGTCTGCAAACAGTGAGAGTTTTGCTTCTTCTTTTCCAATTTGGATTCCTTTTATTTCTTTTTCTGCTCTGATTGCTGTGGCCAAAACTTCCAGTATGATATTGAATAGTAGTGGTGAAAGTGGACACCCTTGTCTTGTTCCTGACTTTAGGGGAAATGGTTTCAATTTTTCACCATTGAGGATAATGTTAGCTGTGGGTTTGTCATATATAGCTTTTATTATGTTGAGGTACGTTCCTTCTATTCCTGCTTTCTGGAGTGTTTTTATCATAAACGGATGTTGAATTTTGTCAAAGGCTTTTTCTGCAAATGTTATGATATCATTTAGGCATGTGACGCCTAAATAAAACACTGACTGACTCTTGGGTGAATGTTGTTATCTGACGAAGGCCCTGAGTTCCAAGAAGTAAGGAATTGCCTTTGGATTGGATCACAGCCTTGTCTAACTCAATGAAACTATGAGCCATGCCGTGTAGGGCCACCCAAGATGGACGAGTCATAGTGCAGATTTCTGACAAAATGTGGCCCACTGGAGAAGGGAATGGCAAACAACCTCAATATTTTTGCCTTGAGAACCCCATGAACAGTATGAAAAAGCAAAAAGATATGACATTGAAAGATGAACTCCCCTGCTTGGTAGGTGCCAAATATGCTACTAGAGATAAGTGGAGAAATAACTCCCAAAAGAATGAAGAGATGGAAAAGCAAAAACAATGCCCAGTTGTGGATGTGACTGGTGATGGAAGTAAAGTCCAATGCTGTAAAGAACAATGTTGCATAGGAACCTGGAATGTTAGGTCCATGAGTCAAAGCAAATTGGAAGTGGTCAAACCAAAGATGGCAAGAGTGAACATCGATATTTTAGGAATCAGTGAACTACAGTGGACTGAAATGGGTGAATTTAACTGAGATGACCATTATATCTCCTACTGTGGGCAAGAACCCCTTAGAAGAAATGGAGTAGCCCTCATAGTCAACAAAGGCCTTTGGATGGAAGCACCTCTGAAGGCTTCAAGGAGCTGCACTTCTTGTATAAGAGCTTGGAAAATGGCTGGAAGTTAGCAGAGGAGGAGCCTGGTCAGACACACTGCAGCGGGGAACGGAGGGCATGAAATGAGGCTAGAAGCGTCTTGTGTGGACGACACTTAGTATCACCAGTTCTGCTACCACAGATGGAGCCACACAAGGGGTCACTTGTCACTCACAACTGCAGCCTTAAGGAACAGGTAACTTACACTCAGCAACCAACACAGAGAAATAGAAGGACTCCTGAAAGACTACTGACCATGCATGTGGGGGTCTCCACATGGCTTTGTGCAGTTTCTCTATCATCTTGCAAATACTACCTTTCAGGGTGAAAGGAACATAGATATTAAAGTTTAATGAAAACACAATTTGTGTTCTTTCAGGGCCTAAAACCTAAACTAAACAGGTTTTCTCTTTCACGTAGGAAGTCAGTGACAGTCTACTTTTTGAATTTCCCAAAGTACTTGATTTATGCTAAGCGCACATTCTTAATAAGTTTACATGTGAGGTATGTTTTTAGAACAAAGAGTAAATCAATGTAAATTCATGAACACACTTCATTGATTTACAGAAAAGAAATAAATGACTAGATGCTTAAAAGCATTGCCTTTTGAGTAACGAAGAGGCATTGCTCTTTAGTATTCCTCTAAGGAAACAGACTTCAGTGTGGGGTTTGCAAAATCCAGTGCAAGGTAGGATCGCCCATCAGGGATAGGAAAGCAGCCTTTGAAAACGTGTTATTTTTCAGATTTTATAATCACATACTGTGCTTGTAGGTTATATGCAGCACGTGCATGTCCTCATGCATGTGTGACCCAACCAGGGCTTAAAAAGGTTGAAGACAAGCAACTCTTACGTTAATAAAGAAAAAGAAGATGGGTGCAGGTCCTAAGTTTATGCTAAAATGTGGGACTGGTCATTACCTGGGTGAGTTTTTATTCTTGAACAACCTGGGTCCACAGATCTATAAAGACTTTGCAGCCAGGGTTGTTTTAGTTCACGCTGCGCAGGCAGCACTCTCAGGTGCTGTTTCCCATTCTCAACCCCAAGACTGCGTCAGGGATGAGGGTGTGTGGATTCAGCCCTCCCATCCCATATCAGCTGGCATCCTGAGCTCCCTCCGTAGCCTGGCTGTGGCAGGAAAGGCATCCCTCCGGCCCAGATTGGCTTCTGCCGCCACTTGCCATCACTCGGATCCAGGAAGCACCACTATTCAAGACTGAATTATTTCCAGAGCTTTGGTGAAAGACACTGATAGCCCTGCCATTGTGTACAAAAGGATAGGGAGGCATCCTTACAGAGATCTCTGCTGGATCTGTGGGATTTTTAATGTAATTTCTTGTCCATGAGCTGTATTTTCATAATAGGATATATATAGCATTTATATGGAAATATATATTTTAATATTAATTTATTGTTAGCTTTCATTATCTCTCAGTTTGTCATTTTCTCCAAGTAGAAATTTATTTGTATATATAATTATGGTACATATATTACATGCTAATAGAAGCTGCCTCATTTTTTATCTCCCATCACTCTTGTCCTCTGAGGGGCCCGGCATGGGTCTAGGTCCGCATTCTGTTTTCCAGACAACTCTCCAGTAATTAGGGGACATGCTTGAGTGGATGGAGGTGTGACCACATCAGAAATGTGATGAGAGAAACCTCCGAGCTGTGCTTTAGTTCCTTAAGCTTTCCCTGGATGATCTTCAATCTCTCTTTGATGTGAGACAATAATGTGTTTACGGGGTCTCAGGGAAAAGCCCCTCTCTCCTCCTAGAATTGAGGCAGAGCTTTATCTGTGAGTGCCAGCTAGTCCATGATTCTGCTAGGGGAATGGTGTGGAATGTTCTGCCCACTGAAAAACCATCAAACACACCCAATTAAATTCCCTGGGCTTTGATGTCATCTCCTTCTCCTGAGCATTTCAGGCAGCCTAATATCGGCCCCTGGCCAAGAGCATATTGTAAGCATGAGAGAATTTGCCTTGTGAAAAATGTACAAAACTTGTATTCTGTATTAAAGAAAATAAATTTTGCTTTTGCTGAAATATCAATACTTTTGTCTTCTAGACATATGCACTCGAGTTGAGCTCTGGGGGATTAATGGATATGATTTATGGGGGCCTAGCTGTGCGTGGCCTCAGAGGAGGGACTAGGACCATCACAACTCCTGGAAAAGCCTGTTTTTCCTTAAAAGACATTATAATACTTACAGAATAATTACAGACCAATTTAACCACATATAATAAAGGGCATAATAGTGTGTATCCCACATGGAATAAAACAGTTTACAAAAAATTCTCTCTAGAAGCCACAGTGTCTCAGTATATTCTCATCAATGTTGTGAACATTCTCTTAAAGAAACAAACCCCTAATAGTCCATGTGTAATTTATATTCCAAGAGAAAGTCCTGTATTATTTAACTGGGATTTCATTCTACTTAACTACTAAGGATAAAAATATATTTCTATGTATTTATCCCTTTATCCAAATTAAGAACGGCTCAAGGCAGTGCTAGTGGTAAAGAACTCACTTGCCAGTGCAGGAGTCATAGGAGACGCAGGTTAGATCCCTGAGTCAGGATGATCCCCTGGGGAAGGACATCCACTCCAGTGTTCTTGTCTGGAGAATCCCATGGATAGAGAAGCCTGGTGGTTTATAGTCCATGGTGTTACAGAGTCGGACATGACTAAAGTGACTGAGCATGCAATGGAGGTGGGGTGACATGGGGATATGATGTTTTTTCAGTGTAATAAAATGGTCAGAACTTGGCTATAATGATAGCTGTGTATTGCTCCACTAAAAACATCGAACTGAACACTTTAAGGGACTGAATTTTGTTATATATACTGTGTGACCTGGATTTCAATAAAACCATTAGCAAAAAAGTTATGTAGGTTGTAAATATTAAATAAATGTTCACTATTTTTCATATATAACATATAAACTATAATCCTACCTTTCCAAATCTTCATGGGTATTTTCTGATAAGATCTCTATGAGGCCTACCTGGTATGACAATTCTAGACAATCCTGGACAGTTATTAAAAGCAGAGACATCACTTTGCTGAAAAGGTCTGTATAGTAAGAGCTATGGTTTTTCCAGTAGTCATGTATGGATGTCAAAGTTGGACCATAAAGAAGGCTAAGCACTGAAGAATTAATGCTTTCCAACTGGGGTGCTGGAGAAGACTCTTCTGAGAGTCCCTTGAGCAGCAAGGAGATCAAACCAGTCAATCCTAAAGGAAATAAAAATAACCCCTGAATATTCATTGGAAAGGACTGACGTTGAAGCTGAAGCTCCAGTACTTCGGCCACCTGATGCAAAAACCCGACTCATTGGAAAAGACCCTGATGCTGGTCAAGATTGAGGGCAGGAGGAGAACGAGGTGACAGAGGGTGATATTGTTGAATGGCATCACCAACTCAATGAACATGAATTTGAGCAAACTCTGGGAGATGGTGAAGAACAGGGTAGCCTGGTGTGCTGCAGTCCATGGGGTCGTAAAGAGTTGGACACAGCTTAGCAACTGAACAACAGCTTGGTGTGAAATGGTTATACTTTTCTCTGTACCTGTTTTGTTTCAGGCTCATCTGACTACATTTTTTCTAGCTTTCTTGATGTTTTGCTTAAAAGGCCATAAAAATATACCCTATGAATTGAGAGTAATTCTTTCTCTGTTTTGCTCTTTTTTGTTCTGAAGACAAAGACGGGCATCTGTTTGCTGCAGGATGGTAACCAGGAGCCCTTCAAAGTGCGGCTGCACCTGGCTAGGGATATCCTGATGATCCAGGAGCAGGATGTGACATGTGTCTCTGGAGAGCCTTTCTATTCCGGTGTAAGTATCTCTTCCCTCTCTTGAAGTTTTCTCATTTTTTTTTTTTGTCTTGTCGTGAATAAAAACATCTATTCACAGAAAATATGTAATATTTTTCCCATACATTCAGAGCCAGTAATTTTTGTCTACAGTGTAGTAAGCAGCATCTTTGCATATGGATTCGTACCTGGTCCAAAGACATACATGGGGGCCCATCTCCAGCCCAGGTTCTTGTCGACTCCGGGTTGCCACTGTATGGCTGGAGGGACACTTGTGTTTGTGATCTTGAGGGAGCGGGTTGTAGCTCTCCTGCCCAAAGATTAAGTGACAGTTTCCACTCTGAACTCACCTTACATCTCACTGAACCTTCAGAGGGGGTCGTCTCTGGGAAGCAGGAGGGTTTGGGTAGTGGTCCCTGAACACATGTCAAGATTCTCCCTGGGGCTTGTAGGTGGAAGATTCTGTGGACCTTGCAAGAGTCACACTGGGTGCTGTGCAGGCTCTGTGCCCTCAGCAGTGGACACAGGAACCTGATGCTGGTCCTGCCTTTGACCAGCATTAATTATCTCACAGCCCCCTGGTCAGCCTCCTCACTGAAGTACAGCTCTGGAGACAGGCTGGGGGTGTTCAATGACAAAATTTCACCTGAGTACATTTAAAGATCTCATGAGCTTTCTTCAGTGATTGATGAGGCCTTTCCTGTTGGCACAGTGGCAAAGAATCCACCTGCAGTGCAGAAGATGCAGGTTCGATCCCTAGGTCGGGAAGATCCCCTGGAGTAGGAAATGACAACCCACTCCAGTATGCTTGCCTGGAGAATTCCATGGACAGAGGAGCCTGATGGGCTACAATCCATGGGGTTGGGCAGCACTCATCTGGCAATCAGGAGGAGTTCTGTCAACTTAAGAAAATAAGAGGTTTTCAGGGGAGAAACAGTCAGAAAAAGTAAACTATTCCCAAAGAAAGGATTGTTTCTGTGAAGGTCATCCTCCTGAGTGGAGAGAAGGTCTGTGGGGGAGCCGGTCATTCTAGTGCTGACAGGGGAGTTCCAGGCTGAGTGGTTAAACCATCCTGCAGAAGCTGGAATTGCAGAGTGGTCAATGTCAAGTGCCTGGTGACCTGGGCTTAGCACATGGGATTCCATGTGAGCCGTCGGACCCTTTTCAATAGGTGAAACTGAATTGAGTGTGACAGAATACTTTTATCATAAAACTAGATGTTTCAGAGTTTATCATTCTTGTGTAATAACATCAAAGACATTGTCATGTGTGATCTTAAGAGTGTCAGCACGTGTCACACAGGCCGCTCCTGGGTACCCTGATGCCTGTAGTGGCTCAGCAGGCAGACTGTGTAGCTGATTCACAGGCTTATTTCAGACTGTTTTGTTGGGGTGAATAATGCTGAATTTGAGCTTCCACCTCACTTCTCACCAACATCCTACGGGGAGTCACGCTGGGCCCTAAATCGATAATCTCCTGCTGACTAAAGACAATGGATGCTTTGCAGACTGTTAACTGTTCTTTGTCACAAAACCATTTATATCATCCTGAATCATGGGTCTGGCTGTCAAGGCTGATTACACTGTTCCCATAGGGTCACCCTTTCTTTCTTTTAGTTAATAAAAGAGGCCCATTGCCTTTTTCTTCCTTTCTCTTTATTTTTTTGGCAAAAAAATATATTACATATATCATATACATTACATATATACACACATACACATATTTTACATATATCAAAATGGTACTTATATACACATATATTACATACATCAAAATGGTACATAGCAGTCAGTTTATCAGGTGGAAACGCGAATGCTTCAGTTAACAGAAAAAGTCACCTTCCTTGTGCTCAAAAGTGGACTATTCTGTCCCTGTACCTCCTGAGTGACCAGCCCCCTCAACCAGAGGAAGCCATGTCCATCCCTGTGATACTATCTCCTTCAACATTGCCCTGAAAGAAAATCAAATTTGGCCAAGGTCGGTTTTAAATGTTGGCAATATATTTTTAGAAGGCCAGTGAGACTAAAATCAATATGAGATGGCTGCATAATTCATCTCAGAGATGCCTGTTTCAAAGTGGTTGCCAGTAACAGACAAGAAAATCTTGGAGATTAAATTCTAAATATAGCAGAATTATCAGATATGTGGCCTCAATGTAATTAGCACCTCAGTAGCCGTCTATGGGGTCTCACAGAGTCTGACACGACTGCAGCGACTTAGCAGCAGCAGCAGAGTTCTAATGAGCATCATTAGGACTTAGAATCAACAAAACTAGGCGACTTCCTTTAGTTTTCCTTGTGGGAGAAAGTGTGCAGTTAGCAATCCCATGTGTGAAACCATCATTTCCTGAAGACGACATCAGGAGAAATTGATGTCCAGCTTTCACTGGGAGAGTCAGTGTTCACTCCATGGGGGATGGGCTGGGATGCAGGATTCAGAGGTGAGGTCCACTGTCTGTGAAATTTGATCAAGAAAGACATGGCAGTTCCCGGGGGTGGATTCTTACCAGCTCATCTGGGGTGAAAGGGGTGTGAAGCCTCAGGTTTTTTTCTTTTTCCTATCAAAGAGCCACTCACATACACACAACATACACCTTATGTATATATATATTTTCAGCCTTTAATGCCATCAGTTGTTTTGTACTACAGGTAGAGAAATTTGATGTTTAAAAATGTGTTTTTCCTCCACTTCCCACTAGAGAAGTAGACTTGTGCAAGGTTAAGATTCACTTCAGCACCTTGACAGAGACCTCCATAGAGGTCTTTCCAGGGGCAGTGATGGGGCCACCCTGTGCCTCCCAGCCAGGCTCTTGTGGGGTGGGGGTGCTGAAGCAGCTGGAACTCCTGCCTGGACCAGCAGGAACAAGGAAACCCTCACCTTAAATAAGAAAAGATAATCAACAGCTGCTAACCTTGAAATGTCACAGACGTTACAATTATAAGAGCTGGAAGGTGGCCGTCATGAAATGGTTTTTAACCCTTCTTACAACAGCATTGACACAAGTGAGAAACAAAAATAAAAAGAAAGTCTCAGCAGAAAGCAAATGGAAAATGCAGAGCTAAAAATTCAGCTGAAATAAGAGCTCAGAGGATGGGTTCAGCAGCAGAATGGAAAGGACAAAGGAAAGGATCAGTTAGCTTAAACACAGAACAATAAGAATCACCCTCTCTGAATTTAGGAGAGAAATTGATCTGAAAAACATAATGGACCCATGAGCTTGAAATTAAAAATCCAACGTTTAAGTCCCAGAAAAAAAGAAGGAAATCTGAGCTCAAACAGTGCTTGAAGAAATAATGGCTGAAAACTCCCCCAATTTTGTCAAAGACATAAACTTATACATTAAAGAAGTAGGGCAGATTTCAAAAGGATAAACCCAAGAAACTTGTGTCAAGACAGATCTTAGTCAAATTCTGAAAACTAAAGACAAAACAACTTAAAAGCAGCAAGAAAAAAACAATATTATTCTTTAGCAATAGGGGAAAAATAATTCAAATGATAGTAGATTTTCCCCCAGAAACAATGGAAACCAGAAGGAAGGGGCACAGTATTTTTCAACTACTGAAGAGAAAGAACCAGCAACCTAAATTTCTATATATGCCTAAGTAACCTTCAAGAATCTGGCAGAAGCTTACAACTCATTAGTGAAATGGCCAATAAAAATGAGCAAAGGATTTGAACAGAGATTTTTTTCAAACAAGATTTATAAATGGCCAGTAAGGAAAAAGAAATGCTTGACACCATCAGCCATCCAGGAAATGGAAATCAAGACCACAGCAAGGTCCACTTTATATCCACTAAGATGTTTATCATCAAAAAGACAGAAAAGAGCAAGTGGTCCTCAATATGCGAAGAAGCAGAGATCCTGAGACCCTGCTGGGAAGGATGTGCAATGTCTGTGGGGTGGAACAGCCGGCAGTTCCCAGTATCACTCCTTTGAGGCCACTCAAGAGAAATGAGCTCGCATGTCGACACAGAAATGTGCCCACAGATGTTCACAGTAGCATGAGTCACAGTAGCCCGATCATATAAATACCCCAGAGGTGGAGGAATGGACCATAGGTTGTGGTGTATCTATACAGAGGACTGTTAGCGGGCAGCTTAGAAAACAAAGTGTTGGTACATGCTACAATCTGGACAAACCTGAAAACATCACAGTGAGAAGCTAGACACACAGGACCACATGCTGTGTATTCTCAACGTGAAACTTCTACAACAGGTGGACACCATGGAGATATGGTGTAGATTAGCGTGCTGAGGTTAGAATGAGGGGATCAGGAGTGATGGGTTCCAGCAACATTTTGAGAAGACAAGTGCTCTTAAAGTGACTGTGATGATGGATGCATAACTGAGACAATAATAACAGCCACTAAATAATGCACTTTCAAGTGGCTGGTGTAAAGGCACATGAATTATAGCTTGTAAGAACTATTTTTAAATGTTTTTTTATTGTGGTAAAATTCACATGATATAAAAATACTATTTTAACCACATTCAACTGTAATGTTCAGCAGCACTAAGTACATTCACGTTGTTTTACAACTCTCACTGTCATCCATCTCCTGAACTTTGGGGCTTGCTGTTCTATCCCGCTGATCTGTATGTTTAGTCTTCAAAAAAAAAAAAAAAAAAAGCCACTGTGTTGTCTTGATTTCTGCAGTTTTACAGCAGGTCTGAGACAGAGATTCTAGATCCTTTGGCTCTGTCCTGTTTCAGCATCACATGACTGTTATGGGTCCATGCCACACAAAACCGAGAGCCAGCTTCCAATACCCACAGGCAGCTTGCTGGAGTTTTATTAGGATTTATCGACTCCATAGATCAAGTGGGATGAGTCAGTGTCTTGAAAATGTTGAGTCTTCTGGTCCACAAATATAAAATATTTCTCTTTACCTTCTTCATCTTTGATTTCTTTCCTCAGAGTTTATAGCTTTCCACAAAGAAAACTTTTTTGTCATTGATTAGTTGTTCAGTCGTGTCTGACTCTTTGTGACTTTATGTCTGACTCTTTGAGACCCCATATACTGTAGCCCACCAGGCTTTTCTGTCCATAGGATTCTCTAGGCAAGAATACTGGAGTGGGTTGCCATTCCCTTCTCCAGGGGATCTTCCCAACCCAGGGATCAAACCCAGGTCTCCTGCAGTGCAGGCAGACCTTTATCATTTGAGTCTCTAGGAAAACCTTTACCTGTTAGATTTGCACCACAGTATTCCCTTTTGGGGCTTCCCTGGTGGCTCAGCTGGTAAAGAATCCTGTGCAATGCAGGAGACCTGGGTTCGATCCCTCGGTTGGGAAGATCCCCTGGAGGAGGGCATGGCAACCCACTCCTGTATTCTTGCCTAGAGATTCCTCATGGATGGAGGAAACTGGCGGGCTGTAAGTCCTACTGCACAGTCCAAGAGGTCACAAAGAGTCGGACACGACTGAACAACTAAGCACACACATTCCCTTTTTAACGGGCTGCTATAAATGGTATTGTGATTTTAATCTCAAGTTTCTGTTCTCACGGCTGATACACAGGAAAGCAGTCAAACTTTGTGTATTAATTCTGTCTTCTGTGGCTTTGCTGTAATTACTTTTAGTTCCATGGGATTCTTGTTGATTCTTTGGCATTTTCTACATAGACAGAGAACAAAGACAATTTTCTTTTTCCCCCTCTAATCCACAGGCTTTTCATTCCCATCACTGCTGTGTTGTGCTGCCTGTAACTTTCTGCACGAAGTTGAAGAATAGTGGTGAGGGTCGTGTCTGCCTTGTTCCCCATCTCAGGGGAGAATGGTGTTTCTAAGTACTCTTTCCCTTTGTCACAGCACACCCAGATTTTTCAGCATCTTTGTTTCTTTCATCTTATTTTTCCACCTTATCTCAGGGCTGAGTAACGGAAAAGACAGTAGAATCTGAGACATTTTCATTTCCATCCTGAGTTGGATCTTGGCCAGGTTACTTCAATTCATTTGCATTTGCATTTTCTCACTCTTAATTGGGACAATGCTGCCTACGCAGCTGGGCTGTTGCAATGATTACATGTTTGAAATGAAAATGTGGGGGAAAGCTCTTTATTCACTTAGCACATTTTATCTAACTTTGATTTAGGCCCAGTACTAAATTCTACGGATACAACCATGAGCAAGATATAGTTCAGAACTCAGAAAACTAGTGGGAAAAGACAGTCAAGGTCACAGTGTATTTTAATAAACCATCCTGAGTGTTAATAGACCCACATGTGCACATAGTAGGTTTTTAGCAATCAGAAGCTACTGCCTTGTTATTATTCTTTTTTGAGGTTTAGTTATTTTTCTTGAATTGTCAAAAAGAGTTCACGACTTTTCTTGTTTCTTTCTTATATATCTTCTTTGCATCTATCGCACAAAATCAGTCCACTTCTTCACTGTCGTATCTCTAGTTTCTGCCTCGTTTTCACAACTTCTTCCTCTTTTCACTACATGTCTCGAAAATGTCCATTCCTTGGATGTAGGAGAGCATCGTGTTCTCTCTGATGACATGTACATCCTGGTTCACATGCGGTTCAGGCAGTAAATGTGGAGAGCATGTCAAATATAATCTTTCAGAGAGCAGGGGTGCAAATAATTATGTTTTTGATAGCAGTGTCTTTTTCATAACATGAATGGGTTCAGGCGCACAACACAGCTTCACACAAGCCAGCACTGCTGTTGGACTCCATCTCTCTGTCCTGTGAGGAACAGGAAGATTAAAGGAAGGCTTTTCATGTGTATGAGTGCATGGGAGCACCTGACTCAATTTTGTGTTTTAAGAAATAAAATAACCGATTATACTTGGTTTTCCAAAGGACAGTGGCTTGTTGCTAGGCAACTTCTTTATGAAACTCACGCTGTGATAACTAAATACAGCTCCCAGCTAACTGCCAGGTAGCCTCTGATTTTAGAGGTGAGCAGCTGAAACAATCCATTAACACTGTCTCTCTTTCCTTTGACTATTGGGGCAGGAAGGAGACCCCCCATGTGGGGAGGAATAGAGGGGCTGGGGGCATAGCTCAGGTGGCACACAGACTACCACGAGTGTCAGCAGGTGGCATCCAAAGAGTGGTCTGCCTTTACATGCCTCCTGCTGCCTGCAGGCACCAATTTAAAGTTTTGGCTTTAAAGCACAAAGTCATTTGTCCTGTCTGTCTCCCCACTTTCTTAGTAGTCAGCTAATGAAGCAGCAGCATCTAAAGGTGGTGGCTGCTTCTGCAAGTGTGCGTGTGCCTGTGTGTTTAAAAACATTAAAATAAGTGCTGCTTCTGAGATTTCCAGCAGGTTCTGCTGATTCTTTGGTCTCTCCAAACTCTTCTCTGCATCAGCAGTTTTGTATTCAATTTGGAACCTGTTCTAAATATGCTCCCCCAAAGATGGGAGGGCATCATACAGAGTGAATAAGGCCCTGCACAGACCTTTGATAACTTGCATGCTTGCCGTTCTTTCAGAGAAAAACTAGGTTTCACACACACTCCACTGCTCAGGAGAATTCACTCACCGAGCTGTCCTCCTGTCCGATGATTGCTATGCAAGACATTCTAGAAACTTCTGGTGATGCTGCTTGCTGTTAAAAATGCATTATCAATTTCACTGACCATTGCAACAGAAAGAATAAAATATCTAGAACTAAACCTAGATAGTATACTCAAAAGCAGAAATATTACTTTGCCGACTAAGGTCCATCCAGTCAAAGCTGTGGTTTTTCCTGTGGTCATGTATGAATGTGAGAGTTGGACTGTGAAGAAGGCTGAGTGCTGAAGAATTGATGCTTTTGAACTGTGGTGTTGGAGAAAACTCTTGAGAGTCCCTTGAACTGCAAGGAGATCCAACCAGTCCATTCTGAAGGAGATCAACCTTTGGAAGGAACGATGCTAAAGCTGAAACTCCAGTACTTTGGCCACTTCATGAGAAGAGTTGACTCACTGGAAAAGACTCTGATGCTAGGAGGGATTGGGGGCAGGAGGAGAAGGGGACGACAGAGGATGAGATGGCTGGATGGCATCACAGGCTCGATGGACGTGAGTCTGAGTGAACTCCGGGAGATGGAGATGAACAGGGAGGCCTGGCGTGCTGTGATTCATGGGGTCACAAAGAGTCGGACACGACTGAGCAACTGAACTGAAATGAAATGAAACCTACCTAAGCAGACAAAAGAACTGTATAGGGAAAATTATAATACACTGATGAAAGAAATCAAAGATGATATAAACAGATGGAGAGATATTTCATGTTCCTGGTAAGAAGAATCAATATTGTAAAAATGACTATGCTACCAAATTAAAGCTATGTATTCAATGCAATCCGGATCAATTTACCAATGGAATTTTTCACAGAATTAGAACAAAAAAATTTCACAGTTCGTATGGAGACAGAAAAGACTCTGAATAGCCAAAGCAGTCTTGAGAAAGAGGAATGGAGCTAGAGGAACCAACCTGCCTGACTTCAGATTATACTACAAAGCTACAGTCATCAAGACAGTATGGTACTGGCACAGAAACAGAAATATAGACAAATGGAACAAGATAGAGAGCCCAGAAATAAACCCATGCATCTATGGGTACCTTACTT
Source organism: Nanger dama (assembly GCA_917880005.1). Classification (NCBI taxonomy): domain Eukaryota; kingdom Metazoa; phylum Chordata; class Mammalia; order Artiodactyla; family Bovidae; genus Nanger; species Nanger dama. Next base: position 5,519,067 of record CAKJTW010000075.1, read on the forward strand.
TTGACAAAGGAGGCAAGAATATACAGTGGGGCAAAGAAAACTCCTTCAATAAATGATGCTGGGAAAACTGGGACAGCTACATGCAAAAGAATGGAATTAGAACACTTCCTAATGCCATACACAAAGATAAACTCAAAATGGATTAAAGACTTAAATGTAAGACCAGAAAGTATAAAACTCTTAGAGGAATCCATAGGCAGAACACCTGATGACATAAATCAAAGTAACATCTTCTATGACCCACCTCCCAGAGTAATGGAAATAAAAACAAAAATAAACAAGTGGGACCTAATAAAACCTAAAAGCTTTTTCACAGCAAAGGAAACTACAAACAAGGTGAAAAGACAACCATCAGAATGGGAGAAAATTATAGCAAAGGAAACAACTGGCAAAGAATTAATTTCCAAAATATACAAGCAGCTCATACAACTCAATATCAGAAATACAAACAACCCAATCAAAAAGTGGGAAGAAGACCTAAACAGACATTTCTCCAAAGAAGGCATACAGATGGCTAACAAACACATGAAAAGATAATCAACATCACTCATTATTGGAAAAATGCAGATCAAAACTACAATGAGATACCACCTAATACCAATCGGATGGCCATCATCAAAAGTCTACAAACAACAAATGCTGGAGAGGGTGTGGAGATAAGGAAACCCTCTTGCATTGCTGGTGGGATGTAAATTGATACAGCCACTATGGAAAATGGTATGGAGCTATCTTTTAAAAACTAAGAGTAAAACTACCATATGACCCAGCAATTCCACTACTAGGCATATATCCTGGGGAAACCAGAATTGAAAAAAAGACAAAACCAAAACATATGCACGCCAGTGTTCAACTACTTACAATAGCTAGAACATGGAAACAACCTAGATGTCCATCAACAGATGAGTGGATAAAGAAGCTGCAGTACATACATACAATGGAATACTACTCAGCCATAAAAAGGAGCACATTTGAGTCAGTTCTAATGAGGTTGACAAACCTAGAGCCTATTATACAGAGTGAAGTAAGTCAGAAAGAGAAAGATAAACATCGTACACTGATGCAAGCATGTGGAATCTAGAAAGATAGTACAGATGAATTTATTTTTAGGGCAGCAGTGGAGAAACAGGCATAGAGAAGAGACCTATGGACGCAGGGGAAGGAGAAGAGGGAGTAGGTGAGATGGATGGAGGGAATGACATGAAAATTTACAGACTGTATGTGAAACAGACAGCCGATGGGAATTTGCTGTATGACTCAGGGAACTCAAACAGGGACTCTGACAATCTAGAAGGGTGGGAGAGGAATGGAGATGGGAGGGAGTTTTAGGGGGAGGGGACATGGGTCTACCTATGGCTGATTCTTGTTGATGTAGGACAGAAAACCACAAAATTCTGTAAAGCAATGATCTTTCAATTTAAAAAAAAGTGGCAAAAAATGTGTTTGTTCTGACATTTTGAAGTTTGTACTTTGAGAGTCTATGCGGGTTGTCTGAATTAACCATAACCATGGTTTTGATACTGTTTAAAGGGATCAAGTATTTACTCTATTCAGAAACAGAATGAAGAAAATGGTTCTGCTATCCAAGAACTGTGGTTTAGTTTGACAAGCAGTGTTGGAGAAGCAGCATCTGCTTGGTGAGAACAAAGGTGACCTTTAATCAGCTTGTCCCTCTGAGTCTTCCAGGGTTGGAGCTTCTCTGACTCAGCTATGGGTGATGGTGTGGATCAATATTGATTAGATTCTAAATGTATAGAATAATTTTTTCATTATTTAGAGGGAAAGCACACATAAAGTAATATAAGAGCTAGCTTTGTTAAATATATTTTATGTTGCCTTTAAAATGATAAAATTTATTTAAGATATATTGTCTAAACAACCACAGGTGGGACATCTTTGGTGACCGTTAGTTAGGGAAGTGGCTAATGTAGCCAAATAAACTGGGAGTTTGTGGACATTCAGGGACAAGAAAACAGACATCTGCCCGGATACCAGGGGAGATGGGTGAAATGTAAACCTTCCTGGGTAAAAGAGGGCTCAGGAAGATGAGAAGGTTATAAGTAAATGGAGAAGCTTGTATATAAAAGCTCTCAACCCTTTAGCATCCCAGGAGAATACTTATTATGTAGAGAGAAAGACCATAAAACAGTAATATTGATGTCTTTTTTCTTTTAATTGGAAACTAAAGGATTTGTCCAAATGTGCCTCTTTGTGGTTTTTAAGTGTCATATGCTGGTGACTGAATGATTGGTTATATTGTGGAAGGCAAAAGAGAGCTGCCTTTGAAAATGGATAATCCCACTGTCATACTCCCATTATGATGGCCAGTTAATTGTAAAATCTGTTCCTCTTCCCAACAAGCAGTCATTCTGAACATGGTTTATTCAGAGTTTCAACTCCAGACGTGCACGTGGACCACTAAAGTGCTGCAGCGAGCCAGGCCCTAGCCGTGCGCTCTAGTCTCCACGAACAGCACGACTGTCAGTGATGGAGACCATACTCACCACAGACACTAAACTGTTTTTCTGTAACAAAAATTCTGTTATTAGACAACAAAAATATGTATCATGGGAATGAAAACAGGCTTTAAAGCTCAGATTCCAGCCTATGTCCAAAAAGGCATTGAAAGAAGTTAACTTTTGAGAGGTTAGCAGTTTAATAAACTACAGACACTTTTATCGTGACAAATGGTTCAGTTCAGTTCAGTTCAGTTGCTCAGTCGTATCCAACTCTTTGAGACCCCATGAATCACAGCATGCCAGGCCTCCCTGTCCATCACTAACTCCCAGAGGTCACTCAGATTCACGTCCATTGAGTCAGTGATGCCATCCAGCCATCTCATCCTCTGTTGTCCCCTTCTCCCCCTGCCCTCAATCCCTCTCAACATCAGAGTCTTTTCAAATGAGTCAACTCTTTGCATGAGGTGGCCAAAGTACTGGAGTTTCAGCTTTAGCATCGTTCCTTCCAAAGAAATCCTAGGGCTGATCTCCTTCAGAATAGACTAGTTGAATCTCCTTGCAGTCCAAGGGACTCTCAAGAGTTTTATTCCAACACCACAGTTCAAAACCATCAATTCTTCAGCGCTCAGCTTTCTTCACAGTCCAACTCTTACATCTATACGTGACCACTGGAAAAGCCATAGCCTTTACTAGACAGATCTTTGTTGGCAAAGTAATGTCTCTGCTCTTCAACATGCTATCTAGGTTGGTTATAACTTTTCTTCCAAGGAGTAAGTGTCTTTTAATTTCATGGCTGCAGTCACCATCTGCAGTGATTTTGGAGCCCCCAAAACAAAGTTTGACACTATTTCTACTGTTTCCCCATTTATTTCCCATGAAGTGATGGGACCAGATGCCATGATCTTCATTTTCTGAATGTTGAGCTTTAAGTCAACCTTTTCACTCTCCACTTTCACTTTCATCAAAAGGCTTTTTACTTTCTCTTTACTTTCTGCCATAAGGGTGGTATCATCTACATATCTGAGGTTATTGATATTTCTCCCGGTAGTCTTGATACCAGCTTGTGTTTCTTCCAGTCCAGTGTTTCTCATGATGTACTCTGCATAGAAGTTAAATAAGCAGGGTGACAATATACAGCCTTGATGTACTCCTTTTCCTATTTGGAACCAGTCTGTTGTTCCATGTCCAGTTCTAACTGTTGCTTCCTGACCTGCATATAGGTTTCTCAAGAGGCAGGTCAGGTGGTCTGGTATTCCCATCTCTTTCAGAATTTTCCACAGTTTATTGTGATTTCCACAGTCAAAGACTTTGGCATAGTCAATAAAGCAGAAATAGATGTTTTTCTGGAACTCTCTTGCTTTTTCCATGATCCAGCGGATATTGGCAATTTGATCTCTGGTTCCTCTGCCTTTTCTAAAACCAGCTTGAACATCTGGAAGTTCATGGTTCACATATTGCTGAAGCGTGGCTTGGAGAATTTTGAGCATTACTTTACTAGCATGTGAGATGAATGCAATTGGTCGGTAGTTTGAGCATTCTTTGGCATTGTGTTTCTTTGGAATTGGAATGAAAACTGACTTTTTCCAAAGTGAAGCACTTTCACAGCATCATCTTTGAGGATTTGAAATAGCTCAACTGGAATACCATCACCTCCACTAGCTTTGTTCATAATGATGCTTTCTAAGGCCCACTTGACTTCACATTCCTGGATGTCTGGATCTAGGTAAGTGATCATACCATCGTGATTATCTGGGTCATGAAGATCTTTTTGTATAGTTCTTGTTTGTATTCTTGCCACCTCTTCTTAATATGTTCTGCTTCTGTTAGGTCCATACCATTTCTCTCCTTTATCAAGCCCATCTTTGCATGAAATGTTCCCTTGGTATCTCTAATTTTCTTGAAGTGATCTAGTCTTTCCCAATCTGTTGTTTCCCTCTATTTCTTTGCATTGATCGCTGAAGAAGGCTTTCTTATCTCTTCTTGCTATTCTTTGGAACTCTGCATTCAGATGCTTATATCTTTCCTTTTCTCCTTTGCTTTTCGCTTCTCTTCTTTTCACAGCTATTTGTAAGCCCTCCCCAGACAGCCATTTTGCTTTTTGCATTTCTTTTCCATGGGGATGGTCTTGATCCCTTTCTCCTGTACAATGTCACGAACCTCAGTCCATAGTTCATCAGGCAATGTATCTATCAGATCTAGTCACCTAAATCTATTTCTCACTTCCATTGTATAATCATAAGGGATTTAATTTAGGTCATACCTGAATGGTCTAGTGGTTTTCCCTACTTTCTTCAGTTTAAGTCTGAATTTGGCAATAAGGAATTCCACAATCAGCTCCTGGTCTTGCTTTTGTTGACTGTATAGAGCTTCTCCATCAAACACCCTCTTCCAACCACACAAGAGAAGACTCTACACATGGACATCACCAGATGGTCAATACTGAAATCAGATTAACAAATGGTTAGACTTTGATTTAAAAATTCCAAAAGACTCCATTTATTGTGAGACCTGGAGCCTTTATGCTGTCACAAAACGTTCTTTTTTCTTGAAGGACAAGGACAAAACCCAAAGGAGGATGATGGTGTGCAGGTGCAGTGGCAGGAAGTGCTAACCACTCTTACAACCTGTCTTTCAGGAGAGAACAGTGACCATTCGGAGACAGGCCGTGGGAGGATTTGGACTGAGCATCAAGGTAGCTGTCTCTCCATCTGTCCTACAGAGCATGTGCTTAACGCCTGCATTTCTGTGAACTTTAGTTCTCTGTGCTATTGTGCTTGTGCTGTCATGTCCGACTCTCTGCAACCCCCTGGACGGCAGCCCACCAGGCTCTCCATCCATGGGATTCTCCAGGCAGGAATACTGGAGTGGGTTGCCATTTCCTTCTCCAGGCGATCTTCCGGACCCAGGGGTCAAACGTACATCTCCTGTATCTCTTGCATTGCAGGCATATTCTTTACTGCTGAACCATCAGGAAAGCCCTTTAACTTTTTTGATCTTGATAATTAATTAGACAAGAGTGCCTATAGAAAACTTCTCAGTATTTGCACTGAGATGTAAAATAAATAGGCTCTCAAAATCTTAGCCACCTTTGGATTTAGAAATTTTAGAAAAGTATTTTGGAGTTGTTCAGTCATGTGCAACTCTTGTGGCCACATGGATTGTGGTCCACCAGTCTCCCCTGTCCATAGAATTCTCCAGGCAAGAATACTAGACTGGGTTGCCATGCCTTCCTCCAGGGGATCTTTCTCACCCAGGGATTGAACCCAGATCCACTGCATGGCAGGCAGATTCTTTACTGTTTGAGCTACCAGGGAAGCCCCATTTGGGAGATTTACCTTACCTGAAATTGAATGCAACTCTTTAATTTTCTTTATGTGGTTTCATCTAGCATTTCAAGTACAGTCTTCAAGTGTGCATATCTTGCAGCCAGTCTGAGCAGAAAAATCTAGGCTGTCAGGGAAAGAAGGAGCCAAGATGTGTGTCAGGTTCATATAAGGTCTGATAATTAGTTAAATATTGGTTTGATTCCAATTGTCTTTTTCTTCTGTGAAGTTTTCTTTCTTTCTTTCTTTCTTTTTTTTTGTTTAAGAAATTGAAAACCTCATGTCCTAGTGCCAAGTGTGCAGGAAGACTCAAGGTTTTAACTTCTGAATTATTTTTAAAATTGACCATCTCTTTCCTTTTCCAGTCATTATATTTTAAAGGGTTTTTCTTCCTATATGTTGTTGATTATTAAACATGTAACACATCTGCAATTTAACATCATTGAAACAAAGTATACATTTTAAAAGGATGGAAAATTACATAAATATTGAAAAAATTACCTCAGTGATTTTAAATGCCCTTCATAAACCCACATCTGTGCAGAGATCAATGGAATGTAACTTTATCTTGATCGTTGGTTTAGATACTTTTCCTGTGTGGGGTGAAAGCCATACATCTCAGGTGTACATTTCATGAAATTTTGACACAACTCAAAGTATAGATGCTTGGAAAGTAGAACTCTAAGCTTGGTGAACATCAGCTCTAGTTACATTATGAAAATGACTAAAAAATCTGATCAGTGTGGAATAGAATGATCTTGTCAAGCAACGAGAGTATCTCTATCTAAAATCTTAATTTTAAGATATATTTTTTACTTTCAGTTTATCATCAACTAAGGCCTAGGAGAGATGTAGGACAAATTATAAGGGGTGGAAATGAGGCAGGGAGAATAAACGGAGGCGAGTTTTCTTGTTGTTGTCTTTTTTTTCCCGCATGTATTGAGATTATCATGAAGGGTCTAAAGGCACCACTGAAGATGTTGCCAGTTAAAAGAGAACAGCAGCTGAGAGTGACTGAAATCCATTCATGACAGTGGCTTCATCTGGCATCAGCACTGATGTTTCTGGTAGTGGAGCTGTGTGAATTCTGTGCAGGATAGAAATGTTCTTCTGTTTGTGTTCAATTTCCACTTAGAGTTAAACCCAGTAATACAGTGTTACTCATTTTACTGAAATATCACATTTAAACCTAGACAATTCTTAAAACCTAAAGAATTTTGCCAATAAATCATTTCAGTTTAATATTTACATTATTTCAGCACAAACAAAATTCTTATATGTGTAATAAAGTTATTTTCTAAATCAAATAAGTATATATTTTCCACTGAAGATATAGGCTAGAGAAGCAATATTTGAATTGTGATTGGTGCCATATATTGGGAGATTTGACAAAAACATGAAATTATTTTATAATGCTTGTGACCAACCAACCAGAAATAAAAAAAACATCAATATTTTTATTTAGAATATTGTCCATTCAGCCTGAAAACTTTCCTTTTAGGGTTTTCTACTTTAGGTTTCTGAGTACTTACTACTGACTCTTGCTTTTCTACATTAAAAAAAAGTTTTTAAACAATCATTCTGTTAAGGTATTTCAAAATGTAATTATTTATTTATTCATTCATTCAGTTATTTTAAATGGCAACATTTTATGCAAATTCCTTTACCCTGTATATTGGGTAAACCTACTGTGATTATCTATTTGAACTATTTCCTTTGCATCTGAGAATTAAACATAAGGGGCAGCTGAAGAAAGTATTCTGGCCAAAAACGCAGAATTCATATTTTAATGTTGCCCATTTGTTTGCTTATCTCCCAACTCGACAAGTCGAGCGGCTGACCCAGGGTGCAGTGGGCTGAACTCTGGAGGTGTGGGCACACATGTTTACACTTGGCCTGGCCCTGTGTCTCCAAGCCACAGTTCACCCCCAGACCCTACTGTGAGCTGAGAGCAGAGAGAAATGCGCCCGCCTGCAGGCCTGAGACTTGCCCCCTCGACGAAGTGTCCCCAGGATCTGTGTGGGGTGCACTCTCTTGCCCTCTGTGCTCCCACCCTTCCTTTTACACCATCTTCACTTTCATACTGCTTTTTAGAGTTATTCCCGTATCTGCTATAATTTTGGATCTTTTTTTCTGGCCGTTCTTTGGAATTGTTCATGGCGGCTACCAAGACTAACAGTCTTCCTTAATTAAAATATCTCTCTCAGAAGTCACAAACTTGGGCGTTTTTCCTTGTATTAGTTTTTGTTTTTGTTTGCCTCTCAGTCAAATGCCAAGCTCTTCTAATTGTATTTTTAGATTTCAATAAAAGGCTGGACATAGAATCACTTAATTCTCCTCTTACAGTCACCTGTTTTCCTGGGTTCTCAGCCTGAAGCCACTTTTCTGAAGGGCTCAGGTTCCTGCATCCACCTGGGTTACACCGTCAGCTTCTCTGCAGGCACCTGCTGTCCACACTGATCTTCACATGGCCTCTGGTTCCCGTCCAGGTTACCACCAGTCCTACTGCATCTTCGAGTTCTTTTATCTGGACCATCCAAATACTTGCATTTCTAAAAATAACATAATGGTCTCCACATTATATCCCCAGTAATCACCAGTATTTCTCCCCCAGGGATCTAATAGCCTTGCATTTTGCCCCATTCTGCTTTTAAGAATCACCATATAATCACTTTAAAGTAAGCTGTTGTCTTGACCTCATCAGACTTTAATTTTTCTTCTGTTTATCTCTTAAAGTGCAATACCATCCATTTGCATATTATTAAATCATAAATGATCATTAAATCATTATTAAATGATTATTAAGTCATTGTGATTAATAGGATCACCTTTTAGAGAAAGAGTGTTTTGAATATTATTACTAGAAAGATGTCTTATGGGGTATTTTTCAAGACTCAGCTTTTCTTACCTAAATAGTAAGTTGATGGATCAAGGAAATGTTTGTGATCAAAGATAAGACTTCTATCTGAAATCTTGAACTTTACAGCAATGTGAAATTCTAAGTATTATTACCATTAAAATCTTATCATTTATAAATAATAATTTCTAATACTTATTAACTGCTCTTGAACTGCCAGATTCTGAGCTAAATATATTCTGTGTCCAGAAAGTCGACAGCTGTTGTTGGACCTCTATAGACAACAAGATTAAGTATTAAGAGGTTAGGTCATTTACCCATTTGTTGTAAGAGGCAGAGCTGTACCTCACCCCCCATCAAAGCTGATGACAGAGTCCTGACTCCCAATAAATATTCTCTCTAGCTGTACAACCAGCACGAAATTATCTCTATGCTATCTATTTGAAAACAACAACAGTGCTTCCTCTCTAAGTTATTTGCCTTCTGGTTTACTTACAACTGAAAAAGATGGATTGAAATGTCCAGCAGCAAGCAAACAATTTCCTAACATCAAGGACTGGGTATTAATTGTATCAGATTCACCAAATAAACATGCACATCTTCACAGTAGTTGTCATAAATGTCTGCATTTTAATTTATTAGTGATTTCAGGGCAAAAGTCTGTAGATACCAAGTGTTGCTACAAGCACACACATATTTGCATTCGTTTGCTCACTTTTTCCAGTTCTCACTCTTTGAGTCTGAGGCTTTTGTCTCCACCAGTGTCAACAGGGATACATACCTCTGCACCACAGAAACAGGAGGGAGGCGAGGCAGATAGTAGAGCTCAGTTAGAGAGTGTGCACTAGTTCCAAGGGCCAGGTAAAACCACCGATGAATTATCATTCAAAGGATGATTTTCTACATTAAATAACTTACTGAGTTGTAGTTCACATACCATACAATCTACCAACTTAAAATGTACAAGTCAGTGGTTTTTATTATGTTCACAGATGTGTGCACTCCTCACTAAGTCAGTTTTAAAACAGTTTCATCAATTGAAGAAGAAACCCGTAGCTTTCAGCCATCACCCCCAACTCTGTCTCAGCTCCGAGCAGCCAGCAGTCTGCTCTCTGCCCCTACAGATTCCCTATTCTGAATTCCCATAGGAAGGCAATCATAAATCATGTGGGAAAGACCATTAACTTTGCCGTAGCTAAGCTGAGTGGTTTTGGCAGATCAGCACCGCATTCAGATGGATAAAAACATTGTCCATGTTCTCAAAATGGTGTTCCTTTAGGTGCTTCTCCTGTACCTGTTGACTGTCTGTGATTTTCTATTTACAAGTATTCTCCTTTCTCTGAATGGATCTGTAATGTTGAAGTCTATTATCTTTTTCTTTCTGGAGCCCAGAATATGACTGATTGATTATAATAGAAAGATTGAGTTGAAAGGATTTATTTGGCAAGATTCCCAGTGTTATTAAAAACATAACTGAGTTTGGTTTAGTGGAATTTCACGGTTATACTGGAAAATCACTATATAGTCTCAAGCTCAAAATGCTTTAGCTGAGGCCTTATATCCTGGTACCTATAGAACTAGCTATAGAATTGATTATCCTTTGTGAAAAGGCTCTCACAAAACTGAGTGGTGTACTTTTTAATATTTTCTGGGATGCACTTTAGATTGTCACCTCACTTTTTCTAATCTCATTTTACCCTGGATCAACCGGGCTCGAGTAATTCATTTACTTTCTATAAACCATGGCCAAAAGGCTTGCAGCCTGACAGCCTCAGGGTAGGTCGGGGAGAGATGATGAAGGGAATCTACCCTGACCTCAGGTCCTTCATATTACAGAGGGAAAGGAGACACTGTTCAAAGTGTCATGCAGAGAAATGTGGTCCCAGGCATGGCCCAGGGCATGTGCACAGAGGCTGATGGAAGGACTCTGGCTATGTGTAAGCACAGTCTTAACCTTATACCTGGCTAAGGGTCAAGCGGAAAAGCACTGGGGGCCAAGGGGTCGTGCTTGTGGACGAGGACAAAGGTCCAGGATAAAGCACAGGGGGAGGCTGAGGTCACTGGACCTTGGCTTTTATCCCACATGCAACTTGAAGCCTGTCACCAATTGTAAACAGGGTGAGTCATGTTATCTGCTTTCTGTCTGGAAGGTTTTGAATCTCACTAGTTAGGTCCAGGGCTAAATCTAATGTACTTTGATAAAGCTGGACTGCTCTCACATTTCATTAAATAAATGAAGGCAGTGATCTTCAGTTCCAATTTTATATCCTGAGTTTTGTCTTAAAAATCTCTCTCTAATCAATTAATAAAGTGATCTCCTTAAATTAGCTTTAAAATTCTCTCAGAGCCTCAAATGTCTGATTAAAAAAATAGTAAAAATTTTGGATTCAAATCATTAAAATTTCAGAAGCAGTTTTACATATAAAAGAAAAATGTTGACCAAATAGGGGTTAGTTACACCTCATTATTTGGGGAAGGCAATGGCACCCCACTCCAGTACCCTTGCCTGGAAAATCCCATGGATGGAGAAGCCTGGTAGGCTGCAGTCCATGGGGTCGCTAACAGTCGGACACAACTGAGCGACTTCACTTTGACTTTTCACTTTCATGCGTTGGAGAAGGAAATGGCAACCCACTCCAGTATTCTTGCTTGGAGAATCCCAGGGATGGGGGAGCCTGGTAGGCTGTCGTCTGTGGAGTCGCACAGCGATGGACACAACTGAAGCGACTTAGCAGCAGCAACATCTTATTATTAAAAGATAGTTGTAAGTCTCAGGTTTTGAGGGAAGAATGGATAGCTGAGTTGACCCTCAGAAAACTGGTACCTCTAGACCAAACCTGGGAGAGACCTCCCACTCTCCTACCATGGTCGCCTGCGCTAAACGCCCGAGCATCAAGAAAACCTTTGAATTCAGTACTGCAAGGAGAGAAGACTGCGAGAAGCAATCACAGCTGAAGGAAAGTGCTATGACGCCAGCTGCCAGCCTAGAGTGAAATACACAGGGTTCTCCTCTGCCCCCAACAGCAGAACCATATCTGGCCGGGTCTGTTTTCTCTCTTTATGTCACAAAAAACTTCATCACTGTATGCTTTGTTTTAATCAGCATTTTCTTCTAAGAAATGGAGATGTATTCTGAAAAATTTTCCCATTTTTGAAATATCTCTAGGAACTATCTGTAACCATACACCTCTCATTCCATTGTTCGCCTTCTTAGTTTCTACTCAAAATCTTTCTGCAAAGTATTTTCAAGAGTGAAAAGTTTTAGGTCTGAGAAAGCTTTAGAGTTCATTGTTTCACTTATTCATTCAACAAACATTTCAAAGCTTAAGAAAGCATATTATTCCAGACACAGATATTACCTCAATGTAGGAAACAAATTTGATCCCTAGGTTAGGAAGATAACCTGGAGTAGGGCAAAGTAACCTACTCCAGTGTTCTTGCCTGAAGAATCTCATGGACAGAGCAGCCTGGTGGGCTACAGTCCACGAGGTTGCAAAGCGTGGAACTCGATGAAACAACTTAACATGTGCACACAAGCAGGAAACAAATAGCCAAGACAAATGCATAAATAAGTCCATCACCATTGCAGAACTTACTCTGTAGTTTGGGACAAGGGAAGGAGAAAGAAAATACATGATGAATGTAGGAAATGAAGAAGACAGCAGAAGAGGAGAAGCTGATGAATATAATGGGAAAAGATAGAACAGGACACAGGCATGGGGAACCCAGAGCCCTAATCCTGTGCACAAAGATCCTTGGGTCCTGATTCTGTGGGGTTTCCTGTGGTCTGGAAGGGCACGTGTGCACTGTGCCCTCTGTCACAGGCCTGGGCTCTGATCATGTGAGGCTTGTCCTGGACAGGATCAGGGCACGGTGACACAGACCGGGAGGCAAAAGCAGAACCCAGAGCCAAGGAGCTCCCACGAGAGACTCTGCCCAGAACTGGTATGGGTGGGGGTGAGTGTCTGCTCGGTGAGATGTGGTGCGAACAGGGGACTGATGGGCGGATTTGAATTTCACACTGAGCAAGGCAGCTTTCGATATTTGTTTATCACGTCTCTTCCTGATACCCCAGAAGTAGAAAGCACTACTTGTCAAGAAAAATTTCAGAGTTACTGCTTTTCTCGACTGTCACCTCTCTTGGGCTTTCCGGGTGGCTCAGTGGTAAAGGATCTGCCTGCCAGTGCAGGAGACGCAGGTTCAATACCTGGGTCAGGAAGGTCCCCTGAAGAGGAAACGGCAACCAACTCTGGTGTTCTTGCCTGGGAAATCCATCCCATGGACAGAGGAGCCTGGCGCTACTGTCCATGGGGCTGCAAGAATCTGACTCAACTGAGCATATGTGCATTGTCTATCTCATTTTTAAGTTTATTGAAACTCAGTGCTAAAAATGGACATTCATGGGGAAAATTGTCTATTCTAAAATATTTTTTGCCCTTGAAGGGAGAAAGGCTTAGGGATTTACTTGTTCTGAAGCTGCGGAAGCCCCAGTGGAATTTAGATCTTCTTTTGAACTACCCACATTAAAAGTGCCATCCTTACCTTCTGTGTGAAATCGTACTGTTTAATGAACTTACTTGATTTTTAAACTATTGCTTTCAACCTTCTCAGCTCTGTTACATAAAACTGTAATTTATACAGTTACTTCAGGAATTTATTTTCTTCCACATAAGTTCAGTTACTTACTTTTCTGTATTTTTTCCTATCTCATTTGATCCGTTACCCAAAGTACTAGTGCATCATCCTTGGTGGCTTACTGTGTTCTTTAGAATACGCTTCCATATAATACTGATGCTCTCCCCCACCCCCATTAAGCATATGCACACTCTGCTTTTTTGTCCAGTTTATGCAGGTAGAGGTCTGTCTAGCCACTTAGCATTCCAAGGGGCCATTGCTTGGTTCCCAGCATAAAGCAGCTTAGCCAGATAATGGAAATGCATAATTGTCTGCTGTTTGGAACCCGAAATAAGAGTTTCTACAATGGATAGCATGGCTGGTCATTGGAGGAAATGTCTTCTTAAGGAATCACCATATTAATCTTAAAAAATTAAAAATTTAAAAGTCAGCTATTATTAATTCTTGGATGGCACAGTGAAATTCTAAACAGATAAGCTTCTTGAGAGCACAGTCTCCTTGATAGAGCGATTCTATGAGTTTATTTAAACTCTGTTTAGGGTCTGTTCACCTGCTATCCTTGGCCTGTATAGTTTCTGAACTAAAAGCTGAGTTTTTATTCTTTTGAGATTAAAAAGTGAAACGTGTGATTTTTTTCTTTCCAGGGGGAGCAGAACATAACATTCCAGTTGTGGTTTCAAAATCTCGAAGGAGCAGAGAGGTAAAGTGTTCAGAGGGTGTCCCGTGGCTGCTTCCTGTGTGAGTCACAGTTCTGAGGAGCAAGGCTGCAGTTCAGAACCAGGAGAAGATTGTACAAAATCTCTCAGTCCAGTTCCCATGACCAGGCCACACATGGCTGGTTCTAACTGTGGAGTTTCAGACCCTTATCCACACCCAGCCCCCTGCGGTGGGGCGGGCTGGTCTTTAAAAGAAACATGGAACTGATTCTACTGTCAATGGATTGACTGTCCAGATCCAGACATTTTTATAGACACCTTAAACTTATAGGAACATGAGAACATTTAGTCTTACTTCCAGACTGTAAGATCTGAAGTGATGAGATTAAATGGAAGTATCTCAGCATGTGTTTCAGTACTTGAACTGAATCATATGATTAGTTTTGGAAATTTCCATTGCTTGTGGATTTTTTAAGATGCCACCCTTATAGACCGTTTTACTTTTTCCTTTAATTACTTTTTCCTTTAATCCTCCTCCATCTCTGCCTTTGCCCTCAATCAGTTTTGGCTTTATTGAATTAAGAACTCTTACTTCTCTGTGAAGAAAGTAGATGAGGCATAGTCAATTCTCCTTCTCCATTCACAGCTGAACTGTCAGGACTGCTGTTTATTGGGGACGCAATTCTCCAGGTATACATTTTACCATTATTTTCCATGTGTCATCAAGATACAGTTAGTTCACAGTATGCTCTTCAAATTCTCTCTCTCTTTCCATTGCAGATAAATGGGATTAATGTGAGAAAATGCAGACATGAAGAAGTGGTGAGTCTTCTTTACCTTTTCTAATATTGTTATTTTCCCCTTGTGCAAATGATTTATGGCATTGATAAAAACTTCCTTTTTTCATTAGGAACATATGAAACTGGTCCTGTGTGATATCAGATTTTCGAATAATCTCTTACTTGTTTTATTTTTCATATTAGAAACAGATCAGTGACTATCACTGGGAACAAAATGTAATTCAAGAAATACTAAAGGAGGGCTATTTGCTATGTTTCCCAATTAATCCCCACAGTTTTCCCTTGTGGCTCAGTCAGTAAAGAATCTGCCTGCAATGCAGGAAACCTGGGTTCGATTCCTGAATCAGGAAGATCCCTGGAGAATGAAACGGCAACCCACTCCAGTATTCTTGCCTAGAGAATCCCATGGACAGAGGAGCCTGGTAGGCTACAGTCCATGGTGTCACAGCAGTCGGACAGGACTTAGTGACTAGACCACCACCAGAGCATGTCCACTAAGCATATCTCTAGGTGAAATATACCTCTAAATCTTTGAAGGTCTTTGAAATCTTGTTCATTCTCAGTTGCTCAGTCCTTTCTGAGTCTTTGTGACCCTATGGACTGTAGCCCATCAGGTTTCTTTGTCCTTGGGTTTCTCCACACAAGAATACTGAGTCACTTTCTTTTCCAGGGCATCTTCCCCATGCAGGGTTCAAACTGGCAGGAGACTTACGAGATGTGTGTGTGTGTGTGTGTGTGTGTGCACGTGCACATGTGTATGTGCGTGTGTATGACAGAGAGAGACAACATTTAGAGACAGTTGATCTCAAGGCTCTGGTTTAGCACTCAGCAGCTACACAAAAAGGTCAGCAGTGTTTATTATGAATTTTCTTGGATGTTGGTAAATGTGCAGACCTGAATTCTGGGCCTCAGATGTCCTAATTCACTCAGTTTAGGTGACCCAGGAATTTGTCTTTCAGCAGCCAGCCCAGTGTTTTCATGTCAGCAACCTCTAATTGACACTTTGGGAGAAGCTGGGAGGTGGAGGAGCTTCCTTGGGGCTGAGGGAGGACTTAAAAAAATGATGCTGGAAAGAACAGCCAGTGTCAGGCGCTTGGGGAATGTTTTTCACGGTTGATTCAATAACACTCATAGAACCTTCACTGATTTTCCATATCAGCTCACATGGGAAAGGAGAGAGGAGAAATTATGTTTAAAGGTTTGTACTCAGGGGTCAAACAAAATGAAAATACCCTGAGCCTATGGCTTCTCACTGCTTCAGTTCATTTGGTTTGTGAGGATGTGGCACCTCTGCTAACAACTACTTGGAGAAGACTCTTCTGACATATTTACATATTTCAGACCTCAAAGAGGCAGCTTCAGGTGTCTGAAAAGCTCCAGCTCCACAAGCAGAGTTCTGGAGGGTTCTTCGTGGGACGGGCAATGAGTGTCCCTTTGCATCACTCCTCTGCTCTTTCAAAAATCCTATTTGGTCTCCTTTGGGATCCCTGGTGAGCTTCACAGAAAATGTATATACTTCAGATCTTATGCCACACCAAATAGGTACAGGGGAAAGCAACATTTGAGAACAAACTTTTAGACAAATGAGAATCAGCACAGCAGAGACTGCTCTATTCTGAATATATGTAAATTCCAAATAAAGCCCTGTAAGCAGAGATATTTTAACTTTAGTCTCTTTTTCAGAAGTACAGAGAGATGTTAAACTCATTGTCCAGGGAGCAAGAACAGGTGCATTCTCTTCCAAAAACACATGCTACCAGTGGAGGCCTGTTTGTGATTTGTTCTTCAGAGGCATGCAGTGAGCTTATAGAAACTATGTGGGGCTTTGATTGAATAGATCAGCGTGGCCTGAAAGATTTGTGACTGTTGTTCAGTTGCTCAGTATCCATGTCCAACTCTTTGCGACTCCATGGACTGTAGCATGAAAGGCTTACCTGTCCTTCACCATCTCCTGGAGTTTGCTCACACTCGTGTCTATTGAGACAGTGATGCCATCCAATCATCTCATTCTCGGTTGCCATTTTCTCCTTCTGCCCTAAATCTTTCCCAGCCTCAGGGTCTTTTCCAATGAGTCAGTTCTCTTATCCGCTGGCCAAAGTATTGGAGATTCAGCTTCAGCATCAGTCCTTTCAATGAATATTCAGGGTTTATTTCCTTTTGGATTGACTGGTTTGACCTCCTTGCTTTCCAAGGGACTCTCAAGAGTCTTCTCCAGCACCGTGATTCAAAAGCATCAATTCTTTGGCGCTCAGCCTTCTTTATGGTCCAACTCTCATATCCGTGCATGACTACTGGAAAAACCATAGACTTGACAATACAATACTTTGTCTTAAAATTGATGTCTCTGCTTTTTACTGTGCTACTAGGTTTGTCACAGCTTTTCTTCCAAGGAGCAAGTGTCTTTTAATTTCATGACTGCAGTCTAAAAGATTGGAACATGCTTAAATGGTGTTCATTCTGTTTCAAAGAAAAGGGGCTTGAGATTGTATTGCAAATTGTATGTGGCCCTTTATTATAAGCTTTTATTCTTTTGAGAAGTTTAAACTTATCAGCTTTGAAATGTAGATACTGATTTTCTTACCTGGTTCCAGTCTTTCACTTTGCAACAGTAATTAGCAAGTTTTTATCTTCATTGTCAATTATCTAAGTAAGCAAACTGACTGACACCTCAGTGGGGCTGATTTTAATTAAATGTTTAAGACCAGAATTACATGGGCAGAAAAAGGCACCACAAGCTGAGAGGTATGGATAGTTTTAGTGCCTCAGTCAGTGCCTCGGAATCCTTAATTTAGAAAGAAACTGAGAAGGTATGACCATAGGTTGGTTGTGCACCTGACTCTCTCTTGTTCACCTGCACAGGTCACTGCTGTTAGAAGCAGCATCATTCTTAGATGCCTTCTACAGGAAGCCATGGCTTCTATAATGAGCTGTAGGCTGGACTGTGTACATGGGGATCCCTCCATCTCACCCCTGGGTGCTCAGGGGATTGTGTTAATGGAATTCTTTACCCAAATGCCTAAAAATAGATCATCATGGCTTCTGCATCTGTTTCTCACGTTGCCAGTTGGGGTGAGTGATCTCAGCACCAGGCTGTACCCACCCCACCCTGGGAGGCCTCTTGATACAAGAAACCAAGAAAGGAAAGCTCCCAGTTTCCATATAAAAAGGATTAGCACAGACACCAGCTTTGAGACATGCGTGTCCTAAAAAGAGTTTCATCCACTCTTTGTTGTTATGATCTTACTCATAAAGAGCATTAGATAATTAGAAGTGAAAATAACTATCACTCTAATTCTGAATTTGTGAATTTGAACCAAACTTTACCAGAGTGTGTAATTTTTACAACAGCAGAAGGAGGAGCTCAAATTATGTAAATTAAAGGATTCATTCAAGCAATGATATCAAATTTTGATAAGAGAAACATAAAATATTGCTTAATATAATCTTGATTGTTATAATAGGTGCTTAATTCAAAATTTTCATTGGAATAAAAATAACATTTACCTTTTTAGCTCAATCAGAAAATGACATTGCAAGGGTTTGTATCACATCATCTGAAAATGAGGCATTAGTTTATATACTAGAGGTTTTGTGAGCTCCCAAGAAACACATTCAGGATGTGACTTGGGACTACAGATCAATTTAGACCTTGACAAAAAGGTTAACTTGTCACTGAGTTACACACCATGTTTTACCTAACTGCTGACAATTCCCATTATGTTCTCAGTTTGGAAATAGGTTTTAAGATCTAACCAATTAATATTTTCCTTAAGGACTATGACTACACTGGACTTTTTTCCTTTGGATCAACTACCACCAACTAAAGCCACACACGAAATAATTTAACTTTTAATATTTCCCAAACCATTGGGAAATATTAAATGCAAAGGCAAAAATGTGGGAAATATTGTTTATTGAATCTGTGAATTTTGAAAAGCAATAAATATCCAGAACCCTTTGATTTTGAAAAGCAATAAAATATCCAGAACTTGCCTCTTTTGCATCCTTAGGTTTTCATTAACACCTTTAGGAGTTCCTTCTCACAGGTCTGTCCCCTAATTAGGTTATGAATAGAGACAGCGCAGGAGATAAGTTAATTAATTTTCCTCCTGGCTACAGACTCTCAGCCAGTTTCTGTCTGGCCATTAACAGGGGTCTGTACTTTATTTCATTTCTTTGGTTTTTGCCCAATGTTTCTTTTCCTGTCCCAGGATCCAAGCCAGATTACACATCACAGGGAGTTGTCAAGTGTCCCATGGCTCCTCCGGGCCATCATAGTTTCCAGGACTTCTTTTTTTCGATAACACTCACAGGTTTGAGGAGTATTGCTCAGCTGTTTTATGTAATATGTCTCAATTGGGAGTTTTCTGGTGTTTTTCTTGCAACTAGACTGGGTGTTTGTGTTTCAAGAGGAAGGCCACAGAGGCACAGCCCATCCTCATCCCATCTCACCATGTGTACACAGCTTCCTGACTGAGTGGCCAGCGCTGGGCAGAGGCTGAGCTTTAAGTTTCTCTGCTTGAGGCCCCGCATGCTCCCCCATGCTCTGCTCTGAGGAAGGGGTCGCTGTGCAGACCCCACACTCAGTGCTAACATGCTTCTCTCTCACGGGGTGAGCTGTCTGCCTACGTTCCCTGGAATGTTGCTGCACAGGAGATTTGTCTCTTTATCCTCAGTGTTTAAACTTTATTCCATCTTTCTGATAGATCAGTAAGGGTTGTGGACCTTGACCTTGTACTCTGGGCTATAAGCTGTTTTCAAGTGGATTTAGTGTTGCTTTGCAGTAGTCCTTGGACTTTGGGTTTTTGGGGTTTTTTTAGCACTTTCTCAGTTTGTGGCACTAAAAGTTGTTCTAGGCGCATCTTGCACATTTCCTGCCAAGCCAGGAATCAGCTGTTTCTCCCAGAGGCCCTGGTTTCCCTTGTTGGAGAACATCTGAGAAACTGCGTTCTTGGAGCTGGGTGCTCATTGCTCTGGAGCAGCTTTGCCTTCGAGGCCCCTCAGCTCACAGGACAGGAGGCGTGTGTGAGTGTGTGTGTGTGTGTGTGTGTGTGTGTGTGTGTGTGTGTGCCGAGGTGCTCACATACCTACTCACACATGTCCATGTCCACGTCCACGTTAGGCTAAACATGAGGCTACACGGCTGCCTCCAAGGAAAGCCATCATCACGTAGATGAACGACTATAACTAGCCCCCTCCCTTTGCTTATCTATAACCCTCCTCATTGATGAAAGTGAAAGAGGAGAGTGAAAAAGTTGGCTTAAAGCTCAACATTCAGAAAACGAAGATCATGGCATCTGGTCCCATCACTTAATGGGAAATAGATGGGGAAACAGTGGATACAGTGTCAGACTTTATTTTGGGGGGCTCCAAGATCACTGCAGATGGTGATTGCAGCCATGAAATTAAAAGACACTTACTCCTTGGAAGGAAAGTTTTGGCCAACCTAGATAGCATATTAAAAAGCAGAGACATTACTTTGCCAACAAAGGTCTGTCTAGTCAAGGCTATGGGTTTTCCAGTAGTCATATATGGATGTGAGAGTTGGACTGTGAAAAGGCTGGGTGCCAAAGAATTGATGCTTTTGAACTGTGGTGTTGGAGAAGACTCTTGAGAGTCCTTTGGACTGCAAGGAGATACAACCAGTCCTTTCTGAAGGAGATCAGCTCTAGGATTTCTTTGGAAGGAATGATGCTAAAGCTGAAACTCCAGTACTTTGGCCACCTCATGCGAAGAGCTGTCTCACTGGAAAAGACTCTGATGCTGGGAGGGATTAGGGGTAGGAGGAGAAGGGGATGACAGAGGATGAGATGGCTGAATGGCATCACTGACTCGAGGGAACTCTGGGAGATGGTGATGGACAGGGAGGCCTGGCGTGCTGCGATTCATGGGGTCACAAAGAGTCGGACACGACTGAGCAACTGAACTGAAGTGAACTGAACTCCCCTCAACAGATGGCCACACCATCTGCCGTCTGTCAATTTAATTGTTCTAACCCAGTACATATGTACAGCAGGATCAGGATGGTTAACCCACTCACCAGTGGGCAAACTCCATGAGGACAGTAGAGGATTGGTGTACATTTCCTTGTTGCCTTTCGTAATCTAGATTTCATTAGTTTTAGGGAAGTTCCACTCCCCCATCCCCTACAGGGAAGTGGTTTCAGACACTGATAACACAATTTTGTTGCCTTCTGTTCTTCATCCTAACATCCCTCAACTTCCCAAATGACTCCTTTAAAGGTCTGCACACATCAAGGCTCACTTACCTTTTGCTGCACACTCTACAAGTTTGACAAGTGCACAGCATTGTGTCTCCACCATCATGACACTAAGCAGAAGAGTTCCACATCCCTTAAACATCCTCCTCAACCATCCCCCTTCCCCGACACCAACGATCCTCTGGAAGTAACCATCTCACTGCCTGCAGAGTTTTGCCTTCAACAGAATGTTATACAGTTGAAATCATAGAGGATGTAGCCTTTTCAGACCGGCTTCTTTCACTTAGCAATATCATTGAAGAATGATCCATGTAATTTAGCTCTTGATGATTTATTTATTTTTGTGCACCAAATAATATTTGAGGGTCTGGACAAGAGAATATTAAGCAATTTCACTACAGTTTTTCTTTAAACATATTTACCTATTGGAGGACATTGTGCTTACTTCCAGTTCACAGTGATTATGAACAAAGCTGTTATAAATATTTGCATGCAGGTTTTGTGTGGACCTAAGTTTCAAATACTTTGAAAATAACTTAGGAGGTATATTGCTGGTTGTATGGTAAGATTTTACTTAGTTTACAAGAAGCTGCCAAACTGTCTTCTGAAACAGCAGTGCTATTCTCCAGTCCCTCCGTCTGCAGTAAAGGAGCATCCCGTGCTCTGTATCCTCAGCCACAACTGGTGTCTTAAGGTTTGTGGATATGAACCATGTGGGTAGGGGTATCTCATTCTACTAATGTACGATTCCTTAATGACAGATGATGGAGGACATATGTTCATATGTTTATTTGCCCTCTTTATATTTTCTTTGATGATGTCCGTTCACATATTTTGCCCATTTTTACATCCAGTTGTTTGTCTTCTTATTGTTGAATGAACAAAGTTTTATATATATACATTTATGTATACATACATAGGAAGTAACTCTGTGTGTGTATTGGATACAACATAAATAAATGGTTTAAAGATATTTTCTCCCTGTCTGTGGGGGAGAAAATTGCTTTTTAATTTTCTTAAAAATATATTTTACAGAACTAAAGTTTTTTTTTTAATTTCAATGAAGTCCAACACATCAATTATTTGATGGCCATAAAAATTGCTTTATGTCCGTCTTTAAATCTGTGTAATCTTAATTTATGTTTTGTTTCCATCATATTAGAAACAAGTCTGGAAGCTTGCAGCATGATTTGAATACTCATAGGAATATGAGAAAATATGTCCTTATATGTCGTTTTCTTGTTCCTGGTCTCAGTGGGAAGGAGTCCAGCTTCCCATCATTAAATGTGATATAAGCTGTGTGTGTTTTGTAGATGTTCTTTATCAAGTTGAAGGAGTCCCCCTATATTTCTAGTTTGCAGAGTTTTAATCAAGGACGTATGTTGAGACTTTTCAAATGCTTGTCCTACATCAGTTGATATGAATATACTTGTTTTGTTCTTTAAATGTTTGATGTAGAGATAACATTGTTTGAATTTACAATGCTGAATCATCCTTGCTTACCTGGAATAAACCCAGTTTGTTGTGATGTATAACTCTTTTTATACATTGTTGGTTGGGTTTGATGTACTAATGACTTTTTGAAGATTGTTGCATAAATGCATTTGGGGCTGCTCAGCATCACATCAGCATTCCTCAAGGGATGTTTATCTACCTGTCACTTCAACTTGTGAGCCAGTGCCTTCCAACAATTATGTGCCACAAACAAAACTGAGTCGAAAACAGGAAGATAGACCATAAATCCGGTAGAATAACATGATCCAAAAATCAGCAGTACAAAATGATGGAGGAGGTGTGGAGCCCCAGGATTTTCACTCATTGCAGGTGGAAATGCAAAATGATGAAGCCACCGTGAAACACCGTTTGACAGTTTGTTGCAAAGTGAAATGTTATGTTATACAACGGAGCATGCATAGTCACAAGTATTTAGCCAAGAAAAACGAAAACATATGTTCATAGAAAAATATGTATAGGAGGTTTTAGTGAAGCTTTTATTCTTAATCATCAAAAATTAGAGCCAACCAACATGTCCTCGACATATGAATGGATAAACAGACTGTGCTGCAACCATAAGTGGAATACTCTTCAGTGATAAAAAGAAGTGATTGTCTCAATCAGTGCAGAGAAAAGCATTTGACAAAATTCAACACTCTTCCTTGGTAAAAATAACAAACAGGGAATAAAAGTAAGCTCAGTTCAGTTTCAGTTCAGTTGCTCAGTTGTGTCCGACTCTTTGTGACCCCATGAATCACAGCACGCCTACCTCAACATAATAAACACTTTAAATGAAAAACCTAGTGTTAATATCATACTCAGCAAAAAAAGATTTTTCTCTAAGATCAAGAATGAGAAAGGGATGCCTACTTTTACCAGTTCAACATAGTACTGGAAGTTTTATCCAGTCAGTGCAATTATGAGAGGAAAGAAAATACATCAAAATTGGAAAATAAAGAAGATGATCTCTGTTCATAGATGACATAATTTCATCATTTTATTTTTGTGGATTTTAAATTTTAAAAGATGAGGCAGATAATAACCATGCTGTCAGATAATACATAGAGTTATGCTGTGCTGTGAACCACATCTAAAAGTTTCTTTCACGCTGACTTGATGGTGAAAGTCTGTTCAAAGATGTTTTATATTCTTAATGAAAATATAATTTGATGCTCAGATACAGATTATCTTGTGTAATCTAAGATTGATTACAAAATTTTTGCTTTCACATCAAAAATCAGCCTATAATTAGCAATAAAAAATTCTTTTGAGAGAATTACAGGTTGTGAAAATGAGGGAATACACAGTTGTTTTTAAGAAAGCTGTGGTACATATACACAGCTGAGTATTACTCAGCCCTTAAAAAGAATAAATTTGAATCAGTTCTAATGAGATGGATGAAACTGGAGCTGATTATACAGAGTGAAGTAAGCCAGAAAGAAAAACACCAGTACAGTATACTGACACGTATATATGGAATTTAGAAAGATAGTAATGATGACCCTGTATGTGAGACAACAAAAGAGATACAGATGTATAGAACGGACTTTTGGCCTCTGAGTGAGAGGGAGAGGGTGGGATGATTTGGGACAATGGCATTGAAACATGTATACTATCATGTAAGAAATGAAGCGCCAGTCTATGTTCAATACAGGATACAGGATGCTTGGGGCTGGTGCACGGGATGATCCAGGGAGATGATATGGGGTGGGAGGTGGGAGGGGGCTTCGGCATTGGGAGCTCGTGTACACCTGTGGTGGATTCATGTCAATGTATGGCAAAACCAATACAGTATTGCAAAGTAGAATAAAGTAAAAATAAATTATTTTTAAAAAGTGGTGTAGCTCAGATACTGAGTGAAAGACGCAAAACCATGATTATCATTATTTTTATTAACAAATATTGTATCCAGGGAAAGACTGAAGGCAAAAGGAAAAGAGAGTGGGCAGAGGATGAGATGGTTGGATGGCATCACCCACTCAATGGAAATAAGTTTGAGCAAACTCTGGGAAGTAGTGAAGGACAGAGAAGCCTAGTATGCTGCCGTCCATGGGGTTGGAAAGAGTCAGAAACGACTTAGCGACTGAACAACAACTGTATCTAGTGTACCCTCACATCTCTTGGATAAAACAGCTGTACTGGGAATTATGTTTGTCCCTGTGAAGGTTTTATGGTCTGAGATTGCAGGATCTACAAAGCAGAGCCCCAGTAGTATAATGTACACTGTGTCATATACAGTGTACAATATAAGGCATCGTCGGATGCTAATGGTAGACAATATACACCATTTGCTTCACTCTGAGAGTTTTATTCTTTCCCCCTATAATTACTTGTGCTCATCTATTCAAATAATGTGAACTTTATGTTTATTGGGTAGCAAATAAATCTGACCAGATCAGATGAAATTCAAACATTTTTCTCTTTCCCTGCGGTGAACCTTGTGAGGCGACACATGAAAGCTGAAAGGCTCTCCATTTGTTACTCTGGATGTCAGGAGGTAAATCTCATCATCCCCCTGAGATGTTTCCTCAGCAATTGGGATGGTCATACACGTCTCCCAGTTACTTCAGAAATAGCTGGATAGTTAGTCTGGGAAACGTCAAGAATCCCTTGTGAGTTTCTTTGCCCAAGCAAAGTCAGAATGTGTGATGGTTTCTTACTGGGGTCCTTGGCCAGGCTCTGCTGCTGCTCTCAGTCTGTGCTGTGGTTTCTGCTCAGTGATGAAAAAACAGGGTTCCTCCCAGCAGTGAAAGAAACAGCGCTGGACTGGAGTCCCAGCACCATGTGCCACGTGGCACAGACTTGCTGATCGAGTCTCCCATTTGTGAAACCCAGACGGGAACTGCCAGCCGCGCTGGTGAGTGATGGCCCTGTAGGTCCAGTGGTCTGACTGTCCTCACCTCATCAATCTCCTTCCTCTCCAGGAGCTGTGCTGGGCAAGTGCTCTGTCTGGGGACACGGCTGCCCAGGTTGCTATGGAAACGGAGCCAGACTAGATGCAGGAGTAAGAGCAGCCCTTCTCTCATTACTCACAAGGTGAACCCTTCTGCTCAGGACTCCAAATAGAGCTAAGCCGGCGGAGGAGTATGTGGGGACCTCAACCAGGCAGGTTAGGGGCAGGGGAGCCCAGTGTTCCTCACCACCTGCATTTTAAGGGATGTGCTGGTGAGAATTACAGTCAGTGGTTTTCTCTCATACTGTTTCATTGGAAAGTACTCTCTGCAAGCTTATGTGCCCTCACTGAACCCTCATTCTTCTAAAATTTATAACCGAACATAAGCCATTTCAATTTTACATCTCAAGTGACCAGCTTGTAGATTTCTGAAACTGGCGTTCATTGACCTGAATTTATTTAAGGAGATAGAGCTTAAAGTTCCTGTTGTTCAACCTTGGCTTCAGGGTCACATGAGACACACAGGGTTCCCCATGGCCTCTGAGACAAGACAGCTTTAAGACAAGACAGGCTAATGTCTGGGCACCGGCTACGTTTCGTGTATCGTCTAGATCACTTCACCCTTCTGTGAAGTGTCCTGGGGTTGAGATGATGGTGCCTGTTGGAGAGGGAGGGGTGAGAGTGAGGTCTGAGCCTGAAGCTGAGTGACTGACTGAGAGGTTCCCGAAGAGGCTGTTCTGGTTTCCAACTTGTCATCCTGTCATTGGTCATTTCGTCAGGTACCAGGTGGCAGGACTGTCCTCTGGGACTCTGTTGAAAAGAAGTAGAGTTCAAAGCAAAACAGGAGACTTGAGGGAAGTTCCAGATGACAAAGCAAAAAGGCAGTAAGCTGATACTCTTACCAAGGGCCACGCTTACACATCGTCAGTAATTTCAGATACGTCAGACAGGCACAGACGTACCCGGCTTCAAAATTAAGTGCCTGCATTTTGCACAAGTTCATAACCATCTTCAGGGCTATAATCGCCATGTCCCCACCATTTTGTGTGTGATAAATTCCTCTGAAGACTGAAATTTGAAGCAATCATGAAGTAATAAACTCTATTTTCCTTCGTGTATTTAGCAGCATATAAGGATTATTTTCTCCCTACTCATTTAACACATTATATTTGAGACTCATATCTATATTCAAGTATTTGAAATGACCAGACGCCCAGAGAAATCACTGTTTTCTCATGGCAGGACAGCTGTATTTCTCCCTCATGAATGTCTGTTTCCAGGGAGGTGCTGGCAGAGCCGGCAGTGGCCCCACAGCGCTGCTGACTGTACCCCAGCATTAATCCTGCTTTCCACGTGCTCCGGGGAGGGGGGCACACCTAGAGTTCAAAGTGACATATGAAATGATGCATGCGGTAGAGTGAGATGAAAGGCTGTGGGAGGAAAGTGCACCAGCAACTCCACAGTGTTTACTGCTGAGTCCTGTGCTGCTGTGCAAACGGGTCGTGATGATATGTGTAAACAAACACTTGCAGCTTCGGGCTTCAGCCGCTCTTCCAGTGTGGGAGTCACCAAGCCCACGCTGCTTCTCAGATCCTGACAATTCGCTCCTGAAACAATCTCATAACAGAGCTGTACAGAAATAAGGGAAAGTCTCTCCCTTCTTTCAAAAATTAGATAAAAGTTTTGAACCCACCTGTTCCAGATGACTTTTTTAAACTAAATTTTTTACCAATTTAAAATTTTGTTAAACTGCCTAATAGAACATGAACTACTCGGGTGGCATAAAGCACAGTAAAATAGTACTTGTGTCTTTGAAAAAATACAGCAATTAAAACAAATGCTGAAATAGTGTTGCTATAGAGTATGAATTAGCCACCAATGTATTATTCTTGTTAAGTTCAACTCATCTAGAATGTGGCATTTCACTCACTTTTATTACATAGAATCTTATTTTAATGAGGTCATTTAAAGTGATGGAATTTTTAGTTATAGCTTCAAGAATTACAGTAAAAGTGGATCAGATGTTCTACATTCTCACCTCACTAAAGTAAATGATTCTTTTCCATATTGAAATTCATTAATAGTTATTACTATATCTTGGTTATTAGAGCTGACATTGTTATTTAGTCAACCTCCATGCTTATTTGTAATATTTACCCCAGTTGGAAACTCACTACATACTCGCACACTATTTTAGGGTGAAATTTTAGGAATTCAGAAATACTAAAAATTTAGTAGTTCTTTTTAAAACATACAACTATATACATATTTTTGCTGTGATTTTCTTTTAATTTATGAAAATATAACATTCAAACTTGAAATATCTGTATGAGGGATTCTATTGTACTTATTTGTGTATGCGGACTGTTTCCCACAAATTAAAATGCAGGAAAGGTGATGAAATGAATGAATGTGTGAGAGTCATCCTCAGGAACAACACAGCCCTTTTCTCCAGTTGTGATGTCCACAGTAATCCAATCCCCCATCCCTTCCTCCATCTGTCCTCAGCTTTTCCACCACTGTTCAGTGTCACTTTGTGGTGAGAGATGGTATTTCTAAGTTACCTCAAACTTCTTTCTTATTTTCCAAATTCCATGTGATGCTTTCCTTCTCATGTTGATCCAGCCACTACTTCCAGGGGTGACGGGATTTTCTGTATGCAGTTCTGCACTGCATTTTCCAGCTGGACAGTTCCTGCTGTCACACACGACTTACTGTCCAATCTGGTGGGCTGCGGTCCCGCCAGAGTCGGACAGAGTCAGACAGGACTTGCACACACGCGCACCAGCACCAGGGTTTGTGGGAACTATAGGCTGCGTCCTTGACCAGATGTCTCTTTCCTGAGAAGGCCCTGTCTCCACCCTGAACGCTGGTAGCACTCTGACCCCACCCGTCACATGTAGGTGTGGACACGCACACCTGTCCTCACAGAGAGGGGCGTGTGCCCCCACTGCTCCACAGATTCCCCTCAAATTTACATGTGAAAGTGGGAAGCAGAGGACCTAGTCTCACTCAAAAGAGCCCCTCACAATAAGTGCATTATTTCCCCCTACAATTAATGTAAATAAAAATGGCTATATAAGGAAACGCTTTGTTCACTCAGTGTCCACCCGTGGCCACCATCTCAACATGGATAGTAAAGCTCACTATCGTATCTACTGCCAGCTAAGCTGGCAGTTTGTTTAAGACCATTCCTCAAAGTCATGCTCAATTTCCTTTTCCTCCAGAGATCAGGACTCTAAGGAAATCATTTACTGCAGTTAAGGACATATCAGCAGGGTGAAGCCAAAGTCAAAAGGAAGTCCTGTGTGTGTGTGGTGTGTGTGTGTGTGTGTGTGTGTGTGTGGTCTGAGTGTGTGTGTGTGGTCTGTGTGTGTGTGTGGTCTGAGTGTGTGTGTGCGGTCTGTGTGTGTGTGTGATCTGTGTGTGTGTGTGTAGTTGGTCTGTGTGTGTGTGGTACGTGGAACCCACAGCAGGCTCACCACCAAGACTAAACCCTCCCATCAGCTGTGCACTCTGAGTGGTGTTGACATGTCAGTGCAGGTTCATAACTTGTATCAAATGTCCCACTCAGCTGGAGTGTGTTGACCGCGGGGAGGCTGTATTTCTAGGGGGCAGGGGACCCAGGTGAAATCTCTGCACTTTCCCCTCCAGTTGGCTGAGAACCTGAGACTGCCCTACAAAAATAGTCTTTAGAAAACAAAATGGCAAAATAACCTCCAGCTATGAGCATTTTTGGCTTCATACACCACAGCGGTGGTGGGCGGCTAAATATTTCCTCAGAATCTCCTGTGAATTTAGAATGGCCTCGGTGGGAAGGCAGGACAAAGAACACAACAGTATTCTATGCAGTCTCCTGTCTAACAGACGGATGGATTTTACAGACATTTAGGTCACGGTCCAAATGGTTAGCTTGTCCTGATTTAACAGAGTCAGCCTATACATATAGGAGTAGTTCCCTTTCCTTTTTCCATTTTTATTGATTGCCATCTTTTACCAACTTCTGTGCTTTTGCTCATGTACTCACCCAAGGCAGTATGAGAGAAAAACAGTGCTGATGTGTCATCTGATTAAAATGGACAACATTTGATTTGCATCAAGAAATGTGAATGAATATGAAAACGATGATTGGATTTATTGGCGCTGATTTCTGATTGTACAGGAAGATGACATTCTTCCTTATTCATGATGTGGAACCTATATTATCTACCTGACAGTATCAGGCCAATTATATCAATCCTGTTCTCTGAAAAGATGACTATTTCTGCATTAATTTTTTTAATATACGTGTTGCTGAATCAAGCATGTGTTTCTGCATTAAGAAATGTGTATGTGTTGAGGACTTGAAGTTGTGGTTATCCAAAAGACATCCATAACTGACCTTTTATTGAAAACAAACTCAAAGTTCATTTGCTAGGGTAAGGTTTTATAATTTTTGAAAAGTTTTTATTTATCTCGATGGCATTTGAACAAAATTTCAAGACTCAAGTTTACCAATATAAAGCTTCAAAAGAAAAGCTCTTGGCCATTAGCTATTTCTGGGGCAACTGTATTTAACTTATTCTACTTCATTCTCTTAATTATACTTGAGATTCTCACAGTGTTGTTATTTAACATTGGATATTATGTATTGCACACTTGCTGTAGAATGTGTGCATTTAATGGCTGCTTTCCACTGCCTCACACACTCCAGTGCACTTGTATAATAATGATTATATGAACATTAAATGCCACTGTGAAACAAGCCAAGTTCATAAATTCTTACTAAGCTAAAAACTAAAAAAAAAGGGAGGGGGCACTTTGCATGGGATTATCTTAAATCCATGGGAAAGTAGAAGAGAACTGATATCCTCACAGTATTATGTCCGGGGGTGTCCGTGATACATCATCTTCCTCCACTTCAGCTAATCATATTTATTTGTTGATATTAAATCAAAGCCAGTTGATCACTATACATTACTTTGTATCTGTGATATTCCACACTAAACTCACTTAATAGCTCACCATGCAGTGATGTCTATAGGCTCTTCAAGGATTTTCTGTATTCAAAAACCATGTTCCCTCTGAATAATGTTTCGTTTCTTCTATTCAATTGTAATGATTTTTATTAGCTTTGTTCTTGCCTTATTACAGTAAAACCTGAAGAAAGATTAAGGAGAAATGAAATTGGTGGCCATTGTTGTCACATTTCTGATCTCAGAGAGAAATGTCTCAGTAATTCACCATTAGCTGTGATATTTCTTATACTTTTTTGTGTATCTCTTTATAATATGAAGGATACTTCTTTGTACACTCAATTTTCTATGAGCTTTTATCAAATGAATTGAATGAATGTAATCAAAGGCTTCTTTGTATCTATTAAAATGATTATATAATTTTCTTCATTTTTAAAATTTCCTACTTTTAACATGATGCTATGTATTATTTGTGTGTGTGTCATATGTACGTGTGTGTGTGTGTCTGTGTGCATGTATCTTATCTAATGCTCAGAGTGGGTTAATGTTATTGTTCTGTCCTCAAGTCAGGGTTAGGGCCAATGCAGCAAAGTTGTTTATGCTATTTTGCTTTTTATTTCTGTAATTTCATTTGATCTGGGGGCTTCCCCAGGTGGCTGAGTGGTAAACATTCCCCCTGCAATGCAGCTGATGCAGTCTGGATCTCTGGGTTGGGAGATCCCCTGGAGGAGGAAATGGCAACCTTCTCCAGTATTCTTGCCAGGGAAATCCCATGAACAGAGGAGCCTGGTGCGCTACAGTCTATGGGCTCTCAAAGAGCCAGACACGACTGAAGCGACTTAACAAGCACATAGCACACAGAGACCAGAAAGCATTCTAAACCATCTGCATAATCAGTTCTTTAATGATTCTATGATGATCATTTTTCTATAAGTTTAATAACAAATTATGTCCCCGTGGTTATTAACCCGCTTCTTCACTATTTATTCTTAATTCTCCTCTTACTCTATGTGAGTTTTTGAAATTATAGATATACTTGTATCTTTTCTAGGTATGTTTGCTATAAATAATCCTCAGCTTTCTGAACTTCTTTTAATATTGCTAACGTTTATCTTGTTATAATATTTTGGTAAATGACCATTACTTAACTGGTAGAAATAGACCTAATAATTCTATAATTTGGAAAGTATGGAGAGTTGTCCTATATTTTCAGGGAAAGAGAAGAAAATATGCAATTATATAATGGAAAAGCAATACCTATTTTTTTTTTTTTCAAACGTGTGTGAGTGCACTGGAACAATTTAATTAGAATTAGCACTCTGGTCAACATCTGCAGGGTAATTTTCTCCTGGATCTCCAAATAGTGTATCATGGATGTGCAATGAATATTCAGAATTCATAAATATAGATCTTTCTGTAGACCTAAGATAGACCATAAACTCAAGAGAGTCTTGATGAATGTAAATGAAGGATAATGACATCGTGTGTGAACAGGGACACAGAATGGTGCAGGGAGGGAGGCTGTGAAGGCTGAGTGCCTGCAGCTTAGCTCATTCATCCTGTGCACCTTCCATTGAATATTTCCAGCCACATCACAAGATGTGAGAGCTGGAAAAGACCACCCATTACTTTAAGGTGCTGCAATCACAGAAATGTTTGCCGACACACTGATAGTGGTATCATTTTTATTATGCTTTCTATTAGGTTCAAGTTCTTCGGAATGCTGGAGAAGAGGTGACCCTGACAGTCTCATTCTTGAAACGAGCACCCGCTTTCCTCAAACTGTCACTGAACGAAGACTGTGCATGTAAGCATTTGTGAAGAATAGGTAAAATGCTCACGTCATGCTTGCTTTCTGAACCATTATTTCCATAATTAGCAGCTTCTTTCCAAAGCTGGGATTTCTACCTAAATACAAACATTTTGTCTTAATATCACAAAGCGTTCAATTAACCTTTCTCCAAAAGGAACAGCTGTTGTTTTTGTTTCAAAATGTATTCACATTTAGCTATTTTCCAACTATAATTGGGGAAACATTATTTATTTTAAAATGTGTTATATTAAATATATACATTTTGTATCTCTATTGAATTTCATTCATAATGTTTGATGAATATATGTTCTCTAAGTAGAAAGCAGTATATTCTTATTCAACTACTGAATTTACTAAATAAGCATTTACACTTAATCTGTCTTGATGAAAATATGGAGATTGAAGGAAGCCCTGGTCTATGTGAAAATGTAATAATTTTCATAAGAGCTACTTAAAATTTTCTGTATCTATTTGCACATCATGAAATGAAATGCATACATCTTACAGGTTTTGCTGAAATCAAAGAAGAGTATATTTTTAACGAAGGTTACATGAAATGAAATGCAAAGATCCTCAATTCTCAGTTGGATCAGTTTTGACAAACACACGTTTGCTCAGTCTACATGCATATAGATCATAAAATGGTTCTGCTGTGCATCTTCCTGTAAATAACATTCCCACAAAAAAGCCACTGACTTGATTTCTCGCCATCAAGTATTATTTTTTGCTTCTTCTAGAATTTTATGTAATCAAGCTGTTTTTATTTTTTTACATCTGGCTTCTTTCATAATGAACCATCTCATGTTACATATTTTCAGAACTTTTTTTTAATATTGCTGTGTAGTGTTCCACTTGTGACTGTAGTAAAGTTGGATAATATGTTTTCCTGCTCATAGGCAAACAAACTGTTTCCAATGTTTTGCTGTTGTAAAGAAAATTGCTATAAAGAATCCTGTACAAGGATGGAGAGTCTTAGTGTTTTATGTCACTACTGTAACTAGTACTATAAGTACCTAGGAGTGGAATTGCTGAGTAACAAGACAGATGTGCAATTCACTTGCTGACAAACTGCTAAATCTATTTCTAAGATGGGCATGTATTTACAGATCTCTCAGTGTCCACTCCAATGTCGATGAGGGTTTTGGTTGCTCTGCATTAATGCAATATGTGATGGTCACAATTTCTTCAACTGTTCTCTTGAGTGTCTGGTGGTATTGGACTGAAGTTTCAATTTGCATTTCTCTGAAGACTAATGATGATTTGCTTCTTGTCATGTGCTATTTGCATGTCTTATTTTGTGATGTGTCTGCTCAAGTCTTTCCCTCCTATTTCTATTGGTATGCCTTTATATTATCACATTGCAGGAGAGTATAAGACTACTTATTAGCCGGAGAAGGCAATGGCAACCCACTCCAGTACTCTTGCCTGGAAAATCCCATGGACAGAGGAGCCTGGTAGGCTGCAGTCTATGGGGTTGCTAAAAGTCGGACATGACTGAGCGACTTCACTTTCACTTTTCACTTTCCTGCATTGGAGAAGGAAATAGCAACTCACTCCAGTGTTCTTGCCTGGAGAATCCCAGGGACGGAGGAGCCTGGTGGGCTGCTGTCTATGGGGTCGCACAGAGTCAGACACGACTGAAGCGACTTAGCAGCAGTAGCATAAGCCTTTTGTTAGTTGTGTGTGTTACAAACATTTCACTCATTTTGTGCATAATTGTATTTTTTACCCAAGGTGTCTCAAGTTTGTACATTTCTTTGTGAGAGTTTAATTTTATTTTTATAAGATCTAATTTATCATTTGTTGCTGTTTTCATTGTATATGCTTTTGGTTTTCTGTATCTTCTCTAAAAAATATTTGCCTACCCCATGGTAGCAAGGATCTCTCCCTACATTTTTGCAAGCAACTTTACAGCTTGATTTTTTTAAATAAATTTATTTATTTATTTATTTGGCTGTGCCTTCACATGGGATCTTTGATATTTGTTGAGGCATCTGGGAGCTAATTTCCTCCATGCAGGATCCAACCTGGGCCCCATATATTGGGAGCGTGGAGTCTTAGCCACTGGATCACCAGGGGAGCCCCCATAACATTGATTTCTATGCTTAAGTTTATAATCTATCTTATAGTAATAGCATTTTGGTTCTGAAGAAGGAATCAAGAATGAAGGAATCACCATCTGATTTTCATTAATTTATGCATAATGTATTCTTTCAGCAAGACCACAGTGTTGATCATTGCAGCTTTATACTACTTTAAAAAGTCATCCAGGGTAGGTTCTTCAACTTTGCAATATTTCAAGGTTGTTCAGCTGTTCTAGATCCTTGTATTGCTGTGTACATTTTATAAATAGCATGTCAATTTCCATATAAAAAACTATTATGATTTTGAATGTGACTAGAGTGAATTGATTAACAATTAGTATACTTAACTCCTTAACAACTTTAAATCTTTCATTCCACAAACATATCTTTCCATCTTTTTATATTTTATTTTTTCTGTCAATATTTTAGTGTTTCCAATGAGAAAGTATATCTTATTTTTCATTAAAGTCTTTTATGTTTTTCTATTTTAGTGTAAATAATATTTTAAACATTTAATTTGCCAACTATCTGTTGCTAACATACAGAAACAATAAAACAAGCATTTTTATATATTGGCATTTTGCAACATAGCTTAATTTCCTCACTAATTCTAATAAGATTTTTTGTGTTTTGTAAAAAATTTTCTACATATGAAGTTATGTCATCTGCAAATAGTGAGTTTTGCTTGTCTCTTTCCAAGCTATATTTCTTTAATTCCTTGTTTTTTCTTGATTTTTCACATAGTAATGGGGAGTTGGTGAAGGACAGGGAGGCCTGGCGTGCTGTGATTCATGGGGTCGCAAAGAGTCGGACACGACTGAGTGACTGAACTGAACTGAACTGAACTGAATGGGGTGGTCCTCTAGTAATGTGCTGAATGAAGTCTTGAGTGAAGATGTCCTTCCCCTGTGCAACATACTGGTGGACACCATCCAGCTTTAAGTGTGCCATCAGCTGTGGTTCTCATAGTTGCCCTTTTTATTATTAATTTAGTTACTTAATTTATTTTTCATTGGAAGAAACTTTCTTTATGGTGTGTTGGTTTCTGCCATACAACAATACAGATCAGCCATAATTATACATAATTCCCTTCCCTCTTGAGCCTCCCTCCCTCCCCCATCTCACCCCTATAGGTCGTCACAGAGCACCAGGCTGGGGTCCCTGGGTTATTCAGCAGTTTCCCAGTAGCTATCTACTTTACCCGTGGTAGTGTGTGTATGCTGGTGCCACTTTCTCCGTTCATCCCACTCTTTCCTTTCCCCGCTGTGTCCACAAGTCTCTTCTCTATGTCTGTGCCACCATTCCTGTCCTACAGATAGGTCCCCTGTACCACTTTTCTAGATTTCACATATATGCGTTAATACACAATATTTGTCTTTCTTTCTCTGACTTATTTCGCTCTGTATAACATAGGTGACTTTTATTGGGCTAGAATAGAAAGTGAAAGTCGCTCAGTCACATCCAACTCTTGGCGACCCCATGGACTATACAGTCCATAGACTTCTCCAGGCCAGAATACTGGAGTGAGTAGCTGTTCCTGTCTTCAGGGGATCTTCCCAACCCAGGGATCGAACCCAAGTCTCCCACATTGCAGGTGGATTCTTTACCAGCTGAGCCATGAGGGAAGCCCCAGTTAAAATACAGACACCCTTCTAATCCTGGTTCCTGAAGATATTTCTTTTTCTTTCTTTGTTTTAGTAGAAGTTAATGTTGAATTATGTCAAATATTTTGTTCATCCATTGAGATACTACATTAAAAAATTTTTTTCTGTTGATATGGTAACTTTTTAAAAGTTGGTTTTGAATGCCAAATAAAGCTTGCATTCCTAGGATAAACACCATGATCATGCTGTATCTTTATAGACATATTACAGGTTTTAATTTGTAAAGTATTGTTATTATTTTTTAATCTATGTTCATTAAAGATTTCCAGATGTATTTTTCCTGTGATATTTTAGTGGCACTTTGCTACCAAGGTTATTATATCTTTGAAGTAATCACTAAATTATAAAATCTTAGAAAATCACAAATCTTTATTTTTTATTACTCATCTTTAAAAATAGATATTTGTAGTTTTCTCATCAGGATCCAATATGAACTGTTTTAGCTGTAAATTGATTGTATGTCAATGAAGGTGTTCCCAGTGAGAGTGTACAAAGCAAGAATGCTTGTGAAGACAGAGCACTTACAAACTTTGCATTATGGAAAATTATGGTAAATACACACAAGATTTGCTAGTAGATTAGTACACAAAATTCAGTAGGACTTTGTAGCCAAATAAAATCTTGCACCATTGTTAAGTATGGTTCATAAGAATAGGGTAATAAAATGAAATAGTGTTTTTATATGGTTGAATACTTCCCTTAATAAAACCTTAATGCTTCTGAAATCAAAGATAAATATTTGCAGGTCTCTTTTAGGATCCACTTTAGGTTTTCATTTTCATTTTTGCTTACTTCCAAAACTCTGGCTTTGACATAAATAAAACAGAGATACTTTTATTCCCTGGCTTGCATGATACCTGAAGTGACCTGAAGTTCATGGGACAGAAGATGTCCATGCGGAGCAGGTGGGCTTCTAACCAGTGGTGCTCTGACTCTTCCCGCAGGTGCGCCAAGTGACCAGAGCAGCGGCACCTCCTCCCCGCTCTGCGACAGTGGCCTGCACCTCAACTACCATCCCAACAACACAGTAAGATGCAGGGCATGGCCCCGCTCACGAGGAGGGGGCCCAGACAGAGCCCAGGGCACACGGGGCTAGAATCTGCTCAGACTGCTCTGGGACCTCGCTTCCCTGACAGACTTGAAATCCTTGGCTGCTTTATTTTTTCAAAATTATGCTAATCCAGGGAGGAGGTAAATAAGTAGGTCTGTTATTTTTTTAATGTCATTTTTCTCCTCTCAGGTCTTCGCTAAGCCCTTTGTAAGCTCTAGAGACTTAACTTCGAGAGGTCACATAGAACATCTCAAATCATTTTATAACATGCATCTTATATGTAATTTGACATAATTTGTTATCATTTTTCATTTGAAATTATTTCATGAAAAGTAGCTATATAATTTGTGATATATTAGGATTTCTTAGGTACCTTCACGCACACCAGGGAATTAATGCAAAATGATAAAGATGAAAATCTAATCTACACATTGTGTAAAATGTGAGGAATGTTAAACTAGATCTGTATTTAATAATTGATAAAATCAGCATATTGGTTTTATACACATTTAATAAAGTGCTGATTTTTATTTTCCACCTGTACTTTGGAGTAAGCAGTTCTTTTTAATAATAAATAGTTTGAACTTCCTTGTATATTTCACCCTTTGAAACATGCACACATTCTAAAGACAAAACTAATCCTTCCAGTTAAATGTAAGATGATCAGTTAGCCCTGTGCTCACAAACGTGAAGAGAAGCAGAGCTCACTTATGAAGAATTTAATTTTCTGTTCCAAGTATTAGGATGTATAAGACATGGAGCTTCCTCTGACCTGTATGATTCACTCTCCATTGGAAATTCTTGACTTCACTGTGGCACTTCACTTCAAAGTCCTCCTTCTGAGCATCTTCATGCCTCTGGCCTCAGTGCACTGAACCGCAGAGTGTCAGTCTCAGCCAAGTCCAGCAGGCTCCCAGTCATTTTCCTTTGCCTTTTATGTTCTGAAAGAGGAACCATTGGCACCACCAGGGTTGTCTCTGCAAGAGTAAACCAACCACATCTGGTACTTCATTGCCCTTCTCTGTCACTTCTGTCACCAGAGAAGTAACTGTCACACGGTGGATAATATCTAAAATGTGGTCTTCAGGAGGCGGCAACGTCTGAGTGACTCAAACAATGAGTGCATGTGTACGAAGTGAATACAGGCGTCGGTCCGCGAGCTGGTCAGCTCCATCTCCCCGCCGCAGCCCAGCCTCCACCTCCTGCGTGCTCTCATCCATCCCTGCGGTCAACATGCTCGTGACGCCTCTGCTGTCTTTGGGGTCCTTTCACGGGCGGTGCCTTGACCCCCACATTTGTGAGCCGACCGTCTCCCCTCTGAAAGGAGCCTCTGCCTGGAATCAGGGCTCAGCGCCCTGTTCCCACTGTGGCTGCAGCCAA
This sequence comes from Nanger dama, assembly GCA_917880005.1. Lineage (NCBI taxonomy): Eukaryota > Metazoa > Chordata > Mammalia > Artiodactyla > Bovidae > Nanger > Nanger dama. The sequence goes on from CAKJTW010000075.1 coordinate 5,557,348, forward strand.
GGACGCAGAGATGGGGCACGGAGCAGCCCTCCAGCCTTGGCAGGCAGGCGATCCGGTTTCCACCCCGCCCGTCAGGAGCCCACATCCTGCCAGGTTCCCTCCTCATCCCCTTTCTCCGGAGACCTCCCCCCTTCTGTCCCTCACATCAGAGCCTCCATCTCAGCTCTCTCCTGAGAGGGGCAAGAGCTGTTCTGCAGAGCTGAACACGCTGGGTGACATGTTATCCTAGTCCCTGCCCCACGTGAACCCCTCTGTAATAAGGAGATGGCAAGAGGAAGGTTGGTGGGTGGGAGCCATTCAGGCTGCTTTATTCTCTTCCCGTTACATACACAGCAGTGTCTGTGGACTTGAGCTCACCACTTGTGCCTCAGTGTGCTGCCTGAGTCAATGCCTTCCTTACAAAGATCTGACTGCAGTAAGGTAACCACTCAGCAGTTCCACAACACAACTGTTCCAAATAAATCCAAATGTCACATCTTTAAAAGCTCCATCATCATAAACTTTTCTTTCTGAGTTACGTCTTTCCACTTCAAGAGGCATGCTTGATTTCCATTTTTAGCGTTGGATTGAACATTGTTTGACTTTGCTAAGGATCTTTAGGGTTTCACAGGTGGCGCTAATAGTAACAAAGCTGTCTGCCAAGCAGGTGAGGTAAGAGATGAGGGCTCGATTCCTGGGTGGGGAAGATTCCCTGGAGGAGGGCATAGCAATCCACTCCAATAATCTTGTCTGGAGAATGCTATGGACAGGGAAGCCTGGTGGGCTACAGTCCCTAGGGTTGCAAAGAGTCGGATACGACTGAAATGACTTATCACACACATGCATGCAAGGATCTTTAAAAGAGTTAATAGCACTTGCAATGTTTTAGACAATAAGAATCAAGACACATATAAAGCACAATAAAAGTAAAGACAATAATTGCATTGTATCTCAATCAAATGGATATTTACTGAGAACCTACCATGTGGGAATCTGTCTAGGTGCCATGGGAAACAGTTAATTATGGTTCCTGACCCAAAAAGTTTAAACCCCAAATCTATAGGGAAATGCGTGAAATAAACTATAACATTAGCAGAAAAAGAACAGTGGACATTAGCATCCTAATATCAGAGAAAGGTCTGCTAGAGACTTTGAACATCTGACTTAATTTAAATCAACCAGAATTGGACAGCTTCATAGCAAACTTGAGGCTGCTCAGGAATTAGTGGGTCATGCAGACTTGGTGGCCAGTTTGGGGGGTGGAGGATGGTCTACTCAGAGACTCATAAGATTAGGGGCCTGTATCCTTCTGACTTATCACTGATAATGAGGAACCTGGGAACCTGGACAGCAGGGTGCCTTGTGGCACATGTTCCTGGAATGTGCATCGTGGAGTCACATCCCTAGGAGAAGCATCAGTCCTTGCTATGTCTAGTCCTCACTTCTGTCCCAGCCCAAGGATGCTGTGTTCAGTTCCTGCTCCATATTTATTTTCTGAAGCAAATTTTGAGTAAGCAGATGCTGTTTGAGTTTCCTGAAACATTGCTTATGTATTTAAGACAACATTTGAAACATACGAGAAAATAACACCGGATGATATGTTAACATCACTCCACTACCTTACATAACAGTATAGCCTGGTCCTCCCAAGGACTTGAGGTCACTAATTTTAGGACACACGAGATTCTCCCAGTTTGCTCATCAAGGTGAAGAGAGAGTTTGCTTGTGCTCACTAGGAGGCTTAAACTCAGGCGACTAGCTCACCAGATTCTGAGAAACATTCTCAGTATTCACCTTTAATCAGTGCTTTCTATGCCAAGTCCTTAACAAAATTTGGATCTGAATTTTGCCCTGTATGGGCTTCCCTGGTGGCTTAGATGGTAAAGAACCCACCTGTCAATGTAGGAGATGGGGGTTCGATCCCTGGGTTAGGATGATCCATTGGAGAAGAGAATGGCAACACACTCCAGTGTTCTTGCCTGGAAAACCATGTGGATAGAGGAGCCTGGTGGACTATAGTCCATGAGGTCACAAAGAGTTGGACATGACTGAGTAACTGACACAGCACACTTTTGCTCTGTATGCATTTCTACTTTGGCCTAATAATTGTTCTTGAGATCTTGAATGGGAATATACCTTGAAATATGTTACATTTTGTAGAAAGAGTTTATTTTTATTAATTAATTACTTTTAATTGGAGGCTAATTACTTTACAATATTGTGGTGATTTTTGCCATACATTGACATGAATCAGCCACGGATGTACATGTGTCCAACATGCCGAAGCCCCCTCCCACCTCCCTTCCAATGCCCGCCCTCTGGGTTGTCCCAGTGCACCGACTTTAAGTGATGCTTCATGCATCAAACTTGGACTGGTCATCTCTTTTACATATGATAATACACATGTTTCAATGCTATTCTCTCAAATCATCCCACCCTCGCCTTCTCTCAGAGTCCAAAAGTCTGTTCTTTATATCTGTGTCTCTTTTGCTATCTCGTATATAGGATTGTCATTACCATCTTTCTAAATTCCATATATATGCATTCATATTCTGTATTGGTGTTTTTCTTTCTGACTTCACTCTGTATAATAGGCTTCAGTTTCACCCACCACATTAGTACTGATTCAAATGTGTTCTTTTTAATAGCTGAGTAATATTTCATTGTGTATATGTACCAAAGTTCTTATCCATTTGTCTGCGGATGGACATCTAGGTTGCTTCCATGTCCTAGCTATTGTGAACAGTGCTGCGATAAACACTGAGGTACATGTGTCTCTTTCAGTTCTGGTTTGCTCAGTGTGTATGACCAGCAGTGGGATTGCTGGGTCAAATGGCAGTTCTATTTCCAGTTTTTTAAGGAATCTCCACACTGTTCTCCTTAGTGACTGTACTAGTTTTCATTCCCACCAACAGTATAAGAGGGTTTGTATTTCTCTACACCCTTTCCAGCATTTATTGTTTGTAGACTTTGATAGCAGCCATTCTGACCAGTGTGAGATGGTACCTCATTGTGGTTTTATGTTTCTCTGATAATGAGTGATGTTGAGCATTTTTTCATGTGTTTGTTAGCCGTCTGTATGTCTTCTTTGGAGAAATGTCAGTTTAGTTCTTTGCTCCATTTTTGATTGGGTCATTTATTTTTCTGGTATTGAACTGCATAAATTGCTTGTATATTTTTGAGATTAATTCTTTGTCAGTTGCTTTGTTTGCTATTATTTTCTCCTGTTCTGAAGGATGTCTTTTCACCTTGATTATAGTTTCCTTCATTATGCAAAAGCTTTTAAGTTTAATTAGTTCTCATTTGTTTATTTTTGCTTTTATTTCCATTATTCTGGGAGGTGGGTCATAGAGGATCTTGCTGTGACTTATGTCAGAGAGTGTTTGGCCTATGTTTTCCTCTAGGAGTTTTATAGTTTCTGGTCTTACTTTTAGATCTTTAATCCATTTTGAGTTTATTTTTGTGTGTGGTATTAGAAAGTGTTCTAGTTTCATTCTTTTACAGGTGGCTGACCATTTTTCCCAGCACTATTTGTTAGAGAGATTGTCTTTTCTCCATTGTATATTTTTGCCTCCTTTGACAAAGATAAGGCATCCATCGGTGTGTGGATTTGCCTCTGGGCTTTCTATTTTGTTCCATTGATCTATATTTCTGTCTTTGTGCCAGTACCATACTGTCTTAATGACTGTAGCTTCATAGTATAGTCTGAAGTCAGGCAAGAGTTTATTTAAAGCAAAGACTGTTAATGCTACTTTTCCCATTTGTGCTATTAATATTATAGGAGACAACATTCTTGACACTGAAGAATAAATGTTTTGAAAGTTAGTTATGGGCCTTAAAACCATAAAAATCTTTGTGTTGTTAGATCATTTGTATGCAATTTAAAATAATTCTGGCAGTTGTTACAGAAAAAGACTAGAAAGTAAATTTATATTCTACTGTCATAATTTAAGCAATAAGTGTAAATAATTTTCAAAAGACACCAGATATTTCACTGTAAATAACAGATCTGTAAAATGGAATGCACTAACCTTGATTATTTCAATATCTGAAGTGGGATTTATAGCATATTTTTGATGAGAAAGAAATGTACAAGGAAGTAACATTTTTCAAATGTTATACTTAAAGACTTCAGGTTGAGGTGCTATATCATGAAGGGTCAAAGGTCATGTGTATTTTCATACCTGCCAGCACAGGAAGCCTATAAAATGTAATTGGTAAAGCTTATCATCTTCTCCTATGATGATTTCATTCTCTATATTCCATTTTTTATGTCTTTTATGTTTTTTTACTTTTTCTGTCCATTTGTTCAAGGAACAATGGAGTGAGAGGAATTCTTTGTGCTTTTCATGAACAACAAGGGTCGGGCTGTAAATAATTTGCCTGAAATAACTGCAGAATTGTGAAATAATCAAGACAAAAATCTGAGTCATTCTTTCCATCATTTCAGCTCTGATTATGAATGTTACATGTTGGGCTCTGGGCCACATGTTGGCTGTGGAGTCAGAGAGATATAGGTCCGAGTGGATCCTGACACTGCTGCTGACCAGCTGGGGGCCTCTGGTCAATGCCTAACTGCACAGCCTCCCAGGTGGGGCCTCAAGCAAAAGCCCACAGGTGGGTTTCTGCTGCTTGCTTCTCTGGGCTGCTTGGTCGGGTCCAGCCTGACCAAGGGAAATCATGTCTGTTTTCCCCAGGATGTCACATAGGATGGTGATTTCAAGTATCCCTGTGCAGAAAAGACTTAGGAGGAGTTGTGGGTTTGCTTGGTGACAGCCATGACTTTGGAGACAGATGCATGGGTGCACAGACTTGGTGAGTGACTCTCCCAGGACTCATCAGTTGGGGAAGCATGATTCTGAACCCAGGTGGTTTCATTCTAATGGGGGTCTCAGCCCTCTCCCCCTGGTGCACAGCTAGTGCCTCACCTGGACCACGTGCTGATTGTCTGTGACATCTGACATGAGGAGAAAGGGGATGGTTGATGTGAACCCTGGGTCTCTGCATCTCAGAGAAACAGAGAAGTCCATCACCACAGAAGTCCTGAACGTGACCGTCCTGCACAAAAGCTGAGTGCCTGAGAGACTGGACACCAAGGGGGCCTCTTGACCATCTAAGCCAGACCTCCCTTCCAGGTGCTCCAAACTGCTCCAAGGATCTCATGGACTTTCACTGGCAATTAACATAGTAATACCAGAGAGCACTCAACCTTTAGTGAAAATAATGGAAGATTTTTTTTACCATAAGCAATTTTGAAGATATTAATACCAGAAGAAAAGGTTAATAATATCTAGACTCACAGAAGTTCAATATTGAACTCCTATCACTCAAGAATGAGAGAATTCTTACCTGGGAAATCCCATGGACAGAGGAGCATGGTGGGCTACAGTCCATGGGGACACAAAGAATCGGACATGACTGAGCACCCATCTATACACGAAGAATCTCTAGACTAGAGAGAAATCAGCCCTCTGATCAAACTGAGCCTTGGCTGGTAGAAGCCAGGACAGCCTACGCACCAGCATCATTCCCTGTAGTAGTGCCAAGGAGAAATCCAACAGTGAAAGAAAATGAAAGAAACACTGATCGACACCCACTGAAAAGCTCAAATTTTATTCAAATGTATGTCTTCTCTGTACAAAAGGAAAAAAACACAGACTTTTAATGGAATTTAAAATACATGGAATTTCAAACCAGTAGTGGTTATCTTAACATAACTTTAAGGTGATACAAGAAAATACGAACATCTTATAAACATAAAGTTAAATAAATTGACAATGATTTCCTTGAGTACTGTTTGAGAGTTGTTTTAGAGGAATATTCATTCTATTCAAAAATATTTTTAACTAACCAATGAATCACGAGCCCTTGTAATGTTTTGTGCTTCACAGAAAATACTTGCTAATTGAACTTATTTTTTTGTTACCTACTAGTTCATCACAGTTACAGCTTTGACCCATCTTTGCATTCTTGAATGGATTCAGTTGTCCCAATTTTATTTTTACTTCCAGCTCCTGACCCATTAGTTTCATATGTCTTTCACTATGATTTTTCATCTCAACGATTCCCTCCTCACTTTCTTATAGGATTCCATTAATGGAGACATTAGCAAATGTAATTTCATTGCCAGTCAATATGGATATCCCATGGTATTCAATCCCTATCTTTGGATTGCTTAGGGGAAATAGCCTTGTGGTGGAAGAGGTTTGTGGCCGGACGCTGAAAGTCTCTTTTCCTTTCAGGACACGCTGTCCTGCTCGTCGTGGCCTGCGTCCCCCGGGTTGCGGTGGGAGAAGCGGTGGTGCGACCTGAGGCTCATCCCGCTGCTGCACTCACGGTTCTCCCAGTACCTGCCCGGGACCGACCTGAGCCGGTGAGTTCCACCGGCACCAACAGCAAGGCCTGGAGTCTAGCTGGTAACGGGACTGTGATTCCTTGTTCAGTGTGCTTCCAAAAATGGGAAGAGGGCCAGGTAGCAAACACACCACAGTGCAAGTGGTAGGCATGGGCTTGGCTCGCTTCTCAGCCCTGCTGACCGAGCCCTGGGAACCCTCAGACACCAGCTCGCCCCCTGTGGCCACCCCCTCCCTGGGGCCCCTGCTCCGTGGGTGGGCTGGCCTTGCTGCCACAAAGGAAGGTGGAAGGCTGGGGCCATGGGCACTGTGCTGTTGCTGTGGGTGGTTATGAACCCCAGCTCTTCGTGAAACCTGCTCACAGAGGCAAGGTGGAGGGGAAGCCGAGGGCAGTCAGCCCCCACCCACCACCTCACCCCATCTTGAGGAGGATAGGTGGAGTGGGGCCTGGGGTCCCTGTGAGCCAGAGCGGTCAGTGTGGGAAGAGGGGAGAGAGTCCAGCAGCCCATCCTCGGGTCACCTCGCTCAGCCCGGCAGCTGCAGACTTAGGTTAGAGTTGCTGCTGTCTTCCACTTTAGCCTTCCTATCGATGTAAGGTGTGGGTACACTGTGTCACATGACCTGAATTTGTGTGTCTTAATGATGTTGAGCATCTTTCCACGTGTGTATTTATCACAGGACATCCTCTTTGGTGAAATAGCTCTTTGTTTCTTGATTATTTAGTAATTGGGTTTACTAAAGTATTTTTACCATTTTATTTTTTACTGTTGAGATTTGAGAGTTTTGTATATATTCAAGAAAAAAAGTCCTTTGTATCAACATGCTATTTTTTCTATTCTTTTTTAAACTTATTTTTAATGTTCAAAGTAATTAAATATTTAATATTTTAATATTCCCTCTATTATATCACTATATATACACATTTTATTTGGTTTTAGTTATTGTCTAAACATTACACCATATGTCTTAGTCCTTCCAGGCTGCTATGACAAAATATGGCAGATAATAACAGCAGTTGTTGTTCTCTAGCAACTTAGTCATGTCAGACTCTTTTGCGACCTCATGGATTGTTGCCCCACCAGGCTTTTCTGTCCCTGGGATTCTCCAGGCAAGAGTACTAGAGTGGTTTTCCATTACGTCCTCCAGGGGATCTTCCCAAGCCATGGATCTAACCTGTGTCTCCTGCCTTGGCAGGTGGGTACTTACCACTGTGCCACCAGGGAAGCCCCCATACTCACGGCAAACAACAGAAATGGTTTCTTACAGCTCTGGGTGCTGGAAGCCTTGGTTTAAGGCATCCAGGTCATGGCTGAGTCCTCATATTCTTTGATGAAGACCACTCCTAGTTCGTGCCTGCTGTCTTCTCCTCTGTCCTCCCTTGGGGTGGGGCCAGGGGTCACTCCAGAGACTCTTTTATGAACTACTGATCTTGTGCATGATGCCTTGACCCTCATGGCTTTCAGCATCTCCTCTTGGCACCATCATGTTGGTCACTAGGATTTCAAAATGTGACTAGGAGGTGTGGCAGACCACCATGCACGATTTATTAGTGTTTAACGCAACTTAATTTAGAGAAGGAAATGGCAGCCCACTCCAGTATTCTTGCCTAGAGAATCTCATCGACAGAGGAGCCTGGTGGGCTATAGTCTATGGAGTCGCAAGAGTCAAACACAACTTAGCGACTAAACCACCACCAGTACAACTTATTAATTTTACCTCTTTCAGGAAATTCTAGAAACTTAAAACACCTTAACTAATTCCTTTCTTTCTTTCTTATCTTTGTGCATATTTCTGAAGACATTTGAATTATATTGTTGTTGTTGTTCAGTCTCTGAGTCGTGTCCAACTCTTTGTGACTCCATGAACTGCAGCACGCCAGGCTTCCCTATCCTTCGCCATCACCCAGAGTATGCTCAAACTCATGCCCATTGAGTCACCAATGCCATTCAGCTATTTCATCCTCTCTCACTTCCTTCTCCTCCTGCCCTCAGTCTTTCCCAGGGTCAGGGTCTTTGCCAGTAAGTCGGCCCTTTGCATCAGGTGGCCAAAGTATTAGAGATTCACCTTCAGCATCAGTCCTTGCAATGAATATTTAAGGTTGAATTATATATGTATCTTAAATTCCTCAAGACTTTTTTTTTGTTTTCAGATAACTGTTATTCAAATATGCCCTACTTTTAATCTTTCTATTTCTGTTTGTTTCTTTTGAATCTATTTGTCTTCTGCTTTAAGAAGTTTTAAAATATTTCTATTAATGGTATTTTTAGTGTGTATATTTGTTCTTTTTGTTTTTACTTTAAAAATCTTTTGTAGTTAAATGATGTAGAAATGTTTAGCTAAAGAAATTTATGAGACAAAGGAAATTGTATGAATCTAGATGACTTCTTCCACTTTTATTTTTATGACATCTCAACACATCAACAGCTTTTAGCAGTTGAATTAATTACACCTAGTGACTATGACAGTAATAAGCAGTTATAAACACAACACTCTTCTGAGTGGATTGCACAATAATTCAGATTCAAGAGCTAATTTACTGTTCACTCATTCACTCAGTAAATATCGATTTAATGTCTATATGCAAAATGGTGTTTGCTTCTTTCCCTGAAGGAGCTCGTGGGCCTAAGGCAGTTGAGATAGTGAGGAAAATAAAAGAGAAAAGACAAATTAGTGGCCCATGATGACAAATATACAAAATTGTTGAACCTGGATCAAAACCCAGGATGTTATATGTTGGTTGGTTTTTCCAAGGCCCATAATTTAAACTTTGGTGATATAATACCTCTCATATTTAATTGCAACAAAGTTGTGTTACTGTCATATCTATTGTATAAATATGAATTATAAAATCATACCATTTTATCAATAATAAGACAGTTTATGTTCAGTGTATAATAATGACTTGGATATATGGGTTTCAGTTCAATTCTGAAGTATCGTAATATTGCAGAACATTTCAGTGTTAGGAGATTAGAATGGGAAGGTTATTAAGGCGAAAACAGTGTGTCATTGTATTAACTATAGAATAGAAATCCTGAATAGACTGAGAAACAGATTAGTTTCCATACAGCCCCCATTCCTCTAAGCCCATCATGCCTTCATGCTGCTGCTGTTTGTTTTTGGAGGAATCACCTCCTGTCTAAAGTGTGTGCTTTGTCTCCTATCCCCCATATAAGCCATCCATCCAGGTGGACCCCAGACCCTGCTCCCTCATTTTCCTTTACAGGAAGCTCTCGTTGGTCCACAGCCTTTGCAATATCCTTGAGCTAAAGTTTACTTTCTCTCCCACTCACACATGTGCATTTCAGTCCCACATCAGCTTGTATTTGCTGCTCATCCTACCTTGTCTGACACAATCAACCCTGTGCACACAAATCTGACTCTGGGGTTCTCCATGGAGATTCAGCCACGGTTCCCATAGACTTGAAGTTCCTTCCGTGATGTTCACCCTCCTGCCCTGTCCAACTCTGCCTGCTTTCCCACAGTCCCGCTAACTCCTTCCTGGACAAGGCCGTCCAGCCACTCCGGACTGGTGCAGCTTAGGCCCTGCAACTCTCCCTCCTGCTTGCAATGCCCCTCCACCACTGCCTTCTCCTCCTCACTCCTCACACAAAGTAAACTTCTCCTGCATGTGCCTGCATGGAGCACGCGATGAACAATGAACGCAAACATGAGTTACTAACTGTGTAAATAAGAATTGTATATATTGATGTATATGCATATTGACAATTATTTATGAATTTTTCATGAAAGGGAAGAATAAATTTATAGTTTAAATGGAAAAAAACTACTTTGAAATTTAGCAACATTTGAGAATAACTTTCGTTGCCAGAGTAGTGATCAAGAATCATTAGAAAAATAGAAAACAATATTGAGTGGAAAGTGGAAAAAAGTTCAGATTATCTAACTGTAATCTTGTCACTGTGGGGTTTTTTGAGGATGTGTGTGTGTGTTTGTTTCTGCATGTGTGTGTACAAAGAATTGTAACTTAAGAACCCTCACTACTACTACAAATGTTGTTAAATTTTCATATTTCCCAGTACCTCAAAGCTAACTTACTGGGTGCATGTGTATGCTAAGTCACTTCAGTCGTGTCTGACTCTTTGTGACCCCATGGACGGTAGCCTGCCAGGCTCCCTCTGTCCATGGGGTTCTCCAGGCAAGAATACTGGAGTGGGCTGCCATGCCCTCCTCCAGGGGATCTTCTAGACCCAAGGATCGAACCCACATCTCTTATGTCTCCTGCATTGGGAGGCAGGTTCTTTACCACTAGCACCACCTGGGAAGCCCTACTTAGTGGGTAGTGTAGTTTACTGATTTCAGAGGGTATATGATCAAACAAGCTGAAAAAATTTTTTTTTGTTTTTCTTTTTTTTTTTTTTTTTATTATTACTGATTGTCTTGACCCAAAGAATTCCATTTTCTAGAAGCACAAATATCATCCCAGCCTTGGGGCTTTGGCTAAGTGCTGGGCAACACGTGCTCACCAAACTCTCTTAAATATCGCCTCAGGGTCACACATTGGCAGTTCTTTCTCAGTGCTTCAGTGATCAATGAGGGGATGTGGGTCCCACCAGTTACTCCATAAATATTTGTTGAATCTGTAAATTATGTTTCCCTCGTTCTCTGATAGGGGAAATTGGGGCACAACTAAGTGGACTAATGTGCCAGTACTCTTATTTATTCAATATCAGAAGTAGAAACAGGGCCCAGGCTAATATCTTGATGACCTATTTATTTTGTAAGAGGTTGTATGTAATCAAAGAGACTGTTGAAATATTTCACTTATATTCATGAAAGGACTTACAACAAATAACCTTAAAAGTGGAAACAGAATGTAAATTTTGTATATATTAGTGTATAAGCCTGGGTTTATAAAGGCTAGTCCTTGCAAATGACTGTGGAGACTGTGTGCCATGTGCGATTGCGTGGGTTGTGGGTTTCCTCTATGTGCATCAACTCTAATCAGCTAAAAATACCCAGCTGCCATGATTCATTTACAGCAGAGAGGACAAATATGTTCAAGACATGCTTTAATTTACGGTACATGAAGCAACGGTTATGATAATCAGAAAGCAGAAAGAAATGTTGCTAACTCAAATTAGTTCTCATTTTCCATGGATAGTTGAGCTTCTGTCTGCATATCTTAAATGTCTTACTCACTAGTGAATATCAAATTAAAGTTGAGAAAGTCATGGGAAGTTACAGTATTCTTTTTGTGCTGTGCATGTTTTTTTCTTGTCACAAATTCAAAAGAACATTATTTCAAAGAGACAGACAGTAGTTGCTCCCTCTCAGACTTTTCATGTGTTTTTCAGAGCAAATAAAAGGAATATTTGAACACTTTCCCATAATCAGTTGAAAGTGCTTGGTCAAGTTTATCAGAACAAATGTCTCTAAAAATATTAATAATGTGGATCCAAAGGGCCTTCAGTGTGAAAGTCTCTGGAATGTGTCCGGTTCTGAGGCCTGGACCAGTCTCATGGGATAGGAGACACCACCCTCATGATGAAGCCAGGGCAGATAATTGCTGGCTGGAGTGTCTATTTTTGAAATTGAAATATGTGTAATATCCATAAACAGCTACTTAACAAAATTCAGAAGAGACAAAAAAGCAATTTAATTGGAGAAAAACATATAAATGTACGCTATTTACATAGCCTTTGGAATGCTGAACTACATCATTTGTCTATTGCTTCAAAACTGGCTGGGATTTAAAGATAGTTTGTGCATTTTCTGAAGTGTATTGTGTTGCACCACAGAGTAATTTTCAAGAACGAAGCATTTGGCTACTTTCCATTCATTTTGGGATTTTTATCTATTCCTCTCCATTAAGCTTATATTGAAACATGCAAGAACTTGAAACAGAAAAATAAAAGTAAGTAATTAAAGCTGCGGAAAGCTGCTTTAAACTCAACAGCACTTTTGTAAACAACTTAGGATGGCATTATTTAATTTTCTCTAACAACAACAAAAACTCAAGAAAAGACAATAGAGATATTCAGGCTGGCCAGAGCACTAAGGAGAGCGTGGTTATTATTGAAATGCAAACATCCACATAAATTTACAGCGTGAATATTTAGACGTGAAGAGCTGTGGACCCTTTTCCAAAATCATCCCTGAGAAGACAAACAGCCAGGTGAACAACTGAGAAAGTGCTTCAGCTCATGACAGCATGAGAGTTTTAAATGATGCTCGGTATCTGGGTACGGTGTGTTCATGTGATCTTTCCATCAGAAATGCACTGAAAAATGTCAAGAGGAGATGGTAGCCAAAATAATAAATACACATCTATGCATAACTTTCTGATATGCAGGGAACAGGGAGAATCCCTCTCAAATGTCTTTGACACGCTTCTATTTACATAATATATTGTACATCTCCAACTTTCTCCAAACTTATCTGTGTCTCAAGATGCTTTGAGTAATTCAAAATTGTGTGTCATCTGGGTTCATATTTGTATGCGTGTATGCTAAATTGCTAAGTCGTGTCCAACTCTTTGCAACACTATGGACTGTAGCCCCCAGGCTCCTCTGTCCATGGGATTCTCCAGGCATGAGTACTGAAGTGGGTTGCAGGCCCTCCTCCAGGGGATCTTCCCAACCCAGGGATCAAACCCATGTCTCTTATGGCTCCTGCCTTGGCAGGTAGGTTCTTTACCACTAGTGCCAGCTGAGAAGCTGGTTTCATCTTTAGTGTTCCATGTAATAACAGATTTTTTAAGATATAAGGAAAGAGGAATTTGAAGCTGCATTTATGTGGTCTGCAAGAAGCGCTTTTGAGCAGACAGCTATCTCAGGTTGCACACAGACACCTGAGATGATGTCTTGGTCTGATTTGCTCTGACATCTCCACAGGCAGAACGCCTTCCAAGTCACCGCCGTGGACGGGGTCTGCAGCGGGGTCATCCAGTGCCTCTCCGCGGAGGACTGCGGGGAGTGGCTGCAAGCAATAGCCACCAACATTTCCAGCCTCACAAAGCACAACGTAAGTAGTGGTTCCAGGAATGCTGGGAAAGCTCCTCCGCCTGCCTCAGTGAACCTCTTCAGTATACAAGTTAACTCCATCAGCTGTATGGTGTTCTGCTAGGAATAGACCACTGCACACCCACCATAGGAGCTATTATTCAAGTGGATCATACTTGCTCAAAGAAAGCCACTCTGTCTTGAGTGTTTTAGTCCAGTGTATCAGTACAATAGTATTTACACCTAAGTTTCCATTCACAAACATTGTAACGTCTACATTAGTTAAATGACTAAAAATAGATATTTAACATGTAAGCACTAAATATCTATATCTGTATATATATATATCATCCACCTATATTTTTATATATGTATATATGCATCTATCTACCTTACATTTCATATCTCTATACAATCTGTCTATATATATCATCCATCCATCAGCATCTATAATCCATGTATATATATGCATTTGTCTACCTATATAGCTATACATTTACATGTTTACTAGTTTGTCCACTTGCAAAGCAGCCTACAATATTATTTGAGCCCCTAGATCTTTTCAGAATAACTCACTTGTAATAATATCACAAGAAAAGTTGTGCAGTAACTGCTGAGCTAAAGCACCTGGACAGGGACTGTTTTAGGTGGCAAGGGAGGGTATGTGTTTCTCACAGCCTCAGTGGGCATTGCTGGAAGCCTGTGAATATCACATACAGGGGAGGAAGAAGGACAGGACGGGTGTGAAGGAGGAGGGAGGGACCATGAAAGGGACCATGGAGGGACCATGAAAGGACCCATGGAAGCGTAACTTCAAACACACTCTCCTGTGATCAGGCAAAGGGGATTCAAGCTGATTGCCTTTGCAGTGATATTTTTGCCAGGAGAGAAGCTGAGCTGTGGTGTCAGGGGACTCGGTGTGGAGCCCAGGTCTCCCTGCACCAGCTCTGAGCTGAACTTCAAGCTCCTCTTCTTAAATGAATGCTGTTAGCCTCAGTCTCTACGAGGGCTAAATGAAGAAGTGCTTTGGCCATTCTGGGCCTGAAATGATGCTGAAACAGTGGCACTTCTCCTTTCTGCAGTGGCACTCTAAATTTCATGATTTAATCCAAAACTGCTGATAAATGGCCCAATAGATTCGCTCATTGTGTGTGACGTTGCACATCTCTGTTTTGTCCGGTTGTCATTTGAGATTCTTCATTTTCTGAAGAATGGCTGTGTGGATACCAGAATGTGAATCACACAGGACAAGCTGAGCTAAAATAAATGTCTAGTGGTGACTAGACCATTAAGCAGCTCTGATTTCTGGCAACCGAAGACCTACCCCTCAGTCCCTCATCTTTAAAAGAGACAGAGGGAAGCAAATAAAAGGCAGAGCTCTCTCTCTCAGCCAGCATTTCAGAATCTAACCTTTCCAATCACTTTTTAATGCTCCAGCACTGAAATAGATCCCGATTGATAAGCAGAGAGAATTTCATGTGACATTTCTACTAAGGTTACCTTTTAACACAAAGGAATCTCTTCTGGTCTAACTCTTCTACATATGTCCTATGCATGTGTTCCCTTTATCAGAATAGAATGTGGTACTTGAAATATATCACTTATGTGTGTGTGTTTGCATATAGATAAATACAAATATTTATGCAATATGCTTCTATTCTCAAGGGTTCACTGAAAATCAGTGATATTAAATGAGGATGTATGGTTGCATATGTGAGATTTTCAAAATACATAATCATATTTCATTATGAGAAAAAGGATAGACTCTCTTCCCCAAATGTTTTTATCAATGAGAATGCTCTCAATAACAAGTTAGAGAGACCTCAAAGGAGTAAATAGTGAGGTTTTTCCCCAAATGAAGAGAGTCATGGATGGCAGCATTTCTTGGAAGCTACCATCCACCCAGAACCCATCCTCTGTCCACACACATTATTGCTACTATTACCCACTACTCTTAGAGTGTTGGCTTTTACCCTGAGTTTGCTGCCTCATGATCACAGAAGGGTTGCAACAGTTCCAAACATCACTTCAGTGTTCAGAACAGGAAAGAAAGGGAAGAAGGATATGTAGTACCAGCTACATCTCTCCTTTTTATCAAGATAAGATATAATTTTCCAGAAACTCTTTACTAGACTAATAATGCTCACTTCTCCTCCTCCTGACTCAACCCCATGACAATTCTGGGAATGGGTGGCTAGTCTCTACCTTTTGTACTGTTTATGGTGGGATGACCAAGAAGAGAAGACTGTAAATGGCTTTTGAGTCAGATAGCTGACGGTATCTACTACATTGTTTAATAGTTAAAACATATTAGTTCTAAAAAAATGCATGATCAGCAACCCTGTGATCTTTGTGGCATGATCACAGTCCTTCAGGATTCACACATATACATATACATACATGCCACACACACACACACACACACACACACATCTCATGAGTCATTTGAGTTCCTACAGGCTGTATTTCAGCCATCTTCCTATATTTTACCCATTTACCTGCAGGAGCCAAAAAAAAAAGGGTCATTTGGGAGTCATGTTTAATCCATAGAGTTCTGCTGTTTTAGATGGCAAACACTTGCAAGCTGAAAAGAGAATTTTTTTCTATAATACTGTTGGTTTTGAAGAACTGAAGGAAAAACTTCTATTGTGTCTGCCGCCTTAGAAAGACTCAACAAAGCTCGTAGGTGAATTGAAAGTCATAACAAAATAAAGCCTAACAGAAAGGAGATTTACCAGAAAGGCCTGAAGCTGTGATCAGAGGTTGCAGAGTGAGATTCTGACAGGCGTGGTGTCACCGAGGGAGACGTTTTCTTCCTTCTATAGCAGCTGGCGTTCCCAAGTCCTTGGATGCACTTTTGGGCAGTGTCTTGTTTTCACCATCGTTTCTCCTCACACATCAAATACTAACTTCAGTCATGCAGGCATCAACTCGATGTGGGCCATGGGGAGTGGGATCAGACAGGGCAGGGACAGTAAGTCAAGTCTGGATAAGAGCAAGGGGAAGTCTAGCAATATTCCACGAGTGTATTTTCTTAATCATACTGTGCTTTTTACACGATTAGAGTTTATTTTGGCAAGTTGTGTTAGGGGAGATTTCAATAAAATAACCTACTTTATCTGGTAGAAAGCTACTCACCAGAAAAAGCTTTTAAACAATTTTTTTTTTAATTTAAAGATTTTTTTGATGTGAACCATTTGTTAAGTCTTCATTGAATTTGTTATTATATTGCTTCTGTTTTATGTTCTGATTTTTGGCCAAAAGGCATGTGGGATCTTAGCTCCCCAACCAAGGATTGAACCCACAACCCCTGTATTAGAAGGCAAAGTCCAACCACTGAAACACCAGGGAAGTTTCAGTAAATTTTTAGGTTGGAAAAAAATTAGCTGGTAATTTCGTTGCACAATCCAGACCCTTTGCTTTGATGTTAACTGACAATTGCAGTCATAAGCAAATGGGCAGTTTTCCTGGGAAGTTTCCAAGGAGCTGCCCCCTAGCCAGCCGGCCTCTGCCTGCCTGGCCTTAGTTCCTTCCCCTGGGCCTCAGTCTTTCTCCCGTCCTTCCAGCCCAAGCTCCCCAGTCTCCCATGTTCCAGGGGCCTCAAAGCTCCCAGGGAGTGCCCAGGGCCTTGCCCCGACCCACCCACCCTTCTCCCGCCCTGCTGAGGCTGGCTTCAGGAGCTGACCCTCCTGGGCCCAGAGCTGTTGGAGACCCCACAGGAGTGTGGGGACACACGCTGTCCAGGGCATGTCAAGGGCAGAGGACGCCAGCCAGCAGAGAACCCGCTCACTGGATGAACCACTGGACACCCAGTGAGCACTCGGGCCCCAAAGAAGGAGGTCACACCTGGTGAAGGGTGGGCAGCATGTTACGAGAAGCCTGAGTAGCTCCAACACATGGACCACTCCCCAGCCGCTGCTTGTTCCCTGCACCCGGCCGCTCCCTCACCGGTGACCCTTGCCTCGGGGGCCTGCCTGGTTCCAGAGATTCACTGAGGGCTCTGATCAGTCCTGGGGGGCAGGGGGAGACATTCCCACTCTCAGCACTAGGCGTCGTGTGGAAGAGGAGGCACACGATGAGCTCAGTGCAGGTGAAGGGCCACGGGAAATTGTACAGCAATCACTTTCAGTTTGCTGTTGTTTGATGAGTGTCCCTCAGAAGCCGAGCTTGAGGGAGCAGAGGTGGCCGCGGGCGTCCTGAGGGTCTTAGGCTCTAATATAAACACTGCGTGTCCCCTCCGTAGGAAACCTGACTAACGACTCCACAACGATAGAACCTGCCCTCTTCACCTGTGACCAATGTGGGCCAATCAAGCACCCCCACATGCCGGAAACCCAGGTGCCCAGTGCCTGCAACCCAGCCCACGACTGGGACACTGCGTGCTTTCATTTACATATATAAAATAAAATGACCATCTTCTTGTGTGGATGGTATTAACTTTTTTTTCAGTTAACACATAATCCTGAGCATTTTCCTATGACAGTAATTATATTCTGAAATCACCTACATATAATGGACTAATAGATACTTTGCTATTTGTTTAATTAAAATTAATGAATAGAGTATTATTTGAAATGCACATCATTTAAAATGCACCATTAACGTAATAGTGCCCTATGAATTTCTGGCATATTAGTTAGGGAAAACGTTGCTAATTCACTAATTATACCTTAATATAGGTGTCTAGGAGGCTTCCCTGGTGGCTCAGCAGTGAAAGAACCCACGTGCCAATGCAGGACACTCAGGTTCAATCCTTGGGTCAGGAAGATCCCCTGGAGGAGGAAATGGCAGTCCACTCTAGTATTCTTGCTGGAGAATCCCATGGACAGAGGATCCTGGTGGGCTATAGTCCATGAGGTCTCAAGAGTTGGATATGACTAAGCAACAAAACCACCAAACCACCACAGGCGTCTAGGGAGAAGAACCTAAAAAAAAGGGTGTCGGCCCGGGGGGCGGGGCCTTTCCCCCCCCCCCCCCCCCCCCCCCCCCCCCCCCCCCCCCCCCCCCAGCACAAATTTACAAAACCATTGTCCGTGTTCATAGGTTTTCGGATCCAGACTTCAGCACACATGTTGAGGTAGAGACCTGTGTTGCCTTTGAAGCCCCATGCATCAAAAGTGCTGCCCAGGTTGTCTCAGGAGAAAGCAGAAGCTCTGCTTCTCCCTCGGTCCTCCTGGTCCAGTCTGAGCGATTAGTGGACAACTCCCGAGCCTGCTAGTGACTGCAAAGGGTCCGCTCCTGCCTCTGGGCCTCTCACATCCAGAGTCTCAGCCACATTTTTACAGGGGCTCTCAGAAGTCTTTACAAAAGTGAGGCTTCTAGGTTTATCTTTCTACTTCCATTGCTAGCAATAGGAAGGTTGGTGTGCCTCAGGCCACCCCAACCCACCCTAAATCTATAGGCTAAATATGGGCTGTTTTGGGAGTTGGCAGGTGAGGCATTGTTTTTCAATAATTAACCACTTTTTAAAGTGTTATTCTCTATTCAGATTTAATTCAATCTTTACTGTTAACTCAGTAATATGCATTTCTATTCAGTTTTTAATTTTCTATCAAAATTCATTGTCACATTTAGTTTTGGAGTGTAAAACCCTGGTTCAATGATTGTAACTCTGTAATGCATTGAAATAGCCCGTGACATTAAACACCTCTGAGTGCATTCAACCATTTATTCTCCAGAGGCCCTTAAAGGCCTAAAAGCAGTCACCCTAGAATAATACAACAGTATAATATTTTAATTTAGAAGAAATTTGACATTCAGAAATGGATCTGTAGATTTCATATTTGACATTGTTTAGTGGCTCAGGAGACAGGGATCAAGACCATCCCCATGGAAAAGAAATGCAAAATGGCTGTCTGGGGAGGCCTTACAAATAGCTGTGAAAAGAAGAGAGGTGAAAAGCAAAGGAGAAAAGGAAAGATATAAGCATCTGAATGCAGAGTTCCAAAGAATAGCAAGAAGAGATAAGAAAGCCTTCTTCAGTAATCAATGCAAAGAAATAGAGGAAAACAACAGAATGGGAAAGACTAGAGATCTCTTCAAGAAAGTTAGAGATACTAAGGGAACATTTCATGCAAAGATGGGCTCTATAAAGGACAGAAATGGTATGGACCTAACAGAAGCAGAAGATATTAAGAAGAGGTGGCAAGAATACACAGACGAAGTGTACAAAAAGATCTTCATGACCCGGATAATCATGATGGAGTGATCACTCACCTAGAGCCAGACATCCTGGAATGTGAAGTCAAGTGGGCCTTAGAAAGCATCATTATGAACAAAGCTAGTGGAGGTGATGGAATTCCAGTGGAGCTGTTTCAAATCCTGAAATATGATGCTGTGGAAATGCTGCACTCAATATGCTAGCAAATTTGGAAAACTCAGCAGTGGCCACAGGACTGGAAAAGGTCAGTTTTCATTCCAGTCCCAAAGAAAGGCAATGCAAAGATTGCTCAAACTACCGCACAATTGCACTCATCTCACATGCTAGTAAAGTAATGCTCAAAATTCTCCAAGCCAGGCTTCAGCAATATGTGAACCATGAACTTCCAGATGTTCAAGCTGGTTTTAGAAAAGGCAGAGGAACCAGAGATCAAATTGCCAACATCCACAGGATCATCAAAAAAGCAAGAGAGTTCCAGAAAAACATCTACTTCTGCTTTATTGACATGCCAAAGCCTTTGACTGTGTGGATCACAATAAACTGGAAAATTCTGAGAGATGTGGGAATACCAGACCACTTGACCTGCCTCTTGAGAAATCTGTATGCAGGTCAGGAAGCAACAGTTAGAACTGCTTATTTAACTTCTATGCAGAGTACATCATGAGAAACACTGGGCTGGAAGAAACACAAGCTGGAATCAAGGTTGCCAGGAGAAGTATCAATAACCTCAGATATGCAGATGACACTACCCTTATGGCAAAAAGCGAGGAGGAACTAAAAAGCCTCTTGATGAAAGTGAAAGAGAAGAGCGAAAAAGTTGGTTTAAAGCTCAACATTCAGAAAACGAAGATCATGGCATCCGGTCCCATCGCTTCATGGGAAATAGATGGGGAAACAGTGGAAACATTGTCAGGCTTTATTTTGGGGGCTCCAAAATCACTGAAGATGATGACTGTAGCCATGAAATTAAAAGACTCTTACTCCTTGGAAGAAAAGTTATGATCAACCTAGATAGCATATTCAAAAGGAGAGACATTACTTTGCGAACCAAGGTCTGTCTAGTCAAGGCTATGGTTTTCCAGTAGTCATGTATGGATGTGAGAGTTGGACTGTGAAGAAGGCTGAGCGCCGAAGAATTGATGCTTTTGAACTGGTGTTGGAGAAGACTCTTGCGAGTCCCTTGGACGGCAAGGAGATCCAACCAGTCCATTCTGAAGATCAGCCTTGGGATTTCTTTGGAGGGAATGATGCTGAAGCTGAAACTCCAGTACTTTGGCCACCTCATGTGAAGAGTTGACTCATTGGAAAAGATTTTGATGCTGGGAGGGATTGAGGGCAGAAGGAGAAGGGGACGACAGAGGATGAGATGACTGGATGGCATCACTGATTCGATGGATGTGAATCTGAGTGAAATCTGGGAGTTGGTGATGGATAGGGAGGCCTGGCATGCTGTGATTCATGGGGTCACAAAGAATCAGACACGACTGAGTGACTGAACTGAACTGAACTGACGTGGCTCAGTTGTGTCTGACTCTGTGACCCCACAGACTGTAGCCTGCCAGACTCCTCTGTCCAATGGATTTCCCAGGCAAGAATACTGGAGTGGGTTGCCATTTTCTCTTCCAAGGGATCTTCCTGACGTAGGGAGTAGAATCCCCCTCTCCTGCATTGGCAGGCAGATTCTTCACCATGAGCCACCAGGGAAGCCCTTGATTTCATATTAGGCTAATTATTATGAATTGTTTTAAATTGAAATGTATTTTGTTTAAAATGTATTTTGTTTTATTTGTCTAGTTTAATATTTAGGATGACTACTGATTTATATGCATTTCATATTCTAATATCTTGAAGTTACTAAGTCATTTTTAGAAGGAGAGTGTAAGTACACCTCCTTTAAATAAATCTGGAGGACCCAATTTTAAGTACATCTGATGGCACAGACTTGATTTTGAAAAACAATATTTGTTGAATGTTGTTTTAAGTAAATACTATGCAAAGAAGTATCATTGATTTAGCTTCCGTCATACATTTTATGTCATTCATAGAACTAAAATCACATGTTGGAGAAACTTAAAAATAAAATGCTATATAGTATGTACTCAGAGACAACAGTCGAAATAAAATGTTAGTGGACATGTTAAATAGAGACGTAGTGGAAAGCTGCTGTACAGCATAGGAAACTCAACTCAGGGCTCAGTGGTGACCTGGAGGGCTGGGATGGGGGGGTGGGGCAGGGAGGTCCTATATGTATACATATGGTGGATTCACAATGCTATACAGAAGAAACCAACACATTGTAATGCAATTATCTTCCAATTAAAAGATTAAAAATACATTGGCGGAACTTTATTTAAAAAAAAGCAAACTGGTAACAAGTATTGTTCCACAAAGTGTTCAGTGTGGGTTTTTGATTGATTGGCAAAATATATTTAGGGATCTGCTCTTCGGTCTCCATCTTCAAACCATCCTGACTTTGGTTGAAAACATCTTTCTAGAGACTTTCCTTGACTGACTCCTCATCAGAGCAGAAAATACTTTGAAACAATTAGAGCAACCTGCTTCCCTGGTAACTCAGCTGGTAAAGAATCCACTTGCAATGCAGGAGACCCCCAGGTTGATTCCTGGGTTGGGAAGATCCCCTGGAGAAGAGATAGACTACCCACTCCAGTCTTCTTAGGCTTCCCTGGTGGCTCAGACAGTAAAGAATCCCCCTGTGATGCAAGAGATCTGGATTCAATCCTTGGTTTGGGAAGATCCCCTGGAGGAGGACATGTCAACCCACTCCAGTATTCTCGCCTGGAGAATCCCATAGACAGAGAAGCCTGGCAGGCTGTAGCCCATGGGGTCACAAAGAGTCGGACACGACTGAGCAGAACAAGAAAGATATGCTTCTTATACATGACCCTGAAGAATCACACAAATATTCTCAAATTGTTGGCTTTTTTCCCCATATTTTAAATGACGTGTCTCCACCAGTGAGTCTGTTCTCATCCACGGGCCATTTCACTTCTCCACGTTTGTGCCTCCTTACATCTCCTCTTAATTCATGTTTATCAGTAAGACAAAGGTAAACTAACACTAAAACAAGGAAAAACAAAGCAATTCAACAGAACATTTTCTAAGTGAAAACAGTCTATGTTTAGTCTAATGTCAGATTATAGCATACAGAGAGCATCATTTAAGTTTCTCTAGAAAATCAGTGAAAAAAAGGTTTTAATTAGTAAAAGCTCTGTTGAACAAAGATTTCATGTGTTATAAGGTCATTGGTCTAAATCTGATCATCATTTTTCATGTGGTCTTTAAAGTTTGTTTACATGATTTGATACAGAGGAAATTCAGCAGATTTATTTTAAATTTTTATGACATTTCACTCAGCGGTGGTGGTGGCCATGTAATCACTAAGTCGTGTCCGACTCTTGTTACCCCATGGACTGCAGCCCGCCCACCACGGGATTCTCCAGGCAAGAATACTGGAGTGGGCTGCCTTTTCCTTCTCCAATTCACTCAATAAATGGTCTTAAATGTTTATTTTATTTATAGTCCTGACTGAAACTATCTTGATAATATACAGTATCCTTTAGTGTCTGAATATTGCACACCCTCTGTTCTCTTATGTGTTAAAACAAAATATAATATGAAGTGAAAGTGAATTATGAAAGAAGTTACAAAATTATGCTGTACATTCTTGGTAGATTGTGTGAGATCAGAGGCTTTTCATTTCTCATCAAGAGAATATGATTAAGTTGAAACATTTCTGAAATGTTTATATATGGAATTTGGGACACTTTTGACAGTCAGAATTTTTTTAAAAAATTCCTAATTGGTGCTTGATATGCAATGATTTTAGTGTGTCAACAATATAGTTTACTCTCAGTTTACTCACTGAGAGTCCCATAAACCTGGGGTTCTTGTATTACATAATCTTTGCTGATCTCACTTTTCTTTCTTTTTGCAGATTAAAAAAATCAACAGAAACTTTCCTGTAAACCAGCAGGTAAGATGGAGAAACACATGCAAAGCCAAATTGTGTCTTTCTTTCATTTTATCTGTTACAAATGATAATCTTGATTGCCTTTAGTTTTATGTGGAAATAATTCATATCAATTATTAATTAATTTGGAGAAGGCAATGGCAACCCACTCCAGTACTCTTGCCTGGGAAATCTCATGGACAGAGGAGCCTGGTAGGCTGCAGTCCATGGGGTCGCGAAGAGTTGGACACGACTAAGGGACTTCACTTTCACTTTTCACTTTCATGCGTTGGAGAAGGAAATGGCAACCCATTCCAGTGTTCTTGCCTGGAGAATCCCAGGGACGGCGGAGCCTGGTGGGCTGCCGTCTATGGAGGTCACACAGAGTCAGACACGACTGAAGCGACTTAGCAGCAGCAGCATTAATTAATTAATTAGTAGCATTTGCTATTTCAGGAAAATATGAATTTATTAGATGTATTTCATATTATGTAATATATCTGTTTTTTTCTAACCATATTAAAAATAGTTTAAGAAAAGCTTTTTATCTAAGTGAATTAAGTCAAAACTGTTCTGACAAAATATATTTATTTGAATGCAGTGTTGAAGAACTTGGACAGCTGTTTGTGTGTAGTTTTAATGAGAGAGCTATATAGAATTAATCTAAAAATTAAAGAAAATTTCAAAATCGGTTTTGAAAGTATTTAAAATGAATCTAAATTAATGCATGGAATGAGACTAATGTCTGAATAATCAAGCTAAGAATTTAGTTGACTTATGAGACTAATAATTGAAGATAGGATAAAATTATTGATCATAAGAATAACTGATTCGCCTTGTAATTTTATTATGCTAAGCTTAACTTCTTCTATCCTTCCCTGGTGGCTCAGACAGGAAAGCGTCTGCCTACAATGTGGGAGACCCGGGCTCAATCCCTGGGTTGGGAAGATCTCCTGGAGAAGGAAATGGCAACCCACTCCAGTATTCTTGCCTGGAAAATCCCATGAACAGAGGAGCCTGGTAGACAACTGTCCATGGTGTCACAAAGAGTCGGACACGACTGAGCAACTTCACTTTAACTGCTATTGCTTTCACAACCATAATGTAAGCATTAGCTATTAAACAGAATAAGAAAAAGAAGTGAGGGCTCACCACCTGGACTCCCTGAGCTGTCCCTGTCCAGTGTGTGGACAGGGGCGGGGGCTTGGTGGCAAAACATAGACACTGATTCCCCACAGCAACCTCAGTCCACATCCACTGACCACAATCTAAACACTGACGATATCGATTCCTTTTTTAAAATTAATTTTTTTAATTTCTTTACTTTACAATACTGTATTGGTTTTGCCATACATTGACATGAATCCACCACAGGTGTACACGAGTTCCCAACCCTGAACCTTCCTCCCGTCACTCTCCCTGTATCATCTCATGGCATACCCGCCACTAGTTAGCTTCCATGGTAAAATTTTAAAATAACTTTCAGTATGTTAAAACCAAATTCCTTTTCATCTAAGCCTGGGATCCCACATTATTAGCATCTGTGTAAGGGCAGAACAAACGAGAACAAACGTAAATTTCTCAATATATGCCATTGTTTGCACTGGCGTGTCAGATGTGTGTGTTCCTTGCAAGAGAACTTATGTTCTGGGGTAGGTTGTAGTGTTCAGGGTGCCCCTTGCCCGGGCTGCCCACAGAGCCCATGTGGCCAAGTGAGGTGGTGGGCAGCTTTGCAGAGCCTGCTGTGCCTACAGCCCTGACCTCCAGCCATGCGATGCTCTTGGCAGGTACAGGGTTGGAGGGGTGTCCTACAGCCCTGACCTCCAGCCATGCGATGCTCTTGGCAGGTACAGGGTTGGAGGGGTGTCTGTGCCTCCCAGAACCACAGCGAGTGGGGCACATGGGGCATATTCACAGGCAGAGACCAGGCTCAGCCCAGAGCACCTGACTCACTCACTCTGGGGTGATGCCTGGGACACTGGGGCATTGCTCCATCCACCGCAGATGATTCTGAGGCTGGAGTGCACAGGTCACATCTGGGAAGACAGTTTATAGCTTCACGGGGCTGAACAGAAGGGAAAAGCCAGGCATTAAGGATAAATTGTTCAAGTGGAAGCCTCAACTGTGAGGGAAGTTTGCAATGCCCAGGATGAGATAGGTTTGTTTTACAGTCAGAAGTGTAAAAATGTAGACCTGCTCTTTTGGGGAATTCTTGTCAAAAATACAAATGAAGTGTTTCTTTAAAAGTGACTCTTATATTTATGTTATCACCTCTCTTGTCCCTTCAACCCTCACATGTAAAGTATCAATAATTAGTGTAATTTCATCACTGGGAATGTTTCCTAACCCTGACTAGCCCACAGCTATGCTTTATTTACCATGATGACAACTATGTGGGACACTCCCTACACATTCCCTTCAGGGACCTGTCTCATTCCTCACCACCTCTACTTATATCTAGGTTTTGAATAACGCTGAGCAAAGTCAGTAAAAATCTGGAAAACCTTGAATATAGAAGAAATCAAAAAACTTTAACATTCTACTCACATTTAATAAACACAGATAAGCATCCACAGCTGTTTATCTGCTAACCTTTCAATATTATGATTATAGTGAAATTTTATTTCAAATCTTTTAACATCTCACAATTTGAAATCACAATGAATTCTAGACACCTTAACAACTGAAAGCTACAGCTAATAGTTTTTTCCCTCACTACTTCCCACCTTGTAAATGAAGTCTTTCGGGATATAGGATTACTTTATAGTTCAACCTTCATATCTATGCTTAATAGGAGAAACTCACCCAGGTAGTGTAATAGCAGTGCATTAGGAGATCAGGGTATATCTTCTGCCCCAAATCTGAGCCACTTCAAGGAACAAAAATTGAAAATTATATGTTATCTAATTTCTCATCAAGATTTAGCACTCAAACTCTTACCTTGAACTAGTTGCTTTCATCTCAAATTTCTTCAAACTTAATTTTCAGGTAGCATTCTCTGTTGCTCAGATTCGATATATGTTTATATATATGCTTTTTATTAAATAACATCAGACATAATGTTACAGTATTCAAGTCCCCTCAATAGCCATGATACTCTGGGTCTTAAACAAAACCAAAAAGACATCAGCTGAAATACATTAGAACAGAAGTCTTCTGCCTCCTGTGGGGTTTGGTTTTGACTTTGTGCAGCCACTGTGGTACTGGTACCCCAACCAGAGAAATTAAAATTAAAAAATGCAAAGGGATTGGAACTGGAGAAAGTCATTGCACCCAGAGTCTCCAGAGACACCCCCATGCTCCAGAGCACAGCAGACTCTCAGTAAGATCATCTCAGAGAAGAATATTTTTATCTGGAGTATAAGCCATTTGAGCAAATAAGCCATCATAAAGGAAAGCACACTGTGAAGATTAAGGAACAATCCACAACTATTTTAAATTATCTAATTTTTTTAATAACATGGTACAAAATGTAAGGCAAAAACAGGAAGTGGTATCAAAAATTGTGGATTTGCAAAACAACTCGACAGAAGTTCAAAAATGAATAAAGCATGAATATATTTAAGCTTATAATCAATTAGCCAACTGAATAATAGAACAGATAAAAATAAAGATAAAACATGTAATTGGAAGTAGTATATCTGAGAGTACCCAGCCTATATAGAAAGGGCTGAAAATATGAAAAATAATGCAAGAGTTGAAGTTTAGAATAAGAGTCTCCAAAAAGAAAAATTCTGCCAAAAGACTAGAGATGATGAACTTCTGAAGAGATTTGATGGCTAAGAGTTTCTAGAACACTTGAGGTTAGAGAACCATGCTAACCCTGGAACACGATGAAGAAAAGCAGATCCACAACCTGAATGTCCCACCAGTGGGGTAGTGAGCAACCATCATAGGGTGAGCTGGCTCTCCTGATGCTGGTCTGGAAGATTCTCCAAGAAAGCACATGAGGTACCAGTGGCAAGTAAGGAAGAGGGACTATATAAACTTCTACTTTTAATAAAGGGTGTAATAAAGGATGAAACAGACATATGTTATGCACAAGAAGATGCCCGAGAATCTGGTTGAGTGCCTACCTCTGGGAGCAAGAGTAACAGCCTCCTTCCCACGGGGAGGGTTTCCTCCCCAGCCTCCTGCATAAGCTCCTGCCTTCCCTTACCACAGCCTGGATTCCTTCCCCTGTGGCCTCTCTCACTTTCTTCCCCTCTTCAGTTCCTGCACCAGGACATTCCATTTCTGTTTTGAAGACAGATGTGTATTAGGTCTGTCCTTGTTCTTCCTACATTTTATTTTGCTTTTTCTGGACCAGAATCATCTCTGTCCACTTGGATACCTGGAGAAACGTGTGCACTGGCCATTTTCAGGATGCATTTCTCATATTGTGCATGAGGTTGAGCAACTTGAAATGACACTGGCATATCCTTTCGCTAGCCTTTCTCTACCTTTTTGAACATGTTTCTCTTTTCTTATTGTTTTCTTATTTATTTGTAAGCACTGTGTACTCAATACATGTAGGGAATTTAAGCATTGTATTTTATGTCGCCTAAATCAACAAGCCTCTGTTAGTGGCTTATAGGATTTATGATGTACTTAGAGTTTATCCATTCAAGATTAATAAAAGGAGAAAAGCAATTCATTGCTGATTTCTAATAACTTTATGTTATTATTTCTACATTTGAGCAATTGACTTCTTTCATTATGTTTTATACCGTGTGTTACTCTCCACTGGCCCTTCCCAGGCCAGTTCAATTCAGTTCAGTGGCTCAGTCGTGTCTGACTCTTTGTGACCCCATGGCCTACAGCACACCAGGCCTCCCTGTCTATCACCAATTCCTGGAGTTTACTCAAAGTCGTGTCCATTCATTCGGTGATGTCATCCAATCATCTCATCCTCTGTCATCCCTTTCTCCTCTGCCCTTAGTCTTTCCCAACATCAGAGTCTTTTCCAGTGAGTTGGCTCTTCACATCAGGTGGCCAAAGTATTGGAGTTTCAGCTTCAGCATCAGTCCTTCCAGTGAATATTCAGGACTGATTTCCTTTAGGATAGACTGGTCTCCCAGGTCAGGGAGGGGTTATAAAGGGACAGGAGGGGGCTTTGGGAGGTGATAAGTTCATTATGTTGACTGTAGTAATGGTTTTGTGGATTCACATGTATGTCAAAACTTATCAAATTTTACCCTTTAAATATGTGTACTTTCTTCATGTCATTATACTTCAATAAAGCTAAAACCATTTTTGTTATTAAAATGTCTGAAAGCCAGATAAGTTAGAAATATTATTATACCAAGGCCATTGGGGTTTGGCTCCATCTTAATCATTGTCTGGACTTGAAATTACAGTAGAGTCAGTACAGTCTCTCCTAGTTCACTTTTGTTCAGGACAACTTTCTCATTTCCTCTTTGTGTCTGGAGCAGAGTCATTAGTACAATTCAGATCAGTTTCATTTGTGAAGTGCAGAGAGTGAGATTCAGCTGCAAATGATGACTTTTTCTGAAAAGCATGTGATTATGGGGGTCCTGCTGCTAGATTACACAGGGATACTCAGTGCATGAGATAATGGTGATAACAACAGTGATAACGGGTGTCTTGCTCCTAGGCTACACGGGGATACACAGTGCCTGTGATAATGATGATAACAGTGATAATGGGGGCCCTGCTGATCGATAGTACTCTTGCCTGGAAAACCCCATGGACAGAGGAGCCTGGTGGGCTGCAGTCCATGGGGTCGCGAAGAGTCGGACACAACTGAGTGACTTCACTTTCGCTTTTCACTTTCATTCATTGGAGAAGGAAATGGCAACCCACTCCAGTGTTCTTGCCTGGAGAATCCCAGGGACGGCGGAGCCTGATGGGCTGCCGTCTGTGGGGTTGCACAGAGTTGGACACGACTGAAGCGACTTAGCGGTAGCAGCAGCTGATAGATTACACAGGGATATTCAGTTGGGTGTGAAACTGTGTTGTGCGAGTTCACTCAGTTACAGGTCATGTAGACAAGCAGACCTACATGCAGCACTTTGTGCACATAACCCTCTGAGTCACGACTTGTTGCATTTCTAATGTTTAATATTTATTAACCAAAACTCCTCCATTCTGAAATACATCACATTACTCCCATAAAATGGCACTTTGCAATTAATATTTTCTATAATTCCTAAGGTGGAGAAGGCAGTGGCACCCCCACTTCAGTACTCTTGCCTGGAAAATCCCATGGACAGAGAAGCCTGGTAGGCTGTAGTCCATGAGGTCACGAAGAGTCGGACACGACTGAGCAACTTCACTTTCACTTTTCACTTTCATGCATTGGAGATGGAAATGGGAACCCACTCCAGTATTCTTGCCTAGAGAATCCCAGGGTTGGGGAAGCCTGGTGGGCTGCCGTCTATGGGGTCGCACAGAGTCGGACATGACTGAAGCGACTTAGCAGCAGCAGCAGCAGCAGCATAATTCCTAAGGAGAAGGGTTATTGAGAATTAATTCATCATGAAAATATTAATGCTGAACTCCCTTTATATCAGGCACTGTGTAAAATAGTTATTAAATTATAATAGTCTGAATACATAAAAACTATACTCACCAGGTGGTAATAGTGGTAAAGAACCCACCTGCCAATGCAGGAGAGGTAAGAGACACAGGTTTGATCCCTGGATTGGAAAGATCTCCTGGAGGAGGGCATGGCAACCCACTCCAGTATTCTTGCCTGGAGAATCCCCATGGACAGAGGAGCCTGGTGGGCTATAGTTCATAGGTTTGCAAAGAGTGAGTCACGACTGAAGCAACTTAGCACAGCACACATACAGCAAACACTCATTTACAATAAATTATTACCTGTTATTCATTTTTGACTAGCTATAAAAATTTGGAAACATTGTTTTAAATGAATACATAGAATTCAGGAAACAACAGAGGGAAAAGTGACTAGTAGTCTCTAGTTGTATTGAGAATGCTGAGAAATTAAAGGATACATTAAAAATTGAGTTTTGAAGTAACATTAGGGAAGAGAGAGGAGTTAGGACCTCCACTTATTTCCCCATAAAAGTAACAAAGAACTGACAAAATGGTCTGAATCAAATTTTTCAGAGCTATGGAAATTCACCAAGTGTATGCTGAACCCAGTGAGCATTTATTCAAGGAAAACAGAATCTTGGTAGGAACAGTGATTGTTGTGGCATTTGAACTGATCCAGCCCCAAACTCTGCTTCTTAGGAATAGGGCAGCCTCAAAATTAAAGCCTTACATTCCCTCACAATCTGCTCTGATCTCTTGGTTGTCTAATCTTGGTCCCATCACTTAAAACCAGCTAGCTCGAAATTTGTAATCTAATAAGATGATGCATATTTGTTTCATTCATCTGTGTCTCCTATATCAAAGATATTTGCATGTGTGTTTGCATCCTTTTTAAACAAAATATTCTATTAATGGGACTGATGATTGGTCTTTGTTTTATCTTGGATTTCAAAGCCAAGGGTTTTTTTCAACTGAAAGGCATATTTCTTTTCATTCTTCATATATTCTTCATATATTCAATTTATAAATGTTCACAGCAAATCATAAAGTCACACGACCTAATGATAATGAGTATTGTTGTTCAGGTCATTTTATAATATTTGGCAATAAAATGTGCTGGAGTTTAAAACTTTGTAAAACTTGTAAAAAGTAGTATTCCCATATAAACTGACTCTTGTAAGAGCCATTAGCTTATAAATCATTGTGACAAGATAGTGGCAGAGGTTTCATAAGTAAACCTTCTGGCTTTGAGATTCAGAGTCACTCATCGTTAATTTGATGTTGCTGTTGCTGCAGTTCAGCCTCTAAGTGGTGTCCAACTCTTTATGACCCCATGGATTGTAGCATGCCAGGCCTCCCCTAGCCCTCACTACTCAAGGTGGGTATTACACATCAAATGGGCAAATTAGCAAAGGGTAAGTAAAGCCAAGTCCTGTTGGTGAAAAAATTTATGATTTTAAACACATGTGGATAGGACAGTGGCTGTATTTTACTTCCTTTATCACTTCTTTAAGTGTGATTTAATTGACCAAATTGTATAATTCTTTTCCTTTGATATGTGAAAGAAGATGTAAGTGATTAAGCACTACATGAAAGCACAGCAAGAATGTTCACGTAAAAGAACCATTCATCCCATTTGGGGTTAATGGATTGACTCTAAACTCCATAGTGCGTGCACTGCAGAAGCTGCTCGAAGTCCCGTACTGCAGTTTTAATGATGTTGTCAATGAGCCAGCTCTCCTGTATGCTGTTCAAAGCCTTAAAATATAACCCAGATGATGTGGTTGATCTGTCAAATGATTTGTCATTAAGAAATACTTTAAAGGACTTCCATGGTGGCACAGTGGATAAGAATCTGCCTGCCAATGCCGGAGACACGGATTTCATCCCTGGTTTGGGAAGGTTCCGTGTGCTATGGAGCAACTAAGCCCATGTACCACAACTACTGCACCCACAATCTAGAGCCCAAGCTCCTTGAGAAGAGAAGCCCCTGCAATGAGAAGCCCGCGTACCACTACTAGAGAGGAGCCCCTGTTCACTGCAACTAGAGAAATGCCCACACAGTGACAAAGATCTAGCTTAACCAAATAAATAAATTAATTTAAAAATACTTTAAAAACAAGTTCACTTCAAAAGAAATACTGCACTGTTTAGGAACACTGCAGGTTTTTTTTTCACCAGTCATTAATTTTCAGAGGGTAGGCCATGCCCTTAACTGAGGAGCAAAACAGCTCAAAACACAAAACTGTCCTTTAAATTCTGTTTATATGTATAGTTACATACTAGCTGCAAAAGATAAGTGTAGGCTTGGGAAATGGAAGAATATGTTATAAAATGATAAATATCATATCCTATATTTTATTATCTTTTATTAGCTTAAGGTGGAGAAGGCTTAAGAAAAATGTATTCTGTATGTTCTACCTATCATGAAATAATAAGTAAAAGAGCAAAATATGAATAACTCAGGGCCTAATATTATAAAAGCAGTAAAACTATATACAAATCCAAAGCTAAAAATATGAAGAAGGCTGTCATATTCAAGAAGTCATGGTTTTATGGCAAACAGAGGTGATGCTGTTTATGTTCACTCGCAGGCCCCCGAGGAGGTGGGTGGCAGCTCCCCGCCGAGCCGAGGCCCCAGGTGGGAGGAGCCCAAGCTCACCCGAGTCAGAGAGGCCAGCAGGACTGAGAGCCCAGAGCTGGGAGGGAAGAGTCGTCAATGAGAAAGGGGTAAAACATAAGCACAAAGCATGAGGTCAGGTTTGAACAGACAAGTATGAGAAACAAGGTCCTGGTGGAGTGGAGCAGGTAGGCGGTCATCTGAGAGGAGAAGAGAAAGTCAGGCAGCCTGTGGCACGTTTGCTGGGCTTTGCATCTACAGGGATCAAAGTAGGATGGTTTCCTGGGTAACAGGAACTGTGTGTGGCTGGACAAGTAGCAGGGAAGGAATCGTTTCGTACTAATGAAGGTGAGGAAGGCGTGACCTTCAAATGACAAGAAACCGTTGTGTCAGGCATCAGTGGGACCCAGTGACACGTGGAGGAGACACCCCTGCCCTTGTCCTACTTCCTCTGAAGAGTATCAGAGATGGACCCTCCAGTTCCAGGGAAAGAGGGCAAGAGCTGTGCAATGGGAGGTGTTTCTCTGTGGACCTGTTGCATCTCTGCACGTCGTCTTATGAGCATGCATTCTGTTTCATACTGTTTCTCCGAGGGTGTTTACAAAGAAAGCAGACTCAGTAAATCGGGACAGTTTCTCTTCAGAACCAAGGGGAGAATTTCTTACCCTCCCTTTGGAAGTCTCAGAAGGCAGAGACAATATCTCTGGGCAGAGCCTGGGGAGGCATGCCTTTGTTGATTCTCTAAGTTGTGTCTGACTCTTTGTGACCCCATGAACTGCAGCATGCCAGGCTTCCCTATCCTTCACTATCTCCTGGAGGTTGCTCAAACTCATGTCCCTCAAGTTGGTGATGCCATCCGACCATCTCATCGTCTGTTGTCCCCTCCTCCTCCTGCCCTCAATTCCTCCAGCGTCAGGGTCTTTTCCAATGAGTCAACTCTTCGCATAAGGTGGCCAAAGTATTGGAGTTTCAGCTTCAGCATCACTCCTTCCAATGAGGATTCATGACTGATTTCCTTTAGGATTGACTCGTGTGATCTCCTTGCAGTCCAAGGAACTCTCAAAAGTCTCCAGCATCACAGTTCAAAAGCATCATTCTTCAACTCTCAACCTTCTTTATGGTCCAACTCTCACATCCATACATGACTGTCTGAAAAACCGTAACTTTGGCCATACAGACTTTTGTCGGCAAAGTCATGTCTCTGCTTTGTAATAAGCTGTCTAGGTTTGTCAGTAAAAGTGTCTATTGCCCTTTATAAAAGATCTCGGTTCCCTAACCTCGGGGACCCCCATGTGACACAGCCTGTTGTGTGCATATACCTCAGTCACAAAATGCTGATACTCATGGTGTTGGCTGTGCTGTGAATATGAAGTCCTCTGTCTCTGACCCAAGAATATAACATCTTCTGCAGGCATCCATAAACCTGGGAAAGGGTAACTCAGTTCAGTTCAGTTGCTCAGTCATGTCCGACTCTTTGCGACCCCCTCACCTGCAGCACACCAGGGTTCCCTGTCCATCATCAACTGCTGGAGCTTGCTCGGACTCATGTCCATCAAATCAGTGATGCCACCCAACCATCTCATATCTCAGTAGCTTGCAAAATCTCAGACCTGTCGTGGTTCATCACATTTTGTAGCAAGGATGAGCTGGTGACAGAAATGTTGTTTTTTGGTAGTAAAAGGATGGTTAATTAGATTTGAGAGAAGTCCATGCACACTTGCAGTGAACATATTAATTGCCTCTTAATAAGGAGTGATTTGAGGGGAGGTGCTAAGCAGAGGATGGGAAGCAGATTAAATAACAGCCTTATGAGCAGAGCATGCTCAGGTGTTTTCAGCGGCCCTTCAGGTGGGAGCCTTGCTCAGCCCTCTGGCTGTAACCCCTATAATGTTTGTCCTGGGACAGCAGACAGCTCTGATCTTTTTCAGACAATGGTTGTAGAAATGCTCCTGAACTGAGCATTATGGAGGAGAAATTATAGCCATTACAGGGAGAAAGCTTCCCAGGTGACTCAGTGGTAAAGATCCTGCTTGCCAATGCAGGAGACATGGGTTTCATCCCTGGGCTGGAAAGATCCCCAGAAAGACAGCATGGCAACCCACTCCAGTATTCTTGCCTGGAGAATCCCATGGACAGAGGAGCCTGGTGGGCTACAGTCCATGGGGTTGTGAAAGAGTCAGGCATGACTTAACAACTAAACAACAATAGGGAGAAACCAGGTGAATAGTTAAAAATATGCGTGGTTCACCTGAGGTTCACTTGAGAGATGAGAGAGTGGAGCACACAATGTTTCATAAGGAAGAATGACGCAAAGGAAAACCACTGCACCTTGCTTCTAGCATGGAGTGCACTGCCAGGCTCCACAGCTCTCCACTCCAGCCCTGCGCTCTTGACCTCTGAACAAAGGTCAGTCATCATGAAAGGTAGTAGTGTCTGTCCCTGAGCAGTTTCATGGGCTTTCCCTGCCAGTAGCATCTAGGGATTCTCAAAGCCTCCTTTGACTCTGCATTCACTCTGTCCCAGTTGCTGCTCAGCTTTCTTACCAGTTTCTAGGACTCTCATGGATTTCAAATGCATTCCTTCACTGTGTGGGACCAAAGCTAAGTTCACAGATCTTTCTGAGCTGGTCTGTCTCCCAGCCTCCTGCTGAGAAGCCTGGTAACAACAAACACCTTCAGATTCCCGGAGACCCTCCAGTTTAGCTGAGGATATCTCTGAGTCAAATTCTTAATCCCTTCAGAAGACCCCCTGTGAGAAGTTTTGATCCTAAGATTTGAGGAAAAGCTTTTGTAGTCACACACCTAGGATTGCCTCCATGCTAGGATTTCAAGAGCCACCCAGTTTTCAGCATATTTTGGCATCTGGAGAAGCTGAGAATAATCAGAGCCATCAAGCCCAACACGAGTTTGTAAAGCAATTCACCTCCAATAAAAAGAAAAAAAAGAAAACTTATGTACACACACACATACACACCCAAAAGAATCACCAGATCTGTTTGCTTGAATCTGATAGTTTGTAACCAAGTTCCTCCCTTCCTCCCCTCCTCTCACATTTTTTGATAGAATAATGAAGAAACCAGGCAGCACCTTCAGCACAGGGGTGTAACCAGGCAGACATGACTGCTGACCGTTTCTGCTTTCCACATTACTGCAGCAAACAGTTACATCAAGCTTCCTACCATGACCAGCAAGGGTCTCTGTCTTCTGGTTTCCAGTAACATGCTCCTGACTCTCTTCTGATCTCTCTCTGGCAGGCAACTGCCCCCTGTTCAGGTTTCTACCAACAGTGAGATTAAGTCTTCTGTACTGTGATCTAGATTCACTCTCTCACTCTCCTCCCTACCACCCCATGCTCTTCCAGTCTCCACCAACTGCATCTCAAGCTGCTCCCACCTCTTGGCTGTTTATTAAAGCAGAACTCTATTCCAGTGAATAATCCTGTGTTAGTTTTCCACTGTATAACATGTGACTGTGCATGCGGCCACATTATCCAGCATACACTTATCTCCCAGTTTGTGCTGGTCAAGAGTCCAAGCTCGGGTCCTCCTCCCAGGGTCTCACAAGACTGCAGTCATGGTTCTGACCTTTGTTATCATCTCATGGGAGGCTTGGAGTTCTCTTCAAGGGTCCTGTTCAAACTGTGGGGTGGAGACTCTTGGCTTCTTGGGGCTCCCCATCATTCCTCTCATCTAGAGGATGAAATGATTTGATGGCATCACTGACTCAGTGGACATGAATTTTAGAACAGGGTTCTCTCCCACACATTGGTGTCTTCAAGGCCAAAGGCATCATCCTGCTCTCTCCAGTCTCCTTTAAAAGGCTTACCTGATTCAGCTCTGATTAGAGGCTTTAGTTTCATGCATTGGAGAAGGAAATGGAAACCCACTCCAGTGTTCTTGCCTGGAGAATCCCAGGGACGGGGGAGCCTGGTGGGCTGCCGTCTATGAGGTCGCACAGAGTTGGACACGACTGAAGTGACTTAGCAGCAGCAGCAGCAGTAGCAGCAGCAGCAGAGGCTTTAGTTACATATGCAGTAGCTCGTCTGCACCACCATATAACCTGATATAATTAAGTGGGTGGCATCTACACTATTCTTAAGTTCCTATACACCCTTAGCAGAAGGGGATGATGCAGAACTGTGGGCCATCAGTCATCGTGGTAGCATTCACTTTTTAAAAAACTTTCCATTTTCTTTAGTTCTTCAGAAATTTTAAATGGTTCTAAGAAATTCTCTTAAGACTTGTGCTTGATCACATAGCTCAGGACCCAGTGGTAATCTGGAGGCTCAATTAGCACGAGCTGCAGGAAGTGACTCCGCTTCCCACATCCTGCAAGGTATCTGGCAGGAGCAGGCTGCCGACAAGGATTTATGATAACTTAGAAAGGAAGGACTAGTGTAAACTCATCATCTTCTGTTTGTATAAGTAAGACACTGAGTTTTGAGGAGATAACCATTCATGGTTCCTGAGATGGTTGTTTTTGTTCAGTTGCTGTCATGTCCTACTCTTTGCAACCCCATGGATTGCAGCATGCCAGATTTCCTTGTTCTTTACCATCTCCCAGAGTTTGCTGAAATTCATGTCCATTGAGTAGGTAATGCCTACTGACCATCTCATCCTCTGGCTCCCCTTTCTCCTCCTGCCTTCAATCTTTCACAGCATCAGAGTCTTTTCCAATGAACTGGCTCTTTGCATCAGGTGGCCAGAGGATTGGAGCTTCACCTTCAACATCAGTCCTTCCAGTGAATTTTCAAGGTTGATTTCTGCTAGGACTGACTGGTTTGATCTTCTTGCAGTCCAAGGGACTCTAAAGAGTCTTCTACAACAGCTCAGTTTGAAAGCATCCATTCTTTAGCACTCAGCCTTATTTATGGTCCAACTCTTTACATCCATACATGACTACTGGAAAAACAATAGTCCTGAGACAGACCATCATATAATTAGATCATATTTAAAAACAGCTTTAAAGAACTATAATAATGCTTATATCAATGCTTAAAACAAGTAATTATTACAATGTTCATTTCTCTAATCATTATATTAGGCTAAGCTGCCATAATAGAGAATAGCAACAGTGTAATGTCTTAAACATAATATAAGATTAACTTCTCACTAACAGTCCAGGATAGGCCTTCTGAACAGGCAGGCAAACCTTTTTCCTCATGGTCATCCAGGGCTAAGTCCTGTAGCTCCACCACCTGCCAGGGTCTGGGTATCAAAATGCATCCAGCAGGTAGAATAGGAGCCTGGCCTGTGAGTGGTCCCATTGCCCCCTGCTCCCAGCACACTGGTGGTTCCAGTACATGGTTGCACTTACCTAATAAGAAACATGCTGATACCTCACTGTACTTCAAGATCATAACTAAAATTACCTCTAAATCTTAGCATTGTGGTGAATAAATTTTTTATGATATAATCAGAGCTTCCCAGGTGATGCTAGTGGTGAAGAACCCGCCTGCTGGAGACACAGGAAACTTGAGACTTGGGTTCAGCTCCTGGGTTGGAAAGATCCCCTGGAGGAGGGCATGGCAAACCCACTTCACTATTCTTGCCTGGAGAATCCCATGGACAGAGGAGCCTGGCAGGCTACAGTCCATGAGGTCCTAAAGAATCAGACACAATTTAGGTGACTTAGCACACATGCACACACGATACTTTCATATCCATTACAGTTATAAAGCCTTTAATTTGGAGTTAGTTTATCGATTATTGAGTTTAGTTTTCTCATTTTACACAGAGAAAAACCTCAAAAGATTAATTCTGTTCAGTGCATTCTCTTTCTGTTATCTCTAGAAGCTAAACCTTTTTAGGTTTTGATGACCCGGCATAAATAATCCATCTTTCCTTTTCAGGAGCTTAACTTGCAATATTAGTTAAATGACTTTTCCAAGGTCAGGAAGCAGCTGAATTGTGAGAACAGGCTTACGTTACAGATTTCATAAATCTTTTCTCACGACAACATTTAGTTCAGTCTTTAGTCAATCCATCCTAAAGGAGATCAGTCCTGAGTGTTCATTGGAAGGACTAATGCTGAAGCTGAAACTCCAATACTTTGGCCACCTCATGCGAAGAGTTGACTCATTGGAAAAGACTCTGATGCTGGGAGGGATTGCAGGCAGGAGGAGTAGGGCACAACAGAGGATGAGATGGCTGGATGGCATCACCGACTCGATGGATATGAGTTTGCATGAACTCCGGGGAGTTGGTGATGGACAGGGGAGGCCTGGCGTGCTGCAATTCATGGGGTTGCAAAGAGTCGGACACGACTGAGCAACTGAACTGAACTGAAGTTAGTCAATGACAGGCTTCTATTTTATCTTTGCTCCAAACAAGACCCAAAATTGAATGCCTTATCTTTTTGACAAAAGGAAGATTGGTCACAAACATCTCAGGACTGATTTAGATTATTTTTAATGTATTTTTAACTTTAAAGAAATGGATAAATTTTTATTTGGCATAATATTACATTTTGTAGACATTTAATTGAACACTTATTAACTTTGGTCTCATTGGTATTCTCTTGAGATCATACAGTGAGTAAATGATGGAACATGAGCTGGAATGGAATCTAGTCTTCTAACTTAAAATCAAAATTTTCCAAAAGAGAGAATGAGAAGAATGTTCCCCTCACTCTGCTGTTTGAAAGCTAGTCTTTAAACCTAATTCAGGTTGAAGTGTCTTGCCAAAATAAACACTCCAGAACACTCAAAATTCTGAAAATAATAATGAATTTTTTTCTTTTAAAATCATTTAGATTGTGGTTTGAATGTTCATAAGCAATGTTCCAAGATGGTCCCAAATGACTGTAAGCCAGACTTGAAACATGTCAAGAAGGTGTACAGTTGTGACCTGATGACACTTGTGAAAGCCTGCATTACCAAGTGGCCCATGGTGGTGGACATGTGCATCAGGGATAAGTCATAATAACGTTGGATGTATTTAGTTTATCTAAGAATTTATTCAAATTAACTATCTAGATATTAGTTTATTGTCTAGTTTCTGTATTTTAAGGTTAAGGAATAAATTTAAAATGTCATACTGTAATTCTCTTTGAAATATTTCCTTTAACCCACACTATTGTATCAAGGGGATTACCCTGGCAGTCCAGTGGTTAGGACTCCACAGTTCCAATGCAGGGGGAATGGGTTCAAGCTTGCCTGGGGAACTAAAATCCCACATGTTGCACAGCACAGGATTTCCAGCTGAGCTATTTCAAATTCTAAAAGATGATGCTGTGAAAGTGCTGCACTCAATATGCCAGCTGGAAAACTCAGCAGTGGCCACAGGACTGGAAAAGGTCAGCTTTCATTTCAATCCCAACAAAAGGTAATGCCAAAGAATGTTCAAACTACCACACAATTGCACTCATCTCACATGCTACCAAAGTAATGCTCAAGGTTCTCCAAATCAGGCTTCAACAGTACGTGAACCAAGAGCTTCCAAATGTTCAAGCTGGATTTAGAAAAGGCAGAAGAACCAGAGATCTAATTGGCAACATCTGCTGGATCATCACAAAAGCAAGAGAGTTCAAAACAAAGTCTACTTCTGCTTTACTGACTACACTAAATCTTTTGACTGTGGATCACAACAAACTGGAAAATTCTTAGAGATGGGAATACCAGAACGCCTTACTGCCTCCTGAGAAATCTGTATGCAAGTCAAGAAGAAGTAGTTAGAACAATACATGGAACAACGGACTGGTTCAAAATTGGGGAAGGAGAATGTCAAGGCTGTGTATTGTTAGCCTGCTTATTTAACTTATATGCAGAGTACATCATGCAAAATGCCAGGCTGGATGAAGCACAAGCTGGAGTCAAAATTTGGGAGAAATATCAATAAACTCAGACATGCAGATGACACCACCCTTATGGCAGAAATCAAAGAGGAACTGTAGAGCCTCTTGATAAAAGTGAAAGAGGAGAGTGAATAAGTTGGCTTAAAACTCAACATTCAAAAATGAAGATCATGGCATCCAGTCCCATCACTTCATGGCAAATAGATGGGGAAACAATGGAAACAGTGAGAAACTTTATTTTCTTGGGCTCCAAATACACTGCAAATGGTGACTGCTGCCATGAAATTAAAAGACGCTTGCTCCTTGAAAGAAAAACTATGACAGACTTAAGACAGCATATTAAAAGCAAAGACTTTACTTTGCTGACTGAGATCCATGTAGTCAAAGCTATGTTTTTTCCAGTAGTCATGTATGGATGTGAGAGTTGGACGATGAAGAAAGCTGAGCGCTAAAGAACTGATACTTTTGAACTGCGGTATTGGAGAAGACTATTGAGAGTCCCTTGGACTGCAAGGATGTCAAACTAGTCCATCCTAAAGGAAATCAGTCCTGAATATTCATTGGACAGACCGATGCTAAAGCTGAAACTCTATTAGTTGGGCTGCCTGATGTGAATAATTGACTCATTGGAAAAGACTCTTATGCTGAGAAAGATTGAAGACAGGAGAAGAAGGGGATGACTGAGGATGAGATGGTTGGATGGCATCACTGGCTCTATGGCCTTGAGTTTGAGCAGGCTCTGGGAGTTGGTGATGGACAGGGAAGCCTGGCGTGCTGCAGTCCATTGGATCACAAAGAGTTGGACTCAGCAGCTGAACTGAACTGAATGTACCAAGGGTAAGTCTCTCAAGCACATTTTGTCAACATGTTGATTCTTCAATTGCTTTCACAAATGCCATGGCCACCAAAGATGTGTCATGTCCTAACCCTGAAACCTACAAATGCATTTCATGGAAAAGGGACTTTTCAGGTGTGATTTTGGTTGATAACTTTGCCATGGAGACATTGCCCTGTATTGGTTTATCCAATCAAATCCTTAAAGCAGAGAACCTTTCCAGGCTCAGGTGAGTGGAAGAGAGTGAAATCATAGGAACTGTGTGATCCTGGATGCAGGCAGAGGTGCTGGCTCTGAGGGTGGAAGAAGGGGTCATGAGAGAGGGAACACAGCAGTTCTGTAGGCTGGACAAGGCAGAGAAGTGGTTTCTTTCCAAAGTCCCAGAAGGGAAGGCAGGCTGCTGGCATCTTGACTTTTGCTCCAACCAGCAGGCCCATGACATAATACATTCGTGCTGTGTCAAGTCACCACAGTTGTGGTAATTTTTCTATTCCTGCAACAGGAAACAATGCAGATTTTGGTATCTGAAAATGAAGTGCCATTATAAAGTACCAAACATGTAATTATTTATAAATTAATACAGATCCAAAGATAACATGTAACAATATGGGCTTTTCTCATCTGCCTTCTGCTATGATTTTCGAAAGAGCAAGGTGTAAAGTTCCTAAAACCTTTTTATAGAACACTGGGTACTCCAGTGTGAGCAGGCAGGGCAGGAAGGCATCTGTCCTCCGCTGTCTTAAGAGAAAAGCCCATCATGTACCGACATAGGAGGAAGCAAAACTGTTTTCTTGACATGTTGAGCTCTTCCTTTTTCCCTTTTTTCTCTCTTTTTTAAAATTTTATATTGGAGTGTAGTTGATTAGCAATGTTGTGAGAGTTTCAGGTGAACAGTGAAGGGATGCAGTCGTATATATACATGTATCCATTCTCTCCTCAGTCTCCCTCCCATCCAGGCTGCCACATAACACTGAGCAGAGTTCCCTGTGCTACACAGGGAACTGTTGGTTATCCATTTTAAATACAGCAGAATGTATGTGACCATCCCAAACTCCCTAATTATCCCTCTCCCCAGCAACTAGAAGTTCATTCTGTAGGTCTGTGAGTCAGTTTCTGTTTTGTAAGTTCATTTGTACCATAAAAGGGATGTTATATGATATTTCTTTCTCTTGAGAATCTTCTTGAGATTGTATGATCTCCCAACCGCCACTCCAGAAGAGGAAATAACTGTGATATACCTCAGTAGACTTTCTTCCAACAGAAGGAAACCCTCTCAAGCTTTCCACTTTAGATAGTTTTACATCACTGAAAATTTGATAACAAAGTTGGAGTTTACTCTGGAGCATGGTATACAGTCGGCTTCCCTGGTGGTCTAGTCAGTATAGAATCTGCAGGTTCTATCCCTGGGTTGGGAAGATCCCTGGAGAAAGAAGTGGCAACCCACTCCCATGGACAGAGGCCCCTGGCAGGCTACACTCCATGGGATCGCAAAAGTCAGACACAACTGAGCAACTAAACCACCACCACGCTATACGGTAGCAGTTTTCCTGCACCAACCAAATGATACCGGATGTCTATGAAGTCATCAACACTGAATTTGTGTGTAGATCACCTCTGTCCAGATTTAGATTCATGGTCAATTTGATTAACTGAAGCTAGAGAAAAAAGATTATTGTGCTCAAAAGGCTAAAAAAAAGCTTATTGCTATTGCTTCTTTCTATTGATTCAGTTTTTGCAGTTTTTATAACATTATTTAAATTGTGTAAGAACTTAATTCATGCTCCATGTCTGACTCATTTCAACCCCATGGACTGTAGCCCATCAGACTCCTCTGCCCATGGGATTCTCCAGGCAAGAATACTGGAGTGGGTTGACATTTCCTTTTCTAGGGGATCTTCCTAACACTGGGTTTGAAAACTGTGTCTCCTGCATCTTCTGCATTGTTGGGTGAATTCTTTACCACTGCACCACCTGGGAAGCCCAGAACTTAACTACACCCTGGTATTAAGGAAAATGTATTATTTATGCAAAAGTAGAAACTAGAAATGCACTAAATGGAAATATCTGTCTATCAGATCTAGTCCCTTAAATCTATTTGTCTCTTCCACTGTATAATCATAAGGGATTTGATTTAGGTCATACCTGAATGGTCTAATGGTTTCCCCCACTTTCTTCAATTTAAGTCTGAATTTGGCAATAAGGAGTTCATGATCTGAGCCACAGTCAGCTCCTGGTCTTGTTTTTGCTGACTGTATAGAGCATCTCCATCTTTGGCTGCAAAGGATAGAATCAATCTGATTTCGCTGTTGACCGTCTGGTGATGTCCACATGTAGAGTCTTCTCTTGTGTTGTTGAAAGAGGGTGTTTGCTATGACCAGTGAGTTCTCTTGGAAAACTCCATTAGCCTTTTCCC
The DNA here is from genome assembly GCA_917880005.1 of Nanger dama. NCBI lineage: Eukaryota > Metazoa > Chordata > Mammalia > Artiodactyla > Bovidae > Nanger > Nanger dama. The sequence continues at coordinate 5,600,940 of CAKJTW010000075.1, forward strand.
TGCTTCATTCCATATTCCAAGGCCAAATTTGCCTGTTACCCCAGGTGTTTCTTGACTTCCTACTTTTAAATTCCAGTCCCCTATAAGGAAAAGGACATCTTTTGGGGTGTTAATTCTAAAAAGTCTTGTAAGTCTTCATAGAACCATTCAACTTTAGCTTCTTCAGCGTTACTTTTTGGGGCATAGACTTTGATTACTGTGATATTGAATGGTTTGCCTTGGAACTGAACAGAGATCATTCTGTCGTTTTTGAGATGGCATCCAAGCACTGCATTTCGGACTCTTTTGTTGACCATGATGGCTACTCCATTTCTCCTAAGGGACTCCTGCCCACAGTAGTAGACATAATGGTCATCTGAGTTAAATTCACCCATCCCAGTCCATTTTAGTTCACTGATTCCTAGAATGTTGACATTCACTCTTGCCATCTCCTGTTTGAACACTTCCAATTTGCCTTGATTCATGGACCTAACATTCCAGGTTCCTATGCAATATTGCTCTTTACAGCATCGGACCTTGCTTCAATCACCAGTTATATGCACAGCTGGGTATTGTTTTTGCTTTGGCTCCATCCCTTCATTCTTTCTGGAGTTATTTCTCCACTGATCTCCAGTAGCATATTGGACACTTACCGATCTGGAGAGTTCCTCTTTCAGTATCCTTTCATTTTGCCTTTTCATACTGTTCATGGGCTTCTCAAGGCAAGAATACTGAAGTGGTTTTCTATTCCCTTCTCCAGTGGACCACATTCTGTCAGACCTCTCCACCATGACCCGTCCATATTGGGTGGCCCCACACTTTTATGCAGAGTACATCATGAGAAACACTGGGCTGGAGGAAGCATAAGCTGGAATCAAAATTTGGGAGAAATATCAATAACCTCAGATATGCAGATGACACCACCCTTATGGCAGAAAGTGAAGAAGAACTAAAGAGCCTCTTGATGAAAGTGAAAGAGGAAAGTGGAAAAGTTGGCTTAAAGCTCAATATTCAGAAAACTAAGATCATGGCATCTGGTCCCATCACTTCATGGCAAATAGATGGGGAAACAGTGGAGACAGTGACTAACTTTATTTTTCTAGGCTCCAAAATCACTGCAGATGGTGACTGCAGCCATGAAATTAAAAGGCACTTGCTCCTTGGAAGGAAAGTTATGACCAACCTAGACAGCATATTAAAAAGTAGAGATATTACTTTGCCAACAAATATCCTTCTAGTCAAGGCTATGGTTTTTCCAGTAGTCATGTTGGACTATAAAGAAAGCTGAGTGCCAAAGAACTGATGCTTTTGAACTGTGGTATCGGAGAAGACTCTTCAGGGGCCCTTGGACTTCAGGAAGATCCAACCAGTCCATTCTAAAGGAAATCAGTCCTTGGTGTTCATTGGAAGGACTGATGTTGGAGCTGAAACTCTAATACTTTGGCCACTTGATATGGAGAGCTGACTCACTTGAAAAGACCCTGATGCTGAGAAAGATTGAGGGCAGGAGGAGAAGGGGATGACAGAGGATGAGATGGTTGGATGGCATCACTGAAACAATGGACATGGGTTTGGGTGGACTCCGGGAGTTGGTGATGGACAGGGAGGCTTGGCGTACTCAGGTTCATGGGGTCACAAAGAGTAAGACACGACTGAGTGACTGATTTGAACTGAAATGGAAATACGACTTTAAAGTTCTTTAGAAGAGAAACTAATTGTTCTTTTATGAAATATCTGTTAGTGACAGAAATGGTTTTCAGAAAATAAACTATTTCTATATTTCAGTGGCTTATTTATTTCCACAATGGCCCTATACTCTGCTTTTAGCAGAATCGGAAATTAAGCCAAGCCTCACTCTGAGTTCTCTAAATATTTGGTAATTTGATTCCCTTCATAAACTTCTCTTATATGTGGAACTTATTGTCTTTTTCTTTGAAATTATGTAGTAGAAAAAGTTGTAATGTCAGCATAACAATGAAATTAAAATAGATTGTAAAAATGTGATTTGATTTTATTGCTTCCATATTAATTTCAAATGCACAGTAGCTTTGGCTACTAAAATGTTTCACTGACCATAGCAGAATCCCCTACAATCATGTTTATGATGTTTTATTTGCAGAGTTATACATATTTATCGACAGCAAAAATTCCACTACACCTCTGCTGTTGTAATACATAATTAAATAAATACTTATATTCAAATAAAGGACCAATTAAACTCCCAGGCCTAAATATTTATAACCTGAAACATGTAACTACTAACAAATCTTATCTTTTAGTTTGCAACAAAGGCTTAAGAGTTTTGACCTTTTCTACCAGCCATTCTGATGAAGTCTTGTTTCTCCATGGGTGTCTGTTAGCAAAGCTGCTTATTCGGTGACAGGCACTCTGGGTCTCACCTTTCATGATTAGCCCTCACATGGTGATGACATTTCAGAAACAACACCAAGACATAATCTATGAAAGAAATCATTGCTAAAGTGAACTTTATTAAAAGTAAAACCTTTGCTCTGCAAAAGGCAGTATCAATAGGATGAGAAGACAAGCCACAGATCAAGAGAAAATATTTGCAGAACGTGTATCTGATAAAGGACTGTTACCCAAAATATGCAAAGAATATTTGAAATTCAAGAATAAGAACACAGCTCAATTTAAAAGGAGGCCAATGACACTAGTAGATACCTCACCAAAGAAGAAATACAGATGGCAAGTAAACATAGAAAAAGAAGGCCCAAATCATACGTCATCAGGAAAGTGCAAACTACAATGATGAGACGTTGACACCACTGCACTCCTTTTACAATGGCCAACATGCAGAGCGCTGACAGCACCAAGTGCTGGTGGGGGTGTGGAGCGGTGGGAGCTCTCACCCACTCTGGTGGGAATACAGGTGGTGTGCACAACCACTGTGGAAGGCACTTTGGTTGTATCTTATAAAATTAATAACTGTCCGTCTTGGCAGTCACCCCTTCATGGTAATTGCCTTAGTTGAAAGCCTGTGTCCACACAGAAAGCCATGCATTTGCTGTGTACAGCACTTTTATTTTATCATAATGGCCAAACTCAGAAGCAGCCCAGCGGTCTTCCGTGGGTGAGAGGATGAATACCCTGTGGTACATCCAAACAGTGGGATGCTGTTTGGTGATAAAATGAAGTGAGCCGTCCAGCCACGAAAGACTCATGTGTAACTAAACATGTGATAGCAAATGAAAGGTCAGAATGAGCTATGTGCTGTTTGAGTCTAACTGTATGCCATTTTGGAAAGGGCAAAATGCTGGCAAGACTGAAAAGGGCATTGGTTTCTAGGGGTTGAGTAGGGAGGGATGAATAAGCTTAGCAGAGTAGGTTCTTAGGGCAATGGAATTATTCTGTATGATACTAGATTGGTGGATATATGTCTCTACATATTTGTTAAAACCCATAGAATGTACAACACCAAGAGTGACCCTAAAGTAAATGGAGGACTTTAGGCAATAAAGTGTATCTATATAAAATCAGCAATTGTAACAAATGTACTGTCTGTGGGGGGATGTTGATAGTGGGGACACAGGTACAGCCATGAAATTAAAAGACGCTTACTCCTTGGAAGAAAAGTTATGACCAACCTAGATAGCGTATTCAAAAGCAGAGACATTACTTTGCCAACTAAAGTCCATCTAGTCAAGGCTATGGTTTTTCCTGTGGTCATGTATGGATGTGAGAGTTGGACTGTGAAGAAGGCTGAGTGCCGAAGAATTGATGCTTTTGAACTGTGGTGTTGGAGAAGACGCTTGAGAGTCCCTGGGACTGCAAGGAGATCCAACCAGTCCATTCTGAAGAAGATCAGCCTTGGGATTTCTTTGGAAGGAATGATGCTAAAGCTGAAACTCCAGTACTTTGGCCATCTCATGTGAAGAGTTGACTCATTGGAAAAGACTCTGATGCTGGGAAGGATTGGGGGCAGGATGAGAAGGGGACAACAGAGGATGAGATGGCTGGATGGCATCACGGACTCGATGGACGTGAGTCTGAGTGAACTCCTGGAGTTGACCTGGAGTGCTGCGATTCATGGGGTCGCAAAGAGTCGGACATGACTGAGCAACGGAACTGAACTGAACTGAACTGAGGTAGCAGAGTGAGAGATCTTTGGGAAATCTCCATACCTTCCACTCAATGATGCTGTAAACCTAAAACAGCTCTGCAAAATAAAGTTTATTTAAAACTGGAAAAAAGTAATGTAAAATAAAATGATCAAAAATTAAAGAATAAAATATTGCTATGTAGCACAGGCTTCACGTAATTGATGTGTTTTCACATGTAGTTTAAAATAGGCAAGTTTATGCAATCAAAACCACAATGGCTGATGTAAAAAGGTAAGAGATAAGTATTGATGTGGACGTGAGAAAGGAGCTCTAGTGCACTGTTGGTGAGAATGTAAACTGGTGCAGCCACTGCTACAAGAAACAGTATGGAGGATCCTCAAAAATTAAAAACAGAGCTGCCATATGATCCAGCAATGCCGTCATGATAAGTAACTCAGTTGTGTCCAACTCTTTGCTACCCCATGGACGGTAGGGTTGCTGTTTCCTTCTGGGAATGCTATATCTGGGTATATTCTCAAAGGAAACAAAAACAGGATCTTGAAGAGACATCTGCCCTCCCATGTAACTGTATGTTACTTATAATAGCCAGGATATTGAAACAAGCTGTTGACAGGTTAATGGATAATGGAGAGTTTATATACTATATATATGTATACACACACATATATATATGTGAAATATTATTTAGCCATGAAAATGAATGAAATCCTGGCATTTGTGTCAACATGGACGAAGCTTGAAGTCACTATGCTAAAAGAGAAAGATAAACAATGCACTGTATCACTTATACATGGAATAAAAAAATAAACTCAGAAAACCAGAGGATAGAACCATGGCTTCCAGCAGCTGGGGCTGGAGGAAACAGGGAGACACCAGTGTAAGGGTGTGGACTTGCACATATAAGAGGAACAATATTGAAGACCCTATGTGCATATGGTGACTGGTTGATAACACTGAGTATTTAAAATTTTCTAAGAGATGAAAACTTAAATTTCTCTCACCAAAATAATGTGTATTTATATTGTAATATAAATTACACCCATCCCCAAGAAAAAGAAACACAAAAAAGCACAATGGTGGTCTCAGGAGGCCTTAGATATAGCTGAGAAAAGAAGAGAAGCTAAAGGAAAAGGAGAAAAGGAAAGACATAACCATTTGAATGCAGAGTTCCAAAGAATAGCAAGGGAGAGATAAGAAAGCCTTCCTCAGTGATCAATGCAAAGAAATAGAGGAAAACAATAGAATGGGAAAGACTAGAGATCTTTTCAAGAAAATTAGAGATACCAAAGGAACATTTCATGCAATGATGGGCCCAATAAAGGACAAAAATGGTATGGACATAACAGAAACAGAATGATATTAAGAAAAGATGGCAAGAATACACAGAAGGACTATACAAAAATATCTCAATGACCCAGATAACCACGATGGTGTGATCACTCACCTAGAGCCAGACATCCTGGAGTCTGAAGTGAAGTGGGCCTTATGAGGCATCACTACAAGGCTAAGTGGAGGTAATAGAATTCCAGTTGAGCTATTTTAAATTCTAAAAGATAATGCTGTTAAAGTGCTGCATTCAGTATGCCAGCAAATTTGGAAAACTCGGCAGTAGCCACAGGAGTGGAAAAGGTCAGTTTTCATTCTAATCCAAAAGAAACTCAATGTCAAAAAATGTTCAAACTACCTCACAACTGCATTCATCTCATACACTAGCAAAGTAATACTCAAAATTCTCCAGTGGAATCTTCAACAGAGTGTGAATCGAGAATTCTAGATGTTCAAGCTGGATTTACAAAGGCAGAGGAACCAGAGATCAAATTGGCAACAACCACTGGATCATAGAAAAAGCAAGAAAATTCCAGAAAAATATCTACCTCTGCTTTATTGACTATGACAAAGGCTTTGATGGTGTGGATCACAACAAACTATGGGAAATTCTGAAAGAGATGGGAATACCAGAACACCTTAGCTACCTCCTGAGAATTCTGTATGCAGGTCAAGAAGCAACAGTTAGAACTGGACATGGAGCAATGGATAGTTCAAAACTGAGAAAGGAGAATGTCAAGGCTGTATATTGTCGCCCTGCTTATTTAACTTATATGCAGAGTACATCATGTGAAATGCTGAGCTGAATGAAGCACAAACTGCAATCAAAATTGTAGGGAGAAATGTCAATAACCTCAGATATGCAGATGACCCCACCTTTATGGCAGAAATCGAAAAGGAACTAAAGAGCTTCATGATGAAGGTGAAAGAGGAGAGTGAATAAGCTGGCTTAAAACAACATTCAAAAAACAAATATCATGGCATCTGGTCCCATCACTTCATGGTAAATAGATGGGAAACAATGGAAACAGTGAGAGACTTTATTTTCTTGGGCTCCAAAATCACTGCAGATGGTGACTGTAGCCATGAAATTAAAACACGCTTGCTACTTGGAAGAAAAGCTATGACAAACCTAGATAGCATATTAATAAGTAAAGACATTGCTTTGCCAACAAAGGTCTATCTGGTCAAAGCTATGGTTTTTCCAGTAGTCATGTTTGGATATGAGAGTTGGACTATAAAGAAAGCTGCACACCAAAGAATTGATGCTTTTGAACTGTGATGTTGGAGAAGACTCTTGAGAGTCCCTTGGACTGCAAGGAGATCACACCAGTCAGTCCTAATGGAAATCAGTCCTGAATATACATTGGAAGGATTCATGCTGAAGCTCCAATACTTTGGCCACCTGATACGAAGAAGTGACTCATTGGAAAAGACCCTGATGCTGGGAAAGATTGAAGGCAGGAGGAGAAGGGGATGACAGAGGATGAGATGGTCGGATGGCATCAACAACTCAATGGATGTGAGTTTGAGCAAGCTCCAGGAGTTGGTAATGTACATGGAATCCTGGCTGCAGTCCAGGGGGTCGCAAAGAGTCGGATGTGACTGAGTGATTGAACTGAATGGAACATTATAACATGTATTTATATATAAATAAATATGTGAGATGATAGATGTGTTTAACAACTAGATGGAAAGAATCATTTCACAGTAGATGTGCATAGCAAATCACTGTAATATTTTACATTTTTCTGTGTCAGTTTATACCTCAGTAAAGCTGAAAAATAGGAAGTCTCCAAAATAGTTATCTGAAAATTGTATGATATATGGCTGGCAGTTCATTTGTCATTTTGTTTATATAAAAACAATATTTTCTTTTAATTCAACTTATTTCTAAACTATTCCATTCGAAATATCCTTATACTTGTATTGCTCATCTATTTCTTTTTAAATAAGGTTAAGTGACACAGTTTTTCTTCAGAGTTATTGTTTGGTGTGACAAGTGTAGGATAAATTTACTGAAAATGCATTATGTCTCCTCAACCATGTAATTATTCCCACGAATCAGGTTAATGATGAGAAGCAGAAACTGCTTTCTGACCTTTCTGCCAAACTGAGAACAGCCCTTTCCCTTGGCACAGAAAGTAATAAGGTCAATCTTTGGCCTGGAGAACAAGTATGAAGAAATATCCCTTTCAGATCCGATAATCCCATTTTTATTAGTTACATCTTCAGCTCATTCCTCAGAGCTACAATCAGTTCAAATTCTAAAAAATTGTATTTAATGAGAATTCTTGAAAAATATCAGTACATCATTCTTAATATTTCAGCTTCTAGTAAATTATAGAGGTGGAAAGAGACCGTAAACTCCAAATTCACATGGTCTTAGGAAGCTCAGTTATTTCCGTCTCTTGATTGTGTACACCACTTTATTCTCTTTTCTCTTGTCAATGCAGAGAAGTCATAAGCATAGGGAAACTGTAAGTTTTGTCAAATTGAATTGAAATACTCTGACTTAATTGAGCAATACTATAATGATTAGGGTGCTATAATTCATAATAAATAAAGTTTTGCCTCATTGTAGCAGCCCCAGAATAAGAGGGCAATTTAACTATATTTGTGGGAAGACTTTCTGCTTGTAAAACTCACAAAATCGATTATTTTTAAGATGGATTTGTTATAAGACTTTTATTAATAGTACACATTCTGTGCTATTTTTAAAATGAAGTTTCATAAAATATAGTGCATGTATAGGCATTTCATAAAACATAGATGTACAGCTTCATTATTCAAAAGCTAAAGCCCTGTGTAACCACAGTCTAAGGTTCTGTCTGCCCAGTGTGTCCTCCCCACTCACACTGCGTTTGCATCCATCTAAAGCAACTACTGTCCTGACAACTGGGTAATGATTGCCTAGCTTTGCTATAGGTCTTTGTACCCCAAGCAGGAACGCACTGCAAACTGCTCCTGTAGTTCATCTGAATCAAGGTCATATATACGTATATAATGTGTGTAAATATAGTTGCGTATCTGCTTTCTTTCACTTCGCATTGTGTGACTTGACATTCACTTACATTGTTCTGTGTGGCTACAATGCACGACTTTTCCTTGCTGTATCCTCTTCCTTTATGGTATCACAGTTTGCTATGGTGTTTGTCTACAACATATGTTGGAGGGCACACGGTTTATCAGTGTTTTAAGCCACATGTACGTGGTTGGGACTGAGAATAACGCCATAAGGAACACGCTTGCATGTGTGCAGCGGGGCACAGGTGTCCACACCGAGGTGCGTTTATATTAGACGTGAAGAATCAAAGCCTCGCCAGTGGCATATGGGCTTCTACATTTCTAGTCACCCTCCCTTCACCAAAATGTGACATTTCCTGTCTTCTTAGTTGCAGCCACTCTGGGAGATTTTACACAAAAATACAAAAGTTTTAAAACTGCAATGGTTTCAGGTCTTACATTTAGGTCTAATTGATTTTGAATTGATTTTTGTATACAGTGTGACATAAAGGTCCCATTTCATTCTTTTACAGGTTGACATTAAGTTCTCCTAATACCATTTATTGAAGAGATTAGCCATTCCCCATTTCTCTCAAAGATTCAGAGACCATGTATGCATGGGTTTATTTCTGGATGTTTTATCCTGTCCTGTTGGTCTACATCTGTTTTTCTGCTGGTATCTTATTCCTTTGATGACTGTTATTTTGCAATTAATTTGAAATAAGGACATGCAGTGCCTCTAGGTTTGTTCTTCTTTTTCAACATTGATATGGCTATTCAGGGTCTTCTGTGGACTTTAGGATGATTTCCTGTGGACTTTAGGATGATTTCCTCAAGAAACCACACGGATTTTGGTTGGGATTCACTGCAATGGTGACCCCTTTGGATCTTACAGATCTCTTAAAATATTAATTCTTCCAATCCATGGATGCCGAGGTCTTACTGTTTATCTATATTTATAATTCCCTTCATTAAAATTTTGCACTTTTCAGTGTACAAATCTTCCATCTCTTTGGTTATGTCCTAAGTATTTTATATTCTCTGTAGCTATTATGAATGAGATTGTTTTCTTAATTTCATTCAAAGACTGGAGAATGAACCCCTTCAAATAAAAGTTAAAAATAGCAAAAGGGAACAAAATTAAGGATCAGTGTGCAAATTTATATAGCAATGATTAAATTAACAAAGAAATGAAAACAAAGAAAGGCTTTAAATCACATTTTAAAGCAGGTAATATTTCCCCAAAGTTTTAAAATACCATTTCTGTGCTTTTCTATTTCATTATCTAGTATGTTTCACATATTTGTCATAAAAGATCTTAGCATATGTTTTAAATAGTCTACTCAGCATTGCATTTGTTTGTTTGAGGATTAAACCTGCTTTGAAGGAATAAAAATCCACTCTTTCTCTACAATATGATAGCAAAGTGAAGTAGACTATGGCTACTGGGTCTAGTGTTAATAGTCTCTAATATCCACAAAGCTGTCTTATATTGTAAACAGGGTCCAGTGCAAGTCTGTTTAGTACTTTTGCCCCTTCCTGTCTAACGGCTATTTTTATTATCCAGATCTTATTGCCATCCCTTGGTTCCTGCAGAGGACTGTCTCCAGAACCAAAGTCTGCGGATTCTCAAGTCCCACAGTCTGCTCTGCACATCTGTGGGTTCCGCATTTGTGAACTCACACAACTGTGAAGTGTTGCCCTATATTTACAGTCCGCAGTTGGTTGAATCCACCAACGCAGAGCCTGCAAATATGCAAAGCTAAATGTAATATATTGTCACTATAAAGTAAAGCATACACACTTTCTAAAGCAAAAGAATGTCAACCTAATGGCTGTTAAGGCAACAAACAGCACAATAGATATATACAGTCTACTTCCGAATGATTTTATACATGATTCTGAGCTAAAATTAACTACATTCATCTCCCTGCACTATTTCTCAGATTAAGGACTATTTACTTGTAAATAGAAAGGTATTTTTTTGTCCCCATAGAGTTAAACAAAGCTAGACTCGTGATACACTATAGGTTAAGATAGTTCTCTTCTCTGAATATATTTATCAGTTGAAAGAAAGCAGTGCACAGGTGCTGTAATTTTCAGACTTAACCCATCAATGTAAAAATAGATACATAAAGTCATCCCAAATTTGGGTTAGCTTTATTAAATCATGAATAAAAGATAATTTTGCCGTGTATGGAATTCTAGGCTGATTGTTGTCCTCATTTTATACCCTGATGTTTATGTTCCATGATATTCTGGCTTTCATTCTTTCTCTTGAGAAATCAGTTATCAACCTAATCATTGGTTCCTTGGAGGTTATTGTTTATAAACACTGATGGAGACATATTATAAAATCTGATGACTGGTTCACATTCATTTATTGAAGGTAAATGTGATTAATGTACTTTTGCAGCAGTTAATCTGATACTTTCATAAGAGAATGAAAGTATCTTGTGGTGCTTTATACACATAAGCCCCCCAGAAATGAGACTCTGTTGACAGATAATTGTATTCCACTTCCTTGCAGATTGTCTACATGGGCTGGTGTGAAACGCGGGAACAAGACCCGCTTCAGGACCGTGTGTACTCACCCGCCTTTCTGGCCCTGAGGGGCTCCTGCCTCTACAAGTTTCTGGCACCTCCAGTAAGTGTTTCTGTTCAACATCCCTTATTTTTCTCATGTTATCACAGCATAGAGACATCAACTTTACAATGACAAAGAGCATATTAGTGATATATTTTGAAAATAAGGTACAGGAAAAAAATGCAAAATAGTCCAAATGTTTCTGAAGATTTCTTGCTAAAGATATATATTCTGGCATTAAACACTGACTTTATAGCCCTTGAGAGACATAGGATGCATTTCTATTTTGGTATTTTTGCCAGGTTCAATATGTTTATTATTTGACAGGTCTAAGTCAAATAAATCAGTAGTGCTTTCGATAACTTGTAATATCCCATATTTAATCATCAGCCTTCAAATTAAATTTGGATGATGCCCTGTTGCACCTAAGGTCTTGCTTTTGGAAACATGTACCTTACACAACGGTAGAATTTCAATAAATATTTATCAACTATAAATATTAAATGCCAGACTACTTGCTTACAGGTCTAATAACTACATAGATCTTGGAATTATCAGGTTAGACTTGTTGTAATATTTAGTATCTATGTACACATAAAGTTCAAATCACCCAGAAGATAGAGAGAAAATCATAAATGCTTACACCTTTACACTGGCCCTACTCTGAACAATTTCTTAGGACTGGACAGGCAAATACATGTTTAAAGCATAAACAAGTGAAACAGCCTCAACATGCTGTTTAGTGCTTCACAATGTTAAGAACTTAGAAAAACTTCTTGATGTAAATATATCTTTCTTAAATGCAAAGCCAGGCGTTGACATGATGTCCAGTATTCTTTGTGTGTAAAAAGTGGTAAACAGAGAACAGACTATTACATAGTGAAATATGGACACAGTATTTTTCATTTACAGTAACTACAAAATATTGGCTACATTTCCCATATTAAAATAATTAACTCCCCTCAAAACAACACTTATAATTTATGTAGACATAACGCACCCCACTCCAGTACTCTTGCCTGGAAAATCCCATGGACAGAGGAGCCTGGAAGGCTGCAGTCTATGGGGTCACTGAGGGTCAGACACGACTGAGTGACTTCACTTTCACTTTTCACTTTCATGCACTGGAGAAGGAAATGGCAATCCACTCCAGTGTTCTTGCCTGGAGAATCCCAGGGACGGGGGGAGCCTGGTGGGCTGCCGTCTACGGCAGAGTCGGACATGACTGAAGCGACTTAGCAGCAGCAACGCACACACTACTTAAAATACATCCAGACACCGAGCAATGGAAAGTTGTTGCTTATAACATGAAATGTCTGCTGAAAGAGGAAGAGAAACAGTGTGAAACTGGGGGAGCAGAGGCAGAAACATGGCATGAGGAAAACCTCACAGCTCAGGCTGCCTTGCCTGCGTGTGAGAACTTCATGGGTGCACCACGGGTATTAATAGAGCAAAGCAGGGGCCATCTTTCTAAAACACACGATGAGCTTGTTTCTCATCTTTTCAAGGTGACCACGTGGGACTGGACCCGGGCAGAGAAAACTTTTTCAGTTTACGAGATCATGTGTAAGATCCTGAAGGTAGGACCGAAAAGTGGTGATGATTGTAAAGGCTTTGCTTGGCCAGTTGGGGTCCTGGGTTCACAGGCAGTTTATGAAAATAAACAATGCCTGGATATGAAGGAAAATACAAGGTTAAGACATGGAAAAGAAAAATACATAAGAGAAAAGACAGAGTGGAGAGAAATGCACATCGACTTAGATAAGTCTTAAGCAGATTCCAAGGTCCCTCCGTGGGAGAGGGACACAAAGGGAAGTTTGTCAGGTCCTTGGAGGATGAAGTAGATGGTCAACTGGAGATAGTCTGAATTTAAGCTTCAGTTATTACCAGAGTTGTATTTTCTGTGTAAAATGCACAAGAGAAAGATCTGAATAAGACTTGGAATTAGAGAATGTAGTAAGTAAAAATGTATATGCAAAGAAAGATGTGTGTGTGTGTATACACAAACACACACATATATGTAATATATTTAAGTCACACAGTTACATTGTTTCTCAGAGTATAGAGCTGCATATTCAGCTGTCATAAATCAATTACACTTCTGTGCTGTACACAGGATTGTTGCAATAGGAAGTCACTGAGAATTCGGTAAAATCCCAGATAGCTTTTGTATCCATTTTGCTAGTTGTTTCTTTAGAATGATGTCAACTTTTGCAGTTGATAGTATTTCTCAAAGAAACTCAGCCACATACTCTGAGCACTGTCGGCTTTGTGTTACTTCTCCTTTGCATACTTTAAATTAGAGTGTGTGTGTGTGCTCAATTGTGTTGGACTTTTTGCGACCCCATGGACTGCAGCCCACCAGGCTCCTCCGTCCATGGGATTCTCCAGGCAAGAATACTGGAGTGGGGTGCCATTTCCTTCTCCAGCGGATCTTCCAGACCCAGGGATTGAACCCCCATCTCCTTCATTGGCAGATGGATTCTTTACCACTGAGCCAGCCAGGAAGCCCTGTTGTTGAGGGGGCAGGGTTGTTCAGCCAGGACCTTAACAGGTTATTTTCATCTGGCTATATTTTATAAACTATTTTTATTTTTACTACTTCTGCAAAAGATTCTATTTTCTAAAAGGGATATTAGGAGACTGAAGAACAATCTTCACATACCAAGTATTAAAAGCTGAGAGTAGGAATTTTATTCTTTGGAATTATTTAAAGAGGGGATTTTGGATTATTTCCTAAAGGCAGAGACAAATAACTAGCCATGATTCTGGCTGTTTATGACCCTACAATGCCCACATTTATAGGAAGAAGTAGTACACTTCTCCCTGCTGGATAGATATTTCCTTCTAAAAACCATATATTCTTTGGATTTCAAAGCATGGACCTGATGATTCTTTTTAGTGTGATGTAATTATCCTCTGAAGTAGAATATTAGAATAGAAATCTGAAGATGAATCTTATAGCTATTAATTAAAACCATTAATCTCAATAGGCAGTATTGAAAGTCAACCCTGAATAATATTATAAGAAATTAGCATTATTGTTTTCATGTGTCTCTTGTTTGTTTGCTTTTCTAGTGCTAGTTATGCTAATTTATTGTAACAAAGCTTCTGTTTGCTTCATAACAATGTCTTAGGGGGAAATGCTGATCTCAATCAAAGTAATAATGAAAACTGATTCAAGTATACTAAATAAGAAATCAAGAATGTAAATCAAAGATAAAAAGCTTCTTTTGATAATCATACTTTGTTTATATGCTATATATTTTTAAAAAGTTTAAGTATAAAGCATTTCTCCCTTTGAAGGTATACAGCATTGTCCGTGAGGGCTACTTGTCTTTACTGGAACTCTACTCTTTTTAAGTAGGAATTTCCTCCAAGTTTCCTGTTAACAGCTGAATCTAAGAGATGTTAAGCTAGTGAAGGAGTGCAAGGCAGGCCGAGTGGCTAGGTTTAAACAGGGGGATCCTTATCCAGGCTGTGACAGAAGACAGGTTGGAAGGCAGAGGGTCCGCTGGGGTCATGATATCCCTTTTCCCCACACCCCTTTGGATAGTGAATATATGAATAATAATTTAAAAGATAGATAATTTTGAAAATAATTATTCCAGTAGGTATTCAGTGACATTTTATTAGAAAAGTAATTTCAATATCTTGGCATCTCCCATAGCTATAAAAATGGAAACACTTGCATTCATGTATATTACTTTCACCTACTATTGATGAATTTCTGCAAAGCACAAAAGAACTGAAGTTTTGTAATTACTGAGTTAATATCATTTAAAATGCATGCTATTTTCCCACATTGGTCATATGGATGAAAAGGACACACATTTTTTTTTTTTCATTTTGTGATGTACAAAAGCAGATTTATAACATTCTGAGTCATTTCCTCAACTTTCTCTTCTACAGTTTTTCGTCAGTTCTTAGCTGCATTCTTTTCACCTTTTAACATCCCTGAAGTTGCTGCACATATAGATGTGTGAGCATATTAGTTGAAAACGTCTACTAAGATCAAGAAATTGCCATGTCAAAGTCCTTTTGACTTCATGAATTACAGTTATGTAAGTAAGGGCAGCAAGTAAGGGAAATGTGTAGCTTTTAAAAAGCAGTAAAATTTCTGAAACATGTTAGACAGTTTTTTTCATGTCTCAGCTGGTAGAATATTCCCATGATAGTTTAAGGATTATAGAAATCAACTCAGTAAAAGACACCATGCTTATAATCGCCTTAAAATTTACAAATTACATTAATAAGTATCGCTTAATTAGGAAAAAGGAGCATTGTGTGTTATCCACCTGTCCAGTGAGAAATGGAATCTCATGCAGTCAGTGCTTTGATAACTACTCTTGCTAGGAAGAGTTGAAGCCAGAAATTTCTTCAGTGTCAGTTCAGAAAGGAAATGTGTCAGTTATGGACTTTGAGGATTGGAAATTGTCCTCTGTGACCATTGTAATGAAGAATTAGTGATTTCAGAGGGTAGAATCCTTGTTACTACAGCGTCTCCACCACACAGTGGTCAACACTGACCCAGGGGTGACTGAGTCAGTAGCTCAAGCATGTGCCAGTCTGCATAACTCCAAGTTTCCATCAGGACAGTGATCTGCTGGACCGGCGGAGACACTGCTTCACCGTGCAGTCCGAGTCCGGGGAGGACCTGTACTTCTCAGTGGAGCTTGACTCCGACCTTGCCCAGTGGGAACGAGCCTTCCAAACAGCAACCTTCTTGGAGGTGGAGCGGATACAGGTGAGGGTCTGTGAAAGCTGAGGACCTGTGACCCCCAGGATGCATGACCCCTCCCTAGAGTTCTGATATAAATTCAAGCGAACATGAAAATCCAGTTCTGTGAGGCTCAAATAAATGTTCAGTCACTGGCCATGATTTAAATGAGGTGCAACACGACTCTGAAAGCATTTTAATTTTTCTATAATTTGATCTTTCTAGCCTATTTCCTACCACTCATCAAAAACACATTTCTAAATTTAATTAGAATCTTGCTGTTGTTGTTCAGTCAGTCAGTTGTGTCTGACTCTTTGCAACCCCATGGATTGCAGCACGCCAGGCTTCCCTGTCCATCACTGTTTCCTGGAGCTTGCTCAAACTCACGTTGCTGAGTTGGTGATGCCATCCATCCATCTCATCCTCTGTCATCCCCTTCTCCTCCTGCCTTCAATCTTTCCCAGCATCAGGATCTTTTCTAATGAGTTGGCTCTTCACATTAGGGTGCCCAGAGTATTGGAGCTTCAGGTTCAGCATCAGTCCTTCCAATGAACGGTCAGGACTGATCTCCTTTAGGACAGACTGGATCTCCTTGCAGTCCAAGGGACTCTGAAGCGTCTTCTCCAACACCTCAGTTCAAAAGCATCAATTCTTTGGCACTCAGCCTTCTTTATGGCCAAACTCTGACATCCATACCTGACATCTAAAACAGAAATGTTCTTACTTTAATTGTTTACAAAGCCATTTCCTGGTCTCCAATCACAACCACTTAATTTCCAGCCGGAATGGTCACAAGTCTTTTTCTTGCTGGGCCGCCTTGTATTCATCACTACCTTCCAAAACCACACAGATGAATTTGAAGTCTTCTCAGAGGTCACACCATGGAGGACAACTTTCCCGGCTCCCGGTCTGCCCTGCCACGTGCCCACCACTGTTCCTCCTCGTCGGTCCTATTCAAGCTTGACCCCAACCCCCACCAGAAGGCAGTATCTCTTTTGTCTTTTTCCCTAGGTCTGTCCACACTCTGCATGAGTTGGAGTGATCTGTACTTGTTTTTCTCACACTGAGTTGTAGGTTTCTGGGAGCATTTTATTTCTCTACCGACTGAAATCAGTGCATTTTGTACTCACAAGTAATCAGCAGGTGTTTATTAAACTTTATTTCTTATATGTGAAATGACTGATGGCAATAACACATTGTTATTATCTGGGGATAGTTGCCTGTAACAATGGACCTGGATGCATACTTTTCCAATTACACTGAACTGATTTGTGACATGTATTAATTTTTTTCTGACTACAAATTTTTATATTCAATCCATCAAGTCACAACAGTGTGACATGACAGTCAGGGGAAGAGACAAGGAGAACACTCATTTATCACTTTTTCATTGCTCAATTAACATTTTCTAATATTTTGCTGATATACATGTATCTAAAAATGTTAAAGTAACTAAGACATGTTGTTTCAATAATCTAGCTGGATAGAACCTCGATTTAGTAAAAAGATTTTTCATATCAAAAGTGGAAAGATGAGAAATATCTTAAATATTATTTTATTAATATTTTAAGTATCAACCCCTAAGACTATTTTAAAGCATTGTATGAAGCTGTATAGGAATTGACTTTTTTTTTTACTTATTTTGATAGTTTTAGGTTTTCCTTATTATCATTACCCTGGAATATTGCACTTCACTTGGAAACAAATACACAGCAATTTCTACTTGCTGGTTTCAACTTAAGATTTTCAAGTCTCTAATGTTTAGAAATGAGACAGAGATAAAATTGTGCTGTTTCACTCTATTTTACTATTTTTTTTAAACTCTGGACCTCATATTCTATAAGCTGATGTCCTGAGCAATACATTGTTTTGACTGGTACCTTACATATTCACAATAGGGATTTAGGATGCATATATAAGTGAAAGTAAAATATTTAATGTCTTTTTAGCTTTTTGTTGTTTTGCACATTTTATAACTTCCCCTTGTGTGCTCCACCAGAAATAACAAATGATTGGTCACTGTGGATCTGTTACTTTCAAAATTCAAGCATGTAAAAATATGTCCATGAAGAAGTTTACGTGTTTTACTCATATTTCCTAGTATTTCCACTTCAGCTAAAGTTGATAATTAAATGAAATAAAGAGGAGACACGTCTCATTGTGAAACAGGTATTTTGTTGTTGTTCAGCCACTCAGTCGTGTCTGATTCTCTGTGATCCCATGGACTGCAGCACACCAGGCAACCCGTGGCCTTCACGTCTCCTGGAGTTTATTCAAACTCATGTCCAGTGAGTTGATGAATTATTAAGAATTAATAAATTATTTATTTTGAAATCAGTTTTCATTAAGAAGTCTGCATTTTAACATTTTCTACCTTCTAATCTATTCCTTTATCTATTTAAATATTTTCTGATCACTAATGTACTTAGTATTAATGCAAATATCTATATATTTACTTAATAGATAATTAACTGCTGGAGATATTTCTAAACATCCTAATTGTCATTTAAATTAGCATCTTAAAATTTAACCATACTTCCCAGGGTGACAGTAGCAAATGTAATGAACACCAAAAATTAATATTTTTATATTAATCAAAATATGACAATTTAGATGAATTACAACTTACATTTCCCTAGTATTCAAAGTACCACAATTAAGCTTAGTTAATTTATTGTTATTTTTAGTACCTTTATTTGTACAACTTTTGAAACATTTCCCCAGAGTAAGTGAATAATACTGGTAAGGGATGGATAATTATTGTTTACTTTACACTAATTCAATCTAAATTAATACAGTCTCTTTAAAATAAGGCTTTCAGTGAAGTGTATAACATTCAAAAATTGATTTCTCTTGAAGTTATTTATTTCAGGCTTTCATTGTGTTTTTAATCCACTATAGACATTTAGCTGTCATCCAAAAGGGCATATGAAAAATAATTTTATTTTTGATGTATCTTCAAATGTTATGTAACAATACATAAAATTGTGCAAATTAATATACGATCACGATATATAATAATTATATTACATATAATAATCATACATAACATATAATAAATATATAGTCCCTGGAGAAGGGGATGGCAACCCACTGTTGTATTCTTGCCTGTAAAATTCCATGGACAGAGGACCCTACAGTCCATGGGGTCACAAAGAGTATGAAACAACTGAGCAACTCACACTTTCACTTTTTCACTTTCATATGATATATAATTATATGATTATGTATTTATAATATATAAATATATGTACTGCAGATGGTGATTGCAGCCATGAAAGTAAAAGATGTTTACTCCTTGGAAGGAAAGTTATGACCAACCTAGATAGAGTATTCAAAAGCAGAGACATTACTTTGCCAACAAAGGTCCGTCTAGTCAAGGCTATGGTTTTTCCAGTAGTCATGTTATGGATGTGAGAGTTGGACTGTGAAGAAAGCTTAGCACTGAAGAATTGATGCTTTTGAACTGTGGTGTTGGAGAAGACTCTTGAGAGTCCCTTAGACTGCACGGAGATCCATTCTGATCTCCATTCTAAAGGAGATCAGCCCTGGGTGTTCTTTGGAAGGAATGATGCTAAAGCTGAAACTCCAGTACTTTGGCCACCTCATGCGAAGAGTTGACTCATTGGAAAAGACTCTGATGCTGGGAGGGATTGGGGGCAGGAGGAGAAGGGGACAACAGAGGATGAGATGGCTAGATGGCCTCACCGACTCAATGGATGTGAGTTTGAGTGAACTCTGGGAGATGGTAATGGACAGGGAGGCCTGGCGTGCTGCAATTCATGGGGTCGCAAAGAGTCGGACACGACTGAGTGACTAAACTGAACTGATATATATATATATATTATATAAGTGCAAATTTAACTTTTCTAAGAAGCATAATTTTTGCACTTTTCTAGCTGTAATTAATTTTATTATGAAATAAACATAGAAATTAAACAATAAATCAAATATTTCCATATTCAAACATACAAGTATACTCATTATATATGTTTATTAAGACTATAATCATAGAATAAAACTTTGAGGGGGTTCAACTTATATCATCTGTTTTAATATAATTATTATTGAAGTTATATAATTTAATTCACAATTATGTTCTTAATAAGATAATTGTTAATGCTCTGTACTGAAGGTATGTATTGGCATGTATTTTTTAAATAATGTCATTTGAAAACAGAAAACAATCATGTATAATTTAGAGGAAATCAGGCAACCTTGGATATTCCTTATATTTGAATGTAGTTTTAATAAAGTGACGATGGTTGAATGCAAATATGGAAGGTGCTCATGTACTAAATAAAATTACACCCCAAAATCAACTTGCTGTGCATTGAGTCATTTCTGACTCTTTCTAACCCATAGACTGTAGCCCACCAGGCTCCTCTATCCATGGGATTCTTCAGGAAAGAATACTGGAGTGAGTTGTTATTTCCTCCTCCAGGGGATCTTCCCCATCCAGAAATTCAACCTCCAACCTATGTCTTCTGTGTCTCCAGCACTGCAGATGGATTCTTTACCACTGAGCCACCCAGGAAACCCCAAATCAACTTACAAGGCCCATTAAGTTTGCTTTTTAATCTGCTTTTTTGAAAAACTGAACTTCAAATGAATAAGTTGACATGGTCTTAACTTTCCTATGTAAACTTGGCTTAAGCACATGAATATACCTATCTGGTGGAGGCAGCTTGATACATTTGGCCATTGTTATAGTTAGACAGAGGAGTCTGGCGTGCTGCAGTCCATGGGGTCACAAAAGAGTTGGACACAACTTAGTGACTCAACAAAACAATGGTCAGAATGAGGCTCACTTAATGTATTGATAGTTTCATACCCAGTATTATAAACACAAATAGGATATAAGGGTTGGTAGAGGTCTCTCTGTTCCTCTCTCTCTCTCTTTCCCCTTTGTTAATTACAAGTATTTTTTATGATTTGAATATCCCACTCCAGTTTGCAATTAAGTGCAAGTAAAACCGACCTATAACATAAACATGCATCATTTCATATAGCCCCAATTTGATTTCTTATCTGTTATTCTTTGTATCTCAGCATCTATATTTAACTAGTCTTCCCAAAATATTTATGTAAGTAAAATTATAATTTAGTCTGATCTCAGTGTGAACAATCGTTAATTATTGATTTAGAAGAATCAATAAGTTTACACAAATAATAGGCAAGGGTAAATGTCTTTAGGACGTAACTTATACCAGTCGATGAACATACAGAGACTCTTAAGGTCGTGGTGTTCTTGACCTGGTTAGTAAATATGTTTGTGTGCCTGAGAGCTCTCTCTAATAATACTGATAAAATGACAATAACTTTCAAATAACTCACTTTTAGTTTAATAAAAATGCAGTGATATTTAGCTGCAGAATATAATGATTTAATATCATCTTGCCTACATCCAAAAATATGTGTATAGTTTTATTGCCAAGAGAGTGAAGGGCATCAAAGTGGCACAAGGTCAAGACAAGGTCACCTGGGGTAGGATGGGAAACAGAACCCCGCATCTCCCAGGCAGATCCACAACCATTCAGTTCGTGCTCTGTTAACATCAGGATGTCAGTCAGACCAGCTTTCTCCTACAGCTACTGCTGAAGTAAAGTCTGCTGTTGTGTTATTAATCATATAAGGAACTGGTCACAGGCAGTATGACACAGTCTGGTAAATGTGGGCTTTTCACCCTGATGCTGGGTCAGTCCCGTGAAAGTAACAGTTCTCTGTTCTGTCCAGTGCAAGACATATGCATGTGTGCTGGAGGGTCACCTGATGGGGCTCACGATTGACTTCAGCACCGGCTTCATCTGCTTCGACGCTGCGACCAAGGTAGGGTGTACCGTCAGCTCGAGCATGAGGCAGGCGTGATGCGCTGAGAACAACTGAAACTGCTTCCGACTGCTGTCAGCAGGCTGCCTGGTGATCAGGTGTCAACCTTTATTAATAGGAGATAAATTATGCCTCAATCTGCTTAGAGAAACATAGAAGTTAAACAAATGTTTTGCCACAAGACATTACAACTATATGAAGTGTTTATACTAGAGTGGGTAGCCATACCCTTCTCCAGGGGATCTTCCCAAGGGACTGAACCTGAGTCTGCTGCATTGCAGGCAGACTCTTTACTGTCTGAACCATCAGGGAAGCCCCATATATACATATATATCCATGTATTATATATGGATGGGCTTCCTGGGAGGCTCAGATGGTAAAGAATATGCCTGCAATATGAGAGACCTGAGTTCAGTCCCTGGGTTGGGAAGATCCCTTGGAGAAGGGCATGGAAACCCACCCCAGTATCCTTGCCTGGAGAATTCCCGTGGACAGAGGAGCCTGGCAGGCTACAGACCATAGGGTCGCAAAGAATGAGGCATGACTGAGTGACTAAGCACAACATATACATATATTCTCTTTTACTAAAGGTATGACCTCACAGTGAAGGAAAATTTTCTTCTTTCAGAACAATTTTATTAAACAAAGTATTATTTTACTATTTTTCTGTGTCCACATTTCCAATATCAAAAATGGGGAAACTTTTTTTTTTTTTTTTAGTTTTATGGGTAGTGTGGGCTTCTCTGGTGGCTCAGATGGTAAAGAATCCACCTGCAATGCAGGAGACCTGGGTTCAATCCCTGGGTGGGGAAGATCCCTCGGAGGAGGCCATGGCAACCCACTCCAGCATTCTTGCCTGGAGAAATCACATAAACAGAGGAGCCTGGTGACTACAGTCTATGGGAATGCAAGGGGTTGGATGACTGAGTGACTAAGCACACTGCACAGGTAGCTTGTTAGAATTATAGGATGGAGGCTCACTGGTTCTCAGCATAGGGAGTTCAAGGCAGCCTGGAAGCATGTAACTAAATCATTCAATTCAGCACAGAAAGACCACTCATCCCGAGGTAACTTGTATGTTGCTAATTTAATGAATGCCTTTACGTTTGAGTCAATTTCTAGGAATAAAGATTTCTTTGTATTGCAAAGAATGCAATTTTGGATGTGATTTTTAAATCATACTTAGGGGAAAAAAACTAAAATGATTGACTTGTAGTAATAAAGTTCATAGCTAAGCTTAGAAATCAAATTAGTCAAATTGAAGAATAGCACTGCCTCAAAAATAAAATGTCTTAGGGCTCCTGTGTTAATTTAGCGGTTATTTAATAAAGTGCTTAGTCTCTGTCAGTGGAGCAGCCTTCAGACAACCTGGAGGAGAATAAAGCAGTGGTGGCTTATTACATTGTCAGGTATATTGACTTAGATGTAGCCATCTCAGTAAACTCATTTCATGTTCTCCCCAGAGCTGTTGCTCTCCATTAAGCTGGCAAAGTTGTATGCATATGCCACAAAGAAATCACTGGCAAAGGGCTGATTTCTACAGAGAATTGCTAATATGAGTCATACATGTGGCTGAATTTCATCACGTTGCCAGAAAAAAGCAACAACCAACAATAAACAACATAAAAACAAACCCCCAAGGATCCAAGAAATTTATACCAGCAAAACCAACATTTTCTCCCAGTCTTTATTATGTAGATGGCATGTGAAGTTACTCAGTATAAGATTAGTAAGTTATGAATAACAGCACACCATATCCAGCAGCAGGTGGAAACATGAGCAAGAACCTCTTTTTCCATGTGTATCTTGATTATTCTAAAATTTACATAGATATGATTATAGTAAGTACTCTGTAATCAGTGCTCCTTGTCATGATGTGGGCATTTTCAGAATTCAGAGAAGCTATGAGCCATGACATGCAGGGCCACACAAGATCATAGTGAAGAGTTCCATGACTTTAAGCTATTGCAAAACAACCCACAAGGTCTACGTTTTAGAAAGACTTTTTCTGTTTGTTTGTTTTTCCCTTTTTCTTTTAAGAGAGTCCAAATAAACTGTCAAAGTGATCATCTGTTTAAACCTTTGTAAAGGTTCCATTTATTTGATGGAAACACTGATACATATAGACATTATAGGAAAATAAAACATTTGATCAGGAAATTTCATCAAATCTTGGGCCCCTGGCCCAATGCTGGTGAATTTCTGTTCTGTTGACTCCAGCTCAGATACACGGCTGGCTTCCTCAGGATGCATCCTGAGCCCTTTAGCACCGTGGGTCCACCCTACTGCTTGTGGTCCATCTCGTTCTGACTCCCCTGCATTCCTCTCTCCATTATCAAAAGGAACCTAAATTGTGTCCTGTGCCCGGGCCTCTTTCTCAACAACTCTTCAAAAAAAAAAAAAAACAAACAAAAAAAACCTGGAGGGTGCACCCTGACCAGTGCAGGCAGTCCTTCTCATTTGGATTCCTGCAGCACTGGCCAGGCCTGCCTTCTCCTTGTGTTTATTACACACTCTTTATGCATCGACTCTGACCTTGACAGTTGAGAGACACAAGGTACACAGAAAAGGATACCTTCCCTCCTCTCAAGACACCTGCAGTCTCATGAACAGGTCTGGAACAGTCTCATGAATAGTACAGGTCTGGAACCGGGGGCCTTCGGTGGTCTGGGAGAGTTCCCTGCCTCTTTGTCCCCTCTCCAACCATTGCCAGATGAATGATGTTTCTAAGATGCTTCCTCGTATTCACCTCACTCCAGTGTCCTTTCATCTTGACAAAGATGTGGGTCTGATTGTTAGCTTGTGCTTCAAGAGGAAGTTCTGTGGAGTAATCAGTTGAAAATCACTTTGTTGTTACTATGGAAGAAAAACAAAGAAATGGATGATAGGTGTTTTTGCTGATTCCCTGGCATGGATTTTATTTCATGGTTATGTAAAACGAGATATTCAAATGAATTTATTCACATATATATTTAAATGATTATTTCATGGAAATGAATGTTGCTTTGGAATTAAAGGATATACTGATTACTAAATTATAGCCTTTGATAAGCATATTTTAGTTTACTTTTTAATGCTGGGATATATAGAACTAACTTAGTATGATTACTTTTACCAGTTAAAAGAGCAATCTCTCCATTTGAATATAGAGAAGAGCTGCACTGACTCACCTATTTTTTCTTTTCTCGTTAGGCGGTACTTTGGAGGTATAAGTTTTCTCAGCTGAAAGGTTCCTCTGATGATGGCAAGAGCAAAATCAAATTTTTGTTTCAGAATCCAGATACTAAACAGATTGAAGCAAAGGTAAACCCAAATTCATCACACAAACCACCTCCAATTGCATTCATGCCATTAAGAGACAGAGGGGAGGAAATTTAGGAGACCCGTAAGTGCAAAAACACATGTTTTTGTTTACCTTGGAGGAGCTCTCATGACCAAAAGAACAGATTCACTTTAAAATTTTAATGACAAATTTTCACTGAAATGCGTACTTGAGAGCAAATTACATACAACCTTTCATTTCTTAGTTTTAATTTTTGTGAACTGTATTTCTGTCACACTATAATAATATTCTGGGAACTGAAACATTTTCTTGGTGCTTTCACATTCTAAATAATAATTTATAAAAGATATTCTATCACTATTTATTCCCTCTGGATATGAATGAGTGTATGTCTGTGCTCAGTCACTCAGTCGTGTCCTCTTTGTGATTTCATGGACTGCAGCTGGCCAGGCTCCTCTGTCCATGGGATTCTCCAGGCAAGAATACTGGAGTGGGTTTCCATGCCCTCCTCCAAGGGAGCTTCCCAACCCAGGATCACATCCACTCCTCTTACATCTCCTGCATTGACAGGCAGGTTCTTTGCTACTAGCTCCACCTGGGAAAACTTTGGATATAAATACCAATTCCTAAAATATATTTTTAAACCAATTTATGTTTTTGTATATTATTCTGTTAAACAAAATGAATAAACAAATGATTTTTTTGCTTTGCTCCATGTAGACTTTCAGTATTCTGAAATATCAGAAAGATTCACTACTTTTATGTTTATGATTATGTATTTGTAGATATTCAAAATCTGAAGGACTTCCTTTGCCCCACCGTGAAATTCACACCAACAGTCTTTGGGTTAGAATGAGTTATAAATATATTATTTCAGTGGGGAAGAGAGAATAAATAATGAATACCAAATTGAAAAATGAATTCTATGGAAATGAAAACTCAGATATAAATTTTCAACTCTGACTTAAAATGACCATAATTCAGTTACATCCCAGTACCTATTAAGTCCAGGGAAGTTTGGCTGACATTCAGAGCCTCCAAAGGACAGACCCTTCCTGACTCCCATCCGGGCTCTGCAGCCCTGCTCTGTGCAGACCAGAGGCTCTCGCTCTCCTTTTAATAAGTTAGCTTCCTTCTCGCAGCTGCTCCTGCTTTTGTCTGTACTCCTCTCTCAGTCTGCTGGGCTCTGACCCTAACAGAGTGCCCACCCCTGCCCTGAGCTTGTCCCTAGACTCCTCTCAGCACCTGCTCCTCGGAGCTGTCAGGGGGCTGTGGAGCGACTCCTATCTGCCAGCTTCTGTCCAGCTGTTTTTCACATCTGTCTCCAGTCAGTGTGGACGGAGGCCTGGGTACTATCACCCTCTCCTTCCTGACTCCTGTGTCCTCACCCCGCCCCGCCTGGTTCCTAAATGCAGACCTGCCTGTGGGCACCCCAACTCTGTGTCCCAGCTGCCATGGGTGGATTATCGCTCTGTGTCATCATGCACACTGCTCTTCCAATTGCTTCTTGGTGTCACTATAAAAATGAATCTCTACTCTCCAAACGGATGTGTCTTTAAGTTTTGGCAGATTCCCCATTTTGACACTCAGGAATCTTAACATGGTGAGTGGCATCAGTGTTGTCAGTTCTGTGTTCTTTGGGCAAACGTGGAGTGTCAACCACTAGTTAATATGTTTGATTTGATAAACTCCTTCTCATCTGATATTTTTAATGTGCTAACAAATCCTTAGTTCACAACATGAAGCAAAAAAGATGCAGTGAAATGACTAGTAACTACTGTATTTAGACTTCGTTAATATAGCTCATATGCTTACTGCTTCCTTAACTCTTCTATTTATTAATTGTCTGCCAGCTTCGAAAAAGAGAAGTCAATGGCACCCCACTCCAGTGCTCTTGCCTGGAGAATCCCATGGGCAGAGGAGCCTGGTGGGCTGCAGTCCATGGGGTCACTGAGAGTCGGACATGACCGAGTGACTTCATTTTCACTTTTCACTTTCATACATTGGAGAAGGAAAGAGCAACCCACTCCAGTGTTCTTGCCTGGAGAATCCCAGGGACGGGGGAGCCTGGTGGGCTGCCGTCTATGAGGTCGCACAGAGTTGGACACAACTGAAGCGTCTTAGCAGCAGCAGCTTCAAAATGCTACTTTTTATGGTTAGCATGTTTTACATAATACTTCATAAATTCATTCAATAAGAAATAGTTTCAGAAGCTATTTATTGAATGTTTTTCCTTGAACTTAGTACTGTTAGTGGCTCCATCATGTCCAACGCTTTGTGACCCCATAGACTATAACCTGCCAGACTCCTCCGTCCATAGGATTCCCCAGGCAAGAACACTGGAGTGGGTTGCCATGCCCTCCTCCAGAGGTTCTTCCCAACCCAGGGGTCAAACCTAGGTGTCTTGCGTTGCAGATAGATTCTTTGCCACCTGAGCCACGAGGTTCAGTTCAGTTCAGTTGCTCAGTCATGTCTGACTCTTTGCAACCCCATGAACTGCAACATGCCAGGTCTCCCTGTCCATCACCAACTCCCAGAGCTCACCCAGACTTATGTCTATCAAGTTGGTGATGCCATCTAGCCATCTCATCCTCTATTGTCCCCTTCTCCTCCTGCCCTCAATCCCTCCCAGCATCAGAGTCTTTTCCAATGAGTCAACTCTTCGCATGAGGTGGCCAAAGTACTGGAGTTTCAGCTTTAGCATCATTCCTTCCAAAGAAATCCCAGGGCTGATCTCTTTTAGAATGGACTGGTTGGATCTCCTTGTAGTCCAAGGGACCCTCAAGAGTCTTCTCCAACAACACAGTTCAAATGCATCAATTCTTCGGTGCTCACCCTTCTTCACAGCCCAACTTTCACATCCATACGTGACTACTGGAAAAACCATAGCCTTGACTAGACAGACCATTGTTGGCAAAGTAATGTCTCTGCTTTTGAATACTCTGTCTAGGTTGATCATAACTTTCCTTCCAAGGAGTAAGCGTCTTTTAATTTCATGACTGCAATCACCATCTCCAGTGATTTTGGAGCCCCCCAAAATAAAGTCTGACACTGTTTCCACTGTTTCTCCATCTATTTGCCATGAAATGACTAGACCGGATGCCATGATCTTCATTTTCTGAATGCTGAGCTTTAAGCCAACTTTTTCACTCTCCTCTTTCACTTTCATTAAGGAGCTTTTTAGATCCTCTTCACTTTCTGCCATAAGGGTGGTGTCATCTGCATATCTGAGGTTACTGATATTTCTCCCGGCAATCTTCATTCCAACTGTGTTTCTTCCAGTGCAGCGTTTCTCATGATGTACTCTGCATATAAGTTAAATAAGCAGGGTGACAATATACAGCCTTGACAGACTCCTTTTCCTATTTGGAACCTATTTCCTGTTGTTCCATGTCCCGTTCTAACTGCTGATTCCTGACCTGCATATAGGTTTCTCAAGAGGCAGGTCAGGTGGTCTGGTATTTCCATCTCTTTCAGAATTTTCCACAGTTTATTGTGATCCGCACAGTCAAAGGCAATAAAGCAGAAATAGATGTTTTTCTGGAACTCTCTTGCTTTTTCCATGATCCAGCAGATGTTGGCAATTTTATCTCTGACTCCTCTGCCTTTTCTAAAACCAGCTTGAACATCAGGGAGTTCATGGTTCACGTATTGCTGAAGCCTGGCTTGGAGAATTTTGAGCATTACTTTACTAGCATGTGAGATGAGTGCAATTGTGCAGTAATTAGAGCATTCTTTGGCATTGCCTTTCTTTGGGGTTGGAATGAAAACTGACCTTTTCCAGTCCTGTGGCCACTGCTGAGTTTTCCAAATTTGCTGGCATATTGAGTGCAGCATTTTCACATCATCTCTCAGGATTTGAAATAGCTCCATTGGTACGCCTTTTTAAATTTAGAGGCAGTAATTTTTGAGTAGTGAAAAGAGAAGTTTCAAGGCCAATGAGACAGTGTGACCATTGGTGAATTGCCAGACTTATTCAAAGTCACCACCTTGTATAAAATGAGGAAGAGAAAGACCTAGATGGGTGATACTGAAAATATGAAATTAATCATGGACACTGTTTTAAAACCAGCCAATCAGAACTGCGTCCAGCTCTATAGAATCATTTAGCCATTCTGGTGTGCATTGCCTCTGCCAGTATCACAGAGTTCATATACTATTAAAACTAGTACAGTTGCTATTTTGTAACCTTTATCACGGTAACATGTGAGCAGTAATCAGAAGCTCCTGCACAGAAGGAAAGCAGGAAGAATGCCAGCACCTACCACATCACAGAACTTATAAACTGATGTCATTTGAGACTTCAGCATTTCCTCACTTTTTCTAAATGAGGGAATAGCCAGCACAATACAGTGAAAAGAAAAATTAAGATCAAGTAACTTTAAGTACCTGATGCTAAGAGTAGACTCATTGGAAAAAGACTCTGATGCTAGGAAAGATTGAAGGCAGGAGAAGAAAGGGGCGACAGAGGATTGAGATGGTTGGATGCATTCACTGACTCAGTGGACATGAGGTTGAGCAAACTCTGGGAGATGGTGAAGGGCAGGGAAGCCTGGCGTGCTGCAGTCCATGGGGTCACAAAGAGTTGGACACGACTTAGTGACTGAACAATAACTTGAGTAAAACTCTCTTCTTTACCATTTCCCAGTTACATGACCTTGGCAATTCACCAAATTATGACTGCTGCCTTGCAGGAAAAATGTAATGAATACCCATGGTACCTGGCATATGGAAGACAATAAATCACTCAGGAATGATTTCATCTTCAAAGATTGAGCATGAACGTAGAGGAAGTATTAAAAAATAGCAGTTGTTATTATTAGAAGACCAGTTAGTAAAGATGATTACTTATATATGTAAACTGTCCTGTCCACATTTAGGAAATTCAAATGTATAACCATAATCCAAGTTTGTGTCACTTATCAAATTCCTTGGACAATTAATTTATATTATTTTAAAAATTGTAATGGGGTTAGAGACAGGAACCCCAAGTCAGGAACAGAAACTTCTCATGCATATTATATGATATATGTGGTATTACATTATCTGTTGTAACACTGGTGTCCACACGATGTGGTTGTTATTCACCACTGTGCCTTCTCCACTAGATCAAGAATGCATAAGTGTGAGGAATGTGTCTTACAACCCAGCATTCCTAAGGCTTAAGCTGATGCTTGCCTGGAAACAGGCGGGTCATAACTGTCTCTATTTCATTTAATTTAATATTTCCTGGTCCATTATTTAGTCATTGTATAGACATGAGAGTTTATTTCTGGAATAAATGCCTAGGAGGGCAGTTGCTCAGTCATGTGGAAAACGTTTATTTAGTTTTAAAGAAAATGCCAAATCACTGTGCAGAGTAGCTGTGACATTTTGCATTCCCTTCAACAGTGTACCAAAAACTCAGTCTCCTTACATCCTCCCCAGCATTTGGAATGGTCACTACTTTTCTTTTCAGGAGTTCTCATCATAGTTTTAATTTTCATTCCCTAATGACTAGCAGTGATTTTGGGGGCAGGAGGGCGGGAGGTTTCCAAAATCACTGCACTTGGTGACTTGCAGCCATGAAATTAAAAAACACTTGCTCCTTGGAAGGAAAGTTATGACTAACCTAGATAGTATATTTAAAAGCAGAGACATTACTTTGCTGACAAAGGTCCATCTGGTCAAAGCTATGGTTTTTCTGGTAGTCATGTATGAATGTGAGAGTTGTCCTATAAATAAAGCTGGGCACTGAAGAATTGGAGCTTTTGGAACTGTGGTGTTGGAGAAGACTCTTGAGAGTCACTTGGACTTCAAGGAGATCAAATAAGTCAACTGCAAAAGAAATAAACCCTGAATATTCATTGGAAAGACTGATGCTGAAGTTGAACTTCAATACATTGGCCACCTGGTACAAAGAACTGACTCATGGGAAAAGACCCTGATGCTGGGAAAGATTGAAGGTGGGAGGAGAAGGGGATGGGATGGTTGGGTGGCATCACCGACTCAATGGGCATGAGTTTGAACAAGCTCTGGGAGTTGATGATGGATAGGGAAGCCTGGCGTGTTGTTGTCCATGAGGTCGCAAAGAGTCAGACATGACTGAGCAACTGAACTGAACTGAATGACTAGCAGTGCTGAACAACTTCTTATGTGACTATTTCTAAGTATTTATGTCCCCTTTGGTGAAACATCTCTTCCTACTTTTTCCTGTTTTCAAATTGCATTTTGTGATTTGTTTTACTTAAGAGTTTTATGAGTTATTATATTTTGGATTGGCCAAAAGTTTGGAAAAAACCCAAGCAAACTTCCTGGCCAATTCAACATTTTGTATACGAGGATTTGTTAGAGGTAATGTTTACAAATATTTTCTTCCAGTTTGTAATTTGTGTTTCATCTTCTTAACAGTGTATCATGTATCTTGCAGAGAAATTTAAAGATTTTTAGAAACCAAATTATCAGTTCTTTCTCTTAGAAATAATGATTTTAGTGTCATGTAAAAATTCTTCAGCACCCCCAAGGGCCAAACATTTTCTCTTATGCCACTTTCAAAATGTATTATAAGCTTGTCTTTGATAGTTATATATGACACATTTTAGTCTATTTTTTTTCCTATAAGTTGTGGGGTTTGACTGACCTTCTCTGTTTTGCCTGTGGTTATCTGGTTACAACACCACCATTTGTTATAAAGACCATTCTTCCTCTGTTGAATTATTTCAGCAGCTTCATCAGAAAATCGCCTGGTCCCCCTCTGTGTACTACTTCTTTTTTGTTTGCATCTGTCACTTTGCTAGTATCATTCATTCTTTGACACAGTAGCTAAATGACAATACTTGAAATGGATGGTTCTGTCCACTTTATGGTTATCTTTCAAAACTGCTTTAGTTGTTCTCATTTCTTTGTGTTTCCATGGACATTTCAGATACCCTCTGTATATCCATGAATAATCTCAGAGGCCCTTCAGGAGGGAGGGCATGACAGATATCAATTTCAGGAGAACTGACATCTTTACTATACTGATTTCTTAAAGCAATGAAAACAGACTGTCTTTCTATTTTTTTGAACTTTTGATTTATTTCTTCAATATTGTGTAATTTTCATTATATAGAACCTATGCATATTTTGTTAAACTTAGATAAACCATTTATTCTTTTTTGAGAGAATATAAACATCTTAAATTTTTCATTTTCCAAATATTAATGCTAATATGTAGCAATATGATTAACATTTATATATTTACATTGCATCCTGAAACCTGTATATTTATACACACACACACACACACACACACACACACACACACATATATATATATATACACACACACATATATATATATATATAATTAGTTCTAGGTCCTTTGTTTCTATTTATGCATTTTAAAATTCTTCCAGCTTATTTACATAGATTACTAAGACATATGGAAATAAGGAAAGAGTTTTCTTTTTTCAGATTCATGAAGAATTGCTATCTTTTTCTTGCCTACAAATTTAAATACTATATTGAATACCAGTAATGAATGTGGACATTCTTCATTTGTTCCTTATTTTAGGGAAAATCATTTAGCTTTTCACCAAATGAGTGAGTGAAGGTTGCTCAGTTGTGTCTGACTCTTTGCGACCCCATGGACTGTATAGTCCATGGAATTCTCCAGGCCAAAATACTGGAATGAGTAGCCTTTCCCTTCTCTAAGGGATCTTCCCAACCCAGGGATCGACCCAGGTTTCCCGTATCGCAGGAGGATTCTTTACCAGCTGAGTCAGTGGTCTAATGGGATTATTTTCTCAGGTTAAGCTAGGTCCCATATTTTTCTAAAGATTTTATTATGAATGAATATCAATTAATATGACAATGTCAGTTTTCTTGTTTGGCTTCTTAATGCAAACAGAATATATGAATGGATTTTCAGATACAGACCCTATCTTAAAACTGGAATAAACTCTAGTTAATAATGATGTGGAATTTCTTACATATGTGGCTGAATTTTACTTGTCAAAAATTTAAGTAATTTTGCTTTTACATCTATGAGAGTTATTGGTCTGTTGGGGCTTTTTCGTTGTTTTTTGTTTGGTTGGCTGGTTGGTTTGGTACTGTCTTTGCCTACTTTTGGTATTGGAACAAGCTGGAATAAAATGAGTTGAAAATGTTCCTCCTCTTTTTTATTTTCTAGAAAGATATTATATACTGTTGTTGTTGATTCTTCCCTAAAATTTTAGTAAAGTTCTCTGGTGGAACCACATCAGTCAGGAGATTTCATTTTGAGGATTTTTTAAAATTATGAGTTCAACTTACTTAGTGGATAACTATTCAAATTATCTATTCCTATCAGATGATTTGTGGTGGTAATTTTTACTTTCCAAGGTCTTCAATTTTATCTAAGCTGTCAAATTTATGTGGATAGACTTTTTCATAGTGTTTCCTTATTGTCACTTTTAAGTGTGCAGATTCTGCAATAGCATCCCTAATTCATTCCTGATGTTAATAATTGGTGCCTTCTTTCTATTTATCTGTCAGTCTTGTTAGAGACTATTCAAAGAACTCATAGTTCTCCTTTATTTTCTCAGTTGAGCTCTGTGATGCTTGATGAATTCTGCTCTTACCTTTATTATTTACTTCTCTTTGGTTGCTTTAGTTTTATATTGCTTTTCTTTTTCTGATTTCTCAAGTGGATTTTTAAAATTGTTGACTCAAAACTTTTTGTTTCTGATATAAAAATTTAATCCCAGAATTTCCTTCTTAGGACTGTATTCCACAAATTTTGGTATATTGTATTTCTATTTTTATTCAACTCAGTGTATTTTTAATTTCCCTCAAGGCTTCCTCTTTAACAGATGGATTTTCTTTTAAGAAGTTAATGTTTATGTTCTATGTATCTGGAGATTTTTTTTTCTGTATTTCTAGAATTGATTACTAGTATGATACAGTTAGTCAGAGAATATATTCTGTATGATTTCACTTCATTTTTCTCTTACCTTATGTCAGATACTCTACTTGAATAAGACAAAATAGACTTTAAAATACTGTTCAAAATATAGAGAAAGTTATATAATGAAAAAGGGGTAAATTCAACAAAAAGTTATAACAATTATCAGTATATATGTACTTAACCTCAGAGCACCTAATATATAAAAATATTCACATATATGAAGAGAAAAATTGACAGAAATGCAACCATAGTAAGAGACTTCGAAGACATCACTTTGCTGACAAAGGTCCATCTAGTTAAAGCTATGTTTTTTTCCAGTAGTCATGTATGGCTGTGAGAGTTGGACCATAAAGAAGGCTGAATGCCAAAGAACTAATGCTTTCCAATTATGATACTGAAGATTCTTGAGAGTCCCTTGGACTGCAAGAAGATCAAACCAGCCAATCCTAAAGGAAATCAACCCTGAATATTCATTGGAAGGACTGATGGTGAAGCTCCAATTTGGCCACCTGATACAAAGAGCTGACTCATTGGGAAAGACACTGATCCTGGGAAAGACTGAGGACAAAAGAAGGGCCATCAGAGGATGAGATGGTTAGATGGCATCACCAACTCACTGCACATGAATTTGAGGAAATTTCAGGAGATAGTGCAGGAAGGGAATCCTACATGATGTAGTCCATGAGATAAAAAGACTGGGGCACAACTTACCAACTCAGTCAGCTCACTTCTGTCACTCAGTCATGTCTGACTCTGTGGCCCCATGGACTGCAGCATGCCAGGCCTCAATGTCCATCACCAACTCCCAGAGCTTGCTCAAACTCACTTCCATTGAGTCGGTGTTGCCATCCAACCATTCCATCCTCTGTCTTCCCCTTTTCCTCCTGCCTTCAGTCTTTCCTAGCATCAGGGTCTTTTCCAGTCAGTCAGTTCTTCACATCAGGTGGCCAAAGTATTGGAGTTTCAGCTTCAGCATCAGTCCTTTCAGTGAATGTTCAGGACTGGTTTCCTTTAGGATGGACTGGTTGGATCTCCTTGCAGTCTAAGGCACTCCCCAGAGTCTTCTCCAACATCACAGTTAAAAGCATCAGCTCTTCACCACTCAGCTTTCTTTATAGTCCAACTGTCACATCCATGCATGACTACTGGAAAAACCATAACTTTGACTAGGTGGACCTTTGTCTGCAAAGTAATGTCTTTGCTTTTTAATATGCTATCTAGATTGGTCATAGCTTTTCTTCCAAGAGCAAGCATCTTTTAATTTCATGGCTGCAGTCACCATCTGCAGTGATTTTGGGATCCAAGAAAATTAAGTTGCTCATTGGTTGCATTGTTTCCCCGTCTATTTGTTGTGAAGTAATGGGAATGGATGCCATGATCTTTGTTTTTGCATATTGAGTTTTAAGCCAGCTTTTTCACTATCCTTTTTCACCTTCATCAAGAGGCTCTTTAGTTTTTCTTCACTTTCTGCCGTAAGGATGGTGTCATCTGCATATCTGAGGTTACTGATATTTCTCCTGACAATCTTGATTCCAGCTTGTGTTTCTTCCAGCCCAGCGTTTCTCATGATGTATTCTGCATATTAGTTAAATAAGCAGGGTGACAATATACTGCCTTGATGTACTCCTTTCCCAATTTGGAACCAGTCCATTGTTCCGTGTCTGAGTTCTAACTGTTGCTTCCTGACCTGCATAGATTTCTCAGGAGGCAGGTAAGGTGGTCTGGTATTCCCATCTCTTTAAGAATTGTCCACAGTTTGTTGTGATCTACACAGTCAAAGGCTTTGGCATAGTCAATAAAGTAGAAGCTTTTCTGGAACTCTCTTGCTTTTTCTATGATCCATTAGATGTTAACCATTTGATCTCTGGTTCCTCTGCCTTTTCCAAATCCAGCTTGAACATCTGGAAGTTCTTGGTTCACATAATGTTGAAGCCTGACTTGGAAAATTTTGAGCATTACTTTACTAGCTTGTGAGATGAGTGCAATTGTGCAGTGATTGGGCCATTCTTTTGCATTGCCTTTCTCTGGAATTGGAATGAAAACTGACCTTTTCTACTCCTGTGGCCACTAATGAGTTTTCCAAATTTGCTGGCATATTGAGTGCAACATTTTCACAACATCATCTTTTAGAATTTGAAGTAGCTCAACTGGAAATCCATCACCTCCACTAGCTTTGTTCGCAGTGATGCTTCCTAAGGCCCACTTGACTTCTCATTCCAGGATGTCTGGCTCTAGGTGAACGGTCACACCATCGTGGTTATCTGGCTTATGAATATCTTTTTGTATAGTTCTTTTGTGTATTCTTGCTACCTCTTAATATCTTTTGCTTCTGTTAGGTCCATACCATTTCTGTTCTTTATTGTCCCCATCTTAGCATGAAATGTCCCCTTGGTATCTCTATTTCATTAAAGAGATCTCTAGTCTTTCCCATTCTATTGTGTTTCTTTTCATTGATCACTGAGGAAGGCTTTCTTATCTCTCCTTTCTAATCTTTGGAACTCTGCATTCAAATGGGTATATCTTTCCTTTTTCCTTTGCCTTTACCTTCTCTTCTTTTCTCAGCTATTTGTAAGCCCTCCTCAGACAACCATTTTGTCTTTTTGCAGTTCTTTTTCTTGGGAATGGTCTTGATCCCTGCCTCCTGTGCAATGTCACAAACCTCCATCCATAGTTCTTCAGGCACTCTATCTATCAGATCTAGTCCCTTGACTCTACTTGTCACTTCTACTGTATGACTGTAAGGGATTTGATTTAGGTCATACCTGAATGGTTTAGTGGTTTTCTCTACTTTCTTGAATTTAAGTCTGAATTTGGCAATAAGGAGTTCATGATCTGAGCCACAGTCAGTTCCTGGTTTTGTTTTTGCTGACTGTATAGAGTATTTCCATCTTTGGCTGCAAAGAATATAATCAATCTGATTTCAGTATTGACCATCTGCTAATGTCCAATTACCAAATGAACAACAGCAAAGGAGACTTCAATACTCCACTTTTATTAAATCTCAGAGTTGTATTTTTGAAAGAAAAACAAACTCAAAAACTACTAGACAAAGAAAAAGAGATATATAAACAGATTTAGAAATGAAAGAGGAGGCATTATAAAGGATAAGACAGAAATAAAAAAGAATAAACTAAAGACTTCACCATAATACCTGATACTATAAAACTCCTGGGAGAAAACATAGGGAAAAAACTTCTTGACACTCATCTTGACAATAATATTTTGGATATGATGCAAAATATGATATGTGATATAAAAGCATAGGCAACAAAAACCAAAACAGACAAGTGGTAGTACATTAAAATGATTTGCATAGCAAAGAAAATTTCTAAAAACCATTCTAAGTAATGTGAAAAATTTTATTTGCAAACCATGCATCCAATAATGAGTTAATTTGCAAAATATATAAGGAACTCACACTACTCAATACCAAAATACAAATAATACAGTTAAAATGAGCTAGGGTCTAATAGACACTTCTCTAAGAAAGAAATGTAAATAGCTATCAAATATATAAGAATTTGCTCAATATTTCTAAATCTCAGGGTAACACAATTCAAAAACACATTGAGATATCACCTTACACCAACTTGGGCAACTATCAACAAAATGACAAAGATAATAATGTAGGCAAAGATAAGAAAGGAAACTCTTGTGAATCTCTGGTGGGAATGTAAACTGGTACCACTCTTATAGAAATCAGGATAAGCATTCCTCTAAAGAGGTAAATAGGGGTGGCACATTATCCAGCAATCCATTTCTGGATATTTTTCCAAATTAATCAAAATCTATATCTTGAAAATACATTGGTTTCCCTTATTCAAGATTTGTGGTGATTGTTCAGTTGCTAAGTCATGTCTAACTCTTTGCAGCCCCATGGACTGCAGGACGCCAGGCTTCCCTGTCCTCCACTATCTCTCAGAGTTTGCTCAAGTTATACAAGATTAACAGAGACCTAATGAGTAATATGGTGATGGTATGTAATGATATGAAATACTTGACATTTGCAACAAGGATAGGTAGTCAGTAAACCACCTCTAGCATACACTCTAGTTGTTATAGAGGTTGTGGTATATGAATTAGTTTGATTGTGATGTGCTTTTCACAGTGCATACATTTATCAGAACATCAACTCATGCACCTTAAACACATAGTTTTATATGTCTAAGATATCATCAAAAAGCTGTATTTAAAAAAAAAAACTGATGAAATAGTTTAGTAAAGGGACTCAGTTCTTGCTATATGTGATAAGATGACAGCTTTAAATAAGACATACTCTCATAGTATATAATATATCCCAGGTTACAAGGCAAATACATTAAAGCCAGAGCTTATTTCTTATTTCACAAGAAATATTGTTTGTTTGGGGAATATGATTGAGTTGCTGTGCATATTACAAGATTAAAAGTTCTAAATAGTATTTAAATTTTTCATTGTGAAAAGTCTTAGAAATACTTAAAAAGGACAAGAGTTGGGGAAATATACTTTATTTTTGTTTTTGTTGTTTTATGGCTATACAAAGACAATGTTATAATACCAAAACTGGTTATATTTTTTCTCACTTCATTACTCAGAAAGCTTAGTAAATTTGCCATCAGTTTTTAAAGCCTCATTAAACTTCCCAGAACTTTCTTAGTAGAACAGAGGAGCGGTTCCCAATTGAAGTCATGACCAATATTACAGTAATTTGATAATTAATTTTTAGCTCATTTTATTGTTACTGAGTACTTTTTTAAAGTGCTGTTTTTATGATGTTAGTATAGATACTAATTCATCAAGGGTTGCCAACATATTCTCATTGTTGGCCATTAGTAAATTTCTTAGGTTAAAAATATATATATATGCTTACTATTTTTAACATTTCATTATTATTTTTATGTGTATCTATTTTTAGTTATAATTTGATATAATACAGGAAGTCAGGGAATCCCTAGATTTCAAAATAGTCTGCCTTCTAAAGGCATTGCTGTCACTTTATTCATTGAAATTCATGACCATCCCTGTAGGGAAACACTGTTAAAATCTTTCATAAACTAGTGTATACAGCATATTAATCCTAAATTACTGGATTTAACATTTGGCAGAGGTAGTACTTTTTGTATAATAAGAGAAGGAAAAAGAAAATTGCTTTTTATTTAGTGGAACAGAGCAGAGTTTGGAAACATCTCTAAATAGACATTTTCCCCAAAATCCTTCCTGTCCCCAATCTCCATGGTCTCAGAGACATCAAGTGGCCCCAAGAGAACTTCCCACATAATATAAGATTTAGTAAGACTTAAATCAGAAATTGAGGATTGAATCCCAGTAATGCTACTTACCAGCTATTCTCTATAAATCTTCATTTTCTGATTATAAATTGTGGATAAAAGTGTCTGCCCAAAAGGATTGTTCTCAGGATGAAATGTACCCTGGTTTGCAGGTAAGGATTGAGTATACAACACGGTAAAGGGAACACTTCGTATGCTGAGTCAGCACCTGACAGAGACCCTACTAAAGAATGCATGATGTGCTGAAAAGTCTGCCTTTCAGAAGATAATGACGCATCGTCTAAGCAGATTCCTTGTGGCATTTGGAGGGCTCATGAACTAGGAAGCTTAATATTCACGAAGCCAAACCCAGGAGTGACTGGGGCTGACAATCTTCCTCTGCGTAGAAAGCGAAAGATCAGCTTCCTAGCTAGCCTGTTCTTCATTTTCTCACTCTTTCTGGCATCCAAAACCAGAGGTTTTCTAGAGCTCTCCTTTCATTGTGAACTCCCAGAGCCCCAGCTGTTTAGATTCTAGAGAAGGAAAATGAAGATGGGGCAGCTCCTGCTTGTCAGGAGGTCCTTTTTTTTTTTTTTTTTGCAACTTTTATTTATTTTTTAATACTTTATTCTACATTACAATACTGTATTTGTTTTGCCATACATTGACATGAATCAGCCACAGGTGTCCACGATCTCCCAATGCCAAAGCCCCCTCCCACCTCCCACCCCATAGCATCTCCCTGAATCATCCCGTGCACCAGCCCCATGCATCCTGCATCCTGTATTGAACATAGGCTGACGCTTCGTTCTTACAAGATAGTATACATGTTTCAATGCCATTCTCCCAAATCATCCCCCCTCTCCCTCTCCCTCAGAGTCCAAAAGTCCATTCTATACCTCTGAGTCTCTTTTGTTGTCTCACATAGAGGGTCATCATTACTATCCTTCTAAATTCCATATATATGTGTCAGTATACTGTATTGGTGTTTTTCTTTCTGGCTTCCTTCACTCTGTATAATCGGCTCCAATTTCATCCATCTCATTAGAACTGAGTCGAATTTATTCTTTTTAAGGGCTGAGTAGTACTCCATTGTGTATATGTACCACAGCTTTCTTATCCATTCATCTGCTGATGGACATCTAGGTTGTTTCCATGTCCTGGCTATTATAAACAGTGCTGCAGTGAACATTGGGGTACATGTGTCTCTTTCAATTCTTGTTTCCTTGGTGTGTATGCCCAGCAGGGGATTGCTGGATCATAAAGCAGTTCTATTTGCAATTTTTAAGGAATCTCCACACTGTTTTCCATAGTGGCTGTACTAGTTTGCATTCCCACCAGCAGTGTAAGAGGGTTCCCTTTTCTCCACATCCTCTCCAGCATTTATTGCTTGTAAACTTTTGGATCGCAGCCATTCTGACTGGTGTGAAATGGTACCTCATTGTGGTCTTGATTTGCATTTCTTTGATAATGAGTGATGTTGAGCATCTTTTCATGTGTTTGTTAGCCATCCGTGTGTCTTCTTTGGAGAAATGCCTATTTAGTTCTTTGGCCCATTTTTTGATTGGTTCGTTTATTTTTCTGGAGTTGAACTTATCAAAGCTGTTTGGTGCCTCACGCTGCAGTAGAAACTGGAGCGGCTGGGAGAGAATGGGGATGGAGGTGGGGGTGAAGTATATGTGTTTGTGTGTGTGCACGCATGTGCATGTGTGTGATTTCCATACAACTGACTTTATCCATAATCGTACTGTAGAAGAAACTGGAGTGGCTGAAAGCAAATGTGGAGAATGAGTCAAGTGTGTGTGTGTGTGTGTGTGTGTGTGTGTGTGTGTGTGTGTGTGTGTGAGATTTACACATCTCTGATCTTACCTAAAACTTTATTTCAAATGCTTGATTGGAGCAGGGAAATGAATACATGAAGGAGAACTCTGCCCTGGATACTCGTCTTCCTTGAAAAGAGCTCCTAAGCTCCTGGGAATCCCCAAGGGTTCCAAGTCATGTTTATTTCTCACTGAGAATGTTTCCTCCTTGTGCATGATTTATTTTCAAGTCTCTTATATTATTCATAGGGATATTGAATTTTCACATATGTTAAGAATCCCAACTTCTTTTAATCTAGTAAACTAGAAAACTTAACCTGGTATTTTTTAGGTAAAACATATATTAACTGCCTCCAAAGTAAGCAACTGTCAGAGGGAACATGTCGAGGGCATGTTTTCTTTTTCCTTTTTCCCCAAAGTCACCATTCACCTGTAGAAGAAATGGAATTGCATTTTTATTTAATATAAGTAAAAACATTTTGAAAATCAAAATTTTAAGAATAAAGATATACTTGAAAGTTTTTCTAAGGAGGCAAAGTAACTCAGAATAATCAGGTATGGTATTATCTTCTCATTATAAAAAAAATTACAAAAATTACAAAATCAAAAATCATGAAAGCTTTGAAAATGGAAAAAAAATAAAGTACATTTTGAACCTGCTGAACTATTTGATTATGAAAATGGTAATTACCCTGGTAAAGCCCATTTGCAGTGCTTGTGAGTACTCGACGTGACACAGACCTTGTTCACTGAGGTATATACTGAAAACAGCAGAAGAGCTGAGGAAAGATGAGTTGATGTTGGAATCAAAGGCTAAACTTAAGCACATCTCTGCCTCCTGCTTTTCTTCTGATTACCTTTAATTTCTTGCCCACCCCACAGCTGACGATAGGTGTAAAAATTTTAAAGTGCTGACTACATCAAATCATTGACATATTCTTGACAAGGTATGAAAATATTAATCATTCTGAAATGTATTCATATTTAGGCTATTTATTTTTCTGACAACCAAGCTATAATCTCCAGTTTAACAGAGATGTGGCAAATATATTTTTGAGAATAAGTTACTTGTATTTTTGCCCAGTTGCAACATTCAACAGTATTCTCCCTTTTACCAAGAGTACTGAAAGCACACCTCATGTTTTCCAAAGCCGTTCCACATTTTTACACCTAGTGGATTTATACAAGTGTAAAATGAGCTGGCTGCACAGAGAATGAAGGGGCTCTTTTGTGGACTGAATTGTGACCAGAGAAAACCTGCTGTATGACCAGTAACAGCTC
Source organism: Nanger dama (assembly GCA_917880005.1). NCBI lineage: Eukaryota > Metazoa > Chordata > Mammalia > Artiodactyla > Bovidae > Nanger > Nanger dama. The sequence goes on from CAKJTW010000075.1 coordinate 5,643,007, forward strand.
ACAGTGAGATGAGGCAGCTTACTAAAAATAATGCTCCTGAAATCATAATGGCCAAGAAACTAAAATCAATTTAGGTGGAGTCATTTTAGGAATTTAAAATACTTAAACCAGAGCTCTGGTGTTTTAATACTTAGCATTGGAAACTAAGAACTCCCAATGTCATGAAAGGAATTACTTGGACTGCATAGCTATCTCGCCTACATTGAGTAGATGTATTAACAACCAAGTATGATAATCAAAACTAATTATATTTAAAATGAGTGCACACATTATATTTTAGAACTGAACCGTTTGGCTTATAGCATCAAAAACACTCATATCCCTTGCTTTCAGTATTTAATATTCATTGTCCAACAGCAAATAGCAACTGATTCTAGAGAATAGTGAAGAGTACTTGTTAATCATTCTAATCCAAATTCTTCATTTGAATTGTCTCTAAAGAGATAAAAATACTTTTAAATCTACTGCTTATCTTTGTTTACACTTTATCAAGAGTAAAATTTTAATCTGGCCAAGTGTATTTCTGTGCAGCGTTGATCAATGTTAAAAAGACTCTCCTGGGTGATAATCATGCTAAGTCCTTCCAGCTCCTGGAGCACTGTATTTTGAAGTAAATCTTCATTTGAAATTAACATATGTTGGAACAAAAGTGCCAACAGTTTCCATAGGTTAGATATCTTTGATTCTAGTTAAGTTTATTGCACTTTAAAGAGAAGGTCTAGCTATTATCTAGTAGAGTGGTTATGTTTCATTTATCTCAAGGAAATTGATTTTTATTTTGTGTGACTCATCTCTCTGTACCTTTCAGGAGCTGGAGTTTTCAAATCTCTTTGCTGTTCTCCACTGCATTCATTCTTTCTTTGCTGCCAAAGTGGCTTGTTTGGACCCTCTGTTTCTAGGCAGTCAGGCTGCTGCCTCTGCGGCTTCCAGCTCCGGAGTACCGAGCAAAGCAAAATATATGACTTGACAGCCTGAGCTCGGCCTCCCTCTCACCTTGACTTGTAAACAGAATGACCTTACTCATCGCCACAGACAATGGAGAAGCCATCACATCCCCAAATTAACAGGGAAGCCAAGTGGAAATCTGAGAGGAGAAGAAGATCAGACGGATCCCCAAAGCATTCTGTTCGAAGGCCTCGGGGGATCGTCCTAAATGAGCAGGACAACTTACTCTTCCTCATTGGGTCAGGACCGTTGTGTCGCTTTCATTGAAAGGGAAGACGAACCCGATGAATGACTCGAGTGTGTAAATAATACAAACATTGTAAGCTAACTATAAATAAAACACCCTTAAACAGTCACATCTGTATTTTAGGCTATTTTGTATGAGAAATGCATGAACGGCCTGCTCAGGAACCAGTGCCCTGCTATTATGTGATGAGCAACAGAAGGAGGCAGAGGCCCTGAGACCAGAGTGAAGATCCTTGTCCAAGAAGCGAGCTCCTCAGCTCACTGGTGTGGATCTCTGCTTATAGCTTCACCCCATGACTTGGCAGTGGCACCCCAATCTGTGTATGCTGTTGTAAATCATTGCTGGGAATTTCAAAAAGATTGTTGCATTCGACCTACAATAGACACGATGTGAAATGGAATATTTCTTCCGGGGTCACTGACACCAAATGTGTTATTCACAGCCAGTATTCCTTCAAAGATGCCAAAATGTGCTAATTTAGTGAGGAATGAAGGAAACATCCATGAACCTCTTGTCTTTTCCTTCATTTAAGGAGATTTCTATTTTACCTGGAATTTATTATTAAATTAAAATTTCATAAATTTTCAGTGACCCCCAAAACCTTTCATAGAGAAAATATCAATTCATGTGGTATAAGAGACGGTTCCTTCTTGTATTCCTAACCCCACCTGGAGCTGGAATTAATCCTGATTGGAAATGTCCCCAGGAAGTATTCTCAAATCTATTACTTTTATTGGGTAGATAACATCATTCCATTTTAGTTAGAGCATATCAGAGAATAAGGTAAGATATGAAAATACAAGTTAAAACTTCTACCTTATCATGTCATAAAAGCAGTCATGCAATGCCAAGTTATGTATTATTGTAGGCATCTTGTCCTAGGAATGTAGGTATAAAGGGTTGGAGATTTGAAAGCCCTGAAGTGCACACAGTTCAGATCCCAGATGTTTGTGTAACATTGTCTGTCCTACACCACAGCTGTGCTGAAATCTTCTTTTAAACAACCAGCTCCCTATCAAGAAAAAATTACTTTTTATTAGTACACATGTTCCCAACTCAGTCAAACTTGTTGCATACTTCCTTGTGAAGATGACCAAGTATATATTAAGGTGGACTAATTTTAAAAATGAGGAAAAAAATCCCTCAGGAAGGAAACATTATTTGTAAAAGGACACACGAACATTATAACTAAAAATGAACATCAAGCTATTTCCATAATCATTATAAATTAATTCACACTGTATCCGATCAACTATTAAAGACATTAAATTAAAAAGAAGTAAAGTTTCAGGATTGTAGCTAAGTAAGTGCTCAGTTTGATCTAGGTGTCCTTTTGAAAAGAACTAGGGCAAACTGGACAAAATACAGTTTTAACATAATTTATTTTGACCATCTATCTAAATACATTTTCATAACAGTAATATGGTGGCTCAGGAGGTAAGAATCTGCCTGCAATATTCCATCCCTGGATCAGGAAGATCCCCTGGAGAAAGGAATGGCAACCAGTATTCTTGCTGGGAGAATTCCATGGACAGAGGAGCCTGGCAGGCTATATAGCCCAGAAGGTTGCAAAAAAGTCAGATATAACTGAGCGACTAACATAGCATGATGGGGATATGACTATGCCATTATGGCTCACCGTTATTTGATCAGATACACAGTCATTCTGAAATCAGAAGCCACCAAAGACAGACTGCAGGGAGGCTACCAGCCCAAGGGGGCAGGGTGTGGAGGGGTGGGCTGCGCCAGGATCTGAGCAGAGCAGCCAGCTCACCACAGGACCTCTGTCACCGCCTGAGTGTGTGTTAGCCTGCCCCATATTGGGGTGACATCTGTGTGTCCATGATGTGATGATCAGTCGGGCCATGGGCAATAGGAAATGGGCTACTCAACCTAAAGAAAGAGAAAGTTTTCAAGCTTTCTACAAGTATAACATAATCATTTTAAAGTGTCAGATTTTGTAAAAACTCTACTCAAAAAAATACAAAAAAAAAGCAATTTAATTAAATACCCTTTTTGTATGTCATAAAGCTCTTCTAGGCTGTGCTTATGTGTATGTAAAGGAAAAAGTGCACAATGAGATATGTGTGGGTATATGTCTCCTTGTATGACGCCACACACACACACACACACACACACACACACACACACACACACATACGTGTATATATAACAAAATGCTAATCACAAATTCTATAGAATATATTTCAAATAAATATATTAATATACTTTAAATTTACATTGTAAATTGTAGCTAAATTAAAATTTATGATACTATCATGTTGAGTTTATTTTTGATACTACTGAAAGCAAAACCCACAGGCCTAAATTGCTACTTAACGTGACTAGTAGAGAAGCCACCTATTACAAAAATATTACTTTGATTTTCCTCAGTTAGCAAATAACATTTAACATATTTTTTTCACTGTGCAATGATTAGACACTGAAATTTGTTATAACTTGGACTACTTGAATGAGAAAGCTTAGAAATAAACAAAAATATTCAGATTAATCTCTACTTCTCATGTAATTTAGATTTAGATGCATGAGATTTTCTCCTTAAATCCCAGTTTATACTAGCGCCATTTTAACAGCAGAATGCTTAATTATGTGTTAATCTCTCCAGTGCCTTGGTATATGTGTGTATGTGTGTGTGTGTGTGTACATACACAATATACATATATATACATATATGTATACATATGTATGTATATAAATACATGATAAAGTTCATGATGGTATACATTGTATAAGCTCAAAGGCAACAGTACATTATATATACTTGGGTCAGAGAAAGGAGTTCAAATATCATTTGACCTCTTTGCTAACTGCTATAACAATGTATATTGCCTGATAAAGAATCACAGTTCATTTAAGCTGAAGTATATTAAAGCAGGGACATCTGTAATTTGTTATATTGCAACAAATGTTTATTTCAAGCTACTTTAATAGATAATGTAAGTGTAATGTGTACCCTAACATTTACCATCCAACACTATTTTTAAGGGAAAATAATAAAAGCATCATTTCTTGCCCATTTTTCAGGCATGCACCAACTTAGAGTTTTAAAACCTTTGATCACAAAACACATTCAGCAAGAAGAAACAAGTCCTTGAAAATAAATGCCAACCCCACATTTACTATGTCAGCAGAGAGACTTTCCTTTGGGAGCGTTAAAGTTAGAGGTTTCCCTCATTTTCAAAAACAAAACTTGTCATAAACTTTGTTTACATGGAATGCTGGGTTTGAGAAATGCTTGATTTATTACTGTGAAAAAGTATTCATCCTAACACAGATGTAAAATTACTGCTAGAAATCAGCGATGTGGAGAAGCTTTAAAAGCACAAGGAAGATCTTGTGCATAGCTCTTTAAGGTAAGTGTTAATGTTCTATAATATTAACACACGCTTAACACTGCTGTCCTGCTGACTCTCCATAAGGAATTACTTTATTCATTCCTCTCAAACTCTTGTTGATGATTTACTTTTATTGCCTAATACTTTAAAATTACAATTCACTTCTTTGCACATTTGAAGTTGCTTTTAAAGATGAATAGAATACTATAAATGTTATACATTTTATACATATTAAAATGCAATTAAAATACCAGAAGTATGAAATGTAAATATATTTATTTCATTTTTAATTGTTTTGGTGGATGTTTGTAAAATGTAAATTAATATCTGTGACAACAAATTGTCACTTTGTTCTTTAAGTTCATTAATGTATTACTAATAAAACTGTACCTTTTTAATGATGCATACAGGAAAATAAAAACAGATACTTTTTACTACATTTGTGTTTTCACTTCCTGGGTTTGATTTGTAGAGTTCACAGATGTTTAGAGCATGTCCTTAGAAGACTTAGCTGCCATGAACAGGGGCGGTGGTGAGCTGCTTACCTTGGGTGCATAACTCTAAGGACACAATTTCTGACCCATCAGTATGAAACGGAGCAGAACCCTGTGGTCCTTCCCTCCATGTCTTTTGCCTGCCTTTCATCTGTGGAAAAACTTTAGCCAAAGAATAAGTTTAATCAAAGAAGTGAGAACATGCAGAAACAAAGGAAAACGGTCAAAGGAGATCAAATAATAATAATGTAGTCATTAAGCACAGTCAAGGACCTTTATTTAGTTCCTTCTCAAGGGTTATAGATCATATTCTGAGCCATATCCTATGAACTGTCTTATAGATACTGAAACCCCCACCAAGTGGAAGGAGTTAACTACAAGATGACCAGACTGACATAAGCTGCTACAGTTTCAAGAAATGGCCTCAGGGAAATGGAAACCAACTGACCCTAGAACTGAAGATTAACTGTACCTAAAGCAATCAAGATGATGTTGGTCAGACCACTGATGGCCAATTTTAAGATAACTGTTAGAGCTGACTGCTGTTTCTGCATGTAGCCTCCTGCCTCCATCTATGAAACCCCTGCCCCCGATTATCAGGGGAGGGGAGGAGTGGCCTTAGAGGGGAGTCTACAATCCCTGCCGGTTGCCATTATCCAAAATAGAGAAAATTTTCCTTTCCACCAACCTGGACTGTTTATTGGCTTTTGAGCAGCTTTTAGTAGCAAGTATTAATGTTTATGAAGATCAGTTACCTGGCCCCTAAAGGCCCTAGAGATGGAATAAAGATGATATTTGTCCAATTTTTTCAGCAACCAGAATTACTGAAAGCAAGACTAGAGTTGTGAATGGCTTCAGCATTGTGAAGCTGTCAGAGTTACGGCTTCACAATGGCCCATTAAGAGCGGAATCTACACTGAGAAGACTGGTCTGACAGGACATCACTCTCTGGTCATTCATAACTGAGAAGCCGCTCATTTCTGTCATAAGAGGCTCCGGTTTTCTTTCAGGTCAGTACAGTGCCAAAGAGTGAACAACTGTAGAAATAGTTTTGAAACAATTCTGATATCTATGTTATTTTAGTTTCTTAATGATTATATATTTGCTCTCATTTTATCTTTTTTTGAAAAAAAATTTTCTGGAAAATTAATACTTGTTCATCATAAATAATTAAACCAATCAAAAAGAACACAAAAACTCCAAATAGATTCCATATTAAGTCTCACCACCACCAAAAACAAGCACAATTCCTCTTAAATGAACTTTATATATATGTCTGGTCCAAGAAGATCCCGCATGTTTTGGAGCATCTAAGCCCGAGCATCACAACTACTGAGTCTGTGCTCTAGAGCCAGGGAGCCACAACTTCTGATGCCTGAGTGCCCTAGGGGCCCATGCTCCACAGCAAGAGATGCCAACGAGCGAAAAGTCTGCACATCAAAGCTGCAGAGAGTAACCTGCACAGCAATGAAGACACAGTACCGTCAAAAATAAATAAATTAAAATAATTTTTTAAGCTGAATTTTTCTGACACATTCACAGCACTTGACCACCTTTACTGCTCTGGCTGAAATTACCATCACTCTCAAGCTTTAGTTTCTACAAAGGTCATGACCGTGGCTACAGAGCTTAGCTGTGTGTGTATCTTCACCACTGAGCTGAGCCTGGAACACAGAAAGGACTTAATGAAAAAGGTTACTGCTAAACAGGGAAGCCCAATGGTTTCAATAAAAGTACTAATTAAAAGTGAAGCTTTGTTCAGAATTAAAGGGAATGAAGAACTGATGCTTTTGAGCTGTGATGTTGGAGAAGATTATTGAGAGTCCCTTGGACTGCAAGGAGATCAAACAAGTCAATCCAAAAGGAAATCAGTCCTGAATATTCATTGGAAGGACTGATGCCAAAGCTGAAACTCCAATACTTTGGCCACCTGATGGGAAGAACTGTCTCACTGGAAAAGACCCTGATGCTGGGAAACATTGAAGGCAAGAGGAGAAGGGGGTGACAGAGGATGAGATGGTTGGATGGCAACACCGACATGATGGGCATGAGTTGGGAGTTGGTGATGGACAGGGAAGCCTGGCATGCTGCAGTCCATGTGGTCTCAAAGAGTCAGACACGACTAAACAACTGAATTGAACTGAAAACGAATGACATTGCAAATTAAGTGATCCAATATACATGGCGGGGCCAAGTCAAGGACCACCTGTTTTAATTTCTATCAGTCACCACATTCAGGCTCCCATCACCTACGGAGAATACTTATCTCCTTCCTGTTTGGTCTCTGGGCTAGGAGTTTGACCTGTTCTAAAAATCCACTGTGACTCAGCCATGAGGTCCCTTAAACACATAGCTGACTGTGTCACCTACTCCATACTAACAAAAATCTCCTGCAACTTTACTGGAAATTTCAATCCGTTAATATGATACAAAGGAAAGAGTATGCCCTGGATCCTCCCACTTCCTCACTTCTTCCACATACATTGTGGATCATACAGAACTATAGCGGAAGCCAAACAGTGTCACATCTGTTTATTCAGGTCTTTAACTTAATCTTCTCTCCCTGGATACTCCACCCAACCCCCATACCTTCCTCCTCCTTTAGAATTAATTCTGCTCTTGTGAATAGCAAAGAGTCGCTCTCTTCTGACCTTCCTACCTTGAAACTCCAGCCAAATTTCCTTTATGTGCCCTGTTTTTGTGATTCCAAAATAGTGTCTGAAATGTCTCAGAAGATTATAGAATATAGTTGTCATTCCCATTTATCGATACCCACAGAGGTGAAGAATGCTTGAATACTGGGGCTGTTTCCTATTCATCAGCGTATCCTCTGTGTAAGAACAATGCTTGATGCATAATAGTAATTTAATGCATATGCTATGCTAATTAAAAATTAAGGATTAAATGTGGGAATGAGGACGTAAGATCCTTCATATCACTTTTTCTAATATAACCTCCTTCACATGAATAGTTGCCCCCTACACAAATTTTATAAAAGTTGCTTATGACAAACTGTTATTTGTAACCCTTCAGCATTATAAAATTTTGATAAATGTGAGCAGTAAGAAATAACCTATTCATTTCATTGAGGATAGATGCTATCAAAATATCATTCAAGTATGGTTCAATTCTAAATATAAAAAACACAAAGAAGGGATTCTCAGCAGTACTTTTTTAATATATCAAGCTCAACAAACACCTTTTATCAAGGGAAAGAAATATTTAACACTATGATAGCACCTGAAACAAGTGTGAAGACTCTTTGAAGTTGCTCTTATTGAATGACACACTCAAATATACTTCAAACTCATGTATGCACTCAACTTCAGCAACCTAACCTGATCTCTGAGAAACAGATAAAAGCAATTTCCATTAACAAGCTTTTTCAGTGTTTCATATTTATCAGAATATTTATGAGATCTAAAAGGTTTATAAGGAAATAGAACATCTGAAAAGTCAACAGAAGCAAGAAGTCTACTCTGCCTTATTAATTTTACAGATGTTTCCTTGTTTCTGTGAAGCAATATTTAGATGAAGTGTACTTCCATGCAGCTTCTGGGCAGAAGGCTGTGGTTTTCAAGATTCTCAAGAAAATAGCCAGAGAAAGCAGTTTTGGGGTGATACTTGCCACCTGCATGTGTGGACTCAGGCAGTTTTTTTAGTCATCTCCTTCTCTTCGGACAACGGCATCCACAGCAGAGAACACTGGTATGAATTAAGTAGGCTAGCTTTTATTTGTGAAAGGGTACATTTTTTATGCATGCTTCATTTTAATGACTGTGTGACTAATTGAGCTCACAGCTGTACTTGTTCAGACATTAATATTTTCAGCAGATGGTATGTTCCAATCTAAATTTTTGGAATTCCTAATGTTATTATAGCAACATTTAAGTGAAAAATTTTGAGAATTACTGTTTAATTCTGTGGGTGTGAGTTATTATGAGTTTGTGTAGAATTATTGCTTCTTTTCGTTTAATTTATATAATTTAGATTCAGTTCATGTCTTTTCTGATGAAGATAGCTTAATCATTAGTATGTTCTAATTTTCTACCCATCTGAAATATTAATATGTAAGATCTCTAAATTCTAGTGCTCACTTTTTCAGCCTGACCAAGTCAAACCTATTTTGATTCCTTAGTTTATGCATAATACAAATTAGAAACTCATATTTAAAATTTTATTGATTTAAATTTCTGGCTGTGCAGGCTTTTCTCTAGTTGTTGCACCTGGGGGCTACTCTCTAGTTGTAGTACGTGTGCTTCTCATTGCCGTGCCTTCTCTTGTTGAGAAGCACAGGCTCTCGGGCACACAGCATTCAGCAGTTGCAGGACATGGGTTCAGCAGTTGCAGGACATGGGTTCAGTAGTTGCAGCTCCCGGGGTTAGTGGCTCTGTCTGAGGCATGTGGGATATTTCTGGATCAAGAATCAAACCCGTGTCTCCTGCATTGGCAGGCAGATTTCTTCTATCACTGAGCCACCAAGAAAGCCTCCATTTTTAAAATTTTAATGATATGAAGAGTTGAGATGATTCTTTTGATTTATTATAAGGAAACATGTATCTATCATATGTAAATAAAAAGGTTAATTATCTATTCTTTCTTTACCCAAAAGTTTAAACTTCTTTTTTCTAAAAGCAATGTCTAAATTCTACTTATTTTTATTTTTGTTCTAATCATCAGTTCAGTTCAGTTCAGTCACTCAGTCGTGTCCAACTCTTTGTGACCCTATGGACTGCAGCATGCCAGGCCTCCCTGTCCATCACCAACTCCCAGAGCTTGCTCAAACTCATGTACAATGAGTCGGTAATGCTATCCAACCATCCCAGCCTCTGTTGTTTCCTTCTCTTCCCACCTTCAGTCTTTCCCAGCATCAAAGTCTTTTCCAGTGAGTTGCCTTTTTGCATCAGGTGGCCAAAGTATTGGAGTTTCAGCTTCAGCATCAGTCCTTCCAATGAAGATTCAGGACTGATCTCCTTTAGGATGGACGGGTGGGATCACCTTGCAGTCCAAGGGACTCTCAAGAGACTTCACCAACACCACAGTTCAAAAGCACCGATGCTTTGGTGCTCAGCTTTCTTTATAGTCCAACTCTCACATCCATACATGACTGCTGCTGCTGCTGCTGCTGCTGCTGTTGCTAAGTTGCTTCAGTCATGTTTGACTCTGTGCGACCCCACAGATGGCAGCCCATTAGGCTCCTCTGTCCCTGGGATCCTCTGGGCAAGAACATTGGCATGGGTTGCCATTTCCTTCTCAAATGCATGACTACAGGGAAAACCATAGCTTTGACAAGACAGATCTTTGTCAGCAAAGTCATATCTCTGCTTTTTAATATGCTATCTAGATTGATCATAATTTTTCTTTCAAGGAGCAAATGTCTTTAAATTTCACAGCTGTAGTCACCATCTGCAGTGATGGGGCCCAAAAAAATAAAGTCTCTCACTGTTTCCATTGTTTCCCCATTTATTTGCCATGAAGAGATGGGACCGGATACCATAATCTTTGTTTTTTGAATGTTGAATTTCTAATCATAGGCCTAATCAATTACATTACACAGTCAATGACCCCAAAGATCTTTTCCTTTCTTTGTATAAGTATATGCACTCATTTTTCCCATTCCACTGATTTTTCTATGAGCTTTTCAGTCATTAATATGAAGAGCTATTATTGATCAACAGTGTCTACAAGATCATTTTTTCAATTGCTCGTAAAATTATCAACTGTTTTCAGTAATGAGGTCAGAAAAAATACCCTGTTCTATTTCTTCTATAAAGGACACAGATAAACTAACAAGCAAATAAAAATACTCCTAGAAACAGCCTTTTATTAAATGCAGAGATAAGTTTGTTCAGAGTGGATAAAATAAATATATTGAAGGTGGCAGAAAAGGACAATGAAAAGCCCAAAGTTACCATTGCAAGCTATTTTTCCTTCACTCACAAGAAGCTTTCTCACACAAAAAAAAGCAATTATGAAAAACATTTAAAATGCAACAAGAATTTTGTTATTTTAACAGTTATATATAAAGATATATAGGGACTTCCCTGGCTCAGAGGGTAAAGAATCTGCCTGCAATGTGTGAAATCCAGGTCAAACCCCCGGGTCAGGAAGATGCCCTGAAGAAGGAGATGGCAACCCACTCTAGTATCTTGCCTGGAGAATAATTCCACGGACAGAGGAGCCTGAAGGGCTACCATTCATGGGGTTGCAAAGACTTAGATACAACTGATTGTCTAACACTTTCACTTTCATAAAGATATATAAAATAAAGTTTTAACTTTGTCTAACACTTTCACTTTCATAAAGATATATAAAATAAAGTTTTAAAGTTTTCCATATAAGTTAACTTTGCATTGAAATGGAATATGTTGTCTAAGTTTATGTTTAAAAATATCAATGAAATTTTCTAAAATAAATTGAAATAAAAATTATATTTGATATTATTGGGGATGATTTTAATTAATATAAGAATTGGAAAAGTTTTTAACATAAACTTTCAATATCCCACCTTTAACTCCAAACACACATCAGATTTTTGAAGCAGTCAATTCTGTTACCCTAAAATTGTCTTCTTGTTCAGCCACTAAGTCATGTCCGGTTCTTTGTGATCCCATTGACTGAAGTACACCACGCTCCTCTGTCCATGGGATTTTTCAGACAAGAATACTGGAATGGATTGCATATTCCTTCTCCAGAGGATCTTCCCAATCCAGGGATAGAGCCTGCGTCTCCTGCTTTGCAAGCAAATTCTTTACCACTGTGCTACATGGATGGGCATTTTTGTCATGTATGAAGATCATTGAATTGAGCATAAACTCACCGCTCACAGACAGATATACAGTTCACAGAACTTATTTTGCAAGTTAGTGATAAACCTAACAGCTATATCCAGTGATATTACTTATTTTTATTTTGCTATAAACCATACAAAACATTTTTATAAATTTTTCATTGTCTCTGTTTATTAATATATAGCAACCTAACTCCTAACTTACTACCACATAAATGCTAGTGTGCAGACTTTTAATGGCAAGCAATAAACAGCACTGTTAATAAAATAGGTGATATTTTAACACTTGTGTACATTTATGTTAAACAATTGTTAGCTTGATTTCACACACATATTTGCTTTTAAGAATTATGAAGGTCATTTTTTAAACAACAGATTTATTTGGTATAATTTAAAGACTAAAGAAATCACCCTTCTGAAATGTATCACACACTGGCTTTTTAAATTTACTCACAGAGTTGTGTAATCATGACCACTATCGAATTCCAAAATATTTTCATCACCACAGAAAGAAACTCTAACCCATTAACAACCCTACCAAATTACCCATTTCCCAAAACTCTAATGACTACTTGTAGTTTAGTCACTAAGCCCTGTCTGACTCTTTGTGATCCCATGGACTGCGGCATGCCTGGTTTCCCTGTCCTTCACCATCTCCTGGAGCTTGCTCAAACTCATGTCCACTGAGTCTGTAATGCCATCTAACCATTTCATCCTCTGTTGCCCCCTTCTCCTCCTGCTCTCAATCTTTCGCAACACGCAGGTCAACTACTTACCAAGTTATTAGTAGCATCAGACAATTTCCTTTGTCTGGCTTCTTTCAGACAGAATAACATCAAGAGGCCGTTGCAGTTCATATACGCCATGGCACTGGGCACAGGACAAGGTTAAACCCCATAAGCCTTGCGGTCTTCACATGATGCATTTTTTTCTTTCTTAATCAACACTTTTGGGTGCTTGTGTGCAAGATTTTGGTTAATTTGTAGTGTTCTGAATAAGTATATTTTGACTATTTTTTCTAGTATTCTCTTTTCTTCATGGAGGATTGGCTCATCAGAAGCATATGCTCTGAGTTCTAGATGAGCTTCCTCCTGTCCTGAAGTTTTATTTTCCAAGGAAAGTGAAGAAAAGCAGAAAGAATGGTAGGCTCAGAGTTTAGAAAGAGGAGGGCATCTTTTCTCCTTCAGAAAAATAAAAATAATCAAGGAAGGAACAGGGAATTGTTAATGGAGTTTTTGCCCTGTAAAATTTTTGAAAATATATTTTGAATTATTTCATTGAGTCCATATCATGTCCATGTTTCAGTTTAGACTTTGTTTTACTGATTCCTAGTTGATAGAACATGACTGTTACCATCTGTATAAAAGGAGTGACCAGAGTTAGTCCCCAAAGACCAGCACCTTCTCTCAAGTTTCTCAATGTCTTTCTTCTCTTCCCCCTAAGCTTCTGTTGGGCCCTCTCTGACCCACGCTCATCTTTTCCCTTCTCTAAAATTTTTATTTTGACTTCTTGGCGTACTTTTTTCTATGTAGGTGAAGACTGTCCCTTTGAACACTGTTTACATTTTTTGGAAAGTGAACTAACCTTTATTATTTCCTTCTGAGTATCCATCTTTTGCTGTACTTAGTTGCTCAGTACTGTCTGACTCTTTCTAACCCCACTCTTTCCAACCCCAGTAACCTACCAGGCTCCTCTGTTCATAGAAATTTTCCAGGCAAGGATGCTGATGTGGGTTGCCATGCACTCCTCCAGGGGATCTTCCCAACAGGATCGAACCCAGGTCTTATGCATTACAGGAGGATTCTTTACCATCTGAGCCACCAGGGAAGCCCAGCCCTTTAGGTTGGTGGATATGTTAATATTATGATCACTCATTACATCCTTGTTGAGTGCTGGAAAATTTCCACAGTGCAGATTTAGCTCATCACTATATAAATATTCAATAAGCATTAATTCCTGAACATATGCTAAATATTCTAATATACAGAAGCATTTGCTTGTTCAATCACAATTAATCATTTTCTGGCACCTATGATAGACACACTTAATATAAACAGGCATAAAATTTCTCCTCAAATGACTTAGCAATTCAGTGTGGCAGGTAAAAAGAAAATGTAAAACTCAACTAGCAGGGCAAATATTTTCATTTTGATGATCTGCAGTTCATTATTTTTTGTTTTGTTTTATGCCTCATGCTTTTGGTGTCATGTCTAAGAGCATCTCACCATGCGTGAGGACCTCAAGATTTTTTCCTATGTTTTAAGTTTATATCTGGAAACCATTTAGACTTAATTTTTGTATAAAGTATAAGGATTAGGTTGCATTTAACTTTTTAATTAAATATATACAAATAAATTAGAGTTTTATTTATTATATATTGGACTTTTATTTATTATATATTAGAGATAGTATGGACTTCCATGGTAGTTCAGCTGGTAAAGAATCTGCCTGCAGCACAGGAAACCCCAGTTTGATTCCTTGGTCATGAAGATTCTCTGGAGAAAGGGATAGGCTACCCACTCTAGTATCCTTGGGCTTCCCTGGTGGCTCAACTGGTAAAGAATTTACCTGCAATGCAGGAGACCTGGGTTTAATCCCTGGGCTGAAAAGACTCAATATATATTAGAGATTTTTTATATAGACATGCATTTATATAGATATATGTATCCAATTGCTCAAGCACCATTTGTTTAGAAGACTATCTTTCTTTTACTGAATTGCTTTTATATATTTGCCAATAATCAGAAAATGGGCAAAAGATATGAACAGACATTTCAGCATAGAAAATACACAGGAGCAAATAAGTGTATGAAAATATGTTCAGCATCAGCAGGCAAGAAGAAATGCAAACTGAGACCACAAGGAGATATCTCTCCAAGTATATCATAACAGCTATAGAAAATATATTGGCGATCATATATTGATGAAGATGTAGAGGAACTGGATCTCCCTTACATTAGCTTTGGGAATGGAAAGTTTAAAAGCCACATGGGAAAACAGTTTGGCAGTTTCTTTAAAATAAGCATGAGCTCACCACTCCACCCAGCAATTGACCCTCTGGACATTTATTACCCAGGAATTTTTTTTTTTTTTTTGGTCTGGCCAAGCAGGATTTCAGTTTCCCAACCAGGGATCAACCTGCATCCCCTTCAGTGGAAGCTTGGAATCTTAAGTACTAGACCACCCAGGAAGCCCCATCCCTCAGGACTTTAAGCTGTTTTCACACAAAGACCTTGCAGAGTGTTCAGAGCAGCTGCCCTTGCAGTGCCCCAAACTGGAAAGAACAGTGCCCGTTAATGGCAGAACGGTCCAGCATTCAACAGCGGGACACCACTCAGCCGTGCAGAAGGACCAGACTGCTGAAACGCAACAGCGAGGATGAATGTCAAAGGTGTTCTGGGAAATGAAAGAGGCAGGTCTCCATTCCCCTTACACAGCACTGGGAAAACAGGAACTTCCAACGAGCAGCTTGGGGTGGAGGTAAGCAGAGGGTGACAGGAGTGAGGTCTTTGTGACGGGGGACAGCCCTGCATCCTGACTGCCATGCTGCATACACACATCTGCACACACTTTGTGCATACAGATGTCCTGACTTTGTTATTGTGCCCTAGTCGTGTGACCTGTGACACTGATGGGAACAGAGCCAGGCTGCACTCTGAACCATCTTTGCAACTTCCTGTGAGCCTGAAAGTCAAATTGAAAAGTGATCTACCAAGAACATTGGAAAATAGAGAAATTATAATTTCAGAATAAACCTGTATTTAACGTTATGATTGTCTTTACAAGCTTGTGTATGTGTATGTATATGCATGTAGTTGTCTAAGAAAAACATGTCATTGTACTCTGTTTTCTAATGTACTTTCAACACTTGAAAATATACTGAGGACATTTTTTTCCTTCTCATTTCATACTTCTTATATCAATATCTTTTGATGGCTGGAGTATCCTTTTAAGTTTGTCTGTTATTTTAAAACAATTATACTATTACCATCAAGATTGGTATCAATTTAAATGCCAGTCTCATAACATAGCTGGAAAAATTCCTAACAGTATAATTATATTAATAAGATCAAAGGTATAATTTGAAATGTTTCATACACATTTAATGAACGTTTCACAGCAACATTCTATCAGTTTACATGAACTATAACAATATATATCCATGAAGTGAGAGCTGACTGAGATTGGTGTTATTAGCTTATTTATTTAATTTCTAGCAATATTGAAATTTATTTTCAAATACTTACTGAGTATTTTTTGAGTCCATTTATGCCTATAGCATTTTTTGTCATTTGTCCATTAATTTATTACATATGGTCTTGCATGTTTTCTATACATTAATACAAAATATTCAATTTATTTTATACTTTTTGTAATTATTTTACATTGCTTTCCAGTTTAACGTTTGTCTGTTATTTAAGATGCTATCTGCCTGGTATTTGACATGTGTATGTCTCAAATTATTTCCTAATTACACATACTGTTTTTCTTGATGACTTTGTTTATTTTTAGTTATAAAATGCTCCCCTAGTGCACAGATCAGTTTTTGGAGACAGTTTTTGCCTGTGCATCTCATGACTCAAACGACTTCCATGGGAAACACTGGCTGTCCCTCTTCTGAAAGACATTAGCAAGGATGCTTTTATAGTCCAGTGTCTTGGATGATAGAACTGGTAGCTCCCTAAATAGCAAATAGCATGTTTGTTTTCAGCCTTGGGAAGCAGAGATAATGTCTCCCCCTGGAGTGGAGGTCAGGCAGGCAAGCTTCTCAGTGTAATAAGGTAACAGTGTCCACTGTAGCTGGTTCAGGGGTCCTTACTGCCCATATAACTCTGGGCTTCTCAATGGTGTTGCAGCCCCATTCATGAATCATCCAGTCCTCTTTTCACTGCTCCATGGGACCAAGGGTCAGGAAACCAGCACAAAAAATAACGAAGCTCTCTGCCTATTGCCATCACTGCAACTAATAAACTTACCTTCAGCTTGTACCTGGGAGCCTCATGTCTTCTGCCAACAGCCATGAGATTAACAGCTAATGAGCAGGTAAATCTCAGAGCCTTCACAGCTCTTGACAATCATATATAATATCTCCCAATACTTTCCTGGTTCATTTTCTATTTCATTCAATTATTTGTTTATTTAACATTTAAGTAGTTTAGGCATTTCTAGATTGCATACTGGAGACAGTAGAATTCTTAAGAGCCAAGACTATGGAGCCAGACCACTTGGGAAAAGTTCCCTTTGGATCTATATATATATACTTTTTTTTAATAGTTCTGATTAATCTACGATCATTCCAAAATAAAAAGTTTAAAAATCTTGGTAGTTAGCCAGAAGAGTTGAAAACTTACATTTGCACAAAACCATGCACCCATATTTTTTTGTGTGCAAGTACATAAATGTTTGGTGTGAATTTAAGTCAGGAGCATGCAGTGTTTTTATCTTGCACTTTGTGATTTAACTTTTAAGACTTATGATGGAAAATAAGTTCACTCAAATTTAGGTTCTAGGCACAATTAACTTAAGAAAAAATATTTTGTTTGCATATATACATGCTTCAGTTCAGTTCAATTCAGTTGCTCAGTCGTGTCCAGCTCTTTGCGATCCCATGAATCGCGGCACGCCAGGCCTCCCTGTCCATCACCAACTCCCAGAGTTCACTCAGACTCGTGTCCATCGAGTCAGTGATGCCATCCAGCCATCTCATCATCTGTCGTCCCCCTCTCCTCCTGCCCTCAATCCCTCCCAGCATCAGAGTTTTTTCCAATGAGTCAGCTCTTCGCATGAGGTGGCCAAAGTACTGGAGTTTCAGCTTTAGCATCATTCCTTCCAAAGAAATCCCAGGATTGATCTACTTCAGAATGGACTGGTTGGATCTCCTTGCAGTCCAAGGGATACATGCTTAATACTCCTTAATACATGTGCATAGTTGTTAATTAAATTTAAGTATATGCATTAAAAATTATATAAAGAAGAACCTGATTTTGTTGATATTTGAAGAAAAATGGAAGAGTATTTAATGTAAAGTGCTTGTGAAGACGTATTTAATTTTAAATAATTATGAGCACAAACGTGTGTTTGAAAGAAATATCAACCCTTTCATTCATTATTTTTGTTTCCTGATGACTTTGTGTGTATCTGTAGGAGTTGACCCCTTTATAGGAATGTCCATCTGTTACTGGGGTCACAAGTGAAGATACTGCCCATTGCATTCTGGGAAATGAAGGACCATCTCTCTTCTCTGTCCTACATGGTCACTGTGTCCATCTCTCAGAACCACTGCTTCCTGTTATAATTTTTTATTACATTTTTATGATCATTTTCAAAATATGTTTGTTTGGCTCCTCTAATAAGTTCTTTAGGGGCTATGACACTGTTCTATTAATTTTCTTCTCCCACCAATGGCCCAAGAGAGCCTCCAGCACAAATTAGATAAAATTTCTTGAGAGACACTGTGAAAGTCATCTTATTCTTCTTAGTTTTATCTACCCAAAGTGCCTTTGTCTTTACTGTAATTCATGCTGTTGAAAACAAACGTATCTTTAATTGCCTGATGTCAGCAACTGGAACTAAAATTATACGGTATAGCATGAGCTGAGCGTCCACTTTATTATTCACCCTTGATTTTAAATGTGTTAATAACCATGGACTGCCCCATTTATACTGAGCTATTTTCCCTTCTGGATTTGCCAATCCCAGGAACAATATAGGAGATGTTCGGGCCAGGGCATTAGGGAATCTAGTGAAATGGTAGAGAGCTTGGATGACCTTCCCGATTTGCATTTTACAAGCATTTCATTTCCCTGTGGAACTAACTGCACATAATAACTCCAGAAACAACAAATCTGATTTCAAAAAGTAAATACTTAAGGCAAATAAAATTGCTTGATTTCAGTTGGGGAGATATTTACTGAACCTATAGCACCCATGTATTAGATTATCATTTTTGCGACACTCAAAGTACTAGCAACTAGCTGAAGTCCAGCACGGTCATTTATTCTCAAGGTGCACTTTACCTTCAGAGAATCTGTTAATTTTGCAATTTTTAACTTACAGTATTACAAATCTTCAATACTTCAGTATAGACCATCTTTGCAAACTATGCCTGGTTCCTGAACTATAGACAAAAATAAGAAAGAATAAAAGGTTGATAGTGAAAAAATAAATAAATAAACTCCTTCTAGACAGACTTTTCTCTCTGGACATCTAGATTTTATTTTCCAAGGATTGAAAGTTAAATTTTAAAACATTAATTCAGCTGCTGATAAAGAAGCTTTAAAGTATGCTCACTTAAAACAAAGTTTTTACATGCTTGTAAGTTTTAGTAAAATCACAGTGACAGCAGAGATTTTAAGAAAAACACTCCTTATGTTTGAGAGGCTACTCAACATTTTAGGAGCTTGGAGCATGAGACAGTGATGGATGCTGATGGCTTTGGTTCCCAGTTGCACAAAATGCATGTGCCCTGACTTCTTAGAAGGAACAAAGGAGTGGATTTGGGGGAGTGTGATGCTGTGATAGATGAACTGTATTAGCAGAGCAGAAAGCAGCACCCACACCTTCAACCACTGCACAGAAGCACCATTCACCCTTACAAGGGGGAGTGGCATTGGCTCCATCTCTGTCCATCCTCACAGGATGGACGGCATGTCTCCAGGTGACAGAGCACAGCTGTTCTGTGGGCCATGTGTGCTGAAGGAGCCAGTAGCTGCCCCATGCTACAGAACAACTGTCTGCCAAGCCAGCCTCAGGCACTTACAGAGTGGGCAGCTGCACGCTCCCTGTGGCAAGAGTGTCTGCACACCTCTCCCCTGAGTCTAGGAACTGGGGAACAAACACTCTTCAAGGGCTGGCCCCCAAGTGGCTTTCCAGTGGGCAGAATAAACAACCCTGGGTGAAAGGTGATAAACAGTCCTATTATTTTTTAAGTTTCTATTAACTTTGTTACAATATTGCTTCTGTTTTTATGTTTTGGTTATTTGGCCCCATGGCATGTGGAACTCCCCGACCAGGTATTGAACCCACACCCCCTTCACTGGAAGGGGAAGTAAACTTTTCATAATATTGGGGCAAGAATATTCTTCCTTGGAAATACATGCAACCACAAAGGAAAAATCAGACAAACACAGCTACTAATAATTATAAGTGCTTATAAAGTAAAAGTTACCATAAGTCAAATTTAAAGCAAGAGAAAAAGATAAAATATTTTCATGTCATATGTTAGATGAAGAATACACTTTTCCTTACATGCACTCTATTTGTAAGAATGTAACAAATAATCTGATTTAAAAATGGGCAGAGGACCTAAATAAACATTTTTCCGAAGAAGACATACAACTGTCCAACAAGCACATGAAAGATGTTCAATGTCTCTAAGTATTATGGAGTTGTAAGTAAAAGCTGTAATAAGACATCACTTGTTAGGATGATCATTACTGAAAAGACAAGAAATAACAAATGTTGGAGAGGGTCCAGAGAAAAGGGAGCCTTTGTGTACTGTTGGCAGAAATGTAGGTTGGTGCAGCCACTGTGGAACAAAGTTACGGAGATTCCTCAAAAAATTTAGACTAGAACTAACATATAGCCCAGTTATTCCACTTCTGGGTTTTTATCCAGAGAACATGAGAAGACTAATTAGAAAAGACATGCACACCCCTATGTTTGTTGCAGCATTACCAAGCTACAGAAACAACCTACAAATGTCCATCAATAGATGAATTGATAAAGATGTGGTATATGTATTAAATAAAATGTTACTCAGCCATAAAAAGAATGAGACTCAACCATTTGTAACAACATGGATGAAACTTGAAGGATTATGCGAAGTGAAACAAGTCAGATGGAGAAAGATAAATACCATAAAACTTCATTTGTATATGGAATTAAAAAAGAAAAACAAAACCAAACTCATAGATAAGCAATCAGATTAATGGTTGACAGAGGGAAGGAGATTGCTGTTGGTATTGTTGTTCAGTTTCTAATAATCAATATTCTTCTAGGATAAGAATTTTTATTAATTGCCCCAATCTCTGAATTTTTAGTTGCCATGGTATGTATAAATGCACAGAGAGACAATTCATTAGCTTTCAAAAATATAAAGGTCATTAGCAATAACTATAAATAAATGCAATTTAAATATATTCTGTGTAAAGTCTGTATCCCTTTATATTTTCTTTAGAAAGCCTTCATCATAAGCTCCAGCACCAGCTCATCTCTCTAGAAATGTCTCCCTTGCATTCATCTTTTCACACCCTGTCTTTTTCCTGACTTAAAAGTTTCTACCTAGTTTCATTTTATTTCAGAGGTTTGTAAATTATTCTTTTTATGAAACCGAGGTGGATTTAAAAGCAGAATTTTTGAAGTATGGAAAAAGTTTTACCTCTGATAGAAAGGTCAAAGGAATTTTTGCTCATTTATGAACACCAAGCACAGAAGAGTCAAAGCGTTCCTTTAGGATTCCATATGGATGTAAGAGTTGGACTGTGAAGAAGGCTGAGCGCCGAAGAA
Organism: Nanger dama; assembly: GCA_917880005.1. Classification (NCBI taxonomy): domain Eukaryota; kingdom Metazoa; phylum Chordata; class Mammalia; order Artiodactyla; family Bovidae; genus Nanger; species Nanger dama. Next base: position 5,664,346 of record CAKJTW010000075.1, read on the forward strand.
TTGATGCTTTTGAACTGTGGTGTTGGAGAAGACTCTTGAGAGTCCCTTGGACTGCAAGGAGATCCAACCAGTCCATTTTGAAGGAGATCAACCCTGGGTGTCCTTTGGAAGGAATGATGCTAAAGCTGAAACTTCAGTACTTTAGCCACCTCATGAGAAGAGCTGACTCACTGGAAAAGACTCTGATGCTGGGAGGGATTGGGGGCAGAAGGAGAAGGGGATGACTGAGGATGAAATGGCTGGATGGCATCATGGACTCGATGGACGTGATTCTGAGTGAACTCTCAGAGATGGTGATGGCCAGGGAGGCCTGGCGTGCTGCGATTCATGGGGTCGCAAAGAGTCGGACAAGATTGAGCGACTGAACTGAACTGATTTGATGTGCAACAAACAGAAGCAGACCTTGAGAGAGCACCTGACCGTGTTGTGAGAGTCACCTTTGCCCTTTCTGTGGCATCTGATGCACTCAGAAGACTGGACAAACATTAGCACTTCCTTTCTAATTCACTGGCTATTGACTCAATACAGTCCATCCGCTCTCAAATAATGCTCCTGTCTCTCAGTCGTGTCCAACTCTTTGCCACCCTATGAACTATAGCCCACCAGGCTCCTCCGTCCCTGGGATTCTCTAGGCAAGAATACTGGAGTGGGTTGCCATTTCCTTCTCCCAGAGGAACTTCCTGACCCAGGGATCGAACCCAGGTCTCCAACATTGCAGGCAGACGCTTTAACCTCTGAGCCACCAGGGAAGCCCACCAATTAGAAAATAGAAAAGGGAGCAACAAAGAATTCAAAACTGGCTTTGAGCCATGAAGAAGTATATTTTTAAAACGAATCAGATAAATGTCATCCAAGATACATTAGCTGAGTTTATTCACAGTTTCAGCTCACTTGCTCCCTGTATGGCAGTAGGTTTTGGTGACTTTGCTTGGGCTGATTCCTGTGAGATCTCCAGACTGGTGGGGATAAGCAACCACAGGCAGAAATGAGAAACAGAGGGAAAGATGTGTAGCCAGAAACATAACTATGTCCTACATTTCCTTTTAAGAAGATGCCAGTGTGCCAAAGCTCGGGGGTAGAGGGATTTCAAACAGGGGAGAGAAGGAAGAGCCTTTGCAACAGCTATTGGCATGTGAAACAACCAGAGAGAGAGACTCAGAAAGAGAACATTTTAGAGATCATACATCTATTCTCTAGCCTTTCAGCAGCCTCTAGAGAGGAGATTGTCACAAAGCGTGGACTTATCTGGATAAGTGATTTTTGTTCAGTTCAGTTTAGTTCAGTCGCTCAGTTGTGTCTGACTCTTTGCAACCCCATGAACCACAGCACACCAGGCCTCCCTGTCCATCACCAACTCCCAGAGTCCACCCAAACCCATGTCCAATGTGTCTGTGATGCATGACCTTCTAAGCTCACTGACTTTCCTTTGGCTCTGCCCATTCTGTGGATGAGACCATCAAGGCATTTTTTTTAAAAATTTCATCATGGTGGAGTTTTTTAATTTCGAGCATTTTCTTTTGATTCTTTCTTTGAGTTTTCACCTCTCTGTGTATGTTATACATTTATTCCTGTATATTACTTATCTCTAGTGGCTTCTGGTCCTGTCCATGACCCTCAGGGCTCACCTGTTCAGCCTAATCTAAGGTCACAGTCTACCATGGGGCCTCAGGATTCTGACGACTGCAAAAAGTCACAGATTATTCATTTCTTAAGAACTTTATGTAACAAGAATAGGAGTGATGAGCATCCAAGGTTGTTGGAGACAAGCCCAGAAGTTCCACATATAGTATATAAAACAGACACTACACACAAAGAAATTTCCAAGTGAGCAATCAGTAAGTACTATCAATCTACTACCTTCACTAAATTTCTCCTAACCTACTTTTCTTTTACACTGACTTCTCAGATTAAAAGAAATCCCTTTTTTAAATTGTGACAATGACTTTGGAAGTAATCCATTTCATGAACAAAATGTGCACTAAATTAAATTGTATAAACTGCAAATTTTAGTAGGTGAAACAAGAAAATGAACAAAGTTAGACTAGTCAGGGATAAGTTTCATGGGGCAGAGTGGCAGGACAGAGCCAGAATAAAAAATTGGGTGGAACTTAGTAAAGGAATGAATGCTATATCAGGTGAAGGGAATAAGAATGTAGAAAAGCTCTCAAGTAGGAATTGTGTGACATTTCATAGGATGGAAAGATTTGTTATGACTGATATGGTACATATGAACTCATAGGTTTAGGTTAAAGATCAAGGGAAAAGTTGTCGTGATGTAAGTAAAACTATGTTATCACTTTCATTTGTCTTTTAATTAAAGAATTAGCAATTTAAATGTTATTCCAAGGACAATAAGCATAAAATGATATTAGGTTAGTCTAGGCAAGCATTTGAAAGCTATCCTCATAGACACTTTGCCAGTTCAAGGTAACAATTATTACTGTCCACAATGGCAAAAGCCAGTTAATGTAATCATTAAATTCTCTTTTTATGATGCTATTTAGAATAATTATTTAAAACCCAAAGTCTTAATTTTAGCTAGTAGTAGAAGAAGCTAAGAAAGGTCTGGTGTATAACGCTGATTGGTTTCCCTGTTTGGACAACACAGTAAAGCAGTTTCTTATTTCTAGTCTTCCGCAGACAGTCAGCTGGGACATCTAGGTCACTGGGACCCATGTTACGTCCCTGGATGTCCCATCTCATCCTCTGTGATTTTTGCAAGTGAGTTTCACCCTCACCATTTTCTTCATTTCTTCAGGTGAATATGACTAACCAACAAGAGTCTCTTAATGCCTAAGAATTTTCAGAATAAATGTCAGAGTCGTAAAATAACATTACCAGTAATCCAAGGCAATGCTCATTCCAATCCTGCATGATCATCCCGTATTATAGTCAGGGAACTGAAAAATCGGCCCATTATTCCATAACTGAATTCCTTACATCCCCTCCTTTTAAATTATACCTGTTTGAAGCTCTCACTTAAAATATATTTTGTGTCAATGCTCGGTATTTTTCAGAGTGCCTTAAGAATTTTAAAGGGAAAGATTATTTCTAAAATATCTTTATCTAAATTATTTTTAAACATGCAATGGTTTAGGTAGCCACTAAATTAGATGTATCAGGTCAAGAACACATGTTAAAAGAAATAAATTCATTTGTAATTTTTTTTTCTGAGTTCTGCAGTTTCAAAGTATAGCATGTGATTAAACAGAGTTACAGAAATTTCTCAAACATACATATAACCCTGAGAACATCTAGCCTGAAAGCAAATAGTCTGGCTTCAAATTACCAATCCCAATTTCAAAGACAGTGCTAGATGGAATTTGCTAATTGTATTTCACAAGTATGAACATAATCTAATATTTATTTCTGTTATGTATGCTGTCCACTCCACATTTTATATGTTCACGAGTGACAGGCGAGAAACTGACTTGTATGTAAATTCAAAAGATGATACTAATACTATCCATATTCAAATTTGGAATGTCAAATGCACAATAAATCTCCATTTATGAGAATAATGCACATAGACAAACATCGCAGGCTGATAATTTGGGTTTTAATCATTTTTACTTCATTTACAATGTTAGTGACTAATCAGAACCACTGTCTTGCTCTTTTGTACTGTACGTATATATTTCACTCACTCACTGTCAGTTTTCCGGGGCCTGTGTCACTCAGCCATGTCAGACTCTTTGCAACCCCATGGACTGTAGCCTGCCAGGTTCCTCTGTCCATGGAATTCTCCAGGCAGGAATGCTAGAGTAGGTTGCCATTCTCTCCTCCAGGGGATCTTCCCATCCCAGGGTTAGAACCCAGGCCTCCCACGTTGCAGGTGAATTCTTTCCCGTCTGAGTCACTCACCTAGTTAATACTTCCACTTTTTTGAATGGTGCCATATCAAAAGATAAAGGTAAATATTTTATAATGTCTATACTTATAAAATACTAAAGAAGCAATATCTGTCTTAGAAAAGTCTATGTTTAGTAACCAAAACACTCAGCTTTAGGGTGATCAGACCACTTAAAATCATTCATATGTATTCTTTATTCTTCTTGAGTAAATTGAACTGCTGAGGTCATGGACAGGTTCATGAAACCCACATCCACTACCTCATGCTCTTAGAGAAACTTCACTGTGTTTGTTGTCTAAGCAGCAGCTGCAGTCCCATCTGTAAAGAGACCTTGACCCTCCTCTTAGGGGCACTTGAGGGATGGGGGGTTACCTCAGCCCAGCTCCTCTTTGTCCATCCCCTCAAGTGTCAAGGGGCACCAAAGCAAAAAACCTTGTGTTCCATCTCACTTAATTTTTCCCTGACATGCAGAGGTAACAAGGTCAATTTTATCCCAATAAAATTGAATATGGCTTTGACTAGTGACCTAGGAGGCTGTGGTCTTACTTCCCTCCCTGGATGGAGCCAGCCCCACCCCCTTATCCTCAGGGTGAAAGTGAAAGTCACTCACTCATGTCTGACTCTTTGCAATCCCGTGGACTATAGAGTCCATGGAATTCTCCAGGCCAGAATACTGGAGTGGGTAACCTTTCTCTTCTCCAGGGGATCTTCCCAACCCAGGGATAAAACTCAGGTCTCCCACACTGCAGGCAGATTCTTTACCACCTGAGCTACAAGAGAAGTCTTATCCTCAGGGTAGTAGTCATGTTTGATGACAATCATTGTCTTAGTTTAAAATTCCTGACTATTTAAAGTCTTTGAAACTTTTAGAAAATAAATTAAGACTTCTCTGGCATTCGTCATGCTCAGGCCATGATCAAAACTCTGAGCTTTTACCAGAGTTTTCATCTTTCAGTCTTGTCTCAAAAAAACCTTTATATTATTCTTGATCATTTTAGCTCCCTTTCTTTGACTTGCTAGAAATACATAAAAAGATTATTCAAATCTCATACATCCTAGGCTTCATACAGAAAATAAAATTCCTCCCTGGCCTGTAATAATGTCTTAATTGATCTCCCTGTGTGTTTGGGTCTGGCTGGCTGCACCAGCAAAATGAGTTAATATATTAAGACTTTGGGAAGAAGTCATTTAATGACATTTATCATATTCAATTACAACTTAAAATTAGATGCCTTTTCATTTTTATATCCACAGCTCCAGATAAAAGTAGAATCTTATTCACATGTTTTAATTATCCATTATATAATGGCTTATTTCTTAATTATAAACAGAGCTTAAATGTAAGATTTTCTTTGTAAATTGAGTATATGACTGAGAAGTAACATGTTTCTAGTAATAATGACCTACATGTTATATAATTATTTTTGTTTATTCTAAACTTTTAATTTCCTATCCTTTAAGCTTCATAAAAAACTGCATAGTAGGGACAGTGGTTGTGTGAATTTTTCATTTATCCTTTATATATAGTTCTTCACTTATTCATTTTGACTGGGTAATGAAAAACTTCATTCCTTCCATAAGAAAGGAGGAAGACTGACTATTACCTTTGCACATTTCACGGAAGTTTTATTAAAAAAAAATCATTCTTTGTGTTCCTTTTTGCTGGGTGGGGCCTGTACTGCCAAACTCAGGGTTTTTAACTCCTTCTTCTGATACCCAGAGAGAGAATACAAGGGAGCAAAACAAACACTCTCGAGTCTCCTTGCTCTCTCGGTAAAATCAGATGTACACACCCAACCCTCAGGCCCCTCTTCCCTCTGCAGAACAATTCTTCCTGCTCTATATAATATATCCCCCAACTTTATACTCTAAGATAACATGCTATTCAGCCTACACAAGTTCTCTCCCTTAGCAGAGAACAGAATTTCATATAATAAGGTAAACAGTCAAGGTGATACATCAAGCGATATATGAAAGCACACATCAGTCAGTTTGTTTTCATATGTGTCATTAGAAAGCCAAATCCAGGGCTGGGATTAGCTGGAAAAGCTCGGAAAACTTTTCTCCAGAGTGACTGAGCTTGAGATCTTGTTCAGGAAAAGCAGTCTGAGAAATACTACGCCCCTTCTGAGCCACCAAGGTCCCCACTTTGTGCTGTTTAGTTATACAGTTCACTCGATGGACTCTTAATTTCACACACTCTAGAACGAGGTTATCTTCTACTACACTAGACCTTCAAGGAGTTCTTACAGATTTAAAATCTTCATAAAATTTCCATGTATCTAGCAAACCAAATATCCCTATTTCTGGGAATAAGGCAGATTTGTCCTTGTCTTGTCCTTATTATGGATGGAGAAGAGTGGAGTCGTCTCCTTGGTACTGACACATTCTACCGAGTGATGTTTAATAGGGCGACATGCAGTCTGTCTTCTGCTCGCTGGAGTAATCCCAATTATTTTACTTTTCCCTTGGGTTTTACAAGAGTCATACATGCATATCTCATTTCTCTAATTCATAAGTCACTTTAATTCTTTTCTTTTAGATCATTTCTTCCAATTTTCTTTTTAAAAGGTGTAACAGTGTAACCAATAAAACTGGATTAGGATGGTAATAAAAACTGGAAATGATAAGCTGAAGGATGGAGGCATCTAGGACATGAAATCCTCTGCCTCGCTGGATAATCTCACTACCATCAAGTTCTTCACTCACTGTGTCATTATTGTTTTCAAGTGTTTGGGTGCAAAGCATGCCACAAAGCAACAAAAGTAGGGAGGTAAGTGGACGTATACTCATCAAACTGCGCAGCACTGAGGTTCATTTAGTTAGTTACAGCGAATAACATGAAATCACTGTATAACATATATACACTGTAGCTTTTCTGCTTAAATCTTTTAACAAGCAAGAGTATAATTATACAGTCTTTACAGGATCATCTAGCAGTAAGATCGCATTGTTTTCAGGCTGTCACACTAATTAGACCATGTGTCACTTGGCTGAGTGTAGGAAACATTTCTGTATGCCTATGAGATTGTTTACAATATCTTGCTTATTTTTGTATGTGAATAAAATAATTTTTGAATGAATTTAAAATAAACCAAAGTATGTTTATTGCAACTGAATATCTTTTTATTTCATCCATATATTTGCCCTCTATGAACATTCACAGCTACACATTAGTTATTTATGTTGTGCATAAATATTTATAAACAAAGTATTATTTATATATATATATACAACATGTGTATAAATGTGTACGTGCATAAATATTCTATAAACAAAGTATTTATATATATATATATACAACATGTGTATAAATGTGTACGTGTATTGTGTTCATCATTTATATATATATAGACATTTATATGTATGATTTAAAGCTAAATAATTTCATGAGATTTCAGTTGGGATAATCATTTTATAAATATTGATTAATATATTCTAAAGGAAAACATCTTTGTCCTACTACCAAACATAATTATTACTTTACTTTTCACAGCCAAAGGTAATTAGTACTCGGTTTTGGATGAGTTAGAAAGGAAAAATAAAAAACGTGTTCCATGTGAGAATGCTTCTCAAAGATCCTAACAACCATTAAAAATTATTGGGGGACTAAAGAGCTTTTTTCCTAATGTGGGTTATATGTATCACTATTTCTCATAGAAGTTAAAAATAAAACTATTTAAATGTTATAAGTTAATTCAGTGAAAATAGCAGTAGTGAACTTATTGCATAATGTAAATAACTCACATATTTGAAATACTTTAATCTTATATTTTTTATAAAATATGTCAAGAATAAAATATATGAACAAAATCTTTGAAGATAAAACTGTTTTCAAAACAGTGAGCTGAATTGTGGCCTTGGTTAGATTTATCAATACTTAACTTGCAGCATAAAGAATGAAGTTGGGTTCTGAATTCACTCTCTGAACTTATGTTGTTTGGATTGAAATATATAATGGCAATCCTTACCTCACATAGATAAACAGTTTGCAGAGAGAGGCTTACTTCACTAGTATTTTTAGACAATTGTGGCCCTTCTTCTTGAATACTACCTATTCAACAGCTCAACACCTGGGCTTCCTAGGTGGTGCTTGCCTGTAAGAGATGTGGGTTCCATCCCTGGATCAGGAAGATCCCCTGGAGGAGGGATGGCAACCCACTCCAGTATTCTTGCCTGGAGAGTCCCATGGACAGGGAAGCCGGGTGGGCTACAGTCCATGAGGTTGCAAAGAGTCAGACACAACTGTGTGACTAACACACACCCACAGCTGTAAGAAATGATCATATAGTGTGGTTTTCAGCCACCAGCTTTATGGGCTTCCCAGGTGGCACTAGTGATAAAGAAGCCATCTGCCAATGAAGGAGACATAAGAGATGTGGGTTCAATCCCTGATTTGGGAAGAGCCCCTGGAAAGGGCACGGCAACTCACTCTTGCCTGGAGAATCCCATGGACAGAGGAGCCTGGTGGGCTACAGTCCACGGGGTCACAGAGAGTCAGACATGACTGAGTGACTGAGCACATAGAACTAGACACTCCTAAGATCTGAGCAACGAGGGGTTTTAGGTATCAGACACCTTGCATTTCGGCACCATGCATTTTACTAACAGCGGGTTTACTGGTGATGAGATCAAGGTTCAGTGACCTTCTCTTCCTGGAATCTGTCGAAGGCAGAACCACATCTAACACCCACTTCAGGTTTGGGAGTTCACACCTTCCTGTGTTACTGAAGTGACAATGGTTGTTTTCCCACCATGAGCTTTAGCTATACTTTCACCCGTCGTTATGGAAAACCCAGTTATGCTGACTTGAGTGGTTTTATTTTTCTCACACAAGGAAGAACCTGAAGATGTGCATGGAGTCAGCAGTCTCAGGGCCCATGACACCAGCAGGCGTCTCCCTGCTGCTGCTGGTATTTCCCTCTTGGTCACAGGATGATTTGCAGGCAGCTGTCACACGCCCTTTATGGCAGGGTTAATGAGGAAAATGGTCCAACACTAAAAGTTTCTGTTTGTGTCTCACAGAGAACTGGACTGGGAGGGCACAGGGGGCAGTCGTAACTTCTAGCACCTGGGACAGTCAGGGAAGAAGGGGTGGATTTGGTGTGGCAGGACCAACCTGGCGAATCTCTTTTTGGCAACACTTCTGTCTTTTCCTATAGACCATTTGCATCAGGGAACTTGGCCCCTTTCCTATCCCTTGGGTGTGCTTGGTGGTCTAAGGGCATTTCTCCCCCATCCAAGTTCCATAACTCAGGAAAACCACTCCCCACATGGTGATCCATTTGTGATAAGGATTAGAATCAGCATAGGTGTTTGACCCAATTTCAGTCAATAAATTCCAAGCAAGATTTCATATTAGTAGAAGTTCCCTCTGCTTTGAGGAATAATCTCCCATAAAAGGCGGTCTCTGTTCCTCTGCGTGTATCCAGATGCATCAATCCAGGACTTGTCACAGCCTGAGACTAAAACTACTTTTGGAGCAGGGCAGAGAGAGGGCATGGCATGAGAAATGGGGCGGGGGCATTGTAAATCTGGCCTCTTCTTAGTCCTGCACTTAAGAGTTCATCAGGTTCATGAGCCAATACATCATTTTTATGTCCTAAGTCATTTTGGATTTTCTATGGCTTGTAGCTTAACATAACCATCTGATAAATTGACTGGTGCAAGTAGGAACTAACATGGGTATGAATAATTCAAGTTTCTGTTCAGTCTAAAAATATTTGCTGAGAACCTATCATATTAAGTGCTATACAGGTGGTAGAAAGATCAAAAGAAACTCATATTTTTCTAAGATTTTACTGTGGTCTGTACACAAAAGTATGAATTAATTATTAAATTTAAAAAATTGGGGTTGGCCAAAAAGTTCCTTCAGTTTTTAAGTAAAAACAAAACACATTTTTCACTTTTACCAAGAACTTTATTGAACAACATATTCACTGTTTTGTTCCCCTACCTTCTGCCATTTTTCAGGCAACTTCCTACTTCCATCTTCCCAAAATGTTTTATCTTATTGAGCAAAGAACTGCTCCAGTTGCCTTTCACAGTCTTCCAGGGAACTAAAATTGTTTCTGTTAAGAGAATATGGTAAAGACAGAAATACATGGAAATCTGAAGGTGCATTCTCTGGTAAATATGGTGAATGAATCAGAAGTTCCCAGCCAAGCTGTAACAGTTGTTGCCTGGTCATCAAATAAACATGCAGTCTTGCATTATCCTGATGGAAGACTGTATGTTTTCTCATATCACTTTCTTCAGATGAAGACCAGCCTTTGGTGTGGTTGGTGGTGGTTCATTTCACTTGCAGAAATACAATCAAAAGGGGGCTTTTTTTTTTTTTTAACCTATGTGGAACCTAAACATCAAGGCCATCAACTTGTACAAATGATTTTCAATGAGTGATCTGGATAGTTTGATTCCTCTTCCATGAGGTATAACATTGATTGTTCTCAATTAATGTCTCAATTTGATTGTTGTCAACTTCAGCTAAGGTCTTCTCTGGTAGCTCAACTGTACAAGATCTGCCTGCCAATGCAGGAGACATGGGTTTGATCCCTAGGTCAGGGAAGATCCTCTGGAGAAGGATATGGCAACCCACTCCACTATTCTTGCCTGAAAAATCCCATGACAGAGGAGCCTGGTGGGCTACAGTCCATGGGGTCACAAAGAGTCAGAGATAACTGAGTGACTAAACAATAACAACAGCAACAACTTCAACTGGCATACCCGACCATGGAGAAACTTCCAGTGAAAAATCTGCAGAACAAAATATCACAAACCACTTTTGACATGTTCAATCAGTCACAGCACCTTCTCCACACACTGCACAAATCATTTTTCCTTTTTGCATTTCAATTATGTTTGTACCTTTCTTGAAATAATATAACATAAGTGCTTAAAATGTTGCTGTTCTCCTTCCATTTTCAATATTAAAATGGCTACACAAAAATTCACCAATTTTGATTTTTTTTTAATGCATGCTAATATGACAGCTGTCACAATTTAATGTAACAAAATTGTTTGAATAAAGTTAAAGACAACCAAGTGCTACTAGAGCCATCTTATGGAAAAAACTGAACAAGTAATACTGGATGAGCTGTCTTAGGGTCAAAGTTTTCATGCTGAAGCAGAACTTGTATATGAGTCTAATGTCTGGGTCCGATTTCATCACTTATAGTTGGATGCATGTTTAGATACGGAAAACTTAACATAAGCAAAAGCATGGGCTTGTAACACAAAGGAGCATATTTATGGAGTAGTCACTGTTTTGTTTTCAGGTGTTTAGAACACATGAGAGGTGAGCTTAGAATTTATAGCTAAAACATAAAGCTCCAATCATATTGTGAATGCTGGTCTGAGGATTACAAAGAGGATTCTGTAGGTCATGAGGAGGCCTCCTCAAAAGGTTTTTGAACAAGGGAGTGATGCATTCAGTCTTGATTTTAAACTGTTTTTATGACAATAAGGTAAAAGGAGGCTGCTGCTGCTGCTGCTGCTGTCGCTTCAGTAGTGTCCAACTCTGTGCAACCCCATAGACGGCAGCCCACCAGGCTCCCCCGTCCCTGGGATTTTCCAGGCAAGAACACTGGAGTGGGTAAAGGAGGCAGGGGAAGACAAATCAGCTTTTCATCGCACTATTTCTGACAATCAGTAAGGAAAGTCTGGCTTTCTGTAGCTGTTACTGAAATAAAATTAAGGTAATTATTGGGAAACTAGCTTGATTTTTGACCCAATATGCTGTCTACTGTTTCACACAGTCGCAAAGATAATACTCAAAGTAAGGGGCCTGCCAAGATGCGAGGGCACCACTGTCTCAGCATTTTATGGCGGCATTTTTTACTGCAAGTAATTCAATAGATTCTGACTAATGTCAGAAGGGTTTACCGCATGGACATCTGAGTATCTCAGAGAATCAAATAAATATACTTTAGCAATGACAGGACAACTTTGGATGGTGAGCAACAGCTAGTGTACAGCCACCTAGGACACACCACCTCCCTCTTATATTTCTAGTCACCCTCTTCTCCACATTCAGGTATTTTGTAGAGTAAAATTGACCTCCCTCACTTGATTCCACAGCCCTGTTGGAAAACTGGCTGAAGGTTACTGGGCATGAGTGAGTTCATTCAAAGATCCCTTGTCTAAATAACAGAGCCAGGAGAAACTGAAAATAGTCCAACGAAATAGCACATCTGTCACTGAAGAAAACCAGCTAGGTACCTACCAAATGCACTGTGGTCTCAACACACAGTTAAGCCCAAGACAACAGACAGTATTCAAATGTTCTTGTTGCAAGAAAGGTGCAAAGCAGATCAATCAAAAATGGGATCTAACATAACCTTTCCAAAGACAAAGATACAGTTCTTCCAAAAGAAAATCTAATTCTTCTTTTGAATTCTCTCCTTGTGTATAAATAGGATGGTTTAAACATAAGCTTAAATACTAACATCAATCACCATGTCATTCCCTAATTTTCAAAACTGGAATTGTTTAGCATGAGCTTTAGAATAATGTGGATTTAGTCATTTTTGAAATAGCCAGAGACCAAGAAGCATTATGAATATATGTAACATGAGTCAGAAAATTTTATTAGTACAGCCGCAGAATTTTAAAGATGTGGGATTGGAAGGCACTTCAGAATTTCAATTTCATTTCAGTGTTATATTCATATAACACACTGATACCGAATCTTCAGGTTTTGGCAAGAAGCACTAAAAAAGAAATTAAAGGAGCTCTTGATCCGGTGACCATGAGGGACCCTGAAAAGCACTTAAATTTACTCACACATTTTGAGGATTTGTAGCACCAAGAATATTTAGAATTATGTTAGTGAAATCATGATTTTCAATTAAAACAGTTAAGAGTGTCAATCCACATAATAGTTTTAGGGACTGGATCATGTTCCCTGCAGAAAAAAACCATGTTTGTTAGTCATCTTCGTTGGAACAACAAACAATCCCAGAACATCAGTGTCTTCGAACACATTATTTCTCATTTTTCTCTTTCCAAGACACAAAAGAGTAGAAGCTTTCTGGGACTTGATTTTCTTGCAGCACATGTGAGAGAGAGATGGGAAGAAATACCCACTGCCTCTTCAAGCCTCCGAGCAGAAATGGACCCTTTATCTGCACTAAGTTGCATAAAAAACCTCAGCGTCCTCCGGGGAAAAACACTGCTTCCCAGAGGCACTGAGAAGGCCTGGGCTATAGTCCTGCCACATAATCCTTTTTCAGCCAGGGCTGCAGGATCTTAGGGGCTCTGTGGGTCTCTTCCACAATGATGCCTTCAGATCAGACTCCAAATTCCCTGACCACATGGTCAAGCTCCTCCAGGGGCATGGACTGACCGTATTCTCCAATCTTCTCCTGTGTCTCTTAATCTGAGTGCATGTGCTGTCCTGCCAACACTACCCTGCAAAGTGCCCTTTTCACTGCTGTTCACACCATTTCCTCTGCACAGTGCAGCCTAATGCTAAAGCCACCAACCTCTGAAAAACACCCCCAAATCCTTCCACATGTGTAGAGTCTCTCTGGGCTTTGAACTTGCAGACAACTCACCTCTCCTACCGTGGTTATCGTGTTCTTCCTCCTCATGTAGGTATCTGCATATTACTTCCCCTCTGTACTTGATAGAAAGGAAGGAAGAAAGAAAAAGAAGGAGAAAGGAGGGAGGGAGGAAGAATAAGCCAACACTAATGCCCACTTAAGAGTCTGAAAAATGAGAGGACACGATTATTCAAAAGTATACATCTTGTTCCTCACAGTTTTCATAACATTTCACTGCCAGGTGACAGCAGCAAGGTGATGGCTGTTTTATTCCAAAAGGCACATACAGTCTGGAACACATGAGAAGGGAGAACGCAGCAGCAGATGAAATGTGGAGACCAAGCTGGACCTCTCAGTACACTGAATACATTTGATTTTTTTCAAAGCAACATTAAGGGGTTTTAAATACCTGTGTCTTGTACAGATGCACAATCGTATACAAGCAGCTCTAACTTGATTGCCTGAGATCTGCCTGGGATGTTATTACCACAGCAAGTCCTATTTGGGAGCAATAAGTAATTACCATGGCAACATAGTCCTTGCACGGTGGCTGCAATGACGATGAAAGTAAGTGCAAGAGTACCAGAATTTTTGGCATTATATTAATAATATATATATATAATCATGGAAGGGAAGGATGCTTTTACAAAATCAAATTACTTTTTCTTATTGCAAGGACCTCATCATTAGTGCAGCCATCTTTCACTCAGGCAGCAGGCATGCAAGAACATTTAGCCAGCTTATGTCAGGACACACACACCCCCACATTTGTTCCTGAAGGGCTTCCAAACTATAAATGTTCTTACTTGATAGTTAAGGAAACTAACACACTACTTGAAAATTTCATAAATAACAGGAAATGCCTCTGTGAACTGAATCCACATTGAAAATGATAAAGATAAACATCGGCTTTGGAAACACGAAGCAGCATTAAGGTATCTAATCAGTAAAGCTGCTAGTAAATGGGAACCAGGGCACAGAATCAGGGTCCCACATTCAAGCTAAAATTGGCAGGTTATCAATCTACCAAAATTCCCAATGATGTTGTAATGTTTCACAATTTAAAATGTGCTTGCCTAAATTTATAGAATGGTGTGTTTATGAAACACTTTAATACTTCGGTGAAAGGGAGAAAGACTAGAAACAATTGTTTTTAACAAGCAGTGAGAATAGAACTAACATGATCCAATGATCTCACATGTAGCTGGAGAAAACGTATCACATGTATCTGGGCATGTATCTGGAGAAAACCATAATTCAAAAGTATTCATGCACCCCAGGGTTCCCTGCAGCACTATTTACAATAGCCAAAACGTGGAAGCAACCCAAGTGCCCATCAGCAGATGACTGGATAAAGAAGATATGATGTATGCACACACATACACGTACACTAACAAGAAAAATGAAATCATTTATTTAGTATTTTTTCATTGAATAATTATATGAAATACAGAAATAATACTAAAACATCCATTAAGGTATCATAGCAGTCATGGGCTATGGTGCATACCTTGTAAGGAACTGATGTGTTATAGCGTTAAAAATGATCTGTGTCTTCATTAATTTTACCAGCTCAGCGATCTTCTAGGAAAACATACAACTTTAAGAGTGCATATTCAATTTTACATGCTAAGAAAATATTTCCTTTCAAAAAATATCCTCAAGAAATATCTTGAAAAACACCCTGCAATATAAGGATTTACAAATAGTAATTAGTAACGTACTTGAGTATTATGAGAAGTGATTCTATTAGTTATACAAATTTCCATCAAGAAGTGGCAACAAATGAGTTTAATATTCAAATGAGAATATTTTATAGCACAAAAAGTAATTTTAATTATGCAATCTACTAAATATTTAAGCATATTCAGGCAGTAAATCTCTGAACCCAGGGAGAAAAACATTCTGTCTAGATATTTTTCTTCTGTAGAACAAATTAAACACATGTGCTTTTGTAATTTTGTAAAAAAATATTAAAATTAATGAATTTTTAAAAGGACATTCACAGTCAAAATTCTTAAGCTCTTTCTCTTCCAGGAATAGAATTATATTAATCATTATGCACATTCAAGTAAAAAATGTCTACTTCTGTAAAGAGAGTGCAGTGACTGATTTGAGAGGTCCCACCTATATTCTTGTACTGAGAAAAAGACATTTTACTTATTATTTCATAAAACAACTTTTAAAAGACTGAAACCGGTTGTATCCTAGCAACAATAGTGCATTTAGTCAGAGAGAAGAAAATAATTTTTCTATGTAATCTTCTAGGAATGGCAGATAGAGGGCAGAGGAAATGACTAGAAGTGTCATATAATGTTCTTTTGAGAAATGTTGAAGTAGATTAAATTTATTTCAACATAAAATGTGAGACAATATATTGAGCAGAGTTGTTTTAATTATCTCATTTTTCTTATCTTTTCTCATCTTTTAATCCCCAATTATTAGCAATTCGAACAGCAGCAGGACGTATTTTAGCAATTTTAATCCAAAAAACTACTTAAGTTGCTTTCATTTGAGTTACATAAAATTTGAGTATTCAGATATCATTCACTTTATTAACTTAACACAGTCTTAAACAAACATAACTACAGTAAGAGGAAGCTAAATTGATTCCAAAATACATCAAATATTTAAGGATAAGGAATAAGTAAAGTGTTAAAAAAAAGTATGTTATTTTTTATATGCTACACATAGAGAATGTAGGAACTGCATAGAAGCATGAAGACTGCTTCACCCAATATTTTTGCTTCATGGGTCAGAAATCCAAGCTACATAGATGGTAAATCAAGTTCTCTGAAATATTCTACACTGAATAAAAGGTTCAAGTCCAGTGGTGTATTATCGCTAATACACTTCGTCTCAGTCACCTGTCTTTACCTTACATAAGACATTATCATCAGCATGAAGGTAGAAACAGTACGTGAGGCGCACGAGTCAGCGGCTCTCACGCGGGGCTGTGATCACGGGTTCTTACACAGCACCAGACTGCACTTTAAGAGAATTTTCCCTTTTAAAACGGCTTCCCTGGTGGTTCAGCGGTAAAGAATCTGCCTGCAGTGCAGGAGACTTGGGTTTGATCCCTAGATCGGGAAGATCCCTGGGAGAAGGAGAAGGAAACTCATTCCAGTATTCTTGCCTGGAAAATCCCATAGACAGAGGGGCCTGGCAGGCCACAGTTCATAGGGTCACAGAGTCAAACATGATTGAGAGACTAAACAACAGCAACAACCTCAATTACATTACTTGGCACAAGCCCATGAGGGAAGTGTGAACATGTTGTTAACAGTTGGAAAATGACTAAGAGAAACCCAGGAGGAGAGTGAACATGCCAGACCCAGGTTCAAAACTGTATTTTCTCTCTGTATAATAAATAGTTGCATTATTTTATCAAGTTTCTTAATAGTCTCACTTTTATTATTTAAAGGACAAGGAAGTTTCTTACAAATTAGGCTCTGTTAAAAGAAAATGAGAAGTAAATTCCTCTGAGGAAAAATATAAATGATAAATGTTTATCTGAAGGCTGGAAAAATAAAATACTTGGGATTCCTAATATATTGATAACCCTTTGCACAAAATGTATTTGCCTTTAAAATATATATAACCCTCAGTAATGAAAGTTCCTGTGTAAACCGTGTCTGTGTTCTAGCAGTTTTGACTGAGAGAAATTCTTCTAGCTCACATAAAATTCCCTTACTATGTTTTAAACTGTCAGAACTATAATTTATGATATTTCTTTAGGAGGAAATCTCTATTGGTAGAATTTGTTATAAAACAAAACAAAGCAAAAACTTGTGCTTATATGTTACACCAAAAGGAAGATTGTGGGTAATTCAGTTTGGTTGTAGCAAGTCTTTCTAGAACCTTGGTTAGATCTGCTAATCGCAGAAAGGCCTGGATGAGGACAGGTCCAGAGCCGCCCTACCTTGGTGAGGAGCCTGAGGGTGTCTGGCTGGGCTGGTTCAGGGGAGGAGACAGAGAGAAGACCAAAACCAGAAATGAGCAGAATGGTAATGTTGGATGAAGGTGATGGTAGTCCTCTCTTCTTTTATTTAAATTTTTGATAAATTATTAAACAGGGTTTTTGGTGTAAGTTTTCATTTTAAAGAATATTACTTTAAGATACCATTTAAAATACCATTTACCATTTAAAATACCATTTGCGGATGACATGATCCTCTATATAGAAAATCCTAAAGACTCGACCAGAAAACTACTAGAGCTAATCAACGAATATAGTAAAGTTGCAGGATATAAAATCAACACTCAGAAATCCCTTGCATTCCTATACACTAATAATGAGAAAGTAGAAAAAGAAGTCAAGGAAACAATCCCATTCACCATTGCAACGAAAAGAATAAAATACTTAGGAATAAACCTACCTAAAGAAACTAAAGACCTATATATCGAAAACTATAAAACACTGATGAAAGAAATCAAAAGGACACTAATAGATGGAGAAATATACCATGCTCATGGGTTGGAAAAATCAATATAGTGAAAATGAGTATACTACCCAAAGCAATCTACAGATTCAATGCAATTCCTATCAAGTTACCAGCAGTATTTTTCACAGAACTAGATCAAATAATCTCAAGATTTATATAGAAATACAAAAAACCTCGAATAGCCAAAGCAATCTTGAGAAAGAAGAATGGAACTGGAGGAATCAACTTTCCTGACTTCAGGCTCTACTACAAAGCCACAGTCATTAAAACAGTATGGTACTGGCACAAAGACAGAAATATAGATCAATGGAACAAAATAGAAAGCCCTGAGATAAACCCACACACCTATGGACACCTTATCTTTGACAAAGGAGGCAAGAATATACAATGGAGTAAAGACAGTCTCTTTAACAGGTGGTGCTGGGAAAACTGGTCAACCATTTGTAAAAGAATGAAACTAAATCTCTTTCTAACACCATACACAAAAATAAACTCAAAATGGATTAAAGATCTAAATGTAAGACCAGAAACTATAAAACTCCTAGAGGAAAACATAGGCAAAACACTCTCCGACATAAATCACAGCAGGATCCTCTATGATCCACCTCCCAATATACTGGAAATAAAAGCAAAAATAAACAAATGGGATCTAATTAAAATTAAAAGCTTCTGCACAACAAAGGAAACTATAAGCAAGGTGAAAAGACAGCCTTCTGAATGGGAGAAAACAATAGCAAATGAAACAACTGACAAACAACTAATCTCAAAGATATACAAGCAACTTATGCAGCTCAACTCCAGAAAAATAAACGAACCAATAAAAAAATGGGCCAAAGAACTAAATAGGCATTTCTCCAATGAAGACATATGGATGGCTAACAAACACATGAAAAGATGCTCAACATCACTTATTATCAGAGAAATGCAAATCAAGACCACAATGAGGTATCATTTCACACCAGTCAGAATGGCTGCGATCCAAAAGTCTACAAGCAATAAATGCTGGAGAGGATGTGGAGAAAAGGGAACCCTCTTACACTGCTGGTGGGAATGCAAACTAGTACAGCCACTATGGAAAACAGTGTGGAGATTCCTTAAAAAATTGCAAATAGATCTGCCTTATGATCCAGCAATCCCACTGCTGGGCATACACACCGAGGAAACCAGAATTGAAAGAGACACATGTACGCCAATGTTCATTTGCAGCACTGTTTATAATAGCCAGGACATGGAAGCAATCTAGATGTCCATCAGCAGATGAATGGATAAGAAAGCTGTGGTACATATACACAATGGAGTACTACTCAGCCCTTAAAAAGAATAAATTCGACTCAGTTCTAATGAGATGGATGAAATTGGAGCCGATTATACAGAGTGAAGTAAGCCAGAAAGAAAAACACCAATACAGTATACTGACACATATATATGGAATTTAGAAGGATAGTAATGAAGACCCTCTATGTGAGACAACAAAAGAGACTCAGAGGTATAGAACGGACTTTTGGACTCTGAGGGAGAGGGAGAGGGTGGGATGATTTGGGAGAATGGCATTGAAACATGTATACTATCTTGTAAGAATGAAGCGCCAGTCTATGTTCAATACAGGATGCAGGATGCATGGGGCTGGTGCACGGATGATTCAGGGAGAGGATGTGGGGTGGGAGGTGGGAGGGGGCTTTGGCATTGGGAGATCGTGGACACCTGTGGCTGATTCATGTCAATGTATGGCAAAACAAATACAGTATTGTGGGGTGGGAGGTGGGAGGGGGCTTCGGCATTGGGAGATTGTGTTCACCTATGGCTGATTCGAAAAAAAAATAAAATAAAATACCATTTACCTTGACTACTGAGGATCTCGGTGATCCATTAAACTGTGTGCTCAACACAGGTGGCAAAGCCATAATATGATAATCCCCTGGAGGTGTGAGGGCCTGGTGTGGGAGGAACACTTGCAGGCAGAAGCCGGGGGTGGGGGTGTCACTGGGGCTGTATTCTGAGGGTGTTTGGTCCATCTGCTGTTGTCTTTGTCCCTTTACTGTTTATAAAAATTCCTGCTGACCACAGATTTTGAAAAATTTGATTATGACTTGATATGCTTTCCTTTATATTTTATTTGCTTCCTCCATATTTATTGTGTTTTGGCTTCACTGAGCTTCTTGGATCTGTGAAGTTTATAGTTTTCATGATATTAGAAAGACAAGACAAAAGCAGAAGAGGGTGGCAGAGGATGAGATGGTCAGATAGCATCGCCAACTCAATGGACATGAACTTGGGCAAACTCTAGGAGATAGTGAAGGACAGGGAGGCCTGGTGTGCTGCAGTCCATGTGTTCACAAACAGTCAGACATGATTTAGCAACTGAAAAACAACATTAGAACATTTCAGGCAATTATATTTAAAATATGTTCACTTCAACTTCATAGACTCCAATTATATGCATGTTATGTTGGTTGAAATTATGCCTCAGGTCAAGAATGCTCTGTTAATTTTTTTCTCTCCATGTTTCAATTTGATCATTTTTATTGCTTTATCTTTCAGTTCACTAATTTCACCTTCTGCATATCTAATCTGATGTGAATACATCCAAAAACATTGTAGTTTCAACTTTAGAAGTTTGATTTTATCTTTTTATAACTTCCATGGTTCTCCTTAAATTTTTTGAACATATGCAATAGAATTCTAATAATTTATCTAATATCTTTGTCTGTTAATTCCTGTCAATTCTGGATAAATTGTGATATGTTTCCTCTTTAGTATAGAACATATTTTGTTAATTTTCCTCCCTTGAAATTATTGATAAAATTCTAGATATTCTGAATTGTGTCTCGTGAGGCTCTGGATATATTATTCAGTTCAGTTCAGTTCAGTCACTCAGTCGTGTCTGACTCTTTGCGATCCCATGAATCACAGCACACCAGGCCTCCCTGTCCATCACCAACTCCCAGAGTTCACTCAGACTCATGTCCATCGAGTCAGTGATGCCTTCCAGCCATCTCATCCTCTGTCGTCCCCCTTCTCCTCCTGTCCTCAATCCCTCCCAGCATCAGAGTCTTTTCCAATGAGTCAATTCTTCTCATGAGGTGGCCAAAGTACTGGAGTTTTCAGCTTTAGCATCATTCCTTCCAAAGAAATCCCAGGGCTGATCTCCTTCAGAATGGACTGGTTGGATCTCCTTGCAGTCCAAAGGACTGTCAAGAGTCTTCTCCAACACCACAGTTCAAACACATCAATTCTTCAGCCCTTGGCCTTCTTCACTATTACTTTTATCAATATTTTTGAGTTTTATTCAAGATACACTTGCATTACTGGTCATTAGTTTGTTCTCTCTTTAAATGAGTTTTTTTTTCCTTACTGATAAACTTAAGACTCAGTACATCAAATAAAACCAATTTCTGGAGAAAAAAAATCAAAATTTATAACAGAATTTAAAAGTTAAAAAGTTAACACTGTTTGGCAAATAGCAAAACTCGAACAGTATATTCCTTTAGTTGAAAAACTCCAGACATTTCATACTTGACCTTTTATACAAAATGACCTAACAAATTTAGCAATACTTAATTATCAGTTTATCTTTCTGTTTAAGATATAGAGAACAAACTTTTGGACATGAAGCAGGGAAAAGAAATGGTGAGATGTATGGAGAGAGTAACATGGGAATTTGCTGTATGACTCGGGGAACTCAAACCAGGGCTCTGTAACAATCCAGAGGGGGTAGGATGGGGAGTGAGGTGGGAAGGAGTTTGAAGAGGGAGGGGACATGGGTACATCTATGTCTGATTCATGTAGATTTTGACAGAAACCAACACACTCTAAAGAAATTATCCTTCAATTAAAAATACACTTTTTAAAAAACTTACCTTTCTGTTTAACTTTTTCTGTTTACCTATCTATCGAGTCAGTGATGAAAGCAGTTATTCCAAAGACCTAACCAAGATTGACAATTCCTGCTGCACTCATCCTGATGTGGGTGAATCTGTGTCTTCATGCTGGGAGCATGCAAGCTGTCTGGACTCTGCTCTTACTGGACCGCAAGGCTCCATTTAGTACCTTATATACTAAGTGTTACTGTTTATCAGGCTCTGAAAAAGGCACTGCAGGTCCTATGGTGGGTGGAAGGAATTTTCAGCTTAAAAGAGGAGACTGATAGTTTAAAACAGAAAAATATGTCATAAGTATTGAAGGTCTGTCTAGTCAAAGCTATGGTTTTTCCAGTAGTCATGTACAGATGTGAATGTTGGATCATAAAGAAAGTTGAGCACCAAAGAACTGATGCTTTTGAACTGTGCTGTTGGAGAAGACTCTTGAGAGTCCCTTGGACTGTGAGGAGATCAAACCAACCAATGCTAAAGGAAATCAGTCCTGAATATTCACTGAAAGGACTGATGCTGAAGCTGAAACTCCAGTACTTTGGCCACCTGATGCAAAGAACAGACTCCTTTTGAAAATACCCTGATACTAGGAAAGATCAAAGGGAGGAGGAGAAGCAGATGACAGAAGATGAGATGGGTGGATGGCAACACCAACTCAATGGACATGAGTTTGAGCAACCTCCAGGAGTTGGTGATGGATAGGGGAAGCCTGGCGTGCTGCAGTCCATGGTGTCACAAAGAGTTGGATGACTGAGCAACTAAACTGATTGAAGAATGAGTAAATGTTAGGTTAGGAGGAGAAAGAACATGGAAAGAAAATAAAGGATCAACAATATTTCAGGCAGCTGGAAAAGCATCTATGATCTGGTGCTGAAAGGAAATGTGCTACCAGGCCATGAAAGAACGTTAAATGCATGTTCCTAAGTGAAAGAAGCTTCCTGAGAAGGCTAAATGCTGTATGACTCCAACTGCATGGCCTTTTGGAGAAGACAGAACTATGAAGACAGTAGAAAGTTTTAGCGTTTGCAGGGTGAAGCTGCAGTTAAAGTTGAAGTTTAGTCACTCAGTCATGTCCAACTCTTTGTGACCCCATGGGCTGTAGCCCACCAGGCTCCTCTGTCCATGGGATTCCCCAGGCAAGAATTCTGGAGTGGGTTGCCATGCCCAGGGGGATCTTCCTGACCCAGGGATTGAACCCTGGTCTCCTGCATTGCAGACAGATTCTTTACCAATTGAGCCACCATGGAAGCCCCAGTTAAGCCCCAGGGAAGCATGGTTGAGGTAGTCAGTGGGAGATGGAGAACTTGAGGGCAGTGAATATCCTGTGTGATGTTAACATTTGTCCAGACTCACAGGAGGCATATCATGGTGGACTCTTGAGCGTCATGATGTGTCAGTGCATGTTCATCTTTGGTTAAAAAAAAAAAAAAAGGAAAGAAAGAGGAAGAAAATACCATCCATCCTGAAGAGTGGTGTTGGTGTGGGAGCCTATGGGTGAAAAAGGTCAGGGGTTATGTGGGAAATCCTTGTACTCTCCTCTCAGTGTTATTGTAACTCTCAAACTGTTCATAAAAAATAAATGTTTAAAAGACAAGCAGCTCTGAAATCAGAATCAGAGGCAGGATGGGGTTTACCGTGAACTGAAAATAGATGCAGGACTATGACAATCAGCAAGTGACAGCCTAGGACATTCAGCCCCCCAAGGTCAAAGTCATCACAGGGAAAGTTGAGACCATTTAGGATAACTTTTTCAGAACTGAATTATTGTCCAGAGTAATGAGTATTCTGTTTCTCTTTTACAGCCTATATATATGGGAATTAAATGTACTCATTTTTTAAATGCAAATCAGTTATGTAAATATCAGTTTATTTAATACCCATTTAATTCTCAATGACAAGCGATGCTCCTATGTCATACATAATAAAAAATAATGAATCTGGAATCCATTTACTCTGTTCTGTTTTGTTTATTTTTATGTTGATGGCACAGCACACTGATCTCTTCATTTAACAAACTGATATTCATGTGACAGTAACTATAGTAGCATTTTCTTGGCCCAATTATGTTTTCATCACATAAATGCTAATTATTCAATCATTTTCCTTGGTAAATATATTTTTAAGCCCACAGTATGACAGGCCTTATGTTAGCCAAAAGCTCTTTGTCTCTTTCTCTCCTGGGATTTTGCAGTTGGTAGGTTGGAAGGACGCTAATAAAAGAGCCACTCAGATAAATACAGTTACACTCTTCCAAATAAGCGTCAAACAGGAATACAAAGTGCTGTAATTTTGTATTACCAAAGGAGCATCCCAAGGAGGAAAGTACAGGATTCTTCCACAAGAATGTGGTGATGAGCTACATAGGAAAGAGGAGTGGGATAACCGGGAGAAAGAGTGAGACGAGACAACAGAACAACCCACAAGTACAGAAGACCTGAGAAAGGATGGAAGATGGGACCTGAGGGTGGGGTGGCAACAACTGGCAGCCCCACACCAGCTGGATCTTCTCCCCAGAGTAGCACCCACATTCTGAGAAGGCCTTGCTGGGTAACTGCGGTAGGAGAGAGTTGGTGACATAACCAGATATGTATTTAAAAAATCAAATTCCTCCAGTTACAAGTGAGGGTGAGGAGTTGAGAGTTGATGTAAGGAAGTCAGTTTTGAAGATACTGCAGAATCCAGAAGAGAGCTAATGGCCACCTGGGACATGGTATGGTGGTACCATGGAGGAAATAGATGCTTTCAGACAGAAAAATTTAGGTTAAAAACCAGCTAGAGTCAGGGATCAAGATTAAGGGATGACATATGTATAGAGAGACATGAGAGAAAGATATCTTTTCAAATCTTTCTGATCAGTCTGATGTTCTATTATTTGATTATTTTGTGCTTTTGTGATGTGTCCTTTTAATTTACAAGCACTTTATATTTTTATAATAAATATAACACCTAAAGTTCTCAAGGATCTAAAAGTGTCAGTCAGTCAGTTCAGTTGCTCAGTCATGTCCTACTCTTTGCAGCCCCATGGACTGCAGATTGCCAGGCTTCCTTGTCCATCACCAGCTCCTGGAGCTTGCTCAAACTCATGTCCTTTGAGTCAGTGATCCCATCCACCCATCTCATCCTCTGTCATCCCCTTCTCTTCCTGCCTTCAGTCTTTCCCATCATCAAGGTCTTTTCCAGTGAGTCGGTTCTTTGCATCAGATGGCCAAAGATTTGGAGTTTCAGTTTCAGCAACAGTCCTTCCAATGAGTATTCAGGACTGACTTCCTTTAGGATTGACTGGTTTGATCTGAAGTTGTAGGGATGATATTTCTGTTCTGTTTCTACTGTCTCTCATCCACTGGCGCTTTTTCCTACACTAGGTTTTGCTTGTGTGTTAATTTGTGCTCAGTCTTAGATTTTCTGTGAGGGCTTAAATTCTCCTAGATTTCTTCAGAAGAAATGCACATGCTTTTGATGGGAAGCAAAGGTCACCAATAAAACTGGATCGATTCAGTATCACTCAAGATTCCTAGGCTTACTATTCCAGATTCCTTTTGTCATAATGTATCTTAGATTTATTAAAGGTCCATGTTTCCCACGTGGTTGCTACTGTGAAACTTCATTGCTGGATAGTAGAGTGGCTCTGGGTGCTCACCTCCAGGTGATCCTCTGCATCCTCTGTGGGTTACTGTCACTAAGACTTGTTATCAGGTAACAATTCTGGAGAGAAAGTTAGATGAGAGGGTCCATTGTTTCACCCCAAGGTAGGACCTTCCTTATCTCCAGATAAAAGTCTGCCAGCATCTACTGAACTTTTAATTTGAGTTTTTGTGCTGTTAGAAGTATTTGCAATAATTGGCATTTTGTTATTTTATTCTTATTTCGATATCATTCAAAACTCAAAACTAAAATGTACTAATTTTTGATAGAAAAATTCTACTTTGCAACTTTTATATTGAATCATGGGACCCTTTTATAAATCTCAATAGCATTAGGGAAAGCTTAGAGACTTATTTTTCAATATTGTATATATCATTAAAAAGCAGAAACATTACTTTGATGACAAAGATCCGTCTAGCCGAAGCTATGGTTTTTCCAGTGGTCAGGTATGGATGTGAGAGTTGGACTATAAAGAAAGCTGAGCACAGAACTGATGCTTTTGAACTGTGGTGTTGGAGAAGACTCTTGAGAGTCCCTTGGACTGCAAGGAGATCCAACCAGTCCATCCTAAAAGAGATCAGTCCTGGGTGTTCATTGGAGGGACTGTTGTTGAAGCTGAAACTCCAATACTTTGGCCACCTGATGCAAAGAACTGACTCACTGGAAAAGATCCTGATGTTGGGAAAGACTGAAGGCAGGAGGAGAAGTGGATAACAGAGGATGCAATGGTTGGAAGGCATCACTGACTCAATGGACATTAGTTTGAGCAAGCTCTGGCAGTTGGTGATGGATAGGGAAGCCTGGTGTGCTGCAGTCCATGGGGTTGCAAAGAGTCAGACACAACTGAGAGACTGAGCTGCACTGATATATCATTTTGCTTTCTAATCATGTTATAGTAGATATTCATTGACCCACAGAAATTATTTCCAAGGAGGCTAATATGTTTATATACTGAAATAATAAGAAACCAAAAGAATTAAACAGTCCTCCTTAAACAGGTCTGGCATACTGCAGCTATGGATCACATCAAGTATTCCTCCCAATTTTATAAATAAAGATTCATGAGATCACTTCCAAGTATATGCAGTATGCATTGCCTACGTCTCCTTTCATGCTACAAAAACAAAATTGAGACAAGATGTCACAGACTGCATAGCCCTCAAAGCTAAATACTTACTAGTTGGCTCTTTACAGCAAAAATTTGCCTACAGCTGGTTCAAAGGATGATGTAAAAGTACAGTAATTTATCACTATTGCATTACCACTCAGGTTTTTTACTGTATTGCCCAGAATTCTGCATTTTCAAAAACATATAGAAGGCTGGAGATACCATCTTCATAGACTTTTTCTAAAAATTTTATTGAAAACAGCTTTTTATCCTTCACTAAAAATGTCAAAAAGAAAAAAAATTGGCAGTGAAAGACATAATTATTTTAAAAAATCAGAAAAGAGAGTAAACAGATAGCAGCACTTGATACTACAACTCAAGTTGAATGAATTTGATTATATAATGTAACATCAGAAACTCAAATGACAATATCTGAGACAGATTTTCTCAAACTTAGGAATGTAATGGATAGACAACGTATGTTGTTAAAAAGGAAAAGGAAAGTTAAAAGGAAATATGATGTTCATATTAGTTTAGCCATTCAACAGAAAGGATTTCATTATGCAGTATCTTGTGACAAAATTCTGGCCAATTCAAATTTATATTTTTCATTCTTTATTATGTTTGGGTGCCAAAATTCACCTGACGCTCTTCAGAAGTTAACAAATGATGAAGCAAGTGAATAAATGAAAATCACTGGAAAGGAATAGATGGTGTAGATATTTAAAATTACTGGGTAGATCATTCTGAGTGATTTTTATAAATAAAAATGAAAGACATATAGTAATATATCAAAAATATAAGGTAATATATCAAGAACATGGCCATCTTCTATTCAAGATCATTGTGAGCCATCAGAGGTTTCAAAATTATTCAAGTATTGTACTTTGCTGGTGGAAATGCAAGAGGAATCACTAGTGATGAACTGGAATTGACATATTTGGAATCTAGTACTAACATTTATGAGATGGGTATTTTTTTCTAGATCCATGATGACCATTTTTGGCCCTTTTCAGTTCAGTTCAGTTCAGTTCAGTTGCTCAGTTGTGTCTGACTATTTGACACCCAGTGGACTGCAGCACGCCAAGCTGCCCCTATACATCACCAACTCCCAGAGTTGGCTCAAACTCATGTCCATTGACTCACTGATGCCATCCAACCATCTCATCCTCTGTCATCCCCTTCTCCTCCTGCCTTCAGTCTTTCACAGCAACAAGGTCTTCTCAAATGAGTCAGCTCTTTGCATCAGGTGGCCAGCCTTTTTGGGTACACGTAAATTGAAAACCAGGGAAATAAGAAATCAATTTTGGGTTTGCTATGGTTTAATTTCATCACAATTTCTGATAAGTTGCTTTTCTTTATTCCTTTATACTTACTCATATAAAATGAATAAAAGGACTTAAAATAGAAGGAATTTAAAAGGGTCCACTGAACCCAAAAGGTAAATAATGATAATTTTGTTTCCAAGTAACTGACTCACTACTGTAAACAGAATGGGAAGACTAGAGATCTCTTCAAGAAAATTAGAGACAAAAGGGAATATTTCACACAAAGATGGGCTCAATAAAGGACAGAAATGGTATGGACCTAACAGAAGCAGAAGATATTAAGAAGAGGTAGCAGGAATACACAGAAGAACTGTACAAAAAGATCTTCATGACTCGGATAATCACGATGGTGTGAACACTCACCTAGAGCCAGACATTCTGGAATGTGAAGTCAAGTGGGCCTTAGAAAGGATCACTACGAACAAAACTAGTGGAGGTGATGGCATTCCAGTTGAGCCATTTCAAATCCTGAAAGATAATGCTGTGAAAGTGCTGCACTCACTATGCCAGCAAATTTGGAAAACTCAGCAATGGTCACAGGACTGGAAAAGGTCAGTTTTAATTCCAGTCCCAAAGAAAGACAATGCCAAAAAATGCTCAGACTACCACACAATTGCACTCATCTCACATGCATTACTTTACATAATGCTCAAAATTCTCCAAGCCAGGTTTCAGCAGTACGTGAACCATGAACTTCCAGATGTTCAAGGTGGTTCTAGAAAAGGCAGAGGAACCAGAGATCAAATTGCCAACATCCACTGGATCATCAAAAAGCAAGAGAGTTCCAGAAAAACATCTACTTCTGCTTTATTGACTATGCCAAAGCCTTTGACTGTGTGGATCACAATAAACTGTGGAAAATTCTGAAAGAGATGGGAATCCCAGACCACCTGACCTGCCTCTTGAGAAACCTGTATGCAGGTCAGGAAGCAACAGTTAGAACTGGACATGGAACAACAGACTGGTTCCAAACAGGAAAAGGAGTATGTCAAGGCTGTATATTGTCACCCTGCTTTTTGAACTTCTATGCAGAGTACATCATGAGAAACGCTGGGCTGAAAGAAACACAAGCTGGAATCAAGATTGCCGGGAGAAATATCAATAACCTCAGATACGCAGATGACACCACCCTTATGGCAGAAAGTGAAGAGGAACTAAAAGCCTCTTGATGAAAGTGAAAGAGGAGAGTGAAAAAGTTGGCTAAAGCTCAACATTCAGAAAACGAAGATCATGGCGAAGGTCCCATCACTTCATGGGAAATAGATGGGGAAACAGTGGAAACAGTGTCAGACTTTATTTTCTTGGGCTCCAAAATCACTGCAGACAGTGACTGCAGCCATGAAATTAAAAGACACTTACTCCTTGGAAGAAAAGTTATGACCAATCTAGATAGCATATTCAAAAGCAGAGACATTACTTTGCGAACAAAGGTCCGTTTAGTCAAGACTATGGTTTTTCCTGTGGTCATGTATGGATGTGAGAATTGGACTATAAAGAAAGCTGAGCACAGAACTGATGCTTTTGAACTGTGGTATTGGAGAAGACTCTTGAGAGTCCCTTGGACTGCAAGGAGATCCAACCAGTCCATTCTGAAGGAGATCAACCCTGGGATTTCTTTGGAAGGAATGATGCTAAAGCTGAAATTCCAGTATTTTGGCCACCTCATGCGAAGAGTTGACTCATTGGAAAAGACTCTGATGCTGGGAGGGATTGGAGGCAGGAGGAGAAGGGGACGACAGAGGATGAGATGGCTGGATGGCATCACGGACTCGATGGACATGAGTCTGAGTGAACTCCGGGAGATGGTGATGGACAGGGAGGCCTGATGTGCTGCGATTCATGGGGTCGCAAAGAGTCAGACACGACTGAGTGACTGAACTGAACTGAACTGTAATCATTAACTTTTTCCCATGTCTATAATTTTGTCATTGCAAGAACGTCATGTAAATGCAATCAAATACCAGTGAATCTTTTGAGATTGATATTTTTCATCAGCAGTATTCCTTCTAGATCCATGCAAGTTGTTAAGTATCAATATTTTGAACTTTTACTGCTTCATAGTATCCCATAGTATTGATGTACCATAGTTTATTTAACTACTCATTTGTTGATGGACATCTGGATTGCTTCCTATTACTAACTATTATAAATAAACCTGCTATGAAAATTCATGTACAATTTTTATTTCTCTCAGATACCCAAAAGTTCAATATTTGTCATAGCAAATTAGCTCTCCTTTTGATATTAATAGATATTTGTATAGCTTACAGTTTGTTGCTAACACATTTTTTCCTATGAACATTTTTGAAATAATTTTTCTTAAATATCTCACAAACTTTAATGATAATCATTAATTGGGAAATAGTAATAAAATCTTTATTCTTATAAACAAGTTAGTATCTCTTAGTAGGTCTATTAACATGCAAACTATATTTTAAGGATAAGGTATTCATTGGATACAAGTAGCAAATTATATCTTCTTGATTATTTTATGTCCTTACGTAGCAGTCACTTTTACCTTTAGTAATGCTTTCTTTTCTTAAAGTTTATTTTTTTTCTGATATTAATATGGCTTTAAAACCTTATTTAATGAGGCTTATTATATTCTACATTTCATTTTCTGCTTCATAACTGTGTCATGCCATATTTTTAGAAAGCTAATTAGACACTCTATAATTTCTCATGGATAGTTGAGCCCTACATTCATAGTGATTAGTCATATATTTGGATTTATTTCTACCTTCTTGTTTAGGGAATTTCTGTCTGGGTTTCTCCTTCTCTGCTTTCCGGCATTTCTCTTGATTCATTTCCCAGTCTGAGCCTTCCATCAGTCAAAGCTTTGCAGCTGTGACTGTGATGTCTATGTTCCTTCCGGCTTTTAAGGTATCTAGTTTTGTTTCGGTGGGGCTTTATTTTGTTTTTGTTTTCTGTCTTCTGTAATTGGTTATGTTTTGTTTTGTTTATTTCAAGCTCATATTTTTGAAGAATATTTGAAATTTGTGAGTCCTGACCTTCCAAGTTTCTTGGAAGAAAATGAGCATTGGTTCCTGCCAGGTGTAGTGGCACTATAGACCCGTTCAGTCCTAAATAAATTCTGCTGAGGTTTTCAGAAACCCAGTGAGTTTGAACTCAAGCTTCAAACTCACGTGAAGCTTGGATTTTGGTTACAAATTCTCAGAGGGATATTTTTATATTCTTTCCACCAGCCTGAGTGAGAACCATGAACAGTCCCTTGCAATCCTCTCTCAGCAGAGCAGACCTTTTTAAATTTTTGAATTTATTCAACACATATTTATTGAGCTTCTGTTCTCAGTCTCTTTGTGGCGCCCTGCTCTAAGTTCTTTGATGCATCTTTTTTGGTGTATTTGTTTGATGTAAACAAAACAGAGAAACTTCTCTGCCTCTGTGGAACTTACATCCTGTATTAGAGATAGAAAATTAAGTAAAAATAATAGCAACCAAATAAATTGCTTGGTATGATCAAAGGTGAGAAGTGCGACTGACGAGAGAAATAAACAGAGAAGGTCAGAGACGTGTGGAAGTAATCCTTGTCTTTCTCTTCATCTCCTCACTTATTTTTTTCTACCAAAGTGACTCCTGGACAGACTTTTGTTTTGCATGGTGTGGTTTTATGTCTATTAAGTGCTCATTTTGCAAGCGTACACTGTCTTTTGATCCTCAAACTATTTAAGATAGCTTTGCTCTTTTTTGGTAATAAGCCAACTTTTTCAGGGTCAAAAAGTGTGAAGTGTTAAAACTAAGATGCAGACAGACATAATGACTCCAGTGTGTTTTCACTTGTCTACAATGGAACACCAAATCATTCTTCAGTAAGCAGACAATAAAATGCACTGGTTCTAAGAGATCTGGGATTAGGTCATCTTCAGAGAATTCAGAGATTTGAAGGAGTATCAACTAACTCTCACCTCACCTGAATCCTTGGTTCAATCTTGTCCCTTTCTGTCAGTCACATGTTCCCCTACTATCCATATAATTCCTCCCAGGGTGGAGTGGGGGCATGCGAGGAGGTAGGGAGATATAGGGCAAGAGAATGACCACAGACTGCTTCAGGACTGCATCAACATCGATTAGTGATCCCTGATCAAGAGTGGTTTTGTTCTCTAGGTTTTATCCTCTCTGAGTGAGTCAAAAGCACACCCAAGGATAAATAACTAAACAAGCTAATGAGGTGTGACTATTGGAAGGCCTATCACAACCAGACAATGCAAGAAAGGGGAGAGTCCCCAAAAGAAATTTAGAAAGTATGCCACATGTAACTTTGTAATGTCCAAGTTATATGACCATCTTGGTTATACAACAAGTTATACGACAATCTTTAAAGAACCATGCTGCTGCTACTGCTAAGTCACCTCAGTCATGTCCGACTCTGTGCGACCCCATAGACAGCAGCCCACCAGGCTCTGCTGTCCCTGGGATTCTCCAGGCAAGAACACTGGAGTGGGTTGCCATTTCCTTCTCCAATGCATAAAAGTGACAAGTGAAAGTGAAGTCGCTCAGTCGTGTCTGACTCTTAGTGACCCCATGGACTGCAGCCTACCAGGCTCCTCCATCCATGGGATTTGCCAGGCAAGAGTACTGGAGTAGGTTGCCATTGCCTTCTCCTTAAAGAACCATAAAAGAGTAAAAATGCAAAACAATGACCAAATAGAAACTGTGGGCCCAAAGAAAACATAAGCATCTACCTACAGGACAAATGCTACCTGATTTTGTTTTAAACAGTTAATGTAACTGTCCTTCTTTCTCTTATTTAAAGAACTACAGTAACTCACTTAAGGAATGCCATGGTCTCACAGATGTAGTCACTGTCATCTTTGAACAAAGGAAGTCCAGAAGGGAATCATGTTTTGCCAAGTTTGTTTCTTGGATGAGCAGCATCAGTGCCACTGAGGGTTCATGGGAGACTCAGGATCTCAGGCTCCAACCTCAGACATACTGAATCAGTAATTCATGTGCACATCAGGGTCAGATAAATGTTAGAGCCTCTGTGCCTGGAGTAGCTCTGTGGGGTTCTTATCCAGACTTACTTGCAAGCTGGGTGACGTTGGGCAAATGTCTTAATCTCACTTTCACTTTTATTATCTTTTAACCGGTGTGAGTCTTTAATAGCAAACACCTCAATGTTAAAAATAAAATATGCATTATATGCTTATCAGATGGCACAACACATTGAAATATTCAATAAATATGGCATTTTTAATTGAATCTTTAAATTTCAGCCAGCTTATTCATAACTTGTACTGGAACATTCATGGGAAAACCAGGGGAGGAAAAAAACACATGAGTGAGTAAGCTCTTTGGTATTCTAAGTACAGTGAAAATTAACATTCTCTTTGATTATTTTAGTTTTCAGTTTTAGTGTTCAGTCGATGCTCTGTTTACTTAGATGGACTGCTGTGCTGGGCTGGAGCAGCAGCTTCATGGTGCTGGAGCAGCTGTAAGGAGATAACCCATGCCCAAGGGTAGAGAAGCCCAGCAAGACAGTAGGCTCTGGAGCTGCAGCTGTGCAGCACTGGAGTGACTTTGAGGAGAATACCCCATGTCCAAGGGCAAAGGAGAAACCCCAGCAAGATGGTAGGAGGGTCAAATCGTGTTTTAAATTAAACCCCATACCCGCCAGAGATGCTCAGAGGGCTCAAACAAACCTGTTGTGCACCAGGACCCAGAAACCCCAAAGAGACTGAGACAGAACTGTGTTTGAGTGTCTCCTGCAAAGGTACAGGTAAGCAATGGACTGCTGCAGGGGCAGGGGCTCTGGATGCAGCAGACCTGGGTATGGCATAAACCCTCTTGGAAGAGGTCGCCATTAACCCCACCATGCCAGAATTTACACAGGATTGGGGAAACAGACTCTTGGAGGGCACAAACAGAAGCTTGTGTGCACTAGGACGCAGGAGAAAGGAGCACTGATCCCCATAGAGGCTGACCCAGACTTACCCATGAGTGTCCAGGAGTCTCTGGCAGAGGCGTGGGTTGGTGGTGGCCTGCTCCAGGATTGGGGTGTGCACTCAGGGTGCACTGAGTGTGGCAATGCCTGTTTGGGACCTTTTGAAAGAAGTTGCCATTATCTCCACCATTGTTTGGCCCCAGGTAAATAACAGGGAGGGGACCCAGTTCAACCCATCAACAGAAAATTGGATTAAAATTTACTGAACATGGTCTGATTACTGATTACTGAGCTTCTGCTAACAGAAGCAGAAGATATTAAGAAGAGGTGGCAGGAATACACAGAAGAACTGTACGAAAAGATCTTCATGACCCAGATAACCATGATGGTGTAATCACTCACCTAGAGCCAGACATCCTGGAATGTGAAGTCAAGTGGGCCTTAGAAAGCATCACTACGAACAAAGCTAGTGGAGGTGATGGCATTCCAGTTGAGCTATTTCAAATCCTGAAAGATGATGCAGTGAAAATGCTGCACTCAATATACCAGCAAATTTGGAAAACTCAGAAGTGGCCACAGGACTGGAAAAGGTCAGTTTTCATTCCAATCCCAAAAAAGGCAATGCCAAAGAATGCTCAAACTACTGCACAATTGCACTCCTCTCACATGCATTACTTTACATAATGCTCCAAATTCTCCAGGCCAAGCTTCAGCAGTATGTGAACCATGAACTTCCAGTTGTTCAAGGTGGTTCTAGAAAAGGCAGAGGAACCAGAGATCAAATTGCCAACATCCGCTGGATCATCAAAAAAGCAAGAGTTCCAGAAAAACATCTACTTCTGCTTTATTGACTATGCCAAAGCCTTTGACTGTGTGGATCACAATAAACTGTGGAAAATTCTGAAAGAGATGGGAATCCCAGACCACCTGACCTGCCTCTTGAGAAACCTATATGCAGGTCAGGAAGCAACAGTTAGAACTGGACATGGAACAACAGACTGGTTCCAAATAGGAAAAGGAGTATGTCAAAGCTGTATATTGTCACCCTGCTTATTTAACTTATATGCAGAGTACATCATGAGAAACATTAGGCTAGAAGAATCACAAGCTGGAATCAAGATTGCCGGGAGAAATATCAGTAACCTCAGATATGCAGATGACACCACTCTTAAGGCAGAAAGTGAAGAGGAACTAAAAAGCCTCTTGATGAAAGTGAAAGAGGAGAGTGAAAAAGTTGGCTTAAAACTCAACATTCAGAAAACGAAGATCATGGCGTCTGGTCCCATCACTTCATGGGAAATAGATGGAGAAACTGGCAACAGTGTCAGACTTTATTTTTGGGGGCTCCAAAATTACTGCAGACGGTGACTGCAGCCATGAAATTAAAAGACACTTACTCCTTGGAAGAAAAGTTACAACCAACCTAGATAGCATATTCAAAAGCAGAGATATTTCTTTGCCAACAAAAGTCCGTCTAGTCAAGGCTATGGTTTTCCCAGTTGTCCTGTATGGATGTGAGAGTTGGATTGTGAAGAAGGCTTAGCACCGAAGAATTGATGCTTTTGAACTGTGGTGTTGGAGAAGACTCTTGAGAGTCCCTTGGACTGCAAGGAGATCCAACCAGTCCATCCTAAAGCAGATCAGTCCTGGGTGTTCATTGGAAGGACTGATGCTGAAACTCCAATACTTCGGCTAACTCATGTGAAGAGTTGACTCATTGGAAAAGACCCTGATGCTGGGAGGGATTGGGGGCAGGAGAAGAAGGGGACGACAGAGGATGAGATGGCTGGATGGCATCACGGACTTGATGGACATGAGTTTGAGTAAACTCCAGGAGTTGGTAATGAACAGGGAGGCCTGGCGTGCTGTGATTCATGGGGGTCACATAGAGTCGGACACGACTGAGCAACTGAACTGAAGTGAACTGAGCATGGTCCTGCCCATCAGTGCAAGACCCAGTTTCCCCTTCAGTCAGTCTCTCCCATCAGGAAGCTTCCATAAGCCTCTTATCCTTCTCCATCAGATGGCAGACAGGTTGAAAACCACAATCACAGAAAACTAACCAATCTGATCACATGGACCACAGCCTTGTCTAACTGAGGGAAACTATAAGTCATGTCATGTAGGGCATGGTGGAGAGTTCTGACAAAACATGGTCCACTGGAGAAGGGAATGGCGAACTATTTCACTATTCTTGCCTTAAGAACACCATGAACAGTAAAGATAGGACATTGAAAGATGAATTCCTGATGGGAGCCAAATATACTACCGGAGATCAGTGGAGAAATATCTCCAGAAAGAAAGTCTGAGGCTGTAAGGAGAAATATTGCATAAGAACCTGGAATGTTAAGTCTATGTATCCAGGCAAATTGGAAGTCAAACAGGAGATGTCAAGAGTGAACATCGACATTTTAGGAATCAGTGAACTAAAATGGACTGGAATGGGTGAATTTAACTCTGATGACCATTATATCCACTACTGTGGGCAAGAGTCTCTTAGAAGAAATGGAGTAGCCATCATGGTCAACAAAAGAGTCCAAAATGCAGTACTTGGGTGCAATTTCCAAAAAAACACAGAATGATCTCTGTTCGTTTCCAAGGCAAATCATTCAATATCACAATAATCCAAGTCTATGCCCTGACCAGTAATGCTGAAGAAGCTGAAATTAAATAGTTCTATGAAGACCTACAAGACCTTCTAGAACTAACTCCCAAAAAGATGTCCTTTTCATTACAGGGGACTAGAATGCAAAGATATAATAATGGTAAATGCACACATTAAAGTGTATAGTGGCTAGTAGAGATCCTGAATATTCATTGAAAGGACTGATGCTGAAGATGAAGCTCCAATACTTTGGCCACCTGATGCAAAGTGCTGATTCATTGGAAAAGACCCTGATGCTTGGAAAGATTGAAGGCAGGAGGAGAAGGGGACGACAGAAGATGAAATGATGAGATGGCATCACCAACTTGATGGACATGAGTTTGAGTAAACTCCAAGAGTTGGTGATGGACAGGGAGGCCTGGCATGCTGCAGTTCATGGGGTCGCAGAGAGCTGGACATGACTGAGCAACTGAACTGACTGACTGATTTTAGTTTTTGACGTTTAATGGCCAGCTTTAGTGCTGAGTATTACAATTTTGTTTATATAAAAATTCAACAGATGTAGAAATTTTGTAACTTAATATTTATGAATACTATTTTCTATAAATACTTACAGCATAATAAGGTCATTTATACATTAAAAAGGTAAATGTTATATTACCCTTAGTATTATTTTTAAAAACTATAAATATCTATGAAGCATAAAATTTATTTTTATATTTAATACTGTATTATATTTAATACTATATAATATACTTAGTCCAAGTAACATGAGGAATGCCACCTGGTCATGTATTTTCTGTTGCTTTGTGGCAGCCCCACATTGAGCTGCATGCTCCCTTCCTCGGCTTTCCTTGTACACCTATTTTTCCTTCTCTAAACTGCCCCCTCTCCAACCTCATCCACACACCTCATAATGACTGTAACAGCCTCTATATATCTATACCTACTCGTAGAACTCACCTTGCTCATAAGTACAGAATTCCAACAGAAATCAAACAAAGCAAATAAACAACAAAATTAGAACATGCCTCACCCAGCATTTTCCTTCCAAATATATCCTTTGCTTGTGTTTTTTAAGATTTAATAATTGTATTTATTTATGGCTGCACTGGGTCTCCATTGCCGCATGTGGGGCCTTTGTCATTTGTGGCAAGTGGGGGCTACTCTCTAACTGCACGTGCAGACTTCTCATTGCAGTGGCTTCTCTTGCTGCAGAGCACGGGCTCTAGGGTGTGTGGGCTCTGTACTTGTGGCTCATGGGCTTAGCTGCTCCACAGCATGTGGGATGTTCCTGGATCAGGGATCAAACCTGTGTCCCCTGCATTGTCAGGCAGATTCTTAGCCACTGAGCCATCAGGGAACCACCTTTGCTTGGGTTTTATCTGCTGCCTTGGTGACATGAATAGAGCATTAACCTCTAACTAAAACTCCTCAACCTCACTCAAGAGTCTAAAGCACATTTCAGTCAGAAAAGCCCTCAGTAAAGGCCTCGAGATCCAGCGAGCCCTCCTGGTTCAGAACACCTCAGAGGCTCAAGCTCAGCTCTTGGAGGAAACACTGAGTGGTAGGGCTTGATAACAGGGCGCAGAAGGGAGAATGCAGATCGCACATCGACCTTTGGCCTTGCTTGTCCAGCCTACACCATCTTCATTGGAGATCATGTGTTTCTTTGCTTCCCTGTTCCTTGGTACCAGAGCATCTGCTGTTCTTTCTAAGTGAAGAGGCCCTGCAATGAACCAGATATGGTGACCAGAGCTGTGGAGACTCCACCTGAAACCTGGCAGTGAGACCCCAAAGCTGGAAAGATCTTGGCCAGAAGAGCAGGCTGCACATTTCTGCAGACACCCTTGGTGGTGGTCACATGGCCTTTACTCTAAGCTGTGTATCTGACTCCTGCTGACCCAGCACTGCTAAAGTTAGGGATGGTGGCATCAGGGCTCAGGACTGTCCTACAGGATTTATCTGAGCCACTTTGCTCACCACCCCTCCTTCCACCACAGGACTTCCCTGCCTGGAGCAGGTGGAATGGTCTATGCAACAGTCCCCAACGTTTTGGCACCAGGGACTAGTTTTGTAGAAGAGCATTTTTCCACAGATTGGGGTGGTGGGATGGTTTCAAGTGGTGATTCAAGTGCATTCATGGTGCACTTTATTTCTATTTTTATTGTATCAGCTCTGCCTCAGGTCATCAAGCATAAGATCTCAAGGTGGGGAGCCCTGGTTTAGAGGACTCCTAAGGTGCCCACCTGCACTGTAGGATCTGAAAGACTCAGATCCCTGAGCATCAGTGTTTGATATTGCCCAGTGGGTACCTCAGAACCCCTGGTATCAATCCTCTGGCCTTCTCATTACCTTGCTGGACTCAGTTACAGCCCACTGTCTGGTATTTGGTAGGAAACTGGCACAGTCTTGGTTTTCATCTTTGCCCGTTCTTGGTTTCAGGGAAAATGACCTCAGCAAAACTGAGGCTATGATGGGTTTTTCACCATCTATGCTAATATTCTGATATTCTTCCCTGAAGAAGTCGCCTTCTTCACATCACTTTTCCCACACCTATTCAATGCTCACTTCTCCTTAAGATTTAACATTTTCCAACTTTGTTCACAGGTTTCCCAGGTAGCTCAATGGTAAAGAATCCCCTGCCAAGGCAGGAGACATGGGTTCGATCCCTAAGTTGGGGGATCCCTGGAGAAGAAATGGAAACCCACTCCAGTATTCTTGCCTGGAAAATTCCATGGACAGAGGAGCCTGGTGGGCCACAGTCCATGGAATAGCAAAGGAGTTAGACATGACTTAGCACCTAAAAACAACAACCTTGTGCACAGCTGATCAAATACCATAAAAAACCACAGAGAATAATGGTTGTCACAAAAGATGAGATCTGTATCAGGCTGAAGGGCAGGGAATGTTGCTCTAAGTAATTACTTTCCAGTGGAGAACTTAAATGACAAGCAATCATGAAGAAAAGAGTATCCCAAGTCACTTATCCAGTGAAGGATTAATTACATATGCCAAGTAAAGAAAAGGAACACGAGTAGCTGTAGGCCTTAATGGATGGAAAACGGTAGAGAATACAGGTGAGGAGAGAACTCATCTCTGCCATCAGTGGAGAAAGATGGGCTCCTGGGCTTTCATTGTCCTTGAGCGTCATGAATCTTTCTGGAACTGTTTAGACCCTGGCTGTTACTCTTCCTCTCTTCACTTGCAGATAGTTGTACGGACTTTGAATTGCTGCTCTTTGTAGCTATTCTTTGCTATTCACATCTCTAGTGACCCTGTTTACCACCTCTATGCATCTATTTCTCACATCTCTGTATTCAGATATAACCCCTCTCTTATTTGCATTCTAATAAGACTCCCTATAGGATTCAATAGCACTTTAATTTTAAAATATAAGTCAGGCAAATAGTTTAAGGTCCTTACAATAGTACCTTGACTTTAATTTTTTTCTGCTAATAGTGAAGAAAAGATAATAAAGCATTCTGAACACACAACCTGGCCTGATGAAAGAGCATTAAGAATATTCTTTTATATCAGTAAAATCTATTTTTACTTTTTAAATAGTCCAACTGCAGATTCAGTTTAAATTATTGTTTTTGCATCTGATTTTAAGTGCTTCAAAAACAGCTTCAAGCACCACACCTCATTAGATGACTTTAATTACAGTTTTTAAAATATATGAATAGCAAATGCATTCTGTCTAGCAGGGACATAACTTCAAATAATGCTATTTTCATTATGTGAAGCAGGCATAATGTTTGGATGGTATTCATATCTTCTTTAAAGTTTAAAGCCTTTTTCCCCTTGGCTTTCTTTGCTTTCATATGTTTATGAGTCTAAACTATATAGCAAAATACTACTTTTATATTAACAGAAAACTAAATTTCAGAAGAAGTTCTGACATTGACACACTGAAATTGATTCCAGCCTCTGGCTTAAATCTTCCAATTCCTCAGGCAGTGTTAGTGAGCACCAGCACCTCAGTAAGTTCCCATCGTCTAAATGTGCTTTAACCATCCAAGAGCTGGTTAGATTCTTAAACAGCATTTCCATTTATCTACTTATATTATCTATCTGATCATTTATGTTTTCTGCTTTTCCCTTTAGCCTTCCAGGATCCTCTGTCCATGAGGATTCTCCAGATAAGAATACTGGAGTGGGTTGCCATTCCCTTCTCCAGGGGATCTTTCCGACCCAGGGATTGAACTTAAGTCTCCTGTATTGCAGGCAGATTCTTTACCATCTGAGCCACCAAAGAATCCCATTAAAATATTAATCATTGTTATTTACATTGTCTATTAGATAACTCACAATATCTGTTTTATATTTGAATCTAGTTTTGATGACTGCTTTATTTCTTCAGACTGTTTTTCTCACCTTTTGGCTGCCTTATAATTTTCATTAACAATATGCAATGTTATATAGGTAGTAGAATTAAGGTAGACAGGTCCGTAGTGTAAGTATTCACATTGATTTGGCCAAGAGTTGGGTGATAGCTACCTTTTTAGGTACAGATGCAAGAGTCTTCAAATTCCTATCATCCTTGTTTTTGTCTTTGTTCTGGACTGTAGGCTTTCATGGGCTTCCCAGGTGGCTCAGTGGGTAAAGAATCCACCTGCAATGCAGGAGACATGGGTTGGATTCCTGGGTCTGGAAGATCCCCTGGAGGAGGGCATGGCAACCCACTCTAGTATTCTTGCCTGGAGAATCCCACGGACAGAGGAGCCTGGTAGGTTACAGTCCATGGGACTGCATGAAATCAGACATGACTGAAACGACTGAGCATGCATGCACATGTAGGCTTTCATCCTGTATGTTTTGGTAAGGTTGTGGCAGGGGACTTTGTATAATGTCCCAGGTAAGCCTTCGAGTTTAATTTGGCTGATATCACAGGTCTCTGACCTTCTTGAGTGCTTCACCAGCACTCAAGAAAATGGTCTCTTTACCCCCTCAGAATTCTACTCCCTATCCTGCCTACTGGATTCTCAACACATTTCTATGAATCATTAACCTCTGCTGGCTAGAGGCTTCCCTGCTCCATGTGACCCAGGTAGGCAAAGGAGGGCAAGATGAGGAGGGATTCCTTTCGAGAATTGGCAGAACATTTCACAGTTGGACTCTGGTACTTCCCCCCACCCAACCAGTGTAGATCTTCAGAGAAGCCTCTGTGTTTTCCTAGTGGTTATATTTTCCCTTCTCTGCCGTGTAAGAGGCATGAAGAGGACCCCATGTGAAGAACCCAATAGGGATCCTGGAGATAGAGCCCAGGAAGCAGACCTCTCACCTAGATGGTAGTCTTCAGGAGCTTCTCACTCTCATCTTAGTTCACATTCGTTCTGGGGAAGTTTATCAAAACTACCACCTTGGCACCCCTGTTAGTTTACACCTCCGAGGACGTCTGCTCCAGGTGAACTAACCTTTATCTCTCTGTACTCATTTGTCTCCACAGTTTGTGATAGTGATTTGCCCTGTTAGTTTATGATATAGGATCAATAATTTTGGCTTTCCCAGGTGGTAATATTGGTAACAAACCTGCCTGCCACTGCAAGAGACATAAGAGATGCTGGTTTGATCCTTGGGTCAGGAAGATCCCCTAGGGGAGGGCATGGCAACCCACTCCAGTATTCTTACCTGGAGAATCCCATGGACAGAGAAGCATGGTGGACATAGGGTTGCAAAGAGTCAGACATGACTAGAGCAACTTAACACACACACGTTAATAATTTTTAAGTCCTTTCTGAAAGATCTAATGACATTTCCAGTCAAAAGAGGTCATTTTGAAGGGATGTGAATATATTACTAACTCTGACTTTTCCTAAGAAAGGAATTTTGTTTCTTTATGAAGTATGTAAAATGCAGCCATTCAAAGAATACATGTCCATCATTATCTGGAAGAAAATTATGTTAGAAAAATTAAACAATTTAAATGTTTAGTCTTATTAAAACAATTTTATACTACATATTATTTCTTTAAAAAATCTGTATACAATTTTCCTCTTCAACTCAATTGGCCATATTTTTATGAATAATTCATAATTCATACATAATTTTTCTTCCACTGAAAATATTAAGAATTTATCCTTTAAATTTACATACTCCAAAATTATGTATTTTGAGCACATTCTCTCTTTAAATATAAGATGCAAACATAGTACTTTCCCTAATAATTTGCTTACTGCCTGAAACACTGCCTCAGGAATTCTAGCCTATGACATTTTGATAAAAGCAGCTGAAGAAGTGTGAAATAGTTAATTAACAGTCTTATTGAAGATAAATGAAAGATTAACATTTATGTTCACATCTGTAAATTGAAGGGAGTTCTTATTCAGATAATGAAATTGTACACCCAATGCATTTGATCCATTTTCATCCTGAAAGACAAAAGTTAAATTATATTATCTATTTCTCCATTTAAAAATTCAAGGAGCATCATAGGCAAAAATAGGGATAGGTAGAACTATGTTAATGATAATTTTAAACTTAACTTTGGTAGATGATTAATCCTTCCTTAACACCAAAATACCAAATAATGTGTCTGGTTTATTTGGCTTCATTTTATTGCAGTGGCCCCCAAAATGAAACTTCAAGAGAAAATGCTTTTTAACATCTCCAGGTAACTCTACTAGAACCCATAATATTAAACTTCAGTAGTAATGTTTTAAGGCACTGGCACACGTCACATAATACTAGGGCTATTTAAGCTGCCCCAGAGCAAAGAAAGGAAAG
Organism: Nanger dama; assembly: GCA_917880005.1. Taxonomy (NCBI): domain Eukaryota; kingdom Metazoa; phylum Chordata; class Mammalia; order Artiodactyla; family Bovidae; genus Nanger; species Nanger dama. Next base: position 5,707,375 of record CAKJTW010000075.1, read on the forward strand.
GGAAAATAACAGCTTCTTTCTAAGAAACAGAAATATAACTGTATCATAAAATTGCACACAAAAGACAACTCTGAACCTAGTTGACTTCAAATATCAATAAACAAATCACGAATAAAATAGTAACAAACAGGGGCTTCCTGGCAGCCCAGTGGTTAAGACTCTAAGCTCCCACTGCAGGGGCACGGATTCAGTTCCAGTTGGGAAACTAAGATGCTGCATGCCAAGTGGTATGGCCAAGAGAAATTTTTTTAAAAAGTTTTAAGTAAATATTTACACTGTACACTAAAACAGTAATACATAACAACTAAATGGGATTGATTCTAGGAGCGAAAGGGTGATTCTAATTAAGGTATACATTCATATGTTTATATGTATAAATCTTAATATGAAAAGAATGTGATAACCTATACATAATGTGATAACCTATTTACTTGTACAGAAAACACTTGACAAAACACCACCCTGAAAAGATAACTAAAAGGTATATGAAATAGGAATCCGTGTATCTTTTTTATTATAATACATAAAAAACATATTCTTAGCCTAAAACCCAGCGTTGTGTTTATTTATTTAATGCACCACTAAAGTGAGGAACTAGGCAAGAATGGTCACTTCAGTTAAATCGGCGTTGTAGGGAGCTCTGAGGGTCTGGCCCTCAACAGAATGTTGTGGAGGAAAAAAAAAAAGCTAAATCTGTCAGAATCAAGTTCATCAGAACTCTCAGTTCAGTTCAGTCGCTCAGTCGTGTCTGACTTTTTGCGACCCCATGAACCGCAGCACGCCAGGCCTCCCTGTCCATCACCAACTCCCGGAGTCCACCCAAACCCATGTCCATTGTGTCGGTGATGCCATCCAACCATCTCATCCTCTGCCGTCCCCTTCTCCTCCTGCCCTCAATCTTTCCCAGTATTGGGGTGTTTCCAGTGAATCAGTTCTTCGCATCAGGTGGCCAAAGTATTGGAGTTTCAGCTTCAACAACAGTCCCTCCAATGAATACCCAGGACTGATCTCTTTTAGGATGGACTGGTTGGATCTCCTTGCAGTCCAAGGGACTCTCAAGAGTCTTCCCCAGCACCACAGTTCAAAAGCATCAGCTTTCTTTATAGTACAACTTTCACATCCGTACATGACTACTGGAAAACCATAGCCATGACTAGATGGACCTTTGTTGGCAAAGTAATGTCTCTGCTTTTGAATATGCTGTCTAGGTTGGTCATAACTTTCCTTCCAAGGAGCAAGTGTCTTTTAATTTCATGGCTGCAATTACCATCTGCAGTGATTTTGGAGCCCAGAAAAATAAAGTCAGCCATTGCTTCCACTGTTTCCCCATCTATTTGCCATGAAGTGATTAGAACTCTGGAGAATAGTAAAAATATATAGGAATGCAACAAACATTTCATCAGGACAAAGCTGACTTAAGCACAGTAAGAAGGCTCTGTGGCCTTTGAGCTTAGTTGTGTCACTTCCCCTGTGTGGGTGGTGGCAAAGATGGTAGCCGTGTTCCCAGCATGGTGGTCTAGCCATGGAGGGAGCAAAGTGGGCTTTGTTCTCAAGGAACTGTGTTGTCTCTTAAGCTGGTGTGATGGTTTCCTGATTGACACAAACATTTGTGTCTGTTTAGCCTAATTTGAATTCTCTTGGGGAGTGAGAGTCCCTAAGTGAACAGCATCACTTGGCAACATTGAAATTAACAAGCCACTGCTGCTTGGGATGAAAGATTACAGTTGGGACATAAATAGACAGGCCAAAAAGCCTTGGAGGGAAAGCCAAGGAGAGAGTTAATTCAGGGCATAAGGACTTCAGAATTCTCTGGCATATAATAGGGTACCTAGAAAGACAGCCCCAGACCCAGGGGAAAGTCCTGCTCAGGAGGAAAGGGAGAAGCTGAGGCTTTCCCCTCTTGCTGATCATTAGACTCAGTATAAGCAGGGTGCAGGCTAATGAAGGGAAGTAAACAGACTGGCCAAGCACTGAAGGAGTGCCATAGCACAGAGCCTGTCAGCAAACCCTGGCACTACAGCTTTATTCTTTCCTTTCTGTGCTTCTAAGCATGTAAGGGATTCTGTGTCAAGCCAATAGCTTGCTATAATCTAAGGAAGAGACTTCAGAGACCACACGTTACAAAGAATACAAGCTTTTAAAAAATAGTGTAGAGAGGCGTCAAACCACAAGCAGCTACAATTGTAGCAAATAATAACAACAAAACTGAAGGAGGCTAGCGATTTGATTTCCAGATTTATCATATACTATTCAAAATATTCAGGTTTCAACACAAGATTATGAGACATTAAAAGAAATGTAAACGATATCCCACTCAGAAGAAAGAAAAGAACAGAAATTATCTAAGAGGACAATATGGACTTACTAACAAAGACATTAAATCCACTGCTTTATATATGATCAAAAGCTATGGGAACCATGGACAAAGAACCAAAGGAAACCGAGATAACGATGTCTTAGCAAACTGAGAGTATGAATAGAGATAGAATTCATAATAAGGAACCAAATACAAATTCTAGAGTTCAAAAGTACAATAACGGAAATGAAAATTTCACTAGAGAGATTTAAAAGTTGAAGAAAGACTGGCAAGGAGGGTGATAAATCGAGAGGAGAGCAGGTGAACCTAGAATTTAGCCAGAGGTGGCTTCTGCATGGCTTGAGCCCTATGCTAGGTTATCTCTCACTACCCAAACCCACTTCCAACTTGGTCCCCTTTGAAGGAAGCAACGTGGCTGTCAACACCTACATGCCATACAACTGTCCACATAACAGAAATTATGTTTACATTATTTAAAATTTAAAATTGATCACTTTGATATATTTGTAAAAAAAAAAAAGGAAACCATATAAAGGAAGGGAGAAGAATCAAGTGAGGGGCCCATTCAATTTTTGAATAAATACTAGAAACAGACATAGAAAAATAAAATTACCTTTGGAGTTGAAAAGAAGCTTTGTAGACTTTCAAGGTTGAAAAAAAATAATGACAAAATAGAGTTTGGGGATACTTCTTATTGTGCTGTGTGCTACGGTCACTGAGTCATGTCTGACTCTTTGCAGCCCCCACAGACTGTAGCCTGCCAGGCTCCTCTGTCCATGGTATTTCCCAGGCAAGAATACTGGAGTGGGTTGCCAATTCCTCCTCCAGAGGATCGTCCCAACCCAGGAACTCATGTTCCTGCATTGCAGGCAGATTCTTTACCACTGTGCTTATTAAAATATTAAAATAAAATACAACAGCCTAAATGTGCTAATAACCATACAAGTCTTCTGTCCTCACATCTCAGCACATTTTTGTAGCTTTTCAGCACCTTGCTGTGTTTCTTTTCATTTGAGAGAATGCTTATGTCTCTAAATGAACAGAAGATTAAAGGTATGAGAGGAATAGAGAGCTATTGTTTGTCTATTACCTCCTTGCACTTTAGGGAAAAATTATATCCCAGTAATGCTCTCAAATTATTATCTGTTTACTCTTTCCTTTAAAACATACATATTTGAGAAAATGAAATGCCAAGGACTCCCCTGGTAACACTTCCTTTTGCAGCCCTCATGCTGGAAAAAGTTTCTTTGTAATGTCTAGGCTAAATTGCTCCTATTACAGTTTAAGCTAATTCTTCTCAGCTCTATCCTTAGTGAAAATACAGGGCAATTTCCCCCAAACAAAAAGCTCTTGAATACAACTTAATTTACCTCTGGTCTTTTCTATCCTGTATTGACTGTTTCATTAACCTTTTCCTGTAGAGGCTACTTAAGTCTCCTCATTACCGTATGAATTTCAGAATGAAGTTTCCTCAGCTACAAGTAATAGATGTTGCAAATCCTAATTAGAAAAAAAAGCATAAACTCAAATTATTTTTATTTTGTGTTGCTGCTTTACATATATCTGTATGTAATTCTGCTACTAGATTTCAGTGAGTATGGTTTTCTGCCCTCTGATGCCCTCTTGCAACATCTACCATCTTACTTACAATCTAATCACACTAGGACCACAGCCTTGTCTAACTCAATGAAACCAAGCCATGCCTGCAGGGTAACCCAAGACGGGCAGGTCATGGTGGAGAGGTCTGACAGAATGTGGTCTACTGGAAAAGGGAATGGCAAGCCACTGCAGCATTCTTGCCTTGAGAACCCTATGAACAGTATGAAAAGGCAAAATGATAGGATACCAGAAGAGGAACTCCCCAGGTCATTAGGTGCCCAATATGCTACCGGAGGTCAGTGAAGAAATAACTCCAGAAAGAATGAAGGGATAGAGCCAAAGCAAAAACAATACCCAATTGTGGATGTGACTGGTGATAGAAGCAAGATCCGATGTCATAAAGAGCAATATTGCATAGGAACCTGGAATGTCAGGTCCATGAATCAAGGCAAATTGGAAGTTGTCAAACAAGAGATGGCAAGGGTGAATGTCGACATTCTAGGAATCAGTGAACTAAAATGGACTGGAATGAGTGACTTTAACTCAGATGACCATTATACCTACTACTGTGGCCAGGAATCCCTCAGAAGAAATGGAGTAGCCATCATGGTCAACAAAAGAGTCCAAAATGCAGTACTTGGATGCAACCTCAAAAATGACAGAATGATCTCTGTTCATCTCCAAGGCAAACCATTCAATATCATGGTAATCCAAGTGTATGCCCCAACCAGTAACACTGAAGAAGCTGAAGTTGAATGGTTCTATGAAGACCTACAAGACCTTTTAGAACTAACATCCAAAAAAGATGTCCTTTTCATTATAGGGGACTGGAATGCTAAAGTAGGAAGTCAAGAAACACCTGGAGTAACAGACAAATTTGGCCTTGGAATAGGGAATGAAGCAGGGAAAAGGCTAATAGAGTTTTGCCAAGAGATCACACTGGTCATAGCAAACACCCTTTTCCAACAACACAAGAGAAGACTCTACACATGGACATCACCAGATGGTCAACACCAAAATCAGACTGATTTTATCCTTTGCAGCCAAAGATGGAGAAGCGCTATACAATCAGCAAAAACAAGACCAGGAGCTGACTGTGGCTCAGCTCATGAACTCCTTATTGCCAAATTCAGACTCAAATTGAAGAAAGTGTGGGAAACCACTAGATCATTTGGGTATGACCTAAATCAAATCCCTTATGATTATACAGTGGAAGTGAGAAATAGATTTAAGGGCCTAGATCTGATAGATAGAGTGCCTGATGAACTATGGAATGAGGTTCATGACATTGTATGGGAGATAGGGATCAAGACCATCCTCATGGAAAAGAAATGCAAAAAAGCAAACTGACTGTCTGAGGAGGCCTTACAAATAGCTGTGAAAAGAAGAGAGGCAAAAAGCAAAGGAGAAAAGGAAAGATATAAGCACCTGAATGCAGAGTTCCAAAGAACAGCAAGAAGAGATAAGAAAGGCTTCTTCAGCAATCAATGCAAAGAAATAGAGGAAAAGAACAGAATGGAAAAGACTAGAGATCTCTTCAAGAAAATTAGAGATACCAAGGGAACACTTCATGCAAAGATGGGCTCGACAAAGGACAGAAATGGTCTGGACCTAACAGAAGCAGAAGGTATTAAGAAGAGGTGGCAAGAAGACACAGAAGAACTGTACAAAAAGATCTTCCTGACCCAGATAATCATAATGATGTGATCACTCATCTAGAGCCAGACATCTTGGAATGTGAAGTCAAGTGGGCCTTAGAAAGCATCACTATGAACAAAGCTAGTGGAGGTGATGGAATTCCAGTGGAGCTGTTTCAAATCCTGAAAGATGATGCTGTGAAAGTGCTGCACTCAATATGCCAGCAAATTTGGAAAACTCAGGAGTGGCCACAGGACTGGAAAAGGTCAGTTTTCATTCCAATTCCGAAGAAAGGTAATGCCAAAGAATGCTCAAACTACTGCACAATTGCACTCATTTCACATGCTAGTAAAGTAATGCTCAAAATTCTCCAAGCAGGCTTCAGCAATACGTGAACCGTGAACTCCCTGATGTTCAAGCTGGTTTTAGAAAAGGCAGAGGAACCAGAGATCAAATTGTCAACATCCACTGGATCACAAAAAAGCAAGAGAGTTCCAGAAAAACATCTATTTCTGCTTTATTGACTATGCCAAAGCCTTTGACTGTGTGGATCACAATAAACTGTGGAAAATTCTGAAAGAGATGGGAATCCCCAGAGCACCTAACCTGCCTCTTGAGAAATCTGTATGCAGGTCAGGGAAGCAACAGTCCAGTTAGAACTGGACATGGAACAACAGACTGGTTCCAAACAGGAAAAGGAGTATGTCAAGCCTGTATATTGTCACCCTGCTTATTTAACTTCTGTGCAGAGTACATCATGAGAAATGCTGGGCTGGAAGAAACACAAGCTGGAATCAAGATTGCCAGGAGAAATATCAATAACCTCAGATATGCAGATGACACCACCCTTATGGCAGAAAGTGAAGAGGAGCTAAAGGGCCTCTTGATGAAAGTGAAAGAGGAGAGTGAAAAAGTTGGCTTAAAGCTCAACATTCAGAAAACGAAGATCATGGCGTCTGGTCCCATCACTTCATGGGAAATAGATGGGGAAACAGTGGAAACAGTGTCAGACTTTATTTTGGGGGGCTCCAAAATCACCACAGATGGTGACTGCAGTCATGAAATTAAAAGACGCTTACTCCTTGCAAGGAAAGTTATGACCAACCTAGATAGCATATTCAAAAGCAGAGACATTACTTTGCCGACTAAGGTCTGTCTAGTCAAGGCTATGGTTTTTCCTGTGGTCATGTATGGATGTGAGAGTTGGACCGTGAAGCCGGCTGAGTGCCGAAGAATTGATGCGTTTGAACTGTGGTGTTGGAGAAGACTCTTGAGAGTCCCTTGGACTGCAAGCAGATCCAACTATTCCATTCTAAAGGAGATCAGCCCGGGGAGTTCTTTGGAAGGAATGATGTTAAAGCTGAAACTCCAGTATTTTGGCCACCTCATGCAAAGAGTTGAATCATGGGAAAAGACTCTGATGCTGGGAAGGATTAGGGGCAGGAGGAGAAGGGGACGACCAAGGATGAGATGGCTGAATGACATCACGGACTCAATTAATGTGAGTCTAAGTGAACTCCAGGAGATGGTGATGGACACAGAGGCTTGGTGTGCTGCAATTCATGGGGTCACAAAGAGTCAGACACGACTGAGCGACTGAATTGAACTAAACTGAATTCTGCTACATCCAAATATATTACTGTACTTGCATTTTAAAAATAAGCATTCCATTATTCTCTCATTTTTAGCTTATTGAACACTGAAATCTCTGTGCACTTCCTCCCAAAATGGTACTGAAATAGAGTAAATGTGTAACTTACATTTCAAGTGCAGAGAAAAGAGAGAAAGGCTTTACCTCAGTGGATTCAGCTGTCAGCAGAAAGCAGAAGAGACCTTCAGAAAACAAGGTTAACAAGGAAGCTAAATTATTTGTAAAATCAACAACTAAACTATACCAATAAAACTAATGTTCTTCATATGTCCCAGGGGGCACTAGTGGAAAAGAGTCTGCCTGCCAATGCAGGAGACACAGAGACTAGAATTGATTCCCTGGGGCGGGAAGATCTCCTGGAGGAGAAAATGGCAACCCACTCCAGTGTTCTTGCTTGGAGAATCCCATAGACAGAAGAGCCTGGCGGGCTATAGTCCATGGGGTCACAGAGGGTCAGACACAACTGAGCAACTGAGCATACACATAGTGAGCAAATAATCCCAGGAAAGAAAAACATGAGCCAAAGATAAAACAGTTTTCCCCACCTCTCCTCTGGAACTCTGCAAGTCTCTTTCAGCAGCACTCTCCATTCTGAGTGGTGGAAAACTTCAATTTTGTTGTTTTTGTTGTTGTTGCGGGGGAAGGAGAGGGTGCTGTTCAACTGAAGCTGGTAGCTCCCTGGGGCTACTGGGCAATTAACTTGAGTCTGCTGAAGCTGAAACTCCAGTACTTTGGCCACCTCACGCGAAGAGGTGACTCACTGGAAAAGACCCTGATGCTGGGAGGGAATGGGGGCAGGAGGAGAAGGGGACGACAGAGGATGAGATGGCTGGATGGCATCACCGACTCGATGAACATGAGTCTGAGTGAACTCTGGGAGTTGGTGATAAACAGGGAGGCCTGGCGTGCTGCGATTCATGGGGTTGCAGAGTCAGACACGACTAAACGACTGAACTGAACTGAACTGAACTGGGCCCAATTGAGATGTGCCATAATGCAAATTATACACTGGAATTTGAATGTTCTAGTATGAAATCAAGGATGTCAAATATCTTATTAATAATGCTTTGTGTCAACTATATATTACAATCTTTATATGTAGATAGAATAAAATATATCAAAAGTAATGTCACTTTTAAATCTTAGGTGGCAAGAAGGAGATTTAAAAGCATGCACGCAGGGAGCTTTTACAGCCAACGTGTTCTTTCTACTGGACAGGACTGGTCTAGCCCAGGACTGGCAAACTGAAGCTGTGGGTCCAGTCAAACCTGCTGACAGATTGAGGTAAATAAAGTTTTATTGAAACACTGTTGAGTCCATTCATTGATCTGTAATCCAAGGAGGATATTGTGCTGCAGTGGTAGAGTTGAATGAAAAAAGAAAGTGTTAGTCACTCGGTTGCATTCTGCTCTTTGCGACCCCGTGGACTGTTAGCTCACCAGGCTCCTCTGCCCATGGGATTCTCCAGGCAAGAACACTGAAGTGGGTCGCCATTCACTTCTCCATGGGCTCTTCCCGACCCAGGAGTCAAAGCCGTGTTACCTGCATTGCAAGCAGATGTTTTACACTCTGAGCCACCAGGGAAGCTGAGTAGCAGTAGCAAAGCCTACTTAGTTCACAAGGTTGAAATATTCACTCTGGATCCTGACAGAGTGAGTCTGCTAACCCAGCTCTAGAAAGACAACAGTAGACTCAAGGTGTGAAAGTGAGAGAGGAATTTAATTGGGATAATTTGTCAGAAAGGGAAAACAGGAAAAGATATATCCTCTGTACAATAACTACAAAGGAAACCAAACTGCATAGCCCAGAAAATAAGTCATTTTCTTAGATGTGTCTTTTGAATATAAAAATATTTTTAATTTTTGTTCCTTTTATTTAAATATTTCATTTTTTTCATATTTTTGTGAGTGCATCACAAACTGAATATTTAAATAAGTGCATCCTATGGTTCATTGCTAATATATAGAACTACAACTCGTTCTGTCAATTACTGGGAGTAGAGTGTTGAAATCTCCAAATATATCTGAAGACTTTTCTCTCCTCACATTTCTAGATTTTGTGTAAACTCCTTCAAGCTTAAAAAGTAACTACAATTTAGGATGGTCACATCTTATGCTCTCAGCCAGTTAATCTTTTCATTATTACAGAATGACTTTCTTTTATCCATTTTAATAGTCAATTCCCTGAAGTCTAATTTTTCTTGTGGTCATATAAGCCATTCAACTATTTTATCTATTTATATTTTTGGCTTAGTTTCTGCATAGTGTCTCTTTTTCATGTACTTTTAGTCTTCCACTTTCCATCTATATTTGAATCACTATTTAGATTTCTGTTTCACACCATTGTTTGGAGCTTCATTCCAGGCAATCCAACAACCTCTGGTTTCTAATTTCATCACTTAAACTATCTATAGTTAATGTGAGTATTGATAATAAGTGCAAATCTACCATCTCAATATTTTTTCTATTTGTCTTACCTGTACTTTCCCCCTTTTTTCCCTTCTATATCTATTATCTCTTAGAGTAAGCTTTTTTTTAACTGTTTCTAGTTTATCTTTGCTATCAGTTTTATCAGTTTTTCTTTTTGTCTCTTTTATTGGTTGATCTACACTTTTAATATAATCTATCTTTAATTAATTAATTTTATACTACTTCACTTATTATATAAGAAGTTTACAATAATACGTTCAGTCCCTCCATCCCATTCTTTGTGCTACTGTTCTTAGACACTTTGCTTCTACATATTCTGTAAGCCCCATGCTACACTGAGCGTTTTTTTATATAAAAATTTAATAAATATGTTTCAAGATTAATAAGTGAGAAAAGTCATTAAACTTAGTTATACTTTATCCAATTTCATTCCTTCGTGAAGATTTTAATTTACTTCTTATATAATTTTGCTTCAGCCTGAAAGACTTCCTGAATATGCCTTTCACTGTAGGTCTCCTGATGACAAAATCTCCCAGGTTTTGCATGTCTAAAAATGTTTTATTTTGCCTTTCCTTTAAAAATCATCTTTGGTGAATAGAGAATTTTAGTTTATATATATATTTTTTTTCTTTCAGTAAATTCAAAATATATCTTTATTTTGTCCTAACTTACAGTTTTTCTTAACAGAAATCATCTACTACCCTTATTCTTCTGTATTTAATGAGTATTTTTCCCTCTGGTTTTCTTTATGGTTGCGTCTCACAAGTTTTCAGAAATTTCATTCTGCTTTTGTATGGTTTTGTTTATGTTTATTCTACTCTTGTTCATCAAGTTTGCTGGATATATATCCAGTATCTGGAAAACCAATTCTGTCCATGTATGACTATCTAATATTGTCTCACAGATCTGTACCACTCTGTTCAATTTTTAAATTCTTTTCTGGGGGAGGTAAAACTTTGATAATTTCTATTGCTATGAATTCAAGTATTTTGCTCTTTAGTTTTGTATCAACAAATCTTCCATTAATCTCACTCAAGGGTTTTTTTTTTCTTTAAATTTCAGACACTGTTTTTCGTATTTCAGTTCAGTTCCGTCACTCAGTCATGTCTGACTCTTTGCGACCCCATGAATTGCAGCACGCCAGGCCTCCCTGGCCATCACCATCTCCCAGAGTTCACTCAGAATCACGTCCATCGAGTCCATGATGCCATCCAGCCATTTCATCCTCAGTCATCCCCTTCTCCTTCTGCCCCCAATCCCTCTCAGCATCAGAGTCTTTTCCAGTGAGTCAACTCTTCGCATGAGGTGGCCAAAGTACTGGAGTTTCAGCTTTAGCATCATTCCTTCCAAAGAACACCCAGGGTTGATCTCCTTTCAGAATGGACTGGTTGGATCTCCTTGCAGTCCAAGGGGCTCTCAAGCGTCTTCTCCAACACCACAGTTCAAAAGCATCAATTCTTCAGCACTCAGCCTTCTTCACAGTCCAACTCTCACATCCATACATGACCACTGGAAAAACCATAGCCTTGACTAGACGGACCTTGGTCAGCAAAGTAATGTCTCTGCTTTTCAATATACTATCTGGGTTGGTGATAACTTTTCTTCCAAGGAGTGAGCATCTTTTAATTTCATGGCTGCAGTCACCATCTGCAGTGATTTTGGAGCCCCAAAAAATATGCCCATGAAGTGATGGGACAGGATGCCATGATCTTCGTTTTCTGAATGCTGAGCTTTAAGCCAACTTTTTCACTCTCCTCTTTCACTTTCATCAAGAGGCTTTTTAGCACCTCTTCATTTTCTGCCATAAGGATGGTGTCACTGCATATCTGATGTTATTGATATTTCTCCCAGCAACCTTGATTCCAGATTGTGTTTCTTCCAGTCCAGCGTTTCTCATGATGTAGTCTGCATATAAGTCAAATAAGCAGGGTGACAATACACAGCCTTTTCGTATTTAGTTTGTCTTTATACCTTCCACTGGTGATTGGTGCGTGCTGTCATGTCTGACTCTTTGTGACCCCATGGATTGCAGCACTCCAGGCTTGGGCAAGTAGTTAAGTTAGTTTGAATTGATTGGATCTCTTTTTAGGTTTGTTTTCAAGATTGGTCATGTTCACCCAGGGAACATAGCCTTAGAAGGTTTATCCACTCTGCCTTGTGTGGACACAAGCTCCTCCCCAGCACTGTGAGGACTCTAGACGTTGTCTCTCCACCAACTGGTGGTGGTTTTCTCCCAGCCTCAACCAATTTCCTCTCATGCAAACACAGATAAATTCTCAGCTGAAGAACTGCGGGAAACCCTCTGCAGAGCTCTGGGGCTCTGTGCCCCTGCGAAGCCCCACCCTCTGTTCCAGGTGACCCACCCTCCCTGAAATCAGAGCTGTGCCTCTGAGGTCAGCGAAGTTTGCAGTGTCCCTCAGGGGCCCTCCCTCCCCATCCTGCAGAACCTGAACTTGGAGCTACTGCTGAACTGACCTGTCTCTCTCTTCCCTGGGGAAACAGTGGTACACTGTCTTTTGTCTAATACCTAAAAGTCAATATTTCATACATTTTGTCAAATCGTTTAGTGCATTATTCCATAATTTTCAGAACTGGTTGTCTCTTAATCTCTCTTCTTAGAAAGTTTTACAGTGGACACTGTATTCATTTTATCTTCCCTTTTAGCCATTTTTCCATTCTGTTTATTTGGTTTTTGTGTTCCTTTTAATTTTTTTCATCTTTGTTTTTTATTTCCAATTCTGTCTGACATATTTTATTTTATTCCTGAGTTTTTCTATTTTGCTGTCATTTTAATTTCTTCCATCATTTTCTAAGTGTGCTCTATCACATTTGGAAGCAGTAGGTGACATGTAATCTGTTTTATGGGAATGTCTTTCTGGCATCCTCTCATTGTCGCTGGGGTACTGTGCTGCTTCTCCGTCACTCCTAATGACTGTGTGGAATCAGAAGCTGACACTTTTTGAAGCTCATAGTTTTTGCAAGATAAGTTTTTCTGAAGTCAACATGGGGCCATATGTTGTAACTTTTTGACTCTGAGAGTACTCTCTACTTGTTTTAAGATTATTTTTTTTTAATATGGACTTTTTTTTAAGTTTTTATTCAATTTGTTACAATATCGCTTCTGCTTTATGTTTCACCTTTCTGGCCGTGAGGCATGTGGGATCTTTGCTCCCCGACTAGGGATTGAACCCATCCCCTCTGCACTGGAAGGTAAAGTCTTAACCACTGGACCATCAGGGAAGTCACTGCTGTCGTTCTCTTGTTTGTTGGTTTTCAAGTTTCCCCAGTCCTGTTTCTTCCGTTAGCTTTGGCCAGGATTTTGCTTCCCTTTGCTTTGATATCCTGGTTTGCTCAATTTTGTTTCCACCTTGAGTCTTGCCCCTCAATGTGGGACCTGAAGGTGATCAGCCTTGACTGATCAGTTTACAGAAATCACAGAAATTTGAGAGTTTAGGTGCCTCAGTCCTTCATACATTGGACCATAGGTCTCAACTCTAAGACTGAGCAATAGTCAACCCAGTTTCAGTCGCTACCCCTGCCCCATTTTACTGAGGGCTATCTTGTTCTAGGTGCATGACTTACCTTATTTATTCCTTGTGATTCTTTCCACATAGATGCTGATAGCCTGCAGCTCTTAAAGATTTTCTCCATCCACTTGTACTTTGGGGTCTGGGAAGATAGCTCTTTTTTTTGTTACTGAATTAGAGATTCAGGGAAATTACACAAAACATTCCACCACTACTGCTGTCCTCTACATATAACACCTTTCATGCCTATCATCTCTCCTGTTTGCCTTTGCTCTATTTTTAAAATAGGAAAATTAACTTGTATTGTGGATAACCTTCATCCCAAATCACTTTCTAAATTGTTACCTCAATCCCAATGTGCCTCTGTTTCTTCTGTAGTTGGAAATGTATATTATCTTGCTGCTCATATTCAAGTGCATTTATACTCAATATTTACTTTTACGTGTGCATGTGTGGTCAGTCATGTCCAACTCTTTTGTGACCCCATGGACTGTAGTTCTCCAGGCTCCTCTCTTCATGAAATTCTCCAGGCAAGAATAATGGAGTAGGTTTCCATTTCCTCCTCCAGGGGATCTTCCCACCCCAGGGATCAAACTCGGGTCTCCTGCGTTGGCAGGTTGATTCTTTACCACTGAGCCACTTGGGAATCTACCCTTACTTTCATGAGAACTTCACTAACGCTGGCCAGCCAGTGTGGTTCCGAGATACGAAGTTTGTGCTTAAAGCATTAGTAGTCATGAAAATCTAGAGTGTATGTGAGGTGACAAGTTAGTGCAAAGAAACACATGAAGTAAAACAACGAGTTCAGCAAAATAGAGAAGGTAACCGAAAAAGTTCTGAAAATACCATTGTTCTGTGCAGTAGAAAAGGCAGCATTAGGATTCAGATTTCTCTAGGGCACACTTTTTGGCTGCCAAGCTAGAGGTGATCTGAAGCCCATTTTAAACTGGCTTGTGTTACTGGTACATCCTTGGGCTGATGGTTACACCTAAACATCCCGCTCAGTTCAGTTCAGTCATTCAGTCGTGTCCAACTCTTTGCGACCCCATGAATCGCAGCACGCCAGGCCTCCCTGTCCATCACTAACTCCCCGGAGTTAAATCAGACTCACGTCCATCGAGTCCGTGATGCCATCCAGCCATCCCATCCTCTGTTGTCCCCTTCTCCTCCTGCCCCCAATCCCTCCCAGCATCAGAGTCTTTTCCAATGAGTCAACTCTTCGCATGAGGTGGCCAAAATACTGGAGTTTCAGCTTTAGCATCATTCCTTCCAAAGAAATCTCAGGGCTGATCTCCTTCAGAATGGACTGGTTGGATCTCCTTGCAGTCCAAGGGACTCTCAAGAGTCTTCTCCAACACCACAGTTCAAACACATCAATTCTTCAGCGCTCAGCCTTCTTCACAGTCCAATTCTCACATCCATACATGACCACAGGAAAAACCATAGCCTTGACTAGATGGACTTTAGTCGGCAAAGTAGTGTCTCTGCTTTTGAATATGCTATCTATGTTGGTCATAACTTTTCTTCCAAGGAGTAAGTGTCTTTTAATTTCATGGCTGCAGTCACCATCTGCAGTGATTTTGGAGCCCCAAAAAATAAAGTCTGACACTGTTTCCACTGTTTCCCCATCTATTTCCCATGAAGTGATGGGACCTTCGCCATGATCTTCGTTTTCTGAATGTTGAGCTTTAAGCTAACTTTTCACTCTCCTCTTTCACTTTCATCAAGAGGCTTTTTAGTTCCTCTTCACTTTCTGCCCTAAGGGTGGTGTCATCTGCATATGTGAGGTTATTGATGTTTCCCGGCAATCTTGATTCCAGCTTGTGTTTCTTCCAGCCCAGCGTTCCTCATGATGTACTCTGCATAGAAGTTAAATAAGCAGGGTGACAATATATAGCTTTGATGTAATTCTTTTCCTGTTTGGAACCAGTCTGTTGTTCCATGTCCAGTTCTAACTGGACTGTTGCTTCCTGACCTGCATACAGATTTCTCAAGAGGCAGGTCAGGTGCTCTGGGATTCACATCTCTTTCAGAATTTTCCACTGTTTACTGTGATCCACACAGTCAAAGGCTTTGGCATAGTCAATAAAGCAGAGTAGATGTTTTTCTGGAACTCTCTTGCTTTTTTGTGATCCAGCGGATGTTGGCAATTTGATCTCTGGTTCCTCTGCCTTTTCTAAAACCAGCTTGAACATCAGGGAGTTCACGGTTCACGTATTGCTGAAGCCTGCTTGGAGAATTTTGAGCATTACTTTACTAGCATGTGAGATGAGTGCAATTGTGCAGTAGTTTGAGCATTCTTTGGCATTGCCTTTCTTTGGAACTGGAATGAAAACTGACCTTTTCCAGTCCTGTGGCCACTCCTGAGTTTTCCAAATTTGCTGGCATATTGAGTGCAGCACTTTCACAGCATCATCTTTCAGGATTTGAAACAACTCCACTGGAATTCCATCACCTCCACTAGCTTTGTTCATAGTGATGCTTTCTAAGGCCCACTTGACTTCACATTCCAAGATGTCTGGCTCTAGATGAGTGATCACATCATCATGATTATCTGGGTCGGGAAGATCTTTTTGTACAGTTCTTCTGTGTATTCTTGCCACCTCTTCTTAATATCTTCTGCTTCTGTTAGGTCCAGACCATTTCTGTCCTTTATCGAGCCCATCTTGGCATGAAATGTTCCCTTGGTATCTCTAATTTTCTTGAAGAGATCTCTAGTCTTTTCCATTCTGTTCTTTTCCTCTATTTCTTTGCATTGATTGCTGAGGGAAGGCTTTCTTATCTCTTCTTGCTATTCTTTGGAACTCTGCATTCAGGTGCTCATATCTTTCCTTTTCTCCTTTGTTTTTCACCTCTCTTCTTTTCACAGCTATTTGTAAGGCCTCCCCAGACAGCCATTTGCTTTTTTGCATTTCTTTTCCATGGGGATGGTCTTGATCCCTGTCTCCTGTAGAATGTCACGAACCTCATTCCATAGTTCATCAGGCACTCTATCTATCAGATCTAGGCCCTTAAATCTATTTCTCACTTCCACTGTATAATCATAAGGGATTTGATTTAGATCATACCTGAATGGTCTAGCGGTTTTCCCTACTTTCTTGAATTTCAGTCTGAATTTGGCAATAAGGAGTTCAGGAGCTGAACCACAGTCAGCTCCTGGTCTTGTTTTTGCTGATTGTATAGAGCTTCTCCATCTTTGGCTGCAAAGAATATAATCAATCTGATTTCGGTGTTGACCATCTGGTGATGCCCATGTGTAGAGTCTTCCCTTGTGTTGTTGGAAGAGGGTGTTTGCTATGACCAGTGCATTTTCTTGGCAAAACTCTATTAGTCTTTGCCCTGCTTCATTCTGCATTCCAAGGCCAAATTTGCCTGTTATTCCAGGTGTTTCTTGACTTCCTACTTTAGCATTCCAGTCCCCTATAATGAAAAGGACATCTTTTTTGGGTGTTAGTTCTAAAAGGTCTTGTAGGTCTCACGTAAAACCGTTCAACTTCGGCTTCTTCAGTGTTACTGGTTGGGGCATAGGCTTGGATAACTGTGATATTGAATGGTTTGCCTTGGAAACGAACAGAGATCATTCTGTCCTTTTGAGATTGCATCCAAGTACTGCATTTTGGACTCTTTTGTTGACCATGATGGCTACTCC
Organism: Nanger dama; assembly: GCA_917880005.1. NCBI lineage: Eukaryota > Metazoa > Chordata > Mammalia > Artiodactyla > Bovidae > Nanger > Nanger dama. The sequence goes on from CAKJTW010000075.1 coordinate 5,724,185, forward strand.
ATTTCTTCTGAGGGATTCCTGGCCACAGTAGTAGATATAATGGTCATCTGAGTTAAAGTCACCCATTCCAGTCCATTTTAGTTTCCTGATTCCTAGAATGTCGATGTTCACCCTTGCCATCTCTTGTTTGACCACTTCCAGTTTGCCTTGATTCATGGACCTGACATTCCATGTTCCTGTGCAATATTGCTCTTTACAGCATCAAACCTTGCTTCTATCAACAGTCACATGCACGCATTAGGCAAATAAGTAGTTTTGTTTAAAAAATATTCTCAAGGATTTTTTTAATATATCTGTGCAAAATTTTAAGATGATGAAGTATACATATTAAAGCTTATGTATCCTTGAGGCTTTTATAGAACCTTTAGTTAGCTCTGTCACATAATCTTAAAAGTACTCTATTAAAATCATCTGTGTTTATGTCTGTCTCTCTCCTGCTAGGCAGGGACCATGTCTTTTCCACAATTTTATACCTAGTGCCCAGTAAAATAGGATATAATTTAGAAGTCTCATATAGAAATCCCAGACTAATGCACTGGACCAGTCCATAAATTCAATTAATTTATCTGACAGTATGAGAATGGAAGAGCTCACTTAAAACTGAGAGCCATAATCTAGTCAGTGGGTAGACTGTGATTACCTCATTGAGTCTGACTTTGCTTGAGGGAACTTTTCATTGATTTTTGCAAGACAGTTATGGAAAAGATCAGTGAACCTGGGGACGTCTACAGAGTCCTGGAAATGGTTAGCAGGTGTCAAATAGAAGTGACAGGAAGAAGAAAAACTCACCAAATTTGCACTAATTATATATCATTCATCTGGACTGCTCACAACTTCGGTCACCTTTATAAACCAGGACCAGTATTAGTAACAATAATTAAAGGTATTAAATGATCTCTTTAATTCTTTTTGTCCTTTTGTATTTTTCCCCTCATATTTTTAAATTACTAATTCTGTTCTCTAAAAAAATTCAATGTCTGCAAGATATTCAAAGCTAACCTATTATATTAATTTATATTATCAATGATTGACTCCTTTTAAAGTATTAAATGACCTCTTGGATTCCCATAAACATTTCTGGGAAACGAGAAAAAAAAAAAAGAAAAACCTCCTCTGATGAGAATAAGAATGAAAACCAAGATTTCCTAAACAAGTATTACAATACAGTGTGAAGTTTCTACAAATTGAAAGGCATATGGGAAGAAAATGGAAAATATAATTGCTTGATTTTGACACACATTTTGCTGTGTCAAAAATACACAAATGATGGAAAGCTTTATGAGACGATACTTCACCGCTTAAGTCCTCTGTTCTCTGGTCAAAGTTCAGGGTTTATTCCCAGCAGACATCTCTGTCCCTACAGATGGGATGTGGTCTTATGTACATATCCTCAGACTGTACCCTTCTGGTATCATTTTAATTCCCCTGAAAAAAAAACAAAATTTAGGAAAAAAATTAGGAAAAAAAACAAACAAAAATTAGGAAAAAAAAAATGCTATGTTCTAAATTTTCTTAATTCCACTGGACCCAAAAAGCTATGCTGCTGAAGGCTGCCATTTGTCATGAGCTCCCCTAGACTTGACATCAGAGGTGAGTTTCATTTCCATTCTTTGAGGGAGCCATTCCAGACGAATGGCTGAGCAGCTCATCCTCCAGCTGTAAACTTTAATTACCACCAAACAGCATGGCAGCCATGCATGCATGTTCTTGTTTGGAGAGTTGAATGCTTGTGGCTTCTCTATTGAAAGTAAGAATAAGGTCAAAATTACTAAAATGTGTGGACACTTACTCATCAGGCTACTGACTGAGGAGGAGAAGATGAGTCAGAGTGCCCAGTATTTTCTCAAATCTAAGAGGCTTGCAGAAAGAGTCAACCAAAGGAATCTGCAGTGGGTCCTTAGTAAACGTTTAGGGCATGTGGGCTGTTTCTGTTACAACTTGTGACTCTGTTGCTGTATGACACTGACAATATGCAAATGAGTGAGCCTGGGAGTGTTCTAATAAAACATTATTTGTGGTCCCTAAAATTTGGATTTCATGCAACTTTTGCGTACCATGAAATATATTCTTCTTTTGATTTTTTTCAGTGAATTTTAAATGTTAAAAAACCTTCTCAGCTGGTGGGCCATACCAAAACAAAAATGTATCCAGTGCCGTTAACATACATTTACAAAGTCTTACTACATAAATATCTTTACATCACAACCTAAGAATGCAATCTTAGTCTCAATTTTAGTTTTAGTTTATGAAAATATATTCAGAAAAAAATCCTGGAAACATATATAAACACATTAGTATTTTAATCTTTAAAACTACGATTTTTGAATTCATTCCATTTAGTCGTTTATACATTTTAATGGATTTTTCCAAACTAGCTGATGTGAATTATAATTTTAATTCCAAAACAGTGTAATCTCAGTCACTCCAATGTGAAAGATAGAAACAGTTTATAATTCCCAGTGTATAAAACCATATGTTCCCACATATGCTTTGTTTTTGTGTAGTAAATACATATTCACTTTCTAATTATAAAAATGGTAACATTTACTAACACTGAGAATGGTTTGTTCTACCTTCTAACATTTTGGGCACTACTGTTTTTAATGAGCAAATATTCTAGCTGGAGCATCGTTCTAGCTCAGCTATCGGCATTCACTGGGACCCAGTCTGGAAATCTGCAGTCCTTGAGGTTTCAGACTCACAGAACTGGCCTCAGCATCCCAGGTGTTCAGCACACTTCTAACGGGCTTGTACTTGTGTTGTGGCTGGAAGAGGCCCTGCTCACTATCAGGCCCCTCCCTGCTTTGTCTCAGATTCTGAGGATTCCTGTTCCTCCCACTCTGTCCTACACCAAAGGCACTGATGCTGGGGGTGGGGGCCTCTAGGCTGAGCTCCTGTTTTTGATGCTGGGGGTGGGGGCCTCTAGGCTGAGCTCCTGTTTTTTTCTCTCTCTGATTCACTCCTGTTCTTGCCGCAAAGCTTCTCTACCTCTTCTGCAGACAAGTGGGCTTTCTTTTTTTCACATCCTGACTTCCCTGTGATTGCACCCTGCAGGAAATGTTGAGTTACAGATGTCCAGATGTTGTGTTGCTATGTAAGAGATGAGCATATTTTAGGAGACAAGCTTTGAAGACATAAGGACTTGATATCACCCTTTGTTCTAATGGTGTCCAGCTCCTCCCAAATGGATGAGACTCCCTGGGCCATGTGGTTCAAGCCAAAAATACAACAGCCTGGGAAAACATCTGTCTGCCCTTGCATCGTCTCACATTATAACTTTGCAACCTCAGGCCCTTGAAACTTGGATGAATCCTGTCATCTTTTCTGTGTTAGGTGGGGACTGTCCTGGGTATTTCAGGAGACGGTGGCCTCGGTATGAGCGGAAGTCATGGCCTCAGTGAGGATGGTCACGGGCACAGAGCCACGGTGGTGGAGCAGCCGGGGCTCCTGGGGCTCCAGCAGGGTCCGTGGCTCCTGCTGTCTACTCTGGGGTCAGACTTTGGGCCACATAAAGGTTACTCAGCATGCCCCGCACAGCGTTGTCTGCCTCCTTCCCCTCAGGACTCATCTCTTCAAATTCAGGACCACCTCCCGACACCCTCTTAGTCAATATAACCAGCGTCATGGACAAGTTGCTGGCTCTCTCTCCCGACCCTACCTGGGTCTTCCCTCCCAACTGTTGTTTGCAATCTCTTTCCAAAAACTGTTCTACATGACTCATTTCTCCCTGAAAAATTCTAGCATGGGACAAATAATAGCAATGGAGAGTTTGCTTTTGAATGTGTTTTTTATACTGAAATGCTAGCTTTCTGTGTATACCTGGTGAACATCTGCTCTCTCTTCCTATTCAGAGATAAAATGAGGTCAGGTAATTTATGGTGATGTGATCACAGGTGACACAAGGTCAGAGCCTCTCACAGCTGATATTTGAAAACACCTAAAGTGTTGAGTGGGGCTTCCCAGGTGGCGCTAGTGGTAAAGAACCTGCCTGCCAATGCAAGAGACACAGGAGATGCAGGTTTGATCCCTGGGTTGGGAAGATCCCCTGGAGAAAAGCATGGTAATCCACTCCAATATACTTGCCTGGAGAATCCCACAGACAGAGGAGCCTGGTGGGCTGCAGTCCATGGGGTCACAAAAGAGTCAGATACAACTGAGCAATTGAACAACAACAACAACAAAATGGTGAGGACATGTCTCTCTGAGATGATGAGTGAAACTGAAGTCGCTCAGTCGTGTCTGACTCTTTGTGACCCCGTGGACTGTAGCCTACCAGGCTCCTCTGTCCATGGGATTCTCCAGGCAGGAATACTGGAGTGGGGTGCCATTGCCTTCTCCAGGGGATCTTCCTGACCCAGGGATCGAACGCAGGTCTCCCACATTGCAGGCAGATGCTTTAACCTCTGCACCACCAGGGAAGCCTCCTAGCATTCAGGGCCAACTGCAAATTCTGTTAGGGCCCAGACAAGCGACGTGAAAGGACACAAACGGATGGGCAGGACCCAGAAGCTTTGATGTCCAGGAACTTAGGCCACTACTTGAACAACTTTATAACCATAGGAGATGTCCCCAGACCATTCGGTGATCCAACAATACTGCTTGATGTCTTGATTTATTATTTCCCCAAATAATTCAAAACAGAAGTAATTTTCCTTATACTAAATCTTATCTGTCTCTTGTTTGAACATCTCAATTACTCGTGGTGCAAAGTTAAAACCAAAGAAATAATGGATAAATAGTTCATCAAAAATTCAAGATCTTCCTTGAAATAAAATAACACGCCCACAGGAGAAACACAAACAACTTGCTGGAATAAATGTAGGGGAAGGAATAATATGAGAAGCAAAATAAAATCAGGGTTTTTTTAATCCACTTGCCTGACTCCAGCTCTGTCCCTGTCATGTGTGTGTTTACGTTTGTGTGTATATGTGTCTGTATGTATCTGTGTGTGTGTCTGTATGTGTATATCTCTGTGTGTGTATATATCTGTGTGTATGTGTGTTTCTCTGCACAGACAGTAGATGGGCACTGCCATGGTTGGGATCAAGCAGGTCATCTAAATCTTTGAAGCCTCCTGCAAAGCCACACAGACAGTCCGTGAATACCAAGATCCCCTGTGCTCTAAACATGTCTAAAAGCCAACTTAGCTAACAGACCCCTTGGAAAACAACAAAGCATCTGCTCCTTTGAAATCTTGCAGGAGAGGAGAAGAGAAAAAGGCCTGCCGCTACGTGAGATGCACAGGGGACAAGGGAAATTTCCCAGCTCTGCAGGATGTGATACAGTAAGTGGCTAATGTGATGTGTCTTGGGTGAGAGATGCTGCAGTGGACAATTACAGAGAGGATTATTTATCAGGGTACCCAACAGGGTAGAGATCGGAACAGCAGGGAACAAGCTGAGGCTGGCTTCCGTTCTCACCGCTTTCAGTTTTGATTATGGCAGAAAATGGTACCATTTATCTTCCTCACTGCTTTGAAAAAAGAGTTGGAGGTATGTTTCATAGAAACCATAGAAACTAGAAAGGATAACAGTAATTTATGAGGAAATAAGAAGAAGAGCCAGTTTAAAGAAAAACTCATAGAGATTCACGATGTGTACCATATTTATGCAAGTATATAAAATGCTGTAGACCACTTCTCTGGTGGACACATCGTGTAGTAACTGAAATACCAGTTGGCAGAAATACTCAACTGTAAATTCACAAGCAGGCAAACCTTGTTTTCTGTCTCCAAGTCATGTCTGACTTTTTGTGACCCCATGGACTGCAACATGCTACACTTCCCTGTCCTTTACTATCTCCCAGAGTTTGCTCAGATTCATGTTCACTGAATCAGTGATACAATCTTTGAACAGTATTTGAACACAAAATCAGTTCTGTTTGTATTCTAATGAAGCAAATGAAAAGCAATTATAAAAGACAACATTAAATTACAGATTCTGCATCTGTGCCCAACCCAACGCCAGCTCTCCTTTGGTGCCCTAATTCCATAAGTCCAGTTCATTAATCCATGTTGAGACATGGCCAAGGAGCTGTTGTAGGCTAGAGGCTGTGATCACATAACCATCCACTGACCCCCTATGCCTATTTCACCAATGTCCTCTCCTGTTGACTTATAATCTTGTCTCTCTGCCCTGAGACAAACAAAAAAAACAGGCTCAGTCCTTGAATTTGAATTTTCTCACCGCCTGCTCCTCTCTGAGTGGTCTTTTCCTCGAAGTCCAGCTGTGTTCACTGTTTCCATGCCTTCTCCTCTCATTCACACCACAGTCCCATCCAGCCTTCATGTCTGTCCTGAACACTGTCCTCCAAACCTGCTTTGCAAAATCATCAGTGATGTTATAACATTCATGTAATATTCTGTCATGTTATTGGTTTTATTAGCCTGAGTTTACTGTATCTATCTTGGACCCTACCATGTGCTGAATGTTATATGTTCATGACAGGATTTCTATCAACCACAAAAGGCTTAGCTGAAATATTACTGTCTCTATTAAGTCTTCCTTAAAGGTCATTAAGGCAATCATTCCTCACTTTTGTCCATTTTCTTAAGGTGATTTCTCTCATATGGCATAATTCATATAGGTTTAATAAATAAATACTAAGCTACCCAAAATCTGACACATGGATAACTCAAATTTAAATTTATTTATATATTTTCTTCTAAGCAGAAAATGTCTCTGGGGTAGGAGGGTGGAATGCCTGTAGCCTGCCATGATTGCATAGTATGATGTACACTGTACAACAAGTAAGTTGTTATTGAACATTATTGGAAAAGTTGAGTAATTAAATTCAACATAGACTGCACAGACTGAGGGACGAATTGGGGGATTGGAATTGACATAGTCCAGTAAGCACCTCTGTTCATGGAATTATCCAGGCTGGAATGCTGCAGTGGGTAGCCATTCCCTTCTCCAGAGGATCTTTCCAACCCAGGGATCGAACCCAGGTTTCCCACCTTGCAGGTGGATTCTACATAAATTATCAATCTGCATAAAATAGATAATTAATGGGAATCTACTGTGTAGCAAGGGGAACTCTATTCAGTGCTCTGCAGTGACCTAAATGGGAAGGAAATCAGAAAAAGAGGATATATGTAGACATAGGGTTGATTTACTTTGCTGTACAGCAGAAACTGAAACAACATCGTAAAGCAATTATCCTCCAATTAAAAACCTTAAGAAAATAAAAATAAATAAATTCTAGCTTTGACCTTGGCGAAGGCAATGGCACCCCCACTCCAGTACTCCTGCCTGGGAAATCCCATAGACGGAGGAGCCTGTGGGCTGCAGTCCATGGGGTAGTGAAGAGTCAGACAGGACTGAGCAACTTCACTTTCACTTTTCACTTTCATGCATTGGAGAAGGAAATGGCAACCCACTTCAGTGTTCTTGCCTGGAGAATCCCAGGGACAGGGGAGCCTACTGGGCTGTCGTCTATGGGGTCACACAGAGTGGGACACAACTGATGTGACTTAGCAGCAGAAGCAGCTTTGACCTTAAAATTATCAATAAATTCAAAACAGACTGTATTATCAAAACAGTTAATACTTATGGCAACTAATATATTTAATACAGTCAGAGAACTGATCCCAAATCATACCTGAGTTTAATGTCTCACCTGTTTTTACTTCTTTGACCAGTTTGCACCTTTACATTTGCCTTTACAGGCTCCTTGTAGAAGATTCAAGCTCTTTGAATTCAAGGATTAATAAAAATACAGTGATCATATTCAAAGTAGAAACCAATGACTTTTTCATGATGAACAACAGGAATATCTCATTCTCTCTTTTTAATATATACAGAACTGAAAATTAAATTTTCTTATTAAAGAATGATATTTCATGAAAAAAATGTATATATACTTTTAAAATGTTTTCACCCTATCTCCTATGGCATTCCTTACAATGATAACATTTTGTTTAGTTTATTTATTTACTTACATATTTCTCAGTCTTAGTTGCACCATGTAGGATCTTTTAGTTGTGATATGAGCACTTTATAAGGTTTTCTCAGCACTTTTTGTCACATAGTGTTGGCATGTAATGTTCCCCCATCTAGAAACCCGTTAATCATCAAGCACTTCAAACAGGAGGGCTGCAGCAGCCTCAGCGCAGGATGACAGAGGGAGCCTGCAGACCTGGGACAGAACTGCCTGTTACAGATGCTGCTCGTGTATGTGTGTGTGCATGTGTCTGTGTGTGCATGTGTGTGTGGATGTGCAGTTTCATGTGTGTATGTGTTTGCGCATGTGTGTGGATGTGTGTGGATGTGTCTGTGTGTACATGTGTGTGTGGATGTGTGTGGGGGCAACAATGAATACTGGATTGGAGTAATTCTTTTACTGTTCTTCATTTTGATAAGAATGTGTTTTCTTATGTTCTGCCTCAGTTTGCTGTTGGGTCTTCGCTACACAGCAGCAGAAATAATACCTTTGAGTGCTGAGTTCATAGTTAGCCGCTGTGGTATTCATTCGGCTCCCTTCTGAAAGCCACAGGCAATAAAGCGTATTGCACTGATTGATGACCACACCATAATAATTTTAATTCTGTGTTTTCATTGAGTCACCTCTGAAAGAGTTCATCACCTAGTGCATGGTGAGAAGCAGGTGGTGTCAGAGGTGAGGAAGATTTAACTGAACTTTTAGTCTCAGTTAAACAGGTGGCAGGTCACAGTCAGTACTGGAGTGGGGTGCCATTGCCTTCTCCCGTAATAATATTTAGTGTCTAATAAAACTGTTTATCTACTGCTTTGGGCTATAGCCAAGTCATAGGGTCCAAGCAGTAAAGTCAAATAAAAGTTACATTGCCAGCATTTTAACTAGAGTATAATAAAAACCACTCAGCATATAACTGACTAGAACAGTCTTTCAGTATCATATTTACAGTAGCCTATAATCAAAGCTAATAAAAAAAATCATTTAAGGCAGACAAACAAGAAGCTAGCAATACTGTGAACAATTTTATCACATTAATTTAGCAATTAGTGCGAAAAAAGTTTAGCACCTAACATATGTCTTCCAGGGATCTCATTAGAAATAATTTTCTTTCCCTCATAAATTTAAACGTGAGCTACAAGTACATTCATTTGACTTTAAAGCTATGATGTGTGATTCTCATTTTTTTCCCTTATAGATTTCTTTCTCTTTAGTGTTCACTGATACTATGAGGCTATACTTTTTATATAATATATTTCTTTTTCTCTGCCAAAATAATTTGAGGATTTGTATCAATAGTTTTCTATGCAACTCTCATCAAAAAAATGACACTTTCTTAGAATTCTTATGATGTGCCTTTTTTCTACATTTAATAGAAAAAAATAATACAAATTTCTGATTCCCAGCCATCCTGAAATCTATCACATCAGCTCATCCTTCACAATGCAGACCTCACTGCACACGGGACAGACCTCTGCAAACAGTCAGAGAAACAGGGGTTGTATGAAATTAGAACTAGAACTCTGGCTACAGAAAGTTTGGCTGTTGTTTGGTTATGAGCATGCTCAGAAAGAAATGCTGGGTCTTAGTCCCCCTCACCAGAGTCTGATGTCTCCCTGACAATGAGTTCTTAAGTGTCAAAAGTATATTAACTCTTCCAGGCTTCTGGGAGCCATTTAATATTATTCAGTGCTTTCCATTATTACATTTCACTAAAGTCATGTGATACCATGGTTATTATATGTCCTTCAAAAGCTGATACACCATCACATGATGAAATAAACTAGTGAGGTCGTTGTAGACAAAAGTTATACCTCAGTAATGTCTCCTGCTCGCTAGGAAGACTGCCTTGGCATTTCAAAACCTGTAAAACGACTGCTGCTGCTGCTAAGTCACTTCAGTCATGTCCGACTCTGTGCGACCCCACAAACAGCAGCCCACCAGGTTCCCTCGTCCCTAGGATTTTCTAGGCAAGAGTATTGGGAGTGGCTTGCTATGTCCCCTTTTTTATATAAGGAAAGTGAAAGTGTTAATCGCTCAGTCGTGTCTGACTCTTTGTGATCCCATGGCCTGTAGCCCACCAGGCTCTTCTGTCTATGGCATTCTCCAGGCAAGAATACTGGAGTGGGTAGCCATTTCCTTCTCCAATGTGTGAAAGTAAAAAGTGAAAGTGAAGTTGCTCGGTCATGTCCGACTCGTAACGACCCCATGGACTGCAGCCTACCAGGCTCCTCCATCCATGGGATTTTCTAGGCAAGAGTACTGGAGTGGCTTGCTATGTTTCCTTTTTTGTATAAGGAAAGTGAAAGTGTTAATCGCTCAGTCGTGTCTGACTCTTTGTGATCCCATGGCCTGTAGCCCACCAGGCTCCTCTGTCCATGGCATTCTCCAGGCAAGAATACTGGAGTGGGTAGCCATTCCCTCACCCAGGGGATCTTCCCAACCCAGAGATTCAACCCAGGTCTCCTGCGTTGCAGGCAGATTCTTTACCATCTGAGCCACAGGGAAGCCCCTTTTTGCATAAAGAGTCCCAGCAACTTGACAAAAATAAAGACATGAGTATAAATACAATAAACTTGCAGTACTGTCAGTTTAGGCATTTACTTTGCACAATGACCTTAAATATGTATATTAAAGATGTACACACATATACAGATCTTATAATTAGAAACAGATTTTTGCAAACTGCAATCTCCTGGAGGCTATTAGGCTATCAGGACTCCCTCTTTCTTACATATTTTTCTAATCTTAGCAAAAAATAGTATAATAAATATAAAACTAATACTTTTGGTTCCCGTGATAGCTATCTGGAAAAAAATTATGTTTTTGAAAAGTAAATAGGATCAGAACCACCTAATTTTCATCCAAACATAGCATGCCAGTTCTGTGCTTTGCCCAAATTTGTTAACCTCTTTGAGTCATTGATCTTCATATAAAAACAGTAAGTCCATTGATTTCACAGGATTGTAAACACAAAATGAAATGATGCACATGAAATCCTAGCAAAATCATAGTTACACAGAATTCAGTAAAAGTTGTCTTACATGTTATATGGACGATATACACTCTGAATTCCTGCACATCTGCCAATATCTCATTATTCCAGCAGGGAAGATATCTTGCTTGTGCATGTCATTTTATTAATTTTAGTCCTTTATTCTTAATATTCCAATGATGTCATTTCAATATTTCCAATGAGAACACTGATACAAGTCTAATTTATTTCCTTAATAGATAGTATGTTCTTTCTAAGATTATCTGTAGAATTTTATCCTTCTCTCTGAAATTTAGAAACCTGGGGACATTTAGGAATTGTCCATGGTAGGCCACTGTGTATTTCTCTTCTAATCAATCTACCTCAGGGCCTGGACTCTTTGAATCTAAAATTGTATATCCTTCCTTAGCTCAGGAAAATTGTATTTTATTGGTTTAAGTATTTCCTCCTCTGTAAACCCCTTTTACAACTCTGGATATCTAATTATGCATATATAAGATATTCTGAATTTATTATCTTATCTTCACTGTTTTCTTTCAGTTTTGCCCTGGGCTTAGAAATATGTCTTATTTTTGATCTTCCAGAACATTTATTCGCATGAAAATAGTAACCATTGAATAAACCATATCTACTGAACTTGACATATTAAATTTTAAGTTCATTATGATTTTAAAAGGGCTTCCCAAATGGTTCAAGTGGTAAAGAATCCACCTGCCAAATCAGGCAACACAAGAGACTATCTCTGGATTGAGAAGATCCCTTGGAGGAGGAAATGATAACCCACTCTAATATTCTTGCCTGGGAAATCCTATGGACAGAGGAGCCTATAGTCCATGGGATCACAAGGAGTCGGACATGACTTAGCAACTGAGCACACACATAATTTAAAAAAAAAAAAAAAAGAATGCTTAGACCTCAAGAACTTTCATCATGAAGTGAAGTTCTAAATTTATCATTCAAGATACATCCCTTCAGGAAGCTCTATTGCCTTTTGTGGGCGTCTGTCCTGTTTGATCTCCTGCCTGGTTTACAGGTGTCCTCAGATATGCAGATGGTCAGTTTCCTATTCTGTTTGCCCCCAGCAGTGAGAGTCAATTCTTCCAGGGCCACCTCAGCCTAAAGCACAAGTGAGATAAAGAATCTTGTGTTGATCGTGGTACCTGACAAGCAGATTTCAAGGTGAGATGCTGGATGTGAAGAGGGTGATCAGGGGAGATGCTCCTGGGGAAGTGGTGAAAAAACGAGAGGGAGGTGCAGCTAACCGCAGTGATGCCCATCTGGACGGGCGATGTCCAGACCACGGCACAGGTGTAAGGATGTTTGGTGAGGCTGTTGCCAGTCCTCAGGCCAGTTTCCCACTAACTGAGACTCTCCCAGGAACCACCTGCCGGAATCTCTCTGCTGGGATTCATATTTGGCTGGGAGCAGCCCCTGAGAGTTGGCCTCTGCGAGGATCATGGTAATGCATTCCAAAACAGAGGAACCTTGCTCAGCTGGGCTTCCCAAAGAAGTCCCGAGAAGTGCCTGTTCATTACTCCCACAAGTCAGCTTCCTCCCAGATTATATACCCCCGGTTAGGCTTGCCAAGCCATTCTCTCTGGTCTCCATGCACTCAGTCACTTGTTCATTGTCACCTAGGCTTCCGGGGGTCAGGAAGCCCCATCACAGTGTCCACTGTCCAGGATGGTCCTACCTCTGAAGGGCCGTGGGGTTGCCTGGGGTCCTTAGGAGCCTTGACTTTGCTCACTGCAAAGTCATCGAGTGCAATCGCTGCAGCCTTCGAGTGTCCTAGACGTGGGAACAGCAGAGACTGGAGCTACAACTAGTGAAAGTGAAGATGCGCTCACGTTATCACCTTCTTAGAATCTCTAATGACAGGTTTCACTGTGTGTTCCTCTCTGCCCTTTCAGAATATGAAATCTCTGAAGGTGAGAGCTGTGTGTTACCACTCATTAAATTGTTCACATCTATCACAGTGTTTCCATGTCAAGGCTGTTGAAGGCAGAATTAGCTATCTATAGGATGTAAATGAAGTTTGGGTTTACTTTGCTGAACATATATCCTGTTTATTTTAGTGCTTCTATTTTTTTCACTTTGCCAGCAAAGGTCCATATAGTCAAAGCTACGTTTTTTTCAGTAATCTTGTGCAGGTGTGAGAGCAGGCTGAGTGCTGAAGAACAAATGCTTTTGAATTGTGGTGTTGGAGAAGACTCTTGAGAGTCCCTTAGACTGCAAGGAGATCAAATAAGTTGATTGCAAAAGAAATCAACCCTGAATATTCATTGAAAGGACTGATGCTGAAGCTGAAGCTCCCGTCCTTGGCCACCTGATGCAAAGAGCTGATTCACTGGAAAAGATCGTGATGCTGGGAAAGATTGAGGGGAGGAGGAGAAAGGGGTGACAGAGGATGAGATGATTGGATGGTATCACTGACTCAATGGACATGAGTTTGAGCAAACTCTGGGAGATAATGAAGGACAGGGAAGCCTGATATTCTACAGCCCATAGGGTCAAAAAAGAGTCAAACATGGCTTGGCAACTGAACAGCAACAACATTTTTTTTTTCCTGAGGTTCAATCAATGATCACATTATAATCTCCAATGCTAAGTATATAGGAAAAAAGCATTGTCCCCAAAATGTACAATACAGTAGGATTTAAGAAACCTTCAGACAATTTTTATATTATTTTCCTTGAATTACAAAACAATAACTTTGTGCTCTCCTCATAGAAAAGACTTGCTATTGCTTTAAAAATGAAAGTAGCTCAATCGTGTCCGACTCTTTGCCTCAACCCCATGGACTATACAATCCATGGAATTCTCCAGGCCAGAATACTGGAGAGGGTAGCCTTTCCCTTCTCCAGGGGATCTTCCCTACCCAGGGATGGAACCCAGATCTCCCTCATTGCAAGCTTATTCTTTACCAACCTAGCCATCAGGGAAGCCCAAGAATAGAGGACTGGGTAGCCTATCCCTTCTCCAGGTGTTCTTTCCCAACCCAGGAATTAAACCTGGGTCTCCTGCATTGTAGGCAGATTCTTCACCAGCTGAGCCATCAGGGAGATATATGGCTTTAAAAAGCAGTATTTAAAATTACACAATTTCACTTTCTAAACTTTCCACTAACATACTCCCTTATTATCTAACAACCATTGCCCTTATCAGCTTAGGGAATATGAACGTATATAAAAATCAGTTGCTTCAACCTAGAGCTCCGCCTAGGTATGGCAGAGCATAACAATGCCTCGAATTACTTTCTATGCCATGTAAAAAGAGCAAATGGATGTTCCTGGGCAAATTTTTCATAATTTTCTGGTAAATAGAAACATGAAAATAACTAAAAGTTCTAGAATGACTCTACAAAGCCCTTGATAATGTTTGTCTCAGCTTTTCCAGTGAAAATGGGAGTGTCTGTTCTTTGTGCGGGGCCAGGAGTGAGGGCCACCCCCCTCGGTGTTGGGAGAAGCTCTGCAGGAAGGGGCCTCCACTCTGACCTCAGCCTTATTCAGAGCAGGGTGAGTGGACTGCAACAGACATGGAGCCCAGTGATGTGCAGGGCTCAGTCTCAAAACAAGACTGGGGTAACCCCCAAGCAGAGAAAGGCAGACAGTTGTCAGAACTGCAAGCATCCTCTTCCCATTAAACCAGAACAGGATACAGATAGTAAGTCCAAAGGGCATGGACTGTGGGCTACAGTTTAATATAATAGCGTGACCCGGAGGGTTGAGACTTCCTAAACAGTGGAATTAGGAGCCTGGAGGACTCTCAGCAAATCAACCATTTAACTAGGGAAAATTATAAAAATAACTATAGTCTCAGGAAGTTATCACATACCCGAGCTCTGGTCTGGAAACTCTGCCCTAGAACCTGAGACCCCAGGAGGATGGCCTCTGGCTTTTCCCATCCTCTCAGCCCAGGGTTTCAGAAGCTCCCTTTTGCTTTGTGCAGCCAGAAGCACTGAGGTCCTGCTTGTAGGAGGGGAGTTCTATCCCAGGAGTCAGCTTGGCTCAGGGTCCTCCCTGTCCCCACCCCAGCTCATCTGGAGCTGACTGGAGGGACTGAGGCATAACTTCTGACCAACACCGGCTCCAGGATTAGCAACTTCAGCAATTCAGCAGCTAGGTAGTACCAAAGGGTTTCCATGGTGGTTCAGACAGTTAAGAATCCACCTGTAATGCAGGAGAGGCAGGTTCAGTTCCTGGGTTGGGAATATCCCCTTGAAGATGGCATGGCAACCCACTCCAGTATTCTTGCCTGGATCCCATGGACAGAGGAGCTTGGTAGGCTACAGTCCATGGGGTCATAAAGCATTGGACAGGACTTAGCAACCAGACAACAACAACAACAATGTGCCAATAGAAGACATGAAAACATAAGTCCTTGAAAAACTGTGTGAAATATTTATAGCAATATTATTCCAAATAGCCAAAAAGTGGAAGCAACTGAAATGTCTATTGAATAATGAAATGATAAACAAAATATGGCATATCTACACCAGAGAACATTAGTTGGTAATAAAAATAATGATGTGCTGATGGTTGCCTCTAGGTGGATGATCTCTGACAGCATGCCAAGTGAAAGAAACTGGTCACAGAGAAACTCATCTTATATGATTCTGTTAATGAAAATGTCCAGATAAGCAAATCTTTAGAGACACAAGGTAAGTTACTGGTTGCCTAGGCCTGAGATCTAGGGTTTATTTTATCAATTAATTAAAAGTTGTCAAATTTTCTATTTTCAATCATGACTGTGCAAAAGGTGAGGTTCTACTTCTCCACGTTCTCATTTTCCCTCCCCTGTATTTTCTTCTGCAATAATAAAAGTTCAAAACTGGGTTTGCAGTTTATCTTTATAATCCCTAAATCTCCTTGCAATTACATGCTTTATCCAGTGTAATGTAGACTCTTAAATAAGCCCTTCTTTCCAGGTGTTTATTTAAATCTAGTTACAATAAACTTTAATAGATGCTCACATTTTTTTTCCATTCAATTAAAATAGTGTTGTATTGAATACAACTAGATGGCCTCAATAAATGTCAGGGCTCAGAAATGTGACTACACACAGATTTTTACTTTAATCTTTAGAAAAAGCATCTAGTCATTCTGTAAGAATTTTCTTCTCCTTTAAAAACCTATGCTCACTTCTGATAAATCCAGACATTAGAACCCTCTACACAAGATAATGGCTTCCATCTCACACTAAACTGCTTTCTTCCTGCTGACCCGCTTGTAAATTTCCCACTATAAGCATTTTATAACCCAAGAAGATTTTGCCAAACTTTAATTCACTGTTTTATATTATATATATTGGGCTTCCCTGGTAGCTCAGATGGTAAAGAATCTGCCTGCAATGCAGGAACCCAGGTTCAATCGATCCCAGGGTCAGGAAGATCATGTAGAGATGGGCATGGCAACTCACTCCAGTATTCTTGCCTGGGAAATCCCATGGACAGAGGAGCCCAGCAGGCTACAGTTCATGGGGACATAAACTGAGTGACCAACACTTTCACTTATATTACAAAAGTAACAGTTTTGTTTGATTTTTAAAATATAAAGTATTTTAATGCTGAATACACTTTCCCCAAATGACAATGATCCCTAAGAATTTCATCCAGTTCACCCACCTAGTGATTGCCACTGTTGGCCCATATATATACATACATATGCATACTTCATGTATTAATAAATATACAAACACATATATACATCTTATTTTAAACAGCAATACTGTAAATCCTCCTCTGGACTTTGTTAACCTAAATATATTTTAAAAATTACTTGTGACATTTTACTCAATATCATGCTAAAGTCTCCATCGTAGACTAATCACACACGGTAGTTCTCTATTGATAATGTTTGTGTTGGTTATATTCCTGCTAAGTTACTTCAGTCCTGTGTGACTGTTGCAAACCTATGGACTGTAGCCCTCCAGGCTCCTTTGTTCCCGGGTTTCTCCATGCAAGAATACTGGAACGGTTGCCATGCCCCACTCCAGGGGATCTTCCCAACCCAGGAGTCAAATCCATGTAATCCTGGCCTCTTAAGTCTCCCGCATTGACAGGAAGATTTTTTACCACTACTGCCACCACATTGGTTCTGCTGCTGCTGCTGCTGCTGCTGCTGCTGCTAAGTCGCTTCAGTCGTGTCCAACTCTGTGCAACACCATAGACGGAAGCCCACCAGGCTCCCTCGTCCCGGGATTCTCCAGGCAAGAACACTGGAGTGGGTTGCCATTTCCTTCTCCAAAGCATGAAAGTTAAAAATGAAAGGGAAGTAGTTCAGTAGTGTCCGACTCTTAGCGACCCCATGGACTGCAGCCCACCAGGCTCCTCCATCCATGGGATTTTCCAGGCAAGAGTACTGGACTGGGGTGCCTTCTCCGCAAATTGGTTCTAGTGTTTTCCTATTGCAAATGATATTATGAAAAATACCCTTGGAGTTATGCTTTTTAATACAACACTTGTAATTGTTTTCAGGAAAAAGATCAGGGAAAACACTTTTTACTAGACTTGACTGTGTTTCCAGTCAGTTAAGAACAAGACAGCTTTGCACCTGACACCTGGTAGGTCAGAGAGTTGGGGTCGCCTAGGACGGTTTTAAGGCACTCCAGCCACATCCTGTCCCCTCAGGTGGCTGTCAGGCTATGGCTTTTACTGTGGAGCTGTTGGGAAACAGAAATAGTCCCTTCTACAGTTCTAGGTCATGTGGCTGGCCTAAGAATTAAATTGACATGAGATAGATTAAGAAGAGTCTCAACCTGAACAATCAGTTCAGTTCAGTCGCTCAGTCATGTCCCACTCTTTGCGACCCATGAATCGCAGCACGCCAGGCCTCCCTGTTCATCACCATCTCCCGGAGTTCACTCAGAGTCACGTCCATCCAGTCCGTGATGCCATCCAGCCATCTCATCCTCTGTCGTCCCCTTCTCCTCCTGCCCCCAGTCCCTCCCAGCATCAGAGTCTTTTCCAGTGAGTCAACTCTTCTCATGAGGTGGCCAAAGGAGTTTCAGCTTCAGCATCATTCTTCCAAAAAAAAATCCCAGGGCTGATCTCCTTCAGAATGGACTGGTTGGATCTCCTTGCAGTCCAAGGGACTCTCAAGAGTCTTCTCCAACACCACAGTTCAAACACATCAATTCTTCAGTGCTCAGCCCTCTTCACAGTCCAACTCTCACATCCATACATGACCATAGGAAAAACCATAGCCTTGACTAGATGGACCTTAGTCAGCAAAGTAATGTCTCTGCTTTTGAATATACTATCTAGGTTGGTCATAACTTTTCTTCCAAGGAGTAAGCGTCTTTTAATTTCATGGCTGCAGTCAACATCTGCAGTGATTTTGGAGCCCAAAGAAATAAAGTCTGACACTCTTTCCACTGTTTCTCCCTCTATTTCCCATGAAGTGATGGGACCAGATGCCATCATCTTTGTTTTCTGAATGTTGAGCATTAAACCAACTTTTTTGCTTTCCTCTTTCACTTTCATCAAGAGGCTCTTTAGTTCTTCACTCTCTGCCATAAGGGTGGTGTCATCTGCATATCTGAGGTTATTGATATTTCTCCTGGCAATCTTGATTCCAGCTTGTGTTTCTTCTAGTCCAGCGTTTCTCATGATGTACTCTGCATATAAGTTAAATAAGCAGGGTGACAATATATAGCATTGACGTACTCCCTTTCCTATTTGGAACCAGTCTGTTGTTCCATGTCCAGTTCTAACTGTTGCTTCCTGACCTGCATACAGATTTCTCAAGAGGCAGCTCAGGTGGTCTGGTATTCTCATCTCTTTCAGAATTTTCCACTGTTTATTGTGATCCACACAGTCAAAGGCTTTGGCACAGTCAATCAAGCAGGAATAGATGTTTTTCTGGAACTCTCTTGCTTTTTCCATGATCCAGTGGATGTTGGCAATTTGATTTCTGGTTCCTCTGCCTTTTCTGGAACCACGTTGAACATCTGGAAGTTCATGATTCTCCTACTGCTGAAGCCTGGTTTGGAGAATTTTGAGCATTACTTTGCTAGCATGTGAGATGAGTGCAATTGTGCGGTAGTCTGAGGATTCTTTGGCATTGCCTTTCTTTGGAATTGGAATGAAAACTGACCTTTTCCAGTCCTGTGGCCACTCCTGAGTTTTCCACATTTGCTGGCAGATTGAGTGCAACACTTTCACAGCATCATCTTTCAGGATTTGAAACAACTCCACTGGAATTCCATCACCTCCACTAGTTTTGTTCGTAGTGATGCTTTCTAAGGCCCACTTGACTTCACTTTCCAAGATGTCTGGCTCTAGATTAGTGATCACATTATCATGATTATCTGGGTCGGGAAGATCTTTTTGTACAGTTCTTCTGTGTATTCTTGCCACCTCTTCTTAATATCTTCTGCTTCTGTTAGGTCCAGACCATTTCTGTCCTTTATCGAGCCCATCTTTGCATGAAATGTTCCCTTGGTATCTCTAATTTTCTTGAAGAGATCTCTAGTCTTTCCCATTCTGTTCTTTTCCTCTATTTCTTTGCATTGATTGCTGAAGAAGCCTTTCTTATCTCTTCTTGCTATTCTTTGGAACTCTGCATTCAGGTGCTTATATCTTTCCTTTTCTCCTTTGTTTTTCGCCTCTCTTCTTTTCACAGCTATTTGTAAGGCCTCCCCAGACAGCCATTGTTCTTTTTGCATTTCTTTTCCATGGGGATGGTCTTGATCCCTGTCTCCTGTACAATGTCACGAATCTCCGTCCATAGTTCATCAGGTACTCTAGCTATCAGATCTAGGCCCTTAAATCCATTTCTCACTTCCACTGTATACTCATAAGGGATTTGATTTAGGTCATACCTGAATGGTCTAGTGGTTTTCCCTACTTCCTTGAATTTCAGTCTGAATTTGGTAATAAGGAGTTCATGATCTGAGCCAAAGTCAGTTCCTGGTCTTGTTTCATCGGCTGTATAGAGCTTCTCCATATTTGGCTGCATAGAATATAATCAGTCTGATTTCGGTGTTGACCATCTGGTGATGTCCATGTGTAGAGTCTTCTCTTGTGTTGTTGGAAGAGGGTGTTTGCTATGACCAGTGCATTTTCTTGGCAAAACTCTATTAGTCTTTTCCCTGCTTCATTCTGCATTCCAAGGCCAAATTTGCCTGTTATTCCAGGTGTTTCTTGACTTCCTACTTTAGCATTCCAGTCCCCTATAATGAAAAGGACATCTTTTTTGGGGTGTTAGTTCTAAAAGGTCTTGTAGGTCTTCATAAAACCGTTCAACTTCAGCTTCTTCAGCGTACTGGTTGGGGCATAGACTTGGATAACTGTGATATTGAATGGTTTGCCTTGGAGATGAACAGAGATCATTCTGTCATTTTTGAGGTTGCATCCAAGTACTGTATTTCGGACTCTCTTGTTGACCATGATGGCTACTCCATTTCTTCTGAGGGATTCCTGGCACAGTAGTAGATATAATGGTCATCTGAGTTAAATTCACCCATTCCAGTCCATTTTAGTTCACTGATTCCTAGAATGTCGATGTTCACCCTTGCCATCTCTTGTTTGACCACTTCCAATTTGCCTTGATTCATGGACCTGACATTCCAGGTTCCTATGCAATATTGCTCTTTACAGCATCGGATCTTGCTTCTATTACCAGTCATAGCCACAGCTGGGTAGTATTTTTGCTTTGGCTCCATTCCTTCATTCTTTCTGGAGTTATTTCTCCACTGATCTCCAGTAGCATATTGGGCACCTAATGACCTGGGGAGTTCCTCTTTTGGTATCCTATCATTTTACCTTTTTATACTGTTTATGGGGTTCTCAATGCTAGAATACTGAAGTGGCTTGCCATTCCCTTCTCCAGTGGACCACATTCTGTCAGACCTCTCCATCTTGGGTTGCCCTGCAGGCATGGCTTGGTTTCATTGAGTTAGAAAATGCTGTGGTCCTGTGTGATTAGATTGACTAGTTTTCTGTGAGTATGGTTTCAGTGTGTCTGCCCTCTGATGCCCTCTTGCAATACATACCATCCTATTTGGGTTTCTTTTACCTTGGGCATGAGGTATCTCTTCACGGCTTCTCCAGCAAAGCACAGCCGCTGCTCCTTACCTTGGGCTAGCAGTATCTCCTTACCGCCGCCCGTTCCTGACCTTTGATGTTGGCTAGCTCCTCTAGGCCCTCCTGCGCCTGTGCAGGCAGGGTTCAGTCACAGCCTAAAATTTGAGAATTATGTTTTATTTGGTGGAAATTCTTAGGACTTCACACCCAAGAGGCAGCATCTCAAGTAACCCTGAGGGAATTGCTCCACGGAGGCAAGGAGAGGATCCAGGTTATACAGAATGTTTGCAACAAAGAGCAAGTAATCTGAACATCAAGACACTATTGTGAATTAAAGGAAACCAAAGTAATGCTCAAAATTCTCCAAGTCAGGCTTCAACAGTACGTAAACAGCGAACTTCCCAATGTTCAAGCTGGATTTAGAAAAGGCAGAGGAACCAGGGATCAAATTGCCAACATCCGATGGACCATTGAAAAAGCAAGAGAGTTCCAGAAAAACATCAACTTCTGCTTATTGACTACACCAAAGCCTTTGACTGTATAAATCACAACAAATTATGGAAAATTCTTAGAGATGGGAATACCAGACCACCTTACCTGCCTCTTGAGAAATCTGTATGCAGGTCAAGAAGAAATAGAACTGTACATGGAACAACAGACTGGTTCCAAATTGGGAAAGGAGTACTTCAAGGCTGTATTTTGTCACCCTGCTTATTTGACTTACACATAGAGTACATCATGCCAAATGCCAGGCTAAGCACAAACTGGAATCAAGATTACCAGGAGAAATATCAGTAACCTCAGATATGCAGATGACACCACCCTCATGGCAGAGAGCGAAGAACTAAAGAGCCTCTTGATGAAAGTGAAAGAGGAGAGTGAAAAAGTTGGCTTAAAGCTCAACATTCAGAAAACTAAGATCATGGCATCTGGTCCCATCCCTTCATGGCAAATAGATGGGGAAACAATGGAAACAGTGTCAGACTTTATTTTGGGGGCTCCAAGATCACTGCAGCCATGAAATTAAAAGACACTTGCTCCTTGAAAGAAAATCTATGACCAACCTAGACAGCATATTCAAAAGCAGAGACATTATTTTGCCAACAAAGATCCATCTGGTGAAAGCTATGGTTTTTCCAGTAGTCATGTATGGATGTGAGACTTGGACTATAAAGAAAACTGAATGCCAAAGAATTGATGCTTTTGAACTGTGGTGTTGGAAAAGACTCTTGAGAGTCCCTTGGACAGCAAGGAGATCCAATCCGTCCATTCTAAAGGAAATCAATCCTGAATATTCATTGGAAGGACTGATGCTGAAGCTGAAACACCAATACTTTGGCCACCTGATGTGAAGAACTGACTCATTTGAAAAGATCCTGATGCTGGGAAAGACTGAAGACGGGAGGAGAAGAGGACGACAGAGGATGAGATGGTTGGATGGTTTTACCAGTTCAGTGGACATGAGTTTGAGTATGCTCCGGGAGTTGGTGATAGACAGGGTAGTCTGACATGCTGCAGTCCACGGGGTCACAAAGAGTAGGACACGACTGAGTGACTGAACTGAAGTGAAAGGAAACCAGATAACCCAAGTTAAAGAATTTAGTGTTTTTCTATGTATGGGAAGATGCAAGAGTTTGGGTTCACTGGTACCATTCCTTTCATATGTATCTCAGCTCTCCTGGGTCAATATCCTATGTTTTTGTTTGTTTTTACAGTCTGATGGCTGTAAAGTCAAAGTACTCTTCTCCTTCCTGAGTGCCGTTAAAGCTTAGCAGCTCACAGGAATGGCTGGCATCAAGGATGACTATAACACCCTTTGTAAGGGGCTGCTGCTGCTGCTAAGTCACTTCAGTCGTGTCCGACTCTGTGCGACCCCACAGACGGCAGCCCACTGGGCTCCGCCATCCCTGGGATTCTCCAGGCAAGAACACTGGAATGGGTTGCCATTTCCTTCTCCAATGCATGAAAGTGAAAGGGGAGCGCAGAGAGAAAGAGAGCAAGCTGGGCAGTCAGGCAAGGAAAGGGAAATTAGAAGGAAAAGAGAGGGTGACTGGCTCCTAAAGAGAACTAGCATTCTCCCTTTCTGACAGAGTCCATCTTATACCCCACCAAAGAAAAACTCTCTGAAAGGATGGTCACGTAGCTGGAGGTCTGGAATCTGGTGGTCTCACAGCTTTGAGAAGATAAGTGCCAGTGAGATAACAGAATGCCATTTGGGCAATTTGGTCAGTCTCAAGGATCTCTGTGATTTATTCTTTGTTTTCAAGGTCGATATAACAAGCCATCTTATCAGTAAGACCCCATGTGGACCCTACCACCCTTGTTTACTGATCTGGCAGGAAATATTCCAGTTCTCAAAAGAGGTGAGGTTCAAAAGGTGGCCAGAGATGAAGGCTTTTATGGCATCCTGAGCTGAGGAAATGCACAGGGCTTGGGGGCTTAGGGAGGGGGTGTACAGAAGAAAATGTTGAGGGACAAAGCTTGCCCTTAGGGGACAAATCTCTCTGGTGAAATGTCACCTCCAGCACAGGCCCCCTTTCTAATGGAAATTTCTCTTATAAATGTAGATTTCCCTTACAAAGGGGCAACTGCTCCTCCTTTGCAGTTACTCAAAGTAACTAACTCAGAGTAATCCTGTGACAAGGAGACATTTCCTGGGCTGTCCAAGTCTGCCACCCTTCAACGATGGGCTGTGGATTTTCAAAGCCTGGGCCAGGGATGGACATTGACCAGGACCAAAAACCACAAAAATTGCTGATCCCTCTAAGATTCAGCCTCTTTCTTTATCTGGGGTTAATTTCCAGAGCCTGAAAATGTTGATTCTGACAATTTGGACCAGTTTTTTTGGTTCTTGTTGCTTTTATGGAGGAGATTTTCGAAGTTGTTACTACTGCATTTTCGCTGACACCTGAGAATGAATTGATTTTTGTATCCACTTTGTACCCTGTGTTCTCACTAAATTTCGCTGTTACTTTTAATAGCTATTTTGCCGTTTTCTTAGTGTTTTCTACATTGATTATTTCATCTGCAACTAATGACATTTTTAAATCTTTCTTTCTAATCTGTAATCCTCAATTCTCCTTTTTTGCTTTACACTGATTTGGATCTCCAGAATCACTGGACTGAAATGATCAGAGAACATCTGTGCTTATTCTCTAAATTTATGAAGAAAACATTAAACCGTTCACCGTTATGTGCTAAGTTGCTTCAGTGTGTCTGACCCTTTGCAATCCCATGGACTGTATCCTGCCAGGCTCCTCTGTCCTGGAAGTTTCCCAGGCAAGAATACTCGAGTGTGTTGCCATTTCCTACTCCAGGAGATCTTTGACCCAGGGATCGAAGCCAAGTCTTCTGCATTGGCAGGAAGGTTCTTTACCCTGTTAGGACCTAACTGAAGCCAGGACAGGCTCTAAGGGGCAGGCTAGGTCTGAGGTTTAGTCTCTAGGAAAGCTGAGGCACTGGGAACTCCCACAGGCAGTGTAGCTTGACCAACAAGAAAAAAATCCCCGTACCCCCTGTCCGCGCCAGACCTGAGCCAGTTGGGATGAGGATGAAAATCCCCTAAGAAAGCCCGCGCGTGCAGAAATCTAGCCAATTAGTAGATGCCAAGAGACCCTTGTAACCAATCCACCCTTGCCTACTCCCTGTCTTTGTTCTAAGTCTATAAATACTGCTGTACTTCAGGGCTCGGGGCCCTTTTGCCTTACTCCACTGTATTGGATGTGGCAGGGTGCCCTAACTTGAGTTAGCAACAAATAAACTCCCTTCTTGCCTTTGCATTGCCGTGGTGGATTTGTTCTCTCAGTTTATTTGGGGACCTGGACTCGGAGTATAACATACCTCTGAGCCACCAGAGAAGCCCTTAAATAAATATAGAGATTTTGAAAAATCTTGAGTAAAAGACAAAAATACAAATGACAAAATATTATGATGTAATTTATTTTACCATGTTTTTTCCTTAGTAGTCTCTTAGAAAGAGACAGATCTTATGATCTATGATGTAGCCAGGCGTTCCAGGAAACAGACTCACTCAGAAGGACAATGCAGATAGTGGAGTGCAGTTTATTACACTGGCGGGCCCAAGGCAGAGTCTCCTCTTAGCCAAGGACCCTGACCAGTTTTTGTGAAAACCTTATATACCCTAAGTGTACATGCTCAACCCACCTCCCCAAATTCTCTGAAACTAGTCTGAACAAAGGAAAAGAAAGATACAATCAAAGTTAACCTGTGATTCGTATGCCTTAAGCCTAGGTAGTTAACAGTGGACAACTATCAATAGGTCTGTGGTCATACTCCAATAAGCATAATAGAATTTATGATTCTATTTGGTTACACAGATCATTAGGGTATTCTTTTACACAACAGAGAGTCTAGGTACAAGCCCTGGGGTTCTTCCATCCAGGGGATCTGGTTTTCCAGTTGGTATGTCGTTTCCATAGATACCGGGAATATAGCTTAAAGTCCACAGTCCGGCCCAAGATGGAGTCCTGCTTTCAAGATGGAGCCTGTTCTGTCTGTTTCCTCCTTCAATGGCACCTTATATTAAATAGCATTGTGATAATATTTTCATCCTGTTGCAGAAACCAGTAATCAAGAAACCAAGCACCACACTCGGAGAGTTGGAGAACTCAGTTTTATTACGCCGGCGGGCCCCAGAGGAGTTAACATTCACAGCTCTGAGCCCCAAACAAAGGGGTTTACAGAGTTTTTATAGACAGGCTACAGTGGGCAACACTAGCAACTAATAAGCTGGTTTAAACTAGGGGTCTCACATGCAAGGGAATAGCAGTCAAGATGGGGAGGGGGATGCCTGACCTTTACATTGACAGGCACAATTAAGCAGGTTGGCAGGGGTTGGGCAATTGCAAAGAGCAGGGCTAGGGTGAGTGAGATAAGGTCCAGTTTCTAGTATTGTAAGTCCCCACTTTCTAAGACTATGTGACCTATGTGACCCAGACTTTGCAAGGAGCAAGCTGAGTTACACAGGCAGAACGAACGAGCAGGAGGTTAAGAAAATTCTAACTTTTCGTCTTCATTCTCGCCTCTTGATGCTTCTATCACTCACTGTAGAAAGCATCATCTCGTGTTTTGGTAGGACATTCAGAGCACTCCATCGTTCAGGGGCTATATTGAGCTATTACCGTTTGTAACTTTATGGATTCAATCCAAGAGGTTATGAACCAGGTAATTGCATTGAGAATACAAGGGCCAAACAAGAATGCTGCAAAGACCATGGAGACAGGATCTGTTAAAGGGAGAAGCCACAATGCCCAGATCCAGATATTGTTCCAATTACCCCAGGAATTAGCTAGCTTCTCCTTTCTATGATTTGTTCCCTTAGCCATTGGGCCATGTCCCTGACTATTTCTGATTGGTTTACATAAAAGCAGCATTCTTCATTCAAGAAGTGGCAGAGTCCCCTCTTTTCAGCTGTCAGTAGGTCTAGCACTCTCTTATTCTGTAAAACCACCCCAGCCAGCATGTCTAGTTGGTTCTGTAATGAAGAGCACAGCAGTAATACTGATTAGGGATAGAGGCCAGGGTTGACAGTGAAAATCCATCATTATTTCAATATCCGGATCCTCAAGCTTCTGCCGTGTGTTGACCAGCCAGCTGCAGGAGTGTGGCTGGAGCAAGGCTAAAGAATCCTCAGTCTTCTGCTGTGCGTTGACTAGTCAGTGCCATGCGTTGACTAGTCAGCTTCCAGAGTGCCTAGAGCACGGCTCAGCGTCCTTCATGGGCGAGAGCTGTTGTCTTTGGAATCGGACCTTGAGGAGGTTTTCAGGGTCCTGTAGTGCTTTCCAGGTGTCCTCATCACAGGAAGCTGCTGCCTTCTTGACTCTGGTGTGATGTATACAAGGGATGACACCTATAACTTCAACAACAGTAGGGATTGCCAGGACGACCATGTGAGGGCTTGTCCAAATTGGTACAAGTGGTTCCTTTTTTCAATCTTTAACCCATATCTCATCTCCCTGGCTGATAGGGATGAACCCAATTGCCCAGAGAAATGGGTGACCTTCCTAAGGTTTCTCGGGCAATATGGCAGAAGACTTTTCCCAGGGCCTGAAAGTGTTGGGGCAGCTCCAGATCAGCTAGTTGGTGGTGGTTTTCCTTGAGCTTTTCTGTCACTGGGGGTGGTCTCCCGTATAAGATCTCAAAGGGAGAACAGCCTGAGGACCTCAGGGTGCATTTATGAAGGAAAGTGAGAGTCCACAGAATGATAAGGCAGCTTGTTCCAGCATTGTCTGAGTGTTGGCCGGGGGATATTCTTGTCATACTACTACTTGGAGAAAAAAACTTAACGAGAAAGATATATGGCCCAAAGATTAATAGAAGTAGGAAAGCTGTTGTGGGGCTACCCAGGAGAACCAAGCCTAGACATTGGTTCATGACTTTAGTGTTTCTCTAAAGGTCTGTCTAGTGAAAGCTATGGTTTTTCCAGTAGTCATATATGGATGTGAGAGCTGGACTATAAAGAAAACTGGATGCTGAAGAATTGATGCTTTTGAACGGTGGTGTTGGAGAAGATTCTTGAGAATCCCTTGGACAGCAAGGAGATCCAACCAGTCAATCCTAAGGGAAATCAGTCCTGAAAATTCATTGGAAGGACTGATGTTGAAGCTGAAACACCAGTACTTGGCCATCTGATGCAAAGAGCTGACTGATTTGAAAAGACCCTGGTGCTGGGAAAGATTGAAGGCAGGAGGAGGAGGGGAGGACAGAGGATGAGATGGTTGGATGGCATCACCAGCTCAATGGACATGAGTTTTTGAGTAAGCTCCGGGAGTTGGTGATGGACAGGGAAATCTGGCCTACTGCAGTCCATGGGTTTGCAAAGAGTCAGCCACGACTGAGGGAATGAACTGAACTAAGTTTACCAAAGTAACAAAAAGATTTTTAAAACAAATATATATCACTTAAAGGTAAAGAAATTCATAATCTGTTATCAAAAGCTCCATTCTAAGAGAACTTTGTTCTCTCAACAGAGAGAAGACCAAATTCCAGTCTGGTACCAGCTTACTGTTAATAACAAAATCTGTTTATCTGCTTAATCTTAGAAAATCTTTCCCATAAATCTTGAAGAACTAGCAGTATTCTTCTAAAGGTATGAGAGCAAAACCATAGAAGGCAAGTTTAAAATCTGATTCTATTGCAATTGACAAAGAAACCTGGTTATTATTATGATATGTAATACTTTAATATGATAACTAGAATTATTATCCATATTTTATCAGGGCATATCAGATCTGTATGAATTTCACATGATTTTAGGCTATCTATATTAGTAACAACAACCATGAAAAGATTTATCACCCCTTCAACAGTACTTCCCATGTAACTTAACATGTCCAGTGAACCTAGGTAGATTAATAGCTCTTTGGGACATCTCAGGGGCCCTCTGAAGCATCCCAAAGTTAGCTAGAAGTCAAGTTATTTGGAAGTTATATTGATCAATATCAAAAGAGATTATAACACTCAGTCAGGTAGGATTATACAAGTTACTATGAAATAATAATAGTTATTTACTTAGCCAAAGTTAACAACAGATTTCAAAGGTAAATATAGAACAGATCAATTAAGAGGTATAGAAACTTACATCTATTATTAAAAGCAGTTCAGCATCTGAAAAAGTATGTCCTCTTAACAGAAAGAAAAGCCAGATTCAAGTTTTGAACGAGCTTACTTTCAACTCATTTAAATAAACTTAATTAAATTTGTTTTAAACTTAGTTGGTCCTAACCATGCATGAAACTTTTTTCAGGGTCCACTTTCCACAAACCTTCTAATCACTTTCTGTAACAGCCACC
The DNA here is from genome assembly GCA_917880005.1 of Nanger dama. Classification (NCBI taxonomy): domain Eukaryota; kingdom Metazoa; phylum Chordata; class Mammalia; order Artiodactyla; family Bovidae; genus Nanger; species Nanger dama. The sequence goes on from CAKJTW010000075.1 coordinate 5,752,953, forward strand.
TATAAGTCAGACCTATTTTCTTTTCCCTTCATAAAATGGAATTTTATTTTTTTGTACTTTTATATTAAAAATATACATCATACTTTCTTATTAGATTAGCAAAGAAACATTAATACTAGATATTTAATAGTGAATATTTCCCAGTTCATGTGAATCTGGAGTTTATTTAGGTTAATTTTTCTTGTATTTAGAATTGTTTGATTCGTAAGTGGTTAGTTTTCTTTAGGAGAAGGAAATGGCAACCCACTCCAGTGTTGTTGCCTGGAGAATCCCAGGGATGGGGGAGCCTGGTGGGCTGTGGTCAATGGGGTCGCACAGAGTCAGGCACAACTGAAGCGACTTAGCAGCAGCAGCAGCAGCAGCAGTTTTCTTTAGGCCAATTAAATTAGAACTCATTTACAACTTTAACAATACTATCAGGAAAAAAAAAAGACATACACTGAGACATATGTAAATCCAGACAGACAGACAGAGATCTTAATAGTTTTCTGTTTGAGATTTAAAGTATCTCTTTGACCCCTTTTTCTTCTTTGCTTGAAGTTCTAATCTGCCCAAGGCTGAGGTCTCAGACAAAATTGGCTGTGTATTTCAAGAACATGGAAAGGGTTAACTTCAAGCTTTTCCCTGGGCAGGCCTTTTGCGACCCCGTGGACTGTAGCCCACCAAGCTCCTCTGTCCATGAGTACTGGAGTGGGTTGCCATTTCCTTCTCCAGGGGATCTTCCCGACCCAGGATCAAACCCAGGTCTCCCGCATTTCAGGCAGACGCTTTAACCTCTGAGCCACCAGGGAAGCCTTTAACAAGCTAGTTGTTTTTAATTGCATATACAAAAAGAATTGGTTTCCCAGTTTTCAAAAAGAAAAATTTTCTCTCACCCGTTCAATCAGTTATCATATACTCACATTTAGAGGCCATCACAATACCTGCCTTCTCCTGAGTCCCCAGGTTTCCTTAACTATTGCTCCCTTCCTGGGAGATTCAAGGAGATGATCAGTCTCCTCTTTTACCCGTTGGAGTAGGATCTGACCGGCTGGGCCGTGGGGGCCGTATCTTACCCTGTGGCTGTTCCTGGTGAGTTGATCCATCCCTCCAAAGAGTCCAGTCACGGTTCGGCCATCTGGAGAATCGGAACACTGGTCGGAAAGAGAACCCAGAATACTGTCAGGTGGCACGCCTCCTCATTCATTTGGGGGTTCCTTTGCTTCAGCCAGGCCGAGCCACCAGTCTGGGGACTCAAGGGGCTGGCATGGTTGGAGTCTCGCTGGGACCTCCAAAAATGTTGCAGAAACCAGTAATTGAGAAACCAAGCACCACACTTGGAGAGTTGGAGAATTCAGGTTTATTACGCTGGTGGACCCAGATGAGTTAACACTTCAAGCTCTGAGCCCCAAACAAAGGGGTTACAAAGCTCTATAAAAGCTACAGACTATAGAGGGCAACACTAGCAGCTAATAGGCTGGTTTAAACTAGGGGTTTCACATGCACGGGAACAGCAGTCAAGACGGAGAGGGGGATGCCTGACCTTTACATTGACAAGCATGATTAAGCAGTTTGCAGGGACTGGGCAATTGCAAAGAGAAGGACAAGGATAAGTGAGATAAGTTCCAGTTTCTAGTATTGTAAGTCCCCACTTTCTAAGATAATGTCACCTACATGATCCAGAATTTGCAAGGAACAAGCCAAGTTACAGGGGCAGAATAAGCAGGAGGTTATGTAAAACTTTAACTTTTCCTCTTTAATCCTTTCATCTTAAGGGATTTTTTAAAACCAAATAATTAAGAAAAAAATGATTCTGCATTATACCTTGAGGACTGAGGAGGTGGCTCTAAGTCCTATTTAGTGTGCTTCTTGAGTATAATTGACCAGCAGCACCCAATAAGTAGAGTATAAAAACAGAACTATGATATGATATAATAATATAACATTATATTTTACTATAATGTACATGTTTCCACAAAGCTTTTGGGTAAAATAAAATATTGCTCTCTTTAATTAATTCTTCTTTTATTACTTATCACTATTGTGTTCCAGAACACAAGGAAAGTATTTCCACCACCAAGATGTCATTTTACCAAACAAGGTAAATTAAAATGTGAATAAAACTCAGTACCTTCCCTAAAAATGCTGTGTTCTACAGTGCTACTGTTAACTAGAACTCAGTTTCCTAATGAAAAACAAATTTTGCACCTTCTGGGAAGTCATTTCTCATTTGCAAATTCACTCAATATTTACAAAAAGCCTACCATGTATTAAGTACACTCCCAGGTACCAGATACAAAGATAAATGAAACATGGTTGCTATGTCCAAGGGAATTATGACTCGTTCCCTGGTGGCTCAGATGATAGAGTCTGCCTGCAATGCAGGAGACCTGGGTTCAATCCCTGGGTCAGGAAGATCCCCTGGAGAAAGAAATGGCAACTCACTCCAGTATTTTGACCTGGAAAATCCCATGGACAGAGGAGCCTGGTGGGCTACACCCCATGGGGCCACAAAGAGTCGGACAGGACTGAGCAAATAAGACACACAATATAAACATTAGCAATACAGTTGACTCTTGAACAACCTGGGGGTTAAGGGCACCAACCTCCTGCTCAGTCAAAAATCCACAGGTAACTTTTGACTCCCCCAAAACTTAACTACTAATAGCCTCCTGTTGACCATAAGCTTTACTGACAACACAAGAAGTTGATTAATAGGTATTTTGCATGTTACGTGTATCATGCACTGTGTTCTTAGAGTAAAGCCAGCTAGAGAAAAGAAAATCATAAGGAAGAGAAAACACGCTTAAGATATTGCTCTATATTTATCAGTACCAGAAGTTTGCAAGATGAATTGTCAGTACCTGTATCATATGTTTATAATGCAAAAGAATGTAGATGATTTATGTATTACTAATGCTTGACATCAAAAAATAAAAGACATTGATTGTGTTCACCTGTGGCTGTTTCATGTCAATGTATGGCAAAACAAATACAGTATTGTAATTTTAAAAATAAATAAATTTAAAAAAAAGAAATCCATGTCTACTTATGGACATAATGATCTGTGTGTTGATAATGAAGAGGTAACACTATGATTACTTCATGATAGACTAGAGTCATCAACATGATCGCTCAGAGCCCAAATGATACACTAATCAGTAAACAGTTATAACCATTTTTTTGCATGCAGTATTCCAGCTATATTCAGAATACAGTATAGGAAACATTATTACATTTTAATAAACCTTATATGCTATTAGACTGTTATGCAGTTTCTCCAGTTAGGAGAGAGAGAGGCATACTGTCTGGTAAGGTAATTCTTTAAAAGCAAAGTTATAAAACAACAAGAAAGCTAACACATTATCCATTACTCTGTTAATTATCACTGTTAATTATCAATTAACACATTGTCAATTATTTTGTATTAAACATCACTCCCCTTATGCCTGCATAGGGCTAGGCTATTCACTTCGGTACCAGTCTTGCACATGGTGTTCTAACACAATGAATATCAGGTGATGATGACGACACATAAACGTCTTATTAAGTTCTTGCCTCAAAGGTACTGTATTTTCACATGAAGACATTCACATACCTAGCACACAAATCTAAAATGCACTGGGAATTTTTGATCAGTATGCAATAGATGGATCAGATGCACCACATAAAAAGCTAAATCCTTACGAAATCTGTCACAACATTGCTTCTGTTTTATGTTTTGGTTTTTGGCCATGAGGCATGTTGGATTTTAGCTCCCCAACCAGGGATCAAATCTGAACGCCTGCACTGGAAAGTGAAGTCCTAACCTGCTAGGGAAGTCCCACACATTCTTTGATAATTTATTTTTTTTTCTTTCAAGGTTTTATTGTTTGCATATATTTACAACACTTTAAGTCTACCACATTGCAGGCAGATTCTTTACCAACTGAGCTACAAGGGAATCCCTAAGTCTACTAAAAATTGAAGAGAGGAAGCATGAGATTTCCAGAACTGGGATTAACTGTGAACGTACTGGAAAAAAAAAAAAAAACCTATTAGAACAGAGAGGCAATAGGTGTGACTCACACACGCAGTGTAATTGATATTAACCGTCTAACTAGCTCCTGTCATTAGAGTTCAGATAGGGTGCTCACCTAGGCTTAGCGAGATCCAGCACGGGGCAGTGGGCACCACAGGCACACACCTGTGAGCAGGTCACCCTGATGCTAAACTCATCCTCTATGTGCTGAAACACAAGATGATTTTCAGTTTTCTTCATTTTATTGGGGGAAAATCCATATGTCAGACTTTTTCCTATGGAAGGGATTTTAACTGGGCAATCTGGTTCTATAAGAAAACAATAGCCAACATGTTAGATATTTTGTATCAGCATATCATAAACAGAAATGCATAGCTCGCTTTTTTTATATTTGCATTTAAAATAAAACAGCTGTTGTACATCTAAACTTGTTTTAAGAGAGGGATTTTAATACACTTTATATAACTTTTACAATACTATTCTTTCCAACAATTCAGCTTTTAAGAGATGAAAATGATGGAGTGTTTGAACATATACATTTGTGTTGTTTTGAAAGCGGAGTACAGAGTGTTGATTTTGCAATGTGGCATTTTTATGTGTAACTTGAGGCAACATCCTGACTTCGTTCTTCCTCTCAGCACAGTTGGTACCAGCTGGGGGCTTTGGCATTGTCAGTGGAGGGATAACCAGGGAGTCAGAGCATAATAAGCACACTGACTATACTGGCTTGGGGCTTCCCTGATGGCTCAGTGGGTAAAGAATCTGCCTGCAATGCAGGAGGCACAGGAGATGTGGTTCAATCCCTGGGTCAGGAAGATCCCCTGGAGAAGGAAAATGGCAACCCACTTCAGTATTCTTACCCAGAAAATCCCATGAATCAAACAGCATTTGTGGGCTACAGTCACAAAGAGATCACAAGAGTTGGACATGACTGAGCAACTTTTCACACATATATTGATTATATATTCATGTGGGCCTTATATGAAATAAAATAATCAGAGGAAATACAAAGTAGATTTGCAAACCTTTAAAAATCAAGGTAAAATCCTTGAAAAAATCTATAATTAAAATTGAATAACCTAATTATAATTTGAAGGTCAGTGAATCCACGGGGAATGAAGTGTCAAGGATTTTTGACACTTACCAGTTCTTGCTTTCTTTTCTTCTTTTCAAGGAGATCACAAAATTTGTACAAGCATGTTTTTGCCCTAACCTGAGTGTCAATGTTATCATTAAAGTTGTTCATAATTCAGAAGTTGAATTCAGTACCAGGAGAATAAATACTAATATTCACATTACAGAAATTAATAGGAAAATAACATTCTAATAATCAGGAAATTCAAATGATCCAAAAGCTTAAATGTTTACAGAAAAGAAAAGGATGTCATTTTTTTTTTGTTCAGAAAATAGTTCCTATGGTACCCTGACAGCAGCAGTAAGATGTAGTTGTAATCCTCAGATGATGTTTGTAACTCAGATCCGGACACACCATCACCCACTCTCTCTTATCCAGCTACCAATGCAGCAGTGAGGACACTTATGAGATGACGCACGTGGAGATGGCCTTTACCAGAGCAGACAAAAAGCATCTCTATGGAGAAAGAGTAAGCCACTTGTGTGTGAGTGTGTGTGCATGTACTCTCAGGCAAGTTCAACATTTTGTGACTCCATGGACTGTAGTCTGCCAAGCTCCTCTGTCCATGGGATTCTCCAGGCAAGAATACTGGAGTGAGTAGCCATACCCTTCTCTGGAGATATTCCTGATCCAGGGATCGAACCTGTGTCTGCTGCACTGCAGGTGAGTTCTTTTACTGCTGAGCCATCAGGAATGCCCCCAAAATCATCACTACAAAGTCAGAATAAATAAGTCACTTGTCCTACATTATAAACTTATATGATGTAGACATTTTATAATGTATGCATTCAAACTCTGAATTGTTGGGGAAAATGTCATAAAAGTTATATAACCAGCTGGTGAGATTCCACTTGTGTCAACAGGAGGGCAAACACAGAATAACCTATTTTTTTTTATTCTAAGAAGAATAATGATGATCTGAAATTTCCCCAAACCCTCCTCTAGCCAGGCAAGTGAACACAGCTGAAAACACAATCCCTTTTGAATCCTTCTAAAAGATTTGCAGAATTTACATAAATCCAGCAGGGGACTGTACTAACTGTGTGTTAGCAACAGTATCTATATTTCTCTTATGCAAAAATACTCTTCAGAAGATATATTTAAGTCATGATTTTTTTATAAAAATCACAAGGGCCATGTGTATGTTAGAGGTACATGTAAAGACTCCACCTGTAGGTTGAAAGTGAAAGCGAAAGCCAAAGCCGCTCAGTCACGTCCAACTCTTGTGCGAGCCTGTGGACTCTAGTCCATGGAATTCTCTAGGCCAGAATGGTGGAGTGGGTAGCCTTTCCCTTCTCCAGGGAATCTTCCCAACCCAAGGATTGAACCTAGGTTTCCCACATTGCAGGTGGTTTCTTTACCAGCTGAGCCATAAGGGAAGCCTAAGAATACTGGAATGGGTAGTTTATCCCTTCTCCAGGGTATCTTCCTGACCCAGGAATTGAACTGAGGTCTCCTGCATTGCAGATTCTTTACCAACTGAGCTATGAAGGAAGTCCGCATAGGTTATATACTTCAATTTTTTGCACATCTTGTATTTTATATATTGAGAAACAAGTCCTATCTCTGGGCCCTAACCCTAACCCTTAACAAAAACCACTTAGTACTTTTTCAAACAATTAAAAATTTCACAATAGTTAGTGGCTATAAAATATGTAATCTTTCAGGTGGGATGTCCTTGACTGTAAGTAAAATAAACCTCCATTTCATTTTGGCTTAAAACATAAGGTCATTAATTAATTCCCAAACAGAAAGTCTAGAAATATGACCACTCCAGTGATGCTCAAACCCACTCCTCTGCACACTTTCGACTTTGTCCTCCCGATGTGCTGGCCTCATCCTCAGTCTCCAATCATCAGATCCATTGGAAATGCAGGAAACAAGGCAGTTAGGAGGCATTCATTTCCCAACATCTTACACCAAGAATCCGCTTCAGAGTGCTGAATCGGCTGTTCATTCCTAATTAACTAGTCACTCTGGAGGCGAAAGAGATTATGAGGAAGGGCTCGATTTGAGGATCAATTTGAGGGCATTGAGGAGCCAACCTCCAGAAGCCCTACATCTTAATCCTTGGATGTGATGTACCAGGACTGGAGCTTCCCTGGGGAGAACCCAGGGGCTGTGAACACAGTGCTAATTAATAAACATCATGTTTTACCTTCAAATAGGTGATGACTTTATTGTTCAATTATCAATTGCTAAAATGAAACATTCTCCTTTCCAGGCAAATGATAATAGTGGGCTGATAAGCAACAGCGTAGGAAAGGACACCCTCTCACCTCTATCAAAATCTAGTTTTAGGTGTTTTTGTAGACTCGAGCATTCCAGATGGCGAGCGCACAGTGCAGCACCAGTGTTTAATTTCCCTCTAACTCCCCTTAGCATACATTGCTCTCTCTTGGCCCACGGACACTCGATTTGCACACAATGGACACAGAAGCTTAGAGAGGTGAAAATATACATTAAAGGACTTTCTATTCATAAAATTGCTTGGAATAAAACAGTGTAATCTGTGGTAGTCAGGGTGTACAGCCTTCAATCTATCAGACAATAAGACCCTACCTATGTCAATAGCGGACAAAACACAGAATAACCTTTTCCTGAATTCACAGAACAGTTATAATGATGGCCTGACTTTTCCCCAACTCCCCTCCCTAAGCAGTGCTTGTGACTGAAAATATAATTGTCCTCAGGCCCGTTTGAGAGATGTGTGGGATTTGCAGAAATTCAGCAGGAGATCACACTAAGTGTATTTCAATCAGCAGGAGAACTTTGTACTTCACGGTTTTCTTCTATGCAAAAATGCCCCTCAGAAGATATACTTTAAGACATACTTAAAGGTGAATATTTTAAAAATACAAGTGCCTGTACATATTAGAGCTGAAGGTGAATGCATGAAAAATTGCTCATAATTTTAAAGGAAACCTTGCATTGATGGCCAGCTGCTCCCTTCTGCGGGAAGTAATGAGCTTTGATTATAACTTGGGTTTTGATTTAAACATCTTCCTTAAATATTAGTCTTGAAGCTGTATTTATGTCACTTGAGAAGCAAAACGAGAAAAAAATGAACAAGGGGGTGAAATAAGGAAGCTTTTTTTACTGTGTGGCTTGATGTAGGAGCCAAAGCAGTATGGTAGGATGGAGTGGCAACAGCAAGTGGCACTGATGGAAAGCACCCATGTTCCTGATATAGTGGAGCCTGTCCAGCACTCTTGATGTTGGGGGATAAGTGTCACCGCAGAACTAGAGAGATAGAAGATAAAAAATCTCCTCACATTTGGTGCTTAAACCTGAAAAAGATCAGGATATGCTTCTGTGTGGTGTGTGTGTGCTGTGTAGTGTGCTCAGTCATGTCCAACTCTGTGTGACCCCACAGACTGAGCCCGCCAGGCTCCTCTGTCCATGCAATTCTCCAGGCAAGAACACTGGAGTGGGTTCCCACGCCCTTCTCCATGGGATCTTCTCAACGTAGGGATCGAACCCGTGTTCTCCTGCATTGCAGGCAGATTCTTTACCACTGAGCCACCTGGGAAGCCCACATGATTTTATGATCTCAAGTCAAATAATAGCAATGCTAGACCCCTATGAGTTTACTAGCTGGGGTTACTGTCTAGCCCTCAATCTGGCTTTCACATCACAGCCAACCAGTAGTACCCCCAAGGACTTGCAAATAGTATAAAATAGATCCTTGCTTTAGAGAAGAGGATACTAAAGAGAACTGATCTAGTTTTCCTGAAGATTATCCCTCTATTGGTATCATGAATAGACCTTAGAAATCCAAAAGCCTTAAAAGAGCTCCTCTGCTAAAATGACCCAGCCTGAAGTCTGAAGTTATCATTTCAAAAGAAGGTGAAAATATTAAAATTCTTTTGTGATTGAGTTTATTGGATGATTTACCATTTCTTTACCCCCAAACACAAAGTCCAGTGACCATTGCACCTCCAATACACAGATTTTCATTCCTAAATTTGGGAGGCAATAAATCTGCCACCCAGATTACTGAATTAAAAGGGCTTCTTTCAGACATTTAAGTTAAAATGGTTATGTCCCTACAATAGAACATATGAGAAAAACTGTGAACTTAACACAGGTAAATACTTCATAAAGAGCACAAACACACACAAAAACTTTACAAAATCAAAGAAGTAATAAATCAGATGTCATTCAAATTAGAATCTTCTGAGCATCAAAAGACACTGTTAAAAAGTAAAAAGGTAAGCACCAGTCTAGGAAGAAAATATTTACAATACATATATATGACAAAAGCTTGCATTTGGAATGTAAATAAAATCTTAAGAAATGGCCATAAAATACAAAATAAGCACAATGATAAAGCAAATAACCAGAGTAGACACTTTACAAAGATATAGACTGTCCAGAGAGCACATGTTCAGTGTGGGGAAATGCATATAGAAACCACAATGCAATACCTTAAGATTAAGTTACAGGGTAATAGTAAATATTAGCAAGATTATGGAGCAAATGGAAACTTGTGCAGCTCTGGCAGAATGGTTTGGTAGATTCTTACAAAGTTAGACATGTATATGTAAATATATATAAAATTTAAAGGGTTGACTTGCATGGGTGTGAGGGGTAACTTGCAAACGTGGCCTCCAACATGGAGGCATGGAGGGTGAAATAGCTCTGAATACAGGTGAACACAGTTGTCCTCTGCCTGTGTTTGTGTGTGTTAATCACTCAGTCATGTTCAAATCTTTGCAACCCCATGGGCTGTAGCCCTCTAGGCTCCTCTGTCTGTGGGATTCTCCAGGCAAGAATACTGGAGTGGGTTTCTGTGCCCTCCTCCAGGGGATCTTCCTGTCCCAGAATTGAACCTGTGTCTCCTGCATTGCAGACAGATTATCACAGAGCCGCCAGGGAAGTTGCTGCCTGTGTTTACATCCCTTGATTCTGTGTCTCCTTTCTTGTATAGGAACATCTCTGCCCAGTAACTGTGGGAATCCCCTCAGACCTCTGGAAATAGAAATTTTCCTGTTTGTAGAACTCATTGTAATTATGACCAGATACTTGATATCTGCATGTCATTTGAGAGCAGAAAATGCTTGTTTTGTTCAGTATTTGCCTTGTTTAATGTTTTTGAATGAATACAAAGCGTACATCCTCTCCAAACAGCCCCTGCTGCTTCCTCCATGTTCTTGGTCTCCTTCCCCAACTGGGGAGCTGGGTTGGGAACACAACAGGACACCTCGGCAACTCCAAGCTTCCTACAAAAGATACAGGTATTTAAAAGCCATTTGTAAGTGTTACGAGTGAGGCATTATTGGGATACACGAATACACACTGTGATTATGCTGGGCAGGCTAGAAAGGCAGAGCTCCAGGCAGGATGGAAGTCTTGAGGTAAGTTTTGCTGAAAGAGAGCAACTTGATTTGACAGGAAGAGTTAGAATAAGAAAATGCGCCAAAGGGAAAACATTGGCTTCATCTACTCAGTGCACATAGTTATGGGTGCACAAAGATAAACACCCATCAGCTCCTCATTGGATGCTGAAAACACACAGGAGGTGACCAGTCAATCACATCAATGAAATGTGAGCACGTCTCTGCAGATCTGTGTGTGTGAGTTGGCTTTGGCTGAACACCTGGATAAAGAGTCCAACACAGTAAGGGTTTATTTATTTCTTCCCTGGGTGAGGGAATTCCAGAGCTGCTCTGAAATTCACGTGAAAACCTGGGATCTGTCCCCAGTGACCCACAGGCTGCAAGGGTGGGATTGCAAGGGTGCTAGCGCCTTGTTCTGTTGTGATGGGGCCCCAAGTGTGTCACCTGTACTGCCGGCTCAGTTTTGTCCACAGAGCAGGTAAGAGGAGGATGCAGACCTCCCTCAGGGCCTGACACCCACATCTGCTCTTTCAGCAGCTTTGGCTGAATGGCCAGGTCTTCAAAGGAGCCCGGCCTGAAGGTAAGTGATTGCACCCCCTACCCTGGGAGCAAGAAAGGGACTGGACCCAGCCATGGTGTGCACATGCAGAATCAGATATTCATCCCCAGCTCTGACTGCAGAGGAAGGTCTTCAGATAGAAGACAGTGAGTTAGTCCATCAGCTCATGAGGCCTGAGCATCGACACCTCAGGCGGAAGTGGGAGGCCCTGAGGGAGAACATGTGGGCCAAAATAGGCCCTTGACCATGATGGAGCATCTTCTCAAGACATGCACATGCTGACTGGGTCCAGTCCCTCGACACCTGCTCATGTGTCACACCATTGATACACCTGCCGATGTTTGCATCTCCAGGGCAACCTTCTTCAATCTGATTTTTTCCCCCTCAACCTGCAATTATTTTTTTTCTTTCCTTCTGTGAAGTTGGCATTATTTAAAAACATATAATCTGTGGTTTTTTTAATTTCCTCCAATATAATTTAATCCCAAGAAGGCAGGGAACTATCCACTGGTGAAATCACACATGGTGGCTCAGTGGTAAAGAATCCACCTGCTAATGCAGGGGACACCAGAGACCTGGGTTCGTTCCCTGGGTTGGGAAGATCCTCTGGAAAAGGGAATGGCAACCCACTCCAGTATTCTTGCCTGGAAAATCCCATGGACTGAGGAGCCTGGCAGGCTACAGTCCATGGGATCACAAAGAGTTAGACATGATTGAGCACATATGCACTATAATGTGCTGTTCAAATTATACAGTTAGTGTCTGCGATGGTGGTGAGACATATGGGAACAGACTAATAAAACTTGAAGGAAGACAAAATGAATGTCTAGATAAATGATAGAAATAGATGGATAGACATAGATACGCATGCATATTCTCCAGTTTTAATGATTATTTATATATTTTCTAATCTTAAGCCTTCGGCTTTCTAGTTGTGTTTTTCCTACTCTCTTATACTTTCAAGATCAGAATAAAATTGCAAAGATACAGTTTGAATTTTAATAAAAACAAAATGAATGAACACATGAGTGAAAAGAAACAACTAGATGCTTTCTAATTCTGATGGCTGGAAGTCATGCAAATGTTTGGACTTAATAAAACCAGTGATGCCACTTTTTACATCTATTCCAAGTTCCATCCCTTACAGAACAAGCTGGCCATAAACTGTCTCCTCATACTTCGAGGTTCTCTAAAAACTGAACTAGAAAATATTCCACTTTCATTATTTTGCAGTTGTAAATAAATCCTTAATTGTTTTTGAAATTTCACATGTGTCATTTATTTGAAAATTGAACTACTCTACATCTTATCAGGGCTTCCCTGTTGGCTTAGCAGTAAAGAATCCACTTGCAATGCAGGAGTCATAGGAGACACAGGTTCAATCCCTGGATCAGGAAGATCCCCTCGAGGAGGGCATGGTAACCCACTCCAGTGTTCTTGCTTAGAGAATCTCATGGACAGAGGAGCCCGGCAGGCTATAGCCCATAGGGTCACAAAGAGTTGGACACAACTGAAGCAACTTAGCATGCACACACAATCAATGTATATAATTCTCTTCTACCCTGAAGAAAACATGCCTTTATGACCCTGAAGAAAACATGCCTTTTATGAACAGCTTCCAAGTTTAATGCTATGTTGATAAAACAAAAATAAAACTGCAAACTATTACACAGTTATATACAGACAAAAATGGTAAATAAAATATAAACAAGTAGAATGACATTTCATGAAGATAAAATATACCCTGACAGAGTGGCTTTGTTCTCAGAAAACAAAGATCAATTACACAGACAAGATTCATTAATGTAATACATACAAAAATGTCCAAGGAGAAAACACATTATTTACTTGATTGTGCTTGAAATCCCCAAGAGTTGCAAATTTGATCCCTGGTTCCCTGGAGGAGAAAATGGTAACCCACTCCAGTATTCTTGCCTGGAGAATCCCATGGACAGAAGAATCTAGCAAGCTACAGTCCATGGGATCGCAAAGAGTTGGAGATGACCGAGCGACTGACCACAGGGCAGCACTACTTGAAATCCCATGTAAAATAATGCAACATTTTTTCTTAACAAAATCTCATAGTGAACCAAAAAAGAAAAAAATGTAGTTAACATTTCTTATTCAGTCATCAGCATCGTGCCTCACCAGGAAGTCATCACAGGCGTCCTCTTCTTATAGAACATGAAGGCTACCTCGACAAAACCAGCAGAAGCAGCCACAGCCAGCCGGGCACTACAGTGGTGCCACACCAGCGCTCCTGGGGATCAGGCTTGGAACCCTCTCGAGGAGGAGCCAGTGTGTCTCTGCGTCTCCCGGAGAGGAGCTGACCTGGATGAGGGGAGAAAACAGGGAGGGAGGGCCCGGTAGACAGGAAGAGGAGCGGTGCTGGAGGACGAGAAGGGAAGGGTAGTTAGGGGAGGGACCGTCGAGGTAAGGTTGGGTCTTAGGTTCAAACCCTCCTCCCTCCTGAGGTGGAAGGAGAGGATGAGAAGGTGAAACGAACTCCAAAGGGGGTGAGAATTCCCCTCTGGATTTCTAGAAGAGATCCTTCTTCTCTCCTTTTCCCTCCATGGATTTCCCACTCCGTGAGTGTGAAGAGCCCCCACAGACACACACACTCACTCCTGGCGAAACACGGACAGAACAAAGGTAAGTGCTACCCTAGTTCCCTGGGGACCATTCCCCTCACCTGCCCTCTCCCGACCCTGAGGGATCCCGCCTCTCAGAAATGCAGGCGCTAGAAGTCTGAGGCTCACCCAGACGCGAGGACGGAGGACCTGAGATGAGAGGAGCCTCTGTGTAGACGGCTAGCGTTCCCTGCACTAGTGGGGACCAGCAGGGGGCGGGGGTGGGAGGGGAGCAGCATGGAGAGAGGGGGACAGTCTGCCCAGCAGGGGGCAGGGGCATCCCCCTAAAACCAGCTGGGGCCCCCATGCCCCATTTCACCATCATCACTGCCCATTTTTTCATGTCACTGAAAACTCTGAATTGCCCCTTCAGCTTCATCTTAAGACCATCAGGAGTATGTTTTCCAAAAACTCTTTTAAAATAGCACCTATGTATTCAGAGTCTCTCCATATCCAAGAATATTTTTCTGCTGACTTCGGTCATGAAATCCAAATTTCTAAAACCAAATGTCTCCAATTAAAATCTCTTCTCACTCAGCACTCTCTGAAGCCATTATGATTTGCTTAGATTTAGTCCTTTTCAGGCTGATTTCACATTAGTTAGCTCTTTTGTTCAGCGTATTGCCAAGGCAGGACTGCTTTCCTTTGTAATATGCTGTGTTATTGCTTTCGCTTTATTTATCAGAAGAGCTTCCTCGGGTCCACCACCGTAACTCCTGTGCTGGCTCCTGGCTCTGAGGGGGGCACAGCTGTGCTGTTCTGTGCTGAGGGGTGTTTTCCCCTCACTCACCCTGGCTCCCATGCACCACCAACGATGGAGCTAAGCACAGGGACACCCTCCCTGGGCATTCAGTGCTGCACGCAGCCTTCTCCACAGTTCTGCAGTCCTTTACTTACAGGATCCAGGGTTCAAGTCCCTGAACCCTCCAGCTCATCTCCGTTTGCCTAGAGTGTAACAGAAAGAGATTACAAATCTTGAGGCTTCTATCCTGAAAGATAACTGTTTGGCAGTCCACCTTCCAATCCCTGTAAACAGTAAAAACCAGAATACGCATTCACTTTGTCCTCAAAAATTAAGATGACATTTTTACTCTTTAAAGGTCAGTGGAAGCAGTAATAAAATGGAGCTGGCGGTCAGCTTTTACTTGTTCTCTCAAAGCAGGTAGGGAGATCATTATCCCTTCACGGTCTGTTCTTCGGCTCAGGGATTGAGGATGATTTTAATCAGAAAATTGAGCAGCCGTCTCCTTACGTGTTTTCAGCCTTTCCAAGCAGCCAGAGCATGTTTTCCCCCCTGCCCAGAGCTATCTGACAATCATTAAAAACCAAACCCTCCCCTTCTCTAGGAGCAGCTGAAGTATGTTATTTAAGTTCTAAGCTGAATTCCATGGACTTAAAGATCCCCGATCACCTCTTTTCCCACAGAATGCATCAGTTAAGTTTCTTAGTCCTCTTCTTGGATCCTTCATCTCCCCCAAAAGATAGGACTCAGACATGTTCTATTTCTTTCTGCCCTTTCTTTCTCTTCCATCAACTTAGTGGATGCCCACAGTCTCCATTTCTTACAGTGACGTCATTGAATAACTACTTACTTCCAACCACAAACACGTGGATATAAAGAGATTTTTCTTTACCTATCTCATCATTAAACCATTTTTAACAATGAATCAGGAGATAATATTAGTCTTTTGGAAGATTTTTCTAGGAGTACTCTGTCTGAAACATAGCTCCCGTCAGCACTTATTTATGACATTGGCACTTTGGGTGTTTATTAAATTTGCTTAATTGTAAAGTCTTGATGCTGCTTACTAAGACAATGTAATTTCATACAGGAGTATTCATGTCCTATGAATCAAGTTCATCATTTGGCTTTATATTGTCAATTGAATAAAAGCAATATTTTAGGAGAATTTACTCATTTTCTCAAGTCATAGACTCATATTCATGTCATTAAAATGTCTTTTTTTTTGCACTGTATCAAATTGTCATTTATAAAGTTTGAGGTTTTATTAGGGCAGATATCTTTTGTTCTAGTTTTGGGAATAGTGTTTTAAAATGTGAGTTCAATAATTCACAAATAAATGAATGTTCAGATAGTAGTCAGGAAATGTCATGAACATTTTTCAAGCTGTTTAAATTTATTCTTGACAGTCCATGAATTAAGTTTTGCCCTTGAAACGTCTCATCTTATTTTCATATTCTGGTATGAAATATTTACCAATGTTCTACCTGGGGATATCACTTTATATTAGAAATAAAGACAACAACAATGGCATGCAACAGTAACTTTATTATGACAGTGATTATATGGTGACTGGAGAAGTACATATTGTTTGTCTGAAAACTTTAGGCAGTTAAAATTGGTTACCTAGAATTCTCTAAGCTAAGCTATTGATGACTGACTGATAGTAATGCAATTTCTAAGAGAGAAAAAAACACCATTTTTCTAGATTGCCTGAATGATTCACACAGGTAAGGTCATCAACTCATGAACAAAAAATTGATGTGATCTCATTTATTTAAACTGTCTACTGACACTCTCTTAGGAGACTGCTCTTCTTTTTAGATCCATGAGTAAGTAATGACTTTTTAATTAATGGTACTCTATCAGTTTATTTACCTGCTCTGAGGTAGATCTGATATATGCTGAGATACATGAACATGTATTTGGGTAGTATGCACTGAGCAGGAGAATAACAAAATGCCTTCCCAAGGACACCAAGTCACATGTCCAGCAATATGTGAAAAGTCTGAGTTACAGCAGGGTAAGTAGAATGGCTCGTTGGTCACGATAAAAGCCAGAGAAATTTTTCCCCAACCAGCACTATCTGACAATCATTAAAGACCAAAACCTCTCCTACTACATGAACAGCTGAACTCTAGTTATTAAGCTGAACTCCATGGACTTTTGAGCTCTAAAAGCACCACTTGATATGTTCATTCAGAGAGCATGTAAGGAAACGCTGTCTGTACCATCATAATGCTGGGGTAGGGGTACAGGTGTTACTGCCGCACCCCTGAACTCAGAGCCTAACAGCCTAGAGGGGGAAGACCAGAAACTGTGCCCGGTCCAACACGGGGAGGAGGACCTGCAGGTCTATGAGTACCCAGCGTAGAGACTGATGCCCTCTACACACTGAGAAAAGACTCCCTAGAACAATGAATGCATAGGTAAATTGTGGGTATAACAGGGCTCCTAGAAATCTTTAAAGTTTAGTGCAAATTTACCTAAATTAGATACGTGAACCGTGAACTCCCTGATGTTCAATCTGGTTTTAGAAAAGGCAGAGGAACCAGAGATCAAATTGCCAACATCTGCTGCTGCAGCTGCTGCTAAGTCGCTTCAGTCGTGTCCGACTCTGTGCGACCCCATAGACGAGAGCCCACCAGGCTCCGCCATCCCTGGGATTCTCCAGGCAAGAACACTGGAGTGGGTTGCCATTTCCTTCTCCAATGCATGAAAGTGAAAAAAGTGAAGTTGCTCAGTTGTGTCTGACTCTTTGCGGCCCCCATGAACTGCAGCCTACCAGGCTCCTCCATCCATGGGATTTTCCAGGCTGGATCATGGAAAAAGCAAGAGTTCCAGAAAAACATCTATTTTTGCTTTATTTACTATGCCAAAGCCTTTGACTGTGTGGATCACAATAAACTGTGGAAAATTCTGAAAGAGATCGGAATGCCAGACCACCTAACCTGCCTCTTGAGAAATCTGTATGCAGGTCAGGAAGCAACAGTTAGAACTAGACATGAAACAACAGACTGGTTCCAAATAGAAAAAGGAGTATGTCAAGGCTGTATATTGTCACCCTGCTTATTTAACTTCTGTGCAGAGTACATCATGAGAAACACTGGACTGGAAGAAACACAAGCTGGAATCAAGATTGCCAGGAGAAATATCAATAACCTCAGATATGCAGATGACATCTCCCTTATGGCAGAAAGTGAAGAGGAACTAAAAGCCTCTTGATGAAAGTGAAAGAGGAGAGTGAAAAAAGTTGGCTTAAAGCTCAACATTCAGAAAACAAAGATCATGGCATCCAGTCCCATCTCTCCATGGGAAATAGATGGGGAAACAGTGGAAACAGTGTCAGACTTTATTTTGGGGGGCTCCAAAATCACTGCAGATGGTGACCACAGCCATGAAATTAAAAGACGCTTACTCCTTGGAAGAAAAGTTATGACCAACCTAGATAGTATATTCAAAAGCAGAGACATTATTTTGCCGACTAAGGTCCATCTAGTCAAGGCTATGGTTTTTCCTGTGGTCATGTATGGATGTGAGAGTTGGACTGTGAAGAAGGCTGAGTGCCAAAGAATTGATGCTTTTGAACTGTGGTGTTGGAAAAGACTCTTGAGAGTCCCTTGGACTGCAAGGAGATCCAACCAGTCCATTCTGAAGGAGATCAGCCCTGGGATTTCTTTGGAAGGAATGATGCTAAAGCTGAAACTCCAGTACTTTGGCCACCTCATGCGAAGAGTTGACTCACTGGAAAAGACTCTGATGCTGGGAGGGATTGGGGGCAGGAGGAGAAGGGGACGGCAGAGGATGAGATGGCTGGATGGCATCACGGACTGGATGGACTTGACTCTGAGTGAACTCCTGGAGATGGTGATGGACAGGGAGGCCTGGCGTGCTGCGATTCATGGGGTCGCAAAGAGTCAGACACGACTGAGCGACTGAACTGAACTGAACTGAATGCATGCATGTACATACACATATTTTCTCTATTAGACATTTTTTCTTTAAGAATGAAAGCAACAAAAAGTGTATATTATGGTTGACTGGGAAGATTTAATGAGATAACTTGATAAAAATAAGTGCCATCTGTATTCCCAGGCTTTGAAGAACATTAAAATTGTTGATGTATTTTCTTTGAATTTTATTAGGTTGAAAACTCGTCAAACAAAGTAAGTATCATAGCATGTATTAGATTTTGATCCCTTTGTAATTAACATTATGTGATGAACAGCTCAATATTTTTATTCATCATTTTAAGGCTCATAATAGCTCATTCTGGGTATCAGCACACCAAACTCTGTTGATGGTTTCCTTACTGTAAATGATTGTTCACATTTTTGTCCCATTAGTACTAATATGATAGATGAAAATATGTTTCTAAATGTGTGTTTCCAGTCATCTCCTAACTATAGTTTTGTCCTAGTTGCTGTTGTTTTCCCTTTATTACCAGTCTACCACTAAAATACTACCAAAAATAAAAAAGAACTAAAAGGATTAAAGATCAATATAAAAGTTTTATTCTAAGCCCATAAAAGGACTTTATCGTGTTTCTGAAGAGCAGAACTCTACATAGAGAAAAAAAGTAAAGGATCATGGTATTTGAGCTCCCTGAAATTAAATTTTCATCAGTTTCACTAAGCTCTCTGACTGTTTTCAGTAATTGTTGGAACTAAGCAGTGTAGTGAGAATCTTAGACAGGAATTCATAAAGGTAACAGTGCTCTGTCAGACCTTTGAAGTGGGAAGGGAGGAAAGGAGGTGGAGTGACCACTAAAGGCCGCTAATGATCCTAGGGCTGAGTGAACACTAGGTGCTCCCTGGGGTGACCTGCAGACACCCACCTTTCAGAGGACAAGCTGGGCTGTTTATGTGATGCGAGCCAGTGGCTTCTTCACAGATAATACTGCTCTCTGCTCCTCTAGAATTCAGCTGGAGATTGAAAAATGATGAACAATAGTTGAGATTCTATTCCTGGCAAGAAACTGATAGGTAAAGAAAACTTCATTCCCAAGGTATTTACAGACCAGAACTGCAATTTCCTAAAAGCATAAACAATAGTGGAATGAGGCTGACTGTAATAAGGATTGCAATGAGACAAGCTACAGTGTAAATAGGAGAGCTTTTTTCACACTGACAAATTCAGATAGAAATATGTGGAAAGATCATTAGACATCTATTCACCACACATCCATTGAGTGGCTATCATAGTTTCTAGATATAAGGCACACAGAGATGAACAAAACAGATGGCTTGATCACGTAAAGCCTCAATTCCAGTAGAATAAGGCAAGCTAAAAATAAAACAGAAAAGATAGAAATATCATTTCTGGCAATGGGCAAGACCATGAAAGGTCTGATTTGAGGCACAAGGTGACAAGTGTTCGGTTTAGCCAGGATTAAGCTTAAAACTTGAAAGCAAAGAATAATTGTTTAAAGGTAATGAGGAGAATTTCATATTAAAAGAGAACTGGAGAATCAATTACCTAGAACCCTAAAAACTAATCTAAAACTTCCAGTAACCACAAGACTGTTTAATAATGAAAAGAACAGGTAATTTTTGGTAAGAAAGTATGATATTTCTGTTCACCTGCCCACCACTCCCTTTTTACTGCCTGTGGAAAAGGAGAGGTGTCAGCAATAGGTATGGAGGCCCACATTCCTAGTGTGGCTCCATGGTTCAGAGGCTACTGTGGACTTTGTTTTAAAAATACTGTGAAAGTATGTATTCTTAAACTTTTGTGTTCTGACCTTTCCGAAGTTCCCTGAGGGATAAGCACAAATGTTGACCTTATTTTTCCTCCCTGCTACCTGGGGCTGGAGCTGTTTTCCTGACAGTGGCACTGATGTCATCAAAACATCTTGAGATGTCCACCACCTATGCCTGTCCGGTGTGGGGACAGCAGATATGGCAGTCAGACAGACCCAGATGTGAAGAGGAGGATCAGCAAGAGACTTCTACAGGAATGAGGACTCAGAACAACCATCTCATACACCAGTGAAAGCAGGAGTGCAGACTGCATGCCCAGGCCTGGATACATGCTCAGAAAAGGCAGGAGAGAACCCCGCTGGGTGCTGAAAACTGGAGGAGATTGCAAAATAGAGAGCTGCAAGCAGTTGGCCTAGTATGGAAAGATTACTGAGCTGGCTCAGAGCAATGAGAACAAGCAGTGCTGGGGAGGATGCGGAGAAACGGAAACTCAAGGTGTTCCAGGTGGGAATGTAAGATAGTGAAGCCCGTGTGGAAACAGATGGTGGTACTGCTAAACATTAAATGTAGAATTGCCCTGTGAACCAGCCATCCACTACTAGGTACAGATCCAAAAGAAATGAAACTGGCACTCAAGCAAATACCTGTGTAGGCACATTCACAGCACTTCTATTCACAGTAGCCAAAAGATGGAGATGACCCAAGGGAAATGACTCATCCATCAGTGGATGAGTGGATCACACACTGTAGTGTATGAATACAGTAGAATATTAATCAGCCATAAAAATGAGGTATTTAAACATGCTACAATGTGATAAACCTCAAAATTATTGCACTGAGAACTGAAACAAGGCAGACACAGAACATCACATGATTCCATTTGTACAAAATCCATACAGATTGCCAATGGGTGTTTGTGAGCCTTGGGAGGTTCGGGGGCAAATGGTGTTACAAGCATTTTGGAACTAGATGCATGTGGTGGTTGTGCAACACTGTGAATGTACTGAATGTCCCTGAATTGTTCCCTTTAAAATGGCCAGTATAATCTTATATGAATGTTATCTTGATTTTAAAATGTAAGGCAGTTTTATAGTTTCTGGTCTTACATTTAGATCTTTAATCCATTTTGAGTTTATTTTTGTGTGTGGTGTTAGAAAGTGATCTAGTTTCATTCTTTTACAAGTGGTTGACCAGTTTTCCCAGCACCACCTGTTAATGAGATTGTCTTTACTCCATTGTATATTCTTGCCTCCTTTGTCAAAGATAAGGTGTCCATAGGTGTGTGGATTTATCTCAGGGCTTTCTATTTTGTTCCATTGATCTATATTTCTGTCTTTGTGCCAGTACCATACTGTCTTAATGACTGTGGCTTTGTAGTAGAGCCTGAAGTCCGGCAAGTTGATTCCTCCAGTTCCATTCTTCTTTCTCAAGATTGCTTTGGCTATTCGAGGTTTTTTGTATTTCCATACAAATCTTGAGATTATTTGTTCTAGTTCTGGGAAAAATACTGCTGGTAGCTTGATAGGGATTGCATTGAATCTGTAGATTGCTTTGGGTAGTATACTCATTTTCACTATATTGACTCTTCTGATCCATGAACATGGTATATTTCTCCATCTATTTGTGTCCTCTTTGATTTCTTTGATCAGTGTTTTATAGTTTTTGAAATATAGGTCTTTAGTTTCTTTAGGTAGGTATATTCCTAAGTATTTTATTCTTTTCGTTGCAATGGTGAATGGTATTGTTTCCTTAACTTCTTTTTCTACTTTCTCATTACTAGTGTATAGGAATGCAAGGGATTTCTGAGTGTTGATTTTATCTCCTGCAACTTTACTATATTCATTGATTAGCTCTAGTAGTTTTCTGGTCGAGTCTTTAAGATTTTCTATGTAGAGGATCATGTCATCTGCAAACAGTGAGAGTTTTACTTCTTCTTTTCCAATTTGGATTCCTTTTATTTCTTTTTCTGCTCTGATTGCTGTAGCCAAAACTTCCAGAACTATATTGAATAGTAGTGGTGAAAGTAGGCACCCTTGTCTTGTTCCTGACTTTAGGGGAAATGCTTTCAATTTTTCACCATTGAGGATAATGTTTGCTGTGGGTTTGTCATATATGGATTTTATTATGTTGAGGTACATTCCTTCTATTCCTGCTTTCTGGAGAGTTTATCATAAATGGATGTTGAGAGGAGAACATAGGCAAAACACTCTCCGACATAAATCACAGTAGGATCCTCTATGATCCACCTCCCAGTATAATGGAAATAAAAGCAAAAATAAACAAATGGGATCTAACTAAAATTAAAAGCTTCTGTACGACAAAGGAAACTATAAGGTGAAAAGACAGCCTTCTGAATGGGAGAAAACAATAGCAAATGAAGCAACTGACAAACAACTAAGCTCAAAAATAGACAAGCAACTTATGCAGCTCAACTCCAGAAAAGTAAACGATCCAATCAAAAAATGGGCCAAAGAACTAAATAGGCATTTCTCCAATGAAGACATATGGATGGCTAACAAACACATGAAAAGATGTTCAACATCACTCATTATCAGAGAAATGCAAATCAAGACAACAATAAGGTACCATTTCACACCAGTCAGAATGGCTGCGATCCAAAAGTCTACAAGCAATAAATGCTGGAGAGGATGTGGAGAAAAGGGAACCCTCTTACACTGTTGGTGGGAATGCAAACTAGTACAGCCACTATGGAAAACAGTGTGCAGAGTCCTTAAAAAACTGCAAATAGAACTGTCTTATGACCCAGCAATCCCCCTGCTGGGCATACACACCAAGGAAACCAGAATTGTAAGAGACACATGTACCCCAATGTTCACTGCAGCACTGTTTATAATAGTCAAGACATGGAAACAACCTAGATGTCCATCAGCAGATGAATGAATAAGAAAGCTGTGGTACATATACACAATGAAGTATTACTCAGCCCTTAAAAAGAATAAATTTGACTCAGTTCTAATGAGATGGATGAAACTGGAGCCGATTATACAGAGTGAAGTAAGCCAGAAAGAAAAACACCAATACAGTATACTGACACATATATATGGAATTTAGAAAGATAGTAACAATGACCCTGTATGTGAGACAACAAAGAGACACAGGGGTATAGAATGGACTTTGGGCCTCTGAGGGAGAGGGAGAGGGTGGGATGATTTGGGAGAATGCATTGAAACATGTATACTATCATGTAAGAAACGAAGCACCAGTCTATGTTCAATACAGGATACAGGATGCTTGGGGCTGGTGCACGGGATGATCCAGAGAGATGATATGGGGTGGGAGGTGGGAGGGGGTTTCGGCATTGGGAGCTCATGTACACCTGTGGCTGATTCATGTCAATGTATGGCAAAACCAATACAGTATTGTAATGTAGAATAAAGTATTAAAAAATAATAATAATAATTAGCTGTCCCTTAAATGTGGTGTTAACACAACATTGTAAATCAACTAACTCAAGGAAATAGTTTTAATGCAGTATCTATAAAGTACAATAAAGCAAAACTTAATAAAACAAAAAATAAAAATAAAATGTAAGGCAAATGAACTCAGTAAATTAGATGAATTCATGAAGGAGAAAAAGGAAAGAAGAATATCCAGTGTCCAGTAGTCCCTGATCATTTCCTTTCAAGGACAATTTCCCTGGTGAAAGGTCACAGGTCCCTTTGGAGAAGGATGGAGAAAGAGGGACCGTGTAAGTTTTCTCAAGGGAGCCCAGCCCCCCACCCTTGCATTCCAGAGGCCCTGGATCTGTAAACTGGCTCAGATCTGAGAGCTCCCTTGACTAATGGAAGGAGCATCAGTCTTTAAATCTAATCATATTGGAGAACTAATCTCAAGCCAATAATGTGCCAGCAGACAATACTCTTGAGGCTGAGAAGGCCCAAGAGCTGCTGTCCACGAGCTGAGACCAGGAGAGCTGGTGGTGTGGTTCTGAGCCCTGGGAGTGAGAGAGCCCAGGGTGTAGACACCAGTCTGGATCTGAAGGCCTGGGGCCAGGAGAGTGGGGACAGCCATACCTGGTTCACAGTCAGTAGAGCCCAGCCTCCCTGCCTGCACCTTTTCCTTCTATTTAGGCCCTCACTGGGCAGGACAATCTGCTTCACTCGTCCATCAATGCAGATGCCAGCCCCCATTGAGACAGCCTCCCAGAGACGTCCAGAAACAACATCTTACCATGTATGTGGTGTCCGGCAGGCCAGAAACCATCACGGTCCATGTCATGACCTTGTACTGAGGAAATCAGAATGTCACTCACTGCACAGATTTAAATGTTAAAATATGAAAGATGTATCTTATAAACCATTATGTGGGGCAGAAAAAGATTTTACATTATTTTCTGGAAATACTGATTTTATTTTCTAGGCTCTACAACTTCACATGAGTACAGACTCCAGAAAGAAGAATCACTTCACTATCTTCAAACACTGCAGCACCGAGAGGTAAATAAACATGCATATGCTCATTTTACTTTTCATTTTTACTTTTTAAAAATCCAGAGAATTGAGACTTTTCAAAGACTGAAACTAAAGTAATCCCAGATTCATATAAAAATGCATTTTCTGCCTTTTAATTAAGATGATTAATGCAATTAATAGTGATTACTTTTTCTAATGAATACTTAATTTACTCTTTGGGAAATCACTTATGATTACAATTCATTACCAAATAATTGTGTACTCTTTAGTGAATTGTGTTGTGCTGTTAATTCGTAGTGATGAAGGGGATCAACATTTCTAAACTTAAATTTCTAGCCTTCTGTATAGTTTCTTTTGCTAATAAAAATGAACGTTAATCAATGTTGTTGTTGGTATTGTTGGTTAGTTGTTAGTCATGTCCGTCTCTTTGCAACCCCATGGACTGCAGCATGTCAGGCTTCTCTGTCCTCCACTATCTCCCAGAGCTTACTCAAATTCATGTCTTGAGTCAATGATACCATCCAACCATCTCATCTTCTGTCATCCACTTCTCCTCCTGAACTCAATCTTTCCCAGTATCAGGGTCTTTTCCAATGAGTTGGCTCTTTGTGACAGGTGGTCAAAGCATTTGTCAGCTTCAGCATCAGTCTTTTCAGTGAATATTCAGGGTTGATTTCCTTTAGGATTGCTTGGTTTGATCTCCTTCCTATCCAAGAGATTCTCAAGCATCTTCTCCAGTATCACAGTTCAAAAGCATGTGTCTCAATGGAACTAAATAAAAAGTCCCAAATACTTTTTGTATGATACACTATAGAATATATTTTGTTATATTTCACTATATATATATATATATATATATATATATAGCCACCTTGGAAGTGTGTGCATATAAACATAATTAAATCAATTAAGGAAAAAAACATGTGAAAGAAAACCACATGAACCACTTTAGACTTAATTGTTTGTACTCCATTCTGTTAATATAATATATATTTACTGGTTGAAAATATCATGAGGTTTACTTCTTAAAATTTCATTTATAAGACTTTAGTTCTGGAAAAATGCTTTAGACAGGTTCAAAATAACATGACCAACTCACTGATATTACAGATATCATTTAGATTTCTACAAGCAGATTTGATCAATCTCCTGTCAACTAGAGTAAAGAAATAATAACTTCTTTAGGAGAAGTTGAATGCCTGGGAGGCACCCAATGCATTTAATAAAAGTGAACAATGGCACGAAAGATGATGAATCTTACATACTCACTTAGCTTGGTTACAACAACAGTGTTATTTTTTATTTGCCCCCGTATCTCTGTAATCTGTCTATTACACATTTTATTTTCCAGGAAGAATTCTTATTGAGGATATATGTGCCTGACTGCTAAGGCAGTTAAAATAATAATTCTAAATACATATGATTCCAAAACCTGTGAACAGAGCTGAAGTCAATGAAGTGTGCATGCTCAGTTGCTCAGTCACGTTCGACTCTTTGGGACCTCGTGGACTGTAGCCCACCAGGCTCCTCTGTCCATGGAATTTCCCAGACAAGAATACTGGAGTGGGTTGCCATTTTATTCTCCAGGTGATCTTCCTGATCCTGGGATTGAACCCGTGTCTACTGCCTCCTGCATTGCAGGTAGATTCTTTACCCTCTGAGCTATTGGGGAAGCCCCCAATGGTAAGCAAGGAGTCAATTTAATCAATGAAAGACCACCCAGGTTCCTATTATACCTTTTGAATTATGCCTCAGAAAATAGAAGAGGCAAAAAGCCCTAAACCATAATATGGAATCAAAACTGCAAGAATGGGGCTTGAGGGTCTCCAGGTAACAGCAAAATTAAAGAAAACAACAGATGCTGAAATATCTAAAAAGAGCAACTTTCTGATCCTTATCAGACACAAAACTCTGAGTCATTTCCTGGAGGATCCAACTTGCGGTATGCCACTTCTCAGGTGGGGCCATAGCGGAGCCTTCCAGTGTCCCCTCCCAGATCCACTGGGTCATAGCTTGTTAGCGATGGGGTTTTGAAATAAGACAAGTGAACGCAACAGCAGGGGCCGTTGCGCATTCTTTCCCTGCGAAGAAACTTTCCCGGTCAGAGCAGTGCTTTCCTAGAGTATCCTCTTGGCAGAAAAAGCATTCTGAACGTCCACAGATGGCAGTGCTGGCAGACGCATTAGAGACAAAGAAAGGAAAAATACATCTGGGAACCCGTATCTCTCCATGAGAAGATCGCTGTTCCCTGGAGGATGGAAGTGATCCAGTGTATGGAATGCCCCCTAACCTCCAGTGCGACTACTTAGGAGCTGGGACTTTGGGAGATAATTAGGGTTAAATAAGGTTCCACTCATACAGGACCCACACCCTCACGAGAACAGACAACAGAGATCATTCCTTTGGGGTGTTTATAAAGAAAAGGCCATGTGAGGACACAGGAAGAAGACACGAGAGATTCAGGCTCGATCCCTGGGTCGGGACAGTCCCTGGAGGAAGTGGCAGTCCACGCCAGCATTCTTGCCTGGAGAATCCCGTGGACAGGGGAGCCCGTGTGCCAGTCGCTCGCTATGTCCAACTTTGCCACCCCACGGACTGTAGCCCACCAGGCTCCTCTGTCCATGGATTCTCCAGGCAAGAATGCTGGAGTGGACTGCCACTTCCTTCTCCAGGGAATCTTCCTGACCTAGGGATCAAACCCATGTCTCTTGTGTCTCCTGAACTCTCGGGCAGATTCTCTACTATCTGAGGCACCAGGGAAGCCCTACATAATCTCAAAATTGACTAAAATACCACGTCTTGCTCTATTACTAGAATTTAGTGAGATAACAGCTAATAAAGATCTACAAGTACCTTGCTTTCAATGAATGTTAGTTTTTACTTCTATTTTTTCCTCCCACCTCTTTAATATTTACTGTACTTAAATGAGAAACAACCAGAAGCATTTTATATTGTTTGATGACATTAATATCATATAACTTTTACATCATTAAGATAGCTTAGACAAGAGAGTCTGTTTCCTTATGGATTACATATTCCATCAAAGTAAATGAGCCTGAGAATATCTCCTTATACAAGATTATTGAGTTTTAAGTGGAAATTACAGAGCATAGCTGACATGTGCCATGCATAATTTATAATTCAAAGGAAACATCAATACAAATGGAATTCTCTAATGTACAAATGATTTGGCTTCTTTTTTCTTTTCACTAACTAAGAAAATTCCTGAGATGATCAACAGATAAACAGAAAAGGTGATGGTATGAAATGATTTAGCATCACAAATGAGGTAAGATTTTCTAATTTAATCTTTATTTTATTTTGGAGTATAGTCTGACACTCATTAAGGAAATATTTTCCTTAAGATCAGATTGTCTCTTTCAATTTTGCTTCAGTTTCTTATTTCAGCATTGATTTGTCCCATTTCTCAGTGACCTTCTATAGGTGCCGTGCAAGTTCATGGTGATTTCATTCATGCCGTGTGCACATGACTGTAACAGTCCTTGGAGAAACAGCTTTATTTTCCTCGGGAAATTAAAGAGCAACAACTACTACACATTAGTACTGAAAAATAATTTTAATGGCATGGACTTATGCTGGAAAAGAACTCATAGAGAGAAAAATCATTTCCTTCTACCACTTCTTTTCAAATAATGTCATGAAAGACCTATATTTATACTGAAAAGAATTTAAAACATTTTAAGATGTTATAATTCTCTACTATCTGTTTCTACTAATTGGCTGCTAAATAATAACAGTTACCTATAAAGCTATTTTCTATCCTACTATTCTTAGATAAAATACAATGTTTTTTGTTCTATGTCTATTGTTCTTATTATATAATTTTCAAAATGTAGAAAGCGGTATCAATTATTTTAAAACTTACTCAAGTCACTTACATTACATGGATCCCTAGTTTTGCATTGTTCTAACCACAGCATTTCAGAGGAAGAGGGAACACTGCTTTTGAGTTTCATTGCCTCAAAAGTCAGAGTACATCACTGAGAAATTCTGCACCAAAAGGTCTGTAGACCTGCCATGTACTTTGTAGATCTTTCCATCTTTTCTCTTATGCTCCCTCATACAGTTGTGTCTCATCTGTAACACAGGCGTTACCAGACTTGTTATATTCCAGACAGAAATGTTGTGAAGCGACTGTTGGACCTCATGGCAATTTTCTATCCATCTCACCGCAGTACCATGTGTGATGTCAGCATGAAGAGTCCCAGGTTAACGCTCCTTATAGCATCTACTTAGGCTTAGTTACCAGAGTTAACCGCCAGTCTGGGCTCATTATTGTGTAGCTGATGGACAAATATACACTCATTCTTGTCATCAAGCTTCTGATTTGGTTAATTTGTATTGCCTGAGGGGTCGCAAGGATTTGACTGCTGCCTCTTCCGAAGGTCCCTCTGCACAGACCAAATCTCGAGGAGCCACCATGGTGGGGGAGGAATGTAAGCTCATCATGGCTCCCCACTTACTCACTGATTTCACCCCTAGATTATAGAAACAATGACAGTGCCCACTGTGATCTCAGACCTCTGCCCTTACTTTTAGTTTTTAAATTAAATTTTTAATTTTGCATTGGCGTATAGGGATTTACAATGCTGTGTTACTTCAGGTGTACAGCACAGAGATTCATTTCTACATATACATATAATCATTCTTTTCCAGATGCTTTTCCCATAGTGGTTATCACAAAATATTTTAAAGCATAATGAGTAGATACCGTCAAAATGTCATGAAAATGACATTTTTAAAAAATCTGGTATTAGAATAGATCCCTCTTAAATGGTTTTACATCAGTGCTCAGCTTAGACTCACCTGGAGATGTTGGAAAGCAAGGTTATTACTTTTCCTTCCTTCCAAATGGAAATCAACAGCCACTGAGATGGAAATAGCTCTACATTCAGTTCTTGACTGCATAACAATATCTATTAACCATGTGAACAAGCAGAACACAGACCAAATTACATGGCAACAGAGATTCAAGGAGAAATAGACCAAAGATTCAAGGTAAGATACACTGTGAAGCCTCATGAGTATGGTTTTGTGTTCTAAAGCCAGCAGCATACGATTCTACAGCTGCCTAAAATCACATTAAACAAAGAAACTATACTGTATTTATCACACAAGAATGCAAATGAACTGCTGAAAAATAAACCCTTGTCTAACACACTGAGTCATGTCCTACTGAGGAGAAGCAACCTTTTACTATTAGTCTGGTTTTCTTTGCAAAGCAGCATTATACAATTCAAGGTGAATAACATACAAAGTGAAGCAACTGGTCTAAATAGAATCAAAACAAATTTGACTAAAAATGTCATCAATATATTTTTCCATCTTTCCTTATTGTGCTAGTTGCTCAGCCTTGTCTGACTTTGTGACTCCGAAGACTGTAGCCTGCCAAGCTCCTCTGTCCATGGGATTTCCTAAACAAGAATACTGAAGGTAGACATTTCCTCAGCCAGGGGCTCTTCCTGACCCAGGGATTGAACCTGGGTCTCTCACATTACAGGCAGATTCTTTACTATCTGAGCCAGCAGGGAAGCTTCTCAGAACTCTCCTAGGTAAGATTAATTCTGATACACGGGGAGCGGGGAAGAGGGCAGCCAACATTTGATCAAAACTCCTCAAAGCCAATTCTGGAAAACTAGCAGGTTCACTTTGGGCTTGGCCGTCAGCAGTCAGGGTCCTCACCAGTCTTCTGCCAAATGTAGTGATCTCCTTTTCCACTTGCATGGTGTGTGGGGAGGTTTCTTCACATCTCAAAGACATGAAACTCTTCTACCCACACCCAGCAACACTGTACATACCAACATTCACATCTGAACTTTAAGATGACAGCCCACAGCTTATATGGAGCCTTTACAGATGTTCAGTATTTTTTTGAACTCATCTGCTTATCAAAATTTTGTGAATTATTTAGTTGGAAACAATCAGACAGCTGTCAGTTCTGCTTTGACAAGACCAGATGTTTCACAAATCAAATTCTCACACCTTTCTCTGCTCTTCAGTGATGACATTTGTCATGTACATGCTAGCCCCTTTTACATTTCACTTTCAAATTTTTAAAAATATAATTATTGCTCTTCACAATAGCTGATCCTTGAAAAGAGAAATAGCGTTTTGAGCTAATCCTTTTCCAATCATGGGAGTGGTGTCAGACTTTAATTATCAAGGCATTTTGAATTCTTATATATGAAGAGTTAAGAGACCCTCCCACTACAAGCAACGAAACATTGCCCATGCTTTCTGGCAGCACTCAGGTGGATGTACAATTATTTGATCCGTATCTATGATGAGAAAAGGGTGGGAGAAGATATTTGATTCCAAGTCATAACCCACTGAGTTAGTAGTAAAAGAACAAAATGAAACTTGGTAAGGTTGATATTGGCAGTCTTGGTTGATAATATCCAAGGTCATCCATTTCAGTGATTTCTCCCAAGAAGAAAATGCCTTTGGAATAAACAGCAAGCCTTAGAAATGCAATCCTCTGGCTGCCCTGAAGTCCTTAAGAGACTTCAGTGCAGTAGCCAGGTTATCAAAAAGATCCTTTGTACCATTTCCAAAATGCTTAGCCATTCAACCATGTTACCAGTCAGAAGAGGCCTATAGATAACTGTGCGATAAAAGCCCCTAGCAAAAATGTTTAGAACATAAATGCAATGATAAAATAGATCTTCTCCAGGTTTCTGCTTATTTATGTCAAAGATTCATTCCCTTTACAGAGGCACAGTCATTGGAATACTATCCTTTTGCTTACATGTAATTCTTACACCTACATGCACTCTCTCTCCAACTTCTATAAATCATTACTTTATCATTCCATTTAAGTTAGATAGGTCACATCACTTAAATCTCTCCTCGCTTAAGCTAAAACGAAAGAATGCGGTGGTCTGCAATGAATAACCTGACCATTAAAGTAACTGGTATCAGAAACAAGGAGTTAATATCTGCTCTAATGGGCTGAAGGCCAGTGAGAATAAGTATTAAATTACAGGATATCTGGCAGTTCTGAATACAGCAGGAAAACAGATACCAAGAGTGAAGGGTCAGTCAAGACTGTGTTTAGACTATGAAACTGTTGCCCCATGGCCTTAGGATGGTCACATAAGTTGCCAGGAATGTAGGGTGGGATCATCATCTTTCTTTGCATTGTAGAAAGTGGTAGTAAAATATTACAAAGTCAAATTTTATTTTGGGGGCTTGAATTATGGTTATAAGATGAGCAAGTCTTTATATCTGCCTCAAAATGATTTCTCATCTCTGGTGCCATGTGGGTGAGGGCAAAGGGAGAAAAAAGTCAATCACTGAGTCAGGTCCCAAGTGTTGCTGCAGACAGAGCTCTCTGGCCTCTTTTGTTTCTTAAAATATAAGTTTCATATCTGTGTTTCCTTTGATGCCCTGCATGTAGGATTATCGGTACCATCTTTCTAGATTCCATATATATGCATTGATATGTGATGTTTGTCTTTCTCTTCTGACTTATTTCACTCTGTATGATAGGCTCTAGGTTCATCCACCTCAATAGAACTGACTCAAATGTATTCCTTTAGAGGGTGAGGGTTCAGAAGGAAGGGAAATGTATGCCTGGCTGATACACATTATGTATGGCCAGAATCATCACAATATTATAAAGTAATCATCTTCCAATTAAAATAGATAAATTAATTTTTTAAATGTCAAAGCTTTCATTAATGGTTTTATCTCCATTGCCAGAGTCAGAAAAGAAATCCAGATGAGACATACTTTGAGATGGTTGACTGTTTGCTCTCAGATCAGTTTATGTGCATCTTACTCACTTCAGGGAAGTTTCTGAACCAGAGGTCAGTAAAATGATCCTCCCCACAAGGCCACCAGGAATCTTCTTTGAGAACCCAACTTAAAAACTGTGAAAGGAATGACCATCATTCATGTCTCAGTAGACCTGTTCCTTTGGCTTCTGTTACCAAGTGGTTTATGAAGAGAAGAGCCTTGGCGCATGCTCTGGGCAAGCTGGGGGCTGGTGAGTTTTCACCTGGCCATCGTCACTCTGAGGTTGGAGGTGAGGAGTACCCCGATTCACTGTGCTTACACAGAAGTGCTGACTCCACCCTTTGTGGCCACTTTTAATTTCAGCAGCAGAGGAGCTACTCCCTGAAAGAGGCAACCATCACTAAACCAACATCATCAGCTATGGTTCGGAGGAGTTCTTCAAAATAAAATACTAACTTGGATACCTTTGCTGAGAAGGCACTTTTCCTAGAGCCCAGGTGAGTGACATCTTCTCACCATTGGCATCCCAAAGTATTAGACCATTTGACCCTAATGCTTTGCTGACAAAGATCTGTCTAGTCAAAGCTATGTTTTTTTCCCAGTAGTCATATATAGATGTGAGAGTTGGACAATAAAGAAAGCTGAGTGCCAAAGAATTGATGCTTTTGAACTGTGATGTTGGAGAAGACTCTTTAGAGTCCCTTGGACTACAAGGAGATGATACTAGTCCATCCTAAAGAAAGTCAATACTGAATATTCATTGGAAGGACTGATGCTGAAGTTGAAACTCCAATACTTTGGCTACCTGATGCAATAAACTGACTCCTTGATGCTGGGAAAGACTGAGGGCAGGAGGAAAGGGGATGATGGAGGATGGGATGATTGGATGGCATTAATTCAATGGACATGAGTTTGAGCAAGCTCTAGGAGTTGGTGGTAGACAAGGAGGCCTGGCATGCTGCAGTCCATGGGGTTGCAAAGAGTCAGACATGACTGAACTGACTGGCGGAACGCTAAAGCTAATCCCACCCTCATCAAGGATCACAACCTACCTTTTCCATTGAGCGTGGATGCCACCCCCACACTGGATAGGCTGACCTCACCTGGGGGAGGCAGCAAGTTCAACTTGCTGAAAGTCTTGTCATTGCCATCATTCATTCATGCAAAAATAAGACCTTAAAATTGGACCTCAAAACATGAGATAATAAACCTCAGTTCCATATACAGCAAACCTGAAATTTTACCTGAATGCTAGGGCAGTAAGTATACATCAACATCTTATCAGTGCTTTCATTTGCTTCTTAATACAATTCACCTTTAGGTCAATACTCAGCCAAGTACCTCATTTCAACAGTGGAACAGGGCATTTAGATATTAGCTAGGGAAAAAAAAATCACTTCTTTTTTATGTTTTCCTTCATTCTACTGTTGGCTATAAAGCTTTCTTCAGGAAAACTTTGACTAGTCTTGACTCACTGTTCTTTTCCTACACAACAGAATAAGGAAATAAAGTCCTAACTTGAGTTGCACTAAAGTGCCA
The DNA here is from genome assembly GCA_917880005.1 of Nanger dama. Lineage (NCBI taxonomy): Eukaryota > Metazoa > Chordata > Mammalia > Artiodactyla > Bovidae > Nanger > Nanger dama. The sequence continues at coordinate 5,786,796 of CAKJTW010000075.1, forward strand.
TAATAGTCTCAGATTGTATTGTAAAAATATTCTGTTGTGCTTTGAGTCATTAAAGCACTGGCTTTGAAAGTCATCAGGCACAGAAATGTTTACAGGTTTGTTCCAAAGATATCTTCAACACCAAGTCAAACCATAAAATAATCAAGTTGAACTTGAGCTGGACTTGATTGATTAGTTTTGTCAACTGGAAATCACAGTCAGGATTTTGAAGGAGCTTCCTAATTCCTCCAGGCTTTATTACATGGCATATTCTCAGCATGTTTGTTTGTTTGTTTTCAGTATCAATTTATTAAAAAGCTCAATGTGGCTGATAAGAATCACACTGTTTCTCTGGATGGTCCATGTGGCATTTTAAGGGCAAGGTACTGATTCTCAGCATGTTTTTAATTTTTGTCTTTGGCACAACAATGGCAAAGAAAAAAAAGATAGTATTGGTTCCTGAGAGACTCTTCCTGTTGCATTTTCATCACTATCTTTTCTTAACCCTACAAAATAATGATTTTAGAAATCTATTTGGCAAGAGGTAGATGTTAAGCATTCTACCATTGTGCATTCTGCTCAATTTGTGTAAAGAATAAAGAGTGATCCCATACCTGATGATATCAGTTTTACTGAAATATTCACTTTTAATAGCTCCTTGTATCCTTCTAGAAATTTTCTGGGTCTGTAAGAATGTATGTGATTTTAACTAGTGTAAATTTGCACAAAATTATCTACTAACCTTCTGAAAATTGTTATTCTACATCAGACCAGCAATCAATCATGGGTAGGTTGTAAATCTAAATGTAAAGGATAAAACAGAAAATATTCTCAAATAAAATAAAAAGTATAAAAAAACATTTCCCTGAAGAGGATTTATAGATGGTACCTAAGCACATGAAAATTTGTTGAACATCATTCGCTATTAGGTAAACGCAAGATAAACCACAACAAATGATCACTACATGCCTATCAGAATGGCCAATTTTTTTTTAAGTGACAGCATCAGAGGCTAACAACATCATGTGTGGAAGAACTCCGTCACTCACATTGTTGCTGGGAACGTAAGACTGTGTAACTACTCTGAAAACCATTTCACAATTCCTGACAAACTAAATCTGTCCTTACCACAGGACTCAGCAATTGTACTACTGGGCATTTATCCCAGAGAAATAGAAACATATCTTCACATGTAAAACCCTGGATAGGAATGCTTCTAAGAGCTTTATGTTACCAGGCAAATGCTAGAAACAACATGCATGTCCTTCAGCAGTTGGATGGTTAAACACACTGTGTGCCACGAACCAAGGAAGCCCATGTAGCAATAAAGGGAAGAAACTGTTAATACGCACAAAGACTAGGATGGATCTCAAGGGGATTTCATGGAGTGAAAAAAGCAATCCAAAAGGATTACACACTTTATGATTTCACTTAAACAAAAGTACTGAAATGACATGACTTACAAACATGAGCGAGGCGTTAGTGGTTTCTAGCCTCTGGGGAGTGGGGTGGAAATGGCTTATAAAAGGCAGCACAAAGGATTCTGTGAAGTGTCCTCCACCTCAACTGAAGTGGTTTCCTATGAATCTGCACATATGATAAAATTGCACAGAGTAAAATGTACACACACACACACTGGACTGCATATAGAATGATGACATTCACATACAGCCAATGTGTTGCATCAACCCCAATTTCCTATTGTATGATTGCACTCTAGTCAAGCATGGTGACCCCACTGGGTGATATGGGGTAAAATGTATGTGGATTCTCTCTGTAATATTTCTGACAACTGCATGTGAACCTACAGTTGTGTAAAAAATATAAATAAATCACGTAGACCGAGTATATATTTTAGTATGAACAAAAAGTCAGAATTAAGTAGTAAAGACGTGTCAGCACAGATCCACAAATTGTGACAAATATTCCATTCTGTGCTGTGTGTTGATGGTGGGGAGGCTCAGTCCATGGGGCAGATTATATATGGGCACTCTGCACTTTTCACTCAGTTTTGCTATGAACCTGAAGCTGCTCTATATGTCAAGTTGACTTAAAGAAATAAAATTTTTATCATTATTACTACTGATCCTTTGTATTTTGAAATCCAAGGTTGTCATCTTTCTCTCATTATCAAGTTGCAGCAAATAATGGATCAAGTTTAGTTTCCTTCCAACAGGCTCATGCATCTTCTTTAAAATTATCCTGAACTGATTATCAATTACTTTTCCCTTTTATGTAGTTTTGTTTCATTGAGTAGCAGCCTTGCAGCTGTTTAACCAGAAGCCCACTTACTTACGAGGCTCTGAGGACTGTATCTTCCCCATGAGACATATTACTAATTTATATTCCATCCACTTAAAGTGATTCACTCCTGTGGTAACACTGCTTCTGTAATAGGGACATATTTCTTCCCCATCTCGTCCCCATCTCTCGAATGTGGTGACAAAACAGATTCCTTCAGGACTCATATTCATGTGTAATGACTCTCTCAAGTCACCAGTATCTTTCTGAACAAAGCTGAAAACCACATTTCTAGCTCTATTACTTTCCATCTACCTGATAGATGCTTCCCATTCATCATCTACGGGGAGAGAAGGGTTTTGAAATTAAATCAGCAAAATAAAAGCCAGTCTCCCAACTCAGCCTTCCTCACTGACTTCCTGGAAACATTTAAACAGCTACAGAAGCTATGTTTCTTTTTAAGAAATCAAATCAACACTTCTCTCTCTCTCTCTCTCTCTCTCTCTCTCTCTCGGCAGTGGCAAGTATTTATTCTGGATTAGTCCATCTTATCATAAAGATCACTTGCCAAAAACACAAATTTGAAATCACTTTTCTTTTGAAATATTTAAGTATGATATGTGTTCAAAATATGTCCATGTCTTAATGTACATTTTTTTTCAACCAATATCACTATGTCTGTCTTGCCTTGAGTTTCTTCTTTAATATGATAGATGTTAATTGCTTTTTGAGTTACTTTGACTTGAGATGTCTTCAAGACATCAAACTAATGGAAAGGGAAAATAGCAGGTGAAATATTTCACATAGAAGTTGTCTTAAGTACTCTTGTCTTGCCAAGTGTTTGATTTTAATCTGATTACATTCTTTAGTTAAAAAAAAAAAAAGAATTTCCCATTTGCTAGTGACCGGACTGCTTTGACATCATATTCTTGGACAGACTTCTCACACTTCAAATCTGAGCTGCCAACTGACAGCTCATGTTTAAGGTGTTCCCAGGACTCCTAGGGAGTGGAGCTAGAGGTGGGGAGATGGTGGTTTAATCACTGTGACAGTTGCCCAAGCGTTCCTGTTGCAGGAGGCAAGCCCCCTAGCTCTTGCTATTAACGGAAAGAGTGATTGAACACGGCCTCATGCTTTCCGTGATGTGGGATTTCATGCCATGTTGTATTTGTCTTTAATCTTTTTCTGGCACATTAACTATGTTGCACGCATAATCTCTTAACTGATTTCATTTGCTCAGGAATCATAAACATTTTATATGCTATTGAAAGAAATTTGCCTTTGATGTAGGAAGCCTAGGGCTTAAATTTCAGATGTATGATTCATTACTGCACAGTTTTGAATATGCTCACACATGTTTCAAACAAAATCCCAAACCAAAATATAAAACATTAAATATATTTTCACCTGGATATGAATGACTTCATATAGGAGAAGAGGGCAACAGAGAATGAGATGGTTGGATGGCATCACTGATTACATGTACCAGTAAGTCCAAGGAAAAGAGAATTTAAACAAAGCAGAAATGTTTTATTCTCTATTTCAAATGCTTGTGTATGATCAAACAAATAGAGAACCACTTATGTCATGACATAGTTTCAAAAAATGTAATTGTAGAAGCTATTATTTTTATAATTGAAAGAAAAATAGAGAACAAAATATCCTTTACTACATATGATGGTAGCAACTGACATGTGGGTACAGTTTACAGGTAATGAAGGATATGCTGTGCTTAGTCGCTCAGTCGAGTTTGACTCCTTATAACGCTATGGACTATAACCTGCCAGGCTCCTCTGTCCGTGGGGATTCTCCAGGAAAGAATACTGGAGGGCATTGCTATGCCCTCCTCCAGGGGATCGTCCCTACCCAGGGATTGATCACAGGTCTCCTGTATTGGAGTGGAGTCTTCGCCATCTCAGCCACCAGGGAAGCTCAGGAATACTGGAGTAGGTAGCCTGTCTCTTCTTCAGGGAATCTTCCCAACTCAGGAATTGATCTGGGGTCTTCTGCAATGCAGGTGGATTCTTTACCAGGTGAGCTATCAGGGAGGCCCATAATGAAGGGTGACTATCATCAAACAGAAGTTTATAGACACAAAATGCAAGTCCTTCCCATCAGAAAACACTGAATGGATGCATTTTTGCAAAGAATTTTCTTAGAATTTAATTTGCTTTTAATCTCCAGTTGTCGGTCAATTGGTTCACAACTACTCTGGTTGTTCCAGAAGAGAATGCGGAAACAATTTCGTTTATAAAAATTCCTCAACTTTGATTATATCTTATTAATTGTTTTACCTAGAGATTTTGTCTGTATTGTGCAAATAGTTTATCTGTATTTGCTATATAGGTATCTGAGCAAAAAATAAAAATCAGTAATACTTATCCTAATTTAAGATGTTGATATTTTATTTTATCAGGGATTTCTGCATTATTTTTATTTTTTTCCAAACAACAAAGCTTTTTTTATTTTTAAAATTTATTTATTTTTAACTGAAGTATAATTGCTTTACAATAGTGGTTTGATTTCTGCCATACATCAACATGAATCAGCCATAGGTATACATATGTCCCCTCCCTCCTGAACCTCCCTCCTGCATCCCACTTCCCAGCCCTCTAGGTTTCTACAGAGTCCCAGTTTGAGTTCCCTGAGTCATTGGGAAATTTCCATTGGCTATCTATTTTACATATGGTAGTGTATATGTTTCCAGTGTACTCTCTCCATTCATCTCATCCTCTCCTACTCACCCCCTGCCCCTGTCCATAAATCTGTCTGCATCTCCAATGCACCCCTGCAAAAAGGTTCATTAGTAGCATCTTTCTAGATTCCATATAAACACATTAATATACTATATTTTTCTCTTTCTGACTTCATTCTGTATAACAGGTTCTGGCTTCATTTGCTTCATTAACTTTTTTAAGTTATTGCATAAAACGTGGTTTATCTGTATCATGGTTTTTGACATACTCTTACATTTTGCACCTGATGGTAGACATGAGCATGAGCAGGAAGTGAACCTTGAATCGGGGGCACCATCCGTCCTAGGCAACTTGTTTTCATGAGAGTCACACACCAGCTTTATTTTCTAACATTAACACATTGTTATTAAAACACTGCTTATGGATCAGTGACTCAAAAGGATTAATTATAGCAAAAAGTAATAATTACTTCACAAAAAATAATGTGAAGAAAATGCTAACACATAAAGTATAAAAATAAAAACTGAAAATAACAATATAAATGGAGAATATGAGTCATGGACTGTGATTTCAAATTCAAGTGAGAAGTAAATATTTAAATGTTTTGGTCCCACCCAGACTCTTAGGAAGTAAACTCTGAATAGAAAACACAATTATAATTATCTAAAAGTGTTTTATATGATATCAAAAATCCTTAGTTCCCTGTATATTACCTTTCATAGATTTTGTCAGAAAATAGCATAAAGCCAGAAAAATGTGTATCATTTTGTTTTTCAAAAAATTTTGGCTTTCTATAACATGATCAAAAGCATGTGTTATAATAAGAAATGAATTTTTTTTGCCTGGAAGACACAGAAGAGACTCAAACTAGAGAAATGTCATTTAAAGGAATACTAGTCATGGCTCAAAGTACCCAAGTAAGTCTATTACAGAGAAGTTTAAAAACTAGCACCAAGGTTAGTGAAAAGGGCCTATGACTGAGGCAGAAACCATGTGACTGTTGACCAGACCATGTATTGTATGACACTGTAGAAATTGCACATTAGTAGAAGAGTGATTCCACTCCAGTACTCTTGCCTGGAAAATCCCATGGACAGAGGAGCCTGGTGGGCTGTAGTCCATGGGGTCGCTAAGAGTTGGACACGACTGAGTGACTTCACTTTCACTTTTCACTTTCATGCATTGGAGAAGGAAATGGCAACCCACTCCAGTATTCTTGCCTAGAGAATCCCAGGGACAGAGGAGCCTGGTGGGCTGCCGCCTATGGGGTCGCGCAGAGTCGGACACGACTGAAGCGACTTAGCAGCAGTAGAAGAGTGATTGTACTCAGGCCTCTGGAAGAAGCCAGGCGAAGCTGGACCAGCTCTTAGCATACAAGTGAGAACAGAACAATTTCAGAAAGGATGCTGACTCTGCTTTTTGTTGAGTGAGAAAGGTGTTTTACTTATCGAGCGACTTTTTCATGTCTCATGGAGGAGGCTGAAATTGTGGTTTAGAATCAGCATAAGTACAGCAAGAAAATGCCTTAGTGCCAATCTCCAGACTGTTTATTCATAGACAACTGGTCATACGTTACGGTTGAGAGAGGCAGTGACGCATATGAAGTTGGTGAAGTTGGTGAGTCACAGACACAACCATCAGCTGTTCATCAGTCACATCCAGGAATGGCCATAGGATCAACAGTTAGGTATGTTCTCTGTCCAGGGCACAAATGCACACTTACATTATCAAAATGAGGGACATGATTTCTTAAATTCTTCAGGAAGGCAATTTTAGCATATTGTATTACATTGAAAAGCCTGACTTTCTCACTTAGTCCTGAGATGACATTGTTTTTCCCTATATTGAGAGCTGTCGTCATTTCTTAAAAATAAACAGTGGAAAATCTTGCCAGTTGAATAATTGAGTTTTATCAACTTATTAGTTCAGTTCAGTTCAGTCGCTCCATCATGTCCAACTCTTTGTAACCCCAAGGACTGCAACACACCAGGATTTCCTGTCCATCACCAACTCCCAAGGCTTGCCCAAACTCATGTCCATCTACCCACTTATTATGTCTTTTTTTTTTCTTTATTCTATTTTACAATACTGTATTGGTTTTGCCATACATTGATATGAATCAGCCACAGGTGTACACGAGCTCCCAATCCTGAAACCCCTTCCAACCTCTCACCCCATATCATCTCTCTGGATCATCCCCGTGCACCAGCCGCAAGCATCCTGAATCCTGTATCGAACATAGACTGGCGCTTCATTTCTTACATGATAGTATACATGTTTCAAAGCCATTCTCCCAAATCATCCCACCCTCTCCCTCTCCCACAGAGGCCAAAAGTCCGTTCTATACCTCTGTGTCTCTTTTGTTGTCTCACATACAGGGTTATCATTACTATCTTTCTCAATTCCATATATATGTGTCAGTATACTGTATTGGTGTTTTTCTTTCTGGCTTACTTCACTCTGTATAATCGGCTCCAGTTTCATCCACCTCAATAGAACTGAGTCAAATTTATTCTTTTTAAGGGCTGAGTAATACTGTGTCTATGTACCACAGCTTTCTTATCCATTCATCTGCTGATGGACATCTAAGTTGGTTCCATGCCCTGGCAATTATAAACAATGCTGCAATGAACATTGGGGTACATGTGTCTCTTTCAATTCTGGTTTCCTCGGTGTGTATGCCCAGCAGGGGGATTGCTGGGTCATAAGGCAGATCTATTTGTAATTTTTTAAGGACTCTGCACACTGTTTTCCATAGTGGCTGTACTAGTTTGCTTTCCCACCAACAGTGTAAGAGGGTTCCCTTTTCTCAACACCCTCTCCAGCATTTATTGCTTGTAGACTTTTGGATCGCAGCCATTCTGACTGGTGTGAAATGGTACCTCATTGTGGTCTTGATTTGCATTTCTCTGATAATGAGTGATGTTGAGCATCTTTTCATGTGTTTGTTAGCCATCTGTATGTCTTCTTTGGAGAAATGCCTATTTAGTTCTTTGGCCCATTTTTTGATTGGATCGTTTACTTTTCTGGAGTTGAGCTGCATAAGTTGCTTGTATATTTTTGAGCCTAGTTGTTTGTCAGTTGCTTCATTTGCTATTGTTTTCTCCCATTCAGAAGGCTGTCTTTTCACCTTACTTATAGTTTCCTTTGTTGTGCAGAAGCTTTTAATTTTAATTAGATCCCATTTGTTTATTTTTGCTTTTATTTCCAGTATTGTGGGAGGTGGATCATGGAGGATCCTGCTGTGATTTATGTCGGAGAGTGTTTTGCCTATGTTCTCCTCTAGGAATTTTAGTTTCTGGTCTTACGTTCAGATCTTCAATCCATTTTGAGTTTATTTTTGAGTGTGGTGTTAGAAAGTGATCTAGTTTCATTCTTCTACAAGTGGTTGACCAGTTTTCCCTTGCATTCCCATACACTAATAATGAGAAAGTAGAAAAAGAAGTTAAGGAAACAATTCCATTCACCATTGCAACGAAAAGAATAAAATACTTAGGAATATACCTACCTAAAGAAAATAAAGACCTATATATTGAAAACTATAAAACACTGATGAAAGAAATCAAGGAAGACACTAATAGATGGAGAAATATACCATGTTCATGGATCGGAAGAGTCAATATAGTGAAAATGAGTATACTACCCAAAGAAATCTACAGATTCAGTGCAATCCCTATCAAGCTACCAGCAGTATTTTTCACAGAACTAGAACAAATAATTTCAAGATCTGTATGGAAATACAAAAACCTCGAATAGCAAAAAGCAATCTTGAGAAAGAAGGATGGAACAGAGGAATCAACTTGCCTGACTTCAGGCTCTACTACAAAGCCACAGTCATTAAGATAGTATGGTACTGGCACAAAGACAGAAATATAGATGATTATGTCTTTTAAAAACCACACCTATATTTAACAACAGAAAATCAGAAATGTATTCCAGGGGTGAACAAAACCAAAGAAAAGATAGGAAATCCTTTATTTGCCTTTTCCAAGCTTAAATTTTAAACTTCCAACTTTTAGGTTTGATTTATTTATCTAATCTGAAAAATGTCTTCAAAGTTTTAAAGGCAGTTCTGAGATTCCACTTTCCTGTTCCCTGTTTAACAAAGGTCCCAGCATTCTCTTCCTAAAAGTGTAACTCTGAATTAAAAATGTCCATCCTAATAAAGATTTTTTAGAGAAACTAATGACACATTAAACCTTATTTATTGTTCAAGCCCTCTCTTGAGCTTGATGTAGATATGTGTGTCAAGAACTGCCATTGTATAGCTTCCTGATATGACTGTGTGTGTGGGCACATCCACACACACACAAGAAATTTATGCTTTTGAACTGTGGTTTGGAGAAGACTCTTGAGTGTCCCTTGGACTGCAAGGAGATCCAACCAGTCAGTCCTAAAGGAAATCAGTCCTGAATATTCATTGGAAGGACTGATGCTGAAGCTGAAGCTCCAAGCCTTCGGCCACTTGATGCGAAGAGCCGACTCATTAGAAAAGACTCTGATGCTGGAAAAGATTGAGGGCAGAAGGAGAAGGCTGAAACAGAGGATGAGACGGTTGGATGGCATCACCAACTCAAGTGGACATGAACTTGAGCAAACTCTGGGAGATAGTGAAGAACAGGAAACTCCGGTATGCTGCAATCCATGGGGTTGCAAAGAGTCAGACAAGACTTAGCAACTGAAAAACAACAACAAAACAGCTTTTTTCTTAATTTTGTTGTCTCTTGTGTTGAAAAAATATGACTAACTGATTCCAAATGTTTGAGAAATTTTACTTCAAATTTAATATTGTTTTATTTTTACATGAACACAACACCAATGTGATTGATAATAATTGACTAAATGTTAATTGATTAAATATTAACAAAATATATTTGGCTTTAAATTTGCAGTTCAAATAAATGAACATAGTGCTTATTGTATGATTGTTTTTTTATCACAATCTTTAATAAATGACTATGGGGAAGTTCTTTACTCTCCCACAGATAGTAAAGATGGCTTTTAATTGTTAAGAAAATAAATGAGGAATTCAGCACATTTGTGTAGCACAAGGGAGAAGGCAATGGCACCCCCACTCCAGTACTCTTGCCTGGAAAATCCCATGGACGGAGGAGCCTGGTAGGCTGCAGTCCATAGGGTCACTAAGAGTCGGACACGACTGAGCGACTTCACTTTCACTTTTTACTTTCATGCATTGGAGAAGGAAATGGCAACCCACTCCAGTGTCCTTGCCTGGAGAATCTCAGGGATGGGGGAGCCTGCTGGGCTGCCATCTATGGGGTCGCACAGAGTCAGACACGACTGAAGCGACTTAGCAGCAGCAGCAGCAGCAGCAGTGTAGCACAAGTCCTTGTAGACCAGAGTTATGAGTTTGAATTTTTGTGAGAAGGCCCATAGATTTCAAACAGAGAAGAGGAATTTTCTGAGTTTTGTATTTAGAAGATGGCTCTGGAGAGATAAACAAAGGGGCTATGAACCATAGGTGCCTGGCTTGGAGTCAGGACATAGTTGAACCGTCAGCTTGATGTAGGTACTAATGAAATACGTACACACACACACAATTAATACGCAGGCTTATATCCTAGCCCTGCCCACTGAAATGGTCTAGAATCGCAGCCCATAGAGAATACCTAAAAATTTATATAGATACTCCCCCTCACAAGGAGGTGGGACACCTTGAACTGTGGTCTGCATCTGTGGTAATCTGCCTCCTAAAATACAGTGTGAAGGAGAAGGGAGGGAGTTAACATTTCAGTAGCGAAACCAGTAAATACCCCCTAGCTAGGAGATCAAGGTCAGCATCATTTATGGTAAATCCTGTTGCTGGAACATAACTTACACATGATGTATTGAGAGTTGCACTTCCCTCTGTCAGCTTCCTCCCCTAAACACAAAACCCCAGGCTGACCTTGAGAAGACACTAGACAAATACAAACTGAAGGACTTTTTACCAAATACCTGAGAAATTGGCAAAGGCCCGAGTAGCCTAAGAAGACACAGTGATTAAATAAAATATAACATTATGGAAGGGATTTTGATGCAGAAAAAGGATATTAGAGAAAAACAAATGCCTCTCAATAAAGTGCATTTTAGTTTTAAAAGAAAATAAAGGTCACTCTGGCTCCTGTATAAATAATAACACTGAGAATGATGCAAAGAATCACACTAAGACTGGTGCTAAGAATGATGCTATATAAAGAATGATGCTGAGAAGGATGCCAAGAATGATGCGATGTAAAAATGATGTTACAAGCCTGGGTCCCTGATGTCTATATAGCCATCACACCAACTTTTCATATCTTTCTCTGGACTCCTTATTTTGAAAGATAAAAGTGAGCCTTTGTATGCTGAAGTTATGAGTCTTCTTGTGTGTGTGTGTGTGTCTTAAATATCTTTATTGATATCTTTTGTATATCAGCTCATTAAAGTCTTTGTTTCCTATTTCTTGCATTAATCTTCTGAAAGCTCCAGACTGGCAAAAATATTAAGTACACAGAAGATTTCTATATGACATACTTAATATTTATAAATTTGTTATTTGTTTTGCACATGTCTATGGCTTAACTACTTTCAAAACAAAAACCACATATAAAATTACAGACTAATCAAAACATAAAAGTCAGCCAGTGTCTATGGTTTACAATGTAGAGCTTGCAGACCACACAGACTATATATAATTCATCTGTTTTTAAAAAAGAAAGCAGTCAGTGCCTCATACTGAACTCTAGAAAAAGGTGCTCATACATGAGGAAGCTCACTGATGATTCCTCTTTATGTTTATAATATAGATCTACACCAAAGTATTTCACATATCATATACTCTCTCTCATATATAAATATATATATTTAACCAGATTCTGGAGTAAAAGTCACAAACCAACATGCAAATACAAAATGTTCAGTTCAGTCGCTCAGTTATTTTTTACTCTTTGCAGCCCCATGGACTGCAGCACGCCATACTTCCCTGTCCATTACCAACTCTCAGAACTTACCCAAACTCATGTCCATAGAGTTGGTGATGCCATCCAACCATCTCATCTTCTGTCATCCCCTTATCCTCCTTCCTTCGATCTTTCCCAGCATCAGGGTATTTTCCAATCAGTCAGTTGTTCACATCAGGTTGCCAAAGTATTGGAGTTTCAGCTTCAGCATCAGTCCTTCCAATGAATATTCAGGACTGATTTCCTTTAGGATTGACTAGTGGGATCTCCTTGCAGTCCAAGGGATTCTCAGAAGTCTTCTCCAATACCACAGTTCAAAAGTATCAATTCTTTGGCAATCTGTTTTCTTTATGGTCCAACTCTTACATCCATACATGACTACTGGAAAAACCATACTTTCACTAGATAGACTTTTGTTGGCAAAGTAATGTCTCTGCTTTTTAATATGCTATCTAGGTTGGTCATAGTTTTTCTTCCAAAGACAAGTGTCTTTTAATTTCATGGCTACAGTTACCATCTGCCGTGATTTTGGAGCCCCCAAAAATAAAATCTGTCACTGTTTCCACTGTTTCCCCATCTATTTGCCAAGAGTTTTAAGCCAGTTTTTTTTTTCTTCACTCTCCTTTTTCACTTTCATCAAGAAGCTCTTTAGTTCCTCTTCACTTTCTGTCATAAGGGTGGTGTCATCTGCATGTCTGAGGTTATTGATATTTCTCCCGGCAATCTTGATTCCAGCTTCTACTTCATCCAGCTAGGCATTTTGCATGATATACTCTGCGTATAAGTTAAATAAGCAGGGTAACAATATACAGTCTTGATGTACTCCTTTCCTATTTGAAACCAGTCCATTGTTCCATGTCTGGTTCTAACTGTTGCTTCTTGACTGGCATATAGATTTCTCAGGAGGCAGGTAAGGTGGTCTGGTATTCCCCACTCTTTAAGAATTTTCCACAGTTTGTTGTGATCCATACAGTCAAAGGCCTTGGAGTAATTAATAAAGCAGAAGTAGACGTCTTTTGGAACTCTTGCTTTTTTGATGATCCAATAGATGTTGGCAATTTGATCTCTGGTTCCTCAGTCTTTTCTAAATCTTTTTAAATCTTTTCTAAATCTTTTCTAGATCTTGAACATCTTGAAGTTCTCAGTTCACATACTGTTGAAATGTTATGAATGTTAGGAAAGGGTTAACATATATAGGGGAAAATAATGTCTTATGCATTGTGAAGACTTTTTACAATCCAGCATAAAGGCAAACATGGTTGAAAAAATAGGGAAACACATATACAATGATAGAAAAAAAATGTAGTCAAGCCATCTAATAATAACAGATTTCAGATATCATTACTTAACATTATGTCCAAAAATGTCCATGTGTTGCAGAGGTCTCTACAAGTCAGTTAGAGCAGGCTTCTGCAAATAGAAGCCTTATCAAGTAAGTTCACCTCCTGATTCAGTCTCTGAGAAAATGAGGCTTGACTTCCAGTGAAAGGCAGGTAAGCAAACCCATGAAGAAACCTTCTTTACAATAGCTTAATTGTACCAATTCAGGGCACTGTACACATTTCCCCAGCTGCTCATGCACACAGTATCCTGTGATAAAATGATCCAGTTAATTTAGAAAAAAGCCTAAGTGGAAAAAATAATAGAACTCAATGAAGTTAGTGAAACCACAAAGGCAGTGTACTCCAGCAACACTTGGGAAGCTAAGGGATAAAATTAATCATAAAATCTGAATGATTAACTTTCTATCAGCACTCTGATTTCGGATTTACTATTAACATTTCATACTTAGCCTTCGGATAAAATTGAAAAGTCTGACAAGAACCAATATTTCAGAAGAAGCAGTGTCACCTGTAAACATCCTGCCACCTGACTAACAAAACGGCCTCTGCACGGAGCCCAGGATGTGATAAGACAGGAAGCTTATCAACACCCAGGCCTGGAGAAGACGGACTGCACGTATCACTTGAGAGAAGCCCCTCTAGTGCAATAGAGCCACCGATCATTTATGTTTGTTCTTTAAAAAAATTCCAAAACTAACAGATCTTTTTCTCCAGAATTACAAAAGATAAAATCTATGAGTCAGTACTGTAATGTGATTACAGAAAAACAGACAACCGAAAAGAAAACTCCACGGGCCAACCACAGCCTCCCCAGTCCACTTCCTATAGCCAGTCCCTTCCTCCTGCTCTGGGGCTGGAGCCTCAGACGCCATCAGCTCAAAGCTGGATCAACGAGCGTCTCTGTCACTGCAGCACAAGCAATGTAGCTTCTTTCTCACACACAACACTGATATCCTTCTTCAGGATTTTCTTTGAGGGTATTACTCAACACCGATTCTTTTAAAGGTAATGAAAGGGTCACAAAGAATTCCATGGAATTCTTCTGCAATTCCACAAAGACATCTGGCAATTTCATACTTCATTCCTCCTGCCATCAGTTTTTCTTTTTGTAAATTACAATTGACAACTCATGTAAGATTTCGTTATTTTACTTAAAATAAGGGAGCTTTTCTGTGTCTCCCCGCTCCAGATAACTGCAAGATTTAGTGAAACTCGGTGCCAGTAATTAGGAGGTAGATACTGTAAAATTCAAACTTGGACATCAGTGTGTCCCACTCAGAAAAGGTTTTATACACGTAAAAACCTGTGCTTCCTGTCTCATATTTTATAAGCAACACAGGTTAATTTCAATTTCAGTTTTCCTTTCTGATGCAGACACGTGTACCTTGCCTAAGGAACAGTCTCCCAGCCACCTTCGCACACAGACCTCAGTGTTTCCTGAAAGACGGAAGTTAGAGCCTCCTTCAGGGGCACTCGCCCACTTGAGAAAACATTCTCTCTTGCATCTTACCTTGTAAACGATGTTCATAGAAATCGGACAGAGGAAGGAGTGTTCCAGAGGACAGTCAAGGACCGGAGATGCAGAGCCGAGCCCCTGCTTCCCCAGTGCACCTGTGCGGGTGGTGCTGCAGGGAGGCTGGGCCTCCTCCCCTGGACCACAGACCTACTTTACTCTGCAATAAAGCAGGTAGTACTTCAGGGGATCTGGCAGAGGGAGGCCCAGGACCTTCTCACGCAGGAGGTTCACCGGGGTCCCAGGCTTGGCGTCTTCTTTCCCGCCACTCCTCCTCCAGGTCTCCAGAGACACTGTCATTAGAGGGATTGGAGATCCGACTGGCAAAGACTTCTTGGTCCAAAAGACAAGCGTTTCCACTTGGCGGCTGCGAACTCTCCTTCGTTTAAACCTGGGGGTGTTCTTCAGTCTGTTCCCCGCTTCCGTTCCCTTCTTCCTGGTGAATGGTCTTAATGGTGCCCCGAGTGGCGATGCGGGCCAGGTCCTGGAGACTGTGAACCGCCAGGGGTGTCACCTAACTGGACCAGCCTCGGCTTCCCTGACTGACTGGCAGGGCTACATCAGCGGAGCAGAGGAGACAGCCAAGAAACCTGCTTCTTGGTTTCCCAAGCGGAAGGGCCAGTGCGCGTTATCTCGTCACTTCTCTTGCAGCGGCAGGACCAGGATGCCCCCAACCTTGAGGAGACCTTCGTGTAGCGCTCCTGCTCCCTCTGCACGCCTGGCCCGCAGTCCAGCCGGTCATACTGAGAACAATCCGCAGAAATCTCCAGGCCATTGCCAGTAACGAAGGAGGGTTCAGAGAAGTCAAGCTTGTCGAAATGTCGCTTGTCCTGATAAAGAAGTCCAGCTTCTGCTTTGTGTACTCTGTCACATCTGAATGGAGTTCCACCACGTGGTTCACACCCAAGGGGCCGACGATGAGCCCCACCATGGAGCTGAGGTAACCAGTGCCGCTGCCCAGATTTAAGAAGGAGAGGCCAGGCTGCAGATCCAGGGCCTCCATTAGCTCCGAAGAGATGCACAGAGCAGATGTGGATGTTGCTGTGCTTCCACGCCGTATGCGTTCTCTAAATTCTTTGAGGTAATAGTCTGCATGGTCAATAGCTCAGAAAGCCCGCACCAGCAGCTCAGAGTGGATGTACTGAGCCTCCTTCAGATAGTCTATCAGCTCATTGTCATCCTCACCAGTACTTAAGGCGCCTCCTATCTTCGAGATCACGCTTAGGCAAAGTTACTGCTCCTTGGGCACCCTTGGCCCATCCACCTCCTGCCGTGCAGCCTCGACCTTTGCCACCATAAACAACCACCCAGTCATGAGTCTTCTTGATGCACAATTTCTCCAGATGTGAAAATACGATGCATATTTCATTCTTCTTTCATGAAATGTGACTGTTGACAACCTTACCATTTGGAATACTGATTTCCCTGCTACACAGAACACTCGTGTTATAACTTCATTTAAGGCACTATAATTCTGAACACTGATCTCTCTTTTCACATTGAGAGTGACCCCGCTTTCAGTGACAGCAACCTGGGAAATGTTTGCCAAATCAGTCACATGACTAGTGAGGGGTTTACTACTCTTCTGGTTGACCAAAATATATCACCAAGTCTGGAAATTCTAATAGAGAACCTGAGACACAACACTTTTTTACAAAAGTGGAATAGCTGTGTTTCAAGTCAGTCTCCGTGGTTTGGAGCTAAACTTTCTAACCTGACCTTCACTTTGGTGCACCTGTTTTGTGTTCTGCATACTTGTTTGCAGTCTGTCCATCTCATCTTGCATTTCTACAGTTATACCAGGATTCTGGTACACCTCAGTAGCATCAACCAACAGAATGGAGTCAGACTGGACCCCTTGGGGAGTATTTGTCCAACGACTGCTCCGTGATGTTGACAGCATCATCAAGATGCCTGTATATACAGATAAACTGCAACTAAGCAAAAACCTACCCAAGCAAAAACCTCGGGTAAATTAATCTACCCCAATCAGCAAAATTATAAATATGTGACAGACATTCAAATCCAGGTCAGCCAAGCCTGGATGTTTCCTAAGCCTATATATTTTCTACTAATAACTTGATTATAAAATTACTGAGTTGTTTATTTTGCATTTGCACATATAATTCCTCTTTACCTTTAGAATTAACTCACTGACCCCCAAATTGCCCTATTCTGCTTCTAATTTATTTAAAATAGAATGCAGTTTAGCAAGGTCAAGAGGAAGAGAAATAACATGTAGGGCATGCTTGCTGTATGCCAGGTTTTAAGCTAGAAATTTCACAAATTTTAATCATTGCCCATTGCAGCCTCCATCTAGGTTTTTGTAGGAAATCTTAATCTAATTGGGAATTAGAATTAGACAGTAGGTTCCGTGAAGTAAGAGATGATAGTCTATCCTAGGGCCTTCCCTAGTGGCTCAGCTAGTTAAAAAAAAAAACCTGCCTGCCAGTGCAGGAGACAAAAGAAACATGGGTTCAGTCCTTAGGTTGGGAAGATCCCCTGGAGGAGGGCATGGCAGCCCGCTCCAGTATTTTTGCCTGGAGAATCCTATGGACAGAGGAGCCTGGTGGGCTACAGTTCATGCAGTCGCAAAGAGTTAGACACAGTGAAGCAATTTAGCATGCACGCAGGCAGTTTGTTACACAATTCTCTAAATCAAACACTTCACTGTCATATACCCTTTGGCAGTTTTATTCCTCCAGTTTTAATATTCAGTTCTTTTCTCAGTCAAATGTTCTATAGTTTTGAATACATACCTTCATTAAGAGTTTTAAATATGCATCTTTGTTTAGAGTCAAGTCATGGATTTTCCGAAAGGTGTGACAGGAGCAACATTATATTTAAATAGACAGCTCCAACTGATTTATTAAAGTACTGATTTTTAAACGATGAGCAACACTAATCATTTCTAATGATCAGTCAGCTCTGCACTGTGTGAAGTTTGCCATGCAGGTTGTGGTCTATAATGAGCCTGTATGGTTTTCTGAACTGAATGAGTTGGGTTTTTAATGTCCTTTTCTCTACTAAAATACTGAGATTGCAAGATTGTCCTCTTGAGTAAAAACATGTTAATATCTTTCTCTTGCTGAGGCTAGGCCATTTTTGAAGCTGGAGGGTAACTGCCTTGCTGAGGGAAGGTTAAGTAGCTGTGGTTTCCAGAGAGTGTTAAGCCCTCTCTGCCCCAGGCCCACCAGATGAAAACTACTCAATTCTAGATCCAGTACATAGCCAGACACATTTAAAACCTGGAACTATATTTTACAAAAAGATGTTTAATATCTAAGATATTTGATAAAAAATTTTCCCCATAGGTTAGGGTATCAAGAAGGACTATTCATATCTCCAGAAAAAAGTTATTGATTAATGACACTTGTCAAGGATTTAGAAGGTTATGGCATTTTAATCAAATTCACACTTGGAAATAAATTTCCCCTCTTTTAGAAAACACACAGTTTTATCTCAAGATAAAACAGCATCAGTTGAATAAAGGTTGACAATTTGTGTTCGTGGAGCTAGGCAATTGATTTAAACTTTGATCTTTCAGATTTTCTGTGACATTGGAGACATTTTGACTCTGAAACATTACACAGCTGTATCTTGCTGGAAAGGTCCAGGAAAAGGTGACAACTGATATTAGTATAATGGAAATTAGACCCACTCCTGATTCCTACAATGGTGTTTCCATGTATCACTTTCCCCCTGCAAAATATTTAAAATACCTTATTGAAATGAAGGAAGGATGCTCCAGAAAACTGGGCTGTATGACATGCCCGCACTGTTTATCTTCACCTGCTCTGATGTACTCCCTGTCCTTTGCCCTCTACCTCATCCTGGTGGCAGTTTTTAAACTGTGCCCCCTGTCTTTTGTATATTCTTTCAGTGCCTAACTTTCACCATGACTTTGTGACAGTTAGTCACTCTATTTGATTGCTTTTTATACATTCTTTACTCTAGAACCTCTGCTGACAGGATAAATAAAATCTTCCCAAAGCATTAGATACAACGATTTGAATGCAAATCCTTTAGGAGCCTCTACACAATTTTTAAGCCTATGTATAATGTCATGTTTTGAGTGTTTTATTACACTTACTCAATTTAAGTTGAATTAGGCAAGTGCTATGTCTTATTCTTCCTATATTTGGATTTTTCCTCACCTACAGTCTAGCACAGAATTTGCACAATCAAGGTTTATTGAATTTAATTAAATTCCTTTTCCATCATTACTGTCTTCTAAATTCCATATATATGTGTCAGTAATGATGACCCTATATGTGAGACAACAAGAGACACAGAGGTATAGAGTGGACTTTTGGACTCTGAGGGAGAGGGAAAGGGTGGGATGGTTTGGGAGAATGGCAGTGAAGCATGTGTATTTTCCTGTAAGAAACGAAGCGCTAATCTATGTTTGGTGTAGGATGCAGGATGCATGGGGCTGATACACAGGATGATTCAGGTAGAGGATGTGGGGTGGGAGGTGGGAGGGGGCTTCGGCATTGGGCGATTGTGTTCACCTATGGCTGATTCGTGTCAATGTATGGCAAAACAAATACAGTATTGTAATTAAAAAAATAAATAAATTTAATTTAAAAAAAAAAATTCCTTTTCCATGGAATTTGGGCTTCCCTTAGTGGCTCAGCTGGTAAAGAATCCACCTGCAGTGTTGGAAACCTGGGTTAAATCCCTGGGTTGGGAAGATCCCTCCTAGAAGGTAACCATTACCCACTCCAGGATTCTGACTGGAGAATTCCATTGACTGGATAATCCATGGCATCACAAAGAGTCGGACACAATTAAGCAACTTTCACTTCACTTTCCATGGAAAGACACTCTTGATTCCATTCAGCAGTTGTTTTTCAATGTCCATTTCTCCAACTCACCTCACTTCCACATCACAGCATAATAGACAAGCAAGTTTCTTCTCAGATATCATGACATATTTTGCTTCTCCTGATTTTTTGCCTGTTTGTATACTAATCCAAGCAAAGATGATTGCCAAAGTCTTGAAAGTGGAAGAAACTCAGTTAACATGAGCCAGTTTATACATCTTGGCCACACCCTGCAACAGCAATGGTGCTTCCCACTCATGCATCAGCGAGGCCAAGCAGGGACCTTGAACCTGTGCCTCCACCTGTGTAACAAGGGGGACCCACATTCTCCTCTGCAGCAAGATTAGAGGGGGACCACTGCAATATAGGCTCCAGAGCCTGGATAAAATTGTCACAAAATTGTTAATGTGATCCATTTAAAATGAATTGAAACATCTACATAAAGAGCTATCAAATCTAAGGGTTTCCCAGGTGACACAGTGGTAAAGAACCTGCCTGTCAACACAGGAGATGTAGGTTCGATCCCTAGGTTGGGAAGATCCCCTGAAGTAGGAAATGGCAACCCACTCTAGAATTCTTGCCTGGAATAGTCCATGGACAGAGGAGCCTGGCAGGCTACAGTCCATGGGGTTGCCAACAGTCGGACCCAACTAAAGCGACTTAGCATATCAAATCTAAAATTCTCAGGCCAATATTCCAACATTTAATCTAAGCTTCAGTTGGCTAACGTGGTTGGCTTTCTTGAAATCCTGGACTTTACCAGTGGAGACCTCGTCATATGGTTGTGAAAAATTTTAAGTGTAGTGTATGTGAGTGGAAGCTGCTAATCCAAACTTTCTTTTCCAATGCTACAAATTAGGCTTCCCAGCCATCCAGTATTCTTAGTAATAGCATAGCTTCCATCTTGGCTGGAATATAAATGCCAACAAGGAAACATGTTTCTGGAATGAAGCTGCATTTTTGTTTTTACCATGCCAGCAGGCAAGAGATGAGGCGTTTGGTTTCAATAATCTGAAATGACATGTAGAATGTTCTGCATTGATAACACTCACTTTTTACTAGCATTATTTGTTCACCCATTACTCTGAGTCCAGTGACCATTGAATTATTTTTTTTAATAAACTTCCTTATTAATTCTGAGTATAAATGTCCTCAGCATGGTTTTTGGTTCCCTGACTAGGTGCTGGTCACGTCCTGATACCCCAAATATTTTCTATCTCAGCCCCAGGTTTGCTTCATTTATAACCTAACCACATTGTGAATCTGTTCATGATTGTTTACTAGGTTTTTGCCTCTGTTTCTATCTAGAAGATGACCTACAACCACAAAATTCTGCCTTTTCAGAGAAAGAAAAATAGTGCATAACATCCCTTATATGTGAGATCTAAAAGTAATTATACAAGTGAACTTACTTACAAAACAGAAAGAGACTCACAGACTTAGAGAATGAAATTATGGTAACCAGAGGGGAAGGATGAGGGGAAGGGATAGTTAGAGTGCTTGGGATGGACATGTATACACACTGCTACATTTAAAATGGATAACCAACAAGGACCTACCACACAGCACAGGGAACTCTGCTCAAGGCTATGTGGCAGCCTGGATGGGTGGGGGGTTTGAGGAGAAAGGATACATGTACATATACAGCTGAGTCCCTTTGCTATTTGCCTGAACTATCACAACATTGTTAATCGGCTATACACCAGTACAAAATAAAAAAGCATAAGGCAAAACAAAACTGTGTCCTTTTACTATTCAATTCTCACTGCATTGCCAAGGTCATATATAAGCCACTTAGTAAATGTTTCCTGAAGAAATGAGTGAATGAGCCAAATCATATTAAATTGCTTCTTTATAGACCCGATTTCAGTCACATATTTTTTTCCACTGTAGTAGCTTTACAGTAGTTAATGATTTCTGTAACTTGACTATGTAAAAACTGGGTGGATGGATGGATGGATAGATAGATATAGATTAATGATATAAAAGTGAATTTTATCAATTTTAACGTGTTCTCGATGGATAACATATCTTTTAACTTTGATCTAAATTGTAGATGCTTGGTTTATTTTATATTTGTGCTTGAATCTTGTTCATAAATAATGATTTTTAACAAAGGTGTGCTTGAAATAATCAAATAAGTGGATTATGTAGTTGTTTCCTTTTGACCATTGTTCCTAAAGATGCTTCGAAATCACAGGTTTCTGAAAAAAATCTCTTTATTCCTTTTATTATAAAAATGATGTGAGTACACGGTGATTCTGAAGTCCACTGAATGCATTTCTCTCTTTGTTCGGGAACTCATTCTGTATTTTTTTTCCATAAAGGTCTTTGCAGGAAGATATCATTAATGTCTGTCCCTTCTCTTTACACCATCTGACCTCATTTGTAAGGTTTCTTCCAAACATAGCTTGCATGGCTGGGTGCTGCGTCACACAGAATCACAAGCATACATTTTGCTCTGAGCTTGTCTTCTCTCCCTTCCCCAGTTCAAGAATCATTAACCTGATTTATAACTTTTCCAAGTTTCTTTCTACCTCCACTTTCCAATTTTTAAGGTATTTGGCGAGTTTATTTTTTCCCATTCTAAGTATCTTTCTCTTCATCACAAAACAAATCAATTGTTTTAATGTACTAGCCTGGGGGCAAGAAAAGCTGCCAGACCCCTGAGTGGAAGCAGCCTCCCTTCAAGTCTGGAGACTTAAAGAGAGAGTCTGACAGGAAGAGGGGAAGCAGCCATGGACTCTCTCAGAACAGGGGGCCCAGCACACAGCCCAGGACTGACCAGGAGGAGGAGAGATGTCCAGAGCACAAGAAATCTAAAGTGGATGCTTAAGGGCAATGCTAAAGTAGATGATTAAAAAGCAGGATTAGTCTGGCACTTTGGGGGAAAAAAGCTATGACAAACCTAGACAGCACATGAAGATGCAGAAACATCACTTTGCTGACAAAGGTCCATATAGCCAAAACTATAGTTTTTCCCATAGTCATTTATGGATGCGAGAGTTGGACCATAAAGACAGCACCATAGAATTGATGCTTTTAAGCTGTGGTGCTGGAGAAGACTCTTGAGAGTCCCTTGGACAGCAGGGAGACCAAACCAGTCAATCCTAAAGGAAATCAACCCTGAATATTCATTAGAAGGACTGATGCTAAAGCTCCAATACTTTGGCCACCTGATGCAAAAAGCCAACTCGTTGGAAAAGACCCTGATGCTGGGAAAGATTGAGGGCAAAAAGAAGATGGGGGCAGCAGAAGATGAAATGGTTGGATGGCATCACTGACTCAGTAGACATGAATCTGAGAAAACTCTGGGAGATAGTGAAGGACAGGGGAGTCTGGCATGCTGCAGTCCTTGGGGTCTCAAAGAGTTGGACATGACTTAGTCACTGAACAATAACAACAATGTGACAAATAGTATATTTTTTTTCTATGAGAGTAAGTATGACTTTTGCAAAATGTAAAAAAATTAACAGAATTAAGTGTAGTAAAGAAGATGGTAATCTAAATTTGCAATATGCTGTAGGGACAAGCACAAAGTGATTATTATAAAGATTCAGCTGTTATTGACTAAAAGCCCATGGGATCTCAAAGAGTTGGACACAACTTAGTGACTGAACAGCAACAGTCTGGTACATTTATTTTTTATTATATTAACATTTTATATAACACTGGGAGGTGTGGTAATAACTGAATAAAATCCACATTTTGTATAATTACATGTATTTGTGTGGGGTTACTCAGTCGTGTCTGACTTTTGCAACCTTGTGGACTGTAGCCCACCAGGCTCCTAGGTCCATGGGATTGCCCAGGCAAGAATACTCGAGAGGGTTGCCATTTCCTCCTTCAGGGGATCTTCCTGACCCAGGGATTGAACCTGAGTCTCCTGCATTGGCAAATGGGTTCTGCCACCTGAGAAGCCCCATAATCACACTGAATTATATAACACCACCACCAGCAATGAGTGATATGATGAAAGGCATGGGGAGCCAATATGGTGACTCTATCAGACTAATATTAGGTGAACATGGAAAACAGGTAAATGCTGGGGATAAGCAGGCATTTCACACTAAAAGAGGGAGCAGGCTGGGCATGATGAAGGAAAACTGAAAATTCAAATTATTAAATAGAACTGAGAAAATATGTGATTCAGGAAAACAGGAAATATAAAACACACAACAGTCTTGGGCACCAAAAAACCACAGTTTTGAAGGGTTTTGTTTTTGTTTTTGTCCTTTATCATTATTTTCATAGCTAACATAGTTAACATTGAACCTGATGTTCTTGCATAGAGGTGAATTTCAATTATTTTAAAATTTGCACTATATAGTCCAACTGTTTTGGAATATATTAATACGTTCTCCACATATGTGAATGACACCATTTTCAACATATCATGGCTTAAGACAAGGAAAGGGGTTGATAGAGTGCTATTCATTACAAAATTCTTATAATTATTTTCAAAGACTAGTTGGAATTTTTGTAAACAATGTATTAACCTGAATTAATCTGAAAAGTAAATTCTCTTTTAAACCTTTTTTCCTCTTATATAAATTAACGCTACTTGTTGGGGATGTATTGATTTGACTCAATCAAGCAACACTTGTAAAGTTAATGAAAACCAGAGTATCTGCAGATTAAACAGAGGATGACTTGCTTCCTGATGCTGCATCAAGCACAATGTGAACATTGCTGTTAAATCCTGTTTTCCATTATTGCTGCAAAATGTTATTAAAGGCATTTATGAATTCAAATGATTAAATCTTTTGACCTCCACAAATGAAATAATCCCTGAAGACACAGCATCAAAATTCTAATTTTCCTTCACACCACTGTATATTTGAGGACTCTAATTAATCCATTAGTTTTTTTACAGGATAAAGTTCATCTTGATTTTGCATCCATTTTAATAACTTGAAGACTTCAGGAGCTGATTTAAACTTTTGATAATTTTGCTTGGGATGTGTTATTATATGGAAAGATTTCCTCAAGCTGCCATTTGCGAATACATAGTCTAAGATACTGCAAATATATTAAAAGTAGCAAAAGTACAATAACCAAAAATAAAAAGATGGAAAATAAACTCAAGAATGTGTTTGTCAAATCCCGTTACCTTATTTTCTTATCACCCTGGCATCTTTTACATATGGTAATGCTAATGTGAAAACAAAGCCTCCTGCCAATAAACCTCTTTAATTTTGCTGTTGCTGTTGTTCAGTCTCTAAGTCTTGACCAACTGTTTGTGACCCCATGGACTGCAGCACACCAGCCTCCTCAGTCCTCCATTATCTGCTGGAGTTTGCTCAAATTCAGGTCCATCAAGTCAGTGATGCTATTTAACCATGTCATCCTGTGTTACCCTTCTCCTGTGTCACCCTTCTCGTCTTGCCTTCAATCTGTCCCAGCATCAGGTTTTTTTCCATTGAGTCATTTCTTTGCATCAGGTGGCCAAGTATTGGGGCTTCAGCTTCATCATCAGTCCTTCCAATGAATATTCAGGACTGATTTCCTTTACGATTGATTAATTTGATCTCTTTGCTGTACAAAGGGACTCTCAAGCACTAAATTTAAAATCATCAGTTCTTTGGTGCTCAGTCTTCTGAATAGTCCAATTCTCACATCCTTACATGACTACTGGAACTACCTGCTGTAGTTGGAATAAAATATTTTACTCTCTAATCTGTTCAGTTCAGTCACACTGTCATGTCTCTTTGTAGTCCCATGGATTACAGCACACCAGGCTTCCTTGTCCATCACCATCTTCCAGAGATTATTCAAACTCATGTCCATCGAGTCAGTGATGCCATCCAACCATCTCATCCTCTGTCATTCCCTTCTCCTCCCACCCTCAATCTTTCCCAGCACCAGGGTATTTTCAAATGAGTCAGTTCTTTGCATCAAGTGGCAAAAGTATTGGAGTTTCAGCTTCAGCATCAGTCCTTCCAATGAATATTCAGGGCTGATTTCCTTTAGGATTGAATGGGTTGATCTCCTTGCAGTCCAAGGGACTCCAACACCACAGTTCAAAGGCATCAATGTTTCAGTACTCAGTTTTCTTTATAGTCCAACTCTCACATCCATACATGACTGGAAAAACCACAGTTTTGACTAGATGGGCCTGTGTTGACAAAGTAATGTCTCTGCTTTTAGTATGCTGTCTAGGTTGGTCATAGCTTTTTTCTTCAAGGAGCAAGTGTCTTTTAATTTCATGGCTGCAGTCACCATCTGCAGTGATTTGGGAGCTCAAAAAAGTAAAGTCTCTTAATTTTTCCATTGTTTCCCTATCTATTTGCCATGAAGTGATGGGACCAGATGCCATGATCTTAATTTTCCGAATGTTGAGTTTTGAGTCAACTTTTTCACTCTCCTCTTTCACTTTCATCAAGAGACTCTTTAGTTCTTTGTTTTCTGCCATAAAGATGGTGTCATCTGCATATCTGAGGTTATTGATATTTCTCCCGGTAATTTTGAATCCAGCTTGTGCTTCACCCAGCCTGGCATTTCACATGATGTACTCTGTATATAACTTAAATAAGCAAGGTGACAATATATAGCCTAGACATACTCCTTCCCTGAGTTGGAACTAGTCTGTTGTTCCATGTCCACTTCTAACTGTTGCCCCTTGACCTGCATATGGATTTCTCGGCAGGTCAGGTGGTCTGGTATTCCCATCTCTTTCAGAATTTTCCAGTTTGTTGTGATCCACACAGTCAAAGACTTTGGCATAGTCAATAAAACAGAAGCAGATGTTTTCCTGCAACTCTCTTGCTTTTTTGATGATCCAACAGATGTTGGCAATTTGATCTCTGGTTCCTCTGCCTTTTATAAATCCAGCTTGAACATCTGGAATTTCATGGTTCAAATACTGCTGAAGCTTGTCTTGGAGAATTTTGAGCATTACTTTGCTAGCATGTGAGATGAGTGCAATTGTGTGGTAGTTTGAGCAATCTTTGGCATTGCCTTTCTTTGGGATTAGAATGAAAATTGACCTTTTCCAGCTCTGTGGCCACTGCTGAGTTTTCCAAATTTGCTGGCATATTGAGTGCAGCACTTTCACAGCATCATCTTCCAGGATTTGATCACAGCATCATCTTCCAGGATTTGAAATAGCTCACCTGGAATTTCATCACCCCCACTAGCTTTGTTCGTATTGACACTTCCTAAGGCCCACTGACTTCTCATTCCAGGATGTCTGGCTCTAGGTGAGTGATCACACCATCATGGTTATCTGGGTCATGAAGATTTTTTGTATAGTTCTTTTATGTATTCTTGCTGCCTCTGCTTCTGTTAGGTCATGACATTTCTGTCCTTTATTGTGCCCATCTTTGCATTATACACTCCCTTGTGTATAGTGTGTGTTAGTCACTCAGTCGTGTCCAACTCTTTGCGACCCCATGGACTGCAGCCCACCAGGCTCCTCTGTCCATGAGGTTTTCCAGGCAAAGATACTGGAGTGGGTTGCCATTTCCTTCTCCAGGGGATCTTCCCAACCCAGGGATCGAACCCAAGTCTCCTGCACTGCAGGCAGATCCTTTATTGACTGAGCTTGTTCCCTTGGTATCTCTAATTTTCTTGAAGAGATCTCTATTCTTTCCCTTTCTATTGTTTTCCTCTGTTTCTTTGCATTGCTCACTAAGGACTATCTTCCTATCTCTCCTTCATATTCTTTGGAACTCTGCATTCAAATGGGTATATCTTTCCTTTTCTCCTTTGCCTTTTGCTTCTCTTCTTTTCATAGTTATTTGTAAGGCCTCCTCAGACAACCATTTTGCCTTTTGCATTTCTTTTTCTTGTGGATGGTCTTGATCACTGCCTCTTGTACAATGTCACAAACCTCCACCCATAGTTCTTCAGGCACTCTGTCTATTAGATCTAATCCCTTGAAGCTATTTGTCACTTCCACTGTATAATCATAAGGGATTTGATTCAGGTCATACCTGAATGGTCTGGTGGTTTTCCCTACTTTCTTCAAGTTAAGTCTGAATTTGGCAATAAGGAGTTTCGACCTACTTTGACCTGGTGTAACAGGCAAATTTGTCCTTGGAGTACAAAACAGAAGCAGGTCAAAGGCTAACAGAGTTTTGCCAAGACAACCTCTCTAATACCACTTTTTAAATATTTTATTCAGATTATAACAGGTAGTTCCTAAGCAGAGCTGTGAATAGTTCTGAAACCTTTTCTTCACAGAAACTCATCCAACACCCATCTCTAATATTTCACAATAATCACTCTTTAGGCAAAACCTTTCAAATGTGTCTCTTAAAATACAGATGCCCGAGAGGAAACTAGGAGGGAAGACTAGATTAATCAATTCTAAGATTCACTTAAAGGATCGTAGGGTTTATGAAAAATTTTTATTCATAAAGTTTAGCCAAATGTGTTTGACTAATCATTTATTTAAGACCCAGCTTAATTCCACATGCACATATTCATTCATTCCATGACTCCTGTTCCTGCCATGTACCAGGCACTGACCCTACCACAGTAACTGCTGAGGTACACTCTCCAGGAGTGCCTCCTTTGCTCAGTGCATGGGGCATTTTGGTTTTCCTGCAGTCCTCACAATGTATGCTCCCTGCTGGTCACTTAACCTGCACTGACCCACATTGAATATTCCATGTGGAGTCTACCTCCTCTACTTGGACTGTCAGCCCCTGGAGGGTGGTGGTCTTATTCTGTATACAGCAGGGTTCCCAAACTCTGGGATCGAATGCCTGATGATCTGAGGTGGAGCTGATATAACAACAACAGAGTCAATGTGTGTGTTAAGTCGTTTCAGTCATGTCCAACTCTTTGCAACCCTATGGACTGTAGCCCGCCAAGCCCCTCTGTCCATGGGATTCTCCAGGCAAGAATACTGGAGTGTGTTGCCATGCCTTCCTTCAGAGGATCTTCCCGACCCAAGAATTGAACTCACGTCTCTTTTTTCTCCTGTATTGGGAGGCAGGTTCTTTAACATCAGTGCCATCTGGAAAACCCAAACAGAAATGTACAATAAATGTAATGTGCTTGAATCATCCCAAAACCAACCCCCACTCTTGGTCCATGGAAAAAGTGTCTTCCAAGAAACCGGTCCCTGGTGCCAAAAAAGTTGGTAACCACTGAATACAGCACTGATCAGCATCTGTAAAGATGCTGGGGATGCAGTCAGCCTAGAAACTGAAAATGTGTTATCCACGTGTATGTTCTTCAGCTTCCAACTGGCATACAGTGTCTCCCTCATCTATTTCCCAGTGCCCTACTTGGGCTGACTGGCTTGTTGCATGCATACTGTTGCTTCAGTCGTGCCCGACTCTGTGACCCCATGCCCTATAGCCTGCCAGACTCCTCTGTCCAAGGGATTCTCTAGGCAAGAATACTGGAGTGGGTTGCCATTTCTGTCTCCAGGGGATCTTCCCAACCCAGGGATCAAACCCCCGTCTCCTGAGGATCCTGCATTGCAGGTACTGCTGGGAAGTGCCCTTCCACTGGCTATTTGAACCTATTCCAGAATATCCTGTTGTATTAACAAATAGAGAAATATTTCAAAATCCACTTTCAAATTCCAATCATGAGGGAAAATATTCATAATATATTTATATCAGAGACTTTTAAGATATTGACTAGGGGAGGAAAATTAATTTAGAAAGAGTAGAGATTGGAGAAGGAAATGGTAACCCACTCCAGTGTTCTTGCCTGGAGAATCCCAGGGACGGGGGAGCCTGGTGGGCTGCCATCTATGGGGTCGCACAGAGTCGGACACGACTGAAGTGACTTAGCAGCAGCAGCAGCAGAGTCTCTAGAGTGAAAAAGTATTGCATTTATGCTCTAGTTTCGTGGCTTTACCCACAAAATATCTTCAGTTAACAACATTTACTTAGTGCATACTGTGTTCAAGTTTGTATGTCATCATGGTTTTTATCCTTTATATATCGTTTTTGGATACAATGTCTAATCAGGTATTTTGCCCACTTTTTCAGTTGGGTTATTTGATTCTTTTGCTATTAAGTCATAGGATTTCCTTGTATATTTTGGATATTAACCTCTTATTGGATTATTCTTGTAAGTATTAAATTAATTAAATTTAATTATTAAATAGTTTTGCAAGTTAAATATTAATTAATATTCTTATAAATATTCTCTCACATTCTATAAATGTTGATTGTTTCCATTGCCATGGAAAAACATTTTAGTTTGACGTAGTCCCATTTGTTTATTTTTGCTTTCATTGCCTGTGCTTTTGGTGTCAAATACAAAAACTCAGGGCCAAGATCAGTGTCGATGAGCAGTTACCCTATATTCTCTTCTTTCTAGACGCGTTAAATATGTACAATTTTTACACACCAATCATACTCCAATCAGGCTGGGGAAAGTAAAGAAAAAGTATTCAACAAAATTGAAAACAATGTGCAAAACATAGATGTGATAATTGTGAAAAATACAGCACCATTGTCAGTACACCGAGGGTCTGCTGCTGCTGCTAAGTCACTTCAGTCGTGTCTGACTCTGTGTGACCCCATCAGGCTCCCCCGTCCCTGGGATTCTCCAGGCAAGAACACTGAAGTGGGTTTCCATTTCCTTTTCCAATGCATGAAAGTGAAAAATGAAAGTGAAGTCGCTCAGTTGTGTCCAACCCTTAGCGACCCCAAGGACTGCAGCCTTCCAGGCTCCTCCGTCCATGGAATTTTCCAGGCAAGAGTAATGGAGTGGGGTGTCATTGCCTTCTCCAACATTAAGGGTCTAGGAACAGCTAAGTAAACCATTACAACATTGACCTTAAGGACTGGCTTGAGGTTTGTGCAGAAAGCAAAGGAAACACATGGGAAGCACATCTATTCTATTTTGTAGGATTCTTTGGAGAAAGACAGGAAGAAATTAGCTTAGAAGAGGAAGGTAAAGGACAAGCAAAGTGTCTCCGGAGGAAAAACCGGGAAAGCCCACTGACGAGAAGGACTAAAGTTTATTGATTAAGCTCATGGGAATGTCCATGTTCCGTCTTAAAGCAGAGGAGGTAAGACTTATGTATCCATCCCCCTCAGGGGTTTTGCTTGTAAAGATCAAATCTGATGAAAGTATGAGTGTGCGTGAGCTTATGGGTCTTTCTAACTTCACTAAGGTAGTTTCTATTTATAGTAAAGACTTATTTAAAAATTATTATTCAATTTACTTAATTTATAGAAATATAAGTCAACATAACTTTAAGTTATTAAATCTAGTTTATAAATATCACTCTATTTATAAATATAGTACAATTTATTAAGTCATTTACAAGGATTTTATATCTTAGATAATTAAAATCCTTTATACATTGTAAACATTATAAATTTAACATATCCAATTTCCTAAGTACTTAATTGTCTATCTAACAAGCAAAATGCTTCCAATTATTAAATAAGGCTTATAAATCTAATGAGTTATGCTCATAAAGTTGATATATTACAAGTTCTTCTAAATATTACAAAACTGCTTAAAATCTTTGTGAACATTCCTTTATAGTTTTCAATCATAAGCATTAAGGTAATTAATCTTGTTACACATTTCAAATAGAAAAATAAGTTTATTTGTTAGGCCTCTAACATTCCAAGTTCTTTGAAGCATAAGTGGGATATGGTGTGCATGCTCAGTCATGTCCAACTCTTTGTGACCTTATGGACTGTCACCCACCAGGCTCTTCTGTCCATGAGATTTTCTAGGCAAGAATTCTAGATCTGGTAGCTATTTACTACTCCAGGAAATAATAAATAAAGCAATACTAAATGTTTTCAATTGTTCTAAACAGAACACAAAATATTCAGAAAATGGGCTTGATTTTCTTCATGTTTCATATTTCATTTCAGTTATTCTGGAATTCATATCCAATATGCTTACCCACTGACAATTATTTACCATTCCAAAGAAGTCAAAATATCACCCACAGATATATTTGGCCAGGATGATGGCTTGATTCTTGCTCTAGATGCTGGTTGAGAGCAGGAATCCAGTGGTTACAAGAACAAAACTCCCTAACTGCCGAGGACCACAGTGTCTACAGACTTACCTGACTTTTATCTGAAACCTACCAACTGAAGCACGCTATCCATTGATTAAATTAAACAAGTCTATTTACTGCTTAATTGTGTTCTGAAGTAATATGCCTCTTCTTCCCAGCTGGTAGGAACACAAGTTCTTTAGCCAGTTCCTGACACCCCACTGGGCTCCCTTCAGTCCTGGAGGGTCTGTCATCTCAGTCACATCACTGATGTGCAGTCCTGCCAGGCGCTGCCCTGAACACTGAGTACAACCAACAAACGCAGGACATCCTTCCCGAGGCTTATGTGCTAGTGGGTTAGTGTCCCGCTAGGAGTTAGAAAATTAAATGAGATCATGGAACAGTAACTAGTGACTCCTTTCATTAGTTGGTCAGGTAAGCCCTTTACAAAAAAAAAAAAAAAAAAAAAGTGCCAGATCTGTTAAATCAGAGCAGAGAGCTACCTGGAGAGAAGGAGAAGCTGGTGATTTGGGGTTGAACACACCATACTGCAGTGTGCGAAAGTGAATCAGTCAGTCAGTCTGGGACACAGTAAATTAGAGAGAGAAAGGTTAGAGATAACCACAGTCAGGTCTTACAGACACTTTTAGGCAAAGATAAATTTGGGACAAAAGCCATCAGAGCTGTGACCAAGTGTGGTGTGATCACATTTTAGAAAAATCTCTCCATTGATGACTGTGTGAAAAACGGGTATTAAAGACTTAGAATGAAAGTAGTGAGACAAGGATGCAATTAATCAGGCAGTGGATGGTGGTGAAATAAATGTGGATGGTGAGACACAAGGACTCCAGCTATCTCCTGGGCAAAGAGTAAGTTAAGACATGCTGACGGCCTGACTCTGGGCATTAACAGGAGGAAATCAATTACTGCTTGGTTATTACTTCAAAACTTGAGGTTTGAGAAGCACCATTGTGGGAATTCTACATGGGGTGTGTTGAGTATGAAATGCTTATTCAGTATCCAACTGGAATTTTTAACTGGCTATACCCCAATACTGTGGTGTTGGAGAAGACTCTTGAGAGTCCCTTGGACTGCAAGGAGATCAAACCAGTCTGTTCTAAAGGAAATGGTCCTGAATATTCATTGGAAGGACTGATGCTGAAGCTGAAGCTGAAGCTCCAATATTTTGGCCACCTGATGAAAGAACTGACTCATTGGAAAAGACCCTGTTGCTGGCAAAAATTGAAGGGAGGAGGAGAAAGGGACAACAGGGGATGAGATGGATGGATGATATCACTGACTTGATGGACTTGAGTTTGAGCAAGCTTTGGGTGTTGGTGATGGACAGGAAAGCCTGGCGTGCTGCAGTCCATAGGGTCACAAAGAATCAGATATGACTGAGCAACTGAACTGATTGATAGATACCTCAATACAAAATAAAAAGTTTAAAGTTTGGGGAAAAAAAAAAAACTGCAAACATCAAGGGCACAAGCTGATATACAGGTCCGGGATGGACAGAGACGTGTCAGGACTTGGGGATATATTGGAGAGTCACAACTTCTAGGTGTATTTAAGCCATGGAACAGTTGAGATCACAGACAGAGCAAGTGGATGGCCAAGATAAACGTGCCCGAGAGCCAGGGCAGCAACATTTTAAAGGCAAGAAGAAAAGGCAAACAAGGGAAAAAAGAAAGGAAGTTTCATGGCAATATTGTATACAAGGAAAAACTGAATTTTTCTTTGGACAGAATCTCAGGGGGAAAATAAGTTCAAGATGGAAGACACAGTGACGTGCGTCAAATACTGAAAAGCATCTGGGTGAGCTGTAAACAGAAAAGCAAGCACTGGATTCGTGAAGACACAAGGTGAGGCCAGAGCCTGGCCAGCGAGGGTCAGGGAGTATGCAGAGCTAGACGAAGACATTATTTTGACCTGATTTAGGAATCAAGACCAGTGTCTAAAATCCCTCGAGAACGTGGCCCACACTGACTAGGTGATCACTTGTGCCGTGTACACGGGCATCCACTTCTCTGGTGCTGTTGGTGAAACCAGCTGAGTGCAAACTGTTGTGTCTTCCAGTAGCCTGTCAATTCACTGTATTGACCTCTCAAATGGGTTTCCCGGTGGCTCAGTAGTAAAGAATCAGCCTGCAGTGCAGAAGCCACAGGAGATACAGTTTCGATCCCTGGGTTGCGAAGATTCCCTGGAGGAGGAAATGGCAACCTACTCCAGTATTCTTGCCTAGATAATCCCATGGACAGAGGAGCCTGGTGGGTGCATAGTCCATGGGGTCACGATGAGTCGGTCATGACGAGTCAGACTCGACTGAAGTGACTTAGCACCTCTCAAATACATCTCCACTGAGGAACACCACGAAATGATCTCGAAACTTCTTTGCGCCCTTTGGGAGAGAGCTCTTTACTAACACTGGGTCACCAGGACACAAACTGAAAACTACAGAGAGAAGTGACTGGGCTAAGGGAGGTATTTCCCTCAGGCCAGAAAATTTCCATTTCTGATTTCCCTGCAGACGTCTCATCCTCAGATAGTCTTTTGTACAATAGAGCTAATCCGGTCCTCAGGTGCCACACTCTGCTTCCTGTCATACATAGCCAATGCCTCGGCAACAGAATGTCTTGATTCACGGCCACGTGGAATGTGACAGCTCTGCTGTGTGGCCTTTTCTCCCGAGATGGTGGTGGCATTTCTCTAGGTTTCTGGGAGAGATCTAGGATTGTACTCATGCCCTAGAAGCCAGAAACTGGGAGCATGTGGTCAGTTATCCAAAGGATGAATCAGGAGCATCTCATCACTTCTTTTCAGCAGACTATCCAGGTGGAGTATTTAGGCAAAGCTAGAAAAATTCCCATGATGAAACAGAGATTTCTCCCTGTGCTGGCTTTCATTTGGCACCAGGTCCAAGAAGGTCAGCTTAGTGTATCGCTCCCTGGCGCTGAGTTACTCTCCTAGAAACCTGTGGTCACATACTCCTGGGACCGTGACTGATATGTGAGTCACTGTCTGCTTGCCATGGTCTTCGCTCGTGTTTTTATTGCCTGTCTCCACCCCATCCTTGGCCAGAAGTGGTCATTTATCCACTTCTAACATAGATTTGATGGACGTGAGTCTGAGTGAACTCCGGGAGATGGTGATGAACAGGGAGGCCTGGCATGCTGCGATTCATGGAGTCGCAAGGAGTCGGACACGACTGAGCAACTGAACTGAACTGAGCTGAACTGAGCTTAACCAGTGGGCCTGCAACAGTTAGAGCCTGCTAAGATGCCCTGAACCCCTGCTGAGGAGAGATCCAGGGATTCAGCAGTTACAGAGTTTCAGTGTATGCATCTTCCCATCTGACTCTTCATGACCCCATTGACTGTAGCCCCCCAGACTCCTCTGTCCACCGGATTTCCTAGACAAGAATGGTGGTCGATTGCCATTTCCTGCTTCAGGGTTTCTTCCCAACCCAGAGATCGAACCTGAGTTTTCCTGCGGCTCCTGTACTATTAGGTGGATTCACTAGCACTGAGCCACCTGGAAAGCCCCATAGAGTCACAGTGCTGCCTAGAAAGTTGCTTACTGTTGGAGCCGTTCTCACAATTATCTGTAAATTGGTGAAGTTACAGCCACTCTGATGTAGCTTTAAGAAATTCAAAGGAAGTCATTTAATATCAAATATAGATTTGAGTAACACATGTATCAACTGCCAGCACTTTCCACACATACGTGTAAGTTTAACCACAAACCCGGGGCCACTGAATCAGGCAGAATGAAAGGAATATTTTGAGGGGAAATAAAGATGTATATGACTCCATCCCTTCCCCGAGTTTCCATCCAGAACATGGAGGCCGTGTCTCACACTCCCTCACGTTCATCACAAAAGGCTAGGTCAGCTGTGAGTCACCAGCCCTGGGAACCGGTTTCCACTCTGTTTATGTAACAAGTCTTCACGTGGCTCGGTGCAATTTTCAGTGTGACAGCTGCTCTGAGGGTGACACGGAGTGTGGTCTGTTCATGGCATTATGTGTTATTGCCTTTTCTTCTTGTCTTAGACAACTGCAGAATGACTAGATGGAGAATTTGCTGTTTTCTAGCCTTTTGCTGCATTCTCCAGGGAGGCTCGTGTTATGAGTGAAAAATAGGCCAGAATAAATGTGCGTTTCAGTCAACACTGCTTGTCACCCCCACACAAAGCAGTTTAAAGGCTGGCAATGCACTCACACCTCTTTCTAGGGGACTCCATCTACAGCATTGATGATGGAGGCTACTGCTTATCACATCAATTGTTTCCTCTTGCCTGAGTCCATTTGTCTATAACACCACAGACTAGGGGGCTTGCAAATATCAGAAAATTTTCTCACACTTATGGAGGCCAAGTTCAAATTCAATCACCAGCCTGGTCAGATGTGGTGATGACCCTCTTCCCACTTCACAGCCAAGCCACCCCACTGGATCCTCACAGGGCGCAAGAGGCAAGGGACCACCAAGAGGTCTTTTTGCAAGGACATTCATCCTATTCACGTGGGCTCCAACCTCAGGACCTCATGTGCACCTGGGGGTCCCACCTCCTGACACCAGCATCTTCGAGGGCTAGGATATCAATGTTGGGATTTGGAGGGACTCAAACATTCAGACCTCAGCACCTTGGATACAAGAAATGAGTGGTCTCCCCATGCAGGTTGAGTGGCTGAAGTGCCTGTCAGCCTGCATATCCCATGAACAAAGAAACAAACTATGCAACTTCCTTCACATTGCAAAATGCCCTGAGCAGGTAACTGTGCTTTTTTGTTGTTGTTGTTGTTTGTTTTTGGAGCAGGGGATTGGAGGGTGGACAACTACATGATCTAGTTGAATTATCATAGATGCTTACACACATGGGACCCCATATTTTCCTGTCAGTGTATGCTTGGTGTCTAGACATAACCAGAAGACAAACTTACAATGCTAATGTTATTAACACAATATTTGTTCTGCTGCTGCTGCTCAGTCACTAAGTCCTGTCTGACTCTTGGCAACCCCATTGAACTTCAGCATGACAGCCTCCCCTATCCTTCACTATCTGTGCCACAGATTAATGTAATATTCCTATAAATATTTAAATCCCTCACTAACCAGCAGAAAGAAATACACTTCAACTTCAAAACTGTTACGATATTCAGTCTCTCATCCTATAAAGAAAAGCATTTACTAGTTTAACATCAACAGTCAAAGATGTAAATTCTGCCCTAGAGACTTGTGAAGTACACCACTTTCTCTGTTTTTCATTTTTCTTTTTGGTTGGTGGTGGTGGTTGCTTCTTTATTTTTACAAACTATTTCTTCCCCTTAAAGGATCTAAGGTATTTGGTTACATTATATAGCTGGCCTTAAGGTACACTGAATAAAGTTCCCTATTAAATGATCCTGCTACATCTCTCTAAAATATGGAGTCTTATGAAAATATTCCAAGGAAATTAACATGAGGAAACACAGAAACCGCTCCTTTTAACAAGATGAAAATTGGGTAAAAAAAAAAAAAAAAGAAATTCCAATGAAGCATCAATACTTGTGCAATAAGGGAAAAATAATGAGGTGGCAAGTGAATTCTGCATAATACGAATGTCACGTGACATCTCTCTCAAGTCAAAGATGGGCTGATACAACTGACAGGCTCAGTCTTTGCTCTCCAAGCTCAGCAACGAGTTTTCAGGAATCAGTCTGCAGAGGCAGGCAGCAGGGGCAGGACTTCCTTGGCAATGCCAATGTCTGTGAGAAGCCCAAAGGAAATATTTTTGTCTAAAGCCCGAGAAGTATGAGTTTCACAAATTTAATTCAAAACATCTATGCATGTCAATTTTTAAAAATAATAGTAAAAAGATGATAGGCTTGTGAAATAATCTCAAAAATACATCATTATTTCCAGGAGAAATAAAGATGCCAAATTGGATATAAATAAACTGCAAAAGGATTATGTCTAAATTTCTACCATCAGAAGAACTGAATATCATTAAGATTAGTGTGACTTTTTATTATCTGTATTAGAATTAATTAGAAGAATGCAGGAGAAGCATCATTGAGATCAAAGTTAGATTTCACATATCTGGGAATCAAAATAACCATGGTTTATGCAAGATAGTGATTTCTTTCTCTCTTAAAGAATTTGAAAGTAGGACATCCAATCATATCTAGGGTAACTCCTGACTGTCATCCTAGAGGCAGTCTCCAAACCTGTAGTCTATCAGCCTCAGTACAAACAGCATCCGCGAATTACCTCAGGTTCCAACACAGGTACCAGGGACTCAGTCATCCTGTAAGCCTAACAGGCTGTGAAAAGGAGGAGAGAAGATGCAGGAAAAAGGACCTCAGGAAACTAGTTTAAAATCTCGAGGAAAATGTTACTTCAGTATCATCACCTAGTTAACAAGGCCACATCTAGGAACAAGGATGAACTCTTTTCATAAAATAGCAATATGTTAACACTAGGGTTTTGCAACTAAGAAGGAGGAGAGAAAATAATGTTTTGACAGGTAGCAACTTAAGCCATAAAAAGGAAAATAAGAAATGTATGGTATTATTACAATTGTAATGAGACACATTTTTGTTTGGAGTCAGACACACTAGATTGAACCCAGGTTTTGCCAATTTCAAAGTTATGGACATGAACTCAGTGTGTATACTCAGGCCATAACTGCCAACTGTAAAATGGAAATAAATAGTGATAGTACCTCCCACAGGACAAAATAATGTATTAATGAATTGCTGGATTTGATTTGCTAGTACTTGGTTGAGGATTTTTGTATCTTATTTCAAAAGTAAGACATTGATCTGCATTTTGGGTGGGATGTTTTGTACTCTGTCTAGTTTGCATGCATTTCTGCTAAGTTACTTCAGTCATGTCTGACTCTTTGCAACCCCATGGACTGGGACCCGTGTCCATGGGATTTTCCAGGCAAGAATACCAGGGTAATATCAACCTCATAAAATGAGTTGATGAATCTTTCTTTTTCCTCTATTTGGTGTTTATAAAGTTGGTCTTAATTCTTTAAAATTTTAGCAGAATTCTTCAGTAAAACCATGTGAGCCTGAAGACTTCTTTCTTAGGAACTTTTAAATTACAAATTCAATTTCTTTTACCGTTATAGCAAGATTCAGATATTTTGCCTTGGTTGAGTATTAGTAGTTCATGGTTTTTGAGGAATTGGTCCATTTCAGCTAAGTTGGCAATTTATGGAGAGAAAAGCTGTCGCTAGAATTTCTTTATTATCTTTGTAATGGCTACAGAACCTGGAGAGATCTGGCTTCATTCTTGATATTGGCGATGTTTGTCTTATCTCCTTTTATCTTTGTCAGTCTTGCTACAGTTTTCCAATTTTGTTGATTTTCTCAAAGAAATAATTCTTTATTTCATTTTCTCTATACTTTTCCTCTTTTCAATTTTATTGAAATCGATGCTTTGTCATTTCAAGAGGAAATCTTATTCCACTTAGGTTTCTGAAAGCTCCCACATCTTAATTATACTTTTCTCTAGTATTTCTTTTGCATTCAGGCAACATCCTGTCATCCTGGTGGTTATCATATTTGCTTCAAGTATAAAGTATCATTTGAGAACTTAAAAGAAAAAGAAGGGTCAATCATAGTTATCCTTATTTTCACTCATTTCCATGTTTTCTTCCATTTCTAAAGTTCTAACCCTTCCTCTGTTCATAGAACTTCTTCAGCCATTCTTTAAGGGTAGGTTTGTTAGTAATAGCTCCTCTAAGCCCTCCTGCGCCTGCACAGCCACCACTCCTCAGGTTGCTCCTCCCGGCCACCGGCCCTGGCCTCGGGCGTGGGTGGCTCCTTCCAGCTGCCTTCCCTAAAGCCTTTGACTGTGTGGATCACAATAAACTGTGGAAAATTCTGAAAGAGATGGGAATCCCAGACCACCTGACCTGCCTCTTGAGAAATCTGTATGCAGGTCAGGAAGCAACAGTTAGAACTGGACATGGAACAACAGACTGGTTCCAAACAGGAAAAGGAGTACGTCAAGGCTGTATACTGTCACCCTGTTTATTCAACTTATATGCAGAGTACATCATGAGAAACGCTGGACTGGAAGAAACACAAACTAGAATCAAGATTTCTGGGAGAACTGTCAATAACCTCAGATATGCAGATGACACCACCCGTATGGCAGAAAGCGAAGAGGAGCTAAAAAGCCTCTTGATGAAAGTGAAAGAGGAAAATGAAAAAGTTGGCCTGAAGCTCAACATTCAGAAAACAAAGATCATGGCATCCGGTCCCATCACTTCATGGGAAATAGATGGGGAAACAGTGGAAACAGTGTCAGACTTTATTTTGGGGGCTCCAGAATCACTGCAGCCATGAAATTAGAAGACGCTTACTCCTTGGAAGAAAAGTTATGACCAACCTAGATATATTCAAAAACAGAGACATTACTTTGCAAACTAAGGTCCATCTAGTAAAGGCTATGGTTTTTCCTGTGGTCATGTATGGATGTGAGAGTTGGACTGTGAAGAAGGCTGAGCGCCGAAGAATTGATGCTTTTGAACTGTGGTGTTGAGGAAGACTCTTGAGAGTCCCTTGGACTGCAAGGAGATCCAACCAGTGCATTCTGAAGGAGATCAGCCCTGGGATTTCTTTGGAAGGAATGATGCTAAAGCTGAAACTCCAGTACTTTTTGGCCACCTCATGCAAAGAGTTGACTCATTGGAAAAGACTCTGATGCTGGGAGGGATTGGGGGCAGGAGGAGAAGGGGACTACAGAGGATGAGATGGCTGGATGGCATCACGGACTCAATGGACGTGAGTCTGAGTGAACTCCGAGAGATGATGATGAACAGGGAGGCCTGGCATGCTGCGATTCATGGGGTCGCAAAGAGTCGGACACGACTGAGCGACTGAACTGTTAATAATAAATAATCTGATTTTGCTCTGCTGAGAATATCTTGATTTCCCTTTATGTTTAAAGATACCTTTGCTGGATGGAAATCAGAGCTGGCAGCTCCCTCTTTCAGGGTTTGACACGTGAGCTGCTACATTTATGCCTCCATGGTTCAGGTGAATCATCTTTTAACGTTCAAATTGCTGTTCCTGCAGGTAAAGTGCCATTTCTCCTAAGATGCATCCAAGTTTTGCTTTCTTTTTGCCTTTTTCATTCAGAAGGTTTAGTTATGATCTGTCAGCATGGATTTCATTGTGTTCATCCTTTCTGGGGTTTATTCAGCTAGCTAAGTGTAAAAGGAGTCAGAATAGGCCACCCCGAAATATGCCACTTTGGGAGAAGGATTATTTTGAGCTGAGTATTTTGAGATGCAACAATAGATGTGGAAGGAAGCCTCCCAAAAGTTCCCTCATCTGACTGAAAGCAGAGACTTCTGACAAAAGAGGACCACCATAAATCCCTCCTTCAGGGAAGTTTTAGGGTCACGAAAAGACAGGAAGCTGGCACCAGGGTAAAGCTTCACAAGGAAACCTTGTGAAGAGAGTCTTTATCCTGTGTATAGTTTTCCTAATATACCTATTTGTCCACAGTTTACAGCCCCTGTGGTGGTCTAGTCTCTCGGCCATGTCCAGCTCTTGTGACCTCATGCTCTTCAGCCTATGAGATTTTCCAGGCAAGAATTCTGGAATGGGTTGCCATTCCCTTCTTCAGGGGATCTTCAGACCCAGCGATTGAACTGGAGTCTCCTGCATTGGCAAGTGGGATCTTTACTACTTCACTGCCTGGGAAGCCCTTTTAGGCTCCTAGGTCAGGAAGGTTCCCTGGAGAAGGAAACAGCAAACCACTCCGGTACTCTTGCCCGGAGAATACCCATGGACAGAGGAGTCTGGAGTGCTGCAGTCCATGGGGTCACAAAGAGTCAGACATGACGGAGCAGACATGCACAGGCAGAAGCCTAAAAACCCTTTTCCTCTGTCAAGTCACATCTTTACCATCTATCACTCCATATTAAAAAGGGTATATAAGCTCTCAGAACTTTTCTAGGAAGTTTCCTGTGTCATGTAAAAATTAGCATTAAGTAAAATGCATACTTTTTTTCGAATACCTATTCTATCTGTCCATCTTCTTCCACTTATCGATTCATACATGCACACATCTTTTATTCACAATAATCTCAGTTATTTTGAAAACTATTTCCAGTGAAAAATTATGTGATGAATTATTAAATGCAGCACATATTCCTCAAGGTTGAAGATCTAAATTTTCTTATCCGGGAGTGCTTTACGCATGGGTTTTCACAAACCAACCACCTACTTTCTTTGTCTCCGCCTTTTTTACATATGTCATTGCTTTTGAAGATGCCAAGCTCATCTGTGTTTTTTTACAGTACTTTTTGAAAGGTTTGCTTTAGATGAGATTTGTTATTTTGACAACGTCCTTTACATCCTTGGCCTGATGACAATATAGCAATTTAAAGCAGCCAAAAATTCTCTTTTGTCATTTCCAAAAGAATTATCTCCACTTGCATTGTACCACATACCAGTGTATCAAAATAATTCACTTTATTGTATGAAGGAATATGTCAGAATCCACAATATGAAATATACAAGTTTAAGGAAAGATTTTATTTGACTTTATTCTACATATAGAATAATTAATAGCCAGAATACAAAACTAAACATTCACTTGTACTTTCTGAGGAAACACATTTTCTCTATGTTTTCTCTTCACGTCTATTGAGAATTTTTATTTATTGAAGTCAAATCCTTAAAAACCTTGGAGTCCTCAAAATGTTTCTGGATGGCACTCGACATTCCTGATGTTTCAGCTCACTGCCTGCGGCTTACTCTACAGCCTCACTTGGCACCCTCAGTCACTCTGTGGTTTCCCTTGGTTGGGTCAGTTTGTGTCAAGTAAGGATAGGTTCAGCAAGACTAGGTTAGGTTAGGACTGGTTCGGTTAAGATAGGTCAAGTTAGGTTAAGTTAGGATAGATTAGGTTAGGTTAGGATTGGGAGAAGGCAATGGCACCCCACTCCAGTACTCTTGCCTGGCAAATCCCAAGGACGGAAGAGCCTGGTGGGCTGCAGTCCATGGGGTCACTAGGATTCAGACATGACTGAGCGACTTCACTTTCACTTTTCACTTTCATTCATTGGAGAAGGAAATGGCAACCCACTCCAGTGTTCTTGCCTGGA
The DNA here is from genome assembly GCA_917880005.1 of Nanger dama. NCBI lineage: Eukaryota > Metazoa > Chordata > Mammalia > Artiodactyla > Bovidae > Nanger > Nanger dama. The sequence continues at coordinate 5,829,404 of CAKJTW010000075.1, forward strand.
GAATCCCAGGGACGGCAGAGCCTGGTGGGCTGCAGTCCATGGGGCCACACAGAGTCGGACACGACTGAAATGACTCAGCAGCAGCAGCAGAACTGGTTAGTTTAAGTTAGGTTGGGATTGGTTAGGTTAGGTTGGGATTGGTTAGGTTAAGTTAGGATTGGTTTCAGTATGAGTTTCGACTTAGTGAAGGGACTATACTGCACATCTCTTCCATACAGACTTGTCCTCTTCTCTGTGGTTTACAAAGTAGATATTCATCATCTTTAAAATTCAGTGATCTATTTTTTTCAGTGACTAATTTATCACTCCCAGAACTCATCACTGAACACCTAAATCTGATACTAAACAGTTACAGGTTTGAAATATTACACTTAGAAAAAAAAGTTCATTTTGTTCCAGATATCGTTGTTGAGTCACTAAGTCATATCCGTCTCTTTGCAACGCCATGGACTGCATCACACCCGGCTTCCCTGTCCTTCACTGTCTGCCAGGTTTGCTCACATTCATGCCCATTGAGTCAACGATGCCCTCTGACCATCTCATCCTCTGTCACCCCCTCCTCCTGCCCTCAATCTTTCTCAGCATCAGGGTTTATTCCAAAGTAATGTTATTACTCACAGGTGTGTAAGACATTTTTCTACAGAATTTCAGTAAGACATACATAATTTATCCTCACAAATAAAGCAATAGCCTGCCCTCTGGGGAATGTCTTTCTCTGCTGGCCGAGCACAGAGCCAGCAGTAAGAATGCACTCAAGCACCCACAGGTGCAGGAGGTCAGTAGGTCTAGCTGTAGCAACAATCTCGTGTGATCTGACCCACACTGTTTTGCATTCCCAAATAACATAAACAAACCCTGATAGCAATGCATACCAAAGGGAATTCATACCGTCTATTCATAAAAATAAATGAACACACTAAAAACATTTGGTGTTTCTCCTGTCTACAGTGAAAGAAGTGTTAGTTGCTAAGTTGTGTCAGACTCTTTGTGATCCTATGGACTGTAGTCCATCAGACTCCTCTGTCCATGGGATTCTCTAGGCAAGAACACTGGAGTGGGTTGCCATTTCCTTTGCCAGAGGATCTTGCCTACCCAGGGATCAAACCTGGATCTCCTGCATTGGCAGGCAGATTTTTTGCTGCCTGAGCCACCAGGGAAACCCTTAATTGAAAATAAATAATCTAATTCTAAAATATGAGCATCTATTTAGAAATAAATAAGCAGTGTAGCAATAATATGAAATTAAGTGTTCATTTTGGAATCACTAAATCCATATTATTAAGTCTTAGAACTCTGTTGTGAATTTTTTTTTAATTAAAAACTTTTATGCCCTTAAAAACACTCTTAAAAATTTAAGGAAAAGGCATTTTATATGTGTTCCTTATTCTTACACAGTATAAAAATTTTAGGCAACTGAGGTTCCTCTTATAGGAAAATCTCATCTAACAGCCTTGCTTAGTAAACTGCAGGTGAATATGTTTTATACTTCAATGCTACAATCTATATACTTTTTAGTTAAGTTGGTTTGTAACTCAGTCAGCAAGTATTGTGAGATGTCTACTAAAGAAATGAGCAGTAGGTGAGACCAAAGGTAGATAAAGATAAAAGGGAGTGTTTATTAGCAGAAAGATGATAATTTCTTGGAGGCGACAGGTATGGAGAAATGATTACAAGATTACAAACCTGTGAGAGCTGATGTCCATATTAGGAACAGGGCTGCAGGCCCATCTGTGCATCTCACCTCAGTATGTGAACAGAATGGAGGTGAGAGAAACATATGGTTATCCAGGGTGGATTTTAATTGGCCTTTAGATAGTATCGTAGCCAACTAATGTTTATGCAACTTCTCTCTTAAGGAGAATTTCAGCTGATACATGCTGAAAATCTCCTTTTCTTTTTTCCTACTATGTATTAAAGCTATTATAATAACCACAGATGAGCCTTTATGGTAACTCACAGAAGAAAACTGTTACACTTCTGGCATTGTATGACACATTTTATCTTTGCTGCCTAATAAGCACAAAATCTGCCAGAGTGAAAGCTCTGTAATGAGACTGAAGGAGAAGCAAGATCATCCCCACCAGGCAGAGAGGAAGTAGCAGTCCTGGCAGGGGCAGCCATGACGTTAGAAAGAATTCATCCACCCATAGGAGCCATAAGCCAAGGGTCTCCTGGAATAGGGATTCATACAGACTTCAAAATTAAGGTCAACTCACTCAACTATTTCAGTGCTGTCACTACAGAAATTTCCAGAGTAAAGCGTACCAACATTTTTTTTTAAAAAGTCCACTGCAATAATTGACTAATATTTGAGGGGATTTCCCTGAGAGCTTTGTTGGTAAAGAATCTGCCTGCAATGCAAAAGACCCCAGTTCTATTCCTGGGTCAGGAAGACAAACTGGAGAAGGGATAGGCTACCCACTCAGTATTCCTGGGTTTCCCTTGTGGCTCAGCTGGTAGAGAATCTGCCTGCAATGCGGGAGACCTGGCTTCATTCCCTGGGTTGGGAATATCCCCTGGAGAAGGGAAAGTGGTAACTCCAGTATTCTGACCTAGGAGAACGCCATGGACTGTATAGTCCATGGGGTTGCAAACAATTGGACAGGACTGAGGACATTTCACTTCACTTCACTTTGTTTTTATGGCACATAAATGTCTCTTTTACTGAATTATAAATAGTATTCTCCTTATTCCTTTGCATCTTGTCTTTCTATCACTTCCTTATCAAAATGGGTCTCCGTTCTAAGATCCCTTACTTTACAAATTTTAGCATTTTTATCAATGACTTTTAAACTTCTTCCTTCAATGTCTTATTTTTACTTCATACAATCATTTCATATCCATTGGGGAAAAAATGACTATTGGGACAGAGACTGAACAAGACTTAAAAGATATATTGGTAATAAAATTTACTGATTACACATATCAAGTTTTTCTCATCATACTTCTTTTAGCTACTTACTTACTGAAAACCACTTGACCGGTTACATCTTTTGAGACCTCACAATAGAATCACTGGTTATGATGTTTGCCAAATGGGCCATTGCACCTTAACCTGGAGGTGAAGGTGACTTGGGTCTGCAGATGCGAGGGGGCACAGTGCTGGGCCTCTGCTGAGCCTCCAGGCAGCTCAGCAGCCTGGGTCAGTGCCTGCAGCACTTCTGGGTGGAAGAAGTCAGGTCACCTTCTAAGATGTGCTGCCTGTGAAACTACCAGCTCCAGCTGAAAACTTCTGTGATTATTTTTAAGTCATAAGCTCCTCTGTGCTATCAAACTTGCTTATCTGTTAGTTTTCTGCTCTTTATTTTGAAGAGGATATTCAGTAAATACATGTCAGCAGAGATGCACAATTTGTCACTTCCCCTATCTCATAATATCTATATCAACAACGTGTCAATTCCATTAACAGCCTTGTTAATCCCAAGGCTTGTGACTCTGTTTTCCAGATGTGAGAAGATGTTGTTAATGAGACTAAGACAGTGTGTGTGATTCTTCCAGAAAATGAATGGAGATGCTAGTTTGACCTTGACTCTCTCAAAAAATGTTTGAACTAAAGTGGAGATAAATATGGGGTTGAGAATGAATTGGTAAAATTACAGCCGCACTGACATTAAAACACAACAAACTTGTTTTTAGTAAATGTACTGGATTCATTATTTTGGTAGTCTCTATTTTAGGAGACTCGTTATTTCATCCCCACATCCATTTGGTAACTGAAGCTGATTTGAAAGTTTATTTCACCCAATTTTATAACAGTTTTCCAATATGTTATGTGGCTTTTGTTTCTCTTCTCTACTGGCCCAAAGAGTTTCTGTTCTTCTTCCAAATAACCCAGAATTCTTCATTAAATATTCTAGCATAATCAGCATTTCCTGCACTCCTTTCACACATAGTCACACACATATTTTAGGCTAATTCATAATTTAGGATGATTTGTAATTCTCCCAGACATTGCAATAATTCACTTAGTGCTGTGCTATGTGCGTGCTTAGTCATTCAGTCGTGTCTAACTCTTTGTGTACTGAAGACTAAATTAAAAATATTAAATTATTCCAACTTCAGTTATGAATTTTACCAACTGAGATGGGATTTCGTCTTAGAATATTTTTACAAATGGAGATTAATGTTAAATGAGATATTTGAATCACTTATTAATAGCCCACAAACACAGAATTAGCTGACTTGAAGTACTGGCTGTTTCCCTTTTTAGCTATACATTTGCCTAAGTCTCTTGTGCCTGCTAATTCTCATAGTTGTGTCCGACTGTTTGTGATCCCATGGACCATAGCCTGCCAGGCTCCTCTGTTCCTGAAACTTTCCAGGCAAGAACACTGATGTGGGGAGTCATTTCCTCCAGAGGATCTTCCTGACCGCGGATCAAATCTCAGTCTCTTTCATCTTCTGCGTTGGCAGGCAGATTCTTTACACTAGTGCCACCCATGAAGTCTTAAGTAAAAGACCTCATTTGTAAACCAGGTGCACGGTAGGCTCTCACCTCCCTGGGATACGAACATTAAAGACAGTTGAGTTAGGATCAGAGAATAGGTGACTATCACAGAACACTAGGTGAAGCCTGAAAAAATGGCAGTTGTACTCATAATGGGAGCAGTAGAGACAGGAAAAGTAGTGGTCTTGTCAAGTTACTTCTAAAGTCCAGATGCACATTGAGGAGGAACCAGTGTGGTGGTCGGTAAGGATGCAACACTGAATAAAGCTACCCAAGGAGAAACTGATGAGTAAGCAGAGAGGGATGTGAGGCTGAACCTGAAACAACTCCCACAATTGAGAGGAAAGTGAGGAAGAGGACCCAGCATCAGAAAACACCAAGGACAAGACATAAGCCCAGGAGGAAGAAACTGTGAGCTGTGCCAGATTCTGAAGGAAGTTCCAATAACAACCCTGGAAAAGTGTGGAATGGGCTGGAAAAGTTTGTATACTTCCTCCAAATTGTGAGGGTGAAACCCAGATGATAATGGACTAAAAAAAAAAAAACTAAAATAGAGGCAGTAAAAATAATATATCTTGAGATGTTTCATGGTAAAAGAGAAAGCAAAGATTGATATGAGTATTGGGAGATTTGGAGATGAGCTACTTTGTGACTAAAGTTTTCTTTTTCTTTTTTTTTATTAATTTTTTTTTATTTTTTTAATACTTGATTCTACGTTACAATACTGTATTTGTTTTGCTATACATTGACATGAATCAGCCACAGGTATACACGAGCTCCCAATGTCAAAGCCCCTCCCACCTCCTACCCCATATCATCTCTCTGGATCATCCCGTGCACCAGCCCCAAGCATCCTGCATCCTGTATTGAACATAGACTTTGCTTCGTTTCTTATATGATAGTATACCTATTTCAATGCCATTCTCCCAAATCATCCCACCCTCTCCCTCTCCCTCAGAGTCCAAGAGTCCATTCTATACCTCTGTGTCTCTTTTGTTGTCTCACATACAGGGTCATCATTACTATCTCTCTAAATTCCATATATATGTGTCAGTATACTGTATTGGTGTTTTTCTTTCTGGCTTACTTCACTCTGTATAATCGGCTCCAGTTTCATCCATCTCATTAGAACTGAGTCAAATTTATTCTTTTTAAGGGCTGAGTAATACTTCATTGTGTATATGTACCACAGCTTTCTTATTCATTCATCTGCTGATGGACATCTAGGTTGTTTCCATGTCCTGGCAATTATAAACAATGCTGCAATGAACATTGGGGTACATGTGTCTCTTTCAATTCTTGTTTCCTTGGTGTATATGCCCAGAAGGGGGATTGCTGGGTCATAAGGCAGTTCTATTTGCAATTTTTTAAGGAATCTCCACACTGTTTTCCATAATGGCTGTACTAGTTTGCATTCCCACCAGTAGTGTAAGAGGGTTCCCTTTTCCCCACATCCTCTCCAGCATTTATTGCTTGTAGACTTTTGGATTGCAGCCATTCTGATTGGTGTGAAATGGTACCTCATTGTGGTCTTGATTTGCATTTCTCTGATAATGAGTGATGTTGAGCATCTTTTCATGTGTTTGTTAGCCATCCTTATGTCTTCTTTGAAGAAATGCCTATTTAGTTCTTTGGCCCATTTTTTGATTGGATCGTTTACTTTTCTGGAGTTGAGCTGCATAAGTTGCTTGTATATCTTTGAGATTAGTTGTTTGTCCGTTGCTTCATTTGCTATTGTTTTCTCCCATTCAGAAGGCTGTCTTTTCACCTTACTTATAGTTTCCTTTGTTGTGCAGAAGCTTTTAATTTTAATTAGATCCCATTTGTTTATTTTTGCTTGTATTTCCATTATACTGGGAGGTGGATCATAGAGGATCCTGCTGTGATTTATGTCGGAGAGTGTTTTGCCTATGTTTTCCTCTAGGAGTTTTATAGTTTCTGGTCTTAGATTTAGATCTTTAATCCATTTTGAGTTTATTTTTGTGTGTGGTGTTAGAAAGTGATCTAGTTTCATTCTTTTGCAAGTGGTTGACCAGTTTTCCCAGCACCACCTGTTAAAGAGACTGTCTTTATTCCATTGTATATTCTTGCCTCCTTTGTCGAAGATAAGGTGTCCATAGGTGTGTGGATTTATCTCAGGGCTTTCTATTTTGTTCCATTGATCTATATTTCTGTCTTTGTGCCAGTACCATACTGTCTTAATGACTGTGGCTTTGTAGTAGAGCCTGAAGTCAGGCAAGTTGATTCCTCCAGTTCCATTCTTCTTTCTCAAGATTGCTTTGGCTATTCGAGGTTTTTTGTATTTCCATACAAATCTTGAGATTATTTGTTCTAGTTCTGTGAAAAATACTGCTGGTAGCTTGATAGGAATTGCATTGAATCTGTAGAGTGCTTTGGATAGTATACTAAAGTTTTCTTGAAACACACCTTTGAGTGAGTCTTCTGACTATCTCATGGGGACAGAGGTGAGAAGTTGTGACAAAGACCACATGACCTACACAGCCTAAGCCATCAACTACCTGGCTTTCCTACAGAAACAGTTTACTGGCCTTTACTCTAAGTGGTCCTGGAAATATTGACTTTGGAACTCATAGAAAGAAACTTGTTCTTCCTTGACCATATGTATTTTAAGATAAAATACTTATGTAGATTTATTACTTTATTTCTACTCACTCTCACTTTTATTTATACTCACTCTCCCTTCTTGACTAATTAGCATCTAAAGTCCATGAAGAATACACTCTGTACTCTGATAACATATTTTTAGTGTCTCACAAAACAACAAAAGCTAATGTTATTCCTTCAACTATATAAAAATAAATGTAATTTAAAAGTAAAAGAACTTTCATCAACATATACTTTTAAAAAAATCTTATGAAGATGCAATGGCTTCTCTTACCTCCTACCATTTGGAGTTTCTTTTTAGAGTATTGACAAATGATTGAATTTAAGTCATGTATGATAAATCACAATTAACCAGTAAGTATGTTTAATCACTTCTATATTGATTTTTAACATTGAGTTATTCAATAAATTATCATTCAGAGAAGTAAAAACTATTTTAAAATGTATTTTTCATGCAGATGTATATAATGTGCTGAGTATATATATCAACAAACTTGGTTCTATAAACGCCATCTTGGTGAGTTACAGTTTCTATGGTGTCCAATAAAAACACATGCCAAATTCAATTCCATTTAATTGCAAATTTCTAAGGATGTGTTGGAACATATTGGATTTCAGAAATGCTAAAAAAAAATACTTATTGGCTCCAGGCACAAACATTAGCTATTTTTTAAATCTTTTAGGAAGTGAAAAATAATATCTGACCTCTCAAATAATTGCATAAGAAGCAAAATTGAATGTGCTGTTAAAAATCTTAATGGGGTATATGCCTCAGATGCCAAATACTGAAATTTCTATTTGATGAGTTTGCAATGTAGATTAGAATAATGGAGCAAAATAATTAAGAATGCAGCATACATATGGCTTCTATGCTTTTAATGAGGCTTTTAGTCCTTGCAAAGACTAAACCTGTAGCATTACTCTCATTGAGAAAGTTTTCTTTATTACTGTCCTTCAGATAATCTGGATGTTCTCTACAAAAAAGGAGAGTCACATATTTCCAAAGTGAAATGGGTGCAAGTAATTTTCAAGTGCATATATATATACACACAGGCAAATGTAACCCCCATGCCCAAAGTTTAGAATGTTTTGAATCTCTAGGTAGAACAGAAATACTTGGATATTTGGAAACAATTAAGCATCTTAAGTCAGAGTAGGCGATGGCACCCCACTCCAGTACTCTTGCCTGGAAAATCCCATGGACGGAGGAGCCTGGTAGGCTCCAGTCAATGGGGGTCACTAAGAGTTGGGCACAACTGAGCGACTTCGCTCTCCCTTTTCACTTTCATGCATTGGAGAAGGAAATGGCAACACACTCCAGTATTCTTGCCTGGAGAATCCCAGGGACGAGGGAGCCTAGTGAGCTGCTGTCTATGGGGTCGCACAGAGTCAGACACGACTGAAGCGACTTAGCAGCAGCAGCAAGGATCTTAAGTAGGATTCCATGGTGGCACAGACGGTAAAGAATCTGCCTGCAATGAGGAAGACCCGTTCAGTTCCTGGGTTGGGAAGATCCCTTGGAGAAGGAAATGGTAACCCGCTCCAGTATTCTTGCCTGGAAAATACCATGGACAGAGAAGCCTGCTACACTACAGCAGTCCATAGGGTCACAAAGAGTCATACAGGACTGAGCAACTAAAACTTTCTTTCTTTGTAAACATGTTAAGTAAACTTCCTTATGAAAGTATTTTTTTTGATGATTTTTGAAATGTAACCTACACGTTAGCCAAAATCACTCTTGAAATTAAATTATTGATTCTCCAGTAGACTATACAAGTATTTTCTTAAGAAGTCATTTTTATTTTATTTATTTTTTTACTTTATTTTACTTATAATACTGTATTGGTTTTGCCATACATCAACATGAATCGACTTAAAAATTTTGTAATGCAGTTAAATATATTGCCATTATCTTTATCAAGCTCTTTAGAAGTCCTGTTTTTCCAATTTTACATAAATATATTTTTTTATAAATCTATCAGAATTCTCGGCAGCTAACAAACTTGTTAAGAATTTTGAATGATCAAATATGACTTGGCTTTCATTGATATATCTGCCTCTGGAAACACGAGAAAAGCTGGCCTGGGCAGTAACACAGAATTTTTTTTTTTTTTTTTTGGAACTTGGGAAAGGTCTTAAGAGGTAAGTGGCTGATGTGTCTGAGCTGCTGATCATGTTTCCATGTCCTGGTTGCAGGAACAGATTAACTCTTGTTCAGAGACCTTCTCAAGGGCACAGAACTTCTGGCTCATCTATGGCACCTGAATCAAGAACAAGCCAGCTTCAAGCAAGACATTTGCTACTCAGGATACGTTATTCTTGGGAATGTGAGTCTCCAAAGCAGATGCTTCAGAAGGTTTGGTGTTGTTGTTGCTGCTCAGTCATGCCTGACTCTTCGCAATCCCATGGGCTGCATGCAGCACAGCAGGCTTCCGTGCTCTTCACCATCTCCCAGAGTTTGCACAACTCATGTCCATTGAGTCAGTAATGCCATCCAACCATCTCATCCTCTGTCACTCCCTTCTCCTCCTGCCCTCCATGTTTTCCAGCATCAGGGTCTTTTCCAATGAGTCGACTCTTCATATCAGGTGGCCAAAGTATTGGAGCCTCAGCTTCAGCATCAGTCCCTCCAGTGAATATTCAGAGTTGATTTCCTTTAGGATTGACTGGTTTGACCTTCTTGAAACCCAATTGACTACAAGTCTTATTCTTACTGAATGAGAACAAGAGAATCTCTGGGCTTTGTCAGTAGCTTGATCAAGAGGGTCCAGGCTAAGTGGGTGCAGGTCCTCTGAGCCAGGCAGGCTAAGATAGCATGAACCCGGGTCCGTAGGCATTAGCCCGCCACCCAGGACAGTTCATGGGCAAGAAAGCCTAGAATTCAGTAAAGCTTAAAAACAGAAAAGGGGCTGTACTGGAAGGAAAGAATGTTGGTGTGCTCTTCTCACACATCCCCTCATAAGCACCAGAGAGGGGACTTCAGATAGGCCCCTCCCCCATCGGGACTGACGGGCCCAGGGGAAACTCCTGACGGCTGAATCCAGGCGGGGCTCGGAGAGAGCAGAGCACAGAGTGTGCTTCCCAAAGGTCAGATATGGAAACCTCATGGCAGGGACCCACTGGAGCACCCCAGACAGATGCCAGGGTGTCCAGGAGGCCAGGAGACCCCAAGCTGCCAAATCTGGGCTGAGTCCTGGGTTACGTGTTTCCCCCAGAAAGTCTCTCCTGATCAGACCATGACCAGCTCTCTGCTGGGGAGCCTGAGAAGGGTTGTTTCCACTTCTCTTGGAGATCTGTCAAAGTACCAAGAACACCACTGTAAAACTGACAGAGCCTTTACTCCTCCTGACACCCTCTTATTCCTTACTTTCATCTCAGTGAAAGATCTTTATTTCCCGCTATTAAAATTAATCATCCCCCTGTGTTCCCATCATCTCAGTGACTTTCTTCCTAATATGCCCATCCACTCCCAATTCCAGGCCTTCCTTTGCTCTCTCCCCCAACCCCGATTATGCTCCCAAGGGTCAGCAAACATTCAGTGGTCTCCTTGTAAACCTTACAAACAGAAACAGATGAAAGCTTGTTTAACTTGTTTTCTCCTCCTAAATTTGAGGAGATTTTTCATTTCTCTATTGCAATCATAAAGCAAATGGTCTATACCCATCGCTTCTGGCTCCTCACCAATGATTCAATTTTTATGTCTAAACTATGTTCTTTCTTACGCTCTTAACTTTGTTCAACTCACAGATTTGGGGATCAACATATACACACAACTGCACATAAAATAACAAGGACCTACTATTTAGCACAATAAACTCTGTTCAACATTGTGTAATAACCTAATGGGAAAGGAACTTGAAAAAATATATAGATACATATATATGTATAACTGAATCACTGAGCTCTACACCTGAAACTAACTCAACAATGCAAATCAACTATACTCCCATATAAAATAAGTTTTGGAAAATGTGTTCTTTCTTTCTTACTCTGTCAAAATCACCTTTCAAAGACTTTTTGCCACTTGCAGTCTACCTTTAAAAGGCCTATATTCTTTAAAAAAATTATTCTCAATCACTTCTTAGTGGTATTTCCATCTCTATAGTGGGTATTGAGAGTCAGAAATATAGAGTAGTCTCATTTCCTCTAGGATAGGTCTATTTCACCCAATTTTAACACAAAGAAATGGAAAACCAATGATTCAGAGCTATACACACACAGGCGCGCGCACAAGCGCACACAAGACATATAATACTTTGCCCACATGATGTGAAGAGCCAACTCACTGGAAAAGACTCTGATGCTGGGAAAGATTGAAAGCAGGAGGAAAAAGGGATGGCAGAAGATGAGATGTTGGATGGTATCACCAATTCAATGGACATGAGTTTTGAGCAAACTCCAGGAGAGAGTTGAAGGACAGGAAAGCCTGGTGTGCTGCAGTCCATGGGATTGCAAAGGGGTGGACATGACAGAGACTGAAAAACAACACACACACACACACACACACACACACACGAGCTCTAGTTTAAGGATTCTTCTGAATTTCTAAAATTGGCTGGGATACTGGCAGGCTATCCTTTATGGGGACTTCCCCATGGCTCAGTGATAAAGAACCCACTTGCCCATGCAGGAGACACAAGAGAGACAGGTTCCATCCCTGGGTCAGGAAGATAACCTGGAGTAGGAAATGGCAACCCACTCAGTGTAAGAGTCTGGAGAATCCCATGGACAGAGGAGATCGGTGGCCCATGGGGTCACAAAGAGTCAGACATCTCTGGGTGACTGAGCAAGCACAGCCCAGCCTTAATGGATAACTTCCCTTGACTTAATTCTGACCTGAATCTCCAGTGTGAGCCAGAATTCCTGGGGGCCTAGAGAACCTGGGAACCAGACAGAGGGCAGGACACCCAGAAGATGAATATGAACCCTGGAAAGCAGCAGAGTGCTCCCTGGGGGAGAGGTTGATTTGTTTATTCCCAGGCCCTAAAGGAGTAGTTACCGTCATTAAAGTTAGACTATACTTGGCTTCCTAATGTTTGCTAAGTATCCTTTGCATTTAATTTGGGTTGATCAATATTCAATCTAAGTTTCCAGAGATTTAATTGTATCCTGTTCAACCATTAAGTAAGTGTTGTGATGGATTATCAGAGTAGATCCAGTCCCGTCATACATTATGTGTTTGTGTCAAGGAGTTATTTTCAGTGGTTTTCCCACTCACTTTTTCAGGATGCACAAGCATAAATAACTTCGACATGAATAATGCATCGAACAAAGTTCGGCTCGATAGCACTAATCTACTTTTATATAAAAATCAATTGCTCCTTTTTTGGCATTCAATTCCACTTTACTGCCTCATCAATATCTGCTCGTTTGACATTCTTGAGGGAAAAAAAACAACCAAGACAGCTGAAACGCACCGTTATTTCTATAATAAAGAGACGAGATACACATATATCTGTCAGGATACATCTTCTCAGTATAACGAAGGGACACTCAAAAGCCAGAATAATTGGTTTAACTTGTACACCTGATCGATTCTTGGCTGGAAATGTTCCGTAGGACCCAATCTCTTCCATAATTTCTTCACCAATTCCATAATAATTCTGATCCATGGAAGAAGCTCATGTGGCTGTGACAGACACTGAAGGTCCTGTGGCCAGCAGTTACCCCCAACCTCTTTCTCCCAGGCATCTGTCCCCACCAAGAAACCAAGAAGGCTGACCAGCATCTCCCAAGGTTCCCCTGCTGGTGGGTGGTCAGCTGGCATGCTGCCAGCCAATGCGGTCAGAAATCTGCTGAAGATAGGTGGCCTCTAGGCTAGTCCTAATTTTTTTATTAAAAGGACAAAAAGCTCTGAGCATAAATATCTCCTGGTATGAACACAGTTTTACCAAGACCCTAAGACAACCTGTCTAGGAGGGGACAGAGAGGGAGGCCTTGTCGCTACACCGGTGCCAACAGCCACCACATCCGCAGTCCTTGTTTTTAAAGCTTTTTAAATCAAGTTGATGGCCTTCCCAGGTGGCTCAGTGGTAAAGAATCCACCTGCAATGCAGAAAATGCAGGTTCAATCCTTGGGTCGGGAAGATCCCCTGGAGAAGGAATGGCAACTCACTCCAGGATCCTTGCCTGGAGAATCCCATGGACGGAGGAGCCTAGTGGACTATAGTCGATGAGGCTGCAAAGAGTTGGACATGAGGGAGTGACTGAGCAGGTTTGCCTAATGGCTCCACAACGTCAGGCCGTGACTGCATATACATGGTAGTTAATATGAAACAGGCACTCACTATGTGGCCATTATTCTCTCTTCTGATTTTGAAAGACACCATTTCAAGTTCCTTGACATTCATACCAGCAGTAACACCTCTATAGACAGGTCTAGTCCAAGGCCGTTAGCAATTAGAGAAGTGTACCTCAGTGTGCCCCACCACTGCGTTGCTCAAATCTCACCTAACTTTTGTCTGCTTGATGTATGTGAGTTTCTGAGAGAAGTGAATGAAAATCTGAAGAAGGAGGAATTACTGTTCGTAAATTTCATGCTGTGAATCTGGCAGTGTTTAATGTGACCATTATGATGTTTTATGCATATTCAGGTACAGGATTGCTGTATATTTCTGATGAATTGTTTTTTCTTCCCTACTAAATGACCATATTTGCCCTGTATTCTTTTTCAAGGGCAGTTGTAATAGAGTTCTGTATTTCTCCTTCAGTGTTTTGTTCCTTCTTTGGAATTGACCATGCTTTTGTGAATAAAAATCGTACATATCTATTATTCCAGTCATTACACTTAAGTTTCTGAACACATGCTCAATTTAGAAAATATCATTAATCAATACCTCTATACACTTTACAAGAAAATAAGAACTTTAGAATTCTTCCTCTCTGAATGCCTCTCACATGGTTATGTTATATTTTTAATTCTTTAGTTTCACCCTGTTTAAAAGTAGCCCAAAATTAGTCATCATTATTGTAATATTGTAAAATATTGTAATATTGTAAAATCTCTCTATCATGGCCTGTTGAATTCTGCACAATTCCCTTTCATCTGTATTATAGTTAAAAGTGTTCTTAAACATTGTCTAAATCTTCTGGTTAAGCCAACTGATATTTATTTTGCCAACTTATTATTTATTTTCATTTTTAGACACCATATTTGTTTCTTTCAAAATCTGTCTCAAATTTATTGTATCCTATCTATTCCTCCTCTTATTTATTTAAACCTTTAAATTTGGAATTGTTCACTCTCTTCCAGAATGTTCTGTCATCTCAGATCCTTGGGGGTGCTAATCCTTATGTTTGAGAAACTGTTCCCCACTCTGTGATGAGCTGTTTATAGCATGGTTTGTGATGTCTTTATTGGAAAACCAAGGGTTTTCATTCATTTCTTGGTCTGGGGCGTCTCTAGTCTATCAGTCACAGGTTGGACTCCACCTCTTCATAGCGTCTTCAACCCAGACTCAATATTCTGTGTGCATCCCGCCTGTTCTCTCAGTTCCAGCACTAAACTCTTGTCATCATACTCTTACACCAAGCTTAGGTGCTATTCTTTTGCTCTAGATGACCTTCCTCTCTCAAGCACATACCTGTTAGAGAATTCTAACTCTCCAAATATCCAAGTTTCCTTCTAACTAAATTTAATTCTTGCCTTTATGAAGTAATGTAACCACTTCAGGTGGGAAACATATGTAACCTTCACTCACATGTGTGTCTGACATGATATTTTCCTTTGAAAGCTGAAAAGTTGGTATCTCCACCCATTCAAACTTCTCTAGCAAATCTCAGTAAATCGAAGAGCAAACATTCCCATTCCAGCCCCTCCCAGCCTGGGCATGCCTGGGGGTATTTTAAGTAGTCAGCAACTACTTTTCATTATATAATGTGATACACAGGGTTGGAAAAATACAAGACAATTTATTTTAAATGTTGGATCAGAGATCCTTCTTAAATGATCTCCATTTATTTCTCATATTTTAAGATATGTTTATGTGCATGGAATTAAGAGTGGTCTCAAGACTTCATTGACCAAAATATGAATGATAGATGGCTAGATAAATGATGAATAAATAATTCAATAGTGTATTTTCCTTCCCAGGATAAGAATATTATTTAAAAGTTTTTACACTGGATCTTTCTCACATGCACAAATTCTAAATGTACAACAATATTTAGGTGCAAGTTATAAGAAAAGATACTATTTCTAAATTTTGTTTACATCTACTACATGTATTATATATAAGTGTGTACCATCTTTTTATGACTGTAATAAACCTATATATATTTATATATGTATTATTTTAAATAGATACATGTGCTGAGTCTTAAGAGTTGAACCATTTTGATTAGTAATTAATTAAAAGACATTCTCATTTGTTTTACAAAGTATATTAATAGAGCAGAAAGCAAGCTTCATAAATTTGGGAGAAATTATATATTCTCTCTTAGTTTATGTTTGAAATGCAAATTTAAACGTCAATTTATTTCTGTTGCTTCAAACAAAAGTCAGCAAATTATCTGACACGAGGGATAAAAATACAGCATATGGAGTTATATTTAAGCTACAGATTTTAGCACTATTTATACGTGGTACATCATCCCTCATTTTGGATATTCATGAAGAACAAATAGGTTTTACATTGTTTTTCACAAATTCCATCAAGCCAGTCAGTGCTGGGGACAGTCAGCTAACCATGGCTTTACTAGTGCAGTAAGCAAGTGTTAGTTGCTCAGCTGTGTCCAGCTCTTTGTGACCCCATGATCTGTAGCCTGTCAGCCTCCTCTGTCCACAGAATTCTACAGGCAAGAATATTGGAGTGGATTTCCATTTCCTTCCCCAAGGGATCTTCCTGACCCAGGGACTGAACTCAGGTCTCCTGCATTGCAGGCAAATTCTTTATTGTCTGAGCTATCAGGGAGATCTGTTAAGGTGGAATGTGGGATTTCTATGTGAGCTGAAACTCCCTGGAATTGAGCTTACTGGAGGATTACATTTCATTTGAAAATAAAAATGCCTTACACATGACACTATTCAAGGGGCAACTGTAGTCATTACAGACCAGTAAGTCTGTGTTAACATCATCTCACAAACTAAAAAAATCCTTACCAGAGCCCCAAACAACTATCCCTCCCTCTGCCCTTCGATATATGGGTTGAAGACCGTAATATTCAGTCCAGAAGATAAACAAGTCACACTGAGATGCATCTTCTCAGACACCTGTTATGAGCATAATTGACTGACTGCTGGATAAATGCTGTTTTCAGTCCCAAACCACAGTGTCTACACCCTCCCACCCCAAGCGTGTGGATCCTCATGCCCGTGGGCACTGTGCACAGGGGACCAGCACAGAAATGACCGCTTCCTTGTCACACAGTCATACTGCCAGCCCGAAAACATGGCTTACTCTATCAAAGGAAACCCCTCGCAGACCAAGGAGTGCAGTCTCCTTCCTCCAGGGCACTGCCCTCCCTCCAACCACCACCACGCTCCCCCAACCACCATCCTCTGTGCATCCTAGCCCTAGTTTGTTCATCTAAAGAAGAGAAGAAAAGGAAACCAGAAATTCAAACTGCAACAACAAAGTCTATAAATAACACGACTTGATGAAATGGTCTGTTTTGTAGGCACATACCCAGAAGGCAAAAGAAACTTCAAAGCCAACACAAGGTTGTTTCTTCATTTTCACCAGAAAGTAATGAATCTGAATTATTCAATGTCTAAGCTAAGAACCAGCTACTTGTATGTGGCAATGTATTGAATACAGATCTAGTATCTGAAGCAGTGAATTTAGAAAGGAAAAGAAATTAAAATCAAATGACTAACATAGAAGAATATACACTACCATATGTAAAATAGATAGCCAGTGGGAGTTTGCTGTATGACTCAGGGAACTCAAACTGGGCTCTGTAACAACCTAGAGGGGTGGAAAAGAGTGGGAGGGAGGTTCAAGAGTAAGGGGACATATGACCACCTATGGCCAATTAATGTTGATGTATGATAAAAATCAAGCCAATATTATAAAGCAATTATCCTTCAATTAAAAATAAATAATTTTTTAAAAATCAAATGCATAAAATGATCTCTTTGGAAAATCTTCTCAGAGAGCATGAATACAAATTCAGCTAATCAATAGTTTATTTTTTGTTCCCGGGTTACCACAGACAGCATTCATTTAACAAACATTTGTTAAGTTTCAAAGGAACTGAAATATGGTGGGAGACAAACCACCGCCATAAGGCAGCTGGACGATGAGGGTCTGTGGACGCCTGAGAGGGGCAGGAGACTGGCCACCCAAGTGCTGCCTTGGGACAACAGAGTGGCTCACCCACTGGCAAGCTTCAGGGAAGTGGGGGAGAGTGAGGCGGGGGGGGGACCATTTGAGTCATAAGTGGAACTCTGACTATGGCTTTCAGGAGAACAAGCAGGGAGCTGGGGTGGGGGGAAGGTATTTCAGACAAATGGAAACAAGTTTTGGCCAAACCATGGGGACTGAGAGCAGGTGAATATTTCAAGAACATAAGCTACTGTGCAGGCTTCCCTGGTGGTGTCGTGGTGGAGAACCTGCCTGCCAGTACAGGGTCGCAGGAGACACAGGTTCTATCTATGGGTCAGGAAGATCCCCTGGAAAAGGAAATGGTAACCCACTCCAGTACTCTTGCCTGGAGAATCCCATGGACAGAGGAGCCTGGCGGGCTTTAGTCCATGGGGTCATGAAGGGTCAGACACTACTAAACACGTGAGATGCTGATTAATACAGTAGAACTTGTCCCTGTTAGAAGCAGGGGTGAGGAGACAGATACCCACAGCAGGACAACCACGTGAGGATGCAGAGGGAAGACAGTTATCTGCAAGCCAAGGATACGCCTCAGAAAAAATTCAACACCTGTCAACACCTTGACCTTGAGCTTCCAGCCTCCATAACTGTGAGAAAATACACTTCTGTTGTATAAGCCGCTGACTTCAGTGTGGGTTATGGCAACCTGAGCAATCAAGAACATGGGTCACTAGGACTAGAGCCTGGACTCTCAAATGGCCTTTCAAGTGTCTCTCACTCTACCTGTGCTTCACTGTGTTCCCATCCTGGTGAATGCTCCCTTCAGATTCTTTTGAATGCTGTTACGTGAATGGAACGGAGAAGGCAATGGCACCCCACTCTAGTACTCTTGCCTGGAAAATCCCATGGACAGAGGAGCCTAGTGGGCTGCAGAGAGTTGGACATGACTCAGTTACTTCACTTTCACTTTTCACTTTCATGCATTGGAGAAGGAAATGGCAACCCACTCCAGTGTTCTTGCCTGGAGAATCCCAGGGACGGCAGAGCCTGGTGGGCTGATCTATGGGGTCGCACAAAGTTGTACACGACTGAAGCGACTTAGCAGCAGCATGTGAATGGAAATTACAAAACAATTTCTAATACTTGACCAAGTTGTATATATGTGAAAGAAATTATTGTGCCCAAGAAAATGTCTGAGACAAACCACTGATCAGACTAGATGTCTTGAGGATCATCCAAGTCATGATTTATTTTTAAATAGTTGTTGAGTACCTGCTACTAGTCAGCATGGCCTAGTGAAAGTGAACGTGTCAGTTGCTCAGTTGTGTCCGACTCTTTTTGCGACCCCATGAACTGTAGCCCGTCAAGCTCCTCTATCCATGGGACTCTCCAGGCAAGAATACTGGAGTGGGCTGCCATTTCCTCCTCCAGGGGCTCTTTCTGACCCAGGTATTGAACCTGGGTTTCCTGCATTGCAGGCAGATTCTTTACCATCAAGCCACCAGGGAAGCCCTTATTACAAGGAAACATCCCCTATATGTGCTTAGTATTCTGGTGTTGTGCTATATCTTTGGAGAGTTATTGGACAGGTTTCTTTATTTTTTTATTAAATTTATTCATTTTAATTGGAGGCTAATTACTTTACAATATTGTAGTGGTTTTGCCATACATTGACATGAATCCGCCATGGGTGTACATGTGTTTCCCATCCTGAACCTCCCTCCCACCTCCCTCCTCATCCCATCCCTCTGGGTCATCCCAGTGCACCAGCCCTAAGCACCCTGTCTCATGCATCAAACTTGGACTGGCGATTCGTTTCACGTATGCTAATATACATGTTTCTTTAAAGTTTAGGTATTCCAACCTATATGATAAGGCAAAGTACTCGGGGAAAAAAACAAACCTGCTCATTGAGAGCTTTAATGGTTGTTTGAATTTCTGCTGCAAAATTGCTGAAATCCTGAGCGAATTTTGCATTTTCCAGAAGCACCACATTCCGATCATCTTCATCCACGTTTGAATTATCCTGTTGCCTGTTTACACAAGAAGCAGACAAAGTGCTGGAAAATGGAAGCTACATGAGGACAAAAATAAGATCAGCAAATATTTCTCAGGCATTTGGGACATACAAGGCATAGGGACTGCTGCTCTGTGTGACTGTAAAAAGAGAAACACGTGACTGGAATTGGAAATTAAAATTAAGTGGCACGAGAGAAGATAAGCCAGAGTCGCATCTTGCTTCACATAGTTTATTGAAAATGATAACAAAGCATTTCTTGTGGAATAAAAGGAATGTCATGTAGTAGTACATACATATTTGGTGTATTATTTAGATCTCAGTGAGTTGTTCATTTCATTTCACACAGTGAAAGAGCAATGACAAATTAAATATTACACATTATGTAGTACCCATGTGGGAAAGTTACTCACTCTATTATAAATTCAGAGCAAGAACTAAATTAAGGACACTCTGTCTGACAAAAATCTAATTTTGTACCAGATGCAAATTAGCTCAGTGTTGTTAATAAAAGGAAATAAAAGTCTTCAGTTGAGTTTAAGGTATGTTTCCTAGAGCTTAAACATTCTTGGGAGACAGAGGGATAAAATGAGTTTGGGAAACTGAAATGAAACTTCCATCCATCTATGATTACGATGTATTATTTTCAAAAATGTATGGAGATTTGATTTAGTTGACATGCTATCTGTGGCTCAGGTTTTCAGTTTTTTTCCAAATTTTGTTAAAATGTGTTCCTTATGAAGAAGCCGTTGTTAACTTTCAAAACGGTTCTGTTTGTAACGTCATTTGTGGTTCAGTAAGAGAATGGCTTCAAGAAGCAGCACGTCCTATGAGCTTGTGAAACAGTTTGTGAATCGGGGACATGTTGTAGAGCTGACATCAGAGAGCGAACTCAGAAAAGGGAAGCGCTGAAAGAGAACAGAAGGTTCGAATGCCAGTTTCTTAGCCACTAGATAAACTCAGTCCTTTAAGACACTGGGGACTAGAGACCTCATGAATCACAGCTTTTACTGTGGCGCTGGGTTAAAATCGATTCCAGTTTACAAGTATTGATATGGGTAATATCCATAAAAATAGGCAATTTTAAGTAAAATTATGTGACACCTTTGTCTTCATAGCACTCTCTCCTGTAAATCCACAGTGTCTAATCAAAGAGGATTTAACACAAAGGAGTCTGGATAATTGTATAAAAATAGAACCAAGACTAAAAGCACTGAGTGTGGGAACTCAGGCACCCATTAATGGAGGCACAACTGAATGTGTGAGATGGAGCTCACCACCCAACAAGGATGCTCTGGGTGTGGTCACGTGCCATGTCTCTGCTGGGACAGATATGAGGGTGCTTCCAGCAGGCAGCTCACAGTCCCCCAGAAAACATGGTTGACAAGCAAGCAGGGGATGGAGCATTTGTGCCGGGTAGATAAGTAAGGCAGCAATGACCTGTGCGTGCGGCAGGGACGGGGATCCAGGCAGCTACCTGAAGGCAACTGACGCGCTCCAGCCATTTCGGGGACCACGTTATTGCATCTGCAGCACCCCAGGCCCTGGACTAAGTGCTGGGGACCCGCTGTGCCACTAGATCCCCCACCAGCACTGAGACGCTTCATGCGTCCATTTTTCAGGTGAAATACTGAAGCTTTTTTTTTTTCATTTTTTTTTCATTTTTCAGATGAAATACTGAAGCTTAGAAACCATGTCCATTTCATATCCCTAATAACTGGCACAGCTGGGATTCAGACCAGGATTTTAAAACATTTCTGAAGCTCCTCACCACTACATAGACCGCTCTCCACCCATGGGAAGCCAAGGTCATGGGATGCCTGATCAGATGTTTACCCAAGGTGGAAGGAGAGAAGATGGACATGGTGAGGGAGATTCCTGGGGGAAAAATGGGCATTGTGGGTGCTGTGGTATTTCAAATTCTTGTTGAAAACATGAAACTCAGCATAGAGTTTGAAAGAAAAGATAATGATGTGGATTAAGTTAAACAGATTTTAACTCATGAATAGCATATGGAAAGGTTTACCTGTTGCCTCAGCAGGTGAAGAATCCACCTGCCATGCGAGACACATGGGTTCAATCCGGGGGTCAGGAAGATCCCCTGGAGAAGGAAATGGCTACGCACTCAAGTATTCTTGTCTGGAGAATCCCATGGACAGAGGAGCCTGGCAGACTACAGTCCAAAAGGTTGCAAAGACTCAAGACACAGCTAAGCATGCACACACGCAGACACAGCATATGAAAAGGAAGCCTCCAAGATGGGAAAGACGACGTTTTACAGAGCATGCTTTCCTTCCGCCTCTCCTGTGGGTGGCGCTGCAGTTATTTGGGGAATTTAATCACTGCAAGATCTGTGGAGTGGTTACTGAGTGAAATGGAGACATCCAGGCAGGAACCTGCTCTTGCTTTCAGAAGCTTCGAAGTCGAGGGTGAGGAGGAACTTTGCAGAGAAGGAGCAAGAGGGCTTCCCTGGTGGCTCAGAGGTTAAAGCGTCTGCTTGCAAAGTGGGAGACCTGGGTTCGATCCCTGGGTGAGGAAGATCCACTGGAGAAGGAAATGGCAACCCACTCCAGTATTCTTGCCTGGATAATCTCATAGAGAGAGGAGCCTGGTAGGTTGCAGAGAGTCAGGCACGACAGCTCCTTCACTTTCACTTTTCAAGTAGAAAGAAGCATCCAGTTGTCGCAAGAGCGGTCCTGAGAGATTTCAAAGGAATAAAATGGACATTTCTCAATTGTTTAAAACTTCAAAAATATTCCATGTTGTGACCTCCCTGGTGGTCCAGTGGTCGGGACTCTGCAATTCCAATGCTGGCGGTGTGGGTTAGATCTCTGGTCAGAGGACTAAGATCCCACATGCCACGTGGCTTGGACCAAAAAAAAAAAAAGAAATCCATGTTGGTTGCAAATTAACCCTTCCTTTAAATACCTTATGCATGAATTAAAATAATTTGATAAACATGATTATCTTTCTTCTAAATAATAGGCTGAGTCTCACGTTTCTAAAAAGAATTTGAAAAATAGCAACTTACATATTTATGTCTATATACTAGTGAACCTACAGGTACCTACTTTTACATTGTTACTTCAACCCAGTGTCTTATCTACAATAAATAATTCATAAATATTTGCAGATCTGGGTGAGGGAAATAAGAAATAGAAACAAAAACAAAAAATACAGCTAAAATATGTTTTAATCATGTAATGAAATTCAGTTTTTCTATTTTTGAATACTGTATAATTTTGTCAATAAATATTTATGTAGAATTTTCTACGTTGAGGTATTAGACTAAACACTGTAGGGAAAATAAAAATGAGTAAGGCATGGTTCTTTGAAGAAATTGGCCGGTGGATAAACACAGCATTTCCAGTAAAGGTAAATGACTCCCCTTGCAATTGTCATATAAAAGGGGAAATATATAGAGAAATGGTGCTGTAGGTCAACACTCATTCTCTATTGTCTCTCATGTATTTTTTAGAAAGACAGAACTCGAGAATTTATTTCAAAGGACCAATAGTGTAGAGTCATCTACATAAAAGCCGCAGCTAAGAGTGGCCTCTTCCTGTGACAGGCACACAGGGACAGACCCCGCATGCCACCCAGCTCTGAGTGTCCTTCTGCGGGGGACTTGGTAAACTGGACCCTCTAGGGCCAGTTTACTTAACGTGACAGCTGAAATCTTTTATTCCTGGCATCTATTTGTTTTAATTCACCTTGGAACTTACACCTGGTTATTATTGAAGAGGCAGAGCATCCTTGATAGCTCCATGCTTAACTCTTAAGCAAACAGCATCTGAATTTAAACAGTATGATAATTTGGTAAATGCTTTGATTTTATATCTATGCATACATATTTTATATAAATATGTATGCACATGTATACATCTGTGCACACATACATGCACATACACACGTGCTCTTGGGCTTAATATAAAACTTTAATTTGAAACAATTTGAAATGTTACAATGCATCGTGTTACATATTATTGTCACCATTGTTAACTTGAGAAAACTAAAGCCCAGAGGGGTTACATCACCTTCTCCAAGGTGCTTCAGCCTTCTGGTGGAAGACCCAGGATTTGAATCCAGAATGACTGACTCAAAAGTCCAGCCTCTCAACCGCTACACCACAGAACAGAACGAGGATCATAGAAATAATAAGATTAACATCTGGATCTCTGATATGTGCAACTTGGGAATAAAGGCACTTTCTCTGTTAACTAACTAAATAAATATTTATTTAACTAAATAAATGAATGAATGGGTCGAGAGTGGAAGATAAAAGAGATGACTTGAATTCAGGTTGACTCACAACAATTGTCAGATTTTGGGTCTAAGTATGACATGGGGACATAAGACACAGAAGACAGGTTGTTTCCAGACACGGACAGGTATGAACAGAGACACCGTAGTCGGGCTTGTCTTCTGGAAGTGTGGTGCTGCGCATGACGCTGGGTACATTCCCCCTCAGTGCAGCCTCGCTGACTCCAGACTTCGCCTCTCAGATGGAGTCCTAGATCTTCCCTGGGTCACACCTGTTTACTTCTCCTGCCTCAGTTCTCTTGAATGCACCATTTATGACTATGATCCAGCTCCAACTTCATTTGATTTCACCTGAGGATATGCCATACATGTCAGGTCACCTTCTTGAGAGTGCCTCTCCTGAACTTCTGAGGCCAGGCCAGGTGGGAATTCATCACAACTCCTCAGCACCCTCTGCTCATATCTGTCCCATCACCTGCCGTGGACAGAGGATGAAGGCTCTGGTCTAATTGCCAGTACATCCCTGCCACACATCACAGGGTCTGCACAACACACGCTTGATGGAGTTCAAGACAGGCCACCCTCAGATATGCCCTTTGGCATATTTGTTGCTGTTCAGTTTCTAAGTCATGTCCAAATCTTTGTGACCCCATGGACTGCAGCACACCAGGCTCCCCTGTCCTTCACTACCTCCCAGAGTTGCTCAAACTCATGTCCACTGGGTCAGTGATGCCATCCAACCATCTCAGCCTCTGTCCCTCCTTATCCTCCTGCCCTCAATCTTTCCCAGCATCAAGGTCTTTTCCAATGAGTCAGCTGTTCACACCAGATGGCCTGGTATTGCAACTTCAGCTTCAGCATCAGTCCTTCCAAAGAATATACAGGGTTGATTTCTTTTAGGAGTGACTGGTTTGATCTCCTTGCTATCTAGTGCTCTCAAGAGTCTCTTCTAGCCCCACGATTTGAAAGCATCCGTTCTTTGGTGCTCAGGCTTCTGTATGGTCTAACTCTTATGACCATACATGACTCCTGGAAAAGCCTGACTCCTCCCTAGCCTTGACTAGATGGACCTTTGTTGACAATGTCTCTGCTTTTTAATATGCTATCTCAGTTGGTCATAACTTTCCTTCCAAGGAGCAAGCATCTTTTACTTTCATGGCTGCAATCACCATCTGCAGTGATTTTGGAGTCCAAAAAATAGTCTCTCACTGTTTTCACTGTTTCCCCATCTATTTTCCATGAAGCAATGGGACCTGATTCCATGATCTTCGTTTTCTGAATGTTGAGTTTTCAGTCAACTTTTTCACTCTCCTCTTTCACTTTCATCAAGAGGCTCTTTAGTTCTTCGCTTTCTGCCATAAGGGTGGTGTCATCTTCGTATCTGAGGTTATTGATATTCCTTCTGGCAATCTTGATTCCAGCTTGTGCTACATCCAGCTTGGCATTTTGCATGATATGCTCTACATATAAGTCAAATAAGCAGGGTGACAATATACAACCTTGACGCACTCTTTTCCCAATTTGGAACCAGTTTGTTATTTTATGTCCAGTTCTCACTGTCGCTTCTTTACCTGCATACAGATTTCTCAGGAGGCAGGTCAGATGGTCTGGTATTCCCATCTCTTTCAGAATTTTCCACAGTCTGTTGTGAAGGCTTTGGCATAGTCAATAAAGCAGAAATAGATGTTTTTCTGGAACTCTTGCTTTTTCCATGATCCAATAGATGTTGGCAGTTTGATCTCTGGTTCCTCTGCCTTTTCTAAATCCAGCTTGAATATCAGGAAGTTCATGGCAGGTACTGTTGAAGCCTGGCTTGGAGAATTTTGAGCATTACTTTGCTAGTGTGCAAGATGAGTGAAATTGTGGGATAGAGTGAGCATTCTTTGGCATTGCTTTTCTTTGGGATTGGAATGAAAACCGACATTTTCCAGTCCTGTGGCCACTGCTCAGTTTTCCAAATTTGCTGGCATATTGAGTGCAGCACTTTAACAGCATCATCTTTTAGAATTTGAAATAGCTCCCCTGGAATTCTACCACCTCCACTAGCTTTGTTCATAATGATGCTTCCTAAAGCCCACTTGATTTCTCATTCCAAGATGTCTGGCTCTAGATTAGTGATCACACCATCATGGTTATTTAGGTCATGAAGATCTTTTTGTGTAGTTTTCTGTGTATTCTTCCACCTCTTCCTAATATCTTCTGCTTCTGTTAGGTCCAGACCATTTCTGTCCTTTATTGTGCCCATCTTTGCATAAAATGTTCCCTTGGTATCTCTAATTTTCTTGAAGAGATCTCTAGTCTTTCCCATTCTGTTGTTTTCCTCTATTTCTTTGCATTGATCACTGAGAAAGTCTTTCTTATCTCTCCTTACTATTCTTTGAAACTCTGCATTCAGATGAATATATCTTTCCTTTTCTCTTTTGCCTTTTGCTCCTCTTTTCTCAGCTATTTGTAAGGCCTCTTCAGACATCCATTTTGCCTTTTGCATTTCTTTCTCTTGGGGATGGTCTTGATCACTGTCTTCTGTACAATGTCATGAATCTATGACCATAGTTCTTCAGACACTCAATCAGATCTAATCCCTTGAATCTATTTGTCACTTTCACTGTATAATCATAACGGATTTGATTCAGGTCATACCTGAATGGTCTAGTGGTTTTCCTTACTTTCTTCAATTTAAGTCTGAATTTGGCAATAAGGAGTTTGTGATTCTGAGTCACAGTCAGCTCCTGGTCTTGTTTTTGCTGACTATATAGAGCTTCTCCACCTTTGGCTGCAAAGAATACTATCAATCTGATTTTGGTATTGACCATCTGGTGATGCCCATGTGTAGAATCTTCTCTTGAGTTGTTGGAAGAGGGTGTTTGCTGTGACCAGTGCATTCTCCCAGCAAAACTCTGTTAGCCTTTGCCTCAATTCATTTTGTACTCCAAGGCCAAATTTGCCTATTATTCCAGGTTTGACTTTTTACTTTTTCATTCCAGTCCTCTCTAATGAAAAGGACATCTTTTTGAGGTATTAGTTCTAGAAGGTCTTGGAGGTCTTCGTAGAACTGTTCAACTTCAGCTTCTTTAGCATTACTGGTTGAGGCATAGACTTAGATCACTGTGATACTGAATTGTTTGTCTTGGAAATGAACAGAGATCATTCCGTCATTTTTGAGATTGCACTCTGAGTACTGCGTTTCAGACTCTTTTGTTGACCATGATGGCTACTCCATTTCTTCTAAGGGATTCTTCCCCACAGTAGTAGATATAATGGTCATCTGAGTTAAATTCACCCATTCCAGTCCATTTACGTTCACTGATTCCTAAAATGTTGATGTTCACTCTTGCCATCTCCTGTTTGGCCACTTCCAATTTACCTTGATTCATGGACCTAACATCCAGGTTTCTATGCAATATTGTTCTTTACAGCATCAAACTTAACTTCCAACACCAGTCACATCAACAACTGGGTGTTGCTTTTACTTTGACTGCATCTCTTCATGCTTTCTGGAGTTATTCCTCTACTCATCTCCAGTAGTATATTGGGCACCTACCGACCTGGGGAGTTCATCTTTCAGTGTCCTATCTTTTTGCCTTTTCATGCTATTCATGGGGTTCTCAAGGCAAGAATACTGAAGTGGTTTGCTATTCCCTTCTCTAGTGGGCCACATTTTGTCAGAACTCTCCACCATGACCAGTCTGTCTTGGGTGGCCCTACATGGCATGGCTCATAGTTTCATTGAGTTAGACAAGGCGGTGGCCCATGTGATCAGTTTGATTAGTTTTCTGTGATTGTGGTTTTCATTCTCTGTTCCCTTTGCAGGATAAGGATAAGAGGCTTATGGAAGCTTCCTGATGGGAGAAAGGAAGCTAAATGTGGGGGAAACTGGGTCTTATTCTGGTGGGCAGTGCCATGCTCAGTAAATCTTTAATCAAATTTTCTGTTAATGGGTGGGGCTGTGTTCCCTCCCTGTTGTTTAACCTGAGACAAAAGTTTCAGTTCAGTTCAGTTGCTCAGTTGTGCCCAACTCTTTGTGACCCCATGGACTGCAGCACGCAAGACTTCCCTATCCATCACCAACTCTCAGAACTTGCTCAAACTCATGTCTATCAAGTCGGTGATGCCATCCAACCATCGCATCCTCTGTCATCCCCTTCTCCTGCTTTCAGCCTTTCCCAGCATCAGGGTCTTTTCTAATGAGTCAGTTTTTCCCATTAAGTTGCCAAAGTATTGGAATTTCAGCTTCAGCATCGGTCCTTCCAATGAATATTCAGAACTGATTTATTTTAGGATTGGCTGGTTTGATCTCCTTGAGAGCAGACTATGGTGGAGGTAATGAAGATAATGGCAACCTTCTTCAAAAGGTCCCAGGCACTCACTGCTTCACTCCCTGCCCCCAATCCTGCAGCAGGCCACCACTGACCCATGCCTCTGCTGGAGACTCCTGGACACTCATGGGCAAGTATAAGTCAGTCGCTTGTGGGGTCACTGTTCCTTTCTCCTGGGTCCTGGTGCACACAAGGTTTTGTTTGTGCCCTCCAAAAGTCTGTTTCCCCAGTCCTGTGTAAGTTGAGGTGGCTCTATGGCGGGGTTAATGGCTACCCCTCCAAAAGGGCTTATGCCACCCCCAGGTCTGCTGCACCCAGAGCCTCTGCCCCTCCAGCAGGCCACTGCTGACTGCTACTGCAGGTACCTCTGCAGGAGACATTCAAACACTCAAAGGCAGGTCTGGCCTCATCTCTGCAGGGTCTCCTGGTAGCACAAGGTTTTGTTTGAGCCCTCTGAGCGTCTCTGGTGGGTATGGGGTTTAATTCTAAAGGAGATTTCACCACTTCTAGCATCTTGCTGGGGCTTCTCCTTTGCCCTTGGATGTGGGCTATCCTTTTTGGTGGGATCCAACATTCTCCTACTGATAGTTGTTCAGAAGTGAGTTGCAATTTTGGAGTCCTCTCAGGAGAAGATGGCACATGTCTTTCTACTCTGTCTTCTTGATTAGTGGCTCCTATACACTAAACAAATATTTAAATGAAATGAAATTTTAAAAGCCAACTCATTATTTTTTAATAACCAGTTTTGTGTTTTTTTTTAATTTTCTGAGTTTGAGAGTATGATTTCAGGAATCAGCCTATTTGGATTTGTATCCTGTCTTTCACATTAAAAACATGTTACACTGGAGAAGCTATTTAAACTTTTGGGACTTCGCTCTCTTCTGTAAGTGAGGAGCATGTTATAATCTATTTCATGAAGTTGTTGAGCACATCAAAGGAGTTAATGCAAGTTAAGCACTTAGCAAGAATGCCTTATACAGAATAAATTCAAATGTGGCTCTTATTTTGGGAATAAACTTTAGAGAACGAGATAACTGACTTCTTCAGTTTGTAAATAACTTTTGCATAATGCCACAGTTATAAATATGTTCTTCTTCATAAACCACAACTGCCATTCAAACAAGGTTGTTGAATGAATTAGAACTTAAGAGAATGTGTTTGCAGACTGTTTTGCAATGTAATTCCAAATCAGTTAAAAAAATTTTTCTCCAAAATTGGATGTATGCATCTTTTTTAACTCACAATTCTTTATAGCGAAAAATAGCACAGAAAACTTTGCAAAGCTTTTTAAAGTGCAGCAATTTGCTGTTTAAAATTAAACCAGTAGAAACTAAATTAAATCAGTCTTGGTGGTGAGAGTTGAAAAAAGGCAACTAGTTTAATGAGTGTGTAAGTTTCAACTGTCCCAAAGAGTCACCCCCAAACTTGGACCACATCTGGTCTGGCCCAGATACAGACATGTGTAAGTAAGTAAATATTTCAGTACACAGGTACAGACATTAATGATTCATTTAACAAAATCAGGAGATTCTGAAGACAGCAGACTGCTTTAGGAATAACCCTGGATGCTTCAGTTGTTGGAGAGAATTAACATTCCTTGGTGGGAACACAAGTTCCTAGTGGGGAGGCTGGACTACTGTACCTCATGCATTTTTCCATGAATTGATCAAAACTCTGCAACTGTGGAACATCAGTGTCCCAATGTATTGAAAATACATTGCTGCATTCAATGTATTAAATAATGACAGGCCTTAAAAATTGACAAAATCATATAACACTGTACTTTTATTTTTCACACTTGTTTCTTACATTTTAGCACCTTTCATTTGCTTACACAGGGAAAAGTACAAATAATAATTTAAAGAAAAATAAAGATGACAATTTGGGGGAATTGATAACAAATTTCAGAGAAGGCAATGGCACCCCACTCCAGTACTCTTGCCTGGAAAATCTCATGGACAGAGGAGCCTGGTGGGCTGCAGTCCATGGAGTCGCTAAGAGTTGGATACGACTGAGCTACTTTCACTTTTCACTTTCATGCAGTGGAGAAGGAAATGGCAACCCACTCCAGTGTTCTTGCCTGGAGAATCCCAGGGATGGGGGAGTCTGGTGGGCTGCCCCGTCTATGGGGTCACACAGAGTCGGACATGACTGAAGCAACTTAGCAGCAGCAGCAGCAGATTACAAGTTTATCTAATGCTGTGGATTTATATTGTTTATATATGACATAAAAATAAAACATATGAAGGTCTTATGAGATAATTAAGTATATAAGCATTTCATATCTTTAGATGATATTTCATTTGAATTAGTGAGAAATACTGAGCTTCCCCAAAATTATTTTGAAATGAAGGTTCACAGGAGGAAACCACTGATGTTTCTTCATATCGTTAATGACATTTCATTTTCTTTTCTTTATAATTGTATTAGTTATCTACTGCAGTGCAACAAGTTACTGCAAACAACATAGCTTAAAAGAACACAAGTGCATTCTCGTGGATGGAATTGTCAATATACAACACATCACAAATTCTATCCTTTTTCTACAAGTATAGCTCATTAAAAATTACAAAGTAAAATAATTACTACTAATTTTGGAGGAAGTTTTAAAAACTAATAAAAGCTCTTTATATTTAAACTAGAAAATAAGGTAACAAGAAGAAAACACTACAAAGTGTTCATAATCCTCATAGCCTTATGAGTTGAATGTCTTCAACTCATAAATTTTAAATTCTGATATACACACTTTGATGCATAATGTTGTCATTACTATTTCTTAAACACTGTATTCCACTTAACTTTCATTATCTGCTTGACAAAATATTTGCTCAAATGATTTCATAATTTCTAAATAACAATTTTAGTTTAAATGTAATCATTTAATTTTGGATTAGTTGAATTGAAGAGTATTAGCCATGTGAAGTTTGTTCTAAACAATTTTAGTGTTTCTTGTGATGTAGCATATAATTAACTTTTTAAAATCCTCCATGAATATTTGTAGGTGAAGTGAATTTTAGTTTATAAGGTGCACAATTGGATACATCTCTCATAAACTGATCTCATTAATAATGCTCAGATACATTTCTATTAAAGCGAGCTGAGTGGATGTTATTTCAAAGGTCAGAGTTTCTAATCATATCACATGTAGATTATTAAATGAAACTAGGCTCTCTCATCTCAGTTAATGATTTTCTTCCTCACATTTGGCTTTCTTTAATGTTGTTACAGCCGCTCATGTTTCTATCTCTTTGGAAATCCGCCTTACTTTTGCTTACATGTTTATATTTGAATTCTCACTATTTAGCTTATGTACATCTCCTGCAACGGTGTAGAGCTGAAATTTGCTTATAGATAAAACTAGGAGTTTTCTGTTTTTAACAATTCCCTTAACACATTGAAACTTCAGCTCTACCTGGGTCTTACTAGCTTTCTTTAACTTAATTTTTGGTTCATTGATTAACCAAAAATCTTTAGTTTCTTTCGTGTCAGTCATTCTCCTTGGGATCTGCACGCCATATATCCTGGTTTTACAGGTAAGTACTTTTATATTTAATGAGAGAATATTCGAAGCAAAATCTCACTAACTTGCAACATCAACACTTAATAATTCTAAATAATACTAACAGGATCAAAACAAATATGGGGGATTAAGAGACAATTCCTAATTTAAACAGTTTAATGAAACACTGCTTTGGTTTGATATAGGATGTTTTCCCCTGATATGTCATGGATTATAATAAACTCTATATTTGGAAGAGAACTTAATATCCTCAGAACTTAGGGAGGCTATTTTCAAGCGAATCTTTTATGCTATTTTAAAAGCGGATGTTATCAGCAGAGGCTGATTCATTAACTATGTCACCTTTTGAACACATCGTGTTTTGCATCTTTCAGGGCTGTCTCATGCCCTCTGTCCTGCTGTGACGTCTGTTCTCACCTTGATTTCAACGACTTGTTCATGGAAGATATTTGTACCGGCAGATCCAAGGAGAGTAGGACATGTCCTTACAGTGTTCTGTTAAAAATAGCAACAGCTTTCAAAGACAAACCTGGGAACACTCTTGTAATTAAATTGGTTCATTAAAAGCTTTACAAGAATTGCTGAAATCTTACTTCTTAACTTTGAAGGCTTTTATAAGTTGAACATGAAACAGCCATAACATCATGAAATATTATGCTAATAATATTAGCCTCTTATGGAAAAAAATTAAACTTTCAGTAGTTTCCAAACATAAGCACAATTTATTTGAACCAAAGTCATGAGTAAACATAAATATATTTACATTTGTGCATAAAATAGACTGTATTTAAAATTACTGGATGTTTTAAAGACAGAACTGAATGCAAAGTACAGGGCTCAAAATTCTAAGACCAGATGGTTCTATATATCCTAGCAGAAAATATACATCTGCTGGGTCTTTGTGAATCTGTTTCATTTGAAGAAGGTTTTATTTCATCAAATAGCACACTGTTTCAATACATCACTGGTCTCTCTTAGAAATGTACCAGTTGTATTAGGTGCTATTGTTTGTTTCTAGAATGAGTGGAGAGAAAATTATGTTTGACACTCAAGGAACTGTTTTATGTTCTATCTAAAATCAATTTTATCAGTAGAGTTTGATTTATTTGATGTATGGCACAAACAAATGTGCCAATTATAGAGTTTGCTGAAATTAACAGGCAGGTAAGAAGGACTTTCGAATACTATTTAATTGCATCTGTAATCTTACAGTATTATGTAAAGATCCTTCTCTATTGATTAGATGATACTGAAAATTACTTTAAATTGATGATAAAATGTCAAGTGTTGCATTTACAGTCTGTTAGCACAGGACTCCAAGTAGGAAGGTCAGGCAGATGAGGAAGAGTTCCCATAGTTACCACAGTAAGAGAGACATGCAATAAAACCACAGAAAGCAGAGAGAAGTTAAGCTCTGAGATTCAGAGCACGATAAGCAGAAACAAAACCAAAAACTGGACTTAGACTTGGGAGGTCTGAGTTTCTTCCCTGGTTCTCCTGAGTCAGCTGAGGGCAGGTCACTGAGATCTTTCCAGCTTCAGCTTCTTCCTCTTAAAATGAGTGTTTTGTTTCATTTTTAGTCAAATGATCTCTCAGGTCATCTCTAGCTCTGAAAACCTGTAAGCAAGAGAGCTAAAGGAGGAAAAGAACCTAGAAACATAATGTGAAGTGCTTTACAGCTTATAAATGAAGTGATGCAAGATATTAAATTACAATGAACATTTGAAAGATTTGGTATTATCTTTTATGCCAGTAAAATAAGATTTGTAGCTTTCTTATTATTTTCTTTGATTCTGTCATTTGCTAATCTTGATTGCTATAACCTTTTGATAATTAGGTTTGCATATTTCTTGTGAGGATCTCATGTTTCCTTTACTTTAAAAGTCAATCGAATCAGTCATTACTTTGAATGCTTGTAACTTATACCTTCAACAGCCCAGGCTCTGCACGGGACACCTCCTTCTTCCTCATGCTTTGCTCCATGTTTTCAGTGAGAACCTGCTGATTCTCAGCACATATGTATGGCAATACTACCACATGAATGATGTACAATTTACTATGGCATTACTACTACTAGAATTACTACTTTTTTGCTGGCCAAAATAAAAGTAACTCCAAGTCAAGCAATCAACTCATCTATAATTATCCCTGCAAGCTGGTTTAATGTTTAAATAGGCTTGAGTCACTTGGTTGGTTGTTTTGATATAATATAGACTCTTGTCGATTGAACAGCTGGGTGCACAACAAAGAAACTCAACAAGAAGCATCTAGAACTGGTCCTTGAAGGCGTCATCCTAGTAGAAGCACCCAGCTTATCTTTAGATAAATATAATTACATTAGGTCACACACACTTGGGGGCTTCCCAGGTGGCTCAGTGGTAAAGAATCCACCTGCCAATTCAGGAGACGTAGGTTCAGTCCCTGGGTCAGGAATATCCCCTGAAGGAGGAAATGGCAATCCACTCCAGTGTTCTTGTCTGGGAAATCCCAAGAACAGAGGAGCCTGGTGGGCTGCAGTCCATGGAATTATAAAATAATCAGACACAACTGAGCACACAGGCATGGACAGCCACGTGGTTGCAGCTTGTGCAGAGAGGGGACAGTGGACAGTTTTAAAGTGATGTGTCAAAATACAGAAGCCCAGCAGAGAGGTAAACCCACAAGGCAAAAGCAAGAAGGTGTCAATGCCAGAATAGAACATACAGGATGCCTAAGAAAGATGGGTCCCCTGAATCTGGGGAGCTGACAGAGTGACTTTTGCTTTTAAAACTGAGGGCCTGGGGACCCACCTTTGGTTAGGAAGAGAATCCAGCTGGCCGGACAATCAGCCCACTGTCTACAACATGCTTTGCTAACTGAGCTCACTTCTGGATAGCACACTTCAATAAAGATTTGGATAAATTACGACGTGTTGAGAGACTAACCAATGCACAGAATCAGAACTGTGAAGCAAGTCCAAACTGGGAACCCCAAAAATGAATGTCTACTTAGTGAACATGGAGACTTAGTGGAGAGAAGACAGCCGTCTTCTGAGAACGGGGTCACGTGCCATGTTTCTCCACAAGGAAGCAGCAGGATCAGATAGAAGCCCATCATGGTAACTGTGGCCTCAGTGCAATATTAAAAATAAATCAAAACTATCTGTTTTTAAAGGAAATAGACTCTGAGGAAAAACAGGCTCTGAGCCCATGGATTAGCATCTTCACAGATACCAGACAGAAGGGAGGACAGGTCAGCCCATGGTCAGTGTGCTTGCTTTTTCCAGGGGTAATTCCTGAGGTTCTGTATAAGAGCAACTTTAATCTTAAAACTTAAAAAATAATGTGTTTTACAACTCAATTCTAGGTCCTACCTTCTCTTCAGAGCAAAACTGGCTTTCTCATCACTTGCTTCAGCATATTTTTAGCCAAGACCCCAGTGTGCAGGAAATGATTAAACAAGAACCTCTGTGACCTTCAACAGCCAACCCGCTGCTTCAGGCTGTCACGCAGGACAGCTCCAGTCCTCATGTTTTCCCCAAGGACCTTCTTCAGAACACAGCTCATCCAAAGGCAAGAAGGAAGGTCCTTGGCTGACAAACAGATGGCTCATCACAGGACCCCGAGATCTGCAGAAGTGGACGTGACCTCAAGGTTCCAGTATCTGGAGGAGGGTCCTGCCCCAGCTCCCAGCCCC
This sequence comes from Nanger dama, assembly GCA_917880005.1. Taxonomy (NCBI): domain Eukaryota; kingdom Metazoa; phylum Chordata; class Mammalia; order Artiodactyla; family Bovidae; genus Nanger; species Nanger dama. Next base: position 5,864,535 of record CAKJTW010000075.1, read on the forward strand.
AAAGGACCTGGAGGCTAGATGTGCCCGTGTAGACGGAATGGGCTGTGCTGGACCCTGGGGACAGAACCTCAGAGCACCCTCCCAGCCTGGCCAGGAGCTCCGGGCAGCTTAGCTCTTCCAGGATCCAAGGTCAGATGTCTGCTTCTCAGAAGGTGAAGAACCTGGTAGATGAGCTGCCTTCCTGCCCAAGCCTGGGAGAATAACTGCCATAAAGAATTTGAAAAACCTATATAAGCAGGAAAAAATGGTATCTAAACTTTCAACTGAGCTATAAGAAGGTAAAAATCAATGGAAAAAGAAAGACCACAATCAGGAATCCTATACAAAGTGAGACAGCCTTCACTTTTCAGAGAGAAAATATATTTTAGGATAAAACAAAACTCAAAACACTTTACACAAGTATCCGAAGTAAAACAGAGCATTACTTGATTTTTTTAAAAAGCACTAAATAATAAAATAGAAAAGACCACTTCAAGAAAAGGCCGAAGAAAAGGAAAACTGAGAAGAAGTAAACGTTAAGGCTTGGTGGTACAGTGGTTAAGACTCTGCGCATCCAATAGGGTGGGCGAGGGTTCCATTCCTGTCTGGGGAGATATAAACCCACATGCCATGTAGTTTAACCAAAAAAGAAAGAAGTAACCATATGTATCTTCCACTTGCCACAGTATAGATATATACATTTATCATTATTGTGTCAAGGTACATAACATATGTGCATATAATTAGATAAAGAAATAAGATCAACCTCTTACGAAAGTGCTAAATAGCAGTAAATGAAGAAAGTAAGGGAAGACATTCCCATACTAATAAAATCCTCTCTCACCTTAGGACCTGAGAACCTGGCCATGTAAAAGGAGAAAGGATCTCATGGTCAAAATGCAGCAACTGTACATGTGAAAGAGAAGGAGAGCAACAGGAGAAACCTACATAAATATAAACAGATACAGGTACAAAAAGGCAAGCATGTAACTATGAGGTAAGATGATAAAATCATTTCCATCCAGTAACAAGCCCGGGCAAATCACTGCCCGCTCTGTCGGAACGCAGACCTGGCCTGGCTCATACGGACTGAACACAAGTGCCCAGTCCCAGAGAGGCATCCCTAAAGCAAGCAGCCAGGCAAACTGTTGCAAACTAAAGGCAAACAGGAAATCATCAACTGTGTGTTCACGGCATTGTTGGAAAAACCACACAGCTATATCATCCATCGTCAGTGGAGAAATGGGTACTCTTGTAGTTATCCCTGGAACTATAATGTTTACTATTTTACAAATAAATCAGATAACTTTTTAAAGTATATCATATATTATATATGTATAAAATATTATATTAATGCCTATATATGGAATTTAGAAAGATGGTAATGATGACCCTACATGCAAGACAGCAAAAGAAACCCAGATGTAAATAACAGTCTTTTGGACTCTGTGGGAAAAGGCGAGGGTGGGATGATTTGAGAGAATAGCACTGAAACATGTATATTATCATATGTGAAATAGATTGCAAGTCCAGGTTCTATGCATGAGACAGGGTGCTGAGGGCTGATGCACTGGGATGACCTTGAGGGATGGGATGGGGAGGGAAGTGAAAGAGGGTTAAAATTTTTTTTTTAAGAGTCAAAAAAAAAGAAAGTATAAACTTATATTCTTGAATCCACTTTACTTTTAGAATTTTAGAATAATCCAGCCAATGGAAAGATAAGCATTGATACACAAAGTATGGTCACATAAATTTTGGTATATTCAATATACCCATTAAACACTAAACTATATATATATATAAATTTATTATATATAATTTACATATATATAAGTTTGTAGCTCAGTTGGTAAAGAATTTGCCTGCCGTGCAGAAGACCTGGGTTCAATCCCTGGGTTGGGAAGATCCCCTGGAGAAGGAAATGGCAACCCACTCCAGTATCCTTGCCTGGAAAATCTCATGGACAGAGGAGCCTGGTGGGCTGCAGTCCATGGGGTCGCAAAGAGTCAGGCACGACTGAGTGACGAACACTTACTTACTTGAATATATAAATGGGATGACTTAGAGAAATATATACCAGACAAGAAGCAAATGAATGACATAATAGCAAAAGAAGAAAAATCAGCTTGCTCTTTTAGAATTGTCTGCAGTGTCAGTGAAAAGAAATTTCAGATTTATAGATTTAAAAAGGTAGAAAGAAATCTTTCTGGCATATAATAAATTAAACAAAATCCAATTCCTTAACACCCTAGGGTCCTCCAGCCCCGCCACCCACACAAACCCCCTTGTAGCTCTCTGAGTGACATATTTATGATTCCATGTCCATCCTTTGTCTTATGATTTTTACCTAAAGAATAATAAAGTCTAGTTACCCAAACCCTATTGCATTATTATTTTCTACTGCTTGGATACATTAGTTTTTTTTGTTTCTGTTTTTTTTACTTTACAATATTGTATTGGTTTTGCCATACATCAACATGAATCTGCCATGGGTGTACACGTGTTCCCAATCCTGAATGCCCCCAACCATACATCCCTCTGTGTCATCCCAGTGCACCAGCCCCAAACATCCTGTATCCTGCATTGAACCTAGACCGGCAATTCATTTCTTGTATGATATTATACATGTTTCAATGCCGTTCTCCCAAATCATCCCACCCTCTCCCTCTCCCACAGAGTCCAAAAGACTGTTCTATACATCTGCATCTCTTTTGCTGTCTCACATACAGGGTTATCATTACCATCTTTCTAAATGCCATATATATGCGTTAGTATACTGTACTGGTGGCTTACTTCACTCTGTATAATTGGCTCCAGTTTCATCCACCTTATTAGAACTGATTCAAATCATTCTTTTTAATGGCTGAGTAATACTCCATTGTGTATATGTACCACAGCTTTCTTATCCATTCGTCTGCTAATGGACATCTAGGTTGCTTCCACGTCCTGGCTATTACAAACAGTGCTACAATGAACATTGGGGTACACATGTCTGTTTCAATTCTGGTTTCCTCGGTGTGTATGCCCAGGAGTGGGATTGCTGAGTCATAAGGCAGTTCTATTTCCAGTTTTTTAAGGAATCTCCACACCATTCTCCATAGTGGCTATACTAGTTTGCAGTCTTAATTGCAATGTATTTATGCATTTAGAATAGGAACATTTTTCCCAGGATTTGTTGTTGTTGTTATATTTGTAATTAAATTCAAATTTGAAAGTCGCCAGTAATCAGTACTGGGTCTCTCAGGTGGCACTAGTGGTAAAGAACACACCTGCCAATGCAGGAGACCTAAGAGATGCAGGTTCAGGAAGATCCCCTGGGTCAGGAAGATCCCCTGGAGGAAGAAACAGCATCCAACTTCAGTATTCTTGCCTGGAGAATCCTCTGGACAGAGGAGCCTGGCGGGCTACAGTCCACAGGATTGCAAAAGAGTTGGACATGACTGAAGCAACTTAGCATGCATGTAATGATCAGTATTAACCAGTAGGCTATTATTCATGGAAACAGAACTGAAGAAATAGTCTTGAAAAATGCTTCTTTAAACGTAGCATATACAATTGAGAACCAGTTTAATAATACCTTTCCTTTTAATGAGGATAAATCAGTAAGGCTGCCTGGAGAGGCATGCAGATCCCAAACAGAGTCCACATTTTTATCTAGGGTAAAGGCAGTTAAAACAGCTAAGTCACTTAAACACCATTCCTGCACTAGTTTTCATCTGAGAATCATATGATCAGAGGAAAATGAAGAATCCTTTAGCAAGGACGCGAACAAGACTGAACCCAGCAATCTGATTCGTGAAAGTAGCAATTTTTGGTCCTTTCTACAGTCCTTTGTAGGAAGAAAGTCACCACTTCAGGTCTGGGGGTGGACGAAGTGGGACTTAGACAAGGACCTCAGGACCCGTTAATTCAAACCATTAAAATGCAAGCCCTAAGGAAACTACAGAGCAACAGTCTACAAATTATTATAATTTCTCAGCATCCAAATGACTCATCAGCCCCTGACTTACATGTAGCTGTGAATAACACATTGCTGTTCACTGGGAGATGTAACATGCCTGTGCCATAGGAAACTGGTCCACTTTTGAGCTGTCATTAAACACCTTCATTTAAAGTTCCTCATTTTAAAGAATGCCTTATAACTTGTTTCTCTGAAAAAATTCAAGCTTGTTATTCAAAAAGCACAAGAAGAAGCAAACTCGCATCCATTTACAAGGTTCTCATCATGAACATTTTCAGATTCCTTATGTTATGATTGGAACTGCATGTGGCATATTTACATCCTTATGGGATTTTGCTGCTAAAAAGACTTCTGAGCTCATTGTGTAAGGAAGAAGTGATGCTCTGTGACCAAGCAGTTTGAGGATGATGGTGCCATGGAAGAGCACACTGCATTTTCCATTCAGCTCACTAGATGTTTACCACTGGCTGATGAATTCCCAGGTATCTTTGGATCCACTGTCAGAGAAGGGCATTCTTGCTGTTGCTCAGGACAACAAATTCAGATCTTAATAATAAGAGTGTTTCCCATATTCAAGATTCTCTCCTCCCCTTATCTATAAGCCTTCATGTTGGGTTTTCCATAACAAATATTGCTCATAACAACACATCACAGTATCAGCAACGAGAGCCCTCTCCTCTTGGTCCTGAGATGTCAGAGTGTGACAGCACAGCGGAGCCTTGGGACCGGCTGAGAGGGAGGTGCCCTTGTCCCTGTGCCCTGTGTGCCCAGTCTCTGTGCCCTGCACCTGGCCCACAGGAGCCACCAGGGCAACCAACTCCCATGAAGCAGAGAGGAGAGGACTTCTCCCAGCTGCACATCCTCAGGATGTGCATTTAGCATCCAGGGACTTCACTTTCCTTATATTAAAACAAGGATAACAATGTCTACCTTGAAAGACTCATAAAGGTCCTGTAAGGCTGGTGTTACGTATGAATCCTCCATCAGGACTGGAGGCACCAGCTTCTAGAAACAGTCCGGGTGGAGTGGACACAGTAGGACCCTAGGCTCCAAGTCCTGGCCTTGAGCCCCTGCTCCCACCCAGGACACCGCAGACCTCGTGTGGCCCCCACTTTGCTGTGCACGTGACTTCCTTCCACCCAGTGGGCACACGACTGGTCTGAAGAGGAAGCCCTCCACCTTGCTCTGTGGTTTGCCTCGCTGCTTTCATGTTTTGGAGACTTGGAGGTTTTGCAGTATCCCTGGCCACAATCACTGAGGTGAGGACAGGTACAGCATCCTCCCATGGGGCTGAATCACTGTCTGTAGAACACCGCCACAAAGGAGAGGAAGGCCGGGGCCCAGGGGTCACTGTGGCTCTGCGAGACTGTTTCTTGTATTTCCAGTGCTTGCATCCGCGCTCTGCATGTGGCAGCTGACAGTCTCCTCCCTCCCCTGAGAATGCCCAGCACTGCTTCCGTGAGGGGCTTATGATTTCATTCTCAGAGAACATGGGAGCTGCCCAAGAACACGGGAGCTGCCAGAGTCCAAGCCTCCACGGATGACAGGCACATGGCCATGGTGGGGCCACAAGCATAGGTAGGTGCCCACGTGGGAAAGCCCCAGCACGTTCCACTAAGGGCCATCCAGCCCTTAGTTCATTTCCAGGCATCAGCAGATGAGCCATCTCTTCCTGGTTCCAGGTCACCACTCACTCCATGCTATTTGATTTTTTTAAATTTATTTTTAATTGGAGGATAATTGCTTTCCAGTATTGTGTTGGTTTCTGCCATACCTCAGCATGAGGCAGCCGTAGGTATACATATGTCCCCTCCCTCCGGAACCCCCTCCCACCCTATTCCACCCATCTAGGTTGTCACAGAGCACAGGGTCTATGCTCCCTGCATCATACAGCAAATTCCCTCCAACTACCCATTTTACACAGGTTAGTGTATATGTTTCAGTGCTACTCTATTAGTCCCACTCTCTCTTTCTTCTGAGCCATATTCTCCCCATTTATTGAAGGATAATAGAATCCACATCTCAAAAGATACTGTGAGGACAAAATAGGTGTCTACGAAGCAACTTGGAAGGCTTGCAAAAGGTGATACGGTAGGTATCACAAACCACATTATATCACTAGACAAGGTCTTTGACTAATGCTAACAGGACTCCCTTCCCCAAATTTCCAATGAACATGGCTAGACAGCTTACGTAGCATGGATAGTCTAAATCAGCTGGATTCTTGGGATGTTTTCTCTCTCGCTGACCCCCAGGAAGATTTACTCAGTACCAATAAATGGTGTTTGGTCCTTGGTGGAGGCATGGGAGATGCAGTGAGTATAGGAGACCAGATCCACCATTGGGTCCGTCTGCCCCTACTAGGGTGGTATGAGTGGAGGCAGCTGGGGGAGAGCTGCTCTGGCCTCCCTAGGGTCCCCTCCATCAGCATCATGCCTTCTCAAGGGAGAAGAAAGTGCTTGTGTTTCTTTGTGTACTTTTGTGCACAGAGCATGATCTTTGACCCTGGCAATAAAGAAATGCATGTACCTAAATCCACACCAAGCAATGATGTGAACACTGACCTCCACAGCTGTCTGCCACACTTGCACATGGGCCTTGAGAATCTCAGGGCAGCTCACATCGTCATGATTGACAGGCACACTGCCTTCACGCACACAGCAGCCTGGGCCTGCTGAATGCCATCACCAGTCACAGCTGGGGGACCCGTGCAGGGCTGACCACTCCAGGGCTTTCATACCAGAACCTGCTGGAGAAAAAGAAAGGTGCGTGCGACAGTAGGGCCTTGGCTGAGTGACAGTGACATGCCCTCAACAGTGAAGCCAGGTCAGCCAAAGCGATGTGGTTGGAAGACGGACGCTCACTCTCCAACTGGGAAGCTCTGAATAGTCAGCAACGGTTACCAAGTTCTTAAATCCCAGACTTTTGAACAATTGCTTTCTATTTAAGTTTTACAAAATGGTTCAAAGTTCTGTCAAGATTAAAGAAAAAAAACCACACACATCTTTTCATCTAAAACTACATGAACTGGCCTTAGAAATTGCCTAAGTGATTTAATATTGACATGTTAACTTATAAAGGATCTATTGCTCTTAATTGACATACACTAGTTGATTATATCTCTTGACTCATTGAAACAAATGCATACATTTTTAAATGAAAGGATACAGTTTAAGAACACTATTAAAGTGACCCTTGTTGTTTATTCCTTCAAGAAATAATTGAGTACCACACACCGAGCGCTTTCACCTGCTGGGTCCGCCAGAGCAGACTGAAATGCGACACAGAAGAACTGGTGCCACCGATGTGGTCTTGAGAGCTGCGGTGGTGTCCCGTCCCCCCGACCTCTCCGCAGATTCACATGTGGAAGAGCTAATCCCCTGCTCTTCAGAATAGACTGCATTTGTAGATACAGACTTTATCTGTATTTTTTACTAACCATTAGTAAAAATAAGGCCATTAGGATGGACCCTAATCTAATATGACTAGTGTTCTGAAAGGAAGTGTGGACACGGGCTAGAGGGAAGATCACGTGAGGACACAGGGAACAGATGGCCATCCACAAGGTGAAGTGGGATCCCTTAGCAGGAACAAACTCTCCCAACACCTTGGTCTCGGACTTCAGACTCCAGAATTGTGGGAGAGTAAGTTGATGCAGTTTTCATTCCAATCCAAAAGAAAGGCAATGCCAAAGAATGCTCAAACTATCGCACAATTAATTGCACTCATCTCACATGCTAGTAAAGTAATGCTCAAAATTCTCCAAGCCAGGCTTCAGCAATACGTGAACCGTGAGCTCCCTTATGTTCAAGCTGGTTTTAGAAAAGGCAGAGGAACCAGAGATCAAATGGCCAACATCCGCTGGATCATGGAAAAAGCAAGAGAGTTCCAGAAAAACATCTATTTCTGCTTTATTGACTATGCCAAAGCCTTTGACTGTGTGGATCACAATAAACTGTAGAAAATTCTGAAAGAGATGGGAATACCAGACCACCTGACCTGCCTCTTGAGAAATCTGTATGCAAGTCAGGAAGCAACAGTTAGAACTAGACATGGAACAACAGTCTGGTTCCAAATAGGAAAAGGAGTATGTCAAGGCTGTATATTGTCACCCTGCTTATTTAACTTATATGCAGAGTACATCATGAGAAATGCTGGACTGGAAGAAACATAAGCTGGAATCAAGATTGCCAGGAGAAATACCAAAAACCTCAGATATGCAGATGACACCACCCTTATGGCAGAAAGTGAAAAGGAACTAAAAAGCCTCTTGATGAAAGTGAAAGAGAAGAGTGAAAAAGTTGGCTTAAAGCTCAACATTCAGAAAACGAAGATCATGGCATCCAGTCCCATCACTTCATGGGAAATAGATGGAGAAACAATGGAAACAGTGTCAGACTTTATTTTGGGGGCTCCAAAATCACTGCAGATGGTGACTGCAGCCATGAAATTAGAAGACGCTTACTCTTTGAAAGAAAAGTTATGACCAACCTAGATAGTATATTCAAAAGCAGAGACATTACTTTGCCAACTATGTCCATCTAGTCAAGGCTATGGTTTTTCCTGTGGTCATGTATGGATGTGAGAGTTGGACTGTGAAGAAGGCTGAGCACCGAAGAATTGATGCTTCTGAACTGTGATATTAGAGAAGACCCTTGAGAGTTCCTTGGACTGCAAGGAGATCACACCAGTCAATCCTAAAGGAAATCAGTAGTGAATCCTCATTGGAAGGAGTAATGCTGAAGCAAGAGGAGAAGGGGACGACCGAGGATGAGATGGCTGGATGGCATCACGGGCTTGATGGACGTGAGTCTGAGTGAACTCCGGGAGATGGTGATGAACAGGGAGGCCTGGCGTGCTGCGATTCATGGGGTTGCAAAGAGTCGGACACAACTGAGTGACTGAACTGAACTGAACTGAAGTTTATGCTACTTAAGCCACCCAGTCTTGGTATGTTGTCTTGGCAACCCTAGCAGACTAATCACATAGGGAAGACAGCTTTCTCAAGGAACCAAAGCTTTCCCAACTCGTTTAGTCTTTGACTACATATATTCTTAAATTATTACCCTTAAACATATTAGCCCAATGATGTGTTGCAATAAGTCCAGAGTGCTAAAAATAATTTATAAGAATTAATTAAATGAAATAGTATGTGAGTTACATCTGCCAAGGTGCAATAAAAACAGTTAAACTTTTAACTACTTTCTTTATAATTCACAAATGGAAGCTATCTGGAAGAATATTTTTAAGGAAAGAGTAATTTTTAGTACAATGCTAATTAAAAACTTAATTCTAGGCAATGTTTAACGTCCTTCCTTTTTGAAATTTGCTGGAATTTTTTTATTTTTTTCTTTTATGAGCTGTGGTTGATTAAATCCATGGATGTAGAACTGAGGACATGGGCATTGACTGTACAACTTTGTTGACTCATGATAGCTGCCATCTTTGTCTTATGTATGCTTTTTTTTTGTATTTTTTATTATTATTAATTTTTTTTTTAATTACAATACCGTATTTGTTTTGCCATACATTGACACGACTCAGCCATAAGTGAACACAATCTCCCAATGCTGAAGCCCCCTCCCACCTCCCTCCCCACATCCTCTACTTGAATCATCCTGTGCATCAGCCCCATGCATCCTGCATCCTACATTGAACATAGATTGGCGCTTCGTTTCTTACAAGAAAATATACATGTTTCATTGCCATTCTCCCAAACCATCCCACCCTTTCCCTCTCCCTCAGAGTCCAAAAGTCCGTTCTATACCTCTGTGTCTCTTTGTTGTCTCACATATAGGGTCATCATTACTATCTTCTAAATTCCATATATATGTGTCAGTATACTGTATTGGTGTTTTTCTTTCTGGCTTACTTCACTCTGTATAATCGGCTCCAATTTCATCCATCTCATTAGAACTGAGTCAAATTTATTCTTTTTAAGGGCTGAGTAATACTCCATTGTGTATATGTACCACAGCTTTCTTATCCATTCATCTGTTGATGGACATCTAGGTTGCTTCCATGTCCTGGCTATTATAAACAGTGCTGCAATGAACATTGGGGTACATGTGTCTCTTTCAATTCTGGTTTCCTCGGTGTGTATGCCCAGCAGTGGGATTGCTGGGTCATAAGGCAGTTCTATTTGCAATTTTTAAGGAATCTCCACACTGTTTTCCATAATGGCTGTACTAGTTTGCATTCCCACCAGCAGTGTAAGAGGGTTCCCTTTTCTCCACATCCTCTCCAGCATTTATTGCTTATAGACTTTTGGATCGCAGCCATTCTGACTGGTGTGAAATGGTACCTCATTGTGGTCTTGATTTGCATTTCTCTGATAATGAGTGATGTTGAGCATCTTTTCATGTGTTTGTTAGCCATCCGTATGTCTTCTTTGGAGAAATGCCTATTTAGTTCTTTGGCCCATTTTTTTATTGGATCATTTATTTTTCTGGAGTTGAGCTGCGTAAGTTGCTTATATATCTTTGAGATTTAAATGAACTGTTTTTAACATTTAATTAACTGTTTGTAGTAGATTTTTCTCTATTAAGTTGGGATGCTCTGTTTTTCCTAGAACATTAAGAACTTTTCTTAAATTCATGAGAGATGTTACACTTTTCATGGAATATTTTTTCTACAAATACTGAAATGGTCTTTTTTCCTGTTTAATCTGTTCATGACATAATTATATGAATATTTAAAAATTTTGGTACCAATTATATTCACAGAGTGAACTTATTTTAGTCATTTATATATATATATATTGCTCAACTTGGATTTTTAATACCTTGTTTAGAATTTTTATTTGTTTTATTTATTTTTATTTGTTTAAATTTCTGTGGGATATTATCTTATAAAAGTTTTTTTTCATACTGCTTTTTTTTTCTTCTAATTTTGAAATGCTGCTGTCCTCAGACAATAAGAGTTCTGCATTCCCTCCTTTTATACTCTCTGAGTGACTCTATCGGATTTGGAACTGTCTAGATTTATTTATAAAGTAAATTCAAGGCTTAGTTTGAAGAACACGTGTCAGAAATTTATTCTGAAAAGCTTCCTTCGCATTTGAGGTCACAACGTCTAGACTATTCTGCCAAAGCGTTTTGTTTCTCTTTATTGCTTTGTGCCCTGTTCTGCATTTCCAGCAAGAAAAGTGGATAATGTGCTACATTAATAAATAAAGTTTGATTATTGTTTTTGCTGAACTGTGTCCTCAAGAAATGTTTGTGGAAGCCCTCATCTCCAGCACCTGTCCTAGGGTCTCATAATGTGTAAGCAGGATCCTTTCGGATGGTATCAAGTTGAGTCCTTAAACCGGGCTCTAATCCACTATGACTGGTATCCTTGTGAGCAGAGGAAAATGCAGACACAGACACATAGAGAATACACCTCGGGGTGACGGAGGCCGGCGGTGTGTGGCAGCCACAAGCCAAGGAAGACCGAGGGTTGCTAGCAAACCTCCAGAAACTAAGGATCCGCCCTTACAAGCTCCAGAGGGAGCAGGGTTCCCCTGACTCCTTGAATCAGGGTTTTCTACCCTCCAAACAGAGGTCGGGACATTTCTGCTGTCTTCAGCTCTCCAGCTGTGTTCTTGTCAGGGGAGCCCTAGGAAGCTAATGTGGTTATTAGCTCCCATAATTTCATGCTAAATTCACCCCTAATTTCTAAAACAGTTTTTCTGCTCATTTTTAATGTAAGGTAATTCTGATTTTTATCTTTGAACGTATTGTTAAATTAAATGTCTTAGGATAAGTTATAAAGTTATGTTGTATTCTGAGTGGTTAAGCTTAAATTATACAGCACGACCAATAATGGTTAATGGAAATCAGAAAGTTAAAAAGGTGAAATTAATGGCCATGAGTTGTGAGAGTTCAGAAAATACATAGTAGTTTGAGGTTTTAAAAAGTAGAACACTGAGCTTTCCCTGAGAGTATAATCTTGGTTTTGTTCATTTCAGTCCTTTGGTATTGATCTGTTTCTCAGGTCATAACCAATTTAGCTAAATATTAAACATGCCCGTCCCTGTTGTCACTTGCTGCTTGCACTGTGGCTCACCCTAGAGCTCTGAGAATACTGAGAGTCTTTCAACCGCGCACAGCACAGGTACCATATTGAGTAACTTATTAATGCCACAGAGCTGATGTTTGAAATAGTACCAGTTGTGAGCTCCAACCTCATCAGAGGGAAGTCTGAGATCAATACAGTCTCAGAAACTTATTGATTCACCCGCATGACTCAAGAGGATGCTAGCTCTATTTTTTTAACTTTTAAATTGTTGACTGTCACTCCTCTTTCTTAGTTATAACCAGCCCCTGTGTGTGTATATGCTTAAGTTGTGTATGACTCTTTTATGACATAACCCCACAGACTGTAGCTGGCCAGGCTCCTCTGTCCATGGGATTTCCCAGGAAGAAAACTGGAGTGGGTTGCCATTTCCTTCTCCAGGGGATCTTTCCAACCCAGGGATTGAACCTGCATCTCCTGCATGGGCAGGCAGGTTCTTTACCGCTGAGCCACCAGGGAAGCCCCAGTTAGCCCCGAGCAACAATATAAAGCAAATTCTCTATGAGTATCTTTGGCGTATCACTTCACTTGACAAATTTCCTCCCCAGACCTAACACTCAGCAACATACACAGGGGTCAAATCCACATCTCTCACACCTCCTGCAGTGGTAGGCAGGTTCTTTACTACTAGTGGCACCTGGGAAACCTTTCAAATATTAAACTGGTATAAAGGCAGCATGGTTATGACTGTCAAGATTCGTACACTCTGAGATGGCACGTGATGGGCACTGCTCCTGAGGGTGACGATGACAGCGCCAATCGACCTCCTTTCTGCTGAGCCACAGACACAAAGTTGAACCCTGCAGATGCCCTTGACCACAGCACTGCCCAAAATGAGGACTGACTTAGAGAGCCCTGCCCAGGGCAAGTGTGGAAACTGTCTTTACGGGGTCTTCTGACTTTGATGACTGTAAAGGTTAACTGTTTACATTTAACTTCTAACCCTTCTATTACTGCCAAACAGAAACACTCATGGAATAATAAGAGGAAACAAAGTCTAGCCACGCTTCAAAGTGGTACTTTTGTTGCTGTTTTGATGTACAAAGAATGGAGAGAAAAGATTCACAGACCTTGAAATGAGCTATTTCATGCCCCAAAGACAACAACGTCGATCCATATCTAATTTCATAAGGGCTGTTTGCCTTAATGTCTGCTTGGAAAGGATGGATAATAATAAGAATTTTCATTCAGCTGGACCATTCAGAGAAGGCAGAAGCTCCTGAATGTTTCCCCTCTCCCCAAGGCTGTACCTGCCCATCTGATTCAGGATGAAGGACAGATAATGTAGCAATTATGATTTAAAAGAAACAAAAGCCTCTACCGCAAACACTGAGGAAATGTTGAGGAATACCATTTTGTGATAAAATGTCCTTATGGAAAAGCTTTCTGAGACTCTTCTGAATTTTTAGAACAAGAATGATCATTTAGTAATTTTTAGAGAGAAAATGTGAATCATTCAAAAAGCACAATGCCCTTGTGAATGTGACACAAAATCGCACTTTTTCGGCCTCAAGAGGAATTCATCAGGGCCCAGGGAGGCCACCCCACATGTACAGGGGTGCAATATTGATTATTCTGAATTAAAGCTAGCTAGAAGTGGTCAACACAAGAAGAATCATTTCTGTCTCTCTGAAGCAGGAAATCACTCTTTCATTTGAGAGTTTGTTTCTCTGCACCCAGAGAGAAAGTCACTTTATCACCAGAGATGGAGATTTGGGGGAAGAAGCCTCCAGAAACAAGACTTGTGGCTTTTTAATTGACTCCCTAAGCCCAAACTCTGTTTAGATTCTTCCATAATTGGATACCAAAACCTAAGTCTCTTATCCTGTCATTCCTCACCAATTTAATGTATCTTTGTCTAAAAAGTATAAAAGCTGCCTGAATAAAAATTTGTTTCTTTTTTGCCTGTTAACCCTTCTGGTGTCAACTGGATCATTAGTTCAGCCACAAGACTCAAGGGGGAAGGGGGAGGTGTCCCCTCCCCAACAGCTGCTTCATCTTCAGAGAAGCCAGTGACACACTATAACCTACCATCCAAGCAGTGACACCCGGCATGACTGTCAGTTCAGAAACAGGTATGATACAACATCATGGTTAATTTTTGTTGTTTAGTTGCTAAGTTGTGTCAAACTCTTTTGCAACCCCATGGATTGCAGCCTGCCAGGCTCCTCTGTCCATGGGATTTCCCAGGCAAGAATACTGGAGTGGGCTGCCATTTCCTACTCCAGGGGATCTTTCCGACTCAAGCATCGAACCTGCATCTTCTGAAATCAGCAGGCATATTCTTTTCCACAGAGCCACCTGGGAAGCCCTATGGTTAACTGACGGTCACCAAAACACCAGAAAGAAAAGTTAGTCACTTCACCTGAAGGAAATTTGCCTCAAAATGCTTTTCACTAAACACTTACCTCCAGACTCTAAATGCTTCCTGAAAGATTTTAATGACTCATAACTTTTTCTTTTAAAATTCTTCTACAATTAAAATATCACACATTTTGAATGGCTATAATGCTCTATCTTTAAGATACATTATCTCTGTAACTGAAATGGCACAGAAAATTAAGCAAATGGGGAGAATAAACTGTCTCCTCTTTTTCTTACAGCCTTATCCACTTTTTGCTTTTATAGGAGGAAGAACATTTCTTTCTACATCCACATTACAGGAAGAAAATAATCTAAGCTACTTCACATGATAGTTTACAGAGAACTAAAAATGTAATAGTCATCCAATTTTCAAAAGCAGAGTACAGAATACAGAACTCTATGCACAACAATAGTCATTCAAGCTCTACCTTGTGATCAGTTAGAGAATGGGGGAAAGAGATGGGACTAAAAATAAATTTAAAGAGAACAAGAGGAAACAGAAACATGAAAATATAAATGATACATTTATATATGAAGATATGACACAGGTACATCCAGGAGGTAACAGACAAGGACAGGCTTCACACAGCAAAAGGAACAGGTTCACATCTGCCAGTAATTCATGTGCAAGGAACACTGGCCTATTTGAAAAAACCATTCAGAGAAAATCTTTCATGGACATAATATTTGGACCTTTACCACATGACAACTGTTAAAATCCCCTCCCTTTTTCACCCCAGTGGTAAGCATGAATGAGAAATTTGCTTTTGAGGTATGTTTCACAGTCAGGATAAAATACAAACACTGAAAAAATAAACAATTTTATTTGATTTTACCAACATACAGTAACTCTTTGAAATCTCTGGTCTTGAGAAACGTTTGCTTTTTGCTTAAAAGGCTCATTAACAAGTAAGTATTGGGGTTAAAAACAGGTAAGCCCAAGACAGATTTTTCCTCTTTTCATAACCAAAAGATAGGAAAAAAAACTGAAAAGGGAAATTAAAAAGGAAAAGGTGAAATTATGGAAAGGAAAATTGTGAAGGATTGAAAGACAGGATAAACTTTGGTTTTCAGAGGAGAGAATACTGACATAGAGCAACTGAAGAGATGTGAGTGCTAGAAGCCAGGGCAGTAAGTCAAGGTACACTGGAAAACAGGCAACAAATGGCTCTTGCTCCTTTATTTCATATATATAATGGGCTTTCTGGTGGCTCAGATGGTAAAGAGTCTGCCTGCAATGCAGGAGACCCAGGTTAGATCCCTGGGCCAGGAAGATCCCCTGGAGGACAGAATGGCAACCCATTCCAGTGTTCTCGCCTAGAGAATCCGATGGAGAGAGGAGCCTGGTGGGCTGCCCCATCTGTGGGGTTGCACAGAGTCAGACACGACTGAAGCAACTTAGCAACAGCACACACATATACTATAGTGAAAGTGAAAGTGTTAGTCACTTAGTCATGTCTGACTCTGCAGTTGCACAGACGGTAGCTAGCCAGGCTCCACTGTCTATGAAATTCTCCAGGCAAGAATACTGGAATGGGTTACCATTCCTATCTCCAGGGGATCTTTCTGACCCAGGGATTGAACCCAGGTCTCCTGCATTGCAGGCAGATTCTTTACTATCTGAGCCAGCAAGTAAATCAGGTATTTATCTTTTTATGCCTAAAACACAGCTACTAAGACTCACAACTATAAAATCCATGAAACTGATGCTAAATTCAATATCATGCTTTCAAGTGTTGAGCTCATTATTTTGCATTCTGCTTCTGCAGAATGAACAGCACCAATGCCCTCTGAGCCTGGACCTTGGGGATAACTGACTGACATCCAGATTCTAATTGGCCTCTTGTCACTTTTTATTTGCTCAACCATGTGTCTCCCTTCCTGCAGGGCTACAGAGCTGACTGAATGAGTTTTAATTTTCAGAAACCAGGGTTAAGATAATGCATGAATCAACCACTAACATGGTTTTCTCTGTCATCATTTTTCATTCCCTTTCATATAAAATTAAGACATCATAGTTGATTGATGTGAACATCAATCAACTATTGATTGACACTAACAGCCGATTCAAGCTTTCATCAAGGAAAAGTCCCTGATGCTGGGAAAGATTGAGGGCAGAAGAAAAGGGCATCAGAGGATGAGATGGCTGGATGAAAACACTGATGCAATGGACATTAAGTTGGGCAAACTTTAGGAGATGGTGAGGGACAGGGAGGCCTGGCGTACTGCAGTCCATAGGGTCACAAAGAGGTGGACAGGACTGGGCGAATGAACAATGACCACAGTTGACTAAACCAGGTGCCTCCATCAGGACACTTGAGGCATTTGTGGAATCAAACAGCTTCACTGGCCTCAAGATGCTCGTATGCCAACTATAATAAAAACAGTGCCTCCCAAAGCCTGATGCTCACCTGTGGACAATGGCATACAACCAGGTGTGTTAGACCTGACAAGACCTGGCAGGACCAACCACTGGGCACAGGTCTGTCTGACAGAGGCTGTCTGGCAGATGCTGGCACCTCAAAACCTGCTCCCTGGGGTGGGAGCATCAGAACAGACCTGTGGTATAAATTAATGCCACTTAGATTCTGCAGGAACAAGTTTTCTTCTCTTTGAGGCCAACCCAACTTCTATGGCCACCAGTCCAAGGTGGTCCCTGCACACAGACTGAAGACACGCCACAGTCTCCACCATCCTGTTCTGATTTACGGAGATCATTAAAAAGTAAGGAGAACTGAAGGGACAACAATTGTGTAATCAAAATATCTTACTGTGAAAATCCATGCCTTTGTGTGTTATTAATTTTACTCTCAACCTTCTGCCCAGCATCAAGAGTGGATGAGTCAGCAAAGCCAGCCCCAGCTTGGCTACCCTGTATGGCTTTGAAAGTCGATTCCACGATGGAAAATATCAAACCGACCTTGAAGTTAAGAGCGGTGTGCTATAAATGGTGTTGTAAAAACTTCTAAGACAGTAACAACGTTATACACTGTCAACATGATACTGTCCACTATGGACAAGTGGGCAATTATCCTAAAGTAAAGCTCCCACCAAGCATTATTTAGGGAATTAAAGCGTTCCAGAATCTGGTAAAGCTATGTGAAATATTTCCTCTTTACAACCCTGATTCAAATAGGATTCAAGCACATTAGCAATTTGTCATCTTGGGCAAGATATGAAAAGCCTATCTCTTCAGCCACCTTGCTTTAATGTTAAACATTAAAACAGAGTAAATATTATTACAACCCTATGGATATGTCTTAAAGCAAGAATTGAACTCTCAGTAACATTTCACTGAAAAATAATTCATGCTGTTTCTATAGCTCTTGAAAGTGTGAGAATTCTGTCAACTTCAATATTATAGACAAAGGACGCTTTTCACTTAGAATTGATAATCTTTGACATAGTAAATTTTCTCACGATGATGGTTTAAGAAGTTTAAATTTTAAGAAACATATGAAATAAAAAATGATCATGAATAAATATTTTAAACTCATATATGAAAAACAATTAAGCATACCCATATTTTTAGTTCATTTTTGAGAATATTTAAAATATAACAAATATCCTTAACATTAACTCTCACTTTTATATAATTTTAACTATCAATTTTTAAGTTTCCTAGTTTTAGGGTAAAATAAAGTAACCTTTTTATTATTCATTTGGTTTCAGTATTGTTTTGTTTTTGTACAAACTGCAAAGAGATTTCTTCAGAACAGCACTGTATTAGGCAAAACAAGTTCAGTTTATTGGGGCACATTAGAACAAAACAATGCTATTAATATCTTATTTGTCTCAGAAATCTTCTCAATTAATGACATACGGAAGAGAATAATTAGGAATTCTGAGTGTATTTTCCATCTTTTCACACACAGTTTTGCAGAGGTGGAGGAAGAAAGAGATCATTTTCCTTTGTTAAGTCTTGGCATTAACAGAAAATGGGAAAAGATCTCAGACAGGTTTCAGAATAAACTCTCAAAAAAATAAAGTACAGATGACCGTATCCGTAGGGCAGGAAGAGAGATGCAGATATAGAGAATGGATAGGTGAACACAGTGGGGGACGAGAGGGATGGGATAAACTGAGAGCATAGCCCCGACATATATGCACTACCACGCACACAACGGACAGCTAGTGGGGAGCTGCTGTATAACACAGGGAACACAGCTCAGGGCTTTCTCACGACAGAGGGGAGGGACGGGGGAGGGGAGGGAGACTCAAGAGGGAGGAGATGTATGTATGCTTAGAGTTGATTCACGTTGTTGTACAGCAGAAACTAACACAACATTGTAAAGCAATTATGCTCCAATAAAAAAGGGGAAAAACCCACCAGAATGTCAATTTATAGCACAGGAAACTCTACTCAATGCTCTGCAATGGCCTATATGAGAAAAGAATCTAAAAAAGAGTGGATATATGTATATGTATAACTGATTCATTTTGTTGTACAGTAGAAACTAACACAACATTGTAATCATACGTATAAAAAAATAAAAGTCCAATGGACATCAATTTTCAACACCGCCTGCATGTCTGTGACCCCCCACCCCCATCACTTCCATGGAGGATAAACTCAAAACTGAATGTGACTCCTTGCAGGAAAAGGGAGCTGGGTGTGGGGACAGCCAACTGCTCTGTGCCCACCGCATTGAAGGCCTGGCTCTTGGGACAGGGGACAGACCTGGGTGGAAGGATGGGACCTGTGCCCCTGAGGCCAGGATCACCACAAAGTACGAAAACTCAGGGACAGCAGTTCCTGCCACAGCTACAAAGGGGACTGAGTATTCTTCACCCTTCTCCCTGCCCTACAGAAAAGCAGCCAGAAAATGTAATGCTCACAACTAAACAGGTCTTTTCACATTAAATCTCCCGACAAAGACAACCCCTGACAGTTGAGGGTTGTCCTAGGGAACGAGGTATAAATACCTCCAAGCACACAGACACTAGCGACTGCCTCTGTGACGTGACTGCCTTTGAACAGAACAAGGTTACCTCTCTTGCCATCTCGCATCAATGACTACACAGGTAGTCATTGCCTTGAAGGCTCCACTGTTTCTTCAGAGACTGGGAAGGACAGACAGCAACTATTTGCTTTCAGATTTTGATGTTTGAGATATGCTATTTATTTTGATGATTTCTTTCTTTATAATTTTTAAACTACCCAAAATCTGGAAATGCTAGTTACTGATCTTGAAATTTAAAGTTTTGAAAACACATGGCTATCTCAGAACAGAACCCACAGATTCATAGAGAATAACAGAATAAGACCAGGATTTTGTAACATGAAGAATGACCATTTGATAAAGAATTTCTGATCCTACTAGAATAAATAATTGCTGGTTACTAGCTACACTGTGGAGAAGGCAATAGCAACCCACTCCAGTACTCTTGCCTGGAAAATCCCATGGCGAAGGAGCCTGGTAAGCTGTAGTCCATGGGATCGCTAAGAGTCAGACACGACTGAGTGACTTCACTTTCACTTTTCACTTTCATGCACTGGAGAAGGAAATGGCAACCCACTCCAGTATTCTTGCCTGGAGAATCCCAGGGGCAGGGAAGCCTGGTGGGCAGCCGTCTATGTGGTCGCACAGAGTCGGACACAACTGAAGCGACTTAGCAGCAGCAGCTACACTGTCATAATTCAAATAATAATGTTCTATAGAGAATTCATTTTTATCATACACTATTATAAATATGTGAAGATTGCTATCTCACTAATAAAAATATATTCTTTAAATAAAAGATCTAAAGAAATGGAATATGCACAAGTTTGATGTCTCAGAAGAATTTGCCAGTAGAAAGATGAGAACCTATTGATATATGACTTCCTATATGATATCAAAACAGTGACATCTTCAAAGAGTGCAATTTGAGTAAAGAAACCTATTTTATAACCACGCTTGTATTTATAGTGAGAAAAGTTACTCAATATCTTTTGTAGACCCATAAGATCTGGGAAAACTAAAAGGAAAAAATAAATATGCAAAACCCTATTTAGGAAATCTGCCTATTTCTAAGAAAACCAAAAAACAGGCAAGGCCTATAACAGCACTTCATATGCTTGTAGCTGAATTCATTTATTTCAACTGCTGATTGTCAGCAAGGCAAAAACTCCTAAACTTATCTGCAAAAAGTTATTCTGGTGTCAGCTCACACGTGCAGACAAGGCTCCATGCGGGGACACAGCACTCAGGCATCTGCATGGCTGCGGCTGGGCTCAGTCTCCGGGAGTCTGCTTGTAAACGGGCTCTCTTACCTCCAGGTTGAGCTGACTGACTGAGAAAAAGGGTTTCATTTGTATAAATCTATGATAATCTATCTTTTTAAATAGTCACCACGAATAATCAACTCACAGAGGTCTACAACACTATAACCAGAGTGATGATAAGATATAAAGCAATGCCAATAACATTGGCCAAGTATAAATGCTTCCAAAGACTGAGATAGTTGTGCTTACAGCAGCAAATCTTACCTTGAAGCTTGATTAATTAATTACTAATTTTAATGTGGGATTAAATATACCAGGCCAGAGTTGTATGTGCTGAATTCCATTCATCCTTAAATCTCTGGTTCCACATTTGTTTGGCTATAAATACATCTTATGTTCTATCATTTTTCAATCCCTAAGAAAATATGATACACATTTGCAAATTCCTGCTTTTCCTGTTTCCTATGGCATTATTATTTTTGCTGTTTGATACCCATTTAACATAATTTACACTGAAGAGTTTACTTTAAAACGTTAATATAGTTTTGATCCACTATTAATGTATAAGGGAAGGAGGGCAGTGAGGTGAATGGTTAGGACTAGGAGCAGAAACTGTCCAAGAACACTCCCTCTTGTACGTGAGGAGCTTAAACACTTCCCAGTAATTCCAAGAATCATTGGCCACAGCTAGACCAGAGAGAGTCAAGTCACACGCGCACATCGCCCTTGGTCAGTGAGGGCGTCCTCACTGACCCTTGGTCCACTGAGGACCTGGAACTCACTGCCCAAGGGGATGGAACCCTGCCTGGGGGTGAAACAGAATGGTCCCTGGAGGAAAGATGACTTCTTTCAGAATAACATCTAAATGGTATAGTGTCATTTGTTCATCAAGTATCTCCTGAGCGTGTACTGTGTGTCAGGCAGTGGATGAGGAGCTGTATCTTCCAGTGGAGAAAAGGGGATGGAGGGAGGGAGAGAGAAAAGGGGATGGAGGGAGGGAGAGAGAAAAGGGGGGTGGTTTCCAGGAAATGTGGTGTCTCTAATCAAAATAAACATGACACACAAAAGTTCACGCGTGTGATTGTTCAGTATGATGATTATTTTAAAATTACATTTCAATGACTATAAACATTTGTTCATGCCCTACTTACTTCTAAAAAAGATTTTCTGAAATCAATAGGGTAAAACCTGAAAAGGAGAAAAGTGCTCACAAATCCACCAACTAAAATTTATCAAAAATATTTTCACATTTCTGATTTGCTTCTATTCATTCTTTCTATGTACTCACAAGTTTTGTACAGCTGTATGGTAATTATAACAATTAGCCAAGTTGTTTCAGAAAACAGCTTTGTAACACTTCACACATTTTTATTTTGTCAAAATTTTCCTAAAAACTGCCATTGAAATGTATGCAGGTTTGTGTATATTTTAGGAACACTACAATCTAAGGCCAATCATTTCATTTTGATGAAAAACTTAAATGGAAGAAGCAGTTACATTGAAACTATATGACCCAAAGGAAGTAAAACATATAGTAAGAAGCTATTATTTCTTTAAAGTCACTTAAGTTTTGAACACACAAAGTCCTGTTTTTCAAGTCAATTTGTTTTAGTACCAAGATTTTTATCCTCTCTTGTTTCAGCTCATGACTCACTTTCAAACCACTTCTGAGTTATTAATTCAAAATGGTCTCTTGCCAGTCACTAAAACTCTTAATTTATGCAAGACAAAAGGAAGTTTTCCTTAGAGGAATTTACTTTCACTTATGAAGCTTTCATCATTGAGCAAATGAGAAAGAATAAACTTTATCAAAAGCCCTGAGGCAAAATCAGTTACAGTCACTTTAAAAAAGAGAGAGAGAGAGAACGGAGAGGCAGCAGATCTATTCAGTGTAAAACGTATTACTTGCTAGAAAAAAATCACATCGGCAATAAATCAGTCTAAGAATCATTACTTCATTTCAGCCAGGCACTCCATCTGCCAGTGTTCTAGCGCTGTGGTGCTTTTAGCTGAGATCTTACCTTATTCCATGTAACATTCGGCTGTGGTTCTCCCTGAGCCTGACTTGGCGTGTCCACATTCTTTCCAGCTTTACACACGTGCCCCTTGATAACTGAGTAAACACTAGGAGAGCTTCAGAAACAACCCCAAATAATGCCATGTGGTATCATTTTTGCCAATACGTGCCAGTCAAGTCGAGCAGTTCAAGCAGCATAAATCTAGGGACTGGATTGGTCAATCATAAAACGTATTTTTTTTTAAATCAATGACTTTGACATCTAAGAGAATAATAAACATCAAACCCAGGGTAGTGGTAATAATGCTAGAAGTGAGAGCAAAGAAAAAGCAAGTAGAATGCACAGCCTTTAATCATGTTTTTATATTTATTTCTTAGCTGAGAAGTGGATATGAGGATTTTCATTATTCTTTCTCAGCATCTTTTTATCTTTGAAATAAGGGTATATGATAACATCAAAAATTTATTGCTGGCTAGGATGAAAAGATTTAATCTTACTTCATTTCCACAAAAAATACAAATTACCATGACTCGCTTAATAATGAAATAGATAGCTGAAACAATCCTATTGCTACTTAGGAAATCAAATTTGTAATTTTTAAACACTCAAAAAATAAATCTCCAGGAAAATCTTTTTACTGGAGAATTTTACCCAACAATTTAAAATGAATGATATATATGGTTGAGTACCTTTTATGTCCACCTGAAGCTATCACAATATTGTTAATTGGCTATACTCCAATACAAACTAAAAAGTTTAAAATAAATAAACGAAAAGAATGAACACTGATTCTATACAATCTCATCTAGAAAATAAAAGAGGAAGGCATCTTCCTGACTCTTGAGGACATGAAGACAGGAAGAAAAATAAGCAGAAAAAGAAGATACAGAAATAGGACTTCTCTTGAGTGCAGACACAAAATTCATTAGCATAGTGCATTATTCTTTCATAAGAAAGAATAATGAAAATCCTTGTATCCATTACTCAGCTTCTAAGAAATAAGTATACAAATATAAAATCCATTAATTGAAAAAGATTTATACACTATGACCAAGAGACTCTATTTATTTGCAGGTGATATCATTGTCTGTGTACAAAGTCCTAAGAAATCTATAAAGATACTTCAAAGTGAGCGCAGCAAGATTGCAGGATAGAAGATAAATGGAAAGGAAAAATCAATTGCATGTGTATATCAAGCAATGAGCTTATGGACACAGACATTTTAAAATAATACCATTTACAAGTGTTTAAAATATTTAGGCAATATATAAACCTAACAAAACATATATAGAAATTATTTGCTGAAAACTGAAAAATGCTGATGTAAGAAATTAAAGGCTAAATAAATAAAGAGACACATTGTCAAGGCTTGGAAGTCTCAAGATAATAAAGAAGTCATTTCTCCGTAAGTTGATGCTAGGTTTAACACAATTCCTATCAAAATTTTAGCAAGACATTATTTGAAGAATAGACAAGATTATTCTAAAATTTATGTAGAAATGCAAAGGAACTGGAAGAGGTAAACAATTTTGACCAAGAAGAATAAAGTGAGAGGAACCAGCTCACCAGATTTTAAGAGTGATTCTATAGCTGCAGTAATCAACACTGTATGGTATTGATGAATGGTAGACAGACATGTACATCAATGGAACAGGGTAGAGAACCACACAAATATGCCCAACTGGCTTTGACAAAGGTACTAAAACAACTTCATGGAAGCCTTTTCAACAATGATGCTGGAGTGACTGGGTATCCATAAGCAAAATAATGAACAGCAAAGTAAGTCTCACCGCTTACTCAAAAATTAATCCCACTGCTGGGCATACACACCAAGAAAACCAGAAATGAAAGAGACACATGTACCCCAGTGTTCATCGTAGCACTGTTTATAACAGCCAGGACATGGAAGCAACCTAGATGTCCATCAGCAGATGAATGGGTAAGAAAGCTGTGGTACATATACACAATGGAGTATTACTCAGCCATTAAAAAGAATACATTTGAATCAGTCCTAATGAGGTGGATGAAACTGGAGCCGATTTTACGAAGTTAAGTAAGCCAGAAAGAAAAACACCAAGACAGTATACTAACACACATATATGGAATTTAGAAAGATGGTAATGATGACCCTGTATGCAAGACAGCAAAAGAGACACAGGTGTATAAACAGTCTTTTGGACTCTGTGGGAGAGGGAGAGGGTGGGATGATTTGGGAGAATGGCATTGAAACGTATAATACCATATAAGAAATGAATTGCCAGTCTAGGTTCGATGCAGGATACAGGATGTTTGGGGCTGGTGCACTGGGATGACGCAGAGAGATGGTATGGGGAGGGAGGTGGGAGGAGGGTTCAGGATTGGGAACATGTGTACACCCATGGCAGATTCATGTTGATGTATGGCAAAACCAATACAGTATTGTAAAGTAAAATAAAGTAAAAATAAAATAAAATGAGAGCTAAAAAAATATTTAACTCAAAAAGGACAAAAAACTTAAATATAAAACAGAACACTTTTAGAAAAAAATAGGAGAAATCATTGGAATCTAGGGCCAGGCAAACACTTTGCATTAAAATCACAATTCATCAAAGAGAAAAATGATAAAGTGGACTTTACCAAATTAAAATCTTTTGTGCAGAGCAGAAGAAGATGATGGAGGAGTAAGATGGGGAGATTGCCAACCTCCCACAAATACATCAAAAACTCATCAAGATATAGAACAACCCCTACAAAGCAACATCTAGGCAACAGCAGAAAATCCCAGGCCTCCAGGGGGACAAGCTAAGCTCCCTGAAATGAGGTGGGAGAGAAGATGGAGACAGAAAAGGGAAAACATGGAGAATTTCTGGAAAGGAGCTTGTGCCCTGAGGGAGGGAGGGAGGTCTGAAACAAGAGTTCGCATGAACAGGGAAGCTCCCTTGCAGGCAGGCCCAAGGGGGAGCTGTGGAATCTTGGAAAACGGAACCAAGCAGGGACTTAGAGGGCAGAAAACAGAGAAAGCTGCACTTCTTAGCCCGTCAATAGCTCACAGGCTGTGGCCCCCACCAGACGGCAGGCTTGGGAACCAAGAGTGGGGGAGACTATAAACCTCGCCAGCACATACGACCCTTGCAGTGCAAAGGCCGGCCGAGGGTGTATGTCGAGAGAGGAACACACAAGCCCCACGACAAAAAGGGCAGGCTGGTGAGACGAAGCAAGTGCACACAGCCTCCTCGACGCAGAGGGCACAGCTGGGGCGCTGAGAAAAGATCCACCCGAGACCCTACCTAGCAGAGCAGAAGCATGGGCAGTGATCCCAGAGACAAGTGAGGGGCTGGCGGCTGTGAAGATATGCTGAGAGGGCCACTTTGAAGCAGCTGCAGAAATAGATGTGTCTAACGCTACCAAAACCAGAAGGACTACCTGAAGACATACTGAACCCACAGACACCAGAAAACCTGCTAGTGGACACTGAACTGCTCTTCAGAGAGATGAGATCCAGCTCCATCAACCAGAACACAGGCACAAGCTCCCTCAACCAGGAAAACAACACAGGACACCAACCCAACCCCATCAACATGGGCAGACTCCACAACCAAGAAGAGCTACAACTTTGAGACTCTTTTTATTTTTATTTTTTTAATAAATCACACTGTTTATTCCCTCTGAATATTTCTACCTTCATATTAGCCTTTAGTGGTGCTGTGGAGTTTTCCTTTTATTTTTCTTATAAAAAGAAAATCATTTTAAGATTTTTTCCTTTTTGTTCACCTTTATTTATTTTTTTTTTGATGAGTTCTTTGATTTTGTTTCTTATATATTCAACTGTTTTTCCTATAGTTCTTTACTGGCTGTAGCTATTCATGAATATATATAAATGTTTTTCACATATGTCTATTTATCTTTGCTTTTCTATTGTTTCTTTTCTCTTTCTTTTACCTCATTTTCTCTGTTCCCTCCCTTCTCCTTTTTTCCTCTTCTTGTCTTTTCCCTTGTTTCCTTCACTCTTTTTCACCAAATAAGTTAAATTGTTGAGCTCTCTTTGCTATATTCCCCAGTTGGCCCTCTGCTCATTCTCAGATTTCCAGATTGAGCATTAGCTATCTCTGCCATTAATTGGCTAATATCATTTTTGGTTTCCCTTGTTCACCAAGTCAATGTCCTGTACTCTTTTCTTTAGAATACTTTGGTTATAATTGCATGTGTGGAAGTGTGTGTACATTTCCCATTATGTCTATAATTACCTGCTTGATCTGCTTGATTTCCTCCCATTAGAACACAGGCACAAGTCACCCCTAACAAGAAATCAACACAAACCACTCAATCAACCTTTCTATCCAAGGGCAAAAATCAAAAGGAAGAAGAAATACAACACGAGAGCCTGGGAAAATGAGACCTCAAAAGGAGCAAGTTAAGAAAAAAAAAAGAAAAATACAGCACAAATGAAAGAACAAGATAGAAACTCACAAGACCAAATAAACAAAGAGGAAATAAGCAACCTATCTGAAAGAGAATTCAGAATAATTTAGAGTAAAGATGCTCCAAAGACTTGAAAATAGAATGGAGAAAATGCAAGAACTATTTAACACAGTTAATATAATTGCAAAGAACATAGACAAAATAAACAATAAGCAAACAGAGATGAATAACAAAATTACTGAAATTTAAAATACTCTAGAAGGAACCAGTAGCAGAATAACTGAGGTTATTCCTCTGAATGAGGAGTGAGCAAGAAGAGAGAATGGTAGAAATAACTGCTGAAGAGCAGAATAAAGGGAAAAGAATTGAGGATAGCCTCAGAGACCTTTAGGACAATATTAAATGTACCAACATTCAAGTTATAGGGGTCCACAGGAAGAAGAAAAAAAGAAAGGCACTGATAAAAAATTTGAAGAAATTATAGTTGAAAAGTTCTGCAACATGTGAAAGGAAATAGTCAATCAATTCCAAGAAGTGCAGACAGTCCCTTACAGGATAAACCCAAGGAGAAATACATCAAGATACATATTAATCAAGCTAACAGAGATTAAGCCCAAAAAAGAATATTAAAAGCAGCACGGAAGAAAGAACAAGTAGCATGCAACGGAAAACTCATACAATTAATAGCAGATCTTTCTGCAGAAACTCCGCAAGCCAGAAGGGTATGGCAGGATATATTTAAAGTACTGAAAGAGAAAAATCTGCAAAAAGATTACTATACCCAGCAAAGGTCTCATTCAAAATTGATGGAGAAGTCAAAAGTTTTACAGACAAGCAGAAGTTAAGAGAATTTAGCACCACCAAACCAGGCTTACAATAAATAATAAAGGGACTTATAGAGCCAGTAAACACAAGAGAAAGGAAAAACCTACAAAAACAAAGCCAAAACAATCAAGAAAATGCCAATAGGAACAATGTATCAATAATTACCTTCAATGTAAATGGATAGAATGCACCAACCAAAAGATATAGACTGACTGAATGGAAAAAAAAAACAAGACCCATATATATATTGTCTACAAGAGACCCACTTCAGACCTAGAGACACATACAGACTGAACATAAAAGGATGGGAAAAGATATTCCATGTGAAAAAGTCAGAGTGGTAATCCTCATTTCAGAATAAATAAACTTTAAAATAAAGAATATTATAAGAGACAAAGAAGGACACTACATAATGATCAATAGATCAATCCAAGAAGAAGACATAACAATTGTAAATATGCACCCAACATAGGAGCACCTCAATACATAAGGTAAATATTAACAGGCATAAGAGGGGAAACCGAAAGTAACATAGTAATGGAAGGGGACTGTAATATCCCACTTACACCAACAGAAAAATCATCAAAACAGAGAATAAATAAGGAAACACAAACCTTAAATGAAACATTAGACCAAATGGATCTAATTTACATCTTCAGGACTTTTCATCCAAATGCAGAAGAATATACTTTCTTCTCAAGTGCACATGGAACATTCTGCAGGATAGACCACATCTGGGGCCACAAATCAAGCCTCAATAAATTTTAGAAAATCTTATCAAGCAACTTCTCTGACAATGACACTATGAGACTAGGTATCAACTACAGGGAAAAAACTTCAAAAAAACACAAACTCATGGCGATTAAACAATACATTACTAAATAACAAAGAGGTTAGTAAAGAAATAAAAGAAATCAAAAGATTCCTAGAAACAAATGTCAATAAAAACATGACGACCCAAAACCTATGGGATTCAGCAAAAGCAGTTCTAAGAGGGAAGTTTATAATGATACAATCCTACCTCAAGAAACAAGAAAAGCATTGAATAGACAACCTAACTCTACATCTAATGCAACTGGAAAGAGAAGAACCAAAAGAAAAAAAAGTCAGCAGAAGGAAAGAAATCAAAAGATAAGGGCAGAAACAAATGAAAAAGAAATGAAGGAAACAATAGCAAACATGAATAAAACTAAAAGCTGGTTCTTTGAAAAGATAAAGTTGACAAACCACGAGCCAGACTCGTCAAGAAAAAAGGGAAAAAAATCAAATCAACAAAATGAAAAATGAAAAAGAGAGGTTACAATAGACAACACAGAAAGACAAAGGATCATAAGAGAATATTATGAGCAACTATATGCTAATAAAATGGACAACCTAGAGGAAATGAACAGATTCTTAGAAAAGTTCAACCTCCCAAGCCTGAACCAGGAAGATATAGAAGTAATGAACAGGCCAATTACAAACACTGAAAGAAATCAAAGCTGTGATTTAAAAAACCTCCCCAAAACAATAACCCAGGGCCAGATGGCTTCACAGAGGAATTCTATCAAACATTTAGAGAAAAACTAAGTTTTGTCTTTCTGAAACTCTTCCAAAAAATTGCAAAGGAAGGAACACTTGAAAACTCATTCTACAAGGCCACAGTCACCCTGATACCAAAACCAGGCAAAGACAACACAAAAAAGAAAATTACAGACCAATATCACTGAGGAACATAGATGCA
Organism: Nanger dama; assembly: GCA_917880005.1. Taxonomy (NCBI): domain Eukaryota; kingdom Metazoa; phylum Chordata; class Mammalia; order Artiodactyla; family Bovidae; genus Nanger; species Nanger dama. Next base: position 5,894,069 of record CAKJTW010000075.1, read on the forward strand.
AAAATCTTCAACAAAAGTCTAGCAAACAGAATTTAACAACACATTAAAAGGCTCATACACCATTATCAAGTCAGATTTATTCCAAGGATGCAAGGATTCTTCAATATATGCGAATCAATCAATGTGATACACCATATTAACAAATTGAAAGATGAAAACCATATGATAATCTCAATAGATGCAGAAAAAAAAGCCTTTGACAAAATTCAGCACCCATATATGATTAAAATGCTTCAAAAAATGGGGAGAAGGAACTTACTTCAATACAGTAAAGACCATATATGATACAATAAGACCATAGCAAACATTATTCTCAATGGTGAAAATCTAAAAGCATTCCCTCTAACATCAGGAACAAGACAAGGGTGTCCACTCTCACTACTATTATTCAACATAGTCCTAGCTATGGCAATTAGAGAAGAAGAAGAAATAAAAGGAATCCAGTTTAAAAAAGAAGAAATAAAACTCTCACTGTTTGCAGATGACATGATACTATACATAGAAAACCCAAAATAAACTAGCAGAAAATTACTAGAGCCAATCAGTGAATTCAGCAAAGTTGCACAATACAAAATCAATACATGGAAATCTCTTGCATTCCAATATATGAACAATGAAAAATCAGAAAGTAAAATTAAGGAATCAATCCCATTCACCTTAGCAACAAAAAGAATAAAATATCTAGGAATAAACCTACTTAAGGAGACATAAGACCTATATATGGAAAAGTATAAGACATTGATGAAAGAAATCAAAGGTGATACAAACAGATGGAGCTATTCCATGTTCCTGGGTAGGAAGAACCAATATTGTGAAAATGGCTATACTACCAAATGCAATCTACAGATTCAATGTGATCCCTATCAAATTACCAATGGCATTTTTCACAGAACTAGAACAAAAAAATTTCACAATTCATATGGAAATACAAAAGACCCCCAAATAGCCAAATCAGTCTTGAGAAAGAAGAATGGAGTTGGAAGAATCAACCATCCTGACTTCAGACTATACTACAAAGCTATAGCCATCAAGTCAGTATGGTACTGGTAGAAAAACAAATATAGACCAATAGAATGAGATAGAGAGCCCAGAGATAAACCCATGCATCTATGGGTACCTTACTTTGACAAAGGAGGCAAGAATATACAATGGGGCAAAGACAGCATCTTCAATAATTGGTGCTGGTAAAACTGGACAGCTACATCCAAAAGAATGAAATTAGAACACTTCCTAATGCCATACACAACAATAAAATCAGAATGGATTAAAGACCTAAGCGTAAGACCAGAAATTATAAAACTCTTTGAGGAAAACATGGGCAGAACACTCAGTGACATAAATCAAAGCAAGATCTTCTATGACCCATCTTGCATAGTAATGGAAATTAAAACAAGAATAAACAAGTGGAACCTAATTAAACCAAAAATTTTGCACAGCAAAGGAAACGACAAATAAGATGAAAAGACAACCCTCAGAATGGGATAAAATAAGACCAAATGAAACAACTGACAAAGAATTAATTTCCAAAATATATAAGCAGCTCATACAACTCAATACCAGAAAAATAAACAACCCAATCAAAAAGCAGGGAAAAGTCCTAAACAGACATTTCTCCAAAAAAGACATACAGATGGCTAACAAACACATGAAAAAAAAAAATGCTCAAAATCACTTATTTTTAGAGAAATGAAAATCAAAACTACAATGATATATCACCTCACACCAGTGAGAACGGCCATCATCAAAAAGTCTACAAACAATAAATGCTGGAGAGGGTGTGGAGAAAAAGGAAGCCTCTTGTATCGCTGGTAGGAATGTAAATTGATACAGCCACTATGGAAGACAGTAGGGAAATTCCTTAAAAAGCTAGGAATAAAACTACCCCCAGCAATCCTACTCATAGGCATATATCCTGAGGAAACCAAAACTGAAAAAGACACATGTACCCCAATGTTCATTGCAACATCATTTACAGTAACTAGAACATGGAAGCAGCCTAGATGTCCATCAACAAATGAATGGATAAAGAAGCTGTGGTTTGTATACACAATGGAATACTACTGCTACTGCTGCTAAGTTACTTCAGTCGTGTCCAACTCTGTGCAACCCCATAGACGGCAGCCCACCAGGCTCCCCGGTCCCTGGGATTCTCCAGGCAAGAACACTGGAGTGGGTTGCCATTTGCTTCTCCAGTGCGTGAAAGTGAAAAGTGAAAGTGAAGTCACTCAGTCATGTCTGACTCTTTTTCTTTGCGACCCCTTGGACTGCAGTCCACCAGGCTTCTCTGAACATGGGATTTTCCAGGCAAGAGTACTGGAGTGGGTTGCCATTGCCTTCTCAGCCATAAAAGGAACACATTTGAGTCGGTTCTAATGAGGTGGATGAACCTAGAGCCTATTATGCAGAGTGAAATAAGTCAGAAAGACAAATATAAATATCGTATATAGACACATATATATGGAATCTAAAAAGATGATACTCATGGATTAATTTTCAAGGCACCAATGGATAAATAGACATAGAAAACAGACCTACGGACACAGGGAGAGGGGAAGTGAGAGAGGGTGAGATGTATGGAGAGAGTACTATGGAAGTTTACAATACTATATGTAAAATAGATAGCTAATGGGAATTTTCTATATGACTCAGGGAACTCAAACAGGGGCTCTGTGACAATCTAGAAGGGTGGGATGGAGAGGAAGATGGAAGGGAGGTTCGGAAGGGAGTGGACATGGGTGTACCTATAGCTGCTTCTTGTTGATGTATAACAGCAAACCACAGAATTTTGTAAAACAATTATCCTCCAATTTAATTTTTTTTTTAAATTTTAAAAACCTTTTGTGCTGTGATAGACCTTGTTAAGAGGATGAAAAGACAAGTTACCAAATAAGAGGAAATATTTGCCAACCACGTACACAACAATGAGTTAATATCTAGTATATACAGAGAAACCTTAAAATTCAACAGTAAAAGACCAAACAATTTACAAAGAAAATGGGCAAAAGGTATGACCTTGACATGAACAGACTATTCAGATGGCAAATAGGCACGAAAAATGCTCAACATCCCACCCAGTCACTAGGGAAACCAGAAAAATACATATCTGGTTTGCAAGCATAAAAGCAGTCATCAATAAGAAGGAATTATTCCTAAATCTTATGGGAGCTGCTCATATGATTGAATACTCACAGTTGTTATTTATCGAAATGTCTACTTAAATGATAGACATTTAAATACAAATCATAATTGAATCATTAACAAAATTTTCTACAGATTCTCACACAGTAAAATTTAAAACAATTTGCCCTATTTATTTCAGAAAGAACAAACATGCTCCTTAAGATGAATGTCTATCCATCCAACAAATGATAGGATCCTTTTGAATAAATCACTTTCAAGTCAAATTCTAAGGATTTCCAAATATTCAGATATTTTACACTTGAATTTTTGTGAATAGTCAATAGCTACATAGACAGTTATAAAAATCTATTCATGACTCTTGAATTAATATAGAAAATAAATCCACATGGGCCATTTAACAAGGACTCTATGATCAATAATAATAACTAAGTGATGACTTTCCCAGAGAACTTTCTGAGATGACCTGAGAGATCCCTTGTCTTTGTTGCTCCATCTTCCCACAATCCCTGCCACTCCTTGCTCTTGCACACTCTCTGGAAATACAAGAAAATGACAAGATAAATAATATTTAGCAAAGTGTACTTGTTTCAGGTTTCACCTTGTGTGCAAGTAATAAAGCTTTTTAAAAATCTCCAATTCTGATGGCAGAGTCTCAGGTCCCAACTCCCCGAAAGCCCCTGGGAATGCCTGCAAGATATTAGGAATCAAGTCCCAGAAGAGCCAACATGGTCCCTGCTCCACAGCTGAAGGAATTCAGGCCTGGGGAGGCTGGGGAACAACCCTCACAGCTAATCCGCAGCAAAGACAGTGTGAGAATCTAGGTCACTCAACTCCTGGCCTGCTGCTCTTTCTGGAACACTACACTCGCTCTTAGAATTACCAGAATCACTTCTAGTGAACAAAAATATTTCTACATTAAAAAGTGGATTAATGACACAATGAAAACAGGTGGTAAGTAGTCATCTAGTCAAGTCATCAGTGTTGGGAAATGCAATTTCAACTTTTTAATGGTAACTAAAACTCTTAAGCCAAGTCAGGATGAAACTCTTGTTAGTCAATGTGGTCTCATACACAAAATATATTTTTTAATTTCCTGGACTCTACATCCTACTAAAAATAGAAAGAAAAAAAAAACACTAAAATGACCAACCCGCTAGATCATTGAAGAAATTTTAATGTAATGGTGAGAAAATCCAAAAGATCTAAACATGAAAAGTGGGAAGTATGGGCTGGAGGAATTAGACTGGAATGGTGTGCTGACAATTCTGGATCTTTTCCTCTCATGATAGTGGCCAGGAGCCCCACCTTGAATGCTGTTTTATTAAAAGTCATTCTTTTGGTGGATTTTACAAAATCTATGACCATGATGCCTCTTCCAGAAGAGTATTTTTATTATTCACACTGTTAATGACTATAGGCTTGTTCACTAAAGTGCCCACACTAGGATTCACACCTTTCTTTGAAGCTCTTTTAATTTTTAATTTTATTTATCCTGTACTCAGCCAGTCTAGGGAAGGAAATTCATCTTTGGGTAATTGTGATCTTGGCTTAAAAGGACATTAAAAGAACTAAAGAAAATAGATAGAACATCTGTTAGGATGACACAAAAAGGGTACATCTTAAAATACTTAGTCTATGCACCAGTCAAATGAAAGAACCCTCTTTTATAAATGTAGTGAATGATTAATGGGCCATTTCGAGGCCAATTAAAAATCTCGATACACAGATCTACAAGCAATACAAGTGCATGGCTGCAAGAGACAAAAGATAAGCAGATGGCAATTTCAATGCCAACTGACTGGCAGAAAGAAACCATTAGCATATTGTAGCTTGAAAAATGAACAGGATCAGAAAGGTGATCAGAGTTCAGTTAGACATCAGCTGATTGAGCAAACAGAAAAAAAAAAAAAAAAGAAACTAATGCAAGAAAGTAAGAAGAGAAAGGACTAGCTGGGTGTGAAATGAAGGAGCCAGTCACAGGACAGATGTCTAAACAGCCACCTTGCTTCCCAAAAGCACCCATTAAATACAAAATAATGCAAGTGAAACAAAAGTCGGCATCATTCCTCCAAAAGGATTTTTCAGTCTCAACACATTGAAAGTCTGAAAATAATGTCTGGGTCTTTTTGAAAGTAATTTCCCCAGGAGTTACCAGGAAAAAAATTCATTTCTGTACCTTCTTTTCAGAGCACAGAAAAAGTTTTCATGATATTAACATTTCTAGGAGAAAAGCAATTCTTTACTCAAACATGTCAATGGAAACAAGAAATTATTGATCTGTTGCTACTTACGGTGTGAGTTAGTCACTCAGTCGTGTCCAGCTCTTTGTGACCCCATGGACTGTAGTCTGCCAGGTGGAAATCTCCAGGCAAGAATACCAGAGTAGGTAGCCATTCCATTCTCCAGAGAATCTTCCTGACCAAGGGATTGAACCCAGGTCTCCTACACTGCAGGCAGATTCTTTACTGCTGAGCCACCAGAGAATTGATGCTTTGAGAAACAGTCCAGTGCAGAAAACACTGACTGATGAGTTGATCCAGGCTGGTTGTAGTACTGCACCTGGGATGTGGGCATGAAGCTGGGTTACAGGAGCTACTTTGTGGCCAAGAAGCAACTACTATGAGGAGGAAAAAGAGGCCAACATGAAAGGGACTGAATAAGGAAAAGATATCACTGCACCTTGTGTAATGCAACAACTCTAAGTAGACTTACCCAGCACTATGAGGGGCATGTGAATAAACCATACACATAGACACACAGGTACACATACACATGCACACACACACCATGCGTTAAGCCATCTCATCAAGTTCTCAGTTACTCTCAGCCAAACATACTGCAAACTGATTCACTAAGTATTCTTGAAACATGTAAGTTTCAATTTCCATATAACGTGTAGATTGATTCATGAATGGAGTTTCACCTTTTCTGGGAATTTCAAGCAGAAATTAAAGACTTATGCTGTTAAAGGGCTTTCCAGGGGGCACTAGTTATACAGGGCCCACCTGCCAATGTAGGAGACATAAGAGATGTGGGTTCAAGCCCTGGATCAGGAAACAGTTCCTGGAGGAGGGCATGAAAACCCACTCCAGTATTCTTGCCTGGAGAATCCCATGGACAGAGGAGCCTGGTAGGCCATATAATCCATGGGATTGCAAAAAGTCAGACATGACTGAACAGACTTAGCATGCACACTCACAGACAGAGTGTTAAAATGCCTAATTTGGGGGTCTAAGTTTTGCTGCTGCTGCTGCTAAGTCGCTTCAGTCGTATCCGACTCTGTGCAACCCCACAGACGGCAGCCCATCGGGCTCCGCCATCCCTGGGATTCTCCAGGCAAGAACACTGGAGTGGACTGCCATTTCCTTCTCCAATACATGAAAGTGAAAAGTGAACGTGAAATAGCTCAGTCGTGTCTGACTCAGCGACCCCATGGACTGCAGGCTCCTCCATCCATGGGAGTTTCCAGGCAAGAGTTTGGGGAGTCCTTAATTCCTGAGATGAATATACACTGAAGAGTAGAGATATATTGACTTAACCTATTTCAGCAATAAAAACTTAATGGGTTTTTGACAATATTAATGCCTTATGCATATTAGTAAAATGATGAATACTGGACAGAGATGAAGATCACAAAGACCTTGCCTCACATGCTCCCAGTGCAGCCACAGGGACACAGGACAGGACACAGAGCCTGTAAGACTACAGTACTGCTTGGCCATCAGCATGTTAGGCTTCAGTGTAAGCTGCTGCAGAGGAATAAAGGGCCAGCAGAAGGGAAGCGAGAGCACAGAGAAAGCTACTAATAACCCAGGTAGAAAGGCTTGGACGTGAGTGCCTGACACCAGAGGTGGAAAAGAAGACAATCTGATATGTGTCAGAATTAAACTTCTAGGGATTTGATGAAGAAAAGGTAGCTGAGAGGATGACTGCCTTTAAAAAAGTTATTGATCCTTCTTCATTAAACCAAATATGCTTACTGGCATATTTTCAAGAAAGAAAAAAAAAGCCAGTAAGTAAATTCTACTTACACAAACCTGAATGTTTTTACATCAGACACTTTATCTTTAAAATTATCTCTCCCCCTCATTGCTTCTTAGCCTTTTGGCCAAGATCAAATGCAATATCTGTTCTTAATCAGTTTAAAATTATCTCTACTTCCCTGGTGGCTCAGACAGTAAAGAATCTTCCTGGAAGGCAGGAGACCCAGGTTTGATCCCTGGGTTGGGAAGAGTCCCCTGGAAAAGGGAACAGCAACCCACTCTCATATTCTTGCCTGGAGAATTCCATGGACAGAGGAGCCTGGCGAGCTACCGTCCACGGGGTGGCAAAGAGTCGGACACAGCTGAACGACCAACACTTCCCTTTGCTTAGGTTGACACAGTTTTCTTTATCAACTCTTTCTCCCCTTCTAGCATGGAAGTGGTATTCTCTTCTTATTTTTAGTATCTTACCATAATTTTTAGGAAGCCATCCTGAGTTACCAAAATTCAGAGTTAGTATCACTCTCCACCACAGAAAAGAGGCATGGCAATGCTTTAGTGATGTCTTGGATGGCTCTGACTCGATGCACACGAGTCTGAGTGAACTCCAGGGGTTGGTGATGGACAGGGAGGCCTGGCATGCTGCGATTCATGGAGTCGCAAAGAGTTGGACACAACTGAGCAGCTGGACTGAACTGAACTGAACCCTGTCCTGACAGTGTTTCTTTCATGTGGTCTAACTGTTCACGTCTCCCTCGCTTAAACTTGATCAGTGCTTAATCTCAGTTCATTCATATTTATCAATGTGTTTAAAAATGCTCTGCTTCTGCTTCCACCTTCGCTTCCTGCCTATCATATCTTATGGACTCAATTTCCTACTTACTGAGACACTATTTCTAGTACTTTTAGCACATACCCCTAAGCTTCTAATGAACTGACAGTGTAGCTTATGAATGAATTAGTAGCTTCTAATGAATTGACAGTGTGTGTTTTTTTTCCCCACCTGCTTATGTTAAACAGATATTTACTCAAAGTAATTGCTATGGCTTCCCTGGTGGCTCAGTGGTAAAGAATCTGCCTCCCAATGCAGAAGACATGGGTCCGATCCCTAAGTCAGGAAGATCCCCTGGAGAAGGAAATGGCAAACCCACTCCAGTATTCTTGCCTGGGAAATTCCATGGACAGAGAAGGCTGGTGGGCTCTGTATAGCCTGTGGGGTCACAGAAGAGTTGGACATGACTTAGTGACTGAACAATAACAATTTTCTACACTATATTTGACCTTTCATGAACTTTCAGTATATGGTCTATCTTTCTATGAAAAAAATGCTCAATAATAACAGTAAGTTAAGATGATATCTGAGTATTAGACATTTCTTGATATAAATCCTTCCCTCCCACCTGTAATTTCTCTATATACATGGTTAGTATTTTAACACATATTTCTACTTCTACACTTTTCCCTCATTTTATTTCTTCCTTTTAAATGTCTTAGTTTCCTTTTTAATTATTTTAGTTTCTTTACTCATTGAATTTGAAACCTTTACATCCTACTCTCCATCAGGCAACATGATTCTTGACCTGTCCCTTTCTGAACACTAGTCAGTGCCCTTGTAACCTTGAACACATCATGACTGAATTTAAACTATAAGAAGCCAGAGAAAGCAGTTTTAGGCATTATAAGCAGCAGTTTTTGTTTTCCAAGCACTCCTGAACACTCTCCAGATGGAAATAAATTGGAGTCTTCTATCAATTGAAGTCTTTTTCCTGGGCTAGATGCCAGATTTAATAGTATTCATAATCACCTTCTTGCCAAATTGTTTTTAACCTACATTTGTTTTGTGTAAGAATTAAAAACACATTTTACAAACACAGTCTGAGTTTCTGACTACAATTTAAATTAAAATTATATACAAAAAATACAAACTATTTATAATATATCTTAGAATATTACATGAAGAAAAGCATAAAAATTCATAGTTGATTATATGCTGACTTGTCAGTAAATGGAGCATTAGAAAACAAATTTCCATCAATAGCTACCATACCAGTAAGCTTCCAAAGATCCCAAATGTCACACTCATATCTACACATGGGCACATACACACAGAAACACACAAGTACGTATGTATGCACTTATATTCATTGATTCATATGTAAAGCTACATATGAAGTGATGTGTTAGCCACTCAGTCATGTCCAACTCTGCGACCCAATGGACTGTAGCCTGCTAACCACCTCTGTCTATGGAATTCTCCAGGCAATAATACTACATATAAGAATATATAAAAGGTAGATAGATAATCTCTAATTTATATTAAAAGCTTGAAATGAGTATCAAATAATATCCTAAGAAGTAATACTCAGGTCTTTAAGAAAGATCTGATAGCTTAAAAAAGCTGTTGAAAACACATGCTTGCTTAACCCAAAATCTGCATTATCTAAAATATACAAAGTGAGATTAAAACAAATTTTCATACTTTAATGATATCTGTGGTCCCATCTTACATGAAAGAAAACATGGATTTCTTGGATGTTTCTCCTAGCAATGAATATTTATGATATTTGACCTAAAGTTGGGAAATATAATTAATTATTAGCACTAAGTGATACTAAGATATAAATGGAGCCTTTAATATTGGTCACAATGTCCTATGATCTTGTTGAACATAATTTTCCTCAAGATTTTTTCCTTTGAAACTTGGCAGTTGGATTAAATGATCTTCTAACATTCTCTCCGTTTTTACAGTTTATAATGATAAAAAGAAAAATTCCTTAAATAAAAAATGCAGATGATAAAAAGGAAATTGGTCAAATTTTTCACTAAATCACGAAAAAAATCATTTCTGACATGATGCCCTTCCAAATTCAGCTTTATATAATACACTTCATAGAATGAGGACAAAGAAAGGCGTTTTGCAGGCACAAAGAAAATTACACCCCGCTGCTGAATCCCTCCACTGTAGCCCACAGGCGCGGCCGTCAGTGCAGTCCTCTGGGGTGCCCACAAGCGGCCACTTCAGGCACGGTCTCAGTGGGCTCCCCGGGCACAGGAAGCCATGGCCACACTACAGCCCTGACCTCGACTCTGGGACTGGCATGCAAGGCTTCCAACTGTCAAAAGTGACTGTCGATGTCTGCTTTAAACCTTCCGAGTTAAAGTATTTGATTTCTTCTAGTTTACCTTCCCTGTCCATTGTGACTCCAGTTTTAGTTACCAATCCACAGATAAAACAGAGGCTCACCTGGTGACATATTCTCAACAGAGTAGATATATTTCTATATTTTTAAGTTCTTTTCTATAATTTTTAATTTATATATTTCTGGCTGCACTGGGTCTTCATTATTTCAAGGGCTTTTCCCTAGTGGCAGTGAGTGGGGGCTACTCTCTAGTTGCAGTGCATGGGATCTCTTTATGCTGGCTTCTCTTGTTGCAGGGTATGAGTTCTAGGGCATGCAGGCTCCAGTAGTTGCAGCCCTCGGGCTCCAGAGTACAAGCTCAATGGTTACGGTGCCCGGGCTTAGCTGCTCCAAGACATATGGGATCTTCCCAGACCAGGGATCGAACCTGTGTCGCCCGCATTGACAGGCAGATTCTTTACCACTGAGCCACCAGAGAAGTCCTACATTTCTGTGTTAATGTGATTTTTGTAAAACACTGTATTCATTGATTATAGTGAATAACCAAGATGAAATGAACACACACTTGTTTTTGAAGGTGCTCCTGCATCCTTATCACATCAGCTGTGCTGAACAGAAGGCACCTGCCTTCTGATAGTGTCCAGTTAACAGTCACCACACGCAAAGACTGACTCACTGGGCCTCTTCACTGTCCAGCAGGAAATTTAAAAATGCTGCAGTCCATGGGGTTTCAAAGAGTCGGACACGACTTAGCAACTGAACAACAACTACCTTCACCTCCATGTACTAGTGGTCCTGGATCTGGGCATATGACATCTTAAGGGCAAGGGCAGCAGAGTGGCCTCTGGCGGGAGACCCCCCCGCTATGCTCACTATTCCACATGGCACCCAGCAGCTAGCATCGGGAGCAAGACGCTGTCACCTGATAATTAGTGGGGTTTTTGGTGTGCAGGGGAAAATCATAAACAAGAAGACGCCAACAATGCTAAACGTACACACAGATGGGGTGAAGGACAGATCAGAGCCGAGGAGTGAGAGTCACTTGGCAGAGCTATAAGACAAAGGGGCCTGGATGGGGATTTCATTCAGTCTATTTAACGAAGGAAAAAAGGAACTGAACTGACATCCCCATGAGAGATGAGGAAAGCTTCGAGGCTTGGCCAGAGGGTCGGGCTGTCTTTGGAACTTCTCTCATCTCTTCTTTAATAAAAAGTTAAAGAAAAAGGAAGTCTTGGGAATCTTTAGATTTATCAGCAAGGAAATTGCTGAGAACCGAGGAAAATGTCTGTCTTCACCATTCCCTTTGAAAGTCACTTCTAAGAGAACTCATGAAAGTGCAGCGGATGATCTGGGTCCTGCATGAATCTGGAGCTCACAGCAAAAGCTTTCTCCCTAACACGCTGGACTCGCAATAACCTCTCTTGGTGAAAGGAGATGAAGGCACACCATAGACCGGGATTTATTTATTCTGGAGAAAATCATAGGTTTTTGTACTTATGCATTTGCTTTCACTTACAATCTCTTTAATGAGTCCACGTGAAAAGAGCTCCCAGCAGGATGTTAGACAATTTGTTATTATGCGAAAATCTGAAAAATGAAAAATAACTTTTAACTACTACCGAGTAATGATGAGTTTAAGGGGTAATTTTTTTCACCTAATTATGAACATAAATACATTTAAAAGTATTGTCCTATACTTTTCAATATTGTACATTTATAATCTTTGATAATTAAAAATTCAATTACAATAACAACAAAAGTATTTGGGGGAGAAAGGGTGAAAACAAAGCAAATGTCAACTATGTAAGGATTTGTTTTGAAGAGTACTCATCTCTCACTAGTTGATATTTTCTCCTTGCTCCTTTGAGTTTTTTGTTTTGTTTAGTTAGCGATCACCAACGCTGAAGAAAAATTCACAGAAATAAGATTTTAAACAGGAAATCCAGATGGATGGTGTATTCATCAAAAAGAACAGCACAATAAAACATTCATGATGCAGCAGCCTACAGAGGAGTCCTGGTTATGGGGATGTGGTGGATGGTAACCCTGTGCGCTTCAGCTTTCTTTCAGCCAGTGGAGGTTTTACTAGAGTCTCAGCTGGTGCTGCTGCAGCCGCTGGTCCCTCCAGGCCAGTCCCCTCCCTGGGCCTGGTTATGCTATCCAGAGTGCCTCCAGGCTTCCTCTCCCTGGTCAGCTTCCACCAGGAGGTGATGGAGGAAGTCGAAGGCAGTGGAGACCCAGAACACAGGATTTCCTCCTCTCTGCTCCCCAGACATCCCTGCACCGTCTGGCCATCTCACTTCCCCTGCTGTGAGGAGAGAAACGATGCCCACACTGGGATCAGCTAGGGACTGTCGGGTCTCCAGCACCAAAGAACGCATCTTCCACAGAAGACATGGGGATAATGGGGGACAAGACAGCAGTCTCCACAGCACAGAGGAAAGACAGCCCCGTGCCACTCACATCCGGAGTCTGGAGGATGGGAGCAGAGACCCTCAGACGTGTCTAAGAGATGCCAACAGTCAGCCACACCAGCCTCTCACTGAGTCCTCCTTCACAACAAGTGTTCCCAAAGCAAAGTGAGGTCATCTGACCCTGCTCTCTCATCAGTGTTCTGCTGGTAGCTTCACCCTGAGTGTTTCACCTGTTAGAGGTGAAGGTGAAGGGCAGCCACCAGAGCCATTCTTTTTATGGGTTTAGAGACACGATGCACAGCTGAGTTGATAAACATTTTCCCCTGACTCTTTCTATTTTTGATTCCTTATACTCGCCTTCTCCCACCCCACCCCATTCACCAAACTCATAAGCAATGACTGGAGAAGAACTCGTGGGCAGTTAGGTTAGGGAAGGTGTGCACGAAATTCCTTCCCCACCACAAACCCTAACCCTATCTCAGGGAATACTGGAACAGAATCTCAACAGTGGATGGAGAAATAGCTCATAGCACATTGCGGTTCAATCTTGGGGAAAGCCACATCATTTGGACAATTTATGCATGTTTCATTTTTGCCAGGCTACAAGCTCACTTCATTATTTTACAACTAGTGTAGTTCAATGTGATAACAACAGAACAATAACTTTTGTTCGTTCTCTCAACATCTCTAAGAGGCTGGAAATTGCATCAATAATCAGAGAGTGGAAGATGGTATCTACTTTCTGAGACAGTGGGTGGTGGTGGTTTAGTTGCTAAGTCGTGTCTGACTCGTGCGATCCAATGGACCATAGCCTGCGAGGGTTCTCTGTCCACAGGATTCTTCAGGCACGAATACTGGAGTGGGTTGTCATTTCCTTCTCCAGTGGTTCTTCCTGACCCAGGAATCAAACTCAGGTCTCCTGACAGTAGACCAGAATTAACTGTTTATCCAGCAAAACAAATCAAGGAAAAAAAAAAACAGCATTTCTATTGTTACTGATTTTGAATCAAGGTATATAAATATTGAAAAATCACTGTCAAAATTTTTCTTAATTTTATGTAAATGGTGACAAAATGTTCCAAATTCATGTTATTTCAGCATTAGTCTGTGTCATATTCTTTATTATGTTCCCCAAATCAGACATTACTTCTACTTGTTAATTCTGTAACTGCTTGTCTCCAACAGATTAACGATGACTCTTTAAGTCTCAGTATCTTTTTCTATAAAATTGGGACATGATATGATAATATTATTATTTACCCCCTATACTACTATCTCAGCGATAGCACTAAAACAGCTATATTGTTTGGGGAGTCTGTTTAGCAGGGATGCAAAAACGTGTGTCTGTGTTCTGTTTTTTCTTCCTTTTGTCCAACTTCCTGAAGTTACTCTTCAGAACATTTCTGCAGTGCTTCTGGTGATTTCTGCTTGCAGAAGTTTTCCTTTGATTGCTTTACTCCCAACACAGACCTCCTGTATTGGGGGAGGGTTGTGTAATTATTTGCTGCTGATGTCGTCTGTCAAAGATACTTTGTCAAAAAAATAATATTTTGGCAACATCCTCTGCCTGGAAATTAATATAAGGACTGACCTCTCTCCTGGGACAGAAACATACATGTTGTTACGAAAGGAAAACTGTGAATGAGTTTTCTTAGGAAAAAGTTCTGAGAAAAATGAATCTTCGGCCTGAATTTTAGGTGAATGTTCCAAAAAGCACCCACTGGAAATTAAAGAGACTTCTGAGAAGGAGAGAAAACTTCATACTCAGCTATGACTCCCAGAAAAAGCCTCTCAAAGATGCCTCGGCCTTGGTAAGGTGAATGCCTAGTAATGAAGTCGTCTCCAGGGCTGGCCGGCTCTGGGTCCATCCACGCCACTCCATAAACCCCTAGCAGGAAGTAGTTAGGAGTCTGTTCTCTCCAAACCAACAAAATCAATGTGTTTGCAGGCACGACCAGTGTTCCTTCTGGACACAGAATACCAAGGTCTTCTTCTTCTTGATGTTTTACTTTTTAAACATTTTTACAGACAGAATCACTAAAGATTCCAAAAGAAGTGTACAGCAATAGAGATGCAGATGTAAGAATGGCTGTGTGGACATGGGGGAGGGGAGGGATGAATCGGGAGAGCGGCACTGAACTAAGTACATTTCCATGCGTGAACAAGACAGCTAGTGGGAAGCTGCTGTATAGCACAGGGAGCTCATCTCAGTGTTCTCTGATGACCTGGTGGGCCTATGGGGTCACACAGAGTCAGACATGACTGAAGTGACTTAGCAACAGCAGTAGCAGACTGGTGGGATCGAGGGGGAGGGGTGGCAGGGAGGCTCAAGAAGGAGGGAATGTTAAGTATACATATGGCTGATTCACACTGTTGTACAGCAAGAACGAACACAACATTCTAAAGCAACCATACTCCAATAGAGAGAAAAAAAAATAGGGCACTAAAGCAATATCGTTTCAGTTGTATAAAAATAAAAGGGTATGTAAATATGTATCAAAAACAGAATAAAAGTACATACACCAAGACAAAGAAACATGCAAAACACAAAGCATGGCTTGATGAGGTCAGTGTGCACCTGCAAGATAAACACAAGCATGCCCAGATCTCAGCAATCTGCAAACCTCAGGTGCCGCTGGAGAAGAACAGCCCAGCTGTCAAGGTCCCCAGCACCAATCGGGAGTTATTAGACCAAACATCAGAATCCTGAGCAGTTTGGCAGAGGCCTTCCTGCACTTTCCTGCCTGTGCATCAAGCTCTAAACCTCCTTGAGCATTTCAAGCCATGTGGCTCCACCAAATATGCAGAGATTCCTTTCCTTGGCAATAAGATTTAAAGAAAAAAAAGTTTATGACGCTTAAAGATAGGGCTTATCTACCAGAGAAAAGCCTAACTTTGGTAAAATTCCAGGATTTTCCACTCATTCCTTCTGTTCACAGGGAAGATGAAGACAAGGGTTTTGTGCTGCCTGTGGGGGCCTCCTGCCTCCCTTATAAGGCTGTTCCCATGCAAGTTGGTGGCGGGGGTGGAGAGGGGAGGACCTGTCACAGGATTGTCCCACAGGGGCTTCCATCAAGTCCCACGAACAAGGAACTAGTCTCTGTATCCTGCTGCTGCTAAACTAGTTACGTGAGGATGTGAGGTGACAGGCAGAGTCATCCTGAATTTCTTCAGACTGAGAAGAAAAGCTATGACCAACCTAGACAGCATATTAAAAAGCAGAGACGTTACTTTGCTGACAAAGGCCATTCTAGTCAAAGCTATGGTTTTTCCAGTAGTCATGTATGGATTTGAGAGTTGGACCATAAAGAAAGCTGAGCACCAAAGAACTGATGCTGCTGAACTGTGGTGTTGGAGAAGACTCTTGAGAGTCCTTTGGACTGTAAGGAGATCCAACCAGTCAATCTTAACCGAAATCAGTCCTGAATATTCATTGGAAGGTCTGATGCTGAAGATGAAGCTCCAATACTTTGGTCACCTGATGAGAAGAACTGATTCATTAAAAAGACCTGGATCTGGGAAAGACTGAAGGCAGGAGGAGAAGAGAACGACAGAGGATGAGATGATTGGATGGCATCACCGACTCTATGGACATGAGTCTGAGCAAGCTCTGGGAGTTGGTGATGGACAGGGAAGCCTGGTGTGTTGCAGTCCATGGGGTTTCAAACTGTCGGACACGACTGAGCGAATGAACTGAACTGAACTGAGAAATACCTTAATAGAATAATTTTACTTTAATATTTAAGGTCTTATTTCAACAAACAATTTCAAAGTTACAGGGAAAAAAAATTTTGATTTGAAACTGAGCTGTGCACACCAATTTGCCTCATTCTCTTTTGAGATTCCACGGAAATAACAGCCCAGATGGTCAATGCAAATAAATAAACACATAACAATCAAAAGGCCAGAATGGAGGAGGTCACCAACAGGCAGAAGATTTCAGCAAACTCTGGAAACACATAAAATTCGTGGGAGAAGGATGACAGATGAAACGGACGAGATGCTCCTGCTTAGAGAGAGCCCTGTGGCAGGAAGCGCCAGACTGTCTGGGCAGAGACCTCGCCCTTGAGGGTGGGGGCAGGCATGGAAGACGGGCTGCAAACAGAGGGGCTCACAAAGCCCTTGGTGGAGAAATACAGCTAACTGCACCTGGCACACCTCTAAGGACACCAGCTGCTAACAGGAAAATGTATGTTGCCCAGTTGCTTCAGTCGTGTCCGACGCTTTGCAATCCTATGGACTATAGCCGGCAAGGCTCCTCTGTTCGTGGGGATTCTCCAGGCCAGAGTACTAAAGCGGATTGCCATTTCCTTCACCAGGGCATCTTTCCAACCCAAGGGATCAAACCCAAGTCTCCTGCATGGCAGGCAGATTCTTTACCACTGAGTCACCAGGCAAGCCCAATAGGAAAATATACATATATAATCCTTATTGCTGGTATAAATGTCTCTAAAGAAGCTGAACAAACTGACAGAAGAAAAGTTATGGATTTTGTGTGAGGCTGGACTTGAGAGAAATCCCCTCTTAGTATGTTGGAAGGAGAAATCTGCCATTTTCCCACCCAACTATCCAAACTAAAACTCCCACCAAGGGAAATTTTGTGAGAAAACAGACCTGCCTAACAGAGGGCAGGAGACATTCAGACCACCTGCCCAGTATCTTCAAGTATGAACAAACAACTGAGGAGAGCAAGAAAGAGCAGGCTGGTCAGGAGCAGGACAAAGACAGGCCAAGACAGAAAGAAGAAAATCTAGGCATGACTCTCTGAGTTCACCCACGTGTCTCTCCATACACACTGTACCCTTTTCCTCCCAATAAACAGTCTGCTTGTTTCACTGCTTTCCATCCCTATGTGGAAATTCCTTTCTACACAGCTGACCATACGCTTCATCACAGGACTCCAGCAAGACAAACGAAACTGAAGGATGTATTAAAATTAATTAATTAAATAAAAAATTAAAATTTTTTAACTAAAGGATGTGATTATATGCATTATGATTCCTCTGCTTTTTTATGCAGACATGCATGACTGGAACAAAGACTTGAGGAAGTGGCTAGCTAGCTTTTAATTTTACTATTTTGTATATTAACATTAAAGGACATCCTTGTAGAAACCTTCAAACTACTAACTCCGACTGTTTTTCAGATCTATTTTAATTTAGATAGATTCCCAACTAAGTTGAGCTGTGTAATTCATTTGCTTTCTTTTTGGAAAACATACCATATTTTCAGGAGGCAAGCCGAGTCACCACTTAATGCCTCGTCCAGATTGTAAAAGTGAATTTGCTGGTTTATGAACAGCCGAGGCCTGCTTTTCCTCTTTCCTACTTTTTAAGCTTCTTCATCATAAATAACACAAATTTAGCAGAGGTACTTTTCATTAACACTATTCCATCCGCCACCATCAGCCGTACACACTGTGTGGTCTGCATGGGTACATGGTCCCTAAGCTGAAGGTCACAAAATCAATAGAGCTGTCTGCTGGGATTTGGGATTCACACACTGAGCCTACTACAAGCAGGGCCAGAGACAATGGAAGGGTTAAAAGAGAACGCAGTGTTTTATTTGATATCATACCATGATATCAAGAACAAGTCATACAGTTACACTTCTCATCAATAGAACTGTATTCCACAGTAATGAAAAGAATTGACAAATATTAATTTTTACAGTTGAATATTTTATATGAGCAATTTATACTAAGTCCTTCGTAAGGAACGCATAACTTCTTCCAGCACAGACTACTAAGAACCTGCTAATCACAGCCTATTTGTTTCTTCCAGTGTGCCCCTGGAATAAATCTCCCTAGTTCCAGACTTACCTACCGGGATGGCTGGTAGGTTGAATGCTTTCTGCTAGACTTCAATCTCATACACGGTAGGATACGTCACTAGTGTTTGAATTCACTACTAATGAATGTGGAAAATGCACAAAAGCAGATTTTGTTCCCAGCAGGGAAATAAGACAACCCAGAGAGTTCTATCTGATTATAAACCAGACGTCTTTAAACTGTTTGCCCATATAATTTGACATATTTTCTAACAAAATTTTTCAAAAATATTTTTATTACTTTATACTAATTCTAAAGTATTAGTCACTCAGTTGTGTCCTACTCTTTGTGACGCCAAGGACTGTAGCCCACCAGGCTCTTCTGTCCATGGAATTCTCCAGGCAAAAATACTGGAGTGGGTTGCATATGATATTTCCAGTAAGGAGAGATTTAACTTTAGTTTTCACTGTCTTTTCAACTTGATAACATAGCCAGCCTACCTTCTCCTATAACCTTATTTTTATTACACTATTGAAAATGCTGACATTTCTAGGCATACATTACAAATAGATAAATGTAAATGGTGACTTGAAAGGATCTGAAATCTGTTTAAATCATTTCAAAGAATCTAGACATTAATGAATTAGTAGCTATTTCTTCATATTTTGAAAGCAGAAAGCCATCACTCATGTCATTTTGTAAGTGAAAGTGTGAGTCTCTAAGTCATGTCCGACTCTTTGCCATCACCTGGACTGTAGCCCAGCAGGCTCCTCTGTCCATGGAATTCTCCAGGCAAGAATACCAGTATGGGTAGCCATTCCCCTCTCCAGAGAATTTTCCTGACCCACAGATCAGAACCCATGTCTCCCACATTGCAGGGAGACTCTTTACTGTCTAATCCACCTGGGAAGGCAGAAAATCATCACTGGTATCATTTTGTATTTTTCCAATACAGTCTCCTCAGATAATTTCATTTATACCCATGGCTTCAGTTAATATCTCTATGCAGCAGGCGCACAAACTACATCTCCAGATTAACCCCTAAGATCTAGATTCACACACCCAACAGCTTCTTCCATATCCCTTGGATACCTACCATGGTGCCTCAAACCCAGTGTGTCCAAAACCAGGTCATCATCCTTCTTCGTGGCACCTGCTTTGCTCAGCTGTTACTGTCTAGTCAATGGAACCACCATGTAGCCACGTGTCCAAGTGAAAAGAAGCGTCACCACCTCTTCCCTCATTCTGTTTTTCTATTTGGCTCCATATCACTTTGATTTTTGCCTCCACACATCTCTGAATGCATCCCAGTCTCCTCCCACCCACTGCTTCCAGTCTAGACCAAGCCTCCCCTCCAGTGCTGTGACGTAAGAATCACCCTATTTGTCCCATATCCTTGTGCCCCTCTCTTGTGCAAACACTTCTTGAAGCTCTTAAAGCTTTCACTTTATAACAAAGGTACAATTAATTCCTTGACGGAGCCCAACTCTCTTCATAATCCTGCCCAAACACGCTTCTCCAGCCTTCTCTCCATCATCTCTTGCCTCCTTCCACTCCACCCTGGTCTCTCAATCTTGTATTTGCCATACTCTGCACAATTATCTTCTCAGCCTGGTTACCAGTCCCTCCTTGTTTGCCTGGTGAATTCTTACCCAGGCTGTGGGTCTCCGCTGTGTCGTCTCCTCTGGTAAGCCCTCCCTGAGTGCTTGTCAAGTCCCCTACTCCTGGCTCATAGCAACACACAGCTGTGGTTTTATTCTACCCAAGCGAGTCTCTGACCCCCATCTCTCTCCCCTAACTAGATTTCAAGCTCCATGAAGACAGGCCATGCCAGGGGTAAGCTCATTTCCACATCCCCAGGGTCTTAGCACAGGCTTAGTAGACAGCCCTCAACTTACAGAGAATGAATAACCAGCCAGTGTTTTTATACAAGCTTCACCTTCACAATCATGAACTCAGCCACATCCTATGGAATAAAACAGAATATGGGTTTATGAACCTTAATAAAAAATTAATATAGGAGCAGCATCCTATTTCCCAGGGGGCTCAGTGGTAAAAATTCACTTGCCAATGCAGGAGACCCAAGAGACATGGGTTCGATCCTTGGGTTAAGAAGATCCCTTGGAGAAGGAAATGGCAATCAATTCCAGTATTCTTGCCTGGAGAATCCCATTGACAGAGGAGCTTGGCAGGCTACAGTCTACGGAGTCGCAAAGAGTTGGACACTGATTGAGAGACTGAAAAACAAAGTCGCTGAGAAGGAGCACCGAGGAGGCAGCTGACGCTGATCCACTGTGTTCCGTTCCCACATCCACATGCTGGATGTGCCCTGTGACTCCAAGTCTCCATACAAATCAGGTAACATTAAAATATGCATTTTCAAGCTTCACTGGACAACAGCAAGCAAGAACGATGTGTTAGAGCAATAAATTATTCATACAGTTTAGAAGCTAATTAGGCTTCTGAATGAAGATCCTTATTTCAGAGCACAGTAAATTATTCTAAGTGAGTTTAAAGGAAAAAATAGACTGAATTATCATTATCCATTAGGTTCAAGAAAAAAGCTTTCTAGTATCTTCTTTGCATGCTGTGCCAGAATCAATGGCAGGGGACACTATCAAGATGCATCCTACAAGGACTGTGTTTATGCTTAAATAGTTAACATCAGTTAAAAATCACACAAGTTGGACTCCTCAAGAACTTACTACAATCCAAAACCAGAATAGTTATCAAAAATGTCATGATTCTAACACACTTTAGCTATAGTCCAATTGAGAGTTGTAAAAGTGCTTCATCCTCTTATTTCAAGTCTGTACTTCTTTTTGTCTGAACTAATAGCTATAACTGACTTGATGGACATGAGTTTGGGCAAGCTCCAGGAGTTGGTGATGGACAGGGAAGCCTGGCATGCTGCAGTCCACAGGGTCGCAAAGAGTCGGACACAACTGAGTGACTGAACTGACTGACTGAATAGCTATAAATGGTCCATCTGAACCATCTCTTCTTCCTCGTCTGCCATAGTGGATTATCTGGTAACTCTGGCAGAACACATGCTCATGATACCATGGTCTTGTTAGGATTATAAATGTCTCCCCAACATCTTCCACTGGAGTGAAGGGTCCCCAAGATCTAGTGCCAACATGTGACTCCTCTCAACCCTCATGGTCTAATAACTGCTCTAACAAAATTTCTACGTGCCTATCTCTGAATCTACCTGACTCTTTTCTTTCTACAATGTCTAATGCTTAAAATATTTTCTCATGCATTTAGGCTCAATTCAAATGGTACTGTCTCCATTGAGAGCTAGATGATTGCTCATGTCAAAGGTAACTTCACTTTGCCTTGATCCTCTAGCATATTAAACACTAGTGAGCTAAACTGAGTGTCTGTGAAGTGTAGGACAAGATCTTGACCTTCTCAGAGATTAGAGTCTGGCAAGAGGAAAAAGACAAGAAATCAATGATCACATCTAACAGATATGTGTTCTGATAATGGGATGCAAAGAAGACCACAAGAGGACAGACGACTTGAATCTGATTTAAAGATAAAGGTGTGGAGAGAATAGGATTCTTTAGCTAGTTTTCATGGACAAGCTGTGCTTACTGGATGTGAAAGAGGAAAGACAGTTTAAGAAGTGGGAAGACAAGCCTATGTGGGCACTGAGGCAGGAAGGTGATGACTCCTACAGAACAGAAGGAGTGGGTCAGAGGCCTAAGAGCTTTGGAGCTTCGGGATGATAAGCTGGGCAGGGAGACCACTCATCTCTTTCGTGCTCAACAAAGAAGCTTGAATTTAACCCTGAAAGTCATCAGGGCACATTGAAAGGTTCAAAGAAAAGGAACTTCTTTTTAAATTTATTTATTTGGCTGCACGGGTTCCTGGCGGCCGTACGGGCTTCTCTCTGCTTGTGGTGCGAGAGGGCTACTCTTTAGTTGTGGGGTGAGGGCTTCTCACTGCAGTGGCTTCTCTTGTTGCAGAGCGTTGGCTCTAGGGTGTGTGGGCCCCATTACCTGGAGATCCTGGACTCTAGAGCACAGGCTCAGTTGTTGTGGCACATGGGCTCTGCTGCTCCACCGCTGCGGGATCCTCCTGGACCAGGGATCGAATTCATTCCTCTTGCATTGGCAGGCAAATTCTTACCACTGAGCCACCAGGGAAGCCCTAAAGAAAGGGAATTCCTTAATGAAATTTTCATTATAAAAACATTATTCTGGTAGCAGTGTGAATAAATTGAAAATTAGCTTCAGAAACAGACATGCACACTCAAGCTAGACAAGTGGTTTCAATTCAGGAACAAAGGACATTTCGCAACATGGGCAGCTATGGCTGTTGGTTATAACCAGAGCTGATGGCACTATGGGCATCTCATGGGAAGAGGCCAGGAGGTCACTCAAAGTCCCACACTTGCAGGATGGCTCATCTGTCCACATACCCAGGGAGCAAAGTGCTGAGCTGGAGCCTGGCTTGATCTTTAAACAGGAAAGGGTGGTGGTGACTTGTGGTGACACTGTGTGGACCACAGATCGGATGGCTGCTTCTGAGCCTGGAAAAAAATGACACAACAGGAAACAATTAAAAGGATGCCAGAGAAGACGATGTGGTACATACACACAGTGGAATACTTGTTGCCTGTCACTCAGTTGTATCTGACTCTTTGTGATCCCATGGACTGCAGCACGCCAGGCTTCCCTGTCCTTCACCATCTCCTGGAGTTTGCTCAAAACTCATGTCCGTTGAGTCGGTGACGCCATCCAACCATCTCATCCTCTGTCATCCCCTTCTCCTCCTGCCTTCAATCTTTCCCAGCATCAGGGTCTTTTTAATGAGTCAGCTCTTCGCATCCGGTGGCCAAAGTAGAATGCTACTCAGCCATAAAGAAGAATGAAATCCTGCCAGAGTGTAGGCATATTGTGAGGACAGTGTAGGCGAGGAAGATGTGGGGCTCGGGGCCTAAGGCAATGACAGCATCTTGGGAGGGGTCATGCCTATTTGTCATGGGAGGAGCTCCTTTTCCTGAGCCTCTAGTTTCCATGCGATAAAATCAGTCTTGTAGGAACACCAGGAAGTTGAGATCTGTCTAAACAGAATGGACTCTGGCCAACAGGGAGAGTCACAGGTGACAGGTGAGATGAAAGGGTGCTGAGGCCGCAGATGCCTGAGGGCTCCCGGCCACTCCAGGCCCTGGGCCTCCTGCCTTGTCCTCTGCCTACAGGCTCAGATTAGAGGGGAGAAGCTCTGAGGATGGGAGCAAAGGGCAGGCACAGGAGGCCAACACGCAATTGCCCCAGCCTCACACCTGAGCCTCCCCTAGCGCCAGGGCCCTGTCCCTTCTCTTCCCGGAGTCTCACTTCAACAGCAGCTGAATAACCTGAGGTGAGGTTGGGGGCTCGACTGAGGGATTGGGGGTGCTGAGTCATGCTGGGGGGCGGGCAGAGTTGGCAGAGAACCCTCCTGGTTTTCACCACTAGATCCAAGTGTGACATGTGACCACTACACCCACAGCAAAACTCTTCAGAAGAAAACAGGATGAGGCTATAATAAAAAGATCCTCAACAACCAACATGGGTCACTGGATGCACAAGATATATAAATTTGCTATAAATGTCTCTGCTCCAACAACGAGAGAATAGCACACTGTGGGTGATGGTCCGCGTGTATGCCAGCCTCCTTTGGTTTTAAATTGGCTGCAGAAACCCAAATTCACTCTCCAAATGCATCCACGGCAATAGACTTCAATCTGTTCCATGAGATTCTTACCAACTCTAAAATTCCACAATTCTTGCAACATTCTGGGCTGGAAGACACTCTCAACTGAACCGTTAAATCTAATTTCCAACCATGGTTGATTGCCACGTGGGGATTTACACCTCAGAGGGAGCTAAAAATGCCTTTGACCAAAGCTTCCCATAAATAGATACTGTTTCCTCTGTGCCCATAACAAGGGCTTCATTTTATATTTCATTTCCAGATTTAAGTCACATACAGATTACAAAAGGCCTGTCAACCAAGAATAGAGCTGCTTACCACAACTGGAAAAGAACCCAGAGCTGTATTCTTCACCAATGAGCTTTGCCACTGTTTAAAATCCTGGGAATATTAGCACTTCTTTAAGAATCAATTGCTTCTGTCTTGGATGGAAGCCTAAGAAATAAATTAATAGAGGCTAAGCTTTTAACATGTAGAAGATAAGAGGATAGGAAAAGATATGAAGGCCAAAATCATACAGTGGTTGTAGGAAATAGTTAATGAATAAAACTGCAAAAAAATTCAATTGTTCAATCAGCAATGTGACTTATCTTTAAATTATAATCCTTGTTACTGTCAAATCATTCATTCCAAATGTAGAAGAAAGTGTCAGATTTCTAAATGTGGAATGTCATTGAAGGAGCTTTCCAAATGCAAAATTTAAGACCCTCTTAGGTATATTCAATATTATATTTTGAAAATTCATATTATTTGGTCATTGAGAGATTTATGATATAATAATCTGTAACACACTGGCCTTCCAGGTTACCCTTTCCAATAGAACCATCTAAATCCTTTCCCATACAGAGGCATGATAAAGGAAAGTAAAATAAACCAATTTGGGTTGCTGAGCCTCTGAAGATCTAACACTTCAAACAAATGGCCTCCACCTAGGGGTGTTCACAGCCCATATACAGGGTGTCATCCCAAGTAGAGTACAGGTGTGTAAGAAGCTTCAGGTCTCCATGGAGGACCAGCAGTCCCAGGAAACACAGTCCTAGAAGATGGGGGGAAATTACATCCCCACACTGATCTCTAAAAGCCAACAGTAATGAAGAAGAGATGCATTTGTGAAAAGTGAATGTTCCTTTTCTGCTCTAAATCACTGTTTCTACGTGCAAAATTCCTGTTTGCTACCATACACTTTGGAGAAACATGCTTTGAAAAACATTGGTCAGAAGCACCATAATACTGGGCTTCCCTTGTGGCTCAGCTGGTAAAGAATCTGCCTGCAACCCAGGAAACCTGGGTTCGATGAAAGGAAAGCTCTCCACTACACGCCTGAGCGAGTTTCACTTTCACTTTCACCGTGACATTATCTCAGACAGAGAACCACAAGGTAAAAAAAAAAAAAAATAAGAAAACTGTCAGATCTTAAATACATGCAATCAACTGAAAGAGGCATGTGGCGCTGGCAGCAGGCTGCATCCTCACCTGAGCCAAGCTCTACCAGGCAGGGGTGGAGAATGCTAGGCTTGCAGAAGCAGAGCCCAGTTCCAGTGGCTTGTCTCTTCCAAGTGGAGTGCGTTCCTTCATGCAAAGGCTTGGAGCTATGGAAGCAGTAGGTCTCCAAGCCACACAGTCCTCCAGGGTGCAGTGGAGGGAGTGCAGATGGGGGATAAAAGGGAAGGTGGGCAAGAAGGTGGACATCCCCTAGGGAGGGTCAAAGGCAAGGAGTACAGCCAACAGGAAGCTGACACCCTGAGGTGCCCGGCATAGATGTTTTCACAGCACTTTACGAGCCAGTACTCTTGCCTGGAGAATCCCATGGAGGGAGGAGCCTGGTAGGCTACAGTCCATGGGGTCACAAAGAGTCGGACACGACTGAGCGACTCCACTTTATGCACATACCCATCCAACATTTATCCAGTCCCAGCACCGAGGTTTTGGGGGATGTCCATCTCCCTGCTCCAAAGCTGACATCCCTGGGAGAGGTGAGGAAACATCGTATTCTCCTTCTCTTTCTGCTTGTCTCTTCCCTCCCTCCCTGAAGAATTTAATGCAGGGCTGCAGGAGAACAGTCCCCCACAGAGAAAGACTATGATCCCGGCATAATCTGTGTCACTCTGGTGCAAAACCAAAACTCTGTGAGATCTAGCGCCCTTGCTTGTGACAAGTGGAAATAATGTTTTGGAGGTTCAATGAGGGTGAATATATATAATTTGTAGAGTTACAGACACACAATACAGACTGATACTTAAAATCTGTGACCATCTTGACATCATATTTCTATTACTTCCTCTCTTTTCCCTCACTTTATATTTTGTGAGATTTTAAAGTACTCACATGGTTCAAGTTTTTATATTAATAAAGAGATATAATAGTTTTGAAACCCAGTAACTTTTTAAGCCACCCGGATGTGAAACTTCAATTTAGAATCATAACTGAGGTATAATAAGTCCTATTCTTTTCAATAATAAAACAATTGAAGGGCTATAGAGTCAGCTTTAGGTAGATTTTCTTTCTCTATTTCTGACTCAGAAAGGATATTATTAAAGCTTTCTCTGAAACAAAATTATGCAGTTTTAAAAAGTAAATTTTATATTTATAAAAATCCTTCTGAGATGAATGACAGGATCACAATTCAAAGAATCCGGTCTTATTTCTTCCATTCAATTTATGTGGAATAGCATGGTGCACAATGGAGCTCTGAGGGTGAAAATACTGCAGGGCCACTTCTGATTAGAAATGTTAAGTTCAAGTCAACTCTAGAAGGAAGTTGATTTTCACTTGGCCCATAGAGCAGACAAACTGGCAGTTAAGCCTGAGTCCCTGAGAATCTTGGCTTTGACAGACATAAATTACAGTCCTTCCAAGAATATACTTTCATTTATATTTCTCCTTCAAAGTAAAAGGATTGATCGTCAGAAAATCCACTGTGATAAATAACAGGAATTTTTTCATGGCTCTTCATTTTACTTTCAATTGACATTCCATTCCAGTATATTTCTAGATAAAATTAGTTTTAACATATTAGCATTCCTGAGCGATTACGGTATTACTCTCATTTGCCAAAATGAGGTGAGAAATATAAAGAAATGAAAGAGATGATAGAATTTGCCTCAAGTCACACATCTATCCCTGTTCATGCCACAGGCTGAATTGTAAGTCACTGCTTGGTAGTAAATGTGGTCAGAAGGGCTTTAACTGTTTCACGACACTGGGGATCAATTAACCTGTGCAAATTATGTATTAAATGGACGTCCAGTGCCCTGAAGGAGTGAAAGTACTGCTAAGGCTTTAGTTTAAAAACCAAAACTTGACAAAGAAAGGAATCAGAAGCTATCAAAGGCGTAGAGCATAAGGCTTCGAACTCTTATTATTTATTCCAATTCTCAAAAAGCTCTAATTTTCCAGTTTTTGTTTTAGTATTTTCCATCCTTTTCTTTCTTCAGAGAAAAAACCTACAAAAGTAATTAGAACAATATTAGAAAGTCACTTCAACTTCATGTAACCTAAGTTACATGTTACGTTAAGACTCATCACTAAGTCTCAAACCTGGTTGAACATCATAATTGTTTGGAGAACTTTTTTTTTTTAATGTGGATGTGAGGCTCCCACTCTGAGAGATCCAAACTTAACTGGGGCTGGTGGGACATGGTTATTGCTTCACCCCCACCCCACCCCAACAAATTCTCCAGGTGATTCTTATAAAAGCTCCAGTGAAGAACCACTGTTCTACCACAAGAAGCTGTGCTGTTTAGCCATTCAGTCATGTCCAAATCTTTGCGACCCCGTAGACTGTAGCCCTCCAGGCTCTTCCGTCCATGGGATTCTCCAGGCAAGAATACTGGAGTAGGTTGCCATTTCCTTCTCCAAGGGATCTACCCCACCCAGGGTCTGAACCCAGGTCTCTCACATTACAGGTGGATTCTTTACCATCTGAGCTAGCAGCAAAGCCTCCACCACAGTACAACCAACAAAATATAATCCATACTAGGACTACAATTTGCTTAAATATATTTAAATACTTTCTGAAACAAATGTGAATTTTTTGTCTTTTTATTTTATATTGGAGTATAGGTGATTAACCCTGTTGTGTTAGCTTTCAGGTTCAGAGCAAAGTGATTCGGTTATATATATACATGTATCTATTCTTTTTCAAATTGCAAGTGTGAATTATATCACGTAATAAAGTGCTTTTACTGTACACAGACTAGTTTAAAATCAACAATGCATATAATATATACATAATATGGCTCAGAAAACTACAGTATCAGTTAATAAAACCCTTCCCTATTAATTTCTAATGGACTTGACTTTGTCTCCATTGTGGTTCCTAGGACTTGATCTAGCTTCTTTGGCAGAGCAATAGATTTGCTCTTTCTAAAATGTGAGTGCAGGAAAAATTCATCATACTAGCTATGTGTGGCACATCAAAGATGAGTGATAATATAATTATATGTGTAATTGCTCTTTCTGTGTTTCACCAGGAACATTTTTACACAAACTTGTTCTCTCTCCTACCTGGTGACAAGCTTTCAACCAGCCTCAGAGGAAGAACAAAGGTTAACTGCCATCTGGAAAATTGTAACTGTTGCTTCCACCATGCCAGGATCAGCATCTAATCAATAATATATTAATGACTGTATGCTTTGAGTCCTTGGAAATGAACAGCTAAAGGCAAAGAGCTGTTTTTGTTCTCCATGCTACTCCTGTAGAGTTTAGCTCAAAATGAAACACTGCATGGGTTTGGGTTACTGTGAGCAGATTGCTTCTGCTCAGTGTAGTGAGTTCTCCGTTTATCTTCCCATCACAGCAGGGCTGTGTCCCCAGCAAACGTCTCCAAGGCCACAGAGTTGTCCCTTAGCAGAGCTCTTCTTGGAGGTTGCAGGCAGTGTGCCTTGCTGGGTTTTGTCACAGGTTTCCTTAACATGCTCATCTTTTCTAAGTACAAATAAGTCACAGTTTAAGGTGAGTGCATGTGAGCTTGCCCTCTTTGTACAGCAGGTCCCTCGTGCCAAGAGGGAGCCTGAGCAAAGAAAGGTGGTGAGTTTAAAATCAATGCAAGACTGAAAAAGACCAGGCTAGATTGATTTGTGTGTTTTTTTAATCCTCGAAAATCAGAAAACTCTTTGATGTTCCACAGATGAAAATAAAGGTTGGAACAGGAAAATCTCCAAGATTATACATTGGTGTCAGAAATGCTGCTGAGCTCAGCAAAAGTCACTCAGTCATGCCTGACTCTTTGCAACCCCATGGTCTGTAGCCAGTCAGGCTCCTCTGTCCATGGGATTTCCCAAGCAATAATACTGGTGTGGGTTGCCATTTCCTTCTCCAGGGGATCTTCCTGATCCAGGGATCAAACTCACATCTCTTGCACTGGCAGATGGATTCTTTACTGCTGAGCTGCTAGGGAATATTAGCTATTATTAAATCAAAGTTATTCTCCCTGAGAAACATGTCATAGAATTTAGAAATTATTTTTATTAAAAATAATAATTAAACTGGTAGGTTGCTTTTCTCTAAAAGGGCAATGCATCTAAACTGTTATGATATGAACTTTTAAAAACCTGCTTTAGATGGTTCAACATCCTGATATCACTTAATATGAAACACTATATAAATAAAGAATAAAAACATATTATCATTAATTAGAAAAGGTGCTTGCACCTCTGTGTTCATTGTAGCATTATTTGCCATAGCCAAGATATGAAAGCAACCTAAGTACCCATCAAGAGAGGAATGGGTAAAGATGATGTGGTACACGTATACACTGGAATATTACTCAGCCATACAAAATTATAACATCTTGATATGGATGTTATTTGCAACAACATGGAGGATCCTAGAAAATAGTATGCTAAGTGAAATAAGTCAGACAAAGAAAGACAAATACTGTATTATTTCACCAACATACAGAATCTAAAAAGCAAAACAAAGAAACAAATATAAAACAGAAACAGTCTCATAGATACAAAGAACAAAATTACAAAAATACAAACAAACAAACTTCCCACTGGTTGCCAGTGGGAAGTGTGAAGGAGGTGGTGAATGGAATAGTTGAGGAAGATGAAGAAAAGCACAAGTCACCAGGTATAAAATAAATGAGTCATGGGGATGAGATGCATAATGTGGGAAACACAGTCAATTATATTTTAATATCTTTGTATGGTAACAGATGGTAACTGAATATCATGGTGATCAGTTGTAATGTGTAAGAATATTGAATCACTATGTTGTACACCAGAAACTAACATAATACCATAAGTCAATTATATTTCAATTAAAAAAATAACCTCCTCAAATCTCTTTCTCTAGGCTTTTCAAAGATCATGTTGACTCTCACTACTGAGCTTTCCAAGTGGCTCAGTGATGAAGAATCCACCTGCCAAGCAGGAGAAGTAGGTTTGATCTCTGGATCGGGAAGATTCCCTGGAGAAGGGAAGAGCAACTCACTCCAGTATTCTTACCTGGAGAATCCCACAGACGGAAGAGCCTGGCAAGCTACAGTCCATAGGATCACCACAGAGTCAGACACAATTTACCAGCTAAACAACAGCAGCACACTCATCAGCTTTTAGGCAAAACTTCCCCATTTGGAGTGGAGTCAAGGGCATCGTAGAAACATGTGACACTGCACTTTCGCTGTGGATGTGAAATTCTTCTCCTGATGCAACCAATAAGTAAAAAATATGGCTGTTAATATAAAATGCTTTCCTCAGTTAACTCACTACCTGTCTTTCCAAAGGTGCCATTTGAACAGCTGGCATGTGTCCTTGCAATGCTGCTCTTACTTTCAGTTTGCGCCTAGTTACTGAATAAGAAGTCATCACATTCTATCATGTGGTCACTGTTTCTCTCCTGAAATAGAAACAGTACAATTTCATAGGAAATTGCTCTGGGGAGTTTTCCAACCCAAGGCTGCAATCTTGAAACTTTTGGAACCTTTGAAAAGTTTAAGGTTAGAAATGCAAAAGCTCCAAACCATTCCAGAAAACACTGAAATTGTTGAAATGAAGGCAGCTTGAACTATTCTTGATACAGTGCAATCCCAGAAGGTTGAGAAAGAAGAACAATTTTAAAGCAAATGCTGCTTTTGTTTTTTAAAATCGTTGGTTGAGTTTATATGTCACCTTCATCCAAAAAATCTTCTAAAGGTCCTCTACATGCACCAGTTTTCCACCAGAGGAGAACTACAGGAAGGCATGCTCTGTGAAGCCTTTTTTTGTCTGACCTGCCCATGATTTTTAATGGTGTCATGGCTTTTGTAAAAATTACATACTGCTTTAAATGGGTGGATTTTATGGTATGTAAATTATACTTCAACAAAGCTGTTAAAAAATAGCATATAGCTTGAGAAAAATTCAAATACTGAAAAGTCCATTAAAAAAAAAACTCTTAAAAATTTCACCACCCGGTAATTACCAACTGTATCATTTGGGGGTTGCCTCCTTCTACTTTTCTCTATAATTACGCATACTCAGAAACATGTATCCAGCCTAATACTGTGCTTAGGCACTCATCACGGCCGTCTCTTTGCAACCCCATGGACTGTAGCCCTCCAGGCTCCTCTGTCCATGGGATTCTCCAGGCAAGAATACTGGAGTGGATTGCCATGCCCTCCTCTAAGGGATCTCCCCAAACCAGGGATCGAACCCGGGTCTTCCTCATTGAGGGCAGATTCTTTATCATCTGAGCCACCGGGGAAGCCCAAGAATACTGGAGTGGGTAGCCTACCCCTTCTCCAGGGGAACTTCCCGACCTAGGAATCCAATCGAGGTCTTTTGCATTACAGGTGGATTCTTTGCCAGCTGAGCTACCAGGAAAGTTCAGTTCAGTTCAGTCACTCAGCCATGTCTGACTCTTTGCGACCCCATGGACTGCAGCGTGCCCGGATTCCCCGTCCATCACCAACTCCTGGAGTTTACTCAAACTCATGTCCATTGAGTCTGTGATGCCATCTCATCCTCTGTCGTCCCTTTTCCTCCCGCCGTCAATCTTTCCCAGTATCGCAGTCTTTTCAAATTTTTCTTACCAGAAAAACAGTTGTGCAGATGAGCAACAGGAAAACCAACCCAGGCACACTGCTTCAAGTAAGACAGCCCACTAGTGGCTACAGACCTGCAGAGGCGGGGGTGGGGGGGGGAGGGGGGATTACAAAAATCCAGACATCTCTGCATCTGAAGTTTTACTCCATACATAGTTTATCCTCCTCATAAAACCAAGAATGTCACCAAAAATTTATAAATGCCACCTTCATTTCACTAAAATGCGTCCTCGGCTTCTTGCTAAGGTGCAGGCGCTGGGCAGGCGGGCAAGTGTGGACTGTGAGGAAACAGCGCCACCTGCAGGAGAGATGGGGCATAACCACGCCTCAAAGGGGCTGCCCTGCCAGTAAGCCTGATCAAGAATCTGGAGGTTCTATCATTTCATGGTGGAAGACGGTCACGGGGGCAGTGCCCTTGTTCGCACTCAGCCCGGAGAGCCAACACTGTGTAAGCCGTTACCTGACAGCAGCTGAGGTTACAGATCCATCTAGAACAGATGTGAGGAAAGCTGTCCTGTGGTCAAGGAAGGTGTCTGTCTCTGCGACAGACAGCAAGAGTATCTGTTTTCAAGCCTGCCCTCCTCTTCCTCTCCCCCCCTCCCTTCCCTTCCTCCCCCTCCTTCTCATCTGTTTCTGCTGCTGACCAGCCACTCCTCCTGTCACTTGCGTCTGCATTTCCAAGCACAACGCGTGCCCTGCTAATCAATCAGTCTCCCCCAACACAAGACTGAATGGACACCGCACTGGCCGGGTAGGTGCTGTGTAAAGATGGGGCTCCTGGAGACCATCGTGACCACATGACCCATGTCGACCTCTGCTGACGACGTCCCACTGTGTCCTCCCAGGTCACACCTGAGCTTCCAGCTGCCTGCCAGCACCAACACCCCAGGGGTCCTGTAGGCCTCTCCAGCCCAGCCTGGCATGGTCCCTCCACTGCCCTGCTGGGGCTTCATCCAGGGCTCAGCATCATTGTTCGCTCAGCTGACCACCCTCATCCACACCTGCCCACGCAGGGACCCTGTGCCTGCCCCCCCCATCTGCAATGCACTTGGCTTCTTTCTGACTCTTTTGTAAAGCTAGTTCCTTTGCCTACCTCTCACTTTGGACACTGCTGCTGCTGCTGCTGCTCA
Organism: Nanger dama; assembly: GCA_917880005.1. Classification (NCBI taxonomy): domain Eukaryota; kingdom Metazoa; phylum Chordata; class Mammalia; order Artiodactyla; family Bovidae; genus Nanger; species Nanger dama. The sequence goes on from CAKJTW010000075.1 coordinate 5,927,382, forward strand.
GTCACTCAGTTGTGTCCGACTCTGTGCGACCCCGTAGACGGCAGCCCACCAGGCTCCCCGTCCCTGGGATTCTCCAGGCAAGAACACTGGAGTGGGCTGCCATTTCCTTCTCCAGTGCATGAAAGTGAAAGGGAAAGTGAAGTCGCTCAGTCGTGTCTGACTCTTAGCGACCCCATGGACTGCAGCCCACCAGCCTCCTCCATCCATGGGATTTTCCAGGCAAGAGTACTGGAGTGGGGTGCCATTGCCTTCTCCAACATTAAATAGCTGCCAGAAAGTCTTCCTGAAGCATAAAATCGCTTCTCAGCACCTCTTTATCAACAAAACACCTTAGCATGCCACCTAGGCCCACCTGGATCTAGAACTTGACGCCCCGTCCAGCCTGCCATGAGGCAGTTCTGAAGGCCCCCAACCCACCACCCTCCAGCCTCCACACCTGGCCTCACAGGTGCCCTCGTGCTCCCATCTGCTTGCTGCGCTCCCCTGACCCACTGTCCACCCTCGGATTCCAGCCCACACCTGGGGCACACTCCCTCCTCCAAGAGTGTCCCCAGAACAGCGGTAAGAACAAACTCCTCTGCAGCACATACTGCCTGCTAGGCACAGCCTGGCTGCTTCGTAACATTGCCCTGCTAACTCCTTCCAGCAGCTCTGCGGGAAACACCATCCTTATCACCTGGAGATGCTCTGGTCCAGGGGTCAGGACAGCTGTCTAAGGGGCCGAGAGGTCTCTGCACGTCAACGCCTAATGTGGTAACCATGGTTGCTAGTGTAACACAGGTCCCCATGATCCTTACAGCCTGGAAGTGGTGGTAGAGGCCTCCCTGGGAGAGCGACACAGAGGGAGCCCAGGGGGAGCGACAGAGGCAGCTTGGGCCTGACTTTGGAGAGAGGTGGGAATGCAGAGAAGGCAGCATGCAGAGAATCTGGAAGCACAAATCTGAACCTGGACTCCCACTCACGGGCCGTCAGATCCTGGCCGAGGAGCTGACACACGAGTGCCTAGCTCCTGCATCTGGTCGGTGGTTGTGTGCCAGGTGGTTTGAGGAAGGGAAAAACCAAAGCCATTGCAATACCACGGCCATGAGTGTATTAAAATATTAGTTTAAAACAGGTCACTGAACTCATCTTTAAGTTATTAAGATCATTGCCCTAGGGCTGAAAATGACAGACCACCGAGGACAGGACTTGAGGAGGCAGAAATGAGGCAGGGTTCCAGCAACCTGCAACCCTGCAACCCTCTCTGTCTGCAACCCTGATGTCCTGGGGGACTGGTACAAGATGTGCTGCTTTCACAAGCTTGCCAGGTGGTCCCAACACGCTGGGTGAGTCCCGCTGGGTGACTCACCTCATTCAGGCTGAGTGAGTCCTGCTTTGGGACCACGACCCGGCTCACTGCAGAGCAGATGAGGGTTTTAACTTAAGAACACTAATCCACAGACTGCCCTCTTAAAACGGAAGTCAGAAAAAGAAATCCCATTAAAATCTCAAATGCAGGGCTGCCCAGGTGGTTCAGAGGTAAAGAATCCGTCTATCAATGCAGGGGACTTGGGTTCAATCCCGGATCCAGGAGGATCCCACATGCCGTGGAGCAACTGAGCCCGTCCACCACAACTGCTGAGCCTGTGCTCTATAGTCTGGGCACCAAGACTCCTGAGCCCATGCACCTAGAGCCCGTGCTCCATAACAAGAGAAGCCACTGCAATGAGAAGCCTGTGCACCACAATTAAGAGAGTGGCCCCTGCTGGTCACTGCCAAAGAAAGCTTGCCCAGCAACAAAGACTTGGCACAGCCAAAAATTATATAAATAAATAAAAATTTTAAAGTAAGATAAAAAAACTCAAATGTAGGTGAAGTGGCAGCAACCGCTGTTTACAGAATGACTTCAAAACCTACTCAGACCCATGACTCTTCCTCTTCAGACATCTGCTTGAAGCCCCAGAGAGCCCTTCCTCCCCTCTGATCCCCTGGGCAGCAGCACTCGTATGCAGGCCCAGTGACCACAGTCAGGAGACGCTCCATCTCCGGCACCGACCAGCTCTCAGTCTGAGTCTGGCCTCCCGAGGAGACCTCAGAGAGCCCAAGGGTATCAGAGAAGGACTCTGTTCCTGACATCCACTTCCTATTGAAGAACAAACTTGGACATTTTCACAGTCATGTTATTCTTTATCTCATACAGATTTGGTCTGGGATGGTGCAGAAATGGAAGGTCTTCAAAGCCTCCTTTCATGCAGTGCCCATAAATGCCTCCAAGAGTAAGGCTCCTGCTATGCGTTTCAGCAAGGAAAAGGATGAGGCTGTGACACTGATCAGAAAATCCCCACCACGTTGCCCCAGTGGGTAACCAGTCCTGCCTCCCAGGAGATGCTCTGGTATGAACCACGGGGAATATAGTATTGCTGTTTTCCATCAAATGAGCATCTCAGACCTGCTTACAGAGCCAGTTGGAAAGACACAATTATATAATACAAGAGCAAAACTGTTCCTGGAGAGGGGCTTAGAAACTGAATTTTAATGATGCTAGGAATAGGATCAAAGTGCGGTTCCCGAAGCAGCACACCAGCCCCCAGGAGCCTCAGGTCCAGGAAGGTCACCCAGCTGTGGCACCCGAGGGACAGGCAGTGCTGCTATCTGTGGAAGATGGAGTATGACTTCACCCAAACTGTTAATGCAATGAAAACATCCTACCAAAAATAACCCTTTCTGAAAAGAGTTTGAGAAAGAATACACGTGTCTAAGTATATCTGAATCACTTTACCGTACACCTGAAACTAACAGAACATTGCTAATCAATTGTGCTCCAATACAAAATAGAAAGCTAAAGGCACTATCTCAAAAAAGCAAGTAACCCGCTTCATTCTGCCTGATCTAAATACATGTGTGGTGTGTTTGGTGACAGATGTCCCACAGATTGACCCACAGATTCAATGTAATTCAAATCAGAATCTCAGAGGGCTTCAAAGGGGAGGGGGGGAGGGGCTTGAAAGGAACAAGCTAATTCTAACATATATATGAAAATGCAAACAGTTTCTTAAAAGAAGAACTCAGAGGCATTTTACGTCTAACTTCAAGGCTTACTATCAGTCACTCTATTAGAAGACAGATATGGCAAATGAAAACAGGAATAAGAGTAAATTCAGAGAAATATCTGATAAATAATAATGAGATACTTGTATTTGTCCTTTTGAGTCAGCCTTACTGAGGTATGATTTAAGTACAATAACTATTTACCAGGTTTAAGTATACAAATAAATTAGTTCTGACAAACATATATGTCTTTTAACCAACATCACAACTATAGGATGAAGTAGATCCATGACCCCAAATAATACCTTCAAATCGTCTGCATCCAGACCTACCCCTGCCCATGCCTGGCCCCAGGAAACCACTGCTCTGCTTCCCTTCACTACAGTCCACGCATGTGTTCTTTTGTTCCAGTCAAAATTTTTAGATTTTCAAAGTATCTATAAATCCAAAAGTAAAATGCTAGTTATTCCATCCCTTGTAACATTAAATTCTTAAAGAATTTTAATTGAGTTTCTGAAGAAGAAAACAAGATGCTTAAATAAAATCCTTGAAATATTAGCTTTATAATTAGAGAATATTTACAAGTTTAAATTTTTAGCTTTTTACAGCCAGCTATGGCTTAACTTAAGAAATAAAATTAGAAAGTCCTTTAAGATAAACCAGACAGATCATGAAAGGTCAAAGAAATAAAGTTAATGATACTTTGTATCACTGGCTAAATTTAATTTTGTATTTTAAAACACACCATTTGATTTGCATTTCTCTGATAATAAGTGATGTTGAGCATCTTTTCATGTGTTTGTTAGCCATCCGAATGTCTTCTTTGGAGAAATGCCTATTTAGTTCTTTGGCCCATTTTTTATTGGTTCATTTATTTTTCTGGAGTTGAGCTGCATAAGTTGCTTGTATATTTTGAGATTAGTTGTTTGTCAGTTGTTTCATTTGCTATTGTTTTCTCCCACAGAAGGCTGTCTTCACCTTGCTTATAGTTCCTTTGTTGTGCAGAAGCTTTTAATTTTAATTAGATCCCATTTGTTTATTTTTGCTTTTATTTCCAGTATAAAGAGACTCAGAGGTATGGAGCGGACTTTGGACTCTGGGGGAGAGGGAGAGGGTGGGATGATTTGGGAGAACGGCATTGAAACATGTATACTATCTTGTAAGAATGAAGCGCCAGTCTATGTTCAATACAGGATGCAGGATGCATGGGGCGGTGCACGGGATGATTCAGGGAGAAGATGTGGGGTGGGAGGTGGGAGAGGGCTCGGCACTGGGAGATCGTGGACACCTGTGGCTGATTCATGTCAATGTATGGCAAAACAAATACAGTATTGTAATGTAGAATAAAGTATTAAAAAAAAAAAAAAAAAATAAAACCATTTTAAATTAGCTGTTTCTTTAAAGAAGTTGTGTAGAAAGTAATCAGGGAAATAATTATTACAAAATAAAGATAAGAATGGCAACAAATATAATAAATATTTAAGTATTATTATTTCAGGATTTACTCTTGCCAAGTGCTCCATGTGTACCATCCCCAGATCACAGGGTCAGTGGGGGTAAACTGCCATGATGACCCTCATTTAAAACAATAAAAGGAAACTAAGGCTTAGAGTTCTTAAATGAGATGCTCAAGATTAAATAGCTAAGAAGTACCACCCACTTTCAGCCAGACCAAAGGGAGTTCAGTCTGATTTCTTCCACCTGAGCTTCTCAGCAACCCTGCACTGCCTCTTTCCACAACGGCACTCAATGATGGATAAGACATTCATGTTTAACACACAGAGCTACTCATAACAGTTTAATGCAAGTATGAAAGCCTGCTATGACCTAATAAAGATGCTCCAGAGGGAAATATGGCGTTTAGAAACAAGTACACATCAAAACAACAGGAACGGTAAGAAATATAAAGTTGTGTGTTGACGAGGAAATGCAGGTTAAAAAGTAATGACAGATTAAAATGAATAACATCCCTTCTAGTTCAATCGTCACGTGAGGAACACGGCTTGAAGGTATCGTTCCCACAAAAGAGACAGCGGGGCCTAGGAAGGAATTAAGGACAAAGGAAAATTCATTGGCAAAGGAAAATATGACCACTGGAAATGTGCCAGACAGTTTTAGCTAAAAAGAACAGAAAGCAGGTTGATAGACTAGTAAGACAAAAAGTGTTAAACTATGCTTCCAAAGAACACACCAGCTATTCTTGTTCTGAAAGATGGGGCTCTCTATGTCATCTGTGGAGCGAAAGATGTGCTTCAGAGGTGCTATCCACCTTATCTGGGTGTTCAGCTATATATAAAAGAGAAAACTATATCAAAGACGACGGTCTTTACATTTGGGTAAAAATGCAGCACATTCTCACAAGTTTCTTCATTTTAATATACACTTTTCTAATATGTGATCATTCTGTTTTCCTCCATAAAAATTCAGTGGTTATAGCTCTTATAAAAGATAATTACTCCTCCCTACTACATCTACCCCTAGAGAAGGAAATGGCAACCCACTCAGTATTTTTGCCTGGGAAATCTCATGGACAGAGGAGCCTGATGGGCTACAGTCCAGGGGTCGCAACTAACAACTAAACACAACGCAGCAACTAAACAATAACAACACACTATTTACAGCCCTGACATAATCACTATACAAGCAGATTAGCTGAATAAATACGCCTTATTAATGCTGAAATAACATTTGTGTTTTAGCCTAAGCTTTTGTTGTGTTTTATTACAAAATTTCTCTTTACATAACCAACATGTAGAAAATGATATAACAAAAAATCCTGCATTCTTGAAGCAGACTGTGATTTGACACTATTTTGTGTGGTAGATATGTTGGTTTTATTCATTTCAAATAACTGAAATGTTGCACCTTTTGATTAGTAATACCTTCACATTTCTTATTCCCCAGCTCCTCACTTCTCTATTTTGTGCTTCTAGGTCTTTGACCTCATATAAGTGATAACACAAGGTATTTATCCTTCTGTATCTGGCTTATTTCATTTAGTATAATACCCTCCAAATCCATCCATGTTGCCAAAACTGGCAGTGTTTCCCTTCTTTTTAAGCTTGAATAATACTTCATTGTACGTACCTACCACATTTGCTTCACCCATTTGTCTGTCGGTGGACAGACCGCTTCCATATCTTGGCTATAGTGAATGAAGCTGCAATGAACCTGGGGGTGCAGATCCTCTTCAAGATTTTGATTTCAGTTCCTTTGAATAAACACCCAAAAGTGAGAATCCTGGATCATAGGGAAGTTCTATTTTTAACTGTAAAATGAGAGCTTAGATCTTGTGTTCTGGAAGTTCCCGTATCAGCTAAAAGTCTATGAGCTTGTTTCATAAATTAGTAATAATCACAATCACCAGTTAGCATCAGTAAAATGCCAATTTGGGGTCAAGCAATAAACTCATCCCTCCAGGCAACATCTCAGTCCCCAGGAAAATTGTCTTCATTTCGGAGATCTGTGATTCATGCACAATCAATCATCATGGGGCGGGGGCTCCAGCTGAGTCGTCTGTCTTCCTGCCCTCATGCTGACCTGACCGCAAGCTCCGGTTTTATCCAACAGATAACAGAATACTCGGTCATTCAAGCTGCAGGACAAAGCTTAAAATAATGGTTCGACTCTTACCAAACGTGGCATTTCAAAGCTTCTATGTGAACTATAACATCAGTGATACAATAGGGAAGTTTTTATTACTTACAACTGTTCCAAGAACATCAGTCCTTGAAATGTTTGCTTTTCTCGTGTACAAATTTCATCCTTGTAGAGGCACCTGGAAAATGCATAAAATGTTATTAAACTATAAATTAGCACAGATACCACACGTCTAGATCGGTACTTTTTAATTATTTATTTTGGGCTGCATCAGGTCTCAGTTGCAGCATGCGAGAGCTTTGTCATTGCATGCATTCTTAGTTGCCTCATGGCCTGTGGGATCTAGTTCCCCAACCAGAAATCTAATCCATGTCCCCCTCATTGGAAGATGAATTCCTAACCACTGGACCACCAGAGAAGTCCCCAATCAGGACGTTATAAACTGCAGGGTGGGCCTAAGGCACTTCGAGGTGTTAACAGATTCCCTAAAAATAGAAGGAAACTTTGATTTCATATCAATATATTTAACTGTCTGCGTAGGAGAGCTCCAAGCCTCTCATCAGATCCCCAAAGGGATCCTGGACCAAAAATTAAGAATCACTACCTTAGCCTCTAAAACTTTGAATGGTCGTGGAGAAATTCTGACTAATGAAGTCACGTGCACTGACCTCATAGAAGGTAGCAACTTCTCTAAGAAAATGAAAGTTTGATGATAATTATCTTTTAAAATCCTTTCTATCACACTGAATATATTGAACTATGAGTTACGTTGCAAATCTGGCAAATAATACCATAGGACTCAAGCAGACAGGGAGGAAAACATATTCACAGAACAAGACGGATTTTATATTTCAATTCTCCCGTGGCTGCTGCTGAAAATCGGTAGGAAAGGAAACTGTTATAGATTTACAGACAGCGATGTAACTCATCTGAACCCAAAAGTGGATGGAGACAAATCATATCACCTGTGAGCACTTTCTCTACCTTTTTTTCTTCAACTAGAGGATGGCAATGTTATCTCCTCTCTAAATCTCTATGGTTTTTGTGAACGTTGTGAAAGTGAATATCTTTTATCAAGACATTGCAAGCAGAACGGGGCTGACTCCAAGCAAGCCCCGAGACTAAGAGTCTGGCAAAGGCCAGTTAATGCTCAGTTAACAAGGACAGATCAACGACCCAAGAAGGTGAATTTGCAGATGGAGCCGTGCTCAGCAGCAGGAGTTCCTGAGACAACGATGCAAAAGCTGAGCCAGAGAGAGGAAGAAGCTATAATTCAGAGAAGAAGCTGAGCCCAGGAAACAGAGCTACACCAGGAACAGACTCACGAATCTGAGTGTGAAAGAAATTTCCTCTTTAAGCACCACTGAAGAGGCTCAGTGTATCTCCCACCAGCAAACCTATTTAACCGTTTCTGCCCAGTAGATATTTGTTTAATTGTGCAATGCTCATAAGTGATAAGATCATTATCGCTTTGTAGATTCCAGGTGTAATTAGAAAAGCACTGTTTCGGGGCCTCCTGAAAAGCTTTTTCTTGTTCTTGCCCAGAGAGTACGAAGCATTTGCACATGTACCTGACCCAGCCCCAAGCAATGCTGATCACTATCTGATACAAAACCGTGGTTGTTGTTCAGTCGCTCAGTCACGTCCGACTCTTCAGAGTGCCATGGACTGCAGCCTGCCAGGCTCCTCTGTCCTCCACTGTCTCCCAGAGTTTGCTCAAAATTAGCTTCTCACTAATAGCTGTCACTGTGCTAGGCTTCTTACTGAGTATCTCACTAGTAACAAGATGTCTTTATAAACCATTATTACAAGTTATAAAGTATTTTGTCTCATACTGTTTATTAATTTGTTTGCTTTACTGTTGGGGAGAAACTTCTTACACTCCAGGACCCCCAGGACTAGCAATGAGACCCAGGGAGGTCAGGAGCAGACTGCCACAGCACCAGCCTAGAAGCTCGAGGGATCCTTAATGACCTTTAACACATGGAGACTGGTCATGACGATTAGGAGAACTAAAAGAAGGGACTGATTCTAAACAGGAACCAAGGTTTTAGGACTGAGAGATGAAGAGTTGTAGGAGGCCATGTGTAATAGCCTAGGATATCCCAGATGAACACGACAGGCTGCAAAGCTCTTGAGCTGGGGTGTGATATGAATTCTGTGACTCAGGAAGATGCTATCATCTTTGTACAATTTAAACATGAGCAAAAGTGTCGGGATAACATCTTCTCTTTAAAAGCATAACTTCAGTTGTATTTTTTCAGCTTGTCACAAAAGACATTTCAAAAACAATTTTTATTTAATTAAATCACCCTAAAATACCCCCAAAAGAGTATTGTTTTCCTGAAGTCTGTCCTTTAAAGTGAAAATTATCACCATGGTCATGCTAACAAAAGAGCATATTCTTCAATAAACAGATGGAGAGTTACGCACATTCAGCTTAAGCATTTTCCTTGAAAAAACAGATTGCATAGAACTTGGCACTGAGTGAACTCTCATTGTGCATTTGCTGAACTGTCAAACCCAGAGTCAACTACACACAGAAGGGGAGGCTTTTATAGGGTGATCAAATGGTCCAGAAACAACTTCTCAAAAATCCAGGGAGAAAAATAACAGGTGGCAGAAATAAATTGTGTTTGAACAGTCAAACAAGTTACCAGAAAGTCACCTTTCAGCAACTTGGAAAGTTTCGGGAAATGCACTCTGACAAATGAGAAGTACAGATTGTTTTGGATGAAAACACTTAAAATTTCAAAGTTAAATGATTGTGCCACGTCTAAATGTATAGCGAAAGTCAGCTAATTGGATTGGCACACATGTTTCTGAATATCCTGTAACAGCTACAAAAGGCAAAAATTCTAAAATCTCCTGCCAGCGTCAATGCCAGAGGGTTCATTTATAGTGTATTTTAAAATCTTTGTTCTGCGCTTTTTTGATGATGGATTAATATGACAGAAGTGTGCTGGTTAATGGAACAGGTGATTATTTTAGCCATTATACACAATTACCCAGACAGCCAGGGTTCAAAACTCAACAGCTCCTGACCTCTCACCCCTAAAGCTTCAGCCTCAGTTCTCCAAACAGAACCTAGAGCCACAGACACCTCCCCTGTGGCACCAAGGCCCCCTTCTCATTATTTACGACTGCCTCGTGCGCTGGCCGTTGGGGCTGGCAGGCAGGACAGCCAGCCTATGGTCTGCAGTAGAGCGGTATGAGGCCATACAGAGATAATGGCCCTTTTATGCACTGTTCCCAGCTCCAGTCAATGACCCAGTAAACTGCACAGTCCTCCGTGTGTTCCAGGAGCTCCTATGCTGGCTGAAAGCCACATGGCCAGTCCACATTGAGTTAACTCGGGATACTAACTTTGTCCTGAAAGACTCTGTCACATTTCTTTCTCTGAATAATCTCTTTAATGTTCAAAAATCATTACTATTCTTCCTTGAGTTCCCAAATCTACCATCATACCAACATTTCTAATTAAAGAATGACAATTCTGTTCCCATATTTTATTAAACACACATACCAATGCATGCAGAAGGATATGTATGTATGCACATGTATATGTCTATATACACATTTGCAGACATGTTGTACATGCATATATGTACACATATGTGCATGTTGCTTATGCACATAACGTAAGTTGTGGCCTACATGTGTGATGTGTGTATATATGTGGGATCTTGTACACATTGTATTCTCAGTCTCATCTGAAACACGTGATGCAGGAAACAGTTTGACTATTTTCATAATTCTCCCCAGGATGGGGCCTAGGAGAGAAACTGGCTCCTTCCACACAAAGAAGGCCTTTCAGTCTTACTCCTAATTCTCCTTCCATACTGCAGCTGAGGAAGGAAAAAAAATGCTACATATCATCATTCATATTTCTTCAGTATATAAATGTGTTTGACATCTGTTTCTGGATATTCTTATACACTTATCTGGATTTTGGTAAAAATAAAATGTGAAATTTCTAAAAATTGCACTGAAGTTTTTATTTCTTTAACACTGTAATTCAATATGAATGTGAATACTCTGAAGTACGAGATAAACTATCACGAAACAGAAACAGACTCAGACATAGAGAACAGACTTGCAGTTGCTGAGGAGTGGGGTGGCGGGGGGGATGGAGTGGGAACTTGGGATTAGCCGACGCAAAATATTATATACAGAACAGATAAACAGATAAAAGGTCCTACTATATAGCACAGGCAATTCTATTCAATATCCTGGGATAAACCATAATGGAAAAGAACATGAAAGCGTACATACATGTACGACTGGATCACTTTGCTATACAGCAATCAATGCAACATTGTAAGTCAATTATTCTCCAATTAAAAATCATCATAATAATAAAGTATGACATTAAACATTTAAATCACAAGTTTTCCTGGAAATACTTTTATTGCCAACAAGAAACATATCTATTAAAATGATTCACAGTTGAATGTGTTTTCCAGTCACAAGTACATATCTCTTGTCAAGGTTTATTCAAACATTATGCTTTCCATCAAAATACCTTTGTTACAATTTTAATGAATGGAATGCTTTCTGAGCAGTGTTCTGGTTAAGTGATTACAGATACTGTCATTTATATTATTTTTGCTTTATTTTTCATAAAGGAGACATATTCAAAATTTCTGAGAGATTCTACTGAAATTCAGGACACAAAACAATACCTAACACCCTTTCACCAGACATCAACTCAAACTTGAGATGTGTATTTGTCTTTTATATTCTAGTGCTCAGTTGTGTCCAACTCTTTATGACCCCATGGAGCTCCTCTGTCCATGGGATTCTTCAAGGAAGAATACTGAAGTGGGTTGCCATTTCCTCCACCAGGGGATCTTCCCAACCCAGGGATCAAATCCACATTTCCTGTGTCTCCTACATTACAGGCAGATTCTTTACCTGATGAGCCATCAGGGAAGCCCTCTATATCTTCATATGCCTGTACAGCCTGATTCTTACCAACCCAGGAGCATCAGCTGAGCCAGAAGTGATGCTGAAGACACATGACCCGGACACCTGCAGGCCCCTCAGGACAGCTCAGGGCCTCCAGTCCCTGTGACTATGCTGGGGGCTGTCCTCTGAAAGTGAGTCCTGGGCACCCAGCCCAGAAGCAGGCACACATCTGTCTCAGAGAAGGAGAAAAGGCCTAGTGTGGTCAGGTGTCTTCCCCCAACTTTGCCACAATAGGAGTATTTATTACCAAATTTATTTTGGTACTACTGGCTTGGAATTCTGCATTTTCACATTACTACTATTAACAGTATTGTTTTCAGTCTACTGAATAGAAATAACATTTTTAAAAACCATCAGGCACTAAAAATAAAAAGATGATTGCCAGCATTGAAAATAAAAAAAAGAGAGAGAGAGAGAAGACGGTGATTAGAAGCCTATTTTATGTCACCATGTCATTCTAATACACTATGCCCTTTTCTCAAAGCAGATCCAGCATTGTTAAAATAAAATCCAACCCAGGAATGTGACAAAGCAAAGAGGGTCCCCAGCCTGAAAGTCTTTTTGAACATGAATCTGAATGAGTCAAGACAAAACAATTATTTATCCTGTAAGATGACCAGTGCCCACCATTACTGTGTGTCTGTTTCATTAACACAACTCTTTTTTTTCAGCCACATTGGGATCTTAAGTTTCCCAACCTGGGATGGAACCAGGCCCTCAGCAGTGATAGCACATAGTCCTAACCACTAGACCACCAGGAATTCTCTAAAATATCTCTTAAAATAACCAAAATTTTAAATGTTATATAGTAAATAATTACCATGAGCTTCAATTAATTTAAAACATAAAAATAATTCTTACAAAAGTTACTTACTAAGTTCAAAATATATTCTGAAGTCCTAGAAGATACAAAGATAATAAAGTATAGAGAAATCTGAACAATAACTGAAGATACCCAAGAAGGTGTGACGCAATAGAAAGGATATGTAGTTTGGAACCAGAGTGACAAGGTCCTGCATATAACCCTCACCCTCACTAAGTCATTCAGTACTTTTGTTTCCAGTGAGGCCACCTGCTTCATCAGGGAAATTTGTTAGAATCCTTAAGATACTAAGGTCTTCCCTGGTGGCTCAGGTAGCAAAGAATCTGCCTGTAGTGCAGGAGATCCAGTTCAGTCCCTGAGTTGGGAAGATCCCCTGAAGAAGGGAATGGCTATCCACTCCAGTATTCTTGCCTGGAGAATTCCATGGACAGAGGAGCCTGGTGGGCTACCATTCATGCGGTTGCAGAGTCAGACACAACTGAGAGACTAATACTACTATTACTTAAGGTACTAAAGACTAGAACAAAAGAAGACTCATCTACAAGGGGAGAAAAGTGACATCGGATTTTAAAATATTACTCCTATAAATTATGAAACACATTGTGACTTCTAAACACCATCATCATCAAATATTTACAAAGACAAATATTTGTAAACAGATGAATCTTCAAGCTAATCCCAAGTAGGTTAAATCATGCTGACTCATCTGTCATTCCACAACCATCTATGTAGATTCCTGAAGATTCATCTCAACTGAAAACAAGTATAAAATATTAAATATATAATGATTTCTTTCTGACAGAGAAAAATCAATTTTTTTAAAAAACATGAGGGCCTAGGTTATGGCCTGGAGGGAGAGCAGGAAGATGAGGGAAAATTTTTGACAAGACTATAGAAGCACATGATCAGGGTTACTTAGAGGTAAAACCAAATTGAGAAGTCAGAGAGAAGAAAGTACTAAGTTACAGTCATGATGGTAAAAGAGAAGAAAAAAGAAAACCCACCATTGAAATGGCTTTATGGCTCAAGTCCAATAATTGTCTGTCTTTAAAATATTTATTTAGATTGATTTTTTTGTACACTCAGGGAAGTACTGTTTGGAATTCTATCACTCTCTTCTTAAAAAACTAGGCATACCAAAGAGACTATCCAAGATTTAAAGGTGTTTTTTTTTAATACACCAATCTTTGAGCCTTCCCCAAGTAATGAGAAAATTAGGATTTCACTGTTTCATGCCCCAATTCAGGTCTTCTACAGCCAAATGTCTGTCATAAAGCAACACCTCTGGAGACCCAACAAAATATGCATTATTAAAACTCAGATTTTATCTTTTATGTTAAAAATGGGATATTTGTGCTCACTTCAGCAGCACATATACTAAAATTGGAATGATACAGAGAAGATTAGCGTGGCCCCTATACAAGAATGACACACAAATTCATGAAGTGTTCCATATTTTCAGCCAACGAGAATTTGCTGTATGACTCAGGAAACTCAAACAGGGACTCTGTGTCAACCTAGAGGGGTGAGATGGGAAGGGAGATGGGAGGGAGGTTCAAAAGTGGGGGATATATGTATACCTATGGCTGATTCATGTTGAAAAAAATAAAATGGGGTACTTGCCACCATCGAATGACCTCAATTAATGAGACAATAAGAAGATGGATTTTGTCAAAGATAATAACCAAAACTAATGTACACATGTTATTTACTGAGCACCAGCCACTGTTCAGTTAGCCACCTACCTACCTATCTGCCTACCGACCTACCTCTATCATCTACCAGTCTTTCTGAACCAGCACACCAACTTCTTATCCTCTCTGATATTTGGATATAAAGCCACACATTGCTGCTGTAATAAATAAACCATTCCCCACCCCATCCATTTTTCTGAAACCTCATGTAATAACAAGGGTGCTCGAATGTGGCAGCTGAGATTCTCAGGCTGGCAGACCTGCAGTCCCTCCTTTATTTGTTCACGTGCATCCTCCATACACATACTGACTCCTGGAGGAGAACTTTCCCGGGTAGACACATGCTCTGTTCAGAACCTCCAAACACACTTTCAAACTTGCTCTTCTTGGTTTTTGCTTAAAAGCAAGTGTCAAAGGTGGATCCTGTTATACTGACAAATGTTCAGAATAGCAGATCCTGTAAAATGTAAATATAACTGCTTTCAAAAGCCCATCAAGTTGTCGTTGTGAAACAAACAGTCAATTTGTATTTTAACAAATAGTCAATTTTAACAGTCACATCAGTGAACCTAGTAAAATGTAAATATACAAGGCAATCAATCTGCCATCATGAACCAAAAAGACTATTTTTATTATCAAAGTTTTAAAGGGTGAACAACCCTGGAAAGAATTCAAGCTATCATCATCTAGGCTATGTCCACACGGACAGTCTTACACTTTCTGTTTACACTGTTCTGCCATCATGAAGCTGTTCTGCCACACTTGTACTGAACACGTATATTCCTACAATAAGATTAACAGGTTTACAAGAGCACATTTAATTACATCATTAACATCAAGAAAACACACACACATACACACAAATATATATATATATATATATATATATATAATACACACACAATTTCCAATTACATAAAGGATCTCCAAATATCATCTGAATTGTTTATACTTAGATTTTGTGTGTCTTTGCATGTGTGTTTGTGTATATGTTGTTTAACTGCCTACTAACTTTTGAACTCATTGAGAACAGAAAAGGATTATTCTCTGTACTTTCTCAACTCCATAAATTCCTCAATTCCATGAAAACTTATCACCTGTTAATCTTATCAACACCGAAACCACCCCTGCCTGTGTGTGTCATCCATATCCTATCTATGCAGCACAGTTTAAATGAGATGAACCAGATTTGTAATTTTTCTCTATATATTCATTCAGCTCTTTTGCTTCTCCTCTGTAACTGGTCTACACCTGGAATGAGCCAAACCATGTTTAAGGCCAATTCAGTTCAGTTCAGTAACTCAGTATTATGTATAAATGTGTACAATATTTTTATGACTATAATAAACCTATCAGTTCAGTCTCTCAGTCGTGTCCAACTCTTTGCTACCCCATGAACTGCAGCATGCCAAGCTTCCCTGTCCATCTCCAACTCCCAGAGCTTGCTCAAACTCATGTCTATCGAGTCAGTGGCGCCATTCAACCATCTCATCCTCTGTTGTCCCCTTCTCCTCCTGCCTTCAACCTTTCCCAGCATCAGGGTCTTTTCAAATGAGTCAGTTCTTCTCATCAGGTGGCCAAAGTATTGCAGCTTCAGCTTTAGCATCAGTATTTCCAATGAATATTCAGGACTGATTTCCTTCAGGATGGACTGTTTGGATCTCCTTGCAGTCCAAGGGACTCTCAAGAGTCTTCTCCAGCACCACAGTTCAAAAGCATCAATCCTTTGGCCCTCAGCTTTCTTTATGGTCCAACTCTCACATCCATACATGACTACTAGAAAAACCATAGCTTTGATTAGACAGACCTTTGTTGGCAAAGCAATGTCTCTGCTTTTTAACATGCTATCTAAGATGGTCATAGTTTTTCTTCCAAGGAGCAAGCATCTTTTAATTTCATGGCTGCAGTGATTTTGGAGCCAAAGAAAATAAAGTCTGTCACTGTTTCCATCATTTCCTCTCTATTTGCCATGAAGTGATAGGACTGGATGCCATGATTTTAGTTTTTTGAATGTTGAGTTTTAAGCCAACTTTTTCACTCTTCTCTTTTACTTTCATCAAAAGACTCTCCAGTTCTTCTTTGCTTTCTGAGGCCAACTATTCACAGGCTAATTGTCAGCTCATGCTGCAGTCCTTTGCTGGGGAAAACTTCTGACCCTGAAGAGTAGATTCTTCATAAATGTGTAATAATTAAGCCCAAGGGCATCCTTAATCTCATCTGCTAACCTTACTAGAATTTCCCAGTTTATTATTTTTCTGAGAAGCTTTGTCATGAGCTTTATTATCTGCTGTATCTAGAGCTTCTAACTGGCCCTGTTGCCCTTAGAGTTTTTCTAGCAATTCTTACCTGTATTTTCCTCTGAGTGGACTTTATAATCAACTTACCTCATTCCAGAAAAAAAAAATCTGATGGTACTTTTATTGTACTATAATAAATGCATAAGCTAACTTTAAAAAAAGACCTTTATGATGTTGAATCCTGTCTACAGCCACACTGCCCTGAACACCCTGATTTCGTCTTTATGATGTTGTCTTCCTATCCAAGTATACATATTTATTTAAATAGATATATTTTATTTAACAATCATAACCAGTATATTTTCATTTAAAAAAGTAACCATAAATCATATCTATAATTGTAAGCTGACTGTACATGCAGGAATTTTTACACTCTAAATTTCTTCATGAATTTGCTTATAAGGATTCTGGATAAATTTAAATATTAGTGAGTAACCAAATGGATAACAAGTTAAATGGATACATTTCAGAACAGAGCCTCCAAAAATGAAATTAAGATATTTGAAAAAATTAATAGATGAGTTTTAATAAGAAATCAGCTGTTCCTAATTATTTGTACATGATCATCCAATTTAGTGAGAGTTTTTAAAAATCTCCAGTTATCTCCATCACCGATTATATTCATGGTCAAGGGAAATACACTGAATTCTTTACCAGGAAGCCCTATAAATAAATAAGGCATCACTATGTTTGACTAAGTATTTCTAGAACATTATACCAATTTTTTTTTTTCTACTATTACTTCTCTTTGTTAACGGAATAGGAAATGGGAACCCAATCCAATATTCTTGCCTGGAAAATTCCATAGACAGAGGAGCCTGGCGGGCTACAGTCCATGGGGTTGCAAGAGTCAGACACAACTGAGTGACTTTGACTTCACTCTCTTTGTTAAATACCAATTTTTGCTATTTCTTCAGAATTTTTCAATTCTAGCCATTGCATTATGTATTTTTCTCTGTAACAGTGATTTTTAATATTCTCCTCATAAAGAACTCAAATGCTTTCATCACAAACAACTAACAGAAGACTAGAAAACACAGAAAAATAGTTACAAGCTACACACGATCTGTGAATGTAAAGGCTCGTTTCTATTTCTTCTTCACCCAATGAAAAGGTTCTTCATCGTGAACCCAAATTGCTTTGTTTCCTGGAAGCAGGGCTACCCTCCAGGATCGGCTCTCAGAAGCCAGTGGGGCTCCCGGTTCCGACTTCCCCTCCAACCTTCCATTCTGGGAAGCCATTTTCTTCATCATCTTATGCTGGACAAGACCTGCATCTGTGCTTCTGGGTTAGGAACTTGATGTAAATGCTTTCGGCATTTGTTCTCATTATTTTGATCAGTAATTCAAGCTTCATTTAGCAAAGACTATAGTTTTACCAGTTTGATCAAACCTGATAAAATTGTGGATTTGATGAGAATAATTTCCTTGCTCATTTTCATTATTTTGATCAGTAGTAAAAAAATCTAAACAATTTGCAGTGTCCAGTTGGCTTGTTTTTATTGTTTTGATCAGTCATTAAACCTGAAAAATGTGTCATGAACTCTGCAGATTTTATATGGGTCATGAATGGCAGAAATCTGCTCTTTCATTATTACCAGCTTTTAAAAATTTAAGCAGACTGCTTCTAAAACACTACCTTTCTACTGCTATCTTCATTTTTTCTGAGCTCTATTTTTATGTCTTCTTTTCCAACCCTATCTTGTCATGTACTGTTTCTCAATGGTCTAAAGAATTTTTTAAACATGATTGTACCCTAAGACTATTTGACTATATACTCATAAAAATCCAAGTTAAATATACAAAACTGAACACATTATTTTTCATATGTATTTTGATAATAATTTAAAAAAATAATCTAAACTGAGCAAGATGACATAGTAGAAGATACCAGCCTTCACTGCCTGCAATAAAAAACAATTAGACAGCTATTCACAAATAAAAATAGCTTTAGGAGGGCTGAAGAGTCCAGTTAAGAATCTACAGCAACACGGTGGAGAAAAACTGCACAGAAAGGGCTGATGGGGAAACCAGCTCAGCAAATAGACTAGAGGCAGCAAGGATCAAAGAAGGTGGTCCAGCAACACCAGCCACATGGCGGGCACCACTGTGGTCCCGTGGCCTGGTTTATGGGGCCCAGGCAGCCTTTGCCACTGGGGACCCCAACAGTGTCTCTGTCGAACTGCCCACACCCACAGCTGCCAGCACTCCACCCCAGGGCACATCCAGCCCCAGAGCCTGCTTGGCTACTCCGTGCTCCCCAGCAGACAACAGCTCTGCCCTCTCATCTCAGGCTCTCGACCCAGCACTGCTGCAGGCCAGCCAGCACCCTGGGCACAGGAGCTGCAGCTGACCCACAAGGGCCTGCTGTCTAGATCCCAGGCCCACGGCCACTGCACAAGCACCCACACACCCACACCTGTGACATCACCACCATGAAGGCGACCACAGGCTGGGCCAGTTACCAGAAAAACCCCGCAGTTACGACACCGCCCAAGGAAGGAAAAACATTAGGTGGTCCCAGCAGGCTCTGCCTTGGGGGGCTCAGGCAGTAAAGAATCTGCCTGCAATGCAGGAGACCAGGGGTTCGATTCTTGGGTCAGGAACATCCCCTGGAAAAGGAAATGGCAACCCACTCCAGTACTCTTGCCTGGAGAATTCCATGGACAGAGGAGCATGGCGAGCTACAGTCCATGGGGTCACAGAGAGTCGGACACGACTGAGTGACTAACACTTTCACTTTCTTCCGAAGTAGACTCTGCGTTGGCGCAGAGGCGGCACTGCTCCTCTAGGAGCCCTGCAGTCTTCATCAGCCCCGCCCCCACCCGATGGCACTGCATACAGCCTCCACACAGAGCAGCCCCCAGTCAGAACCACCATCCCCACCAGCCAGGGCCTCTCACCCACGCACGGCCACGCTCTTCCTGCAGCAAAATCAGTCTGTCCAGAATGAGAGGTGACTGCTCCCCCACGCACACAGACATCAGAGCGAGGCCACAAGAAACACAAACCCTGCGCAAAGCTTGCTGAATCCAGCCCCTCCCAATACCCACTGGATGCTGCCCCTGGGGATTCTTTTAGTCCAGAGCTCCAACTTCTCTCTTAACTCTGGACTAATTCCCTGGAGAAAAAGGAAAAGGTTCAAATTTCTTTACAATTAGTTTGGAATTCAAGATACCCCTGCTGCTCTACATATCTGACAAACAAATATGTAAGCTAATATGTTATTAAAATTAAAAAGTCCATCAAAACTGACTCCTTGTCAGGACTAATTAGGAAATCTCTCATCCTTAACAAGTATAAGGGAATTAATTTTTAATTTAGATTCCTTAACTCCACATTCCAGCTGCTGGTTTAGTTTAACAAGATTATGGACTTGTGGGAGGGAACAAGACAGTTAATGAAGTTACTATAGCTCATAAAGTTAGGATGGCTTACTGAGCTGCTAAAAAAGAAAACACTATTGTGGAAGTTCAATAAACACATTTTGTACTAAATATACATGCTGTTTAACAGACACTTCAGAGTACAAAAATAACACGAATCATTTTAAAATCTGTCACAGGATGTGAGACAAACATATACACTGACACAGACTCAAATGTCTAATGCAAAGAGATCAAACCAGTCAGTCTTAAAGGAAATCAGCCCTGAATATTCACTGGAAGGACAGATGGACAGGGAAGTCTGGCGTGCTGCAGTGCATGGGGTTGCAAATAGTCGGACAGGACGGAATGACTGAACTGAACTGAGACTCAAGTGAGATTCACCTTACAAGATGCGTGTGTGTGTGCTTACCTGTGTCTGACTCTTTGTGACCTCATGACTGCAACCTGCTAGGCTCCTCTGTCCATGGGATTCTCTAGGCAAGAATACTGGAGTGGGTTGCCATTCCCTTCCCCAGAGGATCTACCCACTGTGTGAGCCACCAGGGAAGCCCTAGAAGAAGCTAAAGTCAACCCCAACTTTCTCATTTCTCAAATGAGGAAATGAAAGCCAAGGGGAAAACTGTATAACAGCCATACTGAGACAGAATTTGCATACCAAAAACTCACCCACTTAAAGTGTGCAATTTGGTGTTTTTAGCGTGTTGGCAGAGCTGTGCAGCGATCACCAGTATCTACTTTTAGAATATTTTTATCACCCCTAAAAACCCAAAACACATCATCATGCCCACGTTTATCTATCTCATCACACATCCTCACGAGCAGAAATCCTCCCATGGACTCACCCACTCATCACTATCTCTACAAGATGTCTATTCTGAGAGCTTGTTGGAGGTTCTAGCAAGGAAGCACAACTGCTTGCGTGCCCTTGACCGAGGACTGGTCCGCCTCTATTGGGGATGGTCGTCCTCTTCAACCGAGCGTGCAGCTTTGGGAGAAATGCACAGGGAGAGGTGAGAAAAGAAAGGGGACACCCACTTAGCCAGCCAGATCAGCCAGATCAACCCTGGTGATCAATGAGGTGACAGATGTCAAGACCAGATCGCCCTCATGGTCTATCTATCCTAGATGCGCATACAAACAAAACCGTACAATATATGTTGGTTTGTGTCTGGCTCCTTTCACCAAGCAAAGCATTTTCAGCACTGTAGCATGAATCAGTACTGCCCTTTTACTGCTGAAGGATATTCCAGGAAATGCACAGACCACATTGTCTCTATCCACTTATCGGTCGATGGGCATTTGGATCACGTCCTGATGAATCCTACTACTAGGAGCCGATTCATTGGGAAAGAATCTGATGCTGGGAAAGACTGAGGGCAGGAGAAAAGGAGGGTGGCAGAGGATGAGATGGTTACGTAGCATCACCCACACAATGGACATGAATCTGAGCAATCTCCAGGAGACAGTGGAGGACAGAGGAGCCTGGCGTGCTGCAGTCCATGGGGTCGCAAAGTCAGAGACGACTTTTAGCGACTGAACAAGGAAACACTACTATAAACATCCCTGTACAGCCTTTTGTGTGGAAACATATCTGTTTATCTTGGTTATCTACCTAGGATTAGGGTTACTGGGTCATATGGTAATTCTACATTTAAGGCTTTGAGGAATTGCCAAGAAGTTCACCAAAGTGGTTCATTTCACAGTTCCATCAAGCAGGGTTCCTCCACGTCCTTGCTGACACTTGTTTTTATCTTTTCACTTTCACCATTCTCAAGGGTTAAAGTTGCAGCTCATTCTGGCTTTGATTTGCATCTCCTTAGTGACTAATGACACTGAGCATCTTCTGATGGGCTTTCTTGCCCATTTGTGTATTTTCTTTCAACAAACAGCTCTTCAAATACTTTCCTCAATTTTGACAGTGTCACCCGCTTCATTGCTGTTGTCGAGGTGGAAGGGCTCTTTGTTCTATTCACAAAAGACTCTTGTCAGATATATGATCTGAAAATTTTCTCACATTCTTTGTCTTATTTTTTAATGGCGTCCTTGTTGCTAATTTTGGTAAAGAACTATTTATCTACTTTTTCTTTTGTCACTGTGCTTTTGGTACTATATCCAGGAATCTATTGCTGAACCCAAGACTGAGAAAGATGTGGTAGAGGATGCGACCCTCAGGGTAGACCAGACTCCCTGGGTCAGATCCAGCCAGCCCCTCTTTCCAGCCTGCATTCTGCATAGGGGTTCCTCTTGGAGGTTCTGTATAGCAGATCACTTTGCTATAATTTGGTTGGTCCAACTCTTTGTGACCCCATGGATTGCAGTCCATCAGGCTCCTCTGTCCATGGAATTCTCCAGGTAATAATACTGAAGTGGGTTGCCATTTCTTTCTCCAGGGGATCCTCCCAACCCAGGGATCAAAACCGGGTCTCCTGCATTGCAAGCAGACATTTTACCATCTGAACTACCAGGGAAGCTTCCTTGATAGCTAAGTTGGTTAAGAATCTGCCTGAGATTCTTTATGCGTTAGGGTCTGGCCTGGAGAATTCTGTGGACTGTAGAGTCCATGGGGTCACAAAGAGTCCGACATGACTGAGCCACTTTCACTTTCACTTGCTATAGTTTGACCAGACTATTTACCTTTGTTTGTTTGTTATTTGTTGTTTAGTCTCTAAGTCTGTCTGACTCGTGACCCCATGGATGTCCACCATGTTTCTGTGTCCATGGAATTCCCCAGGCAAGAATACTGGAGTGGATTTCATTTCCTTTTCCAAGGGATCTTCCCAATTCAGGGATCAAACCCTCATCTCCTGCATTGGCAGGCAGTTTCTTTACCACTGAGCCAACAGGGAAGCCCATGCCTTTATTTACCATGTTACCAAATTCAACATTCTGCTAAGAAACAGGGCATCTTGAGTCTTTCACATTGAAAAGTCCTTTCACTAAGTGTATACAATTTACACCATTTCTAGCAGCGGTCCATTTTTTATTACCAGTTATTCAAGGCTGCTCTACTGAACTGAATCTTTATGTGCAACATGAAAAGTGGCTTGCAGTCCTCTACACCAGCCCTTGCCTTTTCTAAGAAACACTCTCCCCAAAAGAATCCTGCTCCCGGGAGTCATGTTTAAGAAAATCTTAGGAAACATGTAAACTGATATAAGAAGAGATGGCTACTACGTAGAATATGATTTTAAAAGAGCATCAAATACTGATTGCAGTGTAATTTCAATGCAGTGCCTTGATATGAGTGTCTTATTTAACCCATTGACATATAATCTATAGGAAAGCTGTTTAATATTTCTGCACTTTTAATGGTTTAATGGTGACTGAAATAACAGGATTCTTTCACTTCATAATATTCAGAACTTTAAGCGAATTTTCAAAGTGAAGTCTATGTTTTACATTTGGTCCCATCAGTTCGTGGCAAATAGATGAAGAAAAAATGGAAACAGTGACAAATTTTATTTTATTGGGCTCCAAAAATCACTGCAGATGATGACTGCAGCCATGAGATTAAGATACTTGCCTCTTGGAAGGGAATGCTATGACCAACCTAGTGAAAGTGAAAGTTGTCCAGTCGTGTTCAACTCTTTGTGGCCACATGACTACAGTCCATGGAATTCTCCAGGCCAGAATACTGGAGTGGGTAGCCTTTTCCTTCTCCAGAGGATCTTCCCAACCCAGGGATTGACCCCAGGTCTCCCACACTGCAGGCAGATTCTTTACCAGCTGAGCCACAAGGGAAGCCCAAGAATACTGAAGTGGGTAGCCTATCCCTTCTCCAGTGGATCTTCCTGACCCAGGAATCAAACCAGGGTCTCCTACATTGCAGGCAGATTCTTTACCAACTGAGCTACCAGGGAAGCCTTATGACCAACCTAGACAGCATATTAAAAAGCAGAGATGTCACTTTGCCAACAAAGGTCTGTATAGTCAAAGCTATGGTTTATCCAGTAGTCATGCACGGATGTGAGAGTTGGACAATAAAGCATGCTGAGTGCCAAAGAACTGAAGCTTTTGAATTATGGTGCTGGAGAAGATTTTTGAGAGTCCCATGAACAACTAGGAGATCAAAGCAGTCAGTCCTAAAGGAAATCAACCCTGAATATTCATTGGAAGGACTGATGCTGAAGCTGAAGCTCCAACACTTTGGCCACCTGATAGAAAGAGCCAACTCACTGGAAAAGATCCTGATGTTGGGAAAGACTGAAGGTAGGAGAAGAGGGCAGCAGAAGAGGAGACGGTTAGTTAGCATCACCGACTCAATGGACATGAGTTTGAGCAAACTCCAGGAGATAGTGAAGGGCCGGGAAGCCTAACATGCTGCAGTCCATGGATTCACAAAGGATCAGAGAAGCTGAACAACAACATGTTTTGGAAAAATATCAGAATTTTCCTCCCCACTCAACAATAATAGTGTCGAACCTCAAAAGATTAAAATCAATGTAACTTCCAATGGCAGTAACTAGCTAGTTAATAAAAATGCTTTATTAACCATCATTTTTAAAGGCTATTCCTTATTGCTTTCCAGAGAAATGTCATCAATGTTACTGTTTCTAAATTATCTATGGCGGGAAGATGAAAGTATTAACAACTTTAGATTGCTGTTGATATTTAAATGATTAAAAGAATCATATCTTCTGAATATGTAAGTTCACAAAAGAGATTTAAAAGAATGAGTTAAAAGTACATCAGTAGAGTAGATACGAAAGAACAGACACTGGTTATTTCTAAAAAAAAAAACCACTATAATTTAATAATGTATATATCTAATTCCTCCATATTATTTTATGAAATTCATATAAATGATCAAAAAATGTGTCTATTATTGTAAGACATTTTCACACTTTAGAGTAAGATATGCAGGCTATTTTTAGCCATTGTGAAATTGTATTCTGCATACAATTTACCCAAGGAAGGGCTTCTGAAATTTAAGGTTTCACAGTGATTCATTTTGTTACAAAATTAAATATGTACATAAGAATAATACAGCTTTTATAGGGCTTGTTCTCCCATAAACTATATTGAACATGTATTTATACAGTAGTTATTTACATAGGTAGCTGACTTACTAATTAGCACTCTCCATCCACAAAGCACATTGGTGCAAATTTAAGCTGATAAGATTGCAAACCTCAGCAGAACAAAGGGAGAGAAATTTTGTATCCTCAATAGAGAAAAAGCTACATGGACAAAAGGGTAGAAAATCAGTGGTTCTGATATTTATTACCTTTATCATGAAATTAATCCATCAAGAAAAATACCAATAGCAACTTAATACACTGCTCCACTCATAGTCGTTCAAAAGTATGGGGGGACAGCCCCTCTTCTATCTGCCAGGTGGGTGTAGAGTGACCCCCCACCCCAAGGTGTGATCCTCCCATTTTATCAGCAGCAAGAGACCCGCCCCACCATGTCTCCTCTTAGTCATCTCATACCTGCCAGTCATCTCGCACCTGCCACCCTGAATCCCCTCCTGGGCAGTAAGCCCCTTGTGTTCAGAGTAGACCCCCGTCTGCATCCCCCAACACAGACGCCTTCAGACAGAGGCAGGCACAGCCAGCCCACCACACCAGGCTGTCCTCACCTCTGTCAGTGGCTACATTCTTCACAGCAGGCTCATGAATTGTGACTCAAACCTTCAACATTTTCACGTTCAAGGCAAAGTGAGGTAAGTAAGATGCACGAACTTCCCTTTTCCTACGTGCAGGCTGGCAGCACCTGCCCACGTGCACACATGTCACAACAGCTTGGAACCTCTGTCATCACTGCTCCCTCCTGTGGCAGAAAGACTCGATTCCCCCCTTGTACCCATGAGGGGGACAGAGTACCCCTCTGAGCACCCCCTCCACATCCCTGTGGTAGGAACCTCATCGTCATCAAGCAGAGGATGGTGTGAGCTCCAGGACACTGACAGCCCGCAAGGGCTCCAGAAGCAATGATCCCCAGTAAACGTGGCGGCCAGAGTCACAGGGCTCCCATACCACCTGGTGCCAGGTGAGAGCTCACCCACCCTCAGCAGAACAGGAGGTCAAGGTAGCTTCCAGCCTCACCTTCAGTTCTCAGATTTCTAGTAAGAGCCCTTTTACCCACAATTTAGTCAGTGCAGAGCACACAGGCTGCATAAAGTGAGCTGGAGTCGGGGGGTGGGGGTAGTGAGAGTGTCCTCTAGGGTATGACAGAAAGCAAGGGAGGCACAGAGATGCGGGCGGAAACAGAATCCAGATCTGAGCAACACTCACAGACCCAGACCTGAATCGCTTCTCTGCAGTAGCCATGCGCCACACCGTCAGAGGCGAGGCCCCGGGATGACCTCACTCAGGTGACCACCTCAGGCTGGGGGTGGGAGGTGGGCGGGTGTCCACCATCCTGGCAGGCTCTGCTCCTCGCCCTGACCCTCTGCTCCCAGAGAAGCTCAGACACGTCACCCTCGTGTCCTCATCGTCTTCCTCCTCCACGTCCCCCTCTACATACACCTGTAAGAAGCACAGAATTTACCCACTGCCTGGTTCCCATGGACCAAGCACCCTCGAGGCACTTCTTGCTCCTTATTTGTTCCAGACCCACAACTCTCCAAGTCAGGTATTGTTGTTGCCGTGGAGGAAGGAACAGGCTCTGTGGGACTGAGCATCTCGCCCTGGATCCCAGGGGAGGACCAGGCAGACCCAGCTTCACACCCCGGTCGCTGAATTCAGCTCCTCATGTGTGCAGCCCTCACGCCTTCACTTGCAAACGACAGACCAGGACGGTTCTTAAAATAGCCCTTACGTCTTCTTCTTGGCGTCCCAATTCCTGCCAGAAGCCATATTTTATTTATGATTCAGTTTCTGCAAGTATTCTTTTCCAAAAGTATGCTCTTTTACTTTCTAAAAACACTCAGAGATTTGCTATTTACGGTCCTGAGACTTGACAAGCCAGGAAGAGCATCCACTTTGTGGGAAGTGGCCCTAGGCTTAAGAATCTGTCTTGTGAGTTTTTCAAGTAAGACAATTCCATATTCAGGAGCATACAAAATTAACAAAATACTTAATAAAAATTATGATGAAGACATATGGGCCGAATAGATATATTTTATGTGTAACAGCCAACCACCAGTGTCAACTTTCATTACAGAGCTAAAAACCCTCATTTCATGATTCCCCACATCCCACGCAGAAGTAGGATGAGGTGTGCTCTCCCAGCCCACGGGGGGCCGTAACTGGGTGCCCACAGGCCCTGCCCCTGAGCTCCTGGCCTGGTGGCGAGGGGTGTGGGGCGGGGGAGGGCGGAGGGTGGTGGTTTGGGGGAATCGGGAGCATCGCCCACTGGAGAGTGCGGGGCGAGGCCCAGCCCGGAGCAGTACGTGTCGTGGACGCGAGCCCCGCTGGAGATTACCTGAGTTATTTTCAAATGCAACAGACCCTGTTCATTCAATTCAGAGTAGGAAAGACGGGAGTGGGGTTGGGTGGGTGTGAGAATGATAAAGGGACTTAATTGGGAATCTGTGCAGGAAAGTTACCAACGGAAAGAAGATGACAGTTTGGAAAGAGGACGGACCCAGGAGCGCACCAGTTCATTTCAGCGCTTCACTGCTCGCGCTTTCCTTCCAGTCTAAGCGCGGAGGCCTGGGGTCGCAGGAAAGGTAGAAGCCAGCTCTGACCACCATCTGGGCCGGGACCGGGGGTGGGGGGAGGGCCCGGCGGGCTGGTCTGGGGCCTGCGGGGGTCGCGGGTCGAGGGTCGAGGACCCATCAGCGCCAAAGCCGCCCGGCAGGCGCGCGTCCCTTCCCCCCGCGGTCGCGGCACCGTTTCCGGAGCCCAGCCTCTCAGCCGCGGGGCGGGCTTCGGAGCTCACGGTGACTAGTTATTTCGTCCACGCAGGACAGCTTTTCTTTTATCCAATAACATTTCAAACCCTAACGGGCAGGTGTGGTGATAACCGGCTCATCTACGTGCACATACCCCCTACTCCTGTCTGCTCTCAAAAGATGGTTTCCTTTCTCTCTGTATATTGCGCTCCTCAGACACTGGGCCAGTGATTTCTGACTTTCCCCTGACTACTGAATATGTAACAGGACCCGTGTGGCCCTGAGCCCCCGCCCTCGCCCCCCGGAGCAGACTCGCCCGCGGACGCACGTGTGCGCGGAGAGCCCCGAGGTCCCCGCGCCTGCAGACCAGGCGCTTGCCCGCTTCGCACACCGGCACTGGCGGAAGCAGCAGCTTCTGCAGTGAGTGCGTCTCTCGGTTCAGCGTGCACTTTCTGGTCCCTCGGTAAGCAGGTATGTATGAGAAGTTCTTGGTTCCATCTTTAGAGACTGAAATCTTCAAACAACTCTCATCCATAAAGTAGAACTTAAAATATATATAAAACAGAAAAACAAAGTAAAACTTGGTCAATTTAGGCAACAATTCCAGATGACCAGCGTGGGAGACAAAGACGGTGAGTGGAGAACGTTTTGTCAAATTTTATCCACCTTCTGAGATGAGGGAAAACATTCATTCACCTTCTCTCAGTAATTGTTTAGTCACTTTCTATTCTACTGTAAGTAAATACTGCCCTCTTTTGGCAGGATGTTCAAGCTTTTTAAATACGTGGGGGTTTTTAATATAAAAAAAGAAGAAACTTGTCTCCATGAACAAGAACGATTTAAAATAACCTTGAACTATGCTTGACACCATTCATGTGTCTTTTATTGTCTGTTATCAATAAACCACAAAGCCGGCCTCTTCCTTTCAGGCCGATTGCTATCATTCCAACACTTGCTGATATTTGCAATTTGGAGAACTTGGCCAAGAGCAAGTTTATTACCGTTTTCAGCTCAAAATATCATAAATATTACATTGTATTCATAGGGCATTTTTTTCTGGAAGGAAAGACTAAAAACTTTAAAGTTTAAAAGCCTAAGCTGATGTTTAATGAGAAGGAAAAAAAACCTACTGTTGCCTTGCATGAATATAAGGCTAAGAACTGCAGGACCCAGGGAGCTTATGAATGACACAGCTGCATCGTGAAAATGCAAAGTCAGCAAGGTGGAGTCTTGTTTAGCTGGAGAATTTACTTAACTAAGTGATGCCAGAAATTCGGGTTTGATCCCTGGGTCAGGAAGATCCCCTGGAGGAGAAAATGGCAACCCACTCTGGTATTCTTACTTGGAGAATCCCATGGACAGAGCCTGGTGGGCTACAGTCCATAGGGTCACAAAAGTCGGACACGACTGAGCAACTAAGCAAGTCACATTAACTACAGATTTGGAACAGCAGGGTCACAGGAAGAAGAGAAAAGCCCTTTCCTTTCCTAAATTAAATGGGGAGTCTTGGCTAGAATCTCCATCCCTATCAAGTTCAGTAATGGTGAACTAAAAATAACCCATCTACCCACCCCCAGCTCCCAGAGAAGGCAAAGAAAACTGCCTATTTCAAAATTTGCTATTCGAAAGGAGGGAGTTAAGTCTCCATGAAGATGTAACATGCCCAGATTCGCTTTGCCATGGATGTTCATGCCACTCTCCCTGAGTGGTGTGAAAACCTTAAATCCAGGACTTAAAGAGGTCAGTGAACCAGCAGTGCTCAGAAAGTACAAGAGAAACAGGGCTTATGAAAGCTAGCTGACAGTAGGTTAGCTTTCATGAGAAAAAGCCCACCATAGAGTTCAGATACTGGAATTAGACATGGAATCAGTCCTGAATATTTACTGGAAGGACTGATGCTAAAGCTCCAATACTTTGGCCACCTGATGCGAAGAGCCGACTCACTGGAAAATACTCTGATGCTGGGAAAGATTGAGGGCAGAGCTTGTGAAGTTAGTGAGAAACACACGTAAAGACATAAGGATACAACGAAGGTTGAAAATAAAAATCTTTAAAAAGAAACTATCAGTACAAACATTTACCAAAAACCTGAATAGGGATTTTCAGTTCAGCTCTGTCACTCAGTCGTGTCCAACTCTTTGTGACCCCATGGACTGCAGCACACCAGGCTTCCCTATCACCAACTCCCAGAGCTTACTCAAACTCATGTCCATTGAGTCAGTGATACCATCCAACCATCTCACCCTCTGTCATCCCCTTTTCCTCCTGCCTTCAATCTTTTCTAATCAGTCAGTTCTTCACATCAGGTGGCCCAAGTATTGGAACTTCAGCTTCAGAATCAGTCCTTCCAATGAATATTCAGGACTGATTTCCTTCAGGATGGACTGGTTGGATCTCCTTGCAGTCCAAGGGACTCACAAGAGTCTTCTCCAACACCACAGTTCAAAAGCATCAATTCTTTGGTGTTCAGCTTTCTTTATGGTCCAACTCTCACGTCTATACATGACCACTGGAAAAACCGTATCTTTGACTAGATGAACCTTTGCTGGCAAAGTAATGTCTCCTTTTAAAATGCACTGTCTAGCTTTTGTCATAAGCTTTGTCATGGCTTTTCTTCCAAGGAGCAAGCATCTTTTAATTTTACTTTTTTATGGGAATTTTATTTTACCCAATTTTAATGGGAATTTTACCAAAAGGAAACCTGAAACCAAGAAGCACTTGAAAAGATGCAAAACTTCTTTAATAAGTGACAAAGCCCAACAGCACTTCAGTGTCAGATGTAGGTGAGGATACGGGATAGCTAGAACATTTAAACACTGCTGGAAGGGACACAAGTGTGCACAATTCTACACCTTCTGGGAAAGGTGGACATCGTCACGGCCTCTGGGCAGTGGTTCTTGCTCCTGGCTGGGTGTTTGCGGACTCTGGCGCACACAGCCACAGGCATGCTGAGTGGTCTGGGGGACCACCTGTCCATCAGCAGTAGGATGAACAGGTAACCGAGCTGTGACCTAGCATCGCTACAGACAACAGGGACCAGGCTCAGAGAGCCAGTGTGCAGTGAAAAGTGAGTGCACAGGAATGCACAGGGTGCACTCACATCGCTTAGAGATACAAGCGTGTATAAAACCACAGCGGAAACCCAGATGCCTGCCCTTACACGTGCAGTCCTTAGACTTCGCATGCACCTTATAAATATCTCTCATCTCTACTCAAATGGTTTATAAAAAATTAACTTCTAAGAACCCCACAGCCTTCAGACATGGCAGCAGTCAAAAGGCAATGAGATGTCCAGACACAGACATGTGTACACCTCTATGCTGTAATTCAGCATACATCCGCAGGAACTGAGCTTCTCTAAAACTGAAAAGGGGGAAAAAGAAAATGCAGGCCACTGACAGTTATGCTTAATTATATGCCAAGTGTTTATTTAAAATAATTTTCCAAGTTTTCCTGTAATTTAACAGCTTTTGCTTCACTTTTATCCTCCTAAACAGCTAGAAATCGATGCTTACATTTTCTGTATTTTAACTACAAATGCTATTTTAATAACATCTTTATTAATACTAGAACCAAGATATATCAACCAACAAGCAGCACAGATTTAAATGACCCTCCTGGTAGTTACAGTGTGGCTGGCAGTTTTGAGACTTTATCAGATGCTGGACACTATTCACGCCATCTCCAAGCAGTGGTCTCAGGGAAGTGTTGCTCCCCCTTCAGGCCTGCCTCCTCTCTGCAAAATAAATAAAGCTTATCCTGCTATAAAACCCCATGAATGCACTGCTCATCACCTTCAATTACTTCATCTTTATTTGCAACCTCTCCACTTATAAAGCATAATTATTCACACTCAAATATAACATGATTCATTAAAAAATAAACACCCAAAATATCCTCAATCATTCTAATATATTCCCATTAATAGATAAAGGGCTTTCACTTAAAATTTCATTTTTATTTCTACTTCTTCAATAGTAAAGTTTCAACTGTAAAACAAATGCATTTAAAAACACAAAAGATACATTTCAATGACCAAAAATTGGCAATGATTATGAAAATCCATTGTACATTTTGCCAAGGCCAACAGAATGAAAGCTGATATGAAAAAGTCAATCTTCAAATAGATCCTTAACAAAAACTTCCCTCGTGAATAGTAAAATCATTTAAGAAAAGGCTATCTTTACATATGTGGACACTTGCTTCAAAAACAACAAAGCTGGGGTGGAGGTACAAGATAAAACTATGTGGGCACCAGGAACTCAAGATTTATCTCCTAAAACACGTTTGTTTCAAAATAAAATGACCATTTCTAATATAACCGTATGAAACAACTGTTTTTCCTTGATAGAAATAAGATGGGCACGCACCAGTAACTACAGCTTAGTAGTCCTCTAAGAAACCCTGTGGAGACACTATACCCCCAACCTCCTGGCCCCCAGCTAAGTCGCTGGTATAAAACCAGCAGCTTCCGTGAAATCATCTTTGACGTTACTTAAAGGGATCCTGGGATAATTCATGCTCAGAATACTGGGAACACTTCTTTTCACATGTGTAGAGTTTTTTCAGAACTGAGGCGTTTTGGAACTGTCCATGTGTGAACCTCTGCAGAACATCAGAGTCCTTCAACGGCACTGCGACTGCATTTCCTCAAGCATGTCTCATCAACAGTTCTAACAGTGATGCTGGAGGCAGTAAGTGACACTCTCAGATTCTTCCTTCTAAAAATGTACATAATCCATCAGAACACTAAATAGTAAATAGGCTACACTGTTTACTTTCCTAAGCAAGGAATGACTCTTCAGGCCCTAGTAAGCTAAGAATGGCCTTTACTACCTGTTTTACCACTGACATTCAAATAATGAATAAAGTATGTGATATTAAGCGAAAAATGAAAACCACTGTTATTTCACCACAAAAACCACCACAAAATAAAAACATGGGAAGAAGTTAAATGAGCCCAGTACAGGTCCCAAGATTAAACTATGCTTCTGGATTTTAAAAGCAAAAGGCATCTACACATCATTTCTGTGAACACTCCCGACACCACAGAGATGAGTTTCAGACCAGGGCAGGCTGTCCTGCCCTACCTGTCCAGGGCAAGCCTGCAATCAACCAGAATCTCCCTCTGCTAAAGTGCACCTGTGGCCATCCTGCTCAGGCCTGACTCATCCACGAGCCATCGACAGTCACACAGAACTACGCCTCTCCTGAACCAAATACTCTATACAGTGGACGACAAGGAAAACAGTCGTAAATATACTACTACCTTCTAAAATTTCGGAGTTACACAGCCTCATCATGTTTAAATACTGAAAATGTCAAGGGTCCATACAAACTAAGAGCTGTATTAAGCATGTACGTTTTGCTCTGATATTCACTTGAGTTCTTAAAATCTTGATGAGAGAAGCAGACGCTTTCCCCATGTCTTTTGGCAACAGATTGAAAAGCGAGAGTAGCAGTGCTGTTGAATTCCATGAAACGTGGGTTTTTAAAGCTAAATTATTCAGTATCTGCATTGTTATTGCACTCATACATTGCCCAGAGTAGGTCTACAGCAACTTGGCAGTGGGGACTGCAACGCAAGTAGGGGGTCTGCAAAGCATCTGCCTTCCTTGCTAGACAGAGTTCCCAGGCAGGAACTGCCCGTGACTGCAGTTCAAATCCAATCACATGCGCTTCATGACTGTGTCTCCCTGAGGGAAGTTAAGTCAAGCCCTCACCACTAACTAGTTCTGTCAGGAACCAAACAGGGATCTGCAGACCCAGTCCTGACCACGGCTGAGTTCCACTCCTGAAGCTGCTCTGAGTTAAAACAACAATTTTTCCGATTTTAAAGAAAAATATATTTTATAAAAGGGATTCTTTTTAATCACTGAATACATTTTTATTACTAAGACAGAAACAAGTTATACCTTTTTCCACTATAAATTCACTCTGATGAAAGAAAGAATTCTCTTTTAACTCCTAACAAATGCTACATTTTCAAGACGCAAGGAATTATCAGCAGGCATCCTTTCTTCTTGCTCTAAGCTATTTCTCCCTGAAGTATGTCAAGTAGGCTTTTAGAGACTCTGGCAGGGGCAGCTTCATGATCTTCTCCCGCAGCAGGTTTTGGGCGGCTCTTCCGGCTTCAAGACTTCACCCGGCTCCTTCTCCTCCTCCTCTTTGTCTTCCTCCATCTTCTCGTCCTCCTCACTGTCGAGAGGCTGGGGGATGAGTTGGTTGCCCACAAAAACATAAGTGTTAATCCTCTGCTTGACCCGCTTCCTCTTCCTTTTGGGCGGAGCCCTCTGAGGAATCCCTTGGCCTGCATCTCATCGTTTATGAAATTCCTAAGTGTGCGTCGGATGTAAATGCGAGCCAAGTCCTGCAGGTTCCTGACAGCACAGGGGCTAAAAACACACGGAAAACATAAAAAGTGAAACATTACATACTGTTCACTTCTCAGTGAACATCAGAAGACAGAGACATGTAAAAACTTTGACTTTCATGAAACACACTCGGGGAAGAGCACTGACTATGTGCAGATCACTCCAGCACCAAGGCCAGCGGATGGGGTGGCAAAGGGGTCATGGACACAGACAGCCCAGGCACATGCATAAACCCTCTTGGGAAGGACAGGTAACTCACAGCAAGTGGAACACAGAAACCGAACAGTCAGGGGACTGAGGGGCAGGGGCAGGGCTGGCAACAGAAATGGGGGTGTCATCAGCCCACCATAACCTGCTGTCAGCCCCATGACCTGCTAAGACCAGGGGGCAGACAGGGGAGGCAAACATGGAGGGGTCACTGCAGGAGATGGGGTGGAGAATCACCCAGGAAAGAGCTCCCGAAGTTACAAAGATGCCAAAAACACCTCTTGTCTTCTCAGTGGCTCTGCTCCCGACTCCCCTGCACTCCGGGTGCTCTTTCGACACCTACACTGTCTGCCTCTCCTGCCAACATTGCCTGCTGTTCCAGGGAGCCACCGCACCGATGCCCTGTCACAGCAGCCCAAGTTCAGAAGAACCCAAGGGCCCCAGACTGGAAAAGGACTCAGACCTGCTTCAGCCACTTCTAACACTCCCAAGTCCTAAAATAGCTTCCACACGAGCTTCATTTAAATGTTCTTCTGATAATACAGAAACTTTCAGACAATTCTCAGCCCTAATTATTCAAAAATAGTGTTTTCTGTACTTACAGCCTCTTGGTTCCTAGTCATGAGAAGATCCAGTGGACCAGACAATACTAGTCTTGACTGCTATTGAACTGTACTGTGAACTGAAGCTGTCAGGCCACAACTACAGGGAAGGCTCTCTCTAACACACCCACAAGTCAGCTCTGCTTATCTCCCACAAGGTTACTTACGGAGGCCCACAGAGTCTGGCTTGCCGTTGTCATTCTTACTTGGCTGCACAAGTGGAGCAAATGACACAGCAAGGATGTTTTTACTTTCCCAAGTGTTCTGTCCAGTTCGCATAATTTGTGTTAACTATTTAGAGGGTGTAAAAAAAAAAAAGAATGGCTCAATCAGGGAAGTGTGACCAACCTTACACTCACAAGTTTGTTTTAACAGAAAAATAGCAGAGATTACTCTATAATCACTTGTATTTGAATGCACCCAATTACCTTCGTTTAAATATTTACCATATACAGGAGGAATCACAAGTATTGGTTTCACAACATATTCCATGTACACAAATGGCTTTGCAGATTATATTAATATGGGGGTCTGATGTCATCAAGGGGGTGTTATTCTAACACATACCTGCCACTGGCTCCCAAAACACACGTCTCACACAGTTGTGTAGTTAAAGTGTTATATCAGTAAAAACACATTTTGATTACTGAACCAATGAGTCAACCTCACAATCTTCCAGGGTGGTAATAAAATACAGATTCTAATCCCAACTTCATATTTCATGAATAAATGTAATTAGGCACAAAGGGATTAGAGCTTTCCCACTCAGCAAACACCCATCAGCAGTACATGGCTTGATCAGGAAAAATCAGTATCATCAATTTATAAAAGTCAACTCATTATTATACTTTACATTAGCATAATGTATATGAGAAATATTCAATAAAATATCAATGGGAAACCATATTTTAGATCTTTAAAAATATATTTTTAAAGGAGAACAGGAAGAAGATGATTAATCTGGGAGTCTCAACTCTGGAAGCATTCAAGTTAATGTTTTTCCAAGAACATATGTTAATGAATGCTTTACATTCTCTCTTTTTAATAACTGACAAACACAGTGTGATGAAGTTCTCCGACCTGCAGTTCACATGCTGTGAAAGTAGAGAACTCTCAGTGATGCCAAGATGACCACACTAGGTCCCAATCACCTGGGACAGTCCAGTCCCCACTTACAAACCACAGGGCGTTGTAAACATCTCAGACTTAGGTTAGTATGAACATAAAAGAAATTTTTTGAAATGTATATATATTCATAAATTTTTAAAGTAAAAGATCCACCCATTTTCTGAATAGTTCATTATTTCATACGTTTATTATACCTAATAATTCCAAATCAAAGGCAGGCAAGTAGGTGAAAAAGAGTTTCAAATGAGTCTATGTGGTAAGATCTAACAATTTACTGGTTTCTGAAATGGAGTTAAGTAGTTCCAACCATTCCCTCAGCTAGAAGAAGCCACCACATTCCACAGCGAGGACACGGGTGGGTCGGGGTGTGTGTGGAGGGGCAGCGTGGCCAACACCACGCACAGGCAGAGCACAGCTTGGCTCTTCTTTCCCTAGTAGGTAAGGGGCCTTTTCCACACCTGCTCTGGTTAAAAGCTGTGAGTCCATTTCAGTGCTTTCCTATACAGATACCGGTGCGGCGAGTACTTCTTCCCTAACAATCACAGTGCGCCTTTCGCTGGCGCATCAGCCCCCATCCTACACTGAGCGTGTCTCCCACGCCATCAAGCAGGACAGTGGCCGCTACCTGGTCCTCTATGGGCATGACCAGAATGCCCCCGACTTTCAGCAGAATCTTCATGTAGTTCTCATGGTCCTTCTGGACCCCAGCTCCACAGTAGATTCGATCATACTGGTGACTGTCCGATGCTATCTGCAGGCAATTACCCACCACAAATGCAGGCTCACAGAACTCAAACCTGTATGGAGAAATAAAAAGTATTTTAATTCATTTAAACAAAAGATGAGACCTAAAAATTAACATAATCCAATTCTTTGAAAGTGAAGTTTTACCAAAATTAATTATAAGGATAAAATATCATAAAATTTGAAATATGTATTTTTACAAAATATAACAGTGATCAAATATATTGCTTTATTGTCATTGACACAGTGTACATTTTTCCAAAACATCAACCTGTTTTTCCCCCACACTGAAACCTTACTTAAGGCTCAGAAGGTGAGTATAGTAAAAGGCTATCACAACAACACTCTTGTGACTGACAAACTGAAACATTCTCTAACATACATAGTTAGAACCCCAATGCACTAATAAAACATGTACAGTAATTTTAAGAAATTAACTCATGAAAATTCCCTCTCAATTTTAAATTGATTGAAATTAATATGACCATACAGCAAAGTCAGGTTATCATCTGAGGACAAAATAATTTGCATTAAAAGGCTCAGCATGCAGTGAAAAATGTCTCTGAAATTATTTTTATTTTGTAAAATGTATCCTGCCCTTTGGTAATTAACAGACTTATTACCAGGGATTCCCTGGTGGCTCAGACGGAAAAGAATCCACCTGCAATGCAGGAGACCTGGCTTCTACCCCTGGGTTGGGACGATCCCCTGGAGGAGGGCATGGCAACCCACTCCAATATTCCTGCCTGGAGAATCCCATGGACAGAGGAGCCTGGCGGGCTGCAGTCCATGGGGTTGCAAACAGTCGGACATCACTGAGCGACCAAGCACAGCACAGACTTTTACACAATGTTTCCACTAAATTCACTAAATATACAGACACCCCATGGTCACTGATATTTAAAGAAGTTTCCCAGGATGATGCCCAGTCCTCGCTTCCTGTTACAGGGTGGGGAGTGGGAAACAGTGCAGAGCCTGCCCTCTCCTCTCAACACCCACAGGGCGGGTGGTCCTAACCCCAGCTGCTTCTACTATGCCTGCCCAGGGTCCACACTTTCTGGGCATCCGCCACCCCCACCACCACCCTGTGCCCAGCTGCTCAGGACAGGTTTCCACCTCTCAGAGGCCACACAGGGCCCTCCTTGGCTCTGCCCCCATCCCAGAGACACTGCTGTAGCCATGGGTGGAATTACAGGCCTCCCGTCATTTAGAGGAAATACTACAAGGTCTGTGCTGTTCCTGTGACTGTATGGCCCCTCCCTCTCTGCTGCTTAAACACCCAGAATCCCTTCAAAACACAGTTCAAATACGAGCTACACTACACAAAGCACTCTTACCCAGCTCTTCAGGAAGATCTCAGTCTTTCTACTTGCATAACTCACGAAAGTATACACTTATGTATGTAATGGACAGCATTTAATTTCTCTCTTATACTCAAGACTATTGGACAACCTAGGATTGTCTAAAAATACAGCCAAAACAATCTCTTGACCTTTAAATAACTAGATATTGTGGATCACATGGTTTAATCATCTCAAAGTTACAGTAATCATTCTTTGAAAAGAAAAAAGCCTAGTTATTTTCAACCTAAAAACCCTCATTATTATAAAAATTCATTTAAAATAATTTTACAATTTAAGCCACTCTTAAAATTTTCTAGATGAACGTGAGCAAGGAATTTAAGTAAAATTATTTTGTATTATTAAACCTCTTTTATCATTTAGTCTGTTAAATCAACTTAAAACTATTCTTATAGTTTAAAAACTTCCTACAGCTTACAGAACTATTATCTACAAAAACGCCATTACAAGTAAACAATTTAGAGTTAAAACTGCTTCTGAAATTAGTGATATTTTTATACACTCATCCCAGCCAAATGAACTGCAAAGAAGTGAGTTCCTGATTCTAAAATCAAATGTAACTCTGGTCAAGTGGCCTGACACTAGCAATTAGCACAATTCACTCCAAACACTATTTGTGAAGCCCCTGTTGTGTGTAAAGACTGGATATACAGTGGGAAGCACTCATGCCTAATGCAGTGAAAGAGAACAATCTCACCAATTAGAGATGAACTTACGAGGATGATAAATGCTCTAAAGGAATACTACTCCATAAGTATGGCTGAAGATGCAAGGGAACTGACAGGCCTGGGGAGCCAGAGTAAGGCTCGCCAAGGAACGGTGAGCTGGGATCTGAAAGGTGAGACAGGGCAATCAACCCCACTAGCCACCAGTCTTGTGCAAACAGGAGCCCTGAAATGTGGCTGGTGGAAAATGAGATGCACGGAAAGGATAAAAATCATATGAGATCTCAATATCTCAAATATTTAGCATGTAAAATATCTCAAGATCTCATTTAAATACATGTGTGTGCCTGGAAAATCCCATGGATGGAGGAGCCTGATGGGCTGCAGTCCATGAGGTCACGAAGAGTCAGACATGACTGAGTGACTTCACTTTCACTTTTCCCTTTCATGCATTAGAGAAGGAAATGGCAACCCACTCCAGTGTTCTTGCCTGGAGAATCCCAGGGACAGGGGAACATGGTGGGCTGCCATCTATGGGGTTGCACAGAGTCAGACATGACTGAAGCGACTTAGCAGTGTGTGTGTATTTCAACAGCCACATAAACTGAAAGCACTAAGCAACCACCCTTCTACTTTATCAACTGTGAATAGGAGCTTCAAATACTTTCCTGAGCACAATCTTTCCTCTGGGACATTCTCTTGCTTTCCCTGGTTATCTCTTTGAACACGTCTTCTGAACTTTAATTATATCTCCATCACCTTTTACAGTCCTCAAGAAATGTTTATTATGTGAAAAACCTAAGAAATGTAATTGATTTGTCATCTTTTCCACCTACCAACTTTGAACATGAACTCAAACTTGACAAATATGCCAATCAC
This sequence comes from Nanger dama, assembly GCA_917880005.1. NCBI lineage: Eukaryota > Metazoa > Chordata > Mammalia > Artiodactyla > Bovidae > Nanger > Nanger dama. Next base: position 5,966,925 of record CAKJTW010000075.1, read on the forward strand.
AAGAATCTCAGGATTAGAGATTTGTCCAGAAACAGTTACAGAAAAAAAAATATGCCTGTGGCACCCTCTAAATCAACATGATGGTTCTTGCTTTACTAAATTGGAAACTATAAATAGCTGTAGTTTCACGTTACAAAATACATGATTTTTCCCACAAAGTACCAAAAAAGCAAAACTTAAACCGTAAAAAAGCCAAAACAAAACCATGCCTTTAATAAACCAACTGTCGCCTAACTTAAAAGTGCTTTTTAGTGGCCTCGCTGAAGACCTTAAATAAGCCACCCTTGTTTATTCTAGGAAACAAAAACGGCTTTTCTCCTACAAGGCAGATCTGAGCCAAGTATACTATCTTATATTCCATTTAGGAAGTGTTTACAAAGAATCATTACAGAGAAAAGTTTGACCTTTACATTTACAAATGATTTCTACTAATGCAAATGGAACACACACTTCTAATATGTATATGGGGTCTTCGAAAGTGTGAAGACCCTTTCATTTAGTATACCAAATTCATTTCCTTTACCAGCACACTCAAATTTTAAAGTTTAACTGAACTGAGGCAACTTTCGAAAAGGAGTAGTAGGACTAGATTATTTCTAGATACAAAATAGTAAAGTTTTAAGGACATCATCAGGGAGAAAGGTGTAATATTTTAAAATATAAACACTAAAACACAATGACTTAATAGTTACAAGAAACAGCCTAGCAGAGACAGTGTTTCATCTGGGGACTGTTATTACATCCACAGCTGTGGCTTCACCTTCTCCACTAGTAATATCCAAGTCCTTCATGATAGTAAAGGAAACAAAACAACTCTCAAACTGCTTATACTTACATTATTTTCTAATACATACATGGGTTAAAGATGATCCTTCCTAAAAGGACTTGGAGATAGTGTTAGCATTTCTGACTAGGTAGAGATGAGGATCTTACTTAGACACTTTATATTCTGACATTGAAATCATGGTTTGTTTTTATAACAGCATTTCATGTAAATAAATTCATACAAATTCTACTGCTAACAATATTTTTCCAAAAGTCTATGATTAGAATTCTTCAGGCAAATGTTTATGGATGTGCTCATATATGTATAAAGAACAACTGACTGATGTGAGGCAAGAATGACAGCTACCAGGTGGTCAGAGTAAATTACAACTGCTATTAGTGTTTCCAGCGTAAAGAGGAAAATAAAAGTTTCTTCCTTTTAGCTTTAACTAGATTCTGAAAGCTGCACCTTCTCTAAGTCTCCACAAACCTCTGTAGGCAAAGGGCATATTTTATACCATAAACACAATTCTGTATAATCCAGAAGTCTGCATTAATGAACCAACCAGAGGTTTTCACTATTTGTAGATTTGCACATAAAATCTAGGTTTGAAAACTGTGAAAGAGAAAATCTAAATTCCACTTTTCACATCAACTACAATAAATGGAACCCAAGAAAGGAAAATAAAACAACAAAAAAAATTTTTTAATGGCAAGAGACCTACCAAAAGGGTATTTTCTATGGTTCTAATTTTAATCCTAAAAGTATCGATCTTGTGTTCTCGCCTAGTTTTCATACTTTATTTAGGGCATTAAAATTTTTTGTCTGTTAGTAACATGAAAAGTAGCAATCATTTTTATTCTTTGAAGAAATTTTCCAAAACAAAATTTCCCAGGTACAGATGTCTTACACTCCTGAATTCCACCAAGTTATACTTCCTAACGATGTAAATTATCTGTATACAAAAAAGTAGTAGTTCTGAACTATAATAACTATAAATTCAATCACTTTAGACTTATAATCATTTATTGATTTAAACCTGAAAACCTAATGGCTTTTTAGACTTACGTAGAAAGGGGAGAGTATCTGACATACCCTTACTAAAACAAAACATACAAACAATATTTGTGGGAAAACCGAGAGCACAGGTATCTTGGTTTACAACATGAGCGCTTGGCCAAAAGGGCACAGACTCCTTCACTTACCTCGGCAGGGGTCTCCTTTACAGGTGCACGCTGGGTTATCTTCATCTCCAGATGCACAGACGTTCCATTCACAGCAGGGACCTTGCCAACGTGCCCACATAATTCTCTGATAAGCTGCTAGGAGATCAGGGTGACCTAGCCTTGCCCTGCAGCTTCCCTCTTAGACGGGTATTCTAGGTCTAGGAGCTGACTGAGAGTAGAAAAAACAACATTCCCCTTCAATACACTGTTGAAATCGGGGCTGAAAATTTGCACACCTAGATTATCACGTGCCAAAGGATGCTGTCATCAACATTTTAGACTATTGTTCCAGCACAATAGAGGATTTCAGGGACACAGGAAAGACTCCTATAGTGTTCTCATACCTCACCCAAAACAACCTGCCAAATGAATCACAGATACTTCTTTTAAAACACTTTGTCAGAATGTGCATTTTGAACTGTGACAGCTATGACAACTTCATTAAAACAAGACAAACTTCACAACCTTCCACTGGGAAGAAAACCCAGGAAAATAATCATCTCTTCTTTTCCAAATTCAGTTATACCATTCAAAAACTCTTATAACCAAGAATTAAGCTACTGAATTTTATAAAATTTAAAAAACAAAGACTTTACCTTTATAAGAGGTTTCCCTTCCAACTGCACCAAACTCACCTCAGAATAACTTAAACATTATTTAAAGCAAAGTGTTAAGAGTAAATACATAGATTTTTCACTGAACAGAGCTTTAGGAAATGCCATAGGACCAAAAACAATCTCTAAACATTTTATAGGAAGTGTGACCAGCACATGATATGAAAGTGAGCCCCCTATTTCAACAATAATTTCTTATAAAATAATTTGGGCTACAAACTTTTATTTCTGTCAGTGTTTTATTCTTGGAGTCACTTCTTTTCCCAATAATGTGTCAGAAGCCATCAAACCTTCCTTCATACCATTTCTAACTGATGTTAAAATATATAACTGATAGCTTAGAGGACTGTTTTTAAGCATTTCTCTGTCCCACCATTTGAATGTCTGTCATGTTTAAAAACTGTGTTTAAAACCTATATCTCTCATACAACTACCATCTGAACATGACTGATATACCCAAACATTCAACTATCGTAGAAAGAGTTCAAAATCATGTTGACTGTGTATCTAATAGAAAAACTTCTTCAAGCATGCCACAATTCTCTTCAAGATGGAGTGGGACTGCTCCAGTGAGAAAGGGGGCAGAGCACAGTGTCAGTTCATTTCCTCCAATCCAATATCAATCATGCGGAAAGAGAGCCTATGATCAAGAATAAAATTAGGGTACTACACCCAGCCATGCATCCATTAAGTCTTCTAAAATGTAAGTGACTACACTAACCCTGAATTTAATGTAGAACTTATACCTTGACTACACCCGAAGAAGGCATGGCCTCTACAGCTCATCTCTGACCCCCAGACATCCACCCCAGAGGCAAGTCTCATTAATGAACAGGGCAGGTGTGCTCTGTGATAAAAGGTTATCATGCATTTAACCAGGCTAAGAGCACTGCCAAAATTCTTATCTAGAAAAAAAATAAATGATGGAAATAAAGGTGCCGCTTCAACCTTTGTTATCTGGGGCTTAGCTGCTAGACTGTAATTCATTGGCAATCTTACTGCTGGGAAGAACATTAGAATGTATCAGTTTTTACATCATTATAGCTAAATCAGAACTAACCAACAAGACAAGCCTGGCTGAAGTTACGGCCTGTCTGATCCTGTCCTCCCATCTAGGAAGCACGGACACCACCACTGCCTCTAAGACTGTGGGTACAGTTCAGAATGGTGCAGATGACACGCATTAGCTGACACGCATTAGACAGTCATTTCATTACTATCTTCAGCACTCACATTGTGACTCACTTATACAACAAACTACAGGAAACAATGGTCCTCCATGCAAACAGAATGAACATCTTCAATAAAGCAGACAACACTGCACTCATGTGGCTTCTGTCAGGACAGCATTTCCAAAACAAGGTTACAGTGTCCTTGGAGGGGAGAGGAGACAGGACCTACTGTCTCACAGGAACAGCTCACCCCAAAGCATGCCCTCCAAGGAGTCAGGTCAGCTGCATGCACATGTACACATATTACACAAACACACACATGTAGTTGTGAATAAATGCTATGCCAATTATCAACTCACAAAGCACCTACAGGATATAATCCAGGCTCCTTTTATCTGACCTCCTCTTCCAAGTAAACACAGCTGGAGAGACTCTTTCGCTTATGGTACATGCACAAAAGTGATTCAGATGATCTGGCCTTCCCCCATGAAAGCCAGATAACCAAGGGACTTTAAACATGGGGCCGGAAGACTTGTTTACAACAGAACGGACTGAAGTAAGGACATCCTGGAGAACGCGTGTGAAGAGCAGAACAGGCCCGCACACTGCGGCCGACAGGCTGCATGCAGCCTGCACTTGCTCTGATAATGAAGTGGACAGAGCCCCCCAGCCCACACCTGCTCGGAGCGTCTGAGGAAGGCTGTGTCCTGCCACAAAGACCACCTAGCCCAAGAAGCCAGAAATATTTACTATCTGCTCCTCAAACGCTTGCCAGTGTTTTAGAGAACCTGTGAAATCAAGCGTCAGTTCATAAGGGAAGGTCTGTGAGTCTGGCAACACCGGAGGCGGAGCACAGGCAGAAACCACACTGGAGAACCTGCCTTCTCTCTTGCCTTGAAGCACAGTAAACTCACAGGAGCCTCATCAAATCTTCGCATTTGCTGATATAGAACTAAGACACAGAAACAAAGTTTACAAGTATTAACACTGTATTAAGGATATTTTTTTCTGAAAGACTCAGGATATTAACACTGTATTAAGGATATTTTTTTCTTTAAGACTCAGGAACCAAGGCTCCTTTATAAAGCATACATAAAAAAAATACACCTGCATTTTTTTTAATCTATATCTTACATTAAACATTCTAATGTTGAGCAGTTTATTGACTCTATTCTCACCTACAATACTTGGGAGTTCATTATGATCTACAATAGATACATATAAGAAAACTTCAAAGATACAGTTTAAATCATAAGTGATATAATACTTTTGAAAAAGGAACTGGTAAGATCCAAACCAAGAGGATATAAAAGATGGGATAAACATTAGATTTTAGCTTTTTATTGTCTTCCTGTTACACACAATCAAGGTGGCCTGGTCCTAAGTACTAAGGGATACATAAATAGTAATTTTGTTTCCTGAGTTACTTTATATTTTATTAATTAAAACAAGTATTTTGATGACCTGTAAACAACTAAATATACAGTAAAACTGCTTAGGAATAGAATTTTTAAAGTCACTTTGCATGGCAAGTTTTTCAAATTTAAAAACTGAAAGTAAATAGAAATATTCTCCACAAACACCAAGAAAAATTACAAAGAAATCATCAAAACATAAAGACAGGAAGAAAGTTGCTACATCTTTATCATTTCTATCACCAAAGTCAAATGATAAATGACCCCAAAAGGAGTCCATTATATGACCCATCAGCTTTGACTACTTAACTTCCAACCAAGTCATGACTTTAAGCAAAACAAAGCATTTGCCAGTACCTGCTACCTTTGTAAGCAAGATACCTTTATAATCTGAAGTACACAACTACTATTTCAGAAGCTACCTGAAAACCAAAATAGGTAACATTTCCAGGACTGTTTTTTTAAGAATAGTCTGTTAACAGAAGAATCTGTTTTAAAAATTAAGTTGTAACATTTCAGAAACAACCATATAATAAAGCCTGATTATTTTAACTAAAATAATAAGACCATTAAAAATTATGAAGAAATATTTAGATCAGTCATATCACCGTATTTGAGATGATTCACCATTTTAAGAATAACAAACCTGTATAACACAGTCTAACAACAACACTCAAGAAATACAAGCGAAGGACATTTGGTATCTCACGATTACATGAAAACAGTTTTAGACAATTTTTTTAAACTTGAGACACTTAAATACATATAGCCTTCAAACTTAACTGTTTTCTAGATTATTCAATATTTAAATTACATCAACACAGAAAGCAAGTGCTCTGGGACAACCCAGAGGGATAGGTGGGGAGGAAAAAGAGAGGGGGATTCAGGATTGGGGAGACATATGTATACCTGTGGCCGATTCATGATGATGTATGGCAAAAACCATCAGGATATTATAATTACTCTCCGATTGAAATAAATCAATTTAAAACAAAAGAAAGACTGTAAAGAATGACATATTTTACTGTTTGCCAGGACCATGCCCTTGTCAGCAAGGCTTGTCTCCACAGATACTGTAGAGGTGCTTCCATGAGTCAAAGTGCTTCCTTGAGCTTGTTCTGCCTAATTAATGACCCAAAAGGGAATTATCTGTGCCTTTATGTGTTAATACCTGAAATGTATTATTATCTAATATATTAAGGTAAACCTTAAACATATGCTTTTACTAATATTACTTTCATATTTTCTAAGTTTAATTGTATTCAAATGGTCTTATGTGTATAATTAAGTTTACATCAAAACAAATACTTACAATAGAAATTCAATAAATTCCACAAAATTCCAGTTCTAATAAACAATATGAAAATATCCATGCTCACATTTTAAGCATTTACCATACCATTAATTATAAGATATACAGAAATGATGAAGACACAAAGAGTACTACAATTGAATCTCAATTTCTTACAAAATAACTTGGACTAAAATCTATTTTATTTCTGCCAAACAGTATGTTTTTCTTGGAAATGGAAACAGAATATGAACCAACATGGTAAGCACTTGAAAAATGATTCAAAAGTGTGAATTAAAGGTTAACTATTTATTAAGACAGAATAAGATAAAAGGATAGTGTTCAGCAAACTGGTACAGAAGATTCCAGTGACCTGCTCAAACTCAATGGACTGATTACAGAACAAACCCAAACCCCAGCATGTGCACTCTCCTGGCTCGCCGGTCTCAGGTCTGGACACCCCTCCCACACACTCCAGCCCTCCCTCTGGACTGAGCACTGAAGCTGCAGCACAGACTTCTGTTCCTCAGCCCACCAAGTGCCATTGCCAGGGGGTGGGAGGCAGAGGAGGGAGGCGAATCGGGGAGACATACCAGGAGATGCTTGAACTCAGAACACAACCTTCAGCTCAGACCCCTGCCCACTTGTAGATCTCTCACCTCTACGGCCACGGCCGTGGCCAGATCAGAGCCAAGTGAGGGAGGCTCACACCCAACAAGCTGGGTTGAACTCTAGACCGGAACTCTGGACTAAAGCTCTGTCATGTAGGACTAAGTTCTAAGCTCAATTCTCATCCTTTGTTAGCCTTTCTCTCTTTGAAAATATGACTAGCTGAGAGAAATGCCATCTAAATTTTTCAGTTTCACAGTACTATCCACATTACTATCACTGCTTGCTGAATAGTTAGGGACATGGCACACCAAACAGACTTCCCTGCAAGGACCAATGCCTGTGCAGGATTTTTCCTAAGTAGTTCAGAACAATGGTTTTATAAACAGATTTCTACAGGATATACTGACATATTTCTATGATAATTTCATTTAGCTATATTATTAAGTAACTTTATGTTTTTAAGAAAAAGTCCTCCATATGCTAAGAGGTATCACTCGTATTTAATTACTATCCCCAAAGGTATAAACACAGTTGCCAAAGATTCTATGGCCAGGAACATCTTTACCTTCTATCTTCAGAAAAGGTACCTGTGTGACATTTAATGAATGGAACAATACTCTACTAATAAAGTGACAATAGCATATAATTAAAACATAAAAGTTATTTACTTGTAATCTACTATGTTTACACAGAATAAGAATTAGAACATAGTTTTCTAACTTACTTTCCTCTTGCATTTTATAGTGTGTTGATTTTTGCTGTACTCAATCAAGTCAGGATCAATAAACTAACAGTAGTGAGGAACACACATGTCACTCATATCTACTTATCAAGTGCTTTCAAAGCAAATCCATAGATATGAATACTTACTTATCAAAGCTATCACTATTTTTGATGAAGCTCTCCAGTTTTTCCTTGGCATATTCCACCACATCTGAATGAAGTTCAATCCCATGATTTATTCCAAAAGGACCTGCAATTGTAGCAGCAGCATTTATAAACAATATTAAGAATGCCTTTACAGAGCTCTTTTAGTTTCTGTTCATTTATCTATCATAGGAGCATTTAAAGAGAACTCAAAATGTATCTGCTAGCCACAGATTTATAAAGCTACATGGAAATCTATTTACATTGCTTTAAAACAGTAAGTCATAAAGAGTTCTCTCAGGAGTGTAGTTTATCTGTCAGGACAACACTGCCAAAGAAATAATCACATTTCTATATGAAGTTTAAGTCATTTGCCATTGTCTTCCATTTCGCCATCAAAATTTAACATTATTTATCACTTGTTAAAAAGCTTTGTTAACTCTCAAATGTCTCAGTCCATGGACTGACACAGGTGTGCACCCCACTGCCCAGTGAGTACTAAATTCCTCCAGGGCTGAGACCACATCCTGTCCTTGGAGCTCCCAGTGTCCAGGGAGTGTGGTCACTGGGCAAAGCTGGTTGACGCTCCTGTTCCAGTGCACTTCTCACTTGGTATTTCTTCCTGCACACAGCCAAGGATGGGTGACCATCCAGGAATGAGGAGCAGGGGGCAGTCCCGGGATGGATCCTTCCCCAACCCTGGTCCTGGCCGAGAACACGACCACCTGGATTCCTATTTCCTAAGGCGACTGTGCCTCCTCCCGCCCTGCGACCCCCTGACAGTGACACTCTATCTCACTTAGTCAACTTGCTCCTCCCAGACTTCTGACGCGGAGCCAATCGGGTTTGTCACTCTACATTTTTCCCCAAAATTTTAGTTATATTTTTATCTTACTTTGTAACTGGTCTCCCAGAAAAAAGTGAGTGTGTTGGGGGGCGGGGGGAGGTTCACGCATGGGTGTTGTTTTTGGTTATTTGGTACGTATCTTTGGAACTACCTGAATGTGCCCCTACTGAATGCTATTAAAAACACAACATATATGAGAGTGCTACGGACCTTGAAGAACTTTAAAATAACCAAGAAATCATATTTACATTCAAATAAACATTTCTGAATGTACAGGAAGGGTATGAAAATACCAGCTTGTAATCTAGGAATTACCTAATGACAAAAATTAAACCAAAATGTTCAGAAACCATCTTCAAGTTGAAAGCAGATAAACCTACTGTATTTCTATTGATTTGCTTTAAAAAAAAAAGTTACTTTAAAAATGTATTTAGATGAAAAGATTAAGTAAAAAGGTACTTGATCCATCATACCACATAAGAGCATTAAATTCCTTTGCAATGCTTTTATGCTTTTTAAAGTTATTCTGATCAATGTAATCCTAAATGTTTCACTTCTCGGTTTTTGTTTCATCAAACCATTAGCCTTTATCTACAAATTAGAGCATTCAATATTATTTAAGATCTCTTATAATTCCTTATTATTAACAAAGACAAACAGACAAAAATTAGAATTTTCTTTTTGCAAAAAATAAATGAAAATGGCAAAAATTAAACAGAGAAGTACATACAGTGATGTCACTTTTTAATTTAGTATTCAATCCTGAGTAGTGTGAAAACTTGGACTTCCTTAAGGAAACAAAAAGGCTAAGAAACCCTGAATAAAGTTTTGTTTTGTTGCTGTTCAGTCACTCAGTTGTGTCCAGCTCTTTGCGACCCATGGACTATAGCATACCAGGTTTGCGTGTCCTTCACCATTTCCCAGAGTTTGCTCAAATTCATGTCCATTGAGACAGTGACGAATAATGATAATGAATAAAGTTTTCCTCATTTAAAAACCTCAAATTACACAATTACTTAACATTATAAACATAGTAAGGAAAATATTGATCTAGGAAATCTAATTTTTCTTTTACCCTTTTAAACTAATCCCACTGAATATAAAACATTAAGAGACTTTTATATTTTCATTAAGAATCTAGTTGTATGGATGAGAGATCACTAAAGGTCAATATTTCTGGGGCTGAAGTTTCCAATAGAACTGAATGAATAAGAACTGTAAGAAAGGTGTCAAGTAAAGAATGTAGAAACCTAGGCTGCTATTCAGTATTTCAAACTGCTTTACTAGAGAGGGAATCAACCTGAGTGTTCTGGATCAAAAGGGACTACATACGCTGTCACTTAAAACAGCTCTGGTCTCATTTTCCTTTTCTTGCTTTCTGCTTATATATTATCTAAGAGCAAAGTGGCAACTTTTAGAAATAGGCTTAAAGTTTGCTAAGAAAATTTAAGACTTTTTCACATCACCTTTACACAAAATAAAGACAACTTCATTAACATACAATGGATTTGACAGATAAATGTACATACTATCATTAATTCTGATACAAACACCACTGATGATTTAATGGATGGACTTAATTTTAAAATAACATGGAGGTATATCTTTATTATCTCTAATAAATTAAACAGTAATTAATATACTGAAAAGAATGCACTAATAGAAGGCAGAACTTATATGGCAATGTCACCAACATCTCATTTATTTAGAATGTGATATACAAGTAGAACACATCGAGGATATGATAGAAGTGTATGTGATGCTTTTTATTACAGTTCATTTGACACCTGTATTAAACAGAACAGAAAAATAGAACATAGAAAACTGAAAAATATGCAGCTGCTTCCAAACAAGGGGACAAAGAGGTCTGGGTGGGAAGAGGCATTTCACCCTGTTGTCTAAAGTGTGTCAACACAGGCATACACAACTTTTTCAACCAAAAGTGATGTGCTACTCAGATTTTTTTTTTAAGTACATAATTTTCAAAGAAATGGATAAATAATACAAAATAATTCTAACAGAAAGGTATAAGCTGTCACTGGAGAAAATGAAAAAGGCATGCAAAAGCAAAGCCTAAGACTTCCTAACATCATCTAACAGATACAGCATGAATCTGACTGCAGTGAGCAGATTCCAACATTATTCTGTATGGGCCAATGGGAAGAGATCTTTCTAGAAAAAAGAAAAGTTTAATTTCTGTCATACAATTTTTTTTTAACTTTAAAAACCTTGTCATACAATTAAAAAAAAAAAATCAAAGTACTAACAGTTGACCACTGTCTTTAATAGGTAAGTATTTAAAGAGAAACTTACACAGAAGTCAACATTTATTAAGACAATTACAGTTATTAGAAAAACCTAGATACCCTATATTAGAAATTATTTTTAAGGCTGGCAAAAGTTCATTTACTAAGAGCAGTAACAAATACAATAAAATGTCAATATAATAATAAGCTCTAGAGAATGTTTTTCTTTTGTGGTACTTGAATTAGCTTATTTATTACCCTCCAGTTAGTCAATAATCAGAACTTATACATAGAGGTCACCGATTATTCTGTCTCGGTATCAGCTGTCTATCAAGACCTCCATTTCTCATCTATAGATCCCTTACTCCACTCCTCTCTGAGGTGCCAGAAAGGTGACAGAGTATGGCATGCAGGTGGGAAGGCTGCCCCTGGCAGGCGCGGGAACCTGGGAGCTGCCTGAGCCAAGGATGCCCGTGCCCTCCGTCCTTTGTGGAGAGCTAATCTGTCGAACAGCCTTAGCAAGACCACTGCACAGCACACGGTACGTGACTAGAGGAGCCCTAAAGATACACTTACTCAGTCACTGGCGGAGGGTGGAGGGGGCCAGGGGGAGCAGGGGAGACACAGTGGATTCAAGGCCGTGCCTCAGTTTCCAACTCTGGCTCCTACAGCTGCAGTCAGACCAGTCACGTTCCCTGTGAGGTCCTTCCTACTGTGTGAAACGGGTCTGTGGGAAATCACCTAAATGATGTCAGAGTCTTTCATACCATAAAATACAAGACAGCTACAAATCACCAGAAATTCAAGCATGCTCTCTCAGCAAACACACAACTGGTTAATCATAGCACCAAAACCGCACCGTTTATAAGTGGTTCTCTACCCTGACTGCACGTTAGAATAACCTGGGAATTTTTAAATTGAATATAAAAATAGATTAAATTTATTCTGATTTAAACTGTGAACAGGGGCAGGAGTCCCTCAGGGAGAGGCCCAGGTACTGCAGGTAACCGTAACGGGAGGTTTTGCTGATCACACTATCGACATTCTCCTCATTACTGCAGTGCCCAACCTAAACGTGTGTTTAAATCTCTTTGGACTATCAGATCTGTGCTCTCTTGGGTAAAATGACATAAGAGAGATCACCACCACACACACACAAAAAAACAGCGGTAACAACCATCAAGATAAAACTAAGTATTTACCACAAGAGGGAGTAGGTGAACCAGTTATCGGTTTCTACGAAACCAGTGTACAGTTTCTCAGCAAGAATTAAAACATAGTCATCCTTCGGTATATGGGGGTCAGGGGAGTATGGGGCAGGGCAGACTCTAGGACCAGACCCGAAAATACCAAAATCTTTGGACTGTGGACACACAAGTCCCTTGTATAAATGGGAGTAGTATTTGCATATATGACCTGCACATCTGTACATCCTCCCCTAACTGTCTCAACTACTCAATACCCAATACAATATAAATGTGAATGCTATGCATAAAGTTGTAAATACAATATAAATGCTATGTATACAGTTGCCAGCATGTGATAAATTCAAGTTTTGCTTGGCAGATGAATCCTCAAACCCTGATACAGAAGGTCAACTATATAGGGAAAAATACCCTTAAATAAACTGCAATGATACCTCATTACTAATTCCAGACTTCTTTGGGAAGATTCAGGAGTAATTTACAAGGATTCTGAGACAGTAGTAACAGGTGGAGAGGAGACATGAGCAGGTCTCTTTCTGAGAACACCCTGCCAGTGTAGTGCAAAGAGACAAAGCAGTACAAAGGGGGATAAAGGAATGGGGAGGAAAATGAATCAGCCAAAGATTAAGGAACCAATATACAAATTAAGAGAAACTTACTAAGGTACACCTATTTTCCTATGGTTTCTCCATTTGATTATATGATGCTAAAAAAGCATATTAACAAAAGCACTGTCAAACGTTTACTCAATCTTGCCACGTTAAAGCTTCAAATTCTTTGGCTAGCAGGGCACACCTAAGACTAGAAACCTGCTTGCTAGGTTTGGCAAAGGCCTTCTGAGGCAAGTTTTGTAATTAGAGAGGAAGTTCCAGTCCTGTGGGCTTCCCTCAGCTTATGGATAGAAGTGCTGGTTCCCCAGGTGTCTCAGCAGTAAAGAATCCACCTGCCACTGCAGGATCGGGATCCTGGGTCGACCCTTGGGTCAGGAAGATGCCCTGGAGGAGAAACAGCAACCCGTTCCAATATTCTTTCCTGGGAAATATCATGGACAGAGGAGTCTGGAGGGCTACAGTCCATGGGATCACACAAGAGTTGGACATGACTTAGTGACTAAACAACACTCAAATCTTAGAAATAATGTTTAATGAAATCTGAAAAGGTTGGTTTAAACAATTATGGACCACGGGTTCAAGGCCCAAAGTAAAATGCATTCCTAAAATGTCAAACTATCAAGAACAGATGTCAGAACCAGCTGCTTTAGATACCTCCACCCAGAGGGCTGATAATACCCAAGTCTAGCGTGGCTGAGTAACTTATGACTGCAACTCACATGTCTACACTGGAACATTACACCAAAGCAAAGTCAGTAAACTGAGAAGGTGTGTTCAACTATAACACAACAGAACATGGTTTAAAAGGTAATGTAAACAGCGTTCGGTATCAGTCACTTTCCCTGGAAGCCATTTCATCAACTCTTTCGCTGCACTGGGTATTCACCTGCGAAAGATACTCCAGGGCCAATGCGTGTGATCAAGTCACAAGTAACCAAGACACATCAATACTCAACAACTATTTCCTAACCTAAATGAAGAATAGCCAACAAAACTGACCCAATGCTCCTGCTGCTGCTTCAGAAATAACACGCACGATATGTGGGATGTCTTCTGCACAGCTGTATGCTCAGCAGCTCGCACAAAGGCACACGTAACAAATACTCTTTGAAGAAAGATAAAAGTACATAAAGGGAGCTATGGTCCCAAATTTAAAAAGGTTTACGAGAAAGACTGAGGCCAGTGATCTATATAAAGCATAAAAATGTGTATTTTTGATGTCTTTGTAAGTATACTGGCAAAAAGCCACATGTCACTCTATTCCATCACAGAATGCGGCATTGTACAGAAGAAGTATATCTTACACAGAAAAGAATATTCCATTCAAAATTAATTTCTTATTAATTTTAGCGGTTTGCTAGAAATCTTCTAAGATGCAATACATATTTTCCTTCATGTACCTAAGAAAATTCTTCTGATTTCAAGTCAACCATCATCCCCATAAACATTAAATGGAGTCTATGCAGAAGCGGAGGTGTTCCCAGGGCTCCATACGCTGTTCTTCAAGTGGAGAGGGCAACCAGACAAAGTGGAGGAGAGACAGGTAAGGAAAATCTTTAAAAGTATGCCTTTTGATTCTTTTGGATTATTTAACTCTGTGAATGTATTGCCTATTCCACCAAATATAATTAGAGAGAAGAGAGAGTGGCGTTCAGGTTTCTGCCTTGAGTCAACAAAATGGATACACAGGTGGCAGAAGCCAACCTCAACTGCTCTGGTGTGTGGCTAGGGTGAGGAAGGGTCACTCCAGGTGGAGACAGGTTGAACTTTCAGAATCTCGTGCACACTGAAGAAGAGATATGCAGTAAGCACAGCAAAATCAAGTATCCAGTTTGTTGGTCAGCTTGGAAGATGCAGCGTCCAGAGCTCCGCAGACAGACCTGGTGCTGGAAACCTGTGAATCCTCTGCACGTGGAGGTAACCTGAAGACAGAAGAGGAGCCACCCTTCACCATAGGCTGAAGGCAAAGAAGCTTCCACAACAGGCTAAAGTAAATGTCTATAAAGGATACGCAAGGAGGAATGAAATCCATCGAAAGAATCTTTGCAGGCAGAAGGCATGGGGGCGGTGGCCAGGCGGATGCTGCAGGAGCCACCCACACAGGGTGTGAAGGCCAGCGCAGGCGCAGCCCTGTGACACAGGTAAGCCGCTCACATGGGCGCTAGTCCAGCATACTCAGCCAGGAAAGACGGAGGAGAGCACCGAGGCCACGGATGCCCGCTCCAGAGTAGTGACTCACTGGAAGCTGGAGATTCACAAATTATTTCACACAGACACACAAACTCAGAAAGGTTTAGTCACTTTCTGAAGCATCCAGTCAGTACTCATTATTTGTGGTAGTTTATGTTCTATTAAGTCCAGAAAAACAATATACAAATGCTGCACCACCCAATGGCTTCAGGAGAAGAGTGTGCATACACTACACATATATACCTACCTCAGACAGCAATGTTCAGTCCTAAGAACTCACCCTAGAAGAGTGTGTTCTTTTATGAAAGGAATGAGCTCCAGAAGAAACTGGCCCAGCACCAGAGTTGTTTGCACCACGCTGTGACTGCATCCTCCGGCCACCGCCCTGAGGCACAAGCAGGACCGCACCCCTGACCTGGCCTGAGGGACCATGTCCACAGAGCAACTCACCCTGTCCCCGTCCCCGAACACATGCGCCAGTGACGAATACTGATGGGAGGGTTACAGACACATTTCAGCAAGGAAGCAAATTCACAAATACAGCTCAACTGGTCTCAGCTGACAGATAATGCAGACTGAGGAGTTAAGTCTGAAAATTCAAGACACCTCACGATGCCAAGAGATCCACCTGACACCCTTCACAGCACTGAAGGAACTGCCTTTCAACCTCTAAGGAAATATACTCAAACTACTGTAAAAATTTGCAAAATTTCTAAAACTTGTATTATACATGTGTATGCATGCTCAGTCATGCCCATCTCTCTGCAATCCCATGGACTATATATACAGCACGCCAGGCTCCTACATCCATGGGATTTCCCACAGGCGGAATATGAGAATGGGTTGCTATTTCCTCCTCCAGGGTATCTTCCCAAACCAGGGATCAAACCTGAGCCTCCTGCAGCTCCTGCATTGGCAGGCGGATTCTCTATCACTGAGCCACCTGGGAAGTCCCTGATACAGGGTCAGTCAAGTCAAAGTCACTCAAGTCGAGTTCAACTCTTGCAACTAGATGGACTGTAGCCCACAAGGTTCCTCTGTCCATCAGATTCTCCAGGAAAGAATACTGGAGTGGGTTGCCACTTCCTTCAGGGTATATGGACAGAAAAAAGATGCACAGAAGCCCAACTAGGACTAAGAAGAAACGGTTTAAATGGTAAGGAGCTTTACTGATTTCAGAAAATCTTAGTAGCCTAAAGGAAAGGGTTCTTTTCAAAACAGATTCACTCACAGCCCAAAATAAAGCACATATTAAGAACAGTCTTTGTAATTCCTTAAAAAATAAAAAAATAAATAAAAAAGTAGGGTAAAAAGACAAAGGGAAAACTGAAGTTTGGCTTAATGCAGAGAAGAGAATCTGCCTTAGAGATGAATCATGGAAACCTGCAAAACTGTGTTCTGTCCAGAAAAAAAGGGATAGGGGAAAGGAGGCTCTGGATCTCCCTCACTCTCAGGCCTCAAGGGGGCCTGAGTTTTCTAAAGGGGTGCTTAAAAAAAATGAAGAGAGATTTGAAAGTCATACTTCTGAAAAAGGGCTTGTACTTAAAAGAACACTTACAACTCATTAATAATAAGGATGCCAACAATGTAATTTAAAAATGGAGCAAAGAGCTGAATAGACATTTCACCAAAGAAGACAGAGGAATGACCAAAAATCATAGGGACATATGCTCCACATCATTAGTCATCAGGGAGGTACAAGTTAAAACCACAAGGTACCATGTTATGCCCACTAAGATGTCATTTAAAATAAAACAAAACGTCACCAGTGAAGATACGGAGAAACTGGAACTTCATACATAGCTGGTGGGAATAGAAAATGATGCAGCCACTCCAGAAAAGTTTGGCAAGTTCTTAAAAAGTTAAACACAAACTTACCATACAGTCCAGCAATCTCACTCCTAGGAATCCATCTGAGAGAAATGAAAATGGATGTCTCCACCAAGACTTACACATGAATGTTCATATCAGCATCGTTCAAAACAGGCATCAAGTGGTCAAAGAACAAACAAAATGTGGTCTACCCACACAACAGAATGCTACTCAGCCACCAAGAGGAATGGAGCAACGATGCATGCCACAGCACACGCAAATCCTGAAAATCTGACACTCAGGGAAAGAAAGCCTACAGAAAGATCATGTGCTACACGACTCCACTAACATGACACACACAGCAAAGGAAAACCTAGAGACAGAAAAGAGGCACGCAGCTGCCAGGGGCTGGGGGAGGGAATCTTCATGGGGTGACGAAAGGGCTCTCAAAATGGATTACCTTCATCAATGAAGGACTAGATTCTCTGTGACAGTTCTTCATAGGAAGACTCTTAGAATATGAATGTATCTTCAACTGGAAACTAAACAAGTTATCTGAAATGAGGTATAATTTAGAACTTGGAATCATCCATCTTCTCTGTGTGGGGCAAAAATAAATTCCATTTATGAATAACTGCTTCAAGTGTACCTTAATTATGAGAAATCTCCTGAAGTGAGGATAAACCTCCTCTCACCGAACAAGAGCTCTCAAGACTGCAAGGTGGAGATTCCTCAAGAGGCCTCCTCCGCAGAGCGCCCCTCACTGCCGTCCCCACCTCAGCCTGGACCCCCAGATTACACCAGCATGTCCCTGGATGAGAGCTGCTGTTGCCGGGGAGCACCTGTCACCCTCGACTTGTGACTGAAGGGCAGGGCTGAGCGCCAGGGTGTGAGAACTTAGTAAGACAAGGTCATGGGAAGCACCAGGACCCAGCCTGAGGCACCACACTCAAATAATTACAGGGAACACATAAGCACCCTCCTCTGGAGTGAGTGCTAAGTGATTTCTGTGGATGTGTCCCCTCCTTGATTTAATTAAATGCTCAAGAAACACAAACCAAACAAGGAGAGCAGCAGAAAAATGATTAGCTTCTCAGACGCTGGAGAGAGCCAAGATTTATTAACTGTAATCACAGTTTTACAGGCTCTGTTCTTTCTTTCCTTTTTAAAAGTTTTTATCTTTCTCAGCAAATACTTTCCCCATCAAAAGGAGAGAAATTATACCTTGATCTTGACTGCAGGAACACACACAGACAAATCCCCGAACAATATCCAGTAAGGGTAGTCATGCCTGTGACTGAACACTTGTGACTCCCTGGAGCCTGGGAGGAGGAGGAGATGTCCTCCCTGTGGACTGCCACACAAGGGTCTGTTTCCACACTGCCTTCAGGCTGGAGGAGGAAACACTCCAGACACAAAAAATTAACGCATAAACATGGAATCTAGAAAAACAGTACTGATGAGCCTATTTGCAGGACAGGAATGGAGATGCCAACAAAAAGAATGGACTTGTGGACATAGCAGGAGAAGGAGAGGGTGGTACAAATTAAGAAGAGTGGCACTGACATACACACACTACCATGTGTAAAACAGACAGCTAGTGGGAAGCTGCTGAGTAACACAGTGAGCCCAGCCTGGCACTCTGTGAGGACCTAGAGAGGTGGGATGAGGTGTGAAAAGCTCAAGAGGGAGGGGATATATGTACAATTATGACTGATTCATGCTGTTGTACTGCAAAAACCAAATGAACGTTGTAAAGCAATTTCCCTCCAATTAAAAAAAGTCAGTAAAATTGGCAGCTGGTCTACAAAGGCAGCTAGCCCCAGGAAGCCCATTTCTTAGGGACCAGGACTAGGGAATGGACTGAGTGAGCAAGGCTGCTAACTGTGATTCCTTTTCTCCCCACTCAGGACTTTGGCTAAAACTCCCGCCTGCAGCAGGAGCCAGCTAACCAGCTGGAGGAGCAGAACACTTATCTGAGGCTGGACTCGAGCCCTAGTGGGCAGAGCTGGTACAGAAGCACACTGGCTCAAAGACAGCAAGCCCACTTTGGGAAGAAGCTCTCTCTACCATTCCACTCTGCTCCTTGGATTTGGAGATCTCTCAAACCCTGGATCCCTTTTCTAGAGGCTCTCATGATACAAGAGTTGGATTTCTGGGATTCCCAACCTGATTAAAATTGCTACCTCAGAATCACAGAGATCACCAAACCTAAATGCAAACTGCTTAACTTCTCTCTGGGCAAAAATGAATAATGTCACCTTTCTGACCAGTTACTATGTATCAGGAACTGACTCCATAGTGGGATAAACAGGCTTCTTTTTAAGTGAAACAACTGCAGGCTCCATGACTGGGAGAGAAGCATAGAGACAGCCAGCACAGAGCAATGGGAGCTCCAGGCTTGAAAACGCCTTAAGCCATACGATGTGAGCACATAATTTACTGTCCAAGCTGAGACACTTTGCTAACAAAAAGGACATTACTAATACTGACACTAGGATCATCAAAAAAATCAGGACTGCTTAGTCACAGGGGGATCACAGTCATTTCTCTAAAGTCCTCCAGTGATTCCCCAGCACTCCAGAACCGTAAGCCACAGCCTCGTCCTTGTAACCTGGGAAGACACCTCAGCCACAGGACATGTCACATGGGCTAAGAACCGCTCACTTCCTGTCTCTCCACCCCGGCCAGTCTAGTCCGCAAACCCCAGGGCAAGTCTGTGTCACATGGGCCTTGGTGTTGCACCTTGATGCCTGCCTGTCACTTGGTGGTGCCCAGCAAACACCAAAGGGAGCAGTGACAGCTGTGGTTGTCCATCCTCCACCCGACATCACCATGTCTTTCAGCAGTGTCTCCCCTGGCATGCTCTGTCCCACCCACAGGCTCAGCTTCACAGCTCTCATCTCCTAGCTATGGCACCACAGGCAAGTCACTGAACTTCAGTGACTCAGTTTAAACACACAGGAACCATGACAATACACACTTCACAGGGTTACTGGGAACACTGAACAGGTCACTAGACCATGTCAAGTGCTTTCAGCAATGCCAAGCCTTCATCATGAGCACCAGAAAGCTTCAGGAAGGCAGTGCTATCTGTCCCTTTGATTACTGCTCTATGCTTGCTTCAGAAATAATGCTTGGCGGACACGTTACGACCCATACTCTTCCCCCCTCTTCCCTGCCCTGCGTCCTGCACTTTGCCCCAGCAGTGCCACATCTTCCGCCCCCCACATGCTTCTAGATCCCTAACAAGTACAGCACCACCCCCCCGTCAGCACAGGACACCAGGGCCCACCAAACTCTCCCAGCCACTGTCAGGATGCTTGACCTCAAGTAGGCTACGAGATGCTCCTGAGCCTCCCACCTGCCAACTGCTCAGTTGTACAGTACAGACGGTGGTTGGGGGGTCAAAAACAGTTCCAAAACTTTTCACATCTAGCACTGAAAGCAAAGTTACCTATGGGGGTCAGGGCTGAAAATAAGAAAAGATGACTACTCTGACCTTAAGGAAGGAAGGTAACTACTTTGAGCATTCAAACATATGCTGTATACAAAGTTATAAACCCTGTAAATCAGAAACAGCAGCTTACTTTTTAAAAGAATTTTACAAAAATAAAATTACCTAAAATTAAGCCCACCATTGTACTTAAATATCCGGTTCCACTTCCCAGGTTAAGAAAAGACAATCCTGGTTGAAGTTTCAATGCTTCCATAACTTCCAGAATAAATGCAAGGTGCTGACAAGTGTATGTTGCCATGCTTCCAGGCTAAGTCTTTGTACGCATTGTCTCGGTAGCCTTCCAAATAGTAATCTCCGCGATCAATCGCTCTGAAGGCTTGCTCCACTCTTTCAGTGCGGATATACTGGGCTTCTTTTAAGTTATCAATTAAGTCATCATTATCTTCCCCAGCACTCACAGCTCCTCCCATGATAGTATTCAAATCAAACCATAAATTTTAAACTGTAATAAAATTAGCAGAAATGGCTTCCAATAATGTAGTGTGGTTTTGTTTTCCTTTTAATATTGCACTTGATTTCCAAAAATAAATTAATCCTGAAAGGGAAGAATAAAAATAAACAGGTTTAAATGAATGCTCAAAAGAAAAGTAATTCTAGTTTATTAAATATATAATAATCATTATAACTAACGACCACTTCTCAAGGACATAGTCTCTTCTAGGAACAGAGTTAAGCTCCTTAAATATAGTATTTATTCTTAAAATCACCACAAAGGGTAGCTTAAGTGTGATCTCATCTCTCCAGAGAGGAAACCTGGGACACAGAAGAGTTAAGTCACCTCATCTTGTGAGGCCTAGTATAGCAGCCACAGGTCACACAAGGCTGCCTAGACACAGGCTGATTAAAATTAAATACACCTAAAAATCCAGCCAGTCACACCAGCCACACTCCAAGTGCTGAACAGCCTCACATGACCAGTGGCTGCCATAGTGGACAATGCTGCTCTGCAAGGTGATGCTGCTGGGGTGAGGTCCCTGGTGGTCTACACTTCAGAGACCATGCTCGTCATCACGGGGTCACATGGACTTCTACAGAGTGTGAAAAGCCTAGATAAATATGCACGTGTTACTTCATTTAAAATTGTGTAAACAATCCATTAACAATTCCTAAATACACCACATAAATTCAAAATGTTAACAGAATATATTACCTAATCACTGAATACAAAATGGAACTTAAAAACAGACTCACATATTTAAAATGTGTATTTAAATCTATCTATCTGTATATACATACATACATATATACATATACAACTATTAAGATTTTGTTTGGTAAATTCTGTCATGAGACCACAAATTTTGTTAACAATTTTTAATAGTTTAAGCACTAGAACCTAAGTTATACACACACACGTACAACAAACTTCTTTAACAAACTCAGCATAATTGAACGGAAACATAATTATAACTTGTTAAAATAGGAATTTTGATACTGAATACACAATTTAAGCTTTATTCAATAAGTTAATAAGCAAACTCATATACCAATTAAATTCTGAATTAATAAATCAGGTAAGAGGGAAAGCGAGAAACGAAATAGCCATGGCCAAAAACAAGCATTCTGACGCCCACTCTGGCCAGGAACTGGAGAAGAGAAGCAGCGAGAGGAGTAGGGTCCCTCACCACCAGGCTGCCCCACTGCCTGAGTCTTCTCCTGCTTCCCACACTCTGAGACTCTGATCATAAACTCCCCTCTCTCTACTAAAAATGAACAAACTGGAGATTTTGCATACAATTTCAGGAGGCTCCTGAATTCCCAGAGGCCCCTGAGTCCACTGCAGCTTAGGAATATCTACTACAGGTGACAGTAAGTTAAGTCGCTCAGTCGTGTCCAACTCGTCGCGACCCCATGGACAGTAGCCTATCAGGCTTCTCTGTCCATGGAATTTTCCAAGCAAGAGTACTGGAGTGGGTTGCCATTCCGTTCTCCAGGGCATCTTCCCGAGCCAGAGATAGAACCCGGGTCTCCAGCATTGCAGGCAGACGCTTTACCGTCTGAGCCAACAGGGAAGCCCTTACAGGTGACAGTAAGTCAAGTAGTAACACGGAAACTACATCTCCATTTAGAAAATGCAGGGCATCAGTGTTTCAGATCTACCACTACAGGCCCGAGACACAGGCACTCAGAAAGCTGGAGAGAACACCACCTTGCCATCCAGGTGCACCACACACTGTGAAAGCAGACTTCCCTGACGCCTTTCCCTCTAGTCTGGTAGGAAAGATGCAGAGCTGAACAGAAAGCTCAAAGGGTAATGCAGGAGGAGTCAGGAAAGGATTCCCCGGAATATAAGGTGCAACCTGCTATGATGCATGTTTCTTTAACACAAATGAAAGTTACTTAGTTGCTCAGTCATCTCCGACTCTTTGCAAGTCTGTGGACTGTCTCTGTGGACTGTAGCCCGCCAGGCTCCTCTGTTCACGGAATTCTTTAGGCAAGAATACTGAAGTAGGTTGCTATTTCCTTTTCCCCGGGATATTCCCAACCCAGGGAATGAACCCAGGTCTCCTGCACCACAGGCAGATTCTTTACTGTTTGAGCCACCAGAGAATCCTAACACACAAATGAGCTCACATTCAACATACAGAATAATGACATGGAGATAAAGATGAAGGTGTGGTGGTCACAATATACGTGCATGTTCTGAAGTGAAAGGAAGGGACAAGCTTCCACACTTTAGAGCCACACCTCAGCAGCTTATGAAAACTTTCCACAAAAAGCGGAGAATAGAGTACCTTCCTGTAAGACAATGAGACAGTGTCTTCAAGTGATCTGGGGGACTGTGCATACAGATGAAAAAATCGCTAAGACATTTTCAATGAATTAAAACAGGCTGCTGCTGCTGCTGCTAAGTCACTTCAGTCGTGTCCAACTCTGTGCGACCCCATTGATGGTAGCCCACCAGGGTCCCCAGTCCCTGGGATTCTCCAGGCAAGAACACCGGAATGGGTTGTCATTTCCTTCTCCAGTGCATGAAAGTGAAAGTTAAGCCACTCAGTCATGTCCGACTCTTAGCGACCCCATGGGCTGCAGTCCACCAGGCTCTTCCATCCATGGGATTTTCCAGGCAAGAGTACTGGAGTGGGGTACCATTGCCTTCTCCATAAAACAGACTAATGAAGGCTATAAACAGGTTCAGATTTTTTTAATTTTAATAAATAAAAATGACATCTGTCTCCAAGTAAAATGATATCCAGGGCCTGAATGTCAAAGCAGGTCAAATGTCAAAATGTCAAAGTATGGTAAAGCAGGACTATGAACACTGGGGTTACGACTGTGGAGGACTGATTGACTAAAGCCAGGTCCAGACCCCAGCGGAGACTTAGCTGCTCTAGAAATTTTATTGAGATTGTTGTTTCTGCTGGTACAGCTGGCTGCATAGGCTTTGAATGTTACACCCAAAGCTATGCTTCCCACAAGCCCAGCTGCTTTGCAGAACAGTGGGTATTTTCAGAGGTTACAGTAGAAATCCCAGGACAGACTTCTCAGGCCCTTGTAAAGCTCTCAGAAGACATCAAGGATCCCAAACGACATGTGGAAAACAACTGGCATAAGCAATTCCAAAATCAGATGAGCACAGAAGTTACATGAGGATGTTATAGGGCACCCAGCCTAGACACAGGTGGGATGAAGAATCAGAAGAGTTGCCTCGAGAAGCACAGACAGCAGAAGGAAGGAAAGGTGTCTGGGGATGTAGAAGAGATGGGGGCCACATGACCACTCAAGGCACTATACACAGCACTGCAGAGCTGAGCCTGGCAGTGCTGCTGAGGCCAGAAGAACCCAGGATCTAGGCAAGCTGGCAGGCCCCGGGACACAGAGCCTGGGCCTCAGACTGCCAGGGAAGGCTCAGAGACAGACAGGGCACACTGAGGGACTAAAACAGGATGTTAAGGGAAAACCAACACCCACCAAAAAACAAAAGGACCTTTAGAATGGGAACTCGTTATTTGGTCTGTAGAAGACAATATTTAGTATTTACAGAGTAGTATCAGTGCAAACATAATTCCTGATTTAATCTGAATAGTTGTTTAACCACCCTGGGCGAATGGGGAGTAGAGATGTCAAGGGGCATGGGAGCTAACCCTCTATCTGTAATGGAGAGTAAGAGCTGTCTACGCTGCACAAGTGTCTCAGTGTGCACCGTGGAGGCAGCGTTCCCGTTCTCTGTGGCGGCTCCATGCCGTCCCATTCCCTCTGGTGTCAGTCTCCTGCGTGGAGACAGGTGGAGCCGGGAGCTACTGTGCTGTCGTCAAGGCCTTAGTATCACTTAACCTTCTCAACTGTGTGCATGTGTTATGTGAACAAAATTGACAAGGTAAAAATAAAGAGAGCAGTATTGATTTATTTAGACCAGATGAAGTACAATAGAGACACATGGACAATAATTTCCTAAGGAATAAAAATACACTAAATAAAAGTATACAGCAGAAAAATCAAGGAACAGAAAAAAGGTCATAATATAAATAATTTACACCACAAAGCTTCAAAGATGTCATTTTATCATATACAATTTTCTGAAAAAAAGTGAAAGATGAATCCCATATTACATATAAATATATGCATAATTATTATAAATTCCATTTTATAATATTCACTGGATTATAATAGCAGTATACGAATTCACAGAAAATTTGAAAACCAAGTAAAATAAAGATTACTGATAATCCTAACCTTCAAACAGCCACTACTATTTACTTTCTAAGCATGAATATTCTTGTTTAACACAATGTTGGTATTATACTGTATATATATATTTCAGACTTTCACTTGATACGTCTTATTTATTCATGCCATCAAAAATACTTGCAAAATCCAAGGCCATGATATGCCACAAGACAGATGCATCAAGTAACCAATCCCTGACTATGGAGCAAGAGATTGTAAATTGATCAGAATCAATGTACATATGAGGAGTTTGCAAGTTAAATCTGTAGTGAATATTTTGATAATTCAACCATAATCCCCTAACTTGAAATACAGTTCATTTTTTATGAGTAAAGAAAACCCATTACAGCAGTACATCATGGGATGTGTTTGCCATTTAATTCTGAGGTAATTCCATCTCAACCATGCAAAGTACCAAACACAAGTCAAGAGACCAAGGTCCAGCCTTGACTCCAGTGACAACTTTGCTGTATGGCCTCTAGGCATCCCTCCAGGACATCATTTCCTCACCTGTGAAATGAAGAGGCTAAATTCTTTGATTCCTAAGGTTCCCCAGGGCTCTGACTTCTCTGCTAGTTGGGCATCGGTTAAACCTGCATTTGAACACAACTGAGTTTTAGTTATCTAGGAATGAGTATTCTTGTCTCAGCATTTCTGTTACTTCAATCACAATTTTTTCTACTCCCCTCCTGCCATTTTCTGTAACACAGAAAAAAGTTTTATGGGTGTTCAAATCCTACATTAAACATAAAAGCAAAATAAGGACTCTGAGAAGAAGAAGAAAGGATGAAGGCAGAAAAGGACAAAATGTAGAATAAAGGACTGAACAGTTTAAGGAAGCAGTCACCTTTACTCCTAAAGCACAATCTCACCCCGCAGCCTTTTCTCACTAGGACGTGCCTGGCGTGGAAGAACAGAGGGCACATTCACAGACGCTCACCTGACATGATTCGTAAGTGCTCCAAAAGTTGCTTGCTATTCTTTCAAAATCAGATCTGTGACTGGAATGTATTTGGCTGAGGGAAGAACTATTGGCAGCGCAGTTTAATATTATGGTGTCTTTCAGGCAGCTCAGGGATGTTTTACAGAAGGTTAAAGACAAGTCAAAGGGAGATGGGAAGCAAGCAGATGGCAGACAGATGTCGTGAAAGGGGAAGAGAACAGACTGAACATTGACTCCTCCCTCCCCTCCTGGCTCAGTGGCAAGCAGCCAACGGCAGCTCCTGTGTGCTCCTCTCTCTGCAGAGGTGGAGACAGAGAGCACCCAGCTTTGGGGAAGATGAGTGACCCACACAAAGCAGAACACGCTATCTGAGGGCATGAACAAAGGACCTTTCTTTTGGGGGCCTTCAAGGATCTTGTCATGGGACCCATGGACCAAGGTTGCTTCAGTACAGAGGCAACCACACAGGGGAAAACCTTTTTCAATGACGACAAATAGATACAAGGGAATATAGAAAAAGAATAGGATAAGCTAGGGCTTCACTACTCCATGCCAAACATTGCTGAGAACATCCACTTAACTCTACATCAATGGTAATATAAACCTTACCCTTGTTTTAGCAGTGGTAACACACACATGGGCAATTTCCTATGCACCTACTACCTACTAAGCACTGGAGTCTGTATCTTCAGCATACCTATGAAGAGGCACCAACTTTCTTTTACTGAGGAGGACAGAGCTCAGAGACCATGAGACAAGCTCACAGATAGCAGGGGCTGAGCCACAACTCAAATCCGGTCTGTCAAGCCATGAACCTTCCTGAAACACAACAGCTGGCCCACAGGCTCTTGACCCCTCACTCAGAACTTCCCATTCTCTTAGCTGAAAAGATGTTCAATTCAGCTCTTCTTCCCTCTCCTCAACCTCTCATTTCCTCCTTTTCCTGTCTTTTGGACTCTTGGTTCCAAAGAAAGATCAAATCAGAGGGAAGCAAAGTATCTGATGTCATTTACTGACCATGCATCTCAGGCCAGTTATTTAACCTGTGGTCTTCAGTTTCCCTGACTATAAAATGGAAAAATAACCACATCATCAACTTGTGAAGAGTAAACAGTGAGCTACATATAAATTTCTCAACATACACACCATGAGGGTGTATCTTGTGAGCTGGATGGAACTGGAGGGAATCAATGTGAACACATGCTATGAGTTTACAGTATTTATGTGTATGTTGAGAACACACACAGACACACAAACCCCTCGTTTATGAAGGCCTAGAAGACTGACAAGGACTCCTTTCACTCTGCCGACCTCCCCATCTGCACTGAGGGCCCTAAGGGTCCAGGCCCCGTCATCAGCAAGGACTCTGGCATCTGAGCTGCAGGTCCTCTGCTGCCAGACCTAACCATCATCCTGGGCACCCTCACAACTGTTCAAACTCCAAAGCCCCAACAACTGCACTGCCAAATCTCAGAGGAGCTGCTCCCACTAGCCCTCCAGGTCCTCATCTCATTCTCCAAGCTCGTCTTGTATTGAATCACTGACCCTTCCACCACTGTACTTAACCTTCAGGCCTTGAGCTCCTGTAAAGGTCAGACCACACGTATTTTAGGATTTGCAGGCCAGTTTCCATCACAGCTTCTGAACTGTGCTTCCAGAGCAAAGCAGCCACAACGAGCTTGTAAGTCAAACAGGGTGGCAGTGTTTCAGAAGGTTGATTTACGGACACTTGAAACCTGATTACATACAATTTTCACATCATAAAATATTATTCTTTTTCTGGTTTTTCCCAACCATCTGAAAATGTAAACATCATTCTTAGTTTGCAGGCTACACATAACTGCTGGGCCAGTTTAACCCATGGGTCAGTTTGCTGATACCTGTCAGGACCACCCTCTTCCCAGACCAAACAGGCCCCACGAATAATGCTTCCTTCTCATGCTCTCCTGTTCCTCTCAGCTCCTCACCCTAACTTTCTGCCTCACTCTTCTTGTAGACTCCTGACCTTGGACAGCCCGGGTCATCTCTTGGCAGGCTCCCACAGCTGAGCAGGGGTCCCTGGACCCAGTTCCCTCAGGAGCCCCCATGGGCATCTGGTGGAAAGCGGCCTCTGGTGAAACACCTCTCTGTGAACATCTCTGCCTGGTACCCCAGAGAGCAGATTGCTGGCAACTTCCATCAAGGAGGCACCACAACAACTTCTCTGCTGTCTGCCTGCTTCTTTGGCTTATGGCCCTTTTCTCTGTCTTCCAAGCAGCCCCATCAGGCTAAGTGCTCACTGTGCCGCCTCCTTCCACTTTTAAGGAACTCTGTGATTACACTGGGCCCATCAGAGTAATACAGGGTACGCTCCCCATCTTAAAGTCAGCTAATCAGCAACCTTAATTCCCCTTGGCCATACAGGATGACACTGTGACAAGCCCCAGGAATTAACACAAGAACATCTTGGGGAAGGAGGCATTACCTGTCTGCCATACTACCCAAACTCTATAGTGGAACACTACTCCATGAGGAATTAAATCTGTACACTTGAACTGAATCCATTCCCACCTATTACTCACCCAAGATACAGGAAAAGAAACAAGAAATCACAGTATAATCAGCAAGAGATTTGCTCATGTACCTTTACAGAACTTGGTATTCACTTCTCTTAAGTATAAGGCATGATCACGTTAAGACAATCTAAAGGCCTCTGAAACAATAACAACTATACCACACACTAACTGCACAAGGACTTTAAAGGTGACCCTGAAATTCCACTTGATGTACTAACTGTAAACACTACAACAAATAAAACCATCAATGTTTTGCTTTGGTTATTCTTAAGCCATGTATCATTTTTTTCTTAGACAATGTATGCCCAGCCCTAAGCCTTGAGCAGTATCACAAAAAACCTTTAGCATTCCTAATATATTATACCATTGGGAGAAACTGTGTTCAAGCTTAAAACCACTTAGGGCAACAATCTGCTTCATTCCTGACCTTGCTTTTAGGACAGTGGGAAGCCAGTACACAGATTCTGAGTGCTGACAGAAAGTGAGGAAAGCATGAGTAAGACCCCATATGTGAGAGCTGGCACCTTTTTTTCAGTTGCTGGTAACTTTCAGGATATTTGCAGCAGATTCAGAACTGTCCAAACTTGAATGCAGTATGACCCAGGTTGGCCTCAAGAGGGAGCACGCTTTTAAGAACACACTGCCCTGCAGGTGGTGCTTTGTGTGTTATCACTAAAAATGAATGGAAAGACGTGTAAGCAAAAAGATATTAAGACAATTAAGAGCAGGACTTGATTTTAGTAACACTCTGCACAACAGAGCAATTAATGGATATAAAAGGAAGCAAGCAGACACTGAACTTTATAAATAAGCTTTGAACTAAGTGAGAAAAAGACCCAGAATCAAACATATTTATGAAGGTCTAAACTCGCTGCACACACTGCACAGCTCACAGGCCCATCGGCCACACACCTGTGAGACTTTCTGAGGCAGCGCAGGGAATGGTGTCTGTGAAAACAGCGCATTCAGGCACACGTCTGTGTGCAGATGTGGACCACACACATATAAAATGTACCATGGAGGCACAATAAAACCAGGGGTTATTAAAATAAAGTGACAACTGAACAATTCCTTAACAAGAAGAAAGCTTTTTGCCATGAACAGTGAGGTAACTCAGCTAGTTTAGGACCATGGTGATTTCCCTCCCTTTCCTTCAGGAACCAAACCAATTTCAGAAACAGATACAATATAGATATTTATATAAATTACTGTAGAAAAGCCTAAATCTTTCTTTTTCCATTTCTAATTTCTGTGGTTCAAAATAGAATAAAGGTTCAAAATCACTCTATTTGCAGGAAGAAAAGTCAAGTCCATTAAACCATTAAAATGGTTTAGAAGTATTTAAAGTAATTCTTTCACAATGTATTTTTTTACAACATACGTTAAATCACTACAGACCACTGCCAGGCTTTTTCTTAAAAGTAAAACTGTAGTAACTACCTTCACATATTCCAAAACTTGCTCCTATATTTGAGTATCGAGATGACTGACCATGAATTTAAAAATCTTTTCTAGTCATCAAGAGACTACAATGCAAACAGGGGACTAAGGAGGGTGATAAACTACACCCTCCTAAAACTGTCTGACAAAGAAAGGCTCACTCGTGTGGGTGTCTTTGTGTGTTTTCTTAGAGCTATGTCATTTCTAAATATTTCTAAGGCACTTAAGATTCAGTATTTTAAAGATGGAGTAAAAAAATACAATGATTTGTTATCAGAGTAAGAGCTCTGAACTATTAACACAGCAACAGAGGAGGGTACTAACACCCACTGACACAGGGGGCTCCATCGCAACAGCTATACCACTCAGCACTCAACCACGTGCACAAACCACCTGACGGCTGAGCCAAGGCCCTGCCACAGTCCTGGTTACCTGGCAGAGCGTGCAGGGCAGAGAAAACTCAAGTGATCACAATTTCCAAGCTTCTATCCCCAAGTAAATGTATCTGTCTTATTTGACAGCAGGATTTATAAAGCTGTCTCTTCTAGCTGGTGTTCTCATTAATACAGAAATCTCTGAGAATTAACTAAAGGAGACACCATCCCAATGACTGCATTCCCAGTGATCTATTTCTTTTTTATCCATATCTTCTAGTCTTTCTACAGTGAATTCATATAGCTATTATATGTGGCGGGGGTCCATGGATGAACAAAAGTAAATGACCTTTTATTATCCTGTTCAGTAACCCTATTCAGTAAGCCATGCTTACTACACCACCACGGTTGAAGCACAGCCTGGGGAACCTTCCTGGACCAGTTAGGAGTAACCTGGTAGAAGAGTTGTACCACTTCAGCAGCTGACACACGCTGTACACCACCACTCTGCATTCAGAGCACCCTTGGTCTGAAAGAATCAAGGAGCACTCACTGTCTACCTGGTACCCACCGTTGCTTACTTGTTAATCCATACAATTCTGACCTTCATTAGTCTTACCATTACTTGCCATTCAGTAGGATTCTGACTGACATGTCTTAAGATGCATGAATGTTATTTTTGTTTATACATAAACTCTGAAAGAACTCACACCACATAGTTAAAAAGCCATGATTATTACCCAAGCAACCCATGAGGAACAGACGTGGATGGCAGAGGTTTGCTGAAGGAGGAATTTGTTTAACTTCATTTATTTCAGTACTTTAAATCTTATCTCTGAACACACAATATTACAGTAAAAAGTTTATGACCTCATAAAATACATTGTGTTGTTGGCCATGACATTTCTTTCCAGACAACACCCAGTATCTTATTCCATTCCCTGAAAAGGTTGCCTATGTTAGATATACTACTATAAGCCACAGTCCCAGAGATGATTTTCTAGGTATCAAGAATCATTTCTGAGCCACAGAACTTGTAAACACAGGCATAGCTGGCCTCGCCCAGAGCAGACAATTGGTCCCGGGAGCTGCTGCCATTCACCACTGCCATCCCCAACCTTCCCATTAGGCTGTCAACAGCTCCCAGCATCCTCACATGGTCCCCTTCTTCTCTCCATTCACTCACCCATCATCAGCAGCCTCAAAAGGCATCCATCTGATTCTCCACCAAGAAACAGCCCTTTTAGCTTTCAAATTTTATTTTTCTCTAGAAAGATCTTCCAGTTTTTATTTCTCTTCCTTCAAACAGTTGCTTCAATGGATGTGTGTAACAGTAAAGAATGGGAAACAATCTAAATGTCCATCAGTAGGGAATATGGTTAAATAAATGATTATATATATATAGTCTATATATGTAGTGACATACAGCTCATCCTTTGAGGCTGCAAAAATTTTTAAAATGAAGAAATTCTTTGTCTACTGTTATGGAATATCAGGGATACACTGAGTGAAAAATGCAAGTGAAACTATTTGCAATATATTATACCTCATAACTTGAAAGAAAAATATTTATTCAAATATACTTATAAACAGAGAAACTGCTTCTACTATATCATTCCAGAGATAAGTGACTACCTCTCAGTAGGGAAAATGGGAGGTGGAGGAGGAGTCACTTTCAGTCGAGAAACTTTTATAACACTTATACCTTGACCCATGTGACTATATGTTTTTAAAATCAATCAATTATTATAAACTTGCTTAAAACTTTTATATTCAGAGAAGTATTTATGATTATTTTAATCCTTTATGAAGTTGAGAGCTGGAAGACTGACAAACTGATTAGTCTGAGAATCAATAATACTTTTATTATTTAAACACTTTTTTTATAAACTTTTACAAACACTTTTATTAAACTCCAATGCTATCACCGAGATAGCCTACATTCTCAACTTCTACCAGAAAGGATTATATTTTTATATAGTAAAGCAAAAACAAATTACTTAATAAAATACTTACATTAATATAGTACTTACAGTAATGTAATACCTAAATTGTAATACAAGATGCAAAGGCAATATGTTGTTGTTTAGTTGCTCAATGGTGTATGACGGTTTGTGACTCCATGGACTGTAGCCCGCCAGGCTCCTCTGTCCATGGACTTCTCCAGGCAAGAATACCAGAGTGGGTTGCCATTTCCTTCTCAAAAGGCAATACAGAGAAATATAAAATTTTAACCTCTGCATGGTAATCATTAACCATGATAAATTCAAGGTTAGACATTTGCATGTAAAAACACTTGTAAGTAGTTTTACAAATAAATTACTTATCACAATTACCTAGAAATGAGTCTGAAAATTCAACTCATTTGATAGTCTACAACAAGGAAATCCGGTTTTGTTACATACACAAAATTTAAAACTCCATTAAACTATTGTGTCATCTACCAACTAAAATAAAAAACTACTTAAATTACCATTAATGGGGGAAGTGACCAGAGATCATTTTCATTCACATACATCTCCTAAACGTCTACAACACATTTTCTGCTTTCTAACATTTTATAATCCAATTACAACTGTTAGAGTACTCAAAATTCAGAGTGGAAGGTTCTCATCAGGAGGTTAACAACTATATGAATGAGAAAAGACCTTGGCTAGCAGACAGGAAGAGGAGCCCTAGGGAAATACAGCCCATCGGCTAGCCTTTCTGCACAGGGACCTCCTTGAAAGGCAGACATGGGGAAGGGGGTGAAATCCTGAAAGAAAATGTATAAGAAACCAAAAGCCTGAATAAAACAAGAAACAAATGTGAGAAGGAATGCTGGGGCCAGGTCAGGCACTTCTGAAAGGCAAAGGTGAAGAACAGGGACTGTATCCCAGAGTTGATCAAGAGCCATTGGGTGGAGGTACAGAACTCTTCAAGAACACAGAACTGGTAGACAGGCTTGGGATTCAAACTCCAGATCTTCCCACCTATTAGCAATTCCTTCAGGTTCATGAAGTCTCAAATTATTTCCCTGTAAAGTGACACAACAGTATCTAAGACATAAAGCTCTCATGAGGACCAAATGAGACAAAGCATGCCAGCACAGTGACTGTCAGAAGAAAAGGTAAATCTGGAGCTCTGCTTTGTTCCCCTGCAGGGAAAAAAATGATCAGGGCTGCATTTAGGACAGATAACTTCATAGCAGTATGCATGATGGATGGCACAAATTTAGAGATTATGGTTGTCTCCTGTTGCGACAGCTGAAGCAAGGGATTAAAACTCACCACTGTGAAAATGCAAGACAGGAGAATCAGGAACAATGTGCAATAAAATGGCAAATCATTTCTAAAAAAAGTAAAGTGAGGAATCAAAGATGTCCTTTGAGTCCAGACGACTAAGAAAACGTGATGATTAATATAATCAAGTTAATGGAGAAAAAAAAAATTAAATCTGCAAACAAAACACTTCAGTTCTAAATGTATTTGATTCAAGATAACAAAACGACAGCCACTTAAAAGAGTTTTTCAAAGGAAACCAAGTTAAAGACCAAGTCTGAAGCTTTAGAAAGAAAATGAAGCTATGCAGAACTCGGGCCTTGCAAAGAGGGAAAGAACAGTGGGAACAAGGGGCCTGTGGTGGCCAAAAGGAGGAAAACAAAGCTCCCAAAGGGAGATGAAGGCCCTCTCAGGTGACCTGTACCTCAGTGAGGTGAGAAAACAAAAGTCACAGGGCCCAGGAGTCCAAGATGCTGGCCAGGAGGAGAACAGGGAAGACAAGTGCCTCAGGGTACTTCACAGCCCACAGTTTTCAGATGCTCACTGCACTTGAGATTACACACTCAACTGACTCATGATAATGTGGTCATTACGGGTTTACAAGAGCCTGCAGGTTGCCACATAGTGTTAATTATTCCAACTCAACCCCCAGACATACTTTTTTTCAGTATCTCTAAGCTCAGAGAACTGTAACTTTCACGTTCTTATTTCCCGTGACCTCCATCTACATAGCTGACTCCCTCTGTCCACACTGAGGGGCCAACGCTCAGATTTTCTCCCCTCTAATTCTGGCTTCAAGGTCTTGAATCTGAACTAGCTTCTCCTTAGAAATAAAGTTGTCAGGGAACAGGTCCTTTCGGCAATTCCAGAGTTCTTTTATAGTTAGCTTTTAAACCCCACATCGATTTTAAACTCTAGGTGATGCTGATGCTACTGTTACCATTCATAGGATGTAAAAGTTTATTGATCTCTGACTACTCATAAATGCACCCCCAACGGAAATGATTTTTTAGGCTAAACCGGAAAACTTTTTTATTCCTACCCACCAGTCTTAAGCCCTCTCTTACTAATTTCTGAGAATATGCACACACAGTACTGGACTCCCCATCCTCCTAGGGGCTGGGGGTACCAGTGTATCCTAAAGACATCTGGCTGGTGTTGCATTGTTGTTTATATCCCACAACTATAAACCCACTTATATCCAGCATGAGCCGTCCAAGAGACAAGCGATGGCAGATTAGCCACTTAAATGTGCATCTAATTACATCCTTTAACAACTGCCAAGAATAAAAGCTCAAATCTTTTCCTATACATGAGTTTCTTCTCAAACACATATATGTTACAACTATCACACTTTAACTTCAGTATTTGCCTTATTTCTTTAAACCACAGTTTTCACATGTGCCAGAAATCCAAAACAGATTAATAACCATAACATTATGACATAGATGCTATTAAATTGCCAGTCACGATGTAGCTTTAGCAGACCAAAATAAATATGGAAATCAATCTTTTAGGGCCCTCTTTGTATTCTTTTCATTATATTAGTTTACAAAGAGTGTAAGTGGGTTCATAAAAAATTCTGAAAGAAATGAAATCAGTCTTTAAGGAACAGAATAAAAGTATCTGTAAGAGCTACGATGCCCAAATGAGCATGGCATCTAGTGGAGTAACCAAAGACTAAAGTAACACAATCCCCATCTTCCCACTTAACAGCATCACTCCAAGGTATTCAATATTTTAATAACACACCATCAGAAACCTCATCTAAAAGATATCAGTAGAGATTCACACAAACTATCCTTTAGATTATTTTTTTCAATGCACACAATTATATTCATGTCTCTACTCTTAAGTAACATTTCCAAGCCTAAAAGGAGAAGGAAACTCTGAGACCAGTGATTTTGTGGGTAATTTTCACTAATGGGGGTAGCATGGCAGAGCAAACCACATGTTCTTGGCAGCATGTGTGGAGCATGAAGCATGCCCAAGTCCAATTTAGCCACTTCCAGTAAAAACGTAACAACGTTTTGAGCAGTTGACTTTGAGAGCCTCTGTTTAAAAATCCATAGAATGGACAGCATGCCACCTAGGTTGTGAGAAATACACGAAAGAGTGCTTCTATTACCAGCCACGATAACTAAAAATACCATGGATGTTTCTGATTCCTTCTGAACATAGTTTCCCAAATAATAAAATGCTACACAGCTGGGCCTAAGATCGCCGGCTACATATGCTGAGAATCAAGTGGTTCCATGTGATTTCCTTACTGCGTCGTCCTCCCTGGAAGGCAAGATGAACATGCTATACATTTTCAATAAGCACAAGGCAGTGATTAAATCACCAAAGCCTCCAGCGTCTGCACACAGAACTATAAAACTTAACAGCAACTTCCTAGCTTTCTATCTTACTGAATGGTAACCAGCTTTGGTCACCCTTCCGCTTAAGAGCTTACCTTCTACCGGCCTCAAACACGAACCTGTAGGCCACTGGCCTTCTATTCTACCTCCTCCTCATACACAGTCCAGTTTTCCTTTGAGTGACAGAATTTGCTTCAGTCCAGTTTTCCTTTGAGTGACAGAATTTGCTTTCAACTAGCCCTATGGAATTTAAGTTTACTCTGAAAAGTACACTTAAAAAAAAAAAAAAAAGAAACTATTTCAGCAACCTGCTTTGTGAAGTCATCCAAGCCTCCTGCAAGCTGCCATTAAGTTCCATGTAAACATATTACTCAATTTTCTAATATGTAAGTATCCTCAACTGGCCTCAGACACTCTTAAAGTTTTATTCTGTTTCAAAGTATCACTTTGTAGACTTTATTAAAAACTAAGCAAAAGCTAAGATTATAAAAATAATAACAATAACAGTGGTTAAATGTACATATATAGCTCTGTAGTTTATTGAAAGAATGAGGTATGTTTTAAAAAAAAAGGGAAATAATCATGATATTGTTGACCAATAAAAACTATGTGCTATGTATGATCCCATTTTGTTTTCTGTTTTTGTCTGCTTTAAGTATAGTCGATTTACAGTAAGTTTAATATGCAATGAAAAATCCTTAAAGGCAAAACACCCAAGACTGATTACACTCTGGGTATTAAGGGAGGGGGGGAAATGGGTGAGAGTGAGGGGGGGTGAGGGGAAGGAGAAGACTCTGTATGGTTAGGCTGCTAATTTTTTTCTTCAAAGAGCATGTAATACTTTAGTAATAAAGGTAAACTAAAAACTTAAGAGAAAAAACTACTGGCACAAACTGTACCTCCTCCATACCCAAATGATTCTAATAAGTAACATGAAAAACATAGGTTCTCTAAATGTTAAAGAAGACAGATGAAAGCATAGTACTGGGGTGGGGGATGGCCGCGGACTCGTACAATCCTCCCCTCCTTGCTGCCCCAGTCCCGGGTCCCCTCCACGCGGGCGCTGGAAATCCCCTAGGGACCAGCCTGCACTTCACACGAGTAACCGCCCAACCCCAAAACCGAAAGTGGGAACAGGCTGCGCCGCTCCAGCCCCAACACCCCCTCCCCTGCGCTCCGGCCCCAGAGGGCAGGTCCGCCTCCTCCAAGACAACAACAAAGTCTCGGGGGCGGGGAACTGCCCAGGGGCGGGCGCGACCTCGGCCCCCGCGACTCTCCCCACTCCCCTTAGACCCCGGGCCCCCTCGACGCCCCTCGGCAGCCCGGCCCCCGAAACCCTTCCGACCCCTTAGAACCCGGGGCCCCAGTCTCCCTCCAACCCCGGTCCCCTCGACCTCTTCAGCCGCCAGGCCCCGACCCCCGGCCCCAACCCCAGCCCCCCTCGACCCTTCCGATTGCTTAGACTCCTGGCCTCCTCGACACCCCTCGGCAGCCCGGCCCCGCGCCCCGGCGACCCTTCCGACTCCTTAGACCCCCGGACCCCAGTCTCCCTCCACCCGCCGGCTCCCTCGAACACCTTAGCTGCTCGGACCCGACCTCCGGCCCCTGACCCCAGCCCCCACGACCCTTCCGATTCCTTGGACCCCCGGCCTCAGCTGCCCCTCGACTTAGCCCCACCTCGACCTCAGCCGCCTGGCCCAGAACCCCGACACAGACCCTAGACTCCCCTTCTCGACTCCCGGGCCCTGACCCACCCGACCCCCAACCTCCCTCACGCCCCTCAGCCTCCGGGCCAGCGCCTACCCTCCGGGACTCACCCCTGCAGCCTCCATCTCCCCATCCGGCCCCTCGGACCGGACCCTTGGGCCCCGCCCCCCGCCCTCAGCCCTCGACAGAGGCCTTACCTGTGGCGACGCGGTCGGTGGGCCCGCCGCAGCCGGTGCTGAGTGAGGCGCTGGGTCTCGGTTGGCTCCTCAGCAGCCAGCGCCGCCGCCAAAACAACACGTCCGCCGCAACCGCCGCCGCCGCCGCCGGGGGAGGGGGGGGGCCGGGACGCAGGTGGGGGAAGCCCGAGCGCCGCGGCCTCGGAGCCGGCGGCGACCGGGCATGCGCGGACGGCGGCAGGCGCGAGGACGCCGGCAGGCGCGAGGACGCCGATGTCAACAAGGCCCGGGGACGCTCCATCCGGCACCGCCCCCTCGGGTCGCCCCGCCCCCAGGCCCAAGCCACGCGAGGTCTCGAGGGTCCCGGGACGCGGCGTCAGAAAAAGGAGGCCCGCGAAAGCGGCTTCCGTGTTGCAGCTGCTATCCCGCGCTCCCTGGCAGGTCCCCGAACCGAGACCC
Source organism: Nanger dama (assembly GCA_917880005.1). Classification (NCBI taxonomy): domain Eukaryota; kingdom Metazoa; phylum Chordata; class Mammalia; order Artiodactyla; family Bovidae; genus Nanger; species Nanger dama. Next base: position 6,005,261 of record CAKJTW010000075.1, read on the forward strand.
GGGCGCTATCTGCAGCTGCTCTGCGGTGCCCGCTGCTGTGTGGGCGCCTGTACGTCAGTCAGGGTGGGCGGCGCCGGGAGCGGAGGCAGGACCGAGGGCTGCCCGGCGGAAGGGCTGTGTCCGCGGTTTCGAGCCTTACGAACGTGCGGACCATGTCCGCGGGCCGCCTCCGCTGTGGGCCTCCCGGTGAGCAGCTAGTTGGGGCGCCCGGGAATGCCGCGCTGACCGTGTTACGGAAGCGTTTAAGTCAGATGCTTTTGGCGGAGAACCTGCGAGAGCGCAGGCGAGCAGAGCACTTGCTGTCCCGTTTGCTATATTTGCAGCGGACGGAGCATGAATGCAGGCCCGGCGGGCGCCCTCCCGGGTCTCCTGCAGGATTGCTCCATCTGCGGCCCCAGGTCCTAGCTGTGACGGGCCCACGTAGCAGTCTCGGAAGATTCGCTTTCTGCCGTACCAAGCAAGAATTTCAGTACCCGAAAATCTACGATGGGCTAGATTAACTAAAAATTGTTAAGTTAGGGTAACTGCTGAAATACCTGCCACAGCATTTTCTCAGATTTTTCCATTTCTTTCTGTGTTTACTTTCTGCAGTCTACTATAGGAATTTCTCAGAGTAATTGACCTCTTTTTTCTCTTCTTCCGGCAATTACTTGAAAGCTGACCACAGGTCATTTGTAACAAGACTGCTAGTAAGTACGGATTATCAAACAGGACCCAGTGCTGTTCTTGTGGGTGAGGTGTTCGACAGCAGACAGCAGATCAGGGGACAGCTCAGGGTCTTCCTAGGGTTCTCCACCTTCAAACCATGTCTGAGTGTGCCTTCCAGTTAGCACTTCTCGTGAATGATTTCCTTTTGGTGAGTGTGCGTTCCTACTGGTGTGTGATTCCCAAAGTCTGCACCCAGGCCCACTTCATTCTCTGCTGCTCTCCAGCGCCCAGTGCAGGGTCTCCTGCAAGACTGGTACTCTGCGTTTGTTGAATGGCTGATAGGATTTTAAACTATTCCATCATCTGGAATTATTTAGAAATTTATTTGGACTTTACTAATCTAGATTCCCACAAAACAGTTTATTCCTTGTAGTTGCAGCAGGTCTGGCCCCGGAAACAAGAAAGTAACCCTTGCTCCCTTGCTTTCATAAATTAATTCTTCAAGCACAAAATAACCAGAGTGAACACACTGCGAATACAGAATCCTGGGTAGCCAGGAGCCTTGTGATATCCAAAAATCTCTAATTTGCATACATGAGGCCGTTGACTGCCTGGGGGGGCGGGGGCACCACATGAGCATTGTGAATTAAGTTTTATTCAGGGAAATGAGAGCTATAGCCCAGGAGACAGACAGCATTTCAGGTAGCACTGAAGAACTACTCCAAAGTGGTAGGGGTGAAGGTTTGTGTTGCATATAATTTTAGTGAAGGTGGAGTACATATGCATTTTGGCAGACTTGCTGCTAATCACAAGAAGCAGATGTCATCAATGATGCTTTTAGTACTTTTCTAGCTATGGGGAGATACAGAAATTGGGCTCATAAAATCTTCTGAAAATATCTGATTGAAGACCAGTTCTACAGGTTCTTCCCAGAACACAGGTTTCCTCATTCCTGATCTCCACCCTGAACTCCTTTCAGGGATGTTGAAGGTCAGCAGCTGCAAGCGCTCGTGATTTAATCATTGTAGAGGTAGACAGATGGCAAGTGCCAATTTGTACTTGGCAAAGCATTCAACAAATGCTTATAAAACGAAATCAAATTCAGAATACAAACTACCTGACCATCCTAGAAGTTCACATTTCCCAAAGTCATGACAAGAGTTGTTGCCTGTTTTCTTCAACCTGGGGATTGGAGGTCTTTGTGGGTTGCCCAGATTAACCTTAAATCATCTAGTCATTTGCAAGCACTTCTGTTGCATAACGGGCCTTGGTTATGATTTAAAATGAGTGCCAAGTCTGGTATGAGGCCTGGAAGAATTTCCTTCTATCTTTCATCTGACCTGCAATATCTGGGGAAATCCAAAACTAAATCCCACTAAATATGGAAATGTTTTGTTCTGCAATTTTATTTCCTTGTACTATTTTCAGTACAATTACAAGTCCATCGCCTTCTCCCTGCCCCCCCCAAAAAAACAATAAAAATAAATACTTCCTCTCTAATAAAAGAGAATTAGTTTCACTGTACTTATTTTTCTCTGAAAAACAAGGGCAACACAGTGGCATTTCCATACTGATTTTAAGAAACATGAATTTAGTTTGTTGGGAAGATGGCAATATTTTCTAGAGTAGAACTAAATTTAAATGTGAAGAAAGCATCTAACCCTACATTCCTGAGAAATGATATCTATATAATTTACAAATTGAACTATAATGCAGCCTCAGAGCTGACAGGTAAAAGGGCAACTTTGAACTTGGTGACAATCTTTACAGCCATCAACACTTACTACAAGGCATCTTGGTGTTGTGTCCCAGCATAGTCACTAAAGACTGCTTAACTCCACATCCTAAGAAACATCATAGTCAAAATGAAGGATATCTCTATGACAGTCTATCTAGGTGGCTATCCTCTAGTAGAAAAGTGAAATAGACTTTGTGTAAATTAGTGGTTCTCAAAATGTGGTCTGGCCCAGAGACATCAAATCTTAAGGGCACTTCCCAGAAGTGCAAATCCAAGGTCCCCCACCCCAAGCTAACAAGTCCTCTGGGCGATTCTGGTCAATGCTGAAAGCCTGAAAATACACTTTTTCAGTACTTTTTCTCCCTGCGTTACATATAATTAGTACATATGAAACTGGGTGGAAATAGACTTGCTTTGATGAAAACTCTCCATTCCTGGTATTTCCAATGTTTGTAAATCACATGGCTAAGGAAATTGTACCTACTGTTCATGGACCTTCTCAAGGGTTTCTTCATGAGGCTTTCTCAATCCTTTGACCCATGATCTGATGTTTTGTTGATCTTGTTCACATTCAAAGATACTATTTGTGACTGAGAGTGTGAAGAGAAAGACTTCTTCCACAATCCTTTCCAAATGGGAAAGTCACCCAGAACTGCTGCTTCTGGGGGCCTCAACCTTTAGTGACTGTTCTTTGTTTTTATTTTTCCCTCCGAACTATCCACCTGGAATGCCAAGCTGATCTTCAGACTCCATTAGTTTCCCAGCATTTCAAAAGCTAGTCTGTATTTTCTGAAACTTCTTACCGTGTTGTGTTTTTTTTTAAACTATGACAAAGTTTACGTAAAGTTACTTTATGATGAGAGTGTTTAAAAAAAAAAAAAACAATCTGGAACAGTAAGGAATTTAATTCTTTTGAGACCAAACAACAAATGTAAAAACATATACCTTGCTCTGTCCACCCACCTGCCTCCACCGAAGTATTTATAGCAAAATACTTAAAAAGCAAAAAAGTTGGTTTTAGCTTCTCAAATTCAGTAGCCATTGAAATCAAAGTAATAAAGGAATTGTATGTGCAATTAAAAAGAAAATACTTTCTCAAAGTCACTTCCAAAATTTCTGCTCTATTTAATATTGAGAATGAAACCTGTTGGTGCAGACTATCCAAATAAAAATGAATTTTAATTAGAAATTTAATCTCATATTAAGGCATAACATGTGACTGTGTTACATTGCGTTTATATGTAGATGCCTTTCATTCTATTTGACAATACATAAAAATGCCAAAGACATTTAAATGATTATTTTAGGCCTCCTTGCTCACATTTTCAGGAATTTACTTGAAAATAACTTATCTAATAATGGACTACTGATTCCTACATCAACACTTTTTCTCTTTTCCATTGGTTTGGAAGTCTTTATACTCAAAGAAAGCTGTGCAGCTAGCCCTTTGACCACCTAAATTGAGAAGTCTTAGGATTACTTATCTTGTTGCATATGCCTACCACTCCAGTTGTATACTATATAATATTAAGTTGGCCAGATGGTTTTTAAAGTGATGTGTAGTATCCATTTATTACTAAGTAAATCGATAGATTCAGTGAAAATAAGAATAAGAAAAAACGGACAAGTGCCAGCCAAGTTAAGGAACAAATTTCATTTCTAAAATCACTTGAGAGATTGCTGTATTTATGCTCATATGTTTTTATGCCGTGGATCTAAGATGTTGATGAATAAAATAGTTTATTACCATATACACTTAAATAGATGAAATAACTATTTTGAAGTGATGACATAAATTGCTTTATCTTAAACAATTGATAATTATTTAATGACTGTATAGTTATCTTAGCCTCCTTTTTCACTTTCCTTGGAACCTGTCTTCCCTCCACATATCAGATTTTGCCCTCTCTAATAGTTTAAAGTACAGAAGTTAGAATCATTTCCTTATAACAAATAATTACATTTTATCTTAGTTTCAAAATTTGCAAAACAGGCTGCTTTCTGGAACTCAAGTATCATTATGTGGTTAAGAAGTTTAGGGAAGAAATTGCCATAATAAGCTAACTTTATATCATAGGTTTATATATTTTAAGTTACTAACATAGTGAAGATATTTTTGTTGACAAAGATAGCATTTTAGATACTTTATTTCCATTAAAACTTTCAGCTCTCTTTCCTCTCCTTTCTCCAAGGAGACAAGTTTTCACCATCTTTTCTGCTGTGGGCAGTCAGGCACTAATAAATAGAGACAGGAAGTTGTTCCATTTTTAGACCTCACTAAACATTAAGAGAAGAGAAATCTAACCCTCATCCTTTTTCATTAAACTTTTTATTTTGCACTGAAGTATAGCCAATTAGGGCTTCCCTGGTGGCTCAGACAGTAATCTCCTTGGCTAAGACTTCACGCTTCCAGTGCAGGGGCACTGGTTCAATCCCTGGTCAGGAAACTAAGATCCCAGGAGCTGTACAGCCAAGAAAAGTTAAAAACAACAACATCAGCCAAGAGCCCCATAATAACATTAAGAAGAAAAAGTCCAAAATTAAGAGAATTTTGTATTGCAAAGGTAATGAGAATGGTTATTTTAGAACAAAGGGTAACAGAGTAACAGTGAAATATTAACAGGTTGTTCATGGTGTGCTTCTGAAGAGCAGAGATTATCTCATCTGCATGTAGGGTACAAAGGGGTAAGGGGACTAAGTCTGGCAGGTAAGCTGCAGCTGGATTTGATGTCATTAGATTCTCGCAGCAACAAAGAGCCAAGTTCATTTTATGTGCCCTTGACCCCAGAGCCTTCCATCAGAGCTAAAAGGTTCATCTGAGAGTTTGCCTCAGTGAGTCACAGTATAAACAGACTCGTGTGTGTGTGTGTGTGTGTGTGTGTGTGTGTAAGCCTTGGCATCTGAATTCTGAAAAGAAAAGGATAAATTCCCTGGTCAATAAGCCTGACTTTATTGACCAAAACTGAACCATAGCAATGAGTAGTCTAAGCACTGAAGTGGCAACTAGTATTTATAGATTCTTCCTGCTCTAAATAGGTTGATAATCTTGAACACAGTAATTAGGAGGAATTGACTAGAACCAACTGGGCTTCGAACAGAGTGTTTTTAAAAATCTCATTAAATGGAATAGTTTGCTAAAAATAATACTGAAAATATGGGTTGTGTCAACAAATCCATTATTAGGACAGAACAGAATTTAAGTGAAAAATCCTAAAACAAAGCCTGGGCCTAAATAATCATCAGCACCATTCCATTTAGCAAAAATGCTAGATAAATCAGAACGTGATTTAAATTCTATGCTTTTTCCAGGAGATATTTACAGACTCTGGTCCACCCCAAACACTCTGAACAAGTATTCAATGTAGCCCAATCTGAAGGTCACGGTTAGGTGACGGAGGCAGTCCAAAAGCACAGGTGCTTGGATCACATGGCTCCCACTGCCCCTGGCCAGGAGAGATATAAACCAGCACAGAACACTAGCAGCACCTCCGCTCTTCTCCTCCACCTGGTCCCTCACCCTGCCTGAGACTGGGAGGACCCAGAGTGGCCGCCTCCCTGGTCTTGTCCACACCTTCCCCCACTGTGTGATCTTTTAACCTGCTATTCCTCTGCTTCTCCATGATATGTCCTGTTGGCCACAGAACTAGCACTGTGCTTGAGAAAACTTACTATAAAGGGATTCACATCAAGATGCTTCACATACAAAAATCAACTTAGTTTCCTTTCAGGAGTATATTTACCAAGACAACTGTTGGAAAAAAAAAAAAAAAAACTAGAATCCTTACAAAGGAATTAACTAACAGAGTTCTAATCACAGAGGACTTCAACCTCAGTAGTAAGCCCCAACAGAAGGTTACAGGAGGAGGGCTTTCTGTTTTCTGAGCTTCCTTCAGTTTCTGCTTAAATGGCTGAAAGATGAAATACATCTCTGATACTGGTTTATATTTTTTTCTGCACCTTTTCCTTTTCCCTTGATCTGTTTAAGCAGGTAGACAAGTCACATGGCTCCTCACTTTGTTGAAGAGATGAAGTTGTTGGCAGGACAGAAGGATGACTTTGTTTGCATAACAGTTAGGCCTCAAGGCGTCCCCAGATGGGAATGAAACAGATGACCTGGGTCCAGTGGGCAGCAAAAAAAAAAAAAAAAAAAAGCTTTTTACCAAGCAGGGGACAAGACCTCGGAGGAAATGGATGCGCAGTACAGCTAGAGAGGCTGGTCTTTCACACTTGACGTTTCCAGCCTCACTATGTTTTCTCATGCCTGTAGGGTAGAATGGACTCAGTAGAACTTCCAGGAGTGAAGGATCCACACCAGTGGAGACAATGGGCATCTTAGCAGTAAGCACTGTGAGATGACGGCCTCGGATCAGGATTTGCCCTCACCAAGAACCCAGAATGTTTCATCTATATGGACATGTGCATGTATGCTAAGTTGCTTCAGTTGTGTTCGACTCTTTGTGACCCCATGGACTGTAGCCCTCTAGGTCCTCTGTCCATGGGATTCTCCAGGCAAGAATACTGGAGTGGGTTACCATGCCCTCCTCCAGGGGATCGTCCCTAACCAGGGATCAAACCCTCATTTCCTATGGCTTCTGCGTTGCAGGCAGATTCTTTACCGATGAGCCACCGAGGAAGACCGTTTATAGACACAGGAGATCTGAAAGAGTAGTTCACATTGAAATTTCTCGGTAGTTCCAGAGATTATGAGCTCACACCTAAAATTCACTTGACTAGGAAAGAATATTTGTTTTAACTTAGGCTCTAAAATTGCACAATCTGCTGTGGTTTGCACTGCATTCCAGCATACCACTGGAGAATGTTACTGAGCAGCTGTCTGGCGGTCAGACATTCTCAGGCCACAGACTGAAGATGACCGTACATCCTGGTCTGCTTGTGGCCATCCCAGGTGACGACTGGCCTCCCATCATGGTTATTAGTAGAGAACCCTTTCAGGGTCAAGTGTGGAGATTTGGAGGAGACCCTGCGTGGCTCCCTGACAAAACCCTCTCTACTGCTCTCAAGCTGCACAGGGGAGACCGGGCCGCTCTCACAACACAACACTGCACTGGCTCCCAGGACACAGGTCTATCAGGTGACCTCGAGGTCACTGTCCTCAGTGGGCTGGCTCAGCACTCCAGACCCCACCATATCAACATGTGCTCTGCACGGCCCTTACCATGGGGAAAGAGAGCTCTTCAGCTAAGTCATGCCAGCGGATGGATAATCCAACTTGCTGGCCAGAATTACTCTCAAGGCAGAGGTTGTGGGCGGGGGGGCAGTAATTTTCCAAGAGGAAAAGAGCAGAATGTGAGTATGAAAAGTCTCTCTGCTAGATATTCAAGCCAGAAGCCCAGGAATCCTGTTGACTGCTGTGTTATGAAGCTGAGAAATGTGCTCTCAAATGGGAAGCCACTTCCTTCCTGCTAAAACACAATTCTAGTAACAGCTACCCTTCTGAGGACCCCAGGCCCAGTTCTCAGAGGCAAGATAAGAGGGTTTAAAGTTTTGTTTGCCACTGAGCAGGTAAAAGAATCGGCAGCAGACAAGAAAAAAAAAATCGAAAATATGACTCAAGATCCTTTTGGTCTGAGAACAGAACAATACAAGTCATGAAACAGAATGCACCCGGCATAAATGTATATATATTGCCCCTAACTTAGCTAATGAAGAAGTGAAAGTGTTAGACAGTCATGGTCAACTCTTTGTGACCCCATGGACTGTAGCCTGCCAGGCTCCTCTGTCCATGGAATTTCCCAGGCAAGAATACTGGAGTGGGTTGCCATTTCCTTCTCCAAGGGATCTTCTCGACCCAGGGATCAAACCCTGGTCTCCCGCATTGCAGGCAGATTCTTCACTATCTGAGCCACCAGGGAAGCCCAGAGCTCCCTCAGCCCTCCTGCCTGCCATGTGAGGACACAAAGAACCCAGAACTGCGCCTCATTCGCTGTGAGCATCCGAGCGTGGCAGCCACCCTGAAGTTCATCATCAGATCCTACTCACCCAGGGATTCATCTGTAACGGTCCCTGGAAAGGCTTTTATAATTTGCATTTTTCGATTGTATTAAAGTCATGTGTGTCATGGTGAATAAAAGCCAAATCTTGCTATAGAACTGAAGCCATCAACAGTTCCTTCACCCATGCTTCCTTATCCCTGACCCACTCTCCTCACCACTCCTTTAAAAATGCTTAGGACGCGCATTTCTTTTTCTGCAATCACACATTCACTGCTGCTCATTGATGATCACACGCAGACTCTGCTCTCCTCTTCCGACAGCAGGTATGGAGACAGTTCACTCACCTCACTGCTGCTGCTCCCTGCGGTTACTCTTATGCATTTATGTCTCCTATTACTATTTCCGTCTTCAGGACCAGCTGTGTCAGCCCTCGTCTCCTGTTGCAGCCTCATACCCCCTTCCACTGACACTTCACCTCTTCCCTTTCCAGTTTACAACCTCTGTGACCTCTCAAGGTTGTTCTAATATTTGTAATACAATTATAGTGATAGTGAAATTAGAAGCGTTCTTCCACCTGGGACTTTATAAATATAGACTCAAAAAGGACTTGATGAGAAGAATGACTAGAGAATGAGGATTGTGTAGTTTACAGTTCAGGCATGCATAATGTCTTGCCACAAATTTTGCATACCATGGATTAATGGGTTTGAATTGGCTCTTCTAAATGAGCTTTGAATATCTCTTTATTTAGAATTGTGGAGAGCTTTAGCCAGCTGGGTCAGTCTGTTGCAGGATTTCTTGGTCCTGTTCTATGGGTCCAGTGGACGTGCTTCCTGGTTTTATTCCACATTTGCTGACCCTCCAGGGGTGACTTAAGCTGTTCTCAGGCATTTGCACCTCCAGTCACTCCAAGTTTCAATTTCTATGAATAAACTCCTTTAACCTCTAAGAATGTCTTGCAGGGCAGGCAAAATACCTGATTCAGGTTTTACATAATCCAGAAAGTCTTCTTTTACTAATTGTGTGTATCTCCTCCCCTGAATATTAATAATCATAATTATTGTGGACACACAGAGCATAACACACTCTGTGCAGCTTACAGTTTACGTCTCATTTGCCATCTCTTATTTCTCATCCAAATGTCCACTTCTCAGGGCTGGGTTCCCTCGAGCCCTGTGCTAGTCACTCTCTACTCTATGATTCTGTTTTATTCTCACTGTAGCTCTCATCCCCATGGGAAATTGAGCCATTTATGCATTTATGAAACTCACCCTTCTAGAAGGTGCGTGCATGCGTGCTAAGTCACTTAGTCATGGCTGACTCTTTTCAACCCTATTGACCACAGTCCACTGGGCTCCTCTATCAGTGGGATTTTCCAGGCATTAATACTGGGATAGGGATGTCTTGCCAGGGGGTATTGGCAGGGGGTTCTTTACCTAGACTAGCGCCTCCTGGGAAATGGCTGTAGAAGGTGAGCTCTGTGCACACAGGCACTTGTTTGGCCTTCTATCTTTCTGTGTCTGGAAGCTGGGCAGTGCCTGCAGCAGGCTGGCTCAGTGAGGGTGGCTGGTGTTCACCACCATCCACTCTCCTGCCTCCTGGTGCAAAACAAGTTATGTTTTCCAGCAGCACAAGCTGACGCTTGGCAGGCTCCATCCCTGGGGATTCTGATTTAGAAGATCTCAATGGGCCTCGTGGGTTTGCATTTCTAACAAGCTCACAGCATCATTCAGTGGAAACTGTGTCCCACGGCCGACCATATGCCCTTCTTTGTGCCAGTACATCTGTGGCTGCAAGAACTGAGAGATCCTGTTGTTTTGTTTTATTGTTTAACTACTTAACACTTTTCTGTAATTTCCTCCAAAGGAATGTAGCCCATGGTATCTCTTCTCCCGAAACACAGGAAACAAGTGTACCAGGACTGGGTCAGAGGCTGTTTGAGCAATCAGTTCACCTCGAATATCTCAAATCCACCTCCCCCTTTATCCAGAATGGAGCCCCTGCACTTCACCTTCCTCCTGTCTGAGAATGAGGACTTGCCCATGGGGCCCATGGCAAGCTATTTGAGAGGGCCTTTGTGTGTCTTCTTGAGATGGCACTTGTACTGTCTTGGGGTCTTAATCCAAGTTCTAAGCAAGCCTGGTTTAAACAGAGCTTGGAGACCTGGCTTACCACCAAGCCCGTGCTGGGACTGACGCACTGCAGGCCAGTGTCCTCTACTTCAGCCAGAGGGGCTTAAGGCGATGGTGTGAGAAAAACAGGCCACTAGAAAGTAAGATGTGTGTCTCAGGAAGAATGGTGATGAACCCAGAGTTTTGCATCTTCCCATCAGAGAAAAGAACTAAAATGATTAACTTAAGATACCTTTGTGACTGCCAGTAACCTTTTACTGCGATGTAGACTTGCCTACATGTATTCCCCAGCCGAAAGGATGAATAAACTCACTCCTACTCCCACTCCCACTCTTTGGAACAACTTCTCAGAGCTCCTGAGAGGTTGCCTCCCAGGCTACAGTTCTCAAGTGTGTGTGTGTGTGTGTGTGTGTGTGTGTGTGTGTGTGTGTGTGTTAGTTGCTCGACTGTGTCTGACTCTTTGTGACCTCATCAACTGTAGGCCACCAGGCTCCTCTGTCCATGGGATTCTCCAGGAAAGAACACTGGAATGGGTTGTCATTCCCTACTCCAGGGGATCTTCCCAACCCAGGGGTCAGACCCAGGTATCCTGCACTGTAGGCAGATTCTTTACCATCTGTGCTACCAAGGAAGACCACCGTTCTCACTGCTATGCTGCTAAGTCGCTTCAGTCGTGGCCGACTCTGTGCAACCCCATAGACAGCAGCCCACCAGGCTCCCCATCCCTGGGATTCTCCAGGCAAGAACACTGGAGTGGGTTGCCATTTCCTTCTCCAATACATGAAAGTGAAAAGCGAAAGTGAAGTCACTCAGTGGTATCCGACTCTTAGCGACCCCATGGACTGCAGCCTACCAGGCTCCTCCGTCCATAGAATTTTCCAGGCAAGAGTACTAGAGTGGGGTGCCATTGCCTTCTCCACTGTTCTCAATAAGACCTTGAATAAGACATCTCACAGCTCTTATGTTGAGCGTTTTTCTTTCAGTTGACGCATGTGAATTACCTCTGCAATCAAGGTTCATCAAAAACCCTTTAGGATCTCATTCTGAGGGGAACCCTGGGTGTCTACTCTGGTCCGAGAAAACACCTCGATAAATTAGAGTTGATTCTGGGACCCTAATTAAGTTGGGAAGAAATAAGTAGAGAAGAAGTATTTCTCATTTTGCAGACAGAATTAAATGAAGAAGATGAAATAATGTCTTTTTCACAGAACTTTCAATTTCACAATGAACCACGGGTCTTATAAGCCTTGCTAAGGCACCATGATATTACTCCATACAACTTTCACTATTAACTGGGCTTTGCAGATAACTCAAAATAGTAAACTATAAAACACACGTCAAGGACTGTCAGATCCTAAAAGCGGTGCTGGAACATTTCCCCAAAGACTGACCAGAAGTGAGTTCTCCCAACACTAACAAGTCACCCACCCCAGGCAGGTGAAGGATGCTGAGGAATTCTGGGTGGGACTGAAGAGGCAAGAGGGAGAATTTGGGGGAAGAGCTGGTATTTGCTGGGACCACTTCCCTCCCCTTGCAGGAGGCCAAAGGAGGGGCCCTGAACAACATAGGGGAGCTGGGCTCCTCTGGGACTCTGAGGGCTCACAGGACTGCTACATTAGTCAGTTCAGCAAATGTACGCAGGCGCACGGTGGCTGATGTGAGTGTTGGCTCTGCTTCCTGCAGCAACTTGAGCTTGGGTGTGGTCCTCAGTGTCTCCACGCCTTTGCTTCCTCATCTGTAGAGTGGGGTCACAGAGGACCCATGTCCCAAAACAGTCATGAGGATTTAATGATGCTTGTGAAGAAACAGCGCCTGACACGTGGTGGTGCTGTATGTGTTAGGAAGTCACTAATTCATCCTTGAGTGCCAGGATTGTGTCTGTCGTTGGGGAAGCAGCAGATAACTGAAGGACACAGCTCTTTGTGATTCTGATAGCTGTCAACTGTGATCTGAGCCTCTCTGATGTCAAGATGCTTCATTTTTAAACATCTTTCCAACTCTAACGTTCTATTGAAAAGGGAAATATTACTACATTGATAAAGCGTGTATCAATTCAATGTTATTTTCCGACTGTGTGATGGTTAATTGTAAATGTCAAGTGCCTGGATCATTGTTCCTACATATTTGGCTACCAGTCTAGATGTTGCTGTGAAGGTATTTTTAAGATAGGATGAACATTTAAGTCAGTAGGCTTTGAGGAAAGCAGAGTACCCTCCACAAGGTAGGTTGGCCTTACCCAATCAGCTGAAGGCCTTAAGAGAAAATGCAACTCAGATAACTCTGATGCAGGTGGTCTGAGGATCAGAGTTTTGAGAAATAAGGTATAGCCCCTTATTAAATTTCAAACTCAGAACTTTTAAAATATATCACAGTTTAATTGAATAAAGTACCTGAAGTTTTTCCTTCTTTGCCATTGTAGATGAGATGAGAAAAAAGGACTTAATAACAGTGATGCTAGATTTTTATAAAATGCAGCACATTTTTACAAAATGTGCAAAATGTTCTTTGAATAGGAGCAGATTCCTTTATTTAGCATTTCTCACCTACTCCTTAATTTCACATTAGAGTCCTGAATTCTTCATCTATTTTGTAATTGACTGAGAAGCTTCAAACAACTGAGGTGCATGCATTCCAATCGTCAGTCATCTGGATCTATGCAATGAGTACAATTTTGTACACTGGGATTTTGTTCATTGCTTTGCAGTCAGCACGAAAGACAGTCCAACAATGTTTTAACTTGTTGAATCAAAAATAAGAAAAAAAATTCATGATGGATCATGCTTTTAAGATAAATGTTTTTAGCCATAAGTTACATAATAGTACATGAAAGAGTGTTTTGCACTTTCTCTGAATCGATAAATGTGGGTGTGTTTGTGGGTAAATTTACGTGAGGTTCAACCTCTAACTTTATCCTTATGTAATTATTAGAAAATAGCTCACATGGAACACTTTTAAAAAGTACCGTAAATAAATGTCACATCTCACAGAAATCATGACTTTCCCAAAGATGAAAATGACAGGAAATAGGACTGTTGAATTCTAGGAAGCTGTTGTCTATACTAAGGACAATGGCCTTTTAAACTTCAACATTCTTTCTAAGTCGTGCCTTTCAGATAAGCCCATGGGCCAGTAGGTGGTTACACACACAGGGACTTCGGGTTCTGTTGATGGATTGTGAAAGCTCTGCCCTTTTCGAGATGCTCAAAGTCACCATGTGTCATAGCCCAGCACCCTTCTTGAAAACAAGAAGGAATGTACTAATGAAAATGTCAATATTTCTTTCCTTGAAATATTTTTTTCCTAAAGTAAAGAAATACCTACTTAGTAAAAAAGAAAATCATCTTTCTGTCTTCCATTATATCATAACAGAGCCTTTACAATTTCTTTTGTTCTAGTAGGGTGAGACCACCCTTCCCTCGTTAGAAGGATTAATTCAGGAAAATAACAGATGGTAAGAAGTGTGTGAAAGGCAGGGGCTCTCAGCAACCACAGCATCACACTGTGTGGGACAGAGAAGTTGTGACCCCTCCCTTCTTTAACACAGTCTGAGAGACTTCCTGGCAGCTGAGTGATTAAGATTCTGAGCTTCCAATGGAAGGCGAGCTGGTTCGATCCTTGGTCAGCAAACTAAGATCCCACGTGTGGAGTGGCAATAAAGAAAAAAAGAAAGAAAGTTCATTATAGATCATTCATATTAAAATATATATGAATTAGATAAAAATAAAATAATCTGAGGAGAGAGAGAAGATGCACAGAGGCGGTAGCAAGAGGGGTGACAGGGATGCTGTTAAATGAAACAGCAGGAGGACCCAGACGCTGTGAGCGCCTGCAGGCTGTGGGTGATTTCACTCAGGAGTTCTGGCCACTAAGTTCAGTGGTCACACATGTTGCCTAATTAGTTCTGCCTTCTTAAGTCGCTTTTTATTAAGTTTTAAAAGACGGGAAAAAGAATGATTTACACTAAGAGAAATGAATGCAGATAACCCACAAATTAGAACAGCCTCCTTGCTAAGAATATATTTGTGAAACATTTTATATTCTCATTCATGGATCAAAATATGAAGTTACCTTTAAAATGTACTGATTGCATTCTGCTTTTTCTTTCTGTAAATTTTAGCAGCATGTCATTTCTTGGGGAATGAGGAAATAGATAAGAACAGAAAAAGCTTAACCTCCAGTTCTGTACTGAATATTTATTCTAGTTCCTGGATTATGCAAATATTTAACCAGGTAAAAACTATCCTAGAAATACAGATTTATTGGTGTAGTTTATTTTACTTGCAATGAGATTAATAGCTTCTATTGGATATGCTTTGTGATTGAGAATTCCAAAAGGAAAATTTATAAAAAATATTTTTTTAAATTTCAAACCTCTATTATGTGTGTGTGTGTGTGTGTGTGTATGTATGAAATTTGGTAGAAGGAGTTAGGTGAAGGAACCATGAAATCCATTTTTCTTTTTTTTTGCCATTACCTAACATTCTTTATTTTTAATTTATTTTATTCAAGTGTAGTTGACTTACAATGCTGTCAATTTCTTCTATATAGCCAAGTGAGTCAGTTACACACACTTACATATATATGTATTTTTCATACTCTTTTCCCTCATGGTTTGTCATAAGATATTGAATATAGTTCCCTATGCTATAGAGTAGGACCTTGTTGTTTATCCATTCTGTATATAAAAGTTTCTGTCTGCTCATCCTGAATGCCCAGTGCTTCCCTGCCCCACATCCCCTCCCCCTTGGCAACCACAAGTCTTTTCTCTATGTCTATGAATCTGTTTCTGTTTCATAGATAGGTTTGTTTGTGTCATATTTGAGGTTCCACATATAAGTGATATCATCATGATATTTGTGTTTCCCTGTCTGACTTCATTTAGTATAATAGTTTCTAGATGCATCATGTTGCTTAAAAATGGCATTATTTTATTTTTTTGTGGCCCAAAACTCTACCCTTCTTAATCTTTTATTCATTAATTAAATAGTACATCATCCTAGACGCGAGACAGTGAAAGAGACACAGATGTAAAGAACAGACTGTTGGACTCATGCGGGAGAAGGCGAGGGTGGGATGATTTGAGAGAATAGCATTGAAACATGTATATCATCATAAATGTGAAATAGATCGCCAGTCCAGGTTCGATGCATGAGACAGGGTACTCAGGGCTGGGGCACTGGGATGACCCTGAGGGATGGGATAGGGAGGGAGGTGGGAGGGGGCTTCAGGATGGGGGAACACATGTACACCCAGAGCTGATTCATGTGAATGTATGGCAAAAACCACCACAATATTGTAATTAGCCTCCAATTAAAATAAATAAAAAATTTAAAAAAATAGTACATCAAGAAAGCAAGTTATCTGATTACAGAATAGATTGGTCACAGAAAGCTAAATCTGTTCCTTAACACAGCTCCTTAACCAGGATGGAGTGCTGGCTGGGAGCAGATGGTCCTTGTTGCTTTAGTAACATCATAGGGACTGACCCCGGAGAAGCCATGGCACCCACTCCAGCACTCTTGCCTGGAGAATCCCATGGACGGAGGAGCCTGGTGGGCTGCAGTCCATGGGGTCACCAAGAGTTGGACACGCCTGAGCGACTTCACTTTCACTTTTCACTTTCACGCATTGGAAAAGGAAATGGCACCCCACTCCAGTACTCTTGCCTGGAAAATCCTATGGACGGAGGAGCCTGGTAGGCTGCAGTCCATGGGGTCGCTAAGAGTCGGATACCACTGAGTGACTTCACTTTCACTTTTCACTTTCATGCATTGGAGAAGGAAATGGCAACCCATTCCAGTGTTCTTGCCTGGAGAATGCCAGGGACGGGGGAGCCTGGTGGGCTGCTGTTTATGGGGTCGCACAGAGTCGGACATGACTGAGGAGATTTAGCAGCAGCAGCAGGGACTGACCCAAACCACTGTGGCTGCCATGGACTGGTGCTCCTAAAGGAGACTTCAGTCTCAGGGATCCAGCTCCGGCCTCCAGTGCACTGTTTATATGAAGGAAATGAAAGCTTTTGAAAACCTAAGATGCAAGTTGCTTCCAGAAAGACAGCTTAATTGCCACATTGTTTAAAAATCTGGAAATGGAATCCTTTCTAATAAATTAAATACAACAAATGCATTGGAGATTGAAAAAGAAGAAATGAGACTAAATTGCAATGGGAGACATTTGGTTTAAATAGAAGAAAGGCTTTTTAACAGAAAAAGTGTCTGGACATAGCAAACAGGTTCCTGAATAGGGCCTAAGAAATCTTTCTCCCACAGCATCTGTAATAATGTGGTAGAAAGCCATGTTTTGAAATGGCTAAAGTGTTTTGAAATGGCTAAAGTATTTTAAAAGTTAAAGAAAGGAATTCTTTTCCAGGAAATTGACAGTCTTCTGTTCAAATAATTGTGAGTGTCAAAAGTTTTTGAACTCATTGTTATCTTTCATATTGCGGTGTGTGTGTGTGTGTGTGTGTGTGTTCAGTTGCTTCAGTTGTGTTGGACTTTTTGTGACCCCACGGGCTATAGCCTGCCAGGCTCCTCTGCCCTTGGGATACTCCAGGCAAGAATACTGGAGTGGGTAGCCATGCCCTCCTCTAAGGGATCTTGGTGACTCAGGGATCAAGCGGTGTCTCCTGCATTGCAGGCAGATTCTTTACCCACTGAGTCACCTGGGAAGCCCCTTTCATATTGCATGAGACCTCATTTTCATTCTTTCCTGGTCACTTTGTTATTATAATATTCAAAATAGAATTGTATTAGGTTTTTCTTTTTACTTGGTATGATTTTTTTTAATTATGGTAAAATACATAGAACATAAAATTTACCACTTTAACCATGTTTAAATGTACAGTTCAGTAGCACTAAGTATATTTTACACTGTTGGGCAACTATTCCCGCCATCACCTCCAGAATGTTCTCATCTTCCCAAACTGAACCTCTGTCCCCGTGAAATGCTAACTCCACCTCCCCAGTCCCTGGTCCCGACCATTTACTTTCTGTCTCTATGAATTTGGCTCCTCTTTGTGTCTCACGCAAGTGAGACACAGTATTTGTCTTTTTGTGACAGTCGCTTCACTTAGCACGATACTCTCAATGCTCAGCTGTGCCGTTGCCTGTCTCAGAACCCCCCTTCCTTTCTAAGGCTGATGTTCCACTGTAAGCACATACTGCCTTCCGTGTGCCTATTTATCCACTGATGATCGTTAGGTTGCCTTCCATCTCTTGGCCGCTGTGATTAACACTATTGTGAACTTGGGCGTACTAAGTAATGTCTGGGTTCCTGCTTTCAGTACTTTTAGGGTATTTTCTCAGAAGTGGAATTGCTGGATCATATAGTAATTCTGTGTTTAATTATGTCTAATGGGGGCTTCCCTGGCGGCACAGTGGATGGGAATCTGCCTGCCAGGGTTCAATTCCTGATCAGGAGAGATCCCACATGCCATGGGGCAACCAGTGGCTGTGCACCACAGCTATTGAAGCCTGGGAGCCCCAGAGCCTGTGCTCCACAACAAGAGAAGCCACCTCAATGAGAAGCCCATGCACCACAATGTGGAGAACAGCCCTCCGCTCACCGCAACCAGAGAAAGCCCTCTTGCAGCAGCAAAGGCTCAGCACAACCAAAACTAATTAACTAATAAAAAATTTTGTCTGAGGAACTGGCATACATGTTTCTGCTTTTCTTCATCTTTTGTAGTCCCACCTCCAATGCACAACCATTCCAGTTTCTCCACATCTTGGCCTACACTTGCAGCTTTCTGCTTTATTTTTTCATGAGAGCCATCCTAATGAGAAGTGATTTCTCCTTGTGGCTTTGATTTTCATTTACTTAGTAGATAGTGTTGCTGAGCATCTGTTTTTTGTGCTTATTGGCCACCTGTGTGTCTTCTTGGGAGAAATGTCTACTCAAGAATTTTGCCCTTTAAAAATCAGGTTGATGGGTGTTTGTTGTTGCTGTTGTTGTTGAGTTTTAGTTCTTCATATTTTCTAGATATTAATCCCTCATCAGATATATAATTTGCAAATATTGGGTGTGGAATACAGTTGAAGTAAAACTTTAAAAATTCCAGTGAAAATATTCTAATGGGAGTCAGATCACACTCAGCTGGTGTCCCAGAAATCGGCCCCTGCTTCACTCTGTGTCACTTGTTTGCTTTGGCTCCTCACTGAGAGCGAGGTTCCCCAGCTGTGTCTCCAAGTGGAATGATTTAAGTCATCGCAGCCAGGCTGGCACCACCAAAGGTTCCCAGCACCTGTCTGAAGACTTGTTTTCAAGACCCTTGCGTGAACTTGAACCAGTCGTTCACACTCTTAGGGCCTTATTTTTCCATCTCCAAACTCTCCTTTCAGTCTCACCTCTTCAGTGAAGTTATGCAACCAGCACTCCTGGTTCTTGTTCGTGATATTGAAGAGGCTATTTCTAGAACTCACTAGGGCAGAAAATCCAGTTCATCATAGAGAATGTCCTCATGACGTGCAGTGGCTTGCAGAGTGAGTTACATTCAGAATTTTACCGTATACTTTCTCCTTCTCTCTCCAACCTCACGTTTTATTTTTTACGATCTTAAAATGTTATGTAGCACCATTAATATATTTTGAAACCAACATTTTTACATTCTTTCATGTACGGTAACTCAGGATACTAATTTTATTAGCAAATTAATTGCATTCAATGTTAATATTGTACAAGTTATTAACATTTTATTGCCAATAATTTCCAAAGACCATTTAAATTAATAAGCACTTGGTATCCAACATTACAACACCCATGTTTGGATGGTGATTTCTCCTTGCATAAATCACATTTCAGTGCCCGCTAGGCCTGTCTGAAAGCACTAGAAGCTTCACGTTACGGTGCAGCTTCAGACACAGCATGTTCAGATGGGAGCCCATGGAGGTCACTGCACCAGGAGTGTGCTGACCAGTCTTAGCGATGATTATGGTGAGTGCATCACCACTGATATTCCTGTCTCGCTGCCTGGTAGCAACACGGGTTCATACATCCTTACCACACACAGCTCCGGGCTCCCCTGTTGCTAGCTCTCTTCCACTAAGGTCTCTGACAAGCTTTCCATCAATTTTTCTTGCTATTTAGAGCTAAAGGGCTTCCCAGGAGTCTCAGTGGTAAAGAATCCATCTGCCTGTGCAGGAGACCTGGGTTCAGCTTCTGAGTTGGGAAGATCCCCTGGAAAAGGAAGTGGCAACCCACTCTGGTATTCTTGCCTTGAGAATCCCATGGACAGAGAAGCCTGGTGGGCTACAGTCCGTGGGGTCCCCAGCGTGGGACACGACTGACTGACTGAGCACCCATTTAGAGCAAAGTGGACATTGAAACACTCTGATGGTTCTTAAAGGGCTTCTTTAGGGGGCAAGAGAAGCTTTTGCCCAGGAGACTTGTTTGGTTAAAGGGCTAAAATGCTCCAAAGACCTCACAGCTGTTAGCACCTGCCTGCCAGTCACCCTGGATCTTTGGTCCCTCCTCCTGGTGAATGCTACACTGGTGGGAAAAAACACACTCCACATGGATCCTGGCCCCTTAATGCTGCTGAAACAGCCCAAGTAGCAGCCTAACATGTCATTTCATGTTCTACTTGAGTGCGCTGGCTAAGAGACAACTTCAAAGCTTTCTCCCAGATTCTGTGTCCAAGGTGACTTGTTTGTGTACTCGTTCATTAGTTTCTTTCCTTAGTGTACATCGACTGTAGGATGTATCAGTCAGAGTTAAGACTAAAGGATTTCCATAGGGGGACAGTATTTTTGTACACTGTGTGGGTAATGTAAAGAATATTCTTGTTTTCATTTTCCCATTTCAACTAGCTCATTGAGAAAACCAAATCCCCTTTAAAGAACCCTAAACCTAAATGTTTACACTATCAGCGCATTGGGACATTGATGGCCTTGGGTCTGCCCGCCTCCAGAGGTAGGTTCCGGCTGAGACAGAAGAGATAGCTACCAGGTTTTGCTCCTTAGTGGGTCAGAAGACAGCCCTGCCCCCACCCCCTCATTTCCACGCAGACCTCAAGTAAAACATTGACTGCCTGAGACACCAGTATCGTGGATCAGACGACACATGGAGCCCTACCTCGACGGGAGTTTTGGCCAAGGCTCACATATGTTAATAATAATCTTCCTTTATGTCAACTGTCAAGTATGTAAAGCCCACTTTTTAACCAGGGTGGGGTAAAGCCAGACTAGGTAAGAGCAGGTGACTGTTTAATAAAACAGGAAATTGACACAGATAAGGTTAAACGGAGTTAATGAGACTTCAATCAGGTCTTGGTTTCAGACCCTCTTTTCATTGTAATGTGTGCTCTGAGATCCATTTCTGGTTACCTTCCATCTTCTCCGCTCTTCTCCCTCCTGCCCACTCCTCCTCCCCCAATACGACACCAGGGTCTCAGAATCAAGCATTCTACCTTTCACAGGATGGGAGGATCAGTCACTAAAACCCAGCAGAATGTGTTAGCTGAGAAATTAACTTTTGTCCCCGTTTTGTGGGCCACTTCCCTATTTGTTTCCCTGGTGGCTCAGACCATAAGGAATCTGCCTGCAACATGGGAGACCTGGGTTCGATCCCTGGATTGGGAAGATCCCCTGGAGGAGGGCTTGGCAAGCCACTCCAATGTTTTTGCCTGGAGAATCCCCTGGACAGAGGAGCCTGGTGGGCTACAGTCCATAGGGTCTCAGAGTCAGACACAACTCCCCTTTTGCCCTGAATGAGACTGGGAACGTCATTCTTACAAATAAACACATCTTTGAGTGGGAGACTGAGTGGCAGGCCGCAGGAGGAGGAGGGGACCTGAGCTGTGCTGGAACACCCTGCCAAAGGTCCGGCATGGGAGCCAAAGCCCTTCAGACACTGTGTGCTGCAGCCTCGGCCAGGAGGCACCAGAAGTTTATTCCTGCCTGGCTAGGCCAGCAGCCTGGACAAGGTACCCCTGCCTCCACCCTTGGAGTCTGAGCGCACAGTCCAGCCCCAGGGAGTGTGCTGTGTGCTCAGTGGGGACTTTCTGAGTCTGCCGTCCCTAAGAGCATTGTGACAGCGCATGCCTCCATATGGGCAGGTCTCCTGCGGCAAATTCCCAACACGTTCTGCCCAGAAAACAAGCTCACGCTGCTCTTGTCAACAGAGGCTTCCCTAGGCTTCCACCTTGAGTGACTTAATACCTGCGCCTGTCAGAGGCTTCATCAGTGAACATTGTGACATGCAGAATGCAGAACTTTTCAAATAAAAACTGCAGAATAGGAATAGTATCCTAACATTAATTTTCTCTTTCCATGGTTTGGCAGTTAGTTTTCACACAATTCAGTTCAGTCGCTCAGTTGTGTCTGACTCTTTGTGACCCCATGGACTAAAGTACACCTGGCCTCCCTGTCCATCACCAACTCCTGGAGTTTACTCAAACTCATGTCCATTGATTCGGTGATGTCATCCAACCATTTCATCCTCTGTCATCCCCTTCTCCCCCTGCCTTCAATCTTTCCCAGAATCAGGGTCTTAATTTTCAAATGAGTCAGTTCTTTGCATCAGTTTGCACACAGTCCTTGAGAAATTAGAGTTTTCTGGAAACAGAATAGAAACACTGTAAATGAATTCAATATAGTAACACTTGATAACTCTGTTAGAAGGCAAGAAACACTTCTAAATGCTGAAAAGTAAGCTGCGAAGTGCACCTGTGAATTCTCCATATCAGGTTCCATACCAGATGCTGTAGGGGAAGATTTTAGGGGTGAAGTTTGTGTATGTGTGTGTATATATGTGTGTATGTGTTTGTATTTGTATATATGTGTGTGTTTGTGTGTGATGTGGGTATATGTGTTTGTGTGTGTCTGTGTGTATGTGTATGCTACTTGGAGAAAGACCGCATTAAGCTCAAAACCAAGAGGACTTTGTTCATCCCTTGCTTGCACTCCAGGGTGGAAATGGCAGGATACGAGCCAAGGTGACCTCAGGGAACCTTGTGTAACCCAGGAGGCTTCCCAGGACAGTTGTGGAAACAGGGCCTTGGTGTCTCCACTTGGGGACTGAAGGCCAGTGGGCAGGATAGGTGCCTGTCCAGCACCTGGCTCAGCCCGAGCTCAGGCTCATGTCCAGTTCACCTCACGATGGCCTGCTGGCAGGTGTATGTAAGCATCATGCTCCTTCTCTGTGTCCTGGGGACTGCCCTCTGGCCCTGCAGGGCTGTGGGAGGGCCACGTGAGCAGGCCTGGACTCGGAAAGGCCAGCACGGGTGGCAGCAAGCCCACCTTGGCCGTCAGGAAGGAGTCAGGTTTCAGCTCAAGGCAAGATGTCTGATGAAAGGAGGAGCTAATTCTGGAAGTGCTAAACTTCGGCTTGGACAAGCACCTCGTGAGGAGGCAGTATAGAAGATCCAGGATGTTCTATTCAGGCACCCTGACTGCCCCTTCCTCCTGGACCCTCCCAGGCTGAATCCCTCCACTTGCAGACTCGGGTAGAGCTCTAGGTGACATAGGAGCCACAACGTGTGGCCAGATGTCTGGGTGGGGAGCTAGGGCCTGGGAGTGAGCCTTGAACAGGGAGGACCAAGACTGGGTGGGGGGAGCTAGGCAAACACCACTTCTCATCCTGCCCACCCCACCCCCCTGTGGCCCCTCCAGAGCCCCCGCGTGGACAGGTGGGTGTGAAGCGCTGTCACACACATGGCCTGTCCTCTCCCCTGCATCTTACCTTCTGGGCCTGCACCTCTTTAAACAAGCTTAGCATCTTAATCCTTGCTTCTGGCTCCAGTTTCTGGATGATCTGGGTAAGACAGGTGTTTCTTTTAAATCTGAGATTTGCTGTTATTGCAAAGCTAGGCTTTGCCTTTCACTTCATGAGGACATCATACAAAGAACAATGTCCACGGATTTGTCCAGAATTTGTCTACCTATCCCCAACGAAGAATCCCATTGTCATGACATTAGGTATTCACATAATTATTTGGGGGCCCAGACACCGAAGTTGTCTTATTTTTCATACAAATTGTGATGCAGTGGTGGTGGGAGGCGGCTAATCTCTTACAGTCCAGGGCACAGATTATTCTTGGAGAAGGCGTTCTCAGAGGCTTTTTCAGAGAAGGGGAAAGGATTAATCCTGAAGATGCCAACAGAGAGGATTAAGGAGGATCCAAGGAGGTGGGAGGGAAATCAGGAAAGGGTGGGGTCCTGGGAGCTCCAGGAAGAGTTTCTGGGAGTGGAGAGCCCGGCTGTGCCGATGCTACCGAGAGAGAGCAAGACAAGACCCCAGTTCCCACCGCAAAGAGTAATCGAGACACCTGTGACCTTGACAAGATGAGTGTTGGGTGAGGCCAAGCCTAGAGTGAGGGTAGATTTGATGTAGCAAAGATGAATGAAGAGGTGGTGTGTGCAGACTCGAAATCTGGACAGGTGGCTGCGCACAGGATCAGGGCTGGTGTCTACATGCATGGAGAGTAATCAGAAAGGGGAAAGAGATGAGACTGATTCAAGAGGCAGTAGATGCCAGAGAGAAAAGACAAGAGAGGAGCGACAGCAGGTGGGGGCCGGGGCCAGCAGATCCCAGCTAGAGAAATGGTCGGGCATTGAACCTTCACCTCCTGCATTAGAAGCACAGAAAAGTCCCAGAAGAGGAGGTTTTTAATAGGAAATTTCAAGAAATTTTTATGTCAGGAAAAACATTCGCTTTCTGATTTGGAAAGCTTACTAAATATCCAGTGAAAGAAATGAAATGTAGATATTTTCCTCCTAGAACTTTGTCTTCCTCAAACCCATTTAAAGAAGCACTTGGCACATCCAGAAAGTGAAAGTCACTCGTGTCCGACTCTTTGTAACACCATGGAATTCTCAGGCCAAAATACTGAAGTGGGTAGCTATTCCCTTCCCCAGGAGACCTTCCCAACCCAGGGACTGAACCCAGTCTCCCACATTGCAGGCGGATTCTTCACCAGCTGAGCCACCAGGGAAGCTCAGGACTACTGGAGTGGGGGACTGTGCTGTGTGCTCAGTCGTATCAGTCGTGTCTGACTCTTTGCAACACCATGGACGGTAGCCCCCAGGCTCCTCTGTCCATGGGATCCTCCAGGCAAGAATACTGGAGTAGGTAGCTGTTCCCTTCTCCAGGGGATCTTCCCAACCCAGGGATTGAACCCGGTCTCCTGTATTGCAAGCAAATTCTTTACCAGCTGAGCTACCAGAGAAGGCACATCCAGAGGATATCCCTATTTTTAAAACAGGCCCTGGAGGGCTGTCTAGCAGAGTCTACCTAGACCCGCAGGTGGGTGGACAGGTGTGCCTAACGGGGGCCCCTAATGGGGGTTCCCAGACAGGACCCTGAGACAGTGGAGGTCCCTAGGGGAACAAATGCATGGTGTTCCTGGAGGCTGGCTTTACTAAACACCTTGTCATCAAGTTAGTTCAGAATTATTGGAGCTCCCAAACTTCTATACTCGGACAGTGACCATGTCAGCAGCATTTAATGATCTGGAAGATGTAGGAAGCCAAGGATTCCATTAACCCTGAGGAGAGGAGAACACCAAAAAAAAAAAAAATTAAATTTGGCTTAGAGAGATGAAAAATCTGTGATTTTCTTTTTAAAAATATTTATTTACTTTTTTTCTTTTTAATTTGGCTGTGGCATGTGGGATCTAGTTCCCTTACCAGGGATGGAACCTGGATCCCCTGCACGAGGGGCACGGAGTCCCATAGACACTGGACTACCAGGGAAGTCCCAAAGAACCTGTGACTTTTTCTTCCTTATCTGGGGAGGAAAACGCCTAATGGAAAACTTAATCCATTTCATGTAACAGAAATGAGAAATAATCTCAGCTTCACCAGAACTTTTGACCCTGAATTTGAAATACAAAACAACAAGAGTCTACAGAGTATGACTGGTCTAGACACTGTTGGGGCTGTAATCAAATACAGGTGTTGTCTCCGTGGGGATAAAACCTACACACCTGAGAAAACATCAAGAGACTCGATGCCTTCAGCAACATTTGTTCCTCAACTCTGCTGCTGCTGCTAAGTCGCTTCAGTTGTGTCCGACTCTGTGCGACCCCCATAGATGGCAGCCCACAAGGCTCCCCGTCCCTGGGATTCTCCAGGCAAGAACACTGGAGTGGGTTGCCATTTCCTTCTCCAATGAATAAAAGTGAAAAGTGAAAGTGAAGTTGCTCAGTCATGTCTGACTCATAGCGACCCCATGGACTGCAGCCCACAAGGCTCCTCTGTCCATGGGATTTTGCCTTCTCCGCCTCACTCTTCTGGAAGCTGGCAAGTACAAGCTGGTCAGGACTCGAGCAGATCTGGTATCTAATGAGACCTCTTCCTTCATTCGTGGAGTAAGGGGGCTCCTGGGGTTTCTTCTCAAAAACACTCATTCCTGTGGCCTCTGCTCTCATGACTGCCTGGGGACCTGAGCAGTTCGCCCTCAAATGTGTACAATGGCATACTGGTTATTTGAGAATTAAAGTTAGTCAAGAAACAGCCAACACAAGAGGGACACTCTGACACTCCCTTCTGCTTCCCTGAAGCAGAAAATAAGTCTCCCCTGCGAAAGAGGCCCCCATGCAAGCAGAAGTGGAAGGAAACCTTTATCACTAGGGGATGGGGAATCCGGCCAAGAAGCCTGGGAGAACGAGCCTTGTGACTTCTTTAATCGACTACCCCAAGCCCAAAGTCTGTTTACATTCTTCACTACTTGGACACCAAACCCAAGTTTCTTTGTCCTGTCAATTCCTCACCAGTGTTTTGTTTCTTCCAGAAAGTATAAAAGCCACCTGCCATGGCCACTTCTGAGGCCTCATTTCTATGGAACCTGCATGCACACGGTTTCTTTTTCTCCTGCTCAGCGGTCCTGTGTCAACTTTATTATTCGTCCAGGCTCTAGAACTCAAGGGCCTGGAAGGGGAATATTCCTCCTAACCCTGCCCCCAATACGACTTGATCACTTCCCAAAGGCCACACCTCCAAACCCCATCACATTGGGTGTTAGGTTTCGATGTGATCTGGGGGAGCTCGGGGAACACAGAGTCAGCCTAGAGGAGTCACATTGTCACCTGCTGGGCTCAGGGCTGCAACATATGAATTGTGGAGGTGGATTAATTCAGGCTATAACAAGGAAACACACTTTTTCTCCTGTCATAGAAGGGGGAAGGACGAAGAGACCCCAGAAGGTGTAAGGACTTGGTAGCAGAAATAAGGGGAGGCTGCCTAGTTTTTGGTATCTGGAGTCTCAGGAAACAAGTGTGTATACATTAGAAAAGAGGAAACTGTCTGAAGCAGTTGCCTGGGGGAGCATTAACCTGTGGAAGACCCAGAGCGGGAGTCCTGGGCTGCACTGAGGCTGGGTTCAGGTCTGTGGTCGTGAATCTAAAGTGAAACCAGGTGGCTGGGTTTGTAATTTCCTCTAGCAGCTGCTCCGGAAGGCAGAAGAAAGCAGATGGGCCTTTACCAGCAAGTGTCACTTGCCACCAGTAATGAAAATTACATGCAAGCAGGAGAGGGGGTTAAAAAAACATGAACATTTAAACAGAATCCATCAGGCTTCTCATCGAATGTTAGCTGCTACCACTCACACCTCTTTCTCTTTCTGGGGCTCTCTGAGTTTGGGTAAATGAACTTGCATCCAATATTGTCTGAGAACCAAGATGTTCCACTGACCGAGTCACACCTCTGGACTTCAGAACAGTGAACCAGGCCAGTGAGATCCTCTAGAGGAAAATCAGGGGTGTCTGCCTGGAGACAGAAGACAAGCCAAACCCCAGGTCTGGAGAAGGCGTAAAATCCACCGACTTTCCTGTTCATCTCTAAATAGGAAGCCTGGAGAGGTTACAACATGCATACACAGCCGACAGTCAACTTGTGTTTATTTGCTTAGTAGACACGTCCTGAGAGCTCTCTATGTGCAGGCTCTGTTCTCAGGCTGCAGGAGGCAAACACATCTCTGAAGTTGAATAGAGAGAAGGAAAAGGACGTGTGTGTAAGCAAAATGTTCATGTGATCTGACATGGGGATAACACGATGGAGAAAAGCCTTCTAAGGAGTGGGGGTGAGTGTGGGGAGGATCTAGAGGGGATCCAGTGAACTTGGTGGATCGCATTTGGGGAGCATGTGAAGGACGGGAAGGATAGGCACCCCACAACTCCCAGAACTCTTCATGCTCAGGGTTTACTGAACTGCAGATGGAAGATGGTAAAGCTGTTGCCTCTGGATTGGACTGCTTGGCACAGAGATTTGGTTACAAAGTTGATTAAACATTGCTTTATTGGAAACACTGCACCAAGGTATAAAAGAAAAAAAGTCTATTATCAAATTATTAGTGAATGCACAGCTATTATTTCCACTGCATCAGTTGCTTCCTTTATTATTTGAAATTCTAGGGACTTTTCAGTACTCATAAACAAAGTTAACAGAAACGTTGAAGGCAGACAGATTGTCAGTTTCAGTGGACAGAGAGATACTAAAATAGTACCCCCACCCCCAATACAGCTGCTAAATGGGCTTTCGGACCAACAGACTCTTCTGATGACATAGAGGCTATTTCCATATCACAGGATTGTCACATGAGCTTTTCCAAATATAAATTCACCTCTCTGCCAAGGCACCGTGACATGATAGCTGAACAAGTCTGGTATTAAAAGCAGTGGAGACCTTTAGAGAGGGAGGTACAATCACAGTTTAGAAGGAAGCTTCCCATCTCTTCAGAGTCTACATAGACATGTGTGTCCACCCCTCAAAGTGCAATCTTTCTGTCTATTTCAGGGAATCTAGAAATCTACCAACAATTAGTTTACGTTAAGGTAAGCCAATTCCAAGTAGGCTACTTCATTTTTGTTGTTCATTCACTAAGTCCTGTCCAACTCTTCGCGACTCTATGGACTGCAGCATGCCAGGTTCCTCTGTCTCCTGGAGTTTGTTCAAATTCATGTCCATTGAGTCGGTGATGTTAACTAGCCATCTCATCTTCTGTCGCCCCCTTCTCCTTTTGCCTTCGATCTTTCCCAGCATCAAGGTCTTTTCCAATGAGTCAGCTCTTCACATCAATGGCCAAAGTATTGAAGTTTCAGCTTCAGCATCAGTCCTTCCAGTGAATATCCAGGGTTGATTTCTTTAGGACTGACTGATTTGATTTCCTTGCTATTCAAGAGACTCTCAGGAGTCTTTTCCAGCAACACAGTTCAAAAGCACCAATTCTTTGGCACTCAGCCTTCTTTATGGCCTAACTCTCACATGCATACATGACTACTGGAAAAATAATAGTTTTGA
The DNA here is from genome assembly GCA_917880005.1 of Nanger dama. Lineage (NCBI taxonomy): Eukaryota > Metazoa > Chordata > Mammalia > Artiodactyla > Bovidae > Nanger > Nanger dama. Next base: position 6,033,966 of record CAKJTW010000075.1, read on the forward strand.
CTCACTCTATGGACTTTGTTGGCCAAGTGATGACTCTGCTTTTAATATACTGTCTAGGTTTGTCATAACTTTTCTTCCAAGGAACAAACGTCTTTTAATTTCATGGCTGGAGTCACTGTCCACAATGATTCTGGAGCCCAAGAAAATAAAATCTGTCACCGATTCTGCTTTTATCCCTCTGTTTGCCATGAAATGAAGGGACTGGATTCCATGATCTTGGGTTTTTGAATGTCGAGTTTCAAGTCAGCTTTTTCACTCCTCTCTTTTACCTTCATCAAGAGGCTCTTGAGTTCTCTGCTTTCTGCCATTAGACTGGTATCATCTGCATATCTGAATCAAGATTACCAGGAGAAATGTCAACAACGTCCAGATATGCAGACGATACCAACTCTAACTGCAAAAAGTGAAGAGGGACTGCCACAGACTGGGCGGTTAAAACAACAGAAATGTATTTGCTCAAGTCTGGTAGGAGAAGTCCAAGGGCAAAGTTCTGGCCAGTCTGGTTTCTGGTGAGGGTTCCCTTCCTGGTGTGCAGAAGGCTCCTTCTTGCTATGTTCTCACGTGGCCTTCCCTTGTGCAGGCATATGAGGCAGTGGTGGGGAATGTGTGTGTGCTGGGGAGAAAGCTCTCACGGCTCTTCTAACGGGGACACTTATCTTTCAAGTCAACACCCCCACCCCTCATTTAACCTTAATTACTCCCTTTGAGGCTCTGTCTACAAAAACAGCCACACTGGACATTAGGACTTCAATATTTGAATTGGGAGAGGGGGAAGCACAATTTTATAACAGGCACCTATCAAACCCTGAAAAGAGATTTAAAAAATAAGATGTCTAGTGAAACAGTAGTTAGCATGGACTTTCTTCCTGTAAGTTCCATGAAAGACATCTGGGGGTGTGTAACCTTGAAATTATACGCAAGATTGTCTTGGCATCAGTTCTTGGGATGGAAATAGTGCAGAACTTCCATCAGATGTTCAAGGCATATGTGACTTTGGGAAAGTTAGGAACCACTCAGAGAAAATTCAAGAATAAGAGCACAGCAGATGCAACTGTAAATGTAAGAAGAAACAGTAATATTTCAATGGAGGAAACATGATTCTGAGCGTTTCTCATACAGAACAGAGACAACTTTGCAAGGACGTCAAAGACTTGGCTTTGGACCTAGAGGGTCTAGGTTCAAGTCTGTTCATCACTGAGCAGAAGCATGACTTAAGTGAAGGTTATCAGCTTCCTGGGGTCTGTCACAGCATCTGCAAGTCTGGGGTGTCAGCTCAAGTTGGTTGAGTGCTGCCACCACCGTGCTAAGCAATTCACAATTTGCATATACACCTTGTCCATGCGATGACTCCTGGGGGCAGGACACAGGAGCTGCCACCTGCCCAGCAAGGTAATGCGGAAACTCCCAGGTAGCATGTAGTACAGGGTCTGCAGTGGGGAGACAGCCTGGGACGACTGGCCTCCATCCCCTGAAATGGGACAATTACGTCATCACCACCACATGGTCCTTTCTGTTCTGCTCCCTCTCTGATGTCCTGGACATCAACAGACACATAAGAGGCTTTTTTTTTTTTTTTTTGGTCTGTAATCCTGGGCTCTCTCTCTGTTTTTTTTTTTTTTCAAACTTTTTATTTTGTAGTGGAATAGAGCCAGTCAACAAGGTTGTGATAGTTTTAGGTGAACAGTGAAGGGGCTCGGCCATACATACACATGTATCTGTTCTCCCCCAAATCCCACTTCCATCCAGGCTGCCACACAAGACTGAGCAGAATTCACTGTACTGTGCAGTAGGTCCTTGTTGGCAATCCATTGTACACGTAGCAGTGTGTATCCCTTATATGTAGAATCTAAAAGAAATGATTCAGATGAATTTACAAAACAGAAACTGACTCATGAACTTAGAGAAGGAATTTATGGTTGCTGAAGGAAAGGATGGCGGAGAAGGGATAATTAGGGAGTTTGGGATGGACACAGGTGAGTGTTTTACTGCAGCCCAAGTGACATCCTGGAGGGAATGACTGAACCAGACCTAGCAGGGCTCAGGGTACAGGCCTGGTTGAAGGACCACAGGTGGGGCTGGTCCTTGCAGGAATTTGACTGTAAAACAGAAAGCCTGTGCAGAGAATGTAAAGACTTGGCACTGAAAACGATGAAATGATGATTGCTGAGAAGAGACCAGAGGATACCCACTCTGGGAAACCTGCCCTCTCTGCACTCTAGTGACTGTGTTCTCCAGGGCTGGCCACGGCTGCCAGCAGATAAACATCAATCCTCCTGGGCAGGTGCCCCTACGATGCCTTCGTGTGCCTTCACATATGTTGTGTTTAGCGGCTTTCACAGACTTAGACACTGGAGAGACACACAGATTTGTACATAATTTTCCGTTGAAGTCTGGATCTTAAGAAAGAATGGGATTAAATCACTCAAAGCAGGAGACACTGCCCCCTGTGGCAAGACTGTGAATTTTAGGGATTGTATTTGGCAGAATAAGGCAGTTTGAGTGTTAATTTACAAACCAGGGTAGATGCCATATTATGAAATCACGGTGAGTCACAAGACTGTCTATTTTGTGGGGGTAGGGATGACACTGAAAAATTGAGTGAAAAGGAACTCGTGCCTATCGTAAAATTCCAGTGCGTCCTAAGTCTTTTCAGTTGCGTCTGACTCTGTGACTCTATCGACTGTAGCCCACCAAGCTCCTCTGTCCATGGGATTTTCCATACAGGAGTACTGAGGTGGGTTGCCATGCCCTCCTCCGGGGATCTTCCCGACCCAGGGATCAAAACTGCATCTTTTAGGTTTCCTGCATTGGCAGGCGGGTTCTTAACCTCTAGCGCCATCTGGGAAGCCCATAAGATTCCAGTACACAATGTTTTTTGAGTGGGTTTCAAAGTACAGCCCAAGGAGCAGTCCTGAAACAAGTCAACTAACTGAAGCAAACTTAAAGCATGTGAGAAGGCTCCCCACCCTGCAAACTCCCAGGGGCCTCTGCTGTGAGAGGCCCCCTCCCCTGTGAGAAGCCCCTCCCATCGTCCAAGCAGAAGACGCTCCCTGCCTGCACTTCCAGGACATCAAGTATTCTGAATAGCAACTATTGGTGACGTGAAATTCGAGGCATAAACAGCTGATTTAAAATTGTTTCCGGTCATTTGCCATCTTCCAAACCAGCGATGGAAGGCATAGGATGAAGAGCTGGAGGCCGAAAGTGAAAACAAGTTTATGCCTGGGGAGACCAAGGGCATGTGAGAAATTTCAGGAAGGTCTTGTTTTCACTTAGAGTGTTTGTGAATCTCCTGAAGTCCAGGGAGCCCAGCTTGTGACCCTGTCCAGCCCCCCTGCTCCAGCTCTGCACCTGGTGGCCCCCACGACTCAACTCCAGGAGCCTGGGGGAGTTGCTCCGTTACAACACACCCTTACTAGCTTCACTCCTCCATGAGTGTTGGCCACATTTCCTGGGATCAGCTCCCTTGTTTCAGGTCCTGGGCAAACCTAAGCTGATTTTGAACTCACTCTGGACTATGTCCTGGCTTTCATCACTCACTCCAGGACGGGCTGTGGAATTCTCCACGTGACTGTCTGTGAGGCCTTGTCTCACTTATCCAACAGATCTTTGTGAAACAGTAAACGTACCATTGAATGAAATCTACCCCACCTAGGAGCCGCACGGTAAAGTGGGAGATCCCTCAAATGCTGGGAGTAAGGGTCCCATGGCTTTTCTGCTTAAGCACACACCCACTCTTCATGAACTGAGCCATATTAGGTAGTGAGTGAAGCTCAAAATATCTGAATCACGTTCATACTCTCCAAATGAGTCATTTTTTCCAAACCTATGTAGCGTTTTATTGGCTTTAAAGATGTTTTCACTAGTTAAAACGACAATAATACCGTTTCCAGAGGAAGAACTTTTTATTAAAGAGTTTAATGATCCCAGACACCCATTACTTTTCTTTCTTGAAGCACAGAACCAAAACATTTCCATCTCATCCTAAAACATTTATATGAAGCTAGCTCTCTTTGAATGCCATCATTGACTCAGTGAAGATGAATCCAAGCAAACTCCGGGAAATAGTGAAGGACAGGAAAGCCTGGTGTGCTGCAGGCCATGGGGTCACAAAGAGACGGACACGACTGGAGCGACTGGACAACATCAACTTTCTCCACCACTGAATTTAGACAGAAACCTCGTAATTCAGAATCAGATATTACATACTTGTGTTGACTTAAATGTGTAAGGATATATTTAAAGTGACTTATTTTCTGTACCACAGAGCTATACAGTGTTCAGGTTGACATTTTAAAGAATAAAAATACAAAAGCTAAAAGAGGGTTAATTATTGTTAGTTGGTCAGGAATCAAGTTTAAGATGCACACAAAAATATATTCAGCCAAAGATGGCCGATACTCTTCACATCTCATGCACTGTTGGAAAGTATTCTGATTTGACAGCATCTGAAGCAAACTTGTGGATACATTTTCCTTGTCACTGGGTGTTGATGAGGAGTTGGGGATATACTATTTCATCTTACTTTTTAACTCGTGTGCATATGGTGCTGGCATTCTGCTATGGACTGAAAGCCTGTGTTCCCCAAGTCCATATGTTAACGCCCCAACCCCCAGTGTGACTTGGGGCCTTCAGAGGGAATTAGCTCAGGAGGGTGGGGCACCTGTGAGTGGGGTTCGTGCCTTTAAAAGAAGAGATACCAGGAGGTGACCTCAGTCTCCTTCTGCCATGTGCCATGTGAGCGCACAGCGGGAGGCGGAGGTCTGCAAGCCTCGAGGACAGCCCCTTGACCTTGGGTTCCCAGCCTTCTTAAACATCTCTTCTGTGAGCCTCCCAGCCTGTGGCGTTCTTGTTACAGCAGCTCGAGCTGAATGAGACAACAGAGGAGAACTAGGGGAGCCTGAGAGGAGACTCGCAGGGAGAGGGGAGAGGACGGCTGCCCTTGGCTGCCCAGCACAGGGGTGGATGCTACCGTCTTGTCACTTTATGAGCCAGAAAGTCTGGCACTGCCCCAAAGAAGGTGCAGAAGGCCGGGGCCCCCAGAGTGCTGGAGGGTTGCAGCTCTGTGAGTGCTCTGTGGTCAGCCCAGGCTCGTTCGGGTTTATTCCCATTTGTTCTGCCCTTTCCCCCTCACGGAAGGAGATTAAGCAGAAAGAAGAGGACAGGAATATACATGTATCACACAGACAGGATCTGGAGCCACAGACACACTTCCCCCTGAATCTGCTCCTCACCCCAGCAGCCCCATGAGGTCTCAGCTTCTCCTTCCTCTGATAAAAGCTGAGGTGCTTTCTACAGTCCTTTCAGGCACTGTGAGGAAGGCTATCTGTAACATTAATGGGTAACTATCAGTGGGAATGTACTATGTATACTGCTATTCCTCTGGAAAAAAAATCTGTCCTCAAAGTAATGTTTATTCAGAAGGAGAAGGCTGCTCAGGAATGCAGCTGCGTGGCCGCCCAGCCTGAGCCTCCTTCACTGTCACCACCGGGCTTGTCTGTCCGGAGGAGCCTGGCCCATCAGGACCACACGCAGAGTCTAGGAGGTGACAAAGTGTCCCTCTGTGACCAGACTCAAGTCCTCTGAGCCCCCTCTGACGCCCTGGAGAAACCTGAGCAAACCCAGTCCAAGGCCAACACCCAGGTGGCACCTCCGGCACTAAGTGAGTGCTTGCTGGGAAACCAGGGCTGGCCAGAGTGCCTCCTGTCTGTTCCAGAGCCCAGGGTCTGGGCTTCACAGGAGGAGCCAGGCTTTAGTAAGAAAAATACCCATTAGCAAAAGCCCCACAGCCTGGCCTAAGGGACCGACTGCCTCCCTCCTCTGTGAGGCTCTCCTCCCCTGCCTCCTGAGCCCCTCTCCCCCCCCCTCCCTGCCTCTCTTCCCTTCAGACACCTGGTCACCTCTAAGCAAAACCACGTGGCGTTCAGGTCATGCTGGACTCTCTCTTTTGTCTGTTTCTATGAATTTTGACTAAAGGTAGCCATCACCACAGTTAAATTGTGGAACAAATGCAGCATTTTACATCACCTATACTCCAATAAGAGGCCCATTTGGCTCCGATGGTAAAGAATTTGCCTGCAATGCAGGATACCAGGGATTCAATCCCTGGGTGGGGAAGATCCCCTGGAGAAGGGAATGGCAACCCACTCCAGTATTCTTGCCTGGAGAATCCCATGGACAGAGATATAGTCCATGGGGTTGCAAAAGTTGGACGTGACTGAGCAACTAACACTTTCACTTTCACACTCTGGAAAAAAAAAAAAGAAACCACAGTGCGACAAAAAAAGAAAATCCTAACTTCTTCACTTATGAGCTCTGTGACTTGGACAAACTTTAGTTTTATGGATTAAGCCTTTCATTTTATTTACTTAGTGAGAAAAAAAAATTGCTTGTATAAACCTGCCAGAATCCTCTGTCCATGGAATTTTCCAGGCAAGAATACTGGAGTGGGTTGCCATGCCCTCCTCCAGGGGATCTTCCTGACCTAGGAATTGAACCCATATCTCTTGCATCGCCTGCATTGGCAGGTGGATTCTTTACCACTAGAACCACCTGGAGGGTCCCAGAAAAGATTATATTTATCTTTTTTTTTTGGTATTAACTTGGTAGGTTGTTATTTTAAAGGAGAGGTCACAGAAATGAGACAGTGCGATTCCTATAAAATACAGGTTAGTTTGAAGGTGCCTCCCAGCTCTTTAGGGGTGAATACTGACAATGCTCATATTCAGACAGGCTAGAAATGAAGCTTTGAAAGCCACAATTGCCACTGGGATCCACCCTAGTCTAAGAAAACAATTCTGAGATCTCTTTTGCTGAAAAGAAAGAGTTCTTTGTGTTTCAGCCATTCAAGGCGGCTCAACCCATATTACGACACCATAGTATAGTCATAGCTTCCAGAAGTTTCCAGGGAAGAACAAAGCTGGAATCTGAGATTAGAGAACTCCATAGAGCCTGGAGAAGATGGTTCATATTAAATATGCCTGACAGTGTTAACTTAAATAAAAATGAGGACGTAGCTGGTGAAAATATTTCAAGTTTCCTTTCAGAAGCATGTGCTGGAAGAAGATGAGAGAGAGATTTTAGAGTGTTTCTTTCTTTCTCCTCTGATTCAGGGTCAGAAATCTAGCAAGGTATTTTCAAACCATGGTCAAAACAAAGACAGTTCCGATGTGGTTAACATGCATGGTTAACATGCTTTTTAAAAATGTATGTTTGGATGGCTACATTTTGGAGATATTTTTAATAATTTTAACATCTAATAATCATCTGCATTAAGATATTTAAAAAGTATGATCATATCCAAGCTGGTGCACCTTTATATACTGCAGTCTTTTAAAAATTAATTTGTAAACTAATTTATCAGTCATGAAAACAGTGTTAAGCTGATCATTTATTAGCATGCAGCCTCATCTTTGTGCCATAAACAAGTAAGAAGGATGCTTATGCATATATTTTTTCCTTTTAGCAGATCAAATTCTGTTCAGTAATACTGCTAAACCCTGATTTGTACACCTTTAGGTGACTCAGTGGTAAAGAATCTGCCTGCTAAGCAGGAGACGTGGGTTCAGTTCCTGCATCAGGAAGATCTTATGAAGAAGAAAGTGGCAATCCACTTGCCTGGGAAATCCCATGGACAGAGGAACCTGGTGGGCTAGTCCATGAAGTCACAAAGAGTCAGACAGGACTAAGCACACACACACACAAATTATATTTGGAAAGATAAACTGTGTTCCTTAAAAATGTCTCTCTGATATTTTCTTTCAATTAACAGATTTAAAGGGGAATAAAAAGAAATGTGATAGCTGAGAAATATAAAAGAGTCTATTTATTAACAGCTAGTTTATAGATCGAGTTGAAATAATGAGCTGAAGAAACTCCTGGCAGACGCATAGGACTTGTTTACGTTCTGATTGCAGTTTAATAATTTGCTGATTGCATTATAACCACAGCAATATTGCATTTTAATCACATGCATACATTTAGTTATCAAAATTAATGCCTTTAAATCACAATTTGATTTCTGCTAATACATAACCAGTTCTTTCTCTGTCCCTGCTCCAATAAGGGTCATAATCAGTAAGCATGGTTTGGAATCAATTCTTTTGGTAAACTCCCTAGCCACCGCCTGATTCTAGCCTACTAAAGGCATTATCTTTCACACAAATGTGGAAAAATGAATAACGCTTCATAGAATAATGTATAATAAACTGGGAGCATGCCTCATCTAGCACAAACCTGCAATGTTCCTTGTGTGACTAAAAGCCACAATTACTCTGGCTGAGCACTGTCGTCTCTTTAGACGCTGGACACCGTCTACCTGGTGCTGAAGCTGTGAAGCCTCCAAGGACCAGCGGCTGGGACGAGCTGTTGCAGGAAGGGACCCAGGCCACTTCACCAGCCCCACTCAGTTCTGTAAGCACCGTGGGGAGTTTACCACATTCCCCTCCCCACGAGGCAAGCATTGACTCATTTCTGTTTCTTTTTTTCTTTTGTCAGTGCCGGCTTGTGGGATCTTAGTTGCCTGACCAGGGATTGAACCCGTATCCCCTACAGTAGAAGCAAGAAGTCTTAGCCACTGGACCTCCAGGAAAGTCCTGAGGTTTTACTCAGTTTTGGTGGAAAAGATAAGAAAGCAAAAATGTCTCATCATCCACTGCCCAGAAAATCTCTGTGCCATTTTATTTATTTCTGCAAACTTTAAACTTTTTATTTAGTATTGGAATATAGCCGATTAACAATGTTGTGGTAGTTTCAGGTGTACATCAAAGGGACTCAGCCATATATATACATGTATCCATTTTCCCCCAAATTCCCCTCCTATCCAGACTGCCACATGACACTGATTGGAGTTCTATATGAAATATAGTAGGTCATTGTAAGTTATGCATTTTAAATACAGCAGTGTGTACATGTCCATCCCAAACTCCCTAACTATCCCTTCCCCTACCACTTGCCAGCAACCATAAGTTCATTTTCTAGGTCTGTGAGTCTGTTTCTGTTTACTAAATAAGTTCATTTGTATCATTTCTTCTTAGATTCTGCATGTAAGGGATGTCATATGATGTTTCTTCTCTGTCTGACTTATTTCACTCAGTATGATAAAATAAAATGAAAGTGATACACCTGTGGTAGAAAACTCAAACAATGCAGAGGGGTTTGTAGTGAAAAATCATTACTTTCTATTCATTTCCACCTCATTCTCTTCCTAGAAAGACCCTTCTAGAGGAGTTTTCTAAAATAGAAAAATATTATGTTATTTCTTTAGACCTGAGATGTGTTTTTTTATGAGAGGCCTGTTCTACTTGAACTATATCACTTAACCATAACAGCTTCAGGCAGTAGCATCTCATTTTTACAGATGAAGAAACAGATTGGATGGCTGAACTTACCCAAAGTTATACGGCTGGGAAGCGGTTACCAGGCTTTGTGCCCAAACCCCACAAGTCCAGTTATTTTGCACTAGATGGGTCAGGGGGCCATCAGAAACGGGAAACCACACCAGTTATTTTAATGGAAAGAATTTATGTAACAGCATTCACTAGTATTTAAAACCAGAAACCTCAAAAAGGTAGACACTTCTTCCTGTCTCCTGGACTATGAAAGTAATGGTTGGAGCCCTGGGCACTATATTGGACTTTGAGGTAATCTTGAAGATAGAACCATGGGACTCAGAACTTGAGAGTGAAAAAGCAGAAAATCCCAAATGACTGTAGAGTTTATGTGTGATAGAAACAGATGTTTATCTTGTTTAAGTCACTGTCATTTGGAGTTTCCTTTATATGTAACTCAGCATAATCCTATTTATGGATACAGGATTCCATGAATATTTAATACATTGCCTCAGATCATTCAGTTTGTTAGGAGCATAGCTAGGATTCAAATCTAAGATGCACTCTTCTTCTGTAGCTCATAAAATATGAATAATAACACACAATATATTTATATCAATTCATGTCAGTTCATTAACTTAGCTTTCTTTCAACAACTCCATTGGCATAATTTATGGTACTTAAATGAAGTAGCAGAAAAAGACTAAATATTAGGATCAAAGCAGGATAAGACAGTTTTTTTTCCTTTAAAGTTTAAACCATCTATTATCTAGATCACTGATTTCTTTTTTTTTTTTATGTTTTTAACCGGGATGTGTTTTCATCTCAGCAGTCAGCTTCATCCTTACCAAGCTTCCAGTGCCTGAGCTTATGAAAGAACACAGCCAGGTGGCGCTAAGTGTAAAGAACGTGCCTGTCAAAGCAAGAGATGTAAGAGACGCAGGTTCAATCCCTGGGTCAGGAAGATCCCCTGGAGAGGACAACGGCAACCCACTCCAGTATTCTTGCCTGGAGAATCCCATGGACATAAGAGCATGGCAGGCTACAGTCCATGGGGTCACAAAGAGTTGGACATGACTAACTTAGCATGCAAGCACATGGAAAGGTGCAGTAATTCTGAGCACTATAGCTACTGTTGCAAGTAACGCTGGGGGCGCTCTGTGACCTCTGGGTCAGGCGCTGCTCTCCTGCAGGACAGGCTGCTGCATGTGTGGTCATGAGGCGAGGGCTCAGAGAAGAAAACCCACTGAGAGGCAGAAAGCTCGCTCAGTCCTTTTCTCGGAATTCATCTGATTTCCATGTACTTTAGAGTCCTAGGCAGGATAGATTTTTGCTGATTAGCCTTTATTTTATATTTTAAGTAGAAGAGTCTAAATCAATCACCTGAAAAGACCACATGTTAGAAAATGTAAATCTAAGCCAAAATGACAAAAAAAAAAATTGATTTCAACCTTCCTAGGTACATTCTTACCTTTTTCATTTATATACTCACTTTTGATGATGTCAATAATTTGATATAGTAAATTAGTATAATTAACATAATTATAACATAATATAAATTAAACTGTATTTTGTTTGACATTTAAACATATACTGGTGAGTTAGGCAATGATTAAAAATTATGCCACTAGGGCTTTGATTTAATTAGTGTTCTTGGACTTGAAAGGTACAGTTGCTAGGTAATAAAAACACTGAACTGAGAACATTTAGTCACTTCAAAAACAAAGACCCTTTCTTTAGTCCCATATGATATTTTTAAGTCTCTAAAAGGAGAGGGGTTCAGAAAGGGCAAATGGGGTGGGAAATTTGACTTTCTTTATGGCCGTGCCACGATGCACGTGAGGTCTTAGTTCCCACACTAGGGACTGAACCCCTGGCCCCTGCATTGGAAACTCAGACTCTTAACTACTGGACTGCCAGGAAGTCCCTGGGTGGGGAATTTTAAATGTTCATGATTCAGTCTTAGTTTCAGGCTACTTTAACCTGGTGAGAAACACTCGGGCTGGCTGTGGAGGTGTCCGAAGATGACGCAAAAAGAGATGAGTGGAGAGGAGATCGTGGGAAGGCACGGGAGGATGGATGTGGCTGGAAGGATGTGCCTGTACCAGTCCAACAGCCCTGGGACTTATGTCAGCATCAGAGAACCTAACAGCCCGGGAGAGGGATAGCAGCTTCCTTTGGGCTTGGTGACCAAAACGGTAGACCATCCAGCCTGGGGCACTTCCGAGAATAAGGGGAGTCTCTAAGTTTAAAAAATTGAACTCCTAATGGCTCTATTATGGTGTCAGACTTGTAAAATAACTACATTAAAAATTATGTTAAAATGTACATTTTCTAAAAAATAAAAATAGCATATATTTGCATATATTAAAGAAAAAAAACTTAAGCTACTTTATACTGATTATCTGATCATTAAAATGACAAGAGCAGGATCATTATTCTTGGTATATATTCAAACACTTCAATTTCTTAGATGTATCTTTTTTTCTAAATACCATGGCACTGGTACTTCTCTGAAGCATGTTTTACAATTTTCTTATTTTATGAAGTTTTTAAAATGAAAATTGCCTGCAGACGTGGGCACAAGGGAAAGGACTCTGAGTCACTTGTACCTGGAGGGAAGGGAGGAGATGGCAGAAGGGCCAGTGGCCATTGCTCAGGGCCCAGGTCAAAGGGTGGACTGAGTTTCATTTTCATCTCCTTCATAAATAACTTAACTTGGCCTCATTTAGAAACTCATGGGCTTCCCAGGTGGCTGAGTGGTAAATAACTTGCCTGTGGGCTTCCCTGGTGGCTCAGTGTCTGCCTGGAATGCGGGAGACTGGGGTTCGATCCCTGGGTCGGGAAGATCCCCTGGAGAAGGAAATGGCAACCCACTCCAGTACTCTTGCCTGGAGAATCCCATGGAGGGAGGAGCCTGGTAGGCTACAGTCCGTGAGGTCGCAAAGGGTCGGACACGACTGAGTGACTTCATTTCACTTCTACCAATGCAAGAGATGTAAGAGATATGAGTTTCATCCCTGGGTCAGGAGGGCATGGCAACCCATTCCAGTACACTAGCCTGGAGAATCCCATGCAGGCTACAGTCCATACGGTAGCAAAGAGTCGGACATGGCCAGAGCAACTCAGCACACACAGAAACTCATTTCTGCAAACAGTTCCAGGAATGACCTGAGATCGCTTTGACTCTACCTTTGTGGCCACATCTGCCCTCTTTCCTCTGAGCATCAACTCTGCACTTGGGCAGCCCCTGGCCGGACCCACCTGCTTCACAGGAAGTAAGTCGATTTCCTGATCCCTCTGTGGGGTGTGGTCCCCTCTTTAGACTGTCCCCAGCCTGGGTGCCACGCTTGGTCAGGAATGCGGCTGTCCCTGGTTGTCCCCACGGATACGATCCTCAGAGGGTCTGAGTGTCTGGTCACTTTGGGGCCCAGGTGAGGTCTTCTAGAGGATGAGGGTGGTGCCCATAAGCCCCAGGCTCTCTCCACTGCTTTCAGCATCTGCCAAGTGTGACAGTGGGGCTGGGCCGTGTTCAGCGCAGATTATGGTTTCTAGTATTAACTCACCCAACACCACACGATGAACAAGAGACCAAAAGACGCCTGCAAAGACTTCGTGGCCCAAAGACAATGGCACCAAAATAAACACGAGCTAGAAGTAAGAAAGGGTGGCGCTGTCCCTCCGATCCTAAAACAGGCAAAAAAAAAAAAAAGTCAGATCTGGCCATAAACCATACAAAATTGAGATTATCAATAAGAGAACTTTGAAAAGTATATTTATAATTGTGACAATAAGCCTCAGTCCAATATCTTTTGAGGCCCCAACAATAATGTAGAACCATCCCAGAGAGTAGAACATGTACCAGTCAGGCACCCAGAACATGAAGACACATGTCCACATCTTTGTAGACAGTGTCTCTTGTTGGTTGTTAGAAAAAGAAAGTTCCCATGGGAAACAAAAAGAAAGTTCCCATGGGAAACAAAAAGAAAAGAGCAAGTACAAATTTGAGCAAAATAAATGATAATCTTCAATGTTGGGTTTTCTAGAAAAACACTGAGATTCTTTCTGAACAGAAGTTTGCCCATCATAATGACTAGGTCACCCCCTCCTCCCTCCAGAGGTTTGGGAGCCCTTTGCTCTTGCAGTTTTGGGAACTGCTATAGCCTGTGAGACCCCCACACTGTGGGCTTATGAAAAATGCAGCGTTAAGATTACCTAACTTCTTGCTGGGAAATAATCCCTTTCTTCTTGGACAGATGACTGTCCAAGAAGTTCTGGACAGATGACTGTCGATTTTATATGTGATGCCTGCTGTGGCCTTCATCTTCAACAGTACTTAATTTAAACTTAAAAGAAATTATTGAGTTAGATGAACAAGTGATTAGAAGCTGTTTTGCGAGTTTTTGTTTTTAATGACAAAAGGCAAAAATCTCATGATGTTTGGGAGCCACTGAAACCCCTCAGGACACAATAGGGACACACAGGCTGAGGAGGCTGAGTGACTGCTGCTGGCAGCCAGGAAGGGAACAGCGTGGGGAACAGCGGACGTCTCAGTAGGGGTGCTGGAAGAAAGGACTGTGCGACTTGGGCTTGTCTTAGATCATTTGGGAGGAAGGTTTCTGCTAAGGCATGAGGCGATTGGATAGCAGGGGCGACTCTGTAACTGCATATCCTAGGAAATGAGGTCTTGCTTCTGGGGCAAAGCTAGGGCCGGGGTCTGTGCAGAAGCCGCATTACCTATCCTGGCCAGCAGAGGGAGATGTTTGGTCATTTGTGCTTGCACGGCACATGTTCTAAGTGAACAGTGATTTTGCTTTTGCCTTCTTGGGTCATGGCCTCACAATGGCTTGTCCGATATTGGTGACTGTCCTGTGAATGGTGGGAGATCCACAGGAGGGCACCAGCCTCTCTGTGAGTGCCAAGCATTGGTTATCACTGTTGTGATAGTAATTGTGTCCTTACTATGAAGGATTTTGTACTTTAAAAAAGTTATTTGTTTATTTATGACTGCTGGGTTTTCATTGCTGCAAGGGCTTTTCTATAGCTGTGGTACACACGCTTCTCATTACAGTCGCTTCTCTTGTTGCAGAGCATAGGCTTGAGAGAACAGGCTTCGTAGTTGTGGCAAACGCGCTTGTTGCTCTGTGTTATGTAGGATCTCCCTGGACCAGGGATCAAACCCGTGTCTCCTGCATTGGCAGGCAGATTCTTTACCACTGAGCCACCAGGGAAGCCCCAGGATGTTGTACTTGTTAATGGATATTTTTTTCTGTCAGCATGGAAAATGTATTCTTTATTTAAAGAGTCGACTGTAACATACATGCTTATACTATGTAAATATATAGTTATATGTAGAAATGCAGACCTCGGAGCTTATGTATCTATATGTTGCACTTTGGCAACATGGAAACACCAGTCTGCTTCCTGCCAAATGGCTACATTCAGTTCCTGGTCCTCAGTACTTTGAGATGATGAATGTTGATACAGTAGATTAGAACTAGCACACTGGTTTTCCTGGTCCCGTGTCCCTGATGGTCCAGGAATGGAAGGCTTTACCACCACCTGTTTCCTCAGGCTCCTGAGACAGACAGACTTCTCAGCGTCCCTCTGTCCATGCTGAGTCCTGGCCTTGCAGTGTCTCCTCACTCTGTCCCTGTTCTCACTTGCCTTTCCCCTTCCACATGGCCGGGAATATCGTTTTCATAAAGCACAGCTCTGATCATGATGCTGCTTGGAAAGCAAGGAAGCACGCAGGGGACACGACATCAGTCCTGATGCCCTCATGACCTTGAAGACTGTCCCTGGCTGGTCGACAACATCATCTCGCGTCTGGGCTAACTTTTTAGCCCAGTGTGAAATGTCTTTTCTTCCTTTCTCCGCTTGGCACAATGTGGCATTTCCTCCCAGCGCTGAGTGCTTGCCACCTCTCCAAGGAGAAGCGAGTCGCTGGCTCTTCTCGGACCCTCATCACGTGTGTGTGAAGCCTGTGCCCTGCTTGGGTGCCTGGCCCTTCTCAAGATCCTGGTGTGACCAACGAAGGACAGGCATGGGGCAGAGGGTTGATGCCAGCGCCGCAGCTCGCAGACTCCTCGCACGCCCTCCTTCCACGGCTCCGAGCGCATCTCCCCAGGGGCTGCTGTAGCTGCAAGAGCCCATCAGCAGGTGCATCGCTCCCCACCCTCAAGGCCAGACCACAGCCTCTTAAAGAACACTTGTCCCAGCAGGCCCAGCACAGGCGCTGGAGTATCACGAACTCTCAATATTTATAGAACATATGAAACAATACGTGAGCAGAGATTAAACAGAGGCATCGACAGAGATTACAATGAAAATACTTATGATACATTCTATTAGTACAAAGTCTTAAACTCTAGCGGGCTGTGAAGTACGGCTAAAGCGGTGGCCAAGGCTTGTCTTGACATTTTCATAACAACATATTGTGGATTTGACTTCTGATTAGGAAGGCAAACCAAAAAAGCAAATTCTGTTTCCTTGATTAACTTGTACAGGATAATTTCCAGGATGCAACAACTGGCTTCCATCCTTGAAATTCAGAATTTATAACTCATAGGTCCTCAGTCATTGGAGATTTGGTTAAATACAAAATCAAACCTAATTCAGACCATTAATTACAGAGCTCCTGATGTTCTATTCATCTCTGATAGCTGTATTCTCCTGAAGAAAACCGCAACAATTATAAAAGAGTTATTCGTATTGGCTTGGAAATTCCAAGTTCTTTGGAATTTTACCCAACTCCACAGTTATTAAACCCTATTTTTTCCCCGTGTGTTAAGAACAAGGTGCGTTGGGTATTTGCATGGGTTCGCTTGGTTTACCTTGAATTCGGCATTGTCGCAGATAGGCAGATCCGTGAACCAGGAGGAGAGAGCACACGTTGCTGTTCCCGCCCAGCGTCTGTTTCTTCTCAGGTCATGACTCCCCCACCCTAATCCCCACTCTGCCTTGGTCTCACCAGGACTGTACGTCAGCGTTTCCCCATCCTGTGCCATCAGCAGTGACTTGCTGGGCCAACGAGATGCTCTCTCTGCATCCCAGACTCTGCTCCCAGCTGTCCAGGTATCTAAGCATCCCTGGCCAGGTCTCCAGAGTTGTCTGAAGCCCAGGCCTTCAGCTTCTCTTCCATCCTGGGAACAAACTGAGGGCTTGGCAGGAAGTCCCTTTTTTCCTTGTTATGCAGAGTGGGTTCCTGTTGCTCGTAATCAGAGAATCCTAGCTAACACATTTAAGGAAATCTCAGCATTATCTTAACCGATGTCAAGTGACCATCCTCCACCCACCATTTCAAGATGGATCTCTAACTATAGATAGGTCCTCTGTCACTGGGGGTGATCTGCCACCTCCCCTTTACACCACCCAGCCTGACTTTCGCATCTGTAAAATGATGATGGTTAAACATCTCATAAAGTTGAAACTATTTCCATTTTCTAACCCAACAATGTCACTCTTGGGAATCTAGCCTTCAGAAAGAAAATCAGCATGAATTAAGGAGCTATATTAAAGGTATTTCCTGTAAGAGTGTTTGCAGGAAACAACTGGAAACAGAAGGAATGCCTTACTGGACTGCGTATGAAATACTCACACCGAAGCAACACATGCAGCTCTGAAAAGAAAGAATGAAGGTGCGTCGGAGTAAGTTGGAGGGATTTCTACAACATGAAAAAAGTGTTTGACGTGATCTTTTTGTTAGAACAAATAAAAATAAACGAAAAACTCAAAAAAATAAAATTGATGAAGTATTTTCTTGAGCAAAGAAAAAGCAAAACAACAAAAACAAGCAACGAGATACCCGTTTTTCACAGACTTGCTGTAACAGCAAGGTTTTGTTTTTTGTTTTTTAATACAAACAAAACTGTTTTTCAAACCACAAAGGCCTAAGACTTTTATTTATCTTTTTCTTTTAACAAACATTTCTTAAAAAACAAACTGTTCCTACAGAAAAATCTGCCTTGGGGATAGTTTAGTATTCATAGCGCATGTTTCAAAGAAATAACCAACTGTTTCCTAAACTGTGCATCTGGGTATCGGAGCACTGACTAGGGGCTTAGCTTGTAGACTTCGGGTCTTTCTGGTCTTCCGATATGGACGAAATTGGACTGCAAATCCACATGATCGTGGCTGCCTGGCACTCATGTCACAAATGAGTTGTATCTTTATTTCTGAGTGAAGGGAAGGAACTTATGAATCTGGTCTTCAACTCAAGTGAAATATCACAGTTTAACATGATTCACATGGAGATGTTTGTTACGTAGTCTCTTTTAAATCATTGTCAGGACTTGGGTGATTAATCATTTTTCCTTTTTTTGTTTTATAGAACATTTTGCATTGTTCTGTTCTTCAAGCTAATGGAGGAAAAACACCCTGCTGGACATGAGCCACGTTGGACCCACACTCACTGGGCTTGGCAAAGGGTGAAGAAATCAGGAGAATGGAGAGAAATTCTACAGGTGGATGGCAACGTGCCACTTCAGCTCCGCCTGGTGCCTGGCAATCCCTCCAGCTGGGACATGGGGACCCCTCTCTAGAGAAACCCAGCAGCTTCAGGGAAATGTCAAGACCAGGGAGGGACCAGAGGCCTCAGCTCCCGGCTGATTCCACTTTAAGGCCTGTCCATTGAGAAGGGGTTCCAAGAGATTTGTTAGTGTCTCTTGATCTGTTTTTCCTTTTAGTTGCTTTAATACGGGCATCACCTACTTTATTTTTTATTTTTGGCCACATCGAAGGGTATGTAAGATCTCAGTTCCCTCATCAGGGGTCGAACCCACGCCCCTTACATTGTAAGCTTACAGTCCTAACCAATGGACCACCAGAGAAGTCTGTGTGTTTCATTCTCAATTATGAATTAACAGCCAACAACCACCAGTAGGGTTTCCTGGGACACTCAGCAGGTAAAGAATCTGTCTGCAATACAGGAGATACGGGTTCAGTGCCTGGGTTGGGAATATCCCCTGGAGAAGAAAACAGCAACCCATTCCAATATTCTTGCCTGGAGAATCCCACAGACAGAGGAGCCTGGTGGGCTAAGTCCATGGAATTGCAGAGATGGACTAAATAGCAAATAGCCAGAAGTAAAGTCATACACTCAATGATTAAAAAGTAAAAGGAGGAAAATAAGAAAATAATAAAGAAATTTAGTAGGAAAATGATAATAAAGACATTAGCCTAAAACAGTAAAACTATACTTAAAATCCTTAGAGAAATAAGAGATGATATTTTATTCAAGAAAATTATACCACATGGTATAAAGAGGGAACAAGAGCTTTGTACAACAGAATATGTGAGAAATGAAACTAAAAACTCAGTTGGAAATTTGGAAGATAGAGTAGAGAAAACCTACCAGAAGAAATGAAAATATAACAGTAAAAAACAAAAAATGGGAGAGAAAAAATAAGAAAGTAAGAAAAATAATGCTTGAGTGGCAATGTCTTCTAAAGAATTTCATTAGAAGAGAAAGAGTGGGAGTGAGAAAAAGACACTTTTAAAATGCAACGTTTTTTGTTTTTTTTCAAAGTTGAAGAACATTAGCTTCTGGTTTAAATGCCTCTCCTCCCACTAACCTGATTCCTCAAGACACTGAGCAATAAAGCGAAGAGTCTAAATATACTGCAAGATTAAAGCAGGCGCTGGCAGCAAGCACATAGGATCAGAATGCTCTGATACCAGAATTGAGAAAGACAGTGGAGACAGAACTCCTAAACATCAAAGGAGATCAGTCTCTCTGCCCCAGCGAGGACAGAGGAAATGAACCGCAGAAATGGGTCTCAGGACTCCAAGGAGCTCCAGTTTTCTATGTTTCAGTGCTGGAAGAATCCAAAGAGAGGCAAAGTGGAGAGAAAAGAAGTGACTTATTTGAGTAGGACACTTGTGCGGCCCACAGGCAGATGGGTGGAGAGGGTGCTGCCCCGAGAATTTGGTGGGCTACAGTCTTATAATCAAAGGGAAGTGGGGAAGGGGGAGAAGCCTGCCTTTTTCCTCCTTCCTGAGTAGATGTCATGCTCCTCTCATCAGCTCCTCCTCCACGCTGGGTGGGGGTGTTTTCTTGTCCCGACATGGTCACGTCAGGACTGTCACACCATGGTGGAAATGAACAAAAAGGCGGTCACATATGCTAAAAGTGGTAAATCACTCAGAAAGGAAAAAAAGCTCAAATTTTTTGGTTGTTGTTGTGGTGGTGGTGCTTGGCATATGGGATCTTAATTCCCCCAAAAGGGATCGAAACTGTGAGCCCTCTGGTGGAAGCAGAGTCTTAATGCTGGACCACCAGGGAGGCCCCAAAGCTCAAATCTTGGCGGTTCACTAGAGCGTGTTTAGGGAGTCCACCTGGCGGGGGGTGGCGCAGGTGTTATTTTCTGACTCAGAAATACCAACCATCCAGTTGCAGATGTCCCCAGCATCCGCCTGTCTGTGTGTTTCCCAAGCCCTCCTGTGTCCTGTTCTGGCCTTTGACCTCAGGGTGGGGGCCCAGCTTGGGCACCTGCTCCAGCTGTTGGAGACAGGCGTCACCAGAATCACACCTGGCGTCATCATATCCAAGCTCCCTGACTTCTGGGATGATAGGCTGGCGTCTGTTTGGGGTCCGTGGATCTCTTTGGTCTTGTGAACGATATGTATCTGGCACGGTGACAGATCGTCTGTGATCATGCTGGTGCATTATGTTCCTGCAGTATACACAAGAGATGCAGGTAAGGTCCTGTGAAGATCCCCTAAAGTGAGAAATGGCAGCCCACTCCAGCATTCTTGCCTGGAGAATCCCATGGACAGAGGAGACTGGTGGGCTACGGTCCATGGGGTCGCAAAGAGTCAGACACGGCTGAGCACCCATGCACACATATTTGACCTCACCCATAATGATAGCTCAGTTGGTAAAGAATCTGCCTGCAATGCAGGAGATCCCGGTTCATTTCCTGGGTTGGGAAGATCTGCTGGAGGAAGCATAGGCTACCCACTCTAGTATTCTGCCTGGAGAATTCTGTGGACTGTATAGTTCATAGAGTCAGAAACGACTGAGTAACTTTGACTTTCACTTCACTTTCATAATTATCAAGTCGGATTCAACACAAAGAGTCGTGAGATGCATAGAAATTATTCATGGCTCCTTCAGTCATCCCAGGCTTTTCTTGTCTTTGAGTTCTCACACTTAAATTAGTGTTGGAAACTTTTCATCAAATCATTCCTCAAATATTTGAGGATTAACTATATGCCAGCTCCTACAGGCAGGGGAGAGGTGTTCCCATCCCCCAGCGCTTGCTGTGACAGATACAAGTACAGCTGTGGGATTTTGCAGAACCACCACTGTGGAGCAAAAGGGGTGCAGTGTTTCACCCACCAAGTCACTGATTAATTATCTGAAAAGTTTTCTCACCTCAGACTCAGAGTGTCTGTGTTTTTCCCTTGTTTATGTTGGCTCCTTTGAAGCTTTGTTGGGATGGTTACACAGTAATCCACATTAATTTTGTGCTAAGAAAATTTTCCCTTAAAAGAGTTTATCACAAATGCTGGTAAGAAGATGGTGACTCAAGTCTTGCACTGGGAAGTCAAGACATCTGACTTCCTGGGTTTTTCAGGAGCTGCAGAGTCTCTTAAAATCAAATAGTTGCTTTTCATTAGATATTCTTTTATATTATTGATGTGCTGAAATGTGTCCCTTTTATTTTAAGCAGTAGAATAGATATATCCACAGTCTTTAAGAACTACATGGTCAGGGCTGTGGGTTCTGGAAACACTGTGTTTTTCAGATTGTAACAGCAGTGGACAGCAAATTGTCCTTGCCTCTGAGGTGAGCAAACAGTATTCAACTACTTAATCCTATTATCAAAGTGAGTTAACAGGATTCAGTTTAAATAGCACCAGTTCATTGTTGGTGCAGACCTGAATAATGAATGCGCAGGTCTTCTCCTATCTCTGGCTCTAAGACAAATACTGCTGGTTTCACATTTCCTAGTGTGATTCTGGGAAACTGATGACCCACGTCCCTATGTTTTTACATGTGAGTGTGCTTATGTGTGCATGTTGTGACTGTGTGGAACCATGTGTGTATGTGTATGCAAGCACGTGTGTGTGCATGTTGTGAGTGTGAGCATGTATATGCAAGCACGTGTGCGTGCATGTTGTGAGTGTGAGCATGTGTATGCAAGCACGTGTGTGTGCATGTTGTGAGTGTGAGCATGTGTGCACAAGCACGTGTGTGTGCATGTTGTGTGAGCATGTGTATGCAAGCACGTGTGTGTGCATGTTGTGAGTGTGAGCCTGTGTATGCAAGCACATGTGTGTGCATTTTGTGAGTGTGAGCCTGTGTATGCATGCACATATGCGTGCATGTGGGAACATGTGTATGTGTGCATATGTCTTGCATGTATGTGAGCATGCGCATGCACACACATGCGTGTGCGTGGGGGACATGGGTGTGTGTGTGCACGTGTGTGTGTGTGTGTGTTGTATGTTAGGGTAGTGTGTGTGCATGTGTATGCATGCATGTGTGTGATGTGTTTGTTTGTTCAGCATTAAATATATCCCTGACATTTGATTGGCTTTCCCTTTCTCATCTCTTTTAAAACAATGCAAGTCCTATTCCAATAGCCAGCTCTTCTTAGCTGATTAGTGTTTAAACTTATCATAATTTTTAGGAAGCAAACTGAAATGCAGCTATCCACCAACTGGTATTGATTCTATGCCAGTATCTTTTTAGCAAACACTTACTTTATTGTTATTGAAAAACAGTATAATATATGAAGACATGTTAGATATGCAATGTTTGACTATATAGAAAAAAATGAGAGAGAATGAAAATTAAGTCAAAATGAAGTGGAGTAATAATAGTTAAAATATAAAAGAGGGATGATCAGTACATTTTATAGGAATTCAGAAGTCACAATCGGAAGTACAACTTACAGAGAAGCAAACACGTGGCCTAGTAACAAATCTGAACTATATTTTTATGTTATCCTGAAGTAGTCATAATTAACTTTGTTCCAAAATTATAAATGAGTCAACATGACTAAAAGGTGTTTTGACATTGAGAGTTCTTTTCTAGAGGAAATAAATTTGCCCAATTTTCGACATACTTAAAATAAAATCAGATTTTAAATGAAGTCAGCAATGACTTGGCAGCAGGTTTTGGAAAAGTTTGATCACGTTGTTTAACTAACAGCAACAAATGAAATATTTTTTATTTTTAAATTAAAAATTAGAGAGTGTATATGAATAAAATGGGAGACCTGTGTTCAATCCCTGGGTCAGAAAGGAGAGTCCATCCCTTCCTCATCCCTTCCACGAGAGTCCATCCCCATGGAGAGGGGAATGGCAACCCACTCTAGTATTCTTGCCTAGAGAATTCCATGGACAGAGGAGCCTGGCAGGCTACAGTCCATGAGTTCACTGTTCATCCTTCAAGCAAGTGGTACCATCCGAGGCTTCCTTGTCTTTGGATGCTGACAGCCTGTGTTGAGGTGGGAACCCAGACTGCCCCCCCATTGCTATCCCTGCTGCGGCTCATCCCCACTTGTCATCTTCACGTACCACCCTTCTCTTCCTGCTGCCACCGCCCTGCCTGGCTCACCATCTCCCACCTGGCTAATCCACACAGCCTCCAGGCTCATTTCCATGCTTAGATCCACCAGCCCCAGGACATTTGCTGCAATGCTAGTGGATGAACAAGCTTCTAAAACTCATCCCAAGCATGCTACTCTTCTGCCTAAAATTCTTCAGTGGCTCTTGACTGGGCAGACTCTAAAACCCTCCACAAAAACACTTGAGAACTGATGTTCTGCCCTGTCTTGCCTCCTCACTAGAGCCAGCGGTCCCTGGGGACCTTCCTGCTGACCTCATGGAGGTCTCTCCGCTTGGGGACCTCAGCCTGTCCCTGGGGGGCTTGCATGACACCCCTGTTCTGTCACTCTACGGAACCTCACCCCAGGTTTTTTTTTCATCCGGTCCTGGAGTAGATTATTGTTTCAATCAGTAGTCTGAATTTCCTGTTAGAGACTAGACATGGAGCCCTGTGGGAATGGACCATCTCTCACTATATTGCATTTGTTTTTGTTTATTAATACACAGTAAATTCTCAACATTTTTAGTAGATTAATAATAAATTTGTGAAAACCTGAGGTCAAAATATTCCCAATATCTTTTCTTCGAGTCATCTTGTTATCAATCATTATTTGAGTCACTGCGTTATTTACACGTCATATTTAAAAAAAAAAAAAATGGAGTCTTCTAACAAGAAATCTACATCATGTCATTACAGTGAAGCTTTAACAGTGGGAATTACATGGCCTGGGATGCGCTGGTGACTGTGATGCCATCTCGACCGTTGGGGAAAAGCACGAACGAAAAGACAAAAAATAAAAATACACAAAGAATTACCTATGGCAGAGTGTTATAGCTTAGCTTTAAAACCTTAAATATCAAAGAATTCTTTTGTAGCTACTGTGCTTTTTCTACCGACCGTATCTGCCTGTCTCCCATCAGATGAGGATGGTGTGAAGATCCTGGTGAGGCGTGTCTCGGCCCCCAGAGTCCACTGGGGTCATATTTAGAACTTGGCCACAGCAGAGACTTGGCACTCACACCCCCAGGCCAGCATTCTGCTTGGTGGAGCCTGCCAGGTGCCTGATTGCGCGAGCTGGGATGGGATCGCTCAGTGTGACAGTCGGGGAGATTTCACAGATCACAAGTGTTTGGAGAGCCTAGTCGCAATCCAGCCATGGACACGAGGCCTGCCATGTTCCCACTAAACGGCGATGGCCTGCCAAGAGGGAGGCCAAGGTCACACGGCGGCACCGCTCCTTTGGATGACCGCCTTGGAGGAAGAGATGCCTCCAGGCGAACTGCGGGTGGGTACCGTTGGAAAAAAAAATTTCCAAACTCTGTTCTTTACCTGATCAGCCGGCAAGCAGAGGGAAATTGGAGTTCAGCATCACTCGGTGGATAATAAGCCTTTAAGTAATGACATTTTTACAGGCCGTCCTCAAAGGAGTCCGATGCCAACTTTGTTGTGAGGCAGATGGTGGGGAAAAAGGTGGATGTGAATCTGATCATTTAGCAGGCAAATTAATTTATGTGACAATAACCAGCCTCCAAATTGGGTTTATTGACTCATTACATTTTCTCCCTATGAAATTTAGTAAAATGCCAAACTCTACATTTTAAAGGAGCTGAAGGTTATTTTCTCATTTTAAAGGGGGCACATTCAACATTTGTTAGGATCTATATTAACAGTATTCCCAGAGCTTCAAGTGAGCTGGTGATTTTTCTGTAGTTTCTTGATAGTATCTATGTAATAAAATTATAGTCCCCTCAGCAATCCTTAATTAATCTTAGAAACAATCAATTATTTAATTGCTGGATCACTTTATTTAGGAGCCCAGGTTATTTTTTCAAATTAATTCTCCTTTTTAAAAACTTTTTATTTTACAATGGAGTATAGCCAATTAACAATGCTGTGATAGTTTCAGGTAGACAGCAAAGGGACTCAGCTATACATATGAATGTATCCATTCTCCCCCAAACTCCCTCCCATTCGGGCTGACACCTGACATTGAGCCGAGTTCTCTGTGCTATACATTAGAACCTTGTTGGTTGTCCCTTCAAAATAAAAGAGCCCAAGTTAATAAAAAAAATACCAGTAAAAACTCAAATTATTTTGATAAGTAAAAAAAAAAAGGAGAAAAAAATGAAAGGAAAGAAGAGTGAGATGAAATGTTAATATCATTTGTCTGCTCCTCGAGTTTGCAAGGTCTGCTTATAATAGAGAGGTTGTCTTATGTGATCTGCTAAAGCCTAAGTTTGAGCAAATTTTCCAGGAGATGGTGAAGGACAGGGAAGCCTGGCATGCTGCAATCCATGGGGCCACAAAGAGTTGGACATGATTTAGCGACTGAGCAACAACAAAAGTCTAAGTAATGAAAAAGAAGGATTTTCTTACTCCGGAAAATCTAGAAGAGAAACAGTCTATGCTTTTGATGAAACCATAGACTGGGCACTGAGTTCTTCTAACCCAGACCTTGACTCGTTGGGCTGGCCCTATAGGACCTTATCAGATACACCTCTCCGAGGCATCTCCTGAAGATGGTGTCTGGGGCCGGTGGCTTTGTTTTGGTGGTAGCTGGGGGCTCCTTGGGCAAATGCTTCAGCACCCCCACCCCAGCCCAGCTGCAGACTCTCGGACTTGCTCTTCCTGAGCTTTGAAAAGCCACATCTTTCCCAGACTTTCTCACTCTAGCTTTTGCTCATCTCCTCAAGTCAAGGAATTTTGCTAGAGGTGTCCGTTTTGTTTGCAAGACAAAAGTAATTTGTGTGGAAACCATGCTTTTAAGTCCCTCTTTTTAAAAAAATCACATAAATACACTTTCGTTGGCACCAGTGTGAGAAATGTGGATGAATCTAGGCTACTGAATGCATGCTCCTGGTCCTCCAGGGCTGATTCTGGGTGGTGTCTTTGTACTTGCCCACAGGGGTCTGTGGGGCTGAGGCTGCCCTGTCTCTTTTCTAAATGTGTAGCCAGTTGCTTCAACACTGTCCACTGCCTCGCATGATTCATGTATGTATGTTCAGTCATGTCCTGCTCTTTGTGACCCCATGGACTGTAGCCCACCAGGCTCCTCTGTCCATGGGATTTTCCAGGCAGGAATACTAGAGTGGGTTGCCATTTCCTTCTCCAGGGGATCTTCCTGACCCAGGGGTAAAACCAGCATCTCCTGAGTCTCCTGCATTGGCAGGTGGTTTCTTTACCACTGAGGCACCCGGATTTTGAGCTCTTAGAATGATGCTAAATCACACAACCTTTTCACAGCTGCATAATATTCCAGGTGTGACTGCATCTGTTTTGTGTATCTAGGCCTCTTGGTTTCCTCCCCGACAGGGAAGACATAGGACACATCTTCCTCTTCTGGACAGAAACTCTAGCTGCACCATTTTTCTTGTGGCAGAGGCAAGGTCTGCCAGCAGACATGGGAAAATAAGCATAATAAAGCACGATTAGGATCAATAATTGCTAATTTGTTTAGAAAGCAGTGTATACAGCAAACTACTTTTATAAAATGCTCTGAAGCTGGTCCACCCAATATGTCCCCTGAAACACACTCCTCTGCTCCCTATGCCCCCAATCCTGGGCCACCTCCTGAGCCAGCGTCTCCCTAGTGGCCCCCTGCCACTGGTCTTTTGCCACTGCCCAGCCTTGAGCAGGACCCCAGACCCTCCTTTCTAGGACCTGGGTCTCAGCACCT
Organism: Nanger dama; assembly: GCA_917880005.1. Lineage (NCBI taxonomy): Eukaryota > Metazoa > Chordata > Mammalia > Artiodactyla > Bovidae > Nanger > Nanger dama. Next base: position 6,060,535 of record CAKJTW010000075.1, read on the forward strand.
TGTGGGCAGAGATCATTAATGGCTGTGTTGGCAGTAGGGTTAGAGTGGGCTCTGCACCCCTGCAGTGGTGCCCACAGCCCTTACAACCCAGCCCCAGCCACAGCCGGGGGATGGATATCCCGACCCCCCTCAACATCCAGTCAGCCATAGGCTCATCCATTGCATGACTGGCCCTCTCCACGTCAGCCCCTCGTGCACAGAAGGAAGTGTCCTGCTGTGTAACTCATGTGGTTCTTCTCGGTTGTGAGACTCAGCCCATCTCAGTATTGATCAAAGAGCAGGGGAGCTCTGTCTGCCATGCCAGTTCTCAGATCAGCTATGTATTTCATCCTCACTTCAACAGTTTAAGATCTTTTGAAGGATTTTGCTTCTGCTTTAAGCATGGGAGTAGGGATGGTTATTGAAATCCCCAAGCCACCAGGACCTGGCTCGCTCACATCCTGGCACTGCTCGCTGTGACTGGCAGGAGGTGCTTTGGCCAACAAGGCCTGTTCTAATCAAATGCTTTCATCTGAGAAGCAATTCACCGTTTCTGAGTGGCAAAGACTCCTTGCCCACAGGATGGACGTACAAAGGAGCAAAGATGAGCTCTTTTGACACTTCTGTCAGGAGGGAAACAGCTTTCTTCCAGAAAGCCTGCATTCAGTGCTCTTTGGAGCCACTGTCCTAGGACTCAGGGTGACTGGACAGTGCTCCTGCCCCAGTGTGGCTTTGAGTCCAGTTGTGGATAAGCCAGCATCACTGCACTGTGTTGGAAGATGACGTGATCACTCTAGAAGCATAAAGACTCTAGAGTTCACAAAGGGGCAAGTGGAGTGGTAACCATGGTGAGGAGACCCTGGATGGAGTTTTCAGAACTCTGATGTTTCCTCCACTATCCTTGCTCCAGCTTCCACAAGGTGGGTACCCTGCTGCCAGGTGGGCCTGCATCATCCAGTTAGATGCCAGTAGTTCTGGCACAGGTGCTCAAGCACCTTCTTTGCTCCAGGACTGTGTGGTTCTGAGCCACAAGCCCCTTCCTGCTGTGTCTGCAGCCCCCATCCTGCCCAGCTGGGTGCTCGAGTATAGATCTTCAGACATCATACATAATACAGGCAAAAGGCCAGCTGAACATGCTCCCAGCAGAGTAAAAATGCTCCACCTGTGATCACTGTGAATCCTGCACACGAACAGATCTCCAGGGAGAAAGGAGAAACCAAAAATACGCCTGCTGGGTTTTACTCCTCTCGACCTCAGCTAGGAAGTCTCCGCCGTGACCCCTGGTGGTGGTGCCTCCATCCACCATGCTTTCTTCAGCACCTTAGAAGTCCAACCAATCGATTCAAGACAACAAACATCTCTCATTGCTTCTCTTCCTGAAGAAACATCAAGAAAGCCTTAGGCCAGGCAGGTTCTATGGCAATAAATCCTCAGACCATGGAAATTAGGTACCCAGGATACAACAGGATTTTCTGAAATACAGTATGCATAAAATTCCATTTTCCCCATTCATGGAAATAAAAACGGCAGAATTACATGTTTTATATGGGATTGTTCCACTTGGATTTGAGGCCTTCTGGAGAAAATGGCCTCTGAGTGAAGGCAGGTGCTGCCTTTGGTCCCCTCCCAGAAGGGACATGGCCTATGCCTGGAGGTGGCCGAGGGGGACAGCGTGGATGCAGGGTTCCAGTCCCTACCTTCCTTCTCAGGGTTGTGGGGATGCTCTGGGGTCATGGGAACGCTCCTGGCTCTCAGAGGCAGGTCTGTCCTTAGCTGAGGCCTTGGCTGCTTCAGAGACACACTGGGCACTTGCCAGGCAGCCTTAGGGAATGAAGGTGAATGTTTTCTTTTCAGCTGAATAGCCAATAATTTGTTCCTCTTTCTGTCAATATTTAGCAGATTCTTTGGTTCTGCTGTGCTAGATAACACTGAACCAGAATGGAAAGTGGGGATAAAAATCACCCCCTTGAATTAAAACACAAGGGCTTCCTCCAGAAAGCAGCCCTTGAGCCCTGTCCTCTAGCCGCCCGTGAGCAACCAGCTTTGCAGACAGGCTGTGCAGCCGTCGGGGCCTGACTCATGTTCCCAGATTATATGTGATGAAGCCCTAACCGCAGTCCCTGAGAACAGAACTGTGGTTGCAGACAGGGTCTTTAAAGAGGCGATAAAGGTGAAAGGAGGTCATTGGGTGGGTTCTCATCAACCTGACTGGTGTCCTTGTAAGAAGAGGAGATGAGGACACAGAAACTCAGACAGGAGCACCCAGAGGGGAGGCCGAGTGAGGCCAGGGGGAAGAAGCCCCACGGCCACCCGCCAGCCATGGGCAGGCTTCCAGCGAAACCAGCCCAGCCTCCAGCCTCAGCTCAGGCCTCCAGCCTCCAAAACTCTGAGGGACGGATTTGTGTTTTTAAGTCAAACAGACTGTGCTGTTCCGTTACTCCCACCCCAGGAAACTAATAGAGTGACTCACACGTTTGATTTTTCATTTTTTTTCTGCGTGAACAGGTAGTGAATCTGATTCAACTTTACAATCTTTCTTTTTCTAGGAAACTAAGGAGAAAATTTAGGTTTACCTCTGAGTCCTCTTCTCCTACCAAGTATTACATTTTGTGAGACACCCAGTGAATCAGTCATAATTCTGGGTCCATTCCAAAGTATAAAAGAAAATATTATGATTCATCCACAGTTCTTTAGAAAATAGACGTGATGTATACATTCCGGTAAATGAGAGAATGAAACAATTTCTTAGTTCCAAAAACAACTTCTAACATACTGAAGCAAAACACACAGAGAAAGTGTTTTCCGAATCAGTCAAATATTTTCCAAGATAAACCAACCCATGTTCATAAATTGGCGTGTAAATACGCTTTGCTCAAACTTCTGCAGTTGTTTCTAATGAGGATGATTTCACAAGAGGTTTTAACAGACACTCAAGTGATTATTTCAGCTTCAGAACAGATTACAATCAGAACTTGTGCTGCAAGCTCAAACTTCCAGTCAGATTGTTGGGAGTGCTGGATCCTGAAATAACTCCCTCTCCACTAAGTGTCAATGGCCAGGTCCCCGGCACCTCTTGATTCAGAAAGCCTAAAAATGACCCAAATGAAATGACTGTTTTCCACATTCCTCTTTTAATGTTACATGAATTCATAAAAAGAACCAGATGTTGTAGTCATTCATTGTCTAAATAATTAATGAATGATGAAAGAAGCCTAAGACATTTTAAAGGTAATTAACAATACCCTAAAAGCTTCTCTTAATACACATTCACCTGTGAATGTCCGAGATCAAGGTTTGGGACAGATTGATTTTAAAGAGATTGGGGTGGGGGGCAAGTTTTTGATTGCATGCTTTTGAACAAGTAAAAATAAAAACATAGAGTAGCCGATAGCAATTATGACAGAAAGACTTCAGCTGGTCTGAGACACAGGCGAGGGAGGAAGGTCATCTGAGCCAAGGATATGACCTGAACTTCGGATTCTAATTTTTGCCCAGGCAGTTTTTTCAGACTTCTTGTCATGTAATTAAAATAAAGGCCAGGGAGCAAATGAAATGAATGTTCAAACATCTAGGAGCAGAATGTGTCTGTGTTGTCTGATTCCTCAGGCTGAATTCAGGGTATATGAGTGTTTATAAAATTATCCTCAAAACTATTGCTATATCTACCTGAAATATGGCATAACAAAAACAAAATGAGAAAAAATGTGTTCTCGGCACTTTAAAATATCCTTGGGTTGCGGATGATGACCAGTGGCCCATCCCTCTGAGTGTAGAGGGTCCTCGTGTCTGGGCAAGCAGGAGGCCTGATGGCCAATCCCCAGGGCCTTAGAAAGGCTGAGAAGGGTTGCATCCTTTGGGACTGGCCGGACCCTGAAGTACCCATGACTTCTCTGTTTATGCCATCATGTAGAAATGCACTTGGGCACTTTCAGGATAGGGAATCTAAAAACTTTTTTGATAATTGGGAATCTCCAATGCTTCAGGAAGCTCTTGTGAGATTTCAGAGGTTCAGAAGAGGGCATCCTTTGATACTGAGATGGGAAAAGCTGTCAGGAAGTGCCCATTGTTGCTGGTTAAGGCAGACCATTCTGTTTAGAATGTTGGAAACAAAAGCGTGTTAAGACTGGAAACCTTTACTCACAGGCGTAGAGGATAGACTGTGGTTGCCACGGAGAAGGGCTGGGGGGATGAAGTGGGAGGGTGGGCTTAGCAGATGTAAATATTTATATGTAGGAAGGATAAACAACAAGGTCTTATGGTAGAGCATGGTGGTGAAGTGGTGGTGAAGTCGCTCAGTCGTGTCCGACTCTTCGCAACCCCATGAACTGTAGCCGACCAGGCTCCTCCGTCCATGGGATTCTCCAGGCAAGAATACTGGAGTGGGTTGCCATTTCCTTCTCCAGGGGATCTTCCCAACCCAGGGATCGAACCCAGGTCTCCCGTGGAGGCAGACGCTTTAACCTCTGAGCCACCAGGGAAGCCCTTATTCAACATCTTGTGATAAACCATAATGGAAAAGCATATATTAAAAGAAAACACAAAACAACAAAAAAAGTTTGCAAAGTTTTATAGAGGTGATTATATTAACGTAAATCATGTAGATGATTAAAGTCAGTCAGTTCAGTTCAGTTCAGTTCAGTTCAGTCATGTCCGACTCTTTGTGACCCCATGAATCGCAGCACGCCAGGTCTCCCTGTCTATCACCAACTCCTGGAGTTCACTCAGGCTCATGTCCATCGAGTCCATGATGCCATCCAGCCATCTCATCCTCTGTCATCCCCCTCTCCTCCTGCACCTAATCCCTCCCAGCATCAGAGTCTTTTCCAATGAGTCAACTCTTTGCATGAGGTGGCCAATGTATTGGAATTTCAGCTTTAGCATCAGTCCTTCCAAAGAACACCCAGGACTGATCTCCTTTAGGATGGACTGGTTGGATCTCCTTGCAGTCCAAGGGACTCTCAAGAGTCTTCTCCAACACCACAGTTCAAAAGCATCATCAATTCTTCGGCGTTCAGCTTTCTTCACAATCCAATTCTCACAACCATACATGACTACTCGAAAAACCATAGCCTTGACTAGACGGACTTTGTTGGCAAAATAATGTCTCTGCTTTGAAATATGCTATCTAGGTTAAAGTAAGTCAAGAGCTGATTAAATCAAAGTAAGCCTTAATCCAATCTAGTAAGAAGAAGAAGAGAACCCTGGGGTGCGCCTGCACAGAGAAAAGGCCTCGCCAGGACTGTCTGCAAGCCCAGAGGGGCCTCAGCGGAAACAAAGTATGTTAGCTGCTTCAGTCGTGTCTGACTCTTTGTGACCCCATGGACTCTAGTCCGCCAGGTTCCTCTGTCCATGGGAGTCTCCAAGCAAGAATACTGGAGTGGGTTGCCATGCCCTCCTCCAGGGCATCTTCCCAACCCAGGGATCGAACCCAGATCTCCTGTGTTGCAGGCAGACTCTTTACCATCTGCAAGCCAAGGAGAGGGGTCTCAGTGGAACCAAACCTGGCCACATTTGAACTCAGGTTCCAACCTCCAGAACTGTGAGAAAATGCATTTGTGTGGTTTTGGCTGCCCAATTTGTGATATTTTGTTATAGCATCTCTAGCTGACTAATACAATAACTGTGGTAATTATCTTTTATCATCAATATTTTTCTCCAAAAGTCTGAGCCAACACTATCCTATCCCCTCCTATTACCACTAAAAAGACCCAAAACAAAATAAGAGAAATCGTGGCATTTCCACCCCCTCCAGGTGGAAGTTCTGAGAGGGACAGCTCCTCTTTCAGATGATTTTCTCTGTCCTTTTGGGTGAACCTCCAAAAGAACCAACACCTGCTAACTCACTTCTCTGCAAATTGGATGGTATTCCTGGCTTTTGGAGGGTTTATAAACCATTCTCTCGCCGCACTGCAAACACAGTTCCTGCAGGGTGAGAAGCAGGAGTGTGAGCTACTTGAAAAGCTTCAACCTCCTTCATCTTTCCTTTTAAAAATATTAATATATTAATATTTGATATATTTGTATTTACTTCAAACTTTTTATTTTGCATTGGGGTATAGCTGGTTGACAATGTCATGGCAGTTTCAGGTGAACAGCAAAGGGACTCAGCCATGCATATACATGTATCCACTGTTGTGTACCAGCCTGGATGGGAGGAGGCTTTGGGGGAGAATGGATACATATTTACGTCTTTCTTTTTAAATCATTCTCTTTTCAAAGATTTTTGTCTAGTATAAAGTGTACCCTTTGCCCTGTGGGACAGCTCCTGAATCATTCAAACTGCTGCTAAATGTTATTTTTTATTCTGTTCAGTTCTAGAAAATAAAGTGTTGCCTTCTGGTTTCATTCTGCCAGATTTCATCCTTTCATTCTGCCCTCTGGTTTCAGATGGGCCTCTTGAGAGATGGAGCAGGGATGGGGTTCTGCCAGGAGGCTTTTTTTTTTTTTTTTAAATTATGTATTTATTTGGTTTTGGCTGTGCTGGGTCTTTGTTGCTGCACCGGCTTTTCTCTAGTTATGGCGAGCGGGAGCTACTCTTCGTGGAGGTGTGAGGACTTCTCATCACAGGGCTTCTCTTCTCTTGCTGTTCCTGCAGCGCGGGCCCTAGGGCACTTGGGCTTCAGTTGTTGTAGGAAGTGGACTCAAGTAGAGGTTCCTAAGCTCTCTAGAACAGACTCAGTAGTTGTGGCACATGGGCTTAGCTGTTCCACGGCATGTGGGATCTTTCTGGATCGGGGATGGAAGCCATGTCTCCTGCACTGGCTGGCAGATTCTTTACCACTGAGCCACCAGGGAAGACCCAGCCAGAAGGCTTTACAAAATTATTTTGGCTGTACTGTGGGGCACATGGGATCTCAGTTCCCCAACCAGGGATGGAACCCATGCCTTCTGCATTGGAAGTGCAGAGTCTTAACCACTAGACCACTGGGGAAGTCCCTTGTTACAAGCCTTCATCCTGTCTGAGGCAGACCTAGACAGTCCTCAAGCTGGGTCTCTGCATCCCTGGCAGTGATCTGGTGTGAGTGGTGTGAGCATCGTCAGATCCCGCTCCTACTGTGGAAAAGAAGGTCAAGAAATGTGTGAACTGGAAACACGCTTCTAAGCGGCATGTTGGGCTCCATCAACACGATGGGCTCCTCCATGACTTACATCTCATAAATGGAATTAACAGTCCAAGCCTGGTCTCGATGCTGAGCAGCACTGTTGTGCCATGTGCTCCAGCATCATAGTTTTGGGAATTTCTGTGTGGTGTGCTGAAAGATTGTTTTAAGGGGAACAGTTAATGGGGAGGTCTCCTGAGAGTGCCTCTGCACTAAAACAATTCGATATTTATAAATGCCTGGGAGGCGGATGGGCTCCTGAAATTGCATCCCCACCTTTGGAAACATTTTTAAAGGGCTTGTTGAATATTAATGTGGTGTACAATGACTTTTGAGCTCTTGCCAAGAGTGCCAGAGTAATATAGGATACACATGTCCCAGGGTGCATGAAAATTGTTTTAATTGACAAAACCCAACCCAAGCTGCTGTTGGTAGATTTGAACTTGAGGGCAGATTCTGCAAAAGGGGTAGAACGTTTGCAAAAGTCTGTAAAGAAGCATTAGAATGCAGCCTGGGACTGAGAGCATGTTGAAGCACATGAGAGCGTAAGTGCAGGGAGAGATAGCATATGATACTCAGAAGCACAAGGTGCTTCGGGACCTGCAGTTTTTGCAGGTGAGTCATAGGTGGCTGTAAGGAGAAGGGAGGCAGGGAGCCCAGATCACCCTACTCAAGGAATCGTCACATCCTCACCTTTTCTCCTGGTCCTGTGCTACTCGCCTTCTCTCTTGTGATTTTTCTATCATTTTATTTTATTTGTTTATTTATTTTTAGTTCCCATTGCTTTGGGGCCCTAAATGGGAAACCTTAAAAACAAAGGGGCTAGCTTTGTGGTCGAAAACCTAAGATGGCGCCTGGCGGAAGACATGGGGGCAGGGTCTATGTTGTCTGTCAAAGTTTCTTGATTGGCTCTCTTGATTTCCATGCATGTAGACAGTGTGTGATCTCCATAGACTCCTGTTATAATGAAGGCACATGACAATTTGACCTTTAACGTGATTGGTGCAACTATGGAAAGTCCCTTCTAAAACCCTCCTGTTTGTCTATATAAGTTGGGAGTTTGCAACAATAAACCAGAACTGCTTCGACGGAACCCCTGTCGCGTCTGATTGTCTCTGGCTCTCCGCAGAGGGGCTGGGTTGGCGGACAGCAAGCTCACCTCTCCTCGGCTTTGCTGAGGGAAGTTCCACTGCCTCCACTCTTTCTGCGGAGCGCCTCCCGCACCGCCCCCGCCCCCCCCCCCCGCCCCGCACATTGCTTCTTTTTTTACTATTTTTTTAAGCTAACAATCAGCTTTCTTTGTCTTCACCTCCTTGAGGACCTTACCTTTCCCCTAAAACACATTTACCCTAAACTAGTGGCTTAGCAGTAAAGAACCCACCCGCCAACTCAGGAGACTTGGGTTCAATCCTTGGGTCGGGAAGATCCCCCAGAGAAGGAAATAGCAACTCACTCTGGTATTCTTGCCTAGAGAATAAGGGCTACAGTCCATTGGGGAGGCAAAGAGTCGGACGTCTTAGTGATTAAACAACAAGAGCCACCTACTGTAAGATATATTAAGTGCCTTTCCTCATGTTTTATCAAATAGCTTTCTCCTTATCTCTACATCATGTCAGCATCCTCTCGTGTAAAATGGGATGCTTTTGTATTAAGATCAAGTACAAAAAATGCAGATTATTATTAGATTGAAAGAAAATGACATAACATTTAAAATATAAGTAAGCTAAGCCTGAACTGAAAACTCTGACCTGGAGCACAGGCATCTTTGTTAATTATCTATTGGGTTATGCAGACAGTGTTTGCACAGGGACAACAGAACGTCAGTTGTCAGTTTTCTCTGAAGTCCTGCCACGTATTGGCTAATTCATGCAATAAGAATTTATTCTGACATTAATTAAAAAGCAACCATCACAAAATGTCTTTCTATTCATGGAATGGAAAATAGTGCATTCTTTGTAGAAATAGGCAAAATTTCAAAAGCTGTCCCTACAACAAATAGATGAATATAAATGTTAGTGTTGGTGCTTGTGGTTTAGTCCCTAAGTCATGTCAGACTCTTGCGACCCCATGGACTGTAGTCCACCAGGCTCCTCTATCTATGGGATTCTCCAGGCAAGAATACTGGAGTAGGTAGCCATTTCCTTCTCCAGGGGAATTTTCCTGACTCAGGGATTGATCTGGGATCTCCTGTATTACAAGCAGATTCTCTATCGATTGAACCACTAGAAAAGCCCCTTAGTGCCAATAATCAAGAACAATTACTTTTAATTAGAAATATTTTGCTCTCATAGAAGTTCTGACAGAACTAAAGAAAAATTGAATAAGATTGTAATAAATATCAGAACATTGCATCTGATGAACAAAAAATGTTATCTATAATGATACAGGGATTATTATTATTTTACAGGAAAAGGAAGTAGACTGCACGGAAGTTACCTCCAAAATCACACAGAGCATCATCAATGAAACCAGGATTTCTCTCCACTCTTCTCAATTCCAAAGGTCATGCTCATGCGAAAAGGAAAAACTATGTTTACAGGCCCTGCATTCTCAGCGTAGTCAAAATAGTCACTTTAACAAATGTTAGATAGGTCAACTCGATGGACATGAGTCTGAGTGAACTCCAGGAGATGGTAATGGACAGGGAGGCCTGACGTGCTATGATTCATGGGGTTGCAAAGACTCGGACATGACTGAGCGACTGAACTGAACTGAACTGAACTGAACTGAACTGAAGAACCTCTTGATGAGGGTGAAAGAGTAGAGTGAAAAAGCTGGTTTGAAACTCAGCATTCAAAAACTAAGAACATGGCATCTGGTCCCATCACTTCATGGCAAATAGATGGGGAATAAGTGGACACAGTGACAGATTTTACTTTCTTTGGCTCCAAAATCGCTGTGAATGATGACTGCAGTCTTGAAATTAAAAGACACAGCAATCCAGGGCAGCGGTGTCAGCAGCACCCTGGGCTCCCACCTAGAGCTGCAGGCTCCTGATGGGACTTTCAGAAGTAGAGGCTGTGCATTGCCTTCTATATGTCCCTGTCCTGTGTGTGTAGCAGACACAAGATGTTGTTCAGCTGCTAAGTCAAGTCTGGGTCTTTGTGACCACATGGGCTGCAGCACGCCAGGCTTCCCTGTCCTTCACTATCTCTCAGAGTTTGCTCGAATGAATGTCCATTGAGTCGGTGATGCCACCAACCATTGCATCTTCTGTCGCCCCCACCCCCCGCCCTCAGTCCTTCCCAGCATCAGGTTCTTTTCTGATGTATCGGCTCCTCACATCAGGTGGCTAAAGTACTGCAGATTCAGCTTCAGCATCAGTCCTTTCAGTGAAAATTCACAGTTGGTTTCTTTTAAGACTGACTGGTTTAATCTCCTTCCACAAGATATTATGCAGTTAACCTGTGAAAAACAAGCATTAATAACTTAGTTGTTTTTCTTTTTTTTCCAGTTGCCATGGGAGAAGCCCATGAACAGTATAAAAAGGCGAAAAGATATGACACTGAAAGATGAACTCCTTAGGTCAGTAGGTGCCCAATATGCTGCTGGAGAAAAGTGAAGAAATAACTCCAGGAAAAATGAAGAGACAGAGTCAAAGTGAAAACAATGCCCAGATGTAGATGTGACTGGTGATGGGAGTAAAGTACAAAGCTGAACAATATTGCATAAGAACCTGGTATGTTGGGTCCATGAATCAAGGTAAATTGGAAGTAGTCAAACAGGAGATGGTAAGAGTGAACATCGACATTTTAGAAATCAGTGAACTGAAATGGAGCAGAATGGGTGAATTTAATTCAGATGACCATTATATCTATTATTGTGGGCAAGAATCCATTAAGAAAAATGGAGCAGCCCACACAGTCAACAGAAGAGTCCAAAATACAGTACTTGGGTGCAGTTTCAAAAATGACAGAATGATCCTCGCTTGTTTCCAAGGCAAACCATTCAATACCAAAGTGATCCAAGTCTATGCCCCAACCATTAATGCCAAAGAAGCTGAAGTTGAACGGTTCTATGATGACCTACAAGACCTTCTAGAACTAACACCAAAAAAAAAAGCCCTTTTCATCATAGGGGACTGGAATGCAAAAGTAGGAAGTCAAGATATACCTGGAGTGACAGGCAAGTTTGTCATTGGAGTATAAAATGAAGCAGTGCAAAGGCTAACAGAGTTTTGCCAAGAGAACGCACTGGTCATAGCAAACACCCTCTTCTAACAACACAAGAGACGACTCTACACATGGACAAAAGTAGATGGTCAATTCTGAAGTCAGATTGATCATATTCGTTGCAGCCTAAGATGGAGAAGCTCTATACAGTCAGACAAAAAAAAAAAAAGACTGGGAGCTGACTGTGACTCAGATCATAAACTTATTGCAAAATTTAGATTTAAATTGAAGAAAATAGGGAAAACCACTAGGTCATTCAGGTAAGACCTAAATAAAATCTCTTATGATTATACACTGGAAGTGACAAATAGATTCAAGGAATAAGATCTGATAGAGTACCTAAAGAACTATGGAAGAAGGTTCATGACATTGTAGAGGAGGTGGTGATCAAGACTGTCCCCAAGCAAAAGAAATGCAAAAAGGCAAAATGGCTGTCTGAGGAGGCCTTACAAATAGCTGTGAAAAGAAGAGAAGTGAAAGGCAAAGGAGGAAAGGAAAGATATAAGCATTTGAATGCAGAGTTACAGAGAATAGCAAGGAGAGATAAGAAAGCCTTCCTCAGTGATCACTGCAAACAAATAGAGGAAAACAATAGAATGGAAAAGACTAGAGATCTCTTCAAGAAAATTAGAGATACCAGGGGAATATTTCATATGAAGATGGGCACAATAAAGAACAGAAATGGTATGGACCTAACAGAAGCAGAAGATATTAAGAAGAGGCAGCAGGAATACACAGAAGAATTATACAAAAAAGATCTTCATGACCCAGATAACCACGATGGTGTGATCACTCTCCATGAACCAGACACCCTGGAACACGAAGTCAGGTGGGCCTTAGAAAGGCATCACTATGAACAAAGCCAGTGGAGGTAGTGGAATTCCAGTGGAGGTATTTCAAACTCAGAAAGATGATGCTGTGAAAGCGCTGCACTCACTATGCCAGCAAATTTGGAAAACTTGGGAGTGGCTACAGGACTGGAAAAGGTCAGTTTTCATTTCAATCCCAAAGAAAGGCAATGCCAAAGAACATTCAAACTATCTCACAATTGCACTCATCTCACATGCTAGGAAAGTAATGCTCAAAATTCTCCAAGCCAGGCTTCAACAATACATGAACCGTAAACTTCCAGATGGTCAAGATGGATTTAGAAAAGGCAGAGGAACCAGAGATCAAATTGCCAACATCCACTGGATCATAGAAAAAGCAAGAGAGTTCCAGAAAAACATCTGCTTCTGCTTTATTGACTATGCCAAAGCCTTTGACTGTGTGGGTCACAACAAACTGTGGAGTATTCTTAAAGAGATGGGAATACCAGACCACCTGACCTGCCTCCTGAGAAATCTGTATGCAGGTCAGGAAGCAACAGTTAGAACTGGACATGGAACAATGGACTGGTTCCAAATCCAGAAAAGAGTATGTTAAGGTGGTATATTGTCACCCTGCTTATTTAACTTACACGCAGAGAGTATAATGCAAAATGCCAGGTTGGATGAAGTATAAGCTGAAATCAAGATTGCTGGGAGAAATATCAATAACCTCAGATATGCAGATGACACCACCATTATGGCAGAAAGCAAAGAGGAACTAAAGAGTCTCTTGATGAAAGTGAAAGAGGAGAGTGAAAAAAGTCTTAAAAGTCAACATTCAAAAAATGAAGATCATGGCATCTGGTTCCATCACTTCATGGCAAAAAGATGGGGAAACAGTGGAAACAGTGACAGACTTTATTTTCTTGGGCTTCAAAATCATTGCAGATGGTGAATGCAGTCATGAAATTTAAAGATGCTTGCTCCTTGGAAGAAAAGCTATGACCAACCTAGACAGCATATTAAAAAGCAGAGACATTACTTTGCGGACAAAGTTCTGTCTAGTCAAAGCTATGGTTTTTCTAGTAGTCCTGTATGGATGTGAGAGCTGAACCATAAAGAAAGCTGAGTACCGAATAATTGTTGCTTTTGTACTGTTGCATTGGAGAAGACTCTTGAGAGTCCCTTGGACTGCAGAGATCCAACTAATCCATCCTAAAAGAAATTAGTCCTGAATATTCATTGGAAGGACTGATGCTAAAGTTGAAACTCCAATACTTTAGCCTCCTGATGTGAAGAACTGACTCACTGGAAAAGACCCTGATGCTGGGCAAGATTGAAGGAAGGAAGAGAAGGGGACACCAGAGGATGCGATGGTTGGATGGCATCACCGACTCCATGGACTTGAGTTTCAGCAAACTCTGGGAGATGGTCATGGACAACTCCTGGTGTGCTGCAGTCCATGGGATCACGAAGAGTCAGACACGACTGAGTGACCGAATTGGACTGACATGGGAAGGTACTGAAATGTTTCATGTTGGGGTTTGGGAGTAACATGATCTGACTTGTGTTCTATAAAGATCATTTTGGCTCCTGAGAGCTGAATGAAATGAAGAGATCTAAAATAGAAACTTGTTAGCAATCTAGACAGGAGAAAAAGTAGTAAACTGGGGATTTGTCTGGGTTCATGGAGGAGTTCACGGTGCCTCTTAGTTTTTAGGTTTAGCAATGAGGTAGAAGGTGCTGATCACAACTGAGGTTGTAAATTCTGTTTAAGGGCTTATATGTAAGAACTGTGCTTGCGATGTGTTGAGTTTGAAACGTCCGTTAGCTAGTTAACAATAGACATCAGGTATCTGATTGAATTTGATGCTGCAGCTTTGGATTACATCAGAGCTGGAAGCATAAATTTGGGAGTCATCAGCAAAAGGTGGTATTTAATGCCTTTGGATTCTGAATGAAACATAACAGGTGTTTGATAACTATAATTATGTGGTGGGTGAGTGTGATGCCATAACAATATGAGGTGGAGGGTGGGGGTGGGGAGAAGGAGGGCAGTGCTCACAATTATCAACGGTAGAAACAGTCCCTTTATGAAATATACACTCTGCACAGCTGAGATGATGGGGCTAATATAAAAGCACAAAATGGAGTAAACAATGTTAGGGATGTTGTGTTTAACTAAAAGGGTGTACCACAATCTCTGATTCTAAAATTACTTATTTCACTCTCTTATGATTTATTGCTAGTGTATAATTTTTTGAATGTTAGTCATAAAACAAAATTTCAGAAAACAGGCAAGATGCATTTATCAACATTCAAGCCAGGAAAATTCATTTTGATGCTGCTTACCTAAGAAGAATGGTTCAAAATATATTGAAGGAAAAAGCTTTAAAATATAAGGGAACCAAAGGATACATAAAATGCTATGGAAAATTAGGCATTTTTAAAGTCATTTCAGAAATATTTGCATTCACTTAGGAGAATAAATTAAAAAAAATTCCCAAAGTCTTTGCCATATGAAATTGAATTTTTTAACTGTAAAAAATTAGCAGCTTGATAATAACATAAAGGGATGATACATTTTTTTCTAATGATGCAAAGTGGACTGAAACCATCACAACCACTGCCAGGAAAAATTTCTACAAACAGATTGTTCTCCTCTTATTAGATTGGTGTTAATAATTATCCAGGCACCAAATGGCAGTTTGGAGAATTGCTGGAAGAAGACTTTCAGACCAATTCTTCTAATTGAGACATTCAGGGACTAAAAATGTGTGGAATTGAATTAAAACACTCGTAAAGCAATTTTTTTCTCTTCTCTGTTACAAATAAGCTCATGGAGTCTGCTAGTGATTCTCATAGCTGGTTGGAGGGACTGGGCAGAGGAGGTGACATTCACCAAGACCAAGGTCACCTGGCCCCAGGGCAGTCAGTGTGGATGGCCCCACTCAGCTTCCATCCTAGAGTGAAAAACTTTATTTTGAGGAGACTTCTTACCACAAACCCAACGAACAAAGTAGCATCTGCAAAGAGGTGATTACAGATTGTTGTTCACAGATTTGCAGGTGAGAAAACCCTGGCCAAAAGCAAAGGTGTCCTCTTCCAGCTCCTTTATCCTTTAATCCACCCATCACAGCAGCTGGTAAATTGTACATCACGAGTATCACAGAGACTCTTGAGAGGTAGACTCTTTTCCTTTCTCAGGGAAGCATTCCTATGTGATGGGAAACTGAGACTGTTATCTATTGTCCTGTAAATTAATACCATCAAGGTTTTCAACATCTTTCCCTGAATTGTTCATTGTGCATATTGCAAAAGTGAAATTTGAATTTTCTGGATATTTTCTTTCATTTTTTTAATTTTAATTTTTACTTTATTTTGCTTTACAATACTCTATTGGTTTTGCCATACATTGACATGAATCAGCCACAAGTGTACATGAGTTCCCAACCCTGAACCTCGCCTCCCACCTCCCACCCCATATCATCTCTCTGGATCATCCCCGTGCATCAGCCCCAAGCATCCTGTATCCTGTATCGAACAGAGACTGACGATTCGTTTCTTACATGATACTATACATGTTTCAATGCCATTCTCCCAAATCATCCCACCCTCTCCGTCTCCCACAGAGTCTAAAAGTCCATTCTATACATCTGTGTCTCTTTTGCTGTCTCGCATACAGGGTTATCATTACCATCTTTCTAAATTCCATATATATGTGTTAGTATACTGTATTGGTGTTTTTCTTTCTGGCTTACTTCACTCTGTATAATAGGCTCCAGTTTCATCCACATTAGAACTGATTCAAATGTATTCTTTTTAACGGTGGAGAAATACTCCATTGTGTATATGGAGTATACACAGCTTTCTTATCCATTCATCTGCTGATGGACATTTAGGTTGTTTCCATGTCCTGGCTATTATAAACAGTGCTGCGATGAACATTGGGGTGCACGTGTCTCTTTCAGTTCTGGTTTCCTCGGTGTGTATGCCCAGCAGTGGAATTGCTGGGTCATAAGGCAGTTCTATTTGCAATTTTTAAAGGAATCTCCACACTGTTCTCCATAGTGGCTGTACTAGTTTGCATTCCCACCAACAGTGTAAGAGGGTTCCCTTTTCTCCACACCCTCTCCAGCATTTATTGCTTGTAGACTTGTGGGTTGCTGCCATTCTGACTGGTGTGTAATGGTACCTCACTGTAGTTTTGATTTGCATTTCTCTGATAATGAGTGATGTTGAGCATCTTTTCATGTGATTGTTAGCCATCCGTATGTCTTCTTTGGAGAAATGTCTATGTAGTTCTTTGGCCCATTTTTTGATTGGGTCGTTTATTTTTCTGGACTTGAGCTGCATAAGTTGCTTGTATATTTTTGAGATTAGTTGTTTGTCAGTTGCTTCATTTGCTATTATTTTCTCCCACTCAGAAGGCTGTCTTTTCACCTTGCTTATAGTTTCTTTTGTTTTGCAGAAGCTTAAGTTTAATTAGATCCCATTTGTTTATTTTTGCTTTTATTTCCAGTATTCTGGGAGGTGGGTCATAGAGGATCCTGCTGTGACTTATGTCAGAGAGTGTTTTGCCTATGTTCTCCTTTAGGAGTTTTATAGTTTCTGGTCTTACGTTTAGATCTTTAATCCATTTTGAGTCTATTTTTGTGTATGGTGTTAGAAAGTGATCTAGTTTCATTCTTTTACAAGTGGTTGACTAGTTTTCCCAGCAACACTTGTTAAAGAGATTGTCTTTAATTCATTGTATATTCTTGCCTCCTTTGTTGAAGATAGGGTGTCCATAGGTGTATTGGATTTATCTCTGTATGGATTTATCTCTGGGCTTTCTATTTTGGTCCATTGATCTATATTTCTGTCTTTGTGCCAGTACCATACTGTCTTGATGACTGTGGCTTTGTAGTAGAGCCTGAAGTCAGGCAGGTTGATTCCTCCAGTTCCATTCTTCTTTCTCAAGATTGCTTTGGCTATTCGAGGTTTTTTGTATTTCCATACAGATTGTGAAATTATTTGTTCTAGCTCTGTGAAAAATACCGCTGGTAGCTTGATAAGGATTGCATTGAATCTGTAGATTGCTTTGGGTAGTATACTCATTTTCACTATATTGATTCTTCTGATCCATGAACATGGTATATTTCTCCATCTATTAGTGTCCTCTTTGATTTATTTCATCAATGTTTTATAATTTTCTATATATAGGTCTTTAGTTTCTTTAGGTAGGTATATTCCTAAGTATTTTATTCTTAGGAAATAAATATACTACTTTTCTCTGTACAAATAATGTCACAAAACCAAGTTTCTTTCTCATGGTATAAATCAGAAGAAATTTACCATTTTAGTTTGTCCATGGGCTTCTCTGATAGCTCAGTTGTTAAAGAATCTGCCTGCAATGTGGGAGACCTGGATTTGATCGCTGGGGTTGGGAAGATCCTTTGGAGAAGGGAAAGGTAACCTACTCCAGTATTCTGGCCTGGAGAATTCCATGGACAGTATAGTTTATCCATATTAGTTAGAAAATGCCCACCTTCTAGGCATTTCAGCACGTATTGCAATTCTTTTCTACTTTGAATTTGAAATTCTAATATAATCTGTTGTTACTAGAATGCCTTCCCTCAGGTTATCTTACAAAAGAGGCTGAAAATCTAGAATGAAGACGTTTTTATCTGTTCTTGCATAAATAGCTCTCATGTAGCTCAGCTCCAGAGAGAAAATGCTATTAATGTGGAATTATTAGATTAAGTGAATTTACTGGTTCCAAAACAATATTCTTGATGGATGCAGAATTTCTTTTGTTTGTTCCAATATGCTATTTAAGGTAAACTCTAACCTTAATTTCATTTTTATATGCCTTCTTCAATATGAACTGTATCTGGACCTGATGACTTCTACTAAGAGAATTATCTTCTATTACTAGTACTGGTGTTAAAAAGAAAAGTGCTTTTGATTTGTGGTGTTGGAGAAGACTCTGGAGAGTCTCTTGGACTGCAAGGAGCTCAAACCAGTCAATCCTAAAGGAAATCAGTCCTGAATATTCACTGGAAGGACTGATGCTGATGCTGAAGCTGAAACTCCAGTACTTTGGACACCTGATATGAAGAGCTAACTCACTGGAAAAGACCCTGATGGTGGGAGAGATTGAAGGCAGGAGGAGAAGGGGATGACAGAAGACAAGATGGTTAGATGGCATCTCCAACTTGACGGACATGAATGTGAGCAAACTCTGGGAGATGGTGAAAGACAGGGAAGCCTAGGATGCTACAGTCCATGGGGTCATAAAGAGTCAGTGATTGAGCGACTGAACTGAACTGAACTGAACTGAGCAAGAGATACAGAAAAAAATAAAGTAGCAGTAAGATGACCAAAGTAGAAATTGCTTCACTGGGAGAATTTTAATAAAATGTCTTTAGAAGGTCCCCAAGAGATCATCTAATCCAACTTCTTATTTTTTTGTTGGAGGAAGACAAAAAGAGATAAAATCACTGGATAAGAAATATCTTGCAGATCAAAGGCTAGAATGTATGTCAAATGAGTTTAATTCAGTGTCTTTTCTACCTTGGCTCATATCAATTTTATTTCTGTACTATATCTGCATCTATCATGTATCTATCTATACATCTGTCTATTGGTTTATTTACTGATCTACTGATCTATTGATCTATCTTCATCTACATCTACGCTTATGTAATCATGACTTTCTATGTACATGTGCTTGTATAATCTCCCTCTTTGGAAGAAAGTTCAAAACAGCTTTTCCCACACCATGTCACCTAATGTCTTGAAATAAACAGAATTTCAAATAATATGTAAATGATGTTCTAAGGAATTAAATTGAATTATGCTTAATTGGGGATTTAAGTTATACATGACCCACATTAACTTATTTTATTACTTATATAAGTCATAATTAACTTTTAATACATATTTTGTTGCAAGTTAACCCAACCTATTAAAGAAATGAAGTTATAGTGGCAAGGCTGGCCAAATAAGCTTCATTTGAGTTCAGTTGCTCAGTTGTGTCTGACTCTTTGAGACCCCATAGACTATAGTACATCAGGCTTTCCTGCCCATGACCATCTCCTGGAGTTTGCTCAAACTCACGTCCATTGAGTCGGTGATGCCATCAAACCATCACATCCTCTGTTGTCCCCTTCTCCTCCTTCCTTCAATTTTGCCCAGCATCAGGGTCTTCTCAAATGAGTCAGTTCTTCCCAGTCAGTTCTTCAGCTTCAGTATCAGTCCTTCCATTATATATTCAGGACTGATTTCTTTTAATATTGACTGGTTTGATCTCTTTACAGTCCAAGGGACTCTCAAGAGTCTTCTCCAACACCAAAAGCATCAATTCTTCAGTGCTCAGCTCTCTTAATGGTCCAGCTCTCACATCCATACACGACTACTGGAAAAACCATAGCTTTGACTAGACAGAACTTTGTCCGCAAAGTAATGTCTCTGCTTTTTAATACACTGTCTAAGTTGGCCATAGCTTTATTCCCAAGGAGCAAGCATCTTTTAATTTCAAGGCTGCAGTCACCATCTGCAGTGATTCTGGAGCCTAAGAAAATAAAGTCTGTCACTGTTTCCACTATTTCCCCATCTTTTTGCCATGAAGTGATGGGACCAGATGCCATGATCTTCATTTTTTGAATGTTGACTTTTAAGCCAGCTTTTTCACTCTACTCTTTCACTTTCATCAAGAGACTCTTTAGTTCCTCTTTGCTTTCTGCCATAATGGTGGTGTCATCTGCATATCTGAGGTTATTGATATTTCTCCCGCCAATCTTGATTTCAGCTTATACTTCATCCAACCTGGCATTTTGCATTATACTCTCTGCGTGTAAGTTAAATAAGCAGGGTGACAATATACCGCCTTGATGTACCCCTTTCTTGATTTGGAACCAGTCCATTGTTCCATGTCCAGTTCTAACTGTTGCTTCCTGACCTGCATACAGATTTCTCAGGAGGCAGGTCAGGTGGTCTGGTATTCCCATCTCTTTAAGAATACTCCACAGTTTGTTGTGACCCACACAGTCAAAGGCTTTGGCATAGTCAATAAAGCAGAAGCAGATGCTTTTCTGGAACTCTCTTGCTTTTTCTATGATCCAATGGATGTTGGCAATTTGATCTCTGGTTCCTCTGCCTTTTCTAAATCCATCTTGACCATCTGGAAGTTCACGGTTCATGTATTGTTGAAGCCTGGCTTGGAGAATTTTGAGCATTACTTTGCTAGCATGTGAGACAGTGCAATTGTGAGATAGTTTGAATGATCTTTGGCATTGCCTTTCCTTGGGATTGAAATGAAAACTGACCTTTTCCAGTCCTGTAGCCACTCCCAAGTTTTCCAAATTTGCTGGCATAGTGAGTGCAGCACTTTCACGGCATCATCTTTTAGGATTTTGAAATAGCTCCACTGGAATTCCATTACCTCCACTAGACTTGTTTGTAGTGGTGATTCCTAAAGCCCACTTGACTTCACATTCCAGGACATCTGTGGCTCAGATCATGAACTCCTTATTGCAAAATTCAGACTTAAATTGAAGAAAGTAGGGAAAACCACTAGACCATTCAGATATAACCTAACTCAAATTCCTTATGATTATACACTGGAAGTGACAAATAGATTCAAGGGATTAGATCTGATAGACAAAGTACCTGAAGAACTATGGATGGAGATTTGTGTGACATTGTACAGGCACAGTGATCAAGACCATCCCCATGAAAAGGAAATGCAAAAAAACCAAATAAGCTACCTGAGAAGAAATGCTTCAGAAAAAAATTTCAGAAAAACTTAAGGATTATAATAAGTTGGTGGTGGTTTAGTTGGTCAGAAGTATCTGACTCTTTGTGACCTGATGGACTATAGCCTACCAGCCTCCTCTGTCCATGAAATTCTGCAGGCAAAAATACTGGAGTGGTTTGCCATTTTCTTCTCCAGAGGATCTTCCTGACCCAGGGACTGCAGGCAGATTCTTTACCAACTGAGCTACCAGGGAGCCCCTGTAATAAGCTAGTGATAGATGAACAATCTCCATTTGATTCATACGGGCATTTCTCACTGGCTCAAGTCGAGTTTTATAAATATGCTTTTACTTTAGATGTTGTAAATGATGAACTTACTTCTCATTTCCTAACAGCAATAAAAGTAATAAAATATTAGTACTCAATGTGCCAAGCACTATTTACATCATCGTTGTTCAGTCATGCCTGACTCTTTTATGATCCCAGGGACTGTAGCCCGCCAGTCTATGGAATTTCCCAGGCAAGAATAGTGGAGTGGCTTGCCATTTCTTACTCAAAGAACACTGTTTTACTTATACAGTCAATTAAATTAGGAATAAGAGAGCCTTTGCTATTTTCTTTTCACTGAGGCCTCTGTTTGGACCATCCATCCAGAGACCGTCCCCAGCCAAGGGACCCACTTCTGGTCCTGGGTCCTGACTTGTCAGAACTCTGTCAACCTTGGTGGGATCCTGAGTACCTGGTTCTGATGCTCCCCATGCCCTCATTGGATTCTGGTGCATCTTTTGTTTTATGGTCCATCCATTTGCTGATCTAAATGCATTGATGGTTTGTAGAGATCATGTGTCTTTTGGGTGAAAGAGGATAAAGAATCTGATTTAATAGTCTCTCCTGTTTGTTTGCTTTGTCTGTCTTGAGCTCAAATCAATTAAGGATTCATACACTTTGGGGAAGAGAATCACTCTTTGGTTTGAGCAGTGAATTTCTTAATCCTGTGTTTACCTCTGACCCATGTCTGAAATTCTGCACCAAAGCTAGAAGCTTTCTCACAGGTTTCTATGTCTGTGACTTAGTCCTTTATCTCTCACTGGTGGGTATGTAATATTTCCCTTTCTTCTGGTGATGTTACTAAATTAGATTATAAATCTCTTAAAGGAACTATGTTCTGATTGCACCTATATAAGTCAAATATTTGTAAAAGTTCCAGAAATGAAGGAAATGTAACTTTTGGTACTCTCAGTGTTCTCAAAAACTGTATT
This sequence comes from Nanger dama, assembly GCA_917880005.1. Classification (NCBI taxonomy): domain Eukaryota; kingdom Metazoa; phylum Chordata; class Mammalia; order Artiodactyla; family Bovidae; genus Nanger; species Nanger dama. The sequence goes on from CAKJTW010000075.1 coordinate 6,082,596, forward strand.
CTTATAGCCCGACAGGCTCCTGTGTCCTTGGAATTCTCCAGGCAAGAATACTGGAGTGGGTAGACATTTCCTCCTCCAGGGGATCTTCCCAATCCAAGGATCAAACCTGGATCTCCTGCATTGCAGGCAGATTCTTTACCATCTGAGCCTCTAGGGACTCCATATTCCTATCAAAATCAACCCAAACTACATTCTCCCTATTTCAATAAGCTGAATGAAATCATAACTTTCATTGTCCAGTGCATTTTATCCTTGACACCAATGATCTACTTTCTGGCACTAGGGTAGTTTTCATGTTCTGGAATTTTGTATAAATGAAATCTGTCCTTTTTTTTTTTTTTTTTTGGTCTGGCTTCTTTCACTCACCGTATCATTTCAAGTATCAGCACCTCACTCCCTTTTATGGCTGAGGAGTGTTCTATTACATGAATAGGCCATGATTTGTTCATCCACTCACCTGTTGCTGAACATTTGGGTTGTTTCTGGTTTGGAACACTAATGTACAAAAATTTTCATGGGCATATGCTTTCACTTCTCCTGGGTCAATACCTAGCAGTGAGAAGGCTGGTTCTGAGATTTCAGTGTTTAGCTCTAATGCTCTTCTGTTAGAATGTCTTGAAATTGAACTTTTCTTTTTATGTGGCCAAGGGAGTGATTTTAAGCAGAAATTTTCACAGAGATTTTCCAAAGCTCACAGGATGACCTAAACAATACTTTTGACAAGAATAATGAATTTGAAAAATCTATGTGGCTTCTATAGGTTTTATTCAAAAGAGAAAATCTAGGTTGCCTGAAATATCTATAAGTTTCAAATAATATTTCCAATAGCATAAAATTATCCAAATGAAATGCTGTTAACCAGAAATTATACTAGTGATGGTCATAAACACAAATGAATAGATCAGAAGCTTCACTGGTACAGGAAAGTAATATTATGAGAGTGACTGTGGGGAATATAAGATACAGAGTTGAAAGAAGATGAAAGAGATTAAAAAATTATTTCAGAACCGTCATTTAAGCACATTTCTTTTTTTTTAGCTTTTTTTTTAAAATAGTTTTTATTTTATTCTATTTTTTAATTAATTAATTAATTTATTTATTTTTAAATTACAATACTGTATTTGTTTTGCCACACATTGACACGAATCAGCCACAGGTGAACACAACCTCCCAATGCCGAAGCCCCCTCCCACTTTTTTAATTTTTCTTAAAAAAAAATTTTGGGGGGATGTTGACCATTTTAAAAGTCTTCATTGAATTTCTTACAGTATTGCTTCTATCTTCTGTTTTGGTTTTTGGCCATAGGGCATATGGGATCTTAATTCCCTGACCAGGGATCAAACCTGCACCTCCTACATCCAAGGTGAAGTCTTAACCACTGTACCATGAGGGAAATTCCTAAGCACATTTCTTTATAGATAGTTATCTGTGCCTCCAGTCAGCTCCTTCCTATGGGCCTATAATCATGTTAAAGACTTTTCCCTGAGAAAAAAAACAAACAGGACACTTTGCCCCCACCCTCCCCTATGATCCATCCCCCTTCATCTTGCAGAGCCAATTCTTTCTCAAGTTCCCACTGGACTGCAGGTGGCCTTCCGGAGAGGATGGGCTTCCATTCCATGCTCCTGCTCAGTCATATCTAACTCTTTCCAACTCCATGGACTGTAGTCTGCTAGGCTCCTCTGCCCATAGGATTTCCCAGGCAAAAATATTAGAGTGGATTGTCATTTCCTCCTTCAAGGGATCTTCCCCTTCCGGGGATCGAACCCTCAGATCCTGCATTACAGGTGGATTCTTTGCCCAGGAAGTCTTGGAGAAGCCCTGGGTTTCCATTCTCAGCAATATCAGCAATTATCACCAATTGCTCCCCTCAATACTGTTCATCACATGCTTCATGCTTAGCCATTTGCTGCCCTGATTCTGGGGTCCTGCCTTCCCTCTGGTGATTCTCCTGCATCCTCACCTTTTCGGCTGGACTTCTCCCTCCTCATAAACCTCAGGGTCCTCACTGCTCTGTCTTCTCTACACACGCTTGCTCTGACACCGAGGTGAAGATGTCACCTTCTCTTGAGTGAACAACAGACTCAGGAGCCCCTGGAAGATGGTGAATTAAGAAAAGGCAGCCTGCCCCCTCCTCCCTGTGGAGGCACAGCTGAGCCCAGGGTACCAGGTTCCCAGAATCTGTGCCCTCAGGCATCGCCCCCGAACACCCTTTTTCCTGCTCCGGGTGCCTCTTTGCTTCTAGCTGGTTCTCACTGTTCAGGAAATGCAGTTTAAAATGTTCCTCTGCACTGCAGGTTTCCTCCTTTAACTCACAGCCCCTTCATTCTGCTCTGATGAAGGAAACTGGCATCTGTAATTACAAACAAGATTCACCTCCAACTGGCATGTTTTCTGAGAACAGCAGGAAGCACACAAGTACTGATAGTAATGTTTTCTGGATAAAATTACAGGTGTTTTTTTTTTCATTCAGAGTAGCTTATCAGAATAGCTTTAACTGATATGATTCCCCATTCATCTCTTCAATGATATCATTTTAATAAAAATGTATGTGTGTATATATGGTAGGAAAATTATTGGAGAAACACTGGGAGAAGGTGAGAAGGAAGTTGCTACCAGGAAATGGTCACTGGTGACGTGTTCATTTAAAGATTAACATTTCACGAAATCTCTTCAATATTTCTTTGCATTTCCTCATTTTCAGTGAAATTTTGTCTGTGTTGACTTGCTAATGTATTTGTGTGTCAATGAAGAATAATTTGCAAGAAAAATACAGCCCAATATTAAATAATAACAAACAGCATTGCTGTTGTTTCCACTAGAGGTCAGACAAAATAAACGTGCCGGAGACTTTGTTCCTGTGTCCTTCATGAAATATAATAAAGCTGAGCTATTTCCAGTGCATATTAAACACATGCTTTGTATTTCTCCTAGCTTTTCCACGGAGCCAGAAGAGAATGCATCTATTACCCTAGATTATGTAGTCAAAATCGTATCCGTTTATTACTCTGACTTTTTAAATGAAATGAATAGTTTATGAATTAGTAACGAAATTGTAAGCATTTACAACATTATATTCCTTACCCGACTGTTGCTAACTCGACTCATAAAGATATATGAAGTTTCATATATATTTTTAAAAGACATACAATGTGAATGTGAAAGGGTTTTGCTCAAGATTCTTTTTATAATACCTACGCTCTTAGTAATGAGCATATTTTATACATTATACTATCTTCTTTATAAGATATGTTAGAAAAGGACTTACAAACGCAGAGAACAGACTTGTGGTTGCCTAAGGGAAGGGGAGGAGAGGGCAGGGTAGATTGGGAGAGTGAGGTTAGCAGATGGAAACTGGTAGATTTAGGATGGATAAATAACAAGGTCCTCCTGTATAACACAGGGCACTATAGTCATTATCTTGTGATAAACCATAACGGAAAAGAATATGAAAACGAATGTATGTATATGTATAACTGATTTACTTTGCTATACAACAGAAACTAACACAACATTGTAAAGCAACTATATGTCAATAAAATTAAAATACAGATATATTAAACACTGAAGCTCAGTAAAATCTCTACTGAGTACCAAGAGAATCTCCCTCTCCACTGCCCATCCCCCAGCCACCTCCTACCCTTGAGCCTTTACTGTGAAGATGGAATGGACAGGCCTGGGGGCAGGAGAACCTGGCTTTGATTTGCATCAAAGCTGCGACCTCAGGTAAGTTCAGCAAATTCTCTGAGTCATGGCCTGTGTTCACAGTTGGATGGAGCCATAGGGACCAGGGCCAGTAGCTGCGAGGGCTTGGTGGGGGCGTGGGCGGTGACTGGATCATGGAGGCAGAAATTCTTACAGTGAGAGGTCCCCAGAAGAACACAGACCCTCTTAGATCCTAGTGGGTTTGAAGAAGGTGCTGGAAAGCCTGTAGAGTATGGGGCAGAGACTTGAATTAAATCACAATTTCCTCTAATATTCAAACAACACAGAAGCTAGAACTTGAGGATGTTCATAATACTTGGAAATAATGCTGCCTCAAACTATTTTACCTTGTGAAAGATGGTTAAGTAAAACACACCTTACAGGTTAAATACCATTGGCTGCTCATACCTCACTTACCGAGAGTTGTCCACATGTTGTGACTGCGCCCTGTGGACCCCACTACCTCTGCATCCCAAGTTTTCCTTGCCCTGCTCTCATCTACTCTTGTTTATGTACCTGTCCCAGGTGATGCCCCTGTATCACCTTCTGTGCTAGTCAGATCTGACCATCAATATTGGCCCCCATCCTGCACTTCCTGTGTCTCTTCCTTGTCTCCTGCGGGCTCCGGCGTACAGGTATCTGTCTCCCATCTCCTCTCTGTGATTCTGTTCATCCTTAAGTCCCAGCTCAACTATTATTGCTTGGAAGTGAAGGGCTGGGGGTGCTCTCAAGCCAAAGCACCAACAGTCCCTCCCCCAGCTTCTGGGAGATGTGTGTCCCCCAGTGAAGGGAGCCCCCTGGGCCTGGCCACACCCTCCATGGGCTGCGGGGTCTCAGGACTCCTTGGAGGTTGGTGGTGGGTCCCAAAGGCCCATCCCCTGGCTTCAGCATGGACCAGCTCTGCGGTGCCAAGCCGTCTCAGCAGTGGAAGCACAGTCTCCCAACCACTAGAACTCCAGGGATGTCCCTACTACCTGTATTTTTAGAAAAAACCTTCTAATGTTTTAGGGACTATTAAAAGACTTTCCTGGTGGCTCACATGGTGAAGACTCTGCCTGCAACGCAGGAGACCTGGGTTCAATCCCTGGATCAGAAACATGCCCTGGAGGAAGGTATGGCAACTCACTCTAGTATTCTTGCTTGGAGAATCCCATGGACCCAGGAACCTGCCAGGCTACAATCTGTGGGGGTCACAAAGAGTTAGACACAACTGAGGGACTGATACACACACACAAAGGACATTATTAAAATGAAAAAATTTTCCAGGTCTACAAAATAGAGGCTGCAGGTGAATTGATTATAAATCGACTAAGCAGAGCTTTTGACCAAATTCAGTCAGAGAATAAATTGGACTATCTTCAAATAGAATCTTGTGTAGGTTTGACTGGAAGAGTACCATGAGTGCAGAAGAAATGGAAGAAAAACAAAACGAGTTGTTGAAAGTTGTCATGGTCCGTGAGATCCATGTAAACCCCTCTCCCTTTCAGTGAGGCCCACCCACCCCCCACCCCACCCTCACCGTAGGTCCTGTAAACCAGCCCTTCTCCCAAAGAGTAACAAGTCAGGTGCTGGATGGATCAAGTACAGAAACAGCCTCAGAATCCTGCGGGGACATTCAGGAAGAAGATGTGCATGATGATAGGAAATGGTTTTGGAACCGAGCGCATCGTGGGAAATGTGTGTAATTCAGCCACAGGAACAGGCTAAAAGGCTATTGAAAAGTTGATTCACTCATTGTGTGGGGCCAGATCCAAGTGTAATTGCAGTGGAGAAATTAGCATTCCATTATTGCAGAGCGGTTCTGAAAAACTGTGTCTTGGCCAATTTGTTTCTCAAATCTGTGTAACATTATCGAACGTGAGTCAGGCGGTAATATTTTTCAGGCTCTGCCTACTTAATGCCAAAACCCCTAGATGCAAAGTTAAAAAAAAACACAACTATTCATACAGATGCAGATGTTTTTAGCTCTATACCAAATATTTCACCTACAGTTTTCACTCTTATGAATAATAATTTTACAGGTTTTGGGTGAAAAAAACCCCACCGATTTGCCTGTTAAGTAGGATTTTTCAGGGTGGAGAGGGGAGGGTGACTGTCCTGCCACTGGACTGTCTGTGGGCATTTCAGGATTGGAGTCTTTTAGGAACTGAACTTCTTAGCCCTCTCAAATTCAGTCATATCCATAAATGCATATAAACTTCAGACATATGCAGTCCTTTTGGGCTGCTGTCTATGAGGTCACACAGAGTCGGACATGACTGAAGTGACTTAGCAGCAGCAGCAGTTCTTTTAAAGAGTGTCCAATAATTTCAAATGTCCATTTTTCAGGAAGAAAAAGACTTATCAGAATTATAAAAATCAATAAATTCAAAGTCTTTTCAAAATAATGATTTTTAAAATTGTGGTCAGAGGAATGCTATTATTTGAAGAATTCTTGCACCCAATTCTGCCCTGGATAAATGAGTCACAGGGGATGTTTCTACATCAAGTGGGCTCAGAGGTAGAAAATGTGAGCTATCTACCTCAACAACCATTCTCTTCTTTTCACTGAGTTACAGAACTCAAATTAGAACTCTTGGCTACATACGTGTGCGTGCTCAGTCATTTCTGACTCTTTGTGACCACATGGACTATAGCTTCTGTCCATGGGATTCTCCAGGCAAGAATACTGGAGTGGGTAGCCATTCCTTTTTCAGGGGGATCTTCCTGACCCAGGGATCAAACCTGCCTCTCCTGCATTACTAGTGTTTTCTTTACTGCTGAGCCACCAGAGAAGAACCTTGGCTACATATGTTATTATACAATATAAAAAACTTCCTCTAGCATTAGTTAAGTTCATGTGACTAATTCTGGTCAATGAAAGTGAAGTGTTATACGTGGTGTGTGGGATGGACAGTTAAAGGGATATGCTAAGATTTGTGGCTCAATTTTTGCTCTTTTGCCATTCTTTTCATTCTTCTGTTAGTCTAGAATGCAGGTGAGATGGCTGGAGTGCTAGTAGCCATCCTGGCTCATGTAATGACCCTGAGGATGCAACCTAATGATAGGACGATAGCTCAGAAAGACTGATGAAACTAGAGCCACATTGAATTGTTTGCCATCCACCTTCTTGAAAAAGAGAGAAAGCAAGACAGAAAAACCCTTTCTATCATTTGTACTAGGATTCCCAGGCAGTTCGGTGGTAGAGAACCCATCTGCCAATGCAGGAGACACAGCAGACGGGGTTCAATCCGCAGATCAGAAAAATCGCCAGAGGAGGAAACAGCAATCCAGTATTCTTGCCTGGAGACTCCCATGGACAGAGGAGCCTGCTACAGTCCATGGGGTCACAGAGACAGACGTGGCTGAGCACACATGCACCATCACTTGTACTGGGATTTTACTGTCGTGTTCAGATGACCCAGATCTAACACAGTCACTCTTTACATGGCATCCGGTCCCATCCCTTCATTGGAAATAGATGGGGAAACAGTGGAAACAGTGGCAGACTTTATTTTTCTGGGCTCCAAAATCACTGCAAATGGTGATTACAGCCATGAAATTAAAAGACGCTTACTCCTTGGAAGGAAAGTTATGACCAACCTAGATAACATATTCAAAAGCAGAGACATTATTTTGCCAACAGAGGTCCATCTAGTCAAGGCTATGGTTTTTCCTGTGGTCATGTATGGATGTGAGAGTTGGACTGTGAAGAAAACTGAGCACTGAAGAATTGACACTTTTGAACTGTGGTGTTTGAGAAGACTCTTGAGAGTCCCTTGGACTGCAAGGAGATCCAACCAGTCCATTCTGAAGGAGATCAGCCCTGGGATTTCTTTGGAAGGAATGATGCTAAAGTTGAAACTCTGGTACTCTGGCCACCTCATGCTAAGAACGGACTCATTGGAAAAGACTCTGATGCTGGGAGGGGTTGGGGGCAGGAAGAGAAGGGGACGACAGAGGATGAGATGGTTGGATGGCATCACCGACTCAATGGACATGAGTTTGGGTGAACTCCTGGAGTTGGTGATAGACAGGGAAGCCTGGTGTGCTGCGATTAATGGGGTTGCAAAGAGTTGGACACGACTGAGTGACTGAACTGAACTGAACTGTACATAATTATAAGCCATTAAGATAACAGTGATTATTTTGTGGCTCTGGCAAAAAGCTCTAGGTATTTGGATTGAACATGGGCCTAGAAATAATGGTGAGATTTTTCATTTCTTACTAGTTTCAGTGCTTCAAAGGTATCACAGTGACAAACACCTGACACTCAGACACAGAGGCTTCAGCACTAACTTGAACGGAATCTGGGAAGCTGGGAATGAGTAACCCATTCCTTGGGTGTGCATGTCTCTGAAAGCCCTTTGGAATGCATTTGATCTTCATTTTACTCTCTGAAATGTTTCCTTGAACTTGGTCTCCCTCCCAGTTTCCTGCATGGTCGCCTTTGCTCAGAACCTCACCATCTGCTCAGCTTTGCAAGAGCCTTGGCATCTGCCCACGCCTGTCCCCACCATGTACTTCACCCCCATCCAGATCTGAGATTTTTCTCAATCATGGATCAGGTTCAGCGTAATGAGGTGGGAAAACTACGGTGTTCAGAGTCAGACAGACCTGATTGTAAATTCAACATTCTACTCGCCAGCTGGGTGATCGCGGACAAGGTATTTAACTTTGGGGACCCTTTGGTAAAATAAAAACACAGTGGCCTGCCTCATGGAGGGACATGTCCTGAAGTCACACAGGTCCAGCATTTGGCGGCTCTGGTTTTCATTAGGCACCTCTCCCACAGGTTCTGCCCCAGACCTCTGCTCATCAGTTTCACTGCACTCAGGGCTCTTGTGTACCAAGGGCGAGGGAGCCGTGTGCTTTCTGATCCGCCCATTTCATGGTGTTCAGGTTGAAGCCATTGTCACCGGTGCTCCAGCCGTGTTCTGAGCATGTGCCATGTCCCCAGACCCAGGAACTCTCGCTGGTTCTGGCCACCTGGTCCCCACACCTTCCCTGAAGCCATTCTAGCAGCTCCAGGGCCTGAGGGCTCCTTTAGTTCACAGGGAAGTCTAAATTTACCCTGGAGAGCAGACCCCACCCTCCACTTTTGTCATATGAATCACCATGGCCTTCCTCCTGCAGTGTCTCTGTGCACCTGGCTTTACTAATCCAGGCACTGCCATTCAGAAGATGAAGCTGCAAATAACTACGTTGTTGGTTTCAGGAACTTCCCCCAAATCCATTTATATGGACATTGGATCAGTCAACTTCAGTTTCCGTTTACTCTCCAACACTCCCTCCACGGCTCTCCTCTCCTAACTGGGGGCCACTGTAAGCAATTATTATACCCCATACCTTACCCAATCAGGCCTTTGCTCAGAAAGAGTTACCTAAGAAGAGCCACCTTCACCTTCCCTTCAGGATCAGAGGTCCTCCTGCAGTGGAAACAATTAACTCAGATTTGAAATGCAAATAGAACCACCAAGAGTTATCATCTCACACTGGTTAGAATGGCCATCATCAAAAAATCTGCAAACAATAAATGCTGGAAAGGGTGTAGAGAAAAGGGAACCCTCCTGCACTGTTGGTGGGAATGTAAATTGATACAGCTGTTATGGAGAAAAGTGTGGCAATTTCTTTTAAAAACTACTATAGAACTGTTAGGGGAAGCACACTGATTGAAACCGCCCACTCTGGCCAGGCACCATAGTAACCATTTGCATGAGCTGTTTTATGACAGGAGATCCTGATAAGGAATATGGAACTAATAAGCCACCAAAGCCTCCACCAACTGGAAGAGTTTGGGAAAGGTCGAAAGGAGACACTGCAGACTCTGAATTAGAATGATTGGCCAAAGACCACCCAGAAACTAATCCCATCACCATAAAACCAGAGACTGCGAGCCACGCAGCAGAGCAGTTCTCCTGGGTTCCCTCACTCTACTGCTCTCCACCCAGGTGCCCTTTCCCAATAAAATCCCTTGCTTTGTCAGCAGATGTGTCTCCTTGGACAATTCATTTCCGAGTGTTAGACAAGAGCCCAGTTTCGGGCCATGGAAGGGGTCCCTCTTCCTGTAACAGAACTACCATATGACCCAATAATCCCACTCTTGGGCATCAGTTCAGTTCAGTTCAGTTCAGTCGCTCAGTCATGTCCGACTCTTTGCGACCCCATGAATCGCAGCACACCAGGCCTCCCTGTTCATCACCATCTCCCGGAGTTCACTCAGACTCACGTCCATTGAGTCCGTGATGCCATCCAGCCATCTCATCCTCTGTCGTCCCCTTCTCCTCCTGCCCCCAATCCCTCCCAGCATCAGAGTCTTTTCCAATGAGTCAGCTCTTCGCATGAGGTGGCCAAAGTACTAGAGTTTCAACTTTAGCATCATTCCTTCCAAAGAAATCCCAGGGCTGATCTCCTTCAGAATGGACTGGCTGGATCTCCTTGCAGTCCAAGGGACTCTCAAGAGTCTTCTCCAACATCACAGTTCAAAAGCATCAATTCTTTGGCGCTCAACTTTCTTCACAGTCCAACTCTCACATCCATACATGACCACAGGAAAAACCATAGTCTTGACTAGACGGACCTTAGTCGGCAAAATAATATACCCTGAGATAACAATAACTGAAAAAAACACATGTACCTCAATGTTCATTTGCAGCACTATTTACAACGGCCAGGACAAGGAAGCTACCTAGATGTCCATTGACTAAAAATGAATAAAGAAGATATGGTACATATATACAATGGAATATTACTCAGCTAGAAAAATGAATGAATTTAAGTCAGTTCTCATGAAGTGGATGAACCTAAAGCCTGTTATACAGAGTTCTGTTAAGTCAGAAAAAGAAAAACAAATATCTATAATAATGCACATATTTGGAATCTAGATAATGGTACTGATGAACCTGTTTGCAGGGAAGGAAAAGAGACACAGGCACACAGAACAGACTTGCGGACATAGAGGGGGATGAAGAGGGAGGGACAAAGTCAGAGTAGTGCTGAAACCTATACATTCCTGTATGTAAAGTAGCTAATGGGAAGTTGCTGTCTAACACAGGGAACTCAGTGCTGTACTCTGTGACAACCTAGAGGGCTGAGATGAGAGGGGAGGTTCAGGAGGGAGGGGATGTATTTATTATGGCTGATTCACACTGCTGTATGGCATTAACCAACACAGCTTTATAAAGCAATTATCCTCCAGTTAAAGATAAAAATTTAAAAAATAAATTCAAATTGCTCCCCCACAAATTGTCACTATTGCTTAAAGGAAAAGAAGTCCACTGGAATTTTTTTTTTTTTTTGTTCTCTAATTTCAGACTGGTTCCCTAAGCTTCCAGTTCAGCCTTGTAGGCAGATATGTACTCAAAAAATTATTTCAAGGTCTATAGTGATCTTTTAAAACAGAATTTGGTTGTGTAGATTGGTAATTGTTAGAAAAAAGCAGAAATGAGTAAATTTTCAGGTTGTGTGAACACATTCAATACATTTATAGATTTAATGGTGCGATTAGCTGCTTTGCTTTCTTGCCTGAACACATAAAATTTATAATAGGTCTCGGATGTTTTCATAATTTGGCAACTTCTCCCTCAAAAAAAAACCCAAAAAACAAAAAACAGAAAAGGGACAGAAAAAGCACTGCGACTTCTCAGCTGCAGAAACACACTCATGGTTTTTCTGCTTGAAGAGTCTTCTGGCTCCTCACAGAAGGTATGGTCTGATGATGACGTCCAGGAGAGATGCAATGAGAGCCACATGCAGACTTCACATTTTCTAGCAGTTACATTAAAAATAAGTGTAACAAAATGAAAACTAATTTTAAAACTGTATTTTATTCAAGCTGTTATGTGCAGCGTGTTTTTGTGTCACCCCGTGGCACTAGCCAGGACTTGAGCCTGCTGCTCCTGCACAGGGAACAGGAGGGGGGACAAGAAGGCCGGGTGGGTGAGGGCAGTGTGGATAAGCACAGTCTCCAGGCTGGGAAGGGGCCCATGGACAGCAGGCCTCAGCTGAGCTCCCGTGACTCAGGCCCTGGGCGACTCCTCTTCAGAGTGTGCAATGACTGCAATCATTCATAGCTCTCAGAATTGTAGTCGGAGTTAAATCACGTATGCAAAGCCCCTGGGAAACCCCTGGTGAATGTTCAGCATTGAATAAATGTTAAAACAGACATGTGTGTGTACACTCATGCACACACACTTTTAAAGTTGTCCTGGGCTTTTGGCAGTATTTGTGGGAACCAGTCAAACTCTGCTTGTCCAGGCCAGAGAATTAGCTTCCGCATGTTCCCTGGTGGCTCAGTGACAAAGAATCCGCCTTCCAATGCTGGAGACACTGGAGACCAGTGTTCAGTTCCTGAGTTGGGAAGGCCCCATGGAGAAGGAAATGGCTACCTACTCCAGCATTTTTGCCTGAGAATTCCACTGACAGAGGAACCTAGTGGGCTACAGTCCATGGTGTTGCACAGAGTCAGACACGACTGAATCGACTTAGCATGCACACATGTTGTCCATAAGGAATTTTCATTCACTCTTCATTAATTTTTTTGTTAAAATATTTATTTTCATTTATTTATGTGGCTTCACAGGGCCTTTGTGTGTTTGGAAAAGATGCTCCCGGTGAATCAGAGGAGACAGAGGGCATCTTCAAGTGTGAACGGTCATTCTGGTGTGTCAGTTGTTCTGAGAAGGAGAGTTTCCAACGAGAGCATGCCAAGTCCTTCCCGATGCGATATGTGTATAGTTGAGAAGCTGCTGACAAATACTGAAGATGCTAAAACACTTTCTTCCTGGACAAGGGTTTCCTGGAGTCAGGGAGACACTGGTGGTCTGGGTGCATCAGAGCACGGCATGGCCAGCACTGGGTATGGAGGCTTCTTCCTCTCTGGTCCAAGGGTGTTTTTTGTTTGTTTATTTATTTTCTTGTTGCCCTGGGTCTTTGTTGTTGCTTGTAGCTTTCCTTGGTTGAGGTGAGCAGAGGCTACTCTCTAATTGTAGTGCGTGGGCTTCCCATTGTGGAGCATAGGCTCCAGGGTGCACGGGCCCCATAGATGTGGTAAATGGGTGGAGTTGCCTCTGGCATGTGGGATCTTCCCAGATGAGGGATTGAACATGTGTCCCTTGAATTAGCAGGTGGATTCCCAATCACAGTACCAGCAGGGAAGTCCCCTCGAGCCTTATTTCTGAAATTCAAGGACGCTAGTCTTGGCGAGTAATGTTCACAGCGATTTCCAATGGATAGATGTTTGATCCTTCACAAGCACTCTTAATGTCTGTCCCTAAAGTGCCATTCTTCCTTCCAAACATCTAAACTATCTCCTTGTACACTCAGTCCCGGATTTCATTCCAGACAGAATAAGGTAATCGGTCACAGAAGGAAAATAGCTGCATTTATATATGATAATACATATTTGAGTGGAAAACTCTGAAACAGCAGATGTTTCTTAGAGCAGGGAAATGTCTTCTCTTTATGTTTCTACATATTCAGTCACTGGTAAAGGTCGGCACAAAGTGTCCTTTACTCATTGGAGGCCAACGTGAAGCTGTCAATCCTATACAAGGCAGCTTTGAACCCAACTCAGTAATTATGTTTCTCTGCCTTAAAAACAATAGCAAATATAAGTCATTTATATTTTCCTTATTTGAGGGCAATTATAATCCATATGGAGAAGGAAATGGCAACTCATTCCAGTATTCTTGCCTGGAAAATCCCATGGATGGAGGAACCTGGTAGGCTACGGTCCATGGGGTCACAAAGAGTCAGACAGGACTGAGCAACTTTACTTACTTACTTATAATCCATATGAAGATTTTTCAATCCCAATTTGTCAAGTTAATGATTAGGGTGTCAGATTTGCATGATGGGTCTGTACAAGAAAAACACATCACAGGGGTGTGGCTGAGATGCAAAAATGATACTTCTTTGAACAACTTTATCCATATTGGTGGTGACACTGACCCCTTCTCCCCTCAGACTGCTGGGACGTCAGCTGGGAAGTCGGGGGTTGGCCTACACAGGGACAGGGGCTTCTCTGGGGGTCAGAACTGGGTTGAATCCTGACTGTGGACTTGTCTCTGGCATGTGAGGCAAATTATTGACTCTCCAAGTCCTGCAATGCTGAGGGAAATCTTTCCACTCGTTGCGTCTAGGAAGCTGTGAGGATGAACTCAGGACCTCAGGACGCCAGGAGGCGCTGTTGTCCCATCAGGATTTACGAATAGTCCACCCACTCCAGTGTTCTTGCCTGGAGAATCCCAGGGACGGGGGAGCCTGGTGGGCTGCCCTCTATGGGGCTGCACAGGGTTGGACACGACTGAAGTGACTTAGCAGCAGCAGCAGCAGCACTTATCTGGGCTTCCCATGTGGTGCTAGTGGTAAAGAATCCATCCCCCTCCCAACGCAGGAGATATTAAGAGATGCCAGTTCGATCCTGGGATGGGACAATCCCATGGAGAAGGAAATGGCACCCACTGCAGTGTTCTTGCCTGGAGAATCATATGGATAGAGGAGCCTGGCTTGCTGCAGTCCGTAAGACTGCAAAGAGTCGGATACTACTGAAGCAACTTAGCACACAGTCAGGGCTCAACAAATCTTTTTAAAAACATTCAACTTTGGAAAAGCACATAGTAGTATTTATTACAGCTGGCCCTAAAAATCCCATTCTTAGTTCTCGACCTGAAAGAAATGAGTGAATACCAACAGATGTCATAATCTTGACTAATTCTTGTTTTCTTTCTTCCAGTTGAGACAACAGCTAACAGGTGAGTAGACAGCACCCCATGGCCGAGATATTAAAAACAGTGGAAGGTGGTCCAATCTGACTGTACCTTTTCCTGGTTTTCTGGTCTTGGACAACTTACCCACTTTCCTGAGCAACAGTTTCCTCATCAGTGTCTTTGGGCCTCGGGATGTTTACTCCATAAATGTGCTTGAGGATTTCAGGACAAGACTATACGGGTATCAGTGATGGGGTCTGACAGTGTCAACAGTGATTAACCAATTAAATCTGCTTGTGTTGTAATCAGCTGCTGAATTATGACAGGAAATAGCAAGGTACTGCTCCCAGACCACAATAAAATGGATGTGATGTGTGGAAAGAGACGTAGAAAAAACGAGTTTTAAGATTAGTAAAATATTTATGTATCATGATGTCAGTTTTAAAACATTTTCTATGGAGCCAGATCAAAGACTCATTTACCCTCTTCTTTTTGCTCAGAATGTACAGTGGAAGAATTTTACTTCTCTGCCTAAAGGCTCCAGGACTTTTCACGGGCTAGTGACAAGGTTTTCACCTGAAAACAACCACAGCAAAACTCATCATCAGTTTTTATTTCCTACCAAATATCAGAGGTACAGCACTGAACACAATTGTGTTGCCCTCAGGTAAGAAATTGTAGGGCTTCCCTGGTGCTCAGATGCTAAGGAATGTGCCTGTAATACAGGAGACTCGGGTTCACTTCATGGGCTGGGAAGATCCCCTGGAGAAGGAAATGGCAACCCACTCCAGTCTTCTTGCCTGGAGAATCCCATGGACAGAGGAGCCTGGTGTAATTGTTTGAATGGATGGAACAAATTATGTTTAGTGGAGATTTGATCCTTCTTTGGTTTTAGATCTTTCTTTGGTATTCTGGGGTCTGTGTGTGGAAATTATAATTTTTAGCACAGATGTTTATAAAATGACCCCCTTTCCCACTTACCTGGGTTTCTTGCTTCTTATGGCCTCACTTCTCACTAATTTTTGGATATTTCAAACACCTGCTTGGTGGATGACCATCTCATTGTCATCTTCTGTAGATGCTTCTCCACACTGCCTGCAATGTCTTTCTTCCAACTTGCCAGCTCGTCTGTAACCAGCACTTCTTTCCAGGGAATTGGAGTCAGGCTGGCACCCTGCTCACTGTGTCCACAGGAGGCTGTGTTCCTGTCACTCTCTTCTTTGTCCCCCACTAGGCTGAACTCCCCGGGAGTGGGCCTGGCACACACGTCTTCTGATAAAACACCTATCTTCTGAGCATCTCTGACTCGCCATCCTCTTGTTTCCCTTCTTCTGCCACATCTACTGACTGGGATGTCTATGGAGCTTGCAGATGTAACACTCCGCAGAGGACAAGATGCCTGTGCTCTGCAAGGGGTGCGCTAAGAATGATGGTGCAGATTTGCGGCTTGTGATCCCTTTATAGGATGGATCACATGTGCATCCTAGATGCATCAACTGGTGATTACAAGTGAGCTACAGGGATTTCCCTGATGGTCCAGTGGGTAAAGAATCAGCTTCTCAAAGCAGGGGACACGTGTTCAATGCCTGGACCGGAAAGATCTCTCATGCCTCGGAGCAACTAAGCCTGAACCCCACAACTACTGAGCCAGCATGCCTGGAATCTGGGAGCCGCAACTAGCGAGTCCAGAGGCCACAACGACAGAATCCGAGTGATACAGTGAAGTTCACCACTAGCTCTGACTAAGACCTGATGCAGCCAACTAAATAAATAAGAACATTTTTTAATATATATATTAAAAAACCAAGCTAAATATATATTCAACTGTTGTGTGCCAACCCCTATAATGCAAAGGTCTATTCAGGTATCGGTCTTTTCTCTGGGCACCCAGACTCCCCTTTAGTCAAGTTTGCTTTAAAACTAGGATGACATGGTTTAAAAAAAAAAAAAAAACTATATTGAGTATAAATGGCAACCAACCTAGAGATGTGTAAAAGTGAGAAGAAACTATAAAATTAAATTAAGCTGTTTGAAATAAGATAGGAAAAACACATAAGACAAAGAGGTGCTGTGAAGAATTAACTATTTTCCTTTAATCTGAGTTCAGCTGGCTTGTAGGAATACACAGAGATACTCCTCAAAGCATGAGGAGGGTGGGGCCTCTCTTTCTGCTCACCAGACGTGGGTGAATTTCCAGCAAAGGTTTCCTGACATCGGAGGCAGCCGCCCTTCTATATGTGCGTTTACTGGAACTCAGGCTGGGATGGCGTAGTAGCTGGCAAAAGTCCTCTCCACTGGGGGTGAGAAAACAATCCAAGCAGCCTGGCTGATGGACCCCAAAGAATCAGAGTGACTCAGAAGTTCAGGGGTGCCCTCCCCTTCCCCCTCACTGAGCTCCTGGGGCGTGGGGGACAGTGTTTATCATGGGCTGGCCACAAGCATCTCTATATAGCAGCTCGAGAAAGACCACAGTGAAACTCTTTTCCATTTTTATTTCCTACCATACACCAAATGTACAGCACTGAACACAATCGGTTGCTTTGATGTAAGAAATATTAATTGTTTGAAGAAACGGTATACAAACTACTTCAAATTAAAAAAATGCATACATCATTGCCTTTTTGTTTGTTTGTTTACAAAAGACCCAATTTACAGTATCAATCGTTAACATCATGGAAAGAAACAAAAATTCAGTGCACGTTACAAAACAGACCAAGTACAAAGGCAGCAAATAAAAACAAACATCCTTCACAAAACCATCCTGTTCAAACTACGAGAACACAAATCAACGAACCTGAATCGCAGTAAATTATGGTAATAAATACATAGGTTGGTAAGAGATTTCTTTTAAATTAAATAAAATATATAACAAACTCGTTAAAATATTTAGCAAATTAAACCTTTGTTTTTGTAATAAGTGAACTCATTTGTATGCATCTATTGAGGACTGTATAGCAAAATGTTTGTAAATACATAACTTTAATAGAAAATTTCGTTTGGTGTCCTGTTTATAATAGACAGCACACGCGTTAGCTCTTTTTCTTAAAGTTGGTTTTTAAATACCCACCGCTCCTACCTAAGAACAGACATCTCATTTTCACTAGACTAAGAGTCAAGGATTTCAATGAACGCCAAACCAAAGATAAGCCCCACTTAACACAGAACAAAGACTAGTGTCAAGGTGGGGGGAATTACCGCGCATGGCGCTTCAGCCGGTGCAGCAACAGTGGTAACGGTGGAAAACGGCAAGCCTGCGAGCGCCATGGCATCCAGTCCACATACACATCCATGTTGCTAAGAAAAATAAACACTTTGTTACAGCACTGAAATCAAGCCCATTTACACAGAGGCACGTCGCACACCCGGGGTGTGTGCACAGCAAAAGGCAGTTTAGCTGGTTGTCTATACCTTTCTCTTAAAAAAATAAATATAAAAAAACTTTTGAAACAATGCTTAGCTACTTTACAATCCCTGAAATAGACATTGTCTTTCCTATAGCAACTACTAACCTCTGATCCATCCAGAAACGCGAGATCGCGGGCTCAGTCTCGTGTCGGTGAGCATGTCTGTGTGCCTGTGGGTGTGAGTGTGTGTACTTTGCAGCACTCCTCTGTCTGCAGAAAGACTTTTGTCAAATTGGAAGCTGTCTGTTTGCCTCAGGGGGCTGAGACAATGTTGCCAGTGTTTAAAGCAATGACTCAGATCCGGGTGCCATTGGTGCTTGTGTGACTGTATTTTCATTCCTTTCCAGTCAACCCAGTAAGATAAATGCTATTTCAGGGGATATGGTATCTACACAGTTTTCCATTTGGGTGCGTTTACATTTGCTAAGTACAAATCTACAACAGTGTCCCTCGTGTATTGTACCAACAAGTGGCAGGAAAGCCTGGCCAGTTACATCGAGTCTTATTTCTCGTCTTGGGGTAAGAGCTGCCAACTATCTGGTATAACCTGAAAACAAATAGACAAACTTGCATCGCTAAAAAGCTTGTTTCTTGAAATAATTTCAAATAAATAATTCATATGAACTGATACCGGACAGCCAAGTCGAATACTTTGCTGATTGCTCTATTTAATTATTGCTAACAAATTTGAAACAGGCTGGTTTTCAGTCAACTGTGCTTCTGTAGGGCACACATTCTGTGAGTGAGCGCCTTTTATCTGTGTCCCTCCATGCATTTTACCCAAGCCCGTTCATAAACACAAAGCTCGTGAAAGGGGGTTGGGGTGGGGGGTAGAGTGTGCAATAAAAATTAAACTGGACCACAGTGCAGTCCTTAGACAAGGATTTTCCTTCATATTTTTTTGTCTTCTTTAAACCCAGCCAGATATGTAATTTGAGAATAGCATTTCTAATATTTAAATTCTATTGGAAAATAAATTAATAAACACACTTGTAAAAATATGGCAGACTTCAAAATGCAGTTAAAAGATAAAAACTCTTTGATTAGAAATAAATAAAATATAAAAATGTCACATTTATTTTATATATACTGTACAAAAAAAAACCCAAAAGAGTGCAATGAAGGAATAAAAGGAAAACATATGAAAATAAATAAGATCTAATATTTGACTGCATTGCTTTTTCATCCAAAGAGTCTATCATAGTTTTTCTTTCCTTTTCACGTCAGCTGGGGGCGGGGGGGGAATTAGTGCAATGTTGCAATTGTAAATGCAGTATGGCCACTGCCTGCCCAGGTGGCCTGGAGCCCCTCCAGGTGCGTCTGTGAGGCTGGCAGGGCTCCCCAGGGCTGGGGCACTACGGTCTACACGTGGATGCCCTTGACCGCCTGCTTGATGCTCTCCAGGAGAGCTTTGCATTCGGCGAGTAGTCCCGCTCCAGGTTGCTGTACATGTCTGTGAGCGTGTTGACATACGCCTCGAAATTCTGCTCGCTGATGGGCCCCTGAAGGAGGACAGAATACAGGGCTCCAGTCACGTGACCTGGGCTGCCAGGAAAGGGGGAGCAGGGAAAGGGGGTGTGGTATTCTGACCCTGGAGCCTAGGGAGGGGTGAGGGGACCCGTGTGGCAGTCAGAGTTCAGGGGAGTCAGGAGTGAGTATGTAGTAGGCTGGTCTGCTCACTCTTCACTCAGCTAGTGAGGTGAGTGTGACCACTTATCTGTGCGTGTGTGCCAAGTCCCTTCAGTTGTGTCCCACTGTTTGAGACCCCATGGACTGTAGCCCACCAGGCTCCTTTGTCCATGGGATTCTCCAGGCAAGATTAGTGGAATGGACTGCCATTCCCTACTCCAGGGGATCTTCCCAACCCAGGGTTGAACCCATGTCTCTTACGTCTCCTGCAATGGCAGGTGGGTTCTTTACCACTAGCGCCATCTGGGAAGGCCGACCGACTGTCCATACTTTGGGAAAAGCTTGGAGCCACACAGGGTGGAGGTCTGGCTATTCAGGCCCCTCCCAGCTGCACCCCTTCTGAACCCCTTCTGCACCCCTTCTCCTGAGGAGGGGTCTCATGAGCTCAACACAGAGACCTCTTGTGTGCATGAGCTCAACACAGAGACCTCTTCTGCAGAAGGGGGGTGCAGGCCAGGCAGAGGAGGGGAGGCCCTGCTTGTGCCAGAAGCTTCCCCAGACCACCCTGAGCTGGGACCGAAGGGATATGGGGGTGGGGGGGCAGCTGTCTGGTGGGAATTGTCCTCTTTCATCCTCAGACCCCTTTGTCCACATCCCCGTTCCAAGAGTCAGAGGCAGGCTCTTTCCCCCCTTTCTCTGTCCTTCCAGGTGATGATGGGATCCAGTCAGGTTTGTCATCTCCTGCTCTCTGTGTGCTGGGGCACCTCCTCTCCCTGACCTGATGGCTCAAACTGAACAGCCCCTGGACATGTGGAAACTGCACTTGAGTGAAGGACTAAGCAACCAGCAGGTTCCCCCTGCCCAAGACCCTGGGAGGGAGCCTGGGGGCATGAGGAGAGAGCAGTGGCCTCAGACTGACCATCTGTGGGAGCTGGATGTCAGCAAGGCTGGAGATGAGGGCCTGGCTGAGCCCCCGCCAGCTCCTTCAGCAGGCTCTCGTTGTTCTGTTCTATCAGTTTGTTCTCCTCCTCAATGGTCTTTAAGTTGCTCTCCATGGATGTAATCTGAAAGGGAGAAAACTTGGGAACGTGGAAGCAGATTCCAGAAGGACAGGGCACCAGGTGGGTCTTGTCCCATCCTTACCCCCCTTCCCTCATTCTTTCTTTTTACCTGTGTCTGGAGTTTCATCATATCGGCTTCAATTTTAAGGTTGGACTCGTTGAGTTCCTTTATTTCTTCATCCAAATGCCTAATTTCTTCATCACTCTCTATACCTGTAAAAAGTCAGATTTTTTTCAGTTCAAAGTGAAAAAGAAGACTGACAAATCTGAGTCCATTTATGTTTAATTTGTGGTTTGCTAAGTGAGAGCTGGACTGTAAAGAAGGCAGAGCACCAAAGAATTGATGCTTTTGAACTGTGGTGCTAGAAAAGACTCTTGAGAGTCCCTTGGACTGCAAGGCGATCAAACCAGTCAGTCTTAAAGGAAGTCAACCCTGAATACTCATTGGAAGGACTGATGTTGAAGCTGAAGCTTCAATACTTTGGCCACCTGATGTGAAGAGCCAACTCATTGGAAAAGACCCTGATGTTGGGAAAGATTGAAGGCAAAAGGAGAGGGCGACAGAAGATGAGATGGTTGGATGGCATCACCAATGCAATGGACATGAACTTGGGCAAACTCTAGGAGATGGTGGGGGACAGGGAAGCCTGGTATGCTGCAGTCCATGGGGTTGCAGAGTAGGACACAACTTGGTGAATGAACAACGACAAGTGAAAGTGAGACTTTAACTTGAAATGCTGAATTTTTACCCAGATCCATGTCCAAGATTCTAAGAAAGTGGGTTCAAAGAGTTGCAGGATGGACTCCCTTGGTAAGAACTGCCCCAGGATTCAATGTAGCTCTGCTGTGTTCCAGGTCTGCTGGCAGATGGGTTCACAAGTAAGGTCTCATTGGAACTTGGCTGGCCCCTGTGGGGCAGGTGTCATCATCCCTTCCCCCATGAAGGCCAGAGCCTCACAGGGGCTAAAGGAGGCTCACTGACCACTGACACGACCACATCACCTGGCTGGGGCCAAGGGAAGGGGCAGGGCTGACCTGAGATCCAAGGCCTGTGAGTCAGTTGTGCACAATGCTACCAGGACAGGAGCACCCGGACTGTGCTGATTAGTGATCAAATGTAGGGACCTTCTGAGCCACTATTAGAGGCGGGGCGGGGGCGGGGGGGGACAGGACAGGTGTTCTTGGCAGGTGGGTTCAAGCCCAGGGACCCACAGCTTGACTTCTTTGTGGACTTTAATCAGAAGCAAATGTGGTCTGGGGGCAGTGTGGCTTTGGAGTCTGAACACTGCCTAACTCTTGTTGTTGAAGTTGAGTCACTTCACTTCACCTCCTTGTGCTTCAATAAAATGCTATGAGAATTAACACAAAAAAACATAAAGTGCTGAACAGACAACAGGTTCTCAGTGAATGGGGTTATCTTCCTGTCTTTCTTTTATAGGAGGAATCTGAGTGCATTTTAAAGATTTTTAAAAGTTAGGAATAGTGGCTGATATTCAGATGCCAGAAGCAGGATTTAAGGTCATCTCAGCAGTCCAGAATGATGACTCTAAACCAGAAGATGACAATTCAGCAGGATAAATGTGATCACCAGTGTTTAGATTTAGTAAGATCAATGCCTGGAAGCAAGCTGGGTGGGAATCGACAGCTTGTGTGAAGAGGTGCAGGCTCTGGTATCCTCCTGGGTCACTGCTCCGGAACAACAGTGCATCACCCACTGAAGCTGGGCCTCGCAGGCTCCACGGCCCAGCAACTTTACCCCTAGGCCTGCACCTGGGGCAAATGTTACACACCTACAACAGGAGGATGTGCAAGCTGCATGAGGCATATTGTGCATGGAAGCACAACCTGGAAACAAGCCACTGTTTCTAAGAGTCACACGTGGATTTAAAAGATGGAACAATGCTTTCAGACCCATGTAGAACTGAGTGCCAAAGATGCCACTGACTAAAATCGATAAAGCCAAGTAATGACTTCGCCTCTGTTCCCCAGATGCGTTAGGATAATCTTGTAAGAGAAGAACACATGCCTGAGAAAACACTGATGAGAACTCAAGAAAAGTACTCAGAAATCAGAGGGACATGAGAAGATTCCAGTAGGGAGGATGGCTTAGCCACTGTGTCGGGGGTCGGCCTTGGGAGAACATGCAGGGAAATAGAGACAGAGATGCTGAATTAAACCATCTGGATTCACCATAAAAATATTCTGGGTGTAGGACAAAAGTTAAGGAAGGATTCAAACATGGGTGCCCAGACCTTGGAAATTTCATAGAGGGCTCATACCAGGAACACACACACAGGCAGGCTCATTACAAAAGCTGTCATTGTAAGACTGAAGGACAAAAGTTCAACCAGTGCACCCCTAATTCTTCCAGCATCACTGCCCGATTTTCTCTGTTGGAGATCCTTATTAAAAAATAAGGAAAAAAACCAAGACATTGTTTTTAGAGAAAGTTACAGCTTAGTTCAAATTTTAGGCAAGTGTCTTTCTTGCCTCTTCAAATATCACTTCCAGCATGGGACAGGGTTTGGATGTGGGCCCCTTTGGGGGCCAAACCTTGGGGGTCATGGCCCCACCCTGTCCTCCTACCTCCAGACGCTTTGACCTTGATGGTCATTAGTTCTTCAGAGACCTTGCCCTTCTTGATGGCTTGTGCATTGAGAGGACATCCAGACAAGCTGTGAAAATGAAAATTACACCAGTGGGTGAAACCCATACTATTTCTTAGAAAAATTAAAATTTTGTATTCACTACATATTCTTTAAGTCTTTGCCTGCCTACTCATTACATTATAATCTGCAGTCTCTGTGCAGAAAGTAACAATAATTCCTAAAACAAAAGCAGTGAAAGTGAAAGTCGCTCAGTCCATGTTCAGCTCTTTGAGACCCCATGGACTATACGGTCTGTGGAATTCTCCAGGCCAGAATATGGGAAAGGGTAGCTGTTTGCTTCTCCAGGAGATCTTCCCAACCCAGGGATCGAACCCAGGTCTCCCACATTGCAGGCAGATTCTTTACCAGCTGAGTCATAAGGGAAGCCCAAGAGTACTGGAGTGGGTAGCCCATCCCTTCTCAGGCAGATCTTCCCGACCCAGGAATCGAGCTGGGGTCTCCTGCTTTGCAGGCGAATTCTTTACCAGCTGAGCTACCAGGGAAGCACATGAATAATGTAAATGTTTTGCATTTTTTCTTAAATCAAAATACAAATAACTACTGTAGATCATTATCATTTAATTAATTTTTAGAAAACATCACTATTTTGTATTTTTGTGTCATTTTTGTCTTTTAGCAGTAATTACTTTATTTCCTGTAAATGTAAAATTGTACCTGTATAGTTTGAATAAGATTTGCTCTAAATTAGTCAAAATGCCATGGATAATAAATCTAGTTCTTTCTGTCTCTATACACACTTTCATCAGATCTTTACAGAATGACTCAAAATAATACAAGCTCAAAATAATTATTCTACTCCATGATGGCAAATTCAGTTTGAGTAAGTGAAAGTTTCAAATTTACTCTTTAATTTTTCTTAAAAACATTGTTTTGTTGGAGTATAGCTGTTTTACAATTCTGTATTATTTTCTGCTGTACAGAAAAGTGAAGCAGCTATTCTATAACTTTTTAAAACATCATTTTTTATTAAAAAATCTCTGTGTTGTTGTTTAGTTGCTCAGTCGTGTCCAGCTCTTTTCAACCATGTGGACTGTAGCCGCCTGGCTCCTCTGTCCATGGGATTCTCCAGGCAAGAGTACTGGAGTGGATAGCTGTTCCCTTCTCCAGGAGATCTTCCCAGCCCAGGGATCGAACCCACGTCTCCCGCCTTGGCAGGCAGGTTCTTTACCACTGAGCCAGGTGCCTGACAAGGAAATAAAAGGAGGGGCTACAGGTACAATTAGGAGCCCTTGCTGCTCACAGCGCACTCTCCTGTAGACTGTTTATGTATCTTTCCTACAAAGCTGTTCCATTCAGGCCTTCTTCTTTCATCTGTTTTATTTAAATTGCACCAAAATGATAATGACAACATTGAACAAAACATGTTTTCTGTTGGACATGATGAGATGATTTTTGTTCTAAGCAGCCACTAATTTTTTGTCATTTGTTATATTTTTGGATCAACAATTTTGAAATAAAATTAAAAAATTATAATAATCAACCATTGAAAATATTTTTCCCACAGAAATTTGGTTACTAATTATTCATGAGACAATCATTTTCCATCCAAAGATTAGGACATTTGGTAGAATGAAAGAGGATATTTCTGAAGCAAAACCTTTAGTAAACGCTTGTAGAGTGCAAGCATTTTTTGAAGAATTTGAAATTATTCTATATTAAGATGATATGAAATAAAACAATACTAGATATGTAATACTACATGTAAAAGGAAGGTTGTGTGGTTTTTCAAGACATGATAAATTATGAAATATTTTACACAGGAAATAAAATAATGGAAAAGCAGAAACTGAACTCTGACCACGATATTCTGTTTTGGAAACTGCTCACGTAAACAGTGGCCTCAACTGGCACAATATTATAAAGCAATTATCTTCCAATAAAAAAAAAAGAAGATGTGAAAAAAAAAAGAGTGGCCTCTATAAGCTGCATTATCTATCTTTCTTTTTCTGGAAGTTTTTGCCAGTCTGTCTTGTTTTACGTCACCTATTGTGTTCTGAGATAAAGGTCACAAACAGGATTACTGTCTAGTTGGTAAATGGGACTTTAAAAGTGACCTGCGGGAGGCTGGTAACAAGATGGATGTTAGCACCTCCAGAGAGTTCTCTGACTCTCCTCTTGAGGGTCTGTGTTACCCCGACAACACAAGGTGAGAGGAGCGGCTGTGTGGATGCTCAGTGAAGCCCCACAACCACAGGACTGACATCTAGCAGAGTCCACGACAGACGAGAGATTCCGGCCTGAAAATGGCAAGGGGGGCTTCCGTGGCGGGCCAGGGGTAAGAGTCCGAGCTTGCAACGCAGGGGCACGGGTTCCATCCTGGTGAAGGAACTAAGATCCCACATGCTTGTGGCAGGGCCAAGAAAATTTTAAAAAATGCCACTGGGTATTTTTTATCTCCAGAGATATGAAACAAATCCTAAATTTAAGAAAACTGAGGCTTGAAAATATTTTTTAAAGTTCCTTTTTCTTTTGAGGAGCCAGGTCCTCCACAAGGCTCTGTTCTGCTGCTCAGGGAAAGGGGAGGTTGGCCGGGTGTCACCTTCAGGGTCTGGGCAATGCGTTGTAAAGGTGGGAAAAATGTGCTTTATATGGCTTGGACCAAATTCACAGTGCTATGAAAGTACAGGAAGGCAATTTTAAACTATATCTTTGTCTGCTCTGTTATAATGAAATTGCAGGTGACACATTTGTGTGAGGGACATCCCTGTATAATATATTTATAATCTTCAATAAATTACAGTTACATCTAGTAATAAATTAGTCTCAGGACTTCTGGTTTTCAGCTTTGAACATCCATGAGTGTGTGTGTTTGTGTGTGTATTTAATACGACACCATTCGACACCTCAGTTGCCATTGTTTCAAAGTGGAGGTTTGTAACATGAAGATGCTAAGGTGGTGAGGTGAAGTCGCTCAGTCGTGTCCGACTCTTTGCAATCCTGTGGACTGTAACCTACTACGCTTCTCTGTCCATGGGATTCGCCAGGCAAGAATATTGGAGTGGATTGTCATTTCCTTCTCCAGGGATCTTCCCGACCCAGGGATCGAACCCGGGTCTCCCACGTTGGAGGCAGACGTTTTAACCTCTGAGCCACCAGGAAAGATGCTAAACAAGGTTGTAAAGTACTTATCATGTAATCTTGATGCTGGGAAAGACTGAAGGCAGGAGGAGAAGGGGGCGGCAAAGAATGAAACAGTTGTATGGTATCACTGACTCAATGGACATGAGGTTGAGCAAACTCCGGGAGATAGTGAAGGACAGGGAAGTCTGGCATGTGGCAGTCCGTGGGGTCGCAAAGGGTCAGGCATGACTTAGTGACGAAACAAAAGCAACAGATACAACACTGACGTCATGCACGGGTAACTGTCCTCTAGGCAAGCTTCATAACTGTTCTCGTTTTGCTGAATCTTAAATGGGAAAAGTTACAGACCATTCCTTAGAGGATGCCCAAGAGGAATCTGCAGGAGTGTTTGCCTGGTGGTTGGAAGGAGCCAGGAAACACCAGGAATGGGCTGGTACCTAGCTCAGGAGAGGAGCTTTGTGTTCTGATGCTGTGAGCTGTGCACGGGGGGCAATTCTTGCACTTCCCTGCACAAGGATTTGTCTGTCAACGGAGGCAACCACAGTGCCTGTAGCTCATGGGGTTTGTGAGGGTTTAAAGAAATAAACAGTGTGAGGAACTTAGTTGGAACAGCCAGGACAGAGCAACCTGGATAGTGGCTGGCCTTTGGCAGAGATGGGAAAGACAACTGAACCACGTCAGGATGTTAGGGGCGAGAACAGGACAGATAAAGGTGTATCGTAGGTCAGTAGTGTGATCCCAGGACAAGTCATTCCTACTGTAATGAATTATTGCATATATGCACAAATATTAATACAACCGTACAAAAGGGAAAGGAAATAGTCTGTGTCAAACACTTATTATGTGCCAGGGAATAAGCTAGGCATTTTATTGTATTACTTGTATGAAATCCCATACGGCGTAAAAGAAAAGCATTCCACCTCAAAGAGAATTTCCCTAGGTGACGTTCAGGCTCTTTGAGTAGCAAGACTGAAAAGCAGTGCAATCTGAATTATTCATTTGTCTAAACTCTTAATTGTTTCTCTTCTATAAAATAATATCTCTGCATTAATATTGCAGCCTATACTTTTGAGCTCCTAATTTCCTTTTTCACGTTATGAAATAAACGGTCTGTACATAGATACACACAATGCGTATCTGCAGTTGAAAGAACAGCCTTGAGGGGTTTACCATGCGTTTACCTGCAAACACAGAACATGCTTTCAAGCCTCACCAGCCCCGTAGCAAGAGCCGTCTCCTGGCCCCCAGAGATGCCCACTGACTCCAACTATAGAGGAGTAATTACCTGACTCTTTAAAAATGGGATTTTGCTACATCTTTTTCACTTGGTGGAAACAAAACCACAACACACGTGTCCCTCAGCGCTGTGTCACTCAGTACCTGCTCCAGTCCTTGAGGAGCCTTCAGCAGCCCCGCACGTGGAACCACTGCTGCTTCCTGTGCTTCAGGGACCGTGGTGGGGGTGGGGGTGGGGCGGGTGGGGGGAGTCGCGTGGGCCCCGGCCTGGAGGAGCAGACCTCCTGGCACACGTCCGTCTCTGATTCCGGGTTCAGGAGTGTCTCTGGGGCTGAGCCAGCAGCTGGATGGCAGGGCACCTTCGATCACCTGCCCCATTACACCTGATACCTCAGCTTCCCGACACAGATCTTCCAGCTCCTCCTCCTCCATCCACAGCCCTGAGGGTCCCTGAACTCTCATCAGGCCTCGGCGTCACCATGTAAGACGACCCGGGAGTTTACAGAGAATTCTAACTGAGGGATGTGCTCGTCACTGTCCAGCATTGACGTTTCATTACTGATGTCAACATGGATATTACAGGCTCTGTGATAAGCAAGCATGGCCGCTGTGGAGCCCGTGTGCCACTAGGCTCACCTGATTTGTGACTGTCCTTCCTAAATAGGAGATGACAGTGCAGACCCCGCAGAAAACAGTGTGTGCTGCTGTGAACGTGATCAGGCGGCTGAGAACCATCAGAAGAGAAGCCACCGGAAGAGTTCAGGGGCACCTCCCTGGTGGTCCAGTGGCTAAGACGCCACACTCCCAATACAGAGGGCCCAGGTTCAATCCCTGGTCAGGGAACTAGATCCCAAAGGCCGCCACTGAAGACCTTGTATGTTGTAACTAAATAAATCAGCTAAATAAATCAGTAAATAATAAATAAATGTTAAAGGATAAAGAGCCCAGGTTCCTCTACAAGCAGGTGTCACTCAGAGAAGAGAACCTCATTTCCCGACATACAGACATGTACCTGGGAATGGAATCAGCTTTGCTGTGTTTGCATCTTGCCCATGAACAGAGCGCCAGGACTCCCTCGTGCTTCATTAGATCTTAAATCTGCATCATGAACCACAGCCCCATGACAGGAAGGGCCCAGTGCCCGGAGAAGCATGCAGGAACCCTCCAGGTCCTCTCCTCGAGGTGGAATGAGGACACCTGGGCTAGGATCAGTGCTTCTGGCCACAGATTGGGTAAATTACATGCCACTGAGTGAAGAAGGAGCTGAGTACTTGGGAAGCTAGAAAGGCTTTTCTAAAGCTCTCTCACCCTCTGTGTACTTATCAGTGGCTGTGTCCTTTTCTTTCTGGCTGCTGGGGACGAGTCACAGCTTCCCAGCTGCAAACTGTCTACCATTTGGTCTGAAATGGAGCCAGTTTGTGAGCAGAAGGGAATGACATCAATGAGTAAAGTGTAGCTTCACAACCATATGACATCAGAGAGTCGTTGTCACCACCCAGAAGTAAAACAAACCCTTGAAAGATAGAACCATCCAAAAAACAGTGGCATGAGCAACATTTTAGGACAAAAGACACAAGTACAGTTTTGAAAGTACCTGAAAGTCGAGCAGTAAGTTTCAGAAATAGAGAAAAGAACATTTTCCATCTCTCAAACTGGTCTAATATCTCTCTGGCAAGACTTATTGCTTGAAATCTAAGGTGCTCGTTGCTCGAACATTCCTGACCTTGGGGGTCTCTCCCTGCCACCCAGCAAGGTGACAATCAATCATAGCAAACACATGACAGACAGCAAAGCTCACCTCCTATGGGTGACAAACACGTTGTTGACGTGGCCCAGCCCGTTGCAGCCTGGTAGGGGGCAGTGGGGAAGTTCCTGTTTGTTCAGTTTCCAGGAGAGGGGTGCCCCATTGAGTGGGTTCTCCTTCTGTCTCTTGGCAGCCAGGGGACATCCAGACGCCGTGCGGTGGGATGTGTATTTACCCGATATGTGACCTTGGCCATCACACCCAATCACAGGGCATCTAGAGAGAGAGACACAGCACAGTCATTAGCTGCTGGGGGAGATGAGATAACCCAGGTGAGGCACTGTGACCAAATCGAGGAGGCAATGGTAAGTTCAAATCACACAGGAATTGACTGAGGGAGATGACAGGGTTTACCAGATGTCTGGTAGATGCTGTCTACCTTCAACCAGTGAGACAATGGGTCCCAGTAGTGACAATGGTCCCCAGGCTCTGAGCTAAGCAACTGTCATGCATCATCTGGAGGAGAGAGCTGTCATCCCACTTTATCATGTCATTGTGCCAACTCCCTTCAGTCATGTCCGATTCTTCCTGACCCTATGGACTGGAGCCTACCAGGCCCCTCTGCCCATGGGAGTCTCAAGTGAGAATACTGGAGTGCATTGCCACGCTCTCCTCCAGGGGATCTTTCTGACCCAGGGATGGAACTCACATCTCTTAAGTCTCCTGCATTGGCCCTAGTGGTAGCCCACTAGGGCTACCTGGCAAGCCCATCACCCAAGGCTTGAGGCATATTTCTCAGAGGAGGGAATTCAATTTAGATAAAATTGTGTCTTAGGCAGAATGGAAGTTTCAGGGTGATGACACCAGGGCACATCCCCAGGAAGCTTCCTTTTGAAAGAGACTGAAAAAGAACCCCCACACATTGAGAACTGAGCGAGCACGGGGGGAAGGGGAGGTTTCTTCCAGCCCCTGACCGCTCTTGTCTGTGCTGTCCCAGCACTCATGATGCTGGGTCCCCAGCTACCTCCCAGCCTGGATCCCGAGTCCTGCTGCTGACCCTCGTTAGGCTTCTGCCCTGAAGCCGGGTCACTTACTTGAGTTCAGGGTCTTCTTTTTCTTCCTTCGTAGGAGTCACCTTGACACCACCTTTCCTGGCACGAGGGCAGCCGGACAGGCTGAAGCAGGGACCCAACAAAGAGCAAGAGAGAAGTGTGTGATCTCACGGTATGCTGCTGCCCCTCTGATTTCCATCTTGGGGGCAGGGGTCTGTCTTACCTGCGGTGGGAGGCATAGTTTCCAGTCACGTGCCCTGAACCGTCGCAGCCTGGGGTAGGACACCTGGAAAAATGAAAGCAGAGCTGGGCCCTGTTGGCGTGGTGGGGGTGGGTCCCACAATACAGCACAGAGCCAGGTGTTCAAAAGCAGGATGAGCCAACTTTGGGGGCTCTTTTGTTTAAATATAACTGATTTTGGCTAAAAATCCATTCATGTTGATGTATGGCAAAACCAATACAATATTGTAAAGTAATTAGCCTCCAATTAAAACAAATAAATTTATATTAAAAATAATTATAAAAAGGAAATGCTGATACGTAACTACTGCTCAATGCTTGGGAGAAACCTTATCTGTTGTTATCCTGCACTCTTCTTTTCTTCTTTTTAAACCTTTATTTTGGAATAACCTGAGATTTGACCCACAGCTTACCACTGGGCGCCTGTCAACATCATGCAAAGTTCTCATCTTTTGCTCAAGGCCAGTACATTTGCAAGGCCAGTAAATGAACTAAACTAAATTTCAGGAGCTTGATTTTAGTTGTGGACTTTTGGTGAGAGGGTACGTGGCTGTGGTTTACTGAGGCACTGTCTGCCCCTGGTTGGGACCACCCTGGCCAGACATGGGTGCAGAGGCTGGGTCCACACTCACTTGAGCTCCTGAGAGTTGGCTGCCATGAGGGATTTCAGGGTCTTATCCGCCAGGGGACATCCAGAAACACTGAAGAGGGAGGAGAGAGGCAAAAACAGAGATGCGTTGCCACACGCAGGCCCGACCAGGGGGCAGCTTCAGCTTCTGAACAAACCCATGTTCAACCCATGGACAGGGGTCTGGGAAAAGAACGAGGTCTGACCCCCGGTTAGCTGGATCAGGCTCTGGACATCTGGAATACTTCTCATAGACTGCAGTTTGCTATCTACCAAGCCAAGGGCTTTACCCAGGGACACCCAGACCCTAGTGATGACCGACCCAGAGAGCCCTCTGTCTGAATCCTGAGAGATGGTGCTCAGGGTTAAAGCCACGGCCAGAGGGACAGCGAACCACACAGTGACGCAGGAGGGTGGAAGGGCCGAGCTCCCACTGTTTGCTCCGCTGTTTCTTTACTCCTGCGCCAGCCGCCTGCCCCTGGGGAGGAAGTCCCCACAGCGTGAAGGGTCAGCCCAGTCACTGCTTTCCTACCTAGGTGTCATATAAAGCTAAATGGGGCCACAAGCTGAGGTGAACCCTAGCTTCTGGGATGTAGCCTGCACCACTGGATCAGAAAATCATTTTTGATCATAAAAGTATAATTTCTTTACAACATAAGTAGAAAGACTGAAGATTTAAGTTGGCTTTATTTCTGAAAAACAAAATGAGCCAAACACCCAACTAACTCAGCCTTCAATTTCCGACGGAGAGAATGTCTTTCTAGAAGGGGTGAGGACAAGTCCTTGAAGGGGATGGGATGATGGAGCCTGACCCAGCAGGCGGTGAGCTACCTGCGGTGAGATGCATAGTTGCCCGTGACGTGGCCACTCCCATCGCATCCTGGTGTTGGACAGCTGGGTCAATAAAAACACAGAATCAGGATTAGGTGCATTCATGGAGGCATTGGCTCTGCCTGACTGGTTATGAATGTGGTAGCTTCTCTTTTAAGACAAGTTAAAGGCAATGGCAACCCACTCCAGTGTTCTAGCCTGGAGAATCCCGGGGACGGGGGAGCCTGGTGGGCTGCCATCTATGGGGTCGCACAGAGTCAGACATGACTGAAACAACTTAGCAGTAGCAGCAGCAGCAACACATGTGAGATGTGCAGAAGCTAAAGGAACTAAGGAACTAAGGATGTAGCTATATAGGACCTGCAAACTCGCTAAGAAGAAGCTTGTATGGGCTTAGCTGCTCAGTCATGTTCGACTTTTTGTGACCCCATGGAGTGTAGCCCACCAGACTCCTCTGTCCATGGAATTCTCCAGGCAAGAATCCTGGAGTGAGTTGCCATTTCCTCCTCCAGGGGATCTTCCCAACCCAGGCATCAAACACGTGTTTCCTGCATTGGCAGGTGGGTTCTTGACCACGGAGCCATCTGGAAAGCCCAAGAAGAAACTTATGGTCCTAAATTATGAGTTTCCAGCCTTGTATCAGTTCTCTGATTCAGAATGATGCCAGAAAGTGATGCTACAACGTGTGTTCTGGTGATGGGTGAGAGTCAACAGTCAATGCTGTTCTATTTCTTTGAAAATATGAGTTAAAAAATAATTATTATAAACCCATGCTTTATCATGATAGTGGCTCTTAGGAATACTGGTACCAACTACATCATAGATTTCAGAAAGTTTTGTAAGTTTTTAAAGAGAAAGATACCGTAGTAGCTTCATAAACATGTTAGCAATCACCTGAAAAAGATCTTTGAAAATACTACCTATGGCTGACACGTAAATTGACATTTCAGATGGGAAAGCTGCTGACAGTACAGAAATAGTTAAGAGGTTTAGCTAATAAAGCCTGTGATCAGTTTCATCCTAATGTTTGAACCCACCAAAGACACTCACGAATCATCAACCTAAGCAGTAGTCTCTCCCACCCACCTGCCCAGAGTCTGTCCCAGGTACTTCATTCATCTGAGAAGCTGATCACATTCTATGTATCTTATGTGTGGTTTAAAAATAATGAAAGAGGATAGTTATTCTGAACAGGTTTACTCCCATAGTTAACAGGTATACCTTGGTTTCCCAGCCATTTATTTTTCTCTGACACTGCTATAATGTTGCTGGGGGTAAGCAGATTGACCCCTGCCCACTCAGTGACCTTTATGACGGTGCTGATAATCAGAGGAAGCATCAGTTATATCAGTCACGCCTTCTGATGTTCTAGGCACCCTGCCTTATGGAGAGGTTTACCCATGTGTGGAATCAGACTCTGTCCCTTGAGAGGAGTATCTGGGGATAGTCTCATGACATTCAAGACTTCTGAAAAGTCACCTTCTCAGTATATTTTTCCTGTAAGCTACTCTCCAATCGTTCTCAGAAATTCTAAAGAAACCATAAAGGTAGAACACCTCCATCTCTCGGGAGATGCCTAATTTTCAGAGCTTGATCTGAGCTAAACCAGCCAGCTCTCTGCCCATCACCTTCTTAGAACATCAGGAAGGAAAATTAAAAACTACAAATATATGAAAAGAAAAAAAAAGAGAACAACAATCCACATCTGAGCTGAGTTATCCCGCAAGTGCCACTCGCCCGCTCAACAGAGAAAGAGTCTTTTCTGATCATTATGCAGCTGGAATTTTCAGAGCGAGAGGGATGGCTTATAACAGCCTGGGAATTCCCACTTTGGAAATACATCGCCACCTGGTGTGCCCAAACAGCACTGCGTTTATTTTATTTCACTTTAAATTTTATTTCTATTTTTAAAATCATCATTATTAATACTGCCAGGAGAGGCAAAGAAGTGCCAATGATTTTTAAACCAGACAGTGATAAATTACTTAGATAGTACAGCGATAAAGCGTGCATTTAGGAAGTATAATGATAAAGTGTGCGTTTAAATAGTGGCTAATTATTTTGTTGAAGCTTTGTGCTTTAAAGAGGTCAAACAATAAAGCAAAGGCTGAAGGAGTGACATAGTAAGAAAAATTGATGCATTGGGCTCTGTTGGCTGGGTTAATTTACAGATCTTCGATGAGAAATCTTACACAGTAACATGTGCCAGTTGGGTGATACGTTCTGGGAAGATTTGCAAAGGAAAGCGTCACAGTTTAGAGAAAGGAAATCAGCTAGTTCCCTCAGTAAGTGGCGCTCAAAATCTAAATGAATTTATGTTGATCCCATAGCATTGAAAAATCTACTCTAGCCAAACAGTTTCTGGTAAGCAATTAAGGTACATTTACCAGTTAGAAACATAAAGCATGGTAAGGACTGGGTGTGTTGTTTACAGAACCCGTGTGTGACACAAGTTCATGGGAGTGCGTGGTACCCACCCCAGTGCTCACCTATCCTGAAAAAGAGGAAAACCACAAGGCCTCTAAGGAGTTCATGTCCTAGGAATTCATGACTACGTTCCGAGAATCATCATTCACCGCATTTTCAGAGCCCTTTCTCTTTGCACCAATGGAAAGTGCCATGTCAAAGTAATCACACTTCATTTTTCTGTCCAACATGGTGATGCAGGTTAATCATCAGTTTTTCACACTACATTTAGTTTGAAACAACTATGGAAATTTCCAAAATCTGCCTTCCAAGGATAAACATTGGCCCTTTTGAGGATCTTTGAGATAATATGCAGAAACAAAATCCATACAAAAATTTTAGAAACTTGACTAGCAGGCCATGAAGACGTAAGTGCCTGGCTGCCCAGGCCACCTCCCAGGGGGCACAGTGCTCAGGGACGCTCGGGCATCAGGAAGCACTCTTCTTGTAAGGGCATCTGATGCTTGGGCATTCTGCCTTTCTGCTTTGACTTCACTGAACTTCCTGTGGCATTTGAAACCACCAAAGGTGGGAATTTTCTGAGCTCTCAGCTTCCATGACCATCACTTTCCTCCTTGTCCCCAGGCCTGTATTCTTTGTGGGCGTCTCTGACCCTCTCAGGTCCCAGTAGCATGCGTGCTCTCAGATTCTGGGATGAGCACTCTGTCCCCTTCCTTCTATATGTCTTCCCCAGAAGCACCGTCTCCCAGGCCACATCTCACATCTGCATCTCTAGTTAACATTTTAGAAGATCTTTCTGACCTCAGACGGTCCCTCCACATGCATACGGCCTCAGCAGAACTCTGCACACTGCTTTTCCCCAAATAGCTCAGCACTAGCTCATATTTCTGCTCAAACATGCGGTCTGTTCATGGAAAACTTACAACCAGGCCATCTTCTCAGGCCGCTTGTCCTGGCTCTGCCTTCTGACTCTGTCTCTGTCTCTCTGGGCCGCCTGGTCCTGGGGCTCAGCGTAGGGCCTTCTGGGCCAAGCAACCCTTCCTGATGAACAACCCACTGAAACTTGACCAGTGCTACCTGCCTGGGTCTTTCAAATCTCCTGAGTCACAGAACTCCTTGAGAATGTGACAAAACCCATGAACTCCCTTCCCAAATAACATTCTGCAGGAAGCGTTCAGTTTCTGGGTTTCCCTGGTGGCTTGGATGGTAACGAATCTGCGTGCATTGTGGGAGACCTAGGTTCGATCCCTGAATTGGGAAGATCCCCTGAAGACAGGAATGGCAACCCACTCCAATATTCTGGCCTGGAGAATTCCATGGACAGAGGAGCCTGACGGGCTACAGTCCTTGGGGTCACAAAATGACAGATAGAGCTGAGTGACTAACACTCACACAGACTATCTCTAGCCCTAACTTGGCTCCTCTGAGGTCAGGGAAGGTCAGATTAAGATCTCTGATCAGAACATAAACATTTCTAATTGTTTTACATACTTTGTTTTTCAATTTGACTTTTAATTCCCTTAGCACAAGATCAAATCATGCACCTTAAAAAAGGGTTAATAATCCTCTTAGTTCTGAGTAGAGGTCTAGGTACACACAGCATATTTAACTATCAGTCAGTCGAAATTGCCCTAAAACAGTGCCAAGTCAGCTCCACCAGCCAAGGTGTTATTACTCAAGGCTTTGATCAGGAATCTCCATTCTATAACCACAGGTCACTCACGTGATGAGTTCTTTCTTGAGATCTCTGGTGTGGAGCTTGGGTTTAGGGCTTGGTATGGAGGCTTCTCCAGAGAACTTCTTTTCCTCTAAATTTTCTAGAGAGCTCACTGGGTCTTTCTGGAAAAAAAAAAAAAAAAATAGAAGCACACAAAGTATTAGGAAACCCTGGAAAAACAATTGTATTTGAGGTCATCGGGGTCAAATCTGAGTTTTGGCTTAAAGACTTAGATGACATCCTTCACTGGATTTGTACACAAAATAAAGAAAATAACAAGGGTACACCTGGACTCCCACTGTCATGGACCTTTATCCTTGGTAAAGAATGAGAAATTATAACTCAGAGGCACAATTTTTAAAAGTTCACATGTTGGCAGATAAAACTACAGAGGAATTTCTTGAGCCATTTAAATAAGTTAATATTTTAAAATATTAACTTCAATATATTTCAAGTTTTACAGTATAATAAACATTTCCTAGAGAGTGTGGAAATAGTTCTCTATGTACACAGTGTGCAAGTGTGCTAAGTCACTTCAGTTATGTCTGACTCTTTGTGACCTCACATACTGTAGCCCACCAGGCTCCTCTGTCCTTGGGATTCTCCAGGCAAGAATACTGGAGTGGGTTGCCATGTACACAGAAATTCTGCAAAAAATGAATCTCACAAAGTTTTAAATAAAGAACAAAGAAGTAAATTCAGCTTATTAAAATATCCTTCCTGATATGCAAATAAGATTTAAACTATTTGCTTAAATGCATAGTGGCTGAGTCCACAATGTCTCGGCAGCATTCAGCTTGATTTTTCTGGACATCTGCTTTTAGTCTCACATCAATCCCTTCTTGTTTTCCTTAAGCTACCTCTTTTGCTAAGTTGTTTTTTTCTCACGTTTTTACTCTCTCGATGGACTGTCTTGTTGGATTATTGTTAATTTTCATGGTCTCCTTTTAAGCTTAGTACTGATCCTGATTTCATAAGGAAATCTCATCGATCCTTTCATATCACTTATTTACCATCTGATATATTATTGTCAGACAACTAATGATGGCTTCACTCAAACACATAATTAGTTTACTTTTATCATTAAGCTTATATTCAGTAAATGTAATACTTCTGGATTTAATATTAAAATCAGATTAACTATTACTAAAAAAACTGTCTCCTAAATGTCAAAAGTATTGATCCATTTAAGATGAGAAAACAATTTTGAGTTATTGAAGGCAAATCTCATTTAAATAGCATGGACATGACATTGCAAGGGTAAATACAATTTTAATCATTCTGAACTGACACTCAAAATCAATGGAAAAACAAAATCCGTGGATTTTTTCCCAACTTAAGAAAAATTATAAGCCTTGATCTCAGTTATAAAGGCAAATGTAATTTCCTTCATTAATTACCTGGGCAACAGTTCAATTGACTATTTTACACCAGACCACACAGTGGTGCAAACATGCGTGAATGACCTCAAGGAATAGGATCTTCAGAGCAAATTAGTAAAACCTGGTTTGGTCTAATTTCTTTTTTCATATTATTTTTAATACTGAGTATTCCATTTTGAATTATTGATAAATGTTTGAAACTAGTAGCAGAAAATCATATACCACTAAAAAACAAAGAGAAATGGGTGCTTGATGATCGCTGTCTATTAAGGTACAAGGAGAAGGGTTATTTTAATGCTGCTTCTGTGAAATCTATAGAAAACAAGTGAATGATGGTTATCCTTTTCACGTTTCACAATGTGACTAGAGCGAAGCAATTCTAATTATAAGACCTTAAACTGGATTCACTATTTTAAAAAATATTATTTGCTATTTATTTGCTGTGCTGGGTCTTCATTACTGCCTGGGCTTTTCTTTAGCTGTGGCGAGCGGTGCACAGACTTTTCACTGCAGGGGCTTCTCTTGTGGAGAGAAGCTTGTGGAGCATAGACCCTAGGTGCACAGGTGCTTCAGTAGTTGCAGCTCCTGGGCTCCAGACAACAGGCTCAGTAGTTGTATCACATGAGCTTAGTTGCTCCAAGGTACGTGGGATCCTCCTGGACCAGGGATCGAACCCGTATCTCTTGCATTGGCAGGTAGATTCTTTACCACTGAGCCACCAGGGAAGCCCCCAGATACACTATTATCCATTTCATTTGGAGGTGCCTGGATTCAGCATGGGTAGTGTTTTCCACTATAATTTATAAAACGTCTT
This sequence comes from Nanger dama, assembly GCA_917880005.1. Taxonomy (NCBI): domain Eukaryota; kingdom Metazoa; phylum Chordata; class Mammalia; order Artiodactyla; family Bovidae; genus Nanger; species Nanger dama. Next base: position 6,120,904 of record CAKJTW010000075.1, read on the forward strand.
GGCCTTTTGAAAGTGTATACAAATGTATATGCAATGACCTCTTCTGCTAAGTTGATATTTTGTAATGCTTTTACTCACTGGATGGAATTGTTATTAACTGATCCAAAATCAATGTTGGATCATTACTAATTTTCATGGCCTTCTTCTCAGTTTAGTACTGATCCTGATTTCACAAGAAAGACAAAGAACAGACTTTGTTTTCCTGATCAGATGCTAGATTTTTTACAAAAATGGCATAAAGCAGAAAAGAGCTATTTTATTATTTTCTTTGTGATAGAAATTAGCAAAGTATCTCTAAGAAGGCATGTACATTTACAGATGAACATATAAAGGTTATCAGCTGTTGTTTGTTGAATCTGCACACTGTAGAAGACAAGGGAATAAGAGATTCTGAAAGAAATAATCATTTATGAAAGCTTAACTTACTTGACTCAAATACATTCAAAATTAATTCTTGCAGAATATATGGTATTTAACTTAGCACAGTAAAATGTGGTGCTGTTTCAACAGAACAATTTTATTGGATATGACCTTTTAAATATTTTGTAATTTCCTTAAAAAATTATGGACTTTTGGATATGCAATCACATTATGAAATAATTGTCTCTCCCTTCCTCCTTTTTTTTTTTCCTTTTGGCTCAGCATTCTACCTCTAGAAACTTGCAGAGAGCATATGTATTAAAATGCAGGTGACCCTCATTATAAGAATGTTTACTTTTGTTACAGAAGCATTGTATATCATATAAACTCTTAAACTGCATGCCATAAAAAATATGTCAACATCATTTGTCAGATTTTTTTTCAAAATTTATAGCACCCTTTTGAAAATAATAATTTATATTGGAGATACATAAGAGAAAATGTGGCATACATATATGTGTGTTTAGAGAGTGCATGGGCGCGATGAAATTCCTTTAATGTACAATAGGAGTTTATATTGATTTTAGTAAAAACCAGAACATAATGAGAGCATGAATAACAGATAATAGCATCTGGCACTTTTAACATCTGAAGTCTTTGGAGAACTGACAGTTGAACAAAACTGACAGCGCTAGTTATTTCTCAGCACTTTCCTTTCGAGAGAGTTTGAGTTTTTTCCAGATTCAGGTTTTTTTTTTTTTAGGGGGCATCTGGACAGGCTATTTCACTGAGAGAGACAGACAATATTTTCTGAAAATTACCACCAAAATTAAGCAACTGTTGTGCATATGAACAAGATAACAATGAATTAGAAATAATCACCCAGTTTCTGGTCAGGAGTACAGGCGTAAGTGTTGTGTGGGGTGGGGGTGTGGGAGGTATGGGGGCTGTGAGGGTGTTGGGTGTATGCAGTGTAAGGGGTGTGTGGAGTGTGGGGTGTGTGGAGTATGTGCAGTATGAGGGGGTTGTGGGGTGTGTGGAGGGTGTGTGTGGGGGTATGTAGGGTATGGGGCTGTGTGGGTGTAAGGTGTAAGGGTGTGTGAGGGCATATGGAGGGTGTGGGCTATGGTTGTAGGTGTGTGCAGTGTAAGGGGTGTGTGGAGTGTGGGGTGTGTGGAATATGTGCAGTATGAGGGGGTTGTGGGGTGTGTGGAGGGTGTGTGTGGGGGTATGTAGGGTATGGGGCTGTGTGGGTGTAAGGTGTAAGGGTGTGTGAGGGCGTATGGAGGGTGTGGGCTATGGTTGTAGGTGTGTGGAGTGTGTGGGCTGTGGGTGTGCAATGTGTGGAGGGTGTGTGGCGTATATGGGGTGTGGGGTATGAGGTGTGTGGGTGTGGGGTGTGAGGGTGTGTGAGGGGTGTGGAGTATGTGGGCTATGGTTGTAGTGTGTGTGGAGTGTGTATGGAGTGTGGGGTGCAGGGTGTAAGGGTGTGAGGGGGTATGTGGGGTATGGGGCTCTGTGGGTGTAGCGTGTAAGAGTGTGTGAGGGGGCGTGGAGTGTGTGGGCTGTGGTTGTAGGTGTGTGGAGTATGTGGGGTGTGGGTGTGTGGTATGTGGAGGGTGTGTGGAGTGTATGGGGTGTGGGGTATGAGGGTGTGTGGGTGCGGGGTGTAAGGGGGTGTTGAGGTGTATGGGGTGTGGGGTGTGAGAGTGTGTGGGGTGTGAGGGGATCTGTGTGGGTGTGGGGTGTGAGGGTGTGTGAGGGGGTGTGGAGTGTGTGGGCTGTGGTTGTAGGTGTGTGTGGAGTGTATACGGGGTGTGGGGTGTAGGAGTGTGTGGGCTGTGTGGGGGTATGTGGGGTTTGGGCCTGTGTGGGTGTGGGTGTGGGTGTGGGGTGTAGGGTGCAGGGGTATGTGGAGTGTGTGGAGTGTGTGGGGTATGTGGGGTATGGGGTATGAGGGTGTGTGGGTGTGGGGTGTAAGGGGGTGTTGAGGTGTATGGGGTGTGGGGTGTGAGAGTGTGTGGGGTGTGAGGGGATCTGTGTGGGTGTGGGGTGTGAGGGTGGGTGAGGGGGTGTGGAGTGTGTGGGCTGTGGTTGTAGGTGTGTGTGGAGTGTATACGGGGTGTGGGATGTAGGGGTGTGTGGGCTGTGGGGGGGGTATGTGGGGTTTGGGGCTGTGTGGGTGTGGGGTGTAGGGTGTAGGGGTATGTGGGGTGTGTGGAGTGTGTGGGGTGTGTGGGGTATGTGGGGTATGAGGTATGAGGGTGTGTGAGGTATGGGGTGTAGGGGTGTGTGGGCTGTGTGGGGTATGTGGGGTTTGGGGCTGTGTGGGTGTGGGTGTGGATGTGGGGTGTAGGATGTAGGGGTATGTGGGGTGTGTGGAGTGTATGGGGTGTGTGGAGTGTGTGGGGTATGAGATATGAGGGTGTGTGGGGTGTAGGGGTGTGTGGGCTGTGTGGGGGTATGTGGGGTTTGGGGCTGTGTGGGTGTGGGTGTGGCTGTGGGGTGTAGGGTGTAGGGTATGTGGAGTGTGTGGAGTATGTGGGGTATGTGGGGTATGAGGTATGAGGGTGTGGAGTGTAGGGGTGTGTGTGGGTGTATGGAGTGTGGGGTGTAAGGGTGTGTGAGGGGTGTGGAGTGTGTGGGCTGTGGTTGTAGGTGTGTGTGGAGTGTATATGGGGTATAGGGTGTAGGGGTGTGTGGGCTGTGTGGGGGTATGTGAGGTTTGGGGCTGTGTGGGTGTGGGGTGTGAGGGTGTGTGGAGTGTGTGAGATGTGAGTGTGTGGGGTGTAGGGTGTAAGGGTGTGGGGTATGTGGAGTGTGTGGGATGTGGGGTATGGGGTGTGTGGGTGTACGGGGTGTGGAGTGTAGGGGTGTGTGGAGGTATATGGGGTTTGGGGCTGTGTGGGTGTGAGGTGTGAGGGTGTGTGAGGGTGTGTGGGATGTGAGTGAGTAGGGTGTAGGGGTGTGTGGGGTGTGTGGAGTATGTGGGGTATGTGGGCTATGGGGTGTGTGGGTGTATGGGGTGTGGGGTGCACGGTGTAGGGGTGTGTAGGGGTATGTGGGGTTTGGGGCTGTGTGAGTGTGGGGGTGAGAGTGTGTGAGGTTGTGTGAGGGGGTGTGGAGTGTATGGAGTGTGTGGGTGTGGGGTGTGAGTGTGTGGAGAGTGTGGGATGTGAGTGTGTAGGGTGTGGGGTGTAGGGGTGTGTGGAGTGTGTGGAGTGTGTGGGGTGTGTGGGCCATGGGGTGTGTGGGTGTACGGGCTGTGGGGTGTAGGGGTGTGTGGGCTGTGTGGGGGGTATGTGGGATTTGGGGCTGTGTGTGTGTGGGGTGTGGGGTGTGTGGAGTGTGTGGGATGCAGGTGTGTGAGGTGTGTGGGGTGTAGGGGTGTGGGGTTTATGAGGTGTGTGGGGTGTAGGGGTGTGGGATGTGTGGGGTGTGTGGGGTGTGGGTATGGCGTGTGTGGGTGTGCGGGGTGTGGAGTGTAGGGGTGTGTGGGCTGTGTGGGGGTGTGTGGAGTTTGGGGCTGTGTGGGCGTGGAGTGTGAGGGTGTGTGAGGGGATGTGGAGTGTATGGGGTGTGTGGGTGTGGGGTGTGAAGGTGTGTGGAGAGTGTGGGATGTGAGTGTGTAGAGTGTGGGGTGTAGGGGTGTGTGGAGTGTGTGGGGTGTGTGGGCCATGGGTTGTGTGGGTATACGGGGTGTGGGGTGCAGGGTGTAGGGCTGTGTGGGGTATGTGGGGTTTGGAGCTGTGTGGGTGTGAGGTGTGAGGGTGTGTGGAGTGCGTGGAGTTGAGAGCAGCCCAGGTTCACAGAGCACCCTGGGACCCTGAGCAGCATCTCGGCAGAGCTCCCGGGAAGCACAGCCAAGACCATCCGTTCCTGGTTTGCGTGGTCACTGTTCTGCACTCAGGCTCAAAACTCTGGTCCTGCCATCCTGAGATGGCACCTGGTCCTACCACCTAGGCCCATTACTAAATTTCTATATGACCAAAGAACAGCAAGTTCACTCCATCTGGCTTCAATTTCCTTCTCTAGAAACTTTGGTAATAATCCTGCTCTTCAGGTTAGTCAGGAGAATGAGACACTGTAGAGAAAGAGCCATCATCCTTATTCTGACTCATGTGGCCACCCTCTGCTACCTTCGCAACGAGGACATTGACTGCCATCGATTTCTACAAAATAATAACTATTGAGCATCACATTTCTCATTCTGGGATTCAGAACACGCAAATCAGCTTGGCATGGACTCAGGAACAAAGAGCAGGGGTAAGGAACCGTCCCAGGGCTCCTGTCCCAGGGCTTACGGGGATTCAGAAGCACATTTGCGTGTGTCCCACGGGGATAGTGCCCTGCAGTGAACCACCCACGCTCAGACCCTGACAATAGGCACTGAGCTTAAAAACTACCTTGTCAACTCAAACCTAGTGCAAGCTCTAGGACTCCAGGAACTCAGGATCTCCAAAGCCGACTTTGTTCTTGTTACAACATGGAACTTCCCGTAGCTTGTCAATCCCAGATGTCAGATGTGTGCTGGGTGCTAAGTCACTTCAGTCATGTCTGACTCTTTGCGACCCCAGGGACTGTAGCTGGCCAGGCTCCTCTGTCCATGGGACTCTACAGGCAAGAATACTGGAGTGGGTTGCCATTTCCTTCTCCAGGGCATCATCCCAACCCTGGGATCGCACCCACGTCTCTTACGTCTCCTGCACTGGCAGGCGGGTTCTTGCCACTAGCTCCACGTGGGAAGCCCAGGTGTCAGATACTTAGGTTGCAAGTTGTAGCAGTGAGCCTGCACTAGCAGACCTGCAGGGGAGTAAGCCGCTCTGAAAAGAGCAGACGTCTAATCGAAATGATCCATCTTCCCCATGACTGCGCTGGGACATCAGCTCCATCAGCATTAGACAGAACGGGCCCCAGCCGAATCCACAAAGCTGCCCAGATGACTCCTCACATGTTTCTAAAGAGAGAATATTTGTTATGAGACTTCACTTTCTGCTGAGTGATAAGAAGTACACACAGCCAAGGAGGTCCCCAAGGTACCTACTCAACCCCCAAGTGGCAGGAGTGCCCCAGAATATAAGGGGTCCCCTGCAGACATTGCTACAGAAATTATGGTGGTGGTTTACAGCTAAGTCATGTCCAACTCTTGCAACCCCATAGGCTGTAGCCTGCCAGGCTCCTCTGTCTATTTCCAGGGGTTTTCCAGACAAGAATACTGGAGAGGGTCGTCATTTCCTCTTCCAAGAGATCTTCCTGACCCAGGGATCAAACCCGCATTTCTTGCATCTCTTGCATTGGCAGGCAGGTTCTTTACCACTGAGCCATCAGAACCTATGTCAAATGACACAAAGACTCTGAAAGGGAGCAAAACAAAGAACTTTGCTTTGTTACTGGCGGGGACTGGACTGGATGTCTGACTCTGTGCAAGCAGAAAAGAGACTTGGGGTGAACAGTGACCATGGCTGGTATACAGTGGGGTTGCAAGGGTGAGGAAGAGAAAGTCCAAGCCCCCAGCACGTGGCACCAAGCCTCTCCAACGTGGGGTTTTCATCCCAGCGGACTCGCCTAAGAACAAGGATGTACTAATAGTCACTCTGTAAGGGACCGTCCTCCGTGCCACACTTTTTTGACTGGACCCCACCTCCAGGTCTCATAGCTGGGATTAGGTGCCCTCATTTGGGAGTGGTTTAGGCAGGAGACTGGTTGGCAATAGGGGGTTCTCCTGGACTGGGGGGTGTCCCTGACCCAGAAGAATCACCATCCTTGCTCTCATCTGGGCTGTGCTTCCAAAGGATCCACCCCCACCACCTCATCTCCACCTCGGACCCCAGTGTGGAGTGATGGCAAGTGTGAATGTAGGCACATTTCTGGATTATACAGCAATGACATAAACAAGGTGCAACCTTGGGGACTTTGCACAAGCTGACCAGGGAATGCGGAGGAGGACAGAGACACATGTTCACCAATTCTCGATCACCACCCGAGGCAAACGAGCTTCTTACACTTTGCAGAGTCTGTTTTACATTAACGTTGAATGTGTATGATTTAAGAAAGTTTTTCTAAAGTAGTGTTATGATAGATTAACTCAAACCATCCCTAAATACTTGGGTAAACTTTTAAAAGCTGAAGAAAGGACAGTGACTAAGCCCCACATGGCAGAATCTAACTGGAACCTGCTGCCGTGGGCGATTCCTGCCCTCCTGGGAAGGTGTGGCTGGTGGTGACGGAGACGCAGACCTGCCTTGGGTCCTGGAGGCTTCTTCAGGCCACCCCCATCCAGCTATTCTGCATGCCTGCTCAACTGCTCACTCACCCAGGAGCTTGGCTACAGGTTGGTTCTCCTACCAGATGGGTGTCCTACATCCTCAGGGCCAGTCTTACTGGACATGGGGATGCCAATGAAAGTATGGAGGGGAGGGTGGAGGGAAGGGCAGAAGGGGAACAGAAAACACCCCAATTTTGTGATCACTGCCATTGACACTGACTCATGCCCAGAGATGTTAAAGAAGATGCCAAAGTCACACAGGGAATTATCCTTAGTGTTATGTAATAATCTGTAAGGGAAGAGAATCTGAAGAAGAATACACACATACACATATATATGTAGAGTGAGTAGTGTTAGTCATTCAGTCGTGTCCGACTCTTTGTGACCCTGGACTGTAACCCGCCAGGCTCCTCTATCCATGGGATTTCCCAAGCAAGAATACTGGAGTGGGTTGCCATTCTCTCCTCCAGGGGATCTTTCCGATCCAGGGATCGAACCCTAGTCTCTGCATTGCAGGTAGATTCTTTATCAACTGAGCCACCTGGGAAACACGTATATATGTATATATATATGTATATGTATCTGAAGCATTGTGCTGTCCTCTTGAAACTTATATGATATTGTAAACCAATTATACTTCAATAAAAAATAAAGCGTATGCTAAAATCAAATTAGCCTCCCTCCAAAGTCTCTGAGTTTCACAAATCTGAAAAAGGGGGATGATGCTTACTTCCAAATGTCTACTTCAGTTCTTCAAACGTGTCAGCTGGCAAGCACCAAGCACTTCCCTAGGACAGGCAAAATCACTTGCAGGAAGGGTGGGGTCACATGTGCAGTGACCCAGAGTCTAATCAGTGGAGGGTGTGGCCATTAACTCTTTGGAATGACACTGAGTCAGGGCTCATCAGACCAGCCCCGGGGGGCTCCAGCCATGAGAGAAAGCTGATGGCTTCCTGTACAACATCTGACTTCCAGGGTGACACCACCTCCAGGGATAACCCAGCCCACAGGTCTGGGGTTGCCATGGCTGGGACACCTAATAGCCAGGATCAGTCCCTGGACTACAGCTCTGCGTGGAGGGGTGCCCACACCATCCCGCCGTGAAACCATGGAAGGGAATTTGACAAGAAGCATCCCTGTACAGATTTGCTCTCGTGTTCCAGCCTCTGGTGCAGCGATGCATGGGCTCACGGCTCACAGGCTGCAGTGTCCCCAGGATAGATGACACCACCTCTCAGCGCACACAACTCAACCCTTAATGATGATATGACATCTTGTTTTAGGCAAGGAGTGGGAAATGTTGAATTCATTTGTAAATACCTCTTAAAATTTAAAATCATTGCTTTACCAAAATCAAAAACCAGCTACAGAATTACGTGTTATCTAAATAGGATGGTGAGAAATGGTGCAGGAGGAATAAGTGAACCACGCTCTCCAATCACACTCTGCCTCCAACTTATTAACCGACACTGGAACAGTACCTCTTTCTCCTCCTCCGTCTTCCCATGGGCTTTGCTATAGTTGATGGGCGTGTCCCAGCCCTCGTGGTCACACAGGGCCTGGTAGAAGGCCGCGTTAACCAGAAGGCTGCTGGTTTTGAACGGGGAAGAGGAAGCAGTTGGAACAGAAGGGTTAGTGGAAGTTAGGGGGTGCAGCTTTGTCCAGGATTCGAGCTTTTTTCATGCTTAAGTCCAATGTGCCATTCTCATCCACTTCTATCTCGGCCCCCTGTGTATAACAGGAAACAAAAAAAAACCATGTAAGCAGTTTGCAGTGGTAGCCTGGCCATGTGGGGCTTTTAAGGGATCATTTTAAATGCAAGCTTTTATGGAAGTATATCTGATTTTAAATCTCGCTTTCTGATTCGCTTTGCTTAATGTTCAATTCTTAGGCAGACTTTTCAGAGCAGCCCCATTAGGGAGTTTCGTGTTTCTGGGTTTAAGCAATGTAAGCCTAAATATAAGTAAGATAGTCCAAATACTAAATGTACTGGCTAAACGTATTTTATCTTTTCTTTTTAAGTTTAGTTTTAAATCTTCCTTTCTAGTTTGCAGAATTATCACTCCCAATTCATCCTTTAAAGCATTAACACTGGAGTTAATAAAGAGACACACTATCCCCCTCCCAACATGAAAACCATGCAAAAAACAACCAGCTGGGAGAGAATTTTTATTGGGAAATATTAGAACCATATTAGATTACTGTGACAGTGACATTTTACACTGGGTGACTTGAACCAGAAAAGCTTGGTTAACTCGTGGGGGGTGGGTTGGGGGAGGTGGGCAGTGCACGCCTAGTTCCCCCTCGGGGCTGTGGAGGTGGCAGCTGGCAGCAGGATGAGGGTGGGGGTAGGAGGTTAAGTTCTACGCTGAAAACTCCAGAATAAAGGTGATTATTTTCCAGATACTCAGTATGAGGCTTTAATTCTGCCTCACGACATTTCTCCTCGGGAGACCTTGGCTAAGCTTCGTTTTGCTTTTAAGGTCCAAGTGCCAACAAGGTCCCCATGCATCCTGGCCCTTCCGCAAGTCACGTGCCTGAGGATGGTGTGCACGGACCTGAATCGTGAACGCTGCCAGACAGTAACTCCCAGGACGCTCGGAGAGCGAGCTTGTTACCCTCCTAAGTGGGTCAAAGAAATACCTTCCCCGGGTGCTCATTGCCGTCTGTCAATTCACAATTAACTTCTAGACAGTGTCTCTCCCCTGTTTCTTTTGTCTGGAAAAGCAGAAGAGTTCCCTGAATATGTTCCTAAGATCCCTAACAGTTACTTCCCAGGGGTTTATTTTAACCCCCAGTTATACTCTGCCCTTACCCCCTCCCCAACATTCCCACTGAGATGAGATCCACTGTACTGTTGCTGAATTAAAAAATAAAAGCATCTCTTCTGTCTGCTTGTTTTACCTGCAAACTTTTTGTTCTCAGTCTCTCTGGTAAAGATGCTTTACGATATCTATGGGAGGTAAATACACTTCTAATGTATTTGTACTAAGATGCTTTCGTCCTGTCTTTCTGTCCTTTTTAGTAAATAGTTTAATCTCCTGTGATAGTTTTAAGCCCTGAATTTCACAGTAGAGCTTATCCAGGATAATAACTTAGTAACCACCACATCTTATGCCATCTGTATAATATCAAATACGTTTTTATACCAGCATTAATAAACCTTAGTTACAAAAATCCAAGATATTAACCATATCTGTGCTGCACACTCTCTCCATGATACAATGCAGTCTGCCACAAGCACATCAAAACAACTTTTGGCTTCAACACTGATATGTAACTATAGCAATGAAACAGAGCTATAGCAATCAAGTTTAATGGGCAATGTAAAGTAAAATGCTAAATATTGTAGTTGCTGACATTTTTTTCATAAAAATAAAAAACTTGGGTTAAGACTGCACAACCAACATTCACATAAAATTCCAGACCTCTGTGACAGATGGCTTAGGAAAAAGGAGCCACGTGACTGGGCTGCAGCATTTTATAGTGCAAAACCCATAAATAGTGCAGATTCAAGCTTGCTGAGAGAAAAAAAAAACAACTATTCCAAGACAACACTAATATATATTTTAGTTTCTACAGGAAAAAAAAAAAAACAACTTTCAATGAGTAAATGAGGAAAAAAAACAAAACAAAACAGAGATTCTCAGAGTTGTGGTGGTTTTACATCTTGAGTAATCATGGGTTGATTGAAAAAAAAATCATTCCTAGTGTTTGAAAGAGGTGGTTTTCTGTGCCCTGTTCCCCAGCCGGCTGCTCTGAGCACCTGACCGTGCTGGGGAAGGGGAGGCGGGTAGCAGGCGGCCATGCGGGTACAGATGGGCTTTAAGTGAGCTCACAGATGCACTCGACAATTACACACAGCACCAGAGAAGGGCCCCTTTCTGCCCATGGATGGGTGGATCACACGTTTACAGCATGGATTTCATTCAGAGCAGTATCAATAGACATCATTTCTCTCTGTGCTTGTAACTCCACATGGCAGGGCTATGAGGAGGGGTTGCTGGTCGTGGGAGAGTCCATAGGAGGGGGAGAGGACAGCCCCACCAGACAGGGACCCCCAGCCCGACTCCTAAGATGCTCATTTCTCAAAGGGCTTAGTTCTTATTTTAATTATTTGAATTTTAAGCTTCTTGAGCCTGGTATAACACTGCTCTCCAACTTGGGGGGCAACATCAGTGACCATGTAATTCAGCCACTTATGAGTTAGAGATATTTCCTGTGATGTGTTGATTTTCAAAAGGATTGAGAAAGCACATAACATTTTCAAGCCATTACATTTAGGGCAAAAGAAAATGGAAAAATCTAGTGTTGCTGCCTTCAAGAAGCTTATTTGACGCATATAGGACATTTTTAGTGAAATAGACTACAAATTATTTTTAGTTTATATAATTTATATATAAATTATAAACTATTATTCAGCTGAAAGTTGAGGTAATTATCTATTATAAGCCTTCTCTGTACTATAAAATCAGTAGTGACTCAGATATCTGCCAACAGAGGGACAATATAACACTGCACCTATTAACTGGCACGTTATGTGATCAGTAAAACGATAATTTCAAGGACTTTGTTTCAACAGGGAAAAGACTTATGTCACTGAAAGCAGGAGGTAACCTGGAATTCTGGCTACACTTACAACTAGGGAAAATAGGAAGAAAATCGTTTTCTGAAGAAGAACAAAAGGGAAAACACAGAAATTCTTGTGAGGATAGGCTAAGAGCTCTTTTCCTCAAATATTTCCCAGGAAAATGATAATATTATATTGTTTCAAAAAAAAAAAAAAAAAAACTACCTTACATTCAAAGATGGTGACAAAGTAAATAAAAAACAAAACTGTAATTTTACTTTAAATGTTCTGATTATGAAAAGCATTAACTTCCACGGCACTGGTAGAATAAGATGCCCTTGTTTTCCTTATTGGCATATTTTCCGCTGTGAATAAGGAGAGGTTGAGCCACCTCCTCGTCCTGTGCCAGGGCTAAGACAAGTGTAAGAGGAGGGGGTCTGCAGACGGGATTCTGCTGCATCTCTCCACTAAGGCTCTTCTGTTCCTGATTTGGGGTTTTTTCTGTAGAAACATCTTCATATTGGAAGTCCTCTGAAACATATTTTCAAAGTAGGCAGGGTATTGAATACGGTTCACTGTGCTATACAGAAAGACCTTGTTAACAATACCCCGCCTACTTTGAAAACATGTCTCAGAGGACAAGTGTGTATATGTTAACACCAAGTTATTTATAGCACAAGGCACTCTACTGAATAATCTGTAATAATCTATATGGGAAAAGAACCTGAAAAAGAATGGATACATGTGTATGTACAATTGAATCAGTTTGCTGTATACCATAAACTAATACAGCACTGTAAATCAACTGTAATATAAAATAAAAATTAAATTTAAAAATCTAATTAATATAAAAAATAAAATCCTCTTGCTTCTGAACTGTGGTGTTGGAGAAGACTCTTGAGAGTTCCTTGGACTGCAAGGAGATCCAACCAGTCCATTCTGAAGGAGATCAGCCCTGGGTGTTCTTTGGAAGGAATGATGCTGAAGCTGAAACTCCAGTACTCTGGCCACCTTATGTGAAGAGTTGACTCAACAGAAAAGACTCTGATGCTGGGAGGTATTGGGGGCAGGAGGAGAAGGGGACAACAGAGGATGAGATGGCTGGATGGCATCATCGACTCGATGGACATGAGTTTGAGTGAACTCTGGGAGTTGGTGATAGACAGGGAGGCCTGGCATACTGCAATTCATGGGGTCGCAAAGAGTCGGACATGACTGAGTGACTGAAATGAACTGAACTGAACTGATCCTCAAAAAAGTGTAGGCAAGGTATTAACAATAAACAAATGGGGACTTCCCTGGTGGTCCAGTGGTTAAGACTCTGTGCTGCTTCTACAGAGGATATGGGTTTGGTCCCTGGTCAGGGAACTAAGAGTACACATATCTCAAAAAATTAAATGATTAAATGAATAAAATAAATAAACTGAAAACATCTTATTCTTACTAAATAGCAATTGAATATTAATATTAATACCATTAAAAGTATGACTCATGAGATATACTAATAGAAATCCTGTGATGGAATTCAGAAGAGAAGTAAGTGACTGATAGAAGGTATAAAATTAAAGTATTGGTGTGTTCGTCACTCAGTCATGTCTGAATCTCTATAACCTCATGGACTGTAGTTCACCAGGTGTCTCTGCCCATGGAATTGTCCAGGCAAGAGTACTGGAGTGGGATGCCATTCCCTCCTCCAGGGGACCTTCCCGACCCAGGGATTGAACCCAGGTCTCCTGCCTTGCAGGCAGATCCTTTACCACCTGAGCCACCAGGGAAGCTAAATTTATAATCTTTTCCCCTAAATCTTTGTCTGACACTTGAAGTCATAGTGAAAACTTTTGGTAGACCAGTGGTTTGTACACCAGGGAATGATAAATTCATCAAGGAGATCAAAAGTTAGGCATGAATTCAAGTTTTATCTCCAACAGTCGTAGCTGTGCCATTTAGGGGGCATTATTTAATATCTCTGCATTACTTTCTTCACCTGCAAAATGAGATGCCATTCAAGTATTCTTGGACTTCCCTGGTGGCTCAGATGGTAAAGAATCCGTTTGCAATGTGGGAGACCTGAGTTCAATCACTGGGTTGGGAAGGTCCCTTGGAGAAGGATACGGCAACCCACTCCAGTATTCTTGCCTGGAGAATCCCATGGACAGAGGAGCCTGGCAGGCTACAATCCATGGGGTCACACAGAGTCAGACATGACTGAGTGACTAAGCACATGGTACATTATGGGCAGAAGGCTCATTTATAGTGCATTGCACATAGTAGGTATTCAGTAAACAACACAACTGATAATAATCATAATTTGATTGGGTTTTTGGACTCTAAGAGATCTCCATATGCTGTTCTACACAGAAGCAAAGAGGCGGTTTCCCCACACATCGCTGGTTCTCTGAGATCCTGACTCCAGTCCCTCAGAGCAGTTCACCCACATTGTGCAGCAGCATCTGACTTCACATTACAGTCACTGAAAAAAGCTGATTTTGGATTCTAACCATCCCCAGAGCCGCCGGGCTATTTCTGAGAGAAGGCAGCAGGAGTGACGATGGGATAGCGTGTTGTTTCTCGGCCTTGTTCAAGCACAAAACAGACTTTGAACTTTAAACATTTCAAGCAAGTGTCAATTTTTTGTTTTCTTTTAAGGCACACTGTGCATATGCCATTTTGTCTAAACAGGTGGGGAAAACACCAAAACAAACAACAGAACACTTGGCAAGCGGCAGTGATTGGGATAAAGATAGACTGTGTGCCTGTTCCTACCTCTGCTGATGAGGGAGGAGGAGGAGGGTGGGGAGGAAGGAGAATGGAGCGGACTCCCCATACCCCCCGCTGCTCACTCCTCCTGCTGCCTGGTTGTCCTCAGCCCTGTGCTCATCTCAGGGGCACTATCTCCAGACTCAAGGGGGAATGTCTGAAGCTGTGGTCCATCTGTGTTTTGCAAACTCACAGGAATTCCACATGGAAATGAAGCAAGGCTACAAATCTCAGGACCAAGGACAGTTCCAGTATCACACTGGCTCATTCTTCAAACAGAAGTGTCCGTAACCACAATGATCTCCACTTGGTATTGCTATTACTAATTTTTCTCTAACTTGATTTCTCAAAGAGATACTTAAAACACCCACAGGTGATTTAGGCAGTGTGGACATGCTGTGTAAATGCTGGACTGGGTTTTAACAGGAGCAATTCTTTCTAAGATCTACTTTCAGGATGTAGTGGATGTGAGCTCAGGCAGCAACAGCATTTGCCCTGGCACCTCCACCCAGGGCTGGGCGGTGAAGGAGGTGTGGGGGTAGGCAGACACTCAGGCTGAGAAACTTGGGAAGGAGAACACTTCAGAATGTTCATAACATTCTTCTTTGTTTTTGGAAGAGGGTCTCTTGCCTCCCTGAGGTTTGCCTCTGCCGTCTTATCTTACACAAGAGTAGGGATTTTGCATATCACAATTTCAGTTATCCTGTCAAACTTGGGGTGAGTTATGACTTTGCACATAGCTTGAAGGAATTTGTATTAGCCCTGATGAGTGAGTATGAAGGCAGTCTCAAGATCAGTGTCCTTTGGCTTGATTTTAACAAAGTCATGCCCACATGCAAGATTCGTAACTTGTTCTTCTCTTGGGCTCTTTAAACAACTTCTGAGAAGCTCACTGGGGGAAGGAAAGGACCAGATGGAGGCAGAAGAAAATAAATCCTTTGTCAAAGTTCTGGTCAGATTCCCTACAGAGTCACCCACACCTCCCCTGGACCTCAGGAAAGGCCCCTCTGAAGACCTTGCTCTCCTCCTGCAGTGATCACTTTTTTCGTCCTTCTTTGATCTTAAGATCCTTGAAGGCAGGGTCTCTGAGGGACTCTACTCTGTTGGGCAGCCCAGCACCTACAGACTCTCCAGTTGGGACAGCTGAATTCTCCTGCCAGAATCTCTCTAGTCCATCAACAGTGCTTCTATGCTCAGCTCCAGAAGTTGAGAATGGGGGAAAGCCGTGTATTTCTATATCCTGTTTTCCGAACTAGGAACTCAAGAGGTCTCTGGATTCTGATCAGCAAAAACAAACATACCAAACACCCACCATGGAGGAAGCCTTGCATCCTGGTGGAGAGAGAATCAGGCTAGCTTCCAGTGCGGAGCAAGATTGTTTACATTTAATCCTACATGAAACAAAGGGCACGGAGCAGAGGGCATTGTGGACAACAGACACGGCCGGCACAGGGCACTGTTGGATTGGAGCCCATACTTCAGGGTTAATTACTTTGGCTTTTTCTGTCTGTCTGTCTCTCTCTCTCTCTCTCTTTTTTTTTTTTTTGCTATAATAATTACTTTTTGTGGTTTCAGGAATGTATGAGGTTCTCTTTTAAGGTCAGAAAATAGAATCCAACCAGGATAGAATTCTGCAGATCGTTACAGTCGTGTGCAAATGCAGGCCTGGAGGAGGGTGGCACCAGGTGGCAGTGCAGGGGGCCACACTGATCCTGTTTACCACCCACAATGTCCAACGAGACAATGTTCATGGGAAAAAGAGTTTGAAAACTGCCAGCATCGCAGATTCTCTAAAAACCGACTGCCGCAATTTCTGCCCCTTCCACTCCTACGGTCTCATCTGTGGTTGGGCTTCTGCAGTTAGAGTGTGGTTGACAGTTTTGGGGCTCGGACATTTGGGGGGTTCCTGTCATCTTTGTTGGATTCACTGCTTAGCTTTAGCCATTGATAGAACGTGGAGAATACAAAGGTAAAAGGCAGAAATTCAAAGGAACCAAACTGTATCTATTCATGTAGAGCCTTCACCCTACAACCATTCACTCAAGCGAATTTAAGTAGCATTAACCATTATAATACTGGCACTTTTCTTATGTGTGCGTGTGTGCTCAGTTGCTATAGTCATGTCTGACTCTTTAAGACCCCATGGACTGTAGCCCACCAGGCTCCTCTGTCCATGGGATTCTACAGGCAAGATTACTGGAGTGGGTTGCTATGCCCTCCTCCAGGAGATCTTCCTGACCTAGGGATCAAACCCATGTCTCATGCATTACAGGTGCATTTTTTTTTACTGCTGAGTCACCAGGGAAGCCCCTTTATTCTTACGGGATAGCCTAAACTGACAATAAGGCAAATAAGAAGGAAGACAGTTTAGTATCACTCCAATGAGCTGCACATTAGAATATCCCTTTAAAAAGAAGAAATGTGTTCAGGTTTTTAAAAATGGATTTAAGAATAACCAAAGTTATATTCTAAAGGACCCAAAATCATTCATTTATGTAAATAATCTCTGACTGTGATTTCTGGAGAAATTGGAGTTTTCTTTATATTTTTGAGGCAGTGTGTTTTTCTTTGTTTAAGGAACTCATTTGTTTAAAACGGTTTTTGAGTGGTTTTTGGCCACCAACTCTTCCTGGGGTTTACTTGGCTCAGACCTGTCCAGAAGCTAATTCTGATTCTTCTGTCAAATGCTCCATGCCACTGTGCGCCCTGCTCTCCTGAAGGCCTGGCACGCACACAGGTGAGCAGCTGACTGCAGCGGGATGGGCTGAGCTTAAAGGGAAAGGGAAGCGAATGCCTGAGCTCGCTGAGTTTGGGTTAGAGTTTAACTGGGGCATCTTCCGCCAGAGCAAGGGGAACTCTCTTCTCTAAACTCTCTTCTCTAATCACCACTTCTTTGGTGGCGCAGACAGTAAAGAATCGGCCTGCAATGCTGAAGACCCAGGTTTGATCCCAAGGTCTGAAAGAGTCCCTGGAGAAGGGAATGGCTACCCACTCCAGTAGTCTTGCCTGAAGAATCCCATGGACAGAGGAGCCTGGCAGGCTACAGTCCATGGGGTTGCAAAGAGTTGGACACAACTGAGTGACTAACACTTTCACTCTTCTCCAAACCAGCCTGGGCATGCTCTGCCACCTAGCTTCTGCCAGCTAGGTAGGAAAACAATTTCTTTTAACAGCCTTCCATGTAGACAGAAGTTACTGGCTCTAGCTGCCTGCAGCCAGTTCTGGCACCCCCATCTGAGGGTCACTGTTACTCCAGAGCATCACGACTCCCTCCTCAAAAGCCAACACACAAAGAAAGGATCTTTGGTTTTTATTTTCATCAAGACATCCTAAACACAGATGTCTACCTCTCCTTGTTAGTTGGAGAGGAGAGGTTATTAGAGAAAGGTGATTAATTTGGTGAGCTCCAGAAAGATGGGGATCTTCAGAAACTTCCTAGAATTTGGTTCTGGATTTGAATTTGGGCCCTGAACTCTCAAGAGCCCTTGATCCTTCTCTTGTTGACTTAATGGACCCAGGTTTTATGATGTCCTTTGAGAAAACTACAGCATCTCAGACCATTTTATGCTCTATGATGGTTCCACACACAGTAATGAGATGTCATGAATTTTGCCATGTTTTACAAGTGGCAGTTTCATTAAACACATCTTACCAAATCTTTGATTCTCAGACAGTGAACAGTTTCCGTTGTTCAGACAGAATAGTGCTGTCTGTGTTCATGCCGCTGTGGCCAGGACCCCAACACAAAAACAGGTTTGGAATCCACTGGGCTCCCCAGCTAGTCTCCACACCCCCCACCCTGCTTCCTTGCACAACCTGCAAGTGAGCCCTGGTCTCCCTGCTCCTTGAATCCACCAGGCTTGCCCCTTCCCAAGACAAAGGGGGCCAGGCCGCGGGGGTGGAGAGCACGGCTAGGATTGCGGAGGCAGCCTATCCTCATGGCGAGCCACTGGCCCCCCTCTGGGCTCTTGGCCTGCCTACCTTGGCGTGCAAACCCTGCTGTCTGTTGGCGAGGATGTCGGCAGCTTCCCGGCAGCGGGTGGACAGGTTCAGGATGGCCGCAGCTGCCGCGATGTGGGTGTCTTCACTGCGCTGGCCGGAGCC
This sequence comes from Nanger dama, assembly GCA_917880005.1. Taxonomy (NCBI): domain Eukaryota; kingdom Metazoa; phylum Chordata; class Mammalia; order Artiodactyla; family Bovidae; genus Nanger; species Nanger dama. The sequence continues at coordinate 6,138,960 of CAKJTW010000075.1, forward strand.
GTAGGAGCTGGCACGGCCTGGGCTCTGTGTGTGGGCGCCTGCACTCGGCAGCCGGGGGGGATATTTCCCTGGACTGGAAAAATGCTTCGCTGTTGAAGAGAGATTTGATTAGCAATTGCACAAACATGGATTTACTCATTAAATAGACTTGTTTCAAAGACAGAACTTCTTGCCTGAAAATATGTGAAGAATACGCAGAAACACAATCCATTCTCTCTGGGTACCTTAAATGAATGTTATTCAAATTGGTTTTCACTAGAGTTCGTAGATCAAACAAGGTGACTGCTGAGAAAGAGGGCCTATTCTCTTAATATTTTTTGTATTTACACGTTTTATGAGAAAAACTCTAACTCAGGTTACTGGGCACGTGCTCTGGCAGCACAGATGGTAAAAATGGTAGATTCAAGTCTATGCTAGTGAAACTTATCGGGGACTAGAGAGGCTTAAGGCCACAAGACCACAAACAGTGTAGGTACGAGAATCAGAGATCCCTGTGGAGGAAATGGACTGTTTCATATTTGTTCTCACACTAACAATTTATACTTAGATTCAGAATTGCATGCTTTGCTATTTGTCATGCAGGTTTGTTTTGTGCTTAAATCAGTAGAAGTTTCTCTTCCTCCAACTTGGTGGACCTGAGTAAATGATGAAGCTTTTTTTTTTAACTTCATTTTTGTGTTCAGGTGCAGGGCAGTGAGTAGGGGAGGGACTGAGCCCAAGTTCTCAAGGTGAACAGAAAAGCACTGAGTTATCAAGGCTGAGTCCTCCCTTATGCTTCTGCTATGGGTACCAGGGTGTCCCTGAGAGAATTAAAAATGTTTCTCTTTATTCTAGGTGTTAGCAAACATCATTCAGGGACCGGGAGGCACATCCAAAATTTAATGTGGGCTATAAAGGCATTTGGCTGTTTTACTGTATGTAGTGTTTATTTTAAATATTTGATCATTATTTTCTCAAAAATATAGTTTAAAACATTACCAAATGTTATTCTTGTAGTTATAAAAATGTTACTGAAAATTCTACTTTTAAACCAGTATCCATATTATATGAATATGTAGAAAGCTCTTATTAACTAGTTTCACTTGAATTAAACATATATGTATGTGTGTATATTTTATATATATATAAAATAAAACTGTCTCCATACAGATACAAAACACTGTGTGTGTATTTGTGTGTATATTTTCCCCTTGAATCTAATAGGTTATCAGTGGTTACCTATGTTGGTTATACTTTATTTTTAGTAAGAACAGGTAAAACAATCTTTTAGAGTACACTGTATTCTAGTTGATGGACACACTCCTCCCTAGTCTGTTTAGCCACTGTTCGGTTTTATACCGCATTCAAATTCTTTGAAAAATTTGGTGATTCATATCATAGAAGGGAGAAACATTCTGTGTTCGTAAGAGCACCACATCTAGGTAACTATGTGTCAGAGCAAACGGAGTCCAGGGATCTGCACAACACTGTAAAAAAAAATTCATGGTCTATGGAGGATTCCAACTGGGGGACTATTTCCCTTTGTAGAAATCATTCCGGGATTTATTCCCAGGTGAAAAATCTCACCTGTTCATTAGAATATTCAAGGACTCTAAACAACGGGAGAAAATCGTTAGTAAAAACATCAGTTTTATGTGTTAAAAGTACCTTTGCATTATGACCATTCATACAAATGTGTCATTGTTAGAGAATGAACACATTTCTGCATTAATTCTTAAATCTGTGGGTGAACATCTCCATAGCCACACTTTTTTTTTCCTAGTAAAATCTTGATTTTTGAATTATGAGTTTCCTCTTAGACCTTTCACTTTTTCTCTCACCTTAAGCCTGAAAGCTTTTGCTAATGCAAGTAGTACTTTAAGTAGTATTTTGCTATTTTCCCTATTAGATTTTCATAATTTTAATATGAATTAAAATTACTGTATTATAATAGCTATTGCAGTTTTCAGTGTACTAATCCCAATCCTGGATAAATGAGAATTAAATATTTTGTCAGAATTACTGTATTTAGATTCAACAATGGCACCATATTTATAGAATAATTAAAACACTAACTATTCACCATATTCAGTGTAACATCATGTAATACCAATAGTACTGATTAACTTATTATTGTTATTCTCATTTTATTTCACTATATATTTTCTCTCCTCTCAGAAATAGTATATTACCTATTAAATATTGCTAAATATTACCAATAAATAATATATTACCTATTTAAATGCATCCCTCCCATAACACACACATACACAAGATATATTTTGGGGGATAAGTATTGGAATTCAAGCTTACATTCAGGAAATGGTGGTGTTTTCCGACCTGTTTGTACAAGGGGGCATTTACCAAAAACCTGGGCATCAAAACTGGCGTAATCGAAGGGTACTTTTCCAAACTTCTCTTGCTCTTTTGACACCGTGGCTCTGGGAGAGGTGATGGCTTGTGATCGGAAGTTGAATTCAATCTGCTTCACCAAGCTCATCCTGAAGAGAGAGGCACAGAGCTCGAGAGAAATAGGAGGACACTCTCAGTGAGCGTCCCAGAGGCAGAATTTAAAGCAGGGTGGATTTGTCACACCTGTGGGTGCTACAGAGACATGCACTGGGGAAAAGCCAGACAGGGAGGAGGGAGAAGGAGGTGCTTTGGGCCCTGGGTGGCTGAGTTGGGGTGTTTGGGGGGGCAGTTGTACATGGTTGGTCTGAGTCCCTCATCAGTAACAGAGAGAGCATCATCCTCCACTCATTAATAAAGATGCTTAAGGAGCAAGTATGGGATGTGTATTTGCACTCTGAGCTACTTAGAGAAAAGGGTCATGTTACTACCCCCAGGGCACTGATAAGGTGCACACATCGCACTGTTCATCAGAGCAGCAGTGAAAGTCATGACCGTTGCTACTGAGGAAATGCCAGCATATTCTGTTCGGCAGAGTCAGCAGGACCCTGACGTCCAACAGATTCAGTGCCAGTACCAGAGACTAGATTTCTGAACCATGAACTTCTGAGCCTTTTTACTTTTTTCCCCCAAGTTCAGATTAAATGCTTTTGCTGTGTTAGGTAGTATTTCAATATTTTATCTATTAAATCGCCATTGTTTCAATATGAATTGAAATGACTGTAATAGCTATCACATTTTTCAATAGAGTTATCTTAATCCAAGCTAAATATGACTTAAATACTCCTTTAGAATTACTGTCTCAGTTAAACCAGGGCATCATGTCTGTGTAACACCAATGTCAACCAAGGAAAACACAAATGTTGTGGTGATGTGGTCTAAGACTAAAGAACACAAATATACCTTTCACAATTTAGCAGTATCAAAATTTATTATTTTTCCCACCAAAACATACTTTGCTCATCAGAATGTCAAAGTTTCTGTGATACGTCTTGGATTAGGTAAAAAGCTTTTGAGTGCTACATCAAAATATTTAAATGATTAGTTGATTTGTTATGGCATAAATAAACTAGATTTATAGCCCTAATATTGCAGCAGGGTTCTAGCCTAAAATAATATGTCTCTTTTAAGAGATGGGCAAAATGAAACAATGCTGTTTCTGCATTTGATAAACAACCTCCTAAGGAACTTCCCTGGTGGTTGAGGGGTTAAGAAGCCAACTCCCAGTACAGGGACAACAGATTCGACCCCTGGTTAGGGAAGATCCCACATGCCATAGAGCAACTAAGCTCTTTACCACAACTGCTAAAGCCCTCAGGCCTAGAGTCCACGCTCTGCAACAAGAGAGAAAGAAAGTTAAAATGCTAGTCATTCAGTCATGTCCGACTCTGTGTGACCCCAAGGACTGTAGCCCATTAGGCTCCTCTGTTTATAGGATTTCCCAGGCAAGAATACTGGAATGGTTTGCCATTCCCTTCTCCAGAGGATCTTCCCAACCAAGGGATGGAACATGGGTCTCCTGTATTGTAGGTAGATTCATTACCATCTGATCCACCAGAGAAGCCCACAGCCACTGAAACTGGAGAGCAGCTCCTGCTTGCCACCACTAGAGAAAGCCCTGGAGGCAATAAAGACCCAGCACAGCCAAAAAAAAAAAAAAAAAACACACACACACTAAGGGAGAAACTAGAAAATACAGTAATACTGACAAAAACTCTTGGTATAAGATTTTTAATTGATAGCTACTCAGGAATTCTTCATGATCTTTGCTTGACTTATCTTTTTCACTCATGTAATTTTGATTCTTGGCAAAGTCATGCCAATTGACCCTTTTAACTAAATCTACAAAAGCAAATATTAAGGGATACCATATCTTAAAAATGTTCCTAATAACTGTTTTTCTCAGCTCAGTGTCTCAGTAACAACAATGAAGATCTGGTTATCTATTGTAATCCTGAAATTGTTTTTTTCCTGCATGTGTGATTTTTGTGTTAATAAGTGCATCATTTCACACTGTGTGGGCCTCTGTCATTATTTAGGTGTATGTAAACCCTCCAAAGTGCTTGAGAATATAGAGGACCCAGGACCAATAGGAGGTATTTTATTACAAGTTACCAGTTTGGAATGAATTTCTGTTTTAAAGAAACTATATGCATATCTGATAAAGAAGGATGAGTATACAGCATCACATATTTTGAGCGATGAGATTTATGAGATGGAAAGTTTACATCAACCGTAAGGTGGTGTGTGCCTGACTTGGGGGAAGGCTTACACTGAGTGACACAGAACTTTGATTAATACTATTATATGAAGTGAAAGTGAAAGTCGCTCAGTCATGTCTGACTCTTTGTGACCCCATGGATATATAGTCCACGGCATTCTCCAGGCCATAATACTGGAGTGGGTAGCCTTTCCCTTCTCCAGAGGATCTTCCCAACCCAGGGATCAAACCCAGGTCTTCCAAACTGCAGGTGGGTTCTTTACCAGCTAAGCCACAAGGGAAGCCCAAGAATACTAGAGTGGGTAGCCTATCCCTTCTCCAGCAGATCTTCCCAACCCAGGAATCGAACTGGGGTCTCCTGCACTGCAGGCAGATTCTTTACCAACTGAGCTATCAGGGAAGCCCATGTCATCATATACTTCATATCTTTTGATTCATCCACATTACATAACTCTGCACACAGATTAATTTTAAGTTGAACTTCTGGAGGGTCTAGCAGTTCATTTCAGTGACATGATGATGAACTGGCCCGGCCTCTCAAGCAGACAGTGGCTGCTGTGCACTGGAACGAAGGTGGCCCATGGTGCTGACACATGGGGGCCAGGGACCCTCAGTGTAGGATCTCCGAACACAGGGGGCCCAGGGGACTGTCATACCTGTGACCCTGCTCGGGACACTGTCCGGTTTTGGGAGAATCGAGCTGACTTTTGTCCTGGGACATAGCCAGTTTTTCAGCTGCAGCAATTGGACAACCAGAAAGACTGTTAAAAAAAAAAAAAGTGGGCAGATCTGAGTTAAAAAGAGAATGTAATCGGCTTGGGCACCTACCTCACTCATCCTTGGCGTGCACCAAATGCTGTCGTAATAATATTAATAGTTCTCTTAGCATCATTATCATCCTAAAAGATCCCAGAGGGCTTTGCAAAACTACTGTGTCAACATTTGTCCCCAAATCTCATCTCAGAGGTAATAGAAGACAAACTCATTTAAAAATCAAAATATTATGTAAAGGAGATATAACTGAATTATTTGGAAACTTGGTGATATTTTAAGTATTAACAGAATGCACTCATCCAACAGCAATTGTCCAACTATAGATAATTCTGTGATATAATAGCTTAGGGTCTATAGGCAAAATGTTAGGAACTTAATCTTACATCTTACTTTAAATGGAGAGTACAGAATATAAGTTTTCTGGCAATATGCATATGTATCAAATAGTATCTCATGATTACATAATCTATACAAAATATATGTAAAATAATAAGCATTTTAGCGAAATATTTACATGTATACAATATATAAATATTGCACATATGTGTTTTAAGTTAGTTGCAATCTCTGTGGTATAACTCTCAATGAAATGAAATGATGTTTACCTTCAGCAATCTGAAGTTTTATGGTGACTGCTTTAATGCACATTGGATGGGGTTCAAGAGAACCCCTAAGCCACTCTTTCCAATATCAAACAGCTCTGGGGAGGTTCAGAGCAGAGGTCACACTCTGTGTGTGTCCCTATATGAGTATCTACTCCTGGTGTTCAAATATGACATTTTTTATTGGCTGCTCTATGAAAATTTCTAGGGAAATAATGAGGTATTTTATTTTTTACTCTCACACCTTGAGAAATATTTCTTATCTATGTCAAGTGCTAACACAGTTGACAGTGATCCAGCAATAGTGATAACACAGGTTAAGTCCCTGGAGTCTCACTCATATTACCTCCTGTGCGTGTTGCGGTTGCTGTTCACATGCCCTCGTCCTGTGCATCCCGGGGTGGGGCACTTGAGCACATTTTCATGCATGGCAAGAACTAAGCACAAAATAGCACAGAAAAGAAAAGAGCAATTTACTACCAGTACATCAATGCCAAGAAACTGATATCTCAACTTCACATCCAAATGAACTCAGTTACAATTCAGCTTGCTCCCTTCCCATACAGCTTCGGGTTGAAGACCAGAAGCCCATGCGAACGTCCAGTATTAAACATCTTTGGGGCGGCTGGCACTGAGACATGCCCATCAGGGCAGGTTGTGTGGCCTAAGAGGTCTCCAAAATAGAGGACGGAGCCTGCAGGTATTTCAAAGTTTAGGAGCAGCTCTTCCCTCCCCTCTCCCTCCAGTTTCGGGGCACATGGGGGGACATGAGTGGAGGGACCAACAAAGCCCTCACTCTGCAGAAATGTTCTGGGCAACGCTTCAGATGCCAGGTGTCACTGCTGCCAAGGAGGAGGGGGACACAGGTGATGCTCTGAAATCTCAGGTGAGAAAGGACCACAGGGCACACAGAGCATCACTCAGGCCTTTTATCTCCTGTATATTCTGATGCCTTGACACTGGGGTCTTGCTGACTCTGGGGAGATGACCCCACCTGGGGCTCCCTAATTCCCAGAGGTTGTAAACACTTTTCAAATGCAAACCATACAGTTGGAGTCCATGTCTGACATCCTTCCCCATCTGATTCTCACTCCAGGGCACTCTCCACCTGTTCTAACCCCCAGGGCCAGGGCCCAGACAACCACAGACAGCCCCCAAGCTCCAGAGCTCCCAGGAAAACTTCCAACTGGTCGATCTGAGACCGGCTTGCTTCAGCGAAGGTTCTTGCCAACGATTCGTCCCCACTCTCCTTAACTCCCCATCTTCCCTTCTGGCCCTGGCGCTTCCCTGGAGGCCCTGCCTGGAGCCCCCTCCTCTTGGGAACTGTGAGAAGCAAGTTATGTTTACAATACCAGTCATCTCTTGATCTACTGGCCTCACTGCACCCCAATGTTTTTATGAATATGCTGTATTTTAAAACACCCAGCTAGACGGAAATTGTCTTGACACAGAAAACTTGGTGTTTCCATGTCTAATCCCAAACTGGAGGAGAAAGTGGGTGACCCCACGGACTTCTTCCAGGGCCAGGTGGCACTCACTCTCCAGGGGGACCCGCACTTTGTGGGGGCACCCCGACAGGCTGCGGTGGTGGGGGTATAGTCCCGTTACGTGCCCTGTGCCATCGCACCCGGGATGGGGCACTTGGTCTCCCTCTTCTCAGGCCTCGGTGAGTCTACGGAGGAATTAAACAAAAAGACAGCTGATCAGTCTTCACCCTCCCTTCAGAGAGCAGCCCTTACGGGGCAGCCTTCTCATGCTCCTCAGCCTCCACATAATAAACACTCGCCTCAAATCGCCCTGAATAAGACCCTCCACTAAGACCCACAGGAGCAGAAAAAGTGCTTTCTTTCTGATTTTCTTGGTATCTTAAGCAGAGGCTGAGACAGGGCGAGGGTGTGTCGAAACACAGAGACGGTCTCAAGCTGTCGTGTCAGATCGTAGTTGTGAAAAGTCAGCCCTACACCAGAGGATGAGTAGGCTCCAGAAAAGCAAGAGAAGGAATTTATTTAAACCCACACTGTCCCTTATTGAGGGGATCTGGAAAAGCCAGGCTCAACCATCACACGATGAAGCTGTCCTATTTGAGGAGGGACTGCCTGGCCAGCCCAGCGGCAGGTGCAGTGGCCCCAGGGCTCTGGGTTCCAGCCACGTTGGGAGGCTGACCTGACAAGAGGCCACCTCTCGCCAGTCCCGGCTGGTGGACAGGGCCGCAGAGGCCCAGGAAGCCCAGACCCCCCATGGTCCACAGCCCTGGATCAACTCGCAGCAGCCACGGAGGAGTAGGGACTATGGTTTCACTCCTGGTGCAGAAACTGAAGACAGAGGCCTGGCAAGGATGCGTCCTTGGGGGAGACCTGCAAAGTGTGGGAGCAAGAGAGTGGGGCAGCCTGGAGTGGTTTACAGGGCGCTGTCAGAACACAGTGGGGGATGGGGGTAGACCACATGCGCAGCTGTAGAGGAAAGGGACACTTAGTAACTCACACAGTCAGGCGGCCTAGAGGGCGTAGGCGGAAGACAGCTCAGGGTCCTCATTTCCCAGCACACATGAGGCTGGGGCTTAGATAATAAGTGTGAGTATGTGTGCCTGTGTGTGCATGTGTGCACCGTCATGTCCGACTCTTTGCGATCCCATAAACTGTAGCCCACCAGGCTCCTCTGTCCATGGAATTCTCCAGGCAACAATACTGGAGTGAATTGCCATTTCCTTCTCCAGGGGATCGTCCTGACCCAGGGATTGGACCTGTGTCTCCTGCATCTCCTTCTTTAGAGGCGGATTCTTTACCCCTTAACCACCGGGGAAGCCTAGGGTTAGATCAAGGATTACATCAATATATAAAATAAATGAGGACTAAATATGACTGAGAGGGTAGATAAGCTTAAAAGCAAAATGCATTCTCAGAGGTGAAACTGCACTCTTTACTAGTGAGTAAAGTGACAATGCCAGCTTGGGACAGGTCTGCCTCACATCCCTCATATCCGGGCTTCTAGGGAACCAGGACCAGAATGGGCAGAGAGGGCCTCAGAGAAAGGACCAGCATGGTGCAGAGACTGCGGCTCATCAGAACTCCATCGTCAGGAATCGGGAACACACAGTGCTGAGAGTGAAAGTCAACAGTCCACGAGGTCTCGCGGCCCGGAAGCCACGGGAGAGGGGTGCGGGCACGGTCCCAGCTGCGAGGACGCCGAGGGCCATATGCTCCGGCTCCTGAAGTGGCACAGAGTGCCAGGCAGCGCTGCCCGATGAATATCATGGAAGCAGACGTGCCTCAGTGTGGCCACGTCACCCCAGTTTTCAGAGGGTAAACGGTGCTGGGCAGATGGGCACCGCAGGTTGCGTGTAATGCAATTATTGGGGGCGGGGGCTGGGTGCTGGTTTTAACAAAGCGGGAGGAGCCAAGGAACCTTGGAGTAAGGAGTGCTGCCTGGGGTGGGGGGGCCAGGGATCGGCAGGGAAAGGACGCGGTTGATGGGAAGGGATACTGGGATAGCCAGTGTGCGTGTTTCCGGAGACATCATTTAATGCCAAGATGTGGAGACTATATTGCTTTCTGTGAGAGACAAAGGAACGTATGAAGAGTTCTGACATGTTGTATGATTTTCTGGGGCTATTTTTCACTGAGTCTGAAAATGCTGCCAAATTTCAAGTTCGTTTGGGTACAGAATGTCTGCGGAAAGCTAGTCAAAACCCTCGATGTTTGATTAACATGAAATCAGAATGGGGGTGCTGACACCCCACGAGAGCACATTGGAAAGAAGTGACCTGAATTCTGATAGCCTCCCTCCCTCGGATCTTGGCCAGGTGAAGCCGCATTTCCAAAACACAGTGAGAGGTCTGGCCATGCTATCTGCCTGTGGGAAGCCAGAGGGGGTGTGGGAGATAAGGGAGGCTGGCCCCTGCCCAGGTGGGGGCCGTGTCTGCCAGCCCCTTCTCGTGGGAACAAATATGCCCACAGTGCTCTCTAGGGCCAGCCCCGTGCCTGAACCAAGTGCAGCAGCAGCTCTGGGAGGTGGGAGGGCTCTCTGGCCTGGCTTTTCTTTTTCATTTTCTTTCCTGGATGCTGCTTAATGAAAATGACCTTGTACTCTGGTGACCTGACATCCTGATGGACTCATGGGCTTGTTCCCATGGCTCCCCTTCACCCTGAAAATGTCACAGGCTGTAGAATAGATTATACGGGGACTCCACTTACCCTGCGACCCAAAATCTCCCTGTGGCTGGTGGCAACAGGACAGCCAAACCCAGTAAATTAAGACTTGGGTGCAATGATACTTTAAAATCCTAGTATTCTCAGAGAGCAAAGTCCCATGCCTGAGGCACATGGGAAATTAGTGCTAACTTGTCGTTGTTTAATCACTCAGTTTGTGTCCAACTCTGAGACCCTATGGACTGTAGCCCACCAGGCTCCTCTGTCCATGGGATTTTTCAGGCAAGAATACTGGAGTGGGTAGCCATTTCCCCCTCCAGGAGATCTTCCTGACTTAGGGATTGAACTTGCATCTCTTGTTTTGGCAGGTGGATTCTTTACCACTGAGACACCTGGGAAACCTAATGTTAACGTAGGTGCATGGAATATACTCTCAAGAGAGAGAGAAAAAAAAAAAAACAAACCTCCCTCTTATGAGCCCACACCAGGAATGAGAGGAAGATTATGAACTTGGACATCCTCTGGGAGAAGCCTGAAGTCTCTGCAGTCGGCTTCACTGTTCTGCCTGTTTCTTCCTGTCTGGAATGAAGTTCCCTGCATGGACTTGACACCCCAAGGCATGACCTTACCCCCTCCACACACACACACACACACACACATGCTACACCATGGACTCATCTAATGCCATCAGCGATTCTCTAAGGCTCCACCATGACCTGAATTCCCTAACTCACATTCTATTGCCTTGCTAATGTTTGTAAACAAAAAACGTTTGGAAAGTTCTGTAAAAGAGGCCAAAGAATTGTCATGTGTTTTAAACTGTGGAACAAATGAAGTATCTCCAAAGTTGAGATATCAGTGGCTGAAGATACCATCAGTTGCAAGAGGAAACATTATTCTGTGTGCCAGTGAGAAAGGAAAAACAATTGAAAACTGAATACTGGCACACCCTTCTAATTTTACAGAGATGCTAAAATGGGAAAACTGTGTGTCTTAGAAGGGAGGAAATAGGGTGCTTTGGAAATGATGGGGTTTGGGAATAGGAAGTAAATCTCATGTATTTTTTTCTGATTTTGTTGTTCATTAAAATACATACACATGCACACACACAAACACACATATGGGTAAGTTTCCAAGCTGAGTGTAAATGGAATGCTTAGGGCTGCTTATACAGCATCCTGCCCCAGAGGACATGCTGGTCCTTAATGTTCAGCCCTTACAGTATGTTCCCAAAGAACTACTTGTCTTATCCCTCACCAAATGACATTGTTTTATTCTTTTTTCCTCAGAGATGAGTTGCAACACAGTATTAGACAAGATTGCAGGTGAGTACTAAAATGGATTTAAAATACCCTCCTGATTTCTCGGTAAATTTCAGTGATCAAAACATCTAGCCAGATAGCACATTATTCTCATCAACCCTGCAAGTCCCCAAACTTGGCCTTCTCTAGGATATTCCTCCCCTAACTCTGTGATTCTCAGATTTTAACATGTCCAAGAATCACCTCAGGAAAAGCAAGTTATGCACATGAAAAGATGCTCAACATTGCTAATTATTAGAGACATGTACATTGAAACTACAGTGAGGTACTACTTCACACCAGTCAGAATGACCATCAGTAAAATGCCTATAAACAAAAAAATGCTAGAGAGGGTGTGGGGAAAAGGAACCCTCCTGTACCACTGGTGGGAATGTAAACTGGTACAACCACTATAGAGCACAGTATGGAGGGTCCTCAGAAAATAAAGCTAGAGTTACCATATGATCCAGCCACCCCACACCTGGGCACACATCTGGAGGAAAATGTGGTTTGGTTCAAAAGGACATCACTTTTCATAATAGCCAAGATATGGATGAGCCTAAATGTCCACTGACAGAAGAATGGATAAAGAAGATGTGGTATTCACATGCAATGGAATATTACTCAGCCATAAAAAAGAATAAAATAATACCATTTGCAGCAACATGGGTGGACCCAGAGATTATCACACTGAGTGAAGTCAGTCAGTCAGAGAAAGACAAACATCATATGATGTTGCTTATACGTGGAATCTAAAACAAATGGTACCTATCCATGAAACAGACTCACAGACATAGAAAATGAACTTAAGGTTACCAGTGGGGAAGAGTAGGGTGGGAGAGATAAATCAGGAATTGGGGAATGACATACACATACTACTACATTCAGAAAACGAAGATCACGGCATCTGGGCCCATCACTCCATGGGAAACAGATGGGGAAACAGTGGAAACCGTGTCAGACTTTATTTTGGGGGGCTCCAAAATCACTGCAGATGGTGACTGCAGCCATGAAATTAAAAGACGCTTACTCCTTGGAAGAAAAGTTATGACCAACCTAGATAGCATATTCAAAAGCAGAGACATTACTTTGCCAACTAAGGTCCGTCTAGTCAAGGCTATGGTTTTTCCTGTGGTCACGTATGGATGTGAGAGTTGGACTGTGAAGAAGGCTGAGCGCTGAAGAATTGATGCTTTTGAACTGTGGTGTTGGAGAAGACTCTTGAGAGTCCCTTGGACTGCAAGGAGATCCAACCAGTCCATTCTGAAGGAGATCAGCCCTGGGATTTCTTTGGAAGGCCTGATGCTAAAGCTGAAACTCCGATACTTTGGCTACCTCATGTGAAGAGCTGACTCATTGGAAAAGACTTTGATGCTGGGAGGGATTAGGGGCAGGAGGAGAAGGGGATGACAGAGGATGAGATGGCTGGACGGCATCACGGACTCGATGGACATGAGTCTGAGTGAACTCTGGGAGTTGGTGATGGACAGGGAGGCCTGGTGTGCTGCGATTCATGGGGTTGCAAAGAGTCGGACATGACTGAGCGACTGAACTGAACAGAACTGAACATGTAAAATAGATAACTAACAAAGACCTACTGTATAGCACAGGGAATTATACTGAATATTCTATAATGACCTACATGGGAAAAGAATCTGAAACAAATAGATATATGTATATGTGCAACTTAGGGCTTCCCAGGTGGTAAAGTGATGAAGAAGCCACCTACAGTGCAGGAGATGCAGAAGACACAGGCTCAGTCCCTGCATAGGGAGGATCCCCTGGAGGAGGATCCAGTACACTGGAGTAGGTTGCCCTTAAAGACCACCCCTTGGGAAACCCCATTTAACTGAAGGACTCATCACCAGGCTCACACAGTGCAAGACTCGGTGGTGGTGGTGGGGTACATTTTCATGGGAGATGCAATTTCCCAAAGTCTGAGGATTGATTTTAAGGTCTCCTCCAAGCACATTGACTTTCTCATTCAAGTTCAGTCCAGATGCTTCCAGACCCAGAGTCAGAGAGCTTGTTTAAAGCATAGGCTTATAAAGGAATTAGCTCCCAGTCTCGTCCCAAGAATGATGAGAACATCTTGCCTGGCTTGCAAGTAGCCTGATGTTGATAAAACTCCAAGCCAGTGAGATGATCCTCGAAAGAGGGTGGGAAAGAACAATTAAAATTCAGTAAATACTATGCACTTCTAACGTATCCAACATACCACTTTTTTTTTAAGTACCATATATTTTTAAAAAGTCATATTAAGAGAAATACAGTCAATGATTTTTCTTGTGTGTGAAAACCAAGTAAAACCAACCAAGCTTGATCTGAGAACAAGCTAGAGAATAGGAGAAAATTTTGGTAATTTTATAGTACAAATTAGATTTTTAAACTGTGTTAAATTGTCAAAAAGCTATCTGGCAGAAGCAATCAAATCTCACTCATTCTCCAACCCCAACTCTAAAGCAATTTTAAATGAAATAAAAGCAAAACTGGGTCTTACGTTTATTAGGAAAGACTTGTCTTCCACCCATGTCGATGACTTTTGTTTGCCTCCTCTCCCCCGGAGAGATGCTCCAGCAGAAAGCGGTCCAGCTCTTTGTAGGTGTTGTGGAAGACGCAGCCTCGCTCAGCCTGCAGGGCAATCGCCTGCTCCAGCAGACTCAGGTTCCCCTTGGCTTTCTCCAGGGCAGTGGCCTCCTCCGTCCCCATGGCCGGACACCCATGACCGTGACCGCGGTCCTCACTCCCTGGGAAGGAGGGCTGGGCTGGGCCATCTGATGGGTCCAATGGAGTGTTCTGAGGGTCTTTCCTTTCTGTCTCTGAATCACACACATTTTTGCAGGAGATAAACTTGTTGCCTTCAGTTTTTATTTCGGGAACTTCCAGTAGGTCTTTCCTACCATCCACTAAAACATACTTTGGGACCCTCGGAGGTTTGGCTTCTTCTGAGAAGTTGGAGCCACTGTCCCAACCATTCTCCACACTTTCAGAGTTACTGTCGCTGTCAGAGGAGGGCGAGAACCGCTGCTGGGAGTTGTCGGTCTTATCTTTTCCATCGTCGGAAGGAACCAAAAAGCACTCGTCCACTTCGTCCCCCTCTGCTTTTAGAGATTGGATGCCACTGTCATTTAAGTTTTCACTTATGGTCTGAACAGATGCACTTTTTTCCAGTGTCCCCAAGTGCATTAGAGATTTGACCACGAGTTCCTGATAACAGCCATATCTGTCTTCCTTCCCATCTGAGTTTTCTTGTGCGGTTGAATGAAACTTCTCATCCATGGGTTTTATCATGATTTCTTCAAGGAGAAAAAAAAAGCCATTATTTGAAAAACAAGAATAAAAATATTTTAAGGAAATTACAATGACCAATAAATAAATAGATACATATACAATGGGCTTCCCTGGTGGCTCAGCAGTAAAGAATCCGCCTGCAGTGCAGGAGACTGGGTTTGAACCCTGGGTCAAGAAGATTCCCTGGAGGAGGGCATGGAAACCCACTCCAGTATTCTTTCCTGGAGAATTGCAGGACAGAGGAACCTGGAAGTCTACAGTCCATAGGGTTGCAAAGAGTCAGATGCAACTGAAGTGACTTAGCACACACATACATATATAATAGATGCAATATGTGAATATGTGGGCTCCATCAGTTTTATAAACATTGGGTAGAAAAATATACACTCTCGACAAAACAAAAGTAAAATTCAGACCTTAATGTTCTTAAGAATTACCTTTAAAGAAATGAGCTATTTGAATTTTCAACATGTCAGAGCTAAGTGTGTTTAGTTACTGAAATTAAATGCTCAACCATCAGAGTTCTGAATGTGAAATTCACATTACTGTACCTCTTATATTTGCAAGTCTCAGCCAACTGGAAGAAAATCAAATATATGTCCTGTTATACATTTTAAAGGAAGTATTCATTGGTTTTCTCTGCTAGCTGGCAATATATTTTCAAAACTTATTCAGTCGATTTTCTCTACTTCTGTAGTATCCCGAACAAACTTTCAGATTTTATGGAATGTTAGCTAAAATACACAACACGTCTACACAGGGATGGTAACTAAAAAGAAGCCCTGATCACTTTCATACTTGTAACATGAAAATTCCATACCAAGGGAAACACAAGTACCTAGAAAAAGAGTAAGATGGAATAATGCCTTGACTGTGCCTAGCATGGTTTCTGGTCTGTACCCATGTATACTTATGTGAAAAGGGAGGTAGGGATAGTTGGAGGATGCTGAATGTCAGCTAGCTGTTCCCAATCCTGATGGTCAAGAAGGCCTGGGACTGAGGACAGGCGCCCAAGTACCCGTCTGTCCTTGTTGTATTCGCATCCAGAGTGTGTCACCCCCCTTCCCTCTTGGCAGTGGCCTAGTCAGGGTGACAGACTGTGTGTTTATTTATATACACTGTCCCCGTGCAAACACACCAACTGAGGTGCAGGTCCGTGGGTGCCCCAGCCCCAGCCTGGCACCTGGGGAAGGGTTGCCCAGGGAGCTCAGCGCTTGCCAGCCTGTGAAATACACCAGACAACCCGGCAGTGGTCCCTGGCATTCGTGAAGCCAAAAAAAAAAAAAAAGCAGGACCATTTCTGTGTCTCTACAGGCAGAGTGGGGGATGGGAAGACAAAATAATAAGCCTCCTTAAAGACTGTTAAAGACACCAAGTGCAGGGCATTCTGCGTTAATGCACATCTTGGGAGGGAAGAAAAGCACAGGCGTCCCATGGAAGGGCTGCAGGAGAGGGTGTCTGTGCAGAAGACAATATGCCTTTTTTTGGGGTCCCATTTAATTTTTTATAAACATTGTCTCTGACAAGGACACTCAAAAATACATCTCCATCATCTTTCTTTCTGGTAATTATCTCCCTAAATCAACACTGGACTGCCAGGATCAAGTAAATATTGCCATAGTAACTAAAAGCATTTTTGGATGAAGAGAAGAATTGAGTCACAACACTAGCCCCTTTAAATACCACTGATTATAGGGTGCAGTCCTTTGTTGGGATTTATTCAACATAAACTGAAAAATTTAACATTTTACTTCCTAGAAAAGAGGCTGGCAAAACCCAGCCCATAATATTTGAGAGGATGGTCTATCCTCTCCTGAATTCATATCAGAGGAACTCCAGGTTTAAATAATATATTAAACATAGTCTAAAATGCAAATGAGGTTTTTCTCAATATCACGGCTGGCTATTAAGAGAAAGTGTAAAGGGTTATGATAATTTTAGAGTATTATGAACTACAGAAAACAAATAAAAAGCGTTTTCCGTGAATATGCTCAATTCATTGAACTATTCTCTCAACTCCACTTAAGTACCCACATGTGTACAATAATGATTTATAGACATTATACCTAATTATGCATATTTGGGCTGTGTGAGAGTGCTAACAAAAGCTCTGGAAAGCAACAATTACCTCTGTTGCTTAGCTACATAGTTTAAAATATTCCTATTAAGTGCAGATCGTCGGAGAGGCGGGGTGACAGCCGTGCACGTGTGCCCGACAATGCGTGTCACCGAGCCGCTGCCAATGCAAGCGTTTTGGGTCACTTCCAGTTTCCATAATTGTTTGGTTCAACTGTTGGTTATATGCTAAAAGAAAATATTTATTAATTATTCTTCAGAAAGAGAGGAGCCCTGCCGGGAGAGGTGCCGGCGTGCGGTGTCCGGGGGTTTCCAGGCATGCTCAGCAAACCTGCCAACCAACCTGCCACATGCCCACCCGCTGCTGTCACTCTCAATGTCACAAAGAGAGACACTGAATTCACTTCGAGCCTGACAGAGCTGTGACGGGGTGCCCAGGCTCCCTGTATTCTCTATGCTCATGCAATTTTATTTTCCGGGGTGGCTCAGTCATCTCTTTTGTGCTTCTGCCCTTGAAATAACCCAAGAGACCTGTGTTGAGGACCTCATTTGAGTCTGGGCCTGGCATGTGTCTGTGTCAACTGCGATGGCTCCTCAGCTTCATGGGAGAGCAGGTGACACCCTACGGGTCATCAATAAAGGATGGACACTGTCCCTTTCCTGACGCTGCAGCAGAATGAGCGATGGCAGGAGCCTCCACCTGGACAAGGTGGGGCCTGTCTTCATTCAGAGTGAGTAGCGACCCGCCGGCCGTGGGAGGGCCCAGTCTTGCATCCGAAGAGGACTCAGCCCTGGTCGCCATTGTCTACATCACACACGCTGTGATCACCAGCTGCCTGGGGGACGGGAGGTTTTGTGCACAGCGTGGAGGGAGACTCCTCCTCAGATCTGAAGTCCAGAGACTGGGTCATGACCTGTGTGATCTCAAGCAGGCCGCTGTCCTTAGAGTCCCGAATCCTCATCTTTAAAGCAATGATAAGGGGCTCCCCTGGTAGTCCAGTGGTTGAGAATCCACCTTTCAATGTAGAGGACACGGGCTTGATCCCTGGTGGGGGAACTAAGATTCCACATGCCTCGGAGCAATGAAGCTGGTGCACTGCAACTACTGAGCCCGGTGCTGCCAGCTGTGGAGCCCACGTGTTCTAGAACCTGTGCTCTGCAACCAGAGAAGTCCCCTCGTGCTGCAACTAGAGAAAGCCCTAGAGCCACAACAAAGACTCAGCACAGTCAATTTTTTTTAAAAAAAAAGATGATCCGATATCCCAGTGACCAATGAGCCAATAATAAGATATCCTGACAATGAACTGGTATGTCCCTGGTATGATGTCCAGTTACTTATTTAATCTTCACAATAACTCCAAGAAAGGTACTTTTGAATCTCTTCTAGAGAGCTAAGGGCTTGCCCAGTTCACATGGCCAGCCAGTGGGGGCTAAGAGTCAACTCTGAAGCCAGGTGCCTACTGTTTGCCCAAATCTGGATATTTTCAAGACTGAATTATAGGAAAATACTAAAATACACCTGTCAGCTAACTGGTGATAAAAAACAACACAACCTAATGTATAAATAAAAATACATAAAACAAACACAACAACAAAGCAAAAACTAATATAGTGCATCTCACAACAACACGTGATAGAAAGTTCCTCTGGTACACTCCTGGGCTTGGAGAGGGGCAACACTTTCCTCGTAGAGCAAAAAATAAATAAACTGTTCTTTTGGGGGCCTGATATGTAAAAGCTCATATTTGTTGATTTACTTTACATCAAAGTCTCTTCTCTGAGGGGTCTGGTAATCCTGAATGTATAGAGCAGTGACCATGCATGTCAGCTATTCTGCATCAAAACGGCTTAAACAAAAGAAATCCTTCTGGTGATTCAGTGGTTAAGAATCTGCTTTCCAAAGCAGGGACACAGATTCAAGTCCACGTTGGGAAACTAAGATCCCACATGCTATGGGGCACTTAAGCCTGTGCGCTGCAACTAAGACCCCAGGCAGCCAAAAATAAAAATAAATATCAAAAGAAAGAAAGCCTCTGAAAGTCACAACACATTTTGAGTTTCATTCCTTTAGTATAACTAAGTTTCGGATTCTAGTTCTGTTTCTAGCTAAATGATTTTTACAGGTAAATTAGTTTTCCAGGGTTCCTGAGTTAGGTCATTTTTGCTGAGAATAAAGCCCTAAGAAATGAATTCGTCTTTCAGAGTTTTACAGTGGGAGTGGCTTATCCCTTACTTGCTGTTTCTTGAGAGATAATATGTTCAAAATGTCACCCTAGCCCTCAGAGCTCCCACGAGTGTGAGGAGTTTCTCAGATTCATGAGCTAGTGCTCACAGCCTGGGGAGGACTCCAGACAGTGGTTCACCCCACTTCTGTCCTTCATCTGCACTGGGAATGCGTGAGCTCGACCTGCCTCCTGATGGTGCTTTGAGCTTGCCTTCTGTTTGCCCCAGTGGAAAAGGTGCCTCTGCCTTGTTTTGACTAAATTTTCTTCTATCTATCACTCTTTTTCTAAAAATGTTTCTTTTGTGGCACTGGGTTTTTGTCGTAGCATACAGGATCTTTAGTTGCAGCATGTGGGATCTAGTTCCCCGACCAGGGATCACACCCAGGCCCCCTGCATTGGGAACTCAGAATCTCTGTCACTGGGCCACCAGGCAAGTCCCTCTTCTATCATTCTTATTGCCCATGGGCAGCTCTTGGAAAGATAACTGGCAGAAGGCACATGAGGCACAAGTTTGCCATTAAAGGGACTCAAGTTCATGACCTTAGCTTTCATGAGCTTGTATCCTCTCTCATCACCTAAACTGCCCACTAAAGACACAGTCAGGCACACACCTGGTCAGGTGAATACCTTGGGGCACCTGCATGGTAGATAAAAGCCCTTAGGCTGAGCTTGGATGAAAACCCAGCTCTCTTTCTCTCTGGGGGACTTGCTTAGGAGGCTGAAGGCCACTTAGAGTTTTCCTCTCTCAACCAGGGAAGGGAGCACCTGGGACTGGTCATTTCTGGACATGTGACTTCGGGACTTGACATGGGCGGGACTTTGCCCAATCTGCCTTCTAAAGGCACTCAGAGCATGAGGATTGGATTATGGAGCATGGTTATCTGAGAGATTAGAATCTTGCTTGTCCTTCGACTGTCTCTTAATTATCTTCTTTCCAACAGCTACAAGCTGCATCACCTTCAGCATTAACCCGTTTGTCCTCAGTGGTCTCATCTGCACACCTGTGGCCACCACAGTGTAAGTTTAGCATATTTTTTATTAGTAGTGGTGGTTCTAATATTGAATATAAAAAGAGTGAACCTTTTGAAGCTGATGTCCATCAGTACTTATAAGTGAATATTTAACTACGAACACTTGAAGTATATTTTCCTGCTCAGTATCAAGCACCTACAATGATCATTTAGTGACAACAGAAGGTGGGAAGCCAGTGGGCAGGTACAGACCTGGTCTTCATGGCACCTGCAAAATGTGTTGGTGTAAAAGATGCCAATTTTCTTACATGCTTGGTATATTGATGTCAATGGTGTTAATTATTTTGTGTGTATATGCTATGCTCAGTCATGTCCAGCTCTTTGTGACCCCATGGACTATAGCCCACCAGGCTCCTCTGTCCATGGGATTTCCCAAGCAAGAGTACTAGAGTGGGTTGCCATTTCCTACTCCAGGGGATCTTTCTTACCCAGTGATCAAACCCCTGTCTCTTGCATCTCCTTATACCTCAAGTCTAACCATACTAAATCAAGGATTTTCCCTGACACTAGATTCAACCTGCAGTTTTCAGGAATCAACAAGAAACTGACCAGCCCAAGGAAACAAACAAACAAAAAAGTCAAGGATGATAATTTACAGATGAGCCATGAGGCTTGAAGATATATGTTAAATACAGAAAAGCCAGGAAATTTACTCCAACGCCAATAAATAAGAATACAATTGTTTTAACTACAGAACCTCACACCACTTGCAACTTGAGATTACTGGAGACCAATGATTGTGCTCCAAGATTTGCATCCACTCAGTCAATACACTTTGACACTTTTTCTGTTAGCTCCTATTGCAATTACTGCCATTCTATATGCAATAGCTTTTTATGACCTAAGAATCTCATTGCCTTAGGCTTGTATAATGTATACTTCTTCCCAAATGACAATTTATTTGGTATATTTTGATTACTTAAAAACACATTCCAAAAATGTGTAGGTAACAGCCCATGAAAGTGAAAAGTGTTCCTCGCTCAGTGCTGTCCAACTCTTTGAAACCCATGTACTGCCAGGCTTCTCTGTCCATGGAATTCTCCAGAAAGGAAAACTGGAGTAATTTGGCATGTCCTTCTCCAGGAGATCTTCCCAACTCAGAGATCAAACCCAAGTCTCTCACATTGCAGGCAGATTCTTGACCGCCTGAGCTTCCAGGGAAGCCGATACTTAGGTCTAATAGCAGATACGTACATTTAATTTCACTTTCTAATTAAGTCAAGCTTTAGATCTCCATGTATTTTTAAAAACAAAGTTCATGTTGATGTATGGCAAAACAAATACAATACTGTAAAGTAATTAACCTCCAATTAAAATAAATAAATTTATATTTAAAAATTAAAAAAAAACTTTTGAGATACTTCGCATGTCCTTCAGTGTCAGCCTCATGCACAAAGTGGTCTGTGATGGTCTAGCTCCTGGAGATACTGTGGTCTAGTGGGTGTGACCGTGAACTGGGGAGAAGCACATTCTAAAATTTTCAAAATAAAATTTGGGATGAGGGATTAAGAGATGCAAACTACTATGTGTAAAATAGATAAGCAACAGGGTATATCATACAGCACAGGGAATTATAACTGTTTATGGTATACAATTATAACCATTTATGGTATACAGAAAAATACTGAACACTATGCTGTACACCTGAAACTTAATACTGTGAATCAATTATAAACATCAGTAAAAAATTAACAAAGTAAAATTTCAAAATAGAGACTGCATCTCATATGTCATTTGGAAATGTTGTAAAGCTCATTTTGAGGTTTTCTCTTTTAGGGATTGGACATCCATCCCATTGCTGAGTCAAGGTCCTTTTCAACTGCAAGGCTGAGCAGCTTTTACCTTCTGCAGAAAGAGGCACAGTCCAAGCTTGTGCTCCTGCAAATGGCCCAGGGGCAAGGATGCTCTGTGGCTTGTGTTTGACCTCGCTGCAGTAACAGAGGAAAACCGGTCCTTGCTAGCAGATGCTGAGGGAAACCAGTGTCTGGTTTTGATCCCACGTTGGGATGGGCTTTCCCATCACACACATGGCATGTTCCCCCTAAGGTGGGCCTGGGTCTGTGTGCTGTGGAAGAAGTGAAGTAAAGCTGGGGCCAGGCCCCTTGCTACCTGTGCTGGGGTGATGGTGGGTCTCCAGGCGGTCGTCCTGCCCCTCTGCCTCCGTCTGGTCTGCACGTCCCTCCTCACAGTCCACACTGGGGCTGTAGTGTCGGGGCTTCATGAGCAGGGACTTTCTCTTGTTCACCGGGACCCCCACAGCCTGCTCCCCAGCTCTTCTCTTCTTGGCCGTGGCGCAGTCGTGTGCAGCACTGCAGTAACAGACACAGGTTAAGAACACGGCAAAAGAGTTCATGGCTGCCTGACCCTTGACCATCACCAAGGAAACCCAAAGCAAGTTGTGGCCCAGTTTGAGATTTGTTGTCGGCACTAACAAAAACAGCCGGTGAGTTGAATTCATTGAACTGTGTAGATTCTATTTTACTGCTGATCAGAAGAGTTAAAAAAAAAAATCATCCTTAATCCTGAGTAAGCATATGTTAATCTGAGCTTTGCCTGGCACTAGACTAAATACCCAGGGACGGATGAAACAAGATTTGCACTGGTTTGTTAATCCCAAGAAAGAGCTAATGTGAAAAATATACCACCAGCTACAAGAAATGTGTCCAGTATGGATAAATCACAAGGTTTTTTGGATAGTTGTTTGCTACTGAAACTGCTTATCTCTGCCACAGTTGCATGTCAAACTTGAGATGCCATATCCTGGGCTTTGACTTGAAAGACGGGGCATTAAGTGTGTGTGTGTGGGGTGGGTAGGCTGTGAACATTTGATCAGCCCATCTCCAGGCACAGAAAAAAGTGGAAGGATGCTCATGGCACTCTGCCGTTTGAGTCTCACCCATTTGGCACACAGAACAAACATAAAAGGAGGAGAAAGGAGATTGGATTTCACAAAAACGGACCACAGTTTATCCTTACTCCTGCTCTCATAGGGTTTTATTTGGAAGTCCTCCTGAGGATGGCCCTTTGAAAACACATTTCCTACATATAGCTCGCTTGGCGTCAGTGCAGCTCACTCTGTGCTGAAGTTAAAACAAACATTCTCTTGGTGAGATCTAGGAAGACCAGAGGGCTCAGCCAACACTGAGTCTCTGACATATATTTATTAAATGCTCTTTGGAGAAAAATGTGAGGACTTAAGATGAAAAGATCCAGAGGAGAGAACCCTGGTCACAGAGTAATGAGATATTATTTATTCCATCTCTAAAAGAAGGTTGAATATTCAGTAATATTAAGACAAGGCCTTAAACTGTTGTCTTAAAAACATCAGCGCAGAGAAATACCCATGGTGGCCCGTTTGTGAAAATTATCTGATCATCACACATGAATTCTTGGGCTTCACAGGTGGTGCAGTGGTAAAGAACCCTCCTACCTAGACAGGAAACTCAAGAGACTCAGCTTCTATCCCTGGGTAGGGAAGATCCCTGGAGAAGGGAATGGCAACCCGCTCCAGTATTCTTGCCTGGAGAATTCCATGGACAGAGGAGCCTGGCGGGCTACAGTCCATGGCATCACAAAGAGTGCAACATGACTGAGCACAGGCACATATACATGAATTCTTGAATTTAGAAGGGTAGATTTTAAAATTTCAGAAGAAAATAAGTGCTATTCTTTCTGGGAAATAAAAGATTCTGGAAGGAGGGATAATTCAAGATGGTTAGAAATCCTTCAAAAAAAAAAAGATTAAAAATTGAGAATTGAAGATTATCCTGATGTGGAAGAGAAGAGCAAGTTTCTGAGACAGACTAATGTGCTTTGGCAACATTTCTCTGATGAGCCCAAATTTAAAGTGACCGTGTACAGACAGTGGGGTAGAACAGAATCTAAGCAAATGAGGAGGGCAGACAGGGGCCTTCAGGAGGAGACTGCAGGGCCCGAGCCTGGCCAGTCAAGAGGCGCGGTCTATGACGCATGTGTCCTCTGTCATGGGAGCAGACACAGACAGAGAAGCGGACCTCCCGGGGCCCACGCCTTCTCTGGCCAGGAGGACGACCTGCGACAGGGCCGGGACAGGAGAAGACAGCTCCCAGGAATATGAAAAGGGCTCAAGAAGCCCCCTAAACCAAGAGAGCTTCCATCAAGATGCTCACAAAATACACAAGGAAGACCACTTAACCGCTATCCAGAACCAAGAAGATTTCTAAAAAGATGAAAGAGGCTTCCGGCAAACGCCATTCAGATACTAAAACGGGGAAGGAAAGTGGACTCTAAATACCAGTGTAAGCAGAGCATGGGCTCTGGAAAAGGGGCTGGGAAGGCTTATTCAAACAAAGCTTCGTCAGCACCAGGACAAACACTGATCACAGAGACCTGGCTGGAGGCCTTGGCCAGTGCCACAAACACCATTTCTTCCTGACGGTTGGGGTGATGGATGAGGTGAAACATCTAGTTCTGGTGGGATTCTTACAGATTTTTCCTTGTCAGTATATATTATTGAAAATAAGTTATCCCCTGCAGCTACATAATTTGTTCTCATTTTCTTGTTTTTAATATAATTTCATTTATTTTTGACTGTGCTGGGTCTTTGCTGCTACACGGGCTTTCCTCTAGTTGCAGCGAGGGGTCTACTCTGTAGCTGCAGAGCGCAGGCTCCTCGTGGCTGTGGCTTCTCTTGTTGCGGAGCACGGGCTCTAGGGAGCACGGGCTCTAGGGAGCACGGGCTCAGTAGTTGCTGCACACGAGCGTCATTGCTCCACCGCACGTGGGATCTTCCTGCATCAGGGATCAGACCCATGTCTCCTGCATTGGCAGGCAGATTCTTTACCACTGAGCCACCAGGTCAGCGCATTAATATTATTATCTTGTCAATGTTTTTATCTGAGTTTATTTAGGAAGACAAGGAACGTCTCAAAATCATGTGACCTGTACTTGTGGGGCTGATATTTGAATCTGGCCTGCTGGTCCCCAAAGTTCATGCTCTCCCTACATGTCGCCAGATCAGAACAAGGAACCTGGGTAATTTCCATCTGCCTTTGACAACTGGGTGGAGCAGGCCCTGTTAAACCAGTCACCGCTCTAACTGGAGGAAGCCACCTGCCACAGGGCTGATCCCAATGATTCAGGTCTCATTAAACCAGGAGATGACGCTCAGTCAAAGCAAAGAAAAATGATGCAAAACGTGGTTAAGACACAGGCTCCCCCACAGTGTCCACAGTGTGGAGCAGTAGCATGAACATAATGAGAAGACATTAATAATAATAAAGATCAAGTTCAGCATTTGGGTCCAAACAATAACTTGTGGAAGGTTGAAAAGGATATTAAGGTTCTATCAAAAAATACAAATATAGCTTCAAATAAATTAATGCATTTGATATTAACAGTGCATGAAGCTCCTTACATAATATTAGCTGTGTCATCTGCAACGAGTAATTGAATCTTCTGGGATGCTAAATTCCTCGTCCAACGAAGAGGGATAACAATTCCCATATCACATGTTGTGGGCAAAGAAGGTGATATCCGTGCTGCTGGTGACAAAAGCAGGTCAGGGCAAGGCGGTTCTGACCCCCGGTTCTGACTCTGTGTGCCTTGGACTCCACCAAAACCCAGCTGAAGGCTTCACCCAACAACTCCAAACTCCCCCACCGGGAGCCCTGCGCAGACTGACGCAAGCTTGTGTGTCTGTAAACGTGTTCTACTTTTTTACATCGTATTTGTATTTACATAAATTACATTAGATTTATACACAACATTTGCTTTAAATCTCACATTCTGAGCATTTCTCCACTGCAAAGTAACTGTGGCCCAGGCAGCATTTGGAGCCGAAATGAAAGCCTTTATAATAAATATTACCCTTTGTGTGTGCATGGAGAATGGTCCCTCTAACTCGTTTTCCCCGAGGGCACACTGTTTTGGCTTTATTGTGACACTTCTCTGTGACACTGCAGTGAGGGAAAGCCAGGCTTTACATGTCACTGAAAGAAATGCCACAAAATGCTAACATATCTTCTCAAGGTTGCCAGAAATCATTTCCACTGGGTTGTGTTTTCCCATCTGCGGAGCTCTGAAATGTTAAGGAAATAAATGAGCTCTATTATCTATATTTTTCTAGTAGATGAGAAAGAAAGAGAAAAAATACACTCAGCCCTGCATTTATTGTTCTATTCAATCAAACTGTTGCTTTAAACATTCAGAGTCCTCCAGGGAGCGTTACCGATGCACCGAATGCCTTTCAATGCCATATTTCATATCTGCAGTTTTGATTTTATTAAAATATCTTTAGAAGATCTGTATTTTTACCTGAAATTTTTTGTTACATTTTCAGAAAATGCTTCCATTTGGTAACCTGAATTCTAACTGGAAATGGTGCTCCCTTTGATGACAACATATAGCTGAAATTTTATTCAAAAATGATGGAGGACAATAGCAATCAGATAACACTGATGATAGAGTCATTGCTGGAGGTCTGTTTGACATCAAATTCACTGACCTTTCAGGTTTAGGAAACTGTGAGTCCCTCAAATCTGTGCAATGAACACTGGGTTTTAGAATAATTTTCCAGCTTATTTTACACAGTAATAAATCCTCAATGCAAGTTAACAGAAGATTTAAAAACACAGGTTCATATATGGGAATGGGCTTCCCAGTGGCACTAGTGGTAAAGAATCCTGCCTGCCACTGCCTATGTGAGAGACGCAGGTTTGATCCCTGGGTTGGGAAGATCCCCTGGAGGGGACCATGAAACCCCACTCCAGTGTTCTTGCCTGGAGAATCCCATGGGCCGAGGAGCTTGGCGGGCTACAGTCCTTAGGGTCGCAAAGAGTTGGACATGACTGAAGTGACTCAGCACAGACATATATTGGGACATCTATTCCCCACATATATGGGAATAGAATCTTAGAAGGAGTGGATATATGTATATATATAACCAACTCACTTTGCTATACACTTGAAACTAACAGAGCATTGTACATCAATTATTCTCCTATAAAAATTAATTTTAAAATGGAGGTTCAGCAATAGCTATATTTTGAGTACATCCCACCAAAAGAGTAGAACAGAAAAACAAATGGAAGTTATAAATCCCTGAGTCCAAGAAACTATTTACTTGCTCCAATATTTCCAGGGAAAATTCATATTGGTTATTCCTGTTGTTTTTTTCTGGTTAGAAAGAAAAGCACAGACTCATAGGAAGGGACCCAGAAGAATGAATTTGAAAAATGACTGGCAAGTATAGTATAAGTATAAAAACTTATACTATTATAATTTTCAGAGACATATTATTTGAGGAAACCCCCAATGACCCTACAAAGTATTAAAATAAGGAAGCAAATTTAATGAAGTCACTGTTTAAAATGATTTGAATTTCTATAAACCAATGAGAAAAAATGAGAAAAAATTAAAATAAAACCATTTATAATGAATGGAAGTATGAAATACTGAGGAATAAATTAATACAACACATGTAAAACTTATACAAAGCAAATAACATTTTGAGAAAATTAAAGACAATCTTCATAAAGGAAGAAATAGAAAATGTTCATGGAATAAAAGATTCAGTACTGAGAGATTTCATTCTTCTCAAATTTTACCTACTAATTTTAATGCAACCCCAAACAAAATCCCAAGAAGAACTTTTTCCTTTTTTTTTTTTTTTAGCAATTGACAAGTTAACTCTAAAATTTGGATGGAAACGAAAAGAACCAAAAACAGCAAAAATGGTCTTGAAGAACAGTGAGGAAGTTGAAAGACTTACAGACCTGGATGTCAGAGTTTATCATAAACCTTTAGTACCTGAGACAGGTATTTCTGGTGCAAACATAAACAAATAGAGAAAAAGAACAGAGTATATATTACATCTACTGGATCCAGAAATGACTCACACAAATACAGGCAATTTATGGCAAAGGTGTCTCTGGGGAAAGAGTTGTCTCTTCAGTGGCTGGCACTGGGTCAACTGAATATTAATCTGAAAAAAAGTCTTGACTCTAACTGATAGTGCATACAACAAACTGTTCATGACAGGTTATGGATTTAAACCATGTGCTATGAAACAATAAAACTTCCAGGAAAAAAATGTGAG
The DNA here is from genome assembly GCA_917880005.1 of Nanger dama. Lineage (NCBI taxonomy): Eukaryota > Metazoa > Chordata > Mammalia > Artiodactyla > Bovidae > Nanger > Nanger dama. The sequence continues at coordinate 6,167,091 of CAKJTW010000075.1, forward strand.
AAAGTTCTTTCATGACCTTGGCAAAAACTTCCTAAGCAGTTTACAAAACGCAATGATTTAAAGGAAAACATTGATAAACTAGAACACCTGAAACTTAAGAACCTTTATTCATCAAAAGATACCAGCCAATAAGAAGAGCTTTCTATCAATATTCTGGTTTTTAATCTATTTATACAAACTTAGGTCATGAAAATTCATTGAGCTCCCCTCTTATGATAAGTACATGCTTCTGTAGATATATTACACTCTTCAAAACAATAAAAGGCCAATAAGACAAAGAATTCTTTCAAATAAATAGGAAAATGACAAGTAACTTAAAAGTGGGCAAAAACATGGCAGAAAAACTGACCCACAAACAAAGAGGCACTCGGGCTCTTTCCTCTCAGGTAAACACAAAAACATAACTGGCTTCTTGGCAAGTGAAGTGGGAACATGGAATCCTCTAAAACTTCTCCGTCCCATCATCAAAATAGTAAGCCCCAAACATCATATTCTAGAAGAAATGACAGTGATTAGTGTCACTTAAAACTTAGAGGATGCATGGCTGGTGGGCCCTGTGTCCTTTCTCTTCATTAAATTTAACAGTGTGAGTCAAGGAAGTTAGAGAAATAGAATATGACATCCTTTATACATGGAATCTAAAAAGAAGTGATACAAAACAACTTATGCACAAAACAGAAAGGGACTCACAAGACTTAAAGAAGAAACTTGTGGTTGCCTAGGGGGAAGGATGGGGGGAAGGGATAGTTAGGGAGTTTGGGATGGACATGCACACACTGTTGTTTTTAAAAAGGATAACCAACAAAGACCTGCTGTACAACACAGAGAACTCTACTCAATGTCATGTGGCAGTCTAGATGAGAGGGGAGTTTAGGGGAGAATGGATACCTGTCAATATATAGCTGAGCCACTCTGCCATGCACCTGAAACTATCACAACACTGTTAATCAGCTATATTCCAAAATAAAATAAAAAGTTAAAGTGCAGACTCGGTAAGACTGATCCTCGGGGTTAACAGTGGGCAACCACAAACTCAAATAATAGTTCTGATTGCAACTGCTAGACCAACATAAAGGATATTTGCTTTACAGATTAACATAGATGCAACTATGAGCGTTTCGCAGTCACTGATGTGGCAGATACATACTTTCCATCAGCGAGGGGGAACCAGGACTGCTGGCATTCCCCCACTGGCTCAGCAGTAGAAAATCCTCCTGCCAGTGCAGGAGATGTGGGTTTGATCCCTAGGTCCAGAAGATCCCCCGAAGAAGGAAACGGCAACCCACTCCAGTATTCCTGCCTGGGAGAATCCCGAGGACAGAGAGGCCTGGCGGGCTACAGTCTGTGGGGTCACAAGGAATAGGACATGGCTGAGCGACTAACACACACACAGCATGTATTTGAGTGAGGATTCGCCTGGCCCATCTTCAGCGCTTCACACAGCACTGCTGTCTGAACATTCTGCCAACAGCATTCTCATGAGACTCTAAGAGGCCCAGCTAGGAAGACAAAGATTATAACTGGATACACCACTGGTATGACTTACGGCATATTCTGGCCGATGGAGTGACAGAATAACTTCTCAAAGGCAAAGCTGAGATGCTGGCTTGAAGGTGTTACCCTGCCAAGAGGGTGTGCCTTCTTTGGGGCCAGTATGCACATGTGATGACCGTTATAGTGTCCTGCCCTCCATGGTTTGGATATTTGGGCCCAAGAACTAACAAACAGGTGGCATTAGAAAAGACTTGGTTTATTATGATTCCTAATAACTAACTTGAAGGATCTGTACATTACTCTCCCTAAATCTATCCTCTGAGGATCTAAAGATCCTGGTCCCTTAAGAGAGGGCTTCCACTGGGGGATACCTGAGAGTCTGATCAAAGTTCCAGCTCTGTCTGCCTCTCAGTCACATGGATTTCTTGGGCAGGGAGTCCAGCAAGTAGGGGAGGGTTGCCATCCTGGCAGGAGTATGGATCCTGGCTGTCAAGAACAGCAAGGCTGCCATCAAATTTGGGGAACAGAGAAGAACATATTTGGCCCTTTAGAGACCCTCTTGGCCTCTCCTAGTTCTTTCTGGCCAGGCTTGACAGCCAATCAGCTGGGCAGCAGCCAGAGAACTTGAAGGTCGTGGTGACCAGGGCTCAGGTCCCTTAGGGATGAAGGTCACCAAGTAATCCATCTAGGCAAGCAGGGATGCAAGGTAAGAAGGAGGATGTGGATGGAGGGGTGTGTAGGCAACGAGAGGAACCAATACTGGGAGCAGCCCCCATAGCTGAGTGCCCGGGAGGAATGGCAAGACTGGCAGCAAGTTCTCACCTGGCTACTCGACCAGCTTCTATGAAATCAGGGAGACAGGCCCCTGCGGGGAAGTTAAGTCTGTGTTCACTTGAAATGGGCCTCCTGATTTGCAAGTCACAGGCTACCGCAAACACAAGTTTACTTTTACACAGATGAGCCTGGGGTCACTTTTCTTTCATGGAGACATTCCCTGAGTCCACACCCAGCTCACTCAGCCACATGGTGGACACTTGTGCCCATGCTCACGTTCACAGAGCTGTGTGAAGCACAGCACCCACAGAAAACCTATAATTTAAGCTTCTCCTGCGACTCATGTCATCAATTCAGCAGCCACGTCGTTGCTATTTATCGATGGTTGGTTTGCTGTCATGGAACACTGATTCCATTGGCAAGGTTATTTGATAATATCAGGTTTATAAGAGTGAGTTTTTTTTTCCCATAAGGCCAGAGCTAATAGATGCTTTTTCCTCATTTAATTAGGATTAAGTTTTATGAATGATCAATTACTTGCAAAATGTCCACAACAGTTTTTTCATAAAATAGTCAAGCCATTAAAAGCCACACTGTAATAATAATAATGATAACAACAATAGCAATAATAAAAACTTACTCTGAATCCTGAGTAACAGTGGAGCTAAGAAGACTCTCTCAACCCTCCTGCTCCCCTTGCTCCACCATGCTGGTGGACACACTCTTCCCAATGATATCATTTTGGCAACACTGTCAGAATACACTCCTTTTGTGCCACCATGGGGGTCTAGAAGTTTCCATGATTGTAAAACTAACTCCCTAATTGCCGTTATCTCTCCCAGTAACCTGGAACTGTCTAAAAGGGAACAGAGTGCTTCTTTCTCATTTCTTATCTCCTGTACATCTACAAACATCCCAGGTGGTGCAGTGGTAAAGAACCTGCCTGTCAATGCAGGAGATGCAGGGGACAAGGGTTTGATTCCTGGTTCAGGAAGATGCCCTGGAGGGGAAAATGGAAACCCTGTCCAGTATTTTCACTCCATGAAAAATTCCATGGACAGAGGAGCCTGGAGGGCTACAGTCCATGGGTTGCAAACAGTCGGACACGACTTGAGCATGCATGCGCCAGCATCAATGCATCTATGAGCCTGGGTCTTGGTATCACACTTCATAAATGTGGCCTGAAGCTGAATTCCATCCAGATGTAAGTGTATGAAGATGACTTCATGCAAACAGGAATTGCCTTTCCCTAGGAGAAGCATCAAAACCTACCCAGTGACTGTTCAGACCATGTGGCTGCCCATGCTTCTTGGAACAACATGTCGTTGATCCACATGGGCTTTTGCTCCTAGTTGCCCTCTCCACTGAGGAAAGCCAAAAGAGAGATGGTGGTGGGTGGGGTTAACAGGAGCAGGTGAGTCAGTAAATCCTACTTAATTTATTCAGAAAGTAAAACCATTAACTAGGGATGGGTTTGCAGCCTCTTTGTGACAGCGGGGCCATTACTCCCAGAAACACATCAGGACCACACAAGTAAACCCTACATTTGGTGGCTTTAAATGAAGATAAGGAAGCATAGAGTACCACCTATTTTAGTACTGAATGACTAGAACACAGGTGTCCTCTGTTCTCTCCTGTGAACATTTACTGACTCTTTTTCCCAAGATGTGCAGACATGAACTCTTTCTAAGGAGCAGGCTCTGAATGGCCCTGAATATTGAGAATGACAGAGAGCTTCCTTGGTGGCTTAGAGGTTAAAGCATCTGCCTCCAATGCGGGGAGACCCAGGTTCGATCCCTGGGTCGGGAAGATCCCCTGGAGAAGGAAATGGCAATCTACTCCAGTATTCTTGCCTGGAGAATCCCATGGACGGAGAAGCCTAGTAGGTTACAGTCAACGGGGTCGCAAAGAGTCGGACACGACTGAGCGACTTCACTTTCACCTTCACCTTCAAGGCTTAATTCATTAAAAATTTGATTTAAGAATGAAATGTTTTGGGTACTTCCCTGGTGGTCGAGTGGCTAAGAATCCACTCTCCCAATGCAGGGGGCCCAGGTTTGATCCCTGGTCAGGAAACTAGATCCCACATATCAAAACTAAGACTTTACAGGCTGGAACTAAAGTCCTCCATGCTGCAATGAAGAGCAAAGATCCCGTGTGCCACAACTAAGACCTGGTACAGTGAAATTAGTTAATTAATTTAAAAATAAAAATATTAAAAAAGAATGCAATGTTTTTACATTCAAAAGATAATCATAACCATATTTGGCATATTAGCAACTAACATAGTGGCTTCATGTTCTTTAAAATATAATGAATTCACTTCTTCAGATGACATTTATATACACATACTTCTGTCAGGCAGTCTTTATATTTGATTATTCTGTAGTAAGCAGGAGAGTCACATCATTTTTGTCATCTAGAATGGATTTTATCAATGTTGCCCTTTTTCACTATTTGCTGATTTCTTTTCCTGGTCATTCCTGGTGTGGTTTCTACTATAAATATTTCTCAGTGTTCAAAAGAATGGTTTTCTCAGTTTCAAGAGGGGTGGGTATAGTAGAACAGTGAAAGTAGACATTTGCAGAGGAAGAAAAGGTAATATGCAGAGAAAGAAAGGGATAAAGAGGAAGAGGGAAGGGAGGCAGAGGGAGAGGGAAGGGAGGCTGGGAGGAAACTGTGTACCCATGTGTGCGTGTGCACCTGTGTGTGTCCATGTGTGTGTGCATGTGTACCTGTGTGCGTGTGTGCACTGTGTATGTGTCCACATGTGTGTGTACCTGTGTGTGTGTGTGCACTGTGTATGTGCCCACGTGTGTATGTGCCCACGTGTGTATGCATGTGTACCTGTGTGTGTGTGTGCATTTGTGTGTGGGTGTGCCAAAGGCACAATGTCAAAGACCAGCAGAAATAGACGCCGAGAGCCACCAACATGAGGGAGAGGCTCAACCACTGATGGAAACAAAACAGACTAGGCACATACACAAACACAGCAACACAACTCCCTCAACTAACACGGTGATGTCTGGCTTTTAACACGACTATGACAAAAGACACTTTTAGAGCATGTGGCTCTTTTATGACTATCATCGTAAATGCCGATTTTATTTCTTGACATTTACCTGAATGCAGATATTTGGTCCATAAATCTAGTTTCCTTTCTTAGGTCCCTGAACTGAAAAAAGAACTAGAAACTTACAGATACACACAAGGCCATCGATGTGAACAAGAGTTGTCTGACATTTGGATGGCTTCCATTTATCCTTCTCCACTTCACCAAAACATATCATGAATCATTTCACAGAACTTGCTGCCATGCGGGAGAAATATTTAAAAGTAGGATCGAGCATTAAAATAATCAAGTGAGTGCTGAATTAGCAGGGATTGTCTCCTCCACTGTATTATTAAAATTGGGTGTATGTAAATGTATGTGTCATCTCACTATATATGTGTATGTGAAAGTATATATATGTACACACACAAATCTGTGCAGTGCTTTGGCAGCCAAGTATTCCACTGAATCAGAAATAACTTGCTTTTAGAGGCTGTCCCTGATTTAGAAGTTCTCAACTAAAGACTGAGCCTGCAAGTCCACAAGTCACTTCCCATCAGAATGAATCTGAAGTTCAGGGAAGCGCGGATTTGACATGCAAGTGGATTGAAAGCCTGGAGGAGTTCACCAAGAAGTCACCAGCAAAGAGGGTCAGGGAGCCACCTGGGATGGGGCTCCAGTGTTTAGAGACTGGGGAGCTAAGGGAGAACCAGAGCTGAGAGCTGAGATAGAATCAGAGAGGCAGAGGAGGTCAGGAAGGTGAGTGGGCCTGCCAGTTCTTCCTTCCTGCAAGGAACATGGAGGCCCTGACCCCAAGAGAGACGGTGAGCTCTGTGTCTGCCTCTATCTCCAAGGACACAGGCCCTCAGAGGGCTGAGGGGGTCTGAACTCTCTCAGCTTCCATGGGATACCAGGAAGAGCACAGCTGAGTCCATGGCCACCCCAGGCATATGTGATCATTTCCCTGCAAGTGTGGCTGTCCTGGCCTGGAGAACATCCTGCCCCATGAGCAGCAGGCCACAGAGTGGAGGCGTGCCCCCGGCCTCAGGTGGGGACCACGTGAGCACCGCCACGGATCAGACGCTCCAGTCCCCACCTTCCTCCAAGGGTCCCTGCATATCCAGTACCAGCGGTTCCACCTGCTTCTCTGTGGCCCCAGGCCTCCTGTCCACAGACTCACTGGCTGATTGCTTACAAAAGCATCTCGGAAACAGGCAGTAGGCACTTACATTCTGGCTGTGATTTCTCTTCCTGACTGAAAACGACCAAAGGAAACTAAGGGCAAAAGTAACAGAGTTAAGAGCACCTTGTTTTTATGTTGGATGAAATAGACTGTAGAGGAAAACATGTGTTGATAGCGGAAAACAAATGAGAAATGATGATTACAATGAGAGTGGCCTGGTTTGTAGTCAAGGGACTCATGGAAGCTTTGCCAACTAAATAGTCTTGATTTTATTTATTTTTGTTACTTTTTTGGCACTTTTTAATATTTTATTACTATGGGGTCTTAACCCTTTTAAATAGTCTTGACTTTGAAGGGACAGAAGTAGGGAAAGGACTGAAGAATTTGAAAGCAGAGAGGTTATAGGCACTATATAAAGGGAATCAACATGTTAAATAAAAACTCCTTCCTATGAGTCACTAATTACATCAAGGTAAAGGTGCCTGCTCAGTCGTGTCTGACTCTTTGCGACCTCATGGACTGTAGCCTACCAGGCTTCTCTGTCCATGGGATTTCCCAGGCTAGAATACTGGAGTGAGTTGCCAATAATCCCTTTGCCAGGTCTCCAGGTCTTCCTGACCCAGGGATTGAACTCGGGTCTCCTGTGTCTTCTGCAATGGCAGGTGGATGCTTTACCACTGTACCAGCTACCACTAAGTGCATTGCTTATTCTCTAAATGAACACTGGTAGACAATGAGAAAAAAAAAAACACCTCAAGTAACATCATATACTAAAGATACAATAGTAAATAAAATAGATTTCTTGTTTTCAAAAAGTTAACAGTCTATCAAAAAGAATTATGTGTGATTCATTAAAGTTTTGTTCAATAGTTTCCTCTTTTTTGATGTCTCACCAACCAAATTCTAAACTTGAAGGCAGGGGATCTGCTTTCTTCTGGATGGGTGGACAGATGGATGAATGAATAATAAAATAGCTATAATTCAAAGTAATAAGTGCTTTAAAACAGACAGGAAAAGAAGTACTTTGGGGACACAATGCAAGAAAGTATTAGTCAGCCTGGGAGGTCATGGGGACAGCTCACGGCGGAGATGACATTAGTCATTAGCCTTAAAGAGTGGCTACAAATCCCACAGGGGAAAAGATAAAGGCGAGAATGCTGCCAGGAACAGATGTGATAGAACTGAGATGGAAAGAGAATGATATAACATAAAATAAAATAAAATAAGAAGGAGTTTTAGGCTTGGGATTTCCTGCAGAAAACAGTCTGGTGATGAGACTGGAAGAAGAACATTTGGAAGTGGATGTGATATGAAAAAAAGCACTTTCTGTTTCAAGGAGGATGAAATAAACAAGGAGAATGATCACACAGGGAAAAAAACAAAGTGAAAAGGCAGCAGAGAGCTTCAAAGGTGAAGACAAGTCAGAAGGCAGGTCTGCATAAAGCCGGAGGCCAGTTTAGCTCTGCTTGGAGGTGGGGGGTCGATTCGTGGGACCCAGAGGCCAAGACTGAAAATGCTGCATGGAGCAGCCTTAGTCAAGAAGGCAGAGGAATGGGACATATGAACACGGCTCCGAGGTCCCACAGAGAGTCTGACCCACCACAAGTTCCCCTGAATCCAGGGTGGCAGTTCACCCAGTTTCTCCCCAACACACTCCCCTGACAAAGTCCCAGTCTGAGTTAAGAGCTCCAGGAAGTCATGCACGGAGAGGAAAGAACACACACGCTTTAGGGGTAGGAGTTGACATGTCAGCATGTGGGACATGCTTATCTGGGTTCACAGTCAGATAAACACAACAGTCAGAAAAACACAACAAAGTGTCAGAACTCTTATGTTTGCAAACATATACTGTAATTGAGAGGAGACTTCTAGTGGGTATATTATAGCTTACTTGAGAGATAACAGCAGAGATGAAGAGCCTGCCAGTGATTCAAGTTAATCGTTCCTTCTCAGAAGATGAAGGAGAAATAAGAGATGGAATGAAATACTTCTACACTGGGTTAGAGATGCTCCATGGAACAACTGGGTGAGAAGACAGCGACCGCATCTGAACTGTGACGTGCCTGGGCAGGTTGAAAGGAACCTCAGTGCACTGGTTCCCTACACATCAAGGTGGCAAGGCAGTTATGTGATCCATGGAAGCTGGAAGAGACTCTGGATTTTGTCTGAGACATAACCAAATCCTCTGAGAACACATTGTAGATGCCTGTGAAAAGTGAAAGTGTTAGTCACTCAATCGTGTCTGACTCCTTGCAACCCAACAGACTGTGGCCCGCAGGCTCCTCTGTCCATGGGGTTTCTCAGGCAAGCATACTGGAGTGGTTGCCATGCCCTCAGAGACCTCATAAGAACGCAGGTTCGCTCAGGCTGGAGTTAGCCTGGGAGTCTGCACTTCTAATAAACACCCAGGCATGCTCTGAACAGGTAGGCTCTGGGTGACACCTGGTCCCCGAGTAGGAGGGGCCCTCTCCCTCTACAATGTCACCCACAGGGATGTTATCATATAATCCCCTAGTTTATTATACCAATGTGCTAACTGGGGTAACACTGGTGCAGAGTAAGTGCTGAACAAACACCACGGAAGGAAATATTCTTTCCTCAGTCGAGAGTAGCAAATTGTGCTGTGTGAAGAAGTTTGTGTATCCAGGTGGTGCTAGTGGGAAAGAACTGCCTGCCAATGCAGCAGAGGCAAGAGATGCGGGTTCACTCCCTGGGTTGAGATCTCCTGGAGGAGGAAATGGCAACCTACTCCAGTATTCTTGCCTGGAGAATCCCATGGACAGAGGAGCCTGGTGGGCTACAGTCCACAGGGTCATAGAGTCGGACACAACTGAAGCAAGAAAACACCAAAGAAAGAAGAGCTAAGTGGATAAACAGTAATCTCTGTGGTTGAGTTCTACAAACCTAAAGCTTCGGCGGGTGCATCTGCATGTGTGGCCCACAAGGGTGGCCTGCATCACAGTTTTAGAAAAGGTCTGGTTTCTGGAGATGTTCACGCTGTATGTCCTAGAACCATTGGCTGACCTGTACCACCCATATCCTTGTAATAACATTGGAACATGGAAAGAAAAGGTAGAGAAAAGAAAGCACATTTGCTTGTTCTTATTTTTTTCTGAGAAACTTTACTTGGAATAGTTATGTATTAGCCCTACGCTGTTTTCCCCAAAATTCAGGCTTTATGCTGGAAAGTAGAACATACACAGCTAAGCTGGGGAGCACCCGCCCTGTGCAATCGTCACATTAGAGATGCAAACTGGAAAGCGCTGCTCTTCCGTCTCTCAGCTCCGCATGCTGTGTTGGCTGCGTTCTAAATGCCCATCCTTGACCTCGGGCCAATGGCAAAACAACACACACCTCACGATCTGTAAAATCCATCTTGGAAGGACAAGGCCCACACCAGTTCATCACCTGGGAGACAGCGTTTTGAAAGGAAAACAACTAGAATGAACAGAGATTTGTACGAACTCCAGGTATTTTAACACAGACTTAAAATCACATAACTCATTCATGGACTACAAAAATCCAGAAGGAAGGACAGTGGTCTCTAATCAGCAGTATAGTCCACCTTGATTTATTCATCTGTTGATGAGATGTAAGTAAATATTGCCCCAAATGTGGATGCTAAGATGGGATCTCAACATGCCAGTGCAGGTTCATCAGCTGTAACAAAGATGCCACCCGGTGGGGGCGCTGATGGTGGGGGGAGGTTGTGGGGAGTCTGTGTGGAGTTCTGCACCTTCTGCTCAGTTTTGCTGTGACTATAAAACTGCTCTAAAAAGTAAAGACTATTGGGTGAACAAAGGAATGCTAGGGTCTGCAGTATCAGGGCGATACAGTGACTACACTGTGTTGGCGAGACATGGAGTACTTTCTGGACCACAGACAGGCCCACAGTTCTGACTCTGGTCCAGTCTCTTTCAGTCAAAGACCTTGCAGGAATAAAGTGCTAACTTCTGCCTACCCAGCTTGTCAGTTAAACCTAGATAGACAATGTCACTTGAAATCAACACTGAATATTCATTGGAAGGAATGGTGCTGAAGGTGAAGCTCCAATACTCTGGCCACCTGATGTTAAGAGCCAACTCATTAGAAAAGACCCTGATGCTGGGAAAGACTGAAGACAAAAGGAGAAGGAGGTGGCAGAGGATGAGATGGTTGGATAGCATCACTCAATGGACATGTATTTGAGCAAACTCCAGGAGACTGTGAAGGACAGAGATGCCTGACTTGCTGCAGTCCATGGGGTCACAAAGAGTCAGACAAGATTTAGTGATCTAACAAAGTAAAAAGAGACAACTTAATTAAAATTTTATTACAAAACTTCAGCTAACTGGGAGGCAGCAATAAGACCATGAAAGGACAGTGGGATTTACCTCTAATACAATTAAGAGCCTTGAATTCACTTGTGCCTCTAAGGAGTCACATAGAAAAGCCATTTCAAAGGCTGGAATATATTTTCCTAATGAGAGGAGAGGGGCTGGACTGGTGTAAAACACTTTACTGACGCAGAACACAATTACCAATATTAGCAGATGCAATTGCAGGAGGATCAGATTAAGGATAACAGTAATAAAAGAAAAGAGCACAGAAAATCCAACGGTCATGATTTAGACGGACACGTGAGAGCTCCCTTAGCACTACATGTAACCTGAATTGTGCTGGAGGAAAAGCTGGAAATGCTAATAAGACACATGATTAAAGGTGGGTCTGGGGTTATAAATTGCTTTTTTAATGGTGAGGATAGTAGCTGACATAGAGAATCATAAGAAGATGAGAATGTCAGTATCAATTTTTATTAGTGTCAGGAACAATATGCAGTATATTTAAATCAGCTTCATTTGTATTAGTGTTTTTGTAAGTAGTAGCCGTAGAAGCAATAACATGTCCAATACATTCTGAAAGAAAGAACTAAATAAAGTTGCCAAGGTTCTCTGCAAAAGAGCCACAAGTTTTACACTGGGGAAAATCAGCCACGTTTCCTTAGATACTCAGAATTCAGGAGCAACAGACTCTGGGTTCTGAACCAGAACGAAGCTGCAGAATCAGTCAGAGGAACAACTGCAGCAAATGGATAAAGTTGGACAAAATTAAAAGAGAACAAAACTATAATTTTCCATACGAATCGGACTTTTTTTCAAGGTTTATATAGAACTGCAATTAGGGTTCATACCTGGATCAACTTGAGCCATTTAAGAAACAGCTTGAGACCTATTTAGCCTGAGCATGATCAGGCTGTTGAAAATAAGTAATTATCAAATTAACAATAATCAGTAATTTTTATAAACTCATTCTCAGTAAAGAAAAAAATGGGTGAATTCATTTTGCTTATTAATTTTCCAGCAATCACAAGCTTTCTGAAATGATTAATTAATTTAATGACAAGTTAGGTAAAATTGAATATCTGACAAATATTTATTTAGAAAATTAGGAGACTAGGAAATGTTATTTTTAATTGAAGTGTCTTCTTCTTTGAATTTCAGAAAACTAGGCTTTGAAGTGCAAGTTCGATCCCTGGGTCGGGCAGATCCCCTGCAGAAGGGAATGACAACTCCAGTCTTCTTGCCTGGAGAATCCCATGGACAGAGGAGCCTGGCGAGCTACAGTCCACGGGGTCACAAAGAGCTGGACACAACTGAGCAACTGAACACCAACAGGCTTTGAAAAATAAACCATAAGGCTTAAACTACAAAATTTTAACAATCCAGATTCTGAGGACATGGATGACAGACTTTCTTTTTGATTCATATTCTGGATAATCAAGCATTAACTGTATAGGAGAGAGCACACAGCCAGGGTGAGGAGCTGGCCTGAGTTAGAAGTCTGAATTCCTTACTAGTTGTTTAATCTTAGGCTATTTATGTAAACTATTTATTTTCACTTTCTTCATCCGAAAGTTGGAAAAATAATAGTTTTCTACCTTGTAAGGTTCTCGGAGAATTGATGAAACAAACTGCTCCAGGACACTCAGGATTCTCTGGCTCTCAATAAATATTAGTTTGATTGTAATTATTGATGTTAATAAATATTAACATATTTAAATATTACTAGTAATCTCTATTTCTCCACTAGTTAAGTTCAATTCAGTCACTCAGTTGTGTGCGACTCTTTGTGACCCCATGGGCTGCAGCACACCAGGCTTCCCTGTCTATCACCAACTCCCAGAGCTTGCTCAAACTCAGATCCATCAAGTCAGCCATCCAACCACCTCATCCTCTGTTGTCTCCTTCTCCTGCCTTCAATATTGGTTTCCCAGCATCAGGGTCTTTTCCAGTGAGGTTACTTAAACAATGCTTCTTCTCTCAGAAAGCCATTTCTCTCTGCTAAAGTCCTCTCTTTTCTCTATGAATTTTAGGTCAAACACAAAATATATTCATTTCTTCAAAAATTTCCTTTGTTTTTCACATTATTCTTCAAGACTCATTACCCAAAAGGACTTCCCTGCCTCTGAGTAGTTCAACTCCCTACAAAGAACTCTACTGGAAAACACACTTAGTTCTTCAGCTGTGAGACCCCAAGGATCCCCCTGGGAGATCACATATCACAGACCCCTGAATCCTTGAGCACTGTCAACTTCTCTCCTCTACTCCTCAGAGACATCATCTCCAAACAAATAGGAACTGTCAACAAGAAAAGATGCAAAAGCAAGAATTTAAGGGAGCCAGATACTTCAGCCATTTAATCCTGTCCCTATGTGTGAGCGTATTCTGGGCCTCTACTCTTATAAAAGCAGTTTAAAATATAAAATTCTCAGAGACAACATCCATGTAGAAGGGGCCATGGCTTTCCTACAAACACATTTCCACACAGAAAAGCACCAGCGTGAAGGCTTGTACCCAATTCTGACAGATCCCGTCCCATTCAGTTGATGATTGGACTGAAGGTACTCCTTCAGGAAGCCACAGGGCACAGCTGCCTCGAAAAATGGCTATGTAAACTGTCAATGCACACACTATAAATTTCCAGGTGTACCACACACTGTTACACATTCACACACCAGTGCATGTCCAGACACTGTTGCACGCACTCCAGTTTCCACACATTTCCCCTGAGGAACACACATACTATCGTTCCTTCCAGAAAGATGCATTAGACCCTGAGTTTGGGACTTTCTGGGTTTGCACACCTAGAGAAGAGATAAGGGGTTCCTCTTGCTTGACAAATTTTGTTAAGAAATAGCACCAGGACAGAAAACACATTAGCAACATACGTTTCTTTTTAAATATGCACTTCAAAACAAAACAAAGCCAGACCTTGCAAAGACTCTATGAAAGAAAACCTATGTACTGGAGTTTACTCTGCAAAAACTAGTCAACTGGAATTTCCAGAGCATTGCCTGAGGCCCATATCACAGTGTCTAAGTCTGAAGTGCTTAGATTCACCCCGAATTTCATATCGCATTACCTTCAAATACCTATAGTCAAAAATTCACATGATTATCTCATAATTTAAAAAAAAATTTAATTGAAGTATGTTGATTTGCAAGGTTGTGTTAGTTTTTTGTACACAGCATGGTGATTCAGCTACATATATATTATATATAATTTCTTTTCAATATTCTTTTCCATTAGAGGTTATTACAAAATATTGAGTATAGCTCCTTGTGCTATACAGTAGGATCTTGTTTATTGATTTTATATATAGTAATGTGTCTATGTTAATCCCAAACTCCCAATTTATCCCCCTCTTCCTTTTTGTAAGGATAACTTCATTTTCTACGTCTGTGAATCTACTTCTGTTTTGTAAATAAGTTCATTTGTATTAGGCAAGACATGGAAGTAACCTGTGTTCATCAACAGATGAATGGGTAAAGAAGATGTGGTACATATGTACAATGGAATATTCCTCACACACCAGTGTGAAGAATGAAGGAATATCACTTGTAGCAATGCTGGTGGGTTATCAAACTAAGTAAAACAAGCCTGACAAAGAAAGACATATCATGTGATATCACTTACACGTGGAATCTATAAAACAATTATCTGATTATTAAGGAGAAACATGGGGCATTCTGGACTGGGCTTATTCCTCAGTCAGGTTCTCAGATGACTTCAGTTCTCTGTTTCCATCAGCACGAAAACAAACCACATGTGGGGTATGCACACAGAGGCAGCACACCCTATGAGAAGAAAGTGGGAAACCATTCACGTTGCGAAAAATGGTGTCTTGTTATCAGAATATTAGCTTGGATTGCTTTAGATAGACAGTCAGTAGTTTCTCCCCTTCTTTATCTCTTTGGTGCAGAGACAGAGGCACATGAGATAGGCCCACTGGCTTAGTGCTCACCGTAAAATGAGGATCTGAGGCTTTAAAAGTACAAAACATTCTGATAATTAAAGCCAATCAATCTTAGAAAAAGTAAAGTAGGGCAACTCTTACCTGAGCTCCTGGATTAGAGAATCCATTGGTGCTACTGACAAAAAAAAAAAGACAGAAAAGGAAAATCAGTGCATAATTCTGTAAACTGCATGAGAGAAACCTTTCACCTCCTCGGGATAATGACCAGTGCATGGTTAGTGTATTACATGCGTGCTAAGTCACTTTAGTATTGTCTGACTCTTTTCAACCTCATGGACTATAGCCCACCAGGTTCCTCTGGCCATGGGATTCTCTAGACAGGAATATTGGAATGGGTTACCAGGCCTTCCTCTGACCCAGGGATCAAAACCCAAGTCTCCTACCTCTCCTGCATTGGTAGGTGTATTCTAGCGCCACTTGGGAAGCCCTGGTTAGTGCAGACCCAACAGTTCCCTTTGCGCTGATTCATCTTTCCGGTTCTGATTCTTTGGACACAAGAAGACAGGTGACCAGGGCCCAGAACAGATAGTTCTGGATCAAGCCTCCAGTGACTCTGGGACTTTGCAGTCATGGATCAACTTCCAAATACCTGTCTCTAGAATCTCACTGAAAAAGTACAGGAGCACAGAGGACAAACTGCTTTTTATTTTAAGTTTTTTTTTTTTTTTTTAATGTGGACCATTTTTTAAAGTCTATTGAATTTGTTACACTATTGCTTCTGCTTTATGTTTTGTTTTTTTGGCTGCAAGGTATGTGAGATCTTAGCTTCCTGACCAGGTATCGAACCCACATCTCTGCATTAGAAGGTGAAGTCTTAACCATTGGACTGTGAGAGAAATCCCTAAACTACTTTTTAAATCAATTTTATTGTCTCTAGGAAAATTTTCAAAAGAATCTTATTTGCATTTATTTATATTAAACAAGCATTTAAATAAAATGATAATATTTTATTAATCAATGTCCTAAGATTCTGTTCCATAAATTTTATTCCTGGAGAAAGAGGAGAAGTTTCAGTTGAGTCGTGTTAATTTCAACCTCCAATTAAAAATAAGACACTTATAGAAAGAAGAGCTTTGATTTTTCCAAAGACTTATGGATATGGGGAGAGGGGAGGAGAGGGTAAGATGTATGGAGAGAGTAACATGGAAACTTACATTACTAAATGTAAAATAGATAGCCAATGGGAATGCGGTATGTCTCAGGGAACTCAAACAGGGGCTCTGTGTCAACCTAGAGGGATGGGATAGGGAGGAAGATGGGAGGGAGGTGAAAGAGGAGGAGACATATGTATGCCTATGGCTGATTCATGTTGATGTTTGACAGAAAATAACAAAATTATGTAATGCAATTATCCTTCAATTAAAAAATAAATAAATTTGTAAAAGAAAGCTGTTAGAGGAAAAAAAGAAATGATGGGAACTAAAGAAGTTCATGTTTATAAATACCTGCCTACCACAGAATAAGCAGCATATTGAGAGAGACAACAGGTGGTTTTAAAGATGACTCACGCTACATGAGAAACAGTTGTTTCATTTCTCCAACAACATTTTGGCTCTGTTTAAGAGTGCTTATGTATGTGCCAAAACTATTCAAAGTCTAAAAAGAATGGCAAATTAAAATGCATTTGAAGTACGAGAGAGTTGTATGTTTTCAGAAGTCAGAATAAGAGATTCGAATAATCCAAATACAGTTCCTAGAATACTGATATGGCAGACGTGAGCCTATCCTAAATAGTGCTAGGATATTATCACTAAACTCTTATTCCATGGAGAACTTTGCTGCCTAAAACTCTGATGTTTCCAAAACTGCATTCCAAATATTAGGGACTGTAGCCCACCAGGCTCCTCTGCCCTCAGGATTTCCCAGGCAAGAATACTGGAGTGGGTTGTCATTTCCCTCTACAGGAGATCTTCCTGACTCAGGGATCAAACCTGTATGTCCTGCCTTGCAGGCAGATTCTTTACCACTGAGCCACCAGAGAAGTTGCACCAAATAATAGGATATATGATGTAATTACTTTTAAAGTAACTTTAACTAAACCTGGAAAAGAATACGGCACAACTTCAGTTTGGGTAGAGAAAATTTCCATATCTTGGACCAAATGCAAATGCATGATTCTGCATTTTGGTTATCATGCCTAATGATAATCAGGGTTCTATCTTAACTGAAAAAAAAAATCATTCTGCAATTTTAAAAATGGGTGAGTCCATACTTCACTGAAATGGGGATTATGTACTTTGACTATACAACACAAACACAGCTAACAAAAGCATCAAATTTGATTAGATGCTTTCAACTGTAAATATCAAAATGCTTCCAAACGACTGTGTGATCACTCCCCAGCCCAAACCTTCCTCCACCAGGAGGCCAACCTGAGGTGGGTCAGGCCAGGAACAGCTATCTGGCTCCCTCCAGAGGCCAGGCCGAACCTTCCGTTTAGAATGGAGGGTCACACAAATATAGCTAATTATAATAAAAGTTATTTTCCTTAAGGGGTATTATTGCCAGTCAATCCTGTTTTCCAGATGTTTCGATCATCAAGGGCCTGTTTACAATTCAATATTACATTACCATCTGTTGGTTACAAAAGGAGAGGGTAACCGGCAAGTTAAACCTTTCAGACATGACTTTGCAGAGCTGCCGGAAATTCCCGGCAGGGACAGTCTAAAACCAAACATCGTCATGTTACTCGCATGAAGTTTAAATTAGGAGCCACTAATCCAGATAACATAAAAATCAAAACCCACTTTGGCAGTAAATGAATGGGTTGGACTTTTCCCTTGGATGTTAAAGGTCACATCGATAATTTGAGGTCTCCACAAAGCCTTCTTCCCTTGCTGACCCTTATACTGTTTTGAAGGTTGCTTAAATCTACTCATGGTCGCATTTCGTAAACATTAGCATCCTACATTATTTAGCCTTTTCTGGGTCCTTCAACTTCTGGTTCATATTCTCTAGCCTCCAAGTGCCATGATTCAGCGTCCTGGCTTGATTTAAAAATGGGAACCCTAAGGAAGTTGCGATCCTCCTGACTGCACATCAGGGACCAAGCATGGGGTGCCCACATTTCACGGTGTGCTGGGCACGGAATCTGCAATGCTAACTCACCCTTGGTTCCTTTTGCACGGGTACGAAGCGTTTTATCTTCAGCCTCTGCATCCATCTGTAATGTGAACACAAAATCCTGGGTCATTCCTTTGACATTGACTAAAATACAAACACAGGCCACTAGAAGTCCTTTAGGTCATTATGAAGAGCAGAGGAGCTTTCCCATTCCTGAACAGCATTTGACTGTGCAGAGACAGAACTGTGACTGCTCTTACAGCCCACAAGTTCTGAAAATGCTTCTGTAGATGCTGAAACCAGAGGAAATGGACAAGAAGGCAGATGTTCTTGTCTGCAAGTGTTCACTAGCAACTTAGACACTTTCGGCATCATAAAGATGGAAAGAATGGTCTGATTAACAGTTGTTGTGAAAGAGACAAAATCTCAAATAGCAAACCAAAATGTTCCAGACTAAGTTACTCAACCAGATTCCCTTTTATTTCTAGACTCTTTTGGATACAGGCCTTTTTTTTTTTTTTAAGAACCCGCCTGCCAATGCAGGAGACACAAGAGATGTGGGTTCTATCCCTAGGTCAGGAAGATCCCCTGGAGGAGGGAATGGCCACCCACTCCAGTATTTCTTGCCTGAGAAGTCCTATGGACAGAGGAGACTGGCAGGCTACAGCCCATAGGATCACACAGAGTTGGACACAACTGAACACACATGCATGACCAGCTTCGGATACAGGCCTGTTTCTAAGTTAGAAAAAAAAAAAATTCCCAGTGTAAAAACCAATGTAACACAAAACCTCAAAACGCCCCTATTGTAAAATGCCACTGGAAATGTTGATGACATTTACTCTGGTAAGTCCAGAACAGAGGTGAGTTATAATCATCCACATCTATAAGGAGAGAAAACTTTGAGTGTTGTTTCGGTCGGCATCAAATTCCCTAAAACATCATTACTAATGATCTTAAATATAACCAAGTGAATTACCAAAGGGATGCCAAAACTTAAAAAGTCTGATATTTTTGTCTACATGGAGATAGATTCTGACCTGACTACCTCCAACCATTTCACTAGGATCTTTTAAGCATTTCAGTTTAATTCACCTTTGCACTTTACCAGAAGGAATTCTGAAACAGAAAGTTGTTGTTTCACTGGTTGAAAGTCAGAGGCAGGCAGAAGGTGCTCTCCACGGCTACCATCCTTAAATCCTGACACAGGCAGGGATGCGGTATGTATGCAATGAAGATGGGAGACGCATCTCTGCTCTCCGAGGCTGAGTTGTGATGGAAAGCGCTGACCTGCCATAGACTTATAATAGGGGAGCAGGTGTGGCAATGATGGACTTTAATTTCCTTTAATAAACCTTTATGTGCCACACTTTTACTGCCATTCGACGCTCTCCAAGGTCCTGCACATAATAGGTTCATTACTTTTGATTACTATAGTCTATTGAGACAAACAACTCCAGAACACACTATATATTATGTTCAGTTAAACCAATATAGACTATTTATCCATTGTGCATTTTTTCACCTGCAACACTACAGACAAAATTAACGACAGCCCTCGTAAGCTAAAACTATTAAAACCACCAGCACCCTTTTGTCATCATTTTATAATAAACACCACACCAATCACTGACTGTTTTGCAAATTAGCCAACAAAAAGTGTCCGGTGCTTTTTCAAGCAGCCATGGCTTTAGCCTACATAAAAACGGTCTATTGTTATGACTATTTTAAAACTACATGATAAGAGAAGACAACAAGAAAACAGAGGTGTTTTTATTTTTCTATAGATGTCCCTTCTTTTTAAAACCACGCGGATTTATGACAGATGTGACACTGTCTGGGATTAAAGGGCTTGGTTTACACAGGGTGGTGAGCCCTGCGTTGTGAAATCCTCCTCTGTGAGTGTCCCTGCTGCATATAAAGTAGATCAACTCGGGCGAACTCCTCTCCCTGCGTGCTAATTGAGTCGCATGATTACAACAAGAGAGATCAGCAGTTTAAGGGTTAAAATGGTGAAAACTATCCATTTTACTTCTGCTTTGGGGGCGGGGTGGGGTGGAGGGGGCGTCGGTGAGAATCCTCTCAATGTGAGTCTTAAGGTTATCCTGCACATAGGCGCTCTTAGCCTTCAATCACTCTGAACATCGCCCACTCAAACACAAGTGAAGGCTGGACTCCACGGATTTCTCCACGAAAACACTGTGTGCAACACTGTGTGAAGAGGAGGGCCAGCAGCACACAGGAAAGTTTCAGAAACCTGCTTCAACGCAACCTTCTCTCTAACAGCTTCAAGACTGATGCTCTTTCTCTATCCAGCTGTCTGAGCACCTGACGGCTCTGCCTCCCCCTGAGCAGCCGCCTCCTGTCATAGATCCGGGAAGCGAGGCATACATAAATATTCATGGACCCTGGCTTGAGGGTGCCTGGAGTGCCAGCCTCAGGACGGCATTTTCTGATGCTATTGTCCTCTGGCTGGACAATAGCATCATACTGGAGCACATACATCCCATTCAAGCTTTGTAAGAACTGGTAACGCATCCATGAAGCTCAGTGTTCAACGTCACATGTGGGGCAAGTGATGGGCATGGGAGGGATCAAGGCCCCCACATACAATTCACCCATTTCAGCTCTCCCTCCTTTCACACCTGAAGGACAGTTCCTAAGTTCATCTTGCAGCAACTTGGGTATAAAGATATAAGACATCTTGGGCCTTTCTTTGGGGGCAAGAAGTTTTAACATTCATGAGAAAGCTTGATCTCCTGGGAGACCTCAGCTTGAAAAAAAGCCTTTGTTCACAAAAACCTTACACCTGGGAGCAGAAACCTTTAAGAATTCTTCCTATGGATTATGTTCATGGACTTCAATAAACTGCTGATGGGTAGACCTAATTTTTGTAAAATGGAACCTTGGATTCAGTGAGCACCACATTCCAGGGATGGTTCCTTCATAGGAAGGAGGTCCTACCTCATTGCTGGTGCTCAGACATGAGGGGTGTGCGTGGGGGGAGGGGACCAGCTACCCAGTCAAGTTCTCCTGGTTATAGAAGCAGCCACCACCATAACCAACATGGGCTGCATCCTAAAAACTCCACTTCTTATGGAGAACATTTTTTTTTTTTTTTCTGTTGGAAAAGGAGGCTTGATCAGCCTTACTGCCTACACCCAAATGCTATGGACAAGCCTGCAATTGACTTCATAAAACTTAATGAAGCATTTCTTTCCTCAAAACAGAGCTTTGATTTTCCAAACAGCTGTCCTTCTTCCCATTTCTTAGGGCCTTTATCTACATCCCATTGTTTATGGATGGGAATAAGACATTTTCTGAGACTCTTACCATTTCCTCCTGGCTATATCAATCTATTCAATCGAGAGAAAACAGTAAAGGCAAATTTTGCCACTCTTATTTTTCCTGAAACTACAGGAAAAGTTCTGTTAACCTGTAACTATGGCTATGTTACATATAATATTTATGTTGAAGGGGAAAAAAAGAGTTCCTGCTTGGTATCTATTTCATAATGAAGTCATAAAAAAATTTTTAAGGAGCTTCTCCCCCAATTCTCTGGGGAGAGGGATTAATACAAGGACAAATGGCAAGAGGGAAATAAACTTATAAAATAAAGGAGGCAAAGAAGCAAACTTAAGAGGAAGGCTATACCAATCAACAGTGGAGATAAGCAGAAGAAGAAAGATGACTATAAGATACATTCTCACTATTTACCTGAATTTGGAAAACTCATGTAACATCTTCAAGGGATTTACTATATGCAGGTGTCCCTAGTGACATGAGCTTGACCACCTTCTCCTCCTGGCACTTAGATATATCAGGGGCTATCAGAGGATCTTCCTTCTGCATCACTCCACAGCAGCAAATAGGTGCCTTCTTCGGGATTCAGTTGTGTCCAATTCTTTGCAACCTCATGGACTGTAGCCTGCCAGGCTCCTCTGTCCATGGGATTCTCCAGGCAAGAATACTGGAGTGGGTTGCCATGCCCTCCTCCAGAGGAGCTTCCTGACCCAGGAATCGAACCTGGGTCTCCTGCATTGCAGGCAGAGTCTTTACCATCTGAGCCCCCAGGGACCCCTGGAATTACTGATTTGTGGAAGGGAGAGATTCAAGGAGCAGGACACCAGATTGATAAACTCAGTTTTGCTCCCATCACACACGCAAATGACTGGTATGTGAGGAGATTTAGTTCCCTTTTATTTTTCACTTAAAACTCTATTTTGATCAATGGTTAGACAAAATTTTTTGTCCACAAAAACAACCTCCAAGTAAATATTTAATCACTTCTTAAGATTTGGGTAAAACAAATCTCTTGGTAATCTTTAAGCTTTATTTCTCCTTTCAACAGAATTCTATCCATTGTTATCCTTGATATAGATTTATAAGTAGTCGCAAATTTCTTAATATTAGTAGAAAAGCCATGGTGATCATAACATTTTGAGGACACTCTCACAATCCTTATACAATTAATTGTAATCTTGTCTGAAAGTGAAAGTGTTAGTTGCATAATCGTGTCCGACTCTTTGTGACCCCCATGGACTATAGGCCCTCAGGCTCCTCTGTCCAAGGGATTCTCCAGGCAAGAATGCTGGAATGGGTTGCCATGCCCTCCTCCAGGGGATCTTCCCAACCCAAGGATCAAACCAGGTCTTCTGCATGGCATGCAGATTTTTTACCGTCTAAGCCATCAGGGAAGCCCTGTCTAGTTACATATAATTTCACGCCAGTAGCTACTTTTAATTTGAGAAGTCTTTCACTACATTTGACTTACAATAAATCCCACTTTAAAGAAGATTTCATAGTGTTCCTCTCCTGGGAGTTGTAAACCGACAAAGCAGGCTGTCTGTTGTGTCACGTGACTCTTCCATTCCTGAGACGCTCACGGTGATGGCAAGAGGAAGTTAGTCCTGTGCCTGCAGAGAGGAGGTCCAGGGGTCCCTCCCCACCAGGAGTCCCCCATCCTCAGCGGATGCCTCCTTTACAAAAGTCAGGCTTTTTTAAATGACAAAAAGAAACTGAGGAAGTTGGAAAAGGCTAACCTCAGAAAATGGAACAGCTAAATGATGTCTGTACCTTGGGACAAAGCTTGGCCAGATCGAAGAACAAAGAACCCTACACTGAGTGCCCTTCCTTTTGATGATTCTGGCATCATTTTGTTTTCAACAGAGCTTTGAATTGACTGAAAATGGCAGCAGAAGATGCTTCCCTGTTGTACAAGGAAAAGATGGAGGAAATGAACTGTGATCCTAAAAACACAGTTGACTCATTGAGAAGGAAACCAAGATTGAATGATCAGTATATTTTTCCTCTGTTCTTACCCTCCTTTTATTTTCCTGGTTCTCTTTTCATACATTTACTTATTTCTCAGGGAGAGTAATTCAGAAAATAAATGTGAGGACTTCCCTGGTAGTCCTGTGGTTAAGACTCCATGCCTTCAATGCTATGGGCAAAGGTTCAGCCCCTGGTCAGGAAAGTTTCATATGCCATGCGGTGCAGCCAAACACAATAATATTTTTTTAAAAAAAGAAAGTAAACTTAAAAACATCTAAATGAATAAAATCAGGAAGTTTGACAGCATCCTTGATGCCATATTAGTAATTTTCTGAAACTTTTTGAATCCTTTCTTCTAAGTGAAATGAAAAAGTTTCCAAATCTTTTATTTAGGGCACAGGATCCCTGATTTCAACTCTCTGTTCCCGTCCAGCTCTATCTGTACTGTTTCGTATTCTGCATAAAAAGCTGAAGAACCGAACGACAGCATCCTGCGCATTGGTGACCCATCTCATGTCCCCTCACCCCTGATGCGGAAGCAGGTTCAGTCTTAGACCAAGCACAGCTGTCTGGGGAGAGCTCTTCCTGAGGCTCAGGGCATGCACACCCCCACAGAAAAGCTGCCTTTGAAAGAGAATTTCTAGAGTCGAATGGAAGAAACCTCAGGCCTGTGAAAGCTTGGGTGGCTTTTAAGAGGAGGCTGATGTGTTTGGAGTCTCACTTTTGATTTCTGAGTTGCTGCCGCTCCTGTGTACCGACTAACCCTCTAACTTTGCACAACTGGCAACGTGACCATGAACCAAAGCCATATGTCTGTGTCCTTTTGCCAAACGACTCCAGCAAATAGTTCTATCATTCCCTTAGGTGGACGCCGGGTGCCAAGGATTTCTATTAGTCTCTGTACCACGGACTCCGAGTCACAGTTTTGTGACCTAAGGGGGCAATCACCAGCTTTGTGCTTTCATAGATTTAAAAATATTTTTAATATGCTCTGATTAAAGAGAACTCAGTGAAAGTTAACACCCTGAAACCATCTAAAAATTTTTTTCTGGCTGATATTTTGAGATGCATGTGTTGAAAAATGCATAAATGTTAGAAAACAAGCTTCTTCATAGACGGGTAAGCCATTTAAGCAGATTGTTCCCAAGGATGTCCCAGTTCCCTACTTTTCACTGTTTGTAGGAATTAACTGCAGAAATCAGCTACAATGTTTTTAAAAATCTTACTTATTTACCTCTGATCCTTAAATAAACTAATTTCTAATACAAATGAATTCAAATTGGAATTTTAAAACAATTTTAATGCTGAGTCTCTCTCTAAGGGCAAACATGTGCAAACAAATGACACATACTAATCAATATGCAAAAGGGCTTGTAGGCTCAGAGAACTTCACCTGTTTAATATTTTAAAACAGTAAAGTGATCACGCTTCTGACAAAAAAATCACAATCCTAAATTGGGCATTAACAATATATTTTTGTGAAAGTAAATCTACAGAGATAAAGCAATGTTGTAGGGGAGAGTCTTTATAAAATGCTTCAGTTGGATCCATTTTATTTCAACATATTCTGCTTTTTAATAAAAATGTTGCCTTACCTCTTCCTCCAGGTAACTTGTACGCTGACTTGGTGAGCCCCTCTCCGTCAGAATGAATGAACACCTGTGTTCACTTTAGTGAGAAATCCTGCAATTCATTCTATTAAAATAAAAAATAAAAGAGAGAAGGTATGTAAGGTGGACAAAAAAACAGAAGAGCAAAAATAACCAGTGATGTGAACAGTAAACAATTACCTATAATTCCGATGGACTATGCTATAAACAGAATGAAAATGTCATAGTATTTAATCATATATCAATGGGGAAAAGATGTTTACCTTTATCCTGGCTGTCTGTGTTAGTTGCTCAGTCATGTCTGATTCTTTGTGGCCCCATGGACTATAGCCCACCAGGCTTCCCTGTCCATGGATTCTTCAGGCAAGAACACTGGAGTGGGTTGCCATTCCCTTCTCCAGGGGATCTTTCTGACCCAGGGATCGAACCCAGGTCCCCTGCATTGCAGGCAGATTCTTTACCCCCTTTACCTTTATTATGGTAAGCCAAATCAATTCTTGTTTTTCTTACCAAACTAGATATATAGATAAAATATAGATAAAGAAGGGCATGGCAACCCACTCCAGTATTCTTGTCCGGAGAATCCCCATGGACAGAGGGGCCTGACAGGCTGCAGTCCACGGGGTCACGAACAGCTGGACACGACTGACCAACTAAGCATGCACATAGTTATAGATATAGATAAAATGCCTGGCCTTTACTAGGAAAACTGTATAATAGGGATTCTCAATGTCACTATTGTCGGTTTAACCACCAGAAGAAAAAGGTCAGTCAAGGTTTTGCACGTGCTATCCTCAAGAAGTCATGAGAGACAAGATCCCAAGGCATGTGGATTTAGGATGCTCTTGAATGAGGTGTCCTAAAAGGCTACTAGCACTTTTTGCCAGTGTTTTATCCTGCTTTCCATGGGAACAATCTGCATGTGGCTTCTTTGCTTCCAGACATAACACACAGGCCTGCATCTTCTTTACCTGCTCCCAGGGATGGAACAGAATCTGTCTTCAGGCTGTTTGGCCCTTGAAAGAAAACTCTGAAATTCAGTGTTAACACACTCAGCCTGACAGCGAGTGGCTACTGACATGAACACTATAATAGACAGATAGATAGATAGTACCTATCTTAACACAACACTTGCTATGGTTTTTCCGTCCATTCTGACATCCTAGAACACAAGTCACCAACCTTCCTGGCAGATGATTTCTAGGGTCCGTGTTTACCCTTTGCAGTAAGTTGGAGAATCCAGCTTTTTAACCATGGATTTCTGCGTTACTTGAAAGTTCTGACCAGACATTAAGCAGATACTTCTTCAACTCAAATCAGCAACTGTAGATCCTGGTGAAAAATGGGGATAAAACCCTTAAGACAGAGCAGATGTCTTAAGACACAGATGTCTCAAGACAGGATGTTTCACACCGCAAAAGTCTCAAGACATAGGATAGAAGGACTGAAAAGTCACATAGGACTCGGGAGTTCTTAGTCTGCTTGACTGCAACTAAAAAAAAAAGCAAAAGCAAAACCCAGCTTTCTCTACAACTGTGTTTGGCTTACCCTCCCTCACCCTTGGTCGGTCCACCTGCCTGTCCCCTTTGTTTGTCACACTCTAACCTAAGACAAAAGATCTGGAAAACACTGGTGGGCAGAGCGCTTTTCTAAACCCTGAAAGTAATGGGTTTTTGTCTACACCCAATCGTGGTGTGTGTTTATTAGCAATACATTTTCCATTTATTTTCTCAAAGATTGCCAATAAAGAACCGAATCACAGAAGGGAGTAGCTCTAAACCCTCTGAGTTCCCTAATGTCAAACTCATTAGCATCCGAATAAGCACACAGCAGCACCTCATCTGCACAATCGTGATTTTTACTACTTTTAATAGCATTTCTCAGAGGGCTCATTTTCAACTTTCTTCAGTGGTTAGTTGGTTCTCAGGGGGAAAGGAGCTTCCTGACGCTCGCAGCTTCCCTGCAACAACCCGGCCGTTTGCTGTCAGATGCGTCAGCCCTCTGCCCTAACCCCATCTGCTGTCTCTCCCCTCCCCAGGGAGCAGAGCAAAGGCAGCACAGCTGAGATCCACGTGGAGCCCTGCACAGAGGATGCCGGCAAAATATAAGTTCAGAAATGTGATGTGACACAAAAGGCCTGGGAAGTCCAAGTGCACCAGAATACTGGTGGGAAAGAGGAGCTGTAGAGGCTCGCTGTTCCAAGCATCCATTGTTCACAGCTCCGCCCATGGCCTTGTGGAAACACACTGGCTGACACCAAGAGGAATCTCCCCTGCAATCAGTTCCCTTCCCTCCCTGCATGCATCCTATTACTGTATCAAAGAAGTACCCTTAAAAACCCATTGTCAATAGTCGTCATACTTTTTCTTAACTTTTTATTTTGTACTGGAGTATAGCTGATTAACAATGTTGTGATAGTTGCAGGTAGATAGCAAAGGGACTCAGTCATACATACACATGTATCCATTCTCCTCCGAACTCCCCTTCCATCCAGGCTACTATGTAACACGGAGCAGAGTTCCCTGTGCTGTAGAGTAGGACCTTGTTGGTTATCCATTTTAAACATAGTAGTGTGTACATGTCCATCCCAAACTCCCTAACTATCCCTTCCCCTCATCCTTCCCCTGGCAATCACAGGTTCTTTCTCTAAGTCTATGAGTCTGCTTTGTAAATAAGTTCGTTTGTATCATTTCTTTTTAGATTATTTTTAGATAAGGGATGTCATACGATGTTTTTCTTTCTCTGACTGACTTCACTCAGTATGACAGTCCCTAGGTCCATCCATGATGCTGCAAGTGGCAATAATTGCCGTACTTTTAATCTCTTTGCTGGTCTCAAACCATGCTGTAAAACTTAAGGATTTACTAAAATAGTTTTAGGAGATACACATTTTGGAAGACAATTAACCTAAGGTTTGGAATCTTGACCAAGCTCCTCCAACTTGTAACTGAGTTAGTTCTCTCCCCTGCCTACCAGGATGGACACTTTTCCATTGAAGTTCATCTTTTCATGAAACAGCAATCTTAGAAGGTGAAACTACATGACAAACCAAGGTGCTGGGAGCCTAGCGGGCTGCACAGTCTTTCAGCATGTGCTATAATTAAGACGTGGCTTCACTTGCTAAATGGAGTCATCACAGAAGACTCCATTTGTGTGCTCTGCTTTATGCCAATAATCATGGATGGAGTGCTAAATTCAGACACTTCAAGGATAAGTATTTGCTTCAGAAAAAGACAGTTCTTTTTCATTTTTTACCAACTTTCAAATATGCACTACAGTATTACTGTTTTTTATTTTTAGTTGGAGCATTATTGCTTTACAATATTGTGTTGGTTTCTGCTATACAACAACTAAGCGAATCAGCCATAAGTATACATACATCCATTCCCTCTTGAGCTTCCCTCCTGCCCCATCCCACCTCTCTAGGTCATCACAGAGCACTGAGCTGAGCTCCCTATGCTATATAGCAGTGTCCCACTAGCTATTTTACAGATGGTAGTATGTATATGAAAGACAGTTCTTTAAACCTATGATATGATGTAATGAATCTGAGACATTACTTTTTAATTTTTTAATATAAATTTATCTACTTTAATTGGAGGTTAATTACTTTACAATATTGTATTAGTTTTGCCATACATCAACATGAATCTGCCACAGGTATACACGTGTTCCCCATCCTGAACCCCACTCCCTCTTGCCTCCTCGTACCATCCCTCTGTGTCGTCCCAGTGCACCAGCCCCAAGCATCCAGTATCATGCATCGAACCTGGACTGGCGATTCATTTCATATATGATATTACACATGTTTCAGATATATCAGATTATATTTTACTGGTGGTGGTAGTGAGGTGCCCTGAAGTGATAAGATGCAACTGTCAATTGTGTCCTTAAAGCAGAGAACCATAGATTTACTTACGATTCAGAAACAAATTCTATATTAAAAACAAATCCTCCAGACTAAACTCAAAGTGAAAACTTTGATGAAAAGGCGAGGAAATCAAATATGAAAGATGATAGTGCTGGAAGCCCTGTGATACAACTGCTACGTTTGAGTTTACTTACCAGTGGGACTGGTCTGATACAAATGCCCGGCAGCCTCCTCTCAGAAGCTGGGTGTTAATTCAAACTCCAAACATCACCCTCAGGTCTAGTTTCCTGCCAAGTAAAATGAAATGGGAGAATTCAGCATGTTAACCTCAGCACTGGGCTTCCCTGCTAGCTCAGAAGGTGAAGAATCTGCCTATAATGTGGGAGACCCAGATTCGATCCCTGGGTCAGGAAGATCCTCTGGAGAAGGGAATGGCAACTCACTCAGTATTCATGCTTGGAGAATTCCATGGACAGAGGAGTCTGGTGAGCTACAGTTCATGGGGTCACAAACAGACACGACTGAGCGACTAACACACACATACAGCCTCAGCACTGCTGACCCATGACACTCTCTCTCCCAAACTCCCAACACTTTTAACCTCTCAGTCACTAACTTTGGGATCTTCACCAATTGTTCATTAGTTGGACTGGTGAAAAGAGGGAATTTTTCTTGCTCTTTCTTTTTTAAATGGGAAAGCAAGTCCTTTATAGTTCTGTCTAGTTTTATTTTTTATATTTATTTTTAATTGGAGTATAATTGCTTTAAAATGTGTTAGTTTCTGTGTACAATGAAGTGAATCAGCCATATGTACACATATATCCCCTCTCTCTGGGGCTTCCCTCCCACCTCTCTAGGTTTATTGTTATATTAATCACCATGATAATTTAAGTGAGAGTCAAGTTCATATAAATTTGCTTGGACAGACAATCGAATTCTTCAGCTTTCCACTTGCCATGTTTCACCATTAAATTTCTAATGAAAATTTAAACCCTTATTTTGAATTTTTTCATCTGTGACCTTTCTCATCATAGCAAGAGAGTATATATTTAGCAACTGATGTACAAAAATGACGTTAGCCTACTGTCACATTATATTTATGCTGTCAAACACTACTTCCTTCTTAGCCTTCCAGATTGATATAAGGAGGACTTGCTTCATAGACAGAAGCAAATGAAGAGAAGTAGTGGATTCCTTTTCAGAGAAGGCGATGGCAGCCCACTCCAGTACTCTTGCCTGGAAAACCCCATGAATGGAGGAGCCTGGTGGGCTGCAGTCCATGGGGTCACGAAGAGTTTGACACAACTGAGCGACTTCACTTTCACTTTTCACTTTCATGCATTGGAGAAGGAAATGGCAACCCACTCCAGTGTTCTTGCCCGGAGAATCCCAGGGATGGGGAGCCTGGTGGGCTTCCATCTATGGGGTCACACAGAGTCAGACACGACTGAAGAGACTTAGCAACAGCAGCAGCAGCAGCAGCAGCAGCAGCAGCAGCAGCAGTGGATTCCTTTTAAGTTGTTTTATGCATTGGAGAAGGAAATGGCAAGCCACTCCAGTGTTCTTGCCTGAAGGATCCCGGGGATGGGAGAGCCGAGTGGGCTGCTGTCTATGGGGTTGCGCAGAGTTGGACACGACTGAAGTGACTTAGCAGCAGCAGCAGGCAAAGAAAAATACTGTTTATTGGCTATAAGCTCTACTTGTCACGGTAGGAGTAGAAAGAACTGAAACAGCCCCCATTGCAAAATGGGGCAGTGGCATTGCTTCCTCTTAGGGGGAATGCCTTGGGTTTTAATCACAGCATATTCAGCAAGACTAGTTATTTGATATCAGCAACCAAACTGCTCTTCATGATACATTATGAATGTTTTTTGCTTCCCCAGTGATCACTGAAGTTCAACTACAAACAAAACTTCTTATGCAGTAGAGTTTGTTATTTTACAAGAAGAACAGAAACATGATTTGTCAATGTACAAAATTTCCATTGACAGACTTAATTGATTTTTACTGGTCTGCCTGGCCTTTTGAGCTTTCTGTCTTATGGAGTCTTTCAAGGAATCTGAAGTACAAAGAATGCTATGGCAACTCTGATCTTCTCTAGAAAAAAATTTTTTTCCCCTCTGCAAATTGCTGCAGTCATACAGAACACCAGAATAACTTCTGGTTTCCACTGTGATCAATATGAAGTCATTGTACTTGTACTAGCAGGCATTATATTATTCATATTTGTCCTTCCCACCGAATAAAGCACAAGCCCCTTCTTCTGAAACTCTGAGGCAATGCCAATAACTCGTGCGAGACCCATACTTCTCCCTGCAAGAGGTTTTTAACTTCCACCTGATTTAAGTCACAAAATAGCCTTCAAAGATCCTTAAAGCCTTGCTGCAATTAACATAAATGCATTCAGATGCCATTCATGACTGATAATTCCAACACCTTGTGGGGGAAAAAAAGTTGCATGCTGTAAACATTATAAACATATTCAAATAAGCTTAACACAAGCTGCCATGCTTATTTCTGCCTAGATCATGGACCAGCGAAATGGTTAATGCAAATGGATTTATAATTTGCTTTGGGGGCCAGTTTCTTCTCCTTATTTATTAGCCCAGCTGATGGGGTAGATTTGATGAGGCACTTCTGGAATAATTGAGTCATCACACAAAGAAGGCCGCTAGCATTCAGAGTGGTTTTATCAGCAGCAAGCAGGCCTGATTACTGACAATTACACTCTGATCCGGTGATGGAGGAGAAAGAGCCAACGAGTGGGAAATGTCCATGTTTCTATCCAGGAATAATTTCTACATTCATTTTACATGCTAAGTGTTTCCTATCTCTGCATAATAAACTGTAAACAGGAATCGATGGCACAATGTCCCTTAATATTTCCTGGTAATGAAGACACAAATGTACAGTGAGTGCTGATAAATATAGATGAAACATAAGCTATTCTCCTAGTCGGTATTGTTACCTTTAAAACAAATGCATTTTTCTGGTAAAAGCATAATCAGAGCTAATGCAAAAAAATGACAGAAGATTGAAACTGTCCTTGTAACTACATAGAAACTTTGGGAAAGTCCTGTTAATCACTGCCGCCTTAAAGGCTCACAGACTGAAGGTGAGACAGTGGGAACCACGTCACTCTGCTTCTCAACAGCCAACAGTGAAGAGCTCCTTGGGTTGCACACAGCAGAGGACATGGCTACAGTAGCCATCTCTAGCACTCAGAGCGCATCTCAGCAAACCGGCATGAGGAGGATTTTAGTTTCCTTCCATCAGGCCTTCCGACAGAATGGTGATCGGGAATAACCAAGTTAGACCTGAGATGGAGAGTAGGGCTGTTTTTTCTCCTGCATGGGTTTTTAACCACTTGTTTATAAAATGGTTCTTAACAAAACACTGTGAGCAAAAATTCATCTCATTAAACCAGCTTTCTCTCTGACTCAGATGCTAGTTGGGAATGCCCAGGGATATGGAATATGCATAGTTCTTAGTGTGCTGCTATAGATTTTAGAGGGAAAACTTTAATTTCCTATAATATCAAGTTTCTACTTTTAAACAAGGCAATCAGGTGCAAAGCACTGCATAATGAACCTGCCTGGGTCTGTTTGCTTAATCTTTTCTCTAAAGCCCCTTTCTGGCTTCCAAAGAAATAAAAGTTATCTTCTGTTCTCCTGTGGTAACTATGGAAACTCTGTTTTATTAAACTAACCACTTAACTTCAAGGCTTGTGTTGCAACTAAATGTGCTATTTTGAGTAAATCTATACTAAACAACCCTATAATGTCAAAACATTTTTAATAAAGTTCAAAGAGCACTTGTTGATTCGAAAAGGAGGCTTTTTATTATGTAAAGGGATTGTTCTCTATTTAAGCTGTTTTATTATATAGATTGTTACACAATATGCTTGATATCCTAAGACATTTTATATTTTCCTTGTCCATTTGTAAGAGGTTTTCTTAGAATTTTTTTCCAACAAGCGTGCTGTTTCACCCAGCAGGAACTGTTTGTTTTGCATTAAAATCCTCACCATATTCTGTACAATTGGATTAAGATTAAAAAGAGTCATTTATCTTTATTGTCTGACCAGGAAATATGGAATGGGAGAAACTAACGAAACTGACAAAGAAATGACCTGATTCTCAAATGTTGAGGCCAGTGGGCATTGGATTTTTGCAGAATGGTTTTTGGATTTTGTCCTCACTACAGTTAATTTAATGCAGATTCTGTCCCTTTCTGCTAAACACTTTACTTACTATTGGTTCAATACACATTTATTGAGAACTGATCTAGGAAACTCCATGCCGGTCTTGGGCATTTAAAGATACAGAAAGCACAGTTCTTATCCTCATGGTACAAATCAGCAAACTGAGGATTCCAATAGGATGTGGAAATATGATAAAGGAGGAGGCAGAACAAGCAATGGGAGCATAGGCCTGGAAATGCTTCCAGAAATGATGAATCATGAAGAACGCATCTTCGGAGATTCAGAGACTTTGGCTAAAATAAATAAATGCCCCAAAGACCAAGTGAAAAACCACAAAGTTGTACTTGGCCTGGTTAGGCAATGTATTTAAGCCACAGTTTTGTATAGTTAGACAAGAGTTAAAGGAGACTAGCTGGTCAGGGTAAAGAGCTAAAATGAAATGTTTAGGATGTGTTGATTTTATTTGCAACTTGCAAAGGAACTAACTTTGCTTTGGTATCAGAGCTGCAAAATGTGTCTGCTGAGAAGCAATATCACCCACACCGTGGTGAAACAACCGAATGGCATGAACTTGTGAGTTCCAGTCCTATTTTGATGCACCTCCACTCTGACTCCTTGAGCTCCCTGACATCACAGAGTCAAGGTCACTTTATCCTCCTGGTGCCAGTAAAGCTTATGGACTTGAGGGGATGTGTCACGTTGACCTTTCACTGAAACACAATGTGGCCAGAGTGGGTGCTCAATACTGAATTGAATTGAATTCAGTTACTACTGAATTGAATTAAAATAAGCCTAAAATAATATTCCTTGGATGCCTGAGATACTATCCTATTAATTGTATTCAATACGTAACATCCCAGGACAACACCTGGAGCTTATAGGTTTTATCTGATTGCTACGCCAGTTAAGAATTTACAATTTTGTCTTCAAAGTCCTCTTCCCTTATGTAAAAAGTCAGCTCCCCAAACACAAAGGAGAGCAAGCATACAGCGCAATAGATTTCACAGTCAGTTTCTTCCCCAAAGTCTACTTTTGTCTGATTTATATGAAAAATAACAGTACATGATTTAAATCAGTCCTTTCATGGGAATAAATGCCAAAGGTAACATGGAAATATTAGTTTTATTTTTCCAAATTTGGCAAAAAAAAAAAAAACATTTAGGAAGATCTTCAACTCATTTAAACTATATCTAGCTTCCAGCTTCTGTACCTCCCTTTTCTGACTCAGAATCTGTCGTCATGGCCACTGTCCTGACTTAAACACACTTACATTTTATTTTAAACAGCGTAAATCCATGTCCTTCAAATGGATGAGCTTTGTACTGGAGATAAAAACGGAACCACAAAGAAAGACAAAACTAACCCATTACTTTTACCGTGAAAGTAAACTGGTATGACATTTTCTGGGTCAGGAAGATCCCATGGAGAAGGAAGTGGCTATTCACTGCAGTATTCTTGCCTGGAAAATTCCATGGACAGAGGAGCCTGGCAGGCTATACTGTCCATGAAGTCGCAAGAGTCAGACACAACTCGGCCACTAAATAACACCTTGACTGAACTCTTTCCCTGAGAAAGGCACTCTCATGAGCACCATAGTGCACTCTTATCCTGTCATTACCCCATGCCTATGGGGAGTTGTCACCATTTCACAATGAAGAAAGCCTTCCATGCTAACACCAGCTTCTGTATGATAGCCCTGTGATTCTAGGTGCCAGACCCCGTGAACCCTGTAATAATCAGATCAGTTTTCTCTCCACATCATGGACCTCGTCTTTCCCATGAACATTCTATTCCTCCTGCTCAAGCTCAGTGAAACACAGACATACTAACATCCCTACTGGTATTCATCTGTACCTCTGATGATACAGGCATCATGCTTACAAAAATACCACATGGAGAACATTTTTGGTGTCAGGAGGGGTGTTGCAATGCAAAAATGGAAATCTCAGAATTCATGATAACCATCATCATGATTTACAAATTCCAGTTCCTAAAACTGATTTCTCAGTCTTGGGTGCTCAAGAAATCTTTCCTTACTTCATTCAAACACAAGAAATTCTTTAGAGGATTTACACTGTCAGCTGTAAAATAGGTCCCACCTATCAGTTGACTTATCTTCCATATTAATTTTCTGTTGTTGCTGTAAAAAGTCCACAAACTTCATGGCTTCACAAAATACATTACCTTACTGCTCTGGAGGCCCAAAGTCTGGGACAGTTGCACCAGGCTAAGATCAAGACAGGCTGTGCTCCTTTCCAGAGGCTGTATGGGAATTCACGAGGACTGGGGGCATACCCCAGTTCCTTGTATTGTAGGTCTGAGATCGTTGTTTTTCAGTGGCCATTCTTAGTGTCTTGAGGCCACTGCATTCCATGGCCCATGGCTCCTTCCCTCTTCCAATGGTGGGTCCTTCTCGGGTCACTTCTCCATGACTCATCCATCTGCCTTTCTCGTATGGTCACTGGGATAAGTTGAGCCCACCAAGCAACTCTCCCATCTCCAGACTCTCAATTTAATCACACTCCTTTTGTATGTAACATGATGTATTCACAGGTTTCCGGAATTAAGACATAGACATTTAATATCATTGTTACTATTTGGGTTCAAAGTGCCATGTTTCCATTTGTTTTCTACTCATCTTATCTTTTGTTATATTTTTTTTCTCTGACTTAAGTTCTTTTGGATGTTAAAGATTTTTTCCCTATTTATTCTAAAAATAAAGACAGTTGGTGGAGGCAGGGTGATTATGCTGCCCACTACATTCTTCAGCTATGTATGTAAATCCTGATTGTGTTTAAGTATTAATGCTCCTCATATGAGACAAGTGACATCATCAACCAAGAAAGCCTGGTGAACACAATTCTTAAAAAAAAATACATAATTGTAACTCAAATAACCAGGAGGAGACCAACATTAACAAAATCAGGCATCTTTAGTTGCCCCCGAAAAACAAGTACCTTAAATTCTCAAGTTTTTGAGGCCATTGGAAAGTTAGGGGTACTTCTCTCTGGAGGGGGAATTTATTTCTAAATAATCTTCACTCACCTTCCCTAATGCCCACTGGCTCTGAACTGGAGACTTTCCATTGCTATGGACAAGAAGTGTCATCAGAGGGAGAATGGAAAGAAAAAGAGAAACTTAATTAAACAGTAATTATCTACAGCTTATTAACTGTACGAAACAATCTTTTCAAGTAATTTACATATTGACTATGAGAGAATGGACCAAGGCACTAACCAATCGTCAGCATCCAACAATATTCATTTGAAAGAACTCCCTCAACAAGAAAAACAGGTGTCTACTGTGATCAGAAAATGCTTTTTAGATTTGAGTTCCTTTGTCCACAAGTACATTTGAGAACCTTTTCTGGGCACACACCTGAGAGTGAAAGTGAATTATCAATGACAGTCTTAAAAAAAAAAAAAAAAGAGTCAGTGGTTTAACACTAATTTCTAATCAGATCCTACAGAAAGGAACAGCCCGCACGGCAGCTGTACTTTTCCCAGGGTTAATTACCTTTCACTGCTCTCTGCTAATGAGTCAGCTGTCCCTGTCAGCGCACAGCCCTGGTTCATCTGGAGGCCTCGCTGTTGGACAAACAGCTAGTGACAGTTCTATTTACATACGGGGGTGTTTGTTGTGCAAAGATTTCCAAAGGCTTAAAAAAAAATCCCTTCATTTTCATGTGTTCCCATGCTACAAATGTTCTTACAAATAAGATTCTACTTGGTCAAGTCTTCTTTTCTGCTCAGGCCACTGGCTTCACCACCAGAAGGTGGAAAACGCCAAGTCCTGGAAAGGGGCAAACTTCACAGCTTCAACAGAAAGCTTTGTCTTTCTGGTTCCTCAGCATTGTAACAATGACCCCGTGGGGATGGGATTGGACTCGAAAGTTTACAACCTCCTTCCCTGGTAAAAAGCCTTTCTAAGGGATACATTCTGGAAAATTAAATTTGAGGGTAGAAAAAGAGAGACATAAAACATATCTTAGATTTATCTGTACATGAAAAGTGAATTAGAAAAGTGAGCTTTCAAAAAAATTACTTGAAAACTACACTTTCACTTAAAATGTCTAGGTCATTGAGGGATAGATATATATGTGTCTATATGTGTGTGTTCCTGTGACCATATATGTGTATATATGTGTGTGTATATTCATGCACACTTAGGCTTTATTATCCAGTTTATAGCTCTGCTCCCTAGACCATGGTTCTGTTTTCCATCTCACAGTGTAGACGCAGTGTGCCTTTACATATTTCTGAACATTGTGACGAGAGATTTACACATCTCTTCCCTCTTTTATCCCAGAAGGAACTGAGGAGGATCCACAGTGAAGTGCCCACTGATCCCACTCAACAAAAAGGGGTATAGTTTGCAAGCCCTCTGCTAGAAGCAAAGCTTCATACAACCAAGAGATGATTGCAAAAGTTTTGGCAAAAAGATGGATGCTGAGAATTTCTTTACCTAGTTGAGAAATGAAGACTGATACAAAGCATGGAGTTACAAGTATAGGAATACCACATAAGTGCTTTCTGTTCTGGCAAAGGACAGAAAAACTGGAAAATGGAATGAAATCACTGGTATGAAGTGGTACAAATAATAACTAGGATTCAAGGTATATCATTTAAAATATACAAACCAGCTAGTATGAGGTTATATTTTTTAAAAAAGAGAGAGCTAAAGAAAAGTAAAAACAGAAGCACTGATATATTGATGTAAAGTAAATACTAGAATAAAATTAACAACTTCTACCAAAAGAAACTAATAGAAATCACATACTATAAAAGGCTAGGGTATGTTTAACAAGTAACACTTTCTTGAAAATAATTAAGGTTTAAAGGTAGTATTTCATAGTGATTGTGTATTTTGTTAGCTGAGTGACCTACCAACTATCTTATAAAATAAGCAAAACACATGAACTTACTTTTCTCATGCCGTTACCTGTAAACATTTCTTTCTGTACCCTCACAGTTATTCCCACTGTTCCTTAATATAAACAAGTTGAATTAGGCTGTTTAAATATATTGTAAGATATTACAGAAAAACCCAAGCTAACTTTTTGGCCAAACCAATATTTGGTGCAGTGAAAAAAAAAGTATCACTGATCCCACTTTGACAGCCTCTCAAATGTCCCAAAATGCCCTGGCCTCAGGTAAGTGTCCTGCTCTGACCTCAGGTCAGTGGCTCAGGTTCTACTCCACATCAGGACCACCTGCTTCCAATACCCCAAACTCCTGCATTGCTAACAGGAGTCCAGGGGCTCCCGCTACCCCACGGACCACAGCTTGAACAGCAGGGTCAGAGCAGCAGTCCTCAGACCTCAGCCAGCACCACGGTCACCCGCAGGGTAATCTAGGGCGGGCATGAGCGTGGCCCTTCCCATCATGTTCCCAGGCGATGCAGGTGCTGATGGTCTGGGGACCACACTCAGAACTGTCACCTTCAATGTTTGCTAACACAGGCTGTGAGGCAAGCCCATCCCACAGTCTAAATTCCCCACGCCCACAAGGAGCAGAAGCATTCCCCACTCTGTTCTCAAGCAAATACTTTATGCTAGAAAAGAACAGACACAAAGTGAATGTTCTGGCCCCTCACTGGAGTACATTCTGAGAACCACTTTATAGCTTATTGAACTTGATCTTCCCTTCAGATGAAGCCATTCATGTTGAGAAAGAAACAGTAATTATGCACTTCTTCATTACAGGTGCCATTAACAAATGTAAGCTCAGAAATTACAGATCTAAGGCTGCACCAGCACTGAAACTAACCCAAAGCAAATAAAATAAGAGGATGAATTAATTAAAAATGATATCATAAAAATGAATTTCCATGTCAAGCAAGAATGCATTTTTCCTTGAGACAGTCAATGTTTTACCACCCTTGGTAAATTTTCACTTGTTCCTAAATGGTACAGCAAGTTTCTCAGAGACTATTGAAGGATTCAGGTTGCTGCTATGTTGAAGAACACATCATCCTGAAAACTTCTTGAAGGATGGAAACACCTTTTAGTCTAAAACTAAAAATCTATTTGCATTGCTGTCAGGGTAAATACTTCAGTGATAAAGCTCTTACAAGGGTATATGCAGCATTGTTCATTGGAATACATATTTTAGGACTAGAAGTGTGAGAGCAGTTGGAAGTAAAATAAATTTATTTTATTTATAAAAAACAATTTATTTTGTAGAAGAAAACATCACTGAAGAGATGGAGGACGATTCCCCAAACAGAAAGTGACACATGGAGCAGACGTGAAGTGCTTTTGCAGGGATGTGCCCAGACAAGGTGGAGAAGGCAATGGCACCCCCACTCCAGTACTCTTGCCTGAAAAATCCCATGGACGGAGGAGCCTGGTAGGCTGCAGTCCATGAGGTCGCTAAGAGATGGACACACTGAGTGACTTCACTTTCACTTTTCACTTTCGTGCATTGGAGAAGGAAATGGCAACTCACTCCAGTGTTCTTGCCTGGAGAATCCCGGGGACGGGGGCAGCCTGGTGGGAGGCCATCTATGGGGTCCACATAGAGTCGGATACAACTCAAGTGACTTAGCAGCAGCAGCCCAGACAAGGAAAAACTATTTTGTGTCCTGAGCCATGAACTTATTAAACAATATTCCAGTAAAGCTAGGAGAATTATGGCTCAATGTAACAAATCACAGTTAAGCCAATGAAAACAATTTTAAAGTTCTTTTTCAAATTCTTCTCCCATTTAGGTTACCACAGAGTATTGAGCAGATTTCCCTGTGCTATACAGTAGGTCCTTGCTGTTTATACATTTTAAATATAGCAGTGTGTACATGTCCATCCAAAACTCCCAATCTACCCCTCCCCACTTCTCCCTGGTTCCCATAAGTTCATTCACAAATAAGAACAATTTTAAAGGAATCTGTAGCCCTTCTGGAATTCTTGCCACCTCTTATTTGGTCTTGCTATCCCCCTGAGATTTTATTTAACAAAGCTATTCTAAAAGTACTGCTGCTGCTGCTAAGTCGCTTCAGTCATGTCCAGCTCAGTGCGACCCCATAGATGGCAGCCCACCAGGCTCCCTTGTCCCTGGAATTCTCCAGGCAAGAACACTGGAGTGGGGTGCCATTTCCTTCTCTAATGCATGAAAGTGAAAAATGAAAGTGAAGTCACTCTAAAAGTACTAACCTCACGTAAATACAAGATAACATCACAAATGAGGAATCTGATTAATGCCAGTATAACCAACCTTCTCCATATAGAACAGTATTTTTTTTTAATTTTTACTTTTTTACTTTGCAATACTGTATTGGTTTTGTCATACATTGACATGAATCTGCCACGGGTGTACATGAGCTCCCAATCCCGAACCCCTTCCCACCTCCCACCCCATATCATCTCTCTGGATCATCCCTGTGCACCAGCCCCAAGCATCCTGTATCTTGTATTGAACATAGACTGGCGATTCGTTTCTTACATGATAGTATACATGTTTCAATGCCATTCTCCCGAATCATCCCACCCTCTCCCTCTCCCTCAGAGGCCAAAAGAACAGTATTTTTCAATGAACACATTAACTTATTTACTCAACTCCTCATTAAGCACTTATTCTTCTAGAGAAAAAGGGGGAAGAATTCATATAAACAGATGTACTCCTGGCGAGTGGAGAGGGGTGTGAGGTGTGTGCCCTTCTCATAGTACAAATGTTTGTGTTGCACAAACCAAAGAGGTGATGAAATGAAAGTCTTTGAGGAGATGGAGGTGCTGAGTTTACCTCTTAGTGAGTCAGGAGAACAACCTGAGGGTTCTGGGTTTGATGAGTTCTCTCCTGTGTTTGATGAGTTTTTTCCTGCAGGACAAACGAGCTATAGGGTCTGAGGAGAGGAGAGGAGAGGAGAATTATGCAGAGTTCTCCTACACACAGTAGAGGACTCCCAGTCCTACGCATCCAGTTCGGCTGCGCACAGTGCTGTCCCAGCCGAGACTGCTGTGAGAGTCCGGATCTTAACCCACATCTCTGCTTGGGTGCCTTTACGAGTTATAATGAATCAGACTCAATAAGAGCCTCTGGTCATTTGAACATCTGGTTTTCCAGAGAGACCAGGACAGCTCACATCAGGCACTTTGCCCTGTGCTTATCCAATTCCAGAATGCTATTGGTTTCCACTAGTTTCTCTCTTGACCCCCACATTTCACTATCTGTAGATGATTACTGAGGAAATTTGACCTTAGTTTTCTGTCAGAGGTAAAATACTACATATTTTTGGAGGACATTAAATTTTTCCCCAAAAAGTGTGTATAAGAAGAAAATTCCTTGGACGAACTACAGAATCCGTCTTTTAAAAACTTAATTTATATACTGTGATTCCGAAGTGAATAACAAGAACACTCGTGAAATGAAGACTCGGCCTCCAGGAACCGCGATGGGTTTCCTCTCACATTCTAACTCCTCCTCCCGAGTGTGGTTCTGTGTTCCCACAGGAAGCCGTGCCTACTCCGATCACAGCCCCTGATCCCATCATGTGTCACCCTC
Organism: Nanger dama; assembly: GCA_917880005.1. Classification (NCBI taxonomy): domain Eukaryota; kingdom Metazoa; phylum Chordata; class Mammalia; order Artiodactyla; family Bovidae; genus Nanger; species Nanger dama. Next base: position 6,208,406 of record CAKJTW010000075.1, read on the forward strand.
GACATGCTCTTCACCACCCGCCTACTGACGGCTCCCACAGGGCTGGGGCAACTCTGTCTCTGCCTCCCCAGAGTCCAGAAACCCAGGGAGAGTGCTGACTATTTGAAGACTGCTGACCAATTAATTATTAAGAAAACAGAGAACTGTGATCAGGGCACAGCCTCTCAGATATAAATTTTAAGAAAATAATATCTAAAGATAAAATATGGAAGTATCCTTTAAAATAATACCTAAAGATAAAATACGAAAGTACCCATAGCATGTAGCAAACAGTTATGCAGGTGAAAATATACAGGGTAGATCAGCTTGTAAGACTAGTACATATGATGCTTAAAGTCGATAATTGTATTATTAATGTTATATCGGAAAAGTAGGGATGTACAAAATAACAATCTTATGAACAGTTTACTTGTGAACTAAGATCAACTTTACAAATTAAAAATAATTTGCAAGTTAAAATGTACCCAAAACATTATGCAATCTTGCTATTGCCTTAATGTTAATACATATACCTATTGATTTTAATTCCAAGTGGGGGTGTATTAAAACTTAAGGATTGTCATAGCCAATTCAGTCATATGCTAAAAACAGAGGAGTGACTGGTGTGTTACAAATGCCTAAAGAAACTAAATTGGGCAGTTCTTAAGATACCATGAAATAAAACTGAGGCAATGGAAGAAACACAGTATTATTTATCATGAATAGGCCAAGCAATATGCTGACCCTAAATTAGGTAGAGGCTGTAGGGAATGGTGGAGGGTGCTTTAAGTGATCTGCAGGAAGCAAGAGGTAAACATAGAATCAGAGGGGGCTTTTAGCAATCACCGTTTTCAGTCAAACCTGGACACCAATTCATGCACTGGACTAGGCATCTCATGGTCATATTATCTTAGTTAAATCTCACAACAACCTAAGGGGGTTGACACCTTTATTCCTATTTTAAGCTGAGCTAATGCTCAAGACCCTGTATGATGCCAAGGTTTCTCCTGCTGTGTAGCTGCGACTAAAATGACAGGTAGAGCTTCTATGTCTTGCTCTGAGCAAATCCTGGAAAGACCGACAACTGAGTCAGAGCTCACAAAAATGGGAATTTCTTTGCATCACTAACTGGAAACTGCTTGGAGAGAATGTTCAGAAAGTTGGTGATGAGTGATAAGATTATGGAGACAATGAAATATGGTAAAAATTATAAAACCAGTCTGTGGGGAAAGACAGTGACAAATTACCTGGAAAATGATCGTAGTTGAAGGGACACTCCAAGCCCTAACCAAAGGTGGCAGGTGTAAAGTGGTGACACCAACCTGAATTTAAATCCTAACTCTAATATTTGCTCGTTCTGTGATCTCAGGACTGCATTTAACCTCCCTAACAGGTCTTCAGGGTCTTCAATTGTTAAAAATGTGCCATAACAGAACCTCCTTCTAGAGCCCTGAAGACTTTGGAGCTGTCACTCATAAAAGGCATGGCACACAGCAGAAATTCTGTAAAACTCCATGATCCCCACAGAGATCAGTTTTCATGCAAAGCCCACAGGTAGTTGGTACCCAATTAAAAACCTCTCCTGGTCATAGTGAGGATATGTGTTGATGAAACTGGTTAAATCTTTGTAAACTTAACAGCTCATTTTCCTTGTTAGTAGGAAAATTCATTAAGTATTCATTCAAAAATGTTTGCTGACTTTTTAAATTTTATTTCTTTGTGCTAAATACTATTGTAAATGCTTCATTATATATTAATTCATTTTGCATAATAAGTATACAAATCGATTATTAATTTTTCCCATTTTTTTCAAATGAGGAGATTAAAACACAGAGAAGTTAAATACTTGCCCAGAGTCACCCAGCCCTTGAGAAGCAGCCCTGGGAACTGGACACCTGCTGAAAGGTACATGTGTTTAATCACAAAAGCCTCTCATTGTCGTGAGAGAGTAGAGGGAGAAGTGGGGCTAGATGAGACAGAAATTATATTCTTGGGAGCCAAACCAAGAGAAAAGGAAGCAATGAATGTACAGTGCAATTTGAAGCAGTGATAAGTACTGTGCAAAAATACTTAAGCTGGGGAGTATTTTAAATTGAAGTAATAGTAATCTTTGCTCATTTAAAACAAAGTACAAGAACTGTGCCTGTGGTAAAATCAGTTAGAGCTCTCTACCCAGAATATCTAAAAAGATGACAACTCAATAATAGGAAGATGAGCTACTCACTGAAAATGGGTCAAGGACTTGAACAGACATTTCTCCAAAGAAGACGTACAAATAGCCAACAAGCACATGAAAAGATGCTCAACGTCATTAGTCACCAGGGAAATACAAAACGAATCTATGATGAGATACCACTTCAAATCCATTAGGATGGCTATAATAAAAAGACACACAATAATAAGTGTTGGTCAGGAGGTGAAGAAATAAGATGTTCCTACACTGTTGGTGAGAAAGTCAAACGGTGCAGCTGCATTGGAAAACTGTCTGGCAGTACCTCAAATGGTTAAACATGGGGTTACTATGTAATCCAGCAATTCAACCCTTAGGTACATACTCAGGAAAGATAAAAACATATGTCCACACTCACAAAAACTGTACATCAATGTTCACAGATGCATTGTTCACAAACAATGGAAAAGAGGAGACAACCCACATGTTCATAAACTAATGAGTGGATAAATAAAACATGGTCTACCCAATCAATGGAATATTGTTCCACAATATAAAGGAGTGAAGCACTGATAGATGATACAACATGGATGAGCCTTGAAAATATTATACCGAGTGAGAGAAAAGTCACAAAAGACCATATGCAATGCTATTCCATTTAGATGAAATCTCCAGAGTAGGCTTAGCTACGAAAACACAAGCAGACAAGTGGTTGTCTGGAGCCTGGGGCAGAGGGAACATGAGCATGACGGCTAAGGGATGCCGAGTCTCTCTTCTGGGGAAAGGGAAATGCTCTAAAACTGACGTGTAAATCTGAACATACTGACGACTACTGAACTGTAACATTAAATAAGTAAGTTGTTTGCTATGTGAATTATATCTCAACAAAGCTATTTGAAAAAACAGGTGGAGCCATACAGAGCATAGTGAGGAGTCTGCACTTTGTGTAAAGTGTGACAAAGATGACTTTGGACAGCTGTGCACAGAGGCGTGGAAGTCTGGGAGAGCAGTGTCCAGCCTGTGGCACTCACCTGGGTACGAGGAGGTGGACCTGGTCTGGGGTAGAGACGGGAAAGAGAAAAAGAGGCAAATGGCTAAAGGTCCATCTTCAGTGTAAATCAAGGAAAAGTACAAAAGGAGACAGATACAGAACAGAAGTGGATCTACAGCCTGCTGTGGTCTAAGCCCACGCCTCCCAGTGTCCTCACGAGTCCTCAGGACAGAGGAGCTAACGCCTGCCCCTCCTGCTCACCTCCCCCTTCTCAGTCCCAGGGGACACACTCCGCTCCCCTCCCCCCACCACCTGCATCTTCCAGGACAGCTCAAAGCCCTTGCTCCTCTGGTTCTCTTCCATCTTCTGAGTTTCTGTACCAACATCCTTGATATATAACATTTAGGAGTGAAGTAGAACCTTTGTTTTTACTATGATTTAAATGTAATAATAAGAACATATTAAAGGCACTTAGAGTGTAAAGCTATTCCACACAGAGTTGATACAGGGCTTTGCTGCTTAATTTCACAGAAAACATGGGGCTATCTACTTGGAATGGTCCCAAGGTCTCACCTTTCCATGTACAGACACCCTGTTATCTGCATCCTCTCATCTGTCTCTTTTTCTCTCTGGTTTTAGAGGAGAGTGCTCCCTCCCAATTTTGGGCTCCACTACATGTGCTTTCTACCTGATCAAGTTGGTTTTTCATCCACATTTTGTTTCAGCCTTCTATAACCTCTCGTTCCTTCTCTTCAGTATATAAATATATTTCTTCTCTATATATAGTTGACTCTGTTCTTCAAACTTTTAAAATTCCCAGAGGCTTTCTGTTCCCACCTTACTTTTCAGTATGACCCATGGTGACCTGGCCCCCAGTCCCTGAGTCAACCTGAGTGTCCATAGCTGAGACCACCAGTGTCTTCCTACTCAGTGTATCTCATGGCACATTGTCAGTCCGTTTTCTGAGCAAGTTGTTTACACCCTTGTTTTCTACAAATTGGAGAAATTCTCAAATTTCTCCAGTTCTCTTCATTCCTCTTTTGTTGGCTCCTCTTTGCTACCTTTCCACTAAAACACTGATCTTCCCTGGTGTTGCTGATTTTGACCCTCTTTGCACTCCATACATTCTCCTTGAAAACTACATCCAAAGGTCCCTCTCAGATCTTGCCCTTGTATCTCAGAATCATGGATCAACTGGATACTCAGTATCACTGCCTGGTTGTCTTGCATTTATCAGCTTTTCCTCTAAATAGCCTCTTCCTTCTGAACCTCTTAACCTTGCTAATCACCCCCACTGTGGTCCCAGCCACAGGGCTGTCGCTTTACGACTGCTGACCAGTTCTCAGCCCTATGCTCTGGGCCTGCCTCCCACACAGCACGGGCCCCACTGGCCTGTGAATGTCAGCTTCCCCTTGTCACCTGCTGTGGAATGGCATCTCACAGTCCTTGTGTTTATACCCACAACGCTGGAGCACAGCAGACTCTCGATAAGCTGGTCAGTGGATGGACTCAAGGCTCTTTAAATGGCTCTTCAACGAAGTCTCCCCTGAGGCCACAGCTAAGCAAAGGCAGTCATTCTATTCTTTAGGCCATAACCTTACCTTTAGGGGAAAATGGAACCAACTAGGCCTGGTGGGATGCTCTGGGCCCACATACAGTAGGGACAAGTGGCACGTGGCCACGAGGAAACCTCCCTATCACATGAACAATGACCCAGGCAAGGCTGGTGACTTCAACCACACCACTGTGCTCCTCTGTAGCTCACAAAGTCCCTGAGGGCAGGTAGCATGACTTACATCCATCGTCTAAACTCTTGGCAAATTCTAGTCACATCACTATTTCTTAGTCAACCGAGGGCCTGAATAACCTGTTTCAGTTTTCTAGTGCTGATATTTACATTTTTTACTTCACTGGGAAACTATAAAATATAAACACTATCTTAAATCATATCCAACAGGAACAAAGTATTTTAATCATTTGTGAACTTGACGTGGTATCTACCTAGAAGAGTTCCACTGTGATCAAAACTCTTCATCCTTAAATTCTTTATTTCCAACAAACACTTTTGCATCTTGCACAATGTTCACAGTTTCTGTGCTAGATAACTTCGATGTGATGATGTTCAGCACCAGAGCCAAAGCTAACACAGTTCTCAAAGTTTCTGTGCTAGATACTGAAAAATTATTTTAAATACAGCTTCTCTTCTAAAGGATTTTTGTCAAATCGCATTAACTTGACTCTTCTTATTCAGTATTATATTTTCAACATGGTATTTGCAAAAGATTAGACAATGTTTTTGGGTTAATCTTCTATAATAATTTAAGGGAACTGAGTATTATAACAGTAACTGCTTAAGTAAGATCTAAAATGCAAAAATAAATACTATGATGAATCTACATGTAATTCATAATCCGTAATCGATGTCACTTTTTCTTAAGCAAAGTGAAATCTTAACGAGTCCACAGAGAGAAAGGCAACACAGTGGCTGACTGTGTAACCCATGCTGCCCGAGGCCACAGTGTCGAGCAGGGTCAGCCAGGCTCTGCTCTGAAGCCCTGAGTTCCGGGCAGGCTCATCCATGTCCCCAGGGCATGGTCACCTCATCTATGAAAGGGATGATGACAGACCTCACTCATGGGCTTTTCCTCTGGTTGTTCTTAGAATTAAAAGAATTCATAGCTGCAAAGGATTCAAAATAGCGGCCTGCATGAAGTCAGCACTATGTTATCACAGTCAAAATAATTATGTCTTCTACTCAACATCAACATTCTCAGAGGAAGAATTTAATGATCGAGTGTTTCCAGGTGAGTGTGTGCTTTCGCTCACAGACTTAAGATTCTGCCTGTTTGGCTAAATGTGCAACTTTGATGTGCTAATATTTAGCACCAGTGCTAAAGCTCATATAGTTCTGAGCAGGCTACTTCCGACATCAGGTTATGGCCTGCTAAATATCTATGTATTAGGTATATCAAAGACTTACTCTGTCTGTGAACTATTTTTCAAATTTGGGGATGTTTTCATTTTTAAAAGTTCATCGAGTTACAGAATTGAGGGAATGAAAAGAACCCACCACACCCAACCATGAATATGACAGATGTTATCAAAATAAAGCAAGTTGTTGGGTCAAGATCATTCAACAACTTAACAATATTTGACTATGAGTAGAACCCAAAGTCCATGGGATCTGGTGTCACTTGACACTGTCGCTGACAATGTTTTTCCCCCTAATCTCTGCTCCCGGAGACCACACTGCATAGATAGAAATTAAGAGCATGGATTTAGGGAACACCTAGATTTGGGTTCAAGCCTCGATCCTGCTGCTGACCTCCAGGAAAGCCCCTGTATGGGTCTCAATATAATTTGTTTTATCCACAAAAAGGGGTACAGAGGGAAATATTACAAGTAATAAATAGCACAATAAATCGCATAACAGAGGGGCTTAACACAGGACTGGCACATCGGTCCTGTGCGTGCATCAGTGAAGGTCAAAGATTATCACTTTGTTATTACCATCACATATATCATCCTTGTCACATATACAACGTTTGTACCAGAAGTTCTTTTCCTTATTGGCCAAACCTAAGAAATAGTCCTTGGGTCAATGATTTAACAGGTGTGTGTGAGTATGTGTGAGTGTGGGGGAGAAGAAAGAAGGGAAGTGTGTGTTTCCATCATTCAACAAAGCCAAGTCCTGGATCCCACAGTTGCTGGCGTCACCCTCGGCTCACCTGCAGTCTTGCTGAGATACGGCCTAGATACTATCTCCAACCACAAAACCTGACTGTCGGAGTCTCCTGGTTCACCAGGTCCCATTATGTAGAAACAGTCCCAAGGAAGTAAGGGAAACAGGCATGGAACATCACCAAGCTTCAAATGTTCACGGGAGCAAAAAGGGACCCTAGAAGATTCCTGCCATGTGAAGGCTACTCAGCATATTTCCTACAAAAACACTTAGAAATTTGACCTTCAAACCAAAGGTCCGTATCAAAATGCACAAACTGTCCTACAATCTGAAATCGATGGCTGGGAAGTGATTCAGAATGTACTTCAGAAAAAATAAAACCAGTGGAATATTCTATTAGGTCAAAAGTCTCAGTGAAATGCATTCCACTTACCTGTGAAAATCAATGTGAGGATTATTCAGAAAGGTTTTTTGTTTTGTTTAGACTTAGAACCTGCCTTTCAGGAGTAAAATGGTAGAGCTTTAATCCTTAGGTAAAAAATTCCTAAATACATCATAGAACTAGGATAATCCTTCATGAAGTCAAAGCAAAAAAAAGAAAATGGAAAAATAACTTCCTCTACCCCTAAAAATACCCTCTGCAGTACCCCACCTCTGTTCCTTCCCTTCCTCAGGCCTGACATTCTGTAGATGACCGCCCTTATTTGTCCCTACATGTTTTCCAAAATATAAAAGTGAAATAGAGTCCCAAGGGCACTGTACTTGAAAGGTTATGAGAGTTAGAGAATTTTAACCATGCCTGCCAAATCAGCAGATGGCTTGTGATTATAATTATATGCATCAATAAAACGAATAATCTTTACAAAATTTGAATTTCTACTAAAGTAAGGGATTTAGTAAGCAGATGCAACAGAATGCATTTTCTTTAACCCTTTTGGTAGACACTGGTATATTTCACCCACAAAAAGATCAAGGGCTGTATACATAATGGGTTGTGTACTCGAATCTCTGCCCCCTTTCTAGAGTAGTCATTTTGTCAGCCTCAATCTTTCCTTGATTTCATTTTCTTCATGAGCATATTTCATCCTCACCCCTTTCTCACCCTTCAGAATAGAAATGTTAAGACTAATTCCCTACCATTGTTTGTTATTTGAAAGAAGAAAATTTAAAAGAGGTAAATACCTTCATTCTAATTCATACCAAATATACCGTAGGAACAAAAGAGCGCACACTCATGCATCTTCTTAGCTGACGGTATTCCTCTACAAACTGGGTTTTCAGTAACAAAATTTCTCATTTATTGTTTTCTTATTCTCTTTAATCTACATGCCAGGAATGAAAATACTGTTTATTCTATTTAAATAATTAACCATTTCATTTCAGTCTGCTTCTGCATAACACTAAGTCGAGACAACTAAGTTTTGTCTCATGCCAAGCATGCATTCACTCATACAGAAACTGGACGCAGGCAGGGCATGCCTGAAAAAGGATGAGGCAAGGTTTACATAGTGGCCTTGTGTCATGCTTTCTTCATGGGAAAACTCAAAGTTTAGGAAATGAAACTGTCATTGTTACTTTTTAAATTTTGAAAAGGTGGGGAAAGTGTACCATCTCCATTTGTAGACTTGTTTTGCAATGAAATCATGATGCAAACATTTTTCACAGAATACCAAATGTAATTTTTTCATCTTAATAGCATATCAATTAATACATATTTTACTCTGACAAACCAACAGTATTTAGGAATATTTGGAGAACATAAACTGTGTCAAGTACCTCTGTTCCTTCATATTTATACTGTGTAAGTCAAATAAAATAAAATATTGTATTTTAAAAGCTATTATATTTTTGTAGTTAATACTACTTAGTATAAATAAGTCACTAATAAGACTTTGGATGCATTCACATATTTGAGAGTACCTGTAGACACAAGGTACACAAGATCAGAAATTCTTCTTAGCAATGAAATTCTAAGTTGTAATTTAAATATACAGGTCAAACCCTAGCAGAACAAGTATTTCTACAATTAAATCTGAAGACTTAAATAAAAAAAAGTAACAAATTTGTACTTGAAAGCTTATCAATTTGATACTACACTTAGAGTTCACTAGAATGAAATTTTAAAATATTTAGCAGTCAACTAGGTTCAAGTTTCTTTAGTTAATGGAATAAAATATTTTCAAATCATAAAGTCCCCGAAGAAGAAAAAATTTTTTTACCAAATCAAGGTATCAATTATAAGAAATAATCTACACCAAAACCTTATGAAATAAATCCCAAAGGGACAAAAAATAAAGATACTAAGTTAAAAAAATATGAGGAGTAATCCTAACAGTAGATAAAGACCTTTGCTTTCATTAAGTACTTAACTTAGGGAATGAAATACGGAATTTAATTTCAAATTCTTTTCTGAAATGAAATGAAATTCAGTATTTCTGCTTATAGGAGATTGAAGTTCAAATGTAATGAAATTTTAATATACATTTAATTGCTATTAATAAAACTATGCATAAGAAGAACATCAAATCACATATATCAATATACATTTGGTATTTTTAACTTGTTTACCTTAGACTTGGTATAAGCACACAGCCACGTAAAATGGACTTTTCACAATCTTTCAAGGAATCTCACAAGACTGAGGGCTCTGAAAGTGAAAACATGAGAAAGAGTTCTGTACTGGTGAGGCAAGCATGAAGGGGTCTTCATATGATGTTGTCAGGTCCACCCACTGGTTTAAGCTCCAGGGGAAAGTTAAGGCAGGAAAAGCTTTTTAAATACTTGTAATCACCTTACTTAATTTTAACAGAAGTTATGACAAGAACAAGATTTATCCACCCACCCGCTATCCAACAGACCAAGAAACTGAGGCCCAGGAAAGCTAAATAACTCTCCAGGAACAGAGATCTAGGCGGTGGAAGAACCAGGTTTCAAACATATGAACTTGGGAAGAGAGTAGAGCAGGTCGTCTGGTTACTCTGTGTCACTCACATGGCACTCAGACGGCCTCATCTCCAGCAAACATGTCATAGTTCTTTTCCTTAAGACTGGAAATGAGCCCCCTGCACCACCCACAGCAAGCCACACCATCCTTTGAACTTATAACACTTCTCTCTCAAATCAATCTGAGTAAAAGTTCAATAACACAAGTTTCCTTCTATCAGCAGAAATGAAGTTCCTCCTGTTTTTTTTTGAAGAATAAAGTTAAACAGCAGGTAGAAGCATTTTCTTTGTGTATTTTCATAGTTAGATTTTTTAAAAACATCTCTTAAATTCAGGACCAATCCTGATGCAAACAAGTTCCCATAAAGCAAAAGTAATGACCCAGGCCCTCTGATCTCAATTGCAATGCAGCCCGATTTTGCTTGGAAGAATGACAACTATATTTCTGTGGAAGCAATCCCACTCGGTTTTATCCACAGTGATGCAAGTATCACACTTGGGCCCGCTTGCCCAACCTTATCTGCACTGAGGAGGAGAGGAGTCAGACATGTACAGCCATCCGAAAGGACTGTGTGTTTTCTGAACGTCTCATTCCTGTGTTAACATGATGAACACAAGCAACCACAGAAAAAAATAAACTATACTACATGAGATTCAAATTTAAAATGTTCAGTACAAGAAGAGACCCTCATGGATCTACAATGTCCAAAAGACTGATGCCTAACTTGCATAACTCTGCCTTAAACTAGAATTGTTAGTGGTAATTGTAGCCACTTTCAGATCGCCTGGGCTTTCCACAGTTTCTACCCCATTAAAGGCCTGGTGATGAGATGATATATTCCACATATCTGAACTGAGTAAAATCAAAGTAACTCTTTCTTACTTGAAACTGTTACAAGACACTGTTAGATACTTTATTCATAAAATCTATTTCCTTCTAAATTTTGGTTACTATAAAAATAATACTTAGAGTTCATAATACATAGTATATATTATATACTGTCCATATATAGTCATAAATGACTCATAAAGAAAATGAATGCTGGGAACACACTGGAAAGAGAAAAGTACTTCAAGACACACAAAAAGTATGTGACCTCTGGGTCAGTGAGATCCCATTCTAAACTTCTATTATGAATCTTCCATGAATACTAATAGTGAGCAATCACTCTATATCCTAATATTTCCATATTCTTCTATAAATAAAAATGTTTCAGGGCAAGTAATGCAAGTTTAGAAACCAGTTTCTGTGTAACACAGAGAGTTTTAATTCATGAACAGATGACACGCTATTCTAATATTAAATGACAATGTCTTCAAAAATTGAATCCTGACAATATTATGAATCCAACTATTTTAAAACATCACACTTAACAATACTTTTTAAAATATTTTCAATGAGAGTATCAGGGTTTATTAAACCACTGACAATTCACTTAGCTGACAGTCCTTAGAATAAAATACTGAATTTACCTGAATGCCGTGTAACAAAGTCATTCTCTCTTGAACTAAACAGCCTCTGAGTACACACATCTAAGGCAGACAGACATTTCAGCAAGGCAGATAAGACTTTCTGGCAACTTCCTGTTGCCATATTTCTCTAAAAGGATCCTGCGATATTAGAGCTCAATACTAACTGCATTTTTCAAGGGATACAGTACCCCCCCGTGCTGCTCAGTGTCAGAGAGCTTAGATTTTTCTCCCCAAGTACAGCAAGCAAATAACCACTAATCCTATTCAACATTACAAAATCACAGCAATGATTTTATTTGCAGATTCAAGAGAAGTGGAATGCACACACACACACACACACACACACAAAAGGAGCTTTCATCTCCTTGTTCTGTTGTGCTTGATTGATTGATTTTTAAGATACTGATCAAGGAAATGGTTATCTCACACATGGAAATACATTCTAGCGGACGGGACAATTTCATATTGACAAGAAACAACTTCACTGCCCCCATTCACAACCCGGTTTCCATTCTCTCTGAAAAGCAGCAGGACTAACTAAAATCAAAGTTACCTCATGCATCTGAAAGTTTCTCACACCTTCACACACACCTAAACAGCCGTCCCTCGCAAAAGCCCCCTTCCTCCAGCCCACAGCCTGCCTTTCCAGTTCAAGTCCCCTTGCATTCTGGAGGACACTCGACTTTGAAATGTAAAAACTTTTATGAAATGGCAAAAACGAAACGAGCAGAATGGCCACAGAAGAGCTTTGATCACTGAAGCAACATTTCCAGAAGTGATAGCAAAACCCCCTTCATTCTGACCTACTTGTCGAGAATCGGACTTGCCTCGCCACGGTTAGGCTAAGATTTGTTCAACTTCTCCCTGGGGTTTAATTGCCAGACTGACTTACCCGCACCTCCTGCCTTTGTTCTGCTCTCATGCTGACACCAGGGAAGCAGTGATGTAGAATAAAGCAGGGGTGGGCCAGGGTAGTCCAGTGTTTGTGTCGTTGTGTGGTGTGCAGGGACACTCTGTGATACTCTAGTGAGCTGCTAAGCTTTTTTGTGGGCTTTGTGTCATTTACTTAACGACCAATCTCATTAGCTGCCAGGGTACAATGGGCTGATGCATTTTCTATGTACATACTCTACACAGTGACCCTCAAGGTTGCCGAAGGTCTATTTAATCAGTCAAATGCTGAATATATTTGCAGTAAATCACCAAAAAAAAAAAAGGAAAGAAAAGAAAAAAATAGAGAGACTCCCGAGGTGTACTGCAGTCTCACTGTTTTAACAGTGGTTACTCGCAGGTAATAAAATGCATGCATATTTAGCCAAAAGAAGGGTAGAGCAGGCATAGATGAATTCTCTGGTTGGAACGGGTGACCTTAATTTAAAAAAAAAAAAAAAAGAACTTTCAGCATCAAAGATATTTTCTCGGAGCAAGGACCCCAGATTTGAAATTTAATTTCTGCCCTCACTTAATCATATTAGCAGAATCCAAAAGCACTGTTCCCTTTCACAGTTTCTCCGGATCCTCATGTCACCCCACCCCAGTTCTACCACCCGCCCCCTAACAGCCTGAGCAGCCTCAGGACTGGCAAAGTTGCCTTTCTGCCCTCTTTCCATGACAAGGTAGAAACCCTTTTAACTCCTCTGAAAAATGAAATGCTGACAGCACGGTGAATGACGACAGCTGTCCATAAGTATCAGGGAGAGCTCCATTGTCCGGCCAGTCCCTGGATAAAACGAATACTTTACAGCAGAGGCTGTTCAGCTTGGCCACAGAGTGCGGGGAGAAGCGGAGGAGGTCACTGGAGATTTCGCACACTAATTTAATCTGGGAAAAGGCAGGCTCTGCCTCTCCCCTGAACAGACTGGCAGCAGTCTGGGCGCCCACAGAACTATCTCCTTCTGCCTGTGCTCTATTTATTCCTTATCTCTGTTTACCAACCGCTAGGTCCCTTTCATTCACACCATGAGGCCGTTTTTCCTACTATCAGTCAGCAGCTGACACTGTGGAAGAGCCTCAAAGGCAAAAAAAAAAAAGCAAAAAAAAAAAAGATCAAAACTAAACCAAAGCTGTATAAACAATGCAACAGTACAAGTAAATGCATAAACCCTGATTCTTAACCCAACCCACAGGGTGCAAGCAGAACCTTTAGAGCAAATCCAACAAACCCACCACAGTGAGCTATGGCCACAGAGAAAAAAAACAGTCAAAACCATTCATGAAATCACCATCCAAAATGAGGGGCTCAAATGGATGCTGATTCTGAAGCAGGTCAGAAGCATCCTTATCTCTATGGTGATCAATTCACTGTCACCCAGGACATATTTACCTCTCCCAGGAAGGTGAGTGCCACACTTCTGAAGGAAAACTCGCTCCCATTAAAATGCCAGCAGATGGGAAAAAGACCCACCAATATGATTATGATTATCAGTTAAAGGGAATTCAAACACATTAACTTTTTCAATACCTCACCATGTTGGTTAAATTTAAACAATTCAAGAACTGAGCATCAAACCTCTATAATTTTTATATAAAGATACTAAAAGTTCCGTGCCATGCAGCCAACTGAATCTTTTTTTCCATGTCCTACGTCGGCTTGATTAACAGAGAAGAGATGCTGGGAAAAGACAACTTCAAGTACAACTTTTTATCTTTGAAGTCCTTTGCAGACTGTGAGTAAAAAACAGAGGCTGGAGCAACTGGTTTGAAGTGTAGAAAGAGGAGAAAACAAAACAAGTGTCATTTTGAACCTTGTAACTTTTGAGTAAATATGAATTCTGAATCTGAAGGATGTCTACATTAATCTTAAGGACTAAGGAAGTTTGAACATTTTGACAAATGGGAGGATGCCAATTAATATAGGTAGTTCACTGGAATGATTCAGAATATATATGATTTAGAGAATAAATATGTATGTACTATAAGCATAGACACACACTGCTACCCATGTATACACACACACAAAATGAAAACATGTATAATTTCTAATGTTTCCTAGATTTAAAAAAATGTGACTTACATTAAATTTCCCTGAGTTTTTCATTTTTATCATTGAAATGATTGGGAATGATTGGTTATTCTCATAAAAATCAACACCGTATTGACTCCATCACTAAGACCTTTACCAAAAAAAGGAAGACAAAATGTGGCTCATTATCTTGGATGATCAATTGGACCAGATTTCAGTTTGTGTTTTCACCTCTATGCATTATGAGCAATGAAGTCTTTACTACTTCGGATCCTTTTTTCCAAATGAATTAATGAATTAAATTTATCCTTTCACCAGCTGCTAGGCAGCAGATGGAACCATTTCTGAAGCCTTGTTGAATTCAATCCATAAAACTCATTTCCTAGGATTAGCAGTCCAAAGTTTCTTTTAATGTTTATATACCGCTTGGGATTTTGAATTGCATGATGTTAAACTTTCAATTTAACTATTCCTTTTGCATTTCATATCAAACAATTATGATCTTTTAGATTTCTATAGCAGACATGGCAGGTCACATAAGGACAGGAATTAATTTCAAGAACAGCAAAGTCATACAAGTTACATTTTTTGATGTTTGTTCGCATGGTCCTACTACCATGGAAACTATTTGCGCTGTGCTTCTCTGTTAATGTAAACCTAAATAATTATATAGCTAATAGCTTATGATTTTTGTTTACTTACTCATAAATACTTTAAAGCTGAAACTGAAAGATTTATTACACTATGGAAGCTTAAAGTTTTGCAATTGAATTGTGAGAGTAAAGTTGTTACATTATCTGCAAATAATTACTATTATACCCAGTTAATTTACCTAATAAGAATTTAATCCTGACCTTTAAAATGGTAATAAGGCCAATTATACAGAGTATATAGATATACATTTTATAACATCTAACTTTTTAAAGAGCATGCTACCATGGACAGCTCCAAGCATTTCCACTCTTCATTTGCACTTAAAATATCTAAGTTAAGAAGAACCAAGAAACTTTAAAACTTACTGGTTGATGTTATAGCAGAATAGCAATGGCCACTCTTAAAAAAAAAAAAAAAGACTCCTTTAACCATAACTAAATTAGAATCTCCATGAAAGTTCCAATGTACTTTAAAAGGTTTTAAATACAACTACCTTATACTCTCCAAGGTACAGTATATCCAAATTTAAAATATAAAAAAGCTTTTAAGCTTAAAATGATGCAGCTTCTATAACATAAATACAACTAAAAAGAGTGAATCACTCTTATGTGCAACAGTGATTTCCGCTAATTTGGCACAAGAAATCTATATTAATCTAATATTGGAGTAAGCCAAGAAGGCCACAATAATCACCAGTGAGTAATTGAATATTTAGAATAAGGAGAAAAGAGATCACGGGTAATCTTAGGTTACACGCATAAAAGTAGGATAATATGCAGATGATATTTGCAAGGGGAAAAGTTAGGGAAAGTCTAATTTCAGTTTTATTTTAGACTATGAATTTGATGGTTTTCTGGTCCTTATTTACTTTTTTCCCTAACATAAAGATAGTGTACACAACTATGCTTAAGATTTGTTCATCAATTCTTTTCTCTTGAGTTTTGCAGTGCTAGTTATTACATAAGGTAAGAGTTGGTATAACTTTTCTGACAATAAGCCACTTTCATTAAAAAAATATTGGAGAAGTTATTTTACACACTTTGCCTATTAGCTGCTTTGTTCTTTGAAATTGAAAGAGAAAAAGCTCACTATACCCCTTTAGGAGACATCTATTATTTCCACATGTATCAAAGCATGTTTAATAAATGCCTTGTTAGGATGAAAGGAACATGAGGCAAAAGACTGTTTATCAAGGTATTTGAAATTTTCTCTCTCTTTTAATAAGATTTCATTGAACTCATCCTTCAGCAAAATTTTGTTCAAGGTTCATATTAAGTCTGTCTCCTTTTTCAGCCTTTTCTAATATCACTCTTTAACTTTCTAAAGAGTCTCTTGATATCTGCATTTATAAAAAAATGAACCATCTCATTTTTTAAGAAGGCTGCTCTGATTCAATTCTCTAAATATTTAAAGACAAGATTATAAAGACCATACTTAACATTTTAACTATCTCTTTGACTTCAGACAAACTCTTTCCTTTATGTGTAAACATGACTGGAATTTCTGACTTTCCAAAAAAATATGGAACATCTTTGATATTGGTAATTTGTTAATAAAAATAATCTATATTATTGTGCTGACAACCCATTTACCAGCCCTCCCCCACCTGCCCCCGCTTCCCCAGAAGAGATTTCCTCCATTCTAGTGAGATGTCAGATTTGCAATCTCAAGGACAGTTTTTGTGACCTCAGAAATTATTTCACTTAACTTTGCTTCAGAGAGAAAGAAATGTACCAAGTATCATTTCATATCAAATATTCTGTTGCAAATTTGCACATTTCAAAATGTATATTAACAAAGACAATACTGATGCAGTATAAATGCAATTGCACCAAGATATTTTATTCTGAAATCCTTCTCCATGAAGATCCAAAAATCTCTTTTTTTTTGCACAAATTTAAAAAAGAGAGACAGAAAGGGCATTTAAAATGTTGACCAAGTATCTACCACAGCAGAAACCAGAAACCAAAGTTCCAAACAAACATCAGAAAAACCATCTACATACTTCCAAACTTCAACCTTTAGTGGTATCATTCTTCCCCCAGGAACAAAACTCAACATGACGACTTAAAACACAGAAACTTACTAAAATGCTGAGTGACTTAAACCTCCATGCTAGCAGTAACGCAGTTCCAAAGTTTTCAACTTACTTTTTGTTCGCTTCCAAAACTTATATTTCTCTCCTCCCTTGTGTGCTGAACAGAAACACTAAAGCTGTTTCTTTGGAAGGTAGTTCCCATGATATGACATCCAGTGCCTTTGACTGCCGAGAGATAAGCACCTGCCTTGTGTCCCCTCTTTACGTCACACCTCCCTATTCAGACCTTCTCAATATGACTCACATTTGCACATCAACAGCCTCATGCGCATACACAGATTTTTTTCGGCTCTGGGCCCAAAACTTTCACTTTAATTTTCATCACATGATTGCCGTGGCATATGTCCTTCCAAACCTCCCATATATCAGTCATCATGCAAATGAGATGGAGTATCACTCCTCGGCAGCAGATGGCCAGGGATGATAACAATGGCTCAACAGAGGAGATTCAATGTCCCTGACTTTATCGCCACGGCAACAACAACCTAAAATATATGTAATGGAAGTGGTGCTTATTAATTTTGCAGGCTCGAGTGTTCTGATTTTGTGAGTGAATGGGCTGAGTTGAAAAGGGGGCTGTGTCCTCCTGCCTCCAGAAGACTATCTATAAAAGCCAGGGACCTGGAAATTATTTTCAGTGACTAAGAAGGCAACAGCCTAGCAATTATTTGAGTAATTAGGTGTAATTCCTCCCTGTAGGCCTTGTACCCTCCTGTGCTTGCTTCACAGAAGCTCACGAATTAGACAGGCACAGATACTGAAAAGAAAAGTGCCTCAAGATACAGGGGAGAGCGTGCGGGAGCCCTGTCACTTGGCCTCCACCAGGCTTGGTAAACACAAGCCCCAAGCTATAAGTAAATAGAGGCCCCACTTCACAAACACAGACCAATTAAAATGACAAAGGCAACCACACTTCTGGGTGGAGCTTAGGGGAGCTGGATGCTGCCAGGAATGAATGGTCTTGGGTTCCCAGCCTGGTGCCCCCCACCCTTGCATTTCCACCCCTGCCTCTCACACCAGGGTTTCGATCCCTCAGCAGGTCGTGTCCAGCTCTTCAGGGAATTTTTTCATGTGCCTGCTTTCATCCGGACTCCTAGCAGATCCTCAGTCTGCTTCTCACTCCTAACCATATCAAAGAAATGAAATCCTGGGAAAAAAAAACAATAGATCCTTCAAACTGTGCCGCAAGCCCTTTTACCTCGGAAAAGGACGACCCCCAGACTGCCAAGATGAGTGGGAGTTTTTGGGAAACGGACAAAAAATCGGCAGGGACAATCTTGCCTCCAGCTACTTACCTGGAGGCTATTTTTAAAACACCTTTAGTTATATTTTTCAACAAACTAGTAACAGAATGAAGATCTTGTTCCTCATTTGTTTGTAGGGTTGAACCACATGGCAACATCTTAAAGTCTGAGATGATTTATTTTTCAAAGAATAAGCCACCATGGCAGTAGCATCGTAGCGCAAGCTAGAATCTGTGTCCATAATAGAAAAAAAAGGCATTGATTGATAAGAGTTTATTGTCGTAAAAGGGACAACTGTATAAATTTTTTTAAGAATTAAAAAATTACCCATCCTTTCAACACTGAACAAACTTTACAGCCACTGCACCAGGCTCTCTGAACAGAGGAGGGTATGATATGAGATGAAGGACCCCAGTCTTCTCCTCTAGCAGGGCCTCAAGGAATGGCTGGAGACCCTTTGCCCCACCATTCTATGTCTCGGTTTTCTGAGAAGGACCAGAATCCCACCCTCTTCCCTGTCTGCAGACTTTCTTCTAGCCAAATGCCCTCCAAGGACCTGGAGGCCGGGCCCAGGATAGAACCCATCCAGCCTCTAAGTCTCTGTTCACCAAAACAAGCAGCCCACTCTTGCTTGGGCAGGGACAATATTAAACACTTTCCGACCTGACTTTTTGCTTCCCTTGTGGCTCAGCTGATAAACAATCCGCCTGCAATGTGGGAGACCTGGGTTTGATCCCCTATAGAAGGGAAAGCCTGCCCACTCCAGTATTCTGGCCTGGAGAATTCCATGGACTGCATATTCCATGGGTCGCAAAGAGTCAGGCACAACTGAACGACTTTCACTTCACTTCACAGTTCTGTTTCCTATGAGGGGAGGGATGGTTTACACTTAGACTCACTGTCCTTCCTAGCATGTGATCTATCAACTTATTCACATTTTGCAACAGTTTGGCATGTAAGTAATCTAAGTGCCTAGTGCAAAATTTCATTGTGATATTTAAAGCCCTCCAATAAAGGGCTTCCCAGGTGGCTCAGCAGTAAAGAATCTGCCTGCAGTGCAGGAGCCTCAGGAGACGCAGGTTTGTTCCCTGGGTGGGGAAGATGCCCTGGAGGAGGGCATGGTAACCCACTCCAGTATTCTTGCCTGGAGAATCCCACATGCCATGGACAGAGGAGCCTGGTGGGCTCAGTCCTTAGGTTCTCAAAGAGTCAGACATGACTGAAGTGACTGAGCACTCTCATACACACACACACTCCAATAGAACTCATAATGGTTTCATGTTATCAATACATTTCAGAAGATACCTTATAAAATTAAAGCTAATACTCCAATGCAAATTAGGAGCCAAGGATATGCAATCTGAGAATACCCAACTTGGGAATGGACAGTACTTTGACTCTGCCTTGTGAAATGAGTCCCTTTCCTGACCTCTGAGCCATTCCACTTGTGAACCCACACAAGATGCAAATGTTTCCAGGGTAGACATGGATTTCTAGCTGGTAGATCAGACACTTGATTAATTTCAGTGACTTGGCTGATATTATTGACAACAAAATAAACAATCACCTACTATTGACAAATTATAAAAGAACAGCTTTACTGAAATATAAAGGACACACCAAATTAGCCACCTGTTTAAATTATGCAATTTAATGTTCAGTGTGTTCATAGTCATGCAACCATTACCACAATTTCTGAACATCTTTATCACCCTCCAAAGAAATGCCATAACCACTAATAGTCAGTCTCCATCCACCTCCTATAGCCCCCCGCAGCTGACTCCCTTCTTCAGGCCCATATAACTCCTAATCTACTTCCTGTCACTATGAATTTGCCTATTTTGAACATTTCATAAGTGTACAATATCTTGTCCTTTGTTACCGGCTTCTTTCACTTGGTATATATTCAAGATTTATCCATGTTGTGGCATGTGTGAGGACATTATTTTGTACTACTGAATGATATTTCACTGTTCGGATATATTTTTGGCTGCACTGCGTGACATGCAGGGTCTTAGTTCTCTGACCTGGGGTGGAACCTGTGCCCCTGCACTGGAAGGGCTATGTCTTAACCACTGGACCACCAAAGAAGCCCCTGGAGACACACCCTATTTTACTTATCCCTTCACCAGCCACTGGACATCTATGAATAGTGCTGCTGTAAATGTTCATACACAAGTTTTTGCGTGTAGGGTATGCTTTCCTTTCTCATGGGTGTATTCCGCAGAGTGGAATTAACTAGGTCACTTGGTAACCCTAACTTCTGAATTGTTCTCCAAAGCAGCTGCACCATTTCACATTTCCACTGGCAGTACATGATAGTTCTAATTTCCCCACATCTTCACCAGCACTTTTTATTATTTTTTATCATGGCCATTCTGGGTCAGGTGGGTGTTACTAATGGTTTTGATTTATGTTTCTTTAATGACTAAGGCTATTCAGAATCTTTTCATGTGCTTAATTGGTTATTTGATATCATTTATTGGAGAACAGATCTGTTGCCCATTTTTACACTGGGTTTGTATTTTTATTATTGAGTTGTAGGAATTCTTTATGTGTGTATCATAGATATAACTCCCTTATCAGATATATAATTTGCAAAATTTTGCTTTGAGGTCATAACTAAGAAACTATTGCCAAATTCAAGGTCACAAAGATTACATCTATGTTTTTCTCCTGAGAGTTTTCTAGTTTGAGCCCTGACATGTACGGTTTTTATTCACTTTGAGTTAACTTTTGTACTTAGCATAAAGTAAGGGTCCAACCGCATTCCTTTGCATGTGAATATCCAGCTGTCCAAGTAACTTTGTGGAAAAGAATATGCTTTCCCCATTGCATTGTCTTGGCATCCTTGTTGAAATCAATGTATGATGGAGGTAGGGATTTTGTTCCAGACTCTCCCTTAACTCTATTGATCTCTGGGTCTGTCTTCATGTCCATGCCACACTACATTGATCACTGTAGCTTTGGAGCAAGGTTTGAAATTGGGATTTGTGAGCCCCCAAACTTGGTTCTTATCCAAGACTATTTTAGCTATTATGGATTCCTTGAATTTCCATATGAAACTTAGGATCAATTTGTCAATTCCTGCAGAGAAGCCGGCTGGGGGTTTTGATGTGCTTGATCTGCAGATCACCCTGCTTAGTACTGCCATCTTGTTCGTTCACTCAGTCATGTCCGACTCTTTGTGACCCCATGGACTGCAGCACCCCAGACTTCCCTGTCCTCCACTAACGCCCAGAGTTTGCTCAAACTCATGTCCATTGAGTCAGTGATGCCACCACGAACATGCCTTTTCATTTATTTAGGGCTTGATTCATTTCTTTCAATAATGTTTTATGGTGTTCAAAGTTTTACACTTCTCTTGATAAATTTATTCCTAAGGGTTTTATTCTTTTGATACTATTGTAGGTAAAGCTACTTTCTTACCTTCATGTTTTGTTTATTGCTGTGTGTACAATTGATTTTTACATATTTATGCTGTAACTTTAAACCTTATTGAACTTGCTTATTAGCTCGAATAGTCTTTTCAGTGAATTCCTCAGTGTTTTCTGTATACATATCTATACACCATATCACATCATCTGCAAATGGAAAAGTTTTACTACTTCCTTTCAAAATGGATGACTTTTATTCCATTCTTTTGCCTAATTGTCCTGACTAAGACTTCTAACTTAGGACAGAAGTGGAAAGAACAGACATCATTGTTTTGTTCTTGACCTTAGAAAGTAAAAATTCAGTCTTTTTGTACTATACATTATGTGAGTTAACTTTGGAATTTTGAAAGCTCGGTTTAAAAACATTTTAAACAGAAAAACTAACGTCTACCTGGGACAGTAAACTGCCCTACATTGGTGTAACTCCTGGGGAGACCAGAAAGAAATCCTCCAGCTCTACAGTTTTATAAGAACCTGGTGTGGAATCTGCCATGATATCTTGTGGTTGTTACTGTTGTTGACCTGTTATCGTTGATCAGTCTCTAAGTCATGCCCAGCTCTTTGTGGCCCCATGGACAGCAGCACACCAGGCTTTCCTGTCCTTCACTATCTCCCAGAGCTTACTCAAACTCATGTCCATTGACTTAGTGATGGCATCCAACCATCTCATACTCTGCCACTGTCTTCTCCTCCTGCCTTCAATCTTTCCCAGAATCAGGGTCTTTTCCAATGAATCAGCTGTTCACATCAGGTGGCCAAGGTTTTTGGAGCTTCAGCTTCAGTCTTTTCAATGAATAGTCAGAGCTGATTTATTTTAGGATTGACTGGTTTGATATCCTTACTGTCCAAGGGACTCTCAGCCTTCGTCAAAACCACAGTTTGAAAGTGTCAATTCTTTGGCACTCAGCTTTCTATGGTCCAACTCTCACATCCATACATGACTACTGGAAAAACCACAGCTTTGACTATACAGACCTTTGTCAGCAAAGTGATGTCTCTGCTTTTTAATACATTGTCTAGGTTTGTCATAGCTTTTCTTTCAAGGAGCAAGCATCTTTTCATTTCAAGGCTACAGTCATCATCCATAGTAATTCTGAAGCCTGAGAATATCAAGTCTGTCACTATTTCCATTTTTTCCCCATCTATTTGCCATGAAGTAATGGGACTGCATTCCATGATCTTAGAAATAGATACCACTGTAAAGGCTTTCTAATATTCCACATTCTGAACTTCTACAAAGTTGTTATCATTCAGGAAAATGAACATTGTTCATGCAAAATTGACGGTGTCAATAAGGAATTTTAAGATTTTTCTTTTTCCAGGTGATGCTCTTCATTTAGGAAGCAGATGAACACTAAGATGCAGCTTAAAATATAGTGAGAAGTAAAAACTTTTCTGAGAATCATGGTACATGTACATCCACTTCTGCATCTGTAGGGGCATCTTTACCTGTTTCTACGCCCACACCTGTATCTGTATCTGTTCTTATCTATTATGTTCACATCTATATATTTGCAATATGGCCTTGACGTCAGATACATATAGTGTTGCTTCATAACTGAGCAGCTGAACTGCATTTGGTCCATGGTGGGTAGGCAGCTCACTCAGCCTTGTGATGGCAGCATCACTTAGCTGCATGAAATCTGTGCTAAGATCCCTGTACCTGTTTCATTCGTGGTGACATGGTGGCCTTGGATCCTGGAGTCAGGGATCTGAGCAGAGTCGCCATGGTGATGGCTCGTCCGCATTTCCCTTCCACACTCTGCTGGTTCTGGATCACATCCCTGTGGATGGAGGTCCAGCTCTATGCACATATGGGGCACACGCAAATCATTCTAGGTGTGTGGGCTGTTGTATTTCTCTGCACAACTGCTCCACACACACACACACACACACACACACACACACACACACACACACACACACACACACACAGGAGTTACTCCACTTGGATAGATTTGGGCTTACATGAATGTCTTAGCTCAGGCTACTACAACCAAATACCACAGATCAGGCAGGTTTAACAGCTGACATTGACTTCCCACAGTCCTGAAAGTCCAAGACCAAGGTGATTCCATTCCCAGGAAGAACACTCTTCCTGGCTTGCAGATGGCCATTTCTCACTGTCCTCGCAGGGTGGAAAAAGTGAGCTCTGGCCTCTTACTCTCTTTGTAAGGGCACTAATCCCCCATGGGCACCCCATCCTCATGACCTCACCTGAATTTAATCACCTCCTAACGGTGGAACTTGTAAATACCATCATATTGGGGGTCAAGCTTTCAACATATTGCTGTAGGAAAGACAGAAATATTTGTCCATGACCAGCTTGCTCCCTCTTCCCAGAAAGGCAGACCAAGCCTATTGCAGTTCCACTTGGAAAGAGCCCTGCATCTTCTGACTTCCTGGTTTCCATTTCCCTGAGATTGATGGAGCGGACCATGAGGTCCCCAACCAAAGGCCTCTCTGTGGTTTCTACAGTTCATTTTGTGAAGGTGTTTGAAATAAGTGTCTCATGACTGAATAGCTAGCATTTAAAGCAACAGAAATAAAAGACAGAGAAGAGGAAGGATGGCTTCAGAATGAGAAGACAGAGAAAACAGCAAGCCTGCTGGCCACACTCTGAATGTCCTGAGTGGCAGGGGAGGCTGGCGCAGCACTCTGGGTACCCAGCTCCTGCCACTGACGTTTAAATAAATGAGAAGATGAAACAA
The DNA here is from genome assembly GCA_917880005.1 of Nanger dama. Classification (NCBI taxonomy): domain Eukaryota; kingdom Metazoa; phylum Chordata; class Mammalia; order Artiodactyla; family Bovidae; genus Nanger; species Nanger dama. The sequence goes on from CAKJTW010000075.1 coordinate 6,232,750, forward strand.
GCACATCTAAATAAATTAGTGGCAAAGACTAAAAATGTTGAACGAGTTTCCAGAGACTGCACAATACTTTCTGACCCTTGGCTGAACAGATAATACAATCAGAAATTGCTCAGGACTCCATCCTAAAAACCCAGGCAAGAATGATACATGATGTGACTTGGGGTATCTCGATTCAGGGGTCCTCCTGCAGCCCAGCACTCCCCAGGTGGCCAGCACAGCTCCAGGTCCTCAGTAGCCTGTAAACACCATGCCACTGGTCTAGGGCTCAGGGCTCTTGTCCCTCTTGTTGTCTGTTCCATAATGGGTTAAATCCCAAACATCAGCTTTCTTCATCTGAGAGGGATGTTCAGCTGTTAGAGTTCCAGTCCCATGGAGTCACTGGGCGGTCCCCTTGCTGACTAGTCTCCAGGCTCTGTACAACAACCCCACCCATATATCATACAGGAATCCAGACTCCAAATCCCCTGCCATCCCTGTAGGTATAGCTCTTTACAAACCCCCATGAGGATCCCTTTCCCACCCTACTTCCAGTGCTTGCCCAAACTCCCGTCATCCATCGTCTGAACTCTTAATATATCCTGGTACCCATGCTCATCCACGGTCCCAGGAAAGTGCTTCTTTCCAGGACATCCTTGCCCCACCTCCAGTATCATTTTCCTAGAAGGCCAATCTAGTTATGTCCATTCTATGGCTTTCCTTTTTTTTCCTGGACAACTACCAGGCTAAGCCTCCTCTCCCTCCTTTGAGGTTAGCTGTGTCCACATGCGGAGGTGGCACGTGTCAGTCACTTCCAGTCCAGCCCACAGAGCCTCTCCAGTTGCCTGCAAGCTTCATCCTTTCCTGACAAATGCAGAGATGACCTTGAACATCATGCAATGAAGATGGCAGATCCCCAGTCAGTCTGAGTCCTGAATGACTGCATGGACCAAAACCCCCAACACCTCTTAAAAAACAAGAGCTTTTGAGCCTATTTACATGATCAAAATTAAACTATTCTGTATTTGTGCTACTGTACATTTTTGTGTGGATCTCTTAGGCAGCTAGAGTTAACCTAATAAAGATATCCTCTGCTTAGAAACTTCTTTGATCTGCAGCACTAAGTCCAGCTGTCTCAGTACTATTAGGGTTTCTCAGTTTAACCCCACTTTGCCTCTTCAGCTATTTTAAGTGTTTCTCTTTACACAGAGACTCCACAGGTAGCTCCTCACCATTTGCTGGAAATGTCATGCTCATTCCTCCCAGGGATAACTTAATTTAATCTCCAGCATCATTTGTAAGAAACAATGGTAATCACATTACAGTAATACAAAAGTATCAAACTTGTAATGTAAATGTATACATTTATCAAATCAACATGTTGTATACTTTAAATTCATATAATGTTATATGCCAGATATGGGCTTCCCAGGTGGTTCACTTCAGTTCAGTTCAGTCGTTCAGTCATGTCTGACTCTTTGTGATCCCATGAATTGCAGCACACCAGGCCTCCCTGTCCATCACCAACTCCTGGAGTTCACTCAGACTCACGTCCATCGAGTCAGTGATGCCATCCAGCCATCTCATCCTCTGTTGTCCCCTTCTCCTCCTGCCCCCAATCCCTCCCAGCATCAGAGTCTTTTCCAATGAGTCAACTCTTTGCATGAGGTGGCCAAAGTACTGGAGTTTCAGCTTCAGCATCATTCCTTCCAAAGAAATCCCAGGGCTGATCTCCCTCAGAATGGACTGGTTGGATCTCCTTGCAGTCCAAGGGACTCTCAAGAGTCTTCTCCAACACCACAGTTCAAAAGCATCAATTCTTCAGTGCTCAGCTTTCTTCACAGTCCAACTCTCACATCCATACATGACCACAGGAAAACCATAGCCTCGACTAGATGGACCTTAGTCAGCAAAGTAATGTCTCTGCTTTTGAATATGCTATCTAGGTTGGTCAGTGGTAAAGAATCTGCCTGCCAAATAGGAGACATGGGTTAGATCCCTAGGAAGGGAAGATCCTCTGGAGAAGGAAATGGCAACTCACTCCAGTATTCTTGCCTGGGAAATCCCATGGACAGAGGAGCCTGGCGGGCTACAGTGCATGGGGCTGCAAAGAGTTGGGCACGGCAGAGCACAGCACCATGTACCGTATGTCAAATATATTTTAGTTTCAACAAAGAGGCACTAAAAGTGATTCCACTTCCTGGAAGACTCCTCTCAAAAGCGACCAAACTTTTCTCACTGCTGTCCTCAGAGTAAGACACTGCTTGTGGTTTTTTTCCAGAAATCCAAATATCTGGAGCAAAACTGAGGTCTTGGTGCCTCTCGGAAGGGTTTCCTCCACTTTTGTCGTCACTCTTCACTGTGCAGGCTAAGTCACTTCAGTCCTGTCTGAGCCTTTGTGACCTGGACTACAGCCCTCCAGTCTCCTATGTCCCTTGTATTCTCCAGGCAAGAACAATGCAGTGGGTTGCCATGCCCTTCTCCAGGAGATCTTCCCGACCCAGGGATCGAACTCGTGTCCCTTGCGTCTCCTGCACTGGCAGGCGGGGTCTTTGCCACCAGTGCCACCTGGGGAGTCTGAGGCTTCACTGTGGTGTGAGGAACTAATGGTTTAGGCAGTTAGTGTGGTTTCTGTTTTCTGCACACATCCCCACTGGGGAAACAACAGGGGATGAGAGCACTGTGATTTGGGTGACTGGATTCTTCCATCTCTTATGGGAAAGAAGTGTCATTTCTGTCTCTTCTCCTCCATATACATCAGCTCCCAGGCAGACCTATAGATGGCTCTGAAATACTTTAATCTTTGCAGAGAAAAAAGCTAAATAAATAATCCCAGAGTGTTAAGATAGACCTGTAAACCACTGATGTTAGAAGACATTGCAGTTAATTCTACAAGCATGGAGGTTATACTGAGATGTTGTTACTGTCATTGTTTAGTCGCTAAGTCATGTCTGACTCTTTTGCGATCTCATAGACTGTAGCCTGCCAGGCTCCTCTGTCCATGGGATTTCCCAGGCAAGAATACTGGAGTGGGTTGCCATTCCCTTCTCCGGGGAATTTTTCTGACCCAGGGATCACACCCCCATCTCTTATGTCTCCTGTATTGCAGGCAGATTCTTTACCACTCTGCCACCAGGGAAGCCGTAGAGTGAGACAGCTGTTTTTAAACTTTATGGATGCAAATACTTGACGAGTACTTGTCAAGTCTCTGCACTCACGCCCAGTGGAGGATGAGACCAGAAGTTCCCATCTGATCCTGTTATTTAGAAGTTAAGGAGTGCTGGGGTTGGGAAGACAGAGGCTCCATGAAGTCAGGTTTTCCAGCCCTGCTAGGGTGCCTGGGTGCAGGCACAGAGCTGAAGAGGATTCTGTAGGTTGGTGAGTGTGGGGGGGGCAGAGGGGTGTGCAGGTGGGGCAAAGGAGGGCCACCACAGTGTGTAAGGATGGACTGTGGCACCTGCACTTGCACAAGAGAGAAAACAATAAGGAGACAGGGTGCTCACAATACCCGCTCTGCCAGGTGGTAGCTACCGGTGATGACAAGGTCATGAGTGTCTCGTGGGAATGAACCCTGAGGGGGCTAGAGGGAAAGATCACTGAAGGCGGGGAGGTCAAGGACTCATGGGGCCAGTACAGAGATGGTGACTGTGTCACCAAGAGCAGCCTGAGGAGTGAGGTGAAGAGGAAGCAGCAAGTGGGGCTGGAACCCCTGTGGACATGCAGGGACCACAACAAGGGGCAGTAAGAATCATGTCAACTTCACAAAAACTGGAATTTTCAAAATTGGAAGGAGAAATTAGTGGGAATTAGCCATGGGGGCAAGGCTACTAAGTCTCCCTCAAACTCAGAGGTGAGTGGGAAACCCCATAGCCTCCCCAGAAGGATTCAAGGAAGATGATGGACCAGAAGGTCCTTGTCCTCCAGGGCTTCTTGGTCTAGTGGGAAGATACAAAGCATCGACTCATCAAATACACAGCAGAATGGTTACCACGCAGCTCATATTTAAGACAAGTGTCTACGTGCTCTGTGCTCCTACAGATTGTAAGCCCCTCCACCTGGAATACAGGAAGTGCAAGCTGTCAACCTCTGTGGCAAAGAGCAGACATGTCCTCTGCTGCTGCCCCAAGTGGATCTCAGATGCATCCTCCCTGGGATTCCCTCAACTGCCGTCTCACTCCTACCTTTCATCTCGACATCCAATTCATCTTGGCATTGACATTTGACATCAGAGTAAGATGAAGAAGAAGCAGATATGAAAATATTCAAAACGAGCCTAGCGCACCCCAATGTAGAAATTTATGGTTGCTTCTTCACCTCATTTGCAAGTTCCCTTTGGACAGAAAAGAGTGAGCTAATGATCCTTCACTCTGTATTCAATGATTATGACAAAATTCAAATATTGGGGAAGAGAAGAGAGCATGTGGGTCCCCTGTGAACGTGTCTGTCCATGAAGAATGTATCCCAGCCCTCTTCATTTCGAAACATCAAGCGTCAATCAGGATAGAAACCACAATTGGGATAGCATCCCTCCTGAGACTCCTGAGTCAACCTTTTACTGTCTCACCTACTCCACAAAGTACTGACTAAGATAGAGACCAGTTCCTTCCTTGAAAAAAAGTGAAAGTATAGTCGCTCAGTCATATCTAACTCTTTGCAACCCCGTGGACTATACAGTCCATGGAATTCTTCAGGCTAGAATACTGGAGTGGGTTGCCATTCCCTTCTCCAAGGGATCTTCCCAACCCAAGGATCGAACCCAGGTCTCTTGCATTGCAGGTGGATTCTTCACCAGCTGAGCCATAAGGGGAAGCCCAAGAATACTGGAGTGGGTAGCCTATCCCTTCTCCAGCAGATCTTCCTGACCCAAGAATCAAACTAGGGTCTCCTGCATTGCAAGTGGATTCTTTACCACCTGAGCTACCAGGGAAACCTTCCATGGGGTTGCAAAGAGTCGGACATGACTGAACAATTTCCTTCCTTGGCTGGCCTCCAAATCTGGAGCAGACTAAGGACGTGCATGAGGCTAGAGGCACCTCTTAGCATCTCCCCCACATCTCCAGATCACTGGGTAGCCAGGCTGAAGCACAGAAGACTGCCAGTCTATTTTGTTATTGTTTAGTTGCTAACTCATGTCCAACTCTTTGAGATCCCATGGATTGCAGCACACCAGGCTTCCCTGTCCTTCACTATCTCCTGGAGTTTGCTCAAACTCATGTCCACTGAGTCGGTGATGCCATCCAACCATCTCATCCTCCGTTGCCCTCTTCTCCTCTTGCTCTCAATCTTTCCTAGCATTAGAGTGTTTTTCTAATCAGTCAGCTCTTTTCAACAGGTGGCTAAAATATTGGAGCTTCAGCTTCAGCATCAGTCCTTCCAATGAATACTCAGGGTTGATTTCCTCTAGGATTAACTCGTTTGATCTCATTGCTGTTCAAGGGACTCCAAGAGTCTTCTCCATCACCACATTTGGAAGGCATCAATTCTTTGGACTCAGCCTTCTTTATAGTCCAACTCTCATATCCATACATGGCTACTAGAAAAATCATAGCTTTGACTATACAGACCTTTACTGGGCAAATTGATGTCTCTACTTTTTAATACACTGTCTAGGTTTGTCGCAGATTTTTTTCAAAGGAGCAAGCGTGATCTATTTACTTACTTGCTAGTGTGATGTGTGATGCTCATTACAGAAGGCACTTAAAGCAGCATATAAGAACTCACAAAAGGCAAGACTGTCATAATAAATCTAAAGGAGGAGTAAAGGAAGGAGAAGCCAAGCTGCGGAATATAGAAGGAGACAGGGAGATGGCTGAAGGAAGCAGAACAGAAAGCCCTGTGCCCTCGCTGTGCATGTGGCAGGGACCCTGGGCCGCAGTGCATGGTCCACAGTACTGAAACCTCACAACAGACCCCTGCCCTGAGAAGCGCAGCCACCACCAGTGCCGAGGCCAGCTGGACTGGAGCTCCATCAGGAAGAACTTTCATCCCGAGATGCACACTGCACTCAGCCACATCCTCCCTGACACACACAGACTTCACGCCCTTTAGTGATATTCATCACATACCATTCCTAGGAGAGAGGATTTAGACCATGGCCGGCAGCGTTGCTCTCATGATCCTCCCTCTTGGAGCTCAGCCCTGTAACACCATCAAGGCAAACAGAGGCCCCACTTGGAAAACCCATGCCCCTAACCAGGGCTGTACACTGTCAATGCAATCCTTTAACCTCCATTTATAGGCGAACTGGGGAGTTATTCCCAGGAAACCTATAGGATGAACTACAACGCACAGGTGAACGGGTGAAATGCATTCTACAAAGCACAACTGATGATCTTCTCCAGGAAAATAGCCAAACTTAATTCCATCAAACGTCTGTTCTGTGGATAGCTGCCTTTCCCCACTGCATGACAGGAGTGTTAACTGTTTCTCCATTATAAACAATTCTATGGTGAACATCCTTGTTTGGAAGTTTTTTTTTTTCCCCATTAGAGTTTTTTTTTTTTTTTCAGAGAAGATTCTCGAAGATGAAAATGCTCCACTAAACTGTCTAGATATGTTTAAAGGATTTTATCACCTTCCAGATGATCACCTTCCTGCTCCCCTGCAGTGACACTGGTGTACTGTCACCCATCACTACTGATGCAGAACTGTCCTTGTCTGTCCTCCAATCCTGAGTCAGTAATCGACTAAACACTTCTCCTTAAGGTGCTGTTCCCTATGCTCTCATTGCTGCTGCTGCTGCTAAGTCACTTCAGTCGTGTCTGACTCTGTGCGACCCCATAGACAGAAGCCCACCAGGCTCCCCTGTCCCTGGGATTCTCCAGGCAAGAACACTGGAGTGGTTTGCCATTTCCTTCTCCAATGCATGAAAGTGAAAAGTGAAAGTGAAGTCGCTCAGTCGTGTCCGACTCTTCGCAGCCCCTTGGACTGCAGCCCACCAAGCTCCCCCATCTATGGGATTTTCTAGGCAAGAGTATTGGATTGGGGTGCCATTGCTTATCAATGGACACTCAACATCCTCACTTTATGCCTTTCTCCCCAACCCACTCATCCCCCTAAAGTCCATGGATTCGTGACATCGGAGGTTTTTCCTTTTTAATTTCACTTTTTCAAACAACACTTTATTAAATAAAGAGAAAAGAATTCTATGAGCTCAAATATAACATGTATAAAAGCAGTGGGATAACTATCCCATCAAAGAGAACTTAAAAAAAAAGGTCCTCAAAATTATAATGCAACCTTAAAGCTAGCAAATAAATAAAGATGGATAGAAATGTCACACGTAATAGCACATGGAATTCTGCTCAATGTCATGTGGCAGCCTGGATGGGAGGGGAGTTTGGGAGAGAATGGATATATGAAAATGTATGGCTGAGTCTCGTTGCTGTTTACCTGAAACCATCACAACATTGTTAACTTGCTATAAGTAGTAGTGTGTGCCTGCTCAGTCATGTCCAACTCTTATGAGACTCCATAGACTGTAGCCCACCAGGCTCCTCTGTCCATGGGATTTGCCAGGCCAGAGTACTAGAGCGGGTTGCCATTTCTTACTCTAGAGGATCTTCCCGACACAGGGATCAAACCTAGGTCTCCTGTATTGGCAGGCAGACCCTTTACCACTGTGCCACATGGGAAGATCCCAGTACAAAATAAAAAGCTTCAAAACAAAAAAGAAAAAAGAAATGTCACACATAAACATATAGACGTGACACTGACTTTTTAAACCACAGCAATAGGGACCTCCCTGGTGGTCCAGTGGCTAAGACTGTGCTCCCACTGCAGGGGGTCTGGGTTTGATCATTGGTCAGGGAACTAGATCCCACATTCTGCAACTAAAACCAGTGTAGCCCCAAAAAACAAAACTATGGCAGTGTCTATAGATGATGCAGTGAAAGCTGAACACTATGTGATACATTTTTATGGAAGGACAAGAACATCTCAAGACTTTGTTTGAAAAGGTTGTGAATTGACATGGGAGGTTGTGTAGGAAATGGATCCTACAGAAGTTATGTGAGTGAGTCTCTCTGTCATTCACAACAAGCCTTTTCCTCTCGAGCTCTCTGTCCTCTACTCATGCACTGTGACTACCTCCAACACCACTCAGCCCCCTGTGGCTATCTTTTCCCTCCTCCCAGATTTATTCCCCGCTGACTCATCCTCTCTCCTGAGAGCAGAAAGCATCTTCCACATGACCCAGCGCTTAGGACCAGCATAGAACATCCAGCCAGAGATGCCCCACAAACATGTGGAAGACACACAAATGAAGGACAACTGCTTTCCTGGCAGTGTTGCAGGTAATTTTCAAACAAACTTCTGGCCTTTAACTTCTTAAATGCTAAATTTGACTTTAGAAATATTATTGAACAAAAGAGAGAAAAGATAAAATACCTAAAGTACTTGCAAATTCAAGCAGAGAAGAGTTCACTGTATGTTTGAATATATGACCTAAAAGACTCTCTGAAGAATCTCAGTATAAGAGGAAATCCACAAAAGTTGTAAATGCCTAAAAACAGAAGAGCATTTTGAGCTTAGCACTCAGTCCCCCAGCTGTTGAAACAGCATAATAAACAGCATTTCTACAACACAGTGCAACGAGTTAAGTGAAAATATTCCATGATTCCTGGTGTCGAAGAGTTTTGGTTCAACTCTAACACTGTCTGCCTAGAGTTTTTAAGCTTAAAAAGATATAAGGTTCTGTCAACAGAAGCCCTTTATTTCTTACAACAAGAGAACGTTGCTTACAATGTGACACCAGCTGCTCAGACAAAATCGGTTCTATCAGAACTAATTTAATTTTACGTAAGTTGATCTATTTTCTTGCTTGGAGAATCCCAGGGACGGGGGAGCCTGGTGGGCTGCCATCTATGGGGTCGCACAGAGTTGGACAACGACTGAAGGGACTTAGCAGCAGCAGCAGCAGCAAGTTGATCTATCTGCATCCTGAGTCCTGGGTTAGATGACTAGATACTACTTTACAGACTGATCTTGCTTCCCGCTCCAGTGTGTGGACAATGCTTAATCAGTGTGTACATCAGAAAATACACATAATCATCAAGTACACTAATTAAGCCTAGAACTGTTGTAACACACATGCAGCGTATGGATTAACAAGGCAATTCATTAAAAATCTTAATGACAAATCCTTTATTTCTCATACATTTTATTCCACAATGCTTCAGAGGAGCTCAGCACTTCTGTAACCCACTGACATGCCTCTCTTCAGTGAATGTCTTTTGTATCATCACACATCTGGGTACCCTCTCAACACTGATGGCCTCTGTAGAGATAATCCTTCTCACCTTAAATCAGACAACTTGACATCTTTCCTTATGGCAGCTAAAGAAGGATAAATCAACCACTAGCAGAAGCATCAAAAGTAATTAAAATTAAAAGACGGAAACGTATCAAATGCAATCATCACAAAGCAGTATTCCACTTCTACACATTCACCCTGGAAATGTGATAATGGATGTTTGTGTGCTGTTCAGGTTGCCTTTAGAAGAAAATACATCAAAGAAGGTTAAAATCATATATGTATGTAGGTAAAACATTCATATCTATATACACATGTGTATATACTACATAAATGCATATGTTAAATATATTAAAATATATGTATGTGAAATATGTATGCCCTTTACCTCCAAACTTAGTTTTCAGAAACCAGCATTTCTCAAGCAAAATTTCGTTCATGAATGTAACAAAAAATAGATGGAAAAAAGAGTTGCACGATATTTCTGTGATACAACTTATTTTTCTGCCATAAAACAGATAATTTTCAATAATGTACAATAAGTAAGGGGAGGAGGTGGGAGGTGAACCCTGTTCACTTCATCTTGTTAAACACCTAACCATAAACACAGAAATGGAAAGCAGAAAACGCTGGTTTCATGGCAACACCACATTACATCCTAATGGCACATAGCTTTGATACGTAAGAAATCAATTTCCAAAAGCATCATACTAGCAAATAACAACCCAATTTTTAAACAGATGTACACTCATACTTTGAAGTCTGTAAAAAAAAACCATCCAGTTAATTTCATAGTTTAATAAGTGGTGCATTATTTTCTCTTTTCCCAACTTTTTGAATTCATAGGAGGCTATTTATTAATAAGAGAATAAAATTTTACTTAAATTTTACATATTTACTTGTCTAAATATGTCAAACAAACAGGGAAAAGTTTTTTTATCTTAAGCCAAACCATATAAAGTTTTATAACATTTAAATACTGATTTTTTTACTAAAAACATTACTTATTTCACCAGGTCAAATACCCACCAGTATTGGTAGGTTTGGTTTCTCTATGATGTTTAGTCAAAATCCTAGACACTAACTGATATAAAATTTAAATTAGAATACTTAAAAATAATTGAAGGGGTACTTCTATGTCTTTTTTTTTTTACTACAAGTAAAATCTTAAGATGCACCCAGTGAACTTGGAAATGGGGAAACTACATAGGTGAATAAAAGCTTTTTAACCTTGTGAATAGAAAATTGCACACCATCTTCTACTATCTAGATTATAATATTGTCTATTATGTCCTTTTAAAAATAAATTATAACTGAGACAGATGACTTTTGTTAAAGTTCACTTCAAGTTGAAATTCATTTGTTTCAGTTTATCAACTTGGAAGCAATTTCGTCTCAGTGCATTTGGTGTGTCGTATCATCAAGCTTTGCCAAATCCAATCCATCACAGTTGAAGGGCCAAATAGTCATAGTTTCTTCATTACTGAAACGTAAGGACAGTGCAAGCGGATGTTTATCAGTGGTAAATTATCATCCTTCTAACTAAAAAGTTGGAGGAATCATAGAAAAGGTGCCATGAATTCTAGCAACTAAGCAGACTGATCTGTAAGGTAGGCTGTTATAATATATCATTTAATATGTTTTTAGGAAGAGGGTATCAAAAACCATTTTGTGAAGGTGATAAGAGCTGTGGTCCCTATTGCTGGGCAAATCACACGCAGTTATAAACACGAGATTTTCACAGCACCAGAGCACAATGCTTCTCACCCATAGACCACAGAAGCGAGATGAAAGAAAGAGTGGAAGTTTCTAATTTGGAAGGTCAGAGCCCACCAATGAGGCAAGAAACCAACACCAGATGCTCTTCTCCAGGGAGCCATAGTTCTGGAAGAAACACACACACACGTATCTGAACAGGATGTCCTCCAAGAAGCCCAGAAAGATTTTCCCACTTCTTGCCAATAAACTCTGATTGACATCCGGGACCCTGTATTTCCCTCCTCCAGGTCCAGAGTCTGAATCTGACTCACCATCCCCCAACAACCGGCTCTATCACTGTTCCCTAGACCAAGTCCAGCCCTTCTAACTCCACAGGGACTTATCTACTTTGAAAGTCAAAAACAAAAAATTATTTGTCCAAATTATGTTCAAAGCTAAGAAATGCCTTATGTTTCAGCTGTGTTTGAGACTTCAGATTATCTGAGGATGGATGAAGGCAGAGGGCAGTTTGTGAGCAAGCCTGCTCAGGGTGGCTAACCCTTTCCTGTGTAAAGAGGGCCAGAGTCTGACACACTCAATTTTTTCCCTGCTCATCGTGAGCCCTATTTCTTAACAATGTCATGGGTCACCTTACATCCTCTCCTGCTTCAAGTCCCTGAAATCATGAAAATCATGGATATCTGTTTAATATTAAATTAAAATAATACTCAAAACAGCAGAATTTAGTATTTTCCTCCCCTGCAACATTGAAATTTCAAACCGAGGGAAGGAGTTCCCAACTCTTGATGTTCTTAGACCTCAGAAGAAATATATTCAATCTGTTTGTAACTTTGATTATATAGGCTATGCCTTGTCCCAAAGAGAATTTAAAGTAAGAATACACATGCTTCTTAAAACATGTTAAACATGTAAACTAGTGTATTTACTATCAAGGTTAATGCTACCAAATTGCAACTTTAAGAGTAGAATCCAGGACTTGCTTTGTGGTCCAGTGGGTAAGAATCTGCCCACCAGTGCAGGGGCACCGTTTCAATCCCTGGTCAGGGAAGACGCCACATGCTGTGGAGCAACTAACCCAATGAGCCACAACTACTGAGCCCACTTTTTCTTCAGCTACTGAGCCTGAGAGCCTAGAGCCTGAGTTCCACAAGAGAAGCAAGGAGACGCCCAAGCACCACCACAAAGAACAGTCCCCTCCCTACAACCAGAGACTGTAGAATCTGCCTGCAATGCAGGAGACCCGGGTTCAGTCCCTGGGTTGGGAAGATGCCCTGGAGAAAGAACTGGCTACCCACTCCAATTATCTGAAGAACCCCCTGGAGAGAGGATCCTGGTGGGCTACAGCCCATGGGGTCACAAAGAGTTGGACAAAACTGAATGATTAACACTCTCACTTTCACTACAACTAGAGAAAGCCAGCTGCAGCAACAAAGACCCAGGGCAACTAAAAATAAATACATGAATTAATTCATTTTAAAAAGATAGAATCAGAACTAATAGGTTATTAACCCCACTACTAGCAATACTTAGAAAGTGTTAACTAACAAAAGCATTTTAAGGTCATCCCTGAACTCCAGGATTCCTTTTAAAATTCCTATTAAGTTTTTCAGGCTTTGTTGCTGACATGAATATATTTCCATATGAGGAAGCGGTGATCTTTTGTGACCATTTTCATCTCATAACCCTTAACTTTCTCTGTTTCCAGGACAACCACATAGACTTGATAGCAATCCCATTATTGAAGTGAACATGACACACTGTCACCTTTTGCACAATCTTATAAAAATTCATAAAATACTATAAAATTACTTATTTTGCAAAGATACACTAGGTAGATAGCATTTCCAAGCCAGTACCAACAATACCACATCTGTCAATGATGGTGACAGCCACGAATTTTCGATTGCTTATGGATTTTGATCTAAACGTTGCCACTATCCTACTAACTGATCTCCAGCCAGAAATAAGCATAATAATTGTCCCCCGGCATCAGAAATTCTGAAAACGAGGCTTTTTCATAGAGAAGAGGCATTGTGTAGGTTTCATTTGCTGGCAATATTTAGAGTCAAATGTGTAATTAACAAAAAACTTTCCATGAAAAATAAAAATACAGAATGTTTTTAAACATAAGCAAAATGATGACAGAAAGAACGTTAATCTATGAGAAAGACAACGATTCCAGGGACATCTGCCCATCCCTAGTTCCCAGGAGCTTTGGTTTTAGTTAGTTCTGCAGAAATACAACAGAGAACCTCCGGCTGTACAACTCAGAGAGGTGACTTACTGATATCACACCCCCTCAAACCATTAGCAAAGCCTGGACCAACAAATAGAAACACCCCAAATGAAAAGATTAGTAAAAATATACCTTATCAAGGCCGCGCGTGTGTGTGTGTGTGTGTGTGTGTGTGTGTGTGTGTGTGTGTGCTCAGTTGCTCAGGCCCTCAGTCATGTCCAGCTCTTTGCAACCTTATGAACTGTAGCCCACCAGGCTCCTCTGTCCATGGGGATTCTCCAGGCAAGAATACTGGAGTGGGTTGCTATGCCCTTCTCCAGGGGATTTTCCCAATCCAGGGATCAAACCCAGGTCTCCTGCACTGGCAGGTATAATGGGAGTAAACTCCATTGCTCTGGGCCTGACTCTGAGTGAAGGTGGCAGGAAGCCACCAATCCGACATCCCTGGTGAGCACTCCCTCCTCCGACAAGGAGGAGCAGTGAGCAGAAGCAACAGGCAGTCCCTCATGTGGGTTTGGCACATGAATCCCCCCCACCAAATCCAAGTGAAGACTTGACAGCAGTCTGGTTTGCTGCCTGGGGGAAACAAACACAACTTTTCCTAAAAGAACAGCTCTTTAGTCAAATCTAACTATAATTGCACACAAGATTTCAAATTAAAGTTTAAAATATTTTTAAACATGAAAGTCTGACATGCAAAAGGATTAATGAATAAAGAAGAGGGTTAATATACAAGCAAACTAAACACTGACTTTATAAAGCAGTGATAATAACATGTAATGTGGGGAAGCTCCACTTTGAAGTCAGGAGGAGTGGGTTTGATTTAAAGAAGCCTGTAGCTATATTATCCAAGAGGATGGTAAAGGTACTGATTAATTTTAAATATATTATGTAAAACATGTATATGAACATTTCTAGGGTAACCAATAAGAGAAATAAGTATTGACTGAGGGAAAAAGTATCAGTTTAAAATAAGGCAAGAAAAAATAAACAAGAATCATATAACTTGCCATTATATGACAAAAAGTCAGTTTATCAGGAACACACACCACTTCTAATCTTGCAAGCATCTAATAACACAGCCTCAAAATATGTAAAGCAGAAATTTAGAGAACTCTAATACGAATCAACAAAGCTCTTATCATGATGTAGACTTTAATTTCCCCAGTAAGTGACTGATAACACAAAGATCAGTAAGGCTGTAGATAATTAAAAATACACAAACCTGAGCTAACAGACATATATAGAACCCAATTTAAAAAATACATAGAATATTATGAAAATGACAATATACTGGAAAATAAATACCAAAGAATTAACATCATAAAACCATGTTTTTTAAGCTTAAGGTAGAAATCAATAAGAAAGAATAACTTGAAAGAAAGACAAATATTAGAAAACTAAAATTTACAATGTGTTTAAATCACTCACTGAGTACATGGCAATTAAAAACAACATCATTACAGAAAGATAACAAAAATACAAAGTCTTAAAACCTATGGGATACGGAAAACATTATCCACTGAGGCCTTAAATGTAATAGACTTTACATGAAAAGGAAAAGCAATGAGTATACACGTATACAGCCAGTTTAAGAAGTTAGAAAAATAAACAGAATAATCATAAAGAAAAGAAAGCAACTAATAAGTAGCAGGTGTTAATGCAATAAAAATAAAGATAAAATTGAGAGGCTCAACAGAGTCTAAGCTGCCTTAAAAAGCTTCTCTAAAAGGGGAAACATCAGGTAACAATAATCAACAAGAAAAATCTTGCAAATAAACAATACTCAAAATGGGAATTACTCATAGAAGCATTAAGAATACAAATAATAGAAACAACTTTATGCCTATACATTCAAAGATTAGTTAAGCAGATTCCTCTAAAGACGTAAACATTTAGCCTGACTCAGAATTATCTAGATGTCTAATGGTCTCATAGCATTAACTAAATTAAGATGCTACATAAAATTCTCCCCTGAAAAACAAACCAACAGTTCCAGAAGGTTTAACAAATGAATTTCACCAGAGCATTAACAAACAGATGATTCCAATCATATGCAAACGCACGCAGAGAACAGAAAAAGAGGGCACACTCTCCAATTAGCTTTATGAGGTTAAGTAGAATCATGATATCAAAACCATGGGAAAAAACAGTGGGAGGAAGAAAACTCCAGAATAATCTTACGTCTGAACTTAGACACAAAATTCTAAGCAAAATATTTGTAAACTTATCTCATAAAATACCAAAAAAATAATCTGTCATGAGAAAATTGGGTTAATTTCAGTAATACAAAGTTGATTCATATTAAACATTCTAATCATACAATGGCTTAAAATAGGAAAACAAAGTCTGTGCTGATGACTGAATTATCACTGTGGGCATTTGAAGTTCAACTCCATGGGGAATGGCAACACCAGGGCGTGAGGAAGCTGGGGTATTGCTCTCCCCATCAGGTGAGGGTCCCGCCTGGCACTTCTGACAAGCTCTATGCAGGCTAAGCCCAGTCTCCCAGCCACAGGACAGCCCTCAAGCAGAGAAACTCAAGTGCTTGAGATTTGAATCTCTGGCTTGTACCCGTTGTTGCTGTTTAGTTGTTCCGTCGTGTCCGACCCTTTGCGACCCCATGGACTGCAGCACGCCAGCCTTCCCTGTCCTTCACTATCTCCCAGAGTTGGCTGAAACTCATGTCCATTGAGTCAGTGATACCATCCAACCATCTCCAGCCATCCTCTGTCACCCCCTTCTCCTCCTGCCCTCAGTCTTTCCCAGCATCAGGGATTTTTTCCAGTGAGTCAGCTCTTTGCATCAGGTGGGCAAAGTATTGGAGCTTAAGCTTCAGCATCAGTCCTTCCAATGAATATTCAGGGTTGATTTCCTTTAGGATTAACTGGTTTCTGCACTAGTTTCCCTGATAGCTCAAATGGTAAAGAATCTTCCTACAATGCAGGAGAAAGTGAAAGTGAAGTCGCTCAGTTGTGTCTGACTTTTCGCGACCCCATGGACTGTAGCCTACCAGACTCCTCCATCCATGGGATTCTCCAGGCAAGAATACTGGAGTGGGTTGCCATTTCCTTCTCCAGGGGATCTTCCCAACCCAGGGGTTGAACCCAGGTCTCCCGCATTGTGGGCAGACGCTTTAACCTCTGAGCCACCAGGGGAAGCCAGAGACCTGGGTTCAATTCCTGGGTCAGGAAGATCCCCAGAGGAGGAAAATCCTCAAAGCTGAGGAGCCCTCAGGTGGCTGGTGGGTAAGGATGTGGCTCACAAGAGCCCCGAGGAAGTGGAGTCCATGGTGCATTCAGGCTTGGAACAGTCTAAGACCTGCGATTTAAGGAATTGGCCTCCACTCCCAAGGAAGCAGAGGATTTTGAGCAGAGAGTGACATCTTATTTGATTTTTAAGAATGCATGCTCTGGCTACTGTGTCATGAACAATGTCTGAGAAAACAGGGGGTAGAAGCATGAAGACTAGATAGGAGGCTCTGATCCTGGCAACATGGAGCATCACTCAACCTGCTCATCACATGGAACAATGAGAAGTGGTCCCACTCCAGGTCTATCTGAAGCTGGAGTTGACGACTTGCTGACACATCAGACGTGGAACAGAAGAGGAGAGATCTCAGGGTAGCTCTGAGTCCTGAGTCAACAGCCTGAAGTCTGGAGCTGCTCTGTACTGAGACAGAAAAGGAGAGGGGAGCATGTGGGGAAGGGCAAGTCAAGGGACTCCTGATGACCCAGAACCCTGAGTCCCAGGGAACCAGCAACAGGGCATCAGGAACTGAGGCTGCAGATGGGGACCAAATAGGGAATTTGAAAACCCTTATGGGGATTAGAGCAAAGGAGGAATTAGACTCTTCTCCCCAAAACCAAAAAAAAAATCAAATGTCAATTTAATTATGAGTTGGTCTGTTCTCATTTGCAAGTATCTTTAGGAAACTTGGTTATTGTACCTGTGAGGTTTTGGGGTTTTTTTTGTTTTTGAATTTTTTTCTCCCATGTTCACATTAGAAGACACAATTAAAACAGTTATTGTTGTTCCGTCGCTCAGTCATGTCTGACTCTTGGTGACCCCATAGATTGCAGCACGCCAGGCTTCCTTGTCCTTCACAGTCTCCTGGAGCTTACTCATACTCATGTCCATTGAGTTGGTGATGCCATTCAATCATCTCATCCCCTGTCGTCCCCTTCTCCTGACTTCAATCTTTCCCAGCATCAGAGTCTTTTCTAATGAGTCAGCTCATCACATCAGGTGGCCGGCCGAAATATTGGAGCTTCAGCTTCAGCATCAGGTCTTCCAATGAATATTCAGGATGGATTTATTTTAGGATTGACTGGTTTGATCCCCTTGCTGTCCAAAAGACTCTCAAGAGTCCTCTCCAACACCACAGTTCATAAGCAATAATTCTTCGGTGCTCAGACATTTTTTGTGGTCCAACTCTTACATCCATGCACGACTACTGGAAAAACCATAACTTTGGCTAGACGGACCTTTATTGGAAAAGTAATGTCTCTGCTTTTACTACGCTGTCTAGGTTTGTCATAGTTCTTCTTCTAGGGAGCAAGCAGCTTTTAATTTCATGGCTACAGTCACCATCTCCAGTGGTTTTGGAGCCCAAGAAAATAAAGTCTGTCACTGTTTCCATCGTTTACCCATCTATTTGCCATGAAGTGACGGGACCAGATGCCATGATCTTAGTTTTTTGAATTGCAATAGATAATAGGTAAAAAGGAAGAACATGGTGACCAGTCACAAGGAAGACACATTGAAAAATGGAACAGCTGGTTCATTGCTGGACATGTGAGCAGGGACTGAATGACTGTCTGTGGAGATGTGTCTGAGGAAACTTCCCATGAGGAGAAAAGCTGGCTGGGATGGCCTCTAAGATCTCTTTTGATTCCATGGTGCCCGGGACTTAGTTTCCACGAGAAAGATGAGCATCTATCCTTGTGTCCATTGTTACTGTAAGGCTGGATTCTGGTGCGACCTTGTTCATCTCCCCCTTTGCACCCCTTTACTGTCAGAACTAACAGCTAGAAACATGACTCCTTAAATGTAATAAGGACAGAAAGCCTTATCCTGTGTACCGAACACGTCTTTCTAGTTTAATCTTCCATTGCACATGGCAACCCACTCCAGTATTCTTGCCTGGAGAATCCCATGGACAGAGGAGCCTGGCAGGCTACAGTTCGCGGGTTCGCAAAGAGTCAGACAGGACTGAAGTGATTTAGCATGCTGTCCACATTTCCACAACAGTCACCTTGTCTTTTCCTTCCATCCTTCTCACCTGGCTCCACCCTCTCCTGTGAGAGGGCGGGTTCAGATGCCAGTCTCTGGCCCTGACAGATCAGAAGGAGGATTGTATGGCAAACAAAATGTGTTTCCAGGCCCTTGGTAAATGTGGCTGACAATGACAGGAAACACACGAATCTTCCAACCTAAGAGAGCAGGGACAAGGTCAACTTTGAAGGCACAAGAGTGGGGGATGAGGAGCCTGGGGCCATCACCCAGCGTGACTGGCTCCCCCACTGGCGAATGTCCAATCTCTGCTGCTCTTCCCGTGGGTCCTCACCAGCCCTTTCCCTCAAGAAGTATGCTTTCCCCTTCGTATGTTCATGTACAAAATGATGCCACTTCTGGGCCTCTGTTAACCCCAACAATGTAAAGAATCATATATAACTGAATGCTCCTTAGTTTTAGTCAATTTCCAAATACACATGCTTAAAAATAGAAACATGTGAGCACTAGGCAGGGTCTGAAGCCTTCAGAATGTCAGAGTGCCCCCACCCTACCTGTCTTCTCTCTCCATCTGAGCAGTCAGCTGCCCTCACCACAGCATCCATCTTTGCACTGCCTGCCTCATCTCCTCCCCACCACAGTGTAAGCTCTGAAAGATGAGAGGTGCCCTCCCAGTGCTGAGCACCCAGTTGCTATTATTTAGTTTCTCAGTCGTGTCTGACTCTTTGAGACCCCACAGACTGTAGCCCACCAGGTTCCTCTGTCCATGGGATTTCCCAGATAAGAGTACTGGAGTTGGTTGCCATTTCCTCCTCCAGAGGCTCTTCCCCACCCAGGGATCAAACCCATGTCTCCTGCACTGGCAGGTGGATTCTTTATCCCTGAGCCACCAAGGAAGCCCTGGACACTTAGCAGGTCACACCAAACATCTGCCAAGTAAATGCAATTTTCTGGCAGACGCCATCTTCCCAGCAGGCAGGTCACACATGCTGTCTCCTTGCTCTGCACCCACGGTGGCTGGTGAGACCTGGTACCTCTTATAAGCTCACTGACTATGCTGGGATCCTGGATTACTGTTGTTAATGATTGTTGTTGTTGCTGTTGTTAGCTTTAGAAAAGCAGAATTGACTTACCACCACCTTTAGCTTAAGCTCATATCAGGAAAGTTTTAGATTGTTGGAAATTGTGAGTAGAGTAGTATTAGTCTCAATTGTGCCCGGCTTTTGCAACCCCATGGACTGTAGCCCACCAGGCTCCTCTGTCCATGGGATTCTCTAGGCAAAAATACTGGCATGGGTTGCCATTTCCTCCTCCAAGGGACCTTCCCAACTGTACATAAAGGAGACTTCATTAATGTGCATTAGAGAATACCCCAGGTTAACCTGTTATAGAAAACTGTCTTTTGAGTCTTTAAATTCTATACCAATTCTATACCTCTGGTTGGCAGATTTTGTGTTTCTTTATTTAGGTTTTAAGGTGAATGACCTGGGGCTATTTGTTTCCATCAACCTGACTGCGAATCTAAAGGCACAGTTGAAATGTCTATTTTTCTTGCCATCCTCAGAAGAGATTGCTGCAAATCTACACTATGATTCTCATTCTTTTCAGCTTACAATACAAATAGCTTATTATTTTTTGCAACCTATGTCTTATAATAAAGCAGTGCTGAAAAATTAAATAGAAGAAAGTTCAGTTGCCATATAGGCTATGAAAATGATTTGCTGGTAGTGATTTTTAAGCTTGATTCTAAATAGATTTACGAAGAATGGCAACTTGGAAGACACGGTTCAAATTCTGCTATATAAGGTACGTTAAAATTATAGGCTCACTTTCCCTAAATTTTCAAAAAGGATAGAGCTTAAACTCTTAAAGGTATATCAGTGATGAAAGCTTTCACAGTCATTTATAAAAGCAACACTTCCTAGTTTTCTCTCTCCAATGGTTCTCTAATATACTTGTAGAAGGAAGGCAATGGAAAACCAAGAATAAAGATAGCTGAGCTCTCCACAACTAGGCTTCCTGCCTACCGTCCCTGTTCAAAGAAAACAGGAGACACCGTCTTGCAACAGAGGCTTCATAGACAACTGGGCTTCGCCAGTGACAGCATTTGATGCCCTATATCTCTTGGTTCTTCTTGTTGCCAATGGTTGGTCTGATGATGGTGGTGAAATGGGAGCAATTAATCTGTAGATGAGGGAGGGCTTCCTTTAACAGGTGAAGTGTACCATCTGGCATAATTCCAAAGACTTATAGTGTTTTTAATGCGGGAATTTCTCCAAGTTCAAGTAAAGTTTCGGGTATTATGTCATAGCACCAACTGAATGATAGGTGTTGGAAGTACTTGAGTTGGTAAAATTCTGGAAAGCAGTCATTGTTCAGCATGACACTATCACTTAAGTTTAGGTGGACAAGATTGGGACATCTTTCAACTAACGTAGAGACATCTGATCTCTGCAGATTCTTTCAGTACCCGCTGAGATTCAGCTGGGTGATGGTCTCTGACACGTGTGCAACAGCCACCTGTACGTGTCTTTCAGTGAAGCTATAGCACCAAGAGAGGTTCAGCTCATCCAATCTGGAACAGCTGTTCAGCAAAGTCTTCAGGGAAGATTCAGAGAATCCAGAATACCCAGAAAGGTTTAGTCGCAGTAAATTTGTGTTCTGAGCAAGATTATTGACAACAGGATCCGAAAGCTGGAGGCCTTCCAAGGCTGAGATTCTGCAACTTGGAGCAGTGAGACAGAAGGCCGTGCAGGGCAGACACACTGATCACAGAGTTCGAAAGGTCTGGGTGCTATAGACAAAAAGGGCTGAAATGTTCAACTAACGGTTGGTTCATAAATGATTGTGGAAGGCATGAATGACAGTGGAAGGCAACCACCCCTAGGGACAAAAGCCAACCAACCACATCTGGGTAGAGGTTTCTGCCCGCAAGGTCTACACTTTGCCTGAGAAACTCATCAAACACTAGATGATACCATCTCTTACAAACACTGGAGACTTTCAGGAGTTCAGGGAGGCACAGACAGGAAAAGATTCCTAATAGCAGCTCATCTGGAAGGAAGTCCCAAGAAACACCTGGAAAGTTCTCTCGGTTTAGTTTAGGTCTGCGGACAATCACAAAGTCTTGTCATTCACTTTGCTTTTCAGCTGTTTTCGTGGGGGCTCTGTGGTTGGCTCAGATTTGAAAGCAGTTCCTGGGGGATGGTCTCACTATCCACCTCCTCCTTCTCCAGGGCTGAGACCTCCATGCCTGAAAGCATCTCAGAAGTCTTGCTAGAATCCCATCCCCATGTGAAATTGGTAGTAAGGCTGCTACTCTGGTCAGGTATCTCCTGGAGGTGTTTCCTGTGAATGGCATCTGCAGGTTTAGGAGTTTTGAATGTGGGCATCAATTGCAGAGGTGCCTGCCTCCCAGATTCCCACTTTGGTGCGCAGTCTAACTGTGAAGTTGAAAACTGCTGCTGCTGCTGCTGAGTCGCTTCAGTCGTGTCCGACTCTGTGCGACCCCATAGACGGTAGCCCACCAGGCTCCCGTCCCTGGGATTCTCCAGGCAAGAACACAGGAGTGGGTTGCCATTTCCTTCTCCAATACGTGAAAGTAAAAACTGAAAGTGAAGTCACTCAGTTGTATCTGACTCTTCACAACCCCATGGACTGCAACCTACCAGGCTCCTCCGTCCATGGGATTTTCCAGGCAAGAGTACTAGAGTGGGGTGCCATCGCTTTCTCTAAGCTGAAAACTAAAGTGATCTTAAGTACTCCTCTTCTACTTTATAACAACAAAGCGATGAAGACTTTCCCTTAACTATACTCCCAGATGGATTTAGCCACATTTAAGAGCCACAATGGCTCCCTTTTGTTCAAAATAGATCCATATGTTTTCATGTCTGGGTTTACTAATAGCCCTTGTTATATACAGCATCTCCTATCTCACCTTTCATTTTCATTAATAGGTATACTCCCCACTCTTTCACGCAATATTCATACAGAATATGTACAGAAACTTGACTATTATTTGCTGAAAATCACTAAAATAGATGTTATTAACGTCTCTCAGGAAATTTTACTTGCAAAATTTAGAAATCACTCATGCCACTTCCAGCCCTTCATGCATTAATGTGGGGGAAAAACCATTTATTTTTGCATCGGGCTGAAGAACGACGTGTTTATGTGCTTTCATAAAGTAGCGTCACCTCACTTACAGGCAAAAATGCACCGAGGTAAGATGCCTGAGTTTGGGAGCCAGACGGGTTCCACGTCAGATGATGAGAGACTGAGGCGGAGAAAGCGGTGACACTGTGAGCATGTGTGTGCCTCAATGGAAGAAATGTCTGATTAAATATATTCCTTGAGCCTGAAATATCTGCTCGGAGATGTGATGGCCACAGAAAACACCCATCTAATGCCTTAAGCAGCCTCAGGTGTGTGTCTATCTCACAGACCCTCTTACTCTGCACCCTAACATGCTATTAACATAAAATGAATAAACTCCAACAGGATGTCCTATGGGGACTCTTCTTGTCTGCATGCCCTTGCAGCCATCTCTGGGAATATGAGGAAGGCATTTAACTCCAGTGTGTGTCTACTGAGTTTAATTGTTTTTACTTTTATTCAGATTGACAACTGAGTGTTTTTAAATGATGGGGCTCATTGACAAAACCTCATTCCACAGGCAGATCAGCACAAAGCCTTGGTTCTGTAATTCTGAGACACTAAGGCTTAGAAATTAAGTTGTCAATCAACTCTGTCTCTTCCCTTCAAATAAAGGAGGAAAGACTCTGATATGGGATCTGTGTATAGTGAAGTTATTCTGGCCCCTTTCCTAGGAAAAACAGGTACACAGAACCCATCAAATTAAATATCATCCTACAACAGCCTGGACGATGTCTGTGGAAGGTAGAAGATCAGAAGAAATCCTTGAATTGCCTCTTGAACTTGACTTCTCTGTGTGTGCAGATTTATGCATCCATACAGATCCCAGGAAATGTGGTTTTGCTACATGTGTGAAGTAGCAGAAGCCTCAATCCTTGCAACATTATAGATGAAGATTTTCAGTCCTTCATCTCAGTGTAAGGGCAGAGTCAGAAGGCAGGCTTAACTTGGTTCTGCAGGCTGTTGGGTAACATAGAGGCTTGGACCAGAGCACGGACCAGAGCTGGCCATGTAGATCACCTCAAGGCAAAAACGTCAAGCAAGGGCAACATGATACACACACAGGACGTACACCACTGTGGCCAGTAACCTACAGAGCATGTACAGCATCATACCTGCTCAGTGGTAACACTACTCCCTTTACTCCATGTTCAAAGACAAAGACAGGAGCTTTTGGCCCCAATTTCCAAACATTGGGTCAGCTGCCATGGCTACATTTGTCACATTACTTTGGTTCTCATTTCCTGAGAATATGATTGTTGATGAATTCTTTACGTGGAAAAATAATTTTTCCTTTTTTATTTTTTATTTTGTCTATGAAATTTGATTAAACTAATTAGAGACTCAGTTTCCTTACTAAGTGGCAATAACATCTTCCTCATTATTAACAAGTAAGAGATTGTTTTTAAACTATAATGCATCCCACAAATGTTAGCAATCTTTTGAGTGGAACTCCAAAATCATATCAATCATTTCCTGTCCTGGAGTGGAATCCGAAGCTTTGTCTCAAAGTGGAGAGGGACTATCTCCTTTAAGATCGCATTTAAGCAGCATTGCAAGCTGACCTGGGTTTGGCCAGTGGTCCAGAGCCCAGTGTCTCTGCACGTTTGCCCATGGCCACCTCCTCACTGCACACACGTGTGTGTGACTGTGACCATCCACATGAACTTGCATGCAACATCACCAGGCGCTCCAGCCCAGCTACAGCTTCCCTGGCCTTTAGAGAAGGACCTTTCCACGTGGGAAAAGTGTGATAACTTTAAACAAATTTGCTATAAATGAAGAAGGAAGCATCACTGACCCCAAATGAAGCCAATCTGAGATCCTTCATTTGCTTCTGACCCTGAACCAGAAAGGAACTGAAAAATGGACCAGTTGGACTCCCTGAAACAAATGATGCTTGAGTGGTTTCATGCATACTAACTGCCTTTGATGTAAATGGGGCCATCCGTCAGCAGCCACTGGCACAGCAGTGACCTCCCCGACTGCTGCCAGCCCTGCACGAGGGGACCGAAGCCCATCCAGGTGCCAGGAGGCAGGCAGACTCCCTCCACCCGGGGACACTCTCTTCAGAGTGGATTCCAATGAGGACTCGAGGAGGCTGGTAGGCAGGAGTCTGGCAGGGAACTCTCTGAACGTATTATTAGGGAATTTGAAGTCTTAGCTATGTGGGCCCACTCCCTGCTCCTACAAAGAAAAAAACCTAAATATAGAACTGCCTCATGATCCAGTAATCCCACTCCTACACATTTATCTGGAGAAAATCATAATTTGAAAAGAAGCATGCACCCCTATATTCATAGCAGTACTATTTACAATAGCCAGGACATGGAATCAACCTCAGCATCCATCCACAGAGGAATGGATAAAGAATATGTGCCACAGACACACACACACACACACACACACACACACACACACACACACACACACACACACACACACACACAGGAATACTACTCAGCCATAAAAAGGACGAAGTAATACCATCTGCAGCACCATGTATGGACCCACAGATTATCACACTAAATGAAGTCAGACAGAGGAAAACAAACACCATATGATATCACTTATATGTGGAAGCCAATTAAAACAAGAGAGAAATGAACTTATTTACCAAACAGAAACAGACTCACAGATCTCAAAATCAAATTTATGGTTACCAAAGGGGAAATGTGGAGGGAAGCGATAAATTAGGAGACTGGGATTAACATGTACACATTACTATATAAAAGATAGATAATCAACAAGGATTTACTATAGAGCACAGGGAATTCTACTCAATACTCTGTAATAACCCAAATAGGAAAAGAATCTGAAGAAGTATGGATACATGCATGTGTATAATTGATTCACTTTGCTGTATACCTGAAATTAACACAGCATAATACAATAACAATTTTTAAAAAAAAGAGTAAATTAGGTGCCATCTTCATCAAACCCAAGGACAGGTGATGCCTCCCAACACCATTCTCAGAGGTAAAACTAGGGAAAGGCATCCCTGGCCTCCATCCTCCCATGCACCAGGTTGGTGCCCAACTTAACATCTGTGTCAGGACTCAGCCCTCCCATCCCTGTATCCAGCATGTGGTTCTCAACAGGGCAGGGCCTCCATGTGTGGACTCCATCCTGGACTCAAAGCTCCTGTGCAGAAGGAAGGGAAAGGCCCCCTCCCACAGATAAACAAGTTGCTGCATGCTGTTGCCCTTTGTTTCTTTTTAAAACAAATATATGCTTATAGACTTGCTATCTGTGTGATGAACTTAGCATGCAAATAAAAGGAGATGGATCGGAGTCATTTTCAGACAAGATGCACCTCGAAGGAGCCCACAAATGGCCATTCATTTCCTCACCTCTAGGCTGACAGAACACTGACATTCAAGTCAAAGGCATGTCCTAATCGTCACGCATGTAACCACTTTTTTTTTTTTTTTCACATTTGTATGCTAATCACGAGAAGCAAAAATAGACTTAGATTGGAAATCAAAGATGGGCTGTACACAGGTAATAGAGTGCTGGAGCACTTTATTTAAAGATAGAAGGCTCTCGGACCAGGCTTTATTATTGAACTAAGACTATCTATCCTTTTTGACACTTTTTAAATTAAGTTCTTCCTCTAATTTATGTTTTTGTCAGCTTTCTTCCCTTACCTGGTTTTAAACTGGCTTCCCCCCTCACCTCTCTCAAAGTAATAAACTACTCCAGAGCAGAGGGAAAAAAATTTTAATGACCCTAGAAATTCAGATTAACAAAATGGATCATTTGTACACAGCCACAGAATTATGAATCCTTCTGAAATATTGGTGAGGAAATTCTGCCTGATGCAAAATTTCATTTTCTTGCTCTCTGACATCTGACTCTCCACCCCTTTTCAAACAGAATGGTTATGGAACCATTTTATTAAGGTCAAATCCTAAAAAGTAGAGGGGTTTGGGGGATCATTTTGTGGCACAAGGAAAAAAGCTTTTTTATTTTTCTTTTGAATGAAAGGAGATAAGCTCCAACAGCATATTAATACAGCAAACAGAAAATAGCTTGAAGAAGCTGGACTTGCACCCCCATCCATCCTGCCTCCTCCCTGGATGTCAACCTGAACTCCTATCATTGTGATGTCTGCCTTCCTCCCAGGATGTCCTGCGTGCAACTGAATTCACAGAGTTCAGGGAGCTGGAGACAAACAGAACAGGGAGCAGCTGCACGACCATACATGTGGCAGTCAGATCATCCACTCTGATGCCTTGTTGGAATAAACTGGGGACGACATAATCAATCTCCCAAACTTAACACAACCCCTACCTGGAAAATGCAAGCCAGACCTAACAAATCCTTCTGCTGTTTGGCACCATTTTTATTGTAACATTGTCTCTACAGACAGAAATATATATTATATATATATATATATATATATATATATATATATATAGCAATGCTACGATTAACTGGAATTTTTAATTGCTTAGATTTGATTAAGAATCCTTAATCTAAACTTAGTTTCAAAATAGCAATGACTGGTTTGTAGCATATTCACCTCCTGCCCAAAACTAGGTGATTTCTCAACAGAATCTCCACAAACAGCTTGTTTCTGCTTTTCCCACATGATGCAAGTTGTTTCTTCTGTGGAGACCAAATCCATGCCTCCTCACAGCCTACCTAGATTCTACCACCCATCCGGCAGGTGGGGACCACAGGCCTCTGCGGGAACTTCAAATACTACCCATCTCTCACCACGTAACACTCCAGTCACTGGGGACCGAGTAGCATAGTAAACACCAAATGTGTGGCAGGGCCAGCCGGCTCTCAGCCGGCCTGTGTTCCCAACCCTGCCAGGCTGTGTGACCTCTCCTGGCCTCGGCTTCCCCACCTAGGAGCGCCTGCCTAACCAAGATGTCCTGGGCATTAGAACAAAGCCTGGTATGTAGCAGGAGCTGTTACAGTGTTACTATGTATAGGTGCTACATAAACTAAACTCAGCCCATGTGATCCATTTGTAAAGAATTAAATCACACTTTTATTGAATGACCACTAGAATTCACAGTGCAGGTGTTACAGGTAAATATCCCTTGTCTCGGGACTTCTTTGGTGGTCCAATGGCTAAGACTCCATACTCCCAGTGCAGAGGACCCAGGTTCAATTCCTGGTCAGGGGACTAGATCCCACATACTGCAGTTAAGACCTGGTACAGCCAAAAAAAAAAAAGCTATTAAAAAAATATATCCCTTGTCTTAACACAGTGCTGTTTAGTACAAGATCTAAGACAAGTGTGCAAATAAGTAATCAATAAAATAGAATGAATATTAAACTTTTTTCTAGAATAAATTCCAAAAGAAAATATCACCATTAAATGAAGTTCAAAGAAAGATGAAGCTGCAAGTCATTGAGGAAAGCTAAAAGCTAATGTAGAATGGCATTTAATATGATTTTTTGAGAATTACTAAAATTTTAATAATGAGATAATAATTTATGAGTCAGAGAGATCAATAGAACAAAACTGATAGCCACGATGAGACCTTAAATTCCTATAAGAATTTGTGTGCAATGAGGAGTGTCCCCTCCACTCTATGCATGCCCCCCACTTGTATGAACACAGTGCTGCCAGCAAACATATGGCACCCAGGCTGCAGGCTTGGGGTGTGGAGTTGGCCAGCCTGGGTGCAAACCAGGGTCACCAGTTCTCAGCTCCATCATCATAATACTTAAGGCTCCTCAGCCCCCTCTGCATCTCTAACCTAGGACACTGATAACAGTACTCTCTTCCTATCGTTGCAAGGATGAAATTAAGCTGTTAGCACTTGTTCAAAAAGCACATGATAAATGGCCCAATTATGTTTTCATTTACTACAATTATTTTTAAAATGTTTGTGTTAAGTGTTACTTCCCCCTTGAAAACATAAAACACAAAGTAAAAAATATAATATAGAACTTGACATCTGTCTTAAAAAATGCTTCTTCTAGGAGGGCTAAGGGTCTAAGAATAAACTCACTGGAAGAAGTTATAAACAAAAACAACAAAAATAGGTCTGACTTCATAAGATTTAAAAAGTTAAAGGAGTATATAGAAAACATGAATTGTAAAAGTTATCAGCAAAGTGGGAAATATTGATGACATACTCACAGTACACAAACAGGGCATAAATTTAAAACAAATACATTCTAAGCACAACTGTAAACCAGCAAAGGACAGAAAACAGAAAGTCACATACCAGGGACGCTAACTGGGCACTCTTTCTAAAGCACCTGCTATCCATGCCCAGGAGTGGGACGTTCATTACAAACTTTGAGTGAACCATCTCTTTGAGTTGATGAGAGCTGCATGCAGAAGTCATCTAAGACTGCAGTTTCACTTTTGAAAGTAACTGACATCTGTATACATTTTTTCAGCTGTTTTCCCCAAATGATTATGCTTTCTTCTATAACCTCATTCTTCTGCCCTTTGCACCCAGCTGCCCGCTTCCAAGTTGACACCAATAAGAGGAATATAGGTCCCCTTTGCGACTGACCACTGGGGGAGGGGTGGTCCTCAGAGCCCTCAGCATCCCCTGCCTGCCACTGCCTTCAGCCAGGATTCCACGAGGAACTGGGAACCTGGAAACAGTACACATCAGCACTGTCATATTTCATCACCGAACACAGTCACTGGCCCAAGAGTAATGACAAAAAGCCTGGAAAGGCCTTCCCTGATGGCTCACTGATAAGGAATCCACCTGCCAATGCAGGAGACACAGGTTTGATTCCTGATCTGGGAAGACCCCCTCATGCCGCGGAGCAACTAAGTCTCTGCGCCACAACTACTGAGCCCACGTGCCACAACTACCGAAGTCCGTGTGCCCTAGAGCCCATGCGCCACAAGAGGAGCCGCCACAATGAGAAGCCCACGCACCTCAGCTAGAGAGTAGCCTCCACTCGCCACAACTAGAGAAAAGCGTGCACAGCAACAAAGATCCAGCATAGCCAAAAATAAACAGATAAATAAAATTTTAAAACCTGGGAACAGATCAGAGAAAATGGGAATGGCAAGCAAACAGCTAATCTCCACATACTACACTACATTCAAACCATGGAACATTCAGTAGTTGTGGTATTTCTGAAGAATATTCAAAGATAAGGAAAAGGCCTCATTTGATAGAAGTGATTCAAAAACGGGTCATATAACCAGTATGAAACCAATTAACTAAAAATACTAATAGACACAACTAAAAGTAATATACCAAAATGCTAACAATTGACAAATTATGGCTACTTTACATTTTCTACTTTCCTCTCTTTTCCTGTGTACAACAAGCATTGCTCTTCAGTCGTTAAGTCATGTCCGACTCTTGGTGACCCCATGGACTGCAGCACACCAGGCTTCCCTGTCCTCCATTATCTCCCAAAGTTGGCTCAAACTCATGTCCATTGAGTCAGTGTGATGCTATCAAACCATCTCATCCTCTGCCACCCTCTTCTCCTTTTGCCTTCAATCTTTCCCAGCATCAAGGTCTTTTCCAGTGAGTCAGCTCTTTGCATCAGGTGGCCAAAGTATTGGAGCTTCAGCTTTAGCAAAGGTCCTTCCAATGAATATTCAGGGTTGAGCTCTTTTAGGATTGACTGGTTGACCTCCTTGCTTGTCCAAGGGACTCTCAAGAGTCTTCTCCAACACCACAATTGAAAATCATCGATTATTTGGCCCTCAGCCTTCCTTATGGTCCAACTCTCACATTTACACATGACTACTGGAAAAGCCAAAGCTTTGACTAGATGGACCTTTGTTGGCAAAGGGTTTGGTATTTTGCAACAATTTGGTAAAATTCTTAGTGATGGTGTTTTGGAATATTGCCTCATCCTCACACTATTTCCTCACTCTGGAAGTCTGATACATATACACATACACACACATGTGTTTATATATGTAAATACACACACATATATATATCAGTATATATGTATATATCATACGCAATATATATATAACTTCTCATTTTATGTCCCAGCAACACTGGTTTTTTTTCCCCATTTCTTTGTTTCTCCTTTGGCTGCATTTTGGGTAATGCTTTTAGTCTGTCTTCTATTCATGGATTCAATTCTATCTTTGGTTTTGTCTATTTCACTCTTTACCAGTAGTGCTGAAATTTTTTTACCATGTTTTTCATTTTTAGTTGTTCCATTTCATTCTTTTTCAAGTTTTCGATGTCAGTGTTCAATACTGTGCTTCATTCTTATATTTTCAAGCCTCTCTTTTCTATATTAAAGCATATTAAACCTACTCAGTTTATATTCTAAATCTGATCAGTATACTTCCCAATTCTGTTCAAGCTGAGTTTTGCTTTATTTCTGTTCTTTCCTTTAGAGGTTTTTAAATGGTGAGTTCATGTGTCTTGCAGATATTTTTCTTTTAGATCTACCTGAAGTAGCATCACTTCCATCACCTGCAGACATTATCAACCTGAAACTCCTTTACAGGAAATTCTTGAAGTCAGCTTTTCAACCCCATGGTGTGAATTTAGGTGACAAGCGAGAGTGACAGCTCCTCAGGGTTGCAAATGGTCATGAACCCAGCCCAAGTCATACAGCTTTAATCCTGTTTCCAATCTTCCCAAGGTAGAGGGAACCCCAAGGCCCCCAGCTCTTTGCTCCAGACACGGTGGGAAGCCTGCCTCCTGTCCCATGTTCCCTTAGGAACCACAGCACAAGCTTTGGGTCTCGAAGAGCTGGCAGCCAACCCTCTGAGAGCCAAAGCTACTGTGACACTATTTAATCTGGCCTGTGAGGTCCCTGATTTTAAATTGTTTTCAGCCTTCTGCTGACTCCTTCTGTCTATCCAGCTCGGCGATATATTTCAAAATAATTAATCCAGCTTTTTTCTTTAATGGTTTCCATTGGGAGGGTATGAAAGTTAGCTTGTCCACCAGGCTGCCAAACATAGAAGTGCTTTTCTCTCTTTGTAATCTTTTCCTTATTAAGCATGGTAATGAGGATACGGTTGTTATACTATTTACAGACTGCTGCATACTTAAACATTCATGAAAAATAGTAAAAGGAAACCTAAACATTAAACTCAAGAAGATAGTAAAAATACATATTATAACAGTAGATGGAAGGGATGACTAAATTCTTAAAATGTTAAGTAATTTAAAGAGCAAAGAATTAGCTATTGATATGATAAACAAAGTTAAGTGTTTTTTTTGTTTGTTTCATCTTTTGACCAAATCTGTAAAATTGACGAGGGGTTGGAAAACCATGGCCTGCAGGCCAGATCCCGCCTGCCACCTGTTTTTGTATGATACTCGAGTTCAAATGGTTTTTAGATTTTTAAATAGTTAGGGGAAAATGAAGAATAATATTTTGTGACACATGAAAATTAAATGAAATTCAAATTTCAGTGGCCATAATAAAGTTCTATTGGAACTGAGTCACATTCATTTATTTATGTCTCTGGCTACTTCCCTGCTACAAGTGTAGAGCTGAATAGCTGTGATTGAGGCCGAATGGCTCACTCAGCCTATATATTCACTCCCTGGTCCTTTACAGATAAATGTGCTGAGCCTCGAAATAAATCTCAGGTAAAATGGCCAAAGAGAGATAGATACGAGAGAGAAAAAATAGAAATATGCAACACACATTAAAAAAGCAACATAAACACAAATACAGAGGAGATGTTAAACTTTATAGTTCCCTTTGAAAGTGAACTTGAAAATGTTGATTAAACAAATTATTTCTAGAAAGATGCCCATTACTGACATGTTATCAGGATGAGGTAGAATGTCTGAGTAGCTGGCTGATGATGGAAGAAGTGTTTAACCTTGTCATGGAGACAAATCTCCTTTTCTTCAAACTGGCCTTATGTGCTAATGTTTTACAAGGCAGTCACCTCAAATCAAATAATTTCTACTTTATTTCACTCTTTTGAATCATAAATTAGAACAGAAATTTTAACATATGGACACCAAGGGGTGAAGGAAGGGATAAAATGGGAGACTGGGAATGACATATATATACTACTATGTATCAAGCATCACTACAAACAAAGCTAGTGGAGGTGATAGAATTCCAGTGGAGCTATTTCAAATCCTGAAACATGATGCTGTGAAAGTGCTGCACTCAATATGCCAGCAAATTTGGAAAACAGCAGTGGCCACAGGACTGGAAAAGGTTAGTTTTCATTCCAATCCCAAAGAAAGGCAATGTCAAAGAATGCTCAAACTACCGCACAATTGCACTCATTTCACACACTAGTAAAGTAATGCTCAAAATTCTCCAAGCCACGCTTCAGCAATCCATGAACCGTGAACTTCCAGATGTTCAAGCCAGTTTTAAAAAGGCAGAGGAACCAGAGATCAAATTGCCAACATCTGCTGGATCATCAAAAAAGCAACAGAATAACAGAGTTCCAGAAAAACATCTACTTCTGCTTTATTGACTATGCCAAAGCCTTTGACTGTGTGGATCACAATAAACTGTGGAAAATTCTGAAAGAGATGGGAATAACAGACCACCTGACCTGCCTCTTGAGAAATCTGTATGCAGGTCAGGAAGCAAACAGTTAGAACTGGACATGGAACAACAGACTGGTTCCAAATAGGAAAAGGAGTCCATCAAGGCTGTATTTTGTCATCGTGCTTATTTAACTTCTCTGCAGAGTACATCATGAGAAACGCTAGGCTGGAAGAAGCACAAGCTGGAATCAAGATTGCCGGGAGAAGTGTCAATAACCTCAGATATGCAGATGACACCACCCTTATGGCAGAAAGTGAAGAGGAGATAAAGGGCCTCTTGATGAAAGTGAAAGAGGAGAGTGAAAAAGTCGGCTTAAAGCTCAACATTCAGAAAACGAAGATCATGGCATCTGGTCTCATCACTTCATGGGAAATAGATGGAGAAACAGTGGAAACAGTGTCAGATTTTATTTTGGGGGCTCCAAAATCACTGCAGATGATGACTGCAGCCATGAAATTAAAAGACACCTACTCCCTGGAAGGAAAGTTATGACCAACCTAGACAGTATATTGAAAAGCAGAGATATTACTTTGCCAACAAAGGTCCGTCTAGTCAAGGCTATGGTTTTTCCAGTGGTCATGTATGGATGTGAGAGTTGGACTGTGAAGAAGGCTGAGCACCGAAGAATTGATGCTTTTGAACTGTAGTGTTGGAGAAGACTCTTGAGAGTCCCTTGGACTGCAAGGAGATCCAACCAGTCCATTCTGAAGGAGATCAGCCCTGGGATTTCTTTGGAAGGACTGATGCTGAAGCTGAAACTCCAGTACTTTGGCCACCTTATGAGAAGAGTTGACTCATTGGAAATGACCCTGATGCCAAGAGGGACTGAGGGCAGGAGGAGAAGGGGATGACAGAGGATGAGATGGCTGGATGGCATCACCAACTCGATGGACGTGAGTTTGAGTGAACTCCGGGAGTTGGTGATGGACAGGAAGGCCTGGCATGCTGCGATTCATGGGGTCACAAAGAGTCGGACACGACTGAGTGACTGAACTGACTGATAAAGTAGATAGCTAATCAAAACCTACTGTATAGCACAGGGAACTCTATTCAGGGCTCTGTAGTTGCCTAAATGGGAAAAAAAAAAATCCAAAAAAGCGGGGATATATGTACATGTATGGCTGATTCACTTTGCTGTACAGCAGAAACTAATAACACTATAAAGCAACTATATTCTAAAAATTTTTTAATCTTTCCCTGATGCTGGGAAAGATTAAAGGCAGGCAGAGAAGGGGACGACAGAGGATGAGCTGGTTGGATGGCATCACCAACTCAATGGACATGACTTTGAGCAAGCTCCGGGAGTTGGTGATGGACAGAGAAGCCGCTGCAGTCCATGAGGTCACAAAGAGTCGGACACGACTGAGTGACTGAAGTGAACTGAACTCCAATAAAAATTAATTTTAAAAGTTTATAACAACTGTTTAAAAAATTTTTTTAACTAAATGAAAAATCAAAACAGGAAATTATTTTGATTTTTACGTAGTTTTATTTTTTAACAACAACAGCAATAGTAATAATTGAGCCAGGAAGCATCACTGGATCCTAAAAACAGGTGAGTAAAAGTTTTTAAGGACTTCCTTACTTAATCTCAAAGGACTCTGCAAGGGGAAAAGAAACTTATTTATTATAAAGGGGAAAACTAATTTTATTGTAAAGGAATCTGGCAGATACTACCTTGTATTAGTTTTCTGGGACGGCAGATAACAAATTACCACAAACCGGGTGACCTAAAATGACACATGTGTATTCTCTCAAGACGCTGGAGCTAGAAGTCCACATGTTCCCAGAGCCAGGCTCCTCTCTGCAGGTGCTGGGAGAGGGTCCTTCCTGGAACTTCTGGCTTCTGGTGGCGACCGCTAGTGCCTGGTGCCAGTGGCTTGTGGCTGCATCACTCCACACTCCACTTCCATCATCACGTGGCTTCATCCCTCTATGTTTGTGTTGTCTGATCTCTCTGCTCTCGTAAGGACACCAGTCACCGCATTTGGGCCCTCTCTAATCCACTGTGACCTCAACCTGACTTTATTACACCTGCAAGACCTTATTTCCAGATGAGGTCACACTCAGAAAGCAGGGCTTAAGACTTCAACATAGGAAAGACACTCCAACACACAGATGCACTTTTTCAAGAGACCAAAATGGACATCAGCCATGGACAACCAGGAGGATGTGGCATCACTCCTGGGATGCTCCTGCCAGTGGTCCATGAACTCAAAGCCATCATGAAGAAGTTGATATTCGCATTCACAGGTGATCCATAAAGAAGGTCTGTTATACTCAAAAGTGTCAGGTCATGGGAATTAGGAAAGACCTGGATTTATTCCAGATTGAGAGAGTTTAGAAAGACACAACACTAGATGCAATGCTTCATCCTGGATTTGACTGTCTTCCAGCTTCCCAGGTGGCTCAGCGGTAAAGAATCTGCCAGCCAATACAGAAAATGCAAAAAAACACAGATTTGATCCCGGGGTTGGGAAGATTCCCTGGAGAAGGAAATGGAAACCCAATCCAATATTCTTGCCTGGAGAATTCCATAGACAGTGGAGCCTGGAGGGCAACAGTCCATAGGCTTGCAAAGAGTCAGAAAAGACTTAGCCACTGAGCATGCTTACCCACACACTGTAAGAGACATCATTGCAACTGACAGTTATGGGTCTATGGGTTGCATGGTAGAAACATAATGAGTTAATTTCCTGATTTTGGTGGAAATTTACTACATTGCAAACATGTCTTACTTGTAAAAATGACAGAAATATTTGAGGTGATGGGGCTTATGTGGTGTATAACTGACTTTATATAATAGTTCTGGAGGAAGTTTTGTTTATATTAGTCAAGCATCTGTCCTGTAAGTCCAAAATTATTTAAAAAATAATCATTTTAGTACAAAAAAGACAAAGATAAAAACAACTGAAGAATACACAATAAATTCAGCTAAATGAAGAAACATACCAAGCTCCTAGACAGAAAAATACATATATGAAAATGAAATTATAATGTAAATTTTAAGCAATTCTAATTAAAATGGCAGTGAGATTTTTTTCATACTAAGTAAATCTGAAAAATTCAGTTTGTGAAAACATATATGGGCACATACACATTTTTATACTTATAAAATAAAAAAATAGTGAAAGAAACTTAACATCTGAGAATTAAAATATATTATAAATTGCAGTGATTTAAGCAATTCGATGGAATTTTGCAAATGCTTTGGACCCAGAAATGTTAATTCTAGAAAATCACTTGAAGGAAATTGTTTTATATTACTCAAACATATATATATATATATATGTATATATTTAATATTCAATATATATATATACTCATGAAAATTATATTTATCATACCAAAACTTAGAAACCAGTTAAATGAAGTCATACCCATATTGTTGGATTTAGGATTATTTTTTAGCTATGCTTTTTCTTAATTTGTCCAAGCCATTACAGTAAAATATCACAGGCTGGGTGTCTTAAACAACAGAAATTCACTTCTCACAATTCCAGAAGCTGGAAGTACAATACTAAGGCACCAGCAGATTGGTGTGGGGAGGTTCTGCTTTCCCATGTTCCCCTGGTTTCCTCACCTGAGAAGAGCAGGGGAACAGTCCCTATTATACGGGCACTAATCCCATTCAGGAAGGCCCCATCCTCATGACCTCATCACCCCCAAGGCCCCACATCCTAATTTCATCACGTCAAGTGTTTGACTTCATCCCATGAATCTGGAAGAAGTGGAGACACAAATATTCAGTCAATAGTATGCTTTATTTGCATTTACTCTTTTTTTCTCCAGTGATTAAATGATGACTAGGTAACACACAAAAATTTAAGAAGTATCTCACAGACTGAAATGTGAGAGAAGATGATTTCTTTTATAAATAAAGTTGGAACACAGGAATTTTTAGAATATGATTCATGGAAGTTGCTAGACCTATTTGGCTCAAGAATAAAATGTATATTAGGTAATGTCTCGTCAATATGAATAAAAAGAGTTTACCCCAGAGTAGTCTGGTGCACTTAACACAGCCCCTCACCCTCCTCTTGGGAAAGAATTTTTGCTTTGGCTGCCTGGAAAACTCACTTGGTTTTTCTCCTAACCTCATGGGCATGACTGTGTCCTCTCTCTGCTGTCTTCTCCTCAACAAATGCACAGTTATTTTTGGTGGGGTGGAAAGCGAGGTGAGCTGCATGAGGGCTCGATCCTCAGACTTCCCTTTTTTGTGTTCACTCCTATACTGATATCACAGGGACTGTGGTTTCAAGTGTGGTCTCTGTAGGGGTCTCAGAGTTGTAGCTCCAGCTTGAATGTCTCTGCTGCCCTGCAGACCTGCCCTTCCTCTGGGGTGGGGAGCAGACATCTCAAACATAACACATCCAGTGGTGCATCCTCCTCGTCCTTTCTCATCCCTGCTCCAGCCTCAGTCTCCTCATTTCAGTGCAAGACCATCCATCCCTCCAGCTGCTCAACACAAAGTCCCAGGAGCTCTCTTGACCTCTCTCACTCCTCATATCCAGTGCATTGGCAAATCTCTAAGCTCTTTCTTCAAAGCCTGATACCCAGCAAGGCCACTTATCACCCACTCCATGATGCCTGTCCCCCACCCTGAGTGAGCAATGTGACCTCTCTGGGAGCTATTGAAACATCTCCTGCCAGAACTCTCACCTCCACCGTCACCTCCGGGGTTTTCTCCACATCAGAGCCAATGTTCTTTCTAGTGTTTCTCAGATAATTCATGTCTCAAGCCCACTGGAAGTTCGCCAAGGCTCAAAATACTGATAAATAATAGTAAAGTGATACAGAGATATAAAATATTTAGGAAAGTGGAACCCAAATGGCAGATGTTTGGGGCAGGGATGGGGAAGTTAACAACCTTCTGCCTTGTTCTCTAGTCTGCAGTTCTCTGCAGTGGGACCACCACTCCTCCATCAGACTCAGATAGGACAGAATTCATGGTCATCAGTTCAATCCCTTATCAGTGTTCCCTAGCCTTCCTGGCACCAGGGACTGGTTTCAAGGAAGACAATTTTTCCAAGGATGGTGGGTGAGGTGGATGGTTTCGGGATGATTCAAGTGCACTGCATTTACTGAGCACTTCATTTCTAAGCCAATGCCTCTGCTGATCTGACTGGAGATATCAGTCCATGGCCAGAGGCTGGGGACCCCTGACTATTTTAATTTTCTGCCCAGGACTCAGAAACACAAGTCCTTCAAGTATAAACCTGGATGCTGTTAACACTTTCTTTTTCAACCTGCTCCACATCCTACAGAATACTCCTAATGCATATTGTATTACAGGGCTTCCCTGATAGCTCAGCTGGTAAAGAATCCCCTTGCAATGCAGGGAGACCCTGGTTTGACTCCTGGGTCAGGAAGATCCACTGGAGAAGGGATAGGCTACCCACTCCAGTATTCTTGACCTTCCCTTGTTGCTCAGCTGGTAAAGAATCTTCCCGAAATGTGGGAGACCTGGGTTTGATCCCTGGGTTGAGAAGATCCCCTGGAGAAGGGAAAGGCTACCCACTCAAGTATTCTGGCCTGGAGAATTCCATGGTCTGTAGAGTCCATGGGGTCACAAAGAGTTGGACATGACTGAACAACTTGCACGTCACATGCTGTATATAGCAATGAGAGAAAGACAAAACTCATGATTGTTCTGCATCCTGAATTCACAAGGACCACTGGTCCGCATGCTCAGTCACTTAAACTCTCGCTTGGAGTTCAGTTCATATATATTTTCAACTCCACCTTTGTGACATGTTCTACACCCATGCCACTGTGATGTTTAAGATGCAGATGAGAGAGAGAAAAAGAGACCTCATTTTTCTTACACACCATTTACTAGACTTGGTGCTGGCACAGCAACTACATACCATAGTTGCTACAGATATTCCCATGTTAGGAAGAGAGAGAAGACAGACGAAGCAACTGGGACTCTAGACCATGTCTGTTTATGATAACAAAACAACAACTCCACCGTCAAGTTCTCCACACACCTACACTCACTGCACATCATGGGGCTGTGTGCCTGGCATGACCTTCATTCTTGCTAATGGAGGGCAATATTTCCTCTAGAAAATCTGGTTTCTGTGGCAGTTTGATTTTGTGTTTTAATTGTATAGCACAGGGAACTCTACTCATTACTCTGTGGTGACCTAAATAGGATGGAAATCCAAAAGAAGAGGGGATATTTTTATACATATAGCTTCACTTTGTATACATATTTGTATACATATAGATTCACTCGGGCACAACTGAGCGACTTCACTTTCACTTTTCACTTTCATGCACTGGGGAAGGAAATGGCAACCCACTCCAGTGTTCTTGCCTGGAGAATCCCAGAGATAGGGGAGCCTGGTGGGCTGCCGTCTATGGGGTCGCACAAAGTTGGACACGACTGAAGCGACTTAGCAGCAGCAGTAGCAGCAGCAGCAGCTGATTCACTTTGCGATACAGCAGAAACTAACACAACATTGTAAAGCAATTCTACTCCAATACTGAGGGTCCAGTACTTTGGCCACCTGATGAGAAGAGCCTACTCATTGGAAAAGACCATGATACTGGGACAGATTGAGGGCAGGAAAAGAAGAGAACAGAGGAGCTGGTTGGATGAGCTGGTTGGATGGCATCACCGACCCAATGGACATGAGTTTGAGCAAATTCCAGGAGACAGTGAAGAACAGGAAAGCCTACCGTGCTGCAGTCCATGAGGTCCCAAAGAGTCAGACGTGACCAAGTGACTGAACAACAACTCCAATGAAAACTAACCTTTAAAGTAAAAATCAATTGGAATTATATAAAAATTGTGAGCCAGCCAGGTGAAGGGAGACTGTTAGTCTTACTCTCAACTTGGCTTTGATAGAAAAAAATAATTGTTGAAGAAAGAAATCAATTCTGAAAGAGAATGAAGGGAAATTTGAAAAGTCAACTCCTTTTTTCCCACCATGTTCCTCAATATAGTCCCTGATAGCTTAGTTGGTAAAGAATCCACCTGCAATGCAAGAGACCCCGGTTCAATTCCTGGGTCAGGAGGATCCCCTGGAGAAAGGATAGGCTACCCACTCCAGTATTCTTGGGCTTCCCTGGTAGCTCAGCTGGTAAAGAATCTGCCTGCAATGTGGGAGACCTGGGTTTGATCCCTGGGTTGGGAAGATCTCCTGGAGAAGGGAAGGGCTCCAATATTTTGGCCTGGAGAATTCCATGGTCTGTATTGTCCAGGGGGTTGCAAAGAGTCAGACATGACTGAGGGACTTTCACTTCCCCGCCATGAGTTCCTTGTTTCCAGGACACTGCAGTGTGACTCCTGTTGCCCCCGCCTCGCCCCCTATCTTTCCCATTTGCCCATTACACAGCCTCCAGTTTAATCACAGGTGGGCAGCTGTGCAGGTGGAAGGTGGACCCTGATCGGGAGCTTGGATTTCAGTCTAGGGGCAGCAGGGAGCCTGGGGGCAGTGAGCAGGGGTGTGCTGTGACCAAGTCCTACTTGAAGAGCCCCCACAGCTCTGAGCACTCGAGTGAGTGGGCGGCCGTGTGTGCTGGAGCCATGGGGAGGAGCGTGAGCTGGCAGCTAGCACTGTCCTCCTCAGATCTGGGCTCCACAGATCATACTTGGCAGCCACAGTGCTCCTTCCACTGTGACCGTTTCCCACATGCAGAGGACGCCTGTTACTTCAGACCTGCTGGCCAACCATGGCCACTACCATGCTCCTGTCCCAGGGTCATCTAAAATCCCCCAGCATCTCAGCCCCAGCGGCCCAGCACTCACCTGCCATGGACCCCTGTCTGCACCTTCTCTCCACCTTCTGTGGGACTGTCCTCTGCCTGGACTCCCCACCCTCAGCCATTATAATCACCCCACAGAGAGAAGCTGACCCCTGAAAAAACCAACCATCCCTAATGTCAAAGCAGGTGGGTCTCATTGAGAGATGGAGACCACCTTTTCCGAGCAGCTTGAAGGTGGACAGGAAGGCAGGGGGAAGGGGGGCACCCCATCTCCCCACACTGGTGATGGCATGGAGGTGCTGAGGGGAAGCCTCAGAGCACCCCCTCATGATACTGAGATGCTGGCGGGGTCTCTACCATGCAGACCCATCAGCGTTCCCCCCTTCATAGATGGCCACCTGATTCTACATTGCTTGTCTACACAGAAAACAGACTAAAACAGTCAGAGCAGTGTTGGATTGAATCATATTCTACTTCACCCTTGTAGGAAAATAAAATGGGTTCTATTCGATAAGGGAATTAGTGAGGCTTTACCATACTTCAGTGGCGACACTCTGCTCTGATGTGGTTTTCAGAACTTAAGAGGCTCCACGGTGAAGACAATGCATTTTAAACACCCATGACACTCCCTCCTCAGCCTGCCAACTCGGAAAATGAGTTACATCACTAGCCCCTTCTCCACTTGCACAGCTTCACACACATGTCCCACCTCCCAGGAGGCTACCCTGGGCACTGTACTGAAAACTGCACCCCGTGACAGGCCCTGGGGTAGAGTGTTTTTGGCCATGCCGGGTCTTCATTACGGCATGCAGGCTTCTCTCATATCTGAATGGTCTAGTGGTTTTCCCTACTTACTTCAATTTAAGTCTGAATTTGGCAATAAGAAGTTCATGATCTGAGCCATAGTCAGCTCCTGTTCTTGTTTTTGCTAACTGTATAGAACTTCTCCAACTTCAGCTGCAAAGAATATAACCAATCTGATTTCGGTATATGTCCATGTGTAGAGTCATCTCTTGTGTTGTTGGAAGGGGGTGTTTGGAAAGCTCCAAATAAGGATAAAGAAGAATAAATCCTCCTCTTAAAAATCATCACAGATAATACCGACATCTGGAATCACTCTGAGTCTGTGAGGAGGTTGAGGTGTATCCCTCCACTGCCTGCTCTACTTATTCACACACCCAGAGACAGGCCCAATAAAAGGATTCATGTTGATACTTGGCAGAAAACAACAAAATTCTGTAAAGCAATTATCCTTCAATTAAAAAAT
This sequence comes from Nanger dama, assembly GCA_917880005.1. NCBI lineage: Eukaryota > Metazoa > Chordata > Mammalia > Artiodactyla > Bovidae > Nanger > Nanger dama. Next base: position 6,274,780 of record CAKJTW010000075.1, read on the forward strand.
TAACAAATTAAAAAAAGAAGAATCTTGATGTTTGTTCTTAAGTGAAAGGAATCAGACTGCACATAGTTTACAACTTAAACATCTCAAGCAGGGTATACATTTCAGGTCACACAGGCAAACTTTAAACTCCCAATTAGACTCTCATCATGTGAACACTCTACCATTTATTGTTTAGTCATTGCCTTCTTGATGGGCTTCCCTGGTGGCTCAAATGGTAAAGAGTCTGCCTGCAATGCAGGAGACGCAGGTTTGACCTCTGGGTCAAGAAGCTCCCCTGAAGAAGGGAACAGCAACCCACCCCAGTATTCTAGCCTAGGAAACCCCATGGACAGAGGAGCCTGGCAGGCTGCCCAGCTAAGCAACTAACACTTTCATGACGGGCATCCAAGCTTGTCTGGACATCATTGACTACGGCCTCCTTGGTTCATGTGCAAATTTTAAAAAACGAAACCCCTTTTCCTTTATTTTCCTTCTCCCAGTTCTATTAAGACATAATTGACATCCAGCACTGAATAGGTTTAAGGTGTGCAGCATAAAGATTTGACCTATATATACTGTGAAATAATGATCACAATAAGTTTAGTGAACTTCTGTCATGTCATAAAGATACAAAAGAAAAGGAAAGGAAAAAAAATAATTTCCTTGTGATGAGAGCTCTTAGGATTTACTATCTCAACAATTTTCATATTGACGAGATGTACCACAGTGTCATGCACTTGTTCATTATGTCCCTATCCATCTTCTAAGTGGAAGATTGTACATTTCGACCACCTTCATCCAATTTCCCCCTACACTCACTGCTTCTGAGAACCACAAATCTGCTCTCTTTTTCTGTGAGTTTATGTAGTTGTTGTTTGAAGTATAACTGCACATGCAAATATTTCCTAAGTATAAACACCGCGTAGTGGAATTCACAGTAATGGGATATACATATGTTACATTCAAGCAGTTTCTGCCAAAATGCTGTCCAGGTGCCCGTGCTGGCTTAGCCTCCCCTCAGCAGCACATGGCAGACCTGTGCCCAGACTCTCACCTACCCTTGACTTTCGCAAGCTTTATAGTTTGTGTAAAACTTGTTATAATTTGAGTAGAAAGGACAGTTTTATAACATACAGACCTCCCATGAATAGAATATAGCTCTACATTCATTTAAGTTTTATTTTATGGACTTCATTAATTTTTTATAGATTTCTCCATAAAGACTATGGTTATTTTGGTTAGGTGTTATTGTAGACACTTTATACTTGCTGTTACTAGTTCGAGCATCATCTTTTCCTTCTGTTACAGCTACTAAGTCACTATTGCCCGTCTACAAAAAAGCCAATCATTTTTCCTTGCTTATGTCTAAAGGCAATCAACCCTGAATATTCACTGGAAGGATCAATGCTGAAGCTGAAGCTCTAATACTTTGGCTACCTGATGCAGAGAGTCACCTCATTGGAAAAGACCATCATGTTGGGAAAGATTGAGGGCAGGAGGAGAAGGAGGCACCAGAGGATGAGATGGCTGGATGGCACCATTGACTCAATGAACATGAGTTTGAGGCAACTCCAGGAGATAGTGAAGGACAGGGAAGCCTGGCAGGCTGCAGTTCATGTGGTCACAAGGAGTCAGACATGACTTAGCAACTAAACCACAACAAGAAACAAACACAACACTATAAAGCAACTGTACTCAAAAAAATTTTTTTTGAGATATATCTAGGGATCCAGAGTCTCAGAGAGGTGCTAAGAGTACCCCTTATTCATTCCTGTATTTTCATGTTTAGATTCAAAGGTGAGGCTAAAACTTAGCTTCTGAGATTTCCTCTCTGGGAAAAATTCCTTATACAGTGAAAGTGGGTCTTCACAGTGGTATCATGATACTGAGTGCATCATTAGAATTACTATTTCACAGAACAGAGAGGATCTTTGTTTTCTAGACCTTCATCCACTATGCAGAACATCTCCATCAACTCCCAAGCAACTAAGTTAGAGCCACATTTTTAAAAGTTACTAAACTAGACACACATCCTGTCTCCCCTCCCACCCATATGGTTATCACAGGAGCTACCACTTTGCACAGCATGACACTGCTTTCTTGGCACCAACAATGGGACTGAAAATGGGCCACCAACAAAACTGGGCCTATTAGGACTTTAATCTGAAAATTCTGGAAAAAGATCTTCTGTAAGAGAGATGCCCAAAGTTAGTCTGGGGCAGGAGGAGGGAAAGGAAGTCCCCGCCATATGGGAGGGAGTGAGTGCTTATGTCCAATTCTTCCTAAAACCCTGTGCACTCAGGGGCTCTACTGTGAGGTCTTCAGACACTACCCAAGGCTCCTTCTCCCCTTTCTATCTACTTGAGTTTGTTCAGATGAAATTCATGTAACTTGTAATAAACAGTCTTAATGAATCTTTCCACCAGGTCTCACAGATTGCACATAGGGACCTTCCCGATCCAACGATTGAACTTGTGTCTCTTGAGTCTCCTACATTAGCAGGCAGGTTCTTTACACCAGTGCCACCTGGGAAGCCCCAATAAACAAATATAGAATTATAAAAACTGAAACAATGAAATCTGATCAATTCTCTTTTCATGAAAACAACTTTAATCAAACAGCAGCTTCAAATAAGAATAAGTTAAATGAGGGACATATGTATACCTATGCCTGATTCACGTTGTTATATGCCAGAAACCAGCAAAATTCTGTGAAGCAACTATCCTTCAAATAAATAAATTTAAAAAGAATAAATTAATTTTTTGTTTCTTTGATAATTAAATTTTTTCACATACTTACCTTTTTTTTTTTTTTGGTAATTGGTTATCTAAACTATACCAATATATAAAACAGGAATAATTTAACATAAAGCTAGATGCCATCCCTTCTGGACATGGTTCCATAAAACGTCATTCAGCCCTCTGTCTCCACTCTAAGGATTAATTACTGCTTCTACTGATCAGTGTTCAGTGCATTATAAAATATGCCTTGCTCCTTCACCTGAAGGCATTTCTTTCTAGCAGAGAAAACCAAATAGAGCACTAATTATTTTACTATCAAAGGATACAAAAATCACCTTTGTAATCTAATTTACTTTAGTGAAAAAACAGCTGATAAGCAAATTAAGTCATATCCTCAGGCAAAGAAAGTACTCATACTCAAGAGTCACTTACCAGTAGTGCTGCTTACTGCAGCCAGTGATTAGGCTGTTTTCCTGAATATCTTGAAAATCCAGCCTCATCTGTGCCACCAAAAGAGTCAGGAGCTATTGCTAATCCATCAATTGACAGCTACTTATTGAGGTTCCCCTAGCGGCTCGTTCGGTAAAGAATCTGCCTGCAATGCAGAAGATAGTTAAGTCACTCAGTCGTGTCCGACTCTTTGCGACTCCGTGGAAGATAGCCCACCAGGCTCCTCCGTCCATGGGATTCTCCAGGCAAGAATACTGGAGTGGATTGCCATTTCCTTCTCCAGGGGATCTTCCCCACCCAGGGATCAAACCCAGGTCTCCCGCATTGCAGGCAGACGCTTTAACCTCTGAGCCACCAGGGAAGCTTCTGCAATGCAGAAGACCCAGGTTCAATCCTTGGGTTGGGAAGATCCCTTGGAAAAGGGCATGGCAATCCACTCCAGTTTTCTTGCCTGCGAGATCCCGTGGACAGAGGGGCCTGGTGAGCTACAAAATACAGGGTCACAAAGAGTCAGACACGACTGAGCGACTAACACTTTCACTCTCGAGCACTGACTAGGCACCAGGCAGGGCTCTGGAGCAGGGATATTCATGATCTGAAAGGCAGCTCCTGGAAAGGACCTTTGGCCAAGAATCACTTTCTAGAAGATAGTAATGATGCAGTAACTCTACAGATAAGGGGAAGAGCTGGATCTAGATACCAAAGCAACGTGTCCCGAATAATACTTTTAAAAATATTCATATGAAGCCTGGAGAGGCCAGTAGGAATCTCAGCTCCCTTCTCTACCTTTAACACAGACACCCTATTTGATCTGAGCCTTACATCACACTTTACCACGTATCAAGCTTGTGTAAAACAAGCTATATCACCTCTTTTTCTACAGCACTATTGAGACAACACACCCTATTCTAAGTGGTAAAACTGATTGTGATAAAACTAAACAACACCCAGAGACATAGGATTCAAAAGAAAAATCTAGACCTCTTTCGTCAAAGCACCCAAAATAAGTTTGGAAAGTTAGGCATGCATAATTTTTTTTTAAGTTTTGAATTCCAGGACATAGGATCTAATTTTTAAGCAACAAGGAGCCAATAGAAACTGTGGAGTATTAGAATGACTAGTGTTACTTCATGGCGATATTAACTGGCCTGCAAAGCACAGAACAAATTGTGAGACAAGGAATCTGTGAGAGAGGATGAGAAATAAGTAGGAAACCATCACAAGGTGAGGAGGGAAATAGTGTAAAAAGAAAGAGGAAAGGAAAATATGATAAAGATGAGTAAAAAGAAATCACGGTACCACTTAGTGACCAATCTGAAGTTCCAATCCTGAGTAACCAGGAGATGACAGGACCATGGATAGAAACAGGATGGGGAGAAGGTTGCACTCCAGCCTAGCATGTGTCTAAGGGCTGGCTCCATACACTTAAGACAGAACAAAGAAGAGTTTGTGTGCACTGAACCTCACTTAAGTGCCTAAGTTCTCATCTTACCATCTCTAAAAATAATGTAGTCTCCATAAGTACTATAGGTAAGCATCCTGAATGCTTAATTACATCATGATGTCTTTGCAGGCTACAATCCATAGAGTCACAAAGAGTCAGACATGACTGAGACACACACACATTAATTTATCAATGTGTTGTGATGATAATTATGATAACATACGTGCTCAGTGACTTCAGTCATGTCTGACTCTTTGTGACCCCATGGACTGTAGCCCACTAAGCCCCTCTGTCCATGGAATTTCCCAGGTAAGAATACTAGAGCAGATTGCCATTTCCTTCTCCAAGGGATCTTCCTGACCCAGGGATCAAATCCATGTCTCTTGCATCTCCTGCATTGACAGGTGAATTCTTTACCACTGCACCACCTGGGAAGCCCAGTAAATTAATATCAGTGTAATTTTCAAAAAGGAGACAGTAAAAAGAGTACAGAGAATAATGCCCTTGTATTTGGATCTTAGGGAACTTTTTCTTGTCTTCAGTACCTTTAACTTCCGATTCAAATACAAAACTCTCCGGTTCTCTAATTCCCCTATTCCCAGACACCATGAGCTAGCAATCTTCTCCCAGACTAGTTCCAGAAGGATTTTGCACTCATGGCTCCCTTTTCTTTTCTGTCCCTTCCTCACTGAGGAATAACTGAGGGTCTCCAAAGCAAAACTCCACATGGGCCACTCCACTTCCCAAATAAATGAAATATGCACAAGCCACAGCTAGCCAATGTAATGTTTATTTGTTGGAATTCTCAGCAAGCCTTAAACTGCTCTCCAGTATTCCTTTTCAATACATCAAGACAGCAGCACTAACCTTCTGAAATAGTATATAGAACACCTGATCATTTTGTCATAAAAGCCTTAGGTTAAATCCTAACCAGACTTCATGCTCTCACACTTAGTTACCTAGGGTCATGCACACATAAACAGAAACCACAGACAAAATTTTAGAAGCCCCTATACATCTCAAAATGCAGCAGCATTTCCAACAGTTTATGCTTCTAACAGTACAGCATAAATTTTAAAAAAACCTAAAACTTGATGAGCAAATCTCCAACCTTTCTACTATTCCCATTTCCACAGTGGTGGCAACTGGATTCAGTATACAGCAGTAGGGGGGTGGATCAAGGGGTTTATAGAAATGAGAATTTACTGCAGACACAGAACGCTACAAGCCAGACTATTCTGGCAATGCCAGGTGCCACCGTGTAGAAAACACTCATTGGTGTGACCTTTGGTTTAGTGTGTGGTTTATAGGATTGGGTAGAACCATGGGATTCTCATTTGCAGTCATGAAAGATGCATAGCTATGAAATTCACTTTGTATTAACATGGACATTAGTGAGCCATGTATTTAGTCAGGTAAGGCTATAGACATATTGCAAATTCAAAACATAATGCCAAATTGATGGCATGGCCTTTGTCCCAATAACAACACATAAAGATGGAGATTTTTAAGCTGGAAAGAGATAATCATGGAAAATTTATGGGAGGGGTATCTGAAAGGCAGCGTAAAGGCCCAGAAGCCATAGGGAGCCACAGGATTTCATAAATACTGAAAAAGAATGATTGCAAACCCCCCACCAAGCCCATTACATGTGTCAGAACTCGGGAAATTTGAGGAAAGTGATTTAACGCCTGAGATGATGACTGCCAAGAATGAACATGTCATCGTGTCTCCCAGAGCTGGGAACTGACACAGGGCTGGTGGTCGTCCATCGGCAGCCTGGGTATGGCCCCACAGCCCAGGCCAAGTCCAGCAGTGCTCCTGGGGAAGCCAGCACAGCAGCCCGCATGCTCCCCAGGGCCTGGTGGTGCAGCCGCCTGGCCCACAGTTGCCTGCATCCTCCGGGAGCCACATCACTCGCGGCCAACAGAGGACATGGGGCGAGAGTGGCACCATGTCCAGGGGAGCACCTCCCGCCCCTCCCCACATTCGAGTCAACCAGCATGTGCTCTTGAGCATCCTGTCCTGAGAATATTCCCACATGCTGTCGGGAGTCTGAATTCTTCCAGACCAGTCAGATGCAGTGACACTCTCTGCTGGTTCTTCCTAGTTCTTGGTTTGGCTCATATGGTGAAACCTACCAACCCTGTTCCTCCCTGAATTCTGTCTGCCATCTCCACTCACCAAGAAAGCCTATGTGTGTAGAACCCACTGGACCTTGTTCTGCCTGCCTTAGGAGAGGAACTATCACCATGAGGAGTTTGTTTTTGTTTTTTTTTTTAAGTTAAATCTTCTTGCATTCGAGAATAGGTGACTCATAGTTCCATAATCTCCGGTGACTCTGATCTGCCCAGCAACTTGGTAGAGGACCACCACTTCACGTCTCCCAGGCAGCATTTTCCTCCGTATTGTTTTAGACACAGTGCCATTACAATCATTCACAATTGACCAGTAATTGTTGCATGAGCTGGGCTCCCCTGCCAGGGCCACCCAGTGGCTGGACTGCACCCAGCTGAGAGCAGGAAGTTCCAGAATGCAATCAAAGAGAAGCCACATCAGCATCCAGGTTTCTCTTTATGAAGTTGCGCCAACACTTGCTTCAATGTGGTGCCTCCCGCACACAGAGCAAACACAAAGGCACTCGGTTTCAGTTGCAATTCAGCCCCTAAAATGCCTCTGTAGGAAAACTCTGGGGTGGGGGGTGGCGGTGAGGGGGTGGGTGGTCAACCGTGATCATTCATCCACAATCAGAGATCTTGCTTTGGCGATCGGCTCCTTAGCTATAGTGGATAGGTGTGTACCCACATCCCATTCGGAAAATGGGAATAATAACATTTTCTTTCAGGGACGTGAGGATAATCTTAACGCAAAAACAAAGCTCAAGTGTGTCTTAGAGTCTCAGCAAGATGAGATACTCGCACCAAGGGTGAAAACTGTCTCTTAGGCTTCACGTGACTTTGGGGGTTTTGATTAAATTTGAGTCATATGTGGAAAGTTCAAACACAAACCTTGCACTAATCAGGCCTCAACAATTCTGCTGTCTTCCAAGCTGTCCAACAATGGGCATCCCAGAATAACAGGAACAGATCAAGAACCACTGAACAGGGTGAGCTTGACCAGTGACTTAAGCTTCTCTATGTAAAATGGCATTAACATCGCCTGGTTTTGAGGTGTGGACAGAGCAGGTGCTCAGTACAGGTTTGTTCCCCCCTCCGTCTACTGACAACAGTGTCGGTCACATTAATAACTGACACTTCTTGATGAGCTTGGCACATGAACTGTGTGGCAGCTGATGTCGATGGCGTGGGACACAGTATTGACCCCTACAGAACTTACAAAATCCCTGAGGATTGTAACTGGCAACATGAGCTCCCTGTCTCCCAGCTCTAGGGAAGCCAGGCCTTCAGCTCCTGCTCACCGGCACCAAGGCCTCCAGCCCACTGGATATGACGTGGTCCTGGGCACACACTTGACTTCATGAATTTCTGAAAACAAGACTGCAGCCAGGGGACAGACAGTGGGCACAAGGGTGCCAGCCTGGCTGCTGATGAACAGGAGTCCAGGTCCTGCTGGGTGAAGCCACATCACACCATCCTGTGCATTACAGGACTGTTTAGTAAAACAGAACCTTCTTCCCTCCACTGCCTCTTTAGTGTTGCCTTTTGTACCCTAATTACTAATTTGCTGCTAAGTCACTTCAGTCGTGTCCGACTCTGTGCGACCCCATAGACGGCAGCCCACCAGGCTCTTCTGTCCATGGGATTTTCCAGGCAAGAGTACTGGAGTGGAGTGCCATTGCCTTCTCCAAATTACTAATTTACTTCAGTTCATTTTCTCCCTTTTGGTATGAATTTAGCTTTCTTCCACTTACAATGCGTGTATGCTAAGTTGTCTCAGTCGTGTCTGACTCTTTGCAACCCTATGGACTGTAGAGCACAAGGCTCCTCTATCCACAGAATTCTCCAAGCAAGAATACTGAGGTGGGTAGCCATTCCCTTCTCCAGGGGTCTTCTTGACCCAGGGGTCGAACCCAGGTCTCCTGCATTGGCAGGTGGATTCTTTACCATGAAGTCACCTGGGAAGCCTTTCTCTCACGAAGCACATCCCAATGACTGAAACACTGGGAGGATCTGTATAGAGAGATGCTCTCTGTTTCTGTATAGCATGTACACGTTTGTGTTTATGTAGAATGGTAAATAATGACTGACCTGCCTTTCAGAGCTAAAGGGGTTAACAGCTCCCACTGGGGATGGTGCAGGCCTGCCAGAGGTACCCCACAGCCTGACCAGATCTAAATATAGGCATTCGTGCTGGGGCAGGCCTTCCTTAGGGATGCTCTTGGTCTGTGGCTTTCTGAACTCACCCGTTTTGATGACGGCTGCCCCTAGACGCTCAGTGGGGTCCAGCACTTGCCCCTTGCTTCCCCACATCTGGAAGGTGAACAGCCGCCCACCCAGCTAAGAGCAGGCTGTTTTATTAGCCAGTGTTTTGGTGTGGCTGTGAGGTGCCACTTGATCCTACGTGTCTGCCTGTTTTCAGATCCGTGCGCATCACAGAGTCTTGCTCAACTCCAGACTCTTGTTGAATTATGGACAATGAATGTTTAAAACGATCTTTAAGCATTTGCCTGAAGCTCCAGAAGGAATTTGACATCATTTTCTTTATGTGTCTACTGGATTAATATTTCCTTTATGTTAATATGCAAGTTTATTATTCTTATTATTTTCATTTAATGTCCTAAGGAACCAGGTGAGACGATTCCACAATTTTAATGATCCCTGGCAGAAAGTACACATGAGGGTCACTCAGGACATGCCATCCCTTTCAAGTCATTTTGCCAAAAGAGCCTGGAGTTAATTAATTAATACTGGGAAATCCCCTGCCAGTCCAGCTTTGAGAGGCAAAAAAGAAAAAAGAAAAGGAGAGTACTAGGCTGTAGGCCAACACACCTCTGCTGTAAAAATTAAAATCCTAATCAGAGCTCTCATTTCTACATCTTTTTCAAAGAGTAACTAATATAGAATTTGCAATATGGGATAAAGTTAAAATGAAAGGCAGGCCAGTCCCTTTCTGGTACAATACATGGCATCTCTATCAGTCTTGCTCATAAATCAAATCACTTCAGTGGTTATGTTGGAGTCTGCATTGATTCAACACAGTTTCCAGGGATCATGATGTCACATTTGGGTGGGCCCTGTGCTCACCTGTCAGGTAACACCTGGAGAGGAAGAGAGCAGCCTGACTTGACTTTCAGATACATAAGCTCAGGGTCAGGTGATGGGCAAAGATCTACGGAAGGACTGAACAGTGAAGGGTCTTTTATTCCTCCAAACAACCACTGTGAGTGGTAGGTCTCAGACCAAGACAGACAGATAAGGAGAGAGTCAGGAGGGGAGGCAGAAAGAGCCAGAACTGGGGTGGGGAAGGAGCAGGAGCTGCTGGTTAACTCAGTCCCACTCTACTGGCTGCTGCTTGAGAACTGTTTCCCTGGATGCGGTTGCCGTGCAACTGCTTCCGGCAATGAGCAGACCGTATTTTCTTCATCTGTTCCTCCCCCCTGCATTAACCTCCTGCTTGCCGAACTGTCCGAGGAGCCACTACGTTGGCTGGAGAAGAGTGCACCCATACTCTCTGGCCCACTTGAGGCTTTGGGATAGAGACAATTAAGTATATATATTCATAGTCTATGTGAGTGTGTGTGTGCTCAGCAGTGTCCGACTCCTTGCTACTCCAACCCCATGGACTATAGCCTGCCAGGTTCCTCTGCCCATGGGATTTTCCAGGCAAGCATACTTGAGTGGGTTGCCATTTCCTCCTCCAGAGGATCTTCCTGACATCTCAAATAAATCTTATTATATAATATGTTTATTTATATTTGTGTATCATATTTATGTTGTATAATACACATGCATCTCCTAAGTCTCTCTAAGGCCCAAATGAGTAAATATGGATTTATGAAGAGGTCATGCCCTGAGCACAGTGCACATCTCCACACAGGTATGTATACACACACATACACAAGTAACAACACACTGACACATCTGACCCACCTCCACAAGGAGAAACAGATTGGGAAGAACCATAGTATCTAGGTAAGACGCTTACATCTATGTGTATAAAATACAGCAAAATGGCTGAAAAGTTGGAGCTTCACAGCACAAGTAGTGAGCAAATGAATAATAACAACACACAGTTACACTGACAACTTGAACCAATGGTTTAACCACTCCTTCATAGGGAGATGAGTGTCCCTTGTGCACTTGCAAAGGCCCAGGAAACACAGATTTGGGGTCACAACTTATGTATTGGGTAAGCAATTGGCTTAATCCATCATTTCAGTTCTAACAGTCACCATAGACAAACTTCTGTATACACAGCCAGCACTCAGTAAATTTTGGGGGAGAGGAAGAAAAAGGAAGAGTTCCTTCTCTCACATTCTGAAACCATCAGGAAAGAGTTTTGATAAATAATTCTATGTTAAAAACTGTGTGTGTATATATATATATATGTATATATACATTTGTGTCACATAAAGTATGTAACAAATATATGTGACAAATATAATGCAATGTTTTCCACTATAAAATGCTCATTGTTATACATTAAAAATACATATATATTTGATATTATGTTAAGCAATATAAATAGTAATCACAAGAGATTTAATATTGTGAACAAATTTTTCCCATAAGGCAGAACTATTTGATTGATCGACAACTTTAATTGTGGCCCAAATCTATACTTTTTAAAAAAATTTCTTCATTTATATTGGAGCACAGTTGCTTTACACTGTGTAAGGTCGGACCCCGGGGGCCATGAAGGGCCGCCCGGCCTCTCCCTCCTGCTGGAGAGAAGGTCCCCAATGACAGCACACTTCACCGGTTGCCACGACGAGCCACCCCTCCTCTCCCCCGCCAGCTGGGGAGTCCCTAACGGAGGGAGGCTCCCGGATCCCGGGGACCAATGACAGCACACTTCGCTGCCAAAGCCGCCCCGCCTCAGCCGCATAGAAAGACCAATCAGCCCACGCCGCCAGGAACCGGCAACCTATCCAAACCCCCATCCGCTAACATGACCATCCCCCGCAGCGTGCATATATAAACAAACTTCTAGCGCGGTCTGGTGCAGGGACTTCCTGGATCTGCCTCCTTCGGGTCTGGGAACCCCGCCCGGGAGCACTCCATCACTAAAGCTTGTTAGATATTCTTTTGGTGTCCTGGTCGTCTTTACCTAACACGCTGCTGTGTTAGTTTCTACTGGACAGCAAAGTGAACCAGCTATATGTTTATACATATCCCCTCTTTCTTGGATTTCTTTGCCATTTAGGTCACCACAGAGAACTGAATAGAGTTCCCTGTGCTATATAGTAGGTTCTCATCATTGTTGTTCAGTCGCTCAGTTGTGTCCGACTGCAACCCGCTGGACTGCAGCACACTAGGCTCCCCTGTCCTTCACCATGTCCTGGAGTTTGCTCAAACTCAAGTTCATTGAGTCCATGATGCCATCCAACCATCTCATCCTCTTGTCACTCCCTTCTCCTCCTAGGACATCCAAAATGTTTCTCAAGGGAAAGTTTTTCTGCATTTTCTTGTGTAACTAATAATTCTACCAGAAAAAGACTCACTTGGCATTTTCTATTAAGAAAAAAGAAAAAAAAAAATTCAATAGAAAAGACAAGTGGCTGAGAGGACCCCACTGAGAACCCCTTAAAGAAAGCCACTGCACAACGGGAGTGACTGTATTAGCCAATTAGTCACACTCATTTCTCAGCGAGGGGCCACTAGGCTGAATGAACAGGCCGTAGCTTTGGTTAAAAGCAGACAGGGGAAGATGATTTGAAAGAAAAGAATGCCGAGAACAGTAGGATTCTTGAAAAGAGCAAAGGACAGAGAAAGATAGTGCCAAAGTGAAGGCGGAGAGAAAAAGCTGGGAAGAAGAGAAAAAAAAGAAGACATCGTCCAGAAAAGACAGAGGAACCCGTTCTTCCAGTTCCTTCTTCACATTGTTACAAATTTTGAAGCTGCGGTGGCTTTCACTGAAAACGACTGTACACAATATGCAAATCCTTCAGTCCCACTCCAGTACCCTTGCCTGGAAAACTTCATGGATGGAGGAGCCCGGGAGGCTACAGTGCATGGGGTCACAAAGAGTCGGGCATGACTGAGCACCCTCAATTTCAGTCCCAGGGAAGGATGCTCCTCTTGCTACGAGTGAAACTTGGCCACACCAAACAGAATATCTTGCTTTCAGGTGTATGGATTAATAGTAACTGCATTCCTTGTAACTTTCATCACAGCAAGTATAGAAGTTCCTGCAAGGCCTCAGAGGAAGCCAAGGACCCCCACATCTGTGAAAGGGAGTTATTTTTGGAGAGGGATCCAAAATGGAATGCGAGCTCCCAATCAAAAAAAAAAAAAAAAAAGTGGTGTTTTGTTTCAAAAGTATTTATTTTCCAAGGTTCTAGGCTCCAGGCAACAGCATAACCATTCCCAAACCCAGGAATCTTCCTGACACGTCACCTCCTGCCACCAGCTTAGTGTCTGTCACAATCTGGATATGAATTCCTAAAGAGCACTGCGACCTTGGCACTTTTTGTCTCCCACCTCCTTCTGCTAGGACTTCCCAAATCCTCACGATTGATTAGCCAGAGCTCCCAGGTCTTTTCCTTTAATCCATTCTCCATGCTGAAGCAGCAAGATGATATCATGAGCACAAATCTGACTCTGTTAGCCCCCAGGATTTAAATCTTCCAGAGACCACCACTGTTTGAATAAGACAATAATCCTTACGTGGCTGCCAGGGCACCTACTTTGCCCCTGAGGCCTCTCCTGTCCATGTCTCCAGGGTCCTCTGCCTCCAGCCCCTGCTGTCCATGTTTCCCAGATGACACATTTTTTTTTGCCTTTTCAAAATTTAAATTTATTTTTTAATTGAAGGATAATCAGTTTACAGAATTTTGTTTTCTATCAAACATCAGCATAAATCAGCCACAGGTGTACATATGTCCGCTCCCTCTTGAACTCCCTCTATATCTCCTTCCCCATCTCACTCCTCTAGGTTAATACAGAGCCCCGGTTTGAGTTCCCTGAGACATACAGTAAATTCCCATTAGCTCTCTATTTTACATATGGTATGTAAGTTTCCATGTTACTCTCTACATACATGTCACCACTCCTCCCCTCTCCCCATGTCCATAAGTCTGATCTCTATGTTTGTTTCTTCATTGCTCCCTTGCAAATAAATTCATCAGCACCATCTTTCTAGATTCTATACATACGTGTTAGTATATGATATTTATCTTTCTTTTCCAGACAACACTCTTTCATGTCCTCCTCAACCAGGTTACTCCTACCTCAAATATGCACTGAATGGAATTCCTCATCAACATTATCCTTGCTTGAAACAGAGACCCAGACATAGATAACAAACATATGGACATCAAGGGGGATGCTGAGGGGTGGGGGTGGGGGGTTGGGATGAACTGGGAGATTGGGATTGACATATACATACTTTTGACACTATGCATAAAATAGATAACTAATGAGAACCTACTGTATAGCACAGGGAACTCTATTCAGTTCTCTGTGATGACCTAAATGAGAAAGAAATCCAAAAGAGAGGGGATATATGTATACATATGGCTGATCACTTTGCTGTACAGCAGAAAGTAACACAGCAGTGTAAAGCAGCTATACTCCAATAAAAGAAAACAGTTAGGGGAAAAATATTATCCTTGCTTTTTAGATTCACAGAGCCCTCTCAGGAGCCGGGTCTGAATTCTCTGCTTTCTATCATCAAGAGGAAAAGTAAGATGGACATAAAGATGAGATGAACTAAGTTAACTGGAGAAGAAAAGACCTAGGAAAAATTCTTTGATAGGTTTAGTCTAGTAGAACTCTATTGGGTGTCCCAGGTGGCTCAGTGGTAAAGAATTCACCTGTAATGCAGGGGACCTGGGTTCGATCCTTGGGTCAGGAAGATCCCCTGGAGAAGGAAATGGCAAGCCACTCCAGTATTCTTGCTTGGGAAATCCCATGGACAGAGGAGCCTGATGGGCTACAGTCCATGGGATCACAAAGAATCAGACATGACTGAGTGTCTAATGCACAGCAGTTCTCTATTACATAATACTTGTGAAGTGTTCATGAAAGAACATACATAAGCAGTGGACATTTTCTGAAACTCAAAGATTTGGACTTGTTTCTTTTTCCTAGCCCATAGGATATACTCTTAGGAATATCATCTTGCCTCATTTTAAGCATCTCCCCTTAGGTAGTCTCTGTCACAATCTGCAGTCACGTATAAGACATTTTTCCTGCTTTTAAAAATATCTTCATTTTACAGCAGTTTGACCTAAAAGCAATGCAGCCAGTTTGTAACAGGTCAGAATAACACACTTTGATGGGTTCAGTCCATTGAACTAGGGGAAAGTCATTTTCCGAAATTCCTTCATTGCAAACCTTTCAAAACCAAGTAAAGATGTTTGTTTTTCAAAGGTTGCTTAATGATCATTCTTTTGACATTACATGATGGAAAGTCAACAGTGTGACATTTGCCATAAGAAAAACAGAAAGATGGAGCCGAGAAATACAATAACAAGAGCTGCTACCGCAACAGCCAGGAAGTCTGGGCTGAGTTCTCGGTGCAATTTGTTTCTTTTAGTCTGGCAAAGGTTTTGGCTTCAGTTTCATGTTCTTTGATGATTATTATGCCTGTCTACTAGTGGAAACTGCAAGTACTCTTTCTGTCTCTCCATCCTGGGAAAGCAGAGAGAAGAAACACGCCAGATCGGCTTTGAACGTGGCTTTAGAAGCAAACAACCCCAAGAGAAGATCCAGAGATCCAGGGGGCTCCCAACCCACCTCACTTCACTCACTACCCCAATGCCCTACGACTGACTCATCCGCCTGGGCAGGGAAGGCCCCCATGGGCACCACAAGGGGACAAGGACAGGACCCAGAGACACACCATGTGCTCTGGTGGACCCTATCTATTCAGCGGGAGCCACTCACTTTGTATAAAATAAGCTTATGTATAAAATAAGCTACAGGGATACATTGTACAACACAGCGAATATAGCCAATATTTTTATAACAACTGTAAATGGGGTATAACCTTTAAACATTATGAATCACTATATTGTACCTGCAACTTACATAATAAGTTGTTGGTGGAGTGGGCATTTCCTGGTGATGATACCAAAGCTCCTCTATTTTCAGGGAAGCTCTCAGCAAACTCATCTCAGAATGCTTGGGCTTGGGAACAGTAGGTTACAAACCCTGCTCCCTCCAGGTGGTCTCTGATCAACAGCCGCATGACCAGGTGGAACCAGCCACCAGTAGCTTTCCTTCTGTGGCTCAAGCACTAAGGCCAGACGGACCCACAACTACACTCCATGTCCCTTATATACAGTGACTGTATTATCACTTTAAGGATGTCAGGATGAGTCAGGCAGCCTCTTCCGAAAGAAGATGCCATTCTCAAGGTGAACTTTTTTTTCCTTTTTGATGTACAGTACTATGTAAGTTATAGGTGTACAATACAGCAATTCACAATGTTTAAACGTTATACTCCATTTACTTGTTATAAAAATATTGGCTATATTCCCTGTGTTGTACAATGTATCCCTGTAGCTTATTTCATACATAATAGTTTGTAGAAGGTGAACATTTTTAAAATGTAGAGAATATGGTTATATCATTGTCAAGGAATTTTCTTTTTAATGATACAACTTCTGGTGATTCTTAACGCACAATTAAAATGTATAACTTGTATTTAAGACTATTTCATGAATTAGAGCACAGTGGCACTCAGGAAAGAGAAAGAGTTTCATTAGCTACATTACTGAAGCATTTCTATATGCAATTAGCCTAGAGAGAGACTAGACTGACAGATCACAACAACCTCAGTGGCCCCCACATGCAGAAGGGCTCACAGTTCTTTGGGTCAGAAATTCACAGAGTAGACAGTGGGTCTCCACATAGAGTCTCACATGAACAAAACACAGGCACTCTGGGGCTGAGGTCACCTTGCGGCAAGATCAAGTCCTTAGGCTGCAGAACTGGGGTTCCCGGTCTCTTGCTGACTGTCAGCTCCTATCAGCCATTCTCAGTTCTGGTCATGAGGCTCCTCCAACTGCAAAGTCAACAGCAGAAGGTCTCACCTGAGACCCTCTCCTGCTGCTCTGACCTCTTGTTCTTGTTTAATCACTCAGTTGTGTCCAACTCTTTGCAACCCTGTGGACTGGAGCCCACCAGGCCCCTCCATCCTTGGAATTTCCCAGATAAGAGTACTGGAGTGGGTTACCATGGTCTTCTCCAGGGGATCTTCCTGACCCAGGAATCAAACCCACATCTCCTGCATCTCCAGAATTCTTTACCACTGAGCCACGGGGAAGCCCTGCTCTCAAGGGCTCAGCTCAGGCCCACGGAGGATCACTCTCTCAAGGTCCCCTGGGCCACAGGACAGAACCTAGTCACAGGATGTACTCCATCCTGATCACAGGCCCAGGACTGTGGACCATTTATCACACCTTCATGTGGAGACAGGCTTCTATCTCTCAAGAAACGCCCATGGTCATAGATTTACCCGTTGGCTTCCCCCCTCCCCGGCGGGGTCTGAACTCCAGCACATCGCAGTGGAGGGTGAAGGACAGAAGGCTGAGGTCTGAGCCCCAGGGAGAGTGCAGCTCCCTCTGTATCACAGAAGCACCCGCTGCCCAGCTCAGGGTGGGCAGGCCACTGGCTGAGGCCGCATGAGGCTGTGCTCAGGGCTGGCATCTCCCTCCTCCGCCACCTCTTCCCTGGTACTATTTTAACTGCTCGGATGTTACTCATTCGTGTGGATCTTTCGACACCTTTAATTGCTCTGCTCTTCCCACGCCTATTAAGTTTTCTCACCCTTTGCTACTGGCATTAGGAACATTTTAAATAATTTGCCAAATAATGTTTCCCCACTGCTGTTTTCTGTACGTTGCCTCACTTTGCCTTTAACCCTGTATTAATTCTGCTGTCAACTGTCAGAGCAGACACTTTTAATTCTGCATGGAGTGAGGTCATTTTACACATAAGATCAGAGGCCTCCTTGGATCTGAAGTCTCATTTCTTCTGATGGCTATTGATTCAAAGAAGAGGCAATTGATATTGCAAAGTTGCTTTGAGATTCAAAATTGATTTCAAAATGGTTCTATCTTCTGGCACCCAACCAGGCTGTGCCTACCCCTGGACTCTAGGCACCAACTCTTGGAAAGTTAGAACATTTTTGCAACATTGAGATTCTCTCAAATTGTCTGTGAAGCTGAAACACAGAATTCTGATCACCAACACTGGGACCACAAGTCTTCAAATCCAGCACATTTCACTGGTGTCCTTTTGAGATGTTCCGAGGTATGGATCTGTTTCTGACTCCTGTGAATAAATAGAGATGCTCACGGTTTGTCTGGTCCTCATTTCCTGCGGGCACGGCTCCCACACCCGAAGAGCAGAAACCAGATGCAGCTCTGGGACAGCAAAAGAGTGGACAGAGCAGGTGTGCATGGTCCAGAGAGGCTGCCCCTGCCTCTTTCACTACATCTGCCACCTTTGGGATCAGCTGGATAGGATCTATTCCTAAGTGGGAGCAGAGAAAACAGGCCCCACACAATTTCTACAGTGTGACCCACTTTTCATCTTAAGAAAAGCACTCTGGTGCTCTCTACATGGAGAAGAAGGATGCTATGTGCTCTCTGCTCTGATCCAAAGCACAACTTTGGACTCATCTGAGAAAACAAAGAGCAAAGTGTCCTAGAGGAAACCTTAAAGACATCAAAGAGCGCTTCTGGACCGCTTTCCTGCATTTAAAGAGGTGCAATTGAAAACAAGATTCCCTGAAGTCCTGTGACCAAAGGTTTAAGCATATAAGCATGCATTAGACAAGCAGATGCCCCAATCTTCTCTCTCTACCCCCAATCTAACTTCGCCCCACAGCACACAGGGTAAGGTGTGGTTTAAACAGACGTCTCAGATTTATGATTTATATACAAATGAATTGCAATCCACTACCTGCCAAAAGTGTGGTCTTTGTTTTTACTTTGTAGACAGAGAGTAAGAATCAAAGCTTTTTCATCTGTCAAATCACCAGGACCACCATTTGACCACGAGCTGAAAAGGATGCAAATAATAAGGTCTGGCATTTTAATAAACTAAAGGATATGACCTAAAAATATCTGAAAGTTTGCTAACACTTTGAGATATTTTCTTCTCATCATTGAGGTGGGCAGAATAACGGCCTCCTAAGGACTGTTGCTATTGTTTAGTCGCTAAGTCATGTCTGACTTTTAGCAGCCCATGGACTGTAGCCCACCAGGCTTCTCTGTCCATGGGAATTCTCCAGGCTAAAATACTGGAGTGGGTTGCCTTGCCCTCCTCCAGAGGATCTTCCCGACCCAGGGATCAAACCCAGATCTCTTGTCTCTTATGCCTCCTGCATTGACAGATGGGTTCTTTACCACTAGCACCACCTGGGAAGCCTGCAATGTGGGGTGAAAGTGAAAGTTGCTCAGTCCTGTCCGACTCTTTGAGACCCCACAGTCCATGGAACTCTCCAGACCAGAATACTGCAGTGGATAGCCTTTCCCTTCTCCAGGGGATCTTCCCAACCCAGGTCTCCTGCATTGCAGGTGGACTCTTTACCAGCTGACCATTCACAGCCAAAGACAATGGTATTCATGGGAGGAATCCAGGACAAAAATGAAGCCGGGGAGAGAGACTCACTCTCACAAGAGGATCTTGTATGGGATTTTATATGACTCTCATCCCCCAAAGAATACGAAACAGTCTGGGAGACCTATGGCTGTTGTGAAAGGGCAATTTAAACCCTTTGCTCATTCATTTGACAAGCATTCATGGAGTGCTCATGAGATTCCAAGCCACTAGACGGATAAGAATGCGAGTTTTATTATATTCCATTGTAAAACCTCTTGGAAATGACATTTCCACAACTCAGGTAGCTCTGGCCAGGCTCTGAGGCCCCAGTGGGTGTGTCTGCAAGGCAGGCTCTGACGCCCCAGCCCCTGCGCCTCCCAGAAGCCTTGGGGCATGGATGCTTGCTGGCCCAGGGACTACATCTTGAATAGCAAATAGCTGGGACTCAGGACTCAGAGCCTGTTCCATCCACCTCACTTCACAATTCTTCCAAGATCATTTTTAACATTCCTGAGATGGACTATTTCCCCAGTCACTCCTGTGGGACCACATTGCACAAGGCGATCCTGTTTCTTGATACTAACTTTTGTAAGCGTCATGGAAAGGGACTGAAAAACTCAAGAATAAGGTATGTTTTCACTCTAGTGTGAGGGAAAGATACACGGAGGGAGGGGGGGTGTCTAGAAACATGACATCTACACCCATCAAAGCATAATGACTCACAGTGCCTGCGGCCTCAAAGCTCTCAAACAGACTAAGTGAGCAGCTAGTCTCTTTCAGCAGGACATGGAAAGGTACCCATCAGAAACCAGGGCCAAAAGGCTGGAATCGACTCTCAGTGTAGCAGAGCTCTCCGGCCAGAGCAGAGGCAGGAGGGCAGAGCAGAGGAAATAAACCAGGCCCATAACTGACCCACTAGACAATAAAAGTTCAAGAGCCCTGGGCTTTATGACCACATTTGACAAAGCACAGTGCCTGGAAGGGCTCCCAGGTGTGCAGTTCAGGATCAGGCTCCTGTCTCCCCCACTCTCTATATGAGGTGATCATATCTTTTACTCACAGAGCTGGGAGAGATGTCCTTGAATGTATCAACTGCAGACGCTTCTATCATTAAAGCTTGATTATAAAATCTCCCTGAAGAACAAACGGGAAGGACCGGCTGGCTTTATAAAAGTTCCCTGAGTCCAGAGAGCAAAGTCACTAGGAAACCCAAATCCCAAACACACCTGGAATCATCACTAATGTGGAGGATGGAGCGGTTGTGACCTTTCACACTGAGCCATTTGTCAGTGAATTAAAGTATTGCAAAGGACTGAAATTATGGCTGGGAAATGACAATTTCAGATAGACCAATATTGCTCCACAAGCTGAGTAAAAGGAGTAAAAGGAAGAGAGATTACCTATTTACGTACAGATCTGCAAAACATTTTTAAAAAATCCTGACTCCATATCCCCCAAATACTTTTAAGTGTATCTTAAGTAGTCAATTATCTCTTCACTTGAAAGTGCTATTTCATTTAATACACAAAAGGAAATATATCCTTTTGAGAAAGTGGTCTCCTCGTAGCTAGCATAAATACACAGAAGGGATATGCTAATAAAGTATTTTCAAAGAGCAAAAAAATTACCATTTTATGCAGATGATAATGTAATGTTTAACCAGTAAAATAATTCCCTCATTTATTACAATAGCTGTAATTATAATAGCTGTATTATCATTAATAGCTATGTAATAGCTATACAGCTATTAATACTAAGGCACAAAATCAATTTAAATGTAGTCAGAACTTTTGTTATTATCAAAAAGTTATTAGGGCTCCTTTTATGTATAATTTTAATTGCCCCCAAAGCGTCCTAAATAGTTGAGCCAATTATTAAGGAGATATCATAAAAGAAATTTTATTATATTTTTTCCCCAAAGCTAATACAGGGTTTATTCAATGAAGTATCAGGTTTATCTTATTTTTAAATGTAGAGAAATGTTAAAACAATTTAATTTTAAACAAGACTCTTGGAGACTGTCTTACGTCTCTGATTAAATATTTTAAATCTGATTAAAATCCAATAAAATAACTGTCACTTCTAATGAAAGATGATTTTACTATTTCCATTCACAAATGAGAAGCCCAAAATGCTAAAATGTGGCAGTTACAGAATTTGAACCTAAATCACTGACTCCATTGCTCACCAGTAGAAAATGTGAATGCATTACTCTGACTTCTCAAGTGTCAGTCAGTCAAAGGTACACCTACGGAACCTGACCCGGAGCCCAGGGAAGGGGCAGGTGGAACAAGGTGGAGGGTAGCTTTGGAGGAACAATAGTCACCCCACCCTCTGAAGACAACCGGAAACCACAAGCGTGTGCTTTACAACATCTAATGAAATTCTAACATAATGAATTCATAAACTTACAAAAATAACTTATTCTGCTTGAAGCCATTACTGGAGGTCCCAGTCATCACAGTCCACCCTAGACAAAGGCACACAGGGGTCACAGCCCCACAGTATTTTCTGAAAATCCCGGGAGCGAATGTCTGTGCTCATTCTGTTGGACCTTGAGACGAACTAGTCTGGTGACATCGTGGAGAAGAATATGCAGCGTGGATGCAGAGAATGGACAGAGACCCACACGGCAAGAGGACTGGGCATCACACTGACCTCAAAGGGAACGTGTTACCATCACCATTTTAATGTGAAGTCACGCTTAATTTGCAAATCGTGACATTCGCAAACCAAATGTAGTCATTTTCTAAATCTCGGAAGTTCATTTCAGGTTTCTGAGCTAGACTCCAGCCAACCCTACACGTGCCCAGGTGGCCTGCGGAGGTGGCAGTGACACCAGGCCTTCTGACACCTCTTTCCATTGAAATTTATTCAACCTGACCCTCATTACCCATCACAGTGTCTGATCTATTTCCTTTCCATATGCTGCCCCCAGGAAAGTTTATAGTGTCTTAATAACAGGAAATATGTCTTGGTATCTTCTAGTAGATGCTCAACAACTGTTAAATAAATGAACATCAAAATACATTCATGTTCTGAGATATCACTTGGTATTAGGCTAACTTGGCACAAAAAGGATAAATTCAGAGCAATTCAGTGTTACTCCCAAGTGTGTCCACACTGATAGAAAACTAAACTCTCACTTCGAGATGCTTTCTCCAGGAAGCCTTCCATAACTAGTTAAAAGTGCTGTCTCTGCTGAATCTCTAGGGTATGCTGACTTGCCTTTCACATCTTTTAATAACTTTTCCCACATACGACTTACTTCTCACACTGCATGATTATTAAGAGACATCTTGAAAACAGATTAATCGCATGTTCTTTGAGCCCATGAAAGTACAATTAATACTAATCAGTAAGACTGAGATATACTAGGATCCTTGTATATAAAACATCTTTTCTAACTGCCATCCTTGACTTCTTTTCATATACTTTCTGTGTAATCTTGGAAGCAAACAGGCTGAATTGCCCTGTCAAACGAAACTAATGCTACTTAGACCGCCTACCTTCAGTGAAAGAGGGAACAAGATTTTAAAAACTCAGACGTGCTCTTCAAATATTTATCATGTTATTTATGTGTATGGAAATAAATGGAGATTTTTGGCCTACTTCTTTAAACTCCAAATTAGAATTCCACTGATCTAGGTTTGATTTATTCCAGGGAAGAACAGAACAACTTTCTGTTGGTCCACCACAAAGAATAGGACTCGAAATCTAGAATCTGAAAGGTGTGGAGAAAAGCAGATAATGTCTCCATTTCATACTGAGCCTGAGAAAGGCAATGCAATCACTGGTCTAAACAGATGTTAAAGAATGGATTCAGTGTTATAGGATCCAAAACAATATGAGAAGCTGTGATGAAAATTCAGAAAAACAATGTACCTGTGCCTTTGATGAAAACGCAGACCTGCAGAGCTCACAGAGTTGGAAACAGGGTGGATAGAGATGCCAGAAATGCAAAGTGCTGTCAGTTTGGCCAGTTCGGATGCCAGACAGAGTACCTGCCCCCACCTCTTTGTACACCCACACATTCTGGCACAGTTTGTCTCGTCTGCAGAGGGCAACTCTTAAGAGGAGACATTATGGAGAGACAGTGGCAAGCAAGTCAGCCTGAACCGGGCTCAGATCAGCGAGGCTTGAGAGCAATAGAGTGAGCACAAAGGCAAGCCAACATCTTCAAGGGAGCACATATATATATATATAATAAGCATAAACTTGGCCAGGCTTCCTTGCTGGCTCAGTGGTAAAGCTTCTACCTGCCAATGCAGGAGACATGGGTTCTATCCCTGAGTTGGGAAGATCCCCTGGAGAAGGAAATGGCAACCCACTCCAGTATTCTTGCCTGGGAAATCCCAAGGACAGAGGAGCCTGGTGGCTATAGTCCATGGGTCACAAAGAGTCTGACATGACCTAGGAACTAAACCACCAAACATGGCCATGAAACCCAGACAGAGTTAGGGATTTTAAAGACCCATGAAACTCATTATTCCCAGAATCAACATGGTATTCCCCTTCTATAATTTTAAGACTCTAAGTAAAAGGACCTGAATGGACCTTCAGAGAAGACTAGATTATTTTCCAGGGGAAGGGGGACATAAGATGTGTGAGGGGGTTGGATCAGCTGAATTAAGGAACATCTCCTGTATGCCAGGATATGAAGAGGGCATGGTGAGAGACACACAGTCCCCACATCCTAGGGGGACAAATAAATACACCTGGTGTTGGCCCAGTCTGCATTTAGTGAGGCCCTAATGAGGTCAGAGTGCTGGACAGGAAGACACCTCAAGAGCCCTGGGAAAAGAGGGGACGACAGCTGAAAAGCCAGCATGAGACAGCATTGGGCTCATCCTAAAGGACCTTATGGGCCCTCACAAGTACGCTGAAGGTGAAGGTGAAGTTACTCAGTCATGTCCGACTCTTTGCGTCCCCGTGGATTGTAGCCTACCAGGCTCCTCTGTCCATGGGATTCTCCAGGCAAGAATACTGGAGTGGGTTGCCATTTCCTTCTCCAGGGGATCTTCCCAACCCAGGGATCGAACCCAGGTCTCCCACATTGGAGGCACACACTTTAACCTCTGAGCCACCAGGGAAGCCCAAGTAAGCTGAGAATTAGGCAAATTCTACGCTATTTTACAAATGGCGAACTGAAGCTATAGGTGGGCTAAGCAACCAAGCCATGATGGTGGATTCAGGGGCAGCCAGTGCAATGTGATTATGGACTCCTGTTCCTTCCTCTGCTCCATGCTGTCACCCACAGACACACAGACACACACAGCGAGACACACACAGACACAGATACACACACAGACACATAGACACAGACACACACATACAGAGACAGAGACACACAGACATACACACACACATACAAAGAGACACAGATATACACACATACACAGATACACACACACACACACAACAAATAGCCCATGAGGCCTGTCAGGGACTGAAGCGAATAAGATGTGCACACAAACAGCCTTATCATGAGACAGAATAAAGTGCCCAAGGCCACTTGAATGTGCTAATATGGGACAGTTCTCAGATTAAAATAACCATAGTTCCATTTACTGAGGACATAATAATACAGCCAGCACTTTTCTAACATTGTACATGTTTCAGTCTACATTTCTAAAAGTAGAAAATAAGCATAATTCTTCTCAGATGTCTGATTGTATGTAAGTTATTCTGAAATCATGATAAATAATGTAGTGTCCTGTTTCCAATAATATCTTTAAGCCACTAAAAGTCTATGGGGAACAACAAATAACGGTATTCAACACTGAGAGGGCATAAAGAAGAAACAGAGAAGATTGCCTTTGCCGCTGCAAAGTTCCTAGTTCAAGTAGAAACACACTCGTGGAGACACAGGACAAGAGTAGCAGCTGCTGGGAATCAACACAGAAAAACTATTTACATAAATATTAACGAGAGGCAAATCGAAGGTATTCTAATAGAAATAAGAGTTTTGATCAGGTATTTTAAAGCATTTGCCAGAGAAGAATGGGAAGATAATTACGGTAAGGGAAATGGATTAAAACCATAAACAAATAAGAGGAGAAAGGACCGACTATAATAAAATAATCAGTGTTAAGTCACCTAGCATGGTTCCAGCCAAAGGGCAGTGCTCAGAGGGGTCAGTTCCCACTTGAGTGACGACTCCTGATCGCAGGACAGAGACAGCTCCGTCCATCTGCCTTAAGCCAAGCAGGTGACTCACTGGCCTGTGATGCACCTGCAGAGACAGGGGACACCTTGCCACCTCTCCGCCTCCCTCCTCCTCCAGATCTCCTCTCGGGCAGGTCTGCGCCACATCGAAACCCCCACTCTCCCAGAACCATGGCCAGCACCAGCAACATCTCATTGGTTAACCTTTGGTGATCCATCCTTTCAAAAGTCTGAACAACTGTCATCAGCTTGGTTCTCACCTAGCAGAACTAGGTTTACACTCAGCCACTAACCACCAAAAGGGCTGTTGCTTTTACTGTAAATGAAGCAGGAGCTGTGTGAGATTCTGAGAAGAGGAATCCTATGACCAGAGGTAGTTTGACAAGCATCCCTCTTGTCCATACTGGGCTGGCTAAGAAGTCCAGTCAGAGCTGCAGAGCACCTGGGGAGCCAGGTGATACCCTGAACCAGGGCCGTGGTAGGGGCTGTGAGGAGTAGTCAGATCAGATACAGCATTTTGAAGGCAGGGCTCAGCTACTTTCTAGAAGGACCAGAGGTGATGTACAGGGAAGGGAAGAGTCAAGGATAACATTTTATGCTTGACAACCTGGAAGGATGGACTGTCCTTAACTGGGATGGATGCGTGTCTACTGGAGGAAGCTGAGATGTATACTAGGTTTCTCTACTTAAAGAAAAGATCTCAGAGAAGATGAGTAACTTGCTGGGCTTTCTTGGTGGCTTAGCCATAAAGGATCTGCCTGCCAGTGCTGGAGACATGGGTTCGCTCCCCGGGTCAGAAAGATCTCCTGGAAAAGGAAATGGCAACTTACTCCAGTATTCCTGCCTGGGTAAAACCCACAGACAGAGGAGCCTGCCTGCCTACAGTCCATGGGGTCTCAAGAGTTAGACATGACTTAGAAACTAAACAGCAACAACAAGTAACTTGCTCTTTTGCCCCAGAGTTTATACCTCAGTCCTCTAAGTTTCAGACTGTCAGGTTTTGCAGCATATTTTACCCATATCTACCCAGATTTACTTATCAGAGTTCAGAGAGTTGGTATGCAAAATAAAGTCAAAGGTTATATAAATACTTATGTTGAACTTTTACAAGCATATGTGCATGGGCGTATATACATGTTTAAAATATTTACGTTTATGCTTAATTCAATCTATATAATTAAATATAAATAGATTATGGTACAGCTTCATATTTCAGCTTTTGCATCTTAACAGAATATTACAATATTTGGATTTCAAATGTGACCCCAAAAATGCATCTAAACAAACATTTCCTCAAAATATAAAAGGAGATGGTGATGACAAAATAGAACTATAAATACAAGCTTGGAAAAAGCAAGTGAACACAGGCAAATTTTAGGCATTATTGAGGTTTTGCTAAAACCCAAATAACTGTTGCTATGCATTTTTCTATTTATTTTACACCCACATGTTATAAGGAAAATATCACCCATATGTTTAATTCAATTTTCCTTAAGCTGAGAGTGATACAATTGTCGAAGAGCTCTTCAATGTCCGGTAAGTTTTTTTGAGCTTCACAAGCCTTCCTTCTCCCTCGGAACAAGCAAGTGGTGTTTTGCCAGCACAGAACAGAACTTGAACAGGGGGCAGATTGAGTTTGGTTCTAAACTTAGAGCACACAAATTTGAGTGACTGCCAAGCCTGCTGAAATGTGTTTTCTCCCATCTTCTTAAAGTGCATGAGAATTGCAAATGAAAAATTGTAAAGCCTTCCACTGTGAGTTTTCTTTAACCATTGAATAGTTCTTGAATTGAAAAACATATTGAATATAAGATAGTGATGTGTTTTATCAAGTTCTGGTCTCTGTATGTTTCCCTTCAGTATATTTTCTCGAGAATGTTCTCCTACGATGTTCTGAAGCCTGTGCAGTTTCCTTGTTGTAGATATAGAACCATGCTCCAGCCATGATGCTCTTGAATTTAATCTACCTTCAATAATCAAAGGAGAAGCGAGAAATGGATAGGAGGAAATGTAGACAAAAACACAACATATGATCAATAAGGTGCCTAATTTCTGATCGTACCAAGGAGTCCAAGATGATTCACTAGTCTTGAAGGGGGAGGGGAAAGCACTAGTGAAATCAACAGATTGATCCAGGCATATGGACATCCTGGAAGGCGGCTGAGAGTGGGAGAAGGGACATGAAAACAGGGGCCATGTCGCTCGGTTCACTCACTGCCAAGACACTGAAAAACACGGCTGGAGCATTCACCACGTAAATGGGATGACATTTAAGTGATTCCTTTTGTTCGTGTTTTTGAGACTTCTCTGTAATTCACAGAGCAGTGTGAATTCTTTTGCATCTTTCTATTCCTCTTAAAAACTTTTTTCACCTAATTTCAAGCCTAGTATTTTGCATAGGAGCTCAGCCATGCTGAGAAGTATGAAGAAGGAGCAAAGAGGATGTTAGTCTTAACATCATCAAGAATAAAGTCTTTAATGATACAAAGAAGCCGGTATTTAGGAACAAGCTGAGGGGTGGGATATTATTGCAAGACTTCACTTGTTGGTGATCATTTTGAATCATTAAGGATCAGTTCTCGACTTCATCTCTACAATCTCAGCATTTGTTGCTTTCACACCTCATTTTTTTTTCCTTTCCTTTCAAGATGAATCCAACATGGCTGAAGATGATTTTTCTATAGGTTGGGCATCAATCTTAGGTTAATTATATCTATATTCTTATTTGCAATGCTTTCCCAGTCCATTCCAGCCAGCCAGCAGATGCACTGATGGTCATCTTTCAAAAAAAAGAAAATGTGACATCATTTCTCAGAAATTTGAGAATTAAATCTCCATATCAGTATGGAAGGTATATCGCATAAATGTAAATAATGAAAGCCATCAAAATTTTAAAGGTGGATAAAATCAGAGTCATTGGGCAAATTTGCCCAAAACCAAGTCAAATCACAAGATACCTGGTTGGCACCCAGCAGTTCTAGGCAACAAAACTAGGCAGGTACTCACTGCTTTCAGGATGCTGCAGCTCAAATGCTGTTCCCACCAATTTGTTTCATTAGGAAAATTTGTCTTCGCTTTGCCTAGGTCACCTGGTGGGCTGCCGTCTATGGGGTCACACAGAGCCAGACATGACTGAGGCGACTTGGTGGCAGCAGAAGCCTCACCTATAAAATTCCACAATCACAGTGAAACCCTGACGAAAAACATAGAATTGTCATGGGAATTAAATTAGGACAATGCCTGCCACACACAGTAACAGTCCAATTCTTGGTAGATGTTATTAGGTGACAAATTTTCCCCAGGAATTCTGCAAACAATTTTTGAGTGCTCTTCCTCGTGCTTTGCTGAGCACACAAGCAATCCATGAAGCAAGGCTATTTACACTTTATTCAGACTTAAAAGTATTTGGTAGGTTCCACAGCCTGTATGTTCCAACACTTGCAGCCAGTGCCCACAGATTATCTTGCAGACTCCTTCTTGCACTGGATGTCTTTGGTACCCAGATCCACCTCCTTCATCCTTCTCTTCCAAAGTCTGCCTCCGAGACCAACCCTGTCTTTCAAGAGATGCGTGTTCAGTCTCCCACAGCGACCGCGGCCTCATCCCTTTGCCGTCTTATGCTTCATATATGAGGCTATGTAGTTGTAGACAGTTAGCATTTTAACATCTTTCTGGTGAATTAGCTCATCTTTGGATTATTTAGGGATATCTTCCAAGCTGTTTCCCTTTAGTCTTTTAAAAATCTCTGTTTCATTTTCAGCCCGTTCATTAATAACAAAACAATTGTCTCAGGTTGGTTACTATCCCAGGCTCTGTATGAATTGTATACATCATGAAGGCCTGATGCTATGTATTTTAAAATGTGCAATATATTCCTGGTTTGTGACTTTGGCGAGGTATTGTGTTTTTATGGTAATAGCAAAATTGGCTTCTAACAGTTCAACTAAGAATTGCCTTTTCATTCATGCTTACAACATTAAGCACATTCCACGCACCAGGCCTCCGCTAGAGAAACACATAAAGACAACTCTGGCCCACAGCTTGGTTATAACCTAGTAAAGGAGAAGAAGTCAAGTCTTTTTCTTTTCTAGGGTTACATCATTACTCATTCTGAATATGATCGTGGTGGACAGTACTTGTGTATGTGTAGTTTTTCTCTGATTTTGGAACTTTTATGATAACCATGATCCAGGTGAATAAAAACAGAGCTGGCTCTAATGCTGGGCTTTAGGAACATCTCTGCAAAGGTATGAATAGCTCTAGGATGTGGGTTACATAGGAGTCCCTGGCAAAAGTCACGGGGCCCAGTCAAGGCACAGGAGAGCCTAGTGTCTTCTTCCAGATTCTCACAAACCGAAAGCTGATGGAATCAGAGGCGCATTCTTCTCGTGGAGCCCTCATCACACATTTACAGTTCTGTGGACATGATGGATTATTCAGACACGGGAAGCTTAAAAGCTGTAGTTTCAGACACTTACCTTCTTCACTAAGCTGGTAAAACAGAACCTGAAGAAAGTCTTGTTGACAACTAGATTCCATTTCTCACTTCATGGCTCACCTTCGTTTTCCTCTTTTCTCATGCTCTAGTAGACTGGCCCGTATTGAAAAAATGACACTGAAATGAAAAAATAATAAAATCTTTCCCAAGACCAGCTCTGGAAGGAAAAGGCCTCTGGTTCCTGGGTGAACTGGAGCCAAGCGTGGGGGTCAACATATCTTCCTTTTTCTTAATGTTTATTTGATATTGGACTACAGATGATTTACCATGTTGTGTTAGTGTCAGGTATAGGCACTGTGATTCAGTTATACATTTAAATGTATCTAGTCTTTTTCAAATTCTTTTCCCATATAGGTCATCACAGAGTACTGAGTTGAGTTTCCAGTGCTACATATTACGTCCTTGCGGGTTATCTATTTTATATGTTGTGGTTGTTCAGTCACTAAGTCATGTCTGACTCTCTGTGACCCCATGGACTGCAGCACGCCAGGCTTTCCAGTCCTTCACTATCTCCCAGAGTTTCCTCAAACTCATGTCCATTGAGTCAGTGATGCCATCCAACCATCTCATCTTCTGTTGCCCGGTTCTCCTCCTGCCTTCAATCTTTCCCAGCATCAGGGTCTTTTCCAATGAGTTGGCTCTTTGCATCAGGTGGCCGAAGTATTGGAGCTTCAGCATCAGCCTTTCCAGTGAATGTTTTACATGTCGTCATGTGTATATGATGTCTTTCTTACCACATCCCACAACCTTTGAATTCTCTCCTTCGCAGGACTACTTGAGCTCAAATGGGTGTGCCCTGTTCCATACACAGTTGCAGAAAGAAAACCTGGAAATATTCGTGCAGGAGCAGTTCAGACACTGTTTATAAGAAGTAGCAGATGGACTCATGCAGAGGAAATGAAGACATTTCAAAAGGTTCTGTTGTCATTCCAACCAAATCTACTGACAACAACATGCGTTTTCATTCCGTTGAAAGGTATCACAGCACATTAGGGCTGTGATGTGAGTTTATTACCTTTTTCTTGCTCAAAGTTGTGGCAGCTACAGTGGTGGTGACAGTGTTTGTCCCAAAATGGTGTCGAGAACTGGTGTCGCCCTCCACCTTAGGACCTGCAGTGTTACATTTCTGCAAGGGTCATTTATTCCCATGGAAAGCTCCTTCAGACATTTTTTTTCACATGCACGTACAAAATATGATGATAGAACAAACACAAACATAATCAGTTCAGTTCAGTTCAGTTGCTCAGTCATGTCTGACTCTTTGAGACCCTATGAACCGCAGCACGCCAGGCCTCCCTGTCCATCACCAACTCCCGGAGTTCACTCAAACTGATGTCCGTCAAGCCGGTGATGCCATCCAGCCATCTCATCCTCTGTCATCCCCTTCTCCTCCTGCCTTCAGTCTTTCCCAGCATCAGGGGCTTTTCAAATGAGTCAGCTCTTCACATCAGGTGGCCAAAGTATTGGCGTTTCAGCTTCAGCATCAGTCCTTCCAATGAACACCCAGGACTGATCTCCTTTAGGATGGACTGGTTGGATCTCGTTGCAGTCCAAGGGACTCTCAAGAGTCTTCTCCAATACCAGAGTTCAAAAGCATCAATCCTTCAGTGCTCAGCTTTCTTTATTGTCCAACTCTCACATAATAAAGCCCAACATTTACAAAATGTTTTGTATGATGCTCATGTGTATCAACTCCTGCCAGTGGAGCACTGGAATCTATTTTGCAGATGTAAAGTCTGAATTTCAACAAGGCTGAGTGACTGACTTAGGCTGGAGTAAGAACCAGGACTCCAAAGACTCATTCTTCCCAGTGGGTTACTACAAACCAGCCCCAGTGGGAGGACACAATTTTAACACCTTAGAGTAAAAACAAGGAATCGAGTTAACAGTTGGGAACCTACTCTAAACAGAAGTTTAAAAACAGGAGGCATTCCTGGCAAAAATATTCCTCTCCTCAAAATTATTAGATTAAAAATTGTTCTAAACATAGTGTATAATAATAAGTTTCCTTATAGCAAGTGATTCTTTCTAAAAGAAACTGGTTTTAAAATGCCCTTGGATTATTTTCATGACTATACTGTGTGTGTGCATGTCCAGTCATGTCCAGCTCTTTTGCAACCCTATGGACCATAGCCCACCAGGCTCCTCTCTCCATGGGATCCTCCAGGCAAGAAGACTGCAGTCGGTTGCCATGCCCTCCTCCTGGGGATCTTCCTGACCCAGGGACCAAATCCGCGTCTCCTGTGGCTATTGCATTGCAGGCAGATTCTTTACCACTGAGGTACAAGGGAAGCCCGAAGTTAATTGGTAAGTTTTAAAATTTTTACTAAACTGGTAGCCTTTGGAGCAGGGAATGACCATTAAAATACAATGCTTGAGCCATTAGCCACTGGTGCCTTCTGTTTTCCCAGCCTGTGATCCTAACCTCAACTGGAACTCAAGTCTGGAAGAGGAAAGCAAATGACCATAATGTTGTCTTGACATAATGTTGTTTGACTTTGACTTTGCATAAATTAGTAGCCTGGTGACACTTATGGAGAAGATACTTGGGCAACTGTTTCTAGAGAATTACAATATCCTTTTCACTCGGGAGTTTCATGTTAAGATAAGGTCTTGGCTGTTTCTCTACTGTACAAGGCTTCAGATCATATATCCCACCCTGAAGTTAAATATGGTCCGGCTGTGTTAGATTTGTTCTCTCAGAATGAGCTCTAGTGCTGTTCTCTTGCGGGAAATGCTGTCACAAGTATTACTAAGAATCCCCACCCATCAGCGCGGGCTCTGATTTTTTCATTAAAGCGTCCCGATACGCAAAAATAGAAGAAAAAAAAACTATTTATCATCAGAAAAACCAGTGTCAGAAAAACTGCTGTTCAATTTCTAAAAGATGGAAAATAGTCTTCAATGTTTTGACAGAGAACAAAATTCACAAACAAATGGAGAATTCGTGAATAACAACAAAATTTGGAGAAATGTTACAACCCAAAAATGTTCACCAGCTGCTTAGAATTCAAAATTCTGGTGCCTCTTGTGGATCCTTCAGTTCCCCAGCACAAGGATGACAATAGCAAATGGAGGCCTAAGAGAGAGAGTCTGTTAGGGACGGTGGACCCCAAATACATCACACTGAAACCTAAAGACATTTAGGATTTGATCATGAAAAGGTCCCAGCAGGAGCTCCTGGTCAGTGGCCAGCTCACTTCCACATGGAGACTCTGGATCCAGGCTCCGTCTGTACACGGTCCCACCATCCCCTAGAGCCTGGAGCTTCCTTCCAGCATTCAGACAATCTGAGAAGAATAAGAACCAGGGGACTCATACCCACTCAGCACCCTCAGGTTTGGTGGACCCACTCCCCGGCCTCTGATATCTCATTGAGAAGTGGTTGCCTGACCAAACCCAGCAGCAAAAAAGGACAAGTAATTGGCTAGATGACCATGTCTCAAGGACCTCTGATTACCACAAAGGGGGAGAACAGATTCTAGTGGCCAAAAGCCATTTCTACCAATGGTAGAAAAAGATAAACGTGATTTAATATTAATATCCATTAACTCTAAAGGAAAGGGGTTCATTGATATGGCAGAGATTGCTAACCATCCCCCAGATCAATTGTCCCCTATTGCTATTATAGTAGGATCCCTGAATTTTAACCACATCCATGAAGATCCCCTGTAGAAGGAAAAGGCTACCCGTTCCAGTATTCTGGCCTGGAGAATTCCATGGACTGTATAGTCTATGGGGCCACAAAGAGTCGGACATAACTGAGAGACTTTCACTTTCACATGGCTTTCCAAAGACCCATGTTCTAGACTCCCTCTCAACTAGCTGGGAACCTATCACTAAGTTCTGGCCAAGGGGAGGAGCGGGAAAGCGGGTTTACTATTTCTGAGTTGTGATCCTACAAGGAAGAGGGTCACACTCTCTCCTTCCTACTCGCATCTCTTCTCAACTCTTAATGGCATCAATTAACCCTGGTTAACCCTCTGGGACCGTGTTGATGAGAGAAAACCCTTATATCAGGGAGTAAGAAGGTCCCAGGGGCACAGATGAGACAACAGACAAGCCTACGTACGCCGACAGTTAAATGAGAGAGAAATCCACTTCTATCTTGTTTAAATCACTGTTTTTTGTAAATCTCCATTACAGATGCCAAACCTATAACGAATACATATGGCAAACAATATGGAATTCTGTTCATCCCCAGCTCAACATTTAAAATGCCATGAAAAGGGAATGAAGGAAAGGAATGTGGCCAAAGATAGAAGATATAAATGTATTGATTCCAATCACACAACATGATATTAATTCATTAAGCATGTGGCTAGTGAAGGTGAGACAATAATAATAAAAATAATCTCCTGCTCAGGGGTTAAATTCATTCTCATGAAGCTTATGCAAGATGCTCCTTGGTTTATGTAGACAACTGACTGGAAATGTTCTGGAGAGTCTCTCTGTGCCCTTCTAGGGTAGAAGAATGCTGACCTGGTCAGGCCAATACAGGCTTCCAATCCCACTCACCCCATGGGAGTCTCTTCTCATCACAGACAGACACACCTGGGTGCCCAACTCTAGGTCAACTCTTGACCGACACTCAGTGTGAACCACACCCAAAGGCAAACCCCTGACCATGAGAGGAGCACAACTTGGCTTTGAAGGGGGCTTGGGAGGGACTGCGAGCACTGCCGCCTTCAGGGCTGGGGAGTTCCCAGCACCATCGATAGCTGAGGATGGTAGGGGGAGGGGCCAACGCAGACTAAGCTCAGAGACAGGGCCAGAGGATAGAGAGCAAAGACCTTTGATAAGGGCATTTACCAGGCATGTGTGTGTGCACGTGTGTGTGCTTGCATGTGCATGAGTGTGCATGCGTGTGTGCACATGTGTGCATGCTTGGACATGCATGTGTGTGTGTGCATGTGTGTACATGAGTGTGCGTGCACATGCTTTCTTACATGAGCTCTTGGAGGGGAAACCACAGCACAACCACCTCGTGACTCATGCCCTTTCCAGACTCTAGTGGTGTGGCCTCTTGTGGTCCTAGGAGAGCCACTGTTACCTGCATGTTTCAGCTCTTCTGGAATTTTCTATGACAGGTTATCACTGAGGTTTGCAGATGATGCAGTTGGAACTCACTGTCCCTGAAGGATCATGACCCTGGCAGCAAGCAGATGGGTCTGCAGTCCAAGCCTCCAGGCGGCCGAGTCCACAGCTCAGTGGCCTCACCAGCACCTCCTCACTCATTGCCCTTCCCCAGGGGGACTGAGCGGCCCGGTGACCACACGCCTATTTACTGTCCATATAAATCACCTGCTGAGTAGTTTCCTATGTGATAAGCTAAGTAAACTGATCCAGTCACTTTGAAAAACAGGCATCTATTTCAATGTCTTAAGTTACCAAATACAGTGTATTTTTATAGTAGAGTCATGATTGGGCTCTGGAGTCAGAAGCGGATTAAAATCCTAATTCAACAATCATAATACAGCTGGAGCCAACACATATGTGCCCATTACTTTATACATGTATTAACTCACGAAGTCCTTGAAACAATCCCATGTGGTGGGTTCTACTCTGACCTGCTGTTCAGAGGGGTCTCAAACTGGAGCCATCTACTCTCTGGGGCCATTTGTCCCTCTACTGGCTACGTCATTTCCACTCTTCCTGTGAGCTCTGAACTCTCAGCTCCCTGGGTGAAATGAGGACAAAAATAGCATCAACCCTATAATATGACTGAAAGTATTTAACGAGATGATCCTTATAAACGTTCTGAGAATGACTCTCGGCACACAGGAAGTGGCCAGTACGTGTCGGCTAAAAATACACTAGTTTATGCCAAGCAACCCATACAATTATTCCTGGACTTCAGGTGACTGTTGTCCGATCACTGAAGCCATTCAGGCCTCCACGTGAGACATGCATGCTCTCAGAGCTGTGTCCAGTTGGGTACGTGGGGTACGGCTGACAAGACAGCAAGACAGTGATGCTGTCAAGGGATCACTATGGATTTGAGATGTGATAACAGTGCAGTAATTATGCAAGAAAACGTCCTTTTCCTGAGGCGCGCACTGGAGGCTGTGGCACGGAATGTTCTCCAGCTGGGGGATAAACTCATGTTTATGGTACAGTGTTTACTTGAATTTTTTCAAAATAAACCATTAGAAGAATTAAAAGGAGCCCCAAGGAAAGTGTGGAAAAGCTGGTTTTTCAAACCCCCTTCTGGAGAGTGCCATGTTTGGGGGTCCCTGCGGAGGACCTTGGGGGACAGGCAGAGGGGGCAGAGTTCTGCGCCCACCTGCACCAGCACCCCCCACCACCCTACCCACCCATGACTGGTTCTCTCTAAGGGAAGAAGGGGGGAGACTCACAACTGACCACTTTCTCATCACAAGCCCTCCCACCTGTCAAGGCCCAGCCTTCTCAGTCTCATGAATCAAATGGTACCACCTTCAGTTTTGCTGTTACCAATCAGTTCTGAATCACTTTCCTTCATTTCCTGGAGATTGAGCTCCTGGCTCACTGTCACTCTGAGTATCACCATCTGCTTAGATCTTTATCAACTTTAACACAAGCATGAATGCCGCTTCCCACCCCGTCCTGCCCCGAGTCCCCTCCTCCAGGGATCGTGTCTCTCACCTCCCTCAGCTGCTCCCCTGCCCAAAGTCAAAGGCACCTTGAGCTGCTCTGCTGACCAACACTGTCTGAGTGCCAACTGCTGTCACCCCCTCCAAGGTGCCCCGCACCACTGCTCCGCCCTCCACTTGAGCAACACCCCCACTTAGCAATGCGGTCAACACACCTTCTTGTCCTCCTTCCTGGTCACTGACTGTCTCTTCTCAGCCCCCTTACTGGTTCCTTCTACCCTGTCAGTCCTTACTGTGGAAGCCCCCAGCAGAATGCCCCCTCTCTACACCAATAACCTCCAGATGGACCTCACCCCAAAGACCTCTCACGTACACTCCAGGATCATCTCAAGTAACCATGCGATATCCTCCCCCAGGGACACCCAACTCATGGCTACATCCATGTGACTGGATCAAGATGCTGGTGCCCCCCTGCCCCAAACCAGCTCCACCCACAGCCTCCTGTGGTGGGCGAGGTAGCTGGATGAGAGAGAGGGGATGAAGTTTCCTGAGGACTCGTTAGGGAAAGGCAGCCTTAGAAAGGGCTGTTTGCTGCCGCCAGCAGCATGAGTTCCTACAAAGACTGTCTGTGCTAAACCTAAAAGCAAGACATGTTTGCTGAGAACAGCATCTTTTAATGTTCTCAAAGTGTTGTGTCATCTTCCCGGTTTAACCAAGAGTGCTAACACGCAAAAAGGAGAAACAGACCTTCAGGTATGGATTAAACATAAATCTTATTTTAAGTCTCTTGTTTCTTTCAAACAACTTGAGTGTAATAAGCATAGCGGGAGGCCATGAGCCTTGCCATAAGAATGAACACTAAGACCTGGCCATGGTTTATTTGAAGACATCGATTCTCAACGAGTATTTCCCATTAAAGGATCCATGGAACACACCTAGGAGGCCTGAAAAATGTATATATTTGGAGGAGTCCCCTGATGGTCCAGTAGCTAAGACTGTGTGCTCCCAATGCAGGGGGCCCAGGTTCAATCCCTGGTCAGGGAACTAGATCCCACATGCTCCAACTAAGACCCGGTGCAACCAAATAAATACATATTTTAAAAAATAAATTTAAAAATAGCTTAGTTTTGCACCTAGTTCATAATAAATGCTTAATAAATGTTTATATTATCACACAATAAAAATCAATTAATTATGTATATATATATATTTAGAAAGCATATGATAGGCAAACTTCTAATTTATCTCCCCCACTGCCTCTCCCCTTTGGTAACCATAAGTTTGTTATCTATGTCTATGAGTCTGTTTTATTTTTATAAATAAGTTCATTTGTGTCTTACTTTGGATTCCTATATAAGTGATACCATATGACATTTGTCTTTTTCTGACTTACTTCACTCAGTATGATAATCTCTAGATCTGTCCATGTTGCTGTAAATAGAATTATTTCATTCTTTCTTGTGACTGAAGAAAACATATATACCATATCTTCTTTATCCATTTATCTGTTGATGGACACCTAGGTTGCTTCCATGCCTGGACTATGGTAAATAGTACTGCAATGAATATGGACGTATATGTATCCTTTCAAACTAGAGTTTCATCCAGATATATGCCCAGGGGTGGGACTGCTAGGTCAAATGGTAGCTCAGCTACTGCTGCGGCTAAGTTGCTTCAGTTGTGTCCGACTCTGTGCAACCCCATAGACGGCAGCCCACCAGGCTCCCCTGTCCCTGGGATTCTCTAAGCAAGAACACTGGAGTGGGTTGCCATTTCCTTCTCCAGTGCATGAAAGTGAAAAGTGAAAAGTGAAAGTGAAGTCACTCAGTCGTGTCCTACTCTTCGTGACCATATGGACTGCAGCCTACAAGGCTCCTCCGCCCATGGGATTTTCCAGGCAAGAGTACTGGAGTGGGGTGCCATTGCTTTCTCCGAATGGTAGCTCTACTTTTAGTTTTTTAAGGGACCTCCATACTGTTCTCCATGTTAGACGCTTAG
Organism: Nanger dama; assembly: GCA_917880005.1. NCBI lineage: Eukaryota > Metazoa > Chordata > Mammalia > Artiodactyla > Bovidae > Nanger > Nanger dama. Next base: position 6,313,314 of record CAKJTW010000075.1, read on the forward strand.
CCACGTCCAACTCTTTGCAAGCCCATGGGCTGCAGCCCTGCCAGGCTCCTCTGTCCATGGGATTCTCCAGGCAAGAATACTGGAGTGGTTTGCATTCTCTCTTCAACTGCTCTCCATAGTAGCTATACTAATTTGCATTCCCACCAACAGTGCAGGAGGATTCCCTTCTCTCACTCTCTTTTCAACATGTGTTATTTGTAAGACATTTTGAGAATGGCCATCTTACCCATGTGAGGGATACGTCATTGTAGCTTTCACCTGCATTTCTCTAATCTTTAATAACTGGCCATGTTGTCTGCTCCCAAATTTTTCTGCTTTCTGAAGTCTAACTGTCTTCACCAGCGAGTTGGGGATGTCCATTAGGGTAGAAGAGGAGAGAGGCTGCCGAGTCTACTGTGGCTGAGGAAGAAGCACGCACCACGTGGTTCTGGAACCTGCACGCAGCTCCTTTCCAATCATGGGAACCAACCACCTCTTCTCAGATGACTCCAGGCCTTGTTGCACCAGTGTGGACAGTGGGCGCTTGAACACAGAGCTGATCCATCTGCCTCGTGTGCTTCTCTCTGTTTTGGTCTGGGCAGTTCAGCCTCCCAAACTAGACAGCAACCCCTGGAAAGGAGGGATCTTAATTTTTACCACCCATCTCTCAGGACCTATCAAACGCTTCTCAATTACTAAAAAAATATACAAATGGGTTGCTTTCTATCAAAACAGCATCTCATGCCACCTGTTTCAGGTACACACAACACATATTCTAAACTGGCTATACTGTCTGAGCCTCCCCGCACCACCTCCTGGCAAAGCAAAGATTCTTGGATTCTTGTCATAACTACAACATGAGAACTCATTCTGTTAATAATTACCATACTCTGCTGGGCAGATTGTCCCAGATCCTGGAATGTGATCAATTAATACTGAGCATTTGCTGTTATTAGTATGTGTTCCTGTTCGTCAGGACTCGCATTCTCCCATCTGAGGCCAACCTGTAAGCATTTTCTTACACTCTTCTCTAAGTGTCTTCCAAGCCGCAAATAGCATATCTGAAGTACATTACAAACCATGCATATCGGTTATGTCCAAAGAGCTCATCAGTCATGCCTTCTTCATGAAAAAAAAAAAAAACAGTGAATTTAAAATAATATAATAATATGAACATACTAAGTAAATTTTAAGGGCGATGAGCTTTGCACCTTTTAAATACAAAAAAAGCTATGAATTTGCCCCAGGCATCTGATAAAGCTTCAGGTGTTTCCTAGGGCGTCATGATGAAATAGTAGATTCTGATGTAGGGTTTGTTTGCTGTTTCTTCTTTTCAAGGCCCAGAATCTTCTGGCACCCAAAGCTGGCAGCGTTGCCTGACCGTTTAAAGCGTTCTATCAGATTACCAGGACCGTGTGATGTCAGCCACAAAGCTGGATAACATGGATGGCAGTCTGCACCCAGTACAAAGCGTCTCATAAATAAATAGGGCTGGGGCATGTCTGCATGGCAGAGGCCAGTCTCCTCCTCCATCCACACTGAAAGGTGGCCCTGGTTTAGTACAGATATGGCTTATTGGCAAAGAGAAAGAAGGCAGAAACACTCTGTTATCAAGTGAAGTGGTGGGATGTTCAGACAGAAGCACGAAGCTCCAGGAAACATTTTAGCTTAATCTTGAAGGCAAGTAATTGACTTTGTAGTGTTTTCAAGGCAGGTTACTTTTTTTTTCTATTTTTTGCGTGGCAGAACAGCTTGTTTGCTTGGAATCACTGAGACCCGAGATGTCTTATCCAAAAGACACTGAGAAGAGGAAGAATGGAGATGAAAAGGGAAAAAGCAGAAGGGGAGGCTTGTCACAGGAGGCGAAAACAAGCTAGTGAGCCTGGTCACTGCTGGCAATGAGGGCAGGAAATTTACTTATGCCACTGCTGTTGCTATTATTATTATTTTTGTAGAGATAAAGAGCAGGAAAGGAGAGGACCCCAGGCCCAGCACAGAGCTAGCTGGGTGCAGGGGACACACTCCCAGGGGACCCACGGATGTAGCTGAGACACCAACCTCCCAGGAAGAGGAGCCTGGAGCAACTGGTCCTCTTGTCAATAACACTTGGCACCTGCCTCTCTGTGAACCCACCCACTGGAAACCCAAGTGCCCTTTTCCACTAGGAAACCACTAGCAAGCACCTGACTGTTACATTCTGGAGCTCAAAGGGAAGAGCGGGCCCGAAGGGGGACTGGCATTTCAGGGCTCAGCCTTCACAGCGACCTGCCCCTGTCAGGAAGATAAACCGGCGGGTGCAGTGTGCAATGGGCACATCCCTGAGTCATTCGGAGTAAAAGGACGCGTCCTGTTATTTCCAGCTGTTTCCCTTGCTCCTTCTCCAGGAAGAAGATGAGAAAGAAACACTTTAAAAAGTGAAGCTTGGTTTCTGCAAAATATGCAAACAAATGAAAAGGTCTGAAAAATGGAGATGGCAGACCTCGGCTTGAGGGTTTCTAACCTTTAAACCACTGTTTACAACAGAAACGGGCCTTTACACCCTACTCGGAATATGCTCAGTACACCTGCCCGCAGGATCTGCCCGGTCTATAAGCCAGGGTTGAAATGTCAGAAACAAGTGAGAGAGCCAAAACTGCACATGGGCATCATCTCTCCTCGTTTCTGTTTCCTGGAAACTGATGTCCCGTCACGGTTCCTCTTTATAGAAATCAGAGTCTTGATGTTAGTCACAGTATGTGAAGTGCCTCCTGGATGTTCTGACTGGTTTCTAGAATCTTAACAGAAATCTTATACATAACTCTTGGGAGCAAGACCGTCAAGGGGCTCCATGATCGGCTCTATAATTCCCCGAGTTTCATCCCCTTTCCTTCTTCCTTGAATCACCCATCCTCCCACACACACACACAGTCTCACACACTCAAACATACAACCACACATATTCAGACATACACACATGGTCTCATACACTCAAACACACAGTCTAATGCACTCAAACACACAAACACACATATTCAGACACAAACACACAACCACATGTATTCACACACTCACACACACACACACCTGTTCCCTGACACTTCCTGACCAGGCCAGCATCGTCCTCTCTCCCACCTACACGACTTAGTCCAGTCATCTCTGCATCTGCAGGCCCCTTTCCTCTGTCCTTGCCACAGTCTGTTCGAAGCCCACACATCTTCAGTGACTAACTTCAGTGACTGACTTACCTCCTTCGGTGGAGGCATCTCAGAGCAGCTCTTCCCCAAGTGTAAAGGCAATGGCTTTTTTCTAACTTTTGCACCTTCATGCCCCTTTGCAAAACCTATCAGTTTCTGCCATGCACTTTGGTTTTACATGTGTGTGTGTGTGTGTATGTGTGTGTACCACCATCAGTAGAGCCCTCACAAATGCAAATCACGCCACCAGCCTCTCTGCACATCTTAGCACTGTGAACAGAGCAGAGTACCAGCAAATATACCTGGAACCGCTAAAGAATGTGAAAGAGACTGCACATGCAACTAGTTAATTCATGTCAAGAGGAACATCAGGTTACTGCACTGATACCTTACACCCGGTAGGTCACTGCATTAAATCTCCCCACTAACTGTTCACCTGCTTAGTGATAGAAAAGTGAAACTCAGAGAGGTTAACTGTACTGAAGGGCAGAAAATATTTGCAAATTATATGACTGGATATATAAAATAAAATAGAAAAATACATAAATAGCTCATGCATCTCAGTATCAAATAAAAAAATTTTAAATGGGTAGATGACCTGAATAGACATTTTTTCCAAAGAAGATATACAGATGGCCAATAGACACATGGAAAGGTGTTCAGCGCAACTAATCATCAGGGAGAAACAAAGCAAAACCACGGTGAGATAGCACCTCACACCTGTCAGCATGACTGCCATCAAACAGATCACAAATAACAGAAGTTGGTGAGGATGTGGAGAAAAGGGAACCCTGTGCACTGCTGGTGGGAATGTAAACTGGTGAAGTCACTATGGAAAACAGTATGCAGTTCCCTCAAAAACTAAAAGGAGAACTACCATATGATCCAACAATTCCACTCTTGGGTATATAGCCAAAAGAAATAACAACACTAATTCAAAAGATACATGCACCCCGAAGTTCGTAGCATCTCTCTTTACAACAGTCAAAACACAGAAGCAACCTAAATGCCCATCAACAGAGGGATGGATAAAGAAAACGTGGTGCCTGTATACACAATGGAATACTACTCAGTCATGAGAGAAGAATGAAATTTTGCCATTTGCAGCAACATGGATGGACCTGGAGGGTATTATGCTGAGTGAAATAAGTCAGACAGAGAGAGACAAATACTGTATATTGTCACTTACACATGGGATCCAAAAAGCAAAACAAGCAAATAAATATAATGAAACAGAACAGACTCACAGATACAGAGAACAAACTAGTGGTTACCAGTGGAGAGAGGAAAGGGGGACGGGAAAATGTGGTTAGGGAACTCATAGATCCAAACCATTGTGCATATAAATAAATAAGTTACAAGTATTTGCTGTACAGCACAGGGAACATAGCCAATATTTTATGATGATTTCAAATGGAGTATGCTATAAAGATATTGGATCACTATGTTGTATACCTAAGACTAACCTAATATTGCAAGTCAACTACACTTAAAAAGGAGAGGTTAACTGTAGAGTAATTGACATCTAAGATGTCGGTTGGCCTGATGTTGGAAAGACAGAAGGAAAACATACGTAGAAGCTGGGGGATGAGATGGTTCTCTTTACACAGGACACCACATCATATCCGAGACAGGCACAGCCGCCCACTGCTGCCCTGTGTGTATGTCCAGCACAGCCACGCAAGAAGTTTCAAAGAAAAGATCCACAACTGAGTCCCAGGACCTCCCACACCACCTATGCCACCCACCACCTGCCACGCTTCTCCCATTCTCCCTGCCTCTCATTTCACTCACCAGTAAGCAGGTGGAGGAAATGGGATGTTTTCCAGTTGGTGTGTTAAAAGCACACCTCCTCAAAGCTACTACAATGAAGCAAACATGTCATCACTATTTGTATTTATTTCAGTGAAGGAAACACAGTAGGTTGAATGCATTCTAATGGAGTCTGAGGGGCCCCGTCCAGGGTGCTGCAATAGAGATTTCTCACTTAAACAAAGAAAATCTGTCACTCTCTAGGCCGTGTCCTAGGAAAGGGCCCTCAGAGGTCAGCACCTCCTCTGATGCTCACAAGCCTCTTGGTCCATCACACCCTCTGACCCAGTAATTTCACGTCTGAGACTTGATTGTGGAGGAAGAATCCAAAATGTAAATAAAGATGCACAAATATCAAACATCTTCTTTAGCACAGAAAATCCCACAAGCAACAGAAACATCCATCCAACAAAGTTCTCCCACTCAGAACCAGAGTGGGTTGCCATTTCCTCTTCCAGGCTATCTTCCCGACCCAGGGATAAAACCTGCATCTCCCACATCTCCTGGGCACGCGGGTTCTCTGCCACTGTGCCACCTGGGTGCCACTCTCCCGCTCAGAGAGGGCCCGTGGACAGCGACTGGAAGGAAGGGGATGGGACTGGGGCCCAGGAGAGCCCATCATAGCCGGTGTGCAGGAGCTTCCTGGGCAGGTGGTGACGCAGTCAGAGGTGGGCTGGATGAGGTCCTGAAAACTATGGAAGGCAACAATTCTAGGAGAGGAGGAATCCAGGATATAGGAGTCAGCCTCACACCCCCACAAACCCAGAGCCGTCTTCCCTAGAAGCTCCGAGCCTTGACGTGAGCTTTACACACATGAACCACTTCCTCAGGAGGTGCAGAAAGGGGGTGTCACTTCGTGCTGTGCACCTGGAAGTGGCAGAGTGGGACCCCAGGGAACCCAACCTTGTGCCCTCCTGTACATGCCCACACCCAGGGGGCGGAGACCCCCAGGAGAGCTGACTCTGCACCTGCCTGCCTGTGGCATGGTGACGTATAGACAGACATATCTCACACTGTCCTCTCTTGTCCACATAGAACGTTCTCTTCTGGGGTTCTGGAGACAAGGACTGAATGCCAAGTGTGCCATTCTAGGGAAGAAATTAATCGATACTGTAAAAATGGGCCCATCTCCTCCTACAAGCATGATGCTTTGCACAGACGTCAGGATGAGGGAGGGTGTGGCTTAGAATCTGACGTCCAGTCTGTTTCTCAGGCTGGTGCAGCCTCGAGGTGAAACTTGACCCTTCAGAACTATCACCTTATCCACCAGGCAAACATTTGCTTTCTGCTGGGCTCAGGTCCATCTTATCAACCTGTTACAAGGAAAAACAAAGAAGCCAGCAGACAAATCTCCCTGGGAAAGTCCAGAGTCCACCATTCACGCACACATCTCTCAATCTCTCAAGAAAACAAAGATGCTCCCCCCTCCAGACATCCGTTTACCAGGTGCATTTAAACTTGCATTAGAAGGAAAGCAAAAAGAACCAGGAAATTTCTGAAAATAACAACCATAAAGAAAAAGACTGGAAAAGTGGTAGAAATGACAGTCCTGACATGTTGCAGGGGGGTCCCCAGCCGCATCATTTTGTCTGTCATCCAGCACTGGAGTTCGAGGGGTCATGACCCGGCAGGGGAGGAGGAATGATGGCCATAAGTGAGCCCAACCTCGGAAGCCTGGAGTCCGAGGCCAGCAGCTGAGCGGGGACACGGCCGCAGCCAGCAGAGCGCCAAGCACCGCAGGACGGCGACCACTACCACGCCGGCCCGGCCCATCTGTCAGAAACAGCGGGTCCAAAGGCCACAGGGGCAGACGGTACTAAAAGTGAAAACGACAGACAGGCCCAGGCCACTTGCTAGAACAGCAAGAGGCAACATGGGACCGGTTTCCTGTCATTAAATGTACTGACGACACTCCATTCATCTTTAGCACCTGTTGCTCCTTCCACTCTCTGGTTCACCACGAACGAGAGTTTTATTTACAAAGATGTGTGTGTACCCAGGCCCAGCCTTCCGCCCGCTGTGAACCAGGCAGAGTTTGTCCTGGGTGCCCTCCCTGCCAGCTGGCCACTGCCGCAGCCGCTCTGTCCCCCATTCCTGCCGCCGGAACCCAGCTCGGAGCCTCTCCTCATTCTCCTCACCTGACAATGGTTTCTTCAACACCTAGAATGCAAATTGCGGTGCTGAACAAGAGGTGAGGGTTTGGAGAAGCTGAGAAATTCGGCCATACGACTGGCATGCAGGTGAGGGACACACACACAGACAGTGGAGACACAAGGACAGACCTTTCAGTGGTCTGAAACGTGCACGAACACGGCCATGAAACCCCAGAGGGAGCGGAGTCCATCCCGAATGGCGAGATGTGAAAAGCCCTAGGGAAGAAGGAGAGTGAACTCTGATCTGAAGACGGAAAGGGCTGGGTGGGATTCTGACCGGCAGAACAGAGAAGCCGAGGTATGGGACTGGGATGTTCAGGCAGGGGAAGAGAGGTGGCAGACCACAAGTTGTTTTGAATTCTGGATCCATCAAAACCTGGCTGTTTGAACTCAGAGAATAAGCCTAACTGAGCCTCCATTGCTCATTAGCAAAATTAAAATGTGCACACCACCTAATTACTGAGGACCTTATAAGGGGCAAGCTCTGAGCATAGTGTTAAGGGCATAATTAAATTCAGAATATCTTCCTCAGAGGGTTTAATGCTAGGACTGAAGAACGGTGAAGAATTTAGCACAGTATCCAGCAAGGAGCATTTTCAGTCAATAGCTGTTGATACCTTTCAGGGTGGTGATGAATTGGGTGGTGAGGGTGGTGATGGAGGAGATGAAGTGGGTGGTGGGGGTAGTGATGGAGGTGGAGAAGCGGATGGTGATGGAGGTGGTGAAGTGAGTGGGGGTGGTGCAGTGGGTGATGGAGGTGGTGATGGAGGTATGAAGTGTGTGGTGATGGAGATGGTGGGGGTGGTGGAGGTGGTGATGGAGGTAGGAAGTGGGTGGTGACTGAGGTTGAAGTAGCTGGTGGGCCAGGATGCGACATTTAAAATCCTGCATCAGTGATTCATCAATCTCCCAAGAGGCACCTGGATCGGTCCCCAGCTCAGTGAAGCCACAAGATACAGGATTCATTCCATGCATCCATTCTGCCTACCCCTGTGTCCTCCCAGGACCATCCTCATTGGTGAGAAAACAAGAGGGGAACACGCAGAGGTGAGGGGCTGAGTCTGCAGCGGGAGAGAAGGGCTCCCCCGTGGGGACCACCTGCCCACCCCAGGGTTCGTGTGACCCAGAGAATCATGTCTCCCTTCCTCTCTCTTCTCCAATTCTGCTCAATCTCCATCAGTGGCTGCAATAAAAGTTAACGTGAGATGTCTCTGATCTTTCTGTCTTCCCTTTCTGTCTTCCTGTTCAGCCAAGAAAGACAACTGAAGTTCAGTTCTCAGGGTTGCCCACGTCTTTCCTGTGATGTTTGTGAAGGTGATAACACACCGCAGGTGCCATCACCACACACCTTGCTCAAATGTGAGGGTCAGGCGGTCCAGTGTCTTCCTCTGGCTTCCTCACTCAACGTTTTAAAAACATGGCATGGTGTTATATATGATTCTTTCTAGTTTCTCTTTTTACTTATTTTTGGTAATTTTTATACTTCACTCTATTATCTTACTGTGAATTTTCCCAATGATATTTTTAAAGATCAATTTTTAATATTTTCTTCCAGAAAATGTTGCCAACTGGATTTTGGCTACTCAATTTTCTCATCTATAAAATGTGGACGTAATAGTATCTATCCAGAAGGACCTGAATCCCAAAGGAGATAAGAATTGTAAAGCACTGTGAATGGCCCCGATCAATAATAAAACCACACAACAAACTACATACTAGCAATACTGTATCTCTCTAGACTAATTGTGAATTTCTGAATAAAGCACCTCAAAAAGATAAGAGCTACCTCTTGGCAACCATCGTAGCAATAATGGATACAAGCGAGACTCATCAATAGATGTTCAAACCGGTGAGATAAAAATCAGATGGGAAAAGAGGATCTTTGCATAGTCTCAAAACACCTCCCCAGGAGATATTAACTCTTAAATGGGGAAAAATAGTAGCCTTGCTGTGAAGAACTCCTCATCCACTTAAACAGACCATTAATGAGGCAAATTAGTATTCATTGCTCCTGACACAATGTGTGGAGAATACAGCATCTCTTGTGTGGCTGTCCTGCCAAAGATGGACACCTTGAATCAAATCACGAGGGCCCATCAGACAAGCCCAAACTGAGGGGCATTTTACCCAATTAACTGGCCTCCAGTCTTCACAGATTGCTCAGTTGTGTCCGACTCTTTGCAACCTCATGGTCTGTCCACGGGATTCTCCAGGCAAGCATGCTAGAGTGGGTTGCCATGCCTTCCTTCAGGAGAGCTTCCCAACCCAGGGATCAAACCCCAGTCTCCCACACTGCAGGCGGATTCTTGACCATCTCAACTACCAGGGAAGCCCTCCACTCTTAAAAAATGTGAGAACCATGAAATGTAAAGACTGGGGGCATGTTCCTGAATAAAAGACACTGGAGACACACAACAGTTCAATTCAAAACCCTGGGTTGGATTCTGCACAATTTTTGTTTTTATTTTTGCCGTATGAACATTATTGGGACAACTGGCAAGTTCTGAATAAAGTTCATAGCTTGGATCCCTGCTAACTGCATAATTTTGTCTGGCATTGTAGGAAGGTCAGGTAAGATCCACAAACTCTGGAACACATGCTGTGATTGTCAGTGGGAAAAGGGGTCATGTCTAGATCCTACCACAACTGTTTCAGGAAAAATTAACTTGTGCACATAAGAACACGTACACATAGAAACAGAAAGGAGAGAGAGAAAGCAAATTTGGTAAAATGTAAACAATTGGAAAATCTTGGTGAACTGTATTCAGAAATTCTTGATACTTAACGATTTCATCTTGATACTTATGTTTGAAATTGTTTCAAAATAAAGGACTTTCCTGGTGGTTCAGTGGTTAAGCACCCACCTGCCAAGGCAGGGAACATGGGTTCAGTCCCTGGTCTGGAAAGATTCCACATGCTGCAGAGCAACTAAATCCGAGCACTACAACTACTGAGCTCACACTCTAGGCCCCATAGGCTGTAACTGTGGAACCCGTGTGCCCTAAGATCCTGTGCTCCACAACAAGAGAAGTCATCACAATAAGAAGCCGGAGCACTGCAACAAAGAGTAACCTCCGCGCGCCACAACTAGAGAAAAGTCCAAGCAGCAAGGAAGATCCAGCACAGCCAAAAATTTTAAAAATAAATAAATAAAATTTATGAAAAGCTTTGAAACATCAGCACTAAAGCAAGCTCTCCTTAGAGACAAGTCAGTGTCTCGGAGACAGTGCAACAGGATTTTCATCCTAACTCCAGCTCTCACCAGTTCTATGGTCTTGAAAATGTTCCTTACTTCCCTAAAAGTCTAGGTTCCGTCACCTGTGCCATGGAGATGATAATAACACCGTGAAGGGCTCTTGAGAGAATTAAATGAAATCATACACCAAAATGAGACCCGTGCATGACATGAGACAGGGCTGGGATCCGTGTTGAAAGAATGAGCGGCAGTAACAGGAGAGTGAGGAGTTTGCAGCCTGTAGAGCGGACGATCCTCTCACTCTTTCTCTGGCTTCGCAACATCCTGCCTCTGAACAGATACAGAGCAGGCGACATGAGGGATGCAGAGGAGGAAAGAAAGGGGGACAAAATGAGGCGTGGCCCCCAAAACTCATCCTTCTGCTTTCCTGAACTAACTAACTTAGCAGACAATACAGAGCAGAGGGGTGGGAGGAGAAGCGAATGAGGTCCAGCTTTCCCATTGTGCCCCTTTGGCATTTTAAGAGTTTTGACTCATTCTTGGATATTTCTAACACTTTTCTGTATTTTCTGTGAAGATAAGAGTATCAACTTCTGCTTCATGTTTAACCAAAGAATTAACTAAAAAAGCAAATTCAGCCACAAGGGCCTACTGTATAGCACAAGGAACTCTATTCAATATCCTGTGATAAACCATGTGGAAAAGAATACATACATATAACAGAACCACTTTCACTGAACAGTAGAAATTAACACAAGTACCCAGGTGGCGCTAGCGGTAAAGAATCGCTTGCCAATGCAGGAGACACAGGTTCGATCCCAGTAAGATCCCCTGGAGAAGGAAATGGCAACCCACTCCAGTCTTCTTGCCTGGGAAATCCCACAGACAGAGGAGCCTGGACGGGCGACAGTACACGGGGTCCCAAAGAGTCAGACGTGCCTGAGCAAAGACATGCACACACACAGATATTAACACATCATAAATCAACTATATTTCAATAAAATAAATTTTAAAATAGTAAACAGATAAAGATAAAATAAAAACAAAACTCAGTTCTTCAGATATACTTTAAGGCTCAGTCTCTATTCTATACAATAAAAGTATAAATATATACACATTTGAAAAAAAAAACAATCCTTCAGGATTTTCCAAGTATTCAAAGCAACTTACAACCCATGTTGTACCTGTTCAGAGTCAGTTACTGTGTTGACCAATTGTTATGTTATGACCTCAGAACCATAATTACATTTATGCCTCTTGAACAAGCTGATGAAAAGAAACATTTGCTTAAGGCTCCCATCAATGAATGCAGAGCTTAGACTAGTCTTTATCTTATACAAACACTGAGCTTATTAATTCAGAATATTCATTTAGTTATTGAAACAGGATGACAAAACTGTACAGCGAGAGACTGAGTCTCTGTTACACATATTAGCTTTGCACGAAAACCCGCTAGCTCAGGAAATGTCTCAGCCTGAGGATTCATATGCCTCTTTGAATTTTTTTAAACTGTGATTTAGGTATCAAAACCCCATCACCAATGCCCATCAATGCACAGAAAGACTATAAATGATGAAGGTAAGTCCACCATGATTAAGAACTCTCCAGCTGGATTTTAGCTTAAGAAATTCTGAAACTGCCTATGTGTGGTCCACGTCAACAGTCACAGCATCCTTTAATTGAAAGCCAGTGATATGACTCATACCACCTGTTTCCTTGATCCTGCTCTATTCCTATTTTGGTCAGAGTTCTCTTTGGAGGATTTAAACTTTTATGAAAACAAATAGCAAATATTTATTCAAATTGATTACTATTGTTTCACACCCCAAAAACAACATTTCCTATTATAAAATTACATTCATCTCCATTAATTTTAACAAGCCAAGGATTATTTAAAGTGATAATCACAGTGGTAGCTGTAGCTGATGGAAAGGCTGCTAGTTAAAGGAACTGTATATAAAAATATATACTTCCATGGAAGCCTCTTATATATGTGTGTGTGCATGAATGTGCCCAGTTGTGTATGACTCTTTGTATGGATTGCAGCCCGCCAGGCTCCTCTGTCCATGAAATTCTCCAGGCAAGAATACTGGAGCAGGTTGCCCTTTCCTCTCAGGGATCAAACCTACATTTCTTGCATCGGCAGGCAGATTTTTTTACCACTGTGCCACCTGGGAAGCCCTATTATATATATATAATCCTTATTTAAATTTGTTATAAACTCATGAAAGTGGCTTTTTAAAAATTTGCTTACTTAGACACATTGCAATGAGATGTTTATGTCCCAGAGAGTGTATCAGACAGAATGAAATATAACAAGTGCAGGAAAGGGAATGATGAGAGGTAGGGAAGAGGGTGGGAGAGGGGCAGTCTGGATGACAAAAGAGTCACTGCTCAGCTCTCTGGACTCTGACTGCAGCGTGGAGTCAACAGAGAGACTTCCACAGAAGCCCCACGCTCAGGCAGCAACCTGCTGCCATCTGAGATTCCCACCGGTGGGATGCACAGGCTGTGTATTCTATTGCCCTATTTGTCAATCAGTCCAGCCACTAGTCCATCGCCGTGAGGATAAGAATCAAGAAAAAGAAGAGAAAAAGAATTGCCTAACTGTACTCCTACCTAGATGAGGTGAAGTGTTTCACTTTACACAAAACACAGAAGGCATCAATGTGGAGTCCAGGAACCTTCCCAGACCAAGGCTCAGTACTCTGATCTCTCCTCCCCTTCTGCTCTTCAGGAACGATTTGGGGGTGGAAACAAGCCTGGCAGAACAAGACTCTACTTGTGGCTTCATGGTGGGTCACAGTGGACATGACCTGAGACGGGAGCAGATGTGACAGCCATGGGGGACCTCCAGGCACCATGCAGGCCAGAGGTGGTGGCAATAATCTGTACCCTGAGGAGTTGTTGGGGGTGATGTGAAGTAAGAGTTTGTAGCTAAAGAGTCTGCCAAGGAGCCCTGAGCAGGAATTCAGTGGATCCCAGGAGTTAGGCAGATCCCAGGAGTTAGGTAGATCCCGAGGTTAGGTAAATCCCAGGAGTTAGGCAGATCCCAGGACCTGGCTCCCTCCCCCAGGTTAAAATGCAAGCTTGACTCAGTGAGCCTGCAGGCCACCATAAGTCTGAACCTCCAGGCAGATGTCTTAGTGTGAAATCCATCCATCTTTTCAGCCACATCAGCCTCTCACCTGAAGCCTTCGGTGTCTCTCCTTCCGCTACACATGCAACTCATGCAGGGAAGTGAAGTGACTGGGGTTCAAGGGCACTTTGACTGGAACCAGATGAACTGTCCCGGTTGCCTGGGAAACCCTGAAGACAACCATACTCGATGTGTCAGATATCGGAAGTCAACAGGAGCCAAAGTCACTTCAAAGGTAAATCCACGAAAGCTAACGGCAAAAGAGGGACACTCGGCTTGCAAGCGCAGCTCCAGTTTCCTGCGGGCTCATGAACTTTGGGAAAGAGAAATAAATGTTTTTCAATCCTAATTAGCCAACAAAAATGGCCATCTTAAATGCTAACTTCCAGATTACAGAAGATTCAGTACAAAGACACTGAGAGTCCCTCAGTATTTTTGCCGGGACCAGTAAACTCGGACAAGATGGCTGGATGGCATCAGTGACTCAATGGACATGAGTTTGAGCAAACTCTGGGTGGTGCTGAAAGACAGGGGAGCCTGGCATGCTGCAGTCCATGGGGTCGCAAAGGGTCAGACATGACTGAGACACTGAATAACAATAATATTAAACTCGAGTTTTCACAATAACCCTGTGATGACATAGAACATGTTTTAATAAACTGTCCCTCTAAATCCTTTGGGGTTTTGTTTCAGTTTAGTCTGATTCTATCCAGATTTCCAGTGTTAAATGTATGTCAAATACTGAGTATTACATGTGGCTTTTCTTAAGAACATAAAATGTTTGCTGTAGTCATTTTGAGGAGAAAAAACTTAAGAATTTACAAACAAAGCAATGTGCTATCATTTTCTTCAAAGAAATGTGGACTTAATGAAAACCTACCCAAAGCTGTATTTTGCATCAAATGCTGTTTCGTAAGGGTTATTCCATGAGTCTGAATTATGATTTTATTACAATATTTTCTAACATAAAAGTCACCCTGAAAAGCTTCATAATGAAAGTGTGCACATATTACTGATATTTTCACTCACAGAGCCTTTTGTGACAAAATCAACCAAAAGTAAAATCAGTGCAAACACTTCTGACAAGGAGATCAAGTTTTCTCTTCACCCCTCAACACTTTCACGGTGAGAGAACTATTCAGGGATTAACATGTTTGGGCCTTTTAACAATTTATTTTAGAGGTATATGAGTTCGGGGGAGGACATTGTCCAAAAAGTACTATGTTCATACACTCATTTTCACTTTAGATTTTTAGACATCTGGTAGGAAATGCTTTGCGTTTGTTGCTCTGCGCTGCCCCCTGCTGGTGGAGTCCTGTAAATGGCCTCAGGACACAATCTGGTACCGCATTGACTCCGACCCGCCCACAAGGCCACCTGAATTCATAACTATCTTACTTAAGGGCCCTATTTCTGAAGGTGATGTACCAAGCTGTATTTTATTTTACTTTTAATTAATTTTTATTTGATTACAGTTGCTTTACAATGCTATGTTAGTTTCTGCTGTACAGCAGAGTGAATCAGCTTTACATATACATATTTCCACTCTTTTGGATTTCCTTTCCATTTAGGTCAACACAGAGATCTGAGAAGAGTTCCTTAACAAAGCTGTATTTTAATGTTAAATGTTTAAAGAAATAATTAAGGTAAAACTTTTTTAAGTTGAGGACCTATGATTAATTTTTATTGCATGTTGAAGATAAAGCTTTTCCCAGAGAATGTATTCAATCACAAGGAACTAATGACAGACCAAGGATGCTAGTTTGGTGGCACTAGTAGAGGTAAAGAACCCGCCTGCCAGTGCAGGAGACTTAAGAGATGCGGGTTCAATCCCTGCGTGGGGAAGATCCCCTGAAGGAGGGCATGGCAACCCACCCTAGTACTCTTGCCTGGAGAATCCCATGTGCCATGGACAGAGGAGCTTGGCGGGATACAGTCCATGGGGTTGCAAAGAGTTGAACACAACTGAATTGATTTAGCACGCAGCACCCAAGGACACTACTTTATCTAAAAATAAATGGTTATGAAATCAGTAAAGAAAAAAGTATTATTCTGAGCTTATCGAGGATGGTCTTATGAGGAATGTCGTCAGTTTATCTTAGCTGCGCCACCACAGCTCACAGGAGAATCGCTGTTTTTGCGTTACTCATTCTAAGATGACCTAAAGGGGGCATTCCAATTAACTTGACAGCAATCTGTCTGAAATAGAAAGATCAAGGTTCCAAGTTGTAAACAACAAATGCATCCCACCAATTGTTCAAAAACCAGAAGCTTGACCCCATGAGAACACCTGCAGCATAACAACGTCTTCCTGCCTTATAACTGCCTTGTTTTACCCACCGCTGGGAGACACAGCACTGACTCGGTCCTGAGGACCTCCAGCTTGACCTCTTCAGTCTGCTGGAAAGAAGATCTCGTTACAGTGCTCATGTTATGTATATGGAACCGGCCCACAAGTAACTGTTACTGACAGTCTGCTTCAGAAATGCCCAGAAGCCCAAATACCAGGAAGCGACCAATGCAATCTTTGTCCCTCTGAACTTCATCCGCAGTACCTCCTGGAGATTCCTAAATGGTGTTCATTTCTAATGACTGAAACTGGCTATGGATTTTTAAAATGTTCTTACTGCTCAAGGAGAGAGCCCTAAAGCTTGATGCCTTGGCGCAAAATGTACTCCAGAAAAGAAACACACAGAGTGGAGATGGTGCAGGTCCCCTACAGTGACAAACAAATGGCTCCAGCACGCAACACCTCTTCATGTTTGATGCTTATTATATGTAAGCACCAGATGCACTTCTCATCTGAGTGCAGTAAAAGTGATTCTTTAAGAATTCTAAATAGAAAATGAATCAGTCCCAGTGCAAATACAAACCTAAAAAGACTTCCATACTGTACAAGTCACATTTACAGCATTAAACACATGGGTGTTTTAGGAGACCTTCCTGCTGGACCCCACAGTCCCTCTGGTGTTCCGCCCATGGGCTCTGAGGCTCTGAAACAGCCCCTGGTGACCCCAAACTGGTCACCACAGACTAGGGGCCACAGGCTGAGTCCATGCCTGTGGGGGAGGGGTGGGAACTGGACTCTCCTGGCTCCCCACCCACCCCTATCCATCCTGCATCAGGGCTATGTTTCCCCAAAGCTCACCCAGTGTGATGTCATGAAATAATCTGACTCTACTTTTCAGCATGTTTTCTTTTCTTACCTTTACCTGGAGAATCTCTGCCAGATGTGTAGAAAGTTATCTTTTGCGGGATATATTCCAAAATGCTTTTATGCTGTTTCTCTTAGGGTTTCTCCACACGTCCCCATTCAGAGACGCTATCGCTTTCTATGAGAGAGAAAAAAAAAATGTGCACAGGAAAATGATCACCATAAAATCACGGGTTCTTAAATCAGATCTAAAGAAATGTCAAACCCAGGGGAAGAGCACCTGGGGAAACTCCATGAGGCATGGGTTTGGGGTGGGAAGTAGGAATCTTCTCTCCTCTTGTAGCTTTGTTAAAAGCTGTGTTTTCCCAGATGCAAAGCAGTGACCGTTATCTCACTAGCGTTTTCTCCTCACCTCCAGTGTTCCGGGAGGTCACATTCTATAAAAAACATCCTGCCTTTCTCCCCACAAAAAAGTTCCATGGAGTTTCAGAATGCAGAAGCTGCAACTCGGTAACTCCGCTCTGGGTTATTTACCACTCGCACAAAGAAAATGCTGTCTATTCAGAACTCATTTCAAAACTCTTTTCACGGCGAGCGGGGAACAAGCGGGCTCATGTCCGAGTGCAGACCCATCCCCGGCGCCCGCGTGGCACGGCGCGCTCCTACAAGGACCTGTTGTGCGCGCGCGCGGGCAGAGGGCCCTCCCGCCCGGGGTCTCTGGCTTGTCTGCCCCCGGGTTGTTAGGAGGCGGCCCTCGCCCGCAGGTTCACCCCTGACACTGCAAGGGCGGTTCCTGGCCCCTAGGCCTGGGGGTGAGGCCTGACCTGGATGCCTGGATGCCGAGCACGGCCTCGGGGAAAGTTGAAACAACTTGGAGTTCAGTTTCTTTTGTCTTGGAGTTCAGTTTCTTTTATCTTCTGATCTCAGTCATCGTGCCCTCTTTTGTTAGTTTGAAGTGAACTCACCCAGAATCTGAACCTCAGGCCCTCAGGGTTTCAGGGAGCCTAGCCCTGAGGACACCGCTCAGACCTCACCACAACCCACTGCTCCCCAGGCTGAGGCAGACGCAAGAAGAAGGGTCCAGGGTCTCCTTCTAGGTTCAGGACCCTCCCTGGACCAAGAACACAGAAAGGATTGGTGAGGGCAGGACCAGAAGGCCAGAGATGGTCACCCAGGTGGGCTTTGAAGGACTGGGGTAGGGCTGCCTTCTGACCCGGGTCCGGGTGAGGGGCTTGGGCCTGTCCCCTGTGGTTGGGAACAGGTGGGAGCAGGGAAGCAGCTTGGAAGCCTGAGCCCGCTGTGCACTGGGCGGGCCAGAACCCCCAGAGGAGCCACAGACCGCCCTGGGGCCTGCACAGAGTGGAGATGGGGGGCAGGGGTGCGGGGCCAGGCGCACCCCGCCTGGGGGTGGGGCACAGAGGAGAGGTCCCCGGCCCAGGTGTGCGTGTGTCCCTGGGCCAACAGGAGTAGTCTGTCCAGTGGGGCCCCTAGAGAGAGGAAAGGGCCTGACAGAAGGAGGCAGGAGGGACCATGGGCCAGGTGGGGCTCAGGAAAGCGCATGGTGGGGGTGCTACCCAGGACCCAGGAAGTAAGGCATATTCCCCTCCACCTCGGAACAGGGAGACTTGCAGAATGAGGAGCCTTGATGCCCAGAACTGTCAAAGACTCAGTGCTTTAGAAAGACCATGGAGAGAGGGCTGGCTCTAACCATCTGCCAGGGCAGGAAACAGGATACCGGCCCGCCAGGTAAGAAAGGGCTGGGGCTCTTACCTCTGACACCCCCACACACACAACACACATACACACACACTCATACACACACACCACAGCTGTGGCAGAGGTACGCCCCCAACACACACACACACATACACACACTCATACACATACACCACAGCTGTGGCAGGGATATGTCCCCCAACACACACACACACACTCATACACACATACCACAGCTGTGGCAGAGGTACGCCCCCAACACACACACACACACACACACTCATACACACACATCACAGCTGTGGCAGGGATACGTCCCCCAACACACACACACACACACTCATACACACACATCACAGCTGTGGCAGGGATACGCCCCCCAACACACACACACACACACACACACACACACATACACACACACCACAGTTGTGGCAGGGGAACGGCCCCCAACACACACACACACACTCATACACACACACCACAGCTGTGGCAGGGGTACACCCCAACACACACACACACTCATACACACACACCACAGCTGTGGCAGGGGTACACCCCCAACACACACACACACACATACTCATACACACACACCACAGCTGTGGCAGGGATACGTCCCCCAACACACACACACTCATACACACACACCACAGCTGTGGCAGGGGTACACCCCCAACACACACACACACACACACTCATACACACACACCACAGCTGTGGCAGGGGTACATTCGCCAACACACACACACACACATACACACACACCACAGCTGTGGCAGGGATACGTCCCCCAACACACACACACACACATACACACACACCACAGCTGTGGCAGGGATACGTCTCCCAACACACACACACACACTCATACACACATACCACAGCTGTGGCAGGGGTACGTCCCCCAACACACACACACACATACACACACACCACAGCTGTGGCAGGGGTATGTCCCCTAACACACACACACACACTATACACACATACCACAGCTGTGGCAGGGGTACGCCCCCAACACACACACACACTCATACACACACATGACTGGTGGGCAGGGGTATGCCCTCCCAACACACACACACACACACACACACACACACGCGCGCGCAAGCACACACACGACAGCCACGGCAGGGGGGCGGTGAAATGGGGAAAGAGCTGCAGTGAGAAGGCAGAAGGATTCGCCAGCCCAGCTGCAGGCAGACAGGCCCCAGGAAGACCTGGATCGAGGTCAGGCTAAGTAGTCAAGGCCAATGCTGAACAGTGCCTGGGCCCAGATGTTGCAAGAGCTAAAATGAGACTATTTCTGTGACTCCAGCTGGCCAGAGGAGCTTTTGTATCATCTGAGAACAAGCCGAAGAGCTGGGGACCCACGAGTTTTCAACTCCTGGGTCGAGGATATTGGTCCCAGTGAGCAAAGCTGACAGCAGTGGGGGAATGTACCTTGTGTTTTGGTTCCCTCAAGGATAGTGCTTTTCAGCCTATCGATTACTGCAGCGACACCTGATAAAACCCTTCTGCCAGCCTAGAAGTTCCAGGAGTCAGGGACCCTGTGTCACCACACCTGGCACGTGATAGCCGACTGGCTGCCTCACCTGTTCTTAGCTGATTGTCTTACTTTAAACTTTCCTGTTCATCGTGGTGTTTCTAGAGAAATCTAGATGCATATACTTTCTCAGAAACCTTTGATCACCTCTAAGACATGGGCTTCCCTGGTAGCTCAGTTGTTAAAAGAATCTGCCTGCAATTCAGGAAATGCAGGTTCAAGCCTTGGGTCAGGAAGATCCCCTGGAGAAGGCAACCCACTCCAGTATTCTTGCCTGGAGAATCCCATGGGCAGAGGAGCCTGGTAGGCTACAATCCATGGGGTCACAAAGAGTTGGACACAACCAAGTGACTAACACTTTCACTTTCAAAATATTCTTAATAATAATTCTTTTTCTTGCTACCACTTTCTGACCCATCACTTTCAGAGAACCTCACATACTCTAGGGTATTATTCCACATACAGAAGTATTATTCCACATGGAGAGGGCCCACACTGAGTTTTTGCAAATTTGATTGTTAGTAATCCAAAGAAGACCAATGAAAGAAGACCTCAGCAAGCTCACCCAAGAAGCTCGGAGCACATCAGAAAATCCACCAACTTCTCTTGTGAGTTTCTTTTTCTAGATCCACGTCAACTCTTTGTCTCCAGAGGAGAAAAAGACACCAGCACTGTCTGCGACCTCCCTGTCCATATATGTTTGCAGCATTCCCCTTCGTGAGTGAATTCCTGAGAAGGCCCTTCCCTGTTACATTCTCTTCCAGTTGCAGACAAGTTGAAGTATTTTGAGTGACACAGAAACAATTTGTCTTTGGCCAAAAGAGAAACTCGGGGAAAGGGGGGGGGAAAAAAAAACAGGCCAGCCTACTTGTAAGCTTCGCAAACAGAGCAGGTTTGGGCATAGCAGATGCAGGCACAGTTTTGGAATCCACAATATGCCATTCATGCCTCACGAAATGACGGGACATCTTCAAATGTTGTTGCCGAACCAACGCGGGGAAACATGCTTGCTGCTTACCCAAAACAAGCTTCAACAAAGTCCAACTTCTCCTGTTGCAAATTTGCAGAGGAGAAGGTTTTCCCTACGTGGAAGTCTGAACTCTTTTTTGTTCATTTGCTAAGTGAGGATGAGTTGTCTGGGAGCACATTTGGAGACGTGGGATTCTTACCTTATGAAATGTGGATCCAGGACAAAACGGTCATCACTGAAGAAACTCAGGAAGAGCTAAGGTAAAGACCCTTTGTTAAGTTCAGAATGGGAGTGTGTGCTAAGGGGTCAGTGGTGTGAAACAGACAGGCATTCCAACAGCCATATTTGGAGCTAAGGAAACACTCGTAATTCATCCTCTTTTGGTATTGAAAGACTTCCTGCCTTTCCTTAAGGAATGCCGTTCACACTGTCTGCTTTCCTGCGTCTTTGTACATGGGACCTAACTTCCAGGCATGTGTGTGTGCACGCGCATGTGCGCACAGTGGCTCAGTCGTGTCTCTTTGCGATCCCATGGACTGTAGTCCGCCAGGCTCTTCTGTCCATGGGATTCTCCAGGTAGTAATACTGGAGTGCGTTGCCAGGCTCTCCTCCCAGCGATCTTACAGACCCAGGGATTGAATGTGCGTCTCTTGCATCTCCTTCACTGACAGGTGGGTTCTTTATGACTAGTATCCCCTGTGAAGCCACTTCCAGGCCTGGGACCAGACAAACTTCACAAAGGAAGTTGAGGACCCTCGCTGGGGCCAAGTCTAGAGACACCGTCTTGGGGAGAAGCATCCACCCAGGAGTCTGCTGGTTCTGAGCTCTCTGCTGTTCTCTCTTCACTGAGACAAAAGCCAAAATACAGAGACCTGACTCAGTTCAGAGGCACATCTCAGTGGTTCATGTATCAACTCTCCCACCCAGATACTCTGCCGCCCACCTCGGCTTCCAAAGCTCGTGGACAAAGTGTAATGTCACCAGCACCTGGAGTTTAGGGCTCTGTGCTGTGGGGAAGCTGAACTTGCAGTATTCCATCTACAGACAATAGAGGTTCATGCACAGGAGTATCCTAGCAAGATGGCAGCATCCGGACATCCTTCCACAAAATGTGAACTGACTGCTTCCAAGAGTTCATCAATGGATTGTTGTTTAGTCACTCAGTCGTATCCAGTTCGACTGTGGCCCACAAGGCTCCTCTGTCTATGGGATTCTCCAGGTAAGAATACTGGAATGGATTGCCATTTCTTTCTCTAGGGGATCTTCCCAGCCCAGGAATTGAACCTATGTCTCCTGCATTGGCAGGCAGCTTCTTTACCACTGAGCCACCAGGGAGCCCATCATAAATGGATACAAGTGCCATTTTACTAAGTACTCATTTTTTACACTATCCTTAAAACTATCATATAGGCGTGTTCTGTTCAGAAACAACTGCTGCCTAGGGTTTCTAGTTTCTTTTCTTTTTTTTTCCGGAATATTGCATTTATTCAAATCAGAGGATTGAATGGTAAAAGTTGGCCTAACATTTATCCTCAAATAGAGACTCCAGGAAGAGTAATACAATAAGGTGATAACCGAATAATTATTGGCAAGGATGTCATTTCTCAGAAGGACGGCACCCAAGCAGCACAGGGAGTGAGCACTCATGCTCTGAGCCCGGGCTCTAATTATCAGACTCTGAAGATGCCTTTTGGAGTCTGCAGGCAGCACTGGCAAAGATGAAAGGGAACAGCAAACGCTTCCCTGACAGCTTGCAGATACAGACAGCACTCTGGACCCTACAGTCCGTGGGCAGCAGCAAACAGACTGGGCAGTCAGGCTGGGTCAGCTCCTCCGGCTTCACAGAGGTGAGGCTGGCAGGGCTTGTGGCCGCGCATCTCCAGCACCCGAACCCAGGACCAGGGAGCCCATAGCTTTGGAATCTTTGCCCTTGAACCACGTGCCAGTTTTTAAAATTATTCTTTGAGAAACCAGTGGGTGGACACAGATGGGAAGTGGGAAGCTGCAAAGGGAAGAAGATGGTGTTGGAACAGAACACAGGACCGAGCGCCTCTGTGAGCGCATCCACTCTAGGTGTGTCCCCGCAGGCGCATCCCCAGCAGGCAGACCGGGATGCGCCTGATGCCCGCGCCCAGAGGACTGAGACTATCACCCCGTCCCAACCCCCTCCACCCCCACAACACACCTGACTATTTACCATCAACCCCACGGCCCCCCGGTGCAGCCAGCAGCCTGCAGGCTGCTCTATGCATATAGCAAATATTTTAAAAACACAACAGATTTTTTTAAAAAGTGATTAGAACTGCTCTAAAATGTTGTGAAAGCATCATTTGTTCAACCACATTTTATATGTGGAATTTGGTGCCTTAAATTAAAAAGAAAGAAAGAAAGCCTCCTAGCTTCCCACCTTGCTCTGTGCGGGGAAAGAGTTCGCCTCAACACATCCAGAAAATGCAGCTATTTCCCAAGGAAACACATGTGGGAGGAAGCCTGCTGAGAAGAGAGCAGGAGCGGCTGGCTTCAGAGCTGGTGTCGGCGCGGCTCACGGCCGCGCTCATCCACACGCTGTCCTCTTTAGGGGCGGCTGTGCTCCAGAGGACTGCTCGCTGCAGCCCTGGGCTGTGTCGGCTCCTTGATGTTTGGGAGAAGACCCGTGGGGGAGGGGAAACTTAGGAGGGAGCCCCCATCTCAGGCTGCCTGCCGGCTCTCAATACCCAGGACCTCTTCAAACCCAGACTCACCTCCCTTGGGATAAGATGGGCAGGAGTCAGGGGTCTCCCAAACCAGGGGCCATGGTGCCCACCTCACTGTCCTCCTTCTTCAGGCCAGATGGACTCCCCACTCCGTGCAGCTCCGCACCTTCACACAGACCCCACCAACGGGAGAGGCCAGCTCAGACCCGGCCGGGGCCAAGGCGCTAAGTAAAAGCCCCTGAGCTGAAGTTCCTTGAGAAGACCTTGGGCACACAGTCTCTGACAGTGTTTAAGTTTTGATGGCAACAGAGCCTTGCCTTTCCCTAAATGCCGAACTGTGAACCCCAAAACTGCAGGAGACCAGTTTCCCTGATGAACAAGGTGGTGGACTAGAGCCTGGCAGGCTATCAGGCATGGAGTCACAAAGAGGCGGTCGCGACTGAAGCAGCAGTGCACACACACGCAGGGCTCTCCTACAGGAGGAGCTCGGGGAAGGAGGTGGGATCCGGGGGCAGTGGGGACCGGGATGGGGCGGCGGCCAGGTGAAGAGGGAAGGCGAGGCTCCTGGTGGCATGGGCTTCGGCCTCGGAGACCGGGTCACCTCACGTGTACACCTGTCCCAGCCCTTGTTAATATCCCTTCTGTGTATAGAGCAACAGGCCTCAGGGAGTATTTCCAGGGGAAATTAACACGTGATTCATAAGTAACACAAGATCACATACTCGACAGTCTGCGTACAAACCTGGGCTGGGCTTCCGCTCTCCCTTCCTACATTTTATGCGTCTCTGCCTTCTGCCCCCAAAGAGGAGCACTTCTCTCCCCCAGTCTACCACACCATTTTAATTTTTTTTTAATGCATTACGATTTTCCAAAAATACTTATTTTTTCCCTTTTTGTAACATCCCTTGTTAATGAAGTTTTTAAAGACTACTTCAGTCATCCTGGTGATGAATGAAGATTTTCATTCAAAATCTTAAAAATATGACAAATACATGTAAAGCAAATATGTAATATTTTGAGTTATAGTCAAAGCCTGTGGATAGTTTGAGCGGATGAAGAAGCTCTGCTGGAAAAGACTTTTTACTCAGGTTCTGCCTCTGTTTTATGTATTGGTCGTAGCTCAGTCACTTACTCTGCCTTTGAAAGTAGTTAACAGCCCAGAGCTCCCACACCTGCCTGGGTTGCAATGAAGAAAGCCACACCACTGGCTCAGGGGGCGGTCCTGGGCCCTTTACCACCGACTGGCTGGGTGACCGGAGTCAGTTGAGAGGTATATGTGACTCACAGATCTCCTCTCAACTCAAGCAGAAAGTCCTAAACCCAGACAGCCATCACCAAGCAGGCCCTAACAGTTAGTCTTGAGTCAACACAGTGTGTTCATGGGCTCTAGGCCATGTGCCCACCACTGCCCACCTGCCCACACTCTGCGCTGAAACGGGACTCACCCCATGCGTCCTCGTCCATCGGAATTCATGAAAAGAGGAAGAACACTCACATCTCTGACCTTCCCACCCTCACTCACCACCAACACTCTGTAAACAGGGCTGCTGCTGCTGCTGCTGCTACGTTGCTTCAGTCGTGTCCGACTCTGTGCGATCCCACAGATGGCAGCCCACCAGGCTCCACCGTCCCTGGGATTCTCCAGGCAAGAACACTGGAGTGGGTTGTCATTTCCTTCTCTAATGCGTGAAAGTGAAAAGTGAAAGACAAGTCATTCAGTCGTGTCTGACTCTTCGCGACCCCATAGACTACAGCCTACCAGGCTTCTCTGTCAATGGGATTTTCCAGGGAAGAGTACTGGAGTGAGCTGCCATTTCCTTCTCCATGTAAAGAGGGAATTTATGTATTAATATTGAATCATTGGCCCCTAAGCCTCATTCCCTTCAGTCCCAGGCCATTGATGCTGGCTGATGTCTTTGCATGTTTTAAGTTCATCGTAACTGCAGAGGGAAGGTGGGAAAGGCAAATGGATGGGGAGGGCCTCCAGGGAGCTGCTAGATCCTGGGAAAAACCCTGGAACCCCAGGGTGCCCTGTCCCCTGCACATCCGAGGACTACCTCCAACAGGAAGGTATCCAGGATGCTGAGCTAAAGGTGGGCTTGTCCCTCCTGACACATTTTAGAGGAAGGATATTAGGAACTACTGAAATTATTTTTACTCATTGTAAAAAAACCGACATGTACTTTAAAGAACCGTTTTAATGACAGGGTTAGCATTTTTACTGGATCACACATGCGTGCACCTGCACACTTCAGTACATTCACACAAACCCAAGAGCCATGCAAAGTCGTGAATGATAGCAGCAGCTGGCACACATTTATTTTTTTTTACTATTCTCTCTCAAAAACATAGTCTCCATTATTTATAGACAATAATGTGTGTTATTCGCCTTCCCTCCAGAAAATTAAGAGAGTTAACCAAAATTCATGATTGATACAGCCATTCCTGAATAGGAAATAAGAGAGGCATTCACACTGATGGAAAATAGAACCTTTAGAAACAGAATGAGGTCCAGACATTTCTCATTTGAAAGAACATTTTAAAACCTCATCATGTCAATGTAACATTGTAATGTCTTTGAAGAGAACTTTCAAATCTGATTTATTCATGTAAACCCATAGAACCTAGCAGCGTTAGCTAGTAGAGATGGGTTAAACAAAAATGCTTCCCAAAGTCCCGCTGTCTCAGATCAGATATTCAATAAACTCCAGACTGTTGTTTAGTCGTTTAGTCATGTCAGACTCTTTTGTGACCCCATGGACTGCAGCCCGCCAGGCTCCTCTGTCCGTGGGATTCTCCAGGCAAGAATACTGGAGTGGGTTTGCCACGCCCTCCTCCAGGGGATCTTCCTGACCCAGGAATTGAACCCTCATCTCCTGCATGGGCAGGCAGATTCTTTATCCCTGAGGTATGAGGGAAACCAAACTCCAGGTGTCCATGTGTTAACTTTACTTTTTAATATATGCTTTTTCTGGGTTGAAGAACATATTTCTTTCAGAGGATCCAACTTCCACTGTATTTTTAAAAGAACAGTGGCTTGTGTCACTAGAGGGAGACACCGTTTACCAAAAACCTATTATCAGGCTGAACTGAAATCTGTCCAGTTCTTAAGACTAAAACACCAAGAAGTAATGCTACTGTATATTATAACAAATGTGCATCATTTTGTGAATTTAACAAGTTCATACCTAGAATTATTGAACAGATAGGTTAAGTTTTCCTTTCTCAAATAATATTGAAACTGTGAAAAGAAGGTATGAAATGGAAATCGCCAAACTTTAGACAATTAGTAAAATGCAAATAGGGTGATAGTGAAATACCAGGATTTTTCAACTCTCTTGGAACTATCTCCCCTGCAATAAAAATCAGTACAGAAAGGCCCTGCCTCTGTGAACAACTGCTTTTCCACTGAGAATATAAATTAATCTAAATCTTTCTCCCAGGTAAAGAATACAAAGACAAATGCTATATTCACATCACCATGCAGAAGGCAAGACCAAAAACTGAGCTCTTGCTGTAGAAGCAACAGGTCAGATTTCCAGTTCTTAACCAAACAAGCAACATCACGTGTGTGTGTGCACGCATGTGAGCATGTGCACATGTATATATATACAGGCGTTATGTATAAATCACAGTTCAGAAAGATACAGAAAATGTGATCAGGACTTTCCTGAGGGTCCAGTGGCTAAGACTCCATGCTTCCACTGCAGGGGGCATGGGTTCGATCCCTGGTTGAGGAACTAAACTCCCACATGCCTCACGGTGTGCATAAATTTAGAAAAAAAATTTTTTTTAAGAAGATGTGAGTCATTTCCAACAGATGGATGTATTTTGTTTTGCTTTCTTTCGTATCTGTGGGCAACTTAATTCACTTATGTTTCCCATCCGACCCCTGAAGATACTAAGTGTTTAACATCTGTTCCAAAAGTTAGGGTTGGGAGCCATCCAGTGTAAGCAACATTAACTTACAAAAGGCAGCAGGTTCTAGTTACAAAGTGAGAGCAAACTGAAGCCCAGCATCCAGGTGAACAGTGGCTTAAATCTTAAAGTAACTTAATTCTCACCAGAGGAGCCTCCCCGCCTTCCTTTTTCCCTGTGGACTCTATTCCTGTCCCTGTCTCACCACTTTCTGTTATGTTTTTCTACTTTCCCAAGACTGGTTCTATCCTCTTTCTCCAACTCTTCCTGTTTTCACTACCCTGTGTGTATTTAACAAATGATACTCTTTTAATCTTGGTATTTGTTCTACTTTTGACATAACATTTTATTCCCTGTTGTCCATTTTAAAATAATATTGGTTAGGCATTTAATGTGCCACATTTATAAAGTAATTTTATCTCCTCTTACACCTGTCACATCAGTTGATTCTTTCCTTTCTCAGTCAATGCTCTTCAACAAAAACAATCCCTCCTCTCCACACCTTCTCCTCCAGACCCCTCTGATGACGTCCGACATTCAGCTCTCCCGGGCCACGCAGCCGCAGTCACCGTTTTCCAGGCCGCTGTGCTTTCCGAGAAGCCCCAGAGAGGAACACAAGGGTCTGAGGGGAGGCCGTGACACAGCGGCTCCCGGCCTGGAGTGTCACTGGGCCCCAGGATCCCACGGGGAAAGAACTCAGGATGGAAGCCGGAAGCCAAGCCATCGTGTGAGTGTCAGCCCAGTGAGAGAGCCTGGTGCCCAGAGCAAAGTTCCAGGGACCAGGAGGGGGCACCAGGCTCTGCTGCCCTGGAGCAGCACCCTGGCACCCAGCCCTTCCACACTTTCCCACACGGCGCGACACAGCCTCCTGACAGACACGCGTCTTCCCGGAAGCCGTCGTTCCAAAGTCAGATTTGCCACTGTGTCATGTGTCCAAGAATAATGCCACCACTCTTAACACCATTCACCGCTTATCTTAGTTTGTGACCACACAGCATCATAAAAGTACATTGGGACAGATTGGGAGAACAGCACTGATACATCTATAGTACCATATGCAAAACAGAGAGCCAGTGGGAATTTGCTGCATGACGCAGGGCACTCAACCCCATCCTCTGTGACCACTTAGAGGGGTGGGATGCAGTTGGAGGGAGGGTCAGCCATATGTGTACCTGTGGCTGATTCATGTTGGTGTCTGGCAGAAACCAACACGATATTGTAAAGCAATTATCCTCCAATTAAAATAAATATATATTTTTTGCTGCTGCTGCTAAGTTGCTTCAGTCGTGTCCGACTCTGCACGACCCCATAGATGCCAGCTCACCAGGCTCCCCATCTCTGGGATTCTCCAGGCAATAACACTGGAGTGGGCTGCCATTTCCTTCTCCAAAGCATGAAAGTGAAAAGTGAAAGTGAAGTCGCTCAGTCATGTCCGACTCTTCGCGTCCCCATGGACTGTTTAGGACACCAGAAAGTACATTCGGCGCTGCAGACTGCCTAGCCTGAGCCTTAGTCCTGCCTCCTAGTCTCTCACAGTGAGCGCCTGCTGACTGGGCCCCTAACCCTCAGGGACTGACCTGGAAGGGGCGTGGACTCCCCTCCCAGGTTATTTGAAACCTTCTACTCTGACTGTAAAACCAACATCTAACAGCACAATTCTCTGCACTCCAGACCAGTGTTTTGTAAGATCTGCCTCTAAAGAAAACACCATCGATCAATCAGTCAAAATGGAAAGTGCTGATATTTTAGCAAATGCAAAAGAACAAACTTTACCTGTGCATTAAAAACCCAATTTACTTATAAAACTATGGTAAGAACTTCCCTGGCGGTAGAGTGGTTGGGACTCCATGCTTCCATCGGGGCTGCAGATTTGATCCCAGGTCGGAGAACTAAGATCCCACATCTGTGGCACAGCCAAATTAAAAAAAAAAAATAGGTAAACGGGGGGTGGGGGGGTGGGAATCAACTGGAGCATTTTTTAAATAATTAAAATAAAAAGCTATGATAGCCTGATATGAAAGGCCCCCTCCTTTATGAGTTTAATGATGACAGTGTACTTTCGACAGGGTGAGAGAAGATAATACATCCATGTGAGACAACTCCCTTTCTTCCCTGGGAAATGTTCCAAGTGGGATGCCATAAGACAGATGTTTTCCTCCAGATGTTTTTGGAGATGGCCAATGTACATTTAGCCCTAGTGTTAAACTGCAGACGGGGATTTAAAAACATAAAATAGCTCTTTTATGACACATTTGAATTAATTTCTTTTAACATTTAGAATAAAGGAAGAACAGATGGTGAAGACGTAGTTAAGTGAGAGCTATGAAAATGATCTTAAACAGAAAGAGGGTTTTCCAGAAGGGGGCTTCATGAGCCATAAGAGTTTAAGCAAAGTTTTCAAATGACCCATATAGTGAGGAAATCTTTATTATCACAATTAGGCCACGGACTAACAGATATATAATAAATACATTCCAGATTCTCATATTGTGTTAGAAAACTAAAAATGGTGAAATGTCACTGAGAGAGTAGCTGAAGAAATATTGATACAATTGCATATTATTTTCTTTAAAATTTGACTCACTTTATACTGGCTCAAAGTTTGAAATCTCCAATTATTAGTCCTCATTTATATGTAATGTGTATGTGTTTTACAGTCATAGGAAAGTAACACATAAAATTAGTATAATAATGTTATTTATGACTTCTAGGTTTTTTAAAATTGTATCTTTATTTTCATTTTTACTTTTTGGCTGTGCCACTCAGCTTGTGGGATCTTAGTTCTCCTGAACAGGGATCGAATTTGTACCCCCTGCAGTGAAAGCGTGGAGTCTTAACGACTGGACCACTAGGGAAATCCTGAATTCTAGGTTTTAAATTACCCATTTCTTTTCTTTATATGGCGTTTTTAAATAGAAGATGGTAGCCAATTCGCATAGTTTCCACTGAAACAATGATTTCTACCTCCAGATACAGCTGACTGATTTCTTAAAAACCTATTTAAAAATCATCTTTGTGTGTATGTACATAGTGTAATGTACCTACAGTCACATATTACTGCAATCCATACACACCAGAGTCTTGCTGAATGAGTAAGCCTGCAGCTGTTCAACTTCCAGGGCCGAGTCCGTAATTTTGGATTCTGACAATAGCTCTCATCTTACTGATAACTCCCAGTGAGCAATGACTGTTAGAGATGGTGATGGCGCCAGAGTCTGATGAAAGGGCTGGGCTGGCCTTGTGATAATAGCCGAGGCATAAAGTTTAAACCTCTTCATTGCGGGGCTGACACCAATTACATCTCAAGACAAATAGCACCCTTCACTCAAACACCTGGTACCAAATGTGGCCACTTCAAATTTCTCCCTCCCGGGAGCCTATAATCATTTGGGGACCATCCGGACAATAGGCATTAATTGCTGCCCTCGCATTTGATAAGCTGGACCTCTCTGAAATGGAGCAAATTATTTTTTTAAATGCTTTGGTTTATGGAGCATGATTTTTAATAGCACTTCCCTTAACTCGTGATTTGCACAGATTTTTTAAAAAAATGATGCCACAAGCCAAGGTGGAGATGATGCACATGACGGACGGTTGATGCAAAATGCAGCGTGCTCTGTAATCACACCTGAACGTCCTGCGTAGATCAAAACAGAGTGATTTTTCAAAGGTGATAAAATCACTCAAACATGAGGAATTGCCATGTGGCACTAACATGGAGCATCTGAACACTGGAAGATGACTCTGCACTAAAAGTATAGAGAAAGTGAAGTCGCTCAGTCATGTCCCATTCTTTGCGACCCCATGGACTGTAGCCTATCAGGCTCCTCTGTCCATGGGGCTTTTCAGGCAAGAGCACTGGAGTGGATTGCCATTTCCTTCTCCAGGGGATCTTCCCACCCAGGAATCGAACCCAGGTCTCCTGCATTGCAGGCAGACACTTTACCGTCTGAGCCATCAGGGAGCCCCCTAAAAGTATAGAGAACCATTTTTACTCAGAATTCTGGAAAGACAGACCGAGGTCACTTATCTCAAGTTGTATGTGAGATAAATAACAACCCTCTTGGATCAGACTGGTAGAGGTTGGACTCAGGTACTGGGGGCCCATGCTCAAGGTTCTAGTCTATGAGACAGAGTCTTAACAGCACCGCTTTCGAATAAGTTAATAAGTGTGAAGACCCTGATGCCACGTTTGGGCCATAGGAACATCCAACCCGTATTTTATTATTAGGATTACAGATAGAAATTTGGCTCAGGTAACAGCATGCCTTTAACTGAGTGAAGCACATTATTTGTCTCTAATAAGCACTGAGGATTGATTTCAAAGTCTTTGTTTGTCAATCAAAGACCTCCTCTGTGCCACATCCTGGACTAAGCACCTGTTTCTACTCTCAACACATTTAGAGTCTAAATCCTTTTTAAGATGAGAAGTGCAGTGCCATGGACTGAAATCTGTGTCATTCCCCCAAAGTTCACACGATGGAGCTGCAACCCAGATGCGACTATGTTTGGAGGTGGGGCCTCTGGGAGGTGATTAGGTAAGCTCATGAGGGCAGGTCCTCATGACGGGATTAGCATTCTTATAAACAGAGAAAGGGGACACCTTCTAATCAGTATGGTATTGGTGTAAAAGGACACATAGAACAATGGAATGGAACAGAGAGTGCATATACATACTACATATTATATTATTAGTTGACATATACAGTCAACTAACCTTTGGCAAATCTGTCAAGAATACACAATGAGAAAAGGTGACTCTAATAAATGATGTCAGGAAAATTCAATATTCACATGCAAAATAATTAAAGTAAACCCTACAACATATTAAAAAGCACAGACATCACTTTGCCAACAAAGGTGGTATAGTCAAAGCAATGATTTTTCCATATGTGTGAATGTGAGACTTGGACCATAAAGAAGGCTGAGCACAAGAATTGATGCTTTCAAGTTGTGGTGCTGGAGAAGACTCTTGAGAATCCCTTGGACAGCAAGGAGATCAAACCAATCAATCTTAAAGAAAATCAATCCTGAATATTCATCAGAAGAACTGATACTGAAGCTCAAGTTTCAACACTTTGGCCACCTGATGGGAAGAGTTAACTCATTGGAAAAGACCCTGATGCTGGGAAAGATTGAGGGTGAGGAGAATGGGGCAACAGAGGTCAGAAAGTATCACTAACTCAATGGGCATGAGTTTGAGCAAACTCTGGAAGATATCAAAGGACAGAGAAGTCTGGCATCCTGCAGTCCATGGGGTTGCAAAGAGTCAGACACGACTTAGTAACTGATTAACAACAGACCCTTGTCTTATACCATACACAAAAATCAACTCAAAGTAAAAGATTTAAATATAAGATCTGAAATCGTATAACCCTTAGTAAAAAACAAAAGATAAATCTTGCTATTTGTCTTCTCAGTCGGTGATTTTTGGACTCAACACTAAAAGTACAGACAAAAGCAAAAATAAACAAGTGGGACAACATCAAATTAAAAGGCTATCTCACTTATTGTAATGTCCTCCAAGTTCATCCATGTCATCACAAATGGCAGAATTTCCTTTGCCCAGCAAAGGAAACAATTGACAGAGTGAATAGACCACACACAGAGTGGATGAAAATATTTACAAGTTAGGTATGAGATCGGAGAAGGCAATGGCACCCTACTCCAGTACTCTTGCCTGGAAAATCCCATGGATGGAGGAGCCTGGTGGGCTGCAGTCCATGGGGTCGCTAAGAGTTGGACACGACTGAGCGACTTCACTTTCACTTTTCACTTGCATGCATTGGAGAAAGAAATGGCAACCCACTCCAATGTTCTTGCCTGGAGAATCCCAGGGACAGGGAGCCTGGTGGGCTGCCGTCCATGGGGTCGCACAGAGTCAGACATGATTGAGCGACTTAGCAGCAGCAGCAGCAGCAGCAGGTATGAGATAAGGTGTTAATATCCAAAACATGTACGGAACCCAGTAACTCAATAGCAAAAATAAATAATAACCTGATTTTAAAATGGGTGAATGAGGAAACCAGAATTGAAAGAGACACATGTACCCCAATGTTCATTGCAGCACTGTTTATAATAGCCAGGACATGGAAGCAACCTAGATGTCCATCAACAGATGAATGGATAAGAAAGCTGTGGTACATATACACAATGGAGTATTACTCAGCCCTTAAAAAGAATAAATTTGATTCAGTTCTAATGAGATGGATGAAACTGGAGCTGATTATACAGAGTGAAGTAAGCCAGAAAGAAAAACACCAATACAGTATACTGACACATATATATGGAATTTAGAAAGATAGTAATGATGACCCTCTATGTGAGACAACAAAAGAGACACAGAGGTATAGAACGGACTTTTGGACTCTGAGGGAGAGGGAGAGGGTGGGATGATTTGGGAGAATGGCATTGAAACATGTATACTATCATGTAAGAAACGAAGCACCAGTCTATGTTCAATACAGGATACAGGATGCTTGGGGCTGGTGCACGGGAGGATCCAGGGGAGATGATATGGGGTGGGAGGTGGGAGGGGCTTCGGCACTGGGAGATCGTGTACACCTGTGGCTGACTCATGTCAATGTATGGCAAAACAAATACAGTACTGTAATGTAGAATAAAGTATTAAAAAAAAAAATAATAAAATAAAATGGGTGAATGATCTGAAGGAACAATTTTGCAAAGAAAACATGTAAATGGCCAACAGGTACATGAAAAGATGCTCAGCATCACTAATCCTCAGGGAAATGCAAATCAAAACCACAATGAGATGTCACCTCCCATCTGTTGGAATTACTATTATCAGAAACCAAGAGGTGAAAGTCTTGGTGATGATGGGAAGAAAGGGAGCCCTTGTGCACTGCTGGTGGGAATGTAAATTGTGGGCAGCCACTATGGAAAACAGTGTGGAGGTTCCTCAGAAAATTAAAAAATAGAGCTACCACATGATCCAGAAATTCCACCTTTTGTTCTGTATTCAAAGGAAATCAAATCAGTATCTCAAAGAGATAAGGGCACTCCTGTGTTCACTGCAGTGTTATCCACAGAACTCAAGACAAGGAAACAACAAGGAATGAATGGATTAAAAATGTGATATATATACATATACAATGGACTCTTATTCATCCTTAAAAGAAAAGAAATCGTGCCATTTGTGATAACACGGATGAACCTGGAGGACATTACGATAAGTGAAATAAGCCATGCACAGATAGACAAATTCTGCATGGTTTAAGTATTTGTGGAATCTAAAAACTTGAACCCATAGTAACAGAGAGTAACAGAGCTACCAGAGGCTGGGGCTGGGGAAATGGAGAGATGTTGGTCAAAGGGCCTATTTAGTTATATGATGAGGAACTCTGGAGGCCTAGTGTACAGCCTGGGGACTAGAGCTAATATGTAGTTAATATACAGCTGAACAGTGCTAGCACAGAAGATCCCAAGAGTTCTCACCCCAGGAGAGAAAACAAAGTAACTACTTGAGGTGATGAATACGTTAATTAACTTGATGGTGCAATCATTCTACAATGTATGCATCAAAATATCATGTTGTACACCTTATATATGCACAGTCATACCAATAAATCTGGGGTGGGGGAGGAATTATCAGGCATAAAAGGAACAAAGATAAAGAGATGAAAGAGAAGAACAGATTCAGAATTGTCAGACATGAAGCCATTAGCAGATAAGAACACTGAAGCATCTATTTTAAATGTTTATTATATTCAACAATCTAGAGGGAAACAGGAACATAATTTACTCAGAAAAGGCAGAGATACAGAAGTCCCATGTAGAATTTCTGGTGGTCAAAAACACCAAATCTAAAACGAAATATACACCAGGTGGATATAAAGGATACCACTGTGATCATTTCTCAGTGTATCATTCTAACCATTAAATACAAGTCATTGGACCATCTTTGTTCATAAACACAAAAACTCTCCAGTGACTCCACAAACAAACAAAAAAGCACGCTATTAATGATACTTTCCTGGTGGCTCAGAAGTTAAAGCATCCCTCTGGTATGCGAGAGACCCGATTTGATCCTGGGTCGGGAAGATCCCCTGGAGAAGGAAATGGCAACCCACTCCAGTACACTTGCCTGCAGAATCCCATGGAGGGAGGAGCCTGGGGTTGCAAAGAGTTGGACACAACTGAGCAACTTCATTTCACTTCACTTCAATGATACTTTCAGGCTAGACCCGTTGGACCCACTCCTGTGCCAGGAACCCTAGACACCCTCCAACTTCACGGATAGGGATGCTACATAGAGACACACTTGCCAATGCATGTCAGAATCCACGAGTTTAATTAAAGTTATGATGTGAGCAAAGAGTGTCCATTAGACAAGAAAAATTTGGTTTTGGCAAGTGATATTTGCATCAATTTGCTTACTTAGATCAGTACTTTTAAAACAATTTGTAAAGCATAGGATTATAAGCCCGAGTTTCAAAGGATTTAACAGAAGCCACAGTCAGGGCCTCCAACAAATCATCTGCAAGAAATTGTAGGTGGAAAATAGCAATTAGCAGGAAAAAGTTTAATGGAGACCATGTCTATCCATTGAATAGCCATGTCTAATACAGCTTGGCTTGAATCTTGGATAACTTAATCTTCACCAAATTTCTCAAAGTGGAAGCAAACTGCCCCTCTTGTTTATTTCAGAACTAGATTTCAAATAAAAATTAATCACAAGCACAAAAATATTGTCATTTTGGCTTTGAGAGGAAAGCAACAGAGAGGCTGGTAAAGCTGAGTCCCGCCCTGCTTCTCATCCTCACACTTTAGAGAAGTCAACACAGGACTTCCCTGTGGTCCACTGGTTAAGAGTCCATCTTGCAATGCAGGGGATGCCAGCCTATTCCTGGTAGGAAAACTAAGATCCTACTTACCCTAGAGCAACTAAGCCCGTGTGCCACAACTCTTGAGCCCACACCACAACTAGAAAGCCCATGTGCCGCAATGAAAAATCCAGCATGACACAGCTAATATACCTGGCAGCCAAATAAATAAATAAATATTTTTAAATTCAGTTCAGTCATTCAGTTGTGTCCGACTCTTTGCAACCACATGGACTGCAGCACGCCAGGCTTCCTGTCCATCACCAACTCCTGGAGTTCAAACTCACGTCCATTGAGTCGGTAATAAAGTATTTTTAAAATACTTTATTTTAAAAAGTCAACACAATCCCTCGATATATGGAATCAGTCAAAAGCTACACTGATCAGGGAACTATTTGTGGTTAAAGTTATAATTCCAAAGTCCACCAAAAGTGAATTATTCGATTAACTAGCTTAATCAGTAACCTTGACCATTCCTCTTCCTAAAAGAGAAAAGAAATATTTGCAGGGAATATAATTCTGTGGAGGAGGTGATTTTCTATAATTTTACTTGGAAATAAAAAATATTCTCTTGTTTGTACCAAAACTTGTTTCAGAGGCTTTCAGAAGATGGGGAAGCAGCCTTACCATTTCAAGCAGCTTCTTACCTCACCTTCCTCTCATGCATCACACAGGGTTTTACTGATTTACTGATGAACATTGTTCATAAGACCCTGAGATGCTCCCAAATCCTGGTGTCTCTCCTGATTCAGAGCAAGAGTGGAAAAGGGCTCAGTCAGCATAATACATCACCATTAAAGAAAATAATACTGTGCACGTCTCTGTTTTTTCCTACTGCTGTTCCCTTGCTCACTGCCTCCCAGATGATAGATCCAAAGAGCAGTCACTGTAGACCCTGATACAGAAGTTCTCTTCCTCAAGTGTCAAGTGTAAAAACCGATGAACTATTAATATAATGAGGAACCTTAAATCAAAACTGAAACCAACTCATGTCTCCCGAGATGAGGACTGGAGCAAACCCTCCAATGCCCACCACTTTCCAGGACTATAAAGCTGTTTGGGGGCACATTCTTTATGCCCACCTAGTCTCTTTAGAATAAAATCCCTTGTGGGCTCCTCCTAGTGTGGGGGAAGCAGGGGTTGCAGAGTCATCTTGCTCACCATCATTCCTTGTGAACAGCCCAGCCCAAGGCTGCTGTGTGGTTGTTAGTCTCGTAAGAGCCCACAGGACATGCACGTCCTATGAGTCATACTGAAGACAATTTTCCAGGCAAATGAATGTGAGGTCCAAATGCATTTATTAACCACATGGAAATGTCAGACAGGAAAAGGCACTTAAGATCATATTTTTGAATATGTCTACACTTTACCTCTTGGCTGAATATCTCTACTGGAATAATTGATTGACATCTTTACCTGAATAAGCCCAATTCTCACTCCTGATCCAGACACCCCTCCTGCCTGAGTTTTCCTCATTCCAGGAAAAGAAATTCCACTGTCCTAAACCTTTCCTGTCATCTTTGCTTTATCTCCCTTAAACCTCAACCCAAGGCATCAGCAAACCCCACTGGCTCTGCCTCCCTTCTCCAACCTGCCTGCTCCCCAACCCCGCCTGCTCCGCCTCCTCCCCAAGAGGAGCCATGGTCTCTACCTGCAGCAATGCAGATGCTGTTAACAGGAAGTTAACATCCTACAAGTTCCCAAGTTTTATGTTGCAGCCTCACTAGCCTCCTGGAGGGAATTCATCTCCCCAGTGACCCATGATCCCACCCTCCTCTCCTTGGCAGGAGAGAGCTGGGGCCACTGGGGTAAAGAACTTACTCCAGGAACAGGGACATCTGGGAGTGGGAGCTTGCTGACATGTTTGAGAAATTAAAAATAAAACTACCACCTGATCAGCAAGTCCACTTCAGGGTATTTATCTAAAGGGAACAAAATCACTACATTGAAGAGATGCCCATGTTTATCACAGCATTATTTATAATAGCCAAGGCATGGAAACAGCATCAGGTCCACAGATGAATGAATGGATAAAGGAAATGTGATCCATGTAAACAATGGAATATTACTCAGTCATCAAAAAGAAGGAAATCTTGCCAACATGAACGGATCTTGAGGACATCAGGTGAAGTGAAATAAATCAGAAGACAAATACCATATTATTTTGCTCATATGTGGAATCGAAGAGATCAGATTTGTGATAACCATAGGTGGGATGTGAGTTTGAATGAAGGTGTTCAAAAGGCATCAACTTGCAAGGTAATTATAAGATAAAAAGATAGTGAAGGACCGAGAAGCCTGGCGTGCTGCAGTTACTGGGGTTGCAAAAGAGTGAACAGGACTCAGTGACTGAACAAGGTAAATAAGTCCTCAAGAGGTAATATACAACACAAGGACCATGGTTAACACTGCTATGTGGGTACTTCTGAATGCCTCTAAGAGAATAAATTTTAAAAATTCTCAACACAAGGGAAAAACATCTCTGGGTAACTATATGAGGTAATGGATATTCTCTAGAGCTGGTGTGGTCATCATTGCACTATACTATGTCAAGCCTTTATGCATGCACCTTAAACTTATACAGTGCTGCATGTCAGTTATAGCCCAATAAAATTAAATTTTAAAAGATATGGCTAGAAACTTGGTAAATTAGGGGAGAGAGAGAAATCAGAGAATAGAGGAAGGCAAGTCATACTGGACCATGTTCCTTCTAAAGAACTGGAGCATGACTGAAAGTTTGAGCAGAGAGACATTGGATCTGACTGTCATTTGGTTGCAGGAGTCACTCTGGCTGCGGTCAGTAGAGCCCATCCAGGGGGCAGAGGTGGGTGGGGAGGCTATAGAGCAGTGACGATGCCTGGACCAAGTGATGGGACGTGGTGCCTCTGAAGGCAACACTGACCAGCTTCGAGGCTGGTTCGGATATTGAGATGTGAGAGAAGAGGGTAGTGAAGCATGACCCCAGATACTGGCCCTGAGAAACCAGGAGAATGACATGATCACTTACTGGTGTACGAATCAAACGAGGACAAAATTTTGGAGAGAACAATTAGACATCAGAAGCTCAGTGCTGGACCTGCCAACTGTAAGGTATCTTTCATCATTGTCATCCAAATAGAAATATCACAATGGATGTTGGATACGTGAACCTAGAGTTTAGGGGAAAGGTTCAGGTTGTAAACATAAACTTAGGAGCCAAGGATCTATAGATGATATTTCAAGCCATGAAATGAGGACGAGATCCTCAAAAGATTTAAGGTTGATGAAAAAGAGAGTGATCACCAGTGCTGTTTTTCTGATAGAAATATGAAGGACCGGGACTAGATCATTGCAGTTGTTCAAATGGAGGTCATCTGTGTGGTTCTGTGTAGCTGTCAAGAAATAGAAAACCAGCACAAGGGTCCCCATGGTTGAGGATGGAGCCTCAAGGATGAGGGGGAAGAGGGCAGGGTCAGTACCTGGCGGGCACTCCAGTTTCCAGCCTTAGGGCATGTTGCGGAAGGGAAGAACTGACCCAGAGGAACAACGTCCTGGTGACAATCCAGAACTGGAAAGTTGAAGTATGGATAACAAATGCTTACACACTGATACCTGAGGCTATTAGCATTGGTGAGTAGATTCAAAAAATTAGAGAAAGTCACTTCCTAAGTGATAACCATAGGTGGGATGTGAGTTTGAATGAAGGTTTCATTCCACTACCTTCCCACACTGACTCCTTCTTAGTTAGCATTTCATTCCAAAGATAAATTGCCCCAGAACTACAAAGATGCTCAAGATCAAGCAGGATGACTTTGTGTTCACAGAGTCCAAATTTTATTTGTCTCCAGAAAAATATATTCCCAAAGCATCTGATCATTTTGATCAACTTGGGAAAATATTGACTCTCTTTCTCAAAGAGCAAGCCAAGGATAAATTTTGTCCTTAAAGTAAAAAGTAAAATCTGAATTTTTAATCTCAGATCAGTATGTCCCTGTGCATACACAAACTTTTCTTTCCTTTCTAAATAGAATGCCATTTCACTGAGACTCACAGTGGTCTTCAGAACTGCTGTTAATTCTAAACTACTAAAGCAATTAATATTACTTATATTAGGGCTATAAAAATGTGGTAAAACTCTATGCATTGAAGAGTTACATGTCAATTGAAATAAGCTATCTTTACTGAAATCTTAACAAAACTTAATAACATCCTTACATAACTCACAGAACAATCGTCAGCTTTGCTCACAAAGCAATTTAATAGATATTATTTCATCCTCAAAATCACTTTGTGAAGAAGATAGTTGATATTTTCCTTTATTTTCAGGGACAGTGAGAGGAAGCGGAAGCAATTCTCCACATAACA
The DNA here is from genome assembly GCA_917880005.1 of Nanger dama. NCBI lineage: Eukaryota > Metazoa > Chordata > Mammalia > Artiodactyla > Bovidae > Nanger > Nanger dama. Next base: position 6,353,956 of record CAKJTW010000075.1, read on the forward strand.
AATTTGCCCAAAGATTTATTTGCCCAAAATTGTGCTTCTTGAATTTCAAGATGTAGAGTGCCAAGAACCAGCCGGGCACCAGCGCAAAGCCACATGAGAAAGAAGGAGAGATGCTGAAATGTACCAGGGCCACCCCCAAACGGGCAAAACCCTCCCTCCACAAAACCCTGTATTTTCACTGAAGGATTTTATCCTGCATTTGGATCACCATCTCTGTGGTCCATCCAGTCGTCCCCTCCCATTCCTGACACATGCCAGGTTGACATGAGAACACACGGAGACTGTCCCTCCTCAGTGAGAAAAAGAGAATCTGGCTAGACCCACTTGTTCCATTGATTAAAGAAGATAGTCAAGGGGGCCAAAGAGCAGAAATTTGAAGGCGCAGATGCACGTGTTTTGCAAAGAAGATAAGGCAGCTTGTGAAACTGTGAAAAATACCCACTCAATCACCATGTATATATATGGTTATGTGAGGCACCCCAGATCAGGTAGGATGATGTCATGGTTACATGAGGCACCTGAGATCAGGTGGAATGACGTCATTGTTACAAGAAGCGTCTGAGACCAAGTGGGACGATATCATGGTTATATAGCCCAGATCTCATTTGTTTCCAAGAAAGAATCTACCCAAAGCATCTCACAATTTTGATCAGCTCCAGAAAGTACTGCTCACTTTTCTTAAAGAGAAGTCCTTTCTTTCTTGTCCCCTCTGGCAGCCTCTCATTTACCTCAGATGAAGTTGCCCATATTTAGCAAATAATGATACAGGACACCAGTTCAATATGAATTTCAGATAATTAATTTTTTTAGGATATCTCAGATACTTTATGGAACATACTGAATTTAACAAAATGATTCTTTGTTTATCTGAAATTCATATTTGATCAGATCTCTTGCCCTTGAGGGCTTCCCTGGCGACTCAGAGGGTAAAAGAATCTGCCTGCAATGTAAAGAATTTACCCCTGGGTCAGGAAGATCCCCTGGAGAAGAGAACGGCAACCCACTCTAGTATTCTTGCCTGGAGAATCCCATGAACAGAAGAGCCTGGTGGGCTACAGTCCATGAGATCACAAAGAGTCAGGCATGACTGCGCACAACCATTAGCCAGTCACTTGTCCTTGATCTGGTAATGCATAGTTTCAAAGGAACTAAATGAGAGCTCAAACAGGGGTTGGATAACCCGAGCCCTGAATGCACCCAGATGAAGCTCCCCATTCTGCAATCCAGCTGAAAGGCCTACCCGAGAAATACTTGAGTGAATTAGTACATGTATCAAACCTACAGGCATCAGAGAGCATTTTTATATATCTTGTCTTTTCTCACAGCCCCTTTCTTCTTCCTATCCTGCTGTCCCAGAAGAAAACACCGTTACTCTTCAAGCACCTGCCTCCTGGTTTTATTGTGTTTCGAGCCTTTGGGGGCAAGAACTGCTTGGCAACCAGAAGGTCTTCTGTCTGCTGCACACCAGAAGCCCCAAGTCAAGAGGGTGTTACATTTTACAAGATGCAGAGGCACTCACCTTAGGAAACAGCCCCCAATCCCTGAAGGGCTGTGAGCAGGTTAAATTTCCTATTATCTCCATGTATAGACTTGGAAAGTGGGCAGCAGCCTTGAAATCAGGGTTTCTGAAATTCTGCTGAATGACCACCACTTCCTTCCCGTCCCCTCCCGGCTTGTTCACATTGCCTAATTCTAGTTCTTCATTGTTTGAAGGTACAATAATTGAGATCTATTTCCTGACTTTCCAGCACTAGATTCACCATGAAAAATCAGTAATTTTGCATATTATAATTCCCTCCACATTTCCTCCCACCCCTCCCTAATTTTGGTTAAATAAACCATTATTTTATGTCCATTCAGTTCAGTTGCTCAGTTGTGTCCAACTCTTTGCGACCCCATGGGCTGTATTTCTTTTAAATAGTTTTATGCTTCCCTAGTGGCTCAGAGGTTAAAGCGTCTGCCTCCAGTGTGGGAGACCGGGGTTCGATCCCTGGGTTGGGAAGATCCCCTGGAGAAGGAAATGGCAATCCACTCCAGTATTCTTGCCTGGAGAATCCCATGGATGGAGAAGCCTAGTAGGTTACAGTCCACGGGGTTACAAAGAGTCGGACACGACTGAGTGACTTCACCTTCACCTTCACCTTCTTGCTTAAGTCTGTTGTTTGATTAATGAGCTTTAAAGACTAACTTTTGTCTCCCCTTTTTGGGGGCCCTTATTGGTTCATATACATTTTAGAATCAATGTTCCTGGTGTCCTCAGGTATCTGTTAGGATTTTATTTGAAACTGAATAGAAAGCATAAGTTAATTTGGAAAAACTAACATTTCTACCATTATTAACTATCCTATACACGAGTATACTATAAATCATTTCTGAGTCTTTCTAAAGTGTTTTAAAATAGTTTTCAATTTTCCCCTGAAGACATGATTCATTCTTTGCTAGGTAATTTTCCATAAACTCCATAGTTTTCTTGCTATTTTAATTGAAAGCACCTCAGTTCCTCTTCTAGATGATCAATAGTGGTATGAGGATCATGATAGAATTTTGTATGTTCATTTGTGACTGGAAATCTGGCTCAATTTTTTACTTGATTTTCCTAAGTAGATCGAGTCAGCAGCAAATAATGGCCATTTTCTCACTTCCTTCCAATCTTTTTATAGCTTGTTTCTTTTCTTGGCCCAATCTTCTGGGAACTCGGTAAACAGTAACAGTAATAAAAAGGTTAAGAAAGAAAAAAAAAGGAAGAGAAAGCTGAGAAGAAGAAAGAAGAGTACAGGACATGCTCTGCTCCAGACACTAATCTCAGCACTTTACTTAAATTAACAAGCTTGGTTTTCCAAACCTGGAGATGAAGGTACAACTCTGATTTCCTGTTTAAACGGGAAGAAAATGAGATGCAGAGAATCAGGGAGCTTGCCCCCAGGTCTGGTGCTGGCAAGAACCTTCTCTGGGGACAGAAGGCATTGTTATTTTGCTTCCAACACTGAGGAGCCCCTGGACTTTTTAAATTAAGGGTGATTTCTTGTGTATTTGAATGCTCTTTGTGTTGATTTTTTAAAAAAAAAATCTTGTCTTCAGAGTTCTTTTTGCTCCACGTCATTCAATTTGTGTCCAAACTTTTAAAATTGTTATTGCTCATGTTAGTGTATTTATTAATATCTGTCCTCCATGACCGTAACTGCAAGATCAAAAGTGCCAAATTCTTCTGACTTATACATGGAATTCCCATTTCTAGTATTTCTTTTTAAGTTCCCATTCTTTCCCAAACTCTGCCAGCTCATTCCATATTTTCTTCCACTGTTTCAGCATCTCATCTTACTAAATAAGGACAAACATAATTTTTCTATGTTACAGAGACCTATCAAGTATTTACACTTTAGCAGCTTTCTTTCATACATGTTCTTGAAATGATTTTTGTTTTGTAAATTTGTACTCTTTTGTCATTTGGTATCTGAGTCTCAGGCTAGGTTTTTGTCCAGTTTTTATTCAGCTTATGGGATCCATTACTCCCAGCCAAGCTGTTTGCTTTGAGAGGAAAAATAAGAGAGTGGCCTCAGGCAACAGGAAGCCTCAGTTAGAGGACCTGCCCTTTCCCTACCCACCTACCATGGTGATAGTAGGCTGCTTACCCCAGGAAGTCCCACGTGCCTCGATGCATAGGCCTTGAACTTGACACATATAAATGCCTAATGCATGCACTGTGGAAGCTGATTGACACCTTAGAACCTTATAAAGGAACCTTATAAAGACATCTTTGGGGTCTCTGCCTTCCCAGGCCCCCTCCACTCTGGGTGGTGCAGGGGAGTCATGGAACCGGCAGATTCCAGGGACCCCGACCCTGCCAGTCCATGGAAGGGGTCATGGATTACATCCGTCAGATTTGTGTTACCACCTGCCAGAAAATGTGTCCTAACACGAACTTTCAGAAATATGTTTCCACTCCCTGTGTCTCTCTTCATTCCGCCCAAGCTTTTGGCAGATATTTTCATCACTTAGGGCTTAAGGTTATGAAAAATGAGATTTTCCGCTTTGTTTACAACCTTTTTCTTGCTTCTATTAGTTTGGGGGCCATATCTAGCTTTGCTCTGCTCTTTCCAACAAGAATGTCTCAAAATATCCCCCTCCCTGTCCATTCTTTGTGCCTCCTGCTGTCATGGAGTTTAAGCCGCAGTCGCAACAAATGAGCACCCATGTACCCCCAACTAACTGTCCCCCCACAACAAAGTGGGCTTTTCTTAAAATGCTAGATAGATTCCATCACTCCCCACATTAAACCCTTTCACCTGCTCTTGTTTCTGCATAAAACACCTCCTTCTCCCCCAGCTCAGGGCTCTTCCCAGGACTCCTACCGTCACCACTTCCCTCTTCCCATTGCACAGGACGCCCACCCCCACCCGCTTCCTAAGCCTGACCCTCATCAAGCCCTCCCTTTGGTCTGAGACAGCTTCCCTGCCCCCTTTCACCTGACAGACCTCTGCACACAAGCTTCAGATTTCACAAGTAGCGCTTCCTCCAGGAAGTCTTCCCTGTCTGATCCCTGGTCTGAGTGTCACTGTCCTATGACCCTCTTGACAACCTTCTCCCCAGGGCCTACAGGAGAGACTGGCAAGTTGTGAGGAATTAGTAAATGCTGATTAAGATGAAGTGAGCAGGCAATACACCAAGCCCTGAAGACACGGACGTACATAGATTAAACTTTCCTCAAGGGGCTCACATTCTAGTGATTCTAAATATAGATTACACTGCATCTGATACAGAAAACTGTGGCAAAGACCAAAATACATTTTCTTTTATGGCAGTTACCTCTGACCTATACATCTTTCCTGGTGGCTCAGATGGTAAAGAATCTGCCTGCAATACAGGGGATCCCTGGGTTGGGAAGACTCCCTGGAGGAAGGCATGGCAACCCACTCTGGTATTCTTGCCTGGAAAATCCCATGGACAGAAGAGTCTGGCAGGCTGCAGTCCATGGGGTTGCAAAGAATCGGACACAACTGAGTGACTAACACTTTCACTTTTTCAATGTAATAAAGAAAAATATTTTTTAAATACTTTTATTGGAAAAGCAAAAATAAATAAAGCCTAGTAAATTTAAATAGGAATGTACTATTTCAGACTAATTGAGAATCGAGAGGCAACAGCTGACATCCTCCCCAAAGTCAGCCTCCAGAGCTCCAGAGCTCTGTCCCTCCCGAGCATTTCCACTCCGTCTCTGGCAGAGTGCTATAATGCACTGACTCTGACTCTGTTCCTTGTCTCCAAACATCCGTTTAATGAATGTATTGCTTTCAACTGTGTTTAATGGCAGACTTGCATTCCATCATGGAGGCTTATTTAGGAGAATTTTAAAAGCTAAGGTTGGGACATGCCTGGCAGTCCAGTGCTAACACTCCGCACTCAATGCAGGGCCCTGATCCCTGATCAGGAAACTAGACCCACACACCACAGCTAAACTATCTTGTATGCCTCAACTAAAAGCCAGCACAGCCAAATAAATATATATTTTTAATTCTTGAAAAAGACTCTCAGGTCAACTATGATTGAAAGGGTCCCAGTATGATTCCCCCTTACAGTGTCAGACAAATATCTGTGAAAATTGCCTTCTACGACATTGTCTGAGGTCTAGGCTCTGAATATGAGGCTCTGAAGGGTCAATTTGTTGAGACCCTTCTTAACCGTGCAAGTATAGGTTCACCATTTGACTCAGAACATGGACTAACCTCAGAAAAAAAGAGGAACCCAAACTCATAGCTCCAATGGCATCTGACCCATCACAGTTTCTTTCAACTTCCCATAAAATAACTACAGAAAAAATTATATATATATACACACACACACACACACACACACACACACACACACAGACACACACACACACACACATATGTATGGCTTCCCAGGTGATGCTGGCAGTAAAGAATCTGCCTGCCAATGCAGGAGATGCGCGTTGGGGAGATTCACAGAGGAAGAAATGGGAACCCACTCCAATATTCTCACCAGGGAAGCCCCGTGGACAGAGGAGCCTGGTGGTCTACAGTCCATTGGGTTGCAAAGAGTCAGACATGGCCGAGTGACTGAGCAGGTGCGCGCACACACACACACCCCCACACACACTAACTTATGCTATTTCCAAAGTCAAGTGCCAGAATCTTAGAAGACTTCTCATGAAAAAGACTTATTTTTCCACTTTAAAAGTAAGGTTGATGAAAGTAAATTGAAAGCATACACACATGAACACACAACTCCACACAAAGGCTTCTGGATAGAAGGCTATTTGCAGGCACATTTAAACCTCTTTTCTCTCCAAGACCACACCACTGGAAGTTCCCTGAATTTGTGATAATGAAAAACTCTCTATATATCTATGTAGGGAGATACTGATTACAGAAAAATATGCAGTTTGTTTTTAAAAATAACGTTATAACCCCAAGTAGTATTATTATCTGTCTTATCTCTCATATGTGGCACTAATAGATGAAATGCTAAAAACAGGTTTGCAACCCAGCAACTCCACTCTTAGATACACACCGAAGAGAAATGAAAACACATATGCACAAAAAAACTTGTACATAAATGTTCATGACAGAATTATCTATAATGGCCAAAAAGCATAAAGCTAAATGTCTATCAACAGATGAAAGGAAAACAAGATGCATTCTTTCCTACGATGAAATATTACTCGGCCATAAAAGGATGAAGCATTCACACGTGCTACAACATGGGTAAGTCTTGCAAACTTTATGCTGAGTGAGAGAAACCAGATATAAAAGGTCATATATTACATGGTTCCATTTTTACCCAGTGTTCAGAGCAGGGAAATCTGTAGGGACAGAAACTAAGCTGTAGGTCATCAGAGACTGAGGGCAGGAGAATACAGAGTGACTACAGTTAGGCACAGGGTGTTTTTAGGGGTTGCTAGAAATGTTCTGCATTTAAACAGCCTTAGATTATTTAAAAAGAAATTTGATATTCAGAAAAAAATATTGTTATTGATCCAAAGTCACACATCTTTGTGTGATGTGTCGTGGCAGAGCCAAAACTATGAAATAAATGTTTATTCTTACTATGGTTAAAAATGGCTACAAACATTGCTTATTCTATATCATTCTATTGTTTTATTTTTTATCATTCTATAGTAAATCTAAGTGGCACTTTAAATAAATAGTCTTAAATAATGGTGATGACTGTGCAACTTTGTGAATATACTAAAAATCACTGATTTGCACAGAATGAATATTTTGATAAAAGAAAAGGCTTAGAAAGTATATTCTTGATGTGTTGAGAGGGAAAAAAATGGAAACATATTTCAACCAGTTAAGATACACTTAATTAGGAAAAATGCTGATCTAAGAAAAGCAGTATTGAAGACATATTAAAATGGAATTCTGACAAATATGCAAAAGCCCAAAGGAAAGCAAGAAAGGAATAACAAAGGAATAGAAAACATAGAAGATTAAATAATATATTATTAATAGTGATGTGGTTATAATTGCATTTAACAACTGCATTCAACAAAAGACAGAAATTGTCAGACAAAAAATAGCAAGACTAATTATATATCTCAAGAAGCATCTATTAAAATAAAGACCCAGTCAGGTTAAATGTCAAGGGATAAAAAGACATCCTATATAAACAATAAGCATAAGAAAGTTGAAATGACTATATTAACACCAGATTAAATAGACTTCAAAAGACAGCAAGTATTAACAGAGATGCTCATGTTCAGTTGTGTACAACTCCCTGTGACCCCCATGGACCATGGCGCACCAGGCTTCTCTGTCCTTGGGATTCTCCAGGCAAGAATACTGGAGTGGCTCGCCATGCCTTCCTCCAGGGGCTCTTCCCAACCCAGGGACTGAACCTGAGTCTCTTACAGCTCGTGCATTGGCAGGCAGGCTCTTTACTAGCTCCACCTGGGAAGCCATCCTATATATAACTATACTTAAAATGTTTAGTGCTCTTCTCTTGCAAATTGATAAAAACAATTAGACAAAATGTAGGTACACAGGTGACTGAAGATTTTACCAACCATATGTTCTGACTGATATTTATAGCACAATTACAGAATACACATTCCTTTCAAGTGCACACAGTACGTGAAAAATAGGCCATATGTAGGGCCATAAAACAAGTCTAAACAGATTTAAAAGGTTTAAAGTCCCAAAAGAATGTTGTGTGACCACAGTGGAATGTAATTGGAAATCAATAAGATAATTAGGAAATCTTCACATTTTTAGCAGTTAAACAGCACATTGATCAAAGAAGAAATCACAAGGGACATTAGAAAATCAGAAATAAAAATATAAAAATTGGTGAAATGCAACTAAAGTGCTTTGAGAGAAATTTATAGCTTTACATGCCTATATTAAAAAGAAGAACGTTCTAAATCAGTGACTAAGTTTCCACTTTATGAATTTAAAAAATAAAAGTAAGCCCAGTGTAAATTTTAAAAAGGAAGTAAATGAAGAACAGTACTCAATAAATTTTTTAAAAGAGAGAAAATACAGAGAAAATTAGCAAAGTTAAAAGATAGTTCTTTGGAAAGACCAGCAAAATTGATACACTAGATTGAAAAAGAAATAAAAAGAGAAAATACAAATTATAATCATCACAATGGAAAAAGAGGTTGTTGATATACTTACTATAAGCATTAAATGATAATAACATTGTGAACAAGTTTATGCCACTAAATATGAAAATATAGATTAAATAGAAAATTTCTTTGAAAAATACATTCTCTAAAAACTGACAAAAAATGAAACATAAAATCTGAATGACTCAATGGCAGAAGAGAGATAACACGTCTGTGACCTTGTTCTATGTGACAAAAGTCTCAGAGCCTTGCCATGCGGACAGATTTTTCCAAAGAGACTTTGGGCCCTCCTCAGATGACCTTGCTTCCACCTCCCATTCAGGAAAGACACATAATCAGATCTGCACCAGCTCTAGGCACCTCGTTGTTCAGACAGAATTCTCACCTCTCAACAAAAAGTGAGGCTTTTCTCCCGGCTGCTACTCAGGGGGAATAATGTTCATTGACTGAGAGATACAGGGATCCTGGGATCAAATCAGACTTTCAAACACCTAGAAGCATCCTTATCAAAATATTAATAGCAGACACAGGTAATTCTGTGGCGGTCCAGTGGTTAGGGGAAGCCCGGTGGTAAAGAATCTGCTTGCAGAGCAGGAGACCTGGGTGCAGTCCCTGGGTTGGGAAGATCCCCTAGAGGAGGGCATGGCAACCCACTCCAGTATTCTTGCTTGGGGAATTCCGCGGACAGAGGAGCCTGGCGGTCACAAAGAGTCAGACACAACTGAGCACACATGCTTTTTTATTGGGCAACCAATAATCTACTATTCTCCATAACAAATGGAAAAAAAAAGAATGAATTAAGGTTTACTAATAATGAAAGTGAGTGATCATACCCCACAGTGTTCTTTACCAACTAGTGTTGTGAGTTACTGTTTTAGAGAAAAAGCAGTCACGTCACACCTTCCCTTCCGTAGGAGACAGAAGATATTTTTATTACAAACTTTATGTGGATTATGGGACAGCTATTTACCACGAGAGTCAAAAATTAATACACAGAACTCATAAGAGCATTGATGATATCAGAAAACTACATGAATTGTCTACAAATAAAGAGACATTTAACCTCACTCCTTCAGCAGTAATGCTTTGAATGTCTGTTTTTCACGCAACAGGACACCACTTCAGGGCAGCTAGCGATAGAAAAACACTTTTAAAGAAGTCAAGATAGTATTTGTCCCATGAGGTTCTTAAATTTAGGTGAGTGGCCAAAATACAAATCCATGAGATGCCCAAGGACACGTGTTAAGAGACCCGTGACCGGGAGGTCATGAGGGTCTCTCGTTTCCAGCACGAGTCCGGGGGCAGGTGGGGGGAGGGTGCCAGCCCGGTGCAGCTCCTGGGGGCAGTGACTTGGGCAGTGTCTCAGGACTTTAGGAAGCCTTGTGGCTGATGTGCTGGTGAGTAACACAGTACAGTTCCTGAGAGGGGAGTGACTCACTGGCGTTTGGAAAAATATATTTCCTAATTTAAAAAGAGTAGCCACATTTTGGACATGCTCTCCCATCCCCAGTGCCCAGTGTGGATTGGGTAATGAGCTTGAGTACATGCTTTTATGGACACATCAAGCAATTTTCTTCCAGGTTCAGTTACCAAGTGTAAACAACACAAGGTGAAACAGAACAAGGTAGTGACTATTACGTTCCCTTTAAAACTCAGCACAGACTAGTCCAACACAACACAGCATAGCCCACCAAGCATCAATCATCTTACACTACAAAGAAAGACCTTTTTTTTTAACCCATGCAATAAAAATTTTAAATGTCCCAATAAACTTAGGTCAGAAAGAAATTTAATAGCAGAAAAAGAAGAATTCTTAACAAGGAAACCACAGTTGCATTTCCATCTAAATTTTGAAGAAAAAGTCAGAGTATCAGTCTTTTTAAAAATGCTTAAAAATCTTACTTGTGAAAGCAGGTGGAAAGGCAGCTCCAAACCAGCTGAAGAGAAACGAAGTTGACAACTTTGAAGGACTCACCTCTGGATCCTTGACGCACACATAGAACACACAAAAAAAGGGGAAAAACTTTCCACAAACTTTGAAGTCACGTGACTCCAACTTCAGTCCTGCAGCAACTTCTCCTTTTTCCCTGTTTGTTCGTATTCAAAACCTCCATGCTAATGTACACAGATTTATTTATCATGGGCGGGTGGTTTGCATATCAGTTCTTCATGAGACACAGTCAGAAAGTAAGTAACATGCTTTGACAAAAAGCTGGACATCTTTCATTAATTACTGTAAAAGTTCTAAGTGACTATTATATTATTTTATAGAGCAGTGAAGACATTTAATTGCTCTTTGTATCTGTGCCATTAGAATCACCTGTTTCATCAGAAGGTGTTATTGGTCAATAGTATAAACAGCAAATGAAAATCCAGAGAGTGGGATGTCAGTAAGAACCCATGGTACCCCTTCCCCAGCTTCAGAGTAGAGACTTCTGTGGGGAGGGAGGGCAGCAGAGACCATCAGGGGAAGAAAAAAAAAAGGAATCTAGGAAGGTTTATTTATAAAGCACTATTTGGTGAAGTATTTGACACAACATTAATTTTTATGTTACCTTTAGTTATTTAACCTATTATTAAAAAAGCAAAATTCACACATATATTACTGACTTTAAATATCTAGCACACAAATGAACTAGAATGAGTTTTATTTTAGAAATCAATGTTCATGGAAAAGCTAAACACAAAATAACAGCAACAAACAAACAAAATCCATGCTCAGTTATCATAATGCTGTCTCTGGCTTCAGTATTTTTCAAACTAGTTTTAACCATGTCCTATTTGGATTAGTACAGAAATCCTTCTCATCTTCAAAAAGGAATGAAATGATGCTGTTTGCAGCAACATGGATGGACCTAGAAGTGATCACACTCAGTGAAGTAAGTCAGAGAAAGAAAAACATCATATAAAATCACATACATGTGGAATTTAAAAAAGATACAAATGAACTTATATACAAAACATACATAAATAGACTCACAAACATAGAAAACAAATTTATGGCTACTGAAAGGGAAAGCAAGGAGGAATAAACTAGCAGCTTGGGATTAACACACACCCTAATATATATATAATATATATATTTATATACATATATAAAATATAATATATATAATAAATAAAGAACAAGGACATGCTGTATAGCACAGAGAACTATACTCAGTATTTTGTAATAAACCTATAAGGAAAAACCTGAAAAAATATATATATAAACTGAATCACTTTGTTGTACACACAAGGCTAATACAACATTGTAAATCAACTATTCCCCAATAAAATAAAAATAAAAATTTTTAAGAGATTAGGGAAAGAAAAAAGGATCAATATAGTTGTACTACAGTTAAAAGAATAATCAAGAGAGAAAATTAAAGTCTTAAAAAATTCCTTTGCTGTGTAAAAATTCAGGCTTGTGTCTGTGGATTAATTTGACTTTGTAAATAAAGATTATTAACTACAATCCAAGTCGAGCAAAATATGCAAGGAGTTTCTTAGAAGGGGAAAAAAAAGTTAAAGATGAGTCTTCCCTTAATTTTCTGGTTTTTAAAGGACATTGTTCTTTTAAACCCAGCCCCAGTTGTACGTGTGCACAATGGAGCAAGTAGCAAATATTGACTATTTTTTTAAAGACTCTAAGATGCACAAATGAAAACTATGTTAAATTTACTCTTCAAAAATAGTGTAGACTCTGATTTTAAATACAACAGTAATAACCAAATGAACTGCAAGTTCCTTAAAAGCCAAACCAAAGAATTCAGTCTGGGGTCTTCTAATTAGATTACCATCAGTATTGAACAAATGTAAAATACGTAATCCCTAGGAAAATGGCAACGGGAAAATATGTACCACCAGTCTCAGCCTTATGCTGGTGCAACTTTCATTCAGAAGCAAGATTTGTTTACCAAAAATACAGCAACTCATTTTTTCCTCTATTCAAATAGCAATTTCTTATTGTCCTGCTTATGAATTCTAAAAACTAACAATGTAGTTATTACCGTTAAAGTTCAGGACAGGTGTTCATGGTTAGTTCTAGGATTAAACAGTTTGTACCAGCTCTGGGGCGTATTAATACCTGTAACCAAATATATTTGAAAAGCAAATACCCTGGCACACTGGTTGCTATAGAAATAACGTAAATAAGAATAAAAGATAAGGATCTCTTTCAAAACACTTTGGTTAGACTCTTTCTTGAAAATGCCTTACTTCTGCTTCAAGCAATGTTCAGAAAGAGCAGAAAAATAACCGAACATTTGTAAAACTTTAAAGGTCAACTTTCATTGCACTTGACAGAGATTCAAATCAGTTCACAAACTTCATAAATTCTGAAATGTGTCTTGAAATTCTGAATGCTATCTGAAATATCTTTGAAGAATTGCTCAGAATAGAATTTTTTAGTGGATATGTTATTTTGGAATCAAGGAAAGGTACTTTGAGGTGTGTTAAAGCTGAAGTGTATTTGACTTTTGGAAATTTACTTGGAACGCAAGTGCATCAATAAAACAGAACAGGAAAAAAATCCAAAATAGCAGTCAAATCAGCCAGAGACATACTCCAGCAATTACAAAAACATTTGCATGAACAACTTTGCATTGGTTTATGTGCACAAAGTTATCCTTTCAGCTACATGGCTAGGAACGTCATAAGCAGGAAAATAAATATTCAATCCAATAGGCAAAATGAGCCTTCATCATTTTTTTATTTGGCTCAAGAGAATTCTAGACAATGACTACTTGACAGTGACATTTTGAAACGGTCCACCCTTTAAGGAAGTATGGAAACTAACATAATGACACCCAAATAAATGTAAACAACATAAACATGAAACAATGTACCTGATCTTTTGAGACACAGTGAAAAATTTTTTTAACACTTGGTAAAATTGCTGCTGATTTGCACAGATAACAAATATAGCCTATGTTATGCTCTCCTTGATTTGTTAAAATGCTATAGATACTCAATACATTTGCAAACTTGCTCCCACTACACACAAGTCCTTACAGAAGCTGCTTAAAATGAGCTTGTGAAATGAGTGATGCTGTCCGAAGTCAACACAGACCCCTTGGCTACTAAAACCTCTATTAAACCCAGAAACAACGTTTAGAACGACAATCTCAGCATGACTCAAATAGCATAAATACTTAAAGGTAGAATTCTAACTCAATCCACCCCCTCCTGTGCATTTTGTCAATGAAAGATGCTGTTTAGGTTTGTTACTCTTGCAGGATCTAAGTCTCTATCCAGGAGGTAGATATATTTTCAAGATTTTTGAATTACTCATCAAGATAAAGAAGTGAAATGTGATGGAGGAAGTGGTTCAGTGTTGACGACGTTTTGGACTGGGCTATTCAACCTCACACCTCGTGGCTGTTAGCATTTAAAGCTCCTCAGTGACAAAGGATAGGACATGGAAATTTCGGGGTAGTTTTCACAGTGATATGCCATCTTCACCCCAGTTCTCCTATACTATCCCACATCTTTTTGGTTGAATATTCTGTCTCTTTGGAAGCTGACAAAATTTAAATAATTTAGGTAAGTTACCAAATTGTCTAGTTGTCACTTTCATTTGACCAAGAAATTGGATATCTAAAAATCTTAATCTGACTAACAATCTGTATCTATCCAAAAGTACTTTTGTTAATAATTTTTTTTGCCATTTTATTTTAAGAGCCTTATGTTATCTGGATAAGTTAATCTCCCAAAGAAATTAAGTTTTCATAACAACTTTGAAGCTTGAATTTTCCTGAGCTAAAACAACAACAACAACAAGAAACAGTTCTTTATGATTTTAAATCAAAATTTCACATAAGCTAATTTCAATCTGAAAATGAAAACTGTGTTGGTTTTCATTTGAGCAGCTTACCACAGCTTCCCGTATTTGATTTATGGTCTCAGTCTGTGATGACACATACCCTCAATAGGGATGACTAGGTAACTGTAAAACTAAAAAGTGTGAGAAAACCTCTCAGTCAGTTCACAAAATGACTTAAGGAAATTAAAAATGCATTAGCCCAGGGACAGAAATTTTTAATTTGCAGTGCAGAGTGTTTAATTGTAGTTGTATCAGTTTATAAAGTTTATAGATAGAGAAATTATATATAACATGACTTTCTATAAACATGAGATTTTAAATCATTTTTCTTAGTCCCATTAGGTTGTACCACACTTCAAAATCTCAATGAAATTTCTTAAAAATCCTCAAGCCACCATAAAATTTTTCTTTAAAATAAAGGTCCACTCTGCTGACTTGAATTCTGTAGATACTCTTTACTCTTTTATTTTAAAGGGGTTGCTGCTGCTACTGCTGCTGCTGCTAAGTCACTTCAGTTGTGTCCAATTCTGTGGGTCCCTATAGATAGCCGCCCACCAGGCTCCCCTGTCCCTGGAATTCTCCAGGCAAGAATACTGGAGTGGGTTGCCATTTCCTTTTCCAATGCACGAAGGGGTTCTTTTCCTTAAAGATAACAAAGGAAAAAGCAAGCCAGTGTTTCTTGTTTCTCCTAAAATAGCTGAAAACTTAGTCATTTTCCTAAGAAGCTACTTTAGTACAAAACAAAAGAAAACTTTGGACTAGACAGATGGCTTTGTTGACTTAGGTAAAGTCCACAACTAAAGAGCATGCCAGGCTCGTAAACTCTCATTGTGCTCTAAGATCACAGCCGTGCAGTGCCCGCCAGGTCTGCAGCATGAATGATCACCACAGGTGTGTGTCCCCTGGCAAGACGCCTGATCCCCCACTCCCAGGCCCCTCACAGGAAGAACCCCTCAGGGCATCTCAGCCTGAGACACAGTCACCAAACCTCAGCGCATCCCACTTTTGTTCAAGGAAACCTACCTCATCTTTATCTTCTCTCCTCCTCTCTTAGTGTTTCTTTTCCAAAAGCCTGGCATTGTTTTCAAGGAGGGGGTTTCTGCTGCCGAAGGGAGGGGTGTTTAATTACTTCTGAAGGCACCTGGCCACCAGCTGTGGGAGAGCATTTCCAGAGCCCTGACTCTTGCACTGCATTCAGGCAACTGAACAGAAGCTGAATTCTGCACACCTGGGGCTGCCTGTTCGCTCAGGATTCCTAGGAGGTAGGTCCAGGCAGTGTCCTCTCGTTCCCCAGGCATCTGGATTCCCATGTTCACGTTTCAGAATAAATACCTATCGAAAGCTTAACATTTCACCCCAATCCAATCTTCATTTCTTTAATTTATTTAATTGATATGTGTGCATGCTCAGTCATGTCCAGCTCTTTGTAGCATCATGGACTGTAGCCTGCCAGGGTCCTCTATCCATGGGATTCTCCAGGCGAGAAAACTGTAGAGGGTAGCCATTCCCTTCTCCAGGGGATTTTCTCAACCCAGGGACTGAACCAAGGTCTCCCGCATTGGCAGGTAGATGCTCTACCATTTAAGCCACCTAAGAAGCCATATTTAATTGTTATGCATTTTTAATTGTGGTTAATAATGTAAGGAGCAGCCTTTGTAAATAGGCCTCTCTGGGTGATGACAATGCTGGGCGTGGAGCCCAGGTCACAGGCCCTGGACCCATCCTGCCCTGTCTCCCCCTGGGCAATGGCATTTCCTGGAGAAGCTGCAAACATGCAGCTCATTAGTGCTGGGGCTCGAGTGACCCAGAGCACTCCTGGGAAACCACCTAGTCTGTGCCATCCGTTTGCACATCGAACCTCCTGCGGACAGTAACACTGAGGTCTTAGCTAGACTCCACATGTAATGCATCAGTCAAGCCCCAATCTGAGATGCGACCTCCGATTTCAGCTCCTCTTCACTGTGGCCGCTGCCACCAGCCCAGGCCTAGCACTCAGGCTCTTGCCTGAAGACTTGAACCTGCCCTGCTTCCAACCCTGCCTCTGCTGGCTCCCTGCAACCCCTCCCTGCACACCTGCCTGGGATCCATGTGAAGACATTACCTGCCATCCTGCTCAGGACCCTCCCATGGACCCACAGCCCCTGTGGTCCAGCCCCAGGCCTTTGCAGAGGCTCGGGGCCTGTCTATCTCACCTGAGGCCCCTCTCTGACTACTGCCCCCTTCCTGCAGCTGGGTCATCGCCCTCCCCCATTCCTCCTGGTGGTGCTGCTGGCAGGCCCTCTCTACCTGGAAGGCTCTCCCCACCTGGAAGGCTCCCCCAGGCTCCCTGGTGGCCTCTCCTCCTCTGCTCACCCATCACCTGTCCACTGGCCTCCCGCCAGCCCTGGGAGGAATTGACCTGTCTTCCTCCATCAGCTGACAGACACCTGCACCTTCACCTCCTGTTTCCTCAAAGCAGTGGACTCTCCAAGGGTGTCTGAGTGCCTGAAACAGTCCTTGGGCAGGATAGGCCCTCAGTACAAACGGTGGACAAATGAATGCACAGTTCCGATAGCCAAGCAACTCCAGCGGGTCGGTACCCATCGAGGATGCAGGATGTTCAAATGATGAGAGGCCCTGACCTCCTGGTAGAGCCATGGTCCTCAGATCTGTGGGGCCTAATTGAGTGGCCTGTGGTCCACATGTCTGGGAAACACTGGCTTAAGTAAAGTTAAGCAAAGTGCTTTCAACGGTCTGATACGTATGACAGGAGAGCAGCACCTGCAGGAGGCTCTGAGCTGGCGGTGCCATTAGTAACAACCATCCCACACCCCTTATAAGTAAACCTAAGGCTCTTAATGAATGAGCTGGCCTGGGAATGTGGTGGGAGTGGACACGCCACCAGGCTGCCCCTGGGCATGGTTGGGGGAGGGGGCACTGGACAACATTCCACCTGGGCTGCTCCCCACTCTCAGATAAATGAGCAAAGCCATGATGTGTACATATAATGGAGTATTACTCAGCCATGAAGAAAGAAGGCAATCCCACCATTTGTGACAACATGGATGGACCTAGAGGGGAATTATGGTAAGTGAAAAATGTCAGAAAAAGATAATACCATATGATTTCACTTACATGAGGAACCTTAAAAAAACTGGATTCACAGAGAACAGATTGGTGGTTGTCAGGGGCAAGGATGGAACATGGGCAAAATGGGTGAAGATGGTCAAAGGCACAAAGGTCAAGTTACAAGATAAATAAGTCATAGGAATGGAATGTAGAGGATTGTGGAACTGAGGTGCATTCACCACAAAAGGCTTTATTTCAGAAAGTCATTTGCACCCTTTGGACGACCAACAAGAATGCCATGGCCTCCAGCTTCTGGTACCTGTACGTCTGGGGTCACCTTAGGGACAGTGACTCATCTGTGTTGAAAAGGAATGGCAAGGAAGCATGGTGCTCCAGTGAAAGGTCTTTTCCATTCTAATAAGCTGGAGGGGGTGTGGCTTTCTTTTTTAAATGTCTCATTTTGCTATTTATTAAGTAAACTCTTTGATAAGATCTGTGGTTATTCAGCTTATAATCATGTTTAAAGTTCCACCTTCCTGCTCAAGAATCATTTTGCAGATACGAAAAGAAAGAAAGAGCAAGCCAAGGGGTAGGAGGATGGGAGAGGGTGGAGTGGGAGGCTGGGATTAGTAGATGTAAGCTGTTATGGAGAAAGACAAACAAGGTCCTACTGTAGAGCACAGGGCACTCTATATTCACTATCCTGTGATAAACCATAATGGAAAAGAATATAAAGGTCGTATGTATGCGTCATATAGCAGAAATTATCACAACATCGTAAAGCAACTGTGTTTCAAGAAAAAAAGGGGGTAAAGAGAAAGAAAGAAGTTAATGCAGCCATGTTGTAGTAAATACAGTAAAAGTAAATCTTACAGTCAAGTACCCATAATCCTGTTTCAGATGTTACATCACATGTATATTTAGTAAATAGGATTTTGGAGAAAATATCCATCAGAGTTCTAGGAAGAAGCTAAACAGGACCTGACAAGTAGAGTTTAACAATGTCTTGTGTCTCCAGTTGTGTAACTATCATCACATTGTCTTCTGCTAAATTCTTTTCCTGCTTTCAGAGTAAACATACTAGAAGTTATCCCAAATGTAAAGTGTTAATGGCTTAGTGTGTCCCACTCTTTGTGACTCCATGACTGTAGTCAACCAGGCTCCTCTGTCCACGAGATTCTCCAGGCAAGAATACTGAAGTGAGTTGCCATTTCCTTCTCCAGAGGATCTTGCCAACCCAGGGATTGAACTCTGGTCTCCTGCATTGCAGGCAGATTCTTTACCATCTGAGCCACCAGGAAAGCCCATCCCATATGATACCTGGTGACTGCTAATTTTTACTTAGTTAAAAGTGTATACCGTGTACACTTACTGCTAGGTACCAGAAAGCAACAACTTCATGGAAACAATAATTTTTTTATAAAAGATCTTTTTAAATAACAAGTTTTGGTTTATTGCTCATGTATTAAATTGGACACAAATTATTTTTGAAAAGTTTTCCTTCCTGTTGCCTAGCAGTGAGGAAGTGAGCAGTAAGGAAAAATTAGCAGTCACCAGGTATGTACTCTTTTCTTTAAATCTGGCATTTAATTTTAGCCTATTTGATAGCTGGCAAAAGCACCTTTTCAAGCAATTTCACAAATGGCCAGAGTACACCTAGTAAAGAAAAACATTTATTTCTGCTTTATTGACTATCCCAAAGCCTTTGACTGTGTGGATCACAATCAACTGTGGAAAATTCTGAAAGAGATGGGAATACCAGACCACCTTACCTGCCTCTTGAGAAACCTGTATGCAGGTCAGGAAGCAACAGTTAGAACTGGACATGGAACAACAGACTGGTTGCAAATAGGAAAAAGAGTACAACAAGGCTGTATATTGTCATCCTGCATATTTAACTTATATGCAGAGTACATCATGAGAAACGCTGGACTGGAAGAAACACAAGCTGGAATCAAGATTGCTGGGAGAAATATCAATAACCTTAGATATTCAGATGACACCACCCTTATGGCAGAAAGTGAAGAAGAACTAAAGAGCCTCTTGATGAAAGTGAAAGAGGAGAATGAAAAAGTTGGCTTAAAGCTCAACATTCAGAAAACGAAGATCATGGCATCCGGTCCCATCACTTCATGGGAAATAGAAGGGGAAATAGTGGAAACAGTGTCAGACTTTATTTTTCTGGGCTCCAAAATCACTGCAGATGGTGATTGCAGCCATGAAATTAAAAGATGCTTGCTCCTTGGAAGGAAAGTTATGACCAACCTAGACAGCATATTAAAAAGCAGAGACGTTACTTAGCAAACAAAGGTCCACCTAGTCAAGGCTATGGTTTTTCCAGTAGTCAAGTATGGATGTGAGAGTTGAACTATAAAGAAAGCTGAGCACTGCAGAATTGATGCTTTTGAACTGTGGTGTTGGAGAAGACTCTTGAGAGTCCCTTGGACTGCAAAGAGATCCAACCAGTCCATCCTAAAGGAGATCAGTCCTGGGTGTTCATTGGAGGGATTGATGTTGAAGCTGAAACTCCAATACTTCGGCCACCTAATGCAGAGAGCTGGCTCATTTGAAAAGACCCTGATGCTGGGAAAGATTGAGGGCAGGAGGAGAAGGGGACGACCAAGGATGAGATGGCTGGATGCCATCACCAACTCAATGGACATGGGTTTGGGTGAACTCTAGGAGTTGGTGATGGACAGGGAGGCCTGGCATGCTGCGGTTCATGGGGTCACAAAGAGTCAGATGCGACTGAGCAACTGAACTGAACTGAACTGAACACCTATTAAATGTGAACATATTCATCTATGTATCTGAATAGTTTTCTAATTAGAGTTATGTTTATTTCCCAAATAAATAGCATGATAAGGTAGATAATGGTGGCTCAGACGGTAAAGAATCTGCCTGCAGTGCAGGAGAGCAGGGTTCAATCCCTGCGTTGAGAAGATCCCCTGGAGAAGGGAATGGCAACCCGCTCCAGTATTCTTGCCTGGAGAATCCCATGGACAGAGGAGCCTGGTGGGCTACAGTCCATGGGGTCGCAAAGAGTTGGACATGACTAAGTGACTAACACTTTCACACTTTAAGATAGATAATAATCAGAAATTGAATTTAGTTTTTGATTACAAATTCTTGTTTTATGTATTTTGTAGGTTTGTTAAATGTAGTCTATAAAGGCAGAAAGAAAATTTTCTGCACCACTGGTGATAGATATTAGTTGTTATGATCTATGTATTGATTTCATGGCATTTCTTTGCATGTTAAGAATGTCCACTAGGAGGAGTTCTTGCTAAGACTATAAAATAAATGATAGCTTTTTCTAGCTGCTAACTGAGATCTTTGGTATTTGTGTTAAATTTTTCTACTTCAGTTGGCAAACAGCACACACTCCTTAGACATCTGATGCAACATGAAAACATTCCAGAAATTTTATTAAGTCAAAGAAGCAAGGATGGTAACCTAGGATAATTTTTGTAAAACTGTTATTAATATTACTGTTGGAAGGGAAAAAAAAGAAAATGTATATATGCAGGCAATTAAACATGATGAATATCTTCAAAAGAATTATGTGTTTTAAGAGCAGGATATAAAGCTGTAATTTTTAAAACTTTCATTTAAATATTTCCATTTCAAAAACACTCCATTTCTCTTTGCTGATCGTTCTCAAATTTGAAAGATCAAGTGTACACCTGTCAATGCTTCTACGGAATTCTAAAGCAAACCTGTACCCGGGTAGTCTTCACTCACTTGACCTTGATGCTTCATGTTGTGAATGAATTAACTCTCCATCTCTTCAGTGAGATTGATTTTTATCATGAATTTTAGTTTGGCGTTTATTTAAAAAAAAGTACACACCAATAAACTCTCACAAGTTTCAGGAAAATGTACCTACGGAAGGTTTATTTTGAACTGCAGTGTGTGTGTGTGTGTGTGTGTGTGTGTGTGTGTGTGTGTGTGTGTGTTGTAACACGTCCCTGTGTGTGTCTAGTAGGGATGTCGTGCTGGCCCACTAATACTGAAAAGATGGTCCAGATTATTCCAGGAGAGGCCCCTTCAGTCCGGCACGGAAGGACGGATGGAGACATGGTCCAGGCAGGCGGGAGAAGGCGAACGCGCGGCCTCATCCCTGGCCTCTCCTGGCGCGCGCCTGAGTCCCGGGCCGGCGAAGGGGCCAGGCCTCCGGGAGTGAGCAGCAGATGGAACGCGCAGTCGTAGGGCATTATCCACATTTTGGAAAATGACTCCACGAAGCCAAGTGGCCTGTGCGGAGTGAGCGGGGGAAGGTTGCGCAGACAACAGCTCCTCACTTTCAGACTGTTCAGCAGGTGGCAAACGCGGCCGAACGACGCTGGGATTCGAACCGCGGAGCCGGGGAGGTGCGGGGGAGCCCGGCAAGAAGAGCAGATGCGCGGGTCCCCGGCCCGGGGCTGCCTGCGCGTCCTGGCCGCCGACTCCACACACACACCCGCTAGCTGTCCGCTCGGATCTGGGCCTGAGGCTGCAGCGGGTCCAGCCCAGCCGAGGGCAGCAGCCTCGGGAGCGCAGATGCTGTGGAGGCCGCGCTGAGCCTTCATCACCCGCGGAGCGCGTCCAGGTGGTGCGCAACCCGGAGCGGGCCGCCGACCGGGGCCCCCTATCTCCTGAAACCCCCTCCCTCTTCCATCACCGCTCCACTCCTGCTCTGCCGCCGCCCTGCCCCTCTTTGCCCCCTTCCTGTCCACCGGAGAGGCCTCCCGGAACTGTGAAAGCTCCTCCTGGCCCTGCACCGGCCCAGATGACTCTCCAGGGGTGGCCCAGCTGCGCTGGGTGATTTCTTCCTTCCATCATTAAGTAGCTGTTTTGCTGTAGAGCTCTGTCTTCCCTGTCAGGGGACCTGAGAGGACAGCTCTCAGTTTGTCTGCTGGGCCAGCCCCTGCCGCTCCTCCACCGGGCTCCCCTTCTGAGCTCTCACTGTGGTCACTCCTCTCCAGCCTCATTTAACCTGCCTGGACTGGAAACCCCTGGTCTCCACTCCTCCCTGTGCAACTCTAGACTGTCAGTGCCTCAGTGACTCCATCTGTAAAATGGTGCCATCATGGCCCTTGCTCATCGGGTAAGTGTGGCACATAAAACACAGATAATCTACAATATATATATACAGTATACACACTGTATATACACCACACAGATAATCTACTATATATACACAGTATACACACTGTGTACACACCACACAGATAATCCACAATATATACAGAGTATACACACTGTATATACACCACACAGATAATCTACAATATATCTATATACAGTATACACACTGTATATACACTGCACTATCACTCACATACAACATATATATATATGGGTTTCCCAAGTGGGGCTAGTGGTAAAGAACCTGCTTGCCAATGCAGGAGCCTTAAGAGATCTGTGGTTCAATCCCTGGGTCAGGAAGATCCCTTGGAGAATGAAATGGCAATGCACTCCAGTATTCTTGCCTCGAGAATCCCATGGAGAGAACAGCCTGGCAGGCTACAGTTCATGGGGTCACAGCAGTCAGACATAACTTAGCAACTAAACCACCATCATACAGTCTAGATACAATATGCACACTGTATACACACCACACTAAACAATATACACTACAGCCATTCTTCAGTATCCAGGGGGAACTGGTTCCAGGACTCCCCACTCTCACTCAGCTACCAGAATTTGTGGATGCCCAAGTCCCTGTGTCCATCCTCCTGAACTGTTTACATCATCTCTCGATCACCTATAATATCTAATATACAGACTTGCCTGCTAGTCGGTGATTAAGACTTTGCCTTTCAATGCATGGGGTGTGGGTTCAATCCCTGGTGTGGAACTAAGATCCCACATGCCTCAAGGCCAAAAAAACAAACGAGAAACAAAAATAATGTCGTAACAAATTCAATAAAGACTTAAAAAAATACCCAATACAATGTAAGGGCTATGGACGTGGTTACCAGTGTGGCATATTTGTGTTTTGCTTTTTGGAACTTTCTGGGATTTATTTTTTCCTGAATATTTTTGATCCTGCAGTTGGTTGACTCTCAAATGCAGGACCTGTGACCACGGAGGGCCCACCGTGTGCATCTGTAGCTGACGGCACGTGGCTGTGCCCTGCCTACAGCAAGGGCTGAAAACTCACTGACCATGGTTTTTACTATTATTACTGCTGTTGCTTACCCCACACAACAATATGATAACATCAACATGATCCCAGCCTTTGGCCAAAGCCTTGAGGCAGTAAAGTTGAAGTCAGGGGTCAAGGCCAGGCCCATACTATTGTTTCTGAAATAAAAGGAAAACTTCTATAAGTTTATTGAAAATGTAACAAATGATATCAGGATAGGAAAAACTTCCAAGATCATTAAATCTAAATTCTAGGAAGATCCCCTGGAGAAGGAAATGGCAACCCACTCCACTGTTCTTGCCTGGAGAATCCCACGGACAGAGGAGCCTGGCAGGCTACTGTCCATAGGGGTGGCAAAGAACCAGAAACAACTGAACAACTAACACTTATTATTCTTTACAGATGAGGACATTCATGCATGTTCATGTATTTAGAGAATGTATTTAGCAGCTATTAGTTGTTTACTATTATTATATTATTGTACAACAGATATAATATTTTATATATGATTATTATATAAAAACTAAAATCATGGCATCTAGTCCCATCACTTCATGGCAAATAGAAGGGGGAAAAGTGGAAACAGTGACAATTTTTATTTTCTTGGGCTCCAAAATCACTGAGGACGGTAACTGTAGTCATGAAATTAGAAGATGCTTGCTCCTTGGAAGGGGAGCTGACAAACCTAGAGACATTTTAAAAAGCAGAGACATTATTTTATCGACAAAGGTCCCTCTCGTCAAAGCCGTGGTTTTTTCCAGTAGCCATGCATGGATGTGAGACTTGGACTATAAAGGCTGAGCAAAGAAGTGATGTTTTTGAATTGTGCTGGAGAAGAGTCCCTTGGATAGCAAGGAGATCAAATCAGTCAACCCTAAAAGAAATCATCCCTGAATATTCATTGGAAGGGCTGATGCTGAAGCTGAAGTTCCTGTACTTTGGCCACCTGATGCAAACAGTCAACTCATTAGAAAAGACCCTGATGCTGGGAAAGACTGAAGGCAGGAGGAGAAGGGGACGACAGAGGATGAGATGGTTGGATGGCGTCACTGACTCAATGGATGGAATGGACATGAATCTGAGCAAACTCTGGGAGATGGTGAAGAACAGGGAGGCCTGGAGTGCTGCAGTCCATGAGATCACAAGGGTCAGACAGGACTGAGCGACTAAACAGCAGGTCTCCTGCCCCAGATCACTCGGTCACCTGAGAGGCAACGCTTGGATCTGAACTGAGGTCTCACTCCACAGCCAGGACACTGTCATAGGACACAGTTTCCGGGAGTGTGGGCCCCAGAAATGTGTCATGCGTGCCCACTCAGAGCCTCCTTGGAGCCCACAGGCCCTCCGGGTGATTCTGAGGCAGGCAGGTCAGAGAAACAGGACCACACGTGTGCTCAGACTTCTGTCTGGGGGCCAGCAGCCTACCCCTGGCGTGACAGCAGGGACCCGAGGAAACGCCAAAATTTCACTCACGCCTCATGGGAACCGTGCCTCTGCGTGCCTGCTGAGAATAAAGAACTCCATCCGGGAGCGGTCTGCTGGGTGTAAGGCCGGGGCTTCTGTTTTAACCCTTGGCTGGGACCCCAGAAGGAAGTCCGCTTGGCCGCCAGGCCCTGGACGCCCCCAGACGTTAGGGGCAATTCTGGCGCTAAGGCGACACCTTGTGGACAAATGTGGGCACTGCATGAAGGTGTCACTTGTAGACAGTTCAGTTCAGTCCAGTTCAGTCACTCAGTCGTGTCCGACTCTGCGACCCCATGAACTGCAGCACGCCAGGCCTCCCTGCTCATCACCATCTCCCAGAGTTCACTCAGATTCACGTCCATCGAGTCCGTGATGCCATCCATCTCATCCTCTGTCGTCCCCCTCTCCTCCTGCCCCCAATCCCTCCCAGCATCATAGTCTTTTCCAGTGAGTCAACTCTTCGCATGAGGTGGCCAAAGTACTGGAGTTTCAGCGTTAGCATCCTTCCTTCCAAAGAAATCCCAGGGCTGATCTCCTTCAGAATGGACTGGTTGGATCTCCTTGCAGTCCAAGGGACTCTCAAGAGTCTTCTCCAACACCACAGTTCAAAAGCATCAATTCTTTGGCGCTCAGCCTTCTTCACAGTTCAACTCTCACATCCATACATGACCACAGGAAAAACCATAGCCTTGACTAGATGGACCTTAGTTGGAAAAGTAATGTCTCTGCTTTTGAATATGCTACCTAGGTTGGTCATAACTTTCCTTCCAAGGAGTAAGTGTCTTTTAATTTCATGGCTGCAGTCATCATCTGCAGTGATTTTGGAGCCCAGAAAAATAAAGTCTGACGCTGTTTCCACTGTTTCCCCATCTATTTCCCATGAAGTGATGGGACCAGATGTCATGATCTTTGTTTTCTGAATGTTGAGCTTTAAGCCAACTGTTTCATTCTCTTTTTTCACTTTCATCAAGAGGCTTTTTAGTTCCTCTTCACTTTCTGCCATAAGGGTGGTGTCATCTACATATCTGAGGTTATTGATATTTCTCCCGGAAATCTTGATTCCAGCTTGTGTTTCTTCCAGCCCAGCATTTTTCATGATGTACTCTGCATATAAGTTAAATAAGCAGGGTGACAATATACAGACTTGACACACTCTTTTTCCTATTTGCAACCAGTCTGTTGTTCCATGTCCAGTTCTAACTGTTGCTTCCTGACCTGCATACAGATTTCCTCAAGAGGCAGGTAAGGTGGTCTGGTATTCCCATCTCTTTCAGAATTTTCCACAGTTGATTGTGATCCCACAGTCAAAGGCTTTGGCATAGTCAATAAAGCAGAAATAGATGTTTTTCTGGAACTCTCTTGGTTTTTCCATGATCCAGCGGATGTTGGCAATTTGATCTCTGGTTCCTCTGCCTTTTCTAAAACCAGCTTGATCAGAGAGTTCACAGTTCACGTATTGCTGAAGCCTGGCTTGGAGAATTTTGAGCATTACTTTACTAGCATGTGAGATGAGTGCAATTCGTTTAGTTTTTTGGGAGGGTTGCTTTGTTTGTCCTCCAATCTGTCACGGACTAAAAATATTTTTGTAAAAGACAATTAATTAATGAGAGGTTCAAAACACAATACAAAGACTACAATGAAAATAGGTGTTTGGGTCCTTTTCTTTTTTTTAATCCAACTGATTGGCTGGCTACTTAAGTAAGTGGCCCACAAGATAAGACTTGAGGCTACTTTATGAAAGGCAGAGATAAACCTTTAAGCTTCTAGAGGCCACTGCAGTCTTTGGCTCGGGGCCCCTTCTTGGCATCACTCCAGCCTCTTACTTCCATTGTTGTGTCTCCTACTAGTTACTCGGAACCTCCTGCCTCCCTGTTAAAAGGACTTTGCAATTACATAGAACCCAGGTAATCTCCCACTTCAAGGTCCTCAACATGGTTATAAAACACCTTCACGGCAAAACTTAGATTAATATTGGAATGAGTACCTGAGGCTTACTGCCCAGCCAAGCTCCCAGGCCAGGATTAAACAGTTGCTCTCAGCAGAGTAACGTGGTGTGGAGGGGAGGGCAAGTTTCTAGGATAGCAAGTGTCTGTCATGATGTGGACGCAGACATGATGGTGAAGCTGGTGGGTCCCTGATGCTCCCAGTGGCCACAGAGAGTGCTGCAGGGAAAAAGAACGTGAAAAAAAATAAAACACGAATTCAGATGTGAACATGAAACGGATACAAGGACACAGTTGAGAATACTGATGCAGGAACAGAATTCCCTCCCTCCCCAAGCAGTTCTGAATGGGTCCCTTGACCCCTAGTCACAGGGTAGATAGAACTAAGCCAGGGTCTTACTGCAGCGTGAGTGGAGTTACAGGACCAAGCTGGACCCCTTCAGGTAACTATCCTAAGAAAAGTGAAGCGGGTCTCTGGTAAAATGGGGACATCAAGGCAGAAAGTTCAGTTCAGTCACTTTGTCGTGTCCTACTCTTTGTGACCCCATGAACTGCAGCAGCCCAGGCCCAAACTCATGTCCATTGAGTCGGTGATGCCATCCAACCATCTCATCCTCTGTCATCCTCTTCTCCTCCTGCCTTCAATCTTTCCCAGGATCAGAGTTGTTTCAAATGAGTCAGCTCTTCGCATCAGGTGGTCAAATTATTGGAGTTTCAGCTTCAACATCAAGTCCTTCCAGTGAATATTCAGGACTGATCTCATTTAGGATGGACTGATTTGATCTCCTTGCAGTCCAAGGGACTCTCAAGAGTCTTCTCCAACACCATAGTTCAAATTCTTCAGCGCTCAGCTTTCTTTCTAGCCCAATTCTCACATCCACACATGACTACTAGAAAGGCAGAAAGGGATCAAGTTAAAAACTGACTTTCCACATTTACTGCAATTCCCTTCTCCCTTCACTCCATTCTGAGAAAACCAGTCCTCCTAACCATACAAACTTAAAAGCCCCAGTACTTTGGCCACCTGATGGGAAGAGCTGACTCATTAGAAAAGACTCTAATGCTGGGAAAGATTGAAGGCAGGAGGAAGAAGGGATGACAGAGGATGAGATGGTTGGATGGCATCGTTGCCTCGATGGGCATGAGTTTGAGCAAGCTCCAGGAGACAGTGAAGGACAGGGAAACTGGGGTGCTGTAGTCCATGGGGTCGCAAAGAGTCAGGACTCTGTGACTGAGCAACAACAAAGCATACAAGTGTTTTGGTGGCACACCCCTTAAAAGTTGTTTTCCAAACAAATGCCAGTTCTTCTCAGGACACCCGCCTACCTCCCATTGCCTCCAGGTCCTAATGAGTTAGAGCCCCAAATATCCCAGATGGTAAAAATTAAGATCTGCTCTGGAAGGAAATCATGTGTGCACCAAAGGTTGAAAGACTTTGCTGCACTGGCCAACAGAATCTGTGGGCATCAGTGGGATGTGGACTCTAAAGATGTGGACCAAGGAGGGTGGAATGAGAGACTCAATCTGTCTGAATTCATTGACAGCAGTCGACCTCATCTGGGATGTGGATTCCCTGGGTTGGTTCAAGCTCCAGTGAATGGTCTGTTCCATTGGCTGAGTGAAGCTTAAATGTAGCCACAGCCTGCTGTAAATGAGGTCAGAATGCCAGGACATCACTAGAACTCTGAGGAGAACCCTGAAGATTCTGACAAATGGGTATTTTTATATGATTCCACTGAGGACAATCTGCTAACGTTCCTTGCTGCTGCTGCTAAGTCGCTTCAGTCGTGTCCAACTCTGTGCGACCCCAGAGACAGCAGCCCACCAGGCTCCTCTGTCCCTGGGATTCTCCAGGCAAGAACACCAGAGTGGGTTGCCATTTCCTTCTCCAATGCATGAAAGTGAAAAGTGAAAGTGAAGTCGCTCAGTCATGTCCGACTCTTTGTGACCCGTGGACTGCAGCCCACCAGGCTTCTCTGTCCATGGGATTTTCCAGGCAAGAGCACTGGAGTGGGTTGCCATTGCCTTCTCCGACATTCCTTATGAAGACTGAAGAAACGCCATTCACCAAGAAAACAGGAAGAGCTTTCCGGCTCTGTAGGCAGAGAAGGTGCTGGGGAACACTAGAGTGGAATTAAGGTACCTGATCTAGTGGGAATGACGGGGTTCTGGAACCACAGGGGCCAGGTGTAGAACTTACCGTCAGAGAAAAGCTGGCAGGGGTCACCTGGTCTGCGGGTATGAGTTTGCATGTCGCATAGGCTCTAGCCAGAGGGTTGGTTCTGTCTAGGGAAGAAGTTTTGAACCAGCTGGAGCACCCTCTCGGGGGCACCCTGTGTATGTGGCATTGCACACCTATCAGCTTGTAACTTCCCACTCCATCCACGTCGCATCCATTTCACCACCTCTCACTTTAGCCAACATACTTAGAACCATGTGGGTCTTTGGTCCTAGGACTCACCCCATTATCTGGAAATACAACCAAAATCCTTGGGATAAAAGACCTAGTCCCCAAGCAGCACAGGTAATAGTGTCCACACCTGGTTCAACTTCAGAGAGGCTTCGAACACAATATGGATTCCCACCAAAAGCCCCAGAGAAGCCTGGTTCTGTGTAGCTGGGCAAGTGATGGGTCACAGGAAGAAAGGAGGCAGGCGATTCCATGGAGCTCCTCTGGGCAATGGATTCCACACTGCCTCTCCTGTGCACCCTGGGATATCTACCCTAGTTCTGTTCACAGTTTGCCCCTTAAATGACTACACTAAACCCCCATAAGTCTCTGCCCTCAAGAGAAACACCAAACTTCTCTCTCTACTGGGTCCTAGACTCGCATCTCAGGTTTGCTGCATGCTTTTGCTTTTTCTGGTGATGCCTTTGGCTTTTGAAGTAACTCATGCTGTCTGTCCAAGCTGATTTGTGAGTTCTCCTTCCTGACACATCTGCCCTGCAGACACCAGGACCCAAGCTCCCTCCTCTGGATGGTGACACACCCAGTGGGCTCATGTGCTAACCCAGCGGGAAGATCTCAGACGATTTGAGCCACTCGGTAGTGTCCAAAGTCTATCGGACACAGAGTCAGAGAACTGGGACCCAGGCTTCAGTCCACTAGGGTGAAGACTGCACACGTACTTGAGGAAGTTCAGTCCCCTGACTGTAAAATAAGTCTGAACCTCATAATTTAACTTCATAAGAATTAAATAAGGGTGAGAAACAGCTCAGTCTAAGCTTTTGCACACAGCATACATTCAAAAATAGTTACCGTCTGTGTTTCACCCTCATACACATGAAATAGTTTCCATTAGAACTCGGTTTAGAATGTCTTTAATTTATGGATATTTTCATATTTAAAGTCATTCCACAAGTGCTTTGAAGCTGATGAACTAAAATTCTAATTTTGGAGGCTGCTATTTTAATAATAATGACATAACTGCAAACAGTGATGGAGGTAGATCCTCATTCTTTACAGCAAAGGCGAGTCCTTTCCATGAATCACTGAGGGCCCTTGTGCACACTGGTGATGAATCAGCGGAGCAGCGAGATTAGCAGAATAAACAGAACTCAGCTTCTTCCTCTGTGTCCCTATTATAGCTTCTCTTCTTGGCTTTTAAGTCAAGCAAGTGGATTAAAGAGATGTTCAATACTTCACAGAAGTGAGAAGCTTTGACAGGCAGTTGGAAATATGGAACCCCAGGAAGCAACATAGCCAGTGAAGAGCAGTTTTCTTTCCCAAACAAGGGGATTTCCCTGGCAGTCCAGTGGCTGGGACTCTGCTTTCCCAGTGTAACACAGAGGGCCCAGGTTCAATCCCTGGCCAGGGAACTAAGACCTCAAATAGCCAAATAAATTTTTTAAAGTTGCCAAACAAAGTTCACTCTTTGATATCAACACAAGATTCTATCTAGGCTACTTCAGTTCCTCCCTATCAAAAACTTAAACTTTTGAAGGGACATGGAAATTGAGCATTTTAAAAGCTGAATCTCACCAATGGCAGTCTTCTAGAGGTCAGGTGAGGTGAGGTGAGGTGAAGTCGCTCAGTCTTGTCCGACTCTTTGCGACCCCCGTGGACTGTAACCTACTAGGCTTCTCTGTCCATGGGATTCTCCCACGAATTCTTACTGTTATGGAAAGAGTGGACAGATGCCTGTCTTTCTTGAGGTCAAAGTATAAACCCATGAGTTAGAATCCTGCCATAAATGGTCTTTGTGTGTGTGTGTGCTTAATCTAAAACTGATTGTTTCTGCAAGCATCTACTGTATAGCAAGCACAGAGAACTCTACTCAGTACTCTGTGATAACTTGTATGGGAAAAGAATCTGGAAAGAAATAAATACATGTATGACTGAATCACTTAACTGTACATCTAAAACTAACACAACATTATAAGTCAACTATACACCAATATAAATTTTTTTAATTTTTAAATAAAAAATAAAATTGGTTGTTTCTGTTATTAGGGGACTAGGTAATTCTGAACACACACACTAGCATATTTGATAAAATAAAACAAACTAGACACTTATTTGTTTAAAAAGTAGTATTTTGCTGCAAAAAACAGAAAATTCTTTTCCTGAGGCCTTCTCCCTATCCCATCTCATACCACCCACAGACTCTGGGTTCAAGTCAATTAAATTGGCTTGATCAAGTCAGTTAAAGGTTCTTAAACTTCTGGGGGTCATGGTTGCATTCCCCAGTTTAAGGAAAGCCCTGGCTCCTTTCTGGCTAATATAAGATACTATGTATACTAACTTCCAGAGGGAGGGCATGGCAACCCTCTCCGGTATTCTTGCCCAGAATACTGGAGAGGGCTGCCTCTCCTCTCCTATGGACAGAGGAGCCTGGTGGGCTATAGCCCGTAGGGCTGCAAAGAGTTGGACACGACTGAAGCCACTGAGCACGCAGGCACGGTTTGACTAGCAATGTTCTGTGCAACCAAAGAGCTGTTTTTTTGAACTGTTATTCCTGGGAATTCCCTGGAGGTCCAATGGTTAGGATTTGTCATGCTCACTGCTGGGGTCCTGGGTTCAATCCCTGGTTGGGGAATTAAGATCCCATAAGCTGTACAGCACAGCCAAAATAAATGAATAAAAATAAAATATTTTTAGTTGTTTCCCTTTTTGTTTTGCAGCGGAACTGAAGAAAACTGTACAGACAGCACCCTGTTCCAAGAGAGGATTGGATCCAGGGGGCGGTCAACCTCTCGACACCCCCGCCACCGCAGGGCTGTCTCCAAACCACAGTGAGTCCCTGGAGCTATCATTGATCGTCACAGCCGCTGCTCCTCAACACACAGCCAGCCAAGCTGAGAGAGAAGGTTCCCAGTGGGGTCACTTGCGCCCATCAGCTGAGCAGTCACTCAAATGCACTCTTATGCCAAGCTCCAGAGATGCAACGACCTGGTAAGACAGGCTGCAGAGGAGTTCCTACCACGCAAACTGTCCTCTCTCCTCCTCTCTCCTTCCCTCCTCATCTGCAGCCCCCCACCCTGCCCATCATAAGCACAGGATAAACAGGCCACACTGGGCTGTCTGCAAGTCCCTCAGGTGACCAGCTGAGAACAGCCAACTGAACTGATCCGGTCCCCATGCTCTGGAGTAACCATGGTCACCCTCCTGTCTTGCTGTTTAGACAGCAAGATGACTTCTGAGATGTCATCTGAGGTGCGACTTTACTAAATAAACATATTTCACCTCATTCATCTTTCAATCACTCATCTCTCCATGTGAGACATTTCTCTCCATGGAAACAAATTTTAAAAACCCTTTATCTCTAACTCCCCTCTATCAAAGTCAGCACAGTGAGAAAATCATATCAAGTACAGTTGATCCTCAAACAACGTGGGGGTTAGGAGTGTTGACCACCCCCAGTCAAACCTCTGACTATAACATTCCAGTCCACAGTTCCCCACATGCATGGGTTCAACCACCTGGGATGGGCCATGAAGACCAGCAGTGTTCTCTGCTGGAAAAAATCCACTGTAAGTGGACTCACACAGTTCAGAAACATGTTGTTCAAAGATCAATTGTAGTAATATAAACGTCAACTAGAGATATCTTAAGTCAATCTTTGTAGGTTTTGAGTAGACATGTAGCATAGCATGGACCTCCCAGTGGCTCAGATGGTAAAGAATCTACCTGCAATGCAGGAGACCCAGGTTTGATCCCTGGGTTGAGAAGATCCCCTAGAGTAGGAAATGACAACCCACTCCAGTATTCTTGCCTGGAGAATCCCATGGACAGAGGAGCCTGGAGGACTACAGTCCATGGGGTTGCAAAGAGGTGGACATGACTAAGTGACTAACACACACACAGACACACACACACACGGCAGAGACTACATTTCTGAGTGAGGCATATTAGTCATCCATGAGGATGTTTTAAAATCTAATTTCTTAGGATTCCATCTGAAATTACCTACCTGATTGGAACCATACCAATCATACAGCTCATTTAGGCTGTTTTCCATTTTAGCCAACCATGTCTCACTAATAAACTCTCATTTGCCACCATCCAATTGCCTCCTCGCTTGTATAATATAGAGGATGCCAGCTCTATAGATATTCGTGAGTAAAGCTTCCCAGGACCTCCCTGGTGGTCCAGTGGTTAAGAATCTGCCTCCCAATGGAGAGGACACGGGTATGATCCCTCCTAGTTTTTCCTTCAGGAAACTAAGATCCCACATGCTACAGGGCACCACAGAAGCCTGTGCGCCACAGTGAAGACCAAAAATCAATCAATAAACTCATCCTTTAAAAAAAAAAAAGACTTCCGAATGTTTCCAATATTATAATCACTATGTAAACGCAAGGGACTAAAACTCTGGTATTCTTCTCATTCTTCCCTACGGGGCATTACAGCAGAATTTCACACACACACTAAAGTTTGTTTTGTGTCTTTATTTGTCCATCTTTGCCCAGAGGCCAAAACCAATAAAACTGAAAACTGAAAATGTAGCTTCACAATATCCTTGCAACCAAAGGGGCCCTGTGCATTTGCGTTTCTGATGGACAAAGACGTGTGTGTGTTTCAGACACAGACAAATGTAAGGATAGTTACGGGAGGGACAAAGGAGCTAAAAATGGAAGCAACGGCCAGTCCGGAGCCCCGTCGCCATGACACCAGCACAAACAGGGCAGAAGCCTGAAAAAGCAGTGACCATACTGTGATGTATTGTTAAGCAAATCATGTTTTGCCTCCTCTGAAAGGATGGGATTTCC
The DNA here is from genome assembly GCA_917880005.1 of Nanger dama. Classification (NCBI taxonomy): domain Eukaryota; kingdom Metazoa; phylum Chordata; class Mammalia; order Artiodactyla; family Bovidae; genus Nanger; species Nanger dama. Next base: position 6,388,155 of record CAKJTW010000075.1, read on the forward strand.
TATCGTCTTATTTAGATTTCTCATTTTTCCATTATTGTTTTTAAATGAAATGGATGAATTGTGTCAGGGTGTGTTATTTTCCAAACAAAGCCCCAAGCACAGACACGTTCTTCTCCCCACCAAGTGCATGTGGACTTCTTATTTAAGGTAGCAATACCATGGGCTTCCCTGGTGGCTCAACTGGTAAAGAATCTGCCCGCAATGCGGGAGACCTGGGTTCGATCCCCGGGTTGGGAAGATCCCCTGGAGAAGGGGAAGGCTACCCACTCAGTATTCTAGCCTGGAGAATACCGTGAATTGTATAGTCCATGAGGTCACAAAGAGTCAGACACAGCTGAGTGACTTTCACTTCACCATATGCTCCAAATTCAAAAAAAGGTCTCAGGATCCTATTTATCAGTTCAGAAAATGAATATGAACAATATATATAGAGAGAGTATCATATTTCAATAATATGACCTCTCCTACAAATGCCTTTAATTCAAAGAAAAACAACACAGATTTTTTTCATATTTCAGTTTTAATAAAATTTCCAGCTCAAATTAATGTGAATAAAAACAAATTCTTAATAGATGTATTAAATATTGTTAAATTATAATTATAAAAACGGACTTCATATATGATTATTCAACAAGCATGTTATGAAAACTCATACCCAAAATATCATTTCTCTTTAGCATGATCAGGCATAATTTACATAATTAAATATGTAGTTCATACATATATAGAATGTTAGCCATATAATAAAATAACATATATATAGCAAAAATAAAGTATAATAGCATAAATTTTAATATTCTATTTGCAATATATGAATTGAACTTTATATTCAACATTTTCAAATTTCTGTATACACAAAGATAAACCAGGGAAGATCTTGTCTTACACTTAAACACAAATCACCAGCTATTTCTGAGAAGTTTCTTATTTCACTCATCTTAATACACCATAAAATTAGAAGTTTCATTTCTTTTTATGTTTAGTATAATCCCAGATACTTTTTTTCTTTCAAATTAGATTTACATTCTTAAGAAATGCCTGTGAGGGGGAAGAAGAAAAATGTTATTTATGACCAGGTTTTTATCCTACTTACACATATGCATAGTTTTAATATAGCTATATTTTCTTCTGCTTAAAGAATATGTGGACTCTTAATTTATAGTGTAACTCTGAGGGTGTACATTAAAGTGTGTGTGGAGCAGGCGAGGGGGTTATCTGTACTTTTAGAAAGTTCGGTTTTTTATTTATTTTTAGAATTTGTTTCTTGTCCATACTGCACAGCTTATGGGATCTTGGTTTCCCAAGCAGGGACTGAACCAGAGCTCTCAGCAGTGAAAGCACTAAGTCCTAACCACTGAACCACCAGAGAATTCCTTAGAAAATTTAAATGATGATTTCTTCCACTGAAGTGTTAATAAGATACCTGCATCAGCCAAAAAATGAACTTGGCATCACCTAAATAATGCAAAATATTCCTAAAATGTATTAATCTGTAATACTCTAACACCTTGTTAACTCCTTGGAGGCAAATCATCAGAGATGACTCCTGCAGAAGACCTCACTAAATCTCCAAACTCTGCAATTTCAAAGGGGCCTGTTTATCAGCTCTGTCCTGTATGAATCTTGTCCAAGGAGAATGTAAGCTTGCATTTAATATTTTAAATTATAATACTTGTTTCTTTGAGAACTTTTCCAGTTATTATGTTGCCTTTTGGACTTTATATAAACTTACTCATAAGAATAAAATCTATCAGCTGATTTAAGTATCTTGCTGTTGAACACTGAAATGATCTAGCTCGATTTCTTAATCTAAAGAACAATACAAAGAACAAGATAAGCATGACCTCACTTAGGTCACTTCATGAGCCTAATGGGACTTCCCATGTGGCTCGGCAGTAAAGAATCTGCCTGCCCCAGCAGAGGATGCAGTTTCAATTCCTGAGTCAGGAAGATTCCCTGAAGAAGGAAATGGCAGCTCACTCCAGCATTCTTGCCTGGGAAATCCCATAGACAGAGGAGCCTGGTGGGCTACAGTCCATGGGGTCACAAAAGTGAATGAACCACCACAATCCAAGAGTCTAATGAATTTTCTTGATTTACTCATTAGTCAAAAGGTTTGAGAGTAACTGATTCAAGTATCTTGCCACTGAACACTGAAATGATCCAGCTCAATTTCTTAATCTAAAAAAGGGCAGCTTTTTAGTTCAGCAACTTTCAATATGCAGAATTGAGCGCCAATTATTATTATTAATTTATCATTGCTTTTAAAATAAGAAAAGCAACAACAATAGGTTGGAATTGTCTCAGTAAAAGTCACCACAAAACTATCAGATGGATAAGTAAATTCCCATATAGTTATCTGAGATAGAATAAGTTATGATCAACCTAGACAACATATTAAAAGAAGAGATATTACTTTGCCAACAAAGGTCTGTCTAGTCAAGACTATGGTTTTTCCAGTAGTCATGTACGGCTGTGAGAGTTGGACTGTGAAGAAAGCTGATTGCCAAAGAACTGATGCTTGTGAACTATGGTGTTGGAGAAGACCCTTGCGAGGTCCTTGGACTGCAAGGAGATCCAACCAGTCCATCCTAAAGGAGATCAGTCCTGATTGTTCATTGGAAGGACTGATATTGAAGCTGAAACTCCAGTACTTTGGCCATCTGATGTGAAGAGCTGACTCACTTGAAAAGCCCTTGATGCTGGGAAAGATTGAAGGTAGGAGGAAAAGGGGATGACAGAGGATGAGATGGTTGGATGGCATCACCGACTCAATGGACATGAGTTTCAGGAGTTGGTGATGGACAGGGAGACCTGGAGTGCTGCAGTCCATAGGGTCACAACGAGTCAGACATAACTGAGTGACTGAACTGAAGTTATACCGGCCAGATCAAGATATTCACAGATACTACTAGATTACAGGTTCTCCAAGACTCAAAGCTGAGGAGTCTGTTTCTTTAAAAGGACTTGTCCATGGTCCTGATACACTGACACCACCCTACACACACACCCCCACCCCTGAAATGCTGACTTTGTATTACACTGGAAAGAACTACTGATTAGAAAGATCTTTGCCCAGAAATGAATACCTTTCAGTCTTTCCCATAGATTCTATAAAAGTGAAAGTCGCTTAGTTGTATCTGACTCTTTGCCACCCCATGGACTACATAGTCCATGGAATTCTCCAGGCCAGAATACTGCAGTGGGTAGCCATTTCCTTCTCTAAGGGATCTTCTCAACCCAAGGATCAAACCCAGGTCTCCCTCATATCAGGCAGATTCTTTACCAGCTAAGCCACAAGGGAAGCCCTGGTGAGGCTTCTATAATTGTAAACTAATGTTAGAATTTATGTTTGATTTATTTAGGTCATATAAATACTTTATTGCTCTAGAGCTCCAAGGGTAATTTAGCCAGAATGAAAATTCTGACTTACCATTTCACTCTGGCAAAATATATACCAGAGCAGACAATGCCTACATGTTCATCATATGTTTGATTATTTGCTTTTCCTTCTATTCTTCTAATACTGTATCTCTTACCTTAACCTGCATTGTATAAATCAAAATTTTAGGATCCTACTTTTATTATACTGTGTCTACTTTTAAATTATTACTGTATCTATTTTGACCAGTTTTTTTTAAAGGTAGACCTTTAAATAGTTTTGTTCATCTAATGTACATTTGCATGTGATATGAAATAACATCAAATTTGAAATATTTTTAAAAATCACTCAGGAACAGTAAGGTTGCCAAAAATCTGTTTCTATTAATTCAATCATTGTTGAGGACATACTTTTTATTAATTTAATATACTGTTTAGACCAGACTTTAACACTAAGTGGAAAATCCACAGATTAAGTTCACTAGGTGGTGCTAAAATCAACTTCCCAGGGTTTTTTAATTGTTCAAAATTTCTTAAGAAATTAAGCTGTTAAACAGAAAAAGGAAGATTGATAAATACACACTCACATGTAGGTCTTCTCCGTCTGCGAGCACAGAGGACTCACTGCGAGTCTTTTTAACAATCTAGCACATCTTTTGTAATCTAGGAAAAACATTTAAAAGACAATTATGTGTACAGTTACTACAAACGTGGGAAAAGTTGTGTTAAATTATTGTCACTAGTACGTAATAATGATAGCTGTAATTTAATAAGCATCTAATAGAGCAAGTACTTAACTGGATTTTCTCACTAATTCTCCTACTGATGTAAGCAGTTGGATGCTAATGCCGTCTTCACTGTAGAGATGAGAAAACAGCCTAAAAATGTTAAGAATCTCATAGCTAGTATTCAGCTTCATTCCAAAGCCCATAGTTTCTCCACCAGGCTGAGCTACCACTTAATCATTCTGCCTAGATGTCAACAGGACTCATCCTCCCTAGTCATCAAACACAAGCATTTTTGAAAAACTTACAACTTTGACTCAACATCCTGGATAAAATTAAATATACCTCAAGATGACCACTTTAGTTTAAAAAAAAAACTACAAAATGTTTAAAGCTCATTTTCTTTGAAAAGTAAGTTTAGACTGAGACAGGAATTTAAAAACAGGCAACTGAGTTACCATACTTAATCACAATTTAGATAAAGGAGAGCATTTAAATATTATGTTAGGAATTGCTATTCAGTTCAGTAACTTAAGTATCCAAAAGAATTCATCAGACAACCTTTAAAATACATGCTACCATTATTTAGGGAAAAAATCTATCACTTCTTATATAAATGATGTGATATGAAACTATTTTTTTAATTTAGGAGGAAATTTTTACTTATACTTCATGGTCATTTTTTTTCATTTATATGAGACTACCTTATTTTGCACCAAGGAATTTTAAAAATGATGAAAGGTTTAAATCCTGACAAACACCGTAGTCCTTGAGGAAATCTGGCTATTTTCAGATTTCTCTGAAATAGTCCCAATTAGAATGTGGTTTCACTCCTTTACAGTGTCAACAGCACATACACACACACGTTAAGTGTGAGTACCATCAATATTATAAACAGCACGTCTTACAATATTTAGTCTATTATTTCCCACTCACAGACAGTTGAAGTTTAAGATTACATGCATCTACAGTTGGATAAAGTTTTTTGGGGGGCTGTGCTAGGTCTTCGATGGGGCAGGATCTAGTTTCCCGACAAGGGATTGAGCCCCCTAACCCCTGCACTGGGAGCACAGGGTCTTAGCCACTAGGCGCCAAGGAAGTCCCAAAGAATCTTTTAAAAGAACGAAAGTGACCCGAGCTACTTACAAGCTGGCGTTGAGCAGTCCCTGGTGTTGTGATACAGTCTGTGGAAGTGTTTGCTGCACTCAGCTGAAAACGTGACTGGCCCTATTGGACAGGAAAAGAATGCTTATGGCACATGTCGGTGTGTTTTCCAAACAAATTCCCTAGCACTTTCTGCATGGTGATGATATCCCTGGTATACATCTTCTCATGCCCTTAAAAGACCTTGCCCAAGAGCACGTCTTCCCCCACCCAGACTCTGGAGGAGGCAATGAGGTGTGTCTGTAAAAAAAAAAAAACAATCAAAATTCACTTCACAGTGTCAACAACTCACATAAAAGAACCTTCAATTTCAGAAAAACTCTTCAGAATAATTAAGAGAGAAAAGCTCTAGATAGGAGGAAAAAAATCTGCAGAGAGCAAATTAAGAGGACGTGAAGAATGAAAAAACAAATATCTCTGGTTTCTACTTTATACTCTTCAGTTTTGTATTTAACAGGAATGAAGTTTCTATGCAGGGACATTTATTCCACTTTCTACTTAGAGTGATCTGTGTCTTATAAGCGACAAGGACTACTATAAAGTGGACAGGGTGTTGAGACTTCCCTTATCTTTCCCCACAAACCAAGAAAGTCCAAACCAAAATTCATCCCTATGTCTGGAGTCTGCTCTTATGGAAGTGATAGAAGGAGAGCCCACAGTGCTGATAGAGAAAGTTGCTCAGTTGTGTCCAACTCTTTGTGACCCCATGGACTGTGGCCCACCAGGCTCCTCTGTCCATAGGATTCTCCAGGCAAGAACACTGGAGTGGGTTGCCATTTCCTTCTCCAGTGGATCTTCCCGAACCAGGAATGGAACTCGGATCTCCTGCATGGGCAGGCAGGTTCTTCACCACTAGGAGAAGACTAGGAACGGAGTGAAGGTCAGGTGCACAGTCCACAATGATTAGGTGACTTGTTGGAACGTGGGGCACAGGATAACTGTAATGATTCACCAAGTTGCATGAAGAACCCAGGAGTGTCGTGGGAGAGGAAGCCACATGTACTGACCATGTAACAGTGGGCCATCAGGAAGTCTGCTCTGCCCTGTGAGAAACACTTCCACTGTGTTGCTCGCCAGGCAACATAGCTAGACCTCTATTGTATCACGGAGGCCTCATCACATGACTCCACCCGCTGATCCAGCCATCCCTGGATGGCTGGGGCCCACACACTTTTGCCTAAATGGCCTGGGTCCTGTCCCAGATCACACCACGTGTTCAAAGGATTCCTTCTGACCAGAATGCCGCTCTGGTAAGGGGAAAATGCTACTCATCTTTAAAGCCCAACTTAGATGTTGTGTCCCAGACAGCTGTTCCTGGTACTCTTTGGCAAAAATATCCACTTCCTGAGTCTCCCTAAACTCTGCTTACACTTCTATCACTCCACCCAGATCTGGTTTATATCGCATTAATACTAGGTAATAGGATTTGTCCACCTTCCTGACCCAACTGTGAGCCTCGCATAGACATTTATCTTCAAATCCTCACCACTTCATGAAGTAATCTGCATACATTCTTTTTATTTAATTGAGTCACTGATAAAGTTCATGCTTACCTGTGAAATGCTTAATGAATTTGTCTTTTAAGTTCAAATCTCTTGGGAATAGTTCTAAAAAGAAAAAGAAAAACTTTAAAATTTCTTGAATCCATCTTCTTCATTAAAAATAACATCAGAACCACTAATTCAAAAGAATAATTTAGTAATTTCAAATATTTGAAAATAGTGATTTAAAATTTTAAATATTTTGTAATATTTAATAATGCAAAATATTGATTATATTTTTAAGTAAAAAAATAAGTGAAATTGTAATCCTTCGTTTAACCTGCTGCTGCTACTTCTAAGTCACCTCATGTCTGATTCTGTGCGACCCCACAGACAGCAGCCCACCAGGCTCCCCTCTGTCCCTGGGATTCTACAGGCAAGAACACTGGAGTAGGTTGCCATTTCTTTCTCCAATGCACAAAAGTGAAAAGTAAAGGGAAGTTGCTCAGTCATATCCGACTCTTAGCAACCCATGGACTGCAACCCACCAGGCTCCTCTGCCCATGGGATTTTCCAGGCAAGAGTATTGGAGTAGGGTGCCATTGCCTTCTCCGTCATTTAACATAGTTCAGTTCAGTTCAGTCGCTCAGTCGTGTCCGACTCTGAGACCCCATGAACTGCAGCACGCCAGGCCTCCCTGTCCATCACCAACTCCCAGAGTTCACTCAGATTCACATCCATCAAGTCAGTGATGCCTTCCAGCCATCTCATCCTTGGTCGTCCCCTTCTCCTCCTGCCCTCAATCCCTCCCAGCATCAGAGTCTTTTCCAATGAGTCAACTCTTCTCATGAGGTGGCCAAAGTACTGGAGTTTCAGCTTTAGCATCATTCCTTCCAAAGAAATCCCAGGGCTGATCTCCTTCAGAATGGACTGGTTGGATCTCCTTGCAGTCCAAGGGACTCTCAAGAGTCTTCTCCAACACCACAGTTCAAAAGCATCAATTCTTTGGCACTCAGCCTTCTTCACAATCCAACTCTCACATCCATACATGACCACAGGAAAAACCATAGCCTTGACTAGACGGATCTTAGTTGGCAAAGTAATGTCACTGCTTTTGAATATGCTATCTAGGTTGGTCATAACTTTTCTTCCAAGGAGTAAGTGTCTTTTAATTTCATGGCTGCAGTTACCATCTGCAGTGATTTTGGGGCCCAGAAAAATAAAGTCTGACACTGTTTCCACTGTTTCCTCATCTATTTCCCATGAAGTGATGGGACCGGATGTCATGATCTTCGTTTTCTGAATGTTGAGCTTTAAGCCAACTTTTTCACTCTCCTCTTTCACTTTCATCAAGAGGCTTTTTAGTTCCTCTTCACTTTCTGCCATAAGGGTGGTGTCATCTGCATATAATCCTTTCAACGTGTAATCAATGTTTCCCAGGGGGCACTGGTGGTAAAGAACTCATGCCAGTGCAAGAGATGTAAGCAATGCGGTTCAATCCCTGGGTCAGGAGGACCCTCTGGAGAAGGGAATGGCATCCCACCCTAATGTTCTTGACTGGAGAACACATGGACAGAGGAGCCTGGAGGGCTACGTCCATGGAGTCAAGAAGAGTCATACATGACTGAAGTGACTCAGCATGCATGCTCAAAAGAAGGTGGCCTATGTTTTTATACTAAATTTTCAAAATCTGAGGTGTGTTTATCACTCACAGCACATGTCAGTTTGGACCAGCCACCCTCCAAGTGCTCAGCAGTCATAGGTACCCAGTGGCTACCATGTTGGACAGTGCAAGGATAGAATGTATCCTTCATTCCTCTGGTAGCTAATGACAATGGTATAAGAGATTCCATGCACAGATGGAAAAAAAAAAAAGATCCCTAGGTAATGCATGAAAATTATCATGGAGGAACTTGAATAACCTCTCATCTCATTCATCCAATTTATGAAAATTTCTAGTTTTTATTTAACCAAAACAGTTACCATCTGCCACCCTCATCAATTTTAAGTTTACAATAATATATTTTTAAAGGAATAGATTTGCATATTATGTATATAATGTTGGCAAGCTTATCTCTTGTTCTTACTTCTTATTTAAAAATGAGCGGAGATCATGTGAAATAATTAAAAAACCATAACACAGAACAACTAGAAAATAACAAAAAAATGTGTTTTAGTGATTGCTTTTACCTGCATATAACTTAATATCTTACCAAAAGATAATTTGCTCTGCCATGATCAGTTCTATACAAAGCCATGTTAGTGGATCCTTAGTACCTTCTGAGGTGCTGAAGGGCATTACTGTGTGCTTCAATCTAGCATTTTTATGTACTTGAACTGAAATTTTTGTTATATAGTTCCTTGAGTTACCATTTCCCTTAAAGAGATGACATGATTATTCTGCTAAGTCACTTCAGTCCTGTCCTATTCTTTGAGATGCTATGGACTGTACCCACCAGGCTCCTCTGTTCAGGGATTCTTCAAGCAAGAATACTGGAGTGGGTTGCCATGTCATCCTCCAGGGTATATTCCTGACCCAGGGATCAAACCCCCGTCTGTTATGTCTCCAGCATTGGTGGACAGTTTCTTAACCACTAGTGCCCCTGGGAAACCCCATGATTCTTCTCTTTCCCAATATATCAGGTTGGCCAAAAAGTTCATTTGGGGTTTCCCATACTATCCAATGAAAATCCCAAATGAGCTTTTTGGCCAAATCAATATAAAAACAATTATACTTTCAAAAATGAGAACTAGATTTATTACATCAGGGCTGAGAGAATCACTGAGGGAAAATATAAGTATTTAAAATAATGCATATGTAGTAGTAGCTCATTTCCATGGATCTCTGGGAGTTGGTAAGAAATACAGGATTTCAGGCCCAGATCTAAGAGTCACTTTAAGGAGAACTCTTAGTAGAGTCATTTGCACATTTGAGAGCTGTACTCTAGATCTTCTAAAAAGACATAAAACGTCTTGAATACTCAACACTGAGTTCCTTCATAATCAATACGATATAATATTACTAACTAATGCATCTGTTGTTTGTGCTTAGTAGAAGACAAGAGACAGAATTCTTTCCAGTAAAAATCTGCCATCATTGTGGGGAGGGGTTGTTGATGGTGTTTTGAATTTTTATCACTTCCTTACATTCAGGTATAAATAGACGCTCCAAGCTCATCCCAAGTCATCTCGTGTCCTGTGTTAGTCATTTCTCCCGGGAGCCCCAGTTCCTCTTACAGAGCATGGTATTAGAACCAAAGTCTGGACACCAGGTGATGTACTTGCTGCTACTGGGGCGTGGCTGCTCCCAGGCCCTCACAGCTGACAGACCAAGGACACATGTGTGTCAGACATGTGGGTGCCCTGATTTTGGTACTTTGCCTCTTCAGCTGCTCAGTAGTGCCCCAATCTTTGCGATCCCATGGACTTCAGCTTACCAGGCTTCCCTGTCCTTCACTATCTCCCGAAGTTTGCTCAAACTCATATCCATTGAGCTGATGATGCCATCCAACCATCTCATCCTAAAGTCTTTTTTATATAGTGATTTTTAATATACCTAGTGTTTAAATTATTTAAAATGGTACCACAATACTTAATGGATGGATTCCCAGCTGAGCTATTTCAAATCCTAAAAGATGATGCTGTGAAAAGGCTCAGTATGCCAGCAAATTTGGAAAACTCAGCAGTGTCCACAGGACTGGAAAAGGTCAGTTTTCATTCCAATCTCAAAGAAAGGCAACGTCAAAGATTTTCAAACTCATGCACAATTGCATTCATCTCACAACCTAGCAAAGTAATGCTCAAGATTCTCTAAGCTACGCTTCAACAGTATGTGAACTGAGAATTTCCAGATGTTCAAGCTGGATTTAGAAAAGGCAGAGGAACCAGAAATCAAATTGCCAACATCCATTGGATTATAGGAAAAGCAAGAGAATTTCAGAAAAACATCTACTTCTGCTTCATTGACTACAACCTTTGACTGTGTGGATCACAACAAACTGTGGAAAATTCTTCGAGATGGGAATACTAGACCACCTTACCTGCTTCCTGAGAAACCTGCATGCAGGTCAAGAAGCACCAGTTAGAACTGGACATGGAACAACAGACTAGTTCCAAACTGGAAAATGAGTACGTCAAGGCTGTATATTGTCACCTTGCTTATTTACCTTATATCAGAGTACATCATGCAAAAAGCCAGAATGGATGAAGCCCAAACTGGAATCAAGATTGCCAGGGCAAATAACAATAACCTCAGATATGCAGATGACACCACTTCTATGGCAGAAAGTGAAGAGGAACTAAAGAGCCTCTTGATGAAAGTGAAAGAGGAGAGTGAATAAGCTGACTTAAAACTCAACATCCAAAAAATGAAGATCATGGTATTGAGTCCCATCACTATGGCAAACAGATGGGGAAACAATGAAAACAGTGACAGACTTTATTTCTGTGGGCTCCAAAATCATTGAAGATGGTGGCTGCAGCCACGAAATCAAAAGATGCTTGCTCCTTGGAAGAAAAGCTATGACAAACCTAGACAGCATATTAAAAAGCAGGGACATTACTTTGCTGACAAAGGTCCATATAGTCAAAACTTTGGTTTTTCCCAGTAGTCATGTATGGATATGCAAGTTGGACCATAAAGAAAGCTGAGTGCCAAAGAACTGATGCTTTTGAACTGTGGTGTTGGAAAGGACTCTTAAGAGTCCCTTGGACTGAAAGGAGATCAAACCAGTCCATCCTAAAGGAAATCAGTCTTGGGTGTTCATTGGAAGGGCTGATGCTGAAGCTGAAGCTCCAGGACTCTGGCCACTTGATGTGAAGAACTGACTCACTGGAAAAGATGTTGATCCTGAGAAAGACTGAAGGCAGGAGGAGAAGGGGATGGCAGAGGATGAGATGGTTGGATGGAATCACTGACTCTATGGACATGAGTTTGAGTAAGCTCCAGGAGTTGGTGATGGACAGGGAAGCCTGGCATGCTGCAGTCGGTGGGGTCGAAAAGAGTCAGATATGACTGAGCGACTGAACTGAACTGAACTTGATAGAATACATTTTTGGAATGTACAGCATCTGTAATATTTCACTGATGATACTGCAAAGAATTTAGGATTCAGATTTGTTTTGTTTTAACAAGGAAATAGATGCGAAGACATCACAGAGAAAGAGGGCCTGTGAGAGGAGGTGAATTCTGACAGTCAGAGGCAAGAGGAAGTGTGTTCCTGGGGCCAGCAGCAAGACAGAGGCAGCAGCTGCCAGTCTGTGAGAAGCAGGACCAACCTATGTGACCTGAACCCTGTGAGAACCCCAGAAAGGAAGAGAGGGCAGGTCACAGGGGACTTTATGTCCTACCATCAAGAGAAGTTAGGACTTCCCTGGAAAACACAGAGAAACTGCTGCTTATCTGTGACAGGAGGAAATACTGGTGCTACAAAGAATATTCATTTGTAATTGTTCATAAATGGCCTTTACATCCCTGTTGTAAGCCTCATGCCAGCAAGGTTTTATACTAAAAAAAAAAAAAAAAGTAACACAAATCTAGTTCCATCAGTCTGCAGAAGAATGTACTGTCACCTCTTGAAAAGGCAAAGCCTTTCTATCAAAACTCTCAAAAAGCCCCTCTTATACTTCTGTTTCTAGTGTGCATGCATGCATACTAAGTTGCTTCAGTCGTGTCCGACTCTTATACGACCCCTATGGACTGTAGTCCGCCAGACTCCTCTGTCCATGGGGTTCTCCAGGCAAGAACACTGGAGTGGGTTGCCATGCCCTCCTCCAGGGGGTCTTCCTGACTCAGGGATCGAACCCCCATCTCTTATGTCTCCTGCATTGGCAGGTGGGCTCTTGCCTCTAGCGCCACCTGTTACACATTGCACACCAATTCCTTCTCTGTCCCAAGTTTCTCCAAACCCCCTCTAGTCCCACAACTGCCCACTTCTCAGTCAGCGAAGCCTGTCTTTATTTCAGCAGAGGAGACTCCAGTGCTCCCCTTCTTCTGCAGAATTCTGGGCATGATGTTTTGCTCCATTCTGCTGGTGTGATGGTGGAACAGTGGAGAAGCCAGGATGCAAGTAATGAAAGCACACCGTCTATTCTGAGGCCCCAGCAGGGGGCACTCCTGGAGCTAGGGAGACAGCCCGGCTTGAACCAGGGTGATTGATGGGCAGGACAAAACAAAGGCAGGACCAGACTGCAGAGACACTGGTGTGGACAAGTCTAACTCGAGTTCCTTCAGCACAAGAACCAATCATGTTGGTTCGCTGTGTTCCCCACACCCATCAGAGTACTCCGGTGTGTGCTGAGCGGCTAAATGACAGCAAGACTGTCGCCCTGTGCTGCGACCTCTCAGTGTAGTACACCCCCAGCGGCGCCTCTGCTCCCAGCCTAGGCAGGCATTTCCACGTGCGCACAGGCTCCAGAGACACCTCTGAGGGGCTTCCTCCTCCTCCCCCAACCCCCCACATACCCGCTCACACCCCCTAACTCCCACCCACCCCCTCACTCCCACACCTCCCCCCTTTCTGCCCTGCGCATGCCCTGCGCCCCAGCGCCCGGTCAGTCTCGGGTTTTTCACGCTTCCTGCTCATTCACCCGCCATCCTCTCCACCTCGGTGTCCCCCGACGTTGGCTGCTACTTCTCCTTCCCCATCCACCCCTTCTACTCCATCACTCGTTGGGCAACTAAGTGGTCAGGATCCTGAGCGCCCAGAGCTGATTCCGGGAGCCGTGGGCAGCGTGGGGGCGGAGAGGAGGACTCAGCCAAGCATCCTCAACCAGCCCCCTCGCCAGCTCCGAGGGACGCAGAAGAGCGTCGGGGCTCCAGACGCCGGTGATCTGACTTTATCCCCAAGCTCGGAGAGACCGGCACGAGGCCCTGTGAGGTCTGACCTGTCCTCCGGCCTCTGCCGCTGGGATGGAAAGGCAGGTCCTCGGGCTGTGAGCCTGCAACCCACAAGACCTCCCACACCGGGAAGGGGAGCTTCGGGCTGGTTCCTCTGCCAGATGGGTTTCTGATCACTTAAGTCTTGGCTGCGGTACATCTAATAATCTCATGACCTCTTTCCTGAGTGCCAGGTACCTGCAGCGACGCCTACTCTCCGCGGTGCACGGTCAGGCTGCCCCGGCCCAGCGCGGCTCGGGGCCGTCGGAGGCCACCCCCGCCGCTGCCCCGCCCCAGGCCCGGCGCGCGGGCCTGCTCACCTGCGCTCCGAGAGGCCGCAGGGAGGGACGGCTTCGGCTCCTCGCCCGCGACGTGCGCGCCCCTGCGGCCCCCGGGCCTCCCCTGCGTCCCTCGCGGGGCCAGGACGAGCGCCAGCAGGAGCAGCGCGGGCACCGGGGCGCCTGGCCTCGCCGGTCGCATGGGCGCGGGGAGCGGCCGGAGAGCAGGCGGGTGCCGGGCAGAGGGTCCGCTCCCAGAGGACAGACGGCGGGCGACACCTGCGCTCCCGGGGAGGGACGCGGGGCGCAGACGTAGGACGAGGACTCGGGGCTGCCGGGGGAACAGGGCGAGTTCCAGAGCGCGGATGCTCACGGGTCCGCGCAGCCTCTCCGACGACCCAGCCTTGGCTCTGCGGGTGTCTAGGCTCCCCGCGCAAGGCTCACTCTGTCTACCGCCGCGTCCAGCCCACCGGGCTCGAGAGAACCGGCAACTTCCCGGTCTGGACCGCGGAGAGCAGCGCGGGGGCGGCGCGCGGCTGCAGAGACGCGGCTCCCAAGCTGGAAGGTGTGTGGGTCCCCGGAGCTTGAGCCCCGCCCCCGGACCCGCCCCCAGCCCGGAGCCCCGCCCGCTCCCCGACCTGGGCCTGGATTCGGAGAGGGTGGAGGACAGTGGCTCCTTCCCGACCACCGCAGACTCCAGCCCCCGGCCCCCGGCCCCCGGCCGCTCACGGTACCCCTTGCCACCACCTAACCGTGCGCTCGGGAGCGCAGTCCGCCGGGGAGGTCTCCTTAAGACAAAGACCTCCTCTCCAGCCTCTGGTGGATGCCCATGAGAGAGAATGAGATTAAGTCCAGCAGTTCTTATTAAAATAAAATGGGCATCTCTCATCAAAGCGCGCCCCGTGAATTATAGCGGTTCCTGACATTTCATTAGCCTTCTTTATTGCTTTAACGCTAAACAGTCCTACAAAGACATCTTGTCACTCACAAATCCCCAAAAGTAATCCCAACTTTTTCAAGTGTTTTTTCTAGACTTGGTGTTGCCAAAATGTCCGGAAAATAGCGAAAACAAAGCAAGCCTTACAAGAGCCTATAAAATCGTGGCTTTGAGTGAAACTCTTGGGAGCAAAGCGTATTTTCCGCGGGGCTCGATCTCTGGATGGGGAAAATCCCCTAGAGGAGGAAAGGGCAACCCACTCCAGTATTCTTGCCTGGAAAATTCCATGGACAGAGGAGTCTTCTGGGCTACAGTCCACAGGGTGGCAAAGATTTGAACACGACTGAGTGACTGAGCAGGCAGGCATGCACACACGTGTTCCGGGTGACGACTTATGCTCCCCGTCACTTTACTAGTAAAGTAGCACAAGAATCTGGTATTTTCACAGCAAACACAGCAGCGAGAGAATCCACTGTGGGACACATGGCCAAGGGATCTTAGTGAAAAAAAAACAGGGTGTGGTCAGGCCCTGGTGACGGGTAATAAACTCACAGCTCTACTCAAGGGAAATAAGACAACATTAGCAGTGCAGGGACATTGACGGGTATTAATATTTCAAAATTAATTTTAATCAGAAATACAAGTTGAGAATGACTGTGAAAACAGTGGGAAAACTACAGTGTGAAATGACGCTGGTGGAAGAAGAGACACAGATCCGACAGTGAGACAGGGAACCCATTACCTATTTGTCAGTGAAAAATCACCCTCCAACCTTGTTCATCTTGTAGATGAAAGTTTGTACCCTTTTCCCCAACCTGTCTCTATTTCCCCCCAGCCCCCAACCCCTGGCAACCACTTTTCTACTCCCTGTTTCATGTTTGGCTTTTTAAAAATTCCACACATAAGTGATATCATGCAATTTTATCTTTCTCTGCCTGGCTTATCTGACTTAGTGTAATGCCCTCCGGATCCATCTATGTTGTCACAAACGACAGGGCTTCCTGCTTTTTCATCTTCCTTATCCATTCATCTGTTGTTGATGGACACTTAGGAAGCTCCAGATCTTGGCTATTGTGATTAATGCTGCAATGAATATGGCAGTGCAGACATCTCTTTGAGATACAGCTTCATTTCCTTTGGGTATATACCCAGAAGCGAGACTGCTGGGTCACATGGTATTTCCGTTTTCCATGCTGGCTGCACTTATTTTGAATCAACTGTGAACTAATGGTGCACAAGGATTCCCTTTTCTTCATATCCTCATCGACACTGTTCATTGCCTTTCTTCCCTGATAGCTCAGTTGGTAAAGAATCCGCCTGCAATGCAGGAGACCCTGGCTCGATTCCTAGGTCGGGAAGATGCCCTGCAGAAGGGAAAGGCTACCCATTCCAGTATTCTGGCCTAGATAATTCCATGAACTGTATAGTCCATTCGGTCACAAAGAGTCGGACACAACTAAGCAACTTTCACTCACTCTATCACAGCCATACTCACAGCTGTGAGATGATCTCTCACTGTGGTTGTGATGTTAAAATTTTCCCTGATGATCAACAGTGTTGAGCATCTTTCCATGTATGTGCTGATCATTTGTATGCCTTCTTTGAAAAATGTCTATTCAGTTCCTCTGCCCATTTTTAAATCAGGTTGTTTGGGGAGCAGGGAGCATTGGTATTGAATCATGTGAATTTTTAATGTATTTTGGATATTAACTCCTTACCAGATATATAGTTTGCAAGTGTTTTCTCCCATTCAGTAGATTGCCTTTCATTTGGGGGTGGTTTCCTTTGCTGTGCAGAGCTTTTATATTTATGTAGTCCCATTTGCTTAATTTCCTATTTTGTTGCCCTTCCTTTTAGTGTCAAAGCTAAAAACTCATTGCAAAGACCAATGTCAAGAGATTTTTGCTATGCTTTCTTTTAGTAGTTTTATGCTTCCAGATCTTACATTCACATCTTTAATCCATTGTGAATTGATTTTTGTGTATGGTGTGCGATGGTAATCTAATTTCATTCTTTTTGAACATGGCTGTGGAGAAGGAAATGGCAACCCACTCCAGTGTTCTTGCCTGGAGAACCCCAGGGACAGGGGAGCTTGGTGGGCTGCACAGAGTCGGACACGACTGAAGTGACTTAGCAGCAGTAGCAGCAGTCCAGTTTTCCCAACACTATTTATTGGCGAGAACATCCTTTCCCTAGTGTATATTTTTCACCTCTTTACCATAAATTAGCTGACCACATATTATTAATGACCCTTTATTTATAGGCTCTCTATTCTATTTCAATGACTCGTGTGTCTGTTTCTATGTCAGCACACACTGTTCTCATGACTATAGCTCTGTAATAAAGTTTTACATCACATCAGGAAATGTGATGCTTCCATTTTGTTTTCCTTTCTTTATATTGTTTTGGCTATTCATGCTCTCAAACATTTTTAAAAGATAGATTTCAAAAGGCACTAGTTGTCCAGCGGTTAGGACTCAGAGATTTCACTGCCAAGGGCCCAGGTTCAATCTCTAGTTAGGGAAGTAAAATCCCACCTGCAAGCCATACACTATGACCAAAATAAAGAAAAAAGATTAAGTAAAGGCACAATTGAAAAACTCATTGCTATACTTTCCCAAAATGATCAATAATGTAAAGTTAAAATCATCGTCTCTATATGTATTTTGTACCTTCTTTTCTAACAAGGTGTTTTTGTTTTTTGTTTTTTCTCACCAAAGTGAATAGAAGTCCTACTTCAGGTCACCTGAGATTACTGATTCAGGGTGGTCTGTTAGAAATTCAGGAACTCAATTCAGTTTTGAATTCAGGGAACACAAAAATCTGGGAAAACTTCTAAAACAAAGCATGTCATGGAGTTTGTGGACCCAGTGAAGTGAAAATTCCTAAGTCATATCCAACTCTTTGCAGTCCCATGGACTATACACTCCATGGAGTTCTCTAGACCAGAATACTGGAGTGGGTAGTCTATCCTTCTCCAGGAAATCTTCCCAACCTAGGAATCGAACCGGGGTCTCCTGCATTGTGGGAGGATTCTTTACCACCTGAGCTTCTAGGGAAGCCTCATGGACCCAAACCCCTTCCTATAGAAACAAAAGCTTTCAAGCCCATTTCTCTGTAGAACTAGGTGTATTACATTTCACACTCACCTTTCTCTTTTTAACTATTATCTCTTATACAACTCAATTTCTTTCATAGCTTTTTTTTCCTGCCTATATTAATGGAATTCTGTACACACACATACTCTAGACTTTAAGACTGTTACATAATATTTTACTGTCTGACTTGACCTAAACTTCATTCAATACAAATATAGTTTGAATTGAGTAATAGACAACATATTCTGTAAATATGATGGAAGTATCCTCCTGCAATGCAGGAGACCTAGGTTTGATCCCTGGCTTGGGAAAATCCCCTGGAGAAGGAAATGGCAACCCACTCTAGTATTCTTTCCTGGAAGATTCCTTGGACAGTGGAGCCTGGTGGGCTACAGTCCACAGGGTGGCAAAGATTTGAACACGACTGAGCGATGAACACATGCACACTTTTCTTTTTATCTACCAACACTTCAGAGTTTTTGTTGTGATTCATGCAATTATATAGCAGGACAAGGGAGAGAAAAAGGAGAATATCAGTAAGGTGATTTATATCAAATGAATAAGTAAGAGGCATATTTATGACTAAATTTCCTATAACAAACTAGCTTTGTGACAACATGCAGTTTCTATCAACCGTTTCAGCAATGTTTATAATTAACCAGCTTTGGCATTAATGAGTTACGTTATGGACAAAGACTCTACAGTAAAACAACGTACAACACAAAATCCTTCAGTTCAGTCGCTCAGTCGTATCTGACTCTGCGACCCCATGCACTGCAGCACGCCAGGCTAACCTGTCCATCACCAACTCCCAGAGTTTACTCACACTTATGCCCATTGAGTCGGTGACGCCATCCAACCATCTCATCCTCTGTCCTCCCCCTTCTCCTCCCTCCTTATCTCTACACAAAATATCAGGAAAGTAAGACAAAGAATCCATGCTGCTGCTGCTGCTGCTGCTGCTAAGTCGCTTCAGTCGTGTCCAACCCTGTGCGACCCCGGAGATGGCAGCCCACCAGGCTCCGCCATCCCTGGGATTCTCCAGGCAAGAACACTGGAGTGGGCTGTCATTTCCTTCTCCAATGCATGAAATTGAAAAGTGAAAGAAGTCACTCAGTCGTGTCCAACTCTTAGCGACCCCGTGGACTGCAGCCTACCAGGCTCTTCCGTCCATGGGATTGTCCAGGCAAGAGTACTGGAGTGGGGTGCCAAAGAATCCATAGCCTGTGATAAATGTGACAGCCAATCTCATTTACCATCACAGAGTCAGAATGAGCAGACAGGTAACACCAGGCTTTTTGTCCGTCTGCTGATTGGCAAGTATTCCATATTTCTTAGTCTCCTTGGAACAAAAAACAACTTACAGCCTAGCACATAGCACAGCAACAAAATAAAGGAAAGAGGTATAGGTCTAGGGATACTGGAAAATTGCTTTCTCTCTGTGATTTCTCTCGGGTCTCTCTAAATATCTTGCCCATACATACCTTTATTTTTATCATTATTACTTTTTGTTGCACTCACGCACAAGCATTCTCTAGGGGCTGCTCTTCCTTGCGGTGTGCGGGCTTCTCAGTGCTGTGGCTTCCTCGTTGCAGAGCACAGGTTCTATGTGTGCGGGCTTCAGTAGTTGTGGCTCCCGGGCTCTAGAGCACAGGCTCAGCAGCTGTGGCACACAGGCTTTGTTGCTCTGCAGCAGGTGGGATCTTCCCAAACCAGAAATCGAACCCTGTCCCCTGCACTGCAAGGTGGATTCTTAGCCACTGGACCCCCATGGAAGTCCCCATACATACCTTTAAAATCAAGGCAAGGCCAGAAGAGAATTATCCAGTATATCGGTATCACGTGATTCTCCTGGGTGACAGGCTTCCTGACTGCCCGCAAATCGTCTCCATTGAAGGAGGCAACACAGTGGACCTCACAAGATGCTGCTCTGAGGACATACAAACACATGTGACCGTGCTGTCCTAAGTGGCCACCACTCTGAACACATGGGGCTCTTTAAAGACGTTACTAAATGATGCCAGAATTATGAAAAGCTTAATTTGTGTGCCTCCTCTCACAAGTGTTTAGTCTGAGGCACCTTTATGTCACTTTTATGATTCTGAATCAGCTAAGTGGCATACTTAAATAAAGTGGGAGGACAAAGATAGTACTTATAATTCTCTAGCAAGGGCATCATCGTGAGCTCTGTTCATACTTTTGAGCTGAGATACACAGATACAAAGACACAGACACCAACTGCGATGCTCTTAGGCGAACATTTGAGGCATTACAAACCCTGAAAGTGTTTATGTCCTGTGCTGCGTGCACATAAACCATCCAAGTGATTGGGAATAATTCAAACCAAGTAAAAGATTGGAATTTGAAAGCATTTAATAAACTTTTATAAAGTGCAATGTCACACAGAGCAAAATGAATTATAAGACAGTGCTCTGATCTTGAAGGAGAAGCAACATAGTATCTGTTAGGCTGGACTTGAAGCGATAAACATTAGTCACAGGTCCTGCATGGTACCAGCAGGGAGTAGCTACAGTTAACTCAAGTAAAACTTCGTTGGTGGAACAGTGGATAAGACTCCACCTGCCAATGCGGGAACGCAGGTCTGATCCCTGATCTGGAAAGATCCCACATACCTCAGAGCAGCTAAGCCCCGCGGGCCGCAACTACTGAGCCTGTGTTCTAGGGCCCAGGAGTGACAACTATCGCGTCTACACACAGTAGGCTCAGTCCACATGCCCTAGGGCCTGCAATCTGCAATTAGAGTAGCCTGCACACTGCAGCAAAGAGCAGCCCCCACGTGCCACAGTTAGAGAAACCCCATGCAGCAACAAAGACCCAGTGCGACCAAAAATAAAATTAAAAAATTTTTTAACTGTTAGAGCTTAAATAAAAAGAAAAAGTAGACTATAAGATAGAGTCTAACATGGAATTTCTAGGAAATGGGCTCCCCAGGGAATCTACCTGGATGCATATTCCAGCTCTACACTTCATAGCCCTGTGACCTTTAGGGTACCTCACTCTCCCCAAGCCTCTTGTCCCTCCCTGCATAATAGGAATAATCCACTCACACGCTCACCCACCCACAATTAAGCTCGACTTAATTTTAGTCTCCTTTAAAATAAATACAAATCTAGAAATCCCAGGATGGCCAGAGGCCAGCGGCTATGTGATCCTGTGGTTCAGCAAGAACAATTTTCAGTCCTCTGCTGGCAATGTGAATGAAGTTTTCATTTCTTTGGATGAGACTGATCTCCTTTTGAGGAAGTGGCCATAGCAGGCTCTTACCTGCAAATAGTGTTTGCCGGGCTTCCCAGGTGGCTCAGACAGTAAAGAATCTGCCTGCAATGTGGGAGACCCAGGCTCAATCCCTGGGCCTGGAAGATCCCCTGGAGAAGGAAATGGCAACCCATTCCAGTATTCTTGCCTGGGAAATCCCATGGACGGGAAGCCTGGTGGGCTACAGTCAATGGGGTCACAAAGGGTTGGACACAACTGAGTGACTGACACTTTAGAGAAGGGAGAGGTTGGTTCCTCTCCTTAAGATTCCTCAATTAACTCTCAAACCTGTTTCTTAGAAATGCCACTGACATGTGAGGCTGATGGCTGTCTAGGGCACATTGGACCTGGGAGCCCCTCTACAGACCCCGTGTGAAGCTTCCTCTGTACGAGTCACTTTTGTGTGGACCACCTACCACCACCCTCTCAGCCAGTGACAAGCTAAATTCAGTTCAGTCAGTTTAGTTCAGTCGCTCAGTCATGTCCGACTCTTTGTGACCCCATGAATCGCAGCACACCAGGCCTTCCTGTCCATCACCAACTCCCAAAGTTCACTCAGACTCACATCCATCAAGTCAGTAATGCCATCCAGCCATCTCATCCTCTGTCATCCCCTTCTCTTCCTGCCCCCAATCCCTCTCAGCATCAGAGTCTTTTCCAATGAGTCAACTCTTCTCATGAGGTGGCCAAAGTACTGGAGTTTCAGCTTTAGCATCATTCCTTCCAAAGAAATCCCAGGGTTGATCTCCTTCAGAATGGACTGGTTGGATCTCCTTGCAGTCCTAGGGACTCTCAAGAGTCTTCTCCAACACCACAGTTCAAAAGCATCAATTCTTTGGCGCTCAGCCTTCTTCACAGTCCAACTCTCACATCCATACATGACCACAGGAAAAACCATAGCCTTGACTAGATGGACCTTAGTCAGCGAAGTAATGTCTCTGCTTTTGAATATACTATCTAGGTTGGTCATAACTTTCCTTCCAAGGAGTAAGCGTCTTTTAATTTCATGGCTGCAATCACCATCTGCAGTGCTTTTGGAGCCCCCCAAAATAAAGTCTGACACTGTTTCCATTGTTTCCCCATCTATTTCCCATGAAGTGATGGGACCAGACACCATGATCTTCATTTTCTGAATGTTGAGCTTTAAACCAACTTTTTCACTCTCCTCTTTCACTTTCATCAAGAGGCTTTTTAGCTCCTCTTCACTTTCTGCCATAAGGGTGGTGTCATCTGCATATCTGAGGTTATTGATATTTCTCCTGGCAATGTTAATTCCAGCTTGTGCTTCTTCCAGCCCAGCGTTTTTCATGATGTACTCTGCATATAAGTTAAATACGCAGGCAAGCTAAATTAGTCCCTTCCAATCCTCATCCTGGGACCTCATGTTGCACTGAAACAGGTGAGCAGTCAGCTGTTTGCATATATTATCTCTTAAACCGTATCTTCAGTTTTCCAGCCTGAAGACATGGCATTTACTTTTCACTCTGCTGGTTACTCGGAACGGAGCTCAATACATATTTGGGGGTGGGCTGATTGGAGAAAGTGAGAAAGATCAACAGGATTCCTCCCAGTCTGTTTCTGTGCAGGACGAGGTTAGAGTGGGCAGCTTATTCACCATTAGGTGGCAGTGGTGACTTAATTTCTGGACAGATGATTAGACCAGAAAGACAATAAATTGCCAAAAATGCCTAATTTCACTTTTCATCCCTTTATTGTGTTTTCCTTCAGCTTCCAAGGCCCTCCCCAGCTCTCTGAGCTTTTTCTGCCACGTTCACAACAGTTGTAGTTGAAGCAGCTCCCTCAGCTAGAATTCTCTGTCTCGACTCTTCCAACTCTGGGGTTTCTCCGAAATCACGTCCATCAGGGCTTCCCTGGTGGCTGAGATGGTAAAGAACCTGCCTGCAATGCGGGAGACTGGGTTCGATCTCTGGGTCAGGAAGATCCCCTGGAGAAGGGAATGGCAACCCACTCCAGTATTCTTGCCTGGGAAATCCCATGGACAGAGGAGCCTGGTGGGCTACAGTCCATAGAGTCGCAAAGAGTCAAACACAGCTGAGCGACTAACATGTCACACTTTCACATTCATAGAGGCCATAAACTAGAAGAGTTCTCTGAAATCAAGATACAGAGGAGCAATTTTATTTCAACCAAAAGAATTCATATAAATTCTCTTTGTTATTACGAATCATAAACAAACTCATTGATTGTCATCCTTAGCAATGAAGGAGATTCATTCTTGTTACCTGAGTCTCCTGAAGAAAATACTACCCTCTATTTAAATTAAAATGCTTAAAAATGACAAGAACAATGGGGAAATGACTTTTATTGCCTCAAAGGACTATCAATTTACTTGCTGTTTCTAGTTTTCTTCCATTTCGCAGCAGAAAGAATACTCATTTATCCTAAAAAAACTAAAAATATTATTTGTGGTATATAGATAGAAATATTATTTATGGCTTTAAATAAACCATTCATGGGATGGTTTATCTCTTATGAATGGACTCAGTGCCACCAGTTAAATTAATGAATGTTTTCTGAGTGAGGTTGATGGTTGGGCTGAGAACACGGTTAGGGGGAAAATCTCCAGCCCTCCAGGGATGCTGTGCTCGTTAAACCTACTGTAAAAGTTTGTTTAAAGTTCCGTCTTCTATCTTCTTAAGCAGTCTTAACTATAAAACCAATCCAAACCCTTTAAGGAAAAAAAGGGACCTTAGGTATCTGCTAATCCCCATGTAAATCTCACGAGGGCGATTAATATGATTACTTAAACCCAACTGTCCCAAAGGGGTTTTTGACAGTTTTATGAGGGAATTAGTTACTCTCTATTTTATGGCCAGTCTTGTCCTCCCAGCTGCTCAGTGTCTTTCTGGGGTGTCTGCGGGCTGGTTGGTCCTTCCCTCCCAGCCCGGGGCCAGAAGCTGAGCTGCAAGTCCCCCACAGAGGACATCTTCACCCCAGTCTCCTGTCCTTCACAGGTAAATCCCGAGGTCATGCCATGGACATCTCACCTGAGAAGAATTTCCTTCTCTGCTCTGCCTCTCGTCTGCAATTCTCTGGGGAAATTAAACACGTGTGGAGTGAGGATAGTGTTTCTGTCCCTTGAGCCATGTTATTGCTGAGTAGCCTTATTCCTTTCATCGCCCTGGACAGGTCTTCCTGCATCTCTCACCCTGCCTGGAAACCTCAGCACTGAGAGTTGAGACATTCATTCCTCTGATCTGTTCAGATATCACTTTCAGAGTAAAGATTTACACACTTACAACTCTGTCCTGAGTGGTAGTAACTTTTTCCCTCTCTGGAGCAATCCAAACATCAGGTGGATAGCCCTAGGAAATTCGTATTCACTACTAACCTGAAGCATTGTTTCAGGCTTTCATAAAGATGGCTATGGCAGCCTCTGATAGCTTATGATTTTATACAACTCTATGGATGCTTTTGAACTGTGGTATTTGAGAAGACTCTTGACAGTGCCTTGGACTACAAGGAGATCAGACCAGTCAATCCTAAAGGAAATTAACCCTGAATATTCACTGGAGGGACTGTTGCTGAAATTGAAGCTCCAATACTTTGGCCACCTTATGTGAAAAGCAGACTCACTGGAAAAGACCCCGATGCTGGGAAAGATTGAGGACAGGAGGAGAAGGGGGCGACGGAGGATGAGATGGTTGGATGGCATCGCTGATTCCATGGACATGAATTTGAGCAAATTTCTGGAGATAGTGAAGGACAGAGGAGACTAGCCTGCTGCAGTCCATGAGGTCACAAAGAGTTGGAAATGATTGAGCCACTGAACAACAACGTTGATGATTAATAATAGGCTTGAATTTCAGAACACTGGAGGCAAGCAAATATTTGAATTCATGCTTTGTATCCAAATCACAATGGAAAAACTCATATGCCATTCAAAGAAATCATCTATTAAATTTTGACTTTCTGAGGAAGTTGCCTGCTAATGAAGAGAATAGATTTTAAGTCATTCATTGCAGGAATAACTCCATCAAATATCTATTGCATGAATAAAATCTGAAGAGTTGAAAAAATTACATGTTTGTATTAGATTTTTCATACATTATTATGAAAATTATTCATACATTATTCCTCAGCTCAAAGAGATTTTAATTTAGATGTAGGATAAAGAGACTTGCTGCACTCTGCATGTAAATAGTAACCAAATTCAAAGAAGCAAGGTTAATTTCATATGCTCTTTTGGTGCCCAATTAAAGCAATTGCCACCTTTGTAACCGGTACTCATTGATATCAAGCAGACGAGAAAAAACAGCATCGTAAATTGGGTTACCCATCATGGAAACACCACACTCACTTTGGCAAGATGGTGATTGTTGTTTTCAGTGGGACCATCCCGGACAATTCTGAGATTGTGCCTAGTCTCACCTTCTGCCACTAGGAAACACATCCAGGCATATTTTACAGGAGCAGATGGTCAGTAATAATATTTGTTTCCTAAGTGTGTCACTCAAAATCTAAATGTCCTTTCACTTATCTGTGTCCTTATTGTACTATTAGAGGAGTTTAGACTGCTCAGTTAGGGGTAGGGTTAGGGTTTGGGTGTGAAATCACCATCATTGAAGGCACCTCTCATTCATGGGATATTGTTTCCATTGCTAATACCTGAGCTTTTTATTTTTTCTGACATCGGCAGCAATTTGTGTTGAGGCCTTTTGTACCTCCAGATTAACATACCTCAGAATGTTAATAATGTTAATAAGGCCTTTTTTGGTAAGTTTATCCTCAGGCTTTTAGGAGAAATTAAAATTTTTAAAAAACACCAGTCTTAGAAGAACTAAATATAATCTTGTATGAAAATATCGTTCAACTGTGATGTTATCCTTGCACTCTAGATGTTTAGCCATTATTTCTACTACCATTACAACTAAGCCCATTCGCTACAGCTACAGAAGCCCAGGCACCCTAGGACTTGTGCTCCAAAACAAGAAAGCACCCCACTCACTGACACTGCAGGAAAGCCCTCGCAGCGACGGACACCCAGCACAGCCAGAAATAAACAGCGAATAAAAATAATAAATAAAATTACTTTTAAAAGAACTTTAGACCTATGGTAATTTAAAAATTGCTCATGAACAACACAGGACATGTAGAAAACAGACGTTCCCTGGATGCATTCAGTGTTAGCCTTGCATACACACAGCCTGCTTTGGCCACAGAAGATAAGCGCAGGCGTCTGTGATGTTTAAACTCAGGGACCCTTTTCTGGAGGTGCAGCCCATGGCCACAGTGAGCTGGACCATAGAAAAAGTGAAAGAAAGTGAAGTTGCTCAGTTGTGTCTGACTCTTTTCAGACCCCATAGACTGTAGCCCACCAGGCTCCTCCATCCATGGGATTCTCCAGACAAGAATACTGGAGTGGGTTGCCATTGCTTCTCCAGGGGATCTTCCCAACCCAGGGATCGAATCCAGGTCTCCTGCATTGTAGGCAGATGCTTTACCATCTGAGCTACCAGGGAAGTCCTGGACTATAGGGGGTGGGCTGCAAACAACCTCTGCCTTCCAGGCCTCCTTCCTCAGGGAGGTGGCAGACAGTGAGCTCACTGAGACAAGCTGACTTTGGAAGAAGACACCGAGGACTAAATTTCCAAGGACAGAGCAAACAGGGCAGCCTGGGCAGAGTCACCCAAGATAATTACTACAGTGCCTGACACCCGGGAGAGTCAGTCACAGGAGCTCAGCACACAGGCCTGTAATGGCTGTTCCTGTAAGTTCAGAACATTGGCTGCTTGAAAAAGATAGTATCCAAAAACTCCTCAAGGGCTCTGCCCAAACAACTGGTCCTGGACAGATTAATCCAAGTTTGAGGAGGGAATTCCCTGACAGTCCTGTGGTTAGGATGCCATGCTCTCACTCATGGGGAGTGGGTTTGATTCCTGGTTGGGAAACTAAGACTCCTCGTGCCATATGATGTGACCAAAAAAAAAAAAAAGAAAAGAAAGAAATCCAAGTCTGAGAAGATTGACCCAATACTATTGAATTTATTAAGATAGTTAATTATACTTTTTAATATAAAGAAGGCTGAGCACCAAAGAATTGATGCTTTCAAACCATGGTGTTGGAGAAGACTCTTGAGAGTCCCTGGAATAGCAAAGAAATAAAACCAGTCAATCCTAAAGAAAAATCTACCCTGAATATTCATTGGAAAGACCGATACTGAAGTTCCAATACTTTGGCTACCTGATGCAAAGAGCTGACTCATTCCCTGATGCTGGGAAAGATTGAGGGCAGGAGGAGAAAGGGGTGACAAATGATGAGATGATTGGATGGCATCACCGACTCAATGGACATGAGTTTGAGCAAACTCTGGAAGATAGTGAAGGACAGGGGATCCTGGTGTGTTGCAGTTCATGAGGTCACAAAGGGTCAGACACGACTGAGCGACAGTAACAACGGTTACACTTTTTGCTCTCCAAATTCAGGCTCGGAGCCCTGAGAGTTCCCACAAGCATCCGTATGTGATATGACCAGCATGTTCATGAAGTAGGTAGCTCTAAAACACTAAACACTAAATGGTTACACAGTGTAGAGGGGAGGAAACAAGAAAGAAAATGGTAGGTGAAGGGTAGGCTTGGATCCATCTGTAACAAAGAATGATCATCAAAGGTTTCAAAGTCACAAACAGAAATAAAACTAAACATTGTGATAGAACAATTTCAATGCTTCTGAAAAGCTGAATGCTCCTGGAAGACAAAATAAAATCCACCAAGCAGTGGATGGAACTAAACTATTAAGTAGGTGGAATTAAATTATTAAGGCAACTGGTAGAGGCTGTCTATGAGGTCGCACAGAGTCGGACACAACTGAAACGACTTAGCAGCAGCAGCAGCAGAGGAAATAACCTGTAATTTAGGCCACAGAGAACATTTTCAGGTTTCCCAGGTGGCACTAGTGACAAACAGTGATAAACAGCCTGCCTGCCAATGCAGGCACATAATGAGATGTGGGTTTAATCCCTGATTTGGGAAGATCCCTGGAGAAGGGAATGGCTACCCACTCCAGTATTCTTGCCTCAAAAATCCCATGGAGAGAGAAGCCTGGTGGACTGTTGTGCAAAGGGTAGTAAAGAACTGAACATGAATGAAGCAACTTAGCACACACACAGTTTTAGTTTCACCTTTCTTATTTGATACCCTCTTTGCAAAACTTAAAAAATAAAACAGGTTCCAGTTTGTTTAGAAAATTTCTTGGCATCTGTTGTAGTGACTGAGCTCAGTCATGTGATGATCTCAGAAACTCTATTAATTTGTAATTATTTTCAATTGTATAAAATAGTAAGCCTTCATCATCATTGTAGAAATAATATTTCTTTGTGAGCTGTTGGCCATTTTATTTTGGTTTTTCCAGTCACTGAAGAAACTTTTTCATTAGCACAGACAAGTTTATCTTTTTCTCTTCCTTTTATAATAGTCTTTTTGTAAGATTAGAAAGTCTCCCCCTTCCTGGTGGTGACAAACATTTAACTGCATCTTGGGCTTGTTTTTAAATGGCATTTACATTTTCTATTGGAGAAGGAAATGGCAACCCACTCCAGTGTTCTTGCCTAGAAAATCCCGTGGACAGAGGAGCCTGGTGGGCTGCCGTCTATGGGGTCGCACAGATTGGACACGACTGAAGTGACTTAGCAGCAGCACATTTTCTATCCTCAGTTCATCTAGGTGTTATTTTGGGTGAGAAACTAGGTTGATTTTTTTTTTTTTTTTTTTAACAAAGTAGCTGTCTTCTCTGACTACATGTATAAAGTGTACTGGTTTGGCTAAACTAGCCTACTTCCTCTGCTGCTTTAGAAAGATCTGGGATTTCGCTTGTCCCTGGGGTATGTTGCGGGCTTGGGTGATGGGTTTAGCTGAGGGCAGGGAAAGATGCTGGAGGTCTTGTCCAGGGTTAAGGCAGGAGATGCCAGCAAGGGGCATTTTGTGGGCTTCCACTGGTGCAACCAGGCACCCAGACAGTGACCAAGGAAGCCCCTCAATGTGGGGACAAGGCTGCTTTAAAACGCAAATTAAACCACCCCAACTTCTTGTCCTTTCTCCATCATCAAAGATATGGATCTGCCATTCTCTTTCATGCACACACCTCCTAGGCTACACACTATATCATTTAATTTAAGTTTCAAAATTGGACAGGTCATCTGTCCTGAGCCCTGAGTTTTTCTGGAATATTGTTAACCACGGGCTGCACATGCTTTAAAGTGCCAGCAATAAAAAGCAGAGCCTTCCTGTTTTCTCGCTTTGAGTTCCCCTCTTCAAGCATGTTTCAGAGAAGGCAATGGCACCCCCACTCTAGGACTCTTGCCTGGGAAATCCCATGGACGGAGGAGCCTGGTAGGCTACAGTCCATGGGGTCGCTAAGAGTCAGACACGACTGAGTGACTTCACTTTCACTTTTCACTTTCATGCATTGGAGAAGGAAATGGCAACCCACTCCAGTGTTCTTGCCTGGAGAATCTCAGGGACAGAGGAGCCTGGTGGGCTTCCGTCTATGGGGTCGCACAGAGTGGGACACGACTGAAGTGACTTAGCAGCAGCAGCAGCAGCAGCTTCAAGCATGTTTATCTTGTAAGAAGACAGGGACCAAGAGTTCTGTTGCCTAAAACTGCATCAGACTTCATACCAAAGGCCAATAGGCACATGAAGAGATGTTCTACATCACTAATAAATAGCAAAATGTGAATCAAAACTACAATGAAGTATCAGTTTGCACCAGTCAGAATGGCCATCATCCAAAAGTCTAAAGACAGTAAATGATGGAGAGGGTGTAGGATAAAGGGGAACCCTTCTACACTGTAGGTGGGAATGTAAACGCATGGGAATGTAAACCAATGTAGGTGGTACAACCACAGTGGAGAATAGTATGGAGGTTCCTTAAAAACTAAAAATACAGTTACCACAGAAGCCAGCAATCCCACTCCAGGTCATACATCCAGAGATACATGGTAATCCTGTCCCTTTTAAATAAAGCAGTGTGTATATTTTAATTTGGTCATACTTGAACTTCATTTAAATGGAATCATTCATATGTAATCTTTTATATCTGTCATTTTAATTCATTGTTATTTCTACGATATTTCTTTATGTTATGTGTACCAACAGCTCATTCTTTTAAGATGCTACATAATATATTACTGTGGGCTTCCTGGGTAATTCAGCTGATAAAGAATCTGCCTGCAATGCAGGAGACCCTGGTTTAATTTCTGGGTCAGGAAGTTCCCCTGGAGAAGGGATAGGCTACCCAATGCAGTATTCTTGAGTTTCCTGGGGCTCAGACAGTAAAGAATCCACTTGCAATGAGAGAGACCTGGGTTCAATCTCCAGGTTGAGAAAATCCCCTGAAGGAGGGCATGGCAACCCACTCCAGTACTGTTGCCTGAAGAATCCCCTGGGACAGAGGACCATGGCGGGCACATACCACTGTGTGAATATATAATGATTGATTTATCCATTTTTATTGAAAAATGGATAAATGTTGAAAAAATGTTAAATGGAAAAAACATTTTAATCGATTCCAAGTTTTATCTATTTACATTATCTTGTGCATCTTCGAATAAACATATACACTCATTATTCTTGGATAAATCCTAAGGGTGAGATTGGGCTTCCCTGGTGGCTCAGACAGTAGTATCAGCCTGCCAGTGCAGGAGACCCAGATTCGATCCCTCGGTTGTGAAGATCCCAGGAGTAGGAAATGGCAAGCCACCTCAGTATTCTTGCCTGGGAAATCCCATGGACAGAGGAGCCTGGTGGGCTGCACAGTCCATGGGGTTTCAGAGACAGACATGACTGAGCGACTAACACACACGGGTGAGGCTGCCATGCCAGTAAGGAAGAGTGTACTTTCAAAGGATCCTGCCGTGTTTTCAAACCTCTTCCCCCCTTCTCCCCTCAACAAGGTTGTTGTTCAGTTGTGACCCCACAGACTGAAGCATACCAGGACTCCCTGTCCTTTACCATCTCCCGGAGCTTGCTCAGACTCTTATGCATTGAGTTGGTGATGCCCTCCAACCATCTTGTCCTCTGTCGTCCCCTTCTCCTCCTGCCTTTAATCTTTCCCAGCATCAGGGTGTTTTCCAATGAGTTGGCTCTTCTTTTCAAATCAGGTGGCCAAAGTATTGGTGCTTCAGCTTCAGCATCAGTCCTTCCAATGAATATTCAGGACTGATTTCCTTTAGGACTGACTGGTTTGATTTCCCTGCAGTCCAAGGGACTCTCAAGAGTCTTCTTCAACACCACAGTTCAAAAAGCACCAATTCTTCAGCGCTCAGCTTTCTTTATGGTCCAAGTCTCACACTGATACATGACCACTGGAAAAACCATAGATTAGATTAGATGAACATTTGTCCACAAAGTAATGCCTCTGCTTTTTAATATACTGTCTAGGTGGGTCATAACTTTTCTTTCAAGGAGCAAGCATCTTTCAATCTTATGGCTGCAGTCACCATTTGCAGTGATTTTGGAGCCCAGGAAAATAAATTATCTCACTGTTTCCATTGTTTCCCCATTTCTTTGCCATGAAGTGATGGGACTGGCTGCCATGATCTTTGTTGTTTGAATGTTGAGTTTTAAGGTGACTCTTCCACTCTCCTCTTTCACTTTCATCAAGATCTTTAGTTCCTGCCATAAGAGTGGTATCATCTGCATATCTGAGGTTATTGATATTTCTCTTGGCAATCTTGATCCCAGCTTGTGCTTCATCGAGCCCAACATTTCACGTGATGCATTCTGCATAGAAATTAAATAAGCAGGGTGACAATATACAGCCTTAACATACTCCTTTCCCAATTTGGAACCAGTTTGTTGTTCCATGTCCAGTTCTAACTGTTGCTTCTTCACCTGCACACAAGTTTCTCAGGAGGCAGGTAAGGTGGTCTGATATTCCCATCTCTTGAAGAATTTCCCACAGTTCATTGTGATCCACAGTCAAAGGCTTGGTGTAATCAATAAAGCAGAAATAGATGTTTTTCTGGAGTTCTCTTGCTTTTTGATGATCCAACGCATGCTGGCAATTTGATCTCTGGTTCCTCTGCCTTTTCTATATCCAGCTTGAACATCTGGAAATTCATGGTTCATGTGTTGCTGAAGCCTGGCTTGGAGAATTTTGAGTGTTACTTTGCTAGCGTGTGAGATGAGTGCAATTGTGCAGTAGTTTGAACACTGTGGGGCATTGTTTTTCTTGGGATTGGAATGAAAACTGACCTTTGTGAGTCCTGTGGCCACTGCTGAGTTTCCCAGATTTGTTGGCATATTGAGTGCAGCACTTTAACAGCATCATCTTTTAAGATTTGAAATAGCTCAGGTGGAATTCCATCACCTCCACTAGCTTTGTTCATAGTGATGCTTCCTAAGGCCCACTTGACTTTGGATTCCAGGATATCGGGCATTAGTGAGTGATCACACCATCGTGGTTATTTGGGTCATTAAGATTTTTTTGTATAGCTCTTCTGTGTATTCTTGCTACCTCTTCTTAATATCTTCTGCTTCTGTTAGGCTCATACCATTTCTTTCCTTTATTGTGCCTATCTTTGCATGAAACATTCCCTCGGTGTTTCTAATTTTCTTGAAGAGATCGCTAGTCTTCCCCATTCTATTGTTTTCCATCTATTTCTTGCATTACTGGCAAGATGGTGGAGTAGAAGGTTATGCACTCATCTTCTCCTGTGAGAACTCCAAAATTACAACCATCAATAGGATAATGTTGGATCTCACCAGAAAAAGATACCTGGCATCCAAGGCCAAAGGAGAAGCCCCAGCAAGACAGTAGAAGGGGCAAAATCACGTTTAGAATCAAACCCCAGACCCACCAAAGATGCCTGGAAGGTTCAAACAAAACCTTTTGCACACCAGGACACAGAGACCACACAGAGACTGAGTCAGACCTGTGTTTGAGTCTCCTGTTGGAGGTACAGGTCAGCAGTGGCCTGCCACAGGGGCAGGGGCTCTGGGCGAATCTATCTGGCCACACAGCCTGTGCCATAAGCCCTCTTGGAGGTTGCCATTAACCCCACCATAGAGCTGCCGAGCAGATGACCCACAAACTGCAGAACAATTATACTAAAGAAATTCTTGCACTATTAAGAAAGTTCTAGGACCCATAACAAATTTCCCAACCTGGGAATCTGGCAAAAAGACTGTGAACTCCCAGAGAATTTGACTTTGGAGGCCAATGGGATTTGATTACAGAACTTATATAGGACTGGGGAAACAGACTCTTGAAGGGCACAAATGAAAACTTGTGAACACCAGGACCCAGGAGAAAGGAGCAGTGACCCCACAAGAGACTGACCCAAACTTGCCCGTGAATGTCCAGGAGTCTCCAGTGAAGCCGTGGGTCAGTGGTGGCCTGCTGCTGGGTCAGGAGCACTGAGGGTGGCAGTGCATGCAGGGGACCTTTTGAAAGAGGTCACCATTATTTTCATTACCTCCACTATAGTTTGCTCTTGGGTCGAACAACAGGGAGGGAATAGGCTCCACCCATCAACAGAAAATTGGACTAAAGATTTGCTGAGCATGGCCCTGCCCATCAAAACAAGACCCAGTTTCCCCCACAGTCAGTCTCTCCCATCAGGAAGCTTCCATAAGCCTCTTATCCATCAGAGGGCAGACAGACTGAAAACCACAGTCACAGAAAACTAACCAATCTGATCATATGGACCACAGGCTTGTCTAACTCAATGAAACTATAAGCCATGCTGTGTAAGGCCACCCAAGACAGATGGGTCATGGTGGAGAGTTCTGAAAAAACATGGAGAAGGGAGTGGCAAACCACTTCAGTATTCTTGCCTTGAGAACTCCATGAACAGTAAGAAAAGGCAAAAGATATGAGACTGAAAGAGGAACTCCCCCAGCCAGTAGGTGCCCAATATGCTACTGGAGAAAAGTGGAGAAATAACTCCAGAAAGAATGAAGAGGTGGAGCCAAAGTGAGAACAATGCCCAGTTGTGGATGTGACGGGTGATGGAAGTAAAGTGTGATGTTGTAAATAGCAAAACTGTATAGGAACCCAGAATGTTAGGTCCATGAATCAAGGTAAACTAGAAGTGGTCAAACAAGAGACGGCAAGAGTGAACATCAACATTTTAGGAATCAGTGAACTAAAATGGACTGGAATGGGTGAATTTAATTCAGATAACCATTATATCTACTACTCTGGGCAAGCATCCCTTAAAAGAAATGGAGTAGCCCTCATAGTCAAAAAAGAGTCTGAAATGCAATCTTGGTGCAATCTCAGAAATGACAGAATGATCTCTGTTCATTTCCAAGGCAAACCATTCAATATCACAGTAATCCAAGTCTATGCCCCAACCAGTAACGCTGAAGAAGCTGAACAGTTCTATGAAGACCTACAAGACCTTCTAGAACTAACAAACCCCCCTCCACCCACCCAAAGATGTCCTTTTCATTATAGGGGGCTGGAATGCATAAGTAGGAAGTCAAGAGATACAGTAACAGGCAAATTTGGCTTGGAGCACAAATGAAGCAGAGTTTTGCCTAGGGAAACGCACTGGTCATAGCAAATACCCTCTTCCAACAACACAAAAGAAGACTCTACACATGGACATCACCAGATGGTCAATACTGAAATCAGATTTATATTCTTTGCAGCCAAAGATGGAGAAGCGGTAACTGCAGTCATGAAATTAAAAGAATGCTTGCTACTTGGAAGGAAAGCTGACAAACCTAAACAGCATATTAAAAAGCAGAGACATTACTTTGTCAACAAAGGTCCGTCTAGTCAAGGCTATGGCTTTTCCAGTGGTCATGTATGGATGTGAGAGTTGGACCATAAAGGAAGCTGAGCACTGAAGAATCAATGCTGGTGTTGAAGAAGACTCTTGAGAGTCCCTTGGACTGCAAGGAGATCAAACCAGCCAGTCCTAAAGGAAATCAGTCCTGAATATTCATTGGAAGGAGTGATGCTGAAGCTGAAGCCCCAATACTTAGACCACCTGACCCAAAGAACTGACTCACTGGAAAACACCCTGATGCTGGGAAAGACTGAAGGCAGGAGGAGAAGGGGATGACAGGGTATGAGATGGTTGGATGGCATCACCAACTCTATGGACATGAGTTTGAGCAAGCTCCGGGAGTTGGTGATGGACAGGGAAGACTGGCGTGCTGCAGTCCATGGGGTTGCAAAGAGTAGAACACGACTGAGCGACTAAACTGAACTGATTTCTTTGCATTGATCACTGAGGAAGGTTTTCTTATCATCTTCTTGCTATTCCCTGGAACTCTGTATTCAGAAGGGTATATCTTTCCTTTTCTCCTTTGCCTTTCACTTCTCTTTTTCTCAGCTATTTGTAAGGCCTCCTCAGTTCAGTTCAGTTCAGTCGCTCAGTCGTGTCCAACTCTCCGCGACCCATGAATCGCAGCACGCCAGGCCTCCCTGTCCATCACCATCTCCCGGAGTTCACTCAGACTCATGTCCATCGAGTCCGTGATGCCATCCAGCCATCTCATCCTTGGTCGTCCCCTTCTCCTCCTGCCCCCAATCCCTCTCAGCATCAGAGTCTTTTCCAATGAGTCAACTCTTCGCATGAGGTGGCCAAAGTACTGGAGTTTCAGCTGAAGCATCAGTCCTTCCAAAGAAATCCCAGGGCTGATCTCCTTCAGAATGGACCGGTTGGATCTCCTTGCAGTCCTAGGGACTCTCAAGAGTCTTCTCCAACACCACAGTTCAAAAGCATCAATTCTTTGGCGCTCAGCCTTCTTCACAGTCCAACTCTCACATCCATACATGACCACAGGAAAAACCATAGCCTTGACTAGATGGACCTTAGTCAGCAAAGTAATGTCTCTGCTTTTGAATATACTATCTAGGTTGGTCATAACTTTTCTTCCAAGGAGTAAACACCTTTTAATTTCATGGCTGTAGTCACCATCTGCAGTGATTTTGTAGCCCAAAAAAATAAAGTCTGACACTGTTTCCCCATCTATTTCCCATGAAGCAATGGGACCAGATGCCATGATCTTCGTTTTCTGAATGTTGAGCTTTAAGCCAACTGTTTCATTCTCCTCTTTCACTTTCATCAAGAGGCCTTTTAGCTCCTCTTCACTTTCTGCCATATGTCATCTGCATATCTGAGGTTATTGATATTTCTCCCGGCAATCTTAATTCCAGCTTGTGTCTCTTCCAGTCCAGTGTTTCTCATGATGTACTCTGCATAGAAGTTAAATAAGCAGAGTGACGTACACCTTTTTCCTATTTGGAACCACTCTGTTGTTCCATGTCCAATTCTAACTGTTGCTTCCTGACCTGCATACAGATTTCTCAAGATGCAGGTTGTTGGGTGCCAGAGTGAGGAACTCCGCCCATGGCAAAGGTCATGAGGAAAAGGAAGCTTGGCATACGCAAAGGTGTGATCAAGCCTCAGGAGATCCCCTGTTCCCTAGCATCTACCCCAAAACCAGAGTACTTTACGGGGAGCTCTCCCCATATCCATTTCTCTTGGAAAAGGAGTTAACTTGCAGCTCCAGTTAATAAAAATTCCTCGGCGTGACAAGAGTGTTTCAACTTACAAACTCTGAAGGTTCTCCAGCCTGCCTGATCAGGTTGTCCAGCCGCATGTGATTGTTTACAGCCTCCCAGCTGTGAGAGGCATGAGATGCTTTAAACCTTTCTAAATACAGACTCTTTTGAGAAACTAGAAGATTATTAGTATAGTATTAGTGGGTTGATTAGAAATTATATTGCTGAAGGGTTTTTCATTTGTCATGCCAACAATTACTGCTAATTCCCTGCCTTGGGTGTGACAAGGGTGGCTCAGGTCAAACCTCTCTGCTGACACACTAGCTTGTGTGACAACCTCTCAACCATAAACAGCACAGAGTTTGGAGTATTAGCATAGGGCTTTTCTCATTTGATTGCTGCCAGGCCTTCATATCCTTAGGCACATGAAAATATACTAATCAATGTATTTGGAATATAGAAAAGGAAATATAGTAGTTTTTGATGTTAGCAATATTAGACTTTTGAGTTAATGAATTTTCTCTTTTGTTATAGACTATTGTACTTTGTTATAAATCACTGTGTCCTTGCTATGCAAAAATGTAAACTTATCACTATCCTAAGACTAAATAGATTACGAAGGGAACACTGGTGAAAGATTTTCATTTGTTGGACTGATGTTTACTGCTAAATCTCCATATTCTCTGTCCTTATAATAAATATAAGTAGCATATAGGAGAAATAAGTATAAACCTTTAAGCATATAGGAGAAATAAGTATTAACCTTTAAGATTAATCATGTTAAACCTTAGGTTAAGTAAATTTCTTTCTTGATTGTAACTCACTACACCCTCACCCTATAGGAATGCAACTTTATTTGGAGGGTGGTGCCTGAAAAAATCACTCCTGGAAAAATAAGCTTTCTGGTTAACTGACCAGTATCAGAAACGGCCATAAAATGTCAGCGGACCTCATGGTCAGAAGATGCTATAAAAACTCATAAGACCTTTGTATAATTTTATATGAAACATCTGATTGTGACAAGGGTCAGGTCTGCTGACCCCCGCGTGACTCTGTATTCATCCCTATGTGTAACAAAAGGTATATAAACAAACCTGAAAAATAAAGAAATTGGATCAGTTCCGGAAAGACTGATTCCCTCATGTCGTTCCTTTCTGCGCCCCAATTTTCTGGCTGAATTCCCATCTGCAGCGTGGGTGCCCTCCATGCAGATGGTGCAAATTCCTTGTCCGGAATTTTATTGGTACCCCACGTAAACCAAGTTATTCAGCCCCTTTCTCTCTCTCCTACTATTTTCTGGTCGAATTCCCATCTGGTGCATAGCACCCACCAAGCCTACTAATTCTGCCTGGGCTTCTAAGATCGGACTGGGGGGTGGGGGGGGCCTCAGTGGCTCCTCTCCTTCGGGAGAACGGGAAGATGCCTGCGGCCTACGCAAGTGGTGATTGGTACCCTGTGTTAACCAAGTTATTCAGCCTCTTTTTCTCTGCTAAATTCCTAATCCCTCTCTATCTGTAATTAAATAAGTTTTTCTAGGACGTCTACTCCATCCCCACCTTAGAAGTACCCTGGATCCACCGGGGCTGGACCCCGGCAGCAGGTCAGGTGGTCTGGTATTCCCATCTCTTTAAGAATTTTCCACAGTTTCTTGTGATCCACACAGTCAAAGGCTTTGGCATAAATAAAGCAGAAATAGATGTTTTTCTGGAACTCTCCTGCTTTGTCCATGATCCAGCAGATGTTGGCAATTTGATCTCTGGTTCCTCTGCCTTTTCTAAAACCAGCATGAACATCAGGGAGTTCACGGTTCACATATTGCTGAAGCCTGGCTTGGAGAATTTTGAGCATTACTTTACTAGCATGTGAGATGAGTGCAACTGTGTGGTAGTTTGGGCATTCTTTGGCATTGTCTTTCTTTGGGATTGGAATGAAAATTGACCTTATCCAGTCTGTGGCCACTGCTGAGTTTTCCACATTTGGTGGCATATTGAGTGCAGCACTTTCACACCATCATCTTTCAGGATTTGAAACAGCTCCACTGGAATTCCATCACCTCCACTAGCTTTATTCGTAGTGATGCTTTCTAAGGCCCACTTGACTTCACATTCCAGGATGTCTGGCTCTAGATGAGTGATCACATCATCATGATTATCTGGGTCGTGAAGATCTTTTTTGTACAGTTCTTTCATGTATTCTTGCCACCTCTTCTTAATATCTTCTGCTTCTGTTAGGTCCAGACCATTTCTGTCCTTTATCGAGCCCATCTGTGCATGAAATGTTCCCTTGGTATCTCTAATTTTCTTGAAGAGATCTCTAGTCTTTCCCATTCTGTTGTTTTCCTCTATTTCTTTGCATTGATCGCTGAAGAAGTCTTTCTTATCTCTTCTTGCTATTCTTTGGAACTCTGCATTCAGATGCTTATATCTTTCCTTTTCTCCTTTGCTTTTCACCTCTCTTCTTTTCACAGCTATTTGTAAGGCCTCCTCAGACAACCATTTTGCCTTTTGCATTTTTTTTTCCCTTGGGGATGGTTTTGATCACCGCCTCCTATACAATGTTAGGAATCTCCGTCCATAGTTCTTCAGACACTCTATCAGATCTAATCCCTTGAATCTATTTGTCACTTCCACTGTGTAATCATAAGGGATTTGATTTAGGTCATACCTGAATGGTCCAGTAGTTTTCCCTACTTTCTTCAACTTAAGGCTGAATTTTGCAATAAGGAGTTAATGATCTGAGCCAGGGTATGAGTTCCAATTGTCCCACTTCTTTGTCAACACTTCTTAGTCTTTTGAATTTAAGCCAGTGGAATGGGTGTCAGTGACACTTCATTGTGGTTTTGGCTTGCATTTTCCTGATGGTTAATGATTTAAACACTTTATTAGTCACTTATTGGCCACTGGTTATCCTCTTATGATGATCCCATCTAGTCTTTTGTTAACTTTTACATCAGTTTGTCTTTTTTAAATTGCTCTATAGTTCTTTATATAATCTAGATGAGTCTTTTGTTGGATGTAGCTATTGTAAATACCTTCTCCCAGTCTGTGACTTGCCTTTTACTCTAATTAAGAGTTTTGTTTGTTTTTCATGAACAGTAGTTCTTAGTTTCAATGAAATCCAATGTCTTTTAATTGGTTTTTTCAGTCCTTCCCCAGAGGAGAAAATAGGATATTTTTCTATAGTGTTTTTCCTAAAAGTTTTATTGTTTTGCCTTTTACATTTAATTTTATGATCCATTTCAAAATTTTTTTTTATGCTTCAAATAGATTTTCTGCATCATCTACATTCAAGGCCACGATGCATGTATTTTCCATGTAGGATCTTTTGCTAAGAAGACCACTCACAACTGTAAGAAGGAACTTACAGTTACCTGGGGGATGGGATAGTTAGGAAGTTTGGGGTGGATATGTACACACTGCTGTATTTAAAATGAATAACCAATAA
Organism: Nanger dama; assembly: GCA_917880005.1. Classification (NCBI taxonomy): domain Eukaryota; kingdom Metazoa; phylum Chordata; class Mammalia; order Artiodactyla; family Bovidae; genus Nanger; species Nanger dama. The sequence goes on from CAKJTW010000075.1 coordinate 6,428,305, forward strand.
AGACTTACTGTACGGCATAGGGAACTCTGCTGAATATTACGTGGCCACCCGGCTGGGAGGGGAATTTGGGAAAGAATGGATGCATGTATATGTGTGGCTGAGTCCCTTAGCTGTGTACCTGAAACTATCACAACATTGTTCATCAGCTATAATCCAATATGAAACAAACAGCTTAAAAAAGAAGACCGTCCTTTCCTCACTGAGCAGCAATGGTGCCTTTGTTGTAAATCAGGTGACTGTATACATGTGAGTCTATTTCTGGACTCTGTTTCTTTTCCACTTTATCCTGTGAGCAGAAACCAGGACTGAATTTGTGAGGCCAGAGACAGGCATTTCCCAAGATGCTATTTTTAGGAGAAGACATGAATGCTTTTGCTTTGGTAGAATTCTTTGGATTCTTTTCCCCAACTTGCTTTCCATCTCTTTATAAGGACAAAGGAGTGAGCTCCAAGCCAGGCACTGGCAGGAATTTTTATTATGAATTTTATTATGTCTACTTTTTCTAACAGAAATATATATATATATATATAATAAAGTTTAATATGTCCCTTAACTCAATATCCAGAAAGCAAAGTGAAATTACATAAATGCCTGTGGAACTTGTATTTTGCATTATTCATAATTTATTTTCTATATTCCTGATAGTGGTGGATCAGACGGTAAAGAATCTGCCTGCAATGCAGGAGACCTGGGTTCCATCCCTGGGTTGGGAAGATCCCCTGGAGAAAGAAATGGCAACCCACTCCAGTATTCTAGCCTAAAGAATCCCATGGACAGAGGGGCCTGGTGGGCTACAGTCCATGGGGTTGCAGAGTCAGACATGACACACTAACCCTTTCACTAGGAATGCTTTAAAAATGTCTTGAAACCTCAGAGAGAAAACAGCTAGTGCTATAACCTGGGATTTAAACCTTTCCTGTTTTTTTAATGAGTAAAAATATCACTACATCAGATTATCTTTAATCTTGGCATTTAATATAGTGTTATAGACAGTCATGCTATCTCTGTTTGCAAATTATCTTTCAATTAGAAAAGCACACTTTAAGCTCTTGCTTGTGAATGGCAACAATAGCTACAATAAATATTTGTATGTATTTTGGTTGTAACATATATATTTTGTGAAATATCTGTAAGAAATAAAATTTTATACTCTTTGTAAAATGACAACTTAAAAAAAAATCGCATGATGTAAGAATTGCTCACAATTTCTCTGATGCACTCAGTGGAACTAGTTTATCAAGTTCAATTTTCTACAAGTTCTGGGTCACTTACACTTCATATCTTGTGAAAACGTTGTAAGTCCATCTCAGAATGTGCCAAGTTCCAGAGTAGGTTCAGCAGCATGTGCAGCTTTAATGGTGAAATAATGGATTTCTTTTTTCCTCCTCTCACCGCATTTGAGACTCCCTGTAGCAGGACACTTCTTCCTGTTACAAGAGGCTCACTAAGCAGAAAACTGACAATCCCTACACTTGCACACGGTCTGCCTGCACTGTCTCTTATACATATCAAAACCCAGAATTCAAAACATGGCTTTTACTGAATGTCTCTCTCTTTCACAGGGTAGTCAAAAAGTTGAACCGTTGTAAATCAAGGACCATCTGTATACTCTGCCACTACAAATCAGCATGGGTTTTGCTTTATACCAGAACCACATCTGCTCTCTGCCTTTATTTATGAACATAGAAGAACTGTGACTATGGATTTTTTTTTTTTTTTTTTTTGCCATGCCTCCAGGCTTTTAAGATTTTAGTTCCCCAGCCAAGGATTGAACCCTCACCCTTGGCGATGAAAGCGTGGAGTCCTAACCACTGGACCACCAGGGACTCCCCTTAGGAAAAAGCTTCATGAGGTTATTTAGAAGACAGAGCAACACGGACACACCTGTATTAAACAGAAGGAAAGTAATAGTTCAAGTAATAAGAAGGCGGCATTTATGCTTGACAGTCGAGAAACTTTTTCGACACTTGTTATATCCACAAGTCTCTGCTCATTGTGTGTGTGCTCACTAGTGTGCGACTCTGCGACCCCATGGACTATAGCCTACCAGGCTTCTCTCATCATGGGATTTCCCAGGCAAGAATACTGGAATGAGTTGCCATTTCCTTCTCCAGGGGATCTTCCTGACCCAGGGGATTGAACATGCGTCTCTTGCATTTCCTGCTTAGCAAGCAGATTCTTTACTATTGCACCACATGGGAAGCCCCACTCTATTCACTAGGAATTATCATTTCATTTATGTTGTGAAGTCTCAGCTACCTCAGCTAATACTTTGATTACTGATGACAGTAAACAGCCTCTTAGTTTTTCAAGAAATCGAAACTTTGTAGTTTGAAAGCCTTCTGCTTGTTACAAGGAGTGTGCAGTGTCTTGTGTTATAATGGGTCAATGTTGAAATACTTTATGGAATATCAGGTACTACAGTTAGAAGGTGACCTCTAATGTTCTTACTTATTACATAATGATACTTATTTATAAGGTATCTCAAAATATTTTTAAATTATGCACAATTGCTTTTAGTTCTAATTGGTAACAAGAAGAGCGAACTGTCTGGTAAGATTTTGAGTGTAAATGGCCACTGTCACAGAAGACAATGGCTCATTGCTCTTCCATGCTCCCATGTATTCCTCAGTGCTACAAGCTAAATCTGAGGGATACTCATGAAAATATTTAAAAAAAAAAAAAAAGGATCTAATTAAGTGTACGGTGGCATGAAAATAAAGGGGAAAGTATGCACTTTCGCTGACCATGAGTTGTCGTCTCTAAGTTGTATCTTTCTCTTTGCAACTACATGGGCTGCAGCATGACAGGCTTCCCTGTCCTTCACCATCTCCCAGAATTTGCTCAAACTCATGTCCATTGAGTCGGTAATTCCATCCAATCATCTCATCCTCTTCACCCTCTTCACCTCCTGCCTTCAATTTTTCCCAGCATCAGGGTCTTTCCAATGAGTCGGGTGGTCGCATTAAGTGGCCAAAGTATCAGAGCTTCAGCTTCAGATGAGTCCTTCCAGTGAATATTCAGGGTTGATTTCCTTTAGGATTGACTGGTTTAGATAGACCGGGTATAACTTGTCTTAAAAGTGGTACCTATTAATACATAGGCGGTGGCATCTCCATACTTCCCGAACAGTGAGGAAGAAGAGAAGCCTGGAGCTTACAATTTTGACTGAAATTGCCGAAAACTCAGGCATCATATAAGCTTGTGAGATTAGGCTTTCCAATTCCCTGAGTTCACTTTAAGAACTCATTCTTTAGGAAACCAAACTCATGGAAGATGTCTGGGCTGGTTAAGGAGACACCTACTGGCCAAACAGAATTCCAAAGAGATTACAAATGACAGCCAAATTAATTATTCACTGTGGCCAGTGCAGGAGTTAGTTGGGGGCATTTCTAAACTAGCCTGAGAAAAAAGCATTACAATATGGGTTTGGAACCAGACCATCAGAGAAGCACCTGTACTATTAGGGTCTATAACACTGCAGAGACCCCTCTGAAGCAACACAACATTTGTCAAAGTGAAGTCGCTCAGTCTGACTCTTCGTGACCCCATGGACTGTAGCCCACCCAGCTCTTCCATCCATGGAATTTTCTAGGCAAGAGTACTGGAGTGGGTTGCTATTTCCTTCTCCAGGGGATCTTCCCAACCCAGGGATCGAACCCAGCTCTCCCGCATTGCAGGTAGATGCTTTACCAGAGTTCCCCAAAGTGCTGACACTTTCTAAATTGCCTTAAACCCTGGTAATGGTGAGGTGGAGGATTCCTGCCTCTAGTAGGTCTTAATGCTTGGCTCTGAAGGGAAAAGGTTGTTATTGTTTAGTCACTAAGTTGTGTCCAACTCCTACAGAACCCCATGGATTGTAGCCCATCAGGCTCCTCTATCCATGGGATTTCCCAGGCAAGAGTACTAGAGTGGGTTGCCCATTTCCTCCTCCAGCAAATCTTCCCATCTGTTAAAGTGGGTTGATGGCCCAGCATTTTCAGCATGCATGCACACACACATACACACCTTTCACTAAAAGGACGTTAGAGAGGGCTGATTGCGTATTTTGTCATATGGAGGTTTGTTTCCGCCAACACTGGAAATGATGCTGCTATGAAGCCTCACCTATTTTAAGGTGAGACGCAAACAAACAGGTGGGGCTCAACCTCCCTGGCGTCAGAAGCACCTAAAAAGTCTGTAAACCACATAGCTTCCAGCTGATAGTGTGTCTCACCAGCGATACGCCAGGAACCATTTGAATTTCCATTTTACCCATGAACACTGTAAACTGTGCAAAGTGGTCTCACAAATTGGCCAAAGATGGCTGATTTATATTCTAAGAGGATGGCTAACATAAAAGTTGTCAATTAATGGACATTAGTAACAGTTTAAACTGCTTCCCAGATATTACTAGTGTTAAAGTAAAAGGGTACATTTATAAAAATCAGATTTTAAAATCACATGCTTTTAAAAAAATCAATGATATTTACACCTAAATATTAATGGCCAATAGCTAGTTCAGTCCTAACTTCAAAAATACATGTGATGCTTTAAAGATTGTATGTATATAAAAATATATATGTATCTCCAAGTCACTGAGCCAACTTGAAGCACAGGAGTAGCTCACACACACACACACACACACACACACACACACACTTTCCAATGGCTCAGCAGGTAACGAATCTGCTTGCAACTTGAAGCACAGGAGTAGCTACACACACATACACACAGATACACTTTGGGCTTCCCAATGGTTCAGCAGGTACGAATCTGCTTGCAATGCTGGAAACACAGGAGACTTGTGATCCCTGGGTCAGAAAAACCTCCTGGAAAAGGAAATGGCAATCCATCCCAGTATTCTTGCCTGGAAAATCCCACGGACAGAGCAACCTACTAGGCTACAATCCAAAGGGTCAGAAAGAGTCGGACATGACTGAGTGACTAAGCACTATGTATTTATTATTAATGCATGTGGATAAACTTATTTTTGTAGTATATATATAAGTATATATGTATTATTTTGTATATTACAAAATTTTATATACTATTGTAAAGTATATATACTTTGAATTTATACTTATAGTTACATATATATGCACTTGTTTTATACTTAAGTATACATATTTACTTATATATTTATACTTGTTTTTAAAGCATACATGTGGTGCTTTAAAGACTGTATATAAAAATATAAATTTTTATATATGTCATTGGCCCAACTTGAAGCACAGGAGTAGCTGTGCATGCACACACACACAGACATATATATATATTTATATATGTATACATATATATCATATATAAACATACATGGATATTATATATATCTATGCAGCTACTCCTGTGTCAACTGGCTCCGTGACTCAGGATGACCAAAAGATGGTAGAGTGATGTGAAGACTTCTAAGCCTCTGACTCTGCTGCCTGCCCCCTGCCACTTCCAGGGATTCTGTGGCCATTGCTCAGAAGCAAGGGTACTATGACAGAACATATAAGGAACCAAAGCACCTGGATGACCTGAGCAATGTCATGGAGCTCCAAACCCAAGGTTAGTTGCCAGATGAGCACAACCATGCAAACCAATGTTATCATAAGCCACTCTTCTGGGTGAGCGGTTACCAAATACTTGACACAGCAACCAGCAGCCAGAGTGAGGGGCAGAGCACTTGGCACTGCTGCCTGACGAGGCTGGGGGAACAGGGAAGTGCCTGAGAAGGCTGGAAAAGAAAAACTGCTACTGGAACAGAAGATGGAAAGATGGTGACTGACGTCTTTTAGCAACAAGGTAACTGGCAAAATTAACAAACATGTTTTTGGCTAGGAAAGCTTTCCAAGAAACGTTGCAAGTGTCCACTGGTTTCCTTCAGTTGTGCCCGGGAAGAGATGAAATAGAGAAGTAGTTCCTTTGCAGGAACAGTTCAACAGAGATACAGGCAGCTCAGGCTCTGTAAGGGGTGGTGGTGGGTTCCACTTTCTCCAGAGCCCCGAAGTCTCAAAGTGAGAACTGGTTTCAGAGCCATTCTAGCTGTGCATCAAAGGAGATTTTCAAGAAACTGACAAGATGACCTGCCAAATGGGAGAAAATATTTATAAATCTAAATGTAGAATCCAGTATATATGAAGAACTCTTACAATAATAAAAGAAAACAAGCAAAAAAATGGACAAAGTGCTTGAACTGGTATTTCTTCAACAAAAACACAGAAATTCCCCACAAGCACATAAAACATCCACTTAGAATGGCTATTTAAAAAGAAGTCATGATAACGTAAATGCTAACCAACTAAAAAGTAACGCACTACACAGGAACGAGAGTAGAAAAGGTTCTTGTAAAATAACTAAACTTCCTTTCATATGAGAAAGTAAACTGACATTATAAAAATGCTTTATCCAGAAATACCAATTTAGTCACATAGCTTAGCACATAAAGTGGCCAAACAAGTAAAATTACCTCTACTTGGCAAAGTTGGGAAACATGACATGGGTTTAAGAGCTTCTCTAATGTCTCAGACAGTAAAGAATCAATCTGGAATGCAGGAGATCCAGGTTCAATCCCTAGGTCAGGAGGGTCTCCTGGAGAAGGGAATGGCAACCCACTCCAGTATTCGTGCCTGAGAAATCCCATGGACCGAGGACTCGCCTGGCAGGCTACAGTCCATGGTGTCATACAGAGTCAGACATGAGTGAGTGACTTTCACTTTTTCACTTTAAGGGGCATATTAATGTTTTTTTGAAAGCAGGTGCATGTTTTACACCATGATGATTAATAAAAATAAAATTTGTGTAATTTTTGCTCATTCTGGTCTTAGTATATCCAGATAACCTTTGCAAAAAAAAAAAAAAAAACAACCAACTATACACATAATTCTTATGTGCTTGAAATATACTGGCATCTAAATGTGACTCAAAACTTTCATTCTTACAATAAAGCTACATTCCTATTCGAGTTTGAATAGTGAATTTGCAGGTTCTGATTAGACAAAGAAGAAATCCTTATAATAGCTAAAGTTTATTTAGTACTTAGTCTGTTTATCTGAAATTGTTCAAAGCCCTTTACATTTTATCATTTTCACCACTTAATTTTCTAAAATAACCCTCTGAAGCAGGGGTTCAGAGTTTATGCAGCTTGCCCAGATAAAGTCGGACCTGGGAAAGAAGTTTGGGCACTCTGATGCCATGGCTGCCCTCATCCACCCAATGTTAAGAACCCAACCAGGCTTCAGTTCTCTTCTTTGTAACTAAGAAAACCATACTTTCTTTTTGTTTGCTTTATGAAGGCATAGATAACCACTGATAGCATGGATATAGAATAGGATGTAAGAAAAATAAGCAACAAAAGTCGACATTAAAGAGCACCACTCAGGAGAGATCAGGTTCAGCCTGCATTCCACAGCATGACTCTGAAATTTGAAGTCAAAAAAGCCCACTGGGCAGACTCACTCAGGCCCAAGAACACCTGCTCAGCAGACCCACCCTTACACAGAGCTCTTTGCTGGTGATGCTGTCTGCATGAGGATGCAATGGAAGGACTGAAGAGAAACGTGAAATCATTTGTCCATTTATTCATTAATATGTTGTCAAATTCAGTTTTCTATACACTATGGTGTTTATTCCATTTTCTGTACTATTAGATATACATATTTAAAAAATATTTAACTTATTTTTATGAAGAAATTAAATACTTTCTGAAAAAAAAGAGCCATTTTATTATTGTTCTCTAGCAACAAACCTAAAACAAGTCTCAATGCACTCAGGCAGCTCACTTAAATGCCTCTGTTCGCGGCATTTATCTGAAGACCGGGTTTACACAGTTCTACTCTACAGAAGGCTGTTTGACCCTGTTACATAGCATACAGTTAAAGAACATTTTTGCAATAAACATGTTTCTCTTTGATATGATACAGAACAAGTTTTTCACACTTCCCAGCAGTCACTCAAATATATTAAAAATGTTTCCGTCTTTAAAAGGCACACACATTAACAGGTTCAAATCTTTATTGTTTTAAAATTCTACATGTCTTTTACAATACAACATTTTGTTATTTAAATGACCTCTAAATGGTTAATGTACAATGAATATGCTTTTTCTGAAACTGAACCATGAATTACGACCTTGTCGATATGATTCTTCTAAACAGAGTACGAAAGTGTTGGGAGGGGCTGTGTGCCACTTGGAGACCACCCCCACCAAACACCTCCTTGGAGAACCCAGGCGACCATCTGCTCATAGTGCTTCTCAAGACTGTGGATATGCCTGACCTTAAAGTCAGTCAATTGAATTAGAGTTCCTTTTGTTTTGAAACATCAAAGGGCATTTAAAAAAATAAATGAAACAATTTGCTTTAGTAATCTACAGAGGCAAACAAAATCATGATTATCTGCATGCAGGAACACTCCTCTTTAAATAGTTTTGAAGAATGTATACATTTTATAAAGAATGTGTTAAAGAGTGCAAGTCTTCTGATATTGGCTTCACAAAAGACAAATGCTGGTACAGTAACTAACACAGACTATCTAAGTTCAAGCTAATGTATATGTAACAGGCAATTAGCATGGCTAATCGTAGGCCACAATGCACAGGGTATGCCCTTTGAGAAAATGAACTAGTTTGGTCCCCATTTCTAGAGTTACTTGGGTAGAAAAAAACCATTTTAATTCAGCTCAGAGTTTTGATGAATTTATTGTTCCTAAAGTGTAACCAGGTAAAAAGTAAATGATATACACCAATGAAGTGCATTGTCCTGTTGACTTTTATATAAAAAGATGGCCTGCTGTTTTTGGAGTGATGAAAGAGCACTGTTGGACAAACCAGGAAAACGTCACAGAAGGTCTCAATTTCTTCCACAAATTATACTTTCTTATTCCATGACACAGCTTTCACTCTGTAAAACTTTGTCCCCAAAGGAACTTTAAATCTGTTTTGTGCCTAAGACAGAAAGAAAAGGGTGATTAAACCAAAGTGCCCAAGTTCCGTGCCATCACACTACGCAAAAGGGGATTACTGGGGGGGGAGGTTGTTATCATAGGACACCCGCCTCCTCCCCATATGAGTGGAGACTCAGACACTAATACTGAGGCAAGAGTCAGTGATCACTGATAAAGATACGGTGCCAAGTGAGCCGTATGTTATTACTATGAGCATCAAAGAAAAGTCCAGCACCACCCGGCTCGAGTCCTGCTAGTGCACGGGGCACACAGGAGGGTCAGGAAGCTGCTCACTGGAGGTCACTGAGCCCACAGCACCGACACTGCCAACATCACAGTCAGGTGCATCCTGAGCCAGCAGACTTGTCTCTCCTCAGTGTGGAGGCACTGAGAGTCAAGACGCATCAGCCCTGCCAGCAGACGGATTCATCACCAGCTCCTTTACTGCACAAGAAGCACCAGCAACTCAACACAGAACAGTAATTTTCTGTAGTTTTTCTGGACAGGTTGACAGTTTGTTGGTAATCTAGCTCTATTTTCAGAAGGCAAGTAACACAAATATTCATAAAACTGCTGGTGCAAACTCACATTCATGAAATTCAAGGCCTGACTCAAGTGAACTAAAAGGCCAGGACTAGCACTGCTCCTGACTTCTACATGACACAGCCAGAGAACCTTCTTTCAACTCTGGGGTCTGTATCCCACCGTGAAGCTTACCTTTTGGCCTGGCAGTACTCCTTTTCCATCACTTTTCCAAGGACCCACGGTCTTCGAGATGCACCTGAAGCTATGGAATCAAATCATTAATTTCTTTTTGAAAGTACTATTATCATTACTCATGAAAAGCAAACTGCCAGAATCAAAACAGACTAAGGACCTTCTCCCGAGTGAAATCACAGAAATGCAAAATGACTTATAAAACAAAACTGGATTCATTTTACTTTAAATGCAGATGGGTAAGTAAATCAGAAGCAAACTGAGTACAAATCAGGAACAAATAAACCCAGGTATTCTAAGCAGCTCAGCAGTGCCACCTACTGTAAGTGCAGACACATGACCTGCTCTGCTGCTGAAAAGCAGCGTAGAGCTGATTTTTCTAGGTTCAGAGCAAAGCACTGCATTTTTATTTTTGGCACCACAATGCAAACAGTCAGTGCAAAATAAATACCTAAGAATGAAAGAACATCTAAAGGGACTACTTTTGTGAAGGGAAGGAAAAAAAGTGGAAGGATACAGGATGAAAAAATTCATGTCACAAGCTGAAAGATACAAGCTCATTCTCTTAAAACTCATCAGAAGTTGTCATTAAAAAGTTGATTCCAAAAGTATTTGACCAATAATTTATCTGTTTAGAGTAAAACCTCTGAAATTCCCGAGAAGATAAAACTGATTTTATTCTATAAACATTACTTGGCAAGACGTAAATTAACAGATCTCCTGAATAAACCATCAGAAACACACACAGACGCCACCATGTGACACAAAGAACCCTGGACCACAGGACATGGCGAGTCTATTCTAAGGCCCAGTATAGCACTCCAGAGACAAGTCACAGTTTCTGAAAAGAATCATCTAACATAGCAGTCCCCAACCTTTTTTTGGCACCATGGACTGGTTTAGTGGAAGACAATTTTTCTACAGACAGGGATGCAGACGGTTTCGGGATGATTCAAGCACATTACATTTACTGTGCACTTTATTTCTATTATTACTGTATCAGCTCCACCTCAGATCATCAGGCATCAGATCTTGGAGTTTGGGGACCCCTGGTCTAACACTAAAGTCCAAGGAGTGACAAGTACCCCTGGTCAAGGGAATAATACCCTGGTCAAAAAACATCAAAAAAAAAAAAAGAAAAACTTAAGTTCATGGTTTTCAAGGTACAAAACTAGTAAATTAAACTGAAACTGTCTAGTCTCACTTTCTGTGGTTACACTCTACATAACCCACCAACAACAGCCACAGAGGCAGTGGCCAAGTTACAGAACTGACATTTGACCATTCCAAGCAGGAAGGGAAGTGAAGTGTAGTGAAAGTCGCTCAGTCGTGTCTGACTCTTTGTGACCCCATGAACTATACAGTCCATGGAATTCTCCAGGCCAAACAGGAACATCAAACCAAATGGATACAGTCTTTCTATTCAGGCAAAGTATTTCAGGGTGTCTATTATGTTCTTTTGAGTTCTTTTAAAGGCCAATGTACCAGAAAATTGTAATATACTAACTGCAACTTGGTATATTTTAACAAAGCTCATGGCTTTGAAAAAAAAAATGAAAGTACTGACAAGTTTAATAATGAAAAACAAGGCAGAAACACAGAATGATATGTTACACAGAAGAGACATTTTATAATTTAAAAGAATTTATTTTCACCAAAACAAGAAAAGTGCCCCTATAAACCAACGAGCACGTTATATTCAAGCTTACATAGGTATGAGCATTTTAACAGTACAATCCTGCTGTCGCCAGGGCATGAGATAACTGACTCGACTGCGCTAGCTGCACTCAGGCTGAACTGTCAACAGAACCCAGAAAAATAATCTGGATAATGCAGACCGAATAAAAATAGACAAAAAAGCAGATGGGAAAAAAAAAAAAAAAGGCAGATGGAAGCAGAGCTCTCTCTTCTTGCCTGTGTAACCGACACAGTTAGACAAGCACACACTGGGTTTGTCTCAGTGTGACACTTACCGCCCTCTCCCGGCCTGAGGTCCAGGGCGGGCAGGGACTCCGCGTGCAGGAAGTACAGGGTGGGGCTCACCGTGAAGAGCACGTAGTTGTCGTGGCGCTCGTCCAAGATGATGAGCACCAGGTCGCCCACCTGGAAACTGAGCAGAGGAGCAGCTTCAGTCGCCTGAGAAGCCACCATCTCCCCCTCCACGCTCTGCTCATGGACTCTGCAGGGCCCAACCAGTTCAGCTATCAATGCAACAGCAGATGTCTCAGCTACATGACTGCTCATGCAGCTGCCCATGCGAGTGCTGGACATACACATATGTTCAAAGGGTAACACCAGCAACTGTCAGAGACCAACATAATCTGCTGGTTAAGAAAACAGCCACACACATACACACACACACACACACACAGCTTGGGTGAGGAGGAAAAAAAAATACCCAAGTTCACCTAGTTACAGGAAGAAGGTACTCATCCAAACCTACTATCAACTGTCAGAGACCAACATAATCTGCTGGTTAAGAAAAACACACACACACACACACACACACACACACACACACACACACACACAGCTTGGGTGAGGAGGAAAAAAAAATACCCAAGTTCACCTAGTTACAGGAAGAAGGTACTCATCCAAACCTACTATTTTGCAACAATGCACACAAAGAGAGGGAGCAAATGCGTAGTCACGGTGAGGAGGGAAGCGCTAACTTGTCCAACAGTGCTGCTCCAGGCTCTGAGGAGAGTCCCCTCAGTCTAGAAGAAGAGGCAGTAAAGAGACCAGGTGTGATGGCCTGGGGTTTCAGATGGCATCTGTCTGTCTCCTCAGGGTCCTTCAGAATTGTCTTCGCAATACCAGTTCAAAGTTAATCTGGATCTCAGACAATAGTGGTCCTGAACCCAATCATTAACATCATTAGGGAAACTATACAAAGATAACAGTCTCTCCTTCATTAACTGTTTATCTCACAATTAACTGCCTGCCTAAAAGAATAGGACCAGACACGTTCTGGACAAGCATCAGAAGACAACACCTCAAAAGGGAAAGTGGGCTTCTTGGAGATGGTGTTTTTGTTTTAAGCTCATCTCTCTCATTTTTGAAAGATTTTAAGTTGATTTGACTTGACATACAGCTGGTGGGGAAAGACAGATACACCCAGCCCTTTCAAATCATTCAGTTTAATGTCAGTAACCCAGACATTTGGTTGATAGATCTATTACAGACAAAACAGAAAGTCTTGTTTATTTTAAGTCAGTGCACTATTGATGTGTAGCATATCAATGAAACAAAGTCTGAGAAATAAACAGAAGAAGAAACACTGCAACTTAAAAAATCAAGAGTCTCCAATCTAAAATGAAAAAGATGAAGGTGGTAAAAGGGATTTAAAAGAGGTGGCAGCAACTTAAGAGGCTTCCGGAACGCAATGTAAGTGACAGTTAAAGCTAGGACAGGAAGGACTTCCAATACAATCCCGATGTCCTCAAATCCCAATGCAGGAGACATAGGAGACCCAGGTTCGATCCCTGGGTGGGGATGATCCCCTGGAGAAGGAATCCAATATTCTTGTCTTGGGAAAGCCCATGGACAGAGGAGCCTGGTGGACTACAGTCCAAAGGGTCAAGAAGAGTTGGACACGACTGGGCACAACAACATCCCCAAACTAATACAGAAAAACCTTGCTTTTCAATTAAAAAAATATTAATTACGAATGAATGTATAACACTCTGCTAACTGAAACTGAGGTTGAAGGGCTACAGTCACTGAAACACATTTTCATGAACAATTCAGTACTATTCAATTTGGCAATTTTTCACAGAAAAAAAAATCATAAAAAACAAACACAATACTTACTCTCTAATGGCTATCTTCTCAGAATGCCTCGAGGATACAGAAGACATGCTCTGAGACATCTGGAACAGAACAGTTCGAAGCTTACATGAGTCAAGTGCTCTCTCCGAGCACTTTCTAGGCCTGACTGCAAACACCTCTTCCGCTATGATGTGCAGTCATGTCTGCGTCCCAGCTTTCAGGGCCCAAACTCCCATGCTTCATTAACATAATGTCTTTAACAGTTACTCTCAGTGTACAAATTTACCTACACTTCTACTTATGCTATTCTTAATCAAATCTGGCTGGATTAAAAACTGGATATGGAATTATTTTATCAATAAACAGGTACTTAACCCTAACAAATATCAGAGGAACGAGCTGATGATTTCAGTAATAGTTTACAGCCTACGATTCTGGGTGAGCAGCAGCCCAGGCTGCTGACTATCCACCCCTGCAAGCATCTAGGTGGGAGAGGGCAGGCCTAACTGGTCCCAGTCAGGCTTCAGCCCACTTCTCACACTGTGTTACTTGATACAGGGGACGTGGGTCCCAAAGTCTGGGGGCCAGAAAGGATGGCAGGGATACCTAACCCTCCCAAGCAGAGTGGCCCAACTCTAGTCACACAAACCAAGGACAGACAAATGATTTTCTGTCTTAAATACCGAACAGCACCTACAGTGTCCTATGCACTGCCTACTGCTCTGGGAGCGCAGTGGACACAGTGACGACGCCCTCCAAGCAGAGTGTCCTCCCCAGGGACTCAGCCCAGAGCACATGGGGGGCTGCTGTGGCAGCAACTTCTCCACGTCTTCCTGAAAGGATGTGCTTCACTTACACAAACAGCAAACAGCCTTAAAGCTGCTGTAGTCATAAGTTCAGGACTGATGGTTTGGCAGTTGTGGAAATAACGTGGAAGTTTTACTGCTAGAGTTAAGACAGGCACGTGCAAGAAACTGGATGCCTCCTTACAAGATACTTTACTTTAAAATAATTCCACTCTAATTAGTGCCTTAAGGTTTTCAACACAGGCCTCAAACTGCTCCTACTTCCTCATAAATCGTAATCATTAGAGTATGAAAAATGAAGCAACTGTTTTATTAAAGCACTAGGACTGACTTGTAAAACTGATTAGTCAACGAAACCTACCAGGCATGAATTAATCAAACCACACAACTTTCTGATCTTCATAATGAAATGTGACACAAACAGTTTAAATGTTAAGATCAACTGGGCAAGAAACCTTACCAGTCTCTGATTTAACCGCTTGTTCTCTTCTTCTTTCAACTGTAGTGTCTGCAGAGAAGAGAAAGAGACCATGGTTTCTGCTCATAAATACTCAAATCCAAACACAATGGACTAACGCTGATCTCTAGTATAAAAAGATCTTGGGGACATTCTTTTCTAGGTAATCTCTCCAACTGTTTTATTTACTGGCATAAAAGAAAATTGGAATAATTTTTAGGTATACTTCTGTAAGTCAGGTGTTCTCAAAGTTTAATCTGCATTAGAAGCCCTCGAGCACTTGCAAATACACACTAACTATCGAGATCTGTCCCCAGAGGCTGTGTTAAGAGGTGTGGCCCAGGAGGTGGGACCCAGTCACTACACACAGGCAAGCAGATGTGATGACCCTTCACTAACAAGAGCACAGGGCAGACCTGAGCAGCAAGAGCACATGTCTGCAGTTCAGACTCCGAATCCTCAGACAGTTATCTTGTGGAGAGCAAAAGAAACTTAAAAATCTTCAAAGCCTAAGCAATGAAAAGTTCTCTATGAACAAAGAAAGCCAAGTCTGCAACTAAGAAACCTCTATTGCCATTTTCTCTTCACCTCAATCAATCCCTATAAAAAAAAAAACCCAACTTTTCTTCATTATTCACATATTCTATTTTTGCCCCATTTTGGAAAATACTTAAAACTTCATTTTTGAAAATTAGTATGCAGAATTCACACTTAAACTTTGTTGCTGAATCCTGAACTGTTACCAGCCACTAGGATCAGAGATGACAGAGCTTCTCAAAAATAATCACAAAATAACCATTAAAAAGATTTAATATATAAACACAACAAAACCTGTTCTCGTGTAAGGTCGCTTCACTGCGATCCAGAGTGAAGGCCTTTACCCACTATGCTTCAACACCGACAAAACGCACTTACTCGTTCCAACAGCATTATCCGCTGTCTTTCTTCAGAGAGCATGTGGACGTTTTCTCTAAGAGAAAATGACTTACTTTAGCCATATTGACAAATAAAATTGTAACATGCTTAGAATGCATAATGAGGTGGTCTGAGACACGTGTATTGTGCAATGCTAATCCACACCCCCTCACCTCACATGACTACTCCTCCCTGTACCCACAACCCTGGGGGAACCACACTCTTCCTCTCCACTTCCACCTGTATGACTTTCATGTCAGATCTTACGTGTACGTGACCACTCCATCCACCTCGGCCTCAGCCCCATGAACACACCTGAGCCTCTGGTAACCCCTGCTCCCCGAGGCCAAGGGCTTGACCCTGGAACCCCTAGACACCAGTCCGGCAGCCCTTCCTGGCTGTCCGTGGACACTGCAGGGACACCACGGCACCCTGTGAGATACGCCCATGTGGGCTCCCGCAGATAACCAGTGACGCATCCACTGGCCCAGCTCTCGGGTCCGCAGGCGACGGTCACCAGGGCTGCCCAGCCCTCCCAGCCTCAGTGCTGGCTGGCCATTCCTGAACAGGAGGACGGAGCACTCACTGGACAGACATTGTGCTGGTCTCCATGGCTGAGTCTGGCCTCCCCTCACCAAGGGTGTCCAGGGCCTCCCGGGGGTTCAGGCGCACAGGCCCCGTACAACTCGGGGGCTGCGGTCACATCCGGGGAGGGCACGAAGGCACTGCCCCGCAGCCGGCTGACCTCCTCCTCCAGTCGCTTCTTCTCCTCCAGCAGACGCGCGGTCTTCAGACAGGGACTCGATCAAATCTGCAGCCGAGGTGGGACAGAGTTACCCACGGTGCGCGTTGGTCAGAGCCAAAGATGCCGCACTCCTGAGGCCCACTCACCTTTGTCCCGCTCCGCTGCTGCATTGTGCTCTTGAGCTTATCACTGAGATCGTTGATTATGTTTTCTTTCCTCATCTTCTCTCTTGTTAAAACAGTGTTAAAATTGGTCTGGAACAACAGAACGAGAACCACTCACATGATCTGCACGCATAGCACAGTGACAGACACAAAAAACATACTACATCTATTTCTGGTGGTATGTCTCAACATGGAAGAAAAGTATCATTTACAAGTTGACACTTACTTTTAAATAAAAATGCCAGCTCATCACATGGGTAAGAATTAACAGCACACAATTTAGAAGAAAATTTCACAGTGCAGAGAAAAGAAAACTCAAATGTTACCTATGTAGTAGTATAAACACTTCCATTTGTAATAATTAATGTGATGTGAAGACATTAAATGATTTAGACAAGATCAGGGAGGAAGCTAGGAAGTCAGAACAGCATTTACATTTCTTCACTTCTAAACTAGAACTGTTTTCTTTTTGAAGTACTCATGTGAAATAATGACCATTAAAGAGAACATGCTTTTAAATATGAAGAAGATATTAAGCAAATACCACCAGGATCAATGTAGGAAAAGTCACACTTAAGACAGCAAAAACCTCAGCTACACAGACACACTTGTTAACCTTCTGAGTCCAGGAATCCACACACCTGCTGCTCAGCAATCAAAGATGTTCGAACATTCTGCATCTCCTCATTCTTCCTTTTCTCCTGCTCTTCAAGTTGTTCTAGAAACTTAGCTTTTTCTTCCTGGAGCTTTTCTTGAAGTTCAGCAACTAGGTTTGAAGAATCTTCTCTGGCAGATTCCATGGCATGACTTTAAAAATTAAATACAGTATTACATTTCCCCCAGTATTACAGATATAATCACAAGTATACCAAGTATCATAATTAAATGACATCAGAAATGCTAAACATCTTCCTTTAACCTAATAGTAGTTAACTGGTGTTAAAAGATCTTTCGATTTCAACTCTCGCTTTTTATCCACCAGCAAAAGAGAAACAAGTGCCAGGGAAAGGCCTAATACAGACCACATACTCCCAGCAGTGGGGCTGAGTGGTTATATCCGATATTCAGGATAATCAGTTTCTACAGCAAAAGGCAACACTGTCAATGTAAAAATCAATATAGTTCAAGAGCTCAGCTTCAAATTCTAGTTTTACCTTTCCTGTAACTGCCAGACACAGGACTAAGAATTGAATAAAAATACACCTGCAGAACACATCTGTTGAAGAGCCTTCATTTTTTAAACAAGTTTTGGTTCATTTTGTTAGCTAATGTAGGTAACCCTAAATTAAAGTGAAACTTAAATGTGTTCACAGCAAACTGACATATGCCCGAATTCAGATTCACTTCTCTCAGAACTTGCTCACCTCCAAGGGATGCTGAGGGGCTGAGAGGCGAGGTTGGCGAGAAAGCACAAGCCCAGGCTGCTGGTTATTTTATCTGCTTTCAACCTCACAATCCTCTACATCAGAATGCTTGTCAAGAAGTAGATAATCTCATCCAAGGTGTTAAAATATCCCCGGCTCAGGAGAAAGACTGTTAACATTCCCACACTATCCTAGCAACCAAGTCAGTGGAGGGTTTTAAATGTACATTTATTTACTCAATTTAAAAGGACACTTCAATGTTTTTCAAAGTTTCTCCTTCAGGGCTGGGAAGGGAGTGGATTAAAAATCACAGGCAGCATCATTTCAAGGTCACCGAGGAACCAAAATGAAGCCAGGGACTTTGCTCACTAAGAAAACAGACTTAGAATAAAATAAGCCGTATGCAGGGCTGACGTGTGAGCAACTCTTCATACTGTCTGCCTAATGTCAACTTTGTGCAGGTTTAAGTGACAGGCCTTGGAAGAAGTAACCCTACAGTTACAGGGTAAGCAAACTATTGTGAGGAAAACAAAAAGCCAAGTTCCAGACAAGCAGGCAGAGGAGAGGGGAGAGAATGAGGTTAGATGCAAGGGGGTGGCAGGTCACAAAAGTCTAACTGGACTACTGTAATATACAAGATGAAGAAGCAATAAGGTCCTGTTATACAGGGAACTCTATTCAATATCCTGAGATATGCCTTAACGGAGAAGAATATACATGTTTAACTGCATCACTTTGCCACACAGCAGAAATTAGGATAACAATGTACATCAACTATTAAAATGTTAACTGTGTCCAACTCTTTGTGAGTCCATGGACTGCAGCCTGCCAGGCTCCTCTATCCATGGAATTCTCCAGGCAAGAATACTGGAGTGGGTAGCCAATCCCTTCTCCAGGGGATCTTCCAGACACTGCAGGCAGATTCTTTACATTCTGAGCCATGGGGCTTCAGATTATACTTGCGTCAATGAAATACATTTTTAAAGTTAAAGTAAGTCCCTGGCAATCCAGTGGTTAAAACTCCAGGCTTCCAAAGTAGGGAGCATAGGTTTGATCCTTGATCAGGGAACTAAGATCTAACATGTGCTGGCATGACCAAAAATAAATTAATTTTTTAAATTAAAGAAAAAAAAAAAGGAATTAGCAACTACTTGAGCTATCAGGGCAAGACACAGTGGGTGAGCTATCAGGGGCGTGAGCCATGAGAACCCACAGCTTGTCAGTACAAGATTTCTAGGTTTACAGCAGTTCAGGTACACGGGACGGCCTGTCCAAGGTGAGGGTGAGGGTTTCTGAGACCCAGAGGCAGGAGAGAGCACATCTGAGTTGCTGCTCCAGCTTCTCCACTGAATACCTGTGCAGCCCCTGCTGTGGAAGCATTACCCCCTACCCTACCCACCACCCCCATCTGCCCCCACCGCCAACCTGTGCAGCTGCTCTGCCAAAATGGACACTGAATGGAGCTTTGGCAAGTCCTTCGGGAGAACCACGGTTGAGGACCTTTGGATTCTGAAGCAGGGAACCTGGCTTTAGGCTTGTACCTGGTCTGTGGAGACTGACCCCTGCCAGGGTCTCCTCAGTTACTATAAAGTGGACACAGCCTCACTCCTGGAGCAAGGACACTCAGGTGACATGGTGGACACAAGGTGGGGTCCACACAAGTCCCCACAGCACTGGGCAGGTATGGAGGGCTTCCGTTCCCCCACGGTAGCCACGGCGAGCCTGCAGGAAGGATGCTGCAGGTGGGCCCAGTGTCCAGAGGATTCTCAGAGGACTCCAAAGCATGATGAGAAGGGGCAGGATGAGAGGGGGTGCAATGTTTGGGCAGCACCCCATGAGGACCACCATCTCTGACCGAACACTGCGCACCATACCCATCACTGGCCCCTGGAGGACCCTGGTGCCGCCCGGCCTCTCTGGCCTTCTGCAGTGACTGCCTTGACCTCTGCATCCCCCAGGCTCTGAGGACACTCAGAGGTCCAATTCCTCTAGGAGTCTCCAATCCCTCCAGAAACCATAAAGAGCTTCTGTTTTCCAAACAGACTTGGAGGTTCAACTGTGCGCCAGGTTATCAATAGTATACAGCAGATAGTCAATCACAAGAGACTGGGTAAAAGTGATAAGCAGCAGCTGGAGGTTAAATTACATAAAGCACATACACCTATACAGATACTCTCTTGAAAGAATTAATGATAGAACCAACTAATGATGCTCTAGAAATTGTTTATTAGGCCACAAACCCCCTCAATAAATTTTAATGAGTAGAAATACCAAAGTCCATTCTCTCTGATCAAAGGCAGTAACATCACACAACAACAACAATAAGAAGGCAAAAACCCCACCACTGTATAAAACCCAGAATTTAACATTATCTTTTGAATCACAGAGGAAATAACTGAGATTGTAGTATCAGAAAATAACCAGGAAGCTACAGTCACAACCTGGACGTTACTAACCGCTGCTCTTTTATACATATATACATAATTTTAAAAGAATGAAAATCAATAACTTTCAAATGAAGAATTCAGGGAACAAACTACAAATAAACCGAAAGGAAATTTATATGGTAAAAAAGGGGGAAAAGATCCTGAAAACATTTGAAATTTTCAAAACTTATTTGTCTTGAAATCCAAAATACGAATCCATTTTTAGAGCCCATCCCAGTGGATTTACAGTCTGTTATTTCTTTCAAACGTTTTTAAGTAACACGGACTACTTTAAAAAGGACATTTTTACTTCACAAATATCTCAATGGTTACTTTTACCTAAGGTAAATGAGGAAATTAAGGTACTGTGATTACACACACAATTAAAATTTGAATCACTTTAGCTTTATGATTATAGACTGAAGTTCTTTCTTACCTTTTTGCTAATTGACTCTCAAGATGTTTAACTTTCTCTAACAACTCTTTCTCAACAGCTTCTCTTTCCAAGAGCATTTCTTTTCTGGCAGTCTCAATAGCAGCTTCTTTTTCACAATTAAGCCTCTGAACTAGCTGTTCTCGGTCCCGTTCCTGTCTCATGACAAATTCCTCTTTGTCTTTCTCTAGCTTCTGGATAATAGCTTTGTACATATCCTCTTGCTGGGAGATTTTCTCATCTTTTTGTTTTTCAAGAGCACTCAATTCTGAGTCCAATTTACTCTGCAGTTCAGCTAATTCTTCTTTCAGACCTTTTTCTATTTCAAATGCTTGCTGATACATTGATGTCATTTTGTTTAAATCAGTTGTAAGCCTATCAGATTCTTCTTCGTGTCTACTAATCAACTCAGAAATGCACTGATCTTTTCAACTGTCATTAAAGTTCTCAGCTCTGCCAAGCCCACCTGATAATTTTCATTATTGTCGTGAATCTTTTGGTTTAGTTTACTGATCTCTGCTCTCAACTGTTCGGTCTCTTTTTCGAAGAGAGATTGCAAGGTTTTCTTCTCCTGGGTTCTGCTTTCTTCCAGCAACATTTTTATCTCATCAGTTTCCGCTTCCTTCAGAGCCAGTTCCACCTCTAACTTACATCTCATGTCCGACAAATCCGAAACCTTGAGCTTTAACTCCTGAAGCTGCTGCTCCTTCTCCTGGATGACTGCAGCATGAGAATCTTGGATCTGCTCGATCCTCTGCTGGTTTTCCATTTCTAGTTTCTCCAAGCAGAGCCTGTGCTCGGTCATGGCCTTCTCCAACTCCTGTGTGTGATGGACCTGCAGTGTGTCCTCCAGCTCCTTCAGATGACTCTGCTCCAGGCGCTGGAGCTCTGCCCGCAGTAGCTGGAGCTTCTCGTCATTCTCCACGTGGAGCTTCCTCAAGTCCTCCAGCGCAACCTCGCGCGCCTGCCGCAGTGCTTCCACCTCACAGTGCTGGCTGTGCACTGTGCGCTGCATCTCGAGCAGCTTCTGGTCCTTCTCCTTCTGCAGGCAGATGGCGGCTTCCTTCTCGTGCTTGACCAGGGCGAACTCGTTATCCTTGTTCTGCAGCACCTCCTCTAGGCACGCCAGGTCCCCGTGTAGCATGGTGATCCTGCTCTTGTTCTCTTCACTCTCCTTCACCAGGGTAGCGAGCCTGCCCTCGTACTCGCTTTTTAAAGACTCTAGTTCTTTTTGATGTTTTTCATGTAGTGTTATTTCCAAAGAGTGCTTTATTTTGTCGATAATGCTTCTTATTTCTACTGCTGTACACTGCAAGGAATTGGCAAAGTCGCACTGTTCCTTCTGCACGAACGTCCGGAAGTGGCAGAAGTCCTCCTTCAGGGTCTGAATGCTGAGGTGCGAGTCGTGGGCGAAGGCGCGGCACTTCCCCAGCTGGGCACTGAGGGACGCGCGGTCGCCCGGGTCCTCCTGACCGGGGGCCCTGGTGTCCTGCATCCGCCTGCTGTCAATGGCGTTGATGACAGAGGAGTAGAGGGACTCCACCATCATCTCCGGGCTCTGCGGGTCGCTGATGGGGTTTGGAGACGACAGCTGCTCCTCTATGACAAACTCGTTCACTGCAGACATAAAGTCAGACTCAGGACTTTCTGCTAGTGAATCCAAGTCTAAGGAGGCCTGGTGGAGAGTATGCTCTATATTTGGATGGGGGATAGTCTCAAAGTCGAACGTGTGGGCATCAATGCTGTCTGGTGACAGCTCCTCTAAGGGGGCAGACCACAGGACACATGGGATCCTGCACGGCAAGTGGAGGCGGTGTCCTGGGTGAGGTAGCGGTTGTGATTCCTGTCGTGCTTTCCAGCCGGGGCGAGGAAGCCGACTGCGGGGACGTCTGACTCGCAGAGGCCTGGAAGAGAGAGGGACAGGCTGACCGAGCTGTGATACCACAGGCATGCACGCTAACGGGGCGAACCACTGCAAAGAACTGGATTTGCCTTTTGTTCACTCAGCAGGTCTGTAATGGTCTGTGACATTTCATCCAAACTTTGTGCTGCTTTTACCAAATTATGCAGAGCGAGTACATGCTGGTGGAGAGGTTCAAAGTCACAAAGTAAGGGAACCCTGAAACAGAGCGCAACCAAATTAGACTTTAATTTCTTAATGAGAAAGGGGTAACTACAACCAAATACTGTAATCTGTGCCCAAAATGATTCTCTATCAATCAATACCAAACAAGTTTAAGAAGACTAACACACATCATGCAACACAGATTGCACATTCATGTAAGGCATTAATTTTCTTCTACTTTATTGTCTTCATTTTCTGATCTTTATTTTCTAATCATCTTTATATCCCCCGCAAGCTTCCCAAAGCAGCCATGAAAGAACCAGCCCACCATGAAATCCTCCTCTGTTCTGGAGTCCCCTGCGAGCACTAGTGCCCTTCCCAGCACCCAGGACAGCGAGAACATACCAAAATAGGAACTGCAGGCATTTACCTGAGGAATGGCTGAACTTCAGAAGGACAAAATGATTGCAGAAACTGTAAATCTTTTAATGAAATATCTGGAAGTTCACAGTCAAACTTTCGAGGCTTCTGTGTCTATATATAAAAAAAAATTAACAAAAAATATACAGGATAATTTTGTATATGATTTCCTACTATATATTGACTATACTTACTTATTTCTTGTTATAAATACTGTATTTCTTACTATATAATTCAATACAGTAAGTAATTAAAAATGCTTCAAACGACCTACTCATCACATAGAAACAGAATAAGATAATCAACTACAAATGAAGGACTGCTCAATGAGTCTGAAACAACAGGGATGCTGGGCTTGCTCCCTCTCGTCTCTGCCCTCAGCATCTTTTCGCAGAACACTGCTGTTCCCACCTACATGGAAGGAACCCATCTGTCTTGCTGCCACACAGGCCTCAGCACAGTCCTGAGGCCCATCATGGCTCTCCATCTACTTTTGTCACCACTGGTGTGTGGTGCTGTTTTAAGGCAGCAAAGACTTTCTTTCTAACATAAAACTTCCTTCCATACCCTTTACTCCAACTTTCATTACATTTTCCTAAGTATGAAATCTTAGTCAACTGCAGCTTCTTAAAAAAAAAAAATCACCTACCATTCTTTTATTGCTGAGAAATGCAGCTTTTAAGACAAGGCCATGGCCTTAGTCATGACTTACGCAGGGTGAAGGGTTCCCCAGTAAAGGTGTGTGTGTAGGAAACCCTGCCTGTTTGTAGACACATTAAAAACACGTCTACAGCCCTAAGGAATCCTGTAGCATGAAATACACGTGACCGTGAAACTGTGTGTATGAAGAGAAAATGTGTGTGAGAAGAAAACAAAGAGACAGCATTTCCAAAACTTACTTGACCATGGAATTGTTTTTTTTTTTTTCATGTAATAAAACTAGTGGTCCCATTCTGGTTTAGAAATACAGGGACCTTATATTTCATGGCTTCGATGAAGATGACCTGATTGGGGATTGTCCAACATGAATGAAAGAAAGGGAAGTAGGGGGAGGGCGGGAAGGAGAGAAGGAGGGAGACAGACCCAGTGAAGAGAAGAGACTCCATTCCCAGCAGTGTCCTACGACATCACCGTTCTGAGCAGAGAAGACTCTTGACCAAAAACTATAAATTCATCTTAGAGTAAAAAACACTATTATTCTGATTAAAAACTTGTTTCTGATAAATATCTCCACTTCTGAAATAAAGTTCTGAACACACAGGACTTAGTCATGTTAGAAAATAAATACGTACACAAAAGGATGGGGGCCAGGAGTCCAATCCCCTAAATAGACGATTTCTTAGAAAAGACTTCCCTGTATAAAGAGATTAACATGCAGTTACTCTACAACTCCAGCTGCATAATGTACTCATAACTAAAAAATAAAACCAGCACTTTTTCTTAAAAATGTAAGTTATTAATAAAGAACACTTACTAAATAATTTCCCAAAGGATTCCCTTTTGACTTCTCAGCCTCATATAATTGCTTTCCGTCCTTGACTAAAGCACCAGCCCACTGAGGAAAGGAGAGCACATGTTAGCATCAGCACCAACTCACTGAGGCCCAGACACAGTAAACACAGTTCAGCCTGCGTACCTCCCTGTAGTGTTTTATGAACATTTTTCTCCTGACAACCTCAACAACAGCTAAGCAGTACATCTGAGGAACTGTGCTCAGAGCTTCTACGATCTTGACTCTTTCTAAGAGCTCGATAACCAGGCGGAGCAAAGCCTGCAACTTCTCTCCATCCTGATCAGCGTGGAGCATCACAAAGCAACACCACCTGCAGAATGAAATCGAGATGCACAGACTCTGAAAAACCATCCGTGCCATGGTCGTCAACCGACGAAGTACGTCAGTATGGTAATAAAATCACACTATCACTTGGGAGAAATACAAAGCATCAACACCCCAACTCTCAACACCCCAAACCAGCTGCCTGAGAACGACTTACTTGAGTCTGACATGAAGGTTATTTGCGAGCTCCTGTTTGGCAGTGGTGCACTTCTGTTTAATGTCCAACAGCTTTCTATGGTTTTGCAACATAATCATCAACTGATTTGCATGACTCAGGCACAAATCAGGTAGTACAGATGCATCCTTCAAGTTTTCAGCTCTCATCTGATTAGCTAAAAATCCCTTTGAGAGAAAAACATTTTAAAGGATATTAACTTTCATGAAAAACATGAACATTCGTTTACGAGGAAAAGCTTCATATTAGACATAAACTGTTCTCCTCTCAAATACGATTTTAAAATCTCCTACTTTTCTGAATGTAGTAGATAGGTCCATAGCAAAGATTCAGAGTTTTTAAGAAATTTATGCTTATCTAATTCTGTTCAATTTTCATGCTTAAAAAAAAAAAAAGAGAGAGAGAGATCCAGGAAGATAAAGCAACCTGTTCAAGGACACAGCAGGCAGACGAGAACCAGAACCTGTGACTGTAAACCCCTGCTAGGCCGCTATACAGTTAGTCACACAGGGCCACTAACTTTATAAGATTTAATCTAATCAGTGCAATGAAGTAACAATCGGTTGACTACATCACTCATTGAAAAACCATTCCCCACTCCAGTTATCCTGGGCTGCTGTACCTTATTCCATGAACTGTGTGCATGTCTTCAGAACAATAATTTCCACAGTACTATTTCGTAGGAAACATAATGACTAGACTCTTTTCTTAGCTATCCTTATTTATTTTCACAAGGGAGCCTTGCATCTTTTGTTAGGTAAGGATTGTGCTTAGGCTGTAGATTGAATATTCAGACACGTGTCAAATCCAACAGCAAACAAACAAAAAAAGTCTAAAGACATCTTGAAGAGAAATCTTGATGAGTCAGTGTAGTGACAGCTTTCTTCTTTCTCTAGTCACTGAACAGTTAACATGCTAAGGAAGTTTTGGGGTGTGCACATCCATGTTACTGTCACACCTGCCGCCATACACAAGCACATTTGTAGGGCTCAAGCTGGGACAGCACACATAGTTTCTTTCTGTAGTTCTCTCTTTACTATTTCATGTTTTTTTAAACATCATGAATGTAAATTTAGGTTTAAATGATTTGTTAAAGTCAAGATGGTTCAATATCTGAAAATAAGACAATTTTAATAATAATGTTATATTTTATTTTTCTTCCAATATGTTGCATGATGCTTTTTCTATAATTTAGTTTTTAAAAAAGTACTGCTTTAATCTCCTTTGATAAAATCTTAAGAGGTTTTCAATACTTTTACTGAATCCAAGGAAAATACTGCATTAATCCACAATCCATGGAGTGCAAGCTCAACGCAGGAGAAATACAAAGAAAGCCACAACTTGCCACGTCACAGACTGCTAAAAACCAAACCAAAGGCAAACGACTACAAGTGAATCACTAACAGCCTAGAATTCTCTATCAAGAGAAAATATCCTTGAGAAACAAAGGATCTCCAATGACAAAACCTGAATTTACCACAAGCTGGAAATACTAAAGAATACTTTACTGTAGAAAAGTAGTGTAAGTTGCTCACTCATGTCTGACTCTTTGAGACCCTATAGCCTGTCAACCTCCATGGGGATTCTCCAGGCCAGAATACTGCAGTGGGTAGCCTTTCCCTTCTCCAGGGGATCTTCCCAACCCAGAGATCTAACTCAGGTCTCCCACATTACAGATGGATTCTGTACCATCTGAGCCACCAGGGGAGCCCATTTTTAATGTATGATAGACTTGAATACATCAAAGATAAATGTATCATTTAAAGGGAAGACTGCTAATATATTAAAAAAACAATATATTATGACCACAATGAACATAGTCCAAAAATCCAAGGATGGTCCAAGATTAGAAATAGAATGTACCTTCCTTAACCTTATAAGGCTTTCTAATAAAACAAGGGGAAAAAAAAGCCAACCCACTACAAACAAAAGTCAACCATTTCCCACAGATCAGGAATTAACCAAGAATGGCCAGTATAACATCTATCAATACTCAGCACTGCACTGGGTGGGGGTGGCATGGTGTAGGGACCCATTCAGTGCAAACACAAGATGAAGAAATCAGTTAAGGGGGCTGGATCCAAAATTAAGGGAAAGGAAAAGAGAATCTGGTAGTTACAAGATGAATTCAGTCCATAAACTATTAAAAACATTATAAATATTTCAAACATGTTTGAAAATTACAGAATGTCACCACACGGGGAAAACGTCCAGGTCAGTCACTCTACAATCCCACCACCTTCTCATGGTTATAAATCTAATCTGGTATCAGAGTTCTCGGAAGTGAAAGTAGCTCAGTCGTGTCCAACTCTTTGCGACCCCATGGACTATACAGTTCATCGAATTCTCCAGGCCAGAATACTGGAGTGAGTAGCCTTTCCCTTCTCCAGGGGATCTTCCCAACGCAGGGACCGGTCTCCCACACTGCTGGCGGATTCTTTACCTGATTTCTTGGAACACGGCATTGAACCAGACCTCCTAAGGCTCCCCATTTTCCTGAGGCGGGAGCAGAAGGTGCTCAGGGAACACAGACAGGGGCTGTCGGCATGTGCAGAGCTCCCTACCGCCCAGTGCAGCCTCAGCTCAAACCTCTGAACGTGAGGAACTGGCCGCCTCCTGTCCTACCAGAACCAGTAATACCACAGTTAACAGTACTCACAGGTGACATGGAAACACAGGGCACAGCAAACGAACAGTGCATATAAAAGACTAGTTTAGAAACCACAAATCCCTTTCCTGAGAGAGGTCTGCAGTAAGCACCTGAGCGAGTTCTTTCTGCTCATTGACCAGTCGGCCGCAGCTGGCAATCATCTGGTCCAGGGCGTACAGCCGGTCCTCCAGGCCCTTGATGGCTTTCATGTTCTGATTATCGAGATTGGCAATAGTCTGACGGCATTCTGCCATAAAGGGTCGAATGATCCGGGGATCAAGCTGAGTGACATGGAAATATGTATGAATGAAATTTTCAGCCAAGAGCTTAAAATACATTTCACACTATTTTGACCTACAACTTAAAAAAAAAAAAAAGTGATAGTAAAGATTATAGAAAAGTGGACGCATGAGAAATAAAGATTATAAATATAATCTTGATATAATCTTATAAATATAATCTTGACCATAAGGTCAAGAACAGAGTAATTACAATGTTACAAAAACATAATTATTACTGATTATACTGGGATATTTAAGAAGCAATCTAGTTCCAGGCATATACCTTTCAACTCAAGCCATAATTCATTCAATTCTCAACAGCCCACCAAAAATGCTATTTTCAAGCTCTTATGAAGTAGGGCAAAATTAGTAACAAACATATTCTTTGGTCATTACCTGTCTAATCAATCCAACCTCCCCGCTAAAACTTATCAGCATCTTCAAACCTCCCTCCCCTGGGCAATATCTTTATTTTCAGGTTGTACTCCTCCAGCAATGTTTCATCACCTACACTTTCTTGCTGTGCAATCTCTCCTGTTGCTGGACTTTAATTCTCCAAGTTTCCTGGAATTTATGTAATTCAAGGAACCCAAACATTTCTCTCCATCTGCTCCTCTGCCCTTGGAAGAACACTGCACACTGGTGTCTTCCGTGCAGATGGCCCTGCACGGGCTGCTCTCAGGGCTCACACGTGGCCCACTGGAGACCACCTCCTCCAGTTTCAGTGTCCCCTCCACTGGACCCTGCTCCTCTTCCGCCTCCTCCATAAACAGGCGATCCTGGGGGAGGGAGGGGGTTCTGTGCGGTGGCCCATTTCTATTGCTTCTCACAGGGTTTCAGCAGTGACTATAACCAGAATAAGGTAACTCCCAACCTTTTCCAACCCTTTATCTTCCCACCAGTGTCCAGTCCATGTTTCTGCCTGTCTGCTACCATCTCCACATGGACATCAGCCACGATCACTGACCCATTAGAGCTGTCCTCTGCTCAAGTTCCTCAACAGCTTCCTTCTGCCCAGAGACACAGAACTGCAGACAAATGAATCCTGAGTTTCTCCAGCTAGGTCTCTGTTCATGCTGACTGCCCTACCAGCTACTGAAGCCCACCTCTGCTCACTGTGAGCAGTCCCGTCAAACACATCTTCCCTGAACACTAGCAGCTGAGCGACCATAAATTATTTATTTTTGGTACAGCGTTCAGCACGCTGACAACACATGTAAGCAGTTAAAAATGAACTATTCTACAGTTACCGAGAATTCAGTGTAGTCATAAGTAGCTGCACTTCTAAGATCATGAAGACGTCAACAGCCATTATTTAACACAGAAGGCACCTGCCCGGTATGATAGCTAACTAAAATGTGTGCATATGTGAACACTTTCTGTTTTCATGGTGAGTCCAGTGCACACATTTCCAAAGTACTGACTAGCTATAAATTATTCAGGTGACAAAAGGCTATAGAAGATGACTAAAACAGATTTCATCTTGGGCAAAATTACGACACACAAAACAGCAGTAACTTAAGGAAGAAAAAAACTCCGGACCATATGCTGCTGGTTACAATGTTCCTGTATTTTATAACTCACTGAGAGAACAACACAACTATACAGACGAACATGGAAGAGTGTCTTGAAACTCACTCAATTCTGTTGGTGTAAATGAATGTGAATTTTTATCAAGCCAGACAAAAATTACTGTTTCTTCTCCCTTGTCATGTAAAATGAATAAAACTTGAGTCTTTGCTAGATTTCATTCAAACATACAAACATATAGCTATCTGTAAGCCCTTTAAAAAAAAGGTTCCCATGGCCTAGAGGCCTGTTCTCTGACTGATGTAAAACTATAAAAAATGACAATTCACTCACTCTATCACAAGCATGTGACTGACTTTCCACAAACACAAACGGAATTTTCAGGCTACTAAAACATCAATAGTTTGAATAGAACACTAGCTTTCATTCACTTCTGGCAGTAATCTTTGCATAATATATTCCACACTTCTGTACCCAGGCAAATGTATTTTTTTTCCTACCCAGGCAAATGTCTTAACTGAGGCTTTCTTTGACAACAAATAATGAACGGCCAAAATGAAAGCCACGCCCACAGGATGTCATCAGGACGTGGGTACTGAAAGAATGACGAATCAGACTGTACTCTACCTTCAGCAAGAACAGAACGCTGCTGTTTCCAGGCACCCAGACCTGTGTGGCCTTTCTCCCAACAGCCAACCAAAGACCAAGCCTCTGTCCAACCGACTGAGAAGTTCACCTTCACACACTGTTTCATCTGGTCTGCCTCACTGACACACATGCCCCAACTTCCTCTCAGGTACCCAAGATTTTCTACCACTTACTGATCACGTCTGAAGAGCTTTATTCCAGATTTATTCCCCAAGTTTAAAAGGTTTTATAAGTGTACTTGGGGAGAGCATAACCCTAAGCACAAGTCACTACAATTACAAAATACAACTAAAAAAAAAATGTCTAAGTTCTGACTTTTATCTCAGGTGAATCTAAAATTACTTCTTTTAAACATCAGAGGCCAGTTGCCAGGGTGGGGTGGGAGCCCGATTAGAAAGAGGCCCACGGAGTTTTCTGGGAGGTAGAAAAGTTCAGTGTTGTCCTCCTTTGGAAGCTGGTTCTTAACCACTCAAGACTTGTATATTTCACTGAATATAAATCATTTTCAGAGTAAAACAATTCAACTGTTAAAGATATAAGCAAAATTATATCTGCAGCATAGCTGCAGAGACAAATTACAGGGGCTATTAAAAAGTCCAAGTGATACTACAGGACCATGAAGAAAAAAATTCTAAGTACTATCACCACCACCAAAACCATCCCCATTGGAATGGATACTTCAAGGCTCAGCCCTGCATAGAGATTTTACCTATTATTACCTCTAGTAATCTTCCCAAATTTGCTGTCAGTTTCACAAGTATGGTTACATTACTGTTAAATGATTTGGTTTGTCCAAGGTCTTTCCTACACATGGTTATGAAGTTTCAATCCAAGGCTCAAGGCACCCTTTCTCCCATTACTGTACAGGAAATACTTAGTGTAGGCAATGGAACTTCAATTGGCAAAAACAACACAGTGACACAAGAAAGATCAGATTAAGACTCCTCACCCTGCTCATGGAATCAAAGCACTTCCTGACCAAGGACTCGACATCATTAGGCCTGTCCTGCACGTTGATCCAGTCTAACAGAGAAACATTAAAGAAAGGCAGGTCCCCCTCTTTAGCCTCTACTGCAGCTGCATCCTGCTGGGTAGGGCTTGGACAAGGCTCCCTCACATCTTTTCCACTTTCACCATCTGCGGCGTCTGGGGCTATGTGCTCCACAGACATGTGAAATGAGGTTAACGAGGGTTTGCTCGTTGCTGCAGGCGTATCAGGAGAGAGCACCAGTTCAGTGGAGGTCTTCGTCTCAGCCTTTTCTGAGCCTTCGTGTTCAGGCAAGGAATCCGCTCTCCCCAGACATTCCCTGTAACTGTGTCTGGTGAGGCACTCCAACAGCGGAATCTTGGCCATGACTGAAACCGCAGTTCCTAAACTTAAAGTAAAAAAGACCTGTCAGTAAACCATGGGACTGCTCAGAGTTAGAGGTTAGCATTTTAAAAGGAAGAGGTTATCTCTGCACAGAAATCTCACCCCCTCTCTTAGACTACATGCATCTGAGCAGTCCACAAGGTGTCCGTTAAAGAAAGCAGAGAGGAGAGTACCTTTACACACTGAGACCCTCTAAAGTAAAGGTACCAAGTCCACACTATACATACGGACACTCAGTTTTTAACTAAACTTAAGGTATAAATAATTCCAACTTATAGAAAAGATTTACCATAGCAGTCTCTTAAAGTTTAATGTTTTGTCTCTAAGCTAATCAAACATTTTAGATATAATGAAAGCAGAGGATAAAACTGAGTTTTATTAGAGATTAAGGTTAACTCTTGGATTTATCATACCCTGAAAACAGACAGGCAGATAAATATATGTTGTCAAAAAAACTTAAAGGAAAGATGAAATCTTGATGATTTAACTTCTATAAAAATATATTATCACTCATGTTCCTACATTAGCATGTGAGATGATTAGCTCCTGCCTTGTACCCCTGAACAGTTTTACTTGAAAAGGTTATTACAAAAACTTTTAAAAGCTCTTTCCAGTCTTATTAATCACTCTCTTCTTTCCCAAGATGTGTCCCACTGTCATCTCAAGACCAAAATGTTCTAAATATTCATACCACAAAATATAGAAACCTCAATTAATAAGGCCCACTTGATTTCAAAAAGAACATGCTACTTTCCTCTAACTCTAATAAAAAATTTAAGAAAAAAACAAACAAAAAATGAATAAAAGACACTGAAAGCATACATGTACACACACAACAAAGGGCTACATTTGTGCAGAATTATTGCAGTAGTTTTTACATTCATTATAGCCCTTTAAAAAGAACCAATGGATATCAGATGCTTACATGGAAAGAACCAAAAACTAAAAGAATCTAAATGAGAACTAGAACACAATGGCTCTTTTCCATTTTAGCAAGCCTACATTATATGGCGGTATTTAGAAAAAAAATTTTCTTTGACTAACATTTGAAAACTTTTCATTTGCATTTTGCCTCACTTTATTGGTAGCAAGGCAAGAAACAAAGATTCTTGGGTTTCTAAATAATTTCAAAGAATAGAGTCTTTTACATAAAGAAAATACAAGAAAACAAAATGTGGTAAATCCATATAATATGTGGAGGATAAAACTAACCATAGTTTTACAAATTTTACACTCCATAAAAGTCATTATAAAAGTCTCAAAAAAAAAAAACCTCAATTATAATAAATATGTGGCCTACTAGAAATGAAGTGACCATTACTGAAAGTACTGATAAACTGCAAAGGTATTTTAAACAAACATCTTATTATCCATTTTAATGGCAAACATACTGAGTAAGTTTTAATTTGATGTCTTCTACGGATTGCAGATAATTTGAATAAATACTTTCAAATTTGAAAAGCAGCTTTTGGTAGGAATTTGAGCAATCTTCCAGATTGGCCATAATTGCAGCCCAGCCTTGGTGCTGAAGATGTTCATCATGGACCAGACCTTCACAGAAAGAGCAGAGTTTCTTGGCAACTTCATACATTTCCTATGTTGGAAAACAAACAAATGGTAAGAGAAGGTAATGCCTATGCACACATCTGCACACGTGTACGTAAGTGCATGCATGAATGTGCTCTGAACTCATGTCAAAGGAAGCACTGTTCAGGACTGTTCCAGGTTATAGCTCCTGCCTACTCCCATGGTAATAAGGAGGAACTCACACCAGGGGGAGAATAAGGGGCTGGAAGTCCACGCAGAGTCAGGCAACAACCACCATCAAAAGTAAAACTGTGAATTTACAAAAGGGAATACTATGTGGCAGTTAATACAAACCTGCAACTACACAACTGAGTCTCAGGAACATTGCACTGATTCAGGTCAGTCACAAAAGGGGTCAGGACACTGATCAACTTCATGGAAGAGAAAAATGGGGACTGAAAACAAGGGAATACAAAGGAGGGCCGTATTTTTAAATCTGTGTTCACTTTGTGAAAATACAATGACAATGAATATCTAATTGTGATACGTGCATTTCAAATATGTATGTTAATAAGCAAAACTCTATTATTAATTTTACTAATAGTAAAGACAAAAGTCCAAAGTCACACAAGTAACTGGGAAATATGACTCTGGAGATGGCGCTCTGGATGGTTAGAAGACAGAGCCTGGCGGTCCAGGGGTGAGGAATATAGGCTCTCACTGTTGGGAGCCCAGGTTCCATCCCTGGGTGACCAACTAAGATCCCACAAACCCCATGGAATGGCCCAAAACACAAGTCTCTAATTGCTGATGCGGTGGAGTCTGAGTCACAGGTCACTGTCTTGGTTTCGTACAGCAGCTTTTGGGTGGAATGCTACAACCTGAGGTACTTTCTTCCCTCCGCTTCCCATTCTTCTTTCTCCTTATTTTCTTACCTATACGTGGACAGTGATCTTTCCAAGCAAAACAAATAAAATCCCCCAAACTTTCCTCATTCCCCAGAAGCAAAAATGCTTCATCACAGCAATTAACTAATTAAGCTAGTGAACACTGTGATTAGAATATGATCAAGGATATCAAGATTATCTTTCCAATTGTTTATAATGTTTTATGTTCTAGAATTGTATACGCTTTGTTAATGCTGCTATTGAGAATGCAATATATTTCCCATTTCTATTCTAAAGGAGAACTAATAAGGGAAATATGAATAATGTCTAAACATTTTTATCACATATTCCAATCAACCTTACAATTCCTGATGACGGATTTTCTTAATTCTCTTAAATTTAGCAAATATGCAATCATATCACCTAAAACGGATGTTTTTAAATGGCATGCAACTGTATAACCTATCTTTATTAGTTTATTTTAGGCCAATAATCAGAAAACATATCTAAAGAACTTTAGTAAATAAATTCAGTTGACAGATTTGCCTTTTTAAAAATAATGCTGCCTTTAAAAATCATTTCCAGACCCTTTAATGTTTATTAAACATATTTCAGGAAGATGAGAGATGCGGTTCTCTTTTCTATGTTGCATCTCATGTGAAGAATGAGCCAGTTTCACAAATGCATGTACTGCATTAAAACAGACTGCTAAGAAATATATTTTAGAAAGCAAATATTCATACTTATTAGTAGTTTATTATTTTACTAGTTTATCTTCATAAAAGGTAAATACTTTTTGGTTGATTATAAGACATTTTTTATGTCTGAAAGCAAAATGTGTCCCCCTGCTGATAGCTTACAGCTAGTATTACAGCAAAGTACTAGCAAGTCAAAAAAAAAAAAAACAAAAATAAACAAAAACAAAACCAAAATGACTGGGAAACAACCAACAGGGTTTGCAAGCAGCAATACAAGTATGTATCAGGAAGAAACTGGGTTCTCCTCCAGGACCTGACCATGGATACAAGAAAGAACCACACTCTCTAAGAGCTCCCTAAGCTCTCTGCCTATGTCTGTCTACCTGAACACAGGAACTTCACTGATCCAAGCAATCTTCTAAAGTTATCATCTGCATATCATCCTCTAGGAGAGATGGTAAACAAATGTTTCAGATAGTTGTTCTGCACTAAGGTTCTGTAACTGTAGAATGACTAACAAAGTGTGCAACTGAAATTACAAATCAGACAGAGTCATCACAAAATTATCTTTTCAAAAAGTTTGCTATTTTTCATGTTTTGGGCAATCTTCTTCTATAATTTAGACTGCTATGCTATTTAGATTTGAATGCTTTTTAGAAGTAATCAGTTTTTTAGATCATTTGCTGTTGCCTAATTGTCCACAAAAACATTACCAATCATTATTTTGTTAAATACATCACTTTTAAATTTTAAACTGTACTAAGTATAAATAATATTACAATTACCACTGCAAGTTGTGTCCTTGAAGCAACAGTGTGAAAAACGGCAGGCATCATAAGGGACTCTTCGACTTTTATTTCCATGTCATTTTCTGTTGAGAAGGTAGTTTTAGGAATAGCAGGTAGACGCTCAGACAAGATCATTTCCTTGTTAAAAAGAAAAATTGGATTTGTGTCCTAGAGAAGTAAAAAACAAAAACAAAGAAGAACTGAAATAAACTGTTACAGACACAGAGTATGCACACTGCCCTCTGTAGGAGTCAGACCCCAGTTCCCAGCCGCCAGAGAGCTGGAGCCCGCCTGCGTGGAGACATCAGGCACCTACCGTCCCAGCGCTGTAGGTGCACACCCTGCGGTCGGCGGCCATGCACTCGCCTCCATTGACCACCAGCACCTGGTGCTGAATGGCGATCTTGTACTTGCTGTGGATCGCATGCTTCAGGTCAGCCACACTTCAGAGAGGGAGGGGGCAAAATCCGTTATTTACATTTGCCTGAGGACGGCCTTTCTCGTTATCAAAGTCACTCTATGTAAAAATATCTAACAAATGAACTTCAATCAAAAAGTTTCCCCCAAAACAGTAGTAAAATATATAAGCTTATTGTTCCCGAAACTGGATTCCACAATCAATAAGCCAATCATAAATAACTACAAGGTCAGTAAACCATCCATGTGCCCCATCTAACACTGAGCCTGTGAAGTGCAGCCAGCAGAAATATTTATTTCTGTGATCTTTACATAAGTAGCAAAGCTGCTTATATTAGCATTTGTTAAAATCCTCATGTGATGTGGAGATTTTAACATACATCCCGTTACATAAAACATATTAAGTGGATACCATGTGAAAATTGCTCCCATGTTCTCATCTTTCAAAAACCATTCAATTACAAGTCAAATCATATTTTATAAAAAACAGAACTCTCAAAAAGTAAGTTCATCCATTAAAAAAGTTAAAGGGTTATCCCAAATTTTACTCTATCATTAACAAAACAAACACTACTGGCTTTATTCATTAAAATAATAAAAACAATGATGAAAAACCATAGGACTGGAATATGCTGGTTTATACAGCTAGCAACAATACTCTCAGCAGTGCACTGTGAAATTCAGAAGAACAATCAGCTATGAAAACTTACTTCTATTAGACTGCTTTGGTTTGAAATCAGTTTGTTTACTGTGAAAATAGTCACACAAACAACAAAGCACAACTTAACAAATTTAATGTTAACATTTTAGAAGAAGATGACAACTGTACATGTATACAATGAGTTAAGACTTTCCATATTGCCACTCTTATTTAACAAAGGAACAGTATTCTCAAAATCAAATCTTTAACTTTCTACAGGTACAAAATGCAAAACTGATGAGAATCAAGGAAAACACAGCTCACGTTTGCACTGTAAGTTCAGTGTCAAATGTCAGGGTGGTTCCAGTGTTCACCAGAAATACATACAACTTCATGATGGTTTCCTGGATTCTGTAAGCTTACACCTCACACTCTGATATGGTTACTGAAAGAAACAGACAAGAGAAGTCATCAATTTACAAACACATATATAAATGTGGTTATGTTCCCATAAGACAGAGCACAGTTATAATACACAAACAACAAAAAGTAATAGGATTTGATGTCTAACATGGCTAACTGGACAATTCAGTAAACCTGGTGCTTAAAAAATAATAATGAACAGTAATGAGGCTAATGAGAAGTATAACTTCTATCATGAAAAAATAATAATAATAATTGATTTCAGGAAGAAAGAGGCCAGGAGTTAGAACTGTTAGGTGTATATTTCACACTGTTCTCATGTACCACACAACATTAAGAATAAAAATTAAAAATGTGGTCAAACATTTTTCTAACTCCAAAAGTTCCCCCAACTTCTTCCTTGGAACAACAACAAAAAAAAAATAATTTTAAACTTACTAACATCAAATAAGAACCACCACTTGCAACAGGAGGGACAGACTTGGTTGATCCAAGTTCCACCTCCACGCTGAGCTAGAAACACTCCACACAAGAAACTCTGGCCCTAAGAGCTCATCACTTTGTGGAACAGCACAAAGTGCATAGGATATCTGAATATTTAAAACAACTCTGCCATTACCCAGTTATCCAAGTCAAAATCCTACATATAAATAAAGCTTCCTCATCTATGAATAAAGGAGCAGATGTCAAGAGCTAGTGTTTTATTTTTAACAACCAGAGGTAAAAACCCCCAAGATCAATATAAATGATGAAAGATGACAAAAACTAAATTTTCAGAAACTAGTAGCTATCTTTCTTTATGCTCTTTCCACATGAGCTTAGAGTAGAATTATGCGGGAAGAAGGGAAAGAAAGGAAGCAAGGCTTTAAAATTAACGTTTCCAAAATCACTATTTTAAATGCATTAGATCAAAACTCCATTATAAAGACAGGAACTGTGACTCACTGGCAGGCACTGTTAAAAGGACTACCACTGTTCTTAAGAAGCAGATTATAAGTGGCTTATGTTTGCTTTGCTTGATATTGGCAACTGAATGGCATTACTGGTTAAACTCAGTGAACTAGAAAAGAAAAATTTATGGATTATTATAAAGAGAAATAATTCAACAATAACAACAGCATGCTCTTCCAAGAGTGATCTCTACTCTTCACTGAACCATAAGCACGTGACCTTAACCTAGACCATCCCATTAAAAAGCCATCAAAGTCCCCAGAGAGCTCCCCAACATGTTGATGCCTACAGTCCCTTTTGTCTTTAATACACAATGGTCCCCATTACTTGTTTATTTAATACTTATACAGTTTCTTCTATAAAACAGGAATAAAGGGTACCATAGCCCCGAGCCTCAAAGCCAGCCCCTTGGACAAGTGCAGAGCCTGGGATCTGTTGGAACCACTGAAACTCGGCCAGGGTAACAGGAGGTCATTTACACGATAGCACCTCCTCAACATAACCTCCACCTTGCCCGCTGACCGCTCCTGCCCGCCAGCTTCACAGGACACGCTGTCATATGGAGAGGCCCACGTGGTAAGAAACAGAAGCCAGAGCCAGCAAGAAGCCTCCATTCAAGAACCTGCAAGGAGTTGGTCCTTGACAAGCACGGCAATTCCTGCTGAACCTCCAACAAGACCCCACCCTGCCGTCTCTGGCACCGAGGCTACTGAGACAGAGCACCCAGCAAATGTGTAATAATACGTCTGTGTGTTTCCAACAGCTAGGACTGTGGTACTTCTCACATACAGTACCAGCATCACAGGGGCATTGCGGGAACACAGTGAGTAGAGACCATCAAATCGCTGCGCAGATAGGAAGCACCCTTGCTGGACGACTGCTCCGTCTCCTCCCCAGTGTCTGGCTGGGACCCCACCACCTCCCGTGGCACCACTGCTGATGACCAAACCTGCCAGCAGGCCTCCCTAGACTCGAGTTCTCTATATAACCCCGCCCCCATCTGCTCCACCACCTAAAACCTCTCTTTACTGATGGAACCCACAAACCCCCTCTCTCACGTGCTGTCTTACAGACCATCCTGTCTTCCTCACAGGTAGGTAAACAGCAGTAACTATCCAGTTAGTAGTAGTATTATTGTCTACTGACCACCGACTTTGACTCCTGAGGCTCCTGTGTTCATCAAGTCCTCACTTGTCTCTGATTTCCACAAGTCTCTCAACCTGCTCCCTGCATCCTCGACCCCTCACCTCCCTCAGCATCCTCCCACTGTCCTCAGGGAGGATGGGAGGTGGGCAGGGGGGCGTTGTGTGTGTAAGATGTTTCCGCTCCTGAACACCAACC
This sequence comes from Nanger dama, assembly GCA_917880005.1. Classification (NCBI taxonomy): domain Eukaryota; kingdom Metazoa; phylum Chordata; class Mammalia; order Artiodactyla; family Bovidae; genus Nanger; species Nanger dama. The sequence continues at coordinate 6,467,660 of CAKJTW010000075.1, forward strand.
ACCATCAGGATGACTTTATTAGCAGCAGCCACCATTCGTAAGTATGAACTATGCTGTAGGTCACTGTTCTAATAAGCGCTTGACTAAATGAAATGTTTCATTTGATCCTCACAAGAATCCTTTAAGCTGAGCTTCCCTGGAAGTTCAGATGGTAAAGAATCTGCCTGCTAATGCAGGAGACCCAGGTTCAATCCCTGGGTCAGGAAGATTCCCCTGGAGACAGGGTATGGTAGTCCACTCCAGTATTCTTGCCTGGAGAATCCCATGGACAGAGGAGCCTGATGGGCTACAGTCCATGGGGTCGCAAAGAGTCAGACATGATTGAGCAACTAATACTCACACACACACCGAATCCTTTAAGAGGGATACTATCATCATTCTCACCTAACAGATAAGGAAACTAAGAAATCAGGGCTTCAGTAATATCACAGGATACAAGCCTGGACAGTCCAGTAAAACGGCAGACACTGTATGGCTTCTTCCTCTCCTCCCCTCCCCAGGTTTCACTCCCAAACGCCACACGGCTTAACTCTCTGAACAAAATGAACTACTTCAAGTCTCTGAGGCTCTTCCCCAGCCTGGACCCTCCTTCCTCTGCCCACTGTGATGATCACCCCCCATGATCTACTGCAACCTGCCCCCAACACACACACACACACACACACACACACACACACACACACACACATTCTCTTTCATGGAGTTAATCACACAATCCTGCCATTCGCTGTGCTGACTTTATATCCACGTGTGCGTCTCTGCTGCAGCTACTGGGATGCTTCTCCACACAGTTCTCACCTCTCCTGAATAACAAGCTTCTTTAAAGCAAGCATCCTGCATTCCTGGACACTAGCTCTAAAATACTTTCTCAATAAAATGAATGAATAATCCCACACTAGCAAAGAATTATCCTATATGCCTGTGAAGACTGCGGACAAGTCACATGAGTAACACTGACCAGAGGATTTCTCAGCTCGTTCCCAAAGGAAAATCCCTAAAGTTTTCAACATTGTCATCTCCACCTACACTCTCACCCAACTACCGATTATGGGGCACACGGTTACTCTCCAAATGCACCCCAATGGCTCTACACTAAAAGACATGTTCCTGTCCCACTGCAGATCAGAACCAAATCTTTATATGAATGAAGGGCAAGAAGCCAGCAGACTGAAGTGATAGAAAGCTGACTGGCAGGAGCTCCCAAGTGGTAGAGCCAGGCCTGGGTGAATAATGTCAGTGCAGACCCCTGCCTGCCTTGGAGGGCTTGTGGTGTGAGAGAAAAACTGAACAATCACAAAAACTACATGAGGATTTCATACTAGAGCTTCATCCAGTATATCCTGACTCATCAATTACTTGTCCACTAATAACTGTCTCTCCACACTATTACAGATACTTCATAAACAGCATTATTGACACTCAAAATGCACTCCACATATGGGTGTGCAGTGGTTTCAGTCAAACCCAGACTTAGATGGACCAAGATCCACAAGACCACTCTGCCCCCTGGGATCCCAGCCACAAGTCTGGTGGTGCCCGGGACCACCTTCACTTCAGACCAGCGGACTACAAGTTCAGGCGTCACCTAAGCTCACAGAGTTCAGAAAGTGCTGTACTTTGGATTACCGATTTATTATAGTGAAAGGATACACATTAAAGGTAAAAGCAGACAAAGGAAGATTTGCATGGCAAGGAGTCTGGTGCGCTCCAGGTGCAGGGCTCTGGGGGTCCTCTCAGGGTCAAGAGGGACAGTCTTGCCTCCTCCTGGTGGGGATGTGTGGCCCACCCACGTTTTACTGTGTTTTAAATGTGTTTAAAATGTTCATTAAATCCATACCTATAGATAAGTGACATATTTATCATCATTCAGCTACAGAATGTACCATGTGATCCTGTTTGTGGGTTTTAGTTTATTAACTAATACTGAGAGATGTATATGAAGACACAAGGATTAAAAAGTCTGGAAGAATGTAACATCAATTTTTTTTTAAAAGCTATCTCTGGATGCTGGACTTTGGTCTCTTTAAAAATCACAATTGGGGGTTAAAAATACTTGTTTCCATTTTTGAAAAAGAAAAAAGAACATCACACAGTAACAAAGAAATAAAGGACCTGAAAACCCACCATCTCGGCTAGTCCAGCTAAGGGATGGACTAGACTCCTCACCTGCTAGTCCTAGGCTGGCCCCCATCAGGCTCCCAGGGAGAACTACCCCTCACTCCACACACTTCCCTAGATATGCACATAAGAGGGAGGAGAGCACTGTGAAAAGAACGTGGATCCTGTGTCAGAAGACCTATATTCAAGTCCTATCCCTACTACTGACTGTGTGACTGATGGACCTCAACTAACCTAAATTATCCTGACACAACAAAGCAGGAGACCTCCCAAATCACAGGGCTGTGAGAACACAGAGACTGTATACATGCAGAGAAGGGCTATGCCAACCAGAGGCAAGACGACTGCCACTGAGGGTTATGAACCCTCCCAGACCTCTGCCCTCAGCTCAGGACTGGTGCTCAGCCACTGCAAGTATCTCCAACCAGAAATCACACTGTCTCTCAAACTCAGCAGGTCTACACTTCAATTCAGTGCTTTCCCTTTAAAACTGTTCCCTAACTTCCTCTGTGAACAAAACTATCGCTCTGTTGCTACCCAAGACGTCAGTTATTTCTGTCTGCATCCTATCCCTTTTTTCCTATATAATCCAACCCCTGATTTTCCAATGACATAATCCTTATTTTAGAGCCTGGAAACTCTCCTCTATCCTGCTCCAGCCCTTCCTGAACACGCCCACCACTTACAAGCACGTAGGCCAGATGCTCCACTCCCTGGAGCCTCACTGTGGCCACAAACCTGTCATCTGTTTCTTCACAGCCACGGCCCCGCTGACCTCAGGACAGGACCCACTCGTACACAGTCTCTTTGAACTCCATCGTCTGCCCGCCCCTTTAACGAAAACCCACCAACTCTGGCCTAAGCTAGATGAGCACTGAAATGGCGAATCACCTGTACTTGAATGCCGACTCTCCCACGGAGACTCAGATGACTTCTGCACATCAAGAACTGAAATAATACCTCTGCAGAGAGGGACAGCAATAACGCATCTCAGATTACTGCATGGTGCAAGGAATATAATAACAACTCTAAAAATGGTGTCAACCATAACTTTACCAACATTTTGGAACTTCATAATCAACTTGTTTTCCTTTCCAAAAGTATCTCCAGCTATTTCCCTACATGAAACCCATCCTCTCACTTTACACAGTCTTCCCATACTTGCCATTTCTGCTCATTTGAAAGTTACTCATTCAAGTGTGGTTAGAAAGCCCTTCTGGGTCCATCAGCCCTTTTGGAAGTTGCCCCTGGTCACAGATGGCCGTCGGCCTTCCCTCTCTGACTCTGAACTTACAGAGCTCTCTCGAGCTGTCAAGTCGTATGAAGTATCTCATGTGGGGAGAACAATCTCACATCGTGAAAGGACATCTGTTCCTCCTGGGTCCTTCTGGGATACAGTAAACTATAAATGAGATGGTATTTTTAAAAACGCTGATTCCAATGCATTTATTCCCAGAGATAAAGGTGTTACAATTGTACTATAATGCTTGTAAAAACAAGAAAGCATCTCCCATATTCACATAAGTGTCTTATCATTTATCACTGCTGCTGCTGCTGCTGCTAAGTCGCTTTAGTCGTGTTCGACTCTGTGCAACCCCAGAGACGGCAGCCTACCAGGCTCCCCGTCCCTAGGATTCTCCAGGCAAGAACACTGGAGTGGGTTGCCATTTCCTTCTCCAATGCATCAAAGTGAAAAGTGAAAGGGAAGTCACTCAGTCGTGTCCAACTCTTCACGACCCCATGGACTGCAGCCTACCAGGCTCCTCCAACCATGGGATTTTCCAGGCAAGAGTACTGGAGTGGGGTGCCATTGCCTTCTTCGATCATTTATCACTGGATATCTGCAATTTCTTCTTTGAGGCATTACCACCACAACAATCAGGTTTGTCACTCTAGCTTACTGTCAACCTGTCTGATCCATTCAAAACTCAAAATCAGCTTCCTTACACGGGGAGACAAAGGGAAAGCCCCAGATAACCACTGACCTCCCAAACGGCACACTGCTGATCATTATTTACCCTATGTTTACTGAACACCCAACAAAGCCTGATTTTGGCTCAGACGGTAAAAAGAATCTGTGTGCAAGGCAGAAGACTCAGGTTTGATCCCTGGTTGGGAAGATCCCCTGGAGAAAAGAACGGCTACCCACTCCAGTATTATTACTTGGAGAATCCCATGGACAGAGGAGCCTGGAGGGTTAAAGTCCATGAGGTCGCAAAGAGTTGGACATAACTAATCAACTAATACTTCTATGCCAGGTGCTGGGAGTCCAAAGACCCTCGAGTTGCTCTCAGGTCTAGCAGACCACATGAAATGTGGATGATGCTCAACAAGGTGGACCAAAAGCTTCAGAGAAAGAATAAGGAGTAGGAAAACTTCTGTCTGATTTGCAATTTTGCAAACTGTAATTCAGCAATTGAACCTGAGGGCCACAGGTGCTGCATCAATGAAACTAGTGGTGTTCACCACAAATGGGAGTGTCCAGGTCACCCAGGGACTGCAAACTGGGCTTCAAATCTCCAGATCAGATTTTATTCCCACCTGAGCCTCCTCTTTCTCTGCCAAGAAAAGAAAAAAGAAGGAAAGAAGAGTAGGTCAGCCATCTTCCTCACACTCCCCAGAGAGCCTTTCCAGAAAGGTCCAGGGTGTCTGTAACCAGACCTGATGGGAGGACAGCAAGACACGAATGGAGCAAGAGGGAGACCCCTAGAGATGTGGATAGAGCTGGGCCTTTGGGGTCTTCCTCCAGACACAGGAAGTACACGTGGACAAAGTAGTTTCTCAAAAATGAGATAACAGCATGCATACATGCAATCTGTTTGAGTTGAATAGCGTAATAACATGGGAATCTCTCCATACAGTACATATAAACATATTCTACACTGTGGTGTCCTGACATTCATAAAAGCTGTGTAAAACACATGACTTTAAATAGTCTAAAATATGTGTCCCAATAGAGATTATTATTACTTTATCATTAATGCAATTTAAAAATTTGTGTGTCCTACAGTTGATTCATGTTGATGTTTGACAGAAAACAAAATTCTGTAAAGCAACTATCCTTCAATTTAAAAATAAATAAGATTTTTTAAAAATTTGCATGTCATTGGATAGATTCTCAGAATAACTGTTAAAAGATGCTACATCAGGGTTGCGCACTGTATTTTTTTAAACAATCGCAAATATGAGCTTCCCAGGTATCTCAGTGGTAAAGAATCTGCCTGCCAATGGAGGAGACCCAGGTTTGACCCCTGTGTCGGCAACATCTCCTGGAGGAGGGCATGACTACCCATTCCAGTATTCTTGCCTGGAGAATTACGTGGACAGAAGATCCTGGTGGGCTACAGTCCACAGGGTTGCAAGAGTCGGTCACGACTTAGTGATGAAATAAGGTATGACACTGTCCTTAAATGTAAATGTGAATTCTGCTTGTTTAAAGTCTAAAGTCTCACACAATAGTATCTACAACAAGATTTTCTAATTTTTCATAGCATGTAAATATACACCAATATCAAAAAGGATGTGCACAGCTGGAATTTGCAGTATAATGGTTAAAAACACACTCATGGAAATATTAACTGCACTGACTGACTAATATTTCAGTATTCTGATGATTACTCGCCAATTATGTACGGCATATAAAAGAAAAATATGACCTAGATAGTCCTGAACCAGTCACAATTATGTCCATCTCTAAGCACAATTACAAGCCAATAAAGTGAGAATTTAGGGACTTCCCTGGTGGTCCAGTAGTTAAGAATCCACACTTCCACTGCAGGGAACCAGGGTTCCATCCCTGGTCTTCCAGGGAACTAAGACCCCACAGGCAGCATGGCAGGACCAAAAAAACATTAAAATAAAAAAAATTTTAAAGGAGAATTCAACAGCAAAATTGGAGGAAAATCCCATAACCCTCAGGGCAGCCACTAAAGAGCTGGAAGAAGGGGTATATGCAGGTACTCAAGCACTGTGCCTGCAAAGAGTCACTTAAGAGAACAGCAGCTTCACTGAGGGATGGAGTTAGGCCACCCTCCCAGGGCCCTGCACAAGAGGCCCAGGTTACAGATTTCTCAGGTCCATAATAATGGAAGAACCACAGCAGTTGTAATCATGACATGTATAGCAAGTATGGAATCTTCAACCCAGCACTTCACAATCTGCTCCTCCAGCACTGTGTCTGTTTCAGCGCATCTCAACGTAGTGTGAACTTGCAACTGATCTTCCTTAAAATTACCAGTGTGTCACCGACGCTTTCTACAACCTCATACAAAGCTTACATATAAAGTTTCCCTTGTTTTAACTTTAGCTCATTGCTAGAGTTAAAACTGGGTCTTGCTGGGGTTTAACATTTTATGAAAAAAATGAATGACTCTCAATCCAAACTGCTTCCCAGGTTCACCAGGTTTACTGAACAAACCACTGTGCCTCCGAACATGGCAGTTTATAGGACACTACTCTCCTCTAAGTATTTGTTGAGCCTCCAGGACACCAACTGTTCCTACTGCTCTCCCCTGACTCCTGTCCCCCCACCTTTTAGTGATCTTTTTCCCTGTATATGCCAAGAACATCAGAGGTGCTGCAGTTTCCTTCTATTCTGAGATGGTCAGAAATAGCTTCCTCACTTCTCTTGGGTCTTTCCTTCAGATTTCAGACAATGCTTAAATAGTTATACAGGACTTCAATCTCCCTTCTCTTACTGGGCAAAAACAACATGGTACACATTCCTGTATTCCCTGCAGAGCCTGGCTCCATGGTCTACCTCTGTATCGAAGTAACAACCATCTGAGGGAGTGAGTGAATGTGGAAGGGGGCTGCCAGACTTTCATTGCAGGTGCCTGAGCCAGTGTCTTCTGAATATGAAAAGCTTACTGGGATTACCAAACAGTACTATCTGGATGAGAACATTTTACTACCCACTGCTTTTTTTTTTTTTTTTGAAAAGTTACACACATCTGCAAAGTAAAGCATAAAGCAGGTGTTCAAACATTTGCTGAATGCAGGAGAGTTTAGACAGTCTCAAAATCAGAGGCCCAATAAGAGCTCCTCTCAAGCTTCTGACTGAAATGAACAAGCTTACATAATAAAAATTTAGGTTCAAAAGTGTGGGGCTTTTGTTTGTTTTTCCTCCCAAAATACAAAGGTCTTGTGCCCTCTGCCCCTTCAATGAGTTTCATTTGTTGGAAGTAAACCTGCCCTCTATTCTGACCGTGTCTGTGTTCAGCAAGGGCCAGAAAAATGTGGTCCTCCTCTCCTATCATCCTACATCTCCACAAAAGAATCAGGCCAGAAGCAATCCTAACTGTGACAAACATAAAGCATTCCAAACAGACGAAATTAAATTACTCTTTTTAAAACCGTGTCTGAGTCCATATCTGATTTCCACTAATAGGCATTTACCAACACAACCGTTTATCAACATAAAGCACCCTATTTTATAAAACTCTAGGTTTCAGACACAATGTTAAACACAAATGTTGAGAAAATATGTTCATTCAGACTATATTCTGTTGTTACAACATTAAAAACACAAAGGAGAAAACCATCTTCAGATCCCCAGCAGGGCCTGCTGACAGATCCAATCAGCCGCCTTCCTCGACGGCTCCTTGCGTCTTTCCACAGAAACACCGGACCTGGAAGAACCCTGTGTGTATCAAACATGGAAACGCACCAACGAGACTCCCTCATCACACAGGCTGTCTACCTCAAATTGAGTACCCCTCCTAAGCTGCTAACCTCCCCACCCTGCGAAGAACCACACACACAGAAGCACCACCCACAGAAGACAACCGAGAAACTGTACAATACGGCGGCTGGCAAAGCAGGCCAGTCCTCCTGCGGCCAGCATCGGGCCTCCCCTCTCCGCCTTGAGGTCTCTCAGCCTCCGTATCCACCGCGAGCACCTCGGCCCGCCCCGGCCCGCCGGCCCCGCGCTGTGACCACACGGCAGGAGCACGGTGCGGGGACTCAGTTTACCAAACAACCCCCGGCGCCGAGGCGCGTCCAGCGGGAAGCCCGCGGAGATGCACCCCCTAACCCCGGCCGGGCCGCCCGGCTCCGGCCCGGGAAGTTGTGAAATCCGCACACACGCCCCGGCCCGCACCCACCCGCGGCCCGGCGGAGGCTGAGTCATTCCCAGGAGTAACTTTATCCGGACGCTGCCCTCGGGGAGCCTCGAGCTCCGGACAGAGCCGCGTCTGCGACCCTCGCCCCAGCCGGCTCGCCGTCTGACACCTCGGAGCCCCGCCCGGCGGCGGCGAAGGTGCGTCCCGGGCTCCGGCGCTCCCGACGCCAGCTGGGAGCACCGGGAGGTCGGGGGGCACTGGGAGGTCGGGGGCACCTAAGAGTCCGGGCCACGCAGGCCCAGCGCAGCCGTCCGCCTCCGCCTCCCGCCCAGGGACCCGCGCCCTAGGGGCCCGACGCCGCGCTTACCGGGCAGCGCCTCCTCCTCCGCTGGCGGCAGCAGCAGAGCCCGCGGCCCCCGGCACCATCTTCTGCCGCCGCCTCGTCCTCGGCGGCGGTTACCAACCGCCCATCCGCGCCGCCAACCGACACAACCGCCGGCGCCGCCGAGGCAGCCACCTCCGGGCACGGGGACGGGCAGGCCCCTCGGCTCTGTGTCAGGGGCCGGGGAAGGGCGAGCCGCGGCCGGTCAGAGCCGAGGGGCCGCGCGACGGGACCCAAGGCAGCGCCGGGCTCGGTAGGGCCGCGGACACGGCCGCCACGGGTTTGTTATTGTCGACTCCGGCCCTTCCTGCGCGGGGCACGCCGGGAAGCGGGCGGGGGAGGGGCGGGCGCGCTCAGCGCACCTCCGCGCAGGCCCGGAAGTCGGAGGGCTGCCGGAAGTCGACGTGCTTCCTGGTAGGACCGGTTCCAACTGCTCCGCCACCTGTGGCTGCAGATGCCGGGGCTGGTGACCTGGGTGTCCTCTCGTGACCCTGGAGACTCCGCCGGGCAGTCTGGGACGGTACTGGCTGCCGTCCGGCTGCGAGTGCACCAAGGTGAGCCTGACCTTCTCCACTACAGCGAGTAGCCCTGCGCCCGCCTACCCGCCGAATCCTGAGTTAGCCTGGGCGGAAGAGCTCTACCTTTCGAGGAGGTGGAGGGCAGCCGAGGGACCGGCACCTCGTTTGGGACCGGACCAGGGCCTGTGAGGGGACTGGGTGCCGGGAGTGCTGTCCCAGGCTGGGTCCCACAGTGCGGGCGGCGCGCCCTCACCAGGAACGGGGAAGAAGGGAGCTAAGGCTAGTTTGGGTGGAAGAGGGGAAAGCGCCGCGACCACCTCTTTCAGCTCGACCCTGAATTCTCTAGCAATCCCCGGGAGCTCTTGATTCTGTGAAAGTGACCATCCATGGGCAATGGCTTGAAGCCGCACCGTTTTAAGTATTAAAAGTCTGGTGATCAGAAGTTACAGGTGGAACAATATATATAATCCTTTCAGAATTTCTGTTAAATAGAGGAATGTCTGTAAGTTAACAGCTTGCCGGTGGTAAGGCTGAGTCATTAGAGGGCTTTAGAGTTGTGTTTGCGTAAAAATGGGTATTAACACCCTTTTCAAGGGCCGCCAAGCCGAACACGCGCTACTGGGAAGCAGCCTTCGAACCTTTATTTGTCATGTTGGAAACTGATAAACACTAAACGGCTGGTTAGCGTTACAGATTTTCAGTTTCCATCTCACTGACCCGGTATCCGAAAGGTTGAGAAGGACCTACAGGGTACCACTTTATCTATTTTTTGTTTGTTTGTTTGAACACTCCTAAAGATCCCACTAGGACTTCCCTGGTGGCCCAGACGGTAAAGCGTCTGCCTCCAATGCGGGAGACCCGGGTTCGATCCCCTGGGTTGGGAAGATCCCTGGAGAAGGAAATGGCAATCCACTCCAGGACTGTTGCCTGGAAAATCCCATGGACAGAGGAGCCTGGTAGGCTACAGTCCATAGGGTCGAAAAGAGTCGGACACGACTGAGCGACTTCACTTCACAGATCCCACAGAGGCAAGTAATTTTACTTTTTTTTTTTTTTTGGAAGTGGAGTCTTATTATACCACGCTAACGATGTACAGCAGGGAACTAAAATTAAGAGGCTAATTTGTTGTTGTGCCTTGGGGGAAGGTGTGAGCTTGAAAGACTGAAGAAAGGAGCTGATTCTATCAGGTACAGCATAGTAATAGGCACAAAGAGAGTAAGCGGTAAGAAGGAATTCAGCCAGAAAATTGGAAAGCAAAGCCACAGTCTTAGGCCTTTAAAGAATATATTGGTGCTTGACCTTCCTCTTAGACATCAGTGACATTCACCATTACAAATTAAATACACCTTAGTGTGTAAAATCATGACTGGAATATGCCTGTGACAAATCTAGTGAATAAAATGTTTTAAATGTTTCATGTCTGACTTGTTTCTTTGGAGTGGGAAGGAGAATAAAACTAATTCAGTCCTCATCTTCCCCTTTTCCAGAGTGTAAATAGTAGGAACTTATATGCCCAATATTCTTTCCTAGTGATAAGTGAAAATGTATCAAGATTAGTTTTTGACATATGCACATATCTAAAGAAAGACCCTGATGCTGGGAAAGATAGAGGGCAGGAGGAGAAGAGGGTGACAGAGGATGAGATGGTTGGAGGGCATCACTGACTCGATGGATATGAGTTTGAGCAAACTCTGGTAGGTGGTGAAGGACAGGAAGGCCTGGCATGCTACATACAGTCCCTGGGTCACAAAGAGTTGGACATGACTTAGCAACTGAACAACAGAGAAAACACTACTGCAGTTTCCTGATACTTCATGTGTCTATAGTAATTCTCAGCAAGTTATATTTCCCTTAAATCCAAGGATATTGATACTCTCCCTTAATAGATGAAAACAAGAACAAAGAAAAATCCAAGGACCAGCCCCCCAAGTTACTGTATTAAATGGACAATGCTGAAACTTAATTTGAACTTTCTAAACCACTGCTCCTTTACGTTTTTAAATCTTTTTCTCTCCTTGCTGCCCTCTGTAGTATCTCCCTCTTTGCTCTTAAATCTGTTATTTAGGCCTTTTCCAAATTCCCAAAAGTAATTATAATACAGATGCAAATGATGAAAACAGGTGCCGAAGGGGCAGAGAAGAAACTGAATCTTGTCCTCATCACATTATTTCATTAAGAAACATTTTAGGTCCTTCTGTAGATTTCCCATGTGGGCAAAAGAAAGTGTTTCTTTTTAGGACTCCTTAAGAGGCTACTGTTAAAACACCCTAAGTACTTCAGGTCAGTCCCATTGTTGAAGCTTTTTTTCCCACCAGGTCTCAACTTGAGTGTCACCTTCTCAGGGAGTCCTTCCCTGACATGCCCAGAGTTCACCTAGATCCTTCTGTTGGGTTGGCCAAAGTTCATTCAGGTTTTTCCATGACATCTTACAGAAAAACCCAAACAAACTTTTTGGCCAACCCAGTACCTTTCAGTATCTGTCTTTCCTGCCAAAATAGAAATCCTTCTCTAATAAAGCTATTTGCCCAGTGTCTGCTGGACATTCATATTTGTTAACAGCACTCAAAACATTTTTCAGTTTATTGCTCAGCTTACCTCCCAACTCATCTTTTGTTTATCTAAGACCATTCTGATCCTATCTCTTACCTGCCTATGACCTTCACTGATTTTTTTTCTGTGTTAGATATGACTTCTTAGCCTAAGAATCTCCTAGGTACCAGCACACCTCTAGGTTATCTTCTGGCACTTCTCACCTTTACATTTGCCTGGTGTGAGTTTCATCATCCAGGAACGTTCTTCCGATCTTGTTCATCTTTCAAAGTCATCCTTCAAAACAAATCTGGGACCTCAGCTAGCTTCCAGCTTCTAGATAGTCATTACTCCCTTCCACCACCTCTGCTTCATGTTACGCAAGTAAACTATTATCTCCTCATCTGAATCTAAAACCCTTAAGGAACTATGAATGACTCATTTCTAAACTCTTAGAACTTTATAGAGAGCTTGGCACTTAGTAAAATAATGAAAGTAATGAATTAAGCAAATATTCAAGTTGAAGGTTGACTGGTAAGATACTGTGGAAAACTTCTTCCCTCTGCCCTTAAATAGCTAAAAACCTTGAAAGGGGGACCATTCAAAAATCACTGTAGTGACAAGTTTATGACATCTTCTAACCAAAAATGCATCAGAATATCGGGAAGATCACAGTACACAGCTTAATTTTGTTAACTCTGCCTGGTTGGGGATTTCATTCCCCATCTGCATTAGGTATTTCTCAAACAACTTCTTAAGATTATGTTCAAAGAGCCAGCAACCACGACTGACATGACTTTACTCAATATGAATCATAATTTGCCATTTTTAAAAGTTAACTCCTAAAAAGTAAAAACAAAAAAAACAAACAAACAAAATAATAAAAGTTAACTCCTTTTAAAAGCCTCAGACTTTGTTTTGAAGATCATAGCTAGTTTAGTGTTAAAGTGTGGTCATGTGCTACTTAGAGGCTGTTGGCACGTGATTATTAAGTTAATTAGTCCGGTACTATTTACAGACCTTACAGCTGCCCTACTCAAGCTGGCCTGTTGCTATTCACACATGTTATTAATGATAATGGTGATAGTTATGAGTGACTGTCTTCAAAGCTAGTGAGGAGCTTGACGAGCTGGTGAGCAACACTGTTTCTAGTGTTGCAACACAAGAAAATGCAGCAGGCTTCATTTTCCAACAGATTCACACCAGTAGATCGAGACAAAATAGTCATCTTTCACATCAAGTTGCTGTGGCATCATTTTGAAAAAGTGTTTAAAATGTCAAAAAGTAGAGTTGGGATGTCTTGAAGCAGAAGCTACTACTTCCTCCACTCCTCCATTTCTTTCAGTCAGCCCTCCCTGCCACCATGCAGGGAGAATACCTCCAAGTTGTGTAGCTGCTAAGTCATGCCTGACTCTTGGCAACGCCATGGACTGTAGCCGCCAGGCTCCTCTATCCATGGGAGTCTCCAGGCAAGTATACTGAGGTGGGTTGCCTTTTCTGTCTCTAGGGCATCTTCCTCACTCAGGGATCAAGCCTGTGTCTCCTGTGTTAGCAAGCAGGTTATTTACCACTGAACCACCAGGCATCCTTTTCAATGAGGTTTATTAAGAGATGCATGGAACTGGGTGTCTTACTGGTGTCTTGTCCTGCCTCAGTCTACTGTGCTGTGTTTCCCTAGTCAGCTCTCAATCCTCCTTCAGATGGTATTGCTCTTAAATCCCTAAGCCTCACCTCTTTCCAATCCCTCTTTCTTGGTCAATAATCCCACCCCCTACATCACAAGGAAGTTGTGAGAATTCTCCACCCTTCCTTGCCTTCCTTCATCTGCAGACCTATCCATGCCTCCTGTTGGTTCCCCATCCAGACACTCGGCCCCTTCCAGTGAGGGGGTCATGGCTCTTGACTCCGTCATCTGTCAGTCCTTCTGTGAGACCACTTGACACATGCCAAATTCGGTGCACATGCAGAACGTTTTACAGAATTTAAAGCATCTTTCAAAACTGGAATTTATCTTTAATTGCTTATTGTTCCACTTAAGATTAAAGTAATAAAGCATTACATCAGCAGTATGATTTAGTACTTGCTGAAGGTAAATCTGGCTCTTTCAGGTTTATTAAAATTGATTTATTAATTGCTAGACAATTATTTACATGAAATCCCATGTTGATCTCTTAACAAAAGATTAGAATTAAAACTCTTAGGTAGATACAAAAACTATATAGAGAGATGTTTTCCATTTTGTTTCTGTAATGTTTATGCTACTTTTAGTTTTGACTGCCTTGATTATGTGACTTTACAATAAAAATTTTCAGTTTTTATTTTTTGGCCATTATTAATGCATGATTGTTACTTAAATCAATTTCGTTGTCTAGAAGAATGGACTATTGGAAATTTATCCACTTTTTAGTGTCAAGTACACTGGATATATACCATTGACAGGGCCCAGGACTTTTTAACACATTGTAAAGGAAATTCTTCTCAGTGATAAAGAATATCCTGCCAAGGAGACGAGAGTTCAATCCCTGAATCACGAAGATCCCTTGGAGAAGGAAATGGCAGCCCACTCCAGTATTCTTTCCTGAAGAATCCCCATGGATAGAGGAGCCTGGCAGGCTTTAGTCTGTGGGGGTGACAGAATCAGACACAACTTAGCAACTAAACAGCAGCAAAGGGAATTCTAATACAGATGATGGCCTTGAGAAACAAAGGACTAAATCTTCACAGATCCTTACAGTCCTACTAAATCTTCCTTCTCCTTTTCATCTGTACTACTATCCTGTCTCTCAAGATGAATTTATCAGATAAGTCCTAATCCATTCAAAGCTTTATATATCTTTGTACTTTTAAAGGAATTAATTTGAAATCATGTTATTCTCAAATGTGCCCTAATTTTTTAAAATATATATATTTATACATAACTAGACCATAAGTTGTTAGCATTTAGGAAAACTAGAAGTCGCATTTGGATTTGGAAAACCTCTGATTTCAAATTCCTCCTGTTAAAGTGGTAGAATACCTATCGTAGCTACCTCACATCACTCTCTAGGTAGGATAAAAAGTAGCATGTAGGGACTTCCCTAGTGGTCCAGTGTTTAAGGCTCTGCATTTTGCTCCTGAGGACCTGGTTTCAATCTTGGGTCAGAGGAACTAAGATCCCACAAGCCAGGAGTCATGGCCAGAAAAGAAAAAAAAATAAAAGTAAAATACACTACAACTTAGACATTTTGTGTCGTCCCAGAACAATAATTGGCCACTCAAAATATTTTTTTTGAAAACTGAAACTCCATCAGTTCTTGAAATTAATGAAGTGTTAGTATGTATTTCAGTACACACATTTAGCTACATTTAAAACATAAAAGAATTTCAAAATTTTCATAGTTTTACATCTTTCTTATCACATTCATATTACAGGCTTTTTATCTCTTTCTCTTTCCCCCTTGATTCCTTTCTGCCCCTAAATTTCTGGAAACCTACCCAAGAGAGATCTTTTTGTGAAATGCTTGTCTTCTTTCTATATAAGTCTCCCCAAACACTCCTATTTTGAGGAGATTATCTTTTTGAAAAATGTCCAACATCACCAAGGAATAAACTGAGAATCACAGGTTTCCTGAAAGGAAATTCATGCAGCCTTTTAAAAAGTTATGGAATGGATACCTTTAACAGAGCAGATAGTACAGATTCAAAAAATAAATAACAGCGAAAGTCCACACCAAGTGATTTCCTACTTCATGAGTCTGCTTCAGTGGTGGTGTTTACTTAAAGCATTTTTATTAGAGTTCTGTAATGTAGCAATAAATTTAAAAAGTGAAAATTTAAGAAATGAAAACAACTCTTTTTAACAACATCCATCTTAAAAGCCCATAGTAGGAATAAGCTTAGCTAAAGAATTGTAGGACTTGTACACTGAAAATTACAAATGTTGAAAGAAATTAAAGACTTAACCTGTGCATGAACCAGAAGACTTAATAAGATGGTAATGCTTTCCAAACTGATCTACAGCTTCAACCTAAGCCCTCCCAAGATCCTAGGTAGGTTTTTTCTTTGGGTTTTTTGTTTTGTTTTTGCAAAAACTGGCAAGTTCATCATAAAATTCATATGGAAATCCAAGGGACCAGAATAGCCAAAACAATCTTGAACAAATGTGGAGCATTTATGCTTCCAATTCAAAACTTAACACAAGGCTACAGTAATCCAGACAGTGTATGGGGAAGGAAAAGGCAACTCACTCCATTATTCTTGCCTGGAAAATCCCATGGACAGAGGAGCCTCACAGGCTACAGTACATGGGGTTGCAAAAGAGCCAGCCACAACTTAGCAATTAAACAACAGCAACAGTACCAAGTTTGGCAGAAAGCAAAGAGGAACAAACTAAAGAGCCTTTTGATGAAGTGGAAAGAGGAGAGGGGAAAAACTGTCTTAAAACTTAACATTCAAAAAACTAAGATCATGGCATCCAGTCCTATCACATCATGGCAAATGATGGGGAAACAATGGAAACAGTGACAGACTTTATCTTCTTGGGCTCCAAAATCACTGTGGATGGTGACTGCAGCCATGAAATTAAAAGATGCTTAATCCTTGAAAGAAAACCAATGACAAACGTAGATAGCATATTTTAAAAGCAGAGACACTACTTTGCCTGCAAAGGTCCATCTAGTCAAAGCTGTGGTTTTTCCAGTAGTCATGTACGAATGTGAGAAGTGAAGTCACTCAGTCGTGTCCAACTCTTTTCGACCCCATGGACTACATGTAGCCTACCAGGCTCTTCTGTCCATGGGATTTTCAAGCAATAGTACTGGAGTGGATTGCCATTTCCTTCTCCAGGGGATCTTCCCAACCCAGGGATTGAACCCAGGTCTCTCACATTGTAGACAGACACTTAACCGTGACAATAAAAAGGCTGAGCCCTAACAAATTGATGCTTTTGAACTGTGGTATTGGAGAAGACTCTTGAGAGTCCCTTGGATAGCCAAGGAGATCAAACCAGTCAATCCTAAAGGAAATCAACCCTGAATATTCACTGGAAGGAATAATGCTAAAGCTGAAGCTCCAATACTTTGGCCACCTGATGTGAAAAGAGCCGACTCACTGGAAAAGATCCTGATGCTGGGAAGGATTGAAGGAAGGAGAAGGGGACGACAGAGAATGAAGTACTTGGATGGCATCTCTGACTCAATGGTCATGCATTTCAGCAAACAGAAGACTAGGAAGCCTGGCATGCTGCAGTCCATGTGGACACAGAGTCAGACATGACTAAGCGACTGAACAACCACCAACTTTGGGACAATGACCAAATAAATATTTATTAAAAAAAGAAAAGATAGTGTGGTACTGACATAAGGTTATACTGATTAAAGGAAAAGAATTGAGAGTCCAGAAATGAACTGTTAAAGTTAATTGATTTTCAAGAAGGGCATCAAGATGCTTCAATGGAGAAAGAATAGCCTTCTTAACCAATGGTGTTGGAACAACTGGGTATCTACATTGAAAAGATGAAGTTGGACTACCACCTCATACCACTTAATCAGCTCAGACTGGATCAAAGACTTACATGGAACTGCTAGAAGGTAAAACTCTCAGGAGAATGCATAGGAGAAAATCTTTGTGACCTTGCATTAGACAGTGGTTTCTTAGGTATGCATGCTCAGTCGTTTCAGTTATGTCGAACTCTTTGAGGGCTCATGGGCATAGCCCACCAGGCTCCCTCTGTCCACGGGATTTCCCAGGTAAAAATACTGGAATGGGTTGCCATTTCCTTCTCCAGGGGATCTTCTCGACCCAGGGATCAAACCCACGTCTTCTGTGTCTCCTGCATTGCACTTCAATTCTTTGTCACTCAGCCACCAGGGAAGCTCTTTCTCAGGTATAATACCAGGCAATTCATACAAATTAGATAAATTGGACCTCATAAAAATTAAAAACTGTGCTTCAAAAGACACCATCATAAATGGAAAAGATGACACAGAAGGTGAGAACATAAGAACAAGTACCCAGACTATATAGTGAACTCCTATGACTCAATAAAAAGAACCCAGTGTTTTAAGTAGGCTGAGATTTGAATGTACATTTCAACAAAAATATTCACTTATCCAATAAGCACATGAATATATGTTCAATTTCGTTAGTTATTAGGGAAATGCAAATCAAAATTGCAACAAGATATCACCTTCACATCAGTTAGAATGGCTAAAATCAAAGACAATAACAAAGGTATGGAGAAATTTGGAACTCTTAATATGTTGCTGGTGGGGATCTTAAAATGATGCAGCCACTTTGGAAAACTGTATGGAGGTGTCTCAAGAAACTAAAAACAGAAGCATTATATGACCCGGCAATTCCACTCTGGGGTACATAACCCCTGCAAAAAAAG
Source organism: Nanger dama (assembly GCA_917880005.1). Taxonomy (NCBI): domain Eukaryota; kingdom Metazoa; phylum Chordata; class Mammalia; order Artiodactyla; family Bovidae; genus Nanger; species Nanger dama. Next base: position 6,485,639 of record CAKJTW010000075.1, read on the forward strand.
ACACGAATTCAAAAAGATATATGCACCCCCATATCCATAACAGCATTATTTATAATTGCCAAGTATGGAAGCAACCTAAAAGTACACCAATAGATGAATGGATAAAGACGTGGTATATAGATATACGGTATATAGAAGACTACCCAGTCATTAAAAAGAATGAAATTTTGCCGTTTGCAGCAACAGGACTTGGGTATCGGCTAAGTAAATTATTCAGACAGAGGAAGACAAATACTGTATGATATCACTTATATGCAGAATCAAAAATTCAACAAACTTGTGAATATAACAAAGAAGCAGCAGACACAGATATAGTGACCAAACTAGTTGTTACCAGGGGAGCTGGAAGGGAGGAGGGACAATATAGGGGTAGGGAACTAAAAGGCACAAATTACTATATATAAAATAAACTACAAGGATATATGGAACAATAGAAGGAATATAGCCAATATTTTATAATAACTATAAATGCAGTATGTTGTGAATCACCATGCTGTACACATGTAACAATATAAAATTGTACATCCATTATAATTCAAAATAAAAAATAATTCGTAAAAAAATGTTTTTAGTAACTACACCACTGATTTCAGGAAAAGGAGCTGATAAAATGGAATAAGCATGTATGAGGTATCACACTGAGTGCTTTATATATAGGCATAGGCTTAAGTAGCTGTTTTTCCTCAAATTCTGTTTAAAATTCTAAATAGCATAAAAATTTTGTATTGGCACATTTTTGCTGTCTCAGTCTTGGGCTGATTATTGCTCTCTCATAACCAATGTAATAGCATACTATTTATATAATTAGTTAACTTTTAAACTTTTGCTAGCTCTTGATAAGAATACCTTTCCAGGACACTAGTACAAGTCATGGCAAGACAACTGTCTCAAGATAAAGGGAATTATTAGTAGACACATATACTCTAAAAGGAAACTTTTGGGGGACTTCCCTGATCCAGCGGTCAACACTCTGCACTTCCAATGCAGGGGGCACAGGCTTGATCTCTGGTCAGGGAACTAAGATCCTGCATGCCTTGCAGTGTGGCCAAAAGAAGAACAAATGATAATGTATTAAGTTTGTAGCTTTGTAGCTTGCCTAGTCAACATGAGTGAAGTGAGTGAAGTCGGCTCAGTCGTGTCCGACTCTTGGAGACCCCATGGACTGTAGCCTACCAGGCTTCTCCATCGATGGGATTTTCCAGAGTACTGGGGTGGGTTGCCATTGCCTTCTCCAGGAAATCTTCCCGATCCAGGGATTGAACCCGGGTCTCCCGAATTGTAGGCAGACACTTTACCATCTGAGCCACCAGGGAAGTCCCCTCACCTCATAGAAAATTTGTCCAGAAATGCTTGTATCAGCAAAGCCTTCGTGTATAATTTTATTTTGAAAGGTAAGTAATAAAAGGAGATAGAGTCATTAAGATAAGGTCCATGTCTAAAATATAGGACAGGAAAGAAACAAACCTATTGTCTTTAAACACATTCATAAAATGTTCTCTCTTATCTACAACTGAAAACTTTTAGGGTGAGAATGTAGAAGCTGGATACCAGGAGAAATTATGTGTGGCATTTTACCAAAAATCAGAAATTTCTAAGCATGGTTTCAGTCAACCACATTTCAGCATTGCTTTGTCCCAGCCACAAAATGCACCATCCCCAAATATTAAACAAAGTAGAAAGATCATCATTGAGATGTACTGTTTTTTCAGCTGAGAGATGATTGAGGATATTAATGCCAGTTATGAAAACTGAAAAACTATATTCTACAGAGCTTGAAAGCAGTAAAAGGCTATTCTTCCCCAACCCTATCTATCTGCCTCTAAGATCATGAAAACAGCAAGGAGCTGGGCTTGGAGCTTCCTGGGCATCCTTTTGACACTGCAATTTCTAGTAGAGATTCTCAACTACAGTCCGTACCAGAAGTCTAACATGCTTCACAATAAGCTTCCTTGTTACTCATGGATGATTCATTTAGCTTATTCATTCACTCACACACATTTATCAGAGATCTGGCACTCTGACATGACTAAGCGACCAAACAACAACAACAAACACTCTGACAAGGATAAAGTGATATGGGAAAAGCATAACTGCCCACTTGTGGGGATGCAGATAAGTAAATAGCAGTATACTCAAGTTATACAACTGAAGACTACCCAGTAGTGCATGAACTAGAGCTATGTATATCTCCAAAATGTGTGTGCATGTGCCTACTAAGTTGCTTCATTCATGCCCAATCCTGTGCAACCCCATGTACTATAGTCTGCCAGGCTCCTCTGTCCATGGAATTCTCCAGACGAGAATACTGGAGTGGGTTGCCATACCCTCCTCCTACCATCTCTGGATCTTCGTGACCCAGGAATCCAATCTATGTCTCTTCAGGCAAGCAGATTCTTAACCACTGAGCAACCTGGGAAGCCCCAGCTAACATCAGTGGATGGGCTTAAAGATGAGAAAATAGCAAGCTGTATGTTTTTCAAAACAACACCAGGGGTCACTATAAGCTGCTGCTGCTGCTGCTGCTGCTGCTGCTGCTGCTGCGTCACTTCAGTCGTGTCTGACTCTGTGCAACCCATAGATGTCAGCCCACCAGGCTCCCCAGTCCCTGAGATTCTCCAGGCAAGAACACTGGAGTGGGTTGCCATTTCCTTCTCCAATGCATGAAAGTGAACAGTGAAAGTGAAGTCGCTCAGTCGTGTCCAACTCTTAGCGATCCCATGGACCGCAGCCTACCAGGCTCCTCCATCTATGGGATTTTCCAAGCAAGGGTACTGGAGTGGGGTGCCATTGCCTTCTCCACACTATAAGCTAGAAACCTTTAAGCATTTTTAAATGAGTTAATATCAATCACAAGGTTTTATTTGAATACTAAGCAACAACAAAATTAATTCAGTATTTATTATTCAAAATAAACAGGCAGATGAAGGATAAAGACCTATATGCAGGTTTTTACCTATTTTTAGGTAAACTTTCAATTTTCTGGTCGGGTGGGACACCCTGTATCTACAGAAATGGTAACCCACTCCAGTATTCTTGCCTGGAAAATTCCATGGATGGAGGAGGCTGGTAGGCTACAGTCCATGGGGTCACAAAGAGTCGGACACGACTGAGCGACTTCAATGTCAATGTTGCAAACTCTAGATTTTACCATTTTAAGAGATCATTCCCTCCTAGAATTTGCTTACAGCTACAGACACTCTGATTCAGAAAAATGTACAAAATTCAGTGTTTAGCAATAAAGAAGCAAGGATCTCAAGTTAGAGAAACTCTACCAAAGACATTTCAGTCTGATTTCTCTTATTTGTAGAGGATAGGTGAGGCTAAGCTGTGTTACAGGCTTACTTTCAGCTACAGTTAGGTCTGCACTGGGCTAATTCAGCACACAGCAAACCTGCCCTGCAGAAGCCATTAGCCATTCCTGTTAAGTGCAGTTCTCCTTATCAGCAGCCTAATGGCAACCCACCCGGTATTCTCGCCTGGGAAATTCCATGGACAGAGGTGCCTGCAGGCTGCATACAGTCCATGGGGTCACAGAGAGTCGGACGCAACTGAGCAGGCAAGCAACCACTACCTGCATCAGTACTTTCACCCAAGAGCCCTTCTTGCTGGGGTTGAAGGCTTTACCTCATCCTTTGAATTATTTGTCAATTGCCCCTCTAGAATTTGTAAGTTAAGGGGCAACAAAATTATAAACAAAAATGTGTGCAGTTTTCAGTCACAAATAATCATTACCAGGAAGTTCATTCTAAGAATATGACTTTATTTCATTTGACTTGCTACGTGGTTGTGCGTGTGGAGGCGCCAGTGGTAAAGAACCCTGCCTGCAGGTGCAGGAGACATAGGAGACAGGAGTTTGATCCCTGGGTTGGGAAGATCCCCTGGAGGAGGGAATGGCAACCCACTCCAGTATTCTTGCCTGGAGAATCCCATGGACAGAGGAGCCTGGAGGGCTACGGTCCATAGTGTTACATAGAGTTGGACAAGAGTGAAGCAACTTAGCATACATGCATGTGGAGAGAATTTTAAAAGACACTGTAGCAAATTCCCCCATCCAGTGTTTAGGACTCGGTGCTTTCACTGCTTAGGGGCCTGGATTCCATCCCAGGTGGGGGAACTAAGATCCCAGAAGCCATGTGGCATGCCAAAACCAAAAGAAAATAACTGAACTCATAGAAACAGTGGTGGTAGCCAGTGGCTCCTGGGTGGAGGAAATAGGGAGAGGTTGGTCAGAGGGTACAAAGTCTTAGTTATAAGATGGATAAGTTCCATCTCTAACTAATGTAGATCCATGTAGAGCATCTAATGGAGAGCATGGTGACTACAGTTAACAGTATTATGTACTTGAAAGTTGACAAGTGAACTTGTGTTCTCATGGAACTGCTATCAAAAAAGATATTGGATGAATTTCTACGTCTGGCCATGACTGAATAAAGGGAACTGGATTTGCTTTCAGACCCACTTTTTTTTTTTTTTTAAGGTATTTGGTTATAATTGAAGTCAGATTAAACAGACTATTTAGCTACTTACACTGATAGAGCTATAAGCCTCAAAAGTCAAATGGATTTCAAACAATTTAACTGCATTTTAGAACCGAAACCCAAATATATTTAAAGAAATCTTTAAAAATTCGAACATCCAATAGCACATAATTGACAGCACTGGTGTCTGATCATGAATTACTAGACAAACAATTAAGCAGTAAAACATGTTATCTCAGTATCAATAGGAAGAAAACCAAGATGCAGATTCAGAAATGACATAGTCAGTAGATAAGACATTAAAACAGCTATTAAAAGTATACTTAATATGCTCAAGAAGGTTGCAGAAAAGAAACGTAAATTGTAGAAAGAACCAAGTTAAATTGCTAGATATGAGAAATACTACATCTGAGATGAAAAAAAAAATATATATATATATGAGATTAACAGTGGTAAGAAATCATATGTTGTGTATGCTCAGTTGCTCACTCAGACTCTTTGGGATCCCATGGACTGTAGCCCGCCAGGCTCCTCTACCTATGGGATTCTCCAGGCAAAAATAGTGGAGTGGGTTGCCATTTCCTCCTCCAGGGGATCTTTCCGGCATCAAACCCATGTCTCCTGCATTGCAGGCAGATTCTTTACCTCTAAGCCACCTGGGAAGGCCAGAAGCTCTTTGGGAACAGTTAATAAGCTAAGAATAATTCTAAGATTACTCTTTGACAAACTAGAGATCTAACTCACAACGGTTAATTCTTCTGGAATAATCCTTTCCTGTAGAACTCTCCTAAGTATTGATTTTCACAGAATTTTCCAAATCAGACATGCCTGTTTATGTTACATTTACCCCGAGAGATAAATTGCCAAGGCTAAGAAATTGCACAGTCCAGCATAACCAAGACAAACTGAGAAATTTTTAAAGTATGTGTTCTTATCACAGAAAATGTCTCAATTGTCAAAAATCTTAAATTTCTCAACAGCATACATACCTTAGCACATTTCCACTAAAAGCTGTTCCTCTCTAATTAGCAAATTTTCACTTTGCTTTACTTCCAGGTTTGTTCAAAGACTGCAGAATTTTATTTTGAAAATGTTTTTGGTTTGAGTAGGCTTTGATCATAAACTTTCACTCAAAGAATAGTTTTGTTTAAAAATTATCTAATTCACAGTTCAATAGAATCTACAAGGTAGAATGTTTTTAAAGTATTTGCATTTTTTTCAAATTTATCTGACTTACTGGCAAACTAAATGTTCATAAAACAAGTATTTTCACTCTTTAAGCTAGCAAAAAATTCAGTGCTTTTGTTTAGTACTTGAAGTATATATATTAAAAAAGCAATTAGAAAAACCATGTTATTTATAATTTAAAAATTTGGTCTCACTCACCTTCTCCTGGTTGACCCAAACAGGCAGAAGAAAGCAGATATTGTGGAAAGGTTAATGTCAAATTCACAGATAATCTCTGAAATCTCTTGGGGGTATTTATAGTTATGCCCTCCCCTAACCATCTAATTTAAATTTAAAAGAAGACTGAGGAGACTTTTAGTCTTCAGGTAGGAGTTATCTCTGTCCTTGAGGAGCTGAAAGGTAGACTTACCCTGGAGGTGAGGAGGCTGTGAATCTTTGTGGCAGAGTTTCAACTTTCAGGCTGGAAGAGATGATGAGATTGAGTCACTGGTTCAGGTAGAGTTGTTGGACCCCTCCTGTGTTCCAGGCAGCACTAAGTACTAGAAAGTTAAAAAAAAAAAAATCCTATCAGACTAAGTCTTGCCCTCAGAGGACTTAAAATTTCTGAAAAGGAGTGAGAAAAAAGCCCTCAGGTGCATTGTCACCTCAGCTTTGTGGTCAGTGCCTTGATCCAGAAACTGAGCTGGACAGGGGGACTTCACAGAGGGACACTGAAGGGAGATGAGAGTCAGAGAAGGGTTTGGAAAGCAAGAGTATCTTCTATGTAAATGAAAAGTGAGCAGGAGCTTCTGGCCTAGAAGGAGGAAGGGCCCCTCCCTTCCCATGCTCCAGGCTAAGGACCAGTGTCTGCAACTGCCCAGGCTGGAAAGAGAGAAAGAATAAGGTATCCTTAAAGTTTGGGTTTTGAGGGTATAGTATCTGTGGGTTGAGATTAAAGAAGAAGAAATACATTGAATCAAGATTGTGAATTTACTCATAACAAGCTAAAGGTGCTGAATTTTACTAGGGGAACCCTTGAAGGTTTTTTAACTCATTTGTTCCCAACCCTTTTTGGCACCAGAAACCAGTTTCATGGAAGACCATTTTCTCGGGGATGGGGGAGGGGAGTGTTTGATTTTGTCAACTACGATTTGGCACTTGCCAAGAGCATTTGCCAGCTACTAAACAGCGGTGACAACAAGGGCATTTGCCATCTGCCTCTGTGCAGATTGAACCCAGTGCGGCTGCAGCTGTTGACCTTTAACACCTCTTGAAGGAGTTCAGGGTGAAGTGAGGTGCTCTGTGCTCCAGGGAATCTGATGGGACAGGTCTTTAGATGGCAGGATATTTTTAGGAACAGATTTTATGATCTCAATCCCTGCATCTCCTCATATCTAGAAAAGCACTAAATCTGTTCATGGTGACATCAGATCCTCATGACTAGGAGAAAGCCTCTTGTAAAGGAAGCTTGATTACATTTGATAGGTATTTAGAATAGGAAAAAGGAGTCCATAATGGCAGTGGCTAAAAGACAAGGAAGGGAAAAGTCAATGAAAATAGAACAAAGGAAGGTCTGAGGACTGGAGTGAGGACCTCAGGTAAAGCAAACAGCACTGGCTAGCCCAATTTACACAGGGCAGGCCCAGCGGGAGGAGAAAAACATATAAAAAAGAGAAGCCAAAATTGAGCCCAGGGCTTCTCTTCTCTTTGCGTCTTTTGGGTCCGATTGCCCTCACACCTCGAGGATGTTTTTTCCTTTACTTTCTAAGTAAAACTGAGCTGTAACATGGAGCTGGAGCTGTAACACTGGTCGTCCAAGGGCTGTTAACACTGGTCTGTCTGAAGGTTGTAACGCTGGTCCATCACTTCAACTTTTCGTTCTGATGAAACAGAACCATGAGGAAATTACATACTCCCCCACACATTGAACTCCCCCTTCACCAAAACCTTATATATTGACATTTCCACACTACCTCTTTGGAGCCGTCTCTCAGAGATATCTGAGGTGCTGCCTCCCTGGGTGCAGTCCTCATTTTGTCACAAATAAAACTTCAGTCTCAGCTTTCAAGTTGTACATCATTTTTAGTCGACAGTTACACCCACTGCTTACCTCCTGCCATGCAGCCTGGTTCCTACCAGGTCAGGTATTGTTTTAATTGGCTAATGTCATAATCTAATACTTCAGGAAGATCACACCTCAGCTCTGATCCTCAGAGAGAGCTTGGATTAGAAAGGAGAACACTAGAAATTCACAACATGGAAGAACTCCATGTTGTTGCAGGAAAGAGTAGAGTGCGAGTGGAGGATCAGGCCCCTGGTATCAGTCAAGCCCTCAGATGGGATGGGCTGCCAAGTGGGGTCCATGTCTTGTAAAGTAAATAATTCAAGAGCCAGCCCTGGTAAAGTGAAAGCAGGTTTATTTAGACAGATATGCATCTATAGACAGAGTGTAAGCTATCCTTTTCAATATAGGGGACTGGAATGCTAAAGTAGGGAAGTCATGAAACACCTGGAGTAACAGGCAAATTTGGCCTTGGAATGCGGAATGAAGCAGGGCAAAGACTAATAGAGTTTTGCCAAGAAAATGCACTGGTCATAGCAAACACCCTCTTCCAACAATACAAGAGAAGACTCTACACATGGACATCACCAGATGGTCAACACCGAAATCAGATTGATTATATTCTTTGCAGCCGAAGATGGAGAAGCTCTATACAGTTGACAAAAGCAGGACCAGGAGCTGACTGTGGCTCAGATCATGAACTGCTTATTGCCAAATTCAGACTCAAATTGAAGAAAGTACAGAAAACTGCTAGACCATTCAGGTATGACCTAAATCAAATCCCTTATGATTATACAGTGGAAGTGAGAAATAGATTTAAGGGCCTAGCTCTGATAGATAGACTGCCTGATGAACTATGGACGGAGGTTTGTGACATTGTTCAGGAGACAGGGATCAAGACCATCCCCATGGAAAAGAAATGCAAACAAGCAAAATGGCTGTCTGGGGAGGCCTTACAAATAACTGTGAAAAGAAGAGAGGTGAAAAGCAAAGGAGAAAAGGAAAGATATAAGCATCTGAATGCAGAGTTCCAAAGAATAGCAAGAAGAGATAAGAAAGCCTTCTTCAGTGATCAGTGCAAAGAAATAGAGGAAAAGAACAGAATGGGAAAGACTAGAGATCTCTTCAAGAAAATTAGAGCTACGAAGGGAACATTTCATGGGCTCGATAAATGACAGAAATGGTCTGGGTCTAACAGAAGCAGAAGATATTAAGAAGAGGTGGCAAGAATACACGGAAGAACTGTACAAAAAAGATCTTCACGACCCAGATAATCATGATGATGTGATCACTAATCTAGAGCCAGACATCCTGGAATGTGAAGTCAAGTGGGCCTTAGAAAGCATCACTACGAACAAAGCTAGTGGAGGTGATGGAATTCCAGTGGAGCTGTTTCAAATCCTGAAAGATGATGCTGTGAAAGTGCTGCACTCAATATGCCAGCAAATTTGGAAAACTCAGCAGTGGCCACAGGACTGGAAAAGGTCAGTTTTCATTCCAATCCCAAAGAAAGGCAATGCCAAAGAATGCTCCAACTACTGCACAATTGCACTCATCTCACATGCTAGTAAAGTAATGCTCAAAATTCTCCAAGCCAGGCTTCAGCAATATGTGTACCGTGAACTCCTGATGTTCAAGCTGGTTTTAGAAAAGGCAGAGGAACCAGAGATCAAATTGCCAACATCCACTGGATCATGGAAAAAGCAAGAGAGTTCCAGAAAAACATCTACTTCTGCTTTATTGACTATGCCAAAGCCTTTGACTGTGTGGATCACAAGAAACTGTGGAAAATTATTCAAGAGATGGGAATACCAGACCACCTAACCTGCCTTTTGAGAAATCTGTATGCAGGTAAGGAAGCAGCAGTTAGAACTGGACATGGAACAACAGACTGGTTCCAAATAGGAAAAGGAGTACGTCAAGGCTGTATACTGTCACCCTGTTTATTTAACTTCTATGCAGAGTACATCATGAGAAATGCTGGACTAGAAGAAACCCAAGCTGGAATCAAGATTTCCGGGAGAAATATCAATAACCTCAGATATGCAGATGATACCACCCTTATGGCAGAAAGTGAAGAACTAAAGAGCTTCTTGATGAAAGTGAAAGAGGAAAGCAAAAGAGTTGGTTTAAAGCTCAACATTCAGAAAACAAAGATCATGGCATCCAGTCCCATCACTTCATGGGAAATAGATGGGGAAATAGTGGAAACAGTGTCAGACTTTATTTTGGGGGCTCCAAAATCACTGCAGGTGATGACTGCAGCCATGAAATTAAAAGACGCTTACTCCTTGGAAGAAAAGTTATGACCAACTTAGATAGTATATTCAAAAGCAGAGACATTACTTTGCCAACTAAGGTCCATCTAGTCAAGGCTATGGTTTTTCCTGTGGTCATGTATGGATGTGAGAGTTGGACTGTGAAGAAGGCTGAGCACTGAAGAATTGATGCTTTTGAACTGTGGTGTTAGAGAAGACTCTTGAAAGTCCCTTGGACTGCAAGGAGATCCAACCAGTCCATTCTGAAGGAGATTAACCCTGGGATTTCTTTGGAAGGAATGATGCTAAAGCTGAAACTCCAGTACTTTGGCCACCTCATGTGAAGAGTTGACTCATTGGAAAATATTCTGATGCTGGGAGGGATTGGGGGCAGGAGGAGAAGGGGATGACAGAGGTTGAGATGGCTGGATGGCATCACAGACTCAATGGTCGTGAGTCTGAGTGAACTCTGGGAGATGGTGATGGACAGGGAGGCCTGGCGTGATGCAATTCATGGGGTCACGAGAGTCGGATGCGACTGAGCGACTGAACTGAACTGAAGCTATCTTAGAAAGTGAGGCTAAGCTAGAAATTACTAGGCAGTCAGTGTAGAACTCTGAGACCTCAGTCAGTAAACATCCTACTCTGTTGTCCTAAATTCTTGCAATGTGTCTTTAGTCTGATAAATTATCAGCACTCAGATCCAGAAATTCTGGTCCATATTCCTGAGGGAAAAGCAACTGTTGATCCTTAATCTTAAGCCCATACATCTGGCGGTAAATGGCCAGGAGTCATGAAAAAGGGTGGTGACTTAATCCAAGGATCAGGAGAAACTATAGAGATGTTAAGTATCTTGACCTTTAAATTGATTGGTTAGAAATAAAGTGATCTAAGAAAGTGAATGCCAAATAATGCTCAAGCACAGTTGCACTCATCTCACAAGCTAGTTAGTTAGAGAAGGCAATGGCACCCCACTCCAGTACTCATGCCTGGAAAATCCCATGGACAAAGGAGCCTGGTAGGCTGCAGTCCATGGGGTCGCTAAGAGTCGGATACAACTGAGCGACTTCACTTTCACTTTTCACTTTCATGCATTGGAGAAGGAAATGGCAACCCACTCCAGTATTCTTGCCTAGAGAATCCCAGGAATGGGGAGAGCCAGGTGGGCTGCCGTCTATGGGGTCGCACAGAGTCAGACATGACTGAAGCAACTTAGCAGCAGTAGCAGCAGCACAAGCTAGTAAAGTAATGCTCAAAATCCTCCAAGCCAGGATTCAGCAATACGTAAACTGTGAACTTCAGATGTTCAAGCTGTTTTTAGAAAAGGCAGAGGAACCAGAGATCAAATTGCCAACATCCGCTGGATCATGGAAAAAGCAAGAGAGTTCCAGAAAAACATCTACTTCTGCTTTATTGACTATGCCTTTGACTTTAACTAAGTCTTTGACTGTGTGGATCACAATAAACTGTGGAAAATTCTTCAAGAGATGGAAATACCAGACCACCTGACCTGCCTCTTGAGAAACCTATATGCAGGTCAGGAAGCAACAGTTAAAACTGGACATGGAACAACAGACTGGTTCCAAATAGGAAAAGGAGTACGTCAAGGCTGTATATTGTCACCCTGCTTATTTAACTTCTATGCAGAGTACATCATGAGAAACACTGGGCTGGAAGAAGCACAAGCTGGAATCAAGATTGTTGGGAGAAATATCAATAACCTCAGATATGCAGATGACACTACCCTTATGGCAGAAAGTGAAGAGGAACTAAAAAGCCTCTTGATAAAAGTGAAAGAGGAGAGTGAAATAGTTGGCTTAAAGCTCAACATTCAGAAAACGGAGATCATGGCATCCAGTCCCATCACTTCATGGGAAATAGATGGGGAAACAGTGGAAACAGTGTCAGATTTTATTTGGGGGCTCCAAAATCACTGCAGATGGTGACTGCAGCCATGAAATTAAAAGATGCTTACTCCTTGGAAGGAAAGTTATGACCAACCTAGATAGCATATTCGAAAGCAGAGACATTACTTTGCCAACAAAGTCCATCTAGTCAAGGCTATGGTTTTCTAGTAGTCATGTATGGATGTGAGAGTTGGACTGTGAATAAAGCTGAACATCGAAGAATCGATGCTTTTGAACTGTGGTGTTGGAGAAGACTCTTGAGAGTCCCTTGAACTGCAAGGAGATCCAACCAGTTCATCCTAAAGGAAATCAGCCCTGGGTGTTCTTTGAAAGAACTGATGCTGAAGCTGAAACTCCAGTACTTGAGCACCACATGAGAAGAGTTGACTCATTGGAGAAGACCCGGATGCTGGGAGGGATTGGGGGCAGGGAGGAGAAGGGGACAATAGAGGATGAGATGGCTGGATAACATCACCGACTTGACAGACATGAGTTTGAGTGAACTCCGGGAGTTGATGATGGGCAGGGAGGCCTGGCGTGCTATGATTCATGGGGTCTCAAAGAGTTGGACACGACTGAGCGACTGGACTGAACTGGTGAAAGTGAAAGTGAAGTAGCTCAATTGTGTTTGACTCTTTGCAACCCCCATGGACGGTATTGCCTACCAGGCTCCTCCGACCAAGGGATTCTCCAGGCAAGGATACTGGAGTGGGTTGCCATTTCCTTCTCCTGGTATCTTCCTGACCCAGGGATCGAACCCAGGTCTCCCGTATTGCAGGCAGATACTTTACTGTCTGAGCCACCAGGGAAGCCCTAAGGTGATCTAAGGAAGAATATAAAAACTACTGTAAGTCCCACTTTGGGGGACTCTTTACCCCCTCTCAGTGTCTAGGCTACGAGCTTTGTACTTTCCTCCTCTTTCAGTTCATTTCAGTCACTCAGTTGTGTCTGACTCTTTGCAGCCCCATGGACTGCAGCACACCAGGCCTCCCTGTCCATCAACAACTCCTGGAGCTTACTCAAACTGATGTCCGGTTCTTCATATGTTTATGGATTCCATTCTTCTTCTCCATGGACAAGAACCTATACCTGTCTCAAGGGCAGCCCTGAAATACACACTGGTAAGTTTTTATGGGCTGGGTTGTTTCACATGCTAATGATGGGAGAATTATTTCAACTATTTGGGGGAAGGACTCCCTGGTGGCTCAGTCGGTAAAGAATCCACCGGCAATGGGGGAGACTTGGGTTTGATCCCTGGGTTGGGAAGATCCCCTGGAGGAGGGAATGGCAATCCACTCCAGTACAGAGGAGCCTGGAGGGCTGCAGTCCATGCGGTCACAAAGAATTGGATACAATTGGGTGACTAAGCATGGAGATTTCCTGGAGTTGGGCCACCACCCACTTTTTCGTCTTTGGACAGTGCTTTGGAAATGTTGTGGCACCTCTAGGTATGTCATTTAGCTTGCTGATGGAGGATCAGGAGGATCAAGGTCTAGTTTCAGAAGTTGATTTGTCTGCCATCTTCGTCCTCAGTTCAGTCGCTCAGTCGTGTCTGACTCTCTGCGACCCCATGAATCGTAGCACACCAAGCCTCCTTGTTCATCACCATCTCCCTAAGTTCACTCACACTCACGTGCATCGAGTCCGTGATGCCATCCAGCCATCTCAACCTCTGTCATTCCCCTCTCCTCCTGCCCCCAATCCTTCCCAGCATCAGAGTCTTTTCCAATGAGTCAACACTTCTCATGAGGTGGCCGAAGTACTAGAGCGTCAGCTTCAGCATCATTCCTTCCAAAGAAATCCCAGGGTTAATCTCCTTCAGAATGGGCTGGTTGGATCTCCTTGCAGTTCAAGGGACTCTCAAGAATCTTCTCCAACACCACAGTTCAGAAGCATCAATTCTTCAGTGCTCAGCCTTCTTCACAGTCCAACTCTCACATCCATACACGACCACAGGAAAAATCATTGCCTTGAGAAGACGGACCTTAGTTGGCAAGGTAATGTCTCTGCTTTTGAATATACTATCTAAGTTGGTCATAACTTTTCTCCCAAGGAGTAAGCATCTTTTAATTTCATGGCTGCAATCACTATCTGAAGTGATTTTGGAGCCCCCAAAATAAAGTCTGACACTGTTTCCACTGTTTCCCCATCTATTTCCCATAAAGTGATGGGACTGGATGCCATGATCTTTGTTTTCTGAATGTTGAGCTTTAAGCCAACTTTTTCACTCTCCTCTTCCACTTACATCAAGAGGCTTTTTAGCTCCTCTTCACTTTCTGCCATAAGGATGGTGTCATCCGCATATCTGGGGTTATTGATATTTCTCCCAGAAATCTTGATTCCAGCTTGTGTTTCTTCCAGTCCAGTGTTTCTCATGATGTACTCTGCATATAAGTTAAATAAACAGGGTGACAATATACAGCCTTGACGTACTCCTTTTCCTATTTGGAACCAGTCTGTTGTTCCATGTCCAGTTCTAACTGTTGCTTCTTGACCTGCATATAGATTTCTCAAGAGGCAGGTCAGGTGGTCTGGTATTCCCATCTCTTGAAGAATTTTCCACAGTTTCTTGTGATCCACACAGTCAAAGGCTTTGGCATAGTCAGTAAAGCAGAAATAGATGTTTTTCTGAAACTCTAGCTTTTTCCATGATCCAGCGGATGTTGGCAATTTGATCTCTGGTTCCTCTGCCTTTTCTAAAACCAGCTTGAACATCAGGGAGTTCACGGTTCACGTACGGCTATGTCATTCTTTCAGAGGTTGTGCCCTGCCCCTTTCCCTCCTTTTTCAGAACCACCATAATGCTGGCAGGAGTTGGGAAGGAAAGGAAGATTATGAGTCAAAGTGTTCACGTAATCGTAATAATAGCAGTTAATAAGAATGGAGCCTTTGCTGTATGCTTTGCTGTATGCTTTGCTAAGAACTTTATTAAGATTGCTAACTAATCCCCAGAACCCTCCATGGATGGTGGACATAATGAGGAAATCTACACCTGACTGGTTAGAAGAAGTAATAAGCACCAGACTCACTTGCCCAGGAGAGCAAACAGACACTTGATTTCAATTTCAATCCCTCCCAGACCTCTGTAACAGTCCCCGTGAAATTTCCTGGTTCACCAGAAAGACAGTCTACATGACAAAGATTCTGCTGTTCCCTCCTCCCAAAATAAACTGGCCCACCCTATCCTTTCTTTTGCAAACACCTTCTTGTCTGACCCTCCTCCTGTTTATAAAATCCTCCCCTTTTGTACAACCCCTCAGTGTGCCTCAGCTTCCCCAGTGGCTCAGACAGTTAAGAATTTTCCTGCACTGCAGGAGACCTGCGTTCAATTCCTAGATGGGGAAGATCCTCTGGAGAAGGAAATAGCTACCCACTCCAGTATTCTTGCCTGGAAAATCCCATGAACAGAGGAGGCTGGCAGGTTACAATCTATGGTGTCTCACAGAATTGGACATGACTGAAGAACTAACACCTTTCAGAGTGCCTTAAAGCTGGGTGAGATGCTGCCTGACTCATGAGTCATTTAGGATAACCAATTAGGTCTTCAAATTTATTCAGCTGAATTTTTGATTTTTAACAGCATTTATAGGAGTTGTGGAGTGGCTGGAGATTTTAAGTTTTTGAAAGTGGAAGCAGTTAATGATCTAAGAACAATTTAGGGAAGAGATGCTACTTTCTGAACCTGTGATGTCTAAACTTAGCAGGCAGACCTTAGCAGCAAACCCAAGCCAAATTCTTGCTATAGTAGTTAGCTGAATAACAACTGTGTGTCATGATCTGTGTGGCTGAAAACTAACATTGGCACAAAATAAGGCATATGCTTAGGGGCACACGTTAACTGGCTGCTCCATCAAATCTGTTTAGGAAAGAAACGTAAATGATTCATGATCTGTCAATGCTTTATTTTCACCATGTACTCTTAAATTGATGGAACAACCACCAAAATTATTATGACTAGTCATAGCACTGGTCTCTCCAGCAAGGCTAAGTGGTGACACAGAAACCAGGGTGCAGATATGCACAACGATTCCTGCAGAGAAGTGCAATCATTTCTTGGTCTTTTAACTTTGTTTGCAGCGTACACACAATCATTCTAAAAATATTTTCTCTTGTGTTTGCAGAGCTGAAATGCCACCTTCCAAAGGACCTGTGTGTTGTTCTGCTGCTGGTGGATGGGGAAGGCTGGTACCCTCCAGTCTCCTGGGGAATGCAGAGCCCCACACATCTTCAACTGGAAGGGGAGATCCTGACAACATGAGCATCAGAAAAGAATTTGTCAAAGAGAAAACACTTCCTTCTCTCTGAACCTCTCAGTTCATCATTTATCTCTGCCCGTGATGTGTGAATAGACCCGGTCAAAATAACCTTTGTGTGTTGTTGTTTGGTCGCTGATTTGTGTCCAACTCTTTGTGACCCCGTGGACTGTAGCCCACCAGGCTTCTCAGTCCATGGTATTCTTGTCCATTCAAGAATACTGCAGTGGGTTGCCATTTCCTTTCCAGGGGATCTTCCTGACTCAGGGGTTGAACCTGCATCTCCTGCATCAGCAGGCAAATTTTTGCCACTGAGCCACCTGGGAAACCCCCAGGAGATCGTATCTCCATACATTTGACTGTCATGCCTCTGTTGAATTTCTCTCACGTCTTTGTTTTCGGTAGTCTTGACAATTTCAAGGAGCAGTGGGCAGGTATTTCATAGAATGTCCCTCAGTTGAGATGTGTCCCATGTTTTTCTCTTGATTCAAGTGGAATTCTGTTTTGCGGGGACTGACAAGGTACAGTTTGTTCTTATCATCTGTATCCAGGATACACACCACCAACACAACTCACCACAGTCAGGGCTCACCTGGATTGACTGCCTGAGATGGAATTGCTCAGATCCCCTGAAGTATAGCTACTGTTGTTTCCCCTTCATCACTGTGTTCCCTGTAAGGCTTTGCATGCAGCCCACTCCACCACCTTGACAGAAGTGTATCTACATAAATTATTCAGAATTCTTTTGCACAAGTTCAGTTGAGTTCAGTCACTCAGTTGTGTCTGACTCTTTGTGTCCCCATGGACTGCAGCACGCCAGGCCTCCCTGTCCATCACCAACTCCCAGAGTTTACACAAACTCATGCCCATTGAGTCAGGTATGCCATCCAGTCGTCTCACCCTCTGTTGTCTCCTTCTCCTCCCACCTTCAATCTTTGCCAGCATTAGGGTCGTTTCAAATGAGTCAATTCTTCACATCAGGTGGCCAAAGTATTGAACTTTAGCATCAATCCTTCCAGTGAATATTCAGGACTGATTTCCTCTGGTTGGATCTCCCCTGCAGTCCAAGGGACAACGCTCGGGTCTTCTTCAACACTACAGTTCAAAAGCATCAATTCTTTGGCTCTCAGCTTTGTTTATAGCCCAACCCTCACATCCATACATGACTACTAGAAAAACCATAGCTTTGACTAGATGGACCTTTGTTGGAAAAGTATTGTCTCTGCTTTTTAATATGCTGTCTAATTTGGTCATAATTTTTCTTTCCAGGAGCAAGCATCTTTTAATTTCATGGCTGCAGTCACCATCTGCAGAGATTTTGGAGTCCCCAAAAATAAAGTCTGTCACTGTTTCTATTGTTTTCCCATCTGTTTGCCATGAAGTGATGGGATTAGATGCCATGATTTTGGTTTTCTGAATATTGAGTTTTAGGATGACTTTTCCACTCTCCTCTTTCACTTTCATCAAGAGGCTCTTTAGTTCTTCACTTTCTGCCATGAGTGGTATCATCTGCATATCTGAGATTATTGATATTTCTCCCAGCAACCTTGATTCCAGCTTGTGTTTCTTCCAGCCCAGCGTTTCTCATCATGTACACTGCATATAAGTTAAATGAGCAGAGTGACAATATGCAGCCTTGACGTACTCCTTTCCTGATTTGGAACTAGGCTGTTGTTCCATGTCCAGTTCTAACTGTTGCTTCCTGACTTGCATGCAGATTTCTTAAGAGGCAGGTCAGGTGGTCTGGTATTCCCATCTCTTTCAGAATTTTCCAGTTTGTGTGGGCCACACAGTCAAAGTGCTTTGCATAGTCAATAAAGCAGAAGTAGATGTTTTTCTGGAACTTTATTGCTTTTTCAATGGTCTAATGGATGTGGCAATTTGATCTCTGGTTCCTCTGCTTTTTCTAAATCCACCTTGAACATCTGGAAGTTCACGGGTCACGTATTGCTGAAGCCTGGCTTGGAGAATTTTGAGCATTACTTTACTAGCCTGTGAGATTAATGCAACAGTTCAGTCAGTAGTTTGAACATTCCTTGACATTGCCTTTCTTTAGGATTGGAATGAAACCTGACCTTTTCCAGTCCTGTGGCCACTGCTGAGTTTTCCAAATTTGCTGGCATATTGAGTGTAGCACTTTCACAGCATCATCTTTCAGGATTTGAAATAGCTCAACTGGAATTCCATCACCTCCAGCTTTGTTTGCAGTGATGCATCCTAAGGTCCATTTGACTTCACATTCCAGGATGTTTGACTCTAGATGAGTGATCACGCCATCGTGATTATCTTGGCCATGAAGATCTTTTCTGTACGTTCTTCTGTGTATTTTTGCCACCTCTTTTTAATATCTTCTGCTTCTGTTAGGTCCATACAATTCCTGTCCTTTATTGTGCCCATCTTTGCATGAAATGTTCCCTTAGTGTCTCTAATTTTCTTGGAGATCTCTAGTCTTTCTCATTCTTACTTTTCTCTATTTCTTTGCATTTATCACTGAGGAAGGCTTTCTTATCTCACCTTGCTATTCTTTGGAACTCTGCATCAAGATGAGTATATCTTTCCTTTTCTCCTTTGCCTTTAGCGTCTCTTCTTTTCTCAGCTATTTGTAAGGACTTGTGAGAGGCCAAACCATTTTGCCTTTTGCATTTCTTTTTCTTGGGGATGGTCTTTTGTGTGTGTGTGTATGTAATAAAGTTTTATTAATGTGTAAAGAAGAGAGAGAAAGCTTCTGACATAGGCATCAGAAGGGGGCCAGAAAGAGTACCTGCTTGCTGTTGTTAGCAACAGAGTGATATACTCTCCAGTGAATGGAAAGAATATCTGGAGGTTGTAAAGACCTCACCAGACCTACTCCCATAATTTACATTTTAAGATAAAAGAATTAGCCAGAAGTTTTAATCCAGAGACTGTCCTCAGGCAGGATACATTATTGTTATATAATCCTTGTAAAGACCAGACCTACTCCCATAAATTTACATTTTAAGATAACAGAATTAGCCAGGTTTAATCCAGAGATGTCCTCAGGTAGGATATATTATTGTTATATAATCCTAAGGAATATAGAGGGGGAAAAAGGTTTATCCTTTTGAAAGGTTGTTGTTGAATCACGACGCCGGGATTCTTGGCCCCCGAAGGAGAAGAATTCAATCCGGGGCCAGAGACGAGGCTGGATCGCTCAGAGCTTTTGTGTAACAAAGTTTTATTAAAGTATAAAGGAGATAGAGAAAGCTTCTGACATAGGCATCAGAAGGGGGTAGAAAGAGTACCCCCCTACTAGTCTTTAGCTGGATGTTATATAGTCATCAGCAGTTTGTTAATGAAAGAAAAGAATGTCTCAAAACTTAGAATGGCACCAGGCCCCTCACCCATAAGATGTATTTTGGGGTAACTTTGGCTCTAAATGGTTTATCTTGGGCCATAAAATGATTAACTTGAATCTTGAAGAAGGGCAGATCACCATACAAATAGTTTCATTTACATAGATTAGAGGAACAATATCGGAGTATAACATATTGGTTTATCAGGTAGGTCTGAGCCCAAAAGGCGGAACTGACTTGAAGACAGAGCTTGGGGCAAATACATAGTACATTAACATAGCTTAAGATAAACATTTCCATAAGAAAAGGCAATGGTTAACTTTAAGTGAAACTAGGTGTCATTATAGCAACACAGAATTTTAAGAGAAACCTCCTTTTAAATTTGTATAGAGAAGGAAAAAGTATCGCTAGTTTTGTTTCCTCTTGCCGCTTAAGAGAGATAAAATGTCTGACACTTGCAGGCTATTTCCTCCGTTTGGAGACCCCTGGCCTTCCTGCCTGTTAACCTCTCACTTTCTTCCTCCTTGAGAATTCCAGACCCCTATCTCCTTGGGGACCTCTAGACTTCTTATCTTCCTGCCTAGGAAATGACTCTCTCATTCCCCCTTTTCTTTTAGGAGAATTATGTTGCCAAGGGAAAGGGGCATTGTTTTCATTCCATAACTACTTCCTGCTGTTTTAGGAAGTAGTCCCTAAATTGTTGAGGCAACATATTCTCCTAACCTTCATATTGAGGGTCTCTGATCCAGGGGCTCCAAGTAATAGTTGGAGGAAGCTGTAGCACTCATAGGAGCCTGAACAACCATTTGTAACTTAAAAGCTTTTAGACAGTTAGAAAACCCCATTATACAGTTACAGATGGAAGGCAAAATAGTCATTAAACCAAGTTAAAATCAAAATGAAAAGTCATATTATGTCCGTAGTTACATCAGTCCATCTTAAGGTTTTTAGATGTCATCAGTTTAAGAAGAGGCATCACATGCAATTGTTGTTGAAGGTATTTGCAGACTTGGAGAAAGTCTTTTCCTTGAAGTGGAGATGTCCACCACGGGAAGCCTTCCACTGATGAAGAGGGGAGCACTCCACAGACCCAGCAGTTAGACTGATTGTGGAATTCAGTGTTGGAGTGAACCCAGGACAAGGAGGGCATTGTTTTGAGAAGGCAGACTCAGGATTTTTGGAGTCAGCAGAAGTAGGCTCACATAGATTATCAGGTCCGTCTTTTGGCTCATCCAGAGAGTCCCATTACGGAAGCAGATCAGGAAGAAAGTGGGCCAGGGGCTTCAGTAAGCATGGAGTAAGTTCCCCCAGTATCTAAAAGGAAATCAACGGATTGGCACCCCACAGTTATTGACACCCGGGGTTCCTCAGGTGAAATTAGGACAGGAGCTTGTGTGGGGACCCCAGGCACCTTCAGTCCTGATTGTCTTGAGAGTCCGACCCCTAAAACCTATGCCTCTGGGGGCAGTCTCTCTTCCAGTGTGGTCCTTTGCAGACTGGACATGGAGCCAGGGATGGCTTAGATGCCTGAGGGCAATTCCGCTTGAGATGACCCTCCTTTCCACAGTAATAGCAAGCCTATATCTTTTCACCTGGGTCCCTGTGGGCACTTTTCTCAGGCTGCTTAAGAATGGATCTCATAGCCATTTCGAAGGCTTTCGCCTGTTCCTTTGTCTTTTCTGCCTTTCTTTCTTTTCCTCCATATTCCCTACCATAATAGACTGTTTTAGCCAGTTGTAACAGAGTATCTAGGGACTGATTTGGTCCATACGCCCATTTTAATAGCTTATGGCAGATAGTTGGAGCCAATTGAGTGAGAAATTTATCCTGTAAGATCCCTTTTCCCTCTTCACTTTTGGGATCAATTTCAGTGAATCTGCAAAGGGCTTCTCTCAGTCTATCTAGGAATTTACCAGGAGCTTCCTTCTCCTCCTGTTCTGTTTGCCATTTTGCCATAGTTTAGAGGCTTAGAATGCACCTGCCTGAGTCCTTCAAGAATACATCTGACATGGAAGCAACCTAGACATCCATCAGCAGATGAATGGACAAGAAAGCTGTGGTACATATACACAATGGAGTATTCAGTTCAGTTCAGTTTAGTCGCTCAGTCGTGTCCGACTCTATGTGACTCAGCCATTAAAAAGAATACATTTGAATCAGTTCTAATGAGGTGATGAAACTGGAGCCTATTATACAGAGTGAAGTAAGCCAGAAAGAAAAACACCAATACAGTAACAGTTCAGTTCAGTTCAGTCACTCAGTTGTGTCTGACTCTTTGTGACCCCATGAATGGCAGCACACCAGGCCTCCCTGTCCATCACCAACTCTTGGAGTTCACTCAGACTCGTATCCATCGATTCATGATGCCATCCAGCCATCTCATCCTCTGTCATCCCCTTCTCCTCCTGCCCCCAATCCCTCCCAGCATCAGAGTCTTTTCCAGTGAGTCAACTCTTCACATGAGGTGGCCAAAGTACTGGAGTTTCAGCTTTAGCATCATTCCTTCCAAAGAAATCCCAGGGCTGATCTCCTTCAGAATGGACTGGTTGGATCTCCTTGCAGTCCAAGGGACTCTCAAGAGTCTTCTCCAACACCACAGTTCAAAAGCATCAATTCTTTAGCACTCAGCCTTCTTCACAGTCCAACTCTCACATCCATACATGACCACAGGAAAAACCATAGCCTTGACTAGACGGACCTTAGTCGGCAAAGTAATGTCTCTGCTTTTGAATATACTATCTAGGTTGGTCATAACTTTTCTTCCAAGGAGTAAGCGTCTTTTAATTTCATGGCTGCAGTCACCACCTACAGTGATTTTGGAGCCCAAAATAAAGTCTGACACCGTTTCCACTGTTTCCCCTATTTCCCATGAAGCAATGGGACTGATATAGTATAATAACACATATATATGGAACTCAGAAAAATGGTAATGATAACCCTGTATGTGAGACAGCAAAAGAGACACAGATGTATAGAACAGTCTTTTGGACTCTGTGGGAGAGGGCAAGGGTTTGATGATTTGGGAGAATGACAATGAAACATGTATATTATCATATGTGAAATGAATCACCAGTCCAGTTTCTATGCATGATACCAGATGCTCGGGAATGGTGCACTGGGATAACCCAGAAGGGTGGTATGGGGAGGGAAGTGGGCAGGGGGCTCAGGATGGCGGGGGGGCGGGCGGGGGAGACTACGTCTGACAAAATGAGTCTGATCCCATCTTCCTTTAGCTGTGTTTTAGTTGGGACCGCCTGATTCCCAGTGGGGAGGGAGGTTATCTCGTCCTCCCCTCTTCCCTGCTGATTCATTACCAAACCATTCATCTCCATAAGCAACCGCTTTTACCAAAACTCAAGTTTTTGAGTCAGGAGTCAGCGTTTGTCCCAAGATATACATCACATCCTTCCAAGTAAGGCCACAAAGCAGAGTAACACCTTTAAAAGTGCTAATATATTTTTCTGGCTCCTCTAAATAATCTCCTAGATCCTCCTTGATTCTTTGTATTTCTTGATAAGAAAAAGGCTTATTAACACTCATAGACTGATTATTTCTCCTGGTGGGTGCTTCATGAAGAGGCAACAGCTTGTGTGGCTATACCTCAGTCTCTCTGGCTGCTCTGTGCATATGATCCCAGGGATAGATTGGAGAAACCTGCTTTTCTTTATCTCTTTGTCTCCTGTCCTCCTTCTCATCTAGCAAAGTAGGAAGACAGGAGGGAGCTGAAGGAGTTACACCCAAATCTATACCCTTAGGACATATGTCTGGCATATTTCACAGAGAGAAAAAGGGCAACTCATATGCTACTTCTACCCATTTCCCTTGTTTTTTACAGAACCGGTCTAATTGTAAAACAGTATTATACATAAGAGACCCTCCAACCAGCCACAGTTTGCCATCCTCCAATGGATATCGTAGCCATGCAGTATCACATAGGAAGACCAGGTGTGTCTTCTTTAAACCCTGGGAATCAAATCTATCCCAGTTTTTCAGGACACAAAGGAGTGAGACTGGAATTGTTAGCTCCCATCTTGTCCTCAAGAATCCCAGATGAGCCCCCAAGATGAAAGGTTGTTGCTGAACCACGCAAAGACACCAGAATTCTTGGCCTCTGAGGAGAAGATGGGGCCAGAGACAAGGCTTGATTGCCCAGAACTTTGTGTAATAAAGTTTTATTAAAGTATAAAGGAGATAGAGAAAGCTTCTGCCATAGGCATCAGAAGGGGGCAGAAAGAGTATACCTTGGGAATGGTCTTGATCCCTGCCTTCTGTACAATGTCACAATCCTCCATCCATAGTTCTTCAGGCACTCTATCATATCTAATCCCTTCAATCTACTTGTCACTTCCATTGTATAATTATAAGGGATTTGATTTAGGTCATACCCAAATGATCTAGTGGTTTCCCCTATTTTCTTCAATTTAAGTCTGAATTTGTCAATAAAAAGTTCATGATCTGAGCCACAGTCTGCTCCTGGTCTTGTTTTTGCTAACTGTATAGAACTTCTCCATCTCTGGCTGAAAAGAATATAATCAATCTGACTTTGGTTTTGACCATCTGGTGATGTCCATGTGTAGAGTCTTCTCTTGCATTGTTGGAAAAGGGTGTTTGCTATGACCAGTGTGTTCTCTTGGCAAAACTCTATTAGCCTTTGCTCTGCTTCATTCTGTACTCCAAAGCCAAATTTGCCTGTTTCTCCAGGTGTCTCTTGACTTCCTATTTTTGCATTCCAGTCCCCTATAATGAAAAGGACATCTGTTTTGGGTGTTGGTTCTAGAAGGTCTTGTAGGTCTTCAGAGAACTGTTCAACTCCAGCTGCTTCCAGCATTACTGGTCGGGTATAAACTTGGATTGCTGTGATATTGAATGGTTTGGCTTGGAAACAGAGATCATTTTGTCGTTTTTGAGATTGCATCCAAGTACTGCATTTTGTACTCTTTTGTTGACTATGATGGCCACTCCACTTCTTCTGAGGGATTCTTGCCCACAGTAGTAGATATAACAGTCATCTGAGTTAATTCCACCCATTCCAGTCCATTTTAGTTTACTGATTCCTAAAATGTTGATGTTCACTCTTGCCATATCCTGTTTGACCACTTCCAATTTCTCCTGATTCATGGATCTAACATTCCAGGTTCCTATGCAATATTGCTCTTTACAGCATCAGACCTTGCTTCCATCACCAGTCACATCCACAACTGGGTATTGTTTTTGCTTTGGCTCCATCTTTTCATTCTTTCTGGAGTTATTTCTCCACTGATTTCCAGTAGCATATTGGGCACCTACCAACCTGGGGAGTTCATCTTTCAGTGTTCTATCTTTTTGCCTTTTCATACTGTTCATGGGGTTCTCAAGGCAAGAATACTGAAGCGTTTTGCCATTCCCTTTTCCAGTGGACAACATTTTGTCAGAGTTCTCCACCATGACACGTCTGTCTTGGGAGGCCCTACACGGCATGGCTCATAGTTTCATTGAAATAGACAAGGCTGTGGTCCATGTGATCAGATTGGTTAGTTTTCTGTGATTGTGATTTTTAGTCCCTCTGCCCTCTGATGGAGAAAGATAAGAGGCTTATGGAAGCTTCCTGATGGGAGAGACTGATTGAGGGGGAAACTGGGTCTTGTTCTAATGGGCAGGGCCACACTCAGTAAATCTTTAATCCAATTTTGTGTTGATGGGTGGGGCTATATTCCCCACCTGTTATTTACCTGGGACCAAACTATGGTGGAGGTAATGAAGATAATGGCGACCTCCTTCAAAATGTCCCATGCACACACTGCTACACTCAGTGCCCCAATCCTGCAGCAGGCCACCACCAACCCATGCCTCTGCCAGAGACTACTGGACACTCACAGGCAAGGGGTCAGTCTCTTGTGGGGTCACTGTTCCTTTCTCCTGGGTCCTGCTGCACACAAGGTTCTGTTTGTGCCCTCCAAGTGTCTGTTTCCCCAGTCCTGTGTAAGTTCTGGTGGCTCTATGGTGGGGTTAATGGCAACCGCCTCCAAGAGGGCTTTATGCCATACCCAGGTCTGCTGCATCCAGAGCCCCTGCCCCTGAAGCAGTCCACTGCTGACCCATACTGCAAGGTACTCTGCAAGGTACAATACTCTGCAAGAGACACTCAAACACAGTTCTGTCTCAGTCTCTCTGGGGTCTCTGGGTCCTTGTGTGCACAAGCTTTGTTTGAGGCCTCTGAGCATCTCTGGCAGATATGGAGTTTGATTCTAAGCACAGTTTTGCCCCTCTTACCATCTTGCTAGGGCTTCTCTTGCTTTGCCCTTCTCTTTCTCCGAAGGGCAAAGGCCCTTCAACGTGGGTTATCTCCTCACAGCCACTCCAGCACTGTGTAGCCGCCACTCTAGCGCCTACCCTCTTGCTGGGGCTTCTCTCTCTGCCCTTGGATGTGGGGTATTTCCTCACAGTTGCTCCAGCGCAGATTTTTGCATTCTTCCTCATTAAAAATTCAGTCATTGACTTATGAATAGATCCATGGATATAGAGTCTTGGGTATTTACTCACATAGAGTATAGACTCATGGATATTTACTTTATATTTTAAGGTTTTATCCAATACTATGTTGTTTAGGTTGTTCCAGCTGTGACCATTTGGAGGTACTCCATGGGTACTCCATGTCACATTGACACACCCCAGTCACCATGAGTGTATGTGTATACTTTATTACTTTCTGGCACCACAACACACTCTGGCTACACCTTCCCCTGAGCCTCCTTCCCTTGGGAAATGTTAGTAATAAGTTCTGTCATCGTCTTGGCCCCTCTGTGTAGTAACTCAGACACCTCCATATACTCTCATCCTATAGAACTATGTTTGAGAAAGATGCAATACACCAGCATATAGGCCTTAGTGGTTTAACACACATACGTACATAGTTCTTTATTGCAAAATTTTGGAGAATTTAGCTATATTGTTAAATAAGGAAAAAGTGCAAAAAATACAAATTAAGTTGACCTATGAAGTTAAGATTTTTGAATAACACAATAGAAAAAGAAAAGATTATTAAGATACATTTACAGAAACTTTAATGCTTCCCAAGCTACCATTCAAAGGACAAAGGAAATTAAATGTTATAGTAAAGGTCAAACTTAAAGTAGAAATGACAAAAAAGTTGTGTGTGTGCTTGTGTGTGTTTGATTTTTAGAAATCTAACCAATCACAATTATATTTTTGAAACAAAAGTATGAAACCACTTAATTACAAGGAAAGAAGTTACTGGAATTTGGTTCACAGTGGAAAATTTTCAAGGCTGTCTATAAGATTACTGATCATGGAATGGTTTTTGTGAGAAACATTTAAAATTGACTAACATCTCAAGGCCATGTGTGTTCACACTAAGTTTATAAGTGTTTTGAAATTAATCACCCACATTATACCTACACTCAGGGTGACCATGTATATGAGTGTGATTATTAATATCACCTCCTCTTGCTCTCAGAAGTGTGCTGGTTTGGACAGAAATTTACAACAAATTACACATCTGTCTAGCCCTCACTTACCCCGGAGCTGAACTTTTTTTCTTTAGCATGTGATAAAAGGCACTTGTACTGAAAGAATGCTGATCTAAAGTGTTTACCCTGAAGTGTGATGCTATGTGCTCAGTCACCTCAGTCGTGTCGACTCTGTGTGACCACTGGACTGTAGCCTGCCAGGCTCCTCTGTCCATGGGTTTTCCAAGGCAAGAATACTGGAGTGGGTTACCCTTTCCTCCTCCAGGGGAACTTCCCGAAAGACCTACAGTAAATCCTGTAAACCATCGCTTAATGTAAATAATTCTTACAATTGAAAAAAAAATTGCAGACATATATTATCAATAGTCACTAAATATTATCACCATCATCAGGCCTGTTTTCTTTTTTAATTGAAGTATAGTTGACTTACAATACTGTGTTAGTTTTATATGTGCAGCAAAATGATTCTGTTATATATATACATATTTTAAATTTTTTCCATTAAAAGTTATTATAAGATATTGAATATAATTCCCTGTGCTCAACAGTAAATAGTTGTTGTTTTTGTATTTTAACTAATCTCAACCTCCACATTTATTCCTTCCCCCTTTCCCCTTTGGTAGCCGTAAGTTTGTTTTCTATGTCTATGAATCTATTTCCATTTTGTTAGTGAATTCCTTTGTACCATATTTTAGATTCTACATATAACTGATATCATATAATATTTGTCTCTGACTCCTTCATTTAGTATGACAATCACTCGATCCATCTATATTGCTGTGTGCATGTGTGCTAAGTCGCTTCAGTTGTGTCTGACTCTTTGTGACCCTATGGACTCCAGCCTACCAGGCTCCTCTGGTCATGAAATTCTCAAGGGAGGAATACTGGAGTGGGTTTCCATGCCCTCGTCCAGGGGATCTTCCCGACCCAGGGATTGAACCTGTGTCTCTTAGGTCTCCTGCATTGTCAGGTAGGTTCTTTACCACTAGTGCCACCTGGGAAGCCCCTCATGTTGGTGCAAATGGCATTATTTCATTCTTTTTAATGGCTGAGTAATAGTCCACTATATACATGTACCACTTCTTCTTTATCCATTCATCTGTTGATGGAAACTTGGGTTGCTTCCATGTCTTCATCAAGCCTGTTTCCTTGATATTGTTTTTTGGCTGTGCCATGTAGCATGTGGGATCTTAGCTGCCCAACCAGGGCTGGAACCCATGACCCCTGCAGTGGAAGTGTGAAGTCCTAATCACTGGACTACCAAGGAATTCCCATTTTCCTGATTTTACTTGTAGGTTAACTTCAGTACCTTTGAACTGCAATCAGACTTTTATTATTTAGAAGATGCTTTTAAGACATCTGTCTGTAAGCCTATAGAACTCTAGGGGAGCTTCTTAGCACAAAGGGGTCAGTAAAAGGCTTTTGTGCTCAGAAATGTGCTAAAGGTAAATCAAACCAGCTAAAATCTTTCACAGAACATTGTGTCCCCAACACCTCAAGGATACTAACAATGGCTGATTTTGACATTATTCAGCATATATCCTGTCTGCAGTCTCCTCTTTGCCCAGAACATCCCCTAGTTCAACCTCAGACTAGTCCTCCCCAAAGCCCACCCAATCCTGGTCTCTTCCTTCCTTCCTTCCACCTAAATCCCTAAAGTGAAGTCGCTCAGCCATGTTTGACTCTTTGCGACCCCATAGACTGTAGCCTACCAGGCTTCTCTGTCCATGGGATTTTCCAGGCAAGAGTACCGGAGTGGGTTACCATTTCCTTCTCCAGAGGATCTTCCCGACCCAGGGATCAAACCCAGATCTCCCGCATTGTAGGCAAACACTTTACCGTCTGCCTGAGCCACCAGCGAAGCCTTTAAAGCCTTACCCAGGTGAAGAGTTAGTCACCTAATCGTGTCCATCTCTCTGTGACCCCATGGACTGTAGCCAGGCTGCTCTGTCCATGGGATTCTCCAGAGAAGAATACTGGAGTGGATTGCCGTTCCTTCTCCAGGGCATCTTCCTGACCCAGGGATCAAACTTGGGTATCCTGCATTGCAGGGGGATTCTTTACAGTCTGAGCCACCAGGGAAGCTCTAGGAGGGACAAATTCCACAAGGACCTGTCCCTCACCCCCTTCGCCCCCAGCCTGCCCTGCTGCTCCTCCGTCCCGGAGTCTCTTCACTCCAGGCATGCTGACCAGAGCAGCTCTCCAAAGTGGAGAGCCTCAGTTTTCATGGTTTCTCTTTACTGGTGTCTCTGAAGCATCAAAATCAAGAGGAATTTACATTACTGAGAGCTATTCATTTAAAATTTTAATTTGGTAAACTTCCTAGGAAAGTGAAAAACAATCACTTCTTTCCCCTGTTTTTCCCTGCCTCTTTCACTGTTACCTCATCTTCACCATTGAGGCCAGCAATGGGGTTCGTGTAAGCCTGTCCTTGGAGACATGGGCCTAAACCCTGCCGTGCAGAGAGCAGTAAGTCTGAATCCACATTCAAAAACATCTTTGCAAGACCAGAGTATGGAGAAGGTGGGAATCTTCTAAGGAAAGCTCCTGGTCATTAGTAAGATAACCCTTCAACATGGTAAAATTCCAGAAAATGGCCTTAGAGAACTGAAAAGATGACAATGCGGTTTAGTCCTCAGTTTCATTGCTCTACTCCCTCCTCCTCTCCTGTTTGAGTTTCTTTCCATGCATGTCTGTTCACCTAGGAATCTTGATGACACCTGGCTGTTAGCATTCAGACCATTTAGCTCCTTATAATCACAGCCTTCATGGGCCACAAACACCCAACCTTCTAAGCACACAGAAATCCTACTGTGCTTTACAAGAGGAAATGTATTCCTATAAATAATTCTTATTATTCCACAATTAACCACTGGAATAATATTTATATTTTCTGAATGAGTTGCATGAAGGCGAACTTTTCCCCTTACCTGTTCTCTTTTTCTTTTTAAAATGAGATTAAGATAAATAAGATCACTGGAGGGAGCTTTGTGAAGTCAGAAAGCCTGGGTTTCTCTCTTCATTTTGCCTCTGACTAGTTATGATACCATAAGCATGCCATGTAATAGTCTGATTAGAAGATCCTATTGAAAAGGCAGGAGCAGGAAGCCATCTGGTGTGTAAGGTTTCTGCTGGTTGAAAAAGTTATGCAGTCAAAAATAATCTCAGTATGACGACTCTTGAAATTAGGCATCTGGGCAAACACGTTGCCAAGTGGCCAGCCCATGAGAGGGCTATATTCCCAGCCTCTACACAAAGATCGGGATAGGGTAAAAAGCCATGAAAACTACAGCTCTGGTGTGGGGCTGATAGGAGAGGATTGACAGGTTTGGTTTCAAAATGACCTAAAGATAGAGGAATGATCAATAATTGTCATGATGTTTCTGGACAGATTTGAACAGAGTGTGGAGCATGGGGGTGGGATGAAGAACTGTGCATGTATAAAAAGGGGTGCCTGGGTGAGAACATGATTGGCAATGCCAGCTATGGCCCAGGATCTGGAAGATGTAGACAGTCCCAGATGGATGTTAATATAGTGCTATGTTCATTCCAAACTACAAGAAGTATAAAAAAGCTTTCAAGTTCATTTTACCTAGCATTTAACTACAAAGTTTTAAATATACATAAAAGTTGAAAGAATTTTACAGTATAAACCTGTATACCCACAACCTAGGTTTTGCCATTAACATGATTATGCCTGCTTTATTGATGCCTCTACCATCCATCAGCCCATCTTATTTTTCAATGTGTTTCAAAGTAAGTTACAGGAATCAGTACACTTTCCCTAAATTTAATATTGTTTACAGTTTTTTTTTTTAAGGTAAAATGTACACACAATGAAAACTTCACGACTCAGATAATCATGATGATGTGATCACTAATCTAGAGTCAGACATCTTGGGATGTGAAGTCAAGTGGGCCTTAGAAAGTATCACTATGAACAAAGCTAGTGGAGGTGATGGAATTCCAGTGGAGCTATTTCAAATCCTGAAAGATGATGTTGTGAAAGTGCTACACTCAATATGCCAGCAAATTTGGAAAATTCAGCAGTGGCCACAGGACTGGAATAGGAAAGTTTTCGTTGCAATCCCAAAGAAAGGCAATGCCAAAGAATGCTCCAACTACCGCACAGTTGCACTCATTCTCCAAGCCAGGCTGCAGCAATACGTGAACCGTGAACTCCCTGATGTTCAAGCTGGTTTTAGAAAAGGCAGAGGAACCAGAGATCAAATTGCCAACATCCACTGGATCATGGAAAAAGCAAGAGAGTTCCAGAAAAACATCTACTTCTGCTTTATTGACTATGCCAAAGCCTTTGACTGTGTGGATCACAAGAAACTGTGGAAAATTCTTCAAGAGATGGGAATACCAGACCACCTGACCTGCCTGTATGCAGGTAAGGAAGCAACAGTTAGAACTGGACATGGAACAACAGACTGGTTCCAAATAGGAAAAGGAGTATGTCAAGGCTGTATACTGTCACCCTGTTTATTTAACTTCTATGCAGAGTACATCATGAGAAATGCTGGACTAGAAGAAACACAAGCTGGAATCAAGATTGCCAGGAGAAATATCAATAACCTCAGATATGCAGATGATACCACCCTTATGGCAGAAAATGAAGAACTAAAGAGCCTCTTAATGAAAGTGAAAGAGGAAAGTGAAAAAGTTGGTTTAAAGCTCAGCATTCAGAAAACAAAGATCATGGCATCCAGTCCCATCACTTCGTGGGAAATAGATGGAGAAACAGTGGAAACAGTGTCAGACTTTATTTTGGGGGCTCCAAAATCACTGCAGATGGTGACTGCAGCCATGAAATTAAAAGGCGCTTACTCCTTGGAAGAAAAGTTATGACAAATCTAGATAGTATATTCAAAAGCAGAGACATTACTTTGCCGACTAAGGTCCGTCTAGTCAAGGCTATGGTTTTCCTGTGGTCATGTATGGATGTGAGAGTTGGATTGTGAAGAAGGCTGAGCGCCAAAGAATTGATGCTTTTGAACTGTGGTGTTGGAGAAGACTCTTGAGAGTCCCTTGGACTGCAAGGAGATCCAGCCAGTTCTTTCTGAAGGAGATCAGCCCTGGGATTTCTTTGGAAGGAATGATGCTAAAGCTGAAACTCCAGTACTTTGGCCACCTCATGTGAAGAGTTGACTCACTGGAAAAGACTCTGATGCTGGGAGGGATTGAGGGCAGGAGGAGAGGGGGGACGACAGAGGATGAGATGGCTGGATGGCATCACAGACTTGATGAACATGAGTCTGAGTGGACTCCAGGAGATGGTGATGGACAGGGAGGCCTGGCGTGCTGCGATTCATGGGGTCGCGAAGAGTCGGACACGACTGAGCGACTGAACTGAACTGAACTGAACTGAGGTTCTATGAATTTTGACAAATGCATACACCTAGGCATTCCAGGGTGTATAATATTTTCTTCACCTGAGAAACTCCCTTGCTCATCTGCAGTCAGTCTTTGTCCCTGCCCACCCAGAGGTATTCACTATCTTTATTTCTACTTCCAGGTTATTTTCCCTGTTCCAGAACTTCATGTAAAAGAAATCATACAATTTGTACTCTTCTGTGTCACTCAGCATAATATTTTTGAGATCCAGACTGCACCCCCCTCCAGTTCCACCAGTAGTTGTGTGTATTCCTAGCTTGTTCTTTGTTGTTGATTAGTGTTCCATTTTATGAAAACACTAAGGTTGTTTTCTGTTCTCTTATTGACAGACACTTGGCTGTTTTGGGTTATCCTGAATAAAACCACTAGGATATACAAGTATTTTGAGGACATGCATTTTCATTTCTCTTGTGTTATATGCAGGAGGAGAATTGCTAGAGTAATTCCTTTTTTTTTTAGATTGATAAAATATTTTATTATCTAATGAATAATTGAATTTTTTTTGTTTGAAAATAATCAAAATATTTTGATGGACTTTTTATTGGAAATGATATAATATAGCTCTTACATTTTATTTATTTATTTAATTTTAATTTTAATTTTATTTTGCTTTACAATACTGTATTGGTTTTGCCATACATTGACATGAATCCGCCACCTCCCACCCCATATCATCTCTCTGAATCTTCCCACCTCCCTCCCACCTCCCACCCCATATTATCTCTCTGAATCTTCCCCATGTATCAGCCCCAAGCATCCCGTATCCTGCATCAAATATAGACTGGCGATTTGTTTCTTACATGATAGTATACATGTTTCAATGTCATTCTCCCACATCATCCCACCCTCTCCTTCTCTCAGAGGCCAAAAGTCCATTCTACACATCTGTGTCTCTTTTGCAGTCTCGCATACAGTGTTATCATTACCATGTTTCTAAATTCCATATATATGTGTTAGTATACTGTACTGGTGTTTTTCTTTCTGGCTTACTTCACTCTGTATAATCGGCTCCAGTTTCATCCACCTCATTAAAACTGATTCAAATGTATCCTTTTTAATGGCGGAGAAATACTCCATTGTGTATATGTACCACAGCTTTCTTATCCATTCATCTGCTGATGGACATCTAGGTTGTTTCCATGTCCTGGCTATTGTAAACAGTGCTGCGATGAACACTGGGGTACATGTGTCTCTTTCAATTCTGATTTCCTCACTGTATATGCCCAGCAGTGGGATTGCTGGGTCATAAGGCAGTTCTATTTGCAATTTTTTAAGGAATCTCCACACTGTTTTCCATAATGACTGTACTAGTTTGTATTCCCACCAACAATGTAAGAGGGTTCCCTTTTTCTCCACATCCTCTCCATCATTTATTGCTTGTAGACTTTTGGATCGCTGCCATTCTGACTGGTGTGAAATGGTACCTCACTGTGGTTTGGATTTGCATTTCTCTGATAATGAGTGATGTTGAGCATCTTTTCATGTGTTTGTTAGTCATCCGTATGTCTTCTTTGGAGAAATGTCTATTTAGTTCTTTGGCCCATTTTTTGATTGGGTCGTTTATTTTCCTGGAATTGAGCTGCATAAGTTGCTTGTATATCTTTGAGATTAGTTGTTTGTCAGTTGCTTCATTTGCTATTATGTTCTCCCATTCAGAAGGCTGTCTTTTCACCTTACTTATAGTTTCCTTTGTTGTGCAGAAGCTTTTAATTTTAATTAGATCCCATTTGTTTATTTTTGCTTTTATTTCCAGTATTCTGGGAGGTGGATCACAGAGGATCCTGCTGTGATTTATGTCAGAGAGTGTTTTGCCTATGTTCTCTTCTAGGAGTTTTATAGTTTCTGGTCTTACATTTAGATATTTAATCCATTTTGAGTTTATTTTTGTGTATGGTGTTAGAAAGCGACCCAGTTTCATTCTTTTACAAGTGATTGACCAGTTTTCCCAGCACCACTTGTTAATGAGATTGTCTTTACTCCATTGTATATTCTTGCCTCCTTTGTTGAAGATAAGGTGTCCATAGGTGTGTGGATTTATCTCACGGCTTTCTATTTTGTTCCATTGATCTATATTTCTGTCTTTGTGCCAGTACCATACTGTCTTAATGACTGTGGCTTTGTAGTAGAGCCTGAAGTCAGGCAGGTTGATTCCTCCAGTTTCATTCTTCTTTCTCAAGATTGCTTTGGCTATTCGAGGTTTTTTTTGTATTTCCATACAAATTGTGAAATTATTTGTTCTAGCTCTGTGAAAAATACCGCTGGTAGCTTGATAGGGATTGCATTGAATCTGTAGATTACTTTGGGTAGTATACTCATTTTCACTATATTGATTCTTCCGATCTATGAACATGGTATATTTCTCCATCTATTAGTGGAAGGAAACATGGAATCATTTTACAAAGTGGTTGCTTCAATTTCACATTCCCACAGCAAGGTCTGAGGGCTCCAGTTACTCCTCATGCTTGCTAGCACTTGCAGTGATACCTTGTGGTATGTGCTGTGTTCAGTCGTGTCTGACTCCTTGTGAACCCATGGGCTGTAGCCCACCAGGTTCTGTCCATGGGCTTCTTCAGGCAAGAATACTGGAGTGGGTTGCCATTTCCTTCTTCCAGGGATCTTTCCAATCCAGAGATTGAACCCAGGTCTCCTGCACTGCAGGTGGATTCTTTACAATCTGAGCTTCCAGAGAAGCCCAAGAATGCTGGAGTAGGTAGTCTATTCCTTCTCCAGGGGATCTTCCCAACCTAGGAATCGAACCAGAGTCTCCTGCTTTGCAGGCATGTTCTTTACCAGCTGAGCTACCAGGGAAGCCCCACAGGGACAGCTTATATGATTTTAATTTACATATTCCTAGTGACTAGTGACACTGGGCAGCTTTTAATGAGATTACCTACTAATCATATCTTTGTGACATATGTATTCAAACCTTCTATCTGTTTATTCACTGAGATATTTATATCCCAGTTGTAGATATAAATATGGAGTCCTTACTTTATCCTTAATACCAGTCCATTCTCTGATTGATATGTTCCCTCAGTTGATGGTTTGTTTATTCATTTAAAAATATATATATATTTATTTATTTGTCTGCCTTGGGTCTTAGTTGCAGCATGTGGGATCTAGTTCCCCAGTCAGAGGATCACAGCTGGACCTCCTGAATTGGGAGCTCAGAGTGCCAGCCACTGGACCAACAGGGGTGCTTATTCATTTCTAAAAGGTATCTTTTAATAAGAAATTTTTAATTATAATTAAGTCCAGGTTATCACTTTTCCTTTTAACATTTCATTTTTAATTACTACTTTTTTTCCTATTATTGTTGTTGTTTCTTTCTTTTCTTTTCTTTTTTAGGAAACATTTAAGTCAGAAAACTAGCCTCCTATGTTTCCTCCTGAAAATTTCATGGTTTGAGCTTTTACATTTTGGTATATGGTCCATCTCAAAATAATGTTGGTATATGGTGTGAGATAGGGATCATGCTTTATTTCCATCACCACCCCCCACCAAATATCAAGTTGTTTTAGTACCATTTGCTGAAAAGCTTATCCATTTTTCCAATATTTTTGTCTTCTTTGCTGAAAATCAAATAAGCCTATAAGCTTGGGTCTGTTTTTCTTCTCTATATTCTGCCCTGTTGGTGTATTTATTGACCTTTATTTGAGTACTACACTGTTTTGAAAGCTGTAGGTTTGCAGTGTGTATTGAAGTCAGGTGATATAAGTTCTCCAGTTTTAGTCTTCTTCAGACTCTTCTACATCCTTTGATTTCCATATAAACTTAAGAACTCGCTCCTCAATTCCTATAAAAAAAGACTGTGAGATTATAATTAGGGTTGTCATGAATTTCATTTACTTTTTAATGCAAAAATGTTGTATTTTTTGAGTATTTGCTGACTTTGCTTTTAACAAGAACATAAAGAAAATAGAATACAAAATTTTAAAAAATCAAAGTGATTAAATGGCTTCACACTAGGAGAGAGAACAGAGTATAAGAATGGTTTGGGTTGTGTCTATAAGATGCACATTTTCTCTCAATTTTTGCCTAGTATTTTGCTAACTACTTGGTGATTCTTATATGCATATTATACAAGGCACAAAACAACCACACATCTCAGTCTGACTTTGCTTCTAATATTGTTTACCAATTCTCCCCTGGTTCTTATGCTAGGGATAATAATAGAATGTATACCTACATGATTCAAACATAAGTGGAAGGACTTTCCTGCTGGTACAGTGGATAGGAATCTGCCTGCCAATGCATGGGACCCATTCAGTCCCTGATCCAGGAAGATTCCATGGAGTCACAAAGAGTCAGACATGACTGAGAGACTTTCGCTTACACTTTCATTACAGGCCAGGGATTTTTTTTCTTGTTGGTATTGTTCAGTTGCTAAGCTGTGTCCAACTCTTTTCGACCCCATGGACTGCAGCATTCCAGGCTTCCCTGTCCTTCACTTTCTCATAGTTTGCTCAAACTCATGTCCATTGAATCAGAGATGCCATCAAACCATCTTGTCCTCTGTCGTTCCCTTCTCCTGCCTTCAATCTTTCCCAACATCAGGGTCTTTTCCAGTGAGTCACCTCTTTGCACCAGGTAGCCAGAGTATTGGAGCTTCAGCTTTAGCATCAGTCCTTTCAGTGAATATTCATGATTGATTTCCTTTAGGATTGACTGGTTTGATCTCCTTGCAGTCCAAGGGACTCTCAAGAGTCTTTGCCAGCACCACAGTTCAAAAGCATCAATTCTTTGGCTCTCAGCCTTCTTTATGGTCCAACTCTCACATCCATACACGACTACTGGAAAAACTAAATCTTTGACGAGACAGAACTTTGTTGGCAAAGTGATGTCTCTGCTTTTTAATATACTGTTTAAGTTTGTCATAACTTTCCCTCCAGGGAGCAAGTGTCTTTTCGTGGTTTCAGTCACCGTCCGCAGTGATTTTGGAGCCCAAGAAAATGAACTCTGCCACTATTTCTACTTTTTCCCCATCTATTTGCCATGAAGCAATGGGACCAAATGCCATGATCTTAATTTTCTGGATTTGAGTTTTAAGCCAGCTTTTTCACTCTCCTTTCTCACTGTCATCAAGAGGCTCTTCAGTTCTTCCTTGCTTCCTGTCATTAGGGTGGTGTCATCTGCATATCTCAGGCTGTTGAAGAATTTTGACATATACATCTTGCCTCATTTGACCTGCTGAGGATCATGTGGTGTCAGCATGATTATAAAACCCATTTTCCATTATAGGAAGCTGAGGTTCAGACATGAAGTGATTCACTCCTAGAAATCTGAATCTCAGCTTGTTTGACTTTAGAGCCCAGTACTGTCTATTCCATGGCCCAATACAAAGAGGTTCTGTTCACTGAAGACCCTATCTCACAATATTATATGCAGGGCTCTCCAGCTGATTTAAGTTTCCAGAACTCTGATTTTCCTTCCAGGACCCCAAGCTTTGAGGAAAGACTCAACTTCTGCTGAGATCTTGGAAACAGTGAATTTACCATCCCTCCTGCCTCCCACTAGACATCTTTCTTTCTTAGCTACCTCCTCTCTCTGGTGAGTTTAGGGGGATCAGAGCTAGTGACAAGAGATAAATGAAAGGATGCCAGGCAAGGGCAACCTTCGGGGTAGAAAACTGTTGTGTTTTGGAGGCAGTATCTAAGCCTCTAGGACACTGGCTGCTCTTGGCCGGATCCCCAAGCATGGGGAGCACCTTGGCAATGTGTTTCTCGCTCCTGCCCAGAGGACCCCCTTGTCTTCCTGCTGGGCTGAGGCACCCTGGAGCATCCGCAAGCCTAAATGGAGGTGTCCAATTAGTCTTACTCAGTGTGGCTGGCATGGGTCATCCAGAATTATTCTGCTCTGCTCAGCTATGGAATTACCGTTTCTATTTCCAACTGGCAGCAGCTTGTCTCCCTTCCCAGACACATTTCCATCTTAACAAAGCTCTTATCCTGCCAGCCTTTGCCTAGCATTTCCGACCTTCTCCCACTATAGGTAAAATAAAGCCCTACTCTTCGCCCAGGGCCCTGCAGGCCTCCCAGGATCTGATCCAGCTCTCCCGTCCCCTGGCCCCTTCCTTCCCTCACTCATTTTCACTTTCTGTGATCTGGTTCTTTCTCAGATAAGCTCAGCTTATCTGAATCTCAACGGGTCTTTGCTCTCTCTCAGCCTTGCACAGCTTCCTCCCACCCTCTCTGGCTTCCATTTTATCACATTGCCCTTTCTAGTTTTCCCAGAGAAAGAACATTTCACAGGCAGAAATCATGTCTTAGATTGATATGTTCATTTGTTCATTTTGTTTTCTGACTCTCTCCTGCCATCAAAACATAATCATTATTAGTATTCACTAGGGTGTTTTCCAGGATTTTTCTTCTTGGCCTCGAGGCAGGTGGGATCTTCTTAGCTCCCTGACAAGGGATCGAACCCACCATCCACTGCATTGCTGCATTGGAAGGAAAATTCTGTTTTTATGGTCTCTTATTATGAGTCTTTGGTTTATTTAATTCCAGATATTCTTATTTTAACATACGAGAGTCTTTAAAAGATGGAATTTTTTATATCGCAGGCATTTTTACCCAGATGAGTATTTTATAGTAGAAAAATGACCACTTGCACAGAGTGTTTAGCAGTTTAGAGTTTAGCAGTAGATAATAGGAGTACAATTGCTTCTAGTTAAACAGATAACTATAATACAGTAGACTGAATTGTGAAGCTAAACTCATAATTGGTCTCAACTGTAGGGAACTCAATTGTTGCACTTATGGATGTGTTCTTTAGTCATCTGTTATATTTCTTCCTCTGTGAAATGGACACCATGAGTTTATTACTGGTATCTCTGATACTAGAACTGGAATGAGAC
Organism: Nanger dama; assembly: GCA_917880005.1. Lineage (NCBI taxonomy): Eukaryota > Metazoa > Chordata > Mammalia > Artiodactyla > Bovidae > Nanger > Nanger dama. Next base: position 6,524,800 of record CAKJTW010000075.1, read on the forward strand.
CATTCTGGGAATTTGATGAAATCTATAAAAATTCTTCAAGAAAAATGTGCACATATAAATGCATTCAAATTTCTAAATATAATTCGAAGGCAAAGTCTTAACCAGTGGACTTCCAGGAAGTCCCCAGGTTGTTTTGTATGCATATACTTGAATGAAATTTGGAGTATTCTGTACAGATTTTTACATTGGAAAATTATTTTTACTCAAAATGTTATGTAGATGCTTAGATATATCACAGAAATAATGAATGATGTGAAAAGAAAAGAACCAATACACGTGTGTGCATGGGATGAAGCAGTGTAAGTTTATCAAGTGGGGAGTTGGTTTCATTAACCATCCAAGATAGTTTTACTGGAAATTTCATACTGTTGGTGAGAGTGAAAATTGGATCAGTCTTTCCACAGAATAATTTTTAATTAATTAATCTATTTTAATTGGAGGCTAACTACTTTACAATATTGTAGTGGCTTTTGCCATACATCGACATGAATCAGCCATGGGTGTACATGTGTCCCCCAGCCTGAACCCCCCTCCCACCTCCCTCCCCACCCTAACCCTCTGAGTTGTCCCAGTGCACCAGCTTTGAGTGCCCTGTTTCATGCATTGAACTTGGACTGATCATCTATTTCACGTATGGTAATATATATGTTTCAATGCTATTCTCTCAAATAATCCCACCCTCGCCTTCTCCCACAAAGTACAAAAGTCTATTCTTTACATCTGTGTCTCTTTTGCTACCTTGCATATAGGGTTGTTGTTACCATCTTTCTAAATTCCATATATATGCATTAATATACTGTATTGGTGTTTCTCTTTCTGACTTACTTCACTCTGTGTAATAGGCTCCAGTTTCATCCACATCATAAGAAATGATTCAAATGCATTCTCTTTTACAGCTGAGTAACGTTTCTTTGTGTATATGTACCACAGCTTTCTTATCCATTCATCTGCTGATGGACATCTAGGTTGCTTCCATGTCATAGTTATTGTAAACAGTGCTGCAATGAACATTGGGATATACGTGTCTCTTTCAATTCTGATTTTCTTGTTGTATATGCTCAGCAGTGGGATTGCTGGGTCATGAAGTGAAGTGAAGTAAAGTCGCTCAGTTGTGTCTGACCCTCAGCGACCCCATGGATTGCAGCCTTCCAGGCTCCTCCGTCCACAGGATTTTCCAAGCAAGAGTGCTGGAGTGGATTGCCATTTCCTTCTCCAGGGGATCTTCCCGACCCAGAAATCGAACCCGGGTCTCCCGCACTGCAGGCAGATGCTTTACCGTCAGAGCCTGGCAGTTCTATTTCCAGTTTTTTAAGGAATCTCTACACTGTTTTCCATAATAGCTGTACTAGCTTGCATCCCACCAACAGTGTAACAGTGTAAGAGGGTTCCCTTTTCTCCATATCATCTCCAGATATGTATTGTTTATAGACTTTTTGATGGCAGCCATTCTGACCAGCATGAGATGGTACCTCATTGTGGTTTTGATTTACATTTCTCTAGAGAATAATTTGAACTTGTATCAAAATTTCAAAAATTGACATCCTTTGAACCAGGGTAAACTCAATCCTAGGAATTTAACCATAGGAAATAATGGGAAAACTACAAAAATGCTCATCACATCTTGGTTTATGAGGGTAAAAATAAGAAACAACAACTTACTCACTTCACAATAAAGAATCAATCTGGAAAATTTTAATCTAGGTGTGTGTGCGTGCTCAGTCTTGGGCTTTGTCCAACTTTTTGCAACCCTTTGGATTGTAACCTGCCAGGTTTCTCTGTCCATGGGATTCTCCAGGCAATAATACTGGCGAGGGTAGCCATGCCCTCCTTCAGGGGATCTCCTGACCCAGCGATTGAACCTGCATCTCTTGCATTTCCTGCTTGGCAGGCAGATTCTTTACCACTAGAGCCACCTGAGACATCCACTAGACAAAGCAGTGGTTTTTTGTTTTTGCTCATGAGTATCATCTGATACCTAACAAGAACTTGAAAGCCAACATTGTTCTTTCTTTAGACTTTTATTGCCCTAGAGTGCCGATTTGCTTTTTTGTTATTTATTTATTTTCTCGAACCTATTTCCTAAGAAAAGTAGATGCTTATAAGCCAACCATCTGCATTTTGTGACTTATTTCTAGAAGGCAAAGATATCTTCACCTAACTCTTGCCTTTCCTTATAATGAGTTTTTTGTTTCATTTTGATTTGATTTTCAGTTCTGCTACATCAATAGACAAAGCTTGAAATATTAGATTCAGGATCTCTTTGTTGGAGAAGCAAGCTAAACATTTCCTTTAGCACCACAGCCCATGAAGGCCCTTGGGGGACAATGTCACCGTCTTCCTGCTCATGACTGTTGAGGGCAATAGTCGTATGTTATTACTAAATCTTCTGAGTTGACTAGTTCTGGGGAGGAAGAGAAAGGTGTAAATATTTGAATCTTCCCTGCATGTAACTATCCAACAGTGTCACATCGGCTCAGTGCACCCATGGGTCAGTCTATTTGCATAGAGAATGGGGTTCTAGGAACTAAAGCTGTCAGGAGCATCAAGTTTGTACACGAGAATAATCTTCTGAGCTTAAAAATATGTCTAGAAGAATGGAGTTCACGTGTATATACCCTTGATGATTGCACTGAATGACACTCACATTTTCATGCTGGTATAGACTTGTGGTGGCTTCCCTGGTGGCTCAGTTGATAAAGAATCCGCCTGCCAGTGCAGGAGATCTGGGTTCAATCCCTGGGTTGAGAATATACCCTGAAGGAAGAAATGGCAACCCACTCCAGTATTCTTGCCCGGAGAATGCCATGGACCTAGGAACCTGGCAGGCTACAGACCATGAGGTTGCACAGAGTCAGACACAACTGAGCATACACACACACACACACACACACACACACACACACACACACACATAGACTTGTGGAGTTTTAGAATTGGAGGTTTTGTTCTCCTCTCTTATTTTATAGGTGAAAAATTGGAGGCCCAGAGGCCTGTCAGAGTGCAGGCAGCTGGCTCATGGCAAAAGTGATGCAGAAACACAGGCCTGGGAACTGCACGCCAGCTTTGTCTGAACTGCAGATACTTTGTGAAGTTTGCTGATTATCCAGGTTGGAGGTTACCCAGGGCTTCTGCTTCTCCTGGTTCTGCCTCTGTTTTAATGCATTTGCCAGTTGTACCTAAGATCACTGGGAGGTGACTTATCAGCCAATCAGTTTTGTCCTCTTTACTGGATTTGGAAAAGAGTCAATGGGAAGGATTTTTTTTTTTTTAATATAAACTTTTGGCAAGATTCTGTGATTTTTATTTGTGCTTCTATGATTTCCTCTCAAGTTAATTTATAATATTTCAATGTATATGTATCTCTTCTCTATCACATCAGCATAGATTCATAGCAATAACTTACCAGAAATATAATAATCTGATTCCAAATAATATTATTTATTACTGTTCTTCCTCCTATGACATAAGTGAAAGAAATAGTAGACAGTATGCTGCAATCTTGTTCATAAGCATATGAAATTGCTTTGAACCACCACAGCCTGGGGTTGGGAAGATTCCTTGGAGGAGGGCATGGCAACCCACTCCAGTATTCTTGCCTGGAGAATTCCATGGACAGAGGAGTCCATGGCATTTCAAGAGTCAGACACAACTGAGCAGCTAAGCATAGCACAGCACCACGGCCTGGAGGCTGTTTTTATCACTGTGCCCAGTAACTGCATGACTCAACAGATATGAGTATGAGCAAACTCCAGGGAGATAGTGAAAGACAGAGGAGCCTGGCATGCTGCAGGCTATGAGGTCACAGAGAGTCAGACAGGACTGAACAACCGCAGTAGCTGCAGGACGTGAAACCAGTGGCCCTTCCTGGCCCTTCATGTTCTAACAGCGGGTGAGGATGCTTGGTCACCTCCTTTCTGTGAAGCCCCTTCTTCCCCTGGGCTTCCAGGGTGTCATGTCTTCCTTTCATCTCTTCTGCTGTCCCTCTTCATCTCTCTGAACTTGGATCACACCTCTGTCAGACCCAGGCTCATTGGCATCAGACACCAGTTCCACAGTCTCATTCCCAAATCTTTATTTTTAGCTCAGACTTTTGTTTTAAAGTCTAATCATATATTCAATGTTTTTGTTTTGTTTTAAATCTTGGTGTCATCTTTTTTAAAAATTAGTTAACTAATTTATTTTGACTGTACCACAAGGCATGCAGGATCTTAGTTCCTCGACCAGGGATCAAACCTGCTCCCTATGTTGGAAGAGCAGAATCCTAACCACTGGATGACCAGGGCAGTTCCTATATTCATAAAACTGTACTAGTTTTATGTGAATTCTCCAAAATGTGCCCAAACATACTCTTGATTCTCCAAAACCCCTGCACCCAGCAACTTAATCTTCTAGTTGATTTTGCCCCAGACTCCACTGATCCTCTATTCTTTTTTTTTACTCTCACTCCTCAGATTCAATCACCAGGAGATTTTCTTGGTGCTATCTTCCAAAGATAGAGAATCTGACTGCTTCTCATCCCTCCTTCCTATACTCTAGTCCAAGACATCACCATCTTCTTCATGAGACTGTTGATGTTTAACTCTTCTGTCTGCTTGCTCTCCCCTGCTCCCCCTTCCAATCTATCGTTGATGCAGCAATCGAGTGTCATTTTATAGCTGCTGGGGTCCTGCCCCAGTGGATCCAGGGTAATTCGAAGCGTGAACAGCGTAGGCGAGGAAAAACTTATTTATTTATTAATATAGAAATATAAGAGTAGATTAAGAAGACATAGTGTAGTAGGAAAATTAAGTGGAGAAAAGATGCTGAATAACTTGGTTTACGTGCAAAGCCAATAAAGTCCCAGACAAGGAACTTACACCATCTACGTTAGGCCACTGGCATCCGTATGAATATTGGAGAGTGCCCTGCCTTGGGCTCCCTCTCTCATGGATCTTAGAAGCCGGGACAAGTAAGTAGACATGGCGAGCCTCCATGCCCCAGATGGGAATTCAGCCTGAAATTAGAGTAAAGAGGGAGACACGGGGAAACCAGTCCTTCCAATGACTGGCCCGGCCTCTATTGTCTAGAAAGGCCTTTTATACCTTTTTGATTGTATATAGAGATCAATGGGTAATACAAAGTTATGCAGCATTAGCAGCCCAGACTCATCAAAACCAGGCTTTTCTCTCTGCATACCTAGTTGTATACACAAGTCTTAGGTGATTTACGTCATCTTCTGGCCAAAAGGGCCAATTAACATTTTACAGTCCTTTTCTGATAAGGTTTGTCAACCAGAAAGTTTATTTGTGTTGTTCTTCTCAAAGTCTGGTGCCACATTCAGAAAAACACTAAAGTAAGTTACATTCTTTTTTTTTATGTTGATCATTTTATTTTTTTAAATACTTTATTCTACTTTACAATACTGTATTGGTTTTGCCATACATTGACATGAATCAGCCACATGTGTACACGATCTCCCAATGCCAAAGCCCTCTCCCACCTCCCACCCCATACCATCTCCCTGGATCATCCCATATACCAGCCCCAAGCATCCTGTATCCTGTATTGAATATAGACTGGTGCTTTGTTTCTCATATGATAGTATACATGTTTCAGTGTCATTCTCCCCAAATCATCCCTCCCTCTCCCTCTCCCTCAGAGGCCAAAAGTCCGTTCTATACCTCTGTGTCTCTTTTGTTGTCTCACATACAGGGTCATCGTTACTATCTTTCTAAATTCCATATATATGTGTCAGTATACTGTATTGGTGTTTTTCTTTCTGGCTTACTTCACTCTGTATAATCGGCTCCAGTTTCATCCATCTCATTAGAACTGAGTCAAATTTATTCTTTTAAGGGCTGAGTAATACTCCACTGTGTATACGTACCACAGCTTTCTTATCCATTCATCTGCTGATGGACATCTAGGTTGCTTCCATGTCCTGGCTATTATAAACAATGCAATGAACATTGGGGTACATGTGTCTCTTTCAGTTCTGGTTTCCTCAGTGTGCATGCCCAGCAGGGGGATTGCTGGGTCATAAGGCAGTTCTATTTGCAATTTTTTAAGGAATCTCCACACTGTTTTCCATAATGACTGTACTAGTTTGCATTCCCACCAACAGTGTAAGAGAGTTCCCTTTTCTCCACACCCTCTCCAGCATTTATTGCTTATAGACTTTTGGATCGCTGCCATTCTGACTGGTGTGAAATGGTACCTCACTGTGGTTTTGATTTGCATTTCTCTGATAATGAGTGATGTTGAGCATCTTTTCATGTGTTTGTTAGCCATCCATATGTCTTCTTTGGAGAAATGCCTATTTAGTTCTTTGGCCCATTTTTTGATTGGATCATTTATTTTTCTGGAGTTGAGCTGCATAAGTTGCTTGTATATCTTTGAGATTAGTTGTTTGTCAGTTGCTTCATTTGCTATTGTTTTCTCCCATTCAGAAGGCTGTCTTTTCACCTTACTTATAGTTTCCTTTGTTGTGCAGAAGCTTTTAATTTTAATTAGATCCCATTTGTTTATTTTTGCTTTTATTTCCAGTATTCTGGGAGGTGAATCATAGAGGATCCTGCTGTGATTTATGTCAGAGAGTGTTTTGCCTATGTTCTCTTCTAGGAGTTTTATTGTTTCTGGTCTTATGTTTAGATCTTTAATCCATTTTGAGTTTATTTTTGTGTGTGGTGTTAGAAAGTGATCTAGTTTCATTCTTTTACAAGTGGTTGACCAGTTTTCCCAGCACCACCTGTTAAAGAGACTGTCTTTACTCCATTGTATATTCTTGCCTCCTTTGTTGAAGATAAGGTGTCCATATGTGTGTGGATTTATCTCAGGGCTTTCTATTTTGTTCCATTGATCTATATTTCTGTCTTTGTGCCAGTACCATACTGTCTTAATGACTGTGGCTTTGTAGTAGAGCCTGAAGTCAGGCAAGTTGATTCCTCCAGTTCCATTCTTCTTTCTTAAGATTGCTTTTGCTATTCAAGGTTTTTTGTATTTCCATACAAATCTTGAGATTGTTTGTTCTAGTTCTGTGAAAAATACTGTTGGTAGCTTGATAGGGATTGCATTGACTCTGTAGATTGCTTTGGGTAGTATACTCATTTTCACTATATTGACTCTTCCAATCCATGAACATGGTATATTTCTCCATCTATTAGTGTCCTCTTTGATTTCTTTCATCAGTGTTTTATAGTTTTTCGACATATAGGTCTTTAATTTCTAAAGTTACATTCTTACATAGCAAAGATACAGCAGTTTATAACAAGTAAAAGGAGTACAAAGATTTATAACAAAAGAAAAGTAATTAACTCAAAAGTCTAGTGTTGCTAACATCAAAACTACTATATATCTTTTTCCATATCCCGTTTACATTGATTAACATCCTCCCAGGTGCCTAAAAGATAAAGAATATGGAGGCCTGGTGGCAAACATTAAGTCAACAGTGAAAACCCTCTACCAATATAATTTTTAACTCTCTAGAAAAGGCTCTGTATCTTTAAGATGCTTTTAAGCTTTGTGCCTCTCATGGTTGGGGGGCTGTAAGCAATTCACAAGCTGTAAGAGGTCCAGGGGAACCTGTTAGGCAAGTTAGAGAGCCCTCAGAGGGAGTTTTAAGCCAAGACATTCTTTTGCAGGAGACTGAAGCCCTGAATTAACTTTTTCCAGAGAATGTCAGAAGAGTGGAAAAGCAGAGTACAAAGGCCGGCAGATTTTTATTTTTGGGGTACATGCTCAGGAAATACCAGGGGGAAACCCTGAGATCTGACTTGCCTTGCCCATCAGATCTCTGCCGCATGACCTTGTCACGGGTGGGATTCCTCATGCTAGCTCCCGGCATATAGCTTTCTTCTAAGTACCTGGTTCCTCTGTTCAGAGCCTCTAACATCATTTATCTCAAAGTGAGCTCTTCTCTGGCAAAACCCACACCACATGACTCAGGTTAAAAATATGTCACAATATAGATCCAAACCCTAATCCTGGGGTGGGTAGGGAGGATGAATGTGTCAGAGAGTGGAAAGGAGTGCTGGGTTAAAACACGGCTTCTAGCTGTTTGAAACTTTTCTTTTAAGATTGAATTTTTAAAAATTGGATGATAATTGCTTTACAGTGTTGTGTTGGTTTCTCCCATACATTAATATGAATCGGCCACAAGTATACACATGCTACCTCCCTCTTGGACCTTCCGCCCCACCTCATCCCACACTTCTAGGTTGTTTGACTCTTTGATGGTAGAGTTTTTATGCTTCTAGCCAATGATTTTAAGTTTCCACCTGTTATATAACTGGGAATCATGATCACTTCCTCATCCCTTTGCTTTTTTTTCTTGAATTTGTCCTTTAGTGACCTAAACACATAGTAAGTCCTTGGAGCCAACCATTGGGTCAGACAGCCCATCAGAACCTGTGTCCAGGAGGCATGCCCATGGATGATGGAGTCACAGAACTTTGCTGTGGATTCTGCTGCCCTCTCTGGGATGGAAATGTTTCTGACTTTGTACATGTTCTTTATTTAATTTGGAATAACTCAGATTTTGCTAAATATGGTGGCAGCTTGCTGCAGTGATGGAGAGGCATCTAGGAAATGGAGCAGTCTTCTATTAGGGTCTTTGGACCTAAAATTACACTGGCTGTGAAGTTTCTTTTTTTGAAAATGTACCTTCTGGAAAGTAGAAGTGATATTATAAGTCTTTTCAAAAATACATACTCTATACATAAACTTTATGACATTCCTGTTTAACTACACGCAAAACGTACTGTTTGCATCTACTCTGCTTAAAATATCATGTAACGGGTGGAAGTCTAGCTTTGTGTGTATCTACAAATGTTCCTCTACTTGTCAGAGCAACCTCTGCCTTTTTTTTTTCTTTTTAACTATGAAAGATGGGGAGAATGGAGTGAGAGGTTAAGGTTAGCAGATGTAAACAATTATTCAGTCAGTTCAGTTCAGTTCAGTCACTCAGTCGTGTCCGACTCTTTGCAATCCCATGAATCGCAGCACAACAGGCCTCCCTGTTCATCACCATCTCTCGGAGTTCACTCAGACTCATGTCCATCGAGTCCGTGATGCCGTCCAGCCATCTCATCCTCTGTCGTCCCCTTCTCCTCCTGCCCCCAATCCCTCCCAGCATCAGAGTCTTTTCCAATGAGTCAACTCTTCGCATGAGGTGGCCAAAGTACTGGAGTTTCAGCTTCAGCATCATTCCTTCCAAAGAAGTCCCAGGGTTGATCTCCTTCAGAATGGACTGGTTGGATAGGTCCTACTGTAGAGCATGGGAAACTATATTCAATATCCTGTGATAAAACATAATGGAAAAATATGAAAAACAATGTATATGTGTGTGTAACTGAGTCACTTTGCTATACAGCAGAAAGTAACACAACACTGTAAATCAACTAAACTTTAATTTAAAAAACTATGAAAGAAATAACTGTTCTCAACATTTCTAGCAACATGAGAGCATATATAAAGTACTTATAATTTATATATGTAGTGAAAGTATATATATGTAGTAAAATTATATATACATATGCTGCTGCTGCTGCTAAGTCACTTCAGTCGTGTCCAACTCTGTGTGACCCCATAGACAGTAGCCCACCAGGCTCCACCGTCCCTGGGATTCTCCAGGCAAGAACACTGGAGTGGGTTGCCATTTCCTTCTCATATATACATATAGTAAAGTATATATATATAAGTGTATATATATAGTAAAAGCATATATGTATGTATGTGTGTGTGTGTATATATATATATAATATAATTATTTAATCTGTTTCCTTTCCCCCTCTTATTCCAGAGCTCCAGAAGAGACCTCTATTTTCAGTTGGGTGCATACATTCCTAACACCCTTACTTGTTAGTATTAGTCAGCAGCGGCGTCTGTAACACACACCACAGTCCGGGTGGCTTAAACAACAGAAACTTATTTTCTCACAGTTCTGGAGGCTGGAAGTCCAAGATTAAGGTGACAGCAGGTCTGGCCGCTTTCCTTGGCCTGCAGATAGCTGTCTTCTGGCTGTGTCCTCTCATGACCCTTCTTCCCCCAGAAATCTTTGTATGTCCACATTTGGTCTTCTTACAGGAACACTGGTCAGATTGGACTGGGACTCACACTAACAGCCTCATTCTATAATAACTTATCTCTTCAAGGCCCTGACTCCAATACAGGTGCAGTCCAGTGTGCTGGGGGTCAGAGCTCCAGCACTTGCATTTGGGGACACCAGTCAGCCCATGAAGCTACGTGTAGACTGAGTGTCTTTTTCCAGCATGGGTAGGGGTACAGCCCACACAATCTCACTTAACAACGTACCATGAAGCTCTTTCAATGTCTACAGTATGTCCCTGGCACCGTCTCCAAGTTTAGGTGATCAGTAACTTGCTTAACCATCAGATTGTCAGTGAACACTTAGGTTGCCTCCAGTTACATGGTATCATATATACTACTGCGTTGAATGTCTTATGTGATTTATTTCTTTTGTTGTTGTTCAGTCACCATGTTGTGTCTGACTCTTTGAAACCCCATGAACTGCAGCCCTCCAGGCTTCCCCATCCTTCACTGTCTCCTGGAATTTGCTGACTCATGTCCATTGAGTCAGTGATGCCATCCAACCATCCTGTCCTCTATCATCTCTTTCTCCTCCCTGCCCTCAATCTTTCCCAGCTTCGGGGTCTTTTCCAGTGAGTCATCTCTTTGCATCTGGTAGCCAGAGTATTGGAGCTTCAGCTTCAGCTTCAGTCCTTCCAACGAATATTCAGGGTTAAGCTACTTTAGGATTGACTGGTTTGATCTCCTTGCAGTCCAAAGGACTCTCAAGAGTCTTCTCCAGCATCACAGCTTGAAAGCATCAATCCTTTGGCACTTAGCCTTCTTTATGGTCCAACTCTCACATCCATACATGACTACTGGAAAAACCATAGCTTTTACTAGACAGACATTTGTTGGCAAACTGATATCTTTGCTTTTTAATACACTAAGTTTGTCATAGCCTTTTTCCAAGGACCAAGCATCTTTTTAATTTCAGGGCTGCAGTCACCATCTGCAATGATTTTGGAGCACAAGAAAATAAAGTCTGTCCCTGCTTCCACTTTTCCCCCATCTATTTGCCATGAAATGATGGGACCAGATGCCATGATCTTATTTTCTGAATGTTGAGTTTCAAGCCCTTTTTCACTGTCCTCCTTCACCTTCATCAAGAGGGTCTTTAATTCCTCTTCACTTTCTGTCATTAGAATGTTATAATCTGCATATATGAGGTTATTGATATTTTTCCTGGCAATCTTGATTCCAACTTGTGATTTATGCAGCCTGGCATTTTACATGATATACTCTGCATATAAGTTAAATAAGAAGGGTGACAGTATACAGCCCTGTTGCACTCCTTTCCCAATTTTGAACCAGTCTGTTGTTCCATGTTCTGTTCTAATTGTTGTTTCTTGAACTGCATACACGTTTCTCAGGAGACAGGTAAGGTGGTGTGGTAGTCCCATCTCTCTAAGAATTTTCCACAGTTTGTTGTGATCCCCACAGTCAAAGGCTTTAGCATAGTCAATAAAGCAGAAGTAAATGTTTTCCTGGAACTCCCTTGCTTTCTCCAAGATCCAATGAATATTGGCAATTTGACCTCTGGGTCCTCTGCCTCTTCAAAACCAAGCCTGTACATTTGAAGTTCTCAGTTCATGTACTGCTGAAGTCTAGCTTGAAGAATTTTGAGCATAAACTTGCTAGCATGTGAAATGAGCACAATTGTACAGTAGTTTGAAATTTTCATTCCAATCCCAAAAGTGGAATGAAAACCAACCTTTCCAGTCCTGTGGCTATTGCTGAGTTTTTCAAATTTACTGACCTATTGGGTGCAGCACTTTAACAGCATTATCTTTTAGAATTTGAAATAGCTCAGTTGGAAATTCATCACCTCCACTAACTTTTTCTTAGTAATGCTTCCTAAGGCCTTCTTGATATCCTGCTCCAGATGAGTGACTACACCATTGCGGTTATTGGGGTCATTAAGACCTTGTTTGTATAGTTCTTCTGTGTATTCTTGCCAACTTGTCTTAATCTTTTATGTGTCTCATTATAGAATCTTAAATGAGATCAAGGTTGATGTCTGCTCATTCCACTGGCTTTTTCCATGCAGCAAAATGTCTTAGAAACTTTAAATGTCAGTACAAATAAGTCCACTTTATTCTTTTAAATTACTTGGAAACTTTAAATGTCAGTACAAAGAAATGTACTTTACTCTTTCTGGTGGTGAAGGTTGTGGTATACTGTTAAACTGTACTTTATTAACTGTTTCTTTGCAGACAAAGGTACAGTGCTTTTCAAATTATTTTACCTCTACCATAATTTCAAAAGTTGAATTGTTAGCTTTGTTTTTAATTTTTAGATTTTAATCTGTCTGATATTTACTTTTGTGTATAATATAATACACTTATTCAGCCATACCTTAAATAGCATGTCTTTTCTTTATCAGTTGAAATGCTACTTTATTATATTTTACAATAGTATGCCTAACTCTTCTCATTTTCTTATTTGTCTATTGCTATTCCAAGACAACACTATTTTAATGACTGAATAATTATTAAATGTTTGATTATCTGCTGTAGCAAGTTTTTCCTAAAAGTATTCAGATTGTTCTTGCCAGTTGCTTCATTTCCTTAATGAGCTAGATATCACTTGTCGAAATATGGGGTCATTTGAGAGTCTTTAGTTTGAGAGATTAATTTGTTAGAAGCATTGACTTTTTAGAGTACTGAGCCTCCTATAAAAAAACTGGTGTGTCTCTCTCTTTTTTTTTTTTTTTGGTTTTCTTTGCTGTCCTTCAATAAAGTTTTCTTTATAATGGCCTTGGAAGTTTATTTTTAGTTACATTCCCAGGTATATACTCCTGTTTTGCTCTCATAAATGGGGTTCTCTTCCTATTACTTTTCATAGTAGGCTACAGCTGTTATATGGGTTTTCCATGTAGCTCAGCTGGTTAAGAACCCAGTTACAAAGCAGGAGATCCCAGTTCAATTTCTGGGTCAGGAAGTTCCTCTGGAGAAGGGATATGCTACCACTCCAGTATTCTTGGGCTTCCCTGGTGGCTTAGAGGGTAAAGAATCTGACTGCAATGTGGAAGGCCTAGATTCAATCCCTGGATTGGGAAGATCCCTTAGAGGAGAGCATGACAACCCACTTCCAGTACTCTTGCCTGGAGAATTCCATGGACAGAAAAGCCTGAGTGATTAAGCACAGCACAGCATGGCTGTTATCGGGAGAGTTACTGTTTTCTTTGCATGTCTATTTTACTTCTCATTAAGAAACAGACCTGTTCCAAAGAACTTCCAAATTATATGCAAAAAATTATATGGGTCACAAAGAGTTGGACACAACTGAGCAACTTGCACTTTCAGTTTGTGTGATCTCTATAAATTACTTTCAAAGCCTTAAAAGTTTCAAGAAAACTTATCATGGTCATTAGGGATCATCAACAGAGCAACTTCACGTGGTCCTTTAAGGAGAGGCAGCTCTCTAAAAATTGTTAGTTATTGTGACTGTTAAGGGATTTCCCAGGTGGTGCTAGTGGTAAAGGATCTGCCTACCAAGGCAGGAGACTCAAGAGGTGCAGGTTCAATTCCTGGTGGGAAAGATCCCCTGGAGTAGGGAATGGCAAGTCACTCTAGTATTCTTGCCACATCCGGAGACGCTGCGGATGAGACTGCATGCTAGGGGAGTTCCTGAAGCTTCTGATATGTCCAGGAGCTTCACTCACTATGTAGAAGGCCCTTCCCACTTCTCATCTTCTGCTTCCATCACTCCATCCCAGCTTACTCTCTCCCTCCTTTTTCTTTTCTCTTTTCATTAATTTTTATAGGAGCATTCTTGCTTTACAATGCTGTGTTAGTTTCTGTTGTACAACAAAGTGAATCAGTCATGTGTGTGTGTGTTATATATATATATATATATATATATGCTCTCTTTTTAGATTTTCTTTCCATTTAAGTCGCCTCAGAGCATTGAGTATAGTTCACTGTGCTATACAGAAGGCTTTCATAAGTTATTTATTTTATATGTAGTGTCAATAGCATATATATGTCAATCTCAATCTCCCAATTCATCCCACCTCCCCTTCCCCACCTTGGTATCCATACACTTGTTCTCTATGTCTGTGTCTCTATTTCTGCTTTGTAAATAAGATCATCTAAATCATTTTTCCAGATTCCACATATACATGTTAATATATGATATTTGTTTTTCTCTTTCTGGCTTATACTTGCTCTGTATAACTCTAGGTCCATCCACGTTTCTACAAGTGACCCAATTTTGTTCCTTTTATGGCTGAGTAATATTCTGTTGTATATATGTACCACGTCTTCTTTATCCATCTCTCCCTCCCTTTAGGATTTAGCTTACAAGTGCTGCCTTATGGGAAGCCCTCATGGTACTTCCAGAACTGAAGGGGTCAGCTCTCTTCTTTTGCACATACTAAGGAATTTATACACTGTTCCATGCCTGATCACCACCTTCTGTAAGAGCTGATGAGCTCCCAGAAGCCTGCCTTTGCTTAGCGAATCTTCTGATCTTGGCGTATTCAAAAGAATAACGGTGCTGTACCAGCTGTTATGTAAGTGCCATCTCCTGGCATAACGGACGTCATGGAGATGGCATGGCAAATTCCTTCCATTTTATGTTCAGTGGAATTCCTAAGGCAATTGCCTTTACCTTTAGTTATCCATCAGTTTGGCTTTATGTAGGGAGAAAAATGGAAACTTTCCCCCAAAGTGCAGTACTGAGCTCAGAATTAACTAACTTTCAACAAGAACTTTCAGGGGAAGGAAGTTAATTTCACTCATTAAGTAGATGCGTTTCCTGTAAATATATTTTAAAAATTGAAGACTTGTTTTCCCATGGTACCTAAATAAGGATGAAATGAAGCTCTTCGATCATTTAGGGTTGTTGTCTGTGTGTATGTTTGCAGGTTTCTGTTGAAAGAAGGATGCACTCTGACAAGCACTGAAAACGATGATTAGTTTTTGAGCTTTCAGGCAAGAATATTGTTGAATTAAAAACGCAGTGCATCACTGTGAGCAAATCTGATTGTTGGAATAATTAGAATAGGCTGAGCTGCCACCTAGCCTCTCAGATGTTCAGGGAAGAAGTGATTTTCCCTCCAGCCTAATTTTTGAATAGTTTGTTTTCATTTTTTCCCCCATAAAACAAGAAACAATTGTGTGACTCAGTTCCAACATTCTTGTATTTATTATCAACATATTTCACCCAGTCTCACCTGGAAGTGTGTCAGATTTGTGTAATCAGTGACTGTCAACTCGTGTCAACTTGCGGAACCCACAGTCTTCACTTGGTGTCCCCCAAGGGCACACGCAGCTTATTGCTTCCTATGTGTTATTGTTGGGTGCAAGAGAACTTGAACTATGCTGTTGATTGGATTTTAATGAAAAAATATATATACAATTGGAGGAAAAGGAGTGACTGAATGCACCACTGGGATTGTATGGGAACAGTCCCTATCCTGATTTGATTTCATTTATTGCCCCAAATGTGCCACATCTCAAGCACATTCTGCTCAGATATGATTTATGAGGTCCCCTTTCATGCAGGGTCCTATCTTGGTGATTTCTTCCAAAGCATTCTTGTTTAATGGATGAAGAAGAATCATTGGCATTTAACATCCTCCTCTAGAGTCTGCGTAGACACACTATCGGTTTATGCTATTTATTTGTTAGTACTTTTTGTCAAAAATGCACAGGAGGTGTTTAGCATTGTATGTGGTGACTGTGTACTGCCTTCAGGGCAATACATGCCCAACACATGCCCTGTGTATGAGTTCACCATGATGCTGGGCAGTTCTCAGTGTCCATACAGGACCTGGAACCAGGCTGACAGCTAACGGTATAATGAGATGCCTTCAGGTGTATTGTAGGGGCTCTGTTTCTCTCTCAGCTACCCCATCCCTTCCCATTTCTTACAGACCAGAGTCCCTGGAAGTCCCCTAAGCCCATCACCATGGCAACCCTTGGAGCTACCTGCCCCCTGGGGGACCCAATTGCTCCAACTTATTCTCTCTCTGTAACCTCCTGTTTCCTCCCCAAGAAGGTACAGGCAGGCTAAGTTGTGTGTTTTCAGCTCACCTGATGCTACTTCACACTTCTATAACTCTGAAGTAGAGGACAGAGGGTTGTTGGTAATTCAGTGGGAGGGACCTATTCTATTTCCTCATATTTTTATTTATTTATTTTTAGGCCAAGAAACATTTTTAATACTTAACCCCTTATTGTTATATAGTAGCAACAATGGTAAAATGAAATATATGAAAATATACGTTTTACAGTAACTTAAAAAAAAATCTAAAGCCACATTATGAGGAATTTCCTTCTGTTCCTTATGCTACACTTCCTACTACATTTGGAATCTTTTTTTTTTTTTTTTGGCATCTTCACAGTACTAAGGGTACCAGCAAGTGAATACTCATCTTCTGTGAGAATATACCTGACTCTGTTCACACAGAGATGGTTCCATAAATGACAGACAATGAAAGTTCTTAGCTGCATGTATCAACTCTAACCTTCAAATCAGCTCACCTACTTTTTGGTACAGATATCTTGATCTAGGGATCAGAAAGAACCTTGGATGTAGTTACCTAGCAACAAGCTTTAAATTAGAATGAAGCTAAGTAGTTTGCTCCAGAATCCAAATGGTATCAGGAAGAGACACTTGGCCAGAATTAAACCAAAACCCAAGAGCTTGAAAAGTCCTGTAAGTCTAGATTGCTTTCTTGTGTACAAATAAACATAATGCTTCAAAGAGGATACATCATGTTGATGCCTGAGCCTTTACTCCATTTGACCGTCTCTGTGGTTGACTGTGTTTCTTTTTCTCGTTGTCTCCGGTCCACCTGCCCCTCCTCTTCTCTCTGATTCTTACTCCCTCCTCTCACATCGGTTTGTCCTTCCAGCTTTGTCTTCAGTCCATCTCATTTATGCTGCCACCACCTCTCAGCACATTGTCCTCCGTATCTTTAAAAATCAGTCCACAAAGATAAAGCACAAGCTAACCTGGTTTAGACTTTTAAGTTCCTATTTCCAGTTCTCTGCACATTGGCATTTCCAGTGAATGTAATTTTCAGTTTCCTAAAGTTCATGGTTACAACCACAGTGCCACCAGGAGCTCAGTGGGACTGAGAGGGCAAGATTCATGAACATAGTCATAATCTCATCTGCTCACCTGTGACCTGGAACACATGTTTCCTAAGAGTTGTTGAGGAAAGATGCCCTCTTCTCCCACATTTCTGTCTGTGCTGGGTACTCAGGTGTGTGCAGGCAGACATGCAAGAACAGGCTGCAGCCTTCCTTTTTCTCTGAATTGTACTCCAGCACCAGCAGGGGTTTCTTGTGAGAAATGGGGAAAAGTGATCACTGATTCTTCTGAAGGTGCAAAATTGGAGTTCTGGTTATCTGACCATGTTCTTTGCCCTGTTAATTGAGTGATCTAGTGTTCTCATTGGAAAAGAGCCTGATGCTGGGAAAGATTGAAGGCAAAAGGAGAAGAGGGCGGCAGAGGATGAGATGGTTTGGTGGAATCACTGATGTGATGGACATGAACCTGGACAAACTCCAGGAGATAGTAAGGGTCAGGGAGGCCTGGTGCGCTGCAGTCCATGGGGTCACAGAGAGTTGGACACGACTGAGAGACTGAACGGCAACAACAGGATTTCCTTTAGGCCTCCCGAGTGGCTCAATGGCAAAGAATCTGCCTGCCAATGCAGAGGACACAGGAGATCTGGGTTGGGAAGATCCCCTGGAGAAGGGAATGCCAACCGGCTCCAGTATTCTTGCCTGGAGAATCCCATGAACAAAGAGCCTTGCTGGCTACAGTCCATGGAGTCACAAAGAGTTAGACACAACTGAGTGACTTTGAATACACTCAGGATTTCCACTGAATAGGTGTACCACTGCTTCACCCACTGACGGACATCTAGATAATTTCCAGGTTTGGGCTTCTGCAAATCTAGCTGCCACAAATACCTGTGTACAGCTTGGTTTGAGCCTGAGTTTCTGTTTCTCTGGGATAAATATTCAGAAGTGTAATTGCTGGACTCTACGATTGAGGAATGTTTTGTTTTTAAACTTCCAAACTGTGTTTCAGAGTAGCTGTACAGTTTTACATCATCCCTGCCCCCAGCAATGTATGAATGATCCAGGTTCCCCACATCCACAGCAGCATTTGGTGTTGTCATTATTATTTATTTAAGCCATTCTGTGTGGTGCGTAGAGATATCTCAATGTGGTTTTAATTTGCATTTCCTAATGGCTAATGATGGTGAACACATTTCCATGTGATTATTTGCCATCTGTGTATTCTTTTTCAGTGAAGTGTCTCTTCATGTCTTTCAACCATTTAAAAATAAATTATTCTAATTTTATTTTCTTTATTTCTTGGCTGCACCTTGTGGCATGCAGGATCTTAGTTCCCCAACCAGGAGCGAACCTGTGTTCCTTACATTGGAAGCTCAGAGTCTTAACTACTGGACCACTGGGGAAGTCCCCCAATCAGTTTCTAATGATTCATTTTTATTTTACTGTTGAGTTTTGAGAAGGCTTTATATATTTTAGGTACTTGTCCATTGTTAAATACATAGTATACAAATATTTTCTCCCCATCTGTAGTAGCTTTCATTCATTCCTTTCATTCTCCTGACGGAGCAAAAATTTTGATTTTTATGAAGTCCAATTTATTGGCTTTTCTTTTTAAGTACTGTGCTTTTGGTGTCTTAGAACTCTTTTTGCCACTATATCCCAAGATGTACTCTTACTTTTTTTCCTAAAAGGTTTATAGTGTTATGCTTTACTTAAAAAAATCAGTGATCCATTTTGAGTTAATTTTTGGTAGGAAGTGAAGTTTAAGTAAAGGTTTATTTTCTTTTGCCCATGAATGTTCAGTTTTTTTAAGTGAAATGCTAACTGTAGGTTTTTTCTAGATGCTTGGATTAAAGTAGACTGTTTCCCATCTAGGCCATTTCAGAGTTTTGAGTAGAGTTCCCTGTGCTATACAGTAGCTCCTTATTATCTATTTCATATATTGTAGTGTGTATATCGGAGAAGGCAATGGCACTCCACTCCAGTACTCTTGCCTGGAAAACCCCATGGACGGAGGAGCCTGGTAGGCTGCAGTCCATGGGGTCGCTAAGAGTCGGGCACGACTGAGCGACTTCACTTTCACTTTTCACTTTCATGCATTGGAGAAGGAAATGGCAATCCACTCCAGTGTTCTTGCCTGGAGAACCCAGGGACGGGGGAGCCTGGTGGGCTGCCGTCTATGGAGTCGCACAGAGTCGGACACGACTGAAACGGCTTAGCAGCAGCAGCAGCAGCAGTGTGTATATGTCAGTCGCAATCTCCCAGTTTCTTCCTCACCTCCTGTTGGTAACCGTAAGTTTGTTTTCTACTCTGTTTTGTAGAAGTTCAATTGTACTGTAACATTTTTTAAAAATTCTGATTATATCATATGATATTTCTCTTTCTCTGACTTACTTCACTTAATAAGACAACCTCTAGGTCCATCCATGTTGCTTCAAATGACATTATTTTGTTCGTTTTTTAATGACTGAGACATATTCCACTGTGTATATGTACCACATCTTTATCCATTCCTCTGTTGATGGACACTTAGGTTGTTTCCCTGTCTTGGCTATTGTGAATAGTGCTGCAATGAACATTACAGTACATGTATCTTTTCAAATTATCTTTTAAGAGTTTTTAAAGTAAGATTTAAATTTCCTTAATCATTCTAGGCTATTCAAATTATTTTTCCATATTGAGTGAGCTGGGATAATTTGTTTTTGAGGAGGTTTCATCTAAGTTGTTAACAGTCTATCTGTCTGTAGAGTTTTCAGTATTTCCTTATTATCTTCTCTGTGTCTTAAGAGTCTGTACTAATGTCTCCTGCTTCATTCCTGAAAGTTGTTTGTGTCTTTTCTCTTTTATTTTGTCAGTCCCGCTAGAGGTTTTCATTGATTTTTTAATGAACCAGCTGTTTTTTTTTTATTACTTTTCTCTTTTTCTGCTTTCAATTTTACCAGTTTCTTTTTATTACTTACTTCCTTATGCACTCTTTATGCTTACTTTTCCCCCTTTTTCTAGGTTCTAGAAGTGGAATTTTAGAAGCTTAATTTGAGACTTTCCCTCTAAAGTAAGCATTTTGTGCTATTTCTCCCTGCACTAATTTAGGTGTGTCTTATGAATTAAAATATCAGTTCAGTTCAGTCGCTCAGTCGTGTCCGACTCTTTGTGACCCCATGAATCACAGCACGCCAGGCCTCCCTGTTCATCATCAACTCCCAGAGTTCACTCAGACTTACATCCATCGAGTCCGTGATGCCATCCAGCCATCTCATCCTCGGTCGTCCCCTTCTTCCCCTGCCCCCAGTCCCTCCCAGCATCAGAGTATTTTCCAATGAGTCAATTTTTTGCATGAGGTGGCCAAAGTACTGGAGTTTCAGCTTCAGCACCATTCCTTCCAAAGAAATCCCAGGGTTGATCTCCTTCAGAATGGACTGGTTGGATCTCCTTGCAGTCCAAGGGACTCTCAAGAGTCTTCTCCAACACCACAGTTCAGAAGCATCAATTCTTCGGTGCTCAGCCTTCTTCACAGTCCAACTCTCACAACCATACATGACCACTGGAAAAACCATAGCCTTGACTAGACGGACCTTAGTCGGCAAAGTAATGTCTCTGCTTTTGAATATGCTGTCTAGGTCGGTCATAACTTTTCTTCCAAAGAGTAAGCGTCTTTTAATTTCATGGCTGCAATCACTATCTGCAGTGATTTTGGAGCCCCCAAAATAAAGTCTGACACTGTTTCCCAATCTATTTCCCATGAAGTGATGGGGACTGGATGCCATGATCTTCGTTTTCTGAATGTTGAGCTTTAAGCCAACTTTTTCACTCTCCTCTTTCACTTTCATCAAGAGGCTTTTTAGCTCCTCTTCACTTTCTGCCATAAGGGTGGTGACATCTGCATATCTGAAGTTATTGATATTTCTCCTGGAAATCTTGATTCCAGCTTGTGCTTCTTCCAGTCCAGCGTTTCTCATGATGTACTCTGCATAGAAGTTAAATAAGCAGGGTGACAATATACATCCTTGATGTACTCCTTTTCCTATTTGGAACCAGTCTGTTGTTCCATGTCCAGTTCTAACTGTTGCTTCCTGACCTGCACACAGATTTCTCAAGAGGCAGGTCAGGTGGTCTGGTATTCCCATCTCTTGAAGACTTTTCCACAGTTTATTTCGGTCCACACAGTCAAAGGCTTTGGCATAGTCAATAAAGCAGAAGTAGATGTTTTTCTGGAACTCTCTTGCTTTTCCATGATCCAGTGGATGTTGGCAATTTGATCTGGTTTCTCTGCCTATTCTAAAACCAGCCTGAACATCAGGGAGTTCATGGTTCACGTATTGCTGAAGCTTAGCTTGGAGAATTTTGAGCATTACTTTACTAGCATGTGAGATGAGTGCAACTGTGCAGTAGTTTGAGCATTCTTTGGCATTGCCTTTCTTTGGAATTGGAATGAAAACTGATCTTTTCCAATCCTGTGGCCACTGTTGAGTTTTCCAAATTTGCTGGCATATTGAGTGTAGCACTTTCACAGCATCATCTTTGATGATCAGGCACTCTATCTATCAGGCCTATCTATCAGATCTAGGCCATTAAATCTATTTCTCATTTTCACTGTATAATCATAAGGGATTTGATTTAGGTCATACCTGAATGGTCTAGTGGTTTTCCCTACTTTCTTCAATTTGAGTCTGAATTTGGTAATAGGAGTTCATGATCTGAGCCACAGTCAGCTCCTGGTCTTGTTTTCGTTGACTATATAGAGCTTCTCCATCTTTGGCTGCAAAGAATATAATCAGTCTGATTTCGATGTTGATCATCTGGTGATGTCCATGTGTAGAGTCTTCTCTTGTGTAGTTGGAAGAGAGTGTTTGCTACGACCAGTGCATTTTCTTGGCAAAGTCTATTAGTCTTTTCCCTGCTTCATTCCACATTCAAAGGTCAAATTTGCCTATTACTCCAGGTGTTTCTTGACTTCCTACTTGAGCATTCCAGTCCCCTGTAATGAAAAGGACATCTTTTTGGGTGTTTGTTATTCTAAAAGGTCTTGTAGGTCTTCATAAAACTGTTCAACTTCAGCTTCTTCAGCATTACTGGTTTCATAGACTTGGATAACTGTGATATTGAATGGTTTGCCTTGGAGACGAACAGAGATCATTCCGTCATTTTTTGAGATTGCATCCGAGTACTGCATTTTGGACTCTTTTGTTGACCATGATGGATACTCCATTTCTTCTGAGGGATTCCTGCCCACAGTAGTAGATATAATGGTCATCTGAGTTAAATTCACCCATTCCAGTCCATTTTAGTTCACTGAGTCCTAGAATGTCAACTTCACTCTTGCCATCTCTTGTTTGACTACTTCCAATTTGCCTTGATTCATGGACCTGACATTCCAGGTTCCTATGCAATATTGCTAGTTATAGCATTGGTTCTTGCTTGTATACCAGTCATATCCACAACTGGGTATTGTTTTTGCTTTGGCTCCATTCCTTCATTCTTTTTGGAGTTATTTCTCCACTGATCTCCAGTAGCATATTGGACACCTAATGACCTGGGGAGTTCCTCTTTTGGTATCCTATCATTTTGCCTTTTCATAGTGTTCATGGGGTTCTCAAGGCAAGAATACTGAAGTGGCTTGCCATTCCCTTCTCCAGTGGACCACGTTCTGTCAGACCTCTCCATCTATGACCCGCCCATCTTAGGTTGCCCCACAGGCATGGCTTGGTTTCATTGAGTTAGACAAGGCTGTGGTCCTAGTGTAATTAGATTGACTAGTTTTCTGTGAGTATGGTTTCAGTGTGTCTGCTCTCTGATGCCCTCTTGCAACACCTACCATCTTACTTGGGTTTCTCTTACCTTGGGCATGGTGTATCTCTTCACGGCTGCTCCAGCAAAGCACAGCCACTGCTCCTTACCTTGGACGAGGGGTATCTCCTTACCGCTGCCGTTCCTGACCTTCAACGTGGGATAGCTCCTCTAGGCCCTCTTTCATCAGATTTCATGTATTTAAAAAATTCACTTAGACGTCCGCTTTGACCCACAAATTATTTAGAAATTCACTGTTTATTTTCCACAGGCTTCCCAGGTGGCACTGGTGGTTAAGAATCCACTTGTCAACTCAGGAGATGTAGGATACTTGGGTTCAATCTCTGGGTCAGGAAGATCCCCTGGAGGAGGGCATGGCAACACACTTCAGTATTCTTGCCTGGGAAATCCCATAGACAGAGGAGCCTGGTGGGCTATAGTCCATGGGGTCACAAGAGTCAGACACAACTGAGCAACTAAGCATATACACACTTGCCACATATTTGGAGTGTTTCCTGTTATCCATCTCATTGATTCTGTTGTAGTCAGAGAATACATTGTATGGGTTCAATTCTTTTAAACATATTGAGATCTGTCCTATGGCTCAGGGCATCATCTCATGTTCGTAGATGTTTCATGGATATTTTAAAAGAACGTGTCTTTGTATCTTATGGAGTTGGATGTGACCCAGACCAATATTTGCTTTGCAGCAGTCCCAACAGTTACTTCATAGCCTCACAAACTGAAGTCGTTGGAAATGTTGGAAAGAAAAGTACGTATAACACCATCTCTGATTTGGATGTAAGTAGGCTATAAGGCATAATTAACTAACATATACATGGGATATTTTATGAGTATTTTTAATAATTTTATAAGGAATTCTTTTAACTTTCAAGCAGATCAAATTTATTTTAAAATGTGGTCCATCTATACAATGGAATATTGCTCATTCTTAACAAGGAAGAAAATTATTTATTTACTATAAATTTATTTATGACTGTACTGAGTCTTTATGGCTGTATAGGGGCCTCTCTAATTATGATGTGTGCATTTCTCATTGTGGTGGCTCCTCTTGTCTTGGAGTATGGGCTGTAGAGCCCTTAGGCTCAATAGTTGTGGTGAACCAGCTTAGTTGCCTCTCAGCACGTGGGATCGTCCCAGACCAGGGATCAAACCATATCCCCTGCATTGGTAGGCAGATTCTGAATCACTGGACCACCAGGAAAGTCCTCAAACAAATCAGATTTAAAGACAAAAAGCAAAAAGATGCAACTACATGACTCAGAAGGCATATTATCTATTTATATCAGATAAAATAAATCCATCAACAATTGTGCATTAAATTCATGCTTAGCACACAGAGAGGAGAAAGAAATATATGTTTGGAACCTCAGATTGAACGAGAAGATTGTTGAATGATGCACTGTAAGTTGACATCCCAAGCTGTTGCCTGGATACAGACAGCACTCTAAATTAATGGTGACTATCCGCTGACAACTCAGAAAAGTTAAATAAAAACTGAATCAAAAAAAATTTAGCCAATTTGAGATTATACCTTCTCCTAAAACATTGGTCACTTGTTTATTAAGACATCAATCCTCTGGCTGTCCTTTCTCCTTCCAGGGAAATTAATCCTTGAAGCAACTCCAGCCTGGTCTCCCACTGCCAGGGACCACTCGTGTCTACAATGCACGCCCTTTCCTCACTGTCCTTTCTGCAAATTCTACCCATCTTAATGCTCCCTCCCCATGAAAACTTCTGCACCCCCTGTCATTTTGTGATGTCCTCAGATTTGTGGGCTGCTACCTACTCCTCTCATCTCCAGGCACCAGGAGATGCTTTTCACCAGGTGCCCAGGGCTTGCCTCTTGGAGGAAACTCTCTGTTACCTAGTACAGTGATGCTGTGTTTCACTGACTGCTCTCTGTACTTCTAGGGGGACATGCACATGGTTCTCATCTTCTCTCAAGGACTGTAAGATCTTGGAGAGCAGATCTATTTGCTCTTATATTCATGAACACAGTAGGAAGCACAACTGGGGGAGGAGACTGGTGTGAAACAGAATGGGAGTGGGAGCCTGGTTGGTCAGAAGTCTCTCCCAGTAAGACTCATCTGGGTTTGGGGTGAGGAGTTGGGATTTCCAGAAGAGTTCCCTAGGCTATCACCTTGTGTAGACATTCAGTTCACCATGACACTTCCAGCCTTGCAGAGAGCAGGTAGTTTACTAAATATTTCTTAACATGAATGAATCCACGAGGCAAAAACACATGGGTTGTAAGGAAAACTGTAAGCTTTTCTGTGGTTCATTTTACAGGTGGGAAGCCATAAAATGACATGGGTGATGGGGTGGTTCCAGTCAAGGGGTGATTCCTGCCAGGAAGCTGGCTGGCATGGAGGAAGGATGGCTGAGGACAATGGAGTGAGGGCAGAAGTTGGGGCAGAGGTAGAGTCGTACTACTGACCTGGCATTTGCACCAAGGCCAGAGTCTAGCAGGGCAAGTCTAACGGCAGCAAGAAGGAGCAGAAAGCCATTAAAACAGACCCAGCCTGAGAATGGGTAGGCGGTTGGAGAGAAGGCAGGAAATTTGAGAAAATCAGCATGTTTTGATAGTTGATTAGATATAGATGGGAGGGGACTGAAATAAACAATGATCACTTTTTTTAAAATTACTTCATTGAAGTATAGTTGATTTACAAAGTTGTGCTAATTTCTGCTGTACAGTAAAGTGACTCAGTTACACATATATATGTATTCTTATTCAAAATTTTTCCATTATGCTTTATTACAGAATAGTGAATATACATAGATATATGTATATTCAATACACAATTTTAAATATATTGTGCTATACTATAGGACCTTCTTGTTTATCCATTTTTTTCCAGGGGCCACTCTGCAAGGCATGTGGGATCTTAGTTCCCTGACCAAGGGATGGAAGTCCTCTGCACTGGAAGCATGGAGTGTTAACCATTGGGTCACCAATGAAGACCCTATTCATTCTTTTACCTTATATGGAAATATAATTGATTAAGAATGTTGTATTAGTTTCAGGTGTATAGCAAAGTGATTCAGTTATACATAGACATGTATCTATTCTTTCTCAAGTTCTTTCCCTGTTTAGGTTATTACAGCATATTGAGCAAAGCTCTCCACACTATACAACAGGTCCTTGTTTATCCATTCTTTATATAACAGTTTGCATCTGCTAGTCCCAAACTCCCAATACGTCCCTCTCCATCCTTTACCTTGGCAACTGCACATCTGTTCTCTACGTCTGTGAGTCTAAAATGATGATCATTTACATGGTGGTTTCATTAAGTTAAGAGGAGAGAAAAGGAGCACTTTGATGGTGCTCCTTTGACGGGGGCAGATGGTGACAGGTATGGCGGAGTTGGAGAAAGACCTACCCGGACTGGAGTCTACAACAGTGTGTGCTGCATAAATGGTCGCTGGCTCGAATTAAACGTTAAAGAAGTCAGATGTTCTCTATCTTTTTCTTCATTTATGAGTCACTGGAAGCAGTGAAGTGCTGGATGCCAAGGCCAATGTGTGCCTGTTAAAATAAACCCTTTAGAGCAAGGTTTTGATCAAATAAGCAACAGGATGATGTGGTGTGATGTGTTTGACATCTTTAAGGTAAATGTCAAGGTATATGAGCGTGAATGTAGTCCCCTGATGGATCAGAGATGAAGATTCTGCTTGATACAGGCTCCCTGCCTGCCTCAGAGCTCCTAGGCAGCAGGTAGCCAGTCAAAACCTGTCTGATGAGGGAAGCATGTGATTTTTAACATCCTTGTACAGGGCAGCCAGAGCATCATTAAGCTACAGACGATCTTGATTTCCTTTCAGAGCCCAAAGACAGTTTCATTAACTTTTCAGAACTTTTCTCCTTTGTAACCTTCAGAGAAATGCCAGCAATTACAGGAAAGATGAGCCCACAGACCCAACAGTCTGAAGACAGACATGGCACCAAGAGTCTTTAGAGAGAGAGAATTTATTAAAACTTAACATAAGGCTATGGTTTTTCCTGTGGTCATGCATGGATGTGAGAGTTGGACTGTGAAGAAGGCTGAGCGCCAAAGAATTGATGCTTTTGAACTGTGGTGTTGGAGAAGACTCTTGAGAGTCCCTTGGACTGCAAGGAGATCCAACCAGTGCATTCTGAAGGAGATCAGCCCTGGGATTTCTTTGGAAGGAAGGATGCTAAAGCTGAAACTCCAGTACTTTGGCCACCTCATGAGAACAGTTGACTCATCGGAAAAGACTTTGATGCTGGGAGGAATGGGGGTAGGAGGAGAAGGGGATGACAGAGGATGAGATGGCTGGATGGCATCATGACTCGATGGACGTGAGTCTGAGTCAACTCCGGGAGTTGGTGATGGACAAGGAGGCCTGGCGTGCTGCGATTCATGGGGGTTGCAAAGAGTTGGACACGACTGAGCGACTGAACTGAACTGAACTGAAGAGCTACACACTGCTTTGATATTTTGAGAGATTATGCTCCATTTAAAATTATTGTAAAATATTGGCTGTATCCCCTGTGCTGTACAATACACCATTGGGGTTTATTTATTTTATCCCTAGTAGTTTGTGCCTTTTAATCCCTTTCTCCTATCTTGCTCCTAATGCCACCCTTTTCCCCATTGGTAACCCCTAGTTCTTATCCCACAGGGAGAAGGGCCCCGAGGCTCTGTTTATTTATTTATTTTCCTCACAAAGCAGCATATTGGATCTTAGCTCTCCAACCAAGGAGCAAACCCTTGCCCCCAGCAGTGAAATCGCAGAGTCTTAACCACTGGACCACCAGGGAAGTCCCTCTTTATTTATTTTATTTTATTGGAGTGTAGTTGTTACACAATGTCATGTTAGTTTCAGATATACAGCAAAGTGATTCAGTTCCACATGTGAAGTGAAAGTGAAGTCGGTCAGTCTTGTCCAACTCCTTGTGATTCCATAGACTGTAGCCTATCAGGATCCTCCATCCATGGGATTTTCCAGGCAAGAGTGCTGGAGTGGATGGCCATTTCCTTCTCCAGGGGATCTTCTCGACCCAGGAATTGAACCCAGGTCTCCTGCATTGCAGGCAGACATTTTACCATCTGAGCCACCAGGGAAGCCCCCAGTCCACATGTTATATATATATATATATATATATATATATATATATATATATATTTTTTAGATTCTTTTCTCATATAAGTTATCAAAGAATATTTCATAGTGTTCTCTGGGCTATACAGTAAGTCCTTGTTGGTTATCTACTTTACGTGTAGTAGTGTGCATATGTGTTCATCCCAAGTCTCTGATTCATCCCTTCCTCTGTTTGTTTATTTATTTATTTTACATTTTACTTACTTATTTTGACTGTGCTGGGTCTTCATTCCTGTGTGGGCTTTTCTCCAGTTGTGGTGAGCCCGGGCTACTCTTGCAGCAGTGAGGTGGGCTTCTCATCGTGGTGGCTTCTCTTGTTGCAGAGCACAGGCTCTAGGGTGCCTGGGCTTCGATAGTTGCACATGAGGGCTTGGCAGTAGCAGTTCCGGGACTCTAGGGCACACGCTCAGTAGCTGTGGCCCACTGGCTTAGTTGCTCTGGGGCATGTGGGATCTTCCTGAAACAAGGATGGAACCTCCGTCTCCTGCATTGGCAGGTGGATTCTTTACCACTGAGCCACCAGGGAAGCCCTGTTTGTTTATTTTAAAACCTATTTTCTCTCTTTTTGTTCAGATTAGAAATTTCCTATTTTTCCGTTTCTCCATGTACCGACTCTTCGTCCCTCCTGTCTGTTGTTGAGCCCATCCACAGAGCTTTTTTTATTCCCTCAGTTAATATTCAAGTTGAATATAGAAGTATAAAGTTAGTGAGGCAGTTTTTTGGCTATTGAAAACAATAAAATTATCCCAAAGTTGAATGGTATCAGTTAAGCAGATTTTATTTTTAAAAAAAAATTCATTCATTTTTCAATTGAAGGATAATTATTTTACCGAATTTGTTGTTTTTTTGTCAAACCTCAGCATGAATGAGCCATAGGTATACATATGTCCCCTCCCTCTTGAATCTCCCCCTCATCTCCCTCTGCATCCCACCCTCCAGGTTGATAAAGAGCCCCTGTTTGAGTTTCCTGAGACATACAGCAAATTCCCTGTGGCTATCTATTTCACATATGGTAATGTAAGTTTCAAGTTACTCTCTCCATTTGTCTTACCCTCTCCTCCCCCTCCCTGTGTCCATAGTCTATTCTCTACGTCTGTTTCTCCATTGCTGCCCTGCAAATAAATTCTTCAATACTATCTTTCTAAATTCCATATATATGCATTAGTATATGATATTTATTGTTCTCTTTCTGACTTTCACCCTGTATAATAGACTCTAGGTCCATCCCCTAAGCTTTTAATTTCCATTACTGTATTTATTTCAGTTCTAAAATTCCCATTGGGTTGCTTTTCTTTGCTGAGGCTTTCTGTTTATCACTTAATTCAAGTGTTTTGTGATTGCTCACGGAACTATTTTCATCACCGCCACCTGTATCTTTGCAGGATAATTCTAACATTGCTGTCATTGTGCTGCTGGCTTCATTTCTTGTTTTTCATTCTTTCAGCCCAGGTCTTGTTCTTGGTGTGACAGGTAATTTTCTATTCAAAGCTGGACATTTTTGCCTTCTATTATGAAACTTTGCATCTTAATTAAACTGTTTTTGTTTTTTTTCCTGGCACTTCTCCGGCAAAAGAAGGAGCACAAGCCTATGGCACTGCCAGTGGAGGTGGAAGTCCACGCTGACTCCCCAGGGCTTTTGGTCTCCTGGTTCCTGGTGGGTGGAGGTGAAAGCCATCTCCCCTGTGGTGTCTGGTGACACTGTGTGGGCTCTGCTCACTGTCTGTGGTCACAAAAGTCCCTGGTTCTTCATTCCACTGTGGACTTCGGGGTGATTGACCATCATAGGCCAGTGCTGGGGGATGGCTGGGGTCCTCGCTTTCCTTTGCTGGTGTGTGTGTGGTGGGACGCAGTGTTTTCTGTGGCACTTGGCTGCAGTATTGTGGCCATTGTCTATAAACTTCTGTCCTTAAAGATTATGGTTTTCCTTGTCCTTTGGCTAGAGAGCACAGACTTTTGGCGGTGGGAGGACTGTTTGGATCTGCACCTGCCGGTGTTTCCAGATTGTCTGCTCCTTTGGCTCCACATCCAGGCTGAGAGAGGTAAGAAGAAAAGCCGAGGAACTTCCCCATGTCACTCAGGCAGCAGGGTCCCTGGCTGGCCTGCTTGCTCTCTATCCCTTTGAGTTTTCTTTCCTTTATTTTTGGCTGCGTTGGGTCTTTGTTGCTTTCATCTAGTTGCGGTGAGCAGGGGTTACTCTCTAGCTGCAGCGCACGGACTTCTCACTGCGGCGGCTTCTCTTGTTTTGGAACGTGGGATCTCGGCACTCTAGCTTCAGCAGTTGTGGTGCATGGGCTTAGTTGCCCCTTGGCATGTGGAATCGTCCTGGAACTGGTGTCAAACCTGTGTTCCCTGCACTGGCAGGTGGATTCCTATCCACTGGACCACCAGGGAAGTCGCTGAGATCTCTTCTATTTGTCTCATACATTGTGTCCAGGGTTTTAGTTGGACTTAGTAGAAGCAGCAGGGGAAAGTACATCTACTGCATGTCAGAATTTCTCCTCCTTGTGGATTCAAGCTCATATGACCTACCACGTTGATTAGGATTCAAGTGTCATTTTATGGCTCAACCAGTCACAGGTTCTTGTGGTTCAGACTGGTTTCTTGGCAAAGTGGGCACTGCCCAGACCTCTGTTTAGAATGGAAGGACTTATTTTCCTGGTAACCTGTAGTGCTGTGGACAGTTGGCCTCACCATGCATTAGTGGCAGGGAGCTGAATTGCCAAAGTTATGCCCTGTCCTGGGGTAGCCACATCCAGACGGTCTATGCAGGGGTACAAAGCCCTCCACCCCTGTCCCAGGTGGGGACAACTTGACCACATCACACCAGCTTCAGAGCCCCCATGGGCTGGCCACCCCAGAGGCCACCTCAGAGCTCGACTTCTCTGTGAGTCCCATTTTCCTCCCTTCCCTTCCCCCGGGGAGGGGGTTGGGGTTGGGGCGCTCCAGGGGGCTCTGCAAATGCAGTCTGCTTCTCAATGAGCCCTACCTGCAGGTCCCAGCAGGGCAGCCTTCTTTGAATCCCTGGAGACTTTGTTTCTATCTGATAGCTCAGTTGGTAAAGAATCCACCTGCAATGCAGGAGACCCCAGTTTGATTCCTGGGTTGGGAAGATCTGCTGGGGCAGGGATAGGCTACCCACTCCAGTATTCTTGGACTTCTCTTGTGGCTCAACTGGTAAACAATCCACCCACAATGTGGGAGGCCTGGGTTCAATCCCTGGATTGGGGAGATACCCCTGGAGAAGGAATGGCTATCCACCCAGTATTCTGGCCTGGAGAATTCCATGGACTGCAGTTCATGGGGTCACAAAGAGTCGGACATGAGTGAGCAACTTTCACTTTCCAGTCACTCCTGGACTGCTGGTGACCACACCCACGGTTCTTCTAGACAGCTGGCCCCAGGCTGGTTTAACTCATTGCTCTCTTTCTCTTTCACCCCCTTGCCTCTCATGCCCATCTTAAAGGGGGACCTGCACCCTGAGTCATTCCTTACAACTTGGAGAACTCAAGGGTTCAACACTTCACAGACCCTCTTCCTGCACTGAGGCCAGTTGCAGGAAGCATTATTTCTTATTTCTTGCCTATTTTCCCAAGTGTTACCTACACGTTTCTTGGTCCTCCTGTTAAGACTCCTCATGCAACTTCTCAAGCTTATTGTGCCTTTTGATTACTGCTGGGCCTGGAACCTGCTCAAAAGTGCATCTCAACAAAAGTCCCTGAGTGGGGTTATGGAGTGTGTGCTGATCAAACTTGAGACGTAGACAGCTCCATTTCTTATTTTTAAAGGGCTTCAAGTTAAAAGAATAGACTAATTATAATGGTGACATTCTATTTCTTTAGAATTATGCTCTCATTACAAATCCATGTACCAGAGTTTATAGTTTAACTTCATTTTAATTAGAGATAAACTTTAATTATTTAGAACCTTTGCTAGGAAGATCATAAAATATAAATGTAAAAAATTATTTCATATTATGATGATTATAACTGACCCATATCAGAATATCTGGCACTCAATTAATATCTACTTATTATATGATCTCCATCCTAAAAGAGATCAGTCCTGGGTGTTCATGTTAAAGCTGAAACTCCAATACTTTGGCCACCTCATGGAAAGAGCTGACTTATTTGAAAAGACCCTGATGCTGGGAAAGATTGAGGGCAGGAGGAGAAGGGGACGACAGAGGATGAGATGGTTGAATGGCATCACTGACTCAGTGGACATGGGTTTGGGTAGACTCCGGGAGTTGGTGATGGACAGGGAGGCCTGGAGTGCGGCAGTTCATGGGGTTGCAAAGAGTCGGACACGACTGAGTGACTGAACTGAATTGAACTATTACATGAAGGGGTCATTATATGTAATACAAAAGTACACATTCTACCTAAATTAAGTGAGTGAAAAGAGTAAAAAATTAAAGTGTTAGTCATTCGGTCGTGTCTGACTCTTTGCAACTCCAGGGACTATAGACTGAATGCATCTATAAAAGAAAAATTCTTCAGAAAATTAAGCTTCATCAGAGAGTTGAAAACGTGATATTTTAGAGGCTGCCTTATTATACCTGCACCTTATTAACAGTTGTCTCTGGACTCATAAGAGAAAAGGAAACAGCTGAGTGGCGAGAGGAGAGGACACAAAGGGTCCCCGGGTTGCTATGACATCACCCTCTTGGTTTATCACAAACTGACCTGAAGTAGCCCGGATACATGATGGCTGCACGTCACTAACATACTATCGAGAGTTATTGAGTTATAAATTAATTTATAGACTTATTTATTTTATTTTTGCTGCACTGGGTCTTCACTGCTTTGCGCGGGCTTTCTATGTTGCAGTGCTTGGGCTTCTCCTTGCTGCGGCTTCCTTGTTGTGGAGCACTGGCTCTAGGTACTCAGGCTTCAGAAGTTGTGGCACACGGGCTTAGTTGCTCCACAGCATGTGGAATCTTTCTGGACCGGGGATCAAACAGGAGTTACCTACACTGGCAGGTGGATTCTTATTTGCTGAACCACCAGGGACGTCCTTGAGTGCTATTAAGAACTGAAAATTTAAGTAAAGTGTTCTCTGGTAAACAAAAGTGTCTGCAGTTTAGGAAAAATATTAGGCAAATCAGACAGCTTAACTGGATGTAATTTCAAGGCTTGCTCACATGACCTTTATTTTTTTAATACTCAGAATTGTGTTACCTATTTATCAGGGGTCCTGGATATCTTTTATCTTTTCTTGGGCTTCTATAGCAATAATCAAAGAAGTGCAGTCTGGGGGAGTAATTAGGAGCAATGGCTGGTCTGATTCTAAGTGCTCCAGCATCTGCCTACCACTTCGTGACCTTCAACTGTGTTGTCTCTGCCTAGTCTTCTCACTGAGAGGGTGGCAGGCAGTAACAGCACTGAGCTGAGAATTAGACGAGATGACAGGTAAACCGGGCACTTCACATACCTCCAGTAAACCTATGTTTCTTACCAGAACGAGTTTTCCGCCACTGTCCTTCCAAACACTCCACTTTCCTTCAGGCTATCACAGAAAGCGACATCCATCTTGGTTTCAATCATCAAAACTGTAAGACTTCTTGACTGGTTCCTTCACAAGAGCTAGTCTTGAAACAAGTAGAACTTTACAGGATTCATAGATTCAGTTTCCTCAGGCATTCTTCAGTCTGAAGAATGTCTGCCAATAGAATGTTTGCCAAAGAATATGTCTGCCAATGCAGGAGATATAAGAGATGTGGGTTCAAATCCTGGGTCAGGAAGATCCCCTGGAGGAGAGCATGGCAACCCACTCCAGTATTCTTGCCTGGAGAATCCCCATGGACAGAGGAGACAGTCCATGTGGTTGCAAAGAACTGCAAAGAATCGGATATGACTGAAGTGACTAAGCACGCATCCATGCAAGGCACCTACAACTCGGGTGGGAGATGTTTTCCTGATGAAGCCTTGCAAACAGTGTTGGTTTCTCAGAGCTTCTAGTACAGTGTGGTCTTGGGTATCATGCTGCAGGGCCCAGAGCTCTTCTCGGGGCAGCCAAGGTGTGTATCTTTGATTCTTCAGGCCTGTGCAACACTGGGAAGGTACAGGTCTTCTGGGGGAGCCTGCCCAGGAACACAGCAGCAGAGGGAAAATCCCATGTTGTGAAGAGATGTTAAGTCCTGAATGTAAATTACCATACACATACAGGGTTATTATGCCATCTTACATCTTTTCCAGGTCTCAGTATTATATTCCAGGTACCTTAATAAGAACCTCCATAATTATCAGTATTACCTATGTTTCTCACGTAGGGCCATAAAAGAAAGCAGATGAATGATAATAGCCTTTGGTCTTTTATTAAGGTCTTGTGACCTTTAAGTTACAGAAACATAAGGCATACATGCATTGCCTGCCAGCCAACCTGACAGTCAAGCTGTAAATACGGTCAGTTTTACAGGCAGCCTTGCAAGTTACAAGGCTGGCTGAGCGTAACCACAGAGAAACATGGATAATGAACAACAGCCAGGACCACCTCTGCGTGTGTGCCATGCAGGCAGCACATAATTGGTTTCATCCGAGGTCATCCTTGCTTGCAAAGTTTCCTCCACCACCCCGAGCAGTAACTGAAAATCTGAAGACAACGCTTGGATTGAAACATCTTCTCTGAAATATTTGAAATGACAATATCACTTGCGAAGGTTCATGATGAGCTCAGTAGCATCCTTCGATACAGTAATTTGAATGTATTGATTCATCTGTTAACACTTATTGAGCACCTCCTGTGTGCCTGACAGTCAAAACACAGAGATGAAGGCTATGTGCGCCTCTTTGAGTCAGCCCTGCAGTCCCAAAGATCATTGTGCCTGTCACAGCCCATGTGAACATCCTCACATTCAATCATCTTCCGCTGAAAAATTTGCTCCCTAAAGACTAACATGTAAAGTCAACATGCAATGAGGATGAATCTCTTGTCCTCTGTGATAGAACAGAACCAGAGTGACCAACCTGTAACCAGGTAGCTGGTTGTTCCTCCAAGAATTGTTCCCTGTTTGGGTCTAAGGCATTTCTCTCTGCCATTGGCAGATGAGGCAGCAAAGAGCAAGGTCAGCCTTGGTGAAGAGAAGTGCCTGTTGGCCGAAGCCATGAGTAGCATCCTTATCACCATGGATACATTTCTCTTGTCTGTGAAAAGGTACAGGGGGCTGGGGGAGGATGCTGAGTGAATCCACAGAGCGCATCAGTGTGTCCCTGGGTCCTGAGAGCCCGCTAGGCCATGGATGCCCTTGGATGAGCATTCACAGGAGAGTGTGGTGGGTGGGCAGCCTTGAACAGTGCTTCCCGCTGTCCCTGCCTCCAGGCATTCATGTCCCTGTGTGATGCCCTCCCATTGAGCATAGGCTGGGCTCAAGGTCTTGCTTGCAGGAAATGAAATGTGGTCACATGCCACGGAGGTGACAAGAGACTGTCTGGCTCCTCCTGCCCTGACCGTGAGAGTGACCTGTCATGTGATGAGGGGCAGGTCATGGCCAGCAGCCCATGGGAGGGACTAAGGCTTCCAGACCCAGAAACTGACTCTTGCCCACAGTCACTTTCCCTGGAGGTGGATCCTGTCCAGGAGACAGCAGCTCTGACACCTGGACTGCATCTTCAGCAGATGGTGAAGCAAGGAACCAGCTAAGTCATTACTGGGTTGTTATTTTAATTCACCAAGTTTTGGAGGGTCATTTGCTATAACAGATAGCAACACATAATTAATACAAACCCCATTTGAGAGATCTGTCCACAGAGGTACATGAATGCTCCGAGCTTCTTTGTCACTAGTCTTTCAATCCTGTCCTTTCTGTATCCCTCACTGACCATTCAGCCAATCCATTAGCTACTATAATGAACTGATGTGGGCTTCCTAGGTGGCACTAATAGTAAAGAACCCAACTGCCAGTGCAGGAGACATAAGAGACACCGGTTCGATCCTTGAGTCAGGAAGATTCCCTGGAGTAGGGCATGGCAACCCACTGCAGTATTCATGCCTGGAGAATCCCATGGACAGAGGAACCTGGTGGGCTACAGTCCATCGGATCACAGAGTCGGACATGACTGAAGCGACTTAGCACACACACAAGAATTGATATAGGTGGATATTTCCCGTTATCTGACACACCAGAGAAGGTAGACCAGTTTTCTTTCAAACAACATGAAAGATGGCTGATATCAGAGTTAGGATGAAATTCTGCTGCAGTTTCTTGAGAGACTACCATTTGACTGTCCTGTGTGTTATGGTCTCATAACAAAGAACAAAAAGGTCATTTCATCTTTAAGAGGATTACATCTATGAGGGCCAGAACTCTTATTCTCTGCTGCTGTAAAGATGGATGTGCTGTAAAGATGAATCTGCTTTCTGAGGTATTGGGATTAACATCATCAAGGGTTGATCTCTAATAGGCTACTTTCTCTGGTGCCAGATTTCTGGATGTTGGATGGGAAAGGATCCCTAAAATCTTTATTTTCTCCTTAGGGCTCTGTTCTAATCTCCAGGCTCATTTGCCTCTTGAAAACCACACCAAGAACTTCATCACACATTTAACAAATCCCAAATAGCCCCTTACCTCTGTCTCCCACATTCCACTTCCTTCATCTTCCAGGTCATTCTGGTCAAAGCTTAAGTTTCTTTCTCCCCATCATTGGTCAATGGTGCACCATCCTCCTAGTTTCCTGGAATAGAATGTCAAAATTATTCTCTCCTCAAGGTATACTGTGCAATTTCATGTTTCATTCTATTGTTCACACTCTTTGACCAGGACTGTCCGTATCATCTTATCCTCATCGTATCCTTCAGAGATCCTCCTCAATGGAGCCTCCCCTGCTTTCCCCGCACTGGGAAAAACAATTCTTCTCATGGACTCCCACCAGACTTTGCCTCAATACTACTTCTATGGCACTTTATTCTTTGCTGCATTTTCTAAGGTGTGTTCTGAAGAATGCTTATCTCTGGGACGCATCCATATAAAGAAATGTTCTCAGGTAACCAGTCGATGGAATTCTGCCTACTGCGGTATGAACTGGCATTCCTGATTAATGTTAGTATACTCAGTATTCTGAGAACAGTTAGAACAGGTTTCACCTCCTTGCTCTACCATTTTCCGCTTTGGATTTAGGATTACCTTGCAGACCCTTTTGCCTGTTGACAGCTGCTTTCTTGCCATCCTGTTTCTTGGTGTTCTACACATTGTGTTATGCATTAGGATGCCTCCGTGACTGTTGTATATGTCATGCATTTTCCACACCCTAAGGCAGACAAATCTCAGGTAACATTTTGGTGATATTTTCTTCCAGCCTACTCCGTGAGAACTTGACCCTGGCCATCAGGAAGTAAAGGAAATAAATTATTTAACTACCACCAGAAAGAGCTGACTGAGAAATTAGGACTGCTCGAGGCCACTATCAGTGAGAGAAGAGAGGAAGGTGAATAAACGACACAGCAAGATTTTAAATGGAACAATTATAAACTCTTGGATGAAAGAAGACATAAAATTTTTAAGATTCACTATTTGAACTAAGTATTAGAGCACTTGTTCTATTGGATAAAGTGCTGATGAGTCAGCCTGGTCAGAAAAACACCCAGCCTCTCCTGGGTGAACACGCCAGCCTGGGATAACACGTAATCGGCCATGAGTTGGCCAGTAAGTGCCTGGTCCCCATAGGTATCATATTTCGCACTTCAACTTTATTGCTGTGTGAGTTTCTGTGCTATTGACCTGCCTTCCAGTATGATGATGAAGAATTATCCTCTTACTAACATCTTGAACCAGTGTGGTACATCTGTTACAATCAATGAACCGGTATCCATCAATTATTTTAATCAAAGTCCATAGTTTATAACAGAGTTTGTGCTTTGTGTGTTCCCCCATCCACCCCTCACCGCAACTTGAATAAACTCAGCAACCACTTTGTTTTGATCATTGTTTCCTTCTGTGAATCCCTCAGGAGTACAATGCGTAGAAATCAGAAAGTGCTGTCATCTGTTTAGTGTCATCAAAGCGTTTCATTTCGAAACAGTAATAACCAAGCAGCTCCAAGATGCTTTATTTCAAAAAAAAAAAAACAAATGAACACAAAAAAATGTTGCAACTTATTTTATTACTAGAAATGTCTTCTGGGGAACATCTGGGTAAACAAAGCAGCATTATACATAAACTTTTGCCCTCAGACTTGAGGCTGCCAGCACCTTCATCGCCCATCTCTCAGTCTTAATGATGCTTATGGCACACGGGGTTCCAATATGAAGACACATTAGGATCAATTTGTGTTTATTATCTTATCTTCATAAGTTGCAAAAGCAAATTGATACTAGAGTGCTATTTGAGAAGAAAAGCATTTCCCTCTACTCCTTCTAGGTTCTTATGGCTGGTCCAGGAATTAAACTGCTGTGAGACAGACTGACAGGAGAAACTCAGATTTAATTACATACGCACAGGGCCCCAGTCCTATGAGGCCCCAGGACAAGTCGAGGGTTCCATGGCATCTGAGGGCGGGGGGGGAGGTGGGGACTTCACCAAGGATGAGGCAGTTCAAATGGAGATGGACAAGCAGGTGTTTGGTGAACAGATGTTTGTGAGGCTTGCAGGGACAATGGGACACAGAGCAGACTCTGGTCTCTAGGCCCCATCCAACTCTCCCACCCCAACCCCATGCTCTTTGCAGATCTCTGGGGATAGTGCCCATGTATGCCAGGACCTTCCCCTGAATTCTGTTGGCAGGAAAGGGCAAGTAAAAAGAAAGACTTCTATTGCATGAGCTAGGATTTCCAGTACAGTATGAAAAAGAGTGGTGAGAAGGAACACTTTTGCTTTGCTCCTATCTAGGGGGAAAGTGTGTATTAGCTTCTCATCATTAGGTGTGATGTTACCTGGATGGATTTTTGGGTAAATGTTCCTTCTCCAGGTGATGAAGTTCTTCACTATTCCTGCTGAGAGTTTTATCATAAATGGAGGTTGAACTTGGTCAAATGCTTTTGCCATTTCTATGCATATGATATGGGATTTCTCTTCAAATGGCTGTTGATGTGATAGATTATAAATGGATTTTTAAATGATAACAAGCTTGTATACCTGGGGTAAATCCCACGTGGTTCATGTTGTACAATGTTCTTGACACAATGTCGGATTAAATTTGCTAAGATTTTGTTGAGTCTTTTTCATCTTTGTTCATGAATTTGTTGTTTTCCTTCCTTGTAAGGTCTTTTCTTGGTTTTGGTATCAGGGTAATGTTTCAATAAATGCCAGTGAATTGAGATCATATTGAGTTTGGTCTCTGTCCACATGCAGCTAAGCTGGACATCAGTAATTTAAAAGCTAGAAAATCTTCAAATGCTTGCAAATGAAGCAGCTATATATTTATATATACACATACATATAGACAGATAAATGCATATGTGTTAGGTAATTGCTCAGT
Organism: Nanger dama; assembly: GCA_917880005.1. Classification (NCBI taxonomy): domain Eukaryota; kingdom Metazoa; phylum Chordata; class Mammalia; order Artiodactyla; family Bovidae; genus Nanger; species Nanger dama. Next base: position 6,564,257 of record CAKJTW010000075.1, read on the forward strand.
TGTGTGTGACTCTTTGTGACTCCGTGGACTGCAGCATGCCAGGCTCCCTCTGTCCATGGGATTCTGCAGGCAAGAATACTGGAGTGGGTTGCCATTTCCTTCTCCAGGGCATCTTCTCTATCTGAGGATGCATATGGATATATATATATATATATATATATATATATATATATATGTTATATGTACACTATCTGTGCTATATATTTTACATTTTTTTTCTTTTACTTAACATCATGTGGTGTTACGTTTTGCTCATGGATGTAGCCTGACTCTCTCGTCATTTTTTTTTTTTCACACAGAGCATGAAACTGCAGGGAAATCAAAATTATACAGATTCTAGTAAAAAGAGGACTGAGTGCGTAAGGGAAAGCATTTGGATTTCTGCCCCTTCCAAGCTTCTTCCACTGGCTGCTTCCAGTCTCCTCCTCAGTGTCTTAGGCCCACTCCTCTACCAAGGCATCACAAAGGACCAAACATGCATGTTACTTGGGCTCTTGCTCCTGTGAAAGGGGAGACTTATCCCAGGGACACAGGACAGACTCCTGAGCTGTAATTTGCTGGATCTCCCAAAGGATGGTGGAGGAAGAAAACAGGAATTAAAAAAACTTTCAGAAAATGTTTAATTTTTTTTGTGTGTTTCTTAAATGTTTTGTTTACTGCTTTAAATGTAGCTTTCTATAATTATTGTGAGCATTTTCTGTAGCATTCAATGTATTTTTTATTTTACGGGGCCTCCCAGAGGACTCAGTGGTAAAGAATCCACCTGCCAATGCTGGAGACCCAGGTTCCATCCTTGGGTCGGGAAGATCCCCTGGAGGAGAGAATGGCAACTCACTCCAGTATTCTTGCCTGGAGAATCCCATGGACAGAGGAGCCTGGCGGCTACAGTTATGGGGTCGCACTGAGTCCGCCCGATTTAGCGACTAAACAACAATAAATTGGGGGTAGAGTGTAAAAAAACAAAACAAAACAAAACTGGAATGGGAGCCTCGACTGCATTGCCCTCCTTTTAAAACAGACTCTAACTTTACTTTTCTTTCATTTAAGTCTAAACAGAAGAGTTTTTCATTAATTCAAACACAGTGAGGTCACACTCCTGGAAGGAAGAAAGTGATTCCTTAAGTATGGGGCAATTCGATTCTTGGTTCGAGACCTATTCTGCTTGCGGCTGGGCGCTAGGGGCGGCGGTCTGATCTCCAGGGCGAGCGGTCTGGGTTGCACCAGCCCACGGCTTCCAGGCGCGAGGCGGGACCCGCGGAGGCTCCGGCGGACGCCTCGGGGCTCACACCGGGAGGGGGCGCGCAGCCCACCCGCGCCGCTGCTACCTCTCTGGCCAGCTCGCGAAGACGCAGACCCGGTCCCCGCATCGGCCGGGTGAGCCAGCGGCTGCTGTTGGGCGCGCTGTTCCCGGGGCGCACGGAACCTCGTGGGACCCCGGCTGGCCGCTGCAGGACTCTCTGGGCTGACTCGGACCTCCGGGGGCGGGGTGGGAGCTCAGGTAGGGGAAGTGGGTTTGTGTTTTTCCTATAAAGGTAAGGACTCCTCTCTAGCACTTCCTTGATGTAGCCAACGGGTCAGAGGAAGATTTCAACAGGTGGCCGACAGCAATCACGTGGGGCAGGTTGGGAGCCGGCGGCCCCCTCCCTTCGGAACTGCTCTTCTCGGCAGAGCTGCGCGTGGTCCACAAGCCTCAGGGGTGCCCTCCGTCCATTCCGCCTCGCAGCCCCGGAGTCCGCGGCGCTGGTCCGCGGAGAGGGCAGCGGAAAAGGGCCTCCCCAGAAGGCCGAAGACTAGCTCGGAGCGCGGGTCGGGTCCCCGGGACCGCAGAGCCCCAGCGGGGCAGCGGCGGAGAACACTGAGTCTCTGTCCTCTCCAGGATGCACAACGTGTCGTACTGGGGGCCGGAGCGCGCCAACACGTCGTGCCCCGCGCCCGCACCCACGCTCGGCTGCTCCAACGCGTCCGGGCCGCCGCCGCCGCTGCCGCCGCCGCTGGCCGTGGCCGTGCCCGTTGTGTACGCGGTGATCTGCGCGGTAGGACTGGCGGGCAACTCGGCGGTGCTGTTCGTGCTGCTGAGGGCGCCGCGCAGGAAGACCGTCACCAACCTGTTCATCCTCAACCTGGCCGTGGCCGACGAGCTTTTTCACGCTCGTGCTGCCTGTCAACATCGCCGACTTTCTGCTGCGGCGCTGGCCCTTCGGGGAACTCCTATGCAAGCTCGTCGTGGCCATCGACCAGTACAACACGTTCTCCAGCCTCTATTTCCTCACGGTCATGAGCGCCGACCGCTACCTGGTGGTGCTGGCCACCGCCGAGTCGCGCCGGGTGGCCGGCCGGCCGCACGGCGCCGCGCGCGCGCGGTGAGCCTGGCCGTCTGGGGTGTCGCGACCCTGGTGGTGCTGCCCTTCGCGGTGTTCGCGCGGCTCGACGAGGAGCAGGGCCGGCGCCAGTGCGTGCTGGTCTTCCCGCAGCCCGAGGCTTTGTGGTGGCGCGCGAGCCGCCTGTACACGCTGGTGCTTGGCTTCGCCATCCCAGTGTCCACCATCTGCGTCCTCTACACCTCGCTGCTGTGCCGGCTGCGCGCCATACGCCTCGACAGCCACGCCAAGGCCCTGGACCGCGCCAAGAAGCGGGTGACCGTCCTGGTGGTAGCCATCCTGGCCGTGTGCCTCCTCTGCTGGACGCCCTACCACCTGAGCACCGTGGTGGCGCTCACCACCGACCTCCCGCAGACCCCACTGGTCATCGCCGTGTCCTACTTCATCACCAGCCTGAGCTATGCCAACAGCTGCCTCAACCCTTTCCTCTACGCCTTCCTAGACGACAGCTTCCGCCGGAGACTCCGCCAGCTGCTGGCGTGCCGCGCCGCCTCCTGAGCCCGATAGCGAGGAGCCGGCGTTCGGGGTCGCTCAGGGTGATTCCCGACCCGCGCCACCCCCGCAACCCCTCTCCCAGCTTGCTGGAGCTGCGGATTCTTAGGCCTGTCCCGGGACCTCCGGCCTCGGAAGCTCTGTGGCTGCGCGCGCAATATGAATTTGTCGAGGCCTCAGGGTGCTGCGGGAGCGCGCGGAGCTTGGGAACCGCGCGGAGCTTGGGAACCGCTGCAGCTGATAGCGCACAGACGGCTGCCTAATGCCAAAAGGCACCGAGGCAACCCCTGAACTTGACACGGGAGGGGAGGAAGGGGGTCGTGATGCTGAGACCCTCTTCCTGTTCCCCTCTAGCCTCCCGCCCCAGCCGAGCGCAGCCCTGATCTAGGAGGAGCCCTCGGCGCCGTCAGGGGAGCGGCCTGAGGATGCTGCGGGCGCCCTGGCGTCGGCTCCACGCAAGGCTTCTCGGATTTCCAGCAGCGACCGTCTGCGCTGCTCCAGCTGGAGAGCAGCCTGGCACGGGCCCCTGGCGCTCTCACCGCGGAGGAAGAGGGTCCGGATGCGCGCGGGCGCTCCCACCTCGCCGAGCTGGAGAGAGGCTGAGGCCGCCCGGGGCTTCGCGGGGGACACAGAGCAGCTCGGGTGGCGGGGCAGGGGATGAATGTGTGCGTGTGTGTGTGTGTGAATGTGTGTGTGTGTGCGCGCGCGTCTAGCGGAAGCCGGGGCTTTGGGTCAAGGAGGATGGAAATGGGCTGTGATGTCTACACAGCAGTTATTAATATAAAAGCGGTAATAAACCCTTCGTGTCCCAGCCACTTCTCTCTTAGCCTTTCCACTTTCCAACTCCTGTGGTCACCCCGGAGCCCCGCGCGCCAGGCTCCGGAAAGGCCAGGAGCCGAGTCCCTGGCAGGGTTGCGGCGCCCCCTGGTGGAGCTACTCCAGGCGCCAAGAATCCCAAACAGCGCTGTGTGTACAGGTGAGCGAGCCCACCTATGAAGCTGCTCTTTCCCTGGCTCGGTTACTCGTCATCGCTTCCCTCTGCAGAGGGATTCAATCCCCCTACGCCCCTCTGCACCCGACGACCTCTAGTACAGCTTGGGGCAGTTCGTTACAATTCTTTGTGTGCATATTGCTTTTCGAGGTTGACAACTTTATAAACATGTGTGTACTAAAACGTGCACAAAAACACGTACTAAAACGTGTACTAATCTCACAGGCTTTTGTGGACTTAATGAGATCAAGAAGAGATGATCATCCATTCCACTGTTCCCTTTCTCCTCATATGCTTCATCCTCTTCGCCTCAGAGGGAGCTGAAATGAGACCTTATAGTAATAACCTCTCCTGAGTTCCTTTCCACAGGGACCTGGGTGATGTCTGGTCCAAGCTGAGAAAGGAAACCAGACAGCACCCTATCTTTATTTTATCTTTACTCACAGGAGACAAAAGCGAATTAATAGAGAGGACTGACATTGGCTTTGCCCAGCCATCTATAGTCTTCAGACCTGAGGGCAGAGCATTAACCAGACTCCAGTCATTAATGAGTGTTTCAAAAGAGTTTTTTCCCTTTAGGATGAATTCCAAACAAGAATGAAAATTTCTAAAAGTAGTTGTTTACTACAGTCAGGATTAGGTGTGATCTAAAGTAGTGTTCTGGTGTGGCAGGATTTGTTAACTTAGATTAATGGACATTAACCACTTTCTCTTAGCTTTTAAAATACTTTTAACAAATGAATGAAATGAAAAATCAGGAAGGGAGTTCTTCCCCCACTCCCAAGGAAGATGCTAACTCCCTTCCTGATTTTCATGGATAAGAATTGCTTCCTTGGCTCTCAAAGCCAATAGGAACAACGGGGGTGATTCATAGCTATCAGTTTAGAAAATGTAAATTTAGAAACATACTTTGGGTGACAAATAATAGTATTAATGGCTTCAGAATATGGTTTTCTATTTCCAGTACAGTTTGATGGCATTTGAACAGTGCTCTGCTGGTGGGTTTCAGAGCCCTCTTTAAATTCATTTTAGTATCTTTCAGATCTCTTGGAAACATTCTATTTACTTTCTTTGTGACTCATAAAATTATTTTGCGAATCCTAAGTAGTTTTTCAACATTAAAAATGTAACTGTAGAGTAACTGCTCATCCTTTGAGGTGATGGACAAAAAGCAAAGTGAATATTCTGCCACAAACCCAGATTTGAAGCCTCATCTGTCTTCATAAACTCAGTGACTGTACTTTGACATCCTCGGCATACACATCGGGGCAGAGCTGTGTGACCCGCCTATCGATGGCACCGCCCCACCCCCCACCCCCTACCCCCCACCACATACATACACACGGATCATCCTGCCTGTCTTTGAATCTACAAGAAGATCACTGGAAAAAACATAGGACTGACACGGCTGTGTTAGTCGATGCAGCCAGGCGTGGCCTGGCATCCTTGTATGTGTGTGCTATTAAATGGGACTCAGTATTTGTTTCCTCCTGGCCTTCTACATCGTTGGATAAACTGTTGTATCATTGTTTCTAGGTTGTTGCCTTCATAATAGCATGTAGAACTCCAGACTATAAGTCTCAGGCTACCTTCTTATGACTTAGGTACCAAGCAAAATAACTATGCCAGTAGCCATGCCACACTAGAATTTACTCACCTCATTGCATTGCAAAGGTTTTAACTCTGTGTTGAATTTTTGCAGTCTTCTTGTAAACTGTGTTGTTTGGTTCTACCACTTCTGTTATTTTAAAATGTCTACTTGGTGTTACTAGGTTTTACTTGGTACAGTTATGTAATGTATGTGCTTAGGCATTCTCTAGAGAAATGCATAAATTCTGCTTGTCCATGGCAAGGAAGCTCTGGTTAAAATAAAAGCTGAAACATTCTGTGTGGAGAGTTAATATTCTATTTCTGAGAACATGGATCCATAATTCAGTCACCTTAGCATTTATGTGTCATTAATTTTAAAAACACTGCCTTCAGGGAAATTTTATCTAATGGATAAGCAATGAATAGATAGAAGAACTTGACAAGATAAGGTTAAGGGTGAAATCCCCTCACCTTTTATTTTGATTGATTGTGCAAATGATGTAAAACTACCAATTAGCACAAAAATCCTGGGTCATATGCTGGATGGAAAAAGGATAATAAGCTTGTTATTTCATTCATTTTTTGAATATTTGAGCAGCTTGTGTGGAGAGTGAGAAGGGAAGAGAAATGGCTTAGATTGTCAGCATACACATTGCTATTTCAGCTAGCAGAATGCACAGACATGGCACATGAATGGTCATGGCAGAGAAGCTCACTAGAAAAACCCTCGACTTCCTGAAGACTCCTTTCCTCAGCAACATGCTGGGGAAACAGCAGCAAGTGATGTTCCGGCTAGATCATTCTGCAAGATCATTGCCCTTGTCCAGCTAAGGAACATGTCAGAGACTGCTTTCCTAAGGCTCTTATGAGGATGGCTTTCAGTATGGCACTTTGGTCCCCGTTTTATATACAAAGTGAGATACTGGAAGTGGGTTGATCTGGCAAGGGCCAATCAGGACCAATCAGAGACATCTGATTCCTGTTCTAGGAATTGTCTCATCCTATTCCAGCAGAGATGAACTTGGTTGCAGTGTGTAATCTGAAGTTATCAGACCACAGAAAACACGGATGTCTTTGAAATAACTTGTGGACCAGGCAAGATACACCTACTATTGCCATGTCACGTACAAAGGGAAGATAAGATTTAACAGTAAAACTTCAGTCTTCATGAAGAGTCTTGAAAGTGTGCAGTGTTGTTGAAGTTTATATAAGAATAAAAATTCCTTGACCAGAGCCTGCTGCATGTAGAGCTCAACCCCCAAAGTACCAGGTACATTGTAACCTGCATGCTCTGGGCGTAAGGACCTGGGCCCAGGTGCGCCATTGAAGCAGAACAGAAAGTTAACAACACCTCTTTATACAGAGCAGAGTTTCACAATGGAGGACACTGTCCTTAAATTTAGGGCAAGATGGGGAAACAGTGGAAACAGTGTCAGACTTTACTTTTTGGGGGCTCCAAAATTACTGCGGATGGTGAGACTGCAGCCATGAAATTAAAAGACGCTTACTCCTTGGAAGAAAAGTTATGACCAACCTAGACAGTATATTCAAAAGCAGAGACATTACTTTGCCGACTAAGGTCCGTCTAGTCAAGGCTATGGTTTTTCTAGTGGTCACATATAGATGTGAGAGTTGGACTGTGAAGAAGGCTGAGTGCCGAAGAATTGATGCTTTTGAACTGTGGTGTTGGAGAAGACTCTTGAGAGTCCCTTGGACTGCAAGGAGATCCAACCAGTCCATTCTGAAGGAGATCAGCCCTGGGATTTCTTTGGAAGGAATGATGCTAAAGCTGAAACTCCAGTACTTTGGCCACCTCATGCGAAGAGTTGACTCATTGGAAAAGATTCTGATGCTGGGAGGGATCGGGGGCAGGAGGAGAAGGGGACGACAGAGGATGAGATGGCTGGATGGCATCACTGACTCGATGGACGTGAGTCTGAGTGAACTCCAGGAGATGGTGATGAACAAGGAGGCCTGACGTGCTGCGATTCATGCGGTCGCAAAGAGTCAGACACGACTGACAGACTGAACTGAACTGAACTGAACAGGTATTTAAAACATATCTCATAGGGTTATACAAAGATATTCTATCATATCAATTAAAAGAAAAGAAAAAAGATGGGGAAAGGGAAGAAAAGGTAAACTGGCATCTCTGAGAAATGTCAGGATCCGTGAACTGCACGCTCCCCAGGCTGGAACAGAATCTCTTTTTGGGAACTCTTTCCCGGTAGGGGGCGCTTCCTCGGTGACTCAGATGGTAAAGAATCTGCCTGCAATGCAGGAAACCTGGGTTCTCTCTCTGGGGTGGGGAAGATCCCCTGGAGGAGGGCATGGCAACCCACTCCAGTATTCTTGCCTGGAGAATCCCATGGACAGAGGAGCCTGGTGGGTTACAGTCCACGGGGTCACAAAGAGGCAGACACGACCGAGTGACTAACACTTTTACTTTTCATCTTTAATAGCAGATACTCGATGAACGTTTTTGAACGGAGGGATAAATGAGTATCTTTAAATCCAGGTGGTTAGAGTTCAGAGAGTTTTTTTCATAGTTTATCATTTGTACCCATTTTCATATCAATTGTTTCCGTTCAGTCGCTCAGTCCTGTCTTTTGCTACCCCATGGACTGCAGCACGCCAGGCTTCCCTGTCCATCACTAACTCCTGGAGTTTGCTCAAACTCATGCCCATTGAGTCAGTGATACCATCCAACCATCTCATCCCTCTATCATCCCCTTCTTCTCTTGCCTTCAACCTTTCCCAACATTAGGGTCTTTTCCAGTGAGTCCGTTCTTCGCATCAGGTGGCTAAAGTATTGGAATTTCAGTTTAAGCATCAATCCGTCCAATGAATATTCAGGACTAATTTCTTTTAGAACTGATTGGTTTGATCTCCTTGCAACCAATTGTTTAGTTTCCGTAAATTTTCAACTTGAGTAGATTAAAGTCTATTTTTGAGAAAAGCCTCCAGAGGGCGCACTGAGATAATTTTTCTAAGAAAAAGGTTATTCAAGCCAATTGGATCTTTTATATAAGTAATTTCACTAGGTTTCTTTCAGAACATAAATTCTTATGACTATGTAACATTTCTGTAAAATAAAAATTACAAAGTTCAACCCACAAAATTAAAAATATTGATAGTTGTAGATTTGTTCTTAAAACAGATATCCATAATTAAGATAACTCTGGCCTGAAACAGTTTAACTAATTATGTTAATCCTCTGTATTTAAAAAGAATTATAAAGACTCTGCCAGCAATGCAGGAGACCTGGGTGTGATCCCTGGGTCAGGTATACCCCCTGAAGGAGGGAATGGCTACCCAGTCCAGTCTTCTTGCCTGGAGAACTCCATGGACAGAGAAGCCTGGCAGGTTACAGTCCCATGGGGCCACAGAGAGTCAGACATGACTGAGGGACTAACACTTGGATACAATTGCTAGGGAATTTAATATTTAATTCTATAGTTATGTCCACAGGATTTAAACTTCAGGATTTTAACTTCACAATTGCTATATTTGGATATTATTTTTATGTTACCTCAAACATTTGGATTTTTCCAAACACAATCAACTTAAACTTAACCTTAATTCTGCTATGTGGATATTGATAAACCTAGATAATTAACCATAAGATAGATTAGCCTATCAGTAATTAATAAGCAATAACTGAGTAACATTGGTCTCCATATAACTCCTTTGATAGAGGCCAATTTTTCTGATAAGCAGTGCAGAGTTGATGCAATGGTCCCATGATGCTTTGAATGTCTGGGGTCCTTAAAAAAAATTTTTTTTTTAAATTTATTTGGCTATCCTGGATCTTCTTTGTGGCGCGCAGGTTCTTAGTTGTGGCATGTGGGGTTTAATTTCCTGACCAGTGGTTGAATCTGGGCCCCCTGCGTTGGGAGCACAGAGTCTGAGCCACTGGAGCACCAGTGAAGTCCCTGGGTCCTTTAAAGACTTCCTGGCACCATTCTTAACACAAGCTGTTTTATTGCCACTTCATCATCACAAGTCCAGCCTCTTTTCTGTATTCCTTTCAGGAAGAAAGAAAAGGAGAGAGGAAGAGGTCGCATCTATATACAGAGAGCAATAATTTCCCTGGAGGTCTCCAGTGAACTTTGGGCTTACATGCACATCACTTAGACCATGTGTTGTTTGTTCTTGGAGTTGTACACTGTTTGGAGAACTGTATAATGACCTATGTCCATGTCTACCGTTATAGACTCGTACTGGGTAGTTCCAGGCCCCCACCTTGAAATCCCTGCCATGTCCCCAGTTCTCCACCTTCTCATCCTTCTTTCCCCAAACTCTGGCAACCACTGATCTTTCTACTGTCTCCATAGTTTTGCCTTTTTAGGAAGTCTTATAGGTAAAATTATATGGTATGTAGCCTTTTTATTGGAGAAGGAAATGGCAACCCACTCCAGTATTCTTGCCTGGAGAATCCTAGGGGCAGAGGAGCCTGGTGGGCTGCCATCTTTGGGGTCGCACAGAGTTGGACACGACTGAAGTGACTTAGCAGTAGCAGCAGCAGCCTTTTTATACTGGCTTATTTCAGTTAGTAATTCTGCTTGCTTACTCAGTTGCAAGTTGTGTCTGACTCTTTGCCACGCCATGGACTATAGCCCACCAAACTTCTCTGTCCCTGGTATTCTCCAGGCAAGAATATGCAGTGGGTTGCCGTTTCCTCCTCGAGGGGGTGTCCCCAACCCAGGGATCAAACCCGCATCACTTGTGTCTTCTGCTTTGGCAGGTGGATTCTTTACCACTGAGTTACCAGAGAAAACCTAAGCAAGCAATAGGTAAAATCATACAATATGCTGCCTTTTTATACTGGTGTCTTTCAGCTAGTAAAATGCACTTAAGTTTCCTCTATGTCTTTTCATGCCTTGAAAACTGTTTTTTTGTTTGTTTGTTTGTTTTGTTTTGTTTTACCATGCCACGGGATTTTAGTTCCTCCACCATGGACTAATTCCAGGCCATGGCAGTGAAAGCGCCAAGTTCTAACCACTGGACTGCCAGGGAATTCCCAAGAGCTCATTTCTTGTTAGTGCTGAATGACATTGCCTAGATGTATTGCTCTTTGTTAATCCATTTACCTACTGAAGGACATCTTGGTTGCTCCCAGGATTTAGCAATTATAAAGAAAACTGCTATAAGTATTTGTGCACAGGGGTTTGTGTGAGTAGTTTTTTACTCATTTTGTAACTACGAGGAGTATGAGAAAATCTAAATGAAAAAGTCTTCCCCAGTTAAGCAAAGAACTGAAATTTTTTTTTGAAAATGCTATACTTTCATGTAAGGGGCATGACAGACAAAAACATACTGCGACTATTCAGAAAACTCTTCAAGAAAAAAAGTAAAAAATAATGGAAATGCTCTTTCATAAAAGTAAAAACCCTTTGTAATACCTGAAGATTATTTTCTGTTTATTTAGGTTTCATAAAACCTTTAGATTTGAGATTGTGCATTCTATGGAAAGGGCATATTTATTCAGTAATAGCAAAGATAAATGGCTTTTAAAAAAAGGTTATATGCCTTAAATATCATTAAACTTCATATCTTCAGCATAAGTTGAATTCCTGGATTTCATCCTCTATTAATACTTTGTTCACTGGATGGCACAGATGATGAGATGGTTGGAAGGCATCACTGACTCAATGGACATTAGTCTGAGCAAACTCCAGGAGACTGTGAAGGACAGAGAAGCTTGGTGTGCTGCAGTTAAGGGGTCGGAAAGAGTAGGACACGACTCAGCAACTGAACAACAACAAATGGCCCAGAGAGGCCACTGATACAGAGAGACCAGTTGACATAATGTATTTCAACAGATGCTGGTAGGATTAAATGTTATCAGTCAGGGTCCACTAAAAGATTCTCAAGGAAAGCTCTGAAAATATTAGGGAATCTAAAGATTAGAATTTTGAGTCATAAACAAGAATTTGAAATTAAAAAATTTTTTTTAAGAAAACAAACAAAAAACAGGTTCCCTACACTGGTGCCCCTCATATCCTTGGGCCACGGTGACTGGAGACGGGTTTCACTGTGGCCAGCAGCCACTCTCAGGGCCTTGGCTTCGATTGCCTTTTCTCTTCTGCTCAATCTGAAGGCAAAAATGTGACTAATCAGGGAGGAGCCTGGTAGGCTGCAGTCCATGGGGTCGCTAAGAGTTGGACGCGACTGAATGACTTCACTTTTCCTTTTCACTTTCATGCACTGGAGAAGGAAATGGCAACCCAGCCCAGTGTTCTTGCCTGGAACTGCCGTCTATGGGGTCACACAGAGTCAGACACAACTGAAGTGACTTAGCAGCAGCAGCAGCAGCAGCAGCAGAGAACTATATAGACCCAGTAAAACCCAACAGATTCAGAGCCTGCTCTTGGCTGAGAAGCCAGGAATCTGCTTTCATCCTGAGTTATGGCTCCAATTGTCAGACTCTTAAGGGAAACAAGGTCCCTCAGTTCGATTTTCCAAGAGCTGAGCCCTGTCCAGACGTCCCTACAGGCTGCAGCTGGCAGGACTCGCAGGCTGTCCCCTGAGTCCTCTGACTCATTTCTGTCTCCAGCCTGCTCCTCTCTATCCCCACGCCTCTGTTGACTCATTGACCTGAGCTTTGCACTCCTTACTAATTGCATCTATTTCTCTCCAGGTCATCACAAATCACTGTTTCCAAACCTCATTTTTATCTCAGGTGCTCATAAAATGATTCTTGTTTAAAGACTGAAAGAGCTTCTGTGATTACATATAATCGAGTACAGAACTAGCCTCCCTGCTTATCAGTCTCATTAAATGGTGTGGGGGAGGGGTGATGAGAGAAAAATCAGTCTTGACAACTGGGGAGCCTCATTGGAACAGCAAGCTGACTGAATGCTCTGCTTCTGAACTGGATGTTTTGCTCTTGGAAATACATAAGAAATGATTCTTCCTAAGTGTTAACTTTGTTTTAAAAATACTTTAGGAAATGTTCTGTATTATTAAAGGACCCAGTCTAAAACCTTTATTATATCCTTCAAGGCTCACCACAATTTAACCTCCATTTAATTTATAATTCTTGTAAAAACTTGAAGTGAAATTCTCATGAATGATTGATAATTAGTCCATTCATAAAGTTGGGCAGCCACCACCTCTGTATGGTCCCAAACATTCTCATCACTCAGAATGAACCCTGTGTCCACTAACCAGTCTTTCTTACCTCCTCTTCCCCAGCTCCTGGCAACCACCAGTCTAACTATTCTGGATACGCTGTATAAAGGGAATCATAGAATAGGTGACCTTTGGGGTCTGACGTATTTCACTCAATATGTTTTCAAGGTTCATCCACGTTGTAACATGTGTCAATACTTCAGCTGATGGACATTTGAAGTCTACATTTTCTGTGTTTGGCTCTTATGAATAATGTTACCGTGAACATTCAGATGCAAATTTTTTATGCAGACATGCTTTCACTTCTAGACGAAAATGAATGGAACTGCTGGATCATGTGGTGACTCTCTATTTAAAGTGCTGAGGAACTGAAGGACTCTTTCCCAAAGTGGTGGTACCATCTTACATCCAAATGGTAGAGGCCAATGGTTCTAATTTATCTACCTTCTCACCAACACTTGTATTATCTCTTTTAAAAAAATCATAGTCTCCTAGTGGGTATGAAGTGGTATCACATTGTGGTTTTGACTTGTATTTCCCTAATGATTAATGGCACTGAGCATGGTTTCATGTGCTTGTTGGCCACTTGCATATCTTCTTTGGAGAAATGTCTACTAAAATATTTGGCCTGTTTCTATGAATGTATATATGTGTATATGAATGTGTATACGCATGTGTACATGCACATACTAGTTACATTCGTCACTGTCATATTTCACAGAGTTCTTCATTTTTGAACTCCTAAAGAAAAACACTGTTGCATTGATTGTTAAATCTGCATTTATCTGGGGATTCTAAAGCTGATGGTGGTGGTGGTAGTTTAGTTGCTAAGTCGTGTTCAACTCTTGCGACCCCATGAACAGAGGAGCCTGGCAGGCTCCAGGGGGTTCTCCAGGCAAGAATACTAGAATGGGTTGCCATTTCCTTCTCCAGGGGATCTTCCCAACCCAGGAATCTAACCCAGGTCTCCTGCATTGTAGGCAAATTCTTTACCAACTGAGCTACAGGGAAGCCCCTCCAAAGCTGAGCAGAAGATTAATAGGAAGATTTTAATTGAAAGACAGTAATCACAGAAATCATATGCCTTGTGGATCTAAATGTGTACCCATTTTAAAACTGAGTCATTTGTCTTTTTGTTGTTGGTTTGTAGACATTCTTTATAGATTCTAGATCCTAGACCCTTTCACGTATATGATTTGTAAGAACAGTTTTCCCTATTCTGTAGGTTGTCTTTTAATTTTCCTGATAGTGCCCTTTAATGCACAAAAGTTTTAAATTCTGATGAAGTTCAGCTTATTCTTTTTTTTTCATTATGCCTTTAGTGTTAAGTTTTAAATTTCAAGTCAAAGAAAAGATGAAGAGGTAAAAAGGTGTCTCTCTGACTCAGTGCTATTTGATTGCCTTCAAAAACTTATAGGAAAGGGAAGATGAGTTCTGGCCGATGGTACTTTCTCTTCACTGTTTGCTAGTATGAAAAACAACAGAAGCCTTTCAATGTTTACAAATGATGACTTTTTCTGAGAACTTGCCACTCATTGGAAATAGCTTTTTATTCAAAGAGGCAGAGATGTAACTTCAAAGATGAAGTGCAGCTTGCCGGTTATGATTAAAGGGCTGTATTTTGGGGGAGTCTGCGTTTATATCTCTTTTTAGCAAAAGTGTGAATGTGTTCCCATACCAAAAGACAAACCTAATACCAACAGATACAAACTAGAAGAAGGTCTTGTGAAAGCTGTTGCTGCTGCTGCTGCTAAGTTGCTTCAGTCGTGTCCCACTCTGTGCGACCCCATAGACGGCAGCCCACCAGGCTCCCCCGTCCCTGGGATTCTCCAGGCAAGAACACTGGAGTGGGTTGCCATTTCCTTCTCCAATGCATGAAAGTGAAAAGTGAAAGTCGCTTCAGTCGTGTTCGACTCTTAGTGACCTCATGGACTGCAGCCCACCAGGCTCCTCCGTCCATGGTGTTTTCCAGGCTACTGACATTTATTTATTGGGATCCTCCAGGTTTCAAGTAAGGGAGCTTCTTGAAGAGCATTCCCCATTTAATTCTCTGACATCTCAGAAACAGACTGCGTTATTGATGTTATTGCTCTCTGGTTGAAGGTTTAGGGACAGCATGTAAGATTTGCTTTCAGTCATTCATTGTGAGAGGAACCGATCAGTTTTAGCATGGAATGCTGCTCCGCATTCAGCACACGGATGACACCCTGGCGGGGGAGTCAGGCATGGAGGCTGAACCCCTCTTGGCTGCACAGACAGCGCCATGCCACGCGGGGATCGGACGCTGCCATCAGCATCCTGGGCAGGGATGTGAGGTGGAAGCTTGGGTCCTTGCTCAGCCCTGTGGAACCACAGGGGTGGAGCAGTGGGAAGGGGTGCAGGCTTCCTTCTGGGGTGTGGCTGAAGGAGAGCGGATATTGCCAGAAAGGTTTTCCAGTGTTAAACCTTCCCAGTCCCCTGGCCAGGGAGCAGGCTTTCCTCAGAGCGCTTTGAGTCCATGCTGCTGGCAGTTCTAGGTCAGCGTGGAGTAAGGCGTCTGGTGCCTAGGAACCCAGGGCACCTGGTGCTGCTCAGCCTAGGGTCCCTGGGCTGCCCTCCTGCTTTCTGCATTCCAGAGTCTTCCTAGGCTTGCTTGTTTTATCTGGGCTTTTTAGTTGGGAGAGGTAGGAACAGGGTCTTTGCTGGAACAAGAAATCCCCTTTTCTCTTTACATTTTTATTTTTTTTTAAATGTATTTTATTGACATATAGTTGATTTATACTGTTGTGTTAATTTCTGCTGTATAGCACAGTAACTCAGTTAACACACACACACACACACACACACACACACACACAGAGTCTCTTTCTTTATGGTTTGTCACAGGATATTGAATATAGTTCCTTGTGCTGTACAGTAGGTCCATATTGCTTATTCATCCTCTATATAATAGTGTGTATCTGCTCATCCCAAACTTCCCCTCCACCCTTCCCACAGCCCCCTTAACAACCACAAGTCTGCTCTCTATTCCAAGCCTGTTTCTGTTTTGTAGATACGTTCATTTGTGTCATACTTTGTTTCCACATGTAAGTGATATTCTTTTATATTTATAATATAAATATTCTCAACCACGTGAACAAAACTTCTATCCCTCAGTTTCCACCAAAATCACCTTTACTAACATTAATCATGACTTTGTAGGGGTAACTTCATGGGCTAAACCCAGTGATGGCTTCTCATTCTCAACGCGTTCGGGCTGTGAGCAGTTTCTAGCACAGTTTTGGGCTGAGCATGCATCTCTGAGACACTCTTTACTTGACTGAAGGATACTCCTCTTCCTTGGTTATTTTGCTGCTGCTCTGACCTCTCACTTTATGAGTCCTTTGCTACAATCTGGAAACACTGCAGTGTCCAAAACTCTATTCTCAGATCTCATCTTTTCTTAAGGCTATGTTTACCCTCAGTCAGGTCCGGCTCATGGCTTTCCATGCCATCTACAGTTAAATGCATATTTACAATTTCTAAATGTGTGTCTAGACTCTGACTCCTTTTAAAATGCCAGACTTAATTCTGCAACACTTACTTGACATTTCAGATATAAGCTATCTACAGGCATCTCAGCTTTACTGTGGTTCCCTTCACATCTTTTCTTTTCTTGGTCAGTGGTGACTCCATCCCTCCAGCTAAGGCCCAAAACTTGGTGTCATCCTTGAGTTCTCTCTTTCTCTTGTATTCTACATCCAATTTGTCAAAAAGCCCATCACTTCTAGCTTCAAAATACACCTGTGACCTGTCCTTTTCTCATCTCTCATCTTGATGCGAGCCAGGCTTTTCTCAGGGGTGGCCGTGGCTGCATCACATGGTACCTCAGCCTCCTCCCTTTCCCATCTGGGCCTTATGCTGTCAGTTTCTCAATCTGCAGCAATTAACAAAACACTTGTCCTGCTTCCTCTGTTTACTTAATGTGTTAGGACTCGTGGCATTTGCGATTTTCAAGCACTGCGTTTATTTTCCTACTTAAATAATTTCCTAAACTAATATAAATAACTTTATAGAATAAATTCTTAAAGTTTATTTTACACTTAGAAAAATCATGCATATTCTTACTTTAAGGGTTCAACAACTTTGCCTTTCAATGACAAAGTAAATTGAAAACAATTTAAGTGCAAGTACCAGAGGGTGATTGGTTCCCAGTTTGTGTTAGAGTGGGATTATTTTTATGAATTCTCATCCATGGGAGATTTGAGAGGGAGGAGCTGGAGATTCTCTGCAAGGTCAGCCAGTCCATTCTCCTAATTAGGGCAGCATATTTTTCTTCCAGATGAGCCTTTTAAACCTTCACCCTGCCAAGGTAATGTCCCAGGTCTCAATATAACAGGGATCATTGGAGCCATTGGAGCCTTGGAAGCTGTCAGCGTTTATGATCTAAAGGGAGCTCAGTGCATGGTGTGTGCACCATTAAGACACCTATAGCTCCTCTGGTTGACAAGGACAATTTGTCTGCTCAACATCAAAATAGTCTAAGTCAGTGGTCCCCAACCTTTTTTGGCACCAGGGACCAGTTTCTGGAAGACAATTTTTCCACAGACTGGGGGTAGGGGGATGGTTTGGGGATGATTCACGCCCATTACATTTATTGTGCATTTTATTTCTATTATTACTATATCAGCTCTACCTCAGAGCATCAGGCATTAGATCCTAGAGGTTGTGGACCCATGGTCTAAGTCACAGGGGTTGCTGTTTCTTGTCTTCATGGAAGGGCTTTTTCCTTCTAGTTTATCATTCCTTCCATCCAGCTATCTTGCCAATGTACTGATAGATTACCTCAGTATTTTCTATTCTCAATTTCTCTGGTGGTTCAGATGGTAAGGAATCTGCTTGCAATGTGGAAGACCTGGGTTTGATCTCTGAGTTGGGAAGATACCCTGGAGAAAGGAATGGCAACCCATTTTAGTATTCTTGCCCGGAGAATTCCATGGACAGAGGAGCCTTGTGGGCTACAGTGCAGGGGGTTGCAAAGAGTTGGACACAACTGAAACAATTTAGCACACGATGACCATATACAGCTGATATCAGCATCACAATCACAGTAAAGAACATCTCCATAACTGCCAAAAGTCATCGAAACTGGGCTGCACGGCAGTGCTGGGTTGCTGGTCTCTGCTGAGACCGACCTTCTGACAAGTCAATGGAATCCGGGTTCCTCTGGAGGCCCAGACTTGCAGGACAATTACTTCCTCTCCCCACCAGCAGTTCCTGCCTGTGTAGGATGGTGGGATGGTAAGAATTTGTAAACTTTAACCTCACCAGAAAAAGCAAAGATATTAAACCTCACTTAAAAAGCAAAGATATTACTTTGCCGACAAAGGTCCTATAGTCAAAACTTCTGGTTTCTCCAGTAGTCATGTATGGATGTGAGAGGTGGAATATAAAGAAAGCTGAGCACTGAAGAACTGATGCTTTTAACTGTGGTGTTGAAGAAGACTCTCGAGCATCACTTGGACTGCAAGGGGATCCAACCAGTCCATCCTAAAGGAAATCAGTCCTGAATATTCATTGGGAAGACTAATGCTGAAGCTGAAACTCCACTACTTTGGCCACCTGATTCAAAGAACGAACTCATTGATAAAGACTCTGATGCTGGGAAAGATTGAAGGCAGAGGAGAAGGGGATGTCACAGGATGAGATGGTTGGATGGCATCACCGACTCAATGGATGTGAGTTTCACCAAGCTCTGGGAGTTGGTGTTGGATGGGGAAGCCTGGGGTGCTGCAGTCCATGAGGTCACAAAGAGTCAGACATGACTGAACAACTGAACTGAACTGAACCTCACCAGAATAGGACAACAGGTGGTATTAAAGCTCATTTAATCACACTTCATGAATTTGTCTCAACACAAAGCATCTCATTCAGAGCAAGAATAACTTCTGTCTAGTTCCACTCTGGAACCAGAAAGTCAGCCTTTAGTCAGATGGACAAAATCTAACACTTACTCATCTGACAACATGGGGTATAGATTTGAATCTTCTCCTTTGTCAGTAATTAGTTTCCCGTGGCTTTTGATAAAAAAGTTAAGTTAAAAGTCACCTTGAAAGAAAAATATCTCACAGTTGTTAAAATGTGGATTTGGTTGGCATAGAAATGCATCATTAAAATACTAATGTGTAAGTAAGTTACTGTTTTCTTTCTTTTTTCTTGTATGGATAGAAGTTTATTATTGTCCATAACTAGCATAATAAGACCTTCAATTTTACAGTGTGAAAAATAAGGTCAGCATTTTTTATTTAATATACATCTGGAAAATTATGCTGAGTTTTACCTGAAGAAGTAAGGAGAAAAATAATCTTGCAGAAGGAGAAATAGGGGAAGTGGCAGGAACAAGGAGGAGAGGCAGGCATCACTGGGACCTGAGTGCTTCCTCTCAGGGCCTTTGCCATCTCCCGGAGGAGGCAGAACAGACAGCAGGAAGCCTCAGGGATAAACTCCCAGCCTCCGACCTCCAAGTGTGACCAGCTCTTTCCCTCAGTAATCTTACATCACCTGACAGCCTGCATCTTCACACCCAGAACAAGGCAGACTGAGGTGGACACTAATTTGTTCTCACTGGCATATGCTCAGAGGAGAATTCCAGGCTGATCATAGGTTTCCCAAATTCACCTTCCCCGGTTTGCCCTGCTCTTACATGCTTCTTTTTCCTTTACTGAATATTGTTATGTGTGTGTGTGTGTGTGTGTGTGTGTGTGTGTGTGTACTCAGGCACTCAGTTGTGTCCAACTCTTTGTGGCCCCATAGACTGCAGTCCGCAGGCTTCTTTGTCTGTGGAATTCTCCAGGCAAGAGTCTTACCATTGGACTACCAGGGAAGTGCCATCTTTTAAACAGTAATGCACTCTACACCTTACTCTAGATTCCGGAGGTCTGGCAATGAACACAGCAGATCAAGTGGCCTGCCAGCACAGTTGGGGGAGTGGAAAAGAAACACAGGAAGTATGTAAAATATATAGTGCGGACAGTCATGAGTGGTGAGGAGTGAAAAATAAAGGAGAGGATTTCCCTGGTTGCACATGGAAAGTTCCCACATGCCTCAGGGCAACTAAGCCTGTGTCCACAGCTACTGAGCCTGTGCTCCAGAGCCTGGGAGGCACAGCCACTGAAGCCAGAGTGCCTAGAGTCTGCACCACAAGAGAACCGCTGCAAGGAGAGGCACCGGTACTGCAGCGAAGAGCACCCCGCTCGTGGCAACAGGAGACAGCTTGAGAAAAGCGACGAAGACCCAGCGCAGCCAGACAGAAATAAATCACTAAAGAAGAGAAGATAACGGAGAGAAACGGGGGTGTAATGTGATGAAAGAGCATGTGGGGCGTTTAGGTAAGGGGGCAGGGCAGGCTTTCACTGGGCCAGACTGGAGCAGGGGTGAAGAAGTTCCTGTATGGACACCTGAGGACGGGGCTCCAGGGAGAGAAGACAGGAGGTGCGAGTGTCCAGAGGCAGACTTGCTCAGTGCATTTAAGGAATAAAGCAGAGACCAGCATGGCTGGAGCAGAGATGGAAAGCCAGGGCCTGCAGAGCTGGTGGGAACAGTAAGTTCTTTGGTTTCTGCTCAGAGTGAAATGTGGGGGGCGAGTGTTGAGCAGAGTGACAAGATGTGGCCTAGGTTCAAACGGCATCCCTCTGATGTCAAGTTCAGAGAAGATGCAGAAGTTTCGGAGACCAGTTTGGAAGATTTAGAAAAGATCCCGGGAGTAGCTTATGATGCTGGCCCCAGAGTGGGGGTGAGGTGGGGTGTTGTGAGAAGCGTTTAAGTCCCTGATGTGTTCTGAAGGTCAAGCTCACAGCATGTACTGATAGATTCAGAAGAAAAAGTCAAGATGCTTGAAGATGCTTCTGACTGATTGAAGGGAAATTGCAAAAGGACCTGGGTTATGCGGGAATCCTAGAAGCTTCATCATCATATGCGTATGTATATGAGCATGAGTGGGCTTCCCAGGTGCCGCTAGTGGTAAAAGAACCCATCTGCCAATGCAGGAGAGATGCAGGTTCAGTCCCTGGATCGGGAAGATCTCCTGGAGTAAGGCAAGGCAACTCACTCCAGTATTCTTGCCTAGAGAATGAGGAGCCTGGAGGGCTACAGTCTGTGGGGTCACAAAGAGTTGGATATGACTGAGCAACTGAGCATGTCCTGTGTGTACATTTTGGGAAAGTGACCACTATAGTAAAGAGATTCTGGAGGATAAACATGGATATAGTTGGGATTACCTGAGACATCACATTCTCTTCATAGGCAACACCCTCTTATCCTCAGAAAACCCCTGTTTTGGCTTCCTATGAACTTCCTTCAATTGTCATAGTAAGAAAATGTTTAAACTTCAGACTCATTATCAACATACTTATATGCTTCAAAGAACAATTCTAATGTTAAATTGGCTCTTTTCTGCTATGGAACAGCTGAGCCCAAACAATTCATTATATGGTCAAGCGGTCACCCTAATTTGGTTATTTGTACAGAAATAACAGGAATGGTAACGGTCTATTTATTTTGTGCTAATTAAGAATTGGATTTGGACTTGATACCAGTAAAACGTTTTCTTAATCAATGACAATACTTTTTTAAAAACTGAGATACTTGTGCATACCTGTTCAGTCGTGTTTGATTCTTTGCAACCCCATGGACTGTAGCCCACAAGGCTCCTCTGTCCATGGGATTCTCCAGGCAAGAATACTGGAGTGGGTTGCCATACCCTACTCTGGGGATCTTCCAGACCCAGGAATCAAACCTGCATCTCTCCTGCACTGGCAGACAGGTTCTTTTACCACTTGCGGCACTTGGGAAGCCCACTCATGATCATATACATACGCATATGATGATGAAGCTTCTAGGGTTCCCACAAAACCCAGATCCTTTCACAGTTTCCCTTCAATCAATCAAAGGCATCATCATGCATCTTGACTTTTTCTCGCCTTCTCCAGGTGATCTTCCTGACCCAGGGACTGAACTCATGTCTCCTGCATTGGCAGGCGGATTCCTTATTACTGAGCCACCAAGGAAGCCACGAGATATGTTGGCAACACTACTATCATAAAAAGTCTGTAAATATTACAGTCAGAATTCTAGAATAGAATGGTTAAAAGGTTCATATATTTTAAAATGCGGTTGGCAGGAACATCGTGTATTCTTTAGGTTTGGTTGCTGGTCGGGGCGTCTGAACCAGCAGAAATCCCTCATCATCCCCGGAGACGCACAGAGCACATACTGAACCACCTAAGGAGATCAGAAAATACTGACTGTATTGTCAGCAACAGGAGACTGGCTTGAGCTCTGGACACCAGCATATTCAAAAACACTCTCTGAGGAGCGAAATCTGTTAAGTGGAATGTGGGCCTGGTCACTGTCTCCAGGGCCTCCCACCTCACCCCCGAACCCTCTCTGCCCCCTAGCATTTACAGGGTGTGTGAAGTCTGTTTTCCGCAGGAACACAGCCTCTCTCCTGGACAAAGGAAAACCCATAATGGGAAGCTTGTCAGGATTTTCTTTATGTGTGAAAACAAGTGAGATTCACCAAAACAAAGAATGTTCCCCCTCTAATTAGGCCTTATTTGCTAAAATATCTGCAAAGCCATGGACTTTGTTTTTCTCCTAATTGGCGGCCTTCAGACATGCTTGCTGTAGGAATCTCCATCACTGCATGGGGAGCTGGCTGCCTGTTGCACTGTTGCTTCGTGTCGGTCAGGAGCAATGCCAAGAGTCAGGGTACCCAGGCACCTTCTCCCTCACAGTCGTGGGGTCATCACTGTGAGCACAAACCCAACCAGGCAGAGGGATCTTCAGAACCTTACATGATCTCCGGGTAGGCCAAGCTTCAGGGTACATTTTGCGGCATACAGACAGGGCACAACTCCTCTATTATTCTTACATATAATGCATTTACTTCAAAAGGTAATGAAAATGTTAAAATAAACTCATAATGATCTCAGGTGGCCTCTGCCTACAGCAGCTTGAAGCAAGGCTTTGGTTCCCAGTCAGAGGTTGAGCATCAGGTCGTGGTAGTGAGAACACTGAATTTTGGCCACTAGATCAGTGGTTAGTGACAAGGCCCTGGCCCTTCAGCTTTGCAGAAAAGAATTCCCACAAAGATGCAAAGCAGTGAAACCAGTAAAGTTTCACTACTTTACTGAAGAAAAGACTACAGTACCTATGGATAGATACACGGGTGGGCTTGGTGAGAAAGAGTCACACCCTCATGGCAGTTCTGAGACAGGAATCCGAGTTCTTGTCCATGGAGCCAAAGAATGGAATCCACGAACATGCAAACACTCAGGGCAGCAAGTAAACAGGATTTACTACAGAGGAGGAAAAGAAATGCAAAACCCAAACGGCTGTCTGAGGAAGCCTTACAAATAGCTGTGAAAAGAAGAGAAGTGAAACGCAAAGGAGAAAAGGAAAGATATAACATCTGAATGCAGAGTTCCAAAGAACAGCAAAAGAGATAAGAAAGCCTTCCTCAGCAATCAATGCAAAGAAATAGAGGAAAACAACAGGATGGGAAAGACTAGAGATCTCTTCAAGAAAATTAGAGATACCAAGGGAACATTTCATGCAAAGATGGGCTCGATAAAGCACAGAAATGGTATGGACCTAACAGAAGCAGAAGATATTAAGAAGAGGTGGCACACACAGAAGAACTGTACAAAAAGATTTTCACAACAAAGATAATCATGATGGTGTGATCACTCACCTAGAGCCAGACATCCTGAAATATGAAGTCAAGTGGGCCTCAGAAAGCATCACTACAAACAAAGCTAGTGGAGGTGATGGAATTCCAGTGGAGCTATTTCAAATCCTGAAAGACGATGCTGTGAAAGTGCTGCACTCAATATGCCACCAAATTTGGAAAACTCGGCAGTGGCCACAGGACTGGAAAAGGTCAGTTTTCATTGCAATCCCAAAGAAAGGCAATGCCAAAGAATGCTCCAACTACCGCACAATAGCACTCATCTCACACGCTAGTAAAGTAATGCTCAATATTCTCCAAGCCAGGCTTCAGCAATACATGAACCGTGAACTTCCAGATGTTCAAGCTGGTTTTAGAAAAGGCAGAGGAACCAGAGATCAAATTGCCAACATCCGCTGGATCATGGAAAAAGCAAGAGAGTTCCAGAAAAACATCTCTTTCTGCTTTATTGACTATGCCAAAGCCTTTGACTGTGTGAATCACAATAAACTGTGGAAAATTCTGAAAGAGATGGGAATCTCAGAGCACCTGACCTGCCTCTTGAGAAACCTATATGCAGGTCAGGAAGCAACAGTTAGAACTGGACATGGAACAACAGACTGATTTCAAATAGGAAAAGGAGTACGTCAAAGCTGTATATTGTCACCCTGTTATTTAACTTCTATGCAGAGTACATCATGAGAAATGCTGGGCTGGATGAAGCACAAGCTGGAATCAAGATAGCCAGGAGAAATATCAATAACCTCAGATATGCAGATGACACCATCCTTATGGCATAAAGTAAAAAGGAACGAAAAAGCCTCTTGATGAAAGTGAGAGAGTGAAATAGTTGGCTTAAAGTTCAACATTCAGAAAACAAAGATCATGGCATCTGGTCCCATCACTTCATGGGAATGGATGGGGAAACAGTGGGAACAGTGTCAGACTTTATTTTTTGGGCTCCACAATCACTGCAGATGGTGACTGCAGCCATGAAATTAAAAGATGCTTGCTCCTTGGAAGAAAAGCTATGACCAACCTAGATAGTATATTCGAAAGCAGAGACATTACTTTGCCAACAAAGCTCTTTCTAGTCAAACTATGGTTTTTCCAGTAGTCATGTATGGGTGTGAGAGTTAGACTATAAAGAAAGCTGAGTGCTAAAGCATTGATGCTTTTGAACTGTGGTATTGGAGAAGACTCTTGAGAGTCCCTTGGACAGCCAGGAGATACAACCAGTCCATCCTAAAGGAAATCAGTCCTGAATATTCATTGGAAGGACTGGTGTTGAAGCTGAAACTCCAGTACTTTGGCCACCTGATGCAAAGCACTGACTCCTTGGGAAAGATCCTGATTCTGGGAAAGATGGAAGGTGGGAGGAGAAGGGGATGACAGAGGATGAGATGGTTGGATAGCCTCATTGACTCAATGGAGATGAGTTTGAGCAAGATCCAGGAGTTGGTGATGGACAGGGAGGCCTGGCGTGCTGCAGTCCGTGGGGTCGCAAAGAGCTGGACATGACTGAGGGAGTGAACTGAACTGAACTGTATCTGAGTGCTGATAATTTATCAGACTAAAGACATATTCCAGGAATTCAGGACAATGGAGTGGGATGTTTATTGAAAACAAGACTGAGATCTCAGTGTTCTACATTGACTGCCTAGTAATTTCTACTTCAGTTTGAATTACTTTTATGGAACATTTCTTCCAGGTTTCCTTTGGCCAATCATTTTGATTTGCTTGATTCACAGGCCATATTTGTCTGTGATCTCAGGATCTCAGGATCACATATTTGATCCTGATCTCAGGATCCTCCCACATGTGCACACACAAAGGCATCTGGGTAGCCTGGCATTAGTTAACATCACTTTCCCTTGAGCTTCAAGGAGCCTTTCTGTGCATGTGTGGTTGGGGAGGTCTCCTGACTTCCACAATGAGAAATATGTGGTTTGGGCAGGGCCCAACCTCCTCTCTCAGTTATCTTGTTATTCTCCTCTTGAAGTGTTGGTCCACAGGGAATGAATGTCTAATCGCTTTGGCAGGGGTTGGTGGGGTTTGAGGTAGAGGGCGATGGACATCTACTTCCCGCCTCCAGTTGGCTGGGGAAATAGGACCTGCCTCAAGGCTGCTCTTGACTGTTTATCCCAGGTCTCCTATCACCTCCCTTTCCTATTAAAAACTACTTGAATCTGCCCATTGGAACTCAGGGAAGGTCATGGAGGTTGAATGAGGGCTGTTTCCTATAATCAAAGAAATGGGGACGTAAAGGCCTTGTGCCCAGGAGCAGCCCTACAAGGCCCTGCACAGTATCATGAACACCTGCGGTGTCAATGCTGGCTTCAATGTCAGTGATTAAATCCGCTGAGGTTTTCTGCAAAGCAAGTCTCAGTGAACTATAAATGTTCCCATTGTGTGTCTGCTAATAATAGCCTCTGCTTTTCTTTCTCCTTGGCAGCTGCTTCTATACATCTTAGTTTTGCTGGTCTGGATGACGGGGCGGGGTGAAGCCAAAGCTGGGTGTTTGCACGGTGCCCCAGAGGCTAGAGGAGCAGGTCACTTGCCCAGCTCTTCCTCTCCTGGTGAGGGAGCTCTTTCTAGCTGGGAAGTTCCTTCTTGGTGCCAAGCAACGCTGGCTTCAGGGATGTGATGATGCAGGCAGAAGGAAGCTGCTTTTCTTCCCTTCTTGGGCAATTATTCTCAGGGTTTTCTTCTACCATCTTGCTAAAACTTCCTAAGTGGACTCCAAACATCTCCTACCTGTTTTGTGGATAGCTGTTGTAGGCGAGCAGAATTTGCCACCCTAAAACATATCTCTCTGGCACAATACTTGTTTTAACCTGATTATTTCCTGAGCTACAGCCAATGTGGAAAGGACTCTGAAAACCATTTAAGAAACACCTTTATTTGTAAGGATATCTTTCTCTCTGTGGGCTTCCCCAGTGGCTCAGTAGTAAAATATTCACCTTCCAAGCAGGGGACACTGCTTCGATCCCTGGGTTTGGAAGATCCTCTGGAGGGGAAATGGCAACCCACTCTAGTATTCTTGCCTAGGAAATCCCTTAGACAGAGGAGCCTGGCAGGCTGCAGTCCATGGGGTTCCAAAGAGTTGGATATAACTGAGCGACTGAGCAACAACTCCCTCTCTGTACCAGGAAGAAGAGGATAACTAAATCTCCAGAAATTCTTATCAGTTGAGAAGCTGCTGCTAAGTCGCTTCAGTCCTGTCCGACTCTGTGCGACCCCATAGACGGCAGCCCACCAGGCTCCCCCGTCCCTGGGATTCTCCAGGCAAGAATACTGGAGTGGGTTGCCATTTCCTTCTCCAATACATGAAAGTGAAAAGTGAAAGTGAAGTCCCTCAGTCGTGCCTGACTCTTAGCGACCCCATGGACTTCAGCCTACCAGGCTTCTCCATCCATGGGATTTTCCAGGCAAGAGTACTGGAGTGGGTTGCCATTGCCTTCTCCAATCAGTTGAGAAAAACAGGACTTAAATCTGCATCAACATCACCCTTGATTCCTGTGCTTTTTCTGGTAACCTCCCTACCCTCAACTTCCTCTTTTGTTTTTAGCAAAGGTTAAAAGCCTTCTTCAGCGATCAATGCAAAGAAATAGAGGAAAACAACAGGATGGGAAAGACCAGAGATCTCTTCAAGAAAATTAGAGATACCAAGGGAACATTTTATGCAAAGATGGGCTCGATAAAGGACAGAAATGGTATGGACCTAACAGAAGCAGAAGATATTAAGAGGTGGCAAGGATAGATGGAAGAACTGTACAAAAAGATCTTCATGACCCAGATAATCATGATGATGTAATCACTAATGTAGAGCCAGACATCTTGGAATGTGAAGTCAGGTGGGCCTTAGAAAGCATCACTACGAACAAAGCTAGTGGAGGTGATGGAATTCCAGTGGAGCTCTTTCAATTTCTAAAAGATGATGCTGTGAAAGTGCTGCACTCAATATGGCCAGCAAATTTGGAAAACTCAGCAGTGGCCACAGGACTGGAGAAGGCCAGTTTTCATTACAATTCCAAAGAAAGGCAATGCCAAAGAATGCTCCAACTACCGCACAATTGCACTCATCTCACATGCTAGTAAAGTAATGCTCAAAATTCTCCAAGCTAGGCTTCAGCAATACATGAACCGTGAACTCCCTGATGTTCAAGTTGGTTTTAGAAAAGGCAAAAGAACCAGAGATCAAATTGCCAGCATCCACTGGATCATGGAAAAAGCAAGAGAGTTCCAGAAAAACATCTACTTCTGCTTTATTGACTCTGTCAAGGCCTTTGATTGTGGATCACAATAAACTGTGGAAAATTCTTCAAGAGATGGGAATCCCAGACCACCTGACCCGCCTCTTGAGAAATCTGTATGCAGGTCAGGAAGCAACAGTTAGAACTGGACATGGAACAACAGACTGGTTGCAAATAGGAAAAGGAGTACGTCAAGGCTGTATATTGTCACTGTGCTTATTTAACTTCTATGCAGAGTACATCATGAGACATGCTGGACTGGAAGAAACACAAGCTGGAATCAAGATTGCTGGAAGAAATATCAATAACCTCAGATATGCAGATGACACCAGCCTTATGGCAGAAAGTGTGATTGCCGGGAGAAATATCAATAACGTCAGATATGCAGATGACACCACCCTTATGGCAGAAAGTGAAGAGGAGCTAAAAAGCCTCTTGATGAAAGTGAAAGAGGAGAGTGAAAAAGTTGGCTTAAAGCTCAACATTCAGAAAACGAAGATCATGCCATCCGGTCCCATCACTTTATGGGAAATAGATGGGGAAACAGTGGAAACAGTGTCAGACTTTATTTTGGGGGCTCCAAAATCACTGCAGATGGTGACTGCAATCATGAAATTAGAAGACGCTTACTTCTTGGAAGAAAAGTTATGACCAACCTAGATAGTATATTCAAAAGTAGAGACATTACTGTGCCGACTAAGGTCCGTCTAGTCAAGGCTATGGTTTTTCCTGTGGTCATGTATGGATGTGAGAGTTGGACTGTGAAGAAGGCTGAGTGCTAAAGAATTGATGCTTTTGAACTGTGGTGTTGGAGAAGACTCTTGAGATTCCCTTGTACCAAGGAGATCCAACCAGTCCATTCTGAAGGAGATCAACCCTGGGATTGCTTTGGAGGGAATGATGCTAAAGCTGAAACTCCAGTACTTTGGCCACCTTATGCGAAGAGTTGACTCATTGGAAAATATTCTGATGCTGGGAGGGGTTGGGGGCAGGAGGAGAAGGGGATGACCGAGGATGAGATGGCTGGATGGCATCACGGACTCGGTGGACTTGAGTCTGAGTGAACTCTGAGAGATGATGATGAACAGGGAGGCCTGGCGTGCTGTGATTCATGGGGTCGCAAAGAGTCGGACACGACTGAGCGACTGAACT
Source organism: Nanger dama (assembly GCA_917880005.1). Lineage (NCBI taxonomy): Eukaryota > Metazoa > Chordata > Mammalia > Artiodactyla > Bovidae > Nanger > Nanger dama. Next base: position 6,592,940 of record CAKJTW010000075.1, read on the forward strand.
GAACTGAACTGTGTTGAAGGTGAGATCTTTGCCCATTTTGGCAGGTTACTCAGTTTTCCTGGGTCCCTCCCATGTGTTCAGTTCAGTTCAGTGCAGTTCAGTCCCTCAGTCGTGCCCGACTCTTAGCGACCCCATGGACTGCAGCACGCCAGGCCTCCCTGTCCATCACTAACTCCCGGAGTTCACCCAAACTCATGTCCATTGAGTTGGTGATGCCATCCAGCCATCTCATCCTCTGTCGTTTCCTTCTCCTCTTGACCCCAATCCCTCCTATAATCAGGGTCTTTTCCAATGAGTCAACTCTTCACATCAGGTAGCCAAAGTATTAGACTTTCAGCTTCAGCATCAGTCCTTCCAATGAACACCCAGGACTCATCTCCTTTAGGATGAAGGATGGACTGGTTGGATCTCCTTGCAGTCCAAGGGACTCTCAAGAGTCTCCTCCAACACCACAGTTCAAAAGCATCAATTCTTCACTGCTCAGCTTTCTTCACAGTCCAACTCTCACATTCATACTTGACCACTAAAACCATTGCCTTGAGAAAACGAACCTTTGTTGGCAAAGTAATATCTCTACTTTTTAATATGCTATCTAGGTTGGTCATAACTTTTCTTCCAAGGAGTAAGTGTCTTAATTTTATGGCTGCAATCACCATCTGCTGTGATTTTGGAGCCCCCAAAATAAAATATGATACTGTGTTCCCATCTATTTCCCATGAAGTGATGGGACCGGATGCCATGATCTTCGTTTTCTGAATGTTGAGCTTTAAGCCAACTTTTCCACTCTCCTCTTTCTGCCATAAGGATGGTGACATCTGCATATCTGAGGTTATTGATATTTGTTCCATGTATATCTATTATAAAACTTTTGGTGCATTTTCTCCTGTTAATCTGTCTCCTATCAGTTTAATTCTTAACCCACCCAGAAGATGCCTGAGGTTAGAGAAATATATCTTTCTCCACAACTCTGTCCAGTTGTTGATCTTTGTGGCAGGGGGTGGGGTGTGGAGATGGGATGATGGGGTTTTCTTACATTGCCATTTTTCTAATGACTCTAAAAATCTTTATTGTTGTTTTGCTCAAATGGATAATTAAGCATCCTTTCCCAGGTGATGCTAGTAATAGAAAAGCCAGCTGCCAGTGCAAGAGCAGTAAAGAGACTGTTCCTGTTCGATCTCTCGGTCAGGAAGATCCCCTGGAGGAAGGCATGGCAACCCACTCCGTAATCTTGTCTGGAGAATTCCATGGACAAGGGGCCCTGGCTGGCTACAGTCCCTGGGGTCACAAAGAGTCAGAACCGACTGAAGCAACAAAGCACACATGCGAGCGTTGTTTCACACTGACCTTTGGTCTTATTTCATCAAGTGTTCAAATTCTTTGACATTTTGGACAACTTCCCCAAATCAAATTCTAAATGAAATGTCCTTGACCTCTAACTGACTTTGAGATTTCCCAGATGGCTCTTGGAGAATCTCAAAGGATTTGTTTTCTCACCTTATCAAGAGATGTGTTAAACTAATTTGTTTTGATACATTACATTATATAAGAAGCATGCTTAATCCTCCCTTAGGTTATATTTGCATGATGTATGCTGTTAAATATTTCAGAAACTGTATAAACCTCCTAAAAATTTGTCAGTGTTGTTACAGTCCGTGATATGTCCCTGAATAATATCTGCCATAATTCCGGTTTAAAGCTGTATGTCACAGAAACAAAGAGTTTCTTATCAGTCACATTATAATGAACTCTCATCACATCTTTAACTGTGGCCATTTAAAATCTTTCATTATTCACAGACACTTATTGTTTTACTCTGGTGATTTCTTGAAAGCTTTTGCAATCAAATACAGGCCAAAGTGCTTCATCTTCAACAAAAAAGGAAGGAATTTCCAAGACTCTAGTGGAGAAGCTGTTGTGTTCATGAAACATCCACCCCAGGATGAAACAAAGCAAGAAATGATGATGTGAGATTGAATTAACTGAGAAGTATGACTATAATTGTATGGACTTTTATTTAAAACTTTGCAGATTCTTTAATGTTCTATATTCTGGATATTTAAAAAAAAAAAACTTTTCTCTTTTTTCCTAAGAGAGAACTTCTTATGAGAGGTGGCACTGAAACCAGTCTTACTAAAATAACCCTTTCAATATCTTTCACTATCTTTCAATAGTTTTTCCTATGGAGTTCCCATTCCACAATTTACTGCTCCCAGAGCCCAAACCCCTTGTTTCCTTTGTCTATTCACTTCTCCACAACTGTGTCTCCCTTTGTTAAAACTATATATAAATGTACTTTCTAACCATCTCTTTGGGTTTTTACTTCTGTTCTGTGAAACCCTCTTTATGCAGACAAACTGAACTTTTCTTCTGTTAATCTGTTTTTTGTTGTTGTTTAATTTGCATGCCTCAGTTACTGAACTTAAGAGGATGAAGGAAAAGTTTTTTTTCTTTTCTCCTGTAGTTAGACTTGCTGTAAGCAAACTGTTATTTCTAGTGATAATACAGGAAGTTAAATAATAACTGTCAAAGTGTGATGTTAGCAAAATGGTAACACAGAAATTTCTGCTGCTCATCCTCACCCCAGAAACAATTTGAATAACCTACATAAGAATACCTTTGCAATGACACAGCTAGAGAAAGACCATTTCCAGGCCAGCATACCTACAAAAAGAGCAGGGACTCAACTCAGATATCAACAGAGAACCAATGTTAGCTGTTTTCAGAGGAGGAAACATGACGAAGTGAGATTTGGAATTGGGTTATGGAGCAGGAAACACAAGGATTATAGGTGGGCATTCTTCATCCTGGCAATGGGACCCCTGTGTAGATTTTTAATAAGCTCTTGTTTATTTTAGAAGCTTATTGCACTTGTAAAAATGTAGTAATATTCTCCTCTAACACACTGAGATGATTTATATATAAACCTTGCATTTTGATCAGAGAACATTGGCAGCATGCAAAAGTACACAATGACAAGATCATTAGTCACTTAAAAAAAAAAACTTAAAGGTAGAGAATAACAACAGTGGAAACAGTGGCAGACTTTATTTGGGGGGCTCCAAAATCACTGCAGATGGTGACTGTAGCCGTGAAATGAAAAGACGCTTACTCCTTGGAAGAAAAGTTATGACCAACCCAGATAACATATTAAAAAGCAGAGACATTACTTTGCCAACAAGGGTCTATCTAGTCAAGGCTATGGTTTTTCCAGTGGTCATGTATGGATGTGAGATTTAGACTATAAAGAAAGCTGAGTGCTGAAGAATTGATGCTTTTGAACTATGGTGTTGGCAAAGACTCTTGAGAGTCCCTTGGACTGCAAAGAGATCCAACCAGTCTATCCCAAAGGAAATCAGTCCTGAATATTCATTGGAAGGACTGGTATTGAAGCTGAAACTCCAATACTTTGGCCACCTGATGCGAAGAGCTGACTCACTGGATAAGAACCTGATGCTGGGAAAGATTGAAGGCAGGAAGAAAAGGGGACGACAGAGGATGAGATGGTTGGATGGCATCACTGACTCAATGGGCATGAATTTGAGCAAGATCCAGGATGATGGTGATGGACAGGGAAGTCTGGTGTGCTGTGGTTCATGGTGTCGCAAAGACTCAGACATGACTGAGTGACTAAACTAAACTGAACTGTAGAGAACAAGTATTCTTTCTTTTGCTATTATTGGTTTCTTATTGTAACCGAAGAAAAGCAAGACCTACTAGGTCTCCTCCATATCTTTACCTACCTTCAATATCTTTAATTATTTTCAACACCGAGTCTTTAAAATTCATGAAAAGATGGGAGAAAACTACCTTAATGCATTACAGGGTTCAGGAGCTTAATGCTCCATTTAATCACTTAACCAATTTTCTTACCTTGTCTCTCTACCCTTAAAATTGTCTTTTGAATAACAATTTATTCAGGCATAATTCATATATAATACAATTTGATAAATTTTGAAACTTGATACTCTTTAGTTATCACCCCAGTTCCCTCATCTCCACCAGCCCTAGGTGGCATCCAGTTTACATGCTGGCTCAAATGATTTGCATGTTCTGAGCATTTCCTATAAATGGAATCATACGATTTTTGGTGTTTATAACTAGCTCTTTCATTTAGTTTATAGTTTCAGGATTTATCCATGCTTCAGTATCAGTACTTTTCTTTTTATTGTTGAGTAATAGTTCTCATCAAATGAACAAAGAACCAGTGGGAGCGGACGAGAGGTGGAGGATGCCGAAAGTCTCCTGCCTTCCTCCGGTTACTTGACCATCTTTCAGCATCACACAGTCGAATAGCCCACCACTGTTTGCGTTTGTTTTAGGAAAACTTACTGCTTCACGTTTGCCATCAGTAACTTCCCTCTCCTGGGCTCAGAAAGGGTTTGCCACGTGGGACATGATTATTTGCTCATGTTTGTTCCCCTCAGAGAGGCTGCCAAATCTTCAGGCACTGTGTCTTCTGTTCTTAAGCTTTCTCTCTAATCAGGGAGACAAGGAAATAAAAAGTGAGAGCAACCTGCATCCCTGATGACTAATGTTCATCCAATGATGCCCACCATCCAGCAAGCTCCTACACACAATTCCCTGAAGACAGAGCTGCTCCTTTTCAGACTTCAGTATATTTGAAAGGCTCTGGGGATAGATAAAACTTTAATGATTTTCCCACCCATAGTCATTCAAAGAATATTTCTGTTCACTGATGATAACTGAGACTTTGCTTGGGGCTCTAGAGACACCACAGTGAACAATTTAAAGTTACTGCCAACTAATTTCAACTCCAGAGTTGAACAAAAGTTGTTCAACAAAGGTGTTTTCTTGGGTAGTATGTAATTTGACTGTAAATCTGAAATAATTTTATTCACCAGTTTTCTATGAAAATGTTATGAACTCTTTTTAGCAATTTATATCAGAAATTCTGGAAATAAAAAAAGTATGCATCACCTCATATCACCCTACTAGTTTCATCCATTCTTCACATTGTATTGTGAGTCCTAACTAACTCTAAATTAAAAGACACTTGCTCCTTGGAAGAAAAACTATGACCAACCTAGACAGCATATTAAAAAGGCTGATTCATATCAATGTATCGCAAAAACCACTACAATATTGTAAAGTAATTAGCCTCCAACTAAAATAAATAAATTAAAAGAAATAAAAAGCAGAGACATTACTTAACCAACAAAGGTCTGAGTCTAGTCAAAGCTATGGTTTTCCATTAGTCATGTGTGGATGTGAGAGTTGGACTATAAAGAAAGCTGAGTGCTGAAAAATTGATGCTTTTAACTATAGCATTGAAGAAGACTCTTGAGAGTCCCTTGGACTGCAAGGAGATCCAACCAGTCAGTCCTAAAGGAAATCAGTCCTGAATATTCATTGAAAGGACTGATGCTGAAGCTGAAGCTCCAATACTTTGGCCACCTGATGAGAAGCACTGACTCACTGGAAAAGACCCTGATCTGGGGAAAGATTGAAGGCAGGAGAGAAGGGGATGACAGAGAATGAGATGGTTGGATGGCATCACTGACTCGATGGACATCAGTTTGAGCAAGATCTGGGAGTTGGTGATGGACAAGGAAGCCTGGTGTGATGCAGTCCATGGGGTCACAAGGAGTCTGACATGGCTGAGTGACTGAACAAATTCTAATCTACATTTGGCAAGTGGGAAGCACAGATCACAAGCTTATTAGACATTTCAAATTGCACATAACTTTTCTCAGTCTAGCAGAGAATGTAAGCAGAAATAGTAAATAGGGTTAAAAATAGAGACACATAGCACATTCCTCTGAGAGTCAACGACCATGAATTATAGATTGTCCCATTCCTACTTCAGAGAAATGTTTTGAGAAGCAGCAGGTTAGTGATTGGAAATATTTGAGTTGTTCCAAATAAACATGTAAATAATAACTACATGAATCTGGGTCCACACATGCCCTATCCCCTCACAGCCCTTTCCATCCATTCATGTAAATTACAGTACTCTTTTAGTTGAAAAATAGATTCGCCTATAGCTATAGTACCAGTATAATTTTCTTTTTCAGGTAATGAGAAAGGGGACAGTTTTTTCATTTCCAAATCAGTCCATTTAAATTGCACTAATTAATCATATTTTACTTTATTTCACTTTTATTTTTGGCTCTGCCTCTGGGTCTCTTGGATCTTAGTCCCAGGACCAGGGATTGAACCCAGGGCTATGGCTGTGAAAGCTCAGAGTCCCAACCACTGGACTGCCAGGGAGCTCCCATTAATCACTTACTTTAGAACAATGCGAGGTTTTAGTTTTCACTTCTTTTTTGATACAGTTTATTCATGGATCCTTCCAAAGAGACTAGCACTTGTAGTAGTATTTACTAATGAGATTTACTGCATGAATAGACTGCACTTTATCAGTTAGGAAAAAGCCTATTTGATACAGATTTAAATGGTTTCCTACTACTTCAAGTTGACTAAACATTCATAAATTGGCCTGTGCCTGATATTCAGCTTGTCAAGCAAGTTTGCACTCCTGCAAAGGAAACGACAGCATAAATGAGTGCTCCTGGGGCCAGTTTAAATGGCACCAAGCACAGTTTGAGCAGCAATCTAAACCACTCGTGTCCAGGTCCCAGGTTTTTCCATGCAGTGGGGAAGATAAACAAAGGAGTCCCATTCATGAAAGAAGCATCTCCAAGCATCCGGTCCCGTGTCAGGCTGGAGACTCCCAGCTAAGGTCTCTCTTGGCTCTGTCCCCAGGAGCATTGTTGATTGATGATGAGAGTGACAGGCAAGCAGGCACTTATCATTCAAACCAAAACACACCTGAAAAATAATGCAGCTGACAACCTACACTTTGGGGAGAAAAATTTCAAATAAGCCTTTCAGAAATAAATAATGTTATTCTTATATTTTACTGAATTTATTATAAAAACACATGACTTTCTTTATTTCATCCACTAGAAAACATTTCACAGTCAAGACTGTCCATCTTTTCTTTCAACTCAGACTTAGCCCCATCTTTTAGAAAGCTCTGAGGAAAAAAATGAAATAATTCCCTTTGCAGCAACATGGACCAACCTACAGATGATTGTACTAAGTGAAGTAAGCCAGACAAGACAATTTTATATGATATCACCATATGTGGAATCTAATTTTTTTAATGACATGAATGAACTTATTTACAAAACAGACTTGCAGATTTCAAAACAAACTTACAGTTACCAAATGCAAAATGGGGGGTGGGGTGGGGAGGGATAAGTTAGAAGCTTGGGATTGACATATACCCACTAGTATATATAAAATGGATAACTAATAAGGACCTACTATATAGCTACAGGGAACTCTACTCACTGCTCTGTAGTAATTTATATGGGAAAAGAACCTGCAAAGGAATGAACATATGTATATGTATAATCGATTCACTTTGCTGTACAGCAGAAACAGCATTGTAAATCAACTATACTCCAATAAAACTTTTCAAAAAAGAAAAAGAAAGAAAACTCTATGATGATTAAAGAATAGTCTAGAGAGTCTGAAACATACTTGTACTGAAATCAGAAGATAATATATGGTATTAATATCAAACATTTTTCCAGTCCCCTTCTGTTGCCTGAAGCTACTCTGTACATCTGGTCTACCTAATAGTCATGGTGGCTCATGGCAGGATAAAAACTGAAACTGAAATTTGAGTGACTCCATCAGCATTCTTTAGGTCTGTAACAAAACCCCAGAGGCAAAATTCTCTAGTTTCCAAGAAATTCATCTTTGAATTTATTCCTTATTGTGGCTCTTGTTTTTGTGTTGATGTTTCAGCAAGTCAGATGGATATGAATTTGAATCCTGAAGTCTTTCTGTATCTTTCATTTTCTCTCTACCTTATGGGCTTGCTAGTCTGGAAGAAAATAACTCAAAACCGAGTTTTTAAAAGTCTTCCAGTTGTTAGATAATTCCTTACTGAATATATTTATACAGGAGGGGAAGTGGGCAGGTGAGGCCCTCACCCAGATGGTTTGAATCATCACCACACCTCTTTAGGCAGAAAAGGTGTTTTATTTATTGTTTTGAACTTGATTGGCTCTGATGAATTTTCTACACTGAGACATTCATGCTGGTTATTTATCAGCCCTCTTTATTTAATTTTGGTTTTCATTAAAGTCACTAAGTCCCACAGTTGTCATTTTAAGCAAAAAGTAGGTGAAAGCTCTCCCACCTCATCATCTCAACATCTCCATCAGGACAACTTTGGACATACTATTGGGGGTCCTAGCCAGCTTTTGTGCTCTCTAAAGAGATGGGAAAACCAGCCCACCTGACCTGCCACTTGAGAAATCTGTATACAGGTCAGGGAAGCAACAGTTAGAACTGGACATGGAACAACAGACTGGTGCCAGACAGGAAAAGGAGTACATCAAGGCTGTATATTGTCACCCTGCTTATTTAACTTCTATGCAGAGTACATCATGAGAAACGTTGGACTGGAAGAAACACAAGCTGGAATCAAGACTGCCAGGAGAAATATCAATAACCTCAGATATGTAGATGACACCACCCTTATGGCAGAAAGTGAAGAGGAACTAAAAAGTCTCTTGATGAAAGTGAAAGAGGAGAGCAAAAAGTTGGCCTAAAGCTCAACATTCAGAAAATGAAGATCATGGCATCCGGTCCCATCACTTCATGGGAAATAGATGGGGAAACAGTGGAAACAGTGTCAGACTTTCTTTTTGGGGGGCTCCAAAATCACTGCAGATGGTGACTGCAGCCATGAAAGTAAAAATGCTTACTCCTTGGGAGAAAAGTTATGACCAACCTAGATAGTATATTCAAAAGCAGAGACATTACTTTGCCGACTAAGGTCTGTCTAGTCAAGGCTGTGGTTTTTCCAGTGGTCATATATGGATGTGAGAGTTGGACTGTGAAGAAGGCTGAGTGCTAAAGAATTGATGCTTTTGAACTGTGGTGCTGGAGAAGACTCTTGAGAGTCCCTTGGACTGCAAGGAGATCCAACCAGTCCATTCTGAAGGAGATCAACCCTGGGATTTATTTGGAAGGAATGATGCTAAAGCTGAAACTCCAGAACTTTGGCCACCTCGTACGAAGAGTTGACTCATTGGAAAAGACTTTGATGCTGGGAGGGATTGGGGGCAGGAGGAGAAGGGGATGACAGAGGATGAGATGGCTGGACGGACTTGATGGACGTGAGTCTGAGTGAACTCTGGGGAGATGGTGATGAACAAGGAGGCCTGGTGTGCTGTGATTCATGGGGTCGCAAAGAGTCAGACATGACTGAGCGAATGAACTGAATGAACTGAAGGGGCTTGGGGGTGGGGATGGGGCTGGCATTTTCAGTTCTCTAGAATTGTGCAGACCTGGGAAGGTGCTGATAAGACCATCTGTGGTTTCCAGTTGGAGTTACTGGGTGTATCTTATTCATCTTGTATTCCCCGCACCTAACAAAGGTCCTTGTCCAAAGTAGATGATTATAAATATTAAATAAAAGAGAGAGGGACTTGTCTGATGGTCCAATGGTTAAGACACTGAGCTTCCAATGCAGGGGGTATGGGTTTGATTCCTGGTCAGGAAAGTAACATCCTACATTTCATGTGGCCAAATTAATATATATACATATATATTTTTTAATTAAAAAAAAAGAGAGGAGAGAGAGGGATAGAGAGACACAGACAGAGAGAGAGGTATTTGAGCTACATGTGTGATATGAAGCCATTCAGACTGTTCAACAATAATCTGCTAAATCTATTTAAGGCAACAAGAAATCTGGATGCTGCTATTAGGGTTCATCTCAAGGTGGCCTCTTGGGAGGGCCAGCCTGATTTTGATAAGAGACAGTGTAGACCTTCCCAGGCATCGCTGTGGGGGTGCAGTTATTAAACAAATCTGTCAATAGTTAACATATTCATTTTTAAATGATGATTATTTGTTTACTGGCAAGAACAAAACATGAAACCATCACACGTCTTCCCACCAGTGGGAAAGATTTAAATATTTAAGCTGCATGGTTTGTGAGAAAGTGCATATAGTTTTCACCTGTAGCTCCCAGAGCAGCATTTGTCCCTAGAGATGGAGCGTTGGGGACATCCCATCGCCTCCATGACACACGCCCAAAGCTTCTGATGACTCTGAATGCACCAGTCCCAGGACAGAATCTTGCCTGGGGCCCCCAGGGTTTGCCTCTGAGGAACTCCAGCTGGGGGACAGTGGACACAGAGGCTCCTTTGGTCCTAGGGACTTGAGGCTGCCCGGATCTTTGTCTCCTTTCTTCACCCCTGCTGGGTCTAGAGCTCAGGGCAATGGGGAAGCATAATAAGGTATGTGGGGGACTCAGACCCACCCCCTACATCCCTCCCCTGACACCTGGAGGGGCTGGACCCGGGAGACCGGTAGGCACAGAATCCTGCCTCCATCCTTCCCTTCCCTTCTGGTTCCCTGGGAAACTCTTCTGGCTCCATGTACCACATTCTCCAATGTAAAATGAATTAAATACATGCTCTGTGGTGGGTGCTTCACATAAACAGTGCTCATCTTCATCCAATTATAGCAATGTTATAATTATCTCAACTTTGTAAATGAGTAAGATGGGACCAAAGATCACAGAGTTAATAAATGGTAACCTTGGTCTCTAAGTGCAACATGTGACCTTCTTCTCTACTAATTGATGGATATTTCCTGTCCCATCTTAATTACAAATGAGATTTTGTTTAAAATGCAGCAGGTTTTCAAATGCAGCAAATCACAGAGAGAAGAGACTATTTTTAAAACATTCTCTGGAAGCTAACCCTACGGACTGTGCAACTGAACAAAAAATAACTCAATAGAATAAATCTGAGGAACAGCAAAACATATTAGAAATAAAGAGATAAATGCATACGTTAATAAAGAGTCACTGCCTATTTTTCAATTTTGGCTTTGCATCTCCTCTATTACTTCAGTCCATATCAATCTCTTTCCAGCAAGTGTGAATATGCTTGGAAATGAGTACTGGATTGTTCTCAGTTTGAATCCTATTATTACACATCTGTCCCAGTCCAGAAAACCAATGCCTTGGAACTTTGGTCGAGTTCTTGCCTGTAATGTTTTTCGATTTAGAAAGGTCATTTCAAAAATGGGAGTCAGTGAGAAATTTAGCACCTTTTTGGTTCAGGGGTTCTGTCAAGAAGAGTCATATGAAAGGCCCTCAGACCATGTTCTTACTCTAAGTGTCCAGAGGAGGTGGGTAAGAGGATTTGAGAATCCCCCACAGGTGTGGGCAGTGGGGAGAGGTCCTGATGCACTGTATGGGGGCCCCAGGGGAGACCCCGGATGGTCTAGGAACCACCCTCAGCCTTTGTACAGCAAAGAACCACCTTGTCTGCACAACAGCCATCGGCATGTGGTGACGCTGACCCCAGTGCAAGCCTGGACCATGTGCCCTGCTCGCCGGCACTGTGGTAAAGAGAAACAAAGCCCAGCCCTTCGCTGCACCACCCGAGGCTGCAGAAAGTTGCTTTCATGTCCATCAGCGGTCTCCTGTTCTAAATCACCTGCTAGTTTACGTTCTGAGTGGAACCTGTTGTTGGCAAGTCACAATGATGTGATACGAAAAGTATGAACTAGAAATGCCACTGAGAAACGTTGCAAAATTGAAATATCCATTATTTGCATTCTTTGGATAAAATAAAAGAAAGATTAAACAAATTCTCCCACTTTTATAATATTTCTGCTGTTAATTTTTCCTGGTCACTTGGTAATAAGACACAGCCTCTCATCCTCCTTGTCCGTCGCCTCACAGGCAACGTCGACACTCTTGGCAGCAATGAGGGGATGGAATCAGGATATTCCTAAGGTCCTTCCTGTCTTAACCTTTGATGATTTCATAGCAACCACAATATGTGTGTTGACCCATTTGTGTCTTTAATGGACAACTAAGAGATTCTAAATGTATCAGTTAAGGTCTGATCTTGAAACTCCGATTTTCCTGCTAATCAGTAGCAAATTCAGGGAGAGCTAAAACTTCCAATTCAGATTATCTGCCCAGCCATAAGATAATTAACCACTTAATTATCTGTGACTCATATCCAGTGTTGCCTGATAAAACATCTCTATTGTACTATTGCACAAGTCAAGAGCATGGACGTTTTAAGGTATCTTAGGCCAGAACTGTCTTTGGTTCTAAAAGTGAAAGTTGCTCCATCGTGTCCAACTCTTTGTGACCCCATAGACTGACTATACAGTCCATGGAATTCTCCAGGCCAGAATGCTGGAGTGGGTAGCCTTTCCCTTCTCCAGGGGATCTTCCCAACCCAGGGATTGAACCCAGGTCTCCCGCATTGCAGGCAGATTCTTTTCCAGCTGAGCCACAAGGGAAGTCTTCGGTTCTAAGTGGTGATGTGGCATCATTTGTGCAGCAGGAGATCATATCAGTACACACCCTTCTCAAGTGCTTCTCATGGTGTTTGCTCCATGGAATTTATGGTGAGCATGAGCCATTAGTCTGAGTTTTGTCATCTCTCTCCTTCATGAAATCTATCAACATTTTGTATCTGTATTCCAATTTTCAGCAAGGAAGACTATATTAAATTGAGGATTTCCACAGGCTGCTGAATGAGAAATAAAAGATGATCTTCTTTTTGTACACAAATACATCAGATTCATGCAAACACAGATGTCTTATGACAGCCATTTAAAAATAATAAAAAAGCTCTTATTTCTGTGAAAGTTAGATGAATATTCCAAGATCCATGGTAAAAGACAATCAATAATTTATCAGTTCAATTTGGGGACATGAGCAATTTTTGTTACATCCTATCTGTTTCATATTATAATAAGATATTGTCAGAATTGTAGCATTTTATTTCTGAACTTGCAAAGAAATTAAGACAGGAAGAATAGCAGATTTCTTCCATCTCTGTCACTGCAATTTTACTATTACCTGCCAGTTTCAGAAAATAAGTTGTCAAGAAATGGAAGAATCTTTAGACTTTAACAATATTGCTCTAACAGATATTTCAATTATGTCAGGGAAAAGATGAGACTATTTCCATTCAAAACAGTCACTTTCATGAACTAAGCCAATTATCCTCTGAAAAATAATTCTCAAAACAGTTACATTTTAAATTGAGATACTTTGTAAAGACAAGTTGCGTACATACTAAGTTGCTTCAGTCGTGTCCAACTCTTCAGGATCCCATGGACTATAGCCCATCAGGCTCCTCTGTCCATAGGATTCTCCAAGCAAGAATACTGGAGAAGGTAGCCATCTCAACCCAGGGATCGAACCTGTATCTCCTGCATTGCAGGTGAATTTTTTTACTGGCTGAGCCACCAGGGCATTTTTTTTTTTTTTAAAGAAAAAAGGCAGCTAATACCTAGTTTTTGTGGACTCATGCTCTAAAAAATATTGTAACTAACCTATAAGTAACTTCTAACAAATCTTATGAACTAACTTACCCTGAGGCAGGAAATTATCTTCACGGGCAAGCAGACCTATCCATCAAACAGCTCACTGAAGCTCTTCCCTCCTTTTCGGTCTGTGTTCTTCCTTGCTAGGGGAGAGGTTTGTAACTGCTGAGATTTTTTTTTTTTTTAACTAGATGTTGCTAATTATTTTCTACCAAAAGATTTTACACTGCCGCCCCCACAAAAAAAGCACCTTTACCCACAAAGACCCAAATTCCCTGCTCCCAGTATATGCTCTCCTAACTCTTGTCCTCTGTGTTGGCCCCACACAGAATGACTTCAGGGACCACATCTTCTTGGTACCACTCAGCGGATGCTCAGCTTCTAGCTGTGCCTGAAGGCTGAACTGAGGATGCTCTGGAGCGAAGGTCTGAGCTGCCAAGGGAGCTCTGGACCCCAGGGTTCCTACAGGAGGCAGTCTGCACCTGCTTCTTCCTCACCTGGTATCCAGTGACTTCTATTTCCTGTCGAAACAGATGCTGCGCTTTCTCCTGAACCCACTTTGGCTCCTCACTCAGAGTTGGCATCCTGTGCTAACCCTGGCCATGCCTGACCCTGGTCCTGTGGAGCTTTAAACTGGCTGCAGCAGTGAGGCACTGGCCAGTTGAGTGTCAGATTTTGCTCATTTACTTCTCGGTTTCAGTTGGTCAATTTTCAGATTAACTGAAAAAGAAGAGGGGTTTTGCTTTAAACAAATTTCATTTACCAATAAACTTTTAAAATAGTTTAAAAAGTACATTTTAAAAGGAAAGAAAAGAGAAATAAAAGAGTACAAAACCAAACCACCCATGCATAATGAAAGTTTACCCGATATGTACTACAAAGTTTATTTCCTCATTCAGAATTATTCCTTAAGAGGTGGTGATTTAGTTGCTAAGTCATGTCCAACTCTTGTGACTCCATGGACTGTAGCTCTCCAGGCTCTTCTGTCCACAGGATTCTCCAGACAATACTGGAGTGCATTGCCATTTCCTTCTCCAGGGGATCTTTCCAACGCAAGAACTGAACCCAGGTCTCCTGCATTGCAGGCGGATTCTTCACTGACTGAACTACAAGGGAATTCTTTAAGAGGAATCACTGTTAAGTTTGTGTTATGTTGGAAGCAAAATGGCTGTCTGGGGAGGCCTTACAAATAGCTGTGAAAAGAAGAGAGGCGAAAAGCAAAGGAGAAAAGGAAAGCTGTAAGCATCCAAATGCAGAGTTCCAGAGAACAGCGAGAAGAGATAAGAAAGTCTTCTTCAGCAATCAATGCAAAGAAATAGAGGAAAACAACAGGATGGGAAAGACTAGAGATCTCCTCAAGAAAATTAGAGATACCAAGGGAACATTTCATGCAAAGATGGGCTCCATAAAGGACAGAAATGGTATGGACTTAACAGAAGCAGAAGATATTAAGAAGAGGTGGCAAGAATACACAGAAGAACTGTACAAAAAGATCTTCACAACCAAGATAATCATGATGATGTGATCACTAATCTAGAGCCAGACATCCTGGAATGTGAAGTCAGGTGGGCCTTAGAAAGCATCACTATGAACAAAGCTAGTGGAGGTAATGGAATTCCAGTTGAGCTATTTCAAATCCTGAAAGATGATGGTGTGAAAGTGCTGCACTCAATATGCCACCAAATGTGGAAAACTCAGCAGTGGCCACAGGACTGGGAAAAGTAAGTTTTCATTGCAATCTCAAAGAAAGGCAATGCCAAAGAATGCTCCAGCTACCACACAATTGCCCTCATCTCACATGCTAGTAAAGTAATGCTCAAAATTCTCCAAGCGAGGCTTCAGCAATACGTGAACCACAAACTCCCAGATATTCAAGCTGGTTTTAGAAAAGGCAGAGGAACCAGAGATCAAATTGCCAACATCCGCAGGATCATGGGAAAAGTAAGAGAGTTCCAGAAAAACATCTATTTCTGCTTTATTGACTATGCCAAAGCCTTTGACTATGTGGATCACAATAAACTGTGGAAAATTCTTCAAGAGATGGGAATACCAGACCACCTGATCTGCCTCTTGAAAAATCTGTATGCAGGTCAGGAAGCAGCAGTTAGAACTGGACATGGAACAACAGACTGGTTCCAAATAGGAAAAGGAGTACATCAAGGCTGTATATTGTCACCCTGTTATTTAACTTCTATGCAGAGTACATCATGAGAAATGCTGGACTGGAAGAAACACAAGCTGGAATCAAGATTGCTGGGAGAAATATCAATAACCACAGATATGCAGATGATACCACCTTTATGGCAGAAAGTGAAGAGGAGCTAAAAAGTCTCTTGATGAAAGTGAAAGAGGAGAGTGAAAAAGTTGGCTTAAAGCTCAACATTCAGAAAATGAAGATCATGGCATCCAGTCCCCATCACTTCATGGGAAATAGATGGGGAAACAGTGGAAACAGTGTCAGACTTTATTTTTATGAGCTCCAAAATCACTGCAGATGGTGATTGCAGCCATGAAATTAAAAGACGCTTACTCCTTGGGAGAAAAGTTATGACCAACCTAGATAGTATATTGAAAAGCAGAGACATTACTTTGCCGACTAAGGTCTGTCTAGTCAAGGCTATGGTTTTTCCAGTGGTCATGTATGGATGTGAGAGTTGGACTGTGAAGAAGGCTGAGGGCCAAAGAATTGACGCTTTTGAACTGTGGTGTTGGAGATCCAACCAGTCCATTCTGAAGATCAGCTCTGGGATTTATTTGGAAGGAATGATGCTAAAGCTGAAACTCCAGTACTTTGGCCACCTCGTGTGAAGAATTGACTCACTGGAAAAGACTCCGATGCTGGGAGGGATTGGAGGCAGGAGGAGAAGAGGACAACACAGGATGAGATGGTTGGATGACATTCACTGACTCAATGAACGTGAGTCTGAGTGAACTCGAATTTAGTGATGGACAGAACGTGAGTCTGAGTGAACTCGAATTTGGTGATGGACAGGGAAGCCTGGTGTGCCGCCATTCATGAGGTCGCAAAGAGTCGGACATGACTGAGCGACTGAAGTGAACTGAACTGGAGAGAATGACAGGCTGCTTCTCTGTCAGTTCCCCACAGACTTGTCATGGCAAATGGAAGGTTTATATCAAACTTCAGAAATGGTTTTGATTGATTGACAACCTCCATGACTGAGGTACCCCCAACAGCTGCTGTCCATAAATCATGCAGCTCCACGCGGCAGACCATCACTTTCACGTGGAGTGGCCTCCAGACATCCTGCCTACAGCTCTGCCCACTGTCATGACTTCCATTCAAAGCCATGTTTCCGGTGCCATAGTAAGATGGGCTTGCCCTTCTGGCCAGACCAGTATATGAGAGAGGCTTTTCCAGATAAGGGCATATGCTTTTCCATCAGTCGGTCATAGAGAATATCCTGGAGATGCTAGGTTTAGGTGAGGGGAACCTGTGAAGCAGTAGGAGAGGACCGCCCAGTGTGTGCTGTGGCCAATCCATATCCAAGCAGAGAGGCAGCCAGGCCATAGAGGCTGAGGCATCTCTTCCAGCACCTCCAATCCATCAATTCTGGATGCTGGCTGGCTCAGCTGACAGCCAGAGAGAGCAGCTCAGGTTAACACTGGAGTCATAGAACAACGTCCAAGGGGATGACAAGTGGACCTGCAGGGACCAGAGAAGGATGTTCCAGGGAAGGGAGGGGTCGTATCTTCACATGTTGCCTCTTCTGCTTCTCCCCCTCCTTTCCCTGCCTGCTTCTCCCATCTCACACCTACAACACACATGTGCATGCACACACACGCATTCACACATGCATGAGAAGCGAAGGTATCTTGCTAATTCACAAGATAAATGTCATGTGTCGCCTTCTGTGATTGCAAATGGCTTTTAAAGGTCATTAACAGTGCCCTAAAACGTGACTCTTCTGAACATTTTGTGGTGCTTCGAGCTGTCTAAAAGGAAGCTTTCTTTTCCAAAACACTGCACACTGGAGCAGTCAGAGTCTGAAACCCACTGTTTCAACCTAGTGACTTGAAACACCTGTGGGGAAACATTTATTTTAGGTGGCAGTCATTTCTGTGACAGCTTGACTCATAGGGAGCCATTATCAGCAACATATTTTAAAATTCTGGAGCCATTTACATGTGTTTCAGAATGTTTTAATTGAATAATAAGTAATTTTGAGATATTGGGTGAAGGACTGATTTGACTTCGGAGGTGACTGATTTTCTACAAAACTAATCAAAGAGTGTTTAAAAATCTATTCCAGGTTAGCATAAATCCTAAGACAGAAGAATAATTTTAAAGCGTGGTTTAAGAGTATAATGAAACAGTAGCGTATGAGCTGTAATATTTGGCCACCTGATGTGAAGAGCCAACTCATTGGAAGACCCTGATGCTGGGAAGGATTGAGGGCAGGAGGGGAAGGAGACAAAAGAGGATGAGCTGGTTGGATGGCATCACTGACTCAAAGGACATGAATTTGAGCAAACTCAGGGAGATAGTGAAGGACAGGGAAGGCTGGCGTGCTGCAGTATATAGGGTTGCAAAGAGTCGGACACGACTGAGTGCACACACACACATACCCTGGATATAAAATAAAAAGTTTAAAAACAAAACAAGGAGCTTAGATTTATGATCCTGTAGAAAGTTTTTTTCTTTCTTTTAATGAATCTAAACCAAAGCACTGGATCCCTTGGATGAACCTAGAACCACAGAACTCAGGACAGTGATCATTCCTTCAGACCACCCAGGCTCCAGGCTGAACTGGACTTTATCTTGACCTCCAGCAGCTTAAGGCTGCAGCTCCAGTAAGACCCAGCCCCTTCTGAGCTCCTGTCTGGAGATGTTCTGGGCTGGCAATAGAATTTATTTTGTGTGTTAGCTGACACATAGCCCTTGACCTCCTTTTCCTTACATCTTTCACTAAAAAGGGTTTATAGCTGTGAATCCTTCCTCTGTCCTTTTGAGATGCGTATCCATCTCCTATAGCTCAGCAGTGCCTTTCTCAAGGACCTGAAAGCCATTCTTTGAAAAAAATCAGGAAGGCTAGGTCCTCAGTCTCCCAGTATATGTAGGAGAATAAATTCCTCACTTTCTCGGCGTCAGCTGGCAGACACACTGCCAGATGGCAGTGACATCGACCAAGACTTTGGGATGTTTCCTTCCCTGCCTCTGCTGAGGCCCCCTGGCTCTGCTCACTCTCTCATCCTCCCTTTAAAACACCCTGTCTCCACAAGTCTGTTCTCTGCCTCTGCATCTTCACTGCTGCTCTGCAGACAGGTTCATCAGTACCATCATTCTAGAGTCCCCATATATTCATTAATACATGATATTTGTTTTTCTGAGTTACTTCACTTTGCATAAAAGGATAGCCAATGGAAATTTGCTGTATGATTCAGGGAACTCATACTGGGGCTCTGTAACAACCTAGAGGGATGGGAGGTGGGAAGGAGGCTCAAGAGGGAGGGGGCATATGTATACCTATGGCTAATTCATATTGATGTACTGCAGAAATCAAACCAATCAGTTCAGTTCAGTTCAGTTCAGTTCAGTCGCTCAGTCATGTCCGACTCTTTGTGACCTCATGAATCGCAGCACACCAGGCCTTCCTGTCCATCACCAACTCCCAGAGTTCACTCAGACTCACGTCCATTGAGTCCGTGTTGCCATCCAGCCATCTCATCCTCTGTCATCCCCTTCTCCTCCTGCCCCCAATCCCTCCCAGCATCAGAGTCTTTTCCAATGAGTCAGCTCTTCACATGAGGTGGTCAAAGAACTGGAGTTTCAGCTTCAGCATCATTCCTGCCAAATAAATCCCAGGGCTGATCTCCTTCAGAATGGACTGGTTGGATCTCCTTGCAGTCCAAGGGACTTTCAAGAGTCTTCTCCAACACCACAGTTCAAAAGCATCAATTCTTCCCCGCTCAGCTTTCTTCACAGTCCAACTCTCACATCCATACATGACCACTGGAAAAACCATAGCCTTGACTAGATAGACCTTTGTTGGCAAAGTAATGTCTCTGCTTTTCAATATGCTATCTAGGTTGGTCATACTTTTCTTCCAAGGAGTAAGCATCTTTTAATTTCATGGTTGCAGTCACCATCTGCAGTCATTTTGAAGCCCCCAAAATAAAGTCTGACATTGTTTCCACTGTTTCCCCATATATTTCCCATGAAGTGATGGGACCAGATGCCATGGTCTTTGTTTTCTGAATGCTTTATTTAATTGCTATTATTAAATAATTAAAAATAATTTTAAAAAAATTAAAAGAAAAACACCACCACCCCATCACTCTACACAAATTAGAAAAGGGCTCCATTCTCCCTCGACTGTCAGTAGGGACAAGAAAGCATTTTCACCACCTTAACTAACGCCCACTTTGTTTATCTCTGACCAAAACCACTCTGGGCTCCAGAGAGGTCCTTTCTGTAACCAAAGGTCATGAAACCTTCCTGAGCAAGAACTTTGCTCAATAGCATTCTCTTCTTGAGCAGCTTCCGGTGTACCAATTTCAGAGCAAAAAATAAACAAAAGAGTCTAAAATCTGCCTTGAGAGATAGAGGTTTGGTTTGTCATCATTTGCACAGAAAGATTTTGCAGCCAGTTAAAACAAGTGCTCTTTGCAAGCAATCATGCAGTTGATTTTAAATGAAAGGAGAAGCTGTATAATGTCTTTGAAATTTTTCTTTAAACCGACAAAAGCAGGTTAATTAGAGGCAAAAACACCAAGAGCAAAACCCTTTGAATATTCTTGACCTTGGTACTTGCAAGAATGTAAAGGTCCCTAGAAATTTAAAGCTGAGTTTTTAGTTCTAGGCAAATGTAGAAAATCATCCAACTTGTTGGGACATGAAGTGAGATATTATGAAAATGGAAAAAGGGTGATACAAAAAACTGTATTTAAAGTAATATTTAAAGCTTTGAGAAAGCTTTGTCAAAAACAACCAAACATTTTGAAATTTTTCTCCTTTCCTTCTGCTAAATGTATATGAAATAGACAATGTGGGGCTAAGAAAATATTTTTTTAACATAGTAGATTTTCACTTACCCACAGAAGTTTAAAGTTGACATGACCAGGTATTTATCTACAGGGACTGCCATGCTTTCCTTCAGGGGATCTTCCCAACCCAGGGATCAAACCCAGGTCTCCTGAATTGCAGGCAGATTCTTTACTGTCTGAGCCACCAGGGAAGCCTTACTGACAGAGAAAAGATATTTGAAAAGGTCAACTTACATTAATTCAGTGGAGACTGGACTTCGTTATCACTGAGACATAAGGCAGCCCAGGCCACATGTCTCTGAGCACTTCTTTCTTCCTAGTTGAGAGAGGGGACTGAGGGAGAAAAGACCCTTGACTTCTTTCAAGTCCAGTCCTGCTCAGCTCTGTCCACTCCCTTGGTTATGAAATGTCTCTAGCCTCTCTGTCCCCATGACTTTAGCATTTTCCAGAAGGAACCTTGACAATGTAAGCAAAGGAAAATGAATAAAATACCACAAGAGCAAAGACTTGGAGGTGTTTGTTCAGCACAAGGAATTGAAACAGCAGAGCAAGTGGAGAACATAGCCCCTAGAATCCACTCGTCACATAGTCTGGCTAAGCTGAGCTTGCTCTCTTTCAGTTTAAATTGATTCAAGCTTTGAGTCTGAGCCAAGTGGAATCCTTGCCCCTTCCTGGATCTTTTTATCTTTGTTGTCATTGTTCAGTTACTAAGTTGTGTCTGACTCTGCAACCCCAAGGACTGCAGCACACCAGGCTTCCCTGTCCTTCACCATCTCCTGGAGTTTGCTCAGATTCATGGTGATGCCATCCAACCATTTCATCAGCTCCTATTACACAGTAACATCCTCTCCTTGAAAGAGGAATGCTGAAGTGAGTCCAGAGGTCTTGCTACCTGGATCTCTTCAAGGAAGTTCAGCTCAACTTGAGAAAATCTTCTTTACGCTTTGAAAGCGGCTCTGTCGGGGCCACCACTCAGATGCTCTCACAGGAACGTTTCCGGCAGTTGTTCATTTCCAGAGTGTAGAACAATCAGAGAAGTCTTCACCACTGACAGCTCATCTCGTTCAAATCCTTTCTCTCCTCTATAGGCAGTGAGAATGCCTTTTGATTTTATTCTTAAAACACTGGAATTTTAAATTCATCTCCATGTCACACCACATGCACACCAAGAGCCCCTCACATTATCTTACTCTGTCATAAGATGAAAGTTATTTCTTTTATGATACAACATTTAAATAACATTTAACATATAACAGATACCATATTCCAGGTGTTGAGGAAAAAATAATGAATAAGAAACATACCTACCCTTGAGGAATTGATGAGGTAGGTCTGAAAACAGCTTGTATGATTTAAGACAGAATGACAAAAATGCTGTAATAGAGATAAAAATAAAAGTCTTTGGTGGTGCAAAGAAAGGGGGATTTATTTCTATTAAATGCAATGCAGATGGAAAATTTCATTCAGGCCAATTATTTGGAAAACTAACTGGCTTCAGTTAGCTGACAGCTCCCAGCACGACTGAAGTACAGTTACCAGGGTAGATGGTGGATGAGTTGGGTAGATGGTGGATGAGTTAGGCAGAGCGCCTGGCGAGGGGCCAGTGGCCAGCATCGGCCATTTACGATTAAAGACCACCAAGCACCACTGGAGATTAGGTTCCAAGGAAACAGAAATCTGCCGATGGCATGTAAAAGCCTTGCTTGAAGATATTCGAGACACTGTGGGTTGGAGCTTTGAAATGTCAATCCTCAGATACATAGCCCACAGAGAAAACAACTACTCCTGTCTTGGACTTGAGAAGTCACTTCTAGAGAGGTCAACTGTGGTTCTGCAGAAGGATGTACTCACTTTGCAAGCAGTGTTTGTGGACACGTGGAAAGCTGCCAAGGTCGGCACGGTTTCAGAGATCCTCCTAGAGGCCCTGTCTGTCTTGCATGGCCCATCTCACAGGTGAGCACCCTTTCCACCTTCTTGAGTCTCCACTGCAGTCGAGGGCAGGGCCCCAGTTGTATATCTGAAGTGCGTACTGGTGCCTGAGGGGTGGGGTCAGTGGGAGGGACACACTGAGAGGAAGCATTTTTGGAGCACTGTTGAAAGTCTCAATCCCCCAGATGTTTACCACTGAGACGTAGCATCAGCACTCCTTCCAATGAATGTGTCCTTGACCTCAAGCATGACTGCAGAATTTGAAGAACATAACACCAAAAATTTTGTAAGACATATATTATTACAGAGGACTTCTATTTTGGGGAGACTCAGGTTCAATCCCTGGTTTGGGAAGATCCCCTGGAGAAGGGAATGGCAACCCACTCCAGTATTCTTGCCTGGAGAATCCCATGGGTAGAGGAGCCTGGCAGACTACAGTCCATAGGAGGAAGCATAATAATCTGCAAATATCATTTCATAGCATTAGGATTCATATTAGGCTAAGAGTAGATATTAAGATCAATGTTAGGATTCGAACTGATTTAAAGGCATTTTTATGAAATCAAAATATGCTATTTTGGCATATGGATTACCTTTTCAAAATTTATTTTTAATTGAAGGGTAATTGCTTTACAAAGTCATATTGGTTTCTGCCATACATCACCATGAATCAGCCATATGTATATGTATGTCCCCTCCCTCTTTTTTTTTATATGGTTCTGAAAACTATTTTTGGTTTTAATTTTACAATGCACCATAAACATTTTTCCATGCAATGGATGAAAATCTGCTACTGAAACATAGAGGGTTACAGTTGAATAATGAGAGCGACACCTAAAGTATAGGATTAGCACAAGGTTAAATATAGCACAAGGCCTGGTAAATGCCTGCCAGAGGCACTACACAAAAGGAATGCCTTCAAAGCCTCTTTGCGGGGCCCTGCAGCCACCCCTGAGTTCCCTTGTGCCCCTTGGGTGGAAAGGGTCCTGTAAACTTTTTGCATCCATATAAACTCCCCCAATTTCTATCTGGTTTTCTTCACCTCATCCTCTACCTTGGCCATCTCATCAAATTCTCTTATCATCTCTTCATTGCTCAAATGTATATCATGTATGGCCTCCTTGTATTCCTTGAGACACTGAGCCAGCCCCTTGTTGGTTTTTCTTCTGGCTTTCCTGGGTACATCCTCCCCAGCTGGGCGCTTTCTGCCAGCCCTCGGTTCCCTTGGTGCGCTGGCTGGCTTGTCTTCTTTTGGCTTTCCCTCACTTACTGGCTTTCCTCGCTCTCCGGCTTCCCCTCACTCTCTGCTTTTCTTTCTTTTGCTTGTTCCTCACTCACTGGATTTCCTTGGCTCCCTGGATTTCCTTCTTTTGGCTTTGTCTCACTCTCTGCCCTTTCCGCAACCATTAATACTTCCTCATCTGTCTTTCCCTTGGGTTCTGTCTTTCCCTGGTTTTCTAACTTTTCCTTAGCTTCCCTAGTACAAGCTGCTCCTGGTTTTCATGTATCCAGAGGCGGTTCTTTGTTTCCCATCTTGCCCTGGTTCTCAGGCTTTGATTCATTTTCACTGCAGTTTTTCCATGTTGAATGTCCCCTCCTTTTCCTGTCCTGCAGGGATTCTGGACAGGTTCCTCCTCTTTCTATAGCCCAGTAGAGCACTGGGAACAACAGACACGTAGACGTGAAAGAACCAGGAGCAACAACTAGGGGCTCACAGATGGCTCCAGGTCCGACAGCCTGTCCCCTCCCTCTTGAACCCGCATCCCACCCCCTCTAGGTTGTCGCAGAGCACCAGGCTGAGCGCCCCGTGTCTCACAGCAACTTGCCATTCGACCCAGACGTAGAGAGCAGACCTGTGGATACAGTGGGGGAAGGAGGGGGTGGGATGAATTGAGAGAGCAGGACGGGAAACACACAAGTTACCATGTGTGAGAGAGATGGCATTTGGATTATTTTTAGCTGAAGACATTTGAGAGTCAAGAGATGCAGAAAGATAACTTCTGGGACATTCCTGGTGGGCCAGTGAGTAAGATTCTGCACTTCCCCTGCAGGGGGCGTGGGTTCCACCCCTGGGCTGGGCACTAAGGTCCTGCAGGGAGTGCCATGCGGCCAAAAAGTTAAAAGAAAAAAAAGAAAACTTTTAAAACTTCCTTTATCAGAATAAAAGCAGAAAATTCTGAGCCATCATACTATCTGCCACGAATCCCCTTTGCAGAGACGCACCCGCACAGACCTCACTCCATGAGTTCTCCCCATATTTATCTGCCCTCGGTTTGACACCTCTGGAAGCTGAAAACTTTTTCCTTTGTCTTGTCACCTCTCCACAGATGTATAGGTCTTTGTTAAGATGTTATAGAAGCTCAGTTCTAACCGCCCTTCTGTGTTTTTCATCACTGCGGTCTCTGCATGTATGCACGCTGCACACGTTCATAAACTTGTTTTTCTCTTCTTAATCTGTCTTTTGTCTGTCTAATTTGCAGGGCCCCAACTGAAGAACCTAGGAGGGTAAAAGGAAAGAGATTTTGTTCCCCTACACATTCTAATCATTGAAGAATTAATTTTTCCCCTGGGTTTCAAGTTTATAAAATCATCATGTGGTTTGATCATCCTTAACAATTTATTTTTCCTTTGAACTTTAAAATTGAACCCTTGAGTGTATTCATCAAGCAGATTTATATGTGTTGAAAATAGCAGTTTTCTTATGCTATTCTGAAAATATTGACTAGAATCCTGACATCTAGATATTTTATTGCTTTCATGTTTATTTTAATGTTTTATTCTATGCAAGCCAGAATGTCCTGACACTGCGATTACAGTCATGATGTTTTTCCCTCCCCTTGGATTTATTAATGTATCTGAGAGAAAGCCTCATAGCACTCTTGCTGGGCTGACAACCAATTCCAGAAAAATGAATCTTTCAAGCTAAAATATGCTTAAATGCTACATAAATATCAATTTTACAAACTGATAAATTGCAAAGAAGATCTGAATAATACACATGACCGTATATATCTTTCATTGAAATGTTCAAATACCAATTCATTAAATGCTGTATACAGTAAAAGGAGAAGGACACAGAATAAATTTTTTTTCTCTGACATTGTTTAGAAAGAACTTTCCCGATAAATTCTTAGAGTAAGTTGTAAATTTCCATTTTTATGGAAAAACCATTTTTAGACAATGATCTTAACCCTAATTTATTCTGCAAAGCAATGAATTCACTATGTTTCAGCATTCAGTCATCAGGAAATATCTAAATCTTCCATACTGATAAGAATTACAGTCTGTTTGTCAAAATTGAAACACTGGGAGCCTTGGATATTTAGATCTTGTTTTGTTTTGATCTATTACATCAATATGAATCATCAGTTCACCCACCTCAATAATTTTCTTTAAGAACAAAAAAATAATAATAATAAAACCTCTCCTCTGAAATATCCTTTCTCTTCAAAATCTACTTTTCTATACTTCCAACTATTAAACTTCTTTTACAGAACTCTCACAGGGCTTTTAGTTCTAGTGATCAGGTGCTTCAAATTCATCATTCTTACCCAGACACAGCACTCTTCTCATCTCCTTCGGGATAAAGAATAGAAACATAAAAGGATCTTGAGTTCAAGTGTGGATATTAAGAGGAAGAATCAATTAACTTCTAAGTGGAACAAGCACTTACTGAAGCTTGGAGTAAGCACGAGCTGGAATCAAGATTGCTGGGAGAAATATCAATAACCTCAGATATGCAGAGGACAACACCCTTATGGCAGAAAGTGAAGAGGAACTAAAGAGCCTCTTGATGAAAGTGAAAGAAGAGAGTGAAAAAGTTGGCTTAAAGCTCAACATTCAGAAAATGAAGATCATGGCATCTGGTCCCATCACTTCATGGCAGATAGATGGGGAAACAGTGGAAACAGTAGCTGATTTTATTTTTATAGGCTCCAAAATCACTGCAGATGGTGATTGCAGCTGTGAAATTAAAACATGATTACTCCTCGGAAGGAAAGTTGTGACCAACCTAGATAGCATATTAAAAAGCAGAGACATTACTTTGCCAACAAAGGTCCATCTAGTCAAGGCTATGGTTTTTCCAGTAGTCATGTATGGATGTGAGAGTTGGACTATAAAGAAAGCTGAGCACCAAAGAATGGATGCTTTTGAACTGTGATGTTGGAGAAGACTCTTGAGAGTCCCTTGGATTGCAAGAAGATCCAACCAGTCCATCCTAAAGGAGATCAGTCCTGGGTGTTCATTGGAAGGACTGATGCTGAGGCTGAAACTCCAATATTTTGGCCACCTCATGCGAAGAGTTGACTCACTGGAAAAGATCCTGATTCTGGGAAAGATTGAAGGTAGGAGGAGAAGGGGATGACAGAGGAAAAGATGGTTGGATGGCATCACTGACTTGATGGACATGAGTTTGGGTGGATTCCAGGAGTTGGTGATGGACAGGGAGGCCTGGCATGCTGTGATTCAGGGTGTCACAGTCAGACATGACTGAGCAACTGAACTGAACTGAACTGAAGCTTGGAGTAAAGGGATTATTAACTAGGAAGTTTTGCAGGAGGAAAAGATATGATGTCAAAGGATTTCATGTTTGAGCATGAGCCCAATATTTCATATCTATTTTATTATTAGAATATTTTTCATATATATAGCAATATAATATGTATTAAATTATACATGAGAAGAGAACTTATCACATTTGACTTTAGTTTTTGAGATATAAATATTGTCTAAATAAATCCTAACACTACATATCTTTCCTCTCTCCCTACCTATCAGTTCAGTTCAGTTCAGTCGCTCAGTTGTGTCTGGCTCTTTGCGACCCCATGACCCACAGCACACCAGGCCTCCCTGTTCATCACCATCTCTCGGAGTTCACCCAAACTTATGTGCATCAGTCGGTGATGCCATCCTGCCATCTCATCCTCTGTCGTCCCCTTCTCCTCCTGCCCCCAACCCCTCTCAGCATCAGGGTCTTTTCCAATGAGTCAACTCTTCGCGTGAGGTGGCCAAACTACTGGAGTTTCAACCTCAGCATCAGTCCTTCCAAAGAAATCCCAGAACTGATCTCCTTTAGGATGGACTGGTTGGATCTCCTTGTAGTCCAAGGGATTCTCAAGAGTCTTCTCCAACACCATAGTTCAAAATTCTTCTGACCCAGCTTTCTTCACAGTCCAACTCTCACATCCATGCATGACTACTGGAAAAACCATAGCCTTGACTAGATGGACCTTTGTTGGCAAAGTAATGTCTCTGCTTTTTAATATGCTGTCTAGGTTAGTCATAACTTTCCTTCCAAGGAGTAAGCGTCTTTTAATTTCACAACTGCAATCACCATCTGCAGTAATTTTAGAGCCCATAAAAATAAAGTCTGACACTGTTTCCACGTTTCCCCATCTATTTACCATGAAGTGATGGGACCAGATGCCATGATCTTCATTTTCTGAATGCTGAGCTTTAAGCCAACTTTTTAATTCTCCTCTATCACTTTCATCAAGAGGCTTTTTAGCTCCTCTTCACTTTCCACCATAAGTGTGGTGTCAGCTGCATATCTGAGGTTATTGATATTTCTCCCAGCAGTCTTGATTCCAGCTTGTGCTTCTTGCAGGCCAGCGTTTCTCATGATGTACTCTGCATATAAGTTAAATAAGCAGGGTGACAATATACAGCCTCGACATACTCCTTTTCCTATTTGGCACCAGTCTGTTGTTCCATGTCCAGTTTTAACTGTTGCTTCCTGACCTTCATATAGGTTTCTCAAAAGGCAGGTCAGGTGGTCTGGTATTCCCATCTCTTTCAGAATTTTCCACAATTTATTGTGGTCCACACAGTCAAAGACTTTGGTAGAGTCAATAAAGCAGAAAGAGATGTTTTTCTGGAACTCTCCTGCTTTTTCCATGATCCCGCAGATGTTGGCAATTTGATCTGTGGTTTCTCTGCCTTTTCTAAAACCAGCTTGAACATCTGGAAGTTCATGGCTCATGGATTGCTGAAGCCTGCCTTGGAGAATTTTAAGCATTACTTTAATAGTGTGTGAGATGAGTGTAATTGTGCGGTAGTTTGAGCATTCTTTGGCATTGCCTTTCTTTGGGACTGGAATGAAAACTGACCTTTTCCAGTCCTGTGGCCACTGTTGAGTTTTCCAAATTTGCTGGCATATTGAGTGCAGCACTTTCACAGCATCATCTTTCAGGATTTGAAATAGCTCCACTGGAATTCCATCACCTCCACTAGCTTTGTTCGTAGTGATGTTTTCTAAGGTCCACTTGACTTCACATTCCAGGATGTCTGGCTCTACGTGAGTGATCACACCATCGTGACTATCTGGGTCATGAAGATCTTTTTGTACAGTTGTTCTGTGTATTCTTGCCACCTCTTCTTAATATCTGCTGCTTCTGTTAGGTCCATACCATTTCTTTCCTTTATGGAGCCCATCTTTGCGTAAAATGTTCCCTTGGTATCTCTAGTTTTCTTGAAGAGATCTCTAGTCTTTCTCATTCTGTTGTTTTGCTCTATTTCTTTGCACTGATCACTGAGGAAGGCTTTCTTATCTCTCCTTGCTATTCTTTGGAACTCTGCATTCAAATGGGACTATCTTTCCTTTTCTCCTTTGCTTTTGCTTCTCTTCTTTTCACAGCTATTTGTAAGGCCTCCCCAGACAGCCATTTTGCTTTTTGCATGTATTTTTCATGGGGGTGGTCTTGATCTCTGTCTCCTGTACAATGTCACAAACCTCTGTCCATAGTTCATCAGGTACTCAGTCTATCAGATCTAGTCCCTTAAATCTATTTCTCACTTCTACTGTATAATCATAAGGGTTTTGATTTAGGCCATACCTGAATAGTCTAGTGGTTTTCCATACTTTCTTCAATTTAAGTCTGAATTGGCAACAAGTAGTTCATGATCTGAGCCACAGTCAGCTCCTGGTCTTAGTTTTGCTGATTGTATAGAGCTTCTCCATCTTTGGCTGCAAAGAATATAATCAGTCTGATTTCGGTGTTGACCACCTGGTGATGTCCAAGTGTAGAGTCTTCTCTTGTGTGGTTGGAAGAGGGTGTTTGCTATGACCAGTGCATTCTCTTGGCAAAACTCTATTAGCCTTTGCCCTGATTCATTCCGTATTCCAAGGCCAAATTTGCCTATTACTCCAGGTGTTTCTTGACTTCCTACTTTTGCATTCCAGTACCCGATAATGAAAAGGACATCTTTTGGGGGTGTTAGTTCTAAAAGGTCTTGTAGGTCTTCATAGAACCGTTCAACTTCAGCTTCTTGAGTATTACTGGTTGGGGCATAGGTTTGGATATCCGTGACATTGAATGGTTTGCCTTGGAAATGAACAGAGATAATTCTGTCATTTTTGAGATTGCACCCAAGTACTGCATTTTGGACTCTTTGGTTGACCATGATGGCTACTCCATTTCTTCTGAGGGATTCCTGCCCATACTAGATATAATGTTCATCTGAGTTAAATTCACCCATTCCACTCCATTTTAGTTCGCTGATTCTGAGAATGTCGACGTTCACTCTTGCCATCTCCTGTTTGACCACTTTAAATTTTCCTTGATTCATGGACCTAACATCCCATGTTCCTATGTAATATTGCTCTTTATAGCATCGGATCTTGCTTCTATCACCAGTCACATCCACAACTGGGTATTATTTTTGCCTTGGCTCCATTCCTTCATTCTTTCTGGAGTTATTTCTCCACTGATCTCCTGTAGCATATTGGGCACCTACCGACCTGGGGAGTTCCTCTTTCAGTATCCTATCATTTTGCCTTTTCATACTGTTCATGGGGTTCTCAAGGCAAGACTACTGAAGTAGTTTTCCATTCCCTTCTCCAGTGGACCACATTCTGCCAGACCTCGCCACCACGACCCATCCATCTTGGGTGGCCCCACATGGCATGGCTTAGTTTCACTGAGTTAGACAAGGCTATGGTCCATGTGATCACATTGGCTAATTTTCTGTGATTATGGTTTTAATGTGTCTGCCTTCTGATGCCCTCTCTCAACACCTACCATCTTACTTGAGTTTTTCTTACCTTGGATGTAGGGTATCTTTTCATGGCTGCTCCAGCAAAGTGCAGCTGCTGCTCATTACCTTGGATGAAGTCACCCCTTCTGACCTTGAATGTGAAGTAGCTCCTCTCGGCCCTCCTGCACTTGGGCAGCTGCCACTCCCCTACCTATAGTTCTCCACTATCCTAGAGTTAGTTTGTATCCTTTTTATGTTTGTTTTTAAAAGCTGCACCAGCCCAGAGGTTGGAGAACCCCAACATAGGAAATACACAGAATAACAAATTGAGTACCATAAATTGGTCCTGGTGTGCACCCAAGGCTTGTGCATAGTTAACATTGGGTGTAACTGGAGCAATTCAGAGATAAGTTAAAGCAAAATTTAGGAATGAAAACCTCAGAAAGAAAAGCATGCATGTGATGCTCCTGCCTGGCAGTAGCCAGTGTGAGCGTCTACACTGCACTCCTACACCACCCCTGTCCCCCAACTTTGTATTCACTTTTGAGTTTGTTTAAAAGTGTGACTTATACTACTTTAGGGGTATTAAAATCATAAGAGCACTTCAGTGTGTATTATTATAATGTCCTGTGATAAATGATTTTTTTCCACTAGTCATTTTTGCAAAACCAGCAATCCTGGTAACATTAGTTTCTAGTAGGTCATTATTAATTATCAAAAGAAAGGCTTATTAAACCTTGTTAAGGAGTGACACTATTTATACAGCATAGAATAAGGATATTTGATTAAATTATCCAGGAAATTAAGGCTGGTTGACAATAGTACTTCATTCACTCAGGTTTCTAAAATTCTGTACTGAAATCTAGAGTAACTGCTTTAAGCAAACTGGCCTAGGTCATGTTTAACACCAAGACTGTTCCCTTTTGAGCTTCAAGTAAAATCTATCCTAGTCTTTGGAAGCTCACTCCCACCTGCAGATTCTCTCACCTTCTACTATTTTTCTTTTTTAATTTTGGTTGCACCAGGTCTTCATTGTGGGGCACAGGCTCAGTAGTTGAGGGGCAGGCCTTGTTGCTTCTTGCATGTAGGATCTTAGTTCCCCAACCAGGGACTGGATCCACATCCCCTGCACTGGAAGGTAGATTCTTAACCACTGCAGGACAAGGGAAATTCCCCTGCCTGCCTTCTGTACACCCTTCAAGGCATCACCTACTCTCACTAGGGCCTTCTGTGCAATCTCATGGACCTTCTTACTGTACTTCTCATTTAACACTTCGATAATTTGGTTAGTGACCTTTTTAACGGACTCTTTTCACCAGACCAAGTAACAAATCCTTTAGAAGCCCAAAGCTTCATGTTTCAAATGTTGGCTCCAACAGGCACTCACCGTAGAAAATGCTCAATAAATGTTTGTGGTAATTTTTGAACAAGTGAACAGCTTTGTTTCCTAGTCGTCCCCTTCATTCTTCCCCTGTGAGCCAGAACAGGGGTATGCCACCTGACCCATCATGTCATTCTTGTACTTGTACTGTCTTCAATCAGATCGTGAACATTGGTATACAGAAGAACGCTGGGCTAATAATCAAGAGACCTGGAATCTAGCCCCTGGTGTAGGTAGTAATGTAATTGAAACCCTATTTTCTATTTTCTATCTATTTTCTATCTCAGTACTCCTTGTATGTATCATGGAAAATGTATTCTTGCCTGAAAAATCCCATGGATGAAGAAGCTTGGCAGGCTACAGTCCATAGGGTCACAAAGTGTTGGATGAGACTGAGCACAGTACACACACCTAACTACAGAAAATTGTATTGAGACTCAGATTATATAATAGCTAACGTCGCCAAAAAAGTATCATTAAGCCTGAGCTGGATTTCGATGTCTCCTCAGGGGAACTTTACATCCTGTTTTATGCTACCATTGCTATAACCAGAAAGATGAATTTCTATCCAGCAACCTGCTCCCCACATGACTGCTCCTGCCTTACTTCCAAAACCTCCATTGTATCTTTCTACCAAGGGCTATTCAGTGACTAGATGCACGCATTGTACTGCTTTTAGTTCAACCTGTCTTTGGCCTATGATGGAATGATTGACAGTCCAGAGGCTAGAGATTCCAGGAGTTATGCTTTCTTTCTTTGCAGCCCAAGGCTCATAAAGTCTGTCCACTCTCTGGTTCTGTAACTTCTCTGGACCTCTGTTTCCATGAGATTAGCAATTTTGCAGAAGATGCCTTAACATGTGAGAAAAGGAAAGGGAATAAAACTCTGTCTGATTCGGCAACAGTTGTGTGTTTCAGTTCAGTTCAGTCACTCAGTTGTGTTCAACTCTCTGCGACCCCATGGACTGCAGCATGCCAGGCTTCCCTATCCATCGCCAACTCATGTCCATCAAGTTGGTGATGCCATTGTGTGTTTAGGCCTTCACAGATAGACAACTTGAAAATAATTGACTACAATATACACTAATCACATAGTGAAGTAAATGACACTAATAAGAATAAAAGAAAATTTTAAAAAGAAACAAAATTATTATTATTATTTTCTGCCATGGCTAGGATACAGTTCTTACCAGAAGTACTTAAAGTGAGAACACTGGAGTGGGTTGCCATTCCCTTTCAGGGGACTGAACCTGTCTCTTGTGTCTCCTGCATTGGCAGATAGATTCTTTACCCCTGAGCCACTTGGGAAGCCCCTAAGGGAATGGACCTTAAAAAATCTGGAAAAGAATTAAGGGCCGTGTTCCCCGTTGGCTCTGTTGTTGGTTTTAGCATGTGCTGTGCAGTCATGTCATGGGTTTGCCTTAGTGGAGTTTTATTCCCTTTCCTTTGCTCACATGTTAAGGCATCTTCTGCAAAATTGCTAATCTTATGGGAACAGAGGGCTAGAGAAGTTACAGAACCAGAGGGTGGACAACACTAAACCAAAAGAGTTTCTAAGAGAAACACCATGTGGGCCGCCCTGGGTACCTCCTGTGCAATTTCATAGTCCAATATTCTCATCAAAGGTAACTAAGCCAATATTCTCATCAAAGGTAACTAAGCCACACATAAGGATTTGCTTTAGTGTTTACATTTCCAAAGATGTTTCTAAATACAGAGAGAAAAAGATTATTTTGTTATATCTTGTGTCCAGAATTTTGCTATCTTAAATTCCTTGTTATTGTTCAGTTGCTAAGTTGTATCCAACTCTTTGTGACCCCATGGACTAGAGCACTCCAGGCTTCCCTGTCCTTCACTGTCTCCGAGGGTTACCTTAAGCTCATGTCCATGGAGTTGGTGATGCTATCTAATCATCTCATCCTCTGCTGCCCTCTTCTTTTTAATTACTTACCCTCTTATTGTGAGCTCAGGGCTTTGCCTTATTAACTAGGTGGCAGCCCTGAAATCAGGCTTTTCCAAGTAATGATGTTGATGATGATGACATGGCGATGACACACTCTGAAGGCAGTTTAAAGTCCTAGCTAAAAACTAGAGCCTGTTTTGATACAAAGCTGTAGTCTCTGGACCCTGACCCTGGCTTCTACTATGAGAGACATTCACAAAGTTCTTATCGTCATTTTACTTTTTCTTTAGAATTTGCTTTTCAGTAGCATCAGGCAGTTTATTTTTATTCTTA
The DNA here is from genome assembly GCA_917880005.1 of Nanger dama. Lineage (NCBI taxonomy): Eukaryota > Metazoa > Chordata > Mammalia > Artiodactyla > Bovidae > Nanger > Nanger dama. Next base: position 6,626,829 of record CAKJTW010000075.1, read on the forward strand.
GCGCAAAAGAGAAAATCATCCTAAAATATGTATGGAACTTCAAAAGACCCCAAATAGCCAAAATAGATGAAGGAATTTTTAGTTCCATAATATTAACTGAATTTATCTTGTCCCCCACCCACATGTACCTAGCTGCTTCTCTGTATTTTCCTGTCTCTACAACTGTAGCATCATTATCCTAGGGAACTAGGTTCAAAATATAGGGTCATCTCTGAGTGATCCTATGTCATCCCCTATACCCAGGCAGCCATACCTCCTCAGTCTTGTCTATTTCCTGTGTTATCATTTACCGTAAAATCAAGTCTTAAATTGGATGAACTTAATGCATGTGACTGTGAAGAAGGCTGAGCACTGAAAAATTGATGCTTTTGAACTGTGGTGTTGGAGAAGACTCTTGAGAGTCCTTTGGACTACAAGGAGATCCAACCAGTCCATTCTGAAGGAGATCAACCCTGGGATTTCTTTGGAAGGAATGATGGCAAAGCTGAAACTCCAGTACTTTGGCAACCTTATGCGAAGAGTTGACTCATTGGAAAAGACTCTGATGCTGGGAGGGATTGGGGGCAGGAGAAGAAGGGGATGACTGAGGATGAGATGGCTGGATGGCATCACGGACTCGATGGACGTGAGTCTGAGTGAACTCCGGGAGTTGGTGATGGACAGGGAGGCCTGGTGTGCTGCGATTCATGGGGTCGCAAAGAGTCGGACACGACTGAGTGACTGAACTGAACTGAACTGATTGCATGTGAAAGTGTTAGTTCCTAAGTCATGTCCGACTCTTTCCAAGCCCCCTGGTTGCCCATCAGGCTCCTCTGTCTATGGAATTTTCCAGGTAAGAATACAGGAGAATACAGGAATGGGTATCCCCAGGGAGTCTTCCCAACTCAGGGGTTGAATCCTGGTCTCCTGAATTGCAGGTGGACTCTTTATAATCTGAGCCACCAGAGAAGCCCAATTTAATGCATAACAATAAACAACTTAATTATTTTTTTGCTGTAAGACTCGGAGAACTCAAACCAGGGCTCTGTGACAACCTAAAGGGGTGGGGTGGGATACGAGGTGGGAGAGAGGTTCAAGAGGGAGGAGACATACGTATACTTATGGCTGATGCATGTTGTATGGTAGAAATCAGTATGATATAATAAAGTAATTATCATTCATTTAAAAATAAATTTTAAAAACAAGCAATTTAATTATTTAAAATGATTACCTTATAATATCATATTGCAAATATCTCTCACTAATCTTACACCTTTAGTATATCTTTTGTCATGGAACTCATCCACTAGGAAAATTCCCTTGGGTCTCTGCTTCTCAACAGAGCTTCTCTAATTTAGCCCAAGTCTACTATCTCGTATTAAGGAGATAGATTTAAACTCTGGCTTCACCACTGACTACTTTTATAGGCTTGAACTCATTACTTAACCCCTTTGGGGCTCCATGTAACATGGTTCATAAAGGTGAACAATTCCTACTCTGTAACATCATACTGAGGATTCAGGGTTCATCCAAATTTTACCCATATTCCAAGGCTCAAGTCAGATCTTATACCTGCTGCTCTTGGCCTGTTCTCTGAATTCAATCAATATACTTGTCTGAGCCAGACAATTATACAATAGCTGACAATGTGTACGAATCCTCTCAAATCTGTTGCTTTTGTGTCCTCAACTAGATTACAAGTAGTTAATTTTAAAAATTCTTCTGTACCCCTTATAAAAACCTTGGTGAAGTGATTATTCCAAAGTGGATTCAAACAATGCTTGCTGATTGACTAACTGAGCAATTTATTAGGATGAGATTCACCTTCCTCTACTCCGTTGTTTTCTAACTCAAAACTTATAAAATTCTTGTACTTTCCTCCCTAGAATGGCTACATTATTTAAAAAAGAACATACTTCTTTTAGAAGTTAAAATATATTCATTTAAACAAGTATTTATCACATGCCTACTCTGTGTCAGGTATTTTTCCCTAGGAACTAAGACGCATTGTGAAACAAAAATAAAGACAATGAATAATTATATTTTTGCAGGACTTACATTCTAATTCACTTCACTTTTGTATGCTACAGACTTTACTTGTTAGGTTTATTTTCTTTCTTCTTGTACTAAAAGTCTCTAGCATACAAGATGGTGATAAATGCTAAGTGAAAATGCAGGGCACACTATGGGGACTCATGTGTGGATGGTGGGACTGATGAGTGGAGGGCCAGCAGTGGAGTGAGCCTCTCTAAAAAGATGGTACCTGGGGTATAGGGTGAAACATGAGGTTGAGCTAGAAAATATTTAGGTTATAGAAGTAATGCATAATAGATACTATATGGAGGAAAGACTACAAATTCCTCAAAGACATAAGATTCCAAGTCAATGAGTTAAGCATCATTCATATTACAAAATTCACACTACAAATATACCCATTATAGTGCAGAATTTCTTTAAATACAGCCTTCCTCGTGGATTTCTTTTTATTTTCTTTTTTCTTTCTTTTTCAGTCTTTAGTTAGTTAGTTGTGAATTGATTGGCATGGAATTTCAAGAATTTGGACAAAATTTTAAAGCTTTAGCATCAGCAAGTTCCAGCTAATTGAAGACATATAACTGTGTACAGTTTATCTGAACTATAATGTAATATCATAGAGAGACAGAAGTCATATTATAAGAACTAAATAAATAGGCAGCTTTCAGGGAATTAATAGCTGAACCCTGGCAAGAAACCCACCCATTCAGATTAGGATGGGCACACAGAAGGAAGGATATAGTAGACCTCAAACATGATTATACAAATTATTAACCCAAGTTAATGAGTTAAGCCTTTTTGGCAAAATTAGTGACCAAAATGTCATAGACAAGATTGCAAAGACCCAGCAAGGCTGCTGGAAACCAAGGTTGTAGGCTCATTATGGGCAGAATGTGAATTAGAGCCTGTGACTTGCTCATTATAAACCATGTAGCAATTTTTAGGGGGATTGCACTTTCTGGGAAATCCCAGGACACTCTTAAGGTCACTCCTCTAAAGACTGAAGGAAAGGAAATTTGCTCAGTAGCTATGAGAGCAATTATTTTCTCAGATATTAGGTAAAGCATTTACTCACCATTTATTCAGTCATTTCTTTCAGTCAACAAATATTTATTGATTGTCATGCTCTCATGTAATTTGTAGGTCAGCGTGGGATACAGTCAATAAATAATCTCATTATATAACATATAATGAAAACTAGATGTAAGTTTTGTTTGAAAAAGGAGGTGAGGACAGATTATCAGGTATCAGAAAACTGTTCATGGAAGACATGATACTCAGGTAAAATCTAGAGGATAATAGACAGTAGGAGGGAAACAGCTCAGATAGACACAAAGTGCTTAATCTTATCTTCCTTCTCACTGTGACTTAAGATGCTCCTCAACTTGGCATGCTAATGTGTGAGAAAAGTAAAGGTATATCTTTGAACACATGGTAACGTTTTCATGGTCTGATGAAACCTTGCTTGTGAATAGGGATTTTCAAGTTTTCTTCTCCCAAAGCTCTCTTCTTAAGCTCTTGAAAGTCCTTCCAGGATGCCTACATTGTGCTCTCCACAGAACTGTTCTGGTTACATCAACAGAATTATATTATTTCATAGAAGAAAACTTGCCTTCTTCATTGCCTGATATTTTGTCCCCCTTGGGAGCTTCTCTGGTGGCTCAGATGGTAAAGAATCTGTCTGCAATGCAGGAGACCAGGGTTCAATCCCTGGGTTGGGAAGATCCCCTGGAGAAGGGAATGGCAACCCACTCCAGTATTCAGGCCTGGAGAATCCCATGGACAGAGGAGCCTGGTGGGCTACAGTCCATGGGGTCGCAAAGAGTCGGATAACACTGAGAGAGTAACACACACCCTGCTGGCTCACTTGGAGAATCCAAATTCCATTAACAAGCTGAGCGGTAGGAACCAGCCTTTCCTCCTCTCCAACTGGCCCACTGAAATCTGAAAAGACCATCTAATTGCTGAGCTGTACGCTCTGCACTCAAGACTAGTCCAAGAGGGAAGAGAAACAGAGAGGCTGTGAGCTGCTATGTCAATGAGAGGTGCCAACTTCTGCTGAAAAGGGGAAGCGGAAAATTGAAGGCTTCATCCTGGTGACATAGGGAGAAAAACCCACTTTCAAAGCAACATTGGAGAGGAACCGAAGGCCAGAGCCTGAGGCCTGACAGCAGGGTTCCAGACAATTGGACGAAGATGCTTCAAAGCCAACTGCTGACTGATGAGACTGATAGAAGAAAGGAACATTCACTCTTTTAATCTTTCACACCTTGTTTTTCATTACTCTTAGAAACCAGTGAAAATCATCTTGAAAGCTCACTAGAAATATTTACTCTTATTTCTGCCACCATTCTCTGAAGAGGGGGAAATGACCAGGATAGAAATCTCAAAGCAAAAATGACTAGAAATTGCTGTCCTAACCATCTTAAAATATTTCAAAGCAAATATCATGCCTTTATTTTATTTTCTAGGAGCATATTACTGTCAGTTTAAAAACATGTATTTTTCGAAACAAAGAAATTAGAAATTGTGGGCTGTTTAACCACTCACCTGATATCTCAGTTTTTAAGCCAGTTAAGAAATTATAATTTTATGAAACATTGATTCTTCTCTCCTGTGCTATTTTTAGCATCTTTTTGGGAATGTAGGGAAACCTAAGCTCATATTGAGAAAATGTTTTCAACAAACATAATGGTCATTGCCTATACATCTGAAGAACTTTTGTCAGTTCAGTTCAGTCGCTCACTCATGTCAGACTCTTTGGGACCCCATGGACTGCAGCACACCAGGCTTCCCTGTCCATCATCAACTCCCAGAGCTTACTCAAACTCATGTCCAGTGAGTCAGTGATGCCATCCAACCATCTCATCCTCTGTCGTCCCCTTCTCCTCCTATCCTCAATCTTTCTCAGCATTAGGGTATTTTCAAATGAGTCAGCTCTTTGCATCAGATGGCCAAAGTATTAGCGTTTCAGGTTCAACATCAGTTCTTCCAATGAATATTCAGGACTGAGTTCCTTTAGGATAGACTGGTTGGATTCCTTGCTGTCCAAGGGACTCTCAAGAGTCTTCTCCAATACCACAGTTCAAAACCATCAATTCTTCAGCTCTCTCAGCTTTCTTTATAGTCCAACTCTCACATCCATACGTGACTACTGGAAAAACCATAGCCTTGACTAGACGGACCTTTGTTGGCAAAGTAATATCTCTGAGTTTTAACATGCTGTCTAGGTTGGTCATAACTTTTCCTCCAAGGAGCAGGCATTTTTAATTTCATGGCTGCAGTCACCATCTGCAGTGATTTTGGAGCCCCCAAAAATGAAGTCTCTCAGTGTTTCCATTGTTTCCCCATCTATTTGCCATGAAGCTATGAGACCAGATGCCATGATCTTCATTTTCTGAATGTTGAGCTTTAAGCCAACTTTTTCATTCTCCTCTTTCACTTTCATCAAGGGGCTCTTTAGTTCTCTTTATTTTCTCCCATAAGGGTGGTGTCATCTGCATATCCGAGGTTATTGATATTTCTCCTGGAAACCTTGATTCCAGCTTGTGCTTCATCCAGCCCAGCGTATTTCATGATGTACTCTGCATAGAAGTTAAATAAGCAGGGTGACAATATACAGCCTTGATGTACTCCTTTTCTATTTGGAACCAGTCTGTTTCATGTCCAGTTCTAACTGTTGCTTCCTAACCTGCATACAGGTTTCTCAAGAGGCAGGTTAGGTGATCTGGTATTCCTGGCTCTTTCAGAATTTTCCAGTTTGATATGGTCTATACAGTCAAATGCTTTGGCATAGTCGATAAAGCAGAAACAGATGTTTTTCTGGAAGTCTCTTGCTTTTTCAATGATCCAGTAGATGTTGCCAATTTGATCTCTGATTCTGCCTTTTCTAAATTCAGCTTGAACATCTGGAAGTTCACGGGTCACATACTGTTGAAGCCTGGTTTGGAGAATTTTGAGCATTATTTTACTAGCGTGTGAGATGAGTGCAATTTGCAGTAGTTTGAACATTTTTTGAGTGCAATTTGCGGTCGTTTGAACATTTTTTGGCATTGCCTTTCTTTGAGATTGGAATGAAAACTGACTTTTCCAGTCCTGTGGCCACTGTTGAGTTTTTCAAATTTGATGGCATATTGAGTGCAACACTTTCACAGCATCATCTTTTGGGATTTGAAATAGCTCCACTGGAATTCCATCACCTCCACTAGCTTTGTTTGTGGTGAGGCTTCCTAAGGCCTACTTTACTTCACATTCCAGGATGTCTGGTTCTAGGTGAGTGATCATGCCATTGTGATTATCTGAGTCATGAAGATCTGTTTTGTACAGTTCTGTGTATTCTTGCCACCTCTTCTTAATATCTTCTGCTTCTTTTAGGTCCATACCATTTCTGTCCTTCATTGTGCCCACCTTTGCATGAAACGTTTTGTAAATCAATATAAAAATATGCTAATAAAATGAATGGAAGAAAGAACTTAGCCAATACATCTGTGGGAAAAATGTGTTCTGTTTCATTTTCTTAAAAAATAATTTTAAATTTTATTTATTTATTGGCTGTGCAGGGTCTTGGTTGCTTCATAGGCTCTTCTCTAGTTTCCATACACAGGCTTCCCATTGCTGTGGCTTCTCTTCTTGCAGGGCATAGACTGTTCGTGCTCAAGGGCTCAGTAGTTTCAGTTCCTTGGCTCTAGAGCACAAGCTCAGTAGTTGCGATGCGTGGGTTTAGTTGGTCCATGGTATGTGGGCTCTTCCTGGATCAGGGGTTGAACTCGTATGTCCTGCCCTGGAAGGGGGACTCTTTACCACTGAGCCACCAAAGAAGCCCTTTTCTGTATTTTTATGCTCTGGAATTTGAGCTTTGCTAACCCTGGAGGGACTACCCCCTCAAAGATATAGATAGCAAAGGACTCCCCTGTAAGCCTGCCTTTGGTATAGAAACCAACCAATCAGAGCTCACACCCCAACCATCTCTTGTATCAAACTCTCACTCCCTAAACCAACATTCCCCCTTCCCCAAGTCATCCCAGGTATTGAACAACTGGGAACCAACCTGCAGCCCAGAGATTGCTGCAGTTATTAAAACTATCCAGTTCTGGCCTGTTCAACATGAGATGCCAGGAAAACCAGATAACCACATGCAAAAAAAAAAAAAAGAACTTGGATCCTATCTTACACCACTCACAAAAATTGACTTAATGATACTGAAAAACTTCTAGAAGAAAACACAGGGAAAAAGCACCTTGACATTGGTCTTGACAATGATTTTTTGGAACAACACATAAAGCACTAGCAACAAAAGCAAAATTGAACAAGTGGGACTGCATCGAATTGAAAAGCTTCTGGACAGCAAAAGAAACAATTTTTAAAAATGAAAGGGCAACCAGAGGAATGGTAGAAAATATTTGCAAGCCACATATCTGGTAAGGGGGTGAAAGTGAAAGTGTTAGTGGCTTAGTCGTGCCCCCACTCTTTATGACCCTATGGACTATAGCCCACCAGGCTCCTCTGTCCATGGTACTCTTCAGGCAAGAGTGGGTTGCCATTCCCTTCTCCAGGGGATCTTCACGACCCAAGAATCAAACTTGGGTCTTCTGCATTGCAGGTGGACCCTTTACCATCTGAGCCACCTTGTAAGGGGTTAATGTCCAATATCTATTAGAAACTCATACACTGGGTGCAACTGTGGGCAGATACCATGTCTAACCACCTTCCAACAGGACAGAAACCCCACAGAGGAGTGCCTGGTGACCCCTGGGTGCCTGAGCACAACAATTCTGCCAGATCTAAGGAATCTACTAGTGGAGGTTTGTGATTATGAGTATTTTCCCCTGACAGTCACCCCCAAAATGAGGTCCAAATATTTTAGAAAGCTGTTAACCATTTCATAGCTCCCATCACATTTTTGTACTGAAATGGCATGTCCAAGAACCCTCCATAAATCTACAGACAGAACCTAACAATGTTTCTGTAATATATGACACTCAAAAGGGGAGACTGGACTGTAGTTAAGAATCTGCCTGCCGATGCAGGAGACACTGATTCAGTCCCTGGTCTAGGAAGATTTCTCATGCTGCAGAGCAACTAAGCCCATGCACCACAACTACTGAAACCCTGTGCACCCTACAGCCCATGTTCTGCAACCAGAGAACCCACCACAATAGAAACCCACGCATCACTAGAGAGTAGCCCCTACACAGCAACACAGCCCCTGTACAGCCAAAAACAAAGCCTTTAAAAAACTGGAGGGGGAGACTAAAGGTTAATAATCTGATCTCATTTGGTTAAAATTCTTTGTAAAACAGACTTTAAAATTCTTGTATCTGTTCATCACATTTTTTCTTTTATGAGCAAGCAATCATGATATGACTATGACAACTTAATTTCAGGCTTTTTTCAAGGACTATTCATCAAGGCATAATTCTAAATAGGAAAACAGAACAGACTTGGAAGGAGACATCATTTAGCTTCTTCTCTGAATCATCATTTTAAAGTATTAATCATCTTTATTTTCATCTGTTTCATCTCATCTTATCTGTCTTGTATGCAAGAGGGCCAAACTATACCAGCAGTTATTCAGAATGCAGTGTCTCCATAATGATTAAACCAATTCTAAGTTATTTCCTCAGTTTCTTGAAGATTTTACTAATTTCATCAGACACGGGCATAAGTAAGTGCAGTTACAAAGAAGATAAATCAAAATGTCTGAGCAGGGACTTCCCTGGTCGTCCAGTGGTTAAGACTTTGCCTTCCAATGCAGAGGGTGCATGGATTTGATCCTTGGTTGGGGACCTAAGATCTTGCACAACTTGGGGCCAGAAAGTCAAAACATAAAGCAGGAGCGATGTTGCAGCAAATTCAATAGAGACTTTAGAAATGGGCAACATTAAAAACAAACAAACAAACCCTTAAAAACAAAACACCTGAACATCAGAGAGGCTTGCTATTTTGGCAGCAGGTGACCCATTTCTGCTGCTGCTGCTGCTAAGTCACTTCAGTCGTGTCCGACTCTGTGTGACCCCATAGACGGCAGCCCACCAGGCTCCCTGTCCCTGGGATTCTCCAGGCAAGAACACTGGAGTGGGTTGCCATTTCCTTCTCCAATGCATGAAAGTGCAATGAAAGTGAAGTCGCTCAGTCGTGTCCGACCCTCAGTGACCCCATGGACTGCAGCCCTCCAGGCTCCTCCTCCATCCATGGGATTTTCCAGGCAAGAATACTGGAGTGGGGTGCCATTGCCTTCTCCGATTTCATGTAAACTTCAGAGTTGACTTTGTTTCATGGTAGACATATCGTGCAAAGACAATCATTAGGAGCCATCTTTTCTTGAGCTACTAAAAATGTTAGAAAATTTTAATTTTAGAAAAATTTTAGAGGACTACACGTGTAAATATTGCCAATATTGTCCTGAATATTTCACAAATATCATCAGTCAAACTTTCATTCTCTGGCCTGTGATGGCATAATGGTCTTGACTCTGCCAGTGGGTTCATAGTGACAACCTGAATCTCCATTTTCATGAAGAGAATAATATGGAATCATTCCAGTTTATAGTTTATCGACTCAGACTTGAGGCAAATTAAATAATAAACAGAAATGATTACCTTCTGTCAAAGAACCATAAAGATGCCATATGCTTAAAATGCTAATTACTACATGGTAAATTACTTAATTTAAATCTTTTCCTTGAATGTATTTTTGACCTTTATAAGCAGGTCATGGGCTTCTTTGATGGCTCATCAGTAAAGAATCCGCCTGCCAATGCAGAAGACTCAGGTTCAGTCTCTGGGTTGGGAAGATCCTCTGGAGAAGGAAATGGCAACCCACTCCAGTATTCTTGCATGGAGAATCCCATGGACAGAAGAGCCTGGTGGGGCTACAGTCCATGGCATTGAAAAAGAGTCAGACTCAGAGACTAAACAACAAAGCAAGTAGCATAACAGATGACTTGGTGGCTTGAGGACATTAGGTACATAATATATATCTATGCACACACACAAAAGTAATGGGTTCTTAAAATTTTTAAAGCTTTAAATTCATTTTCTTTTTTAAAAAATAGGAGTATAATTATTTTTTTATTTTAATATAAATATATTTATTTTAACTGGAGGCTAATTACAATATTGTATTGGTTTTGCCATATATTGACATGAATCTGCCACAGGTGTACATGTGTTCCCATCCTGAACCCCCCTCCCTCCCTCCCTCCCCATCCCATCCCTCTGGGTCATCCACCAGCCCTGAGCACCCTGCATCATGCATCAAACCTGGACTAGCAATTCATTTCACATATGATAATATACATATGTCAATGCCATTCTCCCAAATCATCCCACCCTCTCCCTCTCCCACAGAGTCCAAAAGACTGTTCTATACATCTGTGTCTCTTTTGCTGTCCCTCATACAGGGTTATCTTTACCATCTTTCTAAATTCCATATATATGTGTTATTATACTGTAATAGGGGTTTTCTTTCTGGCTTACTTCACTCTGTATAATAGGCTCCACTTTCATCTACCTCATTAGAACTGATTCAAATGTATTCTTAATGGCTGAGTAATACTCTACTCTGTATATGTACCACAGTTTTCTTATCCATTTGTCTGCTGATGGACATCTAGGTTGCTTCCATGTCCTGACTATTATAAACAGTGCTGTGATGAACATTGGGTACACGTGTCTCTTTCAATTCTGGTTTCCTTGGTGTGTATGCCCAGTTGTGGGATAGCTGGGTTGTATGTCAGTTCTATTTCCAGTTTTGTAAGGAATCTCCACACTGTTCTCCATAGTGGCTGTACTAGTTTGCATTCCTACCAACAGTTTAAGAGGGTTTCCTTTTCTCCACACCCTCTCCAGCTTTTATTGTTTGTAGACTTTTGGATCGCAGCCATTCTGACTGGTGTGAAATGGTACCTCACTGTGGTTTTGATTTGCATTTCTCTGATAATGAGTGTTGTTGAGCATCTTTTCATGTGTTTGTTAGCTATCTGTATATCTTCTTTGGAGAAATGTCTGTTTAGTTCTTTGGCCCATTTTTTGGTTGAGTCATTTATTTTTCTGGGATTGAGCTGCAGGATTTGTTTGTATATTTTTGAGATTAATTCTTTGTCAGTTGCTTCGTTTGCTATTGTTTTCTCCCATTCTGAAGGCTGTCTTTTCACTTTGCTTATAGTTACCTTTGCTGTGCAGAAGCTTTTAATTTTAGTTAGGTCCCATTTGTTTATTTTTGCTTTTATTTCCAATATTCTGGGAGGTGGGTCATAGAAGATCCTGCTGTGATTTATGTCAGAGAGTGTTTTACCTATGTTCTCCTCTAGGGTTTTATAGTATCTGGTATTACATTTAGATCTTTAATCCATTTTGAGTTTATTTTTGAGTATGGTGTTAGAAAGTGTTCTAGTTTCATTCTTTTACAAACATCTGAATGCAGAGTTCCAAAGAATAGCAAGAACAGATAAGAAAGCCTTCTTCAGGAATCAATGCAAAGAAACAGAGGAAAACAACAGAATGGGAAAGACTAGAGATCTCTTCAAGAAAATTAGAGACACCAAGGGAATATTTCATGCAAAGATGGGCTCCATAAAGGACAGAAATGGTATGGACCTAACAGAAGCAGAAGATATTAAGAAGAGGTGGCAAGAATACACAGAAGAGCTATACAAAAAAGATCTTCATGACCAAGATAATCACGATGGTGTGATCACTCACCTAGAGCCAGATATCCTGGAATGTGAAGTCAAGTGGGCCTTAGAAAGCATCAGTACAAATAAAGCTAGTGCAAGTGATAGAATTCCAGTTGAGCTATTTCAAATCCTGAAGGATGATGCTGTGAAAGTGCTGCACTCAATATGCCAGCAAGTTTGGAAAACTCAACAGTGGCCACAGGACTGGAAAAGGGCAGTTTTCATTCCAATCCCAAAGAAAGGCAATGCCAAAGAATGTTCCAACTACAGCACAATTGCTCACACGCTTATCTCACACGCTAGTAAAGTAATGCTTAAAATTTCCCAAGCCAGGCTTCAGCAATATGTGAACCATGAACTTCCAGATGTTCAAGCTGGTTTTAGAAAAGGCAGAGGAACCAGAGATCAGATTGCCAACATCTGCTGGATCATGGAAAAAGTAAGAGAGCTCCAGAAAAACATCTATTTCTGCTTTATTGCCTATGCCAAACCCTTTGACTGTGTGGACCACAATGAATTGTGGGAAATTCTGAAAGAGATGAGAATACCAGACCACCTGACCTGCCTTTGAGAAACCTATATGCAGGTCAGGAAGCAGCAGTTAGAACTGGACATGGAACAACAGACTGGTTGCAAATAGGAAAAGGAGTACATCAAGGCTGTATATTGTCACCCTACTTATTTACCTTATATGCAGAGAACATCATGAGAAACACTGGACTGGAAGAAACACAAGCTGGAATCAAGATTGCTGGAAGAAATATCAATAACCTCAGATATGCAGATGACACCAGCCTTATGACAGAAAGTGAAGAGGAACTAAAAAGCCTCTTGTTGAAAGTGAAAGAGGAGAGTGAAAAAGTTGGCTTAAAGCTCAGCATTCAGAAAACGAAGATCATGGCATCCGGTCCCATCACTTCATGGGAAATAGATGGAGAAACAGTGGGGATAGTGTCAGACTATTTTTGGGCTCCAAAGTCACTGCAGATGGTGACTGCAGCCATGAAATTAAAAGATGCTTACTCCTTGGAAGAAAAGTTATGACCAACCTAGATAGCATATTCACAAGAAGAGACATTACTTTGCCAACTAAGGTCCATCTAGTCAAGGTTATGGTTTTTCCAGTGGTCATGTATGGATGTGAGAGTTGGACTGTAAAGAAAGCTGAGCACCGAAGAATTGATGCTTTTGAACTGTGGTGTTGGAGAAGACTCTTGAAAGTCCCTTGGACTGCAAGGAGATCCAACCAGTTCATTCTGAAGGAGATCAGCCCTGGGATTTACTTGGCAGGAATGATGCTGAAGCTGATACTCCAGTTCTTTGGCCACCTCATGCGTAGAGTTGACTCACTGGAAAAGACTCTGATGCTGGGAAGGATTGGGGGCAGGAGGAGAAGGGGACGACAGAGGATGAGATGGCTGAATAGCATCACCTACTCGATGGACATGAGTCTGAGTGAACTCCGGGAGTTGGTGATGGACAGGGAGGCCTGGCGTGCTGCAATTCATGGGGTCACAAAGAGTCGGACACGACTGAGTGGCTGAACTGAACTGAACTGAACAAGTAGTTGACCAGTTTTTCCAACACCACTTGTTAAAGAGATTGTCTTTGCTCCGTTGTATATTCTTGCCTCCATTGTCAAAGATAAGGTGTCCGTAGGTGTGTGGATTTAACTCTGGGCTTTCTATTTTGTTCCATAGATCTATATTTCTGCCTTTGTGCCAGTACCATACTGTCTTGGTGAGTGTGGCTTTGTAGCATAGTCTGAAGTCAGGCAGGTTGGTTCCTCCAGTTCCATTCTTATTTCTCAAAATTGCTTTGGTTGTTCAAGGTTTTTTTTGTATTTCCATACACATTGTGAAATTATTTGTTCTAGCTCTGTGAAAAATACCGCTGGTAGCTTGATAGGGATTGCATTTGAATCTATAGATTGCTTTGAGTAGTATGCTCATTTTCACTATATTGATTCTTCCAATCCATGAACATGGTATATTTCTCCATCTATATGTGTCCTCTTTGATTTCTTTCACCAATGTTTTATAGTTTTCTATATGTAGGTCTTTTGTTTCTTCAGGTTGATATATTCCTAAGTATTTTATTCTTTTCTTTGCAATGGTGAATGGAATTGTTTCTTTAATTTCTCTATTTTCTCATTATTGGTGTATAAGAATGCAAGGGATTTCTGCATGTTGTTGATTTTATATCCTGCAACTTTCCTATATTCATTGATTAGCTCTAGCACTATTCTGGTGGAGTCTTTAGAGTTTTTTATGTAGAGGATCATGTCATCTGCAAACAGTGAGAGTTTTACTTCTTCTTTTCCAATTTGGATTCCTTTTATTTCTTTTTCTGCTCTGATTGCTGTGACCAAAACTTCCAAAACTATGTTGAATAGTAGTGGTGAGAGTGGGCACTCTTATCTTGTTACTGACTTTAGGGGAAATGCTTTCAATTTTTCACCATTGAGGATAATGTTTGCTGTGGGTTTGTCATATATAGCTTTTATTATGTTGAGGTATGTTCCTTCAACTCCTGCTTTCTGGAGGGTTTTTATCATAAATGGATGTTGAATTTTGTCACAGGCTTTCTCTGCATCTATTGAGATAATCATATGGCTTTTATTTTTCCATTTGTTAATGTGGTGTATTACATTGATTGATTTGCAGATATTGAAGAATCTTTGCATCCCTGGGATAAAGTTCACTTGGTCATGATGTATGATCTTTTTAATATGTTGTTGGATTCTGTTTGCTAGAGTTTGTTAAGGATTTTTGCATCTATGTTCATCAGTGATATTGGCCTGTAGTTTTCTTGCTTTGTGGCATCATTGTCAGGTTTTGGTATTGGTTTTTGGTATTGGTGGCCTCATAGAATGAATTCAAAATTTTACCTTCTTCTGCAATTTTCTGGAAGAGTTTGAGTAAGATAAGTGTTAGCTCTTCTCTAAATTTTTGGTAGAATTCAGCTGTGAAGCCATCTGGACCTGGGCTTTTGTTTGCTGGAAGATTTCTGATTACAGTTTCAATTTCCATGCTTGTGATGGGTCTGTTAAGATTTTCTATTTCTTCCTGGATCAGTTTTGGAAAGTTGTACTTTTCTAAGGATTTGTCCATATCTTCCAAGTTATCCATTTTATTGGCATATAATTGCTGATAGTAGTCTCTTATGATCCTTTGTATTACTGTGTTGTCTGTTGTGATCTCTCCATGTTCATTTCTAATTTTATTGATTTGATTTTTTTCCCTTTGTTTCTTGGTGAGTCTGGCTAAAGGTTTGTCAATTTTATTTATCTTCTCAAAGGACCAGTTTTTAGCTTTGTTGATTTTTGATATGGTCTCTTTTGTTTCTTTTGCATTTATTTCTGCCCTAATTTTTAAGATTTCTTTCCTTCAACTTACCCTGGGGTTCTTCATTTCTTCCTTTTCTAGTTGCTTTAGATGTAGAGTTAGGTTATCTAATTGACTTTTTTCTTGTTTCTTGAGGTATGCTTGTATTGCTATGAACCTTCCCCTTAGCACTGCTTTTACAGCGTCCCAGTGGGACGTTGTGTTGTGGATTGTTGTGTTTTCACTTTCATTCATTTCTATGCATATTTTGATTTCTTTTTTGATTTCTTCTGTGATTTGTTGGTTATAGAGCAGCGTGTTGCTCAGCCTCCATATGGTGGATTTTTAAATAGTTTTTCTCCTGTGATTGAGATCTAATCTTACTGCACTGTGGTCAGAAAAGATGCTTGGAATTACTGAAAATTTTTTAAATTTACCTAGGATAGATAAAGGAATGACAGAGGATGAGATGGAGGGATGGCATCATCGACTCGATGGACGTGAGTTTGAGTGAACTCCAGGAATTGGTGATGGACAGGGAGGCCTGGCATGCTGCAATTCATGGGGTCGCAAAGAGTTGGAAATGACTGAACTGAACTGAAGGCTAGACTTATAGCCCAAGATGTGATCTATCCTGGAGAAGATTCCATGTGCGTTTGAGAAAAATGTGAAATTCCTTGTTGTGGGGGAAATGTCCTATAGATATCAATTAGGTCTAACTGGTCTATTATATCATTTAACATTTGTGTTTCCTTGTTAATTTTCTGTTTAGTTTATCTATCCATAGGTGTGAGTGGGGTATTAAAGTCTTCCACTATTATTGTGTTATTGTTAATTTCCCCTTTCATACTTGTTAGCATTTGTCTTACATATTGCAGTGCTCCTATGTTGGGTGTATATATTTATAATTGTTATATCTTCTTCTTGGATTGATCCTTTGGTCATTATGTAGTGTCCTTCTTTGTCTCTTTTCACAGCCTTTATTTTAAAGTCTATTTTATCTGATATGAGTATTGCTACTCCTCTTTCTTTTGGTCTCTATTTGCATGGAATATCTTTTTCCAGCCCTCCACTTTCAGCCTGTATGTGTCCCTTGTTTCAAGGTGGGTCTCTTGTAGACAACATATATAGGGGTCTTGTTTTTGTATTAATGCCACCTCTTCTTAATATCTTCTGCTTCTGTTAAGTCCATACCATTTCTGTCCTTTATTGAGCCCATCTTTGCATGAAATATTCCCTTGGTATCTCTAATTTTCTTGAAGAGATCTCTAGTCTTTCCCATTCTGTTGTTTTCCTCTATTTCTTTGCATTGATCACTGAAGAAGGCTTTCTTATCTCTTCTTGCTATTCTTTAGAACTTTGCATTCAGATGCCTATATCTTTCCTTTTCTCCTTTGCTTTTCACCTCTCTTCTCTTCACAGCTATTTGTAAGGCCTCCCCAGAGAGCCATTGTGCTTGTTTGCATTTCTTTTCCATGGGGGTGGTCTTGATCCCTGTCTCCTGTACAATATCACGAACCTCTGTCCATAGTTCATCAGGCACTCTATCAGATCTAGGCCCTTTAATCTATTTCTCACTTCCACTGTATAATCATAAGGGATTTGACTTAGGTCATATCTGAATGGTCTAGCAGTTTTCCCTACTTTCTTCAATTTGAGTCTGAATTTGGTAATAAAGAGTTCATGATCTGAGCCACCGTCAGCTCCTGGTCTTGTTTTTGTTGACTGTATAGAGCTTCTCCATCTTTGGCTGCATAGAATATAATCAATCTGATTTCAGTGTTGACCACCTGGTGATGTTCATGTGTTTTTGTATCCATTCAGCCAGTCTTTATCTTTTGGTTGGGGCATTCAACCCATTTACATTTAAGGTAATTATTGATAAGTATGATCACATTGGAAGGACTGATGCTGAGGCTAAAACTTCAATACTCTGGCCAACTCATTGAAGAGGTGACTCAGGAAAAGACCCTGTTGGTGGGAGGGATTGGGGGCAGGGGGAGAAGAAGATGACAGAGGACGAGATGGCTGGATGGCATAACTGACTCAATGTACATGAGTTTGGGTCAATTCCGGGAGTTGGTGATAGACAGGGGGCCTGGTGTGCTGTGATTCATGGGGTCACAAAGAGTCAGACATGACTGAGTGACTGCACTGAACTGATGAGCCCGTTGTCATTTACTTTATTGTTTTGGGTTCAAGTTTATACACCCTTTCTGTGTTTCCTGTCTAGAGAAGATCCTTTAACATTTGTCGGAGAGCTGGTTTGGTGGTGCAGAATTCTCTCAGCTTTTGCTTGTCTGTAAAGCTTTTGATTTCTTCTTCATGTTTGAATGAGATCCTTGCTGGGTACAGTAATCTGGGCTGTAGGTTATTTTCTTTCATCACTTTAAGTATGTCTTGCCATTCCCTCCTGGTCTGAAGAGTTTCTATTGAAAGATCAGCTGTTATCCTTATGGGAATCCCCTTCTGTGTTATTTGTTGTTTTTCCCTTGCTGCTTTTAATATTTGTTCTTTGTGTTTGATCTTTGTTAATTTGATTAATATGTGTCTTGGGGTGTTTCACCTTGGGTTTATCCTGTTTGGAACTCTCTGGGTTTCTTGGATTTGGATGATTATTTCCTTCCCCATTTTAGGGAAGTTTTCAACTATTATTGCCTCAAGTATTTTCTCACGGTCTTTCTTTTTGTCTTCTTCTTCTGGGACTCCTATGATTCGAATGTTGAGGCATTTAGCATTGTCCCAGAGGTTTTGAGGTTGTCCTCATTTCTTTTAATTCATTTTTCTTTTTTCCTCTGTTTCATTTACTTCTACCATTCTGTCTTCTACCTCACTTATCCTATCTTCTGCCTCTGTTATTCTACTGTTGGTTCCCTCCAGAGTGTTTTTGATCTCATTTATTGCATTATTCATTATATATTGACTCTTTTTATTTTTCTAGGTCCTTGTTAAACCTTTCTTGCATCTTCTCAATTCTTGTCTACAGGCTGTAACTCCATTTTGCAGTTACAAATTTATCTGTAACTCCATTTTGTTTTCAAGATTTTGGATCATTTTCACTATCATTATTTGGAATTCGTTATCAGATAGATTCCCTATTTCTTCCTCTTTTGTTTGGTTTGGTGGGCATTTATCCTGTTCCTTTACCTTCTGGGTATTTCTCTGCTTTTTCATCTTGTTTATATTGCTGTGTTTCGGGTAGCCTTTCCATATTCTGGCAGTTTGTGGTTCCTCTTTGTTGTAGAGGTTCCTCACTGTGGGTGGGGTTGGACCAGTGGCTTGTCAAGGTTTCCTGGTTAGGGAAGCTTGTGTCTGTGTTCTGGTGGGTGGAGTTGGATTTCTTCTCTCTGGAGTGCAATGAAGTGTCCAGTAATGAGTTTTGAGATGTCAGTGGGTTTGATGTGACTTTGGGCAGCCTGTATATTGAAGCTCATGGCTATGTTTCTGTGTTGCTGGAGAATTTTCATGGTATGTCTTGCTCTGGAACTTGCTGGCCCTTGGGTGGTGCTTGGTTTCAGTGTAGTTACAGAGGCTAGAGCTCCTACTGATTAATGTTCCTTGGAGTCAGGAGTTCTCTGGTGTTCTTAGGATTTGGACTTAAGTCTCCTGACTCTGGTTTTCAGTCTTATTCTTACAGTAGCCTCAAGACTTCCCCATCTATACAGCACTGATGATAAAACATCTAGATTAAAAATGAAAAATTTCTCCACAGTGAGGGACACCTGGAGAGGTACACAGAGTTACATGGAGAAGAGAAGAGGAGGGAGGGAGATAGAGGTGGCCAGGAGGAGAAGAGGTGGAATCAAAGAGGAAAGAGCAAGCTAGCCAGTAATCACTTCCCTATGTGTTCTCCACAGTCTGGATCCCTCAGAGATGTTCACAGTGTTACACAGAGAAGAGAAGAGGGAGGAAGGAGACAGAGGTGGCCAGGAGGATAAAAGGGGGAATCAAAGAAGAGAGACAGATCTAGCCAGTAATCAGTTCCCTAAGTGTTCTCCACAGTCCAGAACACACAAAGAGATTAACAGAGTTGGGTAGAGAAGAGAAGGGGGAGGAAGGAGATAGAGGTGACCTGGTAGAGACAAAGGAGAGTCCAAAGGGGGAGAGAGCAGTCAAGCCAGTAATCTTGCTCCCAAGTAAAAATGGGCACTGAAGATTGGGTTCTTAAAGGTACAAAATTGATAACAAATATCAAAAAGGAAAGATTAAAAATCTAGAGCAGAGGTTGGATTCTCTAAAATACAATATTAAAGAAAAAACAAAGTCACAAAAATTATTAAATATATGTATATATGAAGTTTGCTTTGAAAAATACAGTCTTTTTTTTTGCAAAGTAATAGTATGTTATAAAAATGAAAATAAAGGAGTAATAGAGGACTTAAATTTTTTTTTAATTTAAAGAATGATAATAGTAAATATATATCTAAGACTTTCTCTGGTGTTATTGTGGAGAGAGTGGAGTCAGTTCATTTTCTGATAGTTCCCTGATCCGGCTTATACTTCTCAAGATCTATAGGCCCCTTCCTATGTAGTCAGTGCTAACTACAGGGTTTTAATCTATTACACCTGTCACTTCCAACGCAGTTCCCTCTATTTGTTTTGGCTTCTTCTGTTTGCTGGTCTCTTCAGTGTCTAACTTCTGCCCTGACACAAGGGGCCGGTGGTGAATACTTTTAGGCTCACTTGTTCAGTTGTGCTGTGGGGAGGGAGGAACACTGCAAACAAATATCACTGGCGTGTGCTCGCAGTGTCTGGGCCACACTGGGTTTGCCCCTACTCATGGCGTGTATGCTTTCCCAGTCTACACTGCTTAGGCTCTAGGTTGCTCTGCCGGGAACTGTCTGAGGCGGGCCCTGAGTTGTATGCACTTCCCAGGTCTAAGCCTCTCAGGTTCGGGTTCTTGGGTACTCCACAGAAGTGCAGACTTGGTTGGGCCTGCGTTTTGTGCCCTTCCCAGGTCCGAGCAGCTCAGGTGACCAGGTGCTTGGCGAGCATGGACACCTTCAATTGGAGGCTGAGACTTTTATCTCCTCCCTGGTCCCTGCCGCTCGGCTTTCTGGGTGTACAACCGATGCACCTTCTCAGGAGTGCCGTGTGTCTCCTCTAGGGAGCTGATCTCTGGCTGCAACCCGCCTGGTGGATGTTGACCATCCAGAATCCCAAGAAGTCTTGGTTAGCAATGAAGCCTGCTTGCAGTTTGGTAGAGGATGCCTCTCTGGGGCCGTGGTTGCCACCTTCTGACTCGCTGCCCTCACCTGCCTGTCTCCGGTGGGGGATGGGCCAGTCCGCAGCTGTCTAGCTCTGCTCAGTCCTTTGTTCTGTGAGTGGGCCTGGCGGTGTCTTAGGTTAGGACTTTTCAGTCTGGGTTGCTGTCTCAAGTTAGTTCCCTCAGATTGCCCTCAGGGCATTCAGGCCTGGTCCTTACCCTAAGCAATACAGCCCGTACCTGTCTGTCCAGCCCCCCACTTGCTAGTGGTGGATGTGAACATCTGCACTGCTTCTCCGCTGGGAGTTGCTGTTGGGCATGTAATCTGTGGGTTTTAATTATTTATTTATTTTTCCTCCCAGTTATGTTGCCCTCTGAGGCTCCAAGGCTCGCCACAGACTCACCAGTGAGAGTGTTTCCTGGTGTTTGGAAACTTCTCTCTTTTAAGACTCCCTTCCCGGGACGGAGCTCCGTCCCTACCTCTTTGTCTCTTTTTTTATCTTTTATATTTTTCCCTACCTCCTTTTGAAGAAAATAGGCTGCCTTTCTGGGTGCCTGATGTCCTCTGTCAGCATTCAGAAGTTGTTTTGTGGAACTTACTCAACGTTCAAATGTTCTTTCAATGAATTTGTGGGGAGAAAGTGGTCTCCCTGTCCTATTCCTCTGCCATCTTAGGACCACCTCAGAGTATAATTATTAATCCAGAAGACGAAAAGAAGGAAATCCTGTCATTTGAAACAATGTGGCTGGACCCTGAGGATGTTATAGTAAGTGAAAGAAGTCAGACAGAGAAATTCACCATGATTTCACTTATGTGTGAAGTAAAAAACAAACAAAGAGCTGGAATCAAGCTTGCCAGGAGAAATATCAATAACCTCAGATATGCAGATGACACCACTCTCATGGCAGGAAGTGAAGAGGAGCTAAAAAGCCTCTTGATGAAAGTGAAAGAGGAAAGAGAAAAAGTTGACTTAAAGCTCAACATTCAGAAAACGAAGATCATGGCATCCAGTCCCATCACTTCATGGGAAATAGATGGGGAAACAGTGGAAACAGTGTCAGACTTTATTTGTTTGGGCTCCAAAATCACTGCAGATGGTGATTGCAGCTATGAAATTAAAGACGCTTACTCCTTGGAAGGTAAGTTATGACCAACCTAGATAGCATATTCAAAAGCAGAGACATTACTTTGCCGACTAAGGTCCATCTAGTCAAGGCTATGGTTTTTCCAGTGGTCATGTATGGATGTGAGAGTTGGACTGTGAAGAAAGCTGAGTGCCGAAGAATTGATGTTTTTGAACTGTGGTGTTGGAGAAGACTCTTGAGAGTCCCTTGGACTGCAAGGAGATCCAACCAGTCCATTCTGAAGGAGATCAACCCTGGGATTTCTTTGGAAGGAATGATGCTAAAGCTGAAACTCCAGTACTTTGGCCACCTCATGAGAAGAGTTGACTCATTGGAAAAGACCCTGATGCTGGGAGGGATTGGGGGCCGGAGGAGAAGGGGACGACAGAGGATAATATGGCTGGATGGCATCACGAACTCGTTGGACGTGAGTCTGAGTATACTCCAGGAGATGGTGATGAACAGGGAGGCCTGGCGTGCTGTGATTCATGGGGTCACAAAGAGTCAGACATGACTGAGCGACTGAACTGAACTGAACTGGAAAAAAAAATTGACGGAATTCCCTGACAGTCCACTTTTTAGGATTCTGAGCTTCCACTGCCAGGGGCATAGGTTCAATTCCTGGTCATGGGACAAAGATCACACACGCTGTACAATGCAGCCAAAACCAAAGATTTTAAGCAAAACAAAACATAGAACTCAGAAACACAAAGTAAACAGTGATAGCCAGGACCTACGGGTGAGGGAAATGGGAGTGTAGGTCAACGGGCACCACTTTCAGTTATAAGGTGACTAAGTTCCAGGATCTGGTGCAGGACGTGCTGTTAACTGCAGTTAACAGGACTGCATTGTACATTGAAGTTGCTCTGAGAATGGAGCTTTGATGTTCTCACAACAACAGCAACAACTGAACAGCAATTCGGTGAGCTCCATACATGCCGTTCATCGTGAATGTCTCTCTTGGCCTCTCTCATCAGGACAAATAGACATGTGATTCCTGCAAATGTGACTTAACTATGTGATTTTTCATGAATCCTAATTGTCCTTGGCACTCTGGAGCCAAAATGTGTCCCAAAGAACACCCTGTCTCCTTTTTGGCAAGCAAGAGATTTAGGGTTTTCACATCGGTGTATATACTTTTCCTTCTGGGTGTAAACTTTGTCAGTTTTGTTCCAAGACTTCTCTGATACAGTTATGCTATTGTTGCATTTTTCCATACTTCTAAACTATTACCACATCTTTCCAATAACTTTTCAGGGTTTCATGTATTTTCCAGTTTTTTTTTTTTAAGGCATCTTGTTTATTTTTCAGGTTGTTTTCAAGAGCAATTCTTGAGCATGCCTTAAGCATCTTTGGAATATATCATTAATTGGTAGTATCAGATTTTTAAACATATGCATTAAAAATGAGGATATATTTCATTCTATAAAGGACAGAAATATATAATTGTTATAAGTCCAACAGAGGATAGATAAAGTGTCGTTTTGAAACAGGATCTTGCGGATTTTGTCACTAGTCTCTCTTCTCAGCAAAAGATACATCTTTTTGAAGGCATTCACTTTTCACAAAGACTTCATTAAGAAAACTGAATACTGGATGGAAAGATAAGCCCTAAATATTTGGTTGTGATGTTCTGTGCCCTAATAATATTAGAATTCTAAGGACACAAATGAATTTAACCCAAATTCCCAGAGATGCCACTAAGGCAATTTTCCATTATTATACTATGAAAAGAGCTAATGGCTCCCAGGAAAAAAAAGAGGGGTGATTTTGAAATCTGAATCTTCATACTGCTCTCTTAAAACCTTATCATCAGAAAAAATGCATTCAGGGACTTTAAATAAAACTAAATAATGAATCTAATCTTCGTGTTGCTGTTTGATGGGGGTGGTGATGAGAAGGAATGGAGGCAGGAGTAAGCTCTCTGATTGAAGTTGCACTGATTGTTAGTAGGACAGACTCTCCATCAAAATGTACGTTATACACCATTTGAAAGGTCATAAAAATGACTTATTATCTTTTTCTCTAAAAGATATGTATTACCTTAAACTGATATGGAAATAATCATCAGTTTTATTTGCCATAAATATTTTGGTCTTAAACTTAGTGTATTTGTATAATTCAATAAACAGTTTTATAATGAATTCAAATTATTTTCAAGCAAAAGGTTGTATCACTGCATAAAAATAGTTTGGTTAGCAAATTATGCAGATGGAATTCAGATGAATATAGCATGATCCCATCAGTTGAGTTGCTAACTGAATGTGATCATACTTGAAAAATAAATAGCTAGAGGGACTTCCCTGTGTTTCAGAGGATAAGTCTCCAAGTTCACAATGCAGGGGTCCACAACTGAGACCCAGTGCAGCCAAATAAAAATGTATTTTTAAAAAGCATTTTTCATAAGAATGAATAAAAATAAAAATAAATGGCTATAAAATGGACACATTCACAGCCAGAATGTGTCTAGAAAGAGCAAACAAGTGGAGACCTTGCCCTGACACAGCCCAGATGCAGCCTTCTTACAGGTAAGGGCTGTTGGGCCATTAATATAATACATTGTTTGCCGAAGTCAACAGAAACTTGTTTTTCTTTTAATAAATGGTTCCATCGTTTGATTTTTGGTTTGTCTGAATACATTTAAGCAATATCAAGGAGAGATAAGAAAGCCTTCCTCAGCGATCAATGCAAAGAAATAGAGGAAAACAACAGAATGGGAAAGACTAGAGATCTCTTCAAGAAAACTAGAGATACCAAGGGAACACTTCATGCAAAGATGGGCTCGATAAAGGACAAAAATGGTACAGACCTAACAGAAGCAGAAGATATTAAGAAGAGGTGGCAAGAATACACAGAAGAGCTATACATAAAAGATCTTCATGACCCAGATAATCATGATGGTGTGATCACTCACCTAGAGCCAGACATCCTGGAATGTGAAGTCAAGTGGGCCTTAGAAAGCAACGCTATGAACAAAGCTAGTGAAGGTGATGGAATTCCAGTTGAGCTATTACAAATCCTGAAGGATGATGCTGTGAAAGTGCTGCACTCAATATGCCAGCAAATTTGGAAAACTCAGCAGTGGCCACAGGACTGGAAAAGGTCAGTTTTCATTCCAATTCCAAAGAAAGGCAATGCCAAAGAATGCTCCAACTACAGCACAATTGCTCTCATCTCACATGCTAGTAAAGTAATGCTCAAAATTTCCCAAGCCAGGTTTCAGCAATATGTGAACCGTGAACTTCCAGATGATCAAGCTGGTTTTAGAAAAGGCAGAGGAACCAGAAATTAAATTGCCAACATCCGCTGGATCATGGAAAAAGCAAGAGAGTTCCAGAAAAACATCTTTTTCTGCTTTATTGATTATGCCAAAGCTTTTGACTGTGTGTACCACAATAAACTGTGGAAAATTCTGAAAGAGATAGGAATACCTAACCACCTGACCTGCCTTTTGAGAAACCTGTATGCAGATAAGAAAGTAACAGTTAGAACTGGACATGGAGCAACAGACTGGTTCCAAATAGGAAAAGGAGTACATCAAGGCTGCATATTGTTAACCTGCTTATTTAACTTCTATGCAGAGTACATCATGAGAAATGCTGGGCTGGATGAAGCACAAGCTGGAATCAAGATTGCCAGGAGAAATATCAATAATCTCGGATATGTAGATGATACCACCCTTATGGCAGAAAGTGAAGAGGAACTAAAAAGCCTCTTGACGAAAGTGAAAGAGGAAAGAGAAAAAGTTGGCTTAAATCTCAACATTCAGAAAATGAAGATCATGGCTTCTGGTCCCATCACTTCATGGGAAATAGATGGGGAAACAGTGGAAATGGTGTCAGACTTCATTTTGGGGGTCTCTTAAATCACTGCAAATGGTGATTACAGCCATGAAATTAAAAGACACATACTCCTTGGAAGGGAAGTTATGACCAACCTAGATAGCATATTCAAAAGCAGAGATATTACCTTGCCAACAAAGGTCCGTTTAGTCAAGGCTATGGTTTTTCCAGTGGTCATGTATGGATGTGAGAGCTGGACTGTGAAGAAAGCTGAGTGCTGAAGAATTGATGCTGTTGAACTGTGGTGTTGGCGAAAACTGTTGAGAGTCCCTTGGACTGCAAGGAGATCCAACCAGTCCATCCTAAAGGAGATCAGTCCGGGGTGTTCATTGGAATTACTGTTGCTGAAGCTTAAAGTCCAATACTCTGGCCACCTCATGCAAAGAGTTGACTCTTTGGAAAAGACCCTGATGTTAGGAGGGATTGGGGGCAGGAGGAGAAGGGGGCGACAGAGGATGAGATGGCTGGAAGACATCACCAACTCAATGAACGTGAGTCTGAGTGAACTCTGGGAATTGATGATGGACAGGGAGGCCTTGCATGCTGCGATTCAAGGGGTCACAAAGAGTTGGACATGACTGACCGACTGAACTGACTGAAGCAATAGCAAATAAAAAATTGACTAAGATTTGTTGGTCCAAAATGCTATGGAGCTTCCCAGGTGGCTCAGTGGTAAAGAATCCACCTGCCAATGCAGGATACCCAGGTTTGACCCCTGGGTCAGTAAGATCCCCTTGAGAAGGAAATGGCAACCCACTCCAGTATTCTTGCTTAGAAAATTCCATAAACGGAAGAGCCTAACAGGCTTCAGTCCATGGAGTCACAAAGAGTTACACATGACTGAGCAACTAAACAAGAACCAATAGCCATTCATCGAAGGATTCATATCCAGACTGTACATTAAAAATCTACCATAAATAACTAAACAGACAGCCTAATTAAAAAAAAAACTATGTAGTAACTTCATGTCTCAACCATCTCAAGGTGGTCAGCAAGTCCATTCTTTTTGGGGGAAAAAGAGTGATATGTCTGTTTCCATACATCTCTCTATGTCAACTTCTGTGTGTTTAGAGTCTTGGTGAGCTGACTGACTACATTTATAAGATAATGTAGGTAAACTCTAGCATTCAGATCCTTGAAAGTGAAAGTGAAGTCCCTCAGTCGTGTCCGACTCTTTGCGACCCCACGGACTGTAGCCTACCAGGCTCCTCTGTCCATGGGATTTTCCAGGCAATAGTCCTGGAGTGGATTGCCATTTCCTTCTCCAATTCAGATCCTTACTCCTTATTTAAATTTGTGTTGTAGAGTTGTATTATACCAGTTACACCTTACTGATGCACTTTGTTCTCCACATGTATTCTAGACTTTGTACATTTTTCAATCTGCTTTTAGATCAAAAATACAGGACTTAAGGTTGATGCTGAGGAAATACATTCAATCATTCATTCATTTAATAAGTGTTTACTGAGAGCCTGTATTGTCTCTGTATTGATACATCAGGGAGCCAAAATGGAAAAAGCCCTATTTTGGTCACTCTGCTGTGAGGCATTTACTTCAGTTTTGTTGTTGTTGCTGTTGCTTAGCAGAATGAAGATAAAGAGGAAATTTTTATGATGTATTTGGGAATCACACTTGTTTTCCTGATTTTTACTAAGTTCTCCAGATACTCTGGCTTACAAAGTCACTTTTTCTCAGAATGGAACACTCTCTATCAGTTCAGTTTAGTTCAGTCATTCAGTTGTGTCTGACTCTTTGTGACCCCATGGACTGCAGCACGCCAGGCCTCCCTGTCCATCATCAACTCCCAGAAGTTATTCAAACTCATGTCCATTGAGTTGGTGATGCCATCCAACCATCTCATCCTCTGTCATCCCCTTCTCCTCCTGCCTTCAATCTTTCTCAGCATCGGGATCTTTTCAGATAAGTCAGCTCTTCAAATCAGGTGGCCAAAGTATTGGAGTTTCAGCTTCAACATCAATCCTTCCAATGATCACCAAGGACTGATCTCTTTTAAGATGGACTGGTTGGATCTCCTTGTAGTCCAAGGGACTCTCAAGAGTCTTCTCCAGCACCACAGTTCAAAAGCCTCAATTCTTTGGCTCTCAGCTTTCTTTATAGTCCAACTCTTACATTCATACCTGACTACTGGAAAAACCATAAGCTTTGACTAGATGGACCTTTGCTGGCAAAGTAATGTCTTTGCTTTTTAATATTCTGTCTAGGTTGGTCATAGCTTGTCTCCCAAGGAGTAAACATCTTTTAATCTCATGGCTGCAATCACCATCTGCAGTGATTTTGGAGCCCCCCTCCCCCCTAGCCAAAAAAAAATCTGTCACTGTTTCCCCATCTATCTGCCATGAAGTGTTGGGACTGGATACCATGATCTTCATTTTCTGAATGTTGAGCTTTAAGCCAACTTTTTCATTCTCCCCTTTCACTTTCATCAAGAGGTTCGTTAGTTCTTCTTCACTTTCTGCCATAAAGGTAGTGTCCTCTGCATATCTGAGGACATACCTTCATTCTGCTAATATTTTTTGATATTGATATTTCTCCTGGCAATCTTGATTCCAGCTGTGCTTCATTCAGCCCAGTGTTTCTCATGATGTATTCTGCATATAGGTTAAATAAGCTGGGTGACAATATACATCCTTGACATACTCTTTTTCCTATTTGGAACCAGTCTGTTGTTCCATGTCCAGTTCTAACTGTTGCTTCCTAACCTACATATAGGTTTCTCAAGAGGCAGGTCAGGTGGTCTGGTATTCCCATCTCTTTCAGAATTTTCCACAGTTTGTGGTGATCCACACAGTCAAAGGCTTTGGCATAGTCAATAAAGCAGAAATAGATGTTTTCTGGAGCTCTCTTGCTTTTCAATAATCCAACTGATGTTCACAATTTGATCTCTGGTGCCTCTGGCTTTTCTAAAACCAGCTTGAACATCTGTAAGTTCACAGTTCACATATTGTTGAAGACTGGCTTGGAGAATTTTGAGCATTACTTTTCTAGTGTGTGAGATGACACCCTCTATGATAAAATGTTAATCATAAATCTGACTTATCTTCTCAGGAAATACCCAGGTAGGAGTCCAACATGACACCTAAGACTTTCCCTGTAACATCCAGGTGTCATGATCCTGTATACAGAAACTGTAAAGACTCTGCAAAAAACCTGTTATAACTAGTAAATGAATTCAGCTTCAGTAAAGTTGCAGGATAAAAATCAACATACAAAACCAGTTGTGTTTCTATACATTTTTATCTGAAAAATAAATTTTAAAAATTCCAATTATAATAGTATCAAAAGAATAAGTAGGAATAAATTTAACCACAGAGATGAATAATATGTACATTTTAAAAAATTTTAACATAAGTCATTCAAGTGATTACATAGGTTTCTGTGAGTTTTATAGAAATGTAACTATTTTCTAGAACAAAATGTCTTTCACATCCCAAGCTGACTTTTAAAAGAACTTTGGCAAAGATTAGTTCTTTTATAGTTAGGAGTTCCTGAATCATATTAGTAGGCAGAATTTTTCTAATATAGAGAAAATTAATTGTACAAAAATAATTTTGTTCACAGTCAAGCTTTCTAACTATCAAATCTCCTAGCTAAGCTTCCCTCCTAAAATGCTTATTATCCCAGCTAAGGAACTTATTTATAAGAGCTCAAATTTTCATCAGATTGATGAAATATCATCTTTTCAGAGAATGTTTTTCAGTTATTCATCTGGTAATAGTTTGAATTTTTTTAACTACGAGATTTCAAAATAAAAGAAGAAAGAAAATATTTAAATCTTTTTGCCATGTTATTTTGACAAAGTAGCATATTTACTTAATAGAAGGTTTTCACTAACAATTACAGTTTCCATTCAGGCCACTTCTTTTGTTCGAACAGTAAATAGTTTGGATTTGCTGTTGTTTACATCTCATTTCCTAGCTTCCTTACAAAGAAAATTGTGATTGGAACTGAGGACTCTCAAAATTGTCCTTGAAACTCTCTGCCTCTTTCTAAGGAAGAAATTCTCTTTAAAATGGATAAGTTGACTAGAAGCCTAATATGAATGCAGAGATGTGAAAGACCATCTCAGAGTCATACAGCTGATTAGTATCATTTCAATTTGAATATAGATCTGCTCCAAGTTCATGTTCTGGTTATAGCAAACACTGGCTTCCTTAGTTGTCATCATTTTAGAATATTTTTCTGCTTTTACAAGTGGTTGACCAGTTTTCCCAGCACCACCTGTTAAAGAGACTGTCTTTACTCCATTGTATATTCTTGCCTCCTTTGTCGAAGATAAGGTGTCCATAGGTGTGTGGGTTTATCTCAGGGCTTTCTATTTTGTTCCATTGATCTATATTTCTGTCTTTGTGCCAGTACCATACTGTCTTAATGACTGTGGCTTTGTAGTAGAGCCTGAAGTCAGGCAAGTTGATTCCTCCAGTTCTATTCTTCTTTCTCAAGATTGCTTTTTGCTATTCGAGGTTTTTTGTATTTCCATACAAATCTTGAGATTATTTGAT
Organism: Nanger dama; assembly: GCA_917880005.1. NCBI lineage: Eukaryota > Metazoa > Chordata > Mammalia > Artiodactyla > Bovidae > Nanger > Nanger dama. The sequence continues at coordinate 6,656,537 of CAKJTW010000075.1, forward strand.
CTAGTTCTGTGAAAAATACTGCTGGTAGCTTGATGGGAATTGCATTGAATCTGTAGAGTGCTTTAGGTAGTATACTCATTTTCACTATATTGACTCTTCCGACCCATGAGCATGGTATATTTCTCCATCTATTAGTGTCCTCTTTGATTTCTTTCATCAGTGTTTTATAGTTTTCGATATATTGGTCTTTAGTTTCTTTAGGTAGGAATATTCCTAAGTATTTTATTCTTTTCGTTGCAATGGTGAATGAAATTGTTTCCTTAACTTCTTTTTCTACTTTCTCATTATTAGTGTATAGGAATGCAAGGGATTTCTGAGTGTTGATTTTATATCCTGCAACTTTACTATATTCATTGATTAGCTCTAGTAGTTTTCTGGTCGAGTCTTTAGGATTTTCTATGTAGAGGATCATGTCATCTGCAGACAGTGAGACTAGACTTCTTTCTAACACCATACATAAAAATAAACTCAAAATGGATTAAAGATCTAAATGTAAGACCAGAAACTATAAAACTCCTAGAGGAAAACATAGGCAAAACACTCTCCGACATAAATCACAGCAGGATCTTCTATGATCCAAATCCCAGTATACTGGAAATAAAAGCAAAGATAAACAAGTGGGATCTAATTAAAATTAAAAGCTTCTGCACAACAAAGGAAACTATAAGCAAGGTGAAAAGACAGCCTTCTGAATGGGATAAAACAATAGCAAATGAAACAACTGACAAACAACTAATCTCAAAGATATATAAGCAACTTATGCAGCTCAATTCCAGAAAAATAAACGATCCAATAAAAAAATGGGCCAAAGAACTAAATAGACATTTCTCCAAAGAAGACATACGGATGGCTAACAAACACATGAAAAGATGTTCAACATCACTCATTATCAGAGAAATGCAAATCAAGACCACAATGAGGTACCATTTCACACCAGTCAGAATGGCTGTGATCCAAAAGTCTACAAGCAATAAATGCTGGAGAGGGTGTGGAGAAAAGGGAACCCTCTTACACTGCTGGTGGGAATGCAAACTTGTACAGCCACTATGGAAAACAGTGTGGAGATTCCTTAAAAAATTGCAAATAGAACTGCCTTATGACCCAGCAATCCCACTGCTGGGCATACACCGAGAAAACCAGAATTGAAAGAGACACATGTACCCCAATGTTCATTGCAGCACTGTTTATAATAGCCAGGACATGGAAGCAACCTAGATGTCCATCAGCAGATGAATGGATAAGAAAGCTGTGGTACATATACACAATGGAGTACTACTCAGCCCTTAAAAAGAATAAATTTGACTCAGTTCTAATGAGATGGATGAAATTGGAACCGATTATACAGAGTGAAGTAAGCCAGAAAGAAAAACACCAATACAGTATACTGACACATATATATGGAATTTAGAAGATAGTAATGATGACCCTCTATGTGAGACAACAAAAGAGACACAGAGGTATAGAATGGACTTTTGGACTCTGAGGGAGAGGGAAAGGGTGGGATGGTTTGGGAGAATGGCATTGAAACATGTATACTTTCTTGTAAGAAATGAAGCGCCAATCTATGTTCAATGTAGGATGCAGGATGCATGGGGCTGATGCACAGGATGATTCAGGTAGAGGATGTGGGGTGGGAGGTGGGTGGGGGCTTCGGCATTGGGAGACTGTGTTCACCTATGGCTGATTCATGTCAATGTATGGCAAAACAAAGACAGTATTGTAATTTTTAAAAATAAATAAAAAATAATCAAATTTTTAAAAAATTACTAGCAATCAAAAAAAAATAGAATATTTTTCTGCAATCAGACTTCTGAAACATACTGTCCTAGTGCTTTCCCACTCCTAGGGTACTTGGTGATGTAGTAGTCCTTCTATGCCCACATTGTTGGGAACCCATGTTAGTGAACTCTAAGGCTGAGTTTTGCTTTTAATATTAATGTTAAAGTCAATTGATGACTCAGCAGTTCAAATTCTTTTAACACTTTTGATAATATTTGGAGTCTTTCTTAACAGCATTTCACACTAACAACTGACTATCAATGTCTTGACCCAATATTCTTGAGTGCCAACTATGTGACAGGCACTGTTCTGTTCTAGGAAGCCCCACAGAACAGAAGAGATGCACATTTCCATTCTCCTGGATTTACATTTTAGCACTTGAAGAGCAATTTAACAATTAAGTGAACAAAATAAGATCTATGGATAGTTTTAAATAGAAGAGCAACACGAGTCTGGCTTATATTTTTAAAAGATTGTTGTGTAGAGAACAGACCCCCAAGAGGTAGGGTGAGAACAGAGTCCTGGTAGGAAGAGTGGCCAACCACATGATACAGCAGCACAGGTGAGAGATGCTGGTGGTGTGGACAGGATCAAAGCAAGAACAGAGATTAGAAAATCACATTTGGGAAACTCTTCCAGGGAGAACCAGGAGGACTATCTGGCAGAGGGGATGGAGGGGATGGAGGGGATGAGATGAAAAAGGATTTAAAAATGAGTCTGAGGGCTGAGTAAACAACAAGAAGGATGCTGTTGCTTTCATCTGAGTTGAAAACGGATGTAAGAGCAGCAGATTCAGGAAAAGTCTTCATACACTACAGACTGAGAAGTTGACTAAGAGTTTGAAAGGGACCCGTGAGGCATATCTCCATGTATCTCACAGAAGCCTTGATCTTTCTTTTGGATCTCTTTACAGTGAATTTATTTCATTTATTTACTTATTTATTTTTGGAATATTTTGCACCACTAAAAATATAATACAACCTCGCATTTGTAAGCAAAGTTGGCAATACAGGGTAAAACAGAATGAAAAGAAAAATCTAATTTCAGACTATTTACAAGAAACCCACTAAAAATAAGTTATCACAGAAAATTTAAAGGGAATGACTGGGTAAAATTATATTAAAAACATCGTTTTCTTCTGTAAAAAAAATGTTAAACTTAAAAAAATCTGCTCCCTCTCACTAATAGTTACAAACATATTAAATTTACAGCAGAGCAATCAAAATTCTCCAAGCCAGGTTTCAACTGTATGTGACCTGTGAACTTCCAGATGTTCAAGCTGGATTTAGAAAAGGCAGAGGAATCAGAGATCAAATTGCCAATGTCCATTGGATGGTATTGGATCCAATTGGATAGAAAAAGCAAGAGAGTTCCAGAAAAACATCTAATTTTACTTTATTGACCATGCCAAAGCCTTTGATTGTGTGAATGAAGGAACATGAAGTTGCTCAGTCATGTTCAACTCTTTGAGACCCCATGGACTGTAATCTGCCAGGCTCCTCCATTCATGGAATTTTCCAGGCAAGAGTACTAGAGTGGGTTGCCATTTCCTTCTCCAGGGGATCTTCCTAGCCCAAGGACTGAACCTGGGTCTCCAACATTGCAGGCAGATGCTTTACCATCTGAACCACCAGAAAACCCTGGTGGTTGTGTGGATCACAACAAATTGTGGAAAATTCTTTAAGAGATGGGAATACCAGACCACCTGAGCTGCCTCCTGAGAAACCTGTATGCAGGTCAAGAAGCAACAGTTAGAACTGGACATGGAACAATAGCCTGGTTCCAGATCGCGGAAGTAGTATATCAAAGCTGTCTATTGTCACTCTGCTTATTTAACTTATATACAGAGTACATCATGAGAAACTCTGGGCTGGATGAAGCACAAGCTGGAATCAAGATTGCTGGGAGAAATACCAATAACCTCAGATACACAGATGACACCACCCTTATGGCAGAAAGTGAAGAAGAACTAAAGAACCTCTTGACGAAAGTGAAAGAGGAAAGTGAAAAAGTTGGCTTAAAACTCAACATTCAGAAAACAAAGATCATAACATCCAGTCCTATCACTTCATGGCAAATAGATGGGGAAACAGTGACAGACATTTTTTGGGAGTGGGCTCCAAAATCACTGCAGATGGTGACTGCTGCCATAAAATGAAAAGACGCTTACTCCTTGGAAGACAAGCTATGACCAACCTAGACAGCATATTTAAAAGCAGAGACATTACTTTGCCAACAAAGTTCTGTCTAGTCAAACCTATGGTTTTCCCAGTCTTCATGTATGGGTGTGAGAGTTGGACGATAAAGACAGCTGAGAGCCAAAGAATTGATGCTTTTGAACTGTGGTGTTGGAGAAGACTCTTGAGAGTTCCTTGGACTACAAGGAAATCCAACCAGTCCAACCTAAAAGAAATCAGTCCTGAATATTCATTGGAAGGACTGATGTTGAAGCTGAAACTCCAATACTTTGGCCACCTGATTTGAAGAGCTGACTTATTTTATAATACCCAGGACATGGAAGCAACCTAGATATCCATCAGCAGACGAATGGATAAGAAAGCTGTGGTACATATACACAAAGGAGTATTACTCAGCCATTAAAAAGAATACATTTGAATTAGTTCTAATGAAGTGGATGAAACTGGAGCCTACTATCCAGAGTGAAGTAAGCCAGAAAGAAAAACACCAATACAGTATCCTAGCTCATATATATAGAATTTAGAAAGATGGTAACGATAACCCTGTATGCGAGACAGCGAAAGAGACACAGATGTTTAGAACAGTCTTTGGACTCTGTGGGAGAGGGAGAGGGTGGGATGATTTGGGAGAATGGCATTGAAATATGTATAATATCATATATGAAATGAATCACCAGTCGGTTCGATGCATGATACTGGATGCTTGGGACTGGTGCACTGAGACGACACAGAGGGATGGTACGGGGAGGGAGGAGGGAAGGGGGTTCAGGATGGGGAATACGTGTATACCTGTGGCAGATTCATGTTGATATATGGCAAAACCAATACAATATTGTAAAGTTAATTAACCTCCAATTAAAATAAATAAATTTATATTTAAAAAAGAAAAGAAAAGACCTTGATGCTGAGAAAGATTGAAGGCGGGAGGAGAAGGGGATGACAGAGGATAAGATGGTTGGATGGCATCACCGACTCAATGGACATGAGTTTAAACAAGCTCCGGGGGTTGGTGATAGATGGGGAAGCGTGCTGCAGTCCATGAGGTCACAAAGAGTCAGACACAACTGAGCAACTAACTAAACTGAACTGAATCTATTTGTTCAAGACTATGGACTGGTCAACATTAGCTGATGTTTACTTACTTATAATTAAAAGACAAAATTCTAAGCTGGAGAACGTATTATGGATTTTTTTTTAGGTTTAAAAATGAAGTGATTGATAGTCATAGTCTGTGGGGAACATTTTGTTTCTAAAAATCCATTTGCCATTGCTGTTGTAAGCTATGAAAATATCAACAAGATCATCAAGTGCACTAATGATGTGGCTGAAACAAGCCGATAGCACATACAATGTGGGTGTTTTTGCCAGGCGTGGGGGCGGGCATTTGGGGGATTCTTGTGGAGTCCATACCCAGACTGTCAGCTGCACAGAAAGAGACGGCCACAGATATGAATAAGCGGAACATGTTTTGTAACCTGTATTCTCATGAGTGTGATGAGCTTGGTGGTTCTCACCTGGGCCCCCACACACCGAAGGGATGTAAAGGCACCTCCACACCCTAGAAGGTCTTCAAGCCAAGGTGCTGGAGGCTACTCTGAAGGTAAATGTCTTTCCAAACTCCATCACTCTGTTCTCATGTTTGTGCTCTTCAAGTTAAGTAGGCTTGGAGGTAAACCACGGGTCTGTGTACATCAATAGAGGTTTGAATTTAGTCTTTTGCCATTAAAAGTGTGATAAATTTTGATACTAGAGAGAATAAATGTTTGAAATGATTTCAGATTCCACATTGTAACTAACATTTCAGAAACTACCACTTGTCTGATTTGAGTGCAATAGCAAAGAAGACCCAACATATAGAGAAAGCCACTAACCAGCAACTCCATTCTCTACTGTGCAGTTAGAATAAACTTCAGAAAACATGAATCTGACCTGTGGCTCCAACAGAGCCAGAAGAGAGACCCTCAGTGAAGTACCCACATACTCAGGATGTAGCCCAGACCTCTCCGTGTGACTGTGAGGAATGAAGATTTGATTGTGCCTCATCTCTTCAGTTTCATCTTCTCATTTCTCTCTTTTTATTCAATATTTCTAATTTTCCTAATGTTCCATATTCTCAGAGAGGTTTTTTGTTTGTTTGTTTCAAATTACCAGAAATTGAATTTATTCAGGAATAGCAGAGGAATTGTAGTTCAGGAAACACAAGCTGTTTGGTTTGAGGAGGGTTGTATTATTGCAGAAGGCATGCAAAGAACCTAGTTAGGGGTCCAAGTAGCAAATTCATAGGCGTGAGTGAGGATGGCTTGAGATTCTTCAGGATGCTCAGCAGTCAGGATATTTATGTTCCAGTTTCCATAAGTCAGACATTTAGGGGAAATTACATTTCAAAAAGGCTATGGTTTTTCCAGTAGTCATGTATGGATGTGAGAGTTGGACTGTGAAGAAGGCTGATCGCCAAAAAATTGATGCTTTTGAACTGTGGTGTTGGAGAAGACTCTTGAGAGTCCCTTGGACTGCAAGGAGATCCAACCAGTCCATTCTGAAGGAGATCAACCCTGGGATTTCTTTGGAAGGAATGGTGCTGAAGCTGAAACTCCAGTTCTTTGGCCACCTCATGAGAAGTGTTGACTCATTGGAAAAGACTTTGATGCTGGGAGGGATTGGGGGCAGGACAAGAAGGGGACGACCAAGGATGAGATGGCTGGATGGCATCACTGACTTGATGGGAGTGAGTCTGAGTGAACTCCGGGAGTTGGTGATGGACAGGGAGGCCTGGCGTGCTGCAATTCATGGGGTCGCAAAGAGTCGGACATGACTGAGCGACTGAACTGAACTGAACTGAAAGTTCATTTTTCTGTGGGCAAATGCTTGAGGTTCATTTCTTATTTCCGGTTCCCTTTTAGACTGAAATTTTGGAGTGTTTTTTATTATGTCTTCTGAGTCTAAAGAAAATGTTTTAATATACAACTTTACTGCTTTCATAATGTTTACAATATAAAAGTGCTTTCCTAAGTATTCTTTCTTTTTACTCTTACAAGTACACAATACATAATATTATCCAATTACAAATTTATGATTCAAGGCACTGAGTCATAGGAGTTGAGAAACATCCTTAAATCATGTTATTAAGTGAAAAGGACTGGTATTTAAGTCTTATGATTTAGTTTAATTCTAAGACTGATATAGAGCTGTAAATTCTTGCTACAAATCTCAAATTTACAATTTTGAACTCATCAAAATTGTACCATTATTTTCTTAATAACCTACTATCATAAATGCTATTTACTTGAGATACAAAGGCTTCCCTGGTAGTTCAGTTGTTAACAAATCCACCTGCAATGCAGGAGACCCAAGTTCAATCCCTAGGTTTAGAAGATCCCCTGAGTTTGTAATGGCAACCCACTCCAGTATTCCTGCCTGGAGAATCCCGTGGACAGAGGAGCCTGGCGGGCTATAGTTTATGGGGTTGCAAAGAGTCGGACACAACTGAAGTGACTGAGCACACATGAAGAGTAAAAAGTTAAAGGTGAAAATTCTCCTACAGAATCATACTCACACAAAATAAACGTCTACATTTCTTCACGCTCAAAACATAAAGGTCCTTTTGAATCGATCTTGGCCATTAGCTGTTAAACACAGAATCACTATGATTAACTGGTTTTCATAACTCTACTCACAGTCTTGACCTCTTTGACACTATCGAAATTACCAATATAATTTCTAGGGCACAAGAGAGATCACCAAGGCCCTAAATTGATTTGGCTCATAGCTTCATTTATAGGGTTTAGAGCATTCATTTTGGATTCTTGTATATTTGTATTGGAATCCAAGATCTGCCACTGTGTGGATCTGAGGAGCTTTCTTATCCATCAGGACAGGCTACATCACACTTTGATATCAAATGACACCAACACTTCAGTGGCTCCTGGTGGCAGAAGTTTACTTCTCTTCCAAGCCACATGTCCATTCCACGCTGACCACAATGACCACGTGCCCATCTTGGGGGCTGTTAAATTTACTCAGAGCAAATGACATCTAGACCAAGACTGAGGTGAAGGGGAAGACTATGGATGTGGCAGGGGGAACTACTTTGGTCAGAAACGCCTTGGGAGAACAGTCTCAAGATGAAAGAATGTTTAGTAACTGAGCAAAACTGGTTTTTAGAGTCCATGCTCAGTTTCCGATTTACCAATTATCTCTGTGGCCTCAGGAAATTGACATAAACTCTCTGAAACTCAGTTTCCCCCTCAAATGAGGAGAATAATATTACCAACATTTTAGCATCAAATGTCTAATGATTGAATAAGATAACACGTGTGAAAATTTCTAACACATTGTCTGGTACTTAATAAACAACAGTTTTTCATTTTCTGGGTGTGAAATTGTGCGTCAGATGTAAACATAACAGAATTGTCAGAGAAACTCTCAACACCAAACCTCCTGGGTCTGACGATGAGATAAAATAGCAATGGGAACTAGATGCTTCGTGTTTCCAAATAAACGATTGTTATTCAAAATATCTTGTTTCCATTCATGTTTGTGCTTTATAATTTTCAGTACCCATGCACAAACTCTTCTCTGGGTTCTACAGAAATATCAACACAAGTAAGACAAAGTTTCTCAAAATCTGTACATGTCAAAGTGTCTGAAACCTAATGGGACGGACAATGCAAACCATACTGAACTGGCCTGACATTTATTTGCTAAGTGGTTCCATCTAAACACAATCTTTTCAGATAATTCAGGGTTTTTTCAGCCACCACAATGAATGCCTATTAGTACAACTGTTCTAGCATTGTACAAATGCCAATTTGTACAACTGGCTGTCAATAAAGACAGCCAACAAAAGACACATCCTAATTTTTTTTTACTTTACAATACTGTATTTTATTTTTCACTGAGTTTTCACAATATCTAAATTAAGCTGACTGATGAACATTTGATTGACATTCTTTCCATTAAGTTATTATGATGTCAAAAACTCTCAATGAAATCCAGTGGCTGATTTAATGATACCGTATTTTCAAATTGACACAAACTTTGTTTAAAAAGAAAGGAGAAGAGACAGAATGGAAGATTTAAAGAGAAGAGACAGAACGGAAAATTTAAAATGTTGGACATTTACACCAAGTAAGAATTTCTTTAAATGCAGGAAACTATTGGTTGTAGCTGGTAGCTGCAATGGATCACAACATCTGATAAAGAAAGATAATGAAGAGCTTTTCTTTCTTCTGTCCTCAGCTTTGTAGAGTAATAGGAAAACTTTTCTTTGATATCATTTTTCTATATAAGGCCCTACTATTATTATAAAAGGTTGCAAACAATTTGTGTTTAAGAGTGAATGGAAGCTCATGTGTCATTAAACATACACTTTTGGCCCCTTGGTGCAGTATCAGACCTTGGATATCCCTCAGTGAGGCTCAGCAAGGTCTTACACTACATTCCTTAATTGTGTGGTATCTATGGACTCCCCTGGTAGCTCAGATGCTAAAGAATCCTCCTGCAGTGCTGGGACCTGGATTCAGTCCTTGGGGCAGGAAGATCCCCTGGAGAAGGGAATGGCTACTCACTCCAGTGTTCTTGCTTGGGAAATCCCATGGACAGTGGAACTTGGAGGGTATAGTACATGGGGTCTGCAAAGAGTCGAACACTACTGCGTAACTAAACAATAGCAACAGCAACATTTCAGTATAAACTCCATAAACCAGATACTTGTAGAATTGACCATTGAGATCAATTTAAGTATTTGGTGTGTGGCATCAGTATAAAGCGATGTTTCCACTTGGCCATTTAAAATAACAACAGAAGGAATATATTTCAATCTGCTGATAACTCACAATAAATCAAACTTAGATGTTTTCCCCTCCTTTCATCTTGAGTCTGGAATAAATATTAGGTAGTATGAAAAAGACTGCCAGCACTCACCTAATAGCAGGGGCTCCTCTTCTGGGCTGGGGGCAGAGCTGAAGTGTGGGAGCTGCTGGGTCCCTGAGTCACTGCTTGGAGACAAGCCACGATCCACTTGGATTGCACTTGACAGCGACGTGAATATGAAAAACACCTTTCCTATGGCTGGTCCCGGAGATTGGGGTCGTTTGTGACTATGATTCCCTATGGGTTTGACAAGTGGACTCTCCAACACTGAGGTTCCACTTCACATGTACAGAGAGGTGGGGCCAGAAGGCTTGGCCCTGCCAGTGCACTTATGGGAGATGCATGGACTGTCTGATCTAAAGACATTGTCACTGGAGAATGCACGTGACTGAAGATCTCTCTCTTGGTTTTTCTGCCCCACCCAAAGTTGAGTGCAATTCATGGTTACTGAACATATTTTCAACAACAAGTCAACATTGTTTGTTAATCAGCTATATACTAATACAAAATAAAGTTGTTGTTGTTGTTGTTTTTTAAGAAATAGTGGTTCTTCATCTGTCCTTAACATTAATGGCTAATATTTGTTGAGTACATACTCTGTGCCTGGCAGGCTTAATATTTATTTTTTTCATTCATTCTGTTTATTCAACAAATATTTGTAGAGCACCTTTGTGATAGCCAGTAATGTTTTAGATCCTAGGGACTCATTTATTCATCTCAGCCACTTTGTGAATTGAGTATACTTATTTAATTTACAGATATAATAGAACAACTCCAGAAATACTGGTCTAGCCCTGATTTTTTGTCAGCCCTCCAAAACTGTGCTTAGTCTCCACAAGCAGAGTGCCCACCCTTAGAAATGGTCATGATAATATTCACAAGGAAAATGATGACATACGAAAGGAGATAATGTAGTTTACGGTGCTTTTATTGCCACAAACTGTTATAGAAAGGCATTGTTGCACATGCCTAAGGTGACTTTTGCAACATAAAATAAGGAATATATTAATATTTAAGAATTTTTTCATTGTTTGTTTTCCCTCCTTGAGAATCATTTGAGGTCTATTTGAAGGAAGAAACATAAAAATGCCTTTTCTAAGGAAAATAGTTTCGAGTCTTGGAGCCAAAGTCTTCATTATTTCAAGGCACAGCCACAGAGCCATGCCAAAGGTCACATTTCTGCCAACACACAGAAGACCAAAGCTCTGGAGTAAGACCATGTTCATTACCATGCAATCTGAGTTTACATTTTGACCTTAAAAATCATCTATCATGGTGGTAGGTTTTAGCCAAGGTGATTCTGTCCAAAGGAAGAAAAATGGATTTAGTGACCTTCTGAATCCTGTTCCTCCAGAATTCTGTTGTCTATAAAATACATTCTGAAATAGTTTATAGCAAAACATCTACCAGGACTAAAATGATTTTCAAAAATGTAAAATGACTATGTGCACATTTTAGGCATGAAAAGATTTCATTTGACTCTTTTCCAGCATGTTGACTTTCATTTAGAAATAGATGAACTATTTTTTAAATTTAAAGTAAGACTTCTGAGTTACAGAGCAGCTTGAAGCCTATATAATAGCAGTTACCACATAATTAAAAATCACATGGTCCCTGGTCATGAATGCCGTGAAGGTCTACTTCTTTAATGGGCTGTCTTTAAGAGCCATCACTGAGCACAGAGAATGAGTAAACAGCCTTGAGTTATGGAAGACATTCTCCTAAGGACGAAACTTAATTAAAGAAGAATGTATTGTTTTAAAACTATTTCAGGCGTTTGCATGAAGTTCCAGAAATCTGGCCAGAGAACAAAGGAACAAAGCGACTGTTAGGAAGGAGCTGGTTAGTCATCCATATGTCATGATTATGGCATCTCATTTGTACTTGCACTTGATTTTCTAATTGCCTCTTTGGAACTCACACAGTGAGCAGCTGAGAAGGCAAACCCTGTGTGTATCAAATAGGAATTCAGACATAATAGCTGGCATTACCTGCTACAGGGTTGAATTATTTCCCTCATAAAGACAACTTCAAGCACTAAGCCCCAGGACCAAAAGAGGTGACCTTTTTTGGAAATACAGTTTCTACAGAGGTAGGTCCTTTAAAAAGTCTTCCCTCATAGCTCAGTTGGAAAAGAATCTGCCTGCAATGCAGGAGACCCGGGTTCCATCCCTTGGTTGGGAAGATCCCATGGAGAAGGAAATGGCAACCCACTCAAGTAACCTTGCCTGGAGAATCCCATGGACAGAGGAGCCTGGTGGGCTAGAGTCCACAGGGCTGCAAGAGTCAGACACAACTTAGCGGCTGAACCACCACCAGGTACCTTAAAATAAGGTCATTAGGGTGGGCCTTAATCCAGTGTGACTGAGGTCCTTATAAAAAGGGGAAATGCTGTCAGAGACATGCACACTGGGAAAACTGTGTGAAGATTAGAGTTATGTTGTCACAAGCCAAGGAGAGTCTGGGGCTACCAGAGGCTGCAAGAGGCAAGGAAAAACACTTTCCTTCAGCATAAAGTGCTTCCCCTAAAGAATTCATCCACCCAAAAATATACAGTGGAGAAAAGAAAATCTCTTTAACAAGTGGTACTGGAAAAACTGGTCAACCACCTGTAAAAGAGTGAAACTAGAACACTTTCTAACACCATACACAAAAATAAACTCAGAATGGATTAAAGACCTAAATGTAAGACCAGAAACTATACAACTTTTAGAGGGAAAGCATAGGCAGGACACATCTGTCATAAATCACAGCAAGATTCTCTATGACACACCTCCTAGAGTAATGGAAATAAAACAAAAACAAACAAGTGGAACCTAATTAAACTTAAAAGCTTTTGCACAATGAAGGAAACTATAAGCAAGGTGAAAAGACAGCCTTCAGAATGGGAGAATATAGCAAACAAAGCAACTGACAAAGAATTAATCTCTGAAATATACAAGCTCATGCACCTCAATACCAGAAAAACAAACAACTCAATCAAAAAGTGGGCCAAAGAACTAAAGAGACATTTCTCCAAAAAAGACATACAGATGGCTAACAAACACGTGAAAAGATGCTTAACATCACTCATTATTAGAGAAATGCAAATCAAAACCACAATGAGGTACTATCTCGTGCCAGTCAGAATGGCTGCCATCAAAAACTCTACAAAAAATAGACACTAGAGAGAGTGTAGAAAAAAGAGAACCCTCTTACCCTGTCAGTGGGAATGCAAACTAGTACAGCCACTATGGAGTACAGTGTGGATATTCCTTAAAAAACTGGAAATAGAACTGCCCTACGACCCAGCAATCCCACTGCTGGACATATACACCAAGGAAACCAGAATTGAAAGAGACACATGTACCTCAATGTTCCTTGCAATACTGTTTACAATAGCTAGGACATGGAAGCAACCTAGATGTCCACCAGCAGACAAATGGATAAGGAAATTGTGGTACTTATACACAATGGAATATTACTCAGCTATAAAAAGAATGCATTTGAGTCAGTTCTAATGAGGTGCATGAAAGTGGAGCCTATTATACAGAGTGAAGTAAGTTAGAAAGAGAAACACTAATACAGTATATTAATGCATATATATATGGAATTTAGATGGAGAAGGAAATGGCAACCCACTCCAGGAGTCTTGCCTGGAGAATCCCATGGACAGAGGAGCCTGGCCGACTATAGTCCATTGGGTCGCAAAGTGTCAGACACAACTGAAGCAACTTAGCACATACGCATGGAATTTAGAAAGACGGTAATGACGATCCTTTATGCAACGATCCTATATGAAAGGTAGCAAAAGAGACATAGGTATAAAGAACAGACTTTTGGACTCTGTGGGAGAAGGCTAGAGTGCGATAATTTGAGAGACTACCATTGAAACATGTATATTACTATGTGTAAAATAGATAACCAGTCCAAGTTCCATGCATTAAGCAGGGCACTCAAAGCTGGTCCTCTGGGACAACCAGAGGGATGGGGTGGGGAGGGAGAAGGGAGGGGCATTCAGGATGGGGGGACACATATACACCCATGGCTGATTCATGTCGATGTATGGCAAAAAAAAAAAAAAAAAAAACAAAACACCACCACAACACTGTAAAGCAATTATCCTTCGTTTAAAAAGTAAAAGAATCTGCCTACCAACTCAGGAAACATGACTTTGATCTCTGGTTCGGGAAGATACCCTGGAGAAGGAAATGGCAATCCACTCCAGTATTCTTGCCTGGGAATTCCCAGGGACAGAGGAGCCTGGTGGGCTATGGTCCATGAGTTCTCAAAGAGTATGACAAGACTGAAGCGACTTACACACACTGTAATGCTTATATAAGAATAAACACACATCAGGCCAAGCCAAGTCTACAGAGATGTGGGGGCAAATGTAGACATTCTTTCCATGTCTAGTAAAGTTGTTTAATTTGCAGTCTGTTTATCCATAAATCCAAAGGGACCTTTCAACATGAATAACTTTTAAAAACCTTTCTGCAGTAAAAATCTCTCTCTCTCTCTCTCTCTCTTTTTTTTTTTTTTTGCTCAAAAAATCTCTTTGGTGTTTACAGGAGTGAGGGCAAATACTTTGCTCTTACTCATAGAAACTAGGAGCAATCCAGAAAAGATGATGGGCTTGTTTCAGACTTCTAGTTCCAGGAAAACTCAACTTCACTTGAAAATGAATACATTTTCAGAGAGTCTGAGAATGTGCTTTTTATTGTAGAGAATCTGTAGAGATTCTTAGGACAAATATATTTCATTGCTTTTCCTGATTTTCTCTTTATCAAATGTGTTGTCTAGACAGAGACCTTACCAAAAGTTTCTACCAAATTGTAATGAGTTTTTTCCATCAATATGCAATGAATAACTGAGAGGGGTTTCATGAGAGCATATTGTCCATAGGATTAAGAGTTGTATCTACTAATAAGACTCCCTTTGTTTGATATGTTAAAAGCTGCCTACCAACTCCTTCTAAGAGAAGTTTCTATGCCCTGACAGTCCAGTAGTTAGGACTTCCCCTTCCAATGGGGGCAGGGTGCAGGTTTGATCTCTGGTAAGGGTTCTAAGATCCCACATGGCTGGAGAAGGCCTGAAAATCAGAACATAAAACAGAAGTAGTATTGTAACAAATTCAGTAGCTCCATCACACACAAAGGAAGTGAATTCTGGATGAGTTTGAAAGTGGATTCTTCCTCATTCAGGCTCCGGACCAGAGTGCAGACCAGCTAGCACCCTGACTGTGGATTCATGAGACCACGAGCAGAGGGCACAGCTATCTACATGGACTCCTGACCCACAAAAATCTGGAGACAACAAATGAACATTGTTTTATTAAATAAAATAAAGACTTTTGAAAAGAGAGTGAATAACAATGTACACAGCAATATCAAGCAGGCTTGTGATTCAAAGACAGAATCAAGTGAACTTCAGCCATGACCCCCTGTTTCCTTGTTTGTTATGCTTTTATCAAGTCTGGTGGCATAGACAGTAAAGAATCTGTCTGCAATGCAGGAAATCTGGGTTTGATCCCCAGACCAGGAAAATCCCCTGGAGGAGAGCATGGCAACCCATTCCATGGACAGAGAAGGAGCCTGGCAGGCTACAGTCCATATGGTCGCAAAGAGTCAGACATGAGTGAGTGACTAACACTTTCACTTTTTCGCTTTTTCATCAGGTCACTGACTGTGAAAATAAATCCATACAGATGCTTTGCTTTTATATATAACCACAGGTGACAAACCAACAAACAGTTGGCAACAGAAATACTGCCAATTGTTTTTGAATATTAACAGTTAAAAATATCCAAGCATCGAGAGGACCTGAAGTGTGTCAGATTTCCAAATAAAATCTTTAGCTTTCTCAAGATGACTGGCATCAGAGTAGAAATTAGCCAACCTTTCCTTTCAAATGTAACCTTTGAAGACATTGACAACCTGAGCCTGAGTGTACCCGGGTACTGATGCTGCTGCTCTCTGCTCCCTCCATCCATTTCAGATGTCAGGGTTCGGTTTGCAAGCGTCATCAGCTGGGTAGGCAGAGAACTGACATGTGACCCCCAAGGGCTGCCCTTTGTTTGCTGTGACAGGGAAGAATTGACCCCAGACTTTTGGCTTTGCTCCACCACAGAATTCTGGGGCAAATATTTATTTAACTACTCATCTTCCAAATAGTGTCTCCCTAAAATTCATATCCTCCCCAAACCCCAGATATGACCTAATTTGGAAATAGGGTCTTTGCATATGTTAAGATCCAGCTGAGATGGGGTAGTGGTGCTTTAGAGTGGACCTGCTGGTGTGCTGATCTCCTTACAAGGAGAGCAAGAAGGCGGAAAAGACACAGAGGGAGAGGGCCATGTGACCAAGGCAGAGACTGGAGACTTCATAGGAAGGAATACTTGGAATGGCCAGCCATCTCCACAAACTAAGAAACAAGGAGGGAGCTTGGTCCTGCCAACATCCCAACTTCACACTTCTAGTCTCCCAACCGAGTCCAAATTTCCTTGTTTTTCCTGTGCCCCATTTTGCGGTACTTTGTCTGGCAGTCCCAGGATCAAATCAGGGAGCATCTAGGGAAGACAGTGTTTTCAAAGGTTGATTTCTACATAGTTGAAACCAATGAGTGATGGGTTTTCTTCTTGCTCTAAGGTCATTGTACAAGAGTGAGAAAGAAGCAAGTATTTCCTCTGAGGCAGGGGCTCCAGCAACAGCTAGTCCACAGAGACTCTTCCTCATTCTCAGGAATGAACACTTTTCCATGGTAAAGGGCAGCCATAGAGTACAATCAGGGCCTCAAGGCTCTTCTCCCCAGGACCGGTGGTGTCCTCCCGGATGGGACGTGTGAGACTCTGATTCTGGGTCACCCTCATCGATTAAGGTTTCAGAGACCAGAGGCTGCTCAGGACTTCCCTGGTGGTCCAGTGGTTAAGAATTCACCCTCCAGTGCAGGGGAAGATCCCTAGTCAGGAAACTAAGATCCCACACACTGTGGAGCAACTAAGCTCATGTGCCACAATTAGAGAAAAGCCCGCATGAAAACAAAGACCTAGTGCAGCCAAAAAAAATATATATATAGAGGCAGCTCTCTGCAAAAACTTTGACACAGGGCCCCAGAGCATAAGCTTGTACAGGTTGTCTAGCCTCCTGAAACCTTAAATCCTTCACCTAAGAAACGAGACCAGTGGTACTGTCTACATAGATGGCCTACATGGAGTTAAATAAGCTAATGCATAGAAACTGCTTAGACAGTGGCTGGCACCCAAAAGCACTTAATAATGGCAGCTACTGTCATTGTCTAAGACAGCTGCAAATACCATGGCAATCCTCACCGTGGTGATTACAATGATGACCTTGGCGTACTTGCTCAGTCTCTTTAGTTGCGTTCAACTCTTTGTGACCCTATGAACTGTAGCCTGCCAGGCTCCTCTGTTCATGGAATTCTCCAGGCAAGCATACTGGAGTGGGTTGCCATTTCCTTCTCCAGGGGATCTTCCTGACACAGGGATTGAACCAGCACCTCCCAGATTGGCAGGTGGATTCTTTACCACTGAGCCACCAGGGAAGCTCTATATGTCAATTACATCTGCATAAAGTTGAGGGAAAAATGTTAATATTTTGTTGGAAAGAAACCTGATAAAATTCGGAATTTTCTAAAAGTCCCACGGTTTGATTGTATAGTCTTGTTTCCACTTAAATTGTAATTAAAGAGTGCTGTTTATAAGTTAAATATTTTGAGATCTATTGTGTACTGTATTAGTTTGCTGCTGCTGCTAAGTCGCTTCAGTCATGTCCGACTCTGTGTAACCCCTTAGATGTCCTCCTACCAGGCTCCCCCGTCCCTGGGATTCTCCAAGCAAGAACACTGGAGTGGGTTGCCATTTCCTTCTCCTATGTATGAAAATGAAAAGTGAAAGTGAAGTTGCTCGGTCGTGTTCGATTCTTAGCAACCTCGTGAACTGCAGCCTTCCAGGCTCCTCCACCCATGGGATTTTCCAGGCAAGAGTACTGGAGTGGGTGCCATGGCCTTCTCTGTCTTAGTTTGCTCAGGCGGCCATAAGAAAGTGCTATAGACTGAGTGGCTTAAGCAATAGAAATGTGTTTTCTCACAGTTTTGCAGGCTAGATGTCTGAGATCAAGGCATCACCAGGGGCAGCTGTCCCCTTGGCTGCAGATGGCTGTCTTTTCCCTGTGTTCTTGCAGGGTCTGTCTTCTGTGTGTTTGCCTGAATCCTCATCTCCTCTCTTTATAAGGACACCAGCTGCATTGGGTTAAGAGTCACCCTAATTACTTTATTTTAACTCAGGTGCCTCTTCAGAGGCCTTATCTCCAAATACAGTCATTTTCTGAAGTTCTGGGGGCTAGGACTTTACCACATGAACTTTTGTGTGGGTGGGGTCACCATTTAGCCCATAATATTTGCTTTAATAGGGCTTCCCTTGTGGCTATACGGTAAAGAAACCACTTACAAAGACACCTGGGTTCGATTCCTGGGTTGGGAAGAGCTCCTGGAGAAGAGAACGGAAACCCACTCCAGTATTCTTGCCTGGTAATTCCATGGACAGAGGAGCTTGGCAGTTACAGTCCACAGCATCACAAGGAGTTGGACACAACTGAGTGACAAATACTTTCATCTGCTTTACAATTTTACTCTCAATTTTCAAATGAACATTGATCACAAATTCATTGTAGATTAGATACACAGGAGTGTAGAGTGTAGGAAAAAAGCTTTATGAGGAAAGTAACTCTCAGGAAATGACTTTTTTTTTTTTTTTTTTAAAGAAACCACTCAGAAGTACCCAGCAGGACCACTCCCTGTTCTCCCAATCAAGGGCATTTCCAGCTGCACCACTTTCAGCCCAGCTCTGAGTGGCAAAAATACCTGTTTTGAGGACTAATGCCTCCAGGAAAAAGCTGATGCTTCTTCTCCCTGCTGGCTTCCAACTCCCCCAACTCCCCTCCAAGTTGGTCACAGGAAATCTGAGAGGAATAAAGATGGAGGCAAGGATTAGGTTTACTCCAGAATAAAATATTTGTGACTATTGATCACACCTTCTTGTTTGCAGTGAAAATTCAGTTCAGTTCAGTTGCTCCGTCGTGTCCAACTCTTTACGACTCCATGGACTGCTGCATGCCAGGCCTCCCTGTCCATTACCAACTCCCAGAGTTTACTCAGACTCATGTTCATTGAGTCGGTGATGCCATCCAATCATTTCATCCTCTGTCGTTCCCTTCTCCTCTCGCCTTCAATCTTTCTCAGCATCAATTCAGCTCAGTTCAGTCACTCAGTCGTGTCCGACTCTTTGTGACCCCATGAATCACAGCACGCAGGACTCCCTTCTCATCACCATCTCCCGGAGTTCACTCAGACTCACGTCCATCGAGTCCATGATGCCATCCAGCCATCTCATCCTTGGTCATTCCCTTCATTCCCTTCTCCTCCTGCCCTCAATCCTTCCCAGCATCAGAGTCTTTTCCAATGAGTCAACTCTTCACATGAGGTGGCCAAAGTACTGGAGTTTCAGCTTTTGCATCAATCCTTCTAAAGTAATCCCAGGGTTGATCTTCAAAATGGACTGGTTGGATCTCCTTGAAGTCCAAGGGACTCTCAAGAGTCTTCTCCAACACCACAGTTCAAAAGCATCAATTCTTTGGTGCTCAGCCTTCTTCCTTTTCAAATAATTCCGTTCTTCTCATCAGGTGGCCAAAGTATTGGTGTTTCAGCTTTAACATCAGTCCTTCCAATGAATATTCAGGACTGATTTCCTTTAGGATGGACTGGCTGGGTCTCCTTGCTGTCCAAGGGACTCTCAATAGTCTCCAGCACCACAGTTCAAAAGCATCAGTTCTTCGGTGCTCAGCTTTCTTTATAGTCCAACTCACACATCCATACATGGCTACTGGAAAAACCATAGCTTTGATTAGATGGACCTTTGTTGGCAAAGTAATGTCTCTACTTTTTAATAAGCTGTCTAGATTGGTCATAACTTTTCTTTCAAGGAGCAAATGTCTTTTAATTTCATGGCTGCAGTCACCATCTGCATTGATTTTGGAACCCAAAAAAATAAAGTCTATCATTGTTTCCACTGTTTCCCCATCTATTTGCCATGAAGTGATGGGACCAGATGCCATGATCTTAGTTTTCTGATTATTGAGTTTTAAGCCAACTTTTTCACTCTCCTCTTTTACTTTCATCAGTGAAAATTAAGGGCCTTCAAAGGTAATGTTTGTGTGTGTTTAGTCGCTCAGACGCATCTGACCCTTGGCAACCCCAGGGCAAGTTCAAGTCATTTTAATTGTTTTCAAACCATTCATGGAGTTTTAGGATTTCTTTCTCATGAAGCCATTGCATTGCTCATTCATCACTGGATTTCCCATGCACACTTTTGTTGCAGTGGAGGAATGGCCAAGAATGAGGGTCCACTCCTGGATCCCAGGGTCTTCCTCAGGCCCAAGCCCCTGTTCATGACATCTCCCCCAAGGTGTGGGCCCACTGCCCTGTCTACCACCCCCTGCCAATGGGAGTCCGGAGGTGGGGGGTGGCAGGCAACTCCAGGCCCTGTCAGCACCTCACAGCCTGTGGGTAGGTGGGGCACACCAGCCTTGGGAGCTCTTTGCTCAACAGTGAGGGTGGGAGGATTTGAAATTTGTGCATCATACTGGGGGCACAGTTGGAGTGTGTGAGTGTGTGTGTGTGCATGTGTGTACAGAGATAAACAGGTATGCACATCAGGTCATGAAGTAAATACTTCCCAGCATTTAAGTGAGTTACTGCTTCTCTTTCAAGGAGAACAGTGGAAAGACAACTTCTTCCTCCCACCTCCCAACCTCACCTTCTATGTTTGCCTGAAAGACCTGTTATCAGTCTTAAAGGAGAGTCATGTACATTAAACTCAAAACATTTTGAGTTTTAGAGAGTGGACTGTGAGCCCTCATGGCCTCCTTATTCTATAAAAGCTTTAATAACCTGCTCCCATTTCTAGTCCTGAAGCTTAGTGCCCCACCTGCCACTATTCTGAGGACGTATAATTATGGGCTTTATGCTGTGTTATTCAGCCTATTAAACATTATATAATTTGTCTTGGGAAATACATTCACCATTGTACCCCAAAGTACATATCTCATTGTGTTTCTGACTTCTGAATCCAAATTCAAACAATCTAACTTGATAATATATTAACAAAGTAGACACTTTCATCTTTTTTTTTAAGTGCATAAAGAAGCCAGGACTGAGAACTGTTTAATAACATGTTCAAGGTCATCTAGCCAGTTAATGCAGATGATTCCAAATTCAGATTGCTGACTCACAAACCCACCATCTTTCAACTTTCTTACAATGTCATCAGTGATGACATTTGTATAATTTGATACAATAATATTTAGAAATCTGAGATAATATACAATGAAACTTACTTTCTGCAAATGACTGTGATAGGGAAACATCTCGACATGAAACTTAGTCTCTGTGTTCTTATAAGATGCCTGCAATCATGGTTTCCACTACTAATAAAAACACTGCTGTTTTATCTCCTGATACTGAGAGGTCTTTCATATATTCATTGTCCGCTGCTTCTGGTCCAGTGGTGATTGGAGGGAGGGGGTCCAAGATGAGTTTCTTAGAACTGGTATCTGTGTATTCTGTTCCTTAGGAGGTCTTCCCAGGAGGCTCAGTGGTAGACTTTGCCTGCAATGCAAGATATGTGGGTTTGATTCCCTACATAAGGTAAGGAAAGTCCCCTGAAGGAGGAAATGGCAACCCACTCCAGTATGTTTGCCTGGAGAATCCCATGGACAGAGGAGCCTGCTGGGCTACATTCCATGGGCTCGCAAAGAGTTGGACATGACTTAGCGACTAAATAGCAACAAATTCTTTAGAAAGGATGCCGCATGGTGGGTGTTCGAGATTTGGAAGCCAGGCTGTCTACTTCCAGGATGTTCCTTCTCATCACTTCTCCATCTGCACTGTGGACAGTGACCAGGGAGGTACGGATGGGGGTTGGCGCTTCCATCTGAATGCTTCTGTCCATGTGTCCCCGTGTGTCATATAGCTGCTACGTGACAGAATGGGAGGAAGCAAGCATTGTGTTACACTCAGAGACTCTGTGGGTGAGGAATTAGGAAATAGCAAGATGGCTTGCTGTCGTTCACAATGTCTGGGTTCTCTGTGGACAGTGACTTCATAGCTGGGGGCTGGAGTTGTGCTCTGGCAGGGGTGCCATGGGGTTTTAGGGGCCTCAGCTGGACTCTTACACGTCCCCATGGTTCTTACACCCCGGCTTCTCCACCTGGCCTCTCCGAGGGCTTGTTTGGGCTTCCTCACAAGATGGCAGCTGGTTCCAAGAGCAAGCATCTCAAGAGAGAAAGGTAGAATTACACGATTCATTATTTAATCTCAGCAATCACACGGCTTCCTTTCTGCCACATTCTGGGAATTGAGATAGCAACCCCAGTTTATCCAAGTTCAAGGGCAGAACATATGATAGGAGGAACACCAAGATCACCCATGTTGTATGAAGGTCACTTGGAAAGAAAGATACTGTTTGCCATTTTGGAAAATACCATCTGCCATAATGAGTCAAATCTTAAAACTATACTTTTATAATATTATCAGTTATGTGATTTCCCAATGGTACAAATATGAAAAGAATCAATGATCTGGGACTATCTGCAGTTAAACCTTATTCATCCCATGAGTCTATCCTTGGAGACCGTCGGAAGTTGACTGTATTAATATATCCACTGTCTGTGGCTGGATCTTTGTTCCTTCTGTGGTCCTGGGATGTGGGAGCTCTAATACTTCATCCATGTATTGCCAGTTAGGATCTGCTCCATGGGCACGTTTACGAAGACACTACAAAGCCTGCTCAAGTGCACATGGCAGGAAAATCGAGTTCAACTTGCAGCTGAATCTCAAAACATGAACATCTAGTGGTGCTTGAAAACCTTAGCCAAATCAATCCATAATAAAGACAATGTTGGCTCAATTTTCTTTATTCCCTGACAAAGTATTTGAGACTTGTGTGTGCACTGTGGGGTAATCAAGTCCTCAATTACATTTAAACTAATATTTGAGTGACATAATCAAGAAAATCTCCATAAGCCAAATAAACTTTGCCTGAATATTGATCTAAATGGAAATACCTGGCAGTCCTTAACAAGTCCTTCAGAACGAATGCTTATATACAAAGGAGCAATTTCAAAATATAACTTAAAGGAACACTGAGATCTATTTTTAAATCTGAAAATAAAGTTGGGAAGAGATATATCATAGGGGGAAAAAGAAAGAGGAAGGAAGGGAGAAAGAAAAAGAAAAACTGGCAAAGTACCTTGAGAAGGTCATCTTATCACTGTGCATCTATGCAGAACTCAAAAATGAAAGCAGGCTATGGAAAAAAATATTTCAGTTTACCAAAAAAAAAAAAAAAAGCCAGCACTAAAAAAAAAAAATCTATTCGGTGTTTATTGATGCGCTATTCCTCCAGTTATCTCAGAAAACAAACACTCTTAATTTTCACTCAAATGGAAATCGCTCCAACTGGCATATGTCGTGGCTTTGTGTGGTGCTACAGGACAAATGGCAGAACCCTCTTCTCTGTAGACAGATGGAAACACATCATTCTATGAGTTTTCCTTTCACCATCCCTGTGTCACAATCTCTTCTCCATGGCAATCAAATGCCTGGATCTACCCTCCTTGAAATGATGTCTAATTTAGACCTGATAGCTGCAGGATTTATGGAGGTATAAATAGCCACCAAATGACAGAGCCTCATCTTTATGGAAGATATAAAAAGTGGCAAGACATGGAAGGTATGGCAGGCGTAGGGAAGCATTAATTTCGTTGGCAGTGGCAACAGTACACCATATTCCGTATTAGCAGTGCACTTTCAGTGCTATTCAAATATCTGCAAATACTAATTTTTTCCCTAACAAATGTCACCTTGTGTTATTTATAAAATAATGTTGGTGTTAGAACTCTTCTAAAGCATTCATTAGTTTGTGGTTTGTGTGTTAAATTCTACTTGCTAATTTTGAGAGTACCCTATTCTCCTTTATTCATCCAAAATTTGTAAATGTGAATGTGAATTGCTATTAATATTTAGGAATATAAATATTTGGAGTGTGGGTTTTCTTCTCAGTGGTACATAAATCTGGAGCCCAGTTCTCCGAACAGAAGGAGAGATGTGACATAGGTTGTCAGAGCGCCGTGTCCCTGGATCCTGCAGTCCTCACGCTACCTACTGCTGCCTCCTGTGCTCCCCCACACTGAAGCTCACCCTCCTCCCACCTGCAAACACCTTCTACAGGTACTTTCCTTTCAAAGCTGTGGTCCCCATGTTACTCTTCCCACCAGTTTCTTCCCCTTTCTTCCTATAGGGCCATTGAGGAAAGGACAAAAGTTTGACTAGATGGACACACTGGTGGATAGCTGCTGTATTTCTCTTTCCAGAGTCCCTTTTGCGTGGATCCCTCCTTCCAGTGGAAATCCACTTTAAGAGGTTCAAAGCAAACCTGTCCTCCCTGACTCCTCCACGCTGGTACACCCCTAGAGCTGGTAGGGGAGGACACATGAACAAGTTTTGGCCAATGGAGTACTGCATCCCTGACCCCACAATAATAGGGATTGACTAGGAGATGGAATCCCTTCCTTGGATGTATGGGAAAATAGATGGCCCTTCTGTGCCTTGGGTATCATGAGCTGTAAGGACCATGTGAGCCTGGGGCCGCCAGTACCACCCTTAGAGAGAGACTGCCTGAACATGAAGGCAACACAGAACAAAGATATAAGGAGTGAAACAAACCCTGAAGTCATCATTTGAGCCTTGAGTCCAGTTGTGTCTCTCACCTGAGACATGCCGCATCGCTGAGTTAGGAGGCAAACAAAGTGCCTAAAATTTACTACATGTTGAGTTTTCCCTCCAGTCAAGTAAATTAACAATTCCCTTAAAAAATAAATTTCTAATCATGTTCTGCATATTCCAGCATTTTTACAACCAAATATATAGCATCCTGCTCAAAGAAAGGACCTTGTTTCAAATGAAAAACTATTGCTTCCTTAGACTTTTTCCAATTCTATTTGGTCCCTCTTTTATTAGCAAGCTGAAGGATATACCAAAAGAGGATCTTATAATACACTTGTATTCCAATCTCTAATGAAAAACTGAGTTAACAATAAAATAGTAATAAGAAATGTGCTCTTCTAAGTGAGGCTATGACTTGCAAGTATGTTCTCCTTAATTACCAAGGAGTCCCTTTTTCATTTTCCTTCCCTAAGTTTTTATTTCTAAAAAATCTTTCTTTTGTCAAGATGCTGATTTTACATTACTCTCTGTGTGTTCAAACACCATGAGGTTTAGAGACCATTCACGACAGTGATGTGGTTGTATTTCATTGGAAGCAGGACAGAAGCTGCATGTGTTTCCAGGAGTATTTGACTTTTTCATGTTTTTATTGGTGGAACAGCTCGAGTTTGAATTGCACATACTTTTCATAGTGAAATAGTGGCTTTTCATAGTGAAGGCAGTATGCATCGATTCTGGAATCATGGTTGCATTACTGTGAAAACAACTGCATTTTCCTAAGTGATTGATTAAGCAAAAGTGAAAGTAAAAGTTACTCAGTCGTGTCCAACTCTGCAACCCCATAGATCATACAGTCTATGGAATTCTCCAGGCCAGAATACTGGAGTGGGCAGCCTTTCCCTTCTCCAGGGGATCTTCCCAACCCAGGGATCAAACCTAGTTCTCCCACATTGCAGGCAGATTCTTTACCAGCTGAACCACAAGGGAAGCCTAAGAATACTGGAGTGGGTGGCCTATCCCTTCTCCAGAGTATCTTCCTGACCCTAAATCAAACTAGGGTCTCCTGCATTGCAGGTAGAGTCTTTATCAACTGAGATATCAGAGAAGCCCTAAGTGGGTTTCACAATTTAAGATCACACACCGTTTAGATTCCCACCTGTCCTGTTGTTTTCCATTAACCATCCACAACATTGTTGTGGATAGAAAATTAAAGCAACAATTTGTTTTGCAGACTCAGTGAGCATCGTTCTTACTGAAGTGCAGCACCATCAAAGCCATTAAAGAGCAGATGACTGAGCACAGTAATGGAAAGGCTGTGACTTTAGCAGGTACAGTTTTTATTTTTTTGCAAGGCACACATTATATATACAATGCATAATCATCACAAAGTACAAGATATAAATCATATACATTAAAGAATATATAAATATGCCAGTCTCGGAGAAGAAAACTGCCTTAGGGCAAGTAGATCCATGGCCTTTGGGGATAAGATTTTCCTATTTATGCTGAATCTTCCAAACAGCTCTTGCTTGGAAAACAAATCCCACTGAATGGACATACAACCCTGTCATAGTTTTCTCCTTAAAAGCTCTAATTTAAAGCCACCTGATGTAGTCCTTTTATTCCAGTTATTTATCTTATGTCCCAATACTAGAAGAAGCATCTATAAATTGCCTGGATAACAGTTATGCAAATTTAAGGACTTCATTTCTCAGCAATGCATCATCGAATGAAACCATTTTCTTAAGACGTTTGTGAATTTTCCTTGATTTTTGAAAACTATCTTTCCAAACTATGCTTCCTTTTTAATAATAAGCCTAGAGTTTTGACTCAAATTTTGCATAGGGGATGCATCTAGATTCATGAGTAATCCAAGACACTAATGATGGTTCTTACTCTCCTTCAGGTCAGAATTGCAGGGTTTTTTAATCCTCATGGCTGTAAGGTGTTTCCTTTTATGTATTTTTCCTGACCCTTCACTAGGTCCTGTCTCCAAGAAGATTTTACCAGGGAGGAAAGAATTCATGGAGGACATTGAATTCAAGGTTAGAAACACGCATTTCTGGTCCTAAAGAGACACAGCGGACGTTGCACTCCTTGCTGTGATGTGAGACAGGAACATCAAGAGATGGGCCCCAGACACACACATAGTCACACATGGTACATGCACACACACATATACACTCAACTTGCACACACACACATACACACTTTTAACAAAGAAACACATCTGTGTAAGTGGTACTTTTCCTAACCAATGTAATTCAGTTGATCATTATTTAAAGTCCTGCCCTAAAATGTCACAGCTGTCCTCTCCTCTTCCAGTCTGGGAACAAAGGTGCTTATGACAAAGGAGATGCTTAGAACACCATGACCTCATGAGCACTGAGGGCTGTATCTCACTCTCCTGGGGTGCAAACTTACACATGAAGAGCTACATAATGCTCAGAGCTACCCAATGTTCAGTCTAACATTTAGACTCCAGTCATGGCAAGACGCTGTGAGGACACATGGAACGTGAATTTAAGGAGGTTTTCCTATTTTCCACATCATCAGGATTTCTTCCTGGAACTACTCTCCATGTAAATATCCCTCCCACAGGATGGTAAGAACTTTCAGCCATGGAGTGAAAGTCAACCAATATTCAAGCCATTCCTATGTGCTTTCAGTTATAAGAATACAAGGACACCTAAGAAACTCAATGAAATGTAAAAAATGCTCAAAAGAACACTTCATTTTCATCAGGGAAATCCTTGCCCTGCTGTCTTCACCCATCCATGTTAGGTGGTGTGAAAATTTGGAACACAAGCATCATCACAGTAACCCTGGAGGAGGAAATGGCAACCCACTCCAGTATTCCTGCCTAGGAAATCCCATGGACAGAGGAGCCTGGCAGGCTACAGTCCACAGAGTGGCAAAGAGTCAGACTTGACTGAGCGACTCAGCACGCACGTCACGGTGAAATTCTGGAGCCGCGTAAAAACCTCCCATGCAAGGTACATTTCCAAAGTAGAGTGTACACACAGTAGAAAGTCCACAGTGAACACATCTTGTAGATGTAGTGATGTCTGTAGTTACGTTTCACATTGCTATAAATTCCAGAGGGTGTTGCCCTAACATACAGGCTTAAAGAAGGGATGGGTGTTATTTCTAAATTAGCCCTTTCTTCTGCCCAGGCAAACTGCAGAAAAAGCCATTACCTCGAAACCATAAGTTTCAGGGGAAAGAAGGAAGAAGTTATACGTTATCTCGAAGTTCTAGCAAAATTACTCTAAATGTGCCCCCTGCCAGCATTATCCTCAGCAGGTGTGCTCCTCACCGAATACTGTGCCAGCTATGTTCCAGCACCGAGAGTGACATAATGTCCTCATTCCCCCACAATTAGGATCAATTTCACTTCCGGCTAAAAGCCACAAAATAGTATCTCAAGATTCACATGAGCAAGATGCCCTCCTTTCATGAACAGAGAGAATTTGGTAATAGTGATATGTTCATAAAAAGATACAGCTTATAAACTAGATTCTGCCAAGGCTACCACCTGGGAGTGAGTTAAATAGTTCCTGATTCATTAACATATGAGTTCTGAGCCCTGTTATAGGGCTGACAGTGCTGAGGGACTCAGAGGATGTGACACATGACTGATCCCAGACAAAAGCTTATGCATCAGCGAAACATCTTTGCATCAGCCCTAAATGACTCAGAATTTCATCAGCATGTCCCAGGGAAGCCACTTGGTGGGAAGACAAGCCCATTCCTTATTTGCATGTATACTATTACTTACAGATAAAACTGTACATATTTTTGGTGGTATTGAAACCACTTTGTGTCTCTTAACAACAGGACATGCTTTATCATGAGGTTATCTGTCTAAAGAGCATGCTAGAAATAAACCAACCATAGTTTTCAAGAAATTAAACGATGTCGGAAAATACCTTTTGTATATTTAAATAACTTCGTAAACATCAGGATAATTTTCTGCTACATGTGAACAGCAGACACCCCAGGGGTGGAGTCTTAAGCTGAAATCCTCACCATGCAGCTGCAGGAAATGCATGTCCACTCGGCATAAAGTGAGCTGGACAGGGCCCCGGACATGGGCCTTCTTCTTACTGAGGTCATTGCTGTCTGAAGTTGTGTCTGGACTGGAGAGCCACTAAGCTCTGAAATCACTGCATTTTTCTTTTTCCTAAATAGAGCTTTGAACACCACATTGCTTAGGAAAATCTCAGCAGAATGGGTCCTGAATTAAAGGTAGGGAACCAAAAGAAAAAGGCTTATTTCTTGGTTCATCAAAGGAACTGGGAGTCAGCACCACTTCTCTGCCCTAGAAGGGGCTGCGACTGCTCACTCAGATCTCCTGTGCTCCATCCCCAGGGCCCTGATGTTTCCACCAACCTGAGTCGCTAACACAGCCTGCATCTTGCAATCTCAGAACCACAAGATTTCTAAAAGTTTGTTAAAATTTCTCCCTTTCCATCTCAGACTGCGGTAGTAATCTGAGTTAATCCTAGATCATTGAACTCTTCTCTACCCGGAGGACTATAAGAGGACATCTCCACGACTAGTCATACTGGTTTATTTACCCCGTCAACCTCCCTCACGTAGGCAGGATCCTGAACGGTATTTCTGACCCTGCTTGTGCTCTGGCGCTCCATCCTCATCTTAATGGGAAAGCAGAAGTCCCGGAAACACCGCTGAAGTTTTCGTCAAGGAAAGCGTAGAGAATGGGGTTCAGGCTGCTGTTGGTGTAGCCCAGGGCGATGCAGAAATAGTAGCTGGAGAGGGCAGCTGTGCTGTGGGCGGTGCTCCCCAGGGCCTCCACGAGGATGAAAATGTGGATGGGGGTCCAGCAGACGACGAAGACCGCCACCACCACCAGCACGAGCCTGGTGATCCGCCGCAGGTTGCGGTCTTTCTCTCTGGAGCCGGAGAGGAGGCGGACACTCTTTAAGCGCAGGATCATGAGGGTGTAGCAGACAATGATAATGAGGACGGGGATGACGAAGGCGAAGACGAAGACACAGACCTTCATGAACAGGTCCCACCAGGAGTAGTCGTCATCCGGGAACTGTAGGGAGCATTCGATGACTTCCATGTCTGCAGGAGGGGCAAAGCCACAAAAGGAACATCCGTTAGCCAAGGGTTTCAAATGTGGATTTCAATACCTTTTATTACGAAGGTCCAGTTATGGCGAGGTGATATTACCTGAAGCTGATCACCAAGCTAGGAATGAGGGCGTGTATATTAACCATCCTGTTTTTCACACAAAGAACAGTAAAGTCAGAAAAGCTACCATTCACTGGTAACAAACACACTGCTATAGAGTAGATAAGATCATCCAGCAGTATGAATTATCTAGTTGTGGAGGCTGGTTTGATGCCTACTATTTTCAGGAGAGCTACACTGTTAATTTACAGCAGGAGTGCTTACTTGCATACCCATGTATTAACAATTCTCCCAGGTCTAAGGCTCTGGCAATAAAAGCTAGTGGTAGTTTAGTCACTAAGTCGTGTTGGACTCTTGCGACCCGCGGACTATAGCCCACGAGGCTGTAGCCCCCATGAGATTCTCCAAGAAAGAATACTGGAGTGGATTGCCATTTCCTTCTCCTATCTGCAATAAATGATAAAATATTGCAAAACCAACCATTCGACTTAACAAAAGCCAACTTGTCAGAAAAACCACTTAAGAGTGGTTTACAGGAAAGCACTATGTAGGTCCATAAGCATGTAAACAAAATTTGTCTAAATACCACCCAGCTGCTGTGATTTAATAGAACCAGTGGTGGTCATTGTGATTAAAAGCATTGCGGAAACATGAGGAAACTTTTGAAGAAGAAAGAGGAGGAGGAGGAAAGGAGACGAAAGGAAACAGAAGAAAGGGGAGGAGGAAGAAGAGAGTCAGTATTATCATCTTCAAGGAAATTCATGAATCAGACACATTTTTTACTTTTGCCAATGGTGACTATGTAACAGGGAAAATAAATATACGATTACTTAGAAAATGACTTTATTTTGCTCTGCTGTTCTTTGCTGGACAGCATTCTCTTTGGAGTGACCATAATATTAGAAAGAGCAGAGACTCAGGACAAGTACCTTTTATAATATTTTCCCAGAGGCCACCCACTCTCCCCAAGCTCTAGCCACTGAGCCCAGAGCAGGCTAAATTCTATTTCCTGATTCTTCCCTACAGATAAAGAAACAATGAATGATACTAAGCTGTAGTTTTTTATAATGAAAATGTGCCTTCTGACATTGGAAAATCTGCTTCAAAAATAGCACAAGGATATTTTTCAAGTAGTGAAACAGCTCTATTAATCATGTTTTTAAAACATCTTAATGTGCTCCTAATCATATATAGTAAAGTAATGCTCAAAATTCTCCAAGCCAGGCTTCAGCAATACGTGAACCGTGAACTTCCTGATGTTCAAGCTGGTTTTAGAAAAGGCAGACAAACCAGAGATCAATTTGCCAACATCCACTGGATCATGGAAAAGCAAGAGAGTTCCAGAAAAACATCTATTTCTGCTTTATTGACTATGCCAAAGCCTTTGACTATGTGGATCACAATAAACTGTGGAAAATTCTGAAAGAGATGGGGAATACCAGACCACCTGATCTGCCCTCTTGAGAAACCTATATGCAGGTCAGGAAGCAACAGTTAGAACTGGACAGGGAACAACAGGCTGATTCCAAATAGGAAAAGGAATACGTCAAGGCTGTATATTGTCACCCTGCTTATTTAACTTATATGCAGAGTACATCATGAGAAATGCTGGACTAGAAGAAACACAAGCTGGAATCAAGATTGCCAGGAGAAATATCAATAACCTCAGATATGCAGATGACACCACCCTTATGGCAGGAAGTGAAGAGAAACTAAAAAGCCTCTTGATGAATGTGAAAGAGGAGACTGAAAAAGTTGGCTTAAAGCTCAACATTTAGAAAACGAAGATCATGGCATCCGGTCCCATCACTTCATGGGAAATAGATGGGGAAACAGTGGAAACAGTGTCAGACTTTATTTTGGGGGACTCCAAAATCACTGCAGATGGTGACTGCAGCCATGAAATTAAAAGACACTCCTTGGAAGGAAAGTTATGACCAACCTAGACAGCATATTCAAAAGCAGAGACATTACTTTGTCGACTAAGGTCCGTCTAGTCAAGGCTATGGTTTTTCCTGTGGTCATGTATGGATGTGAGAGCTGGACTGTGAAGAAAGCTGAGCACCGAAGAATTGATGCTTTTGAACTGTGGTGTTGGAGAAGACTCTTGAGAGTCCCTTGGACTGCAAGGAGATCCAACCAGTCCATTCTAAAGGAGATCAACCCTGGGATTTCTTTGGAGGGAATGATGCTGAAGCTGAAACTCCAGTACTTTGGCCACCTCATGCAAAGAGTTGACTCATTGGAAAAGACTCTGATGCTGGGAGGGATTGGGGGCAGGAGGAGAAGGGGATGACAGAGAATGAGATGGCTGGATGGCATCACCAACTCGATGGACATGAGTCTGAGTGAACTCAGGGTGTTGGTGATGGACAGGGAGGCCTGGCGTGTGCAATTCATGTGGTCGCAAAGAGTCAGACACGACTGAGTGACTGAACTGAACTGAATCATATATCCCTTTGTAAAAGAAAATCTATCTTAGACTTTCAATTAGACATGCTTTAAAACACAAAGAATATAATCACAGCAGCCAATTAATGAAGATGACTATTTCAGAGTCATTTTTATCAACTAAATACCAGATCAAACCTTCCAATAGTAAATGAAAACTCCCAGATTAACTTATAATTTTTGATTCCCTAAAAAGCTATTGTCCTAAATACTATTACTAGGAAGACTAAAAGAAACAAATAAGCATCTCTCTTATTCTTTGCTTTAGTATTTATGGGAATAAGAACAGTTAAAAATCACCTTTTAAAAATTCACCACTATTATCATAGTTCAAAATGTATTTATTTAACAGCTTTTAGGATAGCACATTGCAATCTGGCTTCTTTGAGGTTTTGTTTCCTGCTTAAATTCTGTGTATTCCAAGTGTCTTTCTTATGGTTGACTTCAGCTTGAATGTCACTTTAAAGACATTTATACAGAGTTTCCATGGTGGCTGGATGGTAGAGAATCCACCTGCCAATACAGGAGAGATGGGTTCAGTCCCCGATTCAGGAAGATTCCACATGCTGCAGAGCAACTAAGCCCGTGCACCACAGCTATTGAGCCCGTGCTCTAGGGCCCAGGAGCTGCGACTGCTGAAGACTCCTTGCCTGAGAGCCTGTGCTCAGCAACAAAAGAAACCACCACAGAGAGAAGCCTGTGCATAGCATCTAGAGAATGGCCCTGCTTGCCACAACTAGACAAAAGCCCACATAGCCACGAAGACCCAGCACAGCCAAAACTTAGTCAATAAAATTGTAAAAAGACTTTTATACAGAGGCAGATCCATTTGAATAGTCCTCTTCTCTGAAATTTATATTCTCCCTCTAAACTATACACTGGAGAAGGAAATGGCAAGCCACTCCAGTATTCTTGCCTGGAGAATCCCAGGGACAGAGGAGCCTGGTTGGGCTGCCATCTATGGGGGTGGCACAGAGTCGGATTCGACTGAAGCTACTTAGCAGTAGCAGCAGCATACTATACTCATTGTATTTTTATCATTATTCAAAGACAGAAGCCAGAGAGAAAGCAGACAGTAGCTCTTTGTAATAATATGTTCCCTTTCCCAATGTTTTTCTCTCTATCCAGAATGTAAACTGTCTTAGGGTAGGGACCCAGTCTGCCTTGAATAATATTCAATTCCTGCCACACAAGGAGGCAGGAACATACGGTGTTTGAGGAGAATAATTTGTTAACTAAACAAATGAATACCACATGGAAATCCTTGAAAATATGGACTCAGTGCAGTAGTCATTATGGAAGAGTAATCTGAGAAGATAATCAAGGCAACATAAGGGCTGATGTTTAATTTAGGGACATCTTTTAACTCTGAGGATTAGCTTTCTCTTGCATGCAGTAGGAACTCAAAATGTTTAATGATTTAAATCATTTAAGTAGTGATTTAGTGACTGAACGATGCACCCAACATTGGAATACCCAAATATACAAAGTATATATACACAGAACTAAAGGGAGACATAGATAGAAACACAGTAATTGTAGAGGAATACAATACCACACTTTCAAAAATGGGAAAATAATCCAGATAGAAAATCCATAAAGAAATGGCAGATTTGAAAAAATTAAAAATAAAATGAACTTAACAAACATCCACAAAACATTTCACTCAAGAGCAGCAGAAGACAAATTCACCTTAAATGTGCATGAAATAGTCTACAATATATATATGTATATACACACATATCATATGTTAGGACATGGAGCAAGTCTTAACAAATTAAGATCAAAATCATATCAAGTATTTTTTCTGACCACATGAAAATAGATACCAATGACAGGAAAAAAATGGAAAATTCACAAATATGTAAAAATTAAACAACACAGTCTTAAAAACCTAGGAGTGGAAACAGAAATCAAAAAGGAAATAAAAATTGCTTGAGATGAATGAAAAAGAAATACAATACACCAAAACTGATGGGATGTAGCAAAAGCAATTCTCAGAAGTTTATAGTGATAAACAGCTACATGAAGAAAAAAGTAAGATCTCAAATAAAGAACCTAACTTTACACATTAAGGAACTAGAAGAAAAAAAAAGCCCAAAATTAGTAGAAGGAAAGAAATGAGAAAGAATGAATCAGAAATAATAAATAGAGACTAGGAAAACAATAGAAAAACAGCTGTTTTTTCAGATAAAAATAACAAAACCTCAGCTACACTAAGAAAAAAAAAGGAGACTAAAATAAGTAAAATTATTAATATAAATGAAAGAGGAGACATTACAACTGATAAAACAGAAATACAAAGGATCACAAAAGGTGACAGTAAACAATTATATGCCAACAAATTGAACAACTCAGAAGAAACAGATAAACTTCTAGAAACATACAACCTACCAGACTGAATCTGAAGACACAGACATTGGTCTGAATAGATCAATAACAGATACAGAGATTGGGGCTAAAGAAAAGCCTCCTTACGAGAAAAGTCAAGTGCCAGATGGATGCATCCAAGCATTTAAGATGCATTGGTTGAGACTTCCTGTCCAGGTGGCTGTGTTCTAATGCACTGACACCTGGCTCCTTTTCAGCGAGTTTTCTCCACAAACGTGACTCTGTGAACCACCAATGCCGGTCAGCTCTGCCTCAAGAGCATGGAGATGACCTAAAGGACTCTTCTCGGTCTGCCAGGGATCTGGACATGCATGTGATGCAGCACACCACAATGAGCAGGCTAGCGGGTCTGGAGACAATCTCTCATCACATAATACAAGTGTGCTTTACAAAATAAAAGACTCATAGAAAGGATGGAGCCCTCCTATAAGACTAGCTTTCTCTCACTTCCTCCTCTTTGCTGCACAAACTAATCCTCTGCTGACACTGGGGCATCTTTTCTCCCATCACATCTGCACACGTTCATCTACAGCATCTCCTTCCAGGAAAACCCGCATCTATCTTTATTTCCTTTCAAAAACCTAATTGAAACCCAGTTCCTCGAGAATGTCATTTTCTGACAACAATTTCAGGAGTAGTGGTTAAGTCAACAGGTATAACGTGAAATGTAAAAATCAATTCTTTATTTGCCCTGGGAAAAACCATCTCTCTTCTTTTATTATGAACCCCAGTCTTCTCACATTCATGGAGCATCTCCTTTTGAACCTGAATTATTACACACCAACCCCTAAGGCTCAGTAGAGTTTCCTGCAATTTTATTTCATGTGTTGTGTGCATGAAGAAGCAAAATCCTATCTGTAATTGTTGCTGTTGTTCAGTTTGTAAGTCATGCTCGACTCTCTGCAACCCCATGGACTGCTGCACACCTCTGTCCTCCATTGTCCTCCATTGTCTCCCGGAGTTTGCTCAAATTCATATCCATAAATCATATTAATGTAATTAATACTAAATAGTACTCTTGCCTAGAAAATCCCATGGACGGAGGAGCCTGGTAGGCTGCAGTCCATGGGATCACTAAGAGTCGGGCACAACCAAGTGATTTCACTTTCATTTTCATTTTCATGCATTGGAGAAGGAAATGGCAACCCACTCCAGTGTTCTTGCCTGAAGAATCCCAGGGACAGAGGAGCCTAGTGGGCTGCCGTCTATGGGGTCACACTGAGTCGGAGTCTACTTAGCAGTAGAAGCAGCAGCAGTAATTAAATTAATAATATTGTGATGTAATTAGTGGAATTAATCATATTTTAAAGTTCTTCTCTAGTAAAGTTTGGCATTTCTTAAAATTTATCAAATTATCACAGCTGTGATTTTTACCAGCGTTGTCCTTGAGTTTAGGTTGAACCTATACCATAACAGGATTAACCCTCCTTTCTTGTATTGCCCATATATCTAAATTACAGTTTTTCAGATAAGCTCACAGATGGTTACATAGGACCTAAACCTTTCTCAGCTCCTGATTGGCAAAGGAAGGGCTATAACTCTTACGTGGGGTTTTAAAACTCTTCAGTTCTGCTCCTTTGTTCTATGTGATTGTTGTTATCTTTGTATAATCCAGCAGTGACTGTAATAGTGCCTTAATCGTCAACAAAAATTTAGAAATGTATTCAAGAAATAATACAAGAGCAGCCTATAACCTGGCATACTATGCAGAATGGTTTAAAATATGCTTTAACAGAGCTAAGTAAACAAATGTATATCTGACATCTGAGCTCATAGCCACCTTAACTTCATTTTTGTCTAAACAAATCACTTTTATACTTAATGGGGCGCCAACCAGCTTGAACTTAAGAAAGAATAATAGATATTAACGGAAAAATCTATCAGATTTCCTTCAGCAGAAAAGAGATGTTAGACAGGAAACTTCTTTATATCTTGCATTAAAGGAACAGGAGAATGATTTACAGGTTTTAGGAGTCCACTGTGGCTCCTTTGCCTGTGTGTGAAAGGGCTTTCTTGGTGGCTCAGATAGTAAAGAATTTGCTTGCAATGTAGGAGATCCTGGGTTTGATCCCCGGATCGGGAAGATTCCCTGGAGAAGGGAATGGCAACCTACTCCAGTATTCTTGCCTAGAAAATTCCATGGACAGAGGAGCCTGGTGGGCTACAGTCCATGGGGTCACAGAGTCGGATACGACTTTGCCTGTGTGTACTATACTGATAGCTTAACATCTGCGGTATTTACATTGTAAATTCATTTTAAAAGGAAAAAGATTATGCTTCATTTAAAAATGTGTACCATGCAGGAGAAGCTATGGTTTTAGGACCTGCTTTTTCACTACGACCTGGAAAGTCTCTGCTTATCTGTACTCACAGGTATCACGAACCTCTCTCATAATCTGGAGCATTTAGACACCTGCTACTGGACATGGAACAACAGACTGGTTCCAAATAGGAAAAGGAGTACATCAAGGCTGTATATTGTCACCCTGCTTATTTAATTATACACAGAGTACATCATGAGAAATGCTGGGCTGGAAGAAGCACAAGCTGGAATCAAGATTACTGGGAGAAATATCAATAACCTCAGATATGCAGATGACACCACCCTTATGGCAGAAAGTGAAGAGGAACTAAAAAGTCTCTTGGCGAAAGTAAAGAGGAGAGTGAAAAAGTTGACTTAATGCTCAACATTCAGAAAACAAAGATCATGGCATCTGGTCCCATCACTTCATGGGAAATAGATGGGGAAACAGTGTCAGACTTTATCTGGGGGGGCTCCAAGATCACTGCAGATGGTGATTGCAGCCATGAAATTAAAAGATGCTTACTCCTTGGAAGGAAAGTTATGACCAACCTAGATAGTATATTCAAAAGCAGAGACATTACTTTGCCAACAAATGTCTGTCTAGTCAAGGCTATGGTTTTTCCAGTGGTCATGTATGGATGTGAGAGTTGGACTGTGAAGAAAACTGAGCCCCGGAGAATTGATGTTTTTGAACTGTGGTGTTGGAGAAGACTCTTGAGAGTCCCGTGGACTGCAAGGAGATCCAACCAGTCCATTCTGAAGGAGATCAGCCCTGGGATTTCCTTGGAAAGAATGATGCTAAAGCTGAAACTCCAGTACTTTGGCCACTTCATGGGAAGAGTTGACTCATTGGAAAAGACTCTGATGCTGGGAGGGATTGGGGACAAGAGGAAAAGGGGACGACAGAGGATGAGATGGCTGGATGGCATCACCGACTGGATGGATGTGAGTCTGAGTGAACTCTGAGAGTTGGTGATGGACAGGGAGGCTTGGCGTGCTGCAATTCATGGGTCGCAAAGAGTCGGACATGACTGAGTGACTGAACTGAACTGAACTGAAAGCAATAAATAGCTCCCCTCACCCCAGTGAATTTATATCAAAACAAACATATTTTCATAGCTTTATCTTTCACTAGTAAAGTTAAATTCCTAGAGCAGAAGTTCTCGCCTTGGCTGTACATCAGAGTCATCTGGGGAAATCTTAAAACTTTTGACACCCTCGGATCAATTAAACTGAACCCTCCAGAGAGGGACCCAGGCAGCAGAGTTTTTCTAACGGTAAACTTCCAGGTGATTCTAACATGCATCCCAGAGTCAGAAGCACTATCCTGGAAATACAGAGAAAACATCAAGTCCTGTTTGCATGGGGTGAAAAGCAATGAGTCCAAAGTTTGATGGCTTTGCTCATCTGTACATTGTGAACCTGATTTTGAATGACTTACCTTCAGAAGACTTCCCTGTGGGCTCAGTGGTAAAGAACCTGCCTGCCAGAGCAGGAGACATGGATTTGATTCCTGGGTTGGGAAGATACCCTGCAGAAAGAAATAGCAACCCACTCCAATATTCTTGCCTGGAGAATTCCATGTACAGAGGAGCCTGACACGCTGTAGTCCATGGGGTCACAAAAGAGCTGAACACGACTTAGTGGCTGAACAACCACCACCACCAAATAAAGTTGCCATGGAAATTAACCCCTTAGGAAAAAGAGTGAAGAAGCAGCCTATGACTTTAATGACTTAGGACCCTTTTTAGGAAGGAAAAAGAGGAGTGGAGTATATCTTAGAATTGCCAGGATGCGACAAAATTGTAGTTTAAAAATCTGCCTGCCTATGGTTCCTTACTTTGTCCTCACCCCTCCAGGTTCCATAAGCACTTTCTAAGTAGGGGATAGGATGGTTTCTGTGTTCTGGCCACGCCATCATCGCATCTTGTGTTAGACAAAGGAAGGAATGCAAATTGTTTTCTTTCTCATTTTCCATGAATTTAGGCATTATATTTCTGTTGGCTTTTGGCTTTTCTTCTATACATGAGTCCTGCTGCTGCTAAGTCACTTCAGTAGTGTCCGACTCTGTGCGACCCCATAGACAGCAGCCCACCAGGCTCCTGTCCCTGGGATCCTCCAGACAAGAACACTGGAGTGGGTTGCCATTTCCTTCTCCAATGCGTGAAAGTGAAAAGTGAATGTGAAGTTACTCGGTCGTGTCTGACTCCTAGCGATTAAGAGTTTGTATAACTAGAAGCTACAGTCTAAAAAATGAAATAATGTAGTTGAATCACATTTCTGTACAACTGAAACTACACCACACTTCAATATTTTTTCCAATAAATCAGCTATACTCCAATGATTTTTTTTTATTTTATGAACAAGGACAAAATAAATCACAGAGTTTTTTTTTTTTTTTAATGGAAACAGCCATCCTTACCTTCCCTAACTTTGGTTCCTCCAAGGACTATGGCAGAGATGCCAACAGATGAAGACAGGATCCAAATACAGATGTTGATGACCTTCGCCTTCAGGGGTGTGCGGAAGTCAAGAGCCTTGACGGGGTGGCACACGGCGATGTAACGGTCCACACTCATCATGGTCAAGGTGAAGATGCTTGTGAACATGTTGTAATAGTCGATGGAGATGACCACCTTGCACAGCACGTCCCCAAAGGGCCAGGAGTTCATCAAATAGACTGTGCTCTGGAAGGGCATAGTTGTGGTCACCAGTGCATCTGCCAAAGCCAGGTTGAAGATATAGATGTTGGTTGCTGTCTTCATCTTTGTGTATCTAAGAGACAAGAAACAAGATTTCTTTCCATCTGCATGCCATACTCATGAGGTAAACGTTTCTCTGGATTACTGAAGGTTTCATCCACTTATTCTTTATGTATTTATCATCCAGACATTAGGGGCAGTAGAAAAACGGGCAAATATTTCCAATTTTATTAAGCTTTTATTCTAGTGCTTTGTTCCAAAATCTATTTAATTGTAAAAGAAATGAGTTGGATAATCACTGACTCAATTGACATGCGTTTGCGCAAACTCTGGGAGATAGTGAAGGACAGGGAAGCTTGGTATACTGCAGTGCATGGGGTCGCAAAGAATCAGACATGACTTAGGGACTGAACAACAGCACAAGAAACAAGTAGGCTTCCCTGGTGGCTCAGTGGTAAAGAATCTGCCTGCCAGTGCAGGAGATGCGAGTTCAATCCCTGGGTCAGGAAGAACCCCTGGGGGAGGAAATGGCAACCCACTCTAGTATTCTTGCCTGTGAAACCCCATGGACACAAGAGTCTGGCAGGCTACAGTCCTTGGGGTCACGAAGAGTTGGAAATGACTTAGCAACTAAAAACAACGACAACAAAAGAAACGAGAATAGATAGACAAACGGATAAATATACATACAGATCTTGTCAACAAACTTGTGTGTCATACAGGTCTTTATTTTGTGACTAACATTTTAATGCTACACAAGATTGCTTGGCTTTCATTATTTTTTAATGCCTTTTTTTTTTCCACTGTCTAAAACAAAGATAAAACATACCCAAGTTTTCCTTAAGGTTACTTTGAGAAATCAGTCATTGTAATTATGTCTTTTGAAAATCTAAATGGTTATTTATTTTTTAAATAATTCCATTTCAATGACTACAGCACAACTAAGTGTAGATTTTTTTTTAACCAGTGACCCACACCTTTTAATTTTAAATAAGTTATGTAAAAAAGAAAAAAAAAAGGCTGAGTTCTCTGATACACAATATAGTATGAAACATTATCTGGTATGGTATGTGAAAAATAAATCTGTTCCTTTCACTTCCATCTTGGGAGGTTTATAAAGCACACAATTTGTTTCAGCTTCCAACTGAGGGAACAGAAAATTTCAAAATAAGTCAGAAAGATGGCCTTTAAGCCCAAATTACTTCTTTCCATTTTCACATGAAGTTTAGAACAATTGCCTCTTCTACTAAAACTGAATTAATAAGATTGTTTTACTTAGAGAATGTTTCCTCAGGGATCTATAGGGCAAGAAATGTTCCAGACTACCTCGGCAGGTTTTCTGAGGCCAGATGCTAAGATATGGTGAGGAAATCCACAGGGAAATGATTTTCTACACACCTCAGGGTTGTGGACCTAATCACAATTAATTCAACCATGTCCCATGTATCTTCAGGGAGCCA
The DNA here is from genome assembly GCA_917880005.1 of Nanger dama. NCBI lineage: Eukaryota > Metazoa > Chordata > Mammalia > Artiodactyla > Bovidae > Nanger > Nanger dama. Next base: position 6,697,635 of record CAKJTW010000075.1, read on the forward strand.
GACTTTTTTCCATATTAGGGCCCTGAGTTTAATCAAAGGTTATCTGTATGGAGCTGATTACAGAAAATGACTTCTGCTTGGACTATAAAGTATTATCAGTGGTATGTGTTGATCATTGTGTCTGTGCTGTCTTTTTTTAATGCCTGAGTAATATTCCATTGTTTATATAAACCATTTCTTCTTTATCCATTCATCTGTCAGTGGACATTTAGGTTGCTTCTATGTCTTACCTATTATAAATAGTGCTACTACGAACACTGAGGTACATGTATCTCTTCAAATTAGAGTTTTCTCCAGATATCTGCCCAGGAGTGAGACTGCAGGATCATATGGTAGTTCTAATTTTTAAGGAAAATCTGTACCATTATTCACAGTGGCTACACCCATTTACAGTCCTATGAATAGTGTAGAAGAGTGTGTTTGTCGCTCAGTCGTGTCTGACTCTAAGCAACCCCATGGACTGTAGCCCACCAGGCTCCTCTGTCCATGGGATTCTCCAGGTAGAACACTGTAGTAGGATGCCATTCCCTTCTCCACGGAATCTTCCCAACCCAGGGACTGAACCCAGGTCTCCTGCATGGCAGGCAGATTCTTTACCATGTGAGCCACTAGGGAACACTATCTGTTCAAATACTGTCTTCTTAAAAATATGGTTTTATGTTTGAAAAATGCATCTTACAACCCAGCCTCTTACTCTTTCAGTCCCTAATACTAGCAAAGACTTGAGCCAGCAACACCTATGACTTCTGCTCTAATGTTTTGTAACGTGATGTTCTCCTCTGTCTTTACGAAGTTAGACTGATATTCTCTGCCTTACACATTTAGGTAGACCTGGGTTCTAGTCCTTAGTTTTCCCTCCAACAGACAGACTTTGGAGAGGTCACTAAAAACCCTGAGTTTCAGTTTCCCCACCCTGGAATGGGAAACTTATTATCTCAGAGTGGTCCTGAGATAACCAAGGGAAGGCACCTGATCTGGATTTTGTCTGGAATTTATCGCATGCTTCCAGCTCCTCTTCCTGCTCTAATATAGGTGGAAGCTACAAGTTACCAGAGGAAGCAGAAGGGAACACAGTTTGTAGTTAACACCTCTGGTCATATTTACACATTTCAGCTTGAACAGGAAAGATAAAAGTAAAAATGAAGCCTGAAACCTTATGTGTTAGCACACCATGAATGGAAAGACACATGAGTTACAATAAAACAGCATATGTGTCTTTTAGGCAGTCAAAAAATACTGGATGATAACTTGCCCTGAGCTTTTCAAAAATATTTTTATTAGATGTGTGAAACTGCTTAAGGCTTGAACTTGCAAAAAGTTCAAACCCTGTCATCAGATCTCAGAATGAGACAGATGACTACCTGCAACAGAGACATCTATAAATGACACTGATCTCAATTAAACTAATTGCAGCAGAATTGGTGCTCCCCAAGAAACAAGCTCTGCCCATACATTCCCTGTGGGGGCTCTCTGTTATAGCCCGAGGGCCAGAGGTGTCTTCCAGGGACGGAGGGAGATGCGGGCAGCCCCTGCCATTGAGACCCCTGCATCTGCCGACATCTGATATCTGAGCATGGGGTGGATCATGCTCATGACAGTAATCATAATAACCATTTATCTCCGAACACTCCCTATGTCACACTCTGCTGTGCGCTCCACATGCCGTATCCCACTCAGTCCTCAAAGTGACTCTGCGTGGTGGGTACCAGCATCCTCACTCTAGAAACGAGGCACTGAGAACCGCAGGAGGTTTTAAACATCTCAAGAGTCGCATGGTTAGAAGAGGCACTGCAGGAACTCAGACCCAGGGATTTGAGCTCATGCCCACATTCTGGCATCTCTGCAGCACTTCATAACTTACAAAACCCACCCAGTATTTTGACTTCCACATATCCTATTTGATTTTCACAACAACTGCTCTTCGAGTTGCCCGGGGGATGTATGCGTTTTCCCTAACATGGCTGAAGAAAGTAGACTCAGGAGAGTAAACTGATTTTTCTAGTGTCAGAGAGGGAGGGGCCCTGTGGGAGAACAAGGAGGGAGCAGCAGGTCTCAACCCCTACTGCAGGGCTCTGGAAGACACGTGCTTACAAGCCTACAACCCTGAAAAGGAGAACTCAACAGGTACAAGTATTAACAACAATGAGTAAGTACAAGGACTATATAGTAAGTCTTTTATGTGCTCCATTGGACTGGATCCAGTGCACACAGGATTTTAAGACCTTCCCCCAACCTCAGAGACAACCTGGTTGAGACCCTGGGTATGGGTATTGTTTGCACTGAACCAGAACAGGACAGCATGTGTTATTTCAATTATTATCTGTCTGCTGGTGGAAATAAACAAGTAAGCTTTCTTACCAGGATCAGATAGGTAATCACTTTCCATTCCATCCATGCTGCTTGACAAAGACTCACAAGTCTTCAAGTAAAATGGCACTGTGTGAGTGGGAATTCTTGGCTTGTGTGGAGCAGCTGGGGGTGGGCTGGCAGCAGGCGGCTGCACTTTTTGGTGTACATGCTGCAGGAGCGTGTGGCATTAAGAGAGCAAAGTGTGTAGGCTATACCCGCTAAACTTGCCAGTGTCACAAACCTGGAAACAACAGTGGGATGCGGGAAGCAGGCCAGGAAGAGGATCAGGAGGGAGCCCAGGGTGCCAGCCATGAGGAAGTCAGCACAGGGCAAGGTCATGGATGGTGTCCCCAGGAGCTTAGAATCTCCCCATCACACAGGAACTCAAGATCTTCCTAGCATGGTCCTCGTCAAGAGAGATTTATTGAGTGGCTTCTAAACTGGCAGCCATACATGCTGGTATGATATCGAGGGGAACAAAGGAATCTGTGAAGCTCTCAGGAACCAAAGTCACCAAGTAGAGATTCTAGGAGAGCAAGGCTCTCGCAGGAGAAACTGACTCAGAACCTATCACCGGGCAGAGATTTTAGGAGAGCATGGCTCTCGCAGCAGGAACTGACCTTGTGACACCGCAGGCTCATGGCTTCCTGTCCTGCCCTGCACGTGTCCGGTGCAGACAATCCAAGTAGAGACTTCATTCTTGGAGCATTACTATCGCTTACTATTGAGGTGTGCTGCCCCAGTGTTTTTCCTTAAATTTAAATGAGGCTTTTTAAATCAGGAGCTGCTTTTTAGTTTCGGTGCAGCATAATAAACCCCTAACCTTGATGGCTAATCACCATATATCTTTAAACACAGACACATTCTCGGGTTTGTGGATTTCGGTATTTTGTGGCTCATCCTTGCCCTTGTCGGCCAGGCTGACAGCCTCTCTACGTCTTCAGCCGGCTCATGCTCCCTCCCCAGCCACATCTTATCATTTCAACACCAAGTCTCAGCGCCTACTCCATACCCAGCAGCATCCTGGATGCTGAGGCGACTGAAAAACAAGTTTACACAGATCTTGCCCCCAGGATCTTCTAAATTAATTGAGTCAAGATTGTAACACTAACTGGAAGAATAGACTTCCTGATGGGAAGAACTGACTCATTGGAAAAGACACTGACGTTAGGAAAGACTGAGGGCAGGAGGAGAATCTAATCTCTAGTAAGTAAAGGAATTCAGGGCCATATTCCAGAGTTTCTTAAGGAGTCAGAAATTGTACCAGAGAAATGACAGGATACTCGGAATTCCACTCCTTCCAGCAGCTAGAGATTGAAAGGCATTCTGGTAAGTGTGGTTAACTGTACCTTGTGAGGGCAGGAAGCATCTGATATGAGGAGGCAGGGCCTGAGCCAGAAGGGAATATCAACATAAAATACAGCATGTGACCCCTCGGTAGACAAAGGTCATCACACAGGTGGCGGTGTTTCAGCTTGTCCATGAGCGATGCCCGTGGTTTTCAGGAGAGGGAACTCAGTGAAGAGGAAGTGAGTGATCTCCTCAAATTTGAGAGTCCATGGGAAAAGAAAACTGTGAGCCTTCTGAGTAGACACAGAATCTCGGCTTCAACATCACAAAAAGCAAACACCCTACTGGCCAATTATCTGAAGAGACTCCTTTAATACAGCAAATACCTGATCGCCAACAGAAAGCACCTGAACAAACGCTGATCTGGTGAAAACATCAGTGTAACCTGCCCCACAGGCAGCTGGCCGCTACCCCACAAGCCGGGTCTGGACCAAGAGACACAAGGCCTGAACACCAGACTCGGGAAGGGGAGGCTTTGCAGGCCCAGGGAGGAGGTCCCCCTCTTTAACCAGTGGTGGGGTAACAGCACAGTGAGAATGGGCTTCAGCATCTTTTCTCTGTACGATGTATTCATTCTCTTGGGCATGTTTTCCACATACACAGCATTCTAGATTTTATGTTTAAAATAACTAGACATCGGGAACTTCCCTGATGGTCCAGTAGTTAAGACTTTGTGCTTCCAATGCAGGGGACATGGGTTCAATCCCTGGACAGGGAACCAAGATCCCACATGTCATGTGACCTGGCTATATAAATAAACAGAATTTGAAAAAGTAAAATAGCCAGACGTGACAGCTGTATCGATGCAAATTCCCAGGGGAACTTTTTTAAAAATATATAATAAGTTTGCTTATTATATAATTATCTAGATATTTCCAGTTCATCTCAATGAATTGGCTAAACATCCTTTTAGATTGTTTGCTACTGAAATTATGGTTCTTTACTAAAGGGCAGTAGCTTGTGATTTAAAAAAAGTGGGGGTGGGGAATTGAGCTGCTGTTTCTCCAATGATCTGACTTTGAAATAGCCTCAGTTGATAGTATTGTAAAGGCGTCATATTCATGTAGGTATCAGGCCCTTGAAACTGTACCACAAGCTGAGCAAAAGCTCTGAGGAGAACAGAGGAGGGGCAGGGTGTACCCCAGCCCCAACTCCTGGGACTGCAGGTACCAGGCTGGCAGTGAGGTGCAGTCAGAAGGCAGACAGACACCTCCTCAGGTCCTGGTGGGCTGTCCTTGAGGGTGCTGTGGGGCAGGGGAAGAAGCAGTGCTTTCCCTGCCTTAGCCTGGGCCCCAGCACGTGCTCCCCTCCCTGGAGTCACAGCCCTGTTCCCCAGGAGGTACTGTCCAGTGTGTCCAGCAGTGCACACAGGGTGAGCATTTATCACGAAGGACACAGCAACCCACTCCAATACTCTTGCCTGCGAAAGCCCATGGACAGAGGAGCCTGGTGGACTCTAGTCCATGGGGGTCTCAAAGAGTTGGACACGACTTAGTGACTAAACAACACCAGCAGGTAGAAAACTATTAATACGAATCTCAAATGACTGCTGCAGTGCTTCCTAGTGTACAACTCTCTGGATACCTAGACGTATGTACACTTCTGGAATTATTTTCCCATTTTTATACAGAAAACTGACCTAGCTAAGGTGAGCCACAGGGTGCCACCCAGAGGCAACAAGGTCACTCTCCTGCTCTGTCTTCTGTGGGAAGGAAGAAACCCCCTGCATTAGGTGGAAAGCAACACAGCAAAGCAGAGTTTAGAGTTGTGCTCTGAACTTAGAAGAATTAATATTCAACAGAATCTCGGAAAATCGCTCTGATTGTTACAGCCTATCTCTAAAGGCACATAACTCCAGCCATGCTTAGTCTGAAGGCTTCCCTGCTCAACCTCAGATCGGTTCCTTTGGGGTATCTCAATTCATCCACATGTTTTATGTTTTTCTCATTTTTCATTTAAATGCTGACTTGCTTGGTCAGTGGAGTGAGTTAAATAAAAGGCATAAGCCTTTGACAACATTATCCCCACTCCTAAAATCCATTCTTCTCATGTAAGTCTTCCTTATTTAAGATATAAGACAGCATTCCAACCAAAGAGAGAAACAAACAAAATCCATTGTCTGATTTTCTGTTGAGGAATACATGAGTGTTATTCTGAAACCATCCTTTGTTAACCAGGTATTTTATGAAGCCTGTGAAACCTCTACCTCTGAAACACAGAAGCCAAATCTTAGAAAGGAAACCATCCTGCAGACATACGATTTTAGGTTTTTAGCTGAGCACAGAGGCACATCTCCCACGGAGCAGGGCAGCAACAATTGAGTGTCTCCACAGGTTAATCTAGGGAGAAGGAGATGCCAGCTTCCCAGTTCTCATGAAGATGCTGCCTGCTACCCAAAGACATTGCTGGGCAGAAAATGGATAGAAGCTGCCAGTTCCCAGCGAGAAGTCAGTCCCTCCAAAAATAACTCTAAGACGGGCGCCAAAAAAAACTGTATCGGCAACAGCATCCAAAAGTGATTTTGAAGACTACAGCTTGGCCTGAGTTTGTTAAATCTTAGGAGCTCTGTACCTGATAACCACGTTACTTGTTTTTCTCTTTCTTTTTATTTTTTCCTGTTCCTTTTTCCTTTCCCTTCCTTTCTTTCTTTCTCTCTCCCTCCCCTCCTTACTCCTTTCCTCCTTCCTTCCTTTTCAGGCAACCGTGCAGTCTCTGATATCTGAAATAGCTCCAAGGAGATTTGGGCTTCCATGACCACATGTCCCACAAGGAAGAAAATAATCTCCTTTCGCTAATCCATGTAAACAGTGGCAGTGAAGCCAATTCTCTCTTTTAAGAGCTTGTCAAACAGTAAAATTACTTTGGGACATTTAAGATAGGCTCCTCTGAAAATAATTTCTGAAATTATTTTTCCTATGCTTGCTTTAAAGGAAATGTTGAGCACTGATTCCAAGAGAGGATCAGGATAAATTACAACATACTTATTTTTTTCTGATCAAAGTCTAAGGTAAGCCTGCAGTTGAACAGGAAGCAGTGAGTAGTTAATGACGACTATACACCTCTGCCTTTCCTCTCACGTCTCCCTGCATGTCATCAGGTGACATGATCTAAGTCAGCTCCCTTAACCTTTAAGAGAATCTGGAATATACCCCTTACGAAGTTACCCATTTGGGGGTATTCCAACACTGCCCAGGCTGAATTACAGGGAAGCCAAAGTCTTCTACAAGCGAGACTGTCTTTATTGTGATAGCAAAGAATTAATGAAAACTAATAAGAAAAGGCACAACTTAAAAGATCAAGGACCAAATAATTTTCTGATTCCTGTAATTTTTTCTAATAATTTTTCCTTGCTTATCCTTCTATTTTCTGGAGAAGGGAATGGCAAGCCACTCTAGTATTCTTGCCTGAAAAATTCCATGGACAGAGGAGCCTCGCAGGCTACGGGGTGGCAAAGAGACCATGGGGTCAGAAAGAGTCAGACATGACTGAGTGACTAACACTATCCTTACATTTAATTTAAAAAGAAACATACCTTTAGAAGAGTAAAGCTTTTCTTTAAATTAAACAAACAAACAAAAATACCCTCTTCAGTATTCTTGCCTGGAGAATCCCATAGACAGAGGAGCCTGGCAGGCTACAGTTCATACAGTCAAAAAGACTTGCACATGACGGACGAGACTGAGCACAAAGAGATGAAATTATGTAAAATTAAGGTAAAATGGGGTCGTTTCCAATGCAAACCATTCAATATCACGGTATTCCAAGTCTACGTCTCAACCAGTAACACTGAAGAAGCTGAAGTTGAACGGTTCTATGAAGACCTACAAGACCTTTTAGAACTAACACCCAAAAAGATGTCCTTTTCATTATAGGAGACTGGAATGCAAAAGTAGGAAGTAGGAAGTAGGAAGTCAAGAAACAACTGGAGTAACAGGCAAATTTGGCCTTGGAATATGGAATGAATCAGGGCAAAAACTAATAGAGTTTTGCCAAGAAAATGCACTGGTCATAGCAAACACCCTCTTCCAACAACACAAGAGGAGACTACACATGGACATCACCAGATGGTCAACACCAAAATCAGATTGGTTAAATTCTCTGCAGACAAAGATGGAAAAGCTCTATACAGTGAGCAAAAACAAGACCAGGAGCTGACGGTGGCTCAGATCATGAACTCCTTATTGCCAAATTCAGACTCAAATTGAAGAAAGTAGGGAAAACCACTAGACCATTCAGGTATGACCTAAATCAAATCCTTTATGATTATACAGTGGAAGTGAGAAATAGATTTAAGGGCCTAGATCTGATAGATAGAGTGCCTGATAAACTATGGACAGAGGTTTGTGACATTGTACAAGAGACAGGGATCAAGACCATCCCCATGGAAAAGAAATGCAAAAAAGCAAAATGGCTGTCTGGAGAGGCCTTACAAATAGCCCTGAAAAGAAGAGAAGCAAAAAGCAAAGGAGAAAAGGAAAGATACAAGCATCTGAATGCAGAGTTCCAAAGAATAGCAAGAAGAGATAAGAAAGCCTTCCTCAGTGATCAATGCAAAGAAACAGAGGAAAACAACAGAACGGGAAAGACTAGAGATCTCTTCAAGAAAATGAGAGACAGCAAGGGAACATTTCAGGGAAAGATGGGCTCAATAAAGGAAAGAAATGGTATGGACCTAACAGAAGCAGAAGATATTAAGAAGAGGTGGCAAGAATACACAGAACTATAAAAAAAGATCTTCACAACCAAGATAATCACATTGGTGTGATCACTCACCTAGAGCCAGACATCCTGGAATGTAAAGTCAAGTGGGCCTTAGAAAGCATCACTATGAACAAAGCTAGTAGAGGTGATGGAATTCCAGTTGAGCTGCTTCAAATCCTGAAAGATGATGCTGTGAAAGTGCTGCACTCAATATGCCAGCAAATTTGGAAAACTCAGCAGTGGCCACAGGACTGGAAAAGGGCAGTTTTCATTCCTATCCCAAAGAAAGACGGTGCCAAAGAATGCTCCAACTACTGCACAATTGCACTCATCTCACCTGCTAGTAAAGTAATGCTCAAAATTCTCCAAGCCAGGCTTCAGCAATACATGAACCGTGAACTTCCAGATGTTCAAGAGGGTTTTAGAAAAGGCAGAGAAATCAGAGATCAAATTGCCAACATCTGCGGGATCATGGAAAAAGCAAGAGAGTTCCAGAAAAACATCTATTTCTGCTTTATTGACTATGCCAATGCCTTGGACTGTGTGGATCACAATAAACTGTGGAAAATTCTGAAAGAGATGGGAGTACCAGAGCACCTGACCTGCCTCTTAAGAAACCTATATGCAGGTCAGGAAGCAACAGTTAGAACTGGACATGGAACAATAGACTGGTTCCAAATAGGAAAAGGAGTACGTCAAGGCTGTATATTGTCACCCTCCTTATTTAACTTCTATGCAGAGTACATCATGAGAAATGTTGGGCTAGAAGTAGCACAAGCTGAAATCAAGATTGCCAGGAGAAATATCAATAACCTCAGATATGCAGATGCCACCACCCTTATGGCAGAAAGTGAAGAGGAACTAAATAGCCTGTTGATGAAAGTGAAAGAGGAGAGTGAAAAAGTTGGCTTAAAGCTCAACATTCAGAGAATGAAGATCACAGCATCTGGTCCCATCACTTCATGGGAAATAGATGGGGAAACAGTGGAAACAGTGTCAGACTTTATTTTGGGAGGCTCCAAAATCACTGCAGATGGTGACTGCAGCCATGAAATTAAAAGACACTTACTCCTTGGAAGAAAAGTTATGACCAACCTAGATAGCATACTCAAAAGCAGAGACACTACTTTGACAACAAAGTTCCGTCTAGTCAAGGCTATGGTTTTTCCAGTGGTCATGTATGGATGTGAGATTTGGACTGTGAAGAAAGCTGAGCACAGGAGAATTGATGTTTTTGAACTGTGGTGTTGGAGAAGACTCTTGAGAGTCCCTTGGACTGCAAGGAGATCCAACCAGTCCATTCTAAAGGAGATCAACCCTGGGATTTCTTTGGAGGGAATGGTGCTGAAGCTGAAACTCCAATATTTTGGCCACCTCATGTGAAGAGTTAACTCATTGGAAAAGACTCTGATGCTGGGAGGGATTGGGGGCAGGAGGAGAAGGCGACGACAGAGGATGAGATGGCTGGATGGAATCACTGACTCGATGGACATGAATCTGAGTGAACTCTGGGAGCTGGTGATGGACAGGCAGGCCTGGCATGCTGCGATTCATGGGGTCGCAAAGAGTCGGACACGACTCAGCGACTGAACTGACTGATCCAACTTGACAAGTGTCCTTATAAGAAGAGATCCGGATACAGACAGTAGGAATGTCCACACAGAGGATGACCACATGAGGACGTGGTGAAAAGGCAGTCACCTGCGAGCAGAGACACTCAGGAGGAACCAAACCCACCAGCACCTTGATCGTGGACTTCCACCCTCTAGAACTGCAGGCAGAGAATATAGTTTTGTTGTTTAAGCCACCCCGTCTGAGGTCATTGTTATGGCAACCTTAGCAAGGCAGATTCACTAGAAATCTGAGAAACCTACAATACAGTCCCACAGAACCATCCAGAAGGAGGGAGGGCAGATGAGTCTGAAGTAGGGAATAATAAGTGGAAGAGAGATACATAGGTTTAGGACTGTTCAGAATTTCCCTGACTGTTATAGCCACAAGAATGGATAATACCATCAAGAGTGATGGTTAGTTTGGTGAGCCATCTTGGCCAGGCTACAGTCTTCAAATGCTCAAACACTCCCCAAGATGCTACTCTGAAGGTGTTTTGTAGATGTAGTTTAAGTCCGTTATCAGTTGATCTTAAACAAAGGAGATGATCCTAGAGTACCTGGGTGGGCCTGGTCTAATCAGTCAAACGGTTTTAACTACAGGGCATACAGCTTCCCTGAGAAAGAAGAGATTCCACCTCGGAAGCATGTTCTGCCTCTCCTGACACCTGTCCTCAGGGCTACAGACCTGACTGGCCAGCTCCCCAATCACCTAAGCCAAGTCTTTGTAGTAAATCCCTCCACACACATACACATCCCCTACTGGTTCTGCTTTTCTGGCTGAATCCTGAGTAATATGAAGAGAGTGTAAAGAAAGCTAAGAAGGCTCAGGAAAAGACAATTATTTAGGACATGTCAGGGAAGAGGAGCCTGTGATGGAGACTGACGAGAAACCCAGTGTGTGTGGAAGCAAGTCAAGGACAAGGTGAGATTGGCCCAGCATGTTGAATCCCCATTGACTTTGAGGGACAGCCAGCCTGAGACATCACCTGGGACGTGAGACCTACATGTCCGAGAGAGGAGCATCAGGGAGGGAACTCAGGTGCCCTAATTGAGGAACAGATGGACGACACCAAAGCGATGGGCAGGGGTTATTCCTCCAAGAGGTTTACCCAAGATAGATAGGAGGAAGAAAGGACGTTAGCTAAGGGAACATAATCTGTTAAATGGGTATGGGGGAAACATACCCATGGGCTTTCCAGATGGCTCCAGTGGTAAAGAATCCTCCTGCCAAAGCAGGAGACACAAGAGATGCAGGTTCAATCCCTGGGTCGAGAAGATGCCTTGGAGAAAGAAATGGCAACCCACTCCAGTATTCTTGCCTGGAGAATCCCATGGACAGAGGAGTCTGTCTGGCTACAGTCCAGTCCATGGGGTCATAAGAGTTGGACACAACTTAGCAACTAAACTACCAACCACCACGCAGCTTTACCAGCCTGGCATGTATTAGGTGTTCATTAAATGTTAATCGTTTTCACCAAGAGAGGAGACAGCCATATGCGTTGGAAGTTGTGGTTAGGGTGGGAAAAGGAATATAAGGTATCAGAGGTGGGGCTGCCTGGCAATGTCCAAGGCGTGGGCTGGGTGGGCATCATAGCATTCACTGCAGGTGACCTGCACAGGAGAGGTGAAGAGAACACGGGGTTAGGACCCTGAGGATCACCATGGGCACCTCAAGGTGTTGGTGGGACCCAAGGACATGAATCAAGAGCTGAGGTAAGACCTTCCTGAGACTGGACCACAAACCCCTATACCTGGAGAGAGGGAGGCTGCAGTGCTTAAATTTTAAGGTGTTCACAGTGAAAGGTTACAGAACCCTAACACTGGGCAACTATAGTAGTTGTTACAGATTAAAGGGCGAAAATCCTTGAAACATTAGATGATCTTCAGAAGATACTGGATGACATTCCAGGCGCTGAAGGGAGAAAAGCCATTGGTAAGGCAGGTCTACAAGCAGTTGATGCTTCTTCCACAACCCTCATGTCCTCCCAGGTCTGAGATGGCCATCCCAGACCTGTGCCTGCCCCACCATCCGAGCATCTAAATTCCATCTCTAGAGTGATTTCCTAGATGACTCAACCAGGACCCTTTGGCATGTTCAATATTTTAAAATAACATCCTTTTCAAAAGTGATCCTCCATCTTTTCAAGTGACACTGCTCAGCCAAGGTCAATCACAAAAGCCGCACTTGAACTCCACCTCTTGTTCTGCTCTGAGTTCTGATGAGCACACGGCGTCTGACGCCTGGCTCCAACTTTTAGTCCTTTCTTCTCCTTAGCAAAATAAACTCATCCATCAGATTTTCTTTTGAGGTTTTATTTTTCAATTCTCTGGCCCTGTATCAGTCTAAACAAATTCTAAATGCTTCTTAATGCTCTTTGCTATAGATTTAAGCCAACTATTGTTTCGATATTTGGCTTTCCAAGATGATAGTAGAACTCTTCACTCCTCATTTACTATCAAATGGAGTGGGCAGATGCATAATATTACATGAACTCTATAACTCTTTTTGTATTTTTAGCTGAATTTATCCCCTTTTCACAAATTTTAGTCTTGGATGTCTTTGAGATAGACATATTTAGCTTATATTTATATTTTTTGTATTTATCTTGAAAATTCTAGTCAATCTACAGTGATTCTTCTTTCTTTCTGATATGTCTAATGCTCCCCATGGAGTTATCTTTTCACATATTTTAGGATTCTTTATTCTTTTTAATCCTAGACTGCAGGGCTATACCAAGAGTTGTAGAGCAACTTAAAAGCCCTCTCAAACTCAAAACTTCAAGTTCTCTTTCAAGTGACAGTAAGATGTATCTGTTTCACTCAAGCACTTAAGTATGATGGAGCAGGAACAGAGTGGGTTTGCTCCTGGCATCCCCTTTCTCTGTAACAATGTTTTATTATAAAACAACAGCCTCTGTAGCAAAGATCTCCTAGAAATTTTAATTATAGTTTAGAGTACAGCTGTCCTTTCTTTTCTCTTGGTTACTATAATCTTCTCTCTAATGGAGAGTAGCCCTGCAATTACTAATGATTTGGAAGAACAATTTGCTTGTAAAATATTACTTCTGTAGCCTGTACTCATCACTGACAGAAGTCCAGTGGAAGGCAATAAGCAACTGTGGAAAGCAAGGTCACCAAGCTAGAGACACTAATTGTAGGTGAAAAGAGCTTTGTAATATGTATTTGGAGGCTTAAAAGATGGTTTTCAGTTCTGTAGCACAGATGAGGATAAAAGTGGAGACATTCCCAAGTCAGAGACAGAGAGAGAACGGAAACAGGTATTTGAAAGATTCATGCTACTGCAGATATTGTCTTTAAAGTTCATAATAAATAAAGAGCATGTTTCAAAACTAGTCAAGATTAAAAAAAAATTCTTCATCCTTTCTATGCCCCTAAACAGAGTGACTTGCATCCTTCCTTTATTCACAGGAATGTCTCATCTTCATATTCACTCTCAAATGTGCAGCTGAAAACCATGAAGTCTCCCAGAAAGGGAAATCTCTCAAAGGGTATCCAGACAATAGTAGGATTTCTGTTTTTTTCTCGTTTCCTTTGTTATGAGAGGCCAAAATACAAATCACTTCACTTTCTAGAAAATTAGCATATATGCAGATATTTAGGTATTTATTATTGGAAGTTGACTTCAATGCACCCACAAAAGAACAATAAAAAGAAAGTTCCAGTTCCCGTGGTGGGAGATAAAAAGCAAAACAATTTTTGGAAACCTCCAGTACCCATACTTTAGGAGACAAATAAATACTAGATTGTTTAGGTACCAAAGTGACCGGCACTCTAAACAAATAAGATGGCATGTCAGTACTACAAGGCTCACATGTGGATACCTAAACAGTATACTGGATTTGCTTCATAAACCATAACACCATTCTGATGAGTCACAGGAAATCCTGAATTCTCTTCAGGGCATTTAGTGGGCATGAATTTTATCTAAAGAAATATTTGCAAGGGCAAAACAAAGTGCTCCAAACTGGTGCAGGCAATCAGGCAAAAGGCCAGGCAGTTGGACTAGTTTCCTTTCCAGGAGACACTGACTTTGTCTCTTGCAGGGACACCCCATTATCTCCATCCGAAGGGCCTTCTGCAGGGATTTGGGGCACAGGGGAGGGTCACTCTTAAACCTTCAAGTCACCTCTAGTCGCTTGGATTAGTCCTGTGCGAAACTCGCAGTCCCACAGCAAAATGTCTCCCAGGAAATTTCACTTCGAAGAGGCCGCCCGCGGAGCCTGGACGGAATGGGGTCCCCACTACCCGGCTGGCGTCCCTCTGCGCGTCCTGGTGACCAGCCCCACCCTCCCTCCGGCTGCGGCCCCTGTAGCGCCGGGACCCCGCGCTCACCGGATGATCACGAACATGACCAGCGAGTTGCCCACCAAGCCCACGACGAACACCACGGAGTAGACGGCCGTGATGATGACCAGGATGACCGGGGAGATGTGAGCCGGCTCCAGCAGCACGTCCTCCGAGCCCGCGCTGCTGTTACCGTCCGGCTCTGCCCAGCCCGGGAACCAGCCGCTGCCGTTGGGGGCAGGCAGGTGCTCGGGGAGCAGGTGGGGCCCGGCTCGCCGCGGAAGATCTGGACTGGGGGCTCCATGTCCGGCGGCTGCGGCAGCGGGACAAGGACAGTCGGCACCTGCGGGGGCAAGAGAACCGACTGGACCCGGAAAGCGAACTTTGGCCGCGTCCGAACCAGCCCGCGCGCGCGGCGGTGCAGGGGCCTGGGACTCGCAGATACCCACTCCGGCCGGAAGACCCCGGGGAGGCACAGGGGCACGGACCTCTCTCTGGGTGCCACACCGGCCAGCAGACGCGCCGAGGGTACCAGGAGGGGCGGAGAGCGCGCCGTCCTTTCCCCTGGTGCCTGAAATCCCCCCCACCCTTTCCTAGGCACGGCTCCTGGGAGAAACAGTCCCCAGTCTGCGGCCCGGAGACCCCAGGGACAAGAGACTCCTGGAGCGCAGAGCCCTCGCTGCCAAGGACCGCGCTTCGAAATCCCAAGGCTCACCTCCGGCTCGGGAGATGCGCACAGAGGAACACCGATGCTGGACCGCGCGGAACCCAGCGTTCCCGAATCCTACTAAGCAACCGGGTGGCCGTGCATCCGCAGCCCCGCGGCGCTGGCTCCCAGACCCAGACCCCGCGCTCTGGCCGCCCCCCAACCCCCGAGCGCGTCCCCGCCACTCCGCGCGCGGCTCCCACGACCGGCGGCGGCTGAACACGGCTGGACGCCGCGAGTGCGCGCGGGCCCCAGACATCCCTCCCCCTCCCGACCCCGCCCCCTGCCGCCCCGCCTACCCGCCTGCGCGCCCCCCGCCCCGCGCCCGCCGGCTCACCCTGAGCACAGCCTCCCTCCATGGCCCCCGGCCTCTCCGGCGCCTGACTGTGAACCTCTAGGCAATTCAGACTTAGGGTCAAGAAGGGTGCGCCTGTCCAGTGCGAGTGGACATCGGGGTTACTCACAGTGTGTCTAGAACTGCTGCCGGCCTCGTTCGCAGAACACGTCTGCTTTCGGGTGAGGAGGATAATGGTAATTTTATGTGAGTGACCCGTCCAAATACAGTAGCAAAATGATCCAATTAGAATAAGACCAGACCACAAGGTTTTAGTGGTTGATTTTGACCACCCAATGCTAAGAGCCGACTCACTGGAAAAGACTCTGATGCTAGGAAAGATTGAGGGCAGGAGGAGAAGAAAATGACAGAGGATGAGATGGTTGGATGGCATCACTGACTCACAGACTTGAATTTGAGGAAACTCCGGGAGATAGTGAAGGACAAGGAAACCTGGCGTGCTGCAGGTCATAGAGTGGCAAAGAGTCGGTCACCACTGAGCGACTGAACAACAGCAAATACATAAATAGAATATTCTGTCCCTTTCATTCTGCTGAATGCATAGGATGCACCCTGCGGTACCACCTGTGTGTCTTGCTGTCACCTGCCGAAGAGAAGACACGACCCTCCTCAGGCCAGGCCACAGTGTGGGTGCAGGTCGGAGATAGGGTCCTTTCTCCCACGTTAACCTCCAAAGCCATCACATTCCCTCATGAAGGCGGCTTTTCTCTGACATCTCCGAGAGCCTGAGCCCCCAAAAGAAATGCCATCCTCGTTCCTCTGCATGACTCTGCCAGTGCCAGGAGCAGATTCTGCTTGTGAGAGAGGCTCTCAGCACAGAGACCGGAGGGTAAGAAAGCAGGACTCAGACCCTGTGATGAGACCCTGAGGGAGACTGGGAAGTCCACCTCTCCCAGCTGGTGTTGGAAGGCAGGTGCCAGGAGACCAAGGTACCGGAGTGTCCTGAGTAGACTCCTATCTAAGACTGACTGACCTCTGGAGACAAACAGGGCCCCTGGGCAGCAGAAGGGAGCTCCCACCTCTTCTGTGACACAATGACCCCCAAAAGAGATACGCCCCCAGAGTTGTATCCCATCCTGGAAATGTACAGCTCTTCTGAGAAATGTGATGTGAGCCCAACTGTATCCCTTCAACGCTGGTGCCCTCGGAGGTCTGAAAATGTTTTATCACATCTTGTTCTTGTTCAGTCACTCAGTCACGTCCGACTCTGACCCCATGGACTGTAGCCTGCCAGGCTCCTCTGTCTGTGGGATTCTCCAGGCAAGAATACTGGAGTGGGTTGCTGTTTCCTGCTCCAGGGCATCTTCCCAACCCAAGGATGGAACCTGTGTCTCTTGCGTCTCCTGCACTGGCAGGTGGATTCTTTACCACTGCAAATCAGTGTCAGGCATCTTAGTGAACCCCGTACCTGCATGTCATACACGTGACTTTCCTGTGGTCATGGAGCAGGGGCTTAAACCTGAAACGTTTAATCTCTACAACTCTGAAACTCTTGATCAAATTGAATCCACGGAGTTGAAACTCTAGTGCCAACCCCACGTCAGGCACTAGGTGATGGAGTGAGAGTTTCAAGGGAGAACAAGAATGTCAGGAACAACCATGACTGCTGCTGTACAGCTTAACAGTAAGGACACTGGGGGCCAGCTGACAAAGGCGCTGTTCACCCTTAAGGAACTGACTGACTCCAGGTTTGAAGGGAAACTGGTTTCCCAGGGTCTGAGGGACTCCTGGCTTTCTGTCTTGCCCTTGAATGGCCAGAGGAGCCAGGCAGGACCTCCAGAGTGTGGTCAGGGCCTCTCACAGACACAAAACCTTGCCACCCCCTGCCTCACTCACTCAACCTCACCAAATCCACTGTTCTGTTTGCAAAGAGTGAAAAAGATTTTGACTTAATAAATATTCCTAATGATATTACTGCTGATGTTCCCCATATACTGTCTGGCATCTACAAAACACATATTAACTGAATGAATTAAGAATATGTCATATTTCACATACAGCACAAGGAACTCTGCTCAATGCTATGTGGCAGCCTGGATGGGAGGGGAGTTTGGGGAAGAATGTGTGTGTGTGTGTGTGTGTGTGTGTGTGTGTGTGTGTGTGTGCTCAGTCATGTCTGACTCTTTGTGACCCCATGGACTGTAGCCCACCAGGCTCCTCTGTCCATGGGATTTTCCAGTCAAGAATTCTGGAGTAGATTGCCATCCCCTTCTCCAGGGGATCTTCCCAACCCAGGGACTGAACCCACATCTCTTGCATCTGCTGCATTGGCAGGTGGATTCTTTACCACTATGTCAGGGACTATGACTGAGTCCCTTTGGTCTTCACCTGAAGCTATCACAGCATTGTTTATTGGCTATACCCCAATACAAAATAAAACATTTAAATTAATTAATTAATTTCTTAAAGAATATGGTATACTTCACAGTAAAAAAGCAAATGCAGGTGTGTGGTCTTGGAACCAGAAAATATGCTAATGGAAGGTTAGCATAAATTTGAAAGGTAGCGTTAACTCAAGACAGTAATTATATTTGATTAGCATTTTCTTTCCCTTTTTCTTACATAAGTCTTCAAGCAAAATTATAAGCAAAGTGGCGGAAGTCAAGGGATAACAAATTTAGAGAAAATGAATTAGTGGATTCCTTTGTATCCTATGAAGCATCGTGCACTTTTAAGATCAATGAACTCACTGAACTTAATAAAACTTAGCAGTTCATGACTCCAAAGAGTTCAGACTCAGATCAAGCTTTGTATTTGGAGGCAGTGCTTGCCAAAAATGTTTCTTGTTTTGCAATCAATTTCATGATGATTTGGTTAGCACTCAGAGTTAGGAGTGGAGAAGCCATAATGGCTCCTGAATCTAATAATACCATCTCTGCTGACTCCTTTGTCTTATAAGACCTCCTCCAGTTTCTAGCATTTTTAAAGCATGTGCCATTAAAAAAAAAAACTTTTAGACTGCACCCAAAGAGTGATGTTTTAAAAGACTATCAAAGCCTAGTTCTACAAGCTACCAAAAAAAAAAAACCCAACAAAACCAGCATTTGAATAATCTACCCTTGCTGCTGCTGCTGCTGCTGCTGCTAATTCGCTTCAGATGTGTCTGACTCTGTGTGACCCATAGATGGCAGCCCACCAGGCTCCCCCTTCCCTGGGATTCTCCAGGCAAGAACACTGGAGTGGGTTGCCATTTCCTTCTCCATTGCATGAAAGTGAAAAGTGAAAGAGAAGTCACTCAGTCATGTCCGACTCTTAGCGACCCCATGGACTGCAGCCCACCATGCTCCTCCTTCCATGGGATTTTCCAGGCAAGAGTACTGGAGTGGGGTGCCATTGCCTTCTCCAAATCTACCCTTAGAAAGAGATAATTCAGGAATATTTTGGGTGACACAAGGTGAATCCTCTTTGACTTCATTTCTGACCTCCCCCATTCCCCAGTTTAACAGGGTAGTTGAACAGCAGAGAGAGTAGGTAAAGAGATGCAAGTAAATAAAATGAGAACCGACATATAAATATTTTCAATAAAACACCAAAGTTTGAACCCAGCTTTATTAGAAAATTACAGTTTTGCTTTCTGATTTCAAAATCTATGCAGCATATTAAAAGATCATAGGCTTCCCAGGTGGCCCAGTGGTGAAGAACGCACCTCCAGAGCAAGAGACAAGGGTTCCATCTCTGGGTGGGGAAGATCCCTGGAGGAGGAAATGGCAACCCATTCCAGCGTTCTTGCCTGGAGAATCCCATGGACAGAGGAGCCTGGTGGGCTATAGTCCACTGGGTCACAAAGAGTTGAATACGACTTAACAGCTAAACAACAGCAATAACAATATAAACATTTGTACAAGCCTTTGATTCTGTCAGAGTACTTCCTATGGTAATATCTCACTTGGTCATGATAACTTCCTCGTGCTTCATGCAGAATGACCCTGTCTGTATTTTATAATTAAAAGCAGGCTTTGAGGGGTTAAGTTGCATAACCACAATCATTTAATAAGAAGAGGTACTAGGAACAGGATTGTTCCTTTAAATCCCAGCCTGTGATCTTTTCACTGTCCCAGTTTGCACAGATACTGTAGTTTGAATGAAAGCAGAGATGAGTCACATGAGTAAAATTAAAATGTGAGCAGAATGTCAAGTGTTTGCTCTGACATTGAAGCATGAGCTGTGGCCTCGACGTCCGCTATACAAGAGCTTGTTAATCTATTTTATGAAATGGAGATAAATACAACAGAAATTATGTTGAAAAATTACACCGATGTTAGTATGTTGAACTCCCCTTTAAAGGGGGTATATTCAGACAACTAAAGTAGAAGGAAGGTAGACTGATTAATTCCACAGTCGATTCAAAGAAAGATACTGAATAAGTGAAAACTGCACATATGTTAATTCTGGGAAAAAATAATTGATATGAACAAGATTACACAGCACTTTGAAAGAAATACAATTATTTATAATTATAGAAATAGAGTGTGATTTATCATTTAGTTGGTAAACATTAAGAAAATATCATTTCTAGTTAAATGGACAATTCATTTAAAAAGGTTGTTACTTGCTTACACATTCAGTTCAGTTCAGTCACTCAGTCGTGTCCAACTCTTTGCGACCCAATGGACTGCAGCACACCAGGCTTCCCTGTCCATCACCAACTCCCAGAACTGTCTCAAGCTCATGTCCACTGAGTCGGTGATGCCATCCAACCATCTCATCCTCTTCTGTCTCCTTCTCCTCCTGCCTTCAATCTTTCCCATACATTTACACGGACTAAAAATCAGAACTATTTACAAAGGTATTTTAAGTAGTCTTATCTCTGTTTTCCACATCCAACCCCCATCTCATATAAGTAAATTTTTTTCATTTCCTTTGTATTTTGAGGGTGTGCCTTTATGAACGTGCAGTTAAATTGCTTGCTCTACATTTTTACACAGAAAAACACATTTATTGTTCTGCACCATGTGGTTTTCATGTAACAGTATATACTATAGATAGTGCTATGTCAATACATAGCTTTCTCATTCTCTTTAATGTAATCTAACTTTTTCAGAGCATTCCATTTCCTGGAACTATCAGCTTGTGTAACCAGTCCTTCTCAAACAGAAATTTGGATTGTTTTAATCTCCCACTGTCACAATTTCTCCAAGTCAACAGTTGTTTTACATTTTTATAGACATTGCAAACAATTATGTATCAATTTTTGATCTGATGCCTAGTTTCTTTTGTGAAGAAAAGTATTACATTGCTCATTCCAGTTTAATTTCAAGAAAATTGCATATAAATGAACGTGTCTCGTTTAGGATGATAAGTACACACTGCTGTGTTTTAAATGGATAACCAACCAGGACCTAGTGTACAGCACAGGGAACTCTGCTCAATGTCACGTAGCAGTGTGGATGGGAGGGAAGTTGAGGGGAGAATGGATACATGTATAGGTATGGCTGAGTCCCTTTGCTGTCCACCTAAAACTATCACAACATCATTAATCGGCTATACTGCAATGCAAAATAAAAAGTTCAAAGCTCAATTAATTAATTAACATTTCTTTAATGGTTATTCGGTGGAAAGTTGGCCTTTGAGAAGTTTATCATACCCAAGTTTCAAAGGAGGTTCCTCAGAGACTCAGGCACTAGTGCTGTTATGAGTCACGTTCAGCTCATGTTCTGAGAGTCAAATGACTGACACTTGTTTTAGGCATGCTTGCTGATGATCCTGCCTTTTATTTTCTGGCAGAGACAGTAATATAAATTTAATTATGGAATAACGTTGGTGTTTTCTTTTAAATATGTAAACTTTCTCAAGTGAGAAGATAGAAGGTCCTATGTGGAATTAATTTCATATATGTAGCTTTTAGAATGAAGCAAAGGCGTCAAATTGACTTCCAGTGTGCTATATAAAAGTATCATGGTATTAATACATAGATTATAGGGTGAGACTGAAATCTCCTCTCTTCATTTCTCTGTCTAGAATTGTTGACAAATCAACTTTTTAAATTATCATACATATGCAAGTATCTAATCACATTTTTGGATTTACGAGACAAAAGTGAGTTGCTATAAGTTTAAAGCGATGTCATTAATCTAAGAAAGAAGGAAAAAGGAAAGAAAGAGGGAAAGAAAGAGGGAAGGAGGAAGGAAGAAAGAGAATATACTGATACATATAAAATTATGCTTATGCCAACAATATCACCATTTTTCAAAAAATATTAGAGCATTGTTCCTTTTATACTTTCATTCAGAAACTTTCCTACACAAATAAATCGTGAATTTTTAAAATTCAAATATCCTTTTGGTATTTGGAAATAGTTTGACAGTGTCTTTATTTTGTACCTATCTGTTTGTGAATTTTGTTGCTGTTGTTTTTGTTGGCCACACGGCATGTGGGAGCTTAGTTCCAATTCCCCAACCAGGGATTGAACCCACGCCCCTGCACTGGAAATGCAAAGTCTTAACCACTGGTTTGCCCAGGAAGTCCCTGTACTTATTTATAATGAAAGGCTGACTACGTCACTTTAGAGTCACTGCTCTTTTCTCTGAGCCCTGTGTGAATGTCTTATCACTACTGTTTTCTGGGCTCCAGCGTCTGTAATCACATCGGCTGTTGGTCCAAGCATCACTGCTTTGCAGACATCTGTCTTTGCTTTCTGCCTGCTTTCTAAGATCTTTGTCTTTGCTCTTTCAGTTCTTTAACTACAATTATCAATTGCACAATTGATATAACAGCTATAATTACTCAGCAGGCTGCTTTCCCCCAAATCCTGCTGAGAATATTGTGTTCCTCTTGACTACAAGTCTGTATGTCTTTCAACAATTTTTTAACTTCTCAGCTATTCTTTCCTGAAATATTCCATCTTCCCTTTCTGTGTTCGTTCCTTCTCAAACATAGAATGTCTCTTAGACCCCCATTCTCCAGGTCTCTTAACCTCTCCAACACATTTTCCTCATCTCTTCATGCTATATTATAGGTACTTTCAAGTCACTTTTCTCATTTACTAATTTCCTCTAAGATGTGTCCAATCTGCTCTTTGAAGAGCATTTTATGAGCATTTTATGTCAAGAATTACTTTTTCTATTTTGCAAGCTTTTATTACATCATAGGGTTTCCCTGGTAGTTCAGGCAGTAAAGAATATGCCCACAATGCAGAATACCCAGGTTCTATCCCTGGACTGGGAAGATCTCCTGGAGAAAGGAATGGCTACCCACTGCAGTATTCTTGCCTAGAGAATTCCATGGACAGAGGAACTTGGTAGGCTTCAGTCCATGGGGTCGCAGAGTCAGACACAACTGAAGCAACTTAGCACACATGCCGTATAAACATTTTTCTTTCTGGATTTGCCTGGAAATTCTTGGCATTTTAGCTGCTCTCAACTCTGTTCCACTGCAAGTTGACTGTTGTTTGTAATTGCAGTTTCAAAATTAGCAGGTAAAAAAAAATAGCAGGTAATACATCATTTTTTCAAGGTAACCAATAAACTGATAGGGATGTTAAATTCAAGTCTACTGCTGATTCCTGCAGAGCCATTCATCTTTGGCATTTAACACCACCTGCCTATGCAGGAAATTAAGTATTGTCCTTTCCTCGACTATAAATGTTTTCTTTTAATGATGATATAAATCGAGTGATTGCAGAGAAATAATAAATTACAAAGAAAAGAAAAATGGGCCTGTATGTGTGGCTTTTTGTGACTACCTGGCTTTTTCCAACCAAGTGTGATGAAGTGGAGGATTAATGTAATGAAGCAAAAATGTGATGCTTTTTATTAATATGCAATCAGTGTAGAGCTCTTGGGTTTCTGAGACATTTCTTTTTCTTTGATGGAAATAAACAGATTATACAATGTATGACTTTCAATAGCCATTTTATTTTGCTTTCATTAATCTGATTGGTGTCAGAGAAAAGTTAGAAAATGCTTTAGCTTTTGCTTTTCCTCGGCCTTTCATATTTCATGTAGAGCATTGCTGACACATTTTATAGTGATGAATATCGTGTCATTTGAATATGGCTTCTGGATTGAAGCAATGGTGTAAACTACTTGGGTTTTTGGACAATGCAAACATGAAGGGAGCTTATTGACAAGCAAATACTGTGTTTGCTACTGTAGTGCTCTAATATGCTGAGATAATCAGTTTCATTAAATGAGAATACAAGGGAACAAGGTCAGATCTAGTTAAAATTCCAATGTGAACTGTGAATTCCCTTTCCTGTGTGCTCCTCTCTGCATGATCACGGCTGCACAGACACCTGCTTCTTGCTGTCCCCCTGCCCCAGGTGGCTCAGGGTGTCCTAAATTTGGTCTTTCTTCTACCCAATTTCCCTACTCTCTTCCTCAGTCTACCCATTTTGCTCTCCAAGCACAGTCAAAACTCGTCTCAAAAGTAAGATGGCTCTCCAAACC
Organism: Nanger dama; assembly: GCA_917880005.1. Taxonomy (NCBI): domain Eukaryota; kingdom Metazoa; phylum Chordata; class Mammalia; order Artiodactyla; family Bovidae; genus Nanger; species Nanger dama. Next base: position 6,721,401 of record CAKJTW010000075.1, read on the forward strand.
TACAGGATATCATTTGATGGGCACCTGCTTTCCTTTATGTATTTATTTTGGCCGCACAACATGGCTTGCACGACTTTATTTCCGCAACCAGGGATTGAACCCGGGCCCCCTCAGTGAAAGCACAGAGTCCTCACCACTGGATCGCCAGGGAATTCGGCACCTGCTTCAAATCTTCACTTGTCATAATAAAGAGCACCTTATTGTTTGGACTCCATTCTTGTTAGTTTGTGTAGGTGGTTCAGACTTGAAGGATCCCTTGGGAAAATCCACAGACCTCTGAGATGGTAACAGTAGCTAACATCATCACCAGCATCACTTTAAGCATGATCAGAGCTGAGCAAGGCTACATAAGGGTGCTTACTTGAGCAGAGAAGAGACGGGCACTGCAGCCACCCACTGGATACCTCAAGCCCCTAATGTGTACATGGATGTGTGACCCCTAGCAGGTACCCTAGACACCAAGTGGAATTGGAGACCGACCACATGAAAGCACAGGTGCCTAAGCCAGGCTTGATCAGCTTCACAGTGTGCTGTGGGACTTTGTTCTTGAGGTTCTTAGATGACAAGCAAATCAGTCCCATAACAAATGACAGCTGATGTGTGAAAAAGTAAAAGTGCTAGTTGCTCAGTCCAGTCCAACCCTTTGTGACCCCATGGACGGTAGCCCACTTGGTTCCTCTGTCCATGGAATTCTCAAGGCAAGAATACTGGAGTGGGTCGCCATTCCCTTCTCCAGGGGATCTTCCTGACCAGGGATTGAACCCTCATCTCCTGCATTACAGATAGATTTTTAACCATCTGAGCCACCAGGAAAGCCCCAAATCACTTCCAAAGAGCCATGTGTCTCCCACACACCTCTGCTCAGTTGATTTGTCCTGTTGCTGAGATCCCCATCTTAGATCCTTGCTCTGCACCTACTCACAAGTTTTCATACATGGACATGCTCTCTAGTGAATGGATGCAACTGTTAAATAAACCTTTTCCCCATTTGAGCATGTGTGAGAAAAAAGTACTTTATCCAAGTGTCTGTGCAGTGTGTGTTTTAAGTGCCTTACAAACATTTATAATGCAGCAACTACAAAGCTTTGATACTTGAAAGCAACCAGACCTCCCCTGGTTGAGTTAACAATAACTAAGACTTTGACCTTCCTTTGAGATAATGAGGTCTGATTGTCTAGGACACCTTGGGAACAGAGTTATTCCTCACTGTAGGGGCAGTGTTCCTGTGAAAGAGACAGGGAGTTTCTTTGTCTTATGAACCTGCTCCTGATTGCTATGAGTCTCCCAGTTAAACAAAACTAACACGATAGAAAGCTGTCCCCCTCCTGCCTTCTAAGGTGGGGAGAGCATCTTTCCAGCAGTACTGCCATTTCTCACTTGACACATACAGATGGCCCCACAACATTCCCAGTGCCAGCTGATTCCAACAGCTGACACGTACACATCTGTAGTTCATGTTGTAATATATAAAATATGTTTAAAGCACAAGTACTCTGTATGTTTCCCCGTTCATGTAAGATCTCTAACAGCACATGCAAGACCACGAGTCTGTTTCCATCTTCCCATCCATCCCCTCCAACCCTCTGCCACATGCTGCCTGTTCAGTGTTCCACCAGTAAACAGACCCAGGGCAGATGTCACACAGGCAGCTGCTGCCCAGCGACACAGGCAACATGGGCATGACAGCCCTGGTGCCAGAGAAGAGGAGCACGGGGTTCCAGGTGTGCACAGTCTGCCAAGAGACCAGATGGGGCGGCAGGCAGATACTGACTCCTGTGTGTACGTCAGGGCAACTGAGAGGCATCTCTGGTTGGTGGAAGACCATGAATAGCTCATTATTGACCATCAGCCACAGCATAATAAACATGTCTTGGAAAACAGGGAACGTGGCATAAGAGAGATATCTTCAAATCGTCGCTGCTTGTATTTCTAAAATCCCTTCCTTCCTGAGATTTGAGGGTCCACCCAGCACCTGAAAACCCTCCATCCTGCTCCTGGAGCTCGTGGCTCAAGGCAGATACTTCCGATAGTTGCCAGCACCATTGATTCACATGCAGTAGCAGCAGCTAAGTCACTTCAGTCGTGTCCGACCCCGTGCAACCCCATAGATGGCAGCCCACCAGGCTCCCCCATCCCTGGGATTCTCCAGGAAAGAACACTGGAGTGGGTTGCCATTTCCTTCTCCAATGCATGAAAGTGAAAAGTGAAAGTGAAGTCGCTCAGTCATGTCCGACTCTTAGCAACCCCATGGACTGCAGCCCACCAGGCTCCTCCATCCATGGGATTCTCCAGGCAAGAATACTGGAGTGGGTTGCCATGTGTCATTATTTATTCACGAAGTTGTTCATCCCAGGCATTCACCTACTATGTGCCAGATGCGATGCTGCCTCCTGGCAAAGATCAACACATCATGGGGAAATAACCATGTTAACTGACAAAGAGGTGAGGGTGGTACCTTCATGGGGGAAATAACCATGTTAAGTGATGAAGGCAGTGACTCCAAATGCAGGCGTGTCCCAGGCTCCTCAGGCCTGTTGTGTCAGGTGCGGGTTCAGAGGAGAGGTGCAGGCAGTCAGGCTGCATCTGGGAGGGCAAGGGGAGCTCTGCCCAGTAGAGATTCAGAGGAAAGAGCTCAGGGATACCAAGCACAAGGCAGGGTCTGGGAATGAGTGAAGCTGGAGAGCAGAGTCTTACTGTGTAAAGAGGGCAGAGGGGCAGGTGCTAAGAAGAGGTAGGGGGATGGCTGTGAGTACAGGCTGCATGGGATCCAGGTCCTCACAGCACCACTAAGGCCCTGCAGCTTGTTCCTCCTAAACAAGGTCATCGGAGCCCCCGTGAGCACCAGGACTGGGGCACTGTTTGAGGGGCACAGCTCAATAAATGTTAGCTCCTCCGGATGTGAGTGCTCCCCAGGGTGTGTCTTCTGGGCGGTCTTCCTCACTAGGCTGTCTGTTTGGTTTGGGTTTTGTTCTAGGTGATGTGGAGCCCATTCAAACAAAAGTGGAGTTTATTAGGAAAGGTCAGCAAGTAACGCTAAGACCCCGAGGGGTGGGTTCTAGGGTGACGCCTGTGCTGACATCTTGGTCAGAAACCAAGGCTGCCCTGGCTGCTCCTGGGACCAGAGGACCAGACATCAGCCATTTTCGCAGGGATTCTCCCATATATTCACCCTGTGAACCTGACCCTCTGGCCCCTCACATCCAGCCTCCACAAAACCAGTGTGTTCTCCAGAATGAGAACCTGAACAGAACAAGCCACTGCTTCACACCCTCTGGTCGCCTCTCGCTGCCTACACACTATATTTCTTCCATCAGATCTCTTGCACACGACTTCTGTATCTTTCCTCTACCATTTTCACTGGATGTGGAGGGTTTTTTTATGGATCCGTCTTCCTCACTTTTCTATTTAAAGGCAAGAATTAGACACTATACCTTTGTATTCTTACAGACCAGTTCAGTGAATGGAACAGATAGCTTTTAAGTAACATTTGATTACTTAAAATAAATAACCTATCCTATACATTTGTGGCTGGCGTAAGCATGGACATATTTATGTTTAAGGATGAGAAACAGAATATTTCCTGGCATGTCAGTAAACAAAGGATGTCACCATCATGTCATCAGCGATTGCAGCCACCTTGGGTGATTGCAGCCACCTTGGAAGGTGAGCTCCTGAGCCCTGAGGGAACTCAGGAAGGAAAGAATATTTGTCCTCTAGCAGCCATCAGACTGCAGCCACCCCCCAGGGTGAGCTCCAAGGGGGCTTAGGAGGTGAAAAACACAGGATAAGATAGCTGAGGTGCTTAGGAAAGGAATGATTTCAATGAACGTGGACTCTTGCATCTTTCCATACACAGAACTGCTAACTTCCTTAACTTGAGATATCTAGTTTTATTTAATTAACGGTAATATTTTGAGTAGACATGTTTGGATGTGAGTTCAGTTCTGTTCAGTCACTCAGTCATGTCAGCTCCTTGCAACCTCATGAACTGTAGCACACCAGGCTTCCCTGTCCATCACCAACTCCCAGAGCTTACTCAAACTCATGTCCATTGACTTGGTGATGCCATCCCACCATCTCATCCTCTGTCATTCCCTTCTCCTCTTGCCTTCAATCTTTCCCAGCCTAAATCAGGGTCTTTTCAAAAGAGTCAGCTCTTTGCATCAGATGGCCAAAGGATTAGTTTCAGCTTCAACATCAGTCTTTCCAGTGAATATTCAGGACTGATTTCCTTTAAGATGGACTGGTTGGATCTCCTTGCAGTCCAAGAGACTCTCAAGAGTCTTCTCCAATATCACAGTTCAAAAGCATCAATTGGGTGCTCAGCTTCTTTATAGTCCAGCTCTCACATCCACACATGACTACTGGAAAAATCATAACTTTGACTAGACAGACCTTTGTTGACAAAGTAATGGATGTGAGAGTAGGACCATAAAGAAGGCTGAGCACCAAAGAATTGATGCTTTTGAACTGTGGTATTGGAGACTCTTGAAGATTCCCTTGGACTGCAAAGAGATCAAACCAGTCAATCCTAAAGAAAATCAATCCTGAATATTCATTGAAGGACCAATGCTGAAGCTGAAGCTCTAATACTTTGGCCACCTGATGCGAAGAATGGACTCATTGGAAAAGACCCTGATGCTGGGAAAGATTGAAGGCAGGAGGAGAAAGGGACAACAGAGGACGAGATAGTTGGATGGCATCACCGACTCAACAGACATGAGTTTGAGCAAACTCCAGGAGGTAGTGAAGGAAGGGAAGCCTGGCATGCTGCAGTCTATGGGGTCCCAAAGAGTCAGACGCAACTGAGCAACTGAACAACAGCAATCTTTTGACTTCGGAATACCTGCCCTTTTTAAAAAACCGCTACATATCCTGGTTCCCCTCTGGCCTCCTTGGAGCAGTTCTTTCAGGGTTACTTGAGGGTTCTTCAGCCCCCTGAACCTTCTCTGAGTTCCACAGGGCAGGTTCCAACAGATGCTAATTAGGGAAAGGAGGGGATGCAGAGACAAGGAAGGAGCTGCCAAGAAGCAGTAGTGCAGCCCTGAGGCAGGTCCTGGATCCCCTCAAGGGAGGCATAGAACAATGTCTTTGAGCTGTTTTGCAGGTGCCAAAACCTCACTGTGTGGGAGAACCTAACCGTGTGCTGCCTACAAGCACAGAGACCCTTGACTGGTTGGAAACCAGAAGGTTTATGCAAAAGACTGTAATTAATGGACAGAGGTTTAAAATCTGTGACTATAAAGAGTTTCCAAAATAAGACAGATTCTTAGTTGTAATTTCAACACGTTATTCTAGCATGAGTATGCCAGTCTTAGGAAACGCAGGATGAAACAAATGTGCAGCGCCAATCAGAGTCTAGAACTGGATACAAAGCTAACATGGGTGATCCTGGAGATTCAAACATGGGACTGTGAGTACAAATCCCAACTTCATACCTGAAATCAGATCAGCTAGGGAAGACACCTGACTCTAGGACACAAGACCTTTGTCCAGACAAAGGGAAGTCAGGGGCGAGGTGAAGACCCGAGCAGCACACAGTAGAGCAGCAGAGGTTAAAAAGCAATGCGACACAAGCACTTACAAATCAGGCATAAAGTAACATGCATGTAAGGGTTTTATGTCATTCGGAGGGTTGGCAAGAATGAACTAAGCAACCTTGAACAACAGCAGCAAGGGTTGGAACTCCTTTTACTGGGCACTTGGGGTCCAAAAAGGAATTTAGTCTAAGGACTAGAGAACAACAGGGGAAAAAAATTTTAGGAAGGTGGCTACTGGATCAGATCATTCTTAAAAGTGAACCAGTAGTAATTTTTGTGTTTTCTGCAGCATCCTCTAGACTACGGGAAACATTGTTTTTATAAGGAGAGGCAGAATTGACTCATACAAGTGAAAATTGAGAGAACCCAACTGAGAGATTAAAAATCTGCCAAACACCAATAATACAAAGAAAGAATGTGACTCAGACAGTTTCAGAGAATAACAACCAAGTCTTCAAGGATCAACTAATCCCACTGCTACTTTCATATTAGGTAGTTCCAGGTAATATTTCAGCATGCAGAACAACAGCCAGCAACCTAGGACCACCTGGTACCCTAGAGATCCTAAAAGCAACAACTTCTTCTACTTGGAATTCAGCTTCTTTGGAAAAGCTATTATCTGGTCACGCAACGACTGCAAAAGAGCTGCAATACTGTCAAACTTATGGGGTGAAACTGAATAACAACACAGCCCTCAAATAATGGGAATATTTAATCTTTGCCGTCCTGAGGTAATGGGCTTCGCTGGTGGCTCAGGGATAAAGAAGTCACCTGCCAGTGCAGGAGATACAGGTTCAATCCCTCAGTCAAGAAGATCTCCTGGAGAAGAAAATGGCAACCCACTCCAGTATTCTTGCCTGGAGAATTCCATGGACAGAGGAGCCTGGGGGCTGCAGTCCATGGGGTCACAAAGAGTCAGACACGACTTAATGATTGTTGCAGAAACCAGTACTCGAGAAACCAAGCACCATACTCAGAGAGTTGGAGAACTCAGGTTTATTACTCCAGTGGGCCCAGAGGAGTTAACACTCTAAGCTCTGAGCCCCGAACAAAAGGGTTACAGAGTTTTTACTACATGGACATGCATGATTAAGCAGGTTTGCAAGGGCTGGGAGATTGCAAAGAGCAGGACAAGGGTAAGTGAGATAAGTTCCAGTTCCTAGTATTGTGAGCCCCCACTTTTTGAGACTATATGACCTACATGATTCAGACTTTGCAAGGATCAAGCGGAGTTACAGAGGCAGAAGGAGCAGGTTATGTAAAATTTTAACTTTTCCACTTCAAGATAAACAACAACAATCCTAAACTAAATGTGCTCCAAATGCTTCAATTGCTTCTCAAACGACATGGTTTAAGCACTCTTAATCATCTTTAAATGTTTCCATTAAGATACGATTCACGTACCAGCTAACTCATCCTTTTAAACTGTACAATCCAGTGGCTTTTAGTTTATTCACAGATTCGCACAGCCATCACCACAATCAATTTTAGAACATTTTTATTACCCTCAAAAGTCTTTCCTTATTTCCTCTCTAACACCCTCCGTCCCCTGTAACCACTAAACTCCTGTCTCTGTGAATTTTTCCCTGGAGATTTCATGTAAGTGAAATTATATGATGTGTGGGTTTTTTAATACAAATTTATTTATTTTAATTGAGGTTAATTACTTAACAATATCGTATGTATGGGTTTGCCATATATCAACATGAATCTGCCACAAGTATACACGTGTTCCCCATCCTGAACCCCCAATCCCTCCTCCCCCCCCCTACCATCCCTCTGGGTCACCCCAGTGCACCAGCCCCAAGCATCCAGTATCATGCATCGAACCTGGACTGGTGATTTGTTTCATATATGATATTATACATGTTTCAATGCCTTTCTCCCAAATCATCCCACCCTCTCCCTATCCCACAGAGTCCAAAAGACTGTTCTATACATCTGTGTCTCTTTTGCTGTCTTGCATACAGGGTTATCATTACCATCTTTCTAAACTCCATATATAAGTGTTAGTATACTGTATTGGTGTGTTTCTTTCTGGCATACTTCACTCTGGATAATAGGCTCCAGTTTTATCCACCTCATTAGAACTGAAATGTGTGTTCTTTAGTGACTAACTTCTTTCACTTAGTTATCAAAATCTATCCATATTGTAGGATGCATTAGTACTTTATTTCTTTTATTGTGGAATAATATTATTCAATGTATAATATTCCATTGCTTGTACATACACATTTAGCTTGTCCATTCATCAGTTGGGTTTGGACTGTTTCCACATTTTGGCTATTATGAATAATGCTGCTATCAGCATTCATGTACAAAGTTTCAGTGTGGACATGTGTTTTCGATTCCCTTGGGTATATACCTAGAAGTGGAGCCTATGTGTTGTATGGTAATGCTATATTTAATTTTTGAGGAATTGTCAAGCTCTTTTCCACAATAGCTGTACCTTTTCACACTCCCACCAACAATATGCAAGAATTTCAATTACTCTACATCTTCACCAACATGTTTTCATTCTAATCATCTTAGTGGCTGATTTCAACCATCAAAGTGAGTGTGAAATAATACCTTGTGGTTTCAAGTCTTATTCCCCTAGTAACTAATGAGACTGAAAATCCTTTTAGGTGCTAATTGGCAATTTGTATATCTTCTTTGTAAAAGTATTCACATTTTCCCCCATTTTTTAGCTCATTTGTTTGATTTTTTTATTGGTAATCGTTTTTTAAAATTCTAGTTATTTAAGTCCTCTTTAATTTGTCTAAATCTTACTTGCTTACATTGTGGCTCAGACAGTAAAGAATCTGCCTGGACTGCAAGAGACCTGAGTTCAATCCCTGGGCCAGGAAGACCCCTAGGAGAAGGGCATGGCAACCCACTCCACTATTCTTGCCTGGAGAATCCCATGGACCGAGAAGCCTGGTGGGCAACAGTCCATGGGGTTGCAGAGACAGACATGACTGAGTGACCAACATATTTGCATCTAATTATGGAAAACACAGAAATTCCTTGTACCTTTGTTTCTCCACCCATCAAAAGGAGTAACGTTACCATCAGAATGAGGTGACAACACAGAACTTGTGTGAGGGTTATTTATCACAGTGACTGAGCCATGATAGGAGCTCAGGAAATGAGACAGATCTGAAAGGACTTGTTGATGGTTGAAAGTAACCATGGTGCAATTAGGATTCTGTATTTGGGGGTTTGAGATAGCTTACAGAAATCAAAGATAACATAATTGTGCTGTAAGTCTTATCAAAACAAGTCATGAAATTTTAAAAATCAGGGTAATATTAAAAATCCCCAGAAGATATATCAGGTTGTGATATAATTACACAAATATGATAATGAGTGACTAGATAGAAAGGTTTTCAACAGGAAAGAGATTACAAGACAAGAATGTTTAAAAAGTACAAAGAATAATTATTTGATATGCATGACTGTATGATTTTTACATCCATTGTATATGGTTTTTGAGATCAACAACAATGCCTGGGGAAAAAAATTAAACATTCTACTTCATCAGAATTAAACTATTTTCTCCATTAAGAAATAAAATATTCTTGAAGATTTTATTTACTTCCTGGAGAACCAGGAAAGGATTCTGGAACCAAAAACCTCCATCTGTGGTCAAGGGATTAAACCAGTTCTGCAAACACACATATACCAGTTGTGGATTTTGTAACAATGATCAAGCGTGTACCAAGCGGACAACACTTTTAGTTATTCACAGATGGACTGCTGATAGCTCCTGTTCTAGTTTTCCATTCAATGGCCATGTTGCTGAACAACTTGGAAGGTTTCATAATTGACTGGTATTTCAAGAAAGTCCTTAGAGAAGATAAAACTACAAGTGCCTTTTCCAAGTTCTCTTGGACCAGGTCACATCACTTAGTGAATTAACTTCTGTTTAAGACATAAAAACAACCAAATTTAATTGGTACAGGAAGTACCTCAAAAAGAGCTGATGGCAGCATGTGCTAGAAGAGTGGGCTTCCCTGGTGGTCCAGTGGTTAGGAATCTGCCTCCCAATGCAGGGCACAGATTTGACCCCTAGTCTGGGAAAATCCCTGGTCCAGGAATCCCACTTAGATGCCGTGGGGCAACTAAGCCCGTTGTACCTCTCCAGGTGTTGCTAGAACCCACCTGCCAATGCAGGAGACTTGGATTCGATCCCTGCATCGGGAAGATCCCCTGGAAGAGGGCACAGCAATCCACTCCAGTATTCTTGCCTGCAGAATTCCGTGGACAGAGGAGCCTGGCAGGCTACAGTCTATAACGTTGCAAAGAGGTGAACACGACTGAAGTAACGTAGCACTCCTAAGCACTTGCACCAAAACTGCAGAGCCCACATGCTGCAACTACTGAGCCGGGTGCCTTACAGCCTGTGCTCTGCAATAAGAGAAACCACTGCAGTGAGAAGCCTGTGCACACTGCAGCTAGAAGAGCAGCAGAGAGTGGCTCTGCTTGCCGCAACTAGAGAGAAAGCCTGCACTGAGCAACAAAGACCCAGTGCAGACAAAAATCAACACATCAGGAAAGTAAAAACAAGCAAACATTATTGGACTTTCACACAAATTATAAGGACCATCTTATTGCCAGGTCATTATATTTTAAGCTCTTAGCCTTTCATGTAAAATTAATAAAAAGAATCCGTTTACAATTTATAAGACTATCCAAATATAAGGCAGGAAATAAAACCAGCTTCAGTTCGGAGCATAGTGTGAATAGTGAAGTCGCTCAGTCGTGTCCGACTCTTTGCGACCCTGTGGACTGTAGTCCACCAGGCTCCTCAGTCCATGGGATTCTCCAGGCAAGAATACTAGAGTGGGTTGCCATTTCGGTGACATAATTTTTCTCTGCTTTCCTCCCTACAGAAAGGAATCAAGAGAGCGCATCTTCCACACAGGCCTTGCCTATCTTCCTTCTGAAGAGCCTCACCAGGACAGGTTTCTATTGCAGATCAAACTCGGGCTCTCCATATTAAGTGCAAGCAGTAGAGATAAGGTGTGGCTTAATCAACCCCTAGACTGGATGCAAATTATGTTCTTCCTCTCCTGCACCAATGTTATAAAAAGAAAATGCTGCTACTCATTTAACCTCAGACCATCTCTATTGCTGAAAGGAAGAAAACATAATTATGCTCATTTTCCAGGTTAAAAACGAGGTACAAGACAAATTAAATGCCTGACCTTGTGTCAAAATGCAAATCCAAGGGGCAAATCTATTAGAAATTCTTAAGTGCAAGCCAGGATTTTTTCAATTCATCAAGCTCTGTGTTCTAAAATGTCTGATCTGAAGCCAATTTCTTCTAAATGGTTGGAAAAAGGAGAACAAAGGCTAGGTTTCATTGTTTTCACGCTGCCATCTCCTGACTTTAGATGGGTAAACAATGGAAACAGTGACAGGCTTTATTTTGGGGGGCTCCAAAATCACTGCAGATGGTGACGGTAGCCATGAAATTAAAAGATGCTTTCTGCTTGGAAGAAAAGCTATGACCAGCCTAGACAGCATATTAAAAAGCAGAGACATTACTTTGCCAACAAAGGTCCATCTAGTCAAAACTATGGTTTTTCCAGTAGTTATGTATGGATGTGACAGTTGGACTATAAGGAAAGTTGAGTGCCGAAGACTTGATGCTTCTGAACTGTGGTGTTGGAGAAAACTCTTGAGAGTCACTTGGACTGCAAGGAGATCCAACCAGTCAATCCTAAAGGAAATCAGTCCTGAATGTTCATTGGAAGGACTAATGTTGAAGCTGAAACTCCAATCCTTTGCTTACCTGATGCAAAGAACTGACTCAGAAAAGACCTTAATGCTGGGAAAGATTGAAGGCAGAAGAAGGCAATGAAAGAGGATGAGATGGTTGGATGCCATCACCGACTCAATGGACATGAGTTTGAGCAAGCTCTGGGAGTTGGTGATGGACAGGGAAGCCGGGAATGGTGCAGTCTATGGAGTCGCAAAGAGATGGACACAACTGAGTTGACTGAATTGACTAAACTGAACTGACCTTGGCTGTAATTGTTACTGTCAATCATGCCCTTTTCTGAACGACCATGCACCATCTATTCTTCTCTTAAGAGGTTAGTCATTTTTCACCTCATGTGTTAAAACAATCACTGTTTGTTATGCAGAATAGATTCTCCGAATGATAAGACTTTTATACCCTTATACCTCTGAAGTATACCTATATCGAAAATAATGGAAATGTTACCAAAAGATTGAATAATAAATGAGACCCCCATTCTCACCACTAATGAGAACCATGACATTTCCAGCATGACTGTGCTTCAGACAACTCAGGGGCACAAGGACACAGACCCAGATGGACAGCAGGTCACTCACAAGACTCTTTTTCAAGAGTATGGATGTAACTTAGCTCTTCTGTTGTCCCCTATGGAAACAGTTCCTCCCCCTACCAGCCCTTAATAATCAGTGGGAGTTAATGCCCACAGCATGGGAAAAAATAGAATGAATTATAGGTGAAAGCTCCATTTCAAATAGCTTTTAAAGAGGCAACTTGCTTGTTCATAGTCATTAGTGACTGGGTATAAGTAAGAATGTGCTTGAATGTCCACAGATATGCTTCAGTATTCAAAATATTTTACATCAGAAATTTCATGTCAGCCCACACTTTTGTGAAATGCTGTGTATGGGGACTTCCCTGGTAGGCCAAGGGTTAAGTATTCACTTTCCAGTGCAAAGGGTATGGGTTCGATCCCTGGTTGGAGAACTAAAACCCATATGCTTCATGGTCTAAAGCAGAGGCAGCATTGCAATAAATTCAATAAAGCCTTTTTAAAAATGATCCACATCAAAAAAAATCTTTAAAAATAATATATATTACTGTGTTCTCATATTTATTAAAAAATGAATAACATTAGCAATGGGAAAGTAAATAGGAGCTTCAGTGTTCTAGTCATTGTTCTTCTTTGATGTGGGCACTTGGTGTGTGTGTATGACTGCATTGTATGTGTGCACATTGGCCTCTGTGTGCACATTGGCCTCTGTGTGCACACACAACATAACTCCCACCAGGCATTGTGGTTCCTGGGACAAAAACGAATTTATATTAATATACTCATTCTATGAAGCTTTTTATAATTAAATGGCATGCACTTTCCAGACAGCTGACCTGGGTCAAATTACAACTTGGGACCACTGAAAATCTTGAAACTAATTGACCCGGGGCTCAAAGTCCTTGACATCAACTAAGAACACCATATCTCCTATGAGCAATGCTAGTCGGCCAGGCAGCAACAGCCACTCTAGGCAACCTTGGTCTCTTACTTTCCATCTTCCATTTAATTCAGTTGCACACATTTTTAAAAGTTTAATCATCTTCCCTGTAGAAAAGAGCCCTGTTAGCACCTGAAATCATTCCTTTCAATTATCATGCTTGGCCTTCAGAAGGAGGGCATTTCAATTTCACAGTTAACACAGGATGCAATTTTACACTTGAAAATAATGGCAAGAGCTTTCTGTAATGGACATTGAGACAGCATTTCAGCTACAGATGACCCATCACTTTACTGGCTGGAAAGAAACAGAGTTTTGAGATGCACTCTAGAATTTCTAGGAAATTTTGGAACTGGATTTTGCAGACTAATACTTTTAAATAATTATTACCTTTGGCCTGACAGGTACATCAGTTAGTGCATTGACCCATTACAAATAAATGCTGTTGACAGAAATAACTGAAACAGAAATCAGTACCGTTGACCTGGTCATCACTCCTTTTCCTTCCTAAAGATTTAATGAAATGCATCCTTTTTGTTCTCTATTGTTGATGAAGCAAAGATCCTGAAGTTGAATTGGTACCTAGCTTTAACAATAAAATAGAAGTGTCTTGAAATTAAAATGTATGCTTTAAAACTGCAATTTAAGACTTTGAGAGCTCAAGTCTTTTTAAAAATGTTTGGAATTTTCCTGGCGTTCCAGTGGCTAAGACTTTGCCTTCCAATGCAGAGAGTGCCAGTTCAACCCCTGGCTGGGGGCTAAGATCCCACATGCCTCATGGCCAAAAAACCAGAACACAAACCACAGAAGCAATATTGTAACAAAGTCAATAAAGATTTAAAATGTAGCTCTTTATTCCTAAAAGTTGCTCTTGAAGTATGACTCTTTTTTCTCTGAGGAGAACCCAAAAGCCTTTGCCCTTCAGCCATGGACGCCTTCACAGCTGCAGGGTCTCAAGTTTTAAAGATGTGTTGACAATGAGCCATCACCTCACACCTGCCTGAACAGCCATGACTCAAAGAAAAGAGATACCCAGTGCTGACAAGGATGTGGAGTAGAGGGACCCCCTCCTACCCTGTTGGTGGGAATGTAAATTGGTCAGGCATTATAGAAAACAGTACAGACGTTCCTCAAAAAAACTGAAAATAGAGACCATAGAACCCAGTGATTCCCCTTCTAGGCCTTTATCTGAAGGAAACCAAATCACATCCTTCAAAAGATATCTGTACCTCCATACATGTTCACTGCAGTATGATTCACAGTAACCAAGACATGGAGACAACCTCAGTGTCCTACAGTGAATGGATGGATAAAAATATGTGATCTGTATACACACTGGGATATTATTTAGCTGTAAAAAGAAGGAAATCCGGCCATTTAAGACAACAGGGATAGACCTTGAGGGCATCAAGCTAAGTGAGATAAGTCTGGCAGAGGAAGACAAATACTTCTTCACAATCTCACTTATATGTGGAACCTGAAAAAAAACAGATTTACAGATACAGAGAACAGCGTGGTGGCTGCCAGAAGTAGAGGATGGGCAAACTGGATGAAGGTAGTCAAAACGTTCAAACTTCCTGCTACTTGTCAATTATATCTTTCAAAATGTGTTGAGAAGTCCCTCTCTGTAGGAAAGAGTCTTTCATCTCCGTGAAGAGGGCAGCATTCCCATCATGGTGCTGACATTTCTCCTTCATGCACCAGTCTGTGTCCCCAGTACTCCCCAGTTCTATTCATCATAGCATGCATTTTTAGCTGAAGGATAATTGCTTTACAGTGTTATGCGGATGAATGGATAAAGAAGATGTGGCACATATACACAATGGAATATTACTTAGCCATTAAAAGGAACTCATTTGAGTCAGTTTTACTAAGGTGAATGAAACTAGCACCTGTTATACAGAGTGAAGTAAGTCAGAAAGAGAAAAACAAATATTGTATATTAACACACATATATGGAATCTGGAAAAATGGTACTGATGAACCTATTTGCAGGGCAGGAATGGAGACACCAATCACAGCATGTTTTAAACACAAATCTCCAATCTGATGGAGTCATGAGATGATTGATTACAGAGTCTCACTTCCTGTTTCATCCAAACAGCTGAGTTTTAAGGGACCACAGACCTCACTGTGGCTGTTCATTTCAAGCTGCTAATATCAATGACAGAAGCAGACAAATCTAGGTTAAAACATCTAGAAGCGCCGTAGGAAACACCCACATGTGCACAGAACCACGCAGACAGAGGCACAAGGGCTCAAACCAAAAGCCAGGACCTACTCGGAGGCCATGAGTCTTGGGAAGGAAGATCTTTTCCACCAATTGCCCTGTAAACATGGGCTCAAGGCAGAGAAAAGATCTGCTAATTTCTAACAGACAAGCTTCCAGTGCTTGGTTCATAGAGTACACGTGGCGGATGCCAAACTGTGCACCCAGAGATTTCAGGACCCAGTGAGCAGCACTGATGAGCCAGATGGCTTGAAATCTGGAGGAAAGTCACCTCCCTAAGACAAAGCACTTTTGCAAATGATTTTGGCAACGATTTACAACGAAGTTCATCAATCACCTGCAGATAAAGGCCACGGTGGAGAGTCTCGCCTGCAGTGTCACAGAGTGAGTCAGAGCAGAAAAGGGGACTCCAAACCTAAACCCCAAGTGCAATCAGCGTCAAAACATGTTCCAGCCCATGGGAGGAAAATTCCTCCCCCTTGAGAGAATCAGAAGCTGACTTTCCAGGTTAAGCACTGACAAGAGGGCTCTCATTTATTTGTAGACAGACACCTTTATCTTCTCTTATAGATACATATATGCGTAGGTCACTCACTCATACATATGTTTAGACATTAACTGAGCAAATGTATATTAAGTGACTAAAATGGACCAATCACTCACTGTTTTTACTCCCAGAACTATAGAAAGTCATAAAATAAAGTTCCTACCCCACAAAACTGATGTTCTTATGAAAAGAGACTGTGACTAAACCGCATAAGCACGTCACCCATCAGGTGGTGGTAAGTTCAAGCAAACTGAGTGCTGGGTGAGGATGGGCTGCTGTTTTATGAAGGATAGTGGATGAAGGCCTCCACGAGAGGGCAGTGAAGCAGAGATGTGAAGTGCGTGAGGATAAGATGTGCAGAGTTCTAGATGAAGAGCATTCCAAACAATGCGAATAGTAAGTGCAAATGGCCTGGGGTCAGAGCATAGCTGGTGTGCTGGACAAATGGCAGAGAGGTCTGGAGCTGGATGAAGTGAGGAGAGTGGGAAGGAGTAATCTACATCCATGCGTAAATGGGGTCCTATCACTTTGGTTGGTTGTCCCCCTTTTTTCTCCCCCTCACCATTTCTTTCCTTCTCCACTGCATCACTGTCATTCCCGTAGAACTCCTATTAACCCAGAACACACATTTTCAAAATGTTCTCTTTCAATTCCCTGGCAATCCGGTGGTTAAAACTCCGCACTTCCAATACAAGGAGCATGGGTTCAGTCCCTGGTCAGAGGACTATTTAATAAGATCCCACCTGCTGTGCAGTGCAACCCAGAAAATATATTTTAAAGTGTTTTCTTTGTTTATATAATTATATTTAGACATACATATCAGATACATAAAGGCTGTGTTCTATCTCTTGTAAAAATGAAAAGACTGTTTATTCATATTTTTATGTGATTGCATTGCTCACATCAACTGTATCTTCTACATGTCCAAGACAGATGATGCACCTTGAATTTATTATTTTCAGAGACCATGAATCAAAGGTATTGATTTTATACAAACTATCTCCTACTGATGGGATTATTTCTTTCCAATTTTTGCTACTATAAACAACAATGATATACCAATTTAATGGAATAGGTACATGTTTATTAATAAGAATTGATGCCCTTCAAACAAAGATTATAAGACTTCACATTTTGCCCAGGAGAGTGTACTTGCCCTCACATCCTGTTATATCCATATTCATACTGAGTCTTTTACTCACCAGAGTCCCAACATGAAGCAAGTGTTGATAGAATTGAAGAGAGAAATAAAGAGTTCTACAGTTGTATTTAGAGACACCAAAATGTCACTTTCCATAATGAATATACCATCTGAACAGAAGATCAATAAGAAAATAGAGAACTTGAGCAACACTATAAACCAAGTAGACCTAACAAATACATAGAACATGCCATCCACTCAGCAATGACAGAGCACATATTCTTCTCAAGTGCACATGGAACCTTCTCCAGGCTATGTGAGGTCACAGACAAGTGTTAATACATTTAAAACCATTTAAAGCATTTTTATAACCAAATGGAATAAAACTATAAGTCAATAGCAGAAGGAAAACAGGAATACGTGTGAATATGTGAAAGTTAAATTGTTGCACACTATTGAACAGTCAATGAGTCAAAGAAGGCATAACCAAAAAATTAAAAATACTTAGAGACTAATGAAAATGAAAACACAGTAAAATTTATCAGATGCATTTTGGGGGAGAATTTCTAGTTGCAATGCCTATATTAAAAAGAAAGAAATATTTCAATCCTGTAACCTAACTTTACACCTCAAGAAACTAAGAAAAGTAGATCAAATTAAACACAAAGCTAACAGAAGAAAAGGAAAATGATAAGATTAGAGATCAATGAAATAAAGAATAGAACACAAAGAATCAGTGAAACCTAAAGTTGGGTGTTTGGAAAAAAAAAATCAACAAAGTTGGCAAACCATTAGCTAAAATGGTAAAGGGGAAAAAGAGAGAAGATGGCAAATAAACAAAATCAGAAATGAAATTGGGGATGCTACTGCTACTGACTTTCCAGAAATAAAAAGTATAATCAGATAAAAAGTACAAACACCTAGAACACTGACCATAATCAAGAAGGAGAAAAGGGAAAAAGAATAGGAGGTGATGGGCAAGGAAACTGACATTAACATTAAGCAAGACTTCGCATTCCACCCCTCAACCCAATTACATAAAAGAGAATAGAAGTCTAGTTAAGCCTATATCATTTATATTCAAAGGAGAAAAACATCTGGCAGCTCTGGCTTATAACTAGAAGATTAAAACACCAAAGAGAACCTGGCACATGCTTTTGCCCTTGGGAACTGGAGTTTTTAAGCCAGTTTAAGAAGCAAAGTTAAACAACAAACTCTTCCTATTTCAGTAGACAACATCCGAATCTGACAAAACATAAAGATCTTCAATGTATGAATCATGCAATAAAAGCACTGCTGGTATAAAAAGATTTTCATTTAAATAATCAAACCATAACATATTCCATGTATTCAAATGTATCTCTGCATTTCACATTTCATCTTCTTGAAATTAAATCATTTATCTGCATCAGGAGACACAGTAAGCTAAAGGGTCACCGTTCAAATCTTCTATTATTTACTGAAATTCGCTTGTGGTGGGAGGAAGCTTGCTTCTCCCTGGTCTTCAAGTATCTTGCCTGCCTGCCTTCTGGGTTTCAATAGCCAAGATTGAGAGATTGGGAAGAAAATAACAGTGAAGAGCACTTTAAATAACTGTGAAGCTGATGAAGGAGTATGTTCAAGGCATCACCCTGATGTGGGGTCATGAGGCCACTGCCCAGAGCAGGAACCCAACCCAGGATCGTCTGGACATTGAAACTCGACATCAACAATTCTTAAAAATCTTCACAACAAACACTGGGCTTCATGGAAGGTAAGCAGATGTGTAGGAGATCACATCTTTTTCCTTTCCAGTCACCCCCCTTGAAAGCCACATCTGAGTGCTTCTGCAGAGAGTGGGAGGCCTCCGGGACTGTCACCTGGGCCACCACTTTGCAAGCTCAGAGACACGTGTGTGTTTAACAGTTCACCTGAGAGCGGGGCTCAGGCTGTGAGAAGTGAAAACATGTGAGAACATGGCGCAGTGGGCCAGTAAGAATAATTGCTTAGGGCAGTCCAAGAAATGGGCTTATTTTTCAAATGACTTCTAGAGCTTCCTTTCACTTAATTTGATGTTTATGATAAATTATTATAATAACAATTCAATAATAATTGAAAGCTAATATTCTAAAAGGTAAAAAAAAACAAAACCTGAATAAGACCCTCAGTCACCCTCTCACATCAAAGCAAGACTAATACGCATAAAATCATAATAATCATAACTCATGCATTAAACCCTATCAACACAGGACATTTTTAAGTCTGCTTTGTAAATTATGGGATGCTTTCTAGGATGATGTCCCATTAAGTTAATTCAGAACAAAACGGTGGGCCTCCCTGGCAGTCCAGTGGTTAGGACTTCAAGTTTCCACTGTAGGGTGAGGGGTAGGAGGAGTCCAGATTCTATCCCTGGTTGGGGAACTAAAATCCCGCAAGGTGCGCAGCACAGCCAAAAATAAATGGCTATAAAATGCAAAACGTCACCATAAAAGACAGTTAAATATCTGATCTGTTGTCCATTATTCGGGAGGTTATAAATATAGGCATACATATGTTTGTCAGTTATGACAGTTTAAGTGGTTTTTCCTTGTGGAAGATAGACTTCGATTATAAGTTATTTCCACTTACATTTTTAGATTCTTAATTTAAAAGAAAACAAGTGAAGGCCCAAGCTTATTTTAGATCATCAGGCGTACAACTGTGAAATAAACACCTTTCACCAAAACACAAAGATTAAAACTGTGTCTCATGGATTTTTTCAGCCACAAAATTGCGCTTTTTTTCCCCTTGCGCCTCACATTTTCAGATGGTGTCTTCTTTTGGAGGAAAGATGGTCATCTAAATGGTGTGCTTTTGTAGTTCCCCTTCTGTGGGCCCTGATCCAGACCCCTGTCTCCACGGTAGAGGGGAAATTCCACCTGAGAAAGCCACTACCTTGACACGAGTTCTACACCATCAGTCATGGTTTGTTTAAAGTCATTGAGGAATTCTGATGCAGGAATCAATTTGCAGATGAGAGAGTCAGGGTGTGGCTGGACCAAGTCCCAAAACTCATGATGGAAGAAGAAAAGCAGGAAGGTCGGGCGAGAATGCAGCTGGTTAGGGAACACAGTGCCTCAGGAGTTGGGGGAGGGGCCTTGGAAAACACAGGACAGGAGGCCCTGGAGGGCAAGGAAGGGGCCACAGAACTCTGAGGAACAACAGAAAAGAACAGATGAGGGTGTTACACAAACGCACCATGATGTTGCCAGCATTCAAGGAACACAGATCTTGTTTTTCCTGCTCACTGATCCTTTCCTGCTCATTGATTTAGATACCAGCTTATGTCCATGTTTTCGTTTGAGTGTGTGCTCAGTCAACAAGAGCCCAAAATGCAGTACTTGGACACAATCTCAAAAACAACAGAATGATCTCTGTTTGTTTCCATGGCAAACCATTCGATAATCACAGTAATCCAAGTCCACGCCCCGACCAGTTATGCTGAAGAAGCTGAAGTTGAAAGGTTCTATGAAGACCTCACAAGATCTTCTATTGAAGGACTTAGGTGGGAATGATGGACTTAGGTTAAAATTTAAGCCCCGGAAGGCAGGCTGTGCCTCAAGGAAAATAGCTTACTCTTTATCTGGTGACTCAGAGCCTCCTGACCGATTCTTAACAGATAACTTATGACCTGGTCAAGGAAACCCCCTCCCAAGAATGTATCTCTCTGTCGGACTTTTCTGGGTAAAAATTGACCAAATGTGCAGGGTGATCAGCCAACCGTTTCAACTTAATTACCTGCAAACTTTTCCCACCAATCAAATGTCTCCACCTCACCTATGGCCCCTACTTCATTGTATCCCATACCCTGACCTCATCCCCACCTACCTGTGATTTTTTTTTGTATAAAAGTCCCTCACGACTGGCGTTCGAGGTTCACTCCTCCTAAGGAGATCGAACCCCGGCGTGCCGGCCTAATAAATCCTCTTGCTGATTGCATCGAATTCGAGTCACTGTGGTCTTTGGGGCGACGGTTCCCGAGAAAAGGCCGCGAGGTCTTACACTATAACTGCTGCTGCTGTTGCTAAGTCACTTCAGTCGTGTCTGACTCTGTGCGACCCCAGAGATGGCAGCCCACCAGGCTCTGCCATCCCTGGGATTCTCCAGGCAAGAACACTGGAGTGGGTTGCCATTTCCTTCTCCAATGCATGAATGTGAAAAGTGAAAGTGAAGTTGCTCAGCTGTGTCAGACTCTTTGTGACCCCATGGACTGCAGCCCACCAGGCTCCTCCTTCCGTGGGATTTTCCAGGCAAGAGTGGACAGGAGTGGGGTACCATTGCCTTTTCCGCTAACACCCCCAAAATATGTCCTTTTCATTATAGGGGACTGGAATGCAAAAGTAGGAAGTCAAGAGATACAGTAACAGGCAAATTTGGCTTTGGAATGAGGAATGAAGTGTAAGACCTCGCGGCCTTTCCTCGGGAACCGTCGCCCCAAAGACCACAGTGACTCGAATTCGATGCAATCAGCAAGAGGATTTATTAGGCCGGCGCGCCGGGTTCGATCTCCTTAGGAGGAGTGAACCTCGAACGCCAGTCGTGAGGGACTTTATACAAAAAAATCACAGGTAGGTGGGGATGAGGTCAGGGTATGGGATACAATGAAGTAGGGGCCATAGGTGAGGTGGATACATTTGATTGGTGGGAAAAGTTTGCAGGTAATTAAGTTGAAACGGTTGGCTGATCACCCTGCGGCATTTGGTCAATTTTTACCCAGAAAAGTCCGACAGAGAGATACATTCTTGGGAGGGGGTTTCCTTGACCAGGTCATAAGTTATCTGTTAAGAATCGGTCAGGAGGCTCTGAGTCACCAGATAAGGAGTAAGCTATTTTCCTTGAGGCACAGCCTGCCTTCCGGGCTTAAATTTTAACCCTAAGTCCTTCATTCCCCTCTTCTTCTTGTCCGTGATTTCAATCCTGAAATCATAGAGTGAGGGATTGCGGCATACCGTTACCTTGGCATGAGCACTCGCACGGTGCTTGTGCGTTTCTTGATAAAGGAGAGCAACTACTTAAAAATGCAAAGCTAAGAGATGAAGAAAGTTAGGATTACAAGAATAGTCATGGTATCATAAACAAACTTATATAACCTTTTTAACATCTATACCTTACAATCATTAAGAAAACAGCCACCAATCTTCCATTTTATTGTGTGCAGAGCATAGTGTCCCCGTCTCCGGAGCGTGACGGGTGCATTTTAAACGTCCATTGAGGGAGACGGGTCAGGGAGCCAAGGAATGCCCTGGGTTGTTACTTAGGTCAGGCGGCTTTCAAGATTTAACCCGTTACAGGCAATTCTCTCGCAGCTCCCTCTTCTTCATCTTTTAGGCGCTCTAAAAGATGGTGATGGTGCAGCATGTTACGGTAGACAAGCACCTTTATATGCAGAAATTCTTTTACAATGCCTTTAATAAGGCATGGTGCTAGGCACATCAGGGCAAGGATAGCAATTAACACGATGCCTACAGCCACCATGCTCTGCCACAAAGAATGAAGACTGGGAAAGTTAGAAACCAAATTCTTCACAAAATCTTCAGCAGTTTGAACAACATCTAAAGTGGCCAAAGGCGCGTTTTTCTATATCTAATATTTCATTGTGTAACTGCAGTAAATCAAGAGAAATATTAGAATTATACCATATGCCTTGTAAATGTCTTTTGATCCTCTCCCACGGGAAGTCAGATATATTATAAGGTTTTTTTGTGACACAGATCCACTTGTAATTAACATGACATTGAATTTTCATTCTGAGTTCTAAGCTTTGAACCTCTTCTCCTAAGACTCTGAGAGTATCATATAAAGCAGACAGCCTATTTTCTATTTTTTTATCAATATCCTCTTGTGTTCCCATAACCCTTGTGACATTATAAGACAGAGAATCAACAATTTTGGCATCTTGCACGGATTGAGCAAGGGAAACAGAGGCAGTAACAGCGGTCGCTATTAAGGAGATCAACGATATCACACCCAGAACAACTAATCCCAGGCCTCTTTTTGGGCGGCCGAGGACGGCATTGATGTGTTGTAGTAATTGCAATGCCATTTCATCATACCAATCTTTTTCTATTTTGACGGGGAGCATAACAAAAGCGGGTTGTTTTACCACTAATACCTGCTCTCTGACGCTCATGCCTCTGATACAATTAGTGAGAGTACAATTAAAACAAGACATATGGTAAACATTCTGAGTGACATTAACAGAAACATTTCCAACCAAAATCATAAAGGGGTAAGGCACACATGATCTAGGATATCTAAATCCAGTAATCCCTATATCTCCATATCTTGTTCCACCTTTATTAGCCTGTCTATATAGCATGTTGCCGGGGCCAAAGGCCGCTAAAAGCTTCCAGATCTCAGTTTGAAATACCTGACGATGTCCGAGTGCCAAAATAGGAGGGTGTTGTCCTCTATATTCAGGATAATCTGGGGTACCTGCAGGTGCCCAGTCCCAGAGATAAACACTGTTATTATTATTTATGTTATAAACGGTGGCATTGCGTCCCCGGCACAGAGTCCATGGCACATCCATTCCCTCGCTAATTCCCAGATGGCGACCACAGTAAGGTATATCGAGCGGCCCTACGCCCTTTTGGTGTGAAATGGCCCCAGCGTCGTCAGAAATTCCTGAAATATATACACGAGGGTAGGAAGTGACAGGGGAGACATTTATACAGTAAGACTTGGGGGTATCGTATGAAAAACACATAGGGAACCGTGAAGAAAGCCCATAGAAGGAAATATTAGCTTGTTGGTGTTGAATGTGTGCGTCAGAGACTCCTCCCAGAAGAGCAGTATCATTTACGTATACCGGCAATGTTTCTTCATCCCACCCTACAGACTGGAGCATGGGGGGTCAGGAACGTAGGCCCAATACGTATGAGCGGTCCCTTGATGCAGAGTCAGGAGGTTTAGGTAGAGGATGATCAGGAATCTGGTAATCGACAGAGCCTGAGCTTTAAAGGGTGAGAGGTGCGGTGAGCCTTCCATTGAGGCGTCGGTTCTGGTGCAGCTTTAACGTGGGAGGCGTGGATCCAGGATGAGATTCCGTCAACCTTGATGGCAGTAGGGGTCGTAAGCAGGACAATGTAGGGTCCTTTCCACCTGGGCTCTAGATTATGTTGCCGATGTCGACGAACGTAGACGGAGTCCCCCACCTGGAACGGATGGGCCTCTTCTGGGGTACCGGGTTGGTAGGCTGCAGCAAGCTGAGTCCACACCTCTTTCTGAACCAGCTGGAGTCCCTTTAGCCTAGCACACAGATCACCATTGTTAAAGTTTCGGGGTCGAATCCCTCTCTAAGTGTCAATATGGGGGGGGGTGCTCCATACAAAATTTCAAAAGGGGTGAGACCAAGGTGAGAGGGCGTGTTTCTCACCCGGAACAGAGCCAGAGGAAGGAGCACCGTCCAGTCAGTACCGCCAGTCTCTAAGGACAATTTAGTTAGGGTCTCTTTTAGAGTTCTATTCATTCTTTCTACCTGCCCTGAACTCTGGGGTCTGTATGCACAATGTAATTTCCAATCGGTCCCCAGAAACTTAGCTAACTCCTGACTTATTTGGGCAGTAAAAGCCGGCCCGTTATCTGACCCTAACATCTTTGGCGCTCCGAAGCGTGGAAAAATTTCTTCTAGAATTTTCTTAGCTACTATGAGGGCACTTTCATTTTTGGTGGGGAATGCTTCCACCCATCCTGAGAAAGTATCCACAAAAACCAGCAGATATTTATTGCCGTACCGCGCAGGACATACCTCGGTGAAATCCACTTCCCAGTAGGCCCCCGGCCGGTCTCCACGCAGCCGCTTACCTTGGCCCGTCTTGTTTCGGCCGGCATTTACCTCTTGGCAAGGTCTGCAGTTCAGGACCACTTGCTCAGCCAATTTAAAAAGTCCCGGCACCTCATATCCTGCTTTAATTAAAAGAGAGACTAGCTTTTTAGCCCCTAAGTGAGTCCAATGGTGCATTTGTTTTAACATTTCTCTGGCTTCTCCTTCCGACGTAGCCTGTTTCCCTCTGGGCCGCGGAGAGGGGCTAGAATTATTTTTATCTTCTGAGCATATTGCCAGCAATCTCGATAGCCCGTCTTTTGTCGCCGCCTCTCGCGCAGCTTGATCGGCCATATTGTTTCCCTCAGTTACCAGGGACCGATCTCGTTGATGTCCAGGGCAGTGGATTACACTAATCTTTTTTGGCAACATCAGGGCAGCCAGCAATGCCAGGATTTCGTTTTTGTTTTTAATCTCCTTGCCGGCCGATGTAAGTAACCCTCTCTGTTGGTAAATAGCTCCATGGACATGTGCAGTTGCGAAAGCATATCTACTATCAGTGTAAATGTTGGCCTTTTTCCCTCGTGCCAGTTCTAAGGCCTTTGTGAGGGCAATCAGCTCGGCTTTTTGGGCTGACGTACCTTGAGGGAGGGCAGCTGCCCAGATCACCTCAGTCCCATCGACCACCGCTGCCCCTGCCCGCCGCCTTCCTTCTTCAAGAAAACTGCTTCCGTCCGTATACCATGTCACCTCGGCATCCTGAAGCGGCTGGTCC
Source organism: Nanger dama (assembly GCA_917880005.1). Taxonomy (NCBI): domain Eukaryota; kingdom Metazoa; phylum Chordata; class Mammalia; order Artiodactyla; family Bovidae; genus Nanger; species Nanger dama. Next base: position 6,746,659 of record CAKJTW010000075.1, read on the forward strand.
GAGAGATCATGACGAACTCCATGTACTCCCGCCAGAATTTCTTGACAGTCGTGGGTCACCTCGGACTGGCTGGGGTCCGGCAGCAGCGTGGCAGGGTTAAGTCCAGTAGCCGGCGTGAACCTGATTCGCTCAGAGTTTAGGAGCAACGTCTGATAGTGGGTCATCCTGGCGTTAGTTAGCCATCTCTCGGGGGGTTGGCGAATCACACTTTCTAAAGCGTGGGGCGCAGTGACAATTAAGTTCTGCCCCAGTGTCAGCTTGTCTGCATCTTTTACTAGGACTGCCACGGCAGCCACTATACGCAAACAATTCGGCCAGCCAGCAGCCACGGGGTCCAGTTTCTTTGACAAATATGCCACCGGCCGATTCCATGGTCCCAGCTTTTGGGTGAGGACCCCTTTGGCAATGCCATTATTTTCAGCCACATAGAGATGGAACGGCTTGTCCACATCTGGAAGTCCCAGGGCAGGGGCTGACAACAAGGCGCGCTTAATGTTGTCAAAGGCCTTTTGCTCGCTCTTTCCCCAGACGAAGGGTGTACTGCCCTTGGTCAGGGGGTACAAGGGAGCGGCCATCTCTGCGAACCCCGGAATCCAGAGCCTGCAGAACCCTGCAGTGCCCAAGAACTCCCTAACTTGTCGGGAGTTTTCGGGGCTGGTATTCTGGCCACCGCCTCTTTTCTGGCCTCCGAGAGCCATCGCTTCCCATCTCTGAGTTGGTACCCCAGGTAACTAACCTGTTGCCGGCAGATCTGGGCCTTTTTGGCAGAAGCACGGTGGCCGAGGGTGCCAAGTTCGGTCAGTAAAGTCTCAGTCCCTTTCCTGCACTCCTCTGCGGTATCAGCGGCCAGAAGCAAGTCATCTACATATTGGAGCAGAGTTACCTGGGGATTTGTGGCACGGAAGTGCGCGAGGTCCTGGTGGAGGGCTTCGTCAAAAATTGTTGGCGAGTTCTTGAATCCTTGCGGCAGCCTGGTCCACGTTAGCTGTCCGGAGAGTCCTGTAAGAGGGTCTTTCCACTCAAAAGCAAAAATAGGCTGGCTAGCGGGGCTGAGTCGTAGGCAGAAGAAGGCATCTTTCAGGTCCAAGACAGTGTACCACTTCCGGCTGGGGGAAGGGTGCTCAGCAGGTTGTAGGGGTTGGGCACTGTTGGGTGTAGGTCGGATACCCGCTTGTTGACTTCTCTCAGATCCTGTACAGGCCGGTATTCGCCCGTTCCAGGCTTCCGGACCGGAAGCAACAGGGTGTTCCAGGCCGATTGGCACTTTATCAAAATTCCCAGATCAAGAAACCTTTGAATATGTGGGCGGATCCCATCTCGAGCCTCTTTACTCATCGGGTACTGGCGGACTGAGATGGGGGTGGCAGAGGCCTTGATTTCTACCACCACTGGGGGCTGGTGGACGGCCATTCCCATGCCCGAGACTTCGGCCCAGGCTAGGGGGTCTTAGCCATCCAGTCCTGCATATTCATGGTCTTGGGGGAAGGGCTCTCATATAGCCTGTATTCATCTTCTAGCCTCAGGGTCAAAACCTGCAACGGCCTTCCTTCCCCGTCTGTCACCGTGGTGCCCTCGGTGTGAAAGTGGATCTGAGCCCCCCACTTTCGTGAGCAAGTCCCGTCCCAGCAAGGGGGTAAGGGCATTCAGGGATCACAAGGAACGAGTGGGATACCCGGCCCACGCCAAGGTCCACTGTTCTTCGGGTAGTCCATGGGTATTGTCGATACCCTGTAGCGCCCTGTACCCATGCCTTTTTGTGGACAATGCCCCTCCCGGATTGTAATAGGACGGAGTGTTGGGCTCCTGTGTCTACCAGAAACTGTACAGGCTTCCCCTCCACCTTTAGAGTTACCCTAGGCTCGGGGGGGGGTCTGAGCCCCGTCCCCCCTAATCTTCTTCTTCTATGGCCAGGATTTTGTTGGGGGTGGCGGACCTTCCCCTCTTCTTCTGAGGGCAGTCTTTGAGCCAATGCCCCTTCTCTTTACAGTACGCACACTGATCTTTGCCTAGTGGCGGCTTGGTTCCTGTCCTGCTTTTACTGCGGTCTCTTGGCCCAGCTCTATCATCTCTCTTTCCTTCTTTAATCACTGTGGTGAGAATTTTTGCCAAGTCTTTTGCCTGTCTTTTTTCTCTCTATCTCCCGTTCATTCTGCTCCCGGATCCTTCTTTCCTCCTTTTCTTCTTCTGTTTCCCTTTTATTAAACACCTTGTCTGCTTCTTTGATCAAATCTTGAAGAGAGAATCCCTGTAACCCATCTAGTCTCTGTAACTTTCTCTTAATATCTAGGGCTGATTGATCAATAAAGGCCATGGCCACTGTAGCCCTATGTTCTTCAGATGTGGGATCATAGGGGGTAAATCTCTTGAATGCCTCTATTAACCTATCTAGGAATACAGTAGGTGACTCAGTAGGCCCTTGAGTCACTTCCCTCACCTTAGCCAAATTGGTGGGGCGCCTTGCTGCCCCTCGGAGACCCGCCACCAGAGCCTGGCGATGGACCCTCAGGTGCTCCCTACCTGCCGGAGAATTGTAGTCCCAGTCAGGTCTCGTCAGGGGGAAACCAGCATCTATTTCATTAGGAAGCGCTGTGGGACGTCCGTCATCTCCTGGCACATTTTTGCGAGCCTCCAATAGTACTCGCTGTCTTTCTTCTGTAGTGAGCAAGGTCTGCAACAATTGCTGACAATCATCCCAAGTGGGCTGATGTGAGAAAACAAGAGATTCTATTAAGGAGGTCAGGGCCTGGGGGTTATCAGAAAAAGAGGGTTGTTATTTTTCCAGTTGTAAAGGTCAGAGGCAGAGAATGGCCAATACTGGAGTGGCCGAACCCCACGGTCATCAGGGGGCCCGTTCTCCCGGAGGGGGAGAGCGGTGGAGTCCGGGGTGACAGCTCTACGGCTCCGCGTTCCTGCCGCCGGGCCCATTTCTTCCCCTTCTTTTGGCTGCTCAGGCGAGGCAATCGCTTGTGCCCTCTGAGGTGCCGGAGGTGGGACCTGTACAGGCGGGTAGAGTGGGGGAGAATCTAAAAGTAAGAAGTCAGTTTGCAGGTCTGGATATATATTTTTGACGGGAGCCTTTGTCTCTTCTTTCTTTGCCGTGGATTTTAGGGCAAAGATCTCTGCAGCAGGCTCCAACGGCTTTCCTGTGGGGAAAACGAAAGGCCGAACCCACACCGGGGGTGAACGGACCAGGTCTTCCCAGACCATAATATATGGCACCTGGTCCGGGTGCTCAGTAGCAGGGGTGAAAATTACAGTTTTAACCTGTTTGACTTGTTCTGAAGAGAATGACCCTTCTGGCGGCCAGCCGGTATTAAAACTGGGCCAATCTACTGCACATAAGCTCTGCCATTTCCTTTTTTTCACTGTCATGGAAAGATCATGGGCCCGATTTTTCACTTCTGTCCAATGATCTACCGTCAGAGACAACGGGGTTGTCACAGTCTGTCCCATCGTCAGTTTGTCACAAAAATGAACACTTAACGAGTACAAAGTAAGACGAGTAGCAGCGGAAAAAATCAGATAAAAGCGGCTGCTGTAAACTTTGCCCTCGGCAAGTCTTGAGCAGATGAGCTTCCTAGCTCCACAGATACAGAATTCAGGCGGAGAAGAATCTCACGATCCCTACTCCCAGGTCGGCGTTCCAGGCGTCCCTGACATACGCCACAGATACAGGCGGAGGGGAATCTCACGACCCCCACTCCCAGGTCGGGCGTTCCAGGCGTCCCTGGCATACGCCACAGATACAGGCGGAGGGGAATCTCACGACCCCCACTCCCAGGTCGGCGTTCCAGGCGTCCCTGGCAAACGCCACAGATACAGGTGGAGGGGAATCTCACGACCCCCACTCCCAGGTCGGCGTTCCAGGTGTCCCTGGCAAACGCCACAGATACAGACGGACAGGCGCGCCCCACAGGTGCGCGAGGGCACAGATCCTTGTTTCAGCAGCCGGAGAAGACCAGGGGGAAGAAAAAGAAAGATTACTGAGGATAGCCACCAAAAATCCTACCGGGAATGGTGGCGGCCAGAGTGGTGGACTTATGGCGTGCTTTGAGTTCACTCGTGTGCCTATGCCGTTGCACGGAAGTTTTCTTGCTGGGGGCGGGCGCCCTAGCGGCTTCTGGCCCGTTCCGTGACCCCCTTATCCTGTCACGGGAGTCTTCAAGTGGCAGGCGCCCTAATGGCTTTTAAGTGCCTGACCCGTGCCCACAAAAAGGTAATATTAGGCCATATCCTCACAAGAAAGACAGGGAAGTTTCACCCAGCCGGGCGATAGTTACTGGGGCTCACCTGTCATAAGGCCTTCAAAGTCCACCAGGGAGTAGCCCTGGCCGGGACTAATCAGTTGCCTCACAACCGTTCGCCTGTTCACTGAAACTTCCGAAGGATTAAGTCAAGCAGCAGGAGAGAAAAGTGAGACAATACAGATTTAACACAGAGCAGACTAGTCACAGACCTTTTACAGACGTACACGGAGACACAGAATTGCTCGAGCATACCTCCGAATTCAAAAGCCAAAGGGTCTGAGTGAGCGAGGCGATCCCGGACGAGCCCCCAAATGTAAGACCTCGCGGCCTTTCCTCGGGAACCGTCGCCCCAAAGACCACAGTGACTCGAATTCGATGCAATCAGCAAGAGGATTTATTAGGCCGGGCGCGCCGGGGTTCGATCTCCTTAGGGAGGAGTGAACCTCGAACGCCAGTCGTGAGGGACTTTTATACAAAAAATCACAGGTAGGTGGGGATGAGGTCAGGGTATGGGATACAATGAAGTAGGGGCCATAGGTGAGGTGGATACATCTGATTGGTGGGAAAAGTTTGCAGGTAATTAAGTTGAAACGGTTGGCTGATCACCCTGCGGCATTTGGTCAATTTTTACCCAGAAAAGTCCGACAGAGAGATACATTCTTGGGAGGGGGTTTCCTTGTCCAGGTCATAAGTTATCTGTTAAGAATCGGTCAAGAGGCTCTGAGTCACCAGATAAGGAGTAAGCTATTTTCCTTGAGGCACAGCCTGCCTTCCGGGCATAAATTTTAACCTAAGTCCTTCAGAAGCAGGGCAAAGACTAATAGAGTTTTGCCTAGAGAATACACTGGTCATAGCAAACACTCTCTTCCAACAACACAAGAGAAGACTCTACACATGGACATCACCAGATGGTCAATACAAAAATCAGATTGATTATATTCACTGCAGCTGAAGATGGAGAGAAGCTCTATACAGTCAGCAAAAACAAGACTGGGAGCTGACTATGGCTCAGATCATGAACTCCTTGTTGCCAAATTCAGACTTAAAGAAAGTAGAGAAAACCACTAAACCATTCAGGTCTGACCTAAATCAAATCCCTTACGATTATACAGTGGAAGTGACAAACAGATTCAAGAGATTAGATCTGATAGAGTGCCTGAAGAACTATGGATGGAGGTTCGTGATATTTTACATGAGGTAGTGATGAAGACCACCTCCAAGAAAATGAAACAGAAAAAGGCAAAATGGTTATCTGAGGAGGCCTTACATATAGCTGAGAAAAGAAAAGATGCTAAAGGCAAAGGAGAAAAGGAAAGATATACCCATTCGAATGCAGAGTTCCAAAGAATAATAAGGAGAGATAAGAAAGCCTTCCTCAGCGATCAATGCAAAGAAATAAAGGAAAACAATAGAATGGAAAAGACTAGAGATCTCTTCAAGAAAATTAGAGATACCAAGGGAACATTTCATGCAAAGATGGTACAAAAGGACAGAAATAGTATGGACCTAACAGAAGCAGCCTCTGGATGAAAGTGAAAGAGGAGAGTGAAAAAGTTGGCTTAAAGCTCAGCATTCAGAAAATGAAGATCATGGCATCTGGTCCCATCACTTCAGGGGAAATAGATGGGGAAACGGTGGAAACAGTGTCAGACTTTATTTTTGGGGACTCCAAAATCCCTGCAGATGGTGACTGTAGCCATGAAATTAAAACATGCTTACCCTTGGAAGGAAAGTTATGACCAACCTAGATAGCATATTGAAAAGCAGAGACATTACTTTGCCAACAAAGGTCCGTCTAGTCAAGGCTATGGTTTTTCCTGTGGTCATATATGGATGTGAGAGTTGGACTGTGAAGAAGGCCGAGCGCCAAAGAATTGAGGCTTTTGAACTGTGGTGTTGGAGAAGACTCTTGAGGGTCCATTGGACTGCAAGGAGATCCAACCAGTCCGTTCTGAAGGAGATCAGCCCTGGGTGTTCTTTAGAAGGAATGATGCTAAAGCTGAAACTCCAGTACTTTGGCCACCTCATGTGAAGAGTTGACTCATTGGAAAAGACTCTGATGCTGGGAGGGATTTGGGGCAGGAGGAGAAGGGGATGACGGAGGATGAGATGGCTGGATGGCATCACTGACTCGATGGACGTGAATCTGAGGGAACTCCGGGAGTTGGTGATGGACAGGGAGGCCTGGTGTGGTACAATTCATGGGGTCGCAAAGAGTTAGACATGACTGAGTGACTGAACTGAACTGAATTGAACTGTACAGAAGCAGAAGATATTAAGAAGTTGTAAGAATACACAGAAGAACTAAACAAAAAAGATTTTCATGACCCAGATAACCACGATGGTGTGATCACTCACCTAGAGCCAGACATCCTGGAATGCAAAATCAAGTGGGCCTTAGGAAGCATCACTATGAACAAAGCTAGTAGAGGTGATGGAATTCCAGTGAGCTATTTCAAATCCTAAAAGATGATGCTGTGAAAGTGCTCCACTCAATATGCCAGCAAATTTGGAAAACTCAGCAGTGGCCACAGGACTGGAAAAGGTCAGTTTTCATTCCAATCCCAAAGAAAGGCAATGCCAAAGATTGTTCAAAATACCACACATTGCACTCATTTCACACGCTAGTAAAGTAATGCTCAAAATTCTCCAAGTCAGGCTTCAACAGTATGTGAATTGTGGATTTCCAGATGTTCAAGCGGGTTTTAAAAAAGGCAGAGGAATCAGAGATCAAATTGCTAATATCCGTTGGATCATCACAAAAGCAAGACAGTTCCAGAAAAACATCAACTTCTGCTTTATTGATTACACTGAAGCCTTTGACTGTGTGAATCACAACAAACTGGAAATTTATTCAAGAGATAGGAATACCAAACCACCTTACCTGCCTTCTGAGAAATCTGTATGCAGGTCAAGAAGCAACACTTAAAACTTGACATGGAACAACAGACTAGTTCCGAATCGGGAAAGGAGTACATCAAGGCTGTATATTGTCACCCTGCTTCTTAAACTTATATGCAGAGTACATCATGTGAACTGCCTAGCTGGATAAAGCACAAGGTGGAATCAAGATTGCCGGGAGAAATATCAATAACCTCAGATATGCAGATGACACCACCCTTATGGCAGGAAGTAAAGAAGAACTAAAAGGCTCTTGATGAAAGTGAAAGAGGAGAGCGAAAAAGTTGGCTTAAAACTCAACATTCAGAAAACTAAGATCATGGCACCTGGTCCCATCATTTCATGGGAAATAGATGGGGAAACAGTGTAAACAGTGTCAGACTTTATTTTGGGGGCTCCAAAATCACTGCAGATGGTGACTGCAGCCATGAAATTAAAAGATGCTTACTCCTTGGAAGAAAAGTTATGATCAACCTAGATAGCATATTCAAAAGCAGAGATGTTACTTTGCCAACAAAGGTCTAGTCAAAGCTATGGTTTTTCCAGTAGTCATGTATGGATGTGATAGTAGGCCTATAAAGAAAGTTGAGTGCCAAAGAATTGATGTTTTTGAACTGTGGTGTTGGAGAAGATTCTTGAGAGTCCCTTGGACTTCAAGGAGATCAAACCAGTCAATCCTAAAGGAAATCAGTCCTAAATATTCATTGGAGGTACTGACGCTGAAGCTGAAACTCCAATACTTTGGCCACCTAATGTGGAGAGCCAATTCATTGGAAAAGACCCTGATACTAGGAAAGATTGAGGGCAGGAGGAGAAGAGAGTGACAGAGGATGAGATGGTTGGATGGCATCACCGACTCGATAGACAGGAGTTTGAGTAAGCTCCAGGAGTTAGTGATGGACAGGGAAGTCTGGCATGCTCCAGTCCTTGGGGCTGCAGAGTCAGACTAGACTGAGCAACTAAACTGAACTATGTGCTCAGTAGTGTCTGACTATGTGACCCCATGGACTGTACCCCACCAGGCTTCTCTGTCCATGGAATTTTCCAGGCAAGAATACTGGAGTGGGTTGCCATTTCCTTCTTTAGGGCATCTTCCTGACCCAGGGACTGAACCCAAGTCTCCTGTATCTCTTGCACTGCAGGTGGATTCTTTACCACTGAGTCACCTGGGAAGTCCCATGTTTTCAAAATCCAAACTAATGATTTGTTCCTGGATTCCAGTCAATGTTTGCTTGATTTGAGAGGGATCCTATGCTGTGCTCACAGTCTGAGACCACACAAACATCACAGTTTCCTACGGGACCAAGGCTGAGTCTCTATAACTTGTGATCAGCACCTCACCTTTTAAACACAACATGCAGGAAATTTATAATTGCTAGATCTTGCTATATGAGCAGCTTTGGACATTGAGGAGTATCTAACATTTCAGTATTGATTTCTTCTTTAAGTCTGAGTCCAAGGGACTTCCTTGGTGATCCTGTGGTTGGGAGTTTGCCTTAGGGGTAGGAGGTGTGGGTTTGATCCCTGGTTGGGGGCTGGGATCCATCTGCTTTGTGGACAAAAAGCCCAAATGTGGAACAGAGGCAATATTGTGAAAACTTCAATAAAGACATAAAAATGGTCCACATTTTTAAAAGCCTGAGCCCTAACACAAACCACCCATGTGATTCTGGACAAGCTATCCTTGTCAGAGACAATGTTTTCATCTATAAAATGAAGGTTTAAGAGTATATAAAGTTAGTGGTTTTTTCCTGTCCTAAATGCTATGATTTTATACAGGGAATAAATAAAATGAATTGTTCCATAAAGACTGCAGTTTCTATACTAAGATAATTAATTGAACATATGCACACAACTTTACTCCCTCCTGAAGGTCCTTTAAATTACATTCACACACAAATCAGGACTGTACGATGAAGATGGCAAGAGCACAGTAAAAATCAATAGCAACAGATAGACACAAATAGACACACAGTGACTGGCTTAGATGCTCCAGAGAACTAAATGCAGGGTCTCCAGAACTAATCCAACTTGTGTATCAGAACCCTTAAGAGATACAGGAATTGATGGCAACTACCCCTTCTGGAACTAGGATAGGGAGTAGGGGTTGAAACTCTCTGAGTGGTAGGTGGTCCAGACAGCCCCTGGATCACCCAGAACTTAGTGCCCTGTGGAGACTATCCTAACTTCACCTGAACAAGATTGTCAGTCTTCATTCCGGGTGTGTGAGTGTGTGTGTGTGTGTGTGTGTGTGTGCATGCTCAGTAGCTACATTGTGTCCACCTCTTTTCAACCATGGGATTCTCTAGGCAAGAATACTGAAGTGGATTGCCATTTCCTTCTCCAGAGGATCTTCTCGACACAGGGATCAAACTTGCATCTCCTGTCTCTCCTTCACAGCAGGCTATATTTCATCTTTTATCAATAGCTTCTTTATTTTAAAAAGCTAGGACTTACAATGTGCATGACCATTTTTTTCTTGATTAGGAACCACTTAACCTGCCCTTGAAGGGCTCTCATGAATCCACAAGCTGGTGTATAGCTCACCCAACCCATCCATAGGAGCCCCCCAGAGCTCACAGCTGTTACTCTGTCCATCTTCCTCCAGGTCCATGAATGGAGGAGGTTTAGAACATGGCACCCCATGTGTACAGAATGTGGTTCTGAACCCATTGTGGCTTTGACCAGACTTTCTTCTACTTTCTTTCTTTTTCTTCCTTGTGTCAACTTAATCTTTTTTTCTTTGGTTAGAGATGTTTAATTACCTCCTTAGGAATTCTACAGTGCCTCACAGTGTACTTTACAGAAAGTAAAGTAGAAAATTCCTGCCCTCATAGTCACGAGCCTGGATATTGTGACCAAAGGGAATAATCTAAACTGATTAAGAGTTTAGGACCTGCAACTCAACCATCACAATGCGAATCTTATTTCTGACACCTCCTGGCCATGTGACAATGAGCAAGTTACAAACCTCAGTTTTCCAATCTATAAAATGTGGGGCCCTAAACAAGAGGGTCCCCACCTACCTCTAGATCCCCATCTGCAGTGCTGAGCTCTCAATGTCCTCTGTGTACTGAGCTTGGAGGTCCATGAAGAGCAGTCTTCTTCTCATGCAGTCATCACATACAGATCTCTCCGCTGCCACACTCTCACCCCAGTTTCTGATGAAGGGGCCAAGCTATCCTACACTGTCTGGCTTTTATCAATGTGGTTGTTATAGCAGACTTAAGATAAATAACCAGCCCCCCGGCTGCACCGCCAGTGACAGAGCTGGGGCCTCTGGGTCATACCTTCCCTCCCGTGGTTGCATCAACTTCATGTCCCTCACTACCAAGTTCATGGATCCTCTAAATAGCACTGTCTTCTCTTTATGAGACTGGATATGCAACTACCAGTAAAGAAAGATTTCAAGAGAGTTTTGCCTTTTTCCACAGTTAACCAACAAACACATGCTCAGGAATATCCTTCTCCTCTTCCTGGTGGAAGGCGGCCAGAGGACGCCATCTGGACCACAGCAGCAGAAGAGGCTTTTGTAAATTAATTCCTCCAAGGCCAGCTGCCGGCTCGGCTCTCCCTGCTGGTGCCAGAGCTGTGTTCTCTGTGCTGTCTGCTCAGAGGTGGTGCTGACTTTGCAGAGGTTGTATGTCTTTTTTTTCCTTTTCTCTGGCAAAGCCACATGATTTCCAATTACTTTCTGAAGGAAAAACCCTCAGTGAAAAATGAAGCAAATTGTTCAAGGTAACATTTTGAGTTGGGGTGCTTGAATTTGTTTATATGTGTCTATATAGTCAAACCTATGGCTTTTCCAGTAGTCATGCACGGTTGTGAGAGTTTCACCATAAGGAAGGCTGAGCACCAAAGAATGGCTGCTTTCAAATTGTGGTTTAGATAAGACTCTTGAGAGTCCCTTGGACTGCAAGGAGATCCAACCAGTCAATCCTAAAGGAAATCAACCCTGAATATTCATTGAAAGGACTGATGCTGAAGCTGAAGCTCCAATACTTTGGCCACCTGATGCAGACAGCCGATTCATTGGAAAAGACCCTGATACTGGGAAAGATTGAGGGCAGGAGGAGAAGAGGGTGACAGAGGATGAGATAGTTGGATGGTATCACCAACTCAATGGACATGAGTTTGAGCAAATTCCAGGAGATGATGAAGAACAAGGAAACCTGGCATGCTGCAGTTAATGGTGTCGGAAAAAGTCGGGCAGGTCTTAGTGACTGAACAACGTTTGAATTTCGATGTCAGTACTTCATAATCATGTAAGTAATATATTCTTTCTCCTTCTCTCCGAAAGACTAGAAAACATAATAAACCCCCTACTTGGCCTGCCCAGAGTCCCCCAAAAAGGTTTAAAACCTCTTTCTTCTTGGGGAAACTTACTGAATCTTTGAAGCAAGTCATAATGATCTTAATTGCCTACAAATCTTTGAATTATTTCTGTTCTACACTGTGTTCCATGATGTTTCCTTGGCTGCTTTTAATGGAAGCTATTTTCCCCAATGGACTTTAATGTCTCTAGTCTAGTTCAAAGCCAGTAAAATGGATTTTTTAGAAGAATATTCCTAATACGGCAGTAAATAAGATATAAAAGCAATGTTAAACTCACTTTTTGGTTACAGAGTTTATAAGCAAATGGTTTGAAGTCTGTTTGCAGTATAAACCATAATTTTAAATGGCCCCCAAATGAGTAAAAATGCTGGTCTGCCCTAAGCTCCTTGCTTTTCCTCATTTATTCGAACATTCCGGAATAAGCTTTGTCTAGTTTATTTTTGAAAAAGCCAAGGACATGTGCAAATATCACCCTAGAATTACAGAGAATGGTTTCAAAAGGTTAAACAATTCATAACAGTATCAGTAAATACAGCTGCTAGATGAGAGAAGAAAATCTAGACAAAAGAAAGGTATTGATTTTTGTGATCTCTGGAAGGCTCTTAACAATGAAAGATTTGAAATTACTGAGCAATAATAAACCTCAGTTAACCAGCACCTGAAGCCTTTCAATCATTCCAGTTCCATGCCAACTCTACCAACTTTAAAGACAGAATTTTTTCCATAGCAAAATTTGAAATAAAAACTGGTTTTCCACTAATCCTAAGACAGTCATCCATTTCAATTAACCATAAATACAAAGCTGGTTAATTTCCCTTGTTACTAACAGCTTCCCGGATGGTCTTCTGTGATGGCTCAAGCCCTAAAGAATCTGCCTGCCAATGCAGGAGACACAGGAAACTCAAGTTCAATCCCTGGATCAAGAAGATCCCCTGGAGGAAAAAATGGCAACCCACTCCAATATTCTTGTCTGGAGAATGCCATGAACAGAGGAACCTGATGGGCTACAGTCCATAGGATCTCACAGAGTCAGACACAACTGAGCATCCGTGCACTAACAGCAGCTCTGAACTCCTTTAAGATGAGTAACTTTAGTAACAAAAGTGTGTTTGATGATGACTGTGTTTCTAGAGGAATCTAGAAGACGGTTTTATCCATTATATGCACAGAACAGAGGCCCCAGTTCATACTGGTAAAATAATACAAAGGATTTCTTGGTTTGCATAATAAATGTCAGTCGCTCAGTCGTATCCAACTCTTTGCAGCCCCATGGACTGTAGGCTACAGGGTTCCTCTGTCCAAGGGATTCTCCAGGTGATAATACTGAAGTGGGTTGCCATTCCCCTCTCTGAGGGATCTTCCAGACCCAGGGACCAAATCTGGGTTAAAAGTCTGAAGCAAATATACTGCTTCAAGATGGACTTCATTCAGCAGTGAGATGATGTCACCAGTGGCCCTGGGCTTCCCTGTCTCTCTGCCATATCTTCCCACATCAGGTCTGTCCCCAGGCAGCTCCAGGGACACTCCTGCTGGTTGTGAACAGCTGTAGCAGCTTAGAGTCTCACGTGTTCACAGCACACCATTTAGAACAAGAGAGATTCAACCAAAAACTGCTCCAGAAAATGAGATGATCCCCTGCCCTGAGCTCAATTTCACACCCTATTATCAGGATTCTGATTGGTCCATGTACCCATCTCTGAGCCGATCCTGTGCTGGGGAGATTGAATAGCCAGCATGCTTAAGATAGTTTCAGCCAAGTCTTGGAATTGCAGTTGGACTAGAATGTTGAGGCTGTCTGGAGGAAAGAGAAACAAGAATCACTGCTGGGAAGACAACAAACAAGTGTCTACCGCAGCAGCAATTGGTGAAGTTTCAAACTCCCAAAACGTGGGAAGTCCACTGAAGTCAGAAGATGAGAAGGAGAGCAGAGTTGATGCGAGTCATCTGGTCTCTCCAGCTCTAAAACTGATTAAATTGAGCAGACAGTATTTGCCATGTTTTACCAAGCACTCATGGTGAGTTAAAAATACCAAGATGCTTGAAAATGGAGTGGTAGAAAAGCCACATAGAAATAGCTTGGAAAAAATTAAAATAAAAAGTTCTAAAGCACTAATCTTTAAAGCTCCAGAGGAAAAACAAAAATACTTGTTCATTGAGATGTCAGCTCAGGTTTTGGAAGCAGACAGATCCTGGTTTGCCTCAAAACTGCACTACTTACAAGCAGTGTGGTTTATGGCAGGTCATTTTCCCTCCTGGAGTTTCAGTATTTTCACCTGAGTAATTGGGATATGTGCGTGCTCAGTTGCTCAGTCGTGTCCGACTCTGCGGCCCCATGGTGGGTAGTCCACCATCCTCCTCTATCCATGGGATTTTCCAGGCAAAGATACTGGAGTGGGTTGCCATTTGGATAATAAGGCTCCTAATAATACTTAGTGCATATAGTTTGCAAGAATTATAATAAGATCTTATAGGCAAAATGTCTAAATGCCTGGCATAGAGTAGGAACTCAGTAGTTGCTAGGGCTGGGTCAGGATTCCTTCCACAAGGACCAGCACTGCCTGTGAGTTTGTTGGACAAGACTGGATGTGTTGCCCAAAAGTGCTGGCTTTTGTTTTCTTGTTCCTTTTCCCGATTCTTGTTTTCTTTATGTAGTCTCAAATAGCAAGTTTCTCATGTACCAGGACATGTCTGGAATCATATGTATCTAAATAGATATCTTGATACAAGGAACTGTTTCTGTGATGAAAAGGAGGACGTGAAGGAAAACAGGGCTTCCTTGATGGTTCAGATATTTAAGTATCTGCCTGCCAACACAGGAGATCCTGGTTCTATCCTTGGGTTGTGAAGATCCCCTAGAGAAGGGAACAGCAACCCACTCCAGTATTCTTGCCTGGAGAATCCCACGGACAGAGGAGCGTGGTAGGCCACAGTCCATGGAGTCACAAAGAGTTGGACATGACTGAGTGACTGAGTGTGAAGGAAAAGAAGGACTTGCAGTGAGCAAAAAAATAAAAATGATTTTTCCATCCAGAAAATAATCACAGCATTTTCGAGCAGGTAGTTCATCTATCCAGTCCCTCCATCATTCGTGTGTTCTCTTCTGAGAAAAGTAAATGTCCTTTTTCTTCCTAAGCCTTTATTTAACTATCATCACATGGCAGTTAAGAACAAAGCAGAGCAGCAATTTGCAAAGTACCTTGATATTTCGCCGAGAAGTAATATGCATGGACTAGGTAGCAGGAACAATGAGAGGAAAGGTGAAAATAGACAAAGCTAAATATAGCAATGACCACCTTTCTACAGCAGCAGGGTTCACAGAGTGCCCCTAGAGTGTGGTGAGTGTGTCTGACATATATCCTTGGTTCTCCACCGCTACCCAGGCTTGTTCTAGGTGAACACTCCCGTTGAGTGGCTAATGAGATCTGTCCATCCCACATTCATCTCCATAGCTCCTTGATGCCTTGGTAAGCAACAAAGGAGACAACCCTACAATCAGTCAGACTAACCGGAGCTGGATGCTAAGAGTTAGAGGGAAGAACCTTGTCCTGCCTTCTCCTCCCCAACCTCCATTATACTCCTTTTTCTAGGTGATGAATGTCTACTTCGATGGTGACCATTTTGACCTCAACTATAATTCTAATAGGAATCTTTTCAAGCTAGTTGGAAAAGGAAGGTCGCTAGATGGGGTTTCTAAATGCCCTGCATTATACCATAATATGGTCAACTCCCTATTCTGGCGAAAGGCTGAATTAGGACCTGAGGATGCACCTGGCATGCTGCAGTCCATGGGG
Source organism: Nanger dama (assembly GCA_917880005.1). NCBI lineage: Eukaryota > Metazoa > Chordata > Mammalia > Artiodactyla > Bovidae > Nanger > Nanger dama. The sequence continues at coordinate 6,761,933 of CAKJTW010000075.1, forward strand.
TCATGAAGAGTCAGACATGACTGAGAGACTGAACTGACTGAGGCACTAAAGTGAGTGGGATGTCTTTCTGGTCCATGCACTCAGCACTCTGCTGCTGGGTGATTTTTGAATGCTTTACTTTTTTACACGGGCTTCCCAGGTGGCTCAGTGGTAAAGAGCCTGGCTGCCCGTGCAGGAGACGCAGGAGATACAGGTTTGATCTCTGGGTTGGGAAGATCCCTTGGAGAAGGAAATGCCAACCCACTCCAACAAATAAGTACAAGTTGGAAGAAAAATATCATTTTTGAAAATAGAAAGGTCTATGCAATTCAACTAGTATGTGAAAATTTTAGAACATGCAAAATCAAGAATAGACAGGAGAAGGAAGCAGGAGGTGGAGGAGGAGCAGTAGTGCACGAAGAGGGAGGCATCGAACACAGGAAAGGCTGGCACAGCAAACAGAGCAGCTGAAACAGGGTTTTTGTTTTTTTTTGTTTTACGTAATAAAGAACACGGTCCATCCGAAAAACAAGAGAGTTTGGAAACAATAGATGACAGCAAAACTGGTAGGAAGAAACTCAGGAGGAAATCAGCACATTTAGCCATAATCACTAGTGGTAAGCAGAACTTAAGTGCTTTGCCAGCAGTTCATTAACCAAGATTCAGTGGAAGTGGCTTCTCCCAAAGTCTAGCAGTTAGGGGAATGAGATCAAACCACTGGTCCTGAGAGAGAAAGTGAAGTGTTAGTCTCTCAGTCATGTCTGACTCTGAGAGCCCATGGATTGTAGCCCACCAGGCTCCTCTGTCCATGAGATTCTCCAGGCAAGAATACTGGAGCGGGTTGCCATTCCCTTCTCCAGGGCTATCCAGAAACCATCGCAATATTCCAAGTGAAGAAGTTCATATAGCATAATACAATGCAATTTATTTTAAAATGCATTGGAAATAATTTCAAAAGGTTCATAGAAGTGTTTGGAATGATATCCATCAATCTGTTAATTTCGGAGGCAAAAAGTGGGACAGCCAAGGACAAGAGAAGGCTGTAATGAAGAGAGGACTTACTCCTCACATGTTATATTTTCTGTGGTTGTTTTATTCTATTACTTGTATAAAACAGAATGAACAGATATATTTAAATGTCATGTGCACACCCAAACAGCTAACAAAATAAAAAATATGTATGTCTCTATTTTTGAAGATAAAAGTAATTGTAAACATTTTGAAAATTAGGAGAAAATTGTTTATTGTGTTAGTGTGATGGAATAATCAGTTACCGATCTAAAGTTTTTTTTCCTCTCCAATACTTTCCTAGTAATATTTTATGTACTTCTAATAAAACCAAAACAAAAATAATAGCATACTTTTTCACTTTATATAAGAACCTTTATAAGCATCATGTTTAATAATCAGAGTATATTCCATCACACGAGTGAACTATATTTGCTTCATTATTCCCCTACTATTGAGAATTTTAACAATTTCTTTACTCTTGGGGAACTAGAAACTTTTCTGTATATAACATTTCCTGCATTTTGGATGACTACCTCAAGGCAAACTCCTGGGTGTAAAATTAGAATAATAAATGGGCATAAATATTTTAATGATTCTCAATCTAAATTGTAAAACTGCTTCCCCCATGAGTTTTATCACTTTATATTTCCTTCTCTCCCTCTGCTTGTGTGCTCCCTGTGGGGTCTCTGCAATGAAGGCCCTGCCCACAGCAGCATCTGAGGGATCCTGGAGGCACTTAAAATTATGTCAAGTACTTTATATACTGTAGCTACATTTAACTGAATCTTTTAAATTTTTGTTACATTTTCTAATGTCATTCTTGACATACAGTAATGCATTTGATTTTTATATGTTAAGCCTTTAACTGTGTGGATCACAATAAACTGTGGAAAATTCTGAAAGAGGTGGGAAACCAGACCACCTGACCTGCCTCTTGAGAAACCTATATGCAGATCAGGAAGCAACAGTTAAACTGGACATGGAACACCAGACTGGTTCCAAATAGGAAAAGAAGTACGTCAAGGCTGTATATTGTCACTCTGCTTATTTAACTTATACACAGAGTACATCATGCGAAACGCTGGGCTGGAGGAAGCACAAGCTGGAATCAAGATTGCCAGGAGAAATATCAATAACCTCAGATATGCAGATGACACCACCCTTATGGCAGGAAGTGAAGAGGAACTAAAAACCTCTTGTTGAAAGTGAAAGAGAAGAGTGAAAAAGTTGGGTTAAAACTCAACATTCAGAAAGCTAAGATCATGGCATCTGGTCCCATCACTTCATGGGAAATAGATGGGGAAACGGTGGAAACAATGTCAGACTTTGTGTTTTGGGGCTCCAACATCCCTGCAGATGGTGATTGCAGCCATGAAATTAAAAGACATTTATTTACTCCTTGGAAGGAAAGTTATGACCAACCTAGAAAACATATTCAAAAGCAGAGACATTATTTTGCCAGTCCATCTAGTCCATCTAATCCAAATGTCCATCTAGTCAAGGCTATGGTTTTTCCAGTGGTCATGTGTGGATGTGAGAGTTGGACTCTGAAGAAAGCTGAGCAGAGAAGAATTGATGCTTTTGAACTGTGGTGTTGAAGAAGACTCTTGAGAGTCCCTTGGACTGCAAGGAGATCCAACCAATCCATCCTAAAGGAGACCAGTCCTGGGTATTCATTGGAAGGACTGATGCTGAGGCTGAAACTCCAGTAATTTGGCCACCTCATGCAAGGAGTTGACTCACTGGAAGAGACCCTGATGCTGGGAGGGATTGGGGGAAGGAAGAGAAGGAGACGACAGAGGATGAGATGGCTGGATGGCACCACTGACTCAATGCATGTGAGTTTGGGTGAACTCCGGGAGTTGGTGATGGACAAGGAGGCCTGGCGTGCTGCGGTTCATGGGGTTGCAAAGAGACAGACACGACTGAGCAACTGAACTGAGCTAAATCACTTTATTCATATCTTGTTTTTTTATTTTCAGTTGATTGCTTTAATGTTTTAGTCATGAAAAGTGAACTATACTTTTCACTACAAATGATCAGTTTTCTTTCTTGCCGGTATTTGTTTTCTTATTTCTGTTTCTTGTCTTATTGTAGAAGACAGAACGTCCAAGCTAATGTTTGAAAAACAGTGGTTTGTTTTTATCAGAAGCATTCTTGGCTTCTAGAAGAGTTTGGGGGACATAAGGCTGCAGTATTTTTAAGAAGAGTTTAGGAAAATGACAATCTACTAAAAGTAAGGAAGAGAAGATCACCGAACAGCACACAGAATTGCAGAAACCAACATAGGGTTTCTGCTTCTACTTCAGTGTGTAACTGTAAAAGGTCTTTTCCTGTAAATGAAAAGAAATATATGACATTTGCTTAACCAGGAGTGGCTTAAACTGGGAAAGATAAGTTTAAAGAAGATTTTATTTAATCTCATTATAATGAAGTAAAGAAAAGAAAGATTAAGATTAGGGATAAATTTTAATCTCTGATTATTAAGGGTATAGTTGTGTTCATAGTATTTTGATATACAGTAAAAGTAAAATTTAGCTAAATTTGTATTGCTCATCAACTGATTATTATTGGTTTGGATTTCCCAGATTTTATCTCATGAGCTCAGTTTTCCTTTGCTTTTCATAGACCCTAAAATAGCTAAGTAACCTTACATGCAGTCATGTACCGATGTGAGAATTGGACCATAAAGAAGGTTGAGCATGAAAGAATTTATGTTTTTGAACTATGGTGCTGGAGAAGATTTTGAGATTCCCCTGGACAGCAAGGAGACCAAACCAGTTAATCCTAAAGGAAATCAACCCTGAATATCCTTTGGAAGGACTGTTGCTGAAGCTGAAGCTCCAATCCTTTGACCACCTGATGCGAAGAGTCAACTCATTGGAAAAGATGCTGATGCTAGGAAAAACTGAGGGCAGGAGGAGAAGAGGGTGACAGAGGATGAGACAGTTGGATAGCATCACTGATTTAATGGACATGAGTTTGAGCAAACTCAGGGAGATGGTGAAGGACAGGGAAGCTTGATATGCTGCAGTCCATGGGGTCTCAAAGAGTGGGACATGACTGAGCAACTGAACAACAACAGTAAATGATCCCTTATTAAATAGAACACATGATTATTTTCTAAAGTTCCTTCAATGAATATATATTATCTGTTAGTAAGAAAAATAGGCTCACAATTAGGCATAATTTAGATATAATACTCCATGCAGTAAAAATTCATTGTCTTTTCACTTTCCCTCTCAACATAAACACTGAAAACTTCCCTTAAACTTGCAACAAAATTTTATTTCTGTATTTCCCTCTGTATTATTCCCTCTTCTCACTAATGACCTCTGTACACACATGTATATACACATATATTATTATACAAGCTTTAAGTAAGCTTTTAGAGAAGAATGGTCATTTATTTTAACTTATTCCTTGGAATATCTTCTCAAAAAATAAGTACTAGATTTTTGCATCTACAAATTAAATCACTAAGCATGGAGGGGAAACACTAAGCCGCTTGGAATTAATGTCCCCAGATGAAGAGTTTCTCAAACAAGCTGCCTTCTGATAGTAAAAATACCACCTAACCTAAATTAGAAACACTCACAAACTTTATCGTCTTCATCCCAAGATTCCCACTATACCCATATGATTGGTTAGTTCATCCACCCGAATCTACCTTAGTGTCCCTTCCTGCCCATCAATCACCACAGCCACTGTCTCATTCTAAGCCCTCCAGCCTCAATTCTAGATCATCCGATTGTCTAAGAGCTGACCTTCCTAACTCTGCTGCTGCTGCTAAGTCACTTCAGTCGTGTCCGACTCTGTGCGACCCTGTAGACAGTAGCCCACCAGACTCTCCCATCCTTGGGGATTCTCCAGGCAAAAACACTATGCAGGTCCATGCAGGTCCAACCTCCTTGCTACTGTCAGCCTACTCTTTGAAAAACATCACTTTAACCAAGTCATTCCTTAGCTTTATAACCTTAGAGTATTTCTCCCAAATAAAATTAGCATCATACAAAACCACTGTATGTTTCATGAGCTCCTTTTTTGTCTCACCATTGCCCAATCTAAATTCCCAGTACATGCCCATCTTTCTGGTCCAACTATATTCTATCTATATATAAATATACAGTGTTCGCTTACACTTCTGGGCTTTCTGTTAGGTGATGTGTTTCACAGGTTATACCTCTCTCCCTCCCTAGCTATTTCCCAGATTGTACCCAGTTATACAGTCTCAGCTGGTCACAATTTCTTTTTAACATCCGCTGTTGATCTCTTCCTTCTTCAATGCTCTTAGTGCCTGGGGTCTAGACCGCAACACTGAGTGTGCATGATTCTTTACATCGTCTGGGTTTTGTCTCATGTTTGGTGCCCATGCTTCTCCCCATATTATACAACACACTCTTGCAGCCTACCTTACACCTAGTAGTTTGTACCTCCGTCCTCCTAATCCCTATGTTGCTCCTCCCTCTATCACTTACATCCACTAGATTTTATTCTCAGTATCCGTGAGGCTTGCTTGCCATTGGCTTTGAGGACAGGGAAACTGCAGAGCAAGCCCCCACCAGAAAGAGAGCCAAGGTGGCTTCTTCGCCCGCCAACGGCTTCTTTTGTCTCCTTCGCCAATGAAGCTGTCAAGGTCAGAGCTCAGAAATTTTTCCCATTAAAAAAAAAATTAATGCATCATGTTTTTGCCAAGCCAGCATCTGTTTCCATGGAAACACACAGAACTCTGAAGTTAGTAGCAGAAAGCCTGGGTCTGGATTCACTTGGCCTTCAGTGTCACCTGGTGTCATCATAAGGTCTGGACATGTCTGGACCATGAGGCCCTGGTTGTCATTAGAGAGAAATGATCTTGCCTTTCATACTTGGACCTGGAAGGACCCCCATCACATTTGCGTAGGTTGACTGACAGCACGTGTCATTCTAACACAGACGGTGCAGCGAAGAAGGCGCTGGGCAGGGAGGACAGCCCGTGGGAAGGGTATGCAACCAAGGCTACACCCCACGCGGAAGGTTGGGTGGTGGGTGTTCTCCCACTGCAGCTCTGGGGGCAGTAAAGTGGGGTGCCAAAAGGGGGCTCCGATCTGTACGTTCTGTAAATAGCTCTATGTGAGGGCCTGCGTTCCGCAGGGGACAAGCAAGCTCAGCCTTACCTTCACCCCAGTGAGTGGACTATGGCGTCTGAAAGGTGTGGCAGGAATACAGGTGAGTTTGTGCCAGGAAGGACACAGAGGCCTCAGGACAGGTGAGACCGTGAAGCAAAGCAGTGAGGGAAGGAAGGAAGAGTAGCCAAGGAGAGGGACTGTCACCCAGAATCATCACCTTGCTACACAACTGCATGACCTTGAGCCAGGGGCCAGCATCTCCTGCCTCCGAATCTTACAATAAAGGAGAATAAGAGCCAGGCGTGCTTATGGGCGCTGCACCAGCTCTACACCTGGCAGGTCTCATGGATTGGCAGGGGCACCTGCCTTCCTGGAGTGGAGGTGGGGCCTACCCCCAAGTGCCCTGTGGCTCCAAGATCCGGTGCATCTGTACACAAAGCTGGTTCTTCACTTTGCACACATCACACAAAGCAGTCTAAATAGTCAGATGCACTGACATTGTTAAAGAAAGCATGACAGACGTGAAGAATGAAAATGCTGTTTCTGCAGGGACTGTTATGGTAAGTGGCAGAGAAAGGATGATCCATGCTGGAAGCTGCAGCCCAGGGGCAGCGGGATGTGAAGGGCAAAGGGCTCCCAGCTTCACGGGGTCTAGTCAGTCCCAGTGCCCTCCCGGCCGCAGCTTCCCCCTGGGATTTTTTTCACACTTTTAGATTCTGCCCATGGAATAATTTTATTAGGAGTGAAAAAAAAAATTGAAGCATGGTTTCTACTAAATGCACATCACTTCCACACTATGTCAAAAAAATCCCGAGTCACAACATTAACATCACGGGCATCTCTGAGCGCGATTCCTCTCCTGGTTCTGCTGTGTTCAGTGTGGTTTCTTAGTCCCCCTTCATCCCTTTGTCTTGGTCTTATCACTGCTCCTCTTCCCTCCTGGAAGCTTTTGTCTAGGAGAGTCTATCTGCATCCACAGATGAAGCCTCAAGTGTGCAGAGCTGTGTCCTCAGGGTGGACACAGCTCTGTCTCCACCCTTCTCATAACTTTCCCATAATTCCAGGTCCCCAGGGCACTGCTCCCATGCACCTCTGCCCTGCAGGTATCATGGGCTCTCACCCTCCCTCGACTCCAGCCTCTTGCCCCCTTTCTTCCCACCACATCCTCCTCCACAATCTTGCCATTTGTCTTCTGGGTCTGCCAGACCAGTTCTTCCTGCTCTAGTCCATATTCCATGTTACTATCAGGATGACTTTCTAGAAGCAAGATCTGATGACTGCTACACTTCTAGTTAAAAATCTGTCAATGGCTAGCCATTGCCTAAAAGATAAAATCCAACTGCACGCTTGACATATAAGGAATTTCTCATCTATATCAACTCACCAGCATCCCTGGCCTCATTCTTGATGATGCTCTTTTCAGACTCTCAGCTTCAATGAGTTCTCTTTACTCTAGAACTACCCAGTCTTCACCTCCATTCAAGGCACCCTTATACTAATCACAAGGCTTCCTAGGTAGCCTAGCATTAAAGAATCCACCTGCCAATGCAAGAGATACTGGAGATGCAGGTTCAATCCCTGGGTCAGGAAGATTCCCTGGAGGAGGAAATGGCAACCCACTCCAGTATTCTTGCCTAGAAAGTCCCATGGACAGAGAAGACTGGTGGGCTACAGTCCATGGTGTCATAAAGAGTTGGACATTACTGAATGAACTGAGCACGCACATACTAATCACACTATATTAATTACACATCAATTACCACCTTCAAATTCTCACCTTCTCATTAACAGAGGACATTGTGCTGCTCACATTTGTTCCTCCAAGGCCTGTAATAGCACCCATTGCATAGCAATTCCTCCATGAATGTTAACTATATGAGAGGGGGAAATCAGTTATTTGTTTCTGAGCTTTGGAATCTTGAAAAGGATTTTGAACAGAAAAGGTAATATCAATTTCATCACCATTTCAGTAAGCTCTAGCTTATGTTTCCATTAAGACACTAACACAAGTAATAACACTTTATTATTCCTATACAAGGCAGCTAGGAATTTGACTGTATATAGCCTAGAAATATTCAAACTCCCAGTGTCCTGCAAGACTTAGTCCCGTACTTTCCCTGATTACATAAAATTAGTAAACTCCCAGGGCACCAGGCACTTCCAGAACATAATCGCTGTGATGCTCTAAAAATGGTGTCTGGTTTTCCAGTCTGCTAAGATATTGTTTAGAAGTTTTGTATTTCTAAGTGTTTTTCAGCCCCTGAGAAACAGCACCACTTCCAAAAGACAGCTACTGACATTTCTCAGGATTCACTTGTGAGCTGGGACAACCCGGTCTATTATGTACAATCAACCAAGAACAGCTTGGTCTTTAAAATTTCCCTCGCTTGCAGAGTTTGCTCTGTTCACGTTGACCCCAAGGTTTATTTTAATTTAGATTGTGCAGGAAACACGTGTTGACCCACTGGGCATTCCATCAGGCTCAATTCACCAGGTGACTTCCTTTAGATTTGGAACTGTCTGGAGTAGACTGATGAATTGAACTACGCTTATTAAATGGGAATAACAGTGAGCATGTGAAATCGAATCAAAGGTGCTTCTGAAGGAAGACAGAAACACAAATCCTACAGATGAATATTTCAGCACAACATGGGTAGTCATTTAATTCAAAGACTCTGGTTTGCCAGAGAAAGTCAGCACGCAGAACATGCAGCTCATCAATCTTAATGTGACTCTAACAGCCACACCAATTCTGAGCGGTGTCACATGCAGACAGAGAAGACAAGCACAATTACACAGCGGTTCTCAAAAGACCTGCAGACATCTCCAATCAGATAAAGAAGGAAAAGGATACTGAAAATCAAGCTGAAAGAGCTGATGAAAAATTAGGTTTGGAAAGTGTATTTTTTTTTTTTTAAGTGAAAAGGGCCCATCCTATTATAAATCCTGATGAGTTCAACTACTTTAGAAAATTGTCCAGCAGTAACCAGGTGGTGAGAAGGAAATGGCAACCCACTCAGTATTCTTGCCTGGAGAATGCCATGGACAGAGAAGACTGGCAGACTACAGTCCATGAGTACTGGGAGCCAGCGTGAGGAACTCTGCCCACGGCAAAGGTCATGAGGAAGGAGGCTTGGCATACGCAAAGGCATGATCAAGCCTCAGGAAACCCCCTGTTCCCGAGCATCTACCCCAAAACCAGAGTCTGTTTTGTGCTCTCACCTACACCTCTGACTTTACGGGGGCTCTCCCCCACAACCTTTTCTCTTGGAGAAGGAGTAAACGTGCAGCTCCAAGGCAATAAAAATTCCTGGGCGTGACAAGAGTGTTTCGACTTATGAACTCCTCTGAAGGTTATCTAGCCCACCTGTATAGGTTCGTCCAGCCACATGTAATTGTTTACAGCCTCCCGACCGTGAGAGGCATGAAATGTTTTAGACTTACTAAAGGCAAATTTTTTCGGGAAGTTAGAAATTATTGGTATAGTGGGTGGTTAGGAATTACATTAGTGAAGGGTTTTTCGTTTGTTGTGCTGATAATTGCTGCTAATTCCTTGCCCTGGGTGGGACAAGGGTGTCTTAGGTCAAACCTCTCTGCTGGCAATCTAGCTTGTGTGAAAGGATTATCCATACTCCTGCCACTACACACATGATTGTTTACTACCTCTCAACCAGAGAGTTTGGGAGTATTTTGAGAGTCTTAATTAGCATAGAGCTTTTCTCATTGTTGAGTCAATGATTGCCGCCAGGCCTCCATATCCTTAGGCACTTGCGAATATATTAATCAGTGTATTTGGAATATAGGAAAGGAAATATAGTAGTTTTTAAGGTTAGCGATGAAAGGGCAAGCCGTCCAATGCATGATCAAAAAAGGGACATTCAGCACCAGTAGTTGGCTGATGCCCAAATGGGAACCGAAAAGCAGATTAGACCTCCGGGCCGGCCTTGGAGCCCCGATCTAATCAGGGGACAACACGGAAACCAAAGACACCAACCACCGCTGTAGCCTGCGCTTGTTGCCTTATATGGGAAAATACCAACCACCACTGTAGCCTGCGCCTGTTGCCTTATATGGGAAAAAAAAACTTGGCCTGTTCACCAGCCCTTGCTATAAAACCTTCCCGCACCCCTTCCTGCCTGGCAGACTCCTTTGCTCCCTCGCTTGCCTGTTCTCGGGAGTTCTGCCTGAGAGCGACTGCCCAATAAAGGCTTTTACTAACGGTCCCTAGAGGTGGCTTTTTCTTTCCCCGTGGCGTTTTCTTACAAGCAATACTAGACTTTTTGAGTTAATGAATTTTCTCTTTTGTTATAGATCACTGTACTTTGTTATAAATCACTGTGTCCTTGCTATGTAAAAATGTAACTTTATCACTATCTTAAGACTAAATAGATCTTAAGGGGAACATTGGTGAAGGGTTTTCATTTGTTGGGCTGATGTTTGCTGCTAAATCCCCATATTCCCTGCCTTTATAATAAATATATAACTAGCATATAGGAGAAATAAGTATTAACCTTTAAGATTGATCATGTTAATCTTGGGTTAAATAAATTCCTTTCTTGATTGTAGCTCACTACATCCTCACCCTATAGGAATGCAACTTTATTTGGAGGGTGGTGCCTGGTTTAAGAAAAAACACCCTTGGAAAAAAATAAGTGTTTTGGTTATGAGAAAGAAAGGGTTGTAAAATGTCAGCAGGCCTCATGGCCAGAAGATGATGTAAAACCCCTAAAACCTTTTTTTATGTGAAGCACCTAATTTTGATAAAAGTCAGGACTGCTAACCCCGCGTGACTCTGTATTCATCCCTATGTGTAACAAAAGGTATATAAGCAAACCTCAAAATAAAGAAATCGGATCAGTTTCCGGAAAGACTGATTCACTCATGTCGTTCTTTCTTGCTCCTCATTTTTCTGGCTGAATTCCCATCTGAAGCATGGGTGCCCTCCAAATCTGCTTATCTGTCCCAGCTTTCAAGCCCATGAGAGAAGGGAGCCCAAGAAGGGGCACCTTCCGATATTCAAGTGGTGCCAGTGGCCCAACGTAGATGGTGCAAATTCCTTGTCTTGGAATTTTATTGGTATCCCACGTAAACCAAGTTATTCAGCATCTTCTTCTCTCCTACTATTTTATGGCCAAATTCCCATCTGGTGCATGGGGACCCACCAAGCCTGCTAATTTTGCCTGGGCATCTAAGATCAGACCAGGGGGGCCTCAGTGCCTCCTCTCCTTCGGGAGAATGGGAAGATGCCTGCAGCCTACGTAGGTGGTGACTGGTATTCCATGTAAACCAAGTTATTCAGCCTCTTTTTCTCTGCTAATTTTCTAATCCCTCTCTATCTGTAATTAATTAAGTTTTTTCCAAGGACACTGACTCCGTCCCTACCTTTGAATCACCCTGGATCCACGGGGCTGGACCCTGGCACATGGGGTCACAAAGAGTCAGACACAACTGAGTGACTAACACTAACTAACCTGGTGGGAAGACAGTTTGGCAGGAGTGGGCATGACAGGGGGGACTGGCTGGCACTGTGGTGCTAAGGGGAGGAGAACATGTAGCCCAAAGCACAGTGAGGCACCCATGTGGGCACAGAGGTCCCAGAGTCATGTGTTCAAAGACTCAGCAGGTGCACCCCCAATCAGGCAGGTGTGGAGGGTTAAGAGGAGTGTGTGCAGGGGTGATGGGCAGGGGGAGATTGCTGAAATTGGAGGTCAGTGCAGCAGTGGGTGCAGAGGATGCTGGTGTCAGAGGAGTTCTTCCTTCCTATCTGGGTACCAGTGATGCTGCAGGTGAGGGGCGGGCCTCACTTCAGGAGGAAGCAGCCAGAGCGGGCAGGGCTAGGAGGATCCTGGGAAGAGACGGGGGAATTCGTGAATCGAGACACACTCAGGAGTGCTAATAGTCTCTTGGCTATCCAAGCGTGTATGGGGATTTCAGTCAAATAGCACCTTCTGATTGATGACCCCCAAAACCGTGTCCTCAGCCCTGCCTGCCTCCCTGGGATTCAGACTCACACACCACTGCCACCTTGACAGTCCCGCTGCATGTGTCTCATCCTCCTCTTGACCGTGACATACTGAACAGAACACTCACTTCTCACCCACCTGACCTACCGTGACCCCAGTCTCCCTGACCCAGTAAACAGCATTCCCCTCTCCCCTAACTGCTGAGAGAGGACTCATTCAAGCTGTTTTATTTCTTTCAGAGCTCCAGCACCACTCTGAAACTATTTTAGTTGTGTTATTCTACAGGTTCATGTCTGGTGCCCACCTCCCCACCCCCCACCCAGAATGCAGGCTCCAGGAGCACCAGGGTTTGTGCACCGTCATCCCCTCTACCCCTCCCTCGTACCTAGAAAGACTCGATAGCTCAATGAACACAGATGGGAGGCGTGCAATTCAGGAGCCCACGGTCACACCAGCTTCACTGAGAGCCGCCCACCTCCATCTAGAGCAGCAGCTCAGACTCGGGTGTGGAGAATGAACTGGAGGCTAAAACACAGGTCTCCAGGCCCACCAGAGTTTCTGAGCCATCAGCCCAGGATTGTAGAGCCAGCAAGCCCCCAGGTGAGGCCGACAAGCCCCCAGGTGAGGCCTGGGGTCAGGTTGAACATCACGGCTTCAACCAAAACCAGCACAGAGGTTCTGAGAGCACTCCCACAGGCCCCCGGGCATTCCCCCCACCTGACAGTCCTCTGGCCAGGCAGCCCGGGTAGGACCCACAGGAACCTGGAGGAAAGAGGAGGGACTACAGCAAGTAGGGGTGACCTCCCCATGGTGGCTGGTCTGTGAGGCAGAAAGAGTGGACGTGAGTGTGTCAAAGGAATTCCACTGAAGAACAGAGCCGGGGCTCGGCCGAAAGGAGCCTTGCAATCGAGTTCAGAGGTATGGTTGGTAAGGAAAGGGGAGGCTTGGAGAATCTGTAAGTCTTAGATCTGGGTTTGAAAGATCATCTCAAGGAACAACACGGGCCACAGAAGGTAAGGAGGAGAAGGCAAATGCAAGCTTTCAGAGCAATCTCTGCACAGGAAATATTTGAACATAGGACCTCTATTTAGGAAGTTCAGTTTTTATTCATCGACTTTGTTTAAAGTTGTGTGAGCATGCACTACATTTTAATCTGATGAAACAAAGGAAGGAGAGTGACTCAAGTCTGATTTCCTTTCAGCTGGAAAATGTCATTATGATTGCACTGGTGTCTGGAGGCCAGGAGACAGACACAGAGACACTCACAGTTCCTCTGAAATGGCCTCTTCTCAAAAGATTGGCTTCATTTATTTAAGGCTTTCAACACAACCATGTGTTCATGAAACAGGCAGCAAGTAACAAGAGACATAAACTCCCAGGGCTCAGGATTTTCACTCTTTGCAAAATGTAGAAAATTCATTGTGGGGTGAAATTAAAGTCAATAACAGCACACGTCATCCGAACTCCAGAAAGGCCTGAATTATGCAAAAAGACAAAGAAAAAGGGGAGGGATGGTAGAAAGAATGATTGTGTGTCTTCTTAAAACCAGACACTTTTGTTATAAATAAGACCATGAATAGGCTTCTGTAATTTTTAACTGGGGCTTCCCCTGTGGCTCAGCAGTAAAGAATCTGCCTACATTGCAGGAGATGCAAGAGAAGCAGGTTTGATCCCTGGGTCGGGATGATCCCCTGAAGAAGGAAATGGCAACCCACTCCAGTATTCCAGCAGTCCTGCAAGTCATTTCCATTTCAATAGTACTGTTGAAGCCTTCACACTCTGCTAGCCTTTGGTTTCGTTCTGGGTGAGCCCAGGGCCAATGCTAGAGGGAAGTCCGGTTTTCAGGCTGAGCAGAGACCCTGGTGGGTGGACACTGGTGCTCAGCATGGCATGGAGAGAGTTGTCCAGCTGGCAGTACCACTGGGCATTTTCATAGCATCATGTACTCTCACAGCAGTTTGTAAAGCATGTGAACAAACATAACGCCCGATTACTTTTCAAGACGGCACAGCACTTAAGTACAAGGTTATCTGCTGACCTTTCTTAGGAAAAGGATGGGAGCCTTGACCTTTTTAAGTGTTGACAAAAGTTTATTTCACAACTACTTATATAGAGTGAATAGTATATCTATGATATAAATTATATAGGTGTGTGTTTATATATAGGTTCATATAAACTGAGTTCTATAATTTTAAATATAATTATTTTAAAAAAATCAGGTTTCCCCTCTGGGGATCCTTGACTTCTATATCCCCAGATACAGCACACAGTAGGTACCCAACAATTATTTGGTGAACAGATAAAGGAATTTTTCTGACAGTGTCTCAGATTCATCTTATTGTTCAAAAACTTCCCTGGCAGTCAAGTGGTTAGGACTGGGTGCTTTCACTGCCAAGGGCCTGGGTTTGCTCTCTGATTATGGACCTAAGATCCCACAAGCCAAACAGAGTGGTCAAAAATCTATAGATATCATTGTTCAGGCGAGTCAGTGCCCAGGGATCCCACAGGCATCGAGGTGCACTGTATCAACTAACCTATCTTCCATATTTATAAATGTTTTATTAAAAGGTCCAGGTTTATATGGAAACCTATTCTGCAACTAGGCAGAAACTAAAGTACAGCTTTTTATAAAAAGATATTCTGTTCTAGCTTGACACTAATCAAAAAAGCTTTTAAAATGAACATTTTCTTCATCCTGAAGTTTCTTTTTAGTGACAGTCTCATTTATGTGTTCACTGATTCAGCCTCTTCCTGAGACTGTCTTTGTCACTAAAACCAATTTTCCTTTTCTTTCTCTACAGACAAGTTTGTATACTTAAAAACTTAAAGAGGCATCATCATTAAACCAGATTTATTTTGAATCTATGACAGCTGACCAATCTACCCCCCCTCCAACATCACAGAACTACAGCTCATTTTCGTTTCTAACAGTATACCAAAGGCATGTATATAAATGGGACAAACCACATATATATTTGCCTTTGTCAATTCACTGTCATTCATTGTTATGCATTGGAAACCTAGGTTTTCATGCAAATTAAAACAGAAATTCCAAAGGTGAGCTCTTCTGTTCCCAACTCAGATAAACGGAAAGGATGGTATTCTACACTAAAGGCAAACACTTAAGTCCTTTCTAATAAGCCAGACACTGTATAACAAAGAGCCTAACCCTTAGAGGCTCAAACTGAAATGATGAAAGAGCACAGACAAAGCACTATGCAAATGTAAATCCCAGGAAAATGGAATTCTCCTGAGCTCTACCCTGGAGTGCTTTTCTTGCTAGTCAACACACTGCCTTCTGGTCCTGACCATTGCCTGGAGAGGGTTCTGCCCTGACCCTGAGTCCAAGCTGAACACCTCCTTATTTAAAACTCTGTTCTTTAGAAGAAAGCTATGACAAAAACTAGACAGTGTGTTAAAAAGCAGAGGCATCGCTTTGATGACAAAGGTCTGTATAATCAAAACTATGGTTTCTTCAGAGGTCATGTACAGATGTGAGAACTGGACCATAAGGAAGGTCAAGCATTGAAGAATTGATATTTTCGAACTGTGGTGTTTGGAGAAGACTCTTGAGAGGATGAGATGGTTGTACAGCATCACCAATTCAGTGAACATGAATTTGAACAAACTCCAAGAGATGGTGAAGGATGGGGAAGCCTGATGGGCTGTAGTCCATGAGGTCATAAAGAGTTGGACATAACTGTGACTGAACAACAACAAATTTCAACTCATTATTTGGAATAACCTGAAATTTAAACTTTGGGTGGGGGGAGAAATACATCTTCTTCTAAGTAGCAGCAGCATTTACACTTAGGAAAACAAAAGCTTCATGCACGTGATGAAAACTAATTTTCCAAGAGTCTTTTATTTCCCTGGGCCAAGAGAGAATCCAGTCCACTTTCATTTGCTAGCTCCTACTCCCCATTCAGCTCAGAGGCTTGAGCTACAGTGTGAGAGCTCAGTGTCTGGTTTCCTTTCCAGATCTGAGAGGAGCTCTGGTCCCCCGCTAGACAATGAAGACTTAAGAATAAAACTGACCAGCTAGCATCTGTGTCCATGAGTTTCATTATTGGCAGGAGCCAGCAATGTGTGTGAACAGGAAAATATCTCAACCTGAGAGCAGGAAAGAACTCTCATCTGCCACTCAACAGCTCTCCTGGGAAACAGGGCGGCGAGCACACAGCTGGAAGGGTCATGCCCTTGAAGGAGCTGGCTTTTGACATCTCAGCTCGAGCTGGGGCCAGAAGCATTCATTGTTTCTCATCTGCTGTTATGTTTCCAATCTGAAAAAGGCCAGGAAAGTTTCATCATCTGCTACAGCAAAGGAAGGACCAAATTGCCTGCCCTCTCCTTCGAAGTCTGCACAACGGCACAGCCTCAGCTCTGAGTATTCACATCTCCTCCTAGAGACATAGTCAGACAGGAGCCCCTGCAGACCAGCGCTTCTCTGCCTTCTGGTGTGAATTTCTTTATTTAGCTGTCACATTGTCTTTTGGGATATAACATCCAAGAAAGCAGGGCCTTTATCTTCTAATCTCCAGTGTTAGACTGTGTGTCTGTGCTAAGCTGCTTCAGTCGTGTCCAACTCTTTGCAATCACATGGACGGTAGCCTGCCAGTCTCTTCTGACCGTGAGATTTCCCAGGCAAGAATACTGGAGTAGGAAGCCATTCCCTCCTCCATGGATCTTCTCGACCCAGGGATCAAACCCATGTCTCTTATGTCTCCTGCATTGGAAGGCGGATTCTTTACCACTAGCGCCACCTGGGAAGTCTAGCATGTAGATCAGTACCTTGAAAATACTCAGCAAATATATTTTGAGTAAATCAATTTATAGATGAATGAATTTGCTCATCAGTCTTTAGCACTCTAGCTCCATGCTGCAATTGCCTGTTTCTAACACCTTCTACATTCTTGATTTTACTCCACGGAGCTGTCATTCCACAACAAATTAAACAGCTGCATCACAATCCACAGCTTTGTTAGACAATCGACATCCACCACCCTGTTTCAACACGCAGCCGAGCTCTGAAACTGTCCTTGCCAAAAGATGTTGACAATTCCAGAGAGAGGGAAAACAGAAACAGATACTTGTTATATACAACATGCAAGATTTTTGTGTGTGCATGAAGCACTACACACTATGATTATGGTGGCTGAGGGGCAAAGAATCCACCTGCCAGTGCAGGAGTCACAGGTGATCCTTGGGTCAGGAAGAGCCCCTGGAGAAGGACATGACAACTCACTCCAGTCCTCTTGCCTGGAAAATCCGACAGACATAGGAGCCTGGTGGGCAACAGTTCATGGGGTTGCAAAGAGTCAGACACAACTCAGTGAATGAACGGCAGCACACATTCTAAGCTGACCACTGAGGAGTCTGGCTCACCTTGATGAGGCCATAAGAGGTGGACTATTACCCTAAACCCCCAACACCCATGAGTGATCAAGACAGGAACACATACTCTGAGTTGGGCAGATTTTTTTCAGGACTTTGGAGCCACTATTTTAATCCTGACTACACCGAGGAGAACTTCTCATGAATGACAAAGAATTCTCTATCACAGGATTTTAAAATAACATTCTCATGTCACATTCCGAGACAGATCTTAGAAATTAAAGCATCAGGTAGTTTTAGGAGAAGCAACAGTTCCACAGAGCTTATCGTTCTTTTGTTCCTGTGTTTAGCAGCGCTTTGCTCTAGATGTTTCATAGTAAGTTACTGAGCAGATCCCCAAGTCCTTACACGAGCAGGTGTGCCCCTCAGGAGGACCTGTCTGTGCACCAGGAACTCCTCTGGAAGGGATTGGATGCATATAGCATGTCCCCGGTTCTGTAAAAACTTCAGTTTTAATGAATGCGATCCTGATGTCCTTACCTGTCAGACCCCAGATACTAGAAGAGGCAGAGCGTGGCTGGGAGAAACATTCTCCCCCAGGTATGTAAATTGCTCAGTATTAATCGCATCATATGAATACAAGCACAGCGGCCCTGCATTCATGCAGCATGCATGCATGCCAAGCATCAGTTGTGTCTGACTCTTTGCAACCCTATGAACTTTAGCCCACCAGGCTTTTCTGTCCATGGTATTCTCCAGGCAAGAATGCTAAAGTGGGTTGTCATGCCCTCCTCTGGGTGATACTCCCAACTCAGGAATTGAACCTGTGTTTCTTACATCTCCTGCATTGGTAGGTGGGTTCTTTACCACTAGCACCAACTGCTCCCTCATAAATTCACTGATGCCTGACAGTATCACTAGGGTCTATCAACAGTTCTTCATCCAGGAACCTAGACTTAACATAAGCATGTAAGTGTGGATAGTGTGCTTCAAGTATTAATTAAAACATAAAAGATGGGGACAATCTGAATATCACTTGTCAAGGAAATGACTAAATAAATGATGGTGTGCCCACATGATGCCATATCACTCAGCCATGAATATCCACAGTATTGAGATTTTATTTTAATCGTATTGAATATCTTATGAGAGAAAATTCTGGTGTAGGTACCTGTGTCTGGAGAGACACAGAGCAGTTCATTGTAATTTGCTCCAAGAAGTGAAAGGTTGGAGATGAAATTAAAACACAGAATTTTCTTCATTTTAATTGCACCTATATTGTCTGGGTTTTTCACATAGGAACATATCATTTATCATCAAATAAAAATGTAAAAATATGTAGGTGGTAAGCATTAAAAATCCCCAAGTATAGATAGATAGATAGGAAGGTAGGTAGGTAGATAGATAGAGATTACTTTGTATTCATTCCTAATATAAACCTACTGAAAGTTGACAGTTCAGGATTTGACTATCATGACAAGAACACAAAGAAAATTGTCCTCTTAGGATTAAAAGGATAAAGTAACTGCTTCCAATTCATCTGGGGTAAAATGACTTAATAGACTCCACTGTGACTCCTCCAAGGTCAAATTGACCCATAATTTCTCTCCCTTCACTTCTGCGCCCATTTTTAAAAGACATACAAGTCATATGATATCAGCCTTTTATCAGCAGAGAAATTTTACCAACCCCAGATTTCAAGAAATCCTTCAAAGTTTCAGCCTCAACTAATTTCACCCACAGAGCCAGAGGCTGCGAGACCTGAGATTTCCAGACATACTGACAAAGACCAAAGGAGATAAATGGTTTATAGTCACAAAACTCTGCCCTTTGTTCAAAACTGAGTCTGAGCTGGGAAACTTAAAGTTTGGATGAAACTTGAAACTTTCATCACAGCAGCAGAACTTTGTTCCTGCATGTCTCGTCTTCCCCTCAAAGACTCAATTTCCACACACCCTCTACAGACCAGGAAGACAGCTTTTGGTTTCACCTTTTAGAAATAAAAGGAGGACAAGAATCTTAACAAAGCTCTAGATAATACATAGATACAAAGTGAAAGGCACCTGCAAAATTCCCAGCACATACAAATAAGCACTGTTATCACTTAATATATACGTTGTGGTATATATTTCCTATGTGCATAGATACTCATGAAAGTGAAACTGTTAGTCGCTCAGTCGTGTCCAACACTTTGTGACCCCGTGGACTGTAGCCCGTCAGGCTCCTCTGTCCATGGGCTTTCCCAGGCAAGGATACTGGAATGAGTTACCATTCCCTTCTCCAGTGAATCTTCCCAATTAAAAGACTTTAAAATTAATACGTTATTTGCTAGCCTGTTCTCTTTTAAACAAAGCTGTGTCCCAGTTATCTTTCATCTTTATTAGTCTATAAATATAATTTACACCATCACATTTAATCACCATACACCATTTCCTCATATAGATCAATTATAAAATATTTAACCAACCCTCTACTGATTAACATTTAAGATAGTTCCTCATTGTCTCTGTGACCTGTTGATTTTAAAATCCCATCAAACACTGTCACCATCTGTATAGTTTTAGATTAGAGTAAAGGGTGTCACCACCATCTCCTCTGCATCCTTTGGGCCATGGTGAGTTTGCTGGAAAGAGAATTAGAAAGTGACCAAACTGATGGGATTTTAGAAATTCCAAATTATCATTAAAATATTTGAATGAAAAAATCTGAGGCTCACCAAATTAGAGCACAATTGTAAAAGCAATAAATTTTGCATATGCATCGTTATAATACCACTATATTCTAGAGACAACTGATAAAAAAGACTAAACTTGGCTATCACTTCAGATCCTGGGATGTAACTATCTATGTCATTCTCCTTCTTTCCCTCTCAAAAATGATATTTCAGGTCTCTGCCTATGTGAAAGTGCTGATATTTCTTGAATAACTGACATCACCTCATTACTCCTTGTCATTCTCAAGCAAAAATGTTTCAAACAGATCCACAAAGTGTTATCAAACTTCATGTCTGTTCCATAGAGTTGGTGAGCACCATGCACACTACTGAAATATCACCTGCTACCTATTCAATTAAAGCCGTAAGCAACTTAGAGTCATTTAATATTTTCTTTAGCTTAAAACTCCTTTTGGAAGTTGGATCTTGCCTTGGTTTCTACAACAGCTATTCATTTCTCCACAGTTCTGAAGGCTGGAAATCAGAGGTCCAGAGTGGGTAGGCTTGGTTTCGTCAAAGACCACTCTCTTTGGTTTAGACATCCACCTTCTCCCTGTGTCCCCACGTGGTTGTCCCTCTGCGTGCATCTCTGGTCCTAATTGCTCTTTTTGTAGGGACATCGGTCCTATTGGATTAAGGC
The DNA here is from genome assembly GCA_917880005.1 of Nanger dama. Classification (NCBI taxonomy): domain Eukaryota; kingdom Metazoa; phylum Chordata; class Mammalia; order Artiodactyla; family Bovidae; genus Nanger; species Nanger dama. The sequence continues at coordinate 6,782,678 of CAKJTW010000075.1, forward strand.
TCACCCTAATGATCTCACTTTAACTTTACTTCTGTTTAAAAAAAGTGAAAGTCACTCAGTTGCGTCCAACTCTTTGCAACCCCATGGGTTGTAGCCCTCCAGGCTCCTCTGTCTATGGGATTCTCCAGGCAAAAATACTGGAGTGGGTAGCCATTCCCTTCTTCCCAAAACAGGGATTGAAACTAGGTCTCCTTCATTGCAGGCAGATTCTTTACCTTAAGAGCCACCAGGGAAGCTTCTCCTCTGTAAAGATCCTATCTTCAAGTACAGCTGCATTCTGAGGTCCTCGGGGGTTAGCACTTCAACATGGAAGATGTATGTATACATGGATGGATGGACAGATGAATGGGTGGATGGATGGATGAAGGGAAAGAGAGAAGGCCTCAAGAAGTCTCAGAGATGTGAGATAAAAATATTAAAAAAATGATCCCAAATAATAGAATTCTGATCTGAAATTTGGTGCCAGGAGACATGATTACGCTTTGCTTTATGTTTGCTTAAATATATAAGTGGAGTGTCTTTAAAAGGATTTACTTTATCAAAGACACAGAAAGAAGAAAAGGAGTCAAATTATGAAGGAACATAGATTAACACAGCTGCTAGGAAACATTTCTACTTATGAAACACATTAAAGGTGATGCAAGATAATTAGCAGTGTTAACAGTACTAAAGGTGATTTCTATGGTAACTCAGCACATCAATTCTGTGCACATTATTAATTCAGCAGATAATTTTTCCAGCTGCAGACTCATAGCTTGTAAAAATTAAAATACCCCTTAAGCAACCCAATTACTTCTGCTGTGTAACCGCTGGGTCTCCTGAAGAACTGATGTCCAGTTTGCTCTTTCTTGCCCTCCGCCCTCCTGGCAGCTTCAGGTCACACCCAGGACAGACCCCTCTCCAGTAGGAAATGTACATTTCATACTAATTATTATTAAGATATTATGTTTGATCTGACTTCTCTGTAGGAAATGAACTACATCTTTGGGAATCAATAGACATTTAATACATCAGAAAAGCAATTAGCTAAGTAGCAGCCTAATATCCTGAGACTACTCCTCTGTCTCTGAAAGGCAGCTAATTTATTCCCTGTTGACTAATGAAATGATCCCTCAGGTTGTTGTTAAGTATTACTTCCATAGAGAAATCCTTACATTTTCCAGCAATTAAATACAACTTGCCGCCCTTTAACATCAAAGATAATATTTCAAGTTAAAGTACGCTGCCCCCTCCCCAAACTCTCTTACCTCCTCCCCCAAACACCACTTTCAGAACAGTTCAGTTCAGTTGTTCAGTTATGTCCGACTCTTTGTGACCCCATGAATTGCAGCATGCCAGGCCTCCCTGTCCATTACCAAATCCTGGAGTCTAACCAAACCCATGTCCATCAAGTCGTTGATGCCATCCAGCCATCTCATCCTCTGTTTTCCACTTCTCCTCCTGCCCCCAATCCTTTCCAGCATTAGGGTCTTTTCCAATGAGCTAACTCTTCACATGAGGTGGCAAAGTACTGGAGTTTCAGCTTCAACATCAATCCTTCCATGAACACCAAGGACTGATCTCCTTTAAGATGGACTGGTTGGATCTCCTTGCAGTCCAAGGGACTCTCAAGAGTCTTCTCCAACACCACAGTTCAAAAGCATCAATTCTTCGGCGATCAGCTTTCTTCACCATCCAGCTCTTACATCCAGACATGACCACTGGAAAAACCATAGCCTTGACTAGACAGACCTTTGTTGGCAAAGTAATGTCTCTGCTTTTTAATATGCTATCTAGGTTGGTCATAACTTTGCTTCCAAGGAGTAAGTGTCTTTTAATTTCATGGCTGCAATCACCATCTGCAGTGATTTTGGAGCTCCCAAAAATAAAGTCTGACACTGCTTCCACTGTTTCCCCATCTATTTCCCATGAAGTGATGGGACCAGATGCCATATCTTTCAGAACAACCATGCTTGAATTTTTCAGTCTTCAATTTTGAAGTAGTTTCCTAACCTCTCTAAGCCTCTTTTCTCATCAATAAAATAATCTTACCAGGATGTGGTACATTAATGAAATAGTGTGTGCAAAGGACAACATATAGGTTATCAGTAAATATCACCTTGGCTAACAGATTGTGAGATTAATTATATGATTATGAACAGACATCCATTCATGGAAGCCATGCCATTCTCTTGTCAAATCAGATGTGATTTTTTTTGGTTCTAGTTTCTATGGGAAGCACAAACATGAAGTCTTCTAGCACTATCTGGTTCTACAGGGTTCAGCTAGCCCCCTCATATGGTATGGACAGTCTCCTCCTCCAAGGTGCACATGTGAAACACCAAGTCAGCTAAAGGGTGAGACAAAGGAAGAGCCTAAGACAGGGAAGAACGTGGTGTCTGTTCTGCTCGACTTCCATGCACATTGTCATGCTTCTGGTCTCTGCCTGAACCTATTGTATGTTGTTATTGTTTAACACCAAGTCCTGGGAGTCTGGTCTTAATACATTTTATAGTAAACAACATTGTGTTTATCTTGATCCATTCTGAAAATATTGACCAAGCAGCTGGTGTGGGCCAGGCTCTGAGTGGATGTGAGTCCTGCCGTCCAGAAGAGAAGAGCATCTGGGACAACATCAACAGCAGCATGGTAGAGATTTGCTCTAGCCTAGGGCGTCCTCCATCCACACACAGAATGAAGCTAGACATTTGCCAGCTTCTTGATAGCCTGTCCATCCTCCTCCCAGCTCTTCCTCTCTGAGCTCTGTCCTCCTTGGGACGCCCCCCTTTCACCTGGAGCTTCTTGCATCAGCTTGTCAGGGGGCCCTCAGCTGTATCACTTTGGACCACATGAACTGCTGGTGCCTTCAGTGCCTGTGCTCTGGTCAGAATTCAAAGCCTTCTTCTTGACCTTTCCCTCAGCTTCCTCCTCCCACAGCCCCTTCCTCTGGGTGAAGGTTCTCAGAGATGGTCCACAAACACTTAAGGGTCCTAGAGACCCTTCCAGGTGTGCACCAGAACAAAAGTTTTCACAGTAATTCATAGACCTCTCCAGTCTCAAGGACTTTCACAGTGACAGTGCAAAGCCATGGTGGGTAAAACTGCTGGTGCTCAGCATGAATCAAGGCATTGACCCCAGACTCTACCAGACATTATCGAATCCATCACCTAGCTTTTTTTTTTTTTTTGTAAGAAAGCTAGAGTCAGATAATAACTGAGAACCTGCTGTATAGCACAGGGAACTCTACTCAGTTTCCTGTGGTGACCTAAATGGGAAGAAAATCCGAAAAAGAAGGGGATATGTGTATACGTAGAGCTGTTTCACTTTGCTGTACAGCAGAAACATTCTAACACAGCATTGTAAAGCAACTGTGAAGTGAAGTCGCTCAGTCATGTCTGGCTCTTTGTGACCCCATGGACTGTAGCCTGCCAGGCTCCTCCATCCATGGGATTCTCCAGGCAAGAACACTAGAGTGGGTTGCCATTTCCTTCTCCAGGGGATCTTCCCGACCCAGGGATTGAACCCGGGTCTCCCACCTTGCAGGCAGATGCTTTAACCTCTGAGCCACCAGGGAATAAAAATTAGTTTTTAAAAAAGCCAGAGCGTACCTAAGAAGCCTAGGAGACAGCCTCTTGGAGCAATGCCACTTAATTTTTCCAGGGCTGTCTGGCTAGGTCTGGACTGTTATGTGAGAGAGAAATAAGTTTCTAGATTATTGAAACAACTTTTTCATGTGTCTTTTGTTGTAATGTGGCTTGTACCAAAATTAATGCATAACTGAGGACAATTTCTTAATAGCTACATTTGTTTCTACTGTATTCTCAGGTTTGACTCTCAGAATTTTGAGTGCTAACTCATCATCAGGAAGCAAAATCAAGGATCATTACTGCCCCAGCTCAAAGTACTGGGAGGCGGTGATTCTCCATTATTCTTCCCCAAGGTGGGGATGTCTGGCTCTGAGCTCACTGCCTCTACCACAAATAGACTCTTTTCCAAGAGACTGCTGCGCACCTCTCCATGGCGTCTTCTTGCCAGACAGTTTACCAAATGCTTCAGGGAATGTGGGGTATGAGTAAGAAATTAATAAGAATTCCTTAGAGTGTATTGCTGTTTTAGTTGCTCAGTCGTGTCCTATTCAATCCTGACTAGGAACTGAACCTGGACCCTCAACAGTGAAGGTGACAAGACTGAACCACTGGACCGCCAAGGAAGTCCCCTGTTTGCTCTTTCAAACTGTCTATTACTCCCTCTTTGGTACTATTTTTAGCAACAAGTAGTTTTCCTTTTTAATTTTCTTCTTTTTACTTTTTTTTTTCAAAATTTCTGGGAATAGAACATGCTTGCTGGCCATTACAGTGCCTCTGGCACATGGTACCTCACTGAGGCCCCCAGGTAGGTGATGTGGAGCCCTTCCTCCCAGGACTTTCTCCAAGTTTACACAAACAGTGCACACCTAGAGTCACAATTTAGAGAAGGTGTGCAGTTATAAAAATGGTTTGCTTTTGTGAAAAAGAAAAAGGTATGATGATAAATGTATCACTTTGCTATGGTTTTTGTCCATACATATGTCCTTCTTAGGATAATTTCTTTAGCCAATAAAACATCTGATTTGATGATAAAACACTTCTTCTTGATATCATGTATCCTTCTGAATTGATAGCATCTGAGTTAATCAACTCAGTGGATGGGAAAATAAAAGCCCAGATGATTAGAAAACAGTATGGAGGTTCCCTAAAAAACTAAAAATAAAGCTACTTGTGATCACACAATCCCACCCCTGGGTGTATATCCAAAAAGAAGAAAACTCTAATTGGAAAAGATACTCTACATGCACCTCAGTGTTCATAGTAGCACTGTTTACCACAGTCAAGACCTAGAAGCAGCCCAAGTGATCATCAACAGGTAAATGGATAAAGAAGAGGAACATATGTACAGTGGAATATCACTCATCCATAAACAAGAATGAAATTTTGACATTTGCAGCAACATGGATGGACCTAGAGATTATCATACTGAGTGGAATAAATTAGACAGAGAAAGAAATATTATATCACATACATGTGGAATCCAAAAAGATAACAAAATAATTTAAAAAATAGACTCATAGACATAGATGCCAAACTTATGGTTAACAAAGGGAAGCAGGGTATGGATAAATTAGGAGTGTAGGATTAACTGCTACTGCAGGGTAGGGATGAATTAGGAGTGTCAGATTAACACATTACTATTCATGAAATACATAAAGTGAAAGTGAAAGTGAAATCGCTGTCGTGTCCAACTCTTTGTGACCCCGTGGACTGTAGCCTACCAGGCATCTCTGTCCATGGGATTCTCTAGGCAAGAATACTGGAGTGGGTTACCATTTCCTTCTCCAGGGGATCTTCCTGACCCAGGGATCGAACCCAGGTCTCCCGCATCGGAGGCAGACGCTTTAACCTCTGAGCCACCAGGGAAGCCCCATGAAATACATAAGCAAGGATTTATAGCACAGAAAGTTGTATTTAGTATACGCCCAAGGTAAGAGAAACCCAAGTAAGATGGTAGGTGTTGCAAGAGGGCATCAGAGGGCAGACACACTGAAACCATACTCACAGAAAACTAGTCAATCTAATCACACTAGGATCACAGCTTTGTCTAACTCAATGAAACTAAACAATGCACACGGGGCAACCCAAGACAGGCGGGTCATGGTGGAGAGGTCTGACAGAATGTGTCCACTGGAGAAGGAAATGGCAAACCACTTCACTATTCTTGCCTTGAGAACCCCATGAACAGTATGAAAAGGCAAAATGATAGGATACCAAAGAGGAACTCCCCAGGTCATTAGGTGCCCAATATGCTACTGGAGATCAGTGGAGAAATAACTCCAGAAAGAATGAAGGGATAGAGCCAAAGCAAAAACAATACCCAGCTGTGGATGTGACTGGTGATTCTAGAAGCAAGAGTCGATGCTATAACTAGCAATATTGCATAGGAACCTGGAATGTCAGGTCCATGAATGAAGGCAAATTGGAAGTGGTCAAACAAGAGATGGCAAGGGTGAATGTCGACATTCTAGGAATCAGCAAACTAAAATGAATTGGAATGGGTGAATTAAATTCAGATGACCATTATGTCTACTAGTGCAGGCAGGACTCCCTCAGAAGAAATGGAGTAGCCATCATGGTGAACAAAAGAGTCTGAAATGCAGTACTAGGATGCAAACTCAAAAACGACAGAATGACCTGTGTTCATCTCCAAGGCAAACCATTCAATATCACGGTAATCCAAGTCTATGCCCAGACCAGTAATGCTGAAGAAGCTGAAGTTGAACGGTTCTATGAAGACCTACAAGACTTTTTGAAACTAACACCCCAAAAAGATGTCCTTTTCATTATAGGGGACTGGAAATTTAAAGTAGGAAGTCAGGAAAACACCTGGAGTAACAGGCAAATTTGGCCTTGGAATGTGGAATGAAGCAGGGCAAAGACTAATAGAGTTTTGCCAAGAAAATGCACTGGTCATAGCAAACACCCTCTTTCAACAACACAAGAGAAGACTCTACACATGGACATCACCAGATGGTCAACACCAAAATCAGACTGATTATATTCTTTGCAGCCAAATATGGAGAAGCTCTATACAGTCAACAAAAACAAGACCAGGAGCTAAGATCATGAACTCCTTATTACCAAATTCAGACTTAAACTGAAGAAAGTAGGGAAAACTGCTAGACCATTCAGGTATGACCTAAATCAAATCCCTTATGATTACACAGTGGAAGTGAGAAATAGATTTAAAGGCCTAGATCTGATAAGTGCCTGATGAACTATGGAATGAGGTTCGTGACACTGTACAGGAGACAGGGATCAAGACCATCCCCATGGAAAAGAAATGCAAAAAAGCAAATTGGCTGTCTGGGGAGGCCTTACAAATAGTTGTGAAAAGAAGAGAGGTGAAAAGCAAAGGAGAAAAGGAAAGATATAAGCATCTGAATGCAGAGTTCCAAAGAATAGCAAGAAGAGATAACAAAGCCTTCTTTAGCGATCAATGCAAAGAAATAGAGGAAGAGAAAAGAATGGGAAAGACTAGCGATCTCTTCAAGAAAATTAGAGAACATTTCATGCAAAGATGGGCTCGATAAAGGACAAAAATGGTATGGAACTAACAGAAGCAGAAGAAGAGGTGGCAAGAATACACAGAAGAATTGTATTAAAAAGATCTTCACAACCCGGATAATGACGATGATATGATCACTCATCTAGAGCCAGACATCCTGGAATGTGAAGTCAAGTGGGCCTCAGAAAGCATCACTACGAACAAAGCTAATGAAGGTGATGGAATTCCAGTTGAGCTGTTTCAAGTTCTGAAAGATGATGCTGTGAAAGTGCTGCACTCAATATGCCAGCAAATTTGGAAAACTCAGCAGTGGCCACAGGACTGGAAAAGGGCAGTTTTCACCCCAATCCCAAAGAAAGGCAATGCTAAAGAATGCTCCAACTACTGCACAATTGCACTCATCTCACACACTGGTAAAGTAATGCTCAAAATTTCCCAAGCCAGGCTTCAGCAATAGGCGAACCGTGAACTTCCTGATGTTCAAGCTGGTTTTAGAAAAGGCAGAGGAATGAAAGATCAAACTGCCAACATCTGCTGGATCATCAAAAAAGCAAGAGAGTTCCAGAAAAACACCTATTTCTGCTTTATTCACTATGCCAAAGCCTTTGACTATGTGGATCACAATAAACTGGAAAATTCTGAAAGAGATGGGAATATCAGACCACCTGACCTGCCCTCTTGAGAAACCTATATGCAGGTCAGGAAGCAACAGTTAGAATTGGACATGGAACAACAGATTTGTTCCAAATAGGAAAAAGGAGTACATCAAGACTGTATATTGTCACCCTGCTTATTTAACTGTTATGCAGAGTACATCATGAGAAATGCTGGACTGGAAGAAACACAAGTTGGAATCAGGATTGCCGGGAGAAATATCAATAACCTCAGATATGCAGATGACACCATCCTTATGGCAGAAAGTGAAGAGGAACTAAAAAGCCTGTTGATGAAAGTGAAAGAGGAGAGTGAAAAAGTTGGCTTAAAGCTCAACATTCAGAAAACGAATATCATGGCATCTGGTCCTATCACTTCATGGGAAATAGATAGGGAAACAGTGAAAAGAGTGTCAGACTTTATTTTTGGGCTCCAAAATCACTGCAGATGGTGACTGCAGCCATGAAATTAAAAGACGCTTACTTCTTGGAAGAAAAGTTGTGACCAACCTAGACAGTATATTCAACAGCAGAGACATTACTTTGCCGACTAAGGTCCATCTAGTCAAGGCTATGATTTTTCCAGTAGTCAAGTATGTATGTGAGAGTTGGACTGTAAAGAAGGCTGAGTGCCGAAGAATTGATTTTTTTGAACTGTGGTGTTGGAGAAGATTCTTGAGAGTCCCTTGGACTGCAAGGAGATCCAACCAGTCCATTCTGAAGGAGATCAGCCCTGGGATTTCTTTGGAAGGAATGATGCTAAAGCTGAAACTCCAGTACTTTGGCCACCTCATGCAAAGAGTTGACTCATTGGTAAAGACTCTGATGTTGAGAGAGTTTGGGGGCAGGAGGAGAAGGGGACAACAGAGGATGAGATGGCTGGATGGCATCATGGACCGATGGACGTGAGTCTGAGTAAACTCCAGGAGCTGGTGATGGGCAGGGAGGCCTGGCATGCTGCGATTCATGGGGTCACAAAGAGTCAGACACAACTAAGTGACTGAACTGAACTGAATGGGAAATAATCTGGAAAAGCATATAGTGTAGTGTTAGTTGCTCAGGAGTATCTGACTCTGCAACCCTATGGACTATAGGCCTCCAGGCTCCTCTGTCTATGGAATTCTCCAGGCAAGAATACTGGAGTGGGTTGCCATTTCCTACTCTAAGGGAATCTTCCTGACCCAGGGATAGTACCCAGGTCTTCTGCATTGTAGGCAGATGCTTTACCATCTAAGCCACCAGAGAAACCTGAAAAGAATATAGATATAGATATATCAGAATCAATTTGCAATATACCTCGAATGAGCACAATATTATAAATTGATAGTTCAATACAAATGAATAAATAAAGATAAGGTTATAAGAAAAAAGATGGCGGAGGAATAGGATGGGGAGAACACTTTCTCCCTAACTACTTCATCAAAAGAACATTTCAACGCTGAGTAAATTCCACAAAACAACTTCTGACTGCTGGCAGAGGACATCAGGCATCCAGCAAAGCAGATCATTGGCTTCAAAACCAGGTAGGAATTAATATATACGACGAAGATAGAGACAAAGGAGGTAGGGAGGGAGCCCTGTCCCGGGAAGGGAATCTCGTCCCAGGAAGAGAATCCTGTCCCAGGAAGAGACTCTTAAAAAGAGAGATTCCCTAAAATTGGGGAACACTCTCACAGCTGTGTATGGGGCGAGCCCTGGAAGCACAGAGGGCAACATAACAGGAAGGAAGAATAAATAAATAAATAATTAAAACCAACAGATTACGGATTCAACAGTATAACCCCCAGCGGTTAAGCAGCGCAAACGCCTGCGTCCAACAGCAGCGGGGGTTGGGCAGGGAGGATCGCGCCAGCGACAGTGCTTTCTAAGAATTGGGCCGTGGGAGATGTAGGCTGCAGGGCTTTTCTCGAGAATCAGGGCATAACGGGGCCAGAATCGGGTCTGCTCGTGGCTAGAAAGAACTATCTTGGTCTAGCAAACCAGACTGTGGGATAGCTAACACGCGAAATGCTCGAACATAAGACACCGACAGGCCTGCGCACAGAACAAAGGACGGATCGGCAATAGCCGGCTGCAGACCATCTCCCTCCAGCGACAGGCAGCCAGAGCCTTAAGTGCTGGAAGGGGGCAATCGCAGCTCAAGAGTGACTTTACCTACCAAATTGCAAGCAGGTTTCTTTGCTATTGAGACTGCTGGAGGGCTCTGAACAGTCATCATCTGCCTGAGAAAGAGCCCCAGCGGAGCTTCCAGAAAATTGAGGACCCAGAAGCCCAGAAGTCACAATAGCGCACGCCAAACTCCCTAGCCACTCGGACCTGAGAAGGGAACAAAGCCCCTGTTCAACCAAATCCAAGTCTCGGAGGGCTTACTGACCGCCAATCGTGAGCGCCAAACCTGAGCGGTATAGACCGGGGAAGTGCATGAAGCATAGGGCAGGCCCCACAAGGTTATCCCAAGGAGCGAAAAGGGGCAAGCCCAGTGCAGAGTCCACCACCACCGTCCCTGTGTCAAGACGGAAATCAGACACGGAAGGGACCAGCAAACAGAGGAAGTGAAACAGAGGGAACTGCCTTGGTAGCGACCCCACACAGTCCACAACGACAGAGAAAGCGCCAGATATACCGTTACTACTTTTATGATCAATTTTTTATTTATTTTTATTTTTTTTGGGGGGATGATGTGGAAGCGTGATTTTTTTTAAGAATTTTTTTTCTTTAAAATTTTTTTTTTTTTTTAAATTTGTTTTCTCTTCTTTTCTTTTTCGTTTTTTTCTAAACTTGCTTAAATTTTTAAGTCTTCTATATTTCTATTTATTATCTTTATAACCTCTCATTACTTTTCAAAAAAAAAAAAAAACCCTATCTTTAAAGCAAACGCCGTATATAGTCCTATTGGTGGTGGAAGTTGTCTTTTAATAATTCTGGAGTCTTTTATTTTATTTATTTATTTTCTTTTCTCAATTTTTTTAAATTTTTCTCTCCTTCTTCTTCTTATCTTTAATATTTTATCTTTGAAAATCCATTCTCTACTCCAGATTTTTAATCTCAACATTTTGGTATTTGTTGCCAATTTTGTACTTTTAAAAACCTAATCTTCACTACCCAATTTTACATGAGTACGAGATTACTGGCTTGAACACTCTCTCCCCCTTTGGAATCTCTCTTTTCTCCACCAGGTGGCTTTTGTCTCCCTCCCTCCCCCTCCTCTTCTCTACCCAACTCTATGAATCTCTGTGTGCTCCTGAAGGTGGAGAATTCTCAGGGAACTGGTCACTGGCCGAATCTGTATCCCTCCTTTGCATCTCCCTCTTTCATCCTCCTGTCCACCTCTATCTACTTCCTTCCTCTCCTCTTCCATGTATAAATCTGTGACCACCTCTGAGAGGTCCAGACTTTGGAGCGCACACAAGAAAGTGATTACGGGCTAGCTTGCTTTTTCCTCTTTTGATTCCACCTCATCCCATTCCACTCACCTCTAACTACCCCCTCCCTCTTCTCTCCAAGTAACTCAGCAATCCTCTAGGGACGACCCTCAAGGTGGAGAAACCTATCATCATTAACCCAGATGTTTTAACATTAGTGCTGAATAGATGGAGAAATCATGAGGCTATTGTAAAAATAAATCTGAAAACCAGAATCAGGAGGCGTGAGTCCAAATCCTGAGATCATCAAAGAATTCCTGAATACAGGGAACATTATCCAATAAGAGCTCATCAAACGCCTTCATACCTATACTGAAATTGAGCACCGCCCAAGGGCCAACAAGTACCAGAGCAAGACATACCACGCAAATTCTCCAGCAACACAAGAACAAACCCCTGAGCTTCAATACACAGGCAGCTCAAAATACTCCAAAACCATTGATGTCCCATAACCCATTACTTGACACTTCACAACACTCCAGAGAGAGGAAATCCAACTCCACCCACCAGAACTTCAACACAAGCCTCTCTAATCAAGAAACTTTGACAAGCCACTGATATAACCCCAAACACAGAGAGGAAGCTCTATAATAAAGAGAATTCCACAAATTCCCAGAATATAGAAAAGCCACCCCAAACACAGCAATATAACCAGGATGAAGAGACAGAGGAATACTCAGCAGGTAAAGGAACAGGAGATATGCCCACCAACCAAACAAAAGAGGAAGAGATAGGGAATCTACATGAGAAAGATTTCCGAATACTGATAGTGAAAATGATCCAAAATCTTGAAATCAAAATGGAATCACAGATAAATAGCCTGGGGTCAAGGGTTGAGAAGATGCAACAAAGGTTTAACAAGGACCTAGAAGAAATAAAAAGAGTCAACATATAATGAATAATGCGATAAATGAGATCAGAAACACTCTGGAGGCTACAAATAGTAGAATATCGGAGGCAGAAGATAGGATTAGTGAAATAGAAGATAAAATGGTAGAAATAAATGAATCAGCGAGGGAAAAAGAAAGACGAATTAAAAGAAATGAGGACAACCTCAGAGACCTCCAAGACAATATGAAACACTCCAACATTCGAATTATAGGAGTCCCAGAAGAAGAAGACAAAAAGAAAGACCATGAGAAAATACTTGAGGAGATAATAGTTGAAAACTTCCCTAAAATGGGGAAGGAAATAATCACCCAAGTCCAAGAAACCCAGAGAGTGCCAAACAGGATAAACCCAAGGCGGAACACCCCAAGACATATACTAATCAAACTAGCAAAGACCAAACACAAAGAACAAATATTAAAAGCAGCAAGGGAAAAACAACAAATAACACATAAGGGGATCCCCATAAGAATAACTGCAGATCTCTCAATAGAAACTCTTCAGGCCAGGAGGGAATGGCAAGACATACTTAAAGTGATGGAAGATAATAACCTTCAACCAAGACTACTGTACCCAGCAAGAATCTCATTCAAATATGAAGGAGAACTCAAAAGCTTTACAGACAAGCAAAAGCTGAGAGAATTCAGCACCACCAAACCAGCTCTCCAACAAATACTAAAGGATAGACTTTAGACAGGAAACACAAAAAGGACGTATAAACCTGAACCCAAAACAATAAAGTAAATGGCAACAGGTGCATACTTATCAATAATTACCTTAAATGTAAATGGGTTGAATGCCCCAACCAAAAGGCAAAGACTGGCTGAATGGATACAAAAACAAGATCCCTATATATGCTGCTTACAAGAGACCCACCTCAAAACAATGGACACATACAGACTGAAAGTGAAGGGCTGGAAAAAGATATTCCATACAAATAAAGACCAAAAGAAAGCAGGAGTAGCAATACTCATATCCGATAAAATAGACTTTAAAACACAGGCTGTGAAAAGGAACAAAGAAGGCCACTACATAATGATTAAAGGATCAATCCAAGAAGATATAACAATTATAAACATATATGCACCCAACATAGGAGCACCGCAATATGTAAGACAATTGCTAACAAGCATGAAAGGGGAAATTAATAATAACACAATAATAGTGGGAGACTTTAATACCCCACTCACACCTATGGACAGATCAACTAAACAGAAAATTAACAAAGAAACGCAAACGTTAAACGATACAATAGACCAGTTAGACCTAATTGATATCTATACGACATTTCACCCCAAAACAATAAATTTCACCTTTTACTCAAGTGCACACGGAACCTTTTCCAGGATAGATCACATCCTGGGTCATAAATCTAACCTTGATAAATTCAAAAAAATCGAAATTATTCCAAGCATCTTCTCTGACCATAATGCACTAAGGTTAGATCTCAATTACAGGAGAAAAGCTATTAAAAATTCCAACATTTGGAGGCTGAACAACACCCTTCTGAATAATCAACAAATCACAGAAGAAATCGAAAAAGAAATCAAATTATGCATCGAAACGAATGAAAATGAAAACACAACTGCACAGAACCTATGGGACACTATAAAAGCAGTGCTAAGAGGAAAGTTCATAGCAATACAGGCATACCTCAAGAAACAAGAAAAAAGCCAAATAAATAACCTAACTCTACACCTAAAGCAACTAGAAAAGGAAGAAATAGAGAACCCCAGAGTTAGTAGAAGGAAAGAAATCCTAAAAATTAGGGCAGAAATAAATGCAAAGAAACAAAAGAGACCATAGCAAAAATCAACAAAGCAAAAAGCTGGTGCTTTGAAAGGATAAATAAAATTGACAAACCATTAGCCAGACTCACCAAGAAACAAAGAGAAAAAAATCAAATCAATAAAATTAGAAATGAAAATGGAGAGATCACGACAGACAACACAGAAATACAAAGAATCATAAGAGACTACTATCAGCAATTATATGCCAATAAAATGGACAACTTGGAAGAAATGGACAAATTCTTAGAAAAGTACAACTTTCCAAAACTGAACCAGGAAGAAATAGAATATCTTAACAGACCCATCACAAGCATGGAAATTGAAACTGTAATCAGAAATCTTCCTGCAAACAAAAGCCCAGGTCCAGACGGCTTCACAGCTGAATTCTGCCAAAAACTTCGAGAAGAGCTAACACCTATCTTACTGAAGCTATTCCAGAAAATTGCAGAGGAAGGTAAACTTCCAAACTCATTCTATGAGGCCACCATCACCCTAATACCAAAACCTGACAAAGACACCACAAAAAAGAAAACTACAGGCCAATACCACTGATGAACATAGATGCAAAAATCCTTAACAAAACCCTAGCAATCAGAATCCAGCAACACATTAAAAAGATCATACACCATGACCAAGTGGGCTTTATCCCAGGGATGCAAGGATTCTTCAATATCTGCAAATCAATCAATGTAATTCATCACATTAACAAACTGAAAAATAAAAATCATATGATTATCTCAATAGATGCAGAAAAAGCCTTTGACAAAATTCAACATCCATTTATGATAAAAACTCTCCAGAAAGCAGGAATAGAAGGAATGTACCTCAACATAATAAAAGCTATATATGACAAACCGACAGCTAACATTAACCTCAATGGTGAAAAATTGAAACTATTTCCCCTAAAGTCAGGAACAAGACAAGGGTGTCCACTCTCACCACTACTATTCAATATCGTACTGGAAGTTTTGGCCACAGCAATCAGAGCAGAAAAAGAAATAAAAGGAATCCAATTGGAAAAGAAGAAGTAAAACTCTCACTGTTTGCAGATGACATGATCCTCTACATAGAAAATCCTAAAGACTCGACCAGAAAACTACTAGAGCTAATCAACGAATATAGTAAAGTTGCAGGCTATAAAATCAACACTCAGAAATCCCTTGCATTCCTATACACTAATAATGAGAAAGTAGAAAAAGAAGTCAAGGAAACAATCCCATTCACCATTGCAACGAAAAGAATAAAATACTTAGGGATATACCTACCTAAAGAAACTAAAGACCTATATATCGAAAACTATAAAACACTGATGAAAGAAATCAAAGAGGACACTAATAGATGGAGAAAGATACCATGCTCATGGGTTGGAAGAGTCAATATAGTGAAAATGAGTATACTACCCAAAGCAATCTACAGATTCAATGCAATCCCTATCAAGCTACCAGCAGTATTTTTCACAGAACTAGATCAAATAATCTCAAGATTTGTATGGAAATACAAAAAACCTCAAATAGCAAAAGCAATCTTGAGAAAGAAGAATGGAACTGGAGGAATCAACTTGCCGACTTCAGGCTCTACTACAAAGCCACAGTCATTAAGACAGTATGGTACTGGCACAAAGACAGAAATATAGATCAATGGAATAAAATAGAAAGCCCTGAGATAAACCCACCCACCTATGGACACCTTATCTTCGACAAAGGAGGCAAGAATATACAATGGAGTAAAGACAGTCTCTTTAACAGGTGGTGCTGGGAAAACTGGTCAACTACTTGTAAAAGAATGAAACTAGACCTCTGTCTAACACCATACACAAAAATAAACTCAAAATGGATTAAAGATCTAAATGTAAGACCAGAAACTATAAAACTCCTAGAGGAAAACATAGGCAAAACACTCTCTGACATAAATCACAGCAGGATCCTCTATGATCCAACTCCCAGTATAATGGAAATAAAAGCAAAAATAAACAAATGGGATCTAATTAAAATTAAAAGCTTCTGCACAACAAAGGAAACTATAAGCAAGGTGAAAAGACAGCCTTCTGAATGGGAGAAAACAATAGCAAATGAAACAACTGACAAACAACTAATCTCAAAGATATACAAGCAACTTATGCAGCTCAACTCCAGAAAAATAAACGAACCAATCAAAAAATGGGCCAAAGAACTAAATAGGCATTTCTCCAAAGAAGACATACGGATGGCTAACAAACACATGAAAAGATGCTCAACATCACTCATTATCAGAGAAATGCAAATCAATACCACAATGAGGTACCATTTCACACCAGTCAGAATGGCTGCGATCCAAAAGTCTACAAGCAATAAATGCTGGAGAGGATGTGGAGAAAAGGGAACCCTCTTACACTGCTCGTGGGAATGCAAACTCATACAGCCACTATGGAAAACAGTGTGGAGATTCCTTAAAAATTTGCAAATAGAACTGCCTTATGATCCAGCAATCCCACTGCTGGGCATACACACCGAGGAAACCAGAATTGAAAGAGACACATGTACCCCAATGTTCATTGCAGCACTGTTTATAACAGCCAGGACATGGAAGCAACCTAGATGTCCATCAGCAGATGAATGGATAAGAAAGCTGTGGTACATATACACAATGGAGTGTTACTCAGCCCTTAAAAAGAATAAATTTGACTCAGTTCTAATGAGATGGATGAAACTGGAGCCGATTATACAGAGTGAAGTAAGCCGGAAAGAAAAACACCAATACAGTATACTGACACATATATATGGAATTTAGAAGGATAGTAATGATGACCCTGTATGTGAGACAACAAAAGAGACTCAGAGGTATAAAACGGACTTTTGGACTCTGAGGGAGAGGGAGAGGGTGGGATGATTTGGGAGAATGGCATTGAAACATGTATACTATCTTGTAAGAACGAAGCGTCAGTTCTTGTTCAATACAGGATTCAGGATGCATGGGGCAGGTGCACGGGATGATTCAGGGAGATGATATGGGGTGGGAGGTGGGAGGGGGCTTTGGCATTGGGAGATCGTGTTCACCTGTGGCTGATTCATGTCAATGTATGGCAAAACAAATACAGTATTGTAATGTAGAATAAAGTATTAAAAAAATAAATAAAAAATAAAAGAAGTTGAAAAAATAAAAATAAAGAGATTATAAAAGTGCAAAAATAAAGATAAATGTCCAATATGGGCTTCCCTCATAGCTCAGTTGGTAGAAATTCTGCCTGCAATTCAAGAGACCCAGGTTTGATTCCTGGGTCGAGAAGATCCCATGGAGAAGGAAATGGCAACCCACTCCTGTATTCTTGCTTGGAAAATCTCACGGACAGAGGAGCCTGGCGGGGCTATAGTCCATGGGGTCGCAAAAGTCGGGCACAGCTTATCAACTAAACCACCACCACCACCAAATGTCCAACATGGAGTTACAGACACAAAACAGCAACCAGATCACACAGTCTTATTTGCAATGCTTGAAAAACAAAACTTAACACTAAAGAGATTTTAAGTAGAATGGTGACAAGCTAACTTTTGTTTTTAGTTATCTGCTCTGATGGCAGACAAAATAAGAAAGGCTGGTACCCAGGACAGAGAAAAGTAGAATACTGTGAGATGTATTTAAGAGATGAAGTAAACAGCACTCAGCGACTTGATGACTGTTATGAGAAAACATCAAATCTTTTCCCCACGCTGCTAGTTGGCTTGTCTAGACAGAGGCTGGAACTACCCAGCTGAGAGACAGAAGGCAGAGAGGCTAGTTTGGATAGCTTATAGATGTGTTGAATCTGAGGATTGTCTTTCACGGCCGGGAAGGGTTAGCCAACAGTCAGAACACATGTAAGACTAGGGAAGTGGGCTGATTAGAAATCAGTAACTTGTGAGAGAAACTTCCAAGCTATGCAAACAACTGGAATTATCCTGAGAGTTTGTGGGAATAGACAGGTCACGAGTGGGACCATTGAAAATACCACTGTCAGTTTATTGCCACCTGTTGCATGACTGTGTGATGTTTGAGCTTTAATTGTGTTAGTTCATTCAGTCTCATATCACAGATCTGCCTTCCCATTTTTCTTACTAGAACCTTCTGCAACTAGTTTGTAAAAAGTGCTTACATTTACATGGACATCAAACTTTTATATTGGGTAGGGTAACTTATAATCAGACTTTCTCATAATTTTTTAAGCTCTACAATATTATGCCCATCTTCTAAGATTGAAATTTGATGCTGTAATAAAGAAATTTGCCTGATTATTGAAGCACATGTATAAATATAATTGAAATTCACCTTTGAAAACAAATCTAGCAGGTCACGTTTATTCTCTAAAAATAGTTATTCTGCCAGTGAGTAACTAGTCTTTAAGTCAACTACACTGTGAGATAGTGGAGCTTTCCAGGTGGTGCTAGTGGTAAAGAACCTGCCTGCCAACGCAGGAGACGCATGAGACACAGATTTGATCCCTAGGCCTGGAAGATCCCATGGAAGAGGGCATGGCAATCCACCCCAGTATCGTCTGGAGAATCCCATGGACAGGGGAGCCTGGTGGGCTATGGTCTCAGAGTTGGACATGATTGAATCAACTCACGCACTCTGTGAGATGATACAAGTCACAAGCTCTCCTGGGGCTCTAAAATTATGAGAGTCATCCTGCCTGCTTGCTCTGAAAGAGCTGTTTTCTCTGAGTCAGAAATTTATCTATACAGACCTAACTATTTTACCATAATATTGGACCTCTAGAATAGGAAATCGGAGAAGGCAATGGCACCCCACTCCAGTACTCTTGCCTGGAAAATCCCATGGATGGAGGAGCCTGGTAGGCTGCAGCCCATGGGATCGCGAAGAGTTGGACACGACTGAGCGACTTCACTTCCACTTTTCACTTTCATGCATTGGAGAGGAAATGGCAACCCACTCCAGTGTTCTTGCCTGGAGAATCCCAGGGACGGGGAGCCTGGTGGGCTGCCATCTATGGGGTCACACAAAGTCGGACACAACTGAAGTGACTTAGCAGCAGCAACAGCAGCAGAATAGGAAATATTCCATTTTTATTCTACTTACATAATTTGTTTCTAGAGCTCGTTGTTCAACATTTAATAAAGAATTGTTCATTGTGTGGATAAGAATTTGTGTTTCCTCTCAAATATATCACTTAATGAACTTAAGAATGTGCTAGAGGTCTGCTTCTTAGGGGGACATTTACAAACTACTCTGGGCTTTAACAAATTAAGAAAGTGTTCTTGAAGTCAGATTATTACAGAAACAGCAAATTAAATTTTGGATGCGGTTTACTGTTTAAGCATTCAAGGTGAGCTTCATGATGCTTAACTTCTGAGTTTGTTTAATTATGAACTGCTAAGGTGGCTCAGTGGTTAAAGCGTTTGCCTGCAATGCAGGACACCTGGGTTCCATTCCTGGGTTGGGAAGATCCCCTGGAGAAGAAAATGGCAACCAACTCCCGTATTCTTGCCTGGAGAATCCCATGGACGGAGGAGCTTGGTGGGGTACAGTAGTCCACAGGGTCACAAAGAGTTGGACACAACTGAGTGACTTCACTTTCACTAAGCTAAGATCATGGCACTTCATGGGAAATAGATGGGGAAACAGTGGAAACAGTGGCTGACTTTATTTTTCTGGGCTCCAAAATCACTGCAGATGGTGACTGCAGCCATGAAATTAAAAGATGCTTACTCCTTGGAAGGAAAGTTATGACCAACCTAGACAGTATATTCAACAGCAGAGACATTACTTTGCCGACTAAGGTCCATCTAGTCAAGGCTATGATTTTTCCAGTGGTCATGTATGGATGTGAGAGTTGGACTGTAAAGAAGGCTGAGTGCTGAAGAACTGATGCTTTTGAACTGTGGTGTTGGAGAAGACTCTTGAGAGTCCCTCGGACTGCAAGGAGATCCAACCAGTTCATTCTGAAGGAGATCAGCCCTGGGATTTCTTTGGAAGGAATGATGCTGAAGCTGAAACTCCAGTACTTTGGCCACCTCATGAGAAGAGTTGACTCATTGGAAAAGGCTCTGATGCTGGGAAGGATTGGGGGCAGGAGGAGAAGGGGACAACAGAGGATGAGATGGCTGGATGGCATCACCAACTTGATGGACGTGAGTTTGAGTAAACTCTGGGAGTTGGTGATGGACAGGGAGGCCTGGCATGCTGCAATTCATGAGGCCACAAACAGTCAGACACGACTGAGTGAATGAACTGACTGACTGACTGACTGACTGAATGCATTTATAATTATCACAACTCTTTACTTAGCAATTGTATATATAATGATTTCTTAAAATTCATCACATCTAGATTGTAGTAGACATTTCTGTAAATAACTACCCGTGCTCCCTGAATCAACTTTGCTGCTGTTTACATATCTTCTGCTCTCTATATAATTAGACTATTATTGGTTAGGTTCTACAATCATTATTTCACTTAATCACCATGCAATACCACTAATGGGATTAAGTGTCATTATCTGCATTTTATAGATGGAAAATAAAAAAGGAGGCTAGTGAGGTTTGAGGACTTTCCCAAGTTCAAACACAAGAAGTGGTAGAATCAGGATTTGAACTCATGTCTTTCTGACTTGAGTTCATGCTTCTTCATCACTGCATGATGAAAGCCTCTTTAAGCAGAGCACCTGTCTGTTGACACTTGTCTGTCCGCCCCCACCACAGTCCACAGTACTGCATCCTCAAGCAGTCTGGCTGGATCAATGAAGGAATAAGAAAATGTTTACAAGATAAAGTCATGTGGGAATACATAGTACAGTAATTCTCAAAACAAATACCACTGGGGTAGATATACAATGAGTATCATCCCAGTTTTGCAAGTGAGGAAACCAAACGTCAAAAGCCAACATAACTAAGACCAACTAACACCTGGTAGGTTTGAGCCACACCAGGTCTTTTATCCCCAGAATCAGTTCTGTTTGCACTGCATCCCACAGAAACTGAATGTTGTGGTGTTCACTGAGAGAGAGACACAAAAAGATCAATGGAATAGAATAGAAAACTCAGATAGAAAGCCACACAAACACAACCAACTAAATTTTTACAAGGACGTAAAAGGAATTCAGTGGAAGAAGATGGTCTTTTCAACAAAGGAAACTAGAGCAATTAGATATTCATAGGCAAAGAAGAAGGAAAAGACAAACTTCAAACTACACATCACACTTTATACAAAAGTAACTGATAATTGATCATAAATTTAAGTGTAAAACTATAAAAATTTTAGAAGATAATATAGGAAAAAATTTCCAGAGCCTAGATATTTGTGTAGAGATTTTTCAGACATAACACCCAAAGCATGAACCCTGAACAAAAGTTTGGTAAATTGAACTTGAAAAATATTTATTCTACAAAATATCCTGCAACTATATGAAAAGATAACCTAGATACTGGGGGAAATATTTGAAAACCATATAGCTGACAAAGGACTTATGCCTAGAACCCTCAAACCTCAAGAGTAAAGCCATAATCCAGTAAGAAAATGGGCAAAAGACATCTCTTCAAAGATGGTATACAGACAGCATATAAGCATATAAAAAGATGCTCAGCACACTAGCCCTTAGGGAAAGAAAACTGAGACCACAGTCAACCATCACCGCACAGTTGTAGGAAAGAGCTGTTGTTCATTTAACAACAGTTAAATGAAAAGTGGTAACAATACCAAATGCTGGACAATGCAGAGAAACTGGACTCTTCATACACTGCTGGCGGCAATGTAAAGAATACACAGAAGAACTGAACAAAAAGATCTTCATGACCCAAATAATCATGAAGATGTGATCATTCACCTAGAGCCAGACATCCTGGAATGTGAAGTCAAGTGGGCCTCAGAAAGCATCACTACGAACAAAGCTAGTGGAGGTGATGGAATTCCAGTTGAGCTGTTTCAAATCCTGAAAGAGGATGCTGTGAAAGTGCTGCACTCAATATGCCAGCAAATTTGGAAAACTCAGCAGTGGCCACAGGACTGGAAAAGGGCAGTTTTCATTGCAATCCCAAAGAAAGGCAATGCCAAAGAATGCTCAAACTACCGCACAATTGCACTCATTTTACACGCTGGTAAAGTAATGCTTAAAATTCTCCAAGCCAGGCTTCAGCAATACGTGAACCGTGAACTTCCAGATGTTCAAGCTGGTTTTAGAAAAGGCAGAGGAACCAGAGATCAAATTGCCAACACCCACTGGATCATGGGAAAAGCAAGAGTTCCAGAAAAACATCTATTTCTGCTTTATTGACTATGCCAAAGCCTTTGACTGTGTGGATCACAATCAACTGTGGAAAATTCTGAAAGAGATGGGAATACCAGACCACCTGACTTGCCTCTTGAGAAACCTATATGCGAGTCAGGAATCAACAGTTAGAACTGGACATGGAACAACAGACTGGTTCCAAATAGGAAAAAGAGTATGTCAAGGCTGCATATTGTCATCCTGCTTATTTAACTTATATGCAGAGTACATGATGAGAAACACTGGCCTGGAAGAAACATAAGCTGGAATCAAGATTGCCGGGAGAAATATCAGTAACCTCAGATATGCAGATGACACCACCTTTATGGCAGAAAGTGAAGAAGAACTAAAGAGCCTCTTGATGAAAGTGAAAGTGGAGAGTGAAAAAGTTGGCTTAAAGCTCAACATTCAGAAAATAAAGATCATGGCATCTTGTCCCATCACTTCATGGGAAATAGATGGGGAAACAGTGGAAACAGTGTCAGACTTTATTTGTTTGGGCTCCAAAATCACTGCAGATGGTGATTGCAGCCATGAAATTAAAAGATGATTACCTCTTGGAAGGAAAGTTATGACCAACATATATAGCATATTCAAAAGCAGAGACATTACTTTGCCAACAAAGTTTCGTCCAGTCAAGGCTATGGTTTTTCCAGTGGTCATGTATGGATGTGAGAGTTGGAAGAAGAAACTCAGTGAAGAAAGCTGTGCCGAAGAACTGATGCTTTTGAACTGTGGTGTTGGAGAAGATTCTTGAGAGTCCCTTGGACTGCAAGGAGGTCTAACCAGTCCATCCTAAAGGAGATCAGTCCTGGGTGTTCACTGGAAGGACTGATGTTGAAGCTGAAACTCCAAATTTGGCCACCTGATGCGAAGAGTTGACTCAGTTGAAAAGACCCTGATGCTGGGAAAGATTGAGGGCAGAAGGAGAAGGGGACAACAGAGGATGAGATGTTTGGATGGCATCACCAACTCAATGGACATGGGTTTGGGTGGATTCCGGGAGTTGGTAATGGACAGGGAGGTCTGGCATGCTGCGGTTCATGGGGTCGCAAAGAATCAGACATGACTGAGTGACTGAACTGAACTGATGTAAAGTGGAAAACAAATATGTCTTTTTAAAAACTAAAATTATTCTCACCAATCTAGCCATTGCACTCCTGCTTATTTATCCCAGAGAAATGGAAAGTTATGTCCACAAAAACCTGTATATAATTGTTTATAGCAGCTTTATTACTACTGACCCCAATTTGAAAATAACCAAAATGTCCCTCAGTCAATGGATAGTTGAACAAACCATGGAATATATATGTTGTTGTTGCTCAGTCACTAAGTCATGTCTGTCTCTGTGACACCATGGCCTGCAGCACGCCAGGCTTTCCTGTCCTTCACCATCTCTCAGAGTTTTCTCAAACTTGTGTCCAGTGAGTCATAATGCCATCCAACCATCTCATCCTCTGTCACCCACTTCTCCTCCTGCCCTCAATCTTTCCCAACATCAGGGTCTTTTCCGGTGAGTCAGCCCTTTGCATCAGGTGGCCAAAGTATTGGAGCTTCAGCTTCAGCACCAGTCTTTCCAATGAATATTCAGGGTTGACTTCCTTTTGGATGACTGGTTGGATCTCCTTGCAGTCCAAGGGACTCTCAAGAGACTTCTCCAGCTTGGATTCAGATAAATTTCTGCAAGTTAAAAAAAAATAAAAATTTCTGCAAGTTATTATTGATTTCTACAGGAAATTTCCTTTCCTTCCAAAGGAGTAGAATATTATTTTAATTTTCTCAAGTATGTGATAGTAATGTACAAAATCACTCCTCCTGGAAAAGTGTTTTCTAACTCTCTGTTTACTTGATTAGGCATCTGGAGGAAGCCTGTCCTGATTCGAGGAAGTTCATCTGAACCCCAGGGCCCCAGACCCACCTCTAGGAGCCCTCTGTCAGCAGTGTGCAGGGCAACATCCATACTTCTCTGGCCGATGGAAATGGAGTCCAGGAAGTAGCTCAGAGCCAAAATCAGTTAGCTGTGAATGACAATTTATTTTCATTTCTGATAAACTGCTTACTCCCCAGTTAACCTCTTCATCCAGAAAATGCTTTTCTCCCAACCAAGCTCACAGCTTCCTGACAGCAATAAAAATGTTAGAGCCCATCCGCTCCACTGGCTGACACTCAGTGTCGGTGTTACTTGAAGTTTATATTTTAAAAGGCTCTTGAGGGGGGAAAGTCATTCAAAAGCATTTAGCCCTTCAAATATGTTCAAGCCCAAGGGTTTGCTATATTCTAATTACTCTGGAAGTGCTTTACTAATTAAAACTTTTAAAAACTTACAAACAGAACATAACCAGGGAAAGAGAACAGACAATAGCTTCTGCCCAAGAGACAAAGTTAAAAAAAAAATTATGTTTAAAGTAAGATATTTTATTTATTTTTTCATTCTACATTACAATACTGTATTTGTTTTGCCATACATTGACATGAATCAGCCACAGGTGAACACGATCTCCCAATGCCAAAGCCCCCTCCCACCTCCCACCCCATATCATCTCCCTGGATCCTCCCGTGCACCAGCCCCAAGCATCCTGAATCCTGTATTGAACATAGACTGGCGCTTCGTTTCTTACATGATAGTATGCATGTTTCAATGCCATTCTCCCGAATCATCCCACCCTCTCCCTCTCCCTCAGAGTCCAAAAGTCCACTCTATACCTCTGTGTCTCTTTTGTTGTCTCACATAGAGGGTCATCATTACTATCCTTCTAAATTCCATATATATGTGTCAGTATACTGTATTGGTGTTTTTCTTTCTGGCTTACTTCACTCTGTATAATCGGTTCCAGTTTCATCATTCTCATTAGAACTGAATCAAATTTATTCTTTTTAAGGGCTGAGTAACACTCCATTGTGTATATGTACCACAGCTTTCTTATCCATTCATCTGCTGATGGACATCTAGGTTGTTTCCATGTCCTGGCTATTATAAACAGTGCTGCAGTGAACATTGAGGTACATGTGTCTCTTTCAATTCTGGTTTCCTCGGTGTGTATGCCCAGCAGTGGGATTGCTGGGTCATAAGGCAGTTCTATTTGCAATTTTTAAGGAATCTCCACACTGTTTTCCATAGTGGCTGTATGAGTTTGCATTCCCACGAGCAGTGTAAGAGGGTTCCCTTTTCTCCACATCCTCTCCAGCATTTATTGCTTGTAGACTTTTGGATCGCAGCCATTCTGACTGGTGTGAAATGGTACCTCATTGTGGTATTGATTTGCATTTCTCTGATAATGAGTGATGTTGAGCATCTTTTCATGTGTTTGTTAGCCATCCGTATGTCTTCTTTGGAGAAATGCCTATTTAGTTCTTTGGCCCATTTTTTGATTGGTTCGTTTATTTTTCTGGAGTTGAGCTGCATAAGTTGCTTGTATATCTTTGAGATTAGTTGTTTGTCAGTTGTTTCATTTGCTATTGTTTTCTCCCATTCAGAAGGCTGTCTTTTCACCTTGCTTATAGTTTCCTTTGTTGTGCAGAAGCTTTTAATTTTAATTAGATCCCATTTGTTTATTTTTGCTTTCATTTCCATTATACTGGGAGTTGGATCATAGAGGATCCTGCTGTGATTTATGTTGGAGAGTGTTTTGCCTATGTTTTCCTCTAGGAGTTTTATAGTTTCTGGTCTTACATTTAGATCTTTAATCCATTTTGAGTTTATTTTTGTGTATGGTGTTAGACAGAGGTCTAGTTTCATTCTTTTACAAGTGGTTGACCAGTTTTCCCAGCACCACCTGTTAAAGAGACTGTCTTTACTCCATTGTATATTCTTGCCTCCTTTGTCGAAGATAAGGTGTCCATAGGTGGGTGGATTTATCTCAGGGCTCTCTATTTTATTCCATTGATCTATATTTCTGTCTTTGTGCCAGTACCATACTGTCTTAATGACTGTGGCTTTGTAGTAGAGCCTGAAGTCCGGCAAGTTGATTCCTTCAGTTCCATTCTTCTTTCTCAAGATTGCTTTTGCTATTTGAGGTTTTTTGTATTTCCATACAAATCTTGAGATTATTTGATCTAGTTCTGTGAAAAATACTGCTGGTAGCTTGATAGGAATTGCCGTATTTTAAAATATCTTACTTTATTGAATCTACAGATTCAATAAAGTAAGATATTTTAAAATACTGTGTGTGTGCTAAGTCACTTCAGTCATGTCCAACTCTGTGTGACCCTATGGACCATAACCCTCCAGGCTCCTCTATCCATGGGATTCTCCTGGTAAGAATACTGGAGTGGGTAGCCATCCCCCATCCAGGGCATCTTCCCAACCCAGGGATTGAACCTGAGTCTCATTATGTCTCCTGCATTGGCAGGCGGGTTCTTTACCACTAGGATCACCTGGAAAGCCCAAAATACTGAATACTTCAAAGAAACAGTAGGCTTGATGAAGCAAGCTTCCCGCCCCCCAAGAAACTTAGAAAAAGCCTTTATAAAATCATAAATCCTTCTCTGAAGGATATAAATATCCATGGAAACAATAACGTGACAATAAAATTAGCTTCAGAAAAATAGAGGATATTCACGTACAGGGAGAAGAGGTGATGATTCAAGACTCGGTGATCTCTACATATATTTTAAAAATTATTCCCTGCCAGAAAGGATTTTAGATAGCCTAAAAGGATGCATAAAATCTGACCAGATAGTATAAATCAAAACAGGAGACCAAAAGAGAAAGAAAAACAATGTTGTGGACATCAGATAGAGATGGGATATATATCCTTACAGCACAGAATCGGAAGTCAGGGAAAGGCACACCCCAGGAAGCCAGGGAAAGGTCTTTCCTTTAAGCCTCACTTCCTTTCTGCTTCTTCTGCTTCAGCCTCAGACCACATCTGTCCTTTTTATTCTGGGTGACTCCTGAGGGTAACAAATGAGGACAAGTGAGAGGATGGGGATTTAGAGGCAGAATACCAAGAAATATTGACAGAAGCTGGGTACTTTACTATTCACCGCTCACTGTGCCAGTTGTTGATGTGATGGGATCAGAATACAAAGACTATAAAAGGATGTGAGGGACTCCATGGTGGTCCAGTGGTTAACATTCTGTGTTTCCTCTGCAGGGGGTGCATGTTCAGTCCCTGGTCTGAACATGAAGTTCTGCATGTCATAAGATGAGGCCAAAAGATAAAAATAATAAATAAACAGTACAAAATGAGATAAAACTTGCAAACTTGAAATACATGGGTGTGAATGGGAATGTTAGTCACATCATGACTTTGCTGCTGATTCCTATCTCATTAAAATGATAAAATTTCTAAAACTTTAAGGATCCACTGGGGATTTTTGCATGCTTAGTCACTCAGTCACGTCCAACTCTTATGATACCATGGACTGCAGCCTGCCAGGCTCTTCTGTCCATAGGATTTCCCAAGCAAGAATACTGGAGTGGGTTGCCAGTTCCTTCTCCAAGGAATCTTCCCGACCCAGGGATCGAACCCGAGTCTCTTGCAGCTCCAGCATTGGTAGGCAGATTCTTTACTTACTGAGCCATCGGGGAAACCCATTGGGGGTTTTAAATGCTGCTAAAAGTTTCTTCTACAACCCTAGTTAGAAAATTAAGTACTCAATCTAAGCATTAAAACTTTCTCATTATCACGTATAAGTTTTTTAGCAAGAGATCTAGGCTAGATCTGAAAACAGACTGCACATGTTAATTTCCTCAAGCCCCTGGCCGTGTCACATGATCACCATCTGAAGGACAAGTGATGAAAATGTTTTTAAAGTTTCTTACTCTTTTTGGTACATATTCCAAAAATGTGGGAGACCATCTTGGCTGTTTGAAAAAGCAGCAACCACCCATAAAAAACAGTCTCCCTGTTGCCTTGGTGATCATGAATGATGAAGTCATTCTGCCAGAAACCTCATTCACTTGAAAATTGAAGTCCTTGAGTGACAATAAGCCAAGGACACTGTAATATCAGGGGGATAAAAGGAAGTTGCAAAGTCTAAGATAGAGCAAGGCACCCAAACAGGAAGGGAGTGCCTCAATTCACTTTACTGCAAGTTCTAGGAAGAATGGATGGCAGACACACTCACAGGAATCCAGTGTTAGAGCCAGATAGCTTCCAGAGCTGAAAAGAATATCAGCTAATCAAAAAAGAAGAAAATTTATCTGTACACACTTTTATTACAGTGATAAAAAGACAAAGACATGCTTCCAAGACAATGACGTGTTTCCACACAACTGACCTTCTAAGAGCCAAAGAATTGATACTTTTGAACTGTGATGTTGGAGAGACTTTTGAGAGTCACTTGGACAGCAAAGAGCTCAAACTAGACAATCCTAAAGGAAGTCAGTGCTGAATATTCATTGGCAGGACTGATGATGAAGCTGAAACTCCAATACTTTGGCTACCTAGTCAGATGCAAAGAACTGACTCATTTGAAAGACTTGGATGCTGGGAAAGATTGAAGGCAGGAGGAGAAGGGGACGACAGAGGATGAGATGGTTGGATGGCATCATAGACTCGATAGACAGGAGTTTGAGTAAGTTCTGGAAGTTAGTTTTGGACAGGGAAGCCTAGTGTGCTGCAGTCCGTGGGGTCACAAAAAGTCATACACGACTGAGCGACTGAATTGAACTGAACTGAAGATGGTGAAGGTAGAGGAAGTGGCTCGGAGTGAAAGCCAGCATTCTCACCTTGCACTTGACCTCAGAACTGTACAAAAGTTCTAGATTATCTATGAAACTGGAGGAGTGGAGAATTTGAATATCTCATTTCATATAGCTCAAAGACTTCGTAAAAATGAGTAAACAAAATGAAAATAAAAGCTGCTCTAGAAAATCTGGAGATTTTTTCATCATGAGCCATTGCTTTGTATCAGAGTATTGGAAACACTGATCTCCAGACCAAGGTTTTCCTGAGAGTGGTCTTCAGAACACCTGTTGCAGAATCAGCTGATGCATTCATTAAATGCACAGAATCCCAGGAGGCACCCAATTCACAAGTTTCACAGTTTCCTGGGTGATATAGGACTGTGCATTGTGAATCAGTTTCCTCCTTCATGGGTGAGCTCTGCTATAGAACCAGTGGTCTACATTGCAGGACAAGCTGAATGAGCTCCAAATGACAGTCGAGAATTTCCAGTGGTCCTGGCTCCCCTCGTTGCTTTCTGTCACCATTTTGCAGAGGAATAATCTAGGATATCCCCCCAGAGTGACTTGTCTTGGCAGTCTTTGTTCAAGTGGACAAAATGCTTTCTGCCCTGGAAGTTTCATCTTCAAGCTCATCCAAGAAGATTTGAACAGTTTTCTAGATTTTCTTAGTTTTTCCCTCTTTCTCCCAGATTAACGAATGCAGCCAATTGAAGATAAACAGCAAACTGAAAGTCCAGAAATGCTACATCACAGGAAAAAGTGACTTCAAGTGGAAAAGTAAGTGTTAGTTACTCCGTCATGTCCAACTCTTTGTGACCACATGGACTATTGCCTGCCAGGTTCCTCTGTCCATGGGATTCTCCAGGCAAGAATACTGAGTGGGTAGCCATTCCCTTCTCCAAGGGATCTTCCCTACCCAGGGATCGAACCCCATCTCCTGCATTGCAGGTAGATACTCTACTGTCTGATCCACCAGGAAAGCCCAGAAATTCTATATCACAGGATAAAACGATTTCAAAATTAAATATATGGTAATAGAGATCTCTACAAGTCTGCTAGCTTCCACGGATTGTGTATGTTAGTCAACCATGCATGGAGTTTTTGTTGGAAACCTGAAGAGACCCATACATCATAGCCCACATTTCCATGTCTGCCATCTTGACTGAAAGTAAGTGTTGTCCAGCCAGAGGGGCGGCCCCAGGAAGCACTGGAGTCTCCAGAGAAGGGTGAGTAATCCCTGTCTGGACAGAGGCTGGCAGCAGCCTCTGTAAAGGGCTGATCTAAATTTATATGCTTTCCCTGCCTTGTCTGCTCTGTCTCTGAATGTCAATTTCAGGAAACATGCCCCAGAGAAAACATACAGCTATTGAGCTTTCCAGATGGGTGAGGGAAGGTCAAAGTATTTATGGCAGAAAAAAACTGCTCTTGGGTCAAAGCTGACTCAGAAATCGCATGTGTTGCTCTGCATTCTTTCACTTTAGCAACGACCCACAACCCGCACAGAGGTGCAGAATCAACTCACTTCTTTTTCTAAGACCCCATTCATATTTTGTAGCCTTCAAAATGTCACTGGAGAGTTATTCAGAGTTACCTCTGAAGCAACTTCCTCTCCTGAGTGAATGGGAAAGTCAGTCTGGAAGAAGCACAGAAGAAAGTTTGTATAGATTTAAGGTAAGGATTCCTTTATAGCTCAGTTGGAAAAGAATCTGCCTGCAATGCAGGGGACTCAGGTTCTATCCCTGGGTCAGAAAGATCCCCTGGAGAAGGAAACAGCAACCCACTCCAATATTCTTGCCTGGGAAACTCTGCAGACAGAGGAGCCTGGTGGGCTACAGGTTTAGGAGGAAAAGCATGGAAAACCAGACCTGATAGTTTGCTAATCATTCATGAGCAGCCTCTAGAGAAATCAATTATGCAAACCATCCATGTTCACATGCAGGCTCCCTGGTGTAGAAAGGACTTGAACCTAGTCACCATTTCCACTACATATTCCATCCTCTCACCATCATTTTCCATCCAGTTTTCAGAAGAAAACTTGCTGGGTCATCAAGGCATTCCACATTCATAAATCCCAAAACTCCACAGAAATGCTTCTTGGAGAAGAATAAAACTCTAATGTCTGATAACAAACATATTATTAAGAGGCATGATCACTATAAAGCATTAAAAAAATCTTGGTTTATTTACAAAATATTCAGTTTGTTATTCTTGTTTAGTCACTAAGTCATGTCTGATTCTTTGCAACCCCATGAACTATAGCCTGCCAGGCTCCTCTGTCCCTGGGATTTCCCAGGAAAGAGTACTGGAGACGGTTGCCATTTCCTCCTTCAGGGGATCTTCTTGACCCAGGGATAGAATCTGCATCTGCTGCTTGGCAAGTGGATTCTTTACCACTGAGCCACCTGGGAAGACACATAGTAGATTTCGTTCTAATTTTATAGAAGAAAAAAATTAATTAATTTCCATATGTAGAGAAGTAACTTCAAATCAGCTCCTAATAATCCATGTGAAGGACTGCAGGCAATGGCCTGAGATGGGAAAATTGGCAGATTTTTAAAAATCTATTTACCTTTGTATTTCATTAATTATTTTAAATCAGTGTATATAACACATGACATATGAGAAAGTTGTTTATATTTTAGATTCTTAGTGCTTATCAATCAGCTAGTTAGTAGGACAACATGAATAAACAACGAAAGAAAAAAGTGTTTCTCAACTTCAAAGGAAACTACATTGAAGTGATCTTCACAATATTATCCAAAAATGAGCAGAGAGCGAGTGCAGACCACGGAGAGACCATTAAACAATAATCAAAAGCTATGAGCAAAGTTTCTGGCACCATTTCTAGAATTTTAGGAGAAAAAAAGGATTTTATGAGGCACAGGAAAAGTATATTTTATAATTTTTTAAAAACATTACTAATGCACTTTGCTTGGATTGTACAGGCCATCACAACTGCTTATACAACAGTTGTGAGAGAGGGGCAGACCGCTTGTCATTGCCCCTATGAACTCGGAGTGGCCGCCAAGGCAGAGCTCAGAATGGGAAGGGCCCAGCCGGGACTCACACCGCAGCTCAGAGTCTGAGTCCAGGGCTGATGCGCTTGTGTTCTCAGAGTACCAATGCCATTTTCTTTCTCAACCCAGACATTACAGTAAAAACAGAAGACACAGAGGTTAAGGTGCTCGCGTGCCCACCATTCCAGGTTAGCATCCTCACTGCATTTTCTTCTTCCGCACTCTGTGCTCCTGTGATAAATGAAGTAAGCAGCTTTCACCAACACTGCAGTAATGAATCCGCAGCCCTTATGGTCACTGTTCTCCAGTCGCTCAGTCTTATCTGACTCTTTGATCCCATGAACTGCAGCACACCAGGCTTCCCTGTCCTTCACTATCTCCTGGAGTCTGCTCAAATTCATGTCCATTGAGTCGATGATGCCATCCAACCATCTCATCCTCTATTACCCCCTTTTCCTCTTGTCCTCAGTCTTTCTCAACATCAGGATCTTTTCCAATGAGTTGATTCTTTGCATCAGGTGGAAAAAGTACTGGAGCTTCAGCTTCAGCATCAGCCCTTTCAATGAATAGTCAGGGCTGATTTCCTTTAGGATTGACTGGTTTGATCTCCTTGTTGTCCAGGGGACTTTCAAGAGTCTTCTCAAGCCCCATACTTCGAAAGCATCAATTCTTTGGCCCTCAGTCTTCCTTATGTTAGCCCTTGAATGCAGCCTGAAGTTAAGTGCCTTTCTGAAAGCATTTTAGAGGATGAAGGAAGGATTGTAAGGTTCTTACTTCAGTTCCCCAAATCAAGTGGAGCTGGAAAGTAATGCTGAATTTGTCCCTTTTCATTCTACTGGAACGTCAACTTCAGACTTCTTTCAATGCTGTTTCACCCTTGAATGGCAAAAGACACATCAAAGGGCTCATCAAGCAGGGAATGTTAATTAGCAGCCACTGTAGAAAACAGTATGGAAGTTCCTTAGAAAACTAAAAATAGAGCTACTATATGATCCAGCAATCCTGCTCCTGGGTATATATCCAAAAATGATGAAAGCTCTAATTTGAAAGAGTACATGCACCCCCAGCGTTCATAGCAGCACTGTTTGCAATAGCCAAGACATGGAAGCAACCTAGATGTCCATCAGCAGATAAATGGATAAAGAAGATGTGATCCATATATACAATAGAATACTCAGTTCAGTTCAGTTCAGTCTCACAGTCATGTTCAACTCTGCAACTCCAAGAATCGCAGCATGCCAGTCCTCCCTGTCCATCACCAACTCCCCGGAGTTCACTCAGACTCACGTCCATCGAGACAGTGATGCCATCCAGCCATCTCATCCTCTGTCGTCCCCTTCTCCTGCCCCCAGTCCCTCCCAGTATCAGAGTCTTTTCCAATGAGTCAACTCTTCGCATGAGGTGGCCAAAGTACTGGAGTTTCAGCTTTAGCATCATTCCTTCCAAAGAAATCCCAGGGCTGATCTCCTTCAGAATGAACTGGTTGGATCTCCTTGCAGTCCAAGGGACTCTTGAGAGTTTTCTCCAACACCACAGTTCAAAAGCATCAATTCTTCGGTGCTCAGCCTTCTTCACAGTCCAACTCTCACATCCATACATGACCACAGGAAAAACCATAGCCTTGACTAGACGGACCTTAGTTGGCAAAGTAATGTCTCTGCTTTCGAATATATTATCTAGGTTGGTCATAACTTTTCTTCCAAGGACTAAGTGTCTTTTAATTTCATGGCTGCAGTCACCATCTGCAGTGATTTTGGAGCCCAAACAAATAAAGTCTGACACTGTTTCTACTGTTTCCCCATCTATTTCCCACGAAGTGATGGGACCGGATGCCATGATCTTCATTTTCTAAATGTTGAGCTTTAAGCCAACTTTTTCGCTTTCCTCTTTCACTTTCATCAAGAGGCTTTTAGCTCCTCTTTACTTTCTGCCATAAGAGTGGTGTTATCTGTATATCTAAGGTTATTGATATTTCTCCCCACAATCTTCATTCAAGCTTGTGTTTCTTCCAGTCCAGCATTTCTCATGATGTACTCTGCATATAAGTTAAATAAGCAGGGTGACAATATACAGCCTTGATGTACTCCTTTTCCTATTTGGAACCAGTCTATTGTTCCATGTCCAATTCTAACTGTTGCTTCCTGACCTGCATACAGATTTCTCAAGAGGCAGGTCAGGTGGTCTGGTATTTCCATCTCTTGAAGAATTTTCCACAGTTTATTGTGATCCACACAGTCAAAGGCTTTGGCATAGTCAATAAAGCAGAAATAGATGTTTTTCTGGAACTCTCTTGCTTTTTCCATGATCCAGCGGATGTTGGCAACTTGATCTTTCGTTCCTCTGCCTTTTCTAAAACCAGCTTGAACATCAGGGAGTTCACGGTTCACGTATTGCTGAAGCCTGGCTTGGAGAATGTTAAGCATTACTTTACTAGTGTGTGAGATGAGTGCAATTGTGTGGTAGTTTGAGCATTCTTTGGCATTGCTTTTCTTTAGGATTGGAATGAAAACTGCCCTTTTCCAGTCCTGTGGCCACTGCTGAGTTTTCCAAATTTGCTGGCATATTGAGTGCAGCACTTTCACAGCATCCTCTTTCAGGATTTGAAACAGCTCAACTGGAAGTCTATCACCTCCACTAGCTTTGTTCATAGTGATGCTTTCCAAGACCCACTTGACTTCACATTCCAAGATGTCTGGCTCTAGATTAGTGATCACATCATCATGATTATCTGGGTCGTGAAGATCTTTTTTGTACAGTTCTTCCGTGTATTCTTGCCACCTCTTAATATCTTCTGCTTCTGTTAGACCCAGACCATTTCTGTCCTTTATTGAGCCCATCTTTGCATGAAATATTCTCTTGGTGTCTCTGATTTTCTTGAAGAGATCTCTAGTCTTTCCCATTCTGTTGTTTTCCTCTATTTCTTTGCATTGATCGCTGAAGAAGGCTTTCTTATCTCTTCTTGCTATTCTCTGAAACACTGCATTCAAATGCTTATATCTTTCCTTTTCTCCTTTGCTTTTTGCTTCTCTTCACAGCTATTTGTAAGGCCTCCCCAGAGAGCCATTTTGCTTGTTTGCACTTCTTTTCCATGGGGATGGTCTTGATCCCTGTTTCCTGTACAATGTCACGAACCAAACCTCATTCCGTAGTTTTCTTGTGTTGTTGCAAGAGGGTGTTTGCTATGACCAGTGCATTTTCTTGGCAAAACTCTATTAGTCTTTGCCCTGCTTCATTCCACATTCCAAGGCCAAATTTGCCTGTTACTCCAGGTGTTTCTTGACTTCCTACTTTAACATTACAGTCCCCTATAATGAAAAGGACATCTTTTTTGGGTGTTAGTTTTAAAAGGTCTTGTAGGTCTTCATAAAACCATTCAACTTCAGCTTCTTCAGCGTTACTGGTTGGGGCATAGACTTGGATAACTGTGATACTGAATGGTTTGCCTTGGAGATGAACAGAGATCATTTTGTCGTTTTTGAGATTGCATCCTAGTACTGCATTTCAGACTTTTTGTTGACCGTGATGGCTACTCCATTTCTTCTGAGGGATTTCTGTCCGCAGTAGTAGATATAATGGTCATCTGAATTAAGTTCACCCATTCCAGTCCATTTTAGTTCGCTGAGTCCTCGAATGTCGACATTCACCCTTGCCATCTCTTGTCTGACCACTTCCAATTTGCCTTGATTCATGGACCTGACATTCCAGGTTCCTATACAATATTGCTCTTTACAGTATCAGATCTTGCTTCTAGAATCACCAGCCACATCCATAACTGGGTATTGTTTTTGCTTTGGCTCTATCCTCTCAGTAGTTATTTCTCCACTGATCTCCAGTAGCATATTGGGCACCTAATGACCTGGGGAGTTCCTCTTTTGGTATCCTATCATTTTGCCTTTTCATACTGTTCATGGGTTCTCAAGGCAAGAATACTGAGGTAGCTTGCCATTCCCTTCTCCAGTGGACCATGTTCTGTCAGATCTCTCCACCATGACCCGCCCCATAAAATGAATGCAATAATGCCATTTGAGGCAATATGAATGGACTAGAGATTATTATACTGTCAGGCAAAGACAAATATCATATGATATCACTTATATGTGGAATCCAAAAAACAGTACAAATGAATTTATTTTCCATACAAAACAGAAAAAGACTCACAGTCACAGAAAACAAACTTATAATTACCAAAGGGTGATGGCAGGAGGGATAACTTGGGAATTTGGGATTACCAGATGTATACTACTATATAAAACAGATAAACAGCAAGGATTTCCTGTATAACACAGGGAGCAATGTTCCATATCTTATAATGACCTATAATGGAAAATATTCTAAAAATATATATATGTAACTGAGTCACTTCGCTGTATACATGAAAAACCAACATAATATTGTAAATCAACTATACTTCAATTAAAAAGAAAAAAGACTCACCAAGCAGATGAGACAAGTTCCCAAACACAGCAAAGCACCCAGCCAGGTCCCTTCTCCCGCTTCACACCACGGGGGTGACATGTACGCTTGTCACACATCATAGGCCCCCAAGGACAGCTTCTTTGTCAAGTTGGCCAGCCCTGCACAGACCCAAGGAAATATAGCCACATCCTTCTAGGTTGCAGGATCCTGGGCAGGAAGCATCTCGGTGAGCTGAGATTTTTCTGGGAGGGCTGGCAGAGGTGTGCTCAAAATCAGGTCACAAAGACTCAAGGTGAGGTTTTACTCAGAGTGACGGCACTGGGCTGGATTTTAATCCTGCCTCGAATACCACTGCCTCCGAGGTGAGTACAAACTCTGCACAGGCCCCACATCCCTGAACGCTATAGCACAGAACCCAGGCCCTTTCCAGTGGGAGGTGAGGGGCCTGTGCCTGTTCAGTCGTGTCCAACCCTTTGCAACCCCATGGAGTGTAGCCCACCAGCCTCCTCTGTCCATGGGATTCTCCAGGCAAGAATACTGGAGTGGGTTGTCATTTCCTCCTCCAGGAGATCTTCCAGACCCAGGGATTGAATGTGAGTCTCTTGCATTGGCAGGCAGATTCTTTACCACTGAGCCATCTGTGAAGCCCAAAAAGAGGGAGCTGAGAGAGGATTTATTATCTCCCTTGGAAAAGCAAGCGTGAGAGGTGGCTGACAGCCCAGATCTCTACCTGGGAGGAGGGATCCTCTGCTCCTTCACCCCCTCAGTTCAAACACTGACCCTAGGAACTCAGCAATTTGGAGTGACATAGCACTATAACACAGTTTGAGACGCAAATTCACCCTGGTTCCAACCTCAGCCTCAGGCAATCTATCGTTACAGACCTACCATTCTCAGCTCCCAAGAAAGCGTGGTGATGTCACATGTCACACCCGGATGTCTCTGTCAGCTTGCAGCTTCCTCACCCTGGGCCACCCCTGTCTGTGGTGCTCACCCCTGCTCTCCGTACTGCTCATGGGGTTTCTCAATGGACATGAGTTTGAGCAAACTCCAGGAGATGGTGAAGGACAGGGAACCCTGGCGTGCTGCAATCCGTGGGGTGGCAGAGAGTCAGATACGACTGAGCAACTAAGCGCAACACAACACTGGCTGCTGCTGTGACTTTAAAATGACCAACCTGATTTTTAAAGCCCTGGGGCTCTCAGGCCCCATGATGAGGGGTCTCCAAGGAGCAAGAGGCTAGGCTCTTGGCTGCACTGTTCCCACCCATACCAGAGACCCCGCCCACACTGGGGGGCTTAGCACTGCGGGCCTTTGGAGCCCAAGTCTGTTTAACCAGTCCCTGATCAGCACTGTGAACTGAGAATCTCTGCCTCTCTGTCTCTGTCTCTGTCTCTGTCTCTCTCTCTCTCTCTCTCTCTCTCTCTCTCACACACACACACACACACACACACGCACATATACACACACACCATTCCTTGGTGAGAAAACTGCTGCATAAGATAAGAGAATAAACTCTATTTTCCTTGATTGTACTTTTAAATGTGCAGAACAAAAGATAAGATTCGAGCACTTTTATCTTCAATAAGTGGTTTTTGATAAAAGTCAAGATAAAGATGAAATGATGCAATGAATGAATCAGAAGTGAATTAGAAAGGAAAGCTTCATTAGAATGATGCAACCTTGGATCCAGAAGCCACGGTGATTAGTTTAGGTGGCTGCTTTGGGCTTCCATCCACAGATCCAAGGGGACTGGAAGCCCAGAGTGTCACCACCCTAGCTGGAATTCTTGGAGAAATAAAAGGATGGTAGGAAAGAAAGAACAGAAAAATCTCAGAGTTGAACATGGAGTACTGAGCAGGCAGAGGACATCATTGCTTTAATGAGTGCAAACACCATCTGTTCATCTTCTCTCCACCCCCACAAACCTTTGCAACCACTGCTACCTAAAGGGGGGGTGCTCGTGGCTGCTTCACCTTTACCCACACTTGTCCACCCACAGAACAGCCACCCCCAGTGCAGTCATGAGGTTCACTGCCTTCCTTATAAGGCTCTCAGTTCTCTGAGGCAGGAGCTCGGATGATCTCGTCTGCCACCCAGTCCTTAATATCTAACCCACTGCCTGAACTTAGTTGGTGTTCAGTTAAATACTTGTGATCAGGACTGAATGAGCAGTCCTGACCTCAGAAACCCATTCAATGCAATACTCCAGGCAGCCTCTATCAACCCATTTAAGTTGACACAGGACTTGAAATCTCTTTACCATCTGACAATTAATAAGTCTAAGTTGATCAGAAGGCAACATCCTCTAGCTGTGTTTGACATGAATTCACGTCATTTAAGTATTTCCAGCTTCCCTGGTGCCTCAGATGGTAAAGAATTAGCCAATGTGGGAGACCTGGGTTCAATCCTTGAATTGGAAAGATCCCCTGAAGAAGGGAAAGGCTACCCCACTCCAGTATTCTTGCCTGGAGAATTCCATGCACAGGGGGCCTGACAGGCTACAGTCCCTGGGGTCACAAAGAGTTGGACATGACTGAGCGATTAACAGTTATACATGCTAATGGATTCATTTCCTCTGAAAGAGTAAATGGCTTATTGTCAACCTCATTTCACTTGCCATATAGGAAATCCACTCTTTACTATAGTTGTAGATACAGAGACATTGTAAATATATTCACTTGTTCACCTACAATATCTAAACACCAGATGTATGTATTTGTACTCAGTTGCGTCTGACTCTTTGTGACCCCCATGGACTGCAGCATGCCAGTCTCCTCTGTCCACGGAATTTTCAGCAAGAATATTCCAGCAAGAATACTGGAGTGGGCTGCCATTTCCTTCCCCAAGGGATCTTCCCGACCCAGGGATCGAATCCTTGTCTCCTGCAATAGCAGATAAATCGTTTACCATTCAGCCACCAAGGAAGCCCAACACTAGACACAGGCTCTAAATAATCACCTGGCTCGACTGCTTAATAATAGTCCTGAGAATTACTGACTTGTAATACAATTACTGCTTGGACTTTCAAATCTTTTTTTTTGTAATTTAGTTCCTTTTAATGTGAGGAGGCATTGTATATTTCCAAAGAAAAAATTCGCTATCACCATATATCCAATATCACTCCATATGTATATATGGAGGAATGTTTACTTACAACTGGTTAAAACGGTAAATTTTACATTATTTGCAACAAGGGGAAATAAAGTAGAAGTTGGGCAGGAGAGTAGAGCATAATTGATCAGCATCTGTTCCGGCTGCCTTGTTACCTTAATCAGGATCCATCCACATGAAAACTTTAAGCCTCTGTTTCTTCATACAGAAAATGTTAATCACAATGCCAGACTCATAGATGTCTGAAAGAAAAGAAAGGAGATGCATATAATTGGATGCACAATCTGATTGTTGCCCAGGGACTTGGACTTCTAATTAATCTGGGTGGCCAAGACCCAGGCCAGGAATTCATCTAAGGGAAGATACTCCCAGGTTGCTACTAACCCCTTCCACAGAGGCCTGGGTCCTCCAACTCATCACCTGGCCTAGAAGGTTGCAGATCCCTGATAGTGAGATGAGTCAGTAAATGAAAACACTAAGAAAATGACTGGAAAATAGTGAGAATGTATTAGCCAGCATCCCCAAGAAAATCAGAACCTATTGGTTGTATTTCCCAATGTGACTCAATGGTAAAGAATCTGCCCGCAATACAGGGGGCCTGGGTTTGATCCCTGGGTCAGGAAGATCCCCTGGAGAAGGGAACGGCAACCCACTCCAATACCTGGCAGGCTACAGTCCATGGGGTCGCAACAGTCAGACACAACTAAGCATGAGACTTCCCCTCTCCATAGGGTGTATTCTACAACACAGATTTACATATACAGAAAGGGGAGAGAGTGTGTGTGTGTGTTCTCCACTGGGAACCATAAATTTTTCAGGGCTGTTAGGATTCCCTTGTTTTCACAGTAATTGGTTCAAACACTTGCCTCAGGCTTGCTTATCCATTCACAAAGATTCCTTGTTGATATACTGTCTTTAAGTTCTGTTTTTCTCATTTTTAAAAAAGTTTTATTTATCTGGTTATCCCATAAAGAAGGCTAAGCACCAAAGAATTGATGCTTTCAAATTGTGGTGCTGGAGAAGACTCTTGAGAGTCCCTTGGACAGCAAGAAGATCAAATCAGTCAATCCTAAAGTAAATCAACCTTGAAATTCATTGGAAGGACTGATGCTGAAGCTCCAAAACTTTGGCCACCTGATGCAAAGAGCCAGTTCACTGGAAAAGAGTCTCATGCTGGGAAAGACTGAGGGCAGGAGGAGGAGTAGCAGGGGATGAGATGATTTGATAGCATTATCGACTCAGTGGACATGACTCTGTGCAAACTCCGAAAGGTAGTGAAGGACTGGGAAGCCTGGCTTGCTTCCGTCCACCGGGTTGCTGAGTCAGACATGACTGAGTGACTGAACAACGACAACAAATGTGAGAGATGACAGGTGTTGGCCAAGCTCAGGGTTGAGAAGTTTCCGTTTGAACATGTGATTGTGTTACCATGTAGGCTTGAAATCTATCTAGCACTTTCTCTGTTGACTCCACATGAGAAAAACTGAAGTTCACTACAGACATTTCAAAGTTACGTAAAATACAGAGCAGAGAGCTATTCTAAGCATTACAGTTATTCTTCTGCTCTCATCTCTCATTGTCCTCTCCGTGGTCTTTGCAGAAATGATTAACCTTGTGAATGCTGATAAACTCACAAAAGATGGAAAAGCTCACCGTTAATATATCAGGGCCACATGAATGTCGAAGACAGGGAGCTAAAGGACTATTGTAACTCCAGCAATCAACAGAAAAAATATATCTGCAGTGAGAGAAATAATTATTGTGTGCTTCAAAAGCACTGAAAACATTCAGCTTATCGATTTTAAAAGAACTCTCTCTCACACACTCTCTTTCTCTCTAAATTTTCCAGCCAGAAATCCA
Source organism: Nanger dama (assembly GCA_917880005.1). Lineage (NCBI taxonomy): Eukaryota > Metazoa > Chordata > Mammalia > Artiodactyla > Bovidae > Nanger > Nanger dama. The sequence goes on from CAKJTW010000075.1 coordinate 6,823,782, forward strand.
TCTGCTTTGTGCAGAAGCCAGGACCACATGGCCTTCTACCTGCAGGAATTTCTTTTCCATTCTTTCTATTGAAATGGGTGCAAAACTTACTGTCAGTGTAAGAGATAGTCTGTCCTAAATCAAGAGGTTGCCAAGAGAATGAACAAATCTCATGTGTCAGTAATGCCTAATGTGGCTCCCTGAGTTAGGCATTACTGATACTCATGTGTCCATCTACCTTGAGACCAGACTCCTACCTTTGTTTCCTTCATCAGTCACTCTCAGTGGTCTGGACCGTCTGGCCCATGACCCCATACCCCTTGCCCCATGTGGCACCCTCAGCTGCATTTTCATCCGATCATGCTCTGTCTTTATGAGTTCTTCCCTAAGACACCAGAATGCCTCTGGAATGCCTTCCTTATCCAATATACAGACACCCACAGAAGCAAATTCAATACATCACAAACAATTTACAGGCTCACTTTCATATGACTTCCTGAATCATTTGGAAATTATAGAAATCAACTTTGGCTAATTCAGCAGGAATTCAGTAAATGTTATTGAGTGGCTCAAAATATCTCTTAGAGGCTGGAGGACCAGTGGCCGAGGTTACACAGACAAACACTCAAAAGCATGCTAGCAACCATTCCTGCGGAGACCTCCCCACAGCCACTGTCTGCCCGGATGCCATCCCCAACATAAGGCTCAGGACCCTTTGCTGGGAGCCCCCACACTCACACCACTGTTCTTGGGAGTGGGCACTGCTCATGCTAAAGGGTTTCCCTGGTGGCTCAATGGTAAATAATCCATCTGCCAATACAGGAGACCTACATTTGATTCTAGGGTCCAGAAGAGCCCCTGGAGGAGAAAATGGCAACCCTGGGAAACCTCACGGACAGAGGAAGCTGGTGGGCTACAGTCCATGGGGTCACAAAGAATTGGACACGACACAAACTGGAATCAAGATGGCCAGGAGAAATATCAATAACCTCAGATATGCAGATGACACCACTCTTATGGCAGAAAGTGAAGAGGACCTAAAAGCCTCTTGATGAAAGTGAAAGAGGAGGGTGAAAAAAGTTGGCTTAAAGCTCAACATTCAGAAAAAGAAGATCATGGCATCCAGTCCCATCACTTCATGGGAAATAGATGGGGAAACAGTGGAAACAGAGTCAGACTTTATTTTTTTTTGGGGGGGCTCCAAAATCACTGCAGATGGTGACTGCAGACAAGAAATTAGAAGATGCTTACTCCTTGGAAGAAAAGTTATGACCAACCTAGATAGCGTATTGAAAAGCAGAGACATTACTTTGCTGACTAAGGTTCGTCTAGTCAAGGCTATGGTTTTTCCAGTAGTCATGTATGGATGTGAGAGTTGGACTGTGAAGAAGGCTGAGCACCAAAGAATTGATGCTTTTGAACTGTGGTGTGGGAAAAGACTCTTGAGAGTCACTTGGACTGCAAGGAGATCCAACCAGTCCATTCTGAAGGAAATCAGCCCTGGGATTTCTTTGGAAGGAATGATGCTGAAGCTGAAACTCCAGTGCTTTGGCCACCTCATGCGAAGAGTTGACTCACTGGAAAAGACTCTGATGCTGGGAGGGATTAGGGGCAGGAGGAGAAGGGGACGACAGAGGATGAGATGGCTGGATGGCATCACGGACTCGATGGACATGAGTCTGAGTGAACTCCGGGAGATGGTGATGGACAGGGAGGCCTGGCATGCTGTGATTTGTGGGGTTGCAAAGAGTCAGACACGACTGAGCAACTGAACTGAACTGAAGTGGCTCAAGGCAAATTTGGCCTTGGAGTATGGAATGAAGCAGGGCAAAGGCTAATAGAGTTTTGCCAAGAGAACGCACTGGTCATAGCAAACATCCTCTTCCAACAAGACAAAAGAAGACTCTACACATGGACATCACCAGATAGTCAACACTGAAATCAGATTGATTATATTCTTTGCAGCCAAAGATGGAGAAGCGCTATACAGTCAACAAAAACCAGACGAGGAGCTGACTGTGGCTCAGATCATGAACTCCTTATTGCCAAATTCAGACTCAAATTGAAGAAAGTAGGGAAAACAACTAGACCATTCAGGTATGACCTAAATCAAATCCTTTATGATTATACAGTGGAAGTGAGAAATAGATTTAAGGGACTAGATCTGATAGATAGAGTGCCCGATGAACTATGGAATGAGGTTCGTGACATTTTACAGGAGACAGGGATCAAGACCATCCCCAAGGAAAAGAAATGTAAAAAACCAAATGGCTGTCTGAGGAGGTCTTACATAGCTGTGAAAAGAAGAGAAGTGAAACGCAAAGGAGAAAAGGAAAGATATAAGCACCTGAATGCAGAGATCCAAAGAATAGCAAGGAAAGATAAGAAAGCCTTCCTCAGCGATCAGTGCAAAGAAATAGAGGAAAACAACAGAATGGGAAAGACTAGAGATCTCTTCAAGAAAATAAGAGATACCAAGGGAACATTTCATGCAAAGATGGGCTTGATAAAGGACAGAAATTGTCTGGACCTAACAGAAGCAGAAGATGTTGAGAAGAGGTGGCAAGAATACACAGGAGAACTGTACAAAAAAGATCTTCATTACCCAGATAATCATGATGGTGTGATCACTCACCGAGAGCCAGACATCCTGGAATGTGAAGTCATGTGGGCCTTAGAAAGCATCATTATGAACAAAACTAGTGGAGGTGATAGAATTCTAGTTGAGCTATTTCAAATCCTAAAAGATGATGCTGTGAAAGCACTGCACTCAATATGCCAGCAAATTTGGAAAACTCAGCAGTGGCCACAGGACTGGAAAAGGGCAGTTTTCATTCCAATCCCAAAGAAAGGCAATGCCAAAGAATGCTCCAACTCCTGCACAATTGCACTCATCTCACACGCTGGTAAAGTAATGCTCAAAATTCTCCAAGCCAGGCTTCAGCAATACGCGAACCATGAACTTCCTGATGTTCAAGCTGGTTTTAGAAAAGGCAGAGAAACCAGAGATCAAATTGCCAACATCTGCTGGATCATGAAAAATGCAAGAGAGTTCCAGAAAAACATCTATTTCTGCTTTATTGACTATGCCAAAGCCTTTGACTGTGTGGATCACAATAAACTGTGGAAAATTCTGAAAGAGTGGAAATACCAGACCACCTGACCTGCCTCTTGAGAAATCTGTATGCAGGTCAGGAAGCAACAGTTAGAACTGGACATGTAACAACAGACTGGTTCCAAATAGGAAAAGGAGTACGTCAAGGCTGTATAATGTTACCCTGCTTATTTAACTTATATGCAGAGTACATCATGAGAAATGCTGAACTGGAAGAAACACAAGCTGGAATCAAGCTTGCCAGGAGAAATACCAATAACCTCAGATATGCAGATGACACCACCCTTATGGCAAAAAGTAAAGAGGAACTAAAAAGCCTGTTGATGAAAGTGAAAGAGGAAAGTGAAAAAGTTGGCTTAAAGCTCAACATTCAGAAAACGAAGATCATGGCATCTGGTCCCATCACTTCATGGGAAATAGATGGGGAAACAGTGGAAACAGTGTCAGACTTTATTTGTTTGGGCTCCAAAATCACTGCAGATGGTGACTGCAGCCATGAAATTAAAAGACGCTTACTCCTTGGAAGAAAAGTTATGACCAACCTAGACAGCATATTCAAAAGCAGAGACATTACTTTGCCGACTAAGGTCCATCTAGTCAAGGCTATGGTTTTTCCAGTGGTCATGTATGGATGTGAGTGTTGGACTGTGAAGAAAGCTGAGTGCCGAAGAATTGATGCTTTTGAACTGTGGTGTTGGAGAAGACTCTCGAGAGTCCCTTGGACTGCAAGGAGATCCAACCAGTACATCCTAAAGGAGACCAGACCTGGGTGTTCATTGGAAGGACTCATACTAAAGCTGAAACTCCAGTACTTTTGCCACCTCATGTGAAGAGCTGACTCATTGGAAAAGACCCTGATGCTGGGAGGGATTGAGGGCAGGAGGAGAAGGGGATGACAGAGGATGAGATGGCTGGATGGCATCGCCAACTCGATGGACGTGAGTTTGAGTGAACTCCGGGAGTTAGTGATGGACATGGAGGCCTGGCGTACTGTGATTCATGGGGTTGCAAAGTGTCGGACATGACTGAGTGACTGAAATGAACTGACTGAAGTGGCTCAGCAGCAACAATAATGGCCTACGCTGCTGCCCTCATCTAGATGAAGTCTCTGTTAACCCTGCTTCTTTGCGACACAAATAGATAGATAAATAGGTATATAATCTTCCAAAATGTGCTACTTAAAAAAAATGCATTTGGCTGCACCAGATCTTAACTGTGGCATGGGGGATCTAGTTCCCTGACCAGGGGGTTGAACCGAACCCCCTGCATTCAGAACATGGTGTCTTAGCCACTGGACCACCAGGGAGGTCCCTAAAATGTGCTACTTTTAAAACCTCAGTTGTTAATTACCTGGGTTAGAATCTGAAATTTATCCTTGGGGTGACTCCATCTGTGTCCTGGGATGGACCATTTTTATGAGCGGTTTTGCTCTTACGGATAAGTCTAGACTGGTCTTAAGCATTGCTGAAGTAATCCAAAATACAGACGCTGCCAACGATGTCCATTTTATTATGACTAAATGTGGAAATGTTACCTCTGTGGTGGCAGAATGCATCTCTATAGGGATGGACACGAGGTGAGAGCTTTCGGTTTCCCACTGACAGAGCTATAATCAGGGAGTCTGCAGTCCTGGTGGTCTGTAGGGGGAAGACACAGCTAGGAGATCCGTCTCCCACACCTCCCACCTGTGAGAAGGTATCAGAATCAATGGAGAAAGATTGTGAAGTACAGCCAATGACTATGGGCACAGAAGGTGTCAACCATCACCTGTTCCAGGTTATAACTGAGCTGGGTCCCCTCCCAACCTTCACACCAGCCTTACGCTCACCTGCTCTGTTTTGTGGACTTAAGGGGGTGGGACTTGTTTGTGAGGTGGGACATAAAACAGATGGAGGGATTCACAGACACAGCAACATGGTGCATGGCCGGAGATGGAAGGCAAACAGCTTGAAGTCACTTCTGTAAGAGGGAATAAGAGTCAGGAGAAACCCTGACCACAGCCCAGAACCTTCAGACTCACCCTTTGGGACTTCAGGATGGAGCTTGCTGCAGTCCTGTTAGATAAGGTCTCAATTATTTTGTTTAGAAATTAATGGGGAGGTCATTCCCAAGGGCTGGAGTTCAAGAACAGAGACATGGATACTTCCCTGGGAGTCCAGTGGTCAAGATTTTGCACTTCCACTCCCGTGGGCATGGGTTCAGCCCCTGGTCAGGAAACTAAGGTCCCACAAGCCGCGTGACAGAGCCAAAAAATAGAGAAATTACAGAGACCCCGAAGCACACACGAAGTATTTGCTTTTAGGGAGAAGGCTAATGACAACAATAATTAAAAGCTGATAACCAAATCTGAGAAGAAAAGCAATAAATTTAAACATATTTTCAGCTCTGTGAATGGGAAATGAGATTTTCAGAATTGGGTTTTCTCTAAAGCAATAATACCACACCAAAATTCACTGCAATAAGAAATTCTCATAAGTTACTGCTCTATTAAAGTATAATGTGATCCCCAAGGAATTCTACAATGGGATTATAGCTAAAATCCCTATTTAGCCCTCATTTCATTTGGCATTAATGACCACAGCTAGGAGATATATACTTTATAATGTGAAAAGATTATGATTAGTCATTCTGGGTGGTTTATTAACTTGTCAAGACACTACATGCAAATAAGAACTTGATGCTCTTTTTGTCTATCTCCTCCAACCCCTGATCACTCGGGGCCCGGGGCTTTTCCAGGAGAGGGTGATTTAAATCCTAGGCAGCTCAATAATGTACTTTTAAAGCAGGAGGCTTTATTTATATTTATTTATATCTTTATTTATATTTAAAGTGGTAGGACCAACAAGGTCCTACTGTGTAGTACAAGGAACTTTGCTCAATACTCTGTATCAACCTAACTGGGAAAGAATCTGAAAAAGAATAGATCCATATACGTGTATAATTAAATTATTTTGTTGTGTGCCTGAAATTAACACTACATTGTTAATCGACTGTTGTTGTTTATTTGCTAAGAAGTTTCCAACTCATTTTGACCCCATGAACTATAGCCCACCAGACTCCTCCGTCCATGAGATTTCTCAGGCAAGAATATTGGAGTGTGTTGTCATTCCCTTCTTCAGGGGATCTTCCCCACCCAAGGATACAACCCGCATATCCTGCATTAGAAGGTAGATTCTTTACCCTGCATTCCAATATAAAATAAAAAGCTAAATAACATTATTCTAAAAAAGATTGGACCATGAAAAAAAAAAAAGAAGGAGAATTGGTTTCAGCCTTTTATATAAAAACAAACTTCGCAGCCTCTTGTCCTCTTCTTGTCTCTTCTTCCCAAGCTAGCCCCTACAGAGCAGATAGCACATGGTCAGGGGCTGAACACACCGGATGGTATCCAGTATTGGCTCACTTTCCCAGCAGGCTCTGTGAAAAGAAACACAGCTTTCATGCTGACTCAACACTTCTGACATCAAATGGGTGGGGTTCTTCCTCACGGTCTGCCTGGAGCCAATGTCAGAACCCACCAGCTGAGGGCTCAGTCCCACGAGTGCCCACCCAATTCAATGCCAGTGTCAAGTAGCAGGGTGCCCAGGTCATCCACACTTCCGTCCAACTCACCTATAACCCAGGGTCCCCATTACTCTCTCTTTCAGGTTCAATCATTTGCTAGAGCAGCTCATAAAACTCAGAGAAAGCCTTGCTTATATTTACCAGTACATTATATAATAAACTGAAAGTGATTCCTGGTCGCTCAGACAGTAAAGAATCTGACTGCAGTGCAGGAGACCTGGGATAGAGAAGATCCCCTGGAGAAGGAATGGCTAACCACTCCAGCATTCTTGCCTGGAGAATTCCACGGACAGTGGAACCTGGTAGGCTACAGTCCATAGGGTCACAAAGAGTTGGACATGACTGAGTGACTAACACTTCACCTCATTTTTATATGATGAAGGATGACCCACCTATGATACACATAGGTCAGAAGGTTCTGGATACAGGATTCCTGTCCCCATGGAGTTGGGGTGGACCACCTTCTGGCATGTAAGTGTCTTCACCAGCCAGATGCTCTCCAACCCTGTAGTTTGGGGATTTTTATAGAGACTTCTTTTTCCTTTGGAAAATATAATTATTTTCATTAAAATGCTATCCATGTTACCATGTTATCCATGTACCCATGTTAACAGGTGGACTAGAGCTATTTTTAAATGAATTAACATTTTAAACCATTCACTCTTAATTTTTGATATGGTAAACATTAATAAATATAATCCATCCAAACAAAGGTCCTTTTATCAATAGTTTTTAAGAATGTAAAGGATTCTAGAACAAAAAGTTTGAGAACTTCCACCTTGGAGAAACTCCTGCCCAGTGCACCAGAGTTCTGGAAGCAAGCCATGGCCATGCTGGCTGTAGGAGCTAGAAAATGTAGCCAAACCCAATGGCCAATGAGAAAAGGTCAGTAAACTGTGGTTCTCCATCCAGGGCATCCTTCTATGGTAGAGGCTAAAAATAAGGAACGCAGCAGTTATATTCATCAATGAGGATGAATCTTTGGAAAATATTGATATTTGAAAGCTATGTTGCAGAATTCTTACTATGTGAGTATGTTCATATAACAATGTAAAAAGCATGCAAAACTGAGTGTACTGATTAAGTACTCACCTGCAGAAAACCATGAAGGAAAGCAGGGGGTGCTGAACACAGAATTCAAGATCCTGGTGAGTTTCCTGACTCCTGGCCTACACTCTCCAGCCAGGATTGCAGTGCCTTGGACTAACCTTGTCCATAGTGTGTTTTAGTCACTTATTTGTTGACTATCTTTAAAACTCTGCTTTAAAAGATATGCATTTACTTATTTGACTGCATCGGGACTTAGCTTCAGCACTCCGGGTCTCTAGCTGCAGTGTATGAACTTAGTTGCTCCATGGCATGTGGGATCATAGTTCCCTGATCAGAGATGGAACCAGTGTCCTTAGTATTTAAGGTGGAGTCCGAACCTAGTATTGCAAGGTGGACCACCAGGCAAGATCAACCATCCTCAAACCTCCTGGGGGCACAGACAAGGTCATTTAATTTTAGATTCCAGATCCTACCATCCCTCAGATGACAGGCACTTAATATATATTTACGAATGAATAAATAAATAAATACTGTTTTCTTACTTTACAAAACAAAAAAGCAATGGACTGCATACTGGGCTATAGGAATTCAGCCCTGCATTCTGGGACTGAATGAAAAAGGAACAAAGTCTTTCTTATCTACTGGTTCAAGTCTTCAGATTTTCAGCCAGGGCTGCTCACAGGTAATTCAAGCAGCAAGTGTCAGATTATCAAGGATATTGTGTATTTGTTGTTGTCGTTCAATCGCTAAGTTGTGTTGGACTGTTTGTGACCCCATGGATTACAGCACACCAGGCTTCCTGGTCCTTCAGTATCTCCAAGAGCTTGCTCAAACTCATGTCCGTCGAGTTGGTCATGCCATCCAACCATCTCATCCGCTGTTGTCCCCTTCTCCTCCTGCCTTTCCTCCTTTCCCAGCATCAGGGTCTTTTCCAATGAGTCAGTTCTTCGCATCAAATGGCCAAAGTATTGGAGTTTCAGCTTCAGTATCGGTCCTTCCAATGTATATTCAGGGTTGATTTCCTTTAGGATTGACTGGTTTGATCTCCTTGCAGTCCAAGGGACTCTCAAGAGTCTTCTCCATGTGGTGACCCAAGGAAGACGAAAGAGAAGATGAAACCAAGGAGGGTCTTGGAATACAGGAACGGAAAAACCAGCCCCTTATCGACCTTCCCTCCTATCCACAATTAATGAATTTCAGGTCCTCCTGACCAGTATAACCTGTCTCCCCTCCTACCCCATAGGGAGAAGGTATTTGCCTTACTCTTCCCCCCACCCAGTATGCATGCCCCATCCAAATAGCAAATGACCTGCAAGACCCCTATCCCACTCCTTGTACCCTGGCTATAAAAGGGGACTAAGGACCCTGTTCAACGTCAGTTCTCCCCTGAGCTGGCCCACTGTTCTAACAGCGTCTCCCATTCTAATGAACTTTATTTCCCTCTCATTCTGTCTCATGTCTGGAAATTCTTTTCCAACCCGCGCCCAGACCACCACATCCAACACCACAGTTCAAAAGCATCAGTTCTTTGACACTCAGCCTTCTTTATGTACAACTCATCTGAAAACTGGCAGGGTCATCAGGCACTAATGGATGGGATTTATTTAACAGAAGCGCTACATAAGGTCACATGAATGTTATCACATGTGTTGCTAATCATAGTGCTATGAGTTGAGTACCCTTCCTATCACCATTTTATAGAAGGAGTGACACAGAGGTGTTGTCGCTTGCTCAAGGTCACAGAGCTCCTGAAGGAGGAGAGTGGGAAAACACTTCTCTGGGCAACATCAGAGACTCTCAAGCCAGAACCCGAGGCCCTTCCCGCCAGCGCTGTCTCTCCTCCTGTGTCTCAGGTGAAGACCACCCTTCCCTCCAGTGCTGCGATCCTCATCCTTGTGTGTCTCACGTAAAGACCTGAAGGGCGGGGCCGTGGCTCAGCCCCAGCGCTGAGTTTTTGTCTGTTCTCCCCATTTTCCCTCTGCACTGCTCACAGTGTCTCTTCCTCTATTGTGGGGACTGACTTGACGGTTCCGGTGATCTTCATCCTCCCTGCACCTTTGAGAAGTATAAGAAAGTGCTGCTCTCCACTCGGCTTGCCGTGTGTCCAGATGAGCACGTAAAAGCCAGCAAGCTGTGGTACAGGGCATCACTGCTATTGTCTGCCTCCCTGAAAGGAGGAGCAGAAACTTCATTTGGAGGTCAAGGTTCTCACAAAAATAAACCCTCTATTGAAATGACATCTCACGACACCCACCATGAATCAGTGACCAAAACAAGGTCATGATATTCAAGTCCAGAAACGCATTTGCATTCATGGAAATTTTAAAAAGAATCCATCTGTGTTTTATTCACCAAAATTAGCATCACCAAGGTAATGGCTGAGTGGTATTGAAAAAGCGGATATTGGCAGGTAGCTAGGAAAACAATCAGGCGGCTTGGGAATTCAGGTCGCGAGCAAGTACTGAGAACAGTTACAGACCCATGAGTGCTCTGGACAATGGATCCCAAATGCGATTCTAAATTGAATTGTGCACTAGTGTTGCAGAGGGCCCTCCAACCTGGTGAGCCTCTCTCTGATAAGGAGTCCATCCCACAGACTTCCTCCTGGTTATTGGGAGAAGTCACTAAGTACCGACTCTGTGTCAGGATCTTAAAAAGCCATTCTTGCAAATTCCTGACCTTGTTTCATCTTCATAACAATGTCATCAAATTGCACAATTAACACCATTCTATTGATGGAAAGCTGCACACCCAGTTGTTTAGCCCCAGGAAATGCAATGCTAATTTAGTTTAGTTCAATTGCTCAGTCTGTTTCGACTCTTTGCGACCCCTTGGACTGCAGCACATCAGGCTTCCCTGTCTATCACCAGCACTCAGAGCTTGGTCAAACTCATGTCCATCAAGTCAGTGATGCCATCCAACCGTCTCATTCTCTGTCATCTCCTTCTCCTGCCTTCGATCTTTCCCAGCATCAGGATCTTTTCCAGTGAGTCAGTTATTTGCATCAGGTGGCCAAAGTATTGGAGCTTCACCTTCAGCATCAGTCCTTCCAATGATTATTCAGGACTGATTTCCTTTAGGTTGGAATGGTTGGGTCTCCTTGCAGTCCAAGAGACTCTCAAGAGTCTTCTCCAACACCACAGTTTAAAAGCATCAATTCTTTAGTGCTCAGCTTTTTTGTGGTCCAACTCTCCCCATCCACACATGACTACTGTACAAACCATAGCCTTGACTAGACAGACCTTTGTTGGCAAAGTAACGTCTCTGCTTTTTAATATGCTGTCTAGATTGGTCATAGCTTTTCTACCAAGGAGCAGTTCAGTTTATTCTTTCAGTCATGTCCAGCTCTTTGTACCCCTATGGACTGCCACATGCCAGGCTTCCTGTCCATCGCCAACTCTCAGAGTTTACTCAAACTCATGTCCATTGAGTCAGTGATGTCATCCAACCATCTCATCCTTTGTCGTTCCCTTCTCTTCCCACCTTCAATCTTTCCCAGCATCAGGGTCTTTTCAGATGAGTCAGATGAGTCACTTCTTCACATCAAGTGGCCAAGTATCGGAGTTTCAGCTTCAGTATCAGTCCTTCTGAAGAGGAAAAGTTAAAATTTTACATAACCTCCTTCTCCTTCTGCCTCTATAACTCAGCTTGCCCTCTGAAAAGTCTAGATGGTGTAGGTCACATAGTCTCAGAAAGTGGGGACTTGCAATACTGGAAACTGGAATTTATCTCACTCACCCTTGTCCTGCTCTTTGCAATCACCCAGCCCCTGCAAACCTGCTTAATCATGCCTGACCAGGACAGGCATCCCCTCCCCATCTTGACTGCTGTTCCCAAGCACACAAAACCCCTTAGTTTAAACCTGTTAACAGCTAATGTTGCCCACTATTAGTCTATTGAAAAACTCTCGGTTGCTTCCATGTCCTGGCTATTATAAACAGTGCTGCAATGAACATTGGGGTACATGTGTCTCTTTCAATTCTGGTTTCCTCGGTGTGTATGCCCAGCAGTGGGATTGCTGGGTCATAAGGCAGTTCTATTTGCAATTTTTTAAGGAATCTCCACACTGTTTTCCATAATGGCTGTACTAGTTTGCATTCCCACCAGCAGTGTAAGAGGGTTCCCTTTTCTCCATATCCTCTCCAGCATTTATTGCTTGTAGACTTTTGGATCGCAGCCCTTCTGACTGGTGTGAAATGGTACCTCATTGTGGTCTTGATTTGCATTTCTCTGATAATGAGTGATGTTGAGCATCTTTTCATGTGTTTGTTAGCCATCCGTATGTCCATCACCAGATGAATGGATCAGAAAGCTGTGGTACATATACACAATGGAGTATTACTCAGCCCTTAAAAAGAATAAATTCGACTCAGTTCTAATGAGATGGGTGAAATTGGAACCGATTATACAGAGTAAAGTAAGCCAGAAAGAAAAACACCAATACAGTATACTGACACATATATATGGAATTTAGAAGATAGTAATGATGACCCTATATGTGAGACAACAAAAGAGACACAGAGGTATAGAACGGACTTTTGGACTCTGTGGGAGAGGGAAAGGGTGGGATGGTTTGGGAGAATGGCATTGAAACATGTATATTTTCTTGTAAGAAACGAAGCGCCAGTCTATGTTCAATACAGGATGCAGGATGCATGGGGCTGGTGCACAGGATGATTTAGGTAGAGGATGTGGGGTGGGAGGTGGGAGGAGGCTTCGGCATTGGGAGATTGTGTTCACCTGTGGCTGATTGATGTCAATGTATGGCAAAACAAATACAGTATCATAATTTAAAAAAAATAAATAAAAATTTTTTAAAAATTTTTAAAAAAAAAAAAAAGAAAAACTCTTTTAATCCTTTTGTTTGGGGCTCCACAACTTGAAGTGTTAACTCCTCTGGGGTTGCTGACATAATAGACCTGAGTTCTCCAGCTCTCCGAGTGTGGTGCTTGGTTTCTCAAGTACTGGTTTCTGCAACATTTCTGGAGGTCCCAGCAAGATTCCACCTACACCAGCCCCTTGAGCCACCAGATTGGTGGCTTGGCCGGGCTGAAGAGAAGGAATCCCAAGACAAACAAGGAATTGCACCATCTGGTGGTATTCCGGGTTCTCTTTTGAACCGGTGTTCTGACTCTATGGATGGCCAAGCCCCAACTGGACTCGTGGAGGGATGGGCCAACTCACCAGGAATGGCCACAGGATAAGGTAAGGACTGGGGGAGGACTTACCCCAGAAGGAACCTACACCTTCTTCCTTACCACAGGAGGACCCTACTCCAACCAGTCGAAGAGGAGACGGATCACCTCCTGGAGCTCCCAGGATGAGAGCAACAGTTAAGGAAACCTGGGAACTTGAGAGGAAGGGAGGCATCGTGAATGATAACCTCCTTGGGGCCCCCAAGAAAGTAGCAACAGTTAAGGAAACCTGGGGACTCAGGAGAAGGGAGGCATTGTGATAGCCTCTGAATGTTTGTGAGTGCATGATTGCTGACTAAACGGAGGGAGAGAAATTTTTCTTTTGGAAACGACAAAACAAAATCTTTTTGCATGTGCAATCAAAAACAACTAGCATATGCAATTAAAAACTACTAGCTTGTTAAAAGGCCTGCCCAGGGAAAATCTTGAAGTTAACCCTTTCCATGTCCTTGAAATACACAGCCAGCTTGGCCTGAGACCTCAGATTGGGCAAATTAAAACTTCAAGTGAAGGAAAAAAAAGGGCGGGAACAAAGAGATATTTTAAATCTCAAACAGAAAACTATAAGATCTCTGTCAGTCTGTCTGTCTGGATTTATGTATGTCTCAGTATATGTCTTTTTCTGATAATATTGTTGAAGTTGTAAATGAGTTCTAATTTAATTGGCCTAAACAAAATAAGCAATCAAACAATTCTAAATACAAGAAAAATTAACCTAAATAAATTTCAGATTCAAGTGAACTGGAAGTATTCAATATTAAATAGCTAGTATTAATGTTTGTTTGCTAATCTAATAAGAAAGTAGGATACATGTTTTTAATAAAGCAGATAAAAAAATAAAATTACATTTTATAAAGGGAAAAGAAAGTAGGTCTGACTTACAGGTGGCTGTTACAGAAAATGATTAAAAGATCTGTGGAAGGTGGAGCCTGAAAAAAAGCTTTGCGCATGGTTCAGTTCAGATCAGTCACTCAGTCATGTCTGACTGTTTGCGACCCCATGAATCACAGCATGCCAGGCCTCCCTGTCCATCACCATCTCCAGGAGTTCACTCAGACTCACATCCATCGAGTCCGTGATGCCATCCAGCCATCTCATCCTCTGCTGTCCCCTTCTCCTCCTGCCCCCAATCCCTCCCAGCATCAGAGTCTTTTCCAATGAGTCAACTCTTCTCATGAGGTGGCCAAAGTACTGGAGTTTCAGCTTTAGCATCATTCCTTCCAAAGAAATCCCAGGGTTGATCTCCTTCAGAATGGACTGGTTGGATCTCCTTGCAGTCCAAGGGACTCTCAAGAGTCTTCTCCAACACCACAGTTCAAAAGCATCAATTCTTTGGCGGTCGGCCTTCTTCACAGTCCAACTCTCACATCCATACATGACCGCTGGAAAAACCATAGCCTTGACTAGATGGACCTTAGTCGGCAAAGTAATGTCTCTGCTTTTGAATATACTATCTAGGTGGGTCATAACTTTTCTTCCAAGGAATAAGCGTCTTTTAATTTCATGGCTGCAGTCACCATCTGCAGTGATTTTGGAGCCCAAACAAATAAAGTCTGACACTGTTTCCACTGTTTCCCCATCTATTTCCCATGAAGTGATAGGACCAGATGCCATGATTTTCACTTTCTGAATGTTGAGCTTTAAGCCAACTTTTTCACTCTCCTCTTTCATTTTCATCAAGAGGCTTTTAGGTCCTCTTCACTTTCTGCCATAAGGCTGGTGTCATCTGCTTATCTGAGGTTATTGGTATTTCTCCTGGCAAGCTTGATTCCAGCTTGTGTTTCTTACAGTCCAGCGTTTCTCATGATGAACTCTGCATATAAGTTAAATGAGCAGGGTAACAATATGCAGCCTTGACGTACTCCTTTTCCTATTTGGAACCAGTCTGTTGCTCCATGTCCAGTTCTAACTGTTGCTTCCTGACCTGCACACAGATTTCTCAAGAGGCAGGTCAGGTGGTCTGGTATTTCCATCTCTTGAAGAATTTTCCACAGTTTATTGTGATCCACACAGTCAAAGGCTTTGGCATAGTCAATAAAGCAGAAATAGATGTTTTTCTGGAACTCTCCTGCTTTGTCCATGATCCAGCGGATGTTGGCAATTTGATCTCTGGTTCCTCTGCCTTTTCTAAAACCAGCATGAACATCAGGGTTCACTATTGCTGAAGCCTGGCTTAGAGAATTTTGAGCATTCCTTTACTAGCATGTGAGATGAGTGCAATTGTGCAGTAATTTGAGCATTCTTTGGCATTGCTTTTCTTTAAAATTGAGTTGGTGCACAGGATGATTCAGGTAGATGATGTGGGGTGGGAGGTGGAGAGGGGCTTCGGCATTGGGAGATTGTGTTCACCTGTGGCTGATTCATGTCAATGTATGGCAAAACAAATACAGCATTGTAATTTTAAAAAAAAATGTAAATGTGCATCAAAATACCATGATGAACACTTTTAAAATCTTCAAACTGTATATGAAATATACCTCAATAAAGTTGAAATTAAAAAAAAAAAACAATAAAAGGATTGGAATGAAAACTGACCTTTTCCAGTCCTGTGGCCACTGCTGAGTTTTCCAAATTTGCTGGCATACTGAGTGCAGCACTTTCACAGAACCATCTTTCAGGATTTGAAACAGCTCAACTGGAATTCCATCACCTCCACTAGCTTTGATCATAGTGATGCTTTCTAAGGCCCACCTGACTTCACATTCCAAGATATCTGACTCTAGATTAGTGATCACATCATCACTGTTATCTGGGTCATGAAGATCTTTTTGTACAGTTCTTCCATGTATTCTTGCCACCTCTTTTTAATATCTTCTGCTTCTGTTAGGTCCGTACCATTTCTGTCCTTTATCGAGCCCATCTTTGCATGAAATGTTTCCTTGGTATCTCTAATTTTCTTGAAGAAATCTCTAGTCTTTCCCATTCTGTTTTTTTCCTCTATTTCTTTGTATTGTGCATGGTTAGGACTAAGTTTCAAATAAATTTAATCAAGTTTACCTCTGCTGCTAAGTCACTTCAGTAGTATCCAACTCTGTGCGACCCCATAGACAGCGGCCCACCAGGCTCCCATGTCCCTGGGACACTCCAGGCAAGAACATTGGAGTGGGTTGCCATTTCCTTCTCCGTAAATTTACCTAAATGAGTTTAAAGTAAGCTGGTGCAAAAACTTAAATTCAGCCTTTCTCTCTGTTAAGAGGACATACTTTCTTCAGATGTTGAACTGCTTTTAATAATAGATTTAAGTTTCTTTACCTCTTAATTGGTCTATTCTATATTTAGCTTTGAAATCTTTTGTTAACTTTGGCTAAGTAAGTAAATGTTATTTCACAGTAACTTATATGATCCTACCTGATTGAGTGTTATAAACCCTTTTGATATTTATTGACAAAACTTCCTAAAGAACTTGACTTCTAGCTAACTTTGGGATGCTCCAGAGGGCGCCTGAGACATCCCAAAGAGCTATTAAGCTACCTGGGTTCATTGGACATGTTAAATTACATGTGAAGTACTGTTAAAGGGGTGAAAAATCTTTTCAGGTTATACTGTATGCTTGATGTTACTAATATAGATATCCTAAAATTATGTGAAATTCATATAGATCTGATATGCCCTGATAAAATATGGTCAATTATAATTCTAGTTATCATATTAAAGTGTTATGATCAGGATTTTTTGCCAATTGCAATAGAATCAGGTTTTATTTTTATTTTTTATTATTTTTTAAATTTATTTATTTTTTTAATTACAATACTGTATTTGTTTTGCCATACATTGACATGAATCAGCCACAGGTGAACACAGTCTCCCAATGCCGAAGCCCCCACCCACCTCCCACCCCACATCCTCTACCTGAATCATCCTGTGCTCCAGCCCCATGCATCCTGCATCCTGCATTGAACATAGATTGGTGCTTCATTTCTTACAAGAAAGTATACATGTTTCAATGCCATTCTCCCAAACCATACCACCCTTCCCTCTCCCTCAGAGTCCAAAAGTCCACTCTATACCTCTGTGTCTCTTTTGTTGTCTCACATATAGGGTCATCATTACTATCTTCTAAATTCCATATATATGTGTCAGTATACTGTATTGGTGTTTTTCTTTCTGGCTTACTTCACTCTGTATAATCGATTCCAATTTCATCCATCTCATTAGAACTGAATCAAATTTATTCTTTTTAAGGGCTGAGTAGTACTCCATTGTGTATATGTACCACAGCTTTCTTATCCATTCATCTGCTGATGGACATCTAGGTTGCTTCCATGTCCTGGCTATTATAAACAGTGCTGCAGTGAACATTGGGGTACATGTGTCTCTTTCAATTTTGATTTCCTCGGTGTGTATGCCCAGCAGTGGGAGAATCAGGTTTTAAACATGCCTTCTATGGTTTTACTCTCATGCCTTTAGAAGAATACTGCTAGTTCTTCAAGATTTATGGAAAAGACTTTCTAAGATTAAACAGATAAACAAATTTTGATATTAACAGTAAGCTGATGTCAGACTGAAATTTGGTCTTCTCTCTGTTTAGAGAACACAGTTTTCTTAAAATGCAGATTTCAATAACAGGTTATAGATTTCTTTGCCTTTAAGTGATTTATACTTTTTTTTAAATCTTTTGTTACTTTGGTAAAATAAATAAACATTATTTAAGATTATGGTACATGTAGTCAAAGCTCATTCTGCTTCTACAAAAAATAACCCCTCATGGTTTGACTTTTGCTTTCTTGATGTCCTTAAAACATAGTGATAGTTTGCTCTTAAATCAGGAAATTAAAAATAAATAAACAACAGCTAAAAATCAGAGCCAGGGCCATGGGAAATCCAAGAGAGCCACTTGGCTTTTTCCAGCTCCCTGACAGACTTCACTATTTGGTGGGTTAAAGCCTTACCTGGCTACATTGTTAATGCCCTCACAGTGAGTTCTCCAAAAAGGAAAAAATTATGTTTCACTAAATATTAAGTTCTAGTTTTGTTAATTAACGCCTGTGCTTACTAAGACTCACTTCCGAGATAGTTCCTTGTTATGTTATATTGCTAAAAGGTTTAATTAAGTTATTTAAAAGGTCACTCTAAGATTGTTTCCAAAGCTTATTTCAGTAACCAGTCTTTGGATAAAGGTCAGATGCTCCATGATGTACAATCAGGAGATTAACACTTGGCTATGATCATTTAACTGAGATAGATGACTTGGCGTATACCAGGCTATACCCAATGAAAGTTCTTGACTTAAATTCTTTCTTGCCTGTGACCTTACTAATAACTGCTAGCTATATTATTTTCTATGTAGCTTGCTTCAGAAGATTATTTCTTACATTACCAAATGTAATTACCAAACGTAACTGAGCCTGTAATAAAATGCTGATATGCAGTTTTGTATGAGATCAATAATGGTAACAATGTACTCTAGATATGGGAAGAAGCAACAAAGAAAATATTTTTCTGGACCAAAAGGCTAGTAACACAGATATGGTCCAGAGATTTTTGCTACTTACAAAGCCTGGTCTAGTGACAACAGAGTGAGTGGTCTGTCAATGGAATCTTTGATAGACCTGGGAATGAGCCTTCCCAGCACCGCAGGACACAGTGACCATGAAATGCCCCCAGACGTGGTCAAATATGACTACGAAGGGGGCCCTGCTGACTGGAAGTTGGCCCTTGCCAGCTGCCTCTACAAAGATTAAATCATGACCACTACAAGTGCTGACCTTCAACACCCTGTTGAAAGTTCAGGATGGAGACAAAAAATAAGGCACTCTGTGCTCTGGAAAAACCCAGAAAAATAGGCCTTCAGATGGTCAGGTGTTTTCAGGTAAAGATTTTTATGAGTCCAAATTCTTGCATCTTCTCATACCTAGAGAAACACTAATGTCACGAACCAATGTCTGGACCTGGTTCTCCTGGCTAGTGCCTCAGCAGCTTTCCTACTTCTATTAATCTTTGGGCCGTATATCTTAAACTTTCCTGTTAAGTCTGTTTCTCCAAGTAGTAGTACGACAAGAATATCCCCCGCCAACACCCAGACTGGAATGGGTGAATTTAACTCAGATGACCATTATATCTACTAGTGCGGGCAGGAATCCCTCAGAAGAAATGGAGTAGCCATCATGGTCAACCAAAGAGTCGGAAATGCAGTACTTCAATGCAATCTCAAAAATGACAGAATGATCTCTGTTCGTTTCCAAGGCAAACCATTCAATATCACAGTTATCCAAGTCTATGCCCCAACCAGTAATGCTAAAAAAGCTAAAGTTGAACGGTTTTATGAAGACCTACAAGATCCTTTAGAACTAACACCTAAAAAGATATCCTTTTCATTATAGGGAGCTGGAATGCTAAAGTAGGAAGTCAAGAAACACTTGGAGTAACAGGCAAGTTTGGCCTCGGAATGCAGAATGAAGCAGGGCAAAGACTAACAGAGTTTTGCCAAGAAAATGCACTGGTCATAGCAAATACCCTCTTTCAACACCACAAGAGAAAACTCTACACATGGACATAACCAGATGGTCAACACCGAAATCAGATTGATTATATTCTTTGCAGCCAAAGATGGAGAAGCTCTATACAGTCAACAAAAACAAGACCAGGAGCTCAGATCATGAACTCCTTATAACCAAATTCAGACTTAAATTGAAGAAAGTAGGGAAAACAGCTAGACCATTCAGGTATGACCTAAATCAAATCCCTTATGATTACACAGTGAAAGTCAGAAATAGATTGAAGGGCCTAGATCCGACAGATAGAGTGCCTGATGAAGTATGGAATGAGGTTTGTGACACTGTACAGGAGACAGGGATCAAGACCATCCCCATGGAAAAGAAATGCAAACAAGCAAAATGGCTCTCTGGGGAGGCCTTACAAATAGCTGTGAAAAGAAGATAAGTTAAAAGCAAAGGAGAAAAGGAAAGATATAAGCATCTGAATGCAGAGTTCCAAAGAATAGCAAGAAGAGATAAGAAAGCCTTCTTTAGCGATCAATGCAAAGAAATAGAGGAAAACAACAGAATGGGAAAGACTAGAGATCTCTTCAAGAAAATCAGAGACACCAAGGGAACATTTCATGCAAAGATGGGCTCGATAAAGGACAGAAATGGTCTGGACCTAAGAGAAGCAGAAGATATTAAGAAGAGGTAGCAAGAATACATGGAAGAACTGTACAAAAAGATCTTCACGACCCAGATAATCATGATGATGCGATCACTAATCTAGAGCCAGACATCTTGGAATGTGAAGTCAAGTGGGCCTTAGAAAGCATCACTATGAACAAAGCTAGTGGAGGTGATGGAATTCCAGTTGAGCTGCTTCAAATCCTGAAAGATGGTTCTGTGAAAGTGCTGCACTCAGTATGCCAGCAAATTTGGAAAACTCAGCAGTGGCCACAGGACTAGAAAAGGTCAATTTTCATTTCAATTCCAAAGAAAGGCAATGACAAAGAATGCTGAAACTTCTGCACAATTGCACTCATCTCACACACTGGTAAAGTAATGCTCAAAATTCTCCAAGCCAGGCTTCAGCAATACGTGAACCTTGAACTCCTTGATGTCCAGGCTGGTTTTAGAAAAGGCAGAGGAACCAGAGATCAAATTGCCAACATCTGCTGGATCATGGAAAAAGCAAGAGAGTTCCAGAAAAACATCTATTTCTGCTTTATTGACTATGCCAAAGCCTTTGACTGTATAGATCACAATCAACTGTGGAAAATTCTGAAAGACATGGGAATACCAGACCACCTAACCTGCCTCTTGAGAAATCTGTATGCAGGTCAGGAAGCAACAGTTAGAACTGGACATGGAACAACAGACTGGTTCCAAATAGGAAAAGGAGTACGTCAAGGCTGTATATTGTTCACCCTGCTCATTTAACTGTTATGCAGAGTACATCATAAGAAATGCTGGACTGGAAGAAACACAAGCTGGAATCAAGATTGCTTGGAGTAATACCAATAACCTCAGATAAGCAGATGACACCAGCCTTATGGCAGAAATTGAAGAGGACCTAAAAGCCTCTTGATGAATGTGAAAGAGGAAAGGGGAAAAAGTTGGCTTAAAGCTCAACATTCAGAAAACAAAGATTATGGCATCCGGTCCCATCACTTCATGGGAAATAGATGGGAAACAGTGGAAACAGTGTCAGACTTTATTTGTTTGGGCTCCAAAATCACTGCAGATGGTGACTGCAGCCATGAAATTAAAAGACGCTTACTCCTTGGAAGAAAAGTTATGACCCACCTAGATAGTATATTCAAAAGCAGAGACATTACTTTGCCGACTAAGGTCCATCTAGTCAAGGCTATGGTTTTTCCAGTGGTCATGTATGGATGTGAGAGTTGGACTGTGAAGAAGGCTGAGCGCCAAAGAATTGATGCTTTTGAACTGTGGTGTTGAGAAGACTCTTGAGAGTCCCTTGGACTGCAAGGAGATCCAACCAGTCCATTCTAAAGGAGATCAACCCTGGGATTTCTTTGGAAGGAATGATGCTGAAGGTGAAACTCCAGTATTTTGGCCACCTCATGCGAAGAGCTGACTCATTGGAAAAGACTCTGATGCTGAGAGGAACTGGGGACAGGAGAAGGGTACGACCGAGGATGAGATGGCTGGATGGCATCACGGACTCGATGGACGTGAGTCTGAGTGAATTCCTAGAGATGGTGATGAACAGGGAGGACTTTCGTGCTGTGATTCATGGGGTCACAAAGAATCGGACACGACTGAGCGACTGAACTGAACTGAACTTAACACCCAGATAGCGCTGGAACAAGCTGCCTTATCATTCTGTGGACTGTCATCTCCCTCCGTAAATGCACCCCAAGGTCCTCAGGCTAGTCTCCCTTTGAGATCATATATGGGAGACCACCCCCAGTGATAGTAAAGCTCAGGGGAGACCACCAGCAACTAGCTGACCTGGAGCTGTCCCAAAGCCTCCAGGCCCTGGGAACAGTCTTCCACTATATCGCCCGAGAAACCTGAGAAAGAACACCCATTCCACTGGGCAGCTGGGTTCACCCCTGTCAGCCAGTAGATGGGGTATGGGTTAAAGATTAGGGGAAAAATCCACTTCAGCCAGTTTGGACAGACTCTCACAAGGCCGGCCTGGCAACCCCTACTGCTGTTAGAGTTACAGGTGTCATCCCTTGGATCCACCACAGCAGAGTCAAGAAGGCAGTGACTTCCTGTGATGAGGACACCTGGAAAAGAGTTTGGGACCCCGAAAACCTCCTCAAGTTCCAGTCCAAGAGACAACAACCTTCACCCATGGAGGACGCTGAGCCCTGCTCTAGTCATTCTGGAAGCTGACTAGTCAACACATGGCAGAAACCTGAGGATTCTTCAGCCTTGCTCCAGCCACACTCTGGCAGCTGGCTTGTCAACGCATGGCAGAAGCTTGAAGATCCAGCTATCAAAATATCAATGGATTTTCATTGTCAACTCTGGCCTCTATCCCTGATTGGCATTACTGGTGTGCTCTTCGCTACAGGACTAGCTTCAGTCGCACCCCAGGACTGGGATTTGGGTCAGAAGCTGTGGTTAGTTGTCTGTTATTTCATTGTAGTGAGAAGCCTCATTCTTATTAGATGTCTCCTATGATTGATTCTCCCTACTAACTAAACTGCTCCACAGTAGAGCTGAACCCCCTCATGACAGGCCCAGTTGCTATAGCCGTGACAACCCAAAGAAGGGGAGGAAGCCTTTTGCTAGTGTTCAGTTATCTGTTGCATGCTGGCTGCTTTGCAGCCTTTTGGTGTCCCTTGCTGTAACAGATGGTGCTGCCTCCAAGGCCTTTTCTTTGTTTGTGGGACAGATGCTTACTGATGTCTACCTGTCAATTAGATGGGTATCTGCACCTTAGCTTTCCTCACTCCCCAGATAAATATTGTCCCTTACCAGACTCTCACCATACCTCTGACAGCACATATGCGGTCAAAAAAGAGCCATCCAGTTTATACCTCTACTAGTTGGTCTGGGAATCGTGGCTGGGATAGGTGTGGGACTAGGAGAAATTGCTTCATCAGTCACCTTTTACCATACACCATCCAAAGACTTCACAGACGACATTGAGAGAGTGGCCAAATCTTTAGCGGCCTTACAGGACCAACGGGACTCCCTGGCTCAGGTGGATGTATAGAATAGCAGAGGGCTAGACCTACTGACAGCTGAAAAGGAAAGACTCTGCCCCTTTTGAATGAAAAATGCTGCTTTTATGTAAAGCAGTCAGGAATAGCTAGGGACATGGCCCAACAGCTAAGGGAACAAATCATAAAAGGAGAGTGAAGCTAGCTAATTCCTGGGGTAACTGGAACAATATCTGGAACTGGGCATCGTGGCTTCTCCCTTTAACAGGTCCTCTCTTCACACTCTGTGTGGCACTTTTGTTTGGCTGTTATATTCTCAATGCAATTACCCAGTTCATAACCTCTCGGATTGAAACCATAAAGTTACAAATGGTAATAGTTCAAAAGAGCCCCCTAAACGATGGAGAGCTCTGAGTGTCTTACCAAAACATGAGATGATGCTTTCTACAATGAGTGACAGAAGCATTAAGAGGGGGGAATGAAGAGGAAAAGTTAAAATTTTCCTTAATCTCCTTCTCCTTTGCCTCTGTAACTCAGCTTGCCCCTTGCAAAGCGTAGATCACGTAAGACACGTAGTCTCAGAAAGTGGGGACTTGGAATACTAGTGAGTTTATATCACTCACCCTTGTCCTGCTCTTTGCAATTGCTCAGCCCTGCAAACCTGTTTAATCATGCCTGTCCATGTAAAGGTCAGGCATCCCCCTCCCCATCTCTACTGGTGTTCCTGTGCAAGCGAAACCCCTTAGTTTAAACCAGCCTATTAACAGCTAGTGTTGCCCACTACAGTCTGTCTGTAAAAATTATGTAATCTCTTTGTTCGGGGCTCAGAGTTTGGAGGGTTAACTTCTCTAGGCCCGCTGGTGTAATAAACCTGAGTTCTCCAACTCTCAAAGTGTGGTGCTTGGTTTCTCGAGCACTGGTTTCTGCAACACTTCCAATGACTATTCAGGACTGATTTCCTTTAGGATGGACTGTTTGTATCTCCTTGCTGTCCAAGGGACTCTCAAGAGTCTTCTCCAACACCACAGTTCAAAAGCATCAATTCTTCGGTGCTCAGCCTTCTTCACAGTCCAACTCTCACATCCATACATGACTACTGGAAAAGCCATAGCCTTGACTAGACGAACTTTAGTCAGCAAAGTAATGTCTTTTAATACGCTGTCTAGGTTGGTCATAACTTTTCTTCCAAGGAGTAAGTGTCTTTTAATTTCGTGGCTGCAGTCACCATCTGCAGTGATTTTGGAGCCCTCCAAAATAAAGTTTGTCACTATTTCCACTATTTCCCCATCCATTAGCCATGAAGTGATGGGACCAGATGTCATGATCTTAGTTCTCTGAATGTTGAGTTTTAAGCCAACTTTTTCACTCTTCTCTTTCACTTTCATCAAGAGGCTCTTTAGTTCTTCTTCGCTTTTGCCATAAGGGTGGTATCATCTGCAAATCTGAGGTTATTTGATATTTCTCCCTGCAATCTTCAGTCCAGCTTGTGCTTCATCCAGTCTGGCATTTTGCATGATGTAGTCTGCATATAAGTAAATAAGCAGGGTAACAATATACAGTATACTCCTTTCCCAGTTTGGAATCAGTCTGTTGTTCCATGTACAGTTCTAACTATTGCTTCTTGACCTGCATACAGATTTCTCAGGAGGTAGGTCAGGAGGTCTGGTATTCTCATCTCTTGAAGAATTTTCCAGTTTGTTGTGATTCATGCAGTCAAAGGCTTTGGCACAGTCAATGAAGCCAAAGTAGACGTTTTTCTGAAATTATCTTGCTTTTTCTATGATCCAACAGATGTTGGCAATTTGATCTCTGGTTCCTCTGCCTTTTCTAAATCCAGCTTGAACATCTGGAAGTGCTGGGTTCATGTACTGTTGAAGCCTAGGTTGGAGAATTTGGAGCATTTCTTTGCTAGTGTGTGAGATGAGTGCAATTGTGTGGTAGTTTGAGCATTCTTTGGCATTGCCTTTCTTTGGGATTGGAATTTAAGATTTGAAATAGCTCAGCTGGAATTCCATTACCTCTGCTAGCTTGTTTATAGTGATGCTTCCTAAGGCCCACTTGACTTTGCACTCCTGGATGTCTGGATGCTAATTACCATCTTTCAAAGGAGGCATCCCACCAGCCAAACAATGGTCCCCACAGCCCTCCTGCCTGAGAAAGGAAGAGAGCAGAACAGAGTTAGGTCCCTTGAACTGTAACCTCCTACTCTTCCATAGGCTTTTACTGAGCATCCCTCACTTCTTCCCTTGTGGCTCAGCTGGTAAAGAATCCACCTGCAGTGCAGGAGACCTGGGTTCGATCACTGGATTGAGAAGATCCCATGGAGAAGGGAAAGGCTACCCACTCCACTATTGTGGCCTGGAAAATTCCATGGATTGTATAGTCCATGGAGTTACAAAGAGTTGGACATGACTGAGTGACATTCACTTTCATTTTCACTTGCTTCTTCTGTGAATAGTTCACATCCAAATTGAGCACCTACTGTTTACCGCCCTGAGTGAGGGGCTGGGTGCAGGGCAGGGATACCAAAATGCTGTGCTTTCAGGGTGCTCGCAACCTTGGGGATCGGCGCAGGAGACTGGGCTCAGGAAGCCTCTTGAGGAAGGCCCCAGGCTCTGAGGAGCCTACGAGGAGAATGGGAGGAACCAGGGGTGTCACCAGAGACAAGCCAGAGGACCTGGAGGAAGCTCTGGGGGCAGGCGGGACTGGACCCCGAGGATTGGGATGGGGAGAACCCTCTCCCCAACCAGGCCCCACTGTGGCAGGGATGGCAGGGGTGGGAGTCTAGAGAAGCCTGGGATGTAGGCTGTGCTGCATAGGTCAACGCAGCACAGAGGGATGCGGACATGTATACAGAGGGCAGAATGTGCTCTAATACTCTTATTCAGCCTTAGTTATCATTAAATCATCGTTATCATTATTAACCTATATTAATTATTAATCAGTATTAACCATCATTACTGACAAGGCTCTGTTGGCTTCATAGCACAGGAAAACAAACCAAAACCTCAAGCTGTGACTGCCTCTCTTTACGAAATTGCACCTAAGCACCTAAGTCCCATCACAACCAGCCAGCCATGCTGAGCTCCACCAGTGAACAGCCTCCTTTCTCCCTCCGTCTCCTCCTCCCCCAGGAGCATCTCTCCAGGCTCCAGCCTCCCTTGACCTCCAGCACCTCCTTCTTACTGTGCTGCCTGGTTCCCCATCAATTGTTGCTCAAATAAACTCTTAAACTCTTCTCTGCGCCTCAGCTGTCTTTTAAGAAACCAAAGGCCACAAGTTCCAGAAACAATTAAATGGATGCTTTATAATCTTGGGGATTCTCTGGCAGAGCTGAGAGAACCTGGAACAGAGCAGCAGATCATCTGATGATGGCCCAAGACAGATGAAGATTTTCTGCAGTCAGGTTTATTTTGTATTTTTCACCAAGAAATGGAGTAATACACAATAAACACTCCTGTGAGCTTATCGTCTAATGAAAATGGTTAACTGTTGTAAAACTTTTGATCTTGAGACTCTAATACTGTTCTACTTGTGAGGAATTTTATTTATGGTATGGATGTTATCAACGCTTATGTTACTTACCAAATGTGGTAGTTAACTCAACTTTGACAAAACTGGCTTTGTTTTAATTGACCCAAATAACAGAAAAAGGTGTATAGATTTTCTTAGAGTTATGAAAAACCATTCATAAGGTTTCTTTCTTCATCACATAAATTGTACATACAAAAATAAATTGTGATCACAGCAGATCCAAATTTTAAATACAACACAAAATCTGGGCTTAAAAAAAAATAAATCTATATATATAGGCATATATCAACTCACATAATTGAAATTATCTGTATATTTTTGTTCTTTTTTTTTTACTTAAAATATGAAAAGTTGCCTTGTATCACTGAGAATTCTTCAACAGATTACCAGTGGCTGTGTAATGTCCTCACATACAGATGTTGCTTGACTGATGCATTAACGTTAACTTTCCTGTTAATGGCTTGGATTTTTAAACCATTAGAATAGCTATTCCATGAATAGCTGTGATGAATTTCAGGGAGCGTCAGTTATGATTTCCTTAGACTCCTATAACCGGAGTGACAGAATCCAACAGTGCTAGCATTTTCAAAGATCTTGAAACCTATTGCTGTGTTGCCTTCTAAGAAGGGTCACTGAGGGAATTCTCCGGCAGTCCAGTGGTTAGAGCTTGGAGCTGCTGGGGCCGGGATTCAGTCCCGGGTCAGGGAGCTAAGACCCTGTAAGCTTTGTGACGCAGCCAAAAAATAATTAATGAATGAATTTAAAGGATCACTAACTACCCCTCCAACCCCTTAGTGAACATCCAATCACTCTTTTCCTGCCTTCTCTTCCTTCCTCGGCCTTCCATTTCTGAGACGCCTGGGGCGTGCCCTTCAGCCTGCGCTCAGGATGTTTTCTAGCCCAGCTGGACCTTAGTGGCACCGTCTCGCCCCAGTAGCTGGTCACTCTCTGTGCCAGCACCCTGAGTGGGCAGTCCACCCTGACCGCCCCTTCCAGGTCCCTGCTGATAGTGTGCTCAAATGTTGTAAAATCTATTTAGCTCCTTTTCCATACCTGCTCCAGCTTCTTTCCTGACGCACCATCAACTCTTTGTCTTTCCCTGGAATAAAGAATGACGTGTCCTGAGGCAAGGATAAGGGTGGTTCTGGGGGCCGAAGCGCTCACCATGCAGCCTGAACCTCCCTCCCCCACTTCCAGCACCACAGACCCTCAGGGAGCTGGCATAACTCAGCTGAGACTAGGCTGCCTGATGAGGGGAGTCTACCAGGGGCGTGATGTCATCAGACCCCAGGAATCAGCCAGGTCTCAGCCTTGACTGTGGGATGGCCCGGCCTGCCCAGGGGGCAACCCCAGTCCCAGCTCATCATCCGTCTCCATCCAGACAGCCGCCCCTTGCAGCCCTCAGAGCTGATGACTTACAGCAAAGGCCCCTTAACCCCCACCCTGTCTCAGCAACACTACCTCCTCCCAGACATCCTGACCCCAACGCTGGGAAAACTCTGGGCCAGAGCCACACTCAGCTTGTGGAGGAACAAAAGCAGGAACAAAAAAGAGGGAAAGAAAACATGAAAACCAGGAGAGAGAGTGAGAGAACAGAGGGAAAGAAAAACTTAAGAGAAAGGAGAGAGGGAAGAGAAGATGGAGTTAATTGGCTCATTATCTAGTTAATTAGTTGGCTAGTTAGTTGGTTGCTTGGTTGGCTAGTTATCTAATCAGTTGGCTAGCTAATTGGTTGTTGGTTGATTGGCTAGTTATCTAGTTAATTAGTTGGTTCACTGACTAGTTAATTAGTTGGTTGGTTGGTTGGCTAGTTGGTTAGTTAATCATTTGGTTGGTTGGCTACTTAGATATTTGGTTGGCTAGTTTCTAGTTGTGTTTCTCTCATAAGAGAAAGCCTATGGGCTGGCTTTGGGCTCATATCCAGTCCAGGTGACCTAGCTGGTGACGATGCACCCCGCTGCCTGATGGGAGACCAGGTTGCTCCCTCTGGGAGAGGACAGAGGAAGGAGCTCACACTCCTGGGTTCTCACCTGCAGCGGCTGAGCGACCCAGGCTGCAACTGTCCACTGTCTGGGGGATTCTTCAAGGGTGCAGTGAAGGCAGCTGGAAGGCTTTCTTAACACCCTCTGTTCTTAGCTCTCGGATTCTCACATACTGTTTTTAGTACATTCAACTTGAAAGAGTCTTTTGTGTGCTGGAAATTTGGAGAACAGAATTTCTGCTTTTGCAAGGCCAGAAGTTAGCATCAAGGACATGAAAACCTCAGCTTCAAAAGTTCACGAAACACCCCATTGTGGATGTTTTGCAGAAACCAACAAAATCCTGTAAAGCAATTGTCCTTCAAATAAAAAATTAAAAAAATTTTTTTAATACATCCCATCATGAGTGTGTGCATTTTCATAAAATTCATGATTTCTTACAGGGTCTCTGAAACCACAGAATAGTGAGAAGCTTTGATTTAGAGCCACAAATTCTTTGTCTTTACCAAATGCGGTGATTTGCCTTAAATAGATGTGGCAGGTAAACAACAGATTTATGCATAACATGAAGAGAAAAGACTTAATAAAGACTCTCTACATGTTGGGGAAGAATGCAGGAGGGAATGAAGATTCTGCTGAGTCCAGAAAGGGTCCCTGTTCCCAAATCCACAGTCCTGAGCAGTGGGAAAGACAACCAAGTTCTCACAGCCCCCTCTTGCCCCAAGATGGGAAGTGTGAGCTTGTATCCGGATAGATAAAATGCCATAACCTCAGGCCTTCATGAGACCCCATGTTCAAAGGGTTTGCCCTGAAGATGGATGCACTGCTCCCAGGGATCAGGGCATGGAAATGACGGCACCAAATAAAAAGTGGCATTCTCACCCAGCCCCACTCTGCATTTGTAACATCGCAGGATTGACCAAAATACGATTTCTAAGGTTATCTTCACTCAACAGCAATTTATCATATTTAAGGTGGAGAAAACCCCACACAGGTTTATGGAACTTGGATAAAGGTTCGCCAAGACCAATACTTCAGATTGTTCTTGTTTTGTGAAGTGGAAAAAGAGCCAGCGAGGAGCAGTCATGACCTCAAGGAACAGCCCACGGGGAGGATGCGGTCAAAAGAGACGCCCGTGGATGATGAAACCGTCATGTTTCCTTCCCCATGGACAGGTAATGACCTCTCACTGGCTGTCAGCTCAGCGTGGTCCTCTCTGTGGGCTCCCGTGGTGTCCACGCCCAGTCTGATCTCTTCTCTGGAATGCCCACGCTTTCCAGGTGCCAATTTTAGTAGGTGCATCTTTGCAAGATGGTCCCAAGAGTGGCTGCGTCTGGTGATGACCGGAGCTCCCTCTCTGCTAAGTGGGTGGGTCACGTCTCATCCCACCAGGATCAGCCAAAGCTACAAACAGATCACCCTCAGAGACAGCAGGGCTGCTGGAGAACAGCCAGTGCTGTGAAGTCTGTCAGGGGGGATTGACTTGGACCAACCCCATCTGGCCACAGGGATGTCAGCGGTCAGGTGAGGAGGGCAGTCCCACTTGCGGAGCTCAGAGGAAGTCAAGTGACTGAGGACTTAGGAAACGCCCCTGGGAAAAGTGACACAGACCTCAAGTTTCATCTCCTCCTCTGTAATTTTTTTCCCGTTTCTCTAAACCAAAGCAGTACGTCATTCTTGGCAACCATGAGATATTTTTAATTTTTCTTTTAGAATTAAGCACATTTGCCCTATATTAAAACTATGATTCCTCTCTCTTCCTATATTATAAACTCTTCAAAGACAGAAGTAGCATCTCTTACACATTCTTTTATATACACATATACATCTGAACACACATACATGGACACACACACACCTAAAGAGACACACACTCCTGGACACAGTAACTATTTAGGTCAGCTCACAGTAGTTTTTAACAACTTGGTTGATTTGAATTGAATTAATCTACCATACATCAAAAAAATTTGCTACGATTTTTTCAAATAAATACTGATGGATGGTCTGATTATACGGTGGTGATATAGAAACTCTGTGGCTAATCATTTGTTTTCATCTCAGTGTCATGTTTTCACCTCAAAATAAAACTTGAGTAAATCTGCCCCAGACATTAATCATATGCTTATTAAGCATCACTTTGAAGCTTGGTTATGCACAACATGTCTTTTATAGTTCAGTGCCTGAGTTAGTTTTCACTTGGGATGCCACCTGAATTTTAACATGCTTGGAAAATAGCATTTCCAGATACGATAGGAGGGTTTACCTCACACGGCTCAGCCTGAAGCTGGGCCTGTCCAGGCAGATGGGCCTTTGGGAGCCCCTCTCAGGTACCACATCCAAGATCCAGGGAAGTCCCTCCACTCATTTTCAATAGAGTTCTACTGCTCGGTCATCTAGTTGCTTAGGTAGTAAACTGGGTGCTCGTTTTGACTTTAGAATATCTCTGATAGGCAGCTACCCCTGATTTTCCTTGTGTCAACTGGGTAGCTGTTAAAGCTGAGGGCAAACCCCATTAAGTTGGCTGTCACTTGACCTCACTCGGGCCCTCCACCTTTTAAAACAGGGGTGACAGCTGTAGCCTCACAAGAGGGCTGTTGCAAGCTTCAGACGAGGAAAAGCATTCACAGGACTTGGGGCAGGCCCTCCACACAAAGTCTGATCATGGTCTTCATAGCTCACATTCTACCACGTGCAGTATTTTCATCCTATCTTGTTTTTAATCTCCCAAATTAGTCCTTGCTCATTTAGACTGATTCCATCAAGCTCTGTTCCTGGACTCTATCCTGTCCCTGGTTTATACACTGATGTTTATGCCAGCACCACCCTGGCTGTATTTAAAGCCAAGTACTGTTCATGCCTCCAACTTTAAATCCTTTCAAAACTGTTCCAGCTCTTCCAGGTCATTTGCATCTCCGTGCAAACTTTCATATCAGCTTGTTTATTTCTACATCGAAGCCAGATGGTACTGCTGTTGGGACTACATGGAATCTATGGACCAACCCAGAACTGACACCCTAACCACGTGCATCTCCCAGTCCACGGTCAGAACGTATCTCCTCCTGTGTGTCATCTTCTTTCATTTGCCTCGGGAACCTTAGTTTTTGTGTACAGATCTTATACTCTTGTTAAATTTTTTGAAGTGTTTTTACACTATTTTAAATTTCCAGTTGTTGGTTGCTAGCCCAGAGAAGTGTTTTTCACACGTGGACCTTGTATTCAGTGATCACCAGGTCCATGCACTGGTCTTGGGCAGTGGCTCTTGTCCTCTGCCTCCCACAAGGGATGCTGGCCTCCCACAAGTCTGGTGACTGGGCACCAATGACCCTGTCCTTCTCACCCAGCTCACCTCCACTCTCTGCTTCAGGGATTTTTACTCAGGGTTTTACAGCCTTTTCATCTCTAGGTATCTCTTCCACATGTGTCATCTCACTGCCAGTTACTTTCATCCACGCCTCATGTCAACATCCCAAACAAGACATCCTGGTGAGCGTGCCTGTCTCCTCCTGGGCCCACCCGCCTGGGGTTGTCATCTCGACTTGTTGCCTGTGGGTCAGGCTCCCATGCTGAGCCATCAGCTGTGTGGGAGCAATAAGTGGCAGGGCGTGAGCAAGGAAGTGTGTCTGCAAGCCTGCCCTGGGGGGATAATAGGCATTGCTGCTCTCTTCAGAGCAAAAAAATCTCACTTTTTCAAGTTGCTCCCAATGTCGGACCACCCAGGAAGGAAGGTCTTTGTCTCACCATTGACACATCACATGACGCAGGTCTGTTTCACCTTGCTCTGTCAAAACGTGGTCTGAGGCGTCCAGCATTCAAATAGAAACATGACGAAGATGAAGCAGCACTATTCTAGAATGAACATGCTTCTAAAAAGTAGAATCTTAAGGATAAGACTTGTTCTGTGTTATTCCAAAGGTAGACCTTGGCCCAAATGTTGAAAATCACTAGAAACTGGTACTGTCTCAAAGCCAGAAACATTCTAACTAGGTCTTTTGTAATAAAACAGGTACTTGTGACTGTCTAGGTACAATGTGTGGGAATAAACTTTACCTGCTAATGGGAAGGCCCTTTTCACATATCTTCTAAAATATGAAGGTCAACAAGACCCAAAAAGAAGTTTCCCACCACAAAAAGAATTTTAAAACAATAAAAGTAGTTAAAAATAATTTTTAAATGGGCAGAGGACTTGAGGTATTTTTCCAAAGACATACAGATGGCAAACAGGCACATGAAGAGATGCTGAACAATAATCACCAGATAACCGCAAATCAAAGCCACAATGAGACGTCACCTCACAGCTGTGAGACGCTATCATCAGCAAGAGGAGGTAACAAGTGTTGGCAAGGATGTGGCAAAAGGGATCCCTTGTGCACTGTTGGTGGGAATGTGAATTGGCACAACTACTGTGGAAAAACAGTATGAAGGGTCCTCAAAAAGTTAAAAATAGAGCTACCATACAATCCAGCAATTTCACTTCTGGGTATTTATCCAAAGGAAATGAAAACATTAATTCAAAAAGCGATCAGATTTATGGCTGCCAGAGGCATGGGGTGGGAGAAGTGGGAACTGGATGAAGGTGGTCAAGTCAACCTTTTCAATCTTTTATCCTTAAACAGGAGATGGTGCTAGGAGTGTCTTTCTATAGAAGAAAACTTACCATATAAACTATTAGCCTTACCATTTTTACAATCAGAGAACTTCTCAGAATGAAAAGTGAAGATGAAAGAAAAATGAGACTCAGACCAGGCGATGAGGTTAAAAACAAAAGGCTCCGATCTAGGGAGGTAAACCTCCAAGCCATGGATGCCCCTGTGAAGGCTGGGAGTTCCAAAATAAAAGGTGGGACGTAGAAATAAAATACCTATTGGCAATATTTAAACCAGAAAGTATTAAAAGAAAATAGACCTGAAGTACTAAAATTCAAGAGTAAATAAGAAATCAATGAAAATAACGTATAGCTAAAATTCCTCACTGTGCTTCACAAACAAGTCTTTTAGATGAGAACATCATGGTAAGAGTTCATTTAACATTTTAAGGTTTCCTCAGTATTAGCGGAAGATTGCTGCAATGTGCGTGTGTGGATGGCCAGGCGCATGGATGGAAGACAAAAATCCGTATGAATTCAAAACATTTATTTACCATTCACTACTCTGCAAATACAATTCTCCCAATCGGTTGGGACAAAAGGTACTTTTGTTACAGTTCAAGTCAGGAACAAGGAAAGAGAAAAAATGTATTTGGAGCGAGAATGTTTTAATAACCCTATATTCATTCCAGAGAACAATAAATACAGAAATTATGAGCAGTATATGTAACAGTAATATTTTCCTTAGATACAGAAAGCACCTACTTTAAGACAAATTAATGGGAAATCAGCATTGGGAAAAGCTACACAACAGAAGAAAATGACACATAAAATGAGGAATGGTTTGAGCTTGACCGCAGTTACTGAGACTCACTCCAGGTCTTCTACCCCAGGTGAGGGAACGGCTGGAGATCCAAGGGAAGCCCTGAGCCCATTCAGCTCCGGGCAGCTGCAGTCTGCGGCTGTTCAGACTGGAGTTGTTTACCAAGATACTCCCTGAAACACAGGAAGGAAACAGCAAGGGAGGTTAGAACTGAATCAGTAAAGAGTCCTTTTCAAAACTGAAGCACAGTATACATTGTCGTCTCTACTCACTTTAACATCTAAAAACAGCCCCGGAAAACTGATCTTGCCTAAATTCAAAAGTACCAGTACTGCACGTATTTTAAACACTCCATCTACCATGTACAGACAAGGTGTGACCCACGTAAACGAGTAATTCTGCATCCGACCACAAGCAATGTCTGCCTTCCTGTCAAGTCTCACCTTCTGCTCTCTTTTGCAACCTAACAAGTTCAAAATCAACCTACGTACAAGTCCAAGTAGGACCGACACATGAGAAGACTCCTGACATTAGGAAATGCAAGTTGTCTATCCCTAGATAGGCACATGTGAAAACAGCCACTGGAAGTAACCTCCAGGATCCTACAGTTAATCAGAGCTGCTTGTTACTCAGTGCTCACTCCATCTGCACTGGTGGAGTTTGAAACCTTCGCTAAGATGGTACTGCTGAACCCACAGGACAATCACAAGAGCTGAAAAGTGATCTCGTTTTATAGAGGAAGCAAACTGTGGCTTAGATAGGAGGTCTCCAAATGTTCCAGGTGACGTTCTCTCCTTTAGAAAATCAACTGGACGAGCACCCAGTCAGTGTATGTGCTGTGCGAAGTTGCTCATTTGTATCTGACTCTGCAACCCCATGGACTGGAGCCCACCAGGCTCCTCTGTCCACGGGATTCTCCAGGCAAGAACACTGCAGTGGGTTGCCATGCCCTCCACCAGGGTATCTTCCCAATCCGTGGAGGGACTGAACCCGCATCTCTTACGTCTCCTGCACTAGCAGGC
The DNA here is from genome assembly GCA_917880005.1 of Nanger dama. NCBI lineage: Eukaryota > Metazoa > Chordata > Mammalia > Artiodactyla > Bovidae > Nanger > Nanger dama. Next base: position 6,858,691 of record CAKJTW010000075.1, read on the forward strand.
AAGTTCGTTACCACTAGCACCACCTTGGAAGCCCACAGTCTGCGCATACTCAGCTCTGAACTGCAGATGGGCACCACTGTGACTCCAGGACAGAAAACCTTTCCCTATCTTCTGACAAAGGACTTGCCTATTGTTTCTGAAGTAACCAATAAGGACAAGAAAAAGGTTTTTAAAAACATTTACAAGATTCCTCCTATAAAGAGGGAAAAATCTTGAGTTTTGGACTAGAGATCAGATTCATACTCCAGCTGATCACTTGATGGAGAGCGGGCTCTCGGTGTTCAAGGGAGGCTGGCTGAGGGATGGGTGTGAGGCGGCTCAGTGGGCACAGGGGTCAGCGTTTCCAGCCCTCAGCTGCCGCTCCACCTCCCTGGTCTTAGCATCTCCATTAAGCAGCTTTTGGGGACCCCAGGGTCCACAGGCCAAGGTGACCTGCCATCCTGCACAGGCACAGAACCCAGGGATGGGGTGAGTCTCGGCCCCTGCATTGTCCACCCTCTCCCATCACAGCCTCAGCCCAAAGCCATCCCTGCGTGAAGATGCCTGTGAAACAACACAGAACTGAGACAGGGAGAGTATGAGCTCCGGGAACTAGCACAAGTGAGGGGACAGCACTCCACAGGGCTCGGAGGAGGCTGTGGTTTAAACACACGAGCCTGACTGCACTTCCTGTAGCGTGACAATGGCTTATGGGTTTCTCTCTTTATCCCAGCAGGAAAGTTCTTAACATTGACTCATTCTAGGTTTCATCTGAAGCACATAATCTATTACTGTATTAATGAGAATAACCACCCTAACACAGACAATAGGGATCTTTTCTTCAACCAACAGCTAAGTTTTAATTTATGCAAAGGTCAAAAGAGAAGCTTACAAACTTTATTAGAAAATAAAAGAGTTTGTGGTCACAGTCAATGCCAGCGCCCTGGGGAAGATTCCAACCAGGGAGCACTTGTGGCTGCATAGGTCTGTGAGGTTTAGGTAGAAGAGGACTGGGGAGTACAATGCTTACTGCAGAATCCCCAGACCTCAGGTACACAGTCTGTCTTCCACACCCGCAGCATCCTTGTCTGCAGATTTAACCAGCAACAGCAGGAGAACACTCCTCCTAGACGATCCATGGACACGGAGGATCGTCTGTGAAGGGCCTCGAGTGCCCAGGGATTTGAAGCCACACTAGGTCCTCGAACAAACACCGTCCAGGACTGAATGGAGTAACAAGGGCCTATCCTACACATGGGGGACCCAGTCGACAGAGTTCTGGAGAAAAATCGCCTCCCTGGGCTCAGCCTGGAAAGCGTGGTGATCTGCTGTCCTGACACCCAGTGTGGTCAATTCTAACACTCCTGAGCATCACCCAAGCTACCTGCAAGTCCTGTGTGCCACCGGGCACACGGCAGCCCTGACACCAGGGGCCTGCGCCTGGGAACACAGAGAGGTTGCCCCACCCGCAGTCAGTTACAGGCCACCCCTGAGCACGGGTGTGCCAACATGTCCTCCTCTCTGCAGCACCTGGGAGCGGGTGTCTCATCTCCACCTACAAGAGGGGCAGGGAGCTGTGGCCACCTGCTCAGGGCAGAGCGGGCAGGTGAACTTCCAGGGCACAGGCCCGTTCCTCTCTCTACTGAGAGGCTGCCTGGTCTCCAATAAAAGAGGGTGCAGAGAGCAGACACTTTTCCGTCTTTACAGTAGATGATGACAATAATAACAACAACAATAATAATGAGTAAGTAAAAGTCGCTCAGTCATGTCCAACTCTTTGCAACTCCATGGACTAGACAGTCCCTGGAATTCTCCCAGCCAGAGTACAGGAGTGAGGGGTGGTGGTGGTTTAGTTGCTAAGTTGCGTCTGACTCTTGGACTCTTGCAACCCCACTGTCTTCCAGGCTCCTCTGTCCATGGGACTCGCTAGGAAAAAGTACTGGAGTGGGTTGCCATCTCGTTCTCCAGGGGATCTTCCTGACCCAAAGATCAAACCCAGGTCTCCTGCACTGCAGGCAGATTCTGTACCAACTGAGCTACGAGCGAGGGGATTTTCCCAAACGAGGGATTGAACCCAGGTCTATGAAGACCTACAAGACCTTTCAGAACTAACACCCAAAAAAGATGTCCTTTTCATTATAGGGGATTGGAATGCTAAAGTAGGAAGTCAAGAAACACCTAGAATAACAGGAAAATTTGGCCTTGGAATGAGGAATGAAGCAGGGCAAAGACTAATAGAGTTTTGCCAAGAAAATGCACTGGTCATAGCAAATACCCTCTTCTAACAACACAAGAGAAGACTCTACATGTGGACATCAACAGATGGTCAACACCAAAACCAGATTGATTATATTCTTTGCAGCCAAAGATGGAGAAGCTCTATACAGTCAACAAAAACAAGACCAGGAGCTGACGGTGGCTCAGATCATGAACTCCTTATTACCAAATTCAGACTTAAATTGAAGAAAGTAGGGAAAACAGCTAGACCATTCAGGTATGACCTAAATCAAATCCCTTATGATTACACAGTGGAAGTCAGAAATAGATTGAAGGGCCTAGATCTGATAGATCGAGTGCCTAAAGAACTATGGAATGAGGTTTGTGACACTGTACAGGAGACAGGGATCAAGACCATCCCCATGGAAAAGAAATGCAAAAAGCAAAATAGCTCTCTGGGGAGGCCTTACAAATAGCTGTGAAAAGAAGAGAAATGAAAGGCAAAGGAGAAAAGGAAAGATATAAGCATCTGAATGCAGAGTTCCAAAGAACAGCAAGAAGAGATAAGAAAGCCTTCTTCAGCGATCAATGCAAAGAAATAGAGGAAAACAACAGAACGAGAAAGACTAGAGATCTCTTCAAGAAAATCAGAGACACCAAGGGAACATTTCATGCAAAGATGGGCTTGATAAAGGACAGAAATGGTATAGACCTAAGAGAAGCAGAAGATATTAAAAAGAGGTGGCAAGAATACACGGAAGAACTGTACAAAAAGATCTTCACGACCCAGATAATCATGATGATGCGATCACTAATCTAGAGCCAGACATCTTGGAATGTGAAGTCAAGTGGGCCTTAGAAAGCATCACTACGAACAAAGATAGTGGAGGTGGTGGAATTCCAGTTGAGCTGTTTCAAATCCTGAAAGATGGTTCTGTGAAAGTGCTGCACTCAATATGCCAGCAAATTTGGAAAACTCAGCACTAGCCACAGGACTGGAAAAGGGCAGTTTTCATCCCAATTCCAAAGAAAGATAATACCAAAGAATGCTCAAACTACCGCACAATTGCACTCATCTCACATGCTAGTAAAGGAATGCTCAAAATTCTCCAAGCCAGGCTTCAGCAATACGTGAACCATGACTCCCTGATATTCAAGCTGGTTTTAGAAAAGGCAGAGGAACCAGAGATCAAATTGCCAACATCTGCTGGATCATGGAAAAAGCAAGAGAGTTCCAGAAAAATATCTATTTCTGCTTTATTCACTATGCCAAAGCCTTTGACTGTGTGGATCACGATCAACTGTGGAAAATTCTGAAAGAGATGGAAATATCAGACCACCTGACTTGCCTCTTGAGAAATCTGTATGCAGGTCAGGAAGCAACAGTTAGAACTGGACATGGAACAACAGACTGGTTCCAAATAGGAAAAGGAGTACGTCAAGGCTGCATATTGTCACCCTGCTTATTTAACTTATATGCAGAGTACATCATGAGAAACACTGGACTGGAATAAACACAAGCTGGAATCAAGATTGCTGGGAGAAATACCAATAACCTCAGATACGCAGATGACACCACCCTTATGGCAGAAAGTAAAGAGGAACTAAAAGCCTCTTGAGAAAGTGAAAGAGGAAAGCGAAAAAGTTGGCTTAACTCTCAACATTCAGAAAACGAAGATCATGGCATCCGGTCCCATCACTTCGTGGGAAATAGATGGGGAAACAGTGGAAACAGTGTCAGACTTTATTTGTTTGGGCTCCAAAATCACTGCAGATGGTGACTGCAGCCATGAAATTAAAAGACGCTTACTCCTTGGAAGAAAAGTTATTACCAACCTAGATAGCATATTCAAAAGCAGAGACATTACTTTGCTGACTAAAGTCCATCTAGTCAAGGCTACGGTTTTTCCTGTGGTCATGTATGGATGTGAGAGTTGGACTGTGAAGAAGGCTGAGCGCCAAAGAATTGATGCTTTTGAACTGTGGTGTTGGAGAAGACTCTTGAGAGTCCCTTAGACTGCAAGGAAATCCAACCAGTCCATTCTGAAGGAGATCAACCCTGGGATTTCTTTGGAAGGAATGACGCTAAAGCTGAAACTCCAGTACTTTGGCCACCTCATGAGAAGAGTTGACTCATTGGAAAAGACTCTGATGCTGGGAGGGATTGGGGGCAGGAGGAGAAGGGGACAACCGAGGATGAGATGGCTAGATGGCTTCACGGACTTGATGGACGTGAGTCTGAGTGAACGCCGGGAGTTGGTGATGGACAAGGAGGCCTGGCGTGTTGCGATTCATGGGGTCGCAGTCAGACATGACTGAGCGACTGAATTGAACTGAAGTGTCAGGCAAGAGGAAAAGTAACTACAGACTTCACTTCAGGGGATGAAAACACATCTCTAACAGGACTTCACAGAGCTACCTAGAGTTATCTAAGTACCTAGTCAGTCTCTCTACACATGAAGATTAATACACCAATTCAACTCACAGTTCACTCAAAGGGCATCTGATTTGTACCAGCAATCCACAGGAGTTGGACATTAAACCGTTAACTTCTACAGCCCAAAAGCAAAATTTGAGACGTGTAATACTTCCTTCTTTAATGTCATCCATAAGTTTGTAGGGAAACAAAATCTGCCAGCCCACAGAATGTCTCTTCAACATGAGGATTATTAGAAACAGTTCATGAAGTCTTTCTTTTCACCTGCCCCTTACCTGTCTACAGACCTCAGATGAAGTGCCTGGCCCAGAAGAGCACTATCCTGGGAGATCTACAAAGAGTACAGGCCAAGTGTGGGGAGGTGGATGGGGCCTGGAGAACACAGTCCTCTCTGTGTCCCACCATCCCAGCAAGTCCCCACAAACATCTGTTCTCCAAACGCCTGCTTGTCTGTCTCCGTGTGAACTGCCTCCTGCCTGCTGAAGTCCCCATGTCTACTCCCTTCTCTTCTTCTTCTCAGATGCCATGGAAGTCTCCTAGGACAGGGCCCTGTGAATATGTGAGTAAATCTGAGTTTCTCCTGTTAATCTGTCTCATGTCAAATTCTTAGACCAGCTAGAAGAACCTAGAAAGGCAGAGGGAAATTTTCTCCTTTTTCCAAAATCTTAACATCTCTTGAGATGTCAGCACTTCTGAAAACTGAAAAAATGGGGAGTATGAAGACATATTTCCCTTTAAAAAAAATCCAGGTAAGAAACTGCTCACCTAAGACATCATGTTGAATGCTGTGAGAGCGCTCATATGTGGTTAAGAAACACAGATTTCATTCTCTTGTCAGGGGTATAAAGATCTACATCTCAGCATCCATGATCCTAACAAACAGCTTCCCAGTTGCTGTGAGCACCCCTCGAGACAGCTGAAATCTGAAAGAGGGTCTGAGGGTCTGAGGGTGACGGCAGCCCCAGGGCACCGAGAAGACCTGGCCTGACTTACACTAACTCCAAAAACAACACAAGGCCTGCACTGTATTATGATTAAGGGCCAAACTCTCACTGTACTTACAGTTGTTTAAATATTCACACACTTTTATTCATTCTTTAAAACTGTAGTTGAAGACACTGACTATATAATTTTATTTATTTTTAATTGAAGGGTAACTGCTTTGCAGTATTGTATTGGTTTTCTGCCAAACATCAGCATGAATCAGCCATAGGTATACCTATGACTATATGATTTAAAAGCATGGTAACTTCAGCTATGTAATTTAGTGCCAGGGAAAAGAGTGAACTGTCTCCTGACAAACATATTAATCTGAGAAAACTATGGTCTCATTTATTTTCCTTTTTGCCTTGGCTTCCAAGAAGGTCAGTAGAAAATGTACTTTTACTATCATTTTTGAACTATTTTCTCTAGTCTTCATTTTGGTACGTACATTTTCATAACTAAAATGATAATGAACCTAGAATTCTCCATCCCACATCTTTCCATGAGTTTATCATAATAATGACTAAAACTACAACTGAGTCATAATTATATTTCCCTTAATCTTTACCAATTCTGTTTTGGAAAACAATTAGGTATAAATCGTAAAGGAAATATTCTTTTCTGACTATATAAAAACAATTCATTTTTTAAAATATAGACTTTATACCTGTTTCTAGTACAGACTTCTACTTAGTAAAGAGAAAAACTAAATTTCAAATATGTTATATATAGCTCTGTTTTTCCTTTCATGCAAATTCACTACAGTTTACTCAGCTGGAGTTATTCATCCAGCTTTTATGATGATTTTGAGTATTATACACAAAGCAAGTTATGTTTTATGAACCATGTAAAAAAGCAATAGTGCTCTCCCTCATCTGTATCTGACAGGAACACATTTAAACTGCAAACATAAGTAAGTGTGTGTGTGTGTGTGTGTGTGTGTGTGTCAGTCGCTCAGTCATGTCCAGCTCTTTGTGACTCCACGGACTGTAGCCCGCCAGGCTGCTCTGTCCATGGGATGTCCCAGGCAAGAATACTAGAGTGGGTTACCATTTCCTTCCCCCAGAGGATTTTTCCCAATCCAGGGATCAAACCTGGGTCTCCTGTACTGCAGGCAGATTCTCTACCATCTGAGCCACCAGGAAGCCCAGGGAAACTGTTTTCACAGTTTCCAGACTGGGAAAAGCTGCGACCAAGGTCACCTGTGCCATCTCCAACATCTGCCTCTTCCAGAGCCCAGCACTGCCTGCTGGATGTGCATCCTCATCTCTACTCTTCCAGTAACTTCCACAGAAGCTACAGTGGAGCCCGTTTTTCAGATAAGGAGCTGGAGTTCAGCACATTAAATGACATGTTGTAATGTGAGGCTGCTTAGAAGCATGTAGGGTATGTAAACCCAAGTCTGTCTGATTTAAACCTCAGAGTCTTCATCCCTAAATAGCACTGCTTCATGGAACATTATTTCAGCTCCTGGTGGCTGAAGACATGTTACTGTGTAGATATGAGAATAAACAGTTTAAGAACATCACAGCATGAGTCCTCAACCTATTTTCTCAAATATATTTTCATCACCATTAGCTATTTCATTTTCTAATAGCATTTAAATTCAAAGACTAAACAAATTAGCAGTATCCCTAAAGAGGTGATCCACAGAATTTAAAAAAAAATAGTGATTCTAAAAGTAGATTCTATTTACATGAATTCTGGTCCTAAGAAACAAAAAGATAAGTTTTAAAAGCAATTACAGTCTATTATGAAAGCAACTTGGGCAAAATTCACAATAACAAAGATATCTTTCCCACAGGAATTCAAGCAATCAAACCTTCACAAACTAGCTATAAAATCTAAATCTCATTAGCCAAATCCAGAGTTTCCTAAACTCCCACTTATGTTCAGAACAGTCCAGTCCCTCCGTGCCCATCACCTCTACCTTCTGTTATCCACAGAGCAGCAGTCTAGGCACTTCATCGCTTTTCTCACATCCAGTTATGATGTGCCATGCACCCGGGCCACTCAAAGCAGTAGGAATGGCAGCAAATGCCCCTTTTCCTTTTTCAGAGGAGTTTCAGGTTCACAAAAAATTGAGAGGAAGACACAGATTTCCCAGATATACCTAGTCCCCACACACATGGAGCCTCCCCCACCATGAACGCCCCACATCAGAGGGTATACTTGTTACCAAGCATGAACCGACACTGACACGTCTTAATCACCCAGAGTCTTAGCTCGCCTAGCTTACATCTCTACACCATCCAGAGGGAGCCCCCAGGTGTGCCAGGACTCTGAGTGGCTGTGTTAGCCTCGGCTCACGCTTGGTAACAAATGCTTGGACAGATGTATAATGACACGTGTCCATCATGATACTTTCACACAGTATTTTCAATGTCATAATATTCCTCTCTGCTCTGTCTGTTCATCCTCTCCTGCGTCTCACAACTGATCTTTTCACTGTCTCCACAGTTCTGCTTCTTCTAGATGCCGTACATTGGAATTATACAGTGTGTAGCTTTTTCAGATTGGCTTCTTTCAGGTGTTTAGCTGCTAAGTCATGTCCAACTCTTACAACCCCAGGGACTGTAGCCTGCCAGGCTCTCCTGTCCACGGGATTCTCCCACTCCAAGAATACTGGAGTGGGTTGCCATTTCTTTCTCCAGGGGATCTTCCCAACACAGTGATTGAACCTGGGTCTCCTGCATTGCAGGCGGACTCTTTACCACTGAGCCACCTGGGAAGCCCTCTTTCACTTAAATCACATGCCTTTAGAGTTTGTCAGTGCCTTTCCATGACTTGATAGCTCATTCCTTTTTAACACTCAATAACGCTCCACTGTCTGGACATATCACAGTCTGCTTATCCATTCACTCAAGGAAAGACATCTCGGTAGCTTCCAAAATGTCTGCTACAAACATCCATGTGCTGGGTTTTTGTGAGGATGTGAGTTTTCAAACCCTGTGGATTAATATCAAGGCATACAACTGCTGGATCACAGAATATGTAACAGTATGTTCAGTTTTGTAAGAAAATACCAACTGTCTTCCAAAGCAGCTGCACCATGTAGCATCTCCACCAGCAACACATGAGGATTCCTGCTGCTCCACACCCTCACCAGCATTTGGTGCTGTCACTGTTTCAGATTTCAGCCAATCTAATAGGTGTGTGGTGTTATTTAGCTTTTGTTTTAATCGGCATTCCCCTGATGACATTAGATGTGGGGCATCTTTTCTTAGTCTTACCATCAGTATATCTTCTTTGGTGAAAGAAAGAGAAAGTGAAGTTGCTCAGTCCTGCCCAGCTCTTTGCAACCCCATGGACAGTAGCCTGCACCAAGCTCCTCTGTCCACAGGATTTTCAAGGCAAGAGTACTGGAGTGGGTTGCCATTTCTTCTCCAGGGAATCTTCCCAACCCAGGGATCGAACCCAGGTCTCTCGCATTGTAGATAGACACTTTACCTTCTGAGCCACCAGTCTTTGGCTCATTTTGTACTCAAATTGTTTTCTTATTGTTGAGTTTCCGAGTTCTTTGCAGGGAATTCCCAGTGGTTCAGTGTCTAGGACTTTGCACTTTAACTGTCAGGGGCCCAAATTCAATCCCTGGTTGAGGAACTAAGATCCCACAAGTTGCATGGCATGTACAAACAAATAAAAAATAAAAGTTCTTTGTGTATTTCCGACAACAGTCCTTTATCAAATACACCTTTGCAAACATTTTCTCCCAGTCTGTGGTTTATTCTCTTGACACTGTCTTTCACAGAGAAGAACTTTTTAATTCAAATGAAATCCAACTTCTCAACTATTTCTTTCATGAATCAGGCCTTTGGTGGTGTATCTAAAAAGACATCACCATGTCCAAGGTCACCTGGATTGTCTACATTATCTTCTAGGAGTTTTTGTGTTCAGTCCATGATCCATTTTGAGTTAGCTTTTGTAAAGGTTGTAAGGTCTGTGTCCAGGTCCTTTTTTTTTTTTTTTTGGTCATGTGGATGTGCAGTTGTTCCCATGCAATCTGTTGAAAAGACTACTTTTATTTCACTGCATTATCTTCATCCTCTGGCAGAGATCAGCTGATTATATTTAAGGGGTCCTATTTCTGGGCTTTCTCCTCTGTTCCACTGATCTGTTTGTCTGCTCTTTCACCGATACCATACTACTTTATTACTGCAGTCTTATAGTAAGTCTTCAAGCCAAATTCTGCCTGTCCCTTGCTGGTACATAGGAAAGTGACTGACTTTTGAGTATTAACCTTATTTCTTGCAGCTTTGCTATAACTGCTTATTAGTACCAGGAAGACTCTTTTTTGTCAAGCCTCTAGGATTTTCTACACGGATGATCAAGTCATCTAGGAGCAGAGACTGTTTCATGTCTTCCTTTTCAATATGGATACCATTTATTTATTCTTGTCTTAATGCTTTGGCTAGAACTTCCAGTGCAAAGAAGTTGTGACAGGAGACCTCTATGTTTTGTACCTGATCTTTGTGGGAAAGATTACAGTTTTTCAGCAATAAGTATGATGTTAGCTCAAGAGTTTTTAAAAATAGATATTCTTTATCGTATTGAGAAAGAACTCTATTCTTACTTTGCTTAAAGTTTTTATCATGAACAGGTGTTTTATTTTGTCAGATGCTTTTTCTGCACCTATAGTTATAATTTAAAAGTTGGTGCAAACTCCAGGAGTTGGTGATGGACAGGGAAGCCTGGCATGCTGCAGTCCATGGGATTGCAAAGAGTCGGACACAACTGAGCGACTGAACTGAACTGATGGTTAAAATGATGTGATTTTTCTTCTTCTTTTTATTGATGTGATGGATTATATTAACTGATTCTCAAATGCCTAACCAGCCTTGCATATCTGGAATAAATTTCACTTGGTTTTGGTGTATGATTCTTTTTCTATGTTGTTGGATTTCATGTGTTAATATTTCGTTGAGGATTTTTGTATCTATGTTCACAAAAGATTCTGGTCTATGGTTTTCTCATAATGTCTTTGTCTGGTTTTGGTATTAGGCGATGCTGGCCTCACAAAATGAGTTAGGAAGTATTCCCTCTGCTTCTAACCTCTTAAAAGATTGCGAAGAATTGATCTAACATTTCTTCCTTAAATGTTTGGTAGAATTCAATGGTGAACCCAAGTAGACCTGGTGTTTTCTGTAGACAGCTGTGTCCAGTCTACTAATAAGTCTATCAAAGGCATTCTTCACTTCTGCTACAGGATTTTTGACCTCTAACATTTCTTTTTGGTCCTTTCTTAGGATTTCTATCTCTCTGTTTAACTTGTTCATCTGTTCTTGCATGCTGTCTACTTCATCCATTAAGGTCCTAAGTATGTTAATCATGGTTGTTTAAAGTTTACAGCCTGACCTCCCAACATTCTCGCCATGGCTTGTTCTGATGCTTCAGTTCAGTTCAGTTCAGTCCAGTCGCTCAGTCGTGTCTCTTTGCAACCCCATGAATCACAGCATGCCAGGCCTCTCTGTCCAATACCAACTCCCAGAGTTCACTCAGACTCATGTCCATCGAGTCAGTGATGCCATCCAGCCATCTCATCCTCTGTTGTCCCCTTCTCCTCCTGCCCCCAACCCCTCCCAGCATCAGAGTCTTTTCCAATGAGTCAACTCTTCTCATGAGGTGGCCAAAGTACTGGAGTTTCAGCTTCAGCGTCATTCCTTCCAAAGAAATCCCAGGGCTGATCTTCATAATGGACTAGTTGGATCTCCTTGCAGTCCAAGGGACTCTCAAGAGTCTTCTCCAACACCACAGTTCAAAAGCATCAAATTTTTGGCGTTCAGCTTTCTTCACAGTCCAACTCTCTGGAAAAACCATAGCCTTGACTAGACGAACATTTGTTGGCAAAGTAATGTCTCTGCTTTTCAATATGCTATCTAGGTTGGTCGTAACTTTCCTTCCTCTCCCAATGTTCTCGCCATGGCTTGTTCTGATGCTTACTTTGTCTTTTTTTTTTCTTTTGGTATGCTTTGCAGTATTTTCTTAATAGTTGGATTTGGTGTGCTGGGTAAAAGAAACTGTTATAAATAACATGGTGGTGAGGCAGGGTGAAAGGAAGCTTTCTGGAGTCCTATGATCTGGCCTCAATCTTCACTGAACCTGGACCCTGAGACTGTGACCTTCACAAGTGTCCCTTGGGGTTTTTTTTACCCTTCTGGGTAGGAAAGGATGGTCAGAGTCTGTTGGAACTGGTCATTTCTCTTCCCCAGGTCAGTCAGACTCTGATGACACCCTGGCAGGCTGGGTTAATGAATCTCCACTGAGTACATGCCTGGTTAAGAACAAGAGCTCTGGGGTGTTTCAGAATGGTTCCTCTCCTCTTTCTGACAAAAGGCTGTGGGAGTTTTTCTTAAATATTTACTGTGGGACACTGGTCTGGCTTCTGGAGAGAATTCTCACTGTATTGGCTCACTCCCTAACTCCCCGTCTAGATCCCCTAGACCTGTGCATACTGCACCTCCTGCGATTCACCAGCCATAGTCCAATCTCCTCCACGTTCTGGTCCCTCACTGTCCCCTGGTCTGAGTCCTGCTCCTCTGAGCAGCGACTCTGCACTTACGTGCCTCTTCAGTCTCGGCTGCAAAGTGTATCCTGTTCTCTCCTGTGTGTTCAACAAGGTTGCTTGATTTTTCAGTCTGTTCAGCTGTTTACTTGTTCAGATGGAATGGAGACTTCCAAGCTCCATACCTATAGAACCAGAACTAGAATTCCCTCCTTTTCACTTTAAATGCTGGTTTCCGATCAAGTAGTTATAACCAAAAGCAATCAGTACAATGCAGAACACACCTGAAATGACCACAGCACATATGACATGCAACATGTCATATGCCGTTAAAAGCACTCTTAAGGAGACAGAATGGGAGCAAAGTCCATATTCAGGGCTTATTGTAGACTCCTTTTACTTGAATTATATCTAGAATGTAATAAATAGTCTTACCTGAGAATTCCTCCACTAAAAATGTCATAAGAATAATGTGGAAAATTCCAGGAAGCCCAAGACAGACCACAATTTTCTAAATAAAATTTGGAAAATGTTAAATTCGGAAATGTCATATGTTATGGGGAACACATGTACACCAGTGGCTGATTCATGTCAGTGTATGGTGAAACCACTACAATATTGTAATTAGCCTCCAATTAAAATAAATACATTTATTTTTAAAAAATAAAATAAAATCACATGGAATGTTATAGTAACATGATTATTAAGGCTAAAAATTAAAACTTACTAAGGGTTTTTCCCTTCAATTCTGTTCATAAGTAACTCTTTTAATCACTGCATTTATGGCTATATACTTACAGAATAACTAAAATACCCCAGTCAGATGTAAAGATTGAAGAATAAAAGCAGCATCACCCACACCCTTGGCTTTGTGAGGTCTATTATTTACCTACACATATAAGAACTAGAGAGTCTAACACTCTTATTATTCTGCTTGAAAATAGGTTGAAAAAGAATCTAGAAACAAAGAGAAAGTTCTACACAAGATCCTCTACCTACAAAATTCAGTGTTTCTTTCCTGAAGTCCTGAGCTGTCCATATGCACATATGGCTGCTTTTGAATTAGAGGCTGATTACATTTAAAATCATTCTGTAGGAGAGAAACGATGACATTGTACGATGTTAGATTATAACGCAGAAGCTGAGGGTCTATACAAAAGTTCTCTAGAGTAAGTTGTCATCGTTTATATCTACTTTGCCAAATTCGTGAATATAAAAATCCAGTCTTGTTCAAAAGAACGAGGGATATACCAGGAAATGCATGTGGGGATGGGAAGGCCAGAGCCTGCACATCCACTCAGCAGGGCCATGGCTGGGACCGGCCCATTCAAGGCTCCCTGAACTACAGGGACCCCAGTGTGTGCCTACTGCCCCCTCCCTCCATTCTGCCCCCGACACCCCACCCACATCAGCTGGGGCTACATGTAACCCATTATTCCATACACACAAGTGTCACTGGAAGGGAAAATGCTGGCTACTCTATGTCCTGCAAGTCACAGAAATAATCCAGAAATCAATCAGTCATAAACTCCTGACAAAGAAGTGAGCAATATTTTCCCATGATACTGTAAAACTCTACACTCCATTTTCCATAAACCTGGGGTAAATCCATCTTTGCATCAACAAGAAAAGTGAACTGGATGCCTCAGAGCAGAATCCGAATTGAGAACCAGAGACAATCCAGGTCCATGATTTCCTAAGTTTCTAGTTTATACTCAAAATGTAATTTTAGACTTAAAACCAAAAACCATTCTCCACAGTAAAAATGAAATGCTAACTTTACTAAATCCACAATTATGATTTCGTCTAATCAACAGAAATATTGGGAATAATGAAACACCAAAAACCTAAAAGTGATTTATGGTACAAAAGTCAAACAGTAAACCAGGAGAGTGCTGGAAATCTGGAAACCAGGCCTCAGAGCAAAGCAGTAATAGAGAAAACATGCTCGATCCTGTCAGGAAACGCTGCTGCTGCTGCCATTCAGACAGACTCGTATTTTACCCGTAGCTGTATTTTAATTAGTTTCAATACTTCTGTTATTGTGTCGTACTAAAATACACCACTTCTAAAAATTTGTTTTAATTAAACCAAGACAAACTAAATGCTCAGAGGAAACCAAATCAATTATGTTTTCAGGTTTTATTTGGTGTGAAACATCTTCTAAACACCAGTACCATGGTTTAGTTAAAAAGCCTCTATTTTAGGAAAGTAGAGCAGTAGGCTTTACCAGCTTGGTTACCTGCATAAAAATACTGATTCAAAATCCTTTTACATTTGGAAATTATGCTGCCGAAGGTTTTCCTTCCAAATGACATTCTATTTGGTCTCACACCAATTTGATATTGAATAACTTGCTATTACTGGAGCAGTTTACATCCTCTGGCACAGAGTGCCATAGAAATGTGTCTGTCACAACAAACACTATAGTCTAATCAACTATGGATTCTAATCCACAGTTAAATTCTTTCTAACTGGATTCTAATCTTCATATGAAAACTCTTTTAATAAAGAAAGTACAGGAAATACTGAGGCTAAGCGTCTCCACTAAAGAGGATTTATCATAATTAAAACACTAAAGCTAAAATATTTTAGCACGTAACTAGAGAAAAGGGAGAGAAAGGATGGATATTCTCTAATTGGCTAGTCAATAATAAAGAGCAAATAAACCAACCAGTCATTGGCCATAAAAAAAATTTACTTTTCCTTTTGTAATCCTACATCAAAAAGTTTACTGTGAAACTAAGTCAAATTCCTAAATTCAAGGCAAAGTTTTCAAATTTTAAATGTTTCATCTTTAATGCATGATCATTTGAACAATAAAAATCTCGACCAAAAAATTTTCTCCACTGCCAAAGGGAACACTCTAGTTATTCTATGCCATACTCAGCTTTTTTTCACATCATAAATGCACATTTAAAAAATGAAAACACTGAACAATAAACTTTTCAAGAGAAATAACTATTCAAATGAAATTTTTATTAACAAGATTATACTTCAGCAACCCCAGTGAACCTGACAGAGGACGGGACGGTTGGATGCCATCACCAACTCAACAGACATCGACTGAACAACAAAGTACTTTGCATATGCATTTTTGAGAACATTAATGCAGTTGTTTTCTAAACTATCACATCACTGCTCTGAATGGCTAAAATCTACTTCTAGGTATTAATCTAAATCACTGCTTCTAAAAACCAGCACTCATGAAAGCGTTTCCATAAGAACACGTGGACGGGGACGAGGGGGCCAGGGGGCACCTACCAGTTGTGCACCATGAGCTTCTGTACAGCCAGGAGGGCATTGTAGCGCACCTGCTGGTCCTCGTGGTGCATGTGGTTCATCACCAGCTGCTTCCCACCCAGCTGTTCGATGACCCTGAAGGACAGAAGCCACGCAGTGAACATGCGGCAATTGACTTTCCAATGCCTGCTGTTAGTCACAGAGAGCCCCAGCCCCCAGCTGCCCAGGAGTTTCACAAAGAGAAGTTACCGTACTGGTAAGTTAACAACACACATCTTTTTTAAATATCATATCTCCCAAATCACAGATTTGAAGCATTCATATATTTTCTCTTGAACTCCTAATGATAAATCCAATTGTTATCCTCATTTCCTAGTCTGGGCAAATATGATCAATCTGGACTGCTAGGGTAATCTACATTATAGTGTTACAGGCAGCTGAATATTAAGTTCTTTATTACCAGCATTTGTGGCTTGCTTAAAAATTAGTGTACTGCATACCACCTAACAGCTGAAGTAATATCAGATTAATAATAAGCCCAGTGGCTGCCATTCTGGGAGCCAGATACAGGCTCAGAAGCAGGCGGCAGTGAACACGAGGATAAAAAAACACCTCATAGGAGACATGTTAATTTCCTGAGAAAGACTCGGTTTGTTAAGATATCTGCCCTTTCCTGCAATGATGGAGTATGCCATTATGACCTGCTGGGCAGTAAAAGAGATGAGAGATTCCTCTTGACAAAAGCACCAAGAGGACTGACAATCACACTGCTGTTGCTGCCCCCTGCAACACCCTGAAAAATCCAGTTACTACAGACACAAAAGCAAAGTGTAAACAGTCATCGCATCACAAATGGAAGAAGGGTCCCTGTTTGTCTGCCAGGGCAGGGCCCTGCAAAGAGCCAGTGGGTGTCTAAAGTCCAGGCAAGCAGTGTGGGTGCCTGGTGGCCAACACCACCACACAGTCGGTGGCTGGGACGCCTCAGTGCAGCGAGGCTGCGGTGGTGCAGGACAGCCTAGAGGGCAGCACACAGGTTGGGGTGACAGAGAGGCTTCACCCGGAGACCTTCTTGCACGTTAGTTTTAGAACACCTTTTTTTAATGTACTGTATTGAGAAAAAGAAACGTGTAGTATAATTATATCCAGTTTTTATGAGTGCTTGTCCCATGCCAGGTACTATGGATTAGAACACCACCTTACCTAACACATCAGCTCAGTCCTTTATCAGCTACGTTACAGTAGCTCAGTCGTTGAATCTAGCAAATTCTTTCCTGCCACTGAGGACAAGGAACTCCCATTTGTGGTGCTGATGTGGGGACGGAGGAAGGAAGCTGATGTGATTATTTTCCCCAAAAAGAACTTCTTCCATTACATTCATTCATCCTACTCAGTCCAATAACAATTCAATATCATAACAAATAACAGTGATAATAAAAAAATCACCAGTACTCATGAAATGGCTTTTAAATTACATCATACAAACCAAAGAAAATCCTGAACGTGAATTTTCTAGAGAGATCTCTACTGGCTAAGGCACAGTTGTGTTCCACACATGTGGTTCTATTCTTATACCACCCATTTTTAATTGGCTTATCACTTACCATGATTCCCAGCATTATGGTCACCTTGATTCCACTTGCTCCATCAGCTCCCAGCTGAATGACTCTACTCTACAGAGCTGTGTGAGTTAGGACCCTAGCTGACCATCCCTGAGGTAACCAGGTTCCTCCCTTACCGCTTGCCTCGTGGGTAATGGCGCACATACTCCCCAACGTCATGGGCGGCAACAGCTAAGACTTGGGGATCATCAGACACCTCCAGAAGTTTGGTCAAAATTCTGAAATAAATTTAATTCAAAGAGAGACTGATTTCTAATTCTTTTCTAGAGCACAAGAGAACACAGGTATAAAACTGATACTTTCTCAAAAATGTGCATTTACAAATATAACTGTATTTTCTACAAGTTTCACTACTACACACAGTACACTGCACATCATTTATTGTATATAAGTTAGCAGCCTTCAGACCTTCTAAACACACATAACAGGTCACTTTCAGAGTCATAATGTCCACTGCCCACAAGTCCCACAATATCAGGGGCAGAGTGGGAGGGAAAGCTGCAGGTGGCACACGGGGAGATTTCAGGGCAGTGAAACACTTCCGTGTGACACAGAACATGTTTAGAATACTTACAGAATTCCTACAAAATGGGGAAACAAACGAACAACAACAACAATGAAACCTGAACAGGCATTTCTCCTGGGAAAAAGATAACCCAAATGCTAATAAGCACATGAAAAGGTATTCAACCACATTAGTAAGCAAGAAAATATATGTTAAAACCACAGGCTATCTAAAAACTTAAAGACAAAAATACGTCCATGAGTATGTGGAATGACAGAGTTTATTTAGCATGTAAACTGGAATTAACTGAATGTGAAACTTACTTCAAGAGCTCATAATTCTTTTCATTTAACCTTGCAGCATTCTCTCTCCAAAATTTCTCAGATTTGTGCACAGGACTCCACTCCAACCTTCCAGACTTAAGTTCTGAACTGTATTCATCAAATGAGCTATAAAAATTTTGAAAGAATTCAAAGTTTATAAGAATCTGAGAGATACTCCAAAATGTAAAAAACGTAGAACATCTTCACTAATGATTTAACTATAGAGACTGAGCATCCTCTATGTATTATCCCTAAACAAAGTTTAAACAGCCTAAATCATCTTCAGTAAGCCACAGGAAATTGATTCAGAGCACTGAGGTCCAACATTTCTGTCAAATTTGAATGCTCATCATGAGATGTTAAAAGGAGCACTTGTTTCCAAAATCCTTACTCTAATATACACATGAGTATATGTCACTGAAATATCTGATAATTTAGCATTGTTTCTACCACACCACTTAAAATACTGCATTTAACAGACCACTCAATATGGTAGGATACATTTATGTAAACAGTGTTATTACTTTAACATAAAATAAAGCAGTATATTCTATTATACTTTAAACGTCAAACTATGATATGGCACTACAAAAATAAAAACACATACCTCGAGACAGTATTTTTAACCGTGATTATCAACAATGTAGAGATAATTCACTAATTAAATTAGCCCACTATAGATTAATAATAGAAACAAAACCTCTGTACATGGAACACATTGAAATGCATTTCAATTCAGAAATTATTCACTATACCTATGTGCTAAGTTGCTCCAGTTGTGCCTGACTCTTGGAGACCCTATGGACTATAGCCCACCAGGCTCCTGTCTCCGGGACTGTTATTTTTGCTTTGGCTCTGTCTCTTCATTCTTTCTGGAGTTATTTCTCCACTGATCTCCAGTAGCATACTGGGCACCTATCGACCTGGGGAGTTCATCTTTCAGGGTCCTATCTTTTTGCCTTTTCATACTGTTCATGGGGTTCTCAAGACAAGAATACTGAAGTGGTCCATTCCCTTCTCCAGTGGACCACATTTTGTCAGAACTTTCCACCATGACCCATCTGTCTTGGGTAGCCCTAAAAGGCATGGCTCATAGTTTCCTTGAGTTAAACAAGGCTGTAAGGTCCATGTGATCAGATGGGTTAGTTTTCTGTGACCGCGGCTTTCAGTCAGAAGAATCAGTAAGTAGTAAAAATTGGCTAGCATGGATTAAATAATTTAGAAAGCTATCATTAATTTTATTTTTTTAAAGGATCTCAAATCATTATTACAGAAGAAGTAATGATAATTTTTAAAAATAAACATAATAAAATGGAATTTATATAAACTGCAAGCCCATGGCTGGCCTATTGTAATACAAAGAGAAAACTCATTTGGCTTTCTTTCATAAAACTCTGTATAAACCACTGATGCAGGTGACAGCTCCCACCTCGACCAAGGCATTTGGGCCTGGAGACTATGGGCTGCGCTCAGTTATTCGGTAAAAACATTTCCAGAGCACACATTACACTGAAGGCATGTGCTGGACACCTCATGGAAAATCCTACAAGATTAGAATGCTTATCACTATTTTACCAAAAGGAAAACTGAGACTTCAAAATGTCAAGAAACTTGTTCAATGCCACACGTGGACAAAGTAGCCTAATAATTCAAACCCCAAACCTCAACTCTTCTTAGTAAATAACTCTCTTTCCAGAATGTGTCAGTATTTGAAAAACAAAGAATGCATGGGTTAAGGGGGAAAACTGTCCAACTATTATTAAACAAAAAAGAACCAAGACCAGAAGAATATGTGGAACCCATTTGCATTTGTGTGCTGGGGGTGAGGGCTAGAAGGCGTTTAGAAATCAAAGTACGGGGGGGGAGGTGGGGGAGATGGGGAAGTGGCCTGGAGCCCCTTCTGGACTGTAACAAGGGAGGGATTTTTCTTTCTACTGCATGTACATCACTTGTATAACTTTTAAATATAAATAATAAAGCAACAGAAACTTTAAGAAAAGCATGAAAAAAAATACTCTTTCCCTATATGAGCAAACCTCCTCCATAAATGAAATGACTGCTGCTTAAAAAGGATTCTAAACCAGCAGATTCTCCGAGGGTGGCATCCACACCTGAGGGAGAACAGTGGCTGGGATTTCAGACAACAGAGACTGGTGGGTTCTCCCGCAAGAAGGGGAGAGAGCACACACAGCTCTGACCAACTGTCCCCACGGTGATGAGCCAGTGTTTCCATGTTCCTCAGTTTTCAACAGAAGACACCATGTTTTAACATAATCTTCTGAGTTAGCAGTTAGTAATGAATTGAGACTTCCTTAAAACAGGAGGCCAGGCAACGGCCCAGGATACCCAGCCCGTGAGAATCAAAGAGGACAGCACACCTGAGATCCTGGACACTCTCACCGAGTTTCTCCAAGAGGAACTTTATATCCTCACTGATGTCTTCGTCATCATACTTCTGCTGCTCCAAGTTCTCCAGCTGTTTCAGGACTTTGCACTGAATCATCGCCAGGGCATACTCTTGGCGAGTTTCTCGTTCAGTTGACTTCTCTAAGAAGTTCTGGGTTAGATGGAGACACGATGAGAAATGATGTAACCTGTGACGTGATGTTGTCTGCACCTGCCTTCCCACCCTCTCTCCTCCACCTGTTCTCAGGGTACCCATCACCTTAAGTAGATGCCTGCGTCACAAACTCTGACTTCTCGCCTGAGCACCTGTCCCACCTCAGGAGCATTATTCTGATTCCTTCTTTCTCTACTAGCTCACTAAACATTTTAAATTATTCCCCCAGACAAGCCTCAAAACCCTGCACACATTAACAACAGGGCCATCTTGATCTTTGGTCACAGCCCTGCTCCTGGGGGCACCACTATGAACACTCTGTTCACCAGCCAGACAAAGCCAGTAGGATGCTAAGAAAGACTGCTTTCTCAGTATCCCCTAGTTCTTAATTGGTGACCTTTTTCTCCCCCACATCAACGTATCAGTGCACACAGGACAGCAATAAAGAACTTTCTTGCTTCAACAATTATCAGAAGCAATTTTCTGTTTTTAGGAGTACTTATGAAAGCAGCAAAAGAATCTAAGTATTTCTAAAGATAAACTGTTCACTGAATTAACCAATGTTTCTAAGCAAGGATCATGCCCATGCTCAGGTCTGGAATAAGGAAAAACAAGCTCTCAAGAAAGCCACTTCAACAAAGTTGGCAAGGAAGGCCTGTCTAATCCCCTCCCCCATGCTCCCACACAAATCCTGCAATAACAATTCTAAATCAACTGTACTAAAATTTTAATCTTCTTTATTTCTGCAAGGATGTTACATTTCTAACAATTATGCTAAATAAATGCAGAGAGGCTTTGGCTTAACCTATGTCAGTAAGATCCATCCCTACCAGAACTCTAATGACGTTTTTCACAGAAACAGAAAAAGAATCCTGAAATCTGGTTGGAAACACAAAAGCCTCCAAATGTCCACAGCAATCCTGAGAAAGAAGAACAAAGCGGGAAAGGTCACACTTCCTGATTTCAAACTAAATTACAAGGCTATGGTGATCAAAACAGGATGGCGGCATAAAACAGATACACAAACCAATGAAACAGAATAGAGGGCCTCTCTGAAGGGGATAGACTGTGAACTATCTGTAGAGAATATGCAAGTCTGTGTCTGTCTGTGTCTGTGTGTGTGCATACGTATGTGTGGGGGCATACATATGTGGGTGTGAATTAAACATCATAGTTAACACAAGCTAATATAAACCCAAATTCAACTGGTTGGTGTTTCTTCCCAAGCCTTTCCAAGCTTTCATGCAGTCATAAAATATAATTTATCTTATTATCTGACATATTAGGTAGGGTCTGGACTAAGTAGAGCCAAAAGAGAAAGAAAATTCACAACAGATGAAGAACTCTAGACAGCAAATACAGCCCCGAGTGTCTTTCTCAGTCACAAGCCTCAGAATATTCTAATTTATTTTAGAAACAAAAGACTGACATATCAAGTTAACTGATGGAATAACATTTATGGAGACCTGGAGTTCAGCACCTGCTATGAATAAGTGAGACTGACATTTTCAAAAATAAAATTTCACCCAGCCAAATGAAAAAAAAAAAAAACAACAACAGCTGCTATATTTCTTCAGCTCACAGCAGCTCAGCAAGCTTCCTAAAGTCTTCAGCATAAAAATTTTCTTCCTCAGGATGTGTGGAGAAATGTATAATTAGATGATCCTCAAACAACCTCATCAGTGAAATCTTTATTAAAGGTTATAGGAATTTGAGAATGATAAAAAAAGGAACATCTCATTGTCATTTTTTCACCTATTTGATGGTCTAAATCAAATGGCTTTACTATGTCCTCATTAATGGCTCAATCTTAACTCAGTTATGTACATCAAAGTTTTGGATGTCTAAGGATGTTTTTCTGATATTCAGTCTAACCATACAATGACAATACTGTCCCAGTTTAGTAAGGAGAGTCTAAAAAATTAATATACCTGTCAATAGATTGGGTCTATTTTAAATACTCTGAAATTCAAATTGGACAACAGAAGCCCAGAAATTAACGTAATTTCCATGCATTTTGTGTGAGTAAAAAAATTGAATCTGCAAATAAAATTTAAATAAGATTGTTAAATCTTGCTAAATATTAGTAAAACATTCGTGCTGCCTCTTCTTAATCTAACAGAATAGCCCTTGACCTCTGCCTAGGTGCCACATTAACCTAGAATACAATTCATAGAGGTGGGGGTTAAAGAGGCAGATGGCTATTATTTTGTGCTTTTATGGACAGAAAGGGAGGAAGAGAATTATTTCCTATATATTTACTATTGCCAGGCCCTTTGTCTGTTACTTCATTGAATCCTTATCCAATGCTGAAATGAGTTAAGTTTTGCTGGGAGCCAGCGTGGGGGGAACCCCGCCCATGGTAAAGGTCATGAGGAAGGAGGCCTGATAATACACAAAGCTGGGATCAGGCCTCAGGGGTCCCCCTGGACATTCTCGAGCGAGCATCTACCCCCAAAACCAGAGTCTGCCTACCTTACTGCATTATGCTTTCACCTACACTTCTGACATTAACAGGGGGCTATCCCTGACCACCTTTCTTTGGAG
Source organism: Nanger dama (assembly GCA_917880005.1). Lineage (NCBI taxonomy): Eukaryota > Metazoa > Chordata > Mammalia > Artiodactyla > Bovidae > Nanger > Nanger dama. The sequence goes on from CAKJTW010000075.1 coordinate 6,881,607, forward strand.
AAAATCAACTTAGGGCTATAGCTAATAAGTCTCCTGGACATGAGAGGAATATTTCAAATCAAACTCCCTCTGTTAGCATTCTAGCTTGCTTGGCAGGTATATCCAGACTCTTGCAGCTACACATACGATTATTTACAGCCTCCCAACTGTGAGAGGCATGGGAAGCCTAAAACATTAGAGCCTTTTAAAGAGTTAAAAGTTATTAGAGTAGTGCTGATGTAGGATTTCATTATTGGGCCAATGCTTGTTGCTAAGTTCTCATATCCCTTATCCACTGTGCACCTGGGAATGCATTAGTTAACATAGTGAGAATGTAAGGAAAGCAAGTGTAGCCTTGAATTTAACCACATCAGATCTTTGAGCTAATTGGTTCTTTCATGTAACACACTGCACCTTTACTCTGTGAAAAATGTAACTCTGTTTGGCATTCTCTGAGGCTGACATAGATTAGAAATATAAAAAAAAAACACTTTGAGAGAAAATAAGTTTTCTGGTTGAGCAGCCTTTATCAAAAGAGGGTCATAAAATGTTCACAGGCCTCCAAAGCCAGAAGATAATGTACACAACATCATTTGTGGGAAAGGTATGCAGAAAAAATCCTGGTTTTGATAAGGGCAAAACTGCTGGAATGTTTGGGGCTGACTCTGTACAACCCACTCCAGTGTTCTTGCCTGAAGAATCCCGGGGATGGCGGAGCCTGGTGGGCTGCCATCTCTGGGGTTGCACAGGGTCGGACACGACTGAAACGACTTAGCAGCAGCAGCAGCTGTATGACCTTGCATCTTTCATTTCCCTCTGTGTGCAAAAAAAGTATATAAGTACCTTTTGAAAATAAAGTAATTAGGCCTCGCTCACTCAAACAGCTTGGTCACCCCGTGTCAATCATTTCTCTCTCTTACTTTCTTTTTCAGGCTGATCCCTTGGAGCATAGAGGCTCCCTGCATTCATTTATCTGCCCGGGTTTCTAAGGCCTGAACGGGAAGACATTCTGTGTCTTCACTCCCTCAGGAGACCGGGAGGGCACCTGCGGCCTCCGTGAACAAGGCAAACTTCTTGTCTCGGAGTTTTATTGGTTCTCTATGAAACCAAGGAATATCAGCCTCTTTCTCTCCTCTATTTTCTTATCTTCAACATTCTTTCCTTATCTCTCTCTAAATCAATTGCTGACTCTGTTTCTCCTTCGGGTTTCCCTGGATCCTGAAGGGGCTGGACCCCGGCAAAGTTTCACTCAACACTTTCTATAGTCGGAGGAATCAGCTCTGAGAACTCATACCACCCTCCCATCCAGCCATGCCGGGACTCACTCCAGGTCTGTTCACTCCAGAGCCAACACTCTTGCTAACACACCATGTCAAAAGGAAAACTAGGAAAGAGCTACATTATCCTACTTCTAAGATGTCCATAAAAGCTGATCAACAATCTGGAGCACTCCCAAACCAGGGCCAAAGAAAACAAAGAATCTCAGTCTGGCTGTACACTTTCTGTGACTTTTTGAATGTTGTGACTTCTACAGAGTCCAGCATTGCCCCCACACCCTCAACTTCCCAGTCTGTTTAAGCGAAGATGCTGACTGAGGTCATGGCCAAAATCCTAACATCCTAAGAGGACAACTTCACTGCTCAAAGTAACTATAGATCTCTAAAGCTGTCTTAGAAATGACTGCTGGTCAGCAGACCCAGGATCAGAAATACAACTCCATTCTAAAAGAAGGGACCAGGACAGAAAAAAGAACCTCAAACAGCCTTCTGGAAAACAAGGCCACCTGAATATAGCACTGTCACACTCCCAACAAGCATCTGCAATCCTGACATATCATCCATATAGACAGCTTCCTCCCTCTTCCCCTCTCCCGCCATAAATACAACCTATGATATTTCAGTCTAAGCTCACCAAGAATCTACAGCTCCATGACCACTGGGAGAACAAGCAACATTTGCACCTGCTGAAAGGCCTCAGGGTGCACAAAAATGCCTCCACACACACACACACACACACACATCACACAACCCCTCACAGAACACACCACACACACACACCACAGAACACCACTGAATACACCACATGCACACCACACACATCACACTCTACAGAACACCATACACATCCCACACACACACATACCATAGAAAACACACACCCCCAATGAACACACCACACACACACCACACACACATCATACACTACAGAACACCACACATACCCCCCACAGAACACACCCCACATACACACACCTCACAGAACACACACACACCAGAACACCACATACACACAATCCCTCAGAACACACACACACCCCACAGGACACACCCCCCACAGGACATACTCCCCACAAAACGCTTACGCGGAACGCTGCGAGGATGATCCTCGTCACCTTCTCTTTGACCGACTCCTGCAGGATGTCGGACAGGACAGGGATGATGTTGTAGCGCCTCAGGTGTTCACACATCTGCGGGCTGAAAGCCAGGAGCCACACGGAAAAGATCATCTGATACTGGAGCTGAAAGCCACACTTGTTACTCAGAACACCCATGATGCTGAAAGGAACACAGGTGGAGACGACGTTAGTAATAGAAGTGCAACCGGAAGCAGAAATAACTGACAGCTCTTTCTGCCCCACTGCGCCAGTCTCTCAGAATCATGTCCTCTCCTTTCTGCCTGCAGGAAGGAGCAAGCCAGACCCCTGCTCTCAGAGGGCCAGTCCACACTGCCAGAGTCTCTGGACGCTGCCCCCTTGCTCCAGGATGCGCAGTCACACAGTGAACAGCAGGAGGGCCTGACTCACATTCAGGACGTGACCCTTGCACCTCAGCACACAATTTCCTTTTGAATCTTACCTTTCACTTATATGCTACTTTATGTTACTATATACTTTAACATTTGAAGTATGTCAGAGTACAAATGTTCACAAAGGGCAGCTGAATGGGGCGTGGGGGTGGCAGGAAGCAATTACTTCAGCAGAAGCCCGCCCGCTTTAGCTCCAGCAGTTAAAAAGTCAGCGCTGACCTCCAGACTTTCCAGTAATGTAAGAGTGTATTCTTGGTCTTATACAGGCACATAAACTTTCAAAAATAGTGTGTGCCATGCATGTAACTGAAAAGGAAACTACACAGAAAAAACAGGCCCTGGACTCTTAAACCACAGTCCCCTTCCACTCTCCTCAAGCAGGCTATGCTCACAATTTTTCTCTTCCCAGGATCCCTGCTTGTGATTTGAGGAGCACTAAAAAGGAAAAAAGAAAACCTTCAATCCTAAACAAAAGAAATGGCAGAGTAGGAAGTACATGTTTTCTTTCGTTAAAAAATGAAAAATTCAATGATTTTTCTAAACTGTCCCACTCTCAGCAAGTTAACATATTCTACCTTTATTAATGCCTGTTCTCAACTTAAAAATCTCTGTATTGATTACAACTAACCTTGTTGGTGGGTATTACCATATCAAAGAGTATAGGTTGGACATGACATATTCTAGATTCTATTTATGCCCTTTCTTGTTGCTAAACTGAATAGCTAACACTGGTTCACTTCATTCAGTCGCTCAGTCATGTCTGACTCTGAGACTCCAAGGACTGCAGCATGCCAGGCTTCCCTGTCCATCACCAACTCCTGGAGTTTACTCAAACTCATGTCCATCAAGTCGGTGATGCCATCCAACCATCTCATCTTCTGTCATCCCCTTCTCCTCCCACCATCAATCCTTCCCAGCATCAGAGTGTTTTCAAATGAGTCAGTTTTTCACATCAGGTGGCCAAAGTATTGGTATTTTGAGCTTCAACATCAGTCCTTCCAATGAATATTCAGGACTGATCTCCTTTAGGATGGACTGGTTGGATCTCCTTGCAGTCCAAGGGACTCTCAAGAGTCTTCTCCAACACCACAGTTCGAAAGCATCAATTCTTCGGTGCTCAGCTTTCTTCACAGTCCAACTCTCATATCCATATATGACTACTGGAAAAACCATAGCCTTGACTAGATGGACCTTTGCTGGCAAAATAATGTCTCCACTTTTTAATATGCTGTCTAGGTTGGTAATAGTTTTTCTTCCAAGGAGCAAGCATCTTTTAATTTCATGGCTGCAATCACCATCTGCAGTGATTTTGGAGCCCAAGAAAATTAAGTCTGTCACTGTTTCCACTATTTCCCCATCTATTTACCATGAAGGGATGGGACCAGATGCCATGATCTCAGTTTTCTGACTGTTGAGTTTTAAGCCAACTTTTTTCACTCTCCTCTTTCACGTTCATCAAGAGGTTCTTTAGTTCTTCTTTGCTTTCTGCCATAAGGGTGGTGTTATCTGCATATCTGAGGTTATTGATATTTTTCCTGGCAATCTTGATTCCAGCTTGTGCTTCATCCAGCCCAGGTTTCTCATGATGTACTCTGCATATAAGTTAAATAAGTAGGGTGACAATATACAGCCTTGACGTACTCCTTTCCCGATTTGGGACCAGTCTGCTATTCCATGTCCAGTTCTAACTGTTGCTCCTTAACCTCCAAACAGATTTCTCCAGGAGGCAGGTAAGGTGGTCTGGTAGTCCCATCTCTTGAAGAATTTTCCACAGTTTGTCATGATCCACACAGTCAAAGGCTTTGACATTACCATCCTCCAAAATACTAGTACCAATAACTAGAAAAGCAGCATCTGATTAGCCTCTCTGTATGCCGTTAGGGTCCACTAGACGAAACTTTAGGTGTTTGAGTTTATCTTTTGAGCAATTGTAACTATTTTTAGAAACAGCTGTTTCATGACTTTTATTCTTTCTTACAGGTCTTTCAAAGAACAAAAGAAAATGCACTTTTTGTTTAATAGGATAAAATTCAATATATCTTGGGCTTCCCTGGTGGCTCAGAGGGTAAAGCGTCTGCCTGCAATGCAGGAGACCTGGGTTTGATCCCTGGGTCAGGAAGATCCCCTGAAGAAGGAAACGGCAACCCACTCCAGTACTCTTGCCTGGAAAATCTCATAGACAGAGAAGCCTGGCAGACTACAGTCCATGGGATCGCAGAGTCGGACATGACTGAGCGACTTCACTTTCTTTCTTTCTTTCAATACATCTTACAGTTGCAATAAGGTCTATTGGACCCATTTATAAACCTAAGATATACTGGGAGGGACTGGGGGCAGGAGGAAAAGGGGATGACAGAAGATGAGATGGCTGGATGGCATCACCGACTTGATAGAGATGGACATGAGTTTGAGTGAACTGTGGGAGTTCGTGATGGACATGGAAGCCTGGCGTGCTGCAATTCATGGGGTTGCAAAGAGTCAGACATGACTGAGTGACTGAACTGAACTGAACTGATACTGTGAGTTTAACTATAATTTGAAGAATCACACTATTTCATCATCCTAGATCTTATTTTATCATTATTCACTCATTATTCTCAAGTATGATAAAATAAATAGTAAAGACAAACATTATCTTTTAAAAATGGACGATGAAATCACCTAGAAGATGATATAATAGTAAAATGAATAATTATCCTTTATTACTGCATTGCCCCAAATATCACATCACTTTAAAGAAGATAAATAGACCAGAAACACCGCGTGCGTAGTCACCTTCAGGTTTCTGTGTGGAGGAGAGTGAACACGTGAGACAGCTGTCCTAAGAAGTGGGTTGCCTGCACACCAGGCCCCTGGCTGGCCTCTGGGAACATGACTGGTGATCAGCCCCCTACACAGAAATAGAACTTTGCCTAGAAGATGTTGTTGTTGTTGTTTAGTTGCTAACTTGTGTCTCTTTTGTGACCCCATGGATTGTAGTCTGCTAGGCTCCTCTGTCTGTCGGACTTCCCAGGCAAGAAGACTGGAGTGGGTTGTCATTTCCTCCTGCAGGGGATCTTCCTGACCCCGAGATTGAGCCTGTGTCTCCTTCATTGGCAGGAGGACTGTTTACTGCTCAGCCACCAGGGACTAAACTGTGTACACAAACAAGATGCTATGTCTATGCTGAAGGCCTGCTTTCCTCTGGAGTCTGGAATGTTGCTTTGGGCAAGGTGGCGAGCACCAACCTGACACACTATCAATGAAAACCGGGGCCCTGAGTCTCCAGCATGTTTCCTGGGGAAAAACATCACATAAGACATTTGAAAAAAAATTTTTTTTAAACACCTTCATTTCAGTGATTCAACATATTAAATTCTTTGACAATGTCAAGGAGAGATGCTCTTAAATGTTACCCCACATGACAAGTGAGGGCTCACCAGTTCACCCCATCTGCCTCTACCCAGGCGAAGCGGTACTCATTGACTCGGAGCATCAGCTGCAGACATCCGGCCACGCACTGCACATACTGGGAACTCTGCATGGGAGAAAGCACCTCAGGTCACCAGGTTGCACAGATGCCAGAGTCTGGAGTTTGTTTACTAGGGTTTCTGATGGTAATATCAGAACATCCAAAAGTCTCTTATTTTTTCAAAAGTCTCTTATTTTTTCAAAAGTCAATTCTCCTTTTCACTTTCCTCTCTGACTCTTAGAAATGAAGCTGACTTCTTTTGTGAAATTAAGCCTACATGGTTCAAGCCTACATCTAATCAGGGAAATCAAGGAACACAGTAATTATGTCTTTGATATGGTTTGATAAACAGCTTATTATCCTGCAGTATTTCACTTACCCCTGAAGAGAGGCATGATACAGACAATACTGCTCTTCATAATTATATAAATATCAAAGATCAACAATAAAATGAAAAAGAAGTGTAGTCTCTGAGATGGGCCCATATCTGAATGATATGAAGCTGGTTGCTGAACCATCCTTAGTAAAGATGACACCGCTAAGCACTCTGGAAGGGTACTCTTAGGATTAAGTAAAGTAGTCCATACAGCACAGAGTTAAGACATTTCATAGGAACTCAATAAAAAATAACTTTAAAAACCTATACAGCCTATACGAACCTAATTAAACACGTGAAAAAGATTACGACTTTTTAAAACTATCAGTTCAGCAGCAGTTTCTTAGAGAAACTGAGGTTAAATCTGAAGCTTGAAATAAATATGAGTAAATAATCCCCAAGAAGTTGCATGCACCTCCATCTTAGAAAAGCTGGTGTGACACCTGGCCTCGGCTTCTCCCTAAATATTTACCATGAGCCTTACATCTGTAAGAAATGAAGGAACAAGGGGATATTTCAGACTCTGGCCTTAAAGAGCACGCTGACAAAAAGAAAAAAGAAAGGAGAGGACAGTGGATGTCATATAAATACACGAAACCTAACACACTATTAGAGCTATTGAGGCTCTATGTTTCAATTTAAACTAAGCTTGTTAAAAATTAACACTTCAAAGAAATCCCAGGCACTCAAACACAGAAACACAATGATATAAGTATATTTGGTAGAATAATCAAAAGTCATCAGGAAAAGGTTATCTTAGGTTTTTACCTAGAAAGTAGTGAACATAGTTACTCAAAGCACAATATATCCAATAGTGCTAACATAATTTGCCTAAAAACTCAAAATGTTAGCAAATGATCTAAAAAAAAGGTGAATTTTCAGTTCTAAAACAATCTTCCATAATGGGAGAAAATATGTATTTTTCCAATAAGGTCAGCAGGTAAGTAGCCCTTCATGAAAGCAGAATTCCATCTTTTTGTTTAGAGAAAAGAGTCTGGGCAAGCTTTCTCCAATAATGAACAAAAAGGCAGCCTAGGGCACAATCTCCTCTTCCACTTATCATCAATCTCAACACAAAAATTTCTTGGTTCGCTGTCTTTTCCGTATCCATTTACCATTCTATACTGCAATACACGACACATTTTTAAAATGGCTTCTCCGTTGCTAGTTACAGCTTCAGCATTCACATATAAACGAGTAGATAAAAGATGTTGCTTCTAAAACCGCACTCTCTCCTGTGATGTACCGCGAGGCAGTCTAATACCAGCACAGAAATTATTTTCAGTGAAGGCAATGCTGACAGACAACTGAATGACCGCCTTCAGTTAAACAAAGGAAACTATATCACTTCCTTAGCTTTCTCTCACATCATCCTATTAGTGTCGTGTATAAAATTATTCAATGACTTATTTCTAAAGAGAGTAATCAGCCTTCCATCAATGCAGTGGGTCATTGCCTCTGCTCCTACACAGACACAATCCAGGCCCTGATGGAGACTTACGTGCACTACCACATGGCGCTCAGGCAGTTCTGCCCGAGCTCTCAGCCCTCCCCAGAGCCACGCCCATGCTCTCACCTCTACCATCACCCCCCGCCCTCCTGCCCTGCCTTCCTCCCTCATTTCAGCAGCCAGAGAGCCTCTCAGCTGCCAGCACCACACCCCACATGGCACTATACCAATGGCCATTCCCACCTGCCTCTCGTCCAGCAGAGGCGGGCAGTGCTTGCTGTCCAGGCCCTGCAGCCCCACAAGGCCTGCAGCCCACTCCTCCCCTCACAGCGCAACATAGAACTCCAGTGTCTGCTGGTTTCCTTTACTCACCACCTAAATATACTCTTTCTCATCTTCACGTTATCCCTAAATGCGGTACCAACCTCTGCATCTCTCTTCCTCTTAATACATGACAGTTTCTTGAAAGATCCATTACCAGGTTGTTACCTCTCTTCCATCTTACCACCCCCCACTAACATGGCAACTGCTAGGGTCAGCAGTGACCTTCAAGTGCCAGGTCCAACAGTTACTTTCCCCATTGAGGACCAGACCTCCATCTCCAGTTACCTCCCAGAACTCCGGCCTCTCCTCTCTCCAGATGAACTGACCCACGGGCTCAAACATCTACTCCTCCACCAGGAAAGAAAGGCAGTAACAGAGTATCACAGTTAAGAACAAAGGCTCTGGGACCAGCCTGCCATACTTGGCCACCTCCAAGTCTCGGGTCCCTGAGTGAGCTTCCCGCCAATAAAGCAGGGGAATAACAGGGAACATCCCGTAGGGTGTGGGATAATCTCATTAGCTAACATGTGACAGGCTAGGCGAAGATACAGCTACAATGTGCACAAGCCTCCCTGGTAGAGAAAAAGCAACTTGACTTCTCAACACATTTAAGAGAAGATCATCAAATACACTCTCCAACATGGCTGACAATGGAATTCTCCTACATTATGGTGGATTAGGCACCTAAGGAAAACAGCAACTGGCAGAATTCAAGAGGGGCCCCCAGATCCATATTCTGGAGAATTAAAAATAATTCAAGGAGCGAGGAATGATAAAGCAGGAAGGCAGCAAAAGATACACGTAAGAACTGCAGAGACATTGCGCCAAAGTTACACTAGAGCTGCAATAGTGTTTACAGACCACTTTTCAACACCCATCTCCATAACGCAGAGATTTAAGTACAAACTAAAAGATAATATTCCTCTAAATTTTGCAATCGTTGGCACTTGAAAGAAAAAGTCTGCAGTGCAGAGAAGAAAAGCTGTCTAGAGATATTGGAAACACACGTGTGTCTGATGGCATCAATGAAGCACAGAGCTGAACCCATCAACCATACAACCAACCAAAATAAACCCCAGAAGCCAGCTGTAAATGAAATCCTCCAGGACTGGTGATTAATCCACCCTCAAAGCACTCAATGTTTCATGACTAGGAAACAAATCTTTTCTCATAGAGCTAAAAAGTCAGTGTGGACACCTCACACACATACAAGTGTGCACGTGTAGTTTTGCTTCTATCACAACATTCACTTTAGAGAGTAATGCAGGACAACGTTAGTGTCAGGAGGAAAGTGGAACTGTCTCCCTTTGCTGACGGATGTGCAAACTGGTTTAGAAAAGTGACTGGACTGCTGGATCTAAATTCACATGTCCCCTGTGCCCTGGCAACTCCGTGCTAGAAATCAAGTGCTCCAGGCATGAGTGGTTACATCTACCAAAAGCCATGTACAATGGCGAAACCCCGTATATATGTAATTAAATTTGATTTTCTCCTGTTCCTCTGTCTCACATCAATTTAATTCTTTGACCAGCCAGAATAACCCAGAAAAGGAAAGGGTCATTTTTTCCCTCCCCCAAAAAGTTATGACATGAAAAAAAGTGACCAAAGAAAGGAAAGGAGGCAAAGAGGGAGAGAGGCTTTAGCAATCAGAAGTTTTGCTAAATTATCTCTGGCATATCACTGAAACCCTTCAAAATTGTTGTCTCATCAATACAAGAAAGCAATATCAGCTCACCAAATTAAAAACAACAAACCTCTGCTACTCAAATCTAAACTGACATCAGTTTCCATTAAACACAAAACATTACAATGTACATCATCGTTATTATTACCTCATATTCAGAAACTAAAACACAGGCAATGAAAGAATTCTCTTAAAGTTGGCTTATTAAGAGAGACTCTCCAGTCAACATTCATAAAACACCTATATTAAATTAATACCTAAATTAAAATAATTTCATCTTAGATTTAAGTCTTACCAAAAAAGTAATTTCACTATTAATTTACAAATTTATAAATCTCCTTCAAGTACTGCTTTCAATCTAATTTGCTCAGTCATGTAATTTAATTACATGACTACTGGGATCCTTTATTGTAGGGAAAAATTATTGTGGACTTCAGAAAATATGATTTACTTTATAAATGACAGCTTTGTATGCAATTCCAAGAACGTATTTGAAATACAATATTAGGTTACCTTATTATGATAATATATAGCCATGGTAACAAATGTTATGTAAAGGAAAGTCTGGTACTGAAATACTTTACCATTTAATTTTCTTTTGCATTGATAGAATGTACACAATCCTTCCAAACATCTGATCAGAACAGCAAAACTGATAGCTTCTTATCTGTTCTCCTTTTTATAACATTCGTTCTTTGCATATACTTTAATGATCCTCGATGTTTAAAACATACTAATGTTATGACAAGAAAATAAAAGGCAATTGAACAATGAAAATGATCCAGGAAGTGCTTTTGGTAAATAGCAATGCTCTGGAAACCTGCACAGAGACACATAATTGGTCGTGAACTTCCTGAGGTCCTCACAGACTTGACAAGTCACCAGCAAGAGGGGACTGGAGTTAATAACAAGCCTGCCCTATCCAGGTGTCTGACGCAGCTCATTCACATGTGCTACTGGGCAGCACTTCTGATAAACGCATCGACAGACATTAAAGAAGCAAATCATTAAAGTTCTCCACCTCCTCTGAAGACTGAAAAGTCTTAAAGTAAAAACACAGCTGGGCTTCCTTGGCGACCCAATGGTTAAGAATCCGCCTGCCAATGCAGGGACGGGGGTTCGATCCCTGGTCTGGGAAGATCCCACATCCTGTGCAGCCACTAAACCTGTACCCCACAACTACTGAAGCCTGTACCCTAGGGCCCGTGCTCTGCAACAAGAGGCACCGCAACGAGGAGCCTGGACACACAGCAAGAGAGAGCCCTTGCACAGCAGCGAAGACCCAGCACAGCCAAAAAGAAATAGATTTATAAAAAAGAAAAAACATAGCCTTAAATTTATAATCGAATCAAAGCTATAAAACTAACTTCAATCAGAGCAGAAAAAGAAATACAAGGAATCCAAATTGGAAAAGAAGAAGTAAAACTCTCACTGTTTGCAGATGACATGATCCTCTACATAGAAAATCCTAAAGACTCGACCAGAAAACTACTAGAGCTAATCAATGAATATAGTAAAGTTGCAGGATATAAAATCAACACTCAGAAATCCCTTGCATTCCTATACACTAACAATGAGAAAGTAGAAAAAGAAGTCAAGGAAACAATCCCATTCACCATTGCAACGAAAAGAATAAAATACTTAGGAATATTCCTACCTAAAGAAACTAAAGACCTATATATAAAAAACTATAAAACACTGATGAAAGAAATCAAAGAGGACACTAATAGATGGAGAAATATACCATGCTCATGGGTTGGAAGAGTCAATATAGTGAAAATGAGTATACTACCCAAAGCAATCTACAGATTCAATGCAATTCCCATCAAGCTACCAGCAGTATTTTTCACAGAACTAGATCAAATAATCTCAAGATTTGTATGGAAATACAAAAAACCTCGAATAGCCAAAGCAATCTTGAGAAAGAAGAATGGAACTGGAGGAATCAACTTGCCTGACTTCAGGCTCTACTACAAAGCCACAGTCATTAAGACAGTATGGTACTGGCACAAAGACAGAAATATAGATCAATGGAACAAAATAGAAAGCCCTGAGATTAACCCACACACCTATGGACACCTTATCTTCGACAAAGGAGGCAAGAATAATCAATGGAGTAAAGACAGTCTCTTAAACAGGTGGTGCTGGGAAAACTGGTCAACCACTTGTAAAAGAATGAAACTAGACCCCTTTCTAACACCATACACAAAAATAAACTCAAAATGGATCAAAGATCTAAATGTAAGACCAGAAACTATAAAACACCTAGAGGAGAACATAGGCAAAACACTCTCCGACATAAATCACAGCAGGATCCTCTATGATCCACCTCCCAGTATACTGGAAATAAAAGCAAAGATAAACAAATGGGATCTAATTAAAATTAAAAGCTTCTGCACAACAAAGGCAACTACAAGCAAGGTGAAAAGACAGCCTTCTGAATGGGAGAAAACAATAGCAAATGAAACAACTGACAAACAACTAATCTCAAAGATATATAAGCAACTTATGCAGCTCAACTCCAGAAAAATAAATGATCCAATAAAAAAATGGGCCAAAGAACTAAATAGACATTTCTCCAAAGAAGACATACGGATGGCTAACAAACACATGAAAAGATGTTCAACATCACTCATTATCAGAGAAATGCAAATCAAGACCACAATGAGGTACCATTTCACACCAGTCAGAATGGCTGCAATCCAAAAGTCTACAAGCAATAAACGCTGGAGAGGATGTGGAGAAAAGGGAACCCTCTTACACTGCTGGTGGGAATGCAAACTAGTACAGCCATTATGGAAAACAGTGTGGAGATTCCTTAAAAAATTGCAAATAGAACTGCCTTATGATCCAGCAATCCCACTGCTGGGCATACACACCGAAGAAACCAGAACTGAAAGAGACACAGGTACCCCAATGTTCATTGCAGCGCTGTTTATAATAGCCAGGACATGGAAGCAACCTAGATGTCCATCAGCAGATGAATGGGTAAGAAAGCTGTGGTACATATACTCTATGGAATACTACTCAGCCCTTAAAAAGAATAAATTTGACTCAGTTCTAATGAGATGGATGAAATTGGAACCGATTATACAGAGTGAAGTAAGCCAGAAAGAAAAACACCAATACAGTATACTGACACATATATATGGAATTTAGAAGACAGTAATGATGACCCTATATGTGAGACAACAAAGAGACACAGAGGTATAGAGTGGACTTTTGGACTCTGAGGGAGAGGGAAAGGGTGGGATGGTTTGGGAGAATGGCAATGAAACATGTATATTTTCCTGTAAGAAAAGAAGCGCCAGTCTATGTTCAATGTAGGATGCAGGATGCATGGGGCTGATGCACAGGATGATTCAAGTAGAGGATGTGGGGTGGGAGGTGGGAGGGGGCTTCGGCATTGGGAGATTGTGTTCACCTATGGCTGATTTGTGTCAATGTATGGCAAAACAAATACAGTATTGTAATTTAAAAAATTAATAAATAAATTAAAAAAAAAAACTAACTTCACGTTAACAAGAATGTCAGAACTGCCAAAAAATACAATTTAAGGAATTTAGCCAAAAGTTAAAAATGCTAAGGTTTCTTTTCCCCTTTCATTCTAAAATGCTGTTACTAAAAAATTACACTTTTAGGTGAGAGAAGCCTGTCACAGTTAACCATGTATCACATGACTCACTCACATGAAATGGCTGCAAGAGGCAAGTCCAGAGACAGAAAGCAGGTGAATGCTTGCCAGAGGCAGGCAGGGGGTTAGGATGGGGGTGATTGTTGATGAGTACACAGTTTCTTCCTGGGGTGTTGAAAATGCTACAAAACTAGATTGTGGCAATGGCTGTACAACCCTGTAAATATATGAAAATCTGCTGAATTGCAAGTGGAAGGACTATATAGTATGAGAAACATACTTTGATAAAGTTGCAAACAAAGCAACCAAAAAGCCTGCATAAAATGGAAAGCTGATTTGCTCACTCACACTTGCCACATTTCTGGGCTCAGGAGCCAAGTGTGCAAGGGGCTCCCAGAGCAGACAATGAGAATATGAAGAACAACACTTCCATCATCATGGCAGGTTCCACTGGACAGACCTGCTCCAGAATATTAAATGGCAAGACAGAATAAGTGACAAGAGAATCCGGCAACTTGACTGTGTTACTTATTGCCAATGAAACTACGTCCACCCAGCAATAACCAGGGGTGAGCTGGGTCTACAGCAGAGACGGCCAGAGAAAAGGACATAGCCAGACATGGGAGCAGGCAGTCCCCTTGCTCCCCTGCACACAGGTATGGAAGAAGCTGGACAAAGGGAAAAGGATGTCCAGACTCTTCTAACTCCTCCAAAGGCTGGGAGATATCACAGGGTTCCTCTTTCTGTCAGGGCATCAGCACAGCAATCAATGCCAAGGCTATATGATTTCCTCGGAAAAACCAAAAACTAATAATCCACATGCAGGAGTCAGCAAAGAGCTGCATGACAGTAGAAGATCAGTCAGCCTAAGTACGAGAAATCTGAAGTCATTCATGATCTTCACATTCAGGTAAAAACAACATAATGCATTTGAAGAAAAGTTCATCTATTGAACATAATTTAAATAAAAATGTCTACACGGGTCCACTCATAACTTGGGATGTCACTTCTGTGCCATTTCAGAAGCCAAGACTGCGGCATCATGCTTCTCATACTGCAGTGCAGAGCTGTGCCCTGCTTGTCTTACACTGACATCAAGTGGCAGCAGTAGGGAATGCAGTTTACCCAACCCTATTTGTACATTGCCTGAAACCCTAAACGGATTTTAACATGTAACATGGCTATTTTTAAGTCTGAGTAGGCGAGGGAACTTGGAGAATGTCTAAAGCTCCAAGTTTAGTCCACAGGTCTTAGAACCCCTCTTGGGAAGGACTCTGTCTCCATGGCGGTTTTGCAACCACGACCAGATGACCGTGGGCAGGTGGATGACCTTACGCGAGCCAGTGTGCCTTTTCAGCAGCCTCACTGCTCATCCCTGAAATGTGGCTTATGGTAAGACCCACATCAAAGACGAGCTGTGAATATTCAAGGAGATGTAAATGCCCGGTGACTGAAACATAAGCAGGCAAATAGTAGGAGCTCCATAAACACCAGTTACCAATTCCAATCCCCCTACTAAAATGAAACCGTCAAAGGAAGTCCTAACACCCCTCTCTCATCTGCTTTCCACGTAGAGAGCCTTCTGAAGAAGCAGGACCCTTTAGGAAGAGACAGGGAGTATGTTCAGGTGCGCAGGACACTAAAGAGAAGCGACTGGACATCAAAGGCCATCCTCTCTCCACCCAGAATCACCCTCAATGCTACTAACTCTGCTGGGATGTACGTGTCAGGTCCACCAGACAACCCACTTTGACCGACCACCACCAGGTCAACAGGATCATGTGTTCCACATGACGGACAGAAGAGAGCAAGAAAGGGATGTCATGTGCCCAGAGCTCGCTCACTGCGGAAGCCTAAATAACTTCCAGACCCTTTAACAACCACTTTAGTTTACAGACATGTGTGATTCAAAACACCTTTTAAAAATTTGACAAATAAATCTAACCAGTTAATTTTTCAAACAATTTTTCAAAATTTCAAACTGATAGGAAAAAAGTCATATAAGACAAAGATTCCCAACTTAAACATCTGCTTGTGGTTGAGGATGTAGACTTGGAGCCTACCTCTTCCTTCCCCACCCAGCCCCCAAACTGCTCACCTGGTTCTACACCTTGTTCTGATTCCACCTCAGAAGGCTTGTGCCGATTTCTGGCCTAACACACCCAAGTGTGTTAGGGTCAGAAGATCAAGTCCCTCCACCCACGCCAAGAGAAGCACCCCTCTTGGCTCTGAAATGGGTTCTGTTGCCCTCTCTAGTCTGTGAGCACACATATTGGGTGTTTGCTGCAGATTATGAACACGGATCCCATGTGGCTCCCCCTGAACTTGGCTGAAGTCTATCACAGGCAGGTGAGAATGTAAACACAACTCTTCTATATTTTTAACTCTTTCCCCACCTCTCTTGCAACTGGCACTAACTGTGCCAGCTCCTACTTGTCCACATTTATTGCCAATTCTTGAACTCTTCTGAATACAGTGAAATCAAACCATTCCCAATCAGGGGATATTATTCTAACCAGGAAAGGAATTTGGGGAGATATGATTAGTTTTAACATTTAACCTTTGGACTGTACAGAAATGTGGGGCATGTCTGGCCTGAAAAGGGTGGATTTGCCCCCACCATAAGGCCTCCAGAAAATCCTAAGCAACAAGGGCAAATAGTGGGTCTTCGGACCAGCAGGGAGCTGAACTGTCTCCAACTGCCTGGCACGGGGCTCGTGGATCTGTCGGACATTAGGGTTTGAAGACAGCAGCTCTGGTGAACTCAATCAAGTCACTCTCAGGCCTGAGATACAGCTGCCTGAAGGGAAACGCAACAGGAAGAGGGCATCCCACATCCAGAGACAGCAGAACGTGACCCCACAGCCTAGGAAGGCTCATGCACAGCATTCAGGACTCCACTAACCGAAGTGGAGGCAGCACCAAATCCACGGATTTACATCCAGGGGATGCTAACTGTCTATGGCTCAAAGTAACTTATGCTCGGGGGTGTGAGGAGGCCAGTGAATGAAGAGGGAGTGTACTTACATCGCTTGAAGAGACTGTTCCTGTTTCAGCAGCGACACCGCTACCACGCAGTTTCTATCACGAAATAAATAACTCATTACTTAGTTTTGTTTTTAATCTCATCCTACTTTATCAGCTTACTAATTTTATCATTATTTTCCTAGTCCTATTTAATGGACTATCATCAACTAATAAAAAGCATGAGGATACATGAAATATTCTAAACATCATTACATTCTTTCAGATATCTTAGTAGTTATCCCAAATTATCTTAAAATAATAAACTGCATACTAAGTTCCAGCTAACTTGTTTAAGTGAAGCTGGTGCAAAATTTCCAAGTCTCAGGATTTACTGCCTGAACTGTTTTTCCAATAAGACAACATCTTAAGCCCAACTATCTACACTGTGTTCTGCTTGAAGCTTTCAAAACGAGTATCTGATGATGGAAATACACTATGTGGGACTCAAAGATGAGGCTATCCACAGCAAGGCTAACACACTATAATGACAATCAGGACCTCACATGTGAAACAGGAATGGGCAAAGGAAATTTAAAGCAGAAAGCCAGAAGCTGAGTATGCAAGAGAAAATTGATCATGAATTTCTGCAAGGAAATTTTTCTTTTGTTTTAGTCAGCAACTATTATTGACTAAGTGCTAGGCATGAGCCACTATAAGACAAGTATAATTAATGCTCAAACTATCAGAAAAAAGGCTCCTAAATGTCACTGTGAAGTAGAAAAACCAAATATTCAAATTTGCACCTAATTCAGATTTTTAAAAGTTTATTTTTATTAGAATCATGAAAGTGTGGTCCTTTTTATGAGAGAGAAAATGCTTATGATACAGAAAAAGAGACCTTCAGAGACAGTGTTATCACATGGCATTTAAGCAAAAAGAAAAAAAATCCCGAACAAGTCAACACTTCATTCCTCAGACAAGAGGCCTGTAATTGACTCTTGACCAAAGGCTGGGGGAGGAGTGTCTGCCCACAGCAAGAGGCAGCAGCCAGGCCCAGCGGAAGCAGTGACCAGACTCAGAGCAACGGGGCCAGAAACTCTCCCTGGAGCACAATGTGCAAAGCACAGAAGCTAGATCTGAACAAGGCCAGAGACTTGGCAATTAAAGAGAGCCAGCACGCTGGAAAGACACAGAAAGGTCTCTAAGATCATTCACCTCAAACCAAGAAGCTCAGGTCCGATGAAAATTGTTCCAAACACTGAAATACCTGCTTCTACTAGGGACTAGAGATCAAATTGCTAACATCCACTGGATCATCAAAAAAGCAAGAGAGTTCAAGAAAAAACATCTATTTCTGCTTTATTGACTATACCAAAGCCTTTGACTGTGTGGATCACAACAAACTGGAAAATTCTGAAAGAGATGGGAATACCAGACCACCTGACCTGCCTCTTGAGAAACCTATATGCAGGTCAGGAAGCAACAGTTAGAACTGGACATGGAACAACAGACTGGTTCCAAATAGGAAAAGGAGTACATCAAGGCTGTATATTGTCACCCTGCTTATTTAACTTATATGCAGAGTACATCACGAGAAACTCTGGGCTGGAAGAAACACAAGCTGGAATCAAGATTGCCTGGAGAAATATCAATAACCTCAGATATGCAGATGACACCACCCTTATGACAGAAAGTGAAGAGGAACTAAAAAGCCTCTTCATGAAAGTGAAAGAGGAGAGTGAAAAAGTTGGCTTAACGCTCAACATTCAGAAAACGAAGATCATGGCACCTGGTCCCATCACTTCATGGGAAATAGATAGGGAAACAGTGGAAACAGTATCAGACTTTACTTTTTGGGGCTCCAAAATCACTGCAGATGGTGACTGCAGCCATATTAAAAGATGCTTGCTCCTTGGAAGAAAAGTTATGACCAACCTAGATAGCATATTCAAAAGCAGAGACATTACTTTGCCAACAAAGTTCCGTCTAGTCAAGGCTATGGTTTTTCCAGTGGTCATGTATGGATGTGAGAGTTGGACTGTGAAGAAGGCCGAGCGCCGAAGAATTGATGCTTTTGAACTGTGGTGTTGGAGAAGACTCTTGAGAGTCCTTTGGACTGCAAGGAGCTCCAACCAGTCAAGTCTAAAGGAGATCAGCCCTGGGTGTTCTTTGGAAGGAATGATGCTAAAGCTGAAACTACAGTACTTTGGCCACCTCATGTGAAGAGTTGACTCATTGGAAAAGACTCTGATGCTGGGAGGGATTGGGGGCAGGAGGGAAAGGGGACGATAGATGATGAGATGGCTGGATGGCATCACCGACTCGACTGACGTGAGTTTGAGTGAACTCTGGGAGTTGGTGATGGACAGGGAGGCCTGGCGTGCTGTGATTCATGGGGTCGCAAAGAGTTGGACACAACTGAGCAACTGAACTGAACTGAACTAGGGACTAGAGGAATATCCCCCCAACCACTGGCCATGGTTACAACCGCAGCTAATGGTGCTAACAGGGACAGATCACCTGTGAGGCACAACACAAATGTTACTCCCACGAGGAGAAGTCTAAGCTGAAACGACCAGCGTGCTGGAAGCATACAGCAGCATGCAGTCTCTGCTACCCACTCTGGTTTTAAGAGTCTGGCTACCACACAGCCTCACAGCTGACCCCAAAGCAAGATGATGTCTGCTCAAAGGGAGAACTAATCTCAAAATAGGGGGGTAAATGGGGATGATGGGTTACCTATGTAAGTAAACATTCTGATCCCAAATGGTACACACTCAAGAATTTTAAACCTTGTCTTCACATAGCTATTTTTCACTTTCTAAATATCTTCTTTTTAAAATCTCTCAACAATTCTATAAAATCTGCAAGCTTGTGGCTCATGTAAAAATACTTTTAAAAATTAAGCCCAAAACCTGTAAAAATGTATGCTGTTGACAGAGAAAATAACTGATTTTGTTCAAGACACTTCAGAATCTCCCTGTCCAAACAGAAAAGACTATGAGGCTCCACCACCCCCGACCCAAACGAAGGCAAGGGAGGATAAGATAAAAAATAAATCCAAGCAAAATGTCATGGTGTCTCTCTCATGCTTCAAATTAAACTCTATTAAGATCATAAGGCCACCTAAAGTCTAAATGACACCTTTCCAAAACTTTATTTCAAGTAGCCCTTTATTTGTGATCTAACACTGTCACCACACCTACCAGCAATGCTTCTCCTGGCCTCACCTTTGCTGTCACCCACCCCACCACACACCCCACCCCGTCTCCTACCTGTCCTTCCACGGATCTCCTCCCCACCCAGTTCGGCTCACTCCTCCCTTGACGCTACTCCCTCCATGCCCCCTACCACCTCACACTTGCTCACTGGACCTCCATAAGGAAAGAAACCCTCAGCTCAGCCCCTGGAAGTATCCAGTCACCTGTCCTGCTCCAGGGAACCAGGGAGACAAGGGAAAAGGGACAACTTGTCATCTGCCAGGTGTCACACCCGCGAGCTGTCTTCCTTCATGGAGCAGAGAGGTTCAAGAGGCTCCACAGCAGCGAGATAACCTGCAAGCAGGCCACCTGTTTCCCTGTGGCTGTAAACTCAATCCCAGGAGGACATGGTGGATCCAGAGAGGCAGCTGCTGCGTAAACAGCATCTCAAGCTAGAGACAGCGGCCCCAGGCCACCCAGAGTGTGTCTTTTGAAGCTGTATGAGTCCTTCTAATTCTCCAATCCATGTGACCTTGGCAGCTGCCTTCTGGGAACGCAATCCTCCCCACTCGCAGAAATGCAAGATGGGAAAATCCCGAGTGGCAGAAGAGACAGGAAGGTCTGAGTGGAAGCCAGTCAGAGACAGAAAAGGTGAAGCCCCTATCAGACCTGTGAGCAGCATGGCTGAGTCAAAGAGTTCAAGACGGCTCTAGTTTAACACAGAGTTTCTGCAACTTCACATAAATATCTTAAGTAGCTTTAGAGAACCAGATGCTATATTCTTTTAAGAATACTAAGAGGAGTGTCTCTTACCTGTGAACTCAGTTGAGTCTTTATCCAATTGAAATAGTAATTCAAGTCGCTGCCTTCCATCAGTTCTTTTCCCCAAGCTGCTAACTTGGCAATAATTCTTGCTGCCTGAAAAACAAGAACTGCATTTGAATATTATTCTAAAAATCACAACATCAACCCTAAAAAGCAGGACTTGTAACCATTTTGCAGCATGACTTCTTTTAGCTCTCAAATCGTCCCAACATAACAAATTATATTTCATTTTTAAAAATATTTTAATAAGGTCAAATGTAGTTTTAAATATTTCCATTAAAGTGAACCAAAATTGGTTGTATGTTAAGAATTTCAGGACATTCCCTACATTATTCTGACTTTCAAAAGTAAGACTGGGATTCATTACAAGACCAGCAAAGATCAAAAGAACACAAAAGTCCTTAGAGACTCTCACCAAACCACTTGCCAGAGTCCTGAGCCATCTCCACAACACATTGCCAGCACCACCTCACTCATTCAAGCCCCTGCAAGTCTCACATTTAAATATCTATATCTTGATACAAAATATATCCTGGAGTACGAAATAGTCATTTCTTGCAATTGAAACAAATACTCTTTTCTCCTCAATCAAAAACTTTTCAATTTTCTTCAAGCTATAAAATAAATCATTAATTTTTTATTAAATAGGCACTATATGTTTATCAAATCATCATGTATACTTTAAGTATCTTACAGTTTTGCCAGTTACACATCAATAAACCTGGAAATTGACAGATATAGACAGGGAGGAAAAGGCAGTATAAAACACTACTTCATTCTTTGAGTACTTTTTATAAGCAAGTCAGTGTTTCAAAATTCCAGGCTTTTATGTCAATAAACTCATGGAATGCTCTGCAAAATCTGAACTGTATCAGGACAATCCCGCCTCCTCTGCGCTCCCAGCCCCACTCCCATTCCCACCCCCACCCCCACCCGTAACCCCAACACCCCTGTCACTAACCACCAATAAGGAAATGGAGCTCTGAAAAATCAGCGTCAGAGTAGCCACTCCTCTGGCAACTGGGAGGTCACCTAATCATAACTGGTGTTCTTCCCGAAATCAGAAATGTGATCAATTCAAAACTCACCATATGAACAGTAAAGAGATCCTGGCGATTCAGCATTGGCAGGAAGTAGGACCAGGCGGTGTTCTTGCTACGTTTAGCATAGTCAAAGAAAATGCTAACACGCTGGTGATTTTCCTTAGAAAGAACAATCACTGATCAGAATGCATTTTGTTAAAGAACATGACAATTACGCACTGCTTCTCATCCTTTCGTTCTCCGTTCCCTCAATCAGTGTGTTTTTTTCCAGTCTATATGAGATCTGTCCCCTATTATTATTACAGTGGAGCAGGGGGTGGTGATGGGGGCAGCGGTAGATGTCTTTAAATAAAAATCACCTCTAATGTATTATGATTAATTTAAATGTAGTAAGCCATGCTAACAGATGCCTGCACTTCTCCTCAGCCTGCCCCACTCCTGACCTGCCCCTCCCACTGCTGTCCAGACACCTTCGCCCTCCATCCATACAAACAAAGTAGGGAGGAGGCAGAAAGATGCCAGTTTAGCTCTAGATGGAAAGATCCACAAGAAGCACCTCAAGCTACTTCCAGGCAGGCAGGAAACAGGGAATTAAAGAAATCTCAAATGTTCATGGTTACTCCTAGCATGTTGTGTTAGAAAAATCAGGGCAGATGTAGACAACAAAAACCAGCATATACCAGCAGACAGATCTGAGGAACAATTAATTCTTTGTTTCTCAGTTCAAATAATACAAGCTCTACCTCTCACAGAAATGTTCTCTGTGTATCAATGGCTGAAATCCACTACCTGATTCACTAAGTGAATACAGTGGTTAAGAAGCAGTATTTGGCAACGACGCAAATAAACACAGAAACAGTCATTCTAATTCTCAGATCAATATTTAAATCTTTTTAAATGCAATGGTTTTGAGACTTCCCTGGTGACTCAGTAGTTAAGATTCTGTGCTTCCAACGCAAGGTAGTCAGGTCAGAACATTTGTTGGAGAACTAGGAACCCACATGTTGCACAATAGGGCCAAAATAAATACATACAATGTGTTTTTTTAATATGTATTCACCTGGCCGCACTAGGTCTTAGTTGCAGCATTTGGGATTTTAGTTCCCTGACCCGGGATAGAATCCACGCCCCCTGCACTGGGAGACACTGGACCACCAGGGAAATTCCCAAGGATTTTCATTTTGGTTTATAATAGCAGTTATGTTTTTGAAGAGTAGAAAACTATCTCCTTCACTAGCACATCATTAGAGTCTAGAACTGAAATAGTCATGGTAATGCTTCATCAAAAACTGTAAGTTCAAGTAGGTCATCATTAACATTGACAGGCCATGGATTTTGTAGCCAGTTGGCCTGTTTCAAAAGGATTACTCTGGATGACAACATCTAAACCTAAATTATACTCGGGTGTAAAAATACAATACTGTGAATAAGGGAGTCCCTGGGTTGAGGGACAACAGAGCAATAAATAGAAACTGTAAGCCACTGGAAAGGTCCAAAATGATGAGCAAAATGTTCTCCAAACAGACGGTGCTTCTGAGGGCAAACACCTTGCCTACAGTCAGCACTGAGCTCCCAATACCCGGCACTGGTCCAGGACACAGGGATGCTGAAATCTGTAGAAAGACTGAAGGAGAAGGAGCCATGTAATCTGTGAGTACGCAGAGCATCCAGAAAGCCTGTGTGGGTACATCAAGCACTGCCATGTTCAGCACAGAACTCAGAGGAAATGGGGAAAAAGACACACCAGTCCCCCAACATCCTGAAAACCACAACAGCGGCCAGTGTGGGGACAGCCCCGTCTTCACCATGATAAGCAAATGACAACTCCCACGGTGAAGAAAAACACACCATCACACCGTGAAAGCGAAGAACAAGTGCTTAAGTGAAACCTTACAGAAATGCTCCTCCTCAGAAAACACAACAACCGAGGACCGAACATGTCTGCTGAGGAAGATACCCACCTGCAGCGTATCATCCACCAGGGTGAGTATGTACTGAACTGTCTGCTCTTTGGAAATATGAGTCATCAGATTTATAAATGTCTTAGCACACTAAAAAAAAAAAGGAAATGAACATTAATCACTGTTTTCAACTGCAGATACAATGCTCTAATGGAATCTCAGTAAAATATTATTCTCTTGCCTAAATGAGGATGCAATTATAGAAATGCATCCTTTCACACATATGTGACCAAGTACAGGAGGGCCATACTCACTCAGATTTTTTATAATTTGTAATCACGTTAAATGTTTACTATTTTAAAACAGATAGACCTAGCCATCATCAACACTTGATACCATAAAGAAGAAGTTACACAGACAATCTAATTTTAAATTTTTGTTTTGATGTTTCGGTTTTTTTGGTCTTTTGGGAAGGCTTATGCATTTAGGAGGAAGCAGAATACCAAAGCAGCAGAAGTACAGGAATTCAGTTCAGGTGCTGCAATCAGAAGTTTCCATCCTACAATTTAATAACTGAGTCACGATCGCTCTAGAATTCAACAAGACTGGCACTCATAACAAGCCTCCTCCCACACTTTCCAGGATTGTACATTTGGGCTAGCCTGTACACCAGATCCTTCAGCCCATCAGGGCCCCAATTCAGAAATTCTGATGGGTGGCAGAGTTAAATGTTGTTCTAGTGAGACTACAAAGTAGACAAAGAATTTTCTTAACAAAAAAATAATAATAATAAAGTTAAGCAACTTTGAAAATACTGTATACTTTGAAACAGTAATTTCCACGCCAGGAATCTACTCTATTTTGAAAAAAAAAAGTTTCAGAAAATGCTGGAAAGGATGGAGGAACATATACACACTCAGTATGATATTTTTTCCAAAATTAACAAAGAAAACTAGAAACCCCTCAAATGTCTTCCAATAAGAGAATTTTTAGTAAAACTATGACACCTGCTTAAGAGGGATGTCAAAGAATCACTGAGAAAATCTCTAGAATGTCTAACAACCCAGGGCAGGGCTCGTGGTCTGCTATCTGTACTGATCACCTGACTGCCTTCAGTCTGAAGCATCTCCTGCTTCTCCTCAGGACTTCTTTTCATCTCAAATCTTTGAATGAACTCGCAGTCTTCAGAAGAAATCATCTGCCCCCTAGAAAGAGAGAATGAAGTTTCTGTTCAGTAAGGACTGAAGGGTCCCTATGAGCTAGTGACACAGAATGCTTGCCTCTCTCCTCTCTCTGCGAGCGCTGACCCCAGGCCCAGCACCCACAGACCTGTCTCCAGAGTTTAGCTGCACCACCTCCTAGTCAGGGGCCTCCCAGGACCTGAGCTCACTGACCCGCAAGATGCGAACAAGAACCACATTGTCTTTAAGGGGCTGGACTGAAGATGAAATAATTCACATGAGGTGGTCAACACAGGGCTGGTCCCCCGAAACTCAATAAAATACCACCTCTGGGCACTAGCCAGGTCTCAGCCTGTCCCCACCCAAGCCAGCCTAACAGGTCAGCAGCTCTGGCCCCCTCTGTGACAGCCAGCCCAGTTAGGCAGTCCTGACAATTCTTCCTCCTGACCTCACTCTGCTCCCTACTTACCTGCCTCTCGAGAGGCTCAGTCCCACGGCCACAGCACAGCAGGCTTCTGGCTTCCAATCACAGCCTCCTCCATGCGCCTCGGGGGTGGCTCAGCCCCATGGCCACAGCCCAGCGGGCCTCCTGCTTCCAATTCCACCCTCCTCCATGCCCCTCCAACCCTACAGTTCTGTCAAGCGCACATCTGACTGCACATTCACTCCTTTCACTTGGTCAGACTATGAATTTAAAAGGCAGTTTTACCTAACACCTAGGCAGAGGCTTTTAACAAAAGTCCTTTTAAGTCAGTTGACAAATTAAAACCTTTATGAGGGGCTTCCCTGATGATCCAGTGGTAAGGAATCCACCTGCTAATGCAGGGGACACCAGTCGATCCCTGGCCCAGGAAGATCCCACGTGACGAGAGGCAGCTAAGTCCATGCACCACACCTTCTGAGCCCTCACACTCTGCAGCCCATGTTCCATAACAAGAGAAGCCACTGCAATGAGAAGCCCGTGCGCTGCAACTAGAGTAGCCCCTGCTGGACGCAAAAGGAGGAAGCCCAAGCAAAGCGATAAAGACCAAGCACAGCCAAAAATACTTATATTTTTAAAAAAAAATTTTTTAAGCATTGTGAGCAGCACAGTCTGCCCACTGGAGCCCCAAGCTGTTTCCATCACACTAAGCTGGGTGACAGCTAACAGTTCTCAGGAGGAAGTGTTTTCTTCCATATTTGTTAGGCTTTTTCCAGTGTTCCTCTCACAGAAGCATGACCATGAAGGCCGAAGCACAGGCACATGACAGCCCTGATTCACAGCAAACCAGCACTTACTGGAGGTAGGACTGCCAGTTCACTTTGTTCGCACGGACTTCCGCAGCCTTGGCGGCAATGATGTTGGTGGGAACAGCAGCATCCACAGCGCCCGGATATCCATCTTGGTCATCTAAACTTATGATCTTGACTGTTCTACCGACCTTCAATTTGCATGCAAGGCAAAACCAGAATACAAGGTGTGATTGTTTTTAACAACTGCTACTATTATCAACAGCATCATTATCATCATAATCTCTAGGAGCATTCATTCATCACAAACATTAAAAAGCCTAAACATTAACATCATTATAGTTCAAATCTTGTCCAGTTATACACTACTCCATAAAAGTGTTCTCTATAGGTTTTTACTTTTCCAGGAAATGTTTTCCATCTGTTGGCACTAATACTGCAGTAAGATATTAAAAGTAATCATAAGATATTGGGCTTTCTTTGTGGCTCAGATGGTAAAGAATCCGCCTGCAATACGCAAGACCTGGGTTTTATCCCTGGGTTGGGAAGATGCCCTGGAGAAGGGAAAGGCTACCCACCCTAGTATTCTAGCCTGGAGAATTCCATGGACTGTGTAGTCCATGGGGTCACAAAAAGTCAGATAGGACTGAGTGACTTTCACTTTCATAAGATATTGAATTCAGAAATCATACTAGAATAGGCATACAAGATAAAGTATTTTAAATCTATACAGTTGCTACTGCTGCTAAGTCACTTCAGTCGTGTCTGACTCAGTTAGACCCCATGGACTGCAGCCCACCAGGCTCCTCCATCCATGGGATTTTCCAGGCAAGAGTACTGGAGTGGGGTGCCATTGCTTTCTCCAATATACAGTTGAGATCAACTTAAAAATAAGAACTTGCATAATATAGATAGAACCAACTATTTTCTTTCCATTTACTAAGCACCATTTTAAAGTGACATATGAAAAACCTACATGTCTTTTTATAACGTTATTCAAATTAAGACATTCAAAGTGGGAATGTAAGATCTTAGAAGGCAGAGCTTTCTTTTTTCAATCAAAATTAATAGCAGTTTCAAAATCAATATTGAGATAATTTTTTGAAACAGATATTACATTTTAGGCTCAGTCAACAATGGGAGACTGATCTGATGATATGAATGCACAATAATGGGCTTTTAAGTAATTCTGACCCTAAACTTAAAAGCTTAAACCTGACTGTATCACGACACAAAATATAAGATCCGGTTTACAAAATAAAAGCTCACAGTTATGACCAAAAACAAGCTAAAACCACAACCCAAATTCTTCTCCAGGGTCCCAACAACCTTAAGTTAGTCTGGAAGGAATCTCTACATCTGAGGATTTGCTGTCTAAACAAACACAAGCACTGCGGACCGGCCGGGCCCAAGTATAAACAGGCTCCGCCCGGGCCAAACTGGGACCGCGGAAAGGTCCTCCCGCGGCGGGCGACGGTGCGTGCGGGCAGGCGGTCATCTAGGCCCCGGACAACCCGAACCCCGCTCCGGCCACAACCGCGGCCCCGACCCGGGGAAAGCGCCTCTCGCCCGCCCACGCTCTGTCCTGCCCTTCCCTGCGGGGGAGGCTCTGCGGTTCCGAAAACGCCGCTGAGGCCGGGAAGGAAAGACACCTAGGAACCCGGGGCTGGAGGAGGGCCGGGGGCGCCTGGGCAGAGGAAGCCAGCGTGTGGCAGGGACGCAGGGAAACCGCAGGCTCGCAGGACCGGGGCCGCAGCCGGAACGACCCGAGAGCAGCCTCACCCCGCGAACCGCGGGACCCCCGACGCACCCAAAGGAGGCAGGAGGACGCGACGGTTCGGGAGCCGAGTCGGGGGTCGTCCCCGTCCGGAGGCCTGGGCGGCGGCGGCGGCGGCGGCGACGGCGGCGGGGGCGGTCCCGCACGGAGGAGACGTTGAGGG
The DNA here is from genome assembly GCA_917880005.1 of Nanger dama. Classification (NCBI taxonomy): domain Eukaryota; kingdom Metazoa; phylum Chordata; class Mammalia; order Artiodactyla; family Bovidae; genus Nanger; species Nanger dama. The sequence continues at coordinate 6,909,597 of CAKJTW010000075.1, forward strand.
CGGCACAGGCTGGAGGAAGCCGCAGCTGCAGCGGCGGAATGACAGGAGCGCCGGTCACGTGAGCCGGGGCACGTGACCGCGCGGAAGGCGGAAGCCGGGAGGGCCCAAAACAGCTCGCGGAGCGCCCTTCTCCTACGAGACAGGCAGGGATTCTCCCCACCCCGACACCCGGCGCTCCCCGGGACAGGGCGAGGGGGGGCACCTGAGGCGGAGAACTGGGCCAAAGCTCATTAGTCATTTATCGAAACCATCATTCCGAAAATGTTAATTTAGAGCTTTGAAGTCGGTTAACTTTCACTTGGATTTGACAATTCAGTGAATCAGGCGTTCTTAAAACGAGTCTCAGTTATGAAGCATATGCTGAGACATAGATCCCAAATGTCAGATTTTTACTGTATTCTCAGAGTTGGGCAACCATCACTGCAGTCAGTGTTATAACATTCTCATCGCCCCAAAGAGAAACCTCTTACTCTTTAGCCATCATTCTCCATCTCTCCCCAAACCCTCTTGCCCTAGGCAGCCGCTCCTCTACTTTATGTATCTCAGGAGTGGCCAATTCTGGACATCTTAGGAGTGGCATTATACAACACGTGATCTTTTCTGATTGGCTTCTCTCACTTCATATATGTTCAGGGCTCATTCGTGGGTCAATACATATCAGTACTTCATTCCTTTTTACAGCTGAATAAATATTCCACTGTGTGGGTATACCTTTGTCTATCTTTCACTAGTTGATGGGGATGTGGGTTGATTTACAGTACTGGACACTTGCATGCAAGTGTTTGGTAAACATGTTTCACTTCTCTGGCTTCCGCGGATATCTCCAAGGGAACTGCTACATTGAATGATAACCTTGTTTTTCAAAGGGAAGATATCACTTTACCCCCAGCTGTGTGTGAGGATGCCAGTGCTTGACATCTTCACTAAAGCTTGTCTTGTAAGACCTCACGGCCTTTTCTCGGGAACCGTCGCCCCAAAGACCACAGTGACTCGGACTCGATGCAATCAGCAGGAGGATTTATTGGGGCCGGGAAGCCGGGGTTCAATCTTCTGTTTCCAGAAGTGAACCCCCAACACTCACCGAGGGGATTTTTATACAGAGAGATCAAAGACAACTGGGAATGAGATCAGAATGTAGGGAACAATGTGATAAGGGGGTCTGAGGATGAAGTGGAGACATTTGATTGATGGGGACGGTTTACAGATGATAGTAGAGACAGTTAATTGACCACCTGGCCCGGCGGTGCCTAGTACAGGGAAAGGCATTTTTGAGGAGAAGCCTGTTACACAGTGGAAACTAAGTCATTAGTTAAGAACAGATCAGTCAGGAGGCTCTGAGTCCTTGAGATAAGGGGGAAAGCTATCTTCTATGCAGCACATTCTGCCTTTCAGGTTTTAACTTTTAACCCAGAAGTTTCCAGTGTCCTTCTCAGAAAGCACTAAATGAAGTTACATTCTTACAGAAAGACGAATACAATGATTTATAACAAAGAGAAATTCTTTAACCCAAAGAGCCTTGTTTTTCTAACATCAAACTACTATATATTTTTAAAACCTAAAAATTCTAAAAGTTCTTCAGTCTTTGTCTGTCTTTTTGATTAAAGCCTACCTACTGGTATCTCCTTGGTGATTGTGACTTGGAAGTCCCCAGTGGCTAAAGATGCTGAGCATCTTTTCATATGCTTTTGGCCATTTGCATGTCTTCTTTTGAGAAACATCTGTTTACGTAATTCATCCATTTCTAGGTTTTTTTTTAAGAGCTCTTTATATATTCTGGATATAAGTCCCTTATTATGTACGTATGATTTGCATATTTTACCCTATTTTGTGGGTGTCTTTTCACTCTTTTGATGATGTCCTTTGAAAAACAAAAGGTTTTCATTTTGATGAAATCCAGTTTGCCTGTTTTTCTTTTGTCACTTGTGCTTTTTAGTATCATGTCTAAGGAGGCTTTGCCTCATCTGAGATCACAAATATTTTCTCCTAAGTTTTCTTTTAAACGTTTTATAGTCTTAACTCTTAAATTTGGGTCTATGATTCATTTCGAGTTAATTTTTAACATGATGTGTGGTCCAACTTATGTTAGTTTTATATATCCATTTTGGGGGCCTGGGACTATGTTATGAAAGGAAGTTTCTTCAGTTCATAGTCCCCAGCAAAGCATACCTAGGGTCCTTACTCTGTACTCCTCCAGACCCAGCAGAAGCTACGTGGGCCTTAGATACCTTTGACCAAGGATCAAACCCAGGTCCCCTGCAGTGGAAGCGCAGAAACTTAACCACTGGACCACCAGGAAAAGTCCAATAATCTGATATTTATAAAGCACTTTACAAAAAGGAAGTATGATGTAGATGCCAAGTTTTGACTTCATGGTTAGATGACTATCACATAAGGAAATTACTTCAATTAATTCTGTGCTGTGCTGTGCTTATTCACTCAGTCATGTCCAACTCTTTGTGACCCCATGGATAGTAGCCCGCTAGGTTCCTCTGTCCATGGGGATTCTCCAGAAAGAACACTGGAGTGGTTTTCCATGATCTCCTCCAGGGTATCTTCCCAACCTAGAGATCAAACCCAGGTCTCCTGCACTGCAGGTGGATTCTTTACCATCTGAGCCACCAGGGAAGTCCTCAATTAATTCTACATGACATAAATAAAAAGTAATAATCCTTGAAGTGAAGTGTGGTTATGAGTTTAGCAAGCATTTCCAGCCACAAAGCCGACTGCTACTAGAAGGACCCTGTAAGAGACTGAGATAAAGTGGCTCCTCTGCCTCTTGAGAGTATGGTCCAAATTTTTCACATATCACACACTACAAATGCAGAATATTACCACATGATCTATTTCCTTTATCACGATATACTAAGCAATATATCACTTGAATCATTTCTTTCAGTTTTGATTTAGCATTAAATTTGAATTAGAAGTACATTGCTACCTGTAGAGCTGAAGAGCCTGGAAGGCTACAGTCCATGGGGTCACAAAGAGTCTGACACAACTGAGCAATTTCACTTTCACTTCACTTGCAACCTGTAGAGGGCAGTCAGAACATACCTAGACTCAAAATCAGAGGCTCATCCTGGAATAGAGCCCACGGACTGTGGATAAACTGCTGACCCACAACACAGATAATCCTCTTGCTTCGACGGATGTGACTTTACAGGGAGGCCCCCAGCAGACTAAGCGATGGCCCAGCACCAGCCAAAGGAAGTGAAATAGAGTGGACCCTGGGCTGGTACTGTTAAAATCAAGCTACAGGATTTGATTGAGGCTTTATTGTAAAAAAAAAACATGCCCAAGCTTTCCCAAGACAACCAAGAGGGCCACCAGAAACATTTCTCCAGACCATCGAGACGGATACGATTTCTGCCTCTGCCGTGGGCTGAGGCATATAATGTGAATGTTCACCAAACCGTGGAAAATGAAGGATGTGCCACCTCCACGCACAATGTCAAGGTAAGACCATCTTCCCAGTCCGTGACTGTTCTTGGCAAGGAAAGGGTTTATCCAGAAAGAATACAAAACCATAAGCAAGCTTTAGTGTCAGTGCTCACTTTACCTTATTGATGATTTATCAAAAAGGCTTCCAAACTAAACCCAAGAAAAAAACAACTTTGATAACAACCTGATTCTTCCAGTTTTCTCCAGCCTAAACAGCTTCCCATTACAACAGCAAATGACTACATTTTGTTTGTTTGTTTCAGGAAGTAATGTCTTAAAAAGCAGAAAACCTAGCCATAGATTCCTATGGCTACTATCAATGCTTAGATATTCTGACATAAAAGTTATATCCCATATAGTAATGAAAAAATATGGGCTTCCCTTGTGGCTCAGTCAGTAAAGAATCCACCTGCAATGCAGGAGATATAAGATACCTGGGTTCAGTCCCTGGGTTGGGGAGATCCCCCAGAGAAAGAAACTTCAACCCACTCCAGTATTCTTGCCTGGAAAATCCCATCGACAGAGGAGCCTGGCAGGCTACAGTCCATGGGGTTGCAAGAGTTGGACACAACTGAGTGACTAAAACACCACCAATGAAAAAGTATAGATTGCTTGAGGGAAAAAAAAAATTGGTAAAACTAATACAGGCATGAAAGACCGTTTAGGAACTAAGGGTGTTTTTCCTAAAGTCATAGTTTCCTAGCTGAATTTCTTAAGCATGAATTTCTATCACTAGACAATGTGATTTCCCCGAAGAGTAACCATTTTCCTTCTCAGTGTTGTGTGTATTTTTGCAGAAAGTACAGTTTAAGTCTGTCAATCCTCTTAACTATTAATAGAAGCACCTCTTAAAAGGCTATTTGGTATGGAGGGGGATGGACATGTGTTAATGCCTGTGACAAATAATGATCAGAGCTCAGAAGTAAATGCTGATAAATTCTACAACCGCAGACCTGTCCAGATTGTGCAGCACTAGAAACTGTGCCTGTGCCTTGGCTCATATCCTCATAATAATCACATATTTGCAGATTCTGATTATCTAGATCTGCCCTTTCCCCATAGTTTTTGTTTTATCTTTTGACTGCACCATACAGCATATGGGATCTAAGTTCCCAGATCAGGAATGGAACCCAGGCCCCCACATTGGTAGCATGGAGATTTAACCATTGGACAACCAAGGAAGTTCCTCCCCCGTCTTATTTTAACCAACTGGCAAAAAGAGAAGCTGTTTGTTTGTTAAGTCATTGGGAAGCTTTTTCAATAGGAAGGTACTTGATTTCAGTGGTTCAATAGGAAGGTGCACTTGATTTCAGTGGTTACACAGACCTCCACATGTGTTAAAATTGCATAGAACTACACTCACCTGTCCCAGGTGACTCAGTGGTAAAGAATTCACCTGCCAGTGCAGAAGATGTGGGTTCCATTCCTGGGTCAGGAAGATACCCTTGGAGAAGAAAATGGCAACCCCTCCCGCCCCCCCACACACATACACACACGAGTGCATACAAACTTATAAAATCTGAATGAGCTCTTAGAATTATACTAATGTGTCTCCTGGCTTTGATGTTGTACAATTTATGCAGTTTCCATTGGGTAGAACTGTGTGAAGAGTGTGTGGGACCACTGTGTGTACATTCTTTTGTGAAACTTCCAGTGAATCTATAATAATTTCAGAATTAAATGTGTAAAAAAATCCTTCCAAAGGCAGGTTAGACTGAAAATAACAATTCATTTGTGTTGCATAAATGTGTTGTCTATTGTGGTTCTTCTTGCTGTTCTTTTTAATTTGGATTCTTAACCGATTTCATTAGGTCAGAAGTGCCGAGGTGGTCAAACCTTTTTTAGAGATGAAAAGTATGTTTGTAAAAAACACTGTTACATGTGTGCAGTCAGCTAAGTGGTAATTCGAACCCATGTTTTTTCTGACACTGACTTCGTTACTAAGTCAATAGATTCTGGCTGTGCTTTAGAAGCCGGCTATAATTTCCCAGGCTGGAAGCCAGCCTCCTCAGTAGTGATTTATCTGTGCATTCTGCCCAAAGAGCCCAACAAAACTGTTTATTTACTACAAAATTAATTAACATCTCTCCACCTACACATGCACACAGACAGACACACACTTATGAACTTGGCTTCATTGGGATTATTTTTTCTCCACCATGATTTCTGCTTCCTTCCATCCAGAGCACAGAGACCAAGTGGGAGACACGGTGCTCCCGGACCAGGCACTGTTTTTAGTGATAAAAGTGAGAGAGAGGAAACTTTACAGCCATGCTGGTGAGCAGTTATCTACCCATCCATCTGTCAATACAGATAGATGCATACACATGTATGCATTCTTTCCCAGTAATAAAAGTGATCAGAGCTGAGACCAGAAAATTTTCTACATAAAATTATTTTTCACGTCCTTTTAATTGCTGTCCCTCTGAGAGTGCAGACTTTTAGGTGCTCTCCTGATCCAGGTGTGTGACCCCTTGAGAAGCCCATCAAAGCCCTTGCTGTGAGACATTACACACCGAAAGGAGAGAGATAAACTCCAAGGCCCCCAAAGGTACCTACCAAGACAATGGAGCTTTTTATGGCTAAAGCAGGGAGCAGAAAGAAGAAAGGAAAAATCTCTTAGCAAGAAAGGAATTAGGCTTCCAATAGCCAGCACCATATACATACACATCAATGTATTCAGAAACAAAGTTATCCTGTCCTGCCTCCAGTTGTGAAAGAGCGAGTTCCCCAAGGACAGAGTTGGTTCTTACCTCTGTGAAGGCCCTCTGAAAAGAATTCCGTAGTAATTAACAACTGAGAGGCTCACAAACTTGCCTAAGGAAGGGCTCATCTGGAAGGCTGTCGTGGTTACATCCTCCACCCTTGGTGAGCAATCCCCGGTCCCCCTGCAGGTGATTCCAGGTGAGCAGAAGGAGGAGGGTTCCCAGGCTCCAGACACAGGGACTCTGAGTTCTCAGTGACCATAGCTACACTGTGTTCCTTTTATGGGGACGATAACAAAGCCCATGGTGTCGTCCTTGGAAAGGTGTAAAGCGTTTCCCGCTACTCAGTTTCTGGCTCACGGAAGCCAGGTCAGTGGTGTGGCATTAAGATCTTCCCTGGTGGCTCAGTGGTAAAGAATCCCCCTGCAATGCAGAAGATGCAGGTTCAATCCCTGGGTTGGGAAGATTCTCGCGAAAAAGGGATGGCTACCCACTCCAGTATTCATGCCTGGAGAATCCCACAAACAGAGGAGCCCGCTGGCATACAGTGCTGCTGCTGCCGCTAAGTCGCTTCAGTCGTGTCCGACTCTGTGTGACCCCACAGACGGCAGCCCACCAGGCTCCACCACCCCTGGGATTCTCCAGGCAAAAACCCTGGAGTGGGTTGCCATTTCCTTTTCCAATGCATGAAAGTAAAAGTGAAAGTGAAGTTGCTCAGTCATGTCGGACTCTTTGCAACCCCATGGACTGCAGCCCATCAGGCTCCTCTGTCCATGGGGTTTTCCAAGCAAGAGTACTGGAGTGGGTTGCCATCACCTTCTCTGGGCCTACAGTGCATAGAGTCACAAAGAGTCGGGCACAACTGACTTTCACTTTCAAGAGCAAAACTGTTGGGGACTTCTCTGGCAGTCCAGTGGTTAAGACTCCTTGCTCCCAAAGCTGGAGGCTCAAATTCAATCCCTGGTCAGGGAACTAAGATACCACGTGGTGCATGGTGCTACAAAAAAAAAAAAAAAAAAGAGAGAGAGAGAGAGAGAGAGAGAGAGAGAGAGAGAGAGAGAGAGAGAGAAACTATTTTCAGCCTGTCAAAAAGAGTAGTGTTATTACCCTAGAGTTTTAGATAGTTAATCTGGACTTAACTTGATGAAGCATCTTAGATACCAGTTAATGGCTTTCACTGTAATCAATGAAATAGTGATCAATTTTCAAAGTAAATGGCTGGGAAGGAGTATATATTAGGAGACTGGGATTAACAAATACACACCTAGCACAGGGAACTCTACTCAATATCTTGTAATAACTTACAATGGAAAAAAATCTGAAAAGAATATATATACATATATACAGAACTGAATCACTTTGCTATACACCTGAAACTAACATTATATTGGAAATCAACTCTGTTACAATTTTAAAAGAATGCATACCTTTAAAATATACATATATTTATATAAAATACAGGCATAAAAAATGTACAATTATAATCTGTACTTTTCAATTGACCTGAAAAAGTCAGTCCTCTGAGGTTAAAGAGTTGGGTCATTAACTGTTTTCCATTAATTATCATCAAGGAGGCTATTGGGAAAATGCAGTTCTCTCCTCCGGAGGGAATATCATGGAAAACCCAACTGTTTGCTTCCTAAAACCCAGTGTCAGCCTCTCCATTCTCCACAGTGGAAGTAAAGATTTTTCTACTCTGAAAATAAAAGTGTACAAAAAGACCCACATGGTCCTATTCTTCAACATTTTAGATAAAAACTTTTAAATAAAGTTTTGGTCATGTTTACAAATTTTTTTAATGCTTAAATAATTGTCTTTCAGAGTTTTACCTTAAAGATTGGGTTTTGGTTGTTCTCCTCAAGGTTGAGAAGTATCAAAGGAAAGGGAGGAATTAACAGAGCAGGACACCCCCCCTCCGCCCCCAACTGTGGGGCTTTGGGAAGCAGGGTCAGGCTTTCAGTCCTTCCTCCGCTATAGCTTCTCCCTGCATATAGCACATTTCCTGAGTTGTTTTACAGATGTAAAAACCCTCCATCAAATGGAAGATGTTGACTATTAGAGGACCGTGAACACACAGCCCCAGGCCTCCTGGAGCCTAAGGACTGATTTTGCGAGCTGTGACCCCGTGACACCTCCTGTGATCTTACCATCATCCCAATCAGAGAATTGCACACTAGCTCATCTCACACCCTGCCACCCAACACCTGCTCCCAGCAACCTGGCTTTCAAAAATGCTTTGCTGAAACCCTCCTGGGAGCTCAGGGCATGAGCTTTTCAGGGCATGAACAACACGTCTCCTTGCAGGACCCTGTAGTAAACCTTGCTCTGCTCCAAAAATAAAAATAAAAATTGGGTTTTCCCACTGGGTTATCTGGTGCCACCAGGTGGCTTGTTTTAGCAAAGGTAGACAGCATTTTAACAGGTTTCTTCGCTCCTCTGAAGTTGTTTCTGAATGAGAATCCAGAGCGTATTGCATTATGTAGTTTTCTAACTTAGCCTGAGTTTGCTTTTGTTTTTGAGAATGTAAACCTAGAGTTTCTGAACACATAAACAGATGACAGTGATTCTAAAATCAATGGCTTTGTAGGGCTTCCTGTCTTTACCCATCACACCAGACTCAGGGCACAAGATAAGAAGCCTCTTATTCCTTGGTGTCTCAGGATTCTCAAACATGTCTTCACTTCCCAGGTGCTGTGATAGAAGCCACACAGGGCTTCTCTGCAGCCTGGGAGGCATTGTAGCCTGGAGTTAGAAACTTTACAGAATGGCTTTATAATTATTGTACTTAAAATGACTGTAGAAAGTAATTTTTAAAATGTAGCAACTCTTTTGAAAGATAATAGTTTAAACCTTGGAATATATTCAGATATTCAAGAGTAAAACCCAAGTTGCAGACTATGTAATTTAACTTGACATTAGTGATGTAACCAAATATGTTTTTCCAAAGGAATATATTTTGCTTATGTGAGGCTGAATTTTCAACATTAATAATCACCAGGATTTATTCTCAAGTAGGGCTTCCTAGTGGCTCAGCAGTAAAGAATATGCCTGCCAATGCAGGAGATGCAGGTTCAACACCTGAGTCGGGAAGGTCCCCTGGAGAAGGAAATAGCAACCCACTCCAGTATTCTTGCCTGGAGAATCCCACAGACAGAGGAACCTGGCAGGCTACAATCCATAGGGTCACAAAGAATCAGACATGACTGAGCATAGCAACACATCAATTCTCAAATAAGAGATAATTCCAAGAACTATTATTCAAAAACAGACTGAGGAATGATTTAAATATCATAAGTCTAGTCTCAACATCTGTTTGCAGCTGCCTGTTCAGATTGCACCTGACTGGAGGATAAAAGGAAACGGCAGGAGCCTGGACCCCAGGGGTCTGTGGAAGAGTCTGCTCTCCAAGTTCTCACTGCCAATTCCCAGGAGAGTCCAGTCCAGTGGGGTCTGGTACCCACTCCCGGTCAAGCTGGTCTTGGCAGTCCTGTTGGCTGTGAGACAGCCTTAAACGGTTGTCCAGCAAACATTTTGAACAACTGTAATTTTGAACCAGCGTGTGGCCCTCCCAGAACACCCAGGTACTCGAAGGAGACAGACTTGCTTTCAGTGTTTGAGCTCTAGCATCTTTCTATCCATTGTATGTGCTCAGTCGTGTCCTACTCTTTGTGACTCCATCAGCTGTCACCTGTCAGGCTCCTCTGCCCATATCCCAGGCAAGAGTACCGGAGTGGATGGTGAAGGCTTCATGTGACTCTCTCTGCTGTCTTGAGTCAGACCAGATGGATCCAGTGTGGGTCACCTAACCACCCAGATACATGGAGACATGACTGTTTTTACTTCTAAGTTATCAGGAAAGGTTGCTGGAGGTTATGTTAAAAAAAAATAGTTGAGCAAAATAGGACCACATGGAATGAATAAAACATTGCTAGAAAGAAATGATCCAAGCATCTGATATTAGCAATTTCACACCACCTTTCCCAATTCTGCAGTAAGTATACTCTCTCTGCTTCTGCAAGCTGCGTTTATTTAAGTCTTTGTCTGTGACCTTTTGCCTGGAAAGCCATGTGTTGTGAAGGAGATATGTTTTTGAAATTTTCAGTGGAAAGCTCAGAGTGTTTCTACCTGCGCCATCATAGGAGGACATGTACTTAATTATGTGGACACTTTCACTGCAGAACAAGTTTGCTGGATTATAAGCATATTAATCAGGAACTAAGAGCCACATCCTGACACTGCCTATTTTCTGTTCTTGTCTTTTCCTAAAAATAGCTGCAAACTGTTTTTAACAACTCACTAGTGTCATCAAGGTGTCCCCTTTCCCAGGGTTCCAGCCCCAGACCTGTCCACCATGTTTTGGCCCCTGGGGAAGCACAGGCTTTGGGGGCCCCCTTTTACCCCCCTCATGCACCCTGATAACACAGAGGGAGGCAGGTGAGGAGGGGGAGGACGTGAGGGAAGGAAGTTAAGAAGGTTTCCCAGGCACCATGGCCGTTAGCCTGCGCCCACCCCTCACCTCAAACCTTCCCCAACACCCCCAGTCACACCTGGGACACCTCATCAAATCTCACTCTGGCCTGACTTCTCCCATTAGGAAGAAAATAAAGTTCAAGTTCATTTGGTGCTTAGATGTGTTGTTGTTGTTCAGTTGCTAAGTTGTGTCCAACTCTTTGCGACCCCATGGCCTGCAGCATGCCAGGCTCCCCGTCCTTCACTATCTCCTGGAATTTGCTCATCTAAGTTTACTTAGATATGAATGAACTAACATATTGTTCCCATCACAAAATGTGCATGGACTGCTAATATTAGGTCCACAAGTGTGAAGTCCAAATAGCATAATCTGGGGCAAATAAAACCTGAGCATGAGAGAGACCTGTTGTGTGTGGCTGTTTCTGGCACCTCCCCCGAAGCCATGCTGAAGCCTGGTCAGCCCCAAACCCATCAGGCACCAGATTCTACCTCTGGTTACAAAGAAGCCAGCCGCTCTGCATCACTCCTTGGCTTCAGAACCTCCCTGTGTTCTGTGCAGTCTTGACCAAAGGCCAGGAGAACTCTGCTGGGCTCATCTGTCAGAAACAGGCTCTCTTTTCCCATAAATGACATCAAAAAAGGGAAAAATTAGAGTGCCTTTGGATTGTAGGTAATCGTGGAAGCAGAGAGCTGACTACATTTTCAAATGCCTTCTTGCTGAGTCAGGATTCAGCACTCAGCTGCTCTCTTGGCACCCAGCCCTCCATCACAGGCACAGATGCAGTGATGATGCTGAGGATGCCAAGAGCAAGATGGCTCTGCTCTGTTTCGTAAAAGACTGAAGGGAGTCAGGAACGGTGAATGGCGGAAATTCAAGCAGTGCAGGATCTCAAGCTAATGAAACTTGAGGCTCCGATATATTAATAACTAATTGGAGTCTGATAAATTGAAGACCTCTTTATCCCAGCCGCAGGTGTCCTGTTCTGTGCATCCTGGCCAGGGCCAAGCTGCCACCAGAGTGAGGACCTAAAGCAGTGTCTTTGGAATGGCAAGAATGGGGTTTGAATTCAGGTCCAAGTTAGCTTTAATTCTCTGAGTTTTACCGTCTATAAAATCAAGACAGTACTACCTGCCAGACAGAATTTCATTTGATTTCAGAATTTCATTCTTTTTTATCAGATACTTTGAATTTAAGAAAAACAACCTGTACCCAAGGATCCAGGTTTCCTATTAGCCCTGCCATCCTGGTAAACTCCCCAGACCCACGTGTTTGATTTGTAGCCCATTTGATGGACAGAGAAGTTTGGCAGACTGCAGTCTATGGGGTCACAAAGAGTTGGACACAACTGAGCACGCAGGCACACAGTCTCCAATAACCAGTTGTTAACCTGGTTATTTCCCTCTACAAAATGGGCCTCCACCTGCTGGGCACATTGTAAGAGCCTAGTCAATACTAATTGGCTGATGGATTAGTAAAGAGAATTGCATTATTGCTCTGCTTCCTGAGACCCTAATCGGAGCTGTTTTCTCCTGACCTCTTTAACTTGTTGTTGTTCAGCCGCTGTCCCATCCGACTCTGTAACCCCAAGGACTGCAGCACGCCAGACTTCCCTGTCCTTCACTGTCTCTTGGGGTTTGCTCAAACTCATGTCCTTTGATTCGGTGATGCCATCCAACCATCTCACCCTCTGTCGCCTCTTTCTCCACTTGTCTTCAATCTTTCCCAGCATCCGAGTCTTTTCCAATGAATCGGCTCTTCACATCAGGTGAGGTCACTGTTAAAATCTTTCTTCAGCCAATGTCTCATGTCCCAAGGGAAATTAATGATAGTTTCAAATCCTAAATGGCCCCAAGATGTGTCATTTCAAGTAGGTGCCAACCTCCAGCTTCCTCAAGAAAAACAGTCTTTTAAAATGCCGGGTGAAGCCATCCAGTGAGTCCAACTGAAAGAAATCAGAGCCAGCTGACAAGTTCTCAGGCAGCCGGGCGGCCAGGCGGAGAGGGAGGGAGCTCGTGCAGCCTGAGTGAGGCTCACACAAAACCCGGTTCACAAGGAACCAGTGGGGGAAGCACAAGCGCAAGCAGTCTTCCCAGCCATCACAGACTGTCCACTTTGGACAGAACAATGGCTGCTCTTGTTCTTGCCGTCCTGTTTGTTGGCTTTCGTGTCCTGCGCTGTGACACTGGTGGATCTGGCCTGATTGATGGGGACAAATGAAGTGCAGGCTCTGGTTTGTGTTCCCTTCTGCATCAGGCCTTCTCCAAACACTCATTTCATAAAATCATATCCTTGAGGTGTGTGCAGGGAATTGGGACTGCTTCTATGCCATCGTTTCTGGTGTTCTGCAATTTAAGAAGATGTGAGACACATCCTTGATAAGTTAAATACCATGTCTTTTGTAAGATCTTCTTGTTACAAAAAGGCCAAATATACCTAAAAGCAGAGAAAAATAGCATGATAAAACCCTAAGTGTGCATTCCCCATGGGTTTCCCAGGTGGCTCAGTGGTATAGGATTTGCCAGCAGTACAGGGGACATGGGTTAGATCCCTGGGTCGGGAAGATCCCCTGGAGGAGAAAATGGCAACCCATTCCAGTATACTTGCCAGGAGAGTCCCATGGACAGAGAAGCCTGGCAGGCTAAAGTCCATAGGGTCACAAAGAGTCAGACATGACTATAGCAACTTAGCGACTAAACAGCAACCCATTACCCAGACTCCACAATCATCAAACTCAGGTCATGTCATCCCCAAGTTCATTCATTTAGGAAAAAATGATCGGATACACATTCCATCCCAGGATGGCTTTAGGTATTGAAGACATAGGTCTGAGTAAGGCACAGTTCTGATACACACTGGGCTTGGAGACTTAGGGGACATGAACAGTCACTGTTACAACAAAGGGCAGGAAGTGCTGTGGTCAGAGAAAGCAGACAGACCGCTAACCCATCCTGGCCGAGATCCCAAGGAAATGGCATCTAAGGTGAGTGGGAGATGGCCCATTGAGAGAAAAGGAGGCCTCTATGGGGAAAGGGGAGGGACTGCAGTAGAGGCAACAGTCTATACAAAGAGCAGGAATGTGAACGAACAAGGGGATTTTAGGAACTGAAGGAATCTTAAAATGATCGGACAGTGAGAAACTTGGGTGAGTCAGCAGAGTGTCAACAAATCAGGAAAGGTCTTCTTTGCCCCACTGAGTCCTGCAGAGACACCAGGAGCCACTGAATCATTAGATGGAAAGAGTAAAAATATGATCACATTTGCCAGCAGAGAGATCACCCCTCGTGCAAGGTGGAAGTGGATTAGACTGGACAGAAGCTCAGTGTAGACGCCAAGACGAGACTTGTGAAGGAGGCAGCTGTAATTTAATTAACGAACCGGGCAGTCCCATGGGGAATGCTGAAGTGCACATTTGGGAGGCCTGCAGGCTCTAGAGCTTCCTCTGTGGATTCTGCTCTGCATTTCCACTTAAAAAAGAAAAAAATTGATGTGCACCATTTTTTAAGTAATTACTGAATTTGCTACAATATTTCTTCTGCTTTATGTTTTGTTTTTTTTTGCTTGGAGCCATGTGGGATCTTTTCTCCCAGACCAGGGATCAAATTCTCACCCTCTGCACTGTGAGGGGAACTCTTAACCCCTGCACCACCAGAGAAGTCCCTGGGTCTCCACTATAAGGCAGGGCCAAGGTTTGGGTCTGGGGTTAGTGTTATGTGTGTTTAGGATTCAAATGACAACGGCATTGGAAACTTCATATACACATACACACAGGTCTGATATTTTGACCACCTGATGCAAAGAGCCAACTCATTAGAAAAGACCCTGATGCTGGGAAAGATTGAGAGCAGAGGAGGGGGTGACAGAGGATGAGACGGTTGGATAGGATCACCGATTCGATGGACATGAGTTTGAGAAAACTCCAGAAAATAGTGATGGACAGGAAGCCTGGGGTGCTGCAATCCATGAGGTCACAAAGAGATAGACACAACTTGGAGACTAAAAGAACAACAGCAACACAGTGAAGAAAGAGAATACTGATGATGGTGAGCGTCTCTGTCACCTGCACCAGTCAAGCTTGCACTGGTCTCCACCAGCTCTTAGGGTTTTAACAAGAGTTTTTCATTTCTTGAAGTTACTGACATCAAATCTTGAAAAGTCTTGGGATGAAATATCACCATATAAATCCTTTTTAATTTATTTTTTTATTGAAGGGTAATTGCTTTACAGAATTTTAGATAAATCCTTCTTGACCTGCTCCTTTATCTTCTTAAGAGAAACTTTATATGAAGTGAAAAAGAAATTCATGATTTACAATTACATTAGACTATGGCTGTCAATCATTTTGGAAGTCTTGCTGCTTCTAAATTTTCTAAGACTGAAAGCTTTCTTGCAAAAAAAATAAATAGAAACTTTGGACATCACACAGAGTCAACTATATTGAATTTCATTTCAGAATAACAATATTCTGCATTCCGTGGATTTAACTTACCAAAGGTGTCTGACTTTTATGAGGCCGAATCTCCTAAAGCTTTGGTGTAAATCTCTCACTAACTAAATTATCAGAGGCTTCTCTGTTAGGCCCTAAAGTACTATTCCTTGTGTCATGCTCAGTCACATCTGACTCTGCGACCCCATGGACTGTAATCCACCATGCTCCTCTCTCCATGGGATTTCCCAGGCAAGGATACTGGAGCGGGTTGCCATTTTCTCCTCCTGGGGATCTTCCCCGACCCAGGGATTGAATTTGCATCTCTTGCATCCCCTGCCTCTTTACTACTGAGCCACCTGAGAAGCCCCAAAATACTATTCCTTAAGTTCAGGTAAATCAGGCTATTATAGAGCCTTTATTATTCTTTTAGGACCTCAGAGAACTAAACAATTTACTAGGGAAATAGAGAATTAACAGCTATGTGATGAATTGACTTAGTACCTATACAGTTGAACTCAGTCATTCGATCTCATCTGCAGGTTTGGAAGCATCATTAGTCTTGGAATCTTCACTAGTGAGTATGAGAAGAATGAGACATTGGAATTTTGATCACAGAGAATCAGTGTGGTCAGATGTACTTAATTACAACTGGAAACTATCATATTCATTTGGAGACTATGAGTTAACACCATCGCTGTCACAGATTAATGTCACTGGTGTTAGTAAATAATAAGCACATGTCTTGGATGTGGGGCCACAGAGCATTATACCCAAGAGTTGTAGGATGGGGCCCAGCTCTGCTTTTTCTTTGCAGGGGGTGGGGTGGGGTAGGATATAGTTGCTTTACATTGCCATGTTGGTTTCCTCTGTACAATGAAGTAAATCAACCATATATGTATATATATCCTCTCTCTTGGACCACCCTCCTCCGCACCTTCCCCATATCCACCCCTCTAGGTCATCACAGAACACTGAGCTGAACTCCTGTGTTATACAGCAGCTTCCTACTAGCTATCTCTTTTATACATGGTAGTGCCGGGAGAAATATCAATAACCTCAGATATGCAGATGACACCACCCTTATGGCAGAAAGTGAAGAAGAACTAAAGAACCTCTTGATGAAAGTGAAAGAGAAAAGCGAAACAGTTGGTTTAAAGCTCAACATTCAGAAAACAAAGATCATAGTATCCGGTCCCATCACTTCATGGGAAATAGATGGGGAAACAGTGGAAACAGTGTCAGACTTTATTTTTGGGGGCTCCAAAATCACTGCAGATGGTGACTGCAGCCATGAAATTAAAAGACGCTTACTCCTTGGAAGAAAAGTTATGACCAACCTAGATAGTATATTCAAAAGCAGAGACAGTACTTTGCCGACTAAGGTCTGCTTAGTCAAGGCTATGGTTTTTCCTGTGGTCATGTATGGATGTGAGAGTTGGACTGTGAAGAAGGCTGAGCACTGAAGAATTGATGCTTTTGAACTGTGGTGTTGGAGAAGACTCTTGAGAGTCCCTTGGACTGCAAGGAGATCCAACCAGTCCATTCTAAAAGAGATCAGCCCTGGGATTTCTTTGGAAGGAATGATTCTAAAGCTGAAACTCCAGTACTTTGGCCACCTCATGTGAAGAGTTGACTCATTGGAAAAGACTCTGATGCTGGGAAGGATTGGGGACAGGAGGAGAAGGGGACGACAGAGGATGAGATGGCTGGATGGCATCACTGACTCGATGAACGTGAGTCTGAGTGAACTCCGGGAGATGGTGATGGACAGGGAAGCCTGGTGTGCTGCAATTCATGGGGTAACGAAGAGTCGGACACAACTGAATGACTGAACTGAACTGAGTGTATAGGAGGGAGAAGGCAATGGCACCCCACTCCAGTACTCTTGCCTGGAAAATCCCATGGACGGAGGAGCCTGGTAGCTGCAGTCCATGGGGTCGTTGAGTAGGACACGACTGAGTAACTTCACTTTCACTTTTCACTTTCATGCCTTGGAGAAGGAAATGGCAACCCACTCCAGGGTTCTTGCCTGGAGAATCCCAGGGATGGAGGAGCCTGGTGAGCTGCCGTCTATGGGGTCGCACAGAGTTGGAAACGACTAAAGCGACTTAGCAGCAGTAGCAGCAGTTTATAAGAGAGCTCACTGGTCATAGCAAACACCCTCTTCTGACAACACAGGAGAAGACTCTACACATGAACATCACCAGATGGTCAACACCAAAATCAAGTTGATAATATTCTTTGCAGCCAAAGATGGAGAAGCTCTATACAGTCAGCAAAAACAAGACCGGTAGCTTACTGTGACTCAGATCATGAACTCCTTATTGCCAAATTCAGACTTAAATTGAAGAAAGTGGGGAAAACCACTAGACTATTCAGGTATGACCTAAATCAAATCCCTTATGATTATACAGTAGAAATGAGAAATAGATTTAAGGGACTAGATCTGATAGATAGAGTGCCTGATGAACTATGGATGGAGGTTTGTGACATTGTACAGGAGACAGGGATCTTGACCATTCCCAAGAAAAAGAAACGCAAAAAAGCAAAATGGCTCTCTGGGGAGGCCTTACAAATAGCTGTGAAAAGAAGAGAAATGAAAGGCAAAGGAGAAAAGGAAGGATACAAGCATCTGAATGCAGAGTTCCAAAGAATAACAAAGAGAGATAAGAAAGCCTTCCTCAGCAATCAGTGCAAAGAAATAGAGGGAAACAACAGAACGGGAAAGACTAGAGATCTCTTCAATAAAATTAGAGATACCAAGGGAACATTTCATGCAAAAATGGGATAAATAAAGGACAGAAATGGTCTGGACCTAACAGAAGCAGAAGATATTAAGAAGAGGTGGCAAGAATACATAGAACTGTACAAAAAGATCTTCACAACCCGGAGAATCACGATGGTGTGATCACTCACCTAGAGCCAGACATCCTGGAATGTGAAGTCAAGTGGACCTTAGAAAGCATCACTACGAGCAAAGCTAGTGGAGGTGATAGAATTCCAGTTGAGCTATTTCAAGTCCTGAAAGATGATGCTGTGAAAGTGCTGCACTCAATATGCCAGCAAATTTGGAAAACTCAGCAGTGGCCACAGGACTGGAAAAGGTCAGTTTTCATTCCAATCTCAAAGAAAGGCAATGCCAAAGAATGCTCAAACTACTATACAATTGCACTCATCTTACACACTAGTAAAGTAATGCTCAAAATTCTCCAAGCCAGTCTTCAGCCAGGCTTCAACAATACCTGAACCGTGAAATTCCAGATGTTCAAGTTGGTTTCTGAAAAGGCAGAGGAACCAGAGATCAAATTGCCAACATATGCTGGATCATCAATAAAGCAATAGAGTTCCAGAAAAACATCTATTTCTGCTTTATTGACTATGCCAAACCCTTTGACTGTGTGGATCACGATCAACTGTGGAAAATTCTGAAAGAGATGGGAATACCAGACCACCTAACCTGCCTCTTGGAGAAATCTGTATGCAGGTCAGGAAGCAACAGTTAGAACTGGACATAGAACAACAGACTGGTTCCAAATAGGAAAAGGACTACATCAAGGCTGCATATTGTCACCTGTTATTTAACTTATATGCAGAGTATATCATGAGAAACACTGGGCTGGAAGAAGCATAAGCTAGAATCAAGATTGCCAGAAGAAATATCAATAACCTCAGATATGCAGATGACACCACCCCTATGGCAGAAAGTGAAGAAAAACTAAAAAGCCTTTTGATGAAAGTGAAAGAGGAGAGTGAAAAAGTTGGCTTAAAGCTCAACATTCAGAAAACTTAAGATCATGGCATCTGGTCCCATCACTTCCTGGGAAATAGATGGGGAAACAGCGGAAACAGTGGCTGACTTTATTTTTCTGGGCTCCAAAATCACTGCAGATGGTACCTGAAGCCATGAAATTAAAAGATGCTTGCTCCTTGGAAGGAAAGTTATGACCAACCTAGAGAGTATATTCAAAAGCAGAGATATTACTTTGCCAACAAAGGTCCGTCTAGTCAAGGCTATCGTTTTTCCAGTGGTCATGTATGGATGTGAGAGTTGGACTACAAAGAAAGCTGAGCGCCAAAGAATTGATGCTTTTGAACTGTGGTGTTGGAGAAGACTCTTGAGAGTCCCTTGGACTGCAAGGAGATCCAACCAGTCCATTCTGAAGGAGATCAGTCCTGGGTGTTCACTGGTAGGACTGATGTTGAAGCTGAAACTCCAATACTTTGGCCACCTGATTTGAAGAGCTGACTCATTTGAAAAGACCCTGATGCTGGGAGGGATTGGGGGCAGGAGGAGAAGGGGAGGACAGAGGATGAGATGGCTGGATGGCATTACTGACTCAATGGACATGGGTATATGTGGACTCCGGGAGATGGTGATGAACAGGGAGGCCTGGCGTGCTGCGACTGAACTGACTGAGTGTATATACATGAATCCTAAACTCCCAATTCATGTTCTCTACGTCTGCACCTCTATCTGGATGCCACACATATGTGTTTATATATGTTTTTGTTTTACTCTACCTGACTTACTTCACTCTGTATGACAGACTCTTGGTCCACTCACATCTCTACAAATGACCCAGTATCATTCCTTTCTATGGCCGAGTAATATTCCATTATATATACATACTGCATCTTATCTGTCAGTGGCCATTTAAGTTGCTTCCATGTCCTGGCTATTGTAAACAGCGCTGCAGTGAACAGTGAGGTACATGTGTTTTTCTGAATTATGGTTTTACTTGTCCTAACAAACATCATGTAACCTCACCGCTCTGCAGTTTCCTCATTAAATAGAAGGGGGTGGGGGCAGGGGGAGTGATGATTAGTCATGAGACTAATAACATACATGAGAATATTTTGAAAATGCTCATACATCAGGTTAAAAAGAAGTCAATCTTTTTATGATAAAAGTAAGTGTGCAAAATATAGTGGAAATTTTGTTAGGGGACTGCCTATTCCTTCTTAGGAATAGCTTGTTTGGTGTATATATATATATTTATATATATTAAATTATATATTATAAAATATTATATAGCATTAATTATATATATTCTACAATTAATATATAATTTTAAAATTGCAGTCATTCATAATTTTTAAAAAACTCTTCTAGGGTAGACAAATGTAATTTTTATAGTGTTAAAGACCCCCAAAAAATCACTAAAGCTTCATAAATGAGTTTTGAATTTTTCTTTTTAATTTTCTGATATGTAATTAAAAAATTCCCTCCTGATCTCTGGAGATATGGAATATTACAGAAGACAGAGTGCAGGCTTTAGTTTACTTTCCTTTTCCTTTCTTTTCTTTTTCATCCTCTTAAATGAGCTAACAAATAAGAAATATGGGGAGGAAGATTTTGAAGTCTTAGGACTTTGGTACATGGTTCCTTTTTTTCTTATTATTTACAAATGCTTCAGTTCATTTACATTTTTAATTAAAATATTCAAAATTAGAACCATGCAGCCCTGCAGTTGTGAACTAATATGATTGTTGTGGTCATTGAAAAATGACGTCTTCCAGTGACAGAAAATTAAAAATATATAGTATGGCTAAACCACAGCAAAATAAAATTTAAAAATAATAAAATTCAGGAAAAATAGGTCAGCTCAAAAAATTAAATCTAACTTCAAATTCCATTCTGTGATTTTCATTTTAAAGGCTCTCATAAATTTTTGGTAAAGAAGTAGTTTAATTCCACCGTAGATGTTTCCTTTATGAAATGTACTATTTAGGGGTGAATGACATTTCTGAATTTTCCTTTCGAAGGAAGTGAGACTCTGTTCATATTGACTCTGCAGTTCAGTAAGCAACATGAACAGTTAGAAAAGTGGATTCCGCATCAGAATCAGGGATTCCCTAAGACGTCTGAAGTCCCTGGGAACAGTCCTTTTAGGAATACAGATTCCAAGATGATTCCATTTGGAATTGTTTATTAAACTCTTGGACTGTCATATAGAACCTGGCCTAAAAGGAAGACCGGGCTTTTCGGAGTGATCGGCACCGCCTGCGGCTGAAGGTCTCTCCTCGGATTACTTTTCTCGGATCGAATTTTGTGGCTGCTTTAATACTCCGTGCTCTGACCTTGCCAAAACGAGCAAAGGAAGTGGCTGGGTTTCAGCACCCGATGCCTTCACACTCCCGCTAGTTGGAGAAGCCGGCGGTCCTCCGCAAGACAGGAGCCAGAACTGGGGGGAGCGGACTGCTAACCCGAGGGAAAACACCACTCTAGAGAAAAGGAAGAGGTGAACTTCTCCCGGAGGCCCAAAGGAGCCGGGCTTTTATATTCTGCCTGCACATGTCTGCGGTTTCCCTCACAAGCGTCTCTGTCTGGGCTCACAGGACCGCAGCGCAATGCCTAATGAAGCGTGCCGAGGAAGGGGCGCCCAGCAACTCGGGAAGAAGGGCTGGGGCGGGAGAAGAGTCAGGTTACAGGCTCCATGTTCTCGAAAAACCACTTGAAAATCTGATCTAGAGACTCAAAATCCCGGACCCACGAAAGGCCTGTGGAGCGACCTTCGGGGCCCCGGCAGCCGGGCGCGCTCGGCAGAGGTGCGCCTGCGGCTCCGGTTCTGCGCTCTCCGCTCTGTTCCAGCGCTTGCCTGAAGCCGGTTGGAAAGGCCACGGGGTGGGCTTGCCAATTCCGGGTCGCCAGGAACCAGGCTTGTTTTCTCTTGACTTGCTTAGCATAGTGGCATAGGCCTGCGGCCACGGGCACCGCTCTGGAGCTGCCGCGGCCACTGGCCCACGGTCCCAGCAGGTGCTCCCGGGGCTAGCGGCATCCCGCCCAGATCCAGGGGTGCAGCAGCGGCCGAGCTCTCCTCCCACCCCCGCCCAGGGGCTGGTCGCCTGCGTCCCTCCCCCAGAAACAGACCCTGGGCGCCGAGGTCGGCTCTGGGCTCTTCGGCATCTCTCACTTTCCCCCACTCGAGTGAGCCGCTGGCGCGCATCCAGAAGGCTCGGGGATTTCCGGGTCCAACCCCTAAAATAAACGCTGAGGAGGTCCAGAAAGTGGGGGAGGGGAGAGAAGCGTCCTCACGCGGAGAATGAAAACACTAGGAGAACGACCCCGTTCTCTAGGAAAAGGTAATCAGAGAAGCTCAACAGTGACCTGCTCGGAAATGCAAACCCAGCTCCTCTCGCCGGGTGCATACCAACGAGCGAAGGACGAATCAGCCGGAGAGCCCGGCAGCTTCCCAGAGAGGGCCTCATGAATGAGAATGGGTTGCTAGGTTTCCTCGCTCCCTCCTGACACCCGCTTCCCACCAGAGGAAAGGAAGCAGGCCTGGCCCTGCCACTGCCGAGCGGGGACGCGCGGCCAAGCCCACGCGGCCGCTCCCGCCTTCAGGACCCTGGAGAGCGGTCGCCGCGCCCTGAGGAAGCCCGCCACGCCCCCGGGTTCCCTGTATTCGCTGCTTTCCGCCTCCACCTTTATTTTTCTTGGCAACCACTAGCTCTTGCTTTTCACACACATTAAATTGACTTTTCATTTTGCTTGCGGGGGCTGTTTGGACTGGCTGAGTTAAGGTTCCGGTTTGTAACTTCACTAAATGTTAGTGGATCAAGAAGCTCTGAGAGCTCCAAAAACATGAACAAGGAGGGTGACTTCAAAAGCCAAAGTTCAACCCTTTACTGCGTAAATGAATCGGATGAACTCTAAGAATTTCCAAAGGTTAGCCGTCGTGTTGGTAGCAAGGTAGAGTCCTGAGCCCCTGAGTTCTAAATTAACGTTTACCTATACATACCAAGGAAAAAGTTTATCTTTACCTTAGCCTCTTAGATCTCCCACGCAACAAATGGAGGGTGAGAGGCCTGCCTCTCAGCTGGAAGCCTGCCTCCAGCATTGGCTGGAGGAATAAGAGAACACGAGGCATGTGGAAAGGGGGCTGTAGATTGTGCTTATTTCTGGTCTCTCCTAACCCCAGTACCCAACACAACCGAAATCAAATCGCCAGTGCATTTTCTTCCAGCCTGAAGGCCCTTCAGTCTCCTGCCTGTAACCAGGCCTCCCCTGGACACTTCTCACAGGCCCTGGGTGACCTCATCCATCTCTAGTAGAGCTCTGGGCACTTTGGAAGGTGGAACAAGACAGAGGGAAAGAGGCAGGATGAGAGGATGAGGCAGAGTGAGAGTTGCAAAAGTGAAGCAGGAGATTTTCAACCATATTCGAAAGAACCAAGAGAGGTGAACACAGACACTGCTGTGCACTGCACCTCACAGGGAACAGGTCTCAAAATTCCCCAGGAATGTTAACATTCCCATTCTGATGCGGTGGGTCAGGATAGGGTCTGAGATTCTTGTTTTCCAACAAGCTCCTAAGTATTATCCAAGCTGCGGGCAGTTAGAAGGGGGTTGGAAGAAGGCGGTGAGGCAGAGAAGGAAGAGAGGGGGAGGAATGAGAGGTGGGAGAAACTAGAGTCCTTTTCCTCTTGCTCTCACCGACTTCTCTTGCACCCCCAAAGTAACGCCTCAAAATGCTGCAGACTGCCACTCTGCACTTCCTCTTCGGTCTGTAGCCGGACCCCTCAATGACCTTGTGTGGTTTTGTCTCTTTCCTCCCCCGCCTCTCGCGCCCTGCCCGCCGGCCCCGCACAGCTCCCAGGTTCGCCCGCTGCCCTGACGCTGCTCAGCCTCCTCTTCGGCACGCTCTCCGGCCTCGCGCGCGTCTTCGCTCTCCTCCTTCGGCGACCCCCTCCTGAGGCTCCCCTGCGGCGCCGGGACTTCTCCGCCCTGATCCCCGCCCAGCCAGCCGCCGGGCTCTCGCCGGGGCACGAGGAGCGGCCGGGCCGCCTCTCGCTCCTGCTCAGGGCAGCTCTGGCATTGCCTGGCCGACCCCCAGGGGGACGTCTGCCTCGGGAAGTGGACGCCAGCGGCACGGCAGAGCTCGCCCATACCCGTGAGTACTGTGGTCTCACAGTCCGCGACCTCACCGACGCCAGCATCCCAGGTTCCTCCCTAACTCGGACTGACCCACTCCACGTGGGGCCAGCAAGGGGAGAGCAGGAGGGCAGACGGGAAGATCAGACCCGGCAGCGCACGTTCAAAGAAAAGGCGCCGGCTGCCCGCCTCACACCCCCTCTCCCCAGGAGACCCTCGAGGCTACCTTTCCCGAGGCTACCACTCCCTTCCAGAGTCTATGGAAGAGGGAGGGGCCCCCCGCCGTCTGCGAGACGGCTTCTCAAACTCTCCGTCTTTATGCGTCCCTCTCCTCCGGCTACTCCAAGCCAACCAGGGACAGACAAGCTTCCGCCCCCTCCTCGCGCCTCCCACTCCCCAGCCCCCGGCTACAGCGGGCTCGGGTGGCCAGGGAGGAAATGACGTGATGTTATTTTAGGGTCAGGTCGGCTTCCAGCTTCAGTTTAGCTCTCCGCGCTCGGGCGCACGGCCCCTGCAGTCAGACTGCGTCTCGATCCCGAGGGAGATCCGGGGTCTTAAGGCCTCCGCGCCCGCAGAGCTGGGCAGCGGGTTCCCCTCCACCCTCCAGGTCTCCTCCTTCCTCGGATTCCAGTCAGGAGTTACTTATCCCCCGCTCGCTCTTCCCCCCTCCCAGCCCCCCACCCCCCTGCAATCCAGCCAGGTGGGGCCTTCTGACTCACTCGGGCGGGTGGGGAGGAGGTGAGGAACCCCTTTCAGTATCGGACCATTGGAGGCTGAGGCTGCAGCCTGAGGGGGTGGGGGGGCGAGCTGGGAGAAGCACTCGAGGGAAAGGAGACGGTGGGGACTGCCCTCCGGAGGCGGACAGTCGGCGGCAGGACTCTGCGGGTAGCAGCACCTGGGCGCGCGGCCCACCCCCTGCGCGCACACTGGCTCCTCCTTCCCACCGCTCCATTCACAAGGTCCCACTCAGTCCCTGCGAACCTCAGCGTAAGGAATAGCCGAGGGGGTTCTTCGGCGCCCACTCTCCGTACTTCCTAATCAGGGGCTGGAGAAGGGGACCACGGTCCGGGCGTGGATGGGGACCCCCAGCTCTCGCCGCAGAGGAGGGCGCCGCCGGAGGCGAGCCCTGGGATCGCGGAGCCAGGGAGGGTGAGAGAGGGGGCGGGGAGAGGCAGAGCCGAGGGAGGGAAAGAGCGAGAGAAGAGGGCGACTGGAAAGGCCGAGAGCCAAAGGCAAAGGAAAGCCAGGGAGGGCGATCGCGGGCTTAACAAGGGCTGCACTTGGAATTATAATAAAAATAAGGCACTCGCGGGACGCATGCGCACAGAGGACGGAGGCGAGCTGGCCCCAGCCACCCCTCAGGCTCTCCGGATGGACGGAGGAACCGTGAGTACCCGCTAGCTCAGCGGCTCCTTCTCCCTTCCGGACTCGCGCTCAGACCTCGGATACCCGGGCGGCGGGGGCCGGGCGGGGAGCGCACGCGGGGCAGGACAGCGGTGGTGGGAGCAGGCCTGAGTCAGTGCGCAGCGGGTGTTGGGCTTGGACTGTGACCGCGTTTCCAGGGTCTTCGCCGGGGAGTCCGCAGGATTCGACCCCGGTGGCCGGGCGTCAGTGAGTGGGTGGGCTACTGACACCCGAAGCGGATTTGAGAAACTTCGGGCGCCGGAGGCGGGCAGTGCGCCCAGGTGGAGAGGAAGTGGAGACTTCCACTCCGGCGGGCGCCCTCCACGGAGCCCCGGGGTCTGACACTGTGTCGGCCCTGAAGCTCTTGAAAACCGAATGGACAGAACTGTCGGCACCCTCTGCCCGCGTGGAAGAGGTGGAGGCGGCGCGGCGGGTGTTTTACTTGCAGGAACCGCGCCGTTAGTGGCCCGCGCTCTCCCGGCTGCGCTCGGAAGTTGGAACGAGTCTGGCGCCCCGATTGCGGAGATCTGAGCGGGCCCGGGGCTCGAGTGGACCTCTGGGGCAGCGGCGCGCGGCAGGGAGTGGGCTTTGAGGGGTCAGTGGGTGGGCGCCGCTACTCCCCTCCTTGGACTGTGGGGAGTGGGCAAGGGAGGGGGTCGCGTCGGAGGCGGGGCGCCGGCGGGACTGGATTGTGCGCCCGGAGCCCTACAGCGGTGGGGGCAGCGGGCTGGAAGGAGTGGGCAGCGGGTGTGGGGGGTGGTCTCGGTGCTGCGGGAGCCGACTAGGTTAGGACCTGGGGACCCGAGTGGCTTGCGAGCCCCCCGGCACTGGCCAGCGATCGGGAAAAGCCTGGGCAGCGGGCAGGGGGCGAGGCCGGGAGTGCAGCTCTGTCCCCGGGCCCCCTGCGGTTGACCGGCTGCAGGAGTGGGCTCCGAGGCCCAGCTTGAGTCCGTGAGGAGGAGGGCGCTCCGAGGGAACTCACCCCGACTTCCCTTCTTCCCGAGAATCCGGCCGGGGCCGAGCGCTCTTTGTCTGCCCCAGCCGAGCCGATTGGCCAGAGGGCGCCGGGTGTCCCGACCGCAGCGGATGCCTGCGGCGCCTGCGGAACGCCCCCTCGGCCACCAGCGGGCCGCAGCAGTCATTCGCCTGTGGGGCTCGCGCTGTCCCCGGAGGCGGGGGCATCTTCTCGTCACCCTCCGGCGTCATCTCCCCTCTTCTGGAGCGCAGGGCCCCTGCGTGACTGGGCTTCAGTTCCCTTCTGGTGGTTCCAGATCCGAAGTTGACCAAACAAAGGTCCGAGTGGACAAAATGGGTGTGACTTCTTTCCCAGACTTGGCAAAGGAAATTGTAATGAAAAGGATCTGCCTGTAAAGTCCTTTTTTATTTTTTTTTTTTTTTTGCTCACGACCTGATTTTCTGCTGGGCCTCGTCCTGTACATTTA
Organism: Nanger dama; assembly: GCA_917880005.1. Taxonomy (NCBI): domain Eukaryota; kingdom Metazoa; phylum Chordata; class Mammalia; order Artiodactyla; family Bovidae; genus Nanger; species Nanger dama. The sequence continues at coordinate 6,936,360 of CAKJTW010000075.1, forward strand.
GTGGCATCTTTTGTATCACGTATCAGTATTCCGTAGGAGGCACAATATTTCGTAATAGGTAGAAGTCCTGGACTCAGGAACTGTCTAGATTCAGATCTCCGTTTAGCTGTGTGACCTCAGGCAAGTTACTCAACCTCCCTGTGCCATAGATTTTATCGTCTGTAAAATAGAGATAAGAAAAGTAGGTATGCCACGGGTTGACTGCCAGCATTCAGTAAATTCCCTGGAGAAGCAAATGGCAACCCACTCCAGTATTATTGCCTGGAAAATGCCATGGACAGAAGAGCCTGGCGGGCCACAGTCCATGGGGTCGCAGAGAGTCCCACATGACTGAAGCGTCTTAGCACACATTCAGTAAATTAAAGCAGTAGAGCCCTGTTCAATTCAGTTCAGTCGCTCAGCTCAGTCGTGTCCGGCTGTTTGCGATCCCATGAATCGCAGCACACCAGGCCCCCTGTCCATCACTAACTCTCGGAGTTCACCCGAACTCATGTGCATCAAGTCGCTGATGCCATCCAGCCATCTCATCCTCTGTAGTTGCCCTCTCCTTCTGCCCCCAATCCCTCCCAGCATCAGGGTCTTTTCCGATGAGTTAACTCTTCCCATGAGGTGGCGAAAGTATTGGAGTTTCAGCCTCAGCATCAGTCCTTCCAATGAAATAGAAGATGTCCATCAAAATTAGGAAAATATAAAATGTTTTCTGTCAGTATCTAAATTTAAAAACAATACATTTCTACATTATCTGGACCCTTTTATTTCAAATAATTATTTTATTATTTATAAACTTCAAATAGCATTTTAAGGATATTATCTCAGGACCTCCCTGGTGGTCCATTGTCTAAGACTCTGTGCTCCCAGTGCAGGGCACCTAGGTTCAATTCCTAGTCAGGGAACAAAATCCCACATACTACAACTAAGTGTTCCAATGGCTCAACTAAGACCCAGTGCAGCCAAATAAATAAATAAATTTTTAAAAAGAAGAAAAGAAGATTATCTCTAAACTTTGTAAAACAAATATGCATTAAAACCATGTTTTAGGTCATGCTATATTTGGAAAATCCAATGTCTGCATTAAAATACTACATTGAGTCCATTTTAATTAAGAGAATGTGGAAACTTGGGAGCTAGAAATGCTAACTTTCCTAAAATCCAATCAAAGTCGCTCAGTCATGTCTGATTCTTTTCAACCCTATGAACTATACAGTCCATGGAATTCTCCAGACCGGAATACTGGAGAGAGTAGCCTTTCCCTTCTCCAGGGATTTTCCCAACCCAGGGACTGAATCCAGGTCTCCTGCATTGCAAGTGGATTCTTTACCAGCTGAGCTACCAGGGAAGCCTGATATCAAAAGTATAGAATGATAAAAGTGAGATTACTCATTTACTTCACTTTACAGAAGTGGAAACATTCAGGAGGTTAACGGCCTTGTCAGACATCTTCAGCTAAACAGAAGCCAAAATGAGATTAGAATTAGATCTGACTCGATGCCCAGGGCTCTTAAACACCAAACAGATGATTTTCTGTTGACTGCAGATTGATGCATGCATGTGCTCAGTCCCTCTTGCAGACCCCAGGACTGCCAGGCTCCTCTGTTCATGGGATTTCCCAGGAAAGTACTGGAGTGGGTTGCCATTTCCTTCTCCAAGGGATCTTCTCAACTCAGGGTTCAAATCTGAGTCTCCTGTATTGGCAGGCGGATTCTTTACCACTGAGCCACGTGGGAAACCCTTGCAGATTCATGAACCTCTAACAAACAGGAAACCAGAAGGAAGAAATATACAAGCATGTGTTATCTTCAACATAAGAAAGGCCAGGCAGTAATGTTGTTACTACTGTCAGACCCCTTAATTGTGGTCCCTCACACCAGAAGATATGACCACGTGACTTGCTTGAGGTATGGAGAGATGTCAGATCAAAGCAGAGACAGCATTAGAACTTCATATCCCACTTTTGCTGAGGCAGTTCAAGCATGGGTTGGAAAAGAATTTCCAGACACAGCATTTCAGAAGGGAGAAGTTTGTTAAGAACAAAGAGCAGAGATAAAGTGGGCACTGTGAGCATAGCAGTCTGACCACCTAATAGACCAGGGAAAGCCAACAGTGTTCATGGGTTAATAGGAAATTTTTACAGCCTCAGACAAAATTCTTTCTGCAAGGTTGGCATTAGGTGATTGGTTGGGGTGCTATAGGGTGTTTACTGGAGTGGGCATCTTTGCCTAACTGGGAGTCAGGAAGCTTGTCAGTGATGATCAGGGGGCTTTTGGCAAGGTTCCACGGTGGCTCAGTCAGCTTCAGTGGTGACTTTGATTCTGTGGCCTTGGTGCGAGGCCTTGCCCCTGTGGCTTTCGGGGCAGGACTCAACACATTTGATTGATTAATCCCTTGTAGCAGTTTTACATTAGAAAACATTTTTACCTTTTCTTAGATTTTTAATCCCCTTTCTTCTGGCTTTTGAAAGTCTTTAGCCTGTAAAGTCTTCCAAGATTGGGCTGCCCAGGTGGCTCAGTGGTAAAGAACCCGCCTGCCAATGCAGGAGACATGGGTTCGATCCCTGGATTGGGAAGATCCTCTGGAGAAGGAAGTGGTAACCCACTCTAGTATTCTTGCCTGGGCAGTTTCATGGATCCAGAGGAGTTTGGTTGGCTACAGTCCACGGGGTTACAAAAGAGTCATACACAACTTAAATTACATACAAGGAGATTTTATTATTCCAGATTATGTAGACAAGCAAGAGTGAGAGAGGTAAAGAAGTTTTCTTATTTTAATACAGCAGCCCAGGTGGCTGGTTTCATTTCAGACACTTGAACATCAGTTCCCAAAGTCCTGGTGTTCTTTCATTTCTGCATAGAGCCAGCTCATGACATTCACCTTTCACTAACAGATGCAGCTTAAAGGTCCAGACTTCACATAAGTGGTTTAGAAATGACATGACGTGTGTGCATGCTAAGTCACTTCAGTCATGTCTGACTCTTTGTGACTCCTTGAACTGTAGCTTACCAGGCTCCTCTGTCCATGGCATTCTTCAGGCAAGAATACTAGAGTGGGCTGCTGTGCCCTTCTCCAGGGGATCTTCTTGACCCAGGGATCGAACCCTCGTCTCTTAAGTCTACCTGCATTGGTAGGTGGCTTCTTTACCACTAGTGCCACCTGAGAAGCCCCCAGACTTCACATAAGTGGTTTAAAATGACGTGGCAGAGCCTTTCAAGTGAGTGGTCTTGCCAAGTTATTCACAGGAATGATGTATCTACCACGGAAAGTACTTCTGGGAACTGCATCTGCATCCTTGAAGAAGGAGGCCATGGTTCTCTCCAGCTGTGAACTGGATATCTTACCCTCAGTTTTGCATTTCTGTACACTTGTTCATAGATGGAAATCCATGGCATTAAGCAAGGAGTGACTTTCTAGCAGGCTCCTAAGTCAGTTCAGCAGAACTGAGTTTTGAAATCACATGTATCAAGTCAGCCCCTTATGATTATCATGTGAATCATGGTCCAACCGGGAATACAGCAGATTATCGGTTTGCTACAACACCAGGTGACTCACAGGGCGAGCTTCTATTCAGATTCATATAGTGTCAGCATCAGCTAATAGAGGTCAGTCGAATCAGAGCCTAGCATTCAGTACATTACACGTGAGTCACTGACTCCCCAGCACTTCTGAGATGGTCCCTGAATGTTACCTTGAGCAGCCACTCTAATGGACAGCACTGCCTGATGTGAGTTAGTTCACAGTATGATTGAATGGGCTTCTGCAGCAGCTGTTCACAGCCAAGTCTGATGTGACTGAGTGCTCAAGGTGGTGTTCTGCAATTACAAATTCATAGAACCCAGCTGATTTCATTCTAGCTATTTGTGTGGGGAGTCATTTGTGAAAAGTGAGCAATATGCTCCATTACCCGGCAGTGATATTTCACTGGAGTTATTTCAATGATTATTACAGCTGATTGACCTTGCTGGTTTGGGAATGCTCAATTTCCAGTTATTAATAAACTTTACATTATAAAATCCTTCTCATGTACTTATCAGTGTTTGGATTTTAGACAGTGGCATCTCATGCAAAGTCATCTTGCAGTTGGACTTCCTAATGTCCTGGGTTGACTGTGTGCACCTCAGTCCCACAGTGAAGTGGAGGAAAACATCTTGTTTTCTTGGTTTTTCTCTGTTTGTGCGCCTGTCACATCTGATGCTAACTGGATGCTGTTTGCTCCAGAGCCAGAACATGAGTTTGCAGCAATACATGGAGCGCTCCCAAGCCTTCTGGGGCTGTTTGACTAGGTCCATGCAAGCTTGTATTGCTGTTCTGATGCAAGTTGGTGGAAAGAATTGTTCAACCCACACCCTACCCGACCCTTGTAGATGACTTTCATGTCTGGGGGAGGAGGTTGATAATGAGATTTAAGGTTTTGTGTCCCGTCTTAGTTGCGGCACATGGAATATTTGTTGCATCACGTGGGAACCTTCTTTCCCACCTACAGGTTCTTTAGCTGTGGTGCTTAGGCTCAGTAGTTGCAGCCCCTGGGCTTAGTTGCTCTGCGGCATGTGGGATCTTAGTTCCCTGATCAGGAATCAAACCCACATCCCCTGCATGGCAAGGCAGATTCTTAACCACTGGACCACCAGGGAAGTCCCCAAATACAAATAATTTTTACATTAAGTTTCCTGTTAGGGCTTCCCAGGTGACTCAGTGGTAAAAATCTGCTTGCTGATGCATGAGACACAGGAGATATGGGTTCAATCCCTGGGTCAGAAAGATCCCCTGGAAGAGGAAATGACAACTCACTCCAGTATTCCTTCCTGGAGAATCCCATGGACAGAGGAGCCTGGTGGGCTACAGTTCATGGGGTCGAAAAGAGTCAGACATGACTGAGTGACTGAGCTTAAGATGGAAATAGTAATCCTGGGAGGTGGTTGGGCGGTTCCAGAGATGCTGGGCTCTTCAGCCCCTAGCCAGGGGGACAGCGCTGTGGTCCTACCTTCCTGAGGCCAAAGGCCTGCTCAGAGTTTGGGTCGCTCATCGTGATGGGGGCCACTGGAGTCGGTTTTGCTGGTCTAGCCTCCAGACTTCGAGAGGTCTGCCCTCCTCACAGCAGTGAAGTCTCGAGAACTGTGGGGTCTCAGGACTTCCCTGGTGTTCCAGGGGCCTTTGCCTTCCACTGCAGAGGGAACAGTTTTGATTGCTGGTAGGAAAACCAAGATCCACAGGCTGTGCAGAGCAGCCAAAAAAAAAAAAAAAAAAGAATTATGGGATCTAGTTTTACAACAACCTAGAATTTATCAAATTCTCATTAGAGCTAAGTCTCTGCTACAGAAAATAAGGCATTTCTAGACCTTTAAATGACCTGGAAGTTCTGTACTGTACTTCTGGCAAAATGAAGTACTTGCTTATGAACAAAAATATCTGAACAGCATACCAGACCAGGTGAAATAAATGTGGGTTAAACAAGGGTGAAGAAAATGGTACAAGAGTTTATGAAAAATGTGCACAAAATCTAATAATATGAACAACTTGCCTGTTTAGGTTAAACACATCATAAACTAACCTCCAAAAGATACCTCTTCTGTTATCTTCTAGTGATGTATTCAAAATCCTGAGGGTATTAAGCTATAAGTTCTAATTGTGATAGAGCATTTATTTGTTAAAATATATCAAATGTAGTCTGAGAATGAGGAGACTGCATCGAGATTATTTTTTAATGGAAATTGTTCCTTTATGAGCCTTTTATGCATCCTTTAGGATGGGGTTTTATTTCTAGTTCCCTATGTCTGACTGCTTTATGTGGTCACACAAAAAGAGATGAATGGCTATGGTTCCCTACAGTCTAAAATGCATAAGCATTAAACATTCCAACTCACTGAGAATTTTTGCAGTTTTGGGTCTGCTTGTTCAGCAATATCTAGCCATCTAATACTTCATGCTGGCAGGGCGTGGGGTGGTGGGGAACCTAAAATTCAGGAGATATTTTGGTGCAAATTGTAGAAAACCAAAACAGAGATTCTGTCACACACATCCTAGGAATAGCAGACAAAAACATCCCAACAGCTCAGCCCCTGGAGAACTGTCTTGGGAACAGGAAGGCAGTGTGGAACCGAGGTGAAGGTGTCCTGGTATGTCTGTTAGCCCATTCTTATCAGCAGCAGACCTGCTGGAAAAGGACTCCAGAGGCATCCACTGATGGGCATCAAAAAGTAATCCCAGTCTGTCTAAAGGTGGCCTGTGTACAGCTGTGGGGTGAAGAGTGAGGCTCTGTGGGTGGATGGTATAGATCTGAGTCAGTGTGGAAACTGCCCCACAGAGTAAACAGAAGTAAGGTGTGCTTACTACTCCGTCTGCTCATCCAGACAAAGGGGAAACTGCACATAGGTTGGAAACTATTGAGAGAAAGCAGGCCCTGATAAGGAGTTAAGATTTTATTCTGGTGTCAAGGATTACCATTAATGGCCAAAGGAGGAGGACTAACCACGACTGGATTCTAGATAAAAAGAGTAAATATTTTGGGCTTTGAGGGCCACGTGGTCTCCATTGCAACTATTCAGCTCTGTCACTGCCCCTAAAATCTGTGGGGGAGAGAACTGGAGATGGACTCTCCATCGGCTGCTGGACTTACTCTCTAGTCCTTTACAGACAAAGTGTTACTTCTGATCCATAATCTAAATGTCAGTGTGGAGTACTACTACCAGGATCTTGTAGGAAACGGCCTCTAAAAAAAGTAAGTTCAACCAATAACAATGACTTTTTTAGAGTGATAAGGCACTCTCAAGAAAAAATAAAAATTCAGAAGGACAGACCACGAATCGGTGAAAGACAATCTCCTATAGGAGATAAAATCAAAGGATCTAATTTAAGTTTCCTTTTGGTGTCCACCATTTCAGCATTTAGCATTTTCATATGAATGGTAAAACTTAATGACAGCAAGTCCCAAAAGTACTAACGCAGCAACCTAAATGGGAAGGAAATCCAAAAAGTGTGGATTTATGAATACGTACAGCTGAGTCACTTTGTTGTACAGCAGAAACTGACACCACATTGTAAACTATTCGCCCTAAATAAATAAATAATTTTTAAAATTGAAAAAAAAATTGACACTGGAGGCAGGAAATAATTAAGTACAAGTATTTTATAAAATTTGATATAAAATATTTTTTTAAAGTCATAATGAAGAAAGGAGAGGGAAATGATCCACACAGATTTTGTGGATGGGTGCTCAGACTGTGAAGGCTCTTAGGGACTCAGATTACAGCCTAAAAGCTTTAACAGGACAGGAGTGGAATATTTCATATCATTTATAACAGGATTATCATCACAAATGAAAATTCTAACTGATAATGTACAAGAGGCCAAGTCTGACTAGCCAGCCCTACCATCCAGTCACAGATTGCGGAGAATTTCCTATGGCGACAAGTAGAATTTGTGGGGGGAAAAAAGAGATAAAAAGTTTGTCTGGACAGACCTGAAAGTAGAAAAGCCTGGTTTAGTGACTTACGAACACACCTTTTTGTAACTTTTATTATCCTTGGTTTGCATGTACATTAATACATTTCATAACCCATCTGCTGTAACTGGTGGAAGAGAAGTTCTTCAACCAGCAAATATTCCTCCAGGCCTGATGTGGATGAGGTCTGTGCTCAGTAAACACAGAATGGGTCAGGAGAGCCCACAGACTGGACCAGACTACAGGACTGCAAGGGAGCTTCCGGAGGACCCTCTGGGTTTCCCTGGTAACCACCATTTGTCTCTTGTTTCTACAGATTGAACTTTTTTAGATTCCACATGTAAGTGATGCAATCTAGTACTTTTCTCTCTGTCTGACTTGCCTCGCTTAACACCATATTCTCAAGGTCCATCCATGTTTTTCCCAAATGGGAGAATATCTTCCTTTCTTGTGGCTGAATAATATTCAGTCCTGTATATATGCTGCTGCTAAGTCGCTTCAGTCGTGTCCGACTCTGTGCGACCCCATAGACGGCAGCCCACCAGGCTCCCCGTCCCTGGGATTCCACCTCTTTTTATCCACTCATCCTCAATGGGCACTTGGGTTGTTTCAACATCTTGGCTACTGCAAATAATGCTGCAGTAAACATGGGTGTGCAGATAAGATATCTAAATTTTGTCTTCATGTCCTTTGGGTATTTACTGGAGTCAAGTCGAATTGCTGGATCATCTGGTAGTTCTATTTTTAGTCTTTTGAGGAACTTACATATCGTTCTCCATAGTGGCCACACCACTTACATTCCCACTAACCATGCGTCAAGTTTCCTTTTTCACCACCTTGGCAACGTCTATTGTCTCTTGTCTTCTTGATGAAACTGATTTCTCTCTTAATGCTCTTCTGCTTTCATCAGCATTTCAGGCACTTTCATAGAAGTGTGGACTTGCAGAGGCTTTACATTCACGTGAAGTTTCTATTCACATTCTCAGGGTTTCACTGAAGCACATGTAATCCATGATACCCTCCAGGCTCTAGTTTTATTTAGATTTTAAAGCCAGAGGTAGAGATGAAATAACGTATGAGACTGAACAGAATCAGGACTTATATGGCATTCATTGCACTTACCCATTGTCTTCCCTATTAAGTAAAATCTGAATTGTAGTTAGTTATATTCTGTTCATTTTTGTTTCTCAGGGTGCACTTTGGGAACCTACTTTTTCCCTGTTGATTGCAGGAAAGGCTATAAATATCGAAATTCTCTGGGCCAAAGAGCACTCAAGTGCTTTTAACCAAGAAAGAGCTTGCATTCCTGACCTTGGTGCTAACCTGTGTCGATAAAGGAGAGCACAGGGATGCTATCTCACTGGCCCAGCGTGTTCATCTGGACTCCCCCACTGTAACATGACATGCAGGGAAAGGATTTCCGTGGCACTTTTCCCCCAAAATACACACTTAAAGATTTGTGATAAATACCATGGTTCTGGACTGTGATGTGGCATTTCCCTCTGGAGCCAGGCTCTGGTCCCCACAGAGCCCATGCTCCAGTGCCGTGGGATGCTCCATTCCTGTCTCCCCAGCATCACCTTCGTTCTTGGCATCACCACTATCCCCCCACAGCAGCAGCACAGCACGGGCACTAGTCCCCACCATCTTCTCTCTCCCTTCGTCCTTGGATACTTTTCTTTCCTTTTCTGATGTGTCTCAACTTTCAGTCATGGGGTGGCTTTATCATTTCCAACCAAATGAACACTGTCCAGTTAGTTATCGTTGCTGTGGCTGTTGTTCAGTCGCTAGGTCGTTTTTGACTCTTTGCGACCCCATAGTCTGTAGCCCTCCAGGCTCCTTGGTCCATGGGATTTCCCAGGCAAGAATACTGGAGTGTGTTGCCACTTCCTCCTCCAGGGGATCTTACCAGACTAGGGATCGAACCTGCATCTCCACTGGCAGGTCAATTCTTTACCCCTGAGCCACCAGGGAAGCCCAGTTAGTTACTATACCTGAGTCAAGTGAACTTGATGAAACAGGAAGCAGGAATAACAGCCACCAGAAGCACAGTGCAGGCAAGTGACTTACGTCAGGTGACACCCATTAGACATGTGCAGTTTAAGGACTGTTAGTAGATTCAGGGTGAGTAACTATCACCGTTATCCGCTTGAGAACATTTTCACATTTGCATCATTTCAAGAAGGAAGTCACCTCTGTCAGCTGTCACCCACCAAGTCCCTTTCTTTTGCAACCCTGTTTGATTTTAGACATTCACTTGTCTGTGTTGAAAATATTTATTCCTGTTTTTTCTGTAATTTGCAATGATTGCTCAGAAATTCTTAGAGAGCCAGGTGGCTCAGTGGTAAAGAATCCACCTGCCAATGTAGGAGATGCACAAGATTCGGGTTTGATCCCTGAGTCAGTAAGATCCACTGGAGGAGGAACTGGCAACCCACTCCAGTATTCTTGCCTAGGAAATCCCATGGACAGAGGAGTCTGGCGGGCTACAGTCCACAGGGTCGCAAAGAGTTGGATGCAACCAAGCACGTGTTCCTTGCTTTGAAAGGAAGTGGTGAAAGTTGGCAGAAATTCTTACCCAAACCTGGCATATTCTTTACCAGTTTGAAGATTGCCTGAAACAGGCCTAGAGACAAAGATTTAGTAAATGCTGAATTCTTTCAGAGGTGCCCTGGGCTAAGCAGTCTATCTATAGTGAGAAATCCCATGGCCTCATGGGGTAAGGAATGCCCACGGTCAACATTTCAATCAGTACTTGCAAAATACACTCCAACTGTTGATTGGTATTAAGAAAGAACAAGTAAAAGCATGTATAATTCATTTATTTCCTTCTGGTCATACTTTAATTTCCTAAAGGCAGTTGCAAAAGTTGAGTTATACAATATGTTCATTTAATAATGACAGAAGAAAAGCACGTCACTATCCTAGTCTTTAAAACCTTCAGTGTGGTTCAAGTTACAAACTTGGTGACAACCAAATAAACAAAAGAGTAAAGACTTTCATTCAAAGTTACTGAAAAACAGATGGCCACTTAAGTAGTTCTTTTAGAAGGTAAGGACAGATGTGATCATCCATCTGGAAATAATTATAATTCTAACAAGTCTATTATTATTAAACTCTCAGTTGATTTCCCCTACTAAAATAATGAACCAGCTTTTCCTTAAAATAGACCCGAAATTATTCAGGCAATAAAACCAAAAGCAGAAAAATTTGAAAACTAGAGGACACATTAAAATCTCTCGCTAAAACTGGTAGGTTACTAAACATTGATAGCTTTCTGTGTCCTGTGAAGTGGAAGACACAGATTTGATTTGACTTTTGGTCTATTAACTGTGCTGAAGTCAGTAATTCTAGCTCTTCATTAATATTTCATGAGCCAGAGTGAGTTGGATTTTTTTTTCTGGTGATGACTAGGCCACAGTATTCTCACACTTGGAATCAGCTGACTTCAAGATCCCACGAAATTGTAGAAACACCATTGTTGACAGGATTCATCTTATTTCTCGGCTGCTAATAATAACAACAGGTGGGAGCCCTGGGCAGGCAGAGGGCCTGTTTGTGACTTAATTGGCACCAGCTGATTGGTGTTTATGCCTGGAGTATGTCATTCAGAGAAAGCCACATTCACCTGTTGTTATTTTCAGAGTAGGAGGCTAACTCCAGGGAGAGTTCTGCACTGTGTGATCCATCCACCCTCTGCTTTCAGTTGGTCTGTTTTTCAAACCCCACTGTGTAAATTCTCTTTTTCAGTTGATTTACTGTGTTGTGTTAATTTGCACTATACAGCAAAGTGACTCATCTGTATGTTCTTTTCTGTTATGGTTTATCCCAGGATATTGAAGATAGTTCCTTGTGCTCTACAGTAGGACTTTGGCTATCCGTTGTGTATAGTCTTTCTTTCTCCTTCCCCCTCTCTTCTTTCTTCCTTCCTTCCCTGAGTCTTCATTGCTATGAGAGGGTTTTCTCTAGTTACAGTGAGCAGGGGCTACCCTCTACTTGTGGTGCACAGACTTCTCTTTTCAGGGGCTTCTCTTTTTGGAGCTCTAGGATGTATAGGCTCAGCAGGGGGGGCACACTGGGCTTCCTTACTCCAGGGCATGTGGAAACTTCCTGCACCAGAGATCAAACCTGTGTCCCCTGCAGTGGTAGGCGGATTCTTAACCACTGAGCTACGAGGAAAGTCCCATTGTGTAGATTCTTCAATGAAAGACAACAAGAAGCCAAAAAAACTTCTTGAGCCACTCATCCTTAGAAACAGCTCCTCTGGGTTCTGGAAGCCTGTGTGTCTGGCATACCAGACTGCTCTCTCCTCCCTCACGAGTAAGGACATCTAATAGCTCCTTTCCCCAGCCTATGCCCTAGATTTCTTCCAGTTCTACCAGGAGTGAGGGGCTCGGGCTGAGAGGGTCCTGGATCACAGCTTCCTCCACCCCACCCCAGGGTGAGTGCCAGACCCCAAGGAGAACCTGTGGCAGCCCTACCCCACCCTCCACCAGGTACCACCGAGCACTCCCTGGATGCACTCGCCCTGCAGGCGGGGTCGGAGCAGAACCTAGAACTGACACACATCTGCGAAAAATCATCCTGCATCTGGGGGAAGGATGTTATTAATAGAAAGAGTTTTCCCAGGCTGGGAAGACTTAGAAGGCAGAAAGACTGAAAGGAGGCTAAAATTAGGAGCAAATGGGGCTAAGTCCTCAGAAATGTTACTGCAGAGAACAAGGGAAAGAGTGTCTCAGGAGGATGCAGAGAATGTTCCTGGAAGACTGTTCTCTTGATGATGTTGGTACCCCTTGAGAGGAGCTCAGGAAACAGCCAAAGAGGAATGAACAGGTCTGGCCGTGGAGGAGAGGAGCTCTGTTCTGAATTCAGAAAAGCAACAAAAACCTTTGAACAGGCTCCAAGAAATATTGGGAGAGACTTCCCTGGTGGTCCAGTGCTTAAGACTTCCTCTTGCAGTACAGGGAGTGTGGCCGGGGAGCTAAGATCTCACACCCTACCTCGGGGCCAGAAAACCCAAACCAAAAACAGAAGCAGTGCTGTAACAAATTCAATGAAGACTTTAAAAAATTATCCACTTAAAAAAAAAATCTTTAAAAAAGTATTTGTTGGTCAGTCGCTCAGTCATGTCTGACTCTTTGAGATCCCATAATTCCAGCATACCAGGCTTCCCCATCCTTCACAATCTCCCAGAGTTTGATCAAACTCATGTCCATTGAATCGGTGGTGCCATCCAACCATCTCATCCTCTGTCACCCCCTTCTCCTCCTGCCTTCAATCTTTCCCAGCATCACATAAAATATTAGAGGAAATCCAGTCAAATTAATGCGCTAGCATAATGCGCTGCTGCTGCTCAGTCGCTCAAGTCATGTCCGACTCTTTTGCAACCTCATGGACTGTAGGGTTGCCACGCCCTCCTCAAAGAGATCTTCCCTACTTGGGGATCAAACCCATGTCTCTTATGTATCCTGCATTGGGAGGCAGATTCTTTACCACTTAGTTACCAGTGAAGCCCCATAACGTGCATGAGAGGTGGTCAGATACTATGGTCTAGGCGGGAGCATCTCCATTTATTAGCTACTAAACTTTCGTAAGGGACTTCCTGGGTGGCTCAGTGGTAAAGGCTCTGCCTGCTAATGCAGGAGACTCAGGTTCTATTCCTGGGTTGGGACGATCTCCTGGAGAAGGAAATGGCAGCTCACTCCAGTATTCTTGCCTGGGAAATCTCATGGACAGAGGAACCTGGCAGGCTACAGTCCACGGGGTCGCAAAGATTTGGACATGACTGAGCAACTAAACAACAATAAGCAAACTTTTGTAAAGAAAATTTCTCCTTATCAACTCTTAGGTTACCCCGGAGTCATGTTTGTGTTGGAAAAGATAGGATAAAACCTTGATTCTCTGTCAGTATTTACCAGTTTTCAAAATCAGTTTGTTCGCTAACATTTTCTAAAAGTAACAGTGAGTGTTTTTGCATCACTGTGAAATCACAGATTCACACACATCTGATGTTTTTTTCATTGCAGTTAATATTTTCTTTCTGATACTTAAACTTTCCCACACTTGGCAGGGGCAGCCTTGTTTATATTAGCTCATGGCTCCCAAGTTTAGAATTTTTATATAGTCAAATCTGCCAATCTTTTATGGTCTCCAGGGGGAAGAGTAATTGTGTCATGATATGTCTAAGCATCTAAAGTATGAGAGGCTAGTCACCTATTTAATGAAGGAGTCAGAGCTACATGTCCTATTCAGTAAGATTGCTGATATATTTTTAAAGCAAAAACATAAGGCACAGAGTCATACATAGCATCCGAGGCTGTTTAGATAAGCATTACTAAGACTGTGTTTTAAACTAAAGTTAATTACGTGTTCTTATAATCATAGGAAGGTTCTGGAGGGACTTCCCTGGCAGTCCAGTGGTTAAGATTCCTCACTTCCAACTGAGGGTTTGATCCCTGGTTGGGAAACTAAGATCCCAGATGCTTTGTGGCACAACCAAAAAAGAGATAAAGAAATGGTTTTGGAAAGAATCACATCAAAATCTTAATAATGATTATTTCTGGGGCTGGGAGAAGGATTAAAGAGTTCAGCAGAGCTGTGATTTCTCTGTGTTCAGCATGGAAGCCTGGTTGAGGATTCATCAGCATGTATTCCTTTTTTATTGGGTATTTTCATTTTTTTTAAAATTAGTTTTATTGGAACTTCCCTGGTGGTCCAGTGGTTGAGACTCCACGTGTCCATTGCAGGGGGTGTGGGCTGGATCCCTGGTTGCAGAATTAAGATCCCACATACCGCTCAGCAAGGCAAAAAAAAAAAGTTTTGTTTTCAAATTTGGATGTAAAGTTTTGCCTTTGATGAAATCTTATATCTGCAATTACATTTGCAACTGGTTTCTGCATTTGGGGCCAAAAGAAATGAAAAACTGATTGGAATATCTAAATACCTAAGTATATATTCATGTTTATGAAAATATCATATTAAGTCAGACAGAGAAAGACAAATATCATATGATATCACTTACATGTGGAATCTTAAAAAATGATACAATGAACTTATTTACAAACAGAAATAGAGTCACAGATGTAGGAAATAAACTTATAGTAACCAGAGGGATTGGGGAGAGGGATAAATTACGAGTTTGGGATTAACATGTACACAGTACTATATATAAAATGGGCTCCCCTGGTGGCTCAGATGGTAAAGAGTCTGTATATGAAATAGGAAAAAAGGATCTACTGTATAGCACAGAGAACAATATTTAATATCTTATTGTAACCTACAATGGAAAAGAATCTGGAAAAGATTATTCAAAGTAACCGAATCACTATTGGGCATCTGAAACCAACACAACACTGTAAATCAACTATACTTCAATTTAAAAAATGGTTACAGTTTTTTTTTTTTAATGTAAAATATGTACAGTCTCAAGGCAAGAAGCATAATGTATCGGAAATAACATGAGTCACATGGAGTGTATGTGTGTGAGCCGTTTGTAGATTCTAGTCACCTATACACTGTCAACTAGCCAAGGGGCCATGGAAAAGTCGCTTAGCTCTCTTGGCCTAAAAATTAAGTAGATTAGATCACATACAGGTCAAAGTAAACATCATAACTAGAAATATTGTCACATTAGTGTGTTATAAAATGCAGGCATCTGAAAAAAAAGAAAAATGAGTGTGTTTGTGCTGAGCTGTCAAATTTCTGAAGCAGGCCCTTGGATTGACAGACTGGCATGAAGAAAGACAATGGGCTTGGCCACCCGGGCTACAGGTCCATCCGAGGCACCTCTGGGATGAGGTAAGCCTCTTCAAGCCTTGGTTTCTTTACCTGAGAAGAGGAACTAATAACTGTCTTTTTGGCTCACAGAAATGTGGGGGAAAATACAAATGAGGTAATACTTATGAAAGTCTCCTGTCATCTGTGAAGCCCCATAAAAATATGAAGCACTCTTCTCTTAATTAGCCTTGAATATTGTTCACACTCATAAATGTGGCCTTATTTGGAAAAGGGCCTTTGCAGATACAATCAGGTGCAGATGAGGCCACCCTGGACCAGAGTCTCCTTATAAAGACCAGAGTGTCCTTGTAAAGGTTGTCCTTATGAAGGGTGTCCTTATAAAGAGAGAGCACTCCCGACTTGAGGGGGAGTTTGTCTCTCAAATTTCCTTATGTTCTGGCTTAACTCTCTCAGGGCCCATCACTTCTTACTGATGGTAAGATCATCCTTCTAAAGATTGCTGGGGATGGTTTTAATGTTATGCTCTTGAAAGTTCTTGGTTCTCCTTGTCTATGACTCTACAGCTTAGAATCAGACCCTTTTAAAAGAGAATAGTTCCCCCCCGCCATGCAATGCTTGTTCTTTCATCATATTCCCTATGTGTAATTAAATAATGGCTATTTTCAGAATTTGGAAACCATAATGAAAATAAATAGCTATTCATGGAATCCAACTGTCAAGTTTAAGTTTACAAAAAGTAACTTTTCTGAGAGAGTCACTGTTAGGCTAAATTCTTTTATAACTAGTTGCTCCTTTCAATTTCAAATTACTAAAGATTTTGATCAAGATTAAGAATTTTCTTTACTTCATCTTGAAAAGAGTTCTCTTAAATGTTGGGTTCCTGGGAATGGAAAAGCCATGTTTGAGTAGGATGATCTCTTAGTTAAGATCTAAATATTTAATAGGGCTTCCCAGGTGGCTCAGTGGTAAAGAATCTCCCTGCCAAGCAGGAGACATGGGCTCGGTCACTAGGTTGGGAAGATCCCCTGGAGAAGGAAATGGCAACCCACTCCAGTATTCTTGCCTGGAAAATCCCATGGACAGAGGAGCCCAGTGGACTACAGAACATTTAATAAACTGCCAACCTGTTTTTTACCATTTCCTCAGGCTGCCATAAATTATAGAAACAGTTTCTGAGGTCACTGACATTGGTTTTACATTCATCTAACTTCTAAGCCTCTGGACCCTCAAATAAAGGCTAGTTGCTGGGGCCTCATGCTTGGATCATGCCAACAGACACTGAAATCATGGCCAGTAGTCGGTGTCACACATAGCCCACAAGAGGAATAGAACGGCAGTGTCAAAGGAGTACTGATTCTGTGTTGCTTAGAGCAGATGGAAATGAAATGTATTCAGAGTTCTCCCACACATATGATGGAGGCCAAAAAAAAAAGATGCACAAAGCTCGTCTGGCAAATTGGACCACATATCAGCATCTGAAAGGATGAGCTGAACTAACACATATGACAATGGCATATTTTAAAAATCTTGTATATAGGTAGGTATTTAATATATGTTATTAGTCTTCATATTAATTAACTATGATGCTTGAAAAATTAATTCTCTACAAATATTTGGTGACACACAACTCTCCCATAAGTTACCACATGTTTGCCTTTTGGACAGGCCTGCAATTGAAAGCATCTAGATCAAACAATTATGATAACCTATAATGATAAGTTCCAGTAAATCTGAAAATGCAATGAAACGGATCACTTATTTTTCAGGAAATGAAAAATACCCATACTAATTCAAAGAGAGGAAGAAAGTATGAAGAGAACAGAAATCAAACTTTAAGACCCAGTCTTCCAAAGATGTTGAAACAGGAGTCTCTTGAAGCCTGCTGACATGACCACATCACAATCCTTCTTTTCTTTGAGAAACAACTGGGATTAAAAAATATATAATTATGTATTTATTTTTGGTGGTGCAGGGTCTCTGTTGCTGTTCAGGGTTTTTTCTAGTTGCAGTGCTTAGGTTTCTCATTTTGGTGGCTTCTCTTGTTGCATAGCACGGGCTCTGGAACACGTGGGCTCAGAATTGCAGGTCCTGGGCTCTGGAGCACAGGCTCAATAGTTGTGGCGCACTGGCTTAGTTGCTCCGCGGCATACGGGATCTTCCCAGACCAGGGACTGAACCTGTGTCTCCTGCACTGGCAGGTGGATTCTTGACCAGTGAGCCACCAGGGAAGCCCTGGGATTTTGTTTTTAATGAGGCAAGTTGCATCAGTATCTTTGAGAAAATAACAGTTACCCAGAGCATCTGTGGTTCAAAGCTGATTAGTCTGGAGATTGTGCTGGCTTGTCCTTGCCCCTCCACGTCCTAAATGAAGTGAAACCATCGTCTGTCTCTGGCTCCACTGAAATGCACCGATGCGGTGAGAACTGGATACACCTGGGAGGATGGGCTGCCCAGGCTGGTGTTCTGGAGAGGTGTTGTGAGCATTGTTCTGCCTGTGGATGAGGGACAGTACAACGCTCTGATGAGTCTCTTGTTCTGTCCTGGAACTTACATCCCCGTGTAATGAAAAGACGAGGGCTAATCCAAAGCTGTTGTTAATGAGTTTTAATTCATAAAGAGAATTTAGCCTACTCAATATGAAAACACATAGTAAAACTATGATAATTAAAACAAAATCCAATAACATAAAAAGATAAATAATAGTAAGAATAGATAAATCTAATGTTGGAATGGAATAACAAATACAGAATTTAATTCCAAAGACCTATTTAAGGTTAACGGCTTTAAATCTTTTTTTCCTTTTACTCTGCCAACAATTTTTTAACCACTGTATCAAAAGTTAAAAATGGATTCAGCAATTTCTCTTTTTATGCTGCTTTTATAGTTCTCTCCTCTAGCCATTTTTGTAGTCCTCAGGAAAGGGGAGGGTTGAAGGGGTTTCCGGTGGCACCATGTCTGGGGGAGGAAGGCCAGGGCACTGTTTCTACAGGTGGCAGCACATTTGCGGAGGGGGCATCACTGTCTCCTGGGTGTGCCCAGGGCATCACTGAGCAGGACACAGGCGTGACTCCAAGAGCTTTGCCACTGTGATCCAGTCAGTGCAGTTGCCCCCATGTGCCCTACGATGTTGGTCCAGCAGGGGTGGGGTTGGGGTGGCATCAAACTGGGAAACGCACCTGTGGGAGGTCCTCACTGCGATGTCAAGGGATGTCCTGTCAGCATCCGCCTCCTTGACCAAACTGTGAGCAGCTTAGTGCAGGGACCTCCATTTGTTGTTTCGCTACTAGAATTTATCACAGCAAGCACATTGCAGATTCTAGACAGTGAATAAGTGGTAAATGAATGGATTCTAAGGGTTTCCCAGGTGGCGCTAGTGGTAAAGAACCCACCTGCCAATGCAGGAGACATAGGAGACATGATTCAATCCCTGGTTGGGAAGTTCCCCTGGAGGAGGGCATCGCAACCCACTCCAGTACTCTTGCCTGGAGAATCCCATGGACAGAGGGGTCTGGTGGGCTAAGTCCATGGGGTTGCAAAGAGTTGGACACAACTGAAGTGACTTAACACACATGCATAAATAGGTTCAAAGGACCACCTTTTACCAGAATTAGCAGAGATAACAGGATAATCACACTGCATCTTCTCAATGACACAAACAGTGGAATCTCCAGTTTACCTGATACTAACTCTGCCCCTCCACCCCACTTCTCCTGTTGCAGCCAATGGGGTCAGAATGGATGGAGATGCGGAAGCGGCCGGTGTGCGCAGCCCAGGAGCCCGCAGCCTGCGCCTGGCCAGCCCGGGAGTAGAGAACCAGGGGTCCAACGCTTGCTGCTTCTGCTGGTGCTGCTGCTGCAGCTGTTCTTGGTAAGCTGGTGGCTTTGTTATGACCATGCTTCTGATAAGAAAACGGTACCTTGAACAGTGCCAGCTTATGATGATTCAGTAAGTGCTTTGTAAGCAACTGCTGCATTGCTAACACTGATGTGGGTTTTGTAAAAGACCACAAAAGCAACAAAACAAACAGCAAACCAAGATGAGGGCTTCCCTGGGGGTCCTGTGGCCGGGGCTCTGTGCTCCCAATTCGGGAGCCGGGGGTTCGATCCCTGGTCTGGGAACTAGATCCCATATGCCTCAGCTGAAAGGTCCCGCCTCCTACAGCTAAGCCTGGGGTCAGCCAAGTGAATAAAAACACAAGGTCTTCCCTGGTGCTCCAGTGGTTATGAATCTGCCTGTCAGTGCTGGGGACCCAGGTTTGTTTCCTGGTCCGGGAAGATCCCACACGCCATGGGGCAGCTGAGCCCGAGAACCACAATTACTGAAGCCCATGGACTCTAGGGTCCCCAGTAAGGCAGCTACTGAGCCTGTGTGTCTCAACTGCTGAAGCCCATGCACCTGGAGTCTGTGCTCCACAACAAGAGAAGCCACCGCAGTGAGAAGCCCACATGCACTGCAACTTGAGAAAAAGCCAGCCTAGCACCGAAGACCCAGCACTGCTAAATTTTAAAAAATAAATAAATATTTAAAAAAGACAAGGCTGCATCCTAGCTCTGAACAGACAAAATCAAGTCCCTGAAATCAGGCTAACTAATATATATCAAATGTCTGAAGAACAATCTAAGCTAGCTGATAGTTGAATGTCAATGTCTGGGCAAAAATGATGCCTAGATTGTCAAAAAGGAGTGAACTCAAGGCCCTCTACTTGGAGATAAAGAGTTTTTGGAGGAGTTACAATCTAATCTGGGTCTTAAAGATTAGGGTTATGAAAGAGCATGAACCTGCATTTTATATTCTGCAGCTTCTGTTCTATTAATACTGTTTTTAATAAAGAAAATTATTAAAATTTATGCTGGACAGAGAGAGGAAAAGCTAAAAATATAGGCTAACTTACTGGAAGAGGAAGATACACATTCATTGCTTAAAAAAGAGAAACAACTTGACTGTTTGAGTCACTGCTGAAGAGCTGGAGGAAGGGGTATGATTTACACTCAGAAATCACATGGGCATTAGATTGTGTCTCTGAAATCTTGAATATGAAACATACTTCATGCCAACCAAATGTGCGTGTAGCTTTAGTCAATGAAAGCATTGTAATATACTTGGGCTTGACTGCAAGTTCAACCCAGACAGTGCAGAAGAAGAAACCTTGGGATAGATCAGTGACAGAATCACACGAAGTGATGAGGTGACTGGAAGGTTGAAAATGGAAAGTCCAGGACACTTTGTTTGGTCTGCTCCTGCTTGCCTTGGGCTGGAATTAATTTCCAAGAAGCTCCACTCCGGTGGGTAGGCCTAGAAGTGCAACCCTCCAAGAACATGGAACCTAATGCTGGGAGGTCTGTCTGTTCGGGACAGAACCCCAGACTCTGGTGGGAATACAGGGCTGAGCGGCCTGGCATTTGAGGCAAGCCTTCAGCCCTGAGTAGGAGTCTAGAGGACCCAGAGGGGACTGGAGGAAAGGGTGTGTTGGCAGCCCCTGTACCACGCCTGTCCAGGACCCCCGAGTGGGAAGGAGACCCACCAATGGAGAAGAGACCACCTTTAAGCTCCTTTTTCTGCACTTTTCACTCTGTTCATCAGGCTCAGTGAGATGGTACCTAAAAGATGCTCAGAGATGTCCCCATGAATGTGGAATGACGCTGGCATTTATCCTATCTATCCAGTCCCTGATCTGCTGCCTTGGGAGGCATAGGAGGCAGGATTGTGGCCTGAATAAAGTCTAGGACTGATGGTGTGTGTGTGTGTGTTGGGGGGGCAGGTGGTGTCAGGCCCCAAAGCAGGCTCCTCCTACTAGTAACAACTATGATTAATAAAATATAAATCTATGCCTGGACATCATCATCACAGCCAGAAACTAAGTATCATGTGGTATGTGCATCTGTAAAAGATGAGAGCAATGTTTTCAAAGTATGGGAGCAAAGTAACAGAAAATTTAGTCAAATTATAACTCAAGAAGATGTCTCCAAAGAAGATGGACAAATAGCTGGTAAATATTTGAAAAGACATTCAGTGTCATGGGTCATTAGCAAAATGCAAATCATACATTCAGCATGATACCTTTCATACCCACTTACATGGCTAGAATTAGAAAGACAGACAATAGTAAGGGCTGGTCTGGGTGTGGAGGAACTGGAGCCTGCCAGCATTGCTGGTGGGAACGTGACACGGTGCAGCTGCTTTGGAGGAGAACAGTGTGGGACTTCCTCAAAATGTTAAAAATAGAGTCATCATGTGACAATATTTCCACTCCTGAGTGTCTACTCAGGAGAAATAAAAACAGACATCCACACAAAATGACTACAAATAGCCCCAAAGTACATACAACCTAACTGTTCATTTGTTTTAGGAAAAGCATTATTATTCTAAATGTCAACTGTCCCTCATTCATGTAGACCAGAGTATTATATGTAGAATTTATTTTGCTAATACTTACTTGTCATACTTTTGGTTTTCTTAAGAAAACAAAGCAGAGTCATTTGTGTCAAGAAAACAAGGAACTTGTTACTTGATGCAGAATGATCTCAGCCCTCATGTGTACATCTCCTTTCGTGCAGTCTCACTGTAAGAAACCAGGAGGAACAAAGACTTAGAAGGACTTCCTATGAAGTCAGAACAGAAGACCTTCCCACCTGTGAAGAAAGGTAAAATCTCATAGTGTTTAGCTTGCTGAATTGACAGAAATGCCCGCCTTACTATTTTTAATTCCTTATTATTTTTCTTCTTCCAATTTTTTTTTTTTGAGATATAGTTGACATCCAGCACTGTATAATCCTACGGTATACAACGTAAATATTTAACTTGCATACCTCATGAAATGATGATCACAGTAAGTTTAGTGAGCATCCATCATCCCATGGAGGCCCAGCTGGAAGTTTTTGATGTTTGGCATTATTTGTGCCACTAGAATCGTTTCTGTAACTGCAGTTTAATATCAAATCATAATGTTGCATCACATTTTCACTCTGCACCATTCCTTTTATTATTTTTTTTAATTTAAAAAAATGTTTTGACCACATTGCATGTGGGATCTTAGTCCCCTGACCAGGGATTGAACCCATACCTGTGCTCCCCGCATTAGGAGTTTGGAGTCTTAACCACTGGACCACCAGGGAAATCCCAGCAGATTCCTTTCAATTTATTGTGTGGCAGGAAGAAAAGTCAGTGCCATTATTAATCTAATGCCTGTCAGCCACAAATACAAATTGATGCTTCTTGGCAAAACATGTGATATAGTTTATTTTTTTGTGATTCAGCTTTTTAAATAAAAGAACATAATGAAATACACATTATGTTGAGGTTCAGGAAGATTTTAAAGGTCCATTTTTTCTTAACTCTTCTTTTATGCTTTAGCTAATTATTTTTGAAATGTTTTTTTTTTAAGTTGGAAAAAACATATAAATTACTTTCCATAATGCCAAATTTAAAAGTGTCTTTTTTCTTCCTGTGTTATCAATGGACTTATTTTCACTTATCGACTCATACCTTTTCTGCATGTGTCTGTCTGTATCCAAATCCCCCTTTTATAAGAATACCAGTTATACTGAATGAGGACCCTCCCTAATGACCGCATCTTAACTTGGTTAAATATGCAGAGATCCTACTTCTAACATAAGGTCCAGGGTCAGGACTTCAGCATCTCTTTTTTACGAGACACAATTCAATCCATGCTCGTATTTTTGCTGAAGGCTTTAGGAACGAGGACAGGTCTTTCTCAGCCTGAAAGGGCCTACGTGCACATTTGCATTCTCAGAGAGAAAAAGACTTCTGTCCAGGGCTGAATTCCCATCAGCTCCCTATCCCACAGCTCCCCACACCCCTTTTCTCCCACCCCCAGCCCGGGTCCCACCCTGGAGGAGGCCAGCGCCTGGGCTCAGTCTTTCGACAAGCTCATGCTCACGCCCGCGGGCAGGAACGCCTTCCGGGAGTTTCTGCGGACCGAGTTCAGTGAGGAGAACATGCTCTTCTGGATAGCATGCGAGGAGCTGAAGAAAGAAGCGAATAAAGCCATGATTGAAGAGAAAGCGAGGGTCATATACGAAGACTACATTTCTATTCTCTCTCCTAAGGAGGTAGGTGCCCGCCAGAGGTCGAGGCCATGGGCACAAAGGACCCCTTCAGTGTCTGATCACCTGGCCTGGTTACCACTGCTCCAGAATATGGAAACCCCTTCCCCCTACTCATCATAGACTTGGGCACTGGCCCCACCAGTGGGTACCAAGTGCCTTTGCTGCTGCTGCTAAGTCGCTTCAGTCATGTCCAACCCTATGCGACCCCATAGACGGCAGCCCACCAGGCTCCCCGTCCCTGGGATTCTCCAGGCAAGAACACTGGAGTGGGTTGCCATTTCCTTCTCCAGTGCATGAAAATGAAAAGTGAAAGTGATGTCACTCAGTCTTGTCTGACTCTTAGCGACCCCAATGGACTGCAGCCTACCAGGCTTCTCCATCCATGGAATTTTCCAGGCAAGAGTACTGGAGTAGGGTGCCAGTGCCTTCTCCAGGGGGGATGGAGAGGGTGGAACAAATCGAGAGAGTAGCATGGAAACATATATATTACCATGTGTAATAGATAGCCAGTGGGAATTTGCTGTGTGACACAGGGAGCTCAACCCAGTGCTCTGTGACCACCTAGAGAGGTGGGATGGGGAGGGAGATGGGGAGGAGGTTCAAGAGGAAGGGGACATAGGTATACCTGTGGCTGATTCATATTGATGTTTGGTAGAAACCAACACAATACCACAAAGCAATTATCCTTCAATTAAAAATAAATAAAAATTTTTTTTAAAAGCAATAACAACCCCCATAAGCATCACTTTACCAGCATCGCCGAGAACTCATGAGAGATGCAGATTCTCCACCCGCACCCAGACCCACTGAGCTAGAAGGGGCCTCACCCGGTTTAACCAACCCACCAGGGGCTTCCCAACGCCTCTGAAGTTTGGGACCCCTGTTCTCTGTTCAGTTCCTCCTTTGGCAGCTTAGCACTGGGGACGACCTTGCTTGGTTGGGATTTTTAAAAAGCCAAACAAGCTGTGGGAGTCGGGGGTGGATATCAAGAGAGGACCATGTCTGATGAGCCCGGTGTTTCCCTTGTCTCCGCCAGGTCAGCCTGGACTCGCGCGTGCGGGAGGCCATCAACAGGAGCATGGCCGAGCCCTCCCGGAACATCTTCGATGATGCCCAGCTGCAGGTCTACACGCTGATGCACAGGGACTCGTACCCCCGCTTCATGAACTCCACTCTCTACAAAGACCTGCTCCGCTCCTTATCTGAGAAAGCAGTGGAAGCCTAGGATATCGGATATTTATTATTAATAAAATAATCCAAGAACTCGTGGGCTCCGTCTAGGACAAGGACTTTAGAGGTGGTAGTGTCTTCTGCTGGTCGTGCTCGGGCTGTTTTAATAACAGAAGCTTTCTTCTGCAGAAAACTGACACATGCACCAGGAAAACTGCAGCCACCTTTCCTGATCCTTTTGGAAAGACTGGGGTATGGCTGTGTAGAGAGGTTGTGTAGTTACATTTACGGTGACAGTAGTGTGTTCTCACATGACAAAGGATACACAAGAAGACGCCACATTGCCTTCAAAGGGTACATCATGGGAACAAACAGGACCCAGATCCCATTTTATAAAAATGTGACTGCTACTTGTAAAATTGGTACCCTGCTGTATCTTAGGATACATGTATGCATTGCTAAATGCATATATATTAATGTGTATCTTACATGATTGATGTAAAGTGCTGTGTTCTTAACTGGATCAGCCTCAAAAGTTTGGTAAGAGAAGCAGTGTTTAGAAAATCCTTTTGTTGACAAGGTACCTTTATTTTTTATTACCAGAGCCTGCCAACCTAAAGAATGAATTTTCAACTTAGTGGCATTCATCACAAACATTCAAATAAGTATATTTCCTTTTTAGTACTGAAAGAAACATGGGCATTTTCACTCTAAAAAATAAAGCACAAGAGTTTTATCTCAGCCTTTTTTTGTACATGTAACTATTAGAGAAATAGATGGGGAAACAGTGTCAGACTTTTTATTTTGGGGGCTCCAAAATCACAGCAGATGGTGATTGCAGCCATGAAATTAAAAGACACTCCTTGGAAAGAGGGTTATGACCAACCTAGATAGCATATTAAAAAGCAGAGACATTACTTTGCCAACAAAAATCTGTCTAGTCAAGGCTATGGTTTTTCCAGTAGTCATGTATGGATATCAGAGTTGGACTATGAAGAAAGCTGAGTGCCAAAGAATTGATGCTTTTGAACTGTGGTGTTGGAGAGTCCTTGGACTGCAAGGAGATCCAGCCAGTCCATTCTAAAGGAGATCAATCCTGGGTGTTCTTTGGAAGGAATGATGCTAAAGCTGAAACTCCAGTACTTTGGCCACCTCGTGCAAAGAGTTGACTCATTGGAAAAGACTGATGCTAGGAGGGATTGGGGGCAGGAGGAGAAGGGGACAACAGAGGATGAGATGGCTGGATGGCATCACCGACTTTATGGACGAGAGTTTGAGTGAACTCCGGGAGTTGGTGATGGACAGGGAGGCCTGGCATGCTGCAGTTCATGGGGTCGCAAAGAGTCAGACACGATTGAGCGACTGAAGTACAGACACACTCAAGATTCTTAGTTCCCAGACCAGGATTTCATCTTTAGAGCCCACTGTTTTTATCACAGGTGAACAGAATAAATTCATAGTTCACAGGTGAAAATACAGCCTTACAGATCTAAACCATCACTATAATGAGTGGGGAAGAAATGCATCCAGAACATAATTTGCATGAAGCTCAGTCAGTAAAGAACCCATATGCAATGCAGGGAGACCCAGGTTCAGCCCCTGGTCAGGAAGATTCCCTGGGGAGGGAAATGGCAACCCCCTCCAGCATTCTTGCCTGGAGAATCTGACGGACAGAGAAGCCTGAGGTCACAGAGGGTCAGACACAACTTAGCGACTGAACCACACTTGCCATCACAGGACGGCCTTCCTCTTGGTCACCCCCTCTCTGGCCCTTCAGTCTGAAGATTCCTTCATTATACACTTCAAGCCCCTGGTCCTCATTCTTAGCAAACACCTCCCCTCCTCCTTTACTGTGACCATGGCGCCCCCAAGCCTCCATCGTCCTGACGACCTATACATCCGCATGGACCAGCATCCATGCCCTCTCCTGAGCCCAGCCTCACTGAAGGTGCTCTTTCCCCCTTTCCAAGACGTTAAACCCTCTTGTGTCCTTTTTCGTTGTTACAGTTGATTTAGTGTTAATTGATTTCTGCTGCACAGCAAAGTGATTCAGTTGTACCTATGTATATTCTTTTTCACTATGGTTTATCCAGATGTGAGAGTTGGACCCTAGAGAAGGCTGAGCACCAAAGAATTGATGCTTTCAAGCTGTGGTGCTGGAGAAGACTCTTGAGAGTCCCTTGGATAGCAAGGAGGTCAAACCAGTCAATCCTAAAGGAAATCAACCCCAAATGTTCATTGGAAACACTGATGCTATACTGAAGCTTCAGCTTCAGTACTTTCGCCACCTGATGTGAAGAGCTGACTCCCTGGAAAAGACCCTGATACTGGGAAGGACTGACGGCAGGAGAAGCGGGCGGCAGAGGATGAGATGGTTGGATGGTATCACTGACTCAGCGGACATGAGTTTGAGCAAGCTCTGGGAGATGGTGAAGGACAGGGAAGCCTGGCATATGCGAGGTCACAAAGAGTTGGCCAGGACTTAGTGACTGAACAACAAATGGTTTATCCCAGCATGTTGCATATAGAGTTCCCTGAGCTCTACAATGGGATCTTGTTGCTTATCCTTCCTATATAATGATAGTTCACATCTTGATTCTGACTCCATCTCCTAGGGTCTCATTTTTCCCCTTAGACAGAGAGGATGTCTTAGGGATCGAGGCATCGACACTGCCCTGCAGCCGCTTATACCCGAGTAAGGACGACAGATGTGTGGGGCAGAGACAGCAGCCACCGTGAGTACTGGCCCAGAGAGGAACTGAGCTCTGGAAGCCCTCTAGGTGACAGGGAGCTTGTGAAGATGACCCGAGCTCCCGCCAGGCTCTGGTCCACCCCTTCTCACCTGCGAACCTGGTGGCTGACAGCGCCTGAGAATCCCCAGGGGAGCAGCCTCACATCCAAGTGCTACCTCCCTGCTCCTAGCCCGCCCACCTGGCCCTCACAATCCGTGTGCTGCCCACCCTAATCTCTCCCCTGGGTTCACTTGAGTGCCCCTTCCATTTCTCCCAGAGTGTCAGTTGTGTCCGACTCTTTGCAACCCCATGGACTGTAACCCACCAGGCTCCCTTGTCCATGGGGTTCTCCAGGCAAGAATACTGGAGTGGGTTGCCATGCCCTCCTCCAGGGGATCTTGCTGACCCAGGGACTGAATGCCCATTTCCTGCATTGCAAGCAGATTCTTTACCATCTGCATCAACAGGGAAGCCCACCATAAACAAATCCAGTGTGTGTCTGTAGGGTCATCTGTGTACATGAAATAATCCTGAGATAAATCAGCCTGCTATTAACCTGGGACTTCAATGCTTCTGGATCAAAAACACTTCTGTAGTTAAACTAGAAATCTTAGCAGTGTTCCCACAGGTTTTGATGTTGTATTATCTCACTTTTACTTAGAATCATGCATTTACTTTGAACTCAAGTATTCATCCTAAACCATTTTAATATGAGAACATCTTTTTCAGTTGCTTGTTATAGAAATCTATCTTAAACTAGCATAAAGTAAATGGACAGGCTTCCATTGGCAGAAGTCCAGGGTAGTTGCAATGCCTGCAACTACCTGACCTCTCTTTCCCATCTCAACTTCCCTTGGCTCATCACACACAGAGGGTCTCTGCACACAGCAGGCAGAAAGTACAGGGAGCCCGGGGCAGCTCCTCCTGGCTCAGCTTGTCCAGCAGAAGCACTTATCTATCATCCCACTTTTCATACAGTAACCCCAGGGAGGAGCACAAGTGAGGTGGGATGGAACACTGACAGACCCAGCAGGGTCACGTGGGATGAAGTATCCCTTAAATGAATCAGATGTTTGGGAACTAGTGCAAGAGAGACAAGAGATACAGCAATGCTCTCCCTTCCCAGGGCTCTCACAATTCTTTTTATCAGCTACACTTTCTAACAGCATTATTACAAAGGTAACTTGGATACACACTGTCAGCTGCGTATGAGTGGAAAAGCCCTTTCGTGTCAAAGCAGCTGTCTTCCAATTATGGAAACACCTCGGCTAATTAAATCAGACTCTATGGCACATCATATACGAAATGTTTCTCTCTGCAGTTGGGGCCATTAAGGAAAAAAAAAATAATTAGCTGTCTTTTTATAGCACTGGGGAGAGGAATCAGAACAGTCATTGGAGGCAGTCATAGGTGCTCTCACCTTCCATCTACCACTTAGATAAACAAGCACCAGAGTACACAGGTTGATTTGAATAAAAATTTTAATTAATAATAAACCTGTTGCATCACTTTGCAGAATGAGTGCCAGAAGAGACCTCCCAAGGCTGGAGCTTGTTATTTCTTCCTGGAACTGAGTCCACAACATTGCCAGCACTGGTTACCTGCCCTCCCCCAGGTCCAGTCATGGGACTGCCTTCATGGCTCAGCTCCCCCAGTCAAGATATACCAGAAACAGAAGCAAGAAAACTACTCCATGAGCCCCCACTGGGCGCACCCATTCTCAAGGTGCTGAACACAGCAGTGAACAAGTTTCTCACAGAAACGCATGGGCTCCACCTTCCCCCAGCTCACAGCTGCTCACCACAGCTGCTGCACTGGACTGGTTTCACCTGTCATTCATCCTAGGAACTACGTAGAGGGTGAAGGGAGCCCCCACAACCAGTTTGACCTAGGAACTCGTCAGGCAGTACCTCTGTCCTACTCACTGTGAAGTAGCATCTTCAATGTTGGCACTTTATTTCTGAAACTTGGAGAAACACGTGGATTTTTACATCAGTGACTATTCACATTTCCTGGTGGGACATTCTTGTTTCACTTTTCGGCTGTATCCTATAGCATATGGGATCTTAATTTTCTTACCAGGGACCAAACCTACATCTCCTGCAGTGGAAAGTAAGTCTTGACCCCTGGACTACCAGGAGAGTCCCTCAATTCTTCTTGAATGGCTAATTTTCTACATACAGCTAAATGGGGTGAAGGTGGAGGGTTGCAGGCAGCAGGAAAGAGTAACTGTTGACTAAAACTCCTTAAATCTCATCACTTTGTTGTTTTTGATACCTCAAATCCCCAAATTATACTTTGAACTAGAGGCAATCATTGTGGAAGTCTAATGTTAATACTTTAAACATTCTGTGAGGCATGTAGATTGTGACGCACGTGTTTGTGTGTGTATGTCAGAACTCTTGCCATGGCTTCCCAACCCTTACATGAACACTCATTACTCTCAGGGGCGCTGGAAAACCACGGTGATTTTCTGCCTTCTGGGGATGGTTCTTCATTAACTGTCACTACATCTAACTTTATGATCCAACTCTCACATCTGTACATGACTACTGGAAAAAACATAGCTTTGACTATTTGGGACTTTTGCCAGAAAAGTGATGTCTCAGCTTTCAATAATATGCTGTCTAGGTTTGTCATAGCTTTCCTATGAGAGTTGGACCATGAAGAAGGCTGAGCTCCAAAGAACTGATGCTTTCGAACTGTGGTGCTGGAGAGCTCTTCAGAGTCCCTTAAACAGCAAGGAGATCACACCAGTCAATCTAAAGGAAATAAACCCTGAATATTCATTAGAAGAACTGACATTGAAGCTGCAATACTTTGGCCACCTGATACAAACAGCCAACTCATTGGAAAAGACCTAATGCTGGAAAAGATTGAAGGCAGGAGAAGGGGGTGACAGGATGAAATGGTTGGATTCCATCACTGACTCAATGGACATAAATTTGTACAAACTCTGGGAGATGGTGAAGGACAGAGAAAGTCTGGCGTGCTGCAGTCCGTGGGGTTACAGACACAACTTAGCAACTGAGTAACATCTTACTTCCTCTATATTAATTTAACACAGTTGCTTTGTCCTAGAAATAGACATTATAAGATATTACCCTTGAGAACTGTTTACTTCCGATTACTTTATAACTGGTTGGCGTTTTCCAGTCTAAGACTCCCTGTTTGGTTTTTCATATCACACTGAGTGCACACATAGGATGCACGCATGTACTCTGCTCTGAACCAGCCTGAATCCCTCTCCGAGGTCCAGGGAGGAGACAACAAACATGCCCTGCACCACTGCTCGATACCAGGCAACCGTTAGTTGAAACTGCACGTTAAAAACACCTTAATAGTTGGGAAAGGAAAACTTTTTAAACAAAAAATAAAGCAAGTATAGATATCCAAATAAAATGACAAAATGTGATACATGTTTAATAACAAGAAACTTTATTGAATTACAAATTTAAAAATGGCTCACTTAAAAGTGGGACTATTTTAATCTTCTTACACTCATTCTTTCAAAAATTCATGTTATTTTCCAAGTGATAAAAGGTTACTCTGTGACCTGACAAAGTGGAGGTGGGATGGCACCAGTGGCCAATTCTTACATGTGGAGTCTTCATGTGGACTTCTGGATGTTTTCTCTATTGCATCAAACTGACCTGCGGTGAGCAGTGGGGGGAAAGGGGGAGGGAGGGGCATGCAAGCTGGTGTTGAAGTCTTTCCATAGGGGTTGGAGAGTGGAAATGGAGCAGGATGAGATGTGGTCCTCGTAACTGGGGATTCAAGATGTGCTACAGCCAGCGAGATCATTCTTCCTTATTCCCAACCAACAGGTGGCACACACATAACTTCATGGTCCATCCCATAAACGTGGGCCATATTGTAGCCCACGCATTCATCTGTCCCTCAGCCTTACTCCTGTGTAACAGAGGTAGCAAGTCAGTTAGGACAGAAATGTGCTCCATCAGTCTCCATATGGAAAGACCACAGCTTAATGATCTATATAAGCCTTAAAGTCCTCAGTCAGGACAGATTTCCAAATCAAAGTCAAGTCAGGAACTGTTCACAGGAACCACACTATTTTAAAATGCTAACATCTTCCTCCCAGTGTGTCTTCCTACAAAAGGTAAAAATGGTCCAAACTTTCCACTCTTTGCTTGTCTGGGATTTATGAAAAGCATACCAAATTATGACGGTGTTCTGTAAAACTAAAATACACTACAAAGTCAAACAGGTAAATAAACAACAAATCAAACTGATTTCAACAAAGTCAAGTCATATTTCCAAAAGCTAAAATCTATTAAGAACAAGTAATACACATGTACAAGAAATTACAAGAAATGAGGATCACAGTTAGTTACAAATGCAAAATAATATCTAATTATCCCAGACTTGTGAACAGAATAATTAAAATCAATTTCATATGCTAGTTCAAATATTATATACAATTTAGATAAGCTGGTCAAGTATTACTTGAATACACACCATGTCTGATAAACTTATAATTACACTGCCTCTTATCCTTTTTTAATATTTGTAGGTACATGCCAATATAGGAAAAAAAATGTAATTTCCACTTGTGTGTTAACTGAGAAGAGTAACATTCTACTGCGTATGTTTTATATTGTAAAAAGTTGTTACATTTTCTTTTAAGAAGAAAAAAAGGTAAAAATTAACTGCCAA
Organism: Nanger dama; assembly: GCA_917880005.1. Taxonomy (NCBI): domain Eukaryota; kingdom Metazoa; phylum Chordata; class Mammalia; order Artiodactyla; family Bovidae; genus Nanger; species Nanger dama. Next base: position 6,968,171 of record CAKJTW010000075.1, read on the forward strand.
AAGTTTATAAAAATGAAAAAAAAAAAAAGTTTTGAAACAGATACCATTATGTGGTCTCCCTACTGACCTGAAACTACAGAAGGCGTTTAAGGAAGGGACACTATGTCAAAACCAGAGACTAACCCAAGGGAGGCAAGTTACTTTAAAAATCTGATTTGCAGGAAAACTAGCTAGTTGACCTAGTCTTTAAAGCTAATTACAAAATCCATCTTCTTAATGGTCCAGATGTTTTGCCAATGCTTCCAACTCAACAGAACTGTCAAAAAGAAGAAATATTTTGTGAGACCTTTAAATACAGACAATGGGGTGTACCTCCTTCCTGTGTTCAACACAGCATACACATGACACTGCTAAACAAAGAGGCATTTTTTAAAAATACGCTGTATTTTCCAGACATGAACAGTCACCTATATTGTGTTTGACTCTTTCAATTTAGAATTGCTAAGCATACATACAGAAATATTATAAAATATTTTCTTATTAAGCACTTCTCTCATTAATTCTTAGGTTTAAAAAATTAGTTCCAAATTTGAACTTCCAGAGTAAGCCACCATAGGCATCAGCTTTCTACATTACATTGAATTTTCTTAAATCCAACAGGAACTGTGTCAGTACTTTGCAGCAAACTGCCTGTATTCAATACAAACTGTAATATACCCAGTCTTCCTCCTCCTCATGATGCTAAACAAATCCAGGAGAGCGCTGGAAAAACCAGGTTTGCCCAACAGGAATAAACAGCATGAACATCTCTCTCGTAGACCAGTTAAAGAAACTGCAAGCTCCAGACAGGAGACACTGCTTCAAGCCATGAAGACACTGTCAGCACCATAACCTCCAGGCCCAAGAACAGAATCTCTGTGTGTAACGGAACAGGCACTGGCCTCACCCCTGGAACACTGCTGGAGCCCTCCACCCACTGTCTTTTTGTTCACTTCTGATTTCAGGAAATGCTTTAACCTCTGTGACTGTTTTAAAGTAAGGAAAAGTCTAAGGTAAGAATAACTTGAAAAGAAGCTTGTAGAATTTTCACACACACACACACAAAACTAATCACAAATAGAAAGCATTTCTGGGGCATCAACAATGACCAGGCACTTTTAAATCTATCATTTCTACTGCTCAGCATGACCTGTAATGTGGATCTTATTTATATTTGTCTGTGAGAATATCACAGTTCAGCAACAGTAAGGGGCAAAGGAGCCCAAAGCGTGCCTGGCTCCAAAGCCCACCTTCCTCCCTTGGGAGCCCCCAGTCACACATTCCTAGCGTCTCCACCTCTGTTTTAGGTGTGATGTTGCTGTGGCTCACAGAAATCACTGAAGAATGGATCATTCATGTAACATTATTTGCCTGTGTGGGGCTAATTTAGGAGAACACAGGCAACACAAAAGGCTTCATGAGAAGCCTACCAGATCATGACAGTGGCTCATCTGGATTTCCTAGAATAAACACTGAAACCAGTGGGCTGGACTTCAACGAGGTACAGCAGTTTTTCCAGGATAAACATTTATGCAGCCATACACACATGTACGTGTTCTGGAAGAACAAGCATGGGAGCACCTGAAAGGACAGCGTGTGCACAGGATGGCAACACAGGAGCTACACCTCTAAGATCCAACCTTGACTCCTGCACCAAGACCACACAGAGGGCAGTGTCCGAGGTCACCGCCTAGTTCTAGCAGAGTACCAAATAGTGTGATCCACGACAGACACCAGCCCTGGCCTCCCCAGCATGGGGCAGTGTGAGCATGGGACACACGGGACAGCCCCCAGAGAAGAGCCGGTGTAACCACCCCAGGGAAAAACCACCCCACAGAGCCAGGTGACACGGGAAACCCCAGGGCACCCTACCTTCCACCGGTTTCCACACTCGTTGCAGACGACAAACGTTGTCATGGGTTCATCAGCACTCCGCGTTTGTACCTATGGCAAAGTTGGGTGAAAAACACTGCTCTTCACAATACTACAGAAAATCCAACCTAAATTAGAATATCCTACATCAACTACAATGGTAGCACAATAAAATGTGTAACAGTCTAAAATAAGCTAATAATAAATTAGCGAAGTAATAAGGAAAGAACACACATTTCCAAACAAAAGACCTTGTCTTCTTATCTTTACCCCAGATAAGTGGGAAAATCATCTAAATTCACATATTATACTACTGATAAATGGCTAACAAATATGAAAAATTTTAATCATAAGAAGCACAGAAATACTAATTAAAAGACCTCTCAGTTTTCTTACAAATTTGCAAAAACGTAAAAATTACAAATACTTCATTCTGACAAAAACTGCCAAAACCTTTCTAAAAGTCAGACAGCAACAAGAGCCTTCAATACCCATCCTCTGTGACCGAGGAACTTGGCATCTGCTCTAATATAAGACTGTAACTAGAAACACAAAGTTATTTTGATATGTTTTGTGAGAGATCTCAAGTATAAGGATACATTCTTAATACTAACAAATCCAGCTAACCGAAAACAAGTTGATATTTGTCTTGAAACAGGAGTTGTAAGCCTCTTAGTATGAAACTCTGTCTATTAACAGTCACCAACCTGGGTGTAAGTGCAGTTCTTCTTTTTACATTTGCCACATGTGAACAAGTCCGTCTGGGTCCCACCCGTCTTGGCCATCTGATGCTCTCTGATGGCTTCTTTGGTCAAGTTTTTCCGCATCTCTTTGAGCTCATCACTAGCCATCTCCTATCACAAGGACAGCAATACCACCCAGTTACAGGCACCTTCTATACACATGCAGAATGCTGTTTATTGCTCCAACAGTTAACAACAGGATCAAAATCAACTTTTAAAGTTTTGAAAGTGAAATATCATATTTTTCCTCAAAGGACTCATTAGTTTGTTTACTCTTACATTTTTCCCAAACACTCAGAAGTCTGTATGTGAAAACTGCATTTAATGCAATCCTATAGTGATGAGCATATCCAGACCATGGACTCTACTACTGCACCCACCTCTTCCACTGGAAAAGGAACCAGGGGCCTCAGAGGAATGTCTGGTTCCAGTTTTGAGTCAAGAAATGCACAAGAAAGGCAGAGTATTGTCCTGTGCCAGGAAGCGTGGGAGCTGCCTGACCACTGTGAGCACATCACTGGACAGAGGGGCTATGTAACAGAGCTCCATTGACCAGACAGGATAATTTCTTCAGCCACCATAATAAATCACTGAAAAGACCAACCCCACCGGATAAATAGTCACAAGTCTGTAACGACACTTAAAAAAGCAGAGCACAAACACGTGCAAAAATGGCAACAAAAGCCCCTATTGGTGGTTAGTGGAGTGCCAACCACTCCTTCTGACAACTGTTAACCAAAGGGAAGAATTACACACTCACCTGTCTTTCCTATCCTAACCAATGGCCTTAAACTCAGAGCAAGTGCTCCTTTATCAAAGAAGTCTAGCTAAGAAAGGTGAAAGGACTTTCAGAATTCTAGAAATCTGTTTTGCAACACCTCATGACATTAAGGACTTCCCTGGTGGCTCAGAGGTTAAAGCATCTGGCTGCAATGTGGGAGACCTGGGTTCAATCCCTGGGTCGGGAAGATCCCCTGGAGAAGGAAATGGCAACCCACTCCAGTATTCTTGCCTGGAGAATCCCATGGATGGAGGAGCTTGGTGGGCTACAGTCCATGGGTTGCAAAGAGTCGGACACGACTGAACGACTTCACTCACTTAATGACATCACCAGTTCAGGCAAGGATCATCAGCGGGTGAACACGCAGATGAAAGGCCAGTGGAGAACCTCACAGAGAAGGGATGAGACTGACCGTACACAAATCCCTGATAAATTTCCACACCCAAAGAGAACAAGACACATGTCTCCTGAGGTGATGCAGTATGATGTAAGAAGGACCACTGATGAAGCATTTGTGCAGGTAAAGTTAAACCTGTATATAATCTAAGCTTACAAAACTAGCTTCCAGTTCACAGAAATGAATGGAGACAGACAAACTAGTGTAATGAGGAAGAAATGGGCAATTCAGTGTGAGATACACAAGCGATAAACCAGTTTCTTCAGTAGGTCAATGTCATGGAAGAAAAGGGGGCTAGAAAAGGAGACTTAACTATGTTCATACACAGTCTTAAGAGACCAAGCTTAAGGTGACATCTAGACTTCAGATCCTGATAAAAAGTAAATGTACAACCAGGAACATACAACGATTATAAACCAGATATCAGATACACCAAGGAATCATCACTAGACTTGCTGGATGCAGTGATGACAGTGTAGTTACATAAAAATGTCAGATTTTTACAGATTTCTCTCAAGGATAGAGAGGTAGAAAGATATAATGTCTGGAATTTGCTTGAAAATATTTCAGGGGAAAAGAAAGAAAACAAAGAAGGGATAGATGATAAACAAGTGACAAATTACTTAATATACTTGAAGCTTAGGTGATGGGTAGATAATAGGACTTCATTACACTATGCTCTGTACTTTGTGAAAGTTTAAAATTATTCTAATGAGGTTTTAAAAAATGAATCTTAAAAATATAAGTTTTCATTAGTTATACAGAAAGACAAATTCACTTGGATGCTCAGTAAGACAGCGAGACTCTAGACACACTTCAGCTTATATCTATGAACTGCTACATCTAAAAAAAGCAAACAATGAATTTCATTTTCTGCATCACTTTCTAAATAAATGTAAGGATAGTCAATAAGATGTAGCCAATCTTATAGTAGTTAACCAAGAAAAGAGCTGAGAGGCTACAAAGTCTGTTTGCAATTAGAAATTTAATCCTGATTCTACATGAATCTACAATAAATAACATTTTTATTTTTTGACAATAATTTAATAAGGCAACCACTCAAAGATCATGGTACAGTTATGAAACGGACAAAGTACTAATGCTAACAGATTCAATCACCTAAGTTCTTGTCTAGTATACTGTATACACTGTGGATAAAAGTATATTAGGATAGCTATTACAGATGTAGTATTTATTTAGTACTTCATGATTTAAACAGACTTTACACTTGACATCATGGAATACCGCCACAGAAATGTTCTATTCAAATACACTCACCTCTGCTGTCATTCTAGCAAACAAGTCAGGAGGAATGTTCCCACACAGCACGTTTTTCCTTAAATTTGGATTTTTGGCATCCTTAAGATTTGATATCCTACTTCGTACTCTATTTTTGTATTTCATGTCTGTATTCCTTATTTCTTGATAGATAGGTACTAGGCCGTTAAGGAAAAAGGTTAAATTATAAAGGTCCTAAGATCATTTTTTTCAAATTCTGCCATGATAAGAATTTCTGAAATTTCTAAGCAGTATTTTCAATTCAGATTAAATTAATAAGGCACTGTTTCTGCCTGATTTCCTGATCAGTACCTGGCAAAAATAGTGATTTTATGCTATGAATGTATTAAACTTTCTCAATGTTTAATGCCAAGTGACACAGATTAAAAGGGTTTAAAAATGTAACTCGGATATTCAATCTGAGTAAGAAAACTTTAGAAAAAGAGCTTGAACTTATACATGCTTTCCCTGACCCAAATCTGCATTCCTCCAAGGAGCCTAAAAGCCTCAAAAAGACCACACAGCTCCCTTGAGGGCCTTCTGATAGAAGACAGTTCGCAGTGGCCTGGAGGTTCATCTCCTTCTGGCTCAGCAAGAAGCCAGGTTAGCAGGCAGATTTTCTCCATGGGACAGGCTCCAGCAGAGGCCCAGCCCTAGAGCAGTCACCCCTCAGCCAGGACAGGCCTGCGGTACACTGTCACCTGTCACCAGATGGTCCCTGCTGCCAGACCCATGTGCAAGACTCCCTCTCCCACACCAGAGCTCTTTCTGAAGCACCCAGCGTGAACACACAGGACGACGAGCTCAGGGGATTTCTACGCTTTGCTGAGGACCCCCTCCCACAAGGTGAGACCCCGCTTTACACTTGCTAGCATGTTGTCCATGAGACGTTATAGCCTCAGTCTGCAAGGTGGAAAAATAAAAGCACTATCACCATTATGTGTCTTACTTTTGCATAAGAGGAAAACAAGAATAACATGCCACAGACAGCATTCCCTTTCCCACCAAAAAAATCAAGACAGAAACTGTAGAATAAGATTTTCTATTTGTTATAGGAAGAAAAAATAATCTAGTGGATTCTTGACACCATTATGAATATACAGGCAAAGGATATCTTCCTCAATCTGAGATCCCAATTCTTCCTCGTCAGCTCCAATGGCAATGTAGTCATCTAAACACAGATGCAAAGAAGTGTCATGAATGAATGATTACAACACATTAAAAGAAAATTTCAGTACAGAGCCAGTTAAACTGTATTCCTATTTCTTCAGCCCCACCTGCCCTGTACAAAGAATCCTTTCAGTATAGTTTCCTCAGAATCTGGTCTTCTTTGTGACTCCCTCAGGTCCTCCTCTGGATTCAGCTAGTGTCCACAGGGCTCCTGCATGGATGATGCCTTATCCCTCAGGAGTCGGGGGAGTCATGCATCCAGCAGGCAACCCCTCACTTCACACCTCCAGAAATTCTGGCTGTTCCCACAGAGAGCAGAGAAACTTATGCAAAGTACTGTCTTGTCTCCTTCCCGCCTCAGGCTTCCATGCAAAGAAACCATTCATTTCATCGGCCAATCACGTATATGGACACACTCAGAAGACTTCTAGGTAAATGTTCAAAGCGACAGAAGGAACAAAAAGAAACTAGGAAGAAACAAGAAAATATACATAAAGGGATAATAAAGGAATCAGAGTAAAGAAAAGGCAGAGTAAGAAGAAAAATAGGTCATACTATCTAGGGCTCAGTATAATACAAAAGGATGCATTTTTAGAAGACAATAAATATATATTCCTATATATGAAACTTTAAAGCCAAATTTCACATAGGAATGAATACCTCCAAATTAAATTAAAGCTCCCATATATAAACCAAAATCTCTTTCCCACTTAAAAAAGTAGGAAATGAAATTATGAATATAAAACTTATTATATGTCACAGTAACATTTAACAACAGGACAATAATATGTATCATTAACTCTCAATCTGAGGTGGGGGGAGGGGCGGATACTGAGTTTGCAGATTAAATGTGAGGAGAAAAAGGATTGTGAAAAAGAGTTTAAATAACTACGACTCAGGGGAACATTCACCAGAGGAAGCAATCTATTGTTACGTGAGAATCACACGTAATAAGAAGAGGCCTGGATGCCTGCACCTCTCTGCTCTCAGTAATGCCCGGAACAACAGCCTCTCCCTGGGCTGGGTGGTGAGGGGCAGCGACCATCGGGATCCCACTCAGAGGATGAAACGAGGTGGACAAGGAAGCAGTGGCCTTGGTCAAGGGACTGAGCAACAACATTTACCTCCTGTTCGGAGAGCAGCAGCGAGCATCTCCCTGCACTTTAACCGCACAGAATCAGAAGTGCTCGGCGCCCGAGGGAAAGAAGAGACGTACGTGTCCCGGGCATTGGTCTCGTCCTTTCTGCCGCTCATGTTGCCACTGGAGCTGCTAGAATACACACACACACACACACACAGACACACAGACACACAGACACACACACACACAGACACACAAAGAAAAGAAAAGAAAAGAAAAGAAGTCAGGAAAACTCAAAGTGAGTATCATTACCATTACTCTCTAAAAACAGTAATTTTTTTGGGTCTAAATAAATAAAATAGTATTCCAGTGACTCTTAAATGGAAAAAGAAAAAACCTGCCTGTATATAGATTAAAAAGAAGTTAAAACTTTTAGTAAAGATGAGACAAGTCTTTTATTTTTTAAACTTTGATCCTCCTTTTATTTATTCATTTTTTTAAAGGCTTAAAATGTATTTTAATAAGTTCATGTTGCATTATTTCATTTCTCAGAAAAACTTCAAAGGTATTAGGGACAAATCAAACATGGTACACCAATAAAAATGCACAGCATAACTACCTAAGATAGGCAAAGCTAAGAGCTACCATCTGACATTCAGCATACAGCAACCCTGTTCTCAAGATTGTACTAGGCCTATCAAGAAAAGCTGTGAATAGCAACATCATAGACACAAAAGGGCCATTTCTGGGTTGTCCTTACCCAAGAAGAAGATGGAGGCAAGTTTAACGCAAGATTTTTAAAGATACACTAAATGAAAATCTCTACGAGAAAATGTCTTCCTTGGGACATGAAAGGGTAATATATGGGACATAAGAGAACCGTTATGTATGTTGTCTGCGACCTCTGTGGACATGTGCCTGAATTCCCACCTGGGAGTGACTGGAACAGTGGGGCCAAGGTCATTGGGGGATGTTTGGTTTTTGTGGTATATGTGGCAGGATCTCTGGGGTGAGACAGTGCACTAAGTCGTGTCCAACTCTTGTGACCCCATGGACTGTAGCCTGCCAGGCTCCTCTGTCTACGGGATCCTCCAGGCAAGAATACTGGAGTGGGTTGCCATTTCCTTCTCCATGATCCTCCTTTTAAACATTAAACATTATTTTTAATACAGAAAACACACATTATGCCTCAATACAGCATATGAAAAGACAGGATCTCAGTTATGAGCAGAGGTTGGAGGGGAGGGCACAGAGACTATGATTGCTCGTGACCAAAACCAGAGAGAGAAACGCTGGCAAACTCTGCTCCAGTCAGACAACCAGTGAGGCTCATACAGGAGACACCGCTTCATGATAAAAACCACATGGAGTGAGGAGTCGTGAAAATAGAAACATCTCTTAATTTCTCCCTAAAAACATCAATACCACTGCAACAATTAATAACTCTTCCAGTCAACTTAATCACTTCAACCACTCCTGATTAACTTGCTGTGTTAGAGTCTTACTGAAATATTTTTGGACTGGTTTCAGTTAACTTTTACCACAGTAAAGATTTCCCACCAATTAGTTCTGCCAAACTAATCCTGCCTTTCACTCCACGGACGTCACCTGGTGCTCTCTGCCCGGCAGGCAGCCCCCTTGCCCTTGCTGGTAACCCAGCCAGCTTCCACACACAGCCTGCATGGGCCTGGCGGCAACTCCGCAGGCCTTCTAAGGTCAGTCCTGTGTTTCTGAAGCCTCCATGACCCCTGTCTCCCAAAACACATGAGCTTCCATGAAGTGAAATACCTTTCCTCTCTTGCTTCAGGGCTATTCTGTGATGTAACTGCAGTATCTTTTTCTTTTCTTCAGAGTCTTTATCTGTTGATGGTCCATCTGAAAATTTATGAAATTCCTAAGTTTCAGCACTTGTTAAAACAAAACAAAAACAGGACTACTACATGTTATCAAGCTATTTATGCAAGCAAAAAAGAAAACAAAAACCCAATAAAATCCTAAGCTTTTAACAAGTAAATGAAGTTTACTCAAGCTATTCTATTAGCAACTGTACATGGAAAAAAAACATTGCACATTAAAAAAATTAAAGTGCAAAGTATATATAACAACGTTGTTTTGATAATTTTTCATAAAGTAAAAAAATTTGAGGTGGTACTCAAAATATAAATATTTCAGAGATAGTAAACAAAGAAGATTTTCATAGAATATACTTCAGGATTATGAGTTAGGCCTACTTAGCATCTCCTTTATCTTAAATCATCTGAAAACTAATACAGGTTATTAATACTAATAAAGCATAAGCTTTAAGACTTAAAGAAGTGAGTCATCAGACACGGGAAAATAAAGTGCATAAAATAAGTTGGGTGAAGGCAACACTGGAAAGAAACATTCACGTTTATATCAACCAAAACAGCTGTGAAGCTGGGTTCAGAAATATCTGGAACCTGAACTACCCCAGTTTGGTCTACTTTTTGATCCATACACGAGTCCTAGAGCTGCATGAATAACTCACTTCTCTATTGCCCTCTGTACAAAACATGGAAGAACATTCACCCTTGAGGCAGGACTGCCCAGGCAGCTCTAAGCTCCCACCCCAACACTCCATCCAGCTCCCAGAGGAGAAGGGGGCTTGAGTGTCCCCAGATAATGCTAACATGCCACTCTGGACGGGACTGACTGACAGAAGACAGTCCCAAGCGCACAACTCCAGAACTATCATGGGAATCCAGTCCTCATGACACATGTCAGTTCTCAGAGACCAACTGTATTGTCCTCTTTACTCTATAATTTCCTGGAAGGCCTGAAGATGCCGTGGTATCGTGAGGAAGAAAGCACGGATCAGCGATGACATTTCAGAACAGAGCAAGGACCAAGACGTGTTCCCACAGCAACAGGGGGTAGAAGGCCTCAGAAAGGTCACATGATGCATTGTGTCCGACTCTCTGCAACCCCATGGACTGTACAGCCTACCAGGCTCCTCTGTCCTTGGGATCCTCCAGGCAAGAATATTGGAGTGGGTTGCCATTTCCTTCTCCAAGGGATCTTCCTGACCCTGGGATCAAGCCCAGGTCTCCCACACTGCAGGCGGATTCTTCACCATCTGAGCCACCAGGGACAGGAAATACAATCAGGCAGTACCGTCTATCAAGGTCCAGTGCTGGTGGGGGAGCTGTAACGCTGCCATGGTGCAGTGTGCACTAGGGTGGCCCTCTGAAAAGGCAGGGCAGTAAGAGGCAGGAACGGTCGTAAAAACACTCCAACCTCTGAGCAGAGGGTGGTGAGCCACGCAGCAAAGCCCGGCTCAGAGAGGGCTCAGACCACTCCCTAGCTCAGCCACTCAGCACCCCTCCTACTGCGCACAAACAAGGCACCTGATCTCTCAGTCCCTCGACTGTGTCAGCACAAAGTGGGGGTTACAGCAGCCCCTTGACTGTCTCAGCACAAATTGGGGTTACAGCAGCCCCGAGCACGCGGGACAGCTGGGAGGACTAGGTGCACTAATACAGGCACACACACAGTGTGTCTTAAGTATTCAGAACCGTGCTAACCAAAAGCAGTAGGAAATCTCCCAGAAATCTAGCTAACAACCTAAACGGCAATGCTTTCTGGTTTGGAATCTAATACAGGATCGTCTATTTCGTTAGTTTTCTTAAGGCTGAACTTTCTAAATTTCATAGGCTTTACAATTTTTGGTTACTAGTTTCCAAACTCTTATATGTAATAGGTCTTTTATTATTAGTGCTGCTATTTATGAAGTTTTAAAAGCTTCAATTCTTTTATCTTCTCCTCCACATAAGAATGGTAACTGCTCAGGAGATGGCTGGTTCCAGGGCTGGGACAGATGAGCCCAGCATGTTGTATGGTGCCAGAATGCAGGAAAGAGGTTAAAAAACAACAACAAAAAGCAAGGAGCTTGTCAAAGAGACACAGAAGCCAGTTTGCAGGGGAGCCCACTGGTCAAACCTAGGACAACGTAAATATCAAAATAAATATGAGTAGGAATGGATTATAACCCATTATATAGAACAGGAACCAATGCGTCCACATTCACAACAGAAAAGAAGTGGGAGGCAAGAAGAGGGTTCTTCTTACAGAATGATGATGTGTGAAAACGGAAAAAGTAGAAAAACTAGAAAATCATAATTTTGCAACTGTCACCGGAAAGAATGGTTTGGGCAGTAATCAGGGGATACCAAATGGGGGGTGGGGGAAGGTCTGACAGGAAGCACCATAGTGTCAGGGTCTTAAAGTGATTCCCACAGAACTCCTATTAGACACGAGGAAAAATCATCAGTGATGCATTGTACACCTTGGCTGAGTCTCAGAAATAACACCGTCCTATCTCTGTACACCACACACCCCAGAAGGACACGACATGCATGCACAGTACCCCAACTATGGATGCACAACCGGATCTAGTCAGGAGAAAATGACAGATAAAGCCCAAACAGGGACACGGCAGTCCAGTGGTTAGGCCTCAGCGCGTTCACTGCAGTGGGCCCAGACCCAGTCTCTGGTTGGGGGAACTAAGAGCCTGCAGCATGCATTGCGCAGGCCAAAAACAGACAACCCCCACACAACAACAGAGGGAGGGGAGGAGGGGGCATGTGCTTTTCAAAAGTCAATGTCCTGAAAGACATAAAAAGCTCAAGGATGAGAAAAAAGCTGGAAAAGTAATTACTGGGATAACTGACAAAACTGGAATGAACAGTGCACTGCACACTAAGATAACTGTACCAATGTTAAATTTCTTGAATTTCCTGTATTAGGGTTATGTAAAAAAATACACTTGTTCTAAGAAAACACACTTAAGTTTTAAAGAGTCAATAAAGAAGAGAGATCCACCTATTCTCAAGTAGTTTGGAAAAAATAAAGTGTAAGCATAAAGAGAAAAAGAGGAGAGAGACTATGACAAAAGAAACATGGCAAATATTAAAGATGAATGCCCTAGAAAAATGACACGTGAATTACTTTTATTATTTTTGAAAACTTTCTCTAAGTTAGAAATAGTTTTTTTCAAAAAGTGGGACATCTTCCCTCGGGAAAAATTTTCTTCTTAAAGAAGCAATCCAGGGAGGAGGGACATGAGAGTTTGGAGAGTAATGTGGAAACTTACACACCATATGTAAAATAGATAGCCAATGGGAATTTTCTGTATGACTTGGGGAACTCAAACGGAGGCTCTGTGACAATCTAGAAATGGGATGGGGAGGGAGGGCACGTGGGTCTACCGATGGCTGATTCTTATTGATGTATGACAGAAATAAAAAAAAATTCTGTAAAGCAATTATCCTTCAATTAAAAAATAAAGTGGCAAAAAAAGAAAAAAAGGCAATCCAGTTGTAAGTACTAAAAAAACCAAGAAAGTTAAATCTGACTAGCTTAAAAAGCAGAACCCTCAAGGTCAGACTAAAGCCCCCTCCCAGATTATAAAGTACCGATTTCAAAACACCTATATTCATTAAAAGAAAAAAAAAATTCAACAACTCAATGTTTGAATAAACCAGATCATAAATATATATAAGGGAAGATACCTAGTAACTTTTTCCAGGATTTAATGAGGGACTTTGCTAAAGATGTAACTTCTTCATCTGTGCTCTGCTTGCGAATAGCATTCACTGACATTCCAATTCTTGTGGACTGCAAGGCAATGACAAAAAAAATGTATACAAGCAATTTTATTTCAGGCAATTTGTTGATTTTCTTGTTTTCCAGATGCCTCTTCATTTTAGAACAGAAAAACATCAACTGTACCAATTCTTTTAGCAGCAGACTGTCGACTTAAGACACACACATCAAGGGTTTCACCACCGAGATCTGCAGACACGTTAACTCACTACTGAAGTGAGGCTGGTCAACTAGTAAGATGAAGTCAGTCTCCCTCACAAGAGAACAAAGCAAAGAGTGTCTGTGTGTGTAGGCAAGGCAGGCAGATGCAACCATGGCTCACACACACCCACTTTGCTTCTTCACAGTCTCCTGCACAGAGGACTATGTGCATCACGTGCTACACCTTATATGTAGGACACCTAAACAAATACTACCATCCACACGAGGTTAAGCACCAGCACACGATCACAGATACTAAAAATGGACTTCACAGAATACAGAAAACTTAACTTGCGGTGACATACGTGCTCAGGGGCGTGCTGGGAGCGCCCTTATTCATCAACCGTCCCAAAATCCTTTAAAATCGAGATCATCATCCCTATTTTTAAAGATGAAGACACTGGAAGTGTCAATAAATAACCTGGCCAGCAGCACACCATTACTAAATGGCAAAACGGGGATTTTAATCCAGGTCTGTCGCCTCCAAAATCCAGGCTCTTTTCCCACACATCAACTGTCTTCAAACTGTGCTGAGAGAACATAAAGGCTCTGATGGCCAATTATGGATGACAGACAAAAAGTGGTGACTTAATTAGTAAATTCAGGTTGTCAGTAGACAATCTCTCAAAATATGGTTATGGAAGAAATAAAATAACAAAAGGAATTGTTAGTGAGATATACAAGGGCGCCCCTGCTATAAACTTTAAAGCTGAGAAATAAATGGATCCTTAAGATTTCCTTTTAAATTATTCAGTGTACTCAACAAAGAGATCTGGGGCAGCTGTTGAAGAATCTAGAGTATGTATCTGACTGGACTGTCCTGTGTTCTCTCTTGGAGAGTGAAGCACAGCGGGGGAAGTTTCCACAGCAGACACAGACAGGAGATTCACCACTCTAAAACCCCAAGGTGGTTTGAGATCAGCATTTGGGGGACATTTTCCCCACAGAAAGTGGTTCCTTTCTTGTAGAAGACAGTATGTTCTAAGAACTTTTCTCAGTGAAGAAAAACTGTTAGAACTTTAGAATGCTTTACAACTTGTCTAAAGCACTGCCTTCTCAGCTGGTGGGGCATGCACTTGAATGCAGAAAACCTTTCAAAAGCAGGCAACATTTTTCTATGATGGTAACTCAGTAGATTACTAATTTATGTTACCATCTTTAAAAAAACAAAAACAAGTTAATAATGTTTTACACTATAAGAGGAAAATACAAAAACTTATATTGGTATTGAAGATGTTTCAGTATTTTATGACAATTACCTATTCAAAAATTATGACATATGTTAGCACATACCTGTAATAGTTCCAGGGTCATGGGAATATTCTTAAGCTCCTTCAGTAAATCCAATGCTCCAGCCTATAAAATAAAATAATTTCAAACTAAGTTCTCCAGAGAGTAAAGCAAAGAGTAACCAGAGACTTAAATGTGTATTTTCCTATCCACAATTCACTGAGAGTCATTTATTCATGTGAGGAGAATGGCATACAGACATACAGATACATAGATGAAAGAGGAAAAGAAGAGAGAGGAAAGAGTTTTCCAAACAGGCTGCAACTCACTGAAGGATCATAAAATCCATTTATTGGGTTACAACCAGCACCTACGTGTTGTTGTGTGAAAGTTTACTTTCAGTAGTATTTGTTTATGTGTCCCAACTAGAAACATGCAATGTTTCTCACTGTGGTGGTACAAGACCCCCAGACTTCCATGTAGGGCAATTAGCTATGGAAGCAGGAGTGGGAGAATGGTGGTAGGGGCACGGCTTCTCTATAATTCTCACCATGCCTCTGCACCTCACAGCTCAGACTCAAGGACACTGCTGTCTACCTGGTTCTTACAAGGTAAGAAGCAAATTCTGAAAGGAAATCCAGAAGTGAGGTCTCTGTTAAGCTCGCAGGCCCATCGTCTGCCAGGGCTCCGATTCCCATCTAGAATCAAAGGCTCCCATGCAGCTGATGACGATGAGACTTAGCACTGCAGCTAAGGGGGCTGGAATTTCATGAGAGACAACAGTGCCACCTACAGCTTGTGGCCTGCGTTCCAATGTAACATTTATTCAATCAACCACATTTCAGTTCAGTTCCGTTCAGTTCATCTAGTACATTTAACTTAATCAATCATATTTCATTTAGTCTAATAGTGACTTAATGTACTATATTTGGACAGATCATTCTACATACCACTAATAAAAAAAAAACTACTAAACTATCATAAACTTTTCTTATCACTTCTTTTTACTTTTGCAGTTCCTTTAGACTCGGAATTTTTGTCATATTATCTTTTACATATAGAAAAATATAATCAAAACTAGCTAAGGTGGTGGTTCTAAAACTATTTTGCAGAGTCTAACATTTATGAATTGCCTATTGACTCAGATTCCATAATATCTGATTTCAGCCCACAAAAAGCTATGTCAAAACACTAGTAACACAACATTTCACAAAAGAATCCATAAAAGAGCTCCGAGCTCTGAACCATAAGCTCTCTGCAGGCACCAAGGTGGGCTCTGGGTGTGTGAGCCTGCTGCTTTCACCAAACTGCTCTTCTCCCACTGGCTTCTCGGGGGCCAAGAGCACCCCACTACTCTCAGATTTCCTTCCAACTCACTGACACCTGTTCCACGATGTCGATGCTGGGCTGGATGTTCTGTCTGTGAAAGTATATCTCAACATCCATCTGGCCAGCAACACGTGTAACTCATTCTGCTTTCTGAGATGTTAAAATATGAAAACTAGGCACTCCATGAACCAGTGAAACACACCACACCCTGGGAAAACAGAAAGCCCAGAGCACGGAACAAGCATGGAACCTCATGGTATCACCGTATTTCTTAAGTTTAAAATCAAGCAAAGGTTTCTAGCCAGATAATTCTTCCACTTAAAGTTGACAGATAGGGCCCTGGAGAATAAAACAGTATTAAATTTTCTTCTGGGGATAGATACATCCTTTTAATGTAACCCAGAACCTCCTAGCTAAAAACAAGTTCAATAGAAATTATGAAACAGGTCATTATAAAGGATTTTAAGGATCCACCTCTCAGAGATTCCTCCTGACCATAAATTCTATACTTTCTTTTTATTTAGAGGCAACTAAAAATAGTAAAACATTAGAGTTGTTTAAAAATAAAACACTCACTTTAAATTTACTGTTAATAAAGAATTTTTATATGCATGCCATTTTTGTGAGCAAGTGTCTTTAATCCTGTATCTGCAAATACCCAAACCAAAATCCTTTAAAAACCAAAAGATTTCCCATAGATTTTCAATAAGCTCATTTGGCAGTAACATCTAATCTCAACAGATGTACAGAGCTATTCAGTTCTATTTATCCTGCTTAATGTGTGAATGTTACATTTCACTATAGAAATGCCAATGTCTGATTACCGGGAACTGCCCAGCTCCCACTGACGATACTATGAAATATGTGATGTTTGTACTATGCCACTACCTTTATAAACCTGGAAAATTTGGAATTCTCAAATACATTAAAGACTCTGAAGGTTTTGATTACAAGACTGTTTGCCTGTATCCTTATCTACCGTAGATATTTTTCTTCTACTCATGTCTCTGTGGTCTTTTTGAAAAATTTCTGACCTAACATCAATTAAAAGTGAAGATAATCACAATTCTAAGAGTCCCTTAAAAGCAGGGTCTCCTTAGGTTTACGTAAAGCTGGGTTGCATATAAAGTTGACTCTTCTAACACATCAGCAATGTCTTAAGGTCTAAGCTGTTTTTCAAGCAGAAGGAAGCAACAGATTTGCATTAATTTCATCACACTCTCCTTTTTCACTCAGATCTCTTTGGTGAGACTGAGGTTAAAGATACAGGCTATGGAAGGAAGGAAAAGTTAAATAACACTTATGGGATAAAAGTATGACCTTTCTCAGGATTACAGTGTGTTCTAAACAAATAAGATGTGTATTTCAATCAAGGTTCTTTAGGAAATAAACAACTATTAATATGATGATCTGGATGGGTGAAAAGGACAGAAAAGAGACAATCATATGTTAATTCAGTGACAAAAACTTTTTAAGGGTTACCATGTGCACTGTATACAGTATCTCATTTCATCTTTACAAGGAACCCTATGGAAGTAGGAATCCTATTATCGCCATTTTATAGATGAGGAAATTAAACTTTTCTGAGAGTTACTATCTGCCAAGCACTGCATGGAGTACCTTATTTCATCTTTACAATGAATCCTATGGAAACACGAATCTTATTATCCCCATTTTACAGATGAGAAATTAAAGCCCATAAAAGTTAAGAAGCTTGCACAAGGTCACATGATTTACTAACCAGAAAAAGTGAGATTTACTCCATTCTGTCAAATGACACACCCCCCTTAACAAACACCCATTTACACCACATGCCAAGCTCTCACTGCTGTGCTGAGGACACAGCAGTGGGCAAAACAGAAACCCTTTCTGACCTCAGGAAATCCAAAAATAAGCAAAAATCATTGGGCCTCCACTTCAAACCCTCAATTAAACAAGAAAAAAAAACCAAAACGCTGAATTCAAAGAAGGTGTAATTTGCCTGAGGCGATACTGATGGGAACTGCAAAGGGACAGGAGCCCAGTTTCCTGGCCTTACCTCACTGCTCTGTCCATTCTATAGCCTCACCCTTGGGGCAGTTCTGCTCTGTGTGAGCGCCAGCAAACAGCACTACTAAACAGTCCCTAATCATCACCTGCTTCTAAAGGTCAAGTCTATTCGATTGCAGCATCTCCTACAGACAATGATGCAAGAGAAAGAAAGAGTCTGCCTCAACTTCCAGTGTCAAATTTAGTTCACAGTACTGGCTAAAAGATAAACAGCTACAGACTACTTTATTACAGCCTTGGTACTACTACCTGTCATCAGAGAGAAGTGCTTTATAAAATATGGTATGATGAGAACCCAGTACATACCACTGTACAGGATCCAAACAGCCTTCTATTCAAGGAAGAGGGAAGGAGCAACACAGAACACAAATAGCACACATGTACATGGTAAATCTAGATTAAAATACAGGCTCTGTCAATTCCCAATTGTCAGATCTTGGGCATGTTACTTTGCTTTTTCAAGCTTCAGCTTTTTCATGTGTAGATGAGCATATTACACTAAACTTTAGTTAAGATGATCAAATGAGGTAATATAACACCTAAGAAGTATCAAATTAGAGTGCCTGACATATAAGAGATGGTTGGTAAGATACAAAATTTATACATAAATTCAACTTTATAAAAGTTAAAAGCTTTGAGGATTCCCTGGTGGTTCAGTGGTTAAGATTCAGTGCTTTCCTGGAGTAGCCTGGGTTCAGTCCATGGTTGGGTAAGTAAGATACTGCAAGTCACACAGTGCAGCCAGAAAAGCAAAAGTTTTTATCTTTCAGAAGACACTATTAAGAGGGTGAAACAACAGCCCACAAAATGAGAGATGATATATGCAAACCCTATCTCTGATAAGGGTCTAGTATTCAGACTATAATGGAGAAGGCAATGGCACCCCACTCCAGTACTCTTGCTTGGAAAATCCCATGAACAGAGGAGCCTGGTGGGTTGCAGTCTATGGGGTCGCGACGGACATGACTGAGAGACTTCACTTTCACTTTTCACTTTCATGCACTGCAGGAGGAAATGGCAATCCACTCCAGTGTTCTTGCCTGGAGAATCCCAGGGATGGCGGAGGCTGGTGGGCTGCCATCTATGGGGTTGCACAGAGTCAAACACAACTGAAGCAACTTAGCAGCAGCAGCAGCAGCAGCAGCAGCAGCAGCAGCGTTCAGAATATAAATAACTCTCACAACTTAGTAATACAAGTACTCAGTTAAAAAAATGGGTAAAGGATCTGAACAGACATTTCTCCAATATGCAAGGGCACCAAGTACTGAAAAATGTTCATCATTAGTCATCAGAAAAATGCAAATCACCACAATGAGATATCACTTTATACTCACTACGAAGGCTATAATCAAAAAGCCATAATAACAAGTACTGATGAAGATGTGGTGAAATTTGAACCCTCACGCTACTGGTGATAATGTAGAATAATAGTTCAACTTTGGAAAACCGTCTCGCAGTTCCTCCAAAGGCTACATAGACAGAGTTATCAGATGACTTGGCAGTTCTACTCCTACCGAAATGCATACACACGACAGAAATTAAAATGTATGTCCACAACAAGACTTGATCAAGAATGTTCTTAGATTATTCATAATAGTAAAAAAGTGGAAAATGCCCAAATGTCCATCATACGATGAGTAAATAAACAAAAAAAGGGATGCTATTCAACAACACAAAGGAACACAGTATTGACATGCTGTTACACAGATGAACTTGGAAAACACAAAGCGAAAAAAATAAAAGGCCACTTATTGTATGATTCCATTTACACGAAAAGTTCAGAATAAGCAAATCAAGAGAGAAAGAATGTAGATTAGTGGTTGGGGGTAGATATGATGACTATGTAAGGGGCTATTTGATAGATAGTTTGCATCCGGAGTGATGAAAATATTCTAAAATTAGATAGTGGTGATAGCTGTACAAATCTGAGAATATATTAAAAACCACTGAATTGTATACTTTAAAGGGCCAACTGTATTGTACAGCTATATAAAGCTGTTATAAAAGATTGTGTTCAGATCAGTTTAGTCGCTCAGTCGTGTCCAACTCTTTGCGACCCGATGAATAGCAGCACAAAGACTGTGTAGTCATTCTAAATTCTGATTTATGCTAATTAATCTAACCCTGATATGGAAACCACAGTTTGTTTGTTTTTTCCCCAACCCAGGTAAGATTAAGACTTAGAAATGGACATATTTCAGGTATCCCTGCACCTAGAGATTGTAACATCTAATTTCAATTTCTCTCTTTGCAATTAAATTCTACTCAGCCCTAAGCCTTCAGTGAAGAAAAAAATAAACAAATCTCAACATCATTCATTAAATGTGTCCATGAACTTGAAAATTCTAAGTTCTCACTTGATTTCTCTAAGTCTAGTGTTACAAATCCTTTACAAAGATAAACCAGAAGATTTTTTTCAGTTCAGTTGCTCAGTCGTGTCCAGTTCTTTGAGACCCCATGAATCGCAGCATGCCAGGCCTCCCTGTCCATCACCAACTTCCAGAGTCTACTCAAACCCATGTCCATTGTGTCAGTGATACCATCCAGCCATCTCATCCTCTGTCGTCCCCTTCTTCTCCCACCTTCAATTTTTCCCGTATCAGGGTCTTTTCCAATGAGTCAGCTCTTCGCATCAGGTGGCCAAAGTACTGCAGTTCCAGCTTCAGCATCAGTCCTTCATATCCTAGGTCCTGCCAAGAGTTCTATATTCATCTAATCTTTACTAAATTGTATCCAACTTACTACCAAAAACACATTTTAGACCCTAATAGCTAAAGTTCAGAAGAGTCAGAATTTGAACCAAGATTAGGAGACAGACTTGCTTACTGACATTAAGTCAAAACGGCCAGAAAAAGAAAATCTATGTAAAAATTGCTAATATCTGAAAATTTAGAACTAATTCACATGATTCATCATGGCCTCAAAGTGCACCCTGTTTAAGATCAAGTGCACAGATGGGGCAACATTCTGGGCAGCACCAGGGTCAGGATATTGTGGGGATATTTAGAGAAACCTGTCTGCCCCACAACAGCAAACACTCTGGTTGCCCAATGTACCCAGACAAGGTTCAAGACTCAGGTTCTAGAGAGATGCTTGGAGTGGTAGATGCTTGAACAGAGTGGTACTGGCTTTGATACAAAACAGATTCAGATTTATATCTTCATTTGGCCACTCTGTAGCTATTAGACTTGAGAATTCACTCAAGCGCCTAAATACTTCATTTCCTCATTTATATTTTTTTAAAATATATTTTTGTTTATTTTTTGGCTGCACTACATGGTATGTAGGATCTTAGATTCCCCAAAAGGGATCAAACTCATGGAGTCTTAGCCACTGAACTGATAGGGAAGCCCAATTTCCTCATTTTTAGACTAGAGATTAAGACTTAGCTCAATAAACTGTCTGAGGAATAAATCAGATAAGATAGGTACTGAGAAGAATTCCTAGTTCAGAGTAATAGCTCAATAAATGGAAGCTGTTTTTATTATTAAAAGTGACACCTATGAGTTTTACTATGATAGTAAAGCACTATCTAACAACGGCACTTAAACTTCAATTCAGAGGACAACTATTATTTTTTCAGCAAAGTTCATTTTTTCATAGTATAAAAAATAGCGTGTAGAGAAAATCTGGAAGCCACACACACGAAAAAGAAACAAATCTATCATAATCTTAAAATTCCCCAGAACAGCTTCTGTTACATTACTGAACAACTTAAAAAGCTTTCATGGGCTACTGGTGGGCTGGGAGGGAGAGTCATTTAGACTGTTTCCCTTTCTTTATTTCATCTGCCTATTTGAATTTCTGTAACACAGACAGGAAAGGGAGAAGGAAAAAGTAAAAGAGCCAGTCAATTTTACCTTTCTTTGGGGGAGGTGGGGAGAGAGGGCAAGCTTGTATATTGGTAAAGTTCTGTACTACTAGAAAAATAGAAGATTTGAGAAGAAAAATGAAACTTGAGGCTTATTTGTGATACTTATTCTCCTGTTGACGCATTATGTCCTTATAATTTGAGCACTGCAGATAAGCATAAACTGGTCTTCTCAATACTTGCTCACTAGGAAATTTCTCATTTTTAGTAAATATTACAAAGGAAGGAAACAAACACAAGCATCACTAGATGATTAAAGGATACATTATACAGCCCAAGTTAGAGAAAAAAATTATCCAACTAACAGCCTTTTCCCCTAGGCTACACTTCTATTGTGGGAGTCTAGCATTCCCTATCGGAAGGACTGATGCTGAAGCTGAAACTCCTCATGCGAAGAGTTGACTCATTGAAAAGACTCTGATGCTGGGAGGCATTGGGGGCAGGAGAAGGGGACGACAGAGGATGAGATGGCTGGATGGCATCACCGACTCGATAGACATGAGTCTGAGTAAACTCCGGGAGTTGGTGATGGACAGGGAGGCCTGGCGTGCTGCGATTCATGGGGTTGCAGAGTCGGAAACTGAGTGACTGAACTGAGCGTTCCCCAGACAGAGAAAAAAACTTGCCAATTTAAGCAAAATAACAGAAATGTTCAGCCAATGAAATACCCAGAATTCATCACTTGCATCAGGCAATGAATGGCCTGTGAAAAAACAAATAGCAAAGGCAACTGTCTAGAACAGAAAACAAACAGGAAATACTTTAAAAGTCCAAAATTGCAAATACAGATTAACAGACTATGAAATCACATGCTAGGCAATGCACCTGTGAAAGGAAAAGAGGAAGAGACTAAGTTTGAAGCCTGAAGAATTTGGTGTTTAAGGTTGCTTCCTGCTTTGGCATGCAGTCCAGCAGAACACTCAGCTCCTGGCTTAATCCACAGTGTACCCTTCATGGAAGCTGGGGAACTACTTGGCCTGACTCGGTTTCTTACTCTGTAAAATGGATGCAGCACAGCTGTGTCTGGAGTCCCAAAATGCCGCTGCACAGATGCTTTGTAAAGTGCTTTCTCTAGAGTGCTATACAAACCACAGCACCCCTTTCCTCTCTCCAGTTAGTTTGAGAATTCAGTTTAGCTGAAAAAGACGGCTTTGCAGTGAAGGACAGGGAAGCCTGGAGTGCTGAAGTCCATGGGATCACAAAGAGCGGACACGACTGAGCGACAGAACAACAGACAGCTCTGAAGCAAGGGACTGAAAGTGGCACAGGCAGGTGGACAGAAATGCAGAAACTGGGACATCTCATACAAACGACAAGAGAACACATCTACATAAACACGTTATCAGTGACAGAAAACGCTGCTAGCATCAACAGTAAAGCGCCCAGAGAGGCCCAGCCAGGACACTTGTGCAAACCCACCCAGCAGCACACTCTCGTCAGGGTATGTGCCTTAGACACAGCCCTTCCTAAGGAGATCCACTTAAAAAAAAGTTTCGCAGCTTGCCAAACACACTGGCATCGTTAACCTTTTAATTGCTAAACAAACATGGAGGGCAGTTGAGATAATCCAGGGCATGTTTAGCCCTTTGTAAAAAAAAAAAGTTCCGGGAATTTCACGTTTTGCTTTATCAGCTTCGTGTCTAAAACAGACAAACCGCTGTTTGAAGTTTTCTCGTTTTTAGCCAACGAGAGGCTCGGCCACTGTCAAGTTTATAGTGAGAACGCCTCGATGAAGTTCAACCGGCTGCACCGGCCCCAGGGGCCTCGGCGCTCAGAGCGGGCCCTCGGCCGCGGGATGGAGCTCCCCACCCCCGAACCCCTGTGCCCGGGATGTGGGACAAGGCACCCCCCGCTACCAGAACCCTTTCTCAAGAACACGAAATAGGACTCCTGCCCCGGGGACCCACTCCCGGGACGTGGGACAGGACACCTCCCAGGACTCCACCCCAGGGCCCCTTCCCCGCGATGCGGGACAGGACACCCCTCCCAAGACCCCTCTCAAGAATGCAGGATAGGACTCCCGTCCAGTGACCCCCTCCCCAAGATGTAAGAAAGGACAACCCCACTCCACCAGAACCCTCTCCCAAGAAGGCGGGATAGGACTCCCGCCCCGGGACCTCTCCCCACGATGCGGGACAAGACACCTCCCCAGGACCTCCCTCTCCAGGGCCCCCTCCCCGCGATGCGGGACACGACACCGCTCCCAAGACACCCTCCCAAGGACGCGGGCTAGGACACCCGCACCGGGAGCCCCCTCCCCGCGACGTGGGACAGAACTGGCCCTCCAGGCCTCCCCTACCAAGGACGCGGGACAGGGCCCCTACCCAGGGACTTTCTCCCCAGGACGCGGGTCAGGACTCCCTCGAGGGCCCCCGCCCCAGGACGAGGCCTCGCCGGTGTCACGCAGGGAGGGCGGGCGGCGCGGGCCGCGAACCCCGTCAGGCGGCCAGGCTCCCGCGTCCGGTCCCCGCCCGCCACCCGGCCTCGCTCCGGCCCGCGCAGCCCGCCGCGCTCACCGCGTTCTTCTTCTGCACCATCTTGTCCATCTTCTTGGCAATGCGGATCACCTCGTCCTCCATGGCTCCGGCGGGCCTGCCCCGCGCCCGGCCGTGTGGGACGGGAAGTGCGCGAAGCTGGCGAGCGGCGGGCGAGCGCAGGCGTCTGCGAGGCACCTCAGCAGGCCGTGCCCAGGCGCTTCCTCACCGACCGAGCCCGCGGCGGCGGCGGCGGCGGCGGCGGCGACGGCGACAGAGGCAGCGGCGCTCCTCCCCCGCAGGCAGAGCCAATCGAACGGCGCGCGCGCCGAGCAGGCGTCTCCAATCGACAGAGACCAGCTGGGCTACAGGCCGGCCGCGCTGCAGGGCTTCGCCGGCTGTCGTGAAAGCGGGCCGGCTGCGCCGCCGAGCTTCGCGCGCGCGCCCTGCGGCCCCGCCCCCATCCCTCCCCACCTTGGTTCCCTCGTGCCCGGGTCCCCCTGGTCTGCTGGTCTCCCGTCCACAAGCCATGGCGCCCGCGGAGACCACCCTCGGGGCTCCCTCAGCCCCGGCGGCTTTGGAGGATGGAACGTGGTGAGAACCCCAGCTTTTTCCCGCCGTCGACCGCTGCCTGAAATTTAATTCTCCATCCCCCTCAGTAGATCGTTGTATCGTAAGGATGTGGCCGTTGTAAGTATCCTCTTTAAAGTCGTTTGTAAACGCCGTGAAGACGGGGACCCAATCTTGTTTGTTTCCTGACTCAGAATGTTGGACACTGTACCTTGAATATAGTAGAATAGTCGTTGACACTAACGTTCTCATCAAGGAAATTGATGAAGGCGTCTCACCTGCTCTGAAGATAAGTGAGGAAGTTGAAATGTAAAAAGTTATGACTAACAACCCAAAACCGAGGTAGAAAATCGAAATAATCAATACTGGAGAGTATAGGCTCCTTCCGTAGATCTTTGCCCAGTTAATATCCGGAGTACCATCTTGTGCTGGCATATTGAGTGCAGCACTTTCACAGCATCATCTTTCAGCATTTGAAATAGTTCTACTGGAATTCCATCACCTCCACTAGCTTTGTTCGTAGTGATGCTTTCTAAGGGCCACTTGACTTCACATTCCAGGATGTCTGGCTTTAGATGAGTGATCACACCGTCGTGATTATCCAGGTCGTGAAGATCTTTTTGTACAGTTCTTCCGTGTATTCTTGCCACCTCTTAATATCTTCTGCTTCTGTTAGGTCCATACCATTTTTGTCCTTTATCGAGCCCATCTTTGCATGAAATGTTCCCTTGGTATCTCTAATTTTCTTGAAGATATCTCTAGTCTTTCCCATTCTGTTGTTTTCCTCTATTTCTTAGCATTGATCGCTAAAGAAGGCTTTCTTATCTCTTCTTGCTATTCTTTGGAACTCTGCATTCAGATGCTTACATTTTTCCTTTTCTCCTTGGCTTTTCGCCTCTCTTCTTTTCACAGCTATTTGTAAGGCCTCCCCAGACAGCCATTTTGCTTTTGTGCGTTTCTTTTTCATGGGGATGGTCTTGATCCCTGTCTCCTGTACAATGTCACGAACCTCATTCCATAGTTCATCGGGCACTCTATCTAGGCCCTTCAATCTATTTCTCACTTCCACTGTATAATCATAAGGGATTTGATTTAGGTCATACCTGAATGGTCTAGCAGTTTTCCCTACTTTCTTCAATTTAAGTCTTAATTTGGTAATAAGGAGTTCATGATCTGAGCCACAGTCAGCTCCTGGTCTTGTTTTTGTTGACTGTATAGAGCTTCTCCATCTTTGGCTGCAAAGAATATAATCACTCTGATTTCGGTGTTGACCATCTGGTGATGTCCATGTGTAGAGTCTTCTCTTGTGTTGTTGGAAGAGAGTGTTTGCTATGATCAGTGCATTTTCTTGGCAAAACTCTATTAGTCTTTTCTCTGCTTCATTCCACATTCCAAGGAAAATTGGAATTTCCAAGTGCAATTTTCCTGTTACTCCAGGTGTTTCTTGACTTCCTACTTTAGCATTCCAGTCCCCTATAATGAAAAGGACATCTTTTGGGGGTGTTAGTTCTAAAAGGTCAATACGCCACCAAATTTGGAAAACTCAGCAGTGGCCACAGGACTGGTAAAGGTCAGTTTTCATTCCAGTTCCAAAAAGGCAATGCCAAAGAATGCTCAAACTACCGCACAATTGCACTTGTCTCACGTGCTAGTAAAGTAATGCTCAGAATTCTCCAAGCCAGGCTTCAGCAATACGTGAACCATGAACTTCCTGATGTTCAAGATGGTTTTAGAAAAGACAGAGGAACCAGAGATCAAATTGCCAACATCCGCTGGATCATGGAAAAAGCAAGAGAGTTCCAGAAAAACGTCTATTTCTGCTTTATTGACTATGCCAAAGCCTTTGACTGTGTGGATCACAATCAACTGTGGAAAATTCTGAAAGACATGGGAATACCAGACCACCTGACCTGCCTCTTGAGAAACCAATATGCAAGTCAGGAAGCAACAGTTAGAACTGGACATGGAACAACAGACTGGTTCCAGATAGGAAAAGGAGTACGTCAAGGCTGTATATTGTCACCCTGCTTATTTAACTTCTATGCAGAGTACATCATGAGAAAGGCTGGACTGGAAGAAACACAAGCTGGAATCAAGATTGCCGGGAGAAATATCAATAACCTCAGACATGCAGATGCCACCACCCTTATGGCAGAAAGTGAAGAGGAACTAAAAAGCCTCTTGATGAAAGTGAAAGAGGAGAGTGAAAAAGTTGGCTTAAAGCTCAACATTCAGAAAACGAAGATCATGGCATCCGGTCCCATCACTTCATGGGAAATAGATGGGGAAACAGTGGAAACAGTGTCAGACTTTATTTGTTTGGGCTCCAAAATCACTGCAGATGGTGACTGCAGCCATGAAATTAGAATATGCTTACTCCTTGGAAGAAAAGTTATGACCCACCTAGATAGTATATTCAAAAGCAGAGACATTAACTTTGCCGACTAAGGTCCGTCTAGTCAATCAAGGCTATGGTTTTTCCTGTGGTCATGTATGGATGTGAGAGTTGGACTGTGAAGAGGCTGAGCGCCAAAAAATTGATGCTTTTGAACTGTGGTGTTGGAGAAGACTTGAGAGTCCCTTGGACTGCAAGGAGATCCAACCAGTCCATACTGAAGGAGATCAACCCTGAGATTTCTTTGGAAGGAATGATGCTAAAGCTGAAACTCCAGTAATCTGGCCACCTCAATGGAAGAGTTGACTCATTGGAAAAGACTTTGATGCTGGGAGGGATTGGGGGCAGGAGGAGAAGGGGACAACCGAGGCTGGATAGCATCACGGACTCGATGGACATGAGTCTGAGTGAACTCTGGGAGTTGGTGATGGACAGGAGGCCTGGCATGCTGTGATTCATGGGGAGTCGGACACGACTGAGTGACTGAACTGAACTGAACCATCTCGTGCAGTTTCCAGACATACCCCACACCCAATTTAACCATCACTAATCAAAACTCACCACCTAATAATGTTTTCTCTATACTAGGATGTCAGGTATTGTTCTAGCTCAGTTATTTAGGCGAAAGAGTAATTTGAACCATGCCCCTTTCTCTTTATTTCGTTTTAGATTTAAAATTATCTTTTCATCCTTGATTCCTACTTAGGTATACACCTAGGTATTCTTTCTTCTTTTGGGCAATGGTAAATAGTATTGTATTTTTAATTTTGGTTTTCACATGTTCCTTGCTAGTTCCTTGACTTATAGGTCATTTTTAACCATGTTTCAGCTCCCAAGTAGTTAGATTCATGCAGCCATTGCTTGTTGAGTTACCCAAATGTTTATCACTCTGCCCATTCTTTGCATCTCTCCTTTCCTGTAATTCATTTTTTTTTCCTGAAAGAACATGGTTCTTTTAGTGTTCTTTTTCTCATAAACTTTTATATCAAAGTGGTTTTCTTTTGCCCTCACTGTAAAATGAGTTCACCTCTAAGTTTATCAATTACCCTTTCTCTTCCACTTTTATGTTACTCCTTTATCTTCTGACCTCTGGTGGTGGTTTTGTTAAAGTGTGATGCGACTCTTCAAGTAGGCTCTCTGGTTGCTGTTAAGATCTTTTTCTAAAAAGAATCTTTTTCTATAGTATTCAATTTTGCTTCACACCATGAAATGTCTCTTTAGAGACTTTGATTTTTTTTTAATTTTTTTTTCTTTTTTGGCTCCACTGGGTCTTGGTTGTGGCACACAGGCAGGTGGTGTGTCATGTGGGATCTCAGCTCCCTGCCCAGGGGTGGAACCCACATCCCCTGCATTGAAAGGGGGATTCTTAACCACTGGACCACAAGGGAAGCCCCTAGAGCCTTAGTTTTGTTTCTTCTGTTAGTAACTCATGTTGCTTCCTGAATCTAAGATTTCTTACCTTTCCTGAAGTCTGGAAAAATGTCAAGTCATTTTATCTTCAAGTATCGATTCTCTGCCATTCTGTGCACTGCAGCTTCCATGAAACTTTAGGTTAGACCTCTTCATTTTACTTTTCCAGTCTCTCACCCTTCCTTTTGCTCCCTCGAATTTCTTCCAATGAGTTTCTTTCGCACACAGTTTCATGCATACAAGTCTTCTGTGTTTAATATGCAGTTTAACTCATCTATTTGAGTATTTTTTGTAGGTCATATATTACAATTTAAATTCAAGGAGTGTGGGGTTTCAGTTTGGGAAGCTGATTTAAGTTCTGGAGGTGTACGGTGGTGATGGTTGCACACGCTACTGAACTGTATACTTTGAAAGTGGTTTAAATGGTAAATTTTGTTATATTTAACCATGATTTTTAAAAAATCTGAAGAATAAAAAAAGTATATCCAAGCCTGGCCTGCTTCCTTCCTGTCCTTACCGGCTGCATCCCTGCCCGTCATGCTGTGTAACCTGTTTTATCAGATTCTTCACATCCTTCTCACATATGGGTTTCTTTTTTTTTCATGCAAATCCTAGCCAAGTGAAATATATGGATGTTATTTTCTCCACCCCTTTGTGTTTCATACTTCATCAGTAATGTGTTCTGAATCTTTCCCAAATTAATTTTTTTAACAGCTGTGTAACAATCCATTGTACAGGTGAAGAGTAATTTATTTAGCTGGGCGACTTTTATTCCACATAGGGTTGTTTCCAGTATTTTACCCCATCATAAATACCATCATAAATAATCCTTCTCCATGAAGACTTCTCACTTGAGTGTTTATGTTGTGCATCTGCAAGTTTGCTTTTTCTGATACTGTGTACTTTCACCTGTCTGTCCTTTCCTCTGGTTGGGTAAACTCTCTCATACCATCAGTCTCTTCACGTTCCTGAGAACCCAGTGATCCCTCTGCCTTTTGTGTCACCTGGTACTTACCTGTGCAGGTAGTTTTCTCATCAGGTTTGTCCTTTAGGGGTGGGGTGCTGAGCTCACTTTTGGCTGCTGCTGCTGCTGCTAAGTCGCTTCAGTCGTGTCCAACTCTGTGCGACCCCATAGACGGCAGCCCACCAGGCTCCTCTCTCCGTGGGATTCTCCAGGCAAGAATACTGGAGTGGGTTGCCATTTTCTTTTCCAATGCATGCATGCATGCTAAGTCGCTTCAATTGTGTCCAACTCTGTGCAACCCTATGGACGGCAGCCCCCAAGCTCCTCTGTCCCCAGGATTCTCTAGGCAAGAATACTGGAGTGGGTTGCTATTTCCTTCTCCAAAAGAAAGGATGAGCAGTATCTTATTAAAGATGGTATTTTTATACAAGTCAAGTTCCCAAATGTGTTTCTTACCAGTGTCCTGAATATTTGGGGAATAAAAGAAAGACCTCACATCTAGATGAAAACAAATGATCTGGAATTGGTTGCTAATATGTTACCAAACAAAAACTAGTTACCTCATTAGAATGATTCTCTAACATCACTTTTGGCAGGGCTAACTAACCAACCTGGGCTGAGAATACATCACTGTCTAGAGATGTATTTGTTTGCCTCTGTTTGCCTCTTCCAGGTACCAGGGGGCAGGCAGAGTCCCAGGAAAATTTTTTTTTTTTGGCTGCACCCTGAGGCTTTGTAGGATCTTAGTTCCCTGACCAGGATTTGAATGAACCCTGGCCACTGGCAGTGAAAGCAGAGTTCTAGCCACTGAACCACCATGGACCTTTCCAGGGAAATTCTTGTTCATTAGAAGCTTACGTGTTTCCAGGCCACATTAATAGTACAAATTCAGAATCCAAGTATCTGTGAGGAAAGCTTCTGGTTTCAAGGGAAGGGCTCCCCTCTTTTTCACTGTCAGAGCCCAAGCCAAGACAGACAAATTCCTCCTATCCCTTCCCAGGAGTCGGATTTTTCTCTGGTTCACCCTGTGACAGAGTGGAGGCCCTGAAAGGATGCCTGCTTCATCATGGTGAGTTATTTCTGAGCCCTCAAATTAGGTGTGGACTGTGGGGTTTAGGTTCCTTTTCTGAGCACTGGAGGATGCAATTTATTTAGGGCAGGCTGAATTTTACCCCAGTCTATTCAGCATTACTTGGTATTTTGAATGATATGAAACAGGTTTTTTTTTTTTAATGTTTAAAAACATTTAAATTACCTCTCGGGGGCACAGAGCATAGTAGGGGACTACAGGGTAAGGAAAACACATCATTTTAAACCCTGGCTTCTACACATATCAGCTCTGGGACCACAGGCAAACTCTTTGTCCAAGTATATTTCCTCTTCTGGAAAATGAAGATAAGGTTGATGTGAGGACTATTTATGAGTAAAGAATATAAAATGCCTAGTACAGTGCCTGCCTGGAACGGATTAAGTACTTAAGTTTTAGTAAGACACTGTTGTTATCTGTAGATAGACCTAAAACCATGCTTGGACCACACCTATTTTTGAACTAAGAGTTTCAAAAGGATAGTGAAATCAAAGGTTATCACATGAAATAAGCCACTGCTGTGAAGGATAAATCTAAGAGCTAAAGCTGGAGACAAGATTTCAGCACAGAACTCTCTTAAGCAGGAAGGCCACCCTCAAATGGAACAAGCAGCCTCACAAAAAGGTGAGCTGGTCACTTGATTCAAAATCAAA
Organism: Nanger dama; assembly: GCA_917880005.1. Lineage (NCBI taxonomy): Eukaryota > Metazoa > Chordata > Mammalia > Artiodactyla > Bovidae > Nanger > Nanger dama. The sequence goes on from CAKJTW010000075.1 coordinate 6,999,330, forward strand.
AGCCAAAGGACTGTTTAAAAAGCAGACAGGATTCCTTTACAGGAAAAAGAAACCAGCAGTGAAATAAAAGGAGAAAAAAAACCACTTGGATAACTGATTTATGACACTAATTTTAAAATCCCGTGAAACTATTTGAAAGGAGAAGACAGAAGGACACCACAGAAAACTTCAATAGGCCAGGAACCCTTAAGATCAAACTGGAGATTTTTTTAGCTCATTAACACTGGCTCCCACGTGACTCCACTCCACCATCAATCTGGTCTCTCCTTTAACGTACAGCCATTCCAAGGCAAATTCAAAAGTCAAAGATATTCCAAAGAGCCAGTCACAGCAAAGTCAGAATTCAATTTTATTTCACATTGATAGAAACCGTGAAAAAGATTTACATTTTCCCACGTTACAGCACAGCATTTCAATGGAATATTTCTTGCCATAAGTTAGATCTTGCTGATTTGTGTCAGTGAAACAACAGTTTTTAGTCTTCAAGGTAAAGCAAAATGACTTAGTAAATGATTGTTTAAAAACTGTGAATCCAGACATAAACATATGGCTTCATTATTCACATGCTCTATGTAGTCCATACCAAGTCATTTCCATCATCAAATAGCACCCATTTATGAAGATGCCATCCTAACACTGTCCTAGTCAGCTGGAATACAGCAGAAAAATGACCAGCTCAGAAATGTCAGGTGTACATTTTTGGTATGTATTAAACTGTGTGGTAACTACACCACATGTATTGAGTTCTGACTAACTTTTGTTACCCATAAATTTATTTTCAAGTAATTTTAACCGGTAATTTGAAAAACCTGATTATTTAAAATCAAATAATTGCTATTTTTACATTTGCACAAAAGCTACTTAAAAATATTATTTGACTACAGTGAAAATTTTAAATGAGTCTGTTGGCAGAGAAGAATAAAGCAAAATTTTTGAAATGATTGTTCATTTCCTACAGCAGTCGGTTTCAAACATATGTGCAGAATAAGTAAATTCTATGCTATGAGGAGAATCTCCTTAGAGCAAATCATCTTAGAGATTACAGTTTTTAAGATCAGTTTTAAATATTCCAGAACATACTAGAATATGAACTATTCTTTCAGTTAATTACAGGAAAATACAACCACAGAATTATTTTCATTTCCTGCAATGAAGATTCTAGTAACTCTGAAGGTCCAAAATGTGGACTAAACTCCAGTTTAGGAAGTAGTGTACAAACTCTGAAGGGATGTCAGGTTTCTTTCTATAAGAATCAATACATTTTTACTCCACCACTTCTGTGATTCAGAATGTCAAATTACAGCATATATTGACTGTGGGTATCTATGGCAAGGAGGCAATATTTGGTCTGTTATGAAGGATAAAAAGAAGAAAGAACATATTTCTAGAGAGGAAAAAAGAATATTAAATAGAACAGAAATTATATTCAGCAAAGAAAAACCTGGTCCCCAAAATAAAAGGGCCATTAATTCTAGAGAGCAATGTTACTCTTTATGGACACTTAGAAGCATTATCCCTCTTATAAGGAATAATGTAATAACACCTCATTCTTAATATTATAATCATTAAGTATATAAGAACACATATATAAAAATATGGATACTGCATGGTGACTATGTAATTTGGGGATATGTCCATAGTCCTAAGTCACAGCACATATAAACCCTTTATGTCTTAACTGCTCATTTACACCTGAACAAGTTTTCATTAAGCATACTAGTAATTTTCAAGTGATGTAGTAAAAAAAAGTCCGGTTGCAGTATTTTATGATTTTGCTGAATTACATTTGGGAGAAAGAAGCTGCCTGCTTCATCTATTTTAATACTAGTGTATCCTGGATCATATCATACAAATACATATAGAGAAATGTCAAAGATCATACATTTCCCACAAGGAGAATTATTTAGTCTGTGTCATTGGTGTATATCTGCAAAACGTTTTAACACTGCAAACATTAGAGGTTTCAAGGTCGGGCACAGGAAGAAGTGTGTGCTCCACTGGACGATGCTGGTGTGCACTTCTACACAAGGCCTCTTGGTGGCGTCAGTCAATGGGAGGTAGGAGCTTATCAATGAACTGCTTGATGTCCATCATTTCCTGTTTGGAATAAAGAGGTCTGATAAGCAGTTACACAAATCAGAAATGAAATCCCTACTAAATTCTGCTAACTAAATCCATGGTGTGTACAGATGAGGTGAAACCACAGTTTTACTACAGTTTCATAAAAAGTGGTGACCAACAGAAATCTGGGAATACGTTCTACGATGATAGTGATGATTGTATTAATACATTCAATGACTGCTCTCGTGTTATGAAGTCCCAGGAAAATGGTATGCACTTTGTTCCACTGGAGGTCAGGGGGAAGGGGGGTTGAGAAGTGACAATAGCCACCTGGAGAAGACATGATACACACACACAACTATTGTCAACTAAGCATCAGCGCCCAGCTTCTAACACACCCCCTAAAACGATGATGCTATACCAGTAGCACCAAACACTCTGTGCCTTCGTGAGGAATCACATACAACCAGCCACCTGAAGGAGGGAGGGCAGGTGCCCAAGACAGGCCTAGAGAGCCGTGCAAGTGAGCCCATCCCGGAGGACATGGCTCCATGCCTCCTACCTGTGGCTCCACCTTATCACTGCCCCAGAACAGGCTCCCTGCTGTTACCCCTGGTGTCTGACCTCACAGATCCACACCCCAGCATGCAGAGACCCTTCACCGGTCTCACCTCCAGCCTACTGTACATCCTCTGTGTCCCAAAGGCCCCTGCGATGCCACCTCCTCCAGCCCCACCGCCTCTCATTCTCTGCCCCAAGCTGTCCACCCGCTGTCCTCGCACTTGGTGCATAGTCCCCTCCACACAAGCACAAGTGTCCAGGTGCACCCCCGAGTCCTCAGTGTGCTGGCCCAGAGGCACCGAGTTTGGGGTCCTGGCTTGGGTGTATGTGCGCTAAGCTCGGGGCACCTGTGGCAGGATGCCTGCTGTGAGGACCACTGGTTTGGACCTGCAGCCCCTCCCTCCTGGGATCTGGCTGCCAGCCTTGCCAAATCTGATACGTCATCAGGGGTTCAACTGCCTTCTCAGTCACACCTAGAGTCCTAGGTCCCCCGTCCTTCTGGATAAATCTTACTACTTGCCTTCTCTGCCCTTAAAGCACATGATTTAGCCAGGCTGACAGGTGCAAAAAATGTTAACTTGGACTGCCTTGGTACTGAGCAGTCAGTTTTTAGTCTTGGCCTTTTAGAGCCTCTGAACCTATCCTGACGTCCTTCATTCTTAACAAGCGATCATCCTTCTCAGCTTTTCAGAGAACTTTTAAAAAACTTCTAATGTAACATACATCACTTTCTGCTCACTATATATACTTGAATATATACTCTTCTCCCCTATTAAAAATTCTCATTTGAGTTAATCTACTTTAGATTTTAATAAAGGAATGTTTTTTGTCCTTGAATTACATACAATGTTTGCAAGTGGGAAGTTGATGAATGAATGTTGAATTAAACAAAATAAACTTTGATCTAAGTCCTACTAACCTATGGTTCAATGTGAATTCATTAACTTCTTTTAAACCTCCAAGCCATCAAATGTTATTTATCCTAAAAATATCACATGCAAAAAGTTGCAGAGGTACGCCTGTCATCACTGCTTCCTGTCGTTTACCTGCTGACATGAACCGTGCATCATGCCTGTGTAGGTTCTGAAGGTCACATTGGCTGGATTCACCAATGTCTTCAGCTTCTCAGCAGTGAGAGAACCGACCATCAGGGGGACTAGAGGATCCAGGTCCCCGTGGCACTGAAGAATAGAAATGTCTCTGTTCACACCACCAATAGGGCCCTGCAGACAATACGACAGAGCCGTGTTATTCACTCAAAGGGGTGGCGCGCTGTGTCAGGCGCGTACAACCAGATACAGGCACGTGTCATACAGCATGTTCTTACATCACAGGTGACATCTGGCCACAGAAATGAAACTCCCTCCATCCCTGTGCCCCCCACCTCTTCATTTAAAGGACATAGGATCACCCTGCTTGTATTAAATGTTCTCCTAATGAATCAGTTCCTCAAAGCACACTGTATCCTAGTCATATGTCCAGTGTCTGGACTTAGTATGTTTTAGCTGAATCGTGTTCTTCTCGGCTGTTACTTGATTTAAATAAGAAGGTTAATAAACAACACTATGTGCAAGACACCGAAGAGTTACTATATAGTGACAAGGAAAAAAGAAAACGCTAGATTTAAAGATGAATTTGAAAATGTCCTTATCCTTTGTGTGTATTATGTACTGCTTTACATATTGAGTATTTAAAAACTACAGTCTCTGGCAAAATTCTATTAAGCAGTGAGCATACTGAGCACTCCAAAAACATTATTTCTATGTATTAAAAATAGCCCTAATTTTTGATATAAATCTTACAGTGTACCAAAGACATCAAATATAGGATTCATGACAGCAGGGACTTCTTTCTTTCTTGTTTTAAGGACTCACTCATCTCTTCCATTTTCTGCAATCCACAGTAAAGGCAGTGTAGTGTGCAGATAAAGTCTAAATAAATACATCACAAAATAAACAGATACTTTCTGTACTTCCAGCTCAATTTGTTTTAAACCTAAAACTGCCCTAAAAAGTATATTACTACTACTAATAAGCTAATATGGGGCTGTTCTCAACAATATCTGCCATCTCAGAGCTCAGCGATGCCCCGCTGCACGCATGTGTCAGGCACCTGTGGAAACGAAGCCCGCAGTGGCAGCCAGCAGCTGAGAGCGGTGACCCCGGCTAGCTTCTGCTGTGTGGTCAGAGCCGTGTACAGAGATAAAGCTCCTCCCTGGAGAGACAACAGGCAGAGTCAGTGGGGCGGATCTGCTGCCAAGAGCGGTGGGAATGATTCTTGTTATCAATACCATCTGTTAGGAAAAAAGTCACACTGGACGGCTGACATCTAATGAAACTGGGCAAAACACAGGCACCCCCCAGCAGCACGTCCTCCAGGACTTGACTCTCCACCTTGAAGACAGTCAGGAGACCCCAGTGACGCCCCAACCAGCCAAGCAGTCTGAACAGCAGAGTTCATGGCTGCCCTGACAATGCTTGAGGGGTAGTCCAAATTTATAGTCACTATCCTCTCTGCAAAGTCTTGGGTAGAAAATCAAATCTGGTCTTAAACTGGTATTACTTTCCAAAACAAGAATTCAGGATGATAAGGACTGTCTGGGGGACACCTCGGGAGCACTGGCAGGGAGCTCACAACACCCCCCGCCCAGGCCTGGAGCCTGTATTCACTCTGGCCCACAGCTTCTAGGGCCACACCACACAAGGATGTGAGAGCCTTTCTCATCTGAGAAATTCAGTGACTGTCACGCTCTATGTCGCTGGAACTGTAACATGTAAGCTCAAGAATGGGAAAAGCGAGAGGAAGCAGAGGCCAACCACAGATGGCGAGGCAAGTGAGGCTGATGGGCAGAGAGGCAGATGCCAAGGCAGAACTACCTGAGTCTGAGCTGCCTCTGAGAGCCTGGCTTCATTCTCATCGCTGGCTTCTGGGATGTGACCCCAGACTCGTAACTTACTCTTTCTTGCCTAAGGTGATAGGATTTATTTAGTTTCTGCCTGCTCTAATCAACGAATCTCCTTGACAGACTCCTGTCTGAACCAAGTGTTCATTCCTATAACCACACTTATGTCACTAAATGTGTGTGTGCACTAAAATGTACATTACCCGTGACTTCCAACAAATACCACATCAACAGCGTGACTTTTTACTGTATCATATCAACAACCTATGTTTCCATTGAATTCTAACTTCTAAATGATTCTATAATTCCGACACTGCCCTAGTTCAGGTCATCTGGACGCTAAACTGTCGCCTTGGAGGATTTGGCAGTGAGGGCAGTTTGGGGGTGGGGGGAGGGGTGACATGGCAAACAGGTGATGAGCTGAAATTAAGATGTAAATGTCAGTATGTTGTAACTGTAGAAAAAGTACCGCAGGTGGGAGAAGTACAGGAAGAGAAGAAAGATGCCAAAAGTAAACATCATACACTGTCACTGAAAACCTGTTCTACATGATAAGAAAAGAGGACAGAATGACATCACCAAGACTGACTTGGCTCCCCTCACCAGAACCATCTACTCCAGAATGGGAACCACAGAATGGGAACACAGGGTGTGGCTGAAGCACCCCTGACCTTGGGACCAGCACAGACAAAGGGGTGGTCAGCAAGTGGCTGGCGCAGCCCCCCAACTGGGGTCCCCTTGTTGGGGCCCCTACTCTGATCCCACCCGACTGGGATTCCAGGGAGACCACTGGGAATTTGTGAGAAAAAGAAGGAAGGGATTTTTCTCTTCTTTGACCTTATTTCCCATCAGTCATCTCCTCCTGGGACAGGGCCTCCTACCTGTGTTTCAGCAGTTTTATCCAGAGGGGCACACATTGTTAGCAGATACAGCTATGTTGTGCGCTGTGGTTACTCAAGAAAAACACATTCCAGGCTCCAACTGATTTCCTTAAATAAAATGACTTTCAAGTCGTAATCTTTAGAGTGAAGCCTACCACTGACAGAGAAAACTAGAAAAGGAGAACTTCTCAGTCCAATTAAACTTAATTCAGCATTAAAAGTAAGGGGTACATCATATTCCGTAACATCTTCTAAAAACAGGACTCCCATAAAAAAGGATAGAGACTAGACAAATACACCAATGACATACCACCCAAACTTTTATCTTACCTGAGAAAATCCTCCCAAAATAATTCTGTTAGAAGGAATGCCGTTCTTCACCTCTTGATCTATCAAAGCTTTTACTAAAAATAACATAAAAATTAAATCACCAAAAATTAAATCACCAATACTTTCAAAGATAAGTCCACTGATGTGCTTTTCCATTATGAATTTTTTTCCTATTTACATTGTATCAGTGTATTAAAGGTCAAAACAAGTGAACAACTTGAAGCACTCTCTTAAAATAGAAAATTAGAAGGTATTTTCAAGAACTCAATTTTGTAGGCACTGCTTAAAGTGTTCAATTATTTGTTACGTGAATTGTAAAGCAGTTTTTTCTCTTATCAGTGTATTCCTTTATCCACGGTCCATTCTGCTCATATATATTCTATAGTTCTTTCTCTCCAATGAACCCCAGGCATTTGTACCTAAAAGCTGTTATTTTAAAATCGTAGATAAGTACTTTACGTGGGTCGTGATTTACAGTGCTTGAATAATTTGCCTTATTATTTAAAAATCCCAAACACAGTATTAATTTTCCCTATAGCCAGCAAATAATGTGTGGGGGTGGGGTGGGCAGGGAAACAGATGAATTCTTTTGTTTACGCAAAATATTTCGACACATATCACTAACTATATTACTCACTAACTCCCTATAATTCCATTTTTCTTTATAATACTATGAGAATAACTGCAGCTTTTTACAAATTTACCTCCTTTCACTTTTGATATATATGTAAGAGTTTCACCTTTTTAAGATGAAAATTTACAAATTTAACTGGCCACAAGTATGAGATATTCTGTGACTTTATTTGCCTACATCATGAAAGCAAAATGATGCATCTGACAGCATTCAAGTTTGATAAAACGCCATTCCTCCCCATCCACCTCATCTTCACGGACCATAATTAACAGTCCAGCAAGGGAAGAGTGATCAGAAAAGAGTGGCATAGTGCCACCACCTGAGTTTAGACAGCTGCATAGTTTTCATCAACAGCAATACAACAACCGAATCTACTATAAAACTTTCCTTACTTACCATTTTCTGCTGCCTGTTTAATTCCAGTTTCATCCTCCAGTGAGTCTGGCGAAAGTCCAATAATGTCAAACCTGGAAAACAAAGCAAAGTCCTAAAAGAATTGTTTGATTCTAAGAATATCTACCTTTGATGGTAACTTCAGAGAAAAAAGACTAACCAGAAATATTCTCTAGAACATTAAATTCAAACTAAGCCCAGAAACATCTGGGCTTCACAGATAGCTCAGATGGTAAAGAATCCACTTGCCAATGCAGGAGACACAGGAGACGTGGGTTTGATCCTTGGATCAGGAAGATCCCCTGAAGAAGGGCATGGCACCCTACTCTACGCAATTCTTGCCTGGAGAATTCCAAGGACAGGGGAGCCTGGTGGGCTACAGTCCATGGAGTCGCAAAGAGTCAGATACAACTTAATGACTAAACAACAACTGTCTCTGCAGGCCGAAGAGTCAACTTAAATGTGTGAATCTGACATCCTGTGAGCTCCTTTTGCACCAAGTAGATGCGGATGCTATTAGAAAGTCACTGTCACATAATTGAAAGCTAGAAACACCTGCAGAATAACCCAGCCTAACCTGACACCTGAGGAGGAATCTTCAGCCCTTGAGACACCCGAATAGATGCCATCTCCTCACTTCCCTCCTAGTCATCCTGAGTCCACTGGCTGGAGAGCCCTGCACCAGCGCAGCACCTCGCATGCAAGGCCTACACCTGCTGCATAACCCTCAGGCCGCCTCCACCACAGTCTGGAGAGCCTGTCACCACTCGACCCTGAATCTGGGTCTGCCCCATTATCCACTACATGCTCAGACTACGGTCAGGAGCAATGTGAGGTGGACGTCTTGGTGCCAGACAGGGATTCTGTCAGACAGGGAAGACAGAAGACTGTGGGCAGGAACCTGTGAGAGTCGCAAAGGAATCTCCCATAGACACAGATGGATGTTCAGGTGGGTTAGGAGGGGGTGGGGACAAGCAGAGGGTAAGGTGGCAACACACTAGAGTCCCCATGATGTCTTGACAGGAGTGTGGAGACGGGAGCAAACAAGCACGAACAAGTGTGCCTGCTGGTCAGGTCTGGGCTAAGTGCCTTCAGAGATGGGGCAGCTCCAGAGGGCAGAGCCCAGGGGAGATGGGGGTGCTGAGGCTGAGAGAGGAGAAGGTCAGCGGGAAAAGAAGAGTCCTGCAAGCAACAGCCAATCAAGGCTGTGAACGTGCCACGGACATCGGATCCCCTAGTCACCAGAAAGGGAAGACGTCAGCAGGAGCTGGAGGAAACAGGAAAACAGGACGCGGGGGCCGGAGTCGTCATTTCTGAGCAGACCTGAGGGCAGGGCTCTCAGAGCAGCAGGAAGAAAGCGTGGCCTCGACATGGCTCAGAGAACAAAGGAGCGACTGTGAAGCGCACGGGGAACACCTGGCACCCTGAAGACCCCCAGAGGGCTCATCAGGAAGTGGTCTCTCTACACACCCGCCAGCTTGCCAAGAAGCCGAGGCAGGAGGTGGACGCCCCGTCTGGTCACGGCAGTGAGCAAAGGTGTGTCAAGTGATGAGAGAGATTCTGCAGCATTTCTACCCACACACTCCCTCCTCTTCCTCTACCTGCTATCGCAGCTCCTTAAGTTTACCCCTGAATCTAAATCGTGAGAACCAAGACAGTGAAATAAAGGTTACATTTCACTTTAGAACTTTGCAACTTAAAGACAGTTCATTAAAAATTGATGTATGTAAAAGAAATTCTGATTAAAACAAAAACAAAGAAAAACTTACCAAAAAAAAACCCTAAGTAAAAAGTTCTTAGTAAATTACTCTTACTTACCATGATGGCATGGCCATGTTCATATTTAATGTTACAGGCATAACCGGCCTACATGGGGAAGAAAAAAGAAAAACAAGAATAATACACCAAAGCACAGAACCTAGAACACCATCTGTTGCAGATAATTACTTGAGGCTCACACAACAATGAGTGTGCAATTTTAAACAGATGATCTGCTTAGCTGCATGCACACCTGTACAACTCTGCGCTCCACACTCTCCAAATGGTTCTTGAGACAAGAGCGGCCACTGGGATGGACTAAAGTTGGCAAACAAATATCTTTCTTTATCAACACCTTTACTCGATACTTTCAGACCAGACGTGAGAAAGAAAACGGTGGCCAACATGGCTGGAAATGGCTGAGACTGGCTAAGAGGGGGCAAGGGATGCAAGCAATTTACTGCACAGAAAAGGTGACGTCGATTCCCATAGGCTCAAATGACATGTGTGCTGATTTTCTAGTTCTTACCTGCTTACAAGACCTCTAAATAAATAAGGAAAACATAAGCTTTGCCTGAGTGTCCACTACACCCAACTCAGTTCTGTGCTGACAATGTTGGACCACCTGCCTGCAGCCAGGTATCAAAGGAGAGAACAGACACACTCTAACTGCATCTCACCACCATCCTTCTTACTTGAGAAACAAGTCCACCTTAGATGTCACAAAATCTTAGCGAAATTTCCTTGAGGACATAAACTTGCTTCCCTAGGTTCAAAGATAGGTTTACACCAAATTCAATCTGGCGGCCAATAACACTAGAGCAGCAATTCCAAAGGCATCAAGAATCCTGTCTTGGGCCTGAGTCATTAAGAAGCACATGGCCACTCTGGCCACGCTATGCAGCTGACAACGGTTAAGATGAAGCCTGTACTACAGGATAAGAAGAGGAGGGAACCTCGTCTTACCTAGTCTCAGGTATTCTTCTTTCGTATTTATCCACTCTGCTGCTATGACCATTTCCGAGACTGAACTACTGACCGTCAGCACTCGCCTCATCCCACTGGCTTCTCCACGGCTACCACTCCTCAGCATCCTCTGATCTAAGACCTGCTCATCTCAGAGACTTTCTGAATTTGCTCAAAACTTACCAGTATCTTTTGGACACCTACAAATATTTTCAGGATTCAAAGGCAAATCTTACAGACTCTGAAGTATGTGTTCTCTCCGTGCTGCATCATACTGTCTCTAGTTGATGGAAATTGAAAGGGTTTTCAAGGTAGTCACAAACCTGACAGGTAAATCCCCTTCAGAGACAGCTCATGGATATCCTCAGAGCTTAACAGGTATCTGTTTATCTACAGGAAATTCCCTGGCTGTGAGTTCAATCAATCTCCAAGAGAACATTATTTTAAATTTCTCAATTAAAAAAAAAAAAAGGGAAGAAAAATTCAAGGTAACCAGGTCACAAGTATGTTTTAAAGAACTTACTAATCTTTAGTTTGAAGCTGAACATATACGAATGCTTTTCTGGGAAAGTAAAGCTATCATGATGCTACTTCTCTGGACTCCAAAATACAAGCCTGAAAACTGGAAACACTTACGCATGCGGGCAGATGTATTTGATGTGGGCGCTTCTGATCCCAGCAAAGGCTTCTGCCCATCCATGCCTGGTGGAGAAGTAACACCATTAGATACTTTTTACAGTCCCGTTAGTTAGTAACAGAATAAATACTTATATTTGTAAGGATAAATTTTCACCCCTTAAAAAATCATTGCCAACCTAGAAACAATGCAAAGCGTGTGATTTCAGCTTTACTATGAGAAGCTCTCTAATGGTTCCTAGAGAGCAGTGTTTTCTCTTTCATATACTTCACTGGGCTTTCAAATCTACAAAGTGTATTTTTAAAACTCTATAATCTCCCAACCATGTGCCTAACAGAACAGCCAAGATAGATGATATACAATTCATTTTATATGAAGAAAAATCCCCCAGAGGGGTAAAGCAACTGTCTACTATCTCTCTTTTGCTACTACACCATCAAAAGTAAAACAACTTTAACATTCGATCCTTGCGCAAATGTGGACATATGTATGTTCAAAATGGAGTAAGAGAAAAGCTAGAAAAATATAAACGTCATCAAAATCCTTCCAGCCAGAAATAAACAGTTAATCTTTTAACATATTTTTTCCAAGATCTGCATGCTATCACTGGAGAGGTAAACACAGATTTAACAAGAATGGGATCACACTACAAACACACAGCTCCCTACTTGCTTACGCTTGACATTACACCTGGTACTTTCTACATGTTACCTCTGTGTGCACAGTTGCTTAGGTTGTGTCCAGCTCTTTGTGACCCTGTGGACTGTGGCCTACCAGGCTCCTCTGTCCATGGGATTCTCCAGGCAAGAATACTGGAGTGGGTTGCCATGCCCTCCTCCAGGGGATCTTCCCAACCCAGGGATCAAACCCACATCTCCTGTGGCTCCTGCATTGCAGGTGGATTCTTTACCACTGAGCCACCAGGGAAGCCCATTACCTCTACTAAGGGGTAAAATAAAAGTAACTTAAGCCTTTTTTGGATAAAATGGTTTTGAAATAAATGTTAACTGCTTTTCTGTTAACTACTTCTCTATTTTAATCCACCTTCCCCAAAAGGGTTAAGGACACAGAAACCTCATTGAAAAGGCCAACACAGAGAGGGCTGAAACAATACTGTAGACTGCCAGTGAATACACACAGAATGAAGGAATGTTTTAGAAGATCACTATTTGGCAACGATCACAATAACAGATGCAGACAGCAATCATTAATGGATGCTAAATCCAGAGGTGAAAAATGGATGAGAAATGGACATTTTTATGAAATCAAAGCATCTCCCCACCAAATACTTTTTAAGTGCAAATATACTTACTAATTTTATTCTGGAGACACTTGGTAGACACTATCTTAACCAGATAGTGAAACATAAAATCATCGTCAGAGGCACAAAAATCAACACAGTGTGGGCCCGGGACCTGCATGGCACCCTCTGCGGTGTCCGTACCAAAAGCGAGAAGTCACATAAACCAGACTGAGGGCCACCCCACCCAGGAACTGGTTCGTCGGGGAGAAGGGTCCAGGTCACCAAAGCTAAGAAGACAGACTGATCCAGACTGAAGGAGCCTCAGGAGATTTGACAGCTCAATCTGACCAGCTCACTTGTGATCTGGACCCACAAAGGGCACTGCTGGTCAGAGCAGAGGGATGTGACTGTGGACAGTGGGTTTGACAGGAGCTTCGGGTCAACAAGAACGGCCTGACTGATGGGTGTGCTGTGGCCACATGGCCGTGCCTTCTGCTTACAAAACACACTGCAGCTTTGTGGGGTAATGAGGCAACAGGCCTGCAACTTTATTTTTGAATGTGTGAGAAATGTTAACAACTGGGTAATCTGAGTGAAGGGCAAAAGGTCTTCTAAATACTACTTCTGTAACTTTCATGTAACTGTGAAGTTATTTTAATAAAAGCAGCTAAAATTTTACACAATGATGGAACGTGACCTGTTAAGTGATTCTATGAGTCCACATGACAGAAGTGAGGAGGGTCAAGCCAAAAACACCAGGGGAGTGGCAGTTAGAGAACCACGTCACAGTAACACCTGCCTCCAGTGAGACTCACCCACGGAAAAAGCCCTGGGTGACAGTCCGTTGTACGATTTGCATCGTCTAAAAGCACCTCTTCACGACTTGCGCTACCATGCAGGGAAAGCACGGCCCCAAACGAAGAGAAGCCCCAAACGAAGAGACCACCTTCACCGAGTGACCGGGGGCGGCAGCACTAACGGGACAGAGGGCCCCATCGGGCTCCCAGCGTGAGGCAATGCATGGGCTGAACCTCCACGTGAGGAAGTGCCACCCAAACCGAAACGAGGGGCAGTCCCATCAGTGCAGAAAGGTAAACACCTGAACACCAGAGACGAGCAGAGGGACTGTCCCAGATTAAAAGAGACTCAAGCGCTGCAGCTGCCCAGGCAGCGAGGCAGGGACTGAAGGGCAAGCGGAGAGGATTACTCCAAAGGACATTGCTGGGGCAGATGCCAAGGTCTGTTAGGTAACAGGGTAGACCGATAAGAACATTAAAGACGTGCTTCACTTCCTGAAGCAGACACTGTTCTGTGGTTATAGAGGAGACTGTGCTCGTGCTTAGGAGGTAAGTGCTAAAGTTGGGAAGTAAAGAATCATGGTACCGGCAACTTTTCCAAGTTTAGGCAAACACAGTAACATGTTAGATAGAGTTCAGTGAATCTGAGTAGAAGGAATCAAGGAGTCTGTTTTATTCTAGCATATGCTCAGTCACTCAGTCATGTCCAACTCTTTGTGACCCTATGGACTGGAGTCCACAAGGCTCTTCTGTCCATGGGATTATCCCAGCAAGCATACTAGAGTGGATAGCCATTTCTTCCTGCAGGGGATCTTTCCGACCAGGGATCGAACCAGTCTCCTCTCCTGGCAGGTAGAGTCAGGAATCACTGACTCCTGACTGAGTCACCACTGAGTTACTCGGTTACCACTGAGTCACCTGGGAAGCCCCTTTATTCTTACAACTCTTCTATACCTTTGAAAGTATTAAAAAAAAAAAAAAGTTTAAAAATACTCTCAAAAGTATTTATCTTTTGGGTTGTAGGATTTCAACTGATTTCATTCTCTCCTCAAATATATTTGAATCTGAATTTTTTTAACAAGACAAATGTACACTTCCATAATCATAACAAAAGCTATCTTTATTTTGGAAGGAAAACTGATCTCAGGCAATACAGTGTAGACTAACACAGTTTATTATACAGGTTATACAGAGGAACATGTGGTCAGATGTGTTTCTTGCAGAACTTTTCAGAGCTTTAAACATGCTAGTGCCCACACAGTAAAGCTTCAAAGGGAGAATAAGCCATATCATATTCCCTTGACACTAAGATATAATCTAAGTGGCAACTCTGAAAAAAATCTTTTTATAAAAAAAAAAATCACCATCACAATAAACACATATAAGATGAATACCAATCTCAGAAACATAAAAATGTGGGGTAAATGACATATGGGAATTGAGAAAATATGGAATTACACATGGTCTCCCAATCTCATTTGGCCACCAAACACTTTTCATGAGGAATCTACAGGACATAGACTGCTAGATCCAAGTTAAGACAGCACACCTTAGCTGGCCCTGCAAAAAAGAACCTTAACCAAAAAAAAAAAAAAAAAAGCTGCCCATTTTTATAGCAACAAACTGAATCGCTTAATCCTCTTCATCCTGCAAGTCAACCTGACAAAAGAACTTCAGTTCTCCAAAACGTATCTTAAACACTGAATTACCATTTGTCAGATAGGCTGGTGCTGAATTTTAATGGAACCAGTTAACTGTCAGCTTTTTTGGTGCCACCCCACCAAGCACTGTCAGAACTGAGACCTCTAATTTTTGTCCTTCAGACTTCTAATTTTTTATATAAACTTCACTCTTGGTCAAGATGTCACAGCTGCTCTCAGCCTTTATAATCTCATGGTGGTCATTTTCATCACCATCTCACTCTTAACTTCTGTCTAAAGTATCTGGCTACACTGGGGTCCATACAGAACCTTCCTCCAAATGAAGCTTTTTTCTCTTGGCCTGATTCTTCATGCCTCAAAGCTCTTTATTGGGAAAGTTGCAGGGGACCAAGATGCTCTCTGTCTATCAGGTAATAAAACAGGGCTTCTCTAAAAACCTCTGGATTAGATAGACAGATAGGAAAATAAGTCTGTCTTTTTCATAGGACTACCTATTTACCATAAAGTCCTATAACCCTTCCCATAACTCCATGTAAGGCATGGACCGCCAATCGCTTTTAAGACTTAATCTAATTCTAGCTCAGTGCCTCCTTGTAAAGACTCAATAGTGTCTTGGCTCCTTTATCAAAATTTGTTTCACTTTCCCTCCAATTCTGTAATTTTGTAACAATTTTATAACAACAGTTTGACTGACATTTCAAACAGGTAATCCTGGATTTAAATTTTAAAAGCCCTCAGGACTTCTCTGGCAGTCCAGGGGTTAAGACTTGGAGCTCTTAATGCAGGGGGGCCTGGGTTTGAGCCCTGTTCAGGGAATTAGATCCTCATGCAGCAAGGAAGATCTTGCACACTGCAACAAAGATCCTGGGTCAGCGCAACTAAGACCTGGCATAGCTCCTGGGCTTCCCCAAAAAAGCTCTCAATACAGAGAAAAGCTGAGTGACAGATAAACCACAGGGCTAAAGCCATGTGTCTGATAAGCCTTCAAACAAATCTTTAAACTGCATCCTCTGCCCTTCAACTGATTTTTGGACAGAACATCTAAGATTTCACTCAGAATACTCACATTGCTAGTATCTCACTAAACAAAATCCACCAGTTCTTCTCAAGCTGCCTTGAAATCTCACCTCCGGAAAGTTCTCAAGTGCAGGCTCTACAAACATACCTCCCAACTCTGGCATCCAGTACCCATGGCAACTCAAGGAGTTTGCAGTTTTAATATGTTCCAGAAACAGGAGTTGATGCATGACAAATTAAGAGGATAGAGGAAACTGCAGGGGGTGGGGCTGGGAATCAAAAAAGAAAGGATTCTATCTCATGACCCAAGTGTAAGAAATATGACTAGCAGTCTTTTTTATACAATCCTAGAGTTCTTCAACAGTGAATTCTTGCTCATGTAGGGGTGCATGACCTCATTCATCATGGTACTAAGGATGGTACCTACCCTGTGTCTCCCAATCCATGAAGGAAGATCACCTAGAAGAGAAGAGAGCAATGACTGATTAACATCCCAAGAAACCACCAGAATGTCACAGCCACGGGCTCTGGTTAAGCTGGATACGAGGAGTCACAGAACACTGCCTTTAGCAAGTTAATTATCTCCACAGACCTCGCTGAAGCGGCAAAAATACTTAACTTCTCTCTTTGCAGCTCCTCAGATAACTTAGGTGGGGTTTTAGCACTTCTTGAGGTTCCAGTTAGACATGCTTCTGGGCAAACGATCACATTCTACAGAACACAGTTGTCTCTTTCAGGTCAGACCGTGAGAGTCTCACCTACACGGTAGAATTTTTCCATCACAAAAAGGAGCTTCCCGGGGTTAAAGTTTGAGATTCTCACGGACAAGTTTCCTAAGGAGTGGCACCCCTGATCGGAAACGACACTAAACCTTCAGACTCTGAGATAAGGGGTGTGAGGTACGAAAATAAAGTCCTGTTCCTGGAGGCTTAAGGCCTTTCCCATCCACAGACTGGCAGAAACCTGCTCCAGAGCTGCCTGGGGCTGGGGCGCCGTCCGCTCACATGGGGGCCTGGGAGTGGGGTGCCGGGCGGGGTGGGGGAGGTCCCGGGGCCAGGGCGCGGATGGGGGACTCTGGATGTGGGCGGGGGGCTCAGGATGGGATGGGGGTTCGGGCTGGAGGTTCAGGATGGGGACAAGTGGATCGGGACTGGGGACTTAGGATTGGGGACAAGGGGATCGGGGCATGGGCTTAGGATGGGGACACGGGGATCTGGGCTAGGAGCTCAGAATGGTACACGGGGCCGGGGGGCTCAGGATGGGGATGGGAGCTCGAGGGTGGGAAAACAGCCTCCCGCTCGCCGTGACCCCGCGCCCTCCGCACACAGCCGGGCCAGGCGGCGTCTATCACCCTCGCCCGACCGCACCCGACCCACCGGCCAGGCGTCCCGCCCCCTCCCCCTGGCCCGCGGGGTTCCCAGCTCGCGCCCGCGCCCGCACTCACCGCGGCGGTGGCCTTCCGGGCGGCAGGCACGATGGCGGGCAGCGGAGCCGACATGTTATTGCCGCACATACACCGGCTCCAGCTGCCGCGCGTCGGAAGCGGAAGGCGGAGGGGGCGCCCGGCCGGGCCCAAGGGCGTGCGAGCGGCGAGTCGGGACCGCCCACGGGCGCGCGCTCCGGCGCGTGCGCGCCCCCGGCCCCGCGCCGCCCTCTGGCCCCGCGCGTCCCTGCCGCCCTCCGCGCCGCTGCCTGCGCGTCACAATGTCCCACCGAGTGGCGCCCGGTTGGCTGCGGCCGAGGGCTGCCCGAGCTGACCTCCGCGCGCGGGCCGCGCATGCTCCGTGTGAGCGGAGGGCCTGGAGGGCCAGGGCGCGCGGTCACTGCCGACCCCGGGCATCGGGTCTCTACCCTGCGAAGGTGGGGACTTGGGGCAGCTTTGGCGGCGTTTCTTTTAGGGGCCGCTCCACTGTTTATTTCGGGGGTCTACTCCCCTCCTTCTCTAAACTGCAGCTGGAGAGGGAAACGGTTGTCACCGGGTTTCCACGGTTCACCGGCGGGCGGATGTGGAGTTAATATTGATTTAGGAACCTGACCACGGGAGGGGCCCCAATGCCTGTCTAGTACCTGGTGAGGTCTGGGAGGAGCAGAGATGGGCACACTTAAAAGTCAGAATGCCCTGACCTTCGGAAGGTTACGACTGACCACTGGTGAAAAGCCACAACTTGTGAGCTATGGTCCCGTTTTGTCTGGGAGCTCACTAAGGACTGTACCCTGGGACACAGCCTCTGAGCGCTGAGGAGCATCTCTGGAATGGGGGGCGTGGGCGAGGTCAGCATCTATACGATTTTGGTCCAAGTGTTGAGATGGTCAAGCAACATTTCTGTAGGTTGCTGGTAGTCAGGAGAAAATACGGTTTTGGTGCTTTTCTGAAGGTGGGAAGATACCAGTTTGGGTTCATAAAAATTTTCACCTCGAAGTATCTACTATCTGTTCGAGTTTTCTCCTGAAACACAGATGCCTCCTTCTTTACTGCCTGAGCCACCAGGTAAGTCCCTGGATGCCTCATTCTTGATCTCCACCCTGAACTCCTTTCAGGGGGTATTGAAGGTCAGGGACTGTTGATTTCATTCTTGTAGAACCAGATGGCAAATGACATTGTCTTAATGTAGTGGAGAAATTTAAAGCTATATTGTTGTTGTCTAGATGCTAAGTCAGCCCCATGGACTGAGGCCTGCCAGGCACCTCTGTCCATGGGATTCTCCAGGCAAGAATACTGGAGTGGGTTGCCTGTTTCCTCCTCTAAGGAGGAGGTCTGGGTCTTCGTGACCCAGAGAGCGAAGTCATGTGTCCTGCATTGCAGGCAGATTCTATGAAACATGTATATTTTCCTGTAAGAAACGAAGCGCCAATCTATGTTCAATGTAGGATGCAGGATGCATGGGGCTGATGCACAGGATGATTCAAGTAGAGGATGTGGGGTGGGAGGTGGGAGGGGGCTTCGGCATTGGGAGATTGTGTTCACCTATGGCTGATTCGTGTCAATGTATGGCAAAACAAATATAGTATTGTAATTTTTAAAATAAATAAATAAATTTTAAAGAAAAAAAAAAAAAAAGCCATCTGGGAAACCCTAAAGGATATATGCAATCTGTCAAAAGAGTAACAGCCAGCCCCAAATGGAACCAAGCCCTTTCTCCTGCATCATCACCAAACAAACTCACTACCTGAACTTGTCTGTTTCAGTCTCTGGCAAGAAGATGTCAGAATCAGTCTGGAATTTCCTGATGGGCATGAGGGTGTTAGAGAGCCTGACAGGATCCCTTCCATCTCCCCCAAAATGAGTTAATCTGCTCCCTCTTGATGAAAGAGGAGGGTGAAAAGGCTGGCTTAAAACTCAACATTCAAAATACTAATATGGCATCTGGTCCCATCACTCCACGGCAAATAGATGGGGAAGCAACGGAAACAGTGGGAGACTTTATTTTGGGGGCTCCAAAAATCACTGCAGATGGTAACTGCAGCCATGAAATTAAAAGACACTCACTTTTGGAAGAAAGCTATGACCAACCTAGACAGCACATTAAAAAGCCGAGACATTACTTTGCCGACAAAGGTCCGTCTAGTCAAAGCTATGGTTTTTCCAGTAGTCATGTATGGATGTGAAAGCTGAGCACCTAAGGAACTGATGCTTTTGAACTATGGTGTTGGAGAAGACTCTTGAGAGTCCCTTGGACTGCAAGGAGATCCAACCAGTCAATGCTAAAGGAAATCAATCCTGAATATTCATTGGAAGGACTGATGGTGAAGCTGAAACTCCAGTACTTTGGCCATCTGATGTGAAGGGCCAACTCATTGAAAAGACCCTGATGCTGGGCAATACTGAAGGCAGGAGAAGGGGACGACAGAGGATGAGATGGTTGGATGATGCACTGACTGGATGGACATGATTGTGAGCAACCTCTGGGAGTTGGTGATGGACAGAGAAGCCTGGCATGCTGCAGTCCATGGGGTCACAAAGAGTCAGACACAACTGAGCGACTGAACTGACCTCTTGTTCCCACCTTCTTTCTATCTCTAAAAGTCCTCTGTCTGTGCAGCTCCTCAGACCTCCTTTCTACTTGCCATATGGGATGCTGCCCAGTTCATGAATGGTTGCATAAAGCCATTAGTTTTTAATTTACTCAGTTGAAGTTGTGTGTGTTTTTTTTTTAAACTGAATGACAATTGCTTTACAGTATTGCATTGGTTTCTACGAAACATCAACGTTAATCAATCATAGGTTTACCCATGTCCCCTCCCACTTGAACATCCCTCCCACCTTCACCCCACATCCCAGCCTTCTAGGTTGTTACGGAACCCCAATTTGAATTTTGTTTTTAACAGTCCTTAGGGAGTCCAGGAAGGTAGTGAGCAAAGATCTTTTAAAAACAAAACAACAACAAAAAAAAGTCACATTACTCACATGATAGCCAGAATGCTGAAAGTTGAAGGTCTTATACATGTTTTGTTTGTTTGTTTTTTCAGTCATTCTTGTCCTGAATCTGAGTGCTGAAAATTATGTGGGCTCTCAAAACTCTTAAATTGATGCTCTTAAAAAAAGGGGGGGTGGCTTTTGGGATTTTCATTGAGAGGCTCATCAGTCTACAGACCAATCTGAGGAAATCTGACAACTGAAACTTCTGATCTAAGAACTGATAGATAATTAATTTTGGTAATGTTGGATTTCTGTCAGTAATGTTTTATACTTTTCATCATATAGACCTGAATATCATGAAAGTTGCTCAGTCGTGTCCAACTCTTTGGGACCCCATGGACTATAAAGTCCATGGGCAGCCATTCCCTTCTCTAGGGGATTTTCCCAACCCAAGGACTGAACCCAGGTCTCCGGCATTGCAGGCAGATTCTTTACCAGCTGAGCCACAATGAAAGCAGAAGAATACTGGAGTGTGTAGCCTATCCCTTCACCAGGGGATCTTCCTGACTCAGGAATCGAACTGGGGTCTCCTGCACTGCAGACAGATTCTTTACCAACTGAGCTACCAGGGAAGCCCCACTGGCCTAATATTTTGTCAAATTTATCCCCCAAAATCCATATTTAATGCTGTTTTAATTTTTAATGATCATCATGTGGGATTTTATTTCTCCCACCATGAATCAAACCCTTGTTCCCTGAAATGGGAGCATGGAGTCCTAGCCACCAGACTGGCAGGAAGTCCCACTTCATTCTTTTATATGACTCAGTGGTCACTATTAACCAGGGCTGGAGTCAGGATGAACTTAAATAGTTGCTGAGGTGTTTTCTTATTACAAGGTTTCCTTAATGTGATTTAAACAGGGGCTAGCACAACACCCCAAGCATGTGGGTGGTTAATAAACATTATCCTGCAATGATGATGATGTAAAACTTCTATAGGCATAAAGATCAATGACTTATGACTTATTCACCACACACCCTTAATTTTACATTCTTAAAACATAGGTGAGACTCATCAAATTATTTTCACTTTTATATGCTTGGTCAACATGTTGCTATGGGATAAATTGGAGTCTACAGCTAACCACAAACAATTATTACTTATACTATTATTAACTGATGTCCACCAATAACATTACATAACCTATACAACAGAAAGTGTCTACTTCCCAGAAGTGCAGCACACTGTTTTATGTTTCCTGTATCTCATTTATTCAATAGAAAATTTTTTGATGATAAAAAACTATTGGAAATGAACACTCACCCAGAAGCTCATTACTTAGTGAAAACTATGATTTTTCTAGATAAGGGGGAAAATTGTGCTTCTTTCTGGAGATTAGGACACATTTTGCAACATATTTTGCAATTTTCTTCCCAGAAGTATGAGATTTCTAACAGAAAGATGATGAAATATATTGAACTGAGAAGCCTAAGGTCAAGAACTATATTTTTTCACTATATTTCTTTTTATATTTCTAAATAGAGTCTGGTCTTGTACCTTCACACTGTTTTACTGGAACTCACATATTTGTATGTCTTTTTTAAAATTTATTTTTCAATTGAAGGATAATTGCTTTACAAAATTTTGTTGTTTTCTGCCACATATCAACATGAATCAGCTACAGGTATACATATGTCCGCTCCCTCTTGAAAGTATTTGTGCTATTAGCTTTATAAAAGGCTTTTTAACTCTTCAAAAGTACTCATTTTTGGAAGATCTCCCTTACCTTCAAATAATCTGGGAACAAAACTTTTGACTTCCTCCATGTATATTTTTGTAACAAGTTCAGTAGCTTGCTCAAAGGAATGAATGCAACTTTTTCTGTAGTTTTTTTCTTTTTGCCCTAACACATGCAACTTGTGGGATCTGAGTTCCCTGACCAAAGCTGGAACCCCAAGCCCAGCAGTGAAAACTCAGAATCTTAACCACTGAACTGCCAGGGAATCCCCTTTTGTTTTTTACAGTTGATTTAAAATAACTTCAAAAAGGTTTAGCTAAACATAGAAATAGCTGCCCTCCAAAACTTTATTTCCACCTTCACTACTTGTGATCACCAGTAGGAACAAACCCCCAGCAAGATGGTGAAACAACAACAACCAAAAAAAAAAAAAACAGTACAGGGACGGGGCATGGTCTGTATCACACTCATTTAAGACAAAAATAAGGAAGCTGATATTTCTGAGTCAAAATAATGTACTTTGGGCTGCAGATATTCAACTTTATACTATTAAAAAAATACTAGTTACGTAGTAAGAGGCAGTGTATGAATCCTGGCTGCTTACTATTAGAATTTGGTTAAAAGACGCTTACTCCTTGGAAGAAAAGTTATGACCAACCTAGATAGCATATTCAAAAGCAGAGACATTACTTTGCCGACATTGCCGACTAAGGTCCGTCTAGTCAAGGCTATGGTTTTTCCTGTGGTCATGTATGGATGTGAGAGTTGGACTGTGAAGAAGGCTGAGCGCCGAAGAATTGATGCTTTTGAACTGTGGTATGGGAGAAGACTCTTGAGAGTCCCTTGGACTGCAAGGAGATCAACCCTGGGATTTCTTTGGAAGGAATGATGCTAAAGCTGAAACTTCAGTACTTTGGCCAACTCACCTGAAGAGTTGACTCACTGGAAAAGACTCTGATGCTGGGAGGGATTGGGGGCAGGAGGAGAAGGGGACGACCGAGGATGAGATGGCTGGATAGCATCACGGACTCGATGGACATGAGTCTGAGAGAACTCCAAGAGATGGTGATGAACAGGGAGGCCTGGCGTGCTGCGATTCATGGGGTCGCAAAGAGTCGGACATGACTGAGCGATTGAACTGAACTGAAGCTACCAGCCTTGCCAAGTCTGTCAAAGGTAATAACATCTACCCAACAAGGGGTTGTTTAGTTAATGAATCAAGCCAGGGTGGCTCCTTCATTAACAGCAGGTGAAGTCAGCATCTCTGACTTGGTCAGAGCACCACAGGTGCACTTGGGTGGGGTGCAGAGTTTGAGTCTTAAGCACAGGTTGGTACCAGCCAGCCATTGGTAATAGCTCGATTCTGGGTAATTTATATCTCAGGGTTGCCAACTGAAAGGCACTCACTATCTGCCTCTACAAGGATAAAGTCAGGAGCCACTGCAGCCCCTGTCTTTCAACAACCCCCTCACCTCAGAGTTCAGGTCTGAGATCAGGAGTGAGGCATCTGTGTTCCAGGAAAAACTGACAGAACAAGCCTTCATATATTCAGATATTTTCATATTTTACAAGGCCAAATTCTTGACTTTCCTTGTGTCTAAAAAGCAGTGAAATCATTAATGGGGACACCTGCTCCTTCTTACTAGCAGGAGCCTCTGCAAAATGTGCTTGACTCCACTCATTTCAATTGCTCAGAAGTGTCCAACTTTGCACGCCAGGCTTCCCTGTCCACAACCACCAACTGGAGATTGCTCAAACTCATGTCCATCCAGTCGGTGATGCCATCCAACCATCTCATCCTCTGTCGTCCCCTTCTCCTGCCTTCAACCTTTCTCAGCATCAGGGTCTTTCCCAATGACTCCTGACTCCACTAAAATAACGTATAAGCCGACACCCCCCCACCTCTTCGGAACTGTTTCTCAGAACTGAGTGGCTGTCTTCTAGACTATAGCTCTCATTTTGCCCCAAATAACTCACAGCTCTGTGTTGTGCAATTTTTCAGTTGACAGGGCATATAATCAGCCCAGCTCCCAGCTCCAAACCGGAACTTCAGCTCAGAGTTCTCCACGTGGCGCTCGGAGAAGACTTTGTCTCTCTAAGCACCAGACTGTGAGACAGCTCCGGAGAAGGCGATGGCACCCCACTCCAGTACTCTTGCCTGGAAAATCCCATGGACAGAAGAGCCTGGTAGGCTGCGGTCCATTGGGTCGCGAAGAGTCGGACAGGACTGAGCGACTTCCCTTTCACTTTTCACTTTCATGCATTGGAGAAGGAAATGGCAACCCACTCCAGTGTTCTTGCCTGGAGAATCCCAGGGATGGGGGAACCTGGTGGGCTGCCGTCTATGGGGTCACTCAGAGTCGGAAACGACTGAAGTGACTTAGCAGCAGCAGTGAGACAGCTCAGCAGTGACACCAAGTCCTACAACGCGCAGCGCTTCAACAGGTGTTTGTGCGGCTAAAGAAAACGCAGCACATTCCAAGCCAAGAACAAGGCACGATCTCTCAAACTACGGTCTCATCCCTAGTGAACTAAACACAAAGCTAGCTCAGCTCAGAGAAGATAGCCTAGCCTACCGGCCGCCGCCGGGATGGAGACCTGCTCCCGGCGTGCCCCGAGGCCGGAGGCGCTGCGCTCCTGCTGCACGACGGGGGCGTGGCCGCGGCCGTAAAGCAGCGCCCGAGATCACGTGGGCTTGGGTGCCAGGCGCCCTTGCGGCGTTTCATGCAGGCGGGTCATGGCTGGCCAGGTGCGGGGCACAGCAGGGCCCTGGGCCCTGGACCTGCTTCGGGCCTTGCCTCGTGTGAGCCTGGCTAACCTGAGGCCGAACCCGGGCTCCAGGAAACCGGTAAGGCTGGGGATGGCGCGGGAGTCCTGGGGTCGCGGGTCTGGAGGCGCTGCGGGAACGAGGGGCCTGTGAGCCCCTGCTCTTGAGTGATGCGAGAAGCCTGCCCCGGTAGTCCCAGCTCTCAGGTTCGGGTTTAGAGGAGTAATCGCGTTAACCTGGGCGGGGAGCGAGGTCGCAGGAAGTGCAGATGGTTGTCTCATTCAGTATTGGGTTAGCATGAAGTGCTTTTCCATTATACCTTTATCTTCAGGGGAAAGATATTTTAGGTGCTGCAGGGCACTGAACACAGCTAGAAAAAGCTGTTATGGGCATACTGTCACCGTAAAACCAACTCCTTGCTTTCGTGAAGTAAGAAAAAAGTTTTCTTTATAATTTGGTGTCTTGACCTCAGAGCAGTTCGAATAGTGCCTGGCACGTAGTGGGTTTGGCCCCTTGCTGGCTGGAAGGATGAATGAGGGCCTTACCAACTGACAGCGCAGAGGTGAAATATACTTCAAAAACTGCATCTGCAGCTCATAAAACATTCTTCTCTCCTTCCAGGAAAGACGACGAAGAGGTCAGAGAAGAGGTAGGAAGTGTGGCAGAGGCCACAAAGGAGAACGGCAGAGAGGAACCCGGCCCCGGCTGGGCTTTGAAGGAGGCCAGACTCCATTTTACCTTCGAATCCCAAAATACGGGTTTAATGAAGGACACAGGTAAGTTTGCTTTGTTTGTGGTTTGATTTTTTTGCTTTGCTTTGCTTCTTAGTGTAAAAATTTGTGATTCTGAAAATCACCAAATGATAGCTTGGTAGAAATTTAAATCCACGTCCTTAAAGCAAACTTTTGATACCCTTCCTTTGAACCATTTTTGGTAATGAAGTTTAGCCTGACTTAGTAGAGGAAAAAAGCCAGAGGTTACACCCAAACCTGCAGAATGGAGATAATGGTGCATGCTCTGGAGGTTTAGAATGATTTTATGTTTAAAACTCTGGCCCACTGTTGTTACCCAGTGAATGTTAACTGCTCTTACTTTGAGATCCATTAATGCATAATTCAGATAGTATGTTAAATTTTTCATATATTTATTTGTATAAATGAGTGAAGTAAATATAGGAGTTTTATTTTAAATACACTAAATTGAGGCAGAAAAGCACAGGACAGAACTCTGCGTTTATCTGGAGGTCTTACAGGAAGGTAAGTCTGGCTGAGTTTTCCATCTGTTGCTGCTTTTTTGTAGCTTCAGACGCCAGTATCAGCCTTTGAGTCTCAATAGGCTGCAGTACTTGATTGACCTGGGCCGTGTTGATCCCACACAACCTATTGACTTAACCCAGCTGGTCAACGGGCGGGGTGTTACCATCCAGCCATCTAAAAGGGACTATGGAGTCCAGCTGGTAGAGGAGGTAAGTCTGAATTAAATTTTTTGGGGAAGTTTCGTAGATGACTGTTTCTGATTTCCATATAATCAGCACTGTGCCTCCTTTATTTTTATCTCTTTCGAGTTGTAACCATTATGTAGTGGTTGATTGTGTTATATTCAGTTGTGGTTTTAGAAAGCCACTGTTCCCTTGTCCTGGGGTGTTCTTCCTGTGTATCCATTCAGCTTGCTCCCTCACCCTCTTTGTTCAGATGTCATCCTAGTAGGAGGATCTTTTTAACTTTTTTTTTTCCTTCCAAATTATTTGAGGCTTAAATTATTTTATTATGGAGATGTTCTTTATAAAGGAACACTCGAATCTGACGGTCTGCCTTATTGTGCCCAAAAGGGTTTTTCTTGAATATATGAACACCTGATATTTATTACCAAGCAGGGCAGGCATTTTCATTGCTTCCTCACTGTAATGTCAGTTTTTTTGGACACTGCTGTATTTTCAACATTGGAAATACTGGCTTGTGATAGTCACTCAGCATTTATAGAAGAAAGGGATGAATGAAATCCAGTTCTGATTGTAGGGAAGAGGTTTTTCTTTAGAGAATATGATAGGGCAAAGCACCTGACATTGATCACACGCCCACCCCACCCCCTTTTTCTTGGCCCAAGGTTTTTTTTTTATTAAGTGCCTTTTTATTACCAAGCAGGGCAGGCATTTTTCATTGTCTTCCTCACTGTAATGTCAGTTTTTTTGAGTGCAGGTGCTTTGACTCTGCTGTATTTTCAACATTGGAAATACTGGCTTGTGATAGTCACTCAGTATTTATAGAAGAAAGGGATGAATGAAATCCAGTTCTGATTGTAGGGAAGAGGTTTTCTATTTAGAGAAGTTGGCCAGGAGTTTTATAGGCAAATGAACCTGTACATTGCTAATCAACTAACGCCCCCACCCCACCCCCTTTTTCTTCTGTGTCAATAATACAGTTGATCGCTGTGTAAGTGACTTAGTGTCCACTAGAGGGAAGCATAGTTTATGGGAAAACCTTTCAGATCGTTGAAAAAAGTAAACTTGTCGGTAAAAGTTTTCCAAATAAATGATTTGAAGAGAAAATACCAAATACAGGATTAAGCCTCAGTTATTCTACTTTAGGCATATCAAGGAACACGGTTATAAAGTAACATATGGAAAAACCCATGACCTCATGAGACGTTAAACTGCACATCCCAACAGATTTAGACATAGGTCTATTAAACTAGCAGAAATCATTCTGAAATCTATTAGTTGAGTATGTACAGTTATTCATCATTTACAGCTTTGTAAACCAGTTGCCCTTTTCTGGGTTTCAGATTTGCAGTCAATATTGGATAATAAGATAGTTATCTTTTCAGCATAAAATCACCAATTTAGGAACATGTGTCCTAAGGTAAAACAAGATAAAAGAAACTTAATTGATATAAAGAAATACTAAATAGGCTTCTTACAGCACTGAAAATGCTGGAACTAACACTAGTGCCCAGAGACAGGGAAACGGTTAAGCAGTCTATGGATAGTAATGAGAAATGTCATGTAATGTGGCAAGACCTTGTTTTATTGAGTCAAAGGTCCCATTGATTTAAAAATCCCTACCAGTATCAGAAAAGGGAGAAATGTGTCTTACAATTGATGGGATATTTTGAAACTGGGAGCCACCTTGTTTCAACCACACGAAAATAGCAGGAAACTTTTTACCACTGCAGAAAGAATGGTAGTGCCACTATCTTTTTATTTTTTTCAGACTCTGTTTTGAAATTAGGCCTAATGAAAGTGACCAAAGACAAGACTTTTAAAAAGTTCAGAACTATTTTTACTTCTCTTGTCTCTGCCTCTTTTGCTCAAGAGGGCTGGCTCTCCAGAGCTCAGCTATTTTTTTCTTCCATTGGCTCCAGCATGCTTGTCCCTCTGTTTAAACCATCTCTTGGCCTCTTGCTTACTTGTGGGTCAGGAATTTCCGGTAAGTTTCTGTCTGTATCACATGACATAATGTTGTGGTTAGGAACACAGCCACTGGGACTAGGCTCCCTTGCTTTATGTTCTTGGGCAGGTTGCCCAGGCTCTCTGTGCCACCATCTATGGCATTGGAGTCACAATAATTCTGTTGGCTTAGAGTTGTTTTGAGGGCTAAACAATCTGCTATTAAGGAGGTGTTGGGAATGGGCGCTACGATGGTGCCTGCTGAATATGTAAAATGGAAGTCTTATCATCCCTGCTCTTAGGGAATGAAAACTAGGAAAATAGGGTGGCCTAAAGAAATGAGGAACGATTTGGTGGTGTTTAATAGGACCTCAAAGCAGAGATGTTAAAGTAGGAGTAGCTGCTGGGCTGGAGGCACACGGAGGAGAAAACAGGGCAGGGAGGAGGCCCTAATGATTAGTTTGCTGGCAGCCCAGCCATCTTCTCACACACTTTGTTTTGACGGATGACAGGGCGCTGACACCTTTAAGGCAAAAGTTAACATCGAAGTTCAGCTGGCTTCTGAGCTGGCCATCGCTGCCATCGAGAAGAACGGAGGTGTCGTCACGACCGCCTTCTACGACCCACGAAGCCTGGGTAAGCTTGTCCTCTCGGGGCCTTGTGTCGACTGCCTCAACAGGGTTTGACTTGTTCCAGACACCTCGGTTCCTGTTTTGGGAATTTCTGCTAGTGGTGTGGCTGGTGGGGCTCCGTCTTCTGATACGCCTCAGCTAGTATGTCATAAAATTTTTTAGAAAAAAACAAAAACAAAAACTTGGAGCTTAAAACCCTGTGTTTAGAAATTCACTAATTGTTGGTAACCCGGGAGTGACTTTGACCTTCAAGATACAAACTTTTGAAGATCAAGTGTTTGCATTTGTTTGCTTAAGTCTACTAAGTTAAAAAGTTTTGGAATTAAGCTCTCATCTTGGAAATACTTTAATAATTAAAAGAATATCATTAAGAGAAAACCAGCATATGATATCACCAATATTTGCATCTCTCTCTTTATTAAAAATGTTTTTTAGAAATTCTGTGCAAACCCATCCCATTCTTTCTCCGTGGACAACCCATTCCCAAGCGGATGCTCCCCCTGAGGCACTAGTCCCCTACTACACTGACGCGAGGAATCGAGGCTACCTGGCAGATCCCGCCAGATTTCCCGAAGCAAGACTGGAGCTCGCCAAGAAGTATGGCTATATTTTACCCGACATCACTAAAGACGAACTCTTCAAAATGCTCAGTACTCGGAAGGATCCACGGCAGATTTTCTTTGGTCTGGCTCCCGGATGGGTGGTGAACATGGCAGACAAGAAGATTCTGAAACCTACGAATGAGAAGCTGCTTGAGTACTACAGCTCCTGAGCTCCATCCAGGGGAGCCAGTGGTTGGAGGGCACTGGAAGGGGTGGTGACACGTGTCTCCCACTGCGTCGGCTCAGTTTGTGTTTCTGAGGAGGAGGAGGTTTTCTGTGAAATCACATCTTTTTTTTTTTTTTTTTTTTAATAAAAATTTAAAATACAGTAAGGACTGCGTGGAAGATGTGGATCTGTGTGTGTTTCAGCAACTCGAGCTCGCTGGCACGCTGCCCGAGGGAGTGGGCGGCTCTGAGACCATTTCCCCTTGAGTTTTCCATCATCTTCCCATTCAGGTCTTGTCTTATTGTTGCAAGTCAGAATGAACGCAGATGGGCTGGGCTTGCTTTGCTGTCCTCTTGGTCGGGTCCGAGGGCTGCTGATGAGCTGGTGTGCCTCTTGCTTAGCCCTGAGGAACCTCTCACCCAGAGTCGAGACAGTAAGCCTTCCACCCAGACTGATGAAGAAGCTGGACGTGAGTGTAAGGCTGATGAATAGTTTCTGAGTATTGCAGTATTTGCTGCCAAGATTGAAATGAAAATTCCAAGTGAATTCATTTTTCTCAACTCTGGCAAAGCTGTCAAAAATGATCAAGCCATTAACATTTTTCTTTGAAGAAGGTAAATGTTCCAATTGATATAATTTTACTTATTTCCTAGGCTTTAGAAACCTTTGTTTTGCAATCATTTTAAATGATTTTGAAGAAAACGGTCAGTGGTTATATAAGCTATAAGAACAGTTGGTAACATGAAAATTAATGTAAAAGGTTTAGCAGTCAGCGAGCCTTTTAGCTTTGCAAAGAACTGTTGTATCTAAGCCATGTGGAAGCTTAATTTATCCTGATGCAATTAAATCTTGAATAATTCCTGGTTATTCTACAGTAGAATTAAAATGATTCCTGTTTATTTTATTAAAATTTTTTAAAACTAAACAGTGCATTATTTTGTCAATTTATCTGCCTCAGATATTGCTGGTATAATATTTAATTGATGAAGTAATTTATGTACCAAGAGGATATTTCCGTTTATGCAGGATTATTTAGTTTGGCTTGTTATTAAGCCATTCATAGTATCAGAACTCATAAGAATCAGTAGTAGGATTACGTTCTCTGATGGTCACCTGTGAATTTCAGAGGATAGGCAACAATTTTAAAATGCTTTTATTTCCAGGCCACCCGGTGACAAGAATTGGCAGTGTTAGGATTAGACTTGGCTCCACTGATTGGAGCCCCAGGTCTCAGTGGCCTGAATGAGATCAGGTTTCTTGTTCTCTCAAGTGAAGTGTGGCAATCACTGTCGGGTCGACTGGTCTCTCAGTCCCTGGCTTCTGCTAGTCCTAGAGAGAGGTGCATCTTTAGGACCCAAATAGAGCCCACACGGAGCTGCTTTCCCCAGGATGAGTCGGGAAGCTGCACTATACCCACCCCACTGGCCGAAGTGTGGCTGCAGCCCTTTTCTCACACAAGGGGCTGAAGTCTTTTCTTGGGCAGCTTGTGTTCTCAGCTGAAAAACCCTGTTGTGATGGGTGAATCACGAGTGGGAATGCTGACAACCAGCAGTGGGGGTTGACGCCTCTTTGGTATTGACCAAACTTCAACCCTGAGGTTAATTGACTTAAAATAGACAAACATCAAAGAAAGCGCAGAATTCATTATTTCTGTGCTTAATAGTAGGGATTTCTGAGGTGGCTCAGTGGTAAAGAACCCGCCTGTTAACGCAAGGAGGTGCAGGATACGTGGTTTTGAGTCCTGGGTCAGGAAGATCCTTCAGAGGGAGAAAGGGCAACCCATTCCAGTATCCTGTCCTGGAGAATTCCATAGATACAGGACCCTGGTTGGCTGCAGTCCGTGAAGTCACAAGAGAGTCTGCATGACTGAGCATACAAAAGCATGTTCTTAATGGTGTATTCACTATTCTGTTCAGTAAGTTATAAAACTAAGTGATTAATTCATCAATCTGGGTAAGAAAGATGTTTTTGAAGGAGAGTAACGATAAAGAACCAGACACCATCTACTTTTTTCCATGCCTCCTTTTTCTAAACATTTTGACCATTAAGCCTTCTTAGGCTGCCTGTGGTAGATTCTAAAAAGTTATATTGGAATACTGTATGTGGAAGAAGAGAGGTGATAGATTGCAAAGAAAAACAGCAAGGTACACAGAAAACATGTTTTTGATGATTATAGTGATTCATTAAGAGATTACATTTTCATTTTTAAAGTCACTGGGAAAGGTCCTCAAAAACTTTCTGTCATGAAAATAGCCAGTGGCTGTTTTGAAATTATGTAATACTGAAGTCTAAAAACTGAAAGTCCATATTGTTTTACTGGTTCCTGACCTGCTTCCCAGAGGTGAGAAAACCACTGGTTTGTTTGGAGTCTTTTTTTTTTTTTTAATCAAAACGTCTTTTTTTTTTTATAATCAAAACAGCATAGACTGCAAATAAAGGCAGTTGCCTTGTTACATCGAATACTGTTTCAAAAACACTTTTCATTAGGGTAAACGGCACCTTTTTTCTTTCTCTTTTTTTTAAATTATGAAAGTATGATAACACATTTATAGGAGACTTGGAAAATACAGACCAAAGTTACTTGCAATTCCACTACATAATTACCATTATTTTTTTAGATTTTTAGTTTTGATGTCAAACTCTCAAAAATTAGTAAAAGAAATATACAGAAAAGTGGGTATAGTAGATCTGAAAAGCACTATGAACCAATTCAACATAATTAAGATTTATACAGTTTTCATACAACGATAGGATACAAATTTGAAGTTTCCATAGACTATAAGCTAGGAGACACTGGAACATATCCAGGGACATAAACGGTGCATAAGTGTCATAGTCTAAAAGTATTGAAACATTACAGTCTGTTCTGTCATTGTGGAATTGTGTTAGAAATCAATATCAAAAGTTACTTGAAAATAACCCACATATTTTCAAGTGCAGTGTGGCCTTTACTGAGAGAGATACTTAACTCAGCAGTTGAAAGCCTCAGTGAAGTTAGACTGAAAAAAACAGGGTGATTGCAGAGAAGCATTTAAATGAGAAATTAATATCAAACATATAAAACCCCATGTATTTGGAAATTAAATGTTCACTTCTAAATGATGTCTACTCTTATTCTTAACTAAGCTATTCACATAGGCCTCCCTGGTGGCTCAGATGGTGAAGAGTTCACTAATGAGGAGACCTGGGTTCGATCCCTGGGTCAGGAAGATCTGGAGAAGAAAATGGCATCCTACTTCAGTGTTCTTGCCTGTAGAATCCCATGTATGTACAGAGGAGCCTGGGCGGCTTCAGTTCATGGGGTCGCACAGAGTTGGGCAGGACTGAGTGACTAACAAGCCGTTCACATGGGGTCCATTAGATAAGTCCCTTCACCTTCCTGGCTGAAGTATAGCACAGGCTCAAATAACATGATGATTGAGTTGTCTTGGGCTGAGGAAGTCTTCTATGACCTCAACCTTTTGTGCAGAAATGAACTTCCTTACATTTAAGCACATCCTGTCCTGTGTCCATCTGGAGTGGACCACTTGTCTCTGCAGAGTGGACCTCGCTGTGGGTGGGCTACTACCACCACCCACCCCCCACGCCCTGTCTGTGCTGCCGGAGCTTGGCTCATGATTCAGTTTACAGACGTGTTGGAGGCCCCGACAGGCAGTTCTTCAAGAGGCGTGAAGGGAGGAGGTAATCACGGGCAAGTGGACGATGGGACCTCAGCTTCCAGCCCCAGGAAGGACTCAAGAGGCCCTTAGGAGTGTCCCCTGTGCCCAGTAAATGACTCAGCTACCCAGAGCCGCGGTGAGAGTGGAGGAGGCGGGCAGACACCAGACTTGCTGAAGCTGGTGGTCTTGGGCCCTCCAGGTGGAGGGAAGTCAGGAGAGAACGATAAAGGAAAGAATGAAAACAGGAAACAGGTGCCTGGTGATGCGTCATGCTGGGGAGCACTTGCTCGGGGGCGCGGGGCTTAGTCACAAACAGCTGTATCCTGGCCTTAATCTCGTAGTCCTGCAGCTCATTCTCAGGCAGCACAGGCACGTTCCACAGAGTCCGTCCACTCTGCTCTCATCAGCAGAGACTGGAGCCGCGTTATGTAACAGTGCCCTGTGCCAGGTCTTTTCCAACGCAGCAGATCTAAGTAGGAAAGCCACATGCCCTCCGTCTACATCCCAGTCCTGCCTGGTGTGACTTAAGCCTGTTCTCACCGGACGTGGCCTGTGGGTGTCTGCAGAGAAGCCTTTAGTTGATATGGGTTAGAAAAGATCTTTTAGTGCCTGAAAGTAATTACTGTGGATTGCTTTGGCTTGTTTTCCTTTTCTTTGGCCATGCTTCTTGGCATTGGGGTTCTTAGTTCCCTGACCAGAGATCTAACCCACACCCCTTGGCAGTGAGCGCATGGAGTCCTAACCACTGGCCCGTCAGGGATTTCCCCTTTCCTCTTTTAATGCCCCTTTGTTCTTTGGGTTGTGGGTAGACTCTGCAGTGGCAGAGCAAGCGTCCGACAGCAGCAGCAGGTCTGCTGAGCATGTGTCAGAACAAAGCACACTCCTGGCGTCAGTGAGTGTAGACCCTGTGCTGTGTCAGGGGGATTGGCTATGGCGTGCATGGCACAGCCTTGCATCTGTAAACCTCGGTGCTGATCTAGGCTTTCACGGAAGCCGGCTGACCCGGAGTGCATCCTCTAACTGCCACACCCACTCCTTCTGTCTCCTTCTGTGGCTAGGGACTCACTGGGTTACCTGGGCAGAGGCTCCAGGTGCAGAGGCCAGTGTGCAAACTGGTCAGGAGAATTTCCCTGGGCTGAGAATCTAGTACTAGTTATGTGACCACTGCTTAACCTCTTTGAGCCTCCACTTCACCATCTGAAAAATGCAGGATAATGACAGATCGTAACATCTGGTGATGATGGAGACTGAGGAAATCAGTGTGTGAAGCACTTCCCACTGCGCCTGGCACAGAAGTGTCTCTTAAGTGTTCATGAATTAAGCATCCTATGTGGCCTACCTCTTATGTGATTGTTTATTGTTCAGTCACTCAGTCAGGTCCAACTCTTTTGCGATGCCTTGGACTGTAGCCCACGAGGCTCCTCTGTCCATGGGATTTTCCAGGCAAGAATACTGGAGTGGGTTGTCATTTCCTTCTCCAGGGGATCTTCCTGACCCAGGGATCGAACCTTCATCTCCTGAGTGCAGACAGATTCTTTACCTCTGAGGTTCTGGGGAAGCCCTGTGTATATCTTATAGTTTTATAAGCATCAAAGTAATTTTAATTTCTTTTATATAAATATATTACTTAGTCATTCGCTTCTCCAGGGTATCTTCCTGACCTGCTCACTTGGCCAAAGGGCAGAGATCCAGACTGCACTTGACCTTCTAACCCATGCTGCTCCCTGCTGGTCACCACAGAGGATGTACTGACACTTGAGTTTCCCCAGATGTGAAATGGGAAACACACTTACTGTGCAGAGCAGTTGTCAGCATTTCTGGCTCAGGATTTAAGTTCCTTATGAATTACAGAATTACCTGGGTACTGTTGGAAGAAATCAAGAAATACTAGGTTTTGCCTTCTGGGCTCTTATCTCGTAAATAAATTTGAATGCTCCTAGTCTAGGTTTTCATTGGAGAAGGAAATGGCAACCCACTCCAGTATTCTTGCCTGGAGAGTCCCAGAGACGAGGGAGCCTGGTGGGCTGCCGTCTATGGGGTCGCACAGAGTTGGACATGACTGAAGCGACTTAGCAGCTTCAGCAGTCTAGGTTTTATGAGGTTACATTTTTAAAATAATTACTTTCACATTGAAAGCATTTAAAAAGGTTTTTAAAGAGGAAGTTTTTCTGTTTGTTTTAGTGAGCTCTAGATACTTCTATCTTTCAAAGCATAAATCGTTTTGAGACCAAAAGGCAAAACCTGGTGGGTTAAATGGGTTGGGATAAGACGTCTGTCATCCACTAAGCCTAAGCCCCAGTGCACGCTTTCGTCAGAGAGCCTGGCAGCGCTCACTGCTCTGAATCAATCACAGAAGTAGCCATGATCTTGCTAATCCTTGTAAATCCAGGCTCAAAGCGTTGTGCAGTCCCTCTGCAGGAGAGGCATTCTCGGCTGCGGCGGGAGAGGCCAGGCGGGGGGCAGTGTGTGTGCTGTGTCAGTGTTTTCAGGCCTCTCCTTTGACATCCTCACAGCTTTGTGTACACCGTCTGCCTTCTTCCCACCGCTGTGGTTGTTCAGTCACCCGGGCGTGTCCAACTCTTTGTGGCCCCATGGACTGCAGCACACTAGACTTCCCTGTTCTTCACCGTCTCCTGGAGCTTGCTCAACTCATGTTCATTGAGTAGGTGATGCCATCCAACCGTCTCGTCCTCTGTCATCCCCTTCTCCTCCTGCCTTCAGTCTTTCCCGGCATCAGGGTCTTTTCTAATGAATTGGCTCTTCGCATCAGGTGGCCAAAGTCCACAGCTGTGGACTTGCTCGCAAAACTTTCCACAGGGCCCTTTCCCCTGTAGAGCAACTCTGTCCTCCTCCTCTGTGGCCTGGCTGACGCCTGTGTCTCTCCAATAAATACTGCCGATGTCTTTTCCTAAGAACTCCGGCTTATCAAGACATGAGTTATGTCCAGGAAAGGTGTTCAGGTGTCCAACTGAGTTGGGACACATTTATACACTCAACTACCCTCTCCATGGTTACCTCTTGTCCATTTCTAGTCAGTTCCTTCCCTCATATCCTGACACCTGGCAACCAGTGATCTGACTTTTGTCCCCGTGATTTTGCGTTTTCCAGAATTTCCCTCCTGGGCTTTGGAGCATCCTGAGTGTGGCTTTCTTCACTTGGCACAAGGCCTGTGGAGGGCTTAGCCACACCGCTGTTTCTGCAGGCGGTTCTGCCCTTTGATTGCTGAGTGCTTCTCCGTTTTGTGGCTGTGCCACAGCCTGCCACCATCATGACAAGCTTCAGACCTCTGCACGCTGACGTGTGTATAAGTAGTGCGCTCTTTCCCACTGCAGCACACGTGTTCCATTACACAATCTGCTTACTCATCCACCTGGAGAAGGGTAATTGCTCATTTATAGTTTTTGTCTATCACAAATCAAGCTGCCACGAACATTTGTGTACCAGTCTCTGGGTGTGTGCTCCCTTTGCTCATGGGTAAAGGCCCACATCACATACCAGGCTGTTGTCTAGAGTCATTTAACCATTTTTCATCCCCTCCCACCCGTGAGCAAGATCCCATGTACTCCTCGTTCTCACCACTTGCAGGGCCAGCTTGTTCAGTTCTGACTCTTGTAATAGGTCTTATGGAATTAAAGAAACCTCAGCTGTTTTCTTGAGTGTTTTCGTCATCAGTTGATGTTGAATTTTGTCCATTCCTTTTTCTGTGTCTTTGAAATGATCATGTGGTTTTTGTATTTTTTTCTATTTTGGGGGTGTTTCATTGATTTTCAGATATATTGAACAAGCCTTGCAGATCATTGATAAACCCCACTTGCTTTTTTGTTCTTAGGTTTGGTTTGTTAGTATTTTGTTCATGATTTTTGTGATGTCTTGGTCTGGCTTGGTATCAGTATAATACTGGGCAAATAGAATGATTTGAAAGTATTTCCTCCTTGTCTTTTTTTTTTTTTTAAGAATCTATGAAGAATTAGGCCCCAGCCCAACCCCCTGGGGATGCTGGTCCTGAGCCCAGTCCCCCTGTGGAGTCGCATTGACTGGAACTAAACTCACCCCCTACTATTGGAAAGGGAGCTGTCCTAATGCATCCGAAATGCTCCCGTTTCCGGTAATGGAGGGAAGATTTCCAGAGAAAGCCCAGGCGCTGCCGGGCATTGTTTGAAGCTGGAGAAGCTGTTTGCTTCCACGTGGGCCCCTGGTGTGCACCCATGGCTGTGATCTCTGAGACAGGGTATGTGTCCAAACCTGGGAGAGGTCGCTGTAGACCTTACACACACACCACACACACCACACATGTACCACACACATATATACCCCCACATATACATACACACCACACATATATACACACACACACCACACATGTACCACATACATATACACCCCCACATATACACCCCCCCATATATACACCCACACAAACACGTACACATATACACATACACACCACACATGTACCACACACTACACACACACTACACATACACACACATCACACATATACACACTATACATATATACACCACACATGTGCCACATACATATATACCCCCACATATACACACAGATGCCACACATGTACCATGCACAAACCACATATACACCCACACATACACACCACACATACACACACACCCCACACATATACACACCACACACACACCACACATACACAGCACACATGTACCACACGTACACACCACACATACACACACACCACACATATACACACCACACATGTACCACACACATATATACCCCCACATATACACCCCCTACATATACACACAGATGCCACACATGTACCACACACACCACACACAGCACACATATACACCCACACATACACACCACACATGTACCACACACATATATACCCCCCCACATATACACACACATGCCACACACACACACACACACACACACCACACATACACACACCACACACACAAACACCACACATGTCCCACCCACACCACACATATACACCCACACCACACGTATACACCAACACATACACACCACACAGATACACACCACACACACACACACACCACACACACACCACACACACACACACACACACACACACACACACACACCACACATATACACATACACACCACACATATACACACCACACATGTCCCCCCACACCATATATATATACATACACCACCCACATACACACATACCACACATACACCCCCCCAACCTATATGCACATATACACCCCACACATACACACATCACTCATATACACACATACCACACAAACACACACACACCACACATATACACCCCCCCAACACACACACATCCTTAGCCTTCAGAAATGGAGCAAGGCTGCCACCTAGTGACCACATGTGAGACTGCAGGCATTTCCCGGTGTGACCTTGGTCCTTGGTGCAGTCGCTTCAGTCGTGTCCCACTCTGTGCGACCCCATAGACGGAAGCCCACCAGGCTCCCTCGTCCCTGGGATTCTCCAGGCAAGAACACTGGATTGGGTTGCCATTTCCTTCTCCAATGCATGAAAGTGAAAAGTGAAAGTGAAGTCGCTCAGTCGTGTCTGACTCTTCACGACCCCATGGACTGCAGCCCCTCCCCCCAGGCTCCTCTGTCCATGAGATTCTCCAGGCAAGAGTACTGGAGTGGGGTGTGGTCCTCCTTAGTTAGGATGTACTCACTAGACGGACCTTAGTTGGCAAAGTAATGTCTCTGCTTTTGAATATACTATCTAGGTGGGTCATAACTTTTCTTCCAAGGAGTAAGCGTCTTCTAATTTCATGGCTGCAGTCACCATCTGTAATGATTTTGGAGCCCCAAAAAATAAAGTCTGACAGTTTCCACTGTTTCCCCATCTATTTCCGATGAAGTGATGGGACTAGATGCCATGATCTTCGTTTTCTGAATGTTGAGTTTTAAGCCAACTTTTTCACTCTCCTCTTTCACTTTCATCAAGAGGCTTTTTAGTTCCTCTTCACTTTCTGCCATGAGGGTGGTGGCATC
This sequence comes from Nanger dama, assembly GCA_917880005.1. Classification (NCBI taxonomy): domain Eukaryota; kingdom Metazoa; phylum Chordata; class Mammalia; order Artiodactyla; family Bovidae; genus Nanger; species Nanger dama. The sequence continues at coordinate 7,038,485 of CAKJTW010000075.1, forward strand.
TGCATATCTGAGGTTATTCATATTTCTCCCGGCAATTTTGATTCCAGCTTGTGTTTCTTCCAGTCCAGCGTTTCTCATGATGTACTCTGCATAGAAGTTAAATAAACAGGGTGACAATATACAGCCTTGACATACTCCTTTTCCTATTTGGAACCAGTCTGTTGTTCCATGTCCAGTTCTAACTGTTGCTTCCTGACCTGCATACAGATTTAAGAGGCAGGTTAGGTGGTCTGGTATTCCCATCTCTTTCAGAATTTTCCACAGTTGATTGTGATCCACACAGTCAAAGGCTTTGGCATAGTCAATAAAGCAGAAATAGATGTTTTTCTGGAACTCTCTTGCTTTTTCCATGATCCAGCAGATGTTGGCAATTTGATCTCTGGTTCCTCTGCCTTTTCTAAAACCAGCTTGAACATGAAGGAGTTCACGGTTCGCCTATTGCTGAAGCCTGGCTTGGAGAATTTTGAGCATTATTACTTTACTAGCATGTGAGATGAGTGCAATTGTGTGGTAGTTTGAGCAATCTTTTGAATTGCCTTTCTTTGGGATTGGAATGAAAACTGACCTTTTCCAGTCCTGTGGCCACTGCTGAGTTTTCCAAATTTGCTGGCATATTGAGTGCAGCACTTTTACAGCATCATCTTTCAGGATTTGAAACAGCTCAACTGGAATTCCATCACCTCCACTAGCTTTGTTCGTAGTGATGCTTTCTAAGGCCTACTTGACTTCAGATTCCAAGATGTCTGGCTCTAGATTAGTGATAACATCATCATGATTATCTGGGTCGTGAAGATCTTTTATGTACAGTTCTTCTGTGTATTCTTGCCACCTCTTCTTAGTATCTTCTGCTTCTGTTAGGTCCATACCATTTCTGTCCTTTATCGAGCCCATCTTTGCATGAAATGTTCCCTTGGTATCTCTAATTTTCTTGAAGAGATCTCTAGTTTTTCCCATTCTGTTCTTTTCCTCTATTTCTTTGCATTGATCGCTAAATCACTGCAGATGGTGACTGCAGCCATGAAATTAAAAGACGCTTACTCCTTGGAAGAAAAGTTATGACCAACCTGGATAGTATATTCAAAAGCAGAGACATTACTTTTCCGACTAAGGCCCATCTAGTCAAGGCTATGATTTTTCCTGTGGTCATGTATGGATGTGAGAGTTGGACTGTGAAGAAGGCTGAGCGCCGAAGAATTGATGCTTTTGAACTGTGATGTTGGAGAAGACTCTTGAGAGTCCCTTGGACTGCAAGGAGATCCAACCAGTCCATTCTGAAGGAGATCAACCCTGGGATTTCCTTGGAAGGAATGATGCTAAAGCTGAAACGCCAATGCTTTGGCCACCTCATGCAAAGAGTTGACTCACTGGAGAAGACTCTGATGCTGAGAGGGATTGGGGGCAGGAGGAGAAGGGGACAACAGAGGATGAGACGACTGGATGACATCACGGACTTGATGGACATGAGTCTGAGTGAACTCCGGGAGATGGTGATGAACAGGGAGGCCTGGCATGCTGCGATTCATGGGGTGGCAAAGAGTTGGACATGACTGAGCGACTGAACTGAACTGAAGTGAACTGAACATACTCTGTACATTCAGCACTCCTGAAGCATTCACACAGCAGGCACAGCGCTAGGCACTGGGGCTGCTACAGAGAGAAAGGTGGAGTGATTGGCCTACACAGACCAGTAGAAAGTAACAAGGAGCTAAGGAAAAGAGTAATGAAGTCACAGAGCCCAAAGTGCCACACATAGCCTGCTCCCAACACTCTGGTTCATCCTCAGTTTTAAAGGAATTGAGACCTGCGTGTGGGCACAGCAAACCCAAGTTCTTCCTCGGCTGCAGTTGGTGATGAAGGAGGAGGAGGAGGAGGGAGAAGGGAAAGTGAAAGTGAAGTCGTTCAGTCGTGTCCGACTCTTTGCGGCCCCATGGACTGTAGTCGACCATACTCCTCCGTCCATGGGATTTTCCAGGCAAGAGTACTGGAGTGGGTTGCCATTTCCTTCTCCAGAAGATCTTTCCGACCCAGGGATTGAACCCAGGTCTCCCGCCTTGTAGGCAGACGCTTTACCGTCTGAGAAGGGGGAACCAAACCCAAAGTAGCAGCAAAGGATCCACTCTGATTCTCACTCAGCTCTCCCTAAGATCCCGTAAAGCTTGAGGTGTCTGCTTGCCTGTTTCCAACACTGACATTCACAGCACCTCCTAACATCTTAAGGGTACAGAATAGACAAACTCTTAATTTCTAGGACTGTATATCCTCACACACATTTGAAAGCTGGCTGCAGACTACCTAAAAGAGATGTCCCAGGAAGTGTGTGCTCATGAGCTGGGGTTACATGTGGTGGCAAAGTGGTTTAAAACCACAGGTTTTGGATGAGGTGGTCCCGAGGGGGCTTCTTCCCCAGGGGGCTTTAAAACTCAAACCTCAGCGGCCTCCCCTGCAAGACAACGGGCGTATGATCCCTTCCTCAGATGGCTGTGGTGCTGGTGAGAGAGAGAGGATGTGCGTCTTTGGCAGGTGGTGGGCAGAACAGAGGTCCAGGAAGCAGGGGAGCTCATTATCCCTGTGAAGACATCGGGTGGACGGCTTCAGGGAGGAGGGACCCAGTGACACAGCAGAACCTCGGGGTGCACACTCGCTGGGTCCACACCTGCCAGAAGGGGGTTCATTGTGTGCCCACCTGCTTTAGTTCCCTCATTTGGAAAATGCATCTCCCAAGACCAGTGGGCTGGGCACCTGCTGTAATTCAGCCGATGACGCCTGCCAGGGAGGTGAAATAGAACACAGAAGGATTGCTCTCAGAGCTGCTCACAGTAAGGCAGTGGCTGCAGGAGCAAGTGAACACATTCTAAATGTCGTACAGTAAGTCCCCTGCACACGAACCTTCAAGCTTTGAACTTCCAAAGATGCATACGTGCCCCTGTGTGCCAGCTGTTGTACTGTACTACTGTGCTTTTCAAGGGCCTTGTACTGTAAAGGGACTTGAAATGTTTTCTTTATTTTTATGTTTGTTTTTGAGTATCATTTATGTGGAAAACCTTATAAACCTGTTACAGTACAGTGCTATATGACCAACTGTGCTGGTTGTACTGGGTTAACGTTGTCGGACTTAAAAATATCCTCTCAGAATGGAACTTGTTCGTATGTAGGGGACATATGGTAGTAACAAAATAAGGGTTGGGCATTAATGGGAATTCACTTAGGGCAATAAGTTTTTCTGCAATTAGTAATCAACATCACTGGTTCAACTATACAGTGCCCTTTGCAGAAAATGGAGGAAAGGAGTCTGACTTTAGAATTTTTACCATGAAAAGGTCTTTGTGAAATGTTAGTCTCTTGGTCGTGTCTGCTTCTTTGTGACCCCATGGACTGGTGCCCACTAGGCTTATCTGTCCATGGAATTCTCCAGGCACGAATACTGGAGTGGGTTGCCATTCACTTCTACAGGGGATCTTCCCTTCCCAGGGATTGAACCCGTGTCTCCCACATGGCAGGCAAATTCTTTGCCGTCTGAGCCACCACGGAAGTCCTTACATATAATTACAACCTTCTAGTTCTTCTTAGACAACTCAGTTCAGTTCAGTTTAGTCACTCAGTCGTGTTTGATCTTTGCGACCCCATGAATCGCAGCACGCCAGGCCTCCCTGTCCATCACCAACTCCCGGAATTTACTCAAACTCATGTCCATCAAGTCGGTGATGCCATCCAGCCATCTCATCCTCTGTCATCCCCTTCTCCTCCTGCCCCCAATCCCTCCCAGCATCAGAGTCTTTTCCAGTGAGTCAACTCTTCACATGAGGTGGCCAAAGTATTGGAGTTTCAGCTTTAGCATCAGTCCTTCCAATGAACACCCAGGACTGATCTCCTGTGGAATGGACTGATTGGATCTCCCTGCAGTCCAAAGGACTCTCAAGAGTCTTCTCCAATACCACAGTTCAAAGGCATCAATTCTTTGGTGCTCAGCTTTCTTCAGAGTCCAACTCTCACATCCATACATGACCACTGGAAAAACCATAGCCTTGACTAGATGGACCTTTGTTGGCAAAGTAATGTCTCTGCTTTTGAATATGCTATCTAGGTTGATCATAACTTTCCTTCCAAGGAGTAAGTGTCTTCTAATTTCATGGCTGCATTCACCATCTGTAATGATTTTGGAGCCCCCAAATAAAGTTTGACACTGTTTCCACTGTTTCCCCATCTATTTCCCATGAAGTGATGGGACCAGATGCCATGATCTTCGTTTTCTGAATGTTGAGCTTTAAGCCAACTTTTTCACTCTCCTCTTTCACTTTCATCAAGAGGCTTTTTAGTTCCTCTTCACTTTCTGCCATGAGGGTGGTGTCATTTGCATATCTGAAGTTATTGATATTTCTCCCAGCAATCTTGATTCCAGCTTGTGCTTCTTCCAGCCCAGCGTTTCTCATGATGTACTCTGCATAGAAGTTAAATAAGCAGGGTGACAATATACAGCCTTGACCTACTCCTTTTTCTATTTGGAACCAGTCTGTTGTTCCATGTCCAGTTCTAACTGTTGCTTCCTGACCTGCATACAGATTTAAGAGGCAGGTCAGGTGGTCTGGTAGTCCCATCTCTTTCAGAATTTTCCACAGTTGATTGTGATCCACACAGTCAAAGGCTTTGGGACAGTCAATAAAGCAGAAATAGATGTTTTTCTGGAACTCTCTTGCTTTTTCAATGATCCAGCGGATGTTGGCAATTTGATCTCTGGTTCCCCGGCCTTTTCTGAATCCAGCTTGAACATCTGGAAGTTCATGGTTCACATATTGCTGAAGCCTGGCTTGGAGAATTTTGAGTATCACTTTACTAGCCACTAGACATCGTCAAAATCATGGGAGTTCCATGAACCAGCAGCAGTGGAATCTCCAAGGAGCTCGTTAGCAGTTTAGAATATCCAGTCCTCACCTTTCAGCTGAGTAGGAATCTTCCTTTTAACAAGATCCCAGATAATTTCCGTCTGTCGTGTTTGAGACGCTCTAGTACGAGATACGGAGCTAGCATGTTGCAGTATCTCGTCTAGATCACTAGGAGGAGCCATTTCCTCAAGATTTTTATACTTAAGGGTGACTTTAGACCCATAGCTGTCTTTTTTTAAGTGGTTTTTTTTTTTTTGTAATAATGTTCTTTTCCTCTACTGAAATAATGTTTTGCTCTTTAAATGAAGAGAAAACAAATATAGTAGCAAAACTGTTATATACAACATATAAAGTTGTATTTGAGGAATAATTGTGGAGAAGGAATATTTTAAAGTCCAAAACATTTTAGAAAGACTGGCACAATGTTTGCTCTAAAAGTCCAGGCAAATATCTGAAAATGACATGACATTGTTTGTATGATAGGTTGGGATGGTGCTACAATAAAAATAGTTATAGTAAATTGAAGAACTTTGGCTTTTCACTACAGGTGTCCGTGTGTGTGAGTGTGTGTGAGTGTAGTTTATTTCAAGAAGTACATCCATCAGAGAAATGTAGAAAAAAATGTAAGAAGAAGGATGGCGTCATTTTATCAAGACATAAATAAACCATGATGAACCTTTAACCCGTGAAACCTCCTCATCAAAGACTTCTAGTCAAGGTCACCGGTAAAAATGAACTTCCCGCTTCTTTCCTTCAGAATAAACAAAGAAATTTATAAATTGAGATTCCAGGCTTACCAGCTCCAGGGACTCTGTGGCTGGGCTAAGTGACAGAGAGGAAGCGTGGAGCAGCCGCTTGCCCTGCACTCCTGGGCCACCCTGTGATGGGAGCCCAGTCCTCTGGGCAGAGTTAGGCCCCCTGGGAGCTCCCTGGAGCACTTTTCTTCTCCACCTCAAGGTTTCAGGAGCAGGTTCCTTGGAGAGAGGTTCCCAACACTGTGGGCCCAACTGCCCTGGAGAGTTGAGAGGCTCTCTTCTACCAACATCACTGACTCAATGGGCATGAACCTGAGTGCAAGCCTGGCATGCTGCACTCCTTGGGGTCGCAAAGAGTTGGACACAATCAGTGACTGAACAAGTTTAAATCAGTGACTGGTCCTCCCTCAGTCCAAGCGGATATTCACCTCTTTGCTGCTGGGGTAAGATACAAATGAAGCCTTATCCCCCAACCTGATAGAGAAATGAGAAATTCGGAGTTGTTCATGACTGCATGACGCTGGCAGAACTCACCAACGATGCAATAAAACCAAAGACCCTCGGGGCTGCAGGCAAGCGTGGAGCTGGCTCTCTGACTCTGTGCATCTGGGCACAGCTGGGTGGTATTTACTGAAATGCCAAATGCTCATGTTTTGGGCTCAAAGCCACATCCTAAGCTGTCAACGGCACTGGAACACTTGAAACCTGACATCTGATGCTGACCTGTGGATGCTTTGTTGTGCATTCAGTCGTGTCCAACTCTTTGCAACCCCATGGACTGCAGCACGCCAGACTCCTCTGTCCTCCACTGTCTCCTGGAGTTTGCTCAGATTCATGTCCATTGAATCCGTAATGCCATCTAACCATCTCATCCTCTGTCAACCCCTTCTCCTCCTGCTTTCAATATTTCCTTGCATCAGGATCTTTTCTAATGAGTCGGCTCTTCACATCAGGTGGCCAAAGTATTGGAGCTTCAGCTTCAGCATCAGTCCTTCCAATGAAATTCAGGTTTGATTTCCTTTAGGATTGATTGGTTCTATCTCCTTGCAGTCCAAGGCACTCTAAAGAGTCTTCTCCAGCACCACAGTTAGAAAGCATCAATTCTTTGGCCCTCAGGCTTCTTTATGGTCCAACTCTCACATCCACGCATGATCACTGGAAAAACCATAGCTTTGACTAGACAGACCTTTGTTGGCAAAGTAACATCTCTGCTTTTTAATATGTTGTCTATGTTTGTCATAGCTTTCATTTCAAGGGAAGGCAAGTGCCCCTCTTCCCCTTCCTCTTCCTGGATGCCTGCCACCCAGGCCTGTGCTGTTGATTCTCATTTTACAGACAAAACAAAGAATTTTGGTCCCTGTAGCTGATAACTCGTCAAATCAAGATTTCAAAGTATTTCCCTTAGAAACACCAAATTGCACCAAAGGCAAATGCAAGAGGAGGGACTGATGGTTGTAAAGGGTCAAAGGTCTTCTATTTTCACAAAGGATTGTGAAATGATGGCTTTTCCAGTGGGGCATCAGCTGCTTCCCCTGGGCCCCCGGTCACTCATGCAGTAGGCACCAGGCACTGGAAGAGGGTGTCCTGGCCCTTGTTCCACAGGCTCCTCCGAGGGCCCCACCCAGGGAGGGCCTTTCCCACCCCCCCACTCCGCTTGCATATGGGGGAAAGTGTGTGAGCATCATGGTCAGGAATAGGATTCAGTGTTCCGAGTCCATTATCACACAAAAGAAAACCATCAAGGCTGTTCTGGGCTCCCAAGAACATAGGCAATCACCGAGCTAAGCTGAAATAATTAGAGATGGAAAAAGCTGTACGTATGCACTTGTGCCAACCCGTAAAGAATGTGCTTCCCTTGCTGGGATGCCTCTGAGCTGATCTGAGTCCTGGTTGCTGGATACACATCTTTCAACTTCATCCCAAGGAGAGCAGACCTTAGGCTACTTGGCAGAGCTGAAGAAATATGTATATGTATATATTTCAGAGTTTTTCCTTAGAGGTTATTATGAAATATTGAGTATTGTTCCCTGTTGCTGCAAGTGTTTCTTAAAAGCAGAAAAGAACTGGGCTTCCCTGGTGGCTCAGTGGTGAAGAGGCCACCTGCCAAGGCAGGAGACACGGGTTCAATCCCTGGTCCAGGAAGATCCCACGTGCTGTGGAACAACTAAGCCCACGTGCCACAACTACTGAACCTGTGTTTAAGAGCCCGGAGCTGCAACAAGAAAACCACTGCACTGAGAAGCCGGAGCACCAGCTAGAGAGTGGCTCCCAGTTGCCACAACTAGAGGAAAGCCTGGGCAGCAACGAAGACCCAGCACAGCCAACAATTAAAAAATAAATTATTAAAAAAAGTTTTTTAAAAGCAGAAAAGAACTGATGTCTATTGAGTGCTGACGGTGTACTAGGACTGGGCTCTGTAAAGAAGTGAGCTCAAGGTCACGACCCTCAGTTGGGGCCCAGCAGGAATGTGACTCCTTGCTGGGACCCGAGGCACCGCCTGCCCAGCATTTAGCATCCAGGGCCCATTTAGCATCCAGGGCCCGTTTTGCTACGCATGCTCACATGTTCCTGGTGGCCTGGGGGATACAGAAACCCTCGCTGTCTCAGGGGACGTACGGGTTGGGGGTCACTTGGAAAGGCCCATGGCCATGCTCTGGAAGCTGGACACCTCTGGGAGATCAAGAAAGTGGCAGTAAGAAAGCGACGCTTGGTGGAGTGGTGTCTGAGGCTTGTCGCAAGTCCAGGAGGAGACGGTGCAGAAGCGCTCTGCGGAAATGCTGCTGGGGCTGCAGTGCCCGGAGGTCGGCAGGCCGTGGGGAGGTGGAGAGCTGCGCTCCGAACTGAGAACGGGCTAGACATCTCCTGCTTCATCAGCTCAATGCCATGAGTTTGAGCAAACTCTAGGAGATGGTGAAGGACAGAAGAGACTGGCGTGCTGCAGTCCATGGGATCACAAAGAGTCAGACAGGACTGAGTGACTGAACAACAGCAGAAGTCTAATGGATTTATTTTTCCTTTTAATGCCTGTGTAAGAGTGGCATAGTAAAAGCCTGCATCTTAAAAAGATCTAAGATGGATTCTTCACACAATATAAAATAAAAAATTGGAACAATAAGAAAGCACTGGGTCATAGTGGGTTTTTTTCTTCCTGCTTAGTGGCTCGTAAAATAGCACATCTTCCAACTGGCAACATTTTAGGCTTATTGCAATGTATTTTTAAGGTTGTTTTACAAAGGATGATTTGAGGCACAGAGAAGTTAAGCAACAAGCTCAAGGCTGTGCAGCTAGTTGGTGTTCATTGCTTAGTCAGGTCCATCTCCTGTGACCCCATGGACTGCAGCCTACCAGGCTCTTCTGTCCATGGGACCAGGCAAGAATACTGGAGTGGGTTGCCATTTTCTCTTCCATAGGGTCTTCCAACAAAACAACCTGCCTCCAGGTGGGTCCACTGTGTGGGGTGGTGTGTGTGCTATGGTCCTGCTGAGATTTTGGCCAGCCTCCTGCTGCCTGGCTTGTCTTTGTTCCTACCGGTCTTCTGAATCCGAGTCTCCAGGTAGGCTGCGCCTGAATCTGCCAGGATCAGCTTCTCCTGCTGATGGAGACGCCTTGGCATGACGGCTGGAGTGGATTCACCTGACTGCCCAGGCGCTGTGGGCCTGGGGAGTAAGAACTGCATTAGAGCACCCTTGGCTTTTGTTTTCCCTTCAAGTTCCGTGCCTTGGGGATGCCGTCAGGCCTTCCATATTTCCCACTGAGACGCACCCCAGCTTTTTCTGTAGCTTTCCTCTCCACGTTCCTTAAGTTTGCAAAATTCCACGCTGACACGGTGCCCAGACTGCATATTGACCTGGAGAGCACACAGTGTTCCTGTCTTTATAATTGTTCGTCGGGTGTCTCCCTGCCGCATTAGGTCAAAGTCACCGGGATAGAGTCTGGGCTGTCTTAGGCCTGCTACCAGATGAGCACTCAGAAGCTATATCCACGACCTGAACTTTTAGAGCCTGAGGGCCTCAGAGGCCCTCGATCAAGCATTGCTGATGCACAGACGCGGGGTGGGCTGGAGTCTGGGGCGATGACGCACCTGGTCCTCTGTCACTGCGGGGGAGGGACTGTCCTCCCTGGGACCCAGATGACATCACCCCCAGCTCCTCTTTCCATCCGCCAGGCCTGGGTCTCTGTCTGGGCCCCATTGTATATATCCTTCCTGAATATTCTATAGAGAAGAAGTCAGTGCCAATTTATTAGAGCCAAACAGACGTGTTTGTAAACGTCACTTTGCCGTGGTTCACCCGTGGGTTAAGAGGCTGACGGAGGAAGCTGAACAATGGGTGAGTCGAGGGTGAACCCGGGCACCCTGGGCAGGAGCAGGGTGAGCAAGAAGAAAACTTGGTGGCTGCTCGGCAGCGGGGCAGGGGCGGTCCCCGCTCAGAAAGCTAGTGTCTCAGCTCTCAGGAGCTGCTCAGAAGCGGGAGACATGCGCCTCTTTGCCCCATTCATTCCCCAAACCTATGAATATGCATTGTGTTGCTTCAGCAGAGGCAGTGCCTGCTGTCTGGGGCTGCTGGGTGGAGGGTCCTGGCTCTGAGGCATCTCTGATGTAGCTGCTGTTTGCATCAGGCTGGAGCCTGCAATCCCTCCTTCTCCTGTATGGACCTGCCAGCTCCTTTTCCTAGACCAGAGCCTTGGATCCTCGTCCTTGGGCGAGTGTGCCCCCCAACCTTGCCCCTGGAACAACAGCAGCTTGACTAGAGTCCTTGGACTAGGGGCACGGGTCACCCACACTGTGGTCTTGAAAGGAGCCTCTGTCCAATCCTCAGACAGACACAGTGGCAGTAGCATCAAAGGCAAACTGTGTGGGATGTGGGCTCAGGAAAGGTTTAAGAGGGGCCAACACTTTGCTGTAATGTCCTGCCTATAATTCTGGTACACATGGAATGAGGAGGAGAAAAAGACCAGGGCTCAGGGCTCTTCTTGGACACGGGAGATCCTAGAGGAGAACTAGGGTGAGTCTGACCTTGCAAAGATATGTAGGCTTCCCAAGTGGCTTAGTGGTAAAGAACCCACCTGCTAATGTAGGAGACACAGGAGATGGGGGTTTGATCCCTGGGTCAGGAAGATCCCTGGAGGAGGGCACGGCAACTCACTCCAGTGTTCTTGCTTAGAGAATCCCACAGACAGAAGAGCCTGGCGGGCTGCTGTCCTTGGGTCACACAGAGTCAGACATGACTGAGCGCACACACTAAAGATTTGTGCAGGGTCTGCCGCTGGTCACACTTGCTTCCTACTTGACCTGAGGGACGTGGGCCTGGGGATGCTTAGGAGTGGAGCTCAGGACATGGGTGAGAACAGCTGACTGTCCCGTCTCCAGCAAAACCCAGCTGTGGTCACTTTCTTAAAGAAAGATGGGAAGAACTCTAGACATGTGTGTCTCTGTGTGAGAGAAAGAGAGAGAGAAGGTAAGAGTCACAGAGCCTAGGAGAACACAAGCCTAGTCAGACTGTTGCATCCTGTTTTACAAGAAGGATGGGAGCTACTGAGGCGATGGTCATATGAGTGGGAAGCATCACTCAATAGAAGCAGGTGAAAGTCAGGGTCCAAGCTCCAAGCTGGAGAGAGGGCAGGTGGGTGTGTTCACAGGGGTTCTCACTAAGGACGTGGCTCCTCACAAGACCCTCGGAAGGGTTGAAGTTAGCCTCCAGCTCTGACAGGTCCATCTGCTCTCCAGCTGGCACACCAGTCAGTCCACGATGACGCTCCTTATTTGCCAGTGGGGACACGTGCAGCCCCTAAGTGGGAGATGTTGCGGGTGAGGACCCGGGACTCTGTTCAGACACACAGGCAGAGTCAGGCACAGAGAGAGGTCTTTGAAAGAGAGGCGAGAACGTCACCCTGTGGCCTGCAGTGCTGTCTCCACTGGTGGTAGATGTGCAGGTCCGGGGAGGAGGCTGGGGCGAGCGTGCCAGCTCCCTTCCCTGGACTGCCATCCCCCGGGCGTATCTTCCCTGGACACCGAGTTTGACAATGCATCATCTCACGGCCCTGACTTCTTTTTTCAGTGACTCTCTTCTGCTTGGCGGCTGCTGGGGACATAAAGCCTTGGGGTCAATGGCCTTGGTTACCCCCCACAATGCTCCCAGGCTCTCCGTGGTGCACAGCGAACACCCCTTATCCTCTCCTCTCAAGATGCTAAAGGGTGTTAGGGTCATAGGTTTTCAGGCCTCTATCCCTCGCCTATGAACCACTGACTGTTTGCCTTGTAGAACCCCTAAATTCTCTTATAACAATGTTGTGACAGTTTCAGATGAACAGCTAAGGGGCTCAGGCATACATATACTTGTGTATCCATTCTCCCCCAAAGCCCCCTCCCATCCAGGCTGCCGTATAACACTGAGCAGAGTTCCCTGTGCTGTGTGGTACGTCCTTTTTTGGTTATCCATTTTAAATACAGCAGTGTGTACATGTCCATCCCAAACACCCTAACTACCCCTTCCCCACCGGCAACTGTGAGTTTGTTCTCTACGTTTGTTGAGTCTCTTTCTGTTTTGTAAGTTCACCGGTTTTCAGGATGATGCTCATGTACTCAGAACCCAGAGGCCAATTCCCTTTACAGAAAGAGAATCTGCTGGAAACGGTTGCGTTTCTTTCTCCAGCTCTTCAGTGTCACAATGACAAGTGGCTCGTAGGTGTGGGGTCTGTGTAGGAAGTCTCTGACATGGCCACGCTGAGAATGTTTATTGTAGAAAGGGAACTTTTGCCCTGTGAGGTCACCTCCTCCCAGCCACCGCTGGCGTTCTGATATTCTATCACAGGAAATGCCTGGTGGTCCACAAAGCACTCTTCCGATTGCAGCTGCAGAGAGACAGCATAATTGCTGCCGTGGACAGTGAGGTCTGGGGACCCGAGTCCAGGGGTGGCCAGCACCTGGGCCCTGCGAGACACAGACTGGGAGGCTCTTTGTACAATCTCAACATAATCCCAGGAACCCAGGTCAGCTGACCTCTCATTGTCACACATCTCACGTGGAGAAAAATGTACCAGAGGAGGCACTTTCTGTTCAGCCGTGCTGTGGGGAATCAGATTTAGATTTGGTCTGTTGAGGCTGCAGCGACTGCCCATCCCCCTCCTCCATCTTTTACCCAATTAATTTGACGTTGATTATCCAAATCTCACCTTTATCATTTGGGTGGGACAGTAGCATGCTGGAAGCATCAGTTTTGACTGGAAAACTGTCTTGAATCAGTGATTTTTGACCCAGAACATTAACATGCACCAAAAGTTTACAATCCTTCTCTAAAACCTCAGTTCCCTGTGTGATACAGGCCAGCCCCTGGGTTCTCTGGGCCTCAGCTTCTGAGCACCAAAGAACTGATGCTTTAGAGCTACGGTGCTGGAGAAGACTCTTCAGAGTTTTTTGGGAAGCAAGGAGATCAATCAGTCAATCCTAAAGAAAATCAACCCTGAATACACACTGGAAAGCTAAAGCTCCAATATTCCCTGGTGGCTCAGAGGTTAAAGTGTCTGCCTCTGATGCAGGAGACCCGGGTTCAATCCCTGGGTCGGGAAGATCCCCTGGAGAAGGAAATGGCAACCCACTCCAGTATTCTTGCCTGGAGAATCCCATGGACAGAGGAGCTTGGAAGGCTACAGTCCACGGGGTCACAAAGAGTCAGACACGACTCAGTGACTTCACTCTCACTGGACTTCCCTGGTGGCTCAGAGGTTAAAGCGTCTGCCTCCACTGCGGGAGACCCAGGTTTAATCCCTGGGTCAGGAAGATCCCCTGGAGAAGGAAATGGCAATCCACTCCAGTATTCTTGCCTGGAGAATCCCATGGATGGAGAAGCCTAGTAGGCTACAGTACACAGGGTTGCAAAGAGTCGGACATGACTGAGCGACTTCACCTCACCTAAAGCTCCAATACTTTGGCCAGCTGAAGCGAAGAGCCAACTCACTGGAAAAGACCCTGATGCTGGAAAAGATGGAGGGCAGGAGGAGAAGGGGATAACAGAGGATGAGATGGTTGGATGTCATCAGCAACTCAATGGACATGAGTTTGAGCAAACTCGGGGAGATGGTAAAGGACAAGGAAGCCAGGCATGCTGCATTCCACAGGGTCTCATAAAATCAGACACAACTGAGCCACTAAGCACACACAGCTGGCCAAGTAGCTTGAGTTGGTCCACTTTGAAGGCTGAGGTTTCATTTGATGTTTTTGAGGAGCTATCAGAGGACTGGCCTGGAGAACTTGAATGTGCCCATGATTCTCTGCAGTCAGAAGGAAGACCAAGGTCAGGCAAGAACTGGACGTGAACCAGAGGGACTGAGACCATGGTGGGTGGAGAAGGAGCAAGTCCACTGTCTATGTGGCCTTCAGCTGGCAGCCTGGGATTTTGGGCCCCCACTGGCGGCTGCTCTACATCTCCCAGCAGCCACAACAATTCATGGAAATTAATAAATGCATTTATTGGGAGGGGTCATGGGTAAAACAGGAAAATCAGTCCCCCTGCTTCTCAAACAAATACTCCAGGATCGAGTTTCAATAGAAACATGGCCTCCTCCACAGTGCTGAGTATTTATAGCAAACAGAAGTGGTTCAAGCTCTCAGGTAGTTCAGCAAGGTTAAGTACCCTTCTTGTGTTTGTTTAGTTAACAAATGCGTTTGGCTGAGGTTTGTCTCACAACTTACCCGGTACTGGAAATTCAGGAATGTGATTGGTCTCATTGCCCTCTGCTCAGGCTGTGGTCAGAGCAAAACAGAATTATTTTTGCTTAAAACTGACAAAAGAGTTCCATAGAGTGAGAAGGGTCTTTTCCCACACATGGTGCCTGGAGAAGGGCTATCCACATGTAGAAGAGTGAACGCTAACCCCTTTCTTACATCACATACAAAACGAAGTCACAATACATCATAAACCTAAGTGTCAAGACTAAAGCGATTACATTTTTAGAAGAAAACATGAGAGTAAATTTCTGTGACCTTGGGTTAGCTAATGTCCATTTAGATGGGACCCAAAATGCACAAGCAATCAAAGAAAAAAACAGGTAAATTGGACTAGATCACCATTTAAACTTTTTGTGCTACAGATAATGTATCAAGAAAGTGAAAAGACAACCCACAAAATGGGAGAGAACATTTAGAAATCATGTATCTGATAAGAAACCAGTACCCAGAATATACAAATAGCTCTTCACATCAACAAAGAGACAAGTTACATAGTTTTTAAGGTGGCAAGGGATATGAATAGCTGTTTCTCTGGAGATGATATACAAATGGCCAATAAGCACATGAAAATATGCTCAACATCATTAGCATTTTATTCAGTTCAGTTCAGTAGCTCAGTCATATCCAACTCTTTAGGACCCCATGGACTGCAGCATACCAGGCTTCCCTGTCCATCACCAACTCCTGGAACTTGCCTAAATTCACGTCCATCGAGTCAATGATGCCATCCAATCATCTCATCCTCTGTCATCCCCTTTTCCTCCTGCCTTCAATCTTTCCCAGAATCAGGGTCTTCCAATGAGTCAGTTCTTTGCATCTAGTAGCCAAAATATTGGAATTTCAGCTTCAGTATCAGTCCTTCCAGTGAATATTCAGAACTGATATCCTTTAGGGTGGACTGGTTGGATCTCCTTGCAGTCCAAGGGACTCTCAGGAGTTTTCTCCAACACCACAGTTCAAAAGTATCAGTTCTTCAGTGCTTAGCTTTCTTTATCATCCGACTCTCATATCCATACACGACTAGAAAAACTATAGCTTTGACTAGACAGACATTTTTTTTTTTTAGTTTGTAATTGAAGGATAATTGCTTTACAGAATTCTGTGGTTTTCTGTCATACATCAACAAGCATCAGCCATAGGTACATCCATGTCCCCTCCCTCCCAGAACTCCCTCCTAACTCCCTCCCCACCCCACCCTTCGGCCTGTCGAAGAGCCCCTGTTTGAGTTCCCCAAGTCATACAGCAAATTCCCATTGGCTTTCTGTTTTAACACATGGTATTGTTAATTTCTATGTTACTCTCTCCATACATCTCCCCTTCTTCCCTCTCTCCTCCCACCTTGTCCATAGGTCTGTTCTCTATGTCTGTTTCTCCACTGCCACCCTGAAAATTAGTTCATCAGTGCCGTCTCTTCAGATTCCATATATATGTGTCAGTATACGATATTTATATTTTTCTTTCTGACTTACTTCATTCTGTATAATGGGCTCTAGTTTCATCCATCTCATTAGAACAGATTTAAATGCATTCCTTTTATGGCTGAGTCATATTCCATTGCATAGATGTACCACAGCTTCTTTATCCATTCATCTGTCAATGGACATCTTGGTTGCTTCCATGTTCTAGCTATTGTAAACAGAGCTGCAGTGAACATTGGGGTACAGGTGTCTTTTCAGTTTTGATTTCCTCAGGATGTATGACTAGGAGTGGGATTGCTAGGTCATATGGTGGTTTTATTCCTAGTTTTTAAGAATCTCCATACCGCTAGACAGATCTTTGTCGGCAAAGTAATGTCTCTGCTTTTTAATATGCTGTCTAAGTTTATCATAGCTTTTCTTCCAAGGAGTAAGCATCTTTTAATTTCAAGGCTGCAGTCATCATCTGCAGTGATTTTGAAGCCCAAGAAAATAAAGTCTCTCGCTTTTTCCATTGTTTCTCCATCTGTTTGCCATGAAGTGATAGGACTACATGATCTTCATTTTCTGAATGATGAGTTTTAAGCAAGCTTTTTCACTCTCCTCTTTCATTTTCATCAAGAAGCCCTTTGGTTCTGCCTCTCTTTCTGCCATAAGGGTGGTATCATCTGCACATCTGAGGTTATTGATATTTCTCCCTGTAATCTTGATACCATCTTGTGCTTTATATAGCCTGGCAGTTTGCATGATGTACTCTGCATATAAGTTAAATAAGCAAGGTGACAACATACAACAGGCTTGATGTACTCCTTTCCCAATTTGGAACCAGTCTGTTGTTCCATGTCCAGTTGTAATTGTTGCCTCTGACCTGCATACAGATTTCTCAGGAGTCAGGTAAGGTGGTCTGGTATTCCCATCTTGTGAAGAATTTTCCAGTTTGTTGTGATCTATACAGTTAGACTTTAGCGTAGTCAATGAAGTAGAATTAGATGTCTTTCTGGAATTTAGGGAAACATAAATAGAAACCACAAAGAAATACCACTTCAAATCCACTAGGATAAGTATAATTAAAAAAATCACTAGTGAATGTTGGCCAAGAGGTGGAAAAAGTGGAACCCTCCTAGAATGCAGGTGAGAATGTAAACTGGTGCAGTGGGTAAGAAAAGTAGTTTGGCAGTTCATCAAGATGTTAAACGTAGAGTTACTATATGCCTCCTCTTGTACGTGCCCAAGAAAACTGGTGACATACAACCACACATAAACTTGTACATAAATGTGCTTAGCAGCATTATTCATCATAGTCGAAAGATGGAACAACCCAAGTGTCCATTAAATAGTGAATAGATACATACCAAGGGGTGCACCCATGTGTGGTGCACGACAGGTGTTATTTGGCCGTAAAGCAGGATGACCTGCTGACATGCCCTACACCATGGAGGAGCCACAAACACACTGAGCTGCATGAAGGAAGCTGGGCAAAAAGACCACATACCATGTGATCCCGTTTGTGTGGACTGTCAGGAACAAGCAGAGCGAGAGACAAAAAGCAGATTAGCAGTTTTCTCAGGCTGGAGTCAGGGGTGGTTGGAGAAATGGCTGCTCATGGTTCTTGACATTTGGAGTGGTGTCATTCTCCTAAACTCAGAACGTGGAGACAGTGTACATCTCTGTGAATATTCTCATACTATTGAATGGTGTATTTTATATGGGTGAACTTTTTACATGGGGGTAAATTCTATCCCAGTTTGTTTTTTAACATAACTGATGTGCAGGGAGGGAGGGAGGGAGGGAGGGAAGGAGGTGGTGAGACAAGATGGAGTGGCCACTCTGGGCCTCCTGCACCCACACTGCCTTCCCCTCCCCCACCCCGATGCTGACCCCACGCCACCACAGGAAGGCCTTTTCCAGCTGGACTGTGAGAAGAAAGGCCCCCATACCCTCCTCCTACCTAACTGAGTCCCACAAACATAAAAGAAGAAGTCCCTCAGGCTGTTTTTGGTTATGGAGAAAGGAAAAACATGATGGATCCCATTGAACAATTTACATAGAGATTAGCATGGCTTTCTCAGCAGGATTTAAAAGATGGTTTTTGGTTCTTCATAGAATCTTTTTAAAGTATAAATATTTACACATTACAAACTTGATTCTCTGTGTAACACTCTGTCTAGTCCTTTTCCTTTTCTCTATTCACTATACTTGTGTGTGTGTATATATATATATATATATATATATGCTGAATATGTATCCAGTTTTTGCTGTTCTATTTTTCTGCTTCAGTCTTAATCCCTTGTTTCCTCATAATATGATTTATATGGACCCTTGTTGTTCTGCACAGGAATGTGGGGTCACAAGGATGCACCTTGTAAGGTTTCTGCTCTCAGAGAGTGTGGGTGGACCCAGCTCCATCGGTTGACATCTGACCCCATCTCCATATCACATGGAGGGCAGGCAGCCCAGCCTGAAGGCTTCCAGGGGTCCTCAGGCCAGTTCCAGGGGTGACCAGACAGGCCTTCTTGGTGCGAGGACTCTGTCAGCCTCAAGGAAGCTATTCCAGAGCTGTGCGTGCTCTCCCCTTCTTCATCCATCCTCACAGTGGGGGCCACATCACGTGGGATATACCCTTGGCTGCCCTGGTCAGTGGAACACTGACCCGCATCTGTGTTTGGCTTTCTGGACCATAGGCATCTCAACAATGGTGAGGTTTTAATGCAGAAGGCTCTGACAGTCCAGCATTGGATGGAGCTCACTCTCCCCTACTCACAGGTGTCCGGTGTGGCTGGGGGTGGGAATAGCCTCCTCCAAAGCTGACTGTTCGCCCTCCTCTCTTCCTGGTCCACACACCTGAGGGAGGCCGTTTGCTCACTGGATCTCACAGTCCCCGGGATGGAATTGTCTCCCTTCTCAGCTTCCAGGGCAATAGCCAGGATGAGCAGGAGGAGCAGGGTGACCATTAAGAACCGGCAGGCGTGTCTCCTGCTTGCAAACTGAAAGCCTAGCCTCATCGTTCTAACGCTGCCGGCAGAAGATATGTTTACAGCAGCAGAGGGGCCCGCACACGCAAAAACAAAAACATACTGTTGGCACCACCAGATGTCTTCCTGTGCCCTACCTCGTTTCTGGCTACTGTAGCCATGGCTGCACCACCCAGTAGGGTGAATAGAGGCTGCCCACAGGCGACGTGTGCAGACATAACAGGTTACCAGGGCTGCTCTTCAGGCAGTCACTCTACTTGCTTTTTGGCTGCACTGATCTTTGTTGCAGTGTGCAGACTCTCTACTTGTGGTGCTCAGGCTTAGTTGCCCTGTGGCATGTGGGGTCATAGTTCCCCAACCAGGGATGGAACTCACATGCCCTGCAACACTGGACCATCAGGGAAGTCCCCAGTCATTCTAAACACAAGGACTAGACTCTATTTTTCAGGCTGAACTGGGACCCACAGATGTACCAGCTGACCAGGGTACCACTTCATTGGCCTTGTCCATCTCTCACACTCACCTGGTGATGTGGGTTCCATTGAGTGGCCCCCACAGCTGTGGGCATTCTCTCTAGGGGCCTGGTGTGCGCTCAGTGCTCTGCATCAAATCTGGAAGCCCAGGGGTAATCTTCCTTTTTCATGACAACTCGGGGCCTGACTTCTAGGAGTGGTTCTAGGAGACCTGAAGGTATTTAGGAAAATACTACCAGGAGATCATGTGGCCTTTGGATGGTGGTGGAGGCCCTTTCCCAAAGCAGCTGTACCCTGGGTCTCAGGGATGCACTGTGAAGGAATGCTGACTTGTTATTTATGCACCGCTGTGGGCACTTTCTCCTGTGATGTGAAGCATCCAGTTAGGAGAGGTGGTGTGGAACCTGCCCCTGGTTTTACCTGAAGTAGTGCTGTGACTGCATCCCTGAAGGCCAGTTAAGTTGGGCTACACTCATTGGTCAGGATCGTCGTGGCTAATAAAATGTCCTACATGTTCTCTTGGACCAGAATTAATGCCTTGGGTTTGTATTAGTTCAGTTCAGTTCAGTTCAGTTGCTCAGTTGTGTCCAACTGTTTGAGATCTCATGGACAGCAGCATGCCAGGTTTCTCTATCACCAACTCATGATGATAGAGAACTTGCTCAAACTCATGTCCATCGAGTCGGTGATACCATCCAACCATCTCATCCTTTGTCATTCCCTTCTCTTCCTGCCTCCAATCTTTCCAAGTATTAGTGTCTTTTCCAAAGAGTCAGTTCTTTGCATGAGATGGCCAAAGTATTGGAGTTTCAGCTTCAGCATCAGTCCTTCCAGTGAATACTTAGGACTGATTTCCTCTAGGATTGACTGGTTTGATCTCCTTGCAGTCCAAGGGACTCTCAAGAGTCTTCTCCAACACCACAGTTCAAAAGCATCAGTTCTTCAGCACTCAGCTTTCCTTATGGTCTAACGCTCACATCCATACATGACTACTGGAAAAACCATAGCTCTGAATATAAAGACCTTTGTCGGCAAAGTAATGTCTCTGCTTTTTAATATGCTGTCTAGGTTGGTCACAGCTTTTCTTCCAAGGAGCAAGCATCTTTTAATTTCATGGCTGCAGTCACCATCTGCAGTGATTTTGGAGCCCAAGAAAACAAAATCTCTCACTGTTTCCATTGTTTCCTCATCTATTGGCCATGAAGTGATAAGACTGGATGTCATGGTCTTTGTTTTTTGAATGTTGAGTTTTAAGTGAGCTTTTTCACTCTCCTCTTTCACTTCATCTCCTCTTTCATAAAGGTGGTGTCATCTGCCTATCTGAGGTTATTGATATTTCTCCTGGCAATCTTGATACCGTCTTTTGCTTCATCCAGCCCGGCATTTCACAGGATGTACTCTGCACGTAGGTTAAATAAGCAGGATGACAATATACAGCCTTGACATACTCCTTTCCCAATTTGGAATCAGTCTGTTGTTCCATGTCCAGTTCTAACTGTTGCTTCCTGACCTGCATTCAGAGTTATCAGGAGGCAGGTAAGGCGGTCTGGTATTCTCATCTCTTGAAGAATTTTCCACAGTTTATTGTGATCCACACAGTCAAAATCTTTGGCGTAATCAATAAAGCAGAAAGTAGATGTTTTTCTAGAAAAAGCAAGTGACCACTTGCTTTTTCTATGATCCAATGGATGTTGGCAATTTGTTCTTTGGTTCCACTGCATTTTCTAAAACCAGCTTGAACATCTGGAAGTTCTTGGTTTACGTATAGTTGAAGCCTGGCTTGGAGAATTTTGAGCATTACTTTGCTAGCATGTGAGATGAGTGCAACTGTGTGGTAGTTTGAACATTCTTTGGCATTTTCCTTCTTTGGGATTAAAATGAAAATGGACCTTTTCCACAGTCCTGTGGCCACTGCTGAGTTAGAAAACTCAGCAGTGGCCACAGGACTGGAAAATGCTGGCATATTGAGTGCAGCACTTTGACAGCATCATCTTTTAGGATCTGAAATAGCTCAGCTGAAATTCCATCATCTCCACTAGCTTTGTTCGTAGCGATGCTTCCTAAGGCACATTTCACTTCGGACTCCAGGATGTTTGGCTCTAGGTGAGTGATCATACCATCACAGTTATCTGGGTCATGAAGATCTTTTTGTATAGTTCTTCTGTGTATTTTGCCACCTCTTCTTAATATTTTCTGATTCTATTAGGTCCACACCATTTCTGTCCTTTATTATGCCCATTTTTGCATGAAGTGTTCCCTTAGTATCTCTAATTATCTTGAAGAGATCTCTAGTCTTTCCCATTCTATTGTTTTCCTCTATTTCTTTTCATTCATCACTGAGGAAGGCTTTCTTATCTTTTCTTGCTATTCTTTGGAACTCTGCTTTCAGATAGATATATCTTTCCTTTTCTCCTTTGCCTTTTGTGTCTTTTCTTTTCTCAGCTATTTGTAAGGCCTCCTCAGACAACCATTTTGCCTTTTTGCATTGGGTTAAGTTTCCTTAACACAGAAAGTTAAGGGAAAAGCCACTTTGATTTCTAAGGGAGACCCTGATGGTTTGTGGGATTTGTTCGGCTGGTTGGATCCAGGACCCTGGAGGGTATGATTGGGGTCTGTACTTCAGGATGGCCTTCCTCTACTGCTCAGGGTCCAGGAGGTCTTAATCTTAACTAATTGCTGTATGAGACTAACTGAGGAGGCCTAGCTCCAGCCTCTGTGGTCAGATAAATTGGAGAGAATGACAGAGCTGTATCTTTACAGGAAAGTCAACCTGGGCAGGGTGCCGGGTTCCATCCCTGCTCAGGGAACTAGATCCCACATGCTGCAACTAAGACCCAGCCCAGCCCAATAAATAAATAAATAATAAAATTTAAAAAAAAAAAAGAAAAGAAAAGAGGGGAAAATGGTTGGCAGGTCTGGGTGTGATGAGATGTGCAAGATGGCTCTGGAACCAGCACTAAGAGATGGGTGAGGAGGAAAAGGAGGAAGCCAGGGCTTTAGGGGCTTAGCCGGGGGGGGGGGGTGTCTCTGGACTTGTCAAGAGGTGGTTAGATTGTGTGTTTTGAAGGTGAAACCACCAGAATTTGTTGATGGATTAGATGGGAGTGTACGAGAAAAAGCACAGATTTCCTGTAGGACAGCCTTAGTTTTTGGGGCCGTGATGTTTGCCATTTGTCAACTAATATGAATATTCAGTGAACAGCAGCTGCTGTGCAGCACACACTCATGTTACCTTGCCCCTGTGTTTGTAAACTAAGATGTCACCTGCCCAGGTGCCATTCCTGATGCCCTCGGTCAGGCTTTGGTGCCTTCCTCCTGCATCTGCTGGCCTCTCTTCCTGGAAGATGGCTGCCTGTGCCAAGCCCCGTGGACTGTTACTGCCCCTCCCTGCTTCTGCCCCTGTTCAGACAGCAGCCGCCACCCCCTTGCTCGTCATTGAGTATGCTGCAACCAGGATCAAGTCTGGGAGACACCAGTGGTCAGCCCAGAGGTGCTGATTATCAGTAACAGCTTAATAACAATCATCTGTCCTGGGAAGAGTGGTTGTTCCTTCATCTCTAGAGTGGAGTCTGGGGTTCATGCTCAGGGGTTCCACTTACCCTGAAGAGCCCAAGACAGACAGTTCTCACCCTGGCTAGCTGTGGGCTGAACAGAAGGGGCCAAAGCCTCATGGAATGGTTGGTATTCATTTTTATTTATTTAAAGAATTGAAGAAGGAAATGGCACCCCACTCCAGTATTCTTGCTGACAGAATCCCATGGACAGAGGAGTCTGGTAGGCTACAATCCATGTAGTCGCAAAGAGTCAGACACAACTGAGCATGCAACACTCACTCACTGAAAGAATATGTCAATAAGATGGCATTTATCTTAATTACTAAGATTTTTGGTGTCTCTGGGAAATTACCATGTGTCTTGTGTCCCGGCCGTGCTGGTGAGGCAGGTCAGTGGCAAGGAAGGTGCGGTGGGGCATAGTTTCAGGGCATGGCATTTTTCTGAGTGTTAACGTGGAGAGTTTGTAAGATAAAGTTCTCAAAGCCCCAAGCTGAGTGTCTGAGTCTGCTTGGGTGGCCCCAGCAGACTGGGCGGCTTCAACAGGGGCTGAGCATCTTCTCATGGTGCTGGAGGCTGGACATCTGAAGTCACGCTGCCTAGAGAGAGGATTCTGGTAAGGACAATGTCCTGGCTCAAGATGAAGTCTTCTCCTCTGTGGCCATGGAAGGAGAGAGATCTCCAGGGGCTTATCCTCTTCTCTAAGAACTTCAGTCTTATCGGATGAGGGCCCCACTTTCATGACCTCGTTTAACCTTAAAGTGAAAGTGTCAGTTGCTCAGTCATGTCCGACTCTTTGTGACCCCCTGGACTGTAGCCCACCAGGTTCTTCTGACTGTGGAATTCTCCAGGCAAGAATACTGGAGTGGGTTGCCACTTCCTGCTCCAGGGGATCTTCCTGACCCAGGGATAGAACCCATATATTCTGCATTAGCAGGTGGATTCTTTGCCATTGAGCCACCTGGGACACCCACAAAACAGGTTAATATTTTCTTAACTCATGAGGAGGTAAAGAGTCTAATCTGATATACCTCTATATTTACAGAGAGACCTTGAACAAAATCCTGTATATGTTAGGTTCCCGCCCTTTGACAGACTGGTTGGAGTGCAGGAAAGAGAAGCTGGCACAGTGATGAACTGAGGGAGGCGGTTCTGCTCATAGGCCTCAGGCCCAAGGGCTGGAGGGTGACCCTCACAGGCTAGCTGCCATTTTTCAAAATCTCAACGGCTGCCCACCCTGACCCCTCGCAATGTTAGATCTCCAAGCAGACACTGGGCAGTCGTCCCAAACCCCCAGATATCCTCAGGTTGAACAGGAAATTCTCCCCAGCCCTTGGATGGGAGGGGAAAGTGCTGAGTCATGGCTTCGTTTCCTCCTGATTCCATGTGGTTCTTATCGTGTGCTCCAGGAAACATCCCCACACCCAGCTATTAATAATGATGATGAAATGAAGTGTCTGACTCCATGGGACTCGATCCGGGGTGGAGGTGAGGGTCACCTGCCCGGCTGAGCTGCCCCCTCTCTGTCCAGGAAGGCAGGCGGTAGAGATGGCAGAGACACCAGAGACGCCCATGGGCCTCAGCCTCACGCAGCAGTGAGGCCGAGGCTGTGGGCCATGGGTGGGGGTTGGGTGGGGATGTTGTCATTGGCAGCTCTTCTCAAGCATTTCCAAGATCCTTTAGTGGGCAGAGAGCCAGTCAGAGAAACGCCATCCATGACCTTACAGGGCCCTGGAAGAACACGCTGCCGGATGGAGGGTTTGTCCAGGTTAACAGGGAGCTACACCCACAGCCTCACAAGGCAAGAAAAATCTTCCTGAGGAGGCACGGGGGCAGGCTCTCACCCTTGTGCCTCTTTTCTGTTTAAGCACGACACTTCACTGATGCAGCCTCTCCCTTCCTGTCCTCCGGTCCCCAGGTCCCCTCCACGGGCCTGACCAGGGTTGACAAGCAGGACCACTGTCAGATAATGATTTCTGTTTGGTGCCTAGAACTTTCTAGAAGTGATGGTCACACGAGTGACTCACAGGAGAGGCTTAGGTTCTGTTTTTTTTTCTCCCAGGAGGGGAAAGACAGCTATGGCCATGCCCCTTCATCAGTAGATTTTCTTGGGCGTATTGCATTATTGGCTTCAGCAGCTCATCCTATTACCCAGAACTCAAGTGGAAAACTTCACTCAAACGAGGGGACTATATATATATATATATATAAATCATTATATGATTATATATGTATATACATATTTGCCCTGATTTTATATATATATATATACTCATTGCCCAACAAATTTAGACCTCCCTGACATAAGGGAAAGTTTTTGTCAACTATTTTTGGTCCCTTCCCCTTATTGAACTCATACTTGAGAAGTTTTTGTCACAGAATTTAATTTCCAACATTGAGATCAGGTTGATGATTAACTCAAGGAACCAGGGAGGAATTCTGGTTGCAACCGGTTACCACAAATGGAGGAGTGGAGCTTACTAGAGCAGTAAGCCTGAGCAGTCATGCCATGCCTGCACCTGCACGGCTCACCCCCACAGCCACCAGCCAGATGTGGCTCTCTAAATTTAAACTAAAATCAGTTACTGCTAAAGAGGCAGTTCCTCTGTCACGGAGACACATCTCACGTGCTCACCAGCTCCAAGGAGCTTGCTGCTCCTGCCTCGGGTGGGCATATCCGGAACCTCCTCACCGTCCTGGGAAGTTCTCTAGGACGGCGCTGGTCTGGGCTGTGTCATCTCTGGTATCAGATGAGGTGGCGTGTGGGGGACACCCTGTGCACAGTGAAGCATAGCACACGTGTGTCACTGGTGACTGGGGTGGAGGCAGAGGGCGTCCCAGATTTCCTGAAGAGAAGTCTGATGGGATGATGTGGCTCTAGGTACATGTCTGGTCCTCTCATGAGGCAGCTCTCCTTTTCCTGTGACCATCCACAGCGATGCTGTTTGTTGTTTATTCGCTAGGTCATGTCTGCCTCTACGAGCCCATGCACTGTAGCCCACCGTGCTCCTCTGTCCATGGGATCCTCCAGGCAAGAATACTGGAGTGAGTAGCCATGCCTTCCTCCAGGGGATCTTCCTGACTCCAGGATTTAACCCAGGTCGCCTGCATTGTAGGTGGATTCTCTACCGTTGAGCCACCAGGGTGATGAGCTCTTTCCTGGGAGAGAGAGGAGGAAAGCCTTATCTCTGTAGTTCTCAGCTTCCCAGGTGGCCCGCAGACAACCAGCAAGCCCCCTGGACAAGCCCCCCGAGGCTTCTCTCCACCCAGCCCCAAGCCCCAAGTTCCGAGACAGCGCAGAGCCTTGAGGGGCGTGCAGCTGTGCTCCCCCACCCCCGGTCACCCCAACAAGATGCAGTAGAGGTGGGGACCAGAAGCGGGGCTGACCCTCACCTGTGTCACCTCTCAGTTGTGTGACTCCAAATGTCTTCACTTCCTTGCAGCAAAGGTTTTGGTTTTGTCTCCTTTAGTCAGTGTAAGCGGGGATAAGACATTCGCTCGGCAGGACTTGGGAGGAAGCAAGGGAACTGACGGGTGTGGGATGCTCAGCGCAGACCTGCATGCGGGTTCTGGCGCACAGTAGGGCTGCGAGGAGACACAGCCGTTTTGACCCCAGCACCGGCCTTGGTTCTGGGAGACATGGTGTTTTCCTTTCTCCTGCAAAGCAGTGAGAGACTCTCAGATTCCTTGAAGTCCAGGTTTAGATCTGTCTACATGTCTGTGGGATGGGGCTGAACAGCTTCAAGTAAACTTTCCAGTGACCAGGCGCGTGTTTCTATAAACGTCCACCTGACAGCCCCCACCCACTTTTCCCCCTTGATAACAGAGTCCAGATTTTGTCTCACTCTCTTGCATCCTGGGCTCCTTTGTTAGGTCTGGAGTGTTGAGTGTTGATTGGTCCAGGTGCTCAGGTTAATATTTGTCTGGCTGGTGACATAATTCTGAGAATTCTGAGAAGTGAAACATTGGGTGGGGGAGGGGCGGATCCAGAGATGATTGACCATAAAAATGAAGGCCTGACACTTGGACACACTGGGCCCTGGTCTTTCATCTGATGTGTCACGTGTTGTCCTCCTGTGTCCGTGAGGGGACAGCCCTGGGACAAGGCCAGTGTCCCGGGCAGCCAAGGAAAAGGAGAGACCCTAGTCTAGGAGGACATCTTGGCTGTTGTGTTAACCAATATACAGTCACCCTATTTCTAGACTTCTTAGTGAGATAATGCGTGCATGTCAGTAGTCCAGTTGTGTCCAACTCTTTTCGACCCCACAGACTATAGCCCACCAGGCTCCTCTGTCCATGGAATTCTTCAGGCAACAATACTGGAGTGGGTCACCATTCCCTTCTTCAGGGGAACTTCCTGACCCAAGAATCAAACCCGGTTCTCCCACATTGCAGGTAGGTGCTTTACTGTCTGAGCCACCAGGGAGGCCCCAGTGAGATAATACAATTATTTTATTCATTAAACCAAATGAGAAGCTGTAATTTTCTAGTATTTGCTGCCAACAGCATCTTAAGTGACACATGGTACAAATAACCAATACATTTGCACTTGTAGTCACTTGCAAGTGTCTTATATTGCACACTCGGCCCTGTGTGCTTCATCCTTGTGAGATCGTGTAGCACGTTCTCAGGATCATGCATGTAGTGAGCACTTGACACATCACTGTTGAACAAACATGGATGTGGGATACGGCCCTGAGGCTCCCGACGGTGTCCGAGGGGCCCTCGGCCCTGACGTGGTGGTAGAGACGGCCGGTGGGGAGGCCAGGCTGCAGGCTGTTACGTGTAATTTCACCTCGTTGTGCTTGTGGTGTGTCACCCTGCTGCACACTCTGACTTACACGTTCGAAACGGACTTTGACTCCTTCCTTATCGTTTATTCCTTGAGTCCCAAGTGTTGCTGACCTGTGGTTGTATTACTTTGGCCTTTCAGTTTATCCAGGGTAATCGGGTTTTAGGGGAAAACTGGCTTGTACTGTCCAACCAAGTGAAATTGGTCTGAGACAGAAAGTCATGTAGTTTTTTTCTAACAGGAACTGTGTTTTTCAGGAGAAAAGTCTATTAGGGAAGCAAAACCAGGAGGAACATGTTGCCTGGTGGATGGGTGGGGACAGAAAATGAAGGACCCATCATGATGGACAGACCCCTGGATGCTGGCTCCTGGTCTAGGCAGCTCCCACTGCCCGCTTCTCCCCACATACCCACACAGTGCCCCCTGAGTCCCCCTTGCGGTGGGTATACCTACGAGAAGCTGTTAAGAGCCCTCGGTCAATTCCAGATTGCTTTTCAATGAATGATCATTTCTGATGATTCAGACATGAATCCTCACTCTTCTCACAATGTCAGTGTCTCAAAGGCTGAGACACAGGCTCCCTCCTGGCTGAGCATCACGCCTGCGCACTGTTCTTTCCAACAGGCTCCTGGGCAGTGAATTGGAGCTCCCTGGGAGAGTTGTCCCTGGGTAGGGTTATCCAGCAGGGACAGTGGCTTTCTATGGGGTGTGAGGCAGAGCCTTGTGTAAAGCTGTGAAGAACTGTGCAGTTCTACGCTGAGTCCTGCTTCTTTCTCCTCAGCAGCAGCTTTCTTGGTTATTGGTCTCATCTGAAAAAAAGTAAGTAGATTTTTCAGGATGAGCTCTCACTGTAATGCTGGGATTCTATCTTTGTTTCAAGAAATTTGGACTCTTTTCTCCAGACTGGCGAAGGAAGAAATAAGTGGGAGAAGAAAGAAAACGTACCAAGGTGGGGAATAAAAGAGAACACAGATCAGGAAAGAGAGCTTAGTGATGAAAAATGAATAAGGAAGACAAAGAAAGTAGCTAGTTGATATACAAACTAGATAATCAGCAAGCACTTCCTGTATAGCAAAGGAAACTCTACTCAATACTCTGCAATAACTTATATGGGAAAAGAATCTGAAAAAGAATGGATATATGTGTATGTGTAACTGAATCACTTGCCTATACACCTGAAATTAATGCAACATTGTAAACTGACTATACTATAATATAGAATAAACTTTTTAAAAGTTAAAAAGAAAGTAGTTAGAGGCTTAAAAATGAGAAAGAAATAACTACAACACTGAGAGCAAAGAAAATTCACTTATAAAGAATTTTATTCACTTATAAAAAGAATTTTATAAGTGAATTTTATTATTATAAGTGAATTTTATAAGTGAATTTTATTCACTTATAAAAGAATTTTCTATCCGTGAGATAGAAAACAAAAAACAACTAATGATCAACCAAAGTGAAGAAGATTGTCTTACAAAAGGAGGCCTACCTTTTACTTGACCAGTTTCACAAAAAACAATTTTTTTACGGTGCATTTTAAGCATGACTGTTGTTGTTTAGTTGCTAAGTCATGTCCAACTTTTTGCAACCCTATGAACTGTAGCCTGCCAGGTTCCTCTGTCCATGGGATTTCCCAGGCAAGAATCCTGGAATCAGTTGCCATTTCCTCCTCCAGGGGATCTTCCCAACCCAGGGATCAAACTCATGTTTCCTGTATCGGCAGGCAGATTATTTACCACTGAGCCATCAGGGAAGACTTTAAGCATGGTTTAGTTCAGTTCAGTCGCTCAGCTGTGTCCGACTCTTTGCAACCCCATAAATCGCAGCATGCCAGGCCTCCCTGTCCATCACCAACTCCCGGAGTTCACTCAGACTCACGTCCATCGAGTCCATGATGCCATCCAGCCATCTCATCCTCTGTCGTCCCCTTCTCCTCCTGCCCCCAATCCCTCCCAGCATCAGAGTCTTTTCCAGTGAGTCAACTCTTCGCATGAGGTGGCCAAAGTACTGGAGTTTCAGCTTTAGCATCATTCCTTCCAAAGAAATCCTAGGGCTGATCTCCTTCAGAATGGACTGGTTGGATCTCCTTGCAGTCCAAGGGACTCTCAAGAGTCTTCTCCCACACCACAGTTCAAAAGCATCAATTCTTCGGCGCTCAGCGTTCTTCACAGTCCAACTCTCACATCCATACATAACCACTGGAAAAACCATAGCCTTGACTAGATGGACCTTAGTTAGCAAAGTAATGTCTCTGCTTTTCAATATGCTATCTAGGTTGGTCATAAACATGGTTACCAGTTGCCTAATAAATGGTAAATTTTTTGATGATACGATAAACGAGAGAAATAGCTTTCTTAATGCTATAAGTGAAGTTGTCTGCTATGCCCTTTTCCATCCTTTTCTTTATAGAATCTAGAAATAGCAAAAGTGAAAGAGTCTTGGAGAATATCAAATGTTTGCTCACTTTGGAGGGAAGGAAACTTCAGTCTGAAGAAGCAGCGTGTCTAGAAACGGTATGGCCAGTGACATAGGAGAGCCAGGACTTGACCTTCCCCAGCGGGGGCTTCTGGCTGCTCTGGTGGCCATGGGCTCCCCCTTACCCTCTTCTCTCCCAAGTGGCAGACCTTTTCCTGTGCCCCTACCTAGTAAAATTGATTTGGCCTGGGGCTCATTCTTACTGAGTCTTATAAGATGGTTGGATGGCATCACTGACTCAATGGACATGAGTCTGCGCATACTCCAGGAGACAATGAAGGACAGGGAAGCCTGGTATGCTGCAGTCCATGGGATCGAAAACAGCCTGACACGACTGAGTGATTGAACAATAAGAGTAAATTTAAATTAGTATTAAAATTAGTAAAGAAGAAATACTCTAACATGAATATACATTAGTACAGAAACAATCACTAAATAAGTAACGTTGTAACACATTACAACTTCGTAGCTAATATTTATAGAAATTTCACTACTGGCTAGGTATTGTGTTCAATGTTTTACATGAATTGACTCACTGAATCCTTAAATAAGTAACAATATAACATGGTCGTGATGGAATTATTGACAACGTAGCTAATATTTATAGAAATTTTACCATGTGCCACGCATTTGTGCTCTTATGGGTTGAACTGTGTCCCCACAAAATGGGTATATTCAAGTCCTGACCCTTAGCACCCCAGGATGTGACCTTATTGGGCAATCAATTGTTGCAGGTGTGGTTAACTGAGATGAGGTCACTGAGGTAGGTCCCAACCTGATATGACTGGTGTCCTTTTTAGGAAAGGGGAGTTTGGAGACAGAATCAAATACAAGGGTGAGGAGGTAAAGAGACACAGGGAGAAATGGCAGCTAGGAGCCAGAGAGAGACTTCTGGCCTCCAGAACTGTGATATAATAAAGGTCTATTGTTTAAGCCACCCAGTTTGTGATACTTTGTTGCAGCAGCCTTTACAAATGAATATCGCACTGTTTTATAGGTATCAACTCATGTAATCCTTCCCATAAACCTACCAGGACATCTGTACTAAGGATGGGGTAGGGACAGTCAGATATCAGTAGAAGGAAGCAATCAACCTCATCCAGAATGTGGAACATTCCAGGAGACAAATGATACAATTTTTCCAACATAACTATGCTGTGATTTAAGGTGGGGGTAGGGTTGGCGTGGGGGAGGTCGGGGGAGACTGTTACTGAATAAATGTGGCTTAAGATATATAGTAACCATGTTCAGCATTTGAACCTTACTCTCATTTTTACAGTTGGTAAAACTGTAAAATACATCTGTAAAAATACATCTTTGAGACAATCAGGGAAAATTGGCTGTGGCCTAGATATTGTATGATAAAGAAGTGTTGTTGATTTTGTTGGGTGTGACATGGCACAGTGGTGATGTTAGAAAACGTAACCTAATTAGCTGGAGACTGTGAAAGGGCTTGCTGCCTGGGACTTGGTTTGGAGGAAATCAGAGGAAAGATGTTTGGGCCTAGATGATGCACGGATTTTTGTAGTTGATTCTCCCTCTCCTTCTACCATTAAAAATGTCAGAATATGTCCATAATAATGAGGAAAAGAAGCTATAAGATTCTACTGTTGCTGCCTTACAGATGAGGAAACTGAGGCTGGGAGGGGTTTGGTAAGCAACTTGGAAGAGCTGAGCTGTGAGCGGTGAGACTGGCCCAGGGGGTAATTCCAAACAGGTATTTAAGAATATTAATATTTAATGACAACATAATAGTATTTTCCCATCCATTCGACAGTAGTCCTCTGCGGTATACATTCCCATCTGGGTACATCCCAGTACACTGGGTACCTGGGGACCCCTCACCCCCAGAGGTGGAAGCAGACAGCACAGGTGACTTGTGCCACTGCACTGCCAAAGGGGAAACCAGGAGCGGAATTCAGAGCTTTCGACTCTGGGCAAATGCCAGCACCAGATGGAATGGCCTGAGCGCTTCACATGCAAGCAGAAGGATTTAGGGTTGGGGTTTCTAGACTGCGGAGACTTGTGGACACCTTGCCATGGTCAGCTCACTTACTTTTTGCTGATAAAGGTTCAGTTTCTCTGTTTGCATTCGTCACATTTTAGAAAGTAATTTTCTCCATTTGTTTATTTTTGACTGTTGGGTCTTCGTTGCTGTGTGGGCCTTTCTCTAGTTGCAGCGAGCAGGGACTCCTCTGGTTGCTGTGTTTGGGCTTCTTTTGTTGCCAGGCACAGGCTCTAGGGTGCACAGGCTTCATAGTTGTGGTGTGTGGGCTCAGTAGTTGTGGCTCCCAGAATCTAGAGTGCAGGCTCAGTAGTTGTGGCCCATGGGCTTAGTTGCTGCATGGCATGTAGAATCTTCACAACCCAAGGACTGAACTTGTGTCTTCTGAACTGGCAGGTGAATTCTTTACCACTGAGCCACCAGGAAGCCCCCACTTACTTCTCTTATGGGCCTCAGGTGTCCAGTAGGTGAAAAGGAGAGAAGGGGCCCCACCACCCCCTGCCCACAGTGCCAGCCTCCCAACTGCTGAGACCTGTAAATATGCAAACAGAATAACCCACGAGAAAAGAGGCTAGTGAACAGTGGAGATGCTAGGCTTTTTCTGTAAACAGGTTCACTGTTCACTGATTAGCTGGTGTGCGGAGAAAACTGTGGTTAGCAGCCTCAGAAAATGCCATTTTGGCGCGAAATGGGGCTTTGGGAGGTTGCTGCAATTGCCACCACATCAGATTTCCACTTCGAAGATTTCAACGGCATGAGATGAGAGCCAGGGCATAGGTGGGAGACACTCAGGCCCTCCGTGGAAGACGGCTCTGTGCTCCTGACCTTCTCCTGGCCCTTGGGTTGTGGATGGTACCCTTCTAGCCCCAACTTCTCAGAAGTAGCCTGTGTTATCCATCAGGGCCTGTCCATCCAGTTCAAGTTCACAGTGATAAATCTTATGGCCTCGGAGGGTCCTCACAAAGGTGGGTGTGGTCTGCTGATAGCCTGCATGATTAAGTGCTTTCCTGTGTCAAATATAGCCATAATATACCACAAACAGGCAGTCGAGTTTTATACAAACTGATCTGGCTGCTATCAGCTGCACTGACATTTTATACTAATACTTAAAATAAATCCAGAAACAGGAAAGAAAGTACAGAATTATTGTTTCAAGCAGGCTGTGTGAGCTTATCTTCAAAGTGGCAGAGCTTCTATTGTGTTCAGGGACGGCTCACTCCACTGGCGTAAAGGTTAGTGGCCGGAGAGCCACCACGGCTCGGCCGGTTGCGAGACTGGCCCGGGGCTCCATTGACTTCCTTTCCTTCTTGCTCACCTGGAGGCCTCTCAGAGCACCTGGAAACAGCAACCCCACCTTCGGAAGCTATGGAGAATTTCTCCTTAAAATCAGCCAAACCATCCCAATGCTGAGGGCGTACTTAAACCTGGGTCTTGACTGCTGCGTCTTTGCCTGTGTGTGCTTCCTGGAAACAAAAGGAAGCTTGTGCTATTCCGGATTTTCTTTTTGGAATGAGAGACATGGGAGAAGTGTCCCATGAAATTAGGTTTTAAAAAAACCTGATTTTTAGAAGAGAACATAGAAATCATCTTGATCATCCAGTAATGAGCAGCTTGGGCAATGCATTGGAACCACTTGGGGTGATTTTTCTTCTTTATTTTTTTCGTTGTTGGAATTTAGTTGCTTTACAATATTGTGTTGTTTTCTGCTGCACAAGAAAGTATATCAGCCACACGTACACATATACCCTCTCTTCCTTCAATTTCCTGCCCATATTGGTCACCACCGTGTTCCCCATTAGTTATCTATTTTATACAGTAAAGAATCTGCCTGCAGTGCAGGAGACCTGGATTTGCTCCTGGGTGGGGAAGACGCCCCTGGAGAAGTGGAGTAGTAACCCACTCCACTATTCTTGCCTGGAGAGTTCCATGGACAGAGGAGCCTGGTGGCTATAGTCCATGGGGGTCGCAAAGAGTCAGACACAATTGAGCAACTAACATTTTCACTTTATACATAGTAGTGTACATATGTCAGTCCCAATCTCTTAATTCATCCCACTCCCTCTTCCCTTCCTTAATGTCCGTACATTTGTTCTCTATGTCTGTGTCTCTAGTTCTGCTTTGCAAATAGGTTCACTGTACCATTTTTCCCCAGATTCCACGTATATGTGTTAAAATACAATATTTGTTTTATTAACCCATATATTGGGGAGGTTTTTTTTTTTTAATATTGATGTCAAGGACCTACTACTAGAAATTTCTAGGGGCGTTGATGTGTAAAATCTTCCTAGGGGATTCTAAGAGGCAATTGGGTGGAGAAACACTCCTTATTCCAAAGGCTCATGAGATAGAGTGGCACCCGAGGCCCACAGAGACAGGACAGCTGGGGACCCAGGGACAGTGGGAGGCACTGCCAGGCCATGGAAACTAGCGTTCCGCCGGCTGTGCTCTGTGTCATGATTTACCAGTGTCTCAGTTCTGTCGGACACGGCCGAGCGACTTCACTTTCACTTTCTACTTTCACGCATTGGAGAAGAAAATGGCAACCCACTCCAGTGTTCTTGCCTGGAGAATCCCAGGGACGGGGGTGCCTGGTGGGCTGCCGTCTATGGGGGTTGCACAGAGTCGGACACGACTGAAGTGACTTTGCAGCAGCAGCAGCAGCAGTCCAGTTCAGTTGATCAGTAGTGTCTAACTCTTTGCAGCCCCATGAACTGCAGCACGCCAGGCTTACCTGTCCATTACCAACTCCTGGAGCCTACTCAAACTCATGTCCATCACATCAGTCATGCCATGCAACCATCTCATCCTCTGTCATCCCCTTCTCCTCCCGCCTTCAATCTTTCCCAGCATCAGGGTCTCTTCCAGTGAGTCAGCTCTTCTCATTGAGTGGCCAAAGTATTGGAATTTCAGCTTCAGCTGAAATCCTTCCAAAGAATATTCAGGACTGATTTCCTTTAGGATGGACTGGTTGGATCTCCTTGCAGTCTTTTCCAATACCACAGTGCAAAAGCAGTTCAGTGCCTACAACTGAAATAAACTTAAAAATGGATCGAGTGCTAAATGCTTAGTTATATTTGTAACTGTGGGTCTGGGTATCTTCCTCATAGCTTTATTTCATAACATAAATTTTTTTTATTATAGACATAATCATAGAACTTTGTTTTTATTTTATCATTTCCCCAAACTCCTCTATTATTCACCTGTCTTGCTCTCTCCTAACAACTTTGTGTAGATTTGAATTCTGAAAGACTTCAGAAGGTGATGCTGATGTTCCCTCTGTAAAACTGAGCCAGTGATGAAAAATACCATGGAGAGCCCAGAGTGGAGCTAAAGTAAGTTGGGTGGCTATGTTGAGGACCACTTCTGATTTTATTTTCTACAGAGTAAACAATACTTGGTAAACAAAACAATGAAATATTTGAGTCTGGAAATTATACTTCTAGGGTTTTCCGGAAAAGTCCTATTTTAAATACCCTATTTTGTGGATTATCTGGTGGTCCAGTAGTTAGGGGGCTTCCCAGGTGGCACTAGTGGTAAAGAGTCTGCTTGCCAAAGCAGGAGATGCAAGAGATCCGAGTTCAATCCCTGGGTCAGGAAGATCCCCTGGAGTAGGAAATGGCAACCCATTCTGGTGTTTTTGCCTGGGAAATCCCGAGGACAGAGGAGCCGGGTGGACTCTGGTCACAAAGAGTCAGGCATGACTCAGTGACTGAGCCCAGCAGCACAGCCAGTGATTAGGATGCTACACGTTTTAGTGCCTAGGGTGTGAGTTCAATCACTGGTCAGGGAACTAAGATTCTATAAGCCATGCAGCACAGCCAAAATAGATAAGTAAATACCCTATATTTATACTCACATAAAAAGTAAAGAGGTCTTCCTGACCAGTCCCCGTTTCTTCGTCCCTTTGGCTACGTAGCCACCCCTCCCCCCTGACTCTCCCCACCTGACTCCCTCTGATCTCTGAAACCCACTCCCCTTGACCCTCCCCACCTGACTCCCTCTGATCTCTGAAACCATCCTTGCGCTCTGGGTCCTTCCAGAATTAGGGCTGACATCGCTGTCTCCTGTCTGGGGGCCATAGCAGCCTCTTCACAGGCGATTCTGCTCCTCATGCTTAAGAAATGGGGGTTCACCAGAGACCCCACCATCCACTCTGCATACTTTCCCAATGCCAGCCCTCGGCCACACCCCTGCCTCTCTCTAGGTTAACTTTGGCATCCCCTGGTTCTCAGCCATGGCTGCCTCTGGGGTCGTGGATGTCTGTGTCCTGACCACAGAGGTCCTGTTTATTAATGTGGGGTCATCTGTGAGCCTGGGCATCTTCCGAGCCCCCTGATGATGGTAATGGGCAGCTGGCTGGAGGGACCTCCACTCAGAGCCCTGAGCTGTTTCCCTATTCTCTCCTCCCTGACCTTTGCAAAAGGCTGCTCCCTTGGCCTGAATCTCCCCTCCCACCTCCTCTCTTGGCCACCTGTCCATGGCTCCCTCACAAGAGGAGGCATCAGAGAGGTCAGTGTGGGCTGCCAGGTAGGGCAGCCAGCAGGCGGTTAAGGGAGATTGCACAGTGAGTGGGCCAGCCGCTCACCATCTTGTAAGAATACAAGAGGAAGGGGCATCACGAGGCGAGGGGAGGGCCCTCCCCCTCCCTCCTGGAGAATGAGCTTTGTCTCTTCACTCTGGCTGGCTGTGGGCTTCCACCCAAGTCTGATAACACAGAGGAAGATTAGGAACAAGATGCTTTGGCGAGCTCGGAGACCATTCCATTCGTGAACTCCTGTGTCCTCTGAAAATTCCTCGCATAACTCGCTGGCTCACATGCAACTCTCTCCCACCTCTGCGTGTTACAGAGGCGGGTCCTGGATCCCCGGTTTGATTTGCCTTGTTGTGAGGAGGAGGGCAGTGGAGGCAGGAGAGACTGTTAAAACATCTTCAGGAACCGACCCTACACAACCATCACACCCTGAAGACAGGAGCGTGAATTGTACAAATAGCGATTCGGCTGATTCAAGCAGCTTGAAAATGATCATTTCCTCTGACTGTGATATTCCTCACTCTTCCTCTTCTCATGAGCATCTTTGACATTTTCTTCTGCTTTGCTAATTTTTTAAATGTTTTTGATTGTGGTAAAAGTCACATAAGACATACTATTTTAACCATATTTTACTGTACAGTTCAATGACACCAAGCACATTCACATGGCTGTGTAACTCTCACCATCAAGTAGCTCCCAAATTTTTCGCCTTCCTAAACTGAAACTCTGTCTCCATTACATATTAACTCCTCATCTCCCCTCCCCACTACTCCCCCGACCACCACCTCCCAGCCCCTGGCATCTACCAATGTACTTTCTGACTCTGATTTTGACTATTTTAGGCACCTCGTATAAGTGGAATCAAACAGTGTTTGTCCGTACCTCCTGTATATCAGTTCAGTTCAGTCACTCAGTTGTGTCCGACTCTGTGACCCCAGGGACTGCAGCACGCCAAGCTTCCCTGTGCATCACCAACTCCCGGAGCTTGCTCAAACTCATGTCCTTCGAGTCGGTGATGCCGTTCAACCATCTCATCTTCTGTTGTCCCCTTCTCCTCCTGCCTTCAATCTTTCCCAGCATCAGGGTCTTTTCCAGTGAGTCAGTTCTTCAAATCAGGTGGCCAAAGTATTGGAGTTTCTGCTTTAGCATCAGTCCTTCCCTTGAGTATTTAGGACTGATCTCCTTTAGGATGGACTGGTTTGATCTCCTTGCAGTCCAAGGGACTCTCAAGAGCCTTCTCCAGCACCACAGTTCAAAACCATCAATTCTTCGGCGCTCAGCTTTATGACTGAGGAAATGACTACATGACCACTGGAAAAACCATAGCCTTGACCAGATGGACCTTTGTCAGCAAAGTAATGTCTCTGCTTTTTAATATGCTGTCTAGGTTGGTCATGGCTTTTTTTCCAAAGAGCAAGCGTCTTTTAATTTCATGGCTGCAGTTACTATATGCAGTGAGTTTGGAGCCCAAGAAAATAAAGTCTCTCACTGTTTCCATTGTTTCCCCATCTATTTGTAACTGTATATAGTAATACATTTATATATTAAAACTGTGTATAGAAAAGCTGTATACAGAAAAACTGTATATAGGAATACATTTTTGCATTAACAATATCTGTTCTGGGCTCCCCTGGTAGCTCAGAGATAAAGAATCTGCCTGCAGTGCAGGAGACCCAGGTTCTGTCCCTGGGTTGAGAAGATCCCCTGGAGAAGGAAATGGCAACCCACTCCAGTATTCTTTCCTGGAGAATTCCATGGACAGAGGTGCCTGGCTGACAGAGGCTGTGGACAGAACTGAGTGACTAACAATATATGTCCTACAGACAGATTCCCTCCTCTTCTTCTTTTCTTTTTTAATTTCTTCTGATTCATGCAAAAACGTACAGACTTAACTGTAGAAGACTATAAAGGAAATTTAAATAAAAAGTGAAATTTAAATGAAAAATGAAGTAAAATGAAATTTAAACAAAAGTTTTAAACCCAAGTTTATGTAATCACAGGAGGATTTTAGGTCAGCCCCAGTCCCAGCCCCATGTGCTTTGTCTGACCAGACAAGATGCTCTTCGAAGCTCTATGAGTTTAGCTACCAAGAGTAACAGTAAAGAACATGGGATCTGGCTTCATTCCTCCCCGCTGCCCTGTGTACCAGTGAGTGACCTGAGCACCTTCCCAACCTCTTGGCCCCAGTTTCCGCATCTCAGAAATGGGTGTGACGCCTGTTTGTGTGGTTGGTGTGAGGTCTAACCTTGTGGTGCTTTGTGAACAGCTTACCCAGCACTTGCAATACATATAACTTTAAAGGAGTGATTAGGATTTTGTTTTTTCTGGCAGAGTCTTCACCTTGGCATGATTGCACCACTTTCTTTAAATAGACCAGACTAAATAGTTCTTATGGGTTAAAGGTGGTACAAGAGAGAAAGGATGTTACTTGCGCAAGATCAAGTCCTGGTGTCACAAGGGACCATCCGTGCTGGACTAACAGGTCCCTCAGGGGAAGGTAGATTTCAGGCTGCAGAGGGGGCCCTGGTTACAGAGCTGGTTTTCAGGCAGGGCAGTGGTGAGCTTTCTGGGTGTGCTGTTCCCCACATACCAGGCTCCCCAGCTGCCCCAGGGGCGGCTTCTCTGGTCACCTGGTGTGCGTGCGCATGCTCAGCTGTGTCTCTTTGTGACCCCATGGACTGTAGCCCACCAGGCTCCTCTGTCCACGGGATTCTCCAGGCAAGAATACTGGAGTGGGCTGCTCTTCCCCTCTCCAGGGGATCTTTCTGCCCCAGGGATTCAAGCCGCCTCTCCTGCACTGCAGGCAGATTCTTCACCTCTGAGCCCCTGAGGCTTCCCTGGCCGCCTGGACCAAGTGGCTAATCTATGCTGTTGCACCGTTTACCATCTCTTGGTGCTTGAATTCACTGGCATTGATCACTTCTGAAAAGGGGAAATTAGGAACAATCACAGAGAACTCTTTTCAAGGAGTGCCTGGGAGATGGAAGTACTGCACAGTTATTTCTGAAGAACATACCCACACGGCTATACTGTTGAACCAGACAGACATTCAAGGTTCTAACTTGACAGGAGAGAAACACTGAGCTTTATGGCCTGGTAGCCCTTAGGTATGGGGGCAGGTGGGGAGGGGGTGGGGGGCGGTGTGACTGTCTGTACTGTTTGCTGAGAGGATAAGGGAACCTGTGACCAACTCAGTCCTCAGCAAGCAGCACAGAGATGAGAAATCCTAAAGCTCTTAGGAAAATACTTCCCCCAAAGAGAAGAACTCACTGGAAGACGTGAGGAACTTGAAGGCATTTAGGTCTGATGATAATATGTGCCAGCATTGTCCCTCCTTGCCGCCACCCCAAGTTTTTCTTCTCTTTAATCAAGTAACGAAGAAGAAGACCTGGCTGACAAACTGGTCACTTGTCTTTATTGTTGTTCAGTTGTTAAGTTGTGTCTGACTCTGTGACCCCGTGGACTGCAGCGTACCAGGCTTCCCTGTCCATCACCATCTCTCCGGAGTTTGCTCAAAATCATGTTCATCAAGTCGATGATGCCATCC
The DNA here is from genome assembly GCA_917880005.1 of Nanger dama. Lineage (NCBI taxonomy): Eukaryota > Metazoa > Chordata > Mammalia > Artiodactyla > Bovidae > Nanger > Nanger dama. The sequence continues at coordinate 7,078,600 of CAKJTW010000075.1, forward strand.
CACCATCTTGTCCTCTGGCATCCCCCTCTCCTCCTGCCCTCAATATTTCCCAGCATCGGGGTCTTTTCTAATAAGTCATCTCTTTGCATCTATGTGCTTGTCTTATCTACCTATGATTTTTTTTTTTTTCTGGCCTCACCATGGGGCTTGTAGGCTCTTAGTTCTCCAACCAGGGACCAAACCTGTGCCCTCTGCACTGGAAACTTGGAGTTCTAACCACTGGATTACTGGAGAATTCCCTACTTATGATGTTTATACAATCTCAGACCAGGTTTTTGCACCACTTGTCTTTAATCATCCATCACACTGATAGCCTCCTTGCACATGAAATCTTGGGTCCAGCAATCAAGAGCCTCAGGTGTAACCCACACCTCACCTGTGAGGTGTGTATCACTCAGGGCATCACACTGAACGAACCAGGCACCATCTCAGCCCAGATTTCACCAAATGCCTTCGAGGTGCCATCATTCTCAGGCCTTCCAAGCAGGAGGGAGAGGCCTGGGTGCCTCCAGGGATGACATGGTTCAGAGACAGACTTAAGAGTCAATGGCCCCTAGTGCTGGGGGTCAGTCTGTCTGGATTTAGGTGTGACACCACCTGCGGGGCCAGGACAATGCTTAATAAAGCTTAGACCTGCAGATGTAAACTGGACAGAACCTAAACAGATAACCTCTGGGAAGATCCTTCACCTGAGATTCTCAGTGGCTTCGAGGAAGTTGCTGCGAGATTAGAAAATGTAATTACATCTGATAAAGTGATTGCCAGCACTTTGTTTAAAGAGGGGGCTTTATCAGGCCCATTGTGTAAAGGTTGATGGAGGCAGGGGGTCTCCCGCCACTGGTCTCTCACCTCTGACAGATGAACTCTGATTATATTAGAATGTTTGGAAGTGGCTCTGTAGTCTTCAGAGGGTGAGCTCATTATGGTGGACTCTGTGTAGTCTAAGCTGGCCGTGGAACCCCACAGACCTGACTCTGAGTTACTGTGTGATCCATCCAGGGAGGCGGGATCCAGGGGACTCTCTCCTCCCCTGCATGCTCCTTCCCACCTGAGCTCATACTTTGCAAAGCCCTGACCTTGTTATCTCACTGTTCTGTCTCCCTGACTCTGTCCTCCCCCACAAGATGGAAAAACGCTTGGAAGACAGGCATTCACTTGCTTTGTATTCCCAGAACCTAGCACAGATTTTGTTTCATACATCAGTCCCCATAGGATTGCTGACTGAACTCAACTGGCTTGGAGAAAGCTTAGGATTTCCTGCTGGTAGATATTGGAATGGTGGTTGAGGGTAAAGTGGACCAGAAGAACCCTTGAGGACCCCTCCCCTTCCCATCCCTGTGGATGGGTTGACTATTTACTAAGCCCCAAGGTTAAGGTGGGGCAGGAGCAGAGAAAATCGTCCTGAAAGGATGCTGTTTACTCTGTGCTGACGGACAGGAGCGTCTAATCTAAGCTTCTTATTTCACAGACTGGGAAACAGAGCTCCAGCAAACTGCAGAAAAGATTATCACTAAACATTTCTTTCTATGACGAACTTCGTGACGGAGGCTCCAAGCAACCTTCAGTCACGCCACCCCCTAAGTATTCACTGAGGCTGGTGAAGAGGTTCAGACCCACTGAGATAAAATACACATTTCTTTCTTTTCTCTTTTTATTTTGTATCAGGGTATAGCCGATCAACAATGTGACAGTTTCAGGTGAAAAACAAGGGACTCAGCCACACATATATATGTATCCATTCTTCTTCAATAAAATACATATTTCTCTTCTTTTACAGTCAGGTAGGAAAAGGACAACACTCTAATGTTAGTGGATGAATTTAGATCCCCAAACTGGATCCAAAGAGTCTTAACAACACACAGCACAGCTAAACACTTAAAAAGCAGGCATTTCAAGTTAAGAAATTTGTAACACAATTTAGAAAATGTCACCTACGTCACTTTTATCCAAAACTAGGTTTGATGAATATCCTGTTAGGAAAAAATGTGGATTATGGTTTGTCTCCCAAACCTCCTCCCCCACAGCCTATTTCCACCTTCCCCTTCCCCCTTCACCCCGAGCTTAGACCTAACAAGCTCCCTGCTAAGCCCCAACAAGTTATCAGTAGTCCTGACACCCCGACCCCCGCGGAGGACAGAAGGAAATACAGCTTCGCAGATATGGGAAACAGTTCTCAGCTAGTCAGTGTAAAGGGGGTGGGGGGAGTTGCTAAAAGAGGTACACCTGTTTCTAAAAGCTCCTGAAGACACACTGTTGGTGACAGCCAAGTACCAGCCTTCCCTGATTGCTTGTTACTCCATACAAAAGATGGAACTTACTTTCATAAGGTATTTCTGCCTGCATTAAATCTCTTTGTATCTGGTGAGGATGGCACAATAGTCACCCCCATCTTACGGGCGAGAGAGGAGGCAGCAGAGTGATGGGGCAGCCAGCCTGTGGCTGCCTGGTGCACTGCAGGGTCAGGGCTGGGGTGCTTTCCTTCCATGTCCAGCCCACAGGCTCGTTGAGTATACAGAAGAGAACGTTTTAGACCCTCAACCCATCCCTCTCCAAGGAATCAGCCTCTTCTTTCTGTGCACCTCCATACCCAGCGGGCATTCTTGCTTGGGTTCTTAGAGCAAAGTCCATCAGTACCAAGACCCTCGGATCCAGAAAGGAAAAGACAAAGGCAGGACCACAGAGCATATGGCGATGACAATGCTTCCCCTTCTCTGAAACACCTAAGATTTTATTTCTCTGCAGACACCGTCAGCAAGCGATGCACAACCTCCCCTTAGAAGCCAGTACCTTCTCCATCTGGGAGGTGGCCCAGAATCGGGTGATTTCCAGGAACTTTCCATCACCCCAGTGCCTCCTTATTAACCATCTCCAGCTGGCTTGTTACGCGGTCCTTCCACACCAGTGGCGACGCAGAGATGTCACATGACCCAGAATCTGGGGCAACAAGAATAGTTGGCTGCCAGTAGGAATTGTTTCAGTGTAGGGATTTTTAAATCCATATGGTAGTAACACCCAATCCAGGCTTATTTAAAGCAAAACAGTCTCTTGCAACTGAAGTTGGTCCTTAAATTTCCCTTAAAATGAAAGTATTGATCCAGTCACTGATTTGCATAAAGCCCTTAAGAGCATCTTCTGTCCATGGGAAGCATCCGCATGGTTCCACACACGTGGCTTTGCGATGGACAGCAGGCTCTGGGTAGGCCATTGCAGAGACAGTTTCTCCCATTGTTATTACCCTGGAAATGTGTGCTGTCATCTTTACATGTTTATAAAAGCCAGAGCAAGATGAGAGATTTATAATTGTCCTCAAGGCAGATCCAGGAGCCTGTAAATCATCCTTACTTACATGGCTGGCAGCGTGGAGCACCGGTAGTGGAACAGAGCCATCCTCAGGGGACCAGTCTGGGAGACTGAAAATGAAGACAGATAGCTGGAAAACTGGGATTAAACCACCTTGTCTTTGCATGGCCACAATGGGACATTGTTAGGCCTGGGTTCCATGAGACAATAGGCCTCTGGGTTCCATGAGACAATGGGCCTCGATAGGACAGAAGAGCCATTCAGAAGGACAGCTACAACCTGTGCCTTGGGGCAGGCTGGGCGCCCTTTCAGTTTGTTCTTGCTGCACACAGTGTATGTGTAACAGATTATTCGTCCTAATTCTCTTCCTGCCCCCTCCCCCATCATCTTTCTTCTCCAGACTTGCAGAGAATCCAGGGTGGTTTTTCTCTCTGGAAATGCTGGGTGATTTGTCAAGGGACCCACTGCTGAAATGTACATCATTGCTTTTCCTGGTCACTTAAAACTGAGATGAGAGAACTGCTGGTGGTCTAGTAGTTAGGACTCTGTGCTTCCATGGCTGGGGGTCTGGGTTTGATCCTGATTAGGGAACTAAGATCTCTCAAGCTGTGCTGCATGATCCAAAAAAAAAAAAAAAAGAGAGAGAGAGATGAGTACATTGGTGTATGGATTCTAAGGGCAGATCTGTTAGAATGTGTTTGTACCCCTAGTTTCTCCAAGTGTGAAATCAGCCCACTGATCAAATTCCTGGCTGTACATTAAAAAGAATGCAGTAATACCACCTGCAGCAACATGAGTGGATTTAGAGATTGTTGTACTGAGTGAAGTAAGTCAGACAGAGAAAGGCAGGCATCATGTGATATTACTTATATGTGAAACCTAAAAAGAACAGTGCAAGTGAATTTATTTACAAAACAAATATAATCTCATATGTAGAAAACAGTTTCCAATGACTCAGCAATAAAGAATCTGCTTGCCAATGAAAGCAGCACTTCCCTGGTTGCTCAGATGGTAAAGCGTCTGCCTACAATGGGGAGACCTGGGTTCAATCCCTGGGTTGGGAAGACCTCCTGGAGAAGGAAATGGCAACCCACTCCAGTACTCTTGCCTGGAAAATCCCATAGATGGAGAAGCCTGTTAGGCTACAGTCCACGGAGTAGCAAAGAGTTGGACACGACTGAGTGACTTCACTTTCACTTTTCACTTTGCCAATGAAACAGTCATGGGTTTGATCCCTGGGTCAGGAATCCCCTGGAGGAGAGCATGGCAACCCACTTCAGTATGCTTGCCTGGAAAATCCCATGGACAGAGGAGCTTGGCAGGCTACAGTCCATGGGGTCACAAAGAGTCAGGTATCATACCAACAACAAATGTAGAAAACAAAACCTATGATTACCAAGGGGTAAAAGGTGGGGATAAATTGGGTAGATTGGGACTGACATATACACATTACTATATATAAAACATAACTAATAAGAACCTAGTGTATAGCACAAGGAACTCTACTCAACACTCTGTAATGACCTACATGGGGAAAGAATCTGAAAGGAGTGTGGATACAGGTCTATGTACAAATGATTCACTTTGGTGTACATGTGAAATTAATACAACATTGTAAATCAACTATACTCCAATAAAAATTAAACAAACAAAATAAATTCCTGGCTGTAATCGGATGAAGAATCTACTATTTGGTAACAAAGAGCCCTTCTCATTTTTATAGGGGACTGCTTTACAGATAAAAAGCATCAGTGAAAGTTGCTTAGTCACTACTGACTCTTTGGAGCGACCCCATGGAGCATACAGTTCATGAAATTCTCCAGGCTAGAATACTGGAGTGGGTAGCCTTTCCTTCTGCAGTGGATCTTCCTGACCCAGGAATCACACTGGGGTCTCTTGCATATTGCAGGTGGATTCTTTACCAACTGAGCTATCAGGGAGGCCCATAAGGCATCAAAGCCTCCATAATTTTTTGCAAAGAATATAATCTACTAAGGAGAAAAATGAAAAAGATTAAACTGTGGTCATAAAGAGGCCATTGTAGCATAAACCGTCATGTAATATTCATATCCAAAATTGTAAAACTTTTACAAGGAGGTCATTATGTAGCTATTTTATAGAATCATGTGAAATCTGTGCTAGCAAATGAATAGCATTACATAGAAAAGTAGAATATACATAGTTTACAATACTGTATTTTATATTCTAAAAGTAGAATATAAATATTACTGTATTGACAGAAGCTACAATAAACCATATCGGCAGGTAGGCAAAGACTCTTTTGGACCCCATGGACTGTAGCCCTCTGTGCATGGGATTTCCCAGGTAAGAATACTGGAGTGGGTTGCCATTTCCTTCTCCAAGAGATCTTCCTAACCCAGGGATTGAACCTGCATCTCTTGAGTCTGTTGCACTGGCAGGCAGATTCTTCACCACTATGCCACCTTGGAAGCCCCAGCCAAAGACTGCAAGGTAATAGCTAAAACCAAAAATAATTGCAGCAGGAAGGAGAATTATGGCTTTTAAAAATCTTTACTTTTAACATTTGAAATAATTTTATCAAGAAGAATGTTCCAATGATAAGAGGACGGTTCCCACAGGAGTGATGATTTGTTCAAAGGGTCTGGAATCGAGTTCACTGCACGGGATACTCTGCTTTACTCTTGCAAGTTGTATTTCCTTCCACCATATTCCCAGGACCAAAGGCCAATCCTGACTTTGGGGACACACCCAGGACTCCTGGAATGCATAGTGAGGGGCCCCAGAGAGAGGCTTACCTTTTCTCCTTCCTGTGAAGTTGTTACAAGGGGGAAGGAGAAAATTAACAAGAATCAGTCCATCCAGATAATGCCCTACCAGCCTTATCTCCAATCCAATGAGTATTAGATATTCATTTGTGAGGAGGGGAAACGGGGATTCAGATGTTAATTAAATATTCAAGGTCACCCAGTGAGCAGATACGGCAAGAATGTGAGCCCAAGTGTGGGCTCCAAAGGCCACATTCTTCCCACGATACAACCAAGCTGCCCCAAATATGTTTACGAAGAGCACATTCTCCTCTGTCTCCAGTGAAGTCCACTCCATTCCACCAGGGAGGACTCCGAACAGCCAGTGCCCTGGCCGGGAAGGTGGTGCCAGCCTGGGTAACAGTCAAGGATACCATGGATGCTAAGCGCTTTTGGTGGATATTCTCAACCTTCACCCCATAGCCAGTCCCATCTTACAGTGGAAACTGAGGCTTAGAGGAATTAGAACGTTGCCTGGGTTACACAGCTTGTGTGTGGTGGAGCCAGGATTTGAATGTCTGGCCTCAGAATATCAGAAGTGCCAAAAGGAAATACCAGCAATATACATTTTCTCCATTTCTGGGCTCTAAGACAAGTAGGAGGGAAAAAACATAATGAAAAAAACACACAAAATAAATGAATACAAAGGCTTCCTTAAAAACGTGTCAAAGGGTAGATTCTCTGAGGAAAGTGCCTGAAACTTATTAGGGAGATAAGCTAACAGTGGTTTTTCCCTGGGGTTTAAGCTCACCTCTGCTTCTCTGGTGGCTCAGACGGTAAAGAATCTGCCTGCAATGCCGGAGACCTGGGTTTGATCCCTGGGTTGGAAAGATGTCCTGGAGAAGGGAATGGCAACCTGTTCCAGTATTCTTGCCTGGAAAATCCCATAGACAAGCAATCTGGAAGGCTACAGTCCATGGAGTCACAGAGAATCGGACACAGCTGAAACAACTTAGCATGTCCATTGCGTGCCTGTCCCTTACCATCCCATGCCCCAGGAAATCCACTACCTCCTAGAGAAACAAAGTTAGCACTCCTATCTGCACTCTGAGAAACTCGTTTCTACCCTCTTGTAGATCTTACTCCTTAATGCAGAATGTTTTGTTTTATTTTTATTTATTTATTAAAAAATTGTATTTTAGTGAGTATGGGCTTTCCTGATAGCTCAGCTGGTAAAGAATCTGCCTGCAATGCAGGAGACCTGGAGTTGAACAGGTCTTGGGAAGATTCCCTGGAAAAGGGAAGGGCTACCCACTCCACTATTCTGGCTTGGAGAATTCCATGGATAGTATAGTCCACGGGGTCGCAAAGAGTCAGACACGACTGAGCGACTTTCACTTGGTGAGTATAGTTGATTTACTGCGTCATGTTGATTTCTGCTGTATAGTAAAATAAATCATTTATACAAATAGATAGATATATATACTTTCTTTCATTACAGTTTATGCCAGGATATTGAATAGCGTTCCCTGTGCTCTATAGTAGGACCTTGTTGTTCGTTTGTTCTATAAGTAATAGTTTGCGTTTACTAATCCTAGCTCCCACCCCAGCTCTGCCCCACATTCCATCTCCCCTTTGGCAACTGCAAGTCTGTTCTCTATGTCTACAAATCTGCTTCTGTTTAGTAATATTATTCAAAACAGCATTACTCAAAAGACAACTTTTTTATTTTTCTTCTTTTAACCAAAAGTTACATTTTGGTATAAAATAAATGAATTTTCAAAAAGCTAGAGATTACCAGATAGTTTAAAATGGCAGATTCAGTCTCAAAATCTAAACCAAATTAATTCCAATCGTCAGTTTCCATAGCAAATGAAATCAATAAACTAATACAAGACTCTCTGTCCCTCTCTGCTGGCTGAACACCAAGTCCTCCTTCCAGATAATCCCGCCCAGAAATCCTTGTCTGACCGCTCGACCCTCGAGTTGTTTTTGCTGTTTAGTTGTGTTCAGTCGTGTCCAATTCTTTGTGACCCCATGGACTGTAGCCCGTCAGCCTGCTCAGTCCATGAGATTTCCCAGGCAAGAATACTGGAGTGGGTTGCCTTTCCCTTTTCGAGGGAATCTTCTCCACCCAGGGGCTGAATCCAGTTCTCCTACACTGCAGGCAGATTCTTTACCATCTGAGCCCCCAGGGAAGCCATCATGCAAGTATGGGCAGTGTCTAAACCTTAAAGAAATTTTGAGATAAAAGGCACTGCATTTTATTGAAATGCAAAAAATGATGTGTTACCTGAAAGTTAAATTGTAGCCATTTTTAAGTGTGCAGTTTGGGGCATGAAGTACAATCCCATTGCAGTGCAACCATAGCCACCGTCCACCTCTATAGTGTTTCCATCTCCCCAGACTGAATGTCTCAACCTTTTACACCATCTTCCCTGTCTTTTCCCAGTACAAAGCCCCTTGTCACATTCATGATGAATAAGTCACTAGTGCTGCAACCAGTATCTATTTTCGATGGTCAGGATGCTGAAAGCGAATCCTCAGTGTCAGTTGGGACCTGTGGGCTGAAGCCTGGTAGCGGTGGCTCTGGGGGTGTCTAGGATGTGCAGCGAGTGGACAGCCCCCGAGCATGCTTTCCTGATCACATATGTGTGAATTCGAGCTGCAACTAGCTGGCATGCGTGTGCACGCACACACACACACTTGCACACTGACTGTACTGAAACAAGTTGAAGCAAGTCACAGAAGCCACTACAACCAGTACAAAGCATGCCCCTGAACACTGAGCAGGTGCCCAGCAAGTGTTTACCGGGGAGAAAATAACAAGAGAGAATGAATAAGAGTGGAGAAATGGGCTGGTGTGAGTCACAGTCTTAGGAATCTGACACTTGGCATATTGTGTTTCTGACTTTCAGGGCAACTATAGATTTCATATTCTTGCAACACTGATAAGGACAATTGTTCTGGCCTAGATACTGCCTAGGGGTGTCCCTGAGTCCTGCTTTCCTAGAATTCCCTGTGCAGAGTCACCACCGTTCTCTCCTGCCCACCCAGCTTCCTTGAGCCCCAGGCAGTGCTGGGATTTCCAGAGGAGCAGAGTGCCCTGGGGGATGGAATCACTTCCCATGGCCTCCAACCAGCACAGACTCGCCGCAGACCCGTGGCCAGGGGTGAGCCACGCTGGAACTGAAGATGGGCCCAGTGGTTGCTGTCTCCCCTTGTCCCTGCCACAATAGGAATGTTCACACACTGAGGATGGGAAAGTCATTCTGGCTTGTACACAATTTAACTCGGGCTTTTGCCAACAAACTAGAGAGTTTGGGGCCTTTTAAATGGTCATCATACATTTGCTTTAACCATGAAAGAGAAGAATGCATTTAAAAATCAAAACGGAGTAACTGTGGGGTCTTCTGTAGTGGCTCAGCGGTGAAGAATCCCCCTGCCAGTGCAGGAGACACGGGTTCCATCCCTGATCGAGGAGCTCCCGCATGCCGTGAAGCCACTACGCCCGTGTACTGCAGCTGTTGAGTCCGTGCTCTAGTCTGGGAGTTGCAACTGCTGAAGCCCATACACCCAGAGCCCATGTTCCACAGCAAGAGAGGCCACAGCGATGAGAAGCCCAGGCACCACAACCAGAGAGGAGGCCCCACAGACGGGAACTAGAGAAAACCCGAACAGCAACGAAGACCCAGCACAGCCAAAAATAAATAAATGCATATATATTTAATGGAGTAACTGTAGTTACTCCAGTGTGTGGCTGGTGGGCATTGTGGATATGGGTTCAAGACACATTCCTGCTTCCCCAAGAACTTGAACTTTGAATTATATCAAAGGACACCACTAGCCGCTCTCAAAACAGTACATGTGGCCAGCTGCCTGAGGCCACCTCATGATCCCAAGGTCCCTCCCAGGCTCTGCAACCATTTCAGACCCCACCCCATCCTTCCTGAACAGGCACCCTTGCTTCTTCCCAGCTCCAAGTGTGATTCTTGAAAAACAACTTATATTACCTGATTTTTTTACGGTTTTTGCCTTTATAAGTGTTAGTCAGTGAGTCATGTCTGACTCTTTGTGACCCCATGGACTGTCGCCTGCCAGGCTTCTATGTCCATGGAATCCCCCAGGCGAGAATACTGGAGTCGGTTGCTATTTCCTTCTCCAGAGATTGAACCTGGGTCTCCTGCATTGCAGGCAAATTCTTTATAACAAGCCACCCCCATTTTGTATTCAGGTACAATATAGCTCAAGTCTTCTTGAATCTGTGTCTCCTAGGCTAGAGGTCCCTGTTTGGCTCAAACTAAGCTCTGTTCTACGGGCTTCCCTGGTGGCTCAGAGGTTAAAGCGTCTGCCTCCAATGCAGGAGACCTGGGTTCGGTCCCTGGGTCGGGAAGATCCCCTGGAGAAGGAAATGGCAACCCACTCCAGTATTCTTGCCTGGAGAAAACGAGAATCCCATGAATGGAGGAGCCTGGTAGGCTACAGTCCATGGGGTCGCAAAGAGTCAAACACGACTGAGCAACTTCACCTTACCTAAGCTCTGTTCTATTCCTTTGAGTGACTGTTTACTGATTATTTCTGTTGATACCCACAGGTCTGGTCAGAGGCCCCCAGGAAAGTGGGAAGTGAGGAGAACTGAGTGTGAGTTTTCACACTGTGGATAAGCTTGGGGTGTGTGTGTGTATAGGGGGTGAATTTATGGTTGGGGGAGGGAAACAGGACAAACCTCACCTTCCAACCCCTGGGGACCAGTGGCTGAAAGAGGCTTCCTTGACAGCCCTGCGGTTAGGACTCTGCTTTCACTGAGGACCTGGGTTCAATCCCTGGCCAGGGAATTAAGACCTTGCAAGCCAAGGTGGTGCAGCCCCCTCCCCTCAAAACACCAGAATGTTGGAGACACATAGGATGTTGTCTTTGCCTGAATCTGGATTGGTTATGGTTAAAAAAAAGAAGGAAGGTGTGAGCAGAATGTAGTTTCTACAGCAGACGTGTATAAACAAACATGTACGAAGTTGGATGGGACTGGGGAAACTTCTTGCGATGGAGCTGGTCTGGGGACACAGGCAGGAGGGTGGCAGTGACAGGGGACGTGGTGTGCTCACGTGGAGCAGCAGGGGGCCACTGCTCTAAATGTCAGGTGCCCCTTTTCCTCCTCCTTCCCGCACTACCTGGGGCCTCGAGGGGCTCTCTCTCTGTTTTTCTTTAACCACAGTTTTCACTCTGACAGAACTCTGGTTCTCAGGCTCATTTCCTCCTGTCTTATGATCAGGACCCTGGAATGGAATTGAGTGATTAAAAAAATTTTTTTTGATGAGAATTAACCTAACATTAGCCTTGTCTTTAGCGTCCTGTCCCCTAGGCTGCTGTTGGCTCCTGGACTTGCCCATCATGGGTCCTGGGTGATTTGGACCTTGTGATTGTCTATCTCTCTGTCCTCCAAAAATCACCACATGTTCCCTCTCCCTCTGACTTAGGCTGGGAGAAGAGAAGGGGCGAGAGAGAGGATGGTGTGTGAAGGGAGCCAGGTTCCTGGCATCTCTCTTTAAAACTGAGAGGAACGCTCACATTAACTTGTGACATGGAAGTATTTATGCTAATTAGGATATTAAAATTCATGGCTAGGAATAACTTCTTTGTTTATTGCTGAAAGCTAGACATAATGTGACAAGACCTTTCAGGCATGTTTTTTTTTTTTTAACAATGAGACATATACAGCTTTATTTTGTCATCTGTAAAAGTCGTACTCCGGCAGAGTGATGCATTCCCTATCTGAGCAGAAAGCGAATGCGTCTGAAAAGCCCCTTCCTAGGACTGAAATTGTGTAACCCTGAGCTGACATCTCTGTGCTGTCAAGCGGGACCCTTACTGGGTGGCAATTGTTTTCACACTCGTCCTGGAGATACTCTCTGGGTGGCTGTGAACCCCCCGCCTTACATAGCAGTGGACCAAACACAATTCTACCTGGTCGGGGTGCCCTTATGGTCCCTTCCCTCTTAGACGAGGGAGTTCACAGAATTAACTTCTGAGAAATGGGTTCTATCTTTCATTTAGGCTCCATTAAGTCTTCTGAAATCAAGGTTATACTTATAAAGCATCATACTGTGTTAATGTCTGTTCCTCTCTCTCCAGCCATTTCCTCAAAATCTATATAATTTTCAGGCTAGACTTCTCCCTTCTGAGGGGATGGAGAGATGGAGAGTGTTTCTCCTGGGAGGCGCCTCCTTCAGATGTCTGGTATGTGGCATCAGACACTGCAGAGACATCAATTTTGCTCTGACAAAGCAGAGGCCTGGAGTTTGTTTTCCACCTTCCTGCGCTGAGACACTCATTCCTTCAGAAAATGCCACAGTGCATCAGAATGTCATTGTTCATGGGCTTCTAAGAGAACATATCCCTTCCTTTCATTTATAGGATACATGAATTCAACTGGACAGGAGAAGGTGGCTGGCCACCTGGCCTGCTTTTCTATGTAACAGGTTCCCTTCTATTGGTCACAATCAACAATCCAAACAGGAATTATGATCTTCTACCTTCCTCAGATCTCCTCTCTCCTGAAGTCACTTCACAAATCTTGACCATCAGAGAGGAACCGAAAGAGAATATAATGGCCTACCTAGAAACCTAGAAACCTGTTCTGTGTATTTCTCCTAAAAACACCACTGAAAATGCAAAAAAAAGAGTCCCTTTTTTGTTTTTGTCTGCAGAAGCTCTACAAGAAAGCATGTCTAAAATCACAAACCATGCACACACAAACACAGACACGCGTGCTCACACACATACGTCAGGAATCAAAGAATCTTAGATACATAGTTGGGAAAGCACAGGGAAAGGCTGGTAAGTGAAGATACGGGAGATTTGATCAGCTAAAGAGGTTGGAATGTTACAGAAATGGCATGGAAGTGGTTCTTGGTACATACAAAAGGAGGGTGGGCAGGCAGAGAGGATGATAAATCCAGGATACCAGAAAGAGAGAGTCAGTGGCCATGCAGGAGTTAAAGATAGATGCCAGATTGCTGGATGAAGTGTTATATTATGGAGTGGCTGTTTGAAGGAGGATGGACTTGCATGGTCCTGGGGAGGAGCATTTGCTTAGCAGGACACTTCCATGGTCTGGTGTCTGTCCAGAACATCAGGGGACTCAGAGGATTCTTGAGTTCCATCTGACTGATTGCTGGCAACAGATCGGCTGAAGGCACTTTCTCCAGAGCCGATGCTACTTGAGGTGGAGTGGGTTCGGGATCGGGCGAGCCGGGTCATGCTGGCAGATGGGATGCAGCCCATTCCCTGCAAAAAGTATTTGAAGGCCTCGGTGAGCTTCCCAGGCTGAACTACTTGGGGTAGTCCACCACAGTCTGCCATCTTTAGCAAAGTTGTATTTACAGGATTCAGGCGAGAATTGCATTCAACCACAGCCTCAACGGCAGGTGAGCTGTCACCAACCACCAGTAAAGTAGAGCACTTTAATGTCTTTGATTTGTTATCATTTTGTCCCAGAATGGGTCTTTCAATCTCCAGGTCTTTGCGTCCGTTATAAGAGCCCAGGAAGAGCTGTAGGTTTTCCTGGTTGATATCTTGGGCAATATGCAGTCTGTAGGTCTGAATCAGGTCCAGGTTGGCCTGCAACTCTTCCTGCCCAAAGTGATGAGACAAAATAATGTCCACAACGTTGGTTGTCAAGCCTGAGAGTTTGGAAGCTGCCCAGTCAATCCAGCCTTTAGCACAAGGGTCAACGTTAATGAGCACAAGACCTTCCACAAGCTCTGGGTGACTGAGTGCAAATCTGCTGAGGATGTAGCTCCAGCTCCAACCCCAATCCCAATGATGCTTTTCAGATTTAAGTGGGTGAGAACAGGAGGCAGCATTTCAGCCAGCTCATCCATGGTGGGGTACTGGTACCCAGTTGGGAAGGAGGGTGCACCTTCCTGCTGGCCTGGGGCATCCACATGACAGACAGCAAAGTGCTGGGTGATCTCCTGCATGTCCTCAAAGTTAAAGAACGCATTGAAACAGGATTTATGATTGAGGCCAATGTCATGATATGTCAGAATGACCGGTCTGTTTCCTTCGGCAGGCCTCTGATAGTGACGTGGACCATACCATGAGCTGTTTCTATGTCATGTTCCTGACAGTCAAAGTCCTGGAAGTTTCGTGTACCATTCTTATCATTTAGAAGTGGTTTGATCTCTGTGAGTTGAACATCCTGAAGTTCATCCATGAGGACAGATGAGAGTAGAGGATTCTCAAGAATAAATCAGTGACTCTGAAGCTCGGGCAACCGCCGTCAGCGCAGCACCGGCGGCGGCGGCAGGAGTGCTCAGGCATGTTTATAACTCTCTTTTGGGCGGTCCGTGTCACAGATGAGTGAGGCAAACCAGTGAGGTCAGCTGATCTCCTTTTTTATCTTTCCTTTTTAAAAGTAAAAGCTGGAGAAATGAGGCTTGTTTGGATCACATGTGTTTCTCTGGAAAACATATTCATTGTTCAGGGTGAGAAGTTGAAGGGTTATTTTTATGCATCTCTGTTTTTAGCTGCAGATCAGCACTGCTGGCTCATGGTGAAAGCCCCTTTGTATGAAACATCCCTTACTGCCAGAGTCCCTTGGGCATAGCACGTGCCAAACCATCAAACCTCATAGGCTGGTGGATTATCTGTGGAGAGGAAACATCTTGAGACCTCCCTGAGATGTGTTATGTTAGAGAAAGTGTGTCACAGATGCCCCCGCAAGGGCTGCGATGCCAGGGGCCGGGCCCTCCAACTCACCTGCCCAGGGACTGTTAACTATCACCTCTCATTAACCAGCTGTGTGCACTTGGCTGCCATCTTCTCAAAGACGCTTACGCAGTGGTACTTTGTAACGACGTCAATTCTTTTCCTGCCTGACCTAGAAGATTACAGTGACTCAATGCTGGCTGGTCAACCTTAAAGATTAAATCGAGGACATTGGCTTAATGATTTTAACAGTTAGTGTAAAGGATTTCCCAAGTAGGAGAATCGCGGTATCAAACATGGTTGGGAATTTTATTCGGTCTTAAGGAAAGAAAGTAAGTAGCACTGTGAAGGCAGATTTGTATGACTGTATTTTTTAATGAATGAGCTTCACATTTAAAAAAATCTAAACAGAAATGAGGAGATAAGAGTCTTAGGAACAGTTAACATGTGCTACACTCATAAAATACTCCACTATGTGAATTAATATCTGATTATACGTTGATAATTATGCAAGAATCTTTACTATTCTACGGTGATAATTATTTTCTGAGTTGAATTCCTTTAGGTAAAACTTTTACTTGTTCTAGTTCAACATTTTTCAAATATTCATGTGCTGAAGAATCTCTGGGGAGCTGGGTCATAATGCAGGTCTTGGGGCCATGTCCTCAGACCTCAGTGGGTCTGCCCATCCTGGGCTACCTTGCCGAGGTTTATCTGGGCACTGGGTTGTAGCACCCAGGTCAGATGGAAGGAGTAGGGTGAAAAGGAGCCTCCTCCTTGCATTGGAGAAGGAAATGGCAACCCCCTCCAATATTCTTGCCTGGAGAATCCCAGGGATGGGGGAGTCTGGTGGGCTGCCATCTGTGGGGTCGCACAGAGTCGGGCACAACTGAAGCGACTTAGCAGCAGCAGCATCCTTGCTTCACAGTGTGATTTCCCTCAAATTTATCAAAGTCTTATCTTTTCTCTTTGAGGAGAATCAGCTCAAATGATTTTAACAAAAACTACTAGGCATAGACTCTGTGGATGAACAAGAGAAGTAAGACAAATGTTGACAACCCAGAAGTTTCTCTTCCTTTGGGATTTATGTTCCCTGCTCCTTTTTCGCAAGGCAGCAATCACCTGAGGCTTCTTGGGAGCACTGTGGTTTCTATCCTCTGCCTTCCTTTTCTTTAAATCAATGTAAAACACAATAGATTTTCTTTATTTGCCCTTTCTCAAGTGGAGACTGAGCCTGACACTTGGCAACATGGAGTCATACAAAAGAAACAGACCACCTGGTCCCAGACTTTAGGATGGTCACAGATGTCGTAGCATTCAGAAAGCACTCCTATGCTTCAGCTGAAATGCATGCCCTGACTATTTCCAAACAGCCAACTCCTGCCCGTGGCTTCATGGTCTATGCTCCTTCCACCACAAAGCTTTCCGTGATCTTCCACTCCCACGGGAGAGATGTCACAGTGTCCTGAGTAAAAGCACAGACTCTGGAGCCAGACATACTGTGTTCAAGCCCCAAACGCCATTTGGCATCTGCACAACCATGGGCAAGTTGCTCAGTCTCTCTGTGCCTGCATCTCCACCCATATAAAACAGGGCTATAAAACAGGGCTATGAAGAACACACTTCATAGCTCCATTAATTAAATGTGTCAGTGCATGCGAAGCTCCTATAAGAATGCCTCACTTACATAATTTGATGTGTGAAATTATTACTCTCCTGACCTATTTTATTTTTCACAAAATTATCCCAAAGCTCTTTAATGAGTGCTTTCCTTTTTAAAATTTATTTTTAAAATTTTTATTGGAGTGTAATTGCCCTACAATGCTGTGTATGTTGTGTTAGTTTCTACTATACAGCAAAGGTAATCAGCCATGCGTATACATATATCCCGTTTTTTGGATTTCCTTCCCATTTAGGTTACCACATAGACTATTGAGTAGAGTTCCCTGTGCTCTGTTCTTAGTAGTTATCTATTTTATACATTGTCCTGTATATAGGT
Organism: Nanger dama; assembly: GCA_917880005.1. Classification (NCBI taxonomy): domain Eukaryota; kingdom Metazoa; phylum Chordata; class Mammalia; order Artiodactyla; family Bovidae; genus Nanger; species Nanger dama. The sequence goes on from CAKJTW010000075.1 coordinate 7,095,334, forward strand.
CAGTCCCAATCTCTGTACTTTCTGAGTTCCAAACCAACTACCTACAGGTTTTGGCTACCCTATAGGAACCATAAACTTGATGTGGACAGACAGACTGATGGAGTGGAACAGACAGCCCAGAAACAAACTTTTGTGTTTATGGTCAAATATTCTTTGATGAGACTGAAAAGATCATTCATCTGTGAAATGATGATTTTTCTGATGAATGGTGATCAGAAACCTGACTGTCTTCATGCCAAAGAATGCAGGTGGACCCTTTTCTTACATAGAATAAAAAATTTACTCAAAAAAAAAAAATCTAAACATAAGACCGCAAACTATAAAACTTCCGGAAGAAAACATAGGGGACATCTTAATAACACAGGATTTGCCAGTGATTTCTTAGGTATGGCACCAAAACAAATGAGTGTTTGGACAAATAGACAAATGGGACCACATCAAACTTAAAAACTTTTGTGCATCAAAGGACACCATCAACAGAGGGAAAAGGCTGCCTATGGAATGGAAGAAATATTTGTGTTGAACCAGTACAAGTGGAGAGCTGAGAAATACAGTAAATGTGTCTACTTACTGACCCCAAGTAGACACATGGTACCTGGGATCAGCATGGAGTACACAAGAGAAAGGCTTTGGTGCATGTGAAGGTCACTGGTCACAGTGAAGGTAAGAGAGACCAGCCTTATCTCACTGATGCACCTGTCTCCTGGGCTGAGTATCACAGCTTGTTTGTGGAGCTGTTGAGGTGGCAGGACAGTATGAAGTTCAAGTGTTGATGGTGTAATTTGCAAATCATATATCCTACAAGAAGTTAATATCCAGAATATATAAAGAATCCCTCCAATTCAAAAGCAAAGAAAATCAAGTAACTTGATTTTTTAAATGGTCAAAAGACTTGAATAGAAGTTTTTCCAAAGAAGATTGACAAATGGTCAAAAGACATTTGAAAAGATGCTCAACATCATTGATCGTCAGAGAAATGCAAATAAAACCACAGTGAGATATCAGTGCACGCTAACTAGAATGACTACTATCAAACACACACACACACACACACACAAATAGCAAGTGTTAGTAAGGATGTGGAGAACTGGGAAAGCCAACTTGTGCACTGTGGACTGTAAAATGGTGCAACCTCTATGGAGAAGAGCGTGGCAGTCCCTCCAAATGTTAAACAGAATCACCGTATGAAGCAGCAATCTTATTTCTGGGCATGTGCCCAAAGTAATTGAAAGTAGTCTCAAGGAGATATTTGCATAGCCAGGTTCATAGCAGCACTTTTCATAATACCAAGAGTGGAAGCAATCCAAATGTTTACTGATGGATGAACAGATAAATGAAGGTAGTATGTCCATACAATGGAATATAGGTCAGCCTTGAAAAGGATAGAAATTATCTTGCATGCTACCACACGGAAGAAACTTGGGGACATTATGTTATGTGAAATGTCAGTCACAGAAAGACAAATACTGTACAGCTTCACTCCTAGGAGGTACTTAGAGCATCAGATTCACTAAGTAGAGTGGTGGTTGCTAGGGGATGGGGGGTGGGAGTGGAGGAATTTTTGTGTAATGGACAGAGTCTCCCTTTTGCAAGATGAGAGTTCTGGAGACGGACGGCGATGAGGGTGCTACAACAAGGTGAATGCACCTAACATCACTGAACTATATACTTAAAATTGATTATCAATACTTCGGTCACCTGATGGGAAGAGCCGACTCATTGGAAAAGACCCCAGTGCTAGGAAAGATTGAGGGCAAGAGGACAAGGGGGCAACAGAGAATGAGATGGTTGGATAGCATCACTGACTCAGTGGACATCAGTTTGAGCAAACTCACGGAGAGAGTGAAGGACAGGGAAGCCTGGCGTGCTGCAGTTCATGGGGTTGCAAAGAGTCTGACGTGGCAGCAACTGACCAGCAACAGGCATGTTACAGAAAAACAGGTGTATCATTTTCCCCCTGTGACCCCTCCTACCCTGGATTATGAGGGCTTTTTGTTGCAAGTCAGCAAAACTAACTCTAAATAACGTCAGTAGAAGAGGAATCGACTGCCCACACAGTATATTTAACTGGAAGATGCCCAGTTTTTCATCTCCTAACACATCACACCAGAAACCTCCTCACGATGGATACGTCTGTAGTGGCTGAGGTAGGCACTGCCCACATCCCCTGTCAGGTTCATCTCTCAGGGGCTGACCTAGGGCAGCTGTCAGCTGGAGGGAGGGAGCTGCCTGACCCCAGGCTGCCTGCCACACTCAGTGACTAGTCCACGTGGGGTTCCAGCCTCTGCTCCCCACCTGCGCACTGGGCTCCCTGTGGGGGTGCTGAGCCTCCTGGGCCCTCACCTGCTCACCACTATTGTTCTGGGGAGCCCTCCCCTGTCAACCTTCTGCACTCATGTCTCCTCAGAGGCTTTTTCCTGGGGACCTGGCCTGAGACAACGCGTCACCAGTTGATTAAGTGTCTCTTTTTCTTTCTTAATGTTCCATAAAATGAAGGTGTGACTTACCACCGATGGCGTCTTAGATTCCTTAAAATTAGCTGGGAGTCAGCCAAGTTCAAGAGTGGGGGAGGTGGAGAAACAGGCAGCTGGTGAAGACCGGGTCTCAAAGGGACTTGGGCACCCAGCTGCTGAGATGATTTTGTCATGAAGGAAAGTCTCCTGAGTAGACCTGGTTTTGGAAAGTTGTGGCTGATTGAGGAGGGATTAGAAGGTGAGAAAGCACAAGGTCTGGTTCAGAGGAAGCAGAATCAGCAGCTGAAGAGTCCACTGCAGAGGCTGGTGAGGAGTGGGTTCAGGCAAGGTCCTTGTATGTGATCAGTTGCTCCATGGACTGTAGCCCGCCAGGCTCCTCTGTCCATAGGATTCTCAGGCAAGAATACTGGAGGGGGTTGCCACTTCCTACTCCAGGGGATCTTCCTGACCCAGGCATCGAATCCGCGTCTCTTGTGAATCCTGCACTGACAGGTGGATTCTTTACCACTAGCACCATCTGGGAAGCCTTCACAAGGTCCTTAGGGAGGTGGAATTTGAGATTTTGCGATGTTAATGGCCATGCAGATTACTGGAAGGACTCTGGCTTGGCCTCATGACCACATCTCAACAAGCTCACAATGTGACTGCCCACAGGGTGCCCCATAATTGCGTATGCCACTGACAAAGGAAAACACGTTCCCAGTTCAACTGTTAATTTGAGATATATCCCAATCTCATATGCGTCAAAAAGTAACAAAGTGTCCGTTTTAGACTTGAAAAGACAGTACTTGATCTCTCTCAAGTCAGCTGAAGCCACCCACTCTGGGAAGTCTTCCTGCCTCCCTAAGACTGAGTGAGATACCCCCTGGATGTTTTCATAGCAAGCGGGGCTCAGTCTTGTGTTAGTCCTGTCATCCTCTTAATGCTATTTTGGACTTCATAAGAAGACAATCTCTAAAAGCCTAACCTGTGATCAGCTCTCTTCTGGGGTCAGGGATCAGTAAGTGGAAATAGGAGGAAATCCGAGAGGATCGCCCACCGTTGTCTTGTGGTCTCTTGTCCACTTGACTGTGGATTCCTTGGCAGAGCATCATTGCAGCCCAGCAGCTGGTACCGTGCCCGACACATGTTGGGCACAATAAAGGTTTGTTGTGAGAGCGATGAATCCATTAAAGGGCATTTCTCTTGGAACAGCTGGTATAGGAACCCACCCTGGACCAGACCTTTATCTGTTCACCATTCTCCAAGCTATTCTTGATTTTGTCTTTGCTTGATGATCGCCATAGTCTTGAACACTCACACCTTTTCCCGCATAATCCTAACCATACCAATGCCCTGGCATGCGTAACCTCCCCCATTATCCATCTTCCCCACCAGCTGGTTCATTTGTTACAGCGGATACTGACACGTCACAATCACCCAAAACCCACCGTTCACATCAGGATTCACTTTGGTGGTCTATGTTCTGTGGCTGTGGACAAATGTCTCAGGACATACATGCATTATAACAATATCATTCAGAGTATTTTCACTGTGCTAAAATTCTTCTGTGCTCACCTATTCATCCCTTTCTACTCACCCCTAAACCCCTGGAAAACAAATATCTTTGAACTGTCTTCATAATTCTGCCTTTTTAAGAATGCCATGTAGTTGGAATCATACAGTATGTGGCCTTCTCAGGCTGGCTTCTTTTGCCTATGCTATGCTATGTCACTTGAGCCATGTCTTACTCTTTTGTGACCCCACGGACTATAGCCTGCCAGGCTCCTCTATCTATGGGATTCTCCAGGCAAGAATACTGGAATGGGTTGCCATGTCCTCCTCGAGGGGATCTTCCCCAACCCAAGGAAGAAACCCATGTCTAATTATGTCTCCTGCATTGGCAGGAGAGTTCTTACCACTATCACCACCTGGGAAGCCCTCTTTTACTTGGTAATAGGCATGTAAGTTTTCCTCCATTCTTTTCTTGGTTTGAGAGCTCATTTATTTACATTTTTTAAAATGCTGAATAATATTCCATTTCCCAGTTGAACCACCATTTATTATTCATCCATTCACCTATTGCAGGGTATCCTGGCTTCTTCCAAGTTTTAGCAATTATGAATAAAGCTGCTACAATTATCCACATTCTTACAGATCAGCTCAGTTCACAGTTATTTCTTCTTCCATTCCCTCAACTCCATTCCTCTGTCCCTCTCCACAGGCCGAACCCAAATAGAAACTCGAGGGCAAAGAAACCTGCTGAAGCCATCTTATGGCACAAAGCAGAGTCTGATCACAGTCTCGAGGGGAGGTTGGTGTCATAAAGAAAAATGGAGCACACTCTTTTCCTCTAGGGGCTTCTCATCTACATAAGACATTTGCAAAAATCATGAAACCCAGGTAACACATGAGCTGTAAAGGTAATTGATGTGAGATTTAGTCAAAGAAGAAATGACTGTGAACTGAGCTGATGAGTGAGAATGCGGGAGAGATGAGATTGGACCTGGGGGCTGGCCTTTCTAATTCTGTATTGCGGTGGCTACATGCACCAGGTCACTCCTTCTCTTCCTCCAGATGCTACAGCAGCTCATCCCTCCCCACTTGAAGGCTTTCTCCAGCCCTTTTCTTCCTAGCTCACTCTGGGTGCCACCTACCCACAGTTCAGTTCTTGGCTTCAAGGCCAACTTCTCTGGGGTACTCTCTGACCACCCGGGACTTGCTAAGGCTGGTTCCCCCTTCCTATGATAACTGAACAGATGCCAAGCAAAGTGTTTTCACCTTTATTCAATTCAAACAGATCTGCACCCTACAGTATGAAACATTCACTGTATTCACGCAGTTTTAGGCAGTGCGGAGTAATTCTGGGGACGCTGATACTCAACTCTTGGCAAACAATGCTGGGTGCCATGGATGGCCTGGGACGGACTGAGTCTCCTGGACCAAAGGGGTATGTGCAGCACATGGTTCTAGCATCCCTGCCTGCCCCATCTTACTCAGGGTGCTGGGTCGCCATTAGTCTGGCCTCTTGTGGACGGTGGGCTCTGGGCAGCAGGTCTGGTTGTCTCACTGCAGCGCCTGGAACCTGATGCGGATGCAGCAGCAGGTATACAAGGAGGGAAGCCCACCAGGGAAAGGTGTATGTGTGTGTCTGTGTGCCTGGATGTGTGTGCATGTGTGCAGGAGCACATGTGCCTATAGGGACAGGTCCAGTTCAGGTTTGTCCCTCTGGAGAGAGCAGCACAGCTGGCAGGGTCCCTGCCGGTGGCTGTGGACAGTGAGCAGGGACTGCAGCCCCAAAGGTCAAAGCTTTAAAGGGTTCCCACCTTGGTCCTTGCAGAGCCCTGAGTGCTGCTTGGGGACCAGCGGCGGCAGCATTGGCAGCATCACCAAGCTTGCAGCAGAGACCTTTGGGCTACACCCCAGACCTGCTGGAGCATCTCTACACACTCCCCCAGAGACTGGCAGGCACCAAGGCCTCCCCAGTTCCACCAACTTAACAGTTTGTCCAGTCATTCCTGACTTCAACACTCCCAACATTTTCAAATGATGAAATCTTCACTGTTGCTGTTGTTTGGCTGCTCAGTCATGCCCACTGTTTTGTGACTCCGGGGACTGTAAGTTCGCCAGGTTCCTCTGTCCATGGGGATTTTCCAGTCAAGAATACTGGAGTGGGTTGCCATTCCCTTCTCTGGGGGATCTTCCTGACCCAGGGATTGAACCGGGGACTCCTGCATAGCAGGCAGATTCTTTATTGTGCAAACCAGCAGAACTTTAAATCCGTTTTAAGAAAGTAAATGCTTGTGTATAAAGTCCTTGAGGGTGGGTCTGCTTCCTGTAATGAACCCGCAACCCTGGAAATGAGTTCTGTTCCTGGCACAAACTGATGGCTGGTACACAACAGTATAATAGTGCCTTGGTTTATTTTCATTATGTCCCTCCTAGGTATGTGTGAGTTGGGGGATAATGACCATGGGTCCATGCTCTTTTTTTTTTTTAAGATCTTTTTTACGTGGACCATTTTTTAAAAGTCTTTATTGTGTTTGTTATGGCTTCCCAGGTGGCTCAGAATCCTCCTGCCAATGCAGGGAATGTGGGTTCCATCCCTGGGTTGGGAAGATCCGTTAGAGGAGGAAATCGCAACCCACTCCAGTATTCTTGCCTAGAAAATTCCTTGGACAGAGGAGCTGGAAGGCTACAATCCATGGAGTCACTAAAGAGTGGAACACAACTGAGTGACTAACCAACAGCAACTTGGGGGTTGAGCAGAGTCAGACAAGGCTTTCTGGGAGGGATCGCCTTGAAAGATGACTTGGTACTCAACCAGCAGAGAGGGACAGAGAAGTCTTGTATTAGTTTACTGTTTTCATTTCATTTCATTTGCTGGAATTACTTTGGTTTAGATTTTGAGATTGAATCTGTAATTTCAAACTTCTAGCTTTTGGAAAATTCATTTATTTCATACCAAAATGTAACTTTCTGGTTAAAAGAAGAAGAAAACATAAGAAGTTGCCTTTTGAGTAGTGCTGTTTAATAGAACTTTCTGTTCTGATGGATACCCGTGCAGTTTCATATGATAGCCACTAGCTACGCCTGGCTGCTGGGCACTGTTAACACAGCCAGCACAACTGAGGAACACAATTCTAAGTCATATTAAATTTTAATTAATTTAAGTATAAATAGCCCACATATGTGTCTATAGTATTGAGTAGTGAAGCCCTGGGACACTAACATAAATCTACTGATTTCAGGGGGAAAATGGATTATGAAACAAGATATAATTTCTTTGAAATACTGAAGGGTTTTCATATCAAGGAAAATATGACCTGGAAAACGATGTTCCCCAAGGTGTTTTGCCTAAGTGCTTGAAATACTGCCAAATTTTGTGGGAAAGACTATACCGTGAACAACCTGTGTACTATTGGGAGGTGTTGCTTACACTGGACAATTTTGTTTATTTTCCACTGAAATATTTAATTTTATTTGCTCATATGTGTTATATCTCTAGAAAAAGAAGGATTTTCCCTCCTGTGGTTTTTTTTTTTTTTTCCCCTAACTTTTATGTTTTGGTCACACTGTGAGGCATATGAGATCTTAATATCCCCACCAGGGATGAAACCTGCATTGGAAGTGCAGAGCCTTAACCACCTGGAGTCCCCTTGCTGTGTATTTTCGATTTGCTTCTCTACAGTCCATGATACCAGCTGGGGTTGTTAGCACAGTGAAACCACAATGAAGAGATGCAAGTGGTTTTCTACCATTCTTCTAGATCTTTGAGCATCAAATCTGGGGCTGATCTTGCCACACTTGCGTAACCTGCCTGTGAGGACCCCAGCGACTTCCCCAGCTCCGCGATCATCAGTGATTTTGAACTTAACCGTGTCACCATGCTTCACCATCACAGAAACCAGAAGACGGCTGTGGAGCACAGCCTGATAAGAAGCTGGCATCTGCCTTTCTTTTTAGCTGAAGGTGCCATGAGATCATCTCTCCTTCTCCCTGTGAACTTCCCCCATCTTCACGGCTATTGTGCGGGGTCTTATTTCCATGACTATCTGATCCTGGTTTCCCAGCTGGGATGCAGCTGGAGTTGAACAATGGGCATGCCCTGCTCTGTTAGCTCTGCATCTTCATACAATGTCCCCTGTTGGGTGGACCCACCTTTGGCATGTGGGAATCTCCTAGGAGGAGACCTAGCAGGTGCTGCCTAACTGTTGAGAGACCACCATGCAGATCACCTCTGTTAACAACATGCCTTTCCAAACACTACATTTCCAATGTCTAAATTAAAAAAAATTATTTATGTATTTGGCCGTACTAGGTCTTGGTTGTGGCATGTGCGATTTAGTTCCCTGACCAAGGGGTGAACCCTGGCCTTGCTTTGGGAACTTGGAGTCTTAGCCACTGGACCCCAGAGAAGTCCTCCAATTTCTAAATTTTTAATTTACTGGAACTATAGTTGGTGCAGCAATTTTCCATAAAATAAGAGAATTTGACCAGTGCTCTATTTTCTTTGCCTATTTTGTGACCTCTATTTCAAGTAGTCTTTGATACATTTTTCACTTTGCGTTTACTAACTGAAATGTAGCTAGCTGCATCTGGTAAAGGACTTTAAGATTTTATAATTTTGTAACGAAAACAAGCACTTTGATAGACATGACCATGACTACATTACATCAAATGATAAGGCTTGACTTTGGCAAAGAAACAATTTTCCCCCAATGTGGGAAATTTCTAATAAATAGTTTGCAAGAAACCAAAACTGTGAATTTATATATAACAATTCTTTTAAAATGAATCTCAACTATTTCACTTACCAGTTGAGAGAAAAGGTACCAGAGTAAAGAGGTTTTTTTTATTTTAATTTAAAAAATTGAAGTATAGTTGCTATATAATATTATATATTACAAGTGTACAATATAGGATTCACAATTTTTAAAGTTTAAACTCCATTTACAGTTATAAAATATTGGCTATGTTCCCCATGTTGTACAGTATATCCATGCAGCTTATTTTATACCTAATAGCTTGTACCTCTTACTCACCTACCCCTATATTGCCCCTCCCCTTTTCCATCTCCCCACTGGTAACCACTAGTTTGTTCTCTAGATCTGTGAATCTGCTTCTTTTAATTACAATCACTAGTTCGTTGTATTTTTTTAGATTCCACATATAAGCGACAAGGGAAGAGGCATTTATTTATTTATTAGGCTTCATCATGCAGTTTGTGGGGTCTTAGATCACTGACCAGGAATTGAACCTGGGCCCCCCGGCAGTGAAAGTGCCAAGTTCTAACCACTGGATTACCAGGGAATTCCCTCAGTTCAGTTCAGTCCTTTAGTCATGTCCACCTCTTTGCGACCCAGTGAACTGCAGTACCCCAGGCTTCCCTGTCCATCACCAACTCCCAGAGCTTCCTCAAACTCACGTCCATTGAGTTGGTGATGCCATCCAACCATCTTATCCTCTGTCATCCCCTTCTCCTCCCACCTTCAATCTTTCTCAGCATCAGGGTCTTTTCCAATTAGTCAGTTGTTTGCATCAGGTGGCCAAAGTATTGGAGTTTCAGCTTCTGCATCAGTCCTTCCAGTGAATATTCAGGACTGATTTCCTTCGGGATTGACTGGTTTGATCTCCTTACTGTCCAAGGGACTCTCAAGCGTCTTCTCCAATACCACAGTTCAAAAGTATCAACTCAGATTTCTTTATAGTCCAACTCTCACATCCATACATGACTAGTGGAAAAACCACAACTTTGAATAGGCGGACATTTGTTGACAAAGTAATGTCTCTGCTTTTTAATATGCTGTTTAGGTTGGCCATAGCTTTTCTTCCAAGGAGCAAGTCTCTTTTAATTTCATGGCTGCAGTCACAATCTGCAGTGATTTTGGAGCCCCCCAAAATAAAGTCTGTCACTGTTTTCATTATTTCCCCATCTATTTGCCATGAAGGGATGGGACCAGATGCCATGATCTTCATTTTTTTGAATGTGAGCTTTAAGCCAGCTTTTTCACTCTCCTCTTTTGCTTTCATCAAGAGGCTCGTTAGTTCCTCTTCACTTTCTGTCATAAGGGTGGTGTCATCTGTACATCTTAGGTTACTGATATTTCTCCTGGCAATCTTGATTCCAGCTTGTGCTTCATCCAGCCTGGCATTTTGCATGATGTACTCTGCATATAAGTTAAATAAGCAGGGTGACAATATACAGCCTTGATGACCTCTTTTCCCAATTTGGAATCAGTCTGTTGTTCTATGTCCAGTTCTAACTGTTGCTTCTTGACCTGCATACAGATTTCTCAAGAGGCAGGTAAGGTGGTCTGGTATTCCCATCTCTTGAAGAATTTTCCACAGTTTGTTGTGATCTATATAGTCAAAGACTTTGGCATAATCAATAAAGCAGAAGTAGTTTTTTTCTGGAATTCTCTTGCTTTTTCTATGATCCAGCAGATGTTTGCAACTTAATCTCTGGTTCCTCTGCCTTTTCTAAATCCCCTTGAACATCTGGAAGTTCTCAGTTCATGTACTGTTGAAGCCTGGCTTGGAGCATTTTGAGCAATACTTTGCTAGTGTCTGATATGAGTGTAATTGTGCAGTAGTTTGAGCACTCTTTGGCATTGCCTTTCTTTGGGATTGAAATGAAAACTGACCTTTTCCAATTGTGTGGCCACTGCTGAGCTTTCCAAATTTGCTGGCATATTGAGTGCAGCCCTTTAACAGCATCATCTTTTAGGATTTGAAATAGCTCCACTGGAATTCCATCACCTCCACTAGCTTTGTTCTTAGTGAGGCTTCCTAAGGCCCACTTGACTTCTCACTCCAGGATGTCTGGCTCTAGGCGAGTGATCACACCATCGTGGTTATCTGAGTATGATGATCTTCTTTGTATAGTTCTGTGTATTTTGCCACCTCTTCTTGATATCTTCTGCTTCTGTTAGGTCCATATAATTTCTGTCCTTTATTATGCCCATCTTTGCATGAGATATTCCCTTGGTATCTCCAATTTTCTTGAAGAGATCTCTAGTCTTTCCTATTCTATTGTTTTCCTCTATTTCTTTACATTGCTTACTAAGGAAGGTTTTCTTATCTCTCCTTGTTATTCTTTGGAACTCTGCATTCAGATGGATGTATCCTTCCTTTTTTTCCTTTTCCTTTATCTTTTCTTCTTTTCTCAGCTATTTGTAAAGCCTACTCAGACAACCATTTTGCCTTTTTGGATTTCTTTTTCTTGGAAATGGTTTTGATCGCTGCCTTCTGTTACAATGTCACAAACCTCCATCCATAGTTCTTCAAGCACTCTATCAGATCTAATCCCTTGAATCTATTTCTCACTTCCACTGTATAATTGTAAGGGATTTGACTTAGGTCATACCTGAATGGTCTAGTGGTTTTCCCTACTTTCTTCAATTTAAACCTGAATTTGGCAATAAGGAGTTCATAAATTCCCTGAAAAGAGGTTATTTTTTAAAAGTGGAATTCCAATTGCATGATTGTGAAGTCAAAGAGGAAAACTGTTCCCACTGAAAAATTCTGTGTTTGTACACACCAAAAGGCTAGATTTTAAAGTTTTCTGTCTGTTCTCCAAGTTTCTAGGGTTCAGGTCAGTCATTACACCAGGTCAATGTACAGAGTAACAGAGCTCTCGTCTTCCAGCTCCTGTCTAATTAGTCCCGGGGCTTTGCCATTCCCCAGCACTGCTGTCTCTAAAGACTTTAGGTGCCATCCTTCCTGCTCAGGAACAAAACCCTCCCCACCTCCTCCCACATCTCTGAGCTTCAGCAGGGTCATTTTATAGCTGAGCCACATATGATCCACATGTATTTTTGAACAGAGAATTGGGGAAAGATACACATCTCATGCCAACTCACTGGCTGCAGATTTCTGATTCCAGGCATGTATTTGTCTGCAACCTGGGCTGTCTTGGGAGTGTAAGGAATGACACTGGTGGTTGCCTGTAACAGACTGAGAACTCAGGTAGACAAAGGTCACAGTCTAAAAAGCTGGCATGCCAAACACAGGTAATGCCAGTTATGGTTCTAAATGGTTAGCATATATTAATTTAATCAATCTTTCCAGCAAACCCATGGGACAGCTACCATCACTTTTCTCACTTTGTAGACAGTGTGTGTGTGTGTGTGTGTGTGTGTGTGTGTCTGACAAAGTGATGTGTCACCACTCATAGCCCCAGAGCTACAGGACTGGACTTGAACCCAGGCAGTTTGCCAGCTGCTCTCACCCTTACACCCTGTACTCTAGCATCTCTCTGGAGCGCAAAGCACTGGGGTTTACAGTATCTCCATTATTCCAGGTTATTATCTAAGAGTCATTTTCAAGCTCTTCTTTGGTTTCACAATTTGGCCCACATCACCCATGTTGGCCCCACATCTACAGGCTGCAGAGATGTGCAGCTCTGAGGGCTCTGGATTTAAACAATGCTATTCTCCTTGGTCTCCTTGTCACTGGATGATTTTTAGTTCCTTATTTATTCTCATTCACTCAGAAATGGAATTTGAAATGTGCTACGGTGCAAGATGAAAAGATGATTTTTGCAAGGTGTGGAGGCTTACAAAATCAACCCAGGGCTCCAGGGAACAGGGGAGCTCGAGTCCCCCAGCCCCCCAGCCCCCATTTGGAAAGCAAGTGTTCCCAGGAGGGCCCCAGCAGGTGCAGATTTCTGGTCCCCACTGAAGATGCTTCCTTTCCACATCGTCCATCAACCAGCTTTGCCTGTCTGGAGGGACCCTCTACCTCTGAAGAGAAGGCACTCTGTTTTCACACCACCTGGCTAGAGATGAAGGCAGGATAAGGACCATTTAGGGATTAGATACCATGTGATAGACCTTTAGAGCAAACATTTATGGAGGCTTATTTTGTATAAGGCAATTGCTGAGAGCACTCTCCGCCCAGTAAAGGGTGGTAGACAGTTTAAATCCTGCTAATGAAGCTTAACAATGAGGATTAGGACTAGGCTAGTGGGGTGGGAAAGAGGTTGGCCAGAGGACAGTCAGTTTGCCTTGATTCCAAACCAGTTTGGGATGCCTGGGTAGGAACCACCTTGTGCTTTCCTAGGCAGAGATGTCCATAACCTGGTCCAGGTATTCAACTCATCCAGACTAATGTTAATAATCTTAAGACTTCTGTTTAGAGCCTGCAAGGCACTGTGCTCAGTTCTTCTAAAGAAGTTTCCATTTTTGGCTTGGCTAATCATCACCTGTACCCCACCCCCACCCCCTCCCCCGCCCCTGCATCAAACATTTGACAACGTGGTGAGAACTCTTTGGGTTTTAAACAGACTCCAGTGGATCCGACCTCTCCTTGAAGAAGTCACTGATCATTTTGGGAAACTGTGGCACCTAGTCCAGGAAGACAGTCCACAGGGGGTCTGCCCTCTCCTGCCTCCCCTGCTCCAGGCCTGGTGCACTCATTCACTCCTGCAAATATTAGGAAATGTGAACTATTAAAAATCCAGACCCGGAGGCATGGTCCTTGGGATGTGACTCACTCTGGGCGCCTTATTTCCGTGGTGGTTCCCGTGGAAACCTGTCATACCTGTTCCAGTCCCAGGGACCTTTCTGCCCTTCCAGCCTCCTACCCCAGCACTTGGTGAGGCATGACCATCACCTCTGGCCCAAGAGGGAAACAAGGGGCTCCGGCCGCACACAGAGCAGAGGTCCCAGATTTCAGAAGCTGATTGCTTACTTTCAGGTGGGATTTAGTTTGCCCCCAGTGAGATGTTTCTTAGCTCTGTAGGGACTGGCATGCTAGCTAAATCACTTCAGTCACGTCCAGCTATTTGCGATTTCATGAACTGTAGCCCGCCAGGCTCCTCTGTCCATGGGATTCTCCAGGCAAGAATACTAGAGTGGGTTGCCATCCCCCACCTCCAGGGGATCTTTCTAACCCAGGGATGGAACCTGCATCTCCTATGTCTCCTGAATTGGCAGGAGGGTTCTTTACCACTAGCGCCACCTGGCTAAAAAGGCATGCTATCAGTGTGGAGTGAGTGTGTAGGAAACAAGGAGAGAAAATTTTCTTTTTCAAGACTGCAGCTTATTCATTTTCAACCGTTGTTGTTGTTTTTGTTGTTGTTACTGGGTTTCTAGTTTAGGTCTATTTTCTCTCAGTTGATGTACCATTTTTGCTCCATTTTAAGGCAAAAATTGGTATTTTGAACCTGAGTAAATCCTGAAACTGCTATCAAATAAAAGTATTTCAGGTTTACTGCAAATGTTAACAAGACTTCTTCAGATGGAAATGAAATGTGGGTTTTAGTCTGTCAAATCTTAGGAATCACTGAATTGTGGAACTTCCACCCCCCCTCCCTGCACACCGCCCCCCCCGCCGCCAACCCCTTTTATGTTATTTAGTAAAAAAAAAAAAAAAGGAAGAAAATGTTTACTGACAGTGGATTTTGGAAGTATCTCACCCACTTTTAAATCGATTATTCTATGTCCGATTCTTCTCTTGGAACACTTATGGTCTCTCCTGGGAGGCAGTCAGGGAACCTCAGTAGAATGTATGTATCTGTCATTTTCTTAAAAACCAAAATCAAGTCTCCTAGAAAACAGCCTTGATACTAGAGCCAGAAATGATGATGAAATTAGTAGGTTTAAAAAATCTTGTTATGAGTTCATAGGGGCAGAGGAGAAGACAGTTCCTCGTGGAGGGGAAGGGGGTGAGCTGGACGGCTCTGGGTTTGGGTAACAGAGCCGGTCATCTTGGTCAGCTATTCACCCTTAAGCCCCTTTCTCCATGGTCTCTCCAGACTTTTGTCTTTGTTACCTAAAACCCTCCTCCAAGGCTTCTACTGGAGTTGGAGTCTTTTTGGGAAGCTCATTAAAAACATTCACCTGAATAGATACACATGTGTATGTATGGCTGGGTCCCTTCACTGTTCACCTGAAATTGCCACAGTATTGTTAATCGGCTACAGTGAAAGTGAAATGAAGTCGCTCAGTCATGTCCAGCTCTTTGAGACCCTAGGACTGTAGCCTACCAGGCTCCTCCATCCATGGGATTTTCCAGGCAAGAGTACTGGAGTGGGTTGCCATTTCCTTCTCCAGGGAATCTTCCCTACCCAGAGATCGAACCCAGGTCTCCTGTATTGTAGGCAAATGCTTTACCGTCTGAGCCACCGGGGAAGTAATCGGCTATCATTTCAGTTCAGTTCAGTCGCTCAGTCGTGTCCAACTCTTTGCGACCCCATGAATCGAAGCACGCCAGGCTTCCCTGTCCATCACCAACTCCCAGAGTTCACTCAGACTCAAGTCCATCGAGTCAGTGATGCCATCCAGCCATCTCATCCTCTGTCATCCCCTTCTCCTCCTGCCCCCAATCCCTCCCAGCATCAGAGTCTTTTCCAGTGAGTCAACTCTTCACATGAGGTGGCCAAAGTACTGGAGTTTCAGCTTTAGCATCATTCCTTCTGGAAGAAATCCCAGGGTTGATCTCCTTCAGAATGGACTGGTTGGATCTCCTTGCAGTCCAAGGGACTCTCAAGTCTTCTCCAACACCACAGTTCAAAAGCATCAATTCTTCGGGCGCTCAGCCTTCTTCACAGTCCAACTCTCACATCCATACATGACCACAGGAAAGACCATAGCCTTGACTAGATGGGCCTTAGTCGGCAAAGTAATGTCTCTGCTTTTGAATATGTTATCTCCTCAATTTTCCCCAGCATCGGGGTCTTTTCTAATAAGTCTACTCTTCGCATCAGGTGGCCCAAAGTATTGGAACTTCAGCTTCAGCAACAGTTCCTCCAGTGAATATTCAGGGTTTATTTCCTTTAGGGTTGACTGGTTTGATCTCCTTGTAGTCCAAGGGATTCTCAAGAATCTTCTCTAGCAACAAAATTTGAAAGCATCAATTCTTCATGAATAGATTGTGGTATTTCCTTTTCATGGGTCTTCCACTTTTATATCAAGAATCAGTTAATTTATTAAATTATTTATTTTGCTGAACCTCACAGCGTGTGGGAATCTTAGTTTCTCAACCAGGGATTGAACCTGTGTCCCCTGAATTGCAAGCAGAGAGCCTCAACAATTGGACCACCCAGGAAGTCCCTGGGTCTTCTACTTTAACTTTTCTGTGAGTGAATAACTAAACGACTTCACAGAGTGAGTTGAAAGCTGATATATGGTTGCTTTTTCTTAGAATTTTTGAAGAGTAATATTGAAAGTAGTCTAAAATAAAAACTTCTCTGTTATGTAAGCATATATGACTTGGTAATTCACACCTTATGGTATAAGTTTGTTTCATTAGTTCACTGCCTCTTTTTGATCTGAAAATTCTAAATAATAAATTATAAGAGAAAAAGTTCAAAATAATCAACAACATTTATTGGACACTTACTGTAGGCATAGAAAAACTAATATATTAAAACAAGTTCTTGTTACCCAAGTTTTTAATCTAATAATTGGACATATTACTTGCATTGTACATTGAAAGAAGCTTGAAATAATGACAGCTGATAAAATTGATGAAGAAAATACATTTTGTTGTTAGAAATTTGGGAAGAAAACTTTTATTTAGCCATGTATTATTACCTTCAAAAACACAGTTGGCTTAAAGGATATCCATTTTTATATTTATTTTATATATATATATTTTTTAATTTATTGCTTCCCGCCCCCTGGCCTTGCAGCACTGCATATGGGATCTTAGTTCACTGACCAGGAATTGAGCCCTGGTTCCCTGCATTGGGAGTTGGAAGATTTAACCACTACTGAACCACCAGGAAGTTCATATAAAGAATTTTATATTCTTTTAAGTTTTTCATTTATTCTTAAAGTAGCATAATATGAAATTAGACAAAACCTTTCTTTCAGTGGGACATTCCAGGCCATTCTGAGCTCCAGCCCCCTGCCCTTTCTCACTGCCCTAGCTTCCGTGTTAAGGCCAGCTGATATCTACTGCTTCTGCTCAGAGCCCTGGGAACTCATCTATCTCTGATTGTTGGAGTAGGTACCTCCTTCATCCTCCCTGAGATTTGGGTTGGGTCAGCGTGATTTATGCCAGTAGGTAATTTTATTCATATTTCTGTATTGTTTCAGGAGGCTGAAATTGAGTAATGATGTAACCTTTAACACCAGCAGGGCCTATTGAACCCACATTGGGTTTATTTAAGTGAATTCCATCCGGTCCTCGCCTGTTTTGATTTTTCCGAATCTTTGAACTTTGCCCCTTCTTTCTTCTTGATAAACCTGGGGTCTGCCCTTACCATCCTGCTTGGTCTCTTGAGATTTGCAAATTACAGCTCTGATTTGGATTAGAAAAGACATTCCTGTGCATCTAAAAAAATCTCCACCCAGTCATTACTGATAGAGTCACGGAACAGACTTGAAATCACCAACTCCAGGATAAAGGAAAGATAAATCAGTGGGAGTTGAGTCTCCCTGTCATGAAACCTAGTTCTTGACCCTCAGAGTTAGGAAGCCTGGCAGTCACTTGCTGCTTCTTATTTGGTCTTTTAACTCCTGGTGTTCCATGTGAGGGGCTGGAGGGCTTGGCCCTCAGGTGGCCATGGTGAGGCTGACCTGCCAGGTATTAATGTGGGTAGTGTGACCAACTGGACCTGTTCCCCAGATGTTTTTAATGCCCCATAATCACCTTCAGGTCTGACTCATCTGGAGCTGTCATTCGTGAGGCCAGAACTGTGGCTTTGCATCAGGTCTCAGGAGTTAGGTTGTTGTTTCTTTTTATTTAAGATTTGTGGGGTTTTTTGGATATAGACTATGTTTAAAGCCTTGATTGAATTTGTTACAATATCACTTCTGTTGTTTATGTTCTGATTTTTTGCCCACGAGGCATATGGGATCCCTGGCTCCCCAACTGGGGTTCGAACCTGTGCCCCCTCCGTCGGAAGGTGACATCTCAGCCACTGCACCATCAGGGAAGTCCCCAGGTTGTCATTTCTGTATTTCTGGAAGCCAGTATAATCTCAGAGCAGGTTTCCACCCTAGATCATCAGTGGGGTGGAAAGCGAGCTCATTCACGCTGCATCGATCCACAATGAGGTCTTTTATCACAGCAGGAACAGCGAGTAGTCAAGGGAGACAGAAATTAGAGCAAAAACATAGATGGAAATTCACCCTCTTTTGTCACCTCCACTCTAACACTTGAGTGTTTCCCTCTGAATATTTTCCTATGCGTACATGTAAGCCCATTAGTAGTATCGTCAAAATGACATCATATGGTACACACCATTTTGTGACCAGTTTTGTTAGCCATCCATTTCCATTTTACAGTTTTCTTCTCAGTGCTTCTCTGAACCATATTCATATCTCCCTCAAATGTCTTGGGTAGGGGTTTTGACCTGATGTCCTGCGTTGCCTGTGGCTGTTATCACCTGTATGTAAGGAACGGTTTCCATTTCTATCAGCATTTGCCAAAACTAACTATTGTGTTTCATGAGAGCTGGTTCTCACAACTGACTCAGATAAACACCATGAACTTGGAGGGACCTCAGACATCAGACCCTAACTGGCCCTCACTAAACACTGGTTCTTGACCAATACGGCTTGTTTTCACCCTTCTTTTACTCTGGACTCTGCCCTTCACAGAGTGCTAGCCTTCATTCCTTAGTTAACATAATCACCACATCACACCTTCAGCCCCTGACTTTCCCCCTGAGAGAAGTACTCTGCAATTCCTTATTGCTGTGTGTTTCCTTGCCTGGACAGGAAATAATAACTTAACTTTGTGTTTTCTTTCTTTCTTTCAAGTTTAGTTGATTTACAGTGTTGTGTTAATTTTTACTGTACAACAAAGTGACTCAGCTATACCCATTTATGCATTCTTTTCACATTCTTTTCCACTGTGGTTTATCCAAGGATATTGAATGTATTTCCCTGTGTTAAGCAGGAAGGACCTTGTTTATCCATCTGATACGTAATAGTTTGCCTCTACCACCCCCATACTCCCAGTCCAGCCTCCCCTACTCTCCACCACACCCCTGCTCCCTGGCAGCCATGAGTCTGTCTCTATGTCTGTGAATCTGTCTGTTTCCTAGCTAGGCCCATTTGTGTCATATTTTAGATTCCACATATAAGTGATATCATATATTTGTCTTTCTCCTTCTGAGTTAACTTCACTTAGCATGATCATCTCTAGCTGAACCCATGGTGTATTTTCTTTTCCTTTGATCTCTGATGGCCTTTGCTTCATTCTTTGAAACCTGAAATTTTAAAGAGATTAATTAGTAACCTCTCGATGGCAGTATGAGAATTCTTCAGCATGATGAGTTGATCACTGCTAAGGCATACTAAGTTGGGCCCGAGCTGGGAAAGGTGGCCAGATGCCTGGCTTCCTCATTCTAGGGCTCACCTGGCACTAACTTACCTGTTGGATCCTCCCCATGGATTGCATGTTCGTTCCATGGTCTATTTGATCACATTTTCAATGTGGCAGTTTTTAGATCTGTTTCCTTCTATGTTTCTCTGAGATTGTGCGGGGTTGTCTTAGAAAGAATTCTTCTGTAGTTTGTTGATCTGCCTGGGTTTCCTAGACAAAAACTGGATTTTGGAGCCCTCTACAACAATGAGAGAATTCACAGGGCTTAGGCTGGGCCCATGTAATGTACAATTTTCCAAACTCATCAAAGTCCAGGTTCTCGAATTTTGTTTTAAAAGTATTTCATTTTAGTTTGACAAATCAATGTCTCAGTTTCCTTTTGCCTTCAATGTAACAAGGTAGATTTGTTTCTGACTTTTGAAGTACACGCTGCAAATTGTAGAGCCACGAGTCGAGGAGTGGGGTGTGCTCTGTTTCTCTTGGACACCCTGTGTCCCTGGACAAGGTGCTCACCTGCTCCAGGCTTTAGTTTTCTCCTAACATCCCTGTGCCAGAATTACTCCTAGGACTGAAAAACAGGATCGCTTGAAAACCTTTACTTGCGGGGACTGAATAAATGGTGTATGGGGTGAAAATAACTTATTGTTTCAACTTGCATTTTCTGTTATCTTTTAGACTGAGTTATTATAAATTATCCAAGAAAGAATTGGCAGGGCTCCAGATGTGAGGGAGATGAACAGCGGAGGCAGAACTGACTCTGGTTCCAGGCTCTTTGGTTCAGACTCTGCAGGGTTTTGAAAACCCTGGTGTCTGCCCTCAGACACGACCATCAGGTTCCCTCGAGGAAGGTACAAGTGTCAGAGAGCTGTCTGTTGAAATCACTTTCATTACACCCAGAACATTTTGCATTTAAAACACTGAAACTGTGGAATGAAACATGTCACTGGGGGAGAATAGCATTAATGGCATGGTTACGATGGTAATTTTGTGTGTGTGCCAACTGTAGGATCAAGTGCTGTTCCCAGGGCTTTACATATATTAACTGTTAATTCTTACACTGGTCTCATTAGGACAACATTATTATAATCACCTAACTAGTCCTTCTTTTTCTATTTTTGCTTTATCTTCTATTTATTGTGGTAAAATACACATAACATAAACTTTTTAAGTTTAAGATGCACAGTTCAGTGGCCCCTAGTCCATTCACATTGTTGTACAACCATCACCACCATTAACCTCTAGAACTGTTTCCTCTTCCCGAAGTGGAACTCTGTCCCCATTAAACGCTGACTCCCCATCCCCCCTCCTCCAGGCCCTGGACACCACCATTCTACTCTTTGTCTTTATGAGTCTCTGGCTACCTCGTGTAAGTAGGATCATACAGTATTTGTCCTTTTGTATCTGGTTTATTTCACTCAGCACGGTGTCTTCAACCTGGAGAAAGGAATGGCAACCCATCCCAGTGTTCTTGCCTGGGAAACCCCATGGACAGAGGAATCTGGTGGGCTACAGTCCACAGGGTCACAGAAGAGTCGGACACGACTTAGCGACTGAGCAATGTCCTCAAGGTTCATCTGTGTTGTAACATGCGTCGGAATTTCCTTCCTTTCTAGGCTGAATCATATTCCATCGTATGTATAAACTACATTTTGTTTATCCATTCATCCATCAATGGACATTTTGGGTTGTTTCCACTTTTCGGCTCTTGTGAATAGTGCAACTATGGACATGGATGTACAAATCCCTCTTCAAGTCCCTGTCTTCAGTTCTTTTGAGTCCATATCCAGAGGTGGAATTGCTGGATTTTATGGCAACTCTATGTTCAATTTTTTGAGGAGTCACCATTCTATTTTCTATAGTGGCTGCACCATTTTACATTTCCACATGTAGTGCACCAGGATTCCAATTTCTCCACATACTTGTCAACATTTGTTATTTTTTTATGCTGGTAATCCTTGATAAGTGCCTAGAAACTCAATGGAAATGGAACAGAATCAAAATAATATGATATTCATAAACACAAACCCTTACAGTTTCATACCTGGGCAAGGTATAACTTTGATGGCTGATTTCTTTAATTTCTTTAAATGTTAGACTGTTGGTGTGACCATTATTTTTTATGAACTAGAAAATTTTGATATGCTTGGAGAAAAGACATGTGGTTTTAATGCTAAAAATGACTTTCTGTTGTTTTTTAATTGCTAAATTGTGTGACTCTTTTTCAACCCCATGGACTGTAGCCCACCAGACTGCTCTGTCCATGGGATTCTCCAGGCAAGAATACTGGAGGGGTTGCCATGTCCTTCTTCAGGGAGTCTTCCTAACCCAGGGATCAAACCCATGTCTCCTGCTCTAGCAGGTGGATTCTTCACTGCTGAGCCACCAGAGAAGCCCCAAAATGGCTTAGGTTAACTTTAACTATTATCCCTCTGTGGAACTGAAGAGAGCTCTATGACCTCAGGTCATCTGATCTTATTCTTATGTGAAACTAACTATTCTGAAGTCAGAGCTAAATATGATTTTACTTAAGATGAAAATTTTTAACAAAAAAAGACTAAACATTTTGAAAAAGCATCTAGGAGGCTTTCCTGATGTCAAATAACTCTTACAGACGAGTTGACCTAAATGAAACAGCCATTATTTCACTATCGGTAGATGAAAATCAAGAGAAAAAAAAAAGAGACTTCTCAAGCAGAGAGGTCCTGTTTCAGGGAGTTTACTTTCCTGGACCCTCCGTATGTAATCTTAAGGCATTTGATTTTAGTGTTTTCTATCTGTGGTATTTACTCTCCTCTAAGATAGATACCTCTATTGTGAATTATTTCAAGTCATTATGCAGCTCATCATTGGCCATTTAATTCCTAAGTACCTCTCAGATGCCTTGCCCTTTTTCTTACTGAGTTGTCTTTTTTTTTTTCTTGATTAGGAATTCTTACATTCTTCACACAAGCCCTTTGTTGTTATTGTTTGTTTTTTAAAATATTTATATTTATTTATTTGGGTGCACTGAGCCTTAGTTGCCACGTGTGGAATTCTTTGGAAGGAATGATGCTAAAGCTGAAACTCTAGTACTTTGGCCACCTCATGAGAAGAGTTGACTCATTAGAAAAGACTCTGATGCTGGGGGTGGGGGTTGGGGGCAAGAGAAGACGGGGACGACAGAGGATGAGATGGCTGGATGGCATCATGGACTGGATGGACGTGAGTCTGAGTGAACTCCGGGAGATGGTGATGGACAGGGAGGCCTGGCATGCTGTGATTCATGGGGTTGCAAACAGTAGGACACTACTGAGTGACTGAACTGAACTAAACTGTATATTGGCCTTGTGTCCAGCATCCAATTGGACTTATTTTTGTTTAATGTTTTTATTATAAAAGCTTCCAAAAAAATGAAAAGCTTCCAAACATACACAGAATTCGGTAGAATAGTAGCAGGCTCACTAGGCCTGTCACCCAACTTCAAACATATTCAAATCATACAATCTTATTTCTTTATCTACCTTCCCTTTCCAAAACACAAAATATTTTCTGGAAAGTGTACCCCTGATCTCCTACTATGTCATTTGTATCTATGTTGGTATTAGTTGAGTTTATTAATTCTAAAAATGCACATGTAAAAAAAATTTTTTAATAAATAAATAAAAATGCACATGTAAGTCCCTTTGTTTTTCACACAAAATCATTATGTATATAGGATTTATATTTCTTACTTTTATTATGTATACACTGTACTTATCTTTTTCTTGCTTTGCATCCAGGTTAGGCCATCATTCCAGTAGACGTAGTGATAGCAGGCATCCTTGTCTTATTTCAATCCCGAAAGGCAAGCTTTCAACATTTTACCACCATGTCTAGTGTTTGCTGTAGGGTTTTTGTAAATGCCTTTTAGTTGGTGAAGGAAGTTCTCTATTTTTAGTTGGCTAAGAGTTTTTACTTTTTAATTAAGAATGGATGTTGCATTTGTTCAACTGCTTTTTTATGGATATATTGATATGTTCATATTTTCTCTTTTATTCTGTTAATTTAATAATTATTTAATTTAGTGATTACTTGGTTGACACATTGATTTTTTAATATTAAACTGATCTTTCATTCATGGAATATACTTAGTTAAATGAGAAGTGCTATTTTTTCCATATTGCTGGAATGACTGTATTAATATTTGGTTTAGAAAATTACGAGTGAGATGGCTCCATAACTCTCCTTTTTCTCTAAAATCCCTGTCATTTTTGGGAATCAAAGTTATACCAGTCTTCTAAAAGGTGTTAGGGTAGTGAAAGAATTTATGCTTAGAAGAAGTTTTCAAGCTACGAAAGACCACAAATCAAAAAATTCTCATTTTCTTAAGAAAAGTATGGACAGGCAAAGTACGATTTTGTTGTTCTTGGTTTAATCTTTTAATCGACCTTAAGAGGTAGTGGTTGACCATGTCAGCCTGTGAAATAGCCTCTTAAGAATGCTCTAAAGTCTTCAGAAAAACAGACGTGCAAAATTCCTAATGCCAGAGTCCTGGACCTCACTTGAAAGCTCAGGTCTGATGATGCTAATGTGCTGAATATACCTTTATTGCCAGTTTAAGTCTCTAGCAGCATGCACACACTAAAGAAGGATTTCTGTGATAATTTAGTACTTTCTCTCCTTTTGTCAGGACTGAATATAGATCTATTAAACACCACAGTATGGATTCTATTTTAAAAATTGTGGTAAAATATACATAACATAAAATATACCATCTTCGCCATTTCTTTTAAAAGATTTCCTTTAAGATGAAAATCTTATTTTGACTTTTGCCTAGCAGTAAACCTAGTGAAGATTAAAATTCAGGTCATTTCAGCTGCTCAGTCGTGTCCAACTCTTTGCAATCCCATGGACTGCAGCATGCCAGAAGATTGAAGAAATTTCAATACAAAAATGAACACAGTTGATAATAATGGACATTCCACTCAAAGTAACATTTTAGCCATTTTCAAGTGTGCAGTCCATGGTACCCAGTGACTTCACATTGCTGTGGACCCATCACCTCCACCCAACTTCAGAACTGTCATCATCCCAGTTTGAAGCTCTGTCCCACGAAACACTCTCTGCCATCCCTCTTCCCTCAGCCCCTGGTACCCACCATCCTGCTTCATGTCTCTATGAATTTGATGACTCTAGGTGCCTCATTTAAATGGAATCATTCAATATTTGTCTTTTTGTGACTGGCCCATTTTACCTAGCATCATGTCCATAAAGGTTCATCCAGGTTGTAGCATGTGTCAGAGTTTCCTTCCTTTAAATGCTGAATTCCCGTGTGCCTCAGTGATAAAGAATCCACCTGCCGATGCTAGAGTCATGGGTTCGATCCCTGGGTTGGGAAGATCCCCTGGAGGAGGATATGGCAACCCACTCTAGTATTCTTGCCTAGGAAATCCCATGGACAGAAGGGCCTGGTGGGCTACAGTTCATGAAGTAGCAAAGAGACACAACTGGACACATGCACAAATATTCCACTGTTTGTATAGATCACATATTATTTACCCATCATCCATCCACGGACTCTTGGGTTGCTTCCACCATTGGGCTGCTGTGAATTATGCTGCTGTGAGTATAGGTATACAAATATCTCTTTGAATCTCTGCTTTTGGTTATTTTGGGTGTATATAAATATTGCTTCTTACATCAAGAGAAAGTTATTTTCAGTTTAGTTCAGTTCAGTAATTGAACACTCTTGTATGTGTGCCATGTCAAGTCATGTGGAAGAATATCAAAGAAAAATAGAACAGACCGGTTTGGGGAAGGCTTATAAGTTTGAAGGAGGAGCATTTTTCACAATTAGTTATATTTCATGTTGCTGTATCATTACCAGTGAAAAGTGTTAGTCGTTCAGTTGTGTCCAGTTCTTTGTGACCCCATGGACTGTAGCCTGCCAGGCTCTTCTGTCCATGGGATTCTCCAGGAAAGAATACTGGAATGGGTTGCCATTCCCTTCTCCCAGGGGTTGTCCTGACCCAGGAATCAAACCTGGGTCTCCTACATTGCAGGCAGATTCTTTACTATCTGAGCCACCAGGGAAGCTTCCATTAATGACTTGTAGAGTCTAGGGAAATGGGCCCCCTGTTGCATGATTTCTGAATTTTCACTTTTCTAATGTGGCCAAAAAGTAAAAGAAGGAGCCATGGGTTCAGACACTGGACAATGAATGAATCCCTGTTGTTCCATCGCTGTGTTATTCTGAGCCACTGACTGCTCTCTCTGTGGACTGGGCTTGATGCTACGGCCTTTACGTGTCACTATGAGGTCTGCACGGGGCCTCCAGGTGCCCTGCACAGGTGATCCAGAAGGAGCAATGTGATGGCCCCCATACACACCTCGGAGGCTCATGGGCTGGAACTTCCATCCACCCCACCATCCCCACCCCTCCACCCCCCCCCTCCCCGCCCCTGCCCTTCCATCTGCAGCAGGGGCAGGGGGGGGACCGGGAGAGGGGGTAGCCCAGCCGCTTTCAGTATCAGCCCTCGACAAGGGTTGTTATTTTTCCTGTCATGTTTGTTGGGGTCCAGCTCAAGTTTGTTTTTCTTGCAGAAAGGCAGGAAGACCAATTTGGAACACACACAACTCACATGTCATCGGCGGTGGCTCGCCCAGCGCCTGGCATTGGCTCCCTGACAGTTAAAAGGCGCAGGGTGGGCGAGCCCCAGCAGCCAGCCCCAGGAAGAAGGAAAAGGAGGGAGAAGGCGAGATGCTTATCTGCTCGGGGCCTGGGGGAGGGGGGCCATTCTTCTCCCCTGCTCCTCCTCCCCAGGGGACTCCTGGCCTCAGCTCCACAGCCTCTCACCCTGGCCTCCACTACACTCCATCCACCTCTTCCTCTCGCTGAATGCTCGAGGAAGCCTCCCACCCTAAGGAGGGGAAAGTCTGCGTTAGAGAGATCCACGCTGCAGCCTGGAGGAGACAGAGGCAGGAAGGGGGGAGAGAGCGATTTCCACTCTGGGCCCAAGACAATCAGCCAGCTATTTGAGAGGAGCTGGGTGTTTTTCCACCGGACTTGAGATGTCTCCTTACAGAAGTTTCACTGGTTTCAGTGTTTGGGGGTGGGGTGGACTGATGCTCTGTAGGGGGAGGGGTGTGAAGATGTTGGTTGTCCTTAAGACCCAACTGCAGCCTCACAGGTTAACAAGGAGAGCCACTCATTCCAGGGGTCCTGTAATTACAACTGGGTATAATAGGAAATTAAAAAAATATGTAAACAATCAACACTTCTAGCATATGTCCTCAATAACTTCCCTGGTGGTTCAAATGGTAAAGAATCAGCCTACAATGAAGAGACCCGAGTTTGATACCTGGGTCATTCCCTGGGAGAAGGGCTTGGCTACTGTACTCCAGTATTCTTGCCTGGAAAATTCCACGGACAGAGGAGACTGGAGGGCTACAGTCCTTGGGGTCTCAAAGAGTCGGACACTACTGACGTGTCCAACTCTTTGAGACCCTGTGAACGGCAGCACGCCAGGCCTCCCTGTCAATCACTAACTGCCGGAGTCTACCCAAACCCATGTCCATTGAGTCGGTGATGCCATCCAACCATCTCATCCTCTGTGGTCCCCTTCTCCTCCTGCCCTCATTATTAACAAATCTTTGGGGAGAGTCAGTGGACTTGAGGGCATTCAGCCCCTGGAAGCATCTGTTTTTGTCACCTGTAAAATGGTGAATGGTAGGGTTTGCTTTGGAGACTTTTGAAACAATCAGAAAAACTGCTTAATTCCTAACACCTAGGAGTCTCTCCACAAATGACAGCCATTTTTATGATTCTTGTGTGCTCATCCCTTAAATTTTTTTTTTTTAATCTCTTGGCTGTGCGGCATGTGGGTTCATAGTTCCCCAACCAGGGATCAAAACCAAGTCTCCTGCAATGGAAGATTGGAATCTTAGCCACTGGATGGCCAGGGAAGTCCCACGTCCTCATTCCTTTAAAAAAAAAATGATGGTGATTGTAGCTTGAAGATAAGCTGAAATCAAGGTTTTTTAGCAACCTTTGGACAATCTCACTTCACCTGGTGGTATAAGCTGAGCACAGTGAATGCTCAAAAAGTATTTGTTGGATAAACTAATAACTTTAGGGATATTTCTCTTCTTATTTTATCTCTCAACTACACAATAAGGGAGCAGGCTTGTTTTCCACTTCCTTGAAATGGAATACATCTTTCATGTAAGATTTCTGTTGTGTTGAAGTTTCTGTTTAGGTGGATTCTACATGTGGTCCTTTAACACATTTCTGTTGCTTATCAAGCCCTTCATAAATTCTGCCCCAGGTGTGGTAGTCACGTGTCCAGAGGTGGCTGTAGCCATATCCCCCGCAGGGCTCTTGTCCAGTGTAACCTGGTCATGCATCAGTCACTTGATATTGTGTAGTAT
Organism: Nanger dama; assembly: GCA_917880005.1. Taxonomy (NCBI): domain Eukaryota; kingdom Metazoa; phylum Chordata; class Mammalia; order Artiodactyla; family Bovidae; genus Nanger; species Nanger dama. The sequence continues at coordinate 7,122,963 of CAKJTW010000075.1, forward strand.
TTGTCTTTCTGTGTCTAATTTATTTCACCTAGCATAAAGTTCTCCAGGTTCATCAATATTGTTGCTAATGGCAGGATTCCCTTCCTCTTTAAGGTTGAATAACATCCCATTGCGTGTGTGTGTGTGCTCGTGTAGTATATATATGCTTTTGCCTGTGAGATATATGTTTATATATTCTTTATCCATTCATCTGTTGACAGTCATTTAGATTGTTTTTGTATCTTGGTTAGTGTGACTAACACTGTAATGAACATGGGACTCCAGTTTTCCCTTTAAGATACTGATTTCCTTTTCTTGGGGTATGAATCCCAGAAAGGACTTCTGGATCCCATGGTAGTTTTATTTTTAATTTTTTGAGAAAACTTTTTATTATTTTTTCTACTGGATTCACCAACTTACATCCTGCCAAGAGTGCCACAAGGCTCTATTTTCTCCACATCTGTCAACAATGTCGTCTTTTTGTCTTCTTGACCTTGGTGTGAGGTAATACTGTGGTTTTAATTTACAATTTCTTCGTGATTCCTGACTTTGAAACTTTTCCTATACCTGTTGACCTTTAGTAAACTTTACTTTGAGAAATGTCTATTCAGGTCCTTTGTCCTTTTTAAAATCAGGCTTTTTTTTTTTTTTTTCTGCTATAGTGTTATAAGAGCTCCTTGGGGTTTTCCTGGTGGCTCAAACGGCAAAGACTCTGCTTGCAATGCAAGAGACCTGGGTTCGATCCCTGAGTCAGGAAGATCTCCTGGAGAAGGAAATGGCAACCCACTCCACTATTCTTACCTGGAAAATCCCATGGTCAGAGGAACCTGGTTGGCTACAGTCCTTAGGTTCGCTGACACTACTGCGATTAACACACACACACACACACACACACACACACACACACACACACACACACAGTAAAACTGGAGCTGCACATTCCTGTATTTTCCCCTTCCATCTGTTAATGTGGTGTACCACATCGATTGATTAATATCAATATATGTTGCACCATCTTCACATCCCAGAGAAAATCTCACATGGCCACGGTATATGATCCTTTGAGTATGCTGCTGAATTTGGTTGGCTAGTATTTTACTGAAGATCTTTGCATCTATCTTCGTCAGGGATATGGGCCTGAAGTTTTCTTTTCTTGTGGTGTCTTTGGCTTTGGTGTCAGGGTGATACTGGCTTTGCGAAATGACTTTAAACTCTCACTGGCTTTGATCTTGATAGAGTATCCTGTTTTTCCATAATTTTTCCTAAGTCTAGAAAAAGCCATTTAACTCAAGTCACAAGAGAAATTTTCTTTATAGGTATGAATTGGTTTCCTTTTCATTTATTAATGATCTGTTTACTTCCTCATACTGCTTGTTGAAATCATGGTCCTTCTCTCAAGTTTTTGGAAAGATTATTTTATTTTATTTATTAGTGGCACCACACTGCATGTGGGATCTAGTTCCCTGACCAGAGACTGAACCTCTGCCTCTTGCACTGGAAGTGTGGAGTCTTGAAAAGTCCTCCTTCTCTCAATTTTAATTAGTCTCCTTCTCTGCTTTGAAAAGTTGTGAAATTGGGATGCTTGATACAGTGGTAGATAGTAGATGATGCCTATGAAGGAATAGTCTGTGGCGGTGACAGTGAAGTAAACTATCCTTCAATCCATTACTTTAGGCAAAGTCTCCTTTTCATTTTGGAGAATGGAAAGTAGAGTCACTTTCCAGGGGATGGGAGTGGTGTATGAGACAGTGGCTATGGGTCAGGCACTTTCTATTTGGGAAGGAGTTGGGTGTCATGTTAGATGGCAAGCTTCGCAGCGAGCAGCTGGGGCCTAGCTCTGATGATGTTACTGAGTTTGCCCACGTGATATCATTCATCCTGGAACCTTTTCCTCCCAAGTTCAAATCTCTGGTTTCCTTATTCTCTCACTCCATCCCAAGGTGTCCTCTGTAAGACATGCGGCCATCCAGATATTAGAACCTATGAAACACAAAAAGACGTAAGCTTGCCAGGTTCCTAAGGTTTTATGATTATGCCCTTTATTTAGAATTCTTGGCAAATAATTTGTCTATAGGCATAAAAAAGTGTAAGAGAATAAAAACTCACATTGATGTTAAAGTTGCTCCTCCCTAAGTCTTCTTAAAAATTTGTGATGGCTGTTATTAATGTGTAAAAAGTACAGCATTTTTAAAAAAGTACAGCATTTACTGTGTAAGATCAGTACTCAGTAGGTCACTGTAAGTTCTTTCTAGATCAGAAGCATGCTGGCTATTTACTATCTCAGACACCTCTTTGGTCTTCTTAGTGGAATGGATATACAAGAGGAGAAGATGTAATTTCCAGGTTATACGTCATGTATTCATGATTCTTTGCATATCCAGTAGCTTCTCGTTGCATTCTGAGCACTAAGGATGATGTATCTCAGGATTATTAGATGATGTCACCTTCCTTTAAGATGACTGAGTTTTAATTTACAACATCCAAGGCTTGGAAGCAACATAAATGTCCAACAACAGATAGGTGAACAGATAACAAAAAAGATGTATCTATACACAGGGCAGCACCCACCCAGACTTCTGCCACCCCTTCTCCCTAGTCCCTGTCCTCACAAAGTCCAGCTTCTTACACTTCCTGAACACCTCCATCTGCTCCTGCAAGCTGTAGAGATCAGGGCTCTGTGCTTGGAGTCTGATGTGACCCTGGGCTGCCAGCCAGGAGAACTGGGGCTCACTTCGGGTATTTCCCTTTGCTCCAGGATTACCACCCTCTGCTTCCTGTTGTCCACTGCTGGACAACATTTGGTTTATGTATCAAGAGTGGTTTAAGAGTTGGCTACGGTGGGAGGCGAGGGCTGGTTCAAGGCACTTGGTCAGGATGGGAAGCTAAGAGTCTGAACTTTGGCAGAAGTAGCAAAACTTTTAGAACAGGATTGCTCGAGTCTGAATCAATTCCATGGTGAATATGATTTTTACCCTCTTCTGTATAGCTTTACGGTCTGCCATAGAAGGGAAGCCTTTTGTAGCCTGAAGGAACTAAAAAAATTTTTTTCGGCTCTTACTTTTTGAGAAGAGAAAGCTGGGACCCCAAAGGGTAGAGATCTGTGGAGGTCAAAGGCTGGGAGAAGGGCAGAACCGGACTTCTTGGATACCTTCTTGAACCTGGCACTTCCTGTTCTTAACCTTCCAGTCTTTTGTCTTTTTGGCTCTTGTTAGTACAAAGGAATGAAAATGTAACATGATGTTGGACCCTGCTTTTCTCAGGACTCAGCGCATCCTTGCACATCTGTGAGATTTGTGGCCTGGCCTGTGAACCAGAAGAAGGGAACCAGAGAAAGGGACATTGTTGGGGGGAGGGTGGTGACAATAGAGAGGACCTTGAACATCTCAATGGGGTGTGGGGAGCAGTTAGAGACAGCGGACAAGACAGGTAGAGCTTTGCACCCAGAAGTGCTGAAAGCCTGAGATGGAACCCAGTCAAGGAAGGCTAATGGGTTTTGCAGAAAAGGTGAGGCCTGAGGTCTGAGAGCCCCTCTTACTGGGGTGCAGGGCACAGAGAGGGCAGAAGGACCCATCCTGGGCCACCTGCTTTGAGCCCTGGCTCAGTACCAACCTCTTTGAATCTCCATTTCCATTTTTAAGGTGAGGATAGCCTTAAATTACTGAATGTTCACTGATGCTGAAGCTCCAATATTTTGGCCACCTGATGCAAAGAGCCAACTCATTAGATAAGATCCTTATGCTGGGAAAGATTGAAGGCAGGAAGAGAAGGGGGCGACAAAGGATGAGACGGTTGGATGGCATCACTGACTCAGTGGATATGAATTTGAGCAAACTCTGGGAAATAATGAAGGACAGAGGAGCCTGGCATGCTGCAGTCCATGGGGTCGCAAAGAGTTGAAAAGACCTAGGAACTTTGCCTGGAGAATCCCAAGGATGGGGGAGCCTGGTGGGCTGCCGTCTATGGGGTCACACAGAGTCGGACATGACTGAAGTGACTTAGCAGCAGCAGCAACTGAATGACAGCAACAAGCCCCATCCTAGCTATTGTTGTGATGAATGCTGTCCAGGGGCCTGCTGTCCTTGTGTCCCAGTTCCTGTCTCTCCTCTCCTAGAACGAGAGACGCAGCAGGGCTCACAGAGCCTCTCTAAAACCCTGATTGAAAGCAGCCTCTATATGAAGCCTGGGAAAACTGCAAAGGAAAATTTCCACCTGTCTCTTTTCTGAGCCTTGCACTTTCTTGCTCTCAGAGACTGGTTGTCCTTCAGGTGCCCCCCTCCCTCCGCTGGTTGCCTATGGCCCTTCCTTTCCCCATTTCCAAGATGGAGCTGGGCTTCTGTTTCAGTTTTGCAAACACCATTCTCACATAAGTGCCAAGATAAACTGGCTGGAGGGTGAATGTGTTAATGGTGCTGGCGGGTATTTGGTTAACCTTCCCAATCCTGCTGTAGATCTGTGGGTGGCAGGACTGCCTCCCTCCCCCAAGGCAGTCTTGGCCTAAAAGCCTGCTGTTTTCCATCTTTTCTGTTGGGGGTGGGGGCAGGTGAGAAGCCAGGAAGCCTAGAATTCTGAGAGGATCTAGAAAAAGTGCAAAGATCATCTATGCGCTGTGAAGTGGTATCCATACACAACTGATAAAATCATGCTGCTTTTGAAATTAAGATGTTGGCTTTTGTCAATGCACAAACATAGACTAAACATACGATTGCTCATCCTGATTCCCAACGGAATGACCCAGGATCAGTCTCACACGGTTCAGAGGCCTGTGTTCATTCCGCCTGCCCATACTATGAGACTAGTCAGTGCAAGAAAAATAACCTGGAGGTGAAGTGCCCTCTGATAGGATTTAAAACTTTCTTCCAAAATACACAGATTTAATGAAAAGAGGAAAAATTTAGTGACGATAACGCCATCATTGGAAAACAAAGCCTGTTTCTAGGGAAGCATCAATATTTTCCTTCTTAATAGAAGCAGAATGTAACTGTGAACCTAGAATTCCAAGCCTTGAACTCAGGAGTCAGGAGTCGAGTAAATTCCATTATTGCTGTAGCTTTAACATGTCAACTCAGATGTCTGTTCTTGGTGAAGATTAGGCATTTTGAAATAATAGATTTTTGCAGTTCATAGCTTTGAATTTCCCAAATTCTATAAAAGTCATCTTTTTGTTGTTGTTGTTGTTAAACTTTGTCTTGGGGTATATCCCACTGACAGTGCTGTGATAATTTCAGGTGCGCAGCAAAGGGACTCAGCCACACATGTACCTGTATCCATTCTCCCCCAAACTCCCTCCCATCCAGGCTGCCACATAACACTGAGCAGAGTTCCCTGTGCTACACAGAATGTCCTTGTTGGTTTTACACTTTAAATATACCAGTGTGTACATGTCCATCCCAAACTCCCTAACTATCCCTTCCCCCTGGCAACCATAAGTTCATTTTCTAAGTCTATAATAATAAAGCTATCTTTGTTCTTCTGTATGACTATTAAAGAAAGCAATGCTCTGCCTCTCAAATTTTAGAAAACACAGAAAAACAACTAAAAGGAAAAAAAAACAGACAGAGACAGATGACCCGACACTTTCAGTAAGTGGGTTGACTGTGACTCTGTGTCAATTTCAGCTATCATGTTGGTGTTTGTCCTTGGAGGACTTTTCTCTGGGCAGAAACTAAGAAGGGGAAGAACAGTCTTTTCCTGGCATCTCTGTGTTCACGCTATTTTGAAATATTTCCTCGAATTTGCTCTGCTTTCTTTAACCTCTGGTCCTTATACATGCTATTATCTCTGTCTGCCTGGAAGGTCCTTCCTTCCCCATCACAGTCTTCCGCTGCTTAGTTCCTGCTCATTCTCATGATGACAGGACTTCTTCTAAGAGGTCTTCCCAGATGTACCCAGATCTGGTTTAAGGGCTTGACTGTCATATTTTGACTCAGACCATCCAAATGTCCTAGCGCTCATCATGTGATGTTATAATTGCTGATTTTCTTTTTCGTATTCTCCTCAATGTTTATAAGCTTCATGAGAAAAGGGACTTTGTCCAGCCTGTTGAAAGCTTTATCCCTAGCACCTCCTGTGGTCCTAACACAGGAAGTGTCAATAAGTAAATGTTGAGTGAACCAATGATAATTGAAGGAAAGCCTTAGAGAAAAGAGGAGGAATGTCCGGAATTCATGCTAAGTCAGAGTCAAAAGAGTACACAAAGATACCAGGGAGATGTAGACACAAGGTTAAGGTCATCTATTTACTAAATTAACCAGAATTTATTAAACTAGTATTGTTGGACATTTAGATTCCTGCAACATTTTCTTAAGATTGCTACTACAGATGATACTATTATAAATGCCCTTCTCAATACAGACTTTGTATACATGTTAAGCTATATCCTTAGGATAACTTGATAAAAGTGGAATTTCTGTGTCAAAAATTTCATGTTATTAAACTTTTATATCTATTAGCGACAATTTACCCACCAGAAGCATGATTTTATTTTTATGCATCTTCCCAGGCTTATTCTTTATTTAAAGTATTTAAAATAAGTATTTAAATTTATTTATTTTAAATAAATGTAAAATTATTTAAAATTTTAATATGAAGCACTCATTTATTTACTACATTTCAAAAATTGTGGTAAAACACACACATAACATAAAACTGACCCTTTAAACCACTTTAAGTGTGCAAGTCAGAGGCATTAGGTATATTCCTAATGTGAGACAACCATTCAGTTCAGTTCAGTCGCTCAGTTGTGTCCGACTCTTTGCAGCCCCATGAATTGCACCACGCCAGGCCTCCTTGTCCATCACCATCTCTTGGAGTTCACTCAGACTCACGTCCATCGAGTCAGTGATGCCATCCAGCCATCTCATCCTCTGTCGTCCCCTTCTCCTGCCCCCCAATCCCTCCCAGCATCAGAGTCTTTTCCAATGAGTCAACTTTTCTCATGAGATGGCCAAAGTACTGGAGATTCAGCTTTAGCATCATTCCTTCCAAAGAAATCCCAGGGCTGATCTCCTTCAGAATGAACTGGTTGGATCTCCTTGCAGTCCAAGGGACTCTCAGGAGTCTTCTCCCACACCACAGTTCAAAAGCATCAATTCTTTGGCGATCAGCCTTCTTCACAGTCCAACTCTCACATCCATACATGACTACTGGAAAAACCATAGCCTTGACTAGACGGACCTTAGTTGGCAAAGTAATGTCTCTGCTTTTGAATAAACTATCTAGGTTGGTCATAACTTTTCTTCCAAGGAGTAAGTGTCTTTTCATTTCATGGCTGCAGTCACCATCTGCAGTGATTTTGGAGCCCCCAAAAATAAAGTCTGACACTGTTTCCACTGTTTTTCCATCTATTTCTCATGGAGTAATGAGACAACCTTTACCACTGTCCATTTCCAGAGCTTTTCTTTATCATCCAAACCAAAGCCTGAATACTAAGCAATAACTCCCGTTTCTCTCTTCTCATTTTCTAAGAATTTGTTGCATGTTTAATATGCCAACAAACCCAGACAGTGTTAATAAAAAGCAGAGACATCGCTTTATCAGCAAAGGTCTATATAGTAAAAACCTATGGTTTTTCCAGTAATCATGTTGGATGTGAGAGTTGGACCATAAAGAAGGCTGAGTGCTGAAGAATTGATGCTTTTGAATTATAGTGCTGGCGAAGACTCTTGAGATTCCAATGGATAGCAAGGAGATCTAACCCGTCAATCCTAAAGGAAATCAACCCTGAATATTCATTGGAAGGACCGTTGCTGAAGCTGAAACTCCAGTACTTTGGCCACTTGATGTGAAGAGCCGACTCATTGGAAAAGACCCTGATGCTGGGAAAGATTGAGGGCAAGAGGAAAAGAGGGTGACAGAGAATGAGATGGTTAGATGGTATCGCTGACTCGATGGACATGAGTTTAAGCAAACTCTGGGAGATAGTGAAGGACAAGGAAGCCTGGCATGCTGCAGTTCACTGGGATCTCAAAGAGTCAGACATGACAGAAGCAACTAAACAGCAACAAGGGAGAATTTGTTGCATGTTTAGAAAGAAATTTTGGGTTTTACTGCATTTTCATCCAGCAACAGAAATATTAATTAACTCCTAGAAATTTATGATTCTGCTTAGATCAACCACTGAGAACATGGTTGAACAGAGCTTTGAGAAAATCATATTCAGGCCCACATGCCTTGAATAAACAGCCTATAGGGTTCTTCAGCGGAGAAGGCAATGGCACCCCACTCCAGTACTCTTGCCTGGAAAATCCCATGGATGGAGGAGCCTGGTAGGCTACAGTCTGTGGGGTCACCAAGAGTTGGACACGACTGGGCAACTTCACTTTCACTTTTTACTTTCACGCATTGGAGAAAGAAATGGCAACCCACTCCAGTGTTCTTGCCTGGAGAGTCCCAGGGACAGGGGGAGCCTGGTGGGCTGCTGCCTATGGGGTCGCACAGAGTTGGACATGACAAGCGACTTAGCAGCAGCAGCAGCAGCAGCAGCAGTGTTCTTTAGACCCAGAGGGACATCCTTTTGCTCAAGAGTTCTCAAGCTGAGAGATTTTTCATCTAATTTGAAATAACCAAAGATAGACTGTTTAGGATTTGAGACACTGGTCATAAACTAGAAATAAGACACTGGAGAGTCATCTTTGTTTCTGCAGGTAAAATTCTTCACCCTAAGTATTGATGAAGTGGAACTTACCTAAGTAGTAGCAATTTTCATAAAGCAAAGTTTAGTTTCTGCTTTGAAAAATGATTTCCCAGAAAGAGAGCTTTGTGTGGCTGTTTACAGCTCCACAGCACCTTCTGGGATGCTTTCATGAAAAGTCGGAATAACGGAAGGATGAGACGCTCTGAAGGGAGGAGCCTCTGTGGGAAACCTGATGGGGATTCTGAGGAGAAGGTGGGTCCAGAGGCCACTTGGAACAATGGCAAATTTGCAGCTTTGCCAGCTGCTGGCTGTTACCTATCTTGTACTGTGAGAATTACTAAGTGAAAAGGAATTGTATTGAAACTCTGGGCAAAACAGGAGGAGAATTTATGGAAGATTAACTTTCTTTCATCTTCTTACCTTTCAAATTGGGAAACAAGCCCAAGAAACTGAATTAAGGGGAGGAGTCTTTGTAAAGCCTTTGAAGTTTTCCCTTTGCAAACAGAGCTGAATTTATCTGAACCCTTTCCCTTCAAAGTAAAAACCTTATAAGCAACCAATTTTCTCTGTGCATTCCTCACTCCTCATGAATTAGCAGAGGTTATATAGTAAAAAATGTTATCTGATAGGGGATGGGGGCAAGCCGACCCTTTAGAACAGTAATACATGCTGATGAGCTCATGGTAATGACAGAACAATCTTTTAAAAGTTTTCCTTCTACACTCTGGAAGCACCCTAGAATGGTGATAAGGTTAACAGGGGAAAAATACAAATAATAATGTGACCTTAAGATGTCTGCACTATTCTATTTAAATTCAGCCAAAGCTGAATGGTGGAGCTTTCTGTGTTAATGTCCCTGAAAAATAAAACATCAAAGTCAGGTATAGAATATTTCAAAAGAGCCAAATTGATGTCTTTCACAGGTTACTAACTTTTTAAAAAATATTTGAATGAAAGAGTCTTTCAATTCTATGGTACTCTACAATTTTTAGAAATTTCAAACACTTGATCTGATATAATCCCATAATAATCCTCTTTTTCCCTCTACCCCTCTAGTATCTTACTGCCCCTCCTCCTCCTCCCCTCTCCCCACTGGTAACGACTGCTTTGTTTTTTGTATCTGTGTCTATTTCTCCTTTGTTTTATCCACTAGTTTGTCGTATTCTTTAGATTCCACGTATAAGGGAGATCATACAGTATTTGTCTTTCTCTATCTGACTTATTTCACTTAATGCCCTCCAAGTCCATCTCTGTCATTGCAAATGGCAAAACTCCTTTCTTTTTCAAGGCTGCATAATATTCCATTATATACATTCACATCTTCTTTATCCATTCATCTGCTGGTAGACACTTAGTTGTTTCTATGTCTTGGAAATTGTAAATAGTGCTGCTTTAAACGTTGGAGTGTGTGTATTTTTTTTGCATTAGTGTTTCTATTTTTTAGATATATACCCAGGAGTGGAATTGCTGGGTCATATGGTAGTTCTATTTTTAGCTTTTTCAAGAAACCTCCATATTGTTTTCCACAATGGCTGCACCAATTTATGTTCCCACCAACAGTGTAGGAGGGTTCCCTTTTCTCCACATCCTGTCTGCATATATTGTTTGTAGATTTTTGGTGATGGCCATTCTGATGTAATACCTCTTTGTGGTTTTGATTTCCACGTCATAGGTCAGCAGTGTCAATGGTCACCCTACCTCCAAAGTACTTTCTCCATCAAGAATGTGCCTGGGTTCCACTCTGACCCTTTGGCTGATCAGCTGGCCCCTTCACAGCCTCTCTGGGACTCGCTTCCTCCTTAGTGCAGTGGGGGTAGGAATTTGGGGAGACTCATGAAGCTGCTGCTGCTAGGGATGGGGTGGGGTGGGATGGGTGGCATGGTATTATCAGAGATGTTTGCTTTATGCTTTTGAAGTGCTTTGCATCAATTTTCTTTTCTAAGATTGGTAGGAGAAATATCAATGACCTCAGATATGCAGAAGACACCACATTTATGGCAGAAAGTGAAGAAGAATTAAAGAGCTTCTCAATGAAAGTAAAAGAGGACAGTGAAAAGTTGGCTTAAAACTCAACATTCAGAAAACTAAGATCATGGCATCTGATCCCAGCTCTTCATGGCAAATAGATAGGGAAACAGTGGAAAGAGTGACAGACTTTATTTTTCTAGGCTCCAAAATCACTGCAGACAGTGACTGCAGCCATGAAATTAAAAGATACTTGCTCCTTGGAAGAAATGTTATGACCAATCTAGACAGAATGTTAAAAAGCAGAGACATTCCTTTGCCAACAAATATCCATCTAGTCAAAGCTATGGTTTTTCCAGTAGTCATGTATGGATGTGAGAGTTGGCCTATAAAGACAGCTGAGCGCCGAAGAACTGATGCTTTTGAACTGTGGTATTGGAAAAGACTCTTGAGAGTCCCTTGGACTGCAAGAAGATCCAACCAATCAATCTTAAAGGAAATCAATCCTGAATATTCATTGGAAAGACTGATGCTGAAGCTGAAACTCCAATACTTTGGCCACCTGATGTGAAGAATGGACTCATTTGAAAAGACCCTGATGCTGAGAAAGATTGAAGGCAGGAGGAGAAGGGGACGACAGAGAATGAGATGATTGGATGGCATCACTGACTCAATGGGCATGAGTTTGAGTAAACTCCGAGAGTTGCTGATGGTCGCGGAGGCCTGGCGTGCTGCAGTCCATGGGGTTGCAAAGAGTCAGACACGACTGAGAGATTGAACTGAACCCAGCTGAACTGAAGAAGAAAGAGAACCTGTGGATTAAACGAAGCCGTGTGTGTTGGCGGTCATGGATGGCAGGATACTGGGTGCACTGGATTGGCACCTCTCTGGGAGGCTGCTGGCAGGTCTGCTGTCAGCGGGACCCTGGGCGAGTGGCAAGACCTGCCTGGGCTCCCCCTCCCTCGGGGTAAAGTGAGGGGTGTCAGCCCTGTCTGCAGACCCTGATGTTCTGGTCTCTGTTGGGAGCTTGCAGTGAAGAAATGCACATGGGTGGTCTACTCTCGCTGTCACAGATTCTGTGCTTGGGAATGCACACAGGTGAGGATGTTTGTTCGTAATCTCGAGATGAAGACTTGCTGCACCTTCCCATGCTTTTGCAGACATGCTCAGAGCAAGCAAAATCCGCATTTCCCATTGACCTATTCCAGCCAAGGTGGACCCAGCGATGCTCTGTCTTCTCCCTCCAGCTCACACTATCGACAGGGGTCCTTCTCCGGGTCTATTTAGTGGCACATCTTTATTGGTGATTCCACTGCTTAAAATGTCCTGCAAGGGTCAATCTGCAGTGCTGTCTTGTGTTGTAAGTGTGTGAAGGCTGTGCTGAGCCTTCAGAAGGAGCTGCATGCAGACACAAGTCACATGGCTGTGGTCCACAAGTTCAAGTTACTTTCAGCAATAAACAACCACATGGGGGCTTCAAACAAATGTTTGTAAAACAAGGTCATGTATTGATCTGATGAAGATGTTGTGACCAGAGACAGGGGAGACACCTGAACTTCCCCAAGGAGGAATTACTCTTGGCTGAGTCAGTGTTCACCACGACTTCAGAGTTCACAGCTATGTGAACAATGAGAAATGACATGAATGTACATATCTGCACATCCATATATACAAAATACACATCATAAATACATCCACACACATAAAGCTCTCTTCATGGAACATCTCATTGAGAAGATAAAATATAAAAATAAAAGTCGCAATGCAAAAGGACGTTTCCTCTGTGCCCCTAACTTCACTCCTCAGATGCCTCATCTCCCTCCAATCAACTCCCAAAGTGATGTTTCTCAGTGAGAATTTGTCTCTCCTCCAGGGTGACGTGGTCTTAGCTTTACTGGGGCCTCTGTCCTGCCAGACCCACAGGTAGTCCACAGAGAACCCAGAGCAGCTTATCTCAGCGTGGTCATTGTTAAATGCCCTTGGCCTCAGTGGGCATGACTGGCAAGAGGAAGTTGCCTGGCCACAGAACAATGAGCAGGTGGCCTTGGCAAGAGCAGCCTCCATGACTGTATTTCTTGGTGGTCGGCTGCCATTATGTGAATTCAGTGTTACAAAAACAGACTGATTACGTTACTCCAAAAAGCACCAAAATCTATAAAAATAGTCTATAGGAGAAAAATGAGGGCTTCTTAAAGGTATAAAGATTGTTATTCAGTCACTAAGGTGTGTCCGACTCTTTGTGACCCCATGGACTGCAGCATGCCAGGCTTCCCTGTCCTTCACTGTCTCCTGGAGTTTGCTCAAACTCATGTCCATTGAGTCGATGATGCTATCCAACCATCTCATCCTCTGTCGCCCCCTTCTCCTCCTAGATGGAAAGCACTAAATCTGGCTCTCACATTTTAGAAATAAGTCACTTAACAATGATTAAACTAGAACTAGGACCATAATTCAGATCCACAGACTTCTAGTTCCCAACAAATTAATCGATGATTGGCAGATGTATATTTGGGTTTCATTAGTAAATTTCTTTTTTTTTGGCCATGCTTCGACGAGCCCCGTGGGATCTCAGTTCCTAAACCAGGGATTGAGCCCAGGCCATGGCTGCAAAAACACCAAATCCTAGCCACTAGTCGCCTGGGAACTCCCTCATTATTAAATGTAATCTCCTTCAGTCATTAGTCAGTATGGTGAATTAGTGTAGTTACTTTTTAGTAATTAGTTTCAGTTTTCTTGCAAATAGATGTCTTTAACAGCTTTATCAAGGTGTGTGTTTAACTTCTAAAAAAACCTTCCAAATGGTTTTCAAAAGTGGTTGGAAGTTCCCGCCAGCTGTATATGAGAGTTCACGTTCCTCAGCCAACACTTGATGTGGTTCATCTTTAAATTTCGGACATTCTCATAGGTATGAAGTGGTATCTCACTGTGGTTTAATTAGCATTTCCCTGATGACTAACACACTTGAACATCTTCATATACTTTTCTTCTTTGGTTGAGTGTCTCAGCGGTCATTGTCTTTCATTGCCTGATGGCCAATGGCTTAAAAGCCATTGTTTCATATATTTTTGTCCAGTTCTTCAATTGTTTCTGCTTGAGGGTGCATCTGGTCTCTGTTACTCCATCTTGGCTGGAAGCAGGATTCTGAAAAACTACCCACATATATTTTTCTAACAGTTACTCACAGTCACCCCTGCTGTCATCAGTTCTCTCTTTTCTTCAACTTCAAATCCTTATTCCTAAAATTCTCTTGTGATTTTCTTGGCTTTTATTTTTATACTTTGTTTATTTATTTATTTGGGTGCACTGGGTCTTAGGTGCAGCATGTGGGATCTAGTTTCCTGACCAGGGACTGAACCTAGGCCCCCTGCGTTGGGAGTGCAGAGCCTTAGCCACTGGGCCACCGGGGAAGTCCCTCTTGCTTTCGGCTTTGAAAGTTAGTTTGCCTCATGAAGAGTTTATATCTTGTGTTTTCTTTTCTCCTCCTTCCAATAGCCATTGCTACTGCATCCTTAAGAAGTTACAAGAGTACCTGAATGACACCCACAGATTTTCATTTAGTGATCAGGATACGTAAAAGGATTAAAGAGGACAAATGGGAAGGGTGGAGAGAGACTGAGAATATCATTTCATTCCAGGCAGCTTTACTTCAGGGGTCTTTAAAAGTTAACTGGCATAAAAGAAAACAATTGCGAAAATGGATTTTATTGAAATTAAAGACTTTTATTCTTCTAAAGGATAAAAGTTAAGAAAACAAGATGGAAAGCCATGGATTTGGAAAGAAAGTCAACCCATATGACTATACAAGTTAAGTTTATGAAACAATAATCATAATGGTCAAAGATCTGAGAAACAGTTCACAAAGAAGATATATGAATGGCACATGCAGCGCATAAAAGGATGCTGTCACCACTAGTCACCACGGAAGTGAAAATTAAAATCACAAGAGATGCATGATACACACGTCCTCTAGAAGGGATTATCAGAAGGGCTGACAGTGTCACATGTCGAGTACCGTGTGGAGGAACCGGAAGTCCTGTCTGCTGCTTGTGCTGGTGGGGATGCAAAATCACATAGCTACTTAAGAAACATGATGTATGACTTAACTGAGCTTTACTTTCTTATTTATGACTGCACTGGCTCTTCCTTGCTGTGCGTGGCCCTTCTCTAGTCGTGGTGAACAGCCTTCAGAGTACTGGCTCAGCTTAGTTGCTCCCTGACATAGGATTTTCCCAAACCAGGGACTGAACCCGTATCTCCTGCATTGGCAGGCAGATTCTTAACCACTGGACCACCATGGAAGTCCTGTAAGACTTAATTTATATGTTATGTGTGTCTGTTAATGGCTCAGTCCTGTCTAACTCTTTGCAACCCCATGGACTGTAGCTCACCAGACTTCTTTGTCCATGGAATTCACCAGGCAAGAATACTGGAGTGGATTGCCGTTCCCTTCCCTAGAGGAACTTCCCAACCCAGGGATCGAACCCTGGTCTCCTGTATTGCAGGCAGATTCATAATTTATATGAAGTTCCCCCCAAATGCAAAAAGCTATAGGGGCTGAAGGCAAGACAAGCTGTGTTAGCAGTAAACAAATGCCAAAATTCGTTAAACTTTACACCTTAAAAGAGGAATTTTATTGTATGTAAATTGTATCTCAATAAGGCCTTGAGGAAAAGTAAACTTAGCTTGAAAAGTAATATTTACATTGGAAAGACAGATGTGGAATAGCAGTTTTCTAGTAACTAGTATAAGCTGTGCCGCTCTAACCTGCTGTCTAATCCAATTTTTAGGCTGTGCTCCCTGTTGTTAGGCTTTTCTCAGGAATGTTTTGAAGAAAATGCTATAAAATCTTTGAACTACATTCAATTTTTAAAAGAAAACTTCAATATAATCACTACATAAATCACTGTGAACATGCGATCCATCAACACCAAAGGTGCAAATACATGATTAGCATTCGAGGCTGAGAACTGAAGACAGACCACTGCTGCTGCTTTACAGACCTGTGCTGTTGGCCTGTGGCTTAGCTGCTCGGGTGAAGCACTGCAAACATGCTGGAAGAAAGAGCACTACTAAAAACATGTTCTTTCCACACTGAGGAATATTAAAATCAAAGCCTGATTTGACAGCTTAATGTTATCAGTCCAGCAATAAAGAGTGATGTGTTCTTTTCCCCTGGAAACCTGAGATCTGCTTTGCTTTTTGAGCCAAAACGTCTACAAATGGAAATATTGCTAGAGCTACACTTAAAAACATAAGCAGTCAGACCATGGAAACAGAAAGAAGGACTCTGATTTATAAATTGCAAAAATCATAACCTGTACATAGCAGATTGCTTTTTAAAACACAATTTCTGGAAACTCCCTTGCCTTTCTTTTTTTTTTTTTTTTTGGTGGGGGGGTGGAGGGTGCAATTTTCCTTTTAGTTCAAACAACAATGACAGTAAAAAAAAAAAAAAGACAAAACAAACACAATGATGCTAAGCCATGTGGAGACCTGGTCTTCTCACATTCTTCTCTACTCTCCCACCACCCCTAATAAATCTTGAGAATTTGCCTAGAAATGATTTTTTTTAGGAGATTTTCAACAATATTTAATACAATGGAATCCTTGCACAATGAAACAATTTCGATTCCCTTCCACCCACTTTGCAGGGCATTGTAGTAGGATTTCACATAGGCTGGGTATGAATCTGACTAATATTTTATCCATAGTAAGCCAATGCAAGGGGCAAAGAAGGGACATGTTTGGCACAATATTTTGTCAAACAATGGTGTCAGCGTTGCAAACAGTAGTTACAGTTCTGGTTCTAGACATGCACTATATATTAATATTTTTTTAATTTTTTAGTTGGAGGATAATTGCTTTACAATGTTATGTTGGTTTCTACTGTACAACAATGGGAATCAGCTCTAAGTATACATATGTCCCCTCCCTCTTGAGCCTCTCTCCCAGGCCGCACCCCCATCCCACCCCTCTAGGTCATCACAGAGTTTCAAGCTGAGCTCCCTGTTGTTATAGAGCAGCTTTCCTGTGTTACACACTAGCTGTCTATTTTACACACGGTCGTGTGTATATCAATGATACTCTCTCAATTCGTCCCACCTTCTCCTTCTCCCACTGCGTCCACAAGCCTGTTCTCTGCCTTTGTGCTTCTATTCCTGCCCTGCAAATAGGTTCATCACTACCATTTTCTAGATCCCATATATATGTGTGATTTTTTTTTTCTTTTTCTGACTGACTTCGCTTTATAACAGGCTCTAGGTTCATCCACCTGACTACAATGGACTCAGATTCATGCCTTTTTATGGTTGAGTAATATTCTATTGTCTGTATGTACCACAACTTCTTTATCCATTCATTTGTCAATGGACATCTAGATTGCTTCCAAGTTCTGGCTATTGTAAACAGTGCTACTAAGAATACTGGGGTACATATGTTTTTTGAAATACAGTTTTCTCAGGGTATTTGCCCAGAGGTGGAATTGCTGGGTCATACAATAGTTTTATTCCCGGTTTTTAAAGAAATCTCCACACTCTTCTCCATAGTGACTCTATCGACATTCCCACCAGCAGTGCAGGGAGGTTCCCTTTTTCTCTCGTATCCTCTCCAGCATTTACTGTTTGTAGATTTTTGCTGATGGCCATTCTGACTGGTGTGAGGTGATACCTCATTGTAGTTTTGATTAGCATTTCTCCAATAATGAGCCACGTTGAGCATCTTTCATGTATCTGTTGGCGATTTCTATGTTTTCTTTGGAGAAATGTCTCTTGAGGGAAACTCCTTGACTTTCTCATCTGCAGTGTGGGCCATGAAGCAGGGCGTAGAGATCTGATGTCTACTGACGGTACCCAGGGGCTGCCCAGGAGGTGCTAATGGTAAAGAACCTGCCTGCCAACGAGATGCGGGTTCGATCCCTGGGTCGGGAAGATCCCTTGGAGGAGGACATGGCCACCCGCTCAGTATTATTGCCTGGATAATTCCATTGTCAGAGGAGCCTGAAGGCCCACAGTCCATGGGATTGCAAAGAGCAGGACACAACTGAGTGACTAGCACACACAGTCTGAGAAAGGCTGAGAGTGAACTTGTGCGCGTTGGATGAGTGTAAAGCAGCTGCCATGTGGCTTGTGTGCTATTCCTGCTGTTTATCTTTTAAAAATAGGGCAGTGGTCACACAGCTGAAGCCCTGAGCCTGCCCAGCTCCTCGCTGCCCGCTCCCAGGCTGACAGCACTTCCTTCCTGGCCCGAGGGCCTTCCTGCCCGGCCTTATCACACACAAAACTTGACACAGCGCTGGAATGCACTTAAGGGCCATACAGGGAAACCGCCTGCTTTCTGCATCTACAAACAACTGTCATTGGCAGAATGCTGTCTTTACTTCCAGACACACACTTTTCCTTTCTTGGTGGGATTAACATGACCCAGAAGGAGCAAGGAAAAAAAGCCCTCTTTCCATCTCCAGCTCTTTTTCCCTGAAATTTTAACCTTTTGTTGTTGAGCCAAAGACAAAAATAATAAGTATGGCATAGATATGCATACAAGCAAGAGAGGCTTCAGGAAAAGGCGTCCAATACAGATTGACTGTATTTTATTCTATGTACTTCTTTATTATGCATGTATGCGTGCTCAGTTGCGTCTGACTCTTTGCAACCCCATGGACTGTAGCCCAACAGATTCCTCTGTTCATGGAATTTTCTAGGCAAGAATAATGGAGTGGATTGCCATTTCCTACTCTAGGGGATTTTCCCAATCCAGGGATCAAACCCACTTCTCTTTTTCTCCTGCATTGGTGGGCAGTTTCTTTGCCTACTGTGCCACCTGGGAAGCCTCACTTTATTGGGTCTCCACCTTAAAGAAGAGGGGGTGTTTTCCTTGTGAATGCTGCCTGGAGAATCCCAGGGATGGGGGAGCCTGGTGGGCTGCCGTCTATGGGGTTGCACAGAGTCAGACACGACTGAAGTGACTTAGCAGCAGCTGTTATATCAATAAGTAAACTTTTATCCTCTCATCTCTGGCTTCTCTTGCAACTATTAAGTGTTTTAGCAATTCAAAGGCTTTGCAAAAATCTTATTTTTGGCCACACCTGTGAGGCACATAAAATCTTAGTTCCTCTACCAGGGATCAAACCCATGTGCCCTGCATTGGGAGCATGGAGTCTTAACCACTGGGCCACCAGGGAGTTCCTTAAAAGGTTTTTTTTTTTGTTTGTTTGTTATTATCTGAGACCTCCTGCTGTACATTCTTTTCTCCTATAAAATGTTTAAGGTAGATAGGAGATCATCCTCACATTGAATATTAAGATTGGGGATGCTAAAACATCAAAGGAAAATGAGGCTTGCAAAATTTTTAAAGCTTCACTTTCTGAGCTCTTTAATTTTGACAAAGGTAGTGCAACAGAAAGTGTTTCAGGGAAACAGAGCATGAACAGCTCTCCACTTTACAAGACAGCAAATAAAAACTATTTTGAAAATCATGTAAATTTTGGTGTGGACAATTCAAGGGGCTCACAGAGGAGAAAAGCATCGTAAGAGAGGTTTCTGGGAGTGTCTTGACTTTCTAAATTCAGTGACTTTTCGTGAGCTCATCAGCCTTCCTAAGATGTTATGATCTTTTGCCCAGACCAGGGGAATTTCCTCCGATGTGAGCACAGAGTGGGCTGGGCTGTGTCCTGTGAGGACTTAATATTGGAAACATGAACTCTGCTGGAAGCGTTCCCGATTTTATTTCAGAGGAATTCCCCCTTGAAGAGCAGCTCCCATGATGGAAGTCCGAGGACAGAGGAAACCTTTTGAAATCTATTTATTTTTTAATTTGAAAGTGGAAGAGTTCCCCCTATACCCCACCCTCCTCCTTTGGAAACTACTTCAGTAAGCGTCAGAGAAAATGGTTTGAAGTCTCTCTTTTCAGGATGAGTAAGTTAAACAAGTGGAGGATACTCAAAAATATCATTTGCATTACTCAGATGCACACAGACCTACTCGTGAAAGTGCACAAGCTTCTGAGTCATTATTTCCAAGTGGACCTGATTCTGTCAGGCACAGAGGCCTCGTGGGCCCCATGGATGACCACAGCCCAGGGCTTTATGGATTCCTAAATTCTGAACCAGCTTTTATTTTTGTATAATTTTACTCTTTATTCATTTTTGGCTGTGCTGGACCTTTGTTCCGTGGGGATTTTCTCAAGTTGGGGTGCGCATGCAGTGGCTTCTCTGGTGGCGGGACATTGGCTCTAGGGCAAGCGGGCTTCAGTAGTTTCAGCTCCCAGGCTCCAGAGCACAGGCGCAGGAGCTGTGGCACACTGGCTTAGCTGCTCTGTGCCACGTGGGATCTTCCTGGACCAGGGATCGAACCCGCATCTCCTGGATTGGCAGGCTGATTCTTTACCACTGAGCCACCAGGGAAGCCCTGAGGCAGCTTTAATTAACTACTATGTGAACATAAAACTCCCCTGTGACATGTCATGAAGGACGAGGCTCTGACAGAGAAGAATAGGGACAACTCAGGGCTGGAGGATGAAAAGTCTTCTCTGAGGAGGTGGGGGCGGCGAGTGACAGACGTGCAAGTACCCAGGGCAGGAATTTGGGGGTGGAGGAGAAGGTTATGTGGGAACACCACCTACATTGTGCAAAGCATCCTAGAACATGGTACAAGTTTTGTTTTTTCTTAAATTGTGGTAAATATATATCACGCAAAATCATTTAATCATTTGTAAGTGTGCTATTCAGGGCATGAAACTGAAACTGTAAACATTAAACACTCATGACCCAGCCCCAGCCCCCAGGCCTGGGCAGCCTGCACCTTCTGTTCTGTCTCCATGGATCTGAGACTCCAGGTCCAAGTCCTATAGGTAGAATTGTACAGCATCTGTTCGTTCCTTTGTGACTGGCTGATTTCTCTAGGGTGAAGGACATAGCAACCCACTCCAGTATTCTTGCCTGGAGAATCCCATGGACAGAGCAGCCTGGCGGGCTACAGTCCATGGGGCTGCAAGGGCTGTGACCTAGTGACTAAACCACCACCATTAATGTCCTCAAGGTTCATCTGTGTTGGTGTATGTGCTAGAATTTCCTTCTTCTTCTTCTTTTTCTTTTTGTTTATTTCTTTTTAATTCTTTTGTAGAATTTCCTCTCTTTTCAGTGTTGAATAATATTCCATTTTGGTGTATACACCACATTTCGTTCATTCACTCATCTGTCCACGAGCCTTTGGCTATTGTGAATAATGCTGCCATGGACTTCATTTCAGTCAAATAGGGAACAGTAGTATACAGAGACTTAACTTGAGACCCTGCTTTCAGTTCTTTGGTACATCCGTGGAACTGGAATTTCTGGACCCTTGGGTCATTCTGTGTTCAATTGTTTGATAAACTGCAGTTCTGTTTTCCACAAGAGCTGCACCATTCCATGTTCCTGCCTGCAATGCTCCTCTTCCTTGCTAACACTTGTTATTTTCCATTTTAGTTATTTATAATAGTTATCTTAATAAGTGAGAAGAAGAGCTTGGATTCTTAAGTTAGAACCCAATGAGTGATTTTAACAACAAAGTAGCAGACTTGTCTTTCTTTTAAAAATGCTCTCTCAGGCTGCTGGTGGGGATGGGCTGCAGGAGGAGGAGAGGCCAAAGGAGCCATCTAATCATGAGAGTAAATTTTGGTGTCTGGGAGAGGGAGGCTGGTGGCATGGACCTAGGTAGTGGTTTTGAAGAAGAAAGGTATGCAAATTCAAGATACACTCTAGAAACAAAATTGATTGGTCTTGAAGGTGGATTACATGTGGGGGTGGCTGAAGAGGGAGAGAAAAAAAACAATCATGGCTTGAGGTTTCTGGAATGAAAAACTGGAGTGAGTACTGGTGCTATTTTTAAGAGATGAAGACTGGGAGGGGGCAGGTTCCAGGACTGGAAATCAAATGCCCATAAAATATGCAGGGTAAGCATCAAGGGACAGAAAACTGGACTGGTAATGTCGAGACTGGGGAAACCCGCTCAGAGAGGCCAAGTAAGTAACTTAAGGTCACACAGCACAGAATCCAAGTGACAGCGTCAAGATGCGACCCAAAGACTGTCTGACTCCAAGCCTAGTTCTGTGTCTCCACCTTCCAGGCAGAACAGATTGGTCTTCAGGAATTTGGACCAATGACTACATTTAACCACTTCAGGAAACCTCTAGTAATAAGAGGAGACACCACATCCAATAATAAGTGTGGGGTTTAGAATGGAAGACTTGAAGAGCTTTGAGGATCAATAAAAGAGCATATTTGAAATGTGATCAGAGTCAGACACGACTGAAACGACTTAGCAGCAGCAGACAATAATGGAAGAGAGAATCTCTCTTAATGTTAGTGTTGTTCTTGTTGTTCCTGTCGTTTTCAACTCTTTGCAGCCCCATGGACTGCAGCACGCCAGGCTCTTCTGTCCTTCACTGTCTCCTGGGGTTTGCTGAAACTCATGTTTATTGAATTGGTGATGCCACCCAAGCATTCATCCTCTGCCACTCCCTTCTTCTGTCTTCAGTCTTTCCCAGCATCAGGGTCTTTTCCAGTGAGTTAGCTTTTCACATCAAGTAGCCAAAGGACTGGAGCTTCAGCTTCAGCATCAGTTCTCCCAAAGGATATTCAGGTCTGATTTCCTTAGGATTGACTGGTTTGATTTCCTTGCAGTCCAAGGGACTCTCAAGAGTCTTCTCCAGCACCACAACAGCATATGACTCTTTAATAATTATATGTATTGCCTACATTAAAAAATAAAATTAATATAATGGTCTCAAAGTTATTTTATTATTAAGCTTTATTTTCTAGTTTTTAGTCTCTCAAGTATAATTTTCTATTGTTAAAGAACCAAATAATCTAATTCATTGGTTCCCAGATTTTTAGATTTCATGAATTAGTAACATTAAAAAAAAATACACTGAGTAGTTGAGTGAGTTTGGGCAATGGCAGGTATTGTGCACAGGCAGAAACAGGAGGACCAACTTTTAATTTTGCCAAGTGAGAACATTTTTTTCAAAAGCTCCATGTATTATCACCAATATTGGATCAAAGAAAGGGCATAATAATACAATACTATGGGTCTATGTTTAGCCTTATGGGATGAGAGATCACTATTTCTACTGATGAAGATCTCCAGGACAAATAAAGTTTTTAAAAAGGCAAGATACAGGACAATATGTAGAATATATGTTAAAAAAAATATGCTCCAAAGTTGTGGCTGGTACATAAGAGACCAGCAATCGTGGAGACTTGCCCAGACAGAGCACTGAGAGAGGAGGCTTGCTTTCCACTCAGTATTCCTTCACAAGTTCTGAAGTTTGCATCATGGCATTCAAAAATACAGAAATGTAATTTTCAAAAGTTAGCTCTGGGGGACTTCCTGGGCAGTCCTATGCTTAAGATTGTGCTCCCAATGCAGGGGACACCGGTTTGATACCTGGTTAGGAAACTAAGAACCCACACACCTCACATTTTGGCCAAAAAAATAGAAGTATATGAATAAAAATAAAATAAATACTGTTAAAAAATAGCTTTGGGAAAAATTTATTCAGTGTCCTTGTTTTTTATTTTGTCCCGAATCAGTCAAAACTTTATCCTGAGGCTGGAGATAGGTTGCAAACTGGCTTTGAGAACCCCCATCTAATGCACTTTCCAGTTACCTTCATTTTATGTAATTAATTTTATCTTTTTAAAATTTAATTTTATGGAAGTATAGTTGGTTTACAATGTCATGCTACAATACAGTAGTTTCAGGTGGACAGCACGGTGATTTAGTTACACATACACATGTAACCGAATATATATGTAGCTGAATATATATATATATATATGTAATTGAATGTATATTTGTATATATAGGTTTCCCTGGTGGTTCAGATGGTAAAGAATCTGCCTGCAGTGCAGGAGACCAGAGTTTGATCTGCGGGTTGGGAAGATCCCCTGAAGAAGGAAACAACTACCCACTCCAGTATTGTTGCCTGGAGAATCCCATGGACAGACAAGACTGGCGGGCTACAATCTATGGAGTCACAAAGAATTACACACAACTGAGTGACTAACACTTCCACATGTGTATATATAGAGTGTGTGTTTGTGTATGTATGTGTAGTTCCCTCCAATTACCTTTGTTTTACCTTTTTTTAAAGATTTTTTTAATGTGGACCACTTTTTGAATGTCTTTAAAGTCTTTACTGAATTTGTTACAGCACTGTTTCTGTTTTATGTTTTGATTTTGGGATCAGGAAGCATGTGGTCTCTTAGCTCCCCAACCAGGGATCGAACATGCAACCCCTGCACTGGAAATGCAGAGTCTTAACCACTGGACCACTGGGGAAGTCCCTTTGATTACCTTTAAATGAGAAAAATCTCAGGCAGGAGGGCAAGAGCTTTGCTATACTTTTGGCTCCTCCTTTGGAGAAAATGACATATTACAGAAACTACTGGTTCTCAGGAGAGGATATGTTATTTCTAAGATCGAAATGATACAAGGTTTCAAAAGATTCGCCTCTTTCCTTTATCTGTCCTTGTTGATACTGATGGTCAGATTCACGTAAGGAAGCGGAGCCTCACGGCATTTTCCTTTCCAGGGTGTCTGTAATGCTCATGTGTGCCAGAATGCCTGAGATTATTAATATGCACTACACATTGTGTTTATTTCTGTTTCATCAAGGTTTTGCCAGATTCTGGTCTGTCTGTGCCTGATAGTGGCTGTGTTTGTATATGAGCACAGGGTCATCTGATAACAAGCTGTCACATCATGCGATTAAGTGATGTTTGAAATGGGGGCCAGCCAGAAGAGTCTGACTCCCAGCTCACTTTGAGAAGGTCCCATCAACAAAGGAAAGTTCAAGGTATCTTGGGAGAGGTCATTGATTACAACCAACGTCTTGGTAATTCTGGACTTGTTCCTTCCTGCAGAGACACAATTGAAATAACGCTGTACAGTAGAAATTTTTCATTGTTGGAGGGTAGACACTTTTTTCCAGAAGTAAATTCACTGTAAAACCTGCCTTCTTCTCAGGAAGATGAAAACGAATCATTTTAGATACTTGCTTAGTGAACCATGGAGTTGATACCTTGTTATCTGCTTCTAGTTATCCATCATGACTTTTCCTGCCTTATCCAAGGCTGTGAGCATTGTAGCAGACAGGGATTTGGTTTCATTCACTTTGGGATCAGTTTCTTGACACATAGTAAGTGCCTAGCAAATTCTGTTAAAAGACCGGGTGAGTAGTGTACTACTATATATAAAATAGGTAGCAACAAGGACCTACTCTACAGCACAGGGAACTATATTTTGTAATAACCTATAAGGGAAAAGACTCTGAAAAGGAATGTATATTTTATATATATAACTAAATCACTGTGCTGTACACCTGAAACTAACACAATATTGTAAATCAACTATATTTCAATTAAAAAAAATTTGGTAAGGGCTTCTCTGATGGCTCAATAGCAAAGAATCAGCCTGCCAATTCAGGAGGCATGGGTTGGATCCCTGGATCCGGAAGATCCCACATGCAGAGTCCCAGGGAGAGGAGGGCGGGGAGCAACTGAGCCCATGTGTCATAACTACTGACCCTGTGCTTTAGAGCCTGGGAGTTGCAATTACTGAGCCCACATACCACAAGTACTGAAGCCTGCATGTCCTAGAGCTATGCTCCACAACAAGGGAAGCTACTGCAATGAGAAGGCCACACACAGCAAGCAGAGAGTAGACCCTGCTTGCCACAACTAGAGAAAAAGCCCTTGCAGCCACAAAGACCCAGTATAGCCATAAATAAATGAACAGATAATTTTTAAGAGGAACTAAAGAACTGCTTGATGGAAGTGAAAGAGGAGAGTGAAAAGGCTGGCTTAAAACTCAACATTCAAAAACTAAGATCGTGGCATCCAGTCCCATCACTTCGTGGCAAATAGATGGGGTATCAAGGGAAACAGTGACAGACTTTTGTTTTCTTAGGCTCTAAAATCACTGCAGATGGTGACTGCAGCCATGAAATTAAAAGGTGTTTGGTCCTTGGAAGAAAAGCTATGAATCACCTAGGCAACACATTAAAAAGCAGAGACGTTACTTTACCAACAAAGGTCCATCTAGTCAAAGCTATGATTTTTCCAGTAGTCATGTAAGGATGTGAGAGTTGGACCATAAAGAAAGCTGAGCGCTGAAGAATTGATAGTTTTGAACTGTGGTGTTGGAGAAGACTCTTGACAGTCCCTTGGACTGCAAGGAGATCCAACCAATCAACCCTAAAGGTAATCAGTCCTGAATATTCATTGGAAGGACTGACACTGACGCTGAAACTCCAATATTTTGGCCACCTGATGTGAAAAACTGAGTCATTGGAAAAGAGCCCGATGCTGAGAAAGATTGAAGATGGGAGGAGAAGAGAATGAGATGGTTGGATGGCATCATCCACTCAATGGACATGAGTTTGAGCAAGCTTCTGGAGTTGGTGAGGGACAGGGAAGACTGGTGTGCTGCAGTTTATGGGGTTTCAAAGAGTTGGACATTAATGAGTGACTGAACTGAACCTCCTAATTTATCTCTCCCATATTTTTGTATTGATATCTAATCTCTCTGATTTATTAGTGCTATAATCGGTGATAGAACTGAATCAGCCTGGAAAGCATTGGGAGAAAGTTTAGCCTGATAACTCAAAATGTCATTGTCCTCACTATTGATTTTGTGCTCCAGGAAAAAAAATTCCAAAATTAAAATTTTTTTTTAAATTATTTTTTGACTTTGTGTTTTTCTCCTCAATACTATGGGCATATCGTTTTATAAGCCCACTGAAATTTAAGAAAATGTGCAAAAGAAATGAATTTCTGCTCTTTTCCGTGAAGCCTGATAATTTTAGCAATCCATTGCCCTATGAGATACAAGGCAACTCTGCTTCCTCTGTAGTCTGTTTTTTCTTCCTTTCTTTCAAAATAACCTACCATCTTTCCAAAATAAACATGAAGGGGAAATACATGAGTGTGTATGTAATCACCCAGATATCTGCAAGGGCATGCCTCTAAAAAAATAGTAAAAATAAAATAGTCATCAGAAATGTATTCTGGTTTTACTAGACTAGTGAGTGTTCTTGTCTTTTCTTTATCAGATTTTTAAAAAGAGACATTTACATTCATGTAAAAAGTTTGCTAAAGTGAAAATTAAATAGCTATTTGCCTAGAACTTATTTTCTCATAATCTTAGACTTCTGAGATTGCAATTTTGCATATTTTTGTAAAACAAATTAATTGTTCCACAAATTTTTACTTTCTAGAATTACAGCATCATCTATTTCTATTCAATATTTATGAACCCTCATTCTAATGATCTTATCTGTTGACTATGTTATCCATATAATTACCTTCATTGCATGTCTTAATCATAAAATACATATTTAACATTCATTTTTCAGAGGAGAAGGGGACAACAGAGGATGAGATGGTTGGATGGCATCACCAACTGGATGGACAGAACATTCATTTTTAGATACCTTGAATTTAAACATACTTTTACAATTCCCTTTATTTTTTAATATTTCAAATTTTTATGATTCCTTTTAACCCTGAAGAGTCAGGATATTTAAGAACCTATCTGGCTTCATCCAATCCAATGAGTCTAGTGATTAATTTTATTCCTTTCAATTTATGGTTCAGCAAATACAATGATCACTCTCCTCTTCCTTCTGTTCTTCATTTGCATCCTTTTCATCATCAATAAATATTTAACATCTATTCTGTATACTGCACAACAGAGCTTCGACGGCTTCAACTTCTGTCCTTAGATCTCAGAGCAAGAAGTTGAGCTAAGAGAACAGTCCTGACTCATTCTCCGTCGTTACTATGGCCAGGATGGACCGTGGTAAGCACAGGATATACTGATTAATAAAGATCCTGTTCTCTTGGAGTCTGTGCTAAATTGTAGGGAGCAAAGCAAAACTAACTGTGTGCAGCAAAACTAACTGCCAAGCTGAGGAAAGAAGTTTTGCCAAATTGTTTTCACTGTGTCATAAGATAAGTGTTAACTCCTCTCGGGCCAGTCAATTGTTTTTGCCCAGACACATGCTTAGGGAGGCCTGAGGATGCCTATTATTAATACAAATCATTCTTATCTTGTGATTAAAGTCATGAGGACTTCCCAGGTGGCACTAGTGGTAAAGAACCCACCTGCCAATGCAGGAAACATAAGAGATGACGTGGGTTTGATCCCTGGATCAGGAAGATTCTCTGGAAGAGGAATGGCGACCTACTCCAGTATTCTTGCCTGGAAAATCCTGTGGACAGGGGGAGCCTGGCAGACTACAGTCTGTAGGTTGTAAAGAGGCGCACACAACTGAAGCAACTTAGTACAAAGTCACAAGGAGACCGATTTGTGAAATGTCCTTAGGAACTGTGAGAATCTTAAAGCTAAAAACCAAATTACAAAAAATTACTTCCGTTTTGGCCAGTTGCACTCTGAAATTTCAAATCACCCTGAGAGTAACATGTGGCTTGTTTAGACCTTCCCTTCCTTTTGAATGTTGATTTATTATGATTCTACTTGCTAACAGGACTCTGAAGGGAGAGCCCCTGGGTGAGTGAGGAGATGCGGGCTTTGGCTGTGGGCTGACCTTAGCCATCCTTCCTAGTGGATCTACCTACAGTGAGCAAGCCTCCTCACTATGGGACTAGGGCTTGATTGAGGCTGGAGGTGAGGAAGGAAGGACAAATCATCTCTATCCCAGACCCAAGAATTCCAGGTCCCTGTCCTTTTCCCCACGTGGCACTAGTGGTAAAGAACCCTCCTGCCAAAGCTGGAGACGTAAGAGAGGCAGTTCGATCCCTGGATTGGAAAGATCCCTTGTGAAGGCATGGCAACCCACTCCAGTATTCTTGCCTGGAGAATCCCATGGACAGAGGAGCCTGGTGGGCTACAGTCCATAGGTCACGAAGATTTGGACATGACTGAAGCTACTTAGCACATAGGTCCGTTCTCTGGATATCTCCGATGGTTCATGTTGCAGCCAGTGGAGGTGGCACCAAATCTCTTTTATGAATTGGTTACCCGGTTCATATAAGAGAAGCAAGAGAGAGAGAGAACAGTGGCACATACCTGCATGGTTTTTTTCTGTGTGGAAACTGGGGCTGACCTGGGTCTGGAGGCTTTCCAGTTTATGGATGACCAGGTGGCTGCTAACCCTCCATCTGGGGCTCCTGGAGCCATCAGACTCTCCTCCCAGGAAACAGACTCAGTCACAGTCATCCTGGCTTTCATCCGCTGATTGAAGCTCTCAAGGATCAATAGGAGAAAAGGCTCCGAGCAACAGGACGAATGCAGGCAGGACGTGGTGTTCTCTTCACAGAGGGGGATTCTGAGGCTCTGAGAAGCCATGTGCTCTTCGGCGGGTCCGGCTGGTGAGGGGTCAAGCTGGGGCGGACCTCCCATCTTTGAGTTGAGAGGCAGTTCAGAGTAGCTTCACCAGTCTCAATGGGCTGTGAGAAGGGGAGATGGAGAGTAGAGGCCCAGTGAGAAGGCAAGACAAGCAGGAAGGATGGAAAAGGGCTTAGAAAAGTAAGTGGCTCCAGAGAGAAAGGAGGGGAAGAAATAGGAGGTGAATGCTCGGGCCCTGGGCTGGTGGTTTGTAACACAAAGGGCCGAGGAGGGGGCAGGGGGCTCTCCGCTCAGACGTGGGAGGAAAGGGATGGGGGTGGCCCCTCTCCATGTCAGCCTCTGGGGGCTTCCTCTCCTTAGAGAATTCATCGCCATGTTTTGAGGATTACTCCTGGCACCTCAGAATAACAATTAACTCCTTAGTACTGGAAACTGAAATCCTGGGCCTTTGAAAATACGATTTTGAAATAAAAGAATGATGAGATAGTACCATGGCACCTGAAGTCACACTGTCATTTAACTTCCCTCTCTTTCATACTCAGCCCTGAACCTTAAAATCAGGAGCTTGTTCTGTTCAGGGTTTTATTGCAGCACCTGGCACCTAACTCAAGAATGGGCGCAAAGCAGTGAGCGGGGAGCTGAGCTGTGTGTGTGTGTGTGAGCACAAGATGGGGACGACACACTATGGGGCCTCGGGCTTTCTGGGCTAGGCTCCCAAGTACTTCTTGGTAAAATCTGTGGGTCCATAATCCTTTAAGAGGATGGAACTTTTTTTTTAATTGACATATCACTGAGACTTCCCTGATGGTCCAGTGGTTTAGAATCTATCTTCCAAGGCAGAGGACACAGGTTCAATCCCTGGCCAGGGAACTAAGATCCCACATGTTGCCATGCAGCCAAGAATAAATAAAATAAATACTAAAAAATAAATAAATTGTATCATTGATTTACAACGATGTGTTAGTTTCAGATGTATGGCAAAGTGAATCAATTATATATATATATACACATATGGGCTTCCCTGCTGGCACCATTGGTAAAGAACCTGCCTGCCAAGGCAGAAGATATAAGAGATATGAGTTCAATTCCTGGGTTGGGAAGGTCCCCTGGAGGAGGACATGGCAACCTACTCCAGTATTCCTGCCTAGAGAATTCCATGGACAGAGGAGCCTGGTGGCCTATAGTCTGTGGGGTCACAAAAAGTCAGACATGTCTAAAGCGGCTTAGCATACATACCTGTATACATTTATATATATGTGTGTATCTATTGTCTTTATACCAAATATACATATATATTCTTTTTCAAATTCTGTTCCATTTATTTTTTTTCCATTCTCTTCTAATGTATTATAAAGTATTGAGTAGAGTTCCCTGTGCTATCCAGTAGATCCTATTGTTTATCCATTTTATATAGAGTAGTATGTATCTGTTAATCCCAGTCTCTTAGTTTATCCCCTTAATTTATTCTCAACTTGCTTTTCCCTTTGATATTCGTAAGTTTGTTTTCTAGGTGAGTCTGTTTCTGTTTTGTAAATAAGTTCATTTGGGTCAGTTTTAGATTCCACATAGAAGTGATATCATATGATATTTGTCTTTCTCTGCCTGGCTTATTTCACTCAGTATGAGCATCTCTAGGTCCATCCATGGCATTATTTTGAAAATGCAGCTCTTTCAAGGCGGAGGGAGCAGGAGGGGATCTGATGGTTTGTCATCATCAACCTGGACACAGCAGCATCCTCTTCTTTACCTACCTGATGGGTTTAAGGTGCCAGTGCCCAAGGTCATCTCACCTTAACAGGTGCACCTTGGAGGTGTGGGCAGGGTGGGGCTGGGTGAGATGGGTGGTTGAATGCTCCCCACTGTTTGTATAAGATGCTTCCACAGGGGCTGGAACTTGACTCTGTTCTGCCATGAGACCAAGGTTAAACCTTGGCCCCGTCTACTGGCTTCTTCTCATCCTGGATGTCGTCGGAGGAGCAGGAGAGAGGCGGGCACGGCGGGGCTGTGAGGCGTCACTCCTGGGAATGGCTTTATCTGTGTCCTTTCCAGCACGTAGGCTTTGTAAATAGACTGGGGTCCCCACTTCCCTGCTTTGTTACTGCTGCTATCGCCAGGCCCTGGAGCCACCGGCCTTTCTGTCAAAGACACTTGTTTATGGTCCGTCTAGAAAGCCAGTGACTGCCGGGAGGGAGGCCAGGTCACAGGGGCGTGTGTCGTGAGGGCAGGCCAGGGGTGTCTTGTCTCCTCTTTTGATTCACTGGCCTGCTGGGAGCTCAGTGGTACAAAGCAAAGTGAATGTCATTAAGCCAGGTTTCCACAAACAGACAGATGCTAAATTGCGTCCAGTCTTCTGGTCAATTGCCAAGCTTTGCTTTCTTCTGGGAGTGGACTTCCGAGCTGTGCTCTACTGTCAGGACTTAAACCAGGTTTATCCACCTCAGACCAGGTACCATTGCCAGAAAAGAAAAAGCAAAAAGGAAAATAAGCGTTAAAAAAGAAGTGTCAGGCTGAACAGGGGTATCCTTTGCAAGGAGAACAGAATAAAATAGTCCCTTTGTTTTTACTATGGTAAAATAGACAGACATAAAATTCATCATTTCAACCATTTCACTAGGGCACTTAATAAATTCACAAGGTTGTGCCACATCCCATGTTCTAGAACATTCTTACCACCCCATCCACTATCTCTGTTTTAAAAGCTAAGATGCCATCTGCCTAATTAAAAAAAAAAACAATTTCAATCAACCAGTGATCATAGCAATCAGTTCCTAAAATCTCAATATTTCATATTGACCACCACAAGCAACTAATGTTGTGGACCCTTAGGAAGAGATTTAGCGAAGTATGTACTTTGACATGGGCAGTTATATAAATATTTTAAAACATTATTAGAAAAATTCTTATGTGGATAAAATACATTTGAAGTAATATTTGTGAAAAGATGGGCAGGTTTTATTGAAATTTTCCTTAGTTGGATCAAAGGTAATTTGACACATAGATAATTTTGAAGAAATCTAATTTTGTTGCTTTTATAGCCATAGGGCATCTCTACCAATAGAAAAGAGAAGGCAGGAATATATTTGATTATTTTACTTTAATAAATAGAAACATGTCCTAAACTTAGTGAAATATGTCAGACAAAGACAAATACAGTATGTTTTCATTTATGTGTAGAATCTAAAAGATAAGCCAAATGAGCAAATATAATAAAATGAAAAACAGACCCATAGATCAGGTAATAGACCAGTGGTTACCAGAGTGGGGAGAGGGCAAAATCAGAAGGCGATTAAGAAGTGCCAATGACTAGGTATAAAATAGATAAGTTACAAGGATGTAATGTACAGCACAAGGAATATAGTCACTATTTTATATTAACTTTGTATGGAGTATAATATATGAAAATACAGAAATACTATGTTGTATAACTAATAAACACTGTAAGTCTACTATACTTCAGTAAAAAAAAATAAAAACAAAAATGTAGCTAGGTAGATAGGTAGCTATAGATAAACAATAGTATTCTTTATTATTATTGAGAAGTTAGAGACTATAGAATTATTTTGTTCTATATCAGAATGTAATATAATACTGTAAATCTGTTATATTTCAATGGTCTTCCTAAGTGGCCAGTAGTAAAGAATCTGCCTGCAATGCAGGAGACCCAGGTTCGATCCCTAATTGGGAAGATCTGGAGAAGGAAATTACAACTCACTCTAGTGTTCTTGCCTGGCAAATCCAATGGACAGAGGAGCGTGGGGAGCCTACAGTTCACAGGGTTACGAAGAGTTTAACATGACTTAGTGAAGAAACAATAACAACAACAAATACAAGAATTGACTAAATCAGGTGATAGATTTGAAAGTGTTTCTTATGTTATTCTGTCTCTATTTCTTCATGTTTCTATGGAAGAAACACAAGCTGGAATCAAGATTGCCGGGAGAAATATCAATAACCTCAGATATGCAGATGCCACCACCCTATGGCAGAAAGTGAAGAGGAACTAAAAAGCCTCTTGATGAAAGTGAAAGAGGAGAGTGAAAAAGTTGGCTTAACGCTCAACATTCAGAAAACGAAGATCATGGCATCCGGTCCCATCACTCCATGGGAAATAGATGGGGAAACAGTGGAACCTGTGTCAGACTTTATTTTGGGGGCTCCAAAATCACTGCAGATGGTGATTGCAGCCATGAAATTAGAAGACACTTACTCCTTGGAAGAAAAGTTAGCATATTCAAAAGCAGAGACATTACTTTGCTGACTAAAGTTCGTCTAGTCAAGGCTATGGTTTTTCCAGTAGTCATGTATGGATGTGAGAGTTGGACTGTGAAGAAGGCTGAGTGCCGAAGAATTGATGCTTTTGAACTGTGGTGTTGGAGAAGACTCTTCAGAGTCCCTTGGACTGCAAGGAGATCCAACCAGTCCATTCTGAAGGAGATCAGCCCTGGGATTTCTTTGGAAGGAATGATGCTAAAGCTGAAACTCCAGTACTTTGGCCACCTCATGCGAAGAGTTGACTCATTGGAAAAGACTTTGATGCTGGGAGGGATTGAGGGCAGGAGGAGAAGGGGACTACAGAGGATGAGATGGCTGAATGGCATCACTGACTCGATGGACGTGAGTCTGCGTGAACTCTGGGAGTTGGTGATGGACAGGGAGGCCCGGTGTGCTGTGAAACATGGTTGCAAGAGTCAGACACGACTCAGCGACTGAACTGAACTGAACTGATGTTTTATTCATAAAAATATGAAAAGTAAATAAAGTAATTAAAATTATGAAAAATGCATTCGTCTAAGTCCATAAGGCTTCAGATTTGGTGGATTAGGGTTAAAGCTCTGATCCATTATTTCTGAAGTTGAAATTATACCTTCTTTTTTATTTACTTATTTGGCTGCGTTGAGTCTTAAGTGTAGCAGCAAGATTTTCATTGTATCATGCAGGATATTTCTTTGTGGCTCACGGGCCTTCTAGTTGCAGCATGTGGGGTTGGTTGCTCTGGGGCATGTGGGATTGAACCCTCATCCCCTGCATTGCAAAACAGATTCTTAACTACTGGACCACCAGGGAAGTCCCTACTTTCTTTCATGTGCATAGTTTACTGGCATTATTATCACACAAAATGGGCTTGAGATGGGGTGACTGCGACTTCTAAGTCAGCTAAACATACTTCTAAATCAGCTCTTGTGTCCTTGAATTTCTTCCTGGAGACGACGCCCACCCTTTACAGCCCACCCTCCTTTAGGAAGTCTTCCTACAGCAGTACCTTCCTCTCTCCTTCCTCCACCAGCTTCAACAATTACTTACTCTGTGACCTTAGGCTATTTGCTCAAACTTTCTAAGATGTGACTTGAGTGTGAAGTGGAGGTAATAGCAGAACCGTTCTCCTAAAGTTATTCTAAGGATTGAAGGAACTAGTGCCTGTAAAGTGCTTGGCACAGTTTCTGCCAAATTTCCCGCACTGCTAACATTGGCTCTTCATAGTCGTCATCTACCATAGAGCAAGATTATTTGTCGTCTCTTATGCTATCAAACCACTTGGGGGAGGGGCATGATAGGACTTGATAAATAAACTCTTAAAGAGATATTTGCTCACCCAATTGGTACATACATCCGGAAACTAGATTATCATGAGAGTTAGGGTTTTAGCAGATGAAATCTATGATTCTCAAGATTTCATCCTGAAATATCCCTGAAAAGACAGAAGATTTTAAAGAGAAGTGACTGGAGCTCCATGACAAGGTGCTATAATTTTGTCAAGTTTTTTTTTTTTAAACTGTGGTAAAATAAAATTTTCCATCTTAGCCACTGGTGTTAAGTACATTCATGTTGTTGTGCAACCATGATCTGTCACCAGAGCTATTTCATCTTCCCAAACAGAAACTCTGTACCTTTCCATACTGACTTCCTTCCCACTCTCCCAGCCCCTGGCACCCACCATTCCACTCTCTGTCTGTGGGAATCTGACTTCTCTACTCTACATACCCCAGGTAAGTAGACTCATACAGAGTCTGACATCTTCACGACATCCCGGGTAAGTAGACTCACACAGAGTTTGACATCGGCATGACTATTTTGTTGCACTCAGTATAATGCCTTCAAGTTTCAACCATGTTCTAGCCTGTGTCAGAATGTCATGGCCTCCTAAGCCTGAAGAAAACTCCATTGTATGGATGGACCACATTTCCTTTATCCATTGATCCATCATCGGACACGGGTTACTTCTGTCTTTTGGTTATTGTGAATAATGCTTCTATGAACATTGATGTACAAGCATCTCTTCAAAACACTGCTTCCAGTCCCTTTGGAAATACACCCTGGAGTGAACTGCTGGATCATCTGGGAACTCTTTGTGAACCCCGAGGAACCAACATCCTGTTCTCTGCAGCAACTGCACCATCTCATTTTCCTTTCAGCCACGCCCAAGGTTCCAACTTCTCCATATTATTTCCAGCCCTTTTGGCAAGTCTTTTGCCTTCTAAGTGTTCGATAATTATCAAAGAAATAACATGGGATCAGTAGGTTATTTTGGCTCTAACCTGACCTTTATGATTGGATCACACCTTTCCTTAAATTCTTGACTTCTAGCTTTGCACCTGCCAGCTGTGTAGCTTTGGGCAAATGATGTGATTTGTCTGAACTTCAGTCCACTTTAAGTATAAACTGAGGATCACAGCTCATAGGGTTCACAGGGTTGTTATGGGATCTGAACAAGAAAATCATTATGAAATAATGTCATTTGCAACAGCATGGATGGACCTAGAGATTATCATAGTAAGTGCAGTTAAGTCAGACAGAGAAAAACAAATATAATACCGTTTATATGTGGAGTCTAAAAAAATGGACACAAGTAAACTTATTTGCAAAACAGAAGTAGACTCACAGACATAGAAAAAAAAACTTACAGTTACCAATGGGGAAATGTTGGGGGAGAGACAAATTAGGAATTTAGGATTAAAATATATAAAACAGATAACTAACAAGGACCCACTGTTCAGCACAGGGAACTATACTCATTATTTTGTAAAAATCTACAGCACAAGAGAATGTAAAAAGAAGGAATATATTTATATATATATATGTATAACTGAATCACTTTGTTGTATACTTGAAACTAAAACACAACATTATAAATGAAATATATAAAAATAAAAGATCAACTTCAATAAAAGCAAAACAAAACAAAATCATTATCAAGCACTTACACGATGCTGTTTATACAGAACTCAAGAAACTCAACCTTTGTTACTATTTTTTGAAAGAGTTTCTTCTTAAGAAAATATTGATTATTTAAAGATGCCATCTTCTGCTAGTTCCATTAGTACATATTTTCATTTTTGAAATGTCCCTTCTTTGTACACTTGTAAACATATATGTGTGTGATACTTCAAATATTTAATTTTGATCTGATCTGAAGGATGAGAAGTTAGTATCAGATTAGAGAAGTTCCTGGAAACAAGTTACCTTGAGAGGAACTACGTGTTTAGAATGAGGGGGAGGATAGAGTCACTTGATCCAGGAAAAGACACTTCATGATAAACTTGATGGAAAAAAGAACAAAATTAATGGTGAGAACAGAACGTTCATTCTCCCTTTCTCAGGAACATAGTTAGTTCTCCAAATCTTAGAATAATTTACAGAAAACAGACATCTACACTGGAGAAAAGAAGTAACCTGAATTACATTTCTAAGCAGTAAACAGTAGAACTGCAAAATTAAAATTTTCATTTCCATTATAAATTTGGTGTCTATTTTGCTATTGTTCCTTTAATCTGAAACAAGCAGGTAGTGTTTTTCTTTAATGTAGTACTTGATCATTTTATATAATACATATGAATCTTTTTACTATTAGTAAAACAAAATTCTATTTATTAACTTAGGCAATATTAGGGAAGATGGCTATGTTGTACTAATAGAAATTTTCTTAAAAAGTCTTCAAGTTAAGTAATCTGTTAAAACACTCAAACACATATGTATTTGCACACATATGCTTTAGCCTTCAGGAAAGGAACACAGGGTACTTCTCTGGTGGTCTAGTGGCTAAGACTTCGTATTCCCAGTGCAAGGGGACTGAGGTTCAATCCCTGGTCAGAGAACTGGATCCCACATGCTGCAACTAAGACCTGGTGTAGCCAAATAAATAAATATTTAAAAAAGAAACACAGATAACATCTCTACAATGCCTATTTTTCATCTTGAATTTTGGAAGTGATGTGTTTCAAATAACCCTTGTCTTCTCCCTGTTCTGTTTTTATTTGGAACAATAAAAGTACAACTGCTTTTTGCAAACATCTTTTAAGAAAGCTGGCTGCTGCTGCTAAGTCACTTCAGTCGTGTCAGACTCTGTGCAACCCCAGAGACGGCAGCCCACCAGTCTCCCCCATCCCTGGGATTCTCCAGGCAAGAACACTGGAATGGGTTGCCATTTCCTTCTCCAATGCATGAAAGTGAAAAGGAAAGTGAAAACGCTCAGTCCTTTCTGACTCTTAGCGACCCCATGGACCGCAGCCTACCAGGCCTCTCTGTCCATGGAATTTTCCAGGCAAGAGTACTGGAGTAGGGTGCCATCGCCTTCTCCAAAGAAAGCTGAAGGGGAGTCCAATTCTGGAAAAGCAGAGCTTCAGACTGATTTATTAGACCTACCCCAAGGGTTTTGTTTTGTTTTCCTCTTTAGAGCAGGTTTTCCAGCTCCAAAGGTTACCTGAATTTCCTTGAGAAAGATCAGGACGTAGAATTTTCATGCCATCCTTGAGAGGTGCTTTAGGAAAACCCTAGTCGGCCCTGGACCAAGCACACCTGTGATAGAGAGGTCTCACTGACCCCAGGGAAAACGGCAGATTGATACCCCTTTTGTTGAACAGCCTGTGATTCCATTAATTTCATTGACAGTAATTCGGAGTGAAATTTATGAAGGCCACAGAGCAGAGTTAGTGAACCGCATGAAATGTCAGCGCGCCCACTCCGAGCTCCACCATCTCCGACTCTCCCCCCACGCCTACCTGTGCTGTTTGCTTTGGCGGCTGTTCTCTCATCTCGTTCAGGAGGCTTCTTGCAACCCAAGACCTCACTCCACCCTGGGTACCGCAGCCCCGGGGAGGGGGGGTCCCGGCTCTGAGCAGAGCGAGGTTTCACCGCCCACGTTTGGTTCTCTCTGTAGGCACCACACTCACACACCACACACACACACACACACACACACACACACACACACCACCCCCTGACACACACACATTCACACCCAAACACCCAGGCACACACACACATACACCACCCACCCACCCACATACATACACCATGCACACACACACACACCACCTCCTAACACACACGCCACCCACACACACATTCACACCCATATACCACCCAGGCACACACATATTCATACCCACCCACACACACCAGCCCCCCAACACACACACTCCACACACATACCACCCCCACACACATTCACACCCATACACCATCCAGGAGAACACACATACACCACCCACCACACACACACACATGCCACATGCACACACATGGACACCACCTCCTGACACACACACACTACCCACACACACAGTCACACCCACACACCACCCAGGCACACACACACATACACCACCCACACCACACACACATCATTCCCACACACACACCACACACACATATACACACCACACACACCATCTGTACCATGCACCCCCACACCCACCATACACACACACCACACACATCACATGCTCCACAAGCACTCCACAAACACTAAACACCAAAATACCACACCCTACACACACACAGCGCATACACCATCTGTACCACACACACAGTACGTTCAAACACACACCACCATCCTACACACATGACATCTTAGATGCAGCACATACAACCCTTCTCCTTCGGTTCATACCAGACAGACTTTCTGCAGCCCCACTTACATTTCTGAAGCTCCATTTCCCCTCAGTTGCAGTCGTATTTTCTGTCACCTGCAGTCTGAAAAGGCCTGAATAACCAACTGTTTTTAGAGAAAATTGTCTTTCTGAGTTTGCCTGCCCAGTATTATTCCAGGGTAGACATCTTAACTTGTGTGTTGAGTAAACACTTTCATTTCCACCAGTAAAATTTGTATTTACAAGCCAAGGGGCATAAACTTAAATTACAGGAATTATAATTGAGAGTATATTTCCCTGGCATTAACAATAAATAGATTTTTTTGTTTTGATGAATATGATTTTTGTTTATGCTTTTTAGATGTTATGCCTAGATAAAAGATAAGCGTATAGCCATTCATGCAAAATATTAAGGGAAATACTTGGGTATTTTTAATGAGAAAAATGACTTATTAAAGACAAAAGACAAATTGTCTCACCCCTATCAAGTTTCTTTCAGGTATGAGTGTGAAATTTTAAGGCATTTCAAGTTTTCTTTTAAGAAGTAACTACTTCAATATACGTTTAGAATTGACAGCATGCAGCCAGTTCATCACTGATACCCTTCTTGTGGTGTTCTCCTATCACTCAAATCATCTTCCTGGACATCAGTATTTCGCATAAAGCTCCTCCAAAGCCACATGTTGACTATGTAAAGTCCCTTGGGTACCATCTGATGAAATGTGATGGAGGAGAGGCAGACTGGTAGGAGGCAGAGATTATTGATTGTTGTGACACATGTTTTCAAATTAAAAAAATATCTAAGACCAGGTAAACACAGTTGACCCATTCTGGGGTCGCGAAGAGTCAGACACGACTGAGCGACTTCACTTTCACTTTTCACTTTCATGCATTGGAGAAGGAAATGGCAACCCACTCCAGTGTTCTTGCCTGGAGAATCCCAGGGACGAGGGAGCCTGGTGGGCCCCCCCGCCTGTGGGGTCGCACAGAGTCAGACACGACTGAAGCGACTTGCAGCAGCAGCAGCAGCAGCAGCAGCAGCAGGGTCTTGGAAAGAGCCAAAGTGAGTGTGAAACCCTAAAGCATAACTTCATTAACTTCAGCTAAATTCACCTCTGGGCAACAGTGAAAAAACTTTTTGGCCGCGCTGGGTGTTCGTTCTAGGCGCAGGCTTGCTCTAGTCGGCGGGGCTGGCTGCTCTTTGTTGCGGTGCGAGGGCTTCTCACCGTGGCGGCTTCTCCGATGGCGGAGCACAGGCTCTAGGGTCTTGTGAGCTCCAGTAGTTGTGGCACGAGGGCTCCGTAGTTGTGGTTCCTGGGCTTAGTTGCCCCACAGCAGGTGGGATCTTCCTGGGCCAGGGTTTGAACCTGAGTCTTCTGCATTGGCAGGTGAATTTCCATCCATTGTACCACCAGGGAAGTCCAACACTGAACATTTGACTGAGTCGGGCTAGATCTCTGTTCTATCCCACTAGTTAGAAAAAGGAGACAGATTACTTAGTTGAAGGTCTCTTCTAGAATCCTTGGGCGAAACTATTTATACTTCTAGGATAAATACAATAATGTAAGTAATTTCCTGGCTATTTGTCATGCCTTTGGTTACTCCCTGAGGCTAAAATTCTGCAGACACCACCTTGATTCCATCAGGTCCATGGGTTGAAGCTGGGAGATTACTTCCTGTTTGGCAGTTATAAAAGGTGAACCCAATACCCCCAAGTGTACCTGGGAGCATGATGTTTCTAAAGCCTTCCTGAATACTCAAGAGGCAGATCAGACCTCTTGGGGATTCTCTAGAACTCCTTTCTCTTCCTCCACCAACCTACTAATTCATCTTATAATGTGAGATTATAATGTATAGGCCCACCTGTGCTTTGAGGAGAAGGCAATGGCACCCCACTCCAGTACTCTTGCCTGGAAAATCCCATGGATGGAGGAGCCTGGTAGGCTGCAGTCCATGGGGTCGCTAATAGTCGGACACGACTGAGCGACTTCACTTTCACTTTTCACTTTCTTGCATTGGAGAAGGCAATGGCACCCCATTCCAGTGTTCTTGCCTGGAGAATCCCAGGGACGGGGGAGCCTGGTGGGCTGCCGTCTATGGGGTCGCACAGAGTCGGACACGACTGAAGCGACTCAGCAGCAGGAGTGCTTTGACATTAACCTGACCCCTGTTGACAAGAGCAGGGCCTTCCACTGCAATACACTGCCTAGAGGTGCAATAGTGTCCTAGCATTAAAAAAGAAACCACGTGAAACATTGTCTCCTTAAATCAAGTTGACATCTACCCCTCTGCATTTCATGACAAGATCCTTTCAATAAATCTTACCTTACTATTTAATAATTACTTATAAAATTTGGGAAATGTTTTACTTAGTTGTATACTAACAAATTAATCAAAATATCCTTGATTATTCCATCCAGGATACATTTTTTAACACTTAAAACCAGCTGGTCACACGAAATATTAAAAATATCAGCTTTTTAAAACATTGTATTAGTTTCAAGTACACAGCAAAGTGATTCATATATATATGTATAATTTTTCAGATTCATTTCCATTATAGATCATTATATGATATTGAATATAGTTCCCTGTGCTATGCAGCAAATCCTTGTTATTTATCTGTTTTACAGTAGTGTACATCTGTTCATCCCAAACTCCCAATTTGACCCTCTTCCCCTTGGTAACCACTAGTTCATCTTCTGTCTGTGAGTCTGTTTGTTTTGCACATACCTTTGTTTGTATTCTGTTTTAGATTTCACATATGAGTGACAGCATATGATCTTTGTCTTTCTCTGTTTGACTTAGTATGATGATCTCTATGCGCATCCATGTTGTTGCAAATGGCATTATTTCATTCTTTGTTATGACTGAGAAGTATTCCTTTCTGTATATGTACCACATCTACTTTATCCATTACTCTGTTGATGGACACTTAAGTTGCTTCTTCTATGTCTGGCTATTGTAAATAGTGCTGCAATGAACACTGGGGTGAATGTACCTTTTAGAATTAGACTTTTTATCTTTTCTGGATATGTGCCCAGAAATGGGGTTCAGTTCAGCTCAGTCGCTCAGTCGTGTCTGACTCTGTGACCCCATGAACTGCAGCACGCCAGGCCTCCCTGTCCATCACCATCTTCCGGAGTTCACTCAGACTCACGTTCATTGAGTCCGTGATGCCATCCAGCCATCTCATCCTCTGTCGTCCCCTTCTCCTCCTGCCCCCGATCCCTCCCAGCATCACAGTCTTTTCCAATGAGTCAACTCTTCGCATGAGGTGGCCAAAGTACTGGAGTTTCAGCTTTAGCATCATTCCTTCCAAAGAAATCCCAGGGCTGATCTCCTTCAGAATGGACTGGTTAGGATCTCCTTGCAGTCCAAGGGATTCTCAAGAGTCTTCTCCAACACCACAGTTCAAAAGCATCAATTCTTCGGTGCTCAGCCTTCTTCACAGTCCAACTCTCACATCCATACATGACTACTGGAAAAACCATAGCCTTGACTAGACGGACCTTAGTCGGCAAAGTAATGTCTCTGCTTTTGAATATACTATCTAGGTTGGTCATAACTTCTTCCAAGGAGTAAGCGTCTTTTAATTTTATGGCTGCAGTCACCATCTGCAGTGATTTTGGAGCCCCCAAAGCAAAGTCTGACACTGTTTCCACTGTTTCCCCATCTATTTCCCATGAAGTGATGGGACCGGATGCCATGATCTTCGTTTTCTGAATGTTGAGCTTTAAGCCAGTTTTTTCGCTTTCCTCTTTCACTTTCATCAAGAGGCTCTTTAGTTCTTCTTCACTTTCTGCCATAAGGGTGGTATCATCTGCATATCTGAGGTTATTGATATTTCTCCAGGCAATCTTGACTCCAGCTTGTGTTTCTTCCAGTCCAGCGTTTCTCATGATGTACTCTGCATATAAGTTAAATAAACAAGGTGACAGTATACAGCCTTGACGTACTCCTTTTCCTATTTGGAACCAGTCTGTTGTTCCATGTCCAGTTCTAACTGTTGCTTCCTGACCTGCATACAGATTTCTCAAGAGGCAGGTCAGGTGGTCTGGTAGTCCCATCTCTTTCAGAATTTTCCACAGTTTATTGTGATCCACACAGTCAAAGGCTTTGGCATAGTCAATAAAGCAGAAATAGATGTTTTTCTGGAACTCTCTTGCTTTTTCCATGATCCAGCGGATGTTGGCAATTTGATCTCTGGTTCCTCTGCCTTTTCTAAAACCAGCTTGAACATCAGGGAGTTCACGGTTCACGTATTGCTGAAGCCTGGCTTGGAGAATTTTGAGCATTATTACTTTACTAGCATGTGAGATGAGTGCAATTGTGCGGTAGTTTGAGCATTCTTTGGCATTGCCTTTCTTTGGGAGTGGAGTGAAAACTGACCTTTTCCAATTCTGTGGAAATGAGGTAGCTCAATCCAAATATCAGGTTTTAATTTATGTACATTTTTTTCCAGGGCCAAATTATGGGCAATCAGTAAACTAAACTTTGAAGCTAATAAATATATTAAATGAGGATAAGATTCTGAAAAAGATGTGGAATGTAAAGGTATTTTGGGAGGGAGCAATATGGACTGATGTCAGATTTCTGATGATTTCTGAAAAATCTTGCTTTAGTATTTTAAACAGATAATGACCCTGGTGCTAGAATTCCACTGGTGCATTGGAAAGTTAGATAAAGAGTTTCATTTACAACTTTTTTGTTGTTGATTAGTTCAGCTAATTTTTTTTTTTTTAATTTTTTTGGAGTATCGTTGATTTACAGTTTGTATTGGTTTCAGGTATAGAGCAAAGTGATTCAGTTATACTTGTTTTTATTCACAAATCTA
The DNA here is from genome assembly GCA_917880005.1 of Nanger dama. NCBI lineage: Eukaryota > Metazoa > Chordata > Mammalia > Artiodactyla > Bovidae > Nanger > Nanger dama. The sequence goes on from CAKJTW010000075.1 coordinate 7,166,589, forward strand.
AATTTCCCCAATACACTGGAGGTCACATCTTTGCAACTATTCATTTTTTTCTTTTTCTCTTTTAAATTATGACAGGAGATTTAGAAAATACATAGAACAAAGTTACATATAATTTCACTATGCATTGTAGGTATTCTTTGCAACTATTTAAATTTAAGATGAAAATGTTTGGATGGCCATGTATCAATAAATAAGAGCGGAAGGCAGCTTTTCACAATTCTTGAAAGGAGCGGGTGCTGTCATCGCTTTGTAGATGAAGTCACAGTATTAATGAAAGGAAACATCCCTGGACATTCAGTTTAACCTAAACCTACAGAAGCTCAGCCTACAGAACTGAAAATAGAAGCGACCCTGCCATGGCGCTGCCACCGTGGAGGCACTATTCACAGTCAGGAAAGTGAAGCTCACGGCCACACAAAAGGCCTCCCCAGTTGATTGTGTTCTGCTGACTTCCTCACATTGTGGGCCTCCAGGATCTGCTGGCAAGAGAAGGGGTGAGTCAGGCCCCAGGGCTGACTCCAGGGCCCAGATAAGGCATCTGGAAATCTCTGGGAGCCCCAAGGAGTGGTGAGGCAGCCGCCCACTCTGCCCAGGTTGCCTGAGGGGCCCTGCCGGGTGCCTGAGTGAAGGCAGGTCTGTTCCAGGCCTCGCTGCCTCCACACAGTCTGAGCCAGGACTTGACTCAGCTTCAGAAATGGAGTCTCCTCAAGGAGGGGAACACCCAGGGCCACGCTGGCCCTTGGAACCAACACATTCTTCTGTGTGTGAATTCCTCCAACAGAGCCTTCAAGATGCATCCCTATAGGTTACAACCCAGACAACCTCTTAATAACCTGTTATTTTGCCTAGAAATATGCCACGCTGGCTAAGTCGCTACAGTCGTGTCTGACCCTTTTCGACTCCATGGACTGAAGCCTGCCAGGCTTCTCTGTCCATGGGATTCTCCAGGCAAGAATACTGGAGTGAAAAAAGAATACTGGAGTGGGTTGCCATTTCCTCCTCCAGGGATCTTCCGGACTCAGGGATCGAACCCACATCTCCTGCATCTCCTGCACTGGCCGGTGGGTTCTTTACCACCCCCGGGGCCATCTACCCTGGAGATCTCGCCACCTGTGCCTCTCCACACCTGCCTCATGGCTCCCCCTCCCCCATCTGCTCCCCACCTGATCTCTGGGCTATTCTCTCCCCGCTACCCCATCTGAGAGCCTCGTGTCCTGATGAGATCGCACCGCATTGAGTGATGAGATGCTCCCAATTATGTGCAAGGATCCTGGAGCCAGGCTGTTTCCTCAGACCCAGCCCTGTACTCATGATCTTATGCCCTGGGACACACACCACCTTTGTGGATGGCGCTTTCACGTCCACAGCTGTAAACAGGCCTCACCCAGGGTGCCTCTCCTTGGGTTGTTGGCGAGGATTAGTCCAGCACTGATCTTGCAGAGACCCTACAGCAGGACCAGGCTGCAGAGCTTTACTGCACTTTGACCTGTGTAAGACCATCCTCAACGGGGTTGTCAACCCACTATTAAATTTCTGCTCTCAAGTATCTTCGAGTTATGTGCTAGACACCAGGCGTATGTATGCAGCTCACAAAAAGACATACCTCTGCTTTTCAGGGACTCGTAGTAGGTATTTATGCTTCTCTCCAGAGCCCCTTGTGACCACACAATGAGTAACTCCTCCCTCCTTTCCTTTTTTCTCTTTTTAAAATATTTGTTTATTTATTTATTTGGCTGTGCAGGCTCTTCGTTGAAGCATGTGGGATCTAGTTCCCTGGCCAGGGATAAGACCCCGGTCCCCTGGGACTGAGAACGGGGAGTCAGCCACTGGACCACCAGGGAAGTCCCCCTCCCTTTCTTCTTTCTTTTTCCTCCCTCCTCCCTGCCTTCCTTCCCCTCTCCTTCCTTTCAGCAAATACAAGTCTGATGCTGCCCTATGCTGGGGGTGCTGCTTCGGAGAGCAAGGTTGCTCCTCCATGGGATGAACTAACACTGGAGAAGACAAATAATAAATGCATATGTGGATAAATAATATGACTCAGGAGAGCAATAAATACTCCACAGAAATCCGGAAGGGAGGGTGTGTGCTGTCATGCGATGTAGCTGCTTGGTCTGGGCGCCTCTCCTGAGTGAGATGGGCGGGGGGTGCAGGATAGGGGCACAGGAAGGGTGGACTTGGTCCAGATCTGTGGGAAGAGCCATCAGGCAGGGGAGAGGGCGCCTTCAGAAAGGAAGTGGGGAATGCAGAGGGAGATCGCGGTCTGCTTGGTCCTCAAATGTGTGTGGTCAGGGCTTGGTCTTGATCCCAGTACGATGGGAAGCCTCAGAGGGAGAAGGTGACATGATTCAATGTGTACTTATAGAAGGCTCCTCTGCCTGCGAGAGGCATGTGGAGAAGAGCCCAAGGAGTGGGGGGACGACCAGATGGGCGGCAGTGGAAGGATGCACCAGCCTGGCCCCGAGATGCTGGTACTGACCCTACAAGGCAGTTCCTGAGTGCTGGTCTCTAACTTTAGCCCTTTCATTTTTTAATAAGCCAGGTAAGAGCTAAGTAGTTATTCTGTTGTTAGAATCATAGCCCCCAAACCCTAATCTTATACTAAATAGAGGGGTCTAATAGAATATGTTAAAATTTTAAAGCACGTTTCCCACAAAAACTTTTATATACCAGAAATGGAAGAGACAAATTCAGTCCTTTCATCTCTGATTCAACTTAGTGTTGATGTAGTTTTAAATATCTCCTGTGGTGAGTCTTCATTGTTTCTTAAAGGCAATTGTTTTCATATTTCAAACATCCTTCTAGTAAGAATTTAAATTGTAATTTTTCTTCTATTTTAAACTAACAAAGAGTCAGTGAATGTATATTCAGTATAAGAAGAGCTAACGGGGGATTTAAAAATTGTGACACAATACTTTTGAATTAATTTCTTAGGTTCACAAAATTATGTCGGACAATCCAAAAGGAATTCCTGTCTGTCCTGTAAAATTATGTATTCCAGGTACTTCTAGGTTACTAATCTTAATCTCTTACTCTTGTCCCTTAGTACACATCAGAAAAAGGCAAAAAAAGAATCATTGATTAGCCAAGCTAGACATCAAAGGACTGATCTTCTCACCAATCAATCCCCTGAGATCTTAATTGCTTTGCTGATTTCTCTCAAACTTTCTCATTTGTCTATTGAACTGCTCATTCCTACAGCCTCAGGTTTGTTGTCAGAAATTCCTCCCTTTCCTGCTTTTTGCTACAAGTTGTTGTCCAGCTAGCAGTTCTTGGAAAAGTGAGTTGCTGCCCCGGTGACTAGCACAGGGAATACCAGATCTCAGAGATGCAGCCCCACCTCGTCTTGGGCATCACACAGACTAAAGCCCGGACTCTGGGGTCCTCGTCTTTAGAGAATGATCATTCCCAACAAACACAAACGTCATCGCTTTGCCTTTGTTGTTTCTTCTCTTTCAAAAATGAAATTAATGCGATGATAACCTCCTTCTCCCCAGACCTGGGTATCGATTTCTGTTTCATTTTCTGGCCCCTCTTCTCAGTTCTGAAGACACTACCAAAGGGGCGTTATTGATCAGCGGGCTGCCGGTCACTTCCTTGGGCACAAAGGACACAGACCCTGTCACCTCTGTGCCCCGGAATAGACCTGAAGGTAAAGGGTCAGAGATGAAAGGCTTCGGATCAGTTCTTCTTTGTAATCAGCCTCTCAGGAAGGCCAAGCCTCTGTTTACACCTGTCCTTGGGGTTTAAGATGGAAAACTTTTACTCCCAGGTCCAGACGTGGATGTAGGTGAAGCAGAACACTTATCTTTCTCAGTTTCTCATCGGGGCAGATGGATTGTTTGTGGTTAAGGCAGTTTGCCTTTTTAGGAAAAAAAAGCTGATGCATCCTGGGTCTTTCGTTTGTTGCCTGCCCTGCTGAGACGCCATCTGTTACAGAGATTGTAATGCTTTAGACGTCGGCTAGAGAACACCCAAATTAATTTCCTCTGAGAAAGGACCCTGAAAGATTCCTTCTTCTTTCCTTGGGTTGCAACGATGTCATTGATTTCATTGTTAAACCGGAGCAGAGAGGGTCAAGGGAGTTTGGGGAAGCTGAGAGAAAGAACGCCAGAAAAAAGGCATTAGTCATCCACCTTCACAGAGTGGCCGCTGACCGCTGAAGACTCTCAGCCACCACCACCACCACCTGGAGAAGAGAAATGTTCTAAAGTGGCCTTGGCTTAACCCAGCCCTTCTTAGGGTGCACTCAATGACTGATTTGTAAAAGCAAAGTCGCATCTTGAAATTCTGGTAACTGCTGTTAATATTTCATAGTATTCCTAGGTTATTGCCTTAAAACAGAAATGTGTTTCCCATTTGAACTGCACCAATCTTCTCTTCTGTTCTCCCTGCCCCTCCTCATGCCCTGGCCATTTATATCCTTATTCATTAAATAAGGGCAATTATTCTCATGCATGTCTCCTAAGTTCTTTGTAGTTGGTAGAGCTGTGAATATGTGAAAAGGCAATACGTCCAATAGGCCACAAAGAATGAGAAAATGTGCAGAGTTCAGTGTGAGAAGAAAAGTGGCTCTTGGGGGCTTCCCTAAAGGTCCAGTGGTTAAGATTTCACCCTCTAGTGCAGGGGGTGCTGGTTCAGTCCCTGGTCTCAGAGTTAAGATTCCCACATACTTCTTGGCTAAAAATCAAAATATAAAACATAAACAGTGTTGTGACAAATTCAATAAAGACTTTAAAACTGGCCCATTAAAAAAAAAAAAAAAACCTAAGAAAAGAAAACTGCCTCTCTTGCTTCATGGGATGGTGATGTTGGGGCATTTGGGGGTGGGCGTTGTGCCCTGTGATTCAGATCAAGAACAGCTCTTTTTTCCTCCAAGGAGCAAGGAGGAGAAGCAATCTGGTCTCAGAGCACTAGGGTTCAGCCCCTCTTCCCAGAACCTGCCAGGCTCTGTCTCAGATGTGTCCAATCTGGCTCCTGACTCCACGAGAGCCCCCTCTTCTTGGTCTCCCTATCCCAGCTCTGAAGCTAGAAGGCAGGTATATTTGAGGTTGTGTAGTTACACCTGCCCAGATGGCTTAGCAGTAAAGAATCTGCCTGCCAACGTAGGAGACACAAGAGATATGGGCTTGATCCCTGGGCCAGGAAGGAGGAGGAAACGGCAACCCACTCCAGCATTCTTGCCTGAGAAATCCAATGGAGAGAGGAGCCTGGTGGGCCACTGCCCATGGGGTTGCAAAGAGTCAGACACAAGTGAGTTCACACACACAGCTCCACCTGCAGCCTGTTTAGTAGAGGGCACACCTAACTGCTTGGTGCCCCAGTTAGAACACCTGCATCTGAAAAACATAACTGGAAAGCATTTCTACAACCAGCTGAATATAACTAACTATAAATACAAGGCACCTCTTTTTCCAAAGCTTAAACGTGATCAGCTCCACAGACCCCTGATCTGCCAAGGAGCAAATGCACAGTTGCTCCATTTCTCTTTCATGTGGACGTCCAACTCTCCTGAGTATTTCAATTATACATAAAAGTTGAGCCGTTTTTGGAAAAGTCCGTATAGAAAGATTAATTCTGTTTGTCTAGAGTTGAGATTGGTTTGGTCAACCTTAGCCAAGGAAAATCCCCAGACATGTGACTCACGGAGGCAGCGTTCCCTTCTCTCTGCTCCTCTGGGGTCTGTTTAACTCTGTCATGAAAGAAACAAGGTGGTTTTCAGAGATCTATCTGCAAATGCTAATCTTGTTGTGATAAGCAAGAAATCTATGCTATTTGCTTTAGAGTATTTCCCATCAACATCAAGCCCAGCTGGTAACTCAGTTTGTGTCATAAAACAATTCACATGGACACTGGGATCAGCAGACCTTTGAAGACAGTGTCAGTCAAGATATGACCCCTTTGTACATGACTGCTCCCAAATTCTGCAGAAGATTGCCTCCTCCTAGTTGTTGGGTGATTCTAGATCACTAATTAACAACATGGAGGACATGAACACTGCTTGTCCAACGAGTCTATGACAAAATTTAAATTCACTCCTTTAATCCATGTCGCTAGCCAGGAAAGGTGCCCTTCAGAATTAACCTACTGTGGTTGCATTAAGTCTCCAGTGTTTACTGCTTGCTTAATTCATTAACTTTATAATTCTCTATATCATCCTGTATATATTTGTTTGTATATATATATAAAACCATTTGTATGTACTTGCCTATATCATGCCCATCAGTGTGTATTTCCTACAAACTTTCCCCTAAATGGACTATTCTCTTACAAATCCACAGATTAATGGTCAAATTTGGGAAATTTTAAATTATTTCAAAGCTTTAATATAATATGTATCCTGTATTCCAATTTCTTGATTATTTCAATAAGGTGGGTCATGGCTATTTTAAAAACACTGGTCTGGTGTAGGATCCAGACCAGTGTCATTTGTTACACTTAGTTGTTGAGTCTTGACAGTTTTCTTAAATTTGGGACAGTTCCTTAGTATTTATCTTTTAATGCCAACGTCTTTGAAGAATATCAGCTGGTTACTTTTTAGAGTGTCATTTGATTTGGATTTCTCTGAATTTTTCTTTTCTCCTTCCCATCAGCTTTATTGATGTAATTCTGTAAGTTCCTTAAATTTTCTGGTCCTTCGAGTCTTTGACTGCAAAAAGAGAATAATAGTAGTAAAATTACCACTCAGTAAATTTAAGGATTTAATAAATTAATGTAGATGAATTGTCCATGTTTGTTATGTTATCAGCTATTTTTCTGATTTGAAAGTATTATTCTAAAAAATGTGAGCTATACATACAGGGAATGTTATTCAGCCTTTAAAAGGAAGGAAATTCTGGGACTTCTCTGGCAGTCCAGGGAAGTTAAGACTTCGTATTCCAAAGCAGGGGATGCAGGTTTGATCCCTGGTTGAGGTTCTAAGATCCCACATGCCTCACAGCTTAAACACCAAAGAATAAACAACAGAAGCAATATTGAAACAAATTCAATAAGGACTTTAAGAATGCTTCATATTTTTAAAAATCTTTGAAAAGAAGGAAGTTCTGTCACTTGAAATAGCATGGAAGAACCTTGAGGACTTTATACTAAGTGAGATAAGCTGGAGACAGAAGGGCAAACACTGTGTGATTCCACTTGTGCGCAGTATATAGAGATCGAGTCAGTAGAGAAATACAGAATGGTGGTTACTAGGGTTCAGGTGAAGTGGGTACTGGGGAGTTTTAATGTTTAATGGGACAGAGTTTCAGCTGGAGAAGATGAAAAAGTTCTGGAGATGAATATTGGGATGGTTACACAATGATGTGGGTATACTTAAAACCACCTAAACGACAACCTTAAAACTGTTAAAATGGTAAACTTAATGTTGTGCGTGTTGTGTGCGTGTGTTTGTGTGTGCTCATTCAGTCACGTCTGACTCTTTGTGGTCCCATGGACTGTAGGCCGCCAGGCTCCTCTATTTATGGGATTCTCCAGGCAAGAATACTGGAGTGGGTTGCCATGCCCTCCTCCAGGGGATCTTCCTGACTCAGGGATCGAACCTGTGTCTCTTAAGTCTCCTGCATTGGCAGGTGGGTTCTTCATCATCAGCACCACCTGGGAAGCCCCCAGAAGCATTAGCCACTCAGTCGTGTTCAACTCTTTGCAACCTCATGGACGGTAGCCCACCAAGTCTCCTCTGTCCATGAGATTTCCCAGGCAAGAATACTGGAGTGGGTTGCCATTTCCTTCTCCAGGGGAATCTTCCTGATCCAGGGATTTAACTCATGTTTCCCACATTACAGGCAGGTTTTCTACCACTAAGCCACCTGGGAAGCCCTAGGTATGTTTTCACCACTAAAAAAAATTTTGGAATCATTATTCTGACTGCTGTGTGGAGAATGGGGTGGAAGACTAGGAAGATGCAGGTCCAGAAGTCAGAGGCTGTCTCCACTGTCTAGTGGAGAGAGGACAAGGGTGGCAGGGGAGGTGCCTAGCAGAAGATGCTTTGGGGATGTGGTTTGAAGTAGTTGGTAACTAGGGTGGGAACTTGCTGGCAGGTTGGATAGGAGGCTGAAGAAGAAAGAGGGGGCAAGGAGAGCTTTCTTCTCTCTGGCTTCAAAAGTGGATGATTTCAGGCTCCAAATCTTTTAAACCCTAACTCCCCAACTCTCTCTCCCCAAGGCCCTGGCGCCCATGCTTCTGCTTTCTGTCTTTATGAGCATCATTCTCTAGGGACCTCGCATACATGGAATCACACAGTATTTGTCCTTTTGTGTCTGACTGATTACACTTAGCATAATGTCTTCAAGGCCCATTCAGGCTATGGCACGCAACAGTGCTTCCTCCCTTTTCCAGGCTGCATGCTAGTCCTTTGTATGGATATAACACATCTTGTTTATTTGTTTATCCACTCATCAGTTGTGTCCATTTGTTTTAATTGTTCATTTTATTTTTCAGATTTTTACATATATCAGCTGTTATTAGTAGTGCTTATAAACATAGCTGACATGTATCCAGAGCAGCACATGTTAGAAGGCTTGTTCACTGAGATGACTTCATTTGACAGTGTGATCTTATTCATCAGCTTTCTTCTCTCCTATGTCACAAGCACTGTGCCCACTGATTGGACTAGAGAGAGGAGCTGTTACTCTAACATCTGGGGAAACCAAGGCACAGAGTGATTAAGTAACTTGCCCAGAGTCACACAGCTAGTGAGTGGCAAAGTGGTGGAGCTAGTGCTCTAGCCCAGGTGGGCTCAGCCCACAGCCCGTGGGTTTAATCACTCTTCTGAAAGCTTCACCCAGGCCCTGCTACTTTCCAAGAATGAACGTCAAGTCTTCAAGCTGGTATTTCAAAAGATCACCTTACAGGGACTTCCCTGGTGGTCTAGTGGCTAAGATTCCGAGTTCCCAATGCAAGGGGCCTGGGTTTAATTTCCTGGTCAGGGAACTGAGATCCAGCAACTAAGAGTTTGCACATCGCAACAAGAGATTCTGAACTTGGCAAATAAAAATTTCCAAATGCCTCAACTAAGATCCAGCATAAATTTTAAAAATCTTAAATAAATTTTAAAAATTTTAAAAAGACCTTCTTTTTTAAAAAACAGGATCATTGTACATATTGTTAATTATGGAGCACACATATCCATATAATATTGCACCATTTGGGTTGAGACAAAGCATTGTTTTGCTTTATATTTTATTTTTTTCACTGTCAGAGCATATTTTCTCTATCAATTCATATGCTGACTTATTTTTTTCTTCATCACAATTCAATTACTATAGACTAATATTAATATTATGATCCTGTAACGCTTATGAAAGGGGGTGAGGAACTCTCTCAGATTTTCAAAGTTCAGTTTGTCAATTTCATTGATATGTTGAGACTATTCACCCAAACTGAAAGGGACAGTGCAGCAGAAACCTGGGTTTCGAGGAAACTACTGGTTTCCTTTTCCTTTGGGGACACTTTGCTGAACTTTGCACTGCAGGCTTCTGCTTTTGCCGGCGTCCAGTCCTGCTTCTTCCCAGGGCCTGTCTGTTTCTTTATTGATCCATCTGAATGGATCTTCTTCTCCATCACCTTTTTCTTCTTTTCAGCAGAGAGTTAGAGTCTGGAGGTGACAAGCAGATGGTGAATAATGAGAAAGCCAAGGACACATCTAATCCGAGAACCCTGAAGTGAGGTCTAAGTTCAGCCCCTCCAGGGAGAACTAGCTGACTTGCAGGGTTCAGAGTGTCCAGGAGATCAGCATGGAGGAGGCAGAGGTGACATGTGGCTGAGTCTGCCGAGGCCCAGATGCCCGGGGGCCCAGGGAGGGTGGGACTCACTGAACTGCATCTATTCATCAAAATACTGTTCTCACTTGACCCCCAGATGGTGCCTTGAAAATAATCTTGGTGTCAGGCACAAGTTTGTAGGCTGTGTGAGTTTCCTCATTGTCAAGACCAAGGCCTAGGAACCAGAAGAGAAGGAACAAGAGGCAAAGAGGAGATGAAGGACAGACAGAAAGGGAAGGAAGGTCCTTGGAGCCAGGGTGACGGCCACACTTCCTTCTGTAATGTTCCCGGGCTCCCGACCGTGGCCCGCTTCCGGATGCAAGCTAAACTGTGGGAATAGCAGAGCCACGGAGAGAACGAAACACCTCACCCTGGGAATTCTACGGCTGCTTTTGAAAGCATAAGCATATTTTTTCCAAAAGACTCTAGAGCCTCAATAAAGCCTAGGGCTGGAAAAGATGTGAGACACACAGTTAGGAATAAACACATACTGAACCGAGCATCACAGTTGTCCTTGATTTTTAATCCTGCTTATTATTACAAAAGGATGGCCTTTTGATCTCCACTGGAGAAGAGATGTTATTTCAGTGTGAAAGCATCAGAGATCCCCTGAGTCTACAGAAGCAACCAGTGGCACCAGGCAGCCATGACTGTTCTGTTCTGAGCCCCAATCCCACTCACATTTCTCCATAGAATCTTTGAAAGTAAAATTGCTAATCACTCAGTCATGTCCAACTCTTTGTGACCCTCTAGACTGCAGCGTCTCGCCATGGAATTCTCCAGGTGAGACTACTGGAGTGGGTAGCCATTCTCTTCCAGGAGATTTTCTTGACCCAGGGATCCAACCCAGGTATTATTCTTGCATTGCAGGCAGATTCTTTACCACTGAGCCACTCTGTTGCCACTTAAAGCCAGAAAACAGCAGCTGTGGGCTGGAGCGGGAAAACAAATCTAAAGGCACACAACAGCCGTGAGTGGGCCTGGGGAGAAGCAGCCGGCTGGCAGGTGGTCAGGGAGACTGGCCAGGGGTCTGGGGAGGCCGAGGAGGGAGGTGGCCGGGGAGCCCTCAGGCCAGGCTCCCACACAGTCAGCAGAGGCTGGGATGAACTTCCTCCAATTCCACGTCCATTGTTTGGTCTTTATTACAGTCTCACTGTCCATCACGGACGGAAGTGAAATTGGTCTGGAAGGGCTTCCCCTTCCCACAGTCTCTGTGGTTGTGTATTGATAGATGGCTTTTAAGTATAATATCCTTGCAGACAGGAAAATTAAGCTGATCTATCCATTTCATGGGCAGAACTATTGTTTTTTTTTTTTTAACACAGAGACAATGTATTTGCCTCTTCAGCCCGCCAAGACTTCCTTATCATACCATAGTCTAAAAAAAGGTGATGACTTAATTCCCTGGGCTGTCCCCTAGGTCAGGTCAGTAGGAGACATGGGGTCAGCATACTTGGTCACCCTGCTCCCCAGGCACAGGCCATGGCCAAGCGGTCACAGGTGTACACAGGTGGCCGTGGAGGAACCAGACCCCTGCATTCTTCCTGGTCTTTTTCGCTGGCTGTCTATAACCCAGAACTCTGTTTGTGTTCCCCAGAAGGCCTCTCTCTTCTTGTGTGTACATTTTTGTCTATGACTTGGAAGCCCCATACTGCTGCTTTCTGTTTTCTTTATCTACAGCCCTTTGGGTCTTTCAGACCCTGGACAGAGCAGATTGACGTTTAGGTTTCATCACCATCCTTCTCTGTCAGTATAATTAGTTATTTCTGTGGTCCTAGAAATGCATGTCAAGAGTACATCATGGGCTTGCCTGTTGGTTCAGTGGCTAAGACTCTGTGCTCCCAATGCGGGGGGCCTGGGTTTGATCCCTCTTCGGGGAATTAGACACCACATGCCGTGACTAAAGATTCCACATGCCACAACTAAGACCTGATGCGCCCAAAGAATTCAATATTAAAAAGAAAAAAAATTTTAAAGAACAACTAACATTTTTTAAAAAATTTAAGAATACTTTATCCCTAACCCAAGATATGAGAGCAACCTCAGTGTCCATCAGCAGAGGAATGGAGTGAATAAAAGTGAATAAAATGGAAAACTACTCATCTATTAAAAAGAACATAGTTTTGCAATTTGCAGCAACACAGATGAACTTGGAGGGTATTAGGCTAAGTGAAATAAGTCAGACAAAGAAAGACAAATACTGTATGATGTTCAGTTCAGTTCAGTCGCTCAGTTGTGTCCAACTCTTTGTGACCCCATGAATCACAGCACTCCAGGCCTCCCTGTCCATCACCGGAGTTCACTCAGACTCACGTCCATCAAGTCAGTGATGCCATCCAGCCATCTTATCCTCTATCGTCCCCTTTTCCTCCTGCCCCTGATCCCTCCCAGCATCACAATCTTTTCCAATGAGTCAACTCTTCACGTGAGGTGGCCAAAGTACTGGAGTTTCAGCTTTAGCATTATTCCTTCCAAAAAATCCCAGGGCTGATCTCCTTCAGAATGGAGTGGTTGGATCTCCTTGCAGTCCAAGGGACTCTCAAGAGTCTGCTCCAGCACCACAGTTCAAAAACATCAATTCTTTGGCACTCAGCCTTCTTGACAGTCCAACTCTCACATCCATACATGACTACTGGAAAAATCATAGCCTTGACTAGATGGACCTTAGTCGGCAAAGTAATGTCTCTGCTTTTGAATATACCATCTAGGTTGGTCATAACTTTTCTTCCAAGGAGTAAGCGTCTTTTAATTTCATGGCTGCAGTCACCATCTGCAGTGATTTTGGAGCCCCCAAAATAAAGTCTGACACTGTTTCCCCATGTATTTCCTATGAAGTGATCGGACTGGATGCCACGATCTTCGTTTTCTGAATGTTAAGCTTTAAGACAGCTTTTTCACTCTCTGCTTTCACTTTCATCAAGAGGCTTTTTAGTTCCTCTTCACTTTCTGCCATAAAGGTGGTATCATCTGCATATCTGAGGTTACTGATATTTTTCCCAGCAATCTTGATTCCAGCTTGTGTTTCTTCCAGTCCAGCATTTCTCATGATAATGTTACTTATATATAAAATCTAAAAAAATACAACAAACTAGTGAACATAGCAAAAAGAAGCAGATTCACAGATCTATAGAACAAGATAGTTGTTACCAGTGGGAAGAGGGAAGGGGGAAGGGGCAAAATAGGGGTAGGGGATTAAGAGGTACAAACTATTAATTATAAAATAAATAAGCTACAAGAATATATTGTACAATGCAGGGAATATAGCCTATATTTTATAGGGACTTCCCTGATAGCTCAGTCTGTGAAGAATCTGCCTGCAATGCAGGAGACCCTGGTTTGATTCCTGGGTTGGAAAGATCTGCTAGAGAAGGGATAGGCTACCTACTCCAGTGTCCTTGGGCTTCCCTTGTGGCTCAGCTGGTAAAGAATCTGCCTGCAATGTGGCAGACCTGGGTTCAATCCCTGGGTTGGGAAGATCCCCAGAGAAGGGAAAGGCTACCCACTCCAGTATTCTGGCTGGGAGAGTTCCATGGACTAGTCCAAGGGGTTGAAGAGTCGGACATGACTGAGTGACTTTCACTCCACTTCACTTACAGTAGGGGGCTTCCCTGGTAGCTCAGAGGTTAAAGCATCTGCCTGCAGTGTGGGAGACCCAGGTTCGATCCCTGGGTTGGGAAGATCCCCTGGAGAAGGAAATGGCAACCCACTCCAATATTCTTGCCTGGAGAATCCCATGAACTGAGGAGCCTGGTGGGCTACAGTCCACGGGGTCACAAAGAGTTGGACACGACTGAGTGACTCACTTTCACTTTCACTTATAGTAACCATAAATGGAGTATAACCTTTAAAAACTGTGGATCACTATACTGTACACCTGTTACCTATGTAATGTTGTATTAATAAATCCACTATACATCAATTTAAAATAAAACAAAGATGAAACACTTTATCCCTAAGGTTCTCCCTGTTCCCATCTTTGTTGTTATTGTTCAGTCAGTCATGTCTGACTCTTTGCAACCCCATGGACTGCAGTATGCCAGGCTTCCCTGTCCTTCACCATCTCCCAGAGTTTGCTTAAACTCATGTCCATCGAGTTGGTGATGCCAACCAACCATCTCAGCCTCTGTTGTCCCATTCTCCTCTTGTCCTCTATCTCTCCCAGCATCAGGGTTCCCGTCTAAAATGGTTCCCGTCTTAAACGTATTCAGAAGCACTTGTTTGATCTCATGCTGACAGTGCTTATTTTCCCTAACACCATGAACACTGTTAGATGACTGTTACTTTCACTAATGTTTATGGAAGGATTTTTAGACATCCTTTCTTATGCTAGCATGCACTTTCTCATTTAATCTCAAATAACCTATGAGGCAGAAATATGATCATCCTCTGTTTTGCAGATGAGAATACTGGGGCTTAGACATGGAAATAATATGCTCTCATCTATAGCTAGCAGGGTTGAGGTTGGAGTCCAGCCTGTCCCCTGGGAAGCTGGACCACTGTCCATGAGGTTCCAACTTGGGGTTCCCTTGGGAGTGAACTGACTGGGTGGCCCAGAAAGGTCCCCTGGATGACACCATGGACTCCTTCCTACCTTGAGAACTGCTGACCTCTGGATAAATTCCATCACTTTTTCATTTGTTTCTACCATTAAATGAAATTCCTTTCAATGTAAAAGTTAAATCAAAAAACCAACCCACCTGAAATGATTATTTCACCTTCTACACTAAAAAGCACTTAGGAAAAAAAAAAATCTTGGCTTGACAGAGTATTTACTTCTTTAAATGCCATTTGTTCTTGTCCCGAAGCATCTTTCTGTTAGAAGAATCTGGCAACCTGTGTCATCTTTGGAACATTTGAATTGGAACAGGATTTATACACTCTTTATCATCTGGTGAGACTTTTAAGAGGAAAGTGTCAACATAAATTTGGAATTTCCTGACTTCTGCAGATTTGAGTTATAATCTGGACATGACTAGAAAGGAAATATTAAAAAAATATTTTAGAGTGTTTTATTGTGGAAATGTCCCCAAACATTTTCATCCCATTTTCCCAGAGAAAGCTGACAGCTTGGGGTGGAGGGGAGAAGAATAAAACACAACGGGCCACATCCTTGAACTCTTTTGTGTGTTTAGAACAATGTCCAGTTAAAATCAAACAATATTGCTGCTAAATATGTCTAAAATAGTCCTTGGTGAGCACTCTTGGAGGAGTGATGAGAGCCAGGGTCCCTGTGAGTGGGAAGGTCTCACTCTGACTGAGGCAGAGTCCTGGCAGGACTCAGCATCTTCCCCCAGCATTGTATAATCCTTCCTGTACAGCCTGGGACCTTAGATACCTTCCCCGTCGTCCTGACATCACCTCCTGTACGTCCTGGGACCTTAGATACCTTCGCCATCACCAGGTCACCGGCTCCAGTGAGGCCTGGGACCACGCATCCCAACCCGAGCATGCGCAGAGCCAGAGCACAGCTAATACCTGCGCTGCCCCTAAGTGGAAAACAAAAGCCGGGCCTGGCTGGGGGCGGGCGGGCTCGTAAAGAGAAGGAGGCGAAGTCACGAAGTCTGGCTTTCTGGCCAGATTTCCTCGGGAAGGAGAGGTGTGGCCGCTCTGTGTGTGCGCGCCGGGAGGGGCTGCAGGCCCGCTGGCGCGCGGCCAGGGCGCCCGACGCCAGGCCCGGCTCTCGCGCTGGGAGCGGCCGCCGGCGGCCACACAATGGCGTTATCTCGGCCAGCGCGCTGCAGCGACCGCCGCTTCCTGCCCGCAGCGGCACAGACTGTCCCAGGGCCCCGCGCCTTCGGACACACTCCCTGGCGCTTGGTCGCCGGGCTCGGCAGGGAACGTCCAAAGCGCCTTCTTCCTTGGGAATTGCAGACGCTGCGATGCTGTCATGCATTGTATTTTTAATCCCCCTTGGAAGGACGCGCGGTCATGAATCACCGGGGGAAGGGACGAACTCACTCAGGGGTTTATGTGATGCAGGAGACCCCAGGGGAGCGGGGAGAACAGCACTGGCTACAAAGTGACCTGAGAGGGCATAGGGCACCATTTGTTCCTGAGCGCCCACCCTCGCACTCCCCTACCCACTGCAGAATCCGCAGCAACTTGACGCCAGGAGAGTAGAGACTTCAGCGGGCAGGGAGGTGGGGAACCTGGCCAAGGTGCTGGAGGCAGCTTGCTTTAACATCCAGTCAACACTTTATATATTTTCACTGAATTTGATCTAAACTCTTATGGGACTTTAAATACAGCCCTCGGATTAAATTACATTAAAAAAATTTAGTCTTTAAACCCGGGTCCTACAGTTGAAAAGGACAAGAAAGACTTAAGATTTTGTTTTGTTTTGCTGGCATCCTTGAAGTTGGAATATTGTGGTTAGTTTATTAAACAACAGATGAAGTATTTCTAGCAACATGCCTGTGCCAGAAAGTTTAAAACTCTGAATAACTTGCTCCCAGAAATCAGGGGTTTAATCCAAGAGTTACCAGAAGTGCTCTTAAACCTTCTGCTTCCAGGTCAGGAAGTTTCTGGCCAGCGTGGACACTCCTAGAAGAGTGTTTTGGGGGAGCTGGACAGCCTGGTTTTGGGGGAGCCCGACTGGCTGCTGTGTGCTCTAGGACAATTCCCGTTCTTGTTGTGCAAACCTGATTTCAGGAAACCTGGGCAACTTCATGCCTAGAGAGCGTCTTTTCCTCCCTGTGACCCATGAAGATCCCTCCTGTTCTCGCTTTTGTGGAAATGACTAGGCTTTTTTGGTCTGCACTCAGCAGAATGCTGGCAAATGTTTAACAACCAGCAATAAACATCCCTGATTAGACAGTTGTCAGGTCCTTTAGTGGGACCGGCTTAGAAAGGTACAGTTTTTGAAACTGTGACATCTCTGCAGCAAACAAAAACACAGGGAATCAGGCAATAGAGGTTCTGGTACTCACCAGCCACCTTTGATGAGATCTAGACATTTTGTGTCATTTACTGTAAAGGAACAGTTGAGGACAGTGTGGTCCCCTCTCCAAAATCCCACCCGTCCCTACCCACAAGGAGGTGACTGCTGTCTGAACTTCGGCGTTTGCCTTTCTCACCAGCTAGATGGATGTTCTCCATGTGTTCCCCGCCGGGTAAAGCCTGGCATCAATTCTGATGAGTCGGTACAAGTTTTTCCATATTTTTGAAAACCACCCTTGCCTGCGTGTTTCCAAGTATGTGTTTGTATGTGCAATATGTAATATTGTTCTGCGAGTCTTAAAATTTGAATATAAGTTGTATTGTAATGTATATAGCCTTGTTGATGGGCTCATTGAGATAGAGTTCATGAACCATACATTTCATCTCTTTCAAGTGTACCATTCAATTATTTTTAATATAGTCACAGAATTGTACAATCATCACAGTTAATTTTAGAACATTTTCATGAAACACCTGTGAAAAAATGCTGTTAAGTCAATAGTCATGGCCCCTCCTCCCAGTTCCCAGACTGAGGCCACCACTGATCTGCTTTCTTTGTGCATTTGCCTGTTCTGTCATTTCACATAAATGGAATCATACGATATATGACTTCTTTTGTCTGACTTTCACTTAACGTAGGATTTTAATGGTTCATCTGTGTTGTAGTGTGTATTGGTGCTTTCTTACTGTCTAATATTCCATTCTATGGAAGTATTACATTTTATTTATTCATTCATCCATTTATGAGCATTTGGGTTGTTCCCACTTTTGGCTATTATGAATAATGCTGCTATGAATATTTCTGTACAAGCTTTGTGTGAATATACATCATTTTTCATTCCCACCAGTGGTCATATGAGTGTTCCAATTTCTCTGTGTCCTTGTCAATGCTTATTGTCTGATTTTTTAAATTATAGCCAACCTGGTGTCTTCTGGTTTTGATTTGCGTTTCCTTAATGACTAATGATGCTGAGTATCTTGTCATGTACTTGTTGGCTATTTGTACACCTTTTTGGTGAAATATTTATTCAGACCCTTTGACCATGTAAAACATTTAATTACTTGTTTTTTAATTATTAACATATATGTAAAAACACTTTATATATGCAAGATATAGTCTTTTATCATATTTATGATTTACAAATATTTTCTCCCATTCTGTGGGCTGTCTTTTCACTTTCTTGATGGTGTTTGCTATACATAACCCTTGGAAACTCTTTGAAATGATAAACATGGATAAAACAATGATCCAGGCTTTCCAGTGTTCAGCCTTTCCAATATTCATTGTATCATTTATTCCTTGTGGAAGACCTAGAAGGCAAGCACTACCTTACTTATCCTAGCTTCAGCCTTTTGCCAGAATCTTCCAGATTTAGGTGGTGACATTAGTTGTGACTCTGAAAATAAACTAAACTTTAGAGCCTGGCTGTTTCCCTCCAATAAGTTTTCCAGAGCCAAGAAAGTTCAAAAGTTGAATTAAAGACAATTAAAGAGTTGAATTAAAGTCTTTTCAACCGTACAGCAAGGATTCTCAGTCAGAGTAAAGGTAAGGTCAGGAAATCCTGAGATGTTCTGTCTAAATTCTATTTCACTGAAGTGTTGAAAGATTAAAGTTCAACCTCAAAGTTATTTTGCATTGGAAATTGGGTAGACTCCAGTCCTCACCAGATTTACTTGGCCAGACTTTCTCATCTCTCTGGCAGTGGATGGAACCTCACCCAAGGAGGCTCAGAGAGGACAGGTCCGACCCCTGTCCTCAAGTCAGTGACTATCCAGTGGTTGCAGAGACTTTGAATCAAAATGACTGTGGATGTGCTGTTGGCTAGGTATGGACCAGATGTGAAACCATCACACCAATCAGGACGGATCCTGAGTAGACTAAGGATGGAAATGTGCTGCCTCCCAGTCCTGCTGGGGATTCTCTGACTCTTGTTAAGTGGCAGTTTTCACAGGTTAAGTCTGTGCTATTTAACTTCTCTGTGCTTGGCTTCCCTCCTCTGAAAACGAGGGATAATAATAGTACTCTCACCACCCCAGAGCTAATGTGAGGATTAAATGACATTATAAATGTAAAATGCAGGAATAGCACCTGGAAAACTGAAAATGCTCATTGATATGAGTTAGGACTCTGATTGTATTATTATTATTATTTTCTTTCAGTTTTATTGAGATATAATTGACATAAAGCACTGTATGCTTTTAAGGTGCAAGCATAATGATTTGACTGACATATGATTGTATCACTATTAAAAATACAACCAATAGGTGTATCAACCACAATTCCCTGGTGGGACAGTGGATCAGTTCAGTTCAGTTGCTCAGTCGTGTCTGACTCTTTGAGACCCCATGAATCGCAGCACACCAGGCCTCCCTGTCCATCACCAACTCCCAGAGTTTACTCAAACTCATATCCATCGAGTCGGTGATGCCATCCAACCATCTAATCCTCTGTCATCCCCTTCTCCTCCTGCCCCCAACACCTCCCAGCATCAGGGTCTTTTCCAATGAGTCAACTCTTCTCATGAGGTGACCAAAGTATTGGAATTTCAGCTTTAGCATCATTCCTTCCAATGAACACCCAGGATTGATCTCCTTCAGAATGGACTGGTTGGATCTCCTTTCAGTCCAAGGGACACTCAAGGGACAGTGGATAGGACTCTGCAAATTCACTGCAGAGGGCACAAGTTCAATCACTGGTCGGGGAACTAAGATCACATGAGTCACCAGGCCAAAAAATATTGTACCCCAATAAAGTTAAGAGAAAATAAATTCTTCATGTATTCAAAAAATTGTTTGAATAAATCTTCAAACATTTTAGAGACTAAGTGTGCCCATTAGATGCAGAATCAATGGAAGTCATCTCAATGCTTGTCAACTCAAACTTACAAATGAAGAGGAAGAGTAATTTTACACACCTGCTAAAAATGTAGCTTCACTTGATGGTCTTGCAAATCTAAACAGTACTTATGGTTTCAGGACATATATATTGACACATAGTCTATGAACTAATTTTCTAAAATATTTATTTATTTATTTGACTGTGCCAGGTCTTAGCCGCAGCGCTCTGAATCTTTGATCTTCATTGAGTGGGGATCTAGCTCCCCTGCATTGGGAGCTCACAGTGTTAGTCACTGGACCATCAGGGAAGTTGCTATGAGTTCATTTTCATATTAAAAACTGAGATAGCACATATGATACTACATCAACATGAGAGATACTTTTAAATGTAAAATTAAATTAAAAATATTATTTTACTGAGTGCAGACTGCAAAGGAAGTTCATCTTTAAAAGTCTGGATTTTTAACTTCCTGGCCTTCTTTTTTGATTTATACTGTTAAGAAATATCCAAGTCAGCATTTCAGTAAATAGGGCTCAGTCGTGTCCAACTCTGCGACCCCATGGAGTGTGACCCTCCAGGCTTCTCTGTCCACGGAATTCTCCAAAGACTACTGGAGTGGGTATAGCCCACTTCAGTGGAGAAGATTTCCTTGTCCAGGGAATCTTTCCAACCCAGGGATCGTACCCCTGGGTTTCCTGTGTTGCAGGCAATTTAAATAACTCACAATTTTTTTTCCTATTTTTATCAACCAAGAGAATTTAGAATACACACACACACACATACACATATGATCCTTCCTAATTAAAATCTGTCTGGATAGTACCATTTCAGATCATAATTATAGCAAGTCTATTTTATCTAAATAAATAATTCTTTATAATTAGTGTAACTGTTATGTAATTATGAACTGTCACCAAAACTTACATTGTTCAAGAGCAAGTGATCTTACATTTCAATAAGAAGTGGCTCATGAATTTTTTTAAGTAAATTATAATGATAAATTAGCAGTCTTATCTTAAATAAATATCTTCTAACATTTTCCCTTGATTTCCATGCCCAAAGCAAATAATTTATTTCAGAAGGATTTTTTTCCTGCTGACAGGGAAGTTTACAAAAATCATTTAGCTGAAGAAGGCTTCCTGATAATCAGAGAATCTTTGAAAACTTGACCCTGGCCATCACTAGATGATGGTCTAACCCCGGGGGTCCCCTCAAGAAGAGGAAACCTGAGTGAGAACTTGGTCTCCTCATTACTGGAGGGCACGCCTGCCAGCCTGGGCCATGTTGGAAGAGGGAAATCTAAGTAGAAGCATAAATAGCTGCCGACAAACCTCAGGAAATAGCAGTAAGGGGGAGTCACCAAGTTGTCAAATCTTGGATTTTTTGATTTGGGAGGTGAGATGAAAGAGCAGGAACTATCCTTCAGTTCTTCAAGAAATAGAAATATTTGCCAGTCCAATGGATGGAAAAACACCATGTTTCAAAAGTTTCCAAACAGTGATGATTACAATTAGAATTTGGGTGGGTTTTATTTAATTAATTTATCAGAGTTTAGTTGCTTTACAATTTTGTATTAGTTTCTGCCATAGAGCAAACTGAATCAGCTATACATTTACGTATATCCTTTCTTTTTAAAATTTTCTTCCCATTTAGGCCATCACAGAGCACTGAGTAGAGTTCCCTGTGCTATGCAGTAGGTTCTCACTAGTTACAAAGTGTCGATAGTGTATATATATCAATCCCAGTCTCCCAGTTCATCCCTTTTGCACCCACTGTGTTCACATATCTGTCCTCTAGGTCTGTGTATTCCCTCCCTACAAATAGGTTCATCTATACCATTTTTCTAGATTTCATATATAGAAATCTATATATGATATTTGAAATCATATGATATTTGAAATTCATATGTATATGAAATATCTATATATATGATATTTGTTTTTCTCTATCTGACTTACTTCACTCTGTATGACAGCAAGATCTTATCTGACCCACCACCTAGAGTAACAAAAATAAAAACAAAAATAAACTTAGGCTTAATAGGCTTTAAAAAGACTTTTACACGTAAAAAAGTGTGCAACCCATAAACACACAGCTTTGATTAATGCTCTTCTCTTTTAAAATAAAATTATAGTAAAAGTATATGTGGCACAAATCATACCGTTTTAACTATTTTGAGGGTGAACGTCTCAGTAGCATTAAGTGCATTCACAGTATTTTGAAACTACTGGCACCATCTACCTCCAGGAATTTTACATCTTCCCCAAAATGAAAGCCCAGACTCATGAAACATTCACAATTTGAATAATATAAGAACTATTTGTAGGCTATGAAATTATAAAATATTTTAAAATTTTAGCTAGAATTATAGGTGATTTTTTTTCTTACTTATACGTGTCAGATTTTTTTTTTTTTTAATACTAAATATGTGAAGCTTTTGTTCCCAGGTAGCTCAGATGGTAAAGAATCTGTCTGCAATGCAGGAGACCGGAGTTTGATCCCTGGGTCAGGAAGATACCCTAGAGAAGGAAATGGCAACCCACTCCAGTATTCTTGCCTGAGAAATCCCATGGACAGAAGAGCTTGATGGGCTACAATCCATAAAGTCACAAGAGTCGGAGGCAACTGAATGACTAACGCACATACACCCACACTGTTTGAGAGGGATGCCATAAGCAAATGAAGCTACTTAGCTGTATGCCTGCTGGGAAAGCGAGACTGGAGCCAGTGGAAGCAGAGCAGTGAGGCGCTGTGCAGGTGTTACTGCCACCTTTACTCTGTAGACAGTCAAGCATGAGCAGGCTCAGCTCTTCCTTCCTCAGACCCAGGAATAATGGGAAATGCAGGTGCTCTAGAGAAAGGCAGGCCCAGGGGAGAGACGGAAAATAGCAGCCAAGCAGAGGAAGACCCAGATCGCTTCTCACCACGGTCTTGGGGAGAATGATGACCAAGGATATTGCTTGTGGCAGGATGCTAACTACGACCTGGGTAATCAGGTAAACACGAGTCTCGGTCCCTGAAAGGCACCTCGCCTTTCCCACCTGGGGTGGGAAATGGGAGCTAGAGAAAGTTTGCTGACAGAGGAGAAAGTCCAGGAGGTAAGAGGAGAAGGGGAGGGCATGAACCCACCTGAGACCACGGGTGACATCCTGGAGGGAGATTCCCTTGGACCCCTTGCCTAGGGTGGTCAGGAGGTGGACTTTATCTGAAGGCTGAGGAGGAGACCAGAGGACGAAGTTCAGAAAGTAGGCCCTGGGTAGGAGGCGCAAGGACCGGGAGGAGGGCATGTCAGGAGTCCAGTGGTCCCCAGGGGTCCCCCTGATTCTGTCCATGTGGCCCTTTAGGGGTAGATGAGGTGCCACTCCCACCCTGGAAGGAGCGGACCAGGACTGGGAGCAGGTGGGGTTGGATTTGTGGTGGTGGGTTTGCTAAGGACAACGAAAACGAAAACCTACAGGCACGTGCTGTGGAGCTCTGCAGAGGTTCGAGATGCTCAGCAAGGGGCCGTCAAGTGGAGCTGGCTCAGGACTGCCTTGGGATGGACAAGGGGCGTTGGGAGAGTGTGCAAAGATGGAGCTCCCGTCCCCTGTCCCCTCTGAGAGGCCGGAGATCTGGAGGCCAGTGGGGTCTCGGTGGGCCCTGAAGGCGAACTTCGGGCCTCCGCTCTTCTGGACCTGGGTTTGCACATGCCCTAGTGATGACCTGGGGGCACAGGGAGGGTGAGGCTTGTGGGCCAGGGAAGCGGGGGTCAGGGGAGAGTGTGAAGGCCGATGGTGGGGATGGGATCTGTTCACTGTCCTGTGTCGCTTGGAGGCCATCAAGGCTGAGACCCCAGCCTGGCAGGCACGCCTGCTCTAGATGCCATGCAGATAATATTCGTGACTCCACGGTTCTGTGTTAGCAGAGCATTTTCTAACATTGGGCCTGTAGTGTAAACTCAACCTGTTTAGCTCCAAAAGTCATCCCAATGCTCTACAGTAGTTAATGAAACTGTGTTAAAATTCAATGGGGGAGATTCGTATTTTTTCCCTCGAACACTAGAATGGGCTTTTTAAAAGTAAGAAGTATGTTCTTTTTTTTTTAAAGTACTAGGACTCTTTTTTTTTTTTTTGACCCTTCTGTTCAGAAAGGAGAAGCTAACACCTTATTGATGGAAGAGAATGAGAAAACATCGCAATAAGGTTATGTCAGAATTCAGGGATTCTGAACTAAATACCTAAACCTTCTTCCTTTAGTGATTATATAATCTTTTCTCAGCAGGATTTCCCTTGAACTTTAAAAAGAGGTACAGATACAATCCTGTTTCTAAACAACATGGCATTGAAAGAAAGACCTATTCATACCTCACTTAAAAGAAACGAGCCATAAAATAACTAGGGGAATATCTTCATTGTACACACATTGCCATGTCACAGCATCTCTATCAGTCTGACCTACAGAGAGATGTGTGCCGTTAAAATAGAATTTGCAGAAAGAAATGAGAAGGACCAGAACCCCTGTGGGACAATCAGCCTCTCGTGAGAGGCACTGCTGATTTTGGCAGAGTTTAGGAAATCTAGCCTCCTCCTCTCAGAACGCTCCGCTGACAAAGGCAGTGCTTTGTTTTTCTGAATGACTTAATCAGTAAGTCCCTTAGGCAGAAGGCTTCCCTGGTGGCTCAGTGGTAAAGAATCCCCCTGTAATGCAGGAGACGTGGGTTTGATCTCTGGGTCAGGCAGGTCCCCTGGAAAAGGAAATGGCAAACCCACTCCAGTCTTCTTACCTGGAAAATTCCATTGACAGAGGAGCCTGGTGGGCTATACAGTCCATGGGGTTGCAAGAGTCAGATATGACTTAGCGATTAAACCGTCCTCAGGCAGAATTAGGTTCTCACATGTGTAGTTAGAAGTATAGATGTCGCAGGATCCTAAGCATGGGGACTGAAAAGCACAGCCTGGTGCTCAGCTCATTTGTTTCTTTGTAGGAGCTGGACCAGGAGGAGGTCAGGTCCATGATGAAGAAAGACTCTGGCGGGGGGACTGTCACCCCCGTGAGTCCAGCCTCACTGGGGGATGGCACGGCAGGAGGCCGACTGGTGGGCAGGGCAGTGACAGAGGGGTTTCTTTTACTGAGCAGCTTTTGTATCCTGACGTGCTCTGTTCATCACACCTGTCCCCTCCTGTCTTCCTCACCAGAGTGCTGAGCAGAGTCTTTCCACGGGGAAGGGTGCCAGGTTCTCTAATAACAAAACCTGGCATTGAAATTACTTTCCAGAGTTACCGTGAGGTTGCTTTTTTTCCCCTTTTGTCTCAGATTATTAGCAGTACCTAGAAATTTAATAGCAGAGACCTGGAATATCTCATTTGTCCATCTCAGCCCTGGGTCTGACTCACTGGATGGGCTTAGTGAAATCATTTTCCACCGTGAGTGAGTTTCCTTGCTGTTAAGACAAAAACTAAAAATACATCTAGTCTTCATGGGTTATGGTAAGGAGTAGCTGAGTAATTTTTACTAAGAAATTGCCTTTTTTTTTTTTAAGGAGAAAAGGTATTTCACCACAGAGGAAATCTGTTTGGGAGTTGCCTGATCCCAAAGTGATATGATATCAAATAAAAAATGTTCTTCAGCCTCCTCTGTTAGCCCAGGAGACAAAACCTGGCTTTGTTCCAGGTTCCTTGATGTGGGCTGAGAAACAGCACAGCGCCCCATGAGCAGTCCAGCCGGCTTCCAGAAGACTCAGGGTGCTTAGGAGGAAGCAGTGTGTCCTATGAGGTCCCACCTCACTCCCACCCAAACCCCTCACCCACCCACCCCTGCCCCCACCGCCCCAAGCTCACTCTCCCGGGTTCTAAATCCACCACCAGTTTTTCTTTGGAATTTATAGAACCCCATATTTTCCCCCTTTGGCTGCATACAAATCTAGTTTTAAAAGCAGTGGGTTTTCTAATTTTAAACAGAAAACTGTACCATTTGCATTATTTTTTTAATACCTTTTATTCCTCTCTTTAATTTGAGTGACCGGTTCTTAGCTAAGAAGGTTTCAAATGGCCAGCCCAGAAGAGCAGATAAAGCCTAAGTGTGGAAGGCAGGAGGTGAGTCAGGGTTTGGAGGTGAGTCAGGTTTACTGACTCTCTCACAGCCTTGGAGAAGTGCTGTCTGTCTGCGCTAAGTCACTAAGTTGTGTCTGACTCTCGGCGACCTTGTGAATTGTAGCCTGCCAGGCTCCTCTGTCCATGGAATTCTGCAGGAAAGGATGCTGGAGTGAGTTGCCATTCTCTTCTCCAGAGGATCTTCCTGACCCAGGGATCGAATCCCTATCTCCCGTATTGGCAGGGAGATGCTTTTCCACTGAGCCACCAGGGAGGAGTATGGGTATCCTCAAAGGGGAACTGACAACCAAAGCACTGTCAAGGTCAGCCTGCACCTCCCCCACACCCCAAACAAGTTGGAAGACAGAGGCCTCTCCTGGACACTCAGTACCCTTCACCAGAGACTCAGAGCCTGATTCTTCCTCTCCATCCCTGTGTTTCCCTTTGTTCTGACACATTCGACCCTGCGACCTCTTAGCTCCTTGACCCAGTGACCAAATTCTCTGCTGGGCCACGGCTTCCTGTTCTCATGGTGCAGAATGTGAAGTCTGAACTGCGTTATCTCTTGAAACTGGTCCACCTCCCAAAATGACAGACTCAGACATCCTCCTCTATGGCGACACAGCCTGTTCCTGCCTTTTCTTGGTCAGAGTCCCGCCACCACCATCCTTTGACCTCAGGCTGTTCACCCTTCCACACTGTCCCCTCCTCAGCTGACTGTCCCCACTTTCAGGTCAGATGTGGGGGCCCGTCAGGCCACCTCTTTCTTACTGGCTCTAAACTCTGCCCAGCAGAGGAAAGGCAGGATGAACTGACAATACTCAGTGTTTGTCCTGGCACCAGCCAGCTAACACTGCTAGAGGAAAGGTCCCCGGCAAGGCACACCAGCATCGCTGCACACCCTGGACCACCAAGCACACAGGGCTCCTTTTGTCAGCAGTCTCACCATGCCTCTCTGATCTGCTTATCCGCCAGCCTCTGAGAAAGCTTTCCAAACATTCTCTATCTCCTCCAACCTCAAATATGTCCCACCTCTCCCTCACAGACTTTGGTTTTCATTTTTGCTTCATAACACATATCAGACAAGATCTCTCTGGATTTGGGGCCACCAAATCTCTACCATCACCTGCACCTGCTGGAGTTTTCCTCTCCTCCTGATACAACTGAGTGGCCTCTCCTCCACGGAAGAAGACTGCCTTCCATCCTGGTCTGGTCCTGAAGACTCAGAGAAGCGGTTTCTGGGGGCAGCCATATGGAGGTCACTGGTGACCCCAAGAAAGTCACATGGAAAGAGCTGGAAAGCAACAAGATAGCTATGGACAACAATTTGATTACAGAGGGAGGCAATTATGTACTGTTTTCTCCCAAAATTTAGGCTCTGAACTGTCACCTTCATCCTCCCCTCCTTCCTCTCCATCCAATCTCTTGCCCCTAGACCGGTGTCATCTGCACAGTAGGAGCAGCTGCAAGGTGAGCAAGAAACAAAAGCCACCCTCAACCTTGCACCTCTCAGCTGCGGGTCTCGTGATCTCTTCTCTCTATGATAAAATTTCTCTGGAGTCCTGGAGGTGAATAAGGTAACTTCAAGAAGATGATAAACTCAGCTTATCAGGACAATTCCACATGTACCAACCGAGGACTCTGTGTGAGGTGCTGGGCTCAGGCAGAGCTTCACAAGTGCCTAAGATCCAGCTCTGTTCTCCAAAGCCTTCAGGCTGGCGCTGTGACAAATGGACAGTGTAACATTGCTACCAGCAGTGGGTGAGG
Source organism: Nanger dama (assembly GCA_917880005.1). NCBI lineage: Eukaryota > Metazoa > Chordata > Mammalia > Artiodactyla > Bovidae > Nanger > Nanger dama. The sequence goes on from CAKJTW010000075.1 coordinate 7,193,957, forward strand.
CCGGCGGGACCTGGGGAGCCCAAAGGAAGAAGGATGATGAAGCCTCTTTGCAGGGGTCAGGAAAGGCGATGCCTGAGCTGGGGTTTGAGAGGTGAACCTGAGTGGCCGAAAGGCGGGGAGCATGGGCCAGCCAGTGAAAACATGTGCCCAGAGGTATACGGCAGACCTCTCATAGAAGCCTGGGGAGGAGGTGATGATGGAGGTGAGGAAGACACAGCTGGATAGATGCGTAGATCTCTGCCCGGGAGTGTGGAAGTGCTGACATGGAGCAAGGACACTGGTCTCAGGCTGTCTCTCCAGGACATCAGAATCACCTCTTTTGATCTAGGCATGGTCCTTGGTGTTATCAGGTTCTGAATAAATGAAGAATGAATGGATATGTTCTCTCATGAAACCTGCCACATTATTGGTGTTGTTTAAATTTCAAGTGCTAAACTGCTTAGGACCTGGTTAGGCATAAAGTATAAGAGGAAATGGAGCACAATGGTTAGGGCACCAATCTGTGAGACTAGATATCCAGAGTTTATGTCCTGACTTCACTATTTACCATTCCTTTAGCCGTGTTCCTTAGCATTAATTCCCATAGTATGTAATTCACAGGCTTCCTAGGTGGTTCAGTGATAAAGAATTTGCCTGCAGTGCAGGAGACATGAGTTCAATCCCTGGGTTGGGAAGATCTCCTGGAGGAGGAAATGGCAACCCACTCCAATATTCTTGCCTGGAGAATTGCATGAACAGAGGAGCCTGGTGCCCTACAGTCCCGGGGGTCGCAGAGTCAGACATGACTTAGCATCTAAACAACAGCAATGTAATTCACAAGGTTATCATGAAGCTGAAATGAGTTTATATGTGTAAAGCACTTAACTCAATGCTTAGTAACAATTCATAACAGTTGTCCTTAATTACCATTAATAGTAAGTGTGATTCACAATTATTTTTAATAATTCAAATTATCAGTAAACAATTTATTGAGCAATTTATTGCTTTATGATGAAACCCTCTGAGAGCTCTGATTCCGAAAGCTCACCCTCAATGCCCTTCCCCCACTGCACTCTTTTCTTGGCAGATACATATTCTTTGCTGAATTTGGGGTTCAGATCACTTCTTAAGTGTGTTTATCAGCTGATAGGAGAGGATTTACATGGAAAATTGGTAACAACCATCCATAGACCCTGGTATCATGATAAACCCTCAGTAACCCTTCTTCCTCATTTAAAGTATGATTGAATAATTCATGTATAAGTCAGTATGTCTGCATGGAGTTATATTCTAGAAGGCTAAAGAGAGAAATAACTAGGTGTGTACTCTGGTGAGTCCACATGATATGCTCCCTATATTTTTGTTTCTTGTCATGTCAGCTTTCAGATTTACTGTTCAACTCCCAAAGAGCATGTGTTTTTATATTCTGAAAAACTATCAAACAAAAGCATTAAAACAGCAGAAACCCATTGCAAAGCTTTCACTTTTAAAGTTTCCAGGCACCCTGCCCTTTTCCTAAAGGAGTCTTTTTCCCTTTTATGGATGAGCACCGGGCTCCAAGACAGTGTAAATAGAGCTTCCTGTTCCAGAGAAGTGCTGGCTCCTGCAGGAGCCCAGGGCTCCTTTGGGAAAAGTTGATAGGAACTGGGAGCCGTGTGTGACCGGGGCCTGGAGTCAGCTGAGCCAGCAGGGAGGGGACCTCGGTTAACAGCCCCTTTGTGCAGCCCGAGGTCCCAGAAGCACTTCTGGGAAAGTGACTCTGGTGCCATACACACAGTCCTTGCGAAGAATGGCAGGGAAGCTGGCCGAGCTGGGGGAAGGACGTTCCCAGATTAGACGCCCAGATCTTGGGCTGGAGCGCTTCGGAGTACTGGGACGTGTCTGCGATTCCCACAATTGGGGGCTCCTGTGCTACACATGAGTAGAGACTTCAAATTCAGAAGACAAGACAAATCGATTCTGCACACCCTACCTCTGATCCAATAGGAAGCATTTTTCAGGGAGCTTACATGAAAATTAAAATCTATTTTCCTTCTTTGCTGACCTTAATAGTTTCCTATACTTTTAAGTGATGATAATAATAGAATTATTTATTTGCGGTTGAGTTGATATGTATAATTTTAATCTTTGACTTTTGTGTGTTTCATGATCTTATCAATGGTGGCAAGGAAATAAACCAAGATAGTATAACTAAATCCTATTAGACATACTCATAATGATATTGCACATGGAAAGATGTGCACTCTCACTAGCCATTAGGAAGTGCAAATCAAAACTTCAATGAGATGCTGCTTCATGGCCGCTAGGATGGCTGTAATCAAGAAGACAGATGATAAGTGTTAATTAGACTGTAGAGGAGTTGAAACCCTCATACACCACTGGCGGGTATATAAAATGGTGCAGCCTTCTAGAAAACAGTTTAATATTTCCTCAAACAATTAAACATAGAGGTACCATATAATCCCACAATTCCATTCCTAGAGAAAAATGAAAACAGACATCCCACAGAACTTGTATACGAATGCTTATAAAAGCAATGTATACATATAGCCCCAAAGTGGAAACAACCCATATGTTCATCAACTTGATGAATAAATACATAAAACGTGGTGTATCCACACAATGGACTATTATTCTGCAATAAAAAGAGATAAAGTCCTGATTCATGCTAAAACATGGAGGAACCTTGAAAACATGATGATACATTTAAGAAGGCAATCACAAAGGCCCACATATTGTATAAATCCATTTATGTGTGTGTTAGTCGCTCAGTCATGTCCGACTCTTTGCGAGCCCATGGACTGTAGCCTGCCAGCCTCCTCTGTCTGTAGAATTCTCCAGGCAAGAACACGGGAGTGGGTTGCCATTCCCCTCTCCAGGGAATCTTCCTGATCCAGGGATCCAGGGATCGAACCCAGGTCTCCTGCTTTGTAGGCAGATTCTTTACCATCTGAGCTACCAGGAAAGTCCAATTCCATTTATACAAATAAGCAAATCCACACAGATAGATGTATCTGTCGTTGCCTGGGGCTGGGAGTAGGGGTGGGATGAGTAAGAATAGGTCACTATCTACCTACTAGAATGGCTAAAATCAAACGCGTTAATAATACCAAGTTGACAAGGATGTGGAGAAACTGGAACTTTATACATTGCTGGTGGAAATGTTACGACCACTTTGGGAAACAGCTAACATTTCTCAAAAAGTTGAGCACATGCATACCTATAACCCAGCACTTCAACTCAAGAGAAGCTGGAAACATAAACCACCCAGACTTTGCACAAATGTTTTACAGCAGCTCTATTCATATTAACCAAAACCTAGAAACAGTGCAAAACTCCATATACTAATGAATCTATAAATAAAATGTGTGTGTTAATTCAAAAAGTATTACTCAGCAATAAAAATGAAAGAACTATTAATTGATATAATGTGGCTGAATCTCAAAACATTAAGTGAAAGAAGCCAGATTGAAAATATCATATTGTTTGATAACATTTACGTGGAATAAAAGCAGAAAAACAGAGACAAAAATAAGTGGGTTTTCAGTAGGAGAAGGGATTGCTTGATTGTCTTCACCAGGGAATTTCAGGGTGATGGAGGTGTTCTAAAAATGAATTGTGAAGAACTGAGTAACTGTATTTAACTTACACAAAATCATTGAATTGTAGATGTAAATGGATGGATTTTATGGTGTATAAATGATAACAGAATGAACTTGCTTTTAAAAAAGAGAGGGAAAGGATAATGAAATCCTGTATGACTGTTTTGTGTGTGAGGAAAAGTATGACATCTCTCTTTTTCCAATGGCCCACACTTAACCCCAAGAAGAAGAGCCTCAAAAAACTTTTTTTTTTTATTGTTTGTGTGTTTGAGAGTGAGATGAAGTAATTAGTGTTACTAAAATTATTTTAATGAATGTTTACAACTTAGCCCTTTAATCATCCCATAAATATATATGTTAAACCTCCTATGCTCACTCTTGTGTTTTTTCATCATTTTATTATTTGTTAAGTATAATTTACAGACCATACAATTCACCCACTTACAGTGTACAATTCCATGGTCTTTAGTATAGTCACAGAGTTGTGTTCACCACGATCCATTTTAGAACATATTCATTAATCCCAGAAGAAACTCCTGTTTTGACAATATAATTATTTTTCACAAAGGGCATGTTGTTTATATTGCCTATAGTAATTTGTTATTGTTCTGATGATTTTGCAAGTATTTTGAAAATTTCTGTTTTCATATTTAATGTGGTTACTACTGACATTATGATGGGCTTCCCTGGTGGCTCAGAGGTTAAAGCGTCTGCCTCCAATGAGGGAGACCCGGGTTCGATCCCTGGGTTTGATCCTTGGGTTGGGAAGATCCCCTGGAGAAGGAAAGGGCAATCCATTCCAGTATTCTTGCCTGGAGAATCCCATGGATGGAGAAGCCTAGTAAGTTACAGTCCACAGGGTTGCAAAGAGTTGGACATGACTGAGCGACTTCACCTTCACTGACATTAATGACTGCATGAGGACTTAATCTTAATGCAGTGTAGAGGTTCTCAAGACCTAAGGTCTGAGAGGTACTGGTCTATCTACTTATGATCCTGACTTTCTCAAGTCCCCAGTGTTTCTCAGTATTTCTCAACATCGCTTTCTTCTTCTACTGCTTGTCTGAAGCCCTTTGCTTATCTCTAAAGGTAAGATTACTTACAGGTAGGATTACCTATAAATCCTTAATTTCAAAATCCAGTTCAGTGTTAGTTTCTTATCTTGTTTGACTGCCCTTAAGCCTACCACATTGTTGTCTTCTCCTGAAAAAGTCCTTCTTGCTTTGATGTTTTCGACACCAACCCTCTCTATCTCTCCCCTCCTCTTGCCCTTCTCTGCCCCTTGCTGACTCCGTCCACCCTGGTTATTCTCAGGGTTCCAATTTAGGTCCTCTCTCTCACTCTCTGAATGCTTTTCCTGGGGTGTCTCATTCACATCCTTGACTTCAGATGCTGCCAATATGTCCACCATTTCCAAATCAGCATTGCTTCCCTGGGCTGGATGCCCACCCCCTTCAAATGCATATCAGTATCTGCCTCCCACCCTCCCCCACACCAAGCATCTCCAAGTGAACATTCCAACTGAGACTCATCAACTTCCCAAACTCACTTTTTTTTTAACTTGGGTTCTTAATATTATTATCCATTCATTTAGAAACAATAAAAAGGAAACTCAAAACAATAATTTTTAAACCTTGTGAAGTTATCTTTGAGTCCTCCTCTTCTCAACCCTCCCCGTACCAAAGGCAATAGATCCTCAGATGCACCTCCCCCCACCAAAAGCAGTAGATCCTCAGACCCAGCTGTGGCCCCCAGATGCTCTCATATCTATTCCTTCCCTCCGCTTGTTGCTGCCCACATCGCCTTTTTCCTGAACTATTGCAACCATCCTATCGGTCAGGCAGCCTCAGCTGTCAGTTATCCACCACACATGTGCGTGGGTCCAACGTCACTTTCGGTTTTTAAAATTATTCTACCCTTCTTCCTCACCGTGAGCTCACAGTTCTTTGCCAGGCTCTGGCGCACAAAGTCTTTCATTATTTGGTTCTATTGACCTTCCCTGGTGGCTCAGACGGTAAAGAACCTTCCTGTCAATGCAGGAGATGCAGGTTCAATCTCTAGTTTGGGAAGATCTCCTGGAGAAGGATATGGCCACCCACTCCAGTATTCTTGCCTGGAGAATCCCATGGATAGAGGAGCCTGGGAGGCAGCAGTCCATGGCATTGCAAAGTGTCAGACATGACTGAGAGACTAAGCACGCACACTCTGCTTTTAGCATGCTGTATCTGCAGAATGGCTTGAATTTGACCTTCCCAGCTGTGTCTCCTGCCACCCCCAACAGATTCCCTATTTCTGAGCACTGTTTCGTTCCTTGGCTCAAGGGGGCTCTCAGCAGAACTCATCCTGGGGGGTTGGTGGGGGTTGGCAGTGCTCCCGTTTTTCCAGATCTCTTCCTAAATATCACGTCCTCCCTGAGATCTTGCCTCTTGCTCAGCCCAAGGCACACTGGCTGACTTCATCTGCGAATGCAGAAGTCCATTCGAATCAGCCCTAATCACACCTCACTGTACTGTGGATACTTGTCTCCGTTTCCCCAACAACCCTGAGAGTGGGGCTGTGTGTCCTCTCCGCCAGCAGCCGTAGCTGTGGGTGGGTGGGTGACTTGGGTGGGTGGGACAGTGTCAGACCAGGGCTCTCATGCTTTCTCCCTGAACCCACAGTAAAGAAACTCACTGCTTTTCCTAGTTTAATCAAGATGTGGACACTGAATCGCTTCGTCCTGGAGAAAACAGGCACAGAATAACTAACTCAGGTGATACAGATGAGATGAAGGTTCCCTCTCCGTGTAGTTTTTGCTTGTTTCTCAGAGATGAACAATGTGGAGCAGGATGTGGAGAAAAAGAGGGGTTCGGGGATGAAAGAACTCAGGTGGAAGAAAAGGAAAACTAGGTGAGCCACCCAGAGAAAAAGAGGTCCTGGGACGGGGATGAGGGAGATAGAAAAGAGAAAGCCTTGTGGGAAAGAATGTACAGAAACAGGACGGAAGAATAGCCGATTCGCTGCCAATAAGGAGCTACAAGGAAAAGAAATACAGGAATGAGAGGAAACGGTGACAGGATGCAGCTTCACAATTCTTTTCAGAGCTGGAGCTCACGCCGGCTTCTTGACATTGTCTCTAAGTGTGTGTCCACGCCGATCCCACATCCAGGCAGGCTTTCTCTGAGAGGCAGTCCAGGGTCAAAAGGCCAGATCCTCTGCAGTGGGACTGGAACCTCCACTTTCTGGACATCACAGCCATTTGACGAAAGTGTTTCCCAAAACTGGGAGTTTGGTTTGTGATGAGGTGCCTATAGAACCCCAATTACTATATTCAATTTCTTTCTCTGCTGTGTTTCAATAGGATTTTAGTAAGGTCCTATGCCAAATTTAAAATTGTTTGATGTCACAAATCAAAAATAACTCTTGTTTCATAAATAGAGGAGATCAAGGCTACAAATTAGAAATTGTAGCAGAACATAAGGTTTGAGCTTACAAATCCCTCATTTTTTTAAACAAAGATTTTCTCAAGAATTGGAACTTTTATTTGTTTAATAAAAAGCTACCTACTGAATGGAAAAGAACTAACTGTTGAGAAAAGTGTTCTGTGCATGTACATCCTCATGTTGGCAATATTAGTCTCCATTTCTCTTTAAAATTTTTTTTATTAAAATAGAGTTGATTTAAAACATTGTGTGAATTTGTGCTGTATAGCAAAGTGATTGTTACACATGCGCACACACACACACACACACGCATACACATTCTTTTTATATTCTTTCTCATTATGGTTTATCACAGAATATTGAATATAGTTCCCTGTGCTACACGGTACGACCTTGTAGTTTATCCATTCTATATGTAACAGTTTGCATCTGCCAACCCCAAACTCCCAGTCCATCCCTCCCCAGGCCCCTCTTGGCAACCACCAGCCTGTTCTCAATATCTGTGAGTGTGTTTCTGTTTTGTAGATAGGCTCATTTCTGTCATATCTTAGATTACACAGATAAGTGATATCACGTATTTGTCTTTCTCTGTCTGACTTACTTCACTTAGTGTGATCATCTTCAGGTGCAAATGGCAGAAACTACTTGTTTCATTCTTTTTCTTGGCTGAGTAGTATTCCACTGTACATCTCATTTTTCATTTTAGTCCTCTTGAAACATCAAACTATTAACTGAGGATTTAGAAACAAAGTAACAACATAAGTTCTACCATTCAAGTAAGGCTTCATCAGTTCTGCCCAAATATTGTCCATCAGAAAGAAGATGGAGTTGTGAGCAGGAAGTGGAGAACACTTCCTTCAAATTTCCTGTTTAGGTTGACGTTCTTCCTGACCTGGCACCTGTCTTCTATAATGCTTTGTAAGGTCTCTCAAAGCTCTTCTGTGGGACTATAGAATGTCTGAGCCTGAGAGAAGTGGAGGGATCCTCCAGGCTGGGACGTTGGGGGCAGAGAGGCAGCGGCTGGCCTGCAGACACTCAGCGAGTCTGGAGAAGGGCTGGGATCAGAACCTGGGTTCCTGACTCCAGCACACTTGCTGCCACATTACATCACCTGCTTCTCTGCTCACTGCCAAGACTGTCCTTTGGGCATGTCCCAAATTCCTGGACATAGTTTCAGAACCATGAGCCAATCTGATTTAAAGGAATTCGTGTTGGCTCCCCAGCTGTTCAGCTGTCCTTTGTGCATGTTCACAAATGAAGAGTGAGAGGAAGATGGCAGGGGGACATCACGAGGGAAAGCCTGACACCAAAACACGCTAGCAGTTTGGCTGAGCAGTGGGGAGCAGACATAGCCTACTGCCACCCAGCTCCTCCTCCAACCAGGGCCAAGTCTCTCTGGCCTCTGTCATGGAATTTCCATCAGGGTTAAGGGCACTGATGCACTCACTAGTAGGTCATACAGTTAGCTGCTACAGAAAGTGACAGATGGAGATTTTTATTCTGTGTGTTAGTCACTCAGTCATGTCCGACTCTGCGACACTTTGGACTGTAGCCCGCCAGGCTACTCTGTCCATGAAATTAATTCTCTAGGCGAGAATACTGGAGTGGGTTGCATCTCCTTCATTGGCAGGTGGATTCTTTACCACTGAGCCACCAGGAAAGCCCTTTATTCTGAGGTGCCCATAACAATTTGGCAGCATCTGACGTTGCCCTGGGCAGTCCTCTCCCTGCAGGGACATGTGGTCTCTCCAGCAGCCCTTCCCCACAAGGTTCTAGGCAGCTGCACACCCTGGCGATCCCAGCTGGGCCCCTCATGTGCTGCTAAACTGCAATTTTCAGTGTGACCCTAAGAGATCCGTGTAGGAAGACTTTCGTGGTGGTCCAGTGGATAATAATCTGCCTACCAATGCAGGAGGCACAGGTTTGATCTGGGAAGATCCCACATGCCGCGGAGCAACTAAGACTGGAAGCCACAACTACTCAGCCTGTGTGCCCAGAGCCTGTGCTCCGTAACAAGATAAGCCCCCACAATGAGAAGCCTGTGACCACAATGAACAGTAGGCCTCAACTGCTGCAACTAGAGGAAAAGCCTGCACGCAGTAATAATGACCTAGAACAGCCATAAATAAATTTTAAAAAGAGATCCATATATGAATAAAAGCTGTAATCCTGTAAAGCAATAAACAAGCCAGCTCACGTCACCCACAGATCCTCTCTGCAAAGTAAAACACTGCTGCTCTGTACGAGCAAGAGGCACCTCATCCCAACTACAGTCCACGCCTGCATCAGTTGAACCTATGTCTAGCCGAGGTGGCTCAGCGGTAAAGAATCCACCTGCCAGTGAAGGAGACGTGAGTTCAATCCCTGGTTTGGGAATATCCTCTGGAGAAGGAAATGGCAACCTGCTCCAGTATTCTTGCCTAGAGAATCCCATGGACAGAGGAGCCTGTAGGGCTATAGTCCCTGGGGTCACAAAGAGTCGAACATGACTGAGCACATAATAATACAGAGTATGAAGGAGAATCCAATCTTCATATCAGTTTGACACAGAAGGACCCAATGGTCAAGACGAATGACTACATCATCCAAAGACTCTTCCTGTCTCTCCACTGCCTGCACCAACATTTCAGGTTAATGGGAGATTTTATCTGTTAACACGATTCACTTGAAACAAACCCTGGTTGTGTGCCTTCAGAGAGCCCAGTCCATCAACAAGGCTATACATAGAACACAGGGTTGTGCTTTGCGGCTGAGAGTTCCCCACAGATAATAGATCTTGCCCAAGAAAGGAAGCTTGGTCCTTCCTTATTTTTCTAGCACCCTAGATTGACAAGTCAACCCACATCCTCCAGCCAGTGGACTATCTACATAAATATTGACAAACCGCACTGATTTTCACCAGGGCTTAGCTCTGTGTAATGATAATATTAGTAATGGTGGGGCTCTTTTATTTAAAATAACAGTTTCTTGCATGTATTTACTCTTTTAGTGTTAATTTTGGAGACAATTTAGGAATGGAATATTTAAGAGTCATCATGTACTTCAAGGAACAATGAAGAAGAAGGAGCTAACATGTATACTTTGAAAAACTGATACGTGCAACTGAGGCATAATCCGCCTGAATGACCCTCCAAAACAGACACGTTCATGTCATGCTAATGGCTATCTCCGTTTCCTTAATGGTGGTATAATCATCTGGGGAAACACAGAAGCCGTTTCCCACCTAATCTGCGCTTCCTCACTGTGACACACAGAACTTCTCTGGTTTTCCGGACCATTTTCTGACCTGAAATCAAAGCTGTTTTTCATGTCTTAGGTTGTGGGAAGCCAGCCCCTAGGCTGGCTTCATTATGGAGACTGAAAACCATAAGGATGAACGCAGAGCTGTGGGTGAAGCCTGGGGCTCACTGTGCCTACCTTTTCCCAAGGCCTTCCTGACCCTTCTCTGCTGCCCACCAGGAACTGCTTTCAGGTTCACTGGGCTGTCTTTCCCCAATCCCTAGGGGGAACATGGAAGGAGAGAGTCAGGTTGACCTTCCCACACTGGCTCAGTTCTCAAGGCCTGTGGTCACACGAGCCCTTTTACCCAGGAATGCTCAGAGCTTAATATCCTTGGAGGGAGACCCCAGACCATCCTCTGGCTTTTTGTGCAGAACTGATCAGAATGTGGCATCAGGGAGCCCAGACCTTCAAGCATTGCTGTCTTCGTGCAGTCCAGAGCGTGGCCCGGGAACACCCAGACCTATGTGCCTTGTCCTGCTCCCTCGATGCCCTAGGAGAGAGGCCAGCTGTCAGGTGACTAGTTGTATATGCAGGCCAACTTGACAGAGGAAACAAAGATCTCCAGAGTTAACCTTGGAAGGTTAACTCATTCTCAGCTCATCATCTCCTAAAGCTTTTTCCTTGACTGATGCCCAAGATTTCATGAGTAGGAATGCCTTCCTGGTTCCTGGGGTCCCTAGGGCAGGGAGGGGCTCTCCATCCACCAGCACAATTCCTAATCACTGTAGACTTGGCCCTCCTGACTTACCAACTTCTTGAGAGATGGAAATAGGTCTTCTTCACCACTCTCCATCCTGAATGACTGTGTGGCAGGAGCTGGACACACCTGGGTCCTTCCCCAGGCTTCGGAGTGCTAGGTACCAGTTCTCTGCGTGCCTGGATGTCACACAGGTGCATCACAGCTTCTAAGCTCTTGCCCTTCCCAGAGTGGATCCTTGCCTTTGGCTCAGTCATAGAGGATGAACTATGAGGAGGGCAAGCTTGGAAGCAATGACGGCATTATGAATCATGAGACTGGGTCTGTGGATGGAGGGGAAGTGACAGAGGCAAGATACTCAAGAGATATGAAGGTCAGAGATTGAGGGAATGTGCCCAATTCATTCCTTAGCTCTGGCACTTTCTCACACACCTTAGTTCTGGCTTTGAAAGATTAAATCATAGGGGTCAACCATGCTGTTGGGCCCAAAGGTCCAGGGCTCAGGAGAGAGTAGGGGGTAGTCTGGGGGTCCTCAGCACTCGTAGGAGTAGGTGAGATGGACCAGGGAGCAGTGTACAGTGGGAAGAGAAGCAGCTGGGGGACACATGGTCAGGAAACCCTGACAGGCAGAGGAAGAGAACTCTGACAAGCAATATCTAACAACTCAGGTTAGAAATTTAACAGCCTATTTCTCCAGAAGTCTTCTTATCTTTTCTCCTGCCTCTGGTGAATTCAGATGAAGAATCTTGTAAGAATTCTTAGTACTTTCTTTTTCAATAATACATAAAAATATTTAGATAAATATTGCTAACCTTTTAGAAACTGACTCTTCCTCATCATATCATTCATTATTGATAGTTCCTATTAACACTGTAGGAGAAAGTTGGGATTTGAGGTCGTATATCTATTGATCTTTAAAAATATCTATAACTAGAGTTTTAAGGGAATGGAAAACTGAAAATATGATCATAGAATTGTCTTTGAGGCCAAATTTTTAAGACATTAGCCTAAGTAATGGCATATTTATAAAGAGGTGGAAGAATCTGGAATTGTCTATCTCCATTTCCTCCTGATTTTTTTTTTCTCATACTTGACATTCCTTTTATTCCCGAAGAGCAGGCTCACATCTGCTGTATGTTTTGCCTTCATTGATATGGATGCTCCAAAGTCAACAGGTGTTTTCTGATGTCAGAAGTCTCTGTGTTTCCTTTGGATGCCTTCCAAGGCTGGATAAAGACATGTGTGGCTGAAATGGCTTATCTCTGTCATAGCACCAATCAGCTAGAAGATGCTGGAGGCTCTGTTGCCAGGGAATTCTCCATCAGTTTGTCCACATGATTCTTCAAACTTCCAGCTCTGAGTTCCAGGTAGCGTGTGTCGTGTGACGTACACTGTGGCAGCGTCCACATGGAAACCGACAGAAACATTTTGATTCAAAACTTTGGTCTCTAGCAATATCTAGGACTTGCTTTTAAAAGGAAATTGATGTAGCACATGGCAGGCCTTGATGTCTTACAAAACTTTTGGTCAGAGGATCCACTGAGAATCTGAAGTCTGAATATATATTGCTGTCTTAAAGCACATTGTACTAAGTGCAATATTTAGAGAGTTCATATTAAACAGCCATCTTGTATGGCAGCCCATTAATTTATTTCCATCGAGTCACACTGAAAGAAAAATTTCCAAATTCATCAAAAAATAATTAAGATACTTTACCATATTAGTACCTTTATGTTCATTGAAATATTTCATGTATTTCATTGCCTGTTTATTTAAAAGATATGTTGGGGACTTTCCTGGTGGTCCAGTGGTTAGGACTCAGCGCTTCCACTGCAGGGAGCATAGATTCGATCCTTGATTTGGGAACTAAGATCCCGCATTCCATGTGGCACAGCCAAAGAAAAAGAGAAAGGAAGAAAAAGAGACATGTTTGAATGTTCACTAGATGAACCTGTGAATTATATTATTCTCCTTTTCAACTTCACTGAAGATCTTTCCAAAACAGTAAGACATTTTTTGGTGTATTGGTTTTTTTTTTTTTTTTTTTTTTGGTGTATTGTTAAAAGTAAAACATAGTCTGTCTACACGCAGAACTTTGGGGAATAGAATCCTTTTTCTCCTGCTCTACTTGCTCATGCCCCTCGTGAGCTCAGATTCTTAAATATCCCCTTTTCCCATCAGGATTTACTTTGTTGACTTGCTCAGTGGCAATCAAGTTGGTTTTCCTTTCAAAAACATATCCAAAATCTTACGCTATTATAATATCAAAATCAGAATGTACTTAAGGCCTAACTTCCTAGGCTCTGGACAAGAGACGGAGAACAGGCCCATCTTCTCAGGTATTTGAGATGAACGAGTCCGCACACAGGAATTCCAGAGAGTAGAGCTGGGCAGGACAGGACATCAGCACACGTGTCGTGCTCACAGATCACATCAAAGGGCATTTATGAAGGGTGACATTGTCTACAGACTAATCTGAAACAGCAGAGATGTTCCCAAGTTCCCAAGCCTTTGGGTTACCCTTTACTAGAGTTGTAGCAGTTTGGAACAGCTCAGCAAGAGGTAGACCCTACTCCCGGATTTCCTGCTTATATCTGACTGTGTTCAGCAACCCCATGGAGGCCTCCCCCAACCTGGGTAGCCTTAGGACAAATCAGCAGAGAGGGAACAGCCCCTACTCTCAGCAGGCCTCCGAGGCAACTGCCCCAACATCATCATCCCCTTGCTGGGGTCACACAGGCCCTCTGATGGGCTCCTTTCCCTGGGGGAGCATCAGGACAGTATCCTCCTGCCCCCTTGTCTCTCCACCTCCCTCTGACCTAGCCTCTGGCACCCACCACACTCCAGTGGCTTTATTTAGTGCCCCCAGCCCTATCATCTCTTAGTGGTGGTGACCCCATTGGTTTCTGAGTGACTCTCCCTATCACCGCCAGTGCTGAAGTCTGACAGTTGATGCCTCTCGGACCTTTAGGCATTCCTCAGATTCACTCTGATTGTTCAGACAAGGTCTATTTTCACTCATCTCTTATCAAGCAGGCTGAATAGTGCAGTTTGGCAGGGTTGGGCTGGGGATTACCTCTGACTGCTTATTTTAGAGAAAGTGGATCACAAAGCAATGGAGACATCTGTCTTATGGGGTAAAAGCGGAGATTCCAGATTCCATCCCGTGCATGTGCACTTGGTCGAGTCAGACTCTTTGCAACCCCCTCCATGGACTCAAGTCCACCAGGTTTCCTCTGTCCATGGGATTCTCCAGGCAAGAATACTGGAGTGGGTTGCCATACCCTCTTCCAGGGGACCTTCCCGACCCAGGGACTGAACCTGCATCTCTTGTGTTTCCTGTATGGGCAGGTGAATTCTTTACCACTTGAGCTACTTGGGAAGCCTCCATACTACACTAGATCTTAGTCAAAAAGTCTAGAAGCAATATCAGATTTGATGTTCTCCAGTTTCTGACTCTTGGGAGAGAAAATGGCAACCCACTCCAGTACTCTTGCTGGAGAACCTCATGGATGGAGGAGCCTGGTAGGCTACAGTCCATGGGGTCGCCAAGAGTCGGACACGACTGAGTGACTTCACTTTCACTCACTTTTCACTTTTGTGCATTGGAGAAGGAAATGGCAACCCACTCCAGTGTTCTTGCCTGGAAAATCCCAGGAACGGGGTAAAGGGGCCTGGTGGGCTGCTGTCTATGGGGTCGCACTGCGACTTAGCAGCAGCAGCAGCAGCAGCAGTTCCTGATGTTTAGGGCCTTTTGAGAGACAAGAAAAACAGTGGAGAGTCTACTGAGAACCTGCGGGACCGAATTTCCTTGTTGATAATTTTCATCAGCTCAAACATGCCACTGCTCTTCTGACACAATCTGCATTTTTAGAACGTGCCTTTACTTTTCTGTCTTGTGGTGTAGTTTTTTTTTTTTTAATATATAGGAGTGATTATTTTAATATATGTCTTTAACCAGGTTATTTTATTTTGCTGAGATAAGTAATATTCAAAAAGGGAATCAATTAGCATTATCTTAAAACACGTATGAAATCTATTTCTATGTCTCAAGTGTCCCCAGCATTGATAACCCACCCAGCCCTCGGCAGTGGAATGAGCTGAAGGAAGGAAGGAAGGCAGAAAGAAAGAAAGGAATGAAACCAAACTGCATCTTCAGAGAGCCTCTAGTGACATGTTAACCAGCCCCTGCGCCCAGACTCCTACCTACTACCCCTGGGAGTGGCTTTGATGTGCAGCTATTCATTCTCTGGTTCCTGCATTTACCCTTGTGACCTGCATTCCCTACCAAGGGTAGCTGTAGCTTCGACAAAACAGAATGGTGTGAAAATGTACCTTGTTTGATTAGATGCTTCCTTTGCAATCTTCCAAGGCTAACACTGGGGTCAGTGTAAGTGCATCCAAGTACCCACATGGGGGCCACCATCACACTGACCACAGCCATGGGATGTGGCACCATTATAACCTGCTTTTTTATTGATCCTATTTCAATTTTTATTTTCATAAGGTTTTTGTTACACAGGGAAGTAAAATGAGTATAAATCAAATAACACTGATATTAATTTGAATAAACTTCTTCTACCTATAGTAGCATAATCTTCCACTGCCCATTTTTCAATCAGTTTTTATTTCATATTGGACTGTATTTGTCTGACAATGTTGTGTGAGTTTCAGGTGTACAGTTAAGTGGTTCCATTAAACGTATACATGTATCACTTCTTTTTCAAATTCTTTACCCATTTAGGTCATTACAGAGTACTGAGCAAAGTTCCCTGTGCTATATAGTAGGTCCTTTTTGGTTATCTATTTTAGATACATTGGTATGTATATGGCAATCTCAAAATCCTAATTTATCCTCCACACCCACCTTTCCCCTTTGGTAACCAAAATTTTGTTTTCTATGTCTGTGAGTCTGTTTCTGTTTTGTAAATAAATTCATTTATATCATTTTTTAAAAAATTTCACATGTAAGAAATGTCATACAGTATCTATCTTTCTCTGACTTACTTCACATAGTATCGTAATCTCTAGGTCCATCCATGTTGCTGCAAATGGCATTATTTCATTCTTTTCATGGCTGAGTAATATTCCATTGCATATATGTACCACATCTTCTCTGTCCATTTCTCCACTGATGGACATTTATGTTCATCCATGTCTTGGCTATCGTAAATAGCTCTGCTATAAATATTGGGTGACCTGCTTTAAAGACAGGAGGCTCAAAATAAATAAATACAGGAGGCTCAGAGAGATTTGCCCAACCTCACACACATAGATGGGCCAATATTTGAAATTAGACTATTAAACATCATATTTCATACATGACATTTTTTTTCTGTCATTGGCTCCTTTCCCCCGAGTTTGTAATGAGCTATTTATTGCAATTAGAGCCCACAGGAGCTGAGCTGCTTCTTACAGCACACAGTCTTGGTGCAGAAATTATGGATGGAGAGATGGAAGCAGCCTCCCATTCTTCCTGCACTGCAGGTGCTGGCAGAGCCCATCTTGACTGGAGTAACACACTTTGGGGATCACAGAAACCGGTCCCCCATGTCCGTCAATCCTGCTTGCTCTGTTCCTCCACCTCCCACCTCTCCTGGCAGTTCAGCTCTTCCTCAGATTTCCTCACTTATCCATATCTCTCTTCACCCAGCCCTTTTGATGAAATTAGCCAGATCTGACTCCTGCTGCGGGCACTCAAGAGAACCTGCATCTTTGGAATTCTTGTAACATTCACGGCATCGTGTGTGACACCAGCTGGTTTAATCCTCATGGCAAATCATTCCCTGATTTATAAATTACCCTCCCGAGGCATCAAATGGCGACTCTCTCAAAATCATGTAGTGATTGAATGGTAGAACGTATTCAAATCAATCATTCTTTATCCAAAATTCTGAAATGCAAGCAGCTCAAAAAACTCCCGACAAAACCTGGTTGCAGTTGATGTGTGCTTTCTTATATTGTTGTATTACTTAAAATTCAAGTGGATGTGACAAAAGCCCATGCTCTGCCCCACTTGAAAGGGCTTTGAGGCTTCATTGTTTGTGATGGGCCCTTTGACTGAGCCCAATGGCCAAACATCTTTCCATGAACATCAGTAGCTTCCAGGGACTGGAGGTGGCTGGGGCAATACAGTCTCTCTCACAAAACTTGAAAAGCTTGGGCTAAGTTCTGTCAAATGCATAAACATTTAACAAGTAAATTTTAAAAGTCATTCTTTCTGATCTTTAAGGCCAAAAGAAGTCCTTAAGTCCTTCCTCTCTCTCCTCAAGATGTGTGTGCTTAGTTACTCCGTCGTGTCCAACTCTTTGTGACCCCATGAACTGCAGCCTGCCAGGTTCCTCTGTCCATGAGATTTCCCAGGCAAAAATAGTGGGGTGGGTTGCCATTTCCTCCTCCAGGGGATCTTCTCTACCCAGAAATTGAACCTGTATCTCTTGCATTTCCTGCACTGGCAGCAGGATTCTTTACAACTGGATGTTGGAGCAGCTAAAATCTGTAAACATGTCCCTGTGGAATCATTTTGAATGAAAGTGGTGCTCACTTATTGTCAGTTTGAATGTGACTATGAGGAAAAGAGTCCATTTTCTCCCAGTGGTTTTATATTCCCTATAGGGATGGCTTCTTTTCCAGTGGAAGACTTAATAGTTATTTATATTATAGACGACGGACAAATGAGTGAAATACTGACTAAATGTCTAGCGCCACCTATTGGTAGTCACGTATACATTGACTTGGTGAATGACATTTCTGTTAAAAGGTAGAGGTGATTTTGACTCCTTTTTCCCCCAATGTCTATGTCCATATGCAAACTTGATGATACCCAATATATTTAAACATTGATGATAATAATAATCATTGAATATTTTAAAGTTAAGGTTTGAATGATTCAGTTTCACAGTTCCTTTAAAGCATCACATGAAGTGATGGTCTACTTTTAAATAGTAAAACAAAAAAGTAGGATTCTGAAATATAAGGAAGGAGGAATGACATGATAATTTTACATTAAAAATACTTGTCTTGAAATACAGATCCTTACCCACAACACAAAGTATCCTGATTATACTATTATCCTATTTCTTTTAAACCAGTCTTTGCCTTTCTCCCCACCCCCGACATTTAAACGTTTGAAATAACAGTCATTTAAATTCAATTACTCATCTGTGCTAAGAATAAATGGGCCACAAATAGTGCCAAGACAACAGGATTTCCACATACAAAAGAATAAATGAAATTGGAATACTTCACACCATAAACAACAATAATGAACTCAAAATGGATTGAACACTTTAAAAATGTGGTCTATACACACAATAAAATATTATTCAACCTAAAAAGGGAGGAAATTCTAACAGATGCTACAACACACATAGACTTTGAGAACATTATGCAAAGTGATACAAGCCAGTCACAAAAGACAACTATTTTTAGGAGGTAGTCAAATTCATAGAACAGAAAGTAGAATGAGGGTGGTCAGAGACTTCAGGGGATTTGGCTGTTTGATTGCTACAGAATTTTGGCTTTGAAAGATGAGAAGAGTTCTGGATATTAGTTGTATGATCCTTACACTATTGAACTGTACACTTAAACAATAGTTTTAAAATGGTAATATTATGCTATGTGTTTTTCATCAATTAAAAACAAAATTCTAAGAAATGGATCAGACATAAATGTAAGGGCTAAAATTATAAAATTTATAAATTATAGGCATAAATGTTCAAGATCTTGGATTAGGAAATAGTTTCTTAGATACAACACACACACACACAGAAAAACACAAGAAACTGATAAAGAGATAGACAAAAATGGACTTCACCAAAATCAACAGATTTTGTGCTTCTAAGGACTATATCAACAGTGAAATGACAACCTGGGAGAAATATTTGCAAATCATACCTCTGATAAGGAACTGATGATGGTGGTGGTGGTTTAGTTGCTAAGTTGTGTCTGACTCTTGCGATCTCATGGACTGTAGCCAGGCTTCTCTGTCTATGAGGTTTCCCAGACAAGAATACTGGAGTGGGTTAACATTTCCTTCTCCAAATCCTTTTGGAAAAGTGAAGTGAAAGTCGTTCAGTTGTGTCCGACTCTGCGAGTCCACGGAATTCTCTAGGCCAGAATACTAGAGTGGGTAGCTTTTCCCTTCTCCAGGGAAGGAACTGGTATCTGAATATAAAAAGAATTCTTACAACTCAACAGTAAAAAGACTGTCAATTTCAAAATGAGCTTAAGAGTCTGATTAGGACTCTTTCTCTAAGGAAGATACATGAATCACCAATAAGCACATGAAAAGATGCTCAACATCATTAGTCATTAGGGAAATTCAAGAGAAACCACACGGAGAGACTGGTACATACCCATTAGGATGGCCATAACAAAAAAGACTGATAATATCAAGAACTGGTAAAGATGTGGAGAAACTAGGATTTTTAAGATGTTTTTGGAAAACAGTCTAGTAGTTCTTCAGCTGGTTAAACATAACGTTACTGTATGGTCTAGCAGTTCTGCCCCAAGACAACTGAAAACATGAATCTGCACAAAAACTTGTATACAAATGTTGAGAGCAGCATTATTCGTAACAGCTCCAAAGTAGAAACAACCCAAATGTCTATCAATGGATAGATGAAACGTGGCGTATCCGGTCAATGGAATATTATTCAGCCAGAGAAAGGCATGAGATCCTGACACCTGCCTGACATCCACAGGGATGAGCCTGGAGAGCATCTGGCCACGGAAGTGAAGCCAGTCACAAAAGACCCCACAGGCTGTTATTCCACGGCTGTGAAATGTCCAAAATAGGCAAAACTACAGGGACAGAAAGTCCATTATCAATTTCCTGGGGTCCTTGAGGCTGAGGGGGGGGGGAGGAGGAGTGACTGCAAAGTTTCTTTTCAGGGTGATGAACCTTTTAAAATTGTAGTTAAGGTCACAGGTATCAGTGAATATAGAGCCACTGAGTCAAACACTATTAAAGGGTGACTTACAGGATACATGACACGTGCCTCAAAAAGAGTTGCTATTTAAAAAAGAGAGAGTGGATGGGTCAATACTGGATTCTGCATTACTAAACATTGATTAAGCTAGCTTAGAAGGAGCAAGACTAGAAAGAGCAATTCTGAACATCTCTTAATGGTATTAAGGCATATAAAACAAACAGTTGAGATTTAAGGAATGTGAGGTTTTTCAGTGATTCATAGTTTGAACTTTATTTTGTTACAGGAAATAATTCACACTAATATTGAAAATAGGCACATTGTTCTTATCATTCTTTATCTCCCAGACGGTTCTCCACAAGTAGCAATGGGAATGTGAAGCTTGAATCTAGAAATTGTCCCCCAGCTAAGACTAAAGCCCCTCTTCCTGGGATTGTCTTTTATATATGTTAATTTCCTAAATGCACAAGCTGTTATTTCCATTCAGAACGTTAAACATACCCCTAGGTAAATTCATTTAAAAGTTCTGATTTTCACAGCCTTAGATGCTTAAAGAATCCTGAGGGCAAGTCTTCCCAAGCCTCTTAAGAGCCATCTGGGTGAGAATTTCCTCAACTGCTTGGTAAAAATGCAGATTCATGAGTTACTTCCAACCTTCCACACCCCCAGGTGATTTTTATGCAGACTAGAATATGTAGATTTAGTAATATTCTACTCCCCTAACGCGTCAGAGATCTGGCACTTTTGAAATCTTGTTGCCATTTGGAGAAGTGCAGAATCCTAGAATGTGAAAACTGAGAGGCACCCTAGAGTCACCTGGTGCAACCGTCTCACTATGTGGAAGAAGACACTTGATAGTTAACCCCAAACCACACTGCTAGATAGATAGGGGTACGACAGAGACCAGGCAGACTGTGTTCTGACATCAGAGCAATGCCCTGGATTGCCTGGGATGGAACTAAACTGCCTGGGCGCCAGGCAAGTCCATGCTCTGTCCATCCACTACTAGGGACCCTGAATCTTAGTTCCAAACATACGTAGGGAACTCGAGAGCAAAGAGGATGGAAATGGCAAGAGAAAAAAGGAGGGATCCTCTCCAGAGACAATATTTTTAAATTTTCTCTACCACAGCTTTCTTTTTAAAAGCTTTTTCTCTCTCTCCCCTTTTTTTTTTTTTTTAATGTTTTTGATGTGGACCATTTTTAAAGTCTATTTCTAACAACACTGCTTTTTTATGTTTTGGTTTTTGGCTATGAGGCATATGGAGTCTCAGCTCCCTAACCAGGGATTGAACCTGCACCCCTGAATTGCAAGACAAAGTCTTAACCACTGAACTGCCAGGGAAGTCCCTCTATCACTGCTTTTTTACATTCAAACAGCTTAGTATTTAGTTTTTATAAAGCATTTCGTGCGTCTCTCAAACATTGTGTGTGTATGTAAGTGAGAAACTCTGGGAGACAGTGAAGGACAGGGAAGCCTGGCATGCTGCAGTCGATAGGGTCGAAAAGAGTTGGACATGACTGAGTGACTGGACAACAAGTAAGAAAGCTTACTTCTGTGTTGTTGGAGTTGACTATTTTCCCTTTTCTAGTTGCACGCTAGCAGCTCCCTATGTAGAATTTTCTACAAGTTGAAGTTCTTCAACAAAACATTTTCCCAAGATGGCCTCTCTCTCTCTCTCTCCCCCGCTCCTCCTTCTTTCCTTCCTTCTTCTGCCCTGGAAATTGGCCAGCAAGATTATTTATGGCTCCTGGTTCACATCACACCTTAATAATAAACAGAAGCAGTTTCTCTTTGTTTTCCAATTTCAACAGCACGGTAGTTAAAAATTGGCTCCCATCAGAAAAACTCTTTCTCCAGGTCTAATGTGCTGTGCTGTGTGTATACATGATTAACCAGTACAATACGTACAGCAAAGAAACCAGGTGAGAGATTTATTGATTCTGGCTGAAACAAATTGAAAGGTAACCTTGAACACTTTGTGAGTCCATAATGAGTTCTACAAATCAGCCTGGGAGCCACTGTAGCCCATCCATTGAGTTGAGGCAAAGAAACTGTGTTTGATCTAACTTAAAGTAATCAGAGTGTAGAAAGTAGGTCAAAATGATGACATTCTAAAATTCAAAGAATTTTTTTTTTACTAAGAGAAATGCATTTATTTTAAATGGGATTAATGAATTTGGTAAAAGATAGTATTTTGTTAGCTATTTTGAAGGTCCTTCTACCAACAAATATTCCCGATTGATCAGTGGGATGAATGACTGTCCCGAAATTCAAAGCCGATTCCAGGTAACTTTCAATGACTTGGCCCTTCTAGAAAATGTCCCTCCCTTTGATGAGTCAAAATTTAAATTGGGACTGTAAACTAGAATATAGAATTATTTAGTGCCATTCATATTACAGAACAAAATTCTGTTCTACTGACGATCATCCCATTAAGTTAAATGTTACCTGACTCTATTCAGAGGCTACATCTTCTGAAATTAAGTATAAACTTTAAAAATCTGAATAATCAGAACAGTATAGAGAGCAATAATTATTAAACCTTCCTCCACCAATTAACTTTCTGAAATCAGAAATGACTGTGTGTCTGTATATGCATGTGATAGCAGATTTCTAACTCAGTTTTCAAACTTAGATTTTTCACTGTTGATTTTTTTTGTTGGTTTCTTTGTTCTGTTTGAGAACCATAGAAAGAATATGCCTTTCCATGATCTTAAGTTTTATTCATAATGCTTTTCTGTTTATGTTAGAAATTAACTAGTTATATAGAAAATAAAGAATTACATTTTTATGAGAAGAGGGAAAACTAGTTTGAAGTGAGTAAAGGTAAAACACCCACTTGGTTATTGAGAAATCTTGATTCTTTTAAGGCTGCAACCCCTCTTTTCTTCCTGGCCAAAAATAGAAGTGACTAAGTTCCCCAAAGTGTGCCATAAATAAAAGAATCAAAAGTGAGTTAAAGTTTTCATTGTGATTACAATATACTACTTGTTTGGATAGGAAAAAACCCCACAGATTTAAAAACTGAATAGTAAGTTCTTGGTTTGTTTACCAATAAAAGAACTCTTGCTTTCTCTTCTAACAAAAACAGATAACTTACTACAATAAATCGTAGAAAAATATTTCTCTGAGGACAAATAAGATGTTTAGAAAGCAGCTGGTAAAGACTCTTGGTGTGGAAGATGGATGCCGACCTTCCCCACACCTGGGATGTCCCACCTCACAATGAAACTGCAGTGTTCTTGCACCCAAGAGGAACCTTCTAGAAATTGCCATATTAGGGCATGTTGCCAAGGACACTTGGGCTTAAATCTGAAAATTCTATTTAGAAAGAGCTTGATTTGTAGAGAAATAATTATTCTTTTAAATTTTGAGTCCTCAGGCATTTAAAGAAATGCTTTCAGCCAGAATATGGTCATGAATCTTTTAAATCCATTTGTAAAATTATTTTGCTTCTTATGTAAAAAGCTGAAATATTGACTAGTGATGAAAATTTCTTTCAAATGTTTTTCAAGCTCATTTAGCCCCCGACCTTATTAAATATTAAGCACAATTTTTCTGAAATATTTCTTCAAGTCCCAAAATGAACAAGTGAGATTGAGAAAAATCACTAAGCAGCATGTATTAGGGAAGTGAAAGAAGGTTGTATGTTAAAATTATCTTAACATTCCTACAATCACAAATGTCATTTTTAAATCTTAATTTTATGTTGGAGAATAGTTGATTCACAATGTTGTGCTAGGTGACTCAGTTATACATATACATATACCCATTCTTTTTCAGATTCTTTTCCCATGTAGGTTTTTACAGAGTATTGAGTAGAGTTCCCTGTGCTATACAGAAGGTCCTTGTTGATTATTTTATATATAGAGTAGTCTGACATTCACAGATTGATTAACTGAAGGCAAACTTATCTTTTTCTCTTTTAAATATTCATCAGACCACGACAAAACTTAATTGTCACTTAATCTTAGTAAGACTGAGAGAGAGAAGGTGAAAATTCACTTTATCCATTCCAGGCAGGAAGCTGGGAGGAGGGTAGACATTTAGGATTCTGAATGAGATTTGCAGAATGCTTTAAGAAAGCTCCAAAGTAACTATGAATTCAAGTCTAAAGTAAGACATAAAACAGTAGATAAAGTTTAAAAGCAAGCTTCTCAGATGATAGTATCATCCTATGACTAATCACAAATCAATTAGTTTATGTGCTAGAGCCTTTTTCTATTAACTACCCTGGAAGAGACAGTAATCTACTTAGTGCCAAGTGAAAATGTGCCTGGTAGGGGAGGGGAGAGGGGGGAATTCTGTATCAATTGGT
This sequence comes from Nanger dama, assembly GCA_917880005.1. Taxonomy (NCBI): domain Eukaryota; kingdom Metazoa; phylum Chordata; class Mammalia; order Artiodactyla; family Bovidae; genus Nanger; species Nanger dama. Next base: position 7,218,193 of record CAKJTW010000075.1, read on the forward strand.
GTCATCTAATGTGATGCATTGTCCAACCAGTGTCCAATTTCAAATAAAACATTTCATATCGGAGTCATCTCCAGATAGTCTCTAATATATAATTTTTCAAATAAGAGTTTCACAAAGATATAATATTCTAAAATTTGCCCATTTAAATTGTACAGTCCAGTGGGTTTTAGTAAATTCAGTTGTGCAGTGATCACCACAATCAAGTTTATAATATTTTCATCACCCCCAAAAGAAACCCCGAGCCTTTTAGTTATCACTCCCTGCCTCCAGCTCCCTTCAGCCCTCTACCCCCAGCACCCCTAAGCAACAGATAATCTCTTTTCTGTCTGTGGATTTGCCTATTCTGAGTATGTCATATAAATGGAATCACCTAGTATGTGATTTCTTGTGACTGGTTTCTTCTCTCAGTGTAATGTATTTTCAAGGTTTAATGTCTAATTAAAAAGCCAACTTTCATTTGGGAAGAATGTCAAACTCACAGAAGAGTTACTAAAGATAAAAACTGTACACAAATGGGGGTAGGTGATGGGGGAGAAATGGATTTGGAGTTTGGGGTTATCAGATGCAAACTATTATGTATAGAAAGGATAATCAACAAGGTCCTACTGTACAGCACAGGGAACTATATTCAATATCCTGTGATAAAGTGTAGTGAAAAAGAATATGAAAAAGAGCATTATGTGAAACTGAATCACTTTGTTGTAGAGTATAAATTAGCATAACATTGTATATCAACCATACTTCAATAAAATATATTTTTAAAAATTTGTACAAACTGCATATATCCTTTTTCTAGGATATATTGCTAACCAGATGTCTAAGGGCTTTCAATGTCTTTGTTACTGCAGCAAAAAATGTTTAAAATTATATTTATTTAATGAATGCTTATAAGGAACTTAGATTGCCTTTTTGAACCTTCTTAAAATGACTTAAATCCCAAGGGCCTGTATTTGAAACAGGCCAACTGATTTTTTTAATGTGCCCAGCAGTACATGAGATTGTAAGACTCTAGAAACTGAAATGAACTGAAAAGAATACACAAAAAAACAAGATTTCAGGAGGCCAAGAAGATACCAAGTTCTTTCCCATCTTTCTTATCAAATCAGACTCATAATCAATAAGCATTTATTAAGTACCTTACCTTGTGTCCAAAAGGGATAGAAAGTGATATACAGAGAAATAGGACAAGTAGTCAATTGTAACAAAAGTAACCAACTGCAATATATTATAGCCTAAACTCTATAAGCAAAATAATGAGAAATAGCTATAATTAATGTGCATGAAAAAGGCACAAACAATTCTCTCTGGGAGGAAGCCACTCCAAGAATCTCAGAAAGGGTTGTACCTCCAGAAAGCTTTGAGAGGTTTTTTCCCTATTGGTCAAAGGTCTTAAAGATGTTATAGGTTATGTCTTTTTATGAAAAAGTGATACAATTAAGTTAAGAGGTTTCTTTCCTCTGAAATGTTATTATTTGATGAATAATCAGGGAGCTAGGACCCTAAGGAAGATTTTTCAGTTTGTGTTTTAGAAAAAATAGTGCTTGGGTACCCTAAATTTAAATTGGCATACATTATAACTTTCCTCTATGTTGCAACAATTTTAGAGCACATCATTAACAATTTACTACTTCTAATATGTTAAAGCAGTGTTTTCCAGCCCTGGAAATGGCCCCACTAGGATTCTTGTAATACAAATCTGTAGGACTCTCTCCAGGTAGAACATAATCTCTGCTGGCAGAAGTCTGGGAAACTTTGGAGCATGTCCCCCAGGGGTTCATGATGATAAGCTAAATTTAGAATTCTGTTACCATATTTGTTATCAAAGCTTAGTTTATGGACATAGAAAGTGTTACTGCAAAAATACTGAATGAAAAGCATGTTGCCCTCAGTCTTCAAGACAGGCTGAAGTGCTATAGTAATCTAAGGGGACTGGAAGCCTTTAGGCAGTGGAAGAATCATCAGTGGCTAATAGGAAGATGGAAGAATGGTGTTCTTGCCTATGTGAAGCCATGTTAGCATAGTGGAATTGTAGAAAAAGTATACATTGTGGAATCAAGTGATCCAGGCCTTCCTAGATTTGTGACTCTGGGTGAGTCAATTCATGTCTCTGAATGTCATCATCTTTCAGTGAAAAATTAAAAAAAAAAAAAGAAGTTTATAATAGCCAGGACACGGAAGCAACATACATGTCCATCAATGGAGGAATGGATAAAGAAGGTAATGGTACATATATATGATGGAATATTACTCAGCCATAAAAAGAATGACATAATGCCATTTCCAACATGGTTGGACAGAGATTGTCATACTGAATGAAGAAGTCAGAGAAAGACAAATATTATATGATATCACTTCTATGTGGAATCTAAAAAGAATGGTACAAATGAACTATTTACAAAACAGAAACACACAATAGTAAAGAAACTTACTGAGGGGGAAAGGAAGGGGAGGGATAAATTAGGAGATTGGGATTGACATATACACACTATTATATATAAAATAGATAACTAATAAGGACCTACTGTATAGAACAGGGAACTCTACTCAGTACTCTGTAATGACCTTATGGGAAAGGAATCTAAAAAGAGTGAATACATGTGTATGTATAACTGATTCACTTTGCTGTACACCTGGAATTAACACAATATTGTAAATCAACTATACTCCAATAAAAACTAATTTAAAAAAGAAAGAAGTAAGAACATCTAACTAGTAGGGTTATTATAAAGATTAAAGTATGTATATAAAATACTTTTGAAGTAATATATAAACATTAATTATATTTTGTAAAACAGTGAATCACTTTTCCATATTCATATCCTTTAAGGAACAATATCAACTTTTTTTAAAGGAACCAACATACCACTGTAAATTTATTATGCAAATCCATTATATCTGAAAATAAATCTACAAAAGAAACAATTTTTCTTTTGGTGTACTACTCCAGGTTGTGGCAGTTTTTATATTGTCACAATTTTAGGTCTTCTCCTTACAGAAAGTTCTTGCTCTAAAAGACTTGAAGATATTTGCAAATGCCTGGTTTAGAGAATATACCTACAGATATATGAAATAGTAAAGTAAGAGAGTTTGAAGATCATTTGAATTCAAAAAAGCTATTTATGAAAAAATTTAAATCTAAGGGAATATGACTAGACAGTTTGAGTACCTTTGAGAGTTCAGTTAATTGTAATTTAGAATGGAAAGAATCTTAGAAACAGTGTCTGCCTGGATAACACAAATTCATATCAATTAACGAATTAAAACCCTCTCTCTGAACAAAGGCCTTAGTATGGTGATAATTACAAATGGTACCAAACAAGTCAGTATTTTATTATACGTAAATAAGTTCCACAGATGGAAACTTGCAGTCACAGCCCTTTGTTGATGGTGATGGGGACAAAAGGAAGATGGAAAAGGAAGGGATTTGTGGCAGCCAGAATTTCAAGGGAACTCATCAAGTTAGACGGCAGAATGAGTTGGGAGATGGGATGAGCAGAACTTGGCTAAAAAGCCTGATCCCATTAAAAGAGAAAGAGTCCCCACAAGTCCGGGAGTTAGCCCTGGCTACCTAGAGGACCAGCACACTGTGGCTCCTGTGTTGTCACAGCCACAAACACTAGGTGATGGACTGCATTCTCTAGCTTTGGCTTCGGGTTCCAGATCCCCTAAACTGACTGTGAAACTTCAGTTTCCCCACCACTAAAACAAACACAAATGTACATATATATATGTATACATTTTTCCTTTCATACACACTTCTGTTTTTATTATATATACATAATTGTATACAAGACATATAATAATTGTATATAATAAATTGTGTGCAATATAGTGTCTATATTATATCATTTCTATATTTTATATAAAATATAGAAATTATATTGAATCACCAATATTATAGCCCATATATTAGATACATGCTGCCTGGGAGTAGTTACAGCTAACAATATAGCTTTAACTATTTGGCAGCAGAAGAAAGAATTCACTTCGGTGACATAGAAGCAGATCACTGAAGGGTTAGTGAACCTGAGCGATCCGTCTGCCCGCTCTCTCCTCTTCGCCCCCACCTCGCTGGCCAGGCGCCCCCTCCTGCCCCAACACGAGCCCCCCCAGCAGCGAAGCTGAATGCGTTCAGGGAGCCCCCACCCCTACCCCACTCAGAGCCACTGCCCAGACCCAGCTGTCAAGGTAAACAACCCCGGTGTTTAACAGTGAATAATGTCAATAAACCACTTATTGTTGAGTTGATGCTTATCTGTGACAGAAGTTCTCATCTAATATCACTCGTAATATCCATTAGTATATCCTTTAAAAAATTAAATAAGGAAGTAGGGACCTAAAACTGCAAAGTAAGGAGAGGACTGCAGGTTTAAGGCCAGTCTTCCGTCGAGGGCAAGGGGCTGAGGTCTGACCCACCCGGGTCTGGGTTGGGATTCCGGGATGCGGTTGCGGTGGAAACAGCCCTCGAACCAGGGGGTTGAGGTCTGGGGCGGGGTGCGGAAAGCAGCTCGGAGCTTTGGGAGCAATTGAGAGCAGGTTGATGTCTGAGGAGCCTCCTAATAAAAAGTGTGAGCTCGTATCAATATTTTGCTTGACTTCGTTATTTTATTTTTCTAGTTTCTTTTCTTCTTCTTCTTCTTCTTTTTTTTTTTTGTATTTTAAATGTGTCAGTGAGTGACAGATTTGAAATAAAGGGGAAACCTGATCCTTTTGCTACTTTCAGAAGGTCCGTTTCGGACCACCCTTCATTCCCATCAGCTTTTCAAGCCCGGAGGAGTCATTTTCCCTCCAGAAATAGTGACCCGGGCGCGGGCGCGGAGGGAGCGGGTGGGGCTGGGCTCGGGTCTTCAGATCTCCGGGCTGTTTGCGGTGGGCGGTGGGATCTCGCTTGGTCCACCCGCAGGTGGTTGGGCCGACATGCCTTCCTCTAGCTCCAGGCTCCAGGTGAGCGCTGCGGTCCCACCCTCCTCGGTAAACAACTTCAAAGAGCCCGCTGCAGATACCAAGATGGGCCTTCTCCAAACACAGCGAGATTGTGGAGGGGGCTAGGTGAAAATCATATTCTTGATCACAAACAAACACAATTAACTGGCAACTGGATTAAGATACCTAATCAGTCCAAATTATTTAGAGGCTCTAGTAACCATCACCCTTCTTTTGAAAGTGCTTAGTTACTCCGGGAGATAATACTCTGTTAATGAAATACGTGTCCAGAGGGGGCATTCCTCTTCTTAAAGTGACAGGATGAGGCTTTAGCTAGGAGCGATACAAGCTCTCAGGGAAAAGGGTGTTTTCAAGAAAAATGAATGACTGTGCAAAAGACCAGACAGTAGTCAAAGCCTCTGCAGTTTTGGCAGGGGAAATCCTCTGATGAGCTGTCTTGGGCTGTGTTTCATTCATTCAGCAAATCTTGTTGATGTGTCCCCGGGTTCAGGGATAGGGCAGTGCACAGCACCCATCGTATCTCAGGGAGTTAGCATTTTAATGGGGAAAGAGAGACAATAAGCAGATTTAAAAACACGATGACTGCCAGGAACAGGTACTTTAGGAAATTATAAACCAAGTGGGAGAAGAGAGTCTGACAAATTTGTGGGAGCAGTGGCAGACATTGGCTATCTTAGGTAGAATGGTCTCCCGGAGTTGGTGTCTTTGGAGGAGGGGGCTAACCATAGCAGAATCTGGGGGACCTTGGTTCCACACAGATGGAAGAGATTGTAGGCTTCAAGGAGGAAAAAACTTGGCATGTTTTAGAAGCAGCCAGAGGCTAGGTGGCAGGAATATAGCGAAGGAGGCAGAGAGCCAGCAAGAGAGGGATAGACAGAAAGGAGAGAGCCCCTGGATGTGAGGTGTATGTGGCTGTACAGGCTGTTGTAATGGACAGGGTATCTATGTTATGCACTTGCATCGGAAATGTTCACTAGTAAAAGGTACCCAACTCAAAGGCTAAGTGGAGGTGTTGGAAAGTATTTACTAATTTTCTCCATAAATATACTATTATAATTCATTTGTTGCATCAATGAGTATTGGCAAAATCAAATTAGCAGAGGTCCTTGAACTACTGAAGACTTAACCTGCTCTTAAGAATTAAAACTTCAGTATGAACGACCACCCTAAAACTGAACTGGCATATTAGATATGTTTGGTAACTCTCACTACATATAATGCCCAAACCAGTTACTACATACCCATATGATTAAATATTTGTTCAAGCATTCATGCTTCTAGTCTTTGCTTAACTAGAGCCTTCCCTTTCTATCCCTGGGATGTTTTATCATCACCCTTTCTGTAGAAAGGACCCAGTAACATTTTCTTCCTTTAGCTTTAGGAAAAGAGGAAAGATGGGTCAAGGAGGTACTTGTTGGGTGTCCATGGCTGTCCACTGTAGCTCAACTTGGACTTGCTCACCTTCAGGGTTGTCCTGAGCCCTGCAAGGAGAAACAGGCATGGAAGGGGGCAGGGCGGGGCTGAGCCTCATCTGAAGGCTCAGGCTCAGGGGATTGGTCTTCATGTTAACATGGGTCCACAGAGCTCTCTCTCTGAAGATGAAAATGACTCATGGGAATTCAGTCATGCATAGAAGCAATGTAAATTAGATTGGCCAACCTCTGAACTTGGGGTATGCATTATTTTCTTCATTTAAGATCATGGAGAGTAATGTGTGTGTGGGTGTGGCTGACAAGAGGGGAGAGGCAGCGTACTTAAGAAGTATTTCCTCAAAACTGCCACAAATTCTGTGAACGCTTCTGAAAAAATATTGTTTAATTCTTACTGCCCTTTCTTATCATTTTTAGTAGAAGAAAGCCTATTAGGTCAAGCCAATTTCTAGTTTTTGTTCTGGCCATGACTGAAAAGAAACATTTTTTTGGTTTTTGAGATTCAAGCTTATATTCTCAAAACTGTGTGTGACCCCACTCCAAACAGACAAAAATAATCCCTTGTAATTTTGTTTTTAATTGAATCCTGAGGAATTTGCCACCAAGGAAAGGCAGCAAAGAAGGAACTTTTGTTATTATAGTTTATGGTCACATTTTATACTCAAAATACTTGAAAAATGGCTTCCCTAGTGGCTCAGCAGTAAAGAACGTGCCTGCCAATGCAGGAAACTCAGGAGACTTGGGCTCAATCCCTGGGTCAGGAAGACCCCCCTGGAGGGAGGAAATGGCAATCCACTCCAGTGTTCTTGCCTTGGAAATCCCATGGACAGAGTAGCCTGGCTGGCTACAGTCCACGGGGTCGCAGAGAGTCAGACATGACTGAGCACACACACACAATTTAAAGATAAATTTAAGCAAGTAATTATTATGTTTTTGCATTGCTTTCGAACATGGAAACAGTGGAGCGCTGCAAGAGACCTGCACAGAGGTGCTGGCCTGGAAGTCAAGAGTAGGCAGATGGGGTGGCCGGGATTACAGCAAGCAAATGGCAGGTATATTAGGGTAGTGGGAGCCAGGTTCTTTACATTCAGAAAAGGCATTTAGAAATGCAGAGAGGCAGCAGGCTAGCAAGAACCCTCATATGTTGGATCAGAATTGGAGGAATCTTCAAGTAATTCAGGGTTTTAATAATTTGAGGAGGAAGATAAGAAATAGCTACAGATATATGCAAGATGCACTATATATATATATACACACTGCTGAGAGTATCTAGAAATGATGATAGCCTAGCACTCATGAGAACCCAGATTCTGGTTTCTAAACACCCTCTTTCATTAAAAGATGCTCTCAACTCATGCAGAAATGACTGAATCAGGGTTAAGGCAGGAAAATACAAGATGAACCTGGAATATCTTTCTTTCTCTCTTTTTTGACTTTTTGGACGCCTCACATGGCTTGTGGGATCTTAGTTACCCAGATCAAGGATCAAACCCACTCCCCTTGCACTGGAAGCATGGAGTCTTAACCACTGGACTGCCAGGTATGTCCCAAGCCTGGAATATTTTGTTATGCTAAAATATAAAGAAATAGTCAAAGGATGATTAGGACAAATCAAAAGGATACAGGAGCTAGCTTAAAAGGTGCCCCACATGCCAAATCAGTGACAACCTGAGCATCCAAACAAATAATATTAATTAAGGACAATAAAGCACTGAGTGAAGAAGGAATCTATGGCCTATACTAATATAAAGGGAAGGAAAACTTTCTTACAGTAGAAGGAACACAGAAATACAGATGAATGATGGGAATTCAAAACCACCCTTTGTCACCCATCTTAGCAGATGCTAAAGCAGGTGGGTGGAGGCTTGATGAGGATATTGGTATAATATCGGGCACAGTTCCCCCTACAGAAAATACTTATCCATTGCACTGGGGGAAATGATGATTTGAAGCTAGAGAAACTGGGCAGACACCAACTGGTCAGGTGGTCAAGGTTAACTCAGCAGTATGATGAGGCTTCAGGCAGCCTCCCTTGTCATGCTCTGGGAGGGGCACACCACTGTCTCTGTAGTTTTCCTGCCAGGAACGCATGGAGCCCAGAACAGACAGACTGCATGTGAGACCCATATGGAATGAATGACCTGCACTCTTGAAAACCATAAAGAACTATTAGAAAAGATGGAAGTCTAAAGAGACATGGTACCTAGGGGCAATGTGTGATCCTGGCTAGAATGTAGGACCAAAAGAAAGGGACTTTGTTTGCAAAATGTGAATTGGGCAAGCAGCTTAGGTAGGAATGCTATTTCCAAATAACCAATTTGTTGGCTATTTGATGGCTGGTTATATGGGAGAATGTTCTCTGGAGTATTTAGACTGAGTGAGACATTATGTCTCAGCCTGCTCTCAGGTGGTTCAGAAAAAAAGGCTAACCACACACACATACAGACATACACACATAGGTATTAATATATAACATGCTATATAGATGTAGTACATATTTAGGTAGTATCTACAATGTATCAGTATATGTCAGTATGCTCTATGATAATAAATATGACTACATATTTATATTGTTATATTCATTTATTTACTTTTTAAAAAAGAGAGCAAGAGAGACAGCAAATGTAGGGAAAGTTTTGTTGTTGTTTTAAATCGAGATGAAGCCAAAACAGGTAAAATGCTAAGAAACTGGAGAGTCTTCTTTGTACTATTCTTGCAACTTCTCTGTAAGTTTGAGGTTATTTTAAAATAAGTGATTTAAAAAGAATGCTGTGTACCAGTATAGCTGTATGAGTAACAAGTTCATTCATATATTAGCATTTAATATATGTTATTTCCTATGCAAGGCATTCCCCTGTGTCTAAGCTCTCACTGGGGTAATTTTATGGAACCTGAAAAGTAAGGGTGGGTCATGCAGTTCTCTTCAGCCCTAGGACTCCCTATATACGTCAGGTGAGTTCCAAGGAAGTGTTACATATTAATAATAAGAAAGTGTAAAAAAGAACCGGTTGTCTGTTTGTCTCCAAATTTCAGTTTTAAATTAGCCACTGAGGAGAAAGAAGAAAAAAAAAAGTAACCACGGAAATAATCGATATTTACTAAAATAATGGCTGTTCAGTAAATCCAGAGCCTTAGTTCACAAAAACAGAACCTGGTTTGTCCTGGACCAAAGGTGGGACCTGTTGTGCAGTAACTTTTAAAACATTTTTGCTTTCAAAACAACAGTATTCCATTATTACCCAAAGCAGTACAGTCTTCTTTACAATCTCTATTTCCATTTTATCTTAATGTGCTACTTTTTTTTTAATGTACAAAAACCTTGTCTGAATGTCCATAGACCCATATATCTGCAGACACATGAGCCCTGTTTCACTGAGCACTCTTATTCTGCAAAACTGAGTGATCATTTTGTTTTCTTTTACCTGGAACAGTGGGCAAGAGATTGGATATTTTCTCCTTTCTTATCTGAGAAGACTGAAAATGAAGCAGTTTGAAGTGACTCGCAATTACCTGGCAGAAAGTTACTGTACAATAAAGACAAGAATTTGGGATCTTTTCACACTGAAAGAGCTAGGCAAGGTATGTACATTCATGGGTCTTTTTCCTTTAAACATGTGAGTCCCAGGCATTGTTCTCAAAATTGAACTTTTCTCTGTGCCTTTAGGAGAAGAATTTAATCCAGGTTAAATGCTCACTGCAAGGTGTCTTTGAATTTCAAAGATCTTTTAGTGGAATACTGAATGTTTTACAATTCTGTGTATTTTTTTTCCTGGCCAGTCTTAACAGAGTTTTAGAAGACTGACATTCATAAAACAAAGACTCTTTACCACCAAAGTAAAAATGTTGACATTTCAAATGTAATTAGAAAATGCACAATAGTTAATACACCTCTAGAAAAGCTTTTGCCAGCATAACAAATAATTTTGATTAAAACATGATAATGTTAGTTATTACTCGTTATCACAGATGTAACAATATTTTTCCTTGAAAACATTTGTTTTAGCTGTTACAATATACATACATTCAGTATCATGGTCACCTTTTCTTATTTATTCTCCCAATATGTCTTCATGTGCACACATTCATTCATTTCAATTTTATTTTATTATGAAATACCTGTGTAACACTTACTATGTGTCAGGTCATAGTCTAAGCCATTAGTGAACAATTAGCTCATTTAATCCACATAAAATTCTCTGAGACCATTGCTATAATTCTTCATTCTACAGAGTTGGTACAGAAAGATTCAGCAATATGTCCAAGGATGCACAGCTGGTGAGCTGTAGAACTAGGGGTTCAATCCCAAGGAGTTTGACTCGCAAACCTGTGGTTGTAACCAATATACCATGCTGCACTGTGCCTTAGATTTACTGGTACTGGGGGAATTATTGGTTGATTAAATGAAGAGATGATTCTCTCGTCTCTTAGACTGGTTTGAACACAAGGAAATCACCCAATTGCTCCATGCTTTAATTTTCCACTTCATAAAATAGAGTTGGTAATTTTTGCCATCCATTTCTTTCCCAAACAACAGTATACATGAAGGGAATTTACCTAGCTGCTACATGTATGTTTGTATGCTCCAAAGGTTTGGTCAGCTACAGGTGTAGGAGACCAGCAGCTTAGACTTTAAACATATGACAATGCCACACAACTCGGTATAGTTAACTATGTCTCTTTCAGTCTGAACGAAGTACAAGAGCAGAGCTTCAGAGAGCTCAACTTCTTTATATCTGAACTTTATCCCCATATAACTTTGAACTGTTTTCATTTTTTCAGCTGAATTAGAATTTGTTTGTATAAAATGATACTCAAAATAAATGAGATGTCATCTTGGGCTTTGATTATGTGATCCAATAAAATACTTAATTACAAATCTTCTAAATGAAAATGTTTTCTTGTTACAGCTCTGCAGCTATGGTATCTTAAAACAAAACAAAACAAAACGATCATGTGGTCGTGACCTGATTAGGAATCACACTGGAAGTTTCTGTGCTAAAGTCCTTAACCCATGCCTTCCTACCTTCTGTTTTTATTGAGTTTCTACAAATCCCATAAGGTCTTTCACTGGCACAGACAGGGCATGGAAAGAAACTCAAAACAAGACCCACCACTGTTAACAGCAAGGGCAAATAGCTGGTCCTAGAATCCTTGCTCAATCTCCTCTGTTGCCCTGCCTCCCTCCAGGGCTCTCCTGACACTGGAATGAGTTAATCTACAAGAAACTGCTCTGTAATCTATGACTACAAAGTAATTAACACGAAAGGTGTGGGTTTTGAAAAGTCCCCCAAAGACAGAAATTTATGTATGCATATATCCACATGCAAAATTTTCCAAGTACATTCTTAGCCTGGACTTACATGCTGAGTGGGTTCAGAAAAGCCAGAGGACTTGACCTTAGAAAAAGTGAGATTTCAGGTGTTTAGTGCCTGGAGATTGAACCTCTGGCAAAGGAGAGGGTGAGAGAGGACATTGCAGGCCTGAAGTCTGATGACTGTGTGTCTACACAGATGTGTCTCAGATGAAAACAGAGGTTTACAGAGATAATTCTTAGGGCCTTGCCTCCAAAGAAGATGACTCCACAGTCTAATCAAGAACAACTGTGGCAGTTTGGATGGCAGGGGATTTGGGGGAGAATGGATACGTGTGTATGTACGGCTGAGTCCCTGTGCTGTCCACCTGAGACTATCATAATATTGTTAACTGGTTGTACTCTAATACAAAATAAAAAGTTTTTTTAAATTATTATAGTATCCCTGAGCATTTATTACAAACCAATGGACTGCGTATGCTTGAGGGATATAAACAGGCTGTTGAGGTGAGGGATAAACTGGGAGATTGGGATTGATGTATGCATACACTATATATGAAATAGATAGCTAAGGACCTATGGTATAGCACAGGGAACTCTACTCAATATTCTGTAATGACCTATATGGGTAAAGAATCTTTTAAGAACATGGATATATGTATAACTGATCCACTTTGCTGTACATCTGAAACTAGCACAGCATTGTAAATCAACTATATTCCAGTAAAAAAAAATAAATAAATAAAGAGGCCGTTAAAGAGTGCTGATAAAGCGGTTGGCAAGGTCTAGAAATCATCAGCAGAGAAGAAAATTCATGTAACCGAGGTCAACCGAACACTGACTGCACAGGAATCCAACAGGATTCAGGTTTTCTGCTGTTTAGAAACACTGGAGCTGACTCTGGCTCCATTTCCAAATCTGATAGGCTTGTGGTTGTGGTTCAAGTTGCACGGGAGGGTGGGTAATGAGTGTGTCAGGAGTGGCCTGTCCTAGTGCCTATTCACTTTGATCACTCCCATGATCACAGGATGCACACCTTGCCCTAACCAACCACCTGGCAAAATCCAGCCCTGCTGACTAGGGAAGCTTGGCAAGCCAGTTTGCAGGGCAGAAAGGCCACCGATTGCAGGACCTCTACTAGAGGAAGAAAAAAAAAAATTCAGAGTGCTTGGCCTGGAGGTGTCAGCATCACCTTTCCAGGCCAGGAAAAAGTGATTGAGGTAGAGAGGGCCTAGATTCTACCTGGGCTGCACGCGAATCAATCAGAGGGGAAGACTAATGGTACCGCACTGGGCATTTCTAAGATGCAGGGGCCTTGTCTGCTTCCCCCTGGGGAAAGCGGGGGTGGGGGGGGTGGGGGGGATGTGCAGGTGTCTGCTCCCGGGGAGGTGGGGGGGCTGTCCTGCTGCTGCTAAGCCTGTCTGCTCAGCTGACGACGCAGCTCCACCAGGAAAGCCCGGGCCTTTCCTGGGTGCGAGGCAAGTGGGACTGGGGGGTCAGCAGAAGTGGACGCACAGGAACCGCTACTGAGATTGCAGTTAGAGCTCAGAGAGGCCAGAGATGAAGCGGGTGGTGAGCAGACTAGTGTGTGGCCGTAATCCGTCCTGGGGGTGAGCTGGTGCCTTGCCTTCAGCCCTGATGCCCCGTCTCCCTGAGGAGTCTGAGGTTCTTCAAGCAGGGGGAGTAAGGGGGAAGCTGTCAGCACTCCCACCCGGGGACCCGAGCTGGGGCGGGAGGCGGAGGGGTAATACAAGAAACACCCCCGTGGACCAGTTTCTGAGCAGGGAAACGGACCGGGAACAGCGCATTTCCTGCTTCTCCTGTGCAAACCCCGGGCGCGGCCGAGCGGGAACCGGGTGACGGTCGGGGAGTCGCCGGCTGCTGGGGCGGGGTTCGGGGGAGGCCTCGAGGGGTCCGCGGAGGGCGTGGGAGAGGGCGTGGGAGCAGAACTCACGTCTCCTGTCCTGGTGCGAGCGTCCCCAAAGCCCTCTCGGCCCCGTGGGAGAGGCGGGCGCCCCAAAGGCAGGGTAGGGCGCCAGGTGAGAGGCAGCGGGGCTCTCACCCTCGGGGGCCTCGCGGTGGGAGCTGGTGGCCGTGATCTCCCGGGCCCTTCTTCTTCCTCACCCCTCCCGTCTCACCCGCGACTTGGAACCTCGCTTCGCGGACCCGCCGGGGACCCGCCGGGGGACCGGGAAGAGCCGCAAGCGATACGCAGAGCCGGCGCGGCCCTACCTGGGCAGTGCGGAGCCCCAGGCGCGCTCCGTGCGGCGCGCCGCCTTCCGCTCGGCTCCCGGAGGCCGCCGCGGGCACGCGACTTATAAACGCGAAGACCTGATTGTTGTTCTTTGTTCCGGGGATACCATTGTCTGTCGGTTCCCGGTGCCCGCGGCGCTCCCCCCTTTCCCTCCGCCCTCGAGCCGAGCGGGGCTGTCCCGGTGCTCATGGCCTTCCGCGGAGGCCGAAGCGTCCTTCGTCCGGCTCCTGCTTCCCGAGCATCGAAACACAAGAGCCTGCAGGAAACCCACGGCCGGTGCCTGGTCACGCAGGGGTCCGAACCGCTGCTCACCATCTACCCGGATTCGTTGCTGCGCCCGCCGGGCCACAGGCCCCGCGGGTAACGGGCATGGCTTCGCGCCGCGCTAGCCGCATCCTTGCCCAGACTTTCCAGCCTTGGGCCCAGCCTAGGGACTGGGCATGGATTAGCAGCCAGAAGTCAGAGGTCCCAGTCCCCACGCGCTCCGGCCACGCGGGCGGGTGGACACGGCTCCTCCCTCGCCAATTTGTCTGCCCCCCGCGTAAATTTCTCGTGATGAGAAAAGCAAGGCTAGCAGGAAGCCACTCCGGATGTTTGCTGCTTTTCATGTGGCATTTGTGGCTGGCTCTGATAACATCCAGAGCTCGACTTCCAACGCCGCGTTTAGTTAAGAGACTGGAATAGAAGAGTCCACACACACCTCACACCTCGTGGACGGTCTGCGGCGCCGCCACCCCCCACCCCTACACGCTCCCCTCAAATCTATGACAAAAGCAGGATCAGAAGCCTGGATGAAACACAGGTAACCGCCTGCAGGAGGGACTCGTCTTGGAAAGGCACCACAATTCCTCTCTTGTAAATATAAGTAAATCGTTACTTTATAACTCTCAGGGAGAGTGTTATGGTAAGTAGGGGGTGGGGGGACACCAAAATCTGAAGCTACATCTCCATCCTATGCATCCTGTGTTCTCACCTAATTTCTCAATATCTTATATATATATAAAAAAGCAGCAGTTAGATTCCAAGAACAAGTGCAGGTTATAACAAGAAACTATCAGTTTCTTGACCTTCTTGGCACCTCTTCCTGTAATCAGGTGGCCAAGAGGCACCTAAGGATGAATAAAATGTACAGGGTAAACCTGTACACATATATTTTTAAATTCACATCTGGATTGCATTTCCTGTACCCTGTTATTTTTTTTTTATGGAATTCATCAAATAGATTCATCTAGAGAGATAAATGTAGTCTGGAACAGGCATTATTTTTGTTTGGTTTTTCAATCGATATTTTAAGAAAACTCCTATTAGTTCACAAAACTTTTGCCCTAACAGAAAATCCTGCTTTGAGACCTTTGGAAAATATTTATTACTTTGCAACAAAGTTAGATGTGATCGCCAAGAAAACATCAAGGAACGAGGCCCTACAGGATTAATTTGTTCCCTCTATTCCTATAGTTTCCTTACTTAGATAACCAGTTGCAATGCAATCATGCTTAATTTTCAAGCCCATATTTTTCTCTTAGGGAAAAATAAGCTCTTAAAGGAAAAGTGCATAATCAGTTAAATGTGTTTAAGATTATCAGTTGTTTCAAAACCATCTACTAAAAATAACACTTCTCTATTATTTCCTTAAGCAGATTAACTTTTTTACTTGTGTGAATCTCAGAGACCCAGGAATCAGAACCACTTTTGGCCACTGAAGGTGGGGGTGGGGGGCAGCCAACCTCACAGATCCTCAAGGAATTAAGTTGGCTTAAAACAAGTGTGCAGAAGTTCTTCGGAGAAATAGCAAACTCAGAGAAACTAAAGGCCAATTGCTTCCAAAGGCTGTTTCTTTGTTTTTATGAATGCTCCCAGTAAGCAGTCTTGATAGACTACTTGTCAAGCAATGCCACACTGCAAGCTTCAGGCCTTACCTCCCAGATCCCGGATGTAAGCCCTAGTTTCCATCATCTTTTCACAGTAAACAAAGCAAATCTGTTGTGGAGATTGATAAAAGTTGTCTATTTTTGCAGGAGCGGCTGTGCTCACTGCTTTAGCAAACAACACAACACATAAACAAATACACAAATACAGCAGCTTGGGTTAGTGGTTAATAGCGCCAAGTCTGAGGGCAGACTTCCGGAGGTGAATTCCACTCCCCAGTGCTGTGCTAATGGACAAGGTCCTTAACGTCTCTGGGCCTCAGCTTCCTCTCCTGTAAGATAGAATGGGCTCTATCTCACAGGGTTATAAGGATAAACTTGTTGGCTGATGTTTGGTGTGCTGTATGTAAGTTTGACAGAAGGGTTTGTTTACAAACCCACAAAAAGCCCTCTCGAATTTAAACGGAGGTTTAAACCTTAAAAGTTTTCATTCCAGTCTTGAGAAACACTGAAGAACCCACCCCTCCCCATACCTTAAACTGACTCCAAGGGCTACAGGTATTTTGTTCCTCAAAGGTTGCTTTATTTCCTCCATTCTACAGGCGTTTAGATAAATATCGCTATCTTTACCACATTTAAGAAATCAAAACTAAATCTTGCTTTTTTTTCCTGAACACATAGGAGGACATTTTGTTAAGTTTATTAAACATTTCCTGTACACATTTTCAAGGGGTGGGTTAGTCTCTTTGGATAAAGCTTAAAAAAAAAAAAAAATTCTTCAGGATTTGTAATCTTGTTTTCGAAAGTAGAATTTACCTCGGACATAGCATTTTGAATATAATACAGGTACGTCGAGTCCTTGGGGAGAGAGTATTTTCCAGTTTGGAGACGATGTCCGTGGGACTCAGGGAAGAAGGCGAGCCCCCCACTGCTGAAACCTCCTCAGCTCCAGGTTGAGTGGGTGCTT
The DNA here is from genome assembly GCA_917880005.1 of Nanger dama. NCBI lineage: Eukaryota > Metazoa > Chordata > Mammalia > Artiodactyla > Bovidae > Nanger > Nanger dama. Next base: position 7,234,964 of record CAKJTW010000075.1, read on the forward strand.
CCTGCTTCGATCCGGACTGTGGTGGCCAAGTACTTCTAGGCAGCAGGCGATCAGCACCCTAGAAGGTTGATCAGGGTCCCCCTTGGAGGGTGGGAGCCGCCGACGCGGCGCCAAAGCCCGGCTCCAACCCGTTTTCTCAGGGGCAGGTGTCGCCCTGGGCGCGGGGCCGGGAAGGGGGAAGGGCGGGCGTGGGGTTGAGCTGAAACTCGGGACCCGGGCGGCGGGCTGGGCGTGGGCCTAACGTCGCCGGCCGGCCCGCCCCCGCCGCTCCATTGGCCGGGTCTGTGCAGAAAAAAGCCCGCGGCCCGGGGGCGCCCGCAGTGGCACTGAGCTGGCGGGGGCGCGTGCTGCGCTAGGGACTGCAATCGATCTCTGCCAGGGACGCGGGCGGCGGGGTCCGGCCGGGGGACGCGAGCGGCCCGCCCGGCATCTCCTCTCTAGCTCCCCACCCCCTCCCCCCAGTAGGGGAGGCGGCGTGTCCGGCGGAGGGTTGCGGGGCGCGGGGCCGGGCTGGAGCGCCATGAGCAGCCCGGATGCGGGGTACGCCAGTGACGAGCAGAGCCAGCCCCGGAGCGCGCTGCCCGCCGTGATGGCCGGCCTGGGCCCCTGTCCCTGGGCCGAGTCGCTGAGTCCTCTCGGGGACATGAAGATGAAGGGCGAGGCTGCGGCGAGCGGCGGGGCGCCGGCCGGGCCGGCAGGCCGAGCGAAGGGCGAGTCTCGCATCCGGCGGCCGATGAACGCCTTCATGGTGTGGGCGAAGGACGAGCGCAAGCGCCTGGCGCAGCAGAACCCAGATCTGCACAACGCCGAATTGAGCAAGATGCTGGGTGAGTCCGCGCCGGGGCCCAGGCCCGGCGAACCTTGAGGCTCAGAGGGTGCGGACCTTGCGCCCGAGGCTGCGGGTGCACGGCCCCCACGTCCTTCCCTGGGGCCCCTGTTCCTTCCCGCTGCCCGATCTCCTAGTCTCCAAGCGGCTTTGGGCCTCGGCCCCCAGGTTCACCGTCGGCCGGGGCTCCAGGAGGCGGCTCCCCGCGCATCCGAACGGCGGCGAGGGCACCCTGGCGCGGGGCTGGGTGGGACGCGCGTTCCCCCAACTCCTGGCCAGTTCCTCGAACGAGCGCGGGTGGTGAGCGGGAAGCCGCTTCCAGGAGCGACAGAAAGGCGGTGGGGGTGGGGGGGTGGGGGAATGTCTTGGAGGGCCCTAAATCTCGCGTTTGCCCCCAGTGCCCAGCCTGCTCTTGGCCTGCACAGCCCCAACCTTCAACCTTTCCCTTAATCCCTTCCCTCGCCCCGGGAGGGGCACCAGCCAAGGTCGCAGGGAGGCGGTAGTGCCGGGTGGGCCTGGGAGCGGGGGAGCAGACGCTAAACCCGCGGCCTGGTACACCCCGCGTCCCGCAGGCAAGTCGTGGAAGGCGCTGACGCTGGCGGAGAAGCGGCCGTTCGTGGAGGAGGCCGAGCGGCTGCGCGTCCAGCACATGCAGGACCATCCCAACTACAAGTACCGGCCGCGGCGGCGCAAGCAGGTGAAGCGGCTGAAGCGGGTGGAGGGCGGCTTTCTGCATGGCCTGGCCGAGCCGCCGGCGGCCGCGCTGGGCCCCGAGGGCGGCCGCGTGGCCATGGACGGTCTGGGCCTGCCCTTCCCGGAGCAGGGCTTCCCCGCGGGCCCGCCGCTGCTGCCCCCCGCACCTGGGCGGCCACTACCGCGACTGCCCGGGCCTGGGCGCGCCCCAGCTCGACGGCTACCCTCTGCCCACGCCCGACACGTCCCCGCTGGACGGCGTGGAACCCGACCCGGCCTTCTTCGCCGCGCCGCTGCCAGCGGACTGTCCAGCCCCTGGGCCCTACAGCTACGCCCCGGCCGCGGACTACGCTGGGCCCCCGGAGCCGCCCGGCGCGGGGCCCCTGCACCCGCGGATGGGCCCGGAGACTGCGGGCCCCGCAATGCCGGGCCTCCTCGCGCCCCCAGCGCCCTGCACATGTACTACGGCCCTGTGGGCTCCCCGGCGGCAGCGGCGGGAGGCGGGGGACGCGGCTTCCAGATGCCGCCGCAGCCGCCCCCGCCCGGCCCGGGGCAGCCGTCGCCCCCGCCAGAGGCGCTGCACTGCCGGGACAGTGCAGAACCCGGCGCTCCGGCCGAGCTACTTGGGGAGGTGGAGCGCACAGAGTTCGAACAGTACCTGCACTTCGTGTGCAAGCCGGAGATGGGGCTCCCCTACCCGGGACACGACGCCGGGGTGACCCTGCCCGACGGCCACGGGGCCCTGTCCTCGGTGGTGTCCGATGCCAGCTCCGCGGTGTATTACTGTAACTATCCCGACGTGTGAGCCGTCCCCGCCCGCCGGGCCTGCAGCCAGAAGCGCGCACAGTGTTACACACCTCCCCAAGGATCGAGGGACTCTCGGCCTCGCGTCGCATTGTGTTGTTTTTACAAGTTTCCTTGGCGTATAATTTATGGTAATTTATTTTGTCTGCCACTTGAACACTTGAGGGGGGTGGGGAATAAAACGGGGGAGGTGGTGTCTGAAGATCGGTTCAGACCCTTGTTTCCCACAGTGGCCCTTGTCAAAACCCCATTTCCAAGTTCAAGTTCACAAGTTCAAGTTCACCAGTGGGTCTGGGAACAACTTGCTCCGTTTCTCAAAGTTTTATTGATCAACGAAATTTTTTATCCCGGGTGTGTTTTTTTTTCAATCTTTAAAATAAAATCTGGAATTCCACTTTTCTCACTCTGCTAGCGCCTCTGTCACAAAAGCTAGTTTTTGAGATCCCTGTTTAAGTATTTAATAGAATTAGAAATGCTTTAACTGTAACACTAAACATAGTCACAGTGAATTTCTCATTCTCTTGTAATAGTTGACCTGAATGACTTGAAGGGGAAGCCTCAAGTAAAAATTTGGGCATCCCTAGTTGGTTTTGCTAGGGGAAAGGAAACTCACAGAATGAGCCTAACTTACGCATTTCAGGTGACCCTACTCTCTACATAGTAATGGTTAATCATAATTCTCTAAAAATTTTTAGTTTTGGTATATCACTTTCAAACTCAGGAGAATATCCAGGTAACTTTGGTTGAATCTTGAGACCTGCATAAAGAGGCTTTTGGATACGTATTTTTTTCTTTTCTGCATTTCACCATGAGTCGTTAAAACTCCCTCTCAATATTGAAATCGCCAGTTATCACAGGTCTACACCTTGGAAAGCAGTGTTGCTGGGTTAAAACTAATTGGAAAGAGTCATAGGAACTAATAAAAATAAAATGTGCATTGTGACCTCAACTGTTAGTGAAACTTAGCACCTATCATTTCAGTGGGATATTTTTCTATAAGTTGCATATGGGGCCTGCTGCAGTTCCTGATACCTGCAGTTCTTAGCTTGGGAGGGATCCAAGGAGGATACTAGGCAGCATGCTTTGCAAATGCAACTACAGCTGTAGTCCTGGGGCATCACTGTCCTGCCCTGTCAGGGAAGAAACTGAGTCACAGGTCGTGAAGCTGATCAGCCTTGCTCTGTATTTGTGGCCCTTCCCATTACACTTAGTAGACATGGATGGATACAGATTCACAATGGGCATTTCCTGTACCAGGTGTTTCATCAATGCTGTCTTGTACTGATTTTGAGCCTGATGAAGCCTGGGAGTTTAGGTGCAATTCTCCCCATTTTGCAAGTAACACATGGAGGCACAGATCCCTTACTTGCTGTGTACATGGTGAAAGCCTGGTGTTGCAAGTGCTGACAATATATTTGTTCACATTTGTTTTTCCTTTCTGCACAGTATGTCCTTGGGCACTGGGAGAACTTGCATTCTGGTTGTGAGAAGCTACCATTCTCTATACTGATAAATGCTATATAGAAAAGGAAGGGGGTAAGAAGGCTGCTTAAAGCATTTATCTTGAGGGTTGTTTGAACTGAGATGGTCGGCTGGATTCTCTGGAGAAATAGGGCAGGTCCTTTTTTTTTTTTTTTAATATAAAGAGTTCCTGGATGTTAGGAATGTTCAAGATAAAAATTTCACTGAGGAAAATAAGTCTAATAGGCATAACAGTTTACCTTAAACATTTGATGTGCAAACCTTCACATCAGTGTTCTCCAATCCACTTTATTTGCCTCTAGTACCCTACACTATTCTTTCTTCCTCTGACCCCAGACAGGTTCTGTTTCCTGCATTCCTGGTGGATAAAGTGAGCAGAGGTACCTCACCTGCTGAGGGTCAAGGCTAGGTCACCAGTTCAGACCCCACCAGGCATTTTTAGGGCACAAGGAGAGTCAGTTGTACCCTTTGCTGCTGCCTCTCAAAAAAATTAACCCTGGTGGTCCAGTGGTTAAGAATCTGCTTCCATTGCAGGGGGCACAGGTACCATCCCTGGTATGAGAATTCTGCATGCTGTTGGCGGTATGGCAAAAAAAAAAAATAGGGAAAAGAGGAAAGGAGAAAAGAAAGTGTTTCAAAGAACCAAAAGTCCCATGAAGTCACGTTCTTAACTACTCACCAGGGAAAGGTCAAATAATGAGAGGGAAAATAAGAACTCAAACGGTTCAGCATTTCTAATGCCTTTAACTCCCAAATGGAGGGAAATTAGTTCTCACAATAACTCTTAGGGGCAGAAGCTTTTGCCTATTCCTTGTTTGTCCTCAAGTGGACTCAGAGGGAGTGACCTCAGGTGCCAGCTAGTGACTGCTTTTGGTTTTACTTTGAAAAATACCTAAATGATCTAATTATTCCCCACCCCACCCCCACATCTGTACTTCTGAGATACTTTAGAAGTTGGTCAGGAGGTAGAAATCAGGATTGCTGTCCTGAGCTCCAGGCACCTTGGTCATGCTTATTTGAATTAGTCTAAGATTATAGTCTATGAAAGCGGGAATGGCCTCCCCAGATGTAGGCACACACGCACATGTGTAATATTTTAGACATAGTTTTAGGCACGACTTCTCATAACTAATCCGGAGGCTGTAGGAATATGAAAACCTCAGATTTAGAAGCCCTGATGATCAAGGTTCGTTGGGAATCATAGGGCCCAAGCATTGAAGCAAAAAAGCAGTTTCCCTTTATTTGAGGAAATAGGGACATCTCAATAACTCTCTCCTATTACTGAGTTTTGAATCAAGAAGCAGGAGAGCAGTACATCTCAAAGCAAAATTCGATGCCTTACCCAGGTGAAGATGTGGGTCTCTTCCTTTGTGTGGTGTGGTGGGTGTGGCTTTGCTCCCTACCCTGGGTGCTTACATCCTTGTATCAACCCCTCCCACCTGTAATCTGGGTTGGACTTGCTACTCTAACCCAATAGAATGCAGCCCAAGCAAGGCTGTGCCAGCTCCGAGGACCAGCCCTCCGCCAAGGCTTGGCAGTCATTCTTGTGCTCCTGAGTGATCTGTGTAGGAAGCCTGGTTATCAAGGTGGTGAGACCACGTGCAGAGGCTGTGTGGAGAGGAGAGGCCACGTGGCTGACTCCCATCTCTGGCCACCATCCTGCCAACTGGAATGCAAGAGAGGTAGAAGAACAACGTCAGAATGAGCTCGATCAATTCACAGGTAGGAAAGATTAAAAGAAAAAAAAAAAGATGATGGTTGTAAACTATGAAGTACTGGGGAGCTTGGGTTACTTAGCAACAGATTATCCAGCAGTGTTTTGTCCTTAAATGACCCTTTCTTATTTTGAAGTGTAAGAATGTGGGTCCTCATGGAAAAATCAGAGAGAGTTTTGGGTCCTGTCAAAGACACCAATGCAATTTTAAAGTGAAGGGCAGAATGTAGAACTTGACTTGGGTTTGAGGTCTTTGATGTCACCACATGTTCAGAGTCCTCTTTGCTTAAAACGACTCAGATGAAGTAAGGACCAGCTCATGACTGTTTTTTGTTTTGTTTTGTTTTAATTGGAGTATAATTGCTTTATAATGTGCTAATTTCTGCTGTACAATGAAGTGAATCAACTACGTGTATGCATATATCGCCTCCCCTCTTAAGCCTCCCTGCCACTCCCCCGATCCCACCCCCTCTAGGTCATCACAGAGCCCTGAGCTGAGCATCCTGTGCTTTGCAGCGGCTTCCCACTAGTTATCTGTTTTACACGTGGTAGTGCATATATATATATATATATATATATGTCATGAATTTGTCTCAATTTTAATGGTTTCATTTGGGAACAAATACATAAAGGACACACTGCTTCCCCTGCTCCTTCTTGCCTTGTCTTTACCTTGGAAGTATTTTTAGAATTACGCCAGGAGGTAGGAATCCAACCATTTCATGGGCTGAAGTACACAGACTGGAAGCCAGCAGAGTCTACACAACTTTGAGGGACTCAGAAAAGAAGAGAATATTTGCTTTTCCACTGAGACACTGCCTTCATCTCTATTAAAGCTGCAAGGGCAGGTCTGATGAATTACAAATAAATGTGTAAGCTCCTTATGCAAGCAACTAAGAGACAGTATCCCAATGAAGCTATTTCTTTCACTTACTGTTCTTATGTCAGAAGATGATTGTACCTTTAATCTGAATTATACTGCAAAAGACTTCAGATTTTTATATAAATTTGTGCTGATGTCAAGAAAAGCACATATAAACAGAAGAATTTAAGAGAAAATGGAATAGGTGCTACTAGCCAAAATGGTCTAACTTTCTTAAGTGTCCCATTTCATTTTTAAAATTTTTTATTAATTTTGCTTTGTTTTCTTACTTGTTACTCGCCCCCCGCCCCGCGTTGGGCACACATTGTGCAGGATCTTTCATTGTAGGGAGCCTTCGATCCATTGCATGTGGGATCTTATTTCCCCACTCAGGGATCTAACTTGCCTCTCCTGCATTGAAAGGCAGATTCTTAACCATTGGATCCTCAGGGAAGTACCCATTTTGTTTTTAATACTCAGAACTGCCTTGGTCACAAAACAGATATTCAACACTGCCTTCCTCCTCCTGTTCTCCTTTGATTATTTTTGACAGCACTGGCTAGGGGAGAGAGATTTCACATATATTATTTCAGCACTGATTTATTCTTCCTGCTTACAAGGTGCTTCCTTCTGAATACTGAGTATTCATCTGAGAAAAAGTGGTTTTTGTGTCCCTGTTCATCCTTGTCTGGAATAGGAAGAGGCATGACTTGCTCCTTTAACATGATTAACCTGAGACTTACAGAACCTTCCTTGAGGTTCCCTGATCTGGGATCAGCTGCATCCCCTTAATTTTTCACTGTAACACCTTCCTCAACCTTCTCTCCAGCGAGGAAGCTCTGTGCCTTCTCCTGAATCATTAGGCAGCTTCCTGTAAATCAGTTTGCACTGTGCGCCTCACATAAACACCAAACTCTCACCACTGGCAATTCTCCCAGCTTTATTCAAAATTCTGGATATTAAAAATTCTCAGTGTGGTACAAAATAGTATTTATATCATTAAACAGTACTTCTTAGCGAAATATAAAATTTCTTAGCACTGACAGCAAGTGTTAACTAAGTTGTTGCTACAAGAGTAATAACGTTCTTTAAAGTAAACATTCTCTGTAGCTTAGGTCCAAATAGTTTGACTAAATAAAATAAAAAAACTTTTCATTGTATTCTAAAAGACAATTAGCTTCGAGGGTCTTCTTTCCACTTGAGCCAAAGTCTCAAACACTTTGTCAGAGTCAAATCCATAAATTCCCAAACTGATGTTGCTCAGAAGGATGGTTTGTGAAATTCCACTCTGTGTGATTCGAATGAGGATCAACATGCTGCAGCAGCCGGGCTGCGGACCCAGATTCCTCTAGGGTCATGGTCAGTGCCCTCTCACATACTTGATCCCTTGTAAGGCAAGGAAAAGAATGGTTAGCGGTATTCTGGTTTGTCTGATTCCTGGGGGTTTCAAGGAGCACCGGGGCACAACGACCGTGTGTTCACTTTGTGTCTCCTAACCAGGCACCTAAGTGACTGAGTGACTGGCTTGTGCTTGGTACCTCCCTCAGTTTTCCATTGGACATTCCTGAAGGAATGGGGAGTTCCTGTTTGGCCTCTCTTCTATTTGAGACAGTTGCCAGTGGCTAGAAGTCCTTTCTGCTGAACACGTGTCCGGACTGCAAACCTAGCAACACAGCATAAGCTTTTGGAGCAGAGCAGAGAATGGCTGAATAAGCGGAAGTGTTTCGGGAGGAGAAAACTCTTAGGCTTTGAGTCAGAAGTCCTCTCTGGCTTAGCATTGTAGCTTTGTGGGTATGGTAAAGGCACTAACCTTTTCTGCCCGTCTGTAAAAATGTAGGGAGGACAATACAAGCCCTATCTGTCTCCCTTACTGGCTTGCAGGGACGAATTAGATGGTGTTTAAAGGATTGTTTCTTCACTACAGGAGTTGCTTCCCTCTTCTCTCTCCTCTTCTCAACCTTTTGATTCCACGTGTCTCCATCTTTCCTAGTAGACTCGAGGGATTTGATTTTGTTACTCCATTGGGAAAGAGAAACAGCAGTAACTCCCCTCCCCTGGTGCTTTGTCCAGTGGATTGAGATTTCCCAGCCTCGCAAGCTTGCCCATGTGAGCTGGGAATCCAGATTGTGTGTTTCAGTCTGAGCTTTGGGCAGCTCAGCCTCTCTGGTTTTAAAATGGAAATGATTGTCACTTGAAGAACTTCACATAGAATGCCTCAATTCATATCAACTCTCATTTTGTATGAAAATCTCAAGGTCTTTATAAAAGGGACAGTTCACCAGGACACACTGCTCAGTGCCAAGACTGCTAGTATTCACTTTTTAGTCAGCACTTTTCCCCACCAGTCATAGTTTCTCAAGTCCTGAACTACATGGCCATGCCATTTATTTTTTTAAGGGCATAAAAGAGTTGAAATTCTTGAGGATGAGTAAATAGAGTGAAATGAAGAAAGAAAGTCTGGCTTCCAGGAGTTCCAAGCAACTCCAGCATGTTTAAGTTATGTTGGAACTACATAGAAGGGATTCTGAACCACCCAAGTCCTTGGAAGTTATTTCTTCCAGGGTAGTGGTTGGATGCGGTGAAGACAAGAAAACTCTGACCCAACCATGAAATGAAGGGACAATTTTAGAGTTGTTCCTTATGTACTAGGTTCTGCTAATTTTTCTATGTGTATGTTTTCTACTAAATATATTCTTCTTAAATTTTTATTTTTAATTGGAGGGTAGTTACAATATTGTGTTAGTTTCTGTCCATACATCAGCAGGAATCAGCCATAGGAATACATATGTCTGACTCTTGCAGTTCCAGGGTCTGTAGCCCTCCAGGCCTCTCTCCATGGGATTTTCCAGGCAAGAATACTGGAGCAGGTTGCCATTTCCTTCTCCAGTACATAGGTCTGGATTCTGCTTATTTTAACAAATCTGTTCGGGTGTCTGGAAAAAAAAGACTTCAGATTGTAGATGCACACAGACACACGTACGAAAAATATTAAACTGAAATGGAAGATTACAGAAGGGAGAAATAAAATAGAAATTCAAGTTTGCAATTTCAGTAAAGAGGTTGTGGGTATGGAAAGTGTATAGCTTTTAAAACTCATTAAAATGATTTAAAAATTTTTCCTATTTAATTCATCTTTTAATTTTATATATTGGTTATAAGAAATGATTCTTGCCTGACAACCATTACTTCATGTCAGCTTTCAGAAGAATTAAGGAATCCAAAAACCAGTCAGTTCCCCTGTCTCCCCTTTTGGTCCTATGGGTCTTTACCTACATCAGTAACTGTTCCTCTGGCGATTAATTTTTTAATGTGCCCGAGAGGCTAGTTCCATGTCCTTCAGTGTTAGACATGACTTCCAAGCTCGCCGTCAGGGCCTCCGTTCTCCGAACAGCCTTATTTCCATTTGTTCTACTGATTATCTTTGCTTCTGGGTAACCCCTCCCTCCATTTTGTTGTTGTTTTTGTTTGTTTCATTCCAAAGGCAGGAAGTCCTCTCTCCCCTCTGCGAAGTTAAGAATATCAGTGCCCCTTATTTTTCCCTGCGGCTCTCCTCCGTCTGGCGAAACGGGATGTTTTGGGGATAAATTTTCCGTGTGTGAGGTGAGGGGAGGGAGCAGACGGAATAGTGATGGTGATGCATGCGTTATATGCAAAGGCATCTGTGTTCACAGCATTTCAGTCAATTTCAGACAGTCGGGAGGGACTGCTTCCCACCGTGTTTGTGATTTTAGATCCAGTCCCTTCTTCCTCCCAATAGGAAGGAGAAGTAGTGTCGCTGAAGTTTTGCACAAAGAAAATGAAAATCATGTTGAGGGGCGAAGCCTGCGCTCAACAGTCAGTTTCCACGCCCACGCCCACCCCCACTCTCCGCCACGCGCGGGCCCAGATCCCGGGAGGCGGCGGAGAGTCCCTCCCGCGCGGTCGTCTCCGGGCGCAGAAGGCATTGGAAGCCCAGGTTGCCGCGCTCCACTTGCGGGGAATCGCGCTCCGGCTGCTCCTAATTCAGGGGCATTTCAACCAGACCCTGAAGTGACTCAACCTAGAAGGTAAAAGCTCTTAGGTTTGGTGCGGGTCAAGGAGAGTACAGCCCCCGTGGTGATCCCGATGGAAAGACCGCAACGTCGTGCTCTCGCTTCGAGGCGTTTCGCTCGCTCCGGCGGCTCTGCGCCCTCGGGCAGGCTGGTCGGAGCCGGTGTGCGCGACCCGGAGCGAATCGGCCTCGAAGGGTTTCCCTTCCGAATCTTTCAGGAGGGGGTCTGCCGCGCGGGGACCTCAGAGGTCCCAACGTGACATCCGAGCCTGACTGTCCCCCGAGGCGGGGAGGCGACTGGGGTCTCGGCCTGTGACTTTCTGCCAAGCGAGATCAACCCAGACTGTACGCCGCGCCGTAGGGAGCTTGTGGCCGTGTTCGCGGTGCTCTGGCCCGGGTTCTCGGCCGCTCGGGTGCGGCCAGCGCCGGGAGCAGGGCTCTCGAAGGGTCAGGAGGTCTGTGCAGGAACGACCCCAGGGCCAGGAGGAGCCCGCAGCGTCCCTGAGCTGGCGGGGTCGCCTACTGAGGCTTAGGCTGGAACAGGGGCCGGGGCCGGGCTGGGGGGCTCGGGCATCTCTCTCCTGTTCCTCACCGCTTCCCTCTGGCCGGGCGAGGCGGCGGGTCCTGCGAAGGGTTGCGGGGCGCGGGGCCGAGCTGGATGGCCGAGAGCAGCGTGAAGGCGGGGCACGCCAGTGGCCTCCGAGCCAGCCCCGGAGCGCGCGGCGCGCCGGCACCGCCGGGCTGGGCCCCGTGGGGGTGTGAAACTGAAGAGGCGGCAGCGAGCGGCAGGGCGCCGGCCGGGACTGGGACCGACTGAGGGCAAGTCTCCACCTGGCGCCTTCGAGGAGCAGCGCCTGCGGCCCGCAGAACGCCCGGGCTGGCAGGATGCGGTGCTGCCGGACTCCCTCCCGGAGAACGCAGGAGGGAGAAAGGGGTGGGGGCGTCTGCCAGGCTGGATGCGGTGGGGTGGAGGGGAGTGGAGGGGACGCTGGCTTGGGGAAGTTTGCGTGCGTTTACCCCTGAGAACGCGCTCCTACCTGGAGCTTTACCAGCAGGAAAGCGGTGATCAGGCAGGTGCAGAATCGTCTTGGGAACAGGAGATGAAATCAGGTTCAAGACAAACTGTTCACCGTCTCCAGGGGTAAATGGTAAAAAATATGTTTTTGCGGTCTTCGGAATGTTTCTAAAGATGTCCTCTAATCAGGCAAGTTTCTGTAAAAAGAAAACTCGAGTGCTTTTTAAAAAAGAGCTGATTCCTTCTTTCTCAGGTAGAAATTGAGAGATTTACGGCAGACAAAACTGCTGGTCATTAATAAAGCTGGAAATGAATTAAGGGCACTTCGGAAAACGTGCAGAGCTTTAGCGTTTCGAGTGATATAGACTGCTCATCTTGAGCTGTTTTTTTTTGATGCTGAAGTTGGTGTTAGAAAGGCGGGAGCCATGGCCTCTGGTTGTGAGGAGTTCAAGCTCCTTTTACTTTCGGTCTTTCCGACTTGCGGGAGAGTTAGCGTTTTTTTTTTAAAAGGAAAAAAAATGGCCAGGCTTTATTTTCATCTTACCAATGCAAAATCATTTGTGTTCTGCTTACATAGCTTCATTAACACTTAAAACATTTCTTTTTTTTTTTGATAGTCATATAAACAGAACATCAAAGGAAAAACTAGTGCCTCTACCTGTCTCTCCTCTCTTCCTGCCCTCACAGACGAGATAGGGCCCGTTCAGGGTGGTATGGCTGTAGACTTCTGGCCTCACAAATGGGATGTATTCTCCCTATTATTCTGCAGCTTGCCTTTTCAGTTAAATATATATATTACATAAATACATATATATGAACATATATATAAATCCGTATATAATATATACGTTGTTGCTGTTCAGTCCTCCGGTCACGTTTGACTCTTTGAAACCCCATGGAATACAAGAACACTAGGCTTCTATGTCTCTCACCATCTCCCGAAGTTTGCCCAAGTTTATGTCCATTGCATCGGTGATGCCATCCAGCCGTCTCATCTTCTGATGCTGTCTTCTCCTGCCTTCAATCTTTCTCAGCAGGAAACTTCCAGTGAGTCATCTGTCTGCATTAGATAACCAAAATAATGGAGTTTCAGCCTCAGCATCAGTCCTTACAACGAGTATTCAGGGTTGATCTCCCTTAAGACTGAGTGGTTTGAACATATATGGTACATAAATACATATATAATATATAAATACTTATACACATAAAATATAAAAACAAATAGATGCTATATAATATATGAAATATACAAATACATATGCAATATATAAATACACACACGTGTGTATGTGTGTGTGTGTGTGTGTGAGATTTGGCGTTCCTATGTTCCTACAGGCTGAACCTCTGTTTACCTGGTTGGTGGTCTTCCCCACTCTCCCCTAGGGTCAGACCCACTTGTCCCATCTCCAGTTCCACATAAGTTTGTATACTAATCCTTTCATGCACAATTACAGTCCTAAGACTGTCTCCTACTCATGCAAAGACAGCCAGTGCACATGAACGGAGAGGCCCTGCATTTAAGCAGTAGGGGATCCCTGGGGGAACGCCTTTCGCCCCAGAGGGAGTGGCTGGGACTGTGCGGGTCTTCTTCGGTCTGGGGTCTCGAGACGGTGGCAGCCGGGCGGGTAGAAAACCCCGCCGGCTGTCCTCGCCCAGGTCACCGTTCCCCGCCGGTCTGCCTCGCTGGGGCCGGGGGTCGGGCTGTGGCGGAGTGGGGCTTCGTGGGCACTTCTAGGACCCTAGTAACTCAGGACTGAGCGGCCACCCGAGTGACTCCGTTCGGTCGCGGTGGGTGAAATCGGCCTCACTACCCCTCGGGGGATCGAGTTCTGTCTGACAGATGGCTCATATTAAGCTCCGCGCCGTCTTCGTTCTGATGGGGAAGATGTGGGGCACCCTCTGCGGGCCACCCCTCTGCGGGCCTCCTGCCAGTGGGACTCAGGCCGGCGCTGCGAGATCCAATCTGGGAGCGACTCGGTCTCCAGGGAGGCGGGGTGGGCGGTGCGGGGGGCTTCCTGGAGGAGGTGGCGCTGCGCTAGCGTTTTGCTGAACCCAGTGGACAACCGGACCGACCCTCCCTCCCCCGCCGCCCCCCTGCCAGGGCCTGGGGGAGACCCCGCTCTACGGATCCCCTCTGCCCATGCCCAACAAGGACCCCACCCCCAGACCACGTGGAGCCAGACCCGACCTTCTTCGCCGTGCCAATGCCCAGACACTGTTGGGTCCCTGCATCCCCGGCTGGGCCTGGAGCCCCCCAGCGCAGGAAACTCACCCCTCACTCCTCCGTCAGGGGACCACAACGTCCCCTACCTGCCTGCTCGCCGTCACGATGCTGGCTTAGACCCGGGCCGCTCTCTCCTTGGAGGTCGGCTGACTTACAGCCTCCGGCCTATGAAACTTTGCTGTTTGTCCCCAGTGAAGGTAATAATAAGAACAACGTTTAACACTGTTACCATCTCAGAAGAGGCGATGCAAAGTGTCCTCGGCTTCAGTGAAAAATAGATGAACCTCGGTAGAAAGCGCTTTTCCCCCCTGGAAAGCTCTCTTACCCCAGTTGGTTTTAAACTTTTAACATTGACCGTGTATCTTTTGCATTTCAAGCCACTCTTTCTAGACTTCTTGGTTATGGACACCTGTAAATTTGTAAATAAAGCTTTCAAAAAGTATCTGCATGTGGAGATTTTTATATTCTTTCGCAAAATAGTAAGTTGTGTCTGTGTCAGTCAGGGTCTTAATTAAAATGATGAAAGAAGGAAGATTTAAGGGGCAAAGAGAGTGTTTATATAGGGGGCTCTTCGGAGGGACCATTGGCTTCCTAAGCCAGGCAGTGGCTCAGAGCGTCACCCATCACTGGTGTGTGGCAGAGGGAGAGGCCTTACCAGAGACCAAGGTAGTGGTAGACTTAGGGATCCCGCTAGCCAGGCAGGACTTCTGGCTAGCGGACGAGGAGTGAAGCTGTGTCAGTCAGAGCCCACCAGGATGGGGCCAGAAAATAGACCCTGGAAGAAACTCTTGTCACTCTCCTGACTTTCTGAGACTGCTCCTCCTTGCCCAGACCTACCTACAGACCTAGAGGACAGGGTGGCATGCATGCTGCCCCAGGGACGGGGGGTGGGGACCGTGTCTCCTGTAGTAGAAAAAGTCCAGGCTTTCCTGGAATTGGCTGGGTGGGGGAGCTCAGCACAGAACTCCAGACCAAAGTAGCTGCTGGGCTGTGTGTGTGACCAGTAAGGGATACCAGGAAGGACCCTCCGCTAGCTGCTGCTCTTCTCAGCCTCAGGGTCCTTGGGTGGAGCAGGGGTGAAGCCACTGCTGCAGAGGCAGACTGGGCCAGCACAGAACCTGCATTCCAGGTGACAATACTGAGCCGGCAAGTCCAGGCTCCCGGGAGGAAGGAGGGCCAGACTTCTGAACTCTTCAGGTGTGCCTGTACGGTTTAAAAGCCTTAGTGTTGGTGTTCTTGTTTAAAAGGCAGGGATTCCTAACAGATGCCCAGGGAGCAAGCAGGATTTAATGATGAATTCCTCCAGCTGTCAGATGTGGGGGTCCCGGGAAAGCAGCGTTTACCGCTGTCCCCCTCGCCCCAGAGGTGGTTAGCAATGCCGTTTCAGGCCAGGGCAGCATTTCTAGACTGCAGCACTCTAGGCTTCCCTGTCCTTCACTATCAGAATGTGTCTGTCTCATGCTTAATACAATGCAAATTCTGACTGAATAGGGCCCAGATGCTGCATTTCTAACAAATTCCCAGACGAGGCTGACACTCCACTCTTGCAGTGTCAGACCCTAGATCCCTTACCACACTGACTTCTTAGGGACCGTTCATGACCTAACACATGCCCTGTTCAGGAACAAACACAGAGTCATTTCAGAAGAGCCACTGGACAGTTCTGGGTCATTTTTGCCCACTGACCATGTGTGCCCTGCTCTTCCCCGCTCCCCTTCCACCTCGCCATGTTGATGTCACTTTCATCCAAAGTCCTGTGAATGCTCGACGTGGAACCATAGCTGTGAGCCGTGGGAAGCCATGATGCTCACTGAGAGGATCGTGTACTGTGCACCTTGCTTTGTTAATCACTGGCTTATGGAAGGTAGAGGGACTCAGAAGATTTAGAAGGCTCTGAATTCTCAGATGTTGTACTACCAGAAATGCCTGGAAGAAACAAGGAAGAAACTTAGGAAGAAACAAGCAAGAAATAGGTTCGTGAAGTGTTGAACAATAGCTAATTTGGGGTGAGACCAGTGGAAATGCCCAGTGGGTGTGGGCGTGACAGCAAGAGCAGGGCTGCACCAGGGCAAGGAAGAGGGGGCCTGACCAACTTGAGCTGGTGCAGCTCTGCTCTGCTGTCACGCCCACACCCACTGGGCATTTCCACTGGTCTCACCCCAAATTAGCTATTGTTTAACACTTCACGAATCTGTTTCTTATTTGCTTGTTTCTTCCTAGGTTACAGCCAGGCGTTTCCGGTAGTATGACATCTGAGAATTCAGAGCCTTCTAAATCTTCTGAGTCCCTCTACCTTCCATAAGCCCGTGATTAACAAAGCAAGCAGCACAGTACATTCAGTCTTTGAGAAAGAAGATCTCTCTAAGAGATTCTGACCAAATGGTTTGGCCTAAAAATTCCCACTGAATAAAATATAACTCTCAACTTTGAGGCTGTGACTTTTTAAGTTGACAGCTTGTTTCATACTAGATTACAGCCAGGTATTTCTGATAGCACATCATCTGAGAATTTAGTACCTTCTAAATCTTCTGAGTGATTATCAAAGCAAGCTGCACAGTGTGATCTATCCTTTGAAAGAAGACTGAGGCTGGATCTCCTTCTAAGAGATTTTGACCAAATGGGTTTGGCCTACCGATGGGCAGAGGAGCCCTGCAGGCTACAGTCCATAGGGTCGTACGGAGTCAGACATGACTTAAGAAACTTAGCTTGCGCACATACACACCATCAGGGTGTTTCAAATTTTAAAAATCTCGAGGTGTTTGTGATTGTGGCTGTTAAATAGATGAAAATATTGATATCAGAACGACCCAAGAAGTCAGCTGTTTGTATATTTATTTCATCAAATGTTTATTGAGCATCTATTAACTGCTAGGCACTATATTGTTTCCAAAGATAAACAAAGGCACATTCTGTGTTCTCAAGGAACGTAAGTTTTTTTTTACATGCAGGAAAGGCATGTAGACAAACAATGGTTAATGGTGGTCAGGGCAGTAAAGAATTGTTCTGGGAGCAGAGTAATGGCTGTGAGAAGGGGCTGGATTAAAAATAACAATAGCTGATCTGGACTTTTCTGGTGGCTAGGACAGTAAGGAATCTGCCTGCAATGCAGGAGACCCTGGTTCAATCCCTGGGTCAGGAAGATCCCCTGAAGGGAATGGCAACCCACTCTAGTATTCTTGCCTGGAGAATTCCATGGACTGAGGAGCCTAGTGGGCTACAGTCCATGGGGTTGCAGAGAGTTACAACTGAGCAAGAGTCAGACATGACTGAGGACTATTTCTTTCTTTCTTTTCTGAGCACTTCCTCTGGATAGGGATGCCCCAGGGAAGCACTGTTGCTCACCTGAGGCCTCGAAAGAGGACAGAGCCAAGTGGGGAAGGAATTTCTGAGCCGAGGCTGGGAGGATGGTGACAGGGTGAGGAAACTAGGGGAGATTACTCCTATTTTCTTCATAAAATCAAGGTGAAGTCTCTCAGCTCCAGGAGTACTCCAGGTACTACGAAGGCCCAGAGGAGACAGTGGAGACAGTTTCACAAACTGACTTCCCTCTTCAGGGTGATGTGCTCAAAGCTCCAGATTAGCATCTGAGAAGTGGGATTGGAGGAGGCTTTTGAAGCTGGGGTTTTAGAATCACCTCAAGAGATTTTAAATTTTGAAACATTCTGACAGCAGGCCAAAGTGATTTGATCAGAATCTCCTAGGGGGAGGTCTTCTTTCTAAAGGATAGATTGCACTGTGCAGCTTGGTTTGATAATCACTGGTTTATGGATAATCCCTCGAAGATTTAGAAGGTACAAGAGGGTCAGGAAGTGTTGGTCAGATTTCAGCTCAAGGGTTTAATGAAGTTGGGTGTGGAGGGAATGAGATCTGGAGAGAGCTGTTAGGCTGGAGCAGAAAAAAGGAAAGAAAAAATTTTTTAAGGGAAAAACAAAAACAACTGAAGCAGAAGCTGGAATGCTGAGAGAATGCATCAGAGGGGACTTCCAAGATGACCTGGGTCAGGGTGCTGATAGTGAGCCAGGTGGGGCTGGGGTGGGGCTGCTGGGGGTGAGCGATTTGAAAGGGTGCAGCCAGGGGACATAGACCCCCTGTGGTCCCTGGAGCCCTGCAGGGGCAGTAGAGGAGGGGGGGACCATATTTCTCTCCGTGCAGATTTCAAGAACCTCTTGCCAGGGGGAGCGGATTTAATCAAGTCATCCAGGATATGAGGAGGGAAGTTAGAACAGAAGGCCAGGAGCTGGCCATTGAAATGCAAAATGGAGCGATGGTGAAACAGGAAAATCCACTCATACTGGACCACAGGGAGGAAGAAGCAGCAGAAACTCTTAGTGATAAAGGAAGTTTTCCACATCTCTCTGGAAACCAGAAGATGGATGTTTTTAACTCAGGGGCATGAGATCTAGAGTTGGGAAGTGTTGCTGACAGCAGCAGCAGCTCAAGGCTAAGCAAGCCCACGTCTCTTATCACCTTTGTAATCAGTGGTGGGGTTTACAGATAAGTGTGATTAGCAGTGCCCTGCTTCTAAGAATTTCCTGTTTGAAATAATTGTTCTTGATCACTAAGGTGCTAAACTTGAAAATCATTATTAACAAAACCTTTTTTTTTTTCTCCTTCCAACCAGCTCAATATTGATTCCTGAGCCAAAGCCTCGGGCTTTGGTTAGGGGTTCTGCTCAGCCCGGATGGCCTGACTTCCCACACACACTAGGCCTCCAGGGAGACCCTCTCATTCCTAATATTGAGCAATGCTGACTAGGCTCCTTGACTGTCCGACAGGCACAGGGATGATGCCCTGTGTCAAGACAGGCCCTGCTGCCCTGAGGCCTGACTGCAGGTACAAAGCTGGTGGCTTCTGCAGAGTTGCCCAGGAGGGAGGAGAGCACACAGGGACCCGGAACCCTGGATTCTCCCCAGTGTCTCCAAAAAGGCCACTCCGGAAACCCTAAGAGGCGCGCCCTAAGGAGAGAGACAGCCGCCCAAGGACCTTCAAATTTAAAACCAGAGGCAAGCTCCACTCATGCCCTAACAGAGCATGACCTGACCCCTGAACCCCTGGTGGCCAGTACCAGGCCTCTCCAGGGCCACTCATGCCTTTCCGGAGAAAGGTTCAGGAGGTGAGTTCTTGGCTGTCCCCAGGCATTTTCTGGGCTCGACGCCTGCAGGGTGGCCAGCCTCTCCACCCCAAAACCCAGTGAGGTATGAGGGAGCTTCAGGCTGCCAGCCTCTGGCATTACTCATCCCGCTTGGCCCGGCTTGAAAGCATGAACAATCCCTTCCAGGCAGTCTCCGTTCTCACTTCCCTCTTCCCAGAGGGCCCCTCCTCGGGTCTGGTCTGACCCGTGGGGGTCAACATCCTCTCCAGCAGACCACCCCCTCCTCCCCCCGCCCACTTCCTCCCTGAGGCTGTGCTCCAGCCTGTTTTTTCTTTTTTGGTTCAGGAGCGCCCAGAGAAGGGTTTCCTCTGCTTGGCTGGTGATCATGTCAGGCATTCTGGGTTCAGGGTCTTGGGTTATTTGAGATTTAAAAGCAGATTGGGGAGCCGGGAAGAGACATTCTTGGAGGACAGAGAAGTCCACCTGGGAGGCAGGCAGAGGGTCCCCCTAGGGGAGGAAACAGCCAGAGGAGCTGTGGGGTGGGGGGTGGGGGCTTGTGAGGGGCTCTGAGGACAGTCACCGGCAGGTCAGGGCACAGGCACAGAGAGAGGGCCACATTGCAGCAGGGCTGCTGTCATCTGACCACTCAAAACGTCTGTTTCTTCTTCATACAGTGTGGGTCATAGCAACTACCTGCAGAGTTATTGAAAGGGCTAGAGACATGTGTGGCGTGCTGTCAGAGTGTCACGGCCAGTAGGACCTCTGCATTCTCACGACCAGGAGTATCCTTGCGGATTGGGCGGGGGGAGTAGGGGCATCTGCACCCACTGAGCATCTGCACCCACCATCTCACCCTGCCTGAGCCTGTAGAGACCAGGTAACTGACCAATCTCAGTTCACTGGGATGTAAACACAGAATGGTTTTGTTTCTTTCCAAGTATAGCTTCCGTGATGCTCTCCTAATTCTCCCTGACTTGTTCTTTAGTGAATTCTTGGGAAGAATTTATTACTTTCTAGTTACTTTTAGTTGTTAAACTCTAACCGGTTTTATTTATTTGGAAAACGAAGAATGTGAAAGGTCAGTTCATCGTCAAGCCTCAGTCTTAGTTGAAATCTTATCCTTTCCATTCTCCTCCGGAGGGCGTCAGCAGGGACCTATCTCTCGGCCCTGGAGGAGGGTCTTGCTTGTCTCACAGATACGCCCTCCCCAAGGCCAGCACCTGCTGTGTGTGCTGGTGGTGGGAGTGTGGGGCAAGGAGAGGAGGAGGACAAATGCCTTTTTACTTACCTGGCCACTGGTAGTTCTCTTCTAACACGCCTGTGGAAATCATTCACTGGTTTTAAAGCCCCAGCGTGGCAGGGCTTGGCTCTCTCGTGGCCACAGTGAGGGCCCTGAGGGGCCTCCCTCCCTGCCCCCTTCTCTGATGGGAGATGGACTGTGGCTGGATGCATCCACACCCACAGTCACTCTCCTCTCAACCGCTGCCCTGGGCAGTGAGCCCACAGCTTCCTGGGAAGGTTGCTTCTTTGTGGTGCACCAACAAGAGGGCTGACGCCTGGCCACTTTGCATGGTGCCCTCCATCATGACTCAGATGGTAAAGAATCTGCCTGCAATGCAGGAGGGTCCATCCCTGGGTCAGGAAGAGTCCCTGGAAAAGGAAATGGCAACTCAGTCCAGTATTCTTGCCTGGGAAATCTCATAGACAGAGGACACTAAACAGTCCATGGGGTCACAGAGTCAGACACAACTGAACAAATTAACACACAGACACACTTGGACCCAAGGAGATTCGTGTGTCTATGGAGGTCATGAGATTACCTGGGGTCACCCCTGCCATCCCCTGTCCCTGCCACTTCCTGCCACTTCACCTCTGTTCAGGCAAGATCTCAAGTGTGATTCTAAGCTCACAGTAAAATAGAGCAATTATAACAATAGACTGTAATAAACGTTATGTGAATGTAGTCTCTCTCTCTCAAAATATCTTACTATGCTATAGTCACCGTTCTTGTGATGATAAAATGTCTGTATGATGGGACAAGGGAAGGGAATGAGGTAGGTATTGTGACACCATATTGGCCACCACTGACCTTCTGACAATGTGTGAGGAGGAGGAGCCTTGCTCCAGCTGATGTTGGATCTTCACTTGTGATGATGTAGATGATTGGATGTCAGGAGCTGATGATGCTTATGGTTGGGCATCTGGGACAGGATGGAGCTGGATGACTTGCGATTTCATCATGCTACTCAGAATGGCACACAATTTAAAACTTGGGAATTGCTTATTTCTAGAATTTTCCATTTAGTATTTTCAGACCTCAGTTGACCATGGGCAGCACAAACTGTAGAAAGCAAAACTACAGATAAGGATTGCTAATTTGCATCTTCTGTTTTTCTTTGTCAGTCTTGCTGGAAGTGTGTTAATCTTACTGATCTTTTCAAAGGACCAGCTCTTTGCTTCATTGATGTTCTTTATTGTTTTTCTGATTTCAGTTTCACTGATTTCTTATCCCACCCCCCCACAGTAAGGTATTCTTTTCTCTGGCTTTAATGCTGCTTTCAAGAATTTTACTTTGTCTTCAATTAATTATGATATGTCTTTGACCAAATTTCTTTGAGTTTTTCCTGTTTGGATTTGCTCAGGTGACTTTAATCTGTAGATTTATGTTTTTGACAAATTTGGAAGGTTTTGGTTACTATTTCTTCAAGTAATTTTTGAGCTCTGTTGTCTCTCTTTCTGGGACTCTTGATATTCCTATGTTAAGAGTCCCAAAGGTCACTGAAACTCCATTCATTGTATTTTTAAAATCTGTTTTCTCTGTTGTTCAGACTGAGTAATTTCTATTTTTCTCTCTTCCATCACTGATTCTTTCCTGTATCCCTTTATTCTGTTGTTGACCCTTTTTTGTTTTGTTTTGTTATTTATCCTTGGTAGTGGATGTCCAAGGGATCTCTTTGGGACTCTGTAAAGCTAGGATGACCCAGAAATGGATAAGAGAGACTCCTAAGAGGGTAAATTGTACTTCCTGTTACTCACACACACGGGGCATCAAATAGGTTTTAATTTAATTGAAGGAAGTGAAATAAATAAACAGTAGTTGAACTCCAAGTGTTTAGCATTTGTTTATGTTGATTACCATGAATTGGTAAGAGACATCACTTTGCCAACAAAGGTCCATACAGTTAAAACTATAGTTTTTCCAGCAGTCATGTATGGACGTGAGAGTTGGACTGTAAAGAAGGCTGAGCGCTGAAGAATTGATGCTTTCGAAATGTGGTGCTAGAGAAGACTCTGAAGAGTCCCTTGGACAGCAAGGCAATCAAACCAGTTCATTCTAAAGGAAATCAACTCTGAATATTCATTGGAAGGACTGATGCAGAAAATGAAGCTCCAATACTTCGGCCACCTGATGCAAAGAGCCAACTCATTGGAAAAGACCCAGATGCTGGGAAAGATTGAAGGCAGGAGGAGAAGGGAGCGACAGAAGATGAGATAGTTGGATGGCATCACTGACTTAATGGACATGAGCAAACTCTGGGAGATAGTGAAGGACAGGGGAGCCTGGCATGCTGCAGTCCATGGGGTTGCAAAGAGTTGGACACGACTTAGTGACTGAGCAACAACCACCACCATGAATTGAGATCAGACTATAGAAGCTTTTGAAAATCAGACAGATGTGTTTGAATTTTAATTCTATAGGCAAGCAGAATCATTAAATGTTTGTGAAAGGACATGTGAAATATCCCACGGGCAACTATATGCTAGGTGCATAGTATGCTCACAGGGCACAAAACTGGTAATGTGTGCAGAAGTCTGTGGGGTCAAGCAGACAAGCCAACCAGCCTGTCTTGAGTGGAGAAGTTAAAAACCATCAGGAAAGAAAAACCCTGAGTGACACTTCTAAAAGGGGGTTTCCCACAAGGAGTTTAAAACAATTCTAAGATCTGAACTTATTTCCACTCTCTTTCTTATCAGAGTAAATGCATTTCAGTGGATATTTCTTGGAGTTATCAAGGGAATAGGTTTATTGTTCATGCAGAGGGTGGCAGCACCATTTACCAGGGAGAACATATTTAAGAGTCTTGGGCTCTTTCCAAGGCATTGTAAAAGTACTTTACAGTGTCGGATTTACTTTAAAGCTCCTTGTTATTGCAGTTGAAAAACAAAATGTATCCTGCACACATCCTATTCAAAACAGAAATTTTCTCCTCTGTTGAACATAGATAAAGAATGCGGGAATATGCATTTCATAGTGTGAGTTCACCTTGTTATTAGATGAAAACGGGACCTGGGGCTTTTCATGACCAGGTTCATGGTAGAAGGGGGCAAAAATCAAACATCATTTGGAAATGTGATTTGGTTATGTCTTCAGTAGTCTAATGAGAGTGGCAGTCCTTAAGAAAATAACATGAAATAAAATCGATGCCTCTCCTCCACCACTCCTCTCCCTCCTCCATCCCCTTCTTTAGAAATGCTGCATGTGAAAGTATTTATGTGTAGCATCATGACACTTAGACACGTAGAAACTGTTTTCCCTTAGAAGAAATCTGTTCACTCCCCAGGCTACACTTCCTGTCTGATATAAAGACTAGTGTCTGCCTTTGGGAGAAGCTCGGTGCCATGGGGACTCCTTGGGCAGCACATTTTTTTTTTTTTCTTTTCTTAGCTCGCACCAGACTGACGTCAGTAGTTGCAGTGCTTGGGCTTGGTTGTTGCTAGTCGTGTGAGATCTTCCCAACCCAGGGACTGAACCGGAGTCTGTTATGTCTCCTGCATTGGAAGGTGGGTTCTTTACCACTAGCGCCACCTGGCAAGCTCATAGAGGAGTACTTGGATGGAAAACATACTAAGCTGCTGCTGCTTGCCAAGTTTTATAAACAGTGAGAGAACCTAGGAGAAAATTTCCCAACAAGTTTCTTGTTCAGCCTTTCTGGTTCTAAATCTTTAGCTCACTCATGAGAAGTGGCTCCTCCTGAGCCCTGCCTACGGATGGCAGCTGGGGTAAGAGTGTCAATCAGCAGACCTTTGAGCTTCACTCAACCCTCAGACATTGGGCCTCTGAGTCCTTAGAATCACACTGGGCATTGTGTCTGCTGTGTCTAACTAGACTCAGTCATTGAAAAGGCAGTGAGATAAAAAGAGAGAAATCTGGTAATCTTGTTTTGAGAGCAAGAGATTAGGAGATTCTTAGTTGTTTCTAGACTTGGCTGCTTATTCACAGTACCTGATGAGCTTGCTAAAGAAGATACAACTTTTTTTTTTTTTTTTTAATTTTACTGGAGTGTAACTGATGGACAATGATGAAAATATATGGATGCTGGAGATGTACCCTCTTTCTGCTCTTTCCACCTCAAATTCCAAGCTCCTAAATTGGGTACATGTATGTGTAGGGGTGTGTGTACATGTATGTGTGTGCACGCGTGTGGATGCATTTGTGCTAGTGGTGTACAACAATCCTTCATAAATATTACTGTTACTGTCATTACTAGTATCTTTTTACAGTGCTGGGAGCAGACTGAGCCCAGCTTGGCAGGTCCTGCTCTGGGTCTCCTGTGCGGAGCCGTAGGAAGTGGCTGATGCTGGAGCCCCATCCTGAGGGCTTCCTTTCTCACACGTCTGGACTGTGGCTCAGGACATCCACACTCAGCTTCTCTTGGTGGCCGGCAAGGAGCCTAAAATTTTTACCAGTGCCCCCTCCACCGCCTTTCCCCCAGAGTGACTCTTAATGAGCTACGCGGTGATTTATGATTACTTTTAGGAACTACTGGACTCCTCCTGCACTCTCTGTAAAGTCTCTCTGTACTTTACTCCTGCCAATGCAGGAGATTTGGGTTTGATCCCTGGGTCAGGAAGATCCCCTGGAGAAAGACATGGTGATCCGCTCCAGTATTCTTGCCTGGGAAATCTCACGGACACAGAAGCCTGGTAGACTGCAGTCTATGGGATCGCAAAGAGTTGGACACGCCAAACTACTGGACAAGCATGCATTTTTAGTCCCTTGTTGTTGCTCAGTCGACCAGTTGTGTCTGACTCTTTACAGCTCCACATGTTCACAACTTAAGCTCCATGCCTGGCAGCACGCCAGGGCTCCCTGCCCCTCATCATCTCCCGGAGTTTGCTCAAGTTCATGTTCATTGTATTGGTGATGCCATCCAGCCATCTCATCCTCTGATGCCCTCTTCTCCTTCTGCTCTCAATCTTTTCCAGCATCAGGGACTTTTCCAATGAGTCATCTGTTCACATCAGATGACCAAAATACTGGAGCTTCAGCTTTAGCGTCAGCCCTTCCAGTGAATATTCAGGGTTGATCTCCCTTAAGATTGACTGGTTTGATCTTGTTTTCCAGGGGACTTTTAGGAGTCTTCTCCAGCACCACAGTTAGAAGATATCATCAATTTTTGGCATTCTACCTTCTTTACAGTCCAACTCTCACAACCGAATATGACCACTGGGAAGACCATAGCCTTGACTATATGGACCTTGGTTGGCAGAGTAATGTCTCTGCTCTTCAACACACTGTCTAGGTTTGTCAATGCTTTCCTGCCAAGAAGCAATCGTCTTCTGATTTTATGGCTGCAGTCATCATCCACGGTGATTTTGGAGCCCAAGAAGAGGAAATCTGTCACTACTTCCACCTTTTCCCCTTCTCTTTGCCATGATCTTAGTTTCTAAAATTAAACTTAGTTTTTAGTCTTAAACTGGCCCTTTCAATCTCCTCCTTCACCCTCATCAAGAGGCTCTTTAGTTCCTCTTTGCTTTTAGTCCCTTAAAATTGTAAAACTCTAGAATTCAAGCCATCACTTTTCTTTTGACCTAAAGATCATCTTCTAAGAGAACACAGGTGTTTCTCAAAGCAAACTGTCTTGTTAAGACAAAATTTCCAAATATAGGATTATCAGAAATCCTAATAAAAAGCCGAGAATGCTGCCCACTGGAATCCTGTTTACTCAGTTGGACTTGCCTTTATTGAGTCATCCCCATGACAGACACTCTCCTAAGAAAGGGTGTAGTCTTGTATTCATTTTATGGCTGCTGACAAAAGTTACACGTTATCCAGAGAAGTGGCTGAACAGATGGCTGAAGCTGAAGCTCCAACACTTTGGCCACCTGATTTGAAGAGCTGAATCATTGGAAAAGACCCTGATGCTGGGAAAGACTGAGGGCAAGAGAAGAAGGGGGTGATGGAAGATGAGTTGGTGGGATAGCATCACCAACTCAATGAACATGAATAAGAGCAAACTCTGGGATATGGTGAAGGACATTGAAGCCTGGTGTGCTGCAGTCTGTGGGGTCACAAAGAGTCAGACACAACTGAGCAACTGAGCAACAACAACAAAGGGTACATGTTATCCAGAGAAGCAGGACATTGCAGCCAGGTCTGTGTTTCCTGGGGACTCACACTCCTTCTGCTGCCTGTGGGATTGTAAATGTGGGGCAGGAGAGGAAATGAGAGCCTTTATGGAGGGTAGAATTTCCTGTGAGGCTACCTACTGGGTCTGGCTCTGGATTGCCTCATATATTGGGCCAGGACTGGAGGCAGCCATGAAAGCATCAAGTCGCAGGGATGTTTTACTTGCCAGCATTGTAGAGGGAGGCCCGTATGACCAGTGCATTGGCAAGCTTGGGTCACCCACCTCACAGACATCTCCTTCACTGTAACATGATGCTACCTGATGTTAGCATTTGGGTCCAGTTGATATCTTCACTAGACTTCCCAGGTGGCTTATTGATAAACCACCACCTCCTCCCGCCCCCCGTTAATGCAGAAGATGAGAGTTCAATCCCTGGGTGGGGAAGATCCCTTGGAGGAGGAAATGGCAACTCTCCATTATTCTTCCCTGGGAAACCCTATGGACAGAGAAGCCTCGTGTGCTACAGTCCATGGGGCTGAAAAGAGTTGGACACGACTGAGCGACTGAGCATGTACGTATGGTATCTTCACTGGGTAGTCATTTCGGGACCTTTCTAGAAATCATTGCTAACTAGTCCCTTAGTAACATATATGGCAAAATCTGGTTTTTCTTTGAACCAGATTTTGGTCATTGCTAGCATTAAAAGGAAAATGTAGTTAACACATGGTAGTCAGTTGTTACTTCTCATCTCATTAATCTACAAACGTAAGTTGATGGTAGATGTCATCACGTTTTTAAAAACGTGATGACCCCCACATTGATTCTTACTGAAATGAGTTTTTAAAAAGAGAAACTAGAAGCCTCCTCATATTAAATGAAAATTGACCAATTTAATAATTTAAGCAAGACTGAATGATGAATAACAATATTGTAATATTTTGTGTAAATGAACCACCACTGTGTTTTCTAAGGATTCTTATTTTCTAATTTAGAATTGCCACCATACCTACGAATTCTCACTCTGTGGTGTAGAATGAGAACATTTTATGGGTTTCTGTAAGTCTGTTTAAAGCAGAAGGAAATGTATAATAGACTTTTTCCTTGAACACTCTCCTTCTGGGCAGGAAGTGGATAATGTCAACCAAGAAAGGGATCCTTGGAGAGAGGAAAACCTGCCAGTGTGACAAACATCTCCCTCTCGCCTTGCTGTGCTTTCTTCTTTAATATTTCTTACTTAAAACTCAACTGAAGATCAACGGCCCTTTGATATCAGAGAGAAAGGGGCCAGACCATGGCTTAAAGTGATTAGGGGGAACAAGGCAGCCTAAGCCCATCTTACTGTGATAAGAACTTCTAGAGTGTTTTCTTTTCAAAACAAAAGCAAGCCCCGTCTACAGGAGTGAAGGTTAGATAACAGCCAAGCTCTGGCGCTCACTCGTTGGGTGTCTGTAGGTCAATTCATCTGAATTCCTCCATCTTTATAATAAAAACATTGAAATCTCTGTTGTGCTAACTTGAGATAATTTATTGACAATTTTCTTAAATTCTCAAAAAGTACTATCCACATCTAAGACAGTGGTACTCAAACCATCCTGATAAAAATGCATTTCTGTTTTATCTGGTAACAATAGCATATTTTCAAATCATTCTATATAAATTCGGGTCACTGAAAGCAGTGCCATATGGGAGGAGACGTTTGAGTATTTAGTTTGCATTTCTGTGCGTTCTTAATTTTCATAAGTGTCTTTTCTTTTGTTGTTAAACATATAACTCTTCTGGGACTTCCCTGGCTGTCCAGTGGTTAAGACTTTGCCACCCAAAGCAGGGAATAGGAGTTCGATACCTGGTCAAGGAACTAAGATCCCACATGCCTTGGGGCAAAAAAAAAAAAAAAGGCACCAAAACCCCAAACATATAAGATCCCACATGCCTTGAGGCAAAAAAAAAAAACAAAACCCCAAAACATAAAACAGACTCAGTATTGTAACAAATTCAATAAAGACTTTAAAAATGGTCCACATAAAAGATATTTTTAAAAACCCAACTATTCATTAAATAAATAATTATTAATTACTTATCATGTGGAGGGTTCTTATACAATTCATTGTGAGGCACATAAAAGTGATAAAACACTATTTTTGTCTCCCCAGAACTGTACACATTATCTGGAACCTTCCATTTTGAATCATTAAACTTATCTGTAGATGGCACAGATGTCTTTCTTGAAATCATTCGTTGTGTAGTGAACAGAATTGATCATCACTAGGATGTCTACAGATTTGCAATGTAACAGCTTTCATCAGATAATGTGTTTCTTAGAAAGGAAGTTCAAAAGAACCAATTCTGTTAGATTGCTGACCTTGACCTCCTGTGGCCAAAAATCCTGTTTCCCTGTGTTTTGAAAGGAAACACGTTTTGAGCAAAGCTCCCAATCCCAGATTCAGTGGTTTTCCTTAAAGAGAGACAACAATGGAATTCTGGGAGAGACCTGAGCGAAGCGGATCCATCTGATCCCTCTCCGGAGAGAGCAGTGTTTGTTTACTCTGCTCGGAGAGCTATATTTCTATGTATGTTCTATTATTAGAGTCCTTTGAAGTAGAAAAGTCATATGTCATGGACCTCCTTGGGATTAAATATGCTAAGGCTGTTTATCTGATGTGTACATAGAGTACATAGGAAAGGAGAAACACCTGTTTGTTGAAAACGGACTCTGAGGAATTAGGGAGCAAATGTTTGTAAGTTTTGATTCTCTGCATAGTGTCACACTTGTTTATCGTACATCACAGGCTGCTTTGCAGACAGATGGTTTTAAAGGGGAATAAAAGCCAAGAAATGTAGATAGAAAGTTATGTGGTGTCTAGAAATCGTGTTGGACTGGAAGGTAACCCAGGGGTAATTCCTGCCTTGATTATGTACGTTGTGAACTTCTGATGAGAGAAACCATAAGAAGTTGCTTTTGGAACATAGCTATTAACAAACTAAAACATTTCTTATTTCTTTGTTTTGATCATCACTTATTTATTTTTAAAGCTCTTGTAAAAATTAAAAACAGGAAAGCTCAAAATATTTTCTAATTGTTTTAGTCTTATCACAATATATCTTAAACTTTAAAACAATGTTTACTTATTTATTTGGCTGTGCTGGGTCCTTGCAGCTTGCAAGGTTTTCAGTCGTGGCTTGTGTTATCTAGTTCCCTGACCAGGGATTGAACTTGGACCCCCTGCGTTGGGAGCATAGAGTCTTAGCCACTGGACCACCAATGAAATCCCTATCTTAAACTTTTTTACACATAAATTTGTATCTCATTTTTAAAGGGTCTATGTACTATTTCCCTGTGTGAAAGTAAAAATCCATGTCCTTTATTGATAGATATTTAAATTATTTGGTTAAACTACAAAAAGTCAAAGCCACAGTGAGCACTTGTGTTGCATATACTTTTATTCATTCTCAAACATCTCTTACTGAAAGTAAAGTGCATGAAAAGAGAGGAAAGATGATATTTGTTCAAGATGATATTCTGTTGAAGATGTGGGCTAATATTGTTTATAGTTATGGAATAAAACTTTGTATCAGGTAATGAGAGAGCCAACTGTAAGGGTAAGTGCATTTTGGAATTGGTGAAAACAATCCATCTCGACTTCTGTTTCCAGGAAGATGGTGTTGACAGTCTCTTCTCTGTTCCTCTTGCTAACTAAAAGCATTGGATGTTTTATATAACATTAATGTTAGAAGACTGAAAGATAAAAACAGAAGAAACTAGACTGGCTAGGGACCTTGGGACCTAGGCTTTATTTTTTCTCATGTATCCTAGATCAGGCATTAAGGAAACTGGTAACCTGGAAATACAAATGGACCCAGACTAAAAAGCCTCCAGAAAAGTCTGCCATCTCTACACAAAGGACCAAGAAAAAGGAACCCTAACAAGAAAACTTTTAGAGAATATCTGCTCTACTGCAGCCAACACCCCAGAAAAACTGTGGTCTTACCTCTCTCCCTGCAGCCCCCCATCACCTCCACTGCCTTGACAGCAAAAGCCTGGACTTCCATCCTTGCCCTGCTATAACAAGGTGCCCTCACCCACCAGGGGCGCTTTAATGAGGGCTGAGTGGGAGTTGCAATGTCTACACGGACCCGCATCCCCCTGTAATGTCAGTGGAGACAGCACAGAGTGACTGGACTCACACTTCCTCTGCTGTTGGACAGGTGTCAGAGGAAGTCACAGAGTCAGGGCTCTCACGACTGCTAAGTTTAAAGAGGCTGCTCTCCACTTGTGAACGCAGATCATGGGGGAGCAGTCATGAAGAGCCTTCCCCCAGCAACAAAAGAAGACAAATAGAAAACCCTGTATTAATGAGTAGCACTTTCCTTCCTCCACCAGAATGGTTTCAGACGAGATCTTCCAAAGCATAAGATTTAAATAAGATCCATTCTATAAAATAATACCCCATATGTCCAAAATTCAACTGACGACTGCTCATTATAGCAAGGATCAGGAAAATCTCAACTAGAATAAAAACAAGGCTGCCAAGGAAAACCAAAGATGAGATGTTACATATATTAGATTTATCTAACAAAAATTTCTAAAGCAGCCATAATATAACACATTTCAGTAAGCAATTACAAAAATACTTGAAATAAAGGGAAAAAAAGACAAAGTCTCAGCAAAGAAATATGAACTCTCAGAAAAGAAAGAGAAAATATAAGAGAACCAAATGTAAATTTTGAAACTGAGAAACATAATAACCAAACAACGAGAAAAACGACCAGCTAACCAAATAAAACAAAATCCAACTGAATGGATGGGCTCAACAGCAGAATGGGGAATACAGGTGAAGGAATATATCAGTCTGAAGAGGGAATGATAGAAATTATTTAATCTTAATAGCAAAATGCTAAAAAATGAATAGTGTTTCAGTGGCATGTGGATCTGTCATAAAAATCTAGTATTCATGTCATCAAAGTCCCAAAGGGAGAGGAGAAACCAAGTGGGGTTGAAGACAATGAAATCATAGCCGAAAAGCCCCCAAATTTGGCAAGGGACATAAACCTACAATTAGAGGGGCTGAGAAATCTGCAAACAGGACAAAGTGAAATATTTCTGTGCCAAGATGGATTGTAGTCAAACTTCTGAAAATTAAAGAAAGAAAACTTGAAAGCAGGCAGAGAGAAAGGCTGTACTACCTATGGAGGAAAAAGCAAGCCAAATGGTTCCTCATGAGAAATAATGGAGGCCGAAAAGGAGTATCAGCATTCTCAAGAGCTGAGAGAAAAGAACTCCTAACCCAGAATCCTACCTTCAGGGAAAATATGCTTTAGGAATGAAAAGGAGAATACAGAAAACACCACTGTGCCCCAGACTGGAGAGACAGACATACAAATACAGCGTGTTCTGGCCTCTTGGAGCGGAGACTTCAGTGCTGGGGAGAGAAGTGCTGATACGTAATTGACAAATTGCAAGAGGCTTTAGGTGATCATTTTGACGGTCAAAAACTCCAAGGAGACCCACAATTCTATAAATTTACCTTTAGGAGCTTGATTCCTATGGTACCAGAGAAAAATCCTCTGATGCTTCCAGCAAGGAAAGGGGAAGAGGAATCATTCTGAAACAGAGCAAAGCATTCTGTTTTCTTTCTTTCTGTAGATGATATGACAGTATTATTAAGGATCTGATAAATTCAACAGAAATTGTTAAACTATTGAGAGAATAAGTTGGCTATCTGTAAGACAAAATACAGAATAAATATTACTTTCCTTTTTATTAGTGTTGAACAATTAGAAACTGAAATGAGAAAAATTATATTCAAGATACTATCAAAATTAGTCTGTAAAACACCTGAGTATTTAATAAAAGAATTACGTATTTTTATTAAAGAAATAAAATAGGACTAAAATAAGTAGACATATCATAATTTCTAAGAGCATGCAGATGCTGTTTCTCCTCAAATCAATGTACAATTATAACACAAATCTGACTAATAATCTGAGGAATTATTCTGGGCAATAAATTGATTCTAATTTATGTGGAAGAATAAGTTTGAAGAAGAATTGTGAGGAGGAACTTGCCAAGATATTAAAATACACTTGTAATTATTTAAATGAAAAGAGTTAGGCGGTCATACAAAAGCAGATAAATACATCACATTCCAGCTAAAGCAGGAACAGACACGTTTGTACAGGTGGGTTTAATATTATGATAATGAAAGGACTTTGAAGAAAATAAAGTCACTCCCACACTGCACACATATAAAAGTTTTAGGGACTTCCCTGGTGGTCCAGTGGTTACGACTCTGAGCTCTTCACTGGAGGGGGCCCAGTTTGATCCCAAATCAGGGAACTAGATGTTGCACAACGCAGCTAAAGATCCCAAGACCTGGTGTAGTATCTCCCCCAAAAAAAAAAAGGGTGTAGTATGAATTGAGCCTCTAAATGTAGAAGAAAATTTTATACTGTATTGTCATGTTAAAGTAAGTGTATTTAGTATCAAAAATATCTTAGGGTTACAGTAGCCTAATGCTCTACTGTTAATATAGGAGAGCATCTTGATTGTACAGAGAGTCTGAGTTTGGAATTCTTCAGGTGATAATTCAGCTATTGAGGTTGAGGCTGCTCCATCTTCTAAGCAATGTGGTTTTCAGCTATACTACTGAAGGAGAAGAGAGCTGGAAGGTCAAACAGGGGCGTCCATGGTCAGGGATCACAATGACAAAGAAATGAGTTGCTTCTGCCCACTTCTTACTGGCTAGAACTAGTCATATACCAAGAACCTAATTCTAAAATGTGCTGAAGCCCATGGAAATGTAGTCAATATTAAATATGTCCATCCAAAAATATAGATACATATATTAAAACCTCAGGGCTGGGAGAACATTTCTTTTGACTGTCTGGAAAAAGAAAAACCAATAAAAGGAAAAATCAATTTGACTCCAAGCAAGTTTTAAGGCATTAAGCAGTGAAAGATGCCAAAAACAAGCTCAAAAGGCAAGCAACAGATTGAGAGAAGATATTTGCCACACATATAAATGGCAACATGTTAAAATTCCTGCTGTGTAGTTTTTATAAAGAAAAAATGACAAACCAATTAGAGAAGATAGCAAAGGATATTAAAAATTAAAAATGCAGATGGTTGGACACATATGCACAAAGAAGTACACTGTGGTGTTGTTGGCAGTGGCATAAAAATGAAATAATTTAATTTTCAGTTGGAATCTGACTAAATTGCATATGGCGTGTCTATATATTAGAATACCATGTGGTCATTAAAGGAGAACAGAGTTGATCTCTATGTTGATATGAACAGCCCTTGATAAATAAGGAGAAAAAAAGAGATCTAGATCACTATGGGAAATATGATTATAATTTGAGGAAAATTAAATTTAATTGAAAATGTTAATAATATAGATGATTGATAAATAATATAGATAAATAGATAATAATGCAATGTGTGTTAGTCACTCAGTCGTGTCTGACCTTTGCGGCCCCATGGACTCTAGCCCACCAGGCTCCTCTGTCCATGGAATTCTCCAGGCAAGAATACTGGAGTGGGTTGCCATCCCCCTCCTCCAGGGGATCTTCCTGACTGGATCTCTTCCACTGAAGGCAGATTCTTTACTGCTTGAAACACCAGGGAAGCCCATTAATACAATATAAAAGCATATGATAAAAATATGAGCCAAACTGTTAACTTTTTTTCTGAAAAGCAAAGGAGAGGACATTCCCTCTAATTCATATAGTTTTCTAAGTGGTAGCTGATTTTTTGAGTCTTTCTGCATTGTTTAAATAAAACTCCATCAGTAATATCAATTCATTCATTTATTCCTCCACTCATGTACCTGTTCATCCAACTATCCCTATACCCATCACTCCATACATTTGTTTTACAGTAGCCAAGCAACAGGTAATAAGGACCAATTCTTAAGCATTGTGTTTGCCGTGAGTATTGCAGTTAACACTGGGTTGAGCTCAGCCTGGAATAAGGAGGATGCCCAAATGTTGTTTCCTCTTTCTTGACCATTGATTTAAAAACAATCCAAGAAAACAAGAAGAGTCTGGCCCTGGTCTTCTTGAGCGCACCATCTGGAATGGCTTCCCTCCTCTCTAACCTTTGTCTGCCCTGTGGATGACACATTGGTGGGGAACATCCTTTATAGTAGGAAATGGAGGTCAATAAAATTTGCACCAGGCTTTCCAATTTAGTATCATCCCAGTCAGGACATCCCAAAATAAAGTATGTTTCAAAAATAGATCTAGGAGGAGAAAAAGCCAGGATTGAAAACAAACAATTAATCCTCTTCTGTCACTGATTCTGTGAGAAAACCAGATTAAAAAAAAAAATCGGTTTCTTGTTCAGGTGCAATGATTTTGCTTGTTGGAAAAAAAGCTTAAGAACAAAAATAGTGCAGTGCGTTTAGCGTTGTAAACCATCCTATAGAAGAAAACAGGAAGTTGTTTAACGGAAGAGAGTAACTGACCTCAGAACCTGAGACGTAAATGGCCCCCTGCATCTGTGAAGTGTTGTACTGATGCTTTATTGATCAAAGTTTAATTGTACACCATGTGTTCTTTTGTGGCGACCTGTTGGTTTATCAACACAGTGAAGAGGTGGAGCATCCACAGTGTGGAATGATAAGGCATTCCAGCTGTAACACAGGAGAGGGAAACTCACCTGTCTCTATTCCAATATGTGTACTTCCACATACACATATTTTTTGTGAGTGCATGCATGTGTGCATGAGATTTTGTACTCTACGGATCTTTTTGTAAATTGAAGTATAGTTGATTTACAATGCTGTGTTAGTCTCAGGTGTACAACAAAGTGATTCAATTATTTATATTTATATATAATATATTTTTATATATAAGTAAATATATTTTATATATTTTTATTATATATAAAATTATATAATATATATGCACATGCTTCCCTGGTAGCTCAGCTGGTAAAGAATCCACTTGCAGTGCAGGAGACCCCTGTTTGGTTCCTGGGTTGGGAAGATCCCCTGGAGAAGAGATAGGCTACCCACTCCAGTATTTATGGGCTTCCCTGGTGGATCAGACAGTAAGGAATCTGCCTGCAATGAGAGAGACCTGGGTTCGATTCCCTGGGTTGGGAAGATCCCCTGGAGGAGGGTATGGCAACCCACTCCAGTATGCTTGCCTGGAGAGTCCCCATGGACAGAGGAACCTGGAGGGCTACAGTCCGTGGGGTTGCAAAGAGTCAGACATGACTGAGTGACTAAGCACAACACAGCACTCACACATATATAATATACACATGTACGCATGTTCAGTTGCTCGGTTGTGTCTGACTCTGGGACACCATGGACTGTAACCCACAAGTTTCCTCTGCCCTTTGAATTTTTCAGGCAAGAATACTAGAGTGGGTTGCCATTTCCTACTCTAGGGGATCTTCCCGACCCAGGGATTGAACCTGTGTCACTTATGTCTCCTGCATTGCCAGGCATGTTCCTTTCCACCAGCACGACCTGGGCAGCCTGTATGCATACGTATATATGTAATATATAGATACACTTTTACAGATTCTTTTCCCTTATAGGGTATTACAAAATACTGAGTATAGTTTCCTGTGCCGTAGTTAGAGGACTGTTAGTGTTGTTGTTTATCTGTTTTACACACTGCTGCTGCTAAGTCTCTTCAGTCATGTCCAACTCTGTGCGACCCCATAGACGGCAGCCCACCAGGCTCCCCTGTCCCTGGGATTCTCCAGGCAAGAACACTGGAGTGGGTTGCCATTTCCTTCAGTAGTGTGTATATACGTTAATCCTAAACTCTTAATTTATCCCTCCCTTCCCTTTCCCCTTTGGTAACCATAAGTTTGTTTCCTAGTCTGTGGGTCTATTTCTGTTTTGTAAATAAGTTCAATAGTACCTTTTTTTTTAAAAAGATGCCACATATAAGTGGTATCATCTGGCTTTTGTTTTTTTCTCTTTGACTTACTTCACTTGGTATAAACATCTCTAGCCCATCCATATTGTTGCAAATAGCATTATCTCATTTTTTTTATGGCCAAGTAATATTCTTGTGTGTGTGTGTTTATATGTACACACACATACACATATGTAGATACCACATCTTTATCCATTCCCATGTCAGTGGACATTTAGTTTGCTTTCATGTCTTGACTATTGTAAATAGTGCGGCAGTGAACACTGGGGTGTATTGTCCTGTAGGGATCTTTAATTGATTTTATGTGAAATTGGACAGACATCCCAAATCACCTTGAATTTTTTTCCTTGTTATAATCTTTAAAAGAATACCTTCATTTTAGAAATAAATGTTTTTTTCCTATTTTTCAGACTATTGGGGAATATTTGTTCAAAGAATACAGCCTTGAAAGGGAGAGAAATATTTCTTCCTAATATTCCATACAGTTGGTTCTTCTTATAGTGCTAATGTGGGAAAATATCCACCTAGAGCAGTTTCCTGTCCAAGAGCTTGTCTCGATGCCAAGAAAAACTGTCACTCTTAAACATTCTCCCTGTGTAACAAAGAGAATTGGATTATCTTCAGTCCATACCCTGAAAATGCAGGCAAAATTTCTCCTTATATGAAGCAAAGGTGAGTCTCCAGGAAGTAGGTAGGAGAGGTTTCATTTTTATTCATTTTCCAGGAGAAGAAAGGAATACTCCATGAGATTTTGTAACTCATTCAAGATAGCACTGGTCAGTAGCAAAGCTGATCTCAAACCAGATAACACCAGTCATCAAACTCTGGCCAAATGCACTCTTGATGTGTGATCCAAAAAGCTTATTTATAAGATCTGCTGACCTCTGTCCTCTGTGATCTTAGTTGTCTGGAGTAACAGACTCAGCCTGAGCTCACATAGACTACAAGACAGTGATTCCAGGACTGAGGAGGCAGGATCCTTGGAAGAGAAGAGGCTGTTTTGTTTTGTTAGTTGTTGTTTCCTGGGGTCGACCCCTGTCATCACTTTCAAATACACAGAGGCCATTTCCTCTAAGCTGGTCCCTGAGAAGGACCTTTTTTCTTTCCACCCTGTTTCTCGGGGGCTGTAGGCAGAGCCTCTGCCGGAGGGGAAAGGGAGCGAGCATCCCAGAGGACCTGCCCTGTCCAAGGAGAGAAAGCCGAGCAGATGGCAGCTGACACGTAGAGGGCACGTTGGAGGAACCCTGGCCCTGAACAGGCTTCCTGAGCCGCGATCTGGGGTCCCTCCCTTGCAGAGCAGCCCAGAGGAGTCTGATGAGTTGGCCGAGAACCAGTGGGCTGGTCGCCAAAGGGCAGTAAATCAAAGTGAAAAAGAGGTGATACTTTAAAAGCAAACAACACTTTTGTTTGTTTGTTTTAAAGAGCAGAGAAATAAGTTTTTCTAATGGTCAAAGGGTAGGAGATATAAAACAACACTGCCATGGAATAATTCAAAGTGATTTGTTTGTAAAAGTCCTTTTCTGTAATGAGCATGCGCTAGGATTATGAAACAAGATTCTCAACATTTCTCTAGACGAGGATGTGATTTTTACCTGGAAACTGGTGATCCAGTGTTCATGAGGTTTTTCCCACATTAAAATAAATAGAATACTATAGTTCATAATGTCCACACAGGTGTTAAAATTTCTGTGTAAAATTACTAGAGCCAAAAACCTTTCTTTTTTAATCTTCATTCAAGTATGTTTCTTCTGTCCTTGATGAGTTTTCTTCACTTGGACACTCAAACTTGGAAAAATGCTTCTAAATTCTCACCTCCTGCCATCAGCAGAGAATGGATTTGCAACCAGAAGAAGACTTTAGGGGAAATTAGAACTGGGTCTCAAGAAACAAGATCTCAGGACTGTGGATCTGGGGGTGTGATTCCACAGAACCTAGGTGACACCTAGGTATTCACTTGTTTATTGTGATTGTTCCTTTAAAAGATTTTACTTATAAGTAGAAAATGTTTCCAGAATATAAAAAATATGTATAAAGAATAATATCATGAATACTCAGACACTCATCACCTTGATAAGAAATAAGTCAACTCTAATTATAAGGGAAGATTTGTTGTGTTTTTCAGTTGCTAAGTCATGTCTGACTATCTGTGACCTCCTTGTCTCTCACTTTTCCTCCAAGGAGCAAAGGTCTTTGAATTTCATGGCTGCAGTCACCATCTACAGTGATTTTGGAGCCGAAAACAATAAAGTCTGCCACTGTTTCCATTATTTCCCCATCTATTTGCCATGAAGTGATGGCACCAGATGCCATGATCTTAGTTTTCTGAATGTTGAGCTTTAAGCCAGCTTTTTCACTCTCCTCTTTCACTTTCATCAAGAGGCTCTTTAGTCCCTCTTCACTTTCTGCCATAAGGGTGGGGTCATCTGCATGTCTGAGGTTATTAATATCTCTCCTAGCAATCTTGATTCCAGCTTGTGCTTCATGCAGCCTGGCATTTCACCTGATTTACTCTGCACGTAAGTTAAATAAGCAGGGTGACAATATACAGCCTTGTAGTACTCCTTTTGCTATTAAGAACCAGTCTGTTGTTCCATGTTCAGTTCTAACTGTTGCTTCTTGACCTGCATACAGATTTCTCAGGAGTCAGGCAAAGTGGTCTGGTATTCCCATCTCCTGAAGAACTTTCCACAGTTTGTTGTGTCAAACACTTTAGCGTAGTCAATAAAGCAGAAGTAGATTTTTTCCTGGAATTCTCTTGCTTTTTCAATGATCCCTCATATGTTGGAAATTTGATCTCTGATTGCTTTGCTTTTTCTAAATCCAGCTTGAATATGTGGAAATTCACAGTTAACGTACTGTTGAAGACTGGCTTGGAGAATTTTGAGCATTACTTTGCTAGGGTGTGAGATAAGGACAATTGTGTCATAGTTTGAACATTCTTTGGCATTGCCTTTCTTTGGGATTGGAATGAAAACTGACCTTTTCCAGTCCTGTGGCCACTGCTGAGTTTTCCAAATTTGCTGGCATACTGAATGCAGCACTTTCACAGCATCATCTTTTAGGATTTGAAATAGCTCAGGTGGAATTT
Source organism: Nanger dama (assembly GCA_917880005.1). Classification (NCBI taxonomy): domain Eukaryota; kingdom Metazoa; phylum Chordata; class Mammalia; order Artiodactyla; family Bovidae; genus Nanger; species Nanger dama. Next base: position 7,274,049 of record CAKJTW010000075.1, read on the forward strand.
CTTCACCTCCACTAGCTTTGTTCATAGTGATGCTTCCTAAGACTCGCTTGACTTCACATTCCAGGATGTCTGGCTGTAGGTGAGTGATCACACCATCGTGGTTATCTGGGTCATGAAGATCTTTTCTGTACAGTTCCTCTGTGTATTGTTGCCATCTCTTCTTAATATCTTTTGCTTGTGTTAGGTCCATACTATTTCTGTCCTTTATTGTGCCCATCTTTGCATGAAATGTTCCCTTGGTATGTATCTCTGTTTTGGAAGAGATCTCTAGTCCTTCACATTCTATTTTCATTCTATTCTTCCAAGAATCCTTGGAAGAAAAATTACGACCAAGATAGACAGCATATTAAAAAGCAGAGACATTACTTTGCCAACAAGGTCCATCTAGTCAACGCTATGGTTTTTCCAGTGGTCATGTATGGATGTGAGAGTTGGACTGTAAAAGAAGCTGAGTGCCGAAGAATTGATGCTTTTGAACTGTGGCATTGGAGAAGACTCTTGAGAGTCCCTTGGACTGCAAGGAGATCCAACCAGTCCATCCTAAAGGAAATCAGTCCTGAATATCACTGGAAGGACTGATGCTGAAGCTGAAACTCTAATACTTTGGCGACCTGATGTGAAGAACTGACTCTTTGGAAAAGACCTTGATCCTGGGAAAGATTGAAGGCAGGAGGAAACGAGGACAACAGAGGATGAGATGGTTGGATGGCATCACTGACTCAATGGACGTGAGTTTGAATAAGCTCTTGGAGTTAGTGGTGGACAGGGATGCCTGGAGTCCTGCAGTCCATGGCGTCTCAAAGAATTGGACAATGCCAAAGAATGATCAAACTACCACACAATTGCACTCATCTCACACACTAGCAAAGTAATGCTCAAAATTCTCCAAGCCAGGCTTCAGCAATACGTGAACTGTGAACTTCTGATGTTCAAGCTGGTTTTAGAAAAGGCAGAGGAACCAGAGATCAAATTACCAACATCCGCTGGATCATGGAAAAAGCAAGAGAGTTCCAGAAAAACATCTATTTCTGCTTTATTGACTATGCCAAAGCCTTTGACGGTGTGGATCTCAATAAACTGTGGAAAATTCTGAAAGAGATGGGGAATACCAGACCACCTGACCTGCCTCTTGAGAAATCTGTATGTAGGTCAGGAAGCAACAGTTAGAACTGGACATGGAACAACAGACTGGTTCCAAATAGGAAAAGGAGTACATCAAGGCTGTATATTGTCACCCTGATTATTTAACTTATATGCAGAGTACATCATGAGAAACTCTGGACTGGAAGAAACACAAGCTGGAATCAAGATTGCCTGGAGAAATATCAATAACCTCAGATATGCAGATGACACCACCCTAATGGCAGAAAGTGAAGAGGAACTAAAAAGCCTCTTGAAGAAAGTAAAAGAGGAGAGTGAAAAAGTTGACTTAAAGCTCAACATTCAGAAAATGGAGATCATGGCATCAGGTCCCATCACTTCATGGGAAATAGATGGGGAAACAGTGGAACCTATGTCAGACTTTTTTTTTTGGGCTCCACAATCACTGCAGATGGTGACTGCAGCCATGAAATTAAAAGACGCTTACTCCTTGGAAGAAAATTTATGAACAACCTAGATAGCATATTCAAAAGCAGAGATATTACTTTGCTGACTAAGGTCCGTCTAATCAAGGCTATGGTTTTTCCAGTAGTCATGTATGGATGTGAGAGTTGGACTGTGAAGAAGGCTGAGCACCGAAGAATTGATGCTTTTGAACTGTGGTGTTGGAGAAGACTCTTGAGAGTCCCTTGGACTGCAAGGATATCCAACCAGTCCATTCTGAAGGAGATCAGCCCTGGGATTTCTTTGGAAGGAATGATACTAAAGCTGGCTAGTACACTGGCCACCTCATGTGAAGAGTTGACTCATTGGAAAAGACTTTGATGCTGGGAGAGATTGGGGGCAAGAGAAGAAGGGGACGACAGAGGATGAGATGGCTGGATGGCATCACTGACTCGATGGATGTGAGTCTGAGTGAACTCCGGGAGTTGGTGATGGACAGGGAGGCCTGGCATGCTGCGATTCATGGGGTTGCAAAGAGTCAGACACGACTGAACGACTGAACTGAACTGAGTGACCGAACTGAACTGTCTCTTGCTATCTCCAGGAGTTTGCCCAAATTCATGTCCATTGAGTGAGTGATGATGCTATCCAAGCTAGGGAAAGATGCAAAGTCATCAAAGCATAAATTGAAAACAATATACGAGAGAGTGAAAAGAACACTAACTTTATTGTTCCTTAAAATTCACTATTAATCAAGGTAAATTGGAAGTGGTCAGATAGGAGATGGCAAGAATGAACATCGATATTTTAGTCATCAATGAACTAAAATGAACTGGAATGGGTGAATTTAATTCAGATGACCATTATATCTATTATTGTGGGCAAGAATCCCTTAGAAGAAATGGGGTAGACCTCATATTCAACAAAAGAGTCTGAAATGCAGTAGTGAAAATGAAGTGAAGTCACTCAGTTGTGTCCGACTCTTTGTGACCCTGTGGACTGTAGCCCGCCAGGCTCCTCCGTCCATGGGATTCTCCAGGCAAGAGTACTGGAGTGGGGTGCCATTGCAGTACTTGCATGCAGTCTCAAAAGTGACAAAATGGTCTCTGTTCATTTCCAAGGCAAACCGTTCAATATTATAGTAATCCAAGTCTATGCCCCAACTACTAATGCTGAAGAAGCTGAACTTGAATGGTTCTACGAAGACCTACAAGACCTGAAGAACTGACACCAAAAAAGATGTCTTTTTCATCATAGGGAACTGGAATGCAGAAGTAGGAAGTCAAGAGATACATGGAGTAACAGGCAAGTTTGGCTTTGGAATACAAAATGAAGCAGGGCAAAGGCTAACAGAGTTTTGCCAGGAGAACACACTGGTCATAGCAAACACCTTCTTCCAACAACACCAGAGATGACTCTATACATGGACATCACCAGACGGTCAAAACTGAAATCAGATTGATTACATTCTTTGCAGCTGAAGATGAAGAAGCTCTATGTAGTCAGTAAAAACAAGACCAGGAGCTGACTGTGGCTCAGATCATGAACTCCTTATTGCAAAATTCAGGCTTAAATTGAAGAAAGTAGGGAAAGCCACTAGACCATTCAGTTATGACCTAAATCAAATCCTTTACGAATATACAGTGGAAGTGACAAATAGATTCAAGGGATTAGATTTGTAGATAGAATGCCTGAAGAACTATGGATGAAGGTACATAAAACTGTACAGGAGGCAGTGATCAAAACCATCCCCAAGAAGAAGAAATGCATGCAAAAAGACAAAATGGCTGTCTGAGGAAGCCTTACAAATAGCTGAGAAAAGAAGAGAAACAGAAGGCAAAAGAGAAGAGGAAAGATATATCCATCTGAATGCAGAGTTCCAAAAAATAGCAAGGAGAGATAAGAAAGCCTTCCTGAGTGATCACTGCAAAGAAATAGAAGAAAACAATAGAATGGGGAAAGACTAGAGGTCTCTTCAGAAACATTAGAGATACCAAGGGAAGATTTCATGCAAAGATGGGTACAATAAAGGACAGAAATAGTATGGATCTAACACAAGCAAAAGATATTAAGAAGAGATGGCAAGAATACACAGAAGAACTATACAAAAAGATCTTCATGACCCAGATAACCACGATGGTGTGATCACTCACCTACAGCCAGACATCCTGGAATGTGAAGTCAAGCGGGTCTTAGGAAGCATCACTACAAACAAAGCTAGTGGAGGTGAAGAAATTCCACCTGAGCTATTTCAAATCCTAAAAGATGATGCTGTGAAAGTGCTGCATTCAGTATGCCAGCAAATTTGGAAAACTCAGCAGTGGCCACAGGACTGGAAAAGGTCAGTTTTCATTCCAATCCCAAAGAAAGGCAATGCCAAAGAATATTAAAACTATGACACAATTGTCCTTATCTCACACCCTAGCAAAGTAATGCTCAAAATTGCAAAGTAATACTCAAATTAATGCTCAGAATTGCAAAGTAGTGCTCAAAGTTCTCCAAACTAGGCTTCAACAGTAAATAAACTGAGAACTTCCAGATTTTCAAGTTGGATTTAGAAAAAGCAGAGGAACCAGAGATCCAATTGCCAACATCCTTTGGATCATAGAAAAAGTAAGATAATTCCATCCAAATATCAACTTCTGCTTTGTTGATTATGCTAAAGCCTTTGACTATGCAGATCACAAAAAACTGGAAAATTCTTCAAGAGATGAGAATACCAGACCACCTTGCCTGACTCCTGAGAAATCTGTATGCAGGTCAAGAAGCAACAGTTAGAACCAGACATGGAACAGTGACTGACTCCGTTTTGGGAAAAGGAGTATGTTAAGGCTGTATACTGTCACCCTGCTTATTTAACTTATGTGCAGAGTACATCATGCAAAATGCTGGGCTGGATGAAACACAAGCTGGAATCATGATTGCTGGGAGAAATGTCAATAACCTCAGATGTGCAGATGACACCACCCTTATGGCAGAAAGTGAAGAGGGACTAAACAGCCTCTTAATGAAGGTGAAAGAGGAGAGTGAAAAGCTGGCTTAAAACTCAACATTTAGAAAACTAAGATCATGGCATCTGGTGCCATCACTTCATGGCAAATAGATGGGGAGACAATGGAAATAGTGAGAGACTTTTTCTTGAATTCCGAAATCACTGCAGATGGTGACTGCAGCCATGAAATTAAAAGACGCATGCTCCTTGGAAGAAAAGCTATGACCAACCTAGACAGCATATTAAAAATCAGAGACATTACTTTCCAAACAAAGATCCATCTAGACAAAGCTATGGTTTTTCCAGTAGTCATGTATGGATGTGAGTAAAACCATAAAGAAAGCTGAGTGCCAAAGAATTGATGCTTTTGAACTGTGGTGTTGGAGAAGACTCTTGAGAGTTGTTTGGACTGCAAGGAGATCCAACCAGTCAATCCTCAAGGAAATCAGTCCTAAATATTCATTGGAAGGACTGATGCTGAAGCTGAAGCTCCAATATTTTGGTCATCTGATGCAAAGACTTGATTCATCGAAAAAGACCTTGATACTGGGAAAGACTGAAGACAGGAGGAGACAGGGAGGATAGAAGATGAGATGGTTGGATGGCATCACTGACTCGATAGACATGGGTTTGAGCAAGCTCCGGGAGCTGGTGATAGACAGGGAGACCTGGCGTGCTGCAGTCCATGGAGTTGCAAAGAGTTGGACTCAACTGAATGACTGAATTGAATTGAACTGACTAAAACTCACTAGCAGCGTTTATTGAGCTCCTGTTTGTGCCAGACACAGAGGTTTCAGAGATGAAGGATACCCTTGCTGATCCAGATATGATGGGAGACTCCTACGAATGAAAGAAAAATATCACAACATTATAAATTCCAGTAAGGGCTCTGGCAGGTATGTGTTCTGAGAACTAAGGGACCACCGGGAAAGAGACTCTTACTGAGAGCAAAGGTGGGGATGGGGCTGAGTGGTCAGTAAATGTGGCCAAGGAGAGTGATTCTGGAGCTGAATCTAGATGGAGAGAGTTGAGCCTGTACTCAGGAGGAAAGGTGTGCCTGGTGGGGAAGCAGCACCTGCAGGCTCTGAGGTTCCTGGGAGCATTTACTGGTATGCAGAGCAACTTCTGGGACCAAGGTGGGCTGAAGTGGGCTGTGCTAAGAGCTGGACTTTTCAGGAGGGGCTTCAGACCATCCCAGCTGCATGCTAGTGCACACCCTCTGTTCAGAAATAAGGCGGGGTTCTTACTTGGGAGTGTCCAAGGAGGGCTTCACGGCTTCTGTGAACCCTTTGAAATTATATGCAATGTGGTTTCCAGGTGGCTCAGATGGTAAAGATTCTGCCTGCAGCGCAAGAGACCCGGGTTTGATCCCTGGGTCAGGAAAATCCTCTGGAGAAAGGCATGAATACCCTTGCCAATATTCTTACCTGAGAAATCCCATGGACAGAGGATCCTCGTGGGCTGCAGTCCCTGTGGTTGCAAAGAGTCGGGCATGACTGAGTGGCTAACACTTTCTCCTACTTAGCAGCATCACCAGCCTCTGGCTGCTAGATGACAGTATCACTCCCATTGGAAAGCTCCAAATACCCCAGCCTCACTAAATAGGGATGGGGGTGGGGTGGGGCACTGTTCCAGTGGTTTGCAGATCTGATAGGTACATATTAAAATTGTCTGGGAAGCTTCAGAAGCTATCAGTGCCTGGTCTCACCTTGACTGCATTCTAATCTCTGGTGGGGCTGGGGAAGACATCCACAGCTTTTGGAAAACCTGATGTTCAACCAGCCCCTTAGGTTTGAGGCTGCTGCACCTGGCCAGGTGTAGGGCTCTTCCTTGTGTGAAGAGCGAGGAGGTGGCGGGAGGGGGTCAAGATAAGATTCCAGATTTAAATGCTGATGAACTTGACATGCCCGGAGGTCATTTAGATGAAGACGTTCACTTCCATTTCTTGGTCACTGACAAACTGTGTGTCCTTGGACCAATTACATATATTTCCTAGTTTTTATTTTCCTTATCTGTCAACTCTGATAATATCTACTCTAAAGAGTCTGTGAAAGGCAGAATATATTAATGGATGTGGAAGAAAGTAAAAACCATCTCATGCATACACACTTTGTCAGTTTGGGATGTGCTTAGTCGCTCAGTTGTGTCTACTCTTTGTGACCCCATGGACTGTAGCCCACCAGGCTCCTTTGTCCATGTGATTCTCCAGGTAAGAATACTAGAGTGGGTTGCCATTCCCTTCCCCAGGGGATCTTCACAACCCAGGGATCAAACCTAGGTCTCCCACATTGCAGGTGAATCCTTTACCATCTGAGCCACCAGGGAAGCCCCCAGTTGGGGATATACCTTCAGAATTCTATTTGGAAAAAATATGGGACATTTTATAAGAGCAAGGAGTGATTTTGGGGGTGGGTGGGTGGGAAAAGAACAACAAATACAAAAAGCACAAATTGTAATAGATAAATTTAAGTAAATTAAAATTTAAAATTTCAGGACATCAAAAGGCTTCATCAGCAATGTTAAAAGACAAACTAAAAACTGGAAAAATATTTTCATAAATTGACAGATTAAAAAAATATGCAATAAATTCCTAAAAAAAAAAAAAAGAAAGACAAAACAATCCAAGAGAACATAGGCAGCAGGTATAAATAGGAAAGACAAGAAGAAGGTGTCAGAATGGCTAATAAAACATAATACAAGAGTCTCACCCCCGCACCCCCAGCACTACCAGTTGTTAGGCAATAAATGCCATTGCAAGTGCAGTGTATACTATTTCTCATCTACCAGGGGGCAAACATGTACTGAATTATAAGGCAAAAGAGACTCAGGTTGCTGTGGGGGTATCATTGGAAATACTGCTTTCTGGGCAATTTGATAATATTTAATAAAATTTAAAATGTCCAATAATCTATAGGTATACTGTCATGAAAATGAACTCTAGCTCTAAGTATTAACATGGGTAAATACCAAAGGTGATGTTAGGCAAGATGGTAAATCATGGAAGCATGCAGAGTCTCCTGTTTATTTAAAGTGTAGAAAATACGAAACAATTATATTTTACTGCCAATCATCTACATTCTTGCTTTAAAAGAAATGCATGCAGGGGAGTATTTAAAAACCAAACTGAGGATATTGGCTCTCTGCAGGGTGGGAGAGGAATGGGATTGGGAGGTGACACAGGCTGGAGAAACTGAATAATTTGCCTTCGTGTCAAACCATCCTGGAGTGTGGTCCAGCGCGTGTGCTCTTAAGCTCTGCATCCATTTGTGCATCCTATTTTTAAGCTCTGCATCCCTTTGTGCATTCTTCTTTTAAGCTCTTATCCCCATATTTGAAAGAAATTTTTCTGAAGGAGCTGTTGTGCTCAATCTGTTTACAAATATTTAACTGGGGGAAATGATTGTTTTTGCCAAACAATTTCCTGACTTAATTTTTAAATATTCAAATATTAAAAATATTTCAGGCACAGTATATCAGTGGGCTTCCCTGAGAGTTCAGTTGGTATAGAATCCACCTGCAATGCAGGAGACTGCAGTTTGATTCCTGGGTCGGGAAGATCCGCTGGAAAAGGAATAGGCTACCCACTCCAGTATTTTTGGGCTTCCTTTGTGGCTCAGCTGGCAAAGAATCTGCCAGCAATGCGGCAGACCTGGGTTCCATCCCTGGGTTGGGAAGATCCCCTGGAAAAGGGAAAGGCTACCTACTCCAGTACTCTGGCCTGGAGAATTCCATGGACTGTATGGGGTGGCGTACACAGGGTGGCAAAGAGTTGGACACGACTGAGCAACTTTTACTTTCAGCCTATCAGTACCAGCACATGTTATAACTGTGTAACTACTACATTTTTAAACCTGTATTTAATGTATAACATATTGGCAAAGACATAGTTTCCCTATCACTGAAGATCAAAGAGTTAGTTCAGTTATATTTCTTAGTTCTTAAAAATCATCTATTCTTTTTTATACCCAGTTTTTTCCCCTCTATTCTTATAAAACTCAATATTCTTATAAAACACAATACATAGACTGTATTGTGTAAGCTTTGCAAACATTTCTTTATACTGGAGGGAACATAATCTTCAATCTGAGCCCATGATATTTTATTTTATTTTTTTGGTCCCAAATGTGTTTGAAACAGGAACCAGTGGTGACATGGAGCTTCACTATTTTGAAAATCTTAAATGTGTTCTAGTCTTGGAGCACAAAGACTCTTCAGAGTCGACTGGTGCATATAGTTACTTTCATCAGTTTGCAGAGACCATAATGCAGGAGTTTTAAGTGATTTACTCTGAGACCCATTGATCTTGTTGGTCAGAATACCATGTTCAGATGCACTGAAATGGCAACTTTAGGACAGATCTCACAGGAGAACCCATGGAACTGGGACATCATATTACATTGTTGTGCTCAGCCACTAAATTGGGGGCTGGCTAAATCGGGGGTATTCAGTTACAAAGAACAGAAATGGCAGAATATGCTGACCTGAGCAATCTCAGTGGACCAGCTAGGATGGAGCAGAATGAGGTGCGGATGCAGTGGTTAAGGGATGAAGCCAGAACCGTGGACCACTCTCTACAGAGCCAAGGTATGGAGGGAAGAGCTGAAGCTGGACTTGGGGATAGAGGAGGGGTTTTTATTTCCTTATTAAAGATAGGGAATTTGAGAGAGTGTTTGATGTGGTAGAGGAGGAGAGTGGATGATCTAGGTTGTAAATGGAATTCAGAAGTGAAAAAGCACAGAGCCTCTGATTGGAAGTGTTCCACTGAGAGCAAGAGATGGAGCGCAGGATGGTACCAAAGCAAAGTGCATCGCTCTCTGGTGGATGGAAAGTGGGTACCCCCACGATGGTCCCTGTTTTCTCCCTGACTCAACGTTAGCATCTGATGGGGAAGGGATGTGCATTTTTATAAGAAGTTTGAACCAGGAGGGACAACAAAAGGAAGGAAAACTCTCTCTATTTTGTTTTTATTATATGAGCTGCTCAGACTCTAAAAATATTAGTGGGCATTTAAAATATCAATAAAAATATTACAATTTGGATTAGAGCTCAAATTTTTTTTCTGACACTTTCACTAAGCTAGATTTTTCAACTTACTTTCTTGTTTTTAAGACTCAAGCCTTTTCAAAGTTTTACGCTTAATGAAAACCATGTAGGTACACTGCAAATCATAGTAATCTGAATTTTTAAAAATGTAGTTTATTAAGAAATTATCACATGGAAGGGCTTGACATTTATGTCTAGTAACTAGAATCTCAGCCTCTACTAATCTCCATTTTGGATAGAGAAGTGAAAACTATTTTAATGGGGTTTAGAGTGAGATTTTCATGTGAGCCAGTGTTGTGTTCAGTGTTTGAAGTGTCTAAAGGAAATACTCATGGATCACAGGTTTTTGAAAAAACTATATGTATTGGAATACTACCACTGAGTCAGCTAAGATGTCCGAAAGGCCATTAAGTGTGTCTTATTGTTCTTCCCTCTCTTTTTCTTTGTGGGATTTGACATGAACAATTTTGTCGGATCACTTGCTGTCAGAGTATGAACGTGTCATGGTACGTAAGAAAAACTCATGAAACAATACATTCACATCCTTGCAACATTCTTTGAAGATAAGTTGGTTATAGAGATGAGGAACTGAACATGCTTTATCTTGGAAGGAGGAAAAGCAGAACAACTCACTTTTGGTTTGCATTAGTGCTCATGGTGAGGGAGAGGGCTCTGTGTGCAGCTCCATACTTCTGGGCCCCAAATAAGATCGCCAGTAATGGGCTGCTGCAGCAGCTGCGAGTGGAGGGCATCCTATTGTTGTTTTCATTCTTTCAGGGACATCCACATGGAGCAGCAGGCGTGGCGTGGCATGTAGTGGGCGCGGCGCAGAGCGGGCGCAGGGAACCCAGGCTGGACATAAGGGTTCTGGATGGCTTTTACTGCTACAACGCCTCCGTGTTTTCAAGCTTGTTTTCCTTAGGGTTAATTTTTTTGGGAGAAGCTGGGGTAGGGTTCTAGTTTTGACCCTGAATATGATAGCAAGGAAGCTGCTTTGTATCTGTGGGGGGCTGGGTCTCTTCCAGTTCTGTGATTCCAACCCTGTATAAATCAAGCTCTGTGTATCACCTTGATACTGGAATGAACCGCCAAAAGCATTCTGCATCTGCAAATATGACTTTGAATAGAGTCACGCTAAAATACTAGAACCCAAGGTTATTGAGCACATAAAATATTTGAAATAAATCTTTGGAATGAAAAGAGGGAGGACATGTTGACTAGTTTCATTAGAGGAGTTCCAGGATTCCATTTTTGAAGGGTATACGTGCATACTCAGTCACTTCAGTCTTGTCTGTTTGTGACCCCAAGGACTGTAGTTTTGCCGGGCTTCTCTGCCCATTGGATTTCTCAGGCAAGAATGCTGGAGTGAGTTGCCATGACCCTTCTTCAGAGGATTGTCCAGACCCAGGGATCAGGCTGAGTCTCTTGCATCTCCTGCATTGCAGGCAGATTCTTTACCATCTGAGCCACCAGGGAAGCCTGTGAAGGGTATAAAAGTGTATAAAGTGATGTCTCATTGACATTGTCTCATGTTATCATGAGCTAGCAAAGTCAAAGAAGGACCCATGTGTCTGACAGCCTGTGTGCCAACCATGGCATCTAATAAGGCTTCTTTTGAAATAAGCCAGGCACATGAGCCGCTTGTTCAGAATTTAGACCTTACAGACTCACAAAGCCAAGAAGACACTGATACTTTCTTGTCCCTGTCTCAACATCGCAACTAGGAGGATTTCCTAGTATGTCTTTTAATTATGCCTCGGTTTTCTCATCTGAAATAGTATAATGCTTGTAATGTAAATATTGGCTTCCCAGGTGGCGCTACTGGTGAAAAATCCGCCTACCAATGCAGGAGACAAAAGACATGTGGGTTACATCCCTGGGCTGGGAAGATCCTCTGGAGGAGGAAAAGGCAAACTACTCCAGTATTCTTGCCTGGAAAATTCCATGGGCAGAGAAGCCTGGTGGGCTACAGTCTGTGAGGTCACAGAGTCGGACACAACTGAGTGACTAAGCGTACATATTATGATATTGAGCAGAGTTCCCTGTGCTATAGAGGTCCTTCTTCGTTAAAGCTTCCTTTCTCATGCTATTCCGTTTTTGATATCAAGGTTTGTAAATGGCACAACATGAGTTTAGTTTTCATTCTCTTTCTGTTTTCTTGAGTTGGTTAATGTAAAGATAGTAACTATCTATTCCTCAAAGTTTTGGTAAAATTCACCTTTAAAACTGCTTAGGCCTGGAGATTTTCTGATATTGATGATTCATTCAATTTCCTTAATATTTTATGTCTATTCATATTTTCAGTTTCTTTTGAGTTAATTTTGACAGTTCATATTTACAACTTCGATTTTCTATTCCTTTTTATTATTAATTTTAAGGATTTTCTTGTTAAAGTTATGAGACTTTCTGTTAGTAGTAAGAGGGCTGTCTCAAATACTGAGGATTCTACACAATATATTTTTTGAAAACTAAAGTGGATTTGATTGCCTTCAGCCTCCAGTGAACAGTCCTGCTTATTAGCATTGAATTATGTGGATCTACTCTTAAATTTGAATGGTAGAAATACATTTACAGTATTCCTTGGGTTGGAGGGGGTGGGGTAGGAACACAGAATAACTAATTCAGATTAAACTTTATAAGAGATGTACCATATGTTACTTGGTCTGAAAATTCATAACAGGAATAGAATGCACAGCTTTAGCAATAGTATTTTTGTGTGGTCTTAACAAACATGGAAATATGACCTGCAATAATAGATGTACTTAGGTAGTAAGTCTCAAAATGGGATTTGAAAATTCATATGCTATGTGGTCCACTTCAGTCTTTATTGATTGAAACTAGGCTGTTTTTTTCCCTCTTAACTATCAAATTCTTTACATCGTTTCTTTTTTTTTTGTTTAGAAACTATTTAATATATTATAGGCAATTTAAAAAATGATGAAAAGCATTCATGTTCCCACTACCTTAAGATAATCATTTTTAAATGTTTTTGTTATCTTCCAGTCCTTCGTGTGTGTGTGTGTGTGTGTGTGTGTGTGTGTGTGTGTGTGTGTGTGTGAACAGTTTAAGCCATAGCATAGTGTTTGAGAATTTGGATTCTGTACTGTACACTTTGGTTTGAAATCTTTACCTTGTCATTGCCTAGCTCTTTGATCCTGGACAAGTTATTTATCCTAGTATATCTGTATAACATGGTGAGCATATTATCTACTGCATGAGGACAGCTTGACAAGCTAATGGAATAATATTTGTAAAGTACTTAAAACAGAGGCAGGCATGTAATACACAGTGCTGCAATTGTTACAGATACGTGTTTCTATAGAATTTTCATAATCATTTATATTTTGACTAAATTCTAACATCTTTTAAAATAAATTTATTTCTTTTAATTGGAAGCTAATTACGTTACAATATTGTACTGGTTTTGCAATACATCAACATGTTCTGCCACAGGTGTACACGTGTTCCCTATCCTGAACCCCCCTCCCACCTCTCTCCTTATACCATCCTTCTGAGTCATCCCAGTGCATCAGCCCCGAGCATCCTGTATCATGCATCGAACCTGGACTGGTGATTCGTTTCACATATGATAATATACATGTTTCAGTGCCATTCTCCCAAATCATCCCACCCTCGCCTTCTCCCACAGAGTCCAAAAGACTATTTTATACATCTGTGTCTCTTTTGCTGTCTTGCATACAGGGTTATCTTTAAGTTCAGTTCAGTTCAGTTCAGTCGCTCAGTCGTGTCCGACTCTTTGCGACCCCATGAATCGCAGCACGCCAGGCCTCCCTGTCCATCACCATCTCCCGGAGTTCACCCAAACTCACGTCCATCAAGTCGGTAATGTCATCTAGCCATCTCATCCTCTGTCATCCCCTTCTCCTCCTGCCCCCAATCCCTCCCAGCATCAGAGTCTTTCCAATGATTCAACTCTTCACATGAGGTGGCCAAAGTACTGGAGTTTCAGCTTTAGCATCATTCCTTCCAAAGAACACCCAGGGCTGATCTCCTTTAGAATGGGCTGGTTGGATCTCCTTGCAGTCCAAGGGACTCTCAAGAGTTTTCTCCAACACCACAGTTCAAAAGCATCAGTTCTTTGGTGCTCAGCTTTCTTCACAGTCCAACTCTCGCATCCATACATGACCACTGGAAAAACCATAGCCTTGACTAAACAGACCTTTGTTGGCAAAGTAATGTCTCTGCTTTTCAATATGCTATCTAGGTTGGTCATAACTTTTCTTCCAAGGAGTAAGCATCTTTTAATTTCATGGGTTATCGTTACCATCTTTCTAAATTCCATATATATGCATTAGTATACTGTATTGGTGTTTTTCTTTCTGGCTTAATTCACTCTGTATAATAGGCTCCAGTTTCATCCACCTCATTAGAACTGATTCAAATGTATTATTTTTAATGGCTGAGTAATACTCCATTGTGTATATGTACCACAGCTTTCTTATCCACTTGTCTGCTGATGGACATCTAGGTTGCTTCCATGACCTGGCTATTATAAACAGTGCTGCAGTGAACATTGGGGTACACGTGTCTCTTTCACTTCTGGTTTCCTCAGTGTGTATGCCCAGAAGTGGGCTTGTTGGGTCATAAGGCAGTTCTATTTCCAGTGTTTTAAGGAATCTCCACACTGTTCTCCATAGTGGCTGTACTAGTTTGCCTTCTCACCAACAGTGTAAGAGGGTTTGCTTTTCTCCACACCCTCTCCAGCATTTATTGCTTGTAGGTTTTGGATAGCAGCCGTTCTGACTAGAGTGAAATGGTACCTCATTGTGGTTTTGATTTGCATTTCTCTGATAATGAGTGATGTTGAGTATCTCTTCATGTGTTCGTTGGCCATCTGTATGTCTTTTTTGGAGAAATGTCTGTTTAGTTCTTTGGCCCATTTTTTGATTGAGTTGTTTATTTTTCTGGAATTGAGCTGCAGGAGTTGTTTGTATATTTTTGAGATTAATTCTTTGTCAGTTGCTTCATTTGCTATTATTTTCTCCCATTCCGAAGGCTGTCTTTTCACCTTGCTTATAGTTTCCTTTGTTGTGCAGAAACTTTAAATTTTAATTAGGTCCCATTTGTTAATTTTTGCTTTTATTTCCACTATTCCGGGAGGTGGGTCATAGAAGATCCTGCTGTAGTTTATGTCGGAGAGTGTTTTGCCTATGTTTTCCTCTAGAAGTTTTATAGCTTCTGGTCTTACATTTAGATCTTTAATCCATTTTGAGTTTATTATGGTGTTAGAAACTGTTCTAGTTTCATTCTTGGAAGTTCATGTTTTCCATTCCATTTAAGTTGTCAAGTTTATTGTCATATAGTTGTTCAGGGTATTCTTTTATGATATCTTAAAGTTTTGCTGTATCTTTTATGACCTATTTTTATATGTGTTGCTGTTGTTGTGTAGTCACTAAGTCATATTTGACTCTTTGTGATCCCATGGACTGTAAACCACCAGGATCCTCTGTCCATGGGATTTCCCATGCAAGAATCCTAGAGTGGGTTGCTATTTCCTTCTCTGGGGGAACTTACCATCCCCAGGGATATAATCTGAGTCTCCGGCACTGGCAGGGAGATTCTTTACCATGAGGGAAGCCTCACATGTTTTATTGGTTTGTTTCAAAGATTCAGCCTTTTCCTTTATCTATGCCTCTCTTATTTCTTTAATTTCCTCTTAGTTCATTATTTTCTTCATTTTACTTTCTTTATGTTAACTGCGTTCTTTTACAAACTCCTAGAGTTGTATGCTTAGCTCTTTAATTTCAATTTGTTCTAGTATTAACACTTAAGCATATATACATTCTCTCTAAATATTGATTTTGTGGTAGTCCACAGAGAACCACAAGTATTTAGCTTTCAAGTATCACTAAGAATTTTAAAGAAGTAATCCCTTCCTTCTATCTGCATCATTAATTCACAGTCTACAAGGGGCAACGAGCTTTTAATTTTTCAGTTTCTTTAGAGTTTTTAATCTCTTTATTTCTATTTTTAAAGAATTCTCCTTGATTAATATATTATGCATACATGTTTGCACCTATATGTGTATTTTTTGTAATCAAATTTATTTATTTTTAATTGTAGGGTAATCGCTTTACAATATTGTGCTGGTTTCTGCCAAACATCAACATGAAACCTTCATAGGTATGTGTATGTCTTTTTTCTAATCACCATGATGTATTCTCATTGCTCAGTGTTTCAGTTTATCTGCTGACTTCCTGCTGCAGAAGATAAAGGGTGCTCCCACATCCGTCCTCTGCCTCCGTCCTAGGAGAGCCTTGGTCACCGTTTTACATTAAATTGATACTCAGGCTCTGCACTATTATATGGATGTATAAGTAGTATTCGCTGAGGAGCTGTACAGTATAGCGTGATTACGTTTCCTGTTTCACAATCTTTTTCCTCCCTCAAGTTAATAATAGGTTTTTGGATTTTGTTTTCCTTGTTTTTCTGCTTTCCTGTCCTCTTTGGCTTCCCAAGGTCTCCTCTGTAAGTTTCAGCCTCTTCTCACTGTTGGCCACACTCATCAGGTATTTGATTGGTATTCTTTCTTTCTCAGAGATCAGCCTTGGAGAATCCTCTGTCTGCTCTTTCTGATCTAGACTTGTGCTCAGGCCTGCTCCAGGAGCCTCTCCAGGGGTTTCTCTTCACTGTTACGGTGGGAATCAGAGGCTTGAGCAAGGAAAGGAAAAGGACTTTCTCCGAAGTTCTCCCACTGGTTCCTGCATCTGGCTCTGCCCCTGTGTTTACGCCACTGTTCTTGTGGACCACACTCTTCAGGGGCTTTCTGAGAAGAGGTGCGTATTGTTCCTGATCATTTCACATAATTCTTATTAGTTTCTGAAATACCTGTGATTACCATCTGTCTCTCATACCTGTCTCTCATTCTCTGTCATGTACCTCGGTGTGGGTCCTTTTCTTTTATTACCCTGGGAACTTAGTAAGCCCAGTCTGTTTGGGAGCTCATTTGGTTCAGTAGTAGGGAAATTTCTATAATTATTTCTAGAATAAAACTGTCATTTTTTGTGTATGTGTGTCTTTATGGAAAAACTGTTATCAGCTGTTAGCACTCTTGAACCTATCCTGTTTTTTCTACACTTCTTATCCTTTGTCTTTTTCCATCATCCTACTTGTGTGTATATATATTTGTACATATATCTACGTATTTACAAGTATGTACATGGGCTACCCTAGTGCCGCTAGTCATAAAGACCCTACCTGCCAATGCAGGAGACTAAGAGAGGTGAGTTCTACCCCCGAGTTGGGAAGATATCCTGGAGGAGGACAGGGCAATCCACTCCAATATTCTTGCCTGGAGAATCCCATGGACAGAGGAGCCTGATGGGCTACTGTCCATAGGGTTGCAAAGAGTCGGACGTGACTGAAACGACTTAGCACGCACATGTATATTTCCATAGCACACATTTATGTGTGTGTGTGTATATATACAAATAGGATGATGGAAAAATATATATCAGTTTTATCTTCAAGTAAATTTGAATATTTAGTCATTTTCTTATGATTTCTCTTTTTGTCCATGAATTATTTATAAGTGCGCTTTGTATTTTCTAAAGCAGTGTGTGTGTTGAGGGGGCATTGGAAATCTTTTGGTCCTTGATTTTCAATATTACTGAATTTTGATCTGATAATTGGTCAGCATATAATTGTAAAGATATGAATACGTATTGAATTTCCCTTTGACTTAACGCTTGTTTATGTTTAAGTTTCCTACTATCTCACATGCGCTTGAACCGGAGGAATATTTCCTGTTTGCTGGATGTAGTATTTTACATGTACTTCCCTTACATCAAGCCTACCAATGGGAAAACATTTATTCACACTTTATCATCTTATCTGTCGTTTCCCAGGAGATTTATGTTCACTGGTCCCCGAACAGTCCCTGTGTTGTCCCCTCAGTTAATCCTGGAAACCTCTGATTTGACTTCTCTCTGCACCGTTTTGCCAGAAGGTTACATACGTGGAAAATGCTCTGGCTTCTTTCATTTAGAAAAATTCACTTAAGGCTTACCCCAGTTGTTGTGTGAGTCAACAGATTGTCCTTTGGGCAAGTCATGTTCTGTTGTGTGTTTGGACACAGTGTGTATATCCAGACCCCTGTGGAAGCTCATTTGGGTTGTTTCCAGTTTGGGAAATAAAGCTGTTCTAAGTTTGCACAGAGGCTTCTAGGGGAACATGTATCTTCAGTTTGCTTAGGAGTGGGGTTTCTGAGTCATGTGGTAAGCATGTGTCCAACCCTGTCCTCTCCTCCCGGGGATCTTCCTGACCCAGGGATTGAACCTGTGTCTCCTGCAGTTCAGGCAGATTTTTTCCCATCTGAGCCACCAGGGAAGCTCCCTTAACCCTGTAGGAAATTGTCAAATGGTTTTTCAAAATGTCTGTGTCATTTGTGTTCCTGCTAATGATGAATGAGCGTTCCTGCTCTGTACCTTCACCAGTCTTGCGTGGTTAGTTTTTAACTTTTAGCCATCTGAGGCAAGTAGTGGTCCCAACGTGTGGTTTTAATTTAGCTTTCTTTCTTTTTTTTTCCTCCAGCTGTACAGCAAGTAGGATCTTAGTTCCCTGACCAGAGATCGAACCCAAGCCCTTGGCAGTAAGAGCTCAGGGAATCCTAACCACTGGACCACCCCGGAATTCTCTAATTTAGCTTTCTTAATGTTTCATTTTGCATGCTTATTTGCTACCTGTTTATTATCTTTGAAGAAGTATCTTTTCATATAGTTTGCTCATTTTTAAAGGGTAGGGTGGTTCAAACATTGTTGGACTTTAAGAGTTCTTTATGTATGCCACACAGATATGAGATTTTTATTAGATATAGGATATATAAATATTTATCTCAAAGTTTGGGGCTTGACTTTTCATTCTCTTAACAGTGTATTTTACAGAGAAAAAGTTGTAAATTTTTAAGGGTATGATTTATCAAGTTTTCTATTATGACTCATATTTTTAGGCTTATATCTAAACACTACTCACCATACCCAAGTTCACAGGGATTTTCTTCTTTGTTTCTTCTAGAATTTTTAAAGTTTTAGATTTAGAATTAGGTCAATGATTTATTATGAGTTAATTTTTGTACAGTATAAGGCATGGGTGAAGGTTCTTTTTTTTTTTTTCCCTTTTTGTACATGGATACTCCACTGTTCCAGAAATATTTGTTGAAAATATAAAACTTTCTTTACTAAGTTGCCTTACTTTCGCCAAAAGTGAACTGTGTTTCTGTGGATTTGTTTCTGAGTTCTTTATTTCTATTTCATTGTTAAATGGACATACCTGTCCATCCAGCATCTTTCCATTCAGCATCTCTGCAGTCCAGGTGCATTGACACCTGTCCACCACTAGATGGAGCCCTCACAGCAGCTCATTTCCTAGGGCTTCCTCTCTATTCATCTTTCAGTGCTTATATTTATTTTTTTAATTAATTAATTTATTTTAATTGGAGGCTAATTACTTTAAAATATTGTAGTGATTTTTGCCATACATTGACATGAATCAGCCATGGGTGTACATGTGTCCCCCATCCTGAACCCCCCTTCCACCTCTGTCCCCATCCCACCCCTTGGGATTGTCCCAGCGCACCAGCTATGAGTGCCCTGTTTCATGCACTGAACTTGGACTAGTGATATATTTCACATATGGTAATATACAGTTTCAATGCTATTCTCTCAAATCATCCCACCATTGCCTTCTCCCACAGAGTCCAAAAGTCTGTTCTTTGTATCTCTTTGTGTATATCTCTGTTCTTTGTATCTCTTTTGCTGTCTCACATATAGGGGCATCATTACCATTTTTTAAATTCCATACATATGCGTTAATACACTGTATTGGTGTTTTTCTTTCTGACTTACTTCACTCTATAATAGACTCCAGTTTCATCTACCTCACTAGAACTGATTTAAATGCATTCTTTTAGTAGCTGAATAATATTCCATTGTGTATATGTACCACAACTTTTTTATCCATTCATCTGCCGATAGACATCTAGGTTACTTCCATGTCCTAGCTATAGTAAACAGCGCTGCAATGAACATTGGGGTACACGTGTCTCTTTCACTTCTGGTTTCCTCAGTGTGTATGCCCAACAGTGGGATTGCTGGGTCATATGGCAGTTCTCAGTCATGTCTGACTCTTTGCCACCCCATGTACTAGTCCATGGAATTCTCCAGGCCAGAATACTGGAGTGGGTAGCCTTTCCCTTCTCCAGGGGATCTTCCCAGCCCAGGGACTGAACCCAGATCTTCTGCACTGTGGGCAGATTCTTTACCAACTGAGCTATCAGGGAAGCCCTAATCCCAAAGAAAGGCAATGCCGAAGAATGCTCGAACTACTGCACAGTTGCACTCATCTCACATGCTAGTAAAGTAATGCTAAAAATTCTCCAAGCCAGGCTTCAACAATATGTGAACCATGAGCTTCCAGATGTTCAAGCTGGTTTAGAAAAGGCTGAGGAACCAGAGATCAAATTGTCAACATCTGCTGGATCATCAAAAAAGCAAGAGAGTTCCAGAAAAACATCTATTCCTGCTTTATTGACTATACCAAAGCCTTTGACTGTGTGGATCACAACAAACTGTGGAAAATTCTTCAAGAGATGGGAATACCAGACCATCTGACCTCTTGAGAAATCTGTATGCAGGTCAAGAAGCAACAGTTAGAACCAGACACAAAACAACAGACTGGTTCCAAATAGAAAAGGAGTACATCAAAGCTGTAAATTGTCACCCTGTTTATTTAACTTATATGTAGAGTACATAATGAGAAACGCTGGGCTGGAAGAAGCACAAGCTGGAATCAAGATTGCCGGGAGAAATATCAATAACTTCACATATGCCAATGACACCACCCTTATGGCAGAAAATGAAGAGGAACTAAAGAGCCTCTTGAAAGTGAAAGAGGAGAGTGAAAAAGTTGACTTAAAGCTCAACATTCAGAAAACGAAGATCATGGCATCTGGTCCCATCACTTCGTGGCAAATAGATGGGGAAACAGTGGAAACAGTGTCAGACTTTATTTTTGGGCTCCCAAATCACTGCAGATGGTGATTGCAGCCACGAAATTAAAAGACACTTACTCCTTGGAAGGAAAGTTATGACCAGCCTAGACAGCATATTAAAAAGCAGAGACATTACTTTGCCAACAAAGGTCCATCTAGTCAAGGCTATGGTTTTTCCAGTGGTCATGTATGGATGTGAGAGTTGGACCATAAAGAGAGCTGAGAGCTGAAGAATTGATTCCTTTGAACTGTGGTGTTAGAGAAGACTTTTGAGAGTCCTTTGGATTGCAAGGAGATGGAACCAGTCCATCTTATAGGAGATCAGTCCCGGGTGTTCACTGGAAGGACTGATGTTGAAGCTGAAACTCCAATACTTTGGCCACCTGATGTGAAGAACTGACTGATTCAAAAAGACCCTGATGCTGGGAAAGATTGAGGGCAGGAGGAGCAGGGGATGACAGAGGATGAGATGGCTGGATGGCATCACTGACTCAATGGACATGAGTTTAGGTAAACTCCGGGAGTAGGTGATGGACAGGGAGGCCTGGTGCGCTGCAGTCCATGGACTCTTTGCCTGGGTCTCAAAGAGTTAGACACAACTGAGTGACTCAGCTGAACTGAACTGAACTGAATGGCAGTTCTATTTCCAGTTTTTTAAGTAATCTCCACACTGTTCTCCATAGTGGCTGTACTAGTTTGCATTCCCACCAACAATGTAAGAAGTTTCCCTTTTCTGCACCCTCTTCACTGTGTTATATTTAAAACAGATAACCAGCAGGGTCCTACTGTATAGCACAGAGAACTCTGCTCAATATTTTGAACAATCTAAATGGAAAAATAATTTGAAAAAGAATAGATACTTGTATATGTAGAGCAATCGCTGTAGACCGGAAACTATCACAACATTGTTAATCAACTATACTCCAATATAAGATAACAAGTTAAAAAAATAAACCACCATAAGAAAAGAAAGTGAAGCAAACCCAGCAGTGCAGAGGCACACGGGCCTGGAGTGGACTGGAGATTGTTCTAGTTGTTGTTCCTGAGAGCAGGTCTGTCTTTGGGCTGATCTCTGTCAATGTCTTTATCAGCATCTTCCATGAAGACACAGAAGACAAGGGTAGCAGGTGTGTGGTGACACAAAGCCAGGGAGGAGCGTGGCTGCCTTGTATGCATCCGAAGGGTTCCAAGAGCTCTCAGTGGACTGAAAGCAGACAAGGGGATGGATGCATGCGTTTCCTGCCTTTGATGGAGTAGCACAAAGAGCTTTAGACAATGCAAGGGGAGATCTGAGTATGTGTGTCGTGATAGCTGTGATGCGGTAACCATGCCATTTCGCGCAGTGCTGCTCAGGGCGTAGGCCATGGACCACCCAGTCAGAAACGGTGTGTTGCCCTTCCTGGACGAGGCAGGAGCTCCTGCTAAGTGTCTCTGAAATTCATCATGAAGCACGTTGCTTAGTGGAGTCAAATAGGCACAACTTCCCAGGAGAAGGAAGCAGGGAGACAACCTGTGGTCCAGAAGCCCCTCTTTGTCTCAGGGAGAGCCTGCCTTTGAGTAGTGCTGAATTGCAAAGGCTCCTTGGTGTTAGGACTAAGGACTTAGTACTCACAGTGCTACGCACAATATTTGTGTCTTCACATTTGGACAGAGGCACAGTGGACCCGAGGGCTTCCCAGGTGGTTCAGTGGTAAAGAACCCACCTGCCAATGTGGGAGACCCAAGAGACGTGAATGTGACCCCTGGGTTTGGAAGATGCCCTGGAGTAAGAAATGGCAACCCCCTTCAGTATACTTGCCTGGAAAATTTCATAGACAGAGGAGTTTTTGTGGGCTACAGTCTATGGAGGTTGCAAAGAGTTGGGTACAGTGGAGCAACTGATCACAGCAGACTGAGGGCCAGTGTTCTGGAAGGAGTAGGTTCACAGGCTGGACCAGACTGCCTCACTTTCCTCATCGGACAGATGGCAGCAGCAATGTCAAACACAAAGGACTGTTTGCTGAGGGTCAGAAGTATAACGGCAAAATTCACAGCATGTTTCTTGGCATGCGGTAGAAATGTGCTTAGTCCATGGAAGTAAGAATTAATGTGTTTCTCCTTCATGCCTCTTGGAGGAAAGTACTGTTGTTTTCCCTGTTTCATAGATGAGCAACTGAGCTGAGTTCTGATGCAGTTTAACAGCTTCCCCTGGTCATGCAGTTCCTACATGTCGGGCCCAGGCGTAAAGCCAGGCATTCTCTGACTTTAGGTTTTGGGCCGATGCTTATTGATCACAGGGCACTGTCCATTCTCGCCTGGGCCAGACCAGTGACTTTAAATTCTTTTGACCAAAATTCAGTTGTCATAACCTATTACACTCCCTGTCCTTCCACAGGCACATGGACACATAATCTGATACAAAAGTTTCATGAACTAACTCTTCCCCTTCATAAATACAATGCACTCTGAATTCTTCTACTCCATTTTTTAAAGAAAAAGCTGGTGATGACCTTTTGAAATTGATTTCATGGCCCACACATGTGCTGGAAACCACAAAGTGAAAGTACCGTAATAGCAATTTCTATGAACTCTTCAGTTTTGATTTTCTGATTCTCCTAGAGAAATAAAACAAAAAACCACGTGCGCGCGCGCACACACACACACACACACACACACACACACACACACACACACCTTCCTCCCTAATTCCTTTTGTCCAGAACAGAAGGCCTGAACTTGGGAGTAGTTTATGTGGAAGAGAATAAGGATTTTAGGCTAGGTTGACAGAAGGCTTGCCATCAAGGCCACCTCGGGAATCCTGTGTTCCCTGTGGGGCACCAAGTTTTAAGAGAAATCAACCACCCAAACACATTCCTCAAAGGACAGTCAAGGTGGGACAGAATCTGAAATTGTTCAAGGAGCTGGACATGTGTAATCTGATTCTGATGGAAAGAGCCTCTACAACATTGAAAAATGAAGTATATTATGATAGTAGGCCTCTGTTGGATAGTAGGTGAATAAGGCTTGGCCCATCTGATGCGCTATCTCACATCAAGCTTATTTTTATTGGTTTTTAGATTTTGGTGTCTAAAGTGAGGATCATGTGAAATAATTGTTACTGCACTTCCATCCTGGGAAAGGCAGACAGGAAACCGCCCCTCCCAGGCTGAGCGGAGGAGCTCTCGAGCTTGCCCTTGGCCAGACGTCTGCCCAGCTTCAAAGGGTTTCAAAGGGCGGTGACCGACTCCAGCTCAGGCCATGCTTTGGAAGTCAGACCTTCGTCTGCCAGGAGCCGGCCCGCCCGGGAAAGCCCCCTGCTCCCCAGGCTCTGGGCTGGTGGGAAGCTCTTGCCCTGCTGTTTCCCTCCTTCTGGACTCCCAGTGAATCAGGAAAGGAGGGAGTGAGAGCTAAGTGGTCCCTCCCCAGGTTTCAGTGGCCTCGGAACGCCTGAGACTGGAATTCCCCTCCCTCCCGCCCCCCACTGAAAGGTGACTCCAACAATAGTTTTCGCTGTGTGGCTGGACAGAACATTCTATTGGAAGAAGAAGCAGAATTGGTGGTAGTTTATTAATTTTAGGAAGGAAAGGGGAGAGAGGAGTCATGAGTGACTCAAAGGCTACAAGGTTGGGAAATCTTGAAGCCAAATCTGGCCCCCAAACACAGTGGGAAATCTCAAATGGTACCCATGTTGAGGATGGGGGAGAGGATGGAACTCTTGTGGAACTTCCTTTGTGGCTTAGAGTCGGAGCTGTGTTCATGGAAATTCATATTCATGAAAGCTGGAATGGTTAAAATACACAGCTCTTGCTGCTCAACTGTTTGCCCACCAGTGTTAAGTCCTGATCCTTGGGGTGAAACGTGGGCAGGTAAGAGGAAAGTGGGTCTTAGGGATGTTAGTATTGGTCTGTTGTCTTGGTCGAAAAACCATTCATTCATTCATCCATCCATTCATTCTCCCTCCCCATCACCGGCAGCTATCCAAGATCCCAAATGACTGAGTGGAAAAGGGTTACTTTTGATGTAACCAACTGGAAAAGATTCTGTCTTTGGGCTCAAGTTAAATTAGTCTGGAAGTGACCCAAGGGGGATTCTTTTAAAAAATTGTCCTAGAATATGTGTGGCATAAACTGCTTCATTGAAACCACTTTTAATGTGCAGTACAGTCGTATTAAGCTGTCCACCCACAAATTTCATCTTGCAAAACTGAAACACTGCCCAAAGAAGTCTTTGGTATTCCTCTCTCTTAAACTTTTTTTTTTTAAATAACAAACTTTGCTATCTTTTGCTTGCAAATTTCTAACAAGATAGTAAGGTAGTGATAGGAAATGTACCAGTTGTTATAGATACAGTTGCCATCTTTGGAATGAATGTATCTGTTTTAAGCCTGGCCACTTGCAGATGGAGTCTGACCTCTAAAAAGTCTCAAGGACACTCTTAGTAAGAGCTGTTCAAAACCAACCTTGGCCTTGTGGGTAAAGGCGATGCGAATACACCTTTTTCTGTGAAAAGAACTGTGATGTAAAAGACAGTTTGTCTGGTCCAGACCTGGGTTTCTGACTGATAGGAGTGCCTTTGCTGCACTAGCAAGGTGATGCTTCCCAGGCTCCTAGGTGGCCTCAAGCTGGGGGCTCATTAACCAAGGAGACTTGCCACGTGATTAGAGGGTTGGGACTTTCCGCTTCCTGACCTTGAGGAGGGGGCAGGGGCTGGAGACTGGGTTCATTCTCTTGGCCAGTAAGTTAATCAATCATGCCAACATACTGAAACACCGACAAATACTCTGGATGCCGAGCTCAGCAGAGCTCCCTGGTTGGTGAACATGGACAGGCCTGGCGGGTGAGGTGCCCGCACTTACAGGGAGGGGCCAGGGAGGCTGTCTCCCCCTCCCTCACTCACCCTATGGGTCTCTTCCTTTGGCTGTTCCTCCTGATTTGTATCTTTTCATAGTAAAACTGGACTTCCTTGGTGGCTCAGATGGTAAAGAATCTCCTGCAATGCAGGAGAGCCAGGTGTGATCCCTGGGTCGGGAAGATTCCCTGGAGGAGGAAATAGCAACCCACTCCAGTATTCTTGCCTGGAGAATCCCAGGGACAGAGAGGTCTGATGGGCTATAGTCCCGGGGGTCTCAAAGAGTCAGGTATGACTGTCTAACATTTTCACTTTCATAGTAAAACCGGAGCTTCCCTAGGTTCTGTGAGTTTTTATAGAAAATTATTGAGACCAATGGGTTATAGGAACGTCTGAGTTTATCACCAGTTGGTCAGAAGTTGGGGGAGGGCCTCGGAATCCTTGAAATGCAGCTGACCCCAGCGTGAGGGCAGCCTTGCTTGGCGCTGTTCGCTTCGCAGTGTAGTGTCTGTTCAGACTCCAGGTGGTGAGTGCCAGTATGGACTGCAGGACAAAACACAGTTTGTTGCTGTTGCTCAGTCATGTGCGACTCTTTTCAGCCCCATTAACTGTAGCACTCCAGGCTTCCCTGTCCTTCACTATCTCCTGGAGTTTGCTCGCTCATGTCCCGTGAGTCTGTGATGCCATCCAACCTTCTCATCCTCTGTCACCACCTTCTCCTTTTGCCTTTGATCCTTCCCAGCATCAGTGTCTTTTCCAGTGAGTCAGCTCTTTGCATCAGGTGGCCAGAGTACTGGAGCTTCAGCATCAGAACAGAATAGACCTCTGCTGGAGAAAGGGGAGAACAGCTCTGAATCCAGCCGTGGCTGTTGGGAAACAGTTCTCTGGAGATCTCCTGCCAGTTACCCATCTTGCAATCAAGACACTGGCTGCTGTTTGTTCTCTTTCCGAGGATGTGTGTTTAGCAAACAGCCCAGGAGGACAGAGATGTGTCTCTCTCCAGAATAAAAGATAGATATGCTTCCTGTCCTTTAACAAGAATTGAGTTTCATGAACCCAGGGTTCCTCTTAGATGACCCAACACATTGTACATCCAGGTGTCGTCTGGCCCTCTTAACATCACTCCATGGTGTTGGGGCCAAGGGGACTGGCACAAAAATGCTCACTCTTTGGCTACTTCTTTTGCTGTGAGGAGTAACCTGCTCTTTGTGTCCAACTCAACAGTGTTATGAATTCAGCAGCATCTGTGAACTGGGGCAGCTAGCTTGTGACTGGGAGAAGCTCCGACCCTCCGCAGTTCTGAACAATGCCCCCATTCATTTCAGGACCTTGGGATAGTGAACATTGTGGACCTGAATTTTAACACCTGTATTGTGCTAGGTCCTCACAAAGGTCCATACAGTCAAAGCCATGGGTTTTCCAGTAGTCAGGTATGAATGAGAGTTGGACCATAAAGACGGCTGAGTGCTGAGAATTGATGTTTTTGAACTGTGTTGTTGGAAAAGACTCAAGAGTCCCTTGGACAGCAAGAAGATCAAACCAGTCAATCCTAAAGAAAATCAGTCCTGAATATTCATTGGAAGGACTGATGCTGAAGCTGAAGCTCCAATACTTTGGCCACCCGATGCAAAGAACTGACTCATTTGAAAAGACCCTGATACTGGGAAAGATTGAAGGCAGGAGGAGAAGGGGATGACAGAGGATGAAATGGTTAGACAGTATCACTGACTCAATGGACATGAGTTTGAGCAAACTCCGGGAGATAGTGAAGGACAGGGAAGCCTGGTGTGGTGCAGTCCATGGGGTTGCAAACATTTGGACACGACTTAGGGAATGAACAACTACAAACTCTAAGAGTCAAAGAGTCACTGTAGTTTACCAGTTCCTTTAGTCTATGGTGCTTACCAATGCTCTATATAGAGTTTTCCGTCCTGTGTATGACTCACAGAACTAGGTAGGAGAAGGAAGGAGGAAGGGGGGAAGCAGGATGTGAAATGAGAGCAGAGGATGGAGGAAGGTGAGAAAACTCACACTCTTTATCCAAGGGTTTGGGGATTGTTTCCAAAGCACTGAGTGTCTGATGTCTGGGAATCTTCTTTCCAGGGTGTTTCTCCTGAGAAAAGAGGAGCATCTTACAGACAAAATTTATCTTTAGCAAATAGTTAATCTCTAGATTAATTAGAAATTTTTCAAGTGATGTAAATTATTTTGATTAATTACATTTATGTATAAATATTTGTAAATTGTTTCTTTTTCCAGATGAAGTTGGTGATCCCACTGTCCCCAAGGTAGAAGCCGGGAGGGGTGTCCCGAGACTCTCCCCTTCTCCACCCAGCAGACCTGGTCTATTGATTACATCTCCACCACACCCTCAGTTTCTCCCTCTTTATTCATTCCCACTGCTTTCTTTACTTCAAGCCTTTCTTACTTCTTTCCCAGAGCTTAGCAAAATGCTTTATTTGTGATAGGTATATTAGTCTGCATTTTCTAGAGACACAGAACCTGTATGATGTAGTTGCATCTTTGTATCTATGCATGTGTGCATGAGTGTTAAGTCGCTTTAGTTGTGTTCAACTCTCTAAGACCCTATGGACCACAGCCCACCAAGTTCCTCTGTCCTTGGGATTCTCCAGGCAAAAATACTGGAGTGGGCTGCCATTCCCTCCTCCAGGGGATCCCCCAACCCAAGGATGGAACCTGGGTCTCCCACACTGCAGGCAGATTCTTTACCAACTGAGCCCCGGGGGGAGCCCATCTATATCTATATCTGTATTTTAATCATGTTTGCAAAGTCCCTTTTGCCTGTAACATGACACATTCATAAGTCTCATGTTAGAATGTGGACATCTTTGAGGAGCCATTTTTCTCTCCCTCGGTCAACAAATACTGCAACTAATAAATACTGATGAGTTAATGAACTATTGGTATAGTCACTTAACTGGTTTCTTTAAATCCAGTTTCATTGCCTTCAAGCTTAGCCACATTATCAGAATGGTAATTACAAAGTAAATGTCACGTCTCTCCTCTGTTTGAAATTCTTGAGCGGCTTGTCACAGACTGTAGCATAAAATCCAAACTCTCCTCACAGGGTGCACCACCCACCTTCCCCACAGCTTCTTTCATAGCCTCACTGTATATAGTAGGTTAAATGATACAAAATTACTGATAATTGACCCATTTTGAATTAGAAAAATTGCAATTTATACAGTTCAACTTAACATTGTTATTAACCATGCTCATATGCTGTCTCAACATAGTGTATGGTTGTCTCAGTGTGGCAAGATTTCTCCCATTTCCCCTGTTCTTGTTGAAGCTCTTCACTTCTGTGTATAAACATAGCCTGCCAAGTTCCTCTGTCCGTTGGATTTCCCAGACAAGAATACTGGAGTGGGTTGCTGTTTCCTTCTCCAGGAGACCTTCCCAATCCAGGGGTGGAACCTGTGTCTCCTGATTGCCAGGGGGATTCTTTACCACTGAGCCACTAGGAAAGCCTGTTGCACAAATTATGAAGTACTTAGTGTGATAGGTTGTGTGTGTTTTTATATGAACTTTAGCACAAGATGCAGTCTGAACAAGGCTTTATCTCTGCTAACTGTCTCACTCTAGATGTTATAATTTTGTATCCTACGGTGATCCTTCCCTCTGGCAAAGACTGAGGCCAGGCTGGCATATAAGTGTGCAGAGAGCAGAGTGAGGCTGACACAGTGTTTTCAAGCATCTGTAGACCTGCTTGGGGGCTTGCCGAATTTCCTCAAAATGTTTGTATCCAAATAGGTCCTCAACAAATGCTTGTTGGGTGAAGAAATGAAAATAATTGCCTTTGCTACACTGTTTTGTTGTTTAGTTGCTAAGTTTTGTCCTGCTCTTTGCAACCCCATGGACTATAGCCTATGAGGCTCCTCTGCCCATGGAATTTCCCAGGCAAGAACACTGGAGTGGGTTGTCATTTCCTTCTCCAGAGGATCTTCCTGACCCAGGACTTGAAACAAAGTATCCTGCATTGCAGGCAGGTTCTTTACCACTGCGCCACTGAGTAGGTAGGCAATGATATTACTCAATGAAAGAAAAAAACGCTAGTGCGTAAGGTCTATCCAACCCAGGTCATTTCTTTGTAGAGGAGTTAGATGCTCAGCAGAGGTGAGGAGACTTCCAGGAGGATAAGACCTGCCCTGGCCTCTGATTGTCCCCTGCTCCATCCTGCCCTCTGCTGCTCAGCTCATCCAAAAAAAAAAAAAAAAAGTTCAGTGTTTCTTAAAGGCACAGGTTCCTCTGGACAGAATTTCTCACTCTCTCAAATTGACATTTGGAGTCACATTCTAAGGAACTTCGTTTCTTATGTGTTATACTCACAAAAATTATATCTTCTGTGTCTAGGAGAAAGGCAAACAGATTGTGCCTTTTTCTGAGTATTAAAACCAGTATGAGACCACAACTTAAATAGCAAAGCACTCCAAATAAGCAAATGATTAAATGGGTAACAGGCTTCCCAGATGGCGCTAGTGGTAAAGAAACTGCCTGCCAATGTAGGAGACACGGGTTCAATACCTGTGTTGGGAAGATCTCCTGGAGAAGGGAATGGCAACCCACTCCACTGTTCTTGCCTGGGAAATCCCATGGACAGAGGAGCCTGGTGGGTTATAGTCCATGGGGTCACAAAGAGCTGGACACGACTGAGCAAATGAACACAGTTGACACCTACAGTGTGTGCACTTTAGAGTGTATGAAGAGGGCAGGCCTCTTGGCAAGTATTTTTACCATAAAAACAAACAAGCAAAAACAAAGGGAGACAAGGAGACTCTGAGAGGTAATGGATCAGTCTGTTTCCTCGACTGTGGTGGCGGTGTCATGGCTGTTTTGCAGGTGTCTGACCTCATAAAAATGTACATATCAAATACATGGAGCTCTTGGTAGTCAATACATCTCAATAAAGTTGTTGAAAAACATGAAAAAACATGAGCCTTCAGCCAGGGGTTCTGGTGACCAAAAGGAAGGTGATACGGATGACAGCGATTCATCATCCTCTGGGCCCCTCACTCCCGCCCCCCCACCTCCTCGGGCTTCTGGCAGTACTGGGAGCTCCTCTGCCTGGGCTGAAGAGGCATGCACATGAGTACTGAGAGAGGAAGCGAAGAGTGAAGGCAATACGTGCATGTTGATGGTCTAGTATGAAAGATTGCTGGCTTGTTAATTGTTAGAAGTCGAGTTTAGTTTTTTTTTTTTTTTTTTTTTTTTAAGTGGGCCTGTCTTTTCAATGGAGACGCACTTAACAAAAATCAGTTGAATTGAATCAACCTGCTTGTTAATGGGGACTTGACCATCACGTCATGGTGTCTTACCAAACGAAAACATACTCTTCAAGATGAACATTCAAAACATCAACTTCAGAATAAGGTAAAAAGCTCACATAGTCACATGCCACCTTCTATTTGTATGCCAGAGAGGATCCATTGAACAAACAGGTTATTTTATTGGTCCTTTAGTAAAAAGTTTTATTTAAAGTAGATGATTTGGTTGGGTATTATAGGTAACTGGGATGGCAGGGAAAAAGCAGCCGTGGGTGATCTAGTCTGGGCATTTCTGCATGGAAGGAGAGGAGTGCACTCACTGATACTCACTAGTAGTTGTGAATTTGAGACTAGCTCTGTTCTTGCCAGCCTGTGGTCTGTGAGTTACCTGTAGTGCTTGCCGTTGCTACAGGCAATCCAGGTGACAACACAAACATCGCTGTTCCCTCTGACCAGCACAGACAGAGGCCCAGTTCACTCCCAAGCAGTGTCTGGAGCCACGGGTTCCCCAGGTTTCCAGGCCCTGGGCTCTGACTCTTCTGATAAGACATTCTGGAAGCAACTGAAGAATTCATCTTGGAAATTACAGGTAGAATATATGCTTTTTTTTTTTCCTCCATACCCTTTTTTAAAAACAAGAATAGGTAATTAAAATGTTAAGCTTTATAATTAGGTCTTTAAAAGGGAGGACATCTTAAATTTTTACTGAAACACTGAAGATCGCTCAGTGGTTTTGGAAACTATGCCAACGATGGTAGAGAAAGCAGGAAAGGCTGGAGCACAATTGTTTTTAGTCCTGGTTGCTATGGGGAAGGTGAGGGAACTTATTTTTCTTGTAGGGCATCTTGGCAGATATTTCTAAGGAGGCTTAGCTTTCAGAGGTTGTTTGGACAACTCTTCTCTAGTTCAAGAACCCGTGGGCCGTGCACAGGAATTAAGACCAATCCCACACATCACAGCATGGTCCAGGATGCCTGCTCTAGCACTTTCCCTGGGCAGCTTATTCCTCCCCCCTCCTCCTGTTTACACGTGTCGATGGGGACAACAGCAGTAGGGCTGTGTGGGCACCATGTACAGTACGTTGTGAGCACCCGGTTCATGAACAGAGGTCTTGTTTCTTTGGGTCTGATGTGTCTACATCATCCGGTTGGGGAGCCCCTCATGGCCCAGGGGACATTTGGTGTCGTTGCTGGGTAGTGGCGTTCAGTGACTTCAGGTGAGCTAACTCGGGAACCTCCCTGTGGACACTCAGACCCCATCCCCATCTCTCCAGCATCGGGAACGGGGCCAGTCTGCAGCCTCAGGAGGTGTGACACAGGCTTTGGGAGGCTGAGCAACCACAGCTGGTTGTGGGTGGGGGGGCGCCAGGCAGGGAACAGGAAACTGTTGGCGCCCCGTTAGCCTGGGGGCCAGGGATCCTCAGGAGAGGGTTCTGTCAGGCTGGCCCCACCAAACTGAACAGAAGCTCCTACTACTAAACTTGGTAATAAATCCTCAACCTCTCTATAGGTTGTTTTTCTTCTTTAGTTGCTCAGTCATTTCCAACTCTTTGAGACCCCATGGACTGTAGCCCGCCAGGCTCCTCTGTCTGTGGGTAGGAATACCAGAGCCATTTTCTTTTCCATTATTTCCTTTGGCATGCTTGAAATTAATGGCAGAATACTTTCACAAGAATATACCATGAATATCTTTCTTCCTTTTGGCCAACTAGAATGTATATATTTACATTGTACCATGTTTTCTGAGTTAACACGGAGTGACTGTTCAGGTTTCTTGATGGACCAGTATCACAGTAATGGGTGTTCAGTGTCTGCTTACATTTACTTTAGTAACCTCTTAAACTAATCTAATAGCAACATAACACAGAAGCCAGACAGCACCCTTAGAAACTTCTAAACACAGCAAAGACCTGGGCATGACCAGGGTGAAAGGGCTCCTCAGGACCAGGAAATGCTAGACAAGTTTGGGGAACATGACTTAACCAGTGAAGCCATGTAGAAAGGGAACACTGAAGTCAGCTTTTAAAACATACTCTGTGACCTTTCAGGTGGTTAATTGACAAAATGTATAGACTCTGGCCACTGGATTATCTTACTCCAGGTTAACTTACTTAATCACAAAGTAATTTTAGCAATTATCAAACAGGAAAAAAAGATCAGTAAATATCATTGCTAGAACATTCTATGAGGAAATTGCTTTGCATGCATGGCAGGTGAATCTCATTATTTATATATCCTTATTATATACAAATTAATACCATGGTGTTGTCATAACTATACTCAAATAATAAAAACACACTCAAATATAAATGAAACTAATTTTTCCTTTGAGAAGATATTTCAAATTTTTATGGCATTTCTGGGACATTAACATAAATATCACTTATCCTGATAAAGTACTAGTGGAGGATGAAGAAACCTGATGGGCTACTGTCCTTGGAGCCTGAGAGAGACAGATACGATTGGGCGGCTGAACAACAAGCTACAGGAGGCATGTGAGATTGGCTGTGGAAGAGTAGGGGGCTTCCCTGGGGGCTCAGATGGTAAAGAACCTGCCTGCAATGCAGGAGACCCAAGTTCCATCTCTGCATCAGGAAGAACCCCTGGAGAAGGGAATGGCAATCCACTCTAGTATTTCTTGCCCCTAAGTTACTTAGAGAAATGTGTGATCCTAATAGTAATAAGTAATTTAAAATGAAGCTTTCTAAAATATCAGCAGCTTTTCTATTACTCAAATGGTTTGAAACTGAGTCTCAAACTTCTTGTCTTAATCATGTTCATCTATGAAACTAGGGAATATAGGTGTAGCATTTTTAGAGCCGTTAAGAAAATGAAGACTGATTGACAGTTGCTTTTTATTAAACAATTGTGTTATTCACATCTGAAGCTATGTGACATTTCAGAGAAGGCATCTTTGAATGTTGAAATTATAACAGTGGTCTATGATATAAAAGCCAGTCTCTGAACTAAAAGAAAGATCTTGAGTAATTAGGGCTGGTGGAGTGTCATTATACATTAAGAACTGTCATCTAAGACTTCAATATTAATTGATCAGAAAAGCATTTTCATGGCAGGTGCTAGACAAATGGCATCCGCTTTAACATAGAAAAGAAAAGCAGGTTGTGAAAGGTTCTTGAAGGTCCCTGGGGAGTTCTGTGCAAAGAACACAGAGCTAGGCAAACACTTCCTATTTCTACAGATTTTGCCCCAGATGGTGATACAGGCTCTGGACAACAGGCAGGCCAGATGGACACCCCTTTCTTGGAGACCCCTGCAGCTCCAAACCTAACCCTACAACACTAAAGGCATCCCAGCCGTGACTGTGGACTGTTTCCCTTATGTCTGCATCCTGTTATCTGCCCCTTGGTCTCACCACTCTGATAAGGAAGGAAATCAAATGCCAAGAGAGGAAGAGGAAAACCTAACTGGCTTCCCTTTAAGCCCAGAACAGAAGGGTCAGTGCTCGGGTTGGCTCAGGCTGTCGGGGGGCTTCCTAAGGAGATGGGAGATGGGAACAGGCCGAGAGGGACACGCACCAGGGCATCCTGCCCACTCAACACCATGCCCTGCTCCCTCCAGTCATCCTGGGGAGCTGGATCCCAAGACAGGCTTACTTGTTGGGGTCGACCCTTGAGAACCCCGGGGTCGGGGTTTGTCTTTTCCCTCTTTTGTCTCCATTTCTACCTGTGTGATGCAGAAAAAGGACCACTCTTGTAGGCTTGTTTGATATTTAAGAGGCCAGCACATTTTCCCCCAGTCTTTAAACTTTTTATTTTGTATTGGAGTATAGCTGATTATGCTACTGGAAAAGGCAATTATGGAGTAGGAAATGGCAACCTGCTCCAGTATTCTTGCCTGGAGAATCCCATGGCCAGAGGAGCCTGGTGGATTACGGCCCATGGGATCGCAAAGAGTTGGACATGACTGAGTGACTAAGCATGCATGCATGCGTGCATAGCTGTTTAACAATATTGTGATAATTTCAGGTGAATCCTGAAGGGACTCAGCCATACATACACATGTATCCATTCTCCTCCCAACCCCCACTGCATCCAGGCT
This sequence comes from Nanger dama, assembly GCA_917880005.1. Taxonomy (NCBI): domain Eukaryota; kingdom Metazoa; phylum Chordata; class Mammalia; order Artiodactyla; family Bovidae; genus Nanger; species Nanger dama. The sequence continues at coordinate 7,308,807 of CAKJTW010000075.1, forward strand.
GCCACGTAACATTGAGCAGAGTTCCCTGTGCTACACAGTAGGTCCTTGATGTTTATCCATTTTAAATATAGCAGTGTGTACATGTCCATCCCAAACTCCATAACTATCCCTTTCCCCTGACAATCATAAGTTCATTCTCTTAAGTCTGTGAGTCTCTTTCTGTTTTGTAGGTTAGTTTGTTTGTATCATTTCTTTTTAGATTCCACATATAAGGAATGTCTTAGGATGTTTATCCTTAAGAGCCCAGCATATTTTAAATGCTTTATACATGTTAACTATGTTATATTTTTTGACACCCCAAGGCCCCTATATTTGTCTAAAGAGTGGAAGTAGCTGGAAAGCGCTGACCTTGAGCAGCAGTGCTGGCTGTTTCATCAGAAATGTGCATGAGCTCACCCAAGAGGTGCTTCCTCGGGTTACGCTGATGTCAGACCTGGTGGCTCTGACTGTTCCTATGAAGTGATGACTGTCTCTAGAAACTTCCCGTCCCCATCTTCCACTGGTAGGGCCTGAGGCTTCTATCCTGGCCTGTGTTCCTGATGCCAGGACTGTTGAGGCCAAGAGCATGGGGAGCACACCGTGCTCTGTTCACAGATGTACACCCGTGGTCTTCACCTCTGGAGGCTGCTTTCTGAATGTAGACATTTTTCACTGGGAGGATTTCTCTCATTTGGTTATTACAGGGTCTGATGACCACCCTCAAATGGCTGCCACCATTCTGGGAGGGCTGGGGGTGCCAAGCACTTGGCCTGTTTCTCAGTAAAGGAGTGGGGTGTCAGGTCTGGAGCATGGCCTGGCCTGGGGCTGAGACCCCCGACCCATGACTCCCTAGTTCAGGCTGGACGAGTGGCTCAAGCTCTCAGAACTGCAGTCTCCTTTCTGATACAGCAAGAAGAGCGGACCTGACCTCAGGAGGGCGTGTGAAGGAAAGGGGGCCTGGCCGGAGTCAGCCATGGCCATGGTGTCACATGGCCTCCACGAGACCTTTTCCATTGCAACCCTCTGGGCTCAGGTGCCTGGCACCCCCAGGCCCCCAGAAATGGTGGTGTCCAATTAGTGGCATCACTAGACCTGTAATGACAGGGCCCTAGGACTCTAATATGGGGGCTTCCCAGTGACTCAGTGGTAAAGAATCCGCCTGACAATGCAGGAGATGCAGGTATGATCCCTGGGTCAGAATGATTCCATGGAGTAGTAAAGGGCAGCCTGCTCCAGTGTTCTTGCCTGGAGAATCCCATGAACAGAGGAGCACTGAGTTGAAAAGAGTCAGACACGATTGAGCTCCACACACACACACACACACACACACACACACACACACACACACTGTGCTGTCCTGTAGGTCTGTACTAGTTGTCTGTTCTATACACAGTGGTGTGTATGTGTGTGTGTCAATCCCAACCTCCCACTTGGAGCATCTCCTCTTGGTGGCTGCCATTCTTTCCTTCCTAAGAGCTCTTTGTTCAGTTGGTATTCACACTTTCTTCCTGTCGGAGCTGTGGCTTTGTTACCTAGGCTGGCCCAGGAGAGCTGTGGTTGGTGGTGGCCGAGTTGTGGAAAGGATCGCTATTGAGCTCAGCACCCCCTCTCCCCTCCCCAGACCCCAGGCTCTCACCCCCTGATTCCAGAGTGAAAGGGAAAAGATAAGAGATTAAATACTGATGAGTTATTTACAGGGGGCTCAGGTCAGCAACTGCTACAAGCCACAAAGCAATCTGATACGACCAGGGAAGTGCTGACATGGATGGAACTAACAGAGGGAAGGGTTCTTGGGCCTGAGGACTCTGGGGGTGCCTGGCAGAGTTGGTGGTGGGGCTCGGAGGCTTGCCTGGTTCCACCCCACGGTGGGTGGAGCAGAGACAGAGCTGACTGGTCCCTTCGAAAGTCCTAGATGCAGTTCTGAGCCCTTCCTTTGATTTGGGTGTTCCCTGATTTTCTTACAGTTGATCTGAACACTTAAAACCTTGTAGTGCAAAAGGCAACCTGACTTTGCTTCTCCAAAGACAAATCTCAAAGGAAAACTCTTCAATATAGGCAATTATTCTGTCTCCTTACATTTAAGTGCCTATTTGACATATTTTGTCAAACTTCTCTGTAGTCACAGGATGTACTATTGTTATTCATCAGTTGAGGTCTTTAGACATACAGAGGGAAGCCGGCACTGGCAACATGAGTAGAGAACTTCCATTATATTCTGGTAAAAGGGCCAATTTGACATGGGCATCAATATCTGAGCAATTTTTTTTTTTTTTTTACAATCTCAGATCCAAATACCTTTCAGGAAACTACAAAGAGAATTGTTTCTACAGTTTAATTCAGAGCTTATTAAAGTCATGGGCATTTCACTTATTATCAGGAGGCTTCCTGAGGAAAAGTAGAGTAAAAATGTAAGCACACATATTCTAGACTGTTACTTTTTAACAGGTGGGATGGAGAAGAAAAAATGTTCCTACTGGTTCAAGGTAATTGTTTTCAGTGTAATGGTCTCTGAACACAGTAAGAAATGGGGAGCAAAATGACTTCACTTTATAGATTCAGGGGAAAAAAATCACTCTGTGTATGAGAAGAATCTATTATAAAGTCATGGATTTGAGAATGTTTCACAAAATTTCAGGGTCCTCTGAAGCATTTCTGTAAAATCTTTAAGAGTAATGTTTGTGGTTGGTATGATGTATCTATGATTGCTGCACTAGATCTGGTATTTTCCAGACACTCAAACTATTTATTATACTGTCTGAATGTGTGTCTTGGGGGTGAGGGAAATGGCGAGAATTTGTTTCAAGCTCAAAGCCTGGTACACAGTAATGCTTCTGTTGGATAATTCTTGCAGAGCATAACTGAAACATGAAAAATAGACATATATATTTTTTGTTGGAAAAAAATATGAATCTACAGTGCAGGTCTGGTTTGGTGGGGTCTACAGTGTGAGACAGAAGATTCCTCTATCTTTTCTCTTTGCTGTTATTGGCTACCATTCCCCGGGTTACCTTGGAGTCCAAGATGGCTGCTGGAGCTCCAACCATTGAATCAAATTCCAGGACAGAAAGAAAGAAAACAAAAAGGGAATCCCTCCCTATTTAGGAGTCTTCCTGAAAGAACCATACTACACTATTTCTTCCAACTCTGGTTAAACCTGGTAGCAGATGGCCTAGACAGACACTGAGAAATGTGCTTGACTTATAAAAAAGTCAGAATCCTTTTATTAAAAAGGAGGGAAGAATGGATTTAGACATACAGCTAGCAATCCCTACTATACATCTCAGAAAATACTTGTTGCAGGCAGCGGACACGTTGGCTAGAAATGGTGCACACGAGACCATTTGTGGATTGATCTTCTCTCCTGAGAATCCGGGCAGCTCCTAAACCTCACAGTGTTACACACCCTGGACTCGGGAGAGACAGCGCTGGCCCTGCACACATCACGGCTGACCTGACCTCTGTGGTCAAGGATGGGACAGCCCTGGTGCTCGTCTGCCCTTCAGGAAGCTGGGTGTGAGCCTGAAAGTGTGAAACAATTGCTGTCAAGTTCCATCAGCTGGAAATCCAGTGCCTTGACAATAGACGAGGTGGCCTGAGAATTAACGGCTCCAGTTTTCTCCGCACACCCACACATGGGATGAAATCTAGGCTGGACTCCACTTTCCTCATGAATTAAGAAAACGCTGACTTTTAAGTGGCTCCACCACTTAGTTTCTGTGTGACTGAAGTTCAGTTGATTAACATTGTGAGGCCTCAGTTTCCACCTCTTTAAAATGGAGGTAATATTGATAAAAGCCTGTTCTTTCATGGACTGGAGTATTAAGAAAGAAAGGGGGACTTCCCTGGTGGTCCAGTGACTAAGACTCCATGATGCCAATGCAGGAGATCTGGGTTCGATCTCCGGTCAGGGAACTAGATTCCACATGCCACAACGAATCTTTCACAAACCAAAAGTAAAGATCCTGAGTGCTGCAACTAAGACACGATGCGGCCAAATAAATAAATTTTAAAAAAAAAAAAAGAATGTGGGGAGCTCTGCTCAATGCTTGGCACGTAAGTACTCAATAATTGTTAATGGTAATTAAAATGCAAACAGCAGAAAAAAATCTTAAAAGTGATGTGGAAAATCCAGCAGCTTATAGCCTTTATTCCTAGCTTGTCTTGAGAGCAGGAAGAATGCAGCTGGTGTCACAGTATTAATCCTTGCAGAGCATGGTCTTCCTTTTCCAGAAACCAGTTTAATCAGCATTTAATGGCCAGTGTCTCTTCCCTTTGGTATGTTCGTGCTAAGTCACTTCCCTCGTGTCCTACTCTCTGTGACCCCCTGGACTGTAGCCTGTCAGGCTCCTCTGTCCATGGGATTCTCCAGGTGAGAATACTGGAATGGGTTGCTATGGCCTTCTCCATCCTTTTGTATAGTTGACAGTATATGTCAAACTGTTCTTAGCTGTTTTGAAACAAATAAGCAAACACACAGAGCACGCCTTCTCACAGGAGCGTAATGCCCGAACATGTTGACAAGGAAAGCTGGCTTGTGGTCTGGATGAAATCCTCTGCTGGATCACCTCATTTGTTTCACTTGTTTAGAGCTCACCTTGCCTGGGAGGCGTGAATTCCAGCCCTAGGGACCATGTCTTACTATTCTTGGCCGTATACCATGTCTGGTGTCCCCTCCCATGACAGCAGACAGGATCAAGGGCCAGGCGTGGACTCAGGGCCCCTGTACAGTCCCACACACCTCCATGAAACTGGGGCAGTGGGGGAGGGGAGATGGTTAGGACAGAAGGGCCAGTGAAATCAATCAGTTTAGCCATTGTTTGTCAGACGGGGTAATGGTACCAGTTTGCTGGACCTGCCAAACAAAGTACCATAAGCTAGATGGTTTGGACAAACTATTGTCTCTTAGTTCTGGACCTATAAGGCCAAGATCAGAGTGTCTGTGGCTCTAGTTCCTAGGCAGGCCATGAGGGGAGGTCTGTTCCTTGCCTCTCTCCCAGCTTCTGGGATCTGTGGGCAGTCTTTGGCTTGTAGACACATCTCCTGGTCTCTGCCCTCATCTTCATGTGGTGTTCTCTATGAGAGCCCAGTACTGTCCAAATTTCCCTCTTATAAGGTCACCAGTCATAACTGGGTTAGGACCCACCCTAGCACCTTGTTTTAACTTGATCATGTGCAAAGACCCTGTTTTTACAGAAGGGACCCTCCACAGGTACTAGTGCTTGTGAGGACACCCATCAGTCCACAAGGATGGCTAAGATCATCACCTACTGCCCTCTCTGTTGAAGGGTGATGCTACTTACACACCATTTTTAGAATCTGGGGTGCTTGCATTATTTTCCTGGGTTTAGCCTTAATTGGTTTCTTTTGTGAGAAAGAATCATAAGTCAGGAAAACTCAGGTTATAAATTAGGAGGCTGGTTTGCTTGGATAATGGAGCTTGTTTAGAAAATTGTCTTCACATGGTGCTCTCAACAGACATTAGACCTCTTGGCTGCATATTTACCAAGAAGGGCAGCCACGGAGCTCCTTTTAGTCTCATGGATCAATAAGCAGTTATTTAGAGAAAGTGACCTTGCCCATGACTTAATGAAAGTCACCCAACATTTGAAATCAGAAGCAATGCAAGTTTTGCCACATCTTCGCTGTATGGCCCCTGGCAAGCAACTTCATTGTCTGGACATCAGTGAGTCATCTGGAAAGTTCTGGCTTTAAAGACCCCTCTGACTGGAAGCTTCTTTGGAAGATGTGGTTCTTTTAGAGTGGAAACCAGAAACATTCTGTGAGGAACTGGAACCGTGACCTTGATGCTTTTGAACTGTGCTGTTGGAGAAGACTCTTGAGAGTCCCTTGGACTGCAAGGAAATCAAACCAGTCAATCCTAAAGGAAATCAACCCAAAATATTCATTGGAAGGACTGATGCTGAAGCTGAAGCTCTAGTACTTTGACCACCTGATATAAAGAGCTAACTCATTGGAAAAGACCCTGATACTGGGAAAGATTGAGTTCAGGAGGAAAAGGGGGGTGGCAGAGATGAGATAGTTGGATGGCCTCACTGTTTCAATAGACATGAGTTTGAGACAACTTTAGGAGATAGTGAAGGACAGGGGAACCTGGCGTGCTGCAGTCAATGTGGTCACAAAGAGCTGGACACGACTGAGTGACTGAACATCAACAACAATAAAGTGTAAGAAGAGATCAACCAAGCGCTTTCCTATCCATTATCAGCAGTGGACACGAGGTGGTTCTGACCTCAGCACAGAGGGAAGGGACTGGTCCCTGCCTTCGTCTGTTTTAATGTGCTCAGCATCTGCTCCTTCCTGGGACAGCCCAGCACAAAGGACACATGCCCTTTTCTAGGGTCACTGCCCCTTCACCCATCCCAGGGGTCACTCTCTGCTGGGTCTGTGGTGTCAGAATTCTCAGGGGTTGAATGTGTCGTTTTCATCCTCACAGTGACCAGTTTTTCCAAAGAATTATTTCTGTAAGTATCTGATAACATGGTCAACAGCCAGATCTGAGTTTTTACTTGTATTACGGAACCTTCAGGGTGTCTTGATAATCTTGGCATAAAAAGTCCTGCTAATAATAGCATCATTACTATAAATAGAGATTTAAGATGCCCTCTCCTTCTATTGTACTGCCTCTTACAATGCTCAATGCATCTTAACCTTTTTTCTTTATTTTGTCATAAAATCATGACCCTTGATGGTTGGGAGCATACACAATAGACCAGATGTCTTAACCGTATTTAGATAAATCAGTCATCACCTTCTTTTTCCAAGAAGAATGAGGCAGAGCAACTTGAGTGAGGCGTAGACTCTGCTTTCCATTTGGTCTTTCCAAAGCAAACAGAAAAAAGACGTAACCATCCACTAGCCATGCTGGGTCAGTGGTAGGGAATCAGGGTTAAGGATGTGACCATTGTTATCATGAAGAGAGGGAGGTCAGTGTTTTGTCTCACTTAAAGTTGAGACTGAAAATAACTAACTCAGGAGAAAGAGAATTGATTAATGGATTGAGTTCTAGTTTAAGATTGAGGGGAAGATGAATTTTATATGAAGCTAGAGAGTCAAACTCTCAATACAGTAGCTTTTCCTTCAAATTGAAGAATGCTTAGATTTGCATTTATTTTTATTAAAAATTTTATTTAATCATTCATTTTTGACTGTGCCAGGTCTTCACTGCTGCGTACAGGCTTTCTCTAGTTATGGTGATCAGGGGTTACTCTTTGTTACAGTGCACGGATTTCTCATTGCAGTGCTTCTCTTGTTGTGGGACACAGGCTCTAGGGCCTGTGGGCTTGGTACTTGTGTGGTATGGGCTTAGTTGCTCTACAGTGTGTGGGATCTTTCCAGACCAGGGATCAAATCCGTGTCCCCTGAATTGGGAAGTGAATTCTTAACCACTGGACCACCAGGGAAGTCCAGTGTGTGTGTTAGTCACTTAGTTGTGTCCAACTCTTTTTGACCCCATGGACTTTAGCCCACCAGGCTCCTCTGTCCATGGGATTCTCCCAGGCAAGAATACTGGAGTGAGTTGCCATTCCCTTCTCCAGGGGATCTTTCTGAACTGATTAGGGGTCTGGTAAGAAGAAATTCTGATGGGAGATGGCTTTCCAAGTAGGGGGAATGATAAGCAAGGGGCATAAAAATTGAAACCTTTTGAAAAGTTTTTGGTAGTCCAGTGGTTGGGACTCAGTTCACTGAGTACGTTCACTGTTGAGGGCCCAGGTTTGATCTCTGTTTGGGGAAATAGGATCCTGCAAACTTTGAGGTGTGGCCAAGTTATAAAAGATGCAGCCCTGAGCTCATAGATTGGGGCCTGGGAGCATTGCCATCCAGGGATTTCAGACTTGAAACTCTGAGACACAACTCTGAGACACCTGGGAATGGGCTTCACTTAGTCTGTGGCATTTTGTTGAAACTTTGAGTGTATGTCCATGTTTCAGATATTTACTAATACATAACTACTCCAATGCTAAGACACTAACTGTCCTAAAGCAGCAGCAACTTACCGTTTCCCATGATTCTGCAGTCTGGGATTGCTCAGCCAAGGGGCAGAAATTTGCCCTTGATCCCCAGCCTGGGGTTTGGGGCCCGGTTGTCTATTCTGGAGCTTCCTTTATGTTTAGTGTCTGCCCTCCTGCTGAGAGTTTGAAGCAACATCTACCCTGTCAAGGGGTTCCTCATCAAGGGCCACCTCTGGGGATGTTTCCGCAATTCACACATAAGTCCCTGTTGCTGTCAAGCACAGACTTTTGAAAGTGACCATCTTGAGCAGCAGTTTGACTCAATATCAGTAAGAACTTTCCTATATAAAGTGAAAGTCGCTCAGTTGTGTCCAACTTTTTGCGAACCCATGAACTATACAGTCCATGGAATCCTCCAGGCAAGAATACTGGAGTAAGTAGCCTTTCCCTTCTCCAGGGGAGCTTCCCAACTCAGGGAGTGAACCCACGTCTCCTGCATTGTAGGCGGATTCTTTACCAGCTGAGCCACAGGGAAGCCCTTCATATATAGAGAGAGCTGTCTCATCATGGGCTTTGTCCTAAGCCAATGCACTCTTAGATGAAGTGAAGCAAGGGATGCCCAACCCTAGCTCCTGGATTCCGCAGGATCAGTTCCACCATTCCAGGACTCTGTTCCACTGGATGTTGTCTTATGATGGCTTGGAATTAGGGGTTCTGAGTTAGTCGTTCCCTAAAGTACCAAAGGGGTTTCCCAGGTGGTGCTAGTGGTAAAGAACCTGCCTGCCAATGCAGGAGACATAAGAGACCAGGTTTGATCCCTAGATTGGGAAGATCCCCTGGAGGAGGGCATGGCAACCCACTCTGGTATTCTTGCCTGGAGAATCCCACAGACAGAAGAGCTTGGCAGGCTACAATCCATGGGGTCACAAAAGAGCCAGACACAACTATAGCAACTTGACACACAGAACACAGTGTACCAAAACCATGATGATGGAGAAAAGCTGATGAGGGTCTGGAAAGTGAAGTGCACCTGACAATTGGAAGCACAGAAAATGTCTGTTTCTATAGTACTGTGATTAACTGGAGGGAGGGGAGTTCTTTCTCACCCGAGGGTGTGAACACACAGAAGGAATACCTCAGTTTTTCAGTTGCTCTTTGCTGCATTAGGAAGTTCTTAGCTTATATGCTGTGTGCGTGTCCTAAGGGGAAAATGAATGATTGAGAGTCAGTCTCTTACCACTGATCAATGCTAGTGATCAACCTGCAACAGCCACTGTCCTGACAACTTCATTAGCAGTCACGGAAGTACGTTCCTGCCTCTCTTACATGACTAAGTGGCAACCTAATTGACACTGGGGCTTCTTCGGTAACTCAGTGGTAAATAATCAGCCTGCTAATGCAAGAGATGCAGTTTTGATCCCTGGGATAGGAAGATCTCCTGGAGAAAGAAACGACAAGCCGCTCCAATATTCTTGGCTGGGAAATCCCATGGACAGAAGAGCCTGGTGGGCTACTGTCCATGAGATCGCAAGAGTTGGACATGACTCGGTGACTAAACAGCAGGCACAACAAATTGACGCTGAACCTCTTCTCATGCTTTAAAGACATTCTTCAAAGGTATATTCGATACCACAAAAGGCATCGTCAGCTATGTTAAAAAAAATGATGCCACGTGGGCGACAATGACAAGATCCTACAGGCTCTCATTTCTACTTGGGATCAGAGTATAACTGCTCATCTTTGTGATGGATGTGTGACACTTCTGGTCATATCCAAAACTGCAGGGAAAAATGTTAGGAGTCTGGAAGTAAAAACATAGGGAAGTGATTTATTCCAGGGCCAGAGTTAATCTCTTTCCACTTTGGGTCCGGAAATTCACAGGCTTTGTTTCTTTGATAAGACTTGGGGCATCATGGGCCAGTAGGGATGTGGTCGTGAGGCAATTGAAGGTGTGGACAGTGTTATCAACGGTCCCAGGTTAAATGTGACAGAGATTTCTGAAAACCAGACTTGATTCAACTGATCAGAATATGTTTTAGATTTATTTGCAATGCTGTTACTTCTAGTAGTTCTATCTACTCCTTTATAATTTTAAGTATGAAATGAAAACTTTTTTGAATAAGACAAAGCTATCTGGGAGGATGGGAAAATACTGCCTATTTTTGGTATAAAAATTGTGTATCATTTACTTGTGATTTCCATGTAAGGGGGAAAATGTTATTGTCATTGTATTGACTAAACTATAAATGCTAGAAATAATGAATCTGCACTCAAAATTTATAGCCTGTGTGATTTTTTTATATGAAAAAAATATATTTTTTTGCTTATGCAGTGGTGAGAAAGAAGTATTATTAAATTCACATTCCCTTCTTACTTAGATCATATGTTACCTACTACTACTACTACTAAGTTGCTTCAGTCGTGTCCAACTCTGTGTGACCCCATAGATGGCAGCCCACCAGGCTCCCCCGTCCCTGGGATTCTCCAGGCCAGAACACTGGAGTGGGTTGCCATTTCCTTCTCCAATGCATGAAAGTGAAAAGTGAAAGTGAAGTCGCTCAGTCGTGTTCGACTCTTAGCGACCCCATGGACTGCGGCCTACTAGGCTCCTCCATCCATGGGATTTTCCAGGCAAGAGTACTGGAGTGGGGTGCCATTGCCTTCTCCAAGCAGTCACAAATGTTGTAAGTTGCTTATTAATAATAATTTTGGCTAACATGATTTCTTAGTCGGTATTGTGACCTAGGGTTTCCCAGGTGGCACTAGTGTTAAAGAATCCACCAGCAATGTAGGAACTGCAGGAGACCTGGGTTCGATCCCTGGGTTGGGAAGATCCCCTGGAGGAAGGCATAGTATCCCACTTCAGTATTCTTGCATGGAGAATCCCCATGGACAGAGGTGCCTGGTGGGCTACAGTCTACAGGGTCCCAAAGAGTTGGATGTGACTGAGCACGCAAGCTGCTTTATCTCATTTAATCTTAAAATAGTACTGTAAGACATATACCACAACGACCTCCCCATACTGTGTAATTAACCAGGTCCCACAGCTGGAAGGTGTGCAGCGGCGGTGGGTCAAGTGCAGGTGAGTCCAGGTCAGTGTCAGGTCTGTCCAGGCGTTTAGTCAGTGTCCCCCACTGGCCTGGATGACCTCAGACTTGGATAAATTCCATCGATGAGAAGCTTCTTAGACATTTCCGGAAAGGAGAAGACGGCAGAATTTTCTAATTATAGAGAGAGGATTGGCTCCAAGTAATCAACTAATTTCCTAAAGCATCTTAGCAGCCACAGATTAGTGGGAACTGTACCAAAGCAATTCTGTATTCCATTTGTTTTGACCTCCAACTTTCGCTCTGGAAGCGAAGTATTTTAGAATTTCTAACCAGCATCCCAAGATGCTGCTGTACTCTTCAAGTAAAAACACCCCCTATTACAGCTTCACAAAATGAGCTGCTGAGTTCTTGTGTCCTGTTAATCAAAGGAAGAACTCTGGTTTGTTAAGCATAAAACACGGGGTTATAGGCAAGCTACTTCATTGAATTCTTGCATGCACCATGTGAGTTGGTGTGAGTGTCCATATTTTGCTGGGAAAACAGCCTCAGGGTGAGTGGGATTCCAACTCTGCCACATGCCCTTAGAAATAGACTTCTTGTCCCTTGAAAAGTCAGGGAAAGACAATGATTTCCTCAAATAAGCAGATTTTTAATTACCCTCCCAATTCTGTCTCAGTGTTTCCTCTCAATGGTTGGGTTGTAAGTCCATGTGAGTTTCAACTCAGAATCTGTTGCATCTTAGAAAAGCTGCCTGGTGTGTTGTTTCAGGAACTCTTGATGTAATCAGCATAGCTTTGTCTGGGAGGCTGAAATCTGGGCCCAAATTGTCCAGATTTCCACCCTGTGTTATCTTGGTAGACATGCAGCTGTGAATCAGAAGTTCCAGGCGAGTTCCTTTGATGGTTATTGGCGTTTCCAAAAGAGGGGGCATGATGCAAGCTGCTGATGAATCTAGTCAGCACGTTTCACTCACAGAGATTCCAGAAGCTTAAACGTAGGCTGAAATCTGCAGGCTAGCGATCCAGGAGGAATCAAGGACTCACCCTCCTCCCAGGCTGGCACCTGTCCTGTTGCTGATTACCAGTGGGTTGGGTGTCGGGGAATTCCACTTCCCACCTTGTTAAGTCTGGGGCATTTGGGATTATTGATTCAACTGTAGGAAGGAGTCCTAACATTCCTCATAGGGCTTCCCAGATGGCGCTAGTGGTAAACAACCCATCTGCTAATGCAAGAGATGCAGGTTTGATCCTTGGGTCAGGAAGATCCCTGGAGGAGGAAATGGCAACGCACTCCAGTATCTTTGCCTGGAGAATCCCATGGACAGAAGAGCCTGGTGAGCTACAGTCTATAGGGTTGCACAGAACTGGACATGACTAAAGCGAGTTGGCATGCAGGCACACGGTGCCTGGGTCAAGGAGAAGTTCTGGGCCAGTTTCTTTAAAACCCCAGTCCATAGTCAGGACCCATGTTTGGTTCCTGATTTAAAGCCCTGGAGGCCCCCAGGGTTCCTGAAGCCACCGTGGAGGGGTCAGCAGGCTGCATGTGGTTGCTGAGTATCAAGTACACTGCTTCTTCATCCTGCTTACTCCCCAGTTAGGGAAGCTGGGCTCTCTCTCCCCATCTTCATACCCTGGTGTCCACTGAGACTGTGTCTGGGTTCCTCATTCCTGTGAGTTAATGCCAAGCACCAATGTCTTCAAAATCGGTCTGTAAGACTGCCCTCTTGAATCCCCAGAGCAGTGCATCTCCTGGGGATCGTGGAGCTCTGTTGCCTCCTAACCTCACATTCTGCCTGGTTCCAGAGACACCTGCTGTTTGGACCAGACCAGGTGCTGACCAGTGCTGTAGTGATCACACAGCATGGCAGGAAAAGCCAGGGTCTCAGCCAGATGGACTTGACCGAGATATTGGCTCCAACCTGCCCTGAACTCGCTGTTGGACCCTAGAGGAGGCTGTTTCCCCAGGGTTGTTTTAAGGTCAGAGTTGAAGTGTACAAAGCCCCTGGTGTGATGTCTGGCATGTGTTAGCTACTGCTAGCTGAAAGTGTTGATTGTGTCTTTCAATGAACTCTTTGCACAGTTACTAATACAACTTAGGCCTTCTTTTTTGTTTCAGGTCTAGTTGCATCATGCAGGATCTTTTATTGCAGCCCATGGACTTTCTAATTATGGTTCAGTAGTTGTGGCACATGGGCTTAGTTGCTCTGCCACATGTGGAATCTTTTCAGACCAGGGATTGAACCTGCATCCCCTGCATTGGCAGGCATATTCTCAACAACTGGACCATAAGGGGAGCCCCTAACTTAGACCTTCTTAAGCCTCGGGGATGGTTGGTAACATTGGAAACACAGAAGTTGGGACTCACATTCTGTACCAGCCCAGTGATCTTTAGAGAATGCCTATCCTGTTTTTGATGAGGTTCAGGCTTCCCTGGTGGCTCAGATAGTAAAAAAATCTGCCGGCAATGTGGGAGATCCAGGTTCAATCCCTGGGTCAGGAAGATTCCCTGGAGAAGAGAATGGCAACCCACTCCAGTCTTCTACCTTGGAGAATTCCATGGACAGAGGAGCCGGGTGGGTTATAGTCCCTGGGTTGGACATGACTGAGCACACACAGACAAGGGGCTGGAAGGCTTGTCAGCTTGTGAAGGTACATTAGATAACAGAATGGTTTTACAAGCAAAGGGCCTGGAGTCAAGACTCTTGGATCATTGAAAATGAGACCATCAAACATTCATGAATGAATTCTACTTGCTGCAAAAAGAACATGGAGACTAGATAATTTTCCCTTTCTAGTTTCTGTGAGTCTGTGAAGAGGTCTCTTTCTTTTTGTATTTTCTAATGTATGTATATTTTTTCTTTTAGCCTTCTTGGCATTTTTTTTTGGCCCCATAGATATATTTATAGATTCTACTTACAAAGCTTAAAATTACAACAAAAGTGCCATTTCATACACCAAGTTTAGTTCATTGTAAATCCTGTCTTGCAAATTTCTCCTCCTACGAAGCAAAGCTGTCCCCTCCTGTTGCCTTATGTCTGTGTCTATTTTTGAATTACATTTACAGAAGAGCTTGTCCACCTTTGATAAGGAAGTTAATACCATCAACTGGCCAGCTTGTGGCTTTTATCCCATGACTCTAACTGCAAATGATGGAGCATCTTTCCATTTTGGTTATTTCTGGGAACAGAAAGCTGATCCAAAGGCAGAAGAATACTCTGTCCTGTAAGGATTAAAGAAGCAATTTTACAGAAACAAGGTTTGCACAGTAGATGGTGCTTTCAGGATGGCATGTTGCAGAAGATTGAGTTGGGTCATGACATACGGTTGCTGTTGTTTAGTTGCCCAGTTGTCTGACTCTTTTGGCATCCCAGGGATTGTAACACATCAGGCTCCTCTGTCCAAGGGATTTCCCAGTCAAGAACACTGAAGTGGGTTGCCATTCCTTTCTCCAGGGTATCTTCCCCAGCCAGGAATTGAACTCATGTCTCCTGCATTGGCAGGCAGATTCTTTACCTCTGAGCCACCAGGAGAACCCCTGTGAAATATTGAGTTGGGCATATTGAGCAAAAGAGAGGCTGGAGAAGCAAAGAGCCAGGGGACTGAGGGGGTCCCAAGGAAACCAATTGCAGCTCTGAGGTCAGAGTCAGGCTCAGAACCTGGGCTGCTGCAGGAGGCACATTTTGAAGGGAGTTTAGAAGAGTAGTTGCAATATTCTGATCTCACCACTGTAGGAAGCAGGACCAAAGAAGGAGCTGGACAACAACCAAAACTGCTTTGGCCACGAAACTGCCATTTCAGTTTAGCTTGAAGTTTTTTATTTTTATGTATTTTACTGAAATATGGTTGATTTACAATGTTGTGCTCATTTCCACTGTACAGATTCAGTTACACAAAGTGATTCAGTTACACATATTCTTTTCACATTCCAACCATTATTGTTTATCATGAGATATCCAGTATGGTTCTCTGTGCTGTAGAGTAGGTCTTTGTTATTTATCTAGTCTATATATATTAGTTTGCATCTGCTAATCCCAAACTCCCAGTCCACACCTCCCCAAGCCCCCTACCCATTTAGCCTAAAGTTGAATACCTGCCATGTTAGGTCAGAAGCTGGTGTCAGTAGTGGGAAGGTACAGGTGCAGGTAGGTGAGAATGTTGGGGGAGCGTCCTGAAGGGGCATTCATGGGGAGAAAGGCAGTTGCTTATTTTATAGCAGCTCCAGCTGTAGGTCTACCTTGATTTTAGTACCCCTGGGTCGTCAGCTTTTATTCTGGATACCGAGTCTTCTGTCTGGAAAGGAAGGTGAAAGAGAGTGAGACCAACCCTCATGAAATGTCTTCCATTTAAAAGGACTTGGCTTGGCGCTTTACATACGCTCCTCATCTGCTATTGCCCAGCCTATGAGATGCTTGTCTTTCCCTGTATTTCACAGCAGACAAGCTAGGTAAGTTCACCCTGGGGCACATGAACAGCTAGTGATAGGCTCTAGACTCACTGTAGGGTTTGCATGATTCTCATGGCCTCCTCTGTTTGGACAGCAAGGAGATTCAACCAATTCATCCTAGAGGAAATCAGTCCTGAATATTCATTGGAAGGACTGATGCTGAAACTAAAACTCCAATACTTTGGCCACTGACTCATTGAAAAAGACCCTGATGCTGGGAAAGATTAAAGGCAGGAGGATAAGGGGATGACAGGATGAAATGGTTAGATGGTTTCACTGACTCAATGGACATGAGTTTGAGCAAACTCTGGAAGAAGAAGAGGGCGACAGAGGATGAGATGGTTGGATGACATCACCAACTCAATGGACATGAGTTTGAATAAACTCTGGGAGCTGCTGATGGCCAGGGAGGCCTGGTGTGCTGCAGTCTATGTGGTTGCAGAGTCGGACACGACTGAGTGACTGAACTGAACTGAACTGAGCTGAACCTTGCTCTGCTGGCTGCAAAATAGGTCAATAAATCTGAGACACAGTGTTGAGGCAAGGAAGATGACTTTATCTGGGGAGCCAGCTGCCTGAGAAGATGACAGCCTAGCACCTCAAAATAACTACCTTGTGGGGTCTGGAAGCTGTGTTGTTTTGTAGTCAGAAGGAAAGAAGCAATGAGGAGCTACAAAGTCAAAAGGCAGAAAGAAAGGAAGAGTGCCGGGAGCCAGTGTGAGGAACCCCACCCGTGGCAAAGGTCATAAGGAAGGAGGCTCAGCATACGCAAAGGCGGGATCGAGCTTCAGGGGTCCCCCTGGAAATTCTCGAGCATCTACCCCTGAAACCAGTCTGCCTGCTTTACTGTGTTATGCTTTCCACCTACTTTTCTGACATTAACAGGGGGCTGTCCCCCCACCACCTTTTTCTGGAAAAAGTTAATTCAGAGTTTTTAGATAATAAGTCTCCTGGGCACAATAAGAGTATTTCAATCCCTAAACCCCTCTGATTACTTTCTAGCCTGCCTGCAGGACTCTTACAGCTGCGCATGTGATTGCTCACAGCCTCCTGACCTCGAGAGGCACAAGAAGCTTAAAACATCCTAGGAATGTAGGGGCTTCCGAGGAGTCAAACTTAGAATAGGACCGATTAAGGGTTTCATTTGGTGAGCCAATACTTGCTGCCAATTTTTCATATCTTTTATTTGTTGATATAGTTGGTATATAGAAAAAACAAGTAGCAACATAGATCTTTGAGTTAAGTACCTTCTTTGTTATAACCCACTGCACCTTTGTTCTATAGGGTTGAAACTTTATTGCTTTGAGGGTGCTGCAGATTAAAGAAAAACACTTCAGGGGAAATGAGATTAACACTGATTAAGGAAGAGAGCCATAAAGTGTTAACAGGCCTCTTGGCCAGAATATAATGTAAATCACCTGAGACCTTTTGTATACGGAAAGATATGCAAAAAGAAAGCCTGGCATTGATAAGGGTCAGAACTGCCGCCCCTGCATGACTCTGTATCTTCCATTATGTAAAACTTAGGGTATATAAATACCTATTAAAAATAAAGTTATGGGGTTTTTGCACAAGCTTGGCCTCCCCCGTGTCAACTCTCTCTCTCTCTTTCTCCCTCTCCCTCCCTCTCTTTTTCAGGCAGATCCCTTGGAACACAGAGGCTCTCCGTGTCTACTTATTTGCCCCGGCTTCTAAGACCCGCACGAGAGGGAGCCCAAGGTGGGGCACCCTCCGCTATTCAAGCGGGCACCTGTGGCCTAACATAGATGGTGCAAGTTTCTTGTCTTGAGACTTTATTTGCTTTCCGTGTAAACCAAGGAATATCAGCCTCTTTTCTCCACTAATTTTCCTACTACACTATTCTTTCCTAATATTTTTATATTTCTAAATAAATAAGTCTCTCCTTGCCAACTCTGTCCCCTCTTTGAATTACCCTGGATCCACCGGGGCTGGACCCCAGCAGAAGAGGCAGTGGGGAAGTAAAGTGAAAGGATCTTCAGTCTTGCAAAACATCTCCAAGGAAATGGCCAGCCTTTTGAAGAGATAGGTTAATCTGTTCACAGGTGGGCAGAGTCAGATTCTCTGTCTTTGAGCTGAACAAAGGCACTTTAGTTTATGGTCAGGCAGGGCCCAGAGCCCTCTGAGGCAGGCCATCATGTATACTGTAATAACAAAAGCAGTGAAAAGCAAGTCAAAGAAAATAGTTCCAACATAGAGTCAGCACTGGCTTCTCCCTGTAACATGCTTGTCAACTATAGGCTGTTTCCCTGAGTGCTTGGTGGCTCTGGCCATGAGCCCCGCACACAGTACCTCCCAGTATAATTACCTGGCTTCCAGTACCTCTTTCTCCTTCTACCAGTCTCTTAAAATCCTTCCCCCCTCCCCCTACTTTTCTGATGTTTTAAAATAGACTTTACTTTTTAGAGGACTTCCCTGGTGGCTCAGATGGTAAAGCGTCTGTCTACAATGCCGGAGACCCGGGTTCAATCCCTGGGTAGGGAAGATCCCCTGGAGAAGGAAATGGCAATCCACTGCAGTACTTTTGCTGGGAAAATCCCATGGACAGAGGAGCCTAGTAGGCTACAGTCCATGGGGTCGCAAAGAGTCTGACACAACTGAGTGACTTCACTTCATTTTACTTTTTAGAACAGTTTCATGCCCACAGCACTGATGAGCAGAAGGCCTAGAGGTTTCTCATTCTTGCCCAGTGTCTGTCAGCCAAGGCCCTGGCTTCTGCTCCTGCTGTTACCAGGACAGTCTCTCTACAGGGTAACCCTGAGTTCCTCACCAGAACAGCCGCAAGCCCCTCTCCACCGCCTGGGAACCTTAACAGCCCGGGTGCCTCCTCTTCTTCCTCTGATGTTGCCTTCACTCTCCACTTGGCTTGTGTCTTTTAGCTTCTCTGCCCTCATTTCTGTCGCAGGGCCTTTGCTCACGCTATCCCTTCTGTTTGGGATACATTTCTACTACATCTTAGCATAGTTTGTTCTCCTTCAGATTTAGTTTCATCATAAACATCCCCTTCTCAGAGAGGACTTCCCCAAGAAACTGACTGGCTTTTATCACTTTTCTGCCAAATTACTGTACTTTGTGTGTGTGCTCAGTCATCAGTCATGTCCAGTTCTTTTCGACCCATGGACTATAGTCCGCTAGGCTCTTTGCCCATGGAATTCTCCAAGCCAGAATACTGGATGGGTAGTTATTCCCTCTCCAGGGGATCTTCCCAACCCAGGGATCGAACTTGAGTCTTCTTCATCTCCTGCATTGACAGGTGGATTCTTTATCATTGCACCACATGGGAAGCCCTACCTTACTTTATATTTTTCAGATCACTTCTGTACCTGAAACTATTTTATTTACTAATTTTCTTTTTCTTTTTGTTGTATATAATTCCATCAGTTAGCTTTTACCACATAAAAATGTTCCCCAAACTTAGTGGTTAAAACAAGTGTTTTAATTGAGTTTACAATCCTTGAGTTGGACTAGGCTCAGAGGGGCCGGTCTTCTGGGCTAGGCTAGGTTGCTTCTATGTCTGTGGTCAGGGAGGTGGCTCTGTTTCTGAGGGTCAGCTGGCTGTTGACTGCAGTGACTGGGCACCTGGCCTAGGTTTTTTGCATCATCTGTCAGGCCAGCCCGGCTTATTCACATGAGGTTTCGCGGGAGAACTTAGTGTACCATTCTCTGGAGGTTCAGTTTTGGTACTGGTATAATGTCCCGCCACTTCATTCTATCATGCAAAGCTGCTCAGCTTCAAGCAGTGAAGAAACAGACACCACCTGTGTTGGGGGTGCTAAAGATGACATGTTCCTTACAAAATGTGAACATAGGGAAGGAGTCAATTTACTCATTTTTGTAAACCATCTACCATAACAGTGTATATTTGCAATTGACTTTAGATTATGTGCATCTGAGAGTTCTTTTGAGTTTGGGAGATTACCCACCTTATGAATCTTTGTAGGCCAAAAAGAGTATTTATTCATGTAGAAGTCAAACAAGCTACTTATTTTCTATTTTTATTATGTGTAATATAATACACTACAGCACCATCATTTTATTTCAGGCTGATTATTAAAGATTTGTCACCATGCTGACCTGTTTCTGTGCTATTTCTCTTTCTGGTCTTTCCCATCCTTGCATACATTACCTTCTGCCACGAGAATATCATCTCGATTACCATTTTTGTCTTGTCCTTTTTCCTTCTCAAAAATCTGTATTAGTTCTGTTGTAGTAAACTCAAGCTCCCAGCCTGGGATGCAGCTCCTTGCACTAGCTGTTTGTTACCTCCCCACATCAGCGCCTTAACTGGTAATCACTCCCCAATCGGCTAATCTTATGGCCACCTGGTGTCTGTGGCCATATCTGGGGTGTGCAGAGGACAGGCAGCAGGGATTCCTGGGATAAGGGCGGAAGTCTGCACTGGGAAGGGAGTAAGCCAGACCTGATTCAGGGAAGACACCCAGCTTTAGAATTTCTATCAGGCAGGAAGTCTGGTTGGGCTGCAGCAGGCAAAGGCCATCTTAGTCCAATCAGTGGGGTCTATGGCAGTCTTTTCACCCTAGAGAAGTGGAGCATGAACCAAGGTCAAGAACTGCAGACTGAAATACAGCCTGGCCCACAGGGAAGGCTGAAGTTCAGGGCCATGCAGCTGAGTAGGCACTCAACTATTCTTAATCCTCTGGAGAGGATGAGGCACTGGGCGGTCAGACTGGGGAGGCTGAGTCTGCACTTTGCAGACTTTGGTGGCCAGACTGTGTCAGGTCAGGCAGGGGACTGGCAGCCCCATCTGCTGGCCTTCTTCTCTCTACTTTGATGAGTGTTCCCTTTTTTGCTAGAAACATATTCTTTGCTGCTGTGTTTAGAGGGAGACTTTGAAAAACCATGGTGGACAATTCTGATACCTCTCAATTTATTTGATGAAAAATAACTTGAACCATTTTTACAATAAAACATTACAGTTACAATATAAAATTGTCATGCTGAAATTAAATTAAAATTTCAACTTCAGACTTTGATTCCAGCTCCAGTCTGTGATTATATATTCATTTCCCCCTCTCCTTAGAGGTACTAGGATGAAAATAATTCAGAAATGCAGAATTTTAAGGCAAATAAAGGGCCATTAGAGGCACTGCAATTATTATGAAAGTTAATTAAAGACATAGGTTTTCTGCACCCCAATGTTCATTGAAGCACTATTGACAGTAGCCTAGACATGGCAGCACTCTAAATGTCCACTGACAGAGGAATGAATAAAGAAGATACGGTGTGTGTATACATACATATACATATATGCACACAGTGGGATATTAGCCACAAAAAGAATGAAATAATAGCCATTTGTAGCAACACGGATGGACCCAGACATTATCATAGTAAGTGACGTAAGTCAGAGAAAGATAGATATCATATGATATTACTTATACCTGGAATCTTAAAAAAAAAGATACAAATTAACTTACAAAACAGAAAATAGATTCACAGACATAGAAAATAAATCTGTGATACCAAAAGGAGAGGGGAAAAAAGATAAGTTAGGAGTTTGAGATTCATTACCGTCAGAGCCACCATATACACACACTCAGTTCAGTTCAGTCACTTAGCCGTGTCCGACTCTTTGCGACCCCATGAATCGCAGCATGCCAGGCCTCCCAGTCCATCACCAACTCCCAGAGTTCACTCAGATTCATGTCTATTGAATCCATGATGCCATCCAGCCATCTCATCCTTGGTCGTCTCCTTCTCCTCCTGCCCCCAATCCCTCCCAGCATCAGAGTCTTTTCCAATGAGTCAACTCTTCTCATGAGGTGGCCAAAGTATTGGAGTTTCAGCTTTAGCATCATCCTTCCAAATAAATCCCAGGGTTGATCTCCTTCAGAATGGACTGGTTGGATCTTCTTGCAGTCCAAGGGACTCTCAAGAGTCTTCTCCAGCACCACAGTTCAAAAGCATCAATTCTTCAGCCCTCAGCCTTCTTCACAGTCCAACGCTCACATCCATACATGACCACTGGAAAAACCATAGCCTTGACTAGATGGACCTTAGTCAGCAAAGTAATGTCTCTGCTTCTGAATATGTTATCTAGGTTGTTCATAACTTTTCTTCCAAGGAGTAAGCGTCTTTTGATTTCATGGCTGCAGTCACCATCTGCAGTGATTTTGGAGCCCCCTCCCACCCCCAAAAAAATCTGACACTATTTCCACTGTTTCCCATCTATTTGTCATGAAGTGATGGGACCAGATGCCATGATCTCCATTTTCTGAATGTTGAGCTCTAAGTCAACTTTTTCACTCTCCTC
Organism: Nanger dama; assembly: GCA_917880005.1. NCBI lineage: Eukaryota > Metazoa > Chordata > Mammalia > Artiodactyla > Bovidae > Nanger > Nanger dama. Next base: position 7,330,541 of record CAKJTW010000075.1, read on the forward strand.
TTTTACTTTCATCAAGAGGCTTTTTAGTTCCTCTTCACTTTCTGCCATAAGGGTGGTGTCATCTGCATATCTGAGGTGATTATATTTCTCCCGTCAATCTTGATTCCAGCTTGTGTTTCTTCCAGTCCAGCATTTCTCATGATGCACTCTGCATATAAGTTAAATAATCAGGGTGACAATATACAGGCTTGATGTACTCCTTTTCCTATTTAGAACCAGTCTGTTGCTCCATGTCCAGTTCTAACTGTTGCTTCCTGACCTGCATACAGGTTTCTCAAGAGGCAGGTCAGGTGGTCTGGTATTCCCATCTCTTTCAGAATTTCCCACAGTTTATTGTGATCCACACAGTCAAAGGCTTTGCTATAGTCAATAAAGCAGAAATAGATGTTTTTCTGGAACTCTCTTGCTTTTTCCATGATCCAGCGGATGTTGGTAATTTGATCTCTGGTTCCTCTGCCTTTTCTAAACCAGCTTGAACATCAGGAAGTTCACGGTTCACATATTGCTGCAGCCTGGCTTAGAGAATTTTGAGCATTACTCTACTAGAGTGTGAGATGAGTGCAATTGTGTGGTAGTTTGAGCATTCTTTGGCATTGCCTTTCTTTGGGATTGGAATGAAAACTGACCTTTTCCAATCCTGTGGCTACTGCTGAGTTTTCCAAGTTTGCTGGCATATTGAGTGCAGCACTTTCACAGCATCATCTTTCAGGATTTGAAATAGCTCAACTGGAATTCCATCACCTCCACTAGCTTTGTTTGTAGTGATGCTTTCTAAGGCCCACTTGACTTCACATTCCAGGATGTCTGGCTCTAGATGAGTGATCACACCATCATGACACTGTATATAAAATACATAGCCAACGAGGACCTACTGCATAGCACAGGGGACTATATTCAATATTTTGAAATAACTTATAAGGGAAAAGAATCTGAAAATGTATATATATATATATATATATATATATATATATAAAAGTTATTCACTTTGCTGTATATCCAAAAACAACACAGCATTGTAAATCAATTATATTTCAACAAAAGTTTTATTCTAAATTCATAAAACATATGTTTTCACTTATATGTGGAATTTAAAAAGGAAACATGAATCAACAAATAAAATAAACTCACAGATACAGGGAACATTTTAGTAACTGTCAAAGGAGAGATGGGTGGAGGAAGGTATGTAGGTGAAGGTGACAAGCTACCAGTTGTAAGAGAAACAAGTCACAGGGATGGAATGTACAGAACAGAAAATGGTGGCAGTATTTTATAACTTTGCATGGTGTGCAATCTCTGATATACCAAATCACTATATTGTACATCTGAAACTAGTATAAGATTGTGAGTCAACTATAGTTCAATAAAAAATACATGTGCTAACATTTTTCAGAAATTTCCGTTTTTAGAATAAGTTAAAAAGACCATGTTTGTGACTTTTAAAAATATTCTTTAACAGGAAAGGAAAGCTCTTGATGACAGGATTAGTGGTAAGGATTAGAATAAAACTACTATCTGGAGAGAATATCCAAATGTCTCCTTTTTAAGGCAAAAGTGTCATCAGTCTAAAAGAATTTCAAGGTGTTTTTCTCACTTTAAAAAAATAACCAGCATCTATCTTAAAATAAATCCTTTTGCATAGTATGATTTTATTTAAGAAAGCCTATTTCCTCTAAGCAATAAAGATCTTCCAAACATTTTAAAATAACTTAATCTAATCACACAGATGAAATGAAATTTTCCACTGTCATCTCTTCATAGAAAGCTGGAAACTTTGAACAGCTAAATATTTCCCCACGGCAGCGTGCTAAGAACATACCATGGGAGACTTACCCCAAATCACTTTTTAGAAACTGGCTGTTTCCAATAATTGATGTAAAAATCCAAGAGCTGCTTATGAATGGAGAGAGAAAAGTATAAACTGAGAGACCACTTACCTGATTTTTATAAGCAGAAATATTGTTTTATTTTGTTAAGAAGTTTAGGAATTTTGGGGGGGTTGACTTGTCTCTGACCTTAGCATGTGAAGTGAAAGTTGTTTAGTCGTGTCCGACTCTTTCTGACCCCATGGACTATACAGTCCATGGAATTCTCCCAGCCAGAATACTGAAGTGGGCAGCCTTTCCCTTCTCCAGGGGATCTTCCCAACCCAGGGACTGAACCTATTGCAGGTGGGGAGACCTATTGCAGGTCTCCCCCATAGCAGGTGGTTCTTCTCCAGCTGAGCCACAGGGAAGCCCCAAAATACTGGAGTGGGTAGCCTATCCCTTCTTCAATAAATCTTCCCAACTTGGGAAGCAAACCAGGGTCTTTGGCATTGCAGGAGGATTCTTTACCAGCTGAGCTACCAGGGAAGCAACCTTAGCATGATTATGTATATTTTGAGGATAGCTGCATTTTCTTTGACTAATAGTGAAGTTATTTCTTTTTTGGTAGAGTAAAACATATCTCTTTATAGTGTTTTGCACACTCTTGAAGACATTATACAAAAGATGATTTATCCCTGACAGATACATTTTTTAGAGCAACTCATTTTTTTCCAGTTTTTCATTTAGTAAATAGTATTTATCAGATTCTAACCAAGTGATTATAACTAATTAATTTGTCCTGAATTAAAAATTATTAGTCACAGAAATGAGGAATTTCATCTTGATATAGTTTAAGAAATTCTTGGAACGTATAGCATTCTGTTTTAATAATACTATTTCTCCATAAGGCTATAATAGACTTGAAGATATTTTAATCTGGATCATTTTGAATTTTAATGTTTGATATATCTAGGTCCGTTTCATCTGATCAGCCAATGACAGAAATGTGAAATTCCATTGTGAATTTGGGGATTGTGAATTTTGTTATTTCACCATAATTCTGACTCTCATGTTGATTATAGAAATCTGGTGACACCACAACTGTAAATACTACATAACTTCCAGAGTGCCCATTTCATAATGTGAATAATAATATTCACTGCTTTCATAATTCTTTCTTTTGGTGATCCCAACACACAAATTATAGCCCCTCCTTGAATGCCTCTAAAATCTCTCTTTTACTCTGACCTCTCCCAATGTTCAGTGTTATATTAATAACTGCTTTTTGCACACCACTACCTGGATGTCCTTCTATGACCTCAAACTAAGTATTTAAAAATGGAATGGATTAGGACAATTCCTGACTTCACAGTCTCTCCTCTTATGTAGCTTAAAAACTCGAGTTATTCATTTAAATGAGGACACAGCAAGTATACTTGGTAAAAGCCAATTCCTGTTGTCATCTTTGTTCAGCTTGCTTCATGCAATTTTGCTGAACTATACTCTGCACTGGCTTCTTTAGTTATAGTAGATTATTTATTTAAAGGATTAAATAAATTACCTACCTTCTTGCCTTCCACAGTCGACCTATTGTTGTGTTATTTCGGGTTTACCTCTGAAACTTTTGGAAATAATTTCCTTCCTCTCTATTTCTATTCTCATTACTCTAAGTCAGGCCCTCAGGAGCTCTTGATTTAACTATTTTTAGGGCCACCTCCCCAGTTTCTGTCACCGCAGTCTCCTCCCCGCAAGTCATCTGACATACAAAGTCAGTGAAAAGTTCAGTTCTGATGTCATTTCTGCTCAAAATTTTTCAGTGCATTTCCATGTTCTACAGAATAGAATCAAAACTCCTTAGCCAAGCATTTAAAAAATTCTTTTATTCAAGTATAGTTGATTTACAATGTTGTGTTAATTTCTGCTTTACAGCAAAGTAACTCAGTCACATATATATATATATATATATATATGTGACTTGTCTGTCACTACTCTGTAAATATACATTTCTTTATTGCTTCAGTTGCCATGTCTGTGTGGATGGTGATGTTATAAATGGAGGCTTATAACTATCATTTCTCATATCTACTCTCCCTGCTTTCTTTCCTCCATCCCTTTCTTACTCCTTTTTACATTTTTTAAAAATTTAATTACTTTACAATATTGTGTTGGTTTCTGCCATACATCAACATGCATCAGCCATAAGTATACCTAGGCCTTCTCCCTTCCACATCCCACTCCATTCCACCCCTCTAGGTGGTCACAGAGCACAGGATTGGAGTTCCCTGTGTCATATAGCAAGTTCCCACTTGCTACCTACTTTACATATGGAAATGTAAAATACATTGAAACAACGCTGCTCTCTCGATTCCTTCCACCCTCTCCTTCCCTCACTGTGTCCTCAGTCTGTTCTCTGAGGCTGCCTCTCCTTTGCTTCCCTTGCATAGGTTCATCAGTACCATCTTTCTAGATTTCATATATATGTATTAATACATCATATTTGTTTTTTCCTTTTTAATTGGTCACTTGTTATAAAGTCAGTATTTACTAGGCAAACTGCCATGCCATCACCTTGCTCCTTCAGTGATGTGTTTGGAGGCAGCACTTGGGAGCACAGGTTCTAGCAGGTCCTTCTTTCCCAGAGCGCTCCTCCCATTGTTTCTGAGGTTCAAAGCCGAGGTGAGAAGCCTGGTAAATCCGATTAGGTGGGAGGCATCTTCAGATCAGCTTAGACTGCAGGTAGCTGTCAGAGGCAGTATGTGTCATTTGGGGACTGCGTGTGTGACACAGTCTTAAAACACGTTCAACCCCCGATGATAACAGAGCAGTGGGAGACAGGGCGTGTGGAGGCGTAGCACCCCTTCTGCGTGGCGCCTCCTCGCACTTGTGCTATGCTGAGCAGCTGGCCTGTTAAACTTACAGCCCTCTTTATAGAACTGCATCAGTGCCACAATACTCAGGAGTGCTTGCATTAAAAACAAAGGGCTTAGGTCCTTTCTTTAATGACTACCATGAGTAAATACTGACTCAGAACTACTTACCAAAGAATGACAAAAATGTCATTTTTAGCAGCATAACAACTTTTTCTCTTTAATACAAATAATGAGGACTTGAGGCTGTCTGGGAGGAAAATACTCGTGAATTGGGGAAGTACTTTCCCCTGAGAATGATACTAGGGAAGCAGAAAGCAACATAAGAGACACTAATTAGGAAGACTCAGGACTCTGGAGCATGATGGGAACTGGCTTGTCTCTGGCTGTGGTTCCCTTAAGGTGCAGTCCACCCGGTGATTAGCATCGCCTCGGATTAAATTAATAAGCTGCCCTCAATCTCTGAGCAGCCCCACTCAGAATACACCCAAGGACACTAGTTTCTTTGCACGAAACGAACAGGTTACATATCCAGTAACATTTGTGAGGATTATTGAACTTGAGTCATCTTTTTAAGGGAAGTTTCAAGTTCTGGTAAGTACAGAACTATTTAAAAATCTTTATTGTGAAAATAATCTACTTTAGCTAGCTGTACTTTATATTTTATATCTAGACTACATATTTGTGTTCTATCTATAACCATTAGAAAAACAATAACTTTGCTAATATTATCTTTACCCAGATAAGCATGAAACCTTCTCAATATGCTGATATTGAAGTAGGAGGGAACTTTAATATCAGGAAATCAAGAAATTCAAATGTATTCAAATATGAGTAAAGTTTTTTCTCCTGATTTAAAAGCTCTATTTACTCATTAGAGATATCTGTGCAATACATCAAAGAAGGAGGGTGCCCGTGCTTTGGAAGAGCTGGGACTGCCACCGGGAGTGTGCGTGTGCGCTAAGCACTGTAGCCATGTCTGACTCTTTGCGACCCCATGGACTGTAGCCTGCCAGGCTCCTCTGTCCATGGGGTTCTCCAGGCAAGAATACTGGAGTGGGTTGCCATTTCCTCCTCTGGCGATCTTCCCCACCCAGGGATTGAACCTGTGTCTCTTACACCTCCTGCATTGGCAGGCGGGTTCTTTACCATTAGCGCCACCTGGGAAACCATAAAGAATAAGTCCCATATTTCCTTTCTGAACCCTAACCCCTAGTCCCATAGAGTTATGACCTGTGAAATGAAATATTTTTTCTTGCAACATCAGATCTCTGAATCACTACAGAACATAATGAATATACCAGCTTTATATTTTGTTTTCGACTTCATTTTTCTTTCTGAATTGCTTGCATTCTTACTGTATACCAGAAAGTTAAATTAAAAATATAATTAAGAAATGATGTGCCTGCACTTTATAAACCTGTCATCTGTCATCAAGTGAGTGGGGGAGAGAAGGAAGGTACAGCCCTCTTGGTAGAGGCAACTGTTTAGCTCTGAGCTGCACACATGACTCAGACCAGTGACAGCACAGAGCAGTGTAACAATAGTTGCACCTAAGGAAACCAAGGGTGCTAAATCTGGTTAATCTTAAAAAGCTATGCAAGTATTCACAGCTTCATGGTCTGATTCAGCAATGAAGGGATTCAAAGAAGAAGGGATGATATTGGTAGCAAGTTGTCATTAGAAGCAGATTTCAATATAATTTGGGGTTGGAGGCAAGAGATTTTGTGTACTGGATGCTTTGCTACCTCTAGGGCAGTCAGTGGTAAGGACAATGGAAGGCCTCAAGATCCTTCCTTGTGACGCTATGGACTGTAGCTCACCAGGCTCTTCGGTCCTTGGAGTTCTCCAGGCAAGAATACTGGAGTGGGTAGCCATTCCCTTCTCCAGGGGATCTTCCTGACCCAGGGATTGAACCGAGGTCTTTCACATTGTTGGCAGATTCCTTACTGTTTGAGCCACCAGGGAAGTCCCACTGTATGCACAGAGATCCTTTTATTCAATAATAGTGGAATCTTCATTACACTCTGCTGTGCCTGCCCACCTTACCATGTGCTCTTAAACCCCAGCCACATGTATGCAAAATAACACTCTCTCCAAAACTTCCTCCAGTCACTTCCAAGAGTTCTCATAGATCTAAAAGCAGTGAAGACCAGAGGAACTTGTTTTTTTTTTTTTTGCTGTGGCCTCCTGTTCAAGGTGCCTGGCAACTACTCTGCTGCAGGTAATTGCTCTGCAGATGGTCCTCCTCTGCTGGGCATATGGCTTCTTCCCAGGACATGGTAACCCCAGCTTCTTCCTTCATGCATTAGATTCAACACCAATGATCAGGACTGGGCAGCAGTCAGAATAGGACCGTGGGGCCCATGTCTTCCTTCCCATGGACCCTATTTTCTATGGTCTCTTTTCTGGTCCCAGCACAAAATCTTCTTTCTCTCTCTTTCGGCCACAAATAAACAAAAACGGACATATCTTCCCCCATCCCCCACCGCCAAACAAAACCCAAAGTGTATCAGCTCACATAACTGTGTTCCCAACATGACCAGCAGGTGAGTGGCTCTCCAGACAGTGAGATCCAGGCAGGATGCTACAGAAATTAAAAGCCTCACCAGAAACTTGGGGGCTTAAGTGGTAAAGAATCTGTGTACCAATGCAGGAGCCCCATGTTCGATCCCTGGGTCAGGAAGATCCTTTGGAGAAGGGAGTGGCAATCCCCTCCAGTATTCTTGCCTGGGAAATCCCATGGACAGAGGAGCCTGGCAGGCTACAGTCCATGGGGGTCTCAAAGAGTCGGACACAACTGAGCACACACACATGAACTTACGTGTAGATGAATAAGCAATTCGAATGTGGTGAAAAATGTGTCTTAAACACTATTCATGTAAAATAACTTCAAATAAATATTAAGTAAACGAGCCTAAAAAGTGGTTGGAGGCAAAGATTTCTGAAACCTTTTATTCAGATAATGAAGGAATTCATCCCTTCCATCACAGCACAGTTTGTCAGGTCAGACCAGAGTTTATCAGCCGAGGATGAGCAGAGATTGAGGTTTTGCTGACACTGCAAAGCTGGATTCCCCAGCTCCTGCTACACTGCCTTTCGTGTCTCAAGTATTATAATTACTGTAAACTGATTGAGAAGAGAGAAGGGGAGACACATCTCATTTCTCGGTTGATCTTTGAATGCATTATATTACTTTACATATAAATAATATTGACAAGTCATATTGGAGATAAATGAAGAGTCTTAGATAACAGCTTGCAAACATTTAAGTAAGTGATTTGGCCCAGATTTATAACTGATTTACAGTGCTGAACATGCCTTATTCATCTGTATGATACTGATCATATTTATTTAGCTTGTTCAATTTGTCTTCAAGGCTGCAGGGCGTTCTTACTCTGTCAAAAGACACTAATAGTTACATTGATTTAGAACAGCAGAAAGTAGCCACAGTGTGCTACCAATGAAAAGCCCAGCCTCAGATAAACCCTCCCACAAGCTGCTCACTTGTCAGTCAGACTCTTGGAATGTGGACAAGGAAAACCTCAGTGACTGACTGAAGTGGCTCTTAAATTCCGACCAAAAATTTCACTTTCCAGGCTCTACTCGGACCAGTAACCAGACTGCATCATTTGTAGCAGCCTACAGTAATGCCGTCATTCATTCTAAAAATATTTGTTTATTGCAGCATTTTCCAATGTACGATTAGCTGTGTGTAATTTAATTGCATTTTCTACAATCTGTAATGAAAACATCTTAGACTACCTTAATATGGCCCTTTTTTAAAGGGCCTTCCAGAATTTAATATCAGGAAACAACTTCCTCCAAATGAGTTCATTTGATTCCATCTAACAATTTGAACTTTATAAACTTTTCCTGTATTCTCCCTTTTCCTTGACTGCCAGGACATGCAGAACTAAAGTGATCAGTTGCAAAGCTCTTCTCATTGGATGGCTTCTGATTTGAGTTTCTTTAATTTTTAAAATTGTTCAATAATACCTTCTAATTTTAAAGAGTCACAAAACTTGGCAATGTATAAAAAACACAAATATTATCCACAGCTCTGCCATCATAGATAACCACCATCAGCACTGGGTTGTATGTACATTTTCATCTTCTAGTATAATAAATGGCCTAGCGTGTGTATTCTACAAGCTGCTTTTTCACTTAGTAATAAATGTCATGATCATTTCTCTATGCCAATAAATACAGGCCAATAAAGCCCTCTTTAATGGCTGTGCAGGTTTCCATGGCTGTATATCTCATGATTTATCTACTGCTGCTGCTAAGTCACTTTAGTCGTGTCTGACTTTGTGCGACCCCATAGACGGCAGCCCACCAGGCTCCCCTGTCCCTGGGATTCTCCAGGCAAGAAAACTGGAGTGGGTTGCCATTTCCTTCTCCAATGCATGAGAGTGAAAAGTGAAAGTGAAGTCACTCAGTCTTGTCCGACCCTCAGCGACCCCATGGACTGCAGCCTACCAGGTTCCTCCATTCATGGGATTTTCCAAGCAAAAGTACTGGAGTGGGGTGCCATTGCCTTCTCCACCTGTGCCCAATTCATTGGTGTCTTTAGGTTGTTTTTAATTTTTATTTATTTATTTATTTAGCTATGCTGGGTCTCAGTTGCAGCATGTCGGATTTCTAATTGTGGCATGTGGATCTAGTTCCCTGAAGAAGGATGGAACCCAGGCTCCCTGCATGGGGAGAGCAGAGTCTTAAGTCACTAGTAGACCATAGATGTTCCTTTAGGCTGCTTTTAATCTTTCAATTATAAATATCCTTACTTAACTGCTGCTTTTATATCTTATTTTAAGCCTTGAAAGTTATCTTTCAAAACAGTAAGGTATAACGAATGCATAAGTGAATGAATGAAATCCTAGGAACAGCTATCAGTATCTGTGTTAGCATCAGCACGTATTCTTCTTGGTGCTGTTACCATGAGATGAATAATTTCCTTCGCTCCCCAGGTCTCAACCAAAATGAGCGAAACTCCTTCCACCAGTTTCTCCATGGTTCGCCGGATCTCCTCTGAAGGTCAGCTTCCTTCTCTTCGCCAGTCGGGCATCACCCAGCCTGTTGTGGCCAAAAGAATCAGCTTCTACAAGAGCGGAGACCCTCAGTTCGGCGGGGTCCAGGTGGTGCTGAACCCTCGTTCCTTCAAGACATTCGATGCTCTGCTGGACAACCTGTCGGGCAAGGTGCCCCTGCCCTTCGGGGTGCGGAACATCAGCACCCCCGCGGGAGGCACAGCATCACGCGCCTGGAGGATCTGGAGGACGGTCAGTCGTACCTGTGCTCCCACGGCAGGAAGGTGCAGCCGGTGGACCTGGACAAGGCCCGGCGTCGCCCGCGGCCCTGGCTCAGCAGCCGAGCTCTCAGCACGCATGTGCAGCGAGGCCCTGCCCCTGCTGCTCCCGGCATGCTGCGCGCGCCGCGACGGCTCGTGGTCTTTAGAAACGGCGACCCCAAGACGAGGCGTGCAATCGTGCTCAACAGGAGTGTCACGCAGAGCTTCGAGGTCTTCCTGCAGTACCTGACACAGGTCATGCAACGCCCGGTGACCAAGCTGTATGCCACAGACGGAAGGAAGGTGAGCCTTTGAGGGGACGGGGGCTCTTCACATCTGAGCTCGAGCAGTGAGTGATGTGATGATGGTGTTCCCCTCCCGCAAGGTTTTTCCTACGTGCGCGCAAGCATGTGTGAGAGCGTTCGTGCAGGCTCACAGTTGCATGCTAACATGCTTCAGTGTGCATGGGAGGGCACTGGCTCACCTGGGTGGATGTTCTTCCTTTTGAGGTCAGATTCAGATGAGGCATGGTCCAGGAGGACTTCTGTTTTTCTTCTCCACTCTTTCCCCTGCGCCTTGACTTACAGAAGGTATTGGTACATTATATGTTACTATAGGATAGGCCAATAAGTCGTGAAATGAGGTGTTGAGGCAAGTAATAGGACTTGATTCAAAAGCTAGCAGACTGAGAGAATGGAAGACTAGTGTCCCCCAAACTGTCTTTTCGGAATCTGTATACCCGGTTTTTTTTTTTTTTTTAAATATAGAATAGAGAGGGGGAGGAGGTGAGGAAATAAAGTAAAATAGCCATTACTTTTGCAAAATATTTCCAGCCTGGGCCAGCCTGGAGTGAGGACATGTTAATTTCTTCTTTTCTGCATCCATCCACAGGTGGGCAAGTTCAGATTGTCTCCCCTTGAGCTGAACAAAGGCACTTTAGGTGAGCGTTTAGGCAGACGGTCTGGGTTCTTTGAGGCCAACCATTATGTAATAATGACTGATAATGTGATGATAATAACAAAAGCAACTGGAAAGCAAAGGTTAAAGTCAAAGAAACAGCTCCAACGTAGAGTCAGATTTTCTGTTCCCTGCTATCTCAATGATATTTCTTAAAAAAGAGTGGCCTAGAGTGCTATTCTGTTGGGGACAGAAAGCATTTTTCTGGGACCTGCGTGTCCACAATCACTCAATGTTGCAGTCCTGGAGTGACTGTCAGGCCCTTTCCAGCTGGGTGCTTGGGTGGGTAGGACGGGGACAGTACTGCATACCTTTTGAAGGTTTGTTTAGTAATGAGGGCAGAACTCTGATCTGTTCCAGGCAACTGTGGGCTGAATGAGGATGTTGGTCTAATGCCCACCTTCTCCCCCATCCTCGTTTAGTACTTCATTAGTTTGTATACATCATAGGTGCCCAACAGATGGTTGGTGAGTATCTCTTTCAAACCGTGGAGGTTGTTAAATTAATTCAATCTGTCATAAACTCAGTGTATGGAAAGAACAGAACTTCATGTTGCTCGTGTCAGGACCACGGCTCTTTGATTTTTTTCCCTAGGTTCCCAGTCTGCAGGCTGTGATCCTGAGCTCCGGAGCTGTGGTGGCAGCAGGAAGGGAACCGTTTAAACCAGGAAATTATGACATCCAAAAGTACTTGCTTCCTGCTAGATTACCAGGCATCTCTCGTCGTGTGTACCCCAAGGGAAATGCTAGGTCAGAAAGCAGAAAAAGTAAGTCACTTAAATATATAGCCCTTATTTTTAGCCCTAAGTTTTGTTTTGTTTTAACCTCAAAAACAACAACAACAGCAATTCATCTTAAATGACCAATTTCCTTCATCACAGAAAAAGAGAGGATCAAAACATTTTAAACTGAAATTGGTTCTATTTATAGTTGCAAAGAGTCAGAGAGATTAATAATTTTAAAAAGATTGTTTTTCAGATCAATCAACGATATATCTATTTAAATTGATGAGTTTCTTTTTCTTTCTTTCATTTTGTACCTAATTATTAGATAAAAGATGAAAGTGCCATCATTTCTTGATTTAGAGAGGAATTCTAAATTCTATGGGATATGAGCAAGCGACGTACCAGTAGTTTTGGAGTTTTCTATATATAATAAATACCATTTAGCACAGCTGAGCTCAGATTGATTGACTTTAAAAAAATTCTGTTAACTACATACATTCTCCACTTTCTGAAGTTATTCTAGTAAAAGCCATAGGCCCTTAGATTCACTTTTATTTATAATGAGTGAAACATTTTAAAATATAATTTTGGTAAATGTATTCCCAAAATAAGAGAAAGTATCTCTAGCCTTATACCCTGAATTGATGGTAAGCATATGCACAGGGCTTCCCAAGTGACTCAGTGGTAAAGAATCCACCTGCCAGTACAGGAGACGACAGAGCTCTGGCTTCGATCCCTGAGTCAAGAAGATTCCCTGGAGGAGGGCTTGGCAGTCCACTCCAGTATTCTTGCTTGGAGAATGTCCTGGACAGAGAAGCCTGGTGGACTGCAGTCGATGGGGTCACATAGAGTCAGACACGACTGAGCAACTGAGCATAGTGCAGCACAAGCATGTGCACGTCTGCACAAGCTACAGCTAGTAATTTGACTGCGTTGAGGAAGCGTGAGTGCCAAGGCCATCGCTAGAGATGCATGGTAAAAAAATATCTAGATATCTGGGTTTGTGATTAGCACTCTTCTGTTTTGTGACTGACATTAAATGAAAGGTACTGTTTATAGAAGATAATGTTAGATTAATAATTATTACTAAGTTAATTTTGCCTTTAAAATAAATTATAAAACTGTTTTCAGTTTGGTAATGCTATAGATACCTCTCTCTGATACATACTGATAGGAAGATGAATACCACCATAAAACTATCCCTTGCCTGTATGGATAGGTAAGCAGCACTGGATTACACCCCAAGTCCAGTACTGTGAAACAGAATAATACAGCAAAACCAAACCTCACAGAAACCTCTTTATTTTTGCTAGAATCCTTAGCAGTTTCTACTTTATACTTTCTGTATTAAAATTACCTTATTAAACTCATTGAGACTTAAGTACAATTCTGTGAATTTCCTCACTGAAGTAGAATTTAAGTTCTTTTTAAAAGAGTATGTTGTAGAAATGTACCTGATATTACCATGAATTAAAGTGACCAAATGAATACATAGAGGTGAGAAACTTAACAACATCTTACTATGACATTTAGAAAATAGGGTATTTTTCATACTAATTATTCATTTTATTCTTTTCTTTCTTTGCTGCCTCCTCTATTGGATATTTATGACTTCTCTCTCTTCCACCTTGTGTTTTACCTTAAAATTTTGAAAGTGAGCACACATGTACCTTCAAGCCCAACGTCTCAGATTTATTCTCTTTCTTCTGAGAAAATGCAGAGTAATGATTGCTACTCAGATAATTCTTTTGCTTCTGAAAATTACATGGCATTAGAAAAAAATGATTCTCAGAATTTATTGATATATCCTTCTGAAGATGATGTTGAGAAATCAATTATTTTTAATCAAGATGGCACTATGACAGTTGAGATGAAAATTCGATTCAAGATAAAAGAGGAGGAAACCATAAAATGGACAACCACTCTCTGTAGAGCTGATCTGTCCAATAATGGTGAAAAAAGTGAAACAAGCAGTCTCCCAGGGAGAATGGATGATCTATCATCTGGTGTAAAGATTACTGCGTGTTCATTGTCCACAGACGTCTCACCTCTAGAGAAAGGTGGTAGTCAGGTGGACAGTCTAGCGGAGGAGGTGAACACTCAAGTGAAAGATCAAGATGTTGAAACTTGCAGTTCTACCAGCTGGGAGAACCCTGCTGTGGACACAGATGCCACCCAGGGAACTCAGGATCGAGTGAAGCATCGTTTCTACAGGCCCCCTACACCTGGACCAAGGAGAATGAGGCAGAAGAAGTCTGTGATAGGGAGTGTGACCTTAGTATCTGAAACCGAGGTTCAAGAGAAAATGATTGGGCAGTTTTCCTACAATGAAGAAAGGAAAAATTGGGAAAACAAGTCTGAATATCACATGGTCACACATTCTTGCAGTAAAATGTCATCTGTCTCCAACAGACCCATACTTGTTCAAGTTGATAACGATGAGCAGGTAACGTCATCTTTAGAAAGAAAAAAGGAAAGCAGATTGCTCAAATCAAGTGCAGTAAGTGCTGGTGTTGTAGAAATTACAAGTCAGAAGATGTTAGAGATGTCCCATAATGGTGGCTTGCCACAGACTACATCAGAAAACTCAATTGTGGAGGAAGGTATAGTTGATAATGTCACAACAGACAACAAAGCTAGGGTCAGGAATTTAAGAACTTATGGTAACACCGATGATAGATCCAGCCCTTTCTTAGCAGATGCAGCTCACTCTTCAAGTAACAACCCTGGAACTGACAAAACTATTTCCAAGACCCCAGCCTCAGTAGGATCCTCTACTGTCACTACAAGAATCGACCAACTGATTCATGAATTTTCTCAGTGTGGTTTAACAAAACTTGCAGAAAATGAAAAGCAGATTTCATCTTCTGTTGCTAGCAAAAAAAGATGAAATCTCAGCAGCATGTGATAAATTCTCAGCATCAGGCTGGAGAGATGGCAACTAAAAGAATCCCCAGGAAGAATAAAAGAATGAACACAAGAGGTAGAACTGCACAGGAAACCATACTGCAAGATTCACGTAGTCCCCTCAAAGGGGCCATACTTTGTGAGAAAGACCTCCATGCAAGTGATACAGTAATTGAATCAAATTATTTTTCTTCGAAAGGTAATAATCCTGTGAATTCCAGAAATCTCCATAGAAATAAATTAAATACTATTCATAAACCTAAGGTTCAAGGACTTTTAGCCAGAAGAAAATCCAGACCACTAAACAAAGTAAACTTGGGGGACCTACAAAAAGAGAAATTGGTCAAGGAGAGAAAGTGTTTTCCCATAATGAGGTTGGATATTGCAAAAATACTTTTGAAAATCAAAATTTATTCCATTTGTTTAACTTCTTTGAGCAAAATCCCAGTGCTTTTGTGGGCCAGAGGCCCAGGCAGAAACAGCATCTTGGTATTTGAGAGGAACGTCAAAGAGGAGTTTAGTTTCAAAAGTTAATAATTCACACATAACTTTAAGGAGCCAGAAAAAACAAAAAGGGATAAGTTGAAATCAGATACTACTGTCAGTAAGCAGCATGTCACAACGAGGGCAAATTCCTTGGCTTCTTTGGAAAAAGCTGTTTTTCCTGAGAATGTTACCCATCATTCAGTTCAAAGTTATGTACAAAGATGGTTGCAGAACTTAAGTCCACAAGCAGCTTTGCAGCTTGGCAAGTCAGCTCCAGTACACAAAAAGGAAAGGGGTGTGGCGAGTTACAACAACGGGTTTCTTCCAGGAAATAGTTCCCGCACTAGTTCTGGAAAAAGAAATGATTCTGTTCTGCAAAGTAATAGACACAAAACTAAAAGTGCCAGTTTGACAGGAGACAATCTAGGTAAGAAAGTAGGTATGTCTTTTAACAAAGATAGCAGTGAAGAACTCTTCCAGGATCACTGTGAGAGCCAGACTGACTCTCTGAACGATACTTGCGTGCTTTCTGTCCATGAATTCTGTACTTTGTCACAGTCAGCTATGGATGATCCTAACGCTAAAAGTCAGGTATCTGCTGCAGAGTCAGGGCAAGAGATGAGCCTTGTTTACAAAGACATAAACTTTGCTGCAAAAGGGCCAAGCGTAGAGACTGCCGTACAAGTAGATCTGGAAGGGGACGCCCCACAGCACTTGTCACCAGTCCAGCTGCTTCGCCAGCTGCAAGCTTTGGTTCCTAGTAGTCCCAAGGCTCAAAATGGAGTTGTTCAGGTGCCAGGTCCACTTTCAGAAGTTCCTTTCCCTTCTTTGATATGTAATTCCTCCACTAATGTACTTCTAGCTTGGCTCCTGGTGCTAACCCTAAAGGGAGGTGTGAGTAGCTTCTGTCCAGGTGACGCTCTCAAGGCGACCAGTGGAAGTTCAGAAACACTTGCATTGTTGGAGGTGCTGAAGCACATTGCCGTCACAGAGGAAGCTGATGACTTAAAGGCCGCCGTGGCCAGCTTAGTGGAATCAACCACGAATCACCTTGGACTCACTGACAAAGAACAGGATGTGGTTCCAATAGGTCTTTCTGCAAATTGCTCTACACCCAACATTCAGATAATTCCTCAGTGCTCTGAAAATGAGAAAACACAGAAAATCTCTTTAGATGGAAGCCATACTGCTGGTGAAGAAGTCTCTGAAGTCTGTGTTATAGCAGTGACTCGCTCTCCATATAAAATGGGCACTGTAGTTAGACTTACCCTCCAAAAGAGACTTGTCACCTCACTGAAGATTCTTTCCCCAGTGGTGACCGTACCACGGATCAGACTTCCATGAACAAGGCTTGTTTCTTAGGAGACATTTCTTCACTTACTGATGCTGTGTCTTCTCATGAGGGGTGTGCTTATGAACAAAACCATAGCTATGAGAGAGCTGATAATTTGGAATTGACTGAAGAGTTAGAAAGCGTTGATGAAATTCAGAAAGACAGAAATATTTTGGCAGACCCTGGGTGTAAACACGGCTCTAATATGTTAGTGTCACACCAAAATATCAGTAGTTTAAGCCACTGTGGCTCTTTCCAAAATACAGCTGAATCAGAACTTGATGGAGAACATAGTCTTTTAGATAAATCTGGAAGTTGTTCATTAAAGAAATTTCAGGATAAAAATGTATATACATCTTTTGATAAGGAGGATTCAAAGACTTCTGAAGAACCAGGCTCAACAACCAACAGCCTGACATCAAGTGAAAGAAACGTCTCAGAAATGGAATCTTTTGAGGAATTAGAAAACCAGAACACTGATATCTTTAATATAAAGGTAAATTCAGGGGAGCAAGTGACTGAAGAACTGATCCAAAAGGAGTTAGAGGCTAGTAAAAGTTTGGAGCTGATCGAAGTGTCTAGCAGAAATGATGCAGAAGAAGGAAAGGATGGTGTAATTTGTGAGACAGTCAGTAGGAAACTGGTGACACCACCATCTTTAGTATTTTGCTATGATTCTAAGCAAAATACAGAAAAGGAGCCCAGTGAAGGAGAAACTAAAACAAAAGTCAGAAAGATGGTGGAAAGCTTGGAAACTGGAAGTTCTGCAGAGTCGCCTCTTAATTTTAACAATGGCCTAAGAGGGTCAGGAACTTCTGATTGGTCAGATTATAGACCAAACAGTGAGAATGAACAGTCATACAAAGCATCCAGCGATGGCCCCAGTGACAGTGATGAGGAGATGACCCCTGAGAAAGAATGCAACAAAGGATTTGTTAAAAGGACAATAGAGAAACTTTATGGTAAAGCAGAGATGATGAGACCATCTTTTTTTGCTGGATCTACACACGCATCTCAGGTTTATCCTTGTGATTCTGTGGAATTTCAGGGCACTGGGAAAGTAGGTCTTTATGATCCTGAAGGTCAGTCACTTGGCTCTTTGGAACGGGTGTCTAGTAATTCAACTGTGTTGCAGAAATTTCCGGAGCAAAAACGAGATAAATGTGATGTTAATAATGTGAGGGCCAGTTATCCCAGGGAAGACATTGCAGAACATGGTACAAAACAGAATGATCTTAAAAGAATCCTCAGGGACAGGGAAGAGGGAGTACTGATTGACAAGGGCAAGTGGCTCCTGAAAGAAAATCATTTGCTAAGAGTATCATCGCCTGAATGTTCTGGCCCATGTGGCCATGCAGACACCACATCAGTGGATACTCTACTGGATAATAGCAGCAACGAGGTTCCATATTCACATTTTGGAAACTTGGCTCCAGGCCCAAACATGGCTGAACTATCCTCCTCAGAGCTAGAGGAACTGACTCAGCCTCCTGAGCTGAGATGCAATTATTTTAATGTGCCTCATTGTAGTGACTCGGAGCCCTTCCATGACGATGAGCTGGATATTCAAGATGAAGCTTGTGCTCAGGAGAGAAAACCCAATCACCCAGCAGAGGAGAAGGGTAACCTTAGATCAGAGAGAGTGTGTACGTCTGCCACTCATGTCTTTGCGTCTGCTGGTAACAAAGTCCATCCTGTCTCTGATGATGCTGTTACGAACCAACCGTTGGCTGGTAGAAATGTAATTCATGGCGCCCTTCAGGAAGGCGACTCTTTGGATAAACTCTATAATATCTGTGGTCAACATTGCCCGATACTAACTGTGATTAACCAGCCTGTAAATGAGGAACACCGAGGATTTGCATATTGCAAAGATTCTGATGTTGAAAATTCTTTGAGTCTCCAGTTATGGATGAAAATACACCCATGTTTACTACAGTCAAGCAAAACCATGTTCAGAGACAAGAACAATAAAACAAGAAGTAGAAGAGCACTTACTGATAATGCCGTTGGCAACACACATGATTGGCTTCATTTTAATAACACATTTGACTTGATGGACAAAAGGAGAAAATTAAAACAAAGTAACTGCTTGGGCTTAGAGGAAGAAAATAATTTCAGTAAATTTCAGTCATATTTAAAGAGTTTGTTGTACACGTTGTTGTTAGTTGTGGGTCAGGTGAATTCAAATACACAAGACCCCAGCAGTCAGACAAAGGAAATCTTTGAAGTAGTTGATGAGAACAACAACTTATTAAACAGCAGATTCCAGAACTCAGGAACGAATCTCAACCAAGTAGTCAGAGAACACAGCTATCATTTGTCCTTTGAAATGCTTGGCCAAGCTCACCTGTTTTGCCAGGTTGAGACATTGTTAGGTATTAGCAACAGAAATATCTTAGAAATATTTTATATTTTTGAAGATGAAAATCTTTTCATTTGGGAAGAGGAAAACTAATTACATTGGACTGATCTTGAAAGCCGTGATGAACAAGCAGATTTCTGATTTCAGTATTAGCGCAGCCTTTCATCAGTGCTTTCTCCTTATGAAAAGATGAAGCACATGAGATGGACGTGGATTAGATATCTCTAAGAATTTCCCACTTCTTCAGAACAACCTTACCCTAGAAATCTTGCCACTGGATAATCCAATTTGACTTTCATCACTCCTGTATTCTTCCATTTTTCCAGCAGTTATAGACTTGGTTGTTATTCTTTCTGAACTTTCTATGAGTTTTTCTCTTGAACATGTGTAATTTCTTATTTCTCTTATTTTCCTCCTAAGATATCATAAATACCTTGAGGACAGGAATTACATCTCTCCCTCCCATTTTTTAAATGTCAACTTAGTGCAAAATGTGTATTGAAGGTATTAGTGAGTTACTGGAATAGATATAGATTACTTCATTTATTAATTTTTAACTGCTGATTTGATGAAAGTATGATTATAAGAGTGTCACAACAATCTTGTAATGTTTGTGTGTGTGCCAAATGTATTGAATCTACTTTCCTTATAACATCTGTCTAATGAACTTGCAAGTATTTCCTTAGGACAGGACTCACCATTTTTCCTCATGAGTAGAAAATGATGCTGTACCACTCAGCTGGCTCTCCAGGACTTTGCCTAGAAATTATAATCTCTTTAACATTAGAAAAATGTCAAGAAATTTAAATAAGTCAGAGAAAATGAAAAAGTTTAAGGCATGCTTTGTGAAGAAAAATGAGAGGAACTGGAATGATTCAAGTTGGAAAAGAAAAGAGAAAGGTGACTTCAGAGTTCTCAAATTTGAAAAAAGAACTGCTGTGAAGAACTTTACAGATTTCTTTCCATGTCCACCTGTGTTAATAAGACATTTAATTAGATATAAATAAAAACATGTTGCTTAGAAGGAGAAATAAATTTGATTAGGCTGAGAACCATAAATTGTCTCTTGAATACTTGTGGTATTTTTGCCTCTGTCTTGACCAGGGAATATTTTTATGTTCTTGTTTTTCATTGTTTGATGGTATAGAAACAAGTCTTATAAAATGTGGAAATCTATGTCTCTTGTCTGGAATGGACTCAAAATAGAAAAATTAATGGTTTTGGAGCCACATATGGAGGTGCTAAGATAACATAAATTTGGCATTGGGGAGCTAAAAGTAATTACTTATATAAAGAGCACCTTGATTTTCTATTTCAGTTCAGCTTGAGTCATAAATTCATAAAAAATTATGAGTTGCTATTTATTTAACCAGAGGAATACTACCTCTACTTAGAGTATGATTTTTCTGCATTGAGTGATGCACTCTTCTAATTGAAATATGGAAATTGTAATATTATGTAAGCTTCCGTAATGAGCAATGAAAAATATTAGTGAAATAAAAGGGCTAAAATTGTGGAGACATACCTGCACTTAGCTTTATTGCATTTTGCAGATACTGCATGTTTGTTTGTTTTTGACAAATTGAAGATTTGTGGCAATGTTGCAGAGCAGAAACACAGGGAAATTATTTTTGCTTTTAATTTGGAAGGAGTGATATTTGGAATTTCCCTAGTGGCTTAAAGGTAAAGAATCCTCCTGCAAGAGATGCAAGAGACTAGGGTTCGATCCCTGGGTCGGGGAAGATCCTCCGGGTTGCATGGCAACCCACTCCAGTATTCATGTCTGGGAAATCCCATGGATAGAAGAGCCTGGCAGGGTACAGTCCGTGGGGTCTCAAAGAGTGGAACATGACCAAAGGGTCTTAGCATGCACACACCTATGTTCTTTAGGCATGCCAAGGAAATGGGGGAAATCATTAATAAAAACCAGGAAGTTTTATAAAAATGTGGCATATAGCATACAGTTTTTAGTAATATGACATCAAATGTTGTCCTGGGAGGCCCAGATGATCCTGGGAAAGATAAATTGGGAGTGACGAACATGAATGAGAGATGCTCTGCTGTGAAATGCACTTGTTTAAAATGAACGTGTTCCAATGCACTGAAGTCTGAGACTGGGAGCCGAGTCTTTCTCACATTTATATCCCAGATCTAGCATTTTACTTGATCTGGGACATGGTGGATGCCTCATAAACGTGTGCTGGGCGAATACAAAGTGCTTGTCATGCTCTTGCTTTATTAACTCTGCATCCATACATATGGGAAGATATGCAAAGATGCTGAGGGACAGAACTAAGTTTCTTGTATTTTATGAAGCCACGTCTGTGAAAATCATTTTTTTCTTTTAAACATTCAAAGGATTTTAAAATTTTTCACGAGGCTTACATTAAAAAAAAATCTTGAAACATTGGGAAATCTGGATTAAATGACATTAGGGGAAGTTTTAAGACTAGCACACAGACCTGACTTGCTTTAGAGATGAAGTGCTTGAGGACTGAGAGAGGGGTCTAGCCTGTTGTGTTCAGGGGAATACACAAGGTGGGCTGGTGCAGTTACCACCCATGGCCACCAGATGGCAGCTGTGCCACATGCGGCCTGGCGCTCTGGCCCCTCGGCTGGAGGCTGGTGGGCTCGCTGGAGCAGCTAAGGTTCAAGCCAGGCCTGGACTGCGTGCCTCTGCTCCAGAGAGCTGAGGACCCAGTGTGCAAGTAGCCCCCGAGTCTCAAACCCAGAAGGGATTAGCAGTGTTCAGAATTAGAAGAAATACACTGTTCGCAAGGATTGTTAAGTTCACAAGTCATGGGGATATGAAGGGAAATGCTGGCTATCAGAAACCGTCAGAGTTGATCCCCAGGAAAGATGAGGAGACTGGAGCAACCAAAACTCTAACTCAGGTTGAAGCTTAGTTAATGAGTTATGGGCTGGGCAGATAGGAGTGGTTTTCACATGAAGCTAGCAGGTGTTTTCCAGGGGATGGTGAAGCACAGGGAAGCCTGGTGTGCTGTAGTCCATGGGGTCAGAAAGAGTCAGACACAACTTAGTGACTGAACTTAGCGACTGAACAACAGTCAGGTGTTCTGGGCTTCCCAGGTGGCGCAAGTGGTAAAGAATCCACCTGCCAGTGCTGGAGACGTACGAGACACGGGTTCGATCCCTGGGTCAGGAAGATCCTTTGGAGAAAGGCATGGTAATCCACTCTAGTATTCTTGTCTGGAGAATCCCATGGACAGAGGAACCTGGCAGGCAACAGTCCATGGGGTCACAAAGAGTCAGACACGACTGAAGTGACTTAGCATGCACACACACACACATCACGTGTTCTCCCTCTTCACCTTCAGGGACATAGATGTGTCCCATTTTCAAGGGTTAAACAGATGCTGAAGCCATGTTCCATGCAGTCCGCACTCATTCTCTCGGTTTTCTCATCCACCAATAGGGCCCCTGTGAGGAGCTGCTTCAGAATAAGGTTGAGAGATAAGCTGGAGAGGATGTGAGGCTTGCAGCACAGAGTTTGCCCGTTGCACTGGACGCACATTGCCTGTCCCTGAAGGCAGCTCTCCACCCCTGCCCCCAGCACGCATCTTCAGTCACCCCTCGTCAGGGAAGCCCCTCATGTGACCTGGGCTTGTCAAGCTGCCACCTCTGCTGGGGCATAGATCGAGTCAGTTTGTGCACAAGATCTTCAAAAGCGGAGTCGGTTTCTCCTGTATGTCAGCTCTGCTGTTTATTGTTTTTAAAGTCAGACCTTGTAAGAACTTGTTTCCTGATGCAGTTTCCGTGGACTGGGGAGCTGGACATGGGGCTTGAGCCTTTTGCTCCTCAGAGGGGAGACCTCCATGGCCATGATATCTTGCACACTTCTGGATCACCACACGTGGGCTGGGGGAGTGGGATCTGACAAATCCACAAGTACAGGTACAAGTCTTTTTACAGGACATACATTTTTATTTCTCCTAGGTAAACATCTAGCAATGAAATTGCTAGGTTGCATGGTAATCATATATTTAACTCTTATCAGAAATTGCAAGTAGCTATGCCATTTCACATCCCAGCAGCAGCTTATGAGAATTCCAGTGGCTCTGTATTCTTGCTTGCACTTGGTGTTATCATCTTTTAAATTTTAGCCATTCTGGTGTGTGTTTGGTGATAGCTCTTTGTGGTTTTAATTGGCATTTCCCTAGTAACTATTGGTGTTTATCACTCCTCTGTCTTTTATGGCACAGTGTCTTTTCAGATCTTATTTTCTGTTGGGTCTTTGCAGTCTTAGAGTAGGAAGAGTTCTTTATATGTTGTGAATATAAAGTATTCAGATATATGTTTTACACGTTTTCTCTCAATCTGTTGTTTAGTTGCTAAGTTGTGTCCGACTCTTTGCAACCCCACGGGATGCAGCACACCAGGCTTTCCTGTCCTTCACTATCTACCAGAATTTGCTAAAATTCATGTCCTTTTGAGTTGGTGATACCATCCAACTATCGCATGCTCTGTTCCCCCCTTCTCCTCATGCCCTCAGTCTTTCCCAGCATCAGGGTCTTTTCCAATGAGTCGGCTCTACACATTGGGTGGCCAAAGTATTGAAGCTTCAGCTTCAGCACTAGTCCTTCCAATAAATATTCAGGATTGATTTCCTTTGGAATTGACTGGTTTGATCTCCTTTCAGTCCAAGGGACTCATAAGAGTCTTCTCTAGCACCACAGTTTGAAAGCATCAGTTCTTCAGTTCTCAACCTTCCTTATGGTCCAACTCTCACATCTGTACATACCTTGCTTTTTAATTTTCTTATTGATGAGACTTTCAATTAGCAAAAGTTTAAAATATGATAAAATTCTATTTTTATATCTTTTGTAAGATACAAGGTTTATATCTTTCAAAAGTCCCATCTAAGAAATGTCTGCCTAGCCCAATAACAGGACTTTCTATGTATTCTTGTAGGAGTTTTATAGTTTTAGTGCTTACCTTGGGTGTATTTGACTCATTTGAGGTTATTTTTTGTATATGATAGTAGGTAAGGGCCAAGGCTCATTTTATTTCAGGTGGATGTATAATTATTCCATCACCCTTTGTTCTTTTCCCATTGAAATACTCTCAATTGAAAAGGCTAGACTTTTGTTGAAAATCATTCAGCCATATATGTGTGGGAGTATTTCTGTTCTCTCTATTTTATTTCATTGATCGGTGTGTCTATTTGTATGCCAAAATACACCATCTTGATTACTGTAGCCTCATGATAAGTCTTAAAAGCAGATAGTGCAAAATTTTCCAACTCCGTTTTCTTTCAAAATTGCTATTATTCTATCTCATCTTGTTTCCCTCTTCTTCAAATATTGCTCAACCAGCTGGAGACTAAAGCCCTGAATGCCTTGCTGGGAGTTTTCAAGCACTGCTAGGTACACCGACTGGAAGTGGCCATGGACTTTATGCTCCTGGGTGTAGACAGAAGCCAAGACAAGATGTGTGAGTCCAGTCAGGTTGGTGCTTAGAGGCCTTGTGCAGAGGAGTGCCACAGAGAACCAAACACAACAGGCCATTTGTAAAGCCGTCCATCATTGTCTTGGACTCTCAGCTTGGCATTTTGGTACTTTGGGGTGGAAAGTGAAAAGAAAGGCTTCTCTGGCAAGATTAGAGAAGCAGTTCTCGTCCATTAGTTCTATGTATCCTGCTACTCGAAAGTTATTTCTTTTACGACCACTTTTGATTTCACACAATCAATCTTCAAACAGTGGTAGCTGCAATGCAACACTTTTATTTTTGCCTTGCTTGGAATACAGTGGCCAGTGGTTTCATCCCAAGTATTCATTGTTTCCCCAATGATGGCTCCTGCCAACTCAGGAGATGCAGGTTCAATACTTGGGTGGGGAAGATCCCCTGGAAGACGGCATGGCAACATGCTCTGGTATTCTTGCCTGGGACATCCCATGGACAGAAGAGCCTGGTGGGTTATAGTCCATGAGGTCGCAAAGAGTCAGACACTTTGTGGCTGAGTTCATTCAGTTCAGTTCAGTTGCTCAGTCATGTCCGACTCTTTGCGACCCCATGAATCGCAGCATGCCAGGCCTCCCTGTCCGTCACCAACTCCCGGAGTTCACTCAAACTCACATCCATCGAGTCGGTGATGCCATCCAGCCATCTCATCCTCTGTCGTCCCCTTCTCCTCCTGCCCCCAATCCCTCCCAGCATCAGAGCCTTTTCCAGGGAGTTAACTCTTCGCATGAGGTGGCCAAAGTACTGGAGTTTCAGCTTTAGCATCATTCCTTCCAAAGAAATCCCAGGGCTGATCTCCTTCAGAATGGACTGGTTGGATATCCTTGCAGTCCAAGGGACTCTCAAGAGTCTTCTCCAACACCACAGTTCAAGAATTGATTGAATTCTTCAGCACTCAGCCTTCTTCACAGTCCAACTCTCACATTCATACATGACCACTGGAAAAACCGTAGCCTTGACTAGACAGACCTTAGTTGGCAAAGTAATGTCTCTGCTTTTGAATATGTTATCTCGGTTGATCATAACTTTTCTTTCAAGGAGTAAGTGTCTTTTAATTTCATGGCTGCAGTTGCCAACAGCAGTGATTTTGGAGCCCCCAAAATTAAGTCTGACACTGTTTCCACTGTTTCCCCATCTATTTCCTTGAACTATAGGACCAGATGCCATTATCTTCGACCTACCAATTTAAAAAAAAGGGAAAAATGGAATTTATTCTGCCTTGTTGCTACAAGTCTGAATTCGTTGGCTTGCAGCTGTGTATTTCCGATCTCTGTTGACAGTCTTTCTTCTGTCTCTGTCTCTTCTCTTTTTAAAGGGCACCAGCACCACTCAAGTGTGACTTTACCTTAGCTAATCACATCCACAGCAATCGTGTCCCCACGTAAAGTCACATGCACAGGGCTCAGGAGTGAGAGCTTGGACACGGCTTTCTTCGGGGTTAACTCACAATAGTTTTCCTGTCCTAGAAAATTATTGCGAAATATATTTATTACATCCCAGCATTCCCCAAAGTCTTAATCATTCCAGCATCAACTTTAAGTCCAAAATATCCTTTACATATAATATCATATAGTCATCTCAAAAGTGTGGACTCCCATCTTTGATAGCATGTAAATCAGGTATGGGTGAGACACTGGCTGTGATCTCCCTTGGGTCCAAAGTCCTGTGAAACCATACACAGACTTGATGTGTGCTCAGTCGCTCAGGCATATTTGACTCTCAACCCCATGGACTGCAGCCCGCCAGGCTCCTCTGTCCATGGCATTCTCCAGGCAAGAATGCTGGAGCGAGTTGCCATTTCTTCCTCCAGGGGGTCTTGCCCACCCAGGGATGGAACCCACGTCTCCTGCATCTCCTGCACTGGCTGGCAGGTTCTTAACCACTTCAGCACCAGGGAAGCCCAATGAATTACACGGATTAATTTTTAAATGTTAAAAATCTTTGCATTCCTGAGATCAACCTAAAGTTTGTAGTTGATTTCACTTCCAAATATTTTTGTTGAGAATATTTCAATTATGTTCATGAGTGTTATTGCTCTGTAGTTTTCTAATTGTACCTTAGTCTGATTTTGGTATCAGAGTAATGCTCATCTCACATGCTGAGTTGGGAGCTGTTCCAAAGGATTTGTGTAGGATTGGCATTATATTCTTAAAGTTTTGGTAGAAAATTCACCATCTGGGGCCTGTAGTTCTTTGTTAAATGAGTTAACTACTAATTTTAATTATTGTTTTTTAAAAGATAAAGGGCTTTGAAGATTTCTAATTATTTTGTGTATGTTTGGTAATTTGAATCTTTTGTCAAACTATTTTGTCCATTTGTTTGTTCTCTGCATCCCATTTCTACCAGCCCATCTACTCACCTTTCAACCTGCTGTTTCAAACTAGGGCCTAATAGGATATGAATGGACTTCCCTGGTGGCTCAGTGGTAAAGAATCTTTCTGCCAATGCAGGAGACGTGGGCTTGATCTCTGTGTCAGGATGATCCCTCGAGAAGGAAATGGCAGCCCACTCCAATATTCTTGCCTAGGAAATCCCATGGACAGGAAATCTCTTGTAGCCTGGTGGGCTATAGTCCTTGGGGTCACAAAGAGTTGAAAACAACTGAGTGACTTAACAACAACAGTAATGACAAGGGTATGAATATTAAGGTTTTTAGAATTTTATCTACTCACCTTCTTCCTCCCATAATATTGCTGAGCAAGCCAGGTTAGCTGCCCTATAAATTTCTGAAATCATGTCTCACTCTTCTCTTGGATTCTGTTTTACAAAGATTTTAGTACAAGGTTTTATAGCATCTTTGTTTAATTTATGTTGATTTTGGAGCCAGTTTTTTTTTTTTTAATTTAAATTATTTTTATTTTGCTAGCTTTTCTGTAACATTACCTCACTTCATCAACATCCTACCTTAAGAATGTTCCATTCTGGTGTTTTTTCCTCTTTGGTGTGTTGGCCTTCCTGCTTCATCTAGATTATAGACTAGAAGAGGACCAAGACGTCATTCTATGATTTCCATCTACTCCTCCCTATGACCCTGGAGGCCCAGTAATACTCAGTGACTTGTAGGGTGTTGATTGATTGAAGTTATAAACTAAAAGATGAATCTCAGTTCATGATCTTTAGATTCTACTATAGTTTTTACAACACTCCCTTCCAGGTTTAAGGTTTTAGTGATTTAAAGAGGTGCAAAAACATATGGTAAACAGACATCATATTTCATTATTTTCAGTTTTATTTCTGTTCCTATACCTTTCATCTTTTCCCATCATAGTTGTTGGAAAAGGCAATTTCTTTCCCTATTGATTTGGTCCTTGTACATTTAGCAAGTATTGATCTCCCTGAACTCTTCGCTGCATTTCTAAGGCAGCAAAAGCTGAAGAGCTTTCTTTCATTTTATTCAAACAAACGCTAACATACTAGTTACTCTACAGAAAACAGCTAGGGTTTTCCCAGCTCTGTTGTTTGTAATTACAATTTAGTTGCTTTTGCCATTGTTAAAGACAGTCTGTCCATCTTTCAGTTTTTTAAAACAGCATTTTTATTTACTAACTGATTGTCTACCAAGATAATTTGGTAGCCTAACATGCCTTTTTACTGTTGGAAAAATTAAGTAGAATTTCTTGTTTTAAACTAGATTAAAAAAATAGACATTCATTTAACATATATTTATTGTACCATATAAGTAAAATTTAAATCTAGAATTTGATTGTTATTTGAATGATCAAGACAGGAAATATACTTTAGTTCAAATATGGGTGAGAATAATTCACACTCTGCTGCTGCTAAGTCACTTCAGTCACGTCCGACTCTGTGTGATCCCATAGATGGCAGCCCACCAGGCTCCCCCGTCCTGGGGATTCTCCAGGCAAGAACACTGGAGTGGGTAATTCACACTTTAGAGTAGAATATTACTTCAGTTTACAGTTCTGAATTTTACTGCCTCATTTTCTCTCTTTTTTGATATAAGCTTGAGTGTGTTTTCCTGATTTTTCGTTACTTCAGTTTTCTTGTTAATCAGTTCTTGATGTTTACTCCAAGGAAACCTGGCAAAATTAGACTGAATATCATACTATGGTCAATATATTTAGTTTATCTCAGTTATGTTCACCAGGAACTGTACATAGTCTAGCACTGTTTTTATGTTTTGCTGGGTGGTACAAAATTTACTTAACATTTGTGGAACTTAGTTACTTTAATTAGTAATAATAAATGAAGAAATTGTATCAGGTGACTTTTGAAATTCCTTTAAATTATCTGATTCTAATTTTATGTTTATGTAATTTATTACATAATTTTTATTTTGGAAAATAAACATTTGAACTAAAAAAATCTTAAAAGATATAATTATGAGTGTATATATTATATGTCAGAGCTATTGGAGATGTTTTGTTAAAATTCTGGGAACTTCAGTTCAGTTCAGTTCAGTCGCTCAGTCATGTCCAACTCTTTGTGACCCCATGAATTGCAGCACGCCAGGCCTCACTTATCCATCACCATCTCCCAGAGTCTACCCAAATCCATGTCCATTGAGTTGGTGATGCCATCCAGCCATCTCATCCTCTGTCGTCCCCTTCTCCTCCTGCCCCCAATCCTTCCCAACATTAGGGTCTTTTCCAATGAGTCAACTCTTCGCATGAGGTGGCCAAAGTATTGGAGTTTCAGCTTCAACATCAGTCCTTCCAATGAACACCCAGGACTGATATCCTTTAGGATGGACTGGTTGGATCTTCTTGCAGTCCAAGGGACTCTCAAGAGTCTTCTCCAACACCACAGTTCAAAAGCATCAATTCTTCAGCGCTCAGCCTTCTTCACAGTCCAACTCTCACATCCATATGTGACCACTGGAAAAACCATAGCTTTGACTAGACGGACCTTTGTTGGCAAAGTAATGTCTCTGCTTTTGAATATGCTATCTAGGTTGGTCATAACTTTCCTTCCAAGGAGTAAGCGTCTTTTAATTTCTTGGCTGCAACCACTGTCTTCTCGGAACTTAGTGAAGTCGCTCAGTCGTGTCCGACCCTTTGTGACCCCATGGACTGTAGTCTACCAGGCTCCTCCATCCATGGGATTCTCCAGGCAAGAATACTGGAGTGGGTTGCATTTCCTTCTCCAGGGGATCTTCCTGATCCAGTGATCAAACCAGGGTCTCCCGCATTGCAGCAGACGCTTTAACCTCTCAGCCACCAGGGAAGCCCCCTGGGAACTTAGGATAATTTAAATAGTGACTCTTGGAGCCCAGTCATGATCAACCATGACAACCTTATTAAAGATCTTCTAGGAAATATTCTCCCAGTTACACTGTAGGAGGCAGTCATTTTATTGAGTATTTAAAAAAATCAGCTCTAAATCCTATGTTATAGCACTTTTCTGGAGGAGATGGAAAAAAGTAAGTTATGTCCATCTTGAGCTTTCTCAGCTTCATGATGACCTGCTCTTCCTGGTCTTCCATTATATAAGTTGTTGTAAGTCTCTGTGTTGTTTTTGCATGTATAGGTGGTAACTGGAAAGTTTCCATAATCACCAGTGACTTGCCAAATGCCGGGACCAGCTCACAGATTTATATTATATTGTATGGACATCATAGAAGTTCAGCCCCCATATATCTTTATGGAACAGATGGAGCCCGATTTCAGGATGGTCATGAAGATACATTTACTGTGAGTAGCAAAACTTAGTCAAAGCTGATAACGTAAGGGATGCATCTAGTAGGTATTAATACTTTGGAATGAATACTTTGGAATGAATGCAGTCTGTCAAATTGGGTGCCTCTTATCATAACAACACATGTCTTGCAGAAGCTCAGTCAAAAGTAATTTGTGGCATTAAAAAAATTTTTTTTATTTTTTTAATACTTTATTCTACATTACAATACTGTATTTGTTTTGCCATACATTGACATGAATCAGCCACAGGTGTCCACGATCTCCCAATGCCGAAGCCCCTCCCACCTCCCACCCCATATCATCTCCCTGAATCATCCCGTGCACCAGCCCCATGCATCCTGCATCCTGTATTGAACATAGACTGGCACTTCGTTCTTACAAGATAATATACATGTTTCAATGCCATTCTCCCAAATCATCCCACCCTCTCCCTCTCCCTCAGAGTCCAAAAGTCCGTTCTATACCTCTGAGTCTCTTTTGTTGTCTCACATAGAGGGTCATCATTACTATCCTTCTAAATTCCATATATATGTGTCAGTATACTGTATTGGTGTTTTTCTTTCTGGCTTACTTCACTCTGTATAATCGGCTCCAGTTTCATCCATCTCATTAGAACTGAGTCGAATTTATTCTTTTAAGGGCTGAGTAGTACTCCATTGTGTATATGTACCACAGCTTTCTTATCCATTCATCTGCTGATGGATATCTAGGTTGCTTCCATGTCCTGGCTATTATAAACAGTGCTGCAGTGAACATTGGGGTACATGTGTCTCTTTCAATTCTGGTTTCCTCGGTGTGTATGCCCAGCAGGGGATTGCTGGGTCATAAGGCAGTTCTATTTGCAATTTTTAAGGAATCTCCACACTGTTTTCCATAGTGGCTGTACGAATTTGCATTCCCACCAGCAGTGTAAGAGGGTTCCCTTTTCTCCACATCCTCTCCAGCATTTATTGCTTGTAGACTTTTGGATCGTAGCCATTCTGACTGGTGTGAAATGGTACCTCATTGTGGTCTTGATTTGCATTTCTCTGATAATGAGTGATGTTGAGCATCTTTTCATGTGTTTGTTAGCCACCTGTATGTCTTCTTTGGAGAAATGCCTATTTAGTTCTTTGGCCCATTTTTTGATTGGTTCGTTTATTTTTCTGGAGTTGAGCTGCGTAAGTTGCTTGTATATCTTTGAGATTAGTTGTTTGTCCGTTGCTTCATTTGCTATTGTTTTCTCCCATTCAGAAGGCTGTCTTTTCACCTTGCTTATAGTTTCCTTTGTTGTGCAGAAGCTTTTAATTTTAATTAGATACCATTTGTTTATTTTTGCTTTTATTTCCAGTATACTGGGAGGTGGATCATAGAGGATCCTGCTGTGATTTATGTCGGAGAGTGTTTTGCCTATGTTTTCCTCTAGGAGTTTTATAGTTTCTGGTCTTACATTTAGATCTTTAATCCATTTTGAGTTTATTTTTGTGTATGGTGTTAGACAGAGGTCTAGTTTCATTCTTTTACAAGTGGTTGACCAGTTTTCCCAGCACCACTTGTTAGAGAGACTGTCTTTACTCCATTGTATATTCTTGCCTCCTTTGTCGAAGATAAGGTGTCCATAGGTGTGTGGGTTTATCTCAGGGCTTTCTATTTTGTTCCATTGATCTATATTTCTGTCTTTGTGCCAGTACCATACTGTCTTAATGACTGTGGCTTTGTAGTAGAGCCTGAAGTCAGGCAAGTTGATTCCTCCAGTTCCATTCTTCTTTCTCAAGATTGCTTTGGCTATTTGAGGTTTTTTGTATTTCCATACAAATCTTGAGATTATTTGATCTAGTTCTGTGAAAAATACTGCTGGTAGCTTGATAGGGATTGCATTGAATCTGTAGATTGCTTTGGGTAGTATACTCATTTTCACTATATTGACTCTTCCAACCCATGAGCATGGTATATTCCTCCATCTATTAGTGTCCTCTTTGATTTCTTTCATCAGTGTTTTATAGTTTTCGATATATAGGTCTTTAGTTTCTTTAGGTAGGTATATCCCTAAGTATTTTATTCTTTTCGTTGCAATGGTGAATGGGATTGTTTCCTTGACTTCTTTTTCTACTTTCTCATTATTAGTTTATAGGAATGCAAGGGATTTCTGAGTGTTGATTTTCTATCCTGCAACTTTACTATATTCGTTGGTTAGCTCTAGTAGTTTTCTGGTCGAGTCTTTAGGATTTTCTATGTGGAGGATCATGTTGTCTGCAAACAGTGAGAGTTTTACTTCTTCTTTTCCAATTTGGATTCCTTTTATTTCTTTTTTCTGCTCTGATTGCTGTGGCCAAAACTTCCAGTACGATATTGAATAGTAGTGGTGAAAGTGGACACCCTTGTATTGTTCCTGACTTTAGGGGAAATAGTTTCAATTTTTCACCATTGAGGATAATGTTAGCTGTGGGTTTGTCATATATAGCTTTTATTATGTTGAGGTACATTCCTTCTATTCCTGCTTTCTGGAGAGTTTTTATCATAAATGGATGTTGAATTTTGTCAAAGGTTTTTTCTGCATCTATTGAGATGAGATAATCATATGATTTTTATTTTCAGTTTGTTAATGTGATGAATTACATTGATTGATTTGTGGATATTGAAGAATCCTTGCATCCCTGGGATAAAGCCCACTTGGTCATGGTGTATGATCTTTTTAATGTGTTGCTGGATTCTGATTGCTAGGGTTTTGTTAAGGATTTTTGCATCTATGTTCATCAGTGATATTGGCCTGTAGTTTTCTTTTTGTGGTGTTTTTGTCAGGTTTTGGTATTAGGGTGATGGTGGCCTCATAGAATGAGTTTGGAAGTTTACTTTCCTCTGCAATTTTCTGGAATAGCTTCAGTAAGATAGGTGTTAGCTCTTCTCGAAATTTTTGGTAGAATTCAGCTGTGAAGCCGTCTGGACCTGGGCTTTTGTTTGCCGGAAGATTTCTGATTACAGTTTCAATTTCCATGCTTGTGATGGGTCTGTTAAGATTTTCTATTTCTTCCTGGTTCAGTTTTGGAAAGTTGTACTTTTCTAAGAATTTATCCATTTCTTCCAAGTTGTCCATTTTATTGGCATATAATTGCTGATAGTAGTCTCTTATGATTCTTTGTATTTCTGTGTTGTCTGTTGTGATCTCTCCATTTTCATTTCTAATTTTATTGATTTGATTTTTTTCTCTTTGTTTCTTGATGAGTCTGGCTAATGGTTTGTCAATTTTATTTAGCCTTTCAAAGAACCAGCTTTTTGCTTTGTTGATTTTTGCTATGGTCTCTTTTGTTTCTTTTGCATTTATTTCTGCCCTAATTTTTAGGATTTCTTTCCTTCTACTAACTCTGGGGTTCTCTATTTCTTCCTTTTCTAGTTGCTTTAGATGTAGAGTTAGGTTATTTATTTGGCTTTTTTCTTGTTTCTTGAAGTATGCCTGTATTGCTGTGAACTTTCCTCTTAGCACTGCTTTTATAGTGTCCCATAGGTTCTGTGTAGTTCTGTTTTCATTTTCATTCGTTTCGATACATAATTTGATTTCTTTTTTGATTTCCTCTGTGATTTGTTGATTATTCAGAAGGATGTTGTTCAGCCTCCATATGTTGGAATTTTTAATAGCTTTTCTCCTGTAATTGAGATCTAACCTTAGTGCATTATGGTCAGAGAAGATGGTTGGAATAATTTCGATTTTTTTGAATTTATCAAGGTTAGATTTATGACCCAGGATGTGATCTATCCTGGAAAAGGTTCCGTGTGCACTTGAGTAAAAGGTGAAATTCATTGTTTTGGGGTGAAATGTCCTATAGGTATCAATTAGGTCTAACTGGTCTATTGTATCGTTTAAAGTTTGCGTTTCTTTGTTAATTTTCTGTTTAGTTGCTCTGTCCATAGGTGTGAGTGGGGTATTAAAGTCTCCCACTATTATTGTGTTATTATTAATTTCCCCTTTCATGCTTGTTAGCATTTGTCTTACATATTGCGGTGCTCCTATGTTGGGTGCATATATATTTATAATTGTTATATCTTCTTCTTGGATTGATCCTTTAATCATGTAGTGGCCTTCTTTGTCCCTTTTCACAGCCTTTGTTTTAAAGTCTATTTTATCGGATATGAGTATTGCTACTCCTGCTTTCTTTTGGTCTTTATTTGCATGGAATATCTTTTTCCAGCCCTTCACTTTCAATCTGTATGTGTCCGTTGTTTTGAGGTGGGTCTCTTGTAAGCAGCATATATAGGGATCTTGTTTTTGTATCCATTCAGCCAGTCTTTGCCTTTTGGTTGGGGCATTCAACCCATTTACATTTAAGGTAATTATTGATAAGTATGTGCACCTGTTGCCATTTACTTTATTGTTTTGGGTTCAGGTTTATACGTCCTTTTTGTGTTTCCTGTCTAAAGTCTATCCTTTAGTATTTGTTGGAGAGCTGGTTTGGTGGTGCTGAATTCTCTCAGCTTTTGTTTGTCTGTAAAGCTTTTGATTTCTCCTTCATATTTGAATGAGATTCTTGCTGGGTACAGTAGTCTTGGCTGAAGGTTATTTTCATCACTTTAAGTATGTCTTGCCATTCCCTCCTAGCCTGAAGAGTTTCTATTGAGAGATCTGCAGTTATTCTTATATGGGAATCCCCTTGTGTGTTATTTGTTGTTTTTCCCTTGCTGCTCTTAATATTTGTTCTTTGTGTTTGGTCTTTGTTAGTTTGATTAGTATATGTCTTGGGTTGTTCCGCTTTGGATTTATCCTGTTTGGCACTCTCTGGGTTTCTTGGACTTGGGTGATTATTTCCTTCCCCATTTTAGGGAAGTTTTCAACTATTATCTCCTCAAGTATTTTCTCATGGTCTTTCTTTTTGTCTTCTTCTTCTGGGACTCCTATAATTCGAATGTTGGAGCGTTTCATATTGTCTTGGAGGTCTCTGAGGTTGTCCTCATTTCTTTTAATTCGTCTTTCTTTTTCCCTTGCTGATTCATTTATTTCTACCATTTTATCTTCTACTTCACTAATCCTATCTTCTGCCTTCGATATTCTACTATTTGTAGCCTCCAGAGTGTTTCTGATCTCATTTATTGCATTATTCATTATATGTTGACTCTTTTTTATTTCTTCTAGGTCCTTGTTAAACCTTTCTTGCATCTTCTCAAACCTTGACCCCAGGCTATTTATCTGTGATTCCATTTTGATTTCAAGATTTTGGATCATTTTCACTATCAGTATTCGGAATTCTTTCTCAGGTAGATTCCCTATCTCTTCCTCTTTTGTTTGGTTTGGTGAGCATGTCTCCTGTTCCTTTACCTGCTGGGTATTCCTCTGTCTCTTCATCCTGGTTATATTGCTGCGTTTGAGGTGGCTTTTCTATATTCTGGGAATTTGTGGAGTTCTCTTTGTTATAGAGCTTCCTCTCTGTGTTTGGGGTTGTATCAGTGGCTTGTCAAAGTTTCTTGATTAGAGAGGCTTGTGTTGAGGCTCTGGTGGTTGGATTCCCTCTCTCTGGAGTGTTGTGAAGTGTCAAGTAATGGGTTATGGGACATCAATGGTTTTGGAGTATTTTGAGCTGCCTGTGTATTGAAGCTCAGGGGCTTGTTCTTGTGTTGCTGGAGAATTTGCGTGGTATGTCTTGCTCTGGAACTTGTTGGCCCTTGGGAGGTGCTCAATTTCAGTATAGGTATGAAGGCGTTTGATGAGCTCTTATTGGATAATGTTCCCTGTAATCAGGAATTCTTTGATGATCTCAGCATTTGGACTCACGCCTCCTGATTCTGGTTTTCAGATTTATTTTTACAATAGCCTCACGATTTCTCCATCTATTCAGCACTAATGTTAAAACATCTGGGTTAATGATGATAGGTTTCTCCACTTTGAGAGTCGTCCCTAGAGGATCGCTGAGTTACTGGTTTTGAAGCCAATGATCTGCTTTGCTGGATGCCTGATGTCCTCTGCCAGCAGTCAGAAGTTGTTTTGTGGAATTTACTCAGCGTTGAAATGTTCTTTTGATGAAGTAGTGAGGGAGAAAGTGTTCTCCCCCCTCCTATTCCTCCGCCATCTTTTTGACTCCTCTGTGGTATTTTTTTGTTCCAGATTGCACATAAGTAAAACTACAATATGGTAAGAGACAACAGCTAGAGAGAAATACTGGATGACCAGCATTCGTTGTTTCTATATTCATGGCTCTCAGGAGCAAGGGCTGTGCCTTTCTGTGTGAGGCTTTAACAGATAAGCCTAAAAGTCAAGATCAAAAGGGAAAAATGATCAAATAAAGGAAAGCACAGAAGTTATCATCAAGTGATTAGGTCTTGGATAGACCACCCACTGAGATCAAAATATAGGGAGAAACAGAGGTAGCAAAGATGAAGCAGGGGAGACCAGCAGTGGAACTGTTTTCATTTCAGCGCTCATGTGGGCTCAGTAGTTTTGGCATGTGGGCTTAGTTGCCAAACAGCACCTGGCATCTTAGTTCCCCACTGGAATCAAACCCACGTTTCCTGTATTGAAAGGCAGATTCTCAGCTACTAAACCTCCAGGGATGTCCCTCCAATATGTTTTTGTATGTTATTTTCATCCATCTCAAAATATTTTTAAATTTCCCTTGCGATTTCTTTGACTCATTCATTGCTGGAGTATGTAGTTTAATTTACACATATGTGGGGATTTTCCAGTTTTCTTTCTTGTATTTATTTCTAGTTTCATTCCATTATAGTTAGAAAAGATACTCAATTGTCAAAACTGTGACATAACATATAATCTATCCTGGAGAATATTCTATGTGCATTTGAGAAAACTCTATATTACTATTTTTTAAAAAAAATTATTTATTTTTAATTGAAGGAGAATTGCTTTACAGTATTGCATTGATTCTAGCAAACAACAGCATGAATCAGCCACAGGAAAACTCTGTATTCTTGCTTGTTGAAGTGGAACCTTCTGTCTGTTAGATCTAGTTGGTCTGTAATATTGTTCAGGTCCTCTGTTTCCTTACTGATCTTCTGTTTAGTTGTTCTATAGTTATTCAAAAGGGAAGTTACTCAAATTGTTACTCCTGACAATTTTTGTAGACTATTTCTTCATTCAGTTGTCCATTTTTGCTTCATATATTTTGGCACTCTGTTATTAGGTGTGTAAATTTGTATAATTCTAAGATCTTGTTGATTGATTATTCTAACAATATATAATATTGTAATATAAGGTTTTAAAAATGGATTTTATGAAATTACACAGAAAGAAATTCCTGTGGTTCCTTTACAGATCACGGTTGGAGACATTGGGACACTCTTTAAGATCCGTGTTGGTCACACCAACTCCGGGCTTTCCCCTTCCTGGCACTGTAAAGAGGTACCCACACTTTCATCCTTTGCCACATCCTTGTAAATCCTGCTTGGGAATCAGACTTTGTACTGTGAGCTGATGGAGTCAAATCTGGACCTTTTAGTCAGTGTATTCCTCAAGGGAGCAGTATCATGTGCCATTAATAATTTAACACCTAATTAATTGAGAGAAGCACCTCAACCAAACAGTCCTCTCACCTCTTTGCAAAGAAAACCGTCGCCTCTTGTCATGTCCAACTTTGTGACCCCATGGTCTGTAGCCTGCCAGGCTCCTTTGTCGATGAGATTATCCAGGCGAGAATGCTGGAGCAGGTTGCCATGCCCCCTCCTCCAGGGGATCTTCCCCACCCAGGGACTGAACCCACATCTCCTGCATTGGCAGGTGGGTTCTTTACCACTAGCGCCACCTGGTTGGAATAGTGATGGAAACATGACTAGGTGGATGTTACCTGCTTCAGAAGAGTTGTAAAAATAGTTCATTTCCTTTGGTGAAATAATTATCTACTAGACTGGAATGCCACCCCTCAGATTTAGTCTACTCATGCTAAGTGACATAATGTTCCTTGAGTACTTTCAGGAGCAAAAGAAGGCTTAAATTTTCTACATTGTTCAGAATTAAAAGTTTTACTTATTCCAGTGACTACAGAAATGCACCTCTTTAACACTGGAAGTCACACAACTTGTCATCCATTTTTATGTATGGTGTATCTACATCTTTTGTCATTTCAGAATAAATAATCTTTAAGCAAGTTCTCAAAAGGCAAAGAACACCCAGTCAAACCCCTGATATTCTTGACAAACTTCTACAGTTTTATAATATATGAGAAAGTTAATGAAAAATTCATGGAAGATGAGTAAATATCTTTTATTTCATTAGCATAAATATATATTTATTAATAATGCCATTCTTTTACATTAAAGACACAAAAGATCCTGAAGCAGAATGCAAAAATGAAATTTACTTTATGAAAACACGGAGTGTAGAAGTCAGATTTCAAAATTCAAGATTACTGCCTGGGCTTCTATATAAGATACTTTTAATGCTATTTAGAGCTTTTGAAGTATGGTATTCACATTAATATGTAAATGATTATATATGATAATAATAATACTATCTTTTATTTTTCTCTCTTAGTGAGCTAAACTAATTTATAAAAGTGATCACTAACTTATTTGATTAGTAACTAATAAGCAATATTATGTGGATTATGAAGCTGGGATGCTGAGACAGTGGTTAAGTGATCTGAAAAAGTTATTTAATATTGTCAAGGAAAAACAAAAGCGTCAGGCTGAAAGTTTTTAGTGTCTTTCTGTCTATGGTGATTCCTCTTTCATTGCAAGGCTACATGTTTGCCTGAGGTTTACCTCCCCTGTCCTTCAGCACCAGTGAAGAGATGTTCTTGATCCAAGGTCTTATCCTGAGTATAACACCTTACATAACTAGCAAATCAAGATGCTAGATAATAGGTAGAGGATTTTCTGTTGAATTTTTATAGTACGGTTTAAAAGTTTGAAATGTGAATTTTTTTTTAATTTTATTTTTACTTTATTCTACGTTACAGTACTGTATTGGTTTTGCCATACATTGACATGAATCAGCCACAGGTGTACACGAGCTCCCAATCCCGAAGCCCCTCCCATCTCCCATCCCATATCATCCTCTCTGGATAATCCCCGTGCACCAGCCCCAAGCATCCTGTATCCTGTATCGAACATAGACTGGTGCTTTGTTTATTACATGATAGTATACATGTTTCAATGCCATTCTCCCAAATCATCCCACCCCTCTCTCTCTGCCTCAGAGGCCAAAAGTCCATTCTATACCTCTGTGTCTCTTTTGTTGTCTCACATACAGGGTCATCATTACTATCTTTCTAAATTCCATATATATGTGTCAGTATACTGTACTGGTGTTTTTCTTTCTGGCTTACTTCTGAAATGTGAATTTTTAAGTAAGCTAACTTGTGCCTATAACTTGAAGGGATTTGAATGAAAACACAAGAGCCCTTATAGCAATAATGATACATGTCCACAGTCCATAAAATAATCATGTTGCTTTTATGAACTTCATCTTGTTTTTTACAGTGTATTTAAGGAAGGTTACAAAATAAAGCATTTCAAATGGTAATTTATTTTGTATTTCTCAAATGGTCTTCCTTGGACTGTAATTAAAAACCTGACCAAATAGTGGTGGCAGAAGGGAATGGATTCTGTTTTTGAGAAGCCTTGCTCAAAGTGTGATGAGATTTTATGAATGCAGGTTTCTGGGGTTTACCAGGGCCCATGGAGACAGTAGGTTTAGGAATCAACAATCTACCTTTATTACAATGTGATTTTCTAAGCACAGTAAAGTTGAAAATCTATGATTTAAGACATTTTAAAGATAGTAAGATTAATTTAACAGATAAAATAAGAGCTCATTGAAGCTTTTAAAAGAATATTAGTACCCTACTCATCAAAGGCTAGATTTTAGAATCAGAAAACATATTTCTACTTTTCAATGATTTGGGACATTCGTCTGATCCTACCAGAATTTATTAACATCTTTGTTTAAGTCCAAGATAAAATATGATATAGAAAGTGTTAGTCCCTCATTTGTGTCTGACTGTTTACTACCTCATTGACTGTAGCCTGCCAGGCTCCTCTTTTCATGGAATTCTCCAGGCAAGAATACTGGCATAAGTAGTCATCCCCTTCTCCAGGGGATCTTCCTGACCCAGGGGCTGAACCTGGGTCTCTTGTATTGCAGGCAGAGTCTTTACCATCTGAGCCACTGGGGAAGCCCTAATACTGTATAATAGGTATCCAAATAAAGAATGATACTTTGAATGTCTGTAATTGCTAGGAACCCAAAGAAGGAACTATATTGATCTGAATCTGTAGTGCATGAAATCTAAGCTCATGCTAGTGTTTTAGAAAATCACTTTAAAATAAAAAAAAGTCATTACTAAGAGGTTGGAACAAAGAAGTAATAGATTTTTAAAAATTGTAATTATCTTTCCAAATAGGAAAATATGGATGACTGTTAGAAAATTTAGGAGGAAAGTGGCATGTTTGGCATTTCAGAATAGAGAAATAAGAAATTGAAAAATTTCAAATTAGAGAAAAGAAATGCCATTGTACTTGAGATAGCAGTAGAAGAAATTAGCACTTTTCTTGTCAAGTGTTCAACAGCTTTTACTAAAAGAAAGTTGAAAGCCTTTTTCAGTGTCAGGCTTGGACACAAAATTGTATTTGACTCTTTGATAATTATTACGTTCTTTAGAAGTCATGCTGTTTCTGTTATAGATAAAATTGTGGGACCTGAATGCTGGAAGACAGTTTCACATACCTGTTCAACGATGGTTGGCACGAGATCAAGAGGATGGGGAAATCTGTCGAGAATTTCCTGTTTTGAACAAGGGGCAGCCCGTCCTTCCAGGTAGGGCAGATCCACTCCAGGTAGCACAAATAACACTTGCTTGCCTAAATGTTGAAGGACAGGAAGCTCAACACATGTTGAGTAAATAAATAAGTGAATGATTAAGAAACTGCTTACTTCTCACAAATTGCCTCTGCAGGAATGACAGCTGCATCTAAATATTTTTTAGTTGTTTCATGTACTGGCATTCAGGAATATGTTCTTGTCAACAGTTAAGCCTGTAGGAAGGTCAGCTGAAATGCCTCTTAATCAAAAAAAAAGAAAATTTATTCTTAGAAGGTCATGAGAGAATTGAATGTCCAATGAAGTTATTCCTGAGCTGAAAACATACAAGTCAATGTATGCTTTGCTTATCAGGCTCAGCCTTATTTCTGAAAATTTATCTATTTGATTTGAAAATGAAAACAGGACGGCTCAGTGACTTTCTGAGCAGTTGGCCAAAAGCAGGGGTGTGATCAGGACTTGTGTAAATGTGGATGAGAAATAGGATGTGTTTAGAGTTTGACAGTCACTGCTCATGGCCACATGAATTCAGGGTGATTCTGTCCATAATATGTGTTTGCTCTTGTGTCTGCTGGCTTCTGCTTTGGAGGAGAACAGGAAAAGGGAATTATTAGATGGGCAATTGATAAAAACAGATTTTTCTCCAGTTCAGAACATTGTCTATTAAAAAAGAAATAAATGATAATAAGTGTTATGTGAAGTTGAAGAAGAGCTCCACCATGTCATAGAAGCTAATACTAGGTTTAGGTATATAATCACTTGGGCTTCCCTGGTGGTCAGACAGTGAAGAATCTGTCTGCAATGTGGGAGACCTGGGTTTGATCCCTGGGTCAGAAAGATCCCCTGGAGAAGAGAATGGCAACTCACTCTAGTATTCTTGCCTGGAAAATTCTATGAACAGAGATGTTTGGTGGGTTCCAGTCCATGGGGTTGCAAAGAGTTGGACATGACTGAGGGAGTAACACTTTTCCATAATAACTTGTGTAACTTAATAGGAAGCATGAGTCACTGAAAAATTTGCAGAGACCAATAATTCCTTTGTGGTTTTTAAATATGGTATAATAAACTATTTGTTAAATTTCTGAAGTTAAAATATTTTTGAAAAGATATGAATAGTTCTGTTTGCTGAAAAGTGAAAGCTTGTGTGAGCCTTGTTCTCACCATTCATAAGCCTTTCCCTCAACACTTTTGAGTATTCTTCTCAACACTTTTCCTCATCAGCCCAGCCTTCACCTGGTGGGGCAGACATTCCCCAGGTGCCCTGTCCTACCCACTGTTAGTAATGATGCAGAGGTCACATCTGCTTCTTCATCTCTCATTTTAATTGTAAAATTGCTCAAAGGAGGCATATTCTGCAAATACATACTGGTTTCCCTTGCCTTCCCTATGGTAATTGTTGTGTGTGTGCTAAGTTGCTTCAGTTGTGTCTTACTCTGTGTGACCTTATGGACTATAGCCTGCCAAGCTCCTCTTTCCATGGGATTCTTCAGGCAAGAATACTGGATTGCCATTTACTTCTCCAGGGGATCTTCCCGACCCAGGGACTGATATATATACATACATATGTATTAATATAATATGCATATATATATATTTTATTGTGGTAACAAATACATAACATTAAATTTACTGTTCTAAACATTTGAAAATGTACAGTTTGGTAAGTATATTCACACTGTTGTGCAACAGATCTCTAGAACTCTTTCATCTTACAAAGCTGAAATTCTGTTTCTTCTTGTGAGAGTTTGGGCAGTGTTTTTCAAGGAATTGTTTCACTTATCTAGGTTATCAAATTTATGGAAATAGAATTTTCCATGATGTTCTTTTATTATCATTTAAAACTTCAACAGGATCTGTAGTGGTTCTCCCTGTTTCATTTCTAATATTTGTAACTTGTATCCTCTCTCTTTTTTTGCTTAGTTAGCCTGGATTGAGGCTTATCAATTTTATTGATCTTTTCAAAGAACCAGCTTTTGGTTTCATTGATTTTTTTTCTATTGATTTACTGTTTTCAGTTTCATTGATTTCTGCTCTAAGTCTTATTTCTTTTCTTATTGCTTCCTTTGGATTTAATTTGTTCTTGTTTTTCTAGTTTCCAAAACTTAGATGATTAATTTTAGATCTTTTTTTCTAATGTATGCATTCAATGCTATAATTTTCTCTAAGCATTACTTTTTCTGCATCCCACAAATTTTGATAAGTTGTATTTTCATTTTCACTTAGTTCAGAACATTTAAAAATTTCTCCTGAGAGTTCTTCTTTGACCCATGTGTTATTTAGAAGTGTGTTATTTAGTCTCCATATGTTATGGGATTTTCTAGTTATCTTTCTGTTATTGATTTCTAGTTTTAATTCCACTGTGGTCTGAGAGCAGACAACGTATGGTTTCTGTTCTAAGTTTGTTAGGTGTGTTTTATGGCCCAGACTGAGGTCTATCCTCTTGACTATCCCGTGTGAGCTCGGGAAGAATGTGTATTCTGCTGTTGTTGTATGAAATAATCTGTTGATGTGTATTATAAACTATTGATCAGTAGTGTTATTGGATTCACCTGTGTCCTTGCTGATTTTCTGCCCATGGGGTCTGTCCATTTCTGAGAGAGAAGTGTTGAAGCCTCCACTATGGTAGTGGCTATATCTCTTTCCCCCTGCAGTTCTATCAGTTTACCTTCTATAGTTTGATGCTCTGTTAGGATTATCACTATCTATCATAACATTAAGGATTATCGTGTCTTCTTGGGGAATTGACCCTTTTATTATTATGAAATGCTCTATTCCTGATAGCCTTTCCTGTTTGACATGTGCTCTGTTTGAAATTTAGTCCTCGGCAACCTCGCTTCAGGAGAAGGAGGTGGCAACCCACTCCAGTACTCTTGCCTGGAAAATCCCATGGGCGGAGGAGCCTGGTAGGCTGCAGTCCATGGGGTCGTTAAGAGTCGGACACGACTGAATGACTTCACTTTCACTTTTCACTTTCACCCATTGGAGAAGGAAATGGCAACCCACTCCAATATTCTTGCCTGAAGAATCCCAGGGACGGAGGAGCCTGTGGGTTG
Organism: Nanger dama; assembly: GCA_917880005.1. Taxonomy (NCBI): domain Eukaryota; kingdom Metazoa; phylum Chordata; class Mammalia; order Artiodactyla; family Bovidae; genus Nanger; species Nanger dama. The sequence continues at coordinate 7,374,201 of CAKJTW010000075.1, forward strand.
CCGTCTCACGGGGTCGCACAGAGTCAGACGCGACTGAAGCAACTTAGCAGCAGTAGCAGCAGCTGTTTGAAATTAATACAACTACTCCTGTTTTCTTTAGATTAGTGTTAACAGGCTTATTTTCTCCATCAATTTACTTTTAATTTATGTGTATATTTACTTTTAAACTGGTTTTCTTGTAGACAACATATGTGTGTGTGTACTAAGTCGCTTCAGTCATGTCTATCTCTGTGTGACCCCATGGACTGTAGCCTACCAGGCTCCTCTGGTCCATGGGATTCTCCAGGCAAGAATACTGGAGTGGGTTCCCATGTCCTCTTACAGGGGATCTTCCTGACCCAGAATCAAACCAGCATCTCTTACATCTCCTACATTGGCAGGTGGGTCCTTTACCACTAGCACCACCTGGGAAGCCCAAACAGCATATAGTTGGGTCTTATCTTTGGATTCACTCTGAAAATCTCTGTTGTTTATTGGTTTTTTAAAATCATGGTGTTCAAAGTGGTTATTGATATAATCAGATTAATATCTACTGTATTTGCTACTGTTTTTGTTACTCTTATTCTTTATTCCTATATTTATCTTTTACTCTTTTTCTATCTTTTGTGGCTTCAAGTGAACATTAAATTGAGAAACTCATTCTATTTCTCTGTTTTTTTTTTTTTTTAAAGCATATCTGTGACACTTAAAAAAGAAACTTTACTTAGTGGTTGCCCTAGAGTTTACAAATATATATTTACAGCTAATCCAAGACCACTTCAAATCACACTATATGTTTTCATGAGCAGTATGAATCAGGACCAGGAGCTGACTATGAATTGGTTTACCAGGAGCAGACCAGGAGCTGACTGTGGCTCAGATCATGAACTCCGTATTGCAAAATTCAGACTTAAATTGAAGAAAGTAGGGAAAACCTCTAGATCATTCAGGTATGACCTAAATAAAATCCCTTATGATTATACGGTGGAAGTGACAAATAGATTCAAGGGATTAGATCTGATACACAGAGTGCCTGAAAAACTATGGATGGAGGTTCATAACACTGTACAGTGTAACAGTGATCAAAACCATCCCCAAGAAAAGAACTGCCAAAAGGCAGGATGATTGTCTGAGGAGTCCTTACAAATAGCTGAGAAAAAAAAGAAAAGCTAAAGGCAAAGGAGAAAAGAAAAACATACCCTTTGAACTTTGAATGCAGAGTTCCAAAGAATAGTAAGGAGAGATAAGAAAGGCTTCCTCAGTGAGCAATGCAAAGAAATAGAGGAAAACAATAGAATGGGAAAGACTAGAGATCTCTTCAAGAAAATTAGAGATACCAAGGGAATATTTCATGCACAGATGGATACAATAAAGGACAGAAATGGTATGGACCTAAAAGAAGCAAAATATGTTAAGAAGAGGTGGCAAGAATACACAAAAGTCCAGAAAATCACAATGGTGTGATCACTCACCTAGAGCCAGACACCCTGGAATGCAAAGTCAAGCGGGCCTTAGGAAGCATCACTAAAAGCAAACTAGTGGAGGTAATGGAATTCCAGTTGAGCTATTTCAGATCCTAAAAGTGCTGCACTCAATATGCCAGCAAATTCGGAATACTTAGCAGTGGCCACAGGACTGGAAAAGGTCAGTTTTCATTCCAATCCCAAAGAAAGGCAATGCCAAAGAGTGTTCAAACTACTGCACAATTGCACTCACCTCACATATTAGCAGAGTAATGCTAAAATCCTCCAAGCCAGCCTTCAACAGTATGTGAACCGTGAACCTCCAGATGTTCAAGCTGGATTTGGAAAAAGCAGAGGAACCAGAGATCAAATTGCCAACATTTGCTGGATCATCGAAAAAGCAAGAGAGTTCCAGAAAAATATCTGCTTTATTGACTACACCAAAGCCTTTGACTGTATGGCTCACAAGAAAATGTGGAACATTCTTAAAGAGATGGGAATACCAGACCAAATTACCTGCCTCCTGAGAAATCTGTATGCAGGTCAAGAAGCAACAGTTAGAACTGGACATAGAAAAACAGACTGGTTCCAAATCAGGAAAGGAGTACGTCAAGACTGTATATTGTCACCCTGATTATTTAACTTATATACAGAGTACATCATGCGAAATGCCAGGCTGGATGAAGCACAAGCTGGGATCAAGATTGCTGGGAGAAATATCAATAACCTCAGTCATGCAGATGACACCACCCTTATGGCAAATTACAAAGAAGAACTAAAGAGCCTCTTGATGAAAGTGAAAGAAGAGAGTGAAAAGTTGTTTTAAAACTCACCATTCAGAAAACTAAGATGGCATCTGGTCCCATTACTTCATGGCAAATAGATGGAGAAACAGTGGAAACAGTGGCTGACTTTATTTTGGGGGCTCCAAAATCACTGCAGATGGTGACTACAGCCATGAAATGAAAAGACACTTACTCCTTGGAAGAAAAGCCATGACCAACCTAGACAATGTATTAAAAGAAGAGACATTACTTTGCCAGCAAAGGTTCTTCTAGTCAAAGCTATGGTTTTTCCAATAGTAATGTATGGATGTGAGAGTTGGACTATAAAGAAAGCTGAGCTCCAAAGAACTGATGCTTTCAGACTGTGGTGTTGAAGAAGACTTTTGAGAGTCCTTTGAACAACGAGGAGATCCAATCAGTCCATCCTAAAGGAAATCAGTCCTGAATGTTCATTGGAAGGACTGATGTTGAAGCTGAAACTCCAATACTTTGGCCACCTGATTGAAAAAGTGACTCATTGGAAAAGACCCTGATGCTGGGAAAGATTTAAGGCAGGAGGATAGGGGGATAACAGAGGATGAGATGGTTGCATGGCATCACTGACTTGATGGACATGAGTATGAGCAAGGTCCGGGAGTTAGTGATGGACAGGGAAGCCTGATGTGCTGCAGTCCATGGGGTTGCAAAGAGTTGGATATGACTGAGTGACTGAACTGAACTGAGTCCAAGACCATTTCAAATCACACTATATGTTTTCATGAGTAGTATGAATACGTTAAAAATTAATTTGTTTATTTTAATTGGAGGTTAATTTCTTTACAATATTATAGTGGTTTTTGCCATACATTGACATGAATCAGCCATGGGTATACATGTGTCCCACATCCTAAACCCTGCCTCCCACCTCCATACCCATCCCATCCCTTAGGGTCGTCCCAGTGCACCAGCCCTGAGTGTCCTGTCTCATGCATTGAACCTGGACTGGCAATCTATTTCATATATGGTAATATACATGTTTTAATGTTATTCTCTCAAATCATCCCATCCTCGCCTTCTCCCACAGAGTCCAAAAGTCTGTTCTTTATCTCTGTGTCTCTTTTGCTGTCTTGCATATATGGTCATCATTACCATCTTTCTAAATTCCGTATATATGTGTTAATATACTGTATTGGTGTTTTTCCTTTGGCTTACTTCACTCTGTATGATAGGCTCCAGTTTCATCCACCTCATTAGAACTGATTCAAATGCATTCTTTTTAGTGACTGAGTAACATCCCATTGTGTATATGTACCACGACTTTCTTATCCATTCCTCTTCTGATGGACATCTAGGTTGCTTCCATGACCTAGCTATTGTAAGCAGTGCTGCAGTGAACATGGGGTACATGTGTCTCTTTCAATTCTGGTTTCCTTGGTGTGTATGCCCAGCAGTGGGATTGCTGGGTCGTATGGCAGTTCTATTTCCAATGTTTTAAGGAATTTCCACACTGTTCTCCATAGTGGTCGTACTAGTTTGCATTCCCACCAACAGTGTAAGAGGGTTCCCTTTTGTCCACACCCTCTGCAGCACTTATTGCTTGTAGACTTTTGGATAGCAGCCATTCTGACTGGCATGAGATGGTACCTCATTGTGGTTTTGATCTGCATTTCTCTGAGAATGAATAATGTTGAGCATCTTTTCATGTGTTTGTTAGCCATCTGTATGTCTTCTTTGGAGAAATGTCTGTTTAGTTCTTTGGCCCATTTTTTGATTGGGTCATTTATTTTTCTGATATTGAGCTGCAAGAGTTGCTTGTATATTTTTGAGATTAGTTGTTTGTCAGTTGCTTCATTTACTATTATTTTCTCCTATTCTGAAGGCTGTCTCTTCACCTTGCTTATAGTTTCCTTCAGTGTGCAAAAGCTTTTAAGTTTAATTAGGTCTCATTTGTTATTTTTGCTTTTATTTCCATTACCCTGGGAGGTGGGTCATAGAGGATCCTGCTGTGATTCACATCAGAGAATGTTTTGCTTATGTTTTCCTCTAGGAGTTTTATCGTTTCTGGTCTTACGTTTAGATCTTTAATCCATTTTGAGTTTATTTTTGTGTATGGTGTTAAAAAGTGTTCTAGCCTCATTCTTTTACAAGTGGCTGACCAGTTTTCTTAGCACCACTTGTTAAAGAGATTGTCTTTTCTCCATTGTATATTCTTGCCTCCTTTGTCAAAATAAGGTGTCTATAGGTGCATGGGTTTATTTCTGGGCTTTCTGTTTTGTTCCATTGATCTATATTTCTTTGTGCCAGTACCATACTGTCTTGATGACTGTAGCTTTGTAGTATAGCCTGAAGTCAGGTAGGTTGATTTTCCCGGTTCCATTGTTTCTCAAGATTGCTTTGGCTATTCGAGGTTTTTTTTGTGTTTCTATATAAATTATGAAATTATTTGTTCTAGTTCTGTGAAAAATATAGTTGGTAGCTTCACAGGGATTGTATTGAATCTATAGATTGCTTTGGGTAGTATACTCATTTTCACTATATTGATTCTTCCAATTTGTGAACATGGTATATTTCTCCAACTATTTGTGTCATGTTCGATTTCTTTCATCAGTGTTTTATAGTTTCTATATACAGATCTTTTTTTTTTTTTTTTAGGTAGATATATTCCTAAGTATTTTATTCTTTTTTTTTTGCAATGGTGAATGGAATTGTTTCCTTAATTTCTCATTGTTAGTGTATAGGTATACAAGGTATTTCTGTGTGTTAATTTTATACTCTGCAACTCTACTATATTTATTGATTAGCTCTAGTAATTTTCTGGTCGTGTCTTTAGGGTTTTCTATGTAGAGGATCATGTAATCTGCAAACAGTAAGAGTTTAACTTCTTTTCCAATCTGAATTCCTTTTACTTCTTTTTCTTCGCTGATTGCTGTGGCTAAAACTTCCAAAACTATGTTAAATAGTAGTGGTGAGAGTAGGCACCCTTGCCTTGTTCCTGACTCTAGGGGAAATGCTTTCAATTTTTCACTATTTAGGATAATGTTTGCTGTGGATTTATCATATATGGCTTTTATTATGTTGAGGTATGTTCCTTCTATGCCTACTTTCTGGAGGGTTTTTGATTATAAATGGATGTTGAATTTTGTCAAAGGCTTTCTCTGCATCTATTGAGATAATCATATGGCTTTTATTTCTCAGTTTGTTAATGTGGTGTATCACACTGATTGATTTGTAAGTATTAAAGAATCCTTGCATCCCTGGGATAAAGCCAACTTGGTCATGATGTATGATCTTTTTAATATGTTGTTGGATTCTGTTTGTTAGAATTTTTTGAGGATTTTTGCACCTATGTTCATCAGTGATATTGGCCTGTACATTTCTTTTTGTGGCATCTTTGTCAGGTTTTGGTATTAGGGTGATGGTGGCCACATAGAATGAATTTGGCAGTTTACCTTCCTCTGCAATTTTCTGGAAGAGTTTGAGTAGGATAGGTGTTAGCCCTTCTCTAAGTTTTTGGTAGAGTTCACCTGTGAAGCCATCTGGTGTTGGGGTTTTGTTTATTGGAAGATTTTTGATTACAGTTTCAATTTCTGTGCTTGTGATGGGTCTGTTAAGATTTTCTATTTCTTCCTGATTCAGTTTTGGAAAGTTATACTTTTCTAAGAATTCGTCCATTTCTTCCGAGTTGTCCATTTTATTGTCATATAGTTGCTGACTATAGTCGCTTATGATCCTTTGTATTTCTGTGTTGTCTGTTGTGATTTCTCCATTTTCATTTCTAATTTTGTTGATTTGAATCTTCTACCTTTTTTCTAGATGAGTCTGGCTAATGGTTTGTCTATTTTATCAATCTTCTCAAAGAACCAGCTTTTAGTTTTGTTGCTTTCTGCTGTACTCTCCTTTGTTATTTTTTCATTTATTTCTGCCCTAATATTTATGATTTCTTTCCTTTTACTAACCCTGGGGTGCTTCATTGTTCTTTTTCTAGTTGCTTTAGGTGTAAAGTTAGATTATTTATTTGATTTCTCTCTTGTTTCTTGAGATAAGCTTGTATTGCACTGCTTTTACTGAATCTCATAGGTTTTGGGTTGTTGTGTTTTCATTTTCATTTGTTGCTATGCATATTTTGATTTCTTTTGTGATTTGTTGGTTATTCAGAAGCATGTTGTTTAGCCTCCATATGTTTGTATTTTTAATAGCTTTTTTTTCCCTGTAGTTGACATTATCTTACTGCATTGTGATCAGAAAAGATGCTTGAAATGATTTCCATTTTTTAAAATTTACCAAAGCTAGATTTATGGCCCAGAATGTGATATGTCTTGGAGAATCTTCCCTGTGCACTTGAGAAAAAGGTGAAATTCATTGTTTGGGGGTGAAATGTCCTATAGATATCAATTAGGTCTAGCTGGTTGATTGTATCATTTAAAATTTGTTTCCTTGCTAATTTTCTATTTGGTTGATCTATCCATATGTGTGAGTGGGGTATTAAAGTCTCCCACTATTATTGTGTTACTGTTAATTCCCCCTTTCATACTTGTTAGCATTTGCCTTACATATTGTGGCGTGCCTATGTTGAATGCATATATATTTATAATTGTTCTACCTTCTTCTTGGTTTTAGAAAAGGCAGAGGAACCAGAGATCAAATTGCCAACATTTGCTGGATCATTGAAAAAGCAAGAGAGTTCCATAAAAACATCTATTTCTGCTTTATTGACTACGCCACAGCCTTTGACTGTGTGGATCACAATAAACTGTGGAAAATTCTGAAAGAGAGGGGAATACCAGACCACCTGACCTGCCTCTTGAGAAACCTGTATGCAGGTCAGGAAGCAACAGTTAGAACTGGACATGGAACAACAGACTGGTTCCAAATAGGAAAAGGAGTATGTCAAGGCTGTATATTGTCACCCTGCTTATTTAATTTATATGCAGAGTACATCATGAGAAATGCTGGGCTGGATGAATCACAAGCTGGAATCAAGATTGCCGGGAGAAATATCAACAACCTCAGATATGCAGATGACACCACCCTTATGGCAGAAAGTGAAGAGGAACTAAAGAGCCTCTTGGTGAAAGTGAAAGAGGAGAGTGAAAATGTTGGTTTAAAGCTCAGCATTCAGAAAATGAAGATCATGGCATCTGGTCCCATCACTTCATGGCAAATAGATTGGGAAACAGTGGAAACATTGTCAGACTTTATTTTGGGGGCTCCAAAATCACTGCAGATGGTGACTGCAGCCATGAAATTAAAAGATGCTTACTCCTTGGAAGAAAAGTTATGACCAACCTAGATAGCATATTGAAAAGCAGACATATTACTTTGCCAACAAAAGTCCGTTTAGTCAAGCCTATGGTTTTTCCAGTGGTCATGTATGGATGTGAGAGTTGGACTGTGAAGAAAGCTGAGCACCAGAGAATTCATGCTTTTGAACTGTGGTGTTGGAGAAGACTCTTGAGAGTCCCTTGGACTGCAGGGAGGTCCAACCAGTCCATCCTAAAGGAGATCAGTCCTGTGTGTTCATTGGAAAGACTGATGCTAAAGCTGAAATTCCAATACTTTGGCCACCTCATGCGAAGAGTTGACTCATTGGACGAGACTGATGCTGGGAGGGATTAGGGGCAGGAGGAGAAGGGGACGACAGAGGATGAGATGGCTGGATGGCATCACTGACTCAATGGACATGAGTTTGAGTGAACTCCAGGAGTTGGTGATGGACAGGGAGGCCTAGTGTGCTGTGATTCATGGGGTTGCAGAGTCGGACACTACTGAGCAACTGAACTGAACTGAACTTGGATTGATCCTTTGATCGTTATGTAGTGTCCTTCTTAGTCTTTTTTCATGGCCTTTATTTCAAAGTCTATTTTATCTGATATGAGTATTGCTACTCCTGCTTTCTTTTGGTCTCTGCTTGTGTGGAATATGTTTTACCAGCCGTTCACTTTCAGTCTGTATGTGTCCCTTATTTTGAGGTGGGTCTCTTGTAGACAGCATATATAGGGCTCTCGTTTTTGTATCCATTCAGCCAGTCTTTTCTGGTTGGGGCATTCAGCTCATTTACATTTAAGGTAATTATTGATAAGTATGATCCAATTGCCATTTACTTTGTTTTGGGTTCGAGTTTATAAACCTTTTCTGTGCTTCCTGTCTAGAGAAGATCCTTTAGCATTTGTTGAAGTGCTGGTTTGGTGGTGCTGAATGCTGTCAGCTTTTGCTTGTCTGTAAAGCTTTTGATTTCTCCTTCATGTTTGAATGAGATCCTTACTGGGTATAGAAACCTGTGTTGTAGGTTTTTCTCTTTCATCACTTAAAGTATGCCCTGCCATTCACTTCTGGCCTGAAGAGTTTCTATTGAAAGATCAGCTGTCCTTATGGGAATCCCCTTGTGTGTTATTTGGTTTTTTTTCCCTTGCTGCTTTTAATATTTGCTCTTTGTGTTTGATCTTCATTAATTTGATTAATATGTGTCTTGGGGTGTTTTGTCTTGGGTTTATCCTGTTTGGATCTTTCTGGGTTTCTTGGACTTGGGTGACAATTTTAGGGAAGTTTTTAACTATTATCTCCTTAAGTATTTTCTCATGCCCTTTCTTTTGTCTTCTGGGACGCCTATGATTTGAATGTTAGGGTGTTTAACATTGTCCTAGAGGTCTCTGTGATTGTCCTTATTTCTTTTAGTTCTTTTTTTCTTTTCTTCTCTCTGCTTCATTTATTTCCACCATTCTATCTTCCACCTCATTTATCCTACCTTCTGCCTCAGTTACTCAGCTGTTGCTTCCCTCTAGAGTGCTTTTGATCTCAGTTATTGCATTATTCATTATTGATTGACTCATTTATTTCTTCTAAGTCCTTGTTAAACATTTCTTGCATCTTCTCAATCCTTGTCTCTAGTCTGTTTATCTGTAGCTCCATTTTGTTTTCAAGATTTTGGATCATCTTTACTATCATTCTGAATTCTTTTTCAGGTAGATTCCCTATCCCATCCTCTTTTGTTTGGTTTGGGAACATTTATCATGTTCCTTTCCCTGATGGATATTTCTCTGCCTTTTCATTTTGTTTAGATTGATGTGTTTGGGGTGGCCTTTCTGTAGGCTGAAAATTTGTGGTTTCTCTTTACTGTGGAGGTTGCTCCCTGTGTGTGGAGTAGGACTAGTGTCCTGTCAAGGTTTCCTGGTTAGAGAAGCTTGTGTCTGTGTTCTGGTGGGTGGAGCTGGATCTCTTCTCTCTGGAGTGCAGTGAAGTGACTAGTAGTGAGTTTTGGGGTGTCTGTGGGTTTGATGTGACTTTGAGCAGTCTGTATTTTAATGTTTGGGGCTGTGTTCCTGCATTGCTGGAGAATTAGTGTGGTATGTCTTGCTCTGGACTTGTTGGCTCTTGGGTAGAGCTTCGTTTCAGTGTAGGTACAGAGGCTTTTGGATGAGCTCTTGTCAATTAATGTTCCCTGGAGTCAGGAGTTTTCTGGTGTTCTCAAGTTTTGGATTTAAGCCTCCTACCTCTGGCTTTCAGTCTTACTCTTACAGTAGCCTCAAGACTTCTCCATCCATACAGCACAGATAATAAAATATCTAGGTTAATGGTGAAAAGATTCTCCACAGAGAGGGACACCAGAGAGGTTCACAGGGTTACATGGAGAAGAGGGAGGAGGGAGATAGAAGTGACCAAGAGGAGAAGAATGGGAGTCAAAAGGGGAGGGAACAATCAAGCCAGTAATCACAGTTCAGTTCAGTTCAGTCACTCAGTCATGTCTGACTCTTTGTAACCCCATGGACTGCAGCATGCCAGGCCTCTCTGTCCATCACCAACTCCTGGAGTTACTCAAACTCATGCCCATTGAGTGGGTGATGCCATCCAATCATCTCATCCTCTGTTGTCCCCTTCTACTCCTGCCTTAAATCTTTCCCAGCATCAAGGTCTTTTGATATGAGTCAGATTTTCACATCAGGTGGCCAAAGTACTGGAGTTTCAATCTTCAACATCAGTCCTTCCAATGAATATTCAGGACTGATTTCCTTTAGGATGGACTGGTAGGACCTCCTTGCAGTCCAAGAGACTCTCAAAAGTCTTCTCCAAAACCAAAATTTAAAAGGATCAATTCTTCAGCACTAGCTTTCTTTATTGTCCAACTCTCACATCCATACATGACTACTGGAAAAACCATAGCTTTGACTAGAAGGACCTTTGTTGGCAAAGTAATGTCTCTGCTTTTTAAAATGCTGTCTAGGTTGGTCATGACTTTTCTTTCAAGGAGTAAGCATCTTTTCATTTCATGGCTGCAGTCACCAGCTGCAGTTATTTTAGAGCACCCCAAAATAAAGTCTGCCACTGTTTCCACTGTTTATCCATCTATTTGCCATGAAGTGATGGGACTGGATGCCATGATCTTTGTTTTCTGAATGTTGAGCTTTAAGCCAACTTTTTTCTCTCTCCTCTTTCACTTTCATCAAGAGCCTCTGTAGTTCTTCTTCACTTTCTGCTGTTAAGGGTGCTGTCCTCTGCATATCTGAGGTTACTGATATTTCTCCCAGGAATCTTGATTCCAGTTTGTGCTTCATCCAGCCCAGTGTTTCTCATGATGTACTCTGCATAGAAGTTAAATAAGCAGGGTGACAATATACAGCCTTGACATACTCAGTTTCCTGTTTGGAACCAGTCTGTTGTTCCATGTCCAGTTCTAACTGTTGCTTCTTGACTTGCATACAGATTTCTCAAGAGCCAGGTCAGGTGGTCTGGTATTCCCGTCTCTTTCAGAATTTTCCGCAGTTTATTGTGATCCACACAGTCAAAAGTTTTGGCATAGTCAATAAAGCAGAAATAGATGTTCTTCTGGAACCCTCTTACTTTTTTGATGATCCAACAGATGTTGGCAATTTGATCTCTGCCTTCTGTAAACTAGCTTGAATATCTGGAAGTTCATGGTTCACATATTGTTGAAGTCTGGCTTGGAGAATTTTGAGCATGACTTTACTAGCGTGTGAGATGAGTGTAATTGTGTAGTAGTTTCAACATTTTTTGACATTGCCTTTCTTTGGGACTGGAATGAAAACTGACCTTTTTCAGTCCCTTGGCCACTGCTGAGATTTCCAAATTTGCTGGCATATTGAGTACAGCACTTTCACAGCATCATCTTTCAAGATTTGAAATAACTCAACTGGAATTCCATCACCTCCACTTAGCTTTGTTTGTAGTGATGCTTCCTAAGGCCTACTTGATGTCTGGCTCTAGGTGAGTGATCATACCATCGTGATTATCTGGGTCATGAAGATCTTTTTGTACAGTTCTTCTGTGTATTCTTGCCACCTCTTCTTAATATCTTCTGCTTCTGTTACGTCCATACCATTTCTGTCCTTTATCAAGGCCATCTTTGCATGAAATGTTCCCTTGGTATCTCTAATTTTCTTGGAGAAATCTCTAGTCTTTCCCATTCTGTTTCTTTCCTCTATTTCTTTGCATTGATTGCTGAGGAAGGCTTTCTTTTCTCTCCTTGCTATTCTTTGGAACTCTGCATTCAGATGCTTATATCTTTCCTTTTCTCCTTTGCTTTTCGCTTCTCTTCTTTTCACAGCTATTTAAAAGGCCTCCCCAGACAGCCATTTTGCTTTTTTGCATTTCTTTTTGTTGCGGATGGTCTTGATCCCTGTCTCCTGTACAATGTCATGAACCTATGTCCATGGTTCATCAGGCAGTCTGTCTATCAGATCTAGTCCCTTAAATCTATTTCTCCCTTCCACTATATAATCATTAGGGATTTGAGTTAGGTCATACCTGAATGGTCTAGTGGTTTTCTCTACTTTCTTCAATTTAAGTGTGAATTTTGCAATAAGGAGTTCATGATCTGAGCCACTGTGAGGTCCAGGTAATCACACCTCTAAACAAAAATGGGTATTGAAGATTAGATTCTTAAAGGTACAAAATTGATAACAAATACCAAAAAGCAAAGATTAAAAATCTAGAGTAGAGGTTAGACTCACAAACATGTAATACTAAAAATACAAAAGAAATCAATCACAAAAATTATAAAAATATATATGAAATTTTCTTTAAAAATAGGATTTTTTTTTCAGCAAGGTAATAGTAGGTTATAAAAATGAAAATTAAAGGAGTAATAACTTAAAAATTAAAAAAATTAAAAATGATTATAATAAAAACATATTTAGGAATTTCTCTGGAGCTGTTGAGGGTAGTGTGGGGTAGTTCAGTTTCAGATAGTTTCTTGTTTCAGCTTACGTTTCTTCTCAAGGTCTGTAGGCCCCTTCCAATACTTAGTCAATGCTAACTACAGAGTTTTAATCTGTTGCAGCTGTCACTTCCAAAGTGGTTTCCTGTTCTTTGTTTATTTTGGCTTCCTCTGTTTTCAAGTCTCTTCAGTGTCTAATTTCTGCCCTGACACAAGGGGGAAAGGTGGTCACTTATTCAGGCTCACTCGGTCAGTTCTGTTGTGGGAAGGGAGGAACACTGCAAGCAAATATCACTGACTTGTGTGGGGAGTGCTCGCAGTATAGGCACCACACTGGGTTTGCCTCAGCTCACGGAGGCATGTGGTTTCCTGATCTACACTGCTCAGGCTCCAAGTTTCTCTGCTGGGTGTACTGTCCAAAGCAGGCCCTGCCTTTCATACACTTCCCAGGTATAAGCTGCTCAGGTTTAGGCGCTCCATAAAGGCACAGACTCAGTTGGGCATGTGTTTGATGCCTTTCCCAGTTCAGGTGACCAGGTGCTTGGCCAGCTCACTCTCCCAGGTGGGCTGTGCATCTTAATCACTTCCCTGGTCATGGCTGTTTGGTTTCCTGGGTGTGCCACGAGAGCGCTGTCTCAGGTGTGCCGTGTGTCTCCTCTGGGGAGCTAATCTCAGGCTGCAACCCTCCTGGCAGATGTCAACTGCCCAGGATCCCGGGAAGATGTGGTTAGCAACTGGGAGCCTGCTCACAGTTTGGTGGAGGATTCCATCTCTGGGGTCGAGATTGCCTCTTGCCTTCTGGCTCTGGCTGTTGCCCACCTGCCTCTCTGCCTCCCATGGGTAGTGATGGGCCAGTCTGCAGCCTGCTAGCTCTCTTTGGTATTTGCTCAATCCTTTGTTCTGTGAGCAGGCCAGACTGCACCTTAGGTTACAGGTTTTTGCAGGAAAGTTCTCTCTCTCTCTTTTTTTTTTTCTCTCTGGCTATCCCACAGTTTGGGTTGCTATCTCACATTTGCTCCCTCAGATTGTCCTCAGGGCATTCAGGCCAGGTCCTTACCCTAAGCATGGAGCCCACGCCTCCCTGTCCAGCCCCCACTTGCTGGTGGTGAATGGGGGTGTCTGGGCTACTTCTCTGCTGGGAGTTGTGGTTAGGCACATATACTGTGGTTCCCCCCAACCCCCGCCCCCTTTATTTTGCCCTCTGAGATTCCAAAACTCCCCACAGACCCGCCAGTGACAGGGTTTCCTACTGTTTGGAAACTTCTCCTCCACAACTCGCTCCCCAGGACGGGTCTCCGTCCCTAACTCTTTTGTCTCTCTTTTTATCTTTAATATTTTGTCCTACCTCCTTTTGAAGAGAATGGGCTGCCTTTCTGGGTGCCTGGTGTCCTCCGCCAGCATTCAGAAGTTGTTTTGTGGAAGTTGTTCAGCATTCAGATGATCTTCTGATGAATTGGTGGGGGAGAAGGTGGTCTACCTATCCTATTCTTCACCATCTTCTGAATACCTTTTGACAAAATATTCTTCCCCTCTTACCCACTGTATCATTGCTATAATAATTTCTTTTATATATAAGCAAATGTTATATATACATAAATACATAATTCTGCTAAATCCCCATTCTCCTGCTACTGTTTACTTCTTCAGAGCCTTCATATAGCTGCTGAATGCATTCTGTCAAGATTCTGTAGCTATATTCAGTGAGAGGGACTGAGTGGGGGTGTGTTGCTCCATCTTGCCTGGACCTGGAGCTCTTGATTAGAAAGATGTAATTTTTCTATCATATGAGTGGTTGTTGTTTAGTCACTCAGTCGTATCTGACTCTTTGTGACTTCACAGACTGTAGCCCTCCAGGCTTCTCTGTCCATGGGCTTTCCCAGGCACCAGTACTGGAGCAGGTTGCCATTTCATTCTGCAGGGGATCTTCTGGTGCTTGGCAGTAAGGCTTGTTTTTTGTTGTTGTTGTTGTCAGTGACAGTATATGAAGTACGCGTGGCAACAGGTGAGCTTTGGAATGCTGGAACAGCAGCAAACATCTACATTTCTGTTTATGGGGAAAAAGGAGATACAGGATCCAGACAACTATTTCGATCAAAGAGCACTTTGAAGTTTTTAAGAGGACAAGTAAGTAACAAAAAGTCTTTTGTCTGAGTTTTAAGTTTTTATGGTTAAAAAAAAATAAAATATGCCATCTTTACTACAGTTTCTCATTGAATAACCCAGGTTTTAGGGGCCTGCACATGCCATGTATGAGGCGTGTAAAAAAATCACAAGCTTTCCTATCTTTTGATGTTCCTGCTTCATTCTGCATGGGACTGGTGCTGCACCTTCTTTCCTGGTGTTCAGCATTGTCCCAGAAGTATTCTAGTCCACATGTTGTCATTAAAGTGGTGCCTCCATGGGGAATAAGGGCTTGGTTCTCCCTGTCCACCATCATGCTGAAGTCACTACCAATTGTCTGATTTTCAACACCTGTATATTGTTAAATAAGGATTACTATGTACAGTTGACCCATGAACAACACAGGAGGTTAGGAACTCTGGCCCCATACAGTTGAAAATGTGCGTATAGCTCTACAGTTGACCTTCCACATCCATGTTCTGCAACCTAGGATTCAACCAACCTTGCTGATTGTATAATGCTGTAGTACATGTTTATTGGAAAAAAAATCCACATAGAAGTGGACCTGTGTAAGTTCAAACCTGTGTTGTTCACTGACCGACTATAGCATCTTTCATTGTCAAATATAGAAACTGAATGTATTACATTATATTTACTATTACTGATACTAATATGTAAGTAATACTTAATTTCTTAAAGCTTCTTAAAACTGAGTAATTTATAGACAACCCATTATAGTTATCTCAACTGTAATGGGGATACAAATAGCCTTTGAGTATGTCAACATATATTCATTTTTTCCCCTTTTTTCTTAGAGTTCTTTATGTCAGTCATCATAAATATAATAACACATGATTTTCTTTGCTAGTATTTCTGTCATTACATAGAAAAATCTTCCTTTTCCAGCAGATTTCATTCATGAATAAAGAAATGGCAATATTACTCATTTACCGTTACCAGGCATTTGACTGTATTTTTGTAAATAAATGCTAATGGCTTTATCTGTTATTTGTATTTTTATAGTCCATTTATGTAGAGGTAGAGTGATGGCAAAGGAAGGTATTAATAATATTACTAAATATCAGAGAATCTGAGCTCTGACACTGGTTCTATGCCTCCTTGTTTTTATCTGTAGAGAGGATATGTTTTTTTCTCACCTAGTGATTTTTAAGGATAAAATATATGTGAAAATATTTCAAAACGTATAAGACATGTATCTTTTGTCATTGAATTATTTTTCAGCTGATACACTAAATCGTGTATTTTCCTTGCTCTTTAATCTGTATCCTTAGCTTAGGTTTAGTGAAAGAACTCTGGGCTCCTCACTTTCACCTGTATTCTGAATACACAAACCACTGGAGCACAAACATGCATAGTTTTGATGGTAGCAGTGCACTGAGACTTCAGGCAAAATGTTTTAAATGTTCAATAATTTTTGCATCAATATTCTAAAATTACTTTAGAAACATTTTTGTGAATGGTCTGTAATCATTGCTAAAACATTTCATTCAGGACAGATGAGAGTTTGTTATAGTCAAATAAATGGAGACTTACAGTGTATTTTATAACTATTACATTTATATTATTATTATTTGAAAACATATTTGTAGAGAGCCCACAAATTTATGCCTTTGTAATGAAGTTGGCAAGAAGGAAAAATTAGAAAACTTGTTATTATGTCCTATAAATTAATATTTCAGTTTTATCTTTACTTTTTTGCAGGAAGAAACACTTTTTAATAATCAATGAAGGCTGAAAATAATGTATTCAATACTTATCTTTCTTAGGAAAACAACTAAATATTTATCTCTAAATAGTAAGACAGTGGTAAAATACAGAATCACTTTTCAAAATAGTAGGTCCTCACTGGTTATATATTTTAAATATATTAATAGTAATGTGTGCATACCTTTACTTTCTTAATGTAGAGATGTGTATTTATTGAATGAACCTAATTCTTTCACAGTGAATTTTTGAAGTATCTTAATTTGTACTCTCATTAGAAATCAGCTCATGGTCTATATCTAGCTGTACTTTTTTTTGTTTGTTACAGGTTGACAGCTTCCTCCTGGAAGCTGTGCACCTGGGGAATCTGTACAAGATTGTCATAGCCCATGATGGGCTTGGACCAGGTAAGAGTCTTCCACAGGTAGATATTCAAAGTGCGGCTCTGCTCTGTTGTGGTAACGCCTCATACCAATCTAGAAGAAACTGTGGAAAACTCGTAATGACGTGGTTTCTAAGTATTGACTCTCTGAGGCAAGTGGCAGGGTTCCAGGCATGCTCCTGTTGGATGCCATGTCTGTTGCCGGTGACAGGGGCTGTCCATGAAGTGCTAACTATCATGCCAGCAGCAGCACCGTCAGGACGCTCTCCTGGCAGCCTTGCTGTGTTTCCTGTTGTGTCCTGTCTCAGCTGTGTTCTCTGCTGCCATTTTTGTTCTCACTTCTTCCCCAGGTTTCCCATCACTTTTGTGACTTGACCCACATCTTCATTTTCTGCTACTGCATAACGTCTCTGTAAGATAAAATTCTTTAACAAAAGACACTAGTAAAGTGCACATACCACAAAAAGGATAAAAACATCCCAAAGCATCAAAGAAGATGACAAACTCTTTTACTTAAAAATGTCAACTTTCAAAACGTTAAGAACAGAGTTATCATATCAATATGTAGTGGATATGTTTAAATAATTAATGAGGGACCCAGCCAGGTGACAAAGCTAGTTCAAAAGAAGTTACACAAAAATAAAAAATATATACATTTATGATCCGTGAAAACAGAAAGAACAATAGATTTGACTAACAAATTAAATTAAAAGTATGCCTAATGTCCTAAGATAATAAAAACATAACTTTAAGATTATTTTCCCTCTTGGACAAAATTCTCTTATATTTTTATCAGATCTAAGGCTATTGTATCTTATTTTTCTGCCAGTTGACAACTGATTTTACAGAGTCTGGGCTCTGATCTATGGTCAGGACTAAGTCAGGTAATATTCCATTTCTGCAGGGAGTCAGATGACTACCCAGCTGGCTTGTTGGACGATGAATGCTCTGGTAAGATTCTGAAAGGACATGTTAATATGCCTAAGTAACATACACAGCAAATTCAATTCAGGGAATATATGTGGTAGACCTGCTATGTACAAAGTTCTTTGCTGAGTATTTTCTATGGTAAATATGAAAATACTTTTCTGTTGTTTAAAAGCTGCCCCGACTGTGGCATTTCCTTACAGCAGCCCAAGCAGAAAAAGACGATATTTTAATTTGACAGTTAAGTTTCCCATTTTGTCCTACTCCAAATACCTAAATAAAATGGGATTTGTGTTACTTCTGAGGATTTTCACGGTTGCTGGCACAATGTGAGTATCCCATGGAGCCTGCATTCTCCAAAAAAACTGTTGTAGGTCAGCAACATGGATGCATGTGTGTGCAATTATTTGAAGGTAAATGTGTACGAAATGAATCGAGAAGTACGATAAGGGATAATATATGACAACTAAGTAGGGTTCATGCTGGGAAACTGAAGGATCTTTTGGTAATAGGAAATCTATTAATAAAATACATCACCTCAGAAAGTTGAAGCAAAAAAATTATCTGTCAGCAGTTAACTAATATTATTATTAAAAATTCTTTCAAAATTTGGAACAGAAAAAATATTTTTAAATTATTTAACTCAAGATGACCACTTAATAAACAATGAAATCCATGGAAATTAGGAATACGATAAGGATTTTTCTCCTTATGAGAATAGTCATTCTTTGGAAAGTAGAAGGTAAATTTATTGTCTACAGGTGATAGAAATGTCTATTAAAATGCAAGGAAGATCAACTGAAAAATGGATGAAAGAGAATTTATAAAGTGTTAAATTCAATATACAATAACTGGAGGCTGTTTTTTTCTATTGAAAATATGAGATATAAAAGCTCTTCAGAGTAGCAGCAAAAATATATAAAATATATAATAATTAACAACAACAATGAGAAATACGTGTCCCTCTCAATTATTAAACTGGCCTGGTCTGAAAGCCATATTGAGAAGTCATAGGAAATTCTAGCCAGGACAGTTTGATTTACAGGTTCTATCTGTCCTGAGGATTAAGTGAACCTATTTGTTCCTTAACAGTTTATTCACTGACCATCTCAGCTGGCACTGTGTTCTTGTTTTGATTTGTTCTGTTTGGTGAGAGAGGTGAAGGTCTTGTGTGTGCATGATTCACATATTTCCTGTAGGCCCAGCTGCCTGTGTTTGTGGTGCATTGGCAGTTACATGAGTTAAGAATTTTGTTTAACCAAATTGCACCCAGGTCTCTCCATCTTTTGGGGCAAAATCAATCTGTGGCAAGATTTATTTTTATATAAGATAAGATCTCAGACTATGATGGAGAGAAACTGCTGCAGTGGTTTCTTTACAGAAAGACTGTTGGTTACTCCACAACCCAGTGGAACATCACAAGTGAGAAAATGGTGGAGAACTGGAAAGAGGTGGGGGTGCAGTGCCTGGACATATCTACTGGTGTTTATCAAGAGCTATCTGACCCAGGAGAGAAAACATGAAAGACAGGGTCATACAGGGAACGATGAGGAGTGTGGCTTGGCTCAGGAATGGTAATGTGGTGAGGGACAAAGTTCAAGACTAAACAAAGACCAGTCTGTGACCATGTGCTGTGTTAGAGTCTACAGCTGATGAGTATTACCTCGGAAAGTCAAGCAGTTTTAATTAAAGGAGGATACATCTTGAGCTGGCCCTTTGTATAAATAAAACCATGACGGCTAGTTAAAATAGTCCGTTTTATCTGTAAATAAAATTACATTGTATTTTAACCAACATGAGTTTACAAGTTAGTATAAAACTAAACATTTAAGAAGAGGCTGTTATCTTCATTAAACTAGCTCATGCAGTATGCTTGGACAGAGTTTCTGACTGAATATGTATTTAATATATACATTAAAGTTTAAATTTGGATTTTAGTAGCTTTCAATGTGTATGCGTTTTAGAAACTGACATTTTAGAAACTGATTGCTAACTCATCAGATATATATTCTTTGAAAGATGTTAGGTTCAGGGTTATAAATGCAGTTTATGAAATCAAGAGCAATTGCAGAGTTGTTCTATTTTCAACCATTTGGAAAGTCACACTAAAGTAGATGTCATAACATACAAATCTTTGTGACTTCCTTGGTAGTCCAGTGGCTACGACATTGTGCTCCCAATGCAAGGGGCCTAGGTTTGATCCCTGGTCAGGGAGCTAGATCCCACATGCTGTAATTAAATAAATAAACATTAAAACAAAAGAGCTTCCCTATTGGCTCAGATGATTAAGAATCTGCTTGTGAGTGCAGGAGACGCAGGTTTGATCCCTGGATTGGGAATATTCCCTGGAGAAGGGAATGACAACCCACTCCAGTATTCTTTCTTGCCTGGAGAATTCCATGGACAGAGGAGCCTGGTGAGCCTTGAAGTAGGCTATGCATGTAGACGGTATGCATTTTTAATTGCCTCAGAGTCCATGTCCCAAGTATCTTGTGTTGTCTGAAGTATTAAACCTTACAGATTCATGAGGGCTTTACTTACTCAAAAGCTAGAGCTTCTTTCTCAAAACCTCAGGTAATACCCAGTCTGTAACCTATGCACACCGCAGTTTTCTTTCTTTAATTTGTGTTTAGGAAATGGTTGGTTTCTTGATGACGTTGTGATCAAGGATCCCACAACGAACCATGAATACACCTTTACTGCCACAGGTTGGTAGGCATGCTTTACTTTGAACAAATTCATTTCATATTAGTCAGTGCCAGGCTCATATATTTTGGGCAAATGGAGAGTTTATTCAATCACTCCTGGTCACTGAAGCTTTGTTGGGTAACTTTTTTGAACATGAATTTAGGGGCTGTTTCTTCTACTTGCAAAGATATCCATTGTGTTTATCATCATTCCTGATGATACAGATTTAGGTCTTTGTTCAGATTTAAAAATATGATTTCTCTTCATACATCAATAAAGAGAATGAGGGCTTCCCAGATGACACAGTGGTAAAGAATCTGCTTACCAGTGCAGGAGATGTAAGATACCTGAGTTCAATTCCTGATAGGGAAGATCCCCTGGAGAAGGAAATGGCAACCCACTCTAATATTCTTGCCTGGGAAATCCCATGGACAGAGGAACCTGGTGGGCTACAGTCCACAGGGTTGCAAAGAGTTGGGTATGACTGAAGCAACTTAGTGTGCCCACTAGCTGTTATTTCTGACCTGGCTAGATAATTACTGGTGGTTAGTGCAGTGTTCTTGCCTGGAGTATCCCAGGGATGGGGGAGCCCGGTGGGCTGCCGTCTCTGGGGTCGCACAGAGTTGGACACGACTGAAATGACTTAGCAGCAGCAGCAGTGTAAATATAAATTCAGGATATACTTGATTCACTTTTCTTTGCACAGATGGCTGGATCAAGGGGAAGATGATGGTGAAATCGCCAGAGAACTGTATGCCAGGAAAAACAGTATCCTCTCTGCAAGTGAGTGTTTCTTAGAAAGCTCTGTTTTACAATGATTGAGGAAAGAAAGCTTGGCTCTACTGAAATTAATGGTCCTTTCCCTCCTTTACATCCTCAGGGCAAAAGCTGGAAGTTATTAGAAAAGAAACAGTAAGATTTTACTTTTGGCCCTAAATTATTTGGTACAAAACAGTGTTCAAACAGCTATTTGACGTGTTAAATCAGTATATAATGTTTAGTAAGGGATGTTTCCTGGTAACTTCTTCTGTCTGTCTTCTCATATTGGTGTTGTTTGTTTGTTGCATTTTTCTACTTAGTGGGCTGCAGAAAGCTGGAAATTTAGGAAAGGGAATACTCTTCAGTTCTACAGCAGGCTTACTGGAGGATTTGTCCGTCTGCATCCAGACAGCACAGTGGACGCAGTTGGAGAGAAGACAGACAAATATGGTAAAATCATGGGCCTAGCGTGTGATGCCATGGCACTTTTGGGAGCTGGAGGAAAGCAAGTTTCTAGACCCAGTTTAAGTTGTGCTTCTTACTTTTCAGATGACTTTATACAAGTATTAAACTATTTAAATAATTTACTACTGACATTAACACAAATGGTCAATAGACGAGAGACTCTAAATCGGCAGACGATGCAATTATGCAGACAGTACACCATGAAAACACTTATATTTGGTAATTCCTGCCGGAAGAATAATATGCAGGCAATTAACATAAAGTGTTTATAAAAAATAGCATTTGTAGTTCAAGAACGGCCATTTAAGCAATTAAGTAAGTTCTACTAAACACTGTTACTTCAAAGCACTATGTTAAATAATGTGAGGGCCACAGAAATAACCGAGACATTTTTCTGAACTCCAGAGATTCATCATCTGATACAGAAGACAAACACATACAACAATTCTAATAATGCTTGTTTGTAGTGTCAGAATGATAGTACAGAGGAAGAAGTAAGCAAAGGGAAATTGGATTGGTTGTTTAATGTCAGCACGTCTTGAAGCCACAGCCACAAACATTCATGAAGAAGGAGTAATCCAATAATGGTAGACTGGACTATGAACCCAAACCTCCAACTCCTCTTGAAATTTTGTTGTTCAGTCACGAAGTTATGTCTGACTATTTCTGACCCCACAGACTGCAACAGACCAAGTTTTCCTGTCCTTCACTATCTTCTGGAGTTTGCTTATGTTCACTGACGCAGTGATGCAATCAAACCATCTCATCCTCTGTTGCCTTAAAATTTAGACCATCACTATTTAAGCAAAATCCACCTTCTGCATCTGTGGATGTAACTTTGTTGTACCTTGTTAGAAACTGTGCCTTCAAATAACCTTGAGGATGTGCAGGAGATATTAACCTCCAGCATCTCCTAAGAAGATAACTTCCACCTCCTATTAGAGACCCCAGAGAATAATCCAACTTCCCCTTCTATGAAAATGTGTGAGAATCTGAGAATGCATCCTAGTAGTGTCTCTTTTCAAAACTAGTCTATTTCTCAGACATTTTTCTTGCCCGTTGGTTCCCATTTGAGATCACTTACTTACTTAGATCCCTCAGAACGGTCCTTCGTGACATGCTCCCCAAGGCCCCTGCTGCCAGTGCTGACACTCTTTTCCCTTATTGAAGAGAGTGGCTTGTATTTCCAAATGTCTCCCATTTTGAAATCAGAAACCGTAAAGGATCTAAGTTTAACTTTACTTGCAAAAACACAAGAGCACTGAGTCAAAGACCAAGACCATTATTTCTGGGAACAAATGCAGCAGGTAGAGCAGCATCTTACATTGGGTCCCCAAGTCCCCACTCCTCAGTATCATCAAGTGAAGGCCTGATGTTACCTACATACAAGGGTGGGTATGTTAAAGCAGAGAAATACCCAAGGTAAGAAACTCTGATCTTTTTCAGAGTTGCCCAGTTTTCCTTCCAGAGAAGGAGAAACAGAGTGAGAGACAGAGACAGACAGAGACAGAAAAAGAAGAGAATGTAAGCAAATATTCTCCAGGGAAGGGAAGGAAGGTCTTTTTCTTTACTCCCCTGGGGTGCTGAAAGAGAGGGAGAGAAATAGTGATAGCAAAGCGTTACTATGCTGGAACATTTCCCTATGTTTTGTAAAAGGAAATGGCAATCCACTCCAGTGTTCTTGCTTGCAGAATCCCATGGACAGAAGGAGACTGGCAGGCTACAGTCCATAGAGTCACAGAAACAGACACGACTGAGCACACACTCACACATACATTTGTAAATCCCTTTATTCAGAGGGGCTGGTCCATGAAGGAGAATGATGCATGTAGGGATACTTGTCTTCTAACACCCACCCCGACAAGCTGGTTTATAGAGGGAACTCAACACTCCCACATCAAGAAGTGGAGCGTCTGCCTCATCCCTCTCTCGGTCAGCCCTGTCTCTGTATTTTGACTAATAGAGCAAGCATGCTGTGACTCCTGAAGTCCTTGTCTTCTGCCTCCACTTCTTGGATTAATCTTTCTTGGAAGCCAGGCCTCCAAGAAAGGATATGGATAAAACCAGAGAGTTACGCAGAGAGGCTCCCCAGGAAAGAACTGGTGTCCTGCAGCTGCACAGACGGCAGGCATGTGAATGTATGTGTAGAACTAACTAACTGGTAGATGATGAAAACAGAAATTTTACCCTAAAATGTTCCCAGCATCTAAATACTCTAGTCCTGCAATATATAGACTAGAATGAGCAGTCCTAAGAAAGGCAGGTGCATGAGTCATTTTCCTTGGCGTAACTGACATTTTTGCAGCAGGAGGTGTGTTTTATGTATGATAATTACTGCAGCATTATTTCCTGATGTTATATGCCTTGTCCCGTAAATTCACATTCATGAATCAGTTTTCACTTGCCTGGAAATGGTTGTGATGAACAATGCTGACCCATGAACATTTTTTTCAAGAAAATATTTTAAGAATATGTCTCAAATATGTTGGCTTTCATGTTCACTCCACACACACACAATGTATTATCATGCGCCAGGCCTTCTATTTAGTTATCAAGCTGGTTGTGAATTTAGCTATTTTCATGCCCAGAATTAGAGTGCTCATTTCTCTGAGAGCTGCTGAACCATTTCTTGGCAACACTAGACCCAAGAGGAGATACACAGCATGAGAAGATCATTGAAATACCACAGGGGGCTTCATTTTTATGATCATAAGCTCTTACGAATTAAAAGAAATAATACTATGCCTACTCTGACAATGACCATCAAAAACAAGTCTTCCTGTCCCTAATGTGGGATCTCAGAGCTGAAAGGAAGGCCCGGATGACAATACAAATAAGTGTTTAGTTCTAAACCATTGATGGGTTTCTTATATCAGGGCCAGTTCACGAACTTCTCATCCCCTAAAATTTCAAAAGATTTACTATTAAATACAGATCACATAGTTCTCTCATTATATAGGTGTATTTTTCAAGGAAAAAAACATAACCTATATTCACACTCATTCAACTGATATTCCTAAAAGGATTAAGCATGTAATTTTATTTATTTATTTTTTAATTTGTTTATTTTAAGCATGTAATTTTAAATATACAAAGTATTACCACACTGGAAATTTCTAATGCGTCTTTATTGTTCTCTGCAGTGTCTCTATGGACCTATGTGAATAGTTGTACCTGCTGTTGCTAACTAGCCAAGTTGTATCCAACTCTTTGTGACTTCATGGACTGTAGCTCACCAGGCTCCTCTGTCTGTGGATTTTCTCAGGAAAGAATACCGGGGTGGGTTGTCATTTCTTCCTCCATAATGAGATTGCTCAAAATTCTCCAAGTGAGGCTTCAACAGTACGTGAACTGAGAACGTTCAGTTGTTCAAACTGGATTTAGAAAAGGCAAAGGAACCTGAGATCAAGTTGCCAACATCTGCTGGATCATAGAAAAAGCAAGAGAGTTCCAGAAAAGCATCTACTTCTGCTTTATTGATGCCAAAGCCTTTGACCGTGTGGATCACAACAAACTGTGGAAAATTCTTAAAGACATGGGAATACCAAACCACCATAAAGAATGCTGCTGCTGCTGCTGCTGCTAAGTTGCTTCAGTCCTGTCCGACTCTGTGCAACCCCATAGACAGCAGCTTACCAGGCTCCTCCATCTCTGGAATTCTCCAGGGAAGAATACTGGAGTGGGTTGCCATTTCCTTCTCCAGTGAATGAAAGTGAAAAGTGAAAGTGAAGTTGCTCAGTCGACTCTTCGCGACCCTAGGGACTGCAGCCTACCAGGCTCCTCTGTCCATGGGATTTTCCAGGCAAAAGTACTGGAGTGGGTTGCCATTGCCTTCTTCAAAGGAAGCTGAGTGCCAAAGAATTGATGCTTTTGAACTGTGGTGTTGCAGAAGACTCTTGTGAGTCCCTTGGACAGCAAGGAGATCAAACCAATCCATCCTAAAGGAAATCAGTCCTGAATATTCTTTGAAAGGACCGATGCTGAAGCTGAAGCTCCAAAACTTTGGCCACCTGATTCGAAGAACTGACTCATCACTAGAAAAGACCCTGATGCTGGGAAAGATTGAAGGCATGAGGAAAAGGAGATGAAAGAGGATGAGATGGTTGGATGGCATCACAGACTTGATGGAAGTGAGTTTGAGCAAGCTCCAGGAGTTGGTGATGGATAGGGGAGCCTGGTGTGCTACAGTCCATGGGATCAAAAAGAGTCGGACACAACTGAGTAACTGAACTGAACTGAACACTTTACCTGCCTCCTGAGAAATCTGTATGCAGGTCAAGAAGCAACAGTTCGAATCAGACATGGACCAACAGACTGGTTCCAAATCGGGAAAGGAATACGCATGGACCAACAGACTGGTTCCAAATCGGGAAGGGAATACGTCAAGGCTGTATATTGTCATCCTGCTGCTTGTTTAACTTATATACAGAATACATCATGTGAAATGCTGGGATGGATGAAGCACAAGCTGGAATCTAGATTGCAGGGAGAAATATCAATAACCTCAGATATGCAGAGGACACCACCCTAATGGTAGAAAGTGAAGGGGAACTAAAGAACCTCTTGATGAAAGTGAAAGAGGAGAGTGAAAAAGCTGGCTTAAAACTCAGCATTTAAAAAACAAAGATCATGGCATCAAGTCCCATCACTTCATGGCAAATAGATGGGGAAACAATGGAAACAGTTACAGACTCTATTTTCTTGGGCTCCAAAATCACTGCAGATGGTGACTGCAGCCATGAAATTAAAAGACTTGGAAGAAAAGCTATGAGAAACCTAGACAGCATAGCAGAGACGTCACTTTGCCAACAAATGCCCATCTAGTCAAAGCTATGGTTTTTCCAGTAGTCTTGTATGGATGTGAGAGTTGGACTATAAAGAAGGCTGAATGCTGAAGAATTGATGCTTTTGAACTGTGATGTTGGAGAAGACTCTTGAGAGTCCCTTGGACAGCAAGGAGATCAAACCAGCCCATAATAAAGGAAATCAGTCCTGAATATTCATTGGAAGGACTGATGCTGAAGCTGAAACTCCCATACTTTGGCCACCTAATCGAAAAACTGACCCATTTGAAAAGACCCTGATGCTTGGGAAGATTGAAGGCAGGAGGAGAAGGGGATGACAGAGGATGAGATGGTTGGATGGCATCACCAGCTTGATGGACATGAGCTTGAGCAGGCTCTGGGAGTTGGTGATGTACAGGGAAGCCTGGCGTGCTATGGTCCATGGGGTCTCAAAGAGTCAGACATGACTGAGCGACAGAACTGAACTGAATAAGGCTGGGTATTTCTAAAGCTCAGGGTCCTCAGCTGTAACCAGAGTCCCTCCATGCCTCATTCACTCGGTCCTGCTCTGCATTAACCCCAAGGGAATCAGGGGATGGGGATCTGTAGGAATCTGCAGCTCCTGATGCCTCCTGTACCAGGTCTAATAAACTATCACTCTAGTGGGCATGCTGTGTCTTTCCTGACTGAGTTTATGAAAGTCTGACCAGCTGATGTCACTGCTGCTCAGGTACTATGTGCCCATGGGTTGCACTGGTCTCTTCTTTGAGGCTAGCTGTAAGTTGGAAGGCAAGAGGAGAGTGGACCCAGAGCCCCTAGATTGTCGGGAGAGAATCTAGGAGGGCACAGCAGGGTAGGAGTGGTCAGAGGTTGATGTGGGCCCCTAAGGTCTCTTGAATGTGAGGCCTGGACTCCTGGGTTTCTGGCAAAGTTAGAACAAGCACAGATAGAACATGTGAGCAGGTGCCATCCAGCCACTCCTAACAGCATCCAGTGCAAGAGGGCCTTGTCTTGCTAGGGCTCCCCAGCTCCAGGAGGTGGTTGAAGGTGTTGCTGCTGCTCCTAAGTCACTTCAGTTGTGTCTGACTCTGTGCAACCCCATAGACGGCAGCCCACCAGGCTCCCCCATCCCTGGGATTCTCCAGGCAAGAACACTGGAGTGGGTTGCCATTTCCTTCTGCAATGGGTGAAAGTGAAAAGTGAAAGTGAAGTCCCTCAGTCGTGTCTGACTCTTCAGGACCCCATAGACTGCAGCCTACCAGGCTCCTCTGTCCATGTGATTTTCCAGGCAAGAGTACTGGAGTGGGATACCATTGCCTTCTCCAGTTGAGGGTGTTAGAAGGATGCAAACCCAGTGTGACATACTCACAGGTCACCATGGGACCCTTGGCTTATGGGATGGAGAAATGGGCCATGACCAACCACGGGGACTTCCAGCGCTGATGCCGTGAGACACGTGTGAGCAGCGAGTCACCTCCAGCCTCACCTGGTAGACAGATATGGGAGAGGCAGGGAAACAGAGAGACAGAAGGAAGCCTGGCCCAGATCCTTGCACCCAAGCTGAGGTGAGAAGCACTTTGAAATGTTAGACAGGGGCTTGAGATTCCAACACACAAACTACAGCACAAAGCACTGATCAGAGTTAATGGTTATGGTTGGTTTTTTTTTTTAACATATTGACTTTAAATTATTTCATCATTCCCAAGAAATTCTGAGGGAAATTTTGCTACAGTTACACTAAATCTAAATATTAACTTGGAAGGAATTGAGGTTTTCACAGTATTCAATTTTTTTCTTTAGGAGTTTTCCTTCTATTAATTTAAGACTGTGTGTGTGTGTGTGTGTGTGTGTGTGTGTGTGTGTGTGTATGCCTGTGTGTATGTGTGTGTGTGTGTGTGTGTGTGTGTGTGTGTATGCCTGTGCATGTGTGTATATATATGTATATGTGTGTGCAGTCAAGTGGGCCTTAGGAAGCATCACTATGAACAAAGCTAGTGGAGGTGATGGAATTCCAGTTGAGCTGTTTGAAATCCTGAAAGATGATGCTGTGGAAGCGCTGCACTCAATATGCCAGCAAATTTGGAAAACTCAGCAGTGGCCACGGGACTGGAAAAGGTCAGTTTTCATTCCAGTCCCAAAGAAAGGCAATGCCAAAGAATGCTCAAACTGCCACACAGTTCCACTCATCTTACATGCTAGTAAAGTAATGCTCAAAATTCTCCAAGCCAGGCTTCAGCAATACGTGAACTGTGAACTTCCAGATGTTCAAGCTGGTTTTAGAAAGGCAGAGGAACCAGAGATCAAATTGTCAACATTGCTGGATCATTGAAAAAGCAACAGAGTTCCAGAAAGACATCTATTTCTGCTTTATTGACTATGCCAAAGCTTTTGACTGTGTGGATCACAATAAACTGGAAAATTCTGAAAGAGATGGGAATACCAGACCACTTGACCTTCCACTTGAGAAACCTGTATGCAGGTCAGGAAGCAACAGTTAGAACTGGACATGGAACAACAGACTGATTCCAAATAGGAAAAGGAGTACGTCAGGCTGTATATTGTCACCCTGCTTATTTAACTTATATACAGAGTACATCATGAAAAATGCTGGGCTGGAAGAAGCACAAGCTGGAATCAAGATTGCCAGGAGAAATATCAATAACCTTAGATATGCAGATGACACCACCCTTATGGCAGAAAGTGAAGAGGAACTAAAAAGCCTCTTGATAAAAGTGAAAGAGGAGAGTGAAAAAGTTGACTTAAAGCTCAACATTCAGAAAACGAAGATCATGGCATCTGGTCCCATCACTTCATGGGAAATAGATGGGGAAACAGTGGAAACAGTGTCAGATTTTATTTTGGGGGGCTTCAAAACTACTGCAGATGGTGATTGTAGCTATGAAACCAAAGACGCTTACTCCATGGAAGGAAAGTTATGACCAACCTAGATAGCATATTCAAAAGCAGAGACATTACTTTGCCAGCAAAGGTCTGTCTAGTCAAAGCTATGGTTTTTCAGTGGTCATGTATGGATGTGAGAGTTGGACTCTGAAGAAAGCTGAGTGCTGAAGAATTGATGCTTTTGAAATGTGGTGTTGGAGGAGACTCTTGAAAGTCCCTTGGACTGCAAGGAGATCCAATCAGTCTATCCTAAAGAAGATCAGCCCTGGGTGTTCTTTGGAAAGACTGATGCTAAAGCTGAAACTCCAATATTTTGGCCACCTCATGTGAAGAGTTGATTCATTGGAAAAGACCCTGATACTGGGAAGGATTGGGGGCAGGAGGAAAAGGGGATGACAGAGGATGACATGGCTGGATGGCATCACCGACTTGATGGACAAGAGTTTGGGTAAACTCCGGGAGTTGGTGATGGATAAGGGAGGCCTGGCGTGCTGTGATTCATGGGGTCGCAAAGAGTCGGACACGACTGAATGACTGAACTGAGCTGAACTGATCCCAAGAGAAGGAAATGGGTACCCACTCCAATATTCTTGCCTGGGAAATCCCTTGGACAGAGGAGCCTGGTGGGCTACAGTCCATGGGGTGTTAAGTTTCAGACACAACTTAGCGACTAAATGTCGTCCACCGTGTATATATTTCCTCTCTTCACATAGGCACTATAATATCTTTTTAGTGTTGTTCCAAGGCTGTGTTAACATTGTAAATAAAACCCTCTGCATTATAAAGCTAACATATTAATATATACAAATATGTAGAAATCTGTAGTTTTTATATTTGTTCAGTATTTGTTAAGTGCCTATGGTATGTCAGCTCTAGATACATACTTATCTTGAATCATACCACTTTACTCCACTCTTTTTAGGTTTTACAAATATGATAAATTTATCTACTACCTTCCAATAGTTATATCTATTGGTTTGGTTTCAAGCACTGTTCCATTGGCAAGAACATCCTTAAGAAAGTGAATAGTGTTGGTAATATTGGCATTCTCATTCTGTAATTAATTTTAATGGGATGTTTTTATTGTCTTTTAAGAGTTGGGTATTTGAAAAGGCATCGATAAATAATACCATTTTCTTCCACTCCTGTGTACAAAATCAATTAAGAAATAAGATACAGAACACAGACAAATGGAAGTCAGAATCTCAGCTTTAATACCGATGAAACCAAGTTGGGGTACTGGCTCTATGTAGGAGCTCACAGAGGTCACTAACTCCTCCTAGAAGGAGGCAAGATTTGGGGCACCCATTGTCTCCCCTACAGGGCTGTGCTCACCAGTGACAGAGAACCTGAGAGAAAGCACCTTCTGTGAGGCAGCTCCTCTGGGAGTAGAAAGGGCCAGAGCTGGAGCACCTGCTTCCTTTGTTACCAGTTGAAGGGCTGCACCTGTTCTCTGGTTGCAGTGGGAGGGAGTGTGGGTGTTGGCATAGGGGAAAGAGGTCCCCCTCTAGTTATGTGTGATTTGTAAAAACTTTTCCTTTAGCATGAAAGGAAAGTAATTTCTAATTTTACTAAGAACCTTATTAAGAGGATTTAAAAATGAATGCTAGAAAAGTTAAGATGTTTCTCTTTGGCATCAGTTGGATTCAATACGTTTTTTTCCACGTTGAACTTGAGTTCTATAACTTGAAAAAATTTATTTTTTAAAACTAAATAATTCCATTCTTGAACTGCTTACTCATGGTGGAGAGCTCATTAACTGTATAATTTAAATGAGATTTCTAACTTTTTGTTTTTCAACATGTTTTGAACATTTGCTTTGTTATCTTTTTAATGGAAGTATAGTTGGCACACAGTGTTTTGTTGTTTCAAGTGTACTGTGGAATGATTTGACAATTGCAAATGTTATGAAATGATCACCATTATAAGTTTAGTGATCATCTGTCCTCACACAAAATTAGTACAGTGTTCTCTTTATTGCCAAATTCAGACTTAAATAGAAGAAAGTAGGAAAAACAACTAGACCGTTCAGGTATGATCTAAATCAAGTCCCTTATGATTATACAGTGGAAGTGAGAAATAGATTTAAAGGAATAGATCTGATAGACAGAGTGCCTGATGAACTATGGACGGAGGTTCATGACATTGCACAGGAGACAGGGATCAAGACTATCCCCATGGAAAAGAAATGCAAAAAAGCAAAATGGCTGTCTGGGGAGGCCTTTCAAATAGCTATGAAAAGAAGAGAGGCAAAAAGCAAAGGAGAAAAGGAAAGATACAAGCATCTGAATGCAGAGTTCCAAAAAATAGCAAGGAGAGATAAGAAACCCTTTCTCAGCAATCAACGCAAGGAAATAGAGAAAAATAACAGAATGGGAAAGACTAGAGATCTCTTCAAGAAAATTAGATACACCAAGGGAACATTTCATGCAAAGATGGGCTCGATAAAGGACAGAAATATTATGGACCTAAAAGAAACAGAAGATATTAAGAAGAGGTAGCAAGACTACACAGAAGAAATGAACAAAAAACATCTTCACGACGCAGATTATCACGATGGTGTGATCACTCACCTAGAGCCAAACATCCTGGAATGTGAAGTTAGGGGGCCTTAGAAATATCACTACGAACAAAGCTAGCAGAGGTGATGGAATTTCAGTTGAGCTATTTCAAATCCTTAAAGATGCTGTGAAAGTGCTGCAGTCAGTATGCCAGCAAATTTGGAAAACTCAGCAGTGGCCACGGGACTGGAAAAGGTCAGTTTTCATTCCAGTCCCAAAGAAAGGCAATGCCAAAGAATGCTCAAACTACCGCACAATTGCACTGATCTCACATGCTAGTAAAGTAATGCTCAAAATTCTCCAAGCCAGGCTTTAGCAATACATGAACTGCAAACTTCCAGATGTTCAAGCTGGTTTTAGAAAAGGCTGAGGAACCAGAGATCAAATTGCCACCATCTTCTGGATCATCAAAAAAAGCAAGAGAGTTCCATAAAAACATCTATTTCTGCTTTATTGACTATACCAAACCCTTTGACTGTGGATCACAATAAACTGTGGAAGATTCTGAGAGAGATGGGAATACCAGACCACCTGACCTGCCTCTTGAGAAACCTGTATGCAGGTCAGGAAGCAACAGTTAGAACTGGACATGGAACAACAGACTGATTCCAAATAGGAAAAGGAGTATGTCAAGGCTGTATGTCACCCTGCTTATTTAACTTCTATGCAGAGTACATCATGAGAAATGCTGGGCTGAAAGAAGCACAAGCTGGAATCAAGATTGCCGGGAGAAATATCAATAACCTCAGATATGCAGATGACACCTCCCTTATGCAGAAAGTGAAGAGGAACTAAAAGCCTCTTGATGAAAGTGAAAGAGGAGAGCGAGAAAGTTGGCTTAAAACTCAACATTCAGAAAACGAAGATCATGGCATCTGGTCCCATCACTTCATGGCAAATAGATGTGGAAACAGTATCAGACTTTATTTTGGGGGCTCCAAAATCACTGCAGATGGTGACTGCAGCCATGAAATTAAGACACTTACTCCTTGGAAGAAAAGTTATGACCAATACATGGCATATTGAAAAACAGAGATATTACTTTGCCAACAAAGGTCCGTCTAGTCAAGGCTATGGTTTTTCCTGTGGTCATGTATGGATGTGAGAGTTGGACTGTTAAGAAAGCTGAGCGCCGAAGAATTGATGCTTTTGAACTGTGGTGTTGGAGAAGACTCTTGAAAGTCCTTTGGACTGCAAGGAGATCCAACCAGTCCATCAGCCCTGGATGTTCATTGGAAGGACTGATGCTAAAGCTGAAACTCCAATACTTTGGCCACCTCATGTGAAGAGTTGACTCATTGGAAAAGACCCTGATACTGGGAGGGATTGGGGGCAGGAGGAGAAGGGGATGACAGAGGATGAGATGGCTGGATGGCATCACTGACTCGATGGACATGAATTTGACTGAAGTCCAAGAGTTGGTGATGGATAGGGAGGCCTGACGTGCTGCGATTCATGGGGTCACAAAGAGACAGACACGACTGAGTGACTGAACTGAACTATCGACCGTATTGCTTATGCTTTACATTATATCCTTGTAACTTAATTATCATAAGACTGGAGGTTTGTACCTCTTAATTCCCTTCACCTGTTTTGCCACCCTCTACCCTCTCCCTCTGACAGCCACCCATTTGTTCTCAGTATGTATGAGTTTGTTTTGGTTTTTAGATTTCACATGTAAGTGATATGCAGCATTTGTATTTGTTTGGAGGATCTAATTAGGGATCTTATCTAAAAAATGTTTCTTGAGGGACTGCTATGTTCTAGGCACTGTTCTAAGTGTTGGTTTTTAGCTGTACAAAGAGTGGTAAAAAATGCATGACCTTAAGAAAAGATTTGTTTCAAGATAAAATGGCATGTAAAAGTATACTGAAAGCTAAAAGCAATCAAATATATGATGGCATAACCTTTGTTATGATAATCATACAAACCAGTCACCAGTGCCCTAATAGTGTGTATTTAATTTTAGAATGTATCAGTTTATTTTATCTCAAGTCTCTGGGACTTGAGAATGGAAATGGGTTTTCACACTAGGATAATTTGTCTTCCTGGCAACAGTTCCATTGAGTGTTTTTGGTTTTTGGTTTTTGCTTTCTTTTGGATTGTCCCAGGAGTTTACTGTTTATTTTGGGAAGGCATTAAATATTTTCCTTGGAAATGCCACCAGATGCCAAGCAACATGTAGATTATTAAAGGTTACCAGCATTCTTCTACCTTTTAACTAATTAAAAACATTTAACTGAGAGATGTCATAAAATGTATTGTTAGGAGGTTTCAATGTATAATTGAATAAGAAAAAAAGCTTTAAGAGCACGAGTTACTTGCTAATACTTAAAATGTTTTATAGGTCTCTTTGACGTTATTTTCAACAAAGGAAATGTATGCATTTTCCAAAGTCATGAATTGAGGCACCTTTCTCTGGCTCTTGACAACGGCTCTGTCACTGGAATGGTATGTGGTAATCTTTGTTTTTGCTGTATGTCAAATATATTGTATCCATATATATATAATATATTCTTGCACAAGACACTTTCATAAAATTATGAATTTGTATTTTACTTTGGCTTTTGCTTCCACTTTTCATGTTGTTTTGTCTCACTGATTTTTGAGATTTTGATGTGTAAATGGCCTTAAATTTCAGCAGTTAGAATTTAGACAAGAAAAAGTAGAACATGTCTCTGAGAACATTCAAAATTTCAGTGGGAAAAAATGGGAAATCTGAGCTCTCAAAGGCCCCTTCAACGATCACATTATTAGGGGAAAACCAATAGTATCACATAATTATGCCTTGTATTACTTAGTTGGGCTTCCTTGGTGGATCAGTTGGTAAAGAATCTGCCTGCAATGCAGGAGACCCAGGTTTGATCCCTGGATTGGGAAGATCCCCTGGAGAAGGAAATGGCTACCCACGCCAGTATTCTTGCCTGGAAAATTTCATGGACAGAGGAGCCTGGTGGGCTACAGTCCATAGGGTCACAAAGAATTGGACACAACTTGAGCAGCTAAGCACAGAACAGTGTGCTTTGTGAGTGAGTGTATGAGATTACTTAGTTTAGGTTTGAAAGGAACCCAAAGCTGGTGCTCTGTGACAACCTAGAGGGGTGGGATGGGAAAGGAGGTGGGAGGAAGGTTTAAGAGGGAAGGGACATAGGTATACCTATGGCTGATTCATGATACACAGCAGAAACCATCACAATAGTGTAAAGTAATTATCCTACAATTAAAAATAAAATAAAGATGTAAAAATATATAAAACTTCTAAAAATGTCTTTTTAAGATCCATGTATGATT
This sequence comes from Nanger dama, assembly GCA_917880005.1. NCBI lineage: Eukaryota > Metazoa > Chordata > Mammalia > Artiodactyla > Bovidae > Nanger > Nanger dama. The sequence continues at coordinate 7,409,179 of CAKJTW010000075.1, forward strand.
ATTTGTTTTGAAACTGAGAAAGCATAGGATGACATGCACTGTTTTAAGTGCTAACTATGTGTTATAACATTTAGCCTTTTTAATGTCCTGTGAGAGAGTACATTAGCATCCCTTTCTGACAGAAGAGGAGCCTGATGGGTGGGAAGACTGTGTTGTCCAAAGTCTCAGAGCTAATCAGTATGAAAGCAGGCACGGAGCACAGATGCCAGGACTCCACCCCTCATTCTACAGCTTTCTCATATAATCTTACATAATTTTATGCAATGACTTTTTTTTTTTACTTATAGCTTGTTTTAAAACTTAAGGATAGCAATAAATTTTGAAGAAAAAACATGATCTGTAGGACTGAGGCTAAGGGACTAATCAGTCACCTTTTTTTTTTTTGATAACATTGACCATATTTATTTTGTTTACATATCTGCAGTTCGGCAGGACCCAGAGAGGGTAGCACATCTCTCTTCCTCTCAGCATCAAGTGATGTGGCTGAACTGTTAGAGACTGAACTCATCCAGGGGCTTGCTGAGTCACAGGTCTGGTAGTGGATACCAGCTCTTGGTGGAGCAGCTATGTGTGATTCTTCCTTCAGTGCAGCTGCTTGACTCTCTCACTGTGTAGTAGCTAGATTCCAGGACAAAGATGCCAAGAGGGGAAATAGTCAGGGGAAGCTGCATTGCTTTTTTAAAAAAGTTATTAATTAATTTACTTACTTGCTTCACTGGTGGCTCAGATGATAAATAATCTGCATGCAGCATGGAAGACCCAGTTTAATCTCTGGATCGGGAAGATCCCCTGGAGAAGGAACTGGCAACCCACTCCAGTATTCTTGCCTGGAGAATCCCATGGACAGAGGAGTTGGGCAGGCTAGAGTCCATGGGGCTGCAAAGACATGAATCAGTCACATTTCTTTCATGGTGTCTTGCTTTGAACTTGGCATGTTACCCCATGCTGTTTTTTAAACTTATTTTTATTTATATTTTGGCTGCACTGGGTTTCAGTGGTGGCATATGGTATCAAGTTTCCTGATCAGGGATCAAACTGAGTTACTTTGCATTGCGAGCTTGGAATCTTATTAGTCATTGGACCACCAGGTAAGTCCCCATGCTGTATTTTATAGTGCATTCTGCTCATGAAGGTCCTAGTCAGTAGAAGTTTAATAAATATGAATATTGTGGGTATGGAATCCACTCAAATGAAGATTTCAAGATTTCTATTTGATAAATAAGATTTCTATTTATTTTTCTAAAATCAAATTAAGTCTCTCTGTAAGCCCCTCTCCCTCTAGGTTGGAGAAAAATCCCACCTTGGTTATTATGAAGATCACCTTGTTGTATACGCATTTCATCTGGTGTGTCAGGTCTCTAAACAGCTGGTGGCAACTCTCTTAACTTCAGTCCACACTGCTCACTGCCCAGTTCTCATCAAACATCAGGTGGTTTCTTGTTGAACAGCTCCATGGCTTACCTGCCATCCTCACACAAGAAACTTCACTGAGGTTGGCAGCCTTAGTGTCATGGATCAAGCCTTTCAAGCGGCATCAGTAAGTCCTTGCTTTCAGGCCAGATGCCTCCTTGAGACAGTGAGAGGTCAGACCTCAAACAGTGCCCCAAACTAGAAATGTCTCACTATAGTTTATCTTCCTTGATTTGTTCAGTTTTTCACAAGCAAAACCTAGTAATACACATCTGTTAATTTCATCATTTGCTCCCACGTAGTCTTTAATTAGGAAGAAACAAAAAAGAAATGAAAAATAATGATAAAATACACATTCAGTTCAGTTCAGTCACTCAGTCGTGTCCGACTCTTCGCGACCCAATGAATTGCAGCACGCCAGGCCTCCCTGTCCATCACCATCTCCCGGAGTTCACTCAGACTCATGTCCATCGAGTCCGTGATGCCATCCAGCCATCTCATCCTCTGCCGTCCCCTTCTCCTCCTGCCCCCAATCCCTCCCAGCATCAGAGTCTTTTCCAATGAGTCAACTCTTCGCATGAGGTGGCCAAAGTACTGGAGTTTGAGCTTTAGCATCATTCCTTCCAAAGAAATCCCAGGGCTGATCTCCTTCAGAATGGACTGGTTGGATCTCCTTACAGTCCAAGGGACTCTCAAGAGCCTTCTCCAACACCACAGTTCAAAAGCATCAATTCTTCGGCGCTCAGCCTTCCTCACAGTCCAACTCTCACATCCATACACAACCACAGGAAAAACCATAGACTTGACTAGACAAACCTTAGTTGGCAAAGTAATGTCTCGGCTTTTGAATATGCTATCTAGGTTGGTCATAACTTTTCTTCCAAGAAGTAAGCGTCTTTTAATTTCATGGCTGCAGTCACCATCTGCAGTGATTTTGGAGCCCCCCAAAATAAAGTCTGACACTGTTTCCACTGTTTCCCCATCTATTTCCCATGAAGTGATGGGACCGGATCCCATGATCTTTGTTTTCTGAATGTTGAGCTTTAAGCCAACTTTTTCGCTCTCCTCTTTCACTTTCATCAAGAGGCTCTTTAGTTCTTCTTCATTTTCTGCCATAAGGGTGGTATCATCTGCATATCTGAGGTTATTGATATTTAACATCTCATTAAATTACCCTGCCACTGGAGTTATTTTTGCTGTTATTTAGCACTCTACATGGTTTCTGAGAAATCAAGAGAAGGTCCTTGGAGCAAGACCCTGGAAATCAAGCTGGGAGATCACAAGAATTGAATCAGGAAACATGTCACTGTTGTATGCTAGTTCAAGGGTTCCATGGAGTGCACTGGATCTGTGCACACATAGAGTGTCAACACATTTTCTATTGCTTATGCAGAGTTTTAATTTCGTTTTGTTCTCCTTTTTTCTTTTAGGCTAGTGGTGGGGCCTCCACTGAGATGCGGGTGCTGTCTCAGCCCAACCGCTGTGCACTCCTTGAGTCAGCACGGGTTCCCGGCCACTTGGTTATTTTTGATCGCCATGGCAAAATAACTAATGAATCATCAGCAGGCTACGCAGACCTTTCAAAAGAGTTTGTGGTTTTTGTCAAGGTAAACTGGAGGAAGGTCACTAAAGGCGATACTGTTAAACTTGTATTTTCTTTTGCCCTGTTGAGGAAAACTCTTGAATGAAGTTGCAATGGAGAAATCAGATCTCTTTCCACTCGGGCCATTGATGCCTTTGGTCATTTTGTCCACCCAGAATGTGGTCGTAGGGATGGCAGCCTTAGCAACACTAAAGTGATGGGAGTACCAGCCAATGTCAGTTGAATTTGCAGCTTAAAACTATGGCTGTGGGGATTTCAAATAAAAGTTAGAGAATCTTACATTTGGGAGTGAAACAAATCTATATTTAACTTTTCTAATGGTTAGAATATTTACGTACTTATACTCTTTGAGTGTTGTATGTGTGTGGTCATTTCATATTGCTTATGTTTCTTTCTCTGTAATACATATTTGTGAATTTATCTTTTATCTTTAAATGATATTATTAATGCAATAGCTATCATTTGTGAGATTGCCTGTTTTATTACAGACACTTTACTGAGAGCTTCACCACACATAATACTAAAGCTAATCACCATGACATTTCTGACAGATATTGTTATCTACATTTTAAAAGTAAAAGGATGTTTTCCAAGAAGTTACAACTTTTAATGAGTATAACATATCTAGTCTGGTGAATTATGAACCCAGTCAGTCAATTTGTCTTCAAAACTTTTTAGACCTACTATGTAATACACACTTCATTATGTTATTATTTTCTCCAGACAACATGGTTTTTAATGGTTAAATTATATTCAAACATTAGGAAAATACGAATTTGTCATTGGACATTTAATCTTAATTTCTTTATTTTATTACCTCTAGTATATTACTGGAAAATGTACTTGGATTTATGTCTCTGACAACATATTTTATTATTTTCTTAGCCTAGATCATTCAAAATTGAATTGAAAGGTCAGAATATGAGCCCTTTAAGACTCCTGGCAACATATTGACAAATCTCTTTCCAGAAATATACCAATAGTTAATCCTGGGAAAGTCAAATCATGAGGTTAGAGGGGACAGTTGACATGACCACTCTCACTTCTGACAGGGACTTCAGAGGGAAGGATTCTTGAGGTCGCTATCAAGTTTTGATAATTCATGAGAATGACCCAGAACTAAATCAGTGCTCTCACATTCATGGTATTACAGAGGAAGGACACAGACTTAACATTCACTAAGGGAAGAGATGCAGAGGGCAGAGTCCAAGAAAAGCACCAAATGTGGAAATTGTGGTTGTCCTCTTCCCTGGAATCAGGACGGCGTGACTATCTCTGCACTGATGTGTGACGATATTCATGGAGCACTGCCATCCAGGGAGGCTCACCGGAGACTTGGGCCCAGCGGCTTCCCTGGGTAGGGAGTTCATATGGCCAGTCTCAGTCTCTAACATTCATTAAGAGAAGAGATGCAGACGGAAGAGACCTCTTAGGAGGTCAGGTGACACCTTGTTACACAAAGTTTCCACCCTAAGTCACATCTTTACTATCTGGCTGACCCAAGGCTGCCAGGCAAGCAAAGACACTCCTGTTAGGCACAGCACCCTTAGGGGTTGGCGATTACTTCTCAGAAACCTAGGACAAAGGCCAGACCTCTCCAGGTAAAATTATGCTCTTTACTACCAAGTTCCCTTTGACAGAGCAGGATATCATTTATATTAATATCATGGATCTTGGTGTTGAGTATGACGGTCCTTGAAAGAAACTTTGACAATCTTCTAGAGAAATAAATGTTTAATTTTCACTTTATTATTATTTTTGTTACTAGTATAGATTATTTTTCCTTCTGTGTATTCATCATTTGTATTTTGTGACTTGTGTATTTGTGTCTTTTATTTATTTCTCTACTGTGTTAGTACATTTCTAACTAACTTTCAGGAACTTTTTATATCTTCCTCTTAAGCTATTGCTTATATGCAGAATATATCATGTGAAATGCTGGGCTGGATAAAGCACAATCTGGAATCAAGATGCAGGGAGAAATATCAATAACCTCAGATATGCAGAGGACACCACCTTTATGGCAGAAAGTGAAGAGGAACTAAAGAGCTTCTTGATGAAAGTGAAAGAAGAGAGTGAAAAAGCTGGCTTAAAACTCAACATTCAAAAAAGGAGATCATGACATTCGGTCCCATCATTTCATGGCAAATAGATGGGGAAACAATGGAAACAGTGGCAGACTTCATTTTCTTGGGCTCCAAAATCACTGCAGATGGTGATTGCAGCCTTGAAATTAAAAGACACTTGCTCCCTGGAAGAGAAGCTGTGACCAATCTAGATAGCATATTAAAAAGCAGAGGCATCAATCACTTTGCTGACAAAGGTCCATCTAGTCAAAGCTATGGTTTTCCCAATAGTCATGTTTGGATGTGAGAGTTGGATCATAAAGAAAGCTGAGGACTGAAGAATTGATGCTTTTGAACTGTGGTATTGGAGCAGACTCTTGAGAGTCCCTTGGACTGCAAGGAGATCCAACCAGTCCATTGTAAAGGAGATCAGTCCTGAATATTCATTGGAAGGACTGATGCTGAAGCTGAAGCTCTTTGGCCACCTGATCAAAGAACTGACTCATTGGAAAAGCCCTTGATGCTGGGAAAGATTGAAGGCAGGAGGAGAAGGGGATGACAGAGGATGAGATGGCATCACCAACATGGTGGATATGAATTTGAGCAAGCTCCGGGAGTTGGTGATGGACAGGGAGGCTTGGTGTGCTGCAGTCCATGGGATTGCAAAGAGTCGGACACAACTGAGCAACTGAACTGACTGAAGCTATTGACAGAAGATTTACTTAATGTGGCTTTAGTTATATTATATACTTCTTTTTATTCATTCATTTATTCCTCTATACATGTGTGCGTGAGTGCCAAGTCACTTCAGTCATGTCTGACTCTTTGAGACCCTATGGACTATAGCTCATCAGGCTCCTCTCTCCATGGAATTCTCCAGGCAAGAATACTGGAGTGGGTTGCCATGCCCTCCTCCAGGGGATCTTCCTGACCCTGGAATCAAGCCTGCATCTCTTGTCTCCTGCATTGGCAGGCGGGTTCTTTACTACTAGCACTACCTGGGAAGCCCCTCCTACATGCATACATTTTACTAATATCCATAGATTACTTGTCAAAATTCAAGCACTCTTATAGAACACTATTTTTATTCTTCTCTGTGTTAGTATTCAAACTATTTGCTTAGAAACTTCTTCAGAGAAGTGTTTGTGGGTTTTGCATCTTCTTAAAATCTCTGTAGCATCTGATGCTGATTCTTACAGTCTCAATGAGTAATGATTAATATAAATCATAACGAGTCAACCAGACCACCTTCTTTAGTTTTGTTTAGCTTTACATAACAGTTAAATTTTTTATTTCCTTTTTTTTTTTTTGCTCATTTTTTCTCACCAAGCTTCTGGTAAGATCCCGATCACTGCAGCTTTTGTAAGAAAAAGCTTTCTCTAGCAAGACACAATTACTGTCACTTACTGCCTCTCTGTGCTGTTGGTTGCTCTGCAGGGTATGTTGCTCAACAACGCAGTGGTTCTGCTTGCCACCAGCCTGTGCCAGGCCCTCTGCCTCCAGCCGAATGGGAGCTGCACGGGTGTAGGCAAGCTGTCTGAAAAGTCCTACTGGAGAGTGCATAAAATCAGCTCTGGGATACGCATGTTTGAAAGTGTGAAGAATGCACGGATGTTTCTGAGGATTAAGGACGGACGGTGTGACGGAGCTGTAAGCATCTGCTCGTGTTTTTCTCAACGAATGTCTAAGACACTTGCCAAGAATTCTACAAGTGTTGCTTGCTTGAGTGTTTTGCTTTTTGGCTTTAACCCATGAGAACTCTGGAAAATTGGATGTGCTACGTGGTGGCCCCCCTTGACTGGTATTGTTAATACATGGCTGGGGGTGGGTGACCTCTTAGTGTGACCAGAAGTGGTCCTGACCCTTAGACACTGCTTCTGAAATGAAAGGTGCATGCAGGTCACCTGGGAGTAGTGTTAGAAAATGGGTTCTGACTCAGATAGACTGCTCCAGGATCTGTGTGTCTATGTTTCTAATGAGCATCAAGGTGCTGTTGTTGAATCAGGCCCCAAAGCACACTTTGGGAACCAAGGCCCTGGGAAGTCCCACCTCAGCTGTGTTTCCTGAACTGCTTCCTTGGAACTTGAGTTCCCACCAGTGGAAAGCCTGCTCTGTGAATAAGGAGGTAATTTTTTTTTTTTTTTTTGCTGCACCCTGTGATATATGGGATCCTTGTTCTCTGACCAGGCATTGAACTGGGGACCCCTGCTCTGGAAACACCAAATCTTATCCACTGGACCACCAGGGAAAAAGTAATTTTATGCTCTAAATATTAGGAGTTTTTCCTTAACATCTTGTAACTCTGGAGGGGTGACTTGTAATCAATATCACATCTTTTATATTTTCGTACATCTCTGACAGGTTGAGGGGCTCATACAGTTACCATTTAGCAAGTCTATTAATGCTCTGATCATCCGTTTTCATTTGAAAGAGTTTGGTTTAAACTGTGCCTTTTGGATAAACTTGGAGATGCTCCCTGTCCCTCCTCTCCTTACTGGGGGCATCTCTCTGTTTGGGAGAATTTGCATGAGCTTCTATTTGGAGAGGAGGGAAGATTTAGACCATTCATGGTTCTGTGCCCCTGACTTCATTGTGCACAGTGCAAAAGCAATAAGCACATGTACACACACATTTAATTAGCATCCTGAATCAGCTCATAAGAGCATTGGGAAGTGGGTGTGTCCCATGTCACAGAAGAGACAGAGTCCTGCTTATGGCCTTTAAACTGGCAAGTGGAAGAACTGAGACGAAAATGGTTACCAGCTCTGCTGTGGCCAGACTATGGAAGGTGAGATTTCATTATGCCTGGTCACTTCCAGGAAGCCACCTTCCTTGCCATCACCTACATCCACAGAATGGACAAACCTGTTTCTTCTGGGCCTCATGGGACTGCTCAGAACCAGGAGACAGAAGGTGTGTTGCTACGTGACACATGCCTTTATGCATGTGTTTCAGAGTTGCTGGAGGCAGTTCACTGGGGCACAGATAAGTGTCACCCCGAACTGGGGATGGGCCAGCCCTGAAATCTGTCTTCCTGTGACAACAACCAAAGGGCCAGCTTGGTGCTCAGTTACCTTATGTGTGGCTGCCTCATCCTCTGGTTGGATGGGGCTTCTCTTGGTTTTTCCATTTCTCTCTTTCCAGTTTGTGGGGGCCTCTCTATTGCTTCCATTTTTTCCTCTGCATGGTGTTTCTCTTGTCCCTCCAAGCGAGGACGCTTCCTCTGCAAGTGGGGAGCAAAATCTTGGCTCTGTCTGTGCTCCTCTGAACACTCAGGCTTCCTTCTTTTTCCTTCCGCCTGCCGGGTGGGTGACTCAGCGCTCTGACCAGCTGAGGGAATGGAAGGAGTCCTGGCGGAAGACTTTGCTGAGCATAGGAAGATGAGCAGAAAATGAACAGATTAACGCAGGGAGTGTTATCCTAACAGAGGAACTGACTGAGTGATTGTCCACAGCGGCATTGGTGCCAGTGCTCAGTCATACCAGGTCCGCCCACCTCCTGTTGTGGAGGATTCATGGTATGAGCCTGGAGAAACTGGGTTGATCTCCAAGAGGAAACTGGAGTCAGGATACCCCGCAGGGAGGTGATTCCAAACTACAAAGTGGTTTTCTTCAGCAATTTTTCTAGAACCAGCCTTGCTGACAGCTTTTCAGGTGAAGAATTGAGTCTCAAATAGTTTCTGCTCAGGCTGTTTTGTGCTCTAGTACGAGGACCAACCCCCCGCCCCTGCCACCGCCCCCACCCCCGCACCGCCATGGACTTCTCAGGATGAAAAGCTAGGTTCAAGATTTCCTGTGCACTTTGGAATTGAGGCCAGCAATCATGTATTGGAGTTTTTAAGGTCAAGTAGCATCTCTCTTTAGGCTTCTCTGGTGGCTCAGAGGTTAAAGTGTCTGCCTGCAATGTGGGAGACCTGGCTTCTATCCCTGGGTTGGGAAGATCCTCTGGAGAAGAAAATGGCAGCCCACTCCAGTATTCTTGCCTAGAGAATCCCATGGATGGAGGAGCCTGGTAGGCTATAGTCCACGGGGTCCTGAAGAGTTGGACATGACTTCACTTTCACTTTCAGCATCTCTTAAAGATTTTTGATAACTTGAAGAAAACAGAGGTTCCGTTTGCTTTGGGACAGTAGTGTTAGTCACTAAGGTCCTGCTTGATTCTGAGACTCCAAGGACCATAGCCCACCTGGCTCCTCTGTCCATGGAATTCTCCAAGCAAGAATACTGGAGTGGGCTGCCATTTCCATCTCCAGGAATCTTCCCAACCCGGGGATTGAACCCACATCTCCCAAATTGCAGGCATATTATTTACCATCTGAACCACCAGGGAAGCCTGTTTCACCTTTATTTTGGTATTGTTATTATAATTATTTTAATAATAAAGTCCAAAATTTGAACTTTATTTCATTGTCTTCATTTCATTTTTTTTTGTTTTTTTTTTTTTTACTTTATTTTACTTTACAGTGCTGTATTGGTTTTGCTATACATCATCATGAATCTGCCACGGGTGTACACGTGTTCCCAATCCTGAACCCTCCTCACACCTCCCTCCCCATACCATCTCTCTGGGTCATCCCAGTGCACCAGCTGCAAGCATCCTGTATCCTGCATTGAACCTAGACTGGAGATTCGTTTCTTATATGATAGTATACATGTTTCAATGCCATTCTCCCAAATCATCCCATCCTCGCCCTCCCTCACAGAGTCCAAAAGTCTGTTCTATACATCTGTGTCTCTTTTGCTGTCTTGCATACAGGGTTATTGTTACCATCTTTCTAAATTCCATATATATGTGTTAGTATACTGTATTGGTATTTTTATTTCTGGCTTACTTCACACTGTATAATTGGCTCCAGTTTCATCCACCTCATTAGAACTGATTCAAATGTATTCTTTTTAATGGCTGAGTAATACTCCATTGTGTTTATGTACCACAGCTTTCTTATCCATTCATCTGCTGATGGACATCTAGGTTGCTTCCATGTCCTGGCTATTATAAATAGTGCTGCAATGAACATTAGGGTACATGTGTCTCTTTCAATTCTGGTTTCCTCGGTGTGTTTGCCCAGCAGTGGGATCGCTGGGTCATAAGGCAGTTCTATTTCCAGTTTTTAAGGAGTCTCCACACTGTTTCCATAGTGACTGTACTAGCTTGCATTCCCACCAACAGTGTAAGAGGGTTCCCTTTTCTCCACACCCTCTCCGGCATTTATTGCTTGTAGACTTTTGGATCACAGCCATTCTGACTGGCATGAAATGGTACCTCACTGTGGTTTGATTTGCATTTCTCTGATAATGAGTGATGTTGAGCATCTTTTCATGTGTTTGTTAGCCATCTGTATGTCTTCTTTGGAGAAATGTCTATTTAATTCTTTGATCCATTTCTTGGTTGGGTCATTTATTTTTCTGAAATTGAGCTGCAGGAGTTGCTTGTCTATTTTTGAGATTAGTTGTTTGTCAGGTGCTTCATTTGCTATTATTTTCTCCCATTCTGAAGGGAGAAAGGCTGTCTTTTCACCTTGCTTATAGTTTCCTTTGTTGTGCAGAAGCTTTTAATTTTAACTAGGTCCCATTTGTTTATTTTTGCTTCTATTTCCAGTATTCTGGGAGGTGGATCATAGAGGATCCTGCTGTGATGTATGTCGGAGAGTGTTTTGCCTATGTTTTCCTCTAGGAGTTTTATAGTTTCTGGTCTTACATTTAGATCTTTAATCCATTTTGAGTTTATTTTTGTGTATGGTGTTAGAAAGTGTTCTAGTTTCATTCTTTTACAAGTGGTTGACCAGTTTTCCCAGCACCACTTGTTAAAGAGATTGTCTTTACTCCATGGTATATTCTTGCCTCCTTTGTGGAAGATAAGGTGTCCATAGGTGTGTGGATTTATCTCTGGGCTTTCTCGTTTGTTCCATTGATCTATATTTCTCTCTTTGTGCCAGTACCGTACTGTCTTGATGACTGTGGCTTTGTAGTAGAGCCTGAAGTCAAGCAGGTTGATTCCTCCAGTTCCATTCTTCTTTCTTTCTTTTTTTTTTTTTAGCAGTTTAAAGCAACAGCTATTTATTATCCTACAGTTCCGTAAGTCAGAAATCCACACAGGGCTCAACTGGGTTTTCTCAGGATCTCACCAGACTGAAATCAAGGTATCATCCAAGGCTAGCATCTCATCTAAGGTTCTGGTCCCTCTCCCATACTTAAATGGTTGTTGGCAAAATTCATTTCCTTGCAGGTGTAGAACTCAGAGGCCTTCAAGGCCAACAGAAGATCATCTCTGACTTTCATTGTCTTCCACTTCTAGACTCCCTTATAAGAGCTCACATTATTAAGCCCACATAGAATAAGCTCCTTCTTCATTAACCCAACTGATGAGATACCTTAATTACATCTACAATGATCCCTTTTGCCACTAAGGAGATATAAGTGATATCCTCTAACATCTACAAACTCAGACCATGCTCAAGAGGAAGGAATTATAGAAGGCAAATGTACCAAATGATGGGGATCTTGGTGGCCATCTTAAAATTCTTCCAACCACAGTGGCTTTTGGAAGCTTGGAATAAAATCATGGAGACAACAACTGGTAGCTCAGCAATAAAGAACCCGCCTGCCAATGCAGGAGACCGGGATTCAATCCCTGCATTGGGAAGATCCCGTAGAGGAGAAAATGGCAACCAACTCCAGTATTCTTGCCAGGAAAATCCCGTGGACAGAGGAGCCTGGCAATCCATAAGGCTGCAAAGAGTCGGACAGGACTGAGCACACGTTACATACTCAACATTAAGACAACAATGAAATGCTGCATTATCAGTATTCTCGGTGGCCCCAGAATACTTCTGTGTAGAAAAACCTGCACATCTATGAGACACACACACACACAAAGATTTATTAGCAAGATCCACCAATGCTAAAATAAGTGAACTAAAGTTCAGTCAGAAAAAGGATATTTGCATAGTCTCCATATCAGTTTCCCAGAGTTGCCATAACAAATAACCACAAACTAGATGGCTTCAAACAACAGAAATCCATTCTTCTGCAGTTCTGAGGCTGGAAGTCTGAAATCAAGGTGTGGACTTTTGGACTCTGAGGGAGAGGAAAGGGTGGGATGGTTTGGGAGAATGGCAATGAAACATGTATATTTTCCTGTAAGAAACAGAAACGCCAATCTATGTTCAATGTAGGATGCAGGATGCATGGAGCTGATGCACAGGATGATTCAAGTAGAGGATGTGGGGTGGGAGGTGGGAGGGGGCTTCGGCATTGGGAGATTGTGTTCACCTATGGCTGATTCGTGTCAATGTATGGCAAAACAAATACAGTATTGTAATTTAAAAAAATAATTAATTAATTAAAAAAAAATAAAATGAAATCAGAACTAGGGTAAACCCTAATCCAATAACTAGCATCCTTAGAAGAAAGAAATTTGGACACAGACATATAAGCTTGGAGGCAGAGATTGCAAAGATGCATCTGGAAGTCAAGGAATGCCAAGTTACCAGAAGTTAGAAAAGGGGCATGGGACACATTCTTCCTGAGAGTCCCCAAAAGGAACTGACCTGCCATTCTTCTTTCTCAAGATTGCTTTGGCTATTCGAGGTTTTTTGTATTTCCATACAAATCTTGAAATTATTTGTTCTAGCTCTATGAAAAATACCGCTGGTAGCTTGATACGGATTGCACTGAATCTGTAGATTGCCTTGGGTAGTATGCTCATTTTCAGTATATTGATTCTTCTGATCCATGAACATGGTATATTTCTCCATCTATTAGTGTCCTCTTTGATTTCTTTCACCAGTGTTCCATAGTTTTCTACATATAGGTCTTTAGCTTCTTTAGGTAGATATATTTCTAAGTATTTTATTCTTTTCGTTTCAATGGTGAATGGAATTGTTTCCTTAATTTCTTTTTCTACTTTCTCATTATTAATGTATAGGAATGCAAGGGATTTCTGTGGGTTATTTTATACCCTGAAACTTTACTATATTCATTGATTAGCTCTAGTAATTTTCTGGTGGTCTCTTTAGGGTTTTCTATGTAGAGGATCATGTCATTTGCAAACCGTGAGTTTTACTTCTTTTCCAATTTGGATTCCGTGTATTTCTTTTTCTGCTCTGATTGCTGTGGCCAAAACTTCCAGAACTATGTTGAATAGTAGCAGTGACAGTGGGCACCCTTGTCTTGTTCCTGACTTTTGGGGAAATGCTTTCAATTTTTCACCATTGAGGATAATGTTTGCTGTGGGTTTGTCATATATAGCTTTTATTATGTTGAGGTATGTTCCTTCTATTCCTGCTTTCTGGAGGGTTTTTATCATAAATGGATGTTGAATTTTGTCAAAGGCTTTCTCTGCATCTATTGAGATAATCATATGGCTTTTATTTCTCAGTTTGTTAATGTGGTGAATTACATTGATTGATTTGTGGATACTGAAGAATCCTTGCATCCCTGGGATAAAGCCCACTTGGTCATGGCACATGATCTTTTTAATGTGTTGTTGGATCCTGATTGCTAGAATTTTGTTAATGATTTTTGCATCTATGTTCATCAGTGATATTGGCCTGTAGTTTTCTTTCTTTTTTTTTTTTTTTGTAGTTTTCTTTTTTGTGCCGTCTTTGTCAGGTTTTGGTATTAGGGTGATGGTGGTCTCATAAAGTGAGTTTGGCAGCTTACCTTCCTCTGCAATTTTCTGGAAGAGTTTGAGTAGGATAGATGTTAGCTCTTCTCTAAAATTTTGGTAGAATTCAGCTGTGAAGCCATCTGGACCTGGGCTTTTGTTTGCTGGGAGATTTCTGATTACAGTTTCAATTTCTGTGCTTGTGATGGGTCTGTTAAGATTTTCTATTTCTTCCTGGATCAATTTTGGAAAGTTGAATTTTTCTAAGAATTTGTCCATTTCTTCCATGTTGTCCATTTTATTGGCATATAATTGCTGATAGTAGTCTCTTATGATCCTTTGTATTTCTGTGTTGTCTGTTGTGATCTCTCCATTTTCATTTCTAATTTTATTGATTTGATTTTTCTCCCTTTGTTTCTTGATTAGTCTGGCTAATGGTTTGTCAATTCTATCTATCCTTTCAAAGCACCAGCTTTTGGCTTTGTTGATTTTTGCTGTGGTCTCTTTTGTTTCTTTTGCATTTATTTCTGCCCTAATTTTTAAGAGATCTTCCCTTCTACTAACCTTAGGGTTCTCCATTTTTCCTTTTCTAGTTGCTTTAGGTGTAGAGTTAGGTTATTTGTTTGACTTTTTTCTTGTTTCTTGAGGTATGCCTGTATTGCTATGAACTTTCCCCTTAGCACTGCTTTTACAGTGTCCCACTGGTTTGAGGTTGTTATGTTTTCATTCATTTCTATGCATATTTTGATTTCTTTTGATTTCTTCTGTGATTTATTGGTTATTCAGAAGTGTGTTGTTCAGCCTCCATATGCTGGAATTTTTAATAGTTTTTTTCTCCTGTAATGGAGATCGAATCTTACTGCATTATGGTCAGAGAAGATGCTTGGAATGATTTCAGTTTTTTGAATTTACCAAGGCTAGATTTATGGCCCAGGATGTGATCTATCTTGGAGAAGCTTCTGTGAGCACTTGAGAAAAGGTGAAATTCATTGTTTTGGGTGAAATGTCCTATAGATATCAATTAGGTCTAACTGATCTATTGTATCATTTAAAGTTTGTGTTTCTTTGTTAATTTTCTGTTTAGTTTATCTATCCATAGGTTTGAGTGGGGTATTAAAGTCTCCCACTATTATTGTGTTATTGTTAATTTCCCCTTTCATACTTGTTAGCATTTGTCTTACATATTGCAGTGCTCTTATGTTGGGTGCATATATATTTATAATTGTTATGTCTTCTTCTTGGATTGATCCTTTGATCATTATATAGTGTCCTTCATTGTCTCTTTTCACAGCCTTTGTTTTAAAGTCTATTTTATCTGATATGAGTACTGCTACTCCTGCTTTCTTTTGGTCTCTGTTTGCGTAGAATATCTTTTTCCAGCCCTTCACTTTCAGTCTGTATGTGTCCCCTGTTTCGAGGTGGGTCTCTTGTAGACAACATATACAGGGGTCTTGTTTTTGTATCCATTCAGCCAGTCTTTGTCTTTAGGTTGGGGCATTCAACCCATTTACGTTTAAAGTAATTATTGATAAGTATGATCCCGTTGCCATTTACTTTGTTGTTTTGGGTTTGGGTTTATATGCCCTTTTTGTGTTTCCTGTATAGAAAGTATCCTTTAGCATTTTTTGGACAGCTGGTTTGGTGGTGCTGAATTCTCTCAGCTTTTGCTTGTCTGTAAAGCTTTTGATTTCTCCATCATATTTGAATGAGATCCTTGCTGGGTACAGTAATCTGGGCTGTAGATTATTTTCTTTCATCACTTTAAGTATGTCTTGCCATTCCCTTCTGGCTTGAAGAGTTGCTATTGAAAGATCAGCTGTTATCCTTATGGGAATCCCTTTGTGTGTTATTTGTTGTCTTGGAGTGTTTCGCCCTGGGTTAATCCTGTTTGGGACTCTGCATTTCTTGGACTTGGGTGATTATTTCCTTCCCCATTTTAGGGACGTTTTCAACTATTATCTCCTCAAGTATTTTCTCATGGTCTTTCTTTTGTCTTCTTCTTCTGGGACTCCTATAATTCGAATGTTGGAGTGTTTTATATTTTCCTGGAGGTCTCTGAGATTGTCCTCATTTCTTTTAATTCGTTTTCTTTTTTTCCTCTCTGATTCATTTATTTCTACCATTCTATCTTCTACTTCACTAATCCTATCTTGTGCCTCTGTTATTCTACTATTTGTTGCCTCCAGAGTGTTTCTGATCTCATTTATTGCATTATTCATTATATACTGACTCTTTTTATTTCTTCTAGGTCCTTGTTAAACCTTTCTTGCATCTTCTCAATCCTTGTCTCCAGGCTATTTATCTGTGATTCCAGTTTGATTTCAAGATTTTGGATCATTTTCACTATTATTATTCAGAATTCTTCACCAGGTAGATTCCCTATCTCTCTTCCCCTTTGGTTTGGTTTGGTGGGCATTTATCCTGTCCTTTACCTGTTGGGTATTCCTCTGTCTCTTTATCTTGTTTATATTGCTGCGTTTGGGGTGGCCTTTCTGTAGCTGACAGTTTGTGGAGTTCTCTTTATTGTGGACTTTCCTTGCTGGGGTGGGATTGTATCAGTGGCTTGTCAAGGTTTCTTGGTTAGGAAAGCTTGTGTCGGTGTTCTGGTGGGTGGAGCTGGATTTATTCTCTCTGGAGTGCAATGAAGTGTCCAGTAATGAGTGATGAGATGTCAATGGTTTTGGGGGTAACTTTGGGCAACTTTGTATATGGAAACTCAGGGCTGTGTTCCTATGTTGCTGGAGAATTTATGTGATATGTCTTGGTCTGGAACTTGTTGGCCCTTGGGTGGTGCTTGATTTCAGCATAGGTATGGAAGTGTTTGATGAGCTCCTATCGATTAATGTTCCCTGGAGTCAGGAGTTCTCTGATGCTCTCAGGATTTGGAATTAAGCCTCTTGCTTCTAGTTTTCAGTCTTATTTTTACAATAGTCTCAAGACTTCTCCTTCTGTACTGCACTGTTGATAAAACATCTAGGTTAAAGATGAAAAGTTTCTCTACATTGAGGGATACCCGAGAAGTCAGAGAGTTACATGGAGAAGAGAAGAGAGAGAAGGGAGTTAGAGGTGACCCAAATGAGATGAGGTGGAATCAAGAGAGAGAGGAATCTAGCCAGTAATCACTTCCTTATGTGCACCTCACAGTCTGGACCACTCAGAGATGTTCACGGAGTTATACAGAGAAGAGAAGAAGGAGGTAGAAGACAGAGGTGGCAGGAGGATAAAAAGGGGGAATGAAAAGGAGAGAGACAGATCCAGCCAGTAATCATGTCCTTAAGTGTTCTCCACCATCTGGAACACACAGAGATTCACAGAGTTGGGTAGAGAAGAAGGGGGGGGGGGAGGAGACAGAGGCAACCTGATCAAGAAAAGGAGAGTCCAAAGGAGGAGAGAGCAGTCAAGCCAGTAATCTCGCTCTCAAGTAAACATGGGTACCAAAGACTGGGTTTTTGAAGGTTCAAAATTGATAACAAATACAAAAAGCAAAGATTAAAAATCTAGAGTAGAGGTTGTATTTTCAAAAATACAATATTAAAAGAAGAAGAAGAAAAAATAAAGTCACAAGAATTATTTTAAAAATATATATATATGAAGTTTGCTTTAAAAATAGGGTCTTTTTGGAAAAGTAATAGTAGTTTATAAAAATGAAAGTTAAAGGAGTAATAGAGGACTTAAAATTTTTAAAAAGTTAAAAAAAGAAAAAAACGAATGATCATAAAAGTAGTAAAGATATATCTACTTCTCTGGTGGTGCTGTGGGCAGTGTGGTGTCAGTTTATTTTTGGATAGTTCTTTGGTCCGGCTTATATTTCTCAAGATCTGTAGGCCCCTTCCTATGTAGTCGGTACTAATGACAGGGTTTTAATCTTTTGCATCTGTCACTTCCAAGGCAGTTCCCTTTGTTTTAGCTTCTTCTGTTTGGTGGCCTCTTCAGTGTCTGATTTCTGCCCTGACACAAGGGGGTTGGTGGTGGACACTTTTTTAGGCTCACTTGTTCAGTCGCACTGTGGGGAGGGAGGGATGCTGCAAACAAATAACACTGGCGTGTGCTCATAGTGTCTCAGCTACACTGGGCCTGCCCCCATTTACAACGCACACAGCTCAGGCTCTAGGTTGCTCCACCGGGAACCGTCTGAGGCCGGCCCTGGGCTGCATGCACCTCCCAGATCTAAGCCACTCAGGCTTAGGCACTCAGGTAGTACTCAGAGGCACAGACTTGGTTTGGCCTCCTTTTGTGCCCTTCCCAGGTCCGTGTAGCTCAGGTGTTTGGTGAGCATGGTCACTGTGACTTATTGCCTCTCCCGTCCCTGCTGCTTAGTTTTCTGGGTGTACAACTGGCACACCTTCTCAGGCGGATGATGACTGTCCAGAACCCTGAGAAGTCTTAGCAAAGAAGCCTGTTTGCAGTTTGGTAGTTAATGTCTCTCTGGGGCTGCTATTGGCCCCTTCCGGCCCTTCTGGCCCTTCCGGTCCTGCCTGCCTGTCACAAGAGGGGGATGGTCTGCAGCGGGCTAATTCTGTTCTGTCCTTTGTTCTGTGTGCGGTCTCGGTGGTGTCTTATGTTAGAGCCTTTCGCCTGGTAGCTATTCCACAGTCTGGTTTGCTAGCCCAAGTTAGTTCGCTCTGATTACACTCAGGGCATTCAGGCCCAATCCTTACTCTAAGCAATGCAGCCCGCGCCTCCCTGCCCAGCCCCCACTTGCTGGTGGCAGATGCAGGCGTCTGCGTTGCTTCTCCGCTGGGGGTTACCGTTGGGCTCGTTGGGCTTGTAATCTGTGGGTTTTAATTATTTATTTATTTTTCCTCCCTGTTATGTTGCTCTCTGTGCTTCCAAGGCTTGCCACAGACTTGGCAGTGAGAGTGTTTCCTGGTGTTTGGAGACTTTTCTGTTTTTAAGACTCCCTTCCCGGGATGGAGCTCCGTCCCTCCTTCTTTTGTCTCTTTTTTGTCTTTTATATTTTTTCCTTTCTCTTTTTGAAGACAATGAGCTGCTTTTCTGGGTGCCTGACGTGCTCTGCCAGCATTCCAAAGTTGTTTTGTGGCATTTACTCAGCGTTGAAATGTTCTTTTGATGAATTTTGTGGGGAGAAGGTGGTCTTCCCATCCTATTCCTCTGCCACCTTAGGACTGCCCCCTTGATTGTCTTCATTTCAAATTTGCTTTTACGTTCCCCTGGCAATTCAGGAAACTTTTTCAAAAATGTTTGTGAATATTCTTCTTTTTTGTGGCCATGCGGCATGTGATATCTTAGTTCTGCAACCAGGGATCAAACCTGTGCCCCCTAGATTGGAAGCCCAGAATCTTAGCCTTTGGACTGCCAGGGAAGTCCTTATTTTGCTATTATTAAAAAGAAGAGCATGGGCCCAACAGTCACTTATGCTGGGCATGTCACCGAACCTGGACTTAATATCTAGCCTGATTGAAGTTTTGTTGTTTAGTTGCTAAGTTGTTTCCAACTCTTTGCAGTCCCATGGACTGTAGCCTGCCAAGTTCCTCCCCGTGGATCCATGGAATTCTCCAGGCAAGAATACTGGAATTGCCATTTCCTTCTCCAGGGGATCTTCCTGACCGAGGGGTTGAACCGGTGTATCTTGCATTGGCAGGTGGATTCTTTACCACTGAGCCACCAGGGAAGCCCAACTGAAGTTTTACCCTCCCCCAGAAATGGAGTCCTAGCTGGTCAATTAGGGATTTTCTGGAGTTACCTCAGCTCCCGTGAGGTAAGCAATCATGTGGGCCCTTTCCATCCCACAAAGGAAGATGAGATAACCCATCTAATAAGACCCTTCTGTCCCCGAAGAGAGATGACTTAATCTGAAATAACCTTTTTTGTTTATGTCTCTCCTATCTTGCCTTTAGAACCCTCTTCACTTGGAAACCTCCCGCCCCCCAGTCTCTCCTCCAAGTGCTGTGTGGGGGATCACCTAACTCATGACTCACTGTAAAAGCCAATTAGATTTTTAGGATCTACTCAGTAGGCTTATGTGATTGTCAGTACTTTTTGCAGAGAGGCGCCTGCACAGAACTCTCATCATATGTTACTTCTACCGCTTCCAGTGTAGTGTTTTCTTTACATCATAACTTGTCTAGTGACCCTTCAATATGGTTGTCCAACTAAACCTCTCCCCCTGAGATTTTGGTAGTGATGTTGACTAGGTTTGTGGCCTCCTTAACAGATATTGACTAGAGGCCAAAGAAGAAATTCAGGCAAGGCTTTATTGGGGTTCCTGCTTCAGCAGGTGGAGAAGGAAATGCAACCCACTCCAGTATTTCTTGCCTGGAGCCTTCCATAGACAGAAGAGCCTGGCAGGCTATAGTCCACAGGGTCACACAGAGTTGGGCATGGCTGAGTACACTGCCACAAGAGGGAGTGAGAACAAGTAGCAGGTGCCCTTGCTTACTGCCCAGGGCGGGTGAGCTGGCTCCTTCTAGAGGGGATGTGTCCACAGGTCACGCAGGAGGGGTGGCTTAGGTGCTTTGCCCACTCCTTATGTGGTGTGTGCAGGGGGCATAAGTAGTCCCCTGCTTTTGCTCCAGGCTGTTTAGAAATGGCAGTTGGGGTTTCTTGGTCTCTTTATATCTTTTGTCCAAGATTTGCCCTCCCCTGTGCATGCATGCAGTTATTTTTAATCCTCTATAGTTTGTTTCTATTTTGTTGTTTGAGGAGGTATTTGTCCAGGTGCAGGCATTTCAGCACTGCTGCAAAGGGTCCCAGGTTCCAGCCTGTCTCCATGGTGGGTCTTTTTAGTCAGAAAGCATGTGCTTTTTTTGCTCTTAGGAGCTATTATTGATACATAACAATCAGGCACATCATTTTTCACTTTCACTGTATCTGATCAGAAATCCCTGGGTTAGAATGACTTCACTTTGAAAAGAGAATGGTAGCAATTATCTTAATTATCCTGATTTGCATAGAGGCTGGTGTAAGGCATGCTTATGATTTCCAAAGGAATTGAAGATGCAGCGGACATTACTATACCTTAAATACCTGACAGTGCCTCAGTCCTGGGAGCTACTCTGCAGATGCTGATTGTAGAAACTGAATTGAATAAAAGCATTAATGTTTGCAGTGTGTCTGCCATTGTATATTTGAAAACATTTCTTACAGGCAAACACACTTATGTTTAAACCAAGTGATGCTGATCCTGTAACAAATGTTTCTATTTCTGTTACCATAAAATTGTTATGCCGTAGGAGTAAATCACTTTAATAGATTTGGGTGTGTAGAAGGGATTCAAGGTAGCATGAATGCAAACTGCTTGCCTTTTCTAGGAACAATTGCATGGTTGTTAATATAAAGAAGAAAAACAGGTCTCACCGCAACATAGGTGGAACTTGTCACTAAACATGAATATGAAGGGAAAAAAGATGTAGGATTTATAGGAAAGACAAGCTGTAGAGTGACCAGGAAACCAAAGATAACGTATGCACAAACACGCCCCACACCAGGATTCTTGTTTGTTGGCAAGAGTTTAGTTTGTAGAAAGTAGGCATGATTCTCTCATCTCAGTTTTATCTAATGTTGCCTCTTCACTCAAAATACATTTCTACACATGCAAGTAACTGGGAAGTTAAAGACTATTCATATTTTGATGAAGTTGCTAATGAAACATAGATCTGGGCCAGGTATACTTAATGCTAGATCAGTGGGTTAATTCAGTGAAAAGTTTCATTTTATGTAAATAATGATCAGTCATGTTTTTAGTGGATCTATGTCTCTGTCAATGAAAAATTTAATCAATAGTTAATCTAAGAAAGAAATAGAAAATTTTATTTGAGCCAAGCTGTGGAGAAGGCAATGGCAACCCACTCCAGTACTCTTGCCCATGGATGGGGGAGCCTGGTGGGCTGCAGTCTATGGGGTCGCACAGAGTCAGACAGGACTGAAGTGACTTAGCAGCAGCAGCAGCAGCAAGCTGATGCTGTAGTCTGGGAGACAGCCTCTTGGAGAGCTTTGAGAACTGTTCCAAAGAGCTAAGTGGGGAGGTCAATGTATGTGTGATTATGGAGAAGGGGGTATAGAAATCAAGGACAAACCCCAGCAGAAGCTTGCTGCTGGTCATGAGAAGCAGACATCTTAGTTTATGGTGTTAGTGCTGTTCTAAGTGTGCGTGCATGCGTGCTTCATTGCTTCAGTTGTGTCTGACTATTTGCGACTCTATGTACTGTAGGCTGCCAGCTCCTCTGTCCATGGGATTCTCTAGGCAAGAATACTGGAGTGGGTTGCCATGCCCTCCTCCAGGGAATCTTCCTGACCCAGGGAATGAACCCGAATCTCTTGCGTCTCCTGTATTTCAGGCAAATTCTTTACCCATTGAGCCCCATTCTAAGAGTGGGAAGATGCAAAAATCCAGATTCATAAAAAATTTCTCCTGAAAATATCTAGCCATCTGAAGAGCTCTTCAGTTTTCCCAGAGCACAAGTGCTTCATCCTGATCTTTGTCCCGAGTTCCTTTTAGGATATACTATATGTCAGAGATTGCAGTGCTAATGGCTTGTAGAACTGGATAGTGGGCAATGTTATTTTACAATCTCCTCCCTTTCGGTCTTAACTTTGACAATGTTTTGGGAGGCATTTTGTGGAACCAGCTTTGTCCCGTAGCACTAGGAATGCTCATTTCCAAGTCAGGAGAGGATTTCGTGGATGGCCAATCAGTGCTGTTATTTAACTAGACCCTGTTATCAGCAACCAAAAGCCTCTGGACCATCTGTCTCACTAATTTGCTGTGGTTTAGAAAGTGGTTCCTTCTTGTTGCTTTTTAATCATTGATCTTATAAAACTATATATTTGGTTAATTATTTCAAATTGCCTAGTCATCATTAGTTTTATCTGAGGTTTAGTCACACATTTGGTAATTATAAAAACAATGTGTGTGTGCTCAGTCACGTTCAACTCTTTGTGATCCCATGGATGGTAGCCTGCCAGGCTCCTCTGTCCATGAGATTCTCTAGGTAAGAATACTGGAGTGGGTTGCCATTTCCTCCTGTAAGGATCTTCCCAATCCAGGGGTTGAACCCAAGTTTCTTGTGTCTCCAGCGTTGGCAGCAGATTGATTCTTTATCACTGCACCACCTGGAAAGCCCACATAAAAGATAGGCAGAATGCAATCATTCAGCTAGTAACATTAATAAGGTCATGAGTAAATATTTAAGCTGAGAACTTCCATTAGGTGTAGCTCAGTATCTCACCAAGTCCTCTGACTAGTCAGTTCTTCACTAATCACTGTGTTTATGAGAAATTATATATCAGCATTTTACACAAATTTCACCAAAGATAATCTGCATGTACAAAGTGAGTGTGGGTCGTCATCCTCCCTTATGGGACTTGAGAAAGAAACATTATTTTCTGAAGAGTTTTGAGGCTAGGGCCAGAAATATTGATGTTTATGGTTGAAACATTGATGTTTATGGTTCTGCCATTGGGGAGATCTGATTAATGCATCATGCAGATAAACAATGCACAGTGGAGGGGAAGGAGGAAGCAAAGGGCAGAGAAAATTTTTATGTTTGAATTTTTCTTAAGATGTGAATTTTTATTTCATTACCTCTGGACTGTGAACTGTAAAAGTGCTTCTCTGTCTCAGAGAGGGCTGGAGCTGGATAATTCCCTCCTTCTGGCTCAGTTAGGCTTCTGATAAAACCTAAAAATGCAAGTCCTTGGTGGCTCAGATGGTAAAGAATCCACTTGCAGTGCAGGGGACCAGGGTTCAATTCCTGGGTCAGGAAGATCCCCTGGAGAAGGGCATGGCAACCCACTCCAGTATTCTTGCCTGGGAAATCCCATGGACAGAGGAGCCTGGTGGGCTACAGTTCATGGTCTCAAAGAGTCCTGGTCTCAAAGAGTCAGACATGATTGAGAACCTAAAAGATTAGACTCTTTGGTTAACTACTTTTTCCCATGGACAGCCCTTGTTAAGAACAGAGTGAAGAAGCTGAGTGTTCTTACGCTGAGTGTGATGAAAAATGGAGATCCGTGGAAAGATGTTAGATGACGAAGCAGGGTATGAGTGAGGCCTGGTAGACTGGGGAAAGGGCAGGACCTATTCATCAAAACCCTTCTGTCTTGGAGATAAGGACGCCCTGGGAGGACACCTCTCACACACGAGGATCTTATGATTGGCTTTGGGGAAAAGTCAGAAAATCCTTCCTGCACTCCAGCTTGAAACATTAAGAAGACCAAGGTGCCACATTGTGGGTAAAAGTGAAAGCGTTTGTTGCTCAGTCATGTCCAACTCTTTCTGACCCCATGGACTATAGCCCATCCGTGGAATTCTCTAGGCAAGAATACTGGAGTGGATTGGCATTTCCTCCTTCAGGGACTCCTCCCAACCCAGGGACTGAACCCAGGTCTCCTGCACTGCAAGCAGACTCTTCACTGTCTAAGCCACCATAGTGTGTCCTAAAGCCTGTCACTTGGAATAGTGAATTTTAGAGGGAATAATCCCATTTTTCATTATCAAAAGAGAGGGAAAGACATTGCATGAAGAAATTATGAGATTAGAAATGATCAAAATGGATAACTATTTCTAGAGCTAACAAACGTTTATTGAGTTTCTTCCTTATTCTCCAGAGTTTAGTGACTTTGCTCTCCTCAGACTGAAGGAATTCATCTCTATCTTGTTGGCCTTACATATTGTGTTTTTATTTGTATATGTCATTGTGTCCTCTAATTGGCCATACAAATCAAAGGCAGAGTTTTATTGTATCCAAAATAAGAACAGACTGTAGAGGTTGCTTAATTCATATTTACATTATGGGAGAGAACAGACAACAGACATTTGGTTCTTACTTAAAAGAAACTCACTTTGGAGGGCAGAGACCTGAATGCAGTTATCTTTTACAAATAATAGATGATATTGGAAATTTCAGTCCAGTCTCACAGAACCTATTTTTCAGAACTCCTAAATCTTATAAGAAGACTTTTTAAAGCAACAAAAAGTGAAATGTTTTCTAATATTAGATTTTAAATGCCATAAAAAGAGGTGATTTTGATCATCTGAAGGGTGTGTAGATTACTCCTTTGGCATCTGGTTCTTGAATGTTTTGCTCTACAAGCCTTGAGTCATTTATGTGGACTCTATACTGGTGAAAATTGGCTTGTTTTATTTAAAATTTTATTTTATTTATGTATTTATTTTTAGCTGTGCTGGATCTTTGTTACTGTGTGTGGGCTTTCTCTAGTTGCAGCAAACCGGGGCTACTCTTCATTGTGGTGTGCCGGCTTCTTATTTCAGTGGCTTCTCTTGTTGCAGAGCATGGGCTCTAGAGCATGAGTTCAGTAGTTGCGGCACACAGGCTTAGTTGCTCAGGGGGCTTGTGGGGTCCCCCAGGACCAGGGATAGAACCTGTGTCTCCTGTATTGCAAGGCAGATTCTTAACCACTGGACCACCAGGGAAGCACCTGGTTTCTGTTTACATGTAAATGGACTTGTAAGAATTGCCCTCTTTTCCAATACCACTTTAGAGTATTTCCAAAACACTCATATGTCAGCTTTCCATCCTCACTTACAGGGGCGGGCAGGTCTGGAGGTAATGAGCACACACTGCCCTCTACTCATGTGAAGGCCTTCTGAGATGCAGAGTCCTGTGCCCACTCGCTCAGCCAATCACTGGCCTCTGTTTCCGGATCTTATAGAGCAGGGTGAATGAAGCACATAGTGGGCTTTGTGCAAACAGCTCCTAAATTTGTCAAGAGGACTTGAAGCAAAATTATATTCTTGTGAAATGACTGGTTTTAAGTTCTATCCTTCAGTGTTGCTCATATTTATGAAATAATGTTCTCTTGATTATAGGGTATAGGAGACAGTGACTGTCATTTTAAAATTAAGAAGAACTTGGAAAATGCATGTATAAGCCTGGAATCGGTGAAGAGCCCAGGGTTGTTTGTTGGACTTCAGTCAGATGGACAGGCAAAACCAGTTGTTTATACTGAGAACGGGAGTGTTTTCTTCTAGCCACAAGTCATCAAATGTACGTTTACCCTGAAATGTTTCCATTTTGATTTGTTTTGTCATGATGTGTATACAATGACTGATAATTTCACTGTATTTACATTTTTGTTATTCTGGAAACAGTGAAAAAGGCATAATAAAGACACACCTCAAATTCTCAGATGTTTAATGTTAGGTGTAGAGTTTTTGCTACATTAAGCTCTTTTGTAGTTGTTTAAATTGGATGTGTGCATGTGTGTATGGGTGTGTGTATGCATGCTTGTATTTTGTTATTTAAGGATGTTTCATATTCAGAGAGGGGATGGGGCTGTTAGAAACATTCTCAGCTTCATTGTGATTAATTTTTAATGTTCATAGTGTAAAAGGAGATAAAAAGATCAGCACTAATGGGATTTAAATTAAAATAGGATTTGGGATAAAAATTCTAAGAATGGGATAGAAATGTGAATATTTTGAAACTGGTTTCCCTCATAGTTAAGTTCAGGTTTTCTAGCAAAGTGAAGTAAGGTTTTAAGGGCTTTTGCCTGAACAAAGGTTAATGGGGTAACTCTAATGTGTTCTTAAATTATCTCAAAATTCAGTTTGTGATATAATTTTTACCCTGTTTAGTCCCATGGATTTTGGCTTAATCAAAATCTAGATGATTTTCTTTGTCTGTCTGTCTCTTACTTAACTTCTCTTTTTCTTAACAAGGTCTACCTATACTTTATATGGAGATAGATATAAAATTCTTGACATTTTTAAAATGAATATCCTATCAGATGAGTGATACATAACTATAATATGTATCTTGGGGGTAGTATATATAATATCTGTATTCTTATCTATTGTTGTTGATCAGTCACTCAATTGTGTCTTTGACTATATGGACCTTTGTTAGCAAAGTGATGTCTCTGCTTTTTAAACTGTCTATGTTTGCCATAACAAGCAGCAAGCATCTTTTAATTTCATAGCTAGGTTGGGGATATATATTTCTGAACAAGATGCCAAAACAACTTGCTTCTAAATAAAAGGCAGAAAACTAGCTAATGTTTTCTTCACTTGTAGGTGTATATATATAAATATATATATATATATTTATATACACACACACATATATATACTTCTTTGATTCTTAAATTTCTGGTAAAGTCACATAAAGCATTTTTGAACAATGTTTTAGCCAGGTTTACCTTTTGATGTAGGCAATGGACCCATTTAGAAGCTATAAGAAAAACATCCTGAATAAGTCATTCAATTCATATTATGGCATTAAACTATTGCTTAGATTTAAAAGAGTGCACAGATTTAATAGGGATACCATTCATGTGCAGCCCGCTGCTATAAAAAAATCATTTTTCTGGTTACTATGTAGTGCAGAGTAAAGAGCTCTGACGGCACTGAAGTGGAAACAATAGCAAAACTTAAACTTGCATAGTTGGGCAGATGGTGGGTTTTCTGAGAAGGAACAAGTGGTTTGAGAGGATAGAATCTTTCCAAATCTTAATTTCAGTTGGCAGAGAAAACCCAAGTGGTATGTCTATAACACCCAGACAAGAAGAGAAGCTCCTTGAGTCAAGAAACCAGCAAGAAATGCCATCAGAACCAGAGGCCAGAGGAGCCTTTTCTTCAACTGCACGTAAGAAGCAGCTGTTTTCTCTTTTGTGGTTTGTCTGCACTGCTTTTTCTGTGTCTACCTCAGGAAGAGCCCCACGTTATTTTTATAATATAGGTTACATTATACCATGTGAACTTGCTTTTCGGCTGTTATCTTGCTTTTTCATGCTTCGGTTTTATATTGCAGAGATTACGTATATTTTAAAATGTTTCTTTCTTTCTCTTGAATTCAGTGTTCACTCCAGAACAATACTTGAAAGGAAAGTGGTATTAAATGATGACATGATATTAGACTATTACTTACAAAATATTTTATGAATTTTTTTTAATGAATAATAGGGAATTCTCACCAAAGACTAAGCAATAACAAAATAACTTCCCCCATTTTCCTGATACAGAAATTAATGCACGAATAAAGTACTCTAGGCCTCAGAAGTTCGGAGTTTTAGTTTCCATCTCTCCGTATGTTTAATTATTTTCCTTGTTCTTAAATGTATTATGTTCTATGTGACTGACAAGCAAGATGAATGATATCTAATAAATTCTGTGCATCAAAAGGTAGTCATCTTTGGGCAAAAATTCACTGTCTGTGAACCATTTTTCTTAAATCCATCTTGAGAGACAGGTATAATGTTATCTTTAAAAAGCTGCTTTTCGAAAATGAGTTATTGCATGTGCTCTCTGTTCTTTAGAAAGTGACAGAACATAGATGTTTCTTGCTGAAAACCCCACGGTCAACTAGAGGGGAGGGAAGTTAGCCTTTCGGTTTTTATTGCATTGGACCAGGCCCAGTTTTGTATTTCATGTCATGTCATGAATCCATGGAGCCATGTGACAAATCACACTGCATGAAAAACATATATTTAGTTACATTTTTTTCACAGATGGGGAGTTTAATCTTGTGCCAGGAAGTAAGGGCCCCTAAATATGGAATGGCCACATTAAGTAAAATTTTCCTTGGTTGAAAATAGCATGCTTAAAAAAAAAAACAGAAAGAAAGAAAAGAAAATAGCATGCTACTTGAAATTTCTAGGAATAATTTTTTTATGAGTAGCAAAATACTTAAGAGAAAAATCTTCTACATATTTTATGCAAATTTGTTCTGGCAGAAACATTTAAAAATTTTACCACTGTTAATTTTTTTAAAGGTGTACAGCTTATTGTTTTGATACATTTATGTACTGCAATACTATTGCCATTGTAACATTAGCTAACACCTCCATCATTATGTTTATTTCTTCTTTGTGATGAGAATAATTAGGATCTAGTCTCTCAGTAAATTTGATGTTTATCATACAATCTTGTTGTCTGTAATCACTACAAGGTGCATGAGTTCTCTAGGTCTTATTTGCAAGTTTGTACCTTAAATATCTCTCCTAATTCTCCCTCTACTCCTGTCCTTGGTAACCACCATTTTAGTTTCTATTTTCATGAGCTCAGCTCTTTTAAGATTCCATGTAAAAGTGATATCATATTTGTCTCTTTCTGACTTATCTTACTCAGCACAGGGTCTTCAGGGTCCATCTGTGTTGCTGCAGTGGCAGCATTTCCTTTTTCTCATGGCTGAATAATAATTTCTATGTATTACTATTATTTGTGTATTATATACATTTCCATTCTCCATACCTCTGTTTGGGGGCACTTAGGTTGTTTCCACATCTTGGTTATTATGAATAAGGCTGCAATAAACATGTGAGTACACATATATCTTTGATACCCTGTTTTCATTTTCTTTGGGCAAATAACCAGAAGTAGAATTACTGGATTGTATGGCAGTTCTGTTTTTAACTTCTTGAGAAACTTCCATACTGTTTTCAACAGTAGCTGTACTAATTTACATTCCTCCAAACAGTGCACAAGTGTTCTCTTTTCTCTATATCCTCACCAGCACTTGTTATTTCTAGTCTTTTTGATAATAGACATTCTAACAGGTGTGAGGTAATACCTCACTGTGGTTTTATTTTGTAGTTCCCTGCTGATGAGTGACACAAAGAAATAGAGGAAAAGAACAGGATGGGAAAGACTAGAGATCTCTGCAAGAAAATTAGAGATATCAAGGGAACATTTCATGCAAAGATGCACTCGATAAAGGACAGAAATGGTCTGGACCTAACAGAAGCAGAAGATATTAAGAAGAGGTGGCAAGAATACACAGAAGAACTGTACAAAAAGATCTTCAAGACCCAGATAATCATGATGATGTGATCACTAATCTAGAGCCAGACATCTTGGAATGTGAAGTCAAGTGGGCCTTAGAAAGCATCACTATGAACAAAGCTAGTGGAGGTGATGGAATTCCAGTGGAGCTGTTTCAAATCCTGAAAGATGATGCTGTGAAAGTGCTGCATTCAATATGCCAGCAAATTTGGAAAACTCAGCAGTGGCCACAGGACTGGAAAAGGTCAGTTTTCATTCCAAATCCAAAGAAAGGCAATGCCAAAGAGTGCTCAAACTACCGCACAATTGCACTCATCTCACATGCTTGTAAAGT
Source organism: Nanger dama (assembly GCA_917880005.1). Taxonomy (NCBI): domain Eukaryota; kingdom Metazoa; phylum Chordata; class Mammalia; order Artiodactyla; family Bovidae; genus Nanger; species Nanger dama. The sequence goes on from CAKJTW010000075.1 coordinate 7,438,902, forward strand.
AATGCTCAAAATTCTCCAAGCCGGGCTTCAGCAATATGTGAACCGTGAACTTCCTAATGTTCAAGCTGGTTTTAGAAAAGGCAGAGGAACCTGAGATCAAATTGTCAACATCTGCTGGATCATGGAAAAAGCAAGAGAGTTCCAGAAAAACATCTATTTCTGCTTTATTGAGTATGCCTAAGCCTTTGACTGTGTGGATCACAATAAACTGTGGAAAATTCTGAAAGAGATGGGAATACCAGACCACCTGACCTGTCTCTTGAGAAATCTGTATGCAGGTCAGCAAGCAACAGTTAGAACTGGACATGGAACAACAGATTGGTTCCAAATAGGAAAAGGATTATGTCAAGGCTGTATATTGTCACCTTGCTTATTTAACTTATATGCAGAGTACATCATGAGAAATGCTGGGCTGGAAGAAACACAAGCTGGAATCAAGATTGCCGGGAGAAATATCAATAACCTCAGATATGCAGAGGACACCACCCTTATGGCAGAAAGTGAGGAGGAGCTAAAGGGCCTCTTGATGAAGGTGAAAGAGGAGAGTTAAAAAGTTGGCTTAAAGCTCAACATTCAGAAAACGAAGATCATGGCATCCGGTCCCATCACTTCATGGCAAATAGATGGGGAAACAGTGGAAACAATGTCAGACTTTATTTTTTGGGCTCCAAAATCACTGCAGATGGTGACTGCAGCCATGAAATTAAGACACTTACTCCTTGGAAGAAAAGTTATGACCAACCTAGATAGCATATTCAAAAGCAGAGACATTACTTTGCTGACTAAGGTCCATCTGGTCAAGGCTATGGTTTTTCCTGTATTCATGTATGGATGTGAGAGTTGGACTGTGAAGAAGGCTGAGCACTGAAGAATTGATGCTTTTGAACTGTGGTGTTGGAGAAGACTCTTGAGAGTCCCTTGGACTGCAAGGAGATCCAACCAGTCCATTCTGAAAGAGATCAACCCTGGGATTTCTTTGGAAGGAATGTTGCTAAAGCTGAAACTCCAGTACTTTGGCCACCTCATGTGAAGAGTTGACTCATTGGAAAAGACTCTGATGCTGGGAGAGATTGGGGGCAGGAGGAGAAGGGGACGGCAGAGGATGAGATGGCTGGATGGCATCACGGACTCGATGGACGTGAGTCTGAGTGAACTCTGAGAGATGGTGATGAACAGGGAGGCCTGGCATGCTGTGATTCATGGGGTTGCAAAGAGTCGGACACGACTGAGCGACTGAACTGCACTAAACTGAACTGAACTGAACTTCATGTACCTGTTGACCATTTGGATGTATTCTTAGGAAAATATCTCTTTAGTTCCTGTTCTTTTAAAAATTGAATTCTTTGTGGGTTTTTTTTTTTTTTTTGCTATTATTTTTAAATAGCTTGGGTGTTAATCCCTTATCAATGCCACTGTTAAGTTTTTAAGAATTGAAAATAAGTTTTATAGTGAGGCAGAGCAGGCCAAGTTATTTTCAAAAATGATAAAATTAGGCTTCATGGTAAGTATAGACCTTTAAAAATCACTCTTTCATTTAATAAATCATCAAATATGTGTTGTGTGCCAACTAAAGATCAGATGTAAGGTCATACAGTGATGGCCAAAACATCTGACTTCTTCTAGTGAGCCAGATAAGCATGGAGCAGTCACTCAAAAACATGGGGTTAAAAATGGATAAATGAGATGAAGGCAATATCTAGGGCATGCCAGACACAGAATGAAGTTTAAATCATTAATTCATTGTACAAAGATTTACAAGTTCTTTAATGTGGTTGATGGTAATGCAGTAGAAATGCAGAGTGAGCCAAAATGGATAAAGAGAAGACTGAGTGTAATTTATCCTGTGAAGGAGGGCATGAAAACCCACTCTAGTATTCTTACCTGGGAAATCCCATGGAGAGAGCAACTTGGCGGCCTACAGTCCATGGGCTTGCAAAAAGTCGGACACAACTGAACGAGTGAGCATGATGATGAGTGTAATTTATGAAGCCATTCTAAATGCTGACGTGGCACAAGTTTTGATTTAGACATGGAATCCTGGAAATCCAGATGATAAAGCTCTCTTACTACACATGCCATCTACAAAATACCCACTTGTTTAAACTTTGTCTTCTCTGATTGCACTGGAAATGATTTTTAAGTATCTATGGCTTAACTGGGAAAAAAAATATCTTCCTCCATGAGCATTTCCTGAAAGACTCCCATTCATTGTTGAGTAATTAGATCATGACTCTCTCTAGCGGTCTTCTTTCTACCTCCATCAGACAGTAGTTAAAAGTTGTTTGGCACAAGAAATATCTTCCTCCTAGTTTTGCAATTTAGCTGTCATGCTAGATAGATTTGGATCATATTAGCCATTGATATTAAAATCATGTTAGGTGAAAAATACTTCAGAAATCTTATTTCATACTTTCGAAGACATCAGAAACAACTAACAGCTGAGATTAAGAATGAGATTATGTTTGTCAGTGAGCAACCAGGATGGGGCCACATGTTCATAGTTTGGGAAATTAGGTATTACAGGTAAAATAAGACTACCTTCTGTATTTAAAATGCTCATCTATTAAAAAAGAAAAATAGAGCTACTTTTATCTACATGGAAGGAAGACAAAGATTTAGAACTTATAATACCACACATATACAATAAATGGTACTTTTGTAGTGGTAAACAGAGGCACAGTGCTATTAAATTTGCAGCTTTTTCCTTCAGGGCTAAGTTGAATTTTGGGTTCATTTTATTAGGGTAAGTAGAGTTCAAGGAAGAAGTACTGTTTTCAAAAGGATATTTTTTCATTATGGAAAATTTCAAACATGTAAAAGTAGAGGGGATGAAGTAATGAATACTCATATATCCATTGCTCAATTTCAAAAAATACCAATATCTGCTTAACTTTGTTTGTTTAGGACTATAGATTTTATTCAGAAACACCCTAAAGGAGCCTGCCAGCTAATCTAGAGACCCCATCAAATGTTCTTCCAGCTTAGAATATTTTAAATTTCTAGTCGACAAAAGCTAGTGCTTTTATATTTCTCAAATGGATAAATTTATGGCCTGAGACTAATGGACTTTGGTTCATTTCCAAAAGATCAGGGCATTAGATTGAATTCATATTTAATTGATAACAGCAGAAACTTTGATACATTGTTCTGTATTATAGATTATACCCTCTTAAGTCATCAGTTTTTGTAATATGAGTGCACTCTGACAATGTGTTATGTTTGTGCAAATACTTCATGTTTGTGAAAATGTGAGAGCAGGAAGAAGAGGATTTGAAGATTTGCAACTTGTTTGCAGATTAAGTCAAACAAACAAGCTCACCACACACACACAGAAGCACATGTCCGTAATTGTGTGTTCATACCCCCAAAAGCTGAAACCAAGTAACCATGATGTCTTGACCCTGCTCCAAGGTTTGTTCATCTGTTTACTGTTCACTGCTCACTGGCCTTCCCACCCAGATCTCTCCCTGCTCTGTATGGCTCACCCGTTTCAGACTGATGTTTTTAGTGTGCTGACCATCTTACCCCCAGACTTCAGCAAACAGTGCCTGCACAGCACTGCGCCCACTCCCTCCCAACCTGCCCAGTGCCCTCCACCATCTCCACTGTCTCTGTCTCCCTTCATCTCATGTGACACTTCTGTGATGTCGTGGTCAACACGTCTCCACATGCGGTCCTTCCACTGTGCCCACTACTTCAAGTAGTGGTTTGGTTTAGCTTGCGTGTTTGGTTTAGCAGTTCCCTTCACCGGGAAAGATCTTCCCTTCTTCTTTCTGCAAAATTCTGACTCTTCCTTGTACACCCAGCATGCGGTTCCCTCCGTGACACCTCCCTGCCTCCCCTCCATAGTGAAACATTCCCTCCTTTCTGCTATTTTGCCACTTCATAGTTTTTCTTTTGTTTTCCATGAGTGTGTCTGCTTGTTTGAAATCAAATACCTCTATATCTGCCTTTCTCAATAGTCAGTGTGTATCTCCAAGGTCAGATTCTTATTATTTTTCAGATTTTTATTCTCCTCCATTAATACTTAGAGAGCCATGAACCTAACACTGTGCCCAGAAAAATAGTAGAAACTACATAACATTTTCTTGAATTGAGTAAAGACAATCTTTTTCAATGGCTAAAGTGAAAGTATCTGACTCTTTGCGATCTCATGGACTTTAGCCTACCAGGCTCCTCTCTCCATGGGGTTTTCCAGGCAAGAATTCTGGAGTGGTTTGCCTTTTCCTTCTCCAGGGAATCTTCCCATCCCAGGGATGGAGCCCAGGTCTCCCACACTGTAGGCAGACGCTTTACCTTCTGAGCCACCAGGGAAGATCTTAGGTACTGAGTAAATGATTAGCCTCTTAAAGCATCTTCTACTGACCTAGATCATGGGTTGTTCTAGGGCTCACAGACATGCTGTGGGGTTTTCCTCACTAGACTGCACTGCTCTCTCGGGTCTGAAGAAGTTCCAAGTGGGTTTTTGAGGTTCTGGATGGTTTGAGAAGAACAGTCCTTTGCTCATCTCCAGTATTTGGGTGTTGAAGGTCAGGTTGTAAATTATGCTTGACTGACTTGTGATCTTTCCTGGGTCAGTAGCCTTTGACAGTCCATCCAGTGGACTGTATAAGGTGCATGCTTGCCTACCTGGGTTTCAAATTTAGTTATTGATTGCTGCCTGTGGACTCCAGGTCGATGTCTTAAACTCTGAGTTCCAGTCTGTCCACCCATTTAACAGGGCTCAGTGCTTCTTAGGATAGTGTTAGGGGTGAGCAAGGTGATGTGATGGTGCAGGTTCAGTGTTTAGGACAGTGCTCAGCACAGAGTAAAAGGCTTTGTGTCTGGGGAACTGTGTATAGAGGAACACCCAGCGCCTGTCTGGTGTGTTCAAGCACCAGGGCTTCAGAGTGACATACATGGTTTCCTTATTGCATGATCCGGGCATGTTAGTTAACGTCTGCCTCTTTTTCTTATCTTAAAACAGACATCATAATTTGATTTAGTTTATGGGGTGAGAAATAAATATGAAGCACTCAACACAGAGCCTACTGTATAGTAGGAGCTAATAAATGGTGATTATTATTATAATTGAAGGGAAAAAAAATGCCTACTGTTATAATGACAGAGATTACCCAGGATGGTAAAGAAGGAGCAACTTTTAAAATGAATACGTAACCAGTCAATCCTAAAGGAAATCAATCCTGAGTATTCATTGGAAGGACTGATGCTGAAGCCAAAGCTCCAATACTTTGGCCACCTGATGTGAAGAGCTGACTCACTGGAAAAGACCTTGATGCTGGGAAAGACTGAGGGCAGGAGGAGAAGGGAGCTACAGAGGATGAGATGGTTAGATAGCATCACTGACTTGGTGGACAGGAGTTTGAGCAAACTCCAGGAAACAGTGAAGGACAGGGAAGCCAGGCATGCTGCAGTCCAAGGGGTTGCAAAGAGTTAGAAACGACTGAGTGACTGAACAACAGCAACCGTGCAGACAACTGTTAGGACAACCTGTGCCACAAGGACCTACAGCAGTGCCAGATCTGCCCTTTACACCAAGTAGCTGAACCGTAGTTATAGGCAACTGTTGGTTCTGGGAATGTCCCAGAAGTAAGTAAATTCCTCAGATGATCTTCGGGTGGCTGTTTTCAGCAGGAACGTGAGAGGAAGTGATGGGTGGGGATGTTTCTCTGTTCCTTTTTAGCACTTGCTTCGAGTCCTGCATCTCTGGAAACAGTGAGATTCTGACGTGAAAAAGTGGTTCTGTTTAGGGATGAAGGTTCCAAGGTGCTTGTTCACAGCAAACACAGGAATGTGCTTCACATGGTTTACTGAAGAAGGCGCAGGAGAGGGTGTACAGGAGAAAGAAAGGAGAGTGAGAACGAGGGGAGGGAGGGGGCAGAAGAGGGATTGGTCCCTTGTGCCTCAAGGAAAATCGGCGTTCATGGAAAGTAAATGTGCTATCAGGCCACCAACCTGACCACCTAACAGGCTGCTCCTGGGGCAGGAATGTAATAAGAGCCACAGGCTGGAGGCCTTCGTGTCAGGGTTTGCTATCTATTACCCTGGACACGACTTCAGTGAAGAAAATGAAACTCCAGGAGAGAAAGAAGCATAACCACAAATACGTTTTTAATGGATCAAAAAGTAATTTGCTTGTCTTGCTCTCCTCATTACCCCCTTCTGACGCTAAGTGCAGCAGCCTTACCTCTGAGGCAGTGCCCAGCTGCTGGGCCACCCTCGGACTGTTGCCATTGTCCGCACGGTCTCGTGCTGGACTCAGGAGCTCCCTGTGGGGTCTTCTCTGTCTCCACCCAGATCCATACATTTCTCATGGAAGCAGTGTCGCTGGGGAAACTGCAGAAGATGCTGTTACTCTGTGAGGCCAGTGACAAGTCTCAGTGATGGTTCTGCAAAAGGTGGTGTCAGGGAGCTGCGGTAGCATCTGCATGCACCTTCCCTGGCAAAGGTAGTGGCCCTGCAGACTTGGAGGTGGGGCGCGGCCATGTTGGGCTGCTGGTCTCGTAGTGGGCATGGGTGCTGGGGTGCACACAGCAGGGGTGCTCGGAGTGCACATCCGAGGGCAAAGGGAAGAAATCCCAGTCATACTTCTTGATGCTTCCTCGTGGAAAAGAATGTACAGCAGGGCTGAACCAGGGCAGAGAGAAAGCCCACCAGGTGTTGGTTCCTTTCATGAGTTAAGTGGGGAGAGGCATGGCTGAAACACAAAACCCAGCCATGAGGAGGGCACAGACACTTCCTGCGGGAATGTGCATCTTCTCAATTGAACACCCACATTCTTCTGGCTATATTTTATTTCTATTCCTGAACACTTCATTTTTCTGCCTTTTGTGCATAAATATGGAGTGTGTTCTCAGTCACTAAGTCGTGTCTTACTCTTTGTGACCCCATGGACTGTAGCCCGCCAGGCTCCTCTGTCCATGGGATTTCCCAGGCAAGAATACTGGAGTGGCTTGCCATTTCCTTCTCCAGGGGATCTTCCTGACCTAGGGATCAAACCCACATCTCCTGCATCACAGGCAGATTCTTTACCACTGAGCCACCTGGGAAGCCCATAGATAGAGTATACGGCACTGAATTTCTACCGTTCACACGGAAGAGTTTGCTGCTTTAGGTTTGGAGCAAGCAAAATTTGCATCTGCATCAGGTAAACATTCAACTATGAATTGAAGTAAATATTCTTCTTTACTATAGTGATAGGTGACTCAGTGGTAAAGACCCCACCTGCCAATGCTGGAGATGCAAGAGACACAAGTTCAACCCCTGGGTTGGGAAGATCCCTGGAGGAGGAAATGACAACCCACTCTAGTATTCTTGCCTGGAAAGTCTCATGGACAGAGGAACCTGGCCAGAATACAGTCCATAGGTTCACAAACAGTTGGATATTACTGAGCACACACACGTGGTAGGTAGAGTCTTTTTCACTATTTGTATTAGTTGCCAGTGAATACTCTAACAAATTATAGACTTGGTATTTTGCAGACTTGGTGGCTTGAAGCAGCAGAACTGTATTCTCTCATAGGTCTGTAAGTCTGAAATGCAGGTCATCAGGGCCCTGACATCTCGGGGTCACTCTTTCTCCTCTCTTCTAGTGTCTTGGCTGGTCAGATGTTGCTCGAAGCCTGTGGTGCCCCCAGGTTTGTGTAGCTCCAGTCTGCCTCTGTCTTCACGGTCTGTTTCCTATTTATCTCTGTGTCTCTGCGTCGCTCCTCCTCTTCTGATGAGGACCCTAGAGCAGAGGGCTGGCTGGCCTTGCTCCAGTCTGACCTCATCTTAATCAGTTACATCTGCCGAGTGCCTCTTTCCATGTGATGTGGTCACATCCTGAGGTTCTATGTGGACATGAACTTGGGAGGCAACTTTAATCCATGTACTCTTTGAGTGGAGTACTATCCACTGCAAGTTTATTAACATTAAATTAGGGATCTCTAGACTTTTCTGTTTATCATCAAACTTGTAGTGTTTTTGGACATGTGCCTGTGCATGTGTGTAGACTTTTAATAATGAAATAATATTTTAAAAGCTAGCTGCTGCTCCATGCTGCTGCTGCTAAGTCGCTTCAGTCGTGTCCGACTCTGCGACCCCATAGACAGCAGCCCATCAGGCTCCACTGTCCCTGGGATTCTCCAGGCAAGAAAATTGGAGTGGGTTGCAATTTCCTTCTCCAATGCATGAATGAAAAGTGAAGGTGAAGTCGCTCAGTCGTGTCTGACTCTTAGTGACCCCATGGACTGCAGCCTACCAGGTTCCTCCGTCCAAAGCTAGCAGCTACTTCTTAATAGAAATGATGTCTTTTATGAATATATGCATGAACCCACTTTACCGCAGAGGGTCTAGGTCCGCAGACAGTTAGCAGCAGCAAAGTTTTTCAGCCTCCAGTCGAGGAAGCTCTCAGTGTCACCTTCCATTCCACCTGGCGGGTTTGGGAAGTGGCCTTGACAAGAGCTCGTGCAAGCAGGTTATTGGAAATAAAGGCCTATCCCAGGCGATTCTAAATAGGAAGGGATTTATGGATGCAGAAGCTGAAAAGTTAAATACAAATAAATGACATTTTAAAACAACTACCTAACTGTACTTGTCAGGGCAGAGCAGCACAACCAGCTCTGTCCTCAGAAAACCAAATCGTGGGGGTGGTGGTGGAGGGAGGGGGCCCTGAGGCATTTTATCCTAAGGACTGAGGACAGGCAGCCCCACCGGGTTCTCCAGGCTGAGGCTGCAGCAGACGCTTGTAAGTGTTCCAGCCTCATTTCTAGCCAGGAGGCCTTTTTTTTTTTTTTTTTTTTTTGAGAAAGGTTGAGATAATTTCCTTTGTGTAAAAGTGGAAGGAAAGCAGACTCGGGAAGGTGTCCACTCTGGACAGCACAGTGTCAGCAGGTCCTGGGTGCTGTCCGCAGCTGGAATGCCAACTCTGCTCCAGCACTGGCTGCCAGTTTCCCGACGCTCGATGCCATCTTGCTGACTGTGCGAAAGGGGGTCTGCTGTTCCATGAAGGTAGCTCACCTTCCTGCATGCCCGTGAGGCTAGCATATGGGCAGAGTGAAGAGGAAGGCCCCACCCCGCCTTCAGGATCGTCTCTAGTCAACTCCTCGTCCTGCAGCGGGAGCTGCTGGGGCCACAGGTTGGGGCGGCTGACAGGTCAGGAGGCTGCAGACTCCGCTCCTCTCTGCTCCCAGGCCGCCCCATGCCCTTCTCAGCTCCAACGCTCTGCCTGGAGCCTCTCGGGCTCTCCACCAGTGGCTTTGCTGTGAGCTAAGAAGAAGCCTCTCCCCTCTGCCTGCAACCTGCCCTCCAGCCTGTGGCTGGGCTCAGTAAACCTTTTCCAAAGCACTTGACACTAACCCGCTACTTCCGGGTCACGTTTCTGTGTTTACATCTAGCCTACCTCTTCAAGCTCTCAGAAGACTTTTCTCAAGTTCAGGTCCATCGTTTTTCTGTTTTTCTGTTCAGCATCCTCCGTGTTTCCTGGAATAGAATAAGTTAGAATTGTGTGTGTGTTCACCTGAGCCTAAGGGCACGTGCTCATCAAGACACCCTAAGAATTGTGGGAAATCACATGAAAGAAGGGGCTGGGGATTAGAGCACGGGACCTAAAAGGTTTAACTATGTCCCGACTTTCCTGGTAGCTTAGTGGTAAAGGGTCCACCTGCAGTGCAGGAGACACAGGGTTCAATCCCTGGGTCAGGAATATCCCCTGCAGAAGAAAATAGCAATCCACTCCAGTATGCTTGCCTGGGAAATCCCACAGGCAGAGAAGTCGGTGGGCTACAGTCCATAGGGTTGCGAGGAGAGTCAGATATGCCTGAGTGTGCACATGAACACACATACACACGCACGCGCACGCTTGCGCGCACACACACACACACACACACACACACACACACACACACAGAGCTTATTGAAATACAGACCCTTCAACGCCCAGGGTGAAGTGCTGCCCATGCCACAAAGCTTTCTCCTCTTGTCCAATCAGAGGGGAGCTCGTCTCTGGAAAGCTCCTCCAGCCGGGAGCCAGCGTGAGGAATCCCGCCCATGGCAAAGGTCATGAGGAAGGAAGCCTGACAAATCGCAAAGGCGTGATCTGGCTTCAGGGATTCCTCCTGAGTTTTCCTGAACATCTACCCCCAAAACCAGAGTCTGCCTGCTTTATTACTGTGCTTTCCACTCTTCTAACATTCTCTGGAAAAAAAGTCAACTCAGGGCTTCAGTCTCCTGCATATGAAAGGAATGTTTCAGCTCAAACCCTTTTGATGGCTCTCTAACTTGCCTGACAGGTTCCCCTGGACTTTTACAACTTGTGAATTGCTTATAGCCCCCTAACCAAGAGAGGCACAAAGCTTAAAGCATCTTAAAGATACAGAGCATTTTCTAAAGAGCTAAAAATTATATTGGTGACGGTTTTCAATGTTGACTCAATGACTGCTGCCAGGCCTCCATATTCTTTATCTTTTAGGCACCTGGGAGGATATCAATCAATGTAATCAGGATGCAGAAATAGGAATATAATAGTTTTGATGTTAGCAACACTAGACTTTTGAGTTAATTACTTTTCTCTTTATAAATCACTACTCCTTTTACTTGTTATAAATTGTTGTATCCTTGCTATGTATGAATGTAACTTTATTTAGTACTTTCTGAGAGTGGCACCAGACTTTGGGAAGAACAACACAAATAAGTCTTCTGGTTGACAAGCCCTTATCAGAAAAGGGCCGTAAAATGTTAATTGGCCTTCTGGCCAGAAGATGATATGTATACAACTAGGTATGCAAAGAGAAAGCCTGGTCTCGATAAGAGTCAGGGCTGCTGACGCTGCATAATTTTATATTATCCATTGATCTCTGTGTACAAAAAGGTATAAAAGGCTGTTCTGGACAACAGAGGAGGGGCCAGTCACTGGACTGGTTTCCCCCGTGTGGTTTATTCTCCTCTCTTTTTCAAGCTGAATTCTCATCTGGATTGAGGAGGCTCGCTATGCCTACTTACTTGCCCTGGCTTCTAAGTCCCGTGAAAGAGGGAGCCCAAGGCAGGGCACCCTCCGCTATTCAAACGAGCACCGGTTGCCTAACGTAGATGGTGCAAACTTCTTGTCCTGAAATTTTATTGGCTTTCCCCGTAAAACAAGTTTTTCAGCATCTTTTCTCCACTAAATTTTCCTACTATACTATTCTTTCCTAATCTCTTTTATATTTCTAAATAAATAAGTTTTTCCTCGCTACGCTGTCTCCCCTTCGAATTCCCTGAATCCACTGGGGCAGGACCCCAGCACTCCATGTGGTGCTGACACCTGCCAGTGGCCACCATCCTTGTGAACCATTTGCCTCACATGCTAGATGCTAACCATCCTAAGAGTGGGGTCACACACATTTGTTTTTATTCTTCAACATGGATTCTTACACCAAGTAAGGACTCAGCCAGTTGTAAAAACAGAAGGAAGGAGGGAGGGAGTGGCAGGAAGAGAGGGAGGAACTAATGGAAAGCACAGTGGAATCCCAGGTTGGAAGAAACCTCACAGGTCCACTAATGAGTCCCCTCTGTAACATCCTCAGATGTGTCATTAAAAATTGTTTATGTATTCATTTGCTTTCAAACTAGTTCAGCCCGTGTTGTTGTTGTTCAGTCACTCAGCCAGTGTCCAACTCTGCAACCCCATGGAATGCAGAACCCCAGGTTTCTCTGTCCTTCACTACCTCCCAGAGTTTGCTCAGATTCAAGTCCTTTGAGTTGGTGATGGCATTCAGCCATCTCATGCTCTTTGCCCCCTTCTCCTCCTGCCCTTAATCTTTCCCAGCATCAGGGTCTTTTCCAATGAGTTGGTTCTTTGCATCAAGTGACCAGAGTATTGGAGCTGCAACTTCAGCATCAGTCTTTCCAATGAGTATTCAGGATTGATTTCCTTTAGGATTGACTGGTTTGATTTCCTTGCAGAAGGGACTCTCAAGAGTCTTCTCCAGCACCACAGTTCAAAAGCATCAATTCTTCAGTGCTCAGCCCATGTACAAATGACTTTATTTTCCCTTTCTGGAAAAGAGGAGGGAATGATGAATAACACGGATAAGAAAGGAGGTTAAAATTTTGATAAGGTATAAAAATATAAAATACTATTTTTGTAGGGGAGAGAAAATAATAAAAATTATCATGAGACAGTGAGCAATCATTTAACTCTACTGATTTTTTCCCCCAAACGAGGCCACTGTTAATCATTTCTTGCTATTCTGAGCATATATTTGTGCTGCTGCTGGCTCCTGGGCTCTCTTTGTCAGTTTGAGCCAGTCCTTGGTACTAAAGTGACAAGTGGCGATGGTGGAAACTGACAGAATGAGGCACAGGCAGAAGTTCTGCTCATCTCTCGGATTGGTGTGGAGACAGCCTTCTTACAAGCATTTATGTTCCTTCTGCCATTTTCAGTGTGAATGAGTGGTTGCCATATCCAAAATGTATCTCAGACACTATCGAATCTCTACCACCTTCTCATACCCACCCCCACCTGAAAGAGCCCACGTGTCTTAGGGCAAGATCACGCAGATTTCCATGGCATGTTGACTTGAATCATAAAAGGCGAGAAAAGTTTTCTTCTGTGTTTGTGTCTCCTCGTTGTCCCAGTGAAAGGGAGTTCCCTGGTGATGGGAGCAGTGTTGAAGTGAGCTTCTGCTGTGGCTGCATAATGGGTATGGTGTGCTTGGGCAAGCAAGTGCCTGCTGTTTGCTTTTAGTTCCATGCCTTTGACATCACAGTGCTCCCCTCCAGGCTCACTGCTCCAATACTCTCGTCTGTTCTCTGACTTCGGAGGGATGTTCGAGTCCTGATGTGAAACGTGGTTCTCAGTCCTCAACAACTGGCCTTGGCTAATTGCTGAGCTCCTTCTGCAGGACTTGATGGGGTAGAAACTGAAGGATGGGCATAGACAGGTGCCCAAGCAGGTAGATGGAGGCACATGCAGAGGGGACACTTGTGCCCTGTAAATAGTTCTCATCTGGTGAATAAAATCTGTCCTGTTCTGTTCACTAGCAATAATACATGAGGAAAGAGCTGATGGCTCTTTGTAAAAATACAACTATTAAAAAAATTCATAGAAATGATGGCCACTGAAGGGAATTAAGAGTTGACACTTTGGGCTTCCCTGGTGGCTCAGTGGTGAAGAATCTGCCTGCCAATGCAGGAGACATGGGTTCTCCACATGCCACAGAAAATCTAAGCCTGTGCACCACAACTACTGAGCCTGTGGCGCCCAAGACTCCATGCTCCACAACAAAAGAAGCCACTGCAATGAGAAGCTTGTGCACTGCAATTAGAGAGTGGCCCCTGCTTGCCACAACTAGAGAAAAGCCAGCAATGAAGACCCAGCACAGCCAAAATAAACATTAAAAAAAAACCTAATAGTTTTGGTGATTTCAAGCCTTTAAGAATCTAAACCTGGAGCTGGCTGAGAGAGTTATTTTTAGTAGGCATCTAATGCTCAGAGGTCTCTGTGGCTTTCAGAGTCAGAGTTTGTTTTCCATCCAAGTACTAACCAGGCCTGACCCTGCTTAGCTCCAGAGCTTTAGTCCAGCAGTTTCTGAAGGAAAAAAAAGAAATCACAGTAGAGACTTCCCATAAGTGGACTGAACACAAGACTAGAGTATGATTTTTTAAAACATTAATTGGTCAGTCAGTAAACTCAGGTTTGGTTGCAAGGATGAGAAATTCATTAAAGCTCATTTTAGAAATGGAAGTTTTGAAGGTATTTCTCATGGAACCCAGCTTCAGGAAATAAAGCTGGGCTTGGTAAGCTGGATAGTGAGCAGACAGCCAGTCATGCTCTCTGGATTGTAAAGGTGTCACTTCACTGAAAGTCTGCTGTCTTATCTCTGGAGATGAGCTGCTTCTGGAATGTTCTTCTCACCTATGTTTTTGGGTTCCGGTCAGCTTGGGTTCTGGAACACCAACCAGCCTTAACAGTATGGGCACTGTGATGCCTCCTGGGGTGGCATTCTCAGATCACCATTTCTGTAACTCTGAGGTCAAAATATTTAGAGAGAACACCTGATTAACTAAATGGGCTTCCCTGGTGGCTCAGAGGTTACAGCGTCTGCCTCCGATACAGGAGACCCGGGTTCGATCCCTGAGTCGGGAAGATCCCCTGGAGAAGGAAATGGTAACCCACTCCAGTATTCTTGCCTGGAGAATCCCATGGACAGAGAAGCCTGGTTGGCTACAGTCCACAGCGTCGCAAAGAGTTGGACACAACTCTGGAGATGAGCTGCTTCTGGAATGTTCTTCTCACCCATCTCTTTGGGTTGCGGTCAGCTTGGGTTCTAGAACACCAACCAGCCTTAACAGTACAGGCACTGTGATGCCTCCTGCAGCGGCATTCTCAGATCACCGTTTCTGTAACTCTGAGGTCAAAATATTTGGAGAGAACACCTGATTAACTAATCTGTCCTCCAGTTAACTAATCTGTCCTCCAGTTAACTAATCTGTCCTCCAGTTGGCTAGGATGAGAGGCAGGTCATTTAGTACAAACCTTGCTCTCCAAGGGTTGTTTCTTCTGAAAAGAGGGGCCTGGGTGGGAGAGGGCCATCGCCTGAATTACATTGGTTCCATCACCAACTATGTACAATGTACTGTATTTGGCAATGAGACAGTATAATAGTATACTATACTTTAACAGTTTATATATATTTATAATATAATGTATAATATATATATGTTTGATGTATATATGTAATATGTATATATGTAAAATATAATATATATATGATGTATAATATATACAGTGCATACTTATATGGGGCTTCTCAGGTGGCGCTAATGGTAAAGATCCCCCCCTCCAATGCTGGAGACACAAGAGATGGTGGGTTTGATTCCTGGGTTGGGAAGATCCCCTGGAGGAGGGCATGGCAACCACTTCCAGTGTTCTTGCCTGGAGAATTCCATGGGCAGAGGAGCCTGGCGGGCTACAGTCCTTGGGATCATAAAGAGTTGGACACCACTGAAGTTATTGAGCGAGTGAGTGAGCTTATATAGTGTATATAATATATACTCTAGTATATATTATAGTATAGCATATATAGTATAAGACTATAACAGCAACTTGTATTTACTGACCATTTATCACATGTTGGCTACATCAGATGATATAATTGAACATGTGTGTTTAATCCTGCATCCTTAATGGTATAGGTATGATCATTATGTATAATTTACAAATGGGGAAACTGAGGCTTAGAGGTCAAGAACGTGGTTCACACATCAGTGTGGGAGCCAGGCGGTCTGGCTCCAGGTAGAATTCCAATGCAGATGAAGCTGGCCTGGTCCTGGCCTATGAAGGAAGCTGTGGAAACAGTCACCTGGCTGCAGAGATGGATTCTCTCTGATGCCACGTGTGCATGCTTGGTCATGTCCACTCTTTGCAACCCCCCAGACTCTAGCCCCCACCAGGCTCCTCTGTCCATGGGATTCTCCAAGCAAGAATACTGGATGGATACATAAACCAAAATAAGAAAGATAGCATAACTAAAGGCCCGATAAATGCATAAAATAAATGATACGTTGTTAGACTCTAGAGGAGGAAGAGAAAGAATGCCATGAGCTGAGGGTCAGAAGGAAAGAGGTCTGTCCCCGCCTTTGAAGGTGCAGAGAGGAGCGGTGCTGACAGCTGGACAGCAGGTGTGTGTCCACAGGTCCCCTTAAGCCCCACCTGTTAGCATCCTCCAGTGATTTCAAGGCCACTCTGGTCAAGTCAGTCCCACAGCTTGGCCTCTGAATTCCTAAGCATTCTCAGATCCAAGGACTCCCTGATCCCAACTTAGTGACCCCCTGACAGAGCACCCCCCATCCACCCCACTGTGTGTTTCCCAGCAGCGCCCTGTTTCCCAGCCCTGTGGCATCTGCTCTGTACCTCTCGGCCACTACAGCTCTCTCTCCCCGTGGTGCCGTCCTGACCTCTTGCTGTCCATCAGGCATCTGCTTGCTGACCAACTGTCAGCCCAGTCAGCACCTCTTTGCTGAAAGGCTTTTGTTCTTCATTCTTTGTACTTGCCAATTCTGGCCACTCAGAGTCAGTCAGTCTCCCCTCTGGCTCCTGTAACACCTGTAAGCATCTCTCGCATCACATGTGACTTTGCACAGTTACACCTTTGCACATTGGTTTCTTCTTTGACACTGGAAACTCCTTCAGCCCAGGTGCCCTATCACTCCTGTCCTTCTTGTATCTGCAGCACTCAGCAAGGAGCCTGGCACACAGAAGGCTCTTTCTGAGTGTCTACTGCCTGAGAGGATGGATGGAAGAAGCGTGGCATAACTGTAACAGTGGTTCTTACGGGATAATAGTAACGTTTAGGTACCGCTTAGTAAGACATCAGTGTTTCCACCTCCCCACACCTTGAGGCAGGTAATCTAGTCAAGGGAACTGAGCTCACAAGGCCAGAAAGTGGTGAAACTGGGTCTCTGAGCCTAGCCTTCTTCTGCACAGGCTGTTTCTAACTCTGAGGCTGGGCTGGTTTAGAGGGACGTGGCCAGGACCAGCTCCTACTCCCCACAGGCACGTTTCCCAAGGGGGATACTAGCCCTGAATTTTAAGGTAATGTGATTCTTTTTGGAGACTCTGAGGGAAAGCTACTAAAGGAAGCTACGTGAAAGCAAGACAGAGGCCCATCCTCAGGATGCAATGAAATGGTGGCACCTACCTTTCTGTGCCAGATTCCCTTGGACCACAGGACAGCCACCCTCTGGCCTCTCCAGGCATCAGGCTCAGGGTTTTGGGCTGCTTTTGGCCCCATCACAGCCCATCCCGAGCAGTGACAGTGGGGGGCGGTGGGCAGGACTGAGCCGCAAGTCTAGCAGTGCTTTATTCTTCAAGCCACAGTGATGGTGTCATTTCCCACGGGTATGAGTAAATGGTAGATTGAACTGTGCTTGACTTTATAAAAAGCTCTTTCTATAGTTACCTTTTAACATTCAACATCAATGCAGAATAAAACTCATTGTAAACATAGAGAAAAATATTAATTTTATCTCCTTTCTGCTCTCTTTTTCCTTTCCCTCAGATGGCTTCCATTTATGTCTCAGGGCATAATCCATGCAGAGATTGACTTGGTCTTCAAGGTGAGGATCAATGACAGCTGCAGTAGAAGAAAGTACAAGCTGACTTTGGTACAGCAGACATCAGGGACACTCCCAGGTGTCCCCCAGAGCATTCCCTTCCACAGCTTACGTTTTGCTTCGGATTATACACAGAAGAGTGTGTAAGGTGTGTCTGGGCAATGCACAGGCCCTCCTGTGAGTTCACAATCAACCCAAGGATTTGCTTCCATTTAAGAGTTAAAGTCACACTTTTTTTCCTGTCACTTATAATATCATCAAACAGATCTATTATTAACTGCACTTCACTTTTATTTTTGCAGAAATGCAAATAAATCATCAACCTAAAATACAAGAAGCAAATGACAAATACTGTTGCCACTTTTTGTCTATTTAATCATCTGGAAATAATTTATTTCTGTTCCAAGATTACCTACCTCAAACAATTTTTAGTATATTCTAACTGAGTTTAAACTATTGACTAAAAAACACAAAATGATTGTGGAAACAGATATTAAATCATAGTCTGATTTATAAAGAAACTAACAAAAGCCACTTTAGCCACAGATGCTTTTTCCTGTCAATAATATAAATGTATGGGAAAAATAATTATTTTTCAAAGGGTTAATTTCTGTTAATTATACTCTTTTTTTTTACCACTAACTTTGCATACTCATTTCTCAGTTTTATTTTTAAGTCTTTTGAGTTTAGCTTTTTCTATTAGATCTTCTTCAAATCAACCTGTGATTATTAATATGTTTACATTTTAAAGCTGATTCAAGTGGGATTGGTAAATACAGATTCCTTAATATGTATGTCAAGTCATCAAACCTCTATGTTTTCAGAAGTGTTTGTACTGTGTACGATAATTTGAAACTAGGCAGGGTTTAATGCTGACATTGTTGTATTCATGAAATCCTATATTGACCAGTTTGGCTACTGAGATGAAGACATCACATTCAAGCTGATAATTAGCACTTGTCTTTATTAATGTTAGAAACTGCATTTTGGCTTGTATTTTACTTTTTGTTTTTAGTTATTTATAGAGGAAAGGCTGTATGTGTATTAATATAAACAGAATTTTACTAATGTACTGAAATCTCTTAGTAATTTTAAGGAGTCTTAAAAAGTTTGTGTCTTACAGTAAACCTTTAAGTAATAAAGCTTGGAATGGCATTCTAAGTGAAAAATTATCCATTAATTCCAGAACTTGGCAAGGCATATAAGAATAATTAAAGCTAATAGTTTTAAGCTGAAGACCCCAAGTAAGGATGAAAATGTTGGAATTCTTTTGTTAATAATATTGGCCATATAACCAGTATTGTTGTTATTGTTCAGTCCCTAAGTCATGTCTAACTCTTTGTGACCCCGTGGACTGCAACATACCAGACTCTTCTGTCCTCCACGATCTCCTGGAGTGCACGCAAACTCATGTCCATTGATTTGGTGATGCAATCTAACCATCTCATCCTCTGCTGCCTGCTTCTCCTCTTGCCCTCAATCTTTCTCAACATCAGTATCTTTTCCAATGTGTTGACTGTTTGCATCAGGTGTCCAAAGTATCAATATAAATGATACCAAATATAGTGAAGTTACATTATCTAGTAGTAGTGGTTACCTAGGTGTTTGGTAGATAGAATTTATCAGTGTAATTTTGATTAAAATAAACTATTGTAAGATTTTTGGTTATTATTTCAGTGGTTTCCGTTTATTCTTCTGGCCTCATTACAATGTATTTGTAAAAGCACAAATGTGGATTAATCACAGGCCTCAGTTTGTGATACACACTAATTATTTGTGAATGATCCTTTTTATTTTATTTTTAAATTTGAAGAATATTAAAGAATTTTATCTTTAATATGTCTTGGGTTACCAAAAGTGGGGTCCCTGCTCCATTTCAATATAATTCTTAGAAATTCATTAATAGAGTTACATGAATAAGCTAATTTATGGTGTGAAAAGACCTTGAGAAGTTAATAGCCTAATCTGACGAAGCAGGGCTACGTTGTGGTTAAGTGTTGAGGAGCAAACTCAACACTGAGTCTTAGATTTTGAAAGCATATGAGGCACATTTATGTAATTCATGCCTTTTATGCTGCTGCAGTAGGAAGAAAGTAGACCAAGAAGCTATCTCAGTGTGATGGTAGCAGGAAAGTAAAAGGAGGGATCAGCTGAGTTAAGTTCGTTTTGGGGTGATTAATAATAGATAAAATGATGTACCATCACTAACTCTGTGCCACATTTAGTAAACTCCTACAATTACCTAAAGACATGTCTCCCAAGCCTAGACAGCTTATAAATGCAAATATTTATAATTCTATAGGTGAAATCGTTGCCATGGTAAAATTGCATTTCTGAATTAGACTGGACTAGGTCACGAGATAATATCTTTAATGTACTTTGCTGGATTGACATTTCTGACTTGTCAGTGCCTTCTGGGTACCTCTTATAGCTAACGACTATACTAAACCCTCTTGTTAATGTCAATAAATTTATATCTATTCTGTAATAATAAATACATTTGGTGGTGATGGTCTAGTCACTAAATTGTGTCTGACTCTTTGTGAACCCATGGGCTGTAGCCTGCCAGGCTCCTCTATCCAGGGGATTCTCCAGGCAAGAATGCTGGAGTGGGTTGCCATTTCCTCTTCCAGGGATCTTCCCAACCCAGGGATCAAATCCGTGTTACTTGCATTGCAGGCAGTGTCTTTACCAACTGAACCACCAAGGAAGCTCATCACTTCAGTTCAGTTCAGTTCAGTTGCTCAGTCATGTCCGACTCTTTGCAGCCCCATGAATCGCAGCACGCCAGGCCTCCCCTGTCCATCACCAAATCCCGAAGTTCACTCAAACTCATGTCCATCGAGTCAGTGATGCCATCCAGCCATCTCATCCTCTGTCGTCCCCTTCTCCTCCTGCCCCTAATCCCTCCCAGCATCAGGGTCTTTTCCAATGAGTCAACTCTTTTCATGAGTTGGCCAAAGTATTGGAGTTTCAGCTTAGCATCAGTCCTTTCAAAGATCACCAGACTGATCTCCTTTAGGATGGACTGATTGGATCTCCTTGCAGTCCAAGGGACTCTCAAGAGTCTTCTCCAACACCACAGTTCAAAAGCATCACTTCCTCAGTGCTCAGCTTTCTTCACAGTCCAACTCTCACATTCATACATGACCGCTGGAAAAACCATAGCTTTGAGTAGACGGACCTTCGTTTACAAAGTAAAGTTTCTGCTTTTGAATATGCTATCTAGGTTCGTCATAACTGTCCTTCCAAGGAATAAGCATGAAGATTGATGGAAGAAATATCAATAGCCTCAGATATGCAGATGACACCATCCTTATGGCAGAAAGTGAAGAGGAACTAAAAGCCTCTTGATAAAAGTGAAAGAGGAGAGTGAAAAAGCTGGCTTAAAACTCAACATTCGAAAGACTAAGGCATCATGGCATCTGGTCCCATCACTTCATGGCAAATAGACAGGGAAACAATGGAAACAGTGACAGACTTTATTTTGGGGGGCTCCAAAATCACTGCAGATGGTGATTGCAGCCATGAAATTAAGACACTTACTCCTTGGAAGGGAAGCTCATCAATATATTTAAATTATTAATGATTCTATTTCTAATAAGTCTTCTCAAGATACTATTGAATGATCTGAAAAAAACCAGCCATATCATGTGTGAATAGTCATCACCTTTTCTTGCCCTAACATACTATCTAGGTCTCTGGTACAATGTGGAGAAGCAGTAAAAGTAGCATTAGCAGTGAACACGTGTAGGATGTGCCGTGCTGGGGCTATGTGATTCAATCTACATTTACGTAATCCTCACGATAACGCGTGGGAACCATGGTATCACTGTTCCATTTTACAGGTGATGAAGCTAAAGGACAGAGAAGCGTTGTTTTTTGTTTGTTTGTTTTTAACTTGCCTAAAGTCACACAGATGGCAAGTAGCAAATTTAAGATTTGAATTCAAATGATTCAACTCCATAGTCTGTACTGTTCTTGTTTAATGAAACTTTTTCTGACATCCCCTAGACACTAAGAATGTGTGTGTTTATGTGTGTATATATCATCTGTATCTTTGGGTTTATTTTGTTGTATTATTTTCCTAACTTATTAGGCCGTATTTTTGGATCTTTAGCTTTCAACCTTATTTCAGACCTAAGTGAAAGGATGTTTTTAACTGTTAGAGAAGATTATTATTTTTGCTGTTATTATCTGTAGTAATCTCTTTCCACCTAGAACTTTCATGGACATAAATCGTGTTTCTGCTGAGCTTCTTTTGCTGACAGTTATTTGCTGGCCAACATTTCACTGAGGGTTCAGCCCCTTTGCCCTCATTTCCAAAAGTCTCAAGCCTGGCTCCCACCCCCTTGGGAGCCCAACATTGGCCCAGGGGTGTTGGCACCCCCACAACAACTCAGCTGTCTTGAGCGTGACTGCTCACCACTTGGTTTCTGCTGGTGACTCCTTTTATTGTTACTATTATCTGGCATTAGGGGATTTTTTCCTTAACTTTCTTGGGAATGAAATAAGGTACTAAAAAGTCTGGGGTTTTGAGCTTTTTGTGTATTCATTTTTGTCTTTGCACTTTATTTGGAATCTAGTGGTGTTATGGTTCCCAGGTGGCTCAGTTGTAAAGAACCCACCTGCCATCGTAGGAGATGCAGGTTTGATCCCTGTGTTGGGAAGATCCCCTGGAGAAGGGCATGGCAACCCACTCTAGTATTCTTGCCTGGGAAATCCCATGGACAGAGGAGCCTGTTCTGATGAGGCAGAAATGCCACTGATGAGAAGCTGGAATCCAGACTGAGGTTGGTCACAAGAAACCTGGGCACCTGACAGGAACATGCGTTTATCGGTGATGCCGTCTTACCTGCCAGCGACGTGAAGTGGAGCTGAATACACTGAGAGAGGAGCAGGGGACTCACGCTCAGTTGCACCAGAGAACAGTCGTCCCTCCTGAACAGGGACCTGTAACAGGTCTGGCACACAGAGGAGCTGCTGAGCATCTTGGTTAATAGTGCAGATTCTACATCTTGATGACACCACTTACCTGCTGCATGGCTTGGGGAAATCTATGTTTCTCTGTGCCTGGTTCTTTCTTATAAAATGGAGATGATAATAGAAACAATGGGGTCCTGTGAGGATTAGGTCAAATCATATCCATAAAGCACCTACATAGACCCTGTTGCATCTTATATATCCAGTAAATGCTCTCTCTTTTTAAAGTGGTCTTTATTTATTTGTGGCTGTGCTGGGTGTTTGTTTCTGTATGTGGGCTTTCTCTAGTTGCAGTGAGTAGGGGCCACTCCCTTGTTGAAAAGCTTGGGCTCTAGAGCGTCGGCTCAGTAGTTGTGCCCCTTCAGCCTCGTTGCCTCATGGCATGTGGAATCTTCCCAGACCAGGAATCAAAACTATATCCTTGCATTGACAGGTAGATTATTAACCACGGGACTACCAGGGAAGTCCTAGATGCTCATTTTCAAACTCTCCTTTCCCTGGTGATGAGATGCATCACGGGTCTAGAGCATCTGGCAGCAGCACCCCCTGGACCAGCAGTGGGGCTGGAGCTGAAGTGGGCTGCACAGCCGTCCCCTGCCTCCAGGGCTGTGTGAACCAGGGTGCCCTTCACCACAGCAATACACAGCGAGCAGAAGCCCACAAATGACAAAGGTACACCCCAAACCAATATCAGTATGAAATGCATAATAGATTCCTTGCTGATAGTGTTCTATGGTTGTTTTGGGGACTTAAAGTGGAGAAAACGAAGCACTGTTTGAAACCATTTTATTCTAGAAAGCATAACTGTTTCTAATTCAGAATCAAATTTATCTGAACTCCTGTGTTAGTCAGCACGGAATTTCTCTATTGCTCTACGTGTATAATAGGATTAATGATATTTGTCTCTTGGAAGACTAAAAATATTTGTAAAGTACTTTAAAATTTCAAAAAAACCCTCATGATCCTCTTATGAGGTTGTGTTTTGAAGGACTTGTGAGCTTGTATGCATAGAATTATTTGGAGATAAAATTAATCAAAATTAGAATGAAGTAATGATTTGTCTTGTTTACAGTATCTCTGCCAATCTCATTGAAATATATTTACACACCCTTCAAAATTTGGGTCATACAAGGTCAGAATTGTTTCTATTATCTTTGTGCTAACAACAAGACCAATTATGCGGTAAATAACAATGTCCTTGTCCTTTGTTAAAAAAAAGACACTAATGACATATCAGAAAGACTTGTTCTTTGTTAATTGAGAAATATTATTATATGGTGCTGAAGCATTCTTAATAATACCTTGAATGTCCTTCCTCATCTATGAGTTCTTTACTTTTCAAAATACTTCTTAATGGATCCCCAAATGTATGAATCTTTCACTCTTTTTTTTTTTCCTTAGAGGCTGATCTGTGCCATGTGTTATACTAGACTTTGGGTACTCAGGGCCATTTAAGATAGAACTGTGCCCTTCAGGGGTCGGGAGGCCCAGAGAGGCCTTTATTTACACGTCTAAGGATTGATGTGTGCCCCGAGTCCAGGAGAGGCAGAGGGAGAAAGTTCATTCTAGTGACAGGCAAGGGTGTCTGGAAATGCCCCTCCAGAGGGGGCGACCTCTGTGCTGAGCCCCGAGTCAAAGATGTTCACCAGGTGGGGGGAGGAGAAAGGGTGAAGGAGGGACATCGTGCCCGAGCCTGGAGGTGGAAAGTGCCCTATGGACAGCTGCGGGGTGGAGCAACGAGAAGCGGTCCTGTGAGAGGGCCCTTGGACTTCCGGGGCTGCTTTGTGCATTGCCGCAGGCTTGGGTGTCAGTGTCCTGAACAGAGTTGAGCTAAGCATCTGGCAGACTGCCGATCTATGAAAGTAAGGTTAAAACACTGCCGTGGAAGTAAAAATGGAGAGAATCTGGTTTATTCTGGCTTCTCCAGAAGAGCCAAGGGATTGTGGGTGGAAGGAATTCTTGGATTCACCAACTCGAGTCTGGGGGACCCTCCTGTGGGGGCTTTGGGAGAGGGTAGGTTTGGACAACTTTAGGGCCCGCAGTTCCCTGTATCCCTGCTACTTGACACTCGCCCTCCACCAGGTAGCTCTGCACATGTCTCCTGCGTGGTAGCACCTGTCTTCGTAGACTGAACCGCCTTCCGCGGACCATAACCAGGCCCATGGAGGTGCGTTCGCGCAGGCGCACTGGGTTTTGTTCCGCTCACCGCATTTCCTGTGATGCTCAGGACCATGTGCTTGTGTGTGTCATCAGGCCTAGCATGCAGGTACCACAGTTTCTACTGTGCTTTGTGTGACTCCATGGCAGGCAGCTTGAAGAGATTTTCCTCTCAATATGTGAACAAACAAGTACTTGCTAAAAGCTTAATTTACATGCATCCTCCCCCTCCTTTCTCTGAGTATTCATTCAGTGAATAGTTGCCAAGTAACTGCTAACGTGTCTAGACAAAGATATTTCTATATTCCACCACAGGGGCAATTTTCTGAGCTGCAAAGTCAAGTGCATCAACCCCTGTAACAGAATGCACAGAAGAAGGTAAAAAGATGAAAGGCTCAGATCTAAGGAGGGGCCTTGAACTCCACCAGCTCCAGGAGCTTTGTTCACCAAAATAACTCACTGATGCCCTCCTGAAAATACATCTCCAATTAGTAAGAAAATTTGGAAAGGAAAAAGTTAATAGCAGGCTTGCAATCTACCTTTTTCCCCTTAACCTGGAAAATGAAAGAGATGCCCCAGTCAAACCCCCTCACCTCCATGCTAACAATCAGACCTCCTGGGAGGGGGGACAAACCACAAATAGTGTTTATAAGTGTAAGCAGATAATCGAGAGCTGCTGTCTGTGAGATGCTCTCAATAGATCTTCCAGGTTTCTGTGTGCAGAAACCACCCCGAAGCTTAGTGGCTCAAAACAGAGATTTACTGTTACTTTCACCTTTCAGAAGGTTCATATGGCTCAGCCAGGTGAACTTCTGAACCTCTTCTGAGACTGTAGTCCAAAAGTTCTGCAGGGCATGTGTCTGAAGGGGCAGCAAGCTGACTTCCCCGGTGACTCATCCGTGCTGCCAACTCCTGGGACTGCGTGCTTACCTGGGGTTACCTATCTACCTGTGGCCTCACTGTGTACCTCCTGGGGGCCCCAAAGGAGTGTTCTAATAGACCCAGACTGTTTTAGACTTAGAAGTCCTAGAATGTCACTCTTGCTGCACTATATTGACCAAGGGCAACCCAGCCTCAAGTCTTCCCTGATGGCTCAGTAGTAAAGAACCTGCCTGCCCATGCAGAGATGCAGTTTCCATCCCTGGGTAGTGAAGATCCCCTGGAGAAGGGAATGGCAACCCACTCCAATATTCTTGCCTGGGAAATCCCATGGACAGAGGAGTCTGGCAGTCTACAGTCCATGGGGTCCAAAGACTCAGACACAACTTAATGAATAAACAACAACAACCCGGACTCAAGGGGAGGGGGAGATAGACTTCCCCTTTTTATAGAGCAGTACACAGTCACACGGAAAAAGAGCAAGTGTCAGGAGTCATCAGCGAGGACTTCTCTAAGTAATACAGCCTGATGCAGCAGCACAGTCTGGTTAGTCCAGGCTGCCTATGGTAGGTACACCTGGGATTTTGGATTGGGGCATAATTGAAACTATTACTCGAGCTGGGAAATAGAGTGGGGTGTAATAGCTCTGCATGCCTTGTTTATAACTCACCTGTTCAATCTGAACCAGCACACGTCCTAATGAAGTTGGAGAGGACATTTTTGGGTTGTATTGGTCACTTGGGCAGGGGCCAGCAAACTTCTATGATAAAAGGCCAAATAATATGCATCTTTGGTTTTGCAAACTGTGTTGTCCCCATGGTAACTACTCTACCATTGTAATACGAGAGTACCCAATGGACAATCCATAAAGAAATGAGGTGCTGTGTTCCAGGGGCATGTTAATTACAAAAACAGGTAGCAGGCTGGACCATAATTAGCAAACCCTGGTCTATGATCTTTCCAAAGGAAGAACACTTGGCTTTTGGTTTGCTGGTGAATCACGAGTACTCTGGTATTAGGTGAGATCTATAGAGGATGAGATGGTTGGATGGCATCATTGACTCAATGGATATGATTTTGAACAAATTCCAAGAGATGGTGAAGGACAAGGAAGCCTGATGTACTGCAGTCCATGGGGTCAAAAAGAGTCAGATGTGACTGAACAACAACAAAATAACTTCTGTTGAGTATAACTTATTAATTTGACTCACATAGTCCCTTAGGGCCTTTTGAGCATCCATCACAAGACTTGTACGTAATATGGAGACAATATCCATAGCTGGTTAGCAAGTATTGAATTCAGTTCAGTCGCTCAGTCATGTCCTACTCTGTGTGACCCCATGGACTGCAGCATACCAGGCTTCCCTGTGCATCACCAACTCCCAGAGTTTGCTCAAATGTATGTCCATTGAGTCGGAGATGACATCCAACCACCTCATCCTCTGTAGTCTGCTTCTCCTCCTGCCTTCAATCTTTCCCAGCATCAGGGGTCTTTTGAAATGAGTCAGCTCTTCGCATCAGGTGGCTGAAGTATTGGAGGTTCAGTTTCAACATCAGTCCTTCCAGTGAATATTCATGACTGATTTCCTTTAAGATTGACTCGTTTGATCTCCTTGCAGTTCAAGGGACTCTCAAGAGTTTTCTCCAGCACCACAGTTAATTCTTCAGTGCTCAGTTTTCTTTACAGTCCAACGCTCATCCATACATGACCATTGGAAAAACTATAGCTTTGATTAGGTGGACCTTTGTTGGCAAAGTAATGTCTCTACTTTTTAATATGCTGTCTAGGTTGGTCATAGCTTTTCTTCCAAGGAGCAAACATCTTTTTTATTTCATGGCTGCAGCCACCATCTGCAGTGATTTTGGAGCCCCCAAATAAAGTCTGTCACTGTTTCCATTGTTTCCCTGTCTATTTGCCATGAAGTGATGGGATCAGATGCCATGATGCCTTAGTCTTTCGAATGTTGAGTTTTAAGCCAGCCTTTTCACTCTCCTCTTTCAGTTCATCGAGAGATTCTTCAGTTCCTCTTCTCTTTCTGCCATAAGGGTGGCATCATGTGCATATCTGAGGTTACTGATATTTCTCCCTGTAATCTTGATTCCAGCTTGTGCTTCATCCAGCCTGGTATTTCACATAATGTACTCTGAATATAAGTTAAATAAGCAGGATGACAATATACAGTCTTGATGTACTCCTTTCCCAATTTGGAACCAGTCTATTGTTCCAGCTTTGTCTAACTCAGTGAAACTATAAGCCATGCTGTGTAGGGCCACCAAAGGTGGATGGGACATGGTGGAGAGTTAAAATGTGGTCCACTGGAGAAGGGAACGGCAAACCACTTCAGTATTCTTGCCTTGACAACCCCAAGAAAAGGCAAAAGATAGGACACTGAAAGATGGACTCTCCAGGTTAGTAGGTGCCCAATATGCTACTGAAGAAGAGTAGAGAAATAACTCCAGAAAGAATGAAGAGATAGAGCCAAAGTAAAAACAGTGCCCAGCTGTGGATGTGACTAGTGATGGAAGTAAAGCCCAATGCTGTAAAGAACAACCTGAAATGTTAGGTCCATAAATCAAGGTAAATTGCAAGTAGCAAGTATTACTAAATTCCAATTGTTGACATAGCATCCTATCCTGAGGTTCAAGTTTTCCTAGTTCAGTCATATCTCTACTTATTGCCTTTAGCTGCATAAGAATGTCAAACGACAGAGCATCTACTTCTCATTGTTAAAGTAAAAGATCCTGTTAAACTTTACGTTCTTATTGACAACAAATCTAAGCTTACTCTGGGTGACTGAAAGATCATAGAGTATATCTAGACCACTTTAAAAATTTATTTTTAAGATTTTATTTAATTACTTATTTTGGTTATGCTGAGTCTTCGTTGCTGCACAAGGGCTTTCTCTGCTTGCGGGGAGCTTCTCTCTAGTTGTGGGTACATGGGTTTCTCATCATGGTGACTTCTCCTGTTGCTAAATATTTTTAACATGAAAGAAAAATAAGCCTCCTAGGATGTAGACACCAAGAAAATTTTCTATTTTTCTATAGTAAGATTTTGTACCCTCCCAAATTTAAGGTTGAAAGCTAAGGGGAGAAAAAGAATAAAATGGGACAGTCTGAGGTAGATTATTGACAATTGCATTTTTAAAACCCCTCATAACACTAGTAAACAGATAAATATTTAGATTTCAATTACATGAAAGTCTCTTTCTTCCTCTGAGTTAACAGAAATGATTTCTAAAGGGGTTAACAGATGATAGTATTTTATTGGTATGATTCCTTGGTTGAATAAATAGCAGCTATAAGAAAAAAAAAAAAGAAAAAAGAAACTTGTATAGACAGGATATCTGAACTCATGTTATTTTGATTATTTTTATTTTTTGGTGAAAAAAGTTTCACAAATTACAGGAAAAAAAAAAACCTTACAATTGTGACACATATAAGCAACACAAAAACTATAAACATTTTTAAGATCTGATAAAAATAAACTGTTTCTCAGGACAGTGGAACTTTTCAATATAGATTTAAAATGTTCCTCTAAGTTATTTTCTACGAAATTTCCAATTTTGTATTTTAGCTACTGAGACATTCTTAGAGAAGTTAAGCAATCATAGTTTAGAAGTATACTATGGAAGTATTGGAAAATACTTTTGTCTAGTGGTGGAAAAGAAAATCAAGTCTAGGAAAACTTTGAAATCAATGAAAATCACCATATTAGACATTTCACTAGTAACTCTCCCTTTAAAACTCCCATCCTGGTGACAGGCTAATTCCAAAGGGGAGAGCACAAGAGAATTATATAAATCTGTGGCTCCTTGTTCTTTATCTCTATTTTAGTAAACAAGATGTCCCAGCTTATGTACACACCCATCCCTGACCTTCTCCCGTGAAAGCAAGATGCTAAGACACAGGGCAGGTCAGGAGGCAAGGAAGGAGATGAGAATCAGCTGGTTAAGATACAAAAACAAGGAAGGGGTTCTTTAACTTCTTGAACTATTCATCAAAGCTTAGGTGGAAACCTTTCTATAACAATTGATATCAAGACTTTCTGGTGGTCCAATGCTTAAGACTCTTCCTTCCAATGCACAGGGTGTGGGTTCGATCCCTGATCAGAAAGCTAGGATCCCAATGCCTCAGGGCCAAAAAAGCAAAACATAAAACAGAAGCAATACAGTGATAAGTTTAATAAAGACTTTAAAAATAGCCCACATTAAAAAAAAGTTAGAAAGAATTAATATCGTGATAGGATCCTCAGTGGAATTACTGTTTGAAATGTACGTGTTTTCTGTTTTCCCACATGAAGTGCCGCTCCTCAGAGCCTACTTGCCACAGGAGAAATGGGGCCGAGGGCTCCTCTCTCACTTCTGCACTCCTTGGCATTTTGACACCAAAGCTTAAACTCTATCTTTGTCATCAAAGATAACAATAAAGATGTTGCTAATAACTCAGCTGTCCAGAATGACGATGGCTCTTAATTCCATCTTGAAAATGTAAAAAATACCCACAAGGTGGGATGTGTTTATGGAGCTTCTGGAAATAGCAGCAAAGATGTCTTTAAATCACCCCTGAGATGCTGGGATGGTTGTTGATGATCTGAGTTACAGACTCCCAGCTGACAGGACCTCATCCTCTCTGTTATGCTTGACTTCCTGGTGTGGGCTCGGCATCAGAGAGCCTCACTGGTGCGGGGTTGATGGTGCAGTTGTCCACAGTGCACAAAATGATCCAATAAACCATTTTGGTTTGTCTTTCCAACTAAGCAATCCCAGAACAAGCTTTTAGATCTTTTAAAAGATGTCTCTGTCATGCTCCGCTTGCTCAGGTCTCCTGTGCTCCCGGCATGAGGGCAGGGAGCTCACTCACCCCACTATTGCAAATGCACCTTCTTGTCATCCCCCTCTCCCAAGTCCAGCTTCCTTTGCTAGGTCCTACAAATAACATTCCAACCCTTAGGGGACTCCAGGATTCTTTCTTGAAAACATTTAAGCTCTCTTGGCTTTGTTTTTCATCCTCTGCATTCTCACTATGATTCTGCTAGGATCTCCAAACTGTGCCACTAGTCCTGGCTTGAGAGGGTGACTCCTAGTGCAGAAAGGGCTTCAAACTGAGTTGTCAGTATGTCTGTCATCCATTCCCAGCCAAAGATTTGATAGTGATGCCTAACTATTTAGGCACTCCTCAGTCTTCCAGCCAAGCACCTAGTATTAAATCCCTCCAAAATATCTTTTGGCTTGAAAAGCCCACTGCATATTTGCTTTGTTATTAAAATGCTATGCTGTGCTGTGCATGTTTGCTCAATCGTGTTTGACTCTTTGCTACCCCATGGACTGTAGCCTGCTAGGCTCCTCTGTCCATGGCATTCTCCTAAGCAAGAATACTGGAGTGGGTTGCCATTTCCTGCTCAGGGGTCTTCCCTACCCAGGGATTGAAGCTACATCTCTTGCATCTCCCACACTGGCAGGTTGATTCTTTACCACTGAGCCACCTAGGAAGTTCATTAAAATGCTATAATCATGCCAAAACTTTTCCATGCGCTACCTTCTAAAGAGGAGTTCATAGTCAGCAATGATTTTAACATTTGATTTCACAAATGATTCATTTCACAACTATTATGTAGAATTCCTCATTTCCTAACATCAGTATAGCCTTCCTCCACAATTTCATATGATTTCCTTTTTCCTTTGCAGAAGGAGATTTGAAGGTGACTGTTGTCACCAGGGATCTTGAGAATGCCAGTGCCAAGGCAACAGTATCCCTTTATGTTTTTGGAGAAACGAGATGCTTAGGCCCTATTATTTTGGGATCTGGGAAATACCAGCTGTTTAACCCCAACAGTGCAGATAAAGTCAAGGTAAAATTGGTATAACTTTCTTACTAAGACACATTACAATATGCATTCTCTAAGATGGAATAGAGAAGATTTTTGTTTGTTTTGGTATTGCATTTGCATTTTATTTATTTGGTAAACATGAAATCCTTTATCCTGAGGAGCTGTGAAGCAAGAATAATGACAGGAATATAAAATTTTTGTTTCTACCCGATTTTTATTTGTATAAAGCCAACAAAGTATAGCCTGCCAGGCTCCTTTATGCATGGAATTCTCCAGGCAAAAATACTGGAGTGGGTAGCCATTCCCTTCTCCAGGGGATCTTCCCAACCCAGGGATTCAACCTGGGTCTCCTGCATTTCAGGCAGATTCTTTACTGTCTGAGCCACCAGGAAGCCCATATGAACCTTCACTTCAGTTCAGTCACTCAGTCGTGTCTGACTCTTTGCGACTCCATGGACTGCAGCACACCAAGCTTCCCTGTCCATAAACAGCCCCTGTAGCTTACTCATGTCCATCGAGTCGGTGATGCCAACAACCACCTCATCGTCTTCCATCCCCTTCTCCTGGCTTCAATCTTTCTCAGCATCAGGGTCTTTTCTAATGAGTCGTTTTTTTGCATCAGGTGGCCAAAGTATTGTAAGTTCAGCGCCAGCATCAGTCTTTCAATGAATATTCAGGACTGATTTCGCTTAGTATTGATTGGTTTGATCTAAAATATGAACCTTAGAAAGTTTAAAAATTAGAATGAAAAAATGTATTCCTAATCCTGCCATCAAGTTAGGCATTTCCGTTTGGAGTATCTTTTCCAGTCCTTGTCTGTATCCATAGAGATGATACTGTGCCAGAAAGGTGGTCCAGCCACATAGCTAGGACATGGTTTGAGGTGTTCTGTGGCCAAGATTCAAATGCTGATATTCCTTTTTACTAACATGGTGATGTCTACAAGTTACTTAACTGCTATGTGTGTGAACATCCATTACCTCAAAAGATTACCATGAGGATTAAATGAATTAATCTATGGAAAGTGTTTAATGCAATACCAGAAATACTGAATAAATGTTTGCTATTAATAGTGTAACACACTAGCAATTTCATAGCCCCTTATTTAAACAAGAGGCTAGCTTTCTGAATTATAATTCTTATTGATTAAATATTACGTATATAAAATTTATCATTGCATTTACCATGAGAGATGAAGCACTTCACTATTGTTAAACATTTAAATAGCTTCTGAGCTTTCACTATTATAAGGAATGCTGTAACAAATACATTGTAACCTTTGTTTCTTCTTTTTTCCAACCAAATCTATCTTATGACAAATTCTGTGAAATGGGATTTTCTTTTTTTTTTCTTCCTCCTTTTTATTTATTTATTTATTTATTTATTTTAAATTACAATACTGTATTTGTTTGCCATACATTGACACGAATCAGCCATAGGTGAACACAATCTCCCAATGCCGAAGCCCCCTCCCACCTCCCACCCCCACCCCACATCCTCTACTTGAATCATCCTGTGCATCAGCCCCATGCATCCTGCATCCTACATTGAACATAGATTGGCGCTTTGTTTCTTACACGAAAATATACATGTTTCATTGCCATTCTCCCAAACCATCCCACCCTTTCCCTCTCCCTCAGAGTCCAAAAGTCCACTCTATACCTCTGTGTCTCTTGGTTTGTCTCACCTAGGGATTTTCTTGATTCATGCTGACAAAGGACTTTTAAAACTGTCTAATTTATAGATCAGTGCCCCGCAGGACATAGTAATCAGTAAATTTCAGTTGTTATCATATCATTATTACACACCCTAAATCATGGATATCTGTGTCTGCCATGTAGTGTTTAATATCTTTTAATTAAAATTTCTTAGCATCTTGTTGCAAGCTACTGTAGAGACTGTGGATCTATGTAAATTATCTTCACTTCTTACCTTTTCGTTAAAAGAGCTTTTTGAGGATGAATTCACAGTCTGTACAATTCACTTGTTGTAAGTGTACAATTTGTGGTGTTCAGTGTATTCTCAGAGTTGTACAACCATCCCCACACTCTGATTTGAGAACAGTTTCATAACCTCGAGAGAAAACCCATAAGCAACTGCAATCACTCACCAGCTCACTGTTCTCCAGCCCCTGAAATCGAAAGCAATTGATTTTCTACCTCCACAGATTTTTCTGTTCTAGAGAATTCACAGAAATCCAATCATACAACATGAAGTCTTCTCATACAGATGGCTAACAAACACACGAAAAGATGCTCAACATTACTCATTATCAGAGAAGTGCAAATCAAAACCACTGTGAGGTACCATCTCACGCCGGTCAGAATGGCTGCTATCAAAAAGTCTACAAACAATAAATGCTGGAGAGGGTGTGGAGAAAAAGGAACCCTCTTATACTGTTGGTGGGAATGCAAACTAGTACAGCCACTATGGAGATTCCTTAAAAAACTGGAAATAGAACTGCCATATGACCCAGCAATCCCACTGCTGGGCATACACACCAAGGAAACCAGAACTGAAAGAGACACGTGTACCGCAGTGTTCATTGCAGCACTGTTTACAATAGCCAGGACATGGAAGCAACCTAGATGCCCATCAGCAGATGAATGAATAAGAAAGCTGTGGTACATATACACAACAGAATATTACTCAGCTATTAAAAAGAATACATGTGAATCAGTTCTAATGAGGTGGATGAAACTGGAGCCTAATATACAGAGCAAAGTAAATCAGAAAGAAAAACACCAATACAGTATATTAACACATATATATGGAATTTAGAAAGATGGTAATGATGACCCTATATGCGAGGCAGCAAAGAGACACAGATGTAAAGAACAGACTTTTGGACTCTGTAGGAGAAAGCGAGGGTGGGATGATTTGAGAGAATAGCGTTGATATCATGTGTGAAATAGATTGCCAGTCCAGGTTCGATGCATGAGACAGGGTGCTCAGGGCTGGTGCACTGGGATGACCCTGAGGGATGGGATGGGGAGGGAGGTGGGAGGGAGGGTCAGGATGGGGAATATACGTACACCCATGGCTGATTCAAGTCAATGTATGGGAAAAACCACCACAATATTGTAAAGTAATTAGCTTCCAGTTAGAATACATTAAAAAAAAAAAACCATGAAGTCTTCTGTGTAAGGCCTTTAAAAATATGGCATAATATTTTTAAGTTGATCCATGTTGTAACAGGTGTCATATTTTATGATTAATATTTAATTGTATGGCTAGATCACATTTTGTTTAGCCATTCTTCAGTTTTGGGCATTTGGGTTGTTTCTGTTTTCAGCTATGAATAAGAATAATTATTATGATTAATGTTGGTATGAACATCCATGCTTTTGTGTGTTACCACTTCTCTTGGGTAGATATCTAGGAGTAGAATTACTGTGTTATATGGTAACTCTGTGTTTAACATTTTGAGGAACTGCCAACTATTTTCCAAGTGGTTGAAACATTTTTTTTTTTTTTACATTTTCACCAGCTATGTCTGAGGGCTCCTATTTCTCTGCCTCTCACAGAAATTTGTTATTGTCTGTCTTTTGATCCTAGTCATCCTAGTAGGTGTGGAGTGATGTCTCATTAAGGTTTTGATATGCAACTCCTTAATGACTAATTATGTTAAGCATGTTTTCATGTGCTGGTTGGACATTTGTATATCTTCAGTGAGGAAATGTCTACTCAAGTTCTTTGCTTGTTTTTTAATTGGATGATTTATCTTTTTACAAACAAATTTAAGAGTTCTTTATATATTCTGGGTATGACTCATCAATGTTTTCTCCCATTTTGTGGGTTGTCTTTTAAGTTTCTTAATAGAATAAGTTTGAATCTAATGTCCTTTCAATTCACCCTAAAGGATTGTTTACAATAGCAAATGAGTCCCTTTAGTTTCTATTGTAAGGCTGTTTTGCTGGTGACGAATTCTCTCAGCTTTTCTTTATTTGAGAATGTCTCAATTTGTATATAGAATCCTTGGTTGACAATTTTTCTTTTGGCTTTTGAAATGTCATTTTACTGCTTTCTGATGATTTCTGATGGAAAGTCAGCTGCTAATTTTATTGAGGACCTCTCGTATGTGAGCTGTTTTCTTTCTCTGCTTTCAATGTTCTATCATTATTTTTGGTTTTCAGTAGTTTGATGGTGTTGGGTCTGGATGTGCACTGCCTTCCTGTGGTTTTCATAGCTTCTGTGGTTGCAGGGTTGCTAGTTTTTAAGTATGTTGTGGAACTTGTGAGTAAGAAGTAGAAGTAGGTCAGCTTACAGAGGCTTCATTGACAGATGAGTGGATAAAAAGATGAGGTATGTATACACAATGGAATATTACTCATTCATAAAAAGAACAAATTTGAGTCAGTTCTAGTGAGGAGATGAACCTAGAGCCTGTTGTACAGAGTGAAGTAAGTCAGAAAGAGAAACATATTGTGTATTAAGGCATATATATGGAATCTAGAAAAATGGTACTGATGGACTTATTTGCAGGGAAGAAATGGAGACACAGGTGTAGAGAACCAACTTGTGGACCCAGTGGGGAAGGAGAGAGTAGGACGACTGGAGAAAGTAGTATTGACATAGATACACCACTACGTGTAAAACAGATAGCTAATGGGAAGCTGCTGTATAACACAGGGAGCTCAGCCTGTAGGCTCTATGTATAATTATGGGTGATCTATGTATAATTATGGTTGATTTACATGTTTCCCAAGTGGCTCAGCAGTAAAGAATCCTCTTGCAATGCAGGAGACATGGGTTCAATCTCTGGGTCAGGAAGATCTCCTGGAGAAAGGAATGTATATCCACTCCAGTATTCTTGCCTAGGAAATCCCATGGACAGAGGAGCCTGATGGGCTCCTCTGTGGTCATAAAGTAAGACACAACTTAGCAACTAAACTATCCCCAAGGTAGAAACCAACACAACATTGAAAATAATTATTCTCCCTTAAAAAAGTTTTAAAAAATTACAGTGGACAAACCTTCTGTTCTTACTGAGGTTTAGAGTGTTAATTGAATAAGTGTTCTTTATTCAAGATTGTTGAATCTTGGAATCAATAAGATTGTTGCAAGCCTTTTGTTAGTTTCCAGAGTTCTTGGAATTTTGATTTCTAATCATTTTTGCTCTTGATTTATGGAAGAATGAATTTATGGAGGGCTTCAGGATGTCATTCCAGAAGTCATGCTCTTCCTTTAACCTCGATCATATTTTGTTCTGCTTTATCAAAACTTCTGTTCTTCTCTGAAATCTTCTATTTACAGCTGTGATTTCTATAATCTGCTGAGGATCTGTAAGAATTGGCCCAATGTAAATGTGACTCTGTGCCTATAGTATGTCATGTGACCAAATCTATGAAATGCAAAAGCTATCAGCCACGTGGTGTTGAAACACTATCTCATTATTATCAGGACAGTGAGAAATTTCCTTTGTATAACTGGTTCAGGTTGTAGGTAGCAGTTGGACCACTGTAATGTTCTCCTGACCCATTCAGACGTCTTGAAGGGGAACTCGACTGTAAGGATGGTATAGAGAGTAGAGAAAGATTTTTCTTTCAAAAAAGGCTTGCAAAATCAGCAGGGATGGATCTAGAGATTGTCACACAGTGTAAAGTAATTCAGACGGAGAAGGAGAAATATCGTATGACATTTCTTGTATGTAGAATCTGAAAAGACATGATGCAAATGAACTTACAAAACAGAAAGAGACTCACAGACTTCAAGAACAAACTTATGGCTGCTGGGGGAAGGGCCAGTTAGGGAGTTTTGGATGGACATTACATTCTGCTATACTTAAAATGGATAACCAGCAAGGTCCTGCCGTACAGCACATGGAACTCTGATCAATGTTATTTGGCAGTCTAGATGGGAGGGGAGCTTGGGGAAGAATGTATACATGAATATGTATGGCTGAGCCTCTCTGCTGTTCACTTGAAATTATCACAACATAGTTAATCAGCTATATGCCTATAAAATAAAATGTTTCTTTTTAAAGGCTTGCAAAATAACTAACATCAGGCTTTGCAGCAGTCTTGACAGCTACCCTCTGTAGGCTACAGAGTCAGTCCTATAGGAACACCTGAAATGTTAGAGAGCCAGGCTGAAAAAAATGAGACATCTTCAGAAAAATGACCAAGACAAAATCAGAGCAAATTGTCCATGAGGGCAGAAAGTTGAAAGGGAACAGGCAGAGAGGGGTTCCTAGGCTATAGGGACTGGGCCTGTTTAGTTGCTACATCCTGAATCCTATCAATTGACTGACACAGACAAGACCCTCATGAATATTTGTTGAAAGCATGAAAGTTTAATGAAAAGGACTTGGCTGAAATTTGTTCAATATTTGCTAGCTTCTCTTGGGGCATTCATTGTTAAATTTCTCTTGTGATCATTCTCACCTTGAGGGCATCATAAAGGAATCCCATGTATCTTAAATGCTTATTATTTACTTATAAACCTGCCCAGAGATTTAGCAGAGCTTTTATTGCATTTTTGCAAATTGAAACACTAAATAGTACTCTCTGTTGCTTGGGAAAAGTTAGTGGCTCAGTCATTCACTCCTAGAAAGCTGTTTCCTGCTCTGGTTTAGTACTGTATCAGCACAATTAATTTTGTAGATGAATATGTTTAATATTTATTATGAGCTCATGGGGTACTTGCACAGTCATTTGAATACCCCTTATGTTCCTAGAACAGAGTGCATAATACATTTTTGCCTTTTAAAAAACAATTTGTTGTTGCTTAGTAGCTAAGTTGTGTCCAACTCTTGTGACCCCATGGACTGTAGCCCACCAGGCTCTTCTGTCCATGGGATCTTCCAGACAAGAATACTGGAGTGGGTTGCCATTTCCTTCTCCAGGGTATCTTCTGGACTGAGGGATCAAATTTGCATCTCCTGCCTTGGCAGGCAGATTCTTTCCCACTGAGCTATCTAGAAAGCCTCAAAACAATTTAAACTAGCAAAAATTAGAAGGCATGTATTTGAGTTCCAACTTTGACCTCTGCTGCTAAGTCACTTCAGTCATGTCCGACTCTGTGCGACCCCATAGATGGCAGCCCACCAGGCTCCCCTGTCTCTGGGATTCTCCAGGCAAGAACACTGGAGTGGGTTGCCATTTCCTTCTCCAATGCATGAAAGTGAAGTCGCTCAGTCGTGTCTGACTCTTTGCAACCCCATGGACTGCAGCCTATTAGGCTCCTCCATCCATAGGATTTTCCAGGCAAGAGTATCGGAATGGGGTGCCATTGCCTTCTCCAGGGTATCTTCTGGACTGAGGGATCGAACTTGCATCTCCTACCTTGGCAGGAGGATTCTTTCCCACTGAGCTATCTAGAAAGCCTCAAAATAATTTAAACCAGCAAAAACTAGAAGGCCTGTATTTGAGGTCCAACTTTGACCTCTACTATCTAGGAAATGTGGACAAGTAATGTTTCTAAGCTTTAATTTCCTCCTTTGTAAAAATAGGTACAATAATACTTTATAATGCTATTGTACAGATTGTGAGAATTCGAAATTAAAGCTCTTCATATAAAGTATAAAACATTCTTGTCTTTATATTCCTGAGGCCAATTCTTAAAATCCTGCCCACAAATTGGGGTAGTCTTCCTGATGGAGTGGGATTGAAGATACTTTTTCAGATGAATGAGGGCAGGAAGGCAGCCTGGCAGATGGCTGGTAGGTGGCTCTGCTGGCACGGGGGTCTGTGCAGAAACACGAGTGGGGGCTGGAGTGGGAGGAAGCAGCAGAGGGAGCCAAGACTCAGCTGGCCGGGCTGGCACGAGACCGTGAGTGTGCAGTAAAGCAGGAATGTTTATCTTGGGCCTTTTCAGTGTTTACAGGTTGGATGTCTATGTGGACCTACAAATTATCAGCCATCAGCTAGATGGATGCCAGTGTGTCATTTTGATTTCAGCACAAGTTTGTATGACTTTCTTCTTTGTATTTTTATCTTCTCTGTTCTTCCCCTGCATCCTTTTTATCTTCTTCTTCTCTTTTTATTTATGTATTTGTTTGCTGACTTATCTTTTGGTGGACTTGAAACTTGGAGTCTGGTGATTTCACACTGACTCCATCGGGCATATGTAGGAATTGCAGTGCTAAGTGGCACACCAGCTGACACACCTGACCCTCCAGGGGATGGCGGATCCTAGGGACCATTTAACTAGATCTTCTTTCTCAGTCACAAAAGTTGAAGTCTTCTTGAATGATATCCACATTTCAACTGCCAAATTTTCTTTTTATAGGATAAAAGTACATTTTATTTTTAAACTTAAATTGAAGTATAATTGGCATACAAACATATTTAGATGTATAACGTAGTGATTAAATTTTTATATACCTTGTGGAATGGCCACCAAAATAAGTCTAGTTACCATTTATCACCTTACAAAGTTAATACACTACACCTGACTTTATTTCCTATGCTGTACATTACACATCAGTTCAGTTCAGTCGCTCAGTCGTGTCCGACTCTGCGACTCCATGAATTGCAGCATGCCAGGCCTCCCTGTCCATCACCAACTCCTGGAGTTCACTCAAACTCACTTCTGTCGGTGATGCCATCCAGCCATCTCATCCTCTGTCATCCCCTTCTCCTCTTGCCCTCCCAGCATCAGAGCCTTTTCCAATGAGTCAGCTCTTCTCACGAGGTGGAGTTTCAGCTTTAGCATCAATCCTTCCAAAGAAATCCCAGGGCTGATCTCCTTCAGAATGGACTGATTGGATCTCCTTGCAGTCCAAGGGACTCTCAAGAGTCTTCTCCAACACCACAGTTCAACAGCATCAATTCTTCAGCACTCAGCTTTCTTCACAGTCCAACTCTCACATCCATACATGACCACTGGAAAAACCACAGCCTTGACAAGCAGACCTTTGTTGGCAAAGTAATGTTTCTGCTTTTGAGTATGCTATCTTGGTTGGTCATAACTTTTCTTCCAAGGAGTAAGCGTCTTTTAATTTCATGGCTGCAGTCACCATCTGCAGTGATTTTGGAGCCCCCAAAATAAAGTCTGACACTGTTTCCACTGTTTCCCCATCTATTTGCCATGAAGTGATGAGACCAGATGCCATGATCTTCATTTTCTGAATGTTGAGCTTTAAGCCAACTTTTCCACTCTCCTCTTTCACTTTCATCAGGAGTCTTTTTAGTTCCTCTTCACTTTCTGCCATAAGGGTGGTGTCATCTGCATATCTGAGGTTCTTGATATTTCTCTTGGCAATCTTGATCCCAGCTTGTGCTTATTACCCATGGCTTAGTTATTTTCTGCCATTTTGTGCCTTTTGACTAACACACTAACATCACTACATTTCTCCCACTCCCCTGCCTCTAATAACCATGAATCCATGTCCTTGGCAGTGAAAGTACCAACCACCGAATTTTCACATGTGAATTCTGACGAGAAAAGACGGCAGTGTTGCTCTGCTTAAGTACAGACTTTAAGTTCAGAAAACACAGCCCAGTACAGAATAAATTACAGAAAAGAGTTAATCACTTTTCAAAGTGAATACATTTTCTCCAGAACGGCTACCTATTCAGCAAAAGATTATTGGCTGCAGGTAGTAATCAGTTTTACGTATCGGAGGAATACCAGAAAAGAATGACATGGCCCTCTCCTTAAGAAGTCAGAAACACTTCTGGGGAGAAAAGAAAGAGGGTGTTTGCTGAGGTCTGCTCTTAGACAGACATTATATGTTTGGTACAGTTGAGACACGAGAGAAAAAACTTTTCTCTAGCCCCTCTCTGTGAACTGGTGAAATGATATCTTTTCAAAACCAGCACCCACCTCCATTTGCAGTCCTCATCATGTTCTCCTCTGTCTTTTAAGAGTGTGTCTCATCAGCCGTCCTTATCTTCTTGTCTCTTCAGGATGCTTCTATGTAACCCCTACCTTCAACCTACCAACATACTCATGCCTTTCCTGCTCCCTTGTCCTACTCTTCAGTGACAGACCTTTTCCCTCCCCCTCTTGGCAAAACCTTTTGAAATGCTAACTTACCTTTGTTGCTTTAAATCTCTGTCCTAACTCTTTGCAGTTTGAGATTTTCTCTTATTACTTTATTGCAGCCATGTTTTCTAGGATCAGCAGTGAATGTCTCCAGGACTTGTGATCTTGAGTTGCTGGTCAAAGAATTGTGATAGATGTGGGTCCTGAAATCAGATCTCTTAGATTCAGATTCAAGCCATGTGTCTATCTGTGTATTTGTGAGCAGTTATTTAATGCTCTGTAAGATGGGCAAAAATAATTGCAGCTAAGTGAGTTATGAAGATTATGTGGAATATATAAATTGATGTAAAATGCATAGAGGAGGGCTGAGTAAGCACACAGAAATTTAAAAATATTTTTATTGCATTTGGAAAGCAAACAAATGAGAGTTTCAAGAAAGAATAGATGACTGTTATGGGAAAATCCCATCAAAGATGTTGACAACTTGACCCTTGGTATCTGTGAATGTGACCTCATTGAGAAACAGAGCCTTTACAGATGTCATAAAGATGAAAATTAACAAGATGTCACACTTGTTAGAATCTGTAGAACAGGTGCTTGATCCAGTATGCCTGGTATCCTGATGAGCAGATGAGAGACACATGGGGAGATGCCTGTGGTGACAGAAAGTTGGGGGAGGCTGTGAGCCAAGGACACAGAGAGTAGTGGCTGAGACCAGAAGCTGGAAAGAAGCAGGAGGACTCTATCCAGAGTGTCAGAGGGAGCACGCCCCTGCCAACACCTGGATTCAGGCTTCCCAGCCTCCACGAGGGCAAGTGAATGTATTTCTGCAGGTTTCAGCTGCCCAGTCTGTGGTGCTATGCTATGGGAGCCCTGGGAAAATGAAACAGCCATCAGCAATCAGAGGCTTTACAGAAATGGAGGGATGACGTGGAAAGACAGTGGATGAATCTGCCAACACTGAGGCTGTTGCCAAGAGAGCTGATGGGGAATTAAAGTGTCTATCAGGGTGTGAAGAGAAATGGTGGCTCTAGACACGGAAACTTCATCTTATGTTTATGAGTTGAAAGGAGAAACTGGAGATTAGACCCAGGACACAGTGGAGTAAAGAGTGGGACTTCGACAGAAAAAGAAGAAAAATTGTCCATTTTTGAGCAGAAGGAGAAACTTTGAGAGGAGAGACTTTTTTTCCCATCCAGTTGCTGAAGAGAGCAGGCGTAAGTGTTGAAGTCAGACCCCTTGAAAGACAGGGACCCACTGGCTTAACTACCATGAAAACACAGTTGGAAGAATAAGTTCCATGTAGGAGGAGGGCACTTCTTTTGCAGCATTAAGACTCAAAATTGGGAGAAGAAATAGATGTAATGACAAATGTTAAGATGGAAATAAAGTATAATTAGTTTGGCTACAACACTTGTTTTGAAAATGTGAATTTGTTCCAACATGATTGATATATTAGGGAACAATTTGAGCATAACTGGAATTTTCCATGTGCTTATTATGCACCAGACATTCACAGGAAACACTAGGTGAACACAGAAGAGTCCACCCAGCTGGCCCAGGTCACACATAAACATATGCACTCATACATATGCATCTTGAACATCTATCTACCACTGTATCAGTTCACTATTAGTGTTTTAAGTCAAATCTTCTGTGACTGGTGTTAAAAATTTCCTTCCTATTTCTGATAACCCTCCTTCCACCACTTGACTGTAAATCACAAGCTGCAGTTCTTTCCACACAAGTAAATCTCATGTCTTCACAATATAAAATGAAATATTTATTGTGGTACTTAGGTATGTCTTAAGCATTAACATGTATAACACTAAAATTTTGATTAGTTTCCTAGGCAACCTACTCCAATATTCTTGCCTGAGAAATCCTATGGACAGAGGTGCCTGGTGGGCTACAATCATGGGGTCAAGAAAGAGTCAGACATGATTGAGCAACTAAACAACATATTTTGGGCTTCCCAGGTTGCTTAGTGATAAAGAATTCTCCCACCAATGCAGGAGATGTGGGTTCTATCCCTGAGTCGGGAAGATCCCCTGGAGGAGGAAATGGCAATCCAATCCAGTGGATCCTGGAGAATCCCCTGGACAGTGGAGCCTGGTGGGCTACAGTTCTTGGAGTTGCAAAGTTGGACATGATTAAGCATACACACATGCATGCTTCTTCTCTGACAATATTAAACAAGAGCTGGGACATTTTTCAGTTCAGTCAGTCACATCTGTCTCTTTGTGACCCCATGAATTGCAGCACGCCAGGCCTCCCTATCCATCACCAACTCCTGGAGTTCACCCAAACTCATGTCCATTGAGTTGGTGATGCCATCCAGCCATCTCATCCTCTGTGGTCCCCTTCTCCTCCTGCCCCCAATCCCTCCCAGCATCAGAGTCTTTTCCAATGATCCAACTCTTCACATGAGGTGGCCAAAGTATTGGAGTTTCAGCTTTAGCATCATTCCTTCCAAAGAACACCCAGGACTGATCTCCTATAGAATGGACTGGTTGGATCTCCATTTTTACTATGTCTTAATCTAGATGAAACTAACCTTTAAGTATAAGAAAATTTACTTTTAAACTTATAAACAGACCATTTAATCATAATGTCCCATGGGAAGTATTAGACATTTTATAAGTTTTTAAATGAGAAAAAATAGGGGAGGCAGTCCTAAGATGGTGGAGGAATAGAACAGGGAGACCACTTTCTGCCACACAAATTCATCAAAAGAACATTTCAACGCTGAGTAAATGCCACAAAACAACTTCTGAATGTCGGCAGAGGACATCAGGCACCTAGAAAAGCAGCCCATTGTCTTCCGAAAAGAGGTAGGAAAAAATATAAAAGACAAAAAAAGAGATGAAAGAGGGAGGGACGGAGCTCCATCCCGGGAAGGGAGTCTTAAAAACAGAGAAGTTTCCAAACACCAGGAAACATTCTCACTGCCGAGTCTGTGGCAAGCCTTGGAAGCACAGAGGGCAACATAACAGGGAGGAAAAATAAATAAATAACTAAACCCCACAGATTACAAGCCCAACGGTAACTCCCCAGTGGAGAAGCAGCGCAGACGCCTGCATCTGCTACTAGCAAGCGGGGGCTGGGCAGGGAGGCGCGGGCTGCATTGCTTAGAGTAAGGATCAGGCCGAATGCCCTGAGTGTAATCAGAGCGAACTAACTTGGGCTAGCAAACCAGACTGTGGAATAGCTACCACGCGAAAGGCTCTAACATAAGACATTGCCAAGACTGCACACAGAACAAAGGATGGAAAAGAATTAGCCAGCTGCAGACCATCCCCCTCCTGTGACAGGCAGCCAGAGCCAGAAGGGCTGGAAGGGGGCAATCGCAGCCCCAGAGAGACATTATCTACCAAACTGGAAGCAGGCTCCTTTGGTAACTAGGACTTCTTGGGGTTCTGGACAGTCATCATCCACCTAAGAAGGTGTGCCAGTTGTACACCCAGAAAACTGAGCACCAGGGACAGGAGAGGTGATGAGTCACAGCGACCGTGCTTGCCAAACACCTGAGCTACTCTGACCTGGGAAGGGCACAAAACGCAGGCCCAACCGAGTCTGTACCTCTGAGGACTACCTGAGTGCTTGAGCCTGAGTGGTTTAGACCTGGGAGGTGCATGCAGCCCAGGGGCCGGCCTCAGATGGTTTCTGGCGGAGCAAACCCAGAGCCTGAACTGTGTGCATCATGAGCAGGGTCAAGCCCAGTGTGGCTGAGAGACTGCGAGCACAGCCAGTGTTATTCGTTTGCAGCGTCCCTCCCTCCCCACAGTGTGACTGAACAAGTGAGCCTAAAAAAAGTGTTCATCACCACCCTCCTTGTGTCAGGGCAGAAATCAGACACTGTAGAGACCAGCAAGCAGAAGAAGCTAAAACAGAGAGAACTGCCTTGGAAGTGACAGGTGTAAAAGATTAAAACTCTGTTGTTAGTACCGACTACATAGGAAGGGGCCTTACAGATCTTGAGAAATATAAGCCAGACCAAGGAACTATCCGAAAATGACCTGACCCCACACTGCCCACACCACCACC
The DNA here is from genome assembly GCA_917880005.1 of Nanger dama. NCBI lineage: Eukaryota > Metazoa > Chordata > Mammalia > Artiodactyla > Bovidae > Nanger > Nanger dama. The sequence goes on from CAKJTW010000075.1 coordinate 7,483,807, forward strand.
AGAGAAAGTCCTAGATATATCTTTACTATTTTTACAAAAATTCTTTTTCTTCTTCTTTTTATTAACTTTTTAAAAATTTTAAGTCCTCTATTACTCCTTTAATTTTCATTTTTTATAACCTACTATTACTTTGCAAAAAGACCCTATTTTTAAAGCAAACTTCATATACATATATTTTTAAAAATAAATTTTGTGACTTTTTTTCTTCTTCTTTAATATTGCATTTTTGAAAATCCAACCTCTACTCTACATTTTTAATCTTTGCTTTTTGGTAGTTGTTATCAATTTTGTACCTTCAAAAACCCAATTTTCAGTACCCATTTTTACTTGGGAGTACGATTACTGGCTTGACTGCTCTCTTCTCCTTTGGACTCTACTTTTTCTCCACCAGCTCGCCTCTGTCTCCTCCCTCCCCCTTTTCTTCTCTACCCAACTCTGTGAATCTCTGTGTTCCAGATGGTGGAGATGGCTGAATCTGTTTCTCTCCTTTTCATTTCCCTCTTTTATCCTCCTGGCCACCTCTGTCTCCTTCCTCCCTCTTCTCTTCTCTGTATAACTCTGTGAACATCTCTGAGTGGTCCAGAATGTGGAGTGCACATAAGGAAATGATTACACTCTAGCCTGCTCTCTCCTCTTTAATTCCCCCTCATCTCATTCGGGTCACCTCTAACTCCCTCCTCCCTCTTCTCTTCTCCATGTAACTCTGTGAATCTCTCTGGGTGTCCCTCAGTGTGGAGAAACTTTTCATCTTTAACCTAGATGTTATATCAGTGGTGCTGTATAGAAGGAGAAGTCTTGAGACTACTGTAAAAATAAGAGTGAAAACGAGAAGCAGGAGGCTTAAGTCCAAATCCTGAGAACATCAATGAACTCCTGACTCCAGGAACATTAATTGATAGGAGCTCATCAAACGCCTCCATACCTACACTGAAACCAAGCACCACCCAAGGGTCAACAAGTTCCAGACCAAGATATACCATGCAAATTCTCCAGCAACACAGGGACACAGCCCTGAGCTTCAATATACAGGCTGCCCAAAGTTACTCCAAAACCACTGACATCTCACAACTCATTACTGGACACTTCATTGCACTCTAGAGAGAAGAAATCCAGCTCCACCCACCAGAACACCGACACAAGCTTCCCTAACCAAGAAACCTTGACAAGCCACTGATACAACCCCACCCATAGCAAGGAAAGTCCACAATAAAGAGAACTCCACAGACTGCCAGCTACAGAAAGGCCACCCCAAATGCAGCATTATAAACAAGATGAAGAGACAGAGGAATACCCAACAGGTAAAGGAACAAGATAAATGCCCACCAAACCAAACCAAAGAGGAAGAGATAGGGAATCTACCTGATAGAGAATTCCAAATAATGATAGTGAAAATGATCCAAAATCTTGAAACCAAAATGGAATCACAGATAAATAGCCTGGAGACAAGGATTGAGAAGATGCAAGAAAGGTTTAACAAGGACCTAGAAGAAATGAAAAGAGTCAATATATAATGAATAATGCAATAAATGAGATCAGAAACACTCTGGAGGCAACAAATTGTAGAATAATGGAGGCAGAAGATAGGATTAATGTAGTAGAAGATAGAATGGTAGAAATAAATGAATCAGAGAGGAAAAAAAGAAAAACGAATTAAAAGAAATGAAGACAGTCTCAGAGACTTCCAGGATAATATGAAACACTCCAACATTCAAATTATAGGAGTCCCAGAAGAAGAAGACAAAAAGAAAGACCATGAGAAAATACTTGAGGAGATAATAGTTAAAAACTTCCTTAAAATGGGGAAGGAAATAATCACCAAAGTCCAAGAAACGTAGAGAGTCCCAAACAGGATAAACCCAAGGTGAAACACTCCAAGACACATATTAATCAAACTAACAAAGATCAAACACAAAGAATAAATATTAAAAGCAGCAAGGGAAAAACAACAAATAACACACAAGGGATTCCCATAAGGATAACAGCTGATCTTTCAATAGAAACTCTTCAGAACAGGAGGGAATGGCAAGACATACTTAAAGTGATGAAGAAAATAACCTACAGCCCAGATTACTGTACCCAGCAAGGATCTCATCCAAATAAGAAGGAAAAATCAAAAGCTTCACAGACAAGCAAAACCTGAGAGAATTCAGCACCACCAAACCAGCTGTCCAACAAATGCTAAAGGATACTCTCTAGACAGGAAACACAAAAGGGTGTATAAACCCAAATCCAAAACAATTAAAAAAAAAATGGCAATGGGATCATACTTATCAATAATAATCATAAACATAAATGGGTTGAATGCCCCAAAAGACAAAGACTGGCTGAATGGATACAAAAACAAACCCTGATATATGTTGTCTACAAGAGACCTGCCTCAAAACAAGGGACACATACAGACTGAAAGTGAAGTGCTGGAAAAAGATATTCTATGCAAATAGAGACCAAAAGAAAGCAAGAGTAGAAATACTCAATCAGATAAAATAGACTTTAAAGCAAAGGCTGTGAAAAGAGACAAAGAAGGGCACTACATAATGATCAAAGGATCAATCCAAGAAGAAGAAATAACAATTAGAAATTTATATGCACCCAACATAGGAGCCCCACAATATGATAATCACGATGATGTTATCACTCACCTAGTAGCCAGACATCCTGGAATGTGAAGTCAAGTGGGCCTTAGAAATCATCACCACGAACAAAGCTAGCGGAAGTGATGGAATTCCAGTTGGTCTATTTCAAATCCTGAAAGATGATGCTGTGAAAGTGCTGCACTCAATATGCCAGCAAATTTGGAAAACTCAGCAGTGGCCACAGGACTGGAAAAGGTCAGTTTTCATTCCAGTTCCAAAGAAAGGCAACGCCAAAGAATGCTCAAACTACCTCACAATTGCACTCATATCACACGCTAGTAAAGTAATGCTTAAAATTCCCCAAGCCAGGCTTCAGCAATATGTGAACTGTGAACTTCCAGATGTTCAAGCTGGTTTTAGAAAAGGCAGAGGAACCAGAGATCAGATTGCCAACATCCCTGGATTTTGGAAATAAAAAGAGAGTTCCAAAAAAATCTATTTCTGCTTTATTGACTATGTCAAAGCCTTTGACTGTGTGGATCACAATAAACTGTGGAAAATTCTGAAAAAGATGGGAATACCAGACCATGTGACCTGCCTCTTGAGAAATCTGTATGCAGGTCAGGAAGCAACAGTTAGACTGCACATGGAACAACAGACTGGTTCCAAATAGGAAAAGGAGTACGTCAAGGCTGTATATTGTCACCCTGATTATTTAACTTATATGCAGAGTACATCATGGGAAATGCTGGGCTGGAAGACGCACAAGCTGGAATTAAGATTGCCAGGAGAAATATCAATAACCTCAGATATGCAAATAACACCATCCTTATGGCAGAAAGTGAAGAGGAACCAAAAAGCCTCTTGATGAAAGTGAAAGTGGAGAGTGAAAAAGTTGGCTTACAGCTCAACATTTAGAAAATGAAGATCATGCCATCTGGTCCCATCACTTCATGGGAAATAGATGGGAAACAGTGGAAACAGTGTCAGACTTTATTTTTGGGCTCCAAAATCACTGCAGATGGTGACTGCAGCCATGAAATTAAAGGATGCTTACTTCTTGGAAGAAAAGTTATGACCAACCTAGATAGCATATTCAAAAGCAAAGACATTACTTAGCCAACAAAGGTCCGTCTAGTTAAGGCTATAGTTTTTCCAGTGGTCATGTAAGGATGTGAGAGTTGGACTGTGAAGAAGGCTGAGTGCTGAAGACTTGATGCTTTTGAACTGTGGTGTTGGAGAAGACACTTGAGAGTCTCTTGGACTGCAAGGAGATCCAACCAGTCCGTTCGGAAGGAGATCAGCCCTGGGAGTTTTTGGAAGGATTGATGCTAAAGCTGAAACTCCAGTACTTTGGCCACCTCATGTGAAGAGCTGACTCATTGGAGAAGGCTCTGATGCTGGGAGGGATTGGGGATAAGAGGAGAAGGGGACTACAGAGGATGAAATGGCTGGATAGCATCACTGCCTTGATGGATGTGGGTCTGAGTGAACTCCGGGAGTTGGTGATGGACAGGGAGGCCTGGTGTGCTGCAGTTCATGGTGTTGCAAAGAGTTGGACATGACTGAGCAACTGAACTAAACTCATGAAAGGGGAAATTAATAATAGCACAATAATAGTGGGAGACTTTAATACCCCACTCACACCTATGGATAGATCAACTAAACAGAAAATTAACAAAGAAACACAAACTTTAAATGATACAATAGATCAGTTAGACCTAATTGATATCTATAGGACATTTCACCCCAAAACAATGAATTTCACCTTTTTCTCAAGTGCTCACGGAAGCTTCTCCAGGATAGATCACATCCTGGGCCATAAATCTCGCCTTGGTAAATTCAAAACAATTGAAATCATTCCAAGCATCTTTTCTGACCATAATGCAGTAAGATTAGATCTCAATTACAGGAGGAAAACTATTAAACATTCCAACGTATGGAGGCCAAACAACACACTACTGAATAACCAACAAAGCACAGAAAAAATCAAAATATGCATAGAAATGAAAGAAAATGAAAACACAATAACCCCAAACCAGTGGGACACTGTAAAAGCAGTGCTAAGGGGAAAGTTCATAGCAGTACAGGCATACCTCAAGAAACAAGAAAAAAGTCAAATAAGTAACCTAATTCTACACCTAAAGCAACTAGAAAAGGAAGAAATGGAGAACCCCAGCATTAGTAGAAGGAAAGAAATCTTAAAAATTAGGGCAGAAATAAATGCAAAAGAAACAAAAGAGACCATAGCAAAAATCAACAAAGCCAAAAGCTGGTGCTTTGAAAGGATAAATAAAATTGACAAAACATTAGCCAGACTCATCAAGAAACAAAGGGAGAAAAATCAAATCAATAAAATTAGAAATGAAAATGGAGAGATCACAACAGACAACACAGAAATACAAAGGATCATAAGAGAGTATCAGCAACTATATGCCAATAAAATGGACAACATGGAAGAAATGGACAAATTCTTAGAAAAGTACAATTTTCCAAAACTGAACCAAGAAGAAATAGAAAATCTTAACAGACCCATCACAAGCATGGAAATTGAAACTGTAATCAGAAATCTCCCAGCAAACAAAAGCCCAAGCTCAGGCGGTTTCACAGCTGAATTCTACCAAAAATTTAGAGAAGAGGTAACATCTATCCTACTCAAACTCTTCCAGAAAATTGCAGAGGAAGATAAACTGCCAAACTCACTTTATGAGGCCACCATCACCCTAATACCAAAACCTGACAAAGATGGCACAAAAAAAAGAAAACTACAGGCCAATATCACTGATGAACATAGATGCAAAAATCATTAACAAAATTCTAGCAATCAGGATCCAACAACACATTAAAAAGATCATGTGCCATGACCAAGTGGGCTTTATCCCAGGGATGCAATATCCCTGGGGTATCCACTAAATCAATCAATGTAATTCACCACATTAACAAATTGAAAAATAAAAGCCATATGATTATCTCAATAGATGCAGAGAAAGCCTTTGACAAAATTCAACATCCATTTATGATAAAAACCCTCCAGAAAGCAGGAATAGAAGGAACATACCTCAACATAATAAAAGCTATATATGACAAACCCACAGCAAACATTATCTTCAATGGTGAAAAATTGAAAGCATTTCCCCTAAAGTCAGGAACAAGACAAGGGTGCCCACTGTCACTGCTACTATTCAACATAGTTCTGTAAGTTTTGGCCACAGCAATCAGAGCAGAAAAAGAAATAAATGTAACCCAAATTGGAAAAGAAGAAGTAAAACTCTCACGGTTTGCAGATGACATGATCCTCTACATAGCAAACCCTAAAGAGTCCATCAGAAAATTACTAGAGCTAATCAATGAATATAGTAAAGTTGCAGGATATAAAATCAACCCACGGAAATCTCTTGCATTCCTATACACTAATAATGAGAAAGTAGAAAAAGAGATTAAGGAAACAATTCCATTCACCATTGCAACGAAAAGAATAAAATACTTGGGAATATATCTACCTAAAGAAACTAGAGGCCTATATATAGAAAACTATAAAACATTGATGAAAGAAATCAAAGAGGACACTAATAGATGGAGAAATGTACCATGTTCATGGATCAGAAGAATCAATATAGTGAAAATGAGTATACCACCCAAAGCAATCTATAGATTCAATGCAATACTTATCAAGCTACCAGTGGTATTTTTCATAGAGCTAGAACAAATAATTTCAAGATTTGTATGGAAATACAAAAAACCTCGAATAGCCAAAGCAATCTTGAGAAAGAAGAATGGAACTGGAGGAATCAACCTGCCTGACTTCAGGCTCTACTACAAAGCCACAGTCTCAAGACAGTATGGTACTGGCACAAAGACAGAAATATAGATCAATGGAACAAACGAGAAAGCCCAGAGATAAATCCACACACCTATGGACACCTTATCTTCCACAAAGGAGGCAAGAATATACCATGGAGTAAAGACAATCTCTTTAACAAGTGGTGCTAAGAAAACTGGTCAACCACTGGTAAAAGAATGAAACTAGAACGCTTTCTAATACCATACACAAAAATAACCTCAAAATGGGTGAAAGATCTAATTGTAAGACCAGAAACTATAAAACTCCTAGAGGAGAACATAGGCAAAACACTATCCGACATACATCACAGCAGGATCCTCTATGATCCACCTCCCAGGATACTGGAAATAAAAGCAAAAATAAACAAATGGGACCTAATTAAAATTAAAAGCTTCTGCACAACCAAGGAAACTATAAGCAAGGTGAAAAGACAGCCTTCGGAATGGGAGAAAATAATAGCAAATGAAGCACCTCAAAAATATACAAACAACTCCTGCAGCTCAATTCCAGAAAAATAAACAACTCAATCAAAAAATGGGCCAAAGAACTAAATAGACATTTCTCCAAAGAAGACATACAGATGGCTAACAAACACATGAAAAGATGCTCAACATCACTCATTATCAGAGAAATACAAATCAAGACCACAATGAGGTACCATTTCACGCCAGTCAGAATGGCTATGATCCAAAAGTCTACAAGCAATAAGTGCTGGAGAGGGTGTGGAAATAATGGAACCCTCTTACACTGTTTTTGGAATGCAAACTGGTACAGCCACTATGGTGAAGTGTGTAGATTCCTTAAAAAACTGGAAATAGAACTGCCTTATGACCCAGCAATCCCACTGCTGAGCAAACACACCAAGGAAACCAGAATTGAAAGAGACACATGTACCCCAATGTTCATCACAGCACTGTTTATAACAGCCAGGACATGGAAGCAATCTAGATGTCCATCAGCAGATGAATGGATAAAAAAGCTGTGGTACATACACACAATGGAGTATTACTTACTCGGCCATTAAAAAGAATACGTTTGAATTAGTTCTAATGAGGTGGATGAAACTGGAGCCTATTATACAGACTGAAGTAAGCCAGAAAGAAAAACACCAATGCAGTATACTAATGCATATATATGGAATTTAGAAATACGGTAATGAAAACCATACACGAGACAGCAGAAGAGACACAGATGTATAGAACAGGTTTTTGGACTCTGTGGGAGAGGGAGAGTGTGGGATGATTTGGGAGAATGGCATTGAAACATGTATAATATCATTAAGAAATGAATCGCCTGTCTAGGTTCGATGCAGGATATAGGATGCTTGGGGCTGGTGCACTGGGATGACCTGGAGGGATGGTGTGGAGCGAGGAGGTGGAAGGGGGGTTTAGGATTCGGTACATGTGTAGACCTGCAGTGGATTCATGTTGATGTGTGGCAAAAGCAATACAATATTGTAAAGTAAAAAATAAATAAATAAATAAATTTTAAAAATGAGAAAAAATAAACAGAATGAGAAAATACATATCAATCTGGAGTCTGGAGAGGAGAAAAATCCCTATCAAACTTAGGAAATACTGGACAAAACCCAAACAAAACATTTCAGTTTCTCGAAAAGCATTTTAGGAAGACCAAATTGTTTCTTCTTTCTAAGACAGGGTCTTCAAAGGACATTATATATGTAAATGGTTCAGCAAGTACTTATAGAGTTGCTATATAAACACACATACACTGTGTATGGAGTTTTCCACGTGGTGCTAGTGGTAAAGAACCCACTTGTCAACACAGGAGACCTAAGAGACACAGGTTTGATCCCTGGGTCGGGAAGATCCCCTGGAGGAGAAAATGGCAACCCATTACAGTATTTTTGCCTGGGAAGTCCCATGGACAGAGGAGCCTGGTGGGCTACTGTCCATAGTGTCACAAAGAGTCAGACGTGGCTTAGCAATTAAACAGCAACAACAGCAATCTTTTGAAAGGAAATTATAAGATAATGACTACACATGTGAAATGGAGGACCTAAGTCAGAGGAGTCTAGAAAAGAAACTATACTTATATTTTGTGTATTGACAATTAAAAGCATTTAATTAAAAAATAATTCTTAAAAGTGAAAAAAAGAAATGAATGAACCTCTGTTTCTACATGGGTTTCCCAGGTGACTCTATTGGTAAAGAACATGCCTGCCAATGCAGGTAGACATAAGAGATGCAGGTTCAATCCCTGGGTCAGGAAGATACCATGGAGGAAGGCATGGCAACCCACTCCAGTATTCTTGCCTGGCGAATCCCATGGATAGAGGATCCTGGCAGGCTACAGTCCATGGGCTTGCAAAGAGTTAGACATGACCGAAGTAACAACATGGACATGTGTCTACACAGTGAAACCAGAAAGTGAGCGACCATCCCAAGTGACTTTAAAACCTAGATGGGTATGAAATATTCCTTTAGTAGATGGTGGTTTCGATGCTGATCATCTGAGTCTGTGGTGTGTGTCACATGGAGAGGCTGTATGTGATTGTGGGGGATGTTCTGTGTGTCACATGGGGAAGTTGTATGTGATTGTGGGGAGGTTCTGTGTGTGAGTGGGCAGCAGGAGAATGGGAAACCTATGTTCTACCCCTCAATTTCTGTGTACCTTAAAATGCTCTGAAAACAATGTAGTCTTAAAAAAGGAAAACCAAGGGAAAAAAACACCAAACCATGACACCTTTCATGCTCATGTTGAGTCATCTTATGCTGGATGGCTTTACCTGTGAATCTCTGTCAAGTCAACTGAACTTGTTTTAAAAGTCACTGAGCTTCTACAACTGGAAACCGCAAGCAACTTGGTCGGACTCTCCAGTGTTAGTACATTAGTTTTGACGTCGCTGGCAATGATACCAGGTGCATGGTCATGTACTGGAAATGGTTTTCATTTCCCTCGATTATTTTTTCATGTCTGCAGATGCCACAGAAAGCAGATGAATACTGTCAGCGATTCTAGACTGTTAGAAGACTCAGCTGTTATACAGGGCACCTGAAACTTTGTATATGATGGATCCTATGTTCCCTCAAAAGTGTTTCTCGGAAGCTCCAGGGTATATAAGTGCTAAAAGGCAAACATGAATTATTCCAAGTGGAGACCACTTTGCTCTTGTATAAATGGTTGTGTTTAATACTAAGACTGAAGAAAGTAGTGAATGTATTTTGTTTTATTTTTCTTAACATTGCGTCAACTGGAGAGTTTAAAGATGGACATCTTCTTGATGTGAAATCATAGACATTTATCTTAGGTGTGGCTGGTTAAAAACTACTAAAACCCATCTCTCTTTACAAGATTTTCTTGGCTGATATGCGGAACTGGAAATGGAACTGCTTTTTTGGCAAGCAGTATGGCTCTGGCTTTTAGGTTTAAAATTTCAAAATGGTTCTCATTTGTCACCCCCGTTGTTTGTTTCATGAACACAATCCCTAAATTTCTACATCTTGTGATATGTGAACATATGTGCTCTAAGAGCTCATGACTTATATAATCAGGCTGACACTTGATTGGCTAATAGTTTCGAAGATGTAGTTAGAATATGAGCCATCATAGATAGTTAAGGACGGGCTCATATATTCTCCCTCTATTTCCTTCCCTGTATTTATACTAAAAATATTCCTTGTTTTAAAAAAGTGTTGCCAGTTATTGGTGAGGAAGAATATTTAGTTTCTCAAGGGAGATGGAGAGTTCTCCCTCTCAGACTGTTTTAAGGTTACCGAATGCTGGTTACATGCACCCCCCAAAAACTGAGAGGCATCTTTATGTTACCTTTGTCTTTGAAGTCTGCTTTGCCACAAAATTAGGTTTGTGAGAGAAAACTGAACCGAAGAAGCAGGTTATCAATGGCAGAGATGTCTCATTCTTGTTTGCATGATAGATTCTCAAAATTAGTACTTATTGATTACCTGAAAAGGGCTAGGTTTGTGTGAAGTATTCTACACATGACATTTAAATTTTCTCCACCAGATAGGATACAGGCTAAAAAATAACAGGTAACCTGGAGAGAGCAATCAGCACACACCATTTGTGAGTCTAGGTCTAAAAAACACTATTAGTCTTTCATTGTTTCACATTGCCCATAAGGTTAGAGACTGAGTTATTCCAACAGATTTCCAAGAACAGCACAGGAGGTATCACTCATTCTTCAAAGAGAAAACTCTTCTAAAATGGGAATAATATTTTCCTCCTTTTAGTTGGAAGTAATCACGGTAGTCACTGGTTAGAGATGTCCCTTGCTAAAATTTGCCACAACCTAGAGCATCATGTCACTAATCCATTCACTCCTTCCACTGCAGGAGTATAAACCATGATGTACTGAATGTGTTTTAAGTCATGGAGATGTAGTATGTACTGTGGCGACCGTACATGATAATACTGTATTGAATATTTCAAAGTTGCTACCAGACCACCTAACCTGCTTCTTGAGAAATCTGTATGCAGGCCAGGAAGCAACAGTTAGAACTGCACATGGAACAACAGACTGGTTCCAAATAGGAAAAGGAGTACATCAAGGCTGTATATTGTCACCCTGATTATTTAACTTATATGCAGAGTTCATCATGAGAAACGCTGGATTGGAAGAAACACAAGCTGGAATCAAGACTGCCAGGAGAAATATCAATAACCTCACATATGCAGAGGACACCACCCTTATGGCAGAAAGTGAAGAGGAACTAAAAAGCCTCTTGATGAAAGTGAAAGTGGAGAGTGAAAAAGTTGGCTTAAAGCTCAACATTTAGAAAACGAAGATCATGGTATCTGGTCCCATCACTCCATGGGAAATAGATGGAGAAACAGTGGAAACAGTGTCAGACTTTATTTTTGGGCTCCAAAATCACTGCAGATGGTGATTGCAGCCATGAAATTAAAAGACGCTTACTCTTTGGAAGAAAAGTTATGACCAACCAAGGTAGCATATTCAAAAGCAGAGACATTACTTTGCCGACTAAGGTCCATCTAGTCAAGGCTATGGTTTTTCCAGTAGTCATGTATGGATGTGAGAGTCGGACTGTGAAGAAGGCTGAGCGCTGAAGAATTGATGCTTCTGAACTGTGGGAGAAGACTCTTGAGAGTCCCTTGGACTGCAAGGAGATCCAACCAGTCCATTCTGAAGGAGATCAACCCTGGGATTTCTTTGGAAGGAATGATGCTAAAGGTGAAACTCCAGTACTTTGGCCACCGCATGTGAAGAGTTGACTCATTGGAAAAGACTTTGATGCTGGGAAGGATTGGGGGCAGGAGAAGAAGGGGATGACCGAGGATGAGATGGCTGGATGGCATCACTGACTCGATGGATGCGAGTCTGAGTGAACTCCGGGAGTTGGTGATGGATAGGGAGGCCTGGCGTGCTGCGATTTATGGGGTCGCAAAGAGTTGGACATGACTGAACTGAAGGAAATAAATCTTACAAATTTTCAACACAGGTGAAAGGATGAGGGGAAGGGATAGTTAGGGAGCTTGGGATGGACACGTACATACTGCTCTTTTAAAAATGGATAACCAACAAGGACCTACTGTATAGCACAGGGAACTTTGCTTAATGTTTTTGCGGCAGCCTGAATGAGAGAGGGTTTGGAGGAGGATGGATACAGAGCCCCTTCACTGTTCACCTGAAGTTCTCACAACATTGTTAATTGGCTATACCCCAATACAAAATAAAAAGTTTAAAAATATAAAAATGAAATAAAATAATCATGGTATAACTTTGTAAGGGCCTTGTTATGAGTTAGAATAAAGGAAATCCATTTTACTAATATATATATATATATATATATATATATATATAGTTCTCTCTGCTCAGTATTATGTGGCAGCCAGATGGGAGGGAGTTTGGGAAAGAATGGATACATGTGTAGGTGTGGCTCAGTCCCTTTGCTGTCCACTCAAAATTATCCAGACATTGTTAATCAGCTCTACCCCAATACAAAATGAAAAAATTTTAAAAATATTTTCAACAGAATAAGAAAATCTGTAATTATGTATGGTGAGAAATACTAGACTTATTATGTTGATCATTTTGTAATATATGCAAATATGAAATCATTATGTCATATACCTGAAACATGTTATATGTTAATTATACTTGAGTTAAAAAAAATTAACCATCACAGCCCTGAAACTTCTTCATCAACCAAATGAAGAGGAGGTTATAGAATATGAAATTCACTGAGATACAATAAAACTCTCTTCTCCCAGAATCAGGAATAGCCAAAGTTTGGCTACTTGGTGATCCCTCAGTAAACTGAGGCCTACTGCATGGAGATTATGCTGTCTGACTAACTAGGCTGACCACCTCCCACACCACAGCTGTCCACAAGGTGGTCTTAGGATGCTTGGTGTGAATGATCGGAGGTGGTCTTGCTTCTAGGTCTTTCCCAGGATCCCTCAGCTACGTCCTCCACATCCTGCCCAGATTTGACATCAGTCTAACTTTTAGCTGGTTTCAATTTAATACCGAAATCCATAACTTGAGGGAGGGTCAGAAACCTAATCTTCTGAGATCACTTGGTTATGTCACAGATTAAGATACCTGGTTGGCCATTATAGATCTTGTTTCCAGCTTTAATAAATCTTCTTAATAAATCAAAGAGATATGAGCAGGTCTTTTCTATTCTGTATCTTACTGGGATTAATTCTTTTACCATTTCTTTCTTAAAACTCTTTCTCCTGCATGGGTGTACCCCATGGGACTTAGGAGGGTCTGGTGCACACACACTTGACATACACTTACTCATCTCTCTGAAACTCCATCCTATGTTGCTTGGAGCCCACGTTGGCCACACTGCATTTCTAGATCAACTTCACAGAGTCCACCAAAGCTTCCAGTCCTTTCTGTGCCAGTATTATCCATCCCATTGCATAAATAATTAATACATCTCATTTTATAATGCTAATTAAGATGAGCTCTCCAGGAAGCCAAAGGCTCGAGTTCCAGCAAATATTTGAATAGTTTTTAATTTATCCAAGGGATTTCACTTGGCCCTTCAACCTTCTTTACTTAAGATCTTACCCATATCTTCCTGTCTTTATTTCTGAACTCTGGGCAATAACATTTGCTTCCTTCATGGCCTTTCCTAGGAAATAATGTGGGTCTACATAAGCTCTAATTTGTTGTTAACTTGGAGACCTTTCTGAAATTTTGACCTAAGTAAGGACTTCCCTGATGGCTCAGACTATAAAGCATCTGTCTATGATGCAGGAGACCCGGGTTTGATTCCTGGGTTGGGAAGATTCCTTGGAGAAGGAAATGGCAATCCACTCCAGTACTATTGCCTGAAAAATCCCATGGAGCCTGGTAGGCTACAGTCCATGGGGTCACAAAGAGTCAGACACAACTGAGCGACTTCACATGGCTTGTTAATAGGTTTCCCAGGTGGCACTAGCAGTAAAGAACCTGCCTGACAATGCATGAGACATAAGAGATATGGGTTTGATCTCTGGGTGGGGAAGATCCCCTGGAGGAGGGCATGGCAAACCCACTCCAGTATTCTTGCCTGGAAAATCTCATAGACAGAAGAGCCTGGAAGGCTATGGTCTATATGGTTGCAAAGAGTTGAACACGACTGGTGCGACTTTGAGTGTGTGCACGCACACACACAGACACACACATAGCTTGCTAATACCTTATGCAATCATAAATTAAAAACTCCTCTTCTTACGCATACATTCTCATTCTTCATTCTGCAATACAAAACTTGGATCACAATCAGTGGAAGTTATATAGATTCTTCCAAAGAGGACTAATACTCACAGGACATCAACATAACCCACTGAGATAGTTCTAGCAACAGGGGTTCGGGGAAGAGATAAAGTCTGGGGCTGCATTTGAATGATGTCAAAGACAGTTTCATGCAGTCTGTAAGTAGTTGCTGACTGTGTTGTTCATAAAGACCTTAAATTCAAGCATACTCTCTGTTTATTTCAACCTTATGCCAGAAAGACATGCTGTATAGAAGATGACTGCTTCTTTCAGAGCCATTGTGCTGTAAAAGAAATAAAAATCTATTTTGTCTGTTGGCTATGCTGGGGGAAAACAGCCCTCTCTCCTAGAGCAAATTGTGCAACCTGCTTTGATGCTGAGAACTGCATGCCTGACATTTGCAGTGACATTTGCGGTGGTTAGGTGGATGTTGGAATTAAGTAGCAGCTTCAGCTCGATTACTTCAGGTGGGAATAAGACAGTCACTCATGATATGTGGTGAGTGAGAGCATTTCCCCCTTCCTGAAGTGTGAAAGGGAACAATGAACTGCACTTGACAGTGTTTCGAGTTGGCAAATGCTCGCATTTTAATAAGTCTACACTGCTGAGAGCTTGATGTAAGAGCGCATCTGAAAGTGAAATCAACTAGTGAAAATTCAGACCAGTGGCCACTATTACCATCCTCGACACAGTGTGCACGCGAATTTGAAGCACATGTATATGAGTGACCTCTCAAAAGAACACACATGTCTGGCCCTATGCTCTAGTGAATGCCATGGAAATCCCTGCCATGGTTTTCAGAGAGAAATAAACATAATTTATATTTGGCACCAGCATGAACTTGTAATTATCCTGGGATAAAAAATATTCAGCCATATTTTTAAATTGCTTGCTTGCTGGGGGACGCTGTTTTCCATAAAGCAGTCAGTGAGAGGAGATGCGAACTGAAGTGACTGTTTAGGGCTCAGTGGGAGAAGAGAGAGGGGGATGATTTGAGAGAGTAGCACTGAAACATGTACATCACCATATGTAAAACAGATAGCCAGTGGGAGTTTGATATGTGATGCATGGCACGCAAAGCCAGTGCTCTGTGACGACCTGAAGGGAATGAGTTGGGGAGGGAGGTAGGATGCAGGGGGTGAGAGGGGTGGGAGGGGGGGTGGGGGGGGTGGGTCGTGGGGGGTTGGGAGGGTAGGGGGTGTGGGGGAGGGTGGGGAGGGTGGGGAGGGTGGGGAGGGTGGTTCAGGAGGGAAAAGATATATATATGTCTATGGTTGATTCATGTTGCTGTATGGCAGAAACCATCACAATATTGTAAAGTACTTATCCTCCAGTTAAAAATCTTAAAAAGAACAAAATTAAAAAAAAATAGTAAATAAATAAATAAATAAAGATTTCTAGGAGGAGAGTTTTCTGAACATTTGTGTTACTGAATCCTATTTGCTTATTTAAGGACAGTTTGGCCCTTAAATCTAGCCACTGATCACTTTTAAAATAGATTTCTAAAAGTTCCACTATTCTATCTTTTGCCTTTTTCCATTATTTATTAATATTATTAGGGCTTTCCAGTTATCTCAGTGGTTAAGAATCTGCCAATGTAGGAGACACTAGTTCAATGCCTGGGTTGGGAAGATTCCCTGGAGGAGGAAATGGCAACCCATTCCAAGTATTCCTGCCTGGGAAATCCCATGGACAGCGGAGCCTGGCAGTCTACAAAGAATCAGACATGACTGAGCAGCTAAGCACATTATTATTATTAAATTTGATTGTCCAAGTGTTGTTTCTGAGAAAACTCAAATCCCTTTCAAAGTCATGAAGCCTCTTGAAACTAACCATATATTGAATTATTTTTTTCCCTGTTGGAAAACAATTGGAAATAAATTGACTGTTAACTATTGTTCCCAAGTAAGTCCCACCAAGATCCCTATGTTCCTTTCTCAGAAATATAAATTTTGCATTATTGCAACAAATGACACGTGTAATGTCTGTACTGTTGCTGTGGAAATCCCTGTGCAGACACTGGGCTGGTTACTGCTTAATGTTGCTCCTGGAGAGAGGAGAGGGACCCGTCCAATGTGATGTGGAAGATTCACATTGCTTGTCAGCACTGCCAGTCTCAGAGAAGGCTCTGGAAGATGCCCCCACTCCAGCTTTAAACCAGGACCTGTTATCCACTTCCAATGGTCAGTGTATTAAAAAACAGGTCCATAGAGTCAAAGCTATGATTTTTTTCCAGTAGTCATGTACGATGTGAGAGATGGACTATACAGAAGGCTGAGTGCCAAAGCATTGATTCTTTCATGCTGTGGTGCTGGAGAAGACTCTTGAGAGTCCCGTGGACAGCAAGAAGACCAAACCAGTCAACCCCAAAGGATATCAACCCTGAATATTCATTAGGACTGATGCTGCAGCTGAAGTGCCAGCACTTTGGCCACCTGATGCAAAGAACTGACTCATTGGAAAAGACCCTGATGCTGGGAAAGATTCAGGGCAGGAGAAGGGGACGACAGAGGATGAGATGGTTGGATATCATCATAGACTCAATGGACATGAGTTTTAGCAAACTCTGGGAAATGGTGAAGGACAGGAAAGCCTGACATGTTGCAGTCCATGGGGTCCCAAAGAATTGGACATGACTGAGTGACTGAACAGCAAGAACCTAATGGTAAGGGGTTCATATTTTTGTGGAAGCATGGTAAGAGGATAAAACACACATGTGAAAGAACAAACCCAGATGGTGATCTGTCCACATGAACTGTTATAGCAAAGTACCTCAGACTGAGCAGTTATGAACCATAGCGGTTAATGTCTCATGGTTCCAAAGGTAGGAAGCCTGAGACAAGGGAGAGACAAGGGCATGAGTATGGCCAGATTTTGCAGAGTCCTCTTCCAGGTTGCTGGCTGCCAGCTTCCCACTGTATCCTTGTGATCCCAAAGAGGACAAGAGAACTCTCTGAGGAGTCGTCTATGAGGGCATTAATCCCACTCATGATCCTCTACACTCATGACCCTGTGACTTTCCACTGTCTCCTCAGTGACTTCACATTGGAGGGGTAGGGTTACAGCATGAAAACTGGGGGATGTATGTGCTTGTTTTTGAATGCTGCAAAATGTGATTTTGTGTGGAGGCTGAAGGAAGAGTAGAATAAACCCTGCAGAATGGTCTCTACATCCCTTGCTACCATGAGATGCCCTCCTCCTTGCTTATTTATGTGTTTAAAAATTATTTTTGGCTATGCCAGTTCTTTGTTGCAGCAAGTGCTCTTTCTCTAGTTGTGTCATGTAGGATCTTAGTTCCCCAACCAGGGATGGAAGTTGTGTCCCCTGTATCACAAGGCATATTCTTAGCCACTGGACAACCAGGGAAGTTCCCTCTTTGCTTATTTTAAAAGAACCACAGTGAAGCCAGACTAAGAGTGAGAGAAGCCTCTGATTGTAACAGCCTGACCTGTGAGGGTCAGTGCATTTTGCTTTGTGTGATGTGTGATGTATACCTTTTCTTATAACTCTTGCTTCTTCCACCTAAGCCAGCCTTGTCCTTATTATAGCGCCCACTGTACCCCACCACCAGCATCATTTCCAAACCCACCTTCAGCATAGTCTCATTAACAGTATCTGTCCGAATAATAAAACATGACATTCCTTAAACCCTAGACGTGCTTAAGTCAACACCTTGTGTCTCTCCACAGCCCCTCTGAGTTGTGCGTTCCTTCAGAGATGGGGTGGCCTGTCTCACACATACTGTTGCTTCCTCAGTCCTCAGCTCTTGCCAGATTAAAGTCTTCAAATAAAATTAAGAAAATAATTCCATTCACCATTGTAACAAAAAGAATAAAATACTTGGGAATATATCTACCTAAAGAAACTAGAGGCCTATATATAGAAAACTATAAAACATTGATGAAAGAAATCAAAGAGGACACTAATAGATGGAGAAATGTACCATGTTCATGGATCAGAAGAATCAATATAGTGAAAATGAGTATACCACCCAAAGCAATCTATAGATTCAATGCAATTCTTATCAAGCTACCAGTGGTGTTTTTCATAGAGCTAGAACAAATAATTTCAAGATTTGTATGGAAATACAAAAAACCTCGAATAGCCAAAGCAATCTTGAGAAAGAAGAATGGAACTGGAGGAATCAACCTGCCTGACTTCAGGCTCTACTACAAAGCCACAGTCATCAAGACAGGATGGTACTGGCACAAAGACAGAAATATAGATCAATGGAACAAACGAGAAAGCCCAGAGATAAATCCACACACCTATGGACACCTTATCTTCCACAAAGGAGGCAAGAATATACCACGGAGTAAAGACAATCTCTTTAACAAGTGGTGCTGGGAAAACTGGTCAACCACTTGTAAAAGAATGAAACTAGAACACTTTCTAATACCATACACAAAAATAAACTCAAAATGGGTGAAAGATCTAATTGTAAGACCAGAAACTATAAAACTCCTAGAGGAAAACATAAGCAAAACACTCTCCGACATACATCACAGCAGGATCCTCTATGATCCACCTCCCAGAATACTGGAAATAAAAGCAAAAATAAACAAATGGGACCTAATTAAAATTAAAAGCTTCTGCACAACCAAGGAAACTATAAGCAAGGTGAAAAGACAGCCTTCGGAATGGGAGAAAAATAAAAGCAAATGAAGCATTTGACAAACAACTAATCTCAAAAATAGACAAGCAACTCCTGCAGCTCAATTCCAGAAAAATAAACAACCCGATCAAAAAATGGGCCAAAGAACTAAATAGACATTTCTCCAAAGAAGACATACAGATGGCTAACAAACACATGAAAAGATGCTCAACATCACTCATTATCAGAGAAATGCAAATCAAGACCACAATGAGGTACCATTTCACACCAGTCAGAATGGCTGCGATCCAAAAGTCTGCAAGCCATAAATGCTGGAGAGGGTGTAGAGAAAAGGGATCCCTCTTACACTGTTCTTGGAATGCAAACTAGTACAGCCACTATGGAGAACAGTGTGGAGACTCCTTAAGAATTGCAAATAGGACTGCCTTATGACCCAGCAATCCCACTGCTGGGCATACACACTTAGGAAACCAGAATTGAAAGAAACACATGTACCCCAATGTTCATTGCAGCACTGTTTATAATAGTCGGAACATGGATACAACCTAGATGTCCATCAGCAGATGAATGGATAAGAAAGCTGTGGTACATACACACAATGGAGTATTAGCCATTAAAAAGAATACATTTGAATCAGTTCTAATGAGATGGATGAAACTGGAGCTGATTATACAGAGTGAAGTAAGCCAGAAAGAAAAACACCAATACAGTATACTAACACATATATTCGGAATTTAGAAAGATGGCAATGATAACCCTGTATGCGAGACAGCAAAAGAGACACAGATGTATAGAATGGACTTTTGGACTCTGAGGGAGAGGGAGAGGGTGGGATGTTGTGGGAGAATGGCATTGAAACATGTATACTATCATGTGAGAAACGAATTGCCAGTCTATGTTCGATACAGTATACAGGATGCTTGGGGCTGGTGCACAGGGATGATCCAGAGAGATGATATGGGGTGGGAGGTGGGAGGGGGGTTCAGGATTGGGAACTCATGTACACCCGTGGTGGATTCATGTCAATGTATGGCAAACCCAATACAGTATTGTAAAGTAAAATAAAGTAAAAATAAAAATTAAACAGCAAAAACAACAACAACAAAAAAATAAAACAAAAAGTCTTCAAATATCTGTGATGTGGGTACACTTGAGAATGATAGTGAGAGTAAACACATAGTTCAAACTTTAGATTTATTTTTATTGGTAGAATCCACAGATTCAAAAGTTTGGGATAGGGAACACTGAGGTTTCTGTTTTCATTGATTTCTGTATATGGCTTGATCTTGCTGTCTATGAAAGAGACATAGACATAATCTATGAAGGAGCTCAGGATTGTATGTGCTTAGTCGTTCAGTCATGTCCATCTCTTTGCAATGCCATGGACTTAGCCCTCCAGGCTCCTCTGTCCCTGGGATTCTCCAGGCAAGAATACTGGAGTGGGTTACCATACCCTCTTCCAGGGGATCTTTCTGACCCAGGGATCAAACCCAGGTCTCCTGCATTGCAGGTGGATTCTTTACAGTCTAAGCCACCAGGAATCGTATAGGAAAGTCCAAAGGGATACCCACTGACAACCTGCTTCCTTTCATCATGGTATCCAGTGAGGTTCTGTTTCTGCTATTTCTTACCAAAGATCTGACCTGGAGCCTTGGGGAAAGAGCTCAGTTATAATCAAATCAAAGCATTTTATATGAAAAAAATTATTTGCAGAGTCAGTTGCAGAAACAGTTTTTATCCTTTTTATCCTGTTCTCTAAAACTGGTCTGTAAATTATGGAATGAGCACAATTATGTGAGAATAAGACCAAGAAACTTCCAGACCTCATCAACCACAAGAAACATGGTAATTTACCAGATTCTTATTTCCTTATGAAATGCACATATTGGCTCTAGTCATATGATAATACACAGATTAATGTTCAAAACATCTCAGGCCTGGCTTCTCAGAAACACCTACAAGGCTATTTAAGTCTTTACTTTCATTTGTTTTCTTTTGTTTCATAAATACCTGTTAATTTTATGCTTTAAGCATGAGTAGATTGTAGAATATTTTACATGAGTCCAATTCTTTATCTCTCCTTCCCTCCCTCCTTCCCTCTGTCCCTTTCTTTTTATATCTATCTATCTATTTTAATCCCCTGGAAGGGGAAACCCACTCCAGTGTTCTTGTGTGGAGAGTTCCATGGACAGAGGAGCCTGGTGGACTACAGTCTATATGGTGGCAAAAAGTCGGACATGACTGAGTGACTGAGCATGCATGCATGTTTCTATCTGAAGCTCCAATACTTTGGCCACGTGATGCGAAGAGCTGACTCATTAGAAAAGACCCTGATGCTGGGAAAGGTTGAAGGCAGAAGAAGGGGAAAAGGTGGTTGGATGGCATCACTGACTCAGTGGCCTTGAGTGTGAGCAAGCTCTGGGAGACGGTGAAGGACAGGGGGAGCCTGGTGTGCAGCAGTCCATGGGATCGCCAAGAGTTGGACATGACTGAGTGACTGAACAATATCAACAATCAATCATCATCCATCTATCTATTTAAGTTTATCTTGAATTAGAAGGTCATGGGCATAGGGACGATATTCTCAGTAATCCTCCAAACAGTCGTGCTATAGTTATTTCAGTTTCTTAAATGCCTGTGGAAACTCATTCTTACTAATCCATCTGGTCAACAGATTTTATTGGTATCAACACTTCTGTGCCACAAGTCAAAATTTAGTTTTAGCTTGTATTTGCCATGAGAATCATTTTGTGGATAATGGTGAGGAAGCATTGAGGGAAACCCAGTCCAATTTGATAGCTCAAAGGCCAGGAAAATAAGTCATATTTCAAGCATTAAAGTGGAGCCTCAGGCCCTGAGCTCTAATTGCTCCTAAATTGTCTCTAGCAGTGCCCCAAGTCTACGAACAGTGGGCATCAAACAAATATCTCATGGTTCCCGTGGAATATTCTTCATTCTCTTTTAGCCAGACTCAGATGTGGAGTTCACTGCCAGCAACCTGTACCCCTCAGGGTTGTCACATTGTGGGAGGGACTGAGGTTTGTGAACAGCCCTCCCAGGCACTCTGGTCTGCATCCACCAAGAGCATCCCTAGGCCCTTTACCTTGTAGACTTCTCTGCTGCCAGCTCCCCAAAAGCTGGTGCTTTGGCCAACAGGTTTTCTGCTTCCTTGGTTCATCTGTTCTGGGCTTAGCTATTTAACTGTGCCTCAGGGTAGTGTCAGCATTTACAACAATGGTTAACGTTTGCCCTGAATGTGAACAGAAATAAACCAGCCCTGCACTTTTGGAGCACAGGAGAGGTGGACAGCCAGTTTCTACTTCGAGCAAACTGGAAACCTTCTCCACTTGGCAGATACAAAGGCATTTTAACTGAGTCGGCTTTAACAGTGTTTCAGCATTTGCTCTTGCAAACGAGTTAGCTATTCCTTAATCTCCTGGAGAATACCATGGAACATGGGGAGCTGGCTGTCACCATGCAGTCATGTACACATACTTCATGACACAGCTGTTGTCCACACAGATGTGACTGTGCAGACAGGAAGGGTTGGGAAGGGAGAAGCATTTGATTTTAGGCATTAAACCTGAATTGAGATGGCTGTGACAGTTTTATTGTATTCCTCCTTGGATGGTTCACCTCTTGGGTTGGAATCTTCCAACTGTGTCTGTGTGCCCTGGAGTGGAAAGGCCTTGTACTGTGACATCCAGTCACTTTGAATTAAACCCCTACTATGAAACTGAGGGGCCTAGGGCTTTGGGAAAATGACACAACTTCTCTGAAGCTCCATTTTTTCTTCTGCAAAATGGATAGTGTTTGTACCTTGAAGTTGCTGAAGGATTTAAAATAACACATGAGTGTTTGGCAGTGAATTCCCTTCTCTCAGCAAAACACAGTCCTTGTCCTCGTCACTGTTGTTCCTACACCAAAGAAACATCTAGGATCTTGACTTGATTTTTGATGTGAGACTGGGTTAGTTCTCAGTGAAAAACCCCAAATTCTTACTGTAATTCTGAAAATGAATGAACTTATGAAAGTCACCAAGATGCTCTAGGAACACAAGAGAGCCTTCAAGGGGTATTGGCTTAGAAGGAATGAGCCCACAAAGGAACTCAAGAATGAAAACAAAACAGAACTTAAATGAACAAAACTCAAAGTTGCTCAGAATCACAGCTCTGCCCCTGGAGTTGCTTCAAGGAGCAGGGAGGGGAAAGGTTTTTCCTGCCTATCGAGAGCAAGGTGTATGACTGGTGATCATTATAACTTATGAACCCTGGTGTATGTTCTCAGAGTTCACCCAGCAGGTTCGGCAGTGAACAGAACCTACAGTGGGCCTCTGCAAGTCAGCAGGAGGCATAGGCATGGAGTTTCATTTCCCAGTTTGCCCCATGAAGCAAGGGCCCCTCCAGGTGTCTTCTCTCTCTCTCAGGTGTGCTGATTCCTGAACACTGTCTCATTTGGTAAAAGTTTGACTTTGTTAAGCTGACATTTGATGCTGCTCAAAGTGTTTCAGCTATTTTGTTTCTCTCTTTAGAGACGGTTGGCCATTGGTCATTGATAATGCCCATGACCTCTTGGAAAACTGGAAATTCTGCCTTAAAAAATAACCTCAGAATACAGTCTAGTTCTTTTTTTTTTTTTTTTTTTTTAGTTTGAGCAATTTGACTGACACACACAGCTCTCCTTTTCTCTGGGTACCTCCACAGAATTCTGTTCTGTGTGACTGAATTGTTCTTCTAAAAGTCAGGAAGGCTGGTTTGTGGAAGAGCTATTTTAAAAATATTTCATAACATGTTTGTTGAATAACCCTAAAGCTTAGAAAACTTGTCTAATTCTCCAGTTAAAACCAGGCATTAAAATTCTTTTCTTCAAGATGTGGTACAAATATACAATGGAATACTCAGTTATATAAAAGAAAGAAGTAATGCCATTTTCAGTAACTTGGATGAACCTAGAGATGATCATACTAAGTGCAGTAAGCCCGACAAAGACAAATCTCTTATGATATCACTTATATGTGGAATCTAAAAATGATACGAATGAGCTTATTTATAAAAACAGAAACAGACTCACAAACATAAAAGAATAATTTATAGTTACCAAGGGGGAAAGGACATGGGGAGGGATAAATTATAAGTTTGGGATTAGCAGATACAAAAACTGTATATAAAATGGATACGCAACAAGGTCCTGCTGTATAAAACAGGGAACTATAGTCATTGTCTTGTAGTACACCATAGTGGAAAAAATATTTCCAAATTTTCACTTTGCTGTATCCAAGAAACCAAAACAACATTGTAAATCAACTATACTTCAATAAAAGACATTTTAAAAACTTGTAAATCAACTATACGTCAATAAAAGACATTTTAAAAACTTCTCTTCTTCAAAGAGGAGCAAAGATACTTTTGGAGATAATATGTTTATTACCTCAATTTTGGTGATATTTTCATGGGTATATGTGTGTGTCACTCATTGAACTGTGTATGTTAAATATGTGCAGTTTTTGTGTATCAATTACATCTCAATAAAGCTGTCAAAAATAAATTAATTTGAAACTCTCTTTTAAAATTTCTATTATGTGAACTAAAGTAATAACCTGGTAACCATTACTTACTATTTTCCCCAACTCGAGGAAAAAGTTCAATTTTAATAGTCTAGCCTATGAGCATGCCCATTATTGATTTTTTATACTCCAGACAATGTAGTTTGATAATAATATTCCTAACATGAGGTGTGAATATTGAGGTAGATTACCAAGGAAGTCTAGAATTTTCTTCATAGTCCAAGATGGTTCATATGTAGCTCTGAGAGGGGGGATTCAATAGCATTGTAAACTACTTCCAGTCCTTTAATTCTTGGAGCACTTTTACAACAACAAAAACATGTGTGTCTGTGTGTATGTGAAAGAGAGAGAGAGAGAAGAGGAACAGGTTTATATTTTAAACTTAAAAAATAGATGCCTGCCTTGAAGTTCTGTTTGCTAATGTTAACATTTTTCAGAGAGATAGTTCATATTGTGTGCAGTTATAGCTGATTATGAAAGTAGAATGAACTTATGTCTAGACATGAACATTTTGCCTTTGCCTTTGCTTCTAGTGGTGCTATTTCTTCAGAAATTTTAATATAAAGTGAATATAAACCTGCAGCTTACTCGTGTATCCCAATTTGACCATAACACTGTCTGGCTGCTACTGTGTCTTATCTCCTAGCTCTGTGATGACTGCTGGCTCTCAATTCCATCTTTAACAGGTGTAAATGTGACTCTCTGGGGGTTTGGCTTGTAAGGAAAGGTAGAGTCTGAGGGATAAAACCAATCTGCCTGACAATGAGAGGGCACAGGAGCTGCTGGTTCAATCCCTGGTCAGGAAGATCCCCTGGAGTAGGAAAGGGCAACCCACTCCAGTATTCTTTCCTGGAGAATTCCGTGGACAGAGGAGCTTGGTGGGCTACAGTCCATGGGGTCACAAACACTCAGATATGACTGAGCACTGCTTTCATTCCATTTAGATCACCATAGAGCACTGAATGCTGAGCTTTAAGCCAACTTTTTCATTCTCCACTTTCACTTTCATCAAGAGGCTTTTTGGTTCCTCTTCACTTTCTGCCATAAGGGTGGTGTCATCTGCCTATCTGAGGTTATTGGTATTTCTCCCGGCAATCTTGATTTCAGTTTGTGCCTCTTCCAGTCCAGCGTTTCTCATGATGTACTCTGCATTGAAGTTAAATAAGCAGGGTGACAATATACAGCCTTGACGTACTCCTTTTCCTATTTGGAACCAGTCTGTTGTTCCATGTCCAGTTCTAATTGTTGCTTCCTGATCTGCATACAGATTTCTCAAGAGGCAGGTCAGGTGGTCTGGTATTCCCATCTCTTTCAGAATTTTCCACAGTTTATTGTGATCCACACAGTCAAAGGCTTTGGCATAGTCAATAAAGCAGAAATAGATGTTTTTCTGGAATTCTCTTGCTTTTTCCATGATCCAGCAGATGTTGGCAATTTGATCTCTGGTTCCTCTGCCTTTTCTAAAACCAGCTGGAACATTTGGAAGTTCACGTTTTACATATTGCTGAAGCCTGGCTTGGAGAATTTTGAGCATTATTTTACTAGCGTGTGAGATGAGTAGAATTGTGTGGTAGTTTGAGCATTCTTTGGCATTGCCTTTCTTTGGTATTGGAGTGAAAACTGACCTTTTTCAGTCCTGTGGCCACTGCTGAGTTTTCCAAATTTGCTGGCATATTGGCTCAACATTCAAAAAATGAAGATCATGGTATCTGGTCCCATCACTTCATGGGAAATAGATGGGGAAACAGTGGAAACAGTATCAGACTTTATTTTGGGAGGCTCTGAAATCACTGCTGATGGTGACTGCAGCCATGAAATTAAAAGATGCTTACTCCTTGGAAGAAAAGTTATGACCAACCTAGATAGCATGTTGAAAAGCAGAGACATTACTTTGCCGACTAAGGTCCGTCTAGTCAAGGCTATGGTTTTTCCTGTGGTCATGTATGGATGTGAGAGTTGGACTGTAAAGAAGGCTGAGCGCCAAAGAATTGATGCTTTTGAACTGTGGTGTTGGAGAAGACTCTTGAGAGTCCCTTGGACTACGAGGAGATCCAACCAGTCCGTTCTGAAGGAGATCAACCCTGGGATTTCTTTGGAAGGAATGATGGTAAAGGTGAAACTCCAGTACTTTGGCCACCTGATGTGAAGAGTTGACTGATTGGAAAAGACTCTGACGCTGGGAGGGATTGGGGGCAGGAGGAGAAGGGGCCAACAGAGGATGAGATGGCTGTATGGCATCACTGACTTGAGGGACGTGAGTCTGAGTGAATTCCAGGAGTTGGTGATGGATAGGGAGGCGTGGCATGCTGTGATTCATGGTGTCGCAGAGTCGGACACGACTGAGCGACTCAACTGAACTGAGAGGACTGAATGGAGTTCCCTGAGCTACACAGTAGGTTCTCATTAGTTATCTATTTTATACATACTAACAATAGTATAGATGTGTCAATCTCAATCTCTCAATTCATCCCATCCCCCACATCCCCCTGGTGTCCATACATTTGTTCTTTATGTCTGTGTCTTTATTTCTGTTTTGCAAGTAAGATCATCTATATTATCTTTTAAAAATATAAACTAGATCTTGTTACTTTCTGCTGACCATCCCATCCTGGATAGACACTATCCCTCTGCTTCTCTGTCCTTCCATCCTGGCTTCTCCCAGTCAAACAGCCCAGGGTCTTCTTTCTGCTCTACACTTGAACCAACCAACCTCATTCAAAGATCACAGTAGCTGTTGCCTCTGCTGGCAGGGCTTTCTCCATGCACATCCTCCAGCTCAATATCTCTTTCTCATTAAGATCTTGGCCTGAACATCACCTCCTCTGAGATCTCCTTCCTGGGCATCCCCTGTAGGATGGCAGCCTCAGTAGAGAGTTGAGCCCGTCATTGCATCTATCCTGTGTGTTTATCGGATGGTTGGATGACATCACCGACTCAGTGGACATGAGTTTGAGTAAACTCTGGGAGTTGGTGATGGACAGGGAGGCCTGGCATGTTGCAGTCTATGGGGTTGCAAAAAGTCAGACACGACTGAGAGACAGAACTGAACTGAACTTACTCCATTAGGAAATTGTGCTTCATCCAGCCAGGCATTTCAAATGATGTACTCTGCATATAAATTAAATGGCAAGGTGACAATATCCAGCCTTGACATACTCCTTTCCCAATTTGGAACCAGTCTGTTGTTCCATGTCCAGCTTAACTATTGCTTTTTGACCAGCATATAGATTTCTCAGGAGGCAGGTAAGGTGGTCTGGTATTCCCATCTCTTGAAGAATTTTTCACAGTGTGTTGTGATCTACACAGTCAAAGGTTTTGGCATAATCAATAAAGCAGAAGTAGATGTTTTTCTGAAACTCTCTTGTTTTTTGTTCATCCAACAGATGTTGGCAATTTGTTTTCTGGCTCCTCTGCCTCTTCCAAACCCAGCTTGAACATCTGCAAGTTCTCAGTTCACATACTGTTGAAGCCTGGCTTGGGAATTTTGAGCATTACTTCCCTGGTGGCTCAGAGGTTAAAGCGTCTGCCTGGAATGCAGGAGACCTGGGTTCGATCCCTGGGTTGGGAAGATCCCCTGGAGAAGGAAATGGCAACCCACTCCAGTACTCTTTCCTGGAGAATCCCATGGAGGGAGGAGCCTGGTAGGCTACAGTCCACAGGGTTGCAAATAGTCAGACATGACAGCGACTTCACTTTCACTTTTGCTAGTGTGTGAGATGAGTACAACTGTGTGTTACTTTGAACATTCTTTGGCATTGCCTTTCTTTGGGATTGGAATGAAAATTTACCATTTCCAGTCCCGTGGCCACTGCTGAGTTTTCTGAATTTGCTGGCATATTGATTGTAGCACTTTAACAGCATTATCTTTTAGGATTTGAAATACTTCAACTGGAATTCCATCACCTCCATTAGCTTTGTTTGTAGTGATGTTTCCAAGGCTGCATAGCAAGCATGCAAATTCAGAACTGACTTTGCATTCCAGCATGTCTGGCTCTAGGTGAGTGACCACACCATCGTGGTTATCTGGGTCATTAAGATCTTTTTGTAGAGTTCTTCTGTGTATTCTTTCCACCTGTTCTTAATATTTTCTGCTTCTGTTATGTCCACACTATTTCTATCCTTTATTGTGCCTATCTTTGCATGAAGTATTCCCTTCAGTTCAGTTCAGTTCAGTCGCTCAGTCGTGTCCGACTCTCTGCAACCCCATGAATCACAGCATGCCAGGCCTCCCTGTCCATCACCATCTCCGGAGTTCACTCAGACTCACGTCCATCGAGTCCATGATGCCATCCAGCCATCTCATCCTCAGTCATCCCCTTCTCCTCCTGCCCCCAATCCCTCCCAGCATCAGAGTCTTTTCCAATCAGTCAACTCTTCACATCAGGTGGCCAGAGTACTGAGTTTCGCCTTTACCATCATTCCTTCCAAAGAAATCCCAGGGTTGATCTCCTTCAGAACGGACTGGTTGGATCTCCTTGTAGTCCAAGGGACTCTGAAGAGTCTTCTCCAACACCACAGTTCAAAAGCATCAATTCTCTGCTTTTGAGTATGCTATCTAGGTTGGTATCTCTAATTGTCTTGAAGAGATCTCTAGTCTTTCCCATTCTATTGTTTTCCTCTTTTTCTTTGCATTGATCATTTAGGAAGACTTTCTTATCTCTCCTTGCTATTCTTTGGAACTCTGCATTCAGATGGGTATATCTTTCCTTTTCTCCTTTGCCTTTAGCTTCTTTTCTTTTCTCAGCTATTTGTAAGGCCTCCTCAGACAACCATTTTGCCTTTTGCATTTCTTCCTTTTGGGGGATGGCTTTGATCACTGCTTCCTGTACAATGTCACAAACCTCTGTCCTTCTTGAGGCACTCTGTCTATCAGATCTAATCTCTTAAATCTATTTGTCACTTCCACTGTATAATTGTAAGGGATTTGATTTAAGTCATACCTGAATGGTCTAGTGGTTTTCTTTACTTTCTTCAATTTAAGTCTGAATTTGTCAATAAGGGGTTCATGATCTGAACTACAGTCAGCTCCTGGTCTTGTTTTTGCTGGCTGAATAGAGCTTCCCCATCTTCAGCTGCAAAGAATATAATCAATCTGATTTCAGTATTGATCATCTGATGATGTCCATGTGTAGAGTCTTCTCTTGTGTTGCTGAAAGAGGGTGTTTATTATGACCAGTGCATTCTCTTGGCAAAACTCTTGTTAGCCTTTGCTTTGCTTCATGTTGTACTCCAAGGTCAAACTTGCCTGTTACTCCAGGTATCTCTTGACTTCCTACTTTTGCATTCCAGTCCCCTATGATGAAAAAGACATCTTTTTTTTTGGTGTTAGTTCTAAAAGATCTTGTAGGTCATCATAGAACCATTCAACTCAGCTTCTTCTGCATTAATGGTTGAGGCATAGACTTGGATTACTGTGATATTGAATTGTTTGCCTTCAAAATGAACAAAGATTATTCTTTTTTTTTTGTTGTTAAATGACTCTAAAAACACTTCATTATTCCATTAGTTAATTCTACTGATGTTTACACAGATACAAAATAAAACCTTTTTCTTTAAAAATAATATACACTCTTCATTTTAATTTATTAGACTTGGGTTGTAGCATTCAAAAATCCCACTTACAGAGAAAGCCATAATTAATATGTGGCCTATTTCATTTTATTTTCACAGAAGAACAGTGCAAGCCTTTTCATAATTGGGATATGTGACATTTCCTTATAGAGCTTGTTTTTCCTATTTTGAAGCTTGACTAGCTTAAAAGCTCATAACCACAGTTTGTCTGTAAAATAAGAAGAAACCAAAAATGTACAAACAAACCTCTCAATCCTTTGTAACCCTGTAAAGATAGGCTGTTAACAGCCACAGCTTAGCTCATGTTCTCACACCAAGGTCGTCTTCAACTGCCTTGGTTAAGAATAAACTTGATTGACAGTTCTGAACCAAATGCGCTGGAGGCCTGTGTTCTGAATTTGCATGCTTGCTATGCAGCCTTGGACTAGCTGCTCTAGCTCAATTTCCTCAACTGTGAAATGGATTCAATAAACAATGTCTTCAAAAAGATAAAACTGTGGCTGAAATAAGCCTTATGCTAATGACGGCCTGTCCTGACAGATTTTCTGTCCTGACAGATTTCCTGTCCTCTAACTTCTACCAGCCTTAAGAAATGCTATTTTGTGGGGGAAAAATCCATCAGATTTATTTTAGTTCAATTCAGTCGCTCAGTTGTGTCAGACTCTTTGTGACCTCATGAACAGCATACCAGGCCTCCCTGTCCATCACCAACTCCCGGAGTTCACTCAAACTTATGTCCATCGAGTCGGTGATGCCATCCAACCATCTCATACTCTGTCATCCCCTTCTCCTCCCACCTTCAATCTTTTCCAGCATCAGGGTCTTTTCAAATGAGTCAGCTCTTCGTATCAGGTGGCCAAAGTACTGGAGTTTCAGCTTCAACATCAGTCCTTCCAGTGAATATTCAGGACTGATTTCCTTTAGGATGGACTGGTTGGATCTCTTGGCAGTCCAAGGGACTCTCAAGAGTCTTCTCCAACACCACAGTTCAAATTTATTTAGGCTGAAACTTTTTGTTCAGAATAGCATCAATCCCAATGAACACATGAAGATGCAGTAATGGTGAAAAATCTCAACATGGAAAACCTAAGGGCTGCAGAAGGACACCTAAGTGGTGCTGAGGCAAAACCTGGGGCTCAGTTTTATGTAAGGAGGGCACCTGCCTCAGGAAAGGTGGTGATGGGCTTCCCTGGTGCTCCAGTAGTTAAGACTCCATGATTCCAGTGCAGGGGGCACCAATTCGATCCCTGGTTGGGGAAGTTTCCACATGCTGATTGGTGCAGCCAAAACGTGAAGGAAAAAAAAAAGAAAAGAAAAGAAAGAAAAGAAGGAAGAAAGAAAATGAAAAGTGGTGAGAGGCCTGGGTAACATCCTCTCCTGGTCCTCTGAGCGCCTTAGGGTCTTTACCTGCTGGAAAAGCCGGCCTACTGCTCTCGCCCCTGTAATCACCTCACACTTTTGGTGGATTACCATTTGCTTTGCTTTTTCTATAAGGAGAAGGACCTCTACTGCCAAGATCTCAGAACAAGGCAGATACTACAAATCTCAGAAACCAGTGACCCCAAAGTGGGAGGAAATAAGAGATGATAGAGTGCATTTGTGAGGTGGCATCTTTGTGAGCAAAGCACCAGAGATGGGGTAGAGGGAGTAGTGATACTGAAGTGTTACAGAGATGGGGCAGGGCAGGGATGCGGGGATGGGCCAGGTGGGCTGCACCACTGTGGGGGCCCAGACACATTCAGGACACTGGCATCCTCACAGGAAAGCAAGAAGCCTTATCCCCAGGACTCCACGAAGAAGACCTGTAAGGAGAGGTCCTGAGACAACAGTGAGCTGAGGGATGAAGCTGGAGGTGGCTTGGATACAACAATCCAACACATAACGAAAACTCATGTTTAAATCTGGGAGTGAGAAGTAGTATGACCAAGATTGAATTAATATGTGGGACATGCCAGAAATGATATCCCTAGGGGTGGAGGGAAAAAGACAAAAATAGAGAAAGGAAGTAGCACTTCCCAGGTGGCTCAGTGGAAAAGAACCCGCCTGCCAATACAGGAGACACGAGAGACGCAGGTTTGATCCTGGAGTCAGGAAGACTGAGGGAACGGCAATCCACTCCAGTATTCTTGCCTGGAGAATCCCGTGAACAGAGGAGCCTGGTGGGCTGTGGGGCCATAGGGTCGCAAAGAGTCAGACACGACTGAAGCGACTGAGCATGCAACATGCAAGGCAGGGGTAGAGGATCAGGACAAAAAGTAAACCGAGGTGTTTTGGAAAGAGAAACAAGAGAATATAATAATAGACTTAAAAAATAAAGTGGAACAAAATTTTTAGAGTTATGGAAAGACCGTCACACACAAACAAAAGGGTCCACTCGCAGTGGTAGCTTTGGGGAATGCCAAGGATAATCCTCTAGATGCTTGTTAAAAAAAAAAACAAGGTCTTGCTAAACCATATGAATAATTTACGTAAACACATTTACACCAGTTTTAATAGGCTTAAATTTTCATAAAGAAATTATCGTATTTATGGATTTGATTCCACTTTCTGCTTTTCTAACAACAATGGCTAATTCTGTACTTTCTAAAACTCTGCTTTCTGACCTGTAGTTGTTCAGTTGCGTCTCTTTGTGACACAATGCACTGTAGCCCGCCAGCCTCCTCTGTCCATGGGATTTCCCAGGCACGAATACTGGAGTGGGTTGCCATGCCCTCCTCCAGGAAATCGTCCCTTCCAACCCAGGGACCAAAGCCTTATCTCTTGTACTGGCCAGCAGATTCTTTACCTTTGAGCTACCAGGAAAGCCCTCCGATCTGTAGAAAGAGGTATGAATGTTGGCCTCTTGTGTTGGTTGTGAGCATCAAACTGTTAGCATAGGTGGTTTCAGTCGTTGATGAAATCTCATACATTAGGAAAAGTATAAAAAGCAACGTAATGTGTTAAACTGGAAAAATTAGCATGAACTCATGACATTAAAAAGATGAATTTTTTTTTTAACTGTCACTTCTAATTGTCCCGACAGCAGTAACACGGTCACCCACTCACTCTCAGGCCCCTAATGCCCAGGTTTCGTACCTGATATTGCAGACCATGGAAAAGAACCAGGATGCCTGAGTAGAAAACTGCTTCCATATCAGTGGGAAAAACCAGAATTGGTCTGGAATACCTTTCTGTTGTCAAGGGCAGTGCTGAAGGACAGAAGAGAACATTTAAAGTGGTTGACACTGTCTAAGCTGGAGGAACCATCTTCATAACAGTGATGTTAATCATAATAGTTAATTGAAACAAGTGGAGATTGTGAAAAGCCATGAATTAATAATTGTATTAAAAGAGAAAAGTGAACATAAAATATAAGAAATGTAGTTGTAATACAAAGAAGGGTATATATAATTGTATATGTTTAATTATTTATTGATTTTAATAAATAAAGGAGTGTTAATAAATGGGATTCTTATAAAGCCTTATGCCACTTGAAATTTTAATAAATTCACTTCTATAAAGATGTAAACAGTCTGCAAAATGCAATAGAAAAACTACCCACAGAGTAGAATATTTGATTACAGAGCAGATCCACCATGATTTTGGATAATTTTGATATCATTCAGCATCACATAGTTTTTATTACCTGGGATGTGAAAGAAGGAAATTAGAAAAAATGAATTATTAGCAGTTTAATTTAAATGATGAGCAAATTCCATCTCTCCTACATTTTGTGAACTGTTTCTATCTTCTATAGATGCAAATGTATTAAAATTAAACACTGCACATTTATGGACATTTTGAATATATAAGTACTTTGTTTCTTATTTTAATTATGTATATCTTTATAAGTACAAAAGTGTATTTTTTTTTCCTACGTGTGTGGGAAGGAAAGAAGAAACACAGAGAATTGTGAGTAATTCAAGTAATCCAGGAAAAAGTACTAATAGATGTTACACCAAGGCTACAGCAAGGTGAGGAAGGACCACCTCGGCCTGGACACCCAACAGCCAATTGAAGATGGGGCTCAGCATGTGTTTTAAAAGGCTGAATTAGTCAGATGCCTAGATGAGAGCTCACAACACAGACAGAAATTGCTCATCTCTTCGGAGATGAGACCTCTGCTTGGCCTTGCCAATCATAACAAAATGCTGGTTTAAAAGATGCTGCTTTTTCTTTTTAACAACAAAAACACCAAAATCTTTTATTTTTATATGATTATAGGTTCACAGGAAGTTGCAAGAATAGTATAGAGAGATCTGATATACCAGGGATCTCCAATTTCCAGGATCTAATGCCTGATAATCTGAGGTGGAGCAGATGTAGTAATAATAGGAATAAAGTACATTTGTAATGTGCTTGAATCATCTGAAACCATCCTTTCACCCTCAGCGGAAAAAAATAGTCTTTAATGAATTTATAGACACTGAAATTGGAATTCATATAACTTTGGTCTGTCAAGAAATAGTATTCTGACAGACTCACAGACATAGATATCAGACTTGTGTTTGCCAAAGGGGATTGGGGCAGGGATGGACTGTGTTTAGGAGATGTAAACTATTACATATATGATGGATACACAACAAAGTCTCACTGTAGAGCACAGGGAACTATATTCAATATCTTGGGATAAACCATAGTGGAAAAGAATATAAAAAGAATCCATACATTAAAAAAAAATAGCATTGTGCTTTGAGAGAGAGAGAGATGTGTGTGTGTGTGTGTGTGTGTGTATATATACACACACACACACACACACACACACACACACATACACATACATATATATATATTGATCATTTGGAACAGTAGCAAGTGTTTTTAGCTACTGGACTGTATGAACACAGGTGTTGGCCGATTTAGCCAGAGGCCGTAGTTTGCCTCCACCTAACTTAGAGCATTAGGGCTTCTGGACTGACACTTGTCTGGCTTCTCAGAGGGAGAGATTTCCCTAAACAGAGGTGTGCATGTTATCAGTTCATCTTTCTGTGAACTCTTTTGCTAGCCATTTAATCGTGACTTTCTTCTTGGCTATACTGTGCTAACAAATGTCAGCAAATGTGGACTTAGGAGCATTTGAATTCACTTACTGAGCTTTTTGCTTTTATTTTTGACTAAAAGTGAGCCCACATGTTGCCTTAATTTTCTCTCTATCCATTTCTTGTGTCTCTGATAACTGCCTTATTATTGTTACTGCATGCCTGCTAAGTTGCTTCAGTCCAACTCTTTGACCGTATGGACTCTAGTCCACCAGGCTCCTCTGTCCATGGGATTTTCCAGGTAAGAATACTGGAGTTGGTTGCCATTTCCTTCTCCAGGAGATCTTCCTGACCCAGGGATTGAACCTGGGTCTTTTATGTTTACTGCATTGCCACTACTATGGTAGTAAAAATGCTCTCTCAGTAGATATGGATGACCTCTATTTTAAATTACATGTGTGCATGTGTGTGTGTATGCACACACACACACATTTTCTCAGTGTCCTGACCCCTCTACTGTGCCCAACACTGCGGACCCCTTATTGGAGGGGCAGAGGTTTCTGGAGGCAGGCACTTTGGGTGAGTCTGGGCTCAGTAATGTGTCTACAGCTACATCTCTCTGGACAAGCTTCTTAACCTCCTTGGCCAACACTGTCTCCTCCATAAAACAGGGATAAAAATAGTGCCTGTGTTAGAGGATCTTTCTAAGCACATGAGCTAATGCACTTGGTCTTCAGCATAATATACTGAGGGTACTTAGTTGTTGGCACATTGTAATCATGCAGTAAACACTCACTATTACCATCACTACCATTAAATCTCTCCAGCTCTGACCTCTGTCACATGATACCAACCTAGTTCTTCAGTGTCTCCTCCTGATTTTTTTTTTTGTGTGTGTGTGTGTTTATCACTGGCTGCACCTGGACTTATCTGTTGAGCATGTGGATTGAGCCTCTCCCTGACTTTTTGTGGTCCACCCTACACAGAGGAAAACCAGTTTTATCTTTGGCTCTGTCTTCTTTCCTTCCTAGAGCCCCAGGAATTCCGTTAGGCAACTCACCGTCTCATTGTTGATACCCACTCATGATCCATCCAACTATTCCACATGCAGAGGCAAACACATATGCCAACAGGTGTTAGGCGCCTAGTGTGTGCCAGGAGTGATGAGCACCATACTCACAGGGCTCCCTGTCCCACAGTGGTTCAGTTCTCACTACTCTTGTTAGCATTTTCAGTCTAACAACTCCCCTCCACTCCCACCACCACCAGTGTCTTCTCTTCTGTTTCTCTCAGAAGGCTTGGCTCCGGGACTCACTGGTACTTGGAACCCATCATATCCTCCCGTTTCCTCAACCTGTTTCCTCTGCTGGTACAAGGAGCATCTACGCTCCCTGCAGGCGTCCTATGGTGTTGCTGCGTCTCCCAGTGGGCCCTGTAAGTGTGAGAATGATGCATGGGCTCTGTGCCATAAAAATACTTGGTTAATTCAGATATGGTGAGAAAGATTTGGGAAAAGGCCAGGTTAATGAATGGAGAAATGTTTTATAATACCAATTCTTTATATTTGTATCAATGTTGACAGTTTTCAAAAGTACTTTTTCATATAAAATCTCATTCAATGCATACAGCTCTGGATCCTAATGGTTATAGTTGTCCTACAGTCATGTGATGGTGGAGGTGGTGTTCATGGATGTCCAGAAGCCTGCACTGGAAAAGATAGAGGGCTCTATGAAATTTAGAATCCTGGTTTTCACTCTTTGTCACTCTAAGACCTCTCTAAACTATTCACCCAGTCACTAATACATGTCAAGGACCCATTCTGCTTTTTTTAAATGATGTATAGAAGAATTTTAAAATCCATAGTACCAATAAGAAAGAGAAGAAATCTTATTGCTTGTTTTATTCATTATTTCTCAACCTGCAGTGTTTCAAAGGTTACATTATTTTAAAATGAAATTTATTTAAACTTTAT
The DNA here is from genome assembly GCA_917880005.1 of Nanger dama. Taxonomy (NCBI): domain Eukaryota; kingdom Metazoa; phylum Chordata; class Mammalia; order Artiodactyla; family Bovidae; genus Nanger; species Nanger dama. Next base: position 7,520,620 of record CAKJTW010000075.1, read on the forward strand.
TAGGCACTTATTTTGTATTTCTCCCAGTTGCCTCCTAGCTGAAATATCTGCACAATTTGTTACCTGCAGAAAATGTGGAAGGCAGTTGTATGGGTTGCCTTTTTTAAAAATCCAAGATACAAAAGAAACTCCATTGTGCTTTAGGTGAACTATTGATTCTGGATTCATTTAACTTGAGCAGCAATAAAGGCTCTGCAGGCCTCCCTTTCATTTCGCCACTCATCCTTTTACCAAACTAGCTAATGAAACTTTACCATTAGCATCTCCTGCTTAGAGGAGTAATTTCTTAGCTGAAACACAGCAACCATTTCTTAAGACATTTTCTGCTACAAAATAATATAATGTAATACACCACACCTAATCTCTCTCAGTCTTCTAATTTTTCTATGGTTCTGACAAGTCAATCCAGGTACCCTTTTATAGACTATTTGCTCATCTAGAAGAAAATCATTAAAACAAGAAAGCTGAAAAATAATGACATTTCAATGTTGAGGTGTTAAGTGAGGATCCAAATGTCCTAGTAAGCATGGAGCCATTTTCTCTTTGGAAAGTCAGTTTGTGTCATCGAGAGGCTCATTTACTCTTCCTGTGACATCACAGAAGCCATGGCTGATCTAAACGACTGAATTGATGCTTCTCTGGTTTGGGTTTGGAAGGAGGAAGAAGGAGGGAATGACCTTCAATATTTTAAGATTATCCGTCTGTCAAAACATCTTGAAGCCGGCTTAGGGAAGAACATAAACAGGGATGTGGAGGAATTGTTTTTTTAAAAATTAAGCTATTAATATGTCAGGTTGCCAGGCTGCATAAAGTCCTAGGAACCCACTGGAGGTTTATATATATATATTTTCAATTTGGTAGCACAAAGGAGTGTTTTTCCTGGCCAATGAATATTGTGACTTCACCTCATCTCTTCTTTTCAAAAGATTACTGGAATGTTTTCAAAAGAAAAGGATTCTGAGATGATTGGTCTCTAAGTCATCGGTGTTTGAGGCTGAACTGGGTGGCCATTGGAGTCAGAAACCTGTTCTAGACATGAGTGAGGAAGGGGCCCGGGAACTGATGCTGGCCCTTGGTTGGTCACCCTGCAGGCTCTGTAGTCAATGGCCTGGAATGCCCAGAGCTGATAAAAATGCCATCTCAGCTATCAGTGGCCTCTTCACATTCTGACTCCAGGCTTTCTGCCTGAGAGAGGGATGGTACCAGGAGGTGAATCTGGGACCCCTTCTAGGGGTGAATAAACGTTTGATGCTAGGTTTGGACAAGTGTGCATGAGATGTGCTCAGTGGTTTTCTTCAAATTAAGAAAAAACAGTGAAAGAATATAAGAAAGTACCATCCTAGCAATGTGTCTGCTTCCAAATATTTATGTCTATTAGATTTCAAATAGAGAGAACATAGTTGTCTTTCTGAAAAACTTACTGACAACTTGTAGCAAGTTTTGGATGGAAGCAGCTGTGAATGGGCTGCATACTGTCACTTCAGTCGTGTCTGACTCTTTGCAACCCCATGGACTGGGGCTCACCAGGCTTCTCTGTCCATGGGATTCTTCAGGCAAGAATGCGAGAGTGAGTTGCCATGCCCTTCTCCAGGGGTTCATCCTGACCCTGAAATCGAGCTGACATCTCTTACACCACCTGCATTGTCAGGAGGATTCTTTACCACTGATGCTACCTGAGCTAAGCTTAAAAACTAAGCAAGGTTTCTTTAATGTTTTAGCCTTTACCCCAATACCTCTGTTTAAGGAGAGTATGTGAGCTTCAGAGTGAGTCAGATTTTTTTCCTTAATGAGACAACTGAAGCTCAGAGAAGCATAGTCTGTCCTCATATGCTGGTATCAACCACTGGCTTTGTGAAGAGGGGCAAATTATACAGGCTTTCTGAGCCTCAGTTACTCTGTCTGTGCAATGGGGTGATGATACCTATACTAGAGTGACCTCTATGACGCTGGCCAACCCAACTGGGATATGCTTGCAAGAGCAGAAGGATTCCGTTAATGGTTATGGCTGGACAGCAGATGTCAGTTGGGACCATTCCAGACAAACCAGGGAGTGGTCATCAAGAGGGCATCCATGGAGGAGTGAGAGGGTGTGACTGCAGGGCTGTCACGCAGGGGGCACTGAGTCTACCCCCTCCATCCTCCACCTAGATTTGTCTCCCCCTCCTGCTCCCTAACAGCACTTAGCCGAGCTCAGGATGGAGGGACAGATGCAGAGAAACCTCAGGGGAGAAGACAGACTCCTCTCAGCTCCGCAGCCAGCAACTCCCCCTGCAGTGTCAGTCAGATTCTGTCACTCCTGTGTTTGAAAGAAAAAGTCAAAGTGTTAGTCACTCAGTCGTGTCTGACTCTTTGTGACAATGTGGACTGTAGCCCGTCAGGCTCCTCTGTCCATGGGATTCTCCAAAAGAATACTTGAGTGGGTAGCCATGCCCTTCTCCACGGGATCTTCCTGACCCAATGATTGAACCTGCATCTCCCACATTGCGGGGAAGATTCTTTATCATTTGAGCCACCAGGGAAGCCCAATGAGTAATACTTGCCTTTAAATATGTTCAGGTAAAATGGTCTCTTCCATTCCATATAGTGTTATCTAGAGACCTATAGGGCTTCCCTGATAGCTCGGTTGGTAAAGAATGGCCTGCAAAGCAGGAGACTCTAGTTTGATTCCTAGGTCAGGAAGATTCCCCTGGAGAAGGGATAGGATACCCACTCCAGTATTCTTAGGCTTCCCTGGCGGCTCAGCTGGTAAAGAATCTGCCTTCAGCGTGGGAGACCCGAGTTCGATCCCTGGATTGGAAAGATTCCCTGAAGAAGGGAAAGCCTACCCACTCCTGTATTCTAGCCTGTATAGTCCATGAGGTTGCAAAGAGTCAGATAGACTGAGGGACTTTCACTTTCTTTCATCCTTGTTATTTTTCAAGTAGTTGAACTAATTGCAGGTTTTCTTTTAACTCACAGTTTGGACTTATCACTAGGATCCCTCAGGAGTCCATCCTTGTGTGTGGGGTGTCCCTCTTTTAAAGATAATTTGCCAGGGACATCCCTGGTGGTCCTGTGGTTAAGGCTTTGGGTTCCCATGCAAGGAGTGTGGGTTCATTCCCTGGTCAGAGAACTAAGATCCCACATGCCTCATAGCCAAAAACTGGAACACAAACAAAAGAAGCAATATTTTAGCAAACTCAATAATGACTTTAAAAATGTCCATATTAAAAAAAAACTTAGAAAGATGATTTGCCAGCCTCAACATGTTTGTAAGAGAAGGTGTGTCTTTTACCTAGAACGTAGAGCTCTGCCTTTAAACCAACAATATTGCACCCTAGCTTTCTTGCCCAAGGACAGACATTGAACAAAGGTGTCCCTGTGGTCTTCACAGGCTGTGTTAGCCCAGGGTATTTTAAGGTGTGTTTAAGCAATGTGGTAACTTTAAATGTTCCCTCTGCATTGTTAGATAAGGAAGAGTTTTCTACCGCTTTAAGGATCATGAAAAAAATCTGGAGTTTTTATAATCTACTGTGATGCATTTAGCATGTTTGAAAAGAAATCTACATACTTTTGGTGCAGAAGCAAATACTTGATGAATTATGTTATCTAGTAGCTTCCCAGGTGGCTCAGTGGTAAAGAATCCGCCTGCCAACGCAAGAGACGCATTCAGTCCTGGGGCTGGGAAGATACCCTGGAGAAAGAAATGGCAACTCACTTCAGTATTCTTGTCTGGAATGTTCAGAGGAGCCTGATGGGCTGCAGTCCATGGGGTCGTAAAGAGTCAGCCATGACTTAGAGATTAAACAATAAAAACAAACCAGTAGAGTAGTTACCAGTATAAATTTCAGCAACTGTTTCTTCTATGTTTTTAACTTCCAGTTTAAACTAGGTGACTCTTCTTGATATAATTTGAGAATAAACTAGTGCTCATCTGTGATAATCACTTTGAAATTTCTAGTATATGTATTAAATAGTTCTCTTTCTTTGATGGTAGATGAGAAGTTAAGTTTTATCTTCTATTTTTGGTGTATATGTATTAAATTTAATTTATAGCAGCTTCTGGAAATACAGTGTTGTGAAGTATTTGAGGAGTGTGTGGGTAGCAATCAAGGTACAAGATGTGCTCAAGGGCATGTGCAATGATTGAAGGAAAGCTAAAGCCTTTGACTGTGTGGATCACAATAAACTGTGGAAAATTCTGAAAGAGATGGGGACACCAGACCACCTGATCTGCCTCTTGAGAAATCTGTATGTAGGTCAGGAAGCAACAGTTAGAACTGGACATGGAACAACAGACTGGTTCCATATAGGAAAAGGAGTACGTCAAAGCTGTATATTGTCACCCTGCTTAGTTAACTTCTATGCAGAGTACATACATCATGAGAAACGCTGGGCTGGGAGAAGCATAAGCTGGAATCAAGATTGCTGGGAGAAATAGCAATAAGCTCAGATATGCAGATGACACCACCCTTATGGAATAAAGTGAAGAGGAACTAAAAGCCTCTTGAAGAAAGTGAAAGAAGAGAGTGAAAAAGTTGGCTTAAAGCTCAACATTCAGAAAACGAAGATCATGGCATCTGGTCTCATCACTTCATGGCACGTAGATGGGGAAACAGTGGAAACAGTGTCAGACTTTATTTTGGGGGCTCCAAAATCACTGCAGATGATGACTGCAGCCATGAAATTAAAAGACGCTTACTCCTTGGAAGAAAAGTTATGACCAAACTAGATAGCATATTGAAAAGCAGAGACATTACTTTCCGAAAAAGGTCCGTCTAGTCCAAGTTATCTATCATTTTTCCTGTGGTCATGTATGGATGTAAGAGTTGGACTGTGAAGAAAGCTGAGCGCCGAAGAATGGATGCTTTTGAACTGTGGTGTTGGAGAAGACACTTGAGAGTCCCTTGGACTGCAAGGAGATCCAACCAGTCCATTCTGAAGGAGATCAGCCCTGGGTATTCTTTGGAAGGAATGATGCTAAAGCTGAAACTCCAGTACTTTGGCCACCTCATGAGAAGAGTTGACTCATTGGAAAAGACTCTGATGCTGGGAGGGATTGGGGGCAGGAGGAGAAGGGGACAACAGAGGATAAGATGGCAGATGGCATCACCAACTTGACGGACTTGAGTTTGGGTAAACTCCAGAAGATGGTGATGGACAGGGAGGCCTGGTGTGCTGCGTTTCATGGGGTCACAAAGAGTCGGACATGACTGAGTGACTGAACTGAAGCATTATTCTTGCTGTAAATATGTGTCTCTATTCTAAATAATTTTTGATATGTACTTTTAAAACCTCTATTAATTCATTTTTGTTATGTGCATTTTATTTATTGAAATGTATTTATTTTCAAAAAATTTTTATTGAGGCATAGTTGATTTACAATGTATTACTTTCAGGTATACAGCAAAGTGAACCAGTTATACATATACATATATCCACTCTTTTGTAGAATCTTTTCCCATATAGATTATTACAGAGTACTGAGTAGAGTTCCTTGTGCTATACAGGAGGTCTTTATTAGGTATCTCTTTTATATACAGTATCTTTTTTTTTTTTTTAGTTGTGAACAAATGCCCCCTTTGTCTGAAATGAAAACATTCTGATAAACAGAAACACTATTTTCTCTATAAAGACTTCTGTTCATGGCCGTCTACACACTTGTCTTAATGAAGAATTCTACCGTAAATTTTGGCTTCTTTCAGTTCGTGCAGCTACACAGGTAGCAAGGCCAGGTTGTCTTAATAGGTAGTTTTTAAAATTTCTGTGGTTTTCCTAAATTCGTCAGGGTTCTAATTTTCTGCTTAGGCTCAGCTGGGTTTCACTGTGGGGCATTTTAGAATATGTAAGACAGCACAAAGAAACTGATTTATCTTCTTTGCTTACACCATTTCCCAGAATACCACATTTGTCTTTTTAAAGGTCAGGCATGATTGGACCAGGCACTGCTTCTCACTTACCTTGTTTTCTTACTTGTTGTATTTTCTTGTGTGAGTCCTTTGGAAAATGTTAATGTGAATTTCTATAAATGCAACTGTTCAGTGGCAGAGAGGATGGCTTAGAAAGAGTTCTAGGAACTTAGAATACGAAGTACTCGTATCCAAGATATTATTCATATTAGTAGTATTAGCAAGAGCAATCTCTTTCCTAATTAGTGACTTCTACCAGTGTCTCAGAAATTACTTTAATCCTAAGGTCAAATATAATAGATTGAAATTTGCTGGTACCTCACTGAGCTCTTTTTAAAAATTGTATTTAAATTTGCATCTCTCTAGGATCTTTGTATTTTCTTCCCTCTCAAGAAGGCTATTAAAAATCTCTATTACTGGAATGATAATCTCCATGAAGAAGGAGCATGAGTGACCAGCTGTGATTAGAACAGCCAAACTTCTGGGGAAAATTTGCCACTTTTATCTAATTAAGAGAGGGGAGAGGTTTTTTTTTTTTTAAATACAGTTTCTCATAATAACCGTGAAAGTGCAGTGGTTGATGAAAGTGCATAATTGCTAAATATAACTATTTTGAAACAGTAGTTCTGGGAATCACTGAGAGTCTGTATGAATGGGATAAATATGAAATAGCCAAGAGTGTGTCTGAGTAGGAGTGCATGTAAGAAAAAGAGCCAAGGCCAAGTACCATGGAAAAACTCACATTAACTAGGTTCAAGAACATTCTGGGGCCTTTCCAGGTTATCTAACTACATTCAAAGAGAAAATAAATGTAAGAAAGATAATACCAGGTTTCTGACATTTCAGTGGTGTTTTATGAGACCTCTGTACACACTGGCAGGAGGCCAGGTACAGAGACAGAGTTGAACACGTTTATCAATCTCATCAGCATCAGAGGAAATTCAGAGAATCAAAGCCTTCATCAATTCAAAAGTAACAAACTCAAGTTTCAATGTGGACAGGTAATAAAAAGATCGACAATTTTCCCTCTAATTTCTCTAACTAAAAAGACACACAAATAGAAAATGCCTGAGATGGTCATTTGATACTAGTTATCACAGTATACTAAACTCAGATGGTAAAGAATCTGCCTGTAATGCAGGTTCAGTCTCTGGATCAGGAAGATCTCCTGGAAAAGGGTATGGCTACTCACTCCAGTATTCTTGCATGGAGAATCCCCATGGACAGAGGAGCCTAGTGGGCTACAGTCATGGGGTCCCAAAGAGTCGGACGTGGCTGAGCGACTAACACTTTCACTTTCATGAAGTACAGTAGGTGTGGTGGTTTCTTGGTGTGCATCTTGTCCTTCTGGAGTTGAGTCGAGATGGGAATAAGCCAGGAACAAGGCCACCATGAGTAAACCCCAGTTTCCTTGTCTGTTAAAAACAAGAAACAATTCTCCCCTATCCTCAAAAAAGCCAACCAGGATTCTATGTCCAGGTTTGAACTGTGGTGTTGGAGAAGACTCTTGAGTGTCCCTTGGACTGCAAGGAGATCAAACCAGTCAATCCTAAAGGAAATCAATCATGAATATTCATTGGAAGGACTGATGCTGAAACTCCAGTAATTTGACCACCTGATGCAAACAGTCGACTCACTGGAAAAGACCCTGATGCTGGGAAAGACTGAAGACAAAGAGAGAAGGGGGCAGCAGATGATGACATGTTAGATAGCATCACCAACTCAGTGGACATGAATTTGAGCAAACTCCTGGAGACAGTGAAGGACAAGGAAGCCTGGCCTGCTGCCATCCATGAGGTTACAAAAGTTGGGTATGCCTTAGCAACTGAACAACAGCAGGGCAGTCTAGCTCGTAACAAAATGATCATCCTGCTGACAGCTAAAAATGTTTGTCTTTTTAAGCTGGTTTTGAAGGCACTGGAGAGTTGCAGAGGCAGTTAGGGCTTGAGAGTCCCAGATCCTAGACATGAAGGAAGCTGGAAGAAAACCTGATATTCAGCAGAGCTTTTTGTTCTGTTGTTCATAAGTGGAAGTTTAGATCAGAAAGTGAGATCAGAGAGTCTGAGATGCTCTACGGAGATTTAGGATGCTCCTGGGGCTGGAGTGCAGCCCACCAGTCAAGACAGACCCCCATAAACCCCTACCTGAAAGGAGTCACCTCCGTGCATTTCTCCCAATGCAGAGGCCAGGTAGGCAGATCCGGCAGGTTGTTAATGGAGGAAGTGACCCCAGGAAGCAGTACTGAAAGAAGGTGGAAGAGAGAAGCAGAGAGGCAGAGTGTGTATCCCAGAGGTCACTGCTGGAGTGCAGCGGGCACTGGATCCCTGCTGACCTTGGCTGGCAACCTTGGTGCCCACAGCCTTGGTGCTAACACATCCTTGTGGGAGCAGTCCAGTCCTGAGGCCATGCACAGACACCTCCACCCTGCCACCAGGCTTATTTCACCCATAGGCCATTTCACACAGGAGCTGAGGGGCCACAGTGAGGCCTCAATATGGAAAACTACAGAAAACTATTGGAAAAATGAAAAAGACATAAGTTAATAGAGATATACTATGTTCCTGGATTGGAAAACTCAATGTTGTGGAGTTCTCACTTCTCTCATAATTGATCTGCAATTTCAATGCAATGTCAATCAAAATTCCAAAAGTATTATTTTAATGTACACTGGAAATCTTATTCTTAAGTTCATGTAGAAATTCAAAGTAAGTACACCCCAAATAATCTCAAAGTAAGTACACCCCAAATATCTTGAGGAAAACAGAGCTAGAGGGCTCAAACTGCTATATATCAAAATTTATTTTAAATTAAAGCAATTAAAATAGCATTAGTTGGTACAGACAAATGGAGCAAAGAGACAGGAAAAAGTCAGATAAATATCTATATATCCTTATGTGTTGCATTAAGTAAAAACATAGCCTTTTAATAAATTCTAAGAGCAAACTGGGTATCATTACAATTTTATTTTACACTAAAGCCAAAACCCAATTCCATACAACTTTAGATCTTTAAAATGTGAAAGGTAAAGCAATAAAATACCTAGAAAATTACATGAGAAAAAATCTTCATGATTTTGGGAGTATATTTGGATTAAAAGTTTTTATATTGTGTTAGAGTATGCGTAACATGAAATTTACCATTTTAACCATTTGTGAATGTATAATTTAGTGGCAGTAAGTACATTCACATTGCTGTGCTACCATCCCCACCATCCATCTGCAGAACTCTTTCCTCTTACAAAACTGAAGCTCTGAATCCAGTAAATAATGATGCCCACTCTCTCTGTTCTGTAACCCTGGCTATATCACTCTACTTTCTGTCTTTATGAATGTGTCTCCCTTAGGTACCACATCTAAGCAGAATCACACAGTATTTGTCTTTTTATGATCACTTATTTCACTTAACCCCAGGTTCGATCCCTGGGTCAGGAAAGATCCTCTGGAGAAGGGAATGGCTACCCACTCCAGTATACTTGCGTGGAGAATTCCATGGGCAGAGGAGCCTGGTGGGCTACAGTTCAAGGAGTCAATAAGAGTCAGACACAACTGAGTGACTAACATTTTCACTTAACGCAATGGCTTCAAGCCTTATCTGTATCATAGCAGATGTGAGAATTTCCTTTATTAAAAAAAAAAAGGCTGATTAGTATTCTGTATATACATACATTTTATTCATTCACCCATCAAGAGATTAATGCAACCTCAGTTGCTTCCATGTTTGGCCACTGTAAATAATGCTGCTACGAACATGGGTGTGCAAAAACAGACTAAGATTTTAAAGACAAAGCAGAGAAGCACTACACACGAAGGGGGAAAAGGGTAAACCACACCATTTTAATATTAAAGACTTTTGTTCCTCAAGATCCCATTAAGATGAATCACAGTGTGAGAAGATGTAAAATAAGTAGAGGCTAAGGACTTGTTTCCAGACTATCTATATTAATAGAAGGCCCGCAAATCAACTAGAAAAAGAGAACCCAGTTTAAAACATGAGTGTGACACTTGAATATGCCCTTTGTAAAAGAGGTTATCCCAAGGGCCAAATAAATGTGAAAAATATGTCCAACTGTATTAGTAACCACGAAAACACAATGAAAACGGCAATGAGGTGTCTGTGCATGATCACATGGCTTAAATTTGAAAAAGAATGGCAAGACAAAATATTGGTCAGGCTTTGGAGTGCCTTGGCCTCTCATGTGCTGAGCCCACAGAGTGTGTGTCAGCATCTGCATTTTGGAAACTGAGTAGCTCCCCCACAAATTCACACACACAGGAATAGACATGTACAAGACTGTTCTGAGCAGCGTTACTTGTAATACTACAAGCCTAGAAGTTATGTCCAAAATAATATAGATAAACACTTTGGAAGGATCTGGCAATAAAAATGAACGAAATGCTGTTAATCAAAACAATACAGATGAAATTTCTCAAAGGCTGAGTGAAATGAGGCAAGCAGAAAGAGTACACGTTGTATGCTTCTGCTTGTAGTCCCAGACCTGGCAAAACTGATCAAAAGCATCAAAAGGATAGTGATTCCATGGTGGGGGTTAAAGACTTGACAGGCCATGGCAAGAAGGGGTCTTGGGTATGGCTGACATTTAATTACTTGCAAGGACGGTTATATATTGAGTGTGTTGTGCATTTAGAATCTGTACACTTTACATCTAGTTAACAAATAGCTTAAAACTTTATATGTATATATGTGCGTGTGTGTTAAGTCACTTCAGTCATGTCTGGCCCTTGGCGACCCTATAGAATGTTATTGCCCTGTCTTCTCCCCCTTTCACAAATGTTAACTAGATCTTGTCAGTTCTACTTCAGTAATATCTTCTTTATCTTTATTAAGAGAGTTAAGAGAGTCCATGTCCCTGCGGAGGGCCTTCTCTTTTCCCCTGCTTCTCCTCTGAGTAATTAGGTGGCTCACCCAGGCTTGCATTTCTCTGGTGGTATAATTCAGATGTGCATATTTTTGTACCCAAATAGCCTGACAAGTGCCTTTTAAAAAGAAAATTTGGAAATCCTATGAATAAAATCACGATACAAGTGTATTTTATGCAAAGAGTCACAGTGATTGCCTTTGTCCATTGACAGAGGTAATGGATGGTTTCTTGAGAGGATCAATGAAAAGTCTAAAGAGGAAGTTGGCCATGGAGAGGCGCTATGCCCCCGTGGCAGGCATTCCGTCCCTGGGCACGGTGATGCGCCCTTTGTCACCAGCCTGCCCCCAATCCATCTGGCCGCATCACCCCATCTTTAAAACTAGAGAGGAAGCTCTTCTCTCCCTCGGAAGCTGCTTCTTATCCACACTCATAGTTCTCTCTGAATATGTCACATGTAATATTTTTCTCTTCTGAAGTAAGCTTGCTGAAATGAAAAGGGCACTGAATTAGGACTTAGAAAATAGGTTTTTGATTCCGTTTTTCAAACACTTGCTTTGTTCCCCACTAATTCTGCAAACACGGGTAGTGCTTCTGACCTCTGTGAGATCCAGTTTCCTTACAAGCAAAGTGGGAATAATAGCTATTCCTCCCAATTCATTTAAAATCAAATGAAGTTGCATGTATGAACTGTGAACTCCCAAGTACTCTTTTAATATGGTGTAGATATAATATACATTCAGAGAATTAAGTTATGGGACTTCCCTGGTGATCCAGTGGTTAAGATTCCATGTTCCCAATGCAGAGGACCCAGGTTTGATCCCTGGTCAAGGAGCTAGATCCCACATGCTGCAACTAAGATCCAGCACAGCCAGGGAGAGAGAGTTAAGCTGCAAGCATGGCTCTGCATTGACCATTCATAAGCATATCGCTTAAACTCTCAGATTCTCAGTTTTAGAATTTTATGATAAAAATGGTTACAGACATATCTACTCTATGGGCTTCCCCTGGTGGCTCAGCAGTAAAGAATTTGCCTGAAATGCAGGAGCTGCAGGAGACATGAATTCATTCCTGGGTCAGAAAAATCCCCTGGAGAAAGGCATGGCAACCCACTCCAGTATTCTTGCCCAGAGAATCTCCTGGACAGAGGAGCCTGGTGGGCTACAGTCCATAGCATTCCAAAGAGTCAGACATGACTGAAACAACTTAGCAGTACACATTCACAACTACTTTATAGGGTCATTATGAATAGAATGTCAAATACATCCTAAAACTAACTGATTTCTCATTGTTATTCATATGTAGAAAATGTTGGTACATTCATCCAGTCTTTGTATAAACAGCTGCTGACCATGAATCACTGCAGGAAGCAAAGTAGACAAGGAGATTCAGAGATAAGGTGACACAGTCCATGCCTGCAAGGACTCAGCGGGCTTCCATGTGAGAACAGTGTTCCGTCCTCAGGGCCACAGCAGAGCTGGGTGAGAGCCCAGCGGCAAGGTGGACATCTGTGTGACTACATCTCCCCCGAGTCTAGAAAACACCTACACTGCATTGTGTTTACTCATTTTTTCATCCGTTTCTTCAAGCATGAACTTTGCACGCCTCCTAGGTGTCAGGCACCACACCAAGTCTGGATATGTAGAGAAAACTATGAAGTACCCCCCACCTTCAAGGAGTTCCTATTGATAATAAGATCAGGGAGGAAGGGTGTAGTCTTAAATGAAGCCGGACAACTGGTTGTGCTCTGAGTCCAGCAGGTGTTAGTTCATCATTGACTCCTGAAATCTTGTACATTCTTTTAAAAATGTAGAGAAGCACTTCGGCTGACTGAGTGGATTTTCCCTTACTATAGTTCTGATTCTAGGAAATAGTTATTCTTTTGAAACTTTATAAGGAGCTGCATTCTTATTTATATGAATACAATGTATAATATTTCTCCGCTCTTCCATATGTGTTCTTATTGCATAGCCACTTAAAATGCATGTGCTTCATAGAGTCATTACCATTCTATAACCTTCAAGCTCTAGGGAGAGACCTTAAAGTTTTAGTTTTCACTAGAACTCTTTTTATTTCTTAATAGGGAATGATTGAAATTTTTCAGAACTCGCTTTGAATAATAATTTTTCACTGACTAGTTCTGGGAGCCTTTGCTTATTCTTATGTAAAATAGCAATTTTGTAGGGGGATTTTGACACCTAATTTGCAAAGTTGTTTGAGGATTTCACACAATATATATAAATTACCTGAAAAGATGTCTTGTAGTGATTAGAAGCTCCATGATGATAAATGTTATTGCAATAGCAGTGAATATAGATTAAGGAAATCTTTAGATACAATGCCATACATGCAAAGAAGGTAGAAAGAACTTTATTTCTAGATTATATGTCAAGTATTTAGAACTCTCTAAGTGATGAACTAACCTTTATTTTTAAAAATCTGGATCTATACAGGCCAATACAGTAGCAATTGCTACATGTGATTAGTACATGCAAATTAATGAAAATTGAATAAAACTAAAAATTCAGGGACTTTCCAGGTAGTCCAGTGGTTAAAACTCCATGCTTCCAATACACAGGGTGCAGGTTCAATCCCTGATCAGGGAACTAAGGTCCCACATGCCACAGGGTACAACCAAAAGTAGAAAAATCCAGTCCCTGGGTTGTACAGTTGCAGTTCAAGTGCTATGTAGCTGCAGGTGGTGGTAGTCATGAACTGGGCATCTTATACGCACATTTGGTTCTATATCACATCTAGGTGTTTGGTAGCATATGAAGCTATGCTTAATATTATCCAACATATTTTTATTGCTCTTAATACAATAGTAACTATGAAATAACATAAAGAGTAAATAAAAGACTATTACTCTTATAAATGTGTCACATTTTAAAAATCAAGATTCATTCAAAGCAAGTGATAGCAGTCGTATTTTCATCAGAGCTAAAATTGATTTTATTGCCAATGTAACAGAGTAGAAGTCAAGATGGAAGTGATTTATTTCTCCAGGTCTGTCAACATTTTGGAGTGACTTCACACCTTGGAGACTGGATTTGTGATGAAAGAAATGGTACAAATGAAGATAATATTATTATGTTTTACTGTGCTGTACTAGATCGTATTAAATCTCACACACAGTGCATCATTGAAAGACAAAGATGAACTGAACTCTACACCATTGCCAGGGCTTGCCTGGCTCATTTTCTCTGAGGACTCAGGGTTACATAAATAAAACAAGAGGAGGGTTTTCTGGCTACCCTTTAGAGGTGGAATAAACATATTTAACATTTAGTCTCATGCCTCATTTGACAGATGAGAAAACTGACACCTGAGGAGATTAAACACCTATACAAAACTCAGAAAAGCCAGTCAGCTCACAGCCTACTTTTCCCTTGCACATGCTGTGGTATCTTAATTCAGTCAGTCAGTTCAGTCACACAGTCGTGTCTGACTTTTGGGACCCCATGGACTGCAGCATGCTAGGCTTGCTTTTCCATCACCAACTCCAAGAGCTTGTTCAAACTCTTGTCCGTCGATTCAGTGATACCATCCAACCATCTCATCCTCTGTCATCCCCTTCTTCTCCTGCCTTCAATCTTTCCCAGCATCAGGATCTTTTCCAATGAGTCCATTCTTCCCATTAGGTGGCCAAAGTATTGGAGCTTCAGCTTCAGCATCAGTTCTTACAATGAATATTCAGGACTGATTTCCTTTAGGATTGAATGGCTTGATCTTCTTGCAGTCCAAGAGACTCTCAAGAGTCTTTTGCACCACAGTTTAAAATCATCAGTTCTTCTGCCCTGAGGGTTCTTTATGGTTCAACTCTCACATCCATACATAATTATATGAAAAACCATAGCTTTGACTAGACAGACCTTTGTCTGCAAAGTTATGTCTCTGCTTTTTAATATGCTGTCTAGGATGGTCACAGCTTTTCTTCCAAGGAGCAAGCATCTTTTAATTTCATGGCTGCAATTACCATCTGCAGTGACTTTGGAGCCCAAGAAATTAAACTGTTACTGTTTCCATTATTTCCCCATCTATTTGCCATGAAGTAATGGGACCAGATGCCATAATCTAAGTTTTTTGAGTGTTGAGGTTTAAGCCAGCTTTTTCACTCTCCTCTACCACTTTCATCAATAGGCTCTCAGTTCCTCTTCACATTCTGCTATAAGGGTGGTGTCATCTATGTATCTGAGGTTATTTTATTGATATTTCTCCTGGCAATCTTGATTCTAGCTTGTGCTTCATCCAGCCCAGCATTTCACATGATGTACTCTGCTTAGATGGAGAAGGCAATGGCACCCTACTCCAGTATTCTTGACTGGAAAATCCCATGGTTGGAGGAGCCTGGAGGGCTACAGTCCATGGGGTTGCTAAGAGTCAGATGTGACTGAGCGACTTCACTTTCACTTTTCATTTTCATGCACTGGAGAAGGAAATGGCAACCCACTCCAGTGTTCTTGCCTGGTGAATCCCAGGGACGAGGGAGCCTGGTGGCCTGCCATCTATGGGGTCATACAGAGTTGGACACGACTGAAGTGACTTAGCAGCAGCAGCACTCTGCTTAGAAGTTAAATAAGCAGGGTGACAATATACAGCGTACTCTTTTCCCCAATTTGGAACCAGTCTGTGGTTCTATATCTAGTTCTAACTATTGCTTCTTGACCTGCATACAGATTTCTCAGGAGGCAGGTAAGGGTGGTCTGGTATTCCCATCTCAAAGAATTTTCCACAGTTTGTTGCGATCCACACAGACAAAGGCTTTGGCATAGTCAATAAAGAAGTAGATGTTTTTCTGGAACTCTCTTGCTTTTTTGATGATCCAAAGGATGTTGGCAATTTGATCTCTGGCTCCTCTGCCTTTCTAAATCCAACCTGAACATCTGCAAGTTCTCAGTTCACATACTGTTGAAACCTGACTTGGGAATTTTGAGCATTACTTTACTAGCGTGTGAGATGAGTGCAACTGTGCTGTAGTTTGAGCATTCTTTGGCATTGTCTTCCTTTGGGATTGGAATGAAAACTGACCATTTCCAGTCCTGTGGCCACTGCTGATTTTTCCAAATTTGTTGGCATATTGAGTGCAACACTTTCACAGCCTCATCTTTTAGGACTTGAAATAGCTCAGCTGGAATTCCATCAACTCCAGTAGCTTTGTTTGTAGTGATGCTTCCTAAGGCGCACTTGACTTCAGATTCCAAGATGTCTGGCTCTAGGTATGTGATCACACCATCATGGTTATCTGGGTCATTAACATCTCTTTTTTTGTATAGTTATTCTGTATATTCTTGCCACCTCTTCTTAATATCTTCTGCTTCTGCTAGGTCCATACTGTTTCTGTTCTTTATTGTGCCCGTCTTTGCATGAAATGTTTCCTTGGTATCTCTGATTTTCTTGAAGAGATCTCTAGTCTTTCCCATTCTATTGTTTTCTTCTATTTCTTTGCATTGATCACTGAGGAAGACTTTCTTATCTCTCCTTGCTGTTCTTTGGAACTCTGCATTCAGATGGGTGTGTCTCTTTTTATCTGTCTCCTTTGCCTTTTGCTTTTCTTCTTTTCTCAGCTATTTGTAAGTCCTCCTCAAATGGCCATTTTGCCTTTTTGCATTTCTTTTTCTTGGGAATGGTCTTGATCACTGCCTCCTGTACAATATCACAGACCTCTGTCCATAGCTCTTCAGGCATTCTGTGTATCAACTCGAATCCCTTGAATCTATTTGTCACTTCCACTTTATAATCATAAGAGTTTTGATTTTGGTCATACTTGAATGCTCTGGTGGTTTTCCCTACTTTCTTCAATTTAAGTCTGAATTTTGCAATAAGGAATTTAATTCAGTGTCTATCAACTTACTGCTTGCATCCCATCACCAGAATTTTGTGAATTTTCCTCTAAGGAAGATCCCTGCAAAAATTGCTGAGTTCACTGTAAAACTGATTTGTCAGAAAATTCTACTGAGATTCTGGAGAATTTAGATGACAAGTGTTACTAGTTTCCACAGCATAACTCACTAGCCATTGAAACTCAAGTCCCTTTCAACTGTCTGAGCCACAAGGGAAGCTCATGGCTCAGAGGGTAAAGAATCTGCCTGAAATACAGGACACCTGGGTTCAATCTGTGGTTCAGGAAGATTTCTTGGAGAAGAGAATGGCAACACACTCCAGTATTCTTGCCTGGAGAATCCTGTGGACAGAGGAGCCTGGTGGGCTACAGTCCATGGTGTCACAGAGTTGGACACGACTGAGTGACTGAGCACACACAATACACACGAAATGACATTGAATTAACTCTGGGAGACAGAGTTTTGGGTGAAGTAGCAAGCTAGGAGGCAGTGGAGGACAGGGAAGCCTGGCATACTGACCCAAGGGGTTGCAAAGACATGACTTAGTGACAGAACAGCAACAAAGCAAAGAATACCACCTGATAGGAGTTTCAGTACCTGCAAACATTCAAAGATACTGTGATGTGTGTCCCTGCAGGGGACCTGGACCTGCCTCAAGGCTGCACTATTGTTTCTTGGCTGCTCCTGTCTAGTCTTTGCATTCCCTCCTTCCCAGATTAGCAACTGTTTGAACCTGCCCTATGGAACTCAGGCAAGGTCTTGGAGTCTGAATGAAGCATATTTCCTGTGAGTCAGAAATAGGGGACGAAGATTTTTGTGCCCAGGAGCCCACAGGTTCCTGTTTGATTCAGAGCTGGTCCTTCATTTACACTCCCGAACTGTTTAAGTCATCAACATCAGTCCGTCTTTCTGCAACCCAACTGTTCTAACAAATTCAAGCTCTTTTCTCAGACAGCCTTCACCCTTTTGCTTTTTTGTCTGCCTGGCCACCCATTCGGCTCCCACCTCCTCCCACCTCCCACTCCCCCTTCTTAACCCCACCCCCGCCCGGTGTCTAACTTCAGCCTGCAGTGAGTACAGCCTGGTGTAGACATCCTTGTCCTGAAAGAAGCCCTTGAACAGTAGGCGTAATGGTGTTCTTTACTTTTGTTGGTAGGGAAAATAAGGAAAAGGAGTCCAAAATGGCGGTGGCTAAAAAACAAAGAAGGGAAAAGTCCGGGAAAATAGAACAAAAGGTCTGAGGACCAGAGTGAGGACCTCAGGTAAAACAACCCCCTTGGCTGGCCCAATTTACATAGGACAGCCCCAGCGAGAGATAAACATATAAAAGAGGAGCCAAAGCTAGCTCTCTCTCTCTCTCCTGCACGCTGGGGCACTCTTCTCTTCGCATCTTTGGATGGACATTCCCTCACGTCTCAGAGATGGATTTTCCCGCTATTTTCTAAATAAAATAGAGCTGTAACACTAAGCTATAACACTGGTTTGTCTAAGAGCTATAACGTGCTCTTTTTGAGACCTGAGAGCTATAACACAGTCTATCCAAGACCTGAGAGCTGTGACATGTCGAGGGGCTTTTATGTCCATCACCCCAAATCTTTGTTGTGACTAGACAAAGAACTGAGGAACACACACTCACGTGACACTTTTATGCTTCTTTGATGATTATGTGCACATAAACACAAATCATCCTAATGAGAAAAGCAAAGGCTGTCTGCTCAGAGCTTGCTGCAGCAAGAGGTCCTCCACTCTCACATGCCCTGGATAGAGACTCAACAACCTGAAGAGCAATGAAAAGCTTGAGAGTGGACAAGAGTGTAGATTTCAGAGCTGAAAGCTGCTGTCTGCCGAAGCTGCAGAGGGTTTGAGTGGGAGCTGATTCCCTGGTAGTTCTGGGGGTGTATATTTGGCTTTTTCTGGTGGATCCTAAGTTGCAAGAAAGGACAAAAGTCAGGGAAGCTGGCAGTTGTTGATCAAGTCCTGGCCACCTGGGGCCATTGAGACTGTCTCGTGGTTCGGCTTCTAGGGCTGGTGGCTGCAGAGGCTGTCACTTCTTGTGTCATTGTCACTATGCCCTCTGTTTATTCAGTCTCTCAATTAGCACTTGAGTTTGTGGCTTAGGTTTTATGTATATTTAAGACACATTCTCTTTGCTTTTATTTCAACTCCAGTGCAAAGGAAAGGAAATGCTAGGAAATAAAATTCTTTGCCCAAGCCACCTCTTGAAACCCAGAAGTTCTAGTTTCCAAGTGCAGGGAATTCTTTGTTTTGATTTAATACATTTAATACATGAAGATTATCTTTTAGTTTCTCTTTGTAGTTTCTAAATGCAGGTGGTCAGGGCCTGCTTCTGAAGAGACTTTTAGACTTGTTTTGAATCACATTCTTCAGCCTCTAACTACGTCAGAGTCTGTAGGGAAGCCTGAGTAAGAGTTTTCTTCCATGTTGCTCTGTTCAGGGTTGTTGTTCTGTTGCTAAAGTCAAAGTGAAGTCGCTCAGTCCTGTCTGACTCTTTGCGACCCCGTGGACTGTAGCCCATCAGGCTCCTCTGTCCATGGGATTCTCCAGGCAAGAATATTGGAGTGGGTTGCCTGGGATGAGCTGGGTGCCTGCAAGTGGCCACCGGAGCCACGAGTGCAGGTGATACCAGAGCCGAGATCTGATGAGAGAAAATAGGCCCCCTTGGGAAAGTCCACAGGTCTAAGTGAACAACACCTGGATCCTGGAGCACCCGTGCTGCATTGCTGGCCATCTGCTCTATAAATATCTCCTCAAATGTGCTGCAGTTAAAACATACACACATGCACAATGCTGAGAAATTTTAGCTTTAAAATCCACATTAGACACACCCAGTACCTGCACCCAAGGCACAGCAAATCCTTTTTACAGAAGTTCTCTGTCTTTCTGTTGGATTTCCACAGTCTATTATATAAAGTGTATCTTCTAGTGACTAAGGAATTCACCTTCCAAAGAAAGTACTCTGACCTGGAATGACTGGTGAGACGGGGGAAGTTACAGCTTTTTCCTCTTGAACCACTAACCCCCAGTGTTCTCCTCCCATCCTGAATTTCTGCAGAGTCTTCAAATCTCTTAACTCTTCCCATCCATCTTGGCCTGATAGGGGTATAAAGTGAGTCACTCAGTCTTGTCCAACTCCTTGAGACTCCATGGACTATACTGTCCATGGAATTCTCCAGGCCAGAATACTGGAGTAGGTAGCCTTTCCCTTCTCCAGGGGATCTTCCCAATCCAGGTATAAATGTTGTTGAATATTTGTCAACATCAAGGGCATTGAAGTTTAATGATTTATCATCCTTCTAATTTTTAAGAGGGATTACAAACTTGAAAACAATTTGAAGGTGAGAAATACTACATAAAAAGTTAAATAGACTTCAAATTAACTTTTCAAATTCAAAACACAGTCTTTTAAACATTTAATTTGAGTTTTAATTTCTGACTGTGGAATATTATTCAAAAGTCAGTTGTTTACACAACATTCGTGACCTTGGTGCCAGTAAAGAGTTAGCTACTGACAACCACACAGAAAACGGTGGTGTCTACAACTCCTTAAAGCTAATGGGAATAGCATTTGCAAACATGAATCTGTGTCATTGGTAAAATATTCTGGATAAAGTTATTCCTACATTCAATACCTCTGGTTGCTTTTTGTGGAGGATACATTTTAAGAAGCAGCAAAGACTGGGCATTAGAGAGATGAAAGGTGGAATCAGATTTTGTTTTTTTACCCCCAGGCACAGTAAGGGAAATAGATGTGACACAGAGGAAGAAGGATGCTCTGAAGAAATAATAATATACATTTTTCCTTCCTTTTCCCCATCTGAGGATACTTAAATCCCCCAAGGTCAGGCTCATAAACTTGAAAACCTCTAAAGTCTCAATTCCTGGAGCATGGTAAGTACTTGGTAAATATTTAGAAAATTGATGGAAAGGAGGAAGTGAGGCAGATAGTCCATTAATAGAGCATGTATTCCAAACTGTGTATTGAGATTGTTAGGATCAGTAAGTAACAGATGAATGGAGGGTTCCAGATGAATGGAGAGAAAGACAGGCATCAGATGGGGATCAGAACAGGAACCTCCCACCTGGTGAGACTGAATGGGAGACATGCCTGTCCCTGGAGCTGGCAGGGGGTATAATCCTGGGACTCACCCTGGAGCTCACTCACTCTCTCTGCCTCAGTGCCCAGGTCTTTCCTGTAGGTATCAGTCCACGTCTCTCAAATTACATCCGAAATGAAACAAATCAGGCCATTCAGGGCCTGGTGAATAGTAATTTAAATGCCAATAGGCAACTGAGTCTGCCCCAATTTATAAAGAACAAGTGACTGCTTCCACATCTGTTATTTGAGTCTATGAATAGCAAAAAGGCCAGGCTGATGGAGCCTAGATCACCAGCGGCTAAGAATCCTGCCTCTCAAAAAAAAAAAAAAAAAAAAAGAATCCTGACTCTAGAAAAGGTTGCTTATCTCCACGCCCTGTGATCAGAGCTCTTTCAGCCTGGGTGTCGCCTCCTGAGAGCTTGTCCATCAGGGCACCAGGGCAACGTCCTGACCCGCTGCAGCACCCTGAGCCCCTGGGGCAGAGCTGGGCCTCCCTTGGTTATCCAGGTCTAGCCTGGGAGCAAGCTCAGATAGCGCTTTGTGGTGCTGATACATGAATGAATCCCTAGGTGCAGACATGAAGCCACACCACAGCAGCGTCGTCTGGCTGGTTGCCAGGGAGTGTCCTTCGCTGACATCTTCCTTGTGGGCCCTGTATCCGAGCATTTGGACACTGAGAGGTCCTCATGGGTGCCCTGCAGAGACTGACCGCCTCTCCAGGAACCTACGAGAGCCCGGCAGGCTGCAAAGAACTGACATCATGGCAGGCAGTGCCTCCCTTCATGGATGGTGATCCTTTGGAATTTCCAGACCATCCGAGAGGGTCTGTACTGGAGGCCAACCTGCATGGGGCCAGAGACCCTGCCTGGCCCAGTTCCAGCTGCTCTGAGTCTGCGGAGTGTTTCAGGACTAGCTGGAAGGGATTCCCATTAACATGCAGTCAAGAGTCTGGAAGAAGCGGGTGACTTACTGTCTGACACAGGTTGAACTTTTTCTGTCTCTGATCAGCCAGGCTTCAAAGAATTTAGAGCAAAAGCTATTTTAGGTACTTTGGTTAAACTCACAGGGCTCCCTCTTTCCTTAAGGACTCATGAAATGTTATATATATTCTTGCTTAGTTTCGGCACCTCTGCTCTTTCCTGAACTCTGTAACATTAGGAAGCCTGTTCAAAATTGTTCTAGGTTCAGGAAATTTTCCTGTGTTCAAAGTCAAAAGGAACCCAGCCCACCCTACACTGTCTACCTTAACCCATTCCCACTGCCTGCAGAGTGAAAAAAGATGACACAGGGAAATTGGAAATCCCCAGGCCACACAATTTCCAAGCATCAGGAAACACAAATGTAAATGTGGGTATACTATCAAAGGCAAGATATGTAAAAGGATAAGCAATGGGCCAGCCTTAATCTCACCAACATGCAGCCATGGAATTCTTAACTCAACAGTTGCCAACACAAGGACCAGCATCAGCCAGACAGCAGAATTTCTCTGGATGCTTCTTGTACAAACAAGTGAACCAAAAACAGTCTGGCACATGTAGCCTATGAGGCCCCTATCGTCTGCATTTTCAATAATATCCTCAGCTTGTTCTGATGTACGTGGCATTTGGGAATAATACCTTACACAGGTACTGTTCAAAAATATGGCTTTTTCAAAGCTTTGGTTTTTCCAGGAGTCTTGTACAGATGTGAGAGTTGGACCATAAAATAAGCTGAGCACTGAAGAACCGAAGCTTTTGAGTTATGGTGCCAGAGAAGACTCTTGAGAGTCCCTTGGACTGCAAGGAGATCAAACCAGTCAATCCTAAAAGAAATCAGTTCTGAATATTCATTAGAAGGACTGATGCTGAAGCTGAAGCTCCAATACTTTGGTCACCTGATGTGAAGAGTCCATTCATTGGGAAAAACCCCAATACTGGGAAAGATTGAGGGCAGAAGGAGAAGGGGGCAGCAGAGGATGAGATGGTTAGATGGCATCACCGACTCAATGGACATGAGATTGAGCAAGCTCCAGGAAATGGTGAAGGACAGGGAAGCCTGGTGTGCTGCTGTCCATGAGGTCACAAAGAGCTGGACGTGCAGCTCAGAGGGTAAAGCATCTGTCTGCAATGCAGGAGACCCAGGTTCAATCCCCAGGTTCAGTCCTCACGGGCACTTGTTGTCTCATTTCTCACCATATGTTCTTTGTCGAACCCACACCCTCCAAGAGCATATACACAGACTCTAGAAGAACAGCATTTTGTTCTGTTGACCCCATAATCCTGGGGGCTTGGGGTGGCTGGTACACAGGAGGACCCCACAAATATCTGATGAAGGATTGTATCCTAGGCTACTAGCCCTTAGAACTAATCACAGCAGAGAGCTGTCCCTTTTCCAGCTGGGATATCTTTATCTTTAAACAGTGGATATCTTTAAAATGTGCCTAAGATTTTATCAAAAGAGAAGAATGAGGCTCAGTCTTTGCACAGCTACAGGCATGCATAGAGTGACAGACTTCTTATGGCCATCATCCGAAAACCTCTGCCAGGCCACACCTGCCCTGTTGACCACCAGTCTTCACTGCAACAGAAAGCCCATGACAGAACTGTCTCTGCATGTAGAACTTGTGTCTCCTCCATCATGGATGGAGAAAGCTCTCCTCTTATCAGATGAGTGTCCACGGCTGACAGAGGGGGCAGTGCCATGAGGGTGGCCTGAGCCCAGGGTGGTATACCAGAGAGAGAAGCTACCCTTGTCCAGCTGTTCCTGCACACCCTCCACCTCCACTGCTGACCAATCAATCAGACTCCAGAGAGTAACTGGATGGGGACAGCATGAGTTCCCCCCTCAGGGTGCTGAAACCCTCCAAAATTCCTGTGGCTATCTCATGGCCTGTTTGTCATATGTGAGCCCTGTGAGTTTCATGAAACAAAATGGGCAGAAAGCATGATTACATTTCCGGGTCTCACAGCTTCCTGATCAGAAGTGTCTATTTCAGTGCCAACTCTTGAGCCATCCCTCAGAGAGACAGTTCCACAGACTGGAATCATTTATTTTACTTTTGGCTTTTGGGGAACATATTTGCTTCTCATTTGTACTTGGGTAGATAACTCATTGGCCACTTGGAAATAGAATTCTTTTCTTCTTATTGGTCAGGATTCACCTTTGTTTATACATGATCTTGCCAGAACATTAGTATTCTAGAAAGATCATTAGTCTTTAAATTTGAAGTTTTGCTTCCTGAGTGGATTGTGATGTTTTATCCATTTTTAAATACTATACAATAATCAGAACATCAGGGTGTGGCATTAGAAAATTGATGTTTCATGGAAAACATCCTAGTTAGAAAGAATTGACTGCATATATTGTCGCCAGTCTTTTTTTTTTTTTTTTCTGACTTTATCAGTAAAGACTTGATGGGAATTAGAACGTTCGTTTCTATAGAAAACTGGCAGCACTAAGCATATCACAGCTTTTAGTGTCATGATCAACAGTTCACTCTGTTGGGGAGCAAGTCAATAGAATACATCCCTAAGACCGTGAGGATTGGAAAAGGGGGTAAGTTGGATAAAATTTCTGAATGCTCAATTATGAAATAAAAGTTTGATGCGTCCTGAGAGGTAGGGAAGAAGAATAAAGCAAAGTAGGCTCAGGTGGTAAAGAATCTGCCTGCAATGCAGGAAACCTAGATTTGATCCCTGAGTCTGAAAGGTCTCCCGGAGAACGGCGTGGCTACCCACTTCAGTATTCTTACCCAGTGAATTCCATGTGCAGAGGGCTAAAGTCCACTGAATTGCAAAGAATCAGACACGACTGAGCAATTGACACTTTCACTTTCAATGAAGCAATCACGAGAGGCCAACATTCTGATGGATTTAACTAAAATATTAATAAGGGTTGTAAATCCGTTTTTTTCAAAGAACATCTTAAAGTTAGTAAGAGGGAAGTTTGGTTGTAAATGTATCTCCACTGTGTATGCATGCAGTGAAAATGACCAAGTAAGTGAAAACCAAGACTTTGTGAAGCTGAGTTTAATAAAAAGTATTTTTGACAGTGATCAAAATCATTAACTACAACAAAATGTATTTTTAAAATGGCTTCTGGGTATTTTTCTATGTTTCTATGCAATGCATATAACTAGGTTCCTTGGTGAACAAGGGGAATATTTATCTATGCAGATATTGCTGTTACAGCCCTTTCACTAGAAAGAACCAGAAGCCAGGGGGTGTTCCGTAGGGTGCACGATGTCCTCCCCAATGAGTAGGCTGATTTGCAAAACTCCTTGTCTTCCTGAACCAAAATGAAATGAAATGAAAGTTTCTCAGTCATGTCCAACTCTTTATGACCCCATTGACTATACTGTCCATGGAATTCTCCAGGCAAGAATATTGGAGTGGGTAGCCTTTCCCTTCTCCAGGGGATCTTCCCAACCCAGGGATTGAACCCAGGTCTCCTGCATTGCAGGCAGACTCTTTACTGACTAAACCATCAGGGAAACCTCCTGAACCAAGAGACTTGTATAAAGTTTTTTTCTGAAAGATCCATTTTGCTATTGATATGTAGAATGAGAGATGAATCCAAGGCTTTGAGAAGCACAAACTTTAATGAATCTGTGGAGTGGATGCTGTTAACCCAGAGGAAGAATATGTTTCCTGGGAAGGTATGTTTGCCTTGAGATAAGAACTGCATTCACAGGAAGGACAGAGCCTTCACGCTTCAAAAATCTTCCCAGTCAGCATTACCCCTTTTACAGCCCTGAATGGGTCTGCAAAGTCACTTTTTCTATTTGCAGTCTAGGTCAGAAAAGTCACTCAGTCACTTTTATATTGTATCCTTCAATTTTCAAAACTCTTGAGGTTTTTGAATAATGGAATCTTTAATAAAGATTTTGTTAATAACGAAGCATATAATGTCCAATCACAGAAAAGTGATCAGCTGTCTGGTTAGGATTCTCTTTCTCTTTCATGAGCTCCAGAAACCCTCTCTCAATGTGTACTGGTCCAGCCTTCTTGGTGCCTAGAGCAGATTGGCCAGGCAGAGGGAAGCTGGGCACAAACCATCTCATTCTTTCATAGGTTGTTACTATTCTTCCTAAACCTTGCAAGGATGGAGATAAGAATGACTTTTTTTTTTTTTTTCTGTGATGAGTCCTCATTGTGGTACTTGAGACCTTCATTGCACATGTGAATTTTTAGTGGTGGCGTGTGGGATCTAGTTTCCTCACCTGGGATGAAACTGTTGCTCTCTGCATTGGGAGCATATAATCTTAACCACTGGATCACCAGAGAAGTCCCAAGAATGACATTTTGATATCAGCTCTCAACTTGTTGGTCCAGTGGGTTGGACAAACCATTTTGTCTTTCCCAGACTGCTATTTTCCTCTATAAAATATAAATAATACTGTCCACTTCTCTGAACTTATGCAAGATAAAGTATAATAGATGTAAAATTGCTCTTAAATTATGAAAATCATGTTTCTGATAATAATGGTAATGTGGTTCATTGCAGTTCTTGATCTTGCCATGTGAACAGGTGCATATCTCCCTGGGCATAACTAGTGATGCCTTGGCTGACAACTAGAGGCTTCAATAACTGTTTCCCTTTAGAGTGCAAACTGTTCACAATTGTTTTTCTTTTAGCTTTGCTCTTGATTGCAAACACTTTTGTAACATCAAACAGTAGAGACGTATCCCAGGTAGCCTAAGTTAAACAGGTTTACGGTGATGGGAAATCTAAGAACAAATTTTCTAAAGACTTATGATCACTTTCATGTTATGTTACAGTTTCAGTGGGGTCACCATGGGCAAGATGGAGTAAGATGAAGCTCCCTGTATCCCAGGGATGCCAAACTTTGATTTTTTAAAAAATAATGAACTGAAAACAAGACAATCCAACTGTATATATATGTACATATGGAATTCCAGTTGAGCTGTTTCAAATCCTAAAAGATGATGTTGTGAAAGTGCTGCACTCAATATGCCAGCAAATTTGGAAAACTCAGCAGTGGCCACAGGACTGGAAAAGGTCAGTTTTCATTCCAATTCCAAAGAAAGGCAATGCCAAAGAATGCTCAAACTACCGCACAGTTGCACTCATCTCACATGCTAGTAAACTAATGCTCAAAATTCTCCAAGCCAGGCTTCAGCAATAGGTAAACCATGAACTCCCTGATGTTCAAGCTGGTTTTAGAAAATGCAGAGGAACCAAAGATCAAATTGCCAACATCCGCTGGATCATGGAAAAAGCAAGAGAGTTCCAGAAAACCATCTATTTCTGCTTTATTGACTATGCCAAAGCCTTTGACTGTGTGGATCACAGTAAACTGTGGAAAATGCTGAAAGAGATGGGAATCCCAGACCACCTGACCTGCCTCTTGAGAAATCTGTATGCAGGTCAGGAAGCAGCAGTTAGAACTGGACTTGGAACAACAAACTGGTTCCAAATAGGAAAAGGAGTACATCAAGGCTGTATATTGTCACCCAGCTTATTTAACATATGCAGAGTACATTATGAGAAACACTGGGCTGGAAGAAACACAAGCTGGAATCAAGACTGCCAGGAGAAATATCAATAACCTCAGATATGCAGATGACACCACATTTATGGCAGAAAGTGAAGAGGAACTAAAAAGCCTCTTAATGAAAGTGAAAGAGGAGAGTAAAACATTCAGGAGAGCTCAACATTCAGAAAACGAAGATCATGGCATCCGGTCCAATCACTTCATGGGAAATAGATGGGGAAAAAGTGGAAACAGTATCAGACTTTATTTTGGGAGGCTCTGAAATCACTGCAGATGGTGACTGTAGCCATGAAATTAAAAGACGCTTGCTCCTTGGAAGAAAAGTTATGACCAACCTAGATAGTATATTCAAAAAGCAGAGACATTATTTTGCCAAATAAGGTCCGTCTAGTCAAGGCTATGGTTTTTCCTATTGTCATGTATAGATGTGAGAGTTGGACTGTGAAGAAAGTTGAGCACTGAAGAATTGATGCTTTTGAACTGTGGTGTTGGAGAAGACTCTTGAGAGTCCCTTGGTCTGCAAGGAGATCCAACCAGTCCATTCTGAAGGAGATCAGCCCTGGGATTTCTTTGAAAGGACTGATGGTAAAGGTGAAACTCCAGTACTTTGGCCACCTCATGTGAAGAGTTGACTGATTGGAAAAGACTTTGATGCTGGGAGGGATTGGGGGCAGGAGGAGAAGGGACCGACAGAGGATAAGATGGCTGGATGGCATCATTGCCTCGGTGGCCATGAGTCTGAGTGAACTCCGGGAGTTGGTGATAGACAGGGAGGCCTGGAGTGCTGCGATTCGTGGCGTTGCAAAGAGTCGGACATGACTGAGCGACTGAACTGAACTGATAAACATTTAATTGGTCACAATGATATGATTCACAGTAGCCTGTTAATTATTCAATACATGCATTGTTGGTTAAAGTATAAAAACATGTTTAATAAATATTTTTAGCAGTTCGACCCTAAAAGTGTCTTCCCAGGTGGTTCAGTGGAAAGAATCTGCCTGCCAATGCAGGAGATGCAAGTTTGATCGATCCCTGGGTCAGGAAGATCCCCTGGGGAGGAAATGGAACCCCATTCCAGTCTTCTTTCTTGGAGCATCCCATGGACAGCAGAACCTGATGGGCTACAGTCCATGGGGTCTCAAGGAGTCTGACATGACAGAGCAACTAGACAATAACAACAACCTTAAAGGAGTTCTGGAAAGCTCAGCAACATGGCTAGAACTTCTGGTCTTGAAATCACAGGCATTAGGGAGGGTTTTAGAGTATATTTCATGTGTGACCCAAAGCCTACACCTAAGATGACCCACTAAAGAGAGGATGCCTTCCTGGAGTGATTGTTACTAAAACTGTCTAGTCATAGCCACATGGCCAGATCCCTAGAAGACATCTGAAATTAATGGACCCATCACTGCTGTCCTAGAGACCCTCTGTCTTCTTGGTGGGCACGCTCACCCTGAACCACTGGCTGGATGAATAATGGTTGTTCAGAAACATCGGGAGTCCATGCTCCAGAGGCAGCAAAGGCAATTGAACCACTTATAAATATCCATGAGCCTTCCTAGAAGGAGTGACATCATCTCTGCTAACCAACTCTGTAATTTCTTGAAATCCATGAGTGTATCAGTATGTTTCTGCAAAGGGGAACAAAAGTGACATGTGGTGGCAGTGTGCTTGGTATGCGTCCAGCTGGAGTTTGAAGCTGTGGACTATCTCTGAGACCAGTTCAGCCCCACCTCAGTTTCTTTGCTGCAATGTAGGATTCAAAGTCCAGATGGTGAGAAACTTAAATCTTGTGAACCACTTAATGTCTGACAAATTGGCATTCTCTCAGTTTTAATTATGAGAAGTCTTTAATTGGATAAAATAGTTAAATACATCTCTACGATAAGTTTCCACAATCTGTTTATAACAACAACTTCAGCAACAATAGCAACCACCACAGTTAGGGATGGGTCATAGGAAGGGCACCACTGATGGAATTTGCAAAGTGATTGGGAGGACCACATCCCTTAGGTGATCTCTGAGTTCCAGGTGCTGTGTTCTCAGCCTGCCCCTACCTCTTCATCATGCAGGTTTGTTGTTGTTGTTGAGTCGCTAAGTGATGTCTGACTCTTTTGTGATCCCATGGACTGTAACCCACCAGGCTCCTCTGTCCATGGAATTTTCCAGGAAAGAATACAGGAGCGGCTTGGCATTTCCTTCTCCAAGGGATCTTCCCAACTCAGGGATCGAACCCATGTCTCTTACGTCTCCTGCATTGGCAGGCAGATTCTTTACCACTAACACCACCTGGGAAGTGCCATGGCT
Source organism: Nanger dama (assembly GCA_917880005.1). NCBI lineage: Eukaryota > Metazoa > Chordata > Mammalia > Artiodactyla > Bovidae > Nanger > Nanger dama. Next base: position 7,550,144 of record CAKJTW010000075.1, read on the forward strand.
TGGTGCTATTTAATGTTCTGTTCATAGTTTCAACTAATGACATATTTAATAGCATATTAACAATGTTTGTACCTACTCTTCTGCCAAAACTAGAAAAATGAACTTTGCTATTAATACCAAAACTTTTCTTCCTTTTTATGGATTTTATTCACTTCACAACTCATAGAAAATAAGAGCATTATTTTTCTAGCATGGATGTGCATCTTTCTGGGTACCACATCTCTTCAATAGGTGTGTTCATCTCCAGATTTCACCTGCTCGCCTGCCAGGGATTATCTTTTTTATTCTAGCTCTGTCAAGATTATGCAAAATTTCCTTTTTTTTCTCATTAACATTATGCTCCTTTTGGCATTTTAAAAGTATTTTAAATAATGACTGCATAAAATGTCATAATATTTGGAACTAAGCCTTTTCATTATATCATTCAATGTGAAAAGCTTATGAACAGACCTGCAAGAAGACATTTAAAAACAAATATCTTGGAGACATTTTTCATGTCAGCTGGTGGTCTTAGCGCCTCCCCTCCCCATTAGGCTGAGTCCCTCAGCCTGCCGCTCTGTCTCACAGGCAGCGCTCAAAGACAATTTAACACTTGTTTTGTTCTAAACCTTTGTTTTGACTGTGTTGATTAAAAATCACTTTGTGATCTTTACTAATCTAAGAAGGAGAGGATGCAGTGCCTGGAATTAGGTACATGGTCGCATGATTCAAGAAGCTTTCTCTTAAAGTACCAGATGATGGCCAGAAAAACACCTGCCGCAGAAAATAGGCTTGCTGCTGTTTTTTTCAATAATGAATTACTAGTGCTTTTTGTCCCTCAAAATTGTCCCCAGACGGGAAGATGACTGAATGTACTGTTCCTGAGCAATAGAATCACCTCAAGGCACAGAAAATAACAGGGTTTTTTTCCCTACTGGCATCTCTCAGTCTACTGCCTTTTTCTAGTTCTGAAGGCTGTGACAACTTTGGAGTATAACAAATAAACATTTTGTCCACAGCATCAGCACCCAATCATCACCTCTGATACTTGTTAATCAGATATTTATTAAGAAGCTTCTGAGGTAAATAGAAATAAAATGCATGGCTCTTGCTTTCTCCATGTGTCAATCTTCAGGGGAAGAAAAGACATGGGCTCCTTTGCTCATCAATATTATAATTTAAAAACAGTAATTTCTTAATAAAAATATCTCCATGTAGTTTGGTGGTGGTGGTGGTGAAGTTGCTCAGTCATGTCCGACTCTTTGCAACCCCGTGGACTATAGCCTATCAGGCTCCTCCGTCCATGGGATTCTCCAGGCAAGAATACTGGAGTGGGTTGCCATTTCCTTCTCCAGAGGATCTTCCTGAGCCAGGGATTGAACCCAGGTCTCCCGCATTGGAGGCAGATGCTTTAACCTCTGAGCCACCTTTGGATATGTATATTTTATTATCTTTCATTTGTTGTTCAGTTACTAAATCATAGCCCACCAGGCTCCTTTGTCCATGAAATTCTCCAAGCAAAAATGCAGGAGTCAGTTGCCATTTTCTTTTCCAGGGGATCTTTCTCAACCGGGGATTGAACCCCTGTCTCCTGCATTAGCAGGCTGGTTCTTTAGCACTGAGCCATCTCGGATTTGTTAAAAGCCTGAACAGCTTTTCATAGGGAGCCATTTCCATTTTTTAAGCAGTTGTTTTTCAGCACATTTTTCTGTAACACTGTTGGGCTTTTTCTCCTCTATTTTTAGATAATTTATATGTTTAAAAGATATCAAATTTTTGAGATATGTTACTAAAATTTTCCTAATTTTCATTTAGCATTTTTAGTTATTTTTACAACAATGCTATATTTTATTGTTACTCAAATATTTCAAATTTGGTTATATATCCTTGGGCCAACATGGATGGACATGTATCTTGTCAAGTGAAATGAGTCAGACAGAGAAAGACAAATACTACATGATCCCACTTATATGTGGAATCTAAAAAACCAAATTTATAGAAACAAACAATGGATGGGCAGCTGTCAGGGGTGGGGGTTGAAGCTGGGGAAAGAGGGTAGGGGGTCAAAGGTACAAACTTTCATTGATGAAACAAGTATTGGGGATACAGTGTACAGCACGAAGACTATGTTGATAACACTGTGTTTCATGTTTGAAAGCTGGGTGTTAAGGAGTAGCTCTTAGGAGTTGTCCCCACAAGAAAGAATAACCATGTGAGGTAGTAGATGTTAACTATTGTGATCATTTCTCAATGTATACAAACAATGAAGCATTATGTTGCACACTTGAAACTAAGACAATATCATACGCCAATTACAACAGAATAAACCCTGGGATTTCTTTGGAAGGAATGATGCTAAAGCTGAAACTCCAGTACTTTTTGGCCACCTCATGCGAAGAGTTGACTCACTGGAAAAGACTCTGATGCTGGGAGGGATTGAGGGCAGGAGAAGGGGATGACTGAGAATGAGATGGTTGGATGGCATCACCGACTCGATGGACATGAGTCTGAGTGAAATCCAGGAGATGGTGATGAACAGGGAGGCGTGGTGTGCTGTGATTCATGGGGTCGCAAAGAGTCGGACATGACTGAGTGACTGAACTGAACTGAACTGAAACTTGGAGAAAAGCAATAACAACAAGTACTGTCTGGGCTATTGCTTCCTATGCAGAAGTATGATTATTCTTGATTTTAAACAACATTCAGGGACTTGTATTTTTAAAAATATGAAGACTTGTTATTTCTGTCCTGTACTATTTTTTTAAATTAAACTTAAAAAATAAAATTTGCCTTCAACCTGGGTAAGTCCCAAACTGTGAGGTGAGTTGTCCTTAAAAACTTAAAGTTTGCTGGCATGAATGCAGAGACCTTGAAGATATGAGGGGTGGCTTAATGAATGCATAGCTTTGGGGAGCAGGGCAAGCTGAATGGGGCCCCGGCGGGGAGGCTGGTTGAGAAGAAGTCTCCTCCTTCTGAGGATGCAAGAAGCTCTGTCCCTTGGCAGGACATGGCTGCACCCTGGGCCCCCAGTTCCTCTCAAGGGGTGGCACACAAACTGGATTGTTGCTTCATCCAGAAAAGAAGCAGCTGAGCAATTATTAGGAAGCTACCTGGAGAAGGAGGGCTGTGGATGGTGGAGGCCTGGGAGCAAGTTCTGAACTGACAGCCATCAGGGATGTGCGGAAGACCAGTTGTGTTCTTAACAGATGCATTGTCTTAGGAAGTCATGAAATTTTATTTTTCTTAAAATTTACAATATGGGATAGTACTCTTTGCTATGTCATTTGACAGGACTGCTGCTGTCAAGCAAGGAGACGAGTTGAAAAGCCCTCGTGAATTCTATGGTTCTGTCCAAATGGGCGTGACTCCATGGTATGCAGCTGGGTGCCAGGTGATACCCACCATTTCATCTGACTCTTGGTGGCACCAAGGATGTTAGGGAGTCATGCTTCTTAGTTCACGGACAGGCTGGAATCATGGGGTTGCCTCCTGTTATTAATGAGAATGCATCACCTGGAAACTGAACTTTCAGAAGAAAATGATGCAATCTGTATAGTCTCCTATTTCTGTTATTTCTGTTCAAATAAACCTTAGCTGAGGTGCTAGCTCAGTGTCCTGTGGTTTGAAGTCCTAGGATTCTGAAGTCATCCTTGGAAACCAGCATATAAGATCCAAGGCCAGATTCTGACCTGCAAAGGGAGAGAAGCCGAATGTTCAGATCCAGCAGTAATGATGACTTTAGAAGACTTTTCTTCTTGATGAGGATTTATCAGCTGGAAAGGGATACAGCTAAAGGAGAGCATGCAGCCTGTGGCGGTGAGAAGCGGGGCCATTTTGGTCTGTGTCCACATTGTGTGTTGCCTCTCAGATGTGGGAATTTAGGCATTTTAACAGAAGAAAAATACTACTGCTAGAGATTGAGAAGAATTATAACTCCTATCAAATAGTGTGACAACAGAACTCAGAAGAAATCTGGGTCTGATTCATTAAATTCTCTTTGGCCTTAAAATCCATTATATAAATTAAAAACTGTCTGTGATATCCATTCCAATTAAAACAGCAGAAGCTTAAAAATAGCTCATAAAAATTATTTATCCAAAAGTTCAAGAATGTTTCTACTCATAAAATTATCCCAGTTTTATTAGCTACAAAGATAGTGTGACAATCTATATACTGATAATTTTCTAACTATTTCTAGTAGGAATTGTCATTTATCTTGTTTGAGCAGAATAAATAAGACAAGATGAATACATACCTAAAATCTGTAATGTATTTTAAAAGTAAAAGTTTAATCTTGAATCAGGGAGAACATTTATTGGATCTCAACTGTTGTTCTTAAGTCAAACCCCCAGGCTTCTTGGACATAAATTTCTGGCTCCTGTTTCATGTTTAAATTTTAGAAATGACCCTTTGGACTTAACTTCTAGCATACAGGATTGATTGATGAATTTAACAACCTCCTTACTGGTTCAGATAAGAAGGGAAAGCATATGCAAACTCAGAGAGGCAGGAAGTAACACTACATTTTCAAGAAACTTGAAGTACTGTGGAATTCCTGGGGTTTAAAAGAAAAAGACAGTGATGCACAGGAGAGTAAAGCTGGAGGTCTGGTGAAAGGAGCCTCTTCTGTCTTGTTGAGCTGTGCTTGCTCAGTCAGTCAGACTCTGAGACCCCATGGACTGCAGCCCACCAGGCTCCTCTGTCCATGGATTCTCCAGGCAAGAACACTGCAGTGGGTTGCCATTTCCTCCTCTGGGGATCTTCCCAACCCAGCCCAACCCAGGGATCAAACCCAGGTTTCCTGCATTGCAGGTAGATTCTTTACTGGCTGAGCCACCAGGGAGGCCCCTCTGTCTTGTTAAGGAGCTTGAATTTTCTCCTGGGTTTTAAGTCCCTGCAGCAGGAAGCTGAGTGTTGGAATCCAGTAATTCTTCCTCAGGCAGCATGGAGTCCTGTCTGCAGGGGAAGAGGAATTAGAAGAGGGGGACCAGCTGGGGATGACGCAGAGGAGACCAAGCAGGTGAGTGTCTGTACCTCGACAGGGAGGAGCAGGGAAAAGGATAGGATGATGGCCAGGGCAGGGTGCCTGCTCAGCAGGGAGAAACTTGAGCTGAGGGAAAGAAACCAGAGGGACTGGGAGAACTTTCAGTCATGCAAGTGGCCGATGAGCGGATGCGTCCCTTCCTGGCAGGGGCCTCTGGGTGCAGGGCCTCCTCGGTGTGCACTGGGGCAGGGGACTGCCCCTGGTGCCACATGGAGTGGAGGGGCCCCTCTGTCAGCACATCCTGCCTGTTGGCCCAGGAGGGGCACCAGAAAAGAAAAAGGGAAGTCTTGTCTTTGCTTGAGTCTCGTGGTGATAGATAAATAAAAAGCATATCAGCATAGGTACCTATGGGGTCTGTTTCCTCTCTCTGTCTGACTGTCCGTCTCTCTTTCTCTCTATCTTTCTGGTATGAGCACACTGAGCTGAAGAGCTAATCTGAAAACAGCCTTCTGGAGAGAATTGCAGTGCTAAGTTCCTGGAGGGAACAGTGTTCGCAGCTCTGGGACAGGATTTCCCAGAGTCCAGCCTGTTGGATCTCACAGGTACACACAGCCCAGGGGAAGATGAACCCCCTTCAACACCACAGACAGGAAGTGGGGCTTGACAGGAGGAAGCATGTCTCCAACATGTCTCACCTCTTCCAGAAATTAACACTCCAGCATTGCAGACAAATTGTGTTTGAAGTGAGAATAAAAGAAAGAATAAATACTTCAGTGAAGAAATTGGGCAGTATCTTGAAACCAGGCAGACGAGATAAGAGTAAACAGAATTCCAAGACATGAAAATATGCTTACTGAATCTTAGACAGTGTTTCTGGAAGACAGAGCTGAAGAAATTGTGAGAATGCGGCAGAATGCTGATCACACATTCTCACCAAAATGCAGTAAAATTCGCCTACAAAAGCAAAAAGAATAAACCTAATGTATGGATATTTAAGAGCATACATAAATAAGTCATAGATCCCCATGATGTAAATTATGAAGTATTAAGAACTGAACAATAAAAAAACACTACATATGTCAAATCTTTTTAGGGGCAGCAAAATTTCCTTTGAAGGAAATAAATTGTCCTAAGTGTATATATTCAAAAGGAAAATGATTTAATATGAATAACCTCATCATTCAATTCAACAAGATGAAAACAACAACAACAAACTAAACCCAGATCAACATCATAACCTTGAAGAAAGGTGAAGGAAAGGAAGGAAGTAATACAGGAAAAAGCCGAACATAAAAAATTTAAACCTCAGAAGTAATAAATAGCATCAAAAAAACCAAAAGCTAGCTCTGTGAGGGAGTTAATAAAATAGCATGCCTCTGGCAAGAAAGTAAATGGGAGAGACTATATTAATTTATATAAAACATATGTATGCTTGTCTGTGCTAAGTCACTACAGTTGTATCTGACTGATTGCGACCCTATGGACTGTAGCCTGCCAGGCTCCTCTGTCCGTGGGAGAGAATACTGGAGTGGGTTGCCGTGCCCTTCCTCCAGGGGAATCTTCCTAACCCAGAGATCAAACCTGCGTCTCTTAAGTCTCCTGCACTGGCAGGTGGGTTCTTTACCTCTAGCATCACCTGGGAAGCCCATAAAACATACATATATAAAACTCTAAATAATTTAAATATATACACCATATATATTTATCTCTCTCTATATATGTATGCATGTGTGTATGTATAAGACATATAAATTTATATGAACATGAATATAAAATCCTGAATTAAATATTTACCATCTGAATTTAGTAATGGTGCCAATAATATGTGACAAAGAAGTTGTCTCTGCTCCAGGAGCCCGGGGTGGCTTAGCGTCAAGAAACATGTTGAGATATTACAGGACTCAGTGAAAGGCCCTCTTCTTATACCTGCAGGACCAAAACACGCTGATGTGAGGGTTAATACCTCTCGGCCACACTCCAGCTGACTGTTTCAAGATACTGCCCAATTTTCAAATCCCTCTGCTGAGAAGCTGTAGGAAAAAAGAATGGGTTTCATGACATCCTTTGAGAGGTATTTGACAAAAGCAGGACACACATTTTAGGACAATCTGTTAGTGGCTCCTGACTCCTTCCACATAAGTTATCTGCTAGCCTGGGAGAAGGGACTGAGAAGCTCCAAGCTGAAGGAGATATTTAATGCAACTTCCTGTTGGGTGTTTGGAAATCTATAGAAGCTGTTTTCCTCTATGATTAGGTCAGTGTGGAGCAGGACTAACAGCCAGTGTTGACATTATTAGAATTTAGAACAATTTTGTCTCATTTAGTTCACATCTATGGCAGTTGAGGTTTGTAAGTTGTTAGAAAACCCATGTCATATGCAATACAAAACCATCTCAGTACTACGACAGAGTCAATAAAATTAAGCATCTACTGATGCTAAAAAAAGGAAAACGTAGAAAACTGGGAACATAAGAGAACTTTTTCACTTTGATAAGGGTATCTACTAAAAGTCTATGGTAGACAATAAATAAAATAACAGAAAAATTAAAAGAATGAGTATCAGAATAGAGTAAAAATGGTCTTTATTCACAGACAGCATGACTTTCTACATAGAAAGTCCAAGAGAATTATATAAGTACAAGTAAGAAGGTTTAGAAATGGTGTTGCATTTAAGATTAGTACATAAAGATCAACTACATTCCTATATGCCAGCACCACTAGTTAAAAAATACAATAAGCCAAAAGAAAATGTCATAAGATTATGGGGATAAATCCAACAAAAGACATGGAGAAGAAAGCAAAGCTATTGAAAATGGAAAGTTGTGCTGAAATATATGGAGAACAGTATTGTTCACAGATGAGAACACTTCAGTGATGTCAGTCTGAGTGACAACTAGTCCATGAATCTCTTTTCCTCTTTCTCTTTTTCATTCCTTGTTCCCTTTCTTATTTCTTTCTTTTCATGAAAATTTGATCAGCTAATTCCAGAATTTGTGTAAAATAACGGAAGACCAAGAATAGCCAATGCTGGAGAATATCTGGTAACAGCCCTTGAAGGTGCATTACAAAATTTAGTAATTAAAATCGTGTAATATAGACACAAGCTTAATTAAATAGAGCAAGGCAAAACAAAGGACTCAGAAATAAACCTGGGAATATGACAGGGTGGCATAACAAATCTGTGGTTGTGGCTGAACTTTTAAAGAGTGGGGCAATTGATTATAAATACTGAATGAGATAAAATCTAGTCTTTACCTACCTAACAACATACCCCCAAATAAATTCCAGTTCTGTGAAAATCCAGAATGTGAAAAATCAAACTTTCAAAATATTAAAAGAAAATATAAGTGAATGCTTTCATTTTATAATAAAGAAGTCTGCTCTAGCACAAAGATTTTAAAATGTAACCGTATTCAAATCTTAAATTTCTATAAAATTGAATACAGTATATTTGAATTAAAATACAAACCCTGAGAGAACATACTTGCAATTTGTACAAATAAAATATTAATATGAAGAGTAAACTTTTGCGATTCATATGACAAATGAGATCTTAGCATCAAGATAAGAGGACTACTCCCATCCCCACAGGTAAATGGCCAAAGGGCATGAACAGGTAATTTTTAAAAAGGAATTATGTTTTAGTTTTATAGAGAACTGATGAAACACGTGGTGCGGAAGAAAAATGAAAGGGGAAAATGAGAGCTGGTGTTGGGAGAGAATTACTTAAGTAACTGCATTATGAACTAGGTTAGTTAGGAGATGAAGTGAGACTAGCAAAACTGGTTACTAGTTAATGGGGGGTGGGTGGAGACCAAGATTATTGGTGTCAATGAGCAGATGCCTTGGGAAGAAATGAGCAATTAGTCCTCAGGGAGACAATGAACTCTTACGATTAAGATTTCAGAGGTTTGAAAACTCTAATGATGACTAAGCCCAGAGTTTGTCTACGAAGGCAGTAAGTGGAAGGGAGTGGGGATCCTCAGTATTGAAGAGGTTTAGGGGTTGTGGGTAGATCTACCTAACTCTGAAACTGGTAGAAAAGGAGACAGATTTGGTACAGATGGCAGTGCTTAAAATTTTCCATCTTATTTAATCCTGGACAAGTGTAACCTGATAGATATAAAACATGAACTAGTAATGAAAACATAAGAACGTAAAATCTTTGCCTTTTGCAGATCAAATTTGACAAGTAAATCTTCCCTTGTGTATTGATCTCTAAGTTAATGTAAGTAGGAAATTGAATGGAGACAAATTATTATTCTGCTTGCCTCAGGAATGGGGGAAATGTAAACATATCAGCTTCTTTATTAGAATGAGATAGAATATTGCTAGTAATTCGGCAGCTAAGATTAAATGGGTCTCACACATTTTCTCTTCATCCTCTGCAAAATACTTAGTTACTAATTCATCTTCTACTGTTTTCCAGTTCTATTGCTTCTAAAGAAAAATACCTCCTGAAAAGCATCACTTTTCATCCCCTTCACATATCTAGCTCAGAATAAAATTATATAGTTACCCAAGTTTTAGTTTCTTCTGTCCACTTTGCATGCTTGTTGTCATCTACTGAGACTTGAGATCAATTGTAAATCGTTCTGTGTGGCCCTGTGAGCTCATGCAGGCTGCATGCTTAGTATTTGGAGGCCACGGTAATTGATGGGACCCGGTCCTCTTGTAAGGTACACTGCCTGTCTTCCTCTACAAGTGATCATGTGTCATCCTATTTGGTTATGTATGTCCCAGCTGCTGACAAGCAATGATATGCTTAGTGGAACCTTAAACAGTGCATGGAAGCATCTGAAAACACTGTCTATCACTGACAGGGGCAGTGTCTAAAATTCCTAAGTCCTTCTCTTAGTAGAAAGGGTGATAGTTCCTACAGGAAACTCAGGATCCCTGAGTTCCAACCCTCTCTTGCCTCCAATCACATCTGCAACCACAGGTAATTCACTCAGAAGCCACATGCTTTCGTCACCTCTAAAAGTTTCTTAAAGGCCTCCAATATAGTAGGATTATTTGAACTGTGCTGATGTTGTGTTTTGAAGAAGTTAAGGAAATCAATACAGGTTAAATGCACACAAAAATATTCTCAAGCTGCCAAAAAGGAATAAAAGATGTGTTTTAATCAATCGGTACCCTACAGCGTTATATCTTTCCTTCAGCATCTCTAATTCGCTTAATTTCAGGTGGATGTTTTCACAGTTGGAGCAGTGCTCTGTGGCAGCCTGGAGCAGGTGATGTAAAACTCCAAAGTTGTAAAAAGCTACAGTGTTTTGAAATGTAAAATAGTTACCTCTAGGCTGACCATGGACTTTCCTGATAGCTCAGTTGGTAAAAATCCACTTGCGATGCAGCAGACCCCTGGTTTGGTTCCTGGGTTGGGAAGATCTGCTGGAGAAGGGATTGGCTACCCACTCCAGTATTCTTGGGCTTCCCTTGTGGCTGAGCTGGTAAAGAATCTGCCTCCAATGTGGGAGACCTGGGTTTGATCCCTGGAGTGGAAAGATCCCCTGGAGAAGGGAAAGGCTACCCATTCCAGTTTTTTAGCCTGGAGAATTCTATGGACTGTATAGTCCTTGGGGTCGTAAAGAGTCGGATTCGACTGATTGACTTTCACTTTCAGGCTGATCACAGCACTTGGTGATATGTTAAATATATTTGGAGACATTTACCAAGGGGTTGTTTTTGTAACTTCCTTCATTATTTTGATTAATTCCATTTTGTTCTCAAGTATTAATAATGACATGTGATAATTTTTAAAGCAGAATTTAGTTTTTCTCTCTCTAAAATGATGAAATAAAAACCACATATTGAAATAGAGCTATAGTCGTTGTTGTATAATTTAATCTGTATCTAATGATTATTATTATTAACTTTCATTAAGTAATCTTAACCCCTTCACTTTTGAGAAAACCAAAAATGGAGTTTCATGTAGCATTATTTCAGCTTATTACAATAAAGCTCTGTTTCTCAAAGCAAACTGAGGGGATGGATTTCCTAAATCGGCACCAATTTCAGGGATTGTATAAATTAGGAGATTTGGGAGTTAATCTTAGTTAGTGATAGATCCCCAAACATGGAATCTCAAAGTTCTTCTTTATCAGAAAGTATCTGTGTTTACTGAAGAAAGAATAACATTCTTTGAATTCACTTTATTCAAAGCAGGAAGGGAGAAACCCTACACAGGAAGAGAGAAATTGGCTACAGTTTTCAAGCTGTTTGTTATACTTTCTAGAATGTTGCACTTGAGATTTGCTTGCATTTAAAATTTTGAGATATGAAGGAAGGAAGCCCCCAAAAATGTTTTTTCCATATATTTGTTTTTATTTCATTTTAAAAGTGGCTTAGAGCTCTGAGACTGGAGTCCAATTGTGGACTGGATTATGATCTCAACACATGCCATTCATTTTGTGTAACTTCTAGATACACATGACCTCATCCTGCTTGAATATTATAAACATAATCAAAATATCTTTTGAACTTACTTAATAGAATTTAGCAAAAATTTCAATTTATCTAGACTCCAAATCTCAACGTGAATTAAATAATGTTTGGGGGAAAAAAATAGAAGACCAAGAAATTGAGTTTGTTTTCCAAATTTTATTTTCCCAGATGGGATATTCTAAACTGCATAGAAATCCTTGAAGTATCTAGTTCATTAGAATATTAAATTAAAATATAGCAAAGCTATTAAGAATGACAAACTATTTAAAAACACACAGCAGTGATAAGAACACACTGTGAGAGAAAAGCGTGTATTGTATCCCCAACCTGCTCAGCACTCAAGAAGTTTGTCCTGTGAATGAATCTTCACCTGCTACTTCATTATGCATCTGTGGGTGAGAAATTCAGGGAAATTCAGGAATTTAGGGAAAGCAGATTCTCATTGCCCCAGAGAATTACCTTTTGATCACCTCACACATAAAAGCCAAGTAAATAACTAGCTGGGAGTTTCTTCTGTGGTTGTTCATGTGACCTTCTCTGCCTTCTCCCATAACCACCTCCTGGGCAGATTTCCTCTGCTTAAATTCTGGTTTGCATGTTAGTTATTAATGTAAGAAGGTGTTTGGACAAAGGATGTATTCAATAGTTGGAAGAACTCTAAGGCCTCACTGCACTGATGTAAAGTTCCAGGAACACCGAAGAGGAAAGAAGTATGTGGGGAGAGATTAGCAGATGATGCTTCTCTTGTAATCCAAGCTTGGATTTTACATTGTTCATCATAGCAGAGAACTTTGGTCAGTTTTCCTGAATGTGATTTCTTGTCAGTTAAACAGTAACGAGAAAGTCTGTTTTCATCCAGTGGTTATCCCTGGGATGGGAGGAGGGTGCTGTGAGCAAAACTTATCACCTGAATCCAAGCTGAAGTGTTGAAAAGATCATGCCTCTCTGCTTTTGAAAACTGGCTTTCTATTGCAGGGTACTCTTGGCTTCAGTAACATAGTCATGCTCCAGGATAGCAAACAGTAAGAGTATATCACAAGCATGTTTCAAAAAATGTGATTAATTTCAAAACTTGTGCATTTATTTTTGCCAGCAAACTTTTGACTCATCTAGTCCTTGGCATTCATCTTCAGAATTTTGGCAGATAATGTTATTTTCTATCAAAAGGAGAGATATTTCTTTTTTCTGGCCAGCCATATTTTGGAAATCAAATGCCTAACTGTTTATCATCTAATGTAAAGAATAATTTTCCCCATTAGGATTTACATTGAATGGGGACTGTGATGGACAATGGCCATCGTTTGACTCTGGCAAACTGCATAGAATTTTTAGTAGAGCTAGATAAAGTCTGGCTTATTACATGTTTTCATTTTTATAAGTTGTGTTTCTTTTATCTGGATTCTGGCAAATATATGAGGAAACATATATTTGGGATGTAACACCATCTTGTTGTTACATAAGATCCCGTGGAGAAGGGAAAGGCTATCCCCTCCAGTATTCTGGCTGGAGAATTCCATAGACTGTATAGTCCATAGGGTCCCAAAGAGTCGGACATGACTGAGCGATTTTAAATGTAATGTAAATACCATCCTATAAAAAAACATGAAAAGGTTTTAAAGTCATGCTTTTAGCTTTTAATTTTCTAAAGGTAACAATGTATCCAAGGTTGATTATAGAACTGATTATGACTTAACTGGAAAAGCAGTCCTTTTCAGCTCACAAAGTGTCAGACCTGAGTTGGGTGACACAAGGGAGGTGTGGTGGCCCCGAGGGTTCCTTGGAAAAAGTGTCAAACTCTTAGGGTTCTTGGCTGCATCACCTGCAGGCTAAGAGCTACAGCTTCACGGGATGAAGAAAAAGGCTGATGCTGGGCCACCTGTTTCAAGCAGGAAGAAGGCAACAGGAAAAGAGAAAAAGTGGGTTATGTCAGCTAGTCTGCTCCCATTCAAATCTTACCTCATAGAGACCCCTCCCTCCCTTCCGTGCATCTCTTTAGCCAGAACTGTGCCCCACAGTCCCCAAATTGCAAAGATCAGGGAATGCAAATATGTAGCTGGGCTTGTTGCTGTCACAACCAAAATCAGGGACTATGAGGAGAATTATAGCAGCAACAAGCAGCAGTCTCTGATACTTCCAGAGACATGGAATAAATTTAGAATGAGCAATCAACAGAGAACATCAGGCCATAGTCCATAGGGTCCCTAACAACCAGACACGACTGAAGTACAAGTGCAGAAAGCATCAGTGGATGCAGCTTCATACATCTTTTCTTTTTGGAATAAAGAGGATCTAGGTTAAAAAAAAAAGGTGATGATAACTGTACCGCAGTCATATAAATGCCTTTGGTTGACTAAGAAATGAAATATCAAATGGGGAAATATGCCAGTGTGTATCTGGTCACAGCTTCCAGTTTGCACCCTGGTACCTTCCAATCAGCAATACTGAAGTGCACACTTGGTGATGTGATCAAAACAGCCGATTGAAATGCGACAATTACAGGTTATATAGACCAACAGTGTTGATGGAGTCATCAGACTAAAATTGCATTTTTAGAAGAGTTTGTTTTCACTTATTTTGGTTCTTTATATAACTTATGTGACTTCTTTCTGTTAGGATGTTAAAGATATGCTTTACACATTTAGCATCACACTGTTTTGAGGAAGTAAACACACCCTTCTTCTTGTGTTTCAATGGGAAAATTGGCCACATTGTTATAAAGGAAAGACACACCTCTTCCTGATCTTATATATTTGCTCAGGAAATTTGTATCAAATATTGTTACCTAGGTACTTTGATACCTGAAAGAAAAGCTATGAGTAACCTATACAGCATATTAAAACTCAGAGACATTACTTTGCCGACAAAGATTCTTCTAGTTAAAGGTGTGGTTTTTCCAGTAGTCATGTATGGATGTGAGAGTTGGACTGTGAAGAAGGCTGAGTGCCGAAGAATTGATGCTTTTGAACTGTGGTGTTGGAGAAGATGCTTGAGAGTCCCTTAAACTGCAAGGAGATCACACCAGTCAGTCCTAAAGGCGATCAGTCCTGAGTGTTCATTGGAAAGACTGAGGCTGTGAAGCTGAAGCTCCAATACTTTAGCCACATGATGTGAAGAACTGACTTACTGGAAAAGACCCTCATGCTGGGAAAGATTGAAGGCAGGAGAAGAAGGGGACCACAAAGAATGAGATGGTTGGATGGCATCACCAACTCAATGAGTTTGAGCAAGCTCTGGGAGTTGGTGATGGACAGGGAAGCCTGACATGCTGCAGTCCATGGGGTCACAAAGAGTAGGACACGACTGAGAGACTGAGCTGAACTGAGGTACTTTGTGTGTGCCGAATTGCTCAGTCATGTCTGATGCTTTGCGACCCTATGGACTGTAGCTTGCCAGGCTCCTCTGTCTATCTGGGTCCTGCAGAGGGGAGCTAAAGTAGAGGATACAAGGGAAGGCCTGTCCCAGGAGGGCCCTATAGGGTCCTGCTCTGTTACAAGACCTAGAAGCAAAAACAGAGAACTGCAGCTCAGCAGGGCAGTCACTCAGGAGCTGAATTCCCACAGGAACCAGCACTGAGTGAACCCTATGTGAATGATGAACTTTGGGTGATCATGACGTGTCAATGTAGGTTCATCAGTTACAGCAAGTACACCATCTGCTGAGTTGTTGATGATGGAGAAGGTCTGCCTGTGTAAGGGTAAGCGTTATATGGGAAATTTCTTTAAAATCTTCCTCTCAGTTTTTCCAAGATCCTAAAACTGCTACTTAAAAAATAAAGTTGTTTAAGAAAAGACTCATATTTTGGTAAGTTTACTTTTAAATATTAATTGTAAACATATTCATTTTTCAAAGAAAATATGAGAGTTGACTGAAATAGAGTAAGGAATCGTGATGTTAGATCTCATCCCAGGTTTGTCTGATTTGCTGTTCTAACCCAGGCAGATGAAAAAGTCACATCATCAAGAGATGTGGAGGGAAGTGTGCAGTCAGAGGAACACTTGGGTATGTAGTGAAACCCAGAATTGTCTAAGAAAATTTCTTTTGCAGCATCCTGCCAAATCCCAAATGCCAGAGAATCCTGGCAGACTCCTTGATAATTCAGTCTCGCTGCTCTAAATCATCCTCCAGACACTGGGCTTTGTGATGCTACGTGCAACAGTGTCAAGAGGAAGCGAAACTGCTCAGATACCATCCTATTTTAGAAAATGCCGACAACCATATATGCTTTGAACTCTTCTATGGAAAGGTTCTTGCTCAGAATGTCATTCTATTAAATTTTTCTTTTTTGTCATTTACAGATGCATGTGAGGGCATGGTTCTATGATTAAAGTTTCTTGCCTAGTACCTGGCCTATGTTTGAAAAGAGGAATTAAGCTATACACAGTATTGTTTCATATTGTGCATTTATTTGTATCCACTTGTTAAATAGATGCATGTGACACACACACAGGCTTCCCTGGTGGCTTAGTGGCAAAGAATCTGCCTGCCAATGCAGGAGACACAGGTTCAGTCCCTGGATTGCGAAGATCCCTTGGAGGAGGAAATGGCAACCCACTCCAGTGTTCTCGCCTGGAGAATTTCATGGACAGAGGAGCCTGGCAGGAGTCCATGGGGTCACTGAAGAGTCAGATGCAATTTAGCAACTAAAACAACAACCAACAAAGTGACATATAACTAACAGATCAAAGCTTTTGAGTAATGCTGTGCACTTCTCTCTTTTATGATGCTTCTTATGACAATGAAATTAAGATAATTTCTCTAATCCATGTAATAGATCTTCATGTAGACAAAACTTTATTTTCATAGGTAAAAGATTAATAAAAGTGCTGCAGAAAGCTGCAAATTTTATATTAGAACAAATCTTTAAAAGATATGATTTAGTAATTTTCGGTTAATTTGGAAATGTCATATGAACTTGGGAGTTAATATTCTTTTTTTCTGAAAAACTTTTTTTTTTTAACCTGTCTTCCACAGGTAAGTGACTTAATTCATTGCCAGACAGCAGAACTCAGGTGACACCATCTATTTTGGCCACCTGATGCAAAGAGCCAACTCATTGGAAAAGACCCAGATGTTGGGAAAGATTGAAGGCAGGAGGAAAAGGGTGCAGCATAGGATGAGATGGTTGGATGGCATCACCGACTCAGTGGACATAAGTTTGAGCAAACTCTGGGAGATGGTGAAGGACAGGGAAGCCTGGCAAGCTGCAGTCCGTGGGGTCACAAAGGTAGTAAGTATAAATTAACTTATTGACTAAACAATAATACCATCTTCCTTTAGAATTATTTTCCAGATAAAAGAATGTGGATTCCTTTGCAAGTAGCCCATTCTATTTTGAGAAACAGGGAGGAACCAAGAGGATCCAGGAATATTTTCTGGTTGCAAGTAAACAAAGACACTTTAAGAAATTGTCTAGGGTAACTGCCGGGGTCCAGCCCCGGTAGATCCAGGGTAATTCAATGGAGAGACGGAGTAGGCGTCCTAGGAAAAAACTTAATTACAGATATAGAGAGAGATTAGAAACGGATAGTGTAGTAGGAAAGTTAGTGGAGAAAAAGATGCTGAATAACTTGGTTTATGTGGAATACTAATCACCACCTATGTAGGCCACAGGCGTCTTTCCGTTCTTCTGAAGGAGAGGAGGCACTGAGGCCTCCCTGGTCCAATCTCAGAAGCCCAGGCAGAATTAGCAGGCTTGATGAGTACCCACATTTCAGATGAGAATTCAGCCAGGAAAACGGGGAGCAAAAAGAAACGACATTGGGGAATCAGTCTTTCCAGAAACTTATCCGATTTCTTTATTTTCAGGTTTGTTTATATACCTTTTTGTTATACATAGAGATGAATACAGAGTCACGCAGGGGTCAGCAGACCTGACCCTTGTCACAGTCAGGTGCTTCATATAAAATTATACAAAGGTCTTATGGGTTTTACATCATCTTTTGGCCTTGAGGCCTGCTGACATTTTATGGTCCTTTCTGATATCGGTCAGAAAACTTATTTTTCCAGGGGGGATTTTTTTCTTAAATCAGGTGCCACCCTCCAAATAAAGTTGCATTCCTATAGGGTGGGGGTGTAGTGAGTTACAAGTAGGAAATGAATTTACTTAACCTAAGGTTAACATGATTAATCTTAAAGGTTAATACTTATTTCTCCTATATGGTAGTTATATTCATTATAAGGGCAAGGAATATGGAGATTTAGCAGCAAATATTGGCTCAACAAATGAAAACCTTTCACCAATGTTCCCCTTAAGATCTATTTAGTGTTAAGATAGTGATAAAGTTACATTTTTACATAGCAAGGACATAGTGATTTATAACAAAGTACAGTGATCTATAACAAAAGAGAAAATTCATGAACTCAAAAAGTCTAGTATTGCTAACATCAAAAACTACTATATTTCCTTTTCTATATTCCTAGTACCTTGATTAATATATTCCCAGGTGCCTAAGGATATAGAGGCCTGGTGGCAATCATTGACTCAACAATGAGAAAAGCCCTATGCTAATACTCCAAACTCTGTGCTGTTAATGGTTGAGAGGTTGTCACACAAGCTAGTCTGTCAGCAGAGAGGTTTGACCTGAGACACCCTTGTCACACCCAGGGCAGGGAATTAGTAGTAATTATTGGCACAACAGATGAAAAAACCCTTCACCAATATAATTCTTAATCAACCCACTAATACTATACTAATAATCTTCTAACTTCTCAAAAGAGTCTGTATCTAGAAAGTTTTAAAGCATCTCATGCTTCTCACAGTTGGGAGGCTTTAAACAATCACATGTGGCCGGACGAACCTGATCAGGGAGACTAGAGGAGTTTGTAAGTTGAAACACTCTTGTCACACCCAGGAATGTTTATTAACTTGAGCTGCAAGTTAACTCCTTCTCCAAGAGAAATGGTTATGGGTGAAAGCCCCCGTAAAGTCAGAGGCGTAGGTGAGAGCATAAAACAGACTCTGGTTTTGGGGTTAGATGCTCGGGAACAGGGGGTTTCCTGAGGCTTGATCACGCCTTTACGTATGCCAAGCCTCCTTCCTCATGACCTTTGCCATGGGCGGAGCTCCTCACGCCCGCTCCCGGCAGGTAATGTTGAAAGGACAAAGAGCCACTGAAAAGTTGCTACTAGTAGCCAAGATGTAAATACATGCACATCAACAAGAAAACGTTATTACTAATTATAAGAAAATTGAGTCTGTGTCTATGAAAAGCTGTGGATGTATAATGATATTCAAGGAGAGAAAAATTAAAATAAAGCATATAAGAGTTACTTTTACTACAATTAAGGGACACATCAGAAGACATTTATTTTAATAAGCTTTGAGTGAGTACTTTTGCATCTGTGTATCTGATTTTTCTATAAATATATATTGGCTTATAAAGTATTGGTCTACATTCTTCTTTCTTTATAAGGAGAGGTGGCATAATATTGGAAATTTTGAGTGAGCTGAATAGTTCTAGGAAAAGCAGGGATTATTCTGAGAATAAAGAACAAATGAGTACTGTTGGTCATTACTGTGGTAGGGTCCCACTGGGAGTGGAAACTGTTAGATTAGCCACATGTTGATTTTAAAAACTATACAAATAGCTCACTGTAGAAACATCTCTTCCTCTCTGCCATGTCCTAGGAGATACAGCCTCAGAATAATTCTATTAATTATAACAAAATGCTAATTATACATATACAGTTTTGCAGAACTGCTAACAGATCAGGGTAATATAAGATATTGGTGTAGCAGTGGATGATGAAAGCACATCATTTTGGAGAAAGGCTGCATTTGACAGAAACCAAAACCTGTGGGAGAGACATGAGCTTTGAAAGTTGACTGAAGGTGATTCCTGAAGCTTTTCTATTAACTGTAGTTCCAGTTTGAAGACCAGAAGAAGCCAGAGGACTTGCAAACTCAGCTTGAATGCTAAGATTTCTGAAAGCAGCGAAAGGTACAGAAACATTCCGGCCTGGAGATGGCCCAGGAATATTCAGGGGCAGGATATCATAGCAGATCCTCCAAGGAGTGGAGCATTGCAATTCCAAACCTGAAGTGAAAGTGCCAACTGGCCGCTCACATCACTTCCAGGAGCCCCCAGTCCCCTTTCTTGTGTACTTTGATCAGAAGCCTTCTGAGGTCTTCAGCAGATTTAGATTTTCCAACTGCTGCTCCCCAGACTGGGTTCTTGTAGAACAGCTATCTTAGACAGTTTTGGAATTTAGGAAAATAGGCAAGAGGATGCTCCTCGTGTCCGAGTCCTGTGTAACAGCTTCTGACCTCCTAGCCCAGCTGGCTTGTGCCCCTCCCAGAAAAATAAGGGTGAAAGGGCAGCTCATTGTACAGTTAGAGACCCCCAAGGTATACCATTTCCACCACTTCTGTAGGCACCAAGAGTCTAGGAGGCTTCCTTTCTTCCTTGGTAAAATAGATCTGCTTACATTTTATGAAGCCACCATTGTAAAACAAGAGTAAACTTGTTTACAGTGCATCACTCATAGTAATATTTTATAAAACTTTTCTTCATTTGTAGCATGTGTGTGCGTGTGAACAGGGGACAATATAAAGCCGATTCTCACTGTTGTCAAATTTTACCAGCAATACCAGTAAGTCTCTAAAGAAGAAAAACACAACCAAAGGGTTGTAACTTGATCCAATAGACTACTTGGGAAGGAAATATTAGAATCTCTATTTTTTCTATTTGTTTTTAGTGTAAAAAAGTAAGAAAAGAAATGGTGTTTTGGGGCGTATTACAGATAATAATAAATGGAAATTTGACAAGAAGTCATAAAAAAAAATCCAAAACTAAATGATCAAGAAAACCATTGAAAAAATGTATTTTCACTTACTATCTTTAACAATAAAATTTTTCTTAAAGTCTATGTGGTACCTTTATTTAGAGCACAAAGTAGAATGAAGCCATAGCACACAGATGTGCAAGGCATTTAAAAATTGAACAAATAGATTATGAAAAACAAATGTTTACCTATTTCTACCAAGTATAAATTATTTAATCCACAATCCATATTTTATAAAACTTTACCAACTTTATGCTAAATGTTTAAAGTTTGAGATTTTCTTTTTTAGCAAGAGCAGAAGGAAAAAATGCCACATACTGTTATAGAGACATATTTATTCTTCCTGTAATAGCAATAAATTTAGCTAATGTCAAGAAGAGATCAAATCAGTCAATCCTAAAGGAAATCAACACTGAATATTCATTCAAAGGACTGATGCTGAAGCTGAAGCTCCAAAACTTTGGCCACCTGATGCAAATAGACAATTCATTGGAAAAGACCCTGATCCTGGGAAAGACTGAAGGCAAAAGGAGAACAGGGTGGCAGGGGATGAGATGGTTAGATAACATCACTGGCTTAATGGACATGAATTTTAGCAAACTCTGGGAGATAGTGGAGGACATAGGAGGCTGATGTGCTGCAGGCAAGTGGGGGATAAAGAGTTGGACACAATAATGTGATGAACAAAGTCACAAATGGGTAACAACTTGAAAACAATCTAAAGTGTATTCCTTTGTGAGCAAATGCTCATATAACTGGGATCAGTTCAGTTCAGTTCAGTCACTCAGTCATGTCCGACATGCCTCCGGTCCATCACCAACTCCTGGAGTTCACCCAAACTCCTGTCCATTGAGTTGGTGATACCATCCAGCCATCTCATCCTCTGTCATCCCCTTCTCCTCCTGCCCCCAATCTCTCCCAGCATCAGAGTCTTTTCCAGTGATCCAACTCTTCGCATGAGGTGGCCAAAGTATTGGTTTCAGCTTTAGCATCAGTCTCTCCAAAGAACTCCCAGGACTGATCTCCTTTAGAATGGATTGGTTGGATCTCCTTGCAGTCTAAGGGACTCGCAAGAGTCTTGTCCAACACCAGAGTTCAAAAGCATCAATTCTTTGGTGCTCAGCTTTCTTCACAGTCCAATTTTACATCCACACATGACCACTGGAAAAACCGTAGCCTTGACTAGATTGACCTTTGTTGGCAAAGTAATGTTCTGCTTTTTAATATGCTATCTAGATTGGTCATAGCTTTCCTTCCAAGGAGTAAGTGTCTTTTAATTTCATGGCTGCAATCACCATCTGCAGTGATTTTGGAGCCCAAAAAATAAAGTCTGACACTGTTTACACTGTTTCCCCATCTGTTTCCCAGGAAGTGATGGGACCAGATGCCATGATCTTTGTTTTCTGAATGTTGAGCTTTAAGCCAACTTTTTCACTCTCCTCTTTCACTTTCATCAAGAGGCTTTTTAGTTCCTCTTCACTTTCTGCCATAAGGGTGGTGTCATCTGCATATCTGAGGTTATTGATATTTCTTCTGGCAATCTTGATTCCAGCTTGTGCTTCCTCTAGCCCAGCGTTTCTCATGAGGTACCCTGCATAGAAGTTAAATAAGCAGGGTGACAATATACAGCTTTGATCTATTTGGAAACAGTCTGTTGTTCCATGTCCAGTTCTAACTGTTGCTTCTTGACCTGCATACAGATTTCTCAAGAGGCAGGTCAGGTGGTCTGGTATTCCCATCTCTTTCAGAATTTTCCACAGTTTATTGTGATCCACACAGTCAAAGGCTTTGGCATACTCAGTAAAGCAGAAATAGATGTTTTTCTGGAACTCTCTTTTTTTCCATGATCCAGCGGATGTTGGCAATTTGATCTCTGGTTCCTCTGCCTTTTCTAAAACCAGCTTGAACATCTGGAAGTTCACGGTTCATGTATTGCTGAGTCCTGGCTTGGAGAATTTTGAGCAATACTTTACTAGCATGTGAGATGAGTGCAATTGTGCGGTAATTTGAGCATTCTTTGGCATTGCCTTTCTTTGGGATTGGAATGAAAACTGACTTTTTCAAGTCCCGTGGCCACTGCTGAGTTTTCCAAATTTGCTGGCATTTTGAGTGCAGCACTTTCACAGCATCATCTTTTAGGATTTGAAATAGCTCAACTGGAATTCCATCACCTCTACTAGCTTTCTTCATAGTGATGCTTTCTAAGGCCCACTTGATTTCACATTCCAGGATGTCTGGCTCTAGATGAGTGATCACACCATCATGATTATCTGGGTCGTGAAGATCTTTTTGTACAGTTCTTCTGTGTATTCTTGCCACCTCTTCTTAATATCTTCTTTTTTGGTTATGTTCATACCATTTCTATCCTTTATTGAGCCCATCTTTGCATGAAATATTCCCTTGGTATCTCTCATTTTCTTGAAGAGATCTCTAGTCTTTCCCATTCTGTTGTTTCCCTCTATTTCTTTGTATTGATTGCTGAGGAAGGCTTTCTTATCTCTCCTTGCCATTCTTTGGAACTCTGCATTCAGGTGCTTATGTCTTTCCTTTTCTCCTTTGCTTTTTGCTTCTCTTCTTTTCACAGCTATTTGTAAGGCCTCCCCAGACATCCATTTCGCTTTCTTTTTTTTTTTTTCTTTCTGTCGAAGCAGTTCCGCTTTATTGTTGCAAACTCCCAACTTATATAGACAAACAGGAGGGTTTTAGGAGGGACTCTCCATAGTTGCACCAATCACATTAAAGGTCAAATTGTCACCTTCATTATAACAGGAGTCTATAGAGATCACACACTGTCTATGTGCACAGAAATCAAGAGAGCCAATTAAAAACTTTGACAGACAACATAGACCCTGCCCCCATCTCTTCCGCCAGGCGCCATCTTAGGTTTTCGACCGCAAAGCTAGCCCCTTTGTTTTTAAGGTTTCCCATTTAGGGCCCTACATATCCCCCCTTTTTTTTTTTATTTTATGTAAGCCCTCGAGACATTTGTATTGCTGTTCTGTAGAGCAAGGCATAAAGCTGCAGGCGGCCAACCTCCAGCCTCGCCAGCCCCTCTCGTGGCTGTGCCTGTCTTAGGTTGCCCTCCTCTGAGGGTCTTACCCGTCATTGGCTATCCAGCCACCTCTTGGGGGCTAGGCGGAATCTCTCTAGATGATGAGCATCTAGAACTCTTATTTTTATTTATCTGTCTCGGTTAATCTCTTGAAGGGCTAAATTAATCCAGGGGTTTTGTGGGTCCCCAACGTGGGGCTCCTCTTTCATGACCTGGGCAAGCATAACCTTTTTAACACTACAACAAGCAGAATAACAAAAACAAGCAAATAGAAGGCATTTTTAAACCAAGTGAATGAAGTTTGTATCCAGTCCCATAGATCCATTTGATCCCTTTTTACCTGTTAAGAGTCTCATTTAACATTGGAAAAGCTGTCAGACAAAAGCTGGGGTATCTCACGTCGCAGTCTATGGGCGCCAGAACACTCAACGTCTCGATCGCTCTGGCGTGGAGAGCGTGGAGATCAAGCTGTTGTTGGAGTCCCATCATAGCAGATCTCAGGTGTTCAAGCTGGTTTGAAATCCTTGAGCAGAGGCAGTGGATGTGTTGTTTATAACCTCGATGGTCTGAGCTTGTTGAACTCCCAGCACGGATGCTGACACTGTTGTACCCTCATGGTTGATGGCCTTGTGCCGTTAAACCCAGGCTTCAAAGATTTTAAAAACTGTTGCACAGCCACGGCAATGAGGAAGGTCAGCACGGAGAGGCTAGGTAATCCGACGATCACCAGGAGCGGTGTCCAGCAGGGTCGTTGCATCGATGATCTGAAAGGGAAGAAAAGATCGCCTCAAGAACTTTTTGTTCTTGGGCTCAATATGTGAATGTCTCTTTAATCTGTGTCAGGTTTTGAGATTTGACCTCTCTCTTGTGGTGTAAATTTAAGATTCCTTGCTGGCACCCATATAGGGCTGGGGTCCCCAATGGGGAATATGCATCCGAATCCTCTCCCCATTGTAAGGGGTGGATCAGGCCCCTTCCACTGACCAGTGATGGGATCTTTCCATCTCACTTGTATTTCAGGTTTTATTTCTTGGTTGGACCAATGTTTCTGAAAACATGGTATCGGTTCATTTTTTGAAAAATTTAAAATGTTTAGAGTAAAGAGTGCCATTCCAAGTTGCTGGTGAGGGTTTATTCCCCCTTTTTGTTTTTGTAATTGAGCCTTTAAATTTTGATGGTGGCACTTAAGTTTTTCAAAAGGAGAATAATGGGTTACATCAGTTTGCCACAGCACATTGGGTTTTAGCCCTCGAGGGTTTACTCCTGGGGGCTGTAAAGGCGGTACTTGTAAATAAGGAAGACAGGATTTACAAGTATGTATACTTTTCTTTAATTATCTAATAGGGATCTGTGGGAACCTTTTATGTAGCCCTCTCCAATTTATATGAGTAAGATCGTGAAGATCATAGGCATCTTGTAAGTTACAAGCTTGGATTGTAAGGGAGGCCGCTCTATCGGCCAGGGAATTTCCCATTGAAAGCAATCCAGGTAAATCTTGATGACCCCTAAGATGGTGTACATAAATGGGATAGTGGGAGGTCTCCGACCAGTAGGTCTTCCCCCACCTTGAGGGCACTCCTTCTTAAAGTGTCCCTCTTGTGGTTGATGAGCCAGCCCCTGGAGAATAGTTTTTGCCTTCGGGGAGTTTGTGCCATCTTCTGCCACAGCCTTTTAAGCTCTTTTTAAATCATTGGCCTCCCAGGGGTACCAGGCTGCCAGCCTATTCCCCCGGGTTAATATTTACAAGAAAGGCTTGAGTTGGGCCGGTAAAGGGCAGTGGGGATCCCCAAGGGTCCCTGGGATAGGTTCTCCCTTTCCAAGGTGACCTCATTGTCTCTCCCACCCAAGGTGCTCCTGAAACTTCCTCAAATGGGGGAGGCAGGGAGGGACACAGATCTCTCCCCTGGGCTCCCGGTCCTGAGGCATCAGAGGAGTCTCTATTCTTTTCTGCCCCTTTATCATCCCCCGAAAGGCTCCCATGGCCCACTATTTGCTCTAGAGTCTTTATTCCCTGCAGTGTCTTTTGCTATATCTTGGTCTGACATGACTCGTTCCTCATCAAATTTTTCCCATTGTTTTTCTGATTTTGATTTGGGGGCACTCGTATCAGTGACATGCTCCTCGCTCCGTGAAAAGCAGAGCTTGAGGGCCGAAATGATCAGACAGAACCCTAAGGGGGCTCCTCACCGTATCGAGCCTCTCAATGCCTAGCAAGGCAGCTGCCTACTTGATCCCAAGTGTCCCAAGAGAACAGATTAGCTGAAGCAACCCAGGGGGCCAACCGTACAATGGTCCCCCAGACCTTAATAGCCTGAGTGTCAGAAATCTCAAGTCCCCTGCTTTTGAGCATATATCTCAGTGCCTTGAGGGCAGGCTCATCAGACTTGCTAATGTTACTTCCCATGTTGCTGAAAGAGAATAGAAAGAAAAGTCACTGAGGACAGCCACCAAAATCCTACCGGGAGTGGTGGCGGCCAGAAAGTTGGGCTTATGGTATGCTTTTGTAACTGTTTATGTGCCTGCGTCGTTGCACGGAAATTTTCTTGCTGGGGGCGGGCACCCTAGAGGTTTCTAGCCCGTTCCATGACCCCCTTATCCTGTCACGGGAGTCTTCAAGTGGCAGGCGCCCTAAGGGCCTTTAAGTGCCTGACCCGTGCCCACAGGGAAGATTCTAGGCCACGTCCTCAGTTAAGAATGATTAAAGGGGAGTTTCACCCGGTCGGGCTCTAGTTACTGAGGCTTACCTGTTGCGGGGCCTTCAAAGTCCGCCAGAGAGTGGCCCTAGCCAGGACTCATCAGTTGCCTCCACAACCGCTCGCCTGTTCACTGAAACTCCAGAAAAAAAAAGAACTAAGGCCAGATCAGGAAAGTAGAGGAGAAGGAAAATAAGAGAGTTTTTGGCACTTCCCTCATAAAGGAGGGGGCCCACCTTGAAGTCCGGATTACCTCGGGTGATGCTCCTCTAAAGGGAGCTCCGTGCTGTGACCCTGCTAGGGTCCCTCCGTCGCTCCTCTTTCAGAGCCGCACGGTGACACCACCTCCGTCCGTCCGCTTCATGCCCCACGTTGGGCGCCAGTTTCTGCGGGGGCGCTCCGCAGAAAGAGCGGAGGCAGTGGAACTTCCCTCAGCAAAGCTGAGGGGTTCCCGGGGAGAGGTGAGCCTGCTGTCCGCCAACCCAGCCCCCTCGGCGAGCGAGAGACAATCAGACGCGACAGGGGTTCTGTCGAAGCAGTTCCCCATTTTGCTTTCTTGCATTTCTTTTCCATGGGGATGGTCTTGATTCCTGTACACATAGATATATTGCTTTAAAGATGAAAAAGTACTTAGAATAAATTATGCAGTTTGAACAAGTGCTAACTCTATAGTTAGTTGGAAGTAAACACATGCTTCTAATGTGTTATGGTTGTGATACTCAATGAAACAGCTATGAAATGGAAGAAAAATCACTTTTTTGTGGATCACTAAAGGAAAGAGAAGGCATCCCAGGTGGCACTAGTGGTTAAGGATATGCCCTCAAAGGCAAGAGGCATGAGTTCAGTCCCTGGGTTGGGAAGATCCCTTGGAGGAGGAAATGGCAATCCACTCCAGTATTCTTGCTTGGAAAATGCCATGGTCTGAGGAGACTGGAGGGCTACAGTGCTGGGGCTGAAAAGAGTTGAACACAACTGAGCACACATGCAAAAAGGAGAAAGGAAAGAGATATCAGAGAAGATGTAAGAAGTGAATGATCTTTTAATAAAAATTACATTTTGTGGAAAAGATGTATGAGTGTAATCACTAATTAAGCTGATTGCTCTGTGATGATAGAGAATCTTAGGTTAAGGTTATAGAGCTAAAACCTCTTGTAATATTATTCACCAAATGTTTCATCAGCAGGTTATTATAGCAAAGAAGTGGAAAGGAATGTACAAAGCTCTACAGGACAACATCTATATCTGTACAGTTAAACTTTAACATATAGTAGGATACTTACAATATTTTGTAATGAAATAGGGAGTGATCATTAAATATTTGAAACACATGATTCATTTATTATTTCATGGCAAAACACTTAAAAGAATTATTGAGTTTTAAAATGTTAGCTTTTTATTTTATTAAAAAATGGCATTCCATCAATGTTATGTGGGAGCCTGGATGAGAGGAAAGTTTGAGGGAAAATGGATACACTTATATGTATGGCTGAGTCCCTTTGCTATTCACTTGAAGTTATCATAACTTTGGGTTAATCAGCTATATTCCAAAACAAAATAAAAAGTTTTTTTAAAACAGGCATTACAAATTTGCAGACATTTTCTACAATAAGTTTTGTCCTACTAAGAACAATTGGTCTTTAAGAAATAAATGCAATATAGTCACCCTCTAAAGATTAAAGTGACTTTTAAAAAGGTATTTTTACTAATTTTCAAGAGACTCATGCCACAGAAAGATAATTTTGAAAGTAGCTATCTGGAAATATTCCCTCCATTATGATATTAGTTGCTAGAAACAACATATGTGCTGCCTATAAAAATATTTGTGAATATAAACTTCAGAAACTTGGAAACAGACTTTTCTAATCTCTATAAAAACTCCAATTGAATACTTTAATGAGTATTCATTTCATTTGTTAAACTATAAACTGAACACCTTCCCTATTAGTTTTCAAGAACAACTGACTGACATAATTATAAGCTGAATTGCAACAACAACAAAAAATCTTTGCAGTGAATAAAAGGCACTGAAAAATCAGTAGCAAAATCATACTAGTATAAACAATGATGCGTGGTCTCCTTTGGATTTCTATGTAATTTTTGTGAAGTATCTTCCTCTGCTACAATGGCTATTAAACCAGAAGATCCAAATAAACCCAAATGAAAACCAGCACTTCAAAATGAAGTAAAAACAACTGTTGAACTAAGTACATTATTTATAGTAATTCTAGCTGCAATTTCAAACAAACTAAAAATTTCAGAGTCTTAGCAGTGTGGAAGTTTATTTCTTGTGTCTGGTCCCAGTGCAGGAAGTCATGAGTCACCAGTGACCTCCCTTCACATTGTGATGTGGAGCAAGGAAATGAATCAGCAACCAAAAAACAAACAAACAAAATAACGTATAAGTGCAAAAATGATATGAATGAAAGAATTGGAAGACAAGGGCTTGGGTACAACACATCAGCTAAGATCAATTATTTCTGCAGTTCTGCAGTGAATTCCACACATATTCAAATACATTGTATTTCACAACAAAATTTTCAGTTTTATTCAATTTTCATTCCTCACGTTTCCCTATCTTTTTCATGTCCTCCTTTAATTTTCTGTATTTTATCTTTTATCGGCAAAGTTGCCTCATGGTCAACTAGTTACACAGCAAAAGTGTCTTTGGCAAAGATACTGTGAAAATACCAGACACAGTTTGGAACAAATGAAAGAGATTTTGACCACATAATCTGCAGCAAGTCAGGTGAGACCATCTGTATACACATCAGTTTCTGCAGTGTAAACACAATGGAGTCTTTGTGGCCCACAGTGAATCTGCTTTTGAGTGTCCACTTGGGAGAATGTTGATCAATAATCCTATAGAGAGCAGGCTGACACATGTGTTTCCGATTCAGGACTTCAGTGAAATTACACAGTGAGGTGATTCAAGGCATTTAATTCTACACAGAGTTTATGCAACACTTGTTTAAATATCTTGACAGGCTACTTAAGGATGATGTGTTAATTATCTATATATTGTCTTCTGGAAAATCTGCTAAAGGATCAGATCTACAGAAATCTGATCTGCTAAACAATCATTACTATCCTGCATGAAAAATGCTAACATGTCCTGATGGGCTGGTGGAACCCCTTTCAAGACCATGTTAATTGGAGGTGACAGCGACTATCTCCCTGATCACCCATGCTTACTACTCATCTGGAAGAAAGGCTGAACATTTTTAATGGTGAGGTTTCCTCTTTTCATGCCTAAAGTTCTAGAGCAGGTAAAGTGATAATTACCCAGTTATGTCTGACTCTGCAACCCATGGACTGTAGCTTGCCAGACTCATCGGTTCATGGAATTCTCCAGGCAAGAATACTGGAGTGGGTTGTCATTTCCTTCTCCACTGGAGCAGGTAAGTAAAACTATAACTAGCCAGACTCAGGAAGTGCTGTTTGGTTTAAACAGAAACCTGATTAAGAAAATGAATATGCTAATTGGAGTCCCGGAAAGTGACCATCTCAGAATGGACAGTATATGACGTCATAAGAGATCTTTCAATAGAGTAACAGTCTGTAAATCCTTTCATTAAAGATTCTCACATCTGTATGCAAATCTGGAGGGAAGCAGACATGACTGACTCATGATCATATTGGAAGGAAAAATAATCATAAAATATTTCCCAATATTAATTCCAGATCCAGAAAACAACACACATCTGTTCACAAGGCTTCTTTCTCGGTATGTGCATCAGCAAAGACTTCAAGGTTGTTTCTCATGCAGTTTATTCCACTAAGTTCTTTTGTGACAGCTGTGCTTTCCTTGGCCAGTCTCCATACAGAGGTGAGTCTACATCTGGAGCAGGGCACTGTTTATTTCAGGAAAATGATCATCCCTGTAAAATAAAACTCAGTTATTCCAGCACAGAGGCCTGTTTTGAGAAAGGAGAGCTTAGTAGAAAGTGCAGAAGACAGTTTTCAGTATTGTCAGTGTGCATCCTCATATCGCAGCCTCTTAGTGTACCATTTCTCTAACAAAGGGGACTGAAATAACTTTTAAAATGTCCACAAGAGTGATTATTTTAAAATATTCTGTGAATGATGTTTAAAGTGAAGATTTTAAAATTTGATAAGGTTTTTCTTTCTTTTTCATTTCTTTGTTGATGCTTCCTGGATATCGATGTTGGGACTGACACTGTAGTCAACCTTGTAAAGGGTTTGTTGCTTTATGAAAACATCAGATCTTGAAAAATTGCAAGCTACGTCAAATACCTGTGAAGACACAGCAACTTCTCTTTGAACAGTTAAATCAACAGTTGAAAATATGTAGACACTCTATTCACAGTGGGAAAAGGAGGGGCTCTTCTGTACGTGGGACTCTCCAGGCAAGAATACTCGAGTGGGTTGTTATGCCCTCCTCTGGTGGAGGCTCTTCCTGACCCAGGGACTGAACCTGGATCCCTGGCATCTCCTTCATCGGCAGGCATGTTCTTTACCAGCTGAGTCACCAGGAAAGCCCAAAAGTTCATTGACAAGCACAACATTCCTGTAAATGTAGGAATATAGGAGACCTTTAATTGTCCTACCAGATGGTTATTTCCTACTTCTGCTCTATATTGTACAAAATTCAGTCATTAAGAGGCCTATATATGGACTCACTTAATATTGGTTAAAATAGTATATAAAGTATTACTGATACCATAGGAATGCAGACAATGTTGGTTAAACATCAGTTTAATATCTATAATTAGATAGTATGATATAAATTTGAATATAATAACTTTCATGTCAATAACAATGGAATAATCCTATTTTTTCTTTACTTTCTTAATAGCTACCTCTTTTGAAAATTACTCCTGAGAAATCTGTATGCAGGTCAAGAAGCAACAGTTAGAATCACACATGGAACCACAGACTGATTCCAAATTGGGAAAGGAGTACGTCAAGGCTGTATATTCACCCTGCTTATTTAACTTCTACACAGAGTACATCATGCAAAATTCCAGGCTGGATGAAGCACAAACTGTAATCAAGACTGTTGGGAGAAATGCCGATAACCTCAGATATGCAGATGACACCACACTTATGGCAGAAAGCAAAGAAGAACTAAAGAACCTCTTGATTAAAGTGAAAGAGGAGAGTGAAAAAGTTGGCTTAAAACTCAGCATTCAAAAAGCAAAGATCATGGCATCTGGTCTCATCATTTAATGGCAAATAGATGGGGAAACAGTGGAAACAGTGACAGACTTTATTTTCTTGAACTCCAAAATCACTGCAGATGGTGGCTGCAGCCATGAAATTAAAAGATGCTTGCTCCTTGGAAGAAAAGCTATGACAAACCTAGACAATTAATTAAAAAGCAGAGACATTACTTTGGCGACAAAGTTTTGCCTAGTCAAAGCTATGGTTTTTCCAGTAGTCATGTATGAATGTGAGAGTTGGACTATAAAGAAAGCAGAGTCTCGAAGAATTGATGCTTTTGAACTGTGGTGTTGGAGAAGACTCTTGAGAGCCCCTTGGACTGCAAGTTCAAATAAATCAATCCTAAAGGAAATCAGTGCTAAATATTCATTGGAAGGACTGATGCTGAAGCTGAAGTTCCAATACTTTGGCCACCTGATATGAAGAACTGACTCATTGGAAAAGACCTTGATGCTGGGAAAGACTGAAGGCAGGAGGAGAAGGGGATGATAGAGGAGAGATGGTTGGATGGCATCACTGACTCGATGGACGTGAATTTGAGCAAGCTCTGGGAGTTTGTGATGGACAGTGAAGCCTGGCATGTTGCAGTCCAAAGGGTCACAAAGGGTTGGATACGACTGAGCAACTGAACTGATTTGAAAATTATGACACACCCCTTCTAACTCTCAAAATACTGTTTGATTGAAACAATGACTTTTTCATAGGTTAGTAATTTATTCTGCTTTAATGATTAATTTCAGAAATTGCAGAGTTTAATACTTCTTATTGTGAATTTAGTATCAGAGTACAGATTTAATTGTTTTTATCTTTGGCCTATATTCTTGGATTACTGTGAGGAAGAATTTCAATATTTACTTGATAGTACTTCAATTAAGCTAGGTTAACCATTTTAAAACTATTCAGATTTGAAAATTTTATATGATCATTTAATTGTACTGGAGAAATCAGTCCCAGCCTGGAGAAGAATATTAAAAAAAAACCAAGATGGTAAGCTTGATGTGTATAAAATATGGCTTCATATTGATATAATGGAAAATATGACAAGAATTCACTCCAAACAATGACTGATTGTGTCCATTGGTGTCTAATTATTGTCTCAAATCTGGAGCTAATGATGAATTTCCATCTGAATTGCGTTGTAGGCAAAAATGTGAACAATAGTCAGGTATGCTAGATTTTTCTAAGTGAAACATCATTAAGACTGATAAATCAGTCTTTATTCTTTATTGATTTTGAAAAAAAAGAAAAACAGGTCTGAGAGCACAACATTTTTTAGACTTCTCTATTTGTTCTCTCTCTTTTCCAGGCTCACTTGGAGAAGCTGAAGTGAAGCAGAGGAATAGACTGTGGTGCAAACATCCCGCCTTCATCCCACATCTTCTCTTTCCATGGGTCTTTGACTCAGCAGGCTCCATCCTGGATAGCAGATCCAGGTGGTAGAGGGAAACTGGGCAAGGTGCCGCTTCTGCCTGTGTCACCTGGCCCTTGGCACTTCCTCTCCTGGAATGTGCAGTGCTCGACAATAAAGGGCTGAACCTCATGCTTGTCACTTTCACCTGGTCTTTTTACTTCATTCATCCATGTGTCCAGCTACACATGTGCAAGGGGGATAGACAGTTAGATCATCTGAAAAAAGTAGCCTAAAACACTACAACAGAAACATCCAATTTTAATTAGAAAATTGAAAAAATGGATAAAGAGGAATAATGAGAATCTAATATACTACTTGCATTTTCTTTCAGAATTAAAAATTGTGTCGATATGATCACAGCAGAATAAGCCCAAGATTAAGAGACAGATTCTCCCTGTCATTTTACAGTTACCACATAAGAATTATGATCAGGTTTTCCACAGTGTTTCTGGAGCCTGATGAATCAGATACAGCTAATCCAATAATTGTTATTAAATATCCCACATCGTCTGTCTGCCTTGAAGTTCACCTGTTTCATTAGCTCTGCTATTCTTCTTACATCCCAAATGAAAATAATGTATATGACATTTCTCAGCAAATCTAACTTTCCTGTTCCTTCAGGGCCTCTTTACTGGCATCAACTGTTGTACTGAAGATGGCCAAAGGATGCTGAGTTGTGAGCCCCTTCTTGTCTAGATAGCATGGGGCCAATGTCTTTCAGCTGGTCTGAGCAGGTGTGAGCTGTGATGTGCCTCCATTCCCATGTGCTGCTACACATTCTGACCTGCTCTATATGGAAAGATTCAGGGAAACATCATCCTAGACTTGTCCTCCTCCCCCACCTCCTCTGGAACTCGGTCCATCAAATTCTCACTCCATCTCAAGTGCCCAGTGTCTGCCCTGTATCCCCCCTTGTATCCTCCCTCTCTCTCCCAAATCAAGAGGGTCAGGACCTTCTGTCTAGCATTTTGTTTTTGGCTGCACTGGCCCTTCATGGCTGCGTGGGGTTTTTTCTAGTTGCAGCAAGCAGGGGCTGCTCTCCAGCTGTGGTGTGCACGCTTCTCATTGCTGTAGTTGTTTTGTTACAGAGCACAGGCTCCAAAGTGCACGGGCTTAGTAGTTGCAGCTTTTGGTCTCGGTAGTTGCAGCTTTTGGTCTCGGTAGTTGCAGTTCCTCAGAGAAGGCAGTGGCACCTCATTACAGTACTCTTGCCTGGAAAATCCCATGGACGGAGGAGCCTAGTAGGCTGCAGTCCATGGGGTCGCTAAGAGTCAGACACGACTGAGCATCTTCACTTTCACTTTTCACTTTCATGCATTGGAGAAGGAAATGGCAACCCACTCCAGTGTTCTTGCCTGGAGAATCCCAGGGACGGGAGAGCCTGTTGGGCTGCCGTCTCTGGGGTCTCACAGAGTTGGACACGACTGAAGCGACTTAGCAGCAACAGCAGCAGTTGAGGTTCCTGGGCTGTAGACCACCGGCTCAATAGTTGTGGCACACAAGCTTAGTTACTCTAGAACAGGGATTGATCTTGTGTCTCCTGCAGATTCTTTACCATTGAGCCACCAGGGAAGCCCCACACTTTTATTGATGACACATTGTAAACCACCATGTAATATGCTGTGAAATCCCCATCGAGAAGCTCTGACCTACAGAATAAGACAATTCAGGTGAGAAGTGCTCTTTGTGAATTTGCATTCAAATTGTAAGTCAAGACACCTTCAGTTTAGTTCAGTCACTCAGTCGTGTCCGACTCTTTGTGACCCCATGAATTGCAGCACACCACACCTCCCTGTCCATCACCATCTCCCGGAGTTCACTCAGACTCACGTCCATCGAGTCATTGATGCCATCCAGCCATCTCATCCTCTGTCGTCACCTTCTCCTCTTGCCCCCAATCCCTCCCAGCATCAAAGTCTTTTCCAACGAATCATCTCTTCGCATGAGATGGCCAAAGTACTGGAGTTTCAGCTTTAGCATCAGTCCTTTCAAAGAAATCCCAGGGCTGATCTCCTTCAGAATGGACTGGTTGGATCTCCTTGCAGTCCAAGGGACTCTCAAGAGTCTTCTCCAACACCACAGTTCAAAAGCATCAGTTCTTCGGTGCTCAGCCTTCTTCACAGTCCAACTCTCACATCCATACATGACCACAGGAAAAACCATAGCCTTGACTAGACGGACCTTAGTCGGCAAAGTAATGTCTCGGCTTTTGAATATGCTATCTAAGTTGGTCATAACTTTTCTTCCAAGGAGTAAGTGTCTTTTAATTTCATGGCTTCAGTCACCATCTGCAGTGATTTTGGAGCCCCAAAAAGAAAGTCTGACACTGTTTCCACTGTTTCCCCATCTATTTCCCATGAAGTGATGGGACCAGATGCCATGATCTTCGTTTTCTGAATGTTGAACTTTAAGCCAACTTTCTTGCTCTCCTCTTTCACTTTCATTAAGAGGCTTTTTAGTTCCTCTTCACTTTCTGCCATAAGTGTGGTGTCATCTGCATATCTGAGGTTATTGATATTCCTCCCAGCAATCTTGACTCCAGCTTGTGTTTCTTCCAGTCCAGCGTTTCTCATGATGTCCTCTGCATAGAAGTTAAATAAGCAGGGTGACAATATACAGCCTTGACGTACTCCTTTTCCTATTTGGAACCAGTCTGTTGTTCCATGTCCAGTTTTAACTGTTGCTTCCTGAGCTGCATACAGGTTTCTCAAGAGGCAGGTCAGGTGGTCTGGTATTCCTATCTTTCTCAGAATTTTCCACAGTTTATTGTGATCCACACAGTCAAAGGCTTTGGCATAGTCAATAAAGCAGAAATAGATGGTTTTCTGGAACTCTCTTGCTTTTTCCATGATCCAGCAGATGTTGGCAATTTGATCTCTGGTTCCTCTGCTTTTTCTAAAACCAGCTTGAACATCAGGAAGTTCATAGTTCACGTATTGCTAAAGCCTGGCTTGGAGAATTTTGAGCATTACTTTACTAGCATGTGAGATGAGTGCAATTGTGCGGTAGTTTGAGCATTCTTTGGCATTGCCTTTCTTTGGAATTGGAATGAAAACTGACCTTTTCCAGTCCTGTGGCCACTGCTGAGTTTTCCAAATTTGTTGGCATATTGGTATTTATTTTATACCTACACTTTCATATGTGTAAAGTTTAGGTATGAAATAAATACACAGATATTCATCAAGTATTATTTGCAATGGCAAAAGCTTGGAACCAATTTCTGTTTATCTAGTAAATATATAAATGTATTTTATATAATTTACATTGTAGACTGTTAATTGGGCTTCCTTATGGCTCTGCTGGTAAAGAATCCACCTGCAATGCTAGAGATCTGGGTTCAGTCCCTGGGTTGGGAAGATCCCCTGGGGATGGGAAAGGTTACCTACTCCAGTATTCCGGCCTGGAATAGTCCATGGACTGTATAGCCTATGGGGTCAAAAAGAGTTGGACATGACTGAGCAACTTTCACTTTCACTTAGGCTGTTAATTATCTATATAGTTATAATTTATATAATATTATTTGGTAATAACATATATTGTGTGCATACTCAGTCTTGTTCAACTCTTTGCAGCTGTCTCAGAGAGAGTTTGGTAAGAGGGCAGACCCATCCTGTGGTTTCTCCCCAGCCCCAACTGTATAGTGTGAATAGATGTTCTTAGCAACAACTTCACTTACAAAATAGTAAACTGCCAAAGCACTACCATGTCCTGGAGAAAACTACAGAGTTTTTGTGCTGTCAACAAACCGAGAAATGCAGCAGTAGTTATTCCTATTGTGTCTTCATTTATTTTTTTAACTTTTTATTTTGTATTAGGGTGTAGTTGATTCAGAATGTGATGGTTTCAGGTCAACAACAAAGGAACTCAGCCATATGTATATGTGTATCCACTCTCCTGTAAGCTCCCTCCTATCCAGACTGCCACATAATATTGAGCAGTGCTACACAGTAGGTCCTTGCTGCTTAGATATCCTTTATAAAAAGAATTTATACAGAAATGATGCAAATGAGCTTATTTACAAAACAGAAACAGACTCACAGACTTAGAGAAAGAATTTATGGTTGCCAGGACAGTGGAGGCGGGGAAGAATGGAGGGAAGGGATAGTTAGGGAGTTTGGTATCTCCATTTAATTTGTCTTTTCAGACAATACAAAGCCAGATGGAGGTGGAAAAAGAGTCTACATTGTCGCCAAACTTATCAGGTGATGATACACTCACAGCTGCGGTTCCAGGTGTTGTGTCTTTATTGCAGAAATAGATACAGCCCCTGACACCTATTTACTGCCAAACACGATATCAGCATAGATAACCAGAAACAGTTAGTCTCCAGTAGCAGAGATGAGGGGAAGGTCTTCATCAAATCCTGTGCTCTTTGTCACAATACAGCCTGAAGCTGTGCTGGCTGGTTTTGGTAGCCACCAGCCACACGTGGAGGCTGACCACTGGTCATACAGCTGATATAGACATTCTTCATGAGAATAGAATCTACCAGATTTTCAAGATTTGGTATAAAAAATGTTAAATATGTTAACATTTTGTGCTGATTGCATGTTGAAATGATAATATGTTGAATGCATTGGGCTAAATAAAACACACTATTCAAGGAATTTTTTCTATTTCATTTTACTCTTTAATGGGGGTACTAGAAAATTTTAAATGGCAAAGGTGGCTTGCATTTACAGTTCACGTTAGATTTCTGTTGGACAATATTGGTCTCCAGGAAACTAAGTCGTATTGATAACCAATAGAACATCGTAGGGGTTCATTAAATCAATGAAATTAAAATAATTGGACCCTGGAGGAAGGAAGTAGGGCTCATCCTAGCTGCCTTAGTAAGTTTATATATGCTGAGGAGTAGATGATCCAGGGACCTGCCATACCAGGGGAGATTCCAGACTCTCGAAAATCTCTGACATGTTGTGATATTTTTTTTTTTTAATATTTAGTTTGTATTTATTTGGCTCACAAGGTCTCAGTTGCAGCACTTGGGATCTCTGATCTTCATTGCTACACACAAGATCATTAATTGTGGCACACGGTGTCTAGTTCCCAGACCAGGGATTAAACCCGGGCTCCCTGCATCAGGAGGACAAAATCTTAGCCACTGGACCACCAGGGAGGTCCCAAGATACCTCTTCTAAAATGAGAGATCTATTGCTTTGCTTCACCCTATATTTCACACCATATATAAAGGAATACAACGTTTGACGGGGAGTCCCTATGGCTTAGACGGTAAAGTGTCTGCTTACAATGCAGGAGACCTGGGTTCGATCCCTGGGTCAGGAAGATTCTCTGGAGAAGGAAATGGTGACCCACTCTAGTACTCTTGCCTGAAAAATCCCATGGACGGAGAAGCATAGTAGGCTACAGTCTGTGAGGTCGCAAAGAGTTGGACACGGCTGAGCAATTCACTTCACTTCACTTGGATTTTAGAGGCAACATATTCTGACGAAATGATTCCTGTGTGTCATGATGTGGTCTTTTTTTTAATCTTTGCTAACCAACAGACTCCTTTAATACCAGCAATTTCCCAAAGAAAAACAACTTTTTATTCAGCCACAGAAAATACTAGGTTTTGGGAAACAACAGGAAAAAAACCCAAAGCCACAACAGTAGTTTCAAAGGCATCATTTGTAATGTTCCCTCAAATTACCTTGTCAGGCTCTTAGACTGATCTGCCTTTGAAATAACAGAAGTAAATACTTAGTACGGTTGGAAATGGAAATAGCCATAATTTCTTGCTTCTCCATATTTGGTGACTGTGTATCATATTCTACCGCAAAGCATGAGTCAAATGTTTGCAATAAAATACTATGTTTGTCTTGTGCACAGCAGCATGCTAAAGGCCAACAGTCACCAAGCTTGGATCCTTGAGCTGTCATTTCAGGAACTAAAGATGCCTGGCACAAAGGGTTTGCAAAATCTGGATCTGCCCACCTCCTAGGGATGAGATGGGCTGTGTGCAGCCCAGGGTCCAGAAGGTCTCCTTCCCCAATTTGCCACTGAGCACACATGTGAGCATGGGCAAGTCAACCAACTACACTGAACTTGACCTTCTTTACCTGCTGTGTAGGGATAAACATATCTGCCTTACTTATTCTCTGCCTATGAGCTGGGAGTGATATCCCACTCCAGTATTCTTGCCTGGGAAATCCCATAGACAGAGGAGCCTGGCGGGCTACCGATCATGTGGTCACAAAGAGCTGGACACGACTGAACAAATAATTCTGGAAAATATAAAACTGTACATGTGGGTCATGTCTATTCCATTTGCATCAGAGAGTGCTGCTCTGGATCATTCTAGAGCAGGGTCAGAAACAAAGGTAGCCTCTCAGTACTGTTATTTCCTTTTCAGGTACCTTCTGGAGAATGACCAACTCTGCTTGGAAACAAGAGTTTCTGTTTATCTTTACAATTCCTGAAATGAGTGCAGTGCATTTCGAAGGCTGTGCATGTATCTTTCTATGTTTTTCCTTTTTAAAATAATTTACTGCTGCTGCTGCTGCTGCTGCTAAATCACTTCAGTCGTGTCTGACTCTGTGCGACCCCATAGATGGAAGCCAACCAGGCTTCCCTGTCCCAGGGATTCTCCAGGCAAGAACACTGGAGTGGGTTGCCATTTCCTTCTCCAATGCATGAAAGTGAAAAGTGAAAGTGAAGTCGCTCAGCTGTGTCTGACTCTTAGCGACCCCATGGACTGCAGCCTACCAGGCTCCACTGTCCGTGGGATTTTCCAGGCAGGAGTACTGGAGTGGGATGCCATTGCCTTCTCCGAATAATTTACTGCTGCTACTGCTGCTGCTAAGTTGCTTCAGTCGTGTCTGACTCGGTGTAACCCCATAGACGGCAGCCCAACAGGCTCCCCCATCCCTGGGATTCTTCAGGCAAGAACACTGGAGTGGGTTGCCATTTCCTTCTCCAACGCATGAAAGTGAATAGTGAAAGTGAAGTCGCTCAGTCATGTCTGACCCCAGCAACCCCATGGACTGCAGCCTTCCAGGCTGCTCTGTCCATGGGATTTTCCAGGCAAAAGTACTGCAGTGGGGTGCCATTGCCTTCTCCAATTTACTATTGCAGTATAATTAGTATGTTAGTTTTTGCTGTACAATGAAGTGAATCAGCCATATGTATACACATGCCCCCTTCCTCTTGGACCTCCCCCACCTTCCCAGCCCTCTAGGTCATCACAGAGCACCAAGCTGAGCTCCCTGTGCTATACAACATCTTCCCACTAGCTATCATTTTGCACATGATAGTGCATATATGTTGATGCCACTTTCTCAATTTGTCTCTTCTTTCTCTTCCCCTACTGTGTCCACATGTTCATTCTCTGTGCCTGTGTCTCTTTTGCTCTCTGCAAATTATGCTTATTAATACCATTTTTCTAGATTCCACATCTATGTGTGAACATGTTTTTCTCTTTTATGCTTTAAAAAAAATAGAAAGCAGGGGAATCAGTGTGGAGGTTAGCGATGTTCTTGCAGATACCTGCTCCCTGGGATGGCCTTTGTCGTTGGCTGTGGTCAGTGTTTGGGCTCCAAGAAACCTCTCAGAGAGCCAAGTGTGAGGCAGTAGTACAAAGAGGTAGGATGGCCCACGTGGAGAAACCCATCACTGCCATCAAATAAAGGATGAAATCACTTGTTCTCTTGGGTGTGTGTTTTGCCTTTACTTAAATGTTCCTGGAGAGCAGGAAGTGTTGCCTGGGCCCAGCCTCAAGTTCCACATGGGCAGGAATTTGGCAGGTTGTTTTCATCCCTAAAATTGATAGCCTGATTCAACGTGCTCTTCTAGAATTGTGCTAATGATTTCTGCTATCACACAAGGTTCTTCCTTTTAAAAGACAGTTTAGTGGCTAAGTCTCAGCATTCAAGATTTTATATGTGAGGGGAAAAATACCTTTTGTGTATTTTTATTAGAAGATCTATGAATTGTAAAACTATTTCTAGTTAGAGAGCAGGTGATTGCCTGTCTCAGTTCAATCCATTCTCACTTTTGTGAGCAAGTAAGAGATTATTACCATAATTCCAAATTGGCTGTTATATGTGGCAGACATATAATCCCAAAGAGGCTATAAACTGAGCTTCTGGAAATGCCTTTGATGAAAATATCTGCCACTTTGGTTGACATGCTAAAAATGAAATGAATAGTTTAAGGGTCTGAGATGCTGCAGCTAATCCCCAGATCCTATCAAAATCGCTGTGCAAGTATCATCATCCTAAGCAGATTAGATCCTGATCCATTTGTCTAGGCAGTGAGGAGGGGGAAAAAAAAAGAGCAAGGGTGCAAACTCACCTTGGAAGGTTGACAAGCCTGTATCTAAGAGTATCTTGTTGTTTTTCTTTGTGAGACTAGGAAGAAAACCTCTTTATCAGTTGTTAAGCGTTGAAACAGGTAGCATGATGATATAAATAGCAGACATTCATCTTCAAGCCCACCTGCCAATTTCACCTTCCTCTAGAGAAGGATGCTCACGTCAGGCCAGTTGGCAAATTTGAAAGTGATTTTCAAGACTGCATTCACCTGCTGGTGATCTCAGTAACGGGAGTAGTCTTGGGGCTGAACTTTGTAATTAACTGCTGGCACGGGACCCTCTGCTAAAGCTGGAGGATGATTCAAAGCCACGTTACAAAAAGAGCGGCTGCAGTAATAATAATAATTCAACCCTGAAGGTTTTCACAGCTGGCATGTCAATTTGGCATTTCTGTTCACTTGAGCTGTTAAAGATGTCAGATTTTCTTGTAACAAACACCGAGTGGGGGTCTCTCTACACAGCATGTTAGGGTCTGAAGAGCTTAATGATAATCACACCCTTTGGGTTCTGGGTCTGCCCCACAGGGGCTATTAGCTAATTGTCTGGAAAGCCCTTTGTGATGAATACACTCAGGGTCACACAGGCTTCAGTTAGATGGAATGTCAGGAGTATTCAGTATCAGCCTCGTAATTCCAGGCGTAAAATAATGTACATTTGTGCATGATGCATTTAAATACATGAGCATCCTTCACACTCACGAAAGTAGGGTTTTTTTTCAAATTTTTTCTCTTCCCTAGTTTACATAAGGGGTGCTTATCTTCCAGATGTCATCAATATTGTCCTGTTGCCATCTCCAACAAAAACACAATTTTCAGCAGTCTTTACTTTGAATATATATTTGTGACTTGACTCTCCTCTAACATTAAAAAGGAGATGATCTGGGTGGGTTTTGGAGCATGTGTCCACCCCTATACAGCCCAGCAAGGGAGAGGCTGTGTGAGGTGTTTGCAAGGAGGTCTTGGTTCCCAGGTAGTGGTGTACCTCGTGGTGCAGTAGAGATGCAGTGAAAATGAAACAAGTGCACTTACTGAGGGCTGACATCCATGCGTCCACAGAGACAGGACTGATCAACCACAGACGTCAGAAAGACCCCAGTGGTCTGGCCCAGTATTGACTTGCAGCCTGTCTGGGGACCATATCCTAATGGTCTGTGTCGCTCCGATGACATTCTAGAATGGAGTATGTGCTTAGGGCTACTTTGGCTTCAGCATTTCATTGTCTCCAAAATAGAATGTGTCCATCTGGGAACACCTGGTGTTATGAGGAGCAGAGGACCAGGCACAGAATAACAATAAAGCCTCAGGGTTTTTGCCAGGGGCAGACCAGTGCTTCCAGGCTCACCATTTGTTTCTCATAAAGGCAATTCACATCTTAGCCACTTAGCAGTGACTACACTGCCTTTTCCAGCTCTGTTCTTAATAAGAACAGAAGTCATCTAATTGAAACAGTAGGTGATTTACCGTAGCCCTGGGTTCATACCTTGAAGACTAGATCTTTATCTTTCAGGAGTTTTTCACCATCTCCTCTAGAGGGCCTTGGTTTCAGAGTACAGATGGATGGATGGTGACAACAGATGTGGGAATGGATAATGCTGAAATTGAAACTGGTCCTCTTTGGTCCTGAGCCCCATGGTTTCCGTTTCCATGGCTACTGTGGGGTGGGGGAGCACAGCTGTGGGGATCTGAGGCCTGGATTTGAGACCAGTGTTTACTGGACATGTGTAGGACATAACTCCCAGAGCATTGTGTCCTCATCTGTGAATTAGAGTTGTGATATATTTTCAGTTCTCTGACATGGGATATCAAGACAATATTTTCTTAATAACCTGCTTTTTTTTTCAATAAAGTGTTTTGATAAGTTTAAACTGCTTAAAGGGACAAGTGGTCAGCCTTCTGAGATGGAGGCAGACAGTTTTTGGTTAGAATTTAATAAGCATTTTGAAATAAGCAAAGTTACCTCTATCTTTGGCCTCCCATATGAGAACTTGTGACTCTGTTTTTATATTTGTATTTGATATTTGCTTGTCAGTTTTTGCAAACTGGGATTTCACTAGAGATTGTGTTAAATTTTTAGATCAGTTTGGAAGTATTGCCATCTTAACAAATATAGGTGTTCTGATTAGTGAACATGGTTATCCTTTCATTTATTTAGATCTTTTAATTTTTTCAGCAATGTTTTCTACTTTCAAAGTTTAAGTTTCAAACTTATTTTGTCATATTTATTCCTAAGTATTTCATAATTTTTGATGCTGTTGTAACGTGAATTATCTTCTTAATTTCATTTTACATTGTTCATTACAAGGGTACACAAATACAATTGATTTTATATTGATATTGGATCCTGAAACTTTGCTGAACTTACTTATAGTTCTAATAGTCTTTTACTGAAATGAAGTAAACATTAGATTAATCATTGTAAAGTATAATAGTCAATGATATTTAGGACATTCACTTTGTTATGCAGCCACTACCCCTTCTAGTTCCAAGATGTTTTCATTCACCACAAATAAAGTCCTCTGCCCACAGCATCTTTAACAACCACAAGTCAGTCTTCTGTTTTTATGGATTTACCTTTTCTGGATATATTTTTTGATATTTTTGTGAAGAGAGGGGCCTTTTAACTATCTATTCTGCCATTTTCCCTGACATTACTTTTCTAAGGGCTCTTGAAATTTGAATTGTTATCATTCTCTATATAAATTCATGTCATATGTGGAAAAAAAGGTTTTAAATTATTCCTTTCCAATCTGGATAATGTTTTTTTTCCTTACCAAATTGCCCTAGCTAAACCCCAACACAATATTGACTAGAACTAGTGAGAATAGACATCCTGGTTCTGTTCTTGCTTTTAGGGGAAAGCTTTCAGTCTCACCATCAGCTATGCTGCCTGGTGGGGGTTTGTCATAGATGTCTTTTATCAGGTTGAGGGAGTTTGTTGAACTTTTGAGATTTGTTTGGCTTTAATCCAGAAAGAGTGCTGAATTTTGTCTTGTGCCTTTCTTTTGATGATTGCACTGACCATGTGGTTTTGTCCTTCATTCTTCTGAAGTGGTATATTACACAAATAAGTGATTGTGGTGCTCATACACTGAGATTTACAACTCTGGTGAGTGAACCATATTAGCTACTAAGACATACTTAGGATACAGTAAAAGGAGCTCTGAGAAAAGTGTGCAGAGGCAGCAGAGAATTACAGAAACCTTAAGAGGAAGCAGTAGGACTTAGAGGTACAGTCAGGGGTGAACAGAGAACACTGTCAGAAGGAAATAAAAACTGGGCTAAAATTTAAAAGTATAACTAAGTCCTAACCAGTTAAGAATGGGAAAGGAGAGACTATCCCAG
Source organism: Nanger dama (assembly GCA_917880005.1). Classification (NCBI taxonomy): domain Eukaryota; kingdom Metazoa; phylum Chordata; class Mammalia; order Artiodactyla; family Bovidae; genus Nanger; species Nanger dama. Next base: position 7,594,330 of record CAKJTW010000075.1, read on the forward strand.
CAAGTGGGGGTGGTGGGCAGGGGAGGCCAGGATAAAGACAGTCAAGGTGGGGAAGATTAGCATCATCCCTACCAGGGCTTCCCTGGTGGCTCAGAAAGTAAAGAATCTGCCCATCCATGCAGGAGACCTGGGCTTGATCCCTGGGTTGGGAAGGTCCCCTGGAGAAGGGAATGGTTACCAACTATTCTTGCCTGGAGAATCCCACAGACAGAGGAGCCTGGCGGGCTACAGTCTGTGGGGTTGCAAAGAGCGAGACACAACTGAGCAATTAATATGTGCCAGGAGCTACAGAAATCTTACATGACTGGAGAGCCATGTGGCATCTCTGTATCAATGACTTACTTATATCTTTCCCCCTCATCCTTTTCAAATTCTGATCCCGGCTTAGTGGGGCTATCACTCTTAGAAGAAAGACTGTGTGGGTTTAGGTTTTAAATTTGTATTTTTTTATTAAGTCATAATATCATTGTCAGGGCACTGTCATTCTGGTAGGCTTTACCTCACCGAGGGACCCCACCGGTTTACTGGCTCAGTGGACTTGGCCCATTGGTGAATTAGTTTTCAAGGTGTGACCAGCGAAGTGGTGGTGATGATATTAAACTTGACATCTTCACCAGTCAATTAATTAATGGCAAAATCAAACACAATTGCATTAAGATAAGAGATAGTATATTTTCTGTCCTCTTAACCAGAAGAGTATCACATGTCATGTGGATAGTAAATAGTAAAATTGACAATGACTGTATAAAGCCAAAAATTAAACAAAATATGAGATTCCATAATCCTTGGTTTGTGTATCAAAGACTGAAGGAAACTTCTGGTATGTATAAAATATTTTTCTAAAATTGTCTATATTTTATACATTTATATTTATAGAAGAAGTGTTTTTAAGCCAGATCTACTCGCTTTAGTATCCATCTTCTTGATTGCTCACTTAAAACTATCCTGCTTTTTCAGTCATGGAATATCTCCTCTGAAATTTCTGTTAGGTCTGTAGAATTCATGTGGAAGAAAGCCAGAATTATTACTTCAGCAAAACTTCCTATTATGTTTTCAGATTTCCAAGGAGACTTAAAATTCTTCCCTCCGTTGGGTATGAAGTTTGTTCTTAAGAGGAAAAGGTGGGGCAGGGGAAAGCTATTAGAAAAAAAATGGTGTTGCAAAGCCAGGTTAAGCTCAGAGAAAAATGTTATTTTCCCAGATCTCTCCATGGAATGAGACTTGATTTCTGGACTTTCAGAAGTGGAGAAAATTCTTAACTGCCTTGTCAACCAACAAGAGGTAAAGAGGGTGATACTTTTTCAGATTTCCTGACTTCTACTTGTATTTCCTTTCTTCTGAATTGTGGTCATCTTTAGAATAAACATTTAAGTATATTATTTGGGGCAACTTATTTCTCAAGGAATCAGTTAATTTTTCTGCCACTGATAACTTTTTTCTGGTACCTACCTTTTTTTTTTTCCCTTGGTGGCTGTAACATGGAAAGGTGACCAGGTATCTGGCCTTAAAAAGACCATGCTCTTAGCAGCTCTCCACAGGGTTTCCCAGGTGGTATTAGTGGTAAAGAACCTGCCTGTGAATACAGGAGACATAAGGGATGTGGGTTCCATTCCTGGGTTGGCAAAATCCCCTGGAGAAGGGAATGGCAACCCACTTCAATATTCTTGTGGGGAGAATCCTATGGACAGAGGAGCCTGGTGGGCTACTGTCTATGGGGTTTCAAAGAGTCAGACATGACTGAAACGACTTAGCACAGATGCTTATTCTGTTTGGCTGAAATGCATCGTCCTTCCTTCTCCCTCCCACTTGTCTGCCTTCTCATATTTCTCTCCTTTCTCCCTCCCTGCCTGCTCACTAACTCAAGACCGGTTCTGTCTCTCATCTCAATTCAAATCTGAGCCCCACCATCTGAAACTACTCTGTGCCATGTTTCTCTTTAAATTTATAAAACACAGATGAAAGTAGCACCAAGCTCCTAGAGCTTATGTGAAGATGAACTCTGTAAAACCCTCAGGACAGCATCCATCATCACCCAGACCCAGTCGTGTTTGTTGCATTGCCACTGCATGTGGCCACGTCTGTGCCCAGTGTCTCAGACACAAACAGACATGTTCCAGACCTGTGCAGAATCAGTGCAGTTTGGTGCCTCATTTTCCCCATTTGAGAAACAAGGCTGACAATTACCATCTCCATGAGGATCTGTTTTGAGTGCAGAAGCTGAACCAGCTGACACTGCCTTCACCTTCTGGAGGTGAATGAGTTCTTCGAAGTTGTTGCCACTTTCTTTAGGAAATAGTTCACTGCTCCAGTAATCAAAATAGAATTCTACTGCTTAAATGAGACCACACCTTCAGGAATAAGTGTCTTCCTCCCTGATTCCTGGGAGGATATTGGAAAATGACCTTGGGCTTCTTAGAAGCTTGTCAAAATCCCCAAAGGTTCTCTCTCCTTGAGTTAAGCAGCCACCTTGTCCAGGGGGCCACTGGTATCTCTAAATTCAAAAAGGAACATCTCTCTTAAATATAACATGCTGCCCCTGAGAAGGATAGTTTGCACTCCTGAGCACAGGTCCTTTGTGGATGCTGTGGCTGATTAGAACCAGGGAACAGGGCCTCCCTGGAAGCTCAGGGGCAAAGAATCTGCCTGCCAGTGTAGTTCAATCCCTGATCTGGAAAGATCCCACAGGCCACAGAGCAGCTGAGCCCATGCACCACAACTACTGAGCCCGTGCTCTGGAGCCCGGGAGCTGCAACTACCAAGCCCACCTACCACAATTACTGAAGCCTGTGTTCATAACAAGGGAAGCCACTGCAGTGAGAAGCCCGCTCACTGCAGCAAGAAGTAGCCTCCACTCACCACAACTAGAGAAAAGCCTGCACAGCAGTGAAGATCCAGCACAGTCATAAGTAAATAAGAATTAGGGAACCCGCATAGCTAAGGGTACGTACGTGATTGGGAGATTGACCAACTGTTACTAAGTTATTGGCTGAAACTGTATAGGACACACAAATGTGGCTTTCTTCCCCTTTTTCTGTCATTTGTCTGTCAAGAAGTTGTCTCCCTCTCTGGAAGTTCCTTGGTGTATTCCGGGGACCCTGGCCACAGCCTGAGAACCACAGATGCTGATAATAGAGGTAAGCCACGACAAACCTTAGGAGGTCGATTCAAACAGCAGTGAGAGGACCTGGCCACTCACCTAACCACTTAGCCCCCAGCCAGGAAAGTGAGGACAGGAACATTCCTATGGCCTTTCCTTCCTCCCTTTTTCTGCCCTCCCTTCCTCTTTGCCTTCCTTCCTTTTCTTTCTGGTGTGTGTTTGCTTAGCTTTGGATTTCTCTGGGCCCTCTGGATGATGGAGAGGATAGCCAGTGTATAGATGCTGGCCCTCAGCTTCTTACCTTTAGCCACATCATTAGGCTCTCAGTGGCTGCAGTACCTGTGGACTTCTTTCCAAACCCGTGTTCCATCAGTCACACTCACTGTGGGTAGTTCCTGATGAAACACACGCCTGGAACTTGAAGACAGGTTTTAGTTTGAAACCTGTGTCCTTGGAAGTGAGAGAGCCCCGAAGATCCTGCCTTCCCGGCTGTCTGAGCCCCTGGGCTTTAAGATGCTATTGATGGGTTTAAATCGTAATCCCTTGCTTCTGAAAGGGACTCTCCACATGCTGAAGTGACCCTCCCAGGTAAGAAGGCTCCTCACCTTCTCTTAGTCATTACAAAGACTTCACAACAAGCATTTATCTTAAAGCAACAACACTGGCTAGTCCTAACATTGTCATAGGATTTACATTTGACAAAAACAAAACAAATTGAACGGAGTTCTTCCTTTGTTTCAGGTACCCTTCTAAGGATTTTATATGTATGAAGCATTTAACCTGTAAATTAATTCATAATTCAAGCACTATTAATATTCCCTTTGTGTGATGTGGAAACTCGTGTACAATTAAGTTAAATATCTTGCTCTTAATGGTAAAAACACATCTAGAAAGTAAAAAGCCAGCGTTTGAGCTCATTCACTAAAACTAAGCCTTACTCAACTCTGACTCTAACCCTAAATTTAAACAACACCTTAGGGACTTCTTTTGCTTGGAAAATACCATGGATGGAGGAGCCTGGTGGGCTGCAGTCCATGGGGTCACTAAGAGTCCGGCACAACTGAGCGACTTCACTCTCACTTTTCACTTTCATGCATTGGAGAAAGGAATGGCAACGCACTCCAGTGTTCTTGCCTGGAGAATCCCAGGGATGGGGAAGCCTGGTGGGCTGTCGTCTATGGGGTTGCACAGAGTCGGACATGACTGAAGCGACTTAGCAGCAGCAGCAGCAGGGATTTCCCTGGTGTTCCAGTGGTTAAGACTCTGCACTGCCAATGCAGGAGGTTGGTGTTCGATCCCTGGTTAGGGAACTAAGATCCCACATTCCATGCAGCCCTGTCAAAAAAAAAAAAAAAATTAAAAATAAATAAACACAAACCCTAGCCCATTGTCTCCAAGAACTTCACTGCTAGTCACTATGCTTACAGTGAGCTATTATTTGAACTCTAGTGAAATCACTCAATACCAAAAAAAACAAAAAAACAAAAACAATGCATAGGAATTACCATGTGGTGAAAATAAAAATAAAATTCTTTAAGTACAGTGATGGTTCCATGAGTAACTAAATATTATGGCTTTGGGCTAGTAACCTAAAGAAAACATTTGAAAGGTGTATTTGCTATTTGTGCCTATGTTTCTCATAGTTTTCAGGTGGAATAATGCTCCATTAGGACTAAAGATGATGTATTTGTGAGACTAACAGATAAGGGATTTTAATTTTTAAGTTTCTGTTGCTATCCTTGAGAAAAATTATATTTTCTTGTAAGACTTCATCTTGCCTCAAATATATGAGTAAACAGTAACTATATTTTATCATTGAAATAATGTGCTGTCAAAATATTAAATTCGTTCCTTAGGAAGCCAGCTACTAAGCACAGAAATACTAGGTCTGTTTTACCCTTAAGTTTGGCAAGGTCCAGAGGAGAGTGGAAAACATCAACATGCAAATGGATTGGCCATGAACTGAAAGCTCATTTAGAAACTGATAGATTCTTCCCCCTTGTGAGCCAAACACCAGCTGTAGGGTCAATGGAAATTAAATTCCACATTCAGTTTTATATTCAAACACAGTAACAAGGAAAATCAAATTCAGGAGTCACAGATAGGCCAGGTAAATAAAGCAAAGGACACATCTCAGTGATGTCGTCCATCCCCAGAACTTTTGTCCCAGCAGTGATCAGAGGAGATCCTTACACATCAAATATGTGCTTAGTATCTACTTGTCAACTGAAGGAAGGAAGGAAATCCTCACAGCTGATCTCTGTGTTTAAAAAGATCGAGAGAAGAAGGCTTCAAAATGCTGATGAGCCATGTCATAGAATTTTAGCTAAGCTGCATCTTTCAAGAGCATATGGAGAGGATAATATACTTTTAATGTGTTTGAGTTTTTTTCCTCTCAACCGACAGAGACATAAGTTGCTTCCTCTCGTTAAAGAGCCTAACCATGTTTTAAAAAAATCACTCTTTTATAACAAGTTCTCTCCAAAGAAAGATTTATTTAGGAATAGGGATTGGACTCTAAACTTGGTAATTGCTATCATCTATGTAAGTTGATCAGATTGTTTGAGTTGGTAAAACGTCCAGCGAGGAGGTGAGAAGCAGTGCCAACAGCAGATAAAGTCTTCCAGCCTCTGCTCCCTGTAATTGAAGAGGGTCACCGCAGAGCCTGTCTACCTGAGGCACTTGGGGGCTAGATTCAATTACGGTTCCTCCGTTTCTTCTTTCACGTGCACTAGGGAATAGACTTAACTGTGTGTTAAAGTGGGGCTGGTTGTTTCATACTCATCTGTGACAGAAGATGTAACAATCCACACTAACTTCTTGCTTTAATCCTTTCACTGGATTGAAACCGAGAGGCAGGCTCCCTTTGGGACTCATGACAACATTCTAGGCCTGAGAGCTGACAGCAAACTAGAGAGAAAGGGAACAAGCAAAGGCAAATTTTGAAGGAAAAAAGAATTTTTATGTGTAAATTAAAAAATGACTCTATGGACTCAGCTATAAAGGAGAATGAAATAATGCCATTTGCATCAATAAGAATGGACCTAGAGATGATCATACTAAGTGACTCTGAGTCAGACAGAGACAGACAAATATCGCATGATTTCACTTATATGTGGCATCTGAAATATGACACAAATGAACTCATGAGACAAATAGCCTCACAAACACAGAAAACAAACTAAACAAACTATGGTTACCAAAGGGGAAAGGCAGGGGTAGGGGATAAGTTAGGAGTCGAGGATTAGCAGATACAAACTACTATATATGAAATAAATAGACAGCAAGGTCTTACTGTATAGCACAGGGAATTATATTCAATATTATGCCAAAAATGTGTGTAAAAGAATACAAAAAAGAATATATATATATATATAAAGCTGAATAACTTTGCTGTACACCAGAAAATAAAACGTTTTAAGTCAACTATAGTTTATTTCAATTCCATTTTAAAAATGACAGTGTGGTAAGATAGGACATTTGATAAAAATGAGAATATTGTGAAGAGAGAGGCTTAATGGGCAAGGGTTAAAAGTTAGACTTTATGTTCACATGAGTTGAAGGTGAAGGTAAAACAGACAAGTTGAAAACTACCTAAAGCCTCAAAAATGTGAAACTAGAGAATATTGGACAGGCTAGGGCTTAGGTTATCTCATGAGAATGCTGGATTAGAAAATAATTGCAGGTGTAAAAGAGACAACAAGAGATTTGGAAGAAGGACTTCTAAGAAAATTCATAGGAAAAGCAAAGAGGCACAGTGGATTTCATTCATGATGCAGTAAATAATAAATCACAGGGGGAAAATAGAGTTAAAGTGGGTGATTTTTGAGATGTCCTCCAAAGTTCATTTTCAGTTTTAACCAAGTTCAATGCTTGATTCTTCTCTAACACACCTTTCCTCTGGTTGAAAGTGGTATGACTTTCTTTGCTCAGGCTTATGCTTATGTTATCTTCCCTGGTGGCTCAGAGGTTAAAGCATCTGCCTCCAATGTGGGGGACCCAGGTTCGATCCCTGGGTCGGGAAGATCCCCTGGAGAAGGAAATGGTAACCCACTCCAGTATTCTTGCCTGGGGAATCCCATGGACGGAGCAGCCTGGTAGGCTACAGTCCATGGGGTCACAAAGAGTTGGACACGACTGAGCGGCTTCGCTTCACTTATGCTTATGTTATGGCCTGCTGCTGGGCTGGGGACGTTGACTGTAGCAGTACATGCGTGGGATCTTTTGAAGGAGGTCACCATTATGTTCATTACCTCCACCATAGTTTGGCCCCAGGTAAACAGCACAGAGGGAACACAGCTCCACCCATCAATAGAAAATTGGATTAAAGATTTACTGAGCATGGCCTGCCATCAGAACAAGACCCAGTTTCCCCCTCAGTCAGTCTCTCCCATCAGGAAGCGTCAATAAGCCTCTTTTCCTTCTCCATCAAAGGGCAGACAGACTGAAAATCACAATCCCAGAAAACTAACCAATCTGATCACATGGGCCACAGCCTTGTCTAACTCAATGAAACTGTGAACCATGCCGTGTCCCTACATGGCATGGACAGGTCAATACAAGATGGGCGAGTCACAATGGAGAGTTCTGACAAATTGTGGTCTACTGGAAAAGGGAATGGAAAACCACTTCAGTATTCTTGCCTTGAGAACCCCATGAACAGTATGAAAAGGGAAAATGACAGGACACTGAAAGATGAACTCCCCAGGTTGGTGGGTGCCCAATATGCTACTGGAGATCAGTGGAGAAATAACTCCAGAAAGAATAAAGAGACGGATCCAAAGCAAACACAACACCCAGTTGTGGTTTGCAGCCAAAGATGGAGAAGCTCTATACATTCAGGAAAAATAAGACTGGAAGCTGACTGTGGCTCAGATCATGCACTCTTTATTGCAAAATTCAGACTTATATTGAAGAAAGTAGGGAAAACCACTATACCATTCAGGTATGACCTTAATCAAATACCTTATGATTATACAGTGAAAGTGAGAAATAGATTCAAGGGATTACACCTGATAGACAGAGTGCCTGATGAACTATGAACGAAGGTCCATGACATTGTATAGGAGACAGGGATCAAGACCATCCCCAAGAAAAAGAAATGCAAAAAGCAAAATGGCTGTCTGAGGAGGCCTTACAAATAGCTGTGAAAAGAAGAGAAGCAAAAAGCAAATAAGAAAAGGATATACCCAGTTGAATGCAGAATTCCAAAAATAGCAAGGAGAGATAAGAAAGCCTTCCTCAGTGATCCATGCAAAGAAATAGAGGAAAACAATAGAGTGGGAAAGACTAGAGATTTCTTCAAGAAAATTAGAGGTACCAAGGGAAAATTTCATGCAAAGATGGGCTCAATAAAGGACAGAAATAGTAGGGACCTAACAGAAGCAGAGATACTAAGAAAAGGTAGCAAGAATACACAGAAAACTGTACAAAAAAGATCTCCACCACCCAGATAATCACGATGGTGTGGTCACTCACCTAGAGCAAGACATCCTGGAATGTGAAGTCAAGTGGCCCTTAGAAAGCATAACTATGAACAAAGCTAGTGGAGGTGATGGAATTCCAGTAGATCTATTTTAAATCCTGAAAGATGATGCTGTGAAAGTGCTGCACTCAATATGCCAGCAAATTTGGAAAACTCAGCAGTGGCCACAGGACTGGAAAAGGTCAGTTTTCATTCTAATCCCAAAGAAAGGCATGCCAAAAATACTCAAACAACTGCACAATTGCACTCATCTCACACGCTGGTAAAGTAATACTCAAAATCCTCTAAGCCAGGCTTCAACAATACGTGAACCATGAACTTCCAGATGTTCAAGCTGGATTTAGAAAAGGCAGAGGAACCAGAGATCAAGTTGCCAACATCTGTTGGATAATCTAGAAAGCAACAGAGTTTCAGAAAAACAACTATTTCTGATTTATTGACTATGCCAAAGCCTTTGACTATGTGGAACACAACAAACTGTGGAAAATACTTAAAGAGACGGGAATACCAGACCACCTGACCTGTCTCTTGAGAAATCTGTATGCAGGTCAGGAAGCAACAATTAGAACTGGACATGGAACAACAGACTGGTTCCAAACTGGGAAAGGAGTGCATCAAAACTGTATATTGTCACCCAGCTTATTTAACTTCTATGCAGAGTACATCATGAGAAACGCTGGGCTGGAAGAAGCATAAACTGAAATCAAGATTGCTGGGAGAAATGCCAATAACCTCAGATATGCAGATGATACCACCCTCATGGCAGAAAACAAAGAAGAACTAAAGAGCTTCTTGATGAGGGTGAAAGAGGAGGTGAAAACGTTGGCTTAAAGCTCAACATTCAGGAAATTAAGATCATGGCATCTGGTCCCATCACTTCATGGGAAATAGATGGGGAAACAGGGGAAACAGTGACAGACTTTATTTTGGGGGCTCCAAAATCACTGCAGATGGTGACTGCAGCCATGAAATTAAAAGGCACTTGCTCCTTGGGAGAAAAGTTATGACCAACCTAGACAGCTTATTAAAAACCAGAGACATTACTTTGCCAACAAATGTTTGTCTAGTTAAGGCTATAGGTTTTTCCAATAGTCATGTATGGCTCTAAGAATTGGACTATATAGAAAGCTGAGCACTGAAGAATTGATGTGTTTGAACTGTGAATTTGGTGCAGACTCTGGAGAGTCCCTTGAACTTCAAAGAGAATCCACCAGTCCATTGTAAAGGAAATCGGTTCTGAATATTCATTGGAAGGACTGATGCTGAAGCTGAAGCTCCAATACTTTGGCCACATGATGTAAAGAATGGACTCATTTGAAAAGACCATGATGCTGGGAAAGATTGAAGGCAGGAAGAGAAGGGGACAAGAGAAGATAAGATGGTTGGATGGCATCACTGGCTCAATGGACATGAGTTTGATTACACTCTGGGAGTTGGTCATGGACAGGGAGGCCTGGAGTGCTGCGGTCCATGTGGTCAAAAAGAGTCGGACATGACTGAGCAACTGAACTGAACTGAACTGAACACTTACATTATAAGATGTGGACATTTTGAGAGACAGCTAGACTGGGAATTAGTCATTTCAGTCTTTGGATTAAACCTTATCTTATTTCTTCATTTATCTTTTCAAAGGTTAAAAAAAAAAAACAAACCTCCTTGACCTTGAAATCTCCTATATGGTTAACATTCTAGTGGAAAATATTAATTTTTCAGATTTCTGGTTTTGATGGTGGAAAGAAATGTGAGTGCAGCCAAGGGTGCTGATCCTTAGGTTTGTGGAGGTAGACAACCCAGTGGAGTCTGGAGTGAACAAAAACGTGGCCCCTGTGATCACTGTGCCCTCAGCTCCCATCCCACTGAAGCACCACTTTGATGGGATACACCTGGAGGGTGGTCTTGACCCAAGCAGATCCTCCTCAGGACTTCTGTCACCCCTGCCCTGTGAGAGGGGACTGTTCCCAACCCATTCCCTACCTCTGACCTTGTGGTTCCAAGACTTTGGAGTTGGGATGCCCAGGGCTTGAAGCCTGAGTAAACGCTCCCCTGCAGGCAGGTTTGCTAGTGGCAGAGCACAGACAATGCTAAGTCTTGTTCACAACCTACATTACTGTCAGGACGTAGCCTCAGAAGGACTATTGTCCAGATGATAACAGAGGCCTTCTGTGTGCCAGGCACAAGGTGAGCCTGGGGGTATAGGATGGATAGGTAGGCCCCACTACTACAGTCAGGCACCCCAGGGTTCTGACTCAAAGCCTGGACTCTTGTGGAAACCACATCTCAGGAAAGGACTCTCCAGGCAAAGGGGTAACTTGGTTGGCACGTTCATACAAGGGCCTGGTTTTAAAACACATTAATCTGCTCTGCATGAACAAAAAAGTACCAGGGCCAAACCAGTCCTTTTAGGACTTAATCCACTACTTTTGCTTTCTGATTGCTTTACATTTTGTGAGCTCTCTCAGAGTTCAAGTTGCTGCTCAGGATTCCAGAGAAGGGAAGGAACATGCCTTATAAGATATTTAAGGGCCTTTTGACAGATACGGTCATTGTAAAGGATTGTCATGTTGGCTGCTCCTGCCTGAATTGTCCTGTGATACATAGAGAGCTCTTCCGTGCCATGCCATGAATCAACACAGCGTCCTCTTTCTCCAGGTTATGACTTCAGATGACAAATCTCCCTCATCACCCCCTTAATATGTATTTTCTCCCTTCAGTCTAAAATTCTTTGAGTTCTTGGGTCATTTCCATGTATGTCATACCTACTTGAGAATTACTAAAATAGCCATTCTAAAACAGAATTGTTTACATTTCCCCCAACCTCCAAAAAAGCTCATGATCTAAAAAAAAAAAACCCTTTAATACAACATCAATATGCTCATGCAGCAGATAACCTCTTAAATATAAATGAAAACTATACATCACTCTTTTCCTTACATCAGAAAAATAATAGATTAAAATGTATCCTTCTTTCTCAAAAAAAAAAAAAAGAAAAGAAAAGAAAAAGACACAGGAACATTTATTTTTCTTTGCTCCTCAAATTTGTCTTTTAGTAGTTGAGAGCAGATGAAATCTTTTATCACTATATTTAGACGTCAACCAGGCAGGTCGGTGCCATGGCAACCACTGCACAAAGAGATGTTAGCAGGACAGACACTGGCGGGCTGGGAGAGGTGCTTACTTAGTGCATCTCGAGTGGATTAAAGATACAGCCTGGCACAGTAACATGCCCGGCTGCTCCTGGGCCCCTACAACTGGGTTGGTGGGCCACCCAAGCACCACTGTCGCCTGGTACCACTGAAGCCCAAGAAACAGCTTAAGGTGGATGCAAATGAACCTCTGGGTTCTAGTTCTCCCACCTGGATTCAGGCTCACCTGCCTTGGCCTGCCTCAGGCTGCCTTGGCCTTAATAAATCCTATTCGCTTTGAGTCTCAGGATTATCCTAGATGCTCACATTTTAGTAAGATATGGATATAATAAGTTCATGCTCCCACATCTGATTCCATGGGATTTCCATACACTGTTCTGATGGAAGAAGTCACCTAGTCAAATAATTGGGAGCTTGTCTTTTTGCTCGACACTGTTTTAGGCACTAGAGATGGAAAAGGGAAAAAAGACAGCAGGGTACCATTTTCTCAGGTTCAGTTCACTGGGAGAGAGACAGATGATAGAATACAAGAGTAAACAACAATAGTAAATAAATAGGGCATGCATCCATACTCGCTCAGTCATGTCCAAATCCTTGCGATCCTTTGGACTATAACCCACCCAGCTCCTTAGTCCATGGGATTGTCCAGGCAAGCATACTGGAGTGGGTTGCCATGCCCTCCTCCAGGGAATCATCCTGACCCAGGGATAGAACCAATGTCCTCTGCATTGGCAGGTGGATTCTTTACCCACTGAGCCATTGCAAAATGCTGTGTATGCAAGTGATGAAAACTACCCCTGGAGGCAGTGTTTACAAGGCTGGGCTGGCTTGGGGCTGGAGAGAGGACTGACGTGTCAAGAGCTGAGACTTGAGCAGTGGGGGATGGGCCACCCAGCTGGCAGAGGATGGCTTTCCAGGCAGGCCAGCTGGGCACAGTCCCCCTTCCAGGAATGGACATAGGTCCAATGTGACAGAAGAGCAGTGAGGGCCAGGTTTGTGCTAGATCAAATTATCTAGTCCATCACCTGCACCCTCTTCAGCTCTCACATCTCTGAGCACTCCTCAAATGGGCCTGGGAACCCCCAGGAAGTGGTCTCTCCTGAGATCTAAAAATAAGCATGCATTGTCTACCAGCAAAAAACCCCGGCTTGTTCACCATTCCCTTCTTTATAGAGAGTTTGGCTCACTACAACTGGGTTAAAGCCCAGAGAGATGCTGACACCCTCAGGGATTGCCAGAGGCTCGGGTCCAGTGTCGTGGCTCCTGCAGAGAACAGGAAGTTATCTGGCCTTGAGCCCCTCCCGTGACTGCTGCTTCTTCCCCCAGGCCTTTATCTTTTGATCATAGGCACCCAAAAGGTACTAGACCTCGTCCTTGGGTTGCCACAGTGACCACTATGCCAACACCAGGGTGACTATGGAAGAGCTCCTCTTCATTTTCTGATGGCACTCTTCTTTCCCAGGATGTGGTCAAGGCCCTTGGTGGGCACCCCAGAGACACACTGAGCACCAGGCAGATGACGCCAGCCTTGAAGCCACCTTTCCCCCTCAAGGACCCTCAGCTTCAAGCACCTCAACTTGCTCTTCCTTCGCAGTGAGTTTTCCTTACCTTCTAGCAGACTTTCTAGTTTCTGATGTGATGACATCTCTGTTGGTCTTTCACAGGTGCAGACTAGCCTACACTTGGGACGGAACTCAGACTGGCTTCAATGTGGTTCTTAGTTAAAAATATTTAAGTGTTTTGTCTTGGACGTCCCACTCCCCAGCTCTATTCAGAAGTGCTCAAAGTGCGCATTCGATAGGTGAGCTGTGGACATGCTCATAGGGCTCCATAGTGCTTCTCAGAAAAGAATAGAAAGTCACTGGTTTTCCTTTCACGGATGTGAGGACTTTATCTTCTTGTTTGATTCTAGAGGAATTTATAATGATCTGAGCAGCTTTGCATCATCACTCTCTATAGTTTTATAAAAAGAAACAAAAAAAATCTTGGAAAATACAGTTTTACTGACAAAAGAAAGGGTCTCTTTTGATCCTTGATCTAAACTTCTAGCTAATCTGGTCACAATCATTTGAGGGGAAAAGAATATAGAAATCACAGAAATTCAGGAAATGGGACCAGCCATGTGGCTGTCTTCTCCTCATCCTACTGAGAAATATGAATTAAACACCAAAGAATTGTTGTCCAGTTGCTAAGTTGTGTCTGACTCTGCAAACCCATGGACTGCAGCATGCCAGGGTTCCCTGCCCTTCACCATCTCCAGGAGTTTGCTCAAGCTCATATCCATCGAGTCAGTGATGCCACCTAACCATCTCATCCTCTGTCGCCCCCTTCTCCTTTTGCCTTCAGTATTTCTCATCTTCAGGGTCTTTTCCGATGAGTCAGCTTTTCACATCAGGTGGCCAAAGTACTGGAGCTTGAGCTTCAGCTTCAGCATCAGTCCTTTGAATGAATACTCAGGGCTGATTTCCTTTAAGATGGACTGGTTTGACTGCCAAAGAATTAATTTATAAAAAGAGGATAGAGCATGTAGTCAGGAAATATATTTTCCAGGTTAAAATATCATGTATTTTGTTTCATATAAACTTGCTATTAAAAAGGAGGAAATGGATCTTCTCTTTGAGATACTGATCCTTAAAATAGTGAGGAAATGTATTTTTTTTTCCACATTTATTAGGGAGTCAGTATGTTTGGCAACCTGCTCGAGAAATACAGTGATGCTTAATGCTTTCTTTTGCATGTAGCTTTTCCTGATTTCTCTAACTGGAATTAACAGTTTTTTGTTTCTTGGTTTTTTTGACTCTTAAATGCACTTATTTTACTTTATTTTAAAAATAATTTTACATATTCTCATAGTTATTTTCTGTATCTTTTAGCACAGTACTATTCAGTCAATAAATATTTTGACTGAACAAAGGTATTTCTGAAGATATTTATTCTTCCTGTTGCTGTTATTGTTTAGTAACTAAGTCATGTCCAACTCTTCGCAATGCCATGAACTGTAGCCCCACAGGCTCCTCTGTCCATGGAATTCTCCAGGCAAGAATAGTGGATAGAGTTGCCATTTCCTTCTCCAGGGGATATTCCCAACCTAGGGACTGAACCTGTGTCTCCTGCATTGACAGGTGGATTCTTTAACACTGAGCCACCTGGGAAGCCTTGTTTCTTCTTCCTAAGTATGCTTTAAACTCAGAATAAGGGACCATGTTTATACTTATTTTTATAACAAATGTTTTAAACACAGATCCTTGTGTGTAGCGTGAATGAACAAAGAAAACACTCAAAAGAGATGGAGGAGGCTCACTTGACAAAGACCCCACTCAGACTGGACCCCATAAGATGACACTTCCTTAACAGCGTTTTCACAGTACAGAAACGAGTTCTTAGTCTTGTTAGTTTTGAAAACTGATTCCAACGGCAAATAGGGAGGGGTTTCATCTTTAAGATAAACACATGCATGAGGTTGATGGATAAAATCAGAAGATCGATTCATTAATTCACAGTGAGAAATGAACTCTCATAAATGTTGAAGGGCCAGGTCTCTTAGTAAGACCTATGTGGGAAGCCAGATATAATCAAAAGTTTGCTGGTTAAGTGTGGAGTCAGATCAATGAAAAGTCAGTAAGTGATTTAAATATTCAAGGGTATCAGACTAAGATAGTTTGATGCATTTATCTCCATAGGCATGGTTATCTTGCCATTGAAATAACAATCTTGAGTCTATTGGCTAAATAAACAGGCATGACCAGTATTTGAATCTTGGGCCATTCTTTCTCTGTGAAGATTGGTTATCTTGTTTTATAATCTTGGATCATACCTTTCTTTTAATATCCAAATAAAATACTTTAAGCTCTCTTATGGTATTGCTATAAAAAGAATCCAATCATTTCTCAAATATTTCTGAAAATTTCTTTCCTAATTTCCTAGTCGTTATTTATCATCTCTCACTGCGAACTGCTGCTCCTAGGACCCCTTCTCACCAATTGCCATCTTACTAGTTTCTCTACACATTGTTTAATCTCTTACTGGTCTGTGTAGTCCAACCACTTATGTATCATCTTCTCTTTATTCTTCAGAAAAAATCCTGCTAAGGAACACTTGATTGTACTGGTTAACCAATTTGCTACATTTTTTTCCCAATTACATTTTTTTATCTTGTAATCTTTTCTTTTTTCTTATTTTAAAACTTTTTTATTTTATATTGGATGTTCTCCATTTGTTTTCAGTTAGTATGGAGAGACCCCTTGGCTTGCTTGGCACCAGCTTTTGGGCAACCACAGACAAGCCCCCTGGGATAGAAGTTACTCATGGACCCACACTTTATTTTGAAACTCTTTAAATGAAGTGTTAAATCATCACAGTAAAAGATGTCTCAATTTGACAAAGTATCTTTGAGCTTCCCACCTGATGCATTCAGAACTTAGTCAATAATCCTAGCTTTCCTTTTCATTAGCCTTTAGGCTTCTGTTTTTTATTGGATTCCATGTGTAATGACCTAGTCAAAAATTTTTTTCAAGGTGATCTAAAGTTTAGGAGAGACCTCAGCTTATTTTTTTAAGAGTGGTAAATTTATTAAGGAAAACTAAGGTTTCTACACATTTTATATAAATAGGCTTTAAAATTCGGAAAGTCTTAGTTTTACTATTAAGTCAACTTTCATAACTTCGTAAGTGACAAAATCAGGCCCATTGAAATGAGGCTAGATCAGAGTTCAGGCTAAGCTGCTCCAAGTCTGTATCTCCACTGTCTTTTCAGAACAGCACACACAGACCCAGGCTCCTGTTTCTCCATCTTGTGTTTTACTAGCAAACTTCTCAAACCCTTTCTGAAGAGACTGAGTTGGTTTCCAGAGCTCACAGTCTCTGCACTGGATGTCTTGATTATGCGTATTTGCTGCCAGGAGGCACAGAGATGTAGTGGCAATCAGTGTGCTTAGAAACCATGCAGACAGAACGCAGTGGGACCTGATGGGGTTACAGTAAACACCGCGGTCAGGCCGAGCCTCTCGGAGTCCTGACTTGGTAGTCATGGGACTCAGGGCAAGTCACTTACCTATCTGCGGCTTAACTTTGTTGTTTAGTCACTAAGTCACATCCAGCTGTTTTATGACCCCATGGACTCTAGTCCACCAGGCTCCTCTGCCCATGGAATTCTCCAGGCAAGAATACTGGAGTGGGTTGCCATTTCCTTCTCCAGGGTATTTTCCCAACATGTCTCCTGCATTGGCAGGTGGATTCTTTACCACTGAGCCACCTGGAAAGCCCAAGGCTTAACTTACCCACCTGCCAAACAAGGAACAACACAGCTTAGGGTTGTGTAAGTACAGTGTCTAGCATAGTAACAGATGCTTGACCATGACAAACCTGTAGAGCTGTTTCTCTATTTTATCTGTCACTTGTCAGATATGTGAATTTGAGAAAATTACTTAACCTCTCTGAGTCTGTTTATGCTCAACGGCAGAATGGAGAAAACAAAATCAACCCTCACAGGGGTGTTATGAGGATTAAATGATAAAATTATGTACTGCTGCTGCTGCTGCTGCTAAGTCACTTCAGTCATGTCCGACTCTGTGCGACCCCATAGACAGCAGCCCACCAGGCTCCCTCGTCCCTGGGATTCTCCAGGCAAGAACACTGGAGTGGGTTGCCATTTCCCTCTCCAATGCATGAAAGTGAAAGGTGAAAGTGAAGTCACTCAGTCGTGTCCGACTCCTAGTGACCCCATGGACTGCAGCCTACCAGGCTCCTCATCCATGGGATTTGCCAGGCAAGAGTATTGGAGTGGGGTGCCATTGCCTTCTCTGTAAAATTAGGTACAGTGACATTCAATACATTTTTGTTCTCTTCCTTTTTCTCCCACTAATAATTTGTTCTGGTTCCTCTGAATCAGTGAACAGCTTACATTGACCTTTCGATTGGAAGAACTTCATGCTAAGGGTGTTTGCATCTTCATTTCAGTTGGCATGTCACCTGCCCGTACACTCCAAAAGTCAAAACAATGAATGTATTGAGCTGTGGTTTCTTGATTCTGAAGGTCCCTCTTCATTTCTGAGGAGGTCTCTGCATTTAGCTTCTTCCATCATAGGGACTCTCTTCTTGGGGAGAGCTGGTCAAGGGTGACCCTCTCGGAAAGGCTTACAGGCTCTCGAGTTTATTTCACAAAGAGAGGGGGTGGGGGCTTATAACTCAGCTTAACTCAGTCAGATGTTTTCCCTAGAATGAAAATTTTGTCGTGTTTCTCTCAGGATGCAGTGAGGACTCCATCCTCACTAACTACGGTGGAAGTTCCGTCAGGTAGGCATGTTCTGAGTGGAAGCAAGTGTCTCTGTTATTTTGCAACACTGGTGCGGAAGCCCTCAAGGCCTTGGCTGGCATTTGAAAGAGGCATTGCAGGAGAAAAACCCATGGCTGCAAGGGAACTGTTCTTTCTGGCTCAGACCTGCTAGGAAGCAAGACAGAATACACACTGGCTACATGAAAAATCACAAGTGATTTGCTTTTCCTTTTATTAAGATAAATTACTCTTATTAAAATTATTATCTTAATAAAATTATTATTAGCGCATTGCCAATGTGCTAATAATTTTCTAAAACAGTTTTTGAGAGGAGCGACATAGCCAAGCACCTTTGTTGTCCTCAGACAGCATCGTAACTATCTCCAATTTACAGCAAACATAGACTCAGCAAAACAGGCAGAGCTGGAGTCAGCAGAACTTAATTTTATGTCCAATTCTGGAGCTTGCTTATTGGAAGAATTTGGAAAAAGATAACAATACATATATTCCAACAACAATAGAACTTAGATTCTCTTAGCTATGGTTCCTGAGAGGAAATGGGAGGTTTACTCAGATGGTTCATGCATGTAAAACTCATCACAAGACCCAACAACATCCACATGACACAGCATCCCTGCATCTCATCTTGTTTAATTAGGAAATGCAATTGGAAGTTGTAGCCTGGGGATTTATTAGATCCATTTCATACTGTTCCCAAGAGGTCCCAGAGTGATCCAGTTACAAACAGCAAAATGCTTTACCTCTTACACAGTGTATGATTTATTTGCAAGAAAACAAAAAAAGAATATTTTGATACTTATTCTGCATTATTTCCACAGGATGTTGAGGTGATTTGCTCACGTTTGTTGGTATGTGCTCTGTTATCTAATTTTTAATTATCTAGCCTTAATTTTATTACTTTTTGAAAGGAACTGAATCATTGTCATCTGCTTATAGCAAATTAAGTTATAGTCAATGTGTTATTAGAAATCTTGAATAAGCCTTGATAGTTTAACAAATAATACGTAAAGAGGATAGATATTGCAAATTTGGTCTGAAGTATTTCATGACCTACCAGAACAAAAGGGCCTTTTATTGACTTTACCATCAAAATTATTGAAGGGAAAGTTACATTTTATTGTATGCCATTGTATCTTGTTATGATTTAAGTAATTAGTTTGGTATTAGAAGTACCTGATTAATTCACACATCTAAACCAGTGAGAGCAGTAATTATGTAAATGAAGCATGAATAATTAAAAGTGAAAAATAGTGAGTGCTCTAAAGCTTTTACAAGTTTTGTGTGCATTCTAGAACCAGCAAGTTGTGCAGAACAGTGTCTAGGAGGGAGAAGTTAAGTAGGAAAATCAAGTAGTAGACTTCTCAGTTTAGTATTTCTTTTTAAAACTGGAGTAGTTGCTTTACAATATTGTATTAGTTTCTGCTGTACAGTGTAGTGAGTCAGCTACGTGTATACATATATCCCCTCTCTCTAGCGTTCCACCCGCCCACCTAGCTCCTCCCATCCCAACCCTCTAAGTCACCACAGAGAATCAAGCAGAGAAACCTGATACTCAACTGCTTAACCACAAAGGAATATTCATTATTATATAGATACTGTCTTGTCAAAACGTATATTTGGATTTCCATCTCCTTTTCAGTTAGAAACACAGGAAAGCACAAATGTAGATACCTTGCCACTAAAACACCAATACTGGAAATCAGGTGGGACCTATACCATTGCCACAGATATGACCCCAGTCAGTCTCAATCTGGTCATATGTTAGCTGTTGATCTGTGAGAACTGCCCTTTTCAGGAAAAAATTTTTACATTTTTTAGGCTACTCAAAAATGGAGCTATATTTAGACTACATTAAACAGTCAAAATAAACATTTTTATTTATTACAGCAATTTCTTTTGGGTCTTTAAGCTACCATCTGGTGTAAGTTTCACACCAAAAGAAACATAAATTTTCTAAAACAGCTCATTTCTCCTAAAGGCCTGTCTTTCTGATTTAAAGTAGACCCAGTATAAGCAGTGGAAAGAACACTTGTTGTGAGTTTTGTTGCCTAGAAAAATGCTTGACTGAAACAAAGTAAAATATATTTCCTTCTCCTGAATTTTTTTTTTGGGGGAGGTTATCTGTTTTTAAAATGAAAATAATTTTATCTTAAATTTATTATGGATTTGTGCATCCAAAGTCATTTCAGTTCAGTTCAGTTGCTCAGTCGTGTTCGACTCTTTGCGACACCATGAACCACAGAACTCCAGGCCTCCCTATCCATCACCATCTCCCGGAGTCTACCCAAACCCATGTCCATCAAGTTGGTAATGACAGCTGACCATCTCATCCTCTGTCGTCCCCATCTCCTCCTGCCCTCAGTCTTTCCCAGCATCAGGCTCTTTTCAAATGAGTCAGCTCTTGGCATCAGGTGGCTGAAGTATTGGAGCTTCAGCTTCAACATCAGTCCTTCCAAAGAACACCCAGGACTGATCTCCTTTAGTATGGATTGGTTGGATCTCACTGCAGTCCAAAGGACTCTCAAGAGTCTTCTCCAATACCACGATTCAAAAGTATCAATTCTTCTGCACTCAGCTTTCTTTGCAGTCCAACTCTCACATCCATACATGACCACTGGAAAAACTATAGCCTTGACTAGACGGACCTTTGTTGGCAAAGTAATGTCTCTGCTTTTTTAATTTTTACTTTATTTTGCTTTCAATACTGTATTGGTTTTGCAATACATTGACATGAATCAGCCATGGGTGTACATGAGTTCCCAATCCTGAACCCCCCTTCCACATCCCACCCCATATCATCTCTCTGGATCATCCCCGTGCACCAGATCCAAGCATCCTGTATCCTGTATCGAACACAGACTGGCAATTTGTTTCTTACCTGATAGTATACATGTTTCAATGCCATTCTCCCAAATCATCCCACCCTCTCCCTCTCCCACAGAGTCCAAAAGTTCATTCTATACATCTGTGTCTCTTTTGCTGTCTCACATAGGGGGTTATCACTGCTATCTTTCTAAACTCCATATATATGTATTAGAATACTGTATTGGTGTTTTTCTTTCTGGCTTACTTCACTCTGTATAATCAGCTCCAGTTTTACCATCTCATTAGAACTGATTCAAATGTATTCTTTTTAATGGCTGAGTAATACTCCATGAATCAAGGCAAATTAGAAGTGGTCAAACAAGAGATGGCAAAGGTGAACATTGACATTCTAGGAATCAGCAAACTAAAATGGACTGGAATGGGTGAATTTAACTCAGATGACCATTATATCTACTACTACGGGCAGGAATCCCTCAGAAGAAATGGAGTAGCCATCATGGTCAACAAAAGAGTCCGAAATGCAGTACTTTGGATGCAATCTCAAAAATGACAGAATGATCTCTGTTTGTTTCCAAGGCAAACCATTCAATATCACAGTTATCCAAGTCTATGCGAAACCAGTAATGCTGAAGAAGCTGAAGTTGAATGGTTTTATGAAGAACTAAAAGACCTTTTAGAACTAACACCACAAAATGATGTCCTTTTCATTATAGGGGACTGGAATGCAAAAGTAGGAAGTCAAGAAACACCTGGAGTAACAGGCAAATTTGGCCTTGGAATACAGAATGAAGCAGGGCAAAGACTAATAGAGTTTTGCCAAGAAAATGCACTGGTCATAGCAAACACCCTCTTCCAACAACACAAGAGAAGACTCTACACATGGACATCACCAGATGGTCAACACTGAAATCAGACTGATTATGTTCTGTGCAGCCAAAGATGGAGAAGCTCTATGCAGTTAACAAAAGACCAGAAGTTGACTTGCTCAGATCATGAACTCCTTTTACCAAATTCAGACTCAAATTGAAGAAAGTAGGAAAACTGCTAGATCATTCAGGTATGACCTAAATCAAATCCCTTATGATTATACAGTGGAAGTGAGGAATAGATTTAAGGGCCTAGATCTGATAGATAGAGTGCCTGATGAACTATGGAATGAGGTTCATGACATTGTATAGGAGACAGGGATCAAGACCATCCCCAAGAAACAGAAATGCAAAAAGCAAAATGGCTGTCTGGGGAAGCCTTACAAATAGCTATGAAAAGAAGAGAAGCGAAAAGCAAAGGAGAAAAGGAAAGATATAAGCATCTGAATGCAGAGTTCCAAAGAATAGCAAGAAGAGATAAGAAAGCCTTCTTCAGCGATCAATGCAAAGAAATAGAGGAAAACAACAGAATGGGAAAGACGACAGATCTCTTCAAGAAAATGAGAGATACCAAGGGAACATTTCATGCAAAGATGGGCTCGATAAAGGACAGAAATGATATGGACCTAACAGAAGCAGAAGATATTAAGAAGAGGTGGCAAGAATACACAGAAAAACTGTACAAAAATATCTTCATGACCCAGATAATCATGATGATGTGATCACTAATCTAGAGCCAGACATCTTGGAATGTGAAGTCAAGTGGGCCTTAGAAAGCATCATTATGACCAAAGCTAGTGGAGGTGATGGAATTCCAGTTGAGCTGTTTCAAATCCTGAAAGATGATGCTGTAAAAGTGCTGCACTCAATATGCCAGCAAATTTGGAAAAACTCAGCAGTGGCCACAAACTGGA
Source organism: Nanger dama (assembly GCA_917880005.1). Taxonomy (NCBI): domain Eukaryota; kingdom Metazoa; phylum Chordata; class Mammalia; order Artiodactyla; family Bovidae; genus Nanger; species Nanger dama. Next base: position 7,616,952 of record CAKJTW010000075.1, read on the forward strand.
AAAGGGCAGTTTTCATTCCAATTCCAAAGAAAGGCAATGCCAAAGAATTCTCAAACTACCACACAACTGCACTCATCTCACATGCTAGTAAAGTAATGCTCAACATTCTCCAAGCCAGGCTTCAGCAATATGTGAACCGTGAACTTCCAGATGTTCAAGCTGGTTTTAGAAAAGGCAGAGGAACCAGAGATCAAATTGCCAACATCTGCTGGATCATGGAAAAAGCAAGAGAGTTCCAGAAAAACATCTATTTCTGCTTTATTGACTATGCCAAAGCCTTTGACGGTGTGGATCACAATAAACTATGGAAAATGCTGAAAGAGATGGGAATATCAGACCACCTAACCTGCCTCTTGAGAAATCTGTATGCAGGTCAGGAAGCAGCATTTAGAACTGTACATGGAACAACACACTGGTTACAAATAGGAAAAGGAATACATCAAGGCTATATATTGTCACCCTGCTTATTTAACGTATATGCAGAGTACATTATGAGAAACGCTGGACTGGAAGAAACACAAGCTGGAGTCAAGATTGCCGGGAGGAATATCAATAACCTCAGATATGCAGATGACACCACCCTTATGGCAGAAAGTGAAGAGGAACTAAAAAGGTTCTTGATGAGAGTGAAAGAGGAGAGTGAAAAAGTTGGCTTAAAGCTCAACATTCAGAAAACGAAGATCATGGCATCCAGCCCCATCACTTCATGGGAAATAGATGGGGAAATAGTGGAAACAGTGTCAGACTTTATTTTGAGGGGCTCCAAAATCACTGCAGATGGTGATTGCAGCCATGAAATTAGAAGATGCTTACTCCTTGGAAGAAAAGTTATGATCAACCTAGATAGTATATTCAAAAGCAGAGACATTACTTTGCTGACTAAGGTCCGTCTAGTCAAGGCTGTGGTTTTTCCTGTGGTCATGTATGGATGTGAGAGTTGGACTGTGGAGAAGGCTGAGCGCTGAAGAATTGATGCTTTTGAACTGTGGTGTTGGAGAAGACTCTTGAGAGTCCCTTGGAAAACAAGGCGATCCAACCAGTCCATTCTGAAGGAGATCAACCCTGGGATTTCTTTGGAAGGACTGATGCTAAAGCTGAAACTCCAGTACTTTGGTCATCTCATGCAAAGACTTGACTCACTGGAAAAGACTCTGATGCTGGGAGGGATTGGGTGCAGGAGGAAAAGGGGACAACAGAGGATGAGATGGCTGGATGGCATCACGGACTCGATGAACGTGAGTCTGAGTGAACTCCAAGAGATAGTAATGAACAGGGAGGCCTGGCGTGCTATGATTCATGTGGTCGCAAAGAGTCGGACACGATTGAGTGACTGAAGTGAAGTGAACTGAGTACTCCATTGTGTATATGTACCGCAGCTTTCTTATCCATTCATCTGCTGATGGACAGCTAGGTTGTTTCCATGTCCTGGCTATTATAAACAGTGCTGCGATGAACATTGGGGTACATGTGTCTCTTTCAATTCTGGTTTCCTCGGTGTGTATGCCCAGCAAGGGGATTGCTCAGTCATAAGGTAGTTCTATTTGCAAAATTTTAAGGAATCTCCACACTGTTCTCCACAGTGGCTGTACTAGTTTGCATTCCCACCAACAGTGTGAGAGGGTTCCCTTTTCTCCACACCTTCTCCAGCATTTATGGCTTGTAGACTTTTGGATCGTTGCCATTCTGACTGGTGTGAAATGGTACTTCATTGTGGTTTTGATTTGCATTTCTCTGATAATGAGTGATGTTGAGCATCTTTTCATGTGTTTGTTAGCCATCTGTATGCCTTCTTTTGAGAAATGTTTAGTTAGTTCTTTGGCCCATTTTTTGATTGGGTCGTTTATTTTTCTGGACTTGAGCTGCAAGAATTGCTTATATATTTTTGAGATTAGTTGTTTGTCAGTTGTTTCATTTGCTATTATTTTCTCCCATTCCAAAGGCTGTCTTTTCACCTTGCTTATAGTTTCCTTTGTTGTGTAGAAGCTTTTAATTTTAATGAGATCCCATTTGTTTATTTTTGCTTTTATTTCCAGTAGTCTGGGAGGTGGATCATAGAGGATCCTACTATGATTTATGTCAGAGAGTGTTTTGCCTATGTTCTCTAAGAGTTTTATAGTTTCTGGTCTTACATTTAGATCTGTAATCCATTTTGAGTCTATTTTTGTGTATGGTGTTAGAAAGTGATCTAGTTTCATTCTTTTACAAGTGGTTGACCAGTTTTCCCAGCACCACTTGTTAAAGAGATTGTCTTTACTCCGTTGTATATTCTTGCCTCCTTTGTCAAAGATAATGTGTCCATAGGTGTGTGGGTTTATCTCTGGGCTTTCTATTTTGTTCCATTGATCTATATTTCTGTCTTTGTGCCAGTACCATACTGTCTTGATGACTGTGGCCTTGTAGTACAGCCTGAAGTCAGGCAGGTTGATTTCTCCAGTTCCATTCTTCTTTCTCAAGATTGCTTTGACTATTCAAGATTTTTGTATTTCCATACAAATCTTGAAGTTATTTGTTCTAGCTCTGTGAAAAATACTGCTGGTACCTAGGGATTGCATTGAATCTATAGATTGCTTTGGGTAGTATACTCATTTTCACTATATTGATTCTGTTGATCCATGAACATGGTATATTTCTCCATCTATTAGTGTCCTCTTTGATTTCTTTCATCAATGTTTTATAATTTTCTATATATAGGTCTTTAGTTTCTTTAGGTAGGTATATTCCTAAGTATTTTATTCTTTTCGTTGCAATGGTGAATGGAATTGTTTCCCTAATTTCTTTTTCTACTTTCTCATTATTAGTGTATAGGAATGCAAGGGATTTCTGTGGGTTGATTTTATATCTGGCAACTTTACTATATTCATTGATTAGCTCTAGTAGTTTTCTGGTGGAGTCTTTAGGGTTTTCTATGTAGAGGATCATGTCATCTGCAAACCATGAGATTACTTCTTCTTTCCAATTCAGATTCCTTTTATTTCTTTTTCTGCTCTGATTGCTGTGGCCAAAACTTCCAGAACTATGTTGAATAGTAGCAGTGAAAGTGGGCACCCTTGTCTTGTTCCTGACTTTAGGGGAAATGCTTTCAATTTTTCACCATTGAGGATAATGCTTGCTGTGGGTTTGTCATATATAGCTTTTATTATGTTGAGGTATGTTCCTTCTATTCCTGCTTTCTGGAGAGTTTTTATCATAAATGGATGTTGAATTTTGTCAAAGGCTTTTTCTGCATCTATTGAGATAATCATATGATTTTTATTTTTCAGTTTGTTAATGTGATGAATTACATTGATTGATTTGCAGATATTGAAGAATCCTTGCATCCCTGGGATAAAGCCCACTTGGTCATGGTGTATGATCTTTTTAATGTGTTGTTGGATTCTGATTGCTAGGATTTTGTTAAGGATCTTTGAATCTATGTTCATCAGTGATATTGGCCTGTAGTTTTCTTTTTTTTGTGGCATCTTTGTCAGGTTTTGGTATTAGGGTGATGGTGGCCTCATAGAATGAGTTTGGAAGTTTACCTTCCTTTGCAATTTTCTGGAAGAGTTTGAGTAGGATAGGTGTTAGCTCTTCTCTAAATTTTTGGTAGAATTCAGCTAGCACATGGAGAGGACAGGGTTTTCAGTGATGTTGGCGTTGAGCGCCGGGCTGCTGCCCTTGTAGAAATCCTGGAAGCCCACCTGAGAGTAGGCCTTGACTTTATTCTCCCGCTCCTCTACTGGGCTTTGTGGAGGGTGACTCTCTGGAGCTTATGATGGGCACCTCATATCCCACCGCGTCCTGCTCACTCTCTGCTGCCTGCTCTCGGCTCTGGCTCAGCGGCGGAGGTGGCTGCTTAACACCCATATCTGCCATGGCCCTACCCTCCAGCCCCACCTCCCATGCCTGACTGCCACTGGTGGGTGGCCCCCAGCCCTCTGGAGCGCCCCTGTGGCTAGGGCGGGCAGTGCAGGCCCAGGGCTGCAGCATCTCTCCATGTCTCTGCTTTTTAATAACCTGTCTAGATTGGTCATAACTTTCCTTCCAAGGAGTAAGTGTCTTTTAATTTTATGGCTGCAATCACCATCTGCAGTGATTTTGGAGCCCAGAAAAATAAAGTCAGCCATTGTTTCCACTGTTTCCCCATCTATTTGTCATGAAGTGATGGGACCAGATGCCATGATCTTCGTTTTCTGAATGTTGAGCTTTAAGCCAATGTTTTCACTCTCTTCTTTCACTTTCATCAAGAGGCTCTTTAGTTCTTTTTCACCTTCTGCCATAATAAGCATGGTGTCATCTGCATATCTGAGGTTATTGATATTCCTCCTGGCAGTCTTGATTCCAGCTTGTGTTTCTTCCAGTCCAGTGTTTCTCATGATGCATTCTGCATATAAGTTAAATAAGCAATATTTAATATACAATATACAGCCTTGATCTACTCCTTTTCCTATTTGGAACCAGGCTGTTGTTCCATGTCCAGTTATAATTGTTGCTTCTTGACCTGCATATAGATTTCTCAAGAGGCAGGTCAGGTGGTCTGGTATTCCCATCTCTTTCAGAATTTTCCACAGTTTATTGTGATCCACACAGTCTTTGGCATAGTTAATAAAGCAGAAATAGATGTTTTTCTGGAACTTTCTTGCTTTTCCCATGATCCAGAGGATGTTGGCAATTTGATCTCTGGTTCCTCTGCCTTTTCTAAAACCAGCTTGAACATCTGGAAGTTCACAGTTCATGTTGCTGAAGCCTGGCTTGGAGAATTTTGAGCATTACTTTACTAGCATGTGAGATGAGTGCAATTGTGTGGTAGTTTGAGCATTCTTTGGCATTGCCTTTCTTTGGAATTGGAATGAAAACTGACCTTTTTCCAGTCCTGTGGCCACTGCTGAGTTTTCCAAATTTGCTGGCATATTGAGTGCAGCAATTTCACAGTATCATCTTTCAGGATTTGAAATAGCTCAACTGGAATTCCATCACCTCCACTAGCTTTGTTCATAGTGATGCTTCCTAAGGCCCACTTGACTTCATATTCCAGGATGTCTGCCTCTAGGTGAGTGATCACACCATCCATCATGATTTCTGGGTCATGAAGATATTTTTTGTACAGTTCTTCTGTGTATTCTTGCTACCTCTTCTTAATACCTTCTTCTTCTGTTAGATCCCTACTATTTCTGTCCTTTATTGAGCCCATCTTTGCATGAAATGTTCCCTTGATTTCTCCAATTTTGTTGAAGAGGTCTCTAGTCTTTCCCATTCTATTGTTTTCCTCTATTTCTTTGCATTGATCACTGAGGAAGGCTTTCTTATCTCTCCTTGCTACTCTTTGGAACTCTGCTTTCAAATGGGTATATCTTTCCTTTTCTCCTTTGCTTTTCACTTCCGGTATATCTTTCCTTTTCTCCTTTGCTTTTCACTTCCCTTCTTTTCCTAGCTATTTGTAAGGCCTCCTCAGACAGCCATTTTGCCTTTTGCATTTCTGTTTCTTGGGGATGGTCTTGATCCCTGTCTCCTGTACAATGTCACCTACCTCCATCCATAGTTCATCAGGCACTCTATCTATCAGATCTAGTCCCTTAAATCTATTTCTCACTTCCACTGTATAGTCATAAGGGATATGATTTAGGTCATACTTGAATGGTCTAGTGTTTTCTCCACTTTCTTCAATTTCAGTCTGAATTTGGCAATAAGGAGTTCATGATCTGAGCCACTGTCAGCTCCCAGTCTTGTTTTTGCTGACTGTATAGAGCTTCTGCAACTTTGGCTGAAAAGAATATAATCAATCTGATTTCGGTGTCGACCATCTGGTAATGTCCATGTGTAGAGTCTTCTCTTGTGTTGTTGGAAGAGTGTGTTTGCTATGACCAGTGCATTCAGTCATGTCCAACTCTCTGTGACCCCAGGGACTGTAGCCTGCCAGGCTCCCCTGGCCACGCAATTCTCCAGGGAAGAATACTTAAGTGGGTTGCCATTTCCTCCTGCAGGAGATCTTCCCGACGCAGGGATGGAACCAGAGTCTATTGTCCCCTGCATTGGCAGGCAGAGCTCTTTACACTAGCACCACCTGGGAAGCTTTATATAATCTGGTCAACAGAAATCGCATGGAAAATATACCTAAAGATAGAAGAAAAATCAGTTAAAAAAAAAAAAGTGAAAATTTTTGGCTAATTACACCTGAATTGAGAGAATGTCTGCTTCCAGATGGAACTTCCTTGGTGGCTCAGATGGTAAAGAATCTACCTGCAGTACAGGAGACCTGAGTTTACCCCTGGGTCTGGAAGATTCCCTGGAGAAGAAAATGCATCTTACTCCTGTATTCTTGCCTGGGAAATCCCATGGACAGTGGAGCCTGGTGGGCTACTGTCCATGGGGTCACACAGATACAACTGAGTGACTAACACTTTCACTGTTTTTTCACTTACTGCTTCCACATAGATGGAATAGAAATACTTTTCTATATTCCTGCCACTAAAGGAACTAAAACCCTGGAAACAGCACACTTCTACCTAAGCCATGGGTCAGTTAGGAAGTCTAAGGGAAAAACTAAAATTACATTTAAGTGAATGAAAATAAAAACACAGAATATTCAAACAGGTGGAACACAGGTAAAAACTGAGTGGGAAACTTACAGCATTATGTATCTTACATTAGAAATGAGGAAAAATCCTAAATCAATCATCTAAGCTTTTACCTAAAGAATCTAGAAGCAAAAGATCAAAATCATCCCAAACAAGCAGAAGGAAAGAAATAATAAAAAGCACAAATCAATGATGTTCAAAATAGAAAAATAAAATAGAGAAAATCAATGAAACAAAAACTGTTTCTTTAAAAAGTCAATACAATTTTCAAGTAGGAGTGATAAAAAAACACACAAGACAAAAGACACAAATTAATAATGCCAGAAATGAAGCGCAGTACCACTAGAGATCCTGTCTCAAAGATGCAATAAGAAAATGTTATACACAGCCATACATAAAGTCGATGACTTAGGTGAAATGAACCAATTCCTCCAAAAGCATGAGTACTACAGCTTTCCCAACATGAACTAGATAATTTAAATAGCCTGCCACTATTAAGGAAATTATATTTATAATTAAAACCTCCCCCAAAATCTCCAGACCAGATGTTTTCACTAGAGAATTCTATGAAACACTTAAAGGAAAATTAGCTCCAATGCTACACATAATCTCCTAGAAAATAAAAGAGGAAACACTTGCCAATTCATTTTATGAAGCTAGTGTTATCCTGATGCCAAGACCAAAGAGAGTACGAAACAAAACAAAAAGAATTACAGGCCAATAGCACTCATGAACATAGGAAAAAAAAACTTAATAAAACTTACTAAATATAACTCAGAAATATATAGAAAGAATTTTATATCTTTGTCAAATGAGATTTATTCCAGGAATTCAAAGCTCATTCAATATTTGGAAATCAATAAGGCAGTCCAGCAGTATTAACACAAAAATCATGTAATACTATCAGTTGATGTAGGAAAATCATTTGTCAAAGTTCAATGCTAATTCATGATTAAAATCTCAGAGACATGGGTTCAGTCCCTAGGTTGGGAAGATCCCCTGGAGAAGGAAATGGCAATCCACTCCAGAATTCTCACCTGGGAAATCTCATGGAGAGAGGAGCCTGGTGGGCTATAGTCCAGGGGGTTGAAAGAGTCACACATGACTTAGTGACTAAACAATATCAACATTCATAGATGACATGATTTTATATGTAGAAAATTCTAAGGAATGTGAAATAAAGAAAAAGGAAAAAAACTTTGAGAACTAATAATTGAATTCAGCAAGGTCATAGGATATAAGATCAACAGATGAAAGACAATTGTATTCTAGATAGTAGCCACGAACATCTGGACACTGAAATGAAAAATATGATACCATTTACAATACCTCTCAAAACAGTGGGAACATATTAACTGTAAATCTAACAAAACATATATAAGATTTGCTTGTTGAAAACTACAAAAAGCTGATGAAAAAAATCAAAGAAGTTACAAATAATTGGAGAGGAACATCAATTCAAAAACTAGAAGACTCGACATAATAAAGAAATCAATTCTTCCTGAATCTATATAGAGGTTTAGCGCAATTCCTATCAACTTGAGAGCAAGATTTTTTTGCAGACATAGAAAATGTTATTTCAAAATATATGGAGAGAAAAAGGAAACAGAGTAGTTAAATTAAAAAAGCGGGAGTAAAGTGAGAGGAATAAGTCTACCCAATTTTAAAACTTACTATGCAGTTACAGTAATCAAAACTGAATGCTTCTGATGGAGGATAAACACATAGATCAATGAAAGAGATTAGAAGACAAGGAAATAACCCCACACAAAGACACCCAACTGATTTTTAGTAAGTAAGAGTGCAAAAGTGATTCAGAGAAGGTAGGAAAGCTTTTTCAAACAATGACATTGTAGCAATTAGACCACATAAGCAAAAATTTCATGACCTAGCATTGCACTGAGTTCTCACACAAGAAAAACTGATCCATAAAAGGAAAAAAAAAAGGTAAATCAAAGTCTAAAAATCTTGCTTTGCAAAAGACTCTATTAAGATGATGCAAAGATAAGCTACAGACTGGAATGATAGTTGCAAACTCTGTGTCTGTTAAAGGACTAATATTGAGACTCTATACAGAGCTCTTAAACCACTCTCAACAGTGAAAAACAAACAAATCAGAATAGAAAATGCAAATAATATGATGAGATATTTTATTGATGATGATATATAGAAAGCAAGCAATGACACAAAAAGTGTTTAACATCACCAGCCATTAAGCCTACAACGCGGCAGAACTGCGCGCCTGTTAGAATAACTAAAATTAGAAAACAATGACAGCACCAAATGCTGATGAGGATGCAGAGAAACTTGTTTTCTCATACATTGCCGGTGAGAATGTGAAATGGTCTGGTCATGTTGGAAATCAGTTTGACAGTTTGCTAAAAACACTAGACATGCACTTACCATATGACCCAGCAACTTCCCTTCTGGGCATTTATTGATGAGAAATTAAAACTGTGTCCATACAAAATCTCATATATACGTGTTCATGGCAGCTTTATCTGAAATAGCTCCAAACAGAAAACAACAGAGGTGTCCTATACTAGGTGAAGAGTTAAACGAACCTGTTCCATGGAATACCAACCTGCAATATGAAGGAATGCACACGAGTAAAAAGGAATGGAACAACTTGGAGAGAGTTAAAGGGCATCATGGCAAGCAAGGAAAATCCAGCATGAAAAAGCCACTGTGTAATTTCCCATTGGTTCCATTTGTATAGCATCCTCACAGTGGCAAAACTATAGAGATGAAGAACAAATTAATGCCAGGGCTTAGGAATGCTGGGGAGGAGGGAGATGAGCGAGACCACAAAGGTTACGGCAAGGGAGAAACTTGTGGTGACGGATTAGTTGTGTGTCTTGATTGTGGTGATGATGACATGAATCTACACACGCAGTAACAGGGCAAGACCATCCTCACGCTTCTTATCAACGTCAGCTTCCTAGTTATGATACCATACTTCACCCAAGAGGTAACAGTGGTGGAGGAGGGGAGTGGGTGAAGGTACAGAGATGTTCTCTGTGATATCTTGGCAATTTCCTACAGATCTATAAGCATTTCAAAAAAGTTTTATTTTTTTTTAATCTTAATTCAGCCCTGGGATTCTAAGGAAGTTGCTGTATATTAGACACCCTGTGTCACAGAATCAAGGAGTCCTTCAAACTTAAGTACATGTGACCTTTTCCCTGAGAGGCTGGTCCCATCAGGTGGTGATCTGGGTCACTGCCTTCTAGGCTTTGATATCTTTGACTTACGTGCATGCTTGTGCTCAGGCCTGTCCTACTCTTTGTGATCCCATGGATCGTAGCCTCCTCTGTCCATGGGATTTCCCAGGCGAGAATACTGGAGTGAGTTGCCATTTCCTCCTCCAGGATATCTTCCCAACCCAGGGATCAAACCCTTGTGTCTTGTGTCTCTGCATTGCAATCGGATTCTTTACCAACTGCGCCACCTGGGAAGACTTGACTTAAGACTGATCAATAAAGTCTGCCTTGTGCTGAAGAGTTTGCGAAGCAACTTCTATTTCTTCACCATTTTAAAGCACAGAAGAAAGCAGCCATGGATATTTTTAGTCTTCTATAAATAAAACACTTCCTCTTTCTTTTAATGGAGACAGATGGATTGAGTCCCTGCTGAGTGGCCATTAAGGGGAGCTCTCTCTGGTATATCTCTAGTTGCTCAGAAGATGATAAATGATTCTGGAATTAATATCATCTAATAGCTATTTTTTTTCAAAGCACTCTATTTTTTTAATATTTAAAAATTTCTGGAGTGACTTGCCTTAATCCTAGATTTAATATTACTTAAATGGGAATTAGCTTAGTTTTTGTTTTAAGATTAGTATAACTAAGCAAGCTTTTTTTTTTTACACACTTGAGCTTTTCTTACAACTCAGAGCTAAATGATATTTGGCAAGTTGCTATGTTTTACATCCTTCAGTATCCTTTGGTGCTGCATTCTGGTGCCAGGGGGCCCAAATCATAAAGCTGGAAAAGACCTTACACATCACTTGGTCCAGAGGGCTTGAATTGATGGCCAACAAGTGTTCTGTCTTGGAACATGACTCTTTTTATTGGAGTTTTAATGTCTTTTGGTTGAGCACAAGATAACCCATTGGCCACAGCCCAAACCAGCCTCTCTGGGTCACCTGCATTTTCCCAGGATACATTCTTCGTTTAGATTTTGAGCATGAAACTCTTCATTCTTGTTTAGTGCCCATGTAGATGAAGAAACAGAGAACAGAGGTCAGAGGATGTGAAGTTACTTTATTAGAGTCATTTAGCTAATTAATCGCATAGCTGAACCTTGCTTCAGTCTTTCCATTCCTCACTTAACTCCACTGTCCTGTACACCCAGTAGGCACTGAAAAAGAACCAGATGATGGGGGAGATAACCAGAAACACATGTGGACATAGGAATTTCTCTGTGTGTCCAATAACTCTCAAAAGGACAGCCCAGTGGGAAATCCAGTCCAAGGTCAGAGAGATCTCCTGCCATATAACGTGGGTCAGACTCTGCTGCTCTTGCAACTCTGCTGTCTCTCCCACCCTTACCTCCAGTCTAAATTGATTTTGTGCTTCCTGTTTTTCTGAGCTTGACAAAGAAAGCAAAAGTAACATGCTGTCAGTGGAGAGTTGCCAAAAGAGCCAAGTGGCCTTTAAAAAAAAATCGCTTGCTTCAAATTTCCAAGAGCAGTTCAAAGTCTCATTCCAAGCAGACACTGAATTATGCTAATAATATGCTAAACCATTAAAGTTTTCTGATTTGTCTATTGATTGTTTAAGTAGAATGTTATGATAGGGAGGTATGAAACTAGAAGCATCAAAACGCCCACGGTACGTTCTTCAGCAGGCAACTCGGGTGTAGACATTACACTAACTCTGATATATTGCATGTCATAAGCCATTTCCTCATGTGCCAAGATAATTTTTTGGGAACATTGACATTCTAGAAAAATTGAGAAAATATAAGCCATAGCAAAAATAATATTAATGACTATTTATTATTTATTTAGTGGTTTTCCTGAGCTGGGAATTTCACCGGTGTCATCCTGCATCGCGGGAGACCAGGATTTAATCCCTGGGTTGGGACAGTCCCCTGGAGAAGGGGATGGCAACTCACTCCAATGTTCATGCCTGGGAAACCCCATGGACAGAGGAGCCTGGGGGCTTCAGTCCATGGGGTTGCAAAGAGTTGGATATGACTGAGCAACTACACTTTCACTTATTTCACTTTCTTTCATATATATATGTATGTGTGATGTGTGTGTGTGTGTATATATATATAAACAATGTATGTATATATATATATGTATATATGTATATATATATATATACATTACACATATATATTGTGTACATCATATATACAATGTAAACACAAGGAGAGATAAGAAAGCCTTCCTCAGCGATCAGTGCAAAGAAACAGAGGAAAGCAATAGAATGGGAAAGACTAGAGATCTCTTCAACAAAATTAGAGATATGAAGGGAATATTTCATGCAAAGATGGGCTCGATAAAGGATAGAAATGGTAGGGACCTAACAGAAGTAGAAGATGTTAAGAAGAGGTGGCAAGAATACACAGAACTGTACAAAAAGATCTTCAGGACCCAGATAATCACGATGGTGTGATCATTCATCTAGAGCAAGACATTCTGGAATATGAAGTCAAGTGGGCCTTAGGAAGCATCACTACAAACAAAACTGGTGGAAGTGATAGAATTCCAGTTGAGCTATTTCAAATCCTGAAAGATGATGCTGTGAAATTGCTGAACTCGATATGCCAGCAAATTTGGAAAACTCAGCAGTGGCCACAGGACTGGAAAAAGTCGGTTTCCTTTCCAATCCCAAAGAAAGGCAATGCCAAAGAATGCTCAAACTACCGCACAATTGCACTCATCTCACACGCTGGTAAAATAGTGCTCAAAATTCTCCAAGCCAGACTTCAGCAATATGTGAACCGTGAACTTCCAGATGTTCCAGCTGGTTTTAGAAAAGGCAGAGGAACCAGAGATCAAATTGCCAACATCCACTGGATCATCGAAAAAGCAAGAGAGTTCCAGAAATACATTTATTTCTGCTTTATTGACTATGCCAAAGACTTTGACTGTGTGGATCACAATAAACTGTGGAAAATTCTGAAAGAGATAGGAATCCCAGAGCACCTGACTTGCCTCCTGAGAAATCTGTATGCAGGTCAGGAAGCAACAGTTAGAACTGGACATGGAACAACAGACTGGTTCCAAGTAGGAAAAGGAGTAGGTCAAGGCTGTATATTGTCACCCTGCTTATTTAACTTATATGCAGAGTACATTATGAGAAGTGCTGGGCTAGAGGAAGCACAAGCTGGAATCCAGATTGCCAGGAGAAATATCAATAACCTCAGATATGCAGATGACACCATCCTTATGGCAGAAAGTGAAGAAGAACTACAGAACCTCTTGATGAAAGTGAAAGAGGAGAGTGAAAAAGTTGGCTTAAAGAGCAACATTCAGAAAACTAAGATCATGGCATCTGGCCCCATCACTTCATGGGAAATAGATGGGGAAACAGTGGAAACAATGGCTAACTTTATTTTTCTAGGCTCCAGAATCACTGCAGATGGTGACTGTAGCCATGAAATTAAAAGACGCTTACTCCTTGGAAGGAAAGTTATGATCAACCTAAACAGAATATTAAAAAGCAGAGACATCACTTTGCCAACAAAGGTCCATCTAGTCAAGACTATGGTTTTTCCAGTGGTCATGCATGGATGTGAGAGTTGGACTGTGAAGAAACCTCCTGCTGCTGCTGCTAAGTCGTGTCAGTCATGTCTGACTCTGTGCGACCCCATAGATGGTAACCCACCAGGCTCCCCTGTCCCTGGGATTCTCCAGGCAAGAATACTGGAGTGGATTGCCATTTCCCTCTCCAATGCATGAAAGTGGAAAGTGAAAGTAAAGTCGCTCAGTCGTGCCCAACTCTTAGCGACCCCATGGACTGCAGCCTACCAGGCTCCTCCGTCCATAGGATTTTCCAGGCAAGAGTACTGGAGTGGGGTGTCATTGCCTTCTCCAAAGAAACCCGAGAGCAGAAGAACTGATGCTTTTGAACTGTGGTGTTGGAGAAGACTCTTGAGAGTCCCTTGGACCGCAATGAGATCCAGCAAGTCCATCCTAAAGATTAATCCTGGGTGTTCATTGAAGGACTGATGTTGAAGCTGAAGCTCCAATACTTTTGCCACCTGATGCCAAGAGCTGACTCATTTGAAAAGAGCCTGATGCTGGGAAAGACTGAGGGCAGGAGGAGAAGGGGACGACAGAGGATGAGATGGTTGGATGGCATCACCGACTCTATAGACATGAGTTTGGGTGGACTCCGGGAGATGGTGATGGACAGGGAGGCCTGGCATGCTGTGGTTCACAGGGTCACAAAAAGTCGGACACAGCTTAGTGAATGGACAGAACTGATATGTATACATACACATAATTATTATATATATATATATATAGATCACACTTCCATATTTAAAATTGATAACCAAAAAGGGTCTACTGTATAGCAGGGAGCTCTGTTCAGTATTATGTAACAACTTAAATGAGGAAACAATTTGAAAAAGAAAAGATACAAGTATACATATAACTGAAACTCTTTGTCATATACAGGAAACTATCACTATATTTTTAATCAACTATGTTCTAAAATAAAAAGTTAAAATGAAAACTGGGATTAGGGAGCTCACTTGGTAAGTCCCTAGTAAATAGGGTCTTTACGTAGTAAATAGAATAGGGCTCATCTAATAAATAGAATTTTCAGAAACAAGGATCACTTTAAAAGGCCACCTAAATTACAGGGTAGTTTTAAAGCTGAGATTTGTGGAGATGTCTTAACAGGCAGAAGTGTGAAGAAAGGGGCAGTTTGGAGACGCAGCTTGCAAAGCACCCGTGCTGGGTCCCTGACTCCGCAAGCCGGGCCTGGCTGGTGGCTCTTTGCACAGTGGAGACAAAATACCAGCTTTGTCCTTTAAGAGGAGTGAGCCTTGGGGGCAAGCTTTGAAACAGGTGTTAAATCGGCCTGAAATATTTGGAAACTAATCACAGATGATATAAAGACCAATTTAGAATTTTCTGTTATTTGATTTGTATTCTTGAACCATTCTATCACTTACCCCAGCTATGCACCTCCTTCTACATTTTGCCTTCTCAGCAGAGCCCAGCATGCTCGTACCATCGCTCTGTCTGCATTAACACATGCCATGGACCAGCTTTCCATCAGACAAAGAGTGTACTTTTGTATTCCACCCGGTAATTAATAGCAACATTCTTTCTGTCATTGGGGACTAATAGTTTTCTTACTGCCTTTTCTAGAATATTATGCTCTGAGCTTCAAAGAACCTCTCTCATTTTTATGATATTTTTCATCTTTAATGCTTCGTTCTCGCCCAGGTCTTCACCCATGAATCCTTCTTATGCAAAGCTCATTCTCTCTGCATATAAGCTTGCGCTCTCTCCTGCATTTACAAACTCCTCTGTTACTATATTCTGTTCAAAATCTTTTTAAAATATTGGTTTCCTCTTCTTTCCTTTTTCTTTCTTCATAACAGTATTTACCTAAAGCATTTAGAAATAAAATTTCAAGACTTTTCACCAGAACTGACTGTCATGAGTTATTGTCCCCATAGAAGAACAAGGTGCTATTCAAATTAGATAGAAAAATCTAGCATTGTTTTCATTTCAGTTCAAGAAACCTTTGGTCATGTGCCTCAACTTCCATGGTACACAGAGCCACACAATGCAGTTGAACTCTCAGTGCCACAAACTCTCCCACCACACCTCTGTATGGTCACTTTCCACCAGCTTCCTCCTGGTCCCCATCCCACTCAACACATCAATGTCCTCTCTCACCTTAAAAGCAAAATAAACAAACACACCTTGAATCACTCCCATGCCCAGGTACAACTGATATGCTCAGCTTCATAGGTAATTTTTTGAAAAATGGTATGTTACACTTCCTGTCTCCATCCCTTCATTTCCTATCCAATATCTTAATCCATTGTGACCTCACCCATCTGTTGCAGGACCACAGATTCACTCCTACTTTAAAAGATACATACTGACATTCTTGCCTGGAGAATCCTATGGACAGAGGAGCCTGGCAGGCTGCAAATAGGGTCACAAAGAGTGGGACACGACATTAAAAACCCACTCTAATTATTCACTCTGCATGTGCACATATCTGTTTATGAGGCTGTTTTCCTTACCAGAATTTTCCCCATGAGAGCAAGGATTATGTTTTGCTTATTAAGTTAAATCATGTTAAATTGCTGTTTAAATTGCTATTAACTGTTTTAAACTTATAGAAAGAGTGCTTATGGTTCAATCTACTATCTCTGTACCCTTAGTACCAAATACAGCACGTGGAGCAAAGTTCATGTTCAAAAGACGCTCAACTGAATTAATACATAAAATGTCCACACTTTATGGACTTACTGAATCATAGCTTCAAACTTTTAACTGACACTGATTTCTCAGAATTTATCTCCTCTTAAATAATTTGTTCTCTAAAGCTTCAAGAACCAAAACATATTTTAATGAGAGAAAAGCATCTTTATGCTTATAGAATCTTGTATATTATAAATATACATATATTCACAGACTATATGGAAAGTGTATATGAAGGCATGTTATAGAACTCTGAAATAAAACATTTACTTTGCAATTGCTACTACATTACAATCATTACACATTCAGTAAAAATTTAAAACATATTACTTCTTGCAAAAATTGTTTAACTTTCATTTGGGTGTGTTATTTTATTTGTGTTTATTTATTTGGGGCTATGCTAGGTCTTCGTTGCTGGGAGGGCTACTCCTTAGTTGAGGCGGGTAGGCTTCTCACTGGCGGTGGCTTCTCTGGTTGCAGAGCAGTAAGACACTAAAGGCAGGAATGTTTCCTGCATTATTAAGCTACAAGCTTAGCCTCGAGTTCCAACCTAGATGCTTGTCCTCCTGACCTGAGTGGACCAGGGAGGGCGATTTCATGGCCTGACTCCATGAGACACCCCGAGACCCCAGTCGTCCATAATGACCCAGACGTGCTTCAGAATCTCTCTGGTACATCATGAAAGGACACCTGCTTACAATCTTGGTTAAGAACAGACGTAAGCAGCCCACCCTCAGGCTCCTTTTCCTCATCTTTGGGCCTTCTTACTCTAAGATGGGCAGGGGTCATAGTAAAGGAAATTTCTCCTTTCCTAATGACAGGTATGCTAAGCTCCTTTACAACCGAGGAAGAGCATTACTAATTTTTAAATAGGGATACAAAAGGTCTAGGACTTCCCAGGTGGTATTAGTGGTAAATAAGCCATCTGCCAATGCAGTAGATACAAGAGAAGTTGGTTCAATTCCTGGCTCAGGAAGATCCCCAGGAGGAGGGTATGGCAACTCACTCCAGTATTCTTACCTGGAAAATCCCATGAACAGGCTGCAGTCCATAGTGTTACAAAGAGTCGGACACTGCTGAAGCTACTACACACGCACGCACACACAAAAGGTCTACACTACCAAACAACACGTTAAGTAGAAACAGGACTTTTAAATTATTTATCCCAAGCTGTGACCTCACAGGTCTTGATCCACAATGGGGCGGAATTGAGGGGAAGGACTGTGGTGGGAGAGGGCAGAAACTGGAGCTTCCACTCATGATAGAATGTGTAACTAATAGTGTGCCTTTGCACTGCCATCGTTACCTTAAAAATTATGGTTGTTATCTTCATTTTATCAGTTAGGAAATGTAGGCTGAAAGAGACAAAATTACCATCCTGGGGTCACAGGGCCAGTGAGAGTCAGAACTGAATTGGAAAATGTGCCTAACACCAGTCCATTGATTCACCCTAGTCCTAGATAATCTCCTGACAAGTTGACTAGGAGTCAGCAGTGTCTGGATCCTTATAGAGCTGGGCTCAATTTTAGACTGAGGTGGTATGGCATATGAGCTAATGGGAAACCCCACCTTTTCACCACTCCACTCAACCCCAATACCCAGGGGTCTGGAACTCTACAATAAAAGATTTGAACTTTGGGGCATGCAGGTGTGCTAAGTCACTTCAGTCGGGTCTGACTCTGTGACCCTATGGACTATCCCACCAGGCTCCTCTGTCCCTGGGATTTCCCAGGCAAGAATACTGGAATGGGTTGCCATGCTCTTCTCTAGAGGATCTTCCTGACCCAGAGATGGAATCCAATACTGTGGGCTAATTCTTTACTGTCTGAACCACCAGAGAAGCCCACCTTATAGTGCTAGTCAGATACAAATCCTTCAAGATTTTCTCCTCTAATGAGAAATGTTGTCTTTGACAACCACCTTTGCAGACTGTCTTCCAAAATAGATTTATGACAAAGGAAGACAGAGAGACAAAGGCTAGTGAAGGGCTCTTTACCCTTCTAAAGATATTATTAAATGTCAAAACCTCAGTGGACCAACTCCTCAAGAGGAAGTCCAGGAAAGAAAACAGGGAAAACAAAGGGGTCAGAGGGAGGTAATGGAGACCGCGAGTGGTGGGGAGATGGGACTGGGGTCTCACACCCATGCAAGAAACATAAGCTTCCCATTCTGACAATGCAGATAGCAGAACATCTTACATTAATTATCATCACAGGGCAGTCTTTAGGACCAGGCTTCATTTTCTTGTGGTATGTTTTTGTAATACTCTAGAAGAAAGATTTTAATTTGAAATTTATTGCTTATCATTTTACTAATGAATCTTGAGAAATTATCTTACATTTCCAAAGTAAAAAGAGGGAGGAGCCTTAGCAACATGACAAAATCCCAAGCCCTTACCCTACTTTATGCTTTTCTACTTTCGTTGTTCTTCAGCCATCAAGTGGGGTGTCCGACTCTGTACAACCCCATGGACTGCAGCATGCCAAGCTTCCCTGTCCTTCACTATCTCCTGGACTTTGCTCAGATTCAAGTATATTGAGTTGGTGATGCTATCTAACCATCACATCCTTGACCACCTCCTTCTCCTTTTGCCTTCAATCTTTCCCAGCACCAGAGTCTTTTCATGATGTTATAAATCAAATATACTTCAATTTTTAAAATTTTGCTAATTTTTAAGATCCATCTCCAAGTCACTTCTTGTTTCCTTCTCCGTGATGTAAACTCTCCCTTTTTCTGTCCCCTCAGCACATTTTCAGGTTTGTGTTTGTGTGTGTGCGCATGTGCACACGCTATCCATTCTGCCCTGTGCTATGAACCACATCACTCAGCATCCTCCGAAGTCTCTAGTGCTGTGGTGTAGTGGCACACAGCTTTGGTGACTCTAAATACCTGTCTGCTGAGTCTTTTTGTCAAATAATAACTGGTTGGGGACCTTATCCCTCTTCAAAGTGAAGAATTCTCGTTTAATGACTTGGGAAATACGTTTCTCACATTTAAAGAAGAGAATATGAACTCTGAACAAATCCAGAAAGCATCCTTCATCCATCTCTTCGGTTCAGTCACGAACCTGAACCAGCCAAGATCTCAATTTTTAATGTTCTGACTTCTCCATATTTTAATAACCTTCTCTTGCTATTTTAAAGGCTGAGACACTCCATATTAAAACAAAGAAACTGGGACAGCTAGAGAGAATTGAACTGGGCATAATCAGAAAGGACTTGGTAAATTCTCCTTAAGGAAAATGTAACTGAATTGGAGTTACCCCAGATAACTATCAGCGTCTTTTACATTCAAAGAGACTGCCACTGACTGTTGCTAAATGTGTGTGGAGGATGGAGGACGGATGGCTGAAAAGACCAGTGTGACCAGCTGTCCCTTCTGCAGTGCATTTGAATGAAGCCTGTTCTTTCTTACTTAGCAGCTGTAGACGATGTTTGCTAAGTGTGTTACTATTTTTGATTCTGCCTTTCTCACAAAGAAGAGAAAGAAAAGTCAGGCCCTCTCTGGTAGCCCCCTGCTCAGGGGGCTCTCTGTCCACTTTTCCTGGCTGCTGCATTCCAAAGTTTCTTTCTTTTTTTTTTTTTTTTTGCTCCTATCTAGAGGCTTATTAGTGTCTCAGATGGAAAAGAATCTGTCTGCAATGTGGGAGACCTAGGTTTCATCCCTGGGTCAGGAACATCCCCTGGAGAAGGGAATAGCAATCCACTCCAGTATTCTTGCCTGGAGAATCCCATGGACAAAAGAGCCTGGTGGGCTATAGTCATGGGGTCACAAAAAGTTGGACGTGACTTAGTACACAGCAGAGGTCTACTAATGGGTACTGGCTCCTGTGTAGCAGTGTAGACGCCTAGAAGGGTGCACGTGAAGAGTGAGATAAACCAACCCCACCATAGCTTTGGACTCTGAAGTCCATTGGCACTTAGACCAGAGCCCGACACTGCTCCAGCCCACCGAGAACGCTGCTACATCTTGACAGGAGTGCTGGGTTCTGCTCTTTGGACATCTTGCCCCCGGAGCAGAGAATGATGACTGCTGCAGACGTTAATTGGTGAAGGAAAGAGATGCAAGGAGGTGCAAGTTCAGTTGCATCTCTGGCTGGCCTCTGGCTTTCTATAGATTGACTTGTAACATCTATTTCCCTCTGCCTGCTCTTCCTCTTTGTGGTGACTGGCCACCTGAATACAATGTCTTGAATACTTCTCCAGACTCTAGCCTTTTATGCCTCTGGCCTGTGTTCACTGACATTAAAGACCACCACTCCCACCTTCCAGCATCCTTCTGTGTTGCGGGAAGACTTTGTCCCTTGATGTCTTCTCCCTTTTAGCTAGTCAGCTTACATGCCCCCCGCTGAGAGCTCACATACAGCTTCAACCTTTTCTTTTCTATCAAGGATGTCCTCGGAGCAAATGAGGACCTGCTGGAATTTCCCTCTAAACAACATTCAGTGGCAACCATCCTAAAGCATTCATACAGCTTCTAAACTGCACATGGTTTAACTGGCATAAACTTAACTGAAATACACAAGTTCCACCAAACTCAATCCTTGTCCTTCTCCTCCTCCTGGTGGGAGGCACTGGTGGGAGGCAGATCACAAGTGGGACATTGGAGATTTATGACCCAAGGTTATCATTGCACTCAGTCCCTAGTGAGCCCAAGTCCTTTAGAAGCTATTCATCTTCTCTCTCCAGTTAAATGATCCATACAACAAGTTATAGTAGTATCTACATTCAAATCACTACCATGTACAAATTATACAAATAAATACAAATTAAGCTCTGAAAAATTTTTATGCATGTAAACAAGTTTGTAGATAGCTTTTTTTTGTTTGTTTGTTTAGTTGCTAAGATATGTCCAACTCTTTTGGGACCCCAGGGACTGTAGTCGACCAGGCTCCTCTGTCCATGGTATTTTCAGGCAAAAATGCGAGAGTGGGTTGTGGTTTCCTTCTCCAGGGGATCTTCCTGACCTGGAGTTGAACTTGTATCTCCTTCACTGGAAGGCAGATTCTTTACCACTAAGCCACCTGGGAAGCCTGTACATAGCTCGTAACAGTCTACAAAATCTACAAAATCCAGTTTTCAGGGTATTTTAACTGGCTAGGACTTTGCTAGCAATAGAGACTTGACTGATGAATTTCTTTGATCAGTTTTTAATAGTTCATCTTTCCCTCCTGGTTATGATCATAAGGATTTGAAATTCTTATTTGAAATCCTTAGCAGCTTAAGGTCATGGGAAAAAAAAATATGTAGAATATTTAGGTGTCCCTTTTGCCCATAATTTTTAAAAATTAGAGGCTTACTAACCTTGGGAGCCAATTTCTATATATACAAATAGTCTTTCCTGGAATATTAGCATGCATAAAAGCCATGCATTTCAATCAAATTTCAGTGAGCATTTATAAACACACTTAAATATGCTTGAGTCTACTGTTTTCTTCATGTGTTTTGTCATAAGTCAAAGCAATGAATTACACGTCAGCATTTCTCCTTGGAATGGTGGTAAGAAAGTATAATTCTTATGTTTTATGAACACAAATCAACTAGACTGTCAGGATCACTTAGGCCAAGAAAACAACTGTTCATGTTTATTAAATGACAGAACTGTGCTTAAATGTTAATGTAGAATAGGCTGATTCTGTACAAGTGAGAGGAATGCACTTCATTCTTTGCATATTGGTACTTGTATTAGTAGAAAGCTTAGTGGGTCTTGTAAATGAATTACAACAGTCTTATAATTTTATCAGTCAAGTAGCTGAAACTCCAAGAGATGAAGATCACAAAGCTAGTTATCTTTTGACCAAGCTCATTGACCTTCCTATAGCTCTACCTAAATCAGAAAAGTAGGGCAAGATGGTCGAATGGTGTCATCAACACAATGGATATGAATTTGAGCAACCTCTGGAAGATGGTGAAGGACAGAGGAGCCTGGTGTGCTGCAGCCCATGGGGTTACAGTCATGACATGACTGAGTGGCTGAACAACAACAAATTAAAATAATATATGTAAAGCATATGGCATAACATGTGGTGACAAGTAAGTTGTTAATAAGCAGGAGTTACCATTATTATCGAGAATATTTTTATTATTTCCTGCTCTCTGCTTTCAAACGGGGGATGATGAATAGCTATTTGGGATGGTAGTACCCTCTTGAATTAAGAGCCCGATGTTACCGTGATAGACACGTTGTTATATCTGTGCACAAAGAGCTCTCATACAATAGCTGTATATTCTCTTATTTAGTCTTCAAAGCCCCCACTGAGTTGGATATCATTAATATCCAGTTTTTAGGTGAGAAAGATGAAGCTCAGTGGGACTGTGATTTTATCAGTCACATAACAGGTAAGTCACAGAGACAGGATTCAAACATAGGTTCTCTGTCTCCTGATTCTGTTCTCTTTTAATTATACCACATTGCACAGACTTGTGTTTCTAGGAGCCCAGCATGTGCCTGAATATGGCCTTGCTAATCAGATGGCATAATGGGGAATAACAGTGGCCTGAGAAGACCCTGACAATTCTCATTAGGTCACCAAGGTTTTGAACATTTTTGCCAGAGATTTGTCACCAAAGGTGATAATAGCTGGCAGACTGTGACCTGTTTGAGAGGAAAGAGGAGAGCAAAGGAAGGAAGAGAAGCAGAGTGAAAGGAAGAAAAAAGATGAAGGTTGGGGTGACAAATACTAAAGTCTGTCTTTTTAGAACTAGAAGGAAGTCAAAGGTATCTTTTAAATGTACTGTATTTTTGATAAAAGAAATAACATCCTTTCCCCAAAGCAGCAATTATTAGAGAGTCCAAGGAGAAAAAGAAAAATAATGCCCATTTAAAGAATAAATTGATCTGCTTTCTCTTTGAATCTTTAAAATTTTTACTCTTTAGAAATTGATACCCTCAGAAATTTCTGTTTGAATGCAGGCTTGTTTTGCTTATTTATTATTTAGCTTATCCTCCTTCCCATACAAAGTCCCCAAATTTTAACTTGCCTGTTTTTGTGAAAGTCACCCAGTCTTGTCCGACTCTCTGCAACCCCATGGACTGTACAGTCCATGGAATTCTCCAGGCCAGAATACTGGAATGGGTAGCTGTTCCCTTCTCCAGGGGATTTTCCCAACTCAGGGATCAAATTCAGGTCTCCTGCAATGCAGGCAGATTCTTTACCAGATGAAATTTTAACATATATCTGATTACTCAAAATATCACCCTATAAAATACTCTTTATATGATACTGACACAAGGGTTTAATTTTTAATTATTTTTCTAAACTTAATTTTCAGCTTCCTTCACGTTTCTCTGATATTCCCACTTTCTTTTAGGAAAGAATCTTGAAGCTCTGTTGAAGAGAGCAGCAAACACATGTAGGTGAGACATGTCAATACACTTGAGCATTGCGAAACATCAGAGGGTGGATCTATGAGATGAATTAGAAATATCATCTTAGCTCTTAACATTTTTATTTTTTTACTTGTTGATTATCAGCCATTCTTTTCCTTACATACACAGGAAAAAGAGCATATCAATTATCAGCAAAAGAAATGTTACGAAGATTTTAGTCATTCATCCTACCAAACAACATTGTGCCAAGAAAAGGAATACAAGATTTCACATGTACAATCTTCAAAGGGCAATTCTACTCTAAAATGGGGTAGGACAGATTGGGATACACAATTTTAAAGTAAATAGAAACTTGAGAATAAATGTCTGGTTTTGTTATCAAGGTAATACTGGCTTCAAAGAATAAGTTAGGAATTATTCTCCCTCTCCCTATATTTTGGAAGAATATGAGAAGTATTAGCATTAACTCTTCTTTAAGTGTTTGCTACAACTTACCCTTAACGCCTTCAAGTCTGGGCTTTTTTGTTTGTTTGTTTAGTTTTTAGTGTTTTCTTTTCTTTTTCTTTCTTTCTTTCTTTTTTTTTTTTTTAACTAATTCAATCTGTTTACTGTCCATTTCAACTTTCTGCCATCCACACAAAAGCCAAAAAAAAAAAAGCTAAACAAACTGGAAATCAAGTACTTTTCTCAGCAGAGAACTGAGGTCACAGGACACACCACTGGTCCCAGAATTGGAGAGACAGACAGAGTCATGACTTGGGAGCAAGAGCTCAGGGCAGAGACCCCCAGGGACCTAGTTCCAGGGCAGGAAACCTCAGCTGTAACTGACAAAGTGCTCTGAGCAGTCCTAGCAGACCCCACACTCTTGTGAGTTTTATCTCAAGAAGCCATAAACCAGTTTATTACAGTAAAGATCAGAGAAGAATCTCCTTGTGCTCCTAGCAAAAGGAAGAGAAAAGGGACAAATCTAAAACGTGCTGGAGTCCTCTGTTCTTCTTAACAAGGTCTGCCCTTGGGAGAAACTACTGAACCACAGCCTAAGCTATCAGAGTTTCATCAGTGCCTAATCAACCTGGGGGATGAGAAATACCCAATGCCAGCATCATCTAGCCTTCCTGTCTCATCTAAACAGATATCAACAAGAACAACCGAGAAGTACTTACAAAGACCATGTTTTAGGGCATGGGCTCACTAACTGACTGAGTCCTAATCACAGACTTCAGAAAATGAAACACAGTAGAAGAACTATGCTTCCATAAAAGTTTCATTTCAGAGACCTAAAATCCACCCAAACCTACTCAAATAAAGCAGGAACATCTGTTTTTGTTGTTGTTGTTGTTGTTGTTGTTTTTTGAAGGAGGCAAATAGATTTTATAAGAACCGAGGGGAAGAAAACAAAATTAAAAAACAAAAAACAAAAAACCCCTGAAACTATAGGAAGGCTTTACCAGCAGATCCAGAGTGGCCCATTACCCCCCCTCTCTGTCAGGAAGCATTTAACAGGAGGCTTCCGGTGTGCTGTTTTGGATCTATCAGGAATCCTCTGTTCCTTATTAATTCCTGAATATTCAGGAATTAAGAGAAGAGGCAAGCTTCTCCGAGGTTGGGGATCCAGGCATTTCCTTCGTTAGTTTTTCAATACGATGATAAGAATCCTTTTCCTTCTTGTGAACCATACGGTAAAAGTGATTGTTACAACTCTCTATCTCTTTAATATGGATCGCCTATGTTTTGTAAGTCTGGAATTTTAATCTTTGTCTTTGCTGTGAATAACTACAGTATATATGCCCACATCATGTTGATTAAAACACCTTTGCTTCATCAGAGCTTTGGTCCCCGTGTCTTTCTTCCTCTTGCTTTCTCTCTCTCTCTCTCCCTTTCTTTTTCAGGCTGATCCCCTGGAGCGCAGAGGCTCTCTGAGTTCACTTTCCCACCCAGGCTTCTAAGATCCTCTTGAGAAGGCGCTCTGCACCTTCACCCCATCGAGAGGGCGCCCGAGGCCTCCATGAACAGAGCAAGCCCCGTGCAGGGACTTTATTGGCTTTCTGTGTAAACCAAGGAATATCAGCCTCTTTCTCTCTCCTTTCCTTTCTTATCGGTCCACCCTGGACCACCAGGTTCCGGTCCTTTAAAGGACCCCAACACCTCTCCAGTCTCTAACTCCAGTCCTCTCATTGACTCCTTCCTCCCCTCATTCCTGCCTCGTTGGCCCCCTGGCCTCCTCATTGTGATGCCAGCGTGCTAAGAGCTTTTCACATCCAACACCAATGAAGGAATACTCCACTCCAGATCTTCGCTCTTCTCCATCCTTAGCTCTTTTCCATCTGCTGCTTCTAAATCCTTAGCTGAGTGTTACCTGTCAGAGTAGCCCTCCTTGAAAATCTGGTGTAAAGTGAAACACATTCCTTGTTCTTATCCCCCTTACCCTGAGTTATCTTTCCTCAGAGCACTTAACTTGAATGTACCTTTATGTTCATTTATTACCTCTTTCCCCTAGACCAATCAGTCCATGGTGGCTCTTGGTAAATATGTGGAATAATTGGATAAATAAACAGATGAGTGAAAAACAGATACCAAGTTGTCTTTAGGGACTACCTCTGTCTTACCTCTTGGTTTCTCAGCTTCTCTCCATAGGTTTGCTTCAATCTTCTCTTTCTTCCAACTAGACTCTGACACTCTGCTCCCTCCTGACACTGGGGACGCATAACAAAATGACAGATGCCCATCTCTGCTGTCTTGATAGCTCCACTCCAGTGCTTGTCTCCAACCTCTGCTCCCCTCTCTGACTCTAAGTTCAGAGACACTACTGGACAAATAGTGTCCAGTAGTTTGTTTGTTTCATCTTTCTAGGTTTTTCGGTGGAGGAGGAGCAAGTTAGGTATCACGGACACGGCTACTTGTCCCTTCCAGGTTGGTAGACTTGCTCAGCGCAGCGTTACTGCAAACCTTCAATTTGTAAAAACAAAGCAAAATAAAGTGCTGTTGCTGTTCAGTTACCCTGTTGTGTCTGATTCTTTGTGTCTCCATGGGCTGCAGCATGCCAGCCTTCCCTCTGGGAGTTTGCTCAAACTCATGTCTATTGAGTCAGTGAAGGCATCCAACCATCGTATCCTCCTTCTTGCCCTCAATAAAGTGAAATGTGATGAAACAAGGAGGTGGTTCCTGCTGTGCCCTCTGCATATTCAAACCTGATAGGTTCCTGCTTAGCTGTTCTTGCTTCAGTGTGCTCCTCAAATCCTTACTGATCGCCTTTCCTGACTGTTGTCCATGAGATTTATGAACCAGGAAGTAAGCTTTATAGCTCAAGGACCATCCCATTTGTAGGAAACATAAAGTAAGGATTTTCTCTTGTCCTGAAATATCCAAATAATTCATCCGCCAAAAAAAAAAAAAAATCAAACAGTAAATCTCTCAGCTGGGCTCTTTGCTCTCCTTATGTCTTCAGCTTTACGTCTCAATCCACTCATCCTGGGACAGCCAGTTCAAAATTAAAAAAGAATCTGTGTTTGGATGAAATACAGGAGGAAATGGAAAAGAACCAGTGTTTTCCAAACACCTTTCCACCAGATATGGTATCAGACAGGTTATACATACTTCACTGAAAAACTAAAAAAACATTCCAGAGAGCATATTAATGTTTTTACTGTACAAGTGAGGGAACTGAGGCTCAGAGAGATTAAATTATTTGAATTCTCTCACTGGTAAGTCAAGGAGAAAGAGGAAAAACCAGGGTCTCAGGTGTTGGCAGGATGCACCTCAGAAATCTGTATCATTGAAATACACAGGATTTTAGTCACTTAAAATAGCTGAAATCATTTAACAAGCCTTAGAAAGGCTTTTGAATTCCTCCTAGGTCAGAGCAGAGAAACACTGCACATGAAATCTCCCTTCTGAGAGGTGGAGGCTCCACTTGGATGTTCCCCAGATACCAGTTAGTTAGCATCAAGGTGTCCCCAGTAGTCACAGGCATGTGAGGCTCCTCCAGGTCCAGCTTTCTCCAGGTGAGAGCCACCTTCCCTCTCCTTGGCAGGATGCTCCTGCATCTGTGGCTGGCCCTCAGCTGCCAAACAGCTCAAGCCTAGCCTCCCTGCTTCACTGTTACTGAACCACATCTTCAAAGGAAAGTATTTATGGTCACTTAATTTTAAAAAAAATATGTATTTTTAATTGGAAGATAATTGCTGTACAACGTTACGTTGGTTTCTGCCATGCAGCCATTGGTATATACATGTCCCTCCCTCTTGAAACTCCCTCCCACCTTCCCCCATCGCACCCTTGTAGGTTGTCACAGAGGACCAGCTTTGAGCTCCCTGTGTCATACAGCAAATTCCCATTGGCTATCTATTTGCATATGCTAATGTATATGTTTCCAAGCTGCTCTCTCAAATTGTTCCACCCTCTCCTTCCTCCACTGTATCCACAAGTCTGTTCTCTATGTCTGTTTCTCCATTGCTGCCTGCAAGTAGGAGACCATTTGCATCAGTACCATCTCTCTAGATTCCATATATATATATATACATACATACATACAATATTTGTCTTTCTCTTTCGTCTTACTTTACTCTGTATAATAGGCTCTAGGTTCATCCACCTCATTCAAACTGACTCAAGTGCATTCCTTGTTATGACTGAGTAATATTCCATTGTATATATGTACCACAGCTTCTATACATACCACAGCTTCTTTATCCATTCATCTGTCGTTTGTCTCTGGATTTTAACAGTTAGTTCCACATCTCTTAGTCAGTACTTACTATTCACCTACATAATGAGCCCACATGGTAGCTTTTTTTTTTCTGGCTTAAAACAATGAAAAATATATTCTTACAGTTCTGGAGGTCAGAAGTCCAAAATCAAGGTGTTGACAGGACTACATTCCTTTTGGAAGCTTTAGGGAAAAATTCATTCCCTTTCTTTTTCTAGTTTCTAGGGGCTGCTTAGATTCTTATGGTCCTAGTGGTATCTTAAAGTTCATACCAAACAAACACTATCTGTGAAAAAAAGTTGTTCACAAAATCCCAAATCTTTCCCTTCTATTTCTTCATGGCACCTAAATAAAACTGGAAGCAAAAAGTAGATTTTAATTGAGTATCACTGCACACGTGTAGTTTGGGGAAAGTCTTTGATGGCAATCAATTATTTTGTCCAATTTCAAGATGGAAATTTGAAACAGCAATTAGTTCAGGTGCAGAATATAAGCCAGGCAGCTGAGTATCAGATGAAGAGTGGGAGAGGGGTTGGTGAGTCCTTACAATTTTGTTGTTTAGTCACTAATATGTATCTGACTCTTTGCAACACCATGGACTACAGCACACCAGGCTTCCCTGTCTTCCACTTTCTACCGGAGTTTGCTCAAACTCATGTCCATTGAGTCAATGATGTTATCCAACTATCTCATCCTCTGTTGCCCCCTTCTCTTGCCCTCAGTATTTCCCAGAATCTGAGTCTTTCCCAATAAGTCAGATCGTCCCAACATGTGGTCAAAGAAACTGGTATTTGCTAACTGGCTCTCAGACTTATGTTGGCCTTATGTTACTAAGGCAAGTGTGTTTTCTCCCTTACTGCACACAAGTGGTTGGCCAACAGTGATAGCTATTGACTCCTTGTTACAAAGTTTTACCAGTGAACTTGCTTTTATTTTTTTTTCCCAACATTTATTCTCCATGCACTTCTCTTTGTTCAAATAAATACTAATGTGATTTCCCAGATCTTTTTATGGGAAATTATAGTGAAAGTGAAAGTCACTCAGTTGTGTCCAACTCTTCCAGACTCCATGGCCTATACAGTCCATGGAATTCTCCAGGCCAGAATACTGGAGTGGGTAACCTTTCCCTTCTCCAGGGGATCTTCCCAAACCAGGGATTGAACCCAGGTCTCCCATACTGGAGGCAGATTCTTTATCAGCTGAGCCACAAGAGAAGCCCCAAAATACTGAAGTGGGTAGCCTACACCTTCTCCAGCAGAACTTCCCAACCCAGGGATTGAACCGGGTCTTTGGCATTGCAGGCAGATTCTTTACCAACTGAGCTATCAGGGAAGCCCTAGGGAAATTATAAGGGGACCATAATTATGAAGAATGTCAAAACAATATATTAATTTCTTTGTGGAGTTTTGGACTCTTTAATATGTAATCCATTCACAGTGATTTAAGTACTTTGCTAGAACCATGTGTTAATATATACAGTAGAAACTAACAGAATTATAAAGCAACTATACTCCAATAAAAATTAGCTAAAAAAATAATATGTCACATGTATGGCACTGAATTCACAAATCTAGATGTAAGTATCTTACTACTTATTTTCTAATATATTTTGCTTGAGAATTTATATATTAAAGTAAGTACATTTGTTATTATAAAAATAAAATAAAAGCTTCCTTCAAGAAAAAAAGAACAAATGACTTGAGCTGTGAGCCTGCTGTCACTGTGCACTGATATTTTTGATATGCTCCACCTAGCTCAGACTCTGCCCTTTGAACTCTGCCCATCTGATAGCTGATTGTTTTTGTGACTTTATATGAGATGATATGAGAGATAATGTCAATATGTGGACATGCTCTTTTTCTCTAAAGAATATTTTAATAGGGCTACTGGAGAATCATAGCAATACATTAAATTAATTACCATCATAGCTGAAATGCACATTAATTGGAAAGCCTTCCCTCCTTCCCTTTTCATAAATTCCCAGCTGTGTGCCTGGCACAGGATTGCCCAAGTGCCCCACTGAAAAGTGAGCCTTGGCTTAACTTCGTAAATGGGACCCATCCTTCTGGAATTTGTTATAAATGAACACATGTTGCATTTCGAGCCAGTAAATTGAGATGCTTACTGAGGTTGCCTCTGGAACAAAAGTTGCCTCTTTCTTCTTTGGGGGAGACCAGAAGATAAACAGTTTCTTTCTCTGGGTAGCATGCTGTGGACTTGAGATTTGAACTTCTACATCTAGGATCCCTCCAGGAGGAAGTAAGTGGCCTAGAGGTGATGACCACACACAGAGGAAGCCGCAACTGAACGACCTGGAAATCCCTGGCTGGAGCCTCTCCTGAACCAGATCGACTATCATTTATTTATTTGAATCAATATATCTCCAGTTTTGCTCAAACCAGTTTGCTTCATGCTTTCTGTTTCTGCAGCCAAAGCACACTAATGAATGCAGCCTTCCAGATATCTAAGAAAGAGCCACGTGGCTATTTCCTATTGGTAGTGGTCTTCTCAGGGTTCTCTCACTTTTTCTTTGGAATTTTCTATGTCGGCGAGGCCTTGACCCTCTTTATTCAAAATTTCAAAAGTAACTTAGCCAAAATGCTCTGTGGAGTTCATCATCTGCCTCTTGAAGGACTTTGAGAATCAGTTAACAAATATTGATACTATTTACTGAACATGTATGATGTGACAGCTGCCCTTTCTTCCAAAAGAGCAACTCTATTTTTACCTTTATTATTTTCAAACTGTGCTGCTTGAGAAGACTCTTGGGAGTCCCTTGGATAGCAAGGAGATCAAGCTCAAGCTAGTCAATCCTAAAGGAAATCAACCCTGAATATTCATTGGAAGGACTGATGCTGAAGCTGAAACTCCAGTACTTCGGCCACCTGATGCAAAGAACTGGATCCCTGGAAAAGACTCTGATGGTGGGAAAGATTGAAGGCAAAAGGAGAAGGGAGATGACAGAACACGAGATGGTTGGATGGTATCACTGACTCAATGGACATGAGTCTGAGCAAGCTCCAGGAGATGGTGAAGGACAGGGAAGTCTGGCATGCTGCAGTCCATGAGGTCGCAGAGCTGGACACAACTTAGCAACAACAGCAACAACAATCCTCAATACACTTATTTTGAATAAATTATTACACAGTTAAGTATAATATGTGAATTGCTGACATAGTCCAACCTCCTCATCTTAAATAATTCCTGGTTCCTGATGCAAAGTCCAGTGGTCTTCCGTTACACTCCACTCAAATTGGTTGTCACTACCTTTGGTAATTATTACGATTTTATTGTTTTTCCCAAGCTTTAATTATCCAAGTTAGTTTGGTCTGTAAAAATTGAATCAGAAAGCTAACAAGAACTGACTTTCCTATGAAATTTCTAGCACTTCCTATTTTCAGACAGGCTAGAAATACCCTGTGAACAGCCTCTCTCAGAAGATTTGGCATCTGCCTCTTGCTATGATCAGAAATAAAAGTGTAGAGGTTGGAGAAATTAACTAGAAAAATAAACCTGAACTTTCAAATATCAGATGCAGACCCAGCTCTTGCCTAAGCTCTCTTGATTTTTCCCTAGAGACCAAATGTTTGTCCTGACCCATCCTGTTTTCACAACCATCATTTGCCAAATATAAAGTCTATATGTTGTGATAACACTAATTCCAAATTTGATATGAAAACTTTAGTTCTTAAAAATCAGACTCAAGATTGATTATTGACTGACCATCTCCCATAGGCTGTAAGCTTTCTCCCCAACAGAAAACCACAGGGTCTTCCTGGAAATTGATCTTTCTCTGCATCCTAATAATTCAAGTGCTTTCTAAGAGGACTGAGAAGACTCTTGAGAGTCCCTTTACTGCAAGGAGATCCAACCGGTCAATCCTAAAGGAAATGAATCCTGAATATTCATTGGAATAACTGATGCTGAAGCTGAAGCTCCAGTACTTTGGCCACCTGATGCAAAGAGCTGACTTATGGGAAAGATTCAGGGAGGGAGGTGAAGGGGGTGGCAGAGGATGAGATGGTTAGATGGCAACACTGACTCAATAGGTGTGACTTTGAGCAAACTCAGGAAGATAGTGAAGGAAAGGGAAGCGAGCTGCCGTCCATGGGGTCACAAAGAGTTGGACACAACTTAGCAACAGAACAACAGCTGAGAGGATCTGAGTAGACAAATCATGACATGATAATAGCTCTTCATATAATTTCCCTTTGTGTTACACAGTAGGGCCGGGAATGGATTTCAACTCCAGTTGCTGGAGTGTAATCTTGTTACTTAGTATCAGTGTTCATTATACTAAACCTCTTTGTTGTGACCTGTTATGTGCTCTGTTTAATTAATGTCTTTCATTAACTGTGTGTCATATTAATTCTCTTCGATACAGGACTTGATTTTCATGTGTAAATAAGCCCTGCTTAGTCTATCTGTTTTCCATTACTAATAAAGAATACTTTCCATCAGCAACTGTGTGGATTCATTCCTCTACCACATCTGCCTGATTGATCAGTGTGTCTATATTCGTTATTGGTCAATAACGTGAGAAATGTGTTTTCACCTTAAAACCCACTCAAATATGACCAAGTTGTAAGAGTGGCAAATTTGCTCTTTAATTTTAGAGATTGTCCTTGGGGATCATAACCTTTCAGAAAGGAGAGTAACTTCCAAGTTCCAACCCAGGCCCCCTGCATTGGCAGGCAGACCCTTTATCACTGAGCCACCTGGGAAGCCCAGCCTGCTCCTTTACCTACACTCAAAAGACAGGCATCTCTCTTACTGACCAAGATCAGATCACAAGGACAAAAAGTGGTGTGAACTGTCAAAATTGATTTTTTCGTTAATCCGACAAACTTTGGTTGAACACCGTCTAAATGTCCGAAATGGTGATCTGTGTATTGATCTGCAGGAAGTGAGCACATGATGCCTTAAGTGAGCCTGGGCTTCGAGGTTCTCTTGACCATGACTTCACGCTGGATTTGCCACCTGTAAAAAGCTGTAGATGCTCCCTTGGCTTCATTCAGAGAAATCAGTTGACTTCCTCGAGTTCTGAAAAGCGGAAAACCTAATCCTACCTTTTGAAGAACAAAGTCAAACTGACCTTCATGCCCTTGGATTCCATGACAGCAGGGCTCAACCAGAACCAGACCATTTGTGAGTGAAGCACGTGGTGTGGTTTATAACTTGCCTCTTCAGAAACGTACTTGAATTGAATAAGAGTTGTGACATTTGTTCATCAATTAACCCTGGGGCTTTCAAGTTCTTGGGAGGTTATAATGGTTGGACAGTCCACACAGCCTTCATCAAGTGTACCTGGACCAAATTTATCACTGGAATCTGCTTTCTGAAAGTTATTTCATGGGAGACCACAATTCTCTTTGTTCTTGTTATGTATGAATGAGAGAATGGAATCTAACCTTTTAAGTTTAGAAAATAAAAACTATTGGGCAGAGAGATTATTTGGTAAGCTTTTTATGCTATTTAATTTAATTATTCACATTAATCTCTGTACATTTCCAATATAGCTATGTGATTCCTTAGCATTTTCCCATTGTCCAGATAATATCTATATATTTCAGTGGATGTTTTACTAACCAATGTCTGCTTAGTATCACCTTTTAAAAATTGTCATGATTCAGTTTAATTCAGCTGAATTCAAATTCTCCTGAGACTGTTTATGTAAAAGATGATCACCTCTTCATTCTTCCTGACTAGTGGTTTATTATATTTCCACGATTTATCTGTAACATACACCCAAGCATTTTGCAAGCTAGAGAAACATTAAATACCTATTATAGTCCTGGCAGAGTATATCTGGGTGGTTTTGTTTATTTGAGTGTTTGGTTTTATTTGTTTGTTTGTTTGTTTGAAAAGTGCAGTGTGAGAGAAAAAGAATTACTCCAGCATTGTCCATTTTAATTGCTATGTTTAATCATATCTCTTTATTAGAAACATTAAAAAGAATTTAAATCTACATTTAATTTATGAAGAAGTTAAGCTGAAATGCAAGGCCAGTTTATGAAGAAGTTAAGCTGAAATGCAAGGCCAATTACTCTCAGTTTTTAATGGGGTGCCCTGATGGCTCAGATGGTAAAGAATCTGCCTGCAATGCAGGAGACGTGGGTTCGATTCCTGGGTCGGGAAGATCCCATGGAGAAGGGAATGGCAATTCACTCCAGTATTCTTACCTGGAGAATCTCATGAATAGGAGAATTTCTGTTGATTAAACAACAAGGTTTCAGTAGACCCACTTTTCATCAGCCATCTATAGTATATGCCATTTGGACTCATGGCTTTTAAGACTCTTCTGTCCCTATATTCCCCTCTTCTTGTGAAATAACTGTGAAACACATAGTTCAGCAAACATGCCCAAATGTCTCATGCCTCTCTCTTATATCCTTTTGCTCTGTGCTGAATGCATTCCTCACTCTGCTTGCCTGATGAATCCCTGCTAGACTGCTGGGGCTCCTCATCAAATACCATGTCCTCTACAAAGTGATCCCGATTCCAGAGGGTTAATTATATGAAACCTTGAATCCTTATTCTATTGTGTCCATATTGCTAAGATACTTTTTATGCTATTACTGCTGCTAAGTTGCTTCAGTCGTGTCCGACTCTGTGTGACCACATAGACAGCAGCCCACCAGGCTCCCCCGTCCCTGGGATTCTCCAGGCAAGAGCACCGGAGTGGGTTGCCATTTTCTTCTCCAATGAATGAAAGTGAAAAGTGAAAGGGAAGTCGCTCAGTCGTATCCGACTCTTTGTGACCCCATGAACTGTAGCCCACCAGGCTCTTCCGTCCATGGGATTTTCCAGGCAAGAGTACTGGAGTGGGGGTGCCATTGCCTTCTCCAAAGATACTTTTCATACAGAACCACTAATATATGTATCTATTTGTCACACTAGACTTTTTGAAAGAATCATTCACATCTTCTCTACCTTCATCTCCCTCTAACCAGTGCCAGGTTTATTATATTTATAGACAATAAAGACAATTATAAATACATAAATCAAGTTATTGTCCAAAATTGTTGATCCTGTGGCTAATTTTTACAGCAGTTTCACAGCCATCACCTAAAGAAGATATAATAGCTCCAATTTCTTTTCAGGTGAGGGAACATCATGATGCTCAAGAATGTTGTTCAGAGAAGCAACATTCCCAAGGAGAAGCACCAAGAAGTCCAGTCCAGCATGAAGTCACGGCCAAGCATACCCCAAAGTCCAAGCTCATGTTTGCCACCGCTGTGCTCACTTTCTGCTGATCAATACATGGATCGCTCTTTCAGACCCTTAGACGGTGTTCGGCAAAATTTTGCTGAATTAATGAAGTAATTGATTTTAACAGTATACACCATTCTTGGTCCTTGTGATCTTCTCATTGTCAATAAGAAAGAGGCTTGTCTCTAGAAATAATAGACCCTGGAAGGCAGATCTACTGCACCTAATCCCCTGGAGTCCACAGAACACAGACCGCACCTTCAGGATGGTCACATAAGCAAAGACCCACAGGCTAGAGGGCATGTTTGAGTTAACCAGCTACCAGGTGGCAGGGGGACTAGTAGAGAGAGCTTAGCTTTGTGATGTGGAGCTGATAAATGCTTTGGATACTACATATTCCCTTTGCTCTTTATTCCTGGGCATATCAGTCTTTTATTTTCCTGAATTTCCTTCTTTATGAAATAGGACCAGTGTTGATAACCTGCATCCCCTTTGTCGTAAGTCACTGTGCCTTCACTTGTACATGTTTGGGTTCTGAGGCAGTATTCTTGCCTGGAAAATTTCATGGACAGAGGAGCCTAATGGGCTACAGTCCATGGGGTGGTAAAGAGTCAGACATGACTCACCATCATGGGACTCAAGGGGTGAGATGCCTTGTGGAATTTCTCTTGGTTCTGAAGTGTGGAATGAGCCCAGATCCACTGCCAGCCTAACCAAGCTCTGGGCGTGTGGTGATGAGAACCCAGGAAACTGTGGGATGAGGCATCCGAAGCAGACACGGCAGTCCAGGTTACACTTGTGCTCCTCCTGAGAGTGCCCAGTTGGCTGGTGCTGAGATGTGGTGATGGGAGGGGCCCCTGCAGAGAGCGCGAAGAAAGAGGAAACGGAGGAAAGGATTTGGAAATACTGTCGGAGAATGTCTTCTTGGTATATAAGCTGGGGCCAAAACACTGGCTTGAGTGAAGTTGAAAGTGTTAGTTGTTCAGTCATGTCTGACTCTTTGTGATCCCATGGACTGCAGCCCACCAGGCTCCTCTGTCCATGGGATTTTCCATGCAAGGATACTGGACTGGTTTGCCATTTCCTTCTCCAGAGAATCTTCCTGACCCAGGGATCAAACCCAGGTCTCATCCACTGCAGTCAGATTCTTTATATGAGCGAGGTTGAGGACCATCTAAATCTTGTCCTGGTAATGCTGGCTAGAAGAATCACATCGCAGTATTTTCCTATGGTCTGTGAGCCAGAAAGTGAAAGTAAAGGTGTCAGCCACTCAGTCATGTCTGACTCTTTGAGACCCCACAGACTGTAGCCCACCAGGCCCCTCTGTCCATAGACTTGTCCAGGCAAGACTATTGGAGTGGTCTGCCATTCCCTTCTCCAAGGGATCTTTCCAACCAGGAACCCAGGAACACACATCCATTTTTCTCTATTAACCAGGAGCCTCCAATGCCACAAGCACAGACAGGAGGATCCTGAAATACACTGTACTTATCACTCAGCTTTCCTGGCTCCTGATACAGACATTTCAGTCTTACTATCCCACCTCTTGATTAGGAAAGTTAAGCTTCCTTATTTTCAGAAAATGCAGAACAGTGACAGACCTCAAACACCATAAAAAAGAATCTTAAGGAGATGATTTTGTTGAACTTGGAATCAATTGATCTGCAGTTTTGCTTAATCATAAATCAGAGATAAAGTCAACCTACTGGCTTATTTCAAAGCCAATATCCTTATTAAAAAACAATGACGTTGCTTCTTTATTAAAATTGCACTTTTGTGCTATTATTAAACACACTCATTTATTTTAAAATAATGCTATTAATTTCCTATTACTTTTGTGTTTTAAGAACTTCTCTACAAAAGAAAATATTGTTGGAGTTCAGCGATAATTTTACCTGGTATCTGGGACAATTAGAAGACAAAACTTCCAAAGAATTACTCCCACTGAATCAGGTAAACAGCATTGCAATCACGACACTGGATTATGTGAAGGTGCAAAAAGAATAAAACAGAAAGGCAGAGAGAGAGAAGAAGAGAGAAAGCATATTGAAACCATATCAGTTCAGTCACTCAGTCACGTCCAACTCTATGACCTCATGGACTGTAGCATGCCAGTCCTATATTCATAAAATCATATTAACAAAGTCTATAAATGTACTAAGGAAGTACTATAATTCTCTTTAGTTGATCATCAAACTCTATTATGTTACTTTTTTATAAAAATTACTTCCAGTAAGAATGTGATTTCTTACCATTTGATAAAATATAAGAATTACTACATATAAAAACATTTTTCTAATGTTAAAAGACCTGGAAAACAGATTGGAAAGCTTATTATTACATAAAATAAGGATACTATATTATTATAGTAATAACATAATATATATAATAATATAATATCTGACTCTGAAAGTATATCTTTCATCTATAAAGCTATGTAACAAGAAAATCAATTTATTTCCAATTTGTTTGTATGACCTATGATTTGGGTACAGTGGTATAAAAATGCAGCATACAAATGCATATGCACATCTGCATACACACACCCACTAGCATCCCTCCTTTCATTAAATTAATAGTTTCCTTTCTTCTTTCATTTTTTTCTCCCTTCTTTTTTCCAACTTGGCTTTTCCTTTCCTTTGCAAACATGCCAAAATATGTTTGGTCAAAAGTACACCAAAGAAACAATGGTGTTGGGGGCAGTAAATAAAGAAGCAAAAAGTGAATTCCAGTTTCTGATGCATCACCTAAATGGTAGTTCAGTTCAGTCGCTCAGTCATGTCCAACTCTTTATAACCCCATGGACTGCAGCGTGCCAGGGCTCCCTGTCCATTACAAACTCCCAGAGTTCACTCAAACTCATGTCCATTGAATTGGTGATGCCATCCAGCCATCTCATCCTCTGCTGTCCCCTTCTCCTCCTGCCCTCAATCTTCCCAGCATCAAGGTATTTTCCAGAGAGTCAGTTCTTCACATCAGGTGGCCAAAGTATTGGGAGTTTCAGCTTCAACATCAGTCCTTCCAATGATAACTCAGGACTGATCTCCTTAGGATGGACTGGTTGGATCTCCTTGCAGTCCAAGGGGCTCTCAAGAGTCTTTTCCAACACCGCAGTTCAAAAGCCTCAATTCTTCAGTGCTCATCTTTCTTTATAGTCCAACTCTCACATCCATACATGACTACTAGAAAAACCATAGCCTTGATGAGAGGGACCTTTGTTGACAAAGTTATGTCTCTGCTTTTTAACATGCTTTCTAGATTGGTCATAACTTTTCTTCCAAGGAGCAAGTGTCTTTTTATTTCATGACTGCAGCCACCATCTGCAGTGATTTTGGAGTCCAAGAAAATAAAGTCTGACACTGTTTCCACTGTTTCTCCATCTATTTGCCATGAAGTGATGGGACCAGATGCCATGATCTTTGTTTTCTGAATGTTGAGCTTTAAGCCAACTTTTTCCCTCTCCTCTTTCACTTTCATCAAGAGGCTCTTTAGTTCTTCTTCACCTCCTGCCATGAGGGTGGTGTCATCTTCATATCAAGGTTATTGATATTTCTCCCAGCAATCTTGATTTCAGCTTGTGCTTCATCCAGTCCAGCATTTCTCATGATATACTCTGAGCATAAGTTAAATAAGCAAGGTGATAATATATAGCCTTGACATACTCCTTTTCCTATTTGAAACCAGTCTGTTTGTTGTTCCATGTCCAGTTCTAACTGTTGCTTCCTTACCTGCAGACAGATTTCTCAAGAGGTAGGTCAGGTGGTCTGGTATTCCCATCTCTTGAAGAATTTTCCACAGTTTCTTGTGATCCACACAGTCAAAGTTTTTGGCATAGTCAATAAGGCAGAAATAGATGTTTTCCTGGAACTCTTTGCTTTTTTCCATGATCAGGCGGATGTTAGCAATTTGATTTGTTTCTCCTGCCTTTTCTAAAACCAGCTTGAACATTTGGAAGTTCATGGTTCATGTATTGTTGAAGCCTGGCTTGGAGAATTTTGAGTACTACTTTGCTAGCATGTGAAATGAGTGAAATTGTGCAGTAGTTTGAACATTCTTTGGCATTGCCTTTCTTTGGGATTGGAATGAAAACTGACCTTTTCCAGTTTGTGGCCACTGCTTTTTCCAAATTTGCTGGCATATTGAGTGCAGCACTTTCACAGCATCATCTTTTAGGATTTGAAATAGCTCAGCTGGAATTCCATCACCTCTACTAGCTTTGTTCGTAGTGATGCTTCTTAAGGCCCACTTGACTTCACATTCCAAGATGTCTGGCTCTAGGTGAGTGATCACACCTTCGTGATTATCTGGTTTATGAAGATCTTTTTTGTATAGTTCTTCTGTGTATTCTAGTCACATCTTCTTACTATCTTCTGCTTCTAGACCTTCTATAACTAACACCCAAAAAGATATCCTTTTCATTATAGGGGACTGGAATGCAAAAGTAGTAAGTCAAGAAACACCTGGAGTAATAGCCAAATTTGGCCTTGGAATGCGGAACGAAGCAGGGCAAAGACTAATAGAGTTCTGCCAAGAGAATGCACTGGTCATAGCAAACATCCTCTTCCAACAATACAAGAGAAGACTCTATACATGGACATCACCAGATGGTCAACACCGAAATCAGATTGATTATATTTTTGCTGCCAAAGATGAAGAAGCTCTATACAGTCAGCAAAAACAAGACTGGGAGCAGACTGTGGCTCAGATCATGAACTCCATATTGCCAAATTCAGACTTAAATTGAAGAAAGTAGGGAAAACCACTAGACCATTCAGCTATGACCTAAGTCAAATCCTTAATGATTATACAGTGGAAGTGAGAAATAGATTTAAGGGACTAGGTCTGATAGACAGAGTGCCTGATGAACTATGGATGGAGGTTTGTGACATTTTATAGGAGATAGGGAGCAAGATCATCCCAAGAAAAATAAATGCAAGAAAGCAAAATGGCTGTCTGAGAAAGCCTTACAAATAGCTGTGAAAAGAAGAGAGGCAAAAGAAAAGGAGAAAAGAAAAGATATACCCAATTGAATGCAGAGTTCCAAAGAATAGCAAGGAGAGATAAGAAAGCCTTCCTTGTTGATCAGTGCAAAGAAATAGAGGAAAACAATAGAATGGGAAAGTCTAGAGATCTCATCAAGAAAATTAAAGATACCAAGGGAAAATTTCATGCAAAGATGGGCTCACTAAAGGATGGAAATGGTATGGACTTAAGCAGAAGATATTAAGAAGAGGTGGCAAGAATACACAGAAGAACTGTACCTAAATGGTAAAAAGAAAACAAATGCACAATGATTCCAAATGGGCAAGTAGTCAGATGGTTGCATCCTTATGACCGCCTCCCTGCAATGTTCTGGTGACTGTGTCTATTGCTTCCTGAAGGCTGTGGCAACAATCTACCACAAACTGATTGGCTTAAGATAATAGAAAATTAATTCTCTTATAGTTCTAAGGACAGAAGTCTGAAGTCATAGTGTTGGCAGGGCTGTGCCCCCTCGGAAGATTTAGGGGAGGCAGGTTTGCTTGCCTCTTCCATTTTCTAGTTGCTCCTGCAGTCGTTGGCTTGTGGCCATGTCACTCTCCTCTGCCTTGCTCTCACATGACCCTCTCCTCCATGCCTCCTTTCCTTCCTTGATAGGATGCTCAATCCAGTTCTCACTGGATTGAGCATCTGCCTTAATCCAGGGTGATTTAATCCCAGTCTTAAAGACACCGGCTGCTGCTGCTAAGTTGTTTCAGTCGTGTCTGACTCTATGCGACCCCATAGACAGCAGCCCACCAGGTTCACCCACCCCTGTGATTCTCCAGACAAGAACACTGGAGTGGGCTGCCATTTCCTTCTCCAATGCATGAAAGTGAAAAGTGAACGTGAAGTCACTCAGTCATGTCCAACTCTTAGCGACCCCATGGACCCACCAGGCTCCTCCATCCATGGGATTTTCCAGGCAAGAGTACTGGAGCAGGAGTGCCATTGCCTTCTCCACTTAAAGACACCTACAAAGACACTATTTCCAAATAAGATCATATTCCAAGGTCCCAAGTGGATACTAATTTTGAGGGGATGCTATCCAAGCCACTACCATGTAGGGAGTTTCTCAAAAGACATGGTTCATGGAGGATCCTGTTCACATGAGAGGTGTGGTGCCTGTCACTGCACCTTCAGCCCCAGCCTTCTCACCAGGCTGGCCTCTGTTCCCTGTGAGCACACCTGAGCTGTGGGGTCAGTCCCCTGGACACTTGCGCTTTGCTGTGTTCCCCACCAGGGTCTCTTCTGCTCTGCCCTGAAGGCACCTGCACACACTGCCACCTGGTACCATTGTTTCAGCTTGCAAAGGTGTCTCAGCTTGCATCTGTCCTGGAGCGGTGGGGTGCAGCCTTTGCTGAGGTTCTGCTGTGTTTGTCTCATCCTCTGTACCAAGCTCATCCTGGACTGGTTGTGCCACGGTGGGCTGACCGTTTGTGAAATCTGTAAGTTAATCTCTTTATTAGGACATTTTTGTTCTTTCTACTTCTCCTCCTCCTTTGCCCTTTCCAATTTCCAGCTGATCTCTCACCAAAAGTTTGCCTCCCTTCTTCCTTATTTCCTCTCCCTTGTCGTATATGAACCCTATTAGTCTCTACATCCCTGAAGCCCTAAATCTAAAAACATCAGTGATGTATCTGCATCAAGGAGAAGGAAGACTCCAAGTTTTGAAATAAATTTAGAATAAAGAACCCTTGCCTTTGGCTTCTAACGTTCTTGAATGTGGGAGGATCTCCCGCAATATCTTTATAAGGCTCTCATTTGTTGTTCTACGTTGTTGAATTTATTGGCATAAAGTTGTTCATATCACCCCTCACCATCCACATGCATGTGTTCAGCTCTGTGACATTTATCACCTGGGTGGGTTCATGTAGCCACCACCATGGTCAATATACAGAACAGTTTCATCACCAAAGGGTCTTTTTCTAGCCCCCACCACCATCCTTAACCCCTGGCAACTACTCTTCTCACCTCCATTTTTAAATGTGATCATTTGAAAAATGTTGTGTAAAGAAAAATCCCATAGCATGCATTCTGTTGGGACAGTTTTTTGTTTTTTGTTTTTTTTCCCACTCAGCAGTAATTCTCTGGAGATTCACCCAAGTTGTTCCCCACATTACTGGTTTATGTCTTTTCATTGCTGACAGGCATTCCACTATGTGGAAATGCCCTGGTTTGGTTAGCCATCTACCTATTGAAAGATGTCTGGATTGTTTGGGGCTCTTATGAATAAAGCTTCCATCAAGATTCCTTTCTGTGTGAAGATAAATTTTCACTTCTCTGGGACAAATACCCAGATGACAATTGCTGGGCCATATGTAGTTGCATGTATTGTTATCCTTTTAATGTCTGTAGACATTGAAGTTGAAGTGATGCCCCTCTTTTACATCTGATAGGGGTATTTTTATACCCCCTTTCCCACCTCATTTTATTGAACAGTTTTGCTTTTAAATTTATCGATTTTCTTAATCTTCCCAAAGTATTGATTTTTTTCCAGTTTTTCAATAAACTTAATTTTAGAATAGTTTCAAATTTACAGAAAAGTTAGAGATGGCACTGAGAGTTCCTGCATGTACCTCTCACTCTGTTTTCCTTCTTATTAACATCTTACATTAGTGAGTTCATGTTCATTGCAACTAAGAAACCAAGACTGATGTATTACTATTAAGCAAAGCCTGGATTTTATTCCAATTACACTTGTGTATTCCTAATGTCTATTCCAGGATCCCATTCAGAATTCCATATCACATTTATTTATTTTTATGGGAAACAGTTCTTTTTAATTGAAGTATAGTTGGTTTACAATGTTGTGTTAATTTCTGCTGTCTAGCAAACTCACTCAGTCATACATACATTCTTTCTCACATTCTTTTCCATTATGGTTTATCCCAGGATATAGAAAATATTTCCTTGTTCTATACAGGAGGACCTTGTTGCTTACCCATCATATAGATAATAGTTTTCTACATCATACTCAGTCATCGAGTCTCCTTAAGTGACTCTTGGCTGTGGCAGTTTCTCACTTTCCTTGTTTTTGATGACCTTGACGGTTTAGGGGAGAATTGGTCAGGTATTTTGTGGAATGCCTTTCAGTTGGGATTTGTGTGATGTTTTCCTGAAAGGAAACCTCAGAGGTTTGGTGGGAAGACCACAGAGACGTCCTCCTCTCATTTTATCAGGAGTATCTGCTATGGCCATGACGTTTCTGCTGATGTTGACTTAGATCACCCAGCCACAGGATGCTTCTAGGCTTTTCTGCTACAAAATACTCTCCTTCTCTTCCCATTCTCTATTATTTGACAGCAAGTCACTAAGCGTAGGGCTTCCCTGATGGCTCAGTGGGTAAAGAATACGCCTGCAACGTAGGAGACATGGGAAGCACAGGTTTGATCCCTGGGTCAGAAAGATCCCCTGGAGGACAAAATGGCAACCCACTCCAGAATTCTTGCCTGAAAAATACCAAGGATAGAGGAGCCTAGTGGACTGCAGTCTAAAGGGTTGCAAAGAGTTAGGCAGGACTAAGCAAGCACTAAGTACAGGTCACAATCAGGGGAGGAGGGGGAGGGGAGGAGTTGAGCTCCTTCTGAAGGGACTCCTATACTTTTACATTCTCCTGGTTTTCCCTCAAGCACCAGCACGTAATACAAATAAAACTTTTTCTTATTCAATAGAGTTGTGTTGCTTTGGGGTTTTTTGGTTTGTTTTTTAAATTTCATTTCAGTGCTAGTAAGGAAATGATGAGTTTTCTGCTTTTTTGTTGCAAATGTACATTCCAGCTCTGTCAGGGACAAACAGGTTTTTATTCGTTGGCTTGGGGACTTAACCACCATTTGCCATTTTGTTCTTACAGGAAAATGTTTTAAGACCTAAATGACTCACTAACATACTTCAGAAACAGAACACACTTCCCCGTCAGAGGTTATTGTAAAATACAGAAAGAAACCCAGGGCCTCTCTCTTTCTTTCTGCATCAGATCTAAGCCTGTGTCCTAAGCTTTGGAGATACTTCATTCCAAACCCTAAATTGCATCCCATTCTATTTCTTTTACTCAGCCCGGTTGCTGTGCCAATTTGAAAATTAAAATATTTAGGCAATTCTACCCTCTAAATTCCTGTCGCCATTCTTGGTAATTGTATCCCTCAGATTTATCAGGCCCTTCCTCAACTGACTTCTAATATTTAAATTCCTTAGTGTTGCTTTAGCATTTCAGAAGTCTCTATGCTTTTGCAGTTCCAGCCTTTTGAAAGCCACTGTGGTAGTTCTAATGTCTGAACAGGTGCAGACAGCTTGTCTGGGAAACTTGTCCCAGAAGTGAAGTGAATGAAGTGTCCCAGAGTATTTATCAAATTCCTGCTAATATGTCAGACACAGCGCTTGGCTCTGGGCACAGAGTATATGTGGTGTGCTGGTGGACCATCACAAGTCACCAAGAGTCTTGTACAAAATTCCTTACCTCTCTGTTCTGTTACCAGAATGAAAGTGAAAGTGAAAGTTGCTCAGTCATGTCAGACTCTTTGTGACCCCATGGACTGTACATGACCCCATGGCCTGAATTCTCCAGGCCAGAATACTGGAGTGTGTAGCCTTTCCCTTCTCCAGGGGATTTTCCCAACCCAGGGATTGAACCCAGATCTTCCACATTGCAGGCGGATTCTTTACCAGCTGAGCCACAAGGGAAGCCTGA
Source organism: Nanger dama (assembly GCA_917880005.1). Lineage (NCBI taxonomy): Eukaryota > Metazoa > Chordata > Mammalia > Artiodactyla > Bovidae > Nanger > Nanger dama. Next base: position 7,661,873 of record CAKJTW010000075.1, read on the forward strand.
ATGGTCACTCTAAAATGGAAAATTAATCATGTGTTTTATTTTAAATGCTTCAGGAGACTTTATAGTTTTGGGAAAAAAACGATACTACTAAATATATAAAACAGACAATAAGGACCCACTGTATAGCACAGGGGACTCTTCTTAATACTCTGTAATGACCTATATGGGAAGAATCTCCATCTTGGAGAAATAAACATGAGAGTCATTGGCATATGGGTGGCATTTTAAAACATAAGATTTCATGAAGTGATTGAGGGAGCAAGAATACATAGAGGAAGATTAGAGAACTGAAACTATATAAAGTCAGAGGAAATGATAAAGAATTAACAAAGAACCCAGAATTAGCTGAGACTGCTTGGAGAGACTGGAAAGAAAGAAAGAATGTATGGGGTAGTGAGAGCCAAGAGAAGGACACATTTCAATGAGCAGGGAGTGATCAACTAGGGCAAATGCTGCTGAAGTGTTCAGGTAAGATGCCGGCTGAGATGCTTAGTGAAGTGGGGAAAGGTGGCCTCCGACTCGGTGAGAGCAGTTTCAGTGGGTAGTTGTTGGCTTATTTGAGTGCATTCAAGAGGACAGGTGAACAGGAATTGAAGAAAGCCAGGTTAGGCAACTTGAGAAGTTTGTCGTAAAGGTTTCAGAGACATGCAGTGGTAGCTAGAAAGAGAACTGGAATCAAATGAAATGTTTTTGTTCTGTTTTAGTGTTTTTGGCTGCCTTTGTTTCTTAACTAGTGAAATAAGAGTGTGTTTGAATGGAATGGGGGTAATCCAGAAGAGAGGGAAAACTGATGATCATGGAAATTAGTGTTGAAGAGTGCTCTTGAGCAACGAGGGGACGGGAGCTGGTGAACAAGTGAAGGGATCCCCTTGCGGAGGCAAGGGCAGATGCTGGCCAGTGGTCAGGGGAAGTGCTGGGAGTTTCGGGGGCTCTGTTCTGTTGTGGTCAACTTATTGTTCTCAGTGACTTGGGAAGCAGAGTCATTCACTGAGAGTAAGGATGCAGGAGGTGTTAAAAGTTTGACAAGGGAAAAGAAGAAAAGAAACAATAATTTGAAAGTGTAGGACAGGGAATTCTCTGGTGGCCTTGTGGTTATGAATCTGTCTTTCAACACAGGGGATGTGGGTTTGATACCTGGTCAGGGAACTAAGATCCCATATGCCGGGGAGAAACTAAGCCCACATACCACTGTTAGAAAAGTCCTTGTGTCACAACAAAGATCCAGTGCAGCCAAAAAGATCATGTAGGACACCAATGGAATGAGAGGACCCCATGTGATCAATGAGCAGCCCTAGGCTTCCTTCAGGTTCACGGGCTCACATCTGTGGGAGCTGGTCAGCACGGACACCCTTTCTCCAGACACAGCCAGTTGCACAGGCTCAGACCTGAACTCAGAGCAGGGCTGAAACCACATTGATGTTGAGCAACAACAGAAATGGGGATGTGTTCCAGAAACTGCTGATGAGGATTGACCATGGGATTTAAGCTGAGCAAGGAGAAAGGTGAGAGTGTGAAGGGGTTAAGGGACATGAAAGCCTGGCAGAACTGAGTCCATGGGCCAGTGAGGGGACTGAGCTGACCATTTACGAGAAATCAGTCAGAGCAGAATGCTTGAAATTGAGATTATGAAGCTGTTGAGTGATGGCGTGGTTTAGGTTATAACAAGGGAGGGATGGAAGACAGAATCACTGAAGGAGAGGGGATCAGCATTGACAGGCCAGGAATCTGCATTAAAAACCATCTGATTCTGATGCAGGGGGTCCAACAGCTGTGCTCTGAAGAAAGCTTATTTGAGGGAGAGTTGACTAGCTCAATGTAAAGTTTTGGAGTTAAACCAGAAAACATGAAGGGGTGGAAGAAATGTGAAAAATATTAACTGAATTTTGTGGATTGCGATTGCAGGACATGGTGTCAAAGAGTTTGCCTGCATCATTTTATTTACTCCTGGCAACAACACTGGATGCTAGACAGTGTGATCAGCCCTAGTTTACAAATGATGAAACTGAGGGCCAGGATGGAGTGGGGAGTTATATAATATGACTCAGGACACCTCTGAGTCTAAATTCTGAGCTTCTGACCTATATATCCATGTGCCTCGGTAGATCCAGTGATGACAATACAGCAGGTGATTTTAGAACCCTCATCCTGGGATGTGAGTAATAGGAAGTAAGAGATTCTTAAGAACACTATTGTACGCAAAGCACAGTAATATGCATTATTTCATCCAGTCCTCATATTAATCCTGTTTATTGAGTGATTTGCCCAGATTGTGAGGCCAATAAGGGGAAGAACCTCCTAATCTGACCTCCAACTCATGTACTCTTCCCATTGACTTCCACCACTTTCCAGATATGGTTCATACAGAAGCTTAAAAAAAAAAAGTCTAAATGGTTTTGAATAAATATACTAATAAGGAAAGTATTACTAGTTGCTTCTTTTTAGAACCTAACAGGATAAGTCTCCTTATTCCTGTTTCCATGGGAACATTAATACAGAATACAGCATTCTTTCTGTTGTGGAAAGTTTTTTTTTTTTTTCCTGTAAATCCATGCATTCATTCAGCTCATGTTTATTGAGTGAATCATCTGTGCAGGTGCTGTGCTACAGGCAGAGAATACAACTGAATAAGAAACATCCCTTCTCTAGAGGAAGCTTGAGGCAGGTCCAGACCTCCAAACATCAGCTGGCTTTTCATATCTGGTGCAGTGTAAGGCCTTGCACTTGACCTAGAATATACCTTATCCCTCAGGACTTGGTTACCTAAGAAATCATTCCTCTCCTCAGTGCTTTGGCACAAGGATCAGCTGTAGTGCCCTGGAGATGCACTCTTAAGATTTGGACCACGGGGGAAAAGAACTGAGGTGTTTTCAAAAAATAAATAAATAAAAGGGATGGTCCTACTTCAAGAGGGTCTGATTTTTTTTAAAATATTTACTTGTTTGGCTGCACTAGATTTTAGTTGCCACAGGCAGGTTCATCTTTGTGGTGTGGGGTCTTTTATTTTTTAATTTTTTTAGTTGCAGCATGCAAACTCTTAGTTGAGGAGGGTGGGATCTGGTTCCCCGAACCCTGAATTGGGAGCATGGAGTCTTAGCTACTAGACCACCAGGAAGTCTCTGAGAGGGCCTAGTTTTAAAGTTAGATTTAAAATATACCCTTTGCTTGGCCATCTAACTGGCTCCGTGGTCCTGCATTGACCCTCATTCCCCATTTGGCCACGCCTTGTGATAGAAATACTGGATTTGTACATGCCAGGTAATGTTTATGAGCTCTTGGGCCCAACACCCTCCTGCCAGACTGTCGGGCAGAGTTCACCATAAGGGGGCCCAGGGCAGGCACCAGTCTATAAAAACAAAGGGCGAGGGTGGGCAAATCCCACTTTGATCAGGTTGGTGCTCAAACAGCAGATATCTGTAGCAGGAGACGCCTGGGCGGCTATTTCTACTTGCAGAGAAATGTGTGCACATCTTCATAATGCTACCAATTAAGAATGGCGCACATACTAGTTCAGACTGAGCCTGGTGTCTGCAAGTTAGCGCGAGGGTGTGAGGTTTTGCCTCCAGATTTAGAAGACCACACTGGTGCTCTTCGTGGCGGGGTAACACGTGTTGCCTCACTTCCCTCTGGGCTTAAAACATGTGAGTCACAGTATAATTTAAGAATTACAGTCCCCTTTTCTTACATTTGCAAAAGTTAAGTGAAACAAATCAGACTAAGTTTTCTTATCAAAAAGAGGCGCGGAACCCTATATCGACTGCATTTTCAAGCGTCTTTTCCAATTTTCCTATTCTCTATACCTGTTACTATAATAACTTGGTAATCACAGATTTAATTTATTCCAGTCATTTCTGGAGTGGCGGGACTACACAAGCCTGAAACTCCTGTCGCTTTAAGAGCAGGTAATTCTCCACTGGACCGGAGAGGTGGCGTCAGCTCCGGGCTCCGCCACTCCTCTCCCGCGGGCCGGGCCCCGTTACCCAGGGCTGCCGCCCCGCCCCCTCCGCCCGCGGAGCCCCAAGCCGCCGCCAGGGGTGCGGCGCTTCCCACCTACAGGAGGACGCGGCCGGGGGCTGCCGCCTGACGCGCCGGTTCGCCTCTCCTCCAGGCCAGGTCGCTTCCCGGCCGAGGAGGGAGCGCGGGGGTATCGGCCAGGTGGCGCGGGCTTGGGCAACGGAGGGCATCCGAGCCGCCGCCTCCTCTTCCCGAGCCTGGGCACCTGGCCTCCCAGGAGAAGCCGGAGCCATCTGGCCGCGCGCTTCTTCCCCGAGGGCGCGGGCTCGGGGCTCCCAGAGGAACCGCCAGTCCTCCGCGCCTTCGCCGGCTCTCCGGGACCGGGCACATCCACTGCCGCTGTCGGCTTTCGGGGCCTTGGTGTCCGAATCGAGCCCAGTCTCTCAACCCTCGTCGGCCCCGGCTGCACACCTAGCCCTTCTCCAGATCTCCGTAGCTCAGAACCGAACACAAAGAGCCCCGCGCCGTGCCACACCCGCCGTCCCCACTCTCCGCCGACCTCCGCGCGGGCTGCACGGGCTGCACGCGGGGACCCCCTCCTCTCTCCGCGCCCTCCCACCCCACCCCGAGGTCGGTCAAATCCACCCCGCGTTCTCCGCAATCCCGTGAGCCAGGACCCTCGACCGTCTCTCTCCATCAATCCTCCGGGCCCCGGGGACTCGCCACCCCCATCCCCATCCCGCCGCGCTTCCCGGCCGCGGCCCCTCCTCCGGGGCCCTCCTCCTCCCTCGCCCCTCCCGAGCAGCCGGGGCGGGAGCGGCGGCAGCTGGAAGAGAAGGATGAGGTCATCCTCTCGCTCGGAGTCAGCTGGTGGAGGCGAGGAAGCGGGAGGGAGGAGCGCGCGCGAGGGGAGGAGAGGAATGTGCAGGTCCGAGGAGCGCCGCGGCGGCCGCTGCTGCTCCTGCTGCTGGCGGCGGCGGCGGCTCGCGCGGCAGCCGCGGGGCCGGGACGGCGAGGGGCGCGGGCGGCGGGCCGGGGCGCGCGCCGGGCGCTGCGAGCAGCTTGGCTCCGCGCAGGCAGCCAGGCGGCGCTCCTGCCGGCTCCGGGCGCGCCGCTAGCCCGGCCCAGTGCCCAGCCCGGCGGGCGAGCCGGCGCAGGGGCAGGAGGAGGGGAGCCGCGCGCCGGGAGGGAAGCCGGGGCGCGGCGAGGAGGTGGCGGGAGGAGGAGACAGCGCGGAAAGGTGCCACATAAAGGAGGGCGCTCCTCCGCGCTGGAGGCATCATGGCCGCTAAGTCAGACGGGAGGCTGAAGATGAAGAAGGGCAGCGACGTGGCGTTCACCCCGCTGCAGAACTCGGACCACTCGGGCTCGGTGCAGGGACTGGCGCCCGGCCTGCCGTCGGGGTCGGGGGCCGAGGACGAGGAGGCGGCCGGGGGCGCCTGCTGCCCGGACGGCTCGCGCTGCTGCTGCTGCTGCTGCTGCGCCGGGAGCAGCGGCTCGGGCGGCGGCTCCGGGGGCTCGGGCGGCCCGGGCGGCGGCTCCGGGCCGGGCTCGGCGGCGCTGTGCCTGCGCCTGGGCCCGGAGCAGCGGCGCTACTCGCTGTGGGACTGCCTCTGGATCCTGGCGGCAGTGGCCGTGTACTTCGCGGACGTGGGCACGGACATCTGGCTCGCCGTGGACTACTACTTGCGCGGCCAGCGCTGGTGGTTCGGGCTCACGCTCTTCTTCGTGGTGCTCGGCTCGCTCTCGGTGCAGGTGTTCAGCTTCCGCTGGTTCGTGCACGATTTCAGCACCGAGGACAGCGCCGCGGCCGCCGCCGGCTGCGCGCAGCCCGGGGCCGAGGGCAAGACCGCGGTGGGCGGCGGGGCCGCGGCCGCGGAAGGCGAGGCTCGCCCCTCCACGCCGCAGAGGCAGGCGTCCAGCGCCGGCAAGGGCCACGTCGCTGCCACCAACAGCGGCAGCAACAGCAGCGGGGCCGCCCGGGCCGGCGGCAAACCCAGGTCTGCGTCCTGTTCCTTCTGCATCTGGCTCCTGCAGTCACTCACCCACATCCTGCAGCTTGGGCAGTTCTGGAGGTACCGTACCAGGGGTGGGGGGACGGGGACTGGCTGCCGCTACTACATGCCCACCGCTTTGCTTTTGACGAGACCCGTTTGGGGTTGCCTTGGTGGTAACCCCAGTCACACTCTTGCTGGTTCTGTTTGTTTCTTTGTTTTTAAAACTGGGTTTTGAATTTTAAAATTTGCAATCAGAACCTAGGGTGGAGAGAAGTGAGAAGCAAGGGAAGGGCAACTAAATGGCTTTGAGCACCCCATCCCTTCCGTCTTCCCTCTGCTTCACTAGCTTCTCTGTACACTACCACCCTCCCTCATCACCCCTCACACATTTTTAGAGATACTGTTTCATACTGTTTCAGCTAGGAGGAGAGGATTCCGACTACATCTTCTTAAAAAAAAAATCCTCTTTAATTATGTTGGGTTTGAGATGTATGTTGCAATTTGGATGGCTTCTTTTGTTCCCTGAGAAGAATCTACTGGTCTAGTTAGATGGGAGTTGTTGCTGTTCAAAAGTAGCCACATTTTAATGATAACTGCTAGAGAAGTGCTTCATGTAGAGAGCATAGTAGGGACACACTTGTCTCTTTTGGAGACCGTCTATGTTTATATCTGTATTTATAACCATCTCCACATAGGAGCAAGTACACTTTATTGGACTGCTGCTGCTGTTCGTAAGTCGCTTCAGTCATGTCCCACTCTGTGCGACCCCATAGACAGCAGCCCACCAGTCTTCCCTGTCCCTGGGATTGGACTGAGACTTACTCTAATGGTACACTTCCTGATTATCTTGCAACGTCCCCATATCTGATTTCTTGGAGAACTAAGAACCCTTGGAAAAGGGTGGTGCACCTTGTAAACTTTGATCACACTTGGCATCTTCACTGACTTGCTTTTCTGCTTGTCATCTGATATGCCAGCTCTTTACATGGATACCCTTTCCACTTACAAACTGGAATACAAATTGGAATATGGTTCCTTTGGGCAGAGGGAATCATCATTGGAGATGTCACTGCCTGGATTTAGGAATATAATGAAGCAATCTGCTCAGGAACACATTTCTCTGAAATTTGTGTGTTTTTGATGGCTTTTTGAAGTGATATTTTACAGCTACAAAAATTCTTGGTGTTGAACAATTTAAATGCTAACATCCTAGAGTTTTGCTTTTGGGTCCCCCCCGCTCCTTTTTTCTTTTTTTAATTAAACAGCTTAGTAAGTTTAAGTAAAATGAGGAAACTTCCTCACAAGTGCACTGGTATGGGGCTACATTCTGCTATGCTAGTGTCCTTTACGATTTCATTTGTAGTTATTTTTGTGATTAAAAAAAAAAAAACTACAAGTCATTAACTATGCTAAGTTATCCTGTGTGGAAACAACTCAGAGAATATGTGGAACAGAACTGAAAATATCCCTTTCTTTATGGTGACCTGTATAGTGTTTTCATTGAGAAGAGCATGTGTGATAATTTTTCAACCTTTTCCAGGACCATTGCTTTGTAAAGCAGGGTAAGCATTGCATAGATAGTGACCTTTCAAACTGAGAAACTTTTTTTTTTTTTTCCCCAAGCAGATGCTACCTGGAAAAGTGCTGTATGCTTTGCAGTCAGATAAATTGATTTTGGAAACCTTCATACTTTGGATTTAAAGGACTTTTTAAAAAGTCACTTAAATGTGATAACTGTTATTTCCCATGGTTGACTACTGCAAAGACAGCTTGGTGCCTTCAAGTCTGATGAAGAACTCAAATGCTTGATTTAGTTACTGAAATTGTTTAGTGGCTAGGATTCATATGATTAGCAGTTTTAATCTGATGATGTGGTAAATGAAGCTTAACATTCCATTTGTTAACTTCTGCAAATTTCATGCAGGCTTTGAAAATCACTCTCTTACCTTTAAAATTTCTAGATTTATATAAAGAAGGGAAATACTTCTCAGTTCCAGTAACTGAAGAACTATCCATGTTTCTTACCAGTTGATACTTTATGAAAAATTGAGTATCAAATTCTAATTGTTTTTACTAGACCTTCTAGACCAAACATTTTCCCAATTGAAAAATGATGTTGAATATCTCTGAACATAAAATGCAGAAAGTGAGAAATAATTAGGAAAAGAAAAGGGCCTCATAGACACATCTCAGTGAGACCATAGCTACTGGGTCAACTGGCCATACAGCAAAGCTATGGGGAGTGGGGCAGAATGGGTAAGGTTAAATTCAGAAGGAAAACCACAGGCTGTAAGACAAATGCATTAACCACCCCAACCCTTGGAGAAACTGTGGGCACACAGGGTTCATTTTTACAATGTATTTCTACAATGTTTTCTACAAAGGCTCAGAAGTTTATTCTGCTAACACGTGGTCATTTGGGAGGAAGTAATACTGGAAATGTTTTTACATATTTGTCTACTTATTCAGAATAATCATTTAATAATTCATATGTGAGTTGTCTAATCTTATCTGTTCTTGGATTCTGGTTATGGAGGATGGTGGGGTAACTTGGTGGAAGCATCATCTCAGACTCAACCTCATTTTCTCCTGATAATGTTAAAAACAAAGAAAAAAAAACCACCACAAACTTTAGCTTAATGTAGGAAATTAAAATGGAGTCAGAGAGTTCATGGAGTTTAGCACTCAGATGCATTCTGAATTATTTCAACTTTTATGGGTGTAGAATATTTGCATAGAACTTGAGGGTATGGGTGCATCTTTGATAATAAACTGCTGAAATGCATTTTATCTCAGGTTGTTATATTAGACAATTATCTTTAATTCCCATGGTTCCTTAAATTAGGAGCATCTCTATGCTCTTTCTGGCTTTTCTTTTCAGTGCATTTTACACAAAAGTTGCAGAAACACAAAGGTGTGAATGGTTCAAAGCTAAGAGGTCATTACTCCTATTTTAAACATGCTACTTTCTAAGATCAATAAAATAGATTTTAGCTAGGTTGGTAACTGTCCATTGTATTAGCATGGAATTCAAGTTATTTTAGGTAAGGGCCAGATTCTAAAAGCTCTCTGTAGACAAAATCCTTTGAAAAACCATCAAAGTGTTTGCTTGTTCAGAAATAGCTATTTGAAGCATTTTGGACAAGATTTGCATGTACTCATACACTTATTACAAATGCAACTGCTGAAAGCAATGATACATATTCATTTTAATTAAAGCTTGCTGATGGGAAATTAATGGCAGCTTTTAAAGTCACAGGAGTTGATACTGGGAAAGAACTATTGAAATAATGAAGTGAATTTTTGCTACCATGTGAAGAGAGCAATTGTGACTTTAAAGGACTGTGCTGGTGAATGAATGAGGAAGTACTTTTCTTTTGTGTTCATGTCATATGATCCCAGAAGTTACTAAGCATGTAGGTCAACCTGCGGGAATCAGAAATGCCCAATCAGAACACCTTTTAGTCCTCATGAAACCTGTGATCAGTTATATTGAGAAGTCTTCCTCCTTTAGAGTTTATGACTTACCCTTAAAATTTGACCTGAATTTCTCCTACACATGTACATGTGTAGCTACGTACATATTTCATTGTCTTCTAGCAAATAGGCATGTTCCAAATGATAACTCAGTGGATGGTAGAATGGGGAATATTTTTACCATTTTGGGTTTTGTTTCTGAATATCTTTTCATGAAAGTCACCCAATGGAAGGACAGCTTTCTTGAGTTTCTCATGCTTGATCCGCCACCAGGTGTTAGCATGTGTTCCATGTTCAAGTGCATGGGTTAAACAGAGTTAAGCAGATCTCTTCACAGTAGGACTTCTCTGAGCCTTTACTTACTAAGCTGTTGTGAAATTGTCAATAACTTTTTAAAGGCACATCTAGTAAATCCTTGAAATCATGTGTACAGAGCTCTTTGCGAAACATTGTTCTGGCCAAACAAGAATCGTATTAACAAGAGTTTTTACATGGTACTTTTTTCTTTTAAAATCTACAGAAATTTTTGTACTCATCTTGTCTAATCATTCAGTTCAGTTCAGTTCAATCGCTCAGTCATGTCCGACTATTTGTGACCCCATGAACCACAGCACACCAGGGCTCCCTGTCCATCACCAACTGCCAGAGTCCACCCAAACCCATGTCCATCGAGTTGATGATGCCATCCAACCATCTCATCTTCTGTCGTCCCCTTCTCCTCCTGCCCTCAATCTTTCCCAGCATCAGGGTCTTTTCCAATGAGTCAGCTCTTCACATCAGGTGGCCAAAGTATTGGAGTTTCAGCTTCAACATCAGTCCTTCCAATGAACACTCAGGACTGATCTCCTTTAGGATGGACTGGTTGGATCTCCCTGCAGTCCAAGGGACTCTCAAGAGTTTTCTCCAGCACTATAGTTCAAAAGCATCAATTCTTCTGTGCTCAGCTTTCTTCACAGTCCAACTCTCACGTCCATACATGACCACTGGAAAAACCATAGCCTTGACTAGATGGACCTTTGTTGGCTTCCATGGTGGCTCAGACAGTAAAGCATCTGCCTACAATGCGGGAGACCCAGGTTTGATCCCTGGGTCGGGAAGATTCTCTGGAGAAGGAAATGGCAATCCACTCCAGTACTCTTGCCTGGAAAACCCCATAGATGGAGGAGCCTGGTAGGCTACTGTCTATGGGGTCGAAAAGAGTTGGACATGACTGAGTGACTTCACTTTCACTTCGGCAAAGTAATGTCCCTGCTTTTTAATATGCTGTCTAGGTTGGTCATAACTTTCCTTCTAAGGAGTAGGCGTCTTTTAATTTCATTGCTGCAATCACCATCTGCAGTGATTTTGGAGCCCAGAAAAATAAAGTCAACCACTGGTACCTCTATATATATTGGAGAAAACTGGCTCAGAGAGATTAACTAGCTGACACAAGATGACACAGCTATTATGTGATGTATCTTGGAGTCAAACCAGCCCTGTCTTACCCTAAAGTCTGTTCACTTACTGGTTCAGTTAGCTACCTCCAAAAACCAATTTGGATGATAAGGACAATAGTGTTTAAAAATGACTGTCTACCTTCACCAAGGTTGGCAAGGGCTTCCCAAGTGGCTTGGTGGTAAAGAATCTGCTTGCAAATGCAGGAGACGCAGGTTGTTCTATCCCTGGGTTGGAAAGATCCCCTGAAGAAGGAAATGGACACATACTCCAGTATTCTTGCCTGGAGAATCCCAGGGACAGAGGAGCCTGGCGGGCTACAATCCATGGGGTTGCAAAGAGTAGAACACAACTTGGTGACTGAGCACACTTGTACCCGCACACGTGCACACACACACACACACACACACACACACACAGTTGGCAAAGTTCAAGAGAGAGCTAAGTTTAGACAAGCTGGGGTGTTTCCCTAATAACACACAGTGGTTCAATGGCAGAATAGAGGCTGGAGCACAGAGCGTCTGCCTAGTGTGTCTCTTCCCACACCACTTGGACATGCTGAGGATGTTGCTCTAAAACCCAGCTGAGAAACATGATCTTGAAGTGGCATTCATGATTAAAAGGCATAATGTCTGTGAACAAGCACAAAGTGCTTTGTCAGTGATGAAAAGTTCTAGAGCTAAGGAGTGGGTAAGAAAGTAGCATATTGGGTACAGCTTCAACTATTGAAAAAGTACTTTATTGATTCTGAGTTAGTTCTGAATCCTGATGTAGGTCATGCAAAATTGGTGCCCTTTCCTGAGTTAATGGAATCATGATTTCCCTTATGTCTGTGTTCTGTCTACTGCATATTAATTTATCTCTTAATCTGTGTTGAGTACTTGCTGTATGCAAGGCACTATGCTAGTTACTTATCTCCCCAAAATGAATAAAATACATATCTTCTTTCAAAAAATCTACTGTCTGACTGAGGAAGATGAAATAGTAAACAGACAATTTCAATACAGGAAAATAAGCACTTCGATAGAACAGCAAGCTCGGTCTACCTCAGTGGTTCAAGTAAGACTCTGGTGCAGATGCTTGAGCAGAGGTTTTGGTGGGAAGATCTACTATCTGAATAAAGTAGAGTGTTGGCTGTGGAGTCTTGAATATAATTCTGTGAAAGGGCAGAGAGGCAAGAAATAACACGGCAGGTTAAATGTGTTTTGAACAGAGAGTAATTGTGAGATAGTAGCTGAAGGTGAAGATGGGCTAGACAATGAAATAAATTTAGTTTTTATTCTGAAGGCATTGAGAAACCATTGAAGGATTATAAGGGTGAAGACTGTTGAAAAGTGTTCAAACCTTGTTTTATTCAAGGAGAGGCAAACAGTTGAAATGTTCAGAGGATATGTCATCAATTTCTCTGTAACTGGATCATATCTCTCTCATTCATAAAACTTCATTGATTTTAAAGAATTCAGTGTGGATGTAATTGGAGCAAGAGTTGTAATTTTTATGCAAGAGTTGTTTTTTCAGAAAAACGCCTTGGCTGAAATTAACTGTATTTATACTAGAGTAAGTTCTTGGCAAAAGTTTGTTGTGTGTTACATTTTGAAGAGATTTTTCTTAAGATATGGTGGGCTTCACCTTATTGAAATCCATAGAACATTGTTCATTATATTTGTAGAACACTTCAATTTTCAGAGAGTTTCCATGTTTTCTTTCTTATGTAATCCTCAGATTCATCTTTGAGGTAATACTTTCAGTTTGCAATTTCAGTGTAGAAATTGAGACAGAATTTTGAATGTTTCCCTCTTTAGGTCATGTAGCTCTGCACAAATCCTGGGCTAGAATTCAATATGGAGGTGGGAGAGATTAAAAAAAAAAAAAAGACTACCCAGATATAAATATCTTTGTAATAAATGCAAAAGTTGTAATTTTTCCATTCACTTGAGTTATATACTTACAAGGGTAAAAAAAAAGTTATACTTATTACACCCCATGAAATTGCAGTATATTTTCACAGAACAGTTGAAAGTAATATCTATACATTTTTGAACAGTGTCCACAATTCTTGAGTCAGTAACTTTGAAGGTCTTTCTTCAGTCACTTACCAAAAATTCCTTAATGTTCGAATACCCAAACATATGACTTCTATTAAATATGTTCTTTATTTCTTACAGTTTGAATGGAACAGTGTACCTATGAGTTTAAATAGCACTAGTCACTGAGTAACAGATAAATAGAATGATTTCCCTTTCTATGGAACCATGGGCTAACTGATGAGTACATTTCTTTGACTTGTCTTAGAATTTGAACACATTCTAAGCTGACAGAAGCAAGATTATGAATTAGAATTGGATTTATTACTCTAATGCACCATCAAATATAAGGTGCATTGTGGTACTAGTCATGAGAAAGCGCTTATAGCTATAATCTTGTAAAACAATTGAAATATGTTGATAAATTTCAAGGGGAAAAGCATTCAATAATTCTCAATAGGAAACGTTCTCTTGAATGGCATGTGTAATTCTGACCACCATACCACGTGACTTCCTTCCAGTTTGCATGGCTGGTCAGGAAGGAGAATCATACAGTTGCTCTAGTCATTGTGAGACTTGGATAGGAATACACTTCCAGCGAATATTTGCTCATCTGTGAATGAAGCGGAGGGGTTGTTATTTCTTCTTTGTAAGAGTATAGCTGTACTTCCTGCCTTCTTGCTTCTGGGTTTCTAATGCTACAGTGAATCAGAAAAGGTACGATGTAACAAATTGCCCTGCTCTTTTGTAGATTACCAGTGCTAGAGAAGTGGGGTTGAATTTGACAAAAGGCTGGCTATCCTCTGATAAAGATGCAGCTAGAAGCCCATCTTCACTGTCCTGTTCTTTCTGATAGAAAAGTCAGAGTGGGGACGCTTTGGGATGGACATTTTTCACTTAATTCTTACCTACACTTGACCTTCTGAGGATTTACTTTATACAGAATGATGTTTGGTATTTTTGGTGCCCCTACTTGTCTACTCAAGAAAGACTGTAGCTTCTACTATTACAGCCTTCACCACCATCATCACCATAATTCTTATAACCATGAAATGTTGCTTCCATGTCCAATATATGTACAGAACTCACATGATTACTGATCACAAGAAGAAGAAAAGTTGGGTTAAAATGGAAATGAATGTCTGGGAAGCTCCTAGAGGCAAGAGGTGGTCTGAAGACACCATTAGATCTTTTCTGACCCTAAGATGAAGATGAAGGGAGAGAGCATAGTTAGAATATCAGTGATGGATCTTATTTAGAAGGGCAAGCTGCCTTTTGGGAATCGGACTAAATGGGCAGTCAGAAGAGATGATGGAGCCACTCGGTAGCTCAAGCCCCAGGTGGCCACCTACTGTCCTGGGTTACATGTGACAGCACCTGCTGATGGCCCCACTAGTTTACATCTTCATTTGGTTTCTTCCTCTGGGTCTTAGTTTTCTACTGTATGATATGATTGGTCAAAAATAATATGGGTGGGGAGGAGGTGGGAGGGAGGCTCATGAGGGAGGAAATATACATACATATATTGCTGATTCACTTTGCTGTACAGCAGAAATTAACACAGCATTGTAAAACAATCATATTACAATAAAAATAATATCTAAGGTTCTTTTCATGTTTAAAACTCTGTCACTTTAAGTAAGTTAAATGTGCATTATTTTTTAAACCCCATCCTTGAAAAGTAGAGAAGGACAAAAAAGAAGCAAATGTAGAAAAAAGTATGGGAAGCCTATTGAGAATCTGTATTTTTGCTGTCCCCCTTGACTCCCCACTCCTGCAGCGCAAGAAAGTACAATATGGCTCACATTTTCATCAAAGTTCCATTAAACATACACTGAGCCTCAAAAACAGTGTCTGGAAGTTTCCAGGTCCATATGTGGAAGTCTACTTTTTGTAGATATTAAACAAAAATCTTTAAAAATTAACCTTTATGTTCTTTTGAAATACAGATCCTACTCTTATTATGGGCTTCCCAGATGATGCTAGTGTAAAGAATCCACCTGCCAATGTAGGAAATGCAAGAAAAGCAGGTTCCATCCCAGGGTCAGGAAGATCCCCTGGAGGAGGAAATGACAACTCACTCCAGTGTTCTTGCCAGAAAAATCCCATGGACAGAGGAGCCTAGTGTGCTACAGTCCATGGGGTCAAAGAGTCAGACATGACTGAATACACACCCTCTTATTATAAATTCTTTTTGGCTTATCCAGCCTCGGAGTATATGCACCAGAACATGTGTTCTCAGGACATCACTAGGGTGTTGTATAAGTAGGTCAAAGGGGATGTGCAAGGGGCTTTCCACAGCTGACAATATTCACATCTGAAACCCAGGAACTGGTATTACTTAGCACACAGAGAATCTTAAGCTTAATTGTATAATGTAACTTATTTTGTGTCATTTCCAATTTTTCCAATGAAATTAAAACATTTTCATTAAAGCCCATTGTCTAAGTATTTGAAGCTGACGTTCAAAGTGTTCCATATCACCGATTCTAAGAGATATGCCATATAGACTTGGGAAGCCAGAATTCCTTCTGTGTTTCATGTGGTAAGGTTCACACAGCTGGAGGGCTACGATTACCAAATAGGAACAGTTCTTCACAGGCTTAAAAAGAACTATCCATTATATCAACGAGAAGGCTGTTGTCAGAACTAGATTTGCTTTTAAATTAAAAGCTTGTCCCGGGTTACACTGTCACTGATTTAATATGCTGGAAATTGAATTAAACTTTATACAAAGAGACAGTATCCAGGCCCGCAGCTTATGAAAAACAAGCCTGTATTACCTTCTGCTCAAAGCAGAGATATACCCTTTAACCCTTCCCAGCTGGTGATCACCTGGATCTTTAGGATGCTACAGATCTGTTGTGACACTGTGCAATTTTCAACCTCACGGCAACATTTCAAATTTTTACATTAAAATTTTTTTTCTTAAGCATCTATTTAAAAATTGTCTGAAGTATGTCAAACTGTTTTCTCCTTTTTATGATTCATAAGTAGACTGAATCAGTTCTACTTCTTTTGCTTAATATATGTACATGCCCTGTTTTCATGTCAGGGGAATCTTTCTACACAAACAGAGCAGTGGGCAGTGTGTGGGTAGGTGAGGATTAGTCAATCAAAATCAGGCATATATAGAAAAAGTAGGATCTACAGTGAATATGAGTCTAAAAAGCCTTGAGATGACTTTGATTTGACTTCCCATCAAGTACATTATTTAAGAAGGATAAAGTCACCTTTCTGAACCCCTAGCTTCAGAGATTTCATCCGTGTAAACAGCAGTCTGATTTTTCTTTCTGCTGCCTAGATAATGATTATGAATAAAGATATCAGTTTTGAAATGAATTCTCTACTTTCCTGGTCTTTTTTCAGTAGCAGAGAGTCAATACTCAACACAAAGGCAGCCACTGTGGCAGTAACAGTAACAAAACGGTCCCTCATCACTTCCATCACTAGTTCATGGTGTAATCACTGCATCAGTGTAACAGTAACAAGGAAGAAATGGTCCTTTATGAAAGCATGGGAAAGGATTTGGAAAGGCTTCTTTCCTCTTGATAGAGTCTTCAGCTCATTACTTTACTGTTTTACTAAAGTAAAATAAAAAACAATCACTTTTTAAAATGTAGGTCAATTTCTCAAAGACTCTCCAAAGTGAGTTTTAGTACTTGGGTCTATTATTATCACATGAATTAGGAAGGATATCCCACAGGGTTTCAGATTTCCAGAGGATATTCTACTATTAAGAATGACAGTCACAGATATCCTAAGGGATTTTCCTGATTTGATTGGTGATCACTGGGTTTGAAAATTTTGAGTTCTAAGTGATATAACACCATCCCAATGAAAGCCTAAATGTTAGTTGTGTTCCTACATCTGAAAAGTAAATCATTACAATTACTTAAGGATATACTGATATCTGGGCTTCCCAGGTGGCACAGTGGTAAAGAATCTGCCTGCCAGTGCAGAAGGTGCAGGAGACACTGATTCGATCCCTGGATTGGGAAGATCTTTGGAGAAGGAAATGGCAACCCACTCCAGTATTCTTGCCTGAAAAATTCCATGGACAAAGGCACCTGGCAGGCTATAGTCCATGGGGTCCCAAAGAGTCAGATAATACTGAGCTGCTGAGCACACACAGGCTAATACCTATCTATATCATGTATATGTTGAATCTAAAATGTGAAATGAATAAACTTACTTACAAAACAGAAACAGACTTCACAGACATAGAAAACAGAATTACTAAAGGGGAAAGCATAGAGGCATAAATTAGGGATTTGGCATTAAAGATGCAAACTACTATATATAAAAAAGATAAACAGGGACTTCCCTGGAAGTCCAGTAGTTAACACTTCACCTTCCAAGGCAGGGGGTGTGGGTTCAATCCTTGGACAGGAACCTAAGATCCCACATGCCCTACAGTCAAAAATTGAAACATAAAACAGAAGCAATATTGTAACAAATTCAATAAAGACTTAAAAAAAGATAAACAAGATCCTCCTGTATAGCACAGGGAACTATATTAAATGTCCTGTAATAAACCATAAATGTATTTATACATATAACTGAATTGTTTTGCTGTATACCAAAACTAACATAGCATTGTAAAGAAACTGTTTCAATAAAATTGAATAAATAAGATTGGAATACAATGAATAAGAGGGAGGAAACCTGAAGTTTTTATTAAGGAAGTACGTTCAGATTCTCTGGAAACTGTTATTCATCCCTTCCTCTGATCTGCTAATAGAAGTAGGGGATGTTTTCAGTAAAATATGCATTGATTCGCTGCAAGAAGGAAAATATAGCTACAAGAGAAATGAATGAAGATGGAGAATTTCATTCCATAATCAGAGAATGAATTTTTAATCCTTGGATTGTAGGAGTGGGAAAATTTCACTTACCCAATATACAAGATCACAGCAAAGCTTCACCAGCCAGGCCAAGCTTCCTTTAAATGAGTTTGTTCTAGAAGCCAAGAAGGCAAGAGCTCCAGCTGTGATATGTTTAGGTTTATGGGATCAACTTGAGACTAAGAGCAGCAGCAGGGCCTGCAGTCTGAGCAACTTTGACCTCAGTCCTGGATTATCACACAGGTAAGAAGTCAGCTGGAAGTGAGCTCACAGAGGGCCAAGGCCTGGGCAGGTCTTTAGAACAGGGAACATATTAGGAACTTGGGAATCTAAAGACCAGAAACATACTTGATAATAGTAAAGGGAGGTGAGACTCTGAGGTCAAGGTCATCGCACAAGCTAACCATGACAGCTGGGCTTCAAAGTATAAAACTGAAGGACCTCCATCAGTGGGAATCAGGGATGGTGGATTGGGAGGTCAGGTTCTGGGCATCTCTCAGCAGCTTTTAGTCTGATTGAGGCTCTGCATCCAGACAGGAAAGAGGAACCAAGGGAGGGATAAAGGAGATGAACTGGGAACCCAGCCAGGCAAGACCAGGTCCTAGCCAGGAGTTATCAGGGTATATTATATTCAGAAAATGATGTGGAAAGGCTTCTGAGGACCAAGCTCACTATGACCCATGAGGCCCACAGGCAGGCTACACCATGGGAAGAAATGTGATGATGGTCAGCCTGATTTCCTGCCTCACTATTTGTCTTCCTAAGTGAGCACTATAGCATCAACAATATGACAAAATATGTCAGTGCCTGTGTTGTGGGATAAGCAATGAGAATGGCACCTTATAAAATGTACATTTGTGTAGATGTGTGATCAGTTTCCTCATTTCCCTTTAAACAAAATAGCAAACGATGACCTTCCCAGAAAGTCTTCTTTCCCAAGTAATGGTTTTCTGATTTCCCTTTCGAACAACAGCTGGTGTTGCTAGGCTGTCATTTCTGTTGCCAGGGTTCCCTCCCCATCTCTATGCCAGGATTGTTTCTTTCAGTGTTCTTAAGTGTTTCCTTGGAGAGTTACTAATTTCTCTCAGTCTGCTGTATTAGTAGGCATGGTCACCCTGCCAGGCTCTAGACCTGCATGTCTTTCCAATATAGTAGCCATTACTTACTATTACCTACACATGACTGTCAAAATATAGTTATTCACAATAGAGGTATACTGTCAGTGTCAAATATCCAGGGAGTTTTGAGCACTTAGTGTGGGAAAAAAAAGGATGATAACTGTTTCATTAATAACCTTCATATGGATTACATGTTGAACTGATAACATTTTGGATATGTCAGGTTAAATAAAATATATTGCTAAAATTAATTTCACCTGTTGCGTTTTTAAGTTTTTAAATGTGACTACAAGAAAATTACAGACATGACCTACATTGTATTTCTATTGGACAGAGCTGCTATAGATGATGCTAGAGCTCATTCTTTCAGAGTGAGAAGATAATAAATCCGAAATACGAAGATGAGAATTTGCTAGAAGTTACCAGGGAAATTATTAGAATTTACAGAAGTTACTACCTGATGCAAAGATCTGAGTCATTGGAAAAGACTCTGATGCTGGGAAAGATTGAGGGCAGGAGGAGAAGGGGGAGAAGAGGATCAGGTGGTTGGGTGGCATCACCAACTCAATGGACATGAGTTAGAGCAAACTTTGGGAGATAGGGGAGGATAGAGGAGCCTGGCAGGCTGCAATCCATGGAGTCACAAAGAGTTAGATATGACTTAGCGACATATGATATGATATGATATGATCCAGCAACAGCAACAGCAACAACAGCCAGGGAAAGGGCAGTGACTATTTCGCCTCTGAGGCAGGTTGACTTAATGGGTTTTGCAAATAAGATCGCCTGCTGGTAAAAACTGGCTCTTTAGGAGATAAAGCCCCTAATGTGGGTTCAGCCCTGTGGTTTTCCCTGCTTCCTGCCTTGTTTAAAGCCCAGCAACCTGCTGTTCTTCTTTGATATTTTAATAAATAGTATTTGATGATGACAATAAGGACTAAATCTTTGTAAGTGCCATAGTAGTTGGATTGCCCAGAAAATTCATTCGGGTTTTTCATGACATCATATGGGAAAACTCGAACGAACTCTTTGGCCAACTCAACACCTTGCCAAGCACATTTATGCCTGTTTACCACCAAGTCTTCTTACCAGCCTCTCAAGGTAGGAATTATGATCATTCCCATGTGAATATGAACCCACTAAGGTTCAGAGAAGCAGGGGATTTCCCCGAGGTCACACGGTTCCCCAGCAGCAAGTGGCTGTGCTCACATTCTCAACTTCAGCTTCTGAATGCTTGTCCCACCATGTCTCACAAGATCAGTCCAAGAGGATCACTTGGAGAAGCATTTCCTGACCTTTCAGACTGGCAACTTTGCTGAAAACTGCAGTGAACTCAATTGTACTATGACATCAGTGGGAATTAGTCAGGTCAATGGTGGGATTTTTCCTCTGAGGTCAGATTTGAGTCTTGACTGAAAACTCCTCAGCTACAAAGCAGTGGGTTGGGGATTACATCAGGTCATTTCCAAAATCCCTCCCAGCTCTATTATTCTATGAAATCTGGAATCTAAATGGAGCATCTCAATGCTTTATACAGCTTATTAAATGTCCAGATGGGGAACAATATGCATGTTTTATTAACATGGGCTGGGTTTCTGATTAACTACTCCTAGAATTGGTATTTCACACCAAACTTCAAACACAGAGACTGAGAATCTGTTTTATCCAAGACAGGTCACTTTCATTTGATACCTACTGGTAAGATGCATGTTGTTTCCACTGGGAAATGAGTGACAGTAAAGAATACCAAGCAGGCTCCAGTCCCGTGTGAATAGTATGTAATTAACCTGTATTTTTATCCTCATTGTGCATGCAGTCATGCTTTGCATATGCCAGCATTCTACCCCACATATGTTCATAAATTATGAATTCAACTACAACCGCACAAGGCAAGCCCTGCTGTCAGTCACATCTCTCTCTGAGACCAGCAGGATTTACATCTGTGTGACATAATTTCAAAATAAGCTCCTAAGACCTGTCTCAGAGGACCAACTCTGGCATATGCAAGTGCTGAAAAATTCACTCAAATGCACACAATTCAAAATGTTCAGAATCAGACACAGCTAGTCTTTGAAAAAGCAATTCCAAATATTCATTTCTAAGTGTCAAAAAAATTCTCAAAATATGCCCCCCACCCAAGTGGATATGACTTGCTTTGGAAGGGCTCGCCAACTGCAATCTGCTTGCTATTATTTGGTGACATTCCACAAAAATACATAATGTCATGTTTCTTTTTAGTTCAATGGCATCTTTGGAAAGCACAGTTTTTCCACAGAGACTAATTTTCAAGTATATTTCTAATATTCATGACATGAAATAGGTTCTGACTTTTTTTTTCTTCTTTAATCCCAGGTAGTATGTTCTAAGAAGCATGCGTATCTATTGTTCAGTTGCTAACTCATGTCTGACTCTTTGCAACCCCATGGACTGCAACCCACCAGGCTCCTCTCATATCTCCCAGAGTTTGCTAAAACTCATGTCCATTGTGTCAGTGATGCCATCTAACCATATCATATCATCCTCTGCTTCCCCCTTCTCCTCTTGCCCTCAGACTTTCCCAGCCTCAGGGTTTTTCCTACATCTATATAATGTGTATAGATGCATATCTATGCTATATTTATTTTCCCCTGATTTTCCCCCACATATACTAATCAAGAAAATAAAGTCTGTCACTGTTTCCCCATCTATTTGCCATGAAGGATGGGACCAGATGCCATGATCTTAGATTTTGAATGTTGAGTTTTAAGCCAGATTTTCACTCTTCTCTTTCACTTTCATCAAGAGACTCTATAGTTCTTCTTCGCTTTCTGTCATAAGGGTGGTGTCATCTGCATATCTGGAGTTAATGATATTTCTCCCAGCAATCTTGATCCAGCTTGTACTTCATCCAGCCCAGCATTTTGCATGATGTACTCTGCATATAAGTTAAATAAGCAGGGTAACAATATACACAGCTTTGACGTACTCCTTTCCCAGTTTGGAACCAGTCCATTGTTCCATGTCCAGTTTTAACTGATGCTTCTTGACCTGCACACAGATTTCTCAGGAGGCAGGTAAAGTGGTCTGGTATTCCCCTCTCCTTGAGAATTTTCCACAGTTTGTTATGATTCACACAGTCAAAGGCTTTAACATAGTCAATGAAACAGAAGTAGATGTTTTTCTAGAATTCTCTTACTTTTTCTATGATCAAACAGATGTTGGCAATTTGATCTCTAGTTCCTCTCTCTGCCTTTTTCTAAATCCAGCTTCAACATCTGGAAGTTCACAGTTCATATACTGTTGAAGCATGGCTTGGAGAATTTTGAGCAATACTTTGCTAGCGTGTGAGATGAGTGCAATTATGTGGTAGTTTTAACATTCTTTGGTATTGCCTTCCTTTGAGATTGGAATAAACTGACTTTTTCCAGTCCTGTGGCCACTGCTGAGTTTTCCAAATTTGCTGGCATATTGAGTGCAGCAGTTTCACAGCATCATCTTAGGATTTGAAATGGCTCAGCTGGAATTCCATCACTTCCACTAGCTTTGTTCGTAGTGATGCTTCCTAAGGCCCACTTGACTCCAGGATGTCTGGCTCTAGGTGAGTGATCACACTATTGTGGTAATCTGGGTCATTAAGATCTTTTTGTATAGTTCTTCTATTTATGCTTGGCACCTCTTCTTAATATCTTCTGCTTCTGTTAGGTCCATACTCTTTCTGTCCTTTATTGTACCCATCTATGCATGAAATGTTCCCTTGGTGTCTCTAATGTTCCTGAAGAGATCTCTAGTCTTTCCCATTCTATGTTTTCTTCTGTTTCTTTGCATTGATCACTTAGGAAGCCTTTCTTATCTCTCCTTGTTATTCTTTGAAACTCTGCATTCAGATGGATATATCTTTCCTTTTCTCCTTTGCTTTTCACTTTAGTTTCTTGGGCTCCAAAATCACTGCAGATGGTGACTGCAACCATGAAATTAAAAGACACTTGCTCCTTGGAAGAAAAGGTATGACCAACCTAAACAGCATATTAAAAACAGAGACATTATTTTGCCAACAAAGGTCTGTCTAGTCAAAGCTATGGTTTTTCCAGTATGGGTGTGAGAGAAGGACCATAAAGGGGGCTGAGCACCAATATTTAGTGCTTTCCAACTGTGGTGTTGGAGAAGACTGTTGAAAGGCCCTTGGACAGCAAGGAGATAAAACCAGTCTATCCTAAAGGAAATCAGTCCTGTATATTCATTTGAAGGACTGATGCTGAAGGTGAAGCTCCAATACTTTGGCCACCTGATGGAAAGAGCTGACTCATTAGAAAAGACCCTAATGCTGAGAAAGATTGAAGGCAGGAGAAGGGGACGACAGAGAATGAGATGGTGGATGGCATCACCAACTTGATGAGCATGAGTTTTTATAAACTCTGGGAGATGGTGAAGGCCAGGGAATCCTGGTATGCTGCAGTCCATGGGGCCGCAAAAGTTGGACATGAGTGGGCAATGGAACTGAAGTGATACTCCTAGTCATGAAGTTATGTAGGTGAAGATATGCTGGAAAGAACAGACAAGATGTAATTAAACTGAGATAGTCTGGAGTGAAACTCCTTCATTTAATCATTCAATAAATATTTCTTAACCATTCACCCTGGGTAGGCTCCGGGCACCCCAAGATAAATGGAACACACTCCCTGATCTCAAGGATTTCACTGTCTGACAAGAGTCTGTCTCATTTATACCTGTTTACACTTCAGAGAGGCAAGCAGCATTGACAATGGCAGGAACAGGATTGTTGGGGAGAACTGTGTGGTGGGGAGGTGGGGCACCCGTCCAGGAGATTCCATGAAGGAGTAACATTTGAATGGAACTGTTGACTGAAAAACAATACATGCAACTTCTTCGGTGGGAATTTTTAAGACTTAAGACCAGGAGGCAGCATCTGAAGTAACCTTGAGAAAAAGCCAGGATATATAGAAGCTTTGTTAACAAAAGACAGGTAATCTGAACATCAAGAGATTTTTGTTAATTAAAACCAGACATGTCAAATTAAGGAATTTAATGCTTGCCTACCTATGGGAAGATGCAAGAGTCTGGGCTCACTGAAATCATTCCTTGGATATGCACCTCAGTTATTTGTGGCCTGTATCCTGTTTTCACATCCTGAGCTTCCCCTGTGGGGATTGGCTGCAGTCTGATGGCTGCTAGATGGTAGGTGTTCTCTTTCCTGAGTTCCCACAGGGCTCACTGGCTTACTTTGGACGGCTGCATTTGCTGATGGCTGTGACATCCTTGTTTACTGACATGGCAGGAAGTGTTCCATTTCTCAGAACCTGGGAGAGAGTTTCTAGCAGAAAGCAAAGAACGGACAAAGAAAGACATTTCGTGCCCTGTTTGTAAAGAGCTGAAATGGAAAGCAGGAAGGGAAGAAAGTTGGTGGATGAGTTGTGAGGTTGGGGCTGAACTAGCTAGAGCCTTGGGTGTGTTCCTAAGGAATCTGGACTCTATCCTATTGGTGAACAGAGGCTCCAGGGACACATTTAGATATTAATACATATTTTCAAACAGATACCTTTCAGTAGTGGGAAATATTGAATCGCAGTCTGAAAACAGTGGAGAAGGAAGCTGCCTGCACCCTTCAGAGGCAGGGAAAAGAAAATGTGAGCAAGGGGGTGGACTTGAAAAATATCCAGAACTTTAAGATGCAGTGGAATGAGTGAGTGAAATGAAAACACAGAAGGGCCTGACAAGTCTCACTAAAGATTCTGATAGTACTTAATGAGCTATCGGAAAAGGCATAAACATAAACAGAGTTAAATAAAGATGCTCTGTAATGTATGCTAGGCAATTAAAAAGATTTACCAGAGTAAAGCTAAATACAGTATCCTGGATAATTAATGGGCCAGTGACAACTCAGTAATAGCTACCCTGAACTTCTACAACAGTGCATTAACATACGTGCATGTCAGGAGGAGGGTTTGCTTTTACAATCAACACCCCACCCCTTAGCTGGGCGATTTCCCCACAGAAGTTAATTAGGGATTCCTGGTAATGGAGCCAGCTTGTAACCAGGAAGAGTTAATTTTAAATTTACACTGGATCTACTTCTGTGAATTTAACCCTTTTTTGTTATTATAAACATACATAATGGCCTGCTGCAGGGAGATAACCTAAGCCACTCACCTGTGAAGGACTGTAAGAAAGTGAAACTTACACATCCCCAGCTCGAGGCTTGCTGTTCTAGGGGACATTTGCAAGGACTGAATTGTCTTTTTACTGTTTCCTCACCCCTCGATCTCTGATCCATAAAAGAACCTGGCATTCTGACCCTGATAAGATGGTTATTTTAAGGCACTAGCCTGCCATCTTCTCAGTCAGCTAATTCCCTGATTAAAGTCTCTTCCTTGCCTCAAAACCCCATTTCTCATATTCATTGGCCTGTAGTGCAGCAATCATAGTAAGCTTGGACTCAATAACATGCTAACTAACCTCCGACTAAGATTAGCCATCATCAAAAAACTAAGATCATGGCATCCAGTCCCATCAATTCATGGCAAACAGATGCAGAAACAATCACTGCAGACTGTGACTGCAGCCATGAAATTAAAAGACACTTGCTCCTTGGAAGAAAAGGTATGAAAAATCTAGACAGCACATTAAAAAGCAGAGACATTACTGTGTCAACAAAGGTCTGTCTAGTCAAAGCTATGGTTTTTCCAATATGGATATGAGAGTAGGACCATAAAGAAGGCTGAGCACCAAATATTTGGTGCTTTCCAACTGTGGTGTTGGAGAAGACTGTTGAGAGTCCCTTGGACAGCAAGAAGATCAAACCAGTCAATCCTAAAGGAAATCAGTCCTAAATATTCAATCGAAGGACTAATGCTGAAGTTGAAGCTCTAATACTTTGGGCAACTGATGAAGCACCAACTCATTGAAAAAGGCTCTGATGTTGGGAAAGACTGAGGGCAAGAGGAGAAGGATGAGGATGAGATGGTTGGATGGCATCACTGATTCCATGGTCATGAATTTGAGCAAATTCCAGGAGATGGTGAAGGACAGGGAAGACTGGCATGTGACAGTCCATGGGGTCACAAAGAGTCAGACACCACTGAGCGACTGAAGAACAACAGCCTCCAAGTAGCGATGAGTGGCTGCTCGTCATTCTTGGGCTTCTGGTTGAGCCTAAAATAAGTTAGATTGTAAATGTAAATTAATTTCTTCCTCTCCTTGACTCTCTAGGTTCTGGGTGGTATGTTAGCTTTCAGTGGGATTTCCCTTTCTTACTCTAGGAAATGAACTTCTATTCTATTTGTGGGTAGGTGTGCCATACCTGAGACAGCCCACCATAGGTGATGGAGTCTTCCCTGAATAGGCCAGGCCATTCAAGCCATTAGGATATGGTGGATATTCCACCTGGATACTTAGCTCAGTAAAGATTCCTCAGAGGATGGTTCTTTTGAGACCCAGTTGACCTCTTTTATTTCTTTCTTTCTTTCTTTTTTTTTTTTTTAAAGCTAGTTTTAATAAAATACATTTAATTGTCTGCACTTTGGAGCCTTCACTAGGCAATGGAACCAGGAGCTCCATCTGTGTGTAATTTTATTTTATTTTATTTTATTTTTTTTTAAATTAAATTTATTTATTTTTTTAATTATAATACTGTATTTGTTTTGCCATACATTGACACGAATCAGCCATAGGTGAACACAATCGCCCAATGCCGAAGCCCCCTCCCACCTCCCCACCCCACATCCTCTACCTGAATCATCCTGTGCATCAGCCCCATGCATCCTGCATCCTACACCAAACATAGATTAGCGCTTCGTTTCTTACAGGAAAATACACATGCTTCACTGCCATTCTCCCAAACCATCCCACCCTTTCCCTCTCCCTCAGAGTCCAAAAGTCCACTCTATACCTCTGTGTCTCTTGTTGTCTCACATATAGGGTCATCATTACTGTCTTCTAAATTCCATATATATGTGTCAGTATACTGTATTGGTGTTTTTCTTTCTGGCTTACTTCACTCTGTATAATCGGTTCCAATTTCATCCATCTCATTAGAACTGAGTCAAATTTATTCTTTTTAAGGGCTGAGTAGTATTCCATAGTGTATATGAACCACAGCTTTCTTATCCATTCATCTGCTGATGGACATCTAGGTTGCTTCCATGTCCTGGCTATTATAAACAGCGCTGCAATGAACATTGGGGTACACGTGTCTCTTTCAATTCTGGTTTCCTCGGTGTGTATGCCCAGCAGTGGGATTGCTGGGTCATAAGGCAGTTCTATTTGCAATTTTTAAGGAATCTCCACACTGTTTTCCATAATGGCTGTACTAGTTTGCATTCCCACCAGCAGTGTAAGAGGGTTCCCTTTTCTCCACACCCTCTCCAGCATTTATTGCTTGTAGACTTTTGGATCGCAGCCATTCTGACTGGTGTGAAATGATACCTCATTGTGGTCTTGATTTGCATTTCTCTGATAATGAGTGATGTTGAGCATCTTTTCATGTGTTTGTTAGCCATCTGTATGTCTTCTTTGGAGAAATGCCTATTTAGTTCTTTGGCCCATTTTTTTATTGGATCATTTATTTTTCTGGAGTTGAGCTGCATAAGTTGCTTATATGTCTTTGAGATTAGTTGTTTGTCAGTTGTTTCATTTGCTATTGTTTTCTCCCATTCAGAAGGCTGTCTTTTCACCTTGCTTATAGTTTCCTTTGTTGTGCAGAAGCTTTTAATTTT
This sequence comes from Nanger dama, assembly GCA_917880005.1. NCBI lineage: Eukaryota > Metazoa > Chordata > Mammalia > Artiodactyla > Bovidae > Nanger > Nanger dama. The sequence goes on from CAKJTW010000075.1 coordinate 7,689,429, forward strand.
AATTAGATCCCATTTGTTTATCTTTGCTTTTATTTCCAGTATACTGGGAGATGGATCATAGAGGATCCTGCTGTGATTTATGTCGGAGAGTGTTTTGCCTATGTTCTCCTCTAGGAGTTTTATAGTTTCTGGTCTTACATTTAGATCTTTAATCCATTTTGAGTTTATTTTTGTGTATGGTGTTAGAGAGGGGTCTAATTTCATTCTTTTACAAGTGGTTGGCCAGTTTTCCCAGCACCACCTGTTAAAGAGACTGTCTTTACTCCATTGTATATTCTTGCCTCCTTTGTCGAAGATAAGGTGTCCATAGGTATGTGGGTTAATCTCAGGGCTTTCTATTTTGTTCCATTGATCTATATTTCTGTCTTTGTGCCAGTACCATACTGTCTTAATGACTGTGGCTTTGTAGTAGAGCCTGAAGTCAGGCAAGTTGATTCCTCCAGTTCCATTTTTCTTTCTCAAGATTGCTTTGGCTATTCGAGGTTTTTGTATTTCCATACAAATCTTGAGATTATTTGATCTAGTTCTGAGAAAAATACTGCTGGTAGCTTGATGGGAATTGCATTGAATCTGTAGATTGCTTTGGGTAGTATACTCATTTTCACTATATTGATTCTTCCAACCCATGAGCATGGTATATTCCTCCATCTATTAGTGTCTTCTTTGATTTCTTTCATCAGTGTTTTATAGTTTTCAATATATAGGTCTTTAGTTTCTTTAGGTAGGAATATTCCTAAGTATTTTATTCTTTTCGTTGCAATGGTGAATGGAATTGTTTCCTTAACTTTTTTTCTACTTTCTCATTATTAGTGTATAGGAATGCAAGGGATTTCTGGGTGTTGATTTTATATCCTGCAACTTTACTATATTCACTGATTAGCTCTAGTAGTTTTCTGGTCGAGTCTTTAGGATTTTCTATGTAGAGGATCATGTCATTTGTCACCCTTTAAAAGTTTCTTAATTTTTAGTTTTTAATGCATATTCTTTTTCCAAGCAGTTTTAGGTTTACAGAAAAAACTGGAATTGACATATACTCTCCCTTCACCTCCAGGTTCCTCTAAGACCAACATCTTCTGTTAGTGTGGTACACTGATACAATTGATGGACCAACATTGATAGATTAGCCGACTGAAAAAAAAAAAAAGCACAATATGGAAGTTCTGTTTTACTTTGCAGGAGATTTTAGGACTTCAAGCCCGGGAGGCAGCATCTTGAGTAACTCTGAGGAAACTGCTCCCATCGTGCAAAGGGAGAGTTAAGATATATAGGAGTTTTGCAACAGAGGGCATGTAGAAGGAACAAAAGATTACTGTTAATAAAAGAAAACTAGATATCTGAATTAAAGAACGTAGCACTTTACTTGGAGAAGGCAATGGCACCCTACTCCACTTCTCCTGCCTAGAAAATCCCATGGACGGAGGAGGCTGGTGGGCTGGTCTATGGGGTCGCGGAGGGTCGGACACGACTGAGTGACTTCACTTTCACTTTTCACTTTCATGCATTGGAGAAGGAAATGGCAACCCACTCCAGTGTTCTTGCCCGGAGAATCCTAGGGATGGGGGAGCCTGGTGGGCTGCCATCTATGGGGTCGCACAGAGTTGGACACGACTGAAGTGACTTAGCAGCACTTTACTTGGTATGGGAGGATGCAAGAATTTGGGCTCACTAAAATCATTCCTTTGATATGCACCTTAGCTATCTGAGGCCAGTATTCTGTGTTTTCACATCTTGAGTTCCCTCAGGGCTCACCAGCTCACCTTCATCCCGGATGACTGTGACATCCTTTGTTTACTGATACAGCAGGAAATACTCTATTTCTCATTATTGTTAACTAAAATCCATAGTTTAGAATTTACTCTTTGTGTTGTAAATTTTATCAGTTCCGACAACGGTATAATGACTTGTATGCATTACTACAATATGATGCAGAATAGTTTTGTTAGGTAGTTAGAATAGGAAAAAGGAGTCCAGAATGGCGGTGGCTAAAAGACAAGGAAGGGAAAAGCCCGTGAAAATAGAACAAAGGAAGGTCCAAGGAGTGGAGTGAGGACCTCAGGTAGAACAAACAGCACTCCTGGCTGACCCTAATTTACATAGGGCAGGCCCAGCGGAGGAGAAAAGACATAAAAGAGGAGCCAAAGGGCCGGAGTCTCTCTCTCTCTCTGTCTCTGTCTCTGTTTCTCTCTCTCTCCCCCTCCTCCCTCCAAGAGCTGTAACATTGGTCCGTCACTTCAAATTTTTGTTGTGACAAGACAGAACCAAGGAAATTGCATATTCCCCCGACAATTTACTGCCCTTAAAATCCCATGTTCCACCTATTTCTCCTTGCCTCCCTCCCAGCCCCAGCAACCACTGATCTTTTTACCATCTCCATAGTTTTGCCTTTCCCAGAATGTCTTGTTGCTGGAATCATAGGATATGCTGCCTCTTCGAATGGGCTTCTTATACTTTGTGATGTCCATTTAGGGTTTCTCTGTATGTATTTGTGGCTTGATAATTCATTTCTTCTTAGTGCTGAACAGTATTCCAGTGTATGGGTGCACCACAGTTTATTCATCCACTCACCTACTGAAGGACATCTTGGCTACTTCCAAGTTTTGACAATTATGTATGAAGCTGCCATAAACATTTGTGTTCAGGCTTTGTGTAGATGCAATAGTTTTCAACTCATGTGGGTAAATACCAAGGGGCACAATTGCTTTGTCTTATAGGAAGAATGGGCTTCTTCGGTGGCTCAGGCAGTAAAGACTCTGCCTGCAATGTGGAAGACCTGGGTTTGATCCCTGGATTGGGAAGATCCCCTGGAGGAGGGCATGGCAACCCACTCCAGTATTCTTGCCTAAAGAATACTGGACAGAGAAGCCTGGAGGGTTACAACCCCTGGGGTCACAATGAATCGGACATGACTGAGTGACTAAGCACATAGGAAGAATATGTTTAGTTTTATAAGAAACTAGCAAACTGCCTTCTAAACTGTCTGTACGATTTTACATTCCCACACTTAATAACTTTTGAATGTGCCTAATGCCCCTTGTTTGTTGTTGTTCGGTTGCTAAGTCATGTCTGGCTCTTTATGACCTCATGGACTATAGCATGCCAGGCTTCCCTGTTCTTCACTATCGCCCAGAGTTTGCTCAAACTCATCTCCATTGAGTCAGTGATGCCACTCAACCATCTTGTCCTCTGTCACCCCCTTCTCCTCCTGCCTTCAATCTTCCCAGCTTTGGGGTCTTTTCCAGTAAGTCAGCTCTTTGCATCAGGTGGCCAAAGTATTGGAGCTTCAGCATCAGTCCTTCCAGTGAATATTCAGGGTTGATTTCCTTTAGCCTTGTTTGAGAGTACGGAATTAGTGAACCAGGATACAAGATGCTTTTCTCAGAAGAGTTAAAATACCATGAACTTATTCAAGTTACAAGTTCTAAATTTAAAATTTTGGAATGATTTTGCTGGTTGAGATCTAGGCTTTATAAAGTATAAATCATATAATTATTCTTAAATCAGAAATGGGTAAAATAATAAAAATGTAAATTACTATAAAATATTAGTTGCTCCAGTGATGTATTTGAGTAGTTTTATGAAATTATTATGCTGGCTACCTAGACATTGAGTTCTGGTACTAACTCTGGTTTCACATGGGTGTAAACAAAATCTACTGGAACAAAATCAGTCTTTTTAAAATGTAAATTTGAGATTAGTGATCTTCATGGATTTATAAAGTTACTTGGTAATTTTTCCTTTATAAAAATGTAATCATGAGATAAATAATGTCTATTCTTCAGAAAAAAGCACAGCACACATGCACAGCCTCACACACACATGCACACACACAGCACGCTCCCCCAAGCCCCCAGCCGCACACACAGCCCCTGTCTGCCCCACACACCTGTGAAATACTTTGGAGTTTTGCCAGAGACTTGAATCATTACCCTGGGTAGTGGCACCTGATTGACTCATGCCAGTTCAGCTTGGGCTTTGCTTCCAATGGACTTGAATGGAAATCATACACAGGTGAATAGCAATAAAGGCCTTGTCCAAACCTTTGTTTGGATTGTGATAGTATTAGCGAAGATTGAACTGAATTATGTTTTTAATTCTTGAAAGCAGATAATGAATTAAAAATTTTATTCTCATCTGTTGGACTAAAGGAACAAGAAAAGATGAGTGTGTTAATCCTTTTAGCCTAAATTATATAATCAGGTAATTTTGTTTCCTTTGTTCTATATAGAAATGATTTGAGTATCCATGTCACAATATCTTTGCTTTCTGCATACATATTCATTTCAATCCAAGCCCCCGCATGTGTCTCCATATTTCCAACGTTTTTGGTTTTAAAGTGTATGCAAATATTTGCGAAGCTGAAATTTTTACATGGTGTGAGACAACACTTCTAGTAAGGCTATCTGGCTGAGAAGGCCAGTAAAACTAATTTCATTAAACAAAATCCCTCATTCCCTCTGACTAAGACCCCAGCTTTGAAAGGAATCGAGATGTTTGCTTCTCTGTCATGAAGATCATGTATGTCTGTCGATTGCAATGGGAGGATTTGTGAATGGGCAGTTTGTGGTCACTTCATTGCAGGATGGGGGAGACGAGCAAAGAAATGCTGAAGAATCACTTTTTCATGTGCTTGAAAGGAAGAACAAAGCTTTATTTGGTGAAGACGCAAAAGCTCTAAAATTTACCGAATTATGATCAAGAAGGAGATACATTAACAATAGGGAAAAAAACCAGAGTTGACATGAACCCTGGTCTACATGCTACGAGTAGCAGCAAAGTGCCCTTTCTTCCCTATGTATGTGTGTGTGTGAGAGAGAGAGAGAGAGTGTGTGTATGTGTGTGGCTTCGTTGCTCAGTCGTGGCCAACTCTTTGCCACTCCATGGACTGTAGCCCACCAAGCTCCTCTATTTATGGGATTTCCCAGGCAAGCACACTGGAGTGGGTTGTCATTTCCTTCTCCAAGGGATCTTCCTGACTCAGGGATTGAACTTGGGTCTCCTGAATGTCTCCTGCATTGCAGGCAGATTCTTTACCACTGAGCCACTGGAGATGAATGAAATGCAAATTAACAAGTCACCATTCCAATAAAATACTTGGGTACATTGCTAATTTCTATATGGCCTGTTGTTTCACTTGTGAATTTACCCATGGATTGAAAAAGCCTATGATTCCAGGACATCCCCTTGTTTTGTGCCTGGCAAACTCCCCATTGAATTTTACAGTTGGCATCAGCCCAGTGGATGGAAGGGCTGGACTTCTGCTGGGTCAGGACTGAGTCAGACCCCAGAGCATCTGCACCAGGTCTTCAGAAGCCCAGCCTGAAAAGACATGGCATTATGTAAGCGTGCTCCCTGTGAGAATTTCCTGGGAGCAGTTACCCTCAGAGATAACCTGTGCCTTCTCTCCTGGCCCCAGGATGGGCCTGGCCCTTCACAAGGACATACTTTGGTCCTGCTGGCTGTGCTGCCAGTTCCCAGAAGCAGCCTCAGACCTGTCTTTGCATAATGCTCTCCTGCAGTGTGAGCCCCACGAGGAAGGCCCCCTGGGGCTCCCTAGTGACAGCCAAGATTTATTACTCCAGGTGGTCCTATTCTCATTTTGGCTTGTGGAGTAGGGCATGAGCACAGGAGACACAATTTGTACCATTTTCTTAGACGCTAAGCCTGTATCTTATACCTAACAGTTCTGACTGGACAAAAACACATGACAGTAGTAATCATAGCGTCTCATCATTTTTACCTGCTTGCACATCACCACAAAGGCTTCCCAGGTGGCTCAGTGGATAAAGAATCTGTGTACACTACAGGAGACGGAGTTTCGATCCCTGGGTCGGGAAGATCCCCTGGAGGAGGGCATGACAACCCATTCCAGTATTCTTGCCTGGAAAATCCCATGGGCAGAGGAGCCTGGCGGCTACAGTCCACAGGAGTAGAAAAGAGTCAGACACGACTGAAACGACTGAGTATGCATACGAGTCACCATAAAGCCCATTCATTGACAGCGATCCCTCCAAGCTTGCTTTCTTGCCTTTGCTGCCATTTGTGAAACCAGCAATCTCATGTTTCAGTTGTGCCCCACCTTCCTCCCCTCCCCCTCTCCCCAGTGCTATAATCCTAACTTCAGCCAGTCCCTCTGACTGAGCCCTGCCTGTCTTGGAATGCAGGGCCCACCCCTCCCTTCCTGGTCACTGTCTTCTCTCTAGATGTCCCTTCCCCTGTGCCCCTCAGTTAGTCATCTGCTGCTATCACTGCCTGTCCCATCTCCCCCACTCTTCCTGGGAAGGGAGCAGAGTCTCCATCTCAGTTCCTTCTCCCCAGACGCCTGGTCCCACAGACCTGACTGTATCCCTCCCAAAGGTAGGTCACCAGGAGTTTTGATTGGTCCGATTGCCCAAGTTCCTTTCAGTTTTTTGTGAACACCAAGACTGCTGTAAGATATGAAGCCCATGACTGTTAACAGCAGTAGTAGTAATAGCGGTAGTGATATTGTATGAGTACCATTTAACTTTCAACTTCACAGCATTTTTACAGCTAGTTGTATTTGTATTACGATTTTTCCACAGCATCAGGGTAACTACTGAGATCCAGGAGAGTTTTCAGCATCTGCGTAACTTAGAAATTTGACTGCCATTTTACTATTTTTCTCTTCTGATTCATAGACACCATCTGAACCATTTTAAATATCCTTACTTTTAACTGGAAAGCCAGATTAAGGTTTCCACATGTTATACAAGATCCCTGTCATTTTCTTCGATAATAATTCATCTATCCATGTTTGAAATATTGTGCTCAATAATTCATTAGACAAAGGATCTTTCTCCTAACATAAAAATTCTCATCAATCATTACCAAAAAGTGGCCAATAACCACTTTAAAAATGGGCAAAGAACTTGTGTAGACAGTATATAGGGGATAAAATGTTTTTAGCATAGAAAAGTTAAACAATTTTACTTCCGGTGGAGGAAATTCACTTTTGTTTTCAAGCTCTGTTTGCATCTGCTTGATATCAAGGATCTGCCTTTGGTCTCTTGAAAGCAAATGTGGGGCCTTGAAAATGGCCCAGGTTGTACACATGTGAAGCAGACCCTTCTGTAGTCCTCACGTAGAAAAGTGAGATGCTTTTTCATTCTTTTGTGTATGTAGCTGATATTTTAATTTGGCTCATCAAATCAACAGGGCCTTCCCTGGTGGCTCAGTGGTAAAGAATTTGCTTGCAGTGAAGGGAGACACAGGTTCTGTCCCTGGGTTAGGAAGATCCCCTGGAGGAGGGCATGGCAACCCACTCCAGTATTCTTGCCTGGAAAAATCCCATGGACAAGAGGAGCCTGGCAGTCCATAAGGTCACAAAGAGTCAGACACAACTTAGGGACTAAACAACAATATAAAATGCATGCTCTAGCTCCCTTCTAGTGAGTCTTATGTGAAAGAAACGAGAAAGCTAAAAAGAAAGTGAGGAGATAGGCAGGGACCAAGGAAGGGACATTTTCAATCCTTTCATGCAGCTAGAGAAACTGATTCTGCCAAAAGTTGCATCTGTGGTGACTTGGAATGATGATGTGAGCAAGGGAAGGCAATGGCTGTGTGCCAGGAAGTGTTTTGTTTTTCTGGGAAACTATAGAGATTGTGGTGCCCGGTCTTGTGGTCCTAACTGCTGAGCAGTGGGTGGTGGCAACACAGAGATGCTGGAAGTGATGTCTCAGATGTGGACAGTTGTCTTCCAGCTGATGCTTCTGACCATGGGCATCCTGACCCTTCCTTGATGACTGCAGACATTCTTCACATTGTCTAACACTGTAATAAATCATTCTCGTCTTAATCTGGTTGGAGTACAGTCAACAGAAACATTTCAAAAAGTAAAATTGTGTTTTGGGAACTAGATGGTAGAGGTGGAGGATGGAGCAGAGAACACAGGCATATATTAATAAATAAATAAACCAATCAATCAAAATCAAGAGGAGTTCTGTAGAAAGATTCCATTAGATTTTCAGTTCAAGCTATTTCACTGCTGAAACATACTGTAAATTAAAGCTAAATTTGCTTTTGGGTCTCCTCATTGGAATCTCATAAAATGTTATTTTCTAGACATTTATTTAGTGAAATAACGTATATCATTTAAGTGCTTCATCAAATTAACCTGCAATTACAGAATTCAGGCATACTTTGATGTTGATGATATATCTTTTCCTTGAAATGTATATACCCAAGTAACAGCTTCTTATTTTCAAAAAACCTTAATGGGATCCTTTAAAAAATATAAAAGAAGATTCAGAGATGCAGTTTGTTTGTCAGGCTCAAGGAAATTTGATCCAGTTGGATAAACAGGTTAGAAAACCAGTCATGACAATGTGGCATGATTCCCCAGTGGCAGGCTGCATGGAGTGTGATGGGAACACAGAGGAATGCAAGAAACTGGTTGGCAGACTCAAGATTTCTCTTCAACCATTCTGTAATGAGGCAAGAAGCATACCCTGAAAAGAAGTGCTAAGACCTATGAATGCCCATCACTTCAGCTTAGGTGTCTGAGCCTTAAAACAGAGTTAGTGCGCCTCTGATGTGTCCCTCCTTACAGTTTTGCACATGGAAGCTTAAGCACTATCTGTAAGTGGAACCTGGAGACAGAGAGGCTATGAAGCCAGCCTTGACTTTGCTTCAGCCAAGAATATTCATGCCCACTTCTTTGGAAAAAGATTTGGTCAAGTCTCTCTGAGGTAAGCTTTAGCAGAGGTAATTAACTAGCTTCATTTTAAGAAGGTAACTTGCTCACTGTATGCAAATCAGAGCAAAGAAGGTAACTTGCTCACTGTAAGCAAATCAGAGCAACTGACTTTTGAGTCTAATCTCAATGACTGTGTACACTTTCAGCTCACTGAAATCTTATCAAATTGGAAAGAAAAGAAAAAAAGCTAGTAATATGGTCGGGAGGTTTTCTCTACTGACAAACCAAACATACAGCAATCCCTGATATTTTTGTTCTTTATGTTTGAACTGTGCAAAAAGAGATTCCCGATTTCTCTTTGGGGAGAAGTTTTATGGTTAAAAAAAAAAAATCTCTCCATGAAAGGAATAGCACCATGGATCAAAATGGCCCCACATACGATTCACACAGTGACATGATTCTTCAGGATGTTGAAACATGGGTGCTTGGCCATGAGGGTGGTTTAAGAATTGGGATTTGAGGGCAGTGTACTCCAAACTTTTGGTTATAGGATCATTTCACATGTCGTGATGGACAAGGAACCCCTCATGAACCAACCCCAGGCATACTGGAAGCTTCTACAAGCATCCTATATTCCAGTCACCTCACGAAATTATTGAATCAAAATAGGGGAAATAATGACCCTGCAGCAATAAAAATATTTCTCAGCAAAATCTTAAGAAAAAATGAATATCTGTTTTGAAAATGTAACTCAAAGATCTCTTTTAAAGGAAAAAATATATATATATTTTTTTCTTCCTAGTTACAAGGCTGATTACTCATATTATGTTCTGAGAGCCCATATTGTGAGTCAAGAAAAGAATTTTCCAGGATAAAGAAGTGATAGCCTCAAGGGACTTCTCCCCTCTGGGTAAATTCCTATAAAATAATTCTCTCAAACCCTCTGGCAAGTCTGGTGTCAGAAGGCTTAATGGCTGCTCCCTAGGGCAGCATGTCCACTTGATGTGAGACAGAGTTAAAGGGCGGCGTCATTTTATGAGCCCTTCTCTTCACTGACTACAATGATGTGGCCTTGACTATGTGGAACTGGGGCTTCCCTGGTGGCTCAGATGGTAAAGAATCTGCCTGTAATGCAGGAGATCCAGGTTAGATCCCTGGGTTGGGAAGATCCCCTGAAAAAGGGAATGTACTCCAGTATTCTTGCCTGGAGAATTCCATGGACTGAGGAGCCTGGCAGGCTATACAGTCCGTGGGGTCACAAAAATTCAATATGACTGAGAGACTAAAACTTTGAGTTTTACTTTCATGCGGATATTAAACCTGCTGCTGCTGCTGCTAAGTTGTTTCAGTTGTGTCCGACTCTGTGTGACCCCATAAAGGGGCAGCCCACCAGGCTCCTCTGTCCCTGGGATTCTGCAGGCAAGCTTAACCTGCTACTTGACTGCAAAATGTTCCGTAGATTGAGGACAAGGTGCTTGATCACTGGTCATCTGAGTAAGACTGGTTTTACTGGACCTTCCTGATGATCTGGTGGTTGGGAGTCCACATGCCCGTGCAGGGAACGTGGGTTGCGGTCCTACTCTGGGAAGACCCCACGTGTCATGGGGCAACTGAGCCCCTAGCTATGAGCCCTAATACTGCAACTACAGGGAACTGAAGCAGCCAAGGGCTCCCCCATCTCATGAACCTGGGGGACAACTGCACTGTGGGTGTTTGAGGAAGCCCCCTGGAAGTACGGGAGGCTGGGGTCAGTGATGTGAAGAAAATGTGAAGGGAGTCACTCCGGTCCTGCACACACTGTGCGTGCTCGCTAGTGTCAGCGCCCGGCTAGATGGGAGTCAGTGGTGCAGGTGACCAGCCAGCACACTGCCACGGGGGCCCTGTGCCAGGAGGACACAGCCCCACACAGAGGCCGAGTTACCTGGAGTTGCACGAGTGGGAGTGACACCTAGGCTGGGGTCCTCCAGTTTCTCTCTAGTTGCCTCACATGAGCCCGCTGTACTGAGCCGTGGTTGGCCATGTCTGTGTATGTTGCCTCTGGTCTTGCCCTGGGTGGTGTTTCTAGACTTTAGTCCCCTGAGGCATGAATGCTCAGATGACCAGACTCCCATCATCTGTGAGAATTTATGTAACTTGTGCTGTGTGGGTGTGAGGGTGTGCAGAACACACAGGCTGTTTGGCAGGGGCAGGTGAGGTTGTTTAGCTGCTAAGTCATGTCTGACTATGCCATCCCATGGACTGCAGCATGCCAGGCCTCCCTGTCCCTCACCACGTCTCAGAGTTTGCCCAAGTTAAAGTTAAACCCTTGACAGTCTGGATGCAGTGGGCTGATGTGTAGTTTCCTTTTGTTGCCCCTGTCAGTACCCTGGACCTTGATCCTCAAAAGTTCAGTCCTTACTTGCTTGTTAGAGAAAGGTAGACTCTCGGGCCGTAAACCTAAAGGATTAGACTCAGAATTCACAGTTTAACAAGATCCCCAGGTGATGTGTATGCATATTAAACTCCAGAAGCACTGTTTTTGAGATCCTCAAAAATGAAATAAAAGAAAACAAACAAAAACTGAAGGGCATTTATTTTTCCTGTCTAAAATCATTTCCCCAACATCCTTCTGAGCACATTCTAACAGGCCTTCTCTAAGTTCTTTGAACATAGTAGTAACATTTGTATAATCACCTTGCTACAGAGTGGAGCACACATCTTCTAATTCCTTGTGTAACAGGAAATCCTTCCTTTTTCATCTTATCTTTTCTTTCAAGATTCAGCTCCTTTCGTCTTTCAAGATGAGAGTCTTCTTGCCTTGAAGCCTGGACCACTTCAGCTGCATCAGATGTCTCATTTCTGCTTCCCGTGAATGTGGTTGAGTTAAATAACTCATATGCTTGATTAGTATGCTTTTCAAAAGGATGTTTGTAAAAATTTCCCAGCATCTTCCTAATATATTAGTTGCAGGCTGAGTGCTGTTAATGCTTGGCTTCTGTGTGGCTTCAGGAAAGTCATTCTAGAGAGAAAGTGATCCCATTTCTGCCTTGGCAGAACATGACAGAGTCGGTTCATCCAGGAGCTAAAGCATGGGAACTGAGTGTGTGACTGCCATGTCATGAGTCGACAGTGTGACTGTCCAAGCAGCTGGGCATCCTCACGGACGGGCAGAGCACGGTGGTAGGGACTGAGAACACGACTTTAACAAGTGCTGGTAACATGCTTTGCATAAATGATCTTTCATTCTCATCACCCCTATGATATAAGCTGTCACTTGCTCATTTTATAAAGAGATAAGTTGAAGGCTTGTCAGGGTCATTTCATCAATAAGCAAAGCGAAACTTCTGATCCAGGAGTACCTGACTCTAGGGGACATGTTATTAACCTCTGTGCTAGAACCAGCTGTCAGAAACTGGGGGTTCAGGCCATTCACTTCAAGGAGGTTAGTGGTAGTAAACAGCACCTGCCAAACAGGAGCCCTTGAGTGGGAAGATTCAAGGGTAAGATGGGAGGGCATATGCAGTATGCCCTTATCAGAACAGAAGTGTAGTAAGAGGAACAGGGAAGAGACGGAGGTCCAGGAAAAGGCAGGTGTCCAATTCCCCAAACTGGGGTGCCCAGGTGTGTGGCTTGAACTAGAGCCGTCGAAGATGGGTGAGGATGGCTGGAAATATCTGATCATCAGCCAGGCTTGGTCCTTCCCGGGTGAGGTTCAGCCTAAGGATGAGAAGTGACTCTGTGACCAGCCTGGTCCTTGGAAGGTACTCATGTTTGGACACGTTTGGGTGGTGGAGCACATTTGGGAGGGATGGAAGAGAGAAGTTCATGTTGCGTAGACAGAAAAAAAAGCCTGTCTGTCTTGTTCCTTCCATTTCTTCAAATACATAGTCATAATAACAAGAATGGTTATCAGAAAATAGCCAGATTTACAGAGAAGGAGAAGATGGGGTAGGCAAGAGATCCTTTAAAAGAATTCTTTTTCCTTATTTTTGGTGGTGCTGGGTTTTCGTTGCTCTGCGTGGGTTTTTCTCTAGTTGCAGTGAACTGGGGGTGCAGTGAACTCTCTTGGTGTGTGAGTGTCTCATTGCAGTGGCTTCTCTTGCTGAGGAGCACAAGCTCTAGGCACTCAGGCTTCAGTCTTTGGGCTGCATGGGCTTAGTTGCTCATCTTCCCAGACCAGGGATCGAACTGCTGTCCCCTGCATTGGCAGACAGATTCTTGCCCACTGTGCCACCAGCAATGTCCAAGTTTTTTTAAAGGGTGAAGGGTAAGTGCTAGGGTGAAGGTACAACTTACTAAACTCCCACGTGGAGACCTGGGGGCACGTGTTTCACCTGCACAGAAGCAAGTGGATAAACAGGCTTCCAGGCACAAGGCAGGAACCTGCTCACGACCCATACACGCAGCTCCCATTCAATTCACCAAATTCCTTTCTATAGGACTGAACGTGTGATATGGTTCAGTGGCTAGTGTAATGGATAAGGGTGAAAGAACAGTTCATGAATCGAGACCATGAGCTGAGGTACCTGGGTCTATGACTAAGCAAAGTGACTGATTCTTGTAGCAGCTGATACTGAAGATGACTGTATAATAAGTGAACACCCCAGGGCATAGGGAAACTGAGAATATACTTAACTTGCCCAAGCTGTCAAAGTCTTGAATGAGATATTTTGATACATAATGGATGGTGTTTGCTCACCCAGCAACTGTCATCAATTAACAAGAAAAGATGGATAGAGGGAATTATGTTGCTCTTAATTTTGTCTGAATATTTAAGCACAAATAATGGAGATGAAGATTTATAAGAGATATTTTGACATTCTGGGAGAAGCAGCCACGTTAAAATTGTTGGAGCCTGTTCAGTTATGGATTGCTTGGAAAGTGAGAAAGTCCAAAATAGCTGGAGAGACCTGAGACTCAGAAATTCAACTTTTTAGATGTTTTAGAAAAATTTTCCTCCCAGATAGATTTTTTTCTCTTAAAATCAATTTAGAAAATAGGTTTATTCAATTACTAAATTTGAAAAGTGAAAGACTGTTGAAAACAACTGATTAGGGAAAAATACTTTCCCTACACTGTTAAAATAGATCAGTATCTATTATACAATAAAAATTTTGCCCAGATAAGAGCTGCCCAGATGAGCTGAACTGCCCAGATCAGTTTACCCAAATTCTAGCAGAGAAAGTCAGTGAACACTAGCTTGCTGCTAAGTCACTTCAGTCGTGTCCGACTCTGTGTGACCCCATAGACGGAAGCCCACCAGGCTCCCCCGTCCCCGGGATTCTCCAGGCAAGAACACTGGAATGGGTTGCCATTTCCTTCTCCAATGCATGAAAGTGAAAAGTGAAAGTGAAGTCGCTCAGTCGTGTCCAACCTTCAGGGACCACATGGACTGCAGCCTTCCAGGCACCTCCATCCATGGATTTTCCAGGCAAGAGTACTGGAGTGGGGTGCCATTGCCTTCTCCTAGCTTGGCGGGATGGCTATTTGGAATGGGACATCTCTTTGCCTTCTTTTAAAATTAATTATACTTATTCAAAGATATTCCTGGAATTATGTGAAGCTATTTGTGTACATTTAGATAGATGACAATAGCCACTTTGCACTCTGTGAAAGTAAAGTAAAAATTTTAAAGGTCAATACATTCACATGCAAAATACTCCTTTCAGGTAAAGCCTATGAAAGGCCAGACTAAAAGGAAGACAAAGACAGTTGAATTAATGTTATCTATGCTTGTTTGTTCATTTATTCAGCTTTCAGACCTCCAGCAGAGTAGTCCTCTTGATGGCAAAGAGGCGGAGGGGGTGAGAACATCACAGACCAGACCTGCATTCTGCTTTTGCACTGCCCTTCGTTGGCCAGGGCCTGACTTGGAGGGAATCAGTTTCTGAGCCTTACTTACTTCATTTGTAAGTTGGGTAATTACATCTGTCACCCTGTCTCAGCAAGCTCTTGTACCAAATGAAGAAGCTTTGTGAAATCATCTCACTCCCTTTGTTAAAAGAGCATATATATATGTACCGCATTGAGCACTGCAGGTGGTTTATTGGAATTCTCACAAGCCAAGCCCTAATTAGCAGATGGAGAATACCAGCTACACAGAACTTTGAAGGCACGGAGCTAGTAGGTGGAGAAACTGCTATTTGGACCCTAGGGAAGGGATCTTGAATGGTTTTTCTTTCAATTTTTACACTGTACATAGTAAAAAAATACATTTTAGATTGTGACTTAGTACAGATAGCCATGATAAATACAGATATATATTTAATATATCTCTCTATATATACGCATGTGTATCTACATGTATCTATATATGTATTCATGTAAATTAGAAATGAAAATTCATGAAATGATGGTCACATTTACTTTGTGTGATGCAAACTGTATACACACATACGCATGGACCAGGATGTTATGTGTGTGTGTGTGTGTTGTTAGTTGCTCAGTTGTGTCCAACTCTTTGCCACCCCATGGACTGTAGCCCCCCAGCCTCCTCTGTCCATAGGATTTCCCAGGCAAGTATACTGAAGTGGGTTGCCATTCCCTTCTCCAGGGGATCTTCCCAACTCAGGCATCAAATCTGAATCTCCTGCATTGCAGGTGCATTCTTTACTGTCTGAGCCACCAGAGAAGTCCCATTATAAATATATGTGGAATAGAATATATTCTTTTTATGATGATAATGAAGTACTTAATTTATTATGCAAATCAATTGTGATGCACAATTTCAAAAACACTAATCTAAATCTCATGCTCTCTCTTACATTATAATGCTTCTGTATTCGATAAAAGTTGTTACATAGTTAAGTTCAGTCGCTCGGTTGTGTCCAACTCTTTGCGACCCCATGAATTGCAGCATGCCAGGCCTCCCTGTCTATCACCATCTCCCGGAGTTCACTCAGACTCACGTTCATCGAGTCCGTGATGCCATCCAGCCATCTCATCCTCGGTCATCCCCTTCTCCTCCTGCCCTCAATCCCTCTCAGCATCAGAGTCTTTTCCAATGAGTCAACTTTTTGCATGAGGTGGCCAAAGTACTGGAGTTTCAGCTTTAGCATCATTCCTTCCAAAAAACTCCCAGGGCTGATCTCCTTCCGAATGGACTGGTTGGATCTCCTTGCAGTCCAAGGGACTCTCAAGAGTCTTCTCTCAACACCATAGTTCAAAAGCATCAATTCTTCACTGCTCAGCCTTCTTCAGAGTCCAACTCTCACATCCATACATGACCACAGGAAAAACCGTAACTTTGACTAGAGCTAGCAATAAATATTTGTTCAGTATTTTGTGGATAATAAGTAGGAGTAATGAAATTTGTGAATCCTCCAAAAACCTTATCTGAACTAACAGCCTCAGTCTTTCTCTACCTGTAATGTTAACTGTTCTCCTTCAGTTGGGAACAAGCAGCACTGTCTAGTGACAGCATGGCTTTCTGTGGCCGCCATGTGTAAACGAGCTGGTGAGGGAAGCCAAGGGCAGTTGAGTTGTCAAAGAACGGGAATGAAGCCACAGCTGAGGTTTGCCATGGATCCCGTTATGCTCACAGCATCAGCTTTAGATTTTTGGGGGGACTCTTTTGCAACCTTAGAGTCAAGGTGAAAGAAGTGTGCTGGTTGAGCCAGACAAGGGATCTGGGCACACTCTCCTGGATACCTCTCTGATGCCAGGCCTGCCGGGCAGGGCTACTCATGCACTTCCTGTCTGTTGTCTGCTCATTCCCACCTGTCTTAAGAGATGGGAAGCCTCCTCAAAGAAGAGATTGGATATAAATCTTTTTTTTTTGGTCTAGATTTTTCTCTCAACATGCTCAAGAGTTTGCCTTTACTGCAAACAAGTCAGAGTATGATTATATACTTATTTTAGAGTTGGGACATAATTATTGGATATGCCTGGAGTGGGTAGATAATTGGTTTGAGAGGGGAAGATGTTCCTTCCTTCCTTCAGACTGAATAATCTAAAATATATAAATATTCATTGGCCCATCCCTTACAGATTGGAGATGAATGACTTACCCATCAAGGATTTCCTCTGGTTAACTACTGGTCTAAGGCTTTCTCTAAACATGTGCCTTTAAAATGAAGACCATAAGTTTTAATTTTCTTTCTCACAGGAGCAAAGTGTTATGTGTTTAAGTGTTTTGAGCAAGTGGGTAGTATGTTTAATATAAAAGTCATGCTTCTAAGAATAGTCTAAAAGCCTATGCTGGGCATGTTATCAGAAAGTTTGCTACTTAATAATAACTGGAATAATTCACATCCATAGGTCTTGATGATTTTTGTTCCCTGATATTAAATGGATTGTGGTTTTTCCTTTTAGTGGGTAAATCCAGTGTGTTTTACAAATTAATTGTGTTTCTTTAATTAGAAATGAAAGCTTTACAATGGTAGTTATATGAAGAAAAGAGAAAGCCTATTAAATCCTTTCAGCTAAAGTTTAAACAATTCGAGCTCCTAAAATAGTTTTAAACAATACTCTTGGGCTTCTCCTGTGTGTTACAGTTATAAGTGGCCTTAAACACAGAAGAAAAGACATTTTCTTCTTAAGACTTTCTTCTGTGTTTCTTTCTTAAATACAGAAGCTAGACATTTCTGAGAACTACAGTGTTTAAATCCTGGAGCTGAACTTACTATGAGAACATTTTATTTAGAGATCTTTAACACTAGATTCTCTTGTCAATTCCTGGAAAGATATCCAGAGAATCTGCTAGAAAAAGGTCAGATTTATCTAATGTCAAAAGAAATTTGGTGACATTGGATGGTGAATAGGTAGAGAGAGAAAGGAGAAGAAGAAGACAAACAAGAGAATTTCTGGAATTCCTTCCATGCTTCTTAACCTCTGTCAAGGCATCTTAAATTTTACCTTTAAGGTGATGATGTCAATCATCCATTGTTATCCAATCAAATTATATTTTGAGTACCTACTCCAATGAAGGTGTCAATTAAAGTAAAGAGAAATCAGAAAAATAACAGGTTTTCTCAAGTCCTTTAATGGATTATGATGTAATTAGAAGCAGAAAATATTTTTTTAAAAAACAAAAATCTGAGTAAGTAATGATCCAAAACTACTAATGTTAAGAGGCACAGACACTTCACAGAAAACTGTAGAAAAGTGAAGACTCAACCTTAGAATGAAAGAATAGTTTGGATACAGTGTTAATAATGTCTAGTGTAGAGGGCACACATAATGGTATTATTTGTATTAAGAAGTAGTGGCTGATTTTGCATGTTTAATATATAATCGGGTCTTCCCTCGTGGTTCAGATGGTAAAGAATCTGCCTGCAATGTGGGAGACCTGGGTTCCATCCCTGGGTCAAGGTGATCCCCTGCAGGACGGAATGGCTATCCACTCTGTTCTCAGCCTCAGAGTGGGACACGACTGAGCAACTGAACATATGTTACAGCCAAGAATTCAGGTGCTGCAGCTTAGACTGGTATGGCTAAACAATAAATATTAACTAATAATAATATTTCACCCATTCCTGTGACTGCTTTTGAAATTGACCCCTCATGCTCTCTACCCCCAGCCCTCTCACTTCCTTCTTCCCTTTAAGGCTCAAAGACATCCCATTTTGTCCATGAAGCTGCTTTTCATACTGCAGGGAAATATACTGACTCCTCATTTTCTGAACAGATTTTATTTAAAGTCGCTGGTACCAAAATTACCATAACATTTTAACAATGTAATTTCCCTACAAAGATTATTCGTTTTTGTGTTTGAGATCTATCTGAGAGCCGTGCCCCTTCACCCAGCAATATTTGGCACAATTTGGGGGCTTGCGTAGAGCATTCAGACTTCCTAGGTGGCTCAGTGGTAAAGAATCTGCCTGCAGTGCAGGAGACTCAGGTTCTGTCCCTGAGTCAGGAAAATCCCCTGGAGTAGGGAAGTGGCAACCCACTCCAGTATTCTTGCCTGGGAAATCCCATGAACAGAGGAGCCTGGAGGGATGCAGTCAAGGGGATCACAAAGGATTTGGACATGACTTAGGGACTAAAGAATAACAACAGCAAGACAGTGTTTAGTAACTGTTTCGTTGGCTAATGGATTATATAAAATGTGAGGTGGCATCTGCAGCTGTTTAAAATGATCTTGATATTTTAGCAACTGTTCAGTTAGTTGTGATAGATAGGCACTTTGACTTAAGATGCTGTGTTTGCTGTTTAAGAACCTGGAACACATTTAGTCTGTATTTTAAAACAAACACTTTTAATTACTTGTATGCCCGTGAAGGTACATTTGCCTTGTGAAGACCTTAAGAACAGGGCCATCTATTTATATATTTTCATCCCATAAACCTTGTCAGCTGTAGATCAGGATGCCTTCAGTTTGGCTGGTGGGTCCACTCCAGTAGTCTGGTGGAGTTTTTATAGTTTCATTATTGGAAGCAGGTCTATTTGTGAAAGAAAGGCATTGTTACTAATTTAGATTTTGGGGGAGTTTTTATAGTTTCATTATTGGAAGCAGGTCTATTTGTGAAAGAAAGGTGTTGTCACTAATTTAGATTTTTAGGGGATGGAGTTTTAGGCTTAGTTGGTAATGTATAGATATTATCTTAGGTTTCTTTTTATTGTCTGGGTAAGCTGTGAAATAAAGCTGATGTTTTGGGAATGTGAACAATGGAAGGACATTGTAACCTGAGCCACCACAAGCATGAAATGTGATCTAAGATGACAGTGTTTTTGATCTGCCTCTTATGTTCTGCAAAGCGATTTGATTTTGAATGGTCTAGGAGTCTGGAGTATGCATTCTTCACTTGCTCTGAAAACAGGACTGAAATTCCCGAGGAAAAGCCAGACTTCCCCTGCTGCTGCTGCTGCTGCTAAATCGCTTTAGTCATGTCCGACTCTGTGCGACCCCACAGATGGCAGCCCACCAGGCTCCCCTGTCCCTGGGATTCTCCAGGCAAGAACATTGGAGTGGGTTGCCATTTCCTTCTCCAATGCATGAAAGTGAAAAGTGAAAGGGAAGTTGCTCAGTCATGTCCGACTCTTAGCGACCCCATGGACTGCAGCCTACCAGGCTCCTCTATCCATGGGATTTTCCAGGCAAGAGTACTGGAGTGGGTTGCCATTACCTTCTCCAGACTTCCCTTGGGAGCCCTTCTAAACCACCTCTGTAACTTAGCAAAGTTCCCCGGTGGCTCAGCTGATTCACTTTGTTTGCAGAAACGAACACAACCCTTGTAAAGCAATTATACTCCAATAATAAAATTTTAAAAGATAATGTAAAGCAGGCTTAAAATGATTTTTCTCTTTTGTTTGGGTCGAGAACCTCAAATATCCTCAGTGATGGTCTTTGCTTTTTAGTTTCTAAAGGAGAGAGACTTTAGGGAAAGATAGGATATGGCAGTGTGATGCTGACCAGGGGAAGAAGGCCAACACTTCGCATGTGCCTCTGGGTTAAACGTTGTCGCTCGTTTAGAGAGAATCATCGCATAGAAGGAGAAGCCGCTATATTCCACACAACCAAATGCTATCTTGAAAATAACCCCAAGCACTTTCCCAAAGTCAAGGGCAAGACAATTTGATAGGTGCCAGCATTAAATATATTCACGAGTATCATTAAACTGGGTTCTAGGCATCTTTAAATCCAAACATCTATTTTTCACCTTATGTCCCAGTGAATGTGGAACAGATATATAAGAAAATCAATTTACATCTGTTTCATTTTATATCTTACAGCTTCAATTAACATCTGTTTTCATTAGAAGAGACAAGCTTTATTTGAAAAAAAAATCTCTAATCATAAAATAACCAAACACAGCACCTCATCCAATTGCTTAAAATCCCATAAGTAGGAGTTTGGGGAAGTTGACTAGACCAGCTTCAAGCATGAGCAGAGAACACTGAAAGGGAGGCATTTCTCCCCGATTTTTAAAGACCTGGAGGGAAGAGATCTAATACCCTCTTTTTTCTTTTAATTATGAGGAACATCCTGTTTTATGCTGAAGCTCATGATTCAGATTTAATTTTCATGCTTTATGGAGTCTCTAGACTCTTCAATGACAAACTGAATTATTTCCAGAACATCAAGAGCAGGATGCATGACTTTGGCAAGTCCTGGATGTGGTGATGCAGGATGGAGGGGCTTTGCCTACTGTTGTGAAACTTCTGTTCTAAAGAGGAGGGAGACAGGAGACTGCTTGTCCCTTCCTCATTCTTCTCAACCTGTGCACTTGGCTGGAACTGTAGTCTTTCCTAGAGCTTTGACATCTAGACTTTGGAAGAATCTCTGGAACATGCGATGGCAGGTCGAAAGATGACCAGTGGTGGGCAAGAAGTAAAACCGCAAATTCTTCAGGCTTTGCTCCTATCTTGTTTATTCTATAATTCTGTAATTATGAAGTTGTGGCATAAATATGAAGCTGTGCCCAAAGAGGGGACTATAACCAGATGAATGACATAAACCAGGAAAATTAAAGCCACTGTATCTGTGAACCAAGACTTTTGACCTTTGTGGAGTCAGGACTCTGGAGGACAGGACTGTAGGGGGAAAGGACGAGGGTTGGGACTTCTGGTGGCCTTGGGTTCTCATTCCTCATTTCTCTAACCTACCGAAAAGGGGGAAGGACATTACAGATGCTTTGGTCCACTTAACATTAGTTACGTGCATTAGTGCACAAACACTGGTTTCCTAGTGCACAAACACGTGGTTTCTTAAGTACAAGAGCTCTGATGTATGTATTTTAAAAGGTTTGGGTTTGAGAAGAAAATATTTCACAGAGGCACATAGCTTCTTTTTCTTAAGAATGACCAGAGCTTAGCTTGACCAGGGGCTGAGGATCTCTGTCTCCTTGGTGAGAAGAGTGTCTCATGTTCACTCCTGGAATGTAATGTGACACTTTCTCATTTAAGTCATAGTTAAATCACCAGGTCAAATAATGTAAAATATATGACAGAGTGAAATTCTTAAATTCTGTCCTGTACCACCCCTAACCCTGCCCCAACAAACCATGCGGAACTCTATCCAATTTAATTATCTAGAGGATTATATACATATGGGCTTCCCTCATAGCTCAGTTGGTAAAGAATCTGCCTGCAATGCAAGGGACTCCAGTTTGATTCCTGGGTCAGGAATACCCGCTGGAGAAGGGATAGGCTACACACTCCAGTATTCTTGGGCTTCCCTGGTGGTTTAGCTGATAAAGAATCCACCTGCAATGTGGGAGACCTGGGTTCAGTCCCTGAGTTGGGAAGATCCCCTGGAGAAGGGAAAGGCTCCCCACTCCAGTATTCTGGCCTGGAGAATTCCATGGACTGTATGGTCCATGATGTCTCAAAGAGTTGGGCACGACTAAGCTACTTTCACTTTCAGAAGATTATAATCTCTTTGAAATAATGAAATTTTTTTCTGTATTATTTTCGCAATCAAAACCTAAACCTAGACCCATGAAGTGGCCAATTAGCTTAAGGGAAAATTAAAATTATGTGCAGCTACATTAAAGTCGGTGATTTAGTTCTCAAAGCTGAGTTATGCATTGCCTTCGCTTTGACCTAGAAAAAGAGTCCTTAGAGGTGAATGGGCTTTTCTGCTCAGAGATTTTTCTTACCTATTATTAACACTTAAATTCTTGAGAATGCAGGTAATGTTGGAGACAAAAGTACAAATAAGATGAATACTCCCTTGGCTTAACTAGACGGCAGTCAAAAAACACTGGTCAGGAATCTCTTTGAACTTTTTTCCCCACTAAGACAGAGTCCTATTTAGTTTTTGCTGAGAACAAGTTCATAATTTAATTAGTTGGATAATAGGCTGTGTCCCTTGTCTTGAATCTCAGTTCAGTTCAGTACAGTCGCTCAGTCGTGTCTGACTCTTTGACCCCATGAATCCCAGGACGCCAGGACTCCCTGTCCATCACCAACTCCTGGAGTTCACTCAGACTCATGTCTATCAAGTTGGTGATGCCATCCAGCCATTTCATCCTCTGTTGTCCCCTTCTCCTCCTGCTCCCAATCCCTCCCAGCATCTGAGTTTTTCCCAATGAGTCAGCTCTTTGCATGAGGTGGCCAAAGTATTGGAGTTTAAGCTTCAGCATCAGTCCTTCCAAAGAACACCCAGGACCGATCTCCTTTAGAATGGACTGGTTGGCTCTCCTTGCAGTCCAAGGGACTCTCAAGAGTCTTCTCCAACACCACAGTTCAAAAGCATCATTTCTTCAGGGCTCAGCTTTCTTCACAGTCCAACTCTCACATCCATACATGACCACAGGAAAAACCATAGCCTTGACTAGACGGACCTTTGTTGGCAAAGTAGTGTCTCTGTTTTTTAATATGCTGTCTAGGTTGGTCATAACTTTTCTTCCAAGGAGTAAACATCTTTTAATTTCATGGCTGCAGTCACCACCTGCAGTGATTCTGGAGCCCTAAAAATTAAGTCTGGCACTGTTTCCACTGTTTCCGCATCTATTTCCCATGAAGTGATGGGACCAGATGCCATGATCTTAGTTTTCTGAATATTGAGCTTTAAGCCAACTTGTTCACTCTCCACTTTCACTTTCAACAAGAGGTTTTTAGTTCCTCTTCACTTTCTGCCATAAGGGTGGTGTCATCTGCATATCTGAGGTTATTGATATTTCTCCCAGCAATCTTGATTCCAGCTTGTGCTTCTTTCAGCCCAGTGTTTCTCATGGGGCACTCTGCATATAAGTTAAATAAGCAGGGTGACAATATGCAGCCTTGATGTACTCCTTCTCCTATTTGGAACCAGTCTGCTGTTCCATATCCAGTTCTAACTATTGCTTCCTGCATATAGTTTTCTCAAGAGGCAGGTCAGGTGGTCTAGTGTTCCCATCTCTTGAAGAATTTTCCACAGTTTATTGTGATCCATCCACACAGTCAAAGGCTTTGGCATACTCCATAAAGCAGAAATAGATGTTTTTCTGGAACTCTTTTTTTTTTCCATGATACAACAGATATTGGCAACTTGATCTCTGATTCCTCTGCCTTTTCTAAAACCAGCTTGAACACCTGGAATTTCACAGTTCACGTATTGCTGAAGCCTGCCTTGGAGAATTTTGAGCATTACTTTACTAGCATGTGAGATGAGTGCAATTGTGAGGTAGTGTGAGCATTCTTTGGCATTGCCTTTCTTTGGGCTTGGAAAGAAAACTGCAGCAGTCCTGCGGCCACTGCTGAGTTTTCCAAATTTGCTGGCATATTGAGTGCAGCACTTTCACAGCATCACCTTTCAGGATTTGAAATAGCTCCACTGGAATTCCATCACCTCCACTAGCTTTGTTCGTAGTGATGCTTTCTAAGGCCCACTTGACTCCACATTCCAGGATGTCTGGCTCTAGGTGAGTGACCACACCATCATGATTATCTGGGTCGTGAAGATCTTTTTTGTACAGTTCTCCTGTGTATTCTTGCCACCTCTTCTTAACATCTTCTGCTTCTGTTAGGTCGAGACCATTTCTGTCCTTTATTGAGACCATCTTTACATGAAATGTTCCCCTGGTATCTCTAATTTTCTTGAAGAGATCTCTAGTCTTTCGCATTCTGTTCTTTTCCTCTATTTCTTTGCATTGATCACTGAGGAAGGCTTTCTTATCTCTCCTTGCTATTCTTTGGAATTCTGCATTCAGATGCTTATATCTTTCCTTTTCTCCTCTGCTTTTCATTTCTCTTCTTTCCACAGCTATTTGTAAGGCCTCCTCAGACAGCCATTTTGCTTTTGTTTGCTGGCTGTGTCTACACCATCCAAGTTTCTGTGATATTCTGATATTTCTGAATATTCTTAATTGTCCACTGGATCATCTCACTAATTTGTCGCCTTTACTTCCTTCAGTCAGCTAGTTCTCATTGTCAACTGAACTCCTTAGCTTAAGGGCCAGTGAGGGAGGAAATTGTAGTCCTGTCGTAAAGAGCTGCCCTGAGCATGTGAAGCCGGGGGAAAAGCAGGGAGGCCAGAGTCCAGGACAGGGTCACAGAGATGATGCATTTGACCAGCTTCATACACACAAAGGGGGAGAAGGGAGAAAGGAAGAAAAGAAGTGGGTCTGGAGGGGGTGATGGGGAGCCTTTGGAATGGAGACAGAGTTTAAATTTAGATATTACGTAATGTTACTCAGGGTTTCTCTCGGCGACGTGGGGATCGGTTTTGATAGCTAACAGGATAATCATTCTCCTCTTGGTCACCAGCTGAAAAGAGCATTTCAGAAGCTGCCACAGGCTCTGCCTTTTGGAGTATTTATAGTTTAGCTGAGGCCATTGTGGGGCAGAAGCCAGCACCCTGGAACTAGGAAAGAGCTGGCTGTTGCATTTGAGCCTGGTTCTTTGCAACCTGCTGCAGAAGCAGGGCTGTCTGATGGGGCAATTCATAAGCACCTTGCATAGCAGCATGCTGTGCTGGGTCCAAGGAGGCTTGTTTATCAAAACCCACACTGGCTATTTATTGGCAATAATCCGACACAAGGGGAAACCACATTGATCTGCTATCTGTCAAGGAAATGCCTGCCTTCCAACTGTACGTCATGGTGTACCAGTCAGACCCTGACCCGTGAACTTGGAGATTTAGCCCTAGCACTGACCATTCCACTTCTGGCTGTATATTCCTGGATTGCCTCTAAAAAGCCTCCATCATTTCAATATGACCTCAATTATGCTGTACAGCTCTAAGATGATCGAAAAACTCATGGGTTACTCGCTAATTATCATTGATTGATATACCTGAGTCTTAAAATTAATCAGAACAGTAGTTTTATCATAAAGCACATTTTGCAACTGTGGGCAACTAGAACTGCAAGCCATGCTTTTCAAGCACTTTGGGTAACTGGAACTGCAAGCTGCGTTTTTCTGCCATTTCCTTCCCTTCTTGTTTTGGTTCAGTTTACATGCAAATCTGTGCTTATAAGTTAAACACAGCAGATTTATTGCAGAGTGATGCTGGTATGTTTTCGTATACTGTACGAGTTGCTGAAGGAGGAAGTGGGAGGGAGAAAGTTGTTAATAGAGGGTTAGATTTAGCTATTCCAGACTACGTAGATAAAATAGAACTGTAGCAACCAGCAGTTATGGGGTGCACTTTGTGAAGATATCAGTCATATTTAGCAAAGCATGTGGGATCCTTCCTAACTCTCCCATTCCTCAACTCAAATCCCCCCACCACCCCTACCAGAGCCCCCAGCCCATGCCTAACCAACCATCTCTATTTTCATCAGCAGACCCCGTGTCTTCACAGCCCTGAGGCTGAGCCCTCTGTCCACACCTGCTCTGTGCTCTGTCCCTCTCTCCTTTTTCCTGTTCAGCAAGCTCCTCTTTAGCCAGGAAACCTTAGCTACCAGACAACTAAATGTTTTTTCTTCTGGACTTGCACAGCTCATCGAAAGTAACTCTCATGTAGGTGTATCACATGTCACAGCTGCCTGTGAGGTTCCGCACTCCCATAAACTGTGAGGCCCATGGCAAGAGGATGGTGTCTTTTTCAGAGACACCTCCCTGCCCCCTTCGGCGTTTGGTGCACGATAGTTGCTAAAGGGCATTGTTTGAAAGATCAGAAGAGCAGACAGATGAAGAGAGAATGAATAAATGCACTTGTCTGAGTTTGTGTCAGTGAGTGAGATAGTTAATTTTTCCCTCTCATTCCATTTCAGCTCTCTAAGGAACAAGTGCTTGGCCTAGGTATAACTGCTTGAAAATAACAGTGTTTGATTAGTAATTACTAGACTTGCATTCAGTATTTAAAGAAAGTTTTAATAGTAATGCAGTGCTTTTTGTCTGTGTGAAACTGTCTTCTTTTTTTATTATCTCTCAAGCTCTCGGAAGTACACACCCAAATCCAATCAGATTGCCTATGAAGACCCACCTCAGCCAGCAGCATATTCATATTTGATATCTTTGTGTATCTAGAATTGACACCTACATTTCTAGTTTGCAAAGTAAAATTCACAAGTGTATTGAGAAGACAATGTCTGGCTTGAAAAATTATCTGAACCAATACTAGATTGGACTGAAAAAGAAGCTGAAATTGAGGGGAAAATGGGAGGATATGAGGTGAATTTCTACATCTGCTTCCTCTGAAGCAAAAGACCCACTGCCAATTATGCTGCGAACCCCAGTCCCTCTTTTTCGTGTGCATGTCAGCACTGCACAGCAGCCAGGGAGTAAGCCTCACAGAAATGCAGGCATTCTACTGTCTTTTGAGCACAGACATCTAGCCCTATGGCAAAGATAGCTAGTTATCATTTAGAGTGCACTTAAAAACCACATCGATAGTTTCTCATAAGTACAAAACTAACATGTTTCTTATAAAAATTTAGACAGGTATAAAAAAGGAAAATTTAAATCACCTTATGCCCCCACTCACTTTCAGTATTTCTGTGTATTTTTGTTGAACTGCAAAGACAGTTTGATCCATCCATAGAATTGGAAAAAGTAAAAGTGTTAGTCACTCAGTCATGTCTTGACTTTGCGACCCCATGGACTGGAGCCCACCAGACTCCTTTGTCATGGGATTCTCCAGGCATGAATAGTGGAGAGGGCTGCCATACTCTCCCCCAAGGGATCTCCCCAACCCAAGGGTGGAACCCAGATCTCCCGCATTGCAGGCAGTTTCTTTACTGTCTGAGCCACCAGGGAAGACCCTGGAATTGGAATCGAACTGTAAATGTTTTTGTATCTTATTTTTATTTACCATTTCATGATGAATATTTTCTTATATCATTAAATAGTTCTCAAAACCATGATTTTAATGCCATATTAATATTTATGAGTGAATATATTATCATATATTTGACTCTCACATTTTCACTCTTGTTACTATCAAAATAGAATGAGGAATCTTGTGAGTAATTTTTTTGTGTGTGTATCTTTTTCTTTAAATTCCCAGAAGCATAATTACTGGTTCAAAATATGAAGGTTTGTAAGCCTCCTGATAGTGCTTCCCAGGTGGCTCAGATGGTAAAGAATCTGCCTGCAGTCCAAGAGATGTAGGTTCAATCCCTGGGTCAGGAAGATCCCCTGGAGAAAGAAATGGCTGCCCACTCCAATAGTCTTGCCTAGGAAATCCCATGGACAGAGGAGCCTGGGGGTCTACAGTCCATAGGGTCACAGAGTTGGACAAGACTGAGTGACTGAGTGCACACACACACACACACAGACATACACACACACACTTCCTGATTGGATGCCACTTTGCCTATCTTCTTTCTTGTGTCTTCTTACAACAGCAAAATCTACTTAAATGAAAATAATTTCCACTCTAGCAATAGAGGAAAAAAGTAGTTTCGAATTAACCTTAGCTAGAAAATTGCCTAGTTAAGGGGATATTAACAGAATAAGGTGCTTTCAACATGAACTATATTTATGAAAGAGGACCTTAGATGTCAGATTTTCCAGAGGTTAATGAGGTAGTAGGTTTAATAGTTTAAACTCTGCTTAAAGCCAGATGACAGATATAGTATAATTTTAGAGGGATTTTTAGAGAGTTTTAAGGTTTTTGGAGAGTTTCAAGGCCTGATTCAAAATCTGGTAATATGTTCATTACATACCATTTATCTTCCCTTCACAGAAAAATGGCAGGTTTTATATAGAACCTGTATTGAGGAAAAAATGAAGAAACTATTATATAGGCTATGCATTAAATTTAGCATTAAAGTTTTTCCTGATTTTTTTTTCTATTTAACATACTAGCTTTTCCACTTTTGAAAAACTCTTCAAAAATGTGTTATTGAATAGATCTATATATGATGCATCAGTGTAATTATTGGGGACATCCCAGGCAGTCCAGTGGTTAAGACACCATGCTTCCAATACAAGGGGTATGGTTTTGATCCCTAAACTGGGAAGATCCCTGGAGAAGTAAATGGATACTCACTCCAGTATTCTTGCTGGGAAATCCCACGGACAGAGAAGCCTGGTGGGCTACAGTCCACAGGATCACAAAGAGTCAGATACACTGGAGTGACTAATTCACACAGGGGAACTAAGATCTCACATGCCATGTGACATGGCCAAAAAAATTAAAACAAAATTGGGTCTTTAAATAAAAACAACAATAATAATGTAATTATTGAACATTTAAATGGTTTTCAATTTTTCATTACTGTGGTTAATGAGTCAATGGAATTCATGTATATAATTCTTTCCATGAATGGCTATTTCTTTAAAGTATATTTTGAAAGTTAGAAATATTTTTTAAAAAGAAATATTACATAGGCTGTGAAAATTATGTTTTGTCTTCAAGTAATGATAAATGGTCATTTAGATTCTTAAGTTCTTAATACATACAAAGTGTAGAGCACTTTTTAATTGATCTTTTCCAACTTCTATGTGAGTGAAATCATATACCAAATCTGGCCACGGTAGTCATCCAAAGAAAACATGAAAAAGTTATTAATGCTGATGACTTGTGAAATTAGAAACATCCAAGCAATTGATTCAAAAGTGAAGGGGAAAGTCAACTGATTTATTGCTGAGAGTTCAGTCTGTTCAGCAATCAGATCCAAATGAGAAGTGATATTTATCAGAGAACTGGACAGATCACATGAGGTAGTGGACTAGACACTGGCATCCAATCCCAGCTCCTCTCTTAACTAGATTTGACCTCAGGTAAGTGAAGTCATGGTTATAAGCCTCAATTACTCCCCTGAGAAGAGTGAGGATTGAATACTGTAGCTGGAGAGCATGACTTAAAAGGCTCTGTTTTGTTATATTTTTTTGCCATGCCATGCTCAGTCATATCTGACTCTCTACAACCCCATGGACTGCAGCCCACCAGGCTTGTCTGTCCATGGGGATTCTCCAAACAAGAATACTGGAGTGTGTTGCCATGCCCTTCTCCAGGGGATCTTCCTGCCCAGAGATTAAACTCATGTCTCCTGCGTCTCCTGCATTGCAGGCAGATTCTTTACCCACTGACACAGAGGAAGTCTTACAGTGTGGTACCTGTTCTTTACAAGTATGATCCCAAGGTTCTAAGATATACAAGGGGAAGAACTGGGGCATCCTATTCCGGGGACGCTTTTTGAGCAGTATTTTTCTGGTGCTTCCTTGAGAGAGTCCAGACTGGTGCTGAGTTGAGTTGAGTGGGTTTCCTTGATTTAGAATGATCACAACTCCAAGTCTACACTAGAGTTGATCTTAATCATCTTAATTTCCACATCATTTGGCATCATATTGGCCTTTCAAGGATCTCCTAATTTTTAAATGGGTTAGGTTCTTGTTTACCTATTCTATTCCATTGTGCTGTGCTCAGTCATGTCCAACTCTGCAGCCTCGTGGACTATAGCCCACCAGGCTCCTCTGTCCATGGAGTTTCCCAGGCAAGAATACTGGAGTGGGTTACCATTTCCTCCTCCAGGAGATCTTCCTGACCCAGGGGTCAAACCCACATCTTTTGTATCTCCTGCATTGGCAGGCAGATTCTTTACCACTAGTGCCACCACTTACATGCAATTCTTGGTCCAAGTACAGAAAACCTTTTACTGGAACCAGCATTAAAAAATTGTCATTTTCAGTGCTTTCACCTTCTAGTCTTTCTCTCAAGAGAAGATATAAGAGACAGAGAACCAGTTCTTTCTTAAAGCTTTGGACTCCTACTGGGAGAAAATATTCAAAGACTATTCTGTGACCTGTGGGCCTTCAAAGAACATATATACCAACACTCACATTCCAGGATGAAGACCAGGAGGAATTTAGCACCCCTATTGCTAGGAGAAGAACAGTCTTCATAGATGTGTATCTACTTTTATGATAAAAATAAAACACATGGGGATGTAGGTCAGTTGAATCAGTTGTTTTTTCATGTTTTACTGCATATAGTGAGCCCTAAGAGTATTCCATGAGTCCCAGGACAAAGACAATAAGTTCAGATTAATAACATTTTTCCTTTCTTTGAAAAGCTTGTTTTGATGTCAAATCTTAACAAACTTTAAGAACCCAGTTCTGTTACCCTTCTAATCATGGAAGCAGAGATTAAGTCCTTGGTGCAGGTGAATCAAATATTTTCTCTGCCATTGATAGGTACAGTGCTGTCTTGAGTCTATGTAAATCCATTTGAAACAAGGAAAGGCAGTCTTGTTAATCCATGAAGATATTAGATGTACAGACAATTTAGAGATACTGGGAAATGACAAAGTATGTTGGCTTAGAGTGTACTTTTGAGAGTATATTCCCAGGAAGTGTAAATACATTGATAAACTCATTGCCTTGATCTTCCAACACAGTTTGTATCGACATTTCTCACAGCTCCGGGCACAGATTAGAGAGTATATGGTCCATTGATTACGTTTAAGGCTCTTAATGATAGGAAAGAAGATTGAATCCCTCCCCGTGTATACACAGAGAAGACCATAGCATTTCCATCCTGACCTTCATACACTTTTGACCCTGAGAATCTATTTTCTGATTCTGTTTACTAATTCAGCTATTATGTTTCAAGAGATGTTCTTAATATCATTCTTAAGAGATATTAATAATGTATTTTAAATGGGGCAATGCGAGTCATTGTTTTTGAGTGTCTATAAAAATAAAAATTTGACCAAGTTGTCTAAAAATGGTTTGGGCTTCCTTGTGGCTCAGTGGTAAAGAATCCGCCTGGCAATGCAGGAGATGGAGGTTCAATCTCTGAGTTGGGCAGATCCGCTGGAGAAGGAAATGGCAACTCTCTCCGGTATTCTTGCCTGGGGGAATCCTATGGACAGAAGAGCCTAGTGGGCTACAGTCCATGAGGTCACGAAAGAGTCAGAAACTACTTAGAGGCTAAATAGCAACAACAGTGAGAAAGGTTTGCGTCACTCTTGAGATGTTTTCCAGGTATAATATTAATAGCTGTCGTTATGTATTGCCACCTTAAAACCTAGCAAAAGTTGATATTTCTAAATACTGGGGAGAACCTCTTCTATTTTAATTTGTCTTTGGCCATGCTGTGTGGCTTGTGAAATCTTAGTTTCCCAACCAGGGATTGAACCCATGCCTTTGGCAGTGAAAGCACAAAGTCCTAACCATTGGACTTCCAAGAAATTCCAGAACTTTCTATTTTAAAAAGTTAAAGATTCCCAAGGAAAATGTCCTTATGTCAGTGACATCAGTTATTAGATTCCACCAAGCCTTGTATGGTGCTGGATAGGAAATGGTTAATCAATTTCCTTTGGTTCAACTCAGACCTCAGAGCATCCTCTCTGGGTTCATGGTACCAGGAAAAATCCTCCAAAAAGCTTTTACTGGAGATACACGAGGTCAAAGTCCTATTCATCAGGACACTGAACTTTAATCAAGACAAGAAATTAGTCTCATCATTAGGTTATTAGCAACTGCAAATAACCTAAAGTCACTTAAAATGCTTTAGTAGAAACTAGTTATAATTAAAGCAGCTTATTTATTGAGGAAGGAAATAGGTTAATTAAATGGAGATTTGGGGTTACATATTGACGGAAAGGATCACTATAAAATTTATATTCTCACAGTCAGAAAATGTCGCCAGTGCCCAGTGGGAGGACTAAGGAGGAGACTGGTGTTCACACACATGGCTGAGAAAACACGTGGGTGTTCTAGGCAGTTGAGGGAGCCCCCTCTTCTACCTGGATGGACAGATGGCTTTTCTTCCTCACCCTCTCTGTAGACTAGAAAGTTGGTTCTCTAGAGGAGTCAATCTGGAGAGCTTCAGCTTGTTCAACAGGAACAGGGAGGGGAGAATAGAGAAGGAAGAGTGAAAAAAGATGGAGCATAAATGTTGCTTGCTGATCTGTGAGTTTCTCGCACCCAGAGAGCCTGCAACTAGCTGGATGCGCCTCTGTGTTCTCAGAAGAAGGTGAACAACCCCAGAGAAAGCAAAATCACAGGTACCCTTAATGTGAACAGACAGCAAAAAGCACCTGGCTTTGGAACATTCCCATTGTGAAAAACTGGAACCAAAAAAAATTTTTTTTAATGAAGAAGTCCTTTTTTCAGTTTTATTGAAATATAAGTAACACACAACACTGTTTAAGTTTAAGGTGTACAGCATAATGATGTGACTTCCACATATACTGCAAAATGATTACCATAAAAGTTTCATACTCATCACCTCATGGAATTATAAAAAAATGTTTTATTCCATATGAGAACTTTTACTATTTTCCCTTTTAGTAACTATCAAATATACCACACAACAATTTTGACTATAGTCATCATGCTGTATATTACATCCCCAATACTTACTTATTTTATAACCCTAAGTATATATACTTAGGCTTCACAGGTAGCTCAGTGTTAAAGAGTCCACCTGCCAATGCAGGAGACTCAAGTTCAACCCCTAGGTTGGAAAGATCCCCAGGGGAGGAAATGGCAACCCACTCCAATATTCTAGCCTGGATAATCCCATAGCCAGAGGAGCCTGGTGGGCTATATTCCAAGAATGGGACATGATTTAGTGACTAAACAACAACATATATGTGTGTGTGTATGTGTATATACCTTAATAGTATGTACATATAAATGAACACAACTTAAAAATATAGTAACCCAAAGTATTAATATTATGAAACACATATTATACAAAGATATAATATTGTATGATGTTTTACATTTGGATGTCACAATAAAGAGCTAGAATTGATATAGACTTCTAGTCCTGTCTTTCCCTGTAACCAGGCAAGAACATTTATGTTGTAATTTCATTGCTCAGAGAATGTCTTTCCCAAATATAAACCTACACTCACCCCTGGTAATACCTGCTGGAATAACTAAAGTTTGATTCTTTAAATTTAAGGCCCCGATCTCTGTTAACATTCAGGTAACCCTGGGAAGAAAAGACCAACTGACTGTAGCCGTTTGCATCGAAGTGTGAATGACTCTCAGATTCTTCCCTTAAAATAGGATATTTAAGTCGGGGCTGCAGGAAGAGACAGCAGAGATCCTGTGGGTCTGAGAGGGAAAATGGGTGAGCAAAATGACAAAAAGGGAAATTTCTGGTTTCATAGGTGACCTGTGTGGTTCTGAACAGAATTTCACTTCAACATGAACTTCCAAATATTCTTAACATATCTTTATGGATGCCATGATTTTTTTTTCTTTTTACTTTATTCTCCTTTACAATACTGTATTGGTTTTGCCATACATTGACATGAATCAGCCACAGGTGTACACGAGCTCCCAATCCTGAAACCCCCTCCCACCTCTCACCCCATATCATCTCTCTGGATCATCCCTGTGCACCAGCCCCAAGCATCCTGTATCAAACATAGACTGGCGCTTCGTTTCTTACATGATAGTATACATGTTTCAATGCCATTCTCCCAAATCATCCCACCCTCTCCCTCTCCCACAGAGTCCAAAAGTCTGTTCTATACATCTGTGTCTCTTTTGCTGTCTCACATACAGGGTCATCATTACTATCTTTCTAAATTCCATATGTATGTGTTAGTATACTGTATTGGTGTTTTTCTTTCTGGCTTACTTCACTCTGTATAATTGGCTCCAGTTTCATCCATCTCATTAGAACTGAGTCAAATTTATTCTTTTAAGGGTTGAGTAATATTTCATTGTGTATATGTACCACAGCTTTCTTATCCATTCATCTGCTGATGGGCATCTAGGTTGTTTCCATGTCCTGGCTATTATAAACAATGCTGCAATGAACACTGGGGTACATGTGTCTCTTTCAATTCTGGTTTCCTTGGTGTGTATGCCCAGCAGGGATTGCTGGGTCATAAGGCAGATCTACTTGTAATTTTTTAAGGAATCGCCACACTCTTTTCCTTATGAAACCACGTTAAGTAATTAACATTATTATAAGTAATCATGAATATGATATAAGCACTCTTTAAAATAGAATGAGGAAGCCAGCTGGTAGAGAAACCCCAGCTCACTAAGTCCACATGTTCTCAGGTGAATGTGGGTTTGTACACACACACATCTCACATACACACAACTGCTTCAAAGGCACCTTCACCATTTCCTGTGACCTCTGAAAGGTGAAGGTGTTACTCATGCAGTCATGTCTGACTCTTTGCAACTCCATGGACTATAACCTGCCAGGCTCCTCTTTCCATGGGATTATCCAGGCAGGAATACTGGAATGGGTTATCATTTCCTTCTCCAGGGAACCTACCTAGCCCAGGGATCAAGCCCAGCTCTCTTGCATTGCAGGCAGATTCTTTACTGTCTGAGCCATCAGGAAGACTCCCTGAGACTCCTGTCCTTTCTCCTGACCAGGACACAGTCCCAGACCAGCCTCGTGGGGGCTTACCCAGACCATGGCTAACAGGGCCCACAGGTGACCCCTCCTCAGCACCCCTCTTGCATTCCTGGGCACAGGGACCCAACCCTCTTCCCCCCACCTCCCTCCCTGACTCTTCTGCCCTCCTGGTGGGCAGGTAGGGGAAATGACCCTGGAAGAGAAATATCTCTCATATGTTCAAAGATCCAGACTACAAAAACTTCTATTCATGTTTTGGTCATTGATCTCTAAAAGAGTGAAATATGAGTACCTTGAGGACAGAGATTTATCTGGGTGTTCTCCATAACTGTTAGCACAATGTCATGAGTGTTCAGTTGCTAAGTTGTGTCTGACTTCTCCACCCCATAGACTACAACATTCCAGGCTTCTCTGTCCTTCACTATCACCCAGAGTTTGCTCAAATTCATGTCCATTGAGTCGGTGATGCCATCCAACCATCTCATCCTCTGTCGCCCCCTTCACTTTCCCTCAATCTTTCTTAACATCAGGTCTTTTCCAATGAATCGGCTCATTGCATCAGGAGAGCAAAGAACTGGAGCTTCAGCTTTAGCATCAATTCTTCCATTTCAGGGTTGATTCCCTTTAGGATTGATTGGTTTGATCTCCTTGATCAGGTTGATAGTGAGGGCCATTTTTCTCACCCAGAAGTGGGGTATTTTCCTTTTCATATCCCCAGAGATGATTTCCTGACTCACTGCTGCCCCTCCAGAGTCCTTCAGGGCTGGTGCTCAGGATCGGTCAGTCCTTTGAATTCATCCAGAGCCCAGGTGTTCATTTCTTGTCAGAGGCAAAAATCTGTGAAATTATGGCACAGAGGAAGTGGAGCAGCCCTGGTCAATGGGATGATCCAGTTGCATAGAAGGTGAGACAATGAAAATGCACTCTGCTTATTTTCCCCATAGTTCCTTCCTGGATGAAGACACAACATTGCTTAACTGGTCTTTATTTGAAATTAGAGTGCTAATGTATAAGAACCTTTCAATGTGAGACTAATGACATGTTAGAGGTATATTAATGAATCGGTGTACAGGAAGACAAAAGAGGACCAGGGCTCATTATCAAGATGCCAGCTATATTAAGCTGGACCTTTGCTTGACCATGTAATGACCTTCATCCATATTATGCACCATTAGTATTCATGACAATTATGTGTTTTTAATTTTCTTAATGTTATAAAACATTAATCATCAGTACCAGCAAATAAGGTATTTTTGTCTGAGTTTATATAAAAGTTTGGCAGTATGAAACTTGCAGATATCTTGATGTATGTTTCAAAAAGAAAGGAAAGTCAAAAACTGAAAATAATCTACCAAACATTTGCTAAATTCTAGATGCTGACAATTTTGGTGTCACATCAGGGTCAGTGAGGAGGCATTTCAAAATGACCTAAATCTTCATCTCTTCATCTGAAAGCTTATAAAATACGGTAGTGGAGAATCAGATAGATTTGTGGGAAAATAGGATATTAGTGCCTATATGTCTGAGAAAAAGTAACTACTTTGTAGTTTGGATGTTGTGTTAGTTTCTGCCTTATAACAGTGTAAATCAACCATAAGTATACACAAATCCCCTCCCCCTTGAACCTCCTTCCCACCCACACATCCCACCTCTCTAGGCCATCAAAGAGCACTAGCTGAGCTCCCTGGGCTATACAGCAGCTTCTCACTGGCTGTTTTATAAATGGTAATGTATCTATTCATTGACTATGCTAAAGGCTTTGACTGTGTGGATCACAATAAACTGTGGAAGATTCTGAAAGAGATGGGAATACCAGACCACCTGACCTGCCTCTTGAGAAATCTGTATGCAGGTCAGGAAGCAGGAGTTAGAACTGGGCATGGACAACATACTGGTTCCAAATAGGAAAAGGAGTACGTCAAGGCTGTATATTGTCACCTTGCATATTTAACTTCTATGCAGAGTATATCATGCTAATTTCTGGGCTGGATGTAACACAAATGGGAATAAAGATTGCTGAGACATATCAATAACCTCAGATATGCAGATGACACCACTCTTATGGCAGAAAGTGAAGAACCTAAAGAGCCTTTTGATGAAAGTGAAAGAGGAGAGTGAAAAAGCTGGCTTAAAACTCGACATTCAGAAAACTAAAATCATGGCATTCAGTCCCATAACTTCATGGCAAATAAATGGGGAAACAATGGAAACAGTGACAGACTTTATTTTCTTGGGCTCCAAAATCACTGCAGATGATGACTGCAGCCACGAAATTAAAAGACATTTATTCCTTAGAAGAAAAGTTATGACAAACCTAGATAGCATATCAAAAGGCAGAGACATTACTTTGCTGACAAAGCTCTGTCTAGTCAAAGCTATGGTTTTCCCAGTAGTCATGTATGAATATGAGAGTTGGACAATAAAGAAAGTTGAGTGCCAAAGAATTGATGCTTTTGCACTGTGGTGTTGGAGAAGATTCTTGAGAGTCCTTTGGACTGCAAGGAGATCAAACCAGTCAATCCTAAAGGAAATCAGTCCTGAATATTCATTGGAAGGACAGATGCCTAAGCAGAAGCTCCAGTACTTTAGCCACCTGATTTGAAGAACTGACTCATTAAAGACCCTGATGCTGGGAAAGATTGGAGGCAGGAGGAAAAGGATATGACAGAGGGTGAGATGGTTGGATGGCATCACTGACTCAATGGACATGAGCAAGCTCTGGGAGTTGGTGATGGACAAGAAAGCCTGGAATGCTGCAGCCCATGGGCGCCAAGAGTTGGACCCAGCTGAGCGACTGAACTGAACTGAATGTATATATGTCAATGGTACTCTCAATTCATCCCCCAACTTCTTCCCCCCACTATGTCCATAAGTTTATTCTCTACATTAAGATGTCTATTCCTGCCCTGCAATCAGCACCATTCTTCTAGATTCTATATGTATGCATTAGTGTGTGCTGTTTGTTTTTCTCTCTTTGACCTACTTCACTCCATATGACAGACTCTAGTTCATCCATGTCACTGCAAATGACTGAGTTCCGTTCCTCTTTACTAAGTACAAATAAAATGAGTCAGACACTTTTTACCTTTGCTCCTTGTCAATCTGTCCCACTCAGGATCAAGTAGGATGCACTTACAAGTGACTTTGGGCATCACTTAGAGCAAAATGAACAGGTGGCTGGGAAAATGTATATATGTCTCAAAGTGTGTACTTGGCTGTGTCTGTCAAGTAGATGAGTTGGAGCCGGGATGAAGGATGGTTCTGGGATGCCATGTCATCTTGTCAATAAATAATCGTCCTATCTACTGTCTTTGCTGTGTTTGGCCCCAGCAGAAGGTAAGGATCAGCTCATAGCTTTCCTGTCAGACCTCAGAAGGTCAGAGTCTCTCAACCTTTTCTTCTTGAGCAGTGAACTCTGCTTTCTGACAGGGCCACCTAATAATCATCCATCAAGTCTTCTGTGATGCATTTGGCACAAGATGCCTTCTGGAAATTAATATTAACTGAAAATGGCTAGTATATTTACTTCATAGATTATATTTCTTCAGTTAAGTGCAAAAAATGGATCAAAATATGTACATGATGGAAAAAACAGCTCAGGAAATTGTGAAGATGGATTTCAGTAGTTGTATAGAATAAAACTATATTTCTGAAGAATTAAAGAATATTTTTGAGGTGCTAATGCTCCATATTGGCTTCCCTGGTAGCTCAGTGGTAAAGAATCCATCTGCCAATGCAGGAGACATGAGTTTGATCCCTGGGTTGGGAAGATCCCCTGGAGGAGGAAATGGCAACCCACTCCAGTATTCATGCCTGGAGAATCCCATGGACAGAGGAGCCTCGTGGGCTACAGTTCATGGGGTTGGAAAGAGTCAGACATGACTGAGTGACTAAACAAGAACAATAATGCTGAAGTTTATTTGTGAGACGTTAGCTGGAACACGAATGCAGCATCTATTCCAGCATCTGATGGAAGGCAGTGTGAGCAAAGTGAAGAGAAAATGGGGCTGGGGGCCAGAGGAGCCTAGGCTGGAATTCCATCTGATATTTATCTAGACCTTCTGAAAGTCTCTCAGGAGCTCAGGGTCTCCATAGGACCATCTGCAAAGTGGGACAACAGTCTTACTCCCTAGATTTGCTAAATCCTTTTACCTGCTTCCGTGGTGGCTCAGAGGTTAAAGCGTCTGCCTGCAATGCAGGAGACCCAGGTTCGATCCCTGGGTTGGGAAGATCCCCTGGAGAAGGAAATGGCAACCCACTCCAGTATTCTGGACTAGAGAATCCCATGAAGGGGGGAGCCTGGTCGGCTACAATTCATGAGGTTACAAAGAGTCGAACACAACTGAGCTACTTCACTTTCACTTTCTCCAGTTTCACTTTCTTCACTTTCACCTGCTGATCAGGGTGCTGTGTCATTTTACCTGGTCATCACTGAGGCCACCCATTCTTTATTTCCAGCCCTGACCTGCATTCCTGCATAGCTGGCTGGTGGGACCAAGCTCTTCATCAGATCATTGCTTTGTTTTCCCTCTCTCTGTCTGGGACACTACAGTTCACTCACCCTACAGTCCAGACCCAAGAATTCCCATCACTCTTCTTTCCCATCACCTGCCCATCAGGTAACAAGGTCAGCTATGTTGCCTTCTGTCAGCCTGACCTACATGCCCTGTTCTCCCTCTGTCCTCCTGGAGTTCAGGTCCTCAGCCCCCCTCATCTGAACCACTATCCTTGCTCCCTGGCTGGCTTCCTGGTCTCCATTTGCAGCCCATCCACTTCATTCTTCCCTGTGTCCCCACCCAGATCTTTATAGCATACATATGCCCAGTTCTTAAAATTCTTCAGCAGTTCCCTTCTCTTATAGGATCCGAGTCTTAGGTGGTGACTCACTTTTTCTCTGCCTCAGTTTCCTCATCTCTAAAATGAAGATAATAGGAGACAGCTTTAGAGGTTTAAAAGCATTTCTTTTAAAATAGGTAATATATTTCCATTGTTCAAAAATCAGACTAATGTAGTAAGTCTGAATCACATACCGGCACCACTCAGGCGCTTCTCTGTTCCAAATGGGCAGTGTACATATATATATATATATCGAATGTCAGTTTTACTTTTTCATGTCAGAAAAATGTCTGAAAAGAATGACCTATAGATTTCTTGCATAAACCCATCATCCTAAGATATTGAGCCACCTGACTTTTATAGGTCAGTTTCTATTTCCAGTACAGGCAACAGTATAAATGGCTCTTACATCCTCCTAGAGAAGTATAAAGCAGGTTTCTTTGTATCCTGCATTGACCTCCTTCCAAAGAACACAAGGGTGTTGCTTGCATTAGAGCAGAACCGTGGAGACCACCTGTATATCTCTGAGTGTCCAGTGCTTCCCTCTGCTCTGAATACTATGATACATAAGGACCTCCCTACTAACGCTAACAGTAAAGAACCCTCTGCCAATGCAGGAGACATAAGAGACTTGAGTTCGATCCCTGGGTCTGGAAGATCACCTGGAGGAGGGCATGACAACTCATTCCAATATTCTTGCCTCGAGAATCCCAGGGATAGAGAAACCTGGTAGGCTACAGTCCACAGTGTCGCAGAGTCAGATACAACTAAAGTGACTTAGCACAGCACATTAAATGTCTAACCGAACACTGTATTCAAGAAAAAAATATGAAGTGACCACCCAGTGACTTTAGGTTAATTCCTATTATCCTCCATCCATCCTCATCGTGAGGTGCTGGATAGTACAAGGTAAAGATTTGAAGACTGAGGTTGATCACTTAGTGTATCATCTGGATGGAGTGGTGACTGTCATGAATCTTCTCCAGTTGACAGGATAATCATACACTACTTAAGATAATTCAGGGATTGCTTGTCATTCAGGAGGTTTGTGATGGGGCTGAGGCACAGTGCCAGAAGGCTCTCG
This sequence comes from Nanger dama, assembly GCA_917880005.1. Classification (NCBI taxonomy): domain Eukaryota; kingdom Metazoa; phylum Chordata; class Mammalia; order Artiodactyla; family Bovidae; genus Nanger; species Nanger dama. Next base: position 7,730,088 of record CAKJTW010000075.1, read on the forward strand.
CACAGAGGGACCAGAGGCAGGCCACTTGTGTGTGTGTGTGTCTCAGACTGTCCTCCAGGATCTACTGGGAGCCTCTGGTTCCTACTCAGATGAGAAGACAATCAGAGAGATGTGACCAAGTCCACGTTCCTTTCAGTGGTGACTTGGAAGAAAGTAATTTCATTAGGAAACTTTGGGGATCAAACCCAGGTCTCCTGAATTGCAGGCAGATTCTTTACCATCTGAGCCACCAGGGAAGTCCAGTTGTTCAGTCATGTCCTACTTTTTGTGACCCTATGGACTGTAGCTGGCCAGGCTCCTCTGTCCGTGGGATTCTCCAGGCAAAAATACCGTAGTGGGTTGCCATTTCCTTCTCTAGGGGATCTTTACAAACCAGGTAATGAACCTGTGTCTCCTGCATGGCAGGCAGATTCTTTACCATCTGAGCCACCAGGAAAGCCCATATAATTCAAAACAACAAGTAATAAAACACATCACCTTCAGCTTGGAATCCACCCATAGATAGCATTTTGAACATGATCATGATCTATCTCAGAAAACCCAGACCATGGTGGTCTATTGTGAATGATTAGAGATTTAAAACCAAAATTTTACCTGGTGGTTGAAGAGGCTTTTTGAGATGTTTTAATGAGCAGCTTAGGCTTGTAAATCAAAGCTATAATAGAAATTGGCTTTGTCAGAAGGCAGTTTTGTATCCAGTATTGTGGTTGCTATGGAGTCAGTTTGGGCAGATTATGAATAGTATACGAAGAATATAAGCTCTAGCTTCCAAAGGCTTGGAAATATGGGTAAGAGATGCAGCTACTGGGTCAAAGAAAGCTGACTAATTTTTTAAATGTCCAGTTTTATTATTAAAAATCCTGCTGAAATAATCAAGATTTATGCTTGGCCATTCAATGATTCAAGAAGTCTTTGTGTGTGGAGGGGGCAGGGGATGAGTGGAGGGGAGGGGGAATAAAGAGGGAGATTGGAATTGAAACATACCCACTACTACATATAAAACAGGTAAATAATAAGGACTACTGTATAGCTCAGGAAAGTCTGTAATGACCTATGCCTGCCTGGTAAGTCGCTTCAGTCATGTCTGACTCTGTGTGACGCTATGGACCGTAACCCCCAGGCTCATCTGTCCACAGGATTCTCCAGGCAAGGATACTGGAGTGGGGGTTGCCACGCCCTCCTCCAGGGGACCTTCCTGATCCAGGGATCAAACCTGCATCTCTAACACCTCTTGCATTGGCAGGTAAGCCCCTATGACCCATATGGGAACAGAATCTAAAAAGAGTTCATATACATAGAACTAATTCACTTTACTGTACACCTGAAGCTAACACAATGTTGTAAATCAACTATACTCCAAAAAAACTTTTTTTAAAGAAAGAAATCTTTTAAGGCACTTTATGTTCAGAGTTCTGTCTGAATGCTTGATCCCTGAAGAAAGCATCACATTCAGCATTTCAGCTTTCTTAATGGCTAAGCCTTTGTCATGGAAATAGAGACATCGAAGACCATCAGCGGTGTCGGAACAGAAATAAAGCATTTTGCTTGATTGAGCTTTCTTTTAGGTTCTATTTATATAAAGTGATCTGCCTTTGAGTCACCCCCTTGAAATATGAAATCGCATACCCAGTATGTACAAATATTCAAAACAAATAATAAAATAAGCATGTATCAATTATGAGAGTGGTTCTTAAGTTTAGGGAACGTGCACGTTTAAGTTTCCCTGGTGGTTCAGCGGTAAAGAATCAGCCTGCAATGCTGGAAATGCAGGTTCGATCCCTAAGTCAGGAAGATCTCCTGGAGGAGCATATGGCAACTTACTCCAGTATTCTTGCATGGACAGAGGAGCCTGGTGGGCTACAGTGCATAAGGTTGCAAAGAGTTGGACACGACTGAAGTGACTAAGCACTCTATGAGTTACTATAATTAGGGCAAAGAAGTTAAATCTCTTAATAGTCACTTCATATGCTAGAGAATGAAATCCTTAACATTGAATCAATGGGAGACTTTTCTCTCTCCTTACTCCACAAACGTGTTGAGACTCCCTTGTAAACTTGAGATAAGCACACATCCTCTAAGTCACCTAATTAGGTAAATCATAGAGATGCAGGTGTCCTGTGACAAAGCACAGGTCTATGTTGTCAAAATGAAAGGACACATTGTGCACTGCCACTAATGTTGATCTCTGGCTTACATTACTTACGTTGTGTCAGTTTTCATGGAGCTCAGAAGTATGCTTTTTCTAAATGTAGCATCCTGAGTTGGGGATTAGCATCTCCACCTACACAGGTCCCATGTCTCATGACCAAAAAGGCTCACCCTGGATCAGGCTTTCCCAGCTCTGCATCCTGGGCTCAGTCCTTGGACCACTGCCTCTGGAAGAGACACACGTAAATGCAGAGTCTCTGCTGTGGTTAGGATGGGGAACTGGCATGTGAGTGTCTGTATGCACATGTAGGAAAGCCTCCTAATTCATTCTGATTGTCTTCCAGGTCTGGAAAGAGTGCATGAAACTATTATTTCTGAAAAAAATCTATTATTTTGATGGATCCTGGCATTCAGAAAGGTCTTCTCTCTAGACCTTTGTAAATACTGAAATTTCCCATAAGGGTGGACTTTGATCTGAGTTTATTTCCATTGAAAATCCAGTACTTCCTGTTCATAGCACATCTTACTATATTTTTGGCATCTATTGAAATTTTCTCCTACTTTCTGTTATTTCCTTTCATAAGTAAATAATGATGTGCTATTGTCGTGGGACTCACGAGTCAGGATGATGGTAGTAGCTTGGTCAGTTATCTCACTCTTCAACTCTCTTAAATTTGCATGCCAACATCCATCTCAGGGTCCATAAGGCAAGTTTGTGCTCAGCCAAAATTACCAAATGACAGATGTAACTGCCTAATAATTTTCAGACAACCAGAAGTAGAAATGTTAAATCCATCAGTGTCAATGGTCTACCCTTCATAAATGTAATTCAACATATTTCTCCTTGACTATCTCTTACATTTGAAAGGATGCCTAATGATCTGGCACTCCCACCCCTGGGCATGTATCTGCAGAAAATGATAATTCAAAAAGATAAATGCACCCTTATGTTCATAGCAGCACTATTCACAATGGTCGAGACATGGAGACAACCTAAATGTCCATCAACAGATAAACTGATAAAGAAGATGTGGTACATATATGCAGTGGAATACTATTCAGCCATAAACAGGAATGAAATAATGCCATTTGCATCAACATGGATGCAACTCCAGACTATAATGCTAAGTAAAGTAAGTCAGAAAGAGACAAATACCATATATTATCACTTACATGTGGAATCTAAAATATGGCATGAAAGAACCTAACTATGAAACAGATACAGAATCACGGACATAGAGAACAGATTGGTGATTGCCAAGGAGGAGGGGTTGGGGGAGGGACGGAGTGGGAAATTGGGGTCAGCAATGTAAGTTTTATTTAGAGAATGGATAAACAACAAGGTCTTAGTGTACAGCACAGAGAAATGTATTCAGTATCCTAAGAGAAACCATAATGGAAAAGAGTATTTTTTAAAAGAATGTATGTGTAATGTGTATATATATATACATATATGAATCACTTTGCTATGCAGTAGCAACTAACACAAGATTGTAAATTAACTTTGTTCAGTTGCTAAGTCATGTTCGATTCTTTCTGACCACATGGGTTGCTGCATGTCAGGTTTCCCTGTCCTTTACTATCTCCTGGAGTTTGCTCGAACTCATGTTCATTGAGTCCATGCAGCCATCCAACCATCTCATCGTCTGTCGCCCCTTTCTCCTCCTGCTCTCAATCTTTCCAAGCATCAAGGTCTTTTTTAATGAGTTGGCTCTTTGGATCAGGTGGCCAAAGTATTGGAGCTTCAACTTCAGCATCAGTCCTTCCAATGAATATTCAGGGTTGGTTTCCTTTAGGATTGACTGGTTTGATCTCCTTGCAGTCCAAGGGACTTTCTCCAGCACCACAGTTCGAAAGCATCAATTCTTTGGTGCTCAGCCTTCTTTATGTTCCAACACTCACATTGGTGTATGACTACTGGAAAAGCCACAGCTTTGACTATATGGACACAACACAGTAAATCAACAATACCTCAATAAAAGAAAAATATGCCTGAAAACATTGTTTAGTAAGGCACCCACTCAGGGGTCATGACCAGCACAGTGGATGCAGTCAGCCCCTGGAGCATGAAGAAGCAGACAATCATCAGGAAAAGGATCTTGTACACACCCCTGAATCTCTTTCCTCCCAGACACACTCCTCCAAAAGCTGATTCTGCCTGATTTCCTGTGGCTTTGAACCTGCCTTGAGTTAGCTCTGGGGTCACTGCCAGCAGGCGGGTGAGTCCCAACCCATTCCTCCCACTGAGAAGAGACGTGTTCTCTTTGTCATCCCTTGTAGGTAGTGTTCACTGACACTGACCCAGGAGATGTCACTGTTCTGAAGTTAGAAATGTCACCCTGCTTCTTTCCAAGAGGATTTGTTGTTGCAGCACAGCTGCCCTGGCCTTCCAGTTGGTTCTGGTTTGCTTTGCATTTCTCATTATGTTCTTCATCCCTTGAAAGCAGATTTTTAACAGATATGATGTCCACCCAGGGTTCTTTACGATGAGCTCCAGCCAGGAAGCCCACAGAGATGGCAGGTCTGCCCTTCCTGCCTCTTGGGGTTGCGATGGGGACAAAGTCAAATTACGGAACATCAGAAAAGTGAGAATATCACAGACAAACAAGTTATTATTTTCATTACTATTATACTCATTTTTATGTGTAGCCCCTCTTCCTAACAAAAACTTCTACTTGGCCAGAAGCAGAGAGAAATCAGAAATCTGAGGCTACAGTTTGTTTTAGAATCTCCTGCACCCTTTCACAATGTACAACCATCTGCTGAAACATCAGACATGGCCCTGCCTGTCTCCTGATCCCACTTCCTCTATGGCTCCCCGTTACCACTGCTGACAAAGTTCCAGCTTCTGAGTTTATGCCAGTCTTCTGAGAACTCACCTGTCCCAGGAATCCTAGGTGCTAGCTACACTCCAGACCTAGGAAGCACTTTCCCAACTCCTAGCTGAATTTCCAAGGCTAAAACAACCATGAGCATCATTGCTAACACATCTCCCAACTCCAGCAGGCAGAGGGTTTCTTCTGTCAGAGGCTGACGTGTCATCCTGGTGAAATATCCTGCCAGGGTCTGTGTCCTGTGGTAGAAGACAACCCTGCAAACCACTGGAGAACCTGCGTTCTAGCCCTGGCTGGATTCTCATTTGCCAGTGTGACCTTAGAAAATTAATCGTGTTTATTTGGACCTTTGTTTCCTTGGACCTTTGTTTCCTCATATACAACATGCAGACTATACATACTGGTATCTCTAAAACAGATAACTGACAAGGATGTACCATGCGGCACAGGAAACTCTGCTCAATACTCTTTAATAACCTAAATGGGAAAATACTCTGAAAAAGAATAGATACAAGTATATGTAGAAGTAAATCGCTTTGGTATACACCTGAAAATAACATAACATTGTTAATTACAATACAATATTAATAAAAATACTAGGAAACAGAAATAGCTTTTTAGAACTCTATCATTTCTGACAGTTTTGGTCTACAAATATGAAAATAGCCGTCCTGTTGGTTCAGGCTACTGGTTCTTATCATGGTCCCCAGGGTCTTAGCCTCCTCTACAGGATAATCCAGTCCTATTCTAAGTAGGGCTTCCCAGGTGGTTCAGTGGTAAAGAATCCACTTGTAATGCAGGAGATGTGGGTTGGATCCCTGGGTCGGGAAGATTCCCTGAAGAGGGCATGGCAACCCACTCCAGTATTCTTGCCTGGAGAATCCAATGGACAGAGGAGACTGAGGGGCTACAGTCCATGGGATCACACACAGTTGGACACGAGTTAGTAACTAAACAACAATAATTCTTCTAAGTAATGAAGAATTCAGAACGTTCACTTTTTTGCTTCTTGTGAGTGGAATATGGTGAGGAAAGTGGATTTATCTGAGTTTCAGGGAACTGTGAAGAATAGTGAGAACAAATTCTTCATTTTCTTTGAAAAATTAGATGAGAGCAAGCAAGTTCTGCACAGCAAGCTGAGCTAGAAATCATGGAACCAAAGGCTGTTATACAGAAATAGAATATTGGAGCTTGTCAATAGAAAACTTCCTGGCCATGTTAACTGCAAATTCCATTATCAAGAAATGTTTGGAATGTCTACCTTAGAAACTTAAAAATAAAAGAGATCCATTTTCCTGATGGCTTAAGTACAGCCCTGTCCAATGACAGAAGCCTGAGGAACCCTACCTATTCTTCAACTCATTTACCCTGCACTGAGTGAGTGCCTGCTGTATGCCAGTGGTACTGCAAGACTTCTGAAAAATCTCTTTCAGTCCTGAAGTTCACCAGTTTTCATGAGATGGGTAGTGTTTTGCCCCTGAAAAAAGTCAACTCTCTCATTTTCAGATTGCTATCCACCTGTGGATTTCTACCTGTTAATTGCCTTTGAGCTGTGCTGCTGATCATTAGAAAGATGTAGTACATGTATACAATGGAGTAGTACTCAGCTATTAAAAATTATGAAATAATGCCATTTCCAGCAACATGGATGGACCTAGACAGTGTCGCACTGAGTGAAGTAAGTCAGACAGAGAAGGAGAAATAACACATGACATCCCGTTTATGTGGAATCTTAAAAAAATAATGCAAATAAACTTACAAAACAGAAAAAGACTCACAGATTTGGAAAATAAACTCATAGTTCTGAGGGGGAATGACCTAAATCAAACACCTTATGATTATACAGTGGAAGTGAGGAATAGATTTAAGGGTCTAGATCTGATAGATAGAGTGCCTGATGAATTATGCAATGAGGTTCGTGACATTGTATGGGAGACAGGGATCAAGACCATCCCTGTGGAAAAGAAATGCAAAAAGGAAAATGGCTGTCTGGGGAGGCCTTACAAATAGCTGTGAAAAGAAGAGAGGTGAAAAGCAAAGGAGAAAAGGAAAGATATAAGCATCTGAATACAGAGTTCCAAAGAATAGCAAGAAGAGATAAGAAAGCCTTCTTCAGTGATCAATGCAAAGAAATAGAGGAAAAGAACAGAATGGGAAAGACTAGAGATCTCTTCAAGAAAATTAGAGATATCAAGGGAACATTTCATGCAAAGATGGGCTTGATAAAGGACAGAAATGGTCTCGACCTAACAGAAGCAGAAGATATTAAGAAGAGGTGGCAAGAATACACAGAAGAACTGTACAAAAAAATCTTCACGACCCAGATAATCATGATGATGTGATCACTCATCTAGAGCCAGACATCTTGGAATATGAAGTCAAGTGGGCCTTAGAAAGCGTCACTACGAACAAAGCTAGTGGAGGTGATGGAATTCCAGTGGAGCTGTTTCAAATTCTGAAAGATGATGCTGTGAAAGTGCTGAACTCAATATGTCAGCAAATTTTGAAAACTCAGCAGTGGTCACAGGACTGGAAAAGGTCAGTTTTCATTCCAATCCCAAAGAAAGGTAATACCAACGAATGCTCAAACTACCTCAGAATTGCACTCATCTCACATGCTAGTAAAGTAATGCTCAAAATTCTCCAAGCCAGGCTTCAGCAATACATGAACCATGAACTCCCTGATGTTCAAGCTGGTTTTAGAAAAGGCAGAGGAACCAGAGATCAAATTGCCAACATCCTGTGGATCATGGAAAAAGCAAGAGAGTTCCAGAAAAACATCTATTTCTGCTTTATTGACTATGCCAAAGCCTTTGACTGTGTGGATCACAATCAACTGTGGAAAATTCTTCAAGAGATGGGAATCCCAGACCACTTGACCTGCCTCTTGAGAAACCTGTATGCAGGTCAGGAAGCAGCAGTTAAAACTGGACATGGAACAACAGACTGGTTCCAAATAGGAAAAGGAGTAGGTCAAGGCTGTATATTGTCACCCTGCTGATTTAACTTCTATGCAGAGTACATCATGAGAAACGCTGGGCTGGAAGAAACACAAGCTGGAATCAAGACTGCTGGGAGGAATATCAATAACCTCAGATATGCAGATGACACCACCCTTATGGCAGAAAGTGAAGAGGAGCTAAAGGGCCTCTTGATGAAGGTGAAAAAGGAGAGTGAAAAAGTTGGCTTAAAGCTCAACCTTCAGAAAACGAAGATCATGGCATCTGGTCCCATCACTTCCTGGGAAATAGATGGGGAAACAGTGGAAACAGTGTCAGACTTTATTTTTGCGAGCTCCAAAATCACTGCAGATGGTGACTGCAGCCATGAAATCAAAAGACTCTTACTCCTTGGAAGAAAAGTTATGACCAACCTAGATAATATATTCAAAAGCAGAGACATTACTTTGCCGACTAAGGTCCATCTAGTTAAGGCTGTGGTTTTTCCTGTGGTCATGTATGGATGTGAGAGTTGGACTCTGAAGAAGGCTGAGCGCTGAAGAATTGATGCTTTTGAACTGTGGTGTTAGAGAAGACTCTTGAGAGTCCCTTGGAATACAAGGAGATCCAACCAGTCCATTCTGAAGGAGAACAACCCTGGGATTTCTTTGGAAGGAATGATGCTAAAGCTGAAACTCCAGTACTTTGGCCACCTCATGAGAAGAGTTGACTCACTGGAAAAGACTCTGATGCTGGGAGGGATTGGGGGCAGGAGCAGAAGGGGTCGACAGAGGATGAGATGGCTGGATGGCATCACTGACTTGATGAACATGAGTCTGAGTGAACTCTGAGATATGGTGATGAACAGGGAGGCCTGGCGTGCTGCGATTCATGGGGTCGCAAAGAGTCGGACACAACTGAGTGACTGAACTGACTGAACTGAGTTGGCAATGTAATGTCTCTGCTTTTGAATATGCTATCTAGGTTGGTCATAACCTTTCTTCCAAGGAGTGAGCGTCTTTTTGTAGTCACCATCTGCAGTGATTTTGGAGCCCCCAAAAGAAAGTCTGACACTGTCTCCACTGTTTCTACATCTATGTCCCATGAAGTGATGGGACCGGATGCCATGATCTTCATCTTCTGAATGTTGAGCTTTAGGCCAACTTTTTCACTCTCCTCTTTCACTTTCATCAAGAGGCTTTTTAGCTCTACTTCACTTTCTGCCATAAGGGTGGTGTCATCTGCGTATCTGAGGTTATTGATATTTCTCTCGGCAATCTTGATCCCAGCTTCTGTTTCTTACAGCCCAGCGTTTCTCATGATGTACTCTGCATAGAAGTTAAATAAGCAGGGTGACAATATACAACCTTGATGTACTCTTTTTCCTATTTGGAACCAGTCTGTTGTTCCATGTCCAGTTGTAACTGCTGCTTCCTGACCTGCATACAGGTTTCTCAAGAGGCAGGTCAAGTGGTCTGGGATTCCCATCTCTTGAAGAATTTTCCACAGTTGATTGTGATCCACACAGTCAAAGGCTTTGGCATAGTCAATAAAGCAGAAATAGATGTTTTTCTGGAACTCTCTTGCTTTTTCCATGATCCACAGGATGTTGGCAATTTGATCTCTGGTTCCTCTGCCTTTTCTAAAACCAGCTTGAACATCAGGAAGTTCACGGTTCATGTATTGCTGAAGCCCGGCTTGGAGAATTTTGAGTATTACTTTACTAGCATGTGAAATGAGTGCAATTCTGAGATAGTTTGAGCATTCTTTGGCATTGCCTTTCTTTGGGATTGGAATGAAAACTGACCTTTTCCAGTCCTGTGGCCACTGCTGAGTTTTCAAAATTTGCTGACATATTGAGTTCAGTACTTTCACAGCATCATCTTTCAGGATTTGAAATAGCTCAACTGAAATTCCATCACCTCCACTAGCTTTGTTCGTAGTGACACTTTCTAAGGCCCACTTGACTTCACATTCCAGGATGTCTGGCTCTAGATGAGTGATCACACCATCGTGATTATCTGGGTCGTGAAGATCTTTTTGTACAGTTCTGTGTATTCTTGCGACCTCTTTTTAATTTCTTCTGCTTCTGTTAGGTCCAGACAATTTCTGTCCTTGATCAAGCCCATCTTTGCATGAAATATTCCCTTGGTATCTGTAATTTTCTTGAAGACATCTCTAGTCTTTCCCATTCTGTTCTTTTCCTCTGTTTCTTTGAATTGATAGCTGAAGAAGGCTTTCTTATCTCTCCTTGCTATTCTTTGGAACTCTGCATTCAGATGCTTATATCTTTCCTTTTCTCCTTTGCTTTTCACTTCTCTTCTTTTCACAGCTATTTGTAAGGTCCCCCAGACAGCCATTTTGCTTTTTTCCATTTCTTTTCCATGGTGATGGTCTTGATCCCTGTTCCTGTACAATGTCACGAACCTCATTCCATAGTTCATCAGGCACTCTATCTATCAGATCTAGGCCCTTAAATCTATTTCTCACTTCCACTGTATAATCATAAAGGATTTGATTTAGGTCATACCTGAATGGTCTAGTGGTTTTCCCTACTTTCTTCCATTTGAGTCTGAATTTGGTAATAAGGTGTTCATGATCTGAGCCATAGTCAGCTCCTAGTCTTGTTTTTGTTGATTGTATAGAGCTTCTCCATCTTTGGCTGTAGAGAATATAATCAATCTGATTTTGGTGTTGACCATCTGGTGATGTCCATGTGTAGAGTCTTCTCTTGTGTTGTTGGAAGAGGGTGTTTGCTATGACCAGTGCATTTTCTTGGCAAAACTCTATTAGTCTTTGCCCTGCTTCATTCCACATTCCAAGGCTAAATTTGCCTGTTACTCCAGGTGTTTTTTGGCTTCCTACTTTTGCATTCCACTCCCTATAATGAAAAGAACATCTTTTTGGGTGTTAGTCTAAAAGGTCTTGTAGGTCTTCATAAAACGGTTCAACTTCAGCTTCTTCAGCATTACTGGTTGGGGCATAGACTTGGATAACTGTGATTTTGAATCATTTGCCTTGGAGATGAACAGAGATCATTCTGTCATTTTTGAGATTGCATCTAAAGTACTGCATTTCGGACTCTTTTGTTGACCATGATGGCTACTCCATTTCTTCTGAGGGATTCCTGCCTGCAGTAGTAGATATAATGGTCATCTGAGTTAAATTCACCCATTCCAGTCCATTTTAGTTTGCGGATTCCTAGAATGTCAACATTCACTCTTGCCATCTCCTGTTTGACCACTTCCAATTTGCTTTGATTCATGGACCTTTCATTCCAGGTTCCTATGCAAGATTGCTCTTTACAGCATTGGACCTTGCTTCTATCACCAGTCACATCCACAGCTGGGTATTGTTTTTGCTTTGGCTTCATCCCTTCATTCTTTCTGGAGTTATTTCTCCACTGATCCCCAGTAGCATATTGAGCACCTACTGACCTGGGGAGTTCCTCTTTCAGTATCCTATCATTTTGCCTTTTCATGCTGTTCATGGGGTTCTCAAGGCAAGAATACTTAAGTGGTTTGCCATTCCCTTCTCCAGTGGACCACATTCTGTCAGACCTTTCCACCATGACGTGCCCGTCTTGGGTTGCCCCACAGGCATGGCTTGGTTTCATTGAGTTCGACAAGGCTGTGGTCCTAGTGTGATTAGATTGACTAGTTTTCTGTGAGTATGGCTCAGTGTGTCTGCCCTCTGATGCCCTCTTGCTACACCTACCAACTTACTTGGGTTTAGTAGCCTAAAAATTTCTTTTTAAAACTCTGACTTATTAATCAGCTTTTAGTGAAAATTGAGAAAGTAAGTTTCAGGTTTCTATGCAGATCTACAAATGTCAAAGTCCCAGATAACTTGAGGTAGGGTATTTATTCTCTGCATTTTTCACTGGAAAATCTATGAGTCTATTTTTGTTGCCTAGGTAATCACACAGCTTTTCTTTGGCATCCTGGACTAGGGCGGTGGTACAGGACAGACTGTAATAAACAACAAATTGTGTCTGCTGTAATGCATTGCTGGAGGAAGTTCCCCCACTTAACCCTTTTAATTTGTCTTTCGTGCTCCTTCCATTAATACCATCTGATAATAAAAATTACTTGTAACTAACTCAACTATGATCATATTTTAACCAGGAAATTTCCTAGAAGCATTTATAGGAGAGTTTCTTCCTCTTCTAGAGAAACTAGAATTATCCAATGTTATCCCAGAAGGCCTTGATTATAGTCATTCTTCTTGTGCAGGGATGTTTGAACACAATATTATTATAATTATATGCATAATGAGCTATATCTTGATGCCAACACATGGGTTATAAACGTTTCTATTTGAATTAAATACTAGTTCAAATGAACTAAATCATCTTGGATGGGATAGTTGGAAAGATTCATGACTCAGAAGTTGCTTTATGAAGGCCACCAATGATGACACATGTATTAGTATGTGTTGATCGTTAATCCATCAGAGATTATCTTTGCAGACTCAACGGGGTGCAGTGGTGTTTGATTGCACCTGTATGTGAGTGAGCATGAATTAGATGGACGTGCAGCTGGTGTACTGAAGTCTTTAGTAAGGAAAATGAATATGCAAATTTCAGAGCTCTAAAGGATGCTAACTGTCTACTTTAAGAGGAAATTCATTCCCTATGCATTTCGTGTGCTGTGATACCTCACAGTTGTCAATGTGGCCAAAGGAATTTCAGAGTCATTTTTGAAGTATAACTATGCATATTCGTACAAAAATATCGTGTGCTTTTGTGTAATTATTTCTCCCTTTTCAGGCTTTCCTGTCTATAAAAGAGAGATTCGATTTTCTCTCAAATAATGAGAAGCTGCCTGACATGATCACAACAAACTTACTAAAGAGTAATATTGATGAAGGATGTTGTCCTTTGACGATATCAATGCAAGTTGATCAATGAACCCTTTGAACACAAACCTTAAAGTGGATTTGGACTTAGAGTCCTATTGGCAGGTCTTCTATGAATAGACCCATGTTCTTACTTTGTCTCAATGGAATCAGTTTGCATTTCCAAGGAAAAGGACCGCATCTTGTTCATCATCCCTACTCTGGCTTCCTGTGGTTTTCTTCTAGCACTTAGATTTGATTGTCAAATAAGCACATATAGTCTTCAGATTATTCTTTGTGGGGATTCAGTGGTTGGGTTTAAAATTGTTGCTTCTTTCTCTCCACACATTCATTCTGGTCCTAGACTCTTCAGCAGCAGCATCTCCTGCCCGCCCCCACCATGTCCTATATGTGGGTCACTCTGATGACTTTTCCATGAGCTCTGTACCTCCTTCTCTGACCCTTAGCTTTTCTTTCTCCTTTGCTTCCTTTACTTCTTTTCTCTCTTCCTTCTATTCCATTCATTTACTGGGGATTTTTATTGAAATGTTTTAAGTTAGCTAAAGGCCCACTCCCTGACAGGTAGTAGACACCTGATACACATTTTTGGAATGAATGAGGATCCTGTTCCTTCCAGAGAGACACCTTGTGTGAAGGTTGAGAGGCAGGGAAACCTATTAGGAACCCAGTGCATCCATGCCAGTGGGAGATGATAAGGACCTGGACTTTTGGGAGAAAGGGAAGGAGAAAGAAGCAGAATGAATAGGAGGATGAAGAGGACTTGGGGGAGTATTGATCTCTTGGAGAAGGAGAGGTGTACTTTAAAGAAATGAGGGCAGAGAGGAAAGGATTTCTGCACTCAGCAGACAATTTTAAGCCCAACTAGCTTAAAACTTCTCCCCTCTCCTCCATGAATCTTTTGTGAACTCCTCCAGATAGAATTAATTGCTCTACTCTCCTGATTTCCAACACATTATATTGAATTAAAATTGCTTGTTTCTGTTGATGTAAACATCAAAGATGTGATGCAGTTGTTTTTGTTGATCATAAATAGTAAAGATTTATGATCTTTTCAAGCCCAAGGCTATACATGAGTCAGTATTGCAGTGCAGTTTCTTCTGCACACAGCCTGATGGTCACAAATCCTTGCAAACACCAGGGACTGAATCCCTGTTTAGTGCTGAATGCACCTGTTACTCTTCTGTTTCATTTTCTTACACCTGAAGACCCTCCAATTCTGTGACTGTTTCAAGCTGCTAAACAACAGCTTGAAAGGGATCAGAAATCCTTGAGTAACTTACAAATATATTTTAAAGTTTTGCTGAAAAAAATCATTTTAGACACACACAAGAGTTCCAAAGATAGTAAAGTGCATCCTGGTATATACCCTCCATCTGGAATTCCCCACCGCTAACACCTTACATAATCTTGGTCTAATTATCAAATTTAAAAATTGATATTAATATAGTATGATTAGTACAATATATTCATGTATATCTTTTCTGTATACAATTACACTGGTGCTTTTAAAAAGAAATACTACTTTTGAACCTCTGAGCCATGTTAGACAACACTGTTGAGTGTGTGTTAAACAAAGGTGATGATGATCTCAGTGAGTGGTAAACATCACTCACTTTTACAGTCTCCAAAGCAATATTTCTCCAGCATTAACCTTACCTCTTCTGTCTTCTATTCAGATGTCTGTTGAGTTAAGATAATAGAAATCTTCTCAGGAATACTTCTATTTTTCCTTTTTAGGGATAAATAGTTATTAGAAACAATGTAGGTATATAAAACTGAAGGATTTCTTAACTGCCCAAAGGTAAAATTATCACTGTTGCTTGAATATTAATATTTTCAAGTGTTAATATTCAGCAGTGAATGCCAATTATTAGTTATAGTTCATCTAACCTTGTATCATTTGAGATTCAGTTTAAACTTGTAAAAAGAAGACATAAGCAATAGTTTTGCATATAAGCTGATCTGAGACATTGTATTGGTAAGCAGTGACACAAAGCATATTTATTTATTTTGAAATAGCTTAGCTTGATGGACAGAGAAGGCAATGGCACCCCACTTCTGGAAAATCTCATGGACGGAGAAGCCTGGTAGGCTGCAGTCCATGGGGTCGCTAAGAGTCGGCATGACTGAGCAGCTTCATTTTCACTTTTCACTTGCATGCATTGGAGAAGGCAATGGCAACCCACTCCAGTGTTCTTTCCTGGAGAATCCCAGGGATGGGAGAGCCTGGTGGGCTGCCATCTATGGGGTCGCACAGAGTCAGACACAACTGAAGCGACTTAGCAGCAGCAGCAGCTTGATAAAAAAGGGTCAGAGAAATATGGGAATCCTGTTTTTATTCCTTGAAGCAGTCTCATTTGCAAAACCCATCTACCACTATGTAAATGACCTAGAGTCCTGTTTTCAGTACTGATACATTTGAATTTAGAAATCTCACTTTTGCCTAGTGACACTGAGGCACTAATTCCTGCTGAAAGGTTACTTTCTCCTGTTTTGTTCTTCCTTTAACTTCTTTTACATCCAGCTTCCTTTGAAGAAGCGATTTTTCAGATCTGAGTTTTCCGTTTGCATACAAACAGAAAATAGCCACAATATGAATTACCTTTTAAAAATTGTAGGGTGATTTAGCAGCTAATAAAATTCCTTGCTAGCACACCCATCAGGATAATATTTAGAGTAATAGGAATGGACCTGGGTGAGTTTTTTTATGAAAAGCAATTGTAACTATTTAAGTATTATCTGAAATTTTGGAACTCTGGACTCTTAAGGGTCTGCCATCACTTTCAGTGGTTAGATGAAAAGTGCCTGGTTAAAATACGTAGTTCTGGTTACGGAACTGCATGCATCATGTCTGTAGCTGAAATAACAGATTATCAATTTATTAATGGATGGTAGCAGTTTTCCCAGAAGAGAGAGTAAGAGTTTGATTCCACCTAGGGAGGCTGACTGCCAGTTAACTCTCTGCCGTCTTTGCCCACCCAAAGCTGTTGTGCAGTCAAGTAATTTTTGAATTCTTAGGAACTTCTTTTTATAATTATAATTTTATTTCTTTATTTTAGCTATGCTGGCTCTTTGTTGCTGCGAGGGCTTTCTTTAGCCGTGGGGCGCAGGGGTTTCTCTTGTTGCAGAGCTCGGGCTCTAGGCACACAGGCTTCAGTAGTTGCAGCTTGCAGGCTCAGCAGTTGTGGCCCAAGAGCTCAGTTGCTCCACGGCATGTGGGATCTTCCTGGATTAGGGGTCAAACCCATGTCCCCTGCATTGGCAGGTGGATTCTTTACCATCTAGCCACCAGGGAAGCCCTCTTGTGAACTTCTTAAGCTCAAAAAATCCAATGAGGTTGTTAATGGAAACAAAGCGTGAAGCTGATCATCAAAAAATGATTAGTAATTACTACATTCTTTTTTTTTTTTTGAGAAATGCTTCATATTTACATCAAAAGAGTATCTCTCTCAAAAGTTCTAAATATCCAGTTTATCCCAAAGAGTCTGATAAAAACAAACTGCAGACTCAATGCAGTTGGTCCTTGAACCACACAGGTTTGAACTAGGGGAGTTCCACTTAGTTTTTTTAATAGTAGATACTACAACACATTCTGCAGTTTGTTGAGTCCCTGGCTGCAGGATTGTGTGTCCAGAGGAACTGTGGGTACGTATGGGGGTGTGGGGTTAACTATAATTTATACTTGGATTTCCCACTGCTCTGAGGTCAGTGCCTGCTAACCCCCACATTATTCACATTTCAACTGTGTTCCAGTTTTCTCATCCTGGTGGGCCATGGACTATTTCACCTCTCTGAATAATGCAAAAGATCAGTATAAGCACACATTCGACCCTCATAACAAAACTGCTAATTTTATTTATGTGGACCCCCATTTACCTTAACAAGTACTTAATTAAGCCAAAGCAGTGACAATATCTTTAAGAATCTAAAAACAAGATTTGCCTTTAAAAACTGAAATGGGGTGATCCATCTGAGATAAACAACTGTGAATTCTTTTATCCAGAGTGTAGACTTTTTTCACCCTCCAATGTGCTCCAGGATATATCCTGCTTTTCTTAAAGGAAATTATGTTCCCTAGATTAAGATAATAATAGTAATGAAATAATAGACTGTTATATTTGTAATCAGTAATTATGTAGTCATAAGTGGCCAGTATCTAGGGAACAAGCATTATATGAGCTATGATTACTAAAGAAGTAATTAGGATAAAAGATAAACCCTCTTAGTTGTGCTTCCCCCCCTTAAGACTGGCATTTATATAACACAGTTCTTAATCCATAGAGAATATTTGGTTAGGTCTGAGAGAATGTGAGTGTGTCATGCCCAGTGCAGTACAGAAAACCTTGGCATTGATGAATTTTATATTCTCAGTTTCAACCCAGAGGCTCATGGATTATACGACAGTGGCTTGCCTGTAACTACTCTACAGCAAGGATGTGAATCACTCACTAGCTGCAGTGTTTTCAGTGCAAGGATGCAGACACCGCAGCATCATGCCCCCAAGTCCTGACACTCAGGATCTCTTATCTAGCGGGAGAAGCCTTGTGTCAAGGACAGAAAGATTAAAATATCCCATATTGATGGTGATGGGCATTAAGGAAACATAGTTGCTATGGTCTGAAAGTCTGTTTCCCTGCAAATTTATTCATATGTTAAAATGTTAATTTCAAATTTAACATGTTAAGTTCATATGTTAAATATGTTACAGTTCTGACGCCCAAAAGGTGCTGGTATTTGTAGATGGGACCTTTTGTATTGCATTCTTTAGTCACTAACTCATGTCCAACTCTTTCGTGACCCCATGGACTATATAGCCTGCCAGGCTCCTCTGTCCATGGGATTTCCCAGGCAAGAATACTGGAGTGGGTAGCCATTCCCTTCTCTCTGGGATCTTCCCTACCCAGGGATTGAACCCAGGTCTCCTGCATTGGCAGATGGGTTCTTCACCACTGAGCCACCAGGGAAGCGCCAGGTGGGACATTTGGGAGATTAAGTCGTGAGGGTGGAGCCCTCATGAATGGGATTAGTGCCTTACAAAACAAAAATCCTTCGCTTCAGCAAACTTGTTAGCCCCTTGGACTGAGTGGGGACACCAGACGAAGTCTGCTTGCAATCTATCCAACTGTGCTGTCACCCTGATCGTGGACTTGCAGCCTGCAGAACTGTGAGAAATAAACTTCTGCTCTTTATAAGCTTCCCAGGTGGTGCTGGTGGTAGAGACCCTGCCTGCCAATGAAGAAGTAGGAGACGCCGGATGCGTGCACACTGTTGTCGTATTTTTGTTATAGCAGCTGGAATGGACTAGGGTAATAGTAGCACATGGAAAATCTAAACATTGGGGGATATACACTGAAGTTGTTTAACTGAATTTGGGAATTCTCAGAGCTCTCAGAACGTGAGCCTGTGAATGTGAAGCAGCTGTGGAGACCTTGTTAGACATGTGAATGGGGATGAGCAGTCCCCTTCCACCACCCCAGGAATCTAGGCTGTCGAAACCTTGTTTTCACTGCTAAAATGTGACATAAGAATTCTGCTTTAGAGATAATAACATTAAAAAAATTCTATTAAGCAAAAACACATTTCAGATAGACCTCGAGGCTGTTATTTTCCATATCTCTCTGGAGATGTTGTATGTTTTTCAGATCCCAGGTAATTCAGTGTGTTTATTCATTCCATGGTCGGCACAGAGACATGGAAAGAGTAAGACCAGATCTCCAATGAGAAGATCCTTGATGGATCATGAGATGCAAGGGAGGCCCTGTGAAACATTTCCAGGAGCTTCATTTCCCATTAGCTGTAAACATTGTTTTGCTTTCTAAAGTAAAATTAATTATAAAAGCCATCTCTTTCACAAAAACAGATTGAATTTTTCTGTGTCTATTTGGAAATTTAACAGTTTTCTGCAATGTGTGTGTGTATCTGCTTTTTGCCTTTTCCATTGAAGATAAAAATCAAAACTTTTCCCTGGTGCCAGCATAGATTTTTGAAAGTGTAAAAATAATCTGTTAAACGAATGCTATTAATTTTGTTTCAGAAATGCAGATATTGAAATAGACACTTGGGTCTGGATTCACTCATAGGACTGTATGTACTTAAGTTACAACTGGAACTGAATCCATGGAGCATCACTTGCAACTAACCTCCTTTTAAAGTCATTGAATAGTGTTTAATGAGAAATAGACACATTTATTGTCTTAGACTTCTAGCCTTTAACCACAAAGTCAGTTTGATTTGATTTATTCATGATTTACTTTTTAAATGATGGGGATTGAATTTATCAAGAAAGTATCTACTGATTTCCCTTTAAAAAAAAAAAGCAACTTACAACTCTTGAAGACTTTTTAATCATCCACAATTTGTCAAAAGTAATCCTCAATGATTAAAAAGAAGCCAAAAGGTATTCAGTTCAGTTCAGTTCAGTTGCTCAATCATGTCTGACTCTTTGTGACCCCATGAACCACAGCACACCAGGCCTCCCTGTCCATCACCAACTGCCAGAGTCTACCCAAACCCATGTCTATTGACTTGGTGATGCCATCCAACCATCTCATCCTCTATCATCCCCATCTCTTCCTGCCCTCAATCTTTCCCAGCATCAGGGTCTTTTCAAATGAGTCCATTCTTTACATCATGTGGCCAAAGTATTGGAGTTTCAGCTTCAACATCAGTCCTTCCAGTGAATACCTAGGACTGATCTCCTTCAGGATGGACTGGTTGGATCTCCTTGCAGTCCAAGGGGCTCTCAAGAGTCTTTTCCAACACCACAGTTCAAAAGCATCAATTCTTCGGTGCTCAGCTTTCTTTATAGTCCAACTCTCACATCCATACATGACTACTGGAAAAACCATAGCCTTGACTAGATGAAATTTTGTGGACAAAATAATGTCTCTGCTTTTTAATATGCTGTCTAGGTTGGTCGTAACTTTTCTTTCAAGAAGTAAGCATCTTTTAATTTCATGGCTGCAGTCACCATCTGCAGTGATTTTGGAGCCCAAAAATAAAGTCTGACACTGCTTCCACTGTTCCCCCATCTATTTCCCATGAAGTGATGGCACCAGATGCCATGATCTTCATTTTCTGAAGGTTGAGCTTTAAGCCAACTTTTTCACTCTCCTCTTTCACCTTCATCAAGAGGCTCTTTTGTTCGTCTTCACTTTCTGCCATAAAGGTGGTGTCATCTGCATATCTGAGGTTATTGATATTTCTCCTGGCAATCTTGATTCCAGCTTGTGCTTCTTCCAGCCCAGTGTTTCTCATGATGTACTCTGCATATAAGTTAAATCAGCAGGGTGACAATATACAGCCTTGACCTACTCCTTTTCCTATTTGGAACCAGTCTGTTGTTCCATGTCCAGTTCTAACTGCTGCTTCCTGACCTGCATATAGGTTTCTCAAGAGGCAGGTCAGGTGGTCTGGAATTCCCATCTCTTGAAGAATTTTCCACAGTTTCTTGTGATCCACACAGTCAAGGCTTTGGCATAGTCAATAAAGCAGAAATAGATGTTTTTCTGGAACTCTCTTGCTTTTTCCATGATCCAGAGGATGTTGGCAATTTGATCTCTGGTTCCTCTGCCTTTTCTAAAACCAGCTTGAACATCTGGAAATTCATGGTTCACATATGGCTAAAGCCTGGCTTGGAGAATTTTGAGCATTACTTTACTAGCATGTGAGATGAGTGCAATTGTGTGGTAGTTTGAGCATTCTTTGGCATTGCCTTTCTTTGAGATTGGAATGAAAACTGACCTTTTCCAGTCCTGTGGCCACTGCTGAGTTTTCCAAATTTGTTGGCATATTGAGTGTAACACTTTTACAGCATCATCTTTTAGGACTAATCCTCAGTGATTGCATGCATGCATGCTAAGTTGCTTTAGTCATAGCCAGCTCTGTGACCCTGTAGACTGTAGCCTGTCAGGCTTCTCTGCCCATGGGATTCTCCAGGCAAGAATACTGGAGTGGGTTGCCAAGCCCCCCCTCAGGGAATCTTCCTGACTTGAGGATCAAAGCTTGTCTACTGTGGCTCCTGCATTGCTGGTGGATTCTTTGCCACCAGGGAAGCCTGCCTTCAGTGATTAAAAGAAGGCAACAGTAAGAATAAGACCCCAAGTTGGAAGTAAACACTTTCCCAAGACTGCCCACTAGTTCAACAGACCTGTCCTCATCAATCCTCTAAGTTTTAAATGGGGTCTTTTTTTTTTAAGTTTTTAAAAATGGAGAAATTAAATTCCTGGTGTTGGTTATATATAAGGAGGAGACGGAAATGATCAGGAGTTTGGAGACTAGGGTCAAGTTCCTGGGGCTTGAAACCTTGTTCTACCAGCTTCCTAGGTAGATGGCAAGTAAGTGACAGACAATGCTTATTAACTGTGTGACTAAGTTACTTAACTGCTGAGCCTCAGTTTTCCCATCTATAAAATGGAAATAATAATAATGATAGTTTATAGAGTTGTTGGGAGGGCTAGATGAAATAATGTAACTTAGAGTCCTTTACACAGAATCTAGCTCCTAGCAAATATTCAACTAATGTCAGTTATTATATATTTGACTTACATATGGGGAGTGCCAGATTTATGCTAGTGACAGGATACACAAATCTCTTTCTTGATCTTCACGGGAAACCAGAAATCTAAACACTCAGTTATGATTCCATGTACAAGTTTAGAGACATAGGATCAAAACCTTGAACTACTCTCTGTTTGCTCCACCAGGTCCCTGATTCCTAAGCTGATGAGTTAATTGTACTTTCAATGTACAATTGAAAAAGTACAATTTCACAGGAATTGTGACCCCTGTTCAACTTAGTTTATTTCAGTTTTTTTTTTTTTTTCCAAGAATGAGCACCTCTAGATAGACGCCTAAAAAAGGAGGTTAGCATCATCTGGAAAAGGTAGCGCTTTGCTTTATGTTAACTGACAATCTTTAAAAAAATGTTTTTCAGTTGGAGGATAATTGCTTTACAATATTGTGTTAGTTTCTGCCATACATCAACATGAATCAGTCACAGGTATATATGTCCCCTCCCTCTTGAACCTTGCTCCCGCTTCCCACCCCATCCCACCTGTCTAGGTTGTCACAGAGCATCAGATTTGACCTCCCTGCATTATATAGTAAATTTTCACTGGCTATCTATTTTACATATGGTAATGTATGTTTCCATATTACTCTCTCACATTTTCTTTCAAATATGCAAATGTCTGAAATTTCTTAAGAAATGTTTGCCAAGGCACAGCTAATGTATATTTGTATTTGCTTGCAGTTCCTTCATTTATGTTTCCAGTTCCTTACAAACTCTCCCTTCTGCCACCATTTTGATTGTGATATAATCTATGCTGAGTTTTTATTAGTCGGAATCTCTTATTAGGAGAAGAGAGAGTTAGAAATGTGTAACAGCCTGAAAATCCATATGGCAGGCACTCTGTCTTGGTTTGATTAATTAAAACTGAATTTCTTATTCTCTGGTTTTGCTACTCAGAACGGTATTCATGAACCAAGACCACAGTGCCAACTCTGAAAAGAATTACCTAGTCCCTTGTCCAGAGAGGTGAAGTGAGTACATCACTAGACCTAATAAAGCCCAAATCCACCTGCTACTGACTGGCTTTGATCTGTCTATACTGGGACCTCATGAAACAGCTTTTTATGGGAGCACATTTATGAGGGGAGCCTGGGAAGGTGTTGCTCTCTGTGTCGGTTTGTGCATTCTCCTCTTCACAAGGGCACAAGAGCAGGAGACTGGAGTGGCTGAGCTCACAGCAAGAATCACTGTCAAGCATCTTTCTTACCAAGCAGAATTTTCTAGGCCCAGTGATATAAAGGGAAATAATTACTGGGTTTCAAAGACTTACAGTAAAGAAAGAGCACATCCTTGCCAGTGGCCATAGCTTTGTGATGAAGAAAATATGTGTTTCTTTTCCAAAAGGATGAGGTAGAGAAAGCATCCTTTGTTTAATTCAACAACGACTGTCACAATGCTCCTCCAGTTCTGCCTAAATTCACCCAGGGAACTGTCTACAAATCTCACTCCTGGACCTGCTAGTGGACTAGAGAATAAGAACATCCGGGAGATGGGCCTCTGGATTTGTGCTTTTAAGAAGAAGTCAGGGGACTCTTGGGACTTCCCTCGTGGCTGGGATGGTAAAGAATCTGCTTACAATATTTGAGATGCAGGTTCCATCCCTGGGTTGGGCAGATCCCTTGGAGAAGGAATTGGCAACCCACTCCAGTATTCTTGCCTGGAGAATCCCATGGACAGAGGACCCTGGCGGGCTACAGTCCATGGGGTCACAAAGAGTTGAACATGACTGAGCAACTAACACTTTCAGGAGGTTCTTACAATTACTTGAGTTTAGGAGACATCGCTATGTAGGTTTGGATAAAAGTAAGAGAACAGAAGTGTATGTGAGAAGGAACAATAATTTTTGAAAGATAACATGTATGCGAGGACAGAACAGGCCTTCAAATATTTCTCAAGTGACTTATATTCTGGATCAATAGTGAAAAGAATCGAAAGCCAGAATCCAGAATGACTCTGCCTTATGGAAAAACATGTGATGTACAGTCTTGATAAATCTGAGAACTGTGATTTTTGAAGTTACTGAAATGGGACTTTTTCAGTCTTTGAAACAACACAAAACAGACCCATCTTCTCTCTCTCTCTCTCTCTCTCTCTCTCTCTCTCTCTCTCTCTCTCTCTCTTTCCCCCAATGCTTCATTTTATACAGACTTACCCATAGTATCAACCTTCTCTGTCAGCAGAATGCTCCTGCTGGTCTCTGAAGTTGACGTGATAGGCTTGGGAGGGAAAACCACTGTTTTGTGAACATCTGGCCCTTCAGAAGCCCCTTGGAACTAACAAGACGAGGATTTCTCTGGTCTTTCCTAAGATTTGTAATTGAGGCTGCCTCACTCAATAGCTCTATGGGGAAACCCCTTTCCATTCTTTAAAGACTTGTGGAGAGGGGGAGTCTAGGTCCAGTTTCATGAGTTCCCAGGAGCCTTCTGCACTCTGAGCCTTTGTGCAGACCCTCGACCACCGACTCCGGCCGCCCCAGGCCCTGCTGGCTTTTCCATCTGCTGGGACTGCCCCCCACCCAAGTCCTGCAACTGTCCTGGATCGCAGCTCATTGCACGGTTGGTACAGCGGCCAACTTGCTGTAGCTGACAATATTTGCTCAGGTTATACTTCGTCACTTAGGTTTTATCTGAAGCCAGATCTCTGCCATTAGACTTTACATTTCAACTGCCCAGAACCTGCCTTTCACTGAAGACCGTGACCTGCTCTTTGTGGCTCTGCCTCTTTCCAGGAGCACCTGCTAAAACACTTAGTGTCCAAGTGAATTGAGACCAATAAGTCATTCATCTGTGTGTAAACATACACTGTGACACTTAGGATACGACTATGCTTCCATTGTCAGTTTTTTGATTTTGTTTTAATATCATTCTTGCAGAGCTCCTTAACTTCTTTGTTGAAATCCCCATGCTATCCTCCCAGGTGGCACCAGTGGTAAAGAACCCACCTGCCAGTGCAGGAGACATAATAGACAGGGGTTCGATCCCTGGGTCCAGAAGATCCCCTGGAGGAGGGCATGGTGACCCACTCCAGTATTCTTGCCTGGAGAATCCCATGGACAGAGGAGCCTGGCGAGCTATGGTCCGTGGGGTCACAAAGAGCTGGACACAGTTGAGTGACAACAGGAAATAACGAGAGACTCTTGGGTTATTGAGGCAAACCATAGTGGGGTTGGTGAGGGGGAGGGGGCGGGTGGAGTGGGGAATTCGAGATTTTTTCAGTTACCAGCTATGTAACAACATAAAAGCTGGTATTGTGCGAGTATATTGTACAAAAAATGAACATGTAGTAATTACTTCATTCATCTTAATGGAGCCTTTGTTCCAGTTAGAGTCATGGGGGCTGGTAGGGGCAGAGGGAGGAGGGTGGGAGCAAGTGAGGATAACCAGCCTCCACTGAAGAAAGTCTGCTCCACAGCTGGGTTGGGCCTCAGGAGTGGTGGGGTTGGAGGGGAGGTGTGGGGGTGGTGCTGGGGGAGCCAGATCCCAGTTTCATGGATGAAAGTCCCCACATGGCAGATGGAGGGTAGCATGGAGCAGCATCAGGGCCCCCCACCCCATCTCCGAGGTGCTCCTAGACTCTCGTCCCTCCATCCTTCTCCTCCTCCCCCTTTGCAGGTCAGAGGGATGCAGGGATGTTGGAGCTGCCCATCCTGGGAGACTGTGCGTAGGTCCTGGGATGACAAGACTGGATGGTCGGGCTGGTTTACGACCCCTCTCCCGTTCTCCATCAACCATCACGCTGCTGCCTGAGACAGATACCCTGATTTATTTATGCCCCTCATTCTCTATTTAACTCCAACCATTCTATGGTAATTAATCTCATGGATGCTTTTAAAACTTATGTCTTCTTTCCCCTTTGTGGCCAATTCCCATCCCAGCCTCCCTGGGTTCCTCCTATGATCACAAGTGCATTTCCTCACTTTGTGTGCTCCCAGAACTGCTGGAAGATCCCCAGACATCTGTCCCTCTGTGTCCTCACCTCTGGCCCTTTCCCCTCACCAAATCCCACTGTGGGAGCCTCTGTCGCCTCCTGGGGTCCCACAGCTTCAATCCACTTCTTGATCCCCTCTTCTCCAGGAGCACGTTGCTGGGGTTCCCTCCAGCAGTGACTGCTGGTCTGCAGAAACCAGAATCTCTGGGCTGGAAAAGGTGGGGCCCAAGGAGCCCCAGGGGAAGATGGAGTGTCCATGTCATTTGCCCAGAAGCCCCCTCAGGCCACCAGGACAGCTGTGGACAGAGCCTCTGCCTGCTGGCGTCCTGGGGCTCCGGGGATGAGATAGCTGAGAGACAGATACCGTGCTTCTGAAGGTACAGAAAGTACTCCCCCATGACCAGCCAGTCTCCCAACTCACACACCAGGGCTGAGAATGCAGGCCTCCACTGGCTCCTTGCTGACCTGAATCCTCTTCCCTTGGGGCCACATCTCTGGCATTTTGCCCAGGTCCCAGGGTTTCCTTTTTAGGGGCCCCTGCTAGCTGCCTTTCAACCTGTGTCCTGGATATCTTGCACCTCATCTGCATTCAGGATCAGCAGAAGAACTCAGTGCCGGGTCAGATTTCCTCATGTCTCAGAGAAGAACTGTTTCCTTAATCCAGATTGAGTGATCTGGTCATCCTGGAGTTTGGTGCCCCCAGCAGCCGTAGACTATTTTTGTCAGCTCCCCAGAATCCCTGATGGCCCTGAGGTGCCAGTCCACTCTGGAGGCTTCAAGGAAATCCTTCCTTCCTTGAGGAAGTCTTGGGTGCTGTGTAGCATCTCAGGTCTGACCCACTCAGGGAACCTTACAACTGAGGCAGGTAGGCAGGCAGGCATCACTTCTACCCAGTGAGGATTCACATTGGTGGTGCCTGAGACCCATCCATCACAATTACCCAATAACCATTCTTTCCTTAGCAGCCCCCGGGCACCAGTCAGCTGTAGCGGGCCATCAGCACACCTCAAAACAGCTGTCCATAATATGGCAGAAACATATATTTGGAGAAACATGGTGGCTTTCTCCAGCATTTGTGGACTCGGAGAGTTTTCAGATCACCGGCTTCCCTCTGCACTGACCCCCAGGTTAATTTACACACATCTCCATTTCCTTCTCTTTCTCTCACAGCCAGGCTTTTCCAACTTTGTGAGAGAGAGACACACCCACTGGAAACCCTAGTATAATTCATAGCCACGAGGCTCCACCACCTCCCAGGTGTCAGAGTGATAACTCAAGTAGTGATGTTGAAAGAAACCAGTGATACTGATGAACGGGGAATGATTACAGCTCACAAACTCCTTCACAAGCTAGCTGGCTTCCAGTTCTTTGTTGTCAGGTGACAGATGATTAAAAATTATATTTCATGACTGATGACCATGTGATTTGGGACATACAAGTTGGAAAGAATACAATGAATTCAGTAGGTCGCGACAAGGGAACTCCTTCAATTCTCATCCTATTTACGTGGCCCTTGAAAGTACTGGATTCTGAAAAGAACAGCTGCTTTTGTTCTGTTACTCTTTTAATAGGGTGTATCCACACATCTTTGCAGTAAGTAAGGTGTGTGTGCTCAGTTACTCAGTCGTGTCCAACTCTTTTCGACCCCATGGACTGTAGCCTGCCAGGTTCCTCTGTCCATGGAGATTCTCCAGGCAAGAATACTGGAGTGGATCACCATTTTGCCATTTCCCACTCCAGGGGATCTTCCTGACCCAAGGATTGAACCAGAGTCTCTTGCATTTCCTGCATTGGCAGGCAGATTCTTTACCACTAACACAACCTGGGAAGCCCAAGAAATGCATGGCTAATGTATTAATAATATTTAGTGAGAAATAGGCTGAGCCACTGGCTTCCCTGGTATGTCAGATGGTAAAGAATCTGCCTGCAGTCAAGAGAACTTGTTTGTTCCCTGGGTCAGGAAAATCCCCTGGAGAAGGGAAAGGCAACCCACTCCAGTATTCTTGCCTGGAAAATCCCATGGACAGATAAGCCTCGTGGACTACAGTCCATGGGGGTCACAAAGAGTCAGACATAACTGAACAACTGACATTTTCATATTCACTTTCAGGCCTAGCCATGGCAACCATTAATGAGCTTGCAAAAATTGGATTTTTGTTACTTTATGGACAAAAATCATTCACTTTGTGATAATTTTAATGCAATAAAATGGATAGAGACTGTAAGCTCCTTATGAGCTTTATATTTTAAACTTCAAAATGGAATCTGTCCAACACAGAAACACGGGCTTCAGCCAGATTTTTATAAGTGAAGTTTTATGACTAAGATCCCCGACTAAAAGTACAGTATGAAATTTCACTCTGCCTAATTTGATGGTGGTCCTAAGAATCCTGAGACTTTCAGAAAAAATAAATGCCAAGCTAAAAGTCTCTGTTGTTGTTTAGTCATTGAGTCATGTCCAACTCTTTTGCAACCCCATGGACTGAAGCCCACCAGGCTTTTCTGCCCATGGAATTTTCCAGGCAAGAATAGTGGAGTGGTTTGCCACTTCCTTCTCCAGGGGATCGTCCCAACCCAGGGATAGAGCCTGTGTCTCCTACACTGGCAAGGGAATTTTTACCACTGAGCAACTACTTGCCTAATTGACAATATCAGGCCTTGGTTTTCCTTACATGTTTTTCATGAAGTTTTGGTACATCTCTCTCATGGTTGTCATCGATTTTTGAGATAGCAGCTATAAAATGAAAAGTAAAAATTATCTGCCCGGATGTACCAACTAGATTGGGTCTCCACGGGCTGAGATATCAGAGCTATCCTGATGGTGATTTTATCAGAGTAATGACTGATTATGACAGTAATGTTAACCCTCATCTCCTCTGCCTGGTTAACTTATAATTAGATGTCAAATCTGAAACACTGCTTCTTGACCTTCACTAACATTTTTTATGGAATAAGAAGAGCTGATCAAAAATCCATAACAATAGTAAAAGAACAGTTTAAAAGTGATAATGAGGACTACATTATTGAGGGTTTGAGTTGCGAATAGTAATGAATATAACTTTTTAATATACTTATAGACATTTTATTTTGATTATATATAGATATATGATCTATAAATATACATATTTATAGAGATACAACCCATAAAGGTGCCTTTGTGTAAAAGAAGTGGATTCCACTTTTGAATTTGCTTGTCATTAATTAGAAAATTATAATAAAATGCTGATTTTGTTAGTTGCTGTTTAGTCACTAAGTCATGTCTGATTCTTTGTGACCCAGGGAAGCACATCAGGCTTCCCTGTCCTTCACTATCTCCTGGAGTTGGCCCAAGTTCGTGTTCATGTAGTCAGTGATGTCATCCGGTCATCTCATCCTCTGTTGTCCCTTTCCCCTCTGCCCCTCAATCCTCAGGATCTTTTCCAGTGAGTCGGCTCTTTGCATAGGGTTATCAAAGTATTGGAGCTTCAGCTTCAGCATCAGTCCTTCCCATGGATATTCAGGGTTTATTTCTTTTAGGATTGACTGGTTTGGTCTCCTTGCTGTCCAAGGGACTCTCAAAAGTCTTCTCCAACACAATTCAAAAACATCAGTACTTTGGCACTCAGCCTTCTTTATGGTCCAGTTCTCACATCCGTATATGACTACTGGGCAACCATAGCTTTGACTATATGGACCTTTGTTGGTAATGTCTCCGCTTTTTAATATGCTGCCTAAGTTTTTCATAGCTTTCCTTCCAAAGACTAAGCGTCTTTTAATTTCATGGCTGCAGGCACCATCCTCATGATTTTGGAGCCCAAGAAAATAAAGAAAATTTTGTTAAAAAAATATACTAATATCTCTTGTAATAAATAACCATTACAATGTGAATGACACTTCTACAGTTGTACAAAATAAAGCTCATAAATGTAGGTGACGGCCCTCCCAGAACATTAGGACGAATATACAAATATACTTCAACTCTCTCTGTCTTATGATGAAAGTTATTATGTATTCTGATGTCTACAAAACATATAATTTGACCTTAAATTTAGCAAATTGATAGTCTAACCTTTGAACCAGCTATAAACACCTCAGCTTCCTGTGGCTGGAAAGGGTATGCAAAGTAATTTTAAAAAGCAAACAGAGTATTCAATTCACGTACAAAGAAGCTGTTAAAAACTTATCTCAATGTAGGCAACAAGATTAAAGCAATAAATGCATTTGTAGTACCACTTGTTACATACTAATGTACATTGTCACATGGTCCATTATGGAGCTGGAGGTAATAGCATGGTGACAGAAGGTCAGAGGCATTTCCCAAAACTCCAGTGGAATGGATCAGACCTTGATTTAAAACAATAATAATAAGGTAAAAGAAGAGAGATTCAAATATGCAATTCAGCTATTCACAGATTGTGAAACTGTGAAATACCCTTTATATATGATCTTAGATTACACTTAGGGTGATGATGATGCAAGTGATGATGCATGTGAAGTCCTTAGCACAGTGTCAGCCTCACAGGAAGCACTAAATAATTAATTATCTTCACCAATTCATCATTTCATTTTATTGAAAGCATTCATTAATAATAACTTTTATCTCTTCGGTGTTGTGACATTTCCAAAAGACGACTGCATATGGTTGTTTTATTGCATCTTCATCACAAACTTTTCTATGAATTATGTCCCTCATTATGTAGGTGAGAGGGCAGATGCCCAGGGCTACACAGAATTTGAGTTAATAAGTAATAGCATCAGTTCATTAAGCCTTTGGACTCCATTGATGGCCTCTATAGTATGCCAGTTTTCCTGAGCATAACTCTGTACCATTAACATGGAAGAAAATAGACAAATCCTCTAATTCAATCAATTAGTGTTGGTCTGGGCTTCCCTGGTGGTTCAGTTGGTTAAGAATCTCCCTGCAGTTCCAGAGACCTGATTTTGATCCCTGGATTGGAAGGATCCCCTGGAGGGAATGGCAACCCACTCCAGTGTTCTTGCCTGGAGAATTCCATGGACAGAGGAGCCTGGTGGGCTACAGTCCATGGGGTTGCAAAGAGTTGGACATGACTAAGCAACTAACACATACATGAAATAGTTTGCTTTGTATTAACTGCTCATGTTTAATAGTAAGCTAGGCTTACTATTGACAAGCATTGGCCTAAGCATTTTACCTGCACTATCTTTCAACCTTCTCATTATCCTTTTGAAGTAGTGCTATAAGTTTCTCCACTTTTTCAATGAAGATGTTGAGACTGAAGGAGGTTAAGTTACTTGCCTGACATCATGTTGCTGGCAAGTTTAGGACTTAAGAATCAAACATATTGCAATACGTTTATCAGTAGCAGGGCAGGAATAAAAATGTAGATGTAGAGAACAAACTTGTGGACATGGGGAGAAGGAAAAGGTGGGGTGAATCAAGATAGTAGCATCAACATATATACACTACCTTGTGTAAAATAGATAGCTAGTGGAAAGCTGCTGTATAGCCCAGGGAGCTCAGCTTGGTGCTCTGTGATGACGTAGAGAGATGGGGTGGTGGCAGGGGAGCGGGGGAAGAGGATAGTCCCCAAGAGAGGGGACGTATGTATACATATAGCTGATTAGCTTTGATGTGCAGCAGAAACTAAGACAACATTATATGCCAATAGAAAGAGAATCCAACATCCTAACTGATTCCAGAACCCTCAGCTCCCAACTATCTCACAGCATCAGTTATATGATACTCAGTGGATAAGCCTGTACCCTATATATCACCCTAATAAAAGATAGTAAGTATAAAGGTAGCCAGAAAAATTATTACAATTACAGTGAAATATTCAGAACTTCCATTAAGTATTTTTGGCAATCCTAAATGTATGTTTGATCTATTTGCCAGAAAAGTTAAATGTAAAATCAGTGATTTTTGAAAGAGAAGTGATCATGATTTTTTTCAAGCATTTTAGGAGTGAGTTAAAAATCATTTTATCTAACAAATCAGATCACTTTCTAATTTGATTTTCTATAATATGTTGACACAATAGTGTGAGGTGGCACTTTTTTACTATTGGGAAAAAAGGTTAACCTTTCTTATGAAAGTTATAGTGGAGGGAAGCTCTTTGTAGCATGGCTGAGGGTGAAACCTCAACCAGGGTAGACACCTTCTTGACTTCTGGAGCACTTGCCAGCAGAAATAGTAGTGTTTTTATGTACTGCTGCTGCTGCTGCTAAGTCACTTGAGTCGTGTCCGACTTTGTGCAGCCCCATAGACGGCAGCCCACGAGGCTCCTCCGTCCCTGGGATTCTCCAGGCAAGAACACTGGAGTGGGCTGCCATTTCCTTCTCCAATGCATGAAAGTGGAAGGTGAAAGTGAAGTCGCTCAGTCGTGTCTGACTCTTGGCGACCCCATGGACTGCAGCCTACCAGGCTCCTCCGTCCATAGGATTTTCCAGGCAAGAGTACTGGAGTGGGGTGCCATTGCCTTCTCCTTTTTATGTGTTAGTGATGCCTAAACAGGTTAAACAGACTGTAACAAACTAAGACAGACTAAATGTTTGCAAGCAGTTGCTCTGCTGCTGCCGCTGCTGCTGCTACTAAGTCGCTTCAGTCGTGTCCGACTCTGTGCGACCCCAGAGACGGCAGCCCTCCAGGCTCCCCCAGCCCTGGGACTCTCCAAGCAAGAATACTGGAGTGGGTTGCCATTTCCTTCTCCAGTGCATGCTGTAAGTTGTACCAATACTGAACCCTTGTTAATAGCAGACCAGATGAATCTAACTCAAATATGCATTCAGTTTGTAGTAACTAGTAATGAGGTACTACGGATTTTAGTAAAATTTCCTTTCAGCAGAACTTTGCAAGATACTCTTTGGTGATTTCATTTTCTGTTATTGTTGCTCTTTGTGTTTCTAAGGGTAAATATTGGCTCCAACACAGACAGTGAAACAAATAAGACTCTAAAAGTGAATCCAGTGAATAAGTTTGGCTTTATATTTACTCATGGCATCCAGTCCCATCACGTCATGGGAAATAGATGGGAAAACAGTGGAAACGATGTCAGACTTTATTTTTTGAGGCTCCAAAATTATTGCAGATGGTGACTGCAGCCATGAAATTAAAAGACGCTTAGTCCTTGGAAGAAAAGTTATGACCAACCTAGATAGTATAGTCAAAAGCAGAGACATTACTTTGCCGACTAAGGTCCGTCTAGTCAAGGCTATGGTTTTCCCTGTGGTCATGTATGGATGTGAGAGCTGGACTGTGAAGAAGGCTGAGCACCAAAGAATTGATGCTTTTGAACTGTGGTGTTGGAGAAGACTTTTGAGAGTCCCTTGGACTGCAAGGAGATCCAACCAGTCCATTCTAAAGGAGATCAGCCCTGGGATTTCTTTGGAAGGAATGATGCTAAAGCTGAAACTCCAGTACTTTGGCCACCTCATGTGAAGAGTTGACTCATTGGAAAAGACTTTGATGCTGGGAAGGATTGCGGGCAGGAGGAGAAGGGGACAACAGAGGATGAGATGGCTGGATGGCATCACAGACTCGATGAACGTGAGTCTGAGTGAACTCCGAGAGATGGTGATGGACAGGGAGGCTTGGCGTGCTGTGATTCATGGGGTTGGGAAGAGTTGGACACGACTGAGAAACTGAACTGAACTATATTTACTCGTTGAAAATCAGGAAGAAATAAAAATTAATCAATACTTTTTTTTTCAGTGTCTATCTGAAGAGCCTAGGGCAGTGCAGGCAAATCAAAGGCACTCAGAAATATTTGTGGCTTCAGTTGAATTGAGAAGACAACACATCTGAAACATTGTCACGTCACTGGGATGCTTCTGTGCCCACAACCGGTGTGTGACAGAGCTCATGCTGGTATAATGCAAACTTAGCTTAACCTGAACAGTAAGGAGAATGCTATGTTACAGTTATATATCCCTGTCCTCTCGGGACTCCAGGGTAATTTAAAATATATCATGTTTCTCATAGCATTTCTGGGAAAATTGAGACACGGAGAATTTGTTATAATTCACGGGGAAGGACACAGTGGCTGTACAGCGGGCAGCCATCCCCTCCCTCCATCTTCCCCTTTCACGTAGGAGAGCTCCGTGAGAGGGAGCCATGAGGAGAGCTTGGTAATCAGGAGAGAGAAGGAGTGAAGCTTTAGATCTGATTCTGGAATTTTCTAGCACTTTGTGAAATGAAGGATGACTGCATGACCAAACCAAACGCCAACATTCCGATGGCTCTGGAGAGGCACTGATGTTACCCACTGAGTTTGCATGGCCTTTTGTTATCCACTCAATTGCACATTTATAGGAAGAGACTGTCCAGTCAATATCTCATTCTCCAAATAGGGCCTCTTTTTATGTGATTTGGGAAATGTGGTATTAAATCAGAGGTCCTCTTTTTGTTTGTTTGTTTTTTCCTGCACTGGGTCTTCATTGCTGAGCTCAGGCTTTCTCTAGTTGCAGTGAGGAGGGGCCACTCTCTAGCTGTGGAACACGGGCTTCTCATTGTGGTGGCTCCTCGTGTTGCAGAGCATGGGCTCCAGGTCCTAGGGGCTTCAGCAGTCGCAGCATGTCGGCTCAGTAGCTGGGACTCACAGGCTTAGTTGCTCTGAGGCGTATAGAATCTTCCTGGACCAAGAATCACACTCACGTCCCCTGTATTGGCAGGATTCTAATCCACTGTGCCACCAGGGAAATCCATTAATTAATTTTATTAATAGTGTTATTATTTTCAGTCTTTCAGCTGTCTTGCATGGCATGTGGGATCCTAGTTCCCCGACCATGGATTGAATCTGAACCCGCTTTGGAAGCACAGAGTCTTCACCACTAGATCCTCAGGGAGGTCCCAGATGTCCTCTTGACATTAAAAAGGAGCATCACTCTTTGGAGACCTAATTTCTTTCTTTACCTAATGGAGGCTTTGGTATGAGTTTGCTGTATGTTACCTGCATTAAAGCATAATAACTGCTCAAGGATTTTCTCATTTAAGCAAACAGTGAGGGACACAGCCAGCAGCCATTCAAATTCTAATAAGGAAGAAACCCTTGTGAGGGAATTGGCCCCAAATTTGAAGAGTGCTCAATAGCTTGGACTCGCCTCTTAAAAGCTAGTGAATATATAATCTGCCAGGGGCACAAGGGAAGAAAAGCTCGATATGTCATTATGCCAGTTGGCTTGAGGCCTTAGGAGAAGAGAAATGATTTATAGGACCTGTGTGGGGTGGCTGCTAACGGGGGTGGGGAGTTGCCTTAGGAAGTTTATAGGAAAGGGCTGCACAATGTACTTTCTAGACTGAGTGCTACCCTGGAAGTATAGCCTCACTAAGGGCCCCTTCACAGACTTGGTGTGCATCTCCAGTGCCATCCAAAGGATTCCAGACAACAAGGAACATTTCGAGGTTTACTGGTCATACAATCCTTATTGTCTCCCATGCATGCTGCATTCACTGCCCAGCATTTTCCTCGATGGGAATCCTCCTTAGTCAGCACTTCCAAAGTGGTGTCATCACAGGCATCCTGGAAGTGACCAGCATTTATGGTTGGGGATGAGAGTCCTGGGCTTTCCTATGACTCCAAGGTCCTATCTGTTACCTAGTCCAAGCTTGTACTGCTTGATGGGCTATTAATCAAGAGACCAGTTGTTAGGACAAGGAATAGTGACTTTATTTGAAAAGCTATCACACTGAGAAGATGGTGGAATAGTGTGTCAAAGAACCATTTACCAGAATTAGAATTCGTGCTTCTTTTATACAGAAAAGAGATAGCTGTTTGTTGCAAACTTCTCTGAACTAGAATTCTTTCTTTTTGTTGTTCAGTTACTAAGTAATGTCTGACTCTTTGTGACCACATGGATTAGAGCATGCCAGGCTACCCTGTCCTTCACTATCTCCTGGAGTTTGCTCACATTCATATCTATTGCATCCATGATGCCATCCAACCATCTTATTCTCTGTCATCCTCTTCACCTCTTGCTCTCAATTTTTCCAAGCATCGGGATCTTTTTCAATAAGTGAGCTCTTTCCATCAGGTGGCTAAAGTATTGGAGCTTCAGCATCAGTCCTTCCAAAGAATATTCAGGGTTGATTTCCTTTAGGATTGACTGGTTTGATCTCCTTGATATCCAAGGAGCTCTCAAGAGTCCTCCAGCACCACAGTTAGGAAGTATCAATTCTTTGGCACTCAGTCTTCTTTATGGTCCAACTCTCACATCTGTACATGACAACTAGAAAAACCATAGCTCTGATTGTATGGACCTTTGCTGGCAAAATGATGTCTCTGCTTTTTAGATAGATAGCTATCTTAGATAGATAGCTTAGATAGTTAGCTATGTAGGTAGATCTGGTCACAATGTTCCTATAAATCTCCAATAAGACAAATGTTTTTCTCTGTTATTTCTCTATGAATGGTAAAGTGTAATGTTAAATTCAAATCCTTGAGAATGGGCTGTCCTGTGGATTTCAGGCTACACACAACATTCCTTTACAAAAGGTGCAAAGCCCACATGACTCAGCACAGGTAACTAGAGCACAAGGGTTAGAGCTAAAAGAGTGGATTCAACATGGAGTCAGCTTTGTCCTCCTCTGTTACATGTCCAGTGATCTCAGCATACCTGTAATCCCTTGGAAACATCAATGTCTCCAGTTGGGTAAGATTTGATTCTGCTTCTAAGCAAAGGGTAAGATTCGATTCCGCTTCTAAGCAAACGACAGACTAACATGTATCATCACTGATGAAGATTTCAAGAAAAAAATGAGACCATTTCTAAACACAAATACAAATACTCTTTTCACAAGGCCAAATAGAGCAGCCATTAGAGATGGCAATTCCCAAAGTCACTACAGAGTTTGTAGAGCAGCTCTGCCCTCTCACCCACCTGGACCTTTGGGGAGAGCTTTGGGACCCATCCATGGCTGGAGGGGAGTGCAAAGGTGCAGGTGGCTGAGATAACTGATGAAACCACATCACTGAGGGCTCATTCCATCTGTGCAGGTGTGTGTGCTAAGTCACTTCAGTCATGCCCAACTCTTTGCCACCCTGTGGACTGTAGCCCACCAGACTCTTCTGTCCATGGGATTTTTCAGGCAAGAATATTGGACTGGGTTGCCATTTCCTCCTCCAAGGTATCTTCCCAACCCAGGGATTGAACTCTTGTCTCTTACGTCTCCTGCATTGGCAGGTGGGTCCTTTACCACTAGTGCTACATGGGAAGCCTGTTCCATGGGTAGCAAAGTTCAGACAGTTGCAGTTGCAGGCTTAGCAAAATGTGGAGCAAGAAGCTTGGCACAGAAGAGGTACCAGGGTGTTTGCTGAAAGGGCAGTCATGAGAGTGCACATCAGTTGGCTGACGTCAACTGTGACATTGTCTGTAATAGTAAAGCAGACGTGAATGGCTGCCAGCCGTTGTCCCTGCTTCCAAAAGCTGTGGCTTGGCTTTGTACTACTAACATGCTGTCCTCCCCTTCCACCCCCATTCCCTGCCTGGCCTGCTGCCCAAGTGGCATCTTAACGTACCTCATGTCTGATTCACTGGGCACTGATGAGTAAGAGCTGGCAATCGTGCACTTCATCACTTTCAAGGGAGCCATGAGTCATCTTCTTTCCTCTTCAGATTCACTGATGATGAAGATTCCTGGAGGGAGGTGGCTAGATTGTATGTGGGGCAACTGTGTCTCAGACCCACAAAATGAAGTTGTTAGGATGGTCTTGGTAATCTGTATAGTTAATAAGCTTCCAGGTTATTCTTTGGGGGAGTTTGGGGAAGATGGCAGCTGGAGCAATGCTTCTCAACCTTGCCTGGAGATGAAACACCTGGGGGACCAGAAAAGCCCCCGGGTCCAGGCCTGACCCAGACTAGTTAACTCATGGTCTTTGGATGGGACCCTGGCACGGGTGTCTTCCAAAGTCCCCAGGGAACTTGAATGTGTAGTCAAAATTAAGAACCCCTGGGCTGAAGGGAACAACTCTGAGAGGAGTTTCCAACTGTTGGGAAAACCCACATCCCAAAAGCACTCATTGGACGTTTGTGTACAGAGAACTTTCCTCTCTGAAGATGTGTGGCCTTGTTTTCAGTGACAGAAACATCCCTGCCTTTCCAGAGTCTTTGGTTTGGTTTGCTGGAGGAGATTTGACCAGGAAATGAATTCGGTTCTTGAGCAACAAATAGAATATGCAGTGCCGTCGGAAGTGAAGAGTATCCATCTGAGAGCACAGCGGAAGTGAAAGTGTTAGTTGTTCAGTTGTGTCCAACTCTTTGCATACCCATGGTATGTAGCCCACCAGCCTCTTCTGTCCATGGAATTCTCCAGGCAAGAATATTGGAGTGGCTAGCCATGTCTTCCTCCAGGGGATCTTCCCGACTCAGAGATCTAACCTAGGTCTCCTGCATTGCAGGCAGACTCTTTACATCTGAGCCACCCAGGAGGGCACAGAGAGTGGAGAAAGAATATAATTTAGAGCAAGTAAAGGGGATGATTCCTGGAAAGTATATTTTGACCTGGAATATCGGGTGTACAGCTTTACATCCCTGGGGATACTGGATAAAAACTTAGAAGTGTATTTTCTATACTTAGTTTCTAATAGTAACAGAGATGACCAGATGAAAGGTAACAGGAATAAACCTGTGATACATTTTTTTATTTCCAAAGGTAAATAAAAAACGCCAAGTCAGCTTTTCACAAGGCCACCTGGTTGGAAATGTGGCTGGGTCTATCCTGCGGGCTTCATTAGAAATTCACTGGAATTAGTTATGCATTCACTGGGACCGAGGGTGTCAGGTGTAACCCGTTTCCTAATTGTTGCCCTGACTAGGTGTGAAGGCAGCTGTCTAGAAGTCTGTCCAGAAGTGCTCTGATGTATGCCAGCATGAATGGAAAAATAAAGAATGTTCATTTGATTCTATGTTTTCTTATATTCACTAAAATAGAAACATCTCCCATTCTTATTTTGAATAGAGGAGATAACTATTAGCCCAGACTCTTTTCTTATATTTCTTTCTTTTTTATTATGGAGAGAAATGCTTTCCTGCCTAGTGGGTCATACTTTAAGAGTCATACAACATACATATTGCACTTTAAAATGTTTTAATTTGTTTTGTACCTAGTTTGCTTGACATGCACTTGTTGTGATACAATTAGATTCAAATTCAGAGGGGGAATGTTCCTTCTATTCTATTTTCATGCTGTAAGGCTCAGTGAAGACTCATGGAATAAGTGAATCAATGTACTTAGGATATCAGCAAATCAGAAATAGCAAATGCAGAAAGAAGAAGAAGAAGCTCGGGATTTTCTCCCAGGGGATGCATGCGTGATAAATCAAATCAGTTGTATCCAACTCTTTATGACCCCATGGACTGTAGCCTGCCAGGATCCTCTGTCCATGGGATTCTCCAGGCAAGAATACTGGAGTGGGTAACCATTCCCTTCTCCAGGGGATCTTTTCAGCCCTGGGTTCAAACCTGTGTCTCCTGCAGCTTGTGTACTGCAGGCAGAATC
Organism: Nanger dama; assembly: GCA_917880005.1. Classification (NCBI taxonomy): domain Eukaryota; kingdom Metazoa; phylum Chordata; class Mammalia; order Artiodactyla; family Bovidae; genus Nanger; species Nanger dama. The sequence continues at coordinate 7,768,821 of CAKJTW010000075.1, forward strand.
TTTACTGCTGAGCTACTGGGGAAGCCCACCTGTCTCTTAGGGGATACTAGACAAAAAATGTGTCCTCCGACTTCTTTTGAAAAATTAATTCTTAGTGAAAAGTTAGACAAAGTGAAGTCAACACTGCTTAATTTCCATTCTTTTGCAAAACAGTTTATTCAATAATTTTATGGCAAAGATAAATCCTCAATGAAGTTTCTGTGTTTGATAAAACATCAGATGTGTGATTAAGTGATTGGTCTCTGAAACATCTCATGATGAAGACTTTATGTGGTACACCTTCTTATGACACATAAAAGTAGCATAGGAAGGCCAGGAAATTCTCTCTGTCCACAACACACAAAAACAATTGGGAGGGGGGATTATTCATGTATATTTCCTGAATGACTCTGAGCCAGGGATGTGAGGAGGGACAAGCCGACCACAGTGAGAGAGAAAACCCTAGCCTCTGAGAAAGAGATGCTGGCAAGGTAAACTGCAAAGATTGTCATAAAAGAAGCTGGATCAATCATTTTGGAAGGTATATGACTTGTGTCATTTTGTGATTTGGGAAAAAGGTCAATTACTAATGAAAAATACAATTTTGGAGGTTGGTTTTTCATGGTCAAGGAGTAAAGATTTAGATGGGAAGCAATGAAGAAAATTCCATGTAATACTCACAGAGAGAAGGTAAATGATCCTCCAGAAACTTCTCAGGTAGCACCAGTGGGAAAGAATCCACCTGCAGTGTAGAAGATGCAAGAGATGAGGGTTCGATTCCTGGTTTGGGAAGATTCCCTGGAGGAGGGCATGTCTGCTCACTCCAGTATTCTTGCCTGGAGAATCCCTGCGACCATGCACACTCCAGATTTCACAGGCTTGAATCGCTTATTTCCTCATGTGACTGTTTTTTATTTTGAGAAGGTACAGTCAAAACTTCAAGTCAAAACTTCCTACAAGTTAAAGTTATTTCCAGATAAGCATATGTGTTGTGCTGCACAGTTGTAATGGGGAGAGGTCGCACTTTCAGTGGCATAGACCACATAATGAGCTACATGGTGCTCTTTACCTGTTTGCTGTGCTGCAGCCTAGATGGGCAGCATCATTGGCTCATTGCTATCATGGACCCCACCATGGTCATACGAATAATACTCCATGCCTGGAAAGAGTCTGTGGGACCATTCCTTTCCTACAGAGACAAATTATGGGTCTGGCAGTAACCTCCAGAGCTAGCTCCTAGACCCCTGTTTTTATCCTAGACACGTTCTTCCAGTGCCAAAAGTCGAATGGCACTGGAAACCGTCACATCTTGGCAAAAGCCCACATGAACATGAGCCCATCAACTGTTCCAGGGCAATGACTGATCATTTGGAATAAACGACATTGCACAGTGTGGTGCTGACAATTGTCATTGTTTTCCAGAGACTATTAGATCAGACACCAACCAGGAAGTGAAACAAGACACTCCACATGCAATATATTGTTCTGAGTCTCAACTGTCTTAGTTTATTTGTCTCAAGCATTTTAGTTTATTTGTCTCAAGCATTTTAGTTTATTTGTCTCAAGTGTTTTAGTTTATTTGCTTTTTTTAAAATAAGGAAGTTTGCTTTGCTGTGTAAGAGGGGAAGCAATATAGGAGGCATTTAGTGATCAGAGCTACCAAGAGTGGAGATGGCCGACGTCTTAGGATCCCCTATGTGAACCCATAGAGTTCAGACAACTCAGCCCTCTGCCATAGCTCCCCACTCTGTGTCCACTGGTGACCGTGGTCCACATGGGCAGCTGGGTCACAACAACCAATGAAGCAGCATTTTTAAAAGTCCTTCAAAGTCTAACCAAGAACTGCACCACACCTCATGAGGAAGGTCAGTATCATCTTTATATACAAAGATTACCAACATATCATTGATAAGAATTCGTGAAACAAGACAGAAGCCTGTTTTAAGAAACTTCAAAATTAAGGCAAGAATATAAATCTTTTCTCAGATCTACAGGGATTATGCATTAATTCATGGAAGAGAGAAAATACACACCCAGTGATTGAGCATATAAATTAAACTGAAGGAGATATTTTCTTGGGTGTGAAATTAAAAGAACAATGAAGGAGGGCTTTCACACAGTCTGTGACCTGGGATGCGATTGTCTACGTACAGAATAAAATGTTTTTACACTTATGTCAAAAGAAATGGTGACAGTGTTGGAGGTGGGAGTGGGTGAGAAATATGTCTCCCCAGCTCATGTATCAAAGATTCCTCCTGGAATTTCTCTTCCCCAGCACTCCTAATGTCCAGTCCATCATCCAGTGTGACCTGTCCTACTTCCTCAGTACCTCCTTGTCTGCCTTCCTCTCTAGCCTCACCGCCCCCATCATTCTTGCCTAGACCACCAAAACCACTGTCTAACAGGTGAAACCTCCCCCTGCCCCCTCCCTAATGCATTTTAATAGAAGAATCCTTCTGTTGGTCTTCCTGGTGGCTCAGACATTAAAGAATCTGCCTTCAAGGCGGGACAGCTGGGTTCGATCTCTGGGTCAGGAAGGTCCCTTGGAGAAGGGAATAGCTGCCCACTCCAGTATTCTTGCCTGGCTAATCCCCATGGACAGAAGAGCATGGGGGGGGCGGTGCGCGGCTACAGTCCATAGTGTCACACAGAGTGTCAAACATGACTGAAGAGACTTAGCACACATGCATGCAAGCACCCACTCCAGTATTCTTGCCTGGTATTAATTCCACAGACAGGAGCCTGGCAAGCTACAGTACATAGGGTCACAAAAATCGGACAGGACAGTAACTAACACTTTCACTTTCACTGTTGACGGAGTGATCTTTTAAAAATGTGAATCTGATTATGTCATCCTAGAACTCAGAATCCTTTCCTGGCTACCCATCACCTGCAAGATGAAACTCAAGAACCTGAGCAAGACATGTGGGGATCTCTACCACCTTGCCTCTCCTACGCAGCTGCTTCCTAAATGGCACCCTGTATACATGGCCCTCTTTCACTAACCTGTACATGTTCCTGGGCACCAGCTCATTTGAGAAGGCCTCCTAGGACACCCCAATGCCACCAGTGCTTCTGCCAGGGCGCCCTGGGCATAGCTTTCTCATGACCTCTATCACATGCATTGTGACTCTTTTCTTGTCTGTGACCTTCCCTAGATCATAAATAATTCTGCCATTTGATGGACTGCAACCAGTTCCTGATATTTCTGATTATCATTATTGTGCATTAGCAATGGAATGGTCCCACTGCAGTGTGTACAAAGACATGAGAATTTTCACTTATTCAACATCTGCAATTTCCAGACAGTGATTTCATTCAATAAAGAGCCAGTGAGGGGCCAAGGCAGCCCCAGCACTGAGGGTGCAGCTCAACCGACTGACTTCATCTGCAGGGACACTGAGTGGTCAGACTCACTGTCCCGCTCTCAGATGAGGAGAAGAAGACTCTTCATCTGGCCTGAATCCAAATCCATCCCTGTCCACTTTTGATCTACTCTCTTCCTTGAAATATGGGAACTACGTTAGTTGCCTGAACCCATCAGCCTTGGAAGGCCTCAGACTGGGGCTGACTGACTTGTGGTCACAGTGGGACAGTTTGGTGGCAATTCAGCACAAGAAGGCAGAGGACCCTGAGTACAGAGGGGAGGAGCTGTGGTGGGAGAGGGCAGGGTGACAGCCCATGGATTCTGCTGGTGCAGTTGGGGCCCCTCCATGATCCTCCATGACCTAGAATGTGACACGCAAGCTTGTCTTTGTGTTTGTGGAACACCGCCTCCTGCCATTACTGTCATGGGGGAACTGAGGTAGTCAGAGACAGGAGACTGAAATGGTCAGAGAGAGGAAACCGAGACAGTCAGAGAGAGGAGGCCAAGGTGGTCAGAGAGAAGAGACCATAGGCATCCACATCTCTGAATAGAACAAAGTTTACAACACAGTCTTTAAGAATAATTTGCTAAAAATATCAGATGTCAGAAAGAAGAACAAAGAACTGTTCTTTATCAGAAGAGGATGAACCTAAGGAAATGGCAACTTTTGAGGGCAAATTTTAATGTAAAGATATCTGAAGACGTGTTTTATTTATTTGACTTATTACCAGTGCTCTCGTTTCTCGGAAGCCTGGAGCACATGTGTGAAATGTGAACAGAATAATTAAAGCAATGGTTAGGATCCCTCCAAGGGAAAAAGATCAATGTAATGTTATTGTTTACAATTTAATTGAAGAAATCACTTAAAAGATGTAACAACAGAAAGAGTTTAATAAGGCTTTTACCCTTGCCTCCACAATGAGGGGACTAAATCTAACTTAATATAGACCCCCTCCTGTTCCTCCTAATATAGTAAGACCGTGTGTATATTCCTCATAGCTGATTGCAGTTGTAATTATTTGTTCATGTGTTTCATTAAATATTTGTTGAAATGTATGTATGTATCTTGTGCATGCTAAGAAGCTTCAGTCATGTTTGACTCTCTATGAACCCATGAATGTAGCCCACCAAGCTCCAAGGAATTCTCTAGGAAAAAATACTGGGGTGGGTTGCCATTCCCTTCTTCTGGGGATCTTCCCGACCCAGGGATCAGACCTGGATCTCCTGAACTGCAGGCAGATACTTTACCATCTGAGCCACCAGGGAAGCTCTGTATATGTGTATGTGTGTATGTGTATATGTAGACACACACACAGACACACACACACTGCTATTTCTGTATCTAAACTGTGGTTCTGGATCCAGGAGTTTTTGAAAAGGTTGTCTCTAAACAACACTGATCATGGTGCTTTCTTCCATTTGACTGATGCTTAGTTAAAAAGGAGTCCCTTTACTTCAGTCAGAAATTTCTATATCTTGTCTCTGAGGCATTTATTTTTTCTGTCTAAAGAAGTAAGTGAAGCCTTTGCAGAGGTGCTGCCCCCGACTGGACACATGCCGTCAGATGTCTGTGGCCAGGTTCCCGAGTTGAATCCACCTACCTTGGGTAGAGATCCTGATGGTCTTTGTTTAAATTTATTCTGCCCGTAACGTAGGCTGTGATAGAAGCCGTAACGTAGGCTGTGATAGAAGCCTGCCCTATGCTCTAAATGGGTTGACAGTTGGTATTGCCATCCACATTTTGTGAATTTCCACTCAAAACTCTGACTGATGCTTCTGGACATGACCAGAGGTTGTGAGCTAAGAAACCCCAGTGAGGCAAAGAGGGAGCTGGGGGACTCTGGACTGACGAACCTTACACCCCACCCTTTCTTGAAATCTGATCATTTCCTGTGGTTGTTTCAGACTTTTATATAACTAGATTGTTGCTTCTGGTTTATCTAGAGCCAAGTTCAGGGTCTGGAATATATTAAGTGCTCAATAAATAGTTGGATGGATGATTGGATGGATTAAAAAGAAGAAGAAAGGAGAGAGGGAAGTAAGGAAGTAGAAAAGAACTGAACACTAGTTCTTCCCTTTTAAAACTTCTTGCTTCCTGGGTCTCCTCTCCCTTGGGTTGATCTCTCCATCTTCAGCACTATCTTCTGTGAAGGACATATTACCTTCTCCAGCCCTTGGTCCTTGGCACATCTCTGTTCTCTCCATTCTTATGATTGTCATATTTGCAGGTGGGGGTCCCCCAGGATTCTCTCGGTCTTCCTACAGCATCTTGGTTTTGCATTACCAAACTCCAGTTGTACTGTCTCCGTCATGCATCTACCATTTCCCCAAACCAAATACAGCTATCACCAAATTAACCAGGTGTTTCTTTCTTCAAAGTTCTCCAGGTTTTCCCAGTCCCCACGTAAATCATTATCATTTGGGTAGCTGGGCTTGAAATCCCATAGTCATCCTCGTCTCTTTGCCTCCCCTCTGCCTGTTTCTGTCTCAGCCCCTACACCTCCTACCCCCACCCCAGTTCATTCTTCTCACTCTGTGCTGACTGTGCTGCAGTTTTCTAAACAAGCTTCCTGACTCCATTTCCTTCCCACTAAAGTTGATATTATGCACTGAAGAACAATTAATTTTCCCAAATTACTTCTCTGTTCATGTTACTCTCTGATTTAAAAATCTCCAGTGACTCGTTCTAGCTGAAGGCAGTGACTTCCTAGAGTTTTAGATATGATAGAGCAGTAAATAAAACAATTAAAAACAAAAATCAAACCTATAAAAATATCAAAACTAGAAAAAAAAACTAGGGAGGAAGTCACGTATTTCTCCTAGTAAAGACATTTTTAAATCACTGTCAGTGGAATCCATTGTTACATTTTAACTGTAAGTGGTAGGCAGGACAATCTCAGAAGACAGCCTCTCACCCTGGAAGCAATGCTTTTGTGAAGACCTTCAACAGCTGGCCACCGTATGTCCTTGTTCCCTGGACTGAAGACAATGCCCCTGCGGCAGTCACTTCCCTGCCCTATCAAGCCCCTGGCATCTCTTTGGCCCTCATTTCCCTTCTCATCAGCAACTGCCCCCTCTGATCACACCAGAGCGTCAACCATTTTGCTTAGGAGACACAGGACAAGTCACTTGACCTCAGTTTTCTCCTTTTTAAAATGAAGGCTTTGCCACTGATGATACTGACAGTGAGATTTCTTCCAGTCCTCAAGACTATATTGTTGATTGATTGACCTAATCAGGGTGATAGCTCCATTCCTATAATCTGGTTTACCACTGCATAAGATCAAATTAAAATATCAAGATTAAAGGCAAGGATTTTTCCCAACAGAAGATGAGGTATAAATCAAAGTATGAAATGGAAACTGTTCATTACTCTCCCCTGGGTAGCTTGGTATCTGAAAATTGGGGAAGCAGAGAACATCCTGAGTGAATGGAACAAGATGATGAAAATATCCATTTTATGCAAATTCTTTTTGTCTGGGAAAAAAAAATAAAAGCATCACTGACATCCTCAGAGAATATTTGCCCTCCCACCTCTTTTAGCTTCAAAGGACCCATTGATTTAACTTACACTGTGGTTTTTAATTCCTTTGATTTGCTGGGTTCTCCTCCAGTCCGCCGTCTTTTCCACTCAGACAGAGGCAGAGTTCAAATCGAGGCAGCCAAGGAAAGCAGGAGGGTGGAGGGATGATCCATCAATCATGCCAACTCATCTTTTTCAGCAAAGGAATGATGAGGCTTGGGACTCCAATCTTGAAAGGTGGATGTGATCTCAGGGGATTGCTTGCAGACTTCCAGTGTTACCTAGAAAGAGCAGAGGGAAACGGCTACAGGGTCCACGTGGGCACCCCACCTGGAGAGCAGGAGAAGGATCAACCCTATAAACTCCACCCAGTTGATCTTGTTTGAAAAAGTTCCTACCATTCTGTGTGTGAGGAGCTGAGACAGTGTGAAATCATTCATGCCAATCCATCCACCTGCAGAATTCCAGCCCTGAGAGCCTTTATTACCATTTCAGATCCATTCAGTGTAACTGGGGGCTCCACAAATACTTGATATCGACATCCTGATCAACCTGATGGATGGATTCCTAACGGAAAGACGATCTGTCGTTCCAATTGGATGTCTTCCTGACAAGGCATTGTTGATTCAGAATTGAATCCCTTCCCAAGCCTGTCATTCCTGATCACCAAGCACACCTCGCCTTTCAAAGTCGTTTCCTCTAAGGCTGTGCATCCAAGTTCTCCGGCTCTCGTGGCCTGAGGGAGAGACCTCTGGCTAGGTCTTAAATACGGAAGTGGATCCTCATTTGGCTGTGGGCAGAGGACTTGCTGGGCATTAGCAGTACTTGACCGAGTGCCAGGCAGAGGCCATTAGCCAGGCACACAGCTGGGAAGAGCCCATTAACACCCAGCTGTTAGCCATGGTCTGGAATATGGAGCATGTTGTATGTGTAAGGCCCAGAAATTGGGCTTCTCTCCTGGAAAGCATGTAAAGGTGAATTGGACCCCACCATCACTTTGTCCTTAAGACATCAAAAAGAGAGGAGAGAAATGAAGACTGTCGTCAGCACCCCATGCATTCAGTGTGCACAAAGCTTGTTTGAAAAGATCAACTGAATGACACGGTGCTTTTATCCTTATGAACATATAGAGAATTATGGAGAAATCTGCCTTTCTCCCATCATAGATTTTATTAAATGCAAAACCCATGCTTTAAAAATGATTGATGAGCCAAGTGAAAAAATGAACAGTAACAATGATGTGTCAAAATCTTAGGATGGTGACTCTCCATGGTCTTAAAGCAACTGTTTTGTTCTCCGCATCTGTTTCGTTCTCCACGCCTTTTGTCTCATTTGCAGGGATTTCCAAAGAGGAGATAAGGGATTTTATTAGTCAGGGTTTCCAGAGAAAGAGAACCAATAGGGCGTACATAGCAATCAATTTATTGTTAGGAATTTGCTTATGTAATCATTGCAGGCTGAGGAGTTCCACAGTCTGGAGACTCAGGAAAGACCATGGTGTAGTTCCAGTCTGAGTCCAAAGGTCTTCCAAATTCAAAGACTTCCCCTGAGCCTCAGGCAGTCAATGGTGTAAATCTCCACCCAAGAGCAGGAGAAATTCAAGTAGGCAATGAAAGGGTTTCCTGCGTGGCCCCTGCCAATGCAGGAGAGACAAGAGACGCAGGTTCAATACTCTGGAGGAAGAATGGCAACCCACTCCAGTATTCTTGCCTGGAAAATCCCATGGACAGAGGAATCTGGTGGCTATAGTCCGTGGGATCACAAAGAGTTGGAAACAACTGAGTGACTGAGCCTAGTGAAGGAAAAGTGCAAATTTCTCCTTGTGTGTGTTAGTTGCTCAGTTGGGTCTGACTCTTTGCGATCCCATGGATTGTAGCCCACTGAGAGTCCCTTGGACTGCAAGGAAATCCAACCAATCCATTCTAAAGGAGATCAGCCTTGGGTGTTCTTTGGAAAGAATGATGCTAAAGCTGAAACTCCAGTACTTTGGCCACCTCATGTGAAGAGTTGACTCATTGGAAAAGACTCTGATGCTGGGAGAGATTGGGGGCAGGAGAAGGGGACAACAGAGGATGAGATGGCTGGATGGCATCACCAACTTGATGGAGTTTGAGTGAACTCCGGGAGTTGGTGATGGACAGGGAGGCCTGGCGTGCTGTGATTCATGGGGTCACAAAGAGTCGGACATGACTGAGCTACTGAACTGAACTGAACTGAACTGAAGCTTCTTTGTTCATGGAATGCTCCAGGCAAGAACACTGGAGTGGGTTTCCATTCCCTTCTCCAGGGGGATCTTCCCAACCCAGGGATCGTACCTGGGTCCCTTGCATTGTAGGCAGGTTCTTTCCCATCTGAGCCACCAGAGAAGCCAAATTTCTCCTTCCTCCATCTTTTTTGTTTCATTCAGGTCTTCAGTGGATTGGATGGTGCCCACTCACACTGGGAAGGGAAAACCGAATACATTTGCCGAATACATTGAATCACATGCTCAGCTCAGAACACCCTCACACTTACACCCAGAAGTCACATCCCCTTTCGGCCCAGTCAAATTAGCCATCACAGATCAGCCTGTGGGCATCCATAAGCTGTCCACAGCCTGGTTCACCTTCACCCGCCTGGTTCTCTCCACTTTGTGCACCTCCGTACCCCACTCCCTCTCCCTGCTCTCTGCCTTCTGGCTCTGTGTGGTCCTTTGTCTCTCACAGCCATGTCTGAGCCTGCTTCCTTTTCAGACTGTGTCCATCTCCACTGTTTCTGCCCCCCCCCCCCAGTAGGGCATGGGCAGGAAGGAAGGATGGTGCTTCTGTGGGAGAGGATGTAGGCGGATGCAGGGCTGGCCAGACTGGTTTGCGGGAAGTTCTGTTCAGGGATCACTTTTCACTCTAGGTTTTGATCCAGGAAATTGATTGTAAATTAAAACCATGCACTTGGAAAGGGGAATTCATTATAGGGACCCAGACACATCTCACAAAGCTGCCTCAGAAAGAGCAGGAAGCAGAGATGGAATTTCAGTCCAGTGCTCCCCAGAGAATAAAATTCATCCGCATTCCTTCCTGTCCAACGGTCCCAGTCCTGCTACTGACTTAGTCTCTAATCCTACTCCCCATCCCCCGGAGGAGGGGCCAATCCAGCCCACCCTCTTTTCACCAGGACAGACAGTCCACAGTCTGTGGATGGTTCCTCTTCGGGTCAGGAACAGTGCTGAGATCAATCAGCTCTTCTAAGAGTCCACAGGCTGTGGGAAGAAAGCATTCTCTGAGGTGTGGACATGCCTCGTGTGCTGGGCACATGTGATTGCATGGTCTAGAGTCGTGACATTTGCTGTATAAGTCAGACCCAATTTCCTAGTCACAGAGCTCACTTGTGGGGAAATGCCCCCAGTGTGTACAAATGACTGAACCGGGAATTTCGAGGAACCTGCAGGTGAGGTCTGATGCATTGTCGCAAGCTTTTCCTGCATTTGCTTTTGCCCCTTGTCTCCTTAACCCCATTGAAACATCCTCTTTTTTATGTTTTAAAGAAATATATTGGCTTTCCTTTTATTTTTAAAATTTTAATTGGAGAGTAACTAATTGTTTTACAATATTGATTTGGTTTCTACCACACATCAACATGCATCAGCCATAGGTATACATATGTCCCCTCCCTTTAGAATTTCCCTCCCACCTCCCACTTCATCCCACCCCTCTAGGATGTCACAAAGCGTTGAGTTTGAACTCCCTGCATCATACAGCAAATTCCCACTAGCTACCTATTTTATATATGATAATGTATTTGTTTCAGTGCTACTGTCTCAATTCATTCCACTCTCTCCTTCCCCTACTGTGTCCACAAGTCCGCTCTCTATGTCTGTATCTCCATTGCTGCTCTGCAGATAGGTTCATCAATACCATCTTCCTCAATGCCATATATATGCTTTCATATTCAATATTTTTCTTAGTCTTTCTGACTTACTGCACTCTGTATAATAGGTTCTAGGTCATCTACATCATTAGAACTGACTCAGATGTGTTCCTTTTATGGCTGAGTAGTATTCCATTGTAAATATGTACAACTTCTTTATCCATTTATCTGTCAGTGAACATCTAGGTTGCTTCCATGTCCTAGTTATTGTAAACAGTACTTCAGTGAATACTGAGGTACAGAACCATCTTGTCTTAATACTGGGCTAAAAGATGCAACATGTTCATACTTACTGCAAAGTCTAAACAAACTGAAAAAAATGCAGAAGCAGAAGTCAGTATTTCCAGGTTGTGATTACTACCATAGCGGACTTAGAGATGAAAGACAAAAACTGGCTAAGAAAAATTGTCCTAAATAGGGAACCCAGAAAACTGAATCAGAGCCAGAGGAGCTTGTGGGCCAGTACCTGAGTCAATGTCATTATCAGTCCCCTGATGTCCAAATGCAGAGAAGGCAGTGGCACCCAACTCCAGTACTCTTGCCTGGAGAATCCCAGGGACGAGGGAGCCTGGTGGGCTGCTGTCTATGGGGTCGCACAGAGTCGGACACAACTGAAGTGACTTAGCAGCAGCAGCATGTGACCAAATGAATATTGCAGAGAATTTAGGAAAGTGTGGTCAAAAAAGATGTTTAGCAAGATGCAGTTCTGATGGTCCAGGAAGGGAGAAGCTTTCATTACACATAGATGCAGCTTTCAATTTCACACTGGTGTAATTTTAACAGCCTGGAGCTCCTCAGATGTAAAAATGTTATTATGCTTGTATTCAACCTATAGGCTTCTATATTCTTCTCAAAGGAAAAAAAAAATTCCTAATTGTATGTAGAGCATGCAACATCAGGTTTTTGGAAAAATACTTTGTTTTCCATCCTTGTCCATTGGCAGCTACCTTGAAAATACTTTTCACTGAAACAAAACATGAATTTTGATTGAAAATAGTTGGTAAAAACAGAAGAGGCACAGATTTTTAGGTCACTGCAAATTAAAGACCTCTGGAAGCTGAGCGTGAAGACTGCCTCTGAACTTAACTGTCTTCAGTCTGAATCCGACATTTCTAAATGTCTTCTACTGAAATGACTCTACATTACACATATCACAAAACCTTATTACTTCCAAATTCAAACTCTTGTTAAAATTTGTATCACTCCAGTAGTTTTATATCAGCAGGAACACTGGTGATGTTGAGTGATTTTAAGGTAATTGAAGCATATTTATTTTAACAGGCATTATAATCTGGCAGCCAGTGAAGCGAACACAAGACTATTGCAGCAAATGGGAATATTGAATGACTTATCACCAAGAATATAATAATCAGATGCATTAAAGACACAGTGAGAACCAGGTATGATGGCCCTAGTGATCCTTGCAGAGCATCCACGGGCTTCCCTCATGGTTCAGCAGAGAGAATCCACCTGCCAATGTAGGAGCTGTGAATTTGATCCCTGGGTTGGGAAGAAGGAAGTGGCAACCCACTCTGGTATTCTTGCCTGGGAAATCCATTGGCAAAGGAGCCTGGCTTCCTGCACTGCGTGGGGTCACAAGAGTTGGACACGATTTAGCAACTAAACCACCATCACCAGGGCATCCACAGACCGCAGTAGCTACAGAGGCATCTTAGGACAGTGACAGGAACACAGACTCTGGATCAGGACCGCTCAGCATCTACTGATGCCCGTGTGTCCTTGGACGAGGGCTTCAGTGGCTATGTCAAGTTTCCGGTGGCTGCCATGAAAAATTATATAACCTGGGGGGCTTAAAGCAACAGCGATGTATTCTGTTACAGTTCAGGAGGCCAGAAGTCTGAAATCCAGGTGTTGGCAGGGTGTTTTGGTCCATTCTGGAGGCCCTGAAAGAGAATCACATGTTCCCTGTCTGTCTCCTGGCTTCTGGAGGTGGCCAGCAGTCTTTGGGGCTCCTTGGTTTGTAGGTACATCACTTTGCTCTCTATCTCTATCTTCTCCTGGCCTCTCCTCTGTGTCTCTGCGTGCCCTCTCCTGATAATGTTGCCTGTGATCGCACTTAGGGGCACCCCTAACCCAGTATGCTCTCACCTTCACCTTATTCTAATGGCATCTGCAAAGATCCCATTTCCAAATGTGGTTACATTCTGAACCACATTTGGACATGAATTGGGGAGCAGGGAGGGATCACTGTTCAACCCACTGCAGGTGCCTCAACTGTATCTGAGGCATGGATGGTGGATGCTGAAAACACCCTCTTCACAGGTTGCTGTGATGGAGAAAGAGTGCTTAAAAGAGCACTCAGAAAAAAAAAAAAGCATTTAGTGGCAAGCAGTGTGTGTGTTTCAGTTATTAATTATAGTGGGGAGTAAAAAAATCACAGTTAATAAACCTAAGTTCATTTTTAGTTGTCATAGATATATTTGCACGTACATCACCTTTCCACTCAACACCCACTCTTTTCCTACCTCCCTTTTCCGTTACCTGCAAACTGCCCACATGAATAAAAAAAAAAGCCCAGCTCTGAAAGCAAACCTTGGCGGGGAAGCTGCCACCGTGATGGGAAGGGGAAGGAAAGCCAGACGGACCACAGCTCCTCCTGGGTGACAGAGGACAAAAAGTCCGTCAAAACCAGGCATGGCTGCTGGTTGCCAAGTTACAAATTGGCGAGCCTTTTTGGGCCTGCATAACCAACTCACTTTAATTAAATTGCCTCTGAGCCGCGGGCTATGATTTTTCATACTGAGTTTGGCTCCGTGGTGAGCCGGCTTCAGCCTCTTGGCATAAAATTGTCACCATCTGCCTTGGTTTCAAACCCCATACCTTGGCCAGTGCAGGGATCATACCTGGTCACCCTGATGGTAAAGTACAGGGGCTCCCATCTGCATACCCTGGGCTTTGCTGCAGGACATGGGAGCTGGGTGTGTGGAGGGCATAGAGACACCAAGGCACAGCCTCTGAGATGCAGGCTGGGTGTGGTGTGAACTAAACAGGAGGCGTAGGCCACCTGCTTTTCTGTCTTCCTGTCTCCTTCCCACTGTACAGGGAATGTCATGAAAAGAGGCACCAGGGGCCTACATTATCTGCCACTCTTGGATTTTTGGTGCCCTTTGCCCCGAGACATCATACGAACCCTACAGTGGTTTATCCCACCTGACTCCAGCGCAGCCCAGATGAGACTCAAGAGCCTTCCTAATGCAAGCATGGAAGGAATACCTGCTTCTCCAGAGCAGACCTCTTACCCCTGCTCCTTTCCTCCCAAAATCCAATCTGAAAATAGGTAGGCCACCCAGTCAGATGTACAGCTAAGCACTGTGGTACCATTCTCAAAGCATGGCTCTTGTCTCTGGATCCAAGGCCGCTTGTTCAGCCACAGCATCTTCTAGCCAGCAGGGAGCAGGGAGCTGAATTCAGGGCAAGCCTGTCTCAGGGAATGATTTGCAGTTACACGCACGTGTTTCTTCTCACTCCCTTTGCCCTGAACTAAATACAGCCACAGGGACCAGGGTCAGGAGACGGGTCAGGAGCTGGTGTCACAAGTCCAGCTGAAACCCCCAACGGGAGGGGGTGGTTCTGTTTTTAAAAGGAGAAGGAGAGAGGTCATGCCCAGTGCTCACCAGTGGCTGTCGCTCACCAGTGGCTGTCTCTCACTAGGAAAACTAAAACAACATAAGCTGAAACCTCAAATATTGTCCAATTATATTGACAACAAGGCTATTCCATTTTAAGGATAAATAAATTAGGTTCGAGGACATGAATCATTTATCTGGGTTCATAAGATAGCAAATAAGTAAATGGTGGAGTTAAAATTCAGTCTTAAATGTAAAATCTTAAATCAAAATCTGTACCTTTCCCCTTTATTCTACTAGTTTTTTATGCATTTTAATGCATTTATGCACATGTTAAGATTAACTTTCAGTTTCCATGGTAAACCAGATTTTTTTTTCATGTTGACCCATATGAAAATAATTAGTCCCTATTCTAATGTTCTTTGTTCTTTGAGTGCTCAGCCGTGTCCAAGTCTTTGAAACTCAAGAGACTGTAGCCCACCAGGCTTCTCTGTCCATGGGGTTTCCCAGGCAAGAATACTGGAATGGGTTGCCATTTCCTCCCCTAGGGTCCTTCCTGACCCAGGGACTGAACCTGCATCTCCTGCATTTATAGGCAGATTCTTTACCATTGCGCCACCTTGAATTATGTAATTTATTGTTACAGTGTTGGTTGCTCAGTTGTGTCCGACCCTTTGTAACGCCAGGGACTGTAGCCCTCCAGGCTCCTCTGTCCATGGGATCTCCCAGGCAAGAATACTGGAATGGGTAGCCGTTGCCTTCTCCAGGAGATCTTCCCAACCCAGAGACTGAACCCAGATTCCAGGCAGATTCTTTACCGTCTGAGCCACCAGGAAGTCCTGTTGTTATAGAGGCATTTGAAATACACGTTAACAGAGTCTTAGGCTACCAGAAGAGCTCTATTAGCATCCCTGCTCAGTGGAGGTAGAGATGGCATGGATTTGTGTCACTTTGTACATGAAGTGTCTTATTGTTTGATCATGGGTGGTAGCTCAGGTTGTGTTCAGATAGAAAAGGGCGGAGACAGATCAATAGCATAAGCACTGGGCCCTACCTATGATTCTTTTAATATGCAAAAGACATACTGCCCACAGCCCGAACAATTTAGAAATGCCTCCTGCCTGTTGAAAATCGAGCAGCGTCTTTACACGGCCTCCCCCTCCCCCACAAGAATCGCAGCACATTTCTGCGCCTTGGGCTTCTGTGCATCTCTGCTCCTTCTCACTCGAGTGTTCTTGCCTGGAGAACCCCAGGGACGGTGGAGCCTGGTGGGCTGCCATCTATGGGGTCGCACAGAGTCGGACACGACTGAAGTGACTTAGCAGCAGCAGCAGCTCCTTCTCAAGGTCCCATGTCCATCACTGTGTTCTTCCTCCTTCCTTGGTCTCTGCATCCTTTAACTCTTCTCATGCTGTGCGTTCTCTTTTAGAAACACACCCATTCTCACATTTCTTCAATCATTTGGAAATTTACCAAATGTATATATTTAGCCATGAGCCCATCTGCAGAAGTGTAATCATTTCCTAATAACCCCTGTTCAGCTTTTCTACCCAAGTTCCCATTCCATCCTACTAATTTCACAAGTGGCCTCTTTCACATAGGTTGCTTGGCAATTGCCACTTCAGAGCAGGTCCCAAGAGCATAAACTCTTGCACAGCATCTCCCCAAAGTGCTTCCTATTCGCACTTGACCTACTGCTGTCTTCCTAGATCTCGCCCCCTCTGACACCCTCAGGCTAATTTAAGTGCCTTGCTTCTGTGAGCCCATAGATCTTGCTTGCATTCTATCATTGCACTTAGAACATCTCACTGAGCTAGAAATGTTTCTGTCTCCTCTCCAAATTGTAAAGTCTAAGGTAGGGTCATGCATCTGTTCTTAGCACCTGGTATAGTGTTCAGATCCTCGTCTTTGTGCACAAACTTTGAGCTTAAAAAAGCATATCCTTTTTCTGAGATTTCTCATGAGTCAGCCAGTAAGGTCAGATTTATTAAATAATCCCAACAGTAAGGATCATGAGGATTTAAAATATATACATAGACTCAACTCAAAGTATACCAAGAGCTCTTAAATCTCAAAAATAAGAAAGCAGACAATTCAACAATAAGAAATGGGCTGAAGACCTAAACAGTCCACTCACTAAAGAAGAGATACAGATGGGAAATAAGCTTTAAAGATGTTCTATAGAATGTGTCATTTGAGAAATGCAAATTAAAACAACAACGAGATGCTACTACATACCTAGTAGAAAGGCCAAAATCTAGAACACTAACAATAACAAAGGCTGGTGAGTAACTGTCATTCTTTGCTGATGGGAACACAAAATGGTGCAGCCACTTTAGAAGGCAGTTTCATGGTTATTTTACAAAATTAAAAACATACCATATGACCCAGCAATGGAGCTTCTTGGTATATATCCCAAACAACTGGAAGCTTAGGGCCACACAAAAACTGGCACAGGGTTGTTTATTGTGACTTTATTCATAATTTTCAAGACTTGGAAGCAATCAAGATGCCCTTCAGCAGGTGAACAGATAAATAAATATATCAAGACAGTGTATTGTTATTTAGTGCCAAGAAGAAATGAGCTTTTAAGTCATGAAGAGACATGGAAGAAACCTAATTGCGAGTCACAGAGTGAAAGATGCCATGAAAAAGGCTACATACTATTTGATTTCCACTACATCACATCCCAGAAAAGGCAAAACTATGGAACCAGTAAAAAGATAAGCAGTTTCAGGGGTTTGTGTAAAGGGAGGCATGAATAAGTAGATCACAGAGGATTTTTAGGGCAGTGAAAATACTCTGTATGATATCATACAATGGATACTTGTCATTATACATTTGTGGGAAAAATTGAAGGCAAAAGGAGAGGAGGGAAGCAGAGGATGATATGGTTAGCATCACCAACTCAATGGGCATGAATCTGAGCAAACTAGAGGAGATAGTGAAGGACAGGGAAGCCTGGCATGCTGTAGTCCCTGGGGTTGCAGAGTCTGACATAACTTAGCGACTGCACAACAGCAAGCTCAAACAATGCATAACACCAAGAGTGAAGCCTGAGTAAACTATGGACCTTAGGTGATCATAATGTGTCCACGAAGATTTATCACTTTAACAAATTACATACACTGTTTGGTGCAGAATGCGGATGACGGGGGAGATAATGGATGTGTGGGGCCAGGGGTATATGAGAATCTCTGCTGTCAACCTAAAACTGTCTAAAAATACAAAGTCTTCATAAAATGAAAGATACTGGACACCAAGGTTAACATTCATTCAGGTACTAAGCAATTTTGAGAGTCGCATAGATTGCAAAGAGATCAAACCAGTCAGTCCTAAAGGAAATCAGCCCTGAATATTCATTGGAAGGACTGAGGCTGCAGCTGAAGTGCCAATACTTCGACCACCTGGTGTGAAGAGCTGACTCACTGGAAAAGAGCCTGATGCTTGGAAAGATGGAAGGCAAGAGGAGAGGATGACAGAGGGTGAGACGGACGGATGGCATCACCGACTCAGTGGGCACAGGTTTGAGATGGTGAAGGACAGGGAAGCCTGGCGTCCTACAGTCCAGGGGGTTTCAAAGAGTCAGACACGACTTAGTGACTGTACGACAAGAGCAGTCTATAGGCTCTCGGATACATGAAAGAAAAATTATTGAAAGACAAGAGCTGAAAGGCTTTATCACTTATGTGGGTGAATCTTGAGGCAATTTGATCAGAATCAAAGGAGGACAGCAAGGCAAAGAGATTAAAAAAAAGGCCCAAGAATTTGGGGGCTGTTTGATTTGGGGCTTGAATTCTGCCAAGGCTGTATCTGAAAGTCACTTAGTCATGTCAGACTCTTTGCAACTCCATGGACTATACAGTCCATGGAATTCTCCAGGTGTGAATACTGGAGAATCCTCTCCAGGAATCTTCCCAACCCAGGGATTAAACCCAGGTCTCCTGCATTGCAGGTGGATTTTTACCATCTGAGACATAAGGCAAGGCCAAAAATACTGGAATGCGTAGCCTATCCCTTCTCCCATATATCTTCCAGACCCAGGGATCAAACCGGAGTCTCCTGCATTGCAGGCAGATTCTTTACCAACTGAGCTATCAGGGAAGCCCTCAGGGTGTATATGGGGTGTGGGAAATAAAAAAAAAAATAGGGGTTAAAGAGGAAGAGAGAACATAATTAAATGGAATGGAATAGTAAAATTTTAGATGGCCCAGAATTTTCTGCATCTCATCCTATCATAAAGGGTACTAAGAGGAAAATAAACCCTCATTTTACCCTCAGGGAAATTGAGCCCAGGAGGCTGATTAGATTCCAGCACACACAGGCAAGGGGATATCTTCCAGTCTCTAGAAGCCAAGAGTTTGGAAAAAAAATCTTTTTCCAAATAAATTGTCATTTCACAGCACGCTCATTTCAGTTCAGGACCACAATATTCCCAAAGACCCACATGACTCAAAAGCAAAACAGTGACTGAATTACACATAGGGAGGAAACACTTATAATCAGAGGCTCCCTGACTATTCTCTGGTGTAGTGGGAAAGTAAGACATCCTAAAAACCCTGCAGAGGACCACCAGACCCTCATTTGTAGCAGATGGTTTTACCTTCTGACCAGAATGATTCATTGGCCAGTAGGGACCTAGCACCCAGCTCATCTTAAGGATAAAGACTTTCTGCACTCGAAGAAACAGAATTTATTCAAAAACTCCTGCATTTGCCTTTGGTTTAACAGCATACATTCATTGAGTATATGGCAGACTTTGGCTCTTAGCCCCTCATGTTTTTGTTATTGGAACTTCAAACCTAATGATTCCCTTATGCAATCATGCATTCTTCATACAACACTGTGTTTATATTTTCTATCCATGTTTATATTTTCCACATCTGTACTTTGTATGTTCCCATGTGTGTCCCTGCCCTCATGGGGTGTATGTATAAGCCCCTTCTCCTTCCTTGGGGTCTTGAGCCAGGTTGTGAAATGGGTACTCAGTGGAGGTTTTCCATGCCCTGCAGTAGCCTTGCTGTCTTTTCATTGCTACTGTGCTCACATCTCTCAAAGTTGCACAAAAATTTTAGCTGTGAGTGGAGAGTTTTTCCCTTGAGCCCTGAACAACCAACCTGTCTCCATCTTCACTGTGGTCCCTTCTGCCCAAGAACGCGTTCCTTCTGGGACTCGCCTGGAGGCTCCTGGGAGTCCCTGAGTGTGTGTTTTGTTTCCTAGGCAGGGAGCTCCTGACTGTCTCAGGGCTTGCCTTGGCTTCCTACCCTCTTCCTTCCTAAATCTTAATAATGAAATGTCAGTGTTTTAATCATTCAGCTGAGGTACTTTCATTATTTTTCGTATTTGGCTTAGGGAACTTGAGGTTAAAAACCTCCACTTCTGGCCTACCTTGATATTTCAGAGTTCCAGAACTGGATTTTAACCAAATGAGATGCTTATAAGTGTTTAACATCTGACACATAAACAGTAAATGATAGCTATTATAGTTAATATATAATTACTATGATTAGTACCTAGATTAAACTCTAAACATGATTCTAACATCCTAGTTATATGTAACAGCAACAATAGCAATAATGAAAATAATAATAATAAATTGTGATTATAAATGTCTACAAATCTGAAAATCTTTTTAGTTCTGATCTCTCCTAGAAAACATTCTCTTCTAGAATATGGAATCCGCCACCATTTCCACTTTTTGCTGTGAGGTGACGGGACTGGGTGCCATGGTCTTTGTTTTTGAATGAGCCACAGAGGCTTCTGTGGTGGCTCACATGGTAAAGAATCCACCTGCAGTGCAGGAGACCTGGGTTCAATCCCTGGTCAGGAAGATCCTCTGCAGAAGGGAACAGCCACCCACTCCAGTATTCTTGCATGGAGAATCCTATAGACAGAGAAGACCAGTGGGCTACAATCCACAGGGTCTCAACAAGTTAGACACGACTAAGTGACTAACACTTTCACTATCCCTATAGTTGGACCTTTTCAAGAAGATCATGTTGCTAAAATCATACAGTATGAAGACTTATCAGACTGGCTTCTTTCACTAGTAATATACATTTAAGTTTCTTCTAAGTCTGTTCATCATTTACTTCCAAGCTTTGGCAATTACGAATAGAGCTGCTATAAACATCTGTGAACAGGTTTTTGCATGGATTTAAGTTTCTCTGTTCATCTGGGTGAATACCAAGGAGCTTGACTGCTGGATAGTATGGTAAGAGTATACTTAGCCGGAAACTACCAGACTGTCTTGCAAAGTGGCTGCATAACTTTGCATTCCCACCAGCAATGAAGAGGCGTTCCTGCTGCTTGATCCACACATTTTAATTGCAATTCTGAGAGGCTCAAGGGTGCAGTAGGCAAAGTCCAGGATCTGGAATCAGAAAACCTGAGTTCCAGACACAGCTCTGCCAAGCTGAGGACTATAGGATGAGGGTGATTCATGGGGTCTCCCTGACTCGCCGTGGTGAGGATTAAAGGAGATAATGCCCAAAAGTGCAGGCACAGAGCTTGCTATTCACATGATAAGCACTCAATAAATATAGTAATAATTACTATTCATGCACATACCTAAGTGTTCATTTAGGAAACCAATAAGCAATGGCTAGAAACTAAATACTAAATATTCTGATGCTTTTTTTTTCTTTGTTAGATAATTTATATTTCCCCCAAATAAATCTTTATGTTTTGTCTGAGTAAACAAAAGTCAATCCTAAAGGAAACAGACTCTGACTATTCATTGGAAGGACTGTGCTCAAGCGAAAGCTCCAATACTCTGCCCACCTGATGCGAAGAGCTGACTCAATAGAAAAGACCCCAGTGTTGGGAAAGATTAAGGGCAGGAGGAGAAGGGGGTGACAGAGGATGAGATGGTTAGACAGCATCACTGATTCAATGGACATGAATTGGAGCAAACTCCGGGAGATAATAAAGGACAGGAAGCCTAGTGTGCTGCAGTCCATGGGGGTCACAAAGAGTTGGCCACGATTTATGGACTGAACAACAAAGTTCTACAGTGTGGACCAAAAACTTAAAATAATGCCCCTCATCCTCCCAGTTTATCAATACCAACCCTTTCTTGTTCTTTAGTTTACCAACTGTTCCCCCAGTTTGGGGGACTTCTGCTGCCCTGTTTTCTTTCTCTTCATGTCAAGATGGTGTCTTTATGTGAATGCTGAGCAGGCACATGAAGCTTATCAAACGGAAAACAGAACTCTTGCATTGTCCACAGACACCTGCTGCTCAAGGGTCTCCCTGTTTAAGGAGGTGCTGAAGATCCCCATTGGATTAGACTACAAGTTTCATGTCCTCCTTGACCCACACTCCACGCACATCTCTCATCAACGCCAGTTACTTCTGTCTCTGAAATGTCAACAGTCACTTCCCACCATGTCAACTCCAAAGCACCCCAGCCGGAGTCACTGTCACCCCTTGCCTGGACTCTGCACTGAGATGGGGCTCCTTCCCCCACTTGCAGCTACAGCTTTCCCATTCTAGGCAGATCATTTCACTTCTCTGCTCAAAACAATCCAGTGGGAGAGAAAACTAAAACCACCTCTGTGCTTCCCATCTAAAATTTGAATTTCCAGAATGAAATTCGAAGTCTATACCAAGGCTTGTATTAAGAAGACCCTCAGCACCTTGTCCTACTCTCCCTGCCCCCAGTGCTCTGACCCTCCCTCCCTCCCCTCCTTGTTCTCCAGCCTCTCAGTCTATCCCCTCTGCTCTAGTCACCAGCGTGCTTGGACCACAGGAATTTTACCTTTATGCTCTCTCCCCTCGGAGAAGGCAATGGCACCCCACTCCAGTACTCTTGCCTGGAGAATCCCATGGACGCAGGAGCCTGGTAGGCTGCAGTCCATAGGGTTGCTGAGGGTCAGACACAACAGAGTGACTTCACTTTCACTTTTCACTTTCATGCACTGGAGAAGGAAATGGCAACCCACTCTAGTGTTCTTGCCTGGAGAATCCCAGGGACGGGGAGCCTGGTGGGCTGCCATCTATGGGGTCGCACAGAATTGGACACGACTGAAGCGACCTAGCAGCAGCAGCAGCAGCTCCCTCCCCTAGAATGTTCTTAGCCCAGCTATTCACACACTTACTCCATCACTGTTTCTAGTGTCCACTCAGCTCTCAACTTTCCACACCACTCTAGCCGAGATAATGCACATGAGACTTGAACACACAGGTGTACACACTTGCACTCACACCTCCCAGACTCCAATTCTCCCTTTGCTTTGCCCATTCAGAAGCCTCTATCTTTCATATTTTTATTCCAGGAGTATATCTATTTGGTTCAGTGCAGTATCCCTGAGACCTACCAGTGTCTGGCAAACAGCCCCAAACTAAAGAAGTAGGTGAGGGCCTGAAAGAGGATCAGCAAGTTGGGAGTGGAGGAGAAACTCCAATTGCTCGATGCCCCAATGACAGTGGACACAATCTGAGGCAAGCCCTTAGTGCAACACATAGGGCAAGGAGGAGCAGGGGAAAGTTCATCACAAGAGAGCACAGCTGAGGTTTCCTCACATGTCAGCAGCCAGAACACAATTCAGGGAAAGAAATGAATGAGAGTCCTCATTTCATTTATTCCTGGCTAGTTGCACGGGCAGACAAATCAGATGGACAGATCAGTCCTTGACTCCGTGGCTTATGCACAAGTTTTCCTCTTCCTAACCTAATTGAAAGGAATTCCTCTACCCACCAAGTGTATTGTTGATGTTGGGCATGTAAACGTTCCTTTGTTCCTCAAGCTGGGATTTATTGCAAAGCAAAGTGATCCAAATAGCATTGAGTAATGAGTATCCTAGGCGGTTTCTAGGCTTTCAGAAGAAAGACTTCATTGAATTTTGAGTCCAGATAGAGACGATTCAGATTCCATTTTCAGCTTCCTCAGTGACTCAGAGCCATTCTTTGAATCAGTCCCTCAGCCTTTTAGCCCCCAATCTAACCTTCCCCACTAGTAATAGGAAAATTATCAGACCTGTCACAATCCACCTCCCAGAGTGACATGGAGGTTCCTTCTAGTTCACTGCACATTAGGCTGCCGGGGGCGGATCCCCAGGGGTGAGCTGAGTGCAGAGCTGCGAGGGAAAGATAAGACCTGTTAGTGTCTGGAGAAGAGTCATAGAAAATCCACACGAGGAGGACAGAAAGGCAGTGGCATTTGTGGGGACTCCGTCCAAGGAAAATCATCCCCAAATTTGCTTTTCTTCCTCTTCCCCCTCCTCTCCAATATGTTTAAGCCAAAGAGAAAAATTGTGTTAATGTGAAAAGCAAGGCTTCACTGGTAGCTCAGTGATAAAGAATCCACTTGTTAATGAAGGAGACACGAGTTTGATCCCTGGGTCAGTAAGGTCCCCTGGAGAAGAAAATGACAACCCAGTATTACAACCTACTAATACAACCCAGTACAACCCAACTCCAGTATTCTTACCTGAAGAATTCCATGAACAGAGGAGCCTGACAGGTTACAGTCTATAGGGTTGCAAGAGTCAGACATGACTTAGCCACTAAACAATAACGACAATGAACAGCAAAGGGAATTCTGAAAGTTTGGGGAAAGAAACCCTTTTCCCTGTCAATTAAGCTGCTCCTCAAACTGCCTGATCCCAGCTTTGTCCTAGGAAACACCCAAGGAAATTTTGGAACGATGGAGTTTTTATGACACCAATTTTGAAAATCCTTTTACAAACATTAGCCCACTGATGTTCACAGCTTTTACTTGGAGGAAAAGCCTTCCTAGCCTCATTTTATTGATGAAGATGCCAAGTCCAGTGAAAGTAAATGATCTTCCTGAGCCCAGCTGGCCAAGAAATGATATAGTTGGGTGGAAACCTAAGCCCTCTGACTCTAAGTCCCTTATTCTCTTAGCATAGAAATATTACTAAGCACTGGAGGAGATGGTGCTGGAATGCCCCTGACCTGCCAGCCTTCATCCCCTTTGCATTTTCTGCCAGACTAAAGATCTGGATTCTTCTCTTCCATTCAGTGTTTTTCCCTTTCTCTTATGAGCTCGACAGGTCTCCTCTGAACAACCACAATGGAATGACCTTTTCTCAGTTCCTAGACCGAAGCCTATGGAAAGCCCTTCTGGAATGCTTAGCATCCTCCCCATGAAGCCCAGTTTCCAAAATTTTTAGTCTTCTCTTTTCATAGGCACGCAAGTTTAGATCTGCTTTCCAAATAGCTGATTCACCCCACTGAAGAGCATTCTTCCTCTGTTCTGAAATTTAATTCCTGTCACATGATATTCCCACATGCATGTGATTGTTTCCATAGTTCCATCATAGTTCAGAATTAGCAGATATGTCAGCCAAGTTTGAAAATTGGATTGCATTACATGCAGATTTTCCCTCTGTATCCCTCATTTAGTGATTAATATTTAATTGTATATCAAAATAATATTTAATAGTAAAAGTGCATTGTGTTTATAGAGAGACTTTCTACTTCTCAAAGTACTCAGACAATCACTCTGCTTCGTTTATCTCCCGTTTTATTGTGTGTTTCATAGGGGCATCTGCATGTAAATAATTTAAATGTTTTCATATGAGTAGATATGTGTATCAGCCTATTTTCAAACTTAATATTCCTTCATATAAGCTAAACTTTCTATTCCGTTTTTTGCCTCTGCTTTTCCGAGACTCTCCCCTGTCCCTATAAATTTGAAAAATATACAAAGTACCTTGATGGCCAAGGTAGGCAGGCTGGAGTCTGAGCCTTGGTGGCCTAGAGCAATGAGGCTGCATAAGACACTGCTTTGCTGCTCCTCCTCACTGTCAGGTCTCAGCGGGGAGGTAAAGAAAGGAAGGTTGGATTTTTAAAGTATGGTTAAGTCACTGAGGTGCAACAGCAAAGCGAAGTCCTCTGTTCATTACTTCTGGAAATTCCCGCGTTGTAGGCACACACTCAATGCTGGTTAGATCCAGACACACTTTTACTGGTGCCCGTTTGCCTACCACTTGCCTTTGCTTCTCAGTGAAGTTCCTCCCAGTAATCAAAGCCTTATTCCACATCTGTCCTCATCACTTCTCCTTCCTACATTCCTACACTTACTCTTCTGAGAATTAATGTGTCATCTCTTGTGATTCCATACTGACTACCTTTGTCTGCATATAGAATCGAACACTATAAAATAGTGTCACCTGACTTGCTGTATTCTCACGTGTAAGAGTATGAACAGGAAACTAAACACTTCAACACCAAGGAACTACTTACTAATGTTTTTTACACCTTCTGGATCAGGGAAATTATCAGAAAGTTAAGCAGGTCTTTTTTCCAGCATTAGCAAGTTACATGAGCCTTTTCTCATCCACCAAAATCTTAATGATATTTAAGCTAATATACATTTTCAAGGTCATTGTAAAATTTCATAATTCTGTCAGAGAAAGTGTCTTCCGCTTTTGATGATTTGACTAGAAAGTTACGATGGATATTGAAGACATGTGAACTTTGGAGACAGCTCAACGATAGCATTGAAGAACTGATGGCTTTTGAACTGTGGTGCTGGAGAAGACTCTTGAGAGTCCCTTGAACTGCAAGGAGATCAAACCAGTCAATCCTAAAGGAAATCAGTCCTGAATATTCATTGGAAAGACTGATGCTGAAGCTGAAGCTAAAGCTCCAGTACTTTGGCCACCTGAGCAAAGCACCAACTCATTGGAGAAAACGCTGACACTGGGAAACACTGAAGGCAAAAGGGAAAAGGGGCAGGAGAGGATGAGATGGTTGGATGGCATCACCGATTCAATGGACATGAGTTTGAGCAAACTCAGGGAGATAGTGAAGGACAGGAAGCCTGGCCTGCTGCAGTCCATGGGGTCATGAAGAGTTGGACAATGCCTTAGTGACTGAACAACAACAAGGATAGTTGCATGTGAATGAGAGAAGACATTTTTTTTTTCAGAAGGGATGTAGAAGGTTGGTTTCCACATATAAAAATAAAATTATCTCTCTTCCAACAATAACACTACAGAATGACTCACATTTACTGTTAAAAAAAAAAAAAAAAAGAAACCATAGAGCCCGAGGAATGAGTACAAAAATGGGTCATCTGACTCTCCTTCTGTTTATTTGCTTTCTTTTTTTTTTTTTTTTCACATTCTGGCTTTGGATGTCCTAATTTCATATCTTTGGATGTCTAATTTATTACTTCAGAGGAAACCATTCTAAGAGTGTTGGGTGTGTACCCTAACTCCCATGAGGACCTGGAATCACCTTGTATGAATCCAATATCTCTGCTCATCTAGTCCATCCTACCCATCACAACTGGCTACAGATGGCCCTAAATGAAGAAGATTTTTAGTACTTGCCATCTCACCATTTTCACTTTCTAATGTCTAATGCGTTTTCTGACTTATGATCATCTTTGAAATGGAATAAAACTGTAATATCAGTGGTGAATGTCACTTTTAGGATGTCCAATTAATATAGAAATGAAGTCAGGACTCAAGACATACTGACCAGCCTTTCCAATCGGTATTTTTGAATACTTCAATGAATGATCCTTTACCTTCAAATGATGCAGACCCTGCTATCAAGTACTTTGACAGCAAATTGTTATCATGCGACTTTCAGTGGTCATAATTCCTTCTTGTTTCTGGGAGAACAAGGTACTCATAGATTTCATGGTATTTATTACACATACTGTGGCAGTGCTAAGGACCCAACAGGGACTAGATATGCCCTCAAAAGCTACACCTATAGGAATAGAAATAAGTGCAGCTGAAGCGATTGATAAGGTCTTTTTCTGTTACCTGCTCCAATGACTGAACTTTTCTGGCAACATCCAGACCTCTGAAAATCACCTTCAATCATTTAAGGTCAAGATGAATGGAGTCAGAGACAGCTTTCAGCGGCTGGATCCTAAAGGGGTGTTGAATTTCAAATTGCATTTAAGCGGAACTGGTTTTTCTGCAAGGTTTATACAGAATATTCTCTTTGTTTGCCACTATTAACCTGTTGACTTTGCTTGGCACTAGTGGTAAAGAACCTGCCTGCCAATGCAGGCGATGTAAGAGACATGGATTCGATCCCTGGGTTGGGAAGCTCCCCCAGGAAGAGGGCATGACAGCCCACTCCAGTATTCTGGCCTGGAGAATCCCATGGACAGAGGAGCCTGGCGGGCTACAGTCCACAGGGTCCCACAGAGTCAGACAAGACTGAAGAGACTTAGCCACAGCACACAAGACATAAATACCATTGAGTGAGACAACTGGCTATAGAGCTATAAAAGAAAGGGTCTTAGGGACCCATGTAGCTTTGGGAGACAGTGAGTGCTGTTCATTAGTGATTTGCAGGCTTGATGAGTTTAAAACAAAATCCACAAATTTTTTCAAAGTCAAGATCTAAACCACTGAGCCAGGAAGGAAGTCCATCATCTTCTATTTAAAGTTAACAGAGTGGCCCAGGAGAATCCGAATAAGCATGAAGTCATTTTTCTAACACTTTCACTACTTATATCTCTTCTCAGATATAGTAATAATGGAACATTTCTTTTGTCCTTAGAGATTTCACAGATGTTTGGCCTGAACCACTAGTAAGAAAATATTCCAGCATAGTTTATCAGTCTCTAAAACAAATGCCTCAGCTTTCTCAAGTCCATCTTGCTACAATATCTGGCCAATTTTTATAACATGTACTTGTTCTGTTTGTTATTATTAGTCATTTTCCCCCAGCATATTATACTAACTGGCAATCCCGTGAATGCCAGGGGCTTGTATTTCTATAGACAGGTCAGTTTCCTCTCAGATGGAAAATCTATATTTGTCCTACATTGGGTTTGAATGGATAAAACTGTAAAATGAGACTCCCTGGTGGTCCAGTGGTTGAGTCTGTGCTTCCAATGCAAGGGGGTGCAGGTTTGATCCCTGGTTGAGGAACTAGGATCCCACATGCTATGTGGTATGACCAAAAAATATATTAATTTTTATTGAAGTATAGTTGCTTTACAATATTGTGTCAGTTTCTGCTGTACAGCAAAGTAGATCAGCTGTATCTATACATATTTCTCTTTTTGGATTTCCTTCCCATTTAGGTTACCACAGAGCACTGAGCAGAGTTGCATGTGCTATTCAGTAGGTTCTCATTAGTTACTCATTTTATTTTTAGTATCAGTAGTATATATGTGTCAATCTCAATCTCCCAATTGACCCCCACCCCACTTTTCCCCTTTGGTGCTCATATGTCTGATCCCTACATCTGTATCTATTTCTGTTTTGCAATAAAGTAATTCTACTCCAGTAAAAATTAATTTAAAAGTAAAATTATCTGCTAAAATATTAATTAAATAAATATCTATATCAAAGATATTTATTTAAAAAATTTTTTTTAAGTTTGTAAAATGTTATTCCTCTTCCAACAGATTTAAATTGTACGCCTGTGCAGGAATTTTCCCCAACTAGAATCAGTACGTCCCAATGGTTTAAGAAAGTGAGCCATTCAGAGCAGCAGCAACTGCAACACAGGATGAGAACAACAAATTAGTCTATGATGTCTTCTTTTCGGTTAGATTCTTGGCATCAAGTTGGAGAAGTCTGCTATTTCCTCATCACACAAAAGCAGGTGTAGAATGGGATAAACTTTTTGCCTAGATTCTCCTGTTTTTCCCCACACTGAAGGATCTCAACCATGCACCCTGACAGGCAGGGACTATTTTTGTTTTATTGTTGTATTTTGACTGCTGAAGCTTGGAGCAATGCAGGCATTTAAGTGTTTACTGAATACTTGAGTCATTGGCCAGGGAGGAGGGCCACAGCGTGAGGACTGCACAATGTGGACTAGTTTTCCATAGATGGGAAATCAAGTGTGGTTGCAGATAATAATCAGAAAACTATCAGAATTCTCAGTTCATCCTTGTGCATAAACTGCTGAGGGCTGCTCTCACCACATGGGTCACTCCAGGGCCATGGGGGAGGGGCCCATGTGTTGTACTGATTACTGGTCAGTTGGTCTAAGGGGGACATCCTTGGGAGGAAGAGCTCCCTCCTGAAGTCTCTGGGGTGATGTGAAAGGTGAGGAGCTGGGACTTAGCCCATGTCTGTGTCCAGGTGGATTATCCGGGGCAGAAGCAACTACAGAGAATAGCTGGGAATAAAATCGGAAGGAACAGAGACCAGGCGAGATGGCAGAGGCCATTCCTAGAGCTCACACCCGCAGCCTTCCTTGTCTTGTTCAACTCTGTGCAAACAGGGGATGGAAAGTGGTTAACCTGGTCTCCAGGCTTCCTGAAACCAGAGCCAATGCAGTATGATGTGGGAAAGGATGGAGCAGTGGTAAAAACACAAGTCAAATGAATCTGCCTGATTTTAACTGCTTCGCTGAAGAACTTTTTGTGCAGAAACAATTTGCAAAAATGGAGTACCGGGGGGGTGTGATCTGAAATTTTTATTTGCTATGCCTTGCTTTTCCTTTTCTAATTAAATATTCTACTTCTTTATCAGCTCATAGGTGGTTAAAAAAAAAAGTTATCAGTAAACTTTTATCTACCAGGGAAGCCAAGTGCAAAGCAGTGGCAACTTGCTGCCATGTTTTATTCACTGGGATGCTTCTTTACAAAGATGGAATTATTCCATTTATCACACAGATGTGAGGGAAACCCAATTCTATAGTAACTTTCATGTAGAAGTGGGTTTTTTTTTTTGGCTTTATTTTTCAGCAATAGTTAAACCACTGGTAGAATAATAGTCAATCTCATAGCTTTTTTTCAGACTGCTCATGATGCAGAATGAAAAGCCAGCCCAGTTCGAGAATGTTTGTTCTCATTTGTTCACTGCATAAATGGCATCTCATTCCAAGAGTCTTATTTCAAGGATTTATGATGACCTTCAGTGCAGGCAGCAAGTCACTTTTTATTCAGAGAAGATCACAGCCAGGAGGGACGGCGTCATTGTCTTTAGGACACATGGCATAGTGTTTGGTGTGTTGTTCAGTTGCTTAGTTGTGTCTGACTGTTTGAGACCTCATGGACTGCAGCACGCCAGGCTTGCCTGTCCTTCACTGTCTCCTGGAGTTTGTTCAAACTCATGAGCATCTCCTAAAGGTCATCTCAGGTTCTCTTGTACATAATGTCCTTCCTTCTCCACTCATGTTTAGTCTTTTTCTCTCCATCACCTGAAAGTACTTCCTGCAGAGTTGTGAAATTGACACAGGTTCCATTTTTCACTTGAGTCTTTCTTCCTCCTGTCTGTTTTTTTTTTGTGCCAAAAGAAAGAAAGAATAGTGATGAGATAGGCTTTTTCTGCTCTCCCACCTCATCTCTCATTCTCCAGATATAAAAGTTATTAACATGTGTGGTGCACGTGAGTATGGAACCAAACAGATCTTAAACACACTGGAACTGCTTCTCCCAACCAAACAATCGATGTGTGTAATCCCATCACAATTGGCCTGTGTGTCTCCATTACACATGGTTGTCATGGATGAGCTCTAAAGCAGCTCAGAATACAGGGTGAAACACAGACTTTAAGTGTTTTTCATTTTCGAGAAAAATTTGTAAATGGCTCTTTTTCAATGTCTTGCTAAAAGAATCTCATGGAACAAGTGATCCTTTTTAAAATGGAAAGAGATGTTCATGCTTTAATAACAACAGAGAATCAGACCAGAATTACCCCTGGACCACCTCGTCCTTGGCTCTGGGAGGCTCTGGGGGTGCTGGCGGCTGGGGAGGGGTACTGACTTTTCTCCATGACTTTGAGAATTACATGCTGTCTACAGTAAGCAGACATGTAAGTGTAAGTAACATGTAGACAAGTAAGTAGCATGGCCCTTGCTGCCAGGAATGGAGTCCAGGCTCCAGTGGCTTGCTCTGCCTGTCAACAGCCTTACTTGCTGGTGACAAGTATCCCGACGACCAAGGGCTCCTCTTACCACTTCTTCTCACAGATCCCCAATGTCGAAAGATTTTACCCACCAAAAAATTATACTGCAGAAGTAGGAATACAGGTTCTCTGCTAGCCAGTGTCATACCTGACCGCTGAGCTGAGCTTTGGGCTGTTGTGTGAGAACAAGAACTTTCAGTTTGTGGAATTTAAGTGAAATTAAGCACAATAAGTAGGTTTTAAATTATTCTGCACAACTCTCTGTAGTACAAATGCACTCTTTCCATTAGCTAACTCTGTGTCTCCACTAGTTTTTAAAGAAAACTCTGATTTACATATGTATTTTCTGGTACTGGGTGGTGAAGGGTGTGTGCTTTGAATCTAGCAGACCCGGTTTTAAATTTGACCAGCAGTGTAAATAACCTTAAGCGAGTTATCTTACTTCTTAAAGCCTATGAGGTGAAGTGAAGTCCAAGTCGTTCTGTTGTGTCTGACTCTTTGCAACCCCATGGAGTATACAGTCCATGGAATTTTCCAGGCCACCCTTCTCCAGGGGATCTTCCCTACCCAGGGATTAGAACCCAGGTCTTCTGCATTGCAGGTGGGTTCTTTACCAGCGGAGCCACAAAGGAAGCCCAAGAATACTGAAGTGGGTAGCTTATCCCTTCTCCCAGGGATCTTCCTAATAAGAACAAAAGAGAAAGTAGGTGAAGTGCCTACAACAATGCCTGGTAAATAATGAGTTCAATGGAGGTAGCATTTTTCAAATTAGCTACTCATTATTAATATTAGTGATCATGATTATTTGCTCCATATTTTCTGGCATATATCCTAACAACTTTTTATTTTCTCCAAATGACCCAATTAATAAATGGATATTTTATTGTAAATGTTACAAAGCAGAGACGAGATCTTTTGTGTTTGGATTCTCAGAATTAACAGTGTTGTTTATGCAGAGAAAGAGTACTTGGTACTTGCTAAGTGATGAGGAAAAAAATGAAATTTAAAGTGATGCTGGGAAAGACTGAAGGCAAAACGCGAAGGACGAGACAGAGAATGAGATGGTTAACATCACCAACTCAATGCATGTGAGTTTGAGCAAATGCCAGGGAGATAGTGGAGGACAGAGGAGCCTGGTGTGCTGCAGGCCATGAGGTCACAAAGATTCAGACATGACTTAGTGACTGAACAACAACAGCAACAAAGTGTAATGTCAAATAACGATGATAGTAATAATAAACAACTGTGTATATATAACATTCGGGCTTCCCTTGTGGCTTAGTGGTAGAGAATCCACCTGCAATTCAAGAGCTGCAAGAGACATGGGTTTGATCCCTGGGTCAGAAGATGCCCTGAAAGAGGAAATGACAATGAACTTCAGTATTCTTTCCTGGGAAATCTCTTGGACAGAGGAGTCTGATGGGATGCAGTCCATGGGGTTGCAAAGAGTCAGACGTGACTGAAGCAACTTAGCATGCAGATATGTATAAGATTCACAGTCAAACATTAAACACCTAGACAAAGACTACACAAGTAGGAGATGTGGAAGAAGTTAAGCAGGGACTCTTTTTCAGTTTAGGAAGTAACGATTTACATGAGCTTGAACAGTTCCTACCGACCTTTCTAGTCTTTTTTTTTTTTTAAGGTCTTTTTTTTGATGTGGATCACTTTAAATGTCTCTATTGAATTTATTACAATACTGCTCCTGTTTTATGTTTCAGTATTTTTTGGGTGAAAGGCATGTGGGATCTTATCTTCCCGACCGTGGATCAAACCCTCTGCATTGAAAGGTGAAGTCTTAATCACTGGAACACCAGGAAGTTCCAAATATTTATTTATTTACTTGGCTGCCTTGGGTCTTTAGAGGTGGCAAGGAAACTCTTAGTTGAGCACGTGGGATCTGGTTCCCTGATCAGGGGTCAAACCCAGGCCCCCTACATTGCAAGGGCAGAGTCTTAACTACTGGACCACCAGGGAAGTCCCTCTGGTCTTTACCACTTGTATTTTCTAGATCACAGAAAGAAGTATCCTAAACACTGAACAGATAAGGAACCGATTTGCACACTAAGCCCAAACACTATTTTATGGGCATACACTGTATATGTAGGCCAGTGGGGGTAGGGGGGCTCATCTGATGCGAATGGCCAGGCTAGTTCCCTTTTAACCTTGGGTCCGGCAGGTGCTGTCAGCCTCTGAGAGAGGGTTGGTTCAGCCAGTACATTAGAGTCTGCTCACAGGGACATTACCACATTGGGAAAACACCTGAGACTCTTTAAGCTCACAGATCTTAAACTCAGTGCATGAGTACAAGAAAGATGGAGTCAGTGCAGTCAAGCCCCTACATCCACAGAGGGACCCAGGCAGGGGACGCAGCCCAGTGGTGAGCTCACCTGGGGCTTCAGACCCATGATTCTAGGCTCAGATCCTTCTTGAGAAAATTCTTTAACCCTCTAATGCTTGGTTTCCAGGTTTGTAAGATGGTGATGATAAGGCCTGCTTTATCATGAACATTAAACTAGATAATATAGAGAAGGGATTTAACCTTGGGTCTGACATTTAAAAGGCTTCCCAGGTGGCTCAGTGGTAAAGAATCCACCTGACAATGCAGGAGACTCAGGATATATGGATTTGATCCCTGGGTTGGGAAGATCCCCTGGAGGAGGAAATGACAACCCACTCCAGTATTCTTGCCTGGAAAATCCCATGGACAGAGGAGCTTGGCGGGCTACGGTCCATGGGGTCGAAAAGTCAGACACGACTGAGTAGCTGAACATGAATTCACACACGCCTGTCTCCCCTATGACTGATCACTCTTCAGCCTGCCTCTTCCACAGAATCTGTGTTCTTCAGCTAATCAGGATACCTCCTTCTTTTACAATTTGTTCCTAAAATTCCTTATGGTGTTTGACACCTATCCATCTCCTGTTGTGACCTCCAACTAAACTAGTAAGTAAGTAATATGAGTGCTTTGCCATAGAAGTATTACATTTAGTTCTCTGAAAGCATGACAAAATTGTTTAGTATTTCTATCATTATACTCAGGAGATGAGACTTCGGGGAAATCATATTTTATCCAAAGTAAATAAGGTAGAGAAAGAAAAGACACTGTGGAAAGGATGGGAGACTAGGAGTCAGGAACTTGGGTTCTAATGCTGGCAGTTACTTCATGTGACTTTAGGAAAGCATTGAATTTCTCCAGAACTAACTTTCCCCCTGGAGGATAAGTGGCCAGTCCAGATGACCTCAAATGTCTCCAAAAGTCTATTGTCCTAGGTCTTGCTTGCACACTCAGTCGCTCAGTTGTATCTGACTTTTTGTGACACCATGGACTAGCCTGCCAGGCTCCTCTGTCCATGGTATTTCCTGAAGCAAAAACACAGGAGTGAGTTGCCATTTCCTCCTGCAGGGGATCTTCCTGACCCAAGAATTGAACCTGCATCTCTTGCGATGCAGGAGGATTCTCTACAGCTGAGCTATCAGGGAAGCCCCATTCTAGGTCTAAAAATGGACTAGTAGATCTAACCAGCACTAACTGCTCCATGCCTCAAGCTAACTTAAAATATATCTTATAATATCAGGAACATTTTACAGGTTTTACTTCTTTTTTGATGCTGAGGAAATTGTTTTGCTTCCATAAGTGTAAGTATTGCTCCAACAAAGTTGGAGCAGTAAAGACTTGTGTTCTGAATTCCTTTGCACCGAAGCAGACTCTTCATTTTCTGAAAAGTAATAGAAGCAAAACTGTCAGAATTTTCCAAACTGATGGAAGGTGGCCTTTGGCAACCTTTTAAATGTGTTCTCTAAGCTCATGCAAAACAAAACTAGAAGGTTTCTTTGAAAATAACATTGATTTGAAACAAATGGACATTTGGAAACACACAGCCAAGCAGATTTCCTTCTGTAAATGTCACACTGACTCTCCACGGGGGCGGAGGGGGGTGGCTGGTAGGAAATGCCAGGAATTTAAAAATAGGTTTTGATCATTAATAGGCTACCAGGTCACTCTTATGGAATATGAGACTTGGCTGGTAATATTAAGTTCTCTCCACTGAAGAACAGATGACTTGACTTACAAAAATATATATTCATATAAAGGATTTCCTGTTAGATTGTAATCAATCTTTATCCATGTCCTGGAAGAGAGAGTTTATTAGTTTTAATAAAATGAGAGATCATGAGAGCATTAAGTTTTGGAAATTTTATAAACAAGGTCCAAACCAACATTTCCTGGTTATCATCTGCAAATCGCCTTAGATAAGTATTTAAATGAGTCTAACTTTGTGTAGGATTCATGGAGATTGTCCATGCAAATATTTTTGGACATTAATAAATAGGCAGGATGTTGATAAATAAATTGGTTCATTAATGAAACATGTTAAGTAGACTGGCACTGACATTTATTAAGCACTTTCTCAGAACAAGCCTTTCCTATACATTGTCTAAATTAATCCATGTCACAAATACATGAGAGAGGTGTTATTTTCCCATGAAATGCTTGGGAAAACAGGTTCCGAGAGGTTTAATAACTTGCCTAAGACCAAAGTTAATGAGTTGTTATGGACTGAATGTTTATGTCCCCCAGATTCATGTGTTGAAGCACTAACTCCCAGTGTGATGGTGTCAGGAGGTGGTTGGGCTTAGGTCAGGTCTTGAGGGTTGAGCTGTTACAGTGGGATTCGTTTCCTTATAAAAGGAAAGAGCGACCAGAGCTCACTTGCTCTCTAAGCATTCATGACCATCTGAGCACACGGCCAGGAGGAGAGTCCTACCAGGAGTCGTATCAACTGGCCCTTTGATCTTGGATTTCCCAGACTCCAGAACAGTGAGAAACACGTGTCTGTTGTTTAAGCTGCCCAATCTGCGGTACTTGTTATAACAGCTCTAGCTAAGACAGTCGTGTTAGAAGCCAGCTCTGTCCAGTTTCAAAATCCATGTTGATAAGGATATGGGATCTAGGGAAGCTGCAAGGGGTTATTGATTGGGTTGGGTGGAGGCACACAGGATTTGGGATTGCTGTGGCCTAAGGAGCTAGCGCCTAACAAGATTAACTGCTTTCTCACCAGTGAATTGATGCTTTTGAACTGTGGTGTTGGAAAAGACTATTGAGAGTCCCTCGGACAGCAAGGAGATCAAACCAATCAATCCTGAAAGATATTAACCCTGAATATTCATTGGAAGAACTGATGTTGAAGCTGAAGCGCCAATACTTTGGCCACCTGATGCAAAGAGCTGACTCAACGGAAGAGACCCTCGTTCTGGGAAAGACTGAGGGCAAGAGGAGAAGGGAGGGACAGAGGATGAGATGGTTGGATGGCATCATCAACTCAATGGACATGAGTTTTAGCAAACTCAGGGAGATAGTGAAGGACAGGGAAGCCTGGCATGCTGCAGTCCATGGGGTTGCAAAGAGTTGGACATGACTGAGTGACTGAGCAACAGCACCAAAGTAGAAACCCAGAAAGTTGGAGCTCCCTTCTAGATTTCTCTTTCCCACACACGATCGGTCCCTCAACCTCAAATCACCCTCTAAGTCCTATGGCATCTACCTCTTCATCTTCTGTCAAACCCATCTTTCCAGCCACCTCTGTTCTTCCTGCTTTAGTTCATCAGCACCTTCGCTCCCCATTGGTCTTCCTGCCTTCACTCTTATGCCTTTCACCCATCCTAACCCTGAAATGATCTCTTTAAATATTAGTTATGTTATTTTTCCTGCTTGAAATCCTTCAGTGGTACATGTTACAAAGCAAGGGAAGGGAGTGTCATGAGCCACTGAAAGCAGAAAGTGTCAGGTGGGTGGAACTGCAGTCCTTACATTGGCAGGAAATACAGCCCATCACCAGGTGATGCTGAGCTGTGCCCTGTGCCTAGTCCCCTCTGCCTAACCTGATGCTGTTCTTCTAAGTCCCTCCTCTGCTCTTCTCCGTGGGATCAGTCAGATCCAGTAAGCAGGTCTGTTCTGCTTTGCCAGGGATACAGGCAGAAACAAATACGAAAATAGACCATTATGATTTTGAAGCAGGAATTGTATGTAAATGTAAATTATGCATATTTATAGTAATCACTGTAATGCTATTTATATAACACCTTCTCACCCAGAGATGACAAAACATCTACAGAGATGCTCTAATCCTCACCATTCTCCATTAAATTGTGCTATAAATGCTATTTCAAGTCATGAGCATCTCTCTCCCTTCCACCTTCCAAACCATCCCTGGGTGTTCTGTTGAGTTACTTAGCATAGGTCACTAGTTACTTAACACAGACGTCACATGTGTCAATGCATGTCTGTTCTCATACACACTGAAATATACATTTCAGCTGAGTGACTGTCATCAGCAACCACACTTAGGTGTGCACAACTGTGCCCAAGGTCCGTGAGGGCCATTTCTCATGTCCTTGGTTGAAGGCAAGTAAATAAGTTCATTTGTACCCTTTTTTAAGATTCCGCATGTAAGTTATAGCATATGTTATTTGCCTTTCTCTGTCTCACTTTACTCAGTAATAGAGTCACAGATGTAGAAGAGAAAACTGATGGTTATGAGAGGGGAGGAGGGAGGGATAAATTGGGAGATTGGTATTGGGACATATACACACTACTATATATAAAATATGGGCTTCCCAGGTGGTGCAGTGGTAAAGAATCCACCTGCCAATGCAGGAGGCGTAAGAGACACAAGTTCAGTCCCTGGGTCAGGAAGATGCCCTGGAAGAGGGCATGGCAACCCACTGCAGTATTCTTGCCTGGAGTATCTCATGGACAGAGGAGCCTGACAGTCTATAGTCCATGGGGTCTCACAGATTGGACATGTCTGAGTGACTGATCACAGCACATAGGACATATATAGCTTTGTTTGCTTCTAAAAACACAGTTTTAAAACCCAGTGATATATGTAAAGAATCTCACTCTTTTCAAAACAAAATCTCTTCTGCTGCTGCCAGATGGTGCTATCCGTGGCAGTTGTTTCCCAGAATCCTGCCGCCGTCTGTATTGTCTTAACTTAGGACTTGGAGCCTTTCAGTGGCCACCCTTTCTACGCTCCCTGTGGACATCTGCTGTTCCTCCTATTGTTGGCTGGTTCCACCCCTCTCCCACCACACAGTGGGCACCAACCAGCAGAGTTGCAGTGAGGGCCGCAATTCTCTTCTACAACTTCAGTCTTGGCAAGCTGGGCAGTTCTGGGACCCACATAGAAAGCTGCTCAGAACCGAGAGACCTAGCATCACACAGACCCCTGTCAGACAGTGCTGAGCATCCTCACTGGACTGGCCAGTGAGATCTACAATTGCTTCTGAAACATGATGAGATGGGCACCTGCTTCAGGGCCAAGCTAGTGTTGAATGGACGCTGTTTGGAGGCCATAGAACTTTCCAGGTGGTTCTAGTGGTATAGAAACCACCTGCAAATGCAGGAGATGAAAGAGACTTGTATTTGATCCCTGGGTTGGGAAGATTCCTGGAGAAGGGCATGACAATCCACTCCAGTATTCTTGCCTGGGGGAATCTCGTGGACAGAGGAGCCTGGTGACCTACAGTCCACGGGGTCACAAGTTGGACATGACCCAAGTGATTTAGCACACACGTGACTATGAAGCACACACGGGTGCTGGTGCTGCAGCAGTGGGATCCTGAAGGCCAGAGTGGGACTGAGGATGGAATGAGTCATTCAGAGAAGGAAAGAGGGAACACACTAAGAGAGGGTCAGAACCACCTCCAGTCTGAGAGTGCGAAGTGGAAACTGACGAGTCTGGTGGCTGGTCAGATGGAGCCGCAGCCCTGGGGGGTTATCTCGAGGCAAAGCTAACCGGGAGCTGGGTGTGTTGTCTGGAGTGGAGGAGGACAGAGGGACAGGGGTGTCATCTCCAGTAGCCTGTATCCTGGAGTGCCTCTCCACCCACCAGTGGATCCCAGATTCTGGACGGGCCTGACTTAAAGGTCCACAGTTGGAGCGGCCACTCCTATCCCCACAAGCAGGATTACAAAGCAGAAAAAGTGCCCATGACATTTATTAACGACAGCTTACCGAGAAAACAAGAGCGTGTAGCCCTTTCAAGGGAAAATAGAAATTCAGTATACCTTTAGGAAAAGCTGAAGCCCACAGTCAGCTTCAACCAGTGTCAAGTAAGGGAGTATATAGGCCATTTGCTCAAATGCAGGATCAGAAAGGAAAGGTTTTGTGACTTCCTAGATGGCGCCCCACGTCTTACTGCTAAAGGATCAGGAAACTGAGAGTCTCGTCAGAGCAATCATCAGAACAGCCCAATGTCTCAGGGGGTCCTCACACTTGGGACTCCCCCTCACCATTCCCTTTCAGCCCCCTCCCGGCCCCAGGTTGATTCCATCCACTTAGAGAGACAGAGTCTCTTTCTCTGAGGTGCACTTATTCAAACCAGGCAGAAAGCACAGATAAAAGTTAACCTCAGATCTGAGCATCATTAATGTCATGTTCCTGTGGGATTAATTGTGTGTTGTGCGTGCAGTTGTTATTGTTGTTTAGTCCTTATGTCGTGTAGGCCAACAGTAGTCCACCAAGCTCCTCTGCCCATGGGATTCTCCAGGCAAAAACACTGGAGTGGGTTACCATTTCCTCCTCCAGGGGATCTTTCCAACCTGGGGATCAAACCTGCATCCCTTACACCTCCTGCCTTGGCAGGTGAACTCTTACCACTGAGCCACCTGGGAAACTGGTGACTTAGAGAGAGGAATGACTGGATTTGCACTAGCCCGGATCAACAGGCATTTGCCGCCTCTTCTCCTATTAGCTGGGGAGATGTCAAAGAGGAGGTGATATTTCAATCCCTGCTGGAACAAAGATTTTGGAGAACTTGGGTGGGGGACAGCGGGGAGTGTTTTGCAGATGTCAGTACAATCAGAGTCTGAAGATCATCAGGGGAGGAGAAGGGAGAGGAGCTGAGGGGCAGTGGGACTGTTGCAGAGGCTCAGGCAGGAATACAGCGTAAGCAGGCATTTCAACTAGAGAATAAAGGCTTGCGGGCTCCTAGAGAGCAGGCATCTGTGGTCTCTCAGGTATTATAAGTAAAATAGAGAAAATCTGAGCATACAAGGGAACTAAGGAAATTAGTAACATTTGTGTGATACTGTATAGGTTACAGGGCACATCTGCATATGATGTAGACTTTTCTCATCCCAGCAAACCTAGAGAACAGGTGTGGTGTGATTGCACTCTCTCTATTCAGTTGAAATGGAAAGCTTAAAAGACTCTCTGGGGTACAGAACCTGTCTTGGTTAGGGGAATGCATGCTGGCTGCTGAAACAGGTGATTCCCAAAGTGAGTTGACTAGTAAGCAGAACCTACTTCTTGTTATAGAAAGATAGACAGACAGATAGACAGATACATGCATATAGTTGTACATATGCACATGCATACATATATAAAATCAGCTACTGTTTGAGACGATATTCTGGAAATAGACACTTGGTGATGATAGCTCAACACTATGATGTATTTAGTGCCATTGAATTACACATTGAAAGTGGTTAAAATGACAAATCTTACTTATGTTTTACCACAATAAAAAAGCTAGCTACAGCATAACTAATAATTTCAGGGATTAAATTATAACCAGCAAACCAACAGGAGTTGTTGGGCATATGTGTGATGGGCATATGAATTTTACTTTTATTTATTGTTTCCAGTTCTTCTGATATAATTTCATTATTTTTATAATGACTATAATAAGTTAATAACTGACAAAAGACAATCCTTTTATCACTTTCTGAACTTGGGAGGACAGGCTCATTTAAGTAAGTCTGTGCTTCACGTGCCATGATTTCCCCCCACTTCTCATAGAGTACAAATTCTGTAGGAAGAAGAGTGGTCTCAGAAAATGTGTGCAAAATAGTTTGTAGCTATGTATAAACTGACACTTATTTCTCTTTTGAATGATGTTGATTTAGAGAGAAAAATCTAGGCTGAGGAATAAAAGAAGAGGTAAAGAAACATATGGAAATGGAAAAAAAAAAAAAAACAGTGCCATTGGCCGTGCCCTATCTGAGATGTTCATCACATCAATGAATGGATAATATATAATTACAATAATTCATTGTTGGAACAGTACACAAGGCTATTGATTTTACCATCACGAGTACATTATCTTCTTACCGTCTGGAGATTAAAATGAATAGGCAGAGTAACAAGATTCTCCATAAATTAGAGTCATTCATTTTCATCTTGAGAAAGGAAAAGATGTCATACTTTCAGCCCTTTAATTGAGATCTAGCAGAGGAGAACTTTACAAGATAATAATTTTCAAAGGACTGTATTTCTATCTTCGCAGTAAATAAGTATAATGACAGCCATGGTAGCCTCCAGGTAAAATGTTGAAGACATTTAGCACATAAAGGAAAGACAGATGTAAATTACACTGGTACTTTTAACCATGCTATCATCAATACTTTAATATGTGGTATGTAAATTACTATATTACACAATCCGATTTCTTCATTCAACAGATATTTATTACCTAGGTACCAAAAGCAAGACTTTAGCCCAAGAGCTAAAGCAACTAAAAGAATTTTCGTGTATGGTCCCTTCCTTCAAAAAGGAGATGATCTAATTAGGGAGGTGATATTAACCCTGTAACAATCAATAATAATAACAACTATAGGGATGCCAACCAGTGCTGACTGTCTACCATGTCCCAAGACTATACTAATTGTTTCTACCTGTAAAAAGTCCTGAACCTGGCATTGACCTTGTCAGTGGCATGGATTTCTATCCCTATTTTATAGATGAGGAATGGAGGTTCAGACAGCTCATCCAGCTGTCAGAGAACAAGTATTCCCCCAAATAAATTTCCAGATACATGAAGAAATATCCAGAGTCCCTACATTGGTCTTGGTCACTTTGGATGAACTTTGCTAAAGGCTGTGGCACAGATTCTATGCAACATGATTCTGGAAATCTTTCTTGGAGGACCTAGGAGGGTGTGCACCCAACGTTCCATTTTGCTTTCATGCAGTGATTTCATGGCACTGGGCCCCATTGTGAGTGGTGTCAGACAGTCAGGAATCAAAATAGTTAGAACTATATGTCAGATAAGAGTAAATGATCTCTGAGTGAAGGTCAGGTGAACTTGCTCTGAATAGAGTAATGCATTTTTGAAAGAAATGTGGTGTGGCTACTCTCTGGCTTTTAGTCATTTGTTTGCTTAATTTCTGGTCTTCCCTTCTGGTTCTGAGATGTGAATTGTGAATGGCCTCCATGCTTCTGACCCACTTGGCTAGGGTGTTGATCATGTTGTGTTGCTTGTCTATCTGATCAACCCACCGTGAGCATCGTGTTATCCAGGTTTATATTCTGGGGGCCTCACATAAAGCCCAGAGAATTACAAGTACTCAAATAATGTGCTTTCAGTGTAAGTATAGTCCTCTGAGAATATATGATTCAAACTTACCTGCATTGTAAAATATAGGTTAAGCTGGTTTAACAAGATGTCCCAAAGTATTCCGAGTGTTAGAGTCTGGAATGGGTAATCAGCCAGGACAGCTGCTCCGTTTTGCTGATGGCTCTGTTCCCAAGGTCGTTGATTCCATCTTCAACACATGGCTTCCAGGCCACTCTGCCCTTGGCCATCTTGGCCGGGAGAAGGCAGTGAAGAGGAAGTAGACCTTGATCTTAAAGGCTCTGGCCCACAGTGGCATTTCTGCTCAACCATATTGGCCAGAACAATAACCTCTGGACACACCTAAGAGCAATGGGGCTGTGACAGGGGTTCTGTTTTGTGCTCAAAAGGAATGGACAGCATGCAATTCGGTGGACTGCTGGCATTCTCTGCTACAAGGCCCTTTGCTCAGTCTGCCACTTCTGCTTCTATAAGCATGACCATAGTCCTATCACTGGTCTTCAAAACATCACAGTCATCGCTGACTTCTAACTCTCCCTTCTCTCCTCTCCCACCTAGAAAGGCATCAGGTCATGAAGCTCCTGTTCTTTCTCCACTGCTTCCTTCCTAGTTCAGTAAAGCATAATATATCTCAATGTTAATTGTTAATGAACATAAAGGCCTTACCAGGTGTCTCAGTGGTAAAGAATCCACCTGCCAATGCAGGAGACAAAGGAGATGTGGGTTTGACCCCTGAGTTGGGAAGATCTCCTAGAGGAAGAAATGGCAACCTGCTCTAGCATTCTTGTCTGGGAAATCCCATGAACAGAGGGAGCCTAGTGGGTTACAGTCCTTGAGATCACAGAGTCAGACACAACTGAGCAGACATGCAAGGGAATGAGGGTGTTGGCAAGCCAAATAACAGTAGCAACTGTTGCTAAATGAAGTAAATGGGGAGCCTACAGTGAAATGAAATCATGAAAGGTGAGGCTAAGGACACACACATACCTTTCATGTCTTTTTGTTTGTTTGTTTTACTCCAAAAAGTATTAATAACAATAAAGAGAGAAGAAAGAAAGGAAAATGTTGTAGAAATAAGTGAAGGAAAAACAAATGAGAAAACTAAAGGATCTTTTGAGCTTGAGCTAACAAGATCACTGACATTCTGGGAAAGACCCAAAATCAGGGAGGGTGGGAGAGATTTATTGTGCAAAATAGGGCATGCTTTCAGGAGCATGTACCCTGAGTGGAGGCTATTGGCCTGAGGAAGTTTATAGCTCATAGAAGCAAGGGATTCAGAATCAGTACGGGAGTATATTTGGCTGGTTCATCCTAAATTGGAAGCAGGGACACACATTAGGGAAGCTGTCAGCTATTAATCATGTCCTCACCATTTGGGGATAATTGTTACAGGAGTTAATAGTCTAGCCTCCTGGATTGTCACTGGAAGCAGTGGCCTGACTTCCTACAAGTTTAACATAGAGACAATGGCATTCTGGGCTGTTTATGGTAGACAAGGGCTTGGTTTCCTGGGCAGGTTGCTGCCGGTCGTGAGCCAAAGTTCTATTTTTATACATGTCCTCTGGCCACTGTCCATTTGTATATCTAGTTTCTCAAGATAGAGACGGAAACTAAGAGCTTGCTGTCTTATGTGTAAGCATAGTGGCAGCAGCGTACGTGGGAGAGAGTTGATCACAGATGTGGGGATAGACCTTAAGGGAAGAAACTTAACAGAGCAAGTCACAATAAATGATGTCATTCTCCATTAGACAAACTGCACCAAGGCAATAGACACGTTTTCCAACAAGAACAGGTTCAATGCTGCCACTATTAGAGCAGGTACAAAATTGAAGACTTTGACCCTAAAAAAAAGATTGAGTAGATTAGTAACCCAATGGAAGAACTAATTGGATAGAAAATAAACTTAAGATTTGTGGGTGCAATGTCTTAAAGAT
Source organism: Nanger dama (assembly GCA_917880005.1). NCBI lineage: Eukaryota > Metazoa > Chordata > Mammalia > Artiodactyla > Bovidae > Nanger > Nanger dama. Next base: position 7,813,291 of record CAKJTW010000075.1, read on the forward strand.
GCTGCCAGGTGAAGCCGCTGGGTAATGGAGTAGCCCAATACAGACAGTGGTGGCAAGGGGAAGCTATTCAACCATTTGCTACAGGGTTCATGACAGCCCCTGGGTTTACGTGGAAGCCGGCTTCCTGGATCACTGCTTTAGAACATCCTGTGATCGGGGTCTTTGCACTTCACACCAGATTTCTGTTAATGGTCCATCTGCCAGCCTCAGCTCTGCCCCCGGGATCTTTCATGAAATCTGTCTCTGGCACCTGCCTCTCCCTTGGTTTCTGTCTCTGCTGCCCCTGAGTGATGCTAAATCAGCAAACACAAGCGCCACGTTCCACTTCAACACTCTCATTCCCTTAAAACCTGCAGCAGATGACACCTCTGTGTTTAGCTTTCGTCATGGCAGATAGTTAATTACTCCGCTCTGGCCCTTAAAAAGAACTCGAAGAATGATGTTTTGAACTAAATTTTAATTAGCTGTAGAGTGACTTACTTTCTCTATTAATTAATCACGTCCTGAGGTACCTAAACTATTGGACATAGACTCTTTGGATATATAATACCCACTTGAGGCCAGTTAGCAGTATTTCAACAAAAATGCCTGGAATGCTTCAGTGTGTCTCTGTTTGATGTGATGAGGTGACATAGTCTCACTGAACAGGAGAAATCATTACAACATCTGTTTGCTTAATTTTTTTTCCGTAAGTGTAATAGGAGTAGAGTATAATGAAGGCAGTAAAGTATCTGGAAAAGAGGAGTGTGTATCTGTTTCTCTATGTGCATGTGTGTGTATTTCTGTGTGTGTGTATCTGTGTGTATGTCTGTGTGTCTGTGTCCGTATGTGTGTGTGTTGCCATGCCTTCACCAATTACAAAGGCACTTACTATGCCTTTTCTATATCTTTTCATACCATAAGAAAGCTGAGCGCCAAATTGTTGCTTTTGAACTGTGGTGTTGGAAAAGACTCTTGAGAGTCTCTTGGACAGCAAGGAGATCAAACCAGTCAATCCTAAAGGAAATCAGTCCTGAATATTCACTGGAAGGACTACTGTTGGAGCCGAAGCACCAATACTTTGAGCACCTGATGCAAAGAACTGACTCATTAGAAAAGATCCTGATGCTAGGAAAGATTAAAGGCAGGAGGAGGAGGGGATGACAGAGGATGAGATGGCTGGATGGCATCACTGGCTCAATGGACATGAGTTTGAGCAAACTCCAGGAGTTGGTGATGGACAGGGAAGCCTCGAGTGCTGCAGTCCATGGGGTCACAAAGAGTTGGGCATGACTGAGCAACTAAACTGACTGACTGATGCCTTTTTTTTAGTAGATGTGTCAGAAGTCAGCACCAGCTAGTAAAGTCCAAAACAGATGGTACAAGCAATGCTCTCTAATTCTAAATTCTTACCCCTAAAGATGAAGTGAAGCGTGAAGTAACGTGAAGTTGCTCAGCCGTGTCCGACTCTTTGCGACCCCGTGGACTGTAGCCCACCAGGCTCCTCTGTCCATGGGATTTTCCAGGCAAGAATACTAGAGTGGGTTGCCATTTCCTTCTCCAGGGGATCTTCCCAACCCAGGGATCGAACCCAGGTCTCCTGCATTGCAGGCAGACGCTTTAACCTCTCTGAGCCACCAGGGAAGCCCAAAGAAACACAACCACAATGCATTGGCCAGGAATCGAACCCGGGTCTCCTGCGTGCGAGGCGAGAACTCTACCACTGAACCACCAATGCCACTGTAAAATCTAGAAATAAAGCTTGTTAGCCTAGAGTCCTTTCTTCCACTGTGTTCCTGCACAAGATTTTCAGCAAACTAAAATGAAGGCATTGAACAAGTTCAAGTTCAGGTTCATGGATACAGATAAAATAAAAGATGATGAATATTGGAGTCATCAATCCAGCAATGTGAAAAATAAAGTGATAACAGTGTCACCGTGGCTCACATTACGTTTAGTGCTGTATTAGTCTGTTCGGACTGTGATAACAAAGCACTGCTGACTGGGGGCTTCAACAACAGAAATTTATTTTCTCAGAGTTCTGGAAGCTGAAAAGTCAGAGATCAGGGTGTCAGCAGGGGCCAGTTCCTTTGGTGGCCTCTCTCCTTGGCTAGCAGACCCCTGCCTTCTCCCTGTGTTCTCACTGATGTCCCCTCTGTGGGTGTCTCTGTCCTAGTTTCCTCTTCTTATAAAGACATTAGTCACTTTCCGATTAGTTGTTGTTCATTCACTAAGTCATGTCCAAATCTTTGTGACCCCATGGACTGCAGCTTACCAGACTCACCTGTCCTTCATTAGTTCCCAGAGTTTGTTCAGATTCATGTCCATTGAGTCAGTGATGCCATCCAACCATCTCATCCTCTGTCGCCCTCTTCTCCTTTTTGCCTTCAACCTTTCCTAGCATCAGGGTCTTTTCCAATGAGTTGGATCTTCACATCAGGTGGCCAAAGTACTGAAGCATTAGCTTCAGCATCAGTCCTTCCAATGAATATTCAGGGTTGATTTCCTTTAGGATTGACTGATTTTATCTGCTTTATACCAATTTGTCTAAATCACCTGGTGTGTAGGGTTGAATCTAAGTACAACCATGTGCTTTTCTTTTGTCTAATTTCTCATGAAACACTTGTGGCTCAGCTGGTTAAGAATCTGCCTGCAATACGGGAGACCTGGCTTCGATCTCCGGATTGGGAAGATCCCCTGGAGAAGGGAAAGGCTACCCACTCCAGTATTCTGGCCTGGAAAATTCCATGGACTGTATAGTCCATGGGGGTTGCAAAGAGTTGGACACAACTGAGGGATTTTCAGTTTTCACAATTTCACTTTTTTCATGAAACACCTCTTGATTGGAGACCTTGCCAGAACCAGCCCATCTGAGCCAGCTTGGTTAACAGGTCTCCTTCTCCAGGTCTTCCCTCACCCTGTCACATGGAAAAGGTGGTTCATATTAACATTTTGATGGCTCGTTTACATGTTAATTCTTCCAAACCTCCCTTACTGTGCTGCTAAGTGTAGGATTTTAAAGGCCTCTGGCAAATTGGCAAAACAATTTCCTTTTCTAGAAAGTCCAAAATGATTCGATAGGCAGTGCACTCTCGGCAATTGAACTACACTTCATAAGGCATTTAAATGCAAATATTTTCCTGGGTATCTTAGGTTATATTTAACAGAATACCCTTCATGCTTAGTGTCTTTGAATACTCTTGGTTTGGTGCTTAGTAGTGGGAAACCAAAGGTTCTTTCACCTGGAAAAATCAAGCTTCTCAGCAATGAACTTTTCCCTCTCTCCAGAAGGGTAGATTCAGGACGGTTCAGTGCCGTAGTCCAACAAGTGCACAAGAAGGTCCCTTGCCTTTCTAATTCTCTTTGCTCAAGTAGTCCCAGCCCAGATAGCAAACAGGACAATATTAAGATTAACAACCAGTGAATGATTTCATGTGGAAACATCACCACCCTTATCTTTTACCATTTTACAGAAAATGCCTTGAACATCACGAAACCATAGTGCAACTCTTCATATTGATTTGTAGACAGCGATGCAAAGATAAAATCCACTGTAATTTCTCTTTTCTATTGATTCCTTAGAACCCTACAATTTCTAAGAGTCCTGCTGTGAAATAGTCAACCATTTCTCTTAACTGTTTTCCAAATAAGTGGTAGCAGACCAATTTGATTTATACTACTTCAGTAAAGATTAGACACATTAATTGTTTTTGAAATGTCAAGATAGAAACAAATCATTGACTGTTATTTAATCTTGCAATAATTTTTAAAGGCAATTTTTATTTTTCCTTGCAAATTCCAAAGATACATCAATATTCAGTAACTGAACTCAGAAGGGAAAGAATGAAATTAATCCAATCAGACAATAGAAAAAACAAATCGTATTTTAGACAAAGCTATGTAAACTACAGTATTGCCTGGAACATTTGTTTTGTCTAACTATGGAGGAGTTATACCAAAGGACTAGATTTCATTGGCTTCCTCCCTGAGTAACAGAGGCTGGCAGCACTTGGAGAGGGCAGTTAAAAGTCAAGTTGGATTACTAGCAATGCTGGATGAAAAGACTGTCTCCCAGGACTGATGTCCAGATCCTGCCCTTGCAAACACTCACTTGGCTTCCATGGAGGTCAGTGTGAGCTGTGGACTTACAATCTTTCAAATGATAGTGGTTCAATTACGTGCTTCTCTCAGACATCTGCTCTACATCATTGATAAATCCATGTTGCTGATGGGCCAGAATGATGATCCCCTGATACACTATGTGATGACTGTTTTGTGAGGGTATATACATTCTTACATATGCACATCTCCTGAAACATTCCTGGGTATGGCACAAGACGACAGATGGAGACCCATGTATCATGTCTAGATATTTAAAAGTCATAAATCAATCTTACAAACTGTTCAATGAAGTATATTCTATTGTGTTTATCCTCCTACCTGATAAATGTAACTTCAAAGTATCAAATGCTGGTAAATACTGCTTATAGTGTTAACATCAAATATTGATTATATTGGTCTTATGTGTCATCAAAATAACAATAATGATTGAGCTTGATTATTAATGCACAAGTCTAAGTATTAGGCTGTGAATCAGCAGCATTTACTAAGCAATAGAGCATTTATAACTCACAAATTATTATATATTTATTCCAAAATATTATTTTTCACTGTTTCAGTAAAATCACTAACATGTTACTATAATCTATACCTTTACAGAACTTTTATTCTAAAGTTAGTATATCTAATTAATGATTTTTCTTGAATTATTATAATTTTTAGTTTTCTTTCTTTCTGTTTGTACAATCATTCTAATAAAGAAGTACCAACTGGGATTATTAATGAAAATGTTAAAGCAACATTTAGATTCAGAAATCATGCTTATATTCAAATATTATAATGGGTCATGTATGAAAACTATCATTATTTTATGAAATATTACAAAAAATTCTAATTTTATTAATAATCATCACAACATACTGTTTTCACCACTGCTGTAAACAATAGCTGAATCCATACAGTTAATTAAGAATTGTCCTGGCACTTCTCTCATGTTAACAGCTACACTTATGTATATCTTCCCGACCCAGGGGTCAAACCTGGGTCTCCCACCTTGCAGGCAGATTCTTTACTGTCTATCCTACAAGGGAAAGCCATATACAAATATACATATATACAAAGCATAAATAATATATACAAATTTAATTATACAGTGATACTTAACATTTCAAAATGTTCTCCATGGGAAGCGCTTGAGATACTATACTATTTCACAAGTGTCTCAGGAACCGCAAAATTGGAACATGAAGAAATGGACACTCAGTATTTACTGGGAAAAATTTTCTGTTATTCAAGAACATATCGTGTACACATCTGCAACCACAGCTTGAAAGTTAGTTCAGTTTTCTTTTCTCTTATCTGTGCTCTCCCATTGCTTTAGTAGTCACCATACACCGAAGATTATGGGCTTCCCTGGTGGCTCAGATGGTAAGGAATCTGTCTGCAATGCACAAGACCTGGGTTTGATCCTGGGTCTGGAAGATCCCCTGGAGAAGGGAATGGCAACACTCCATTCCTGCCTGGAAAATTCCATGGGCAGAGGAGTCTGGTGGGCTATAGTCCATGGGTTCCTAAAGAGTCAGACATGACTGAGAGACACACATACACCAGAGAACATCAATTCCTAGCAGAAAATAAATCTTGATTTGTGGTTGTTGTTGAGTTGCCAAGTTATGTCCAACTCTTTGTGACCCCAAGGACTGCGGCATGCCAGGCTTCCCTGTCCTTCACTATCTCCTGGAGTATGCTCCAGTTCATGTCCATTAAGTCAGTGATGTTGTCTAAACATCTCATCCTCTGTCACCCACTTCTCCTGCCCTCAATCTTTCCCAGCATCAGAATCCTTTCCAGTGAGTAGGATCTTCAACTTAGGTGGCAAAGTATTGGAGCTTCAGCTTCAACATCAGTCCTTCCAATGAACATTCAGGGTTAATTTCCTTTAGGATTGATTTGTTTGATCTCCTTGCAGTCTAAGGGACTCTCAAGAGTCTTCACCAGTATCACATTTCAAAAGCATCATTTCTTTGGAGCTCAGCCTTTTTATCGTCCAACTTTCACATCCATACATGACAACTGGAGTTTGAACATTCTTTGTCATTGCCCTTCTTTGGGATTGGAATTTTTATATATAAATTTATTTATTTTAATTGGAGGTTAATTACTTAACAGTATTGTATTGGTTTTGCCATACATCAACATAAATCCGCCACAGGGATACACGTGTTCCCCATCCTGAACCCCCCTTCCTCCTCCCTCCCCTTACCATCCCTCTGGGTCTTCTCAGTGCACCAGCCCCAAGCATCCAGTATCATGCATCAAACCTGGACTGGCAATTCGTTTCATATATGATATTATATAGGTTTCAATGCCATTCTCCCAAATCATTCCACCCTCTCCCTCTCCCTCAGAGTCCAAAAAACTGTTCTATACATCTGTGTCTCTTTTGCTGCCTCACATACAGGGTTATTGTTACCATCTTTCTAAATTCCGTATATATGTGTTAGTATACTGTATTGGTGTTTTGCTTTCTGGCTTACTTCACTCTGTATGATAGGCTCCAGTTTTATCCACCTCATTAGAACTGATTCAAATGTATTCTTTTTAATGGCTGAGTAATACTCCATTGTGTATATGTACCACTGCTTTCTTATCCATTCATCAGCTGATAGACATCTAGGTTGCTTCCATGTCCTGGCTATTATAAACAGTGCTGTGATAAACATTGGGGTACACGTGTCTCTTTCAATTCTGGTTTACTAAGTGTGTATGCACAGCAGTGGGATTGCTGGGTCATAAGGCAGTTCTATTTCCAGTTTTTTAAGGAATCTCCACACTGTTCTCCATAGTGGCTGTACTAGTTTGCATTCCCACTAAAAGTGTAAGAAGGTTCCCTTTTCTCCACACCCTCTCCAGCATTTATTGCTTGTAGACTTTTGGATCGCAGCCATTCTGACTGGCATGAAATGGTACTTCATTGTGGTTTTGATTTGCATTTCTCTGATAATGAGTGATGTTGAGCATCTTTTCATGTGTTTGTTAGCCATCTGTATGTCTTCTTTTGAGAAATGTTTATTTAGTTCTTTGGCCCATTTTTTGATTGGGTCATTTATTTTTCTGGAATTGATGAAAACTTATTTTTTCCAGTTCTGTGGCCACTGCTGAGTTTTCCAAATTTGCTGGCATATTGAGTGCAGCTCTTTTACAGCATCATTTTTTAGTATTTGAAATAGCTCAGCTGGAATTCCATCACCCCAATAGCTTTGTTCATAGTAATGCTTCTTCAGTCTTGATTACTGATCCCTTTTTCAGTGAGCCAGCTGCTCTTGAGGTGAAACTTTCATCCTGTTTTCTGCTGCATTTTGATACATCAGAAATGATAAAGTAGCCAATGATATGGTTAGTAGACCACATCTAGTTTCAATTCAGCTGTCACATGTCACCAGTTTAAGTGTCACTGGTTTGGAAGCTGCTAGTCTCTGAGAAGAGCCCTTAGTTTCTGATTGGCTCACCTATTCAAATGCTAGCAGAGGGAGCCAGGGCAGGGGACTGGGAACAGCCCTTCTTCTCAACCTCATCACCTACTGTGACTAAGCCTTCATCACGAAGTCACACTTGCTCCCTCAGGAATGTTGCCAGTTGCTTGAGATGCTATTCCCCCAGGGACTTATCATTTGGAGGCCAACACACAAATGACTAGACAGGGGTGGGTTAGATGCAAGCAGGTGTGCTTTTTTGCAGAATAAAGTCATTCATTTGCTCTTCTCTCAAATGAGAGCCAATAATGAGAGCATAGGGTGAACAAAGAGTAGGCTGAGCTTTCTCATTGTTTTTTTGGAAAAGATGCATCAAATTTCTAAAGGTAACAAGAATGTTTCTCTTTGGCTTTGTAGTATATTTGTGTTTCATTCAAATATAAGCTACCTGATTAGAGGAAGGACCACTTTTGAAATAAAAATAAAGTCATTTTGTTAGGGTTTGAGTTAGGAGAGGGTGGAAAAGTGTTTCAGTGTTCCTGATCCAATGGTGTATTTCAAGCCTAAAAATGAGTTGGAGTGTTTTTGTTTATCAGAGTCAGTCTTTCCATCTGGCAAAAAGGAGAACTACTCTCTGAGTACTGAGTCATCACACATGGAGCTGAGAATGTAGTCAGAATTTAGTAAACGTACAAACGGGCAAACCCAGTAGGTGAGCTTCTGTTGACTCAGGGTGTCCTGTTACTTGAACACAAACATTTGGCAGTGAACTGTTTGCTGTTAATCAGCTTATAAATAACCGCAAGATTTTTGAAATCTTTTAAATTGATATTTGGTTTTAATTGGAGGATAATGGCTTTATATTATTGTGTTAGTCTCTGACATATATTAACATGAATCAGCCACAGGTATACACATTTCTCCTCCATCTTGAGCCTCCCCTCCCACCCCCTACCCCATCCCACACCTTCCAGGTTGTCACAGAGCACTGGTTTGAGCTCCTCTGAGCATCATACAGCAAAAATTTGCACTGGCTATTTATTTTACATATGTGTGTTACTCACTCAGTTGTGTCTGACTCTTTGTGACCCCGTGGACTATAGCCTGCCAGGCTCTATCCGTGGGATTTTCCCAACAATACTGGAGTGAGTTGCCATTTCCTTCTCCAGGGGATTTTCTCAACCCAGGGATCAAACCTGGGTCCACTTGCATTGTCAGATGTTTCTTTACCTTCCATCTGAGCCACAAGGGAAGCCCACTCAGCAACATACTTTATCTTTTATCATCTCATCTTATATTCTCATAAAGGAACATATATGAACAGGGAGAGAGAGAAGAGGGATTCTTGAAGTCTAAAATAGGAGGTGAAATTCCTGAAGTTAAAACTTGCATTTCTTTAAAAATCAGCAATGTTGAGCATCTGTACACTAGAAAACTCACTTGTGAATAGCAGCCCTGCCACCAGCTGCTCTCTGTAGGGGGCTCACAGGAATTCTGCAGGTGTTATTGATTTTTCATCCATTGCATGTATGAGCCTACCTTCTGAGGAGGCTGCACAGAGACCTCCAGAACCTAGCCTGGGGATAACAGTCACATTCACTTCCTGCTTGAGGAGAGAATTGTCATAGGTCTCATCCGAGTCCCCCAGTGCAACACAAAGAGGAATGAATACCCATGGTCTCCTACCTCAAGAGGACAGTTATGAGATCATTGGTTCTGGTTCTGAAAATAACCAGGACAGAGGAAGAGAAAGAAGTCACACCACAATGAGACTATCTGGGAAGGTCAGAGAATGGGGAGGTACAGCCAGCCTGTGAAGGAAGATGTGGAAGTTATGAAAACGGGAAGAGAGACACTGACCCAGAGAGAGAATGTCTTCAGGGCTACCACTGGGCAGCAGGTAGCATCTCTTCTCCCAAGTCCCTGCTGTGAATGCATAGAACTGCAGTTTGCAAAGGCGTGGTGTCAAGTGTAGCCACTCTGCTCTGGAGCACTGGCTGGGGGACTGTGTCTTCTGGCTTCACAGGGATACGGGATGTGAGGATGGTGTTCTGGGTGGTGAGCTCACAGGAAGGCAGGAGCGAGCATCCCTGGGCAGGGAAAGCCCCCAACAGCAGGGCTGGCACAGGGCCCTGGGCACCAGGCCAGCAGCCATGCTGTCCAGGAAAGAATCTGCTCGCCTCTCTGGCAGGGTGCCTAGGGCTGAAAGCAGATGACATTCAGGGGGCTGGGCTCCTTTCCTCCTTTGAAAGGATCACAGAGCCTTCAAGCTTGTTCCTTCGTGTACATGATGGGGAATACCCTTAAATGTGATTAGACCCATGTTTTGTCAAATAAGGGCTTCCCAGGTGGCTCAGTGGATAAAGCATCTGCCTGCAGTGGGAGACCTGGGTTCAATCCCTGGGTCGGGAAGATCCCCTGGAGAAGGAAATGGCAACCCACTCTAATATTCTTGTCTGGGAAATCCCATGGACAGAGGAGCTTGGCGAGACATAGTCTGTGGGGTCAAAAAGTGGCGGTCACAACTGAGCAACCAACACTTTCACTTTCTTGTCAAATAGGAGGGCTCTTCCTCAAAAGATCAAGATTTTAAAATATTTAGAACCAAATGTTAAAGGGTCTGTGGCATAAGAAAAGACACATGAAGTGACTTAGCATAGATTTCTGCTCGGGACCAAACTAGTGTTTTCCAAAAATTCTCCTTAAACTCTTAGTCAATAGAATTATTTGCTCTAGAGGTTATTAACTTCAAAAATGCAGTATAGTTTTGTGATACTTCTTAGTTTATATTGTTTTTCATTTTCAGGGTTTCTTTTTCCTCTTCATGCTTTAAAGATTCTCTTTAAAAAATCGATTCTAGTTCACTTCATATCTGCACTCTGTGAAAACAGGCAAACAAAATCTAGTTGCTTAGAGTCTCTCTGTTTTGGTTTTCTGTAAACCACTGAGTATAGAAAAGTTATGTTCTGAAGTTGGAAATCTAATTGTCAAAACAAGGCATTTCAAGTGTGTCTTAAGAAAAAAAATTCCACAACTCAGGAAGCATTTTAAATTAAAATATGAGAGTAAATTACCAAACATTTTTAAATTTCAGTTTATCATATTCAATCATTTCAATTTATATCTTCAAAAAATAAAATATAACTAAGCAAATTTTGTATGCCAAAAGTTGGAGTACAATCCATATACCCAGTGATCAGAGACTGACTGCTGGAGATTGCAAAAGGACAGTCTTGGGTAGGCCTTCTAAGTTCAAGGACATAATTAGAAAATCAGTTGAGATCTAAGCATATTTGCAAATTAGAGATTTCAGGTGCACCTGCTAAGCCTGGAAGTGCTGATATGAATAGACATTAAGAACACCTAGGTACTAGCTCTCAACATCCAAGATGTTTCAACTCCTCCTAAGAAACATTAGGATTCCAGGCAAGGAATCCAGAGCGTAAGAAAATCTTTTTATTTAAAGAGAGTGGGGCAATCTTGGGAAATTGATGCTGAAAGGGGCTGTGTGCTCACCAAATCCTGTGGTCCTAACAAGGCTAGGCATGGCAGCCTTCCTTCTGCTGCTGCTGCTGCTAAGTCACTTCAGTTGTGTCCGACTCTGTGTGACCCCGTGAGACGGCAGCCCACCAGATTCCCCCGTCCCTGGAATTCTCCAGGCAAGAACACTGGAGTGGGTTGCCATTTCCTTCTCCAATGCATGAAAGTGAAAAGCGAAAGTGAAGTTGCTCAGTCGTGTCCGACCCTCAACGACCCCATGGACTGCAGCCCACCAGGCTCCTCCATCCATGGGATTTTCCAGGCAAGGGTACTGGAGTGGGGTGCCATCGCCTTCTCGGGCAGCCTCCCTAGAGGCTTTCTTTGCAGACTAACAGTTTGCCCACCCTCCTGGAGGAAGAAGAACATCTACTCTGCCCTCTTCTCCCATCCCTGTTCTCTCTAAGGGCCTTACACAAAATGCCATTCCTGGGGGGCTTTACTTGTGGGAATTGAAAGCCCTGTTGAACAGAAGTGTATCATTCCTAAAAACTTAGAAACATTTTAAAAGAGGCTTTTCACTGAGGTGGATGAACCTAGTGCCTGTTACAGAGAATGAAGTAAGTTAGAAAGAGAAAAATCAGTATTGTACATATTAATGCATATATATGGAATCTAGAGAAATGGTACTGATGAATCTATTCACAGGGCAGCAGTGGACATGCAGACATAGAGACTGATAGACATCGGGGGGAAGGAGAAGAGAAGAGAAGTCGCTCAGTCATGTCTGACTCCTTGCGACCCCACGGACTGTAGCCCACCAGGTTCCTCAGTCCATGAGATTTTCCAGGCATGAATACTGGAGTGGGTTGCCATTTTCTTCTCCAGGGGATCTTCCCTGACCCAGGGATCAAACCCGGGTCTCCTGCATTGTGGGCAGACACTTTACCGTCCAAGCTACCAGGGAAGCCATGGGGGAAGGAGAGGGTAGGACAAATTGAGAGAGAAACATGGAAACATATACACTACCATATGTAAAAGAGATCAGTTCAGGTCGGTTCAGCCACTCAGTCATGTCCAGACCTTTGCGACCCCATGGACTGTGGCACTCCAGGCTTCCCTGTCCATCACCAACTCCCGAAGCTTGCTCAAACTCATGTCCACTGAGTCGGTGATGCCATCCAACTATCTCATCCTCTGCCGTCCCCTTCTCCTCCTGTCTTCAATCTTGCCCAGCATCAGGGTCTTTTCCAATGAGTCAGTTCTTCACATCAGGTGGTCAAAGTATTGGAGTTTCTGCTTCAGCATCAGTCCTTCCAATGAATATTCAGCACTAATTTCCTTTAGGATTGACTGGTTTGGTCTCCTTGAAGTCCAAGGAGCTCTCAAACGTCTTCTCCAACATCACAATTCAAAAGCATCAATTCTTCGGCGCTCAGCTTTATGGTCCAACTCTCGCATCCATACATGACTCCTGGAAAAACCATAGCTTTGATTAGATGGACTTTTGTTGGCAAAGTGATGTCTCTGCTTTTTAATATGCTGTCTAGGTTTGTCATAGCTTTTCTTCCAAAGAGCAAGCATCTTTTAATTTCTCGGCTGCAGTCACCATCTGCAGTGATTTTGGAGCCCAAGAAAATAAAGTCTGTCACTCCATTATTTCCCCATCTATTTGCCATGAAGGAATGAAACTGAATGCCATGACTTTAGTTTTTTGAATGTTGAGTTTTAAGCTAGCTTTTTCACTCTCTTCTTTCACTTTTATCAATAGGCTCTTTAGTTCTGCTTCACTTTTGCCATTAGGGTGATGTCATCTGCATATCTGAGGTTATTGATAATTCTTCTGGAAATCTTGATTCTAGCTTGTGCTTCACCCAGCCCAGCATTTCACATGACGTGCTCTGCATATAAGTTAAATAAGCAGGGTGACAATATATAGCCTTGACATAGTCCTTTCCCAGTTTGGAACAAGTCTGTTGTTCCATGTCCAGTTCTAACTGTTGCTTCTTGACCTGCATACAGATTCCTCAGGAGGCAAGTAGGGTAGTCTGGTATTCCCATCTCTTTAAGATTTTCCACAGTTTGTTGTGATCCACACAGTCAAAGGCTTTTGTGTAGTCAATAAAGCAGAAGTAGATGTCTTTCTGGAACTCCTGCTTTTTCAATGATCTAATGGATGTTGGAAATTTGATCTCTGGTTCTTCTGCCTTTTCTCACCAGTGGGAATTTGCTGTATAACATAGGGAGCTCAAACCTGGTACTCTGTGACAACCTAGCAGAGTGGAATGGGGTGGGAGGTGGGAGGGAGATTCAGGAGATAGGAGACATATGTGTACCTATGGCTTATTCATGTTGATGTATGGCAGAAACCAACACAACACTGTAAAATAATTGTCCTCCAATTGAAAATAAATAAATTTTTAATCTTCCTAGTGCACCAAATAATAATGAATTTCATTCTCAGAGAATATTTGAGTTCAGTACTGAGCAAACTTTTATTTTAAAGCAAATACTCTGTATCCTCTAACTGTAGTTTTTCTGTTTTATTCTTTAATAGGATATTTATTTTGAGAAAACTGTAGATTGAAATGAAGTTGTAAGAAATAATTCGGGGGATATATCCTTGCACCCTTTGTCCAGCCTCCCCAAGGGTAACATCTTGCAAAACTTGAGTTCAAGGTCATAACCAGGATATTAATATTGACATAGTCAAAAACTGTTCCACCACCTCAAGGAGCATTGTGTGACCCTTTTATAAACACTCACTTCTTTTCACTCATTCTTCTTCCCTGGTGGCTCAGATGGTAAAGAATCTGCCTGCAATGCAGGATACCCAGGTTCAATCCAAGGATCAGGAAGATCCCCTGAAAAAGAAAGTGGCATCTGACTCTGGTATCCTTGCCTGAAGAATCCCATGGAGAGAAGAAGCCTGGTGGGCTACAGTCCATGGGGTCACAAAGAGTCGGACACAAGTGAGCGATCAAACACTTTAATTTAAACCCTGACAATACCAATCTGTTCTATTTTCAAGAATGTTTTAAAAGTGGAATCATACAATATGTAACTTCTTTCAGTTCAATTCAGTTCAGTCAGTCGTGTCCGACTCTTTGCGAACCCATGAATCTTAGCATGGCAGGCCTCCCTGTCCATCACCAACACCCAGAGTTCACTCAGACTCACATCCATCGAGTCCGTGATACCATCCAGCCATCTCATCCTCTGTCGTCCCTTTCTCCTCCTGCCTCCAATCCCTCCCAGCATCAGAGTCTTTTCCAATGAGTCAACTCTTCGCATGAGGTGGCCAAAGTACTGGAGTTTCAGCTTTAGCATCAGTCCTTCCAAAGAAATCCCAGGGCTGATCTCCTTCAGAAAGGACTGGTTGGATCTCCTTGCAGTCCAAGGGACTCTCAAGAGTCTTCTACAACACCACAGTTTGAAAGCATCAATTCTTCGGCACTCAGCTTTCTTCACAGTCTAACTCTCACATCCATACATGATGATTGGAAAAACCATAGCCTTGACTAAATGGACCTCTGTTGGCAAAGTAATGTCTCTGCTTTTCAACATGCTGTCTAGGTTGGTCATAGCTTTTCTTCCAAGGAGTAAGCGTCTTTTAATTTCATGGCTGCAATCACCATCTGCAATGATTTTGGAGCCCCCCAAAATAAAGTCTGACACTGTTTCCACTATTTCCCCATCTATTTGCCATGAAGTGATGGGACCAGATGCCATGATCTTTGTTTTCTGAATGTTGAGCTTTAAGCCAACTTTTTCACTCTCCACTTTCACTTTCATCAAGAGGCTTTTAGTTTCTCTTCACTTTCTGCCATAAGGGTGATGTCATCTGCATATCTGAGGTTATTGATATTTCTCCCAGCAATCTTGATTCCAGCTTGTGTTTCTTCCGGCCCAGTGTTTCTCATGATGTTTTTCTTCACTGAGTGTAGTTCCGTGGAGATTCATCCAAGTTGCTCCATGTATCAGTTGTTTTTTTTTTTCTTACTGATGAGTTATATTCTGTAGCAAGGGTATTCCCCACTGGTTTTCTATCATTCACTGTTGAAAGACACTTGGGTGGTTTGACAGTTTTTACTATTATGAATAAAGTTCCTATAAACATTTATATACATTAGTATGGACATAAATTTTAATTTCTCAGAAATAAGTCTCTAAGAGGGCAATTGCTGGATCATACAGAATTTGCATATTTAGTTTTCTTTAAAAAAACTGCCAAATTATTTTTAAACATGGTCAAGCCATTTTACATTCCCACTGTAATGAATGACTGATCTTGTTTCTTTCCATCCTCACCAGCATTTGGTAAGGTCGCTATTTTTACTTTAGTTATTCTAATAGGTGTTTAGTGATGTCTCATTGTGGTTTTGGAGAAGGAAATGGCAACCCACTCCAATGTTCTTGCCTGGAGAATCCCAGGGATGGGGGAGCCTGGTGGGCTGCCGTCTATGGGGTTGCACAGAGTCGGACACGACTGAAGTGACTTAGCAGCAGCAACATTGTGGTTTTAATTTGTATTTCCCTAATGACTAATGACTCATTGGAAAAGACTCTGATCCTGGGAGGGATTGGGAGCAGAAGGAGAAGGGGACAACAGAGGATGAGATGACTGGATGGCATCACTGACTCAATGGACACGAGTCTGAGTAAACTCTGGGAGTTGGTGCTGGACAGGGAGGCCTGGTGTGTGGCGATTCATGGGGTTGCAAAGAGTCGGATATGACTGAGCAACTGAACTGAACTGAACTGAATGACAAATGACAATGAACACCTTTTCATGTGCTTATTTGCCATCTGTGTATAACACTTTTGCACATCTTCTAATTGGATTGTTTATTTTTATATACATACTGTTGAGTATGAAAAGTTTTTTATATTAATATGTTCTAGATATTAGATTTTATATCAATATATTCTAGATACTAGATTTTTGTCAGACATGTGGTTTATAAATACTTCCTCCCAGATCATAGCTTTCCTTTGCATCACCTTAACAGTCTTGTTTAGAACAAAAGTTTTTAATCATGATATAATAAATAATCTTTATGGATAATGATTTTGGTGTCAGCCACATTTTTTGGTGTCAAATCTGGGAACGTTTTGCCTAGCCCTAGATCTTGAAGAGTTCTCATGTTTCTCTGACTATTTCCTATGTTAATTCTAAAAGTCTTATAATTTTACATTTAAGAATGGAATCGATAAACAGTATGAAAAATGATAGGATACCAAAGAGGAACTCCCCAGGTCATTAGGTACCCAATATGCTACTGGAGATCAGAGGAGAAATAACTCCAGAAAGAATAAAGGGATGGAGCTAAAGCAAAAACAATACCCAGCTGTGGATGTGACTGGTGATAGAAGCAAGATCCAATGCTGTAAAGAGCAATATTGCATAGGAACCTGGAATGTCAGGTCCATGAATCAAGGCAAATTGGAAGTGGTCACACAAGAGATGGCAAGGTGAATGTCGACATTCTAGGAATCAGCGAACTAAAATGGACTGGAATGGGTGAATTTAACTCAGATGACCATTATATCTACTACTGCAGGCAGGAATCCCTCAGAAGAAATGGAGTAGCCATCATGGTCAACAAAAGAGTCCAAAATGCAGTACTTTGGATGCAATCTCAAAAATGACAGAATGATATCTGTTCGTCTCCAAGGCAAACCAATCAATATTACAGTAATTCAAGTTTATGCCCAATCAGTAATGCTGAAGGAGCTGAAGTTGAACGGTTTTATGAAGACCTACAAGACCTTTTAGAACTAACACCCAAAAAGATGTCCTTTTCATTACAGGGGACTGGAATGCTACTGTAGGAAGTCAAGAAACACCTAGAGTAACAGGCAAATTTGGCCTTGGAATACAGAATGAAGCAGGGCAAAGATTAATAGAGTTTTGCCAAGAAAATGCACTGGTCATAGCAAACACCCTCTTCCAGCAACACAAGAGAAGACTCTACACATGGGCATCACCAGATGGTCAACATCAAAATCAGATTGATTATATTCTTTGCAGCCAAAGATGGAGAAGCTCTAAACAGTCAACAAAAACAAGACCAGGAGCTGACGGTGGGTCAGATCATGAACTCCTTATTACCAAATTCAGACTCAAATTGAAGAAAGTAGGGAAAACTGCTAGACCATTCAGGTATGACCTAAATCAAATCCCTTATGATTATACAGTGGAAGTGAGAAATAGATTTAAGGGCCTAGATCTGATAGATAGAGTGCCTGATGAACTATGGACAGAGGTTCGTGACATTGTACAGGAGACAGGGATCAAGACCATCCCCATGGAAAAGAAATGCAAAAAGCAAAATGACTGTCTGGGAAGGCCTTACAAATAGCTGTGGAAAGAAGAGAGGTGAAAAGCAAAGGAGAAAAGGAAAGATATCAGCATTTGAATGCAGAGTTCCAAAGAATAGCAAGAAGAGATAAGAAAGCCTTCTTCCGTGATCAAGGCAAAGAAACAGAGGAAAAGAACAGAATGGGAAAGACTAGAGATCTCTCCAAGAAAATTAGAGATATCAAGGGAACATTTCATGCAAAGATGGGCTTGATAAAGGACAGAAATGGTCTGGACCTAACAGAAGCAGCAGATATTAAGAAGAGGTGGCAAGAAGACACAGAAGAACTGTACAAAAAAGATCTTCACGACCCAGATAATCATGATGATGTGATCACTAATCTAGAGCCAGACATCTTGGAATGTGAAGTCAGGTGGGCCTTAGAAAGCATCACTATGAACAAAGCTAGTGGAGGTGATGGAATTCCAGTGGAGCTGTTTCAAATCCTGAAAGATGGTGCTGTCAAAGTGCTGCACTCGATATGTCAGCAAATTTTGAAAACTCAGCAGTGGCCACAGGACTGGAAAAGGTCAGTTTTCATTGCAATCCCAAAGAAAGGCAATGCCAAAGAATGCTCAAACTACCACACAATTGCACTCATCTCACACACTAGTAAAGTAATGCTCAAAATTCTCCAAGCCAGGCTTCAGCAATACGTGAACCGTGAACTCCTGATGTTCAAGCTGGTTTTAGAAAAGGCAGAGGAACCAGAGATCAAATTGCCAACATCCTCTGGATCATGGAAAAAGCAAGAGAGTTCCAGAAAAACATCTATTTCTGCTTTTTGACTATGTCAAAGCCTTTGACTGTGTGGATCACAACAAACTGTGGAAAATTCTGAAAGAGATGGGAATCCCAGACCACCTAACCTGACTCTTGAGAAATCTGTCTGCAGGTCAGGAAGCAACAGTTAGAACTGGACATGGAACAACAGACTGGTTCCAAATAGGAAAAGGAGTAGGTCAAGGCTGTATATTGTCACCCTGCTTATTTAACTTCAATGCAGAGTACATCATGAGAAACGCTGGACTGGAAGAAACACAAGCTGGGATCAAGATTGCCAGGAGAAATATCAATAACCTCAGATATGCAGATGACACCACCCTTATGGCAGAAAGTGAAGAGGAACTAAAATGCCTCTTGATGCAAGTGAAACAGGAGAGTTAAAAAGTTGGCTTAAAGCTCAACATTCAGAAAACGAAGATCATGGCATCCGGTCCCATCACTTCATGGGAAATAGATGGTTAAACAGTGGAAACAGTGTCAGACTTTATTTTGGGGAGCTCCAAAATCACTGCAGATAGTGACTGCAGCCATGAAATTAAAAGACGCTTACTCCTCCTTGGAAGAAAAGTTATGACCAACCTAGATAATATATTCAAAAGCAGAGACATTACTTTGCCAACTAAGGTCCATCTAGTCAAGGCTATGGTTTTTCCTGTGGTCATGTATGGATGTGAGAGTTGGACTGTGAAGAAGGCTGAGCGCTGAAGAATTGATGCTTTTGAACTGTGGTGTTGGAGAAGACTCTTGAGAGTCCCTTGGACTGCAAGGAGATCCAACCAGTTCATTCTAAAGCAGATCAGCCCTGGGATTTCTTTGGAAGGAATGATGCTAAAGCTGAAACTTTAGTACTTTGGCCACCTCATGCGAAGAGTTGACTCATTGGAAAAGACTCTGATGCTGGGAGGGATTGCAGACAGGAAAAGAAGTGGACAACAGAGGATACGGTGGCTGGATGGCATCAAGGACTCAATGAACGTGAGTCTGAGTGAACTCTGGGAGATGGTGATGGACAGGGAGGCCTGGCATGCTGCAATTCATGGGGTCACAAAGAGTCAGACACGACTGAGCGACTGAACTGAACTGAACTGAATGGAATTCATTTTGTGTTAATGTGTATATAAAGTATAAAATCTCACACAGGGCGTTTTTGTCTATAAAGTGACCAATTGTTCAAACACCTTTGTTAAAAAGGTATCTTTCCTCCATGAATTGCTTTTGTACTTTTTTCAAAAATTAGCTTTGCATTTTGTATGGATCTATTTCTAGGATATGTATTCTGTTTCATTGATCTATGTTTACCCCTTACCAATGCCCCAATTTTGATTAGTATAGCTACATAACAGTTCTGAAATTGGGAAGGCTGATTCCTGTCACTTTATTTTCTTATCAAAAATGTTTTAGCTCTTTTAGTTCCTTTACTTTTCCATGTCTACAAATAATCTTACAGAGATTTTTTTACAGATATTTTGTTAAAACTATATGTTAATTTTGAAAGAACTGGCATCTTTACTTACTATGCCAAGTCCCATCCAAGGGCATTTGTACATTTCTTGATTTATTTAGATTTTTACTTCTCTCACCAGGACTTTGTGGCTTTCAGCACACAATTCTAAGCATTGTGCTAGCTTTACACATAAGTATTTCTTTTGAGTGATTGTGGAAAGTAATGATGTTGTTTTTCCAACTGTGTATTTCTAGAACACAGAATTACAGTCAAGTTTTATATGCTATCTTCTATCTTGTGTCCTTGCTGAATCCAAATTATTAGTTCTAGGAGTGGGGTTGTTTTTTGTGTTTTTTTTTTGGTATATTCTTCTAGATTTTCCATGCAGATAATTATCTCATCTACAAATTGAACAGACAGAATTTGGTAGATACCTCGTATCAAACTGAAGATATTCTCCATTTCTATTTTTCTGAGGGATTTTAAAAATCACTAGGAATAGACAGATATTGGTAGATAACCCTTATCAAACTGAAGACAGTCTCCATTTCTATTTTTCTGAAGGATTTTTAAAAATCACAAGTGGATGTTGAATTTTGTCAAATGTTTTCTGTGCATCATTGATACCATCATGAATTGTATTGATTGATTTTCAAATCAGTTCCCTATAGTGGTAAATTTTAAACTAACTGTTCCTGTGTTGGTCAAATGCATGTTTTCCTTCGTGCCATCGTCACTCCAAGATAACCATGCCCTTCCCTAATACACACACGCTCTCTCCATCTTGGCTCATGAGTGGTGGTCTTCCTTAAACCTACTATGTGCTAATGGCATGGACAAAGAATCGGCAACAGTACATTAAGTGATTTGCATCAAACTGTAAATAATCAGTTGAGCTAGAACAAAGAGTTGTGTGAATGGGTGGCTGGAAATAAGGGGTAAAAGCTATGTATGTGCAAAACAGGATCACTGAGATCAGAACAAGCACTTGTTCACTTACAGGGAATGTCTGCTTGTCACTCACTGGATTTCAAACTTCTTAGTTAGAATTTTGCCTTCTAAGCTTTCAAAAAAGATAATTAAAATGCTCAATAGACTAAATGCTAATTATCTGTCTATCCCCGGTAGCTTGTTGATGGGGTAGATTTATGGATCATATGCATTCACTTTATGTTCAATTGGTTTTAGTTAATGTTTTATTCCATTTTTATGATTTCATACTCCACAAACTTATTAAGACTTTGATTGAAGAGCATTAAGCTATCAGTTTGCTTGCTATAACAGGCAAATTCAAAATAACAGTGACGTAGATAAGACAGAGGTTTATTTCTCTCTCATACAAAAGGAAGATACGTGGTCCAGGGCTACTGTTGGGGTTGGAGGGCATCCGGGATCCAGGCTTTTACACCTGTGACTTTGACGTACTTGTCCCACATCCTCTGTTTAGTGTTGAATATGAAGGCTCCATCCTCCATCAGCATACCAGGATTCCAGCTAGCACAAGGGGAATGAGAGAAAGGTGGGAGCATATTCTTTTCACTCAGAAGAATGAACCAGATATTGTATCAAGTTATTCATAGAGCCACTCTCAACTGCTGCTACTGCTAAGGATATGGCAAAATGAAGCTTTTGACTGACCATCCATGTGACCTAGGCTTCCCCTCATATCTCATTTGGTAAAGAGTCTGTCTGCAATGCAGGAGACCCAGCGTTCAGTTCCTGGGTCAGGAAGGTCCCCTGGAGAAGGCAATGGCAACCCACTCCAGTATTCTTGCCTAGAGAATCCTGTGGGGATAGAGGAGCCTGGCAGGCTACAGTCTTAGGGGTTGCAAGAGTCGGACATGACTTAGCAACCAAACCACCACCATCCATGTGACCAGGTAAAAGTGGCGTTCTATGATTAAAAGTGTAGATTGGATATTGGGCTGCAGCTAATGCTTTCTGTCATAATTACCTGTTAAAATTATGTTAGTCATTTCATTGATGAAGACCTTTTGTTCCCTCATTCTTCTGCCTAATTTGCCACTACCATTTTTCCCCTTATGTTGAAAAGAAATGCAGATACCACACAGAACCTCATCATTGGAATCCAATTCCAATGAGCATTTAGAGAGTTAATGAGCAATAATGAACCAGTCATGTCCACGAAAGGTCATAGTTGAACTCCTATTGAGATCAAAGAGGGAAGTAGCAGTTTTAGGTATGAAGAAATTGCCTAAGATAAGGCAGGATCAGAGAAGACCTGAAGATGGGGAAAATAAAATAGGAGATAAAATCCTGAGATAAAATTCACAATTTTCACACTCACAACAGCTGCATCTTTATGAACATATGTTGTCGTTGTTGTTGTTTATTCACTAAGTTGTGTCCAACTCTTTGAGACCCTATGGACTGTAGTTCAGGCTCCTGTCCATGGGATTTCCCAGGCAAGAATACTGGAGTGGATTGCCATTTCCTTTTAGGGGATCTTCCTGATCCAGGGATTGAACCCAAGTCTCCTGCATTGGCAGGTGCGTCTTTACTGCTGAGCCACCAGGGAAGCCCCCTTGTGAACACATGTAGACATTCAAAAGAAATTCATACGATTTTAAAAAGAACATTGGCTCATAAAGAATCACATTACAAAAGAAAGAGCAGCAGCTTGTAATAAGAACTGTGAGTTCTTATTACTGTCTGAGGATAGCTAGTTGTGTGGTCCTAAACAAGGCGTTTCACTGCCAGCTCTGCATTTCTTCTTCTTAAAATAAGGATGTCAAATCAGATTTGTCAAGAACGGATAATGCTCTGTGAAAACCTATTCTGTGTCACACATCATTCTAGACAGGCGAATAAATGCTTCAAGGAATTTATGTTCTCTTGGGTTAGGCCTGGGGGGTTGGTGCAGACCAGTACATGGGCCAAAGTTGTTTTATCGTTTTCTCCTCTTTCCTTCTCTGTCTGTGTGCATTTACTCTGGAGAAATGAAAACTTATGTTTGCACAAAACTCTGTTCATGAATGTTCACAGGAGTTCTACTTAAAATAACCAAAAACTGGACTCTAGTCCAGATACTATTCAATAGGTGGTGGATAAACAAACTGTGGTGTATGCATATTGCATTGGGCAGAAAAACGACTTCTCGAAGATGTCCATGTCCTAATATCTAGAAGCTGAACTATGTTATGTTACATGGCAAACATGAATTAACACCTAGAAAGGGTAAGGAAATGGATTCTTCCTGGAGCCTCCAGAAACTAACACAACCATGCCAGAACCTTCATTTTCACCCAGTGACACCCATGCAGGACTTCTGATCTACAGATCCATGAGATAACATATTTGTGTTGGTTTAAGCCACCAAGGTTGTGGTACTCTGTTACAGCAGTAATAGAAAACTAGTGCGCACATTGAGTGCTGCTCAGTAACAAAGAGTGAACAATTGACCTTGCCCCTACCTTCTAAGTTTTAACAAAGACAATCCAGTCATGGCTATATTAGGATAAGAATTATCTAAAATATTTTTCTTGAAAATTTTATTGAGAGAATTGTAGATTCACAGGCAGTTACAATAACACATAGAAACCTAAGTACACTTCATTTTGCAAGATGTTTTCCCTTGTAATAACATTTTGCAAAATGACAGTATAAGATCTCAACCAGAATATTGACATCTACCAATTTTACTCATATTTCCCAGTTTCACTTGAACTTATTTGTGTGTGTGTATTTAGTCTTGTACAATTTTACCACCTGCAAAGGTGTGTGTATATACCATCACAGTCAAGATGCCAAACAACTCCATCGCTGCAAATACGTAAAGAGAAAACTTTCCTTTTCACTTTGAAGCCACTAAATTTGTGGTACTTTGTTACAGCAGTGATAGAAAACTAATGCATACACATGAGTTTTGCTCAGTAAGAAAGAATGAACCATTGATATCTGCAGCTACTTGGACAAAACTCCCGAAAATGCTACCGCGTGAAGAACCCAGTCCCAAAGCCTCAGAGACTGAGGTTTAGAGTCCAGTTAGATGACACTGATGGTGTGACAGCATGTTAGAAGAGGAGATTTAATGGTTGCCTGGAGTGGAGAATGAGGGAGTTTGGAGTGAAAGTGGTGGGGGAAGTTGGTATTGTTGTGAAGGAGCAGG
Source organism: Nanger dama (assembly GCA_917880005.1). Taxonomy (NCBI): domain Eukaryota; kingdom Metazoa; phylum Chordata; class Mammalia; order Artiodactyla; family Bovidae; genus Nanger; species Nanger dama. The sequence continues at coordinate 7,837,003 of CAKJTW010000075.1, forward strand.
CTGGTATGTATTTGTAGCGATGAAGTTGTTTGCGATCTTGACTGTAGTGCATCTTAGCATAGCAATGACTCAGTTGTCTTAGTTAAAACTGAGAAGGTTGGGGCAAGGCTACCTCGTGACCTTTGTATACTAGATCCCTCAGCATTATATATCTTTAATCATTTAGATGTTCTTTTTTAAATTAATGGTGGTATGTCTGAATATACATTAGCTCAAAATGCTAACTTATCTCTGTGGGTTCAAGAGGTCTTTAACTCACCTGGAGATTGCTTTCAATATTACATGTGTATGTGTATGCCTCTCTCAAAGGACCTATGATTTTTCTAAAGCTTCTCTTCCTCCCCTAAGAAAAGATCAAGAGTTATTGCCTCAGAAATTGGCAATCCTATAATTTAGAAATAAGGTCCCTAGAAACACACTAAATATAAACTTTAAAAATATGTCTTTGGAGCTATTTAAAGTAATATTGTGCACAATCATATCAATTTTTTTTTAATGTGAGAAAGTGTGAATGGATTTTAGTAGAATGGGGTCTGGAGTCAGATTTTGAAGTTTCAAATCCCGGATCTATCATACACTAGATGTGTGACCTATGGCAAGGTTATTATCCTTTTCAAACCTCAGTTTTGTCATCTGTAAAATGGGGAAAATGATACCTCCAATTTCATAGGTTATTGCAAGTTTCAAATGAAACAATGTATATAAAGCATCTAGCATAGTGCCTTACACACAGTAAGAACTCAATAAATTTCAGCTCTTATAAGTGCTCTTGCTATTATGGTTCAAATGGAAAGTAATAAAAGTTCTGATTGTTCTTTTCAAAGGAACTTTTCAAAATAACAGAATAGAGTGAGAATAATTTAGTGGCAGGAACACTGGGATTGTAGACCTGCTCTGCCACTGGCTCCCTAAATAAATTTTGACACATCATGTGCTCCTCAGTCCATAAGGTAAGAGAATTAAAGCTTTGTGATTTGGAGTAATTTTCTGCACCAGTTATCAAGATGCCTTAATTCACTCAACAAGCATTTGAGGGGGAGTCCCTTAGGCTCTTAGGCTGAAGTCCCCAGAAGGTCTCATGAATCCTGAGCAAGGATTCAGGAAAAATAACTTATTCTGAAGTATCCAGGAAAACTAGAGCAAATGGAGAAGTGGGACAAAGAAGAGGAAAACCTAGGCCAAGACCTGCAGAATGTGGCTTAGGGTCCATCCTTCAGAGAGTGCTAAAGTGATGTGTATCATCCCAGCATCCTCCCCATCAGAGGTCAGGGAGCTGGGATATTTGTACCCCTGTACCAAGTTAGTCATTGTTCACGATAGTTCACATTTATGTAAATTCCCAGGCACCACCTCTTCGGTATAGGAGCCAGCAAAGCAAATTCTGACTGCCTGAGGGCAGCCCTTGGCAAAAGGATGCAAGTGTTGGCTTTTAGAGGACTGAAAGCACAGCGTGTGTCATGCCTGAAATTAAAATGAGATCCAAAGGAAACAGGACAGAGTATCAGCAGCATCTGCAAGGTGGAACTTTACTCTCTGCTAATGACACTTATAAGGTAGTGGGAGTGAGACTTCCCTGGAGACCAGTGGTTAAGACTCCACCTTTCAATGCAGGACTTGTGGTCTTGATCCCTGGTCCAGGAGCTAAGGGCTTCCCAGGTAGTATAGTGCTAAGAATTCACCTACCAATGCAGGAGACACAAGATACTGGGGTTCGACTCCTGGGTTTGGACGATCCCCTGGAGAAGGAAATGACTACTCACTCCAGTATTCTTGCCTGGGAAATCTAAGGGACAGAGAAGCCAGGTGGGCTACAGTCCATGGAGTCGCAAAGACTCAAACATGACTGAGCGACACAGCATGCATGCGTGGGAGCTAAGATCTCACACATGCCTCAAGACCGAAAAACCAGAACATAAAACAGAAGCAGTATTATAATAAATTCAATAAAGACTTTTAAAGTGGTCCACATTAAAAAGAAAAAAAAAAAACCTTGAAAAAAATAAAGTAGTAGGGGAAAGTGACAAGTAGCTAGACAAGGGCAGATACTCACAGGGTCCCAGAGAATACAGACCAGATGACCTTAAGTCACCTAGCTGATAGGGAGGGGCCAGGAGCACTCCTAGGAACAAAGGACGAGGAGGAGAAGGAATTAGCCAAGGAAAATCAGGAGGTGCTGAGAGGTGAGTGTGGCTCCACCAGTTAGAGGATGCACACGCATGCCTGCTCAGTCACTTCAGTCCTGCCCGACTCTGTGCAACCGCATGGACTGTAGCACACCAGGATCCTCTGTCCATGGATTCTCCAGGCAAGAATACTGGAGTGGGTTGTCCTGCCCTCCTCCAGCGGGTCTTCCCAACCCAGGGATTGAACCTGGGTCACCTGCATTGTAGGCAGATGCTTTACCACTGAGGCATCAGTGAAGCCCTAGAAAATGTGACATTCCGGGAATTAAAAGAAGCCCAGTCTAACCAGATCGAAAGAGAAGGAGTGGCTGGAGATGGGCTGGAAGGCGAGGAGGAGTTGGCTCAGGAAGGAAACTATGAGAGTTGACTTGAAGGGTCACACACAAGCCAAGCAGAGGCCAGTATCAGCTGAGAAGAGGATGCAAATTCCTTCATTTACAAAGAGACAATAACCTGTAGCCTGGATCCTATTATCCCTTAACATCCACCAACTACGGAGAAGGGACTCACTGAGGATACACCATCATTTTGAAGGAATTGAAGCTGGGTAGGTTTAAATTTCTCTTTATATTCTTTGCATGCAGGAAGGTAAAAGAAAATTTATAGAGAGTCTAAAACAACTAAAAATGTATCTGTGACTTAGCTTAGGAAAAAAGAAAAAGTTCACACAAGAAGAGTTTCTATGGTTGATTATGTTAATAATGTTATGGATTTTCCTTATTTTGTGGTCCAGAGTAGTCTACCATCTACTGAATTAAATTTGTAGATTTTCGTTTAGATTTGCTCTGAGACAGCCTGTTCTAGCACAATTTAATTTCATGGTCAAATGGGGATAATTATTCCAAAAGCTTTTAGCCTTGAGCCTCTTGTGATTTTCAGCCATAAATGTAGCCTCTTCTAAACCCGTTCTGTGGTTTTTTAGGTGGGTATACAATAAAGTGCTTGCTGGTGACCTCTGGACAAAGTTGTTTTAAAAGAAAAATCAGAGAAAATCTCTGTCTGAAAACAAGAGATTGCCTTTGGATATTTCTATTGATAAAGATTACTGAACTATTTCCTCCAAATCAGTTAAAGGCAATAGCAATAATTTATACCTTGTAAACCTACAATAAAAATCTGTCTTTTTCTAAGTTCATTGCATGAGATTTTTAAGCAGTAAATTTGATATTTGTTTCATTTATTTACATAATTGATTACAACAGCTTGCAATTGCTTTGCACATTGAACAAGCTGATAGAAACCCCCAGATTATGATTGTATCTGCCACTACTGAGATCTCCGTCTTAGGGTCACAGTTTAGCACTTTTGGTGGAGTTTGAATAGTTGGAAGTCTTTAAATACAGAACTGCAGTCACTTGAGTTTTGATCACTGGAACTTAACAGTGATACCAACATTTATTTCTTCTTTTGGAATATTGGTAGAACAAATAGTCTGTCATCAATGTCATTAATGCCCATTAGAATCTAGCTTAGAACGCTTTTATGAAATTCATGAGTATCTTTTTTTATAATGAAGGTGATTTTTGTGTCCTTCTGGAATTATTAATGCAGATCTTTCTGATAAAGCTCTAGTCCCTAGATTCCAAAGGTCAGGTGCAGTCTAAGCCCCTCCGATCTTAGAGGCTGAATCAAGACCGGGAGAAAACCAAGACTCAGATTGTGTGGTTGTCAAACAGGAATCTTTCAGTCTCACCCCTTAGGATAGGTTTGCATTTAGATTCCTTAAACAAGACAGAGCATTTGATTAGTTGTTCTTAAAGAACTTCACATGACACAGTTGTTTGGTTACATTTTTCTCCTTCCTTTCTCTGGGCTTATAGCATTTTAATTGCTGTTTTAATCTTGTGCTTTATAGAAAGCATACATAATTCCCCTGGTGGAAGGAATCCATGAAAGTAAAAAGTGTTATTATTATGCATTTCCCAGTCTGTTAGTGCTTTGATATATTCTCTAATTCACTCTTTGAAATAAAATTGCTATATACGTTGTGTGCTTTTTACAACATTCCTATCGTGAGTAGGAGGAATATTTCAGGGTAGGATAAACAGTAATTGGCAAAGAACTATAACATAGATTTGCACAAGCTTAGTATCTGACCCATTCTGAGGACGCTATTAGAGGAATGGTTAAAATAAAGGGATGCTAGTTTGCTAAACAAATTTTTTTTGGAATACAGTTTTTTTGGTAATGTTGTGTTAGTTTCTGCTGTACAGAGAAGTGAATCCACTGCACCCTCTGCCTTGAATTCCTTTCCCATTTAGATCACCACGGAGCATTACAGAGAGCTCCCTGTGCTGTACAGTAGGTTCTCATCAGTCATCTTATGCATGATAGTGGATATATGGTCTTCCCAGTGGCGCTGGTGGTAAAGAACTCACCTGCCAGTGTAGGAGACAGAAGAGATAAAGGTTCAATCCCTGGGTCGAGAAGATCCCTTGGAGGAGGGCATGGCAACCCACTCCAGTATCCTTGCTTGGAGAATCCCATGGACATAGGAGCCTAGGGGGTTACAATCCATGGGGTCACAAAGAGTTGGCCACAGCTGAATTGACTTAGCATCAGCAGCAGCATGTATGAAATAGATAACCAACAAGAATCTACTGTATAGCACAGGGAACTCTACTCAGTACTTTATAATAGCCTATATGGGAAAAGAATATAAAAGAGTGTGTGCATATGTATATATACATATATATATATACACACACACACACTACAAATATATACATAACTGTTCCCTTTGCTGTACACTTGAACTACACTGTAAACCAACTGTACTCCAATAAAAAAAATTTTTTTAAAAGATAGGAAGGAAGAAAAAGAGTAACTCAGGGCTGCCAGGGCCACCTGCTGCCTCCCACACTCTGAGTAGGGAAGGATCACCGTTTAGATCTGCTGAGCGTTGGGACTCCTGATTGATAATGGTACTCCTCTAGGAAACTGATCCATACAGAATGACTAATTAGCATAGAGATTAGGAGTTTTGCTCAGTTTTTCTCCTGAGGTATGAGCAGTTCTGGCCTAGTTATGGAAACCCTGAATGTCTATAGCTTTCTATCCTTCCAGTGGCAGCCACCAATAACGACGTTAACTTATGTTATATGTTAGTCACTCAGTCATGTCTGACTATTTGTGACCCTATGGCCTATAGCCTGCCAGGCTCTTCTGTCCATGAAATTCCCAGGCAAAAATACTGGAGTGGTTTGCCATTTCTTTCTCCAGAGGATCTTCCCGACGCAGTGATTGAACCAGGGTCTATCACCTTGTGGGCAGATTCTTTACCATCTGAGCCACCAGGGAATCTCCTCTGCTTTCTAAATGAATTCCAAATGGACTCAGTCCCTCAATCAGTGAAGGAGGAGGAGCAGCAACAGAATGGCAGTGGTTTGAAGATTCAGCCAACAGCAGATGGAAATTCCATCCTTCGGTTAAAATCTTTTTAAGACCTTGGCCGACTGGTGAACTTGGCAAATCCAATTATGATAGCAATTAAGATTTTAAAACGTTGAGTCAACTTCAGAGCCAAACTTGTGCCCAAAGCTGGCAACCAGACACGCTGAATTTAGGTCAAGGATGTTATTCCCTTTATTGTGGGAGTAATTCAGTGACATCTCAGCTCCAGGCAAGCAGGTTCTGACCCCAGGAAACCTGGTAGTTGTAATAGGTCTTCTTGGGCTAAGGATATCCTGGGATGCCCTTCCCTGCCCCAAGCCCACATCTCCAGGGCATTGACCTTGGAGAACAGGAGGTGAACACCATTTGTTTTGCCATTCACCTCCTTGGGAAACTGCCCTGCTGATGGCCATAGTTTCTTTTGCTATGTTTATTACAGATTCCAGGAGGATTGCTTAGTATTTCTGACAAGATCTTGAAGTGGAAGTGACTTCCTTTAAGGAGTAGAATTTTTGACCATAGAATATAAGTATATAAATATAAAAATAAAATATAAATATATAAATATATTTTTAGCATTAAATATATATCTGCCTGCCAAGCAGAAAACTCTGGCTCAATCCCTGGGTTGGAAAGATCCCCTGAAGAAGGAAATGGCAACCCACTCCAGTATCCTTGCCTGGTAGATCCCATGGATGGAGGAGCCTGGAAAGCTACAGTCCATGGGGTTTCACAAGATTTGGACATGTCTTAGTAACTAAACAACATTCTGCCTTTAAAGTACTGTTACTAGTACAAAATATTATTATTATTTAGATACTATGAGCATGGTAAAAAAAAATCATATATAGTCAAATGTCTCCATGTCAGTATGTCAAAGAAAGATAGTTTTATATGCCAACAAGTATGCAACCACAATGGTATTTATGAAGTGAAATTAAGGCACAGTTAAAAATAAGTTCAAGCTTCCATTTTTTTTTCAGAATCTTTAACTTAATTTGCCCTCATATTGCTCATGATAATAGAAGAAAATAAACAAGTCAAACTTTGGCAGAGTTTTACTTTTCCTGTGTTCCTGCTCTTTCCACAAAAACAGCAACAAGAAAAAAAAAAGTTTGACAGATGGCGAAAGAGAGAGCGAGAGAGACCGTGAGTCATGGCCCTCTGAAGTCTGGCAGCTAATCCTCTCTCCCCTTACCCCACCACTGGGAGAGATATCTCATATTCTGAGCCTCAGTTTTGCTTCCATAAAAGGGGGAGGATAAGCTAACTATTAACAGGTCAAGGAGGGAGGGTGGGTCCTTCTGCAGTGCAGACCCACCTGGACAAATCAGGTTGACTGCAGGGATGGGAGAAGACGGGGAAGGCAGAAAGTCCAGCACATGCCATTCCTGAACTAGGTGATTTTACAGCGGTGTTTTCATTGCCAACTGACTTTAAGACAAAAATTCCATTTCCTGAGTGTTCCACCGAAAAAGCAACTCCAGGTTAGAGCAATGTATCCACTTGATATCTGAATGGAATGGGGTGGAGAGACCTCTTTCAAGTGACAGGTACTAATTTTATTAGCAATTAGCTTAGTATCCATCTATGGGCCAGCTGCCGTGTACCCAGCTCTGTGCTGGGCTCCAAGGACACAGAGATGAGTGAGCCAGGTGCTAAATGCTGGGAGTTTACAGTTTAATGGCACCAATGGGATTTTTGAAAATCCTGTCCAACCTTGGTCAGTGCAGGCGAGGAACATTTTCTGAGCAATATTTCCAAATAAACAGACTTTTTCCAAGGACAATTTACTTGCTCTCTGAGGGACACCTCTGGGCAGTCCGCTGCTGGTGACCATGGCCTTGGGCTGAGTCATTTCCCGAAGGTCATAGAATCCATTCAAGCAGGAAGAACTGTTGATGCTACAAACCTACCTCATTATGTGTCTTCAGTCCAGAAAATCCCCATGATGTGCTTAACCAATGTGCTGGGAAGAAAGTGGCTACGCATGATTTTAGTAATGTAAAGAAACACTGGAGCTTTTTGCATGTTTTCCATATTTTCAATGCCCCCCCGAGTAAAAATCTCATCATGCATACTTGCTAATTTGCCTCCGTCGTGTCCGACTTTGTGACCCTAGGGACTGTAGCTTACCAGTCTCCTCTGTGCATGAGATTCTCCAGGCAAGAATGTTGGATTGGTTTGCTATTCCCTTCTGCAGGGGATCTTCCTAACCCAAGGATAGAATCCACATCTCTCATGTCTCCTGCACTGGCAGACGGGTTCTTTATAACTAGCACCAAAACCTCAGCCCAGGTACACTATAGCATCTCTGAAAATCCTAAAAAGTGGGTGGACCCTCATGGTTTACCGTGAACTGAATTAAAAGCAAGAAACTCGTTGACGAGCCTCATGAAGTCCCTGCCATCCTGGAATGTTAAACCTTGGCTTATGGCTGTATGAAACTAAAACGAACAGCTCGAAAGTAAAGAATTGTTCAGACTGATTATTTGAAAGATGGAGGCTTTAAACCACAAGGATCTGCCCAATTTCAGAGTAACCATTTTATGCAGACTCCTTCCAAAAGAGCAATGCTACCTCAGACTAAACTTTTGCAATGTCTAAAGTACATTCTCATGCATTTTCTCTTCTTTTTGAGAACATATGGAAAGAAGTTCCTCACCTAAATACTGAACCTTTCCTGTCCTGACTTTTGTGACCAACAGCACCGAATCCCAGGTTATGAAGAAGCGGACAGTCACACACAAGCTCTGGCCACTTCTGGTCCATTCCACAGCCCTTGGCCCACAGTTTCTGATATGTGTCTGCAACATGATACAGATTTGAGCTTAAAGTCATGAGTTGCCTAGATCAACTCCTTGCTCAAAGTTGATTATAGCACAAATCTATTTAAAACAGAAACAATGCTAAGGAGATTTATCGTTTAGAGATGGTGTTGAAAGACAATCACATTGCCTTTGGTTTGGAAAGATGGTTTACAAGGCTCAGCTGCCCTGTTGCAAGCTAACCCATTTGAATTCCTCCCAACCCCCTGTTCTCTGTCCCTTGCCCTGGTCCTGCTCCACCTGGCCCCAGCCATGCATCTTCCCTCACCTGGTCCTCCTCCTCTGTTCTTTCCTTTGGTCCTGCTCCCTGCCACCCATGCCTCACCTGAACCCTCTAGCATGTTCGAGGTGACTTAGAGGCACAGTAGTTTGGACTGAACTAAAAGGATGGAAGCAGAAGGAATTCTTATGCTCTTTGTAACTAATGAATTTCTCTGGTGCAAATTCAATATTAAGTGCAGATTGCAGCTAAAATGGTTGTTCTGGGAATAACAGAAGGATATCAGATCTTAAGGGGACTGCTAATTGAAAGGAATTGCTGGCTGAGAAGCTTTTAATAAACATTTACTTTCTATGGCTTAAAAAATAAGACTGCCGGAGAGGATAAGGGAGAGTTGGAGATGACTCTATAACCTTTGTTAAAAATAGCTGGAGATTGATTAAATTTGCTAGTAATTGTTAACGACCTATCTTTCTCTTCCTGACGCACGAGAGGTACTTGGTCAATTAAATCCATAGAAAGCATCTCAGATGAAATGATTGTTTTAGAAAGATCTGAGTCAGTGGTGGATAGTGCTCTGTGCTTAACCCTTCAGTATTCTCCAAAACTGAGTTCGTTTAAAGCACTAGCTTGGTGCTTCCCCAGTAGCTCTGTGGTGCAGGTTTGATCTCTGGGTCTGGAAGATCCCCTGGAGGAGGGCATGGCAACCCACTCCAGCATTCTTGCCAGGGGAATCCCAAGGACAGAGGAGCCTGGAGAGCTACAGTCCATGGGGTCACAAAGAGTTGGGCATGACTGAAGTGACTGAGTACATATGCATGAAAACTCTAGCTTACATACAGCTGATTCATGTCATTGTACAGCAGAAGCTAACACAACATTATGAAGCAATTATACTCCAATTAAAATAGAATACTAGCCTATTACATTGCAAAGTTTTCAACTGTAAGCATCTCTTGCCATCATCTATCCTTGGTCATATCATTTTGCCTTTCTGAGTCCTTTCTTTTCTGGGCCATTCTCCCATAAGACAGGCAAGAGCCTGTCCCACATAGAGACTAGACAGTAAACATGATTTACCAGAAGTACGGTGTTTAGCCAACAAACCTTGATGTGATTCCAGAAGAGAGAGGATTTTCAACACTCAAGTGTGAAAATGTCTAAATGACCTGGTGGGCAGGGAAGCTGCAGGAAGAGACCCAAACTCTGATTCTGGCACCTTTTGCTATCACTTATCACATTGGTCTTGTTTACTCATGGACAGAGTAAGGAGGTTGCCCATAGGAGCTTTCTAAGGTCATCCTTAGAAAAATATCTATGGCCTTGTTGTGCAGATTTGTAAAGCTTAAAAGAGCTACTGTTCCTATATTATCGAGGACAGAAAGGTGCAATACTTGAGAATAAACACAATTCAATTTATTGTGTTTTAACAATTTTTATTTTTTTCTCCCACTATTCCCCTCCCTCCATCCACAGCATCCCCACCACCTTACCTCCTCCACTACCCTTCAAAATAACAAAAATCTTATTTATGTCAGAATATATGGAGACATCTGTTCTAGAAATTTGTAAACAGGAGAAATTCAAAATTGAGGTCATCTTTAGCTTCTTCATTTCTGAAGGATTTGATAGACACTCATTTCAAATATTTATCTGAATTACTTGGCATGCTAGGACTTCCCTGGTAGCCCAGTGGTAAGAATCTGCCTGCCAGTGCAGGAAATGTGGGTTTGATCCCTGGATCAGAAAGATCCCCTGGAGAAGGAAATGGCAGCCCACTCTAGTATTCTTGTCTGGGAAATCCCATGGACAGAGGAGCCTGGTGGGCCATAAAGAGTCAGACGCAACTGAACAAATATACAGCAACAAACTTGGCACACTATCATAGGAGATGAGTGGCCAAAATAATTACTTACATCTAAGGTAGCCTGGAATTAGTCTGTTTCACATCTGAAATGTCTCTGAGAGACTGATCACGAATAAATAAATTTCAAAACCCAACCCTCTTCCCACAGTTAGTCATAATTTTTTTTAACTTTGGATTTATTGTTTGTCTTTGGGTCTTGAGTTTTAAGTTTTTGAGCAAGGTTTTGGTGAAAGCCTTGAATGAAATATCCCCTTATTATTTCTTAGAAAACATAATTCATACCACATCCAAGAAAGCAGGATTGACATTATATGTACAGCATTTCCATGTTGACTATTAATATTGACTCTGATATCTTTATGGATAGGAGCTGGTGCTGTGGAGTTTTCAGCTCAGAGTTCGTTGAGAGTCAGTCTTGGGCTTTCAGCTGCTGGTGATCACAACAGACAGTGGTCTGGGCCATGCCGGACCCAGGCAGTGCTGGAAGGCTCAGTGTCTAGAGATCTCTACGCTGCTGTGGGTGACACAGACCACAGTGGACAACCTGGGCAGCAGGTGGTCAGGAAAAGCATAATGTCCGGAAAACATCAGCAGTACAGAGTTGATTGGGCCTTCCCTGGTGGCTCAGATGATAAAGAATCTGCCTGCAATGAGGGAGACTTAGATTCAATCCCTGGGTTGGATAGATCCCCTGGAGAAGGGAAAGGCTACACACTCCAGTATTCTTGCCTGGAGAATCCCCATGGACAGAGGAGCCTGGCAGGCTACAGTCCATGGGGTCACAAAGAGTCAGACACGACTGAAGCAACTGAGTGCAGTACAGAGTTGATTGGCTGCAAAGGGAGGAAGCTCAGCCCAGGGGGATTGATCTCCAGAGCAGGACCTGAGCCCAAGGGTGATGGCTACAATCTAGATGGAGTCAAAGCCCAGAAAAAAAGGTCAGGAGCCATGTCCTGAAAATGTCGTGCTAAGTTGCTTCAGGGCTGATGGCATAAACCGGTGTTGACTGAAGTGCCTCGCTCCCGTTGTCCATCCTCAAACAGAAACCGAAGGATCTCTTTCCACGGCCTGGCCCCAAACCAGGCTGTAGACCACATGCAATTCTGACTTTTGGTGAAATGAGCTATCTCAGAAATGTGGGCTTATGCTTGTCATATGGAAATATTTATTGAGAACCTATGAAGTGTCAGTTGTGGTCCTGGACTCTTGAGACACAAAGATGAGCACAAGACGGTCACCAGCTGGAAATGGTCAGAGAGACAAGACACACTCACAGGATGTTTTCCTGGGAGTGAACATGTCTTCTCCCACCAGACACCTAAGCTCAACACTGGTGCCCCATACAAGACAGTGCTCATCCCTTTTCAGGAAGAGTTTTTATAACCTTCTCTATCATCACTGGTGCTATGTTGCTTCAGTCGTGTCCAACTCTATAATCCTATGGACGGTAGCCCTCCAGGCACCTCTATCCATGGACTTTTCCAGGCAGGAATCCTGGAGTGGGTGACCATTTCCTCCTCCAGGGATTGAACCTAGGTTTTGACCTAGGGATTGAACCCGCTTCTCTTACATCTCCCAGTAACACCACTGGGAAGCCTTCTCTATTATCAGTTGTGACAAATTAACAAACAGGGCAAAATAGCTCCACAATAAGAAGGAACAGCCAGGGATAATAAAATTTGGTTTCAAGACTGAAATTATAGGATAAGAATGTTTCAGCACAGTACATATTGTCAAAACAGAAGAGCAATGTCTCTTAAGGCACTGTAAATTATCTGACTTTTGTTCATTTTCATCTTTGTGGCAGCTTGCTCTCTCTGCATCTAATTTTTTTCCATGGGAAACTGTTAAGGCCATTGTGACATTCTATGTTTCTGAGTAAGAAAAAAGAGAAAAACACTGAAAAAACTGTAATCAAGTCTTGCTTATTTTTTTCTGAGAAAAGTTTGTGGGTTTTTTTCCTAAGAAAATTTCAAAAGAAAAGTAAAATCTAGACTCATACATTTTTACCTGATCCTCAGAAGAACATTTTTCAGTCTGTGATTCTTTGGTGAATTTTAAGTAGTTTTACCACACCAAAAAAAAGCAAAAGCACTGTTGCTTAACTATTAACATGTTATGAAATATAAGCACCTAAATTCTTTTCCCATATCAAATATATCACTCTTTGGTGCTGGCAGGTTAGTATGCTGAAGTCATTTGTGATGCTAGTAAGGATTGTTCTGTTGTAAGAATAAAAATGTGAAAATAGTTGTTTTCCAATTTACACTATTTTGTGGGCAAGAAGCAGTAATATGTCGATGGTGGCCTACAGAGATGAGTAAGTTATGATTCCTTCTCTTGAGGAGCTTGCAGTGCACTGGAGGAAACTACATAGCACACGTATCTGTGAACCTCAAGGGAATCATGGAAACTGCTATAAAATACCTGTGATATAATGCAATGGGCTCCCCAGGCGGCTCAGTGGTAAAGAATCTGCCTGCAACGCAGGAGGCGCAGAAGATGAGGGTTCAATCCCTGGGTTAGAAGATACCCTGGAGAGGGAAATGGCAACCTGCTCCAGTATTCTTGCCTGGAAAATTCCATGGACATAGGAGCCTGGCGGGCTACGGTCCGGGGGAGTCGCAGAGTCAGACACAACTGAGTGACTGAACAGACACACACAATACGTAATACAGTGATGCATTAAGGACTCACACTAGGCTAAAGTTATTTTCATCTCTTACTCTTTACAATCCTAGAAAGTCAGTAATTAATTCTTAGCTTAGAGATAATGAAAAGTTACTTGGAAAGATGCAGTGGTCTCCTGAGTTTTCTCAGTTAGGCAGTGGTAGAGATGAAAATCATGTCTATTTGATTGCACGACCCATAATTGATACCTCTCAGCAAAGAAGTGTGATCACAAAGGAGGCAGCAATGGTTGAAGAATAAAATAAAGATGAGCCTTAACAGCACTTACTATGATCCATGCCCTGCCTCCAAATTCCTTGCTGTTAAGTGAAACTGGCTTCTTCCTCTGCCTGCTCTCATTTTTGCATCTAATCTTGTGCAGTCTTTGCAGAACAAGAGGGCTTCAGTAGCCAGCAGCCAGCACACTGCCATGGGTTATATCAGGCTAAGCAATCCAAGTTATTCTATATTGATCTGACAAACAGGCTTTGAAAAACAGTGCCTTACCGATGCAAAGCAACAGCGCTAACTGGTTGGCTCAAACAATGATTATTTTTAGTGAGGAAAATAAAAGCAAAATCAGTTATTTGACTTTTGTATAACCTCAGCACTTCACCTTTGGACTCAGAAGTTGCCCTGGTAATTTGCAAGAGTGGATGTTCTTACCTAGCCCTTAGCTAACTATCCAGGATAAGGAAAGGGACTGGAGTTCAGTATAAATTAGGTCACTCACTTAACATCAAAAAACAGCTAAGGGTTCCCCAACCAATACACAGCTCTGATCAGTGAAGGCCTGTTGTTCTGGGAAAGGAGAGAGGAAAGAGGATTGCTCAGCTTTTTGCACAAGTGCTGCGAAAACTCACAGTGGGTGGGCTTCTTTTCACAGAAGTAGAAGGGCTTTATTTGGATTTTAAATTCAAGTATATTAATTATGTTGGGCTTCCCTGGTGGCTCCGCCTGCAAATTCAGGAGATGTGGGTTTGATTCCTGGGTGGGGAAGATCCCCTGGAGAAGGACATAGCTACCCACTCCAGTATTCTTGTCTGGGAAATCCCATAGACAGAGGAGTCTGGCAGGCTATAGTCCATGGGGTCAACCGAGTGACTTAGCACATACACATGCAAGGTATATAGGAAGCACATCAGATCATTTCTGGATGAAAGGGTTTGACTGCCTTGTGCAGAAACCGCAGAATGTGGTCAGCTGGCACCTATGTAGGGGTGCAGGGCAACCACAAGAGCCCTAATACACATCACAGTTTGGTCAGTTTTGCCTTTGGGTCAGGGGCCTTTTATTGAAGGTGCTAGATTTCTCCCCATTTATAAAACTTAAATATTTTCAATGTATGTTTGAAATCCATTTCTTGCTTAGAAGACCACATTATATTCTCACCAGATCAAGATGATGAGGGAAAATCAATGTCGTTAAACTATACAAACTGGGGACTTTCCTGGTGGTTCAGTGGTTAAGATCCACCTGCCAATTCAGGGGACACAGGTTCGATCCCTGGTCCAGGAAGATCCCACATGCAGTGGAGCAACTAAGGCCCACAAGCCACAACTACTGAGCCCGCACTCTAGGGCCCTCGAGATATAATGACGGGAGCCCATGCGCTGCAACTGCTGAAGTCTAGGTGCCCTAAAGCACATGTTCTGCAGAAAGAGAAGCCACCACGATGAGAAGCCCTCCCATCACTACTAGAGAGTAGCTCCTGCTTGCCTCAACTAGAGAAAAAGCCTGCTCAGCAACAAAGACATAGTACAGCCGAAAATAAACAAATGAATAAAGTATACAAACTGCTCGAGCAGTATGTTTAAGACAGTGTTCTCTTTAATTTCTAGCTGACAATAGTATTAAGTCATTGCTGGAGATGACACAGAAGTCAGACCAGAGTTAAAGCAAGCCCCTCAACCACATGATAATTACAATCTTTATAGGCTTCACTTGCCTCCAGGCTGTACTTTGCCAAAGTCATTCTTGAATGAGACCTTGTGGTTAAATAGTATTTGTGTCCTTTAGGCAGAAGTATAGCACCATATTTTTTTAATGATTGCCTCAAACTTTATTAACATTCTTTAGTCATTAAGAACAATATTTGACATAAAACTCAGCAAAATATTATAGTAAAAACAAATGTTCTCTGCAATAACCTTGACTTTTATGACATTTTACACAGGGAAGAGTAGTCTGCCTGACCTTTCAGCCAGAACAAATAAGATGCCAGTGGCCAAATTCGCATAATTCTAGTCTCAGAAAATGGGATACAGCTTTGCAATCAAAATGCTGGTATTGTGTGACGACTGTTGCTATTGTTTAGTCGCTAAGCTGTGTCCACCTCTTCGTGACTCCCTGAACTGTCCACTGCCAGGCTCCTCTATACATAGGATTTTCCAGGCAAGAATACTGGAATGGATTGTCATTCCCTTCTCCAGGGGATCTTCTCAATCCAGGGATCAAACCTGCATCTCCTGCATTGCAGGCCATTTCTCTACTGTCTGAGTCACTGGGGAAGCCACACAAAAATGGGTCCATAGAGTCCACATATTCTTCATGAACCAAAGTTAAGCAATGAAATAGTACACTAAATGGAAGGAAATATGATTTCACTTAACATATCTTAATAATTAGGGATTCTAAAGATTTAATTTCCTAGTCTGCTTTTTAGACTTTTTACACTCTTCCTAGCTCTTTCTCTGAGATGCATTAAAGGTTCCCAATGTTCCCTGTAAAAGGTGACTATAAAATGATAAAAATAAATCATCTTATAAAAATAAATCACTTTATTTAAAAATAAATAAATCACCACTCATAAAAATAAATCATCTTATTTTATCATTCAGACTGTGGCTTTGTATTGACATGTCTGACCCACTTTCAACTGTCAAAAGACATTCCATGAGGCAACATGATGTAATGACAGATATTAGCCATAGAGTACAGAAGTTTGGTTTAAATGTGAGCTCTGACACTTCCTGGTTTCATTTAACCCCACCAAGCCTCAGGCTCAATCTGGAAAATGGGAAAAATAACTAATTCCCAGTGTTCATTTCAGGATTGAGTGAAAGAATATATGTAAAAGGGCTTTATGAATTGGGTATGGTTATAAATATACATAATTATCATCATCACCATCACTATTATCTTTGACCTGGAGCAGACATTATTGGTGGCTTTTTAGACATATAATATGTCTCTTTTCCTAGGACCTGTCACAAAAATAAATGAGGCTGTATAGCTAGGCAATGTCCAGACTATGCTAATGTAGAGCCGTGCCACTTCGTAGTTATATGACTTCTCTCCAGTTACCAATCTCACTAAGATCCAGTTTCCTCACCTGAAAAATGAGGAAAATCATTGTCTTTACCTCTGAGACAAGAAACGAGGATTAAATAAGAAAATGCCCATAGGGTATCTGGCACATGATAAGCACTCAATTATCATTTTCATTAGTACTGAATTCTCTCAGGGTAGAAACTTGGGAAAGATGTACTGTTCTATAAAAATAAATATTAGGGTCCACAGTGCATTGAAAGCTATTTAAATCCTCTTAATGTAATGCATTTGAAGGGTTGCTTTTTCTGTCCACAGTGACTGAATCCAGCAGTAATGAAGGTATACTTCCTTGAAGCTTTCTACCTAGATCCTAAACTTTCTGAACTCTTTACCTCACATCCTTGAGCTATGGGTACCCAGGCCTCTTCTGAACATAGGCAGCTGCTGTTAGTACCTGATGATGTGTAAGAACATGAAGCGAATCCAAAGCATCAAAGCTACACATTATGTTAGAAAACCTAAAAGGTAGAAACCTAAATCTATTAAACAAACTCGTTGTGGGATAGACACACTTCCAAAGAATTACCTGCTTTACAAAATGACTAATCGTAGGATTCTTTGAAATAAAGAGTTCCTTGCAATACTATGCAGCAATTAAGGGACTATATGTGAATTAGGTGTACATATAACAATACTTATGGATCTTAAAATGGGGCTTCCCACGTGGTGCAGTGATAAAAAAATCTGCCTGCCAAGGGAGGAGATGCAAGAGATGTGAGTTTGATTCCTAGGTTGGGAAGAACCCCTTGAGAAGGGCATGGCAACCTACTCCAGTATTCTTGCCTGGAAAATTCCATTGACAGGGGAGCCTGGTGGGCTACAGTCCATGGGGTTGCAAAGAGTTTGGACACAACTGAATGACTGAGCGCATGCACATGCATGCTTAGATCTGAAAAACATGGCACTGGATGGAAAAAGGAAAATATTTTTAATTCAATGCCATTTAATAAACAAATGCATGCTAATAGAACAAAGATAGGAATGAATATCAGTTTCTTAGAATGTCTCATATACATTCACCATGCAACCCAGCAATCACACTTGTAGCTATTTATTCTAGAGAAAGGAAGCATACATTCACACAAAATTGCATGTTTAAATATTCACAACAGTTATGTTTATAATCACCCAAACATAGATACAACCCAAATGTCCTTCAAAGGGTAAAATGATAAACAAGCTGTGTGAGGTCAACATGATAACCGCTACATGATAGAAACTGGCCTAAACTATGGTATATGCATACAATGGAATAGTACTCAGCAATAAAGAGAAATGATTGATACAGGCAACAACTTAGATGAGTCTCAAGTTGACTGAAGAAAGCCTAATCTCAAAATATTAAACACTGTATGAATCTGTTTGTATAACATTTTTGATATGTCAAAAGTACAGTGATGGAGAACAGACCTATAGTGGCCAGGGTTAGGGTGAGGGTTGAGTTTAACTATAAATGGAAACCACAAGGAGTTTATTTAGCATAACTTTAACTTGATTATGGTGACAGTTTAATGAATCTACATGTGTGATAAAATGTAATAAATCTATACACCGAAAAAACAAAGCTAATGTGCTTGTTAAAACTGGTGACATTCAAAATAAGGTGTATAGCTTGGTTAACAGTATTGCTCCAAGGTCAACGTCATTATTTTGATTGACAATTGTAATACTATTATGTAAGCTGTTATCATTGGGGGAATCTGGGGAAGTTCCTTGGGAACTATGTACTATTTTTTTAAACTTACATATGAGTCTAAAATTATTTCTAAGTGAAAAGTTTTTTTAAGAACAAATGCCACTTAAAGGAATGCATATTAAATATGTTTTCATGGTTGCTTATGTGAAGAAAGAAATAGGGACCTGAGGATGAGGGAGAAAGATATTTCAGAGTCTATATAAATTTGACTTATAATTTTAAGGGGTGACATTACAGTTCTTTGCTACTAGATTATACACACCATGAAGTCAAGAACTATTTATAAGACATTTTTGGATCTCTCAGGGACTAGCATAGCGACATGTACACAATGAACATTCATTCTATTATTAAAAGAGTAAACTCGTGAGCATATCTATTTCATAGTCGAACTCTATAAAGCAAACAATCCTAAATCTGCAAGTCTGTTTTTGTAGAAATGTTGATATTTCATGAATACATACTTTAACCATTATGCTTTATAAATAAGTGTAAGTGTTAGTCAGTCAGTTGTGTCTGACTCTTTGCAACCCCATGGACTGTAGCCCAACAGGCTCCTCTGTCCATGGAATTCTCCAGGCAAAAAATAAAAGTGGGTTGCCATTTCCTTCTCCAGGGAATCTTCCTGACCCAGGGATAGAACCTGGGTCTCCCGCATTGCAGACAGATTCTTCACCATCTGAGCCACCAGGGGCTTTATATTCAGGTTGAAAATATTTCTGTGTGAAGTTGAAGATGAACTTATATCTTACCTAGCTCTTCCCCAAAAGTGGAATCAATTGCCGCCAATAGGCAGTGGAAATAGCAGATGAGAGGGAGGGGGGCAATACAGTGTTAAAAAAGCCTTAATGGCTCTTCCCACCAGGGTGTATCTTTCAGTAGAAAAGAAATGATAGTTCCTAGAAATGTCCACATGGAGATTTCTGGAACCCAAACTGGGCTCTTGAGTTAAGATGTTCTGTTAATCAAATCACATTTTTTTGTTTCACTAGTTTTTATATTTTATTCATGCTCCTCTTTCACCTGAAGTGGGCTTACATGTAATTTAATATTCCTTTATGATATTTTATGAATCAAGGCTATATCTTGCAGTCCTTAAAGGTGTAATGAAGATTGCTCAGAAATAATCAGACCGTATTTTCTCACTCTTTGTTCAAAACATCTAGGAAGAGCACTTCATATAAAATGATGACATGGAGAAAAGATGGAAACTAGAGAAAGCAAGAGAGGGAGTTAGGGAAGGGGTGGGATTGAACAATTTGTATGTGGTTAGAGGGCTGATGATAAAATAATGGGTTTTTAAATAAATAGGTGGACATGAAGAGGGAGACTCTGAAAGTTCACATGGTCTGAAAACAGCATTAAAATACCTGGGAGGGAATTTTTCTAAAACAGGACCCTCTGCTAGCTTTTTTCATCTCCAAGTGTTACGCTCCTTCTGAGAACAGGATAAGTAGCATTCTTATTCTTGACAGGAAAGGCAGGACATTTCCCTCACTGTGTTATAAGAAAGTCAGCCATGTGACACTGGGTTACCCCGCTGCCATATTCAACAGGAAGTATCTTCCTTTCGTTAGAAACAGCATGTCTTCTGTTTTGTCTCTTGCCTGAGCTGGCTGGAAACAAAAACCGATTACAGAAACAGACTGGTTTGGCATGCCCTGTATGACAAACTTAATTGAACAATAAGTTAAAAATGTAAGAACTTTGTTAGGCACCATGAAAACAGAAAGTCATGTGAACCTTAGAGAGAACTGCTCTTAAAAATGTAAAAAAAAAAGAAAGAAAAAAAATCTGTTTTTAAAAATGCTAATTGCTCTCCCAAATTTTGTTTTTGAATTTGCATCTTGAATTTGGACAACTTTCACCTACCTAGTTCCTCCTCCTGCACAATCCTTGAGAAGATAAATAAAGCTCTATGTTCCCTGATGGCATCTTAATATAAAGGCAACATCTCTGCCTGGATTCACCAGAAAGCAGAGTCTGAGACAGGAGCAAGGGGGCATGTGGTTTACTGGGGAGATGGCTCCAAGGAAGAGAAGACAAGAAAGGAGGGACCACAGCCCGAGGTGCACCATCTAGATGATCTCCATAATGGGCAATGGGCTGGACACCCCTGGGGGAGGCAAGAGGGGAGTTCTGATCCAGGGACCTCTCTGATCCTCATGGTCAAGCGTGGTCCCAAGAATGGGAGGTCCTGGGGCAAAAATTAGGAGAAATGACTGCAGCTCCAGTAAGGCTGCATCCTGTTAGCCCTGTATTAGGTCAACAAACAGCGACAGCTTGAAAAAAGTTAGACAGAGGCTGGGAGCCAGGGCACATGGCAGCCATGGAGGGTCAAGGGAATCACTGTTCAGCATTTTCAAGCACTTTCATGCTTGTGACAAAGTTAAATAATAATCGAACTATCTCATGCAGCTGTTGACAAGCAGATGGCTCCATGTTAGGACCCAGAATGGGTTTCTCAAGTGGCACTAGTGGTAAAGAACCCAATGTAGGAGACATAAGAGACATAGGTTCAATCCCTGGATTGGGAAGATCCCCTGGAGGAGAGCAGGGCAACCCACTCCAGTATTCTTGCCTAGAGAATTGCATGGATAGAGGTAGTCCATGGGGTTGCAAAGAGTCAGACATGACTGAGTGGCTAACACTTTCACTTCCTAGGGCACCATCTCTGTAGTTTCTAGCTTGGTAGATGGTCATGGAAGCTTTGACTGAGGTCTTCCCAAATGGGACTTTTTCCAAAACTATGGACCATAGCTCTCCAAGCTTCTCTGTCCATGGGATTCTGCAGGCAAGAATACTGGAGGGGATTGCCATTTCTTTCTCCAGAGGATCTTCCAGACTCAGGGACTGGAGCAATGTCTCTTAGGTCTTGTTCGTTGGCGAGCGGGTTCCTTACCACTAGTGCCACTTGGAAAGCCCAAATGGGACTCTACATGCTATTGGTTCCCTAGATGGAGGACCAGCCCCTGTCATGTTTAGCACACTGTTTGTTCACATCCTACTCACTAAATTTTTGCAGTCAATTTTGGTATGACAGCTTTCTCTGGGTTATTAAACACAGTTGAGAGCACTGATGGCTCAGCAAATAGGAAAAAGAAATAACCATCCTTATGATGATGGAGAAGGCTCTTCTCCTCCCCTCACTTGTCTCCATGAGTCTCTTGGAGGGAACATTCCAGGCTCAGAACAAGTGCTCACTGTCAGCACAGGAAACCTCCCTGCTCTCCTGCTGAGCTCATGTCACAGACTACAACACTCTGGCCGAGGAGACTTCTAGCTCTCTGCTATCAGAATTCAGGTGCTTAGGGTGAAACAGGGATAAACTCTAGACTTAACCGGCCAATGTTGGCTTGGAACGTGAGAACATTCAGTGTTCTCTTCTCAGCATCTGCCTGCATAAGGTACAGCTGATGGCTCCATGGAGAGTGAGGCTGCCCAACAAAGGGAGGGGTACGCCGCTCACCATGAGGTTCTCCTACACACAGGAATGAAGTATTTCAGACCCAATGCTTGCAGACCTATAGCCCTTCTGTTCCCCATTTTTCTACAGCACTGTTTTATTGTTGCTGTTGTTCAGTCATTAAGTCATGTCCAACTCTTTGCAGCCCCATGGAATGCAGCATGCCAGGCTTCCCTGTCCTTCACTATCTCCCTGAGTATGATCAGACTCATATTCATTGAGTTGATGATGCCACCCAACCATCTCATCCTCTGTTGTCCCCTTTTCCTCCTGCCCTCACTCTTTCCCAGTACCAGGGTCTTTTCCAGTGAGTTGGCTTTTCCCATCAGCTCAGTTCAGTCATTCAGTCATGTCCAACTCTTTGCAGCCCCATGGACTGCAGCACACCAGGCTTCCCTGTCCATCGCCAACTCCCAGATCTTGCTCAAACTCATGTCCATCGAGTTAGTGATGCCACCCAACCATCGCATCCTCTGTCATCCCCTTATCCTACTTCTTTCAATCTTTCCCAGCATTAGGGTCTTATCCAATGAGTCAGTTCTTCGCATCAGGTGGCCAAAATATTGGAGTTTCAGCTTCAGTATCAGTGCTTCCAATGAATATTCAACACTGATTTCCTTCAGGATTAACTGGTTTGATCTTGCAGTCCACGGGACTTTCAAGAGTCTTCTCAACACAGTAGTCCAAAAACATCAATTCTTCAGTGCTCAGCTTTCTTTATGGTCTAACTCTCACATCCATACATGACTACTGGAAAAACCATAGTTTTGGCTACATGGACCTTTGTGGGCAAAGTAATGTCTCTGCTTTTAATATGCTCTCTAGGTTTGCCATAGCTTTTCTTCCAAGGGGCAAGTGTTTTTAATTTCATGGCCGCAGCTACCATCTGCAGCGATTTTGGAGCCCAAGAAAATAGTCTGTCACTGCTTCGCATCAGTCAGCTAATTTTGCCAGGATTCTAGAGAGATACAAACTTGAATCTCTTCTTCCCCTAGAATGGATGAATAAATAAATTATAATAAGATGATAATATGAATAGTAATAAAGTGTCTTAAAGGGAAGGCGGAATGATTGGGTTTGGACCAGAACAACTCTAAGAATCCAGTTGCGCTGGTGAAATCTAGCCCTGCAATGTGCATCAGCTTGGAGACCCTGCAGGCAGGCCCCCAGCCCACTGGGGCTGTAACACTGTGGCCCTGGACCACTCCTCCTTTTCTCTTTCCTCCCTACTTGGCCCCCCAATGTGATGGGTCAGATGCCCCAGGCCTATGGAGTTTTCAGCCAACTTTTAAAATTGTGAATGGTCATAAGTCTGTTCCAGTGAAGGGTTTCAAAGCTGCAAGGCAGTATCTCATCTTTAAAAAGAACAAAAGATTATTACACGCAGGCACACACAGAACTTTCCTCATTTGTCATAAAATCAGTCAATTCAATAAAGTTGAGGATAAAGTTTCTGATTCTATCACAATCATTATTTCCTGGGTAATAAGAACAAACACGATATGAATCTATTTTTTTAAGCATAGTTAATAATTTCTTTAATGTACTCCTACTGTTTGTAAGGCTTCTCTGGTGGCTCAGCAGTAAAAATCCTCCTGAAATGCAGGAGACAAGGGTTTGATTCCCGGGTCGACAAGATCCCTGGAGAAGGAAATGGCAACCCATTCTAGTATTCTTGCCTGGAGAATCCCATGGACAGAGGACCATGGTGGGCTACAGTCCACAGGGTTGCAAAGAGTTGGACGTGACATAGCAAGTAAACAGCAACAACAATTTTTGCTAGTAGTCTCTTAATCTTTTGACGATATGAATTTAATTTGTACTGTGTCAATATCATGTCAAATAGTAGTCACTGGTATATTTGCCCCAAGCCACTCTTCTCCATTTTAATACGTATTTACCATTAAAATACTAGATACTGATTTTACTGTGAAATATTAGTATATTGGGACTCTAAGGAGGATAATTGGGGGAGGAATTCTCCTTTTGTTCTCTGAGGGCTGAGTACCAGTTGCTATGAGGGCGAAAGGAATAAGGAAGCTTCCTTTCAAGTTCAGTAACTTTCCCATATATTTCACCTGAACTTACTGGTAGCCCAAGGGGCTCTGGCCTCACTGCCCATTTCAAAGACAATTATTTGGTGGAGAACAAGTCTCTATGACTTCCTACTCCAGGTATGAGGAAATACATGAGGACATAATATGTATCCTTATGAGAAGTGTGCATAAAAATTAAATGAAACAAAAATAACCGTATCTCATAGGTAAATTTTATTTTCAGAGAACACTAAAAATAAAATCAATAAAAGGGACTTTTACCAAACACAAGATGCCACCCAGGTGTGATTTTACATTGTGGAAGCTCGTACTGTATAAAAATGCTCTGTACCGTGATATGAAGCTTTTAGTATCTTAACAGCACTAGAGCACTAGACTCCTCTGAGAACCCAAATTAATTCTAACTATCTGAGCAAGAGAGAGAGGTGATGGAAATACAGCTCTTGGGTCAAATACATGCAGAGAAAGCCAAAGACTTGTTAGTCTGAGAGGCAGTTTTGCCTAGGGGAGAGAAATAAAATTCTGATGAATGAGGGAAAAGTGTCAAGGCTCTTGTCCCACTGGAGGACTTCTGGGAAGATATCCTCCATGTCTTCCCTTATTGCAAATTCCCACGAAGAGCCTTCAAGATGCACCATGTGCACATGTGCCCTGGAGCTCTTAGTGGCTCCTGGTGAAAGATGGTCCCCAGGGCACTGTGGTCCCCAGAGGCGTGACCACAGACCATGTGAGGGGGCGGCTCTGCAGGTGACAGTTCAGCCCACTCCCCTTGGGGGAGGGGTGCTTAGGCTGGCCTCTTTGGCCTTGGGTCAAATGTGAGGTCATCCAATGCATTCTTTCCCTCCTAATGCATGTTTGCCCCCTTGGGATGATTAATGGGAAACAGAATCTAATTTTAAAAGAATTTCCACTAGGCAACTTTCCACCATAGAAATATAGGACAGAATATTGTCATTTTTATTAATACTATTATTGGCATAAAGGTGACAGAAGAAACTTGATGTTCTGGTGTTTGAAAAAAGGTTTTGTGGTTGTAGCTGCTGTTTAACATATTCAATACAGAAATTTTAAGATGACAAACCATGCAATTTTGCTCCTTATCAGTGACTAATCAGGAGAGATAGATAAATAGATGGTATATACTGTGAATGCAGATACATATATCAGTTCAGTTCAGTTCAGTCACTCAGTCATGTCCGACTCTTTATGATCTCATGAACTGCAGCACGCCAGGCCTCCCTGTCCATCGCCAACTCCTGGAGTTGACCCAAACTCATGTCCATCGAGTCAGTGATGCCATCCAGCCATCTCATCCTCTGTCATCCTCTTCTCCTCCTGCCCCCAATCCCTCCCAGCATCAGAGTCTTTTCCAATGAGTCAACTTTTTGCATGAGGTGGCCGAAGTATTGGAATTTAAGCTTCAACATCAGTCCTTCCACTGAACACCCAGGACTGATCTCCTTTAGGATGAACTGGTTGGATCTCCTTGCAGTCCAAGGGCCTCTCAAGAGTCTTCTCCAACACCACAGTTCAAAAGCATCAATTCTTCAGTGCTCAGCTTCCTTCACAGTCCGACTCTCACATCCATACATGACTACTGGAAAACCATAGCCTTGACTAGATGGACTTTTGTTGGCAAAGTATTGTCTCTGCCTTTTAATGTGCTATCTAGGTTGGTCATAACTTCCCTACCAAGGAGTAAGTGTCTTTTAATTTCATGGCTGCAATCACCATCTGCAGTGATTTTGAAGCCCCCAAAAAATTAAGTCTGACACTGTTTCCACTGTTTAACCATCTATTTGCCATTAAGTGATGCGACCAGATGCCATGATCTTCGTTTTCTGAATGTTGAGCTTTAAGCCAACTTTTTCCCTCTCCTCTTTCACTTTCATCAAGAGGCTCTTTAGTTCGTCTTCACTTTCTGCCATAAGGGTTGTGTTATCAGCATATCTGAGGTTGTTGATATTTCTCCTGGCAATCTTGATTCCAGTTTGTGCTTCTTCCAGCCCAGCGTTTCTCATGATGTACTCTGCACATAAGTTAAATCAGCAGGGTGACAATGTACAGCCTTGACGTACTCCTCTTCCTATTTGGAGCCAGTCTGTTGTTCCATGTCCAGTTCTAACTGTTGCTTCCTGACCTGCATATAGGTTTCTCAAGAGGTAGGCCAGGTGGTCTCATACCTATCTCTTTCAGAATTTTCCACAGTTTATTGTGATCCACACAGTCAAAGGCTTTGACATAGTCAATAAAGCAGAAGTAGATGTTTTTCTGGAACTCTCTTGCTTTTTCCATGATTCAGCGGATGTTGGCAATTTGATCTCTGGTTCCTCTGCCTTTTCTAAAACCAGTTTGAACATCTGGAAGTTCATGGTTCACGTATTGCTGAAGCCTGGCTTGGAGAATTTTGAGCATTACTTTACTAGTGTGTGAGATGAGATACACATATATATATGTATATAATACTGTAAAGCTTTGTGTGTAGCCAGACAACAGAAGAAAATACAAGTTGCTAGAATCACTCTTTATTGACGTTGTTTCTTTAGAACTCTTATGCACAGATTTTACTCTGCATTTTTCAAGTAGTAAAAACAACAGTGATAACAGCTAAACTATTTAATATGCTATAAGCTAGAGAAAGAAAATGCAACATTAGAAAATATATGCATAGCATCCTCTTAGCTAGTAAGGATTTCTGATTCAACTATATCAGTAATTAACATTTGATCAAATATTGTTTAATGACTGAAGTGTTCCTTATAAATATGAACCATATGAAACATGTTCTATACTTCTCATTTCCTCACAAAGACTGTCTCCATCACATTAAACTGTGGGTTAAACTAGCTATATAATGCTTGATATATATAATTTAACATACTAGCTGTATAATGCTTGATACATTGGACATTTGGAATTTTCCTCCCAATCTTATCACTTTTGCCATATTTTGTTTAGGTCTGAATTTGGTATTGTGAGGGTCTGTGACTTTGGTCCAGGTTGCTCATTACACCTGGAAAATATTGATGAAAAAGAGTCGAGAATTTAAATGCTATTTACATCTTCAGAAAGTCATTGGATTAGATTTTGTGTCATTGGATTAGATTTTGTGTCATTGGATTAGTGTGTGGGGGTGTGGGTGATGCATGGGTGTCTGTGTGCAAGGCATGGTAGGATATTCTAGGTGTGTTTGTGTGCTTACATCATCAGTAACAGAAGAAAACAAAATTAAGATATTGCTAGGACTGCAATTATGTTGATAAGTGAAAGTGAAGTCGTTCATTCGTGTCCAACTCTTTGTGACCCATGGACTGTAGCCCACCAAGCTCCTCTGTCCATGGGATTCTCCAGGCAAGAATACTGGAGTGGGTTGCCATTTCCTTCTCCAGGGGATCTTCCCGAGCCAGGAATCGAACCCAGGTCTCCCACATTGCAGGCAGACACTTTAACCTCTGCACCACCAGGGAAGCCCTTAAATATAAGAATACAGTCTCTCAGAAAACCTCCTGTAGAGAAACAGAACTTCAGATCTAAGTACTAACATCAAAGATTTCAAGGGAGAAAAGGAAGCCAGGTTGAAAGAAGAAGGGGAGGAGGCAGGAGACGGGGTGCAAAAGGGGTGGCCCTACAGATGTCTCCTGCCACCTACAGATACCCAGATGTTATGGGACTTTTCCCTGGGCCTCCAGAGAAGGGAGGACTGGAACTTGGCCCTACCAGAAATCAGACCAGACCAGAACCAGAATTCAAGTTCTCTGCCAAGAGGAAGTGATCAGTCTCCAATCCTCAGCTCAGGCTGAGAGCCCTTCAACCAGATTACTGCATCCGGGACCGGGGGACTAGAAAAAAGGAAGGATAGGAAGGGTTAAGGAGAGGAAAGGGAGAGGGAAGGGGAGAGAGATCAATAAAGTCTCTTGTTCCTTACCGGTCGGGGCACTCTGGCCAGTTATCCGCGTCAGGAGGAGACCAGGGACAAAAGGGTCCCAGTTGCGGCCGCTGGGTCTGGTCCATTGGCAGGCAAACTGGCCCCTGAGTACCCTGGAGTGGTCAGGATGTCAGTCTCAGTGAAGAAGAGTCCCCTCCAGAGTCACCATTTGTTGCAGGAAGGCGGACCTCTTCCAGGGCCTGAAACTGGGCTCTTGTCTAACACTCAGAAATGAATTGTCCGAGGAGACACATGTGCTGACAAAGCAAGAGACTTCACTGGGAAAGGGCACCCTGGTGGAGAGCAGCAGGGTAAGGAAACCCAGGTTGGTGAATTCCTGGTGTCCTTTCGTGATGTAAGGAAAACTCTATCTTCCTCTAGCATGTTCCCTAAGACAATACTTAGTAAGAATGACCCTATCAGAAAAATTAGTCATACAACAAAGATGGCAAATGTCTTCCAAATGTGCCCACCTTGGAGGAACAGATGGACACACTGACATTTCTGAGTGGGCTTTATCGGAAACATCTCTTAGCAGGAATGAGCGCCGTGTGTTTACGCCACTACCCCCTCATGCTCACTGCATGAACTTCATCGTCAGTGACAAAGCCTGGAAATCTGTTTTCTTCCTAAATGTTGCTCTTTGGTCATTATGCTAAAATTGTAACCATAAATATGACTTTCTCTAAATCCTCCCTGTATTAATATCTTTTCATTAACATGAACTTCTGTGGCCATCTATGCCTCTTGGGCAACATTTGTCTTTTCATTAACACAGCAAAGCAGAATCCTAAGAAGAACCTTAGTGAGCCCCCTCTAGTTCCCACCTAGACCCAACATTGGGTCCGTTTGACACTCAGGAGATCTAGAAGCCGCTTCACTTCCCAGCAGAGTGTTGACCTTCCTCATATGCCCTCAATCAGGCAAAGGCCAAGTTCAGTGTGATGGGAACACCTGTCAGAGTAAAATGCTTAAAGTAAATGAGAAGGACTAAAAGCATAAAGCCACTTGAATGACAAATATCAAAGAGATGGCATTGCAAATGAGCCCAGGATGCAGGTAACCTTGGTGAGCAGCAACATGCCCGTACATCATGAACCCGGCACGTGCACAGGACACAGCTTCTCATCTAACGCTCACCCAGCCATGAAGGAGGATGGTTCTCTCCACCTTCAGATAAAGAAGTCTGGCTCAGAAGCTAAGTGGCTCTGAGATACAGAGGGGAGAAAATCCTTCCCAGTTAAATTATGACAGCCCATATACCAAGACGACAAGACTGCTCAGTCTGTGTCTTCAAGTAGGCAAAGGGGCATTTTCCAGGAACAGGCTATCAGCCATCCTCCTCTCCCTCAGTGCAGATATGTGTTTGTAAAGTAATATGAAGGATCTAGATTCCACTAGGATAGTAGTGTACAATCACGAACTTCTCAACTCTGTCTACTCAGTAGATGGCTGCCAAGAACCATTCAAAAGCTAACTTACGGGGATTTCCCTGGTGGTCCAGTGACTTTGACTCTGCACTCCCAATGCAGGGGACCAGGGTTCAATTCTTGGCCAGGGAACTAAATCACATATGCTGCAACTGAGAGTTCGCATGCCACAACTACAGATTCCTATGCTACAACCAAGACTCAGTGCAGCCAAATAAATAAATTAGTTTTGTTAAAAAAAAAAAAAAAAACGTGGAGTCGCATGGATCAAGGCGATGCTGCTATGTCTCTGACTAGGATCATAAATTCTCAGACTTCACTGGTAGGTTGGCTGGAGTACAGTGGAAGCAGCTGTCAGATCCGCTGAGTGAAGGTGCCAAGGCAGCCATGAGGGCACTTCGTGGAAGGGCAGACGATGTAGGCTAATGTCACCACTGTGTTTGTCTCTGACCAAGGGTGCAGTTCAGCACCTCGCAAGTTTCTTCTGCCCCAGTTATTGTTCCAAGTGATCTACACATCTGTCTCCAGTTTCCTGGGATTCAGTTCCAGACGTGAAGCCTCATGTCTACTGCATCACTGTTATTGTTTAGTTGCTCAGTTTGTGACCCCATGAACTGTAGCCCACCATGCTCCTCTGTTCACAGATTTCCCAGGCAAGAACACTGGAGTGGGTCAGGGGATCTTCCTGACCCAGGCATTGAACCCATAACTCCTGCACTGGCAGGCAGATTCTCTACCACTGAGCCACCAGAGAAGCCCATTGCATCATTAGTTCTTAGCAAAAGAATTATAATTCCTTACAGAATATTTCTGTTTTAAAACATCTTCCCTTTTGGAGCCCAAGTAAAGCCTCAAGGTGTTTAACACGGGAGGTAACTCCGAGCTCTTGGCCTGCTAGCTATTTAAAAGACAAACAAGCCCAAACACCTGCACAGAAGAGTTAACTTGACAGTTTTGCTCCTGTTTCTGGAACACTGTGACTTTTCTCAGAATGCAAGTCCTTCTTTGTGTCATTCTAAATTTCTGTGGATAAGAACTCATGAGCCTATTCTTTCATATTTATTTCTCAATTCCCTAAGCAGTTTACTTGATTTAAAAATATAAAGGAATGCCAGTTCAGCTTCTTTGCCCAACCCAACATCTGTCCCCATTTGTTAGAACTGAATGACAAACATGGCCCATCTTCCTCTGCTTCCTGTGTTGGTGCTTCGTCTCTAGAGCAGATGTTATAACCTGTTAGTAGAGAGTCCACGAGGGTCTCTTTAGATAGATGTGGGGGACTCTGTGTTAATGGGTACAGAATTTCCTACCCTAAGAGAGTAAATTATTATGAAACCAGGTCTTTCTGAAATCAAACCTCTGGCCATATGTTCCATGGCAGTGCAATGTGGAACTGCATGATCCTCTCTTGAGGGCTTCCCTGGTGGCTCAGAGGTTAAAGCGTCTGCCCCTAATGCGGGAGACCCAGGTTCGATCCCTGGGTTGGGAAGATCCCCTGGAGAAGGAAATGGCAATCCACTCCAGTATTCTTGCCTGGAGAATCCCATAGACGGAGAAGCCTAGTAGGTTACAGTCCATGGGGTCACAAAGAGTCGGACACGACTGAGTGACTTCACCTTCTCTTGAGGTGGGCGTCAGCACAGCCCACACAGGACATGGCAGAGGCAGAGGGGAAGAACGTGACACTGAAATTCAAATGTGTGTTTTCATCCCCCACTCACCTGTGGCAATTTTTTCTTAAACTTGGCATGAAGAACCAGTGGGAACAGATGTGCGCATGGTCTACATTTTTGCTCACATTCACTGGGCCTCTTGTCTTCCAGTCTTCCCTCTGGCAGCTGATAAAGAATCAGTTCAGTTCAGTCACTCAGTCATGTCTGACTTTTTGTGACCCCATGAATCACAGCACACCAAGCCTCCCTGTCCATCACTATTTCCCCGGAGTTCACTCAAACTCACGTCCATCAATTCAGTGATGCCATCCAGCCATCTCATCCTCTGTCATCCCCTTCTCCTCCTGCCCCCAATCCCTCTCAGCATCAGAGTCTTTTCCAATGAGTCAACTCTTCGCATGAGGTGGCCAGAGTACTGGAGTTTCAGCTTTAGCATCATTCCTTCCAAAGAATACCCAGGGCTGATTTCCTTTAGAATGGACTGGTTGGATCTCCTTACAGTCCAAGAGAATCTCAAGAATCTTTTCCAACACCACAGAATATTAGCACATATATATGAAATTCAGAAGGATGGTACCAACGAGCCTATGTGCAGGGCAGCAAAGGAGACACAGGTGTAAAGAACAGACTTTTAAATTCAGTGGGAGAGGGAAAGGGTGGGATGATTTGAGAAAATAGCATTGAAACATATACATTATCATATGTAAAATAGATAGCGCGAGTTTGGTATATGACACAAGACACCCAAAGCTGGTGCTCTGTGACAACTGGGAGGGATAGGGTGGGAAGGGAAGTAGGAGGGGGATTCAGAAGGGAGGGGACACACGTATACCTACGGCCAATTCATGTTGATGTACCGCATAAAACCATCACACTACTGTAATTATTCTCTAATTAAGGTAAAGAAAAATTAAATAACGTAATCAAATGTGGTAAACCACTTACATATAGAGAAGATGGACAAGAACCAGTTGTGATCACAAAGCCTGTTTACTGTCATCACTTTTCAGAGCACAAACTAGAGAAAAGGCCCAGGCTGACATTTTCCTCATGACTAAGTTGTGAGTGTAAGACTCCTGATGTCCATCACTGCTGATTTAGAGAAAGTGGAAAACTCTCCTGAGATTGCATGCTAATGTCCGTTACATACCAACTATTCTCCGCTTCCAACTGGAAGCAAAAAGTGATATGATGGAGGCTCTTGGTCCAACTCATGCAAATAACTAACTGTTAAGGAATAGAATTTGAGGGACCTCCTTGGTGGTCCAGTGGCTAAGAAATGCTAAATGCAGGGGGCCTGGGTTCAACCCTGGTCAGGCAACTAGATCCCACATGTCTCAACCAAGAGTTCCCATGCCACAACTAAAGACCCTACAGGCCTCAACTAAATCCCAGCACAGCCAAATAATTTTTTTTTTTTTTAAAGAAATAGAACTTGAGACTTCCCCCAATTCAATGTAATATACATTGGTACATCCCAGAATGAACAGAAAACAGGGCTCACTGGTACAGCTTCAGTGATGTGGGGTCATGCCCCAGCCTTGGGGGCTAGGACAGAAGCCAGCATGGGAGCAGCCAAGCTCATACAGTGAGGTGGCTTCCATGCTGGTGGTCTGCACAAGTCAGGAGCAGGGGCCATGAAGGAGGGTCTTCTCAGCAGTTTTAAACCACAACTGTAAGTTTCTATAGTGGAGAAAAGAGAGAAGATAACTCTAAGAAAACATAATGTGAATGTGCAAAATACATTTCAGGCCAAAGCATTGCTTATCAGAACTCAGAGCATTTTCCTCATCTTTGTGTCTTTACATGTGTAGTTCCCATGGGCAGTTTTGGAACTTTTTGCATGCTCTGAATTTTTAAATTCTGAAATATTTTGCAAATTCATGTTAATCTGTATATATAGTGTGTGTATAAATCCATATATATATATATAAAGTATATGTTTAGGGTAAGCTCTTTTTCACGCTACCAATGAACAAATACAAGTTTGTCAGAATAAAATGTGATGACTGTTCACAGACAGCATCGCTCACACCCAAAAGGAAGTGGTGCTGGCTTTTAGGATTGTCAAGCTTGTTCTCTTTCTCTCATTTTCCTAAACACATTGGAAAATTAACATGTAATGCTTACCATTACCACATTGATGATTCTATTCAGGATATTTTTAAAGCAGTGGGGTAATTTTATTGTGGATTCAATACACTGGTTTTCTTTCTTCTTTTGTATTGGTTTGAAATTTTCAGTAGTAAATATTTTTTAAAAAGTTATCAGAAAGGACTCCTGTGGTGGTCCAGTGATTAAGACCCCATGCTTCCACTGTAGGAGATGCAAGTTTGATCCCTGGTTGGGTAACTGAGATCCTGCATGCTACACAGCTTGGCCAAAAATAAAAAATAAATAAATAATTTATACTTTAAAAAAAAAAAGGTATCAGGAGAACTTACAAGCATATACACTCTGGAACTTGACATGCATTCTGTCCTTGGAGGCATGTCTCTTGATTGTAGAGCACATAGAGGCACTGACCAGAAGGCTATTTGTAGATTTTCAAAATAGCACATCCTTTCTATACCTCAGTTTCATCTCCCTCTTCAAAACTGCAGGGCAGTGGGATGCTTTCAGGCTTCCCAGGTGGCACTAGTGGTAAAGAATCTGCTTGCCAATGCCACAGGAGACATAGGTTTGATCCCTGGGTTGGGAAGATCCCCTGGAGGAAGAAACAGCAATCCACTCCAGTATTCTTGCCTGGAGAATCCCATGGACAGAGGACCCTGGCGGGATACGGTCTATGGGCTCGCAAAGAGATGGACATGATTAAAGCGACTTAGCACTCACAGGATGCCTTCAATGAGGATGAAAACTGCAATGACTCCTCAAAGTGAACCTTTAAGAATAAGGGTTAACTTGGGGCCTTAAGTGATGAGCAGAGAAAGGCTACCCCATCCAGTATTCTGGCCTGAAGAATTTCATGGGCTATATAGTCCATGGGGTTGCAAAGAGTCGGACACAACTGAATGACTTTGACTTTCCCTTTCACTTTTAATTGATAGGCCACTAAGGCAGTTGTTTCCTGTGTGTGCTTGCACAGATACTGCGGTTTGCGGAAGAGCAGACAGGATCAGTCATCACTCTGGACTCTTATCCTCCATGTTTCCTTTCTAGGTATTTCCACACGATATACCTAGGTATTCGGAGTCGGCAGAGCGGGGAGAACGACCGGTGGAGGTTCTACTGGAAGATGGTGTATGAGTACGCGGACGTGAGCATGCTGCACCTACTGGCCACCTTCTTGGAGAGCGCCCCCCAGCTGGTGCTGCAGCTCTGCATTATCGTGCAGACGCACAGCCTGCAGGCCCTGCAAGGTAAGGGCTCTAGTTTGTTCCCTGCACCTGGGGAAGGATTGTCTGGCTCCTTTGTCACAAACCCAAGGGCCATTCCAATAGCCTTTGTTGACGCCGGTCACGGTGTTCCTGGTTAATGTCGGCTGCTTGACACCTGCATTTGTGAACGAGGCTTATTTTCTTCCTCACTTTCACTTATCATGGGTAATTTACGGAAAGACGATTCTTTTTGCTCTCAAACTGCCCTCTGAGTAGGAAAAATATCCTTATGATTTTACACCTGGTCAATATGAGAATAGAATCAGCTGAAGTTTTCTGGCTTGTATGATAATTTCCAAACATTTGAAGACTTATAGTCCTCTCTCTCTTGAATGTTTTGTGTATATTAGATATTATGTACATTATATATGTAAATTTATATATATATTTGAATATGAGGGTAATCTCTACCATATCCTTTTGACATTAAGAGACAAAGGGAGAGAGAGATTAAAAAGGAATGATAAAGATTACCTTAATATTTTTAAAAAGAAGGTCACATGGGAAAATGTCAGTATTGAACAATGTATTGTTTGTGTAGTACAAAGTTTTAGTAAACAAATATTACCGTCGAATTAATATTTTTGTGTTTTACTATCTTGTTGTATCATCTTGTCAGTGAGATGATTCGATTAATAACAGATCTGCCCTGCCATTTCCTTAGGGCCTGCTGCTCCAATCTTTTCAGAAGCAAGAAGATTAGACAGGCCAGTGGGTAGGCAGGTGAATTTATGTGGAGAATAATGGATATGTAGCCATGTTCTAAATAGTTTCCTGATAATGTGTCCATCCTGTAACTGACAGATATTAAACAGATAACGTTCTGTAATGTGTGCATCTTGTTTCAACCTCAGCAGAGCCTGGCTGTGACTTTCCCTGTGTACTAGGCCATCCTCTAAGCTAAGACTTGATCAGAGGAGTCCCTACAATGTCCTTACAACTCCTTATTGCAAGGAGCACACTAACCTAGTAACTGCAGGGAGGGGTGGGAGACATATGGCAGGAAAAGACAAGTGGAGAGGGTGCTGGTAGCCAGTGACCCGTGGACTTATGAGTTCTTGGCCCAACCCTGGCTCTACACTAGAATAGCTGCAGTGCACAAAGTCTGAGAAAAGAGTCAAAGAGAACCATGGGGTGTGAGCCTCACAGGCCAGAAAGCCAATCGGAAGAAAGAGAAGATGGGAAGAGATA
Source organism: Nanger dama (assembly GCA_917880005.1). Lineage (NCBI taxonomy): Eukaryota > Metazoa > Chordata > Mammalia > Artiodactyla > Bovidae > Nanger > Nanger dama. Next base: position 7,872,315 of record CAKJTW010000075.1, read on the forward strand.
AGCTTGAAGAACGCGAGACATATAAACTGTCTGTGGAGGAGCATGTCTAGAGATGAAAGACCATGAGCTGCAGAGACTGGCTTTGCTTGTCTCACTTCCTTGCTGTGATATCTGGTGCAATCACTTAACTTCCCTGGGTCCCCGTTTCTCAAATGTAAAGGGCACAAACTAAAAGAGATGGCCTACAAATTCCTTGACAGCATGGCCATACTGTTGATCCTTACAGGGTCAGGCACACGCATCAAGATGGGGTCTGTGCATGAGGATACAAATGCAGAGGCAATATGAAGCTGAGCCTCTGTCGGGTTGCTCTTCTCCAGAACAACTCACAACCCCCTCTTGGTATAGTTACATACCTGAAAACTCTCTAAAAGAGAAAACCCCAAGCACAGGTGGAGGGGGCTTGCAAGCCACTGTCCAGTGGCCCAAGATTACTAGGCATCTCTACTAGTTTCCTGAAAGATTTGAAAAATCACAGAAACTTTTCACCTTAAAGATGATGGAGATGGAGGAGGGAAGGGAAGGTGGGTTATAAGATATGAGTTCATCTTTTCCATCTGAGAGTTTGATGTAAAGTTTTATAGAAAAAAAAAAACAGAGAAAAGGTAATCTGTTGGCTTTATCAGATTGTTCATCCTTAATATAGGAATCAAACCACGTGTTTCTTGGAGTTGTGGCTCTTCCTTAATGCTGTTCCCAGCTTAGCTGCTAAGCTCACTATTGCATCAGGTCTGCTACAGACTTTGGAATTAGGACCTCATCCTTGGCCAAGGCAAGCCTTGCTATGAAAATCAGAGAAACACAGGGTAAACATGTTCTGTGTCTCCCCAAAGAGGGTCAAGAGACAACTGGATCCAAAGATAACTAGGATCAACCAAGTTGTTGAGCACAGATGAGAGATAAGACAACTGAGCTGCTCAGCCATTCGTATGGTAGCTATTTTCTAAGTAGGGAAGTGGGCAGAAAGTTGTGCTTTAAAAAAACACACACACACACAGTAAATTGTTGTTTAGTCAAGAAGTTGTGTCAGAGTCTTTTGCAACCCTGGAATTTTCTAGGCAAGAATACTGGAGTGGCTTGCCATTTTCTTCTCTGAAGGATCTTCCTGAGCCAGGGAACAAACCACATCTCTTACGTCTTCTGCATCAGCAAGCAGGTTCTTAACCTCCTAGCACCACCTGGGAAGCCCAGAAGCTAAGAGGTTTTCCTTAAACAGACACTATCCCCAGGCAACCAGGACGAGAGACGACTTGGGTGTGACAACTGCCTCCTTTGTCACATCCTGATGAGGACTTTCTAGACCCAGATCCCTGGATTTCCAGTTGCTCCACTTTACAGTGCTTCCCAGGTAGCTCAGATGGTAAAGAATCTGCCTGCAATGTAAAGTAGGTACAACAGCGGGCTGGCGCCCCAAGGTTAGGTTAGACAAGGAACCCATCCGCCCCCAGGCCCAAGTCCTTTGTGCTGGGTCCCCATCTCTGTGCCCGGCTCCACCTGTGGATTTCCTCTGGGGAGAGGAAGCTCCGGGTACAGTACCAGCTGCGAGGGAGGACTGTGCCCCTCCCTTCAGATCTGTCTACTTTTCCATTGTTATTCTCATTTGTTCATTAACACATTTTTAAAATGTCTATTGAGTGCATGATGGTGTCTGAACTGCTGTAAAATCTGTCCTAAAACTACTTTTTATTAAAAGTTCGTAATGTGAGGTTGTAAACAATGCAACAAAACATATTTAGAAATGCCTAATTTATCTGGGTATTTTCCAGAATGAGCTGTTCCACTTTCTAGGTGGGATGATATGAAACTAGGGGAATCCCAGAGTGCATTTGGTTTCCCTTCCCCAGAGAGGGGGCCACACAGCCCCTACTTGAGCCAGCTGTTCATTAGGGAACAGATCTCACTGTGTCACAGACTATGTGGAAGGCAAGTCATGGGCGTCCAGCCCACCACCACCTGACACATCGGTCTCTGACCAATTCTGTCTCCATTCACCTTGCAACCTGAGGGTCCACCATCCCACCGGAAGGCTGCTCATCACCCCAAGACCGATGTAGCAAAAGCTGTCTTCCCCAGTGCTGGGCAGGCTCTTCCCCATCCCCTCTGCAGAATGTTCTTCCCAATGCCCTTAATGCAGTGTTCATGCCAAACAGGTGAGCTCCAGTCCATGGGCACAGTTGTCTCCTCAAGTTAAGTCTGGGTTTCTGAAGCTGTTTATTTTAAGGTCCTTATTGCTGTAGCCATTTAGTTCAATTAGGACCTAGGAAATGCAAGTGTTAAATTTGTTTCTATGAAATCTATGCTCATAACTTTGGGAAGAGTGGGGCAGACCAGACAGGACAGTGCATTTCCAAGTTCGTAGCATCAGAACCCTCTCCTGGTGTCTGGTCTGAGGATGCTGCAGGCCAGGAAGTCTGCACCTGCTACCCAGCTCTCCTGCATCTTGGTGTGGGCACCAGCCCCTGGCCCTTCCTACACAACATCTGCCAAGAGGCTGTGCACATACTTTAATGCCCCACACCACTCAGGGGTTTGCTGTTGTCTCTCTGATCCTTAACTGGTATGTGTTTTGCTTTTTGTGTCCATTAGAATATCATGCCCAACCAGGAAGACAAAAAACATTGGTGTCAACTTAAAAATTAGTCACAACCTAAAAGTTGAGAGTTGTGTTTAATTGGTGGGAATTTTTAGGACTTCAAACCCAGGAGGCAGCATTGAAAGTGACCCTGAGAGAACTGCTCCAGAGAGGTGAGGAGAGGAGCCAGGTTATAAGGAAGTTTTGCAACAAAGGGGAGGTAATCTGAACATCAAAAGATTATTGTGATTTAAAGAAAGCCAGATACCCCAAGCTAAAGAATTTAGTGCTTTTCTATTTAAGGGAAGATGCAAGAGTCTCGGCTCACTGAAGTCTTTCCTTTCATATGCAGCTCAGCTCTCTGGGGCCAGTATTTTGAGCTTTCTCAATCTGAGCTCTCTAGGGGCTCACTGGAGGGAGTGGCTATGGTCTGATGGCTGTCAGATCACAGGTATTCTTCTCTTTCCTGAGTTCCCTTAAGGCTCACAAGTTCACAAAGGAGGGTTGCAGTTGCTGATGGCTGTGACATCCTTGTTTATTGATAAGTCAGGAAATACCTCATTTCTCATTAGGTATGTCAAAAAGCAGGGATTTAAATCAGGGAATCTACATAGGAAGCTGAGAGGGCAAAAAGAGGATGTTCAAATGAGTCAGAGATTCTTAATTAAAGGAAGCAGCTCTCAGTACTAGGGTGAGACGAATGAGAAAGAGGAGCACAGCCTCTGTGGAGGGGCCCAGCCTGGCGAGTGCCGGGTAACCAGACGGGCCAGCCTACCTGCTGCAGAGATGCCCAGGGAAGGACACCAGGCAAGGATGGAGCAAGGCTCATAGGAATATTCTTACTTCTGAGGGCCTGTTCCAGCAGCTGCTTCCCCTGCCACAGTGGAGCTGTGCCCCTCAGCATGCCAAGGGCTGGAGACCAGACAGGTCCAAGGATGAGAGTAGGCAGATCTGAGCTGGAAGTCAGAAAAATGTCTTCTTACCTGCCCCCCCACCTTCCAAGCTCCTGCCAGGGTCCCCTCTTGGCCAAGCCTAGCAGGAAGCTGGTGTCAAGGGTCTGGGGACTCCCACCTGCCAGGCCCCCATTAGGCTCGGCTCCTTTTGCCTGACTCAACCTAAGAGATTCGCTCATCAAGCTAGTTAAAGCTATTCATGAGTGAAAACTGGAAAGACTGTCATACGAGACAAATGCACGCACTTTAGACCTTGGCAATGGTGTTGCATTAAACACATCCACGCAGCCGAATCAGGCAAGTGACACATCTTTCCTGAGATGTCCAACCAGAGCTCAGTGGTCACTCAGCGCTGTCCATCATCAGGCATGATTTCTCCTTGAAACTCACCTTCCTGCTCCAAAACAGATTGCTTCCTACCTTCCTCTGTGCTCTCACACTTCCAATGGTCTACCTCCATCACTCCAAACTGCTGGTCTCACTTCCTATTTCAGTGAGAAAAGAGAAGTAATTAATTAAATTAGAGCTGCTGTATTTTCCTACTGCTAAGTCCACCTGTTTCTGTACCTGTCACTTGGCTTCCCTTTACACATTTCTTCCCAGCTGCATGGACCCAGGGCGCACAGGGAGCCCACTGTCAACCTCAGGGGGTACTTGTTGAATCAAAGGAAGAATGATTATCTGCTGGATGACGAAGTCCTCTGCTAGGTGTGCTTGACCCAAAATCAAATGGCACAGTCCTCCTCTCAGAGAATTCAACCTAAGAAAGAGAAAACCAAAAAATTGTTATGGCTCAGCAAGCTGTGTTCTGTCGGTGGGCATGATAAGGTCACACAGAATGACCTCTTATAGAAAAGGAAACACAGCAAGCAGAAAAGCTGCACTGTCTATGACGTCAGGGCACATTGGAAAAGTCAGGGAAGCTTCCATGAAAAGAGTGACCTTTGAGATGGGTCACAAACGTGTGGAGTATTTTGTCACATTCAATAAAAAGAAGATAGTAACATGAACAAAACCAGAAGAGAGAGGTCAGTGGATTTGTCTGCACCTGTCTGTTCAGCCATGCTGGCAGATAACCGTCTCCTCAAAGCAATGAGATGGCTGGTGTTACTTACAGCACATAATAGATTTATTCCTCCTATTTGAAAGATATTTCTAGTAGCAGGGTATATCCTGCATATATACTTTACAAAAATACACCGATTTTCCTGTCCATCTTACTTTTCAGCCTATGTTTTTACGTTGTTCAGTACTTAGAGTTAGCAATAAATTAATCATTTAAGTAGTAAATTGCCAATCTGCTTAATCGCTATATATATGGAGTTGAGTTTTTAAGTCTTTTTAATTTTGATTTATTTATTTTTAGCTGCACTGGGTCTTTGTTGCTCTGTGGGCTTTTTCTCTAGTTGTGGCAAGCAGGGGCTACTCTCTGGTGTCCGTGCAAGGGCTTCTCCTCATTGCATTGGCTCCTCCTCATTGCAGTGGCTTCTCCCCATTGCAGTGGCTCCCCTTGCCCCCCCCTCCCCATTGCAGTGGCTCCTCCTCACTGCAGTGGCTCCTCCTCACTGCAGTGGCTCCTCCTCACTGCAGTGGCTTCTCCCCATTGCAGTGGCTTCTCCCCATTGCAGTGGATCCTCCTCACTGCAGTGACTCCTCCTCACTGCAGTGGCTCCTCCTCACTGCAGTGGCTCCTCCTCACTGCAGTGGCTTCTCCTCATTGCAATGGCTTCTCTTCTTGTGGAGCATGGGCTCTAGGCACACCTGCTTCAGTAACTGGCACTTGGGCTTATTTGCTCCATGGCATGTGAGATCTTCCCAGACCAGGGATCAAACCCTGCATTGGCAGGCAGATTCTTAACCCCTGGACCACCAGGGTCTCCTTTGAAGACCTATTATCATCAATAACTCTGTAAGGAGAGGCTCACACACCCAACAAGGCTTGTTGGCCACACTGTTCCACTGTGTTGAAAAGTATTGGCAGAATAAACGATGGATGCCATGAGGATAATGATATTATTGATCCCTGTATTTCACATTCAATCACCTCTGAGTCATGGTACCATTCCAAGTTAGAAGAACAGGGAGAAGCTGCATTTGCTGATCACTGATTCAAGTGCTTGAAATCAACTCTGTGTGGTAGCAGCCCCCAGCACAGCTGTGAACAGTTTTGAATTTGAATCATTTTGAACATAATATGAAATAAGGGCCTGACTATTTTTAGGTTCTACTTAATTATCTCCAATAATCAAGCACAAATCTTGGTATTTTTCCACTCAGTATTCCTCTTCTCTCTCTCTCTCCTTCTCGGTGAGGTGGGAGTGAGTGTGCATGCGTGTCCAGGCTGTGGGTGACAGATTGGGTGTTGTGGGGCTGGGGTAACAGATAAAATAATTGCACACACGTGGCCCACAAGACCAGAGACCTGGTGGAAAGTTGTGGGGTGGTCGGTGCAACAAAGAAGCAAACAGAAATAAGGGCTGTCTACAGTGAATAGGGGTCCCCAAACCCCCACTGTTCCTTTGTCTTTCTTGTGGATTCCTGGTTTATCAACCTCCAGCTTTTGAAGTGTGGTGCTGAAGAAGACTCTTAAGAGTCAAACCAGTCAATCCTAAAGGAAATCAACCCTGAATATTCATTGGAAGGACTGATGCTGAAGCTGAAGCTCCAATACTTTGGCCACTTGATATAAAGAGCCAACTCATTGGAAAAGACTCTGACGCTGGGAAAGATTGAGGGCAGGAGGAGAAGAGGGCAACAGAAGATGAGGTGGTTGGATGGCATTACTGACTCAATGGACATGAGTTTGAACAAACTCAGGGAGATAATGAAGGACAAGTAAGCCTGGCATGTTGCAGTCCATGGGGTCACAGAGTCAGACACAACTGAGCAACTGAACAACAACAACTTCCACTCTCCCCCAATATTTCAGTAATGTTTCATCACTTCATACCTTCAAGGCATAAACTCACAGAAAAATGCACAACCTAAGAGATGTGAGTCTCAGTTTTATTCAAAGACCTTACTGACCGTGATAACCAAGGAGTGCTCAGAGTTTCTCAGCAACTCTGAGGAAACTGTTCCAAAGGGGTAAAGGAGGAACTAGTTTGCATATGATTTTGGACTGGGAATGCGTGCAATCCAGCAAGCATGCATGCTTGCTAAGTCTCTTCAGTCGTGTCCGACTCTTTGTGACCCCATGGACTGTAGCCGACCAGGCCCCTCTTTCCATGGGAATTCTCCAGGCTGGAACATTGGAGTGGGTTGCCATGCCCTCCTCCAGGGGATCTTCATGGCCCAGGGATTGAACCCATGTCTGTTATGGCTCCTGCAATGGCAGGTGGGCTCTTTACCACTAGCCCCACCTGGAAAGTGTGCAATCCAGCATACACCCTGCTAAAAGGTTGCTGCTGCTCCCAAAGAACAGATACCTCAAGTTAATGATTTTAGTGCTTTTCTATATATGGAAGATGCAAGAATCAGGGTTCATTAAAATTCTTCCTGGGACTTCCCTAGTGGTTCGGTGGTTAAAACATTGCCTTCCTCAATACAGGGGTATGGGTTCAATTTCTGTTCAGGGAGCTAAGATGCCACATGCCGTAGGGCCAAAAACCAAAACCAAAAGTGGAAACAATTTTGTAACAAATTCAATAAAGACTTTTAACCAATTGTCTACATTTTAAAAATCTAAAATAAAATAAAATTATTCCTGAGATATACATCTACCTTTCTGTGGGGCCTGATTTTCCAAAGCACAGAATGCTTCATCGTGACTTTATCCTGAATCCTTCTAGTGTCCATTGTTCATCAGCTTTCAGAGATTGATGAGTTAACCTTTGCAGAACTGTGTGGGGAGCAAAGCGCTCTTAGGGTTTGTTTTGTTTTGTTTTGTTTTGTTGCTGTTTGTTTACAAAGGAAACAGCAGCCCACTCATCTGACCTTTATGCCACACTCAGTGCACGTATTTACTTTGAATATCAACATACTATAATTGTTATTTCTAAAAACTAAAAAATGGCTACCCCAAATGCTCTCTGAGCAGGGTTGAAGTGAGGTCAACTTCATAAAAAATTCAAAAGTGGCTTACTCTGGTATTTTCCCAATTTTTTTTCTAGGAAGCCACAGACAGAGTAGCATGCTCAGGGTTTTCTTTCCCAATTCTGGTTGGGGCTGTGGATCAAGGGAAGCACCCAAAACCATAAATTGCTTTCATCATGAAACGTATTCTCAGTGACAAACTTTTGCTGCCACAAAATGTACATTTGAGTCTAGAAATATTTTTAAAAGTTAGATTGAGTTTTAAAGCATTCCTTAGACATGGCAACTAATATTTTCTTGATGACTCAGCAGGAATAAAGACATGGGATCGTTTCCCGTTGACTGATTTAAGAAAGGCCTTTTTTCCACTGAACCGCTCAGGCATGCATGGGAGCCCATATGTATGCAATCAATCGGTAGAGATGAGATCCCATCTCTGTGAGCCAGATGCAAGCAGGAGGAAAAGGGAGCAACGTTCAATTGGTCTGTAAACGCTCCTTAGCATAAAAGCACATGGAGATTCAGTCCCCAGGCGCACAATGAGCTTCTGATTGCAGGAGGACAGGCCTGCTGAGAGCTGCCTCAGAAGGGTTTGTCAGCACTTCCATTGTGATTTCTTCATTTCCGCAGCTTCCACTCAGCTAAAGAAAAAGTCCAAGAGTCTGTGAGACTAAGGAGTCTCCTAACCTCCAAAACTTTTAAAACATTCACAGTATCATCACTTCACATACTTGGGCATGAAGTTCTCCAGTGTAGGGTTGAAATGTAGGGTTTTCCAGTGTGTAGGTTCCTGTAAGGGCTTCACTTTGTCAACAAAGGTCTGTATAGTCAAAGCTATAGTTTTTCCAGTAGCCATGTTTTATGTGAGAGTTGGACCACAAAGAAGGTTGAATGCTGAAGAGTTAATGCTTTCTAATTGTGGTGCTGGAGAAGACTTTTGAGCCTCTCTTGGGCAGCAAGGAGATCAAACCAGTTAATCCTAAAGGAAACCAACCCTGAACATTCACTGGAAGGACTGTTGCTGAAGATGAAGCTCTAATACTTTGGCCACCTGATGTGAAGAGCTGACTTATTAGAAAAGGCCCTGATGCTGGAAAAGATTGAGGGTAGATGAAGGAGGCAGCAGAGGATAAGATGGTTGGATGGCATCATCAACTCAATCAACTCAATGGCATGAACTGGAGCAAACTCCAGGAGATAGTGGAGGACAGAGAAGCCTGACATATTGCCGTCCACGGGGTCGCAAAGAGTTGGACATGACTTAGGGACTGAACGACGACAACAAACCAACCTTACCACCAAGACTATACTACTAATCCAGGGAATTAGGAATGCTACATCACTGCTTCTTCCAGGAAGGAAAGAAGGATGAAAAATTCAACAAACTGAAATATCAGAGGTCAAAGAAAAGCACCAGAGCTCTATAAATTCTGCATGCCCCAGTGGTGCCCCAATTCTCCACTTACTTGATGCTTGTCAGGATATCTAACGCTCTCCTATACATCGAGGGCACAGGGGGAATAAAGTGAGACAGTAATCTGATATTATCAGACCCCAGAAGGTACTTCTGGAAACACTAATTGGATTTTTCTTCAGCTCTTTTTAATTTAGTGAGTTCTAGGAGAAGATCACACCTCTCCTAACACTTATAAAGAGAATTTGTGAGCAAGATTGTGCACAAGTAATACCTACTTGATGCTCGAGGCAACACGTTGCCATGGTACCAATCAGATTTCATCTTCATTGGGGGAATAGAAATTAAAACTGACAACGTTTGAGTGTCACTGTTTTCGTTGGTCCCAGTAAGCAGTGTGAGAACTCGAAAGGAGAAGAGGTCTAGTTTTGTTGTTGTTTTCTGGTTTTGAAACAATAGTACATTAAAATGAATAGGACACAAATAGTCTAATGAGTTTCGAGAAACAAAGAATCCCCCAAAGGAGCTCATTATTCTTATAAATTTGTGTTATCAAAGGGTGCTGAAATGCCAAAAAGCAAGTTCTTAATGGTCAGAAGCAGCGGTGTCATGTCCCAGCCAGAGAGAGTGAGCTGGAGACAAATGGGGTTCAAATGCAAGATTGATCTGCAAGCATAATTGGCTATTTTTATGGCTTTAAAATTCTGATCTTATATGAGAGCTGTAAAATATCCATTGTGCTTCGGGAAACATCTGTGCATTTGGCTCTTAGAGTAAAACAAATATTGCAAATCGAGAGAGGTTGCCTGCTATGGAGAAAAACAAGAGAATGATTAACTTGAAATTCAGGCAAGTGATTGCCCATGGGAATGAGGTGGAGAGAGAAGGGGGTTTCAAAGACATTGGTTACATTCCATTCCTTCTTTTTTAAAATTTTATTTATTTATTTAACTTATTTTTATTGTGGGCTGTGTTGGTTCCTCATTGCTGCACAGCCTTCTCTCCAGTTACAGCGAGCAGGGGCCACTCTAGTTGGGGTGTACAGACTGTTGCTGGGAGAAGTCAATTCTGACTCTATGCTGGAACTGTTTCTTTGACTGGCTTTCCCTTCCTTTTGTTATTATGCACACAGTGCATGCTCAGTAACTTTAGTCGTGTCCGACTCTGTGACCCCAGGGACCGCAGCCCATCAGGCTTCCCTGTCCTTCATTATCTCCCAGGGTTTGCTCAAACTCATGTCCATTGTGTCAGTGATGCCATCCAACCATCCCATCTTCTGCTGCTTTCTCCTTTTGCCTTCAATCTTTCCCAGTATCAGAGTCTTTTCCAATGAGTCAGCTCCTTGCATCAGGTGGCCAAGGTATTGGAGCTTCAGCTTCAACAGCAGTCCTTCCAATGAAAATATTCAGGGTTGATTTCCTTTAGATTTGACTGGTTTGATCTCCTTAATGTCCAAGGGACTCTCAAGAGTCTTCTCCAGCACCACAGTGCTGGCTGCTGGTTCCCACTTAATTTCTCAGAGCACAGGTAGGAGGTATGACTGCTGCTGCTGCTGCTAAGTCGCTTCAGTCATGTCTGACTCTGTGCAACCCCCTAGGCTGCAGCCCACAAGGCTCCTCCGTCCATGGGTTTTCCAGGCAACTGGAGTGGGGTGCCATTGCCTTCTCCGGAGGTATGACTACTACAGTGCAAATTTCCCAGGCATTTCTATTCACTTGCACACATTTAGATCCCAATATCAGAGAAGCATAGGTAAATCTGGGCTGCTGTCTTTCACTCCTGGTTTTGTTTGAGGCTCTAGGGTCAAAGAAAGAGTCAGGATGTCCTTCTGTTGCCCTGCCACTTTGCTCACATCCTGGGGTGGTTTTCCAAGCAGAATTAGGTTGGGGTGGGAGGCTGCGGTAGAACCCGTGTCCTGGCCTCTGAAAACTGGGGTAAATCTTAGAGGCCCGATTTCTTTCCTCTGAGGTGGGAAACTACCTCAAGTGTGACAATGAACACTCGTTGTGGCATAACACACATAAAACCCTGAGCTCGAGGCCTGGCACTTAATATTAACTCAGAAAACATTTCATGTGCTTCCTCTTACCATTCTAACGAAATTAAATTCACAGTCATGTCTCAAAGGGAAAGCTTCTGTCCTCAGAAGAACTGCCTGCGTCTGTGCTGCTTCATCGGTTCTGATGAAAGGCAGGCTGAGGGAATCTGGCAGCATCCAATTCTCCCAAATCTGTCCAAGCATCCTGAGGAATAATCAAATTGAAGCCCACGCTGAACTTCAGGGCGGCAGGGATGAACACCAAATGTGATGTGGCGTCTTAGCAAGCAAAAATGAAAGACCGATGCCATCGACAGGCTAGTTTGGAGGTGACCTGGCCATTGTCTTTACCCCAAGCTCCTTCAATAGGAGTTCAGTGTAAGGATGAGTAAGAAAGGTGTGCAAAACTTCTGTGCTGACATGTAAAAGGGTAAAAGCTACTTCTACAATAATCAACACAATTGAGAAAAGACATGTTCTTTCTAAATGTGGAAAGGGAAAAGGGAAACCCTTCAGGAAATTAAATCTGAGCCCCGTGACGTTATTCTGCTTCTGTAGAAATCCAGATAGTACAAAAACATACAATTTAGATGAACTTTCAGCTGCTGTATTTCTCTCACTTTCTTCATTTCCAGCTATTTTTAATAGTTTCAATCTGTTTCAAGAACCAACAAGTGATTTCTTGTGGGGCAGGGCATGCAAGCAGAGACTGGGCTTTGTCCACCAAGTTGTCACCCAGAAGAGAACCAGGCCCAAACCCCCCACCCTCACTCCCAGAACATCCCTCTGCTGCTTCTGCAGGGGGTCCTTGGCATCTCTAGTGTCTGCTCTGCATATGGCACCTACTGTTTATTAACATAGTTACTCTCAACAGAATGTAAGTGATTTAGGCCTTTGATGAAATGGCCCAACTTGAACATCTCTAAATCTAAGGCTCAAAATGCATAAAAATATATTTGTTGTTAGTCTCTCAGTCGTGTTTAACTCTTTGTGACCCCATGGACTATAGCCTGCCAGGGGCCTCTGTCCATGGGGATTCCCCAGGCAAGAATACTCAAGTCAGTGGCCATGTGCTCCTCCAGGAGATCTCCAGGAGACCCAGTGACTGAACCCACATCTCCTGCATTAGCAGGTGGATTCTTTACTGCTGAGCCACCAGGGAAGCCCCATAAACATTTTACATGGCATTATTTCATCAAAGCACTTCCACCCTCATCACACTTCTTCCTCTCCCCACAGTGAAATTTTTCTTCTTATTCTTATTTTCCAAATGGGGTGCAAAGATCCAAGAGGTCAAACTCTAGAACTAAGAGAAGATATCAGATTAGAGTCAGAAAGAGACCTATGTCTTGTCTTCCATTTATAGTGTTTCCTCCAAAAAAATTAAATATTATGCAAATTCTAAATATTGATACTAAAGAAGAGATTTTTTCTGTAAATCTTTGTAACATTTCAACTGGAGACGCCTTTGTCAACTTTTCTCATCCTAAATGGCCAAGAAAGGCAATAATTATTTTTCTGATGCTGAGGTTTGATATTCTAGTAGAAGGACGCAAAGTGTGACTTGTATTTAACTCTATTCCAACAAGAATATGCAGTCATGAATGGAAGTGATCACTGACCTGGAACGAGATTACTCTGAACATGACACGATTACACAAAGTGGAAGCATTTATTTTTAGTGAACTGCTTTTTAAAAGCTGCTGTGAATATATGCCAAAGAATAAAATGCTAGCTACTAGGTTTTGAGAAGCAGAATAAAATGCAATACTGAGTTACTGAGGGATGATATATTTTGGCTGAGGTGGCTGAGGTGGTGTGTTTTAGAGTTGGTAGCAATAAAGGTAATCAGGTGATGCTTAATGTTGCCAAGAGACTGCAGTGTAACCATTAAAGGGAGGAGAACGGGAGGGCGTTGGGAAGGTCAGAGCTTCGATTGTGGAAGATTTCTATTAAGTATTGATTGCATTGACACTTACAGAGGCCTAAAGGTGGAAAATTTATTTGTAAAAAAAAAAAAAAAATGACTCTGTTGCAGAAGGTTGGATGGGTAACCAGCTAATATACTGAGCTTTCTCAGCTGGTTTCCTGGAGGAAATGTCATTCACTGATGCTTGCTATTTTTGTAGCATCTGGTTTTTTTATCACTCAGGACATTAGGTACCTGGTCTTGTTAATTCCCAAATTACTGAGGAGGGTGCACTAGGTGAAAGTGGGGAGACTCAGATGTGTAGCTCTTAGACACTGCCTTGATTGAGGAGGTAAGTGAATGTCAAATGCTCAAACCTAAGCAGACTGAAAGCAACTGCTTTCCCCCAGCTCTGATCTGCCTCATTGCACCTCTGACCTCAAGAGGTTCTTACATTTCTCAAAATACATCTCTCATATTTTTTGATCTTTAGTACACCCAGAAAAAGCTACAGGAACTGCCTAAGAGCCAACGAGGAGAGTAAACCACTTAATCAAGTGTAAAGGAAACCACGGAAACACCTTAGTTTAGGCACTTGGTTGAGCAGGAATTTTTGGTTGGAATTTTTTTAATTTTTAGTGTGACTGATTATTATTTTAGGTGAACTGGTATCACGATTTGGAATTTGCTAAGATGAGAAGTATTAAATAGTTCACATTTCTGAAATGATTCCCATTTTTCTGGTAATTAGAACAGTGTTCTCATTGTTTAGGCATGAATTTCACTTAACCCCCTCCCCAGTGGTCTTTAAAAGTTCTAGTATTATCCTCATTTTACCTAAGAGTATGATGAGAAGATTGGGGAGAACTTTATTATCCCAAAGTCACTCAAAAGGAAATAGAGCTGCAGAAAAATAACTTGTCTAAGGTCATAGGAAAAAAAGGGCAGAACCATGATTGAAACACAGGCAATCTGACTGCAGAAATAGCACACACACCTGCTCCTCTATACTGCAGACTGTATTCACCATTAACTGTCACCCATTCTGTCTCATATTTTGATGTGTATTTAGAGAGGGGAGAAGTCAAGTTAGAATCCTGAGTCTTATTCTACAAGTTTCTCTTACAAATTGCCACTGGTGTTCTCGTATCATTTGGGCACGTAGAATGCGGTTGCAGAAAGTGTAACTTGGGAGGGGGGAAGACTTTCAAGAGGAGAAACTGCTTATGGCAGAGTACAGGGCAGGGTAGGAGGGCGTGTTCTGGGAGCAGCAACTTGCTATGTATGCCTGACGGTGACCAGCAGAGCTGTTGATGGGAAATTGTGGGCTGAGCTTGGAAACACCACTAGAGTCAGATCATAGGCAGAAAAACCATTCAGGGAAAATATTTCTTCATTTCTCTGGGGAAAAAGAAGCACATTCAGGGAAAACTGAATAAGATGTCAAATGTGTTATTTTACATTATTTCATTGGCTTTGTTTACCTTGTCAGATTATGGTTAGAGCAAGAAGGGCTGCAGGGTCAGAGCAAACAAGTCCTAGAAATAGTAGCTGATTGCAGAATTATCTTTACCAAGGGAGAAAATAATAACCAAAAGATAGGACGAGAAACGGCAACTCCAGGTGAGGACGCTAGATGTTTTACTTTGTTTTTAACTGAACCATTGCACAGAATGGTTGCATTTATTCCAACTGGAGGAAAATGATCCTTGAAAACATGGAGGCGGCAGAACACCTTGGAGACATTTACCTACAAATTAGTAAACAGGGAATTAGGTGTAATGACAGTAAATACAGGCTGTCAAGAAACTCAGTTGAAGCCAATAGCAGAGAGTGACTGCAAGGAGCCTCTGAAAGCATCCTCAGCGCGCACGAGGTGTGTTCATAAAGTGGTAAGCCCGATTCTTTGGCAAATACGCCTACTGTACAAATTCCAAATTATTGTCACCTCCAAAACAGATTCTGTGGGTAAGCATGGTGAGTTAGCATCATGGCTAAAAATGCACCAGGAACTCCTTGGGGATTGCCATCGTAGTATCCAGTCCCAGAGATAAGATGGTTAGATAGCATCACTGACTCAGGGGGCATGAATCTGAACAAACTCCAGGAGATAGTGAACGATTGGGGGTCTGGTGGGCTTCAGTTAATGGGGTCTCAGAGAGTCAGACATGACTTAGTGACTGAACAACAGCAATAAAACAAATAGTACTTTTTTCTTTGAGAGTAGGAGTGATCTTTGGAAAATGTTTTTTAAAAATTACAGCATTCAGTGTACAAGAATGATAATTTAAATTTGCAATATGCTGTAGGGTCAAGTAGAAAGTAGAGACAGGTGTTATTGACTAAAAGCCCTTCAGTCCAAAGCCCTGCTAATGACCAACACAGGAAAAGAATATTAAAAAGAATGGATATGTGTATGTGCATAACTGATTCACCTTGCTGTACACCTCAAACTAACACACCAGTGGGATCAACTATATTGCAATAAGAATTAATTAAAAAATAAAATAAGGAGCCATATAAGAAGATTTCATAGTTGCTAATGACTCCTGTCTCCTAGAATCTGAGAGAAAATGTGTTGGACGAAGTGCCTTTTCATATGAAGCTTCCAAGGGAAAAATGCAAAAAAATCAACTGGCAAGTAGTAAAGAAAGAACACAAATGCACCATTCAAGTGAGAAACAGAAATTCGGTGCTAGATTTTATCTCCTGTGGAGTCTGCTCTAGGGTTTCACAATCATTTATTCATTTAACAAATATTTATTGAGCACCTTTAGTTTGCCAGGCTCTTCTCCTCCCAGTACTTAATATTAAATGTCTTTTGAAGCAAAGTGAAGCCACAAGCCTGTCTTTGAGTCCTTGGCAACCTGCATAGTTACTGTTCCTTCCAGTTACCTGGAAACACATTCATGCCCTCAGGTTGCCAGAGCCTGCTTGAAACCTCACATCTAATATCTCTCTTTCTTTCCATCTGCCTAAGGCTCGCTGTCAGAGGCCCTGCCAGGGGCTGGTTTCCGTGCTCTAATTATTATGTTCAAGTTGAACCAAGGCCTCTGCAGCAACCCCTGAACCCAGGGTAAAATGCTAAGGAAAAGAACCAAATTCTGACAAATGGAAACTGTCCTGTGGTTATCTCAGTCTCCAGTGAGGTTGCCCACAGGTCAAGAGATAAATTTAACCATTCATTTGTGAGCCTGTGGAGGTTTCTGGCTGAGGCATATTTAAAAACAAAAGAAAAATCTTTTTACTGCTAGTTAACTCCTTGACCTTGGACTTCTAGTGTTTTTGTGAATCACATGGAAAAACTGAGGGAGTTAGGTAAGTAGTATCATGTGTCAATTTCAACATAAAGTTTATGACTAGCGATATAAACCTTAATAATAAATTTAATTTTCATATCAAAAAGAAATTAGTCTTTGTCATCTCTCATGTGCTGCCTAGTTAGAAAATTCTGAAAAGGGTTCTTCTCAAAGAAAGCACAGCATTTTTGTTCCATTTAAATAGATTATGCGTGCGTGTTCAGTCGCGTCAGACTCTGCAACCCCATGGAGCCCACCAGGCTCCTCTGTCCATGGGATTTCCCAAGCAAGAACACTGGAGTGGGTTGCCATTTCCTACTCCAGGGATCTTCCTGACCCAGGGATAGAATCTGCATCTCCTGTGTCTCCTGCATTGGCAGGTGTATTCTTTACCACTGAACCACATTGGAAGCCCAACATACATTAAACTTTGCATCAGGTGGTTATTTTCCTCCATATATAGGAGAACCTGATGTCATAAAATTGAATCTTTGGAACTTTCTCCTGTTTGAATAAGTCTAGACTGTGGGGGTGGGAAGGAAACTCCAGTTTCACTAAGCCTAAGTGCCCTGCACACAAGTTATTGCTTAAATTGCTTTCCCACATACTGATTTTCAACACACTGTTTTGCTTTCTCCTGCTGATCTTCACACACCAATTTCTGGCCCTAAGTCACCTGAAGGTGACTACTTCTCCAGGGCCATAGCAGTGACCTTGAAAAGGATTTGGCTCCCATGTGTTGCCAGGTACACTGAGGAATTTAATTACCCAAGGAGTCTCCCAGTAGATTACGGAAAGAAAGGAACTCGGAAGTCTTTCTCATCTTTTTCCTTTCCTGCTACCAAATTTTTAAATCTAAAAATACATTTGAGTTCCCAAATTGGCAGGTTACATGGTGAATTTGATTAAGTGCTTTACTCTAAAAACCCCAAAGTTTGACAACACTCTCTGCTGGCATATGAAACATGCAAAAATGGCTTGCCTCCCTTGCAGTAAGAGTAACAACACTGAGACATCCTTCCCTATGATA
This sequence comes from Nanger dama, assembly GCA_917880005.1. Classification (NCBI taxonomy): domain Eukaryota; kingdom Metazoa; phylum Chordata; class Mammalia; order Artiodactyla; family Bovidae; genus Nanger; species Nanger dama. The sequence goes on from CAKJTW010000075.1 coordinate 7,889,565, forward strand.
CTGACAAGAATCCAAATATTTGACAGTGTGTTCTGTTGGGGAAGCTGTGGAGAAGAGTCAGGAGCCCTCATGTGTCGGTTATGGGTGTACAATGATTGAACAATATGTAAGTTTATCTTTATTGTGTTTTTGACCCAGCAAATCCACTTCTTAGAATTATCTTGGAGATATGCTTTCAAAATATAAAATAGGAACTTCCCTGGTGGTCCAGTGGTTAAGACTTCACTTCTAATGTGGGGGTTGTGGGTTCGACTCCTGGTTGAGGAACTAAGATATCACGTGCTTTATGGCCAAAGGAACAAAACATAAATGCAAGTAATATTGTAGCAAATCCAATAAAGGCTTTAAAATGGTTCACATCAAAAAAATCTTTAAAAGAATATGAAATCATGTTTAGTGGTTCATTCATTACAGCATTACTTATAATAATTAATATTGGAATCATCCCAAATGTCTATTAATAAAGGACCGGTTGAAAAAAATATGAAATAGTTACACAATGGGTTCTTATTCAAAAGAATTTCAGTTAATAAATCTGGAAAAATGATAGAAACAGAAAGGTCATAATTTTGAAACTCCAAAGGAAATCATGGATTCAGTAAAGATCGTTAATGAATGAAGCCATGTGAGAATAGGTCAATAGAAAAAGTCACAATATAGAAACCCGACTGTTTGAGCATCATAGGAAGTGCACACCAACCTTGTGTATCCTCCTAAATGGAGCAACGTGAAGGACTCACCACCACTGCCTCTCCAGATAGTAAGAAAAATCTCACCAAGTTAAACAACACCACAAGGAATCAAGCAGAGAATTCTAAAGCATCACTGGCTTCCCAGGTGGCGCTAGTGGCTGCCAATCCAGGAGACCTAAGAGATGCGGGTTCAGTCCCTGGGTCGGGAAGATCCCCTGGAGGAGGAAATGACAACCCACTCCAGTATTCTTGCCTGGAGAATCCCATGGACAGAGGGCCTGGCAGGCCACAGTCCGTGGGGTCTCAAAGAGTCGGACACAACTAAGCAACTGAACATGCATGCAGTTTTTGAAGAAAATTGAAACCAGAAAAGATCAAGTTAAAATAGTTCTCATAAATAAAGGTTGAAACTTCACTGAAAAAATGAGGTCTATAAAACATTTATTGAATCTTTATCTTTAAAACGTGAAGCTAAACATAGTGAAAATAGATTTGTGTCATTGTATTTAATAAGACAGTTTATACTACACCTTGCACAGATCCATAAAACAGAGTTACATATGTTGATGGAGGGTGTGGGCGTAATCTTACCAACAAATTGTATAATTGTATAATATAATACCTTCATTCCTTGTTTGACTTTCACAGCAGGATAATAAAAAGCATTATTTAAGCATATACACACACATTTCATCAGCTTTCCCATAAGCATCTCTTAATCAGTTCTCTTCAAATTGTTCTCTTTAGAAGCACCTATCACGTCAGTAACTATCATTTTTAAATTTCTCTTCTTCAACTATCTAGTCTTTGGCCAATACCTGTTTATTTTGCTTGTGATTTAGGGCTCCCCAGCATCAGTTTCAGGCTGCCCTGGTGGCTCAGACGGTAAAGAATCTGCCTGCCAGTGCAGAAGATGCAGGTTCAACCCCAGAAAGATCCCCTGGAGAAGGGAATGGCTACCCACTCCAGTACTCTTGCCTGGAGAATCCCACGGACAGAGGAGTCTGTCAGGCTACATTTTGTGGGGTGGCAAAGAGTTAGACATTTCTGAGTGACTAATACTAACTAGCATCAGTTTAATGAACTTGATGAAACTCTGTATATTTCTCTTTTATTAATGCACTTTTCCCATTTTTTTTTTCCTTTCCTTTTTTTTTCTCTTTTTGACTGTGCCCTACAGCATGTGGGATCTTAGTTTCCCAACCAGGGATTGAACCTGCAACCCCTACATCAGAAGTGGGGAGTCTTAACCACTGGACCATTAGGGAAGTCCTAATTCCATATATCTTCACCTTTACTTCATTATCACTTCGCATTTTGTCATCCAAACCCAGCAAGACTGACCAAGAGAGACAAGCAAAAATAGTTGCCAGTCACTCTGGGAGGCATGGTGGGGGAGCTAATTGCGGAAGTAGTTAGTTTATTAGAACTAGTTTATTAGAACTATTTTCCTTCTCTGTGAAGTGGAAGAGTTCAAGCAAGCACTCAGCTGATGAGCCCTCCTCTATGCATCAGAGGTGTCATAGGCAGAGCCCCCTCCTCTAGCAGGTATCACATCACTGGAAGAGCTTTATGAAATGATCTGGGGATAGAAATCATTTGAGAAGTTCCCTCCAATAACTATGACAAGTCCTCCACTCCATGGAGAACCGAAGGAAGAGTGTGATACATTAAGCTTTTAAGGCTGGGTTTCCATGGAGACAGAGCAAGTGAGTAAACAAAGTAAACCGGGAAATGTGGATTTGGTAGTTCTCAACTGGAGGCTAAAGGAGGAGACAATCTCTCTAGTGGAGGCCAGGCATGACCATGAAGTAGGAGATTGCAGGTGCTGAGAAGAGGAAAGCAGGGTGATGCCTTGAGGGGCAGGGATTTCTGCTTGAGTTCATCAAACAAGAGACAGGACGGGCCACCCACAGGACGTCTAGAAAACAGGACTCCTTGGGCACAGTGGCCTCGGTGCAATGGGCAGGATGAACAGGCTGAAGATGTGAGAAGTGAGGGTTTTTACATGGTTGGGTCCACCCTGCCCCCTGAGGTCTGGGATAAAGCATGCAGCACCCAGGAGGGAAGGTCTGAGTGCAGTGGAGAAAACTGCCCTTACCAAAACATCGTCCCACTGACCTGGAAATAATGCTGCTGATTTTTGTATCACTCAATCCTTCTGGGACTCGGACCCCCTTTGAAACACAAGTTGTTGTTTGGCTGGAGAACATTCAACACGGTAAACCTGCATGGTGTTTTCAGTGGTTTGCCACTCAGGCTTGGCAGTTTCCTGCAAAAGTTCTACTGGGATGAAGGACGTGGGGAAGATCTATTGTAAGAGATAAAACTGATGTGGAAAATGCAGGGCTTCTGGGGGAGGGCACAGATGGAGAGCATCTGCAGTGGAAGGAAGGACAGTGATGTCGCTGGAGTCCCCGAGGGTGGCAGAGACTGAAGAGCAGAAGAACCTGGGAAAGAAGAAGGACCTGCACCCTCCTTCCTGCCCCACAGAAGGCGGCCTCTCTTCTGCATCTCTTCACTGCTCACTCTTGGATGTGACTTCAGGGTGAGCAAGAGAAGCATAACTGCAAATGTTTTCTCATGATGTCTTGGAAGAATCTCTCCTATATGCACATATGTGTGTTCACATCCCATTCCAGCCCAGGCTTTTTGGAATAAATTAGAGAGGTTTACCCGCACTCTAAGAATGAAAATTTTGTTCAAAAGGAACATACGTGGATTTCCTTTGATTTTCCAACTGTCGCAGTTGGCTGAGTCGTATTCGTGTCATTTACAGTAAAGCCTAAAATCTGCTGAGAAACCTCTCTGAGAGTATTTTCCAGCATCTGAAAAGATGTTCAGTCACTAAGTCATGTCTGACTCTTGGCGATCCCATGGACTGCAGCATGGCAGGCTTCCCAGTCTTTCACCATCTCTTGGAGTTTGCTAAAACTCATGTCCACTGAAAAGACGTGGCATTAGGCAAAACCTTTCACCTCCTTAGGTCTTCCTCTTTAAAATGAAAACCTTGAAAAAACACCATCCAGCAGCAGATTCGTAGCCATCAGGAGAAAAGAAGGCATTAGAAAGGACTGAAAAGACAAGGTTGAAAGGAAACGAGGTTGATGGCACCCTGAGGGTGTGCATATTTAAAAATTTACAGCCAAATAAAACATGTTGGCAAATGCATTACAAAAGCAGCCAGGTGACCTTCTCACACCCTTTACAATTCTTGTTGCCTTCAGGATATTAAGATCTGAAAAAGTACTGTTTTGCTTAAACATTTGTTTTTTCAGAAAAAATTAATTATTTGAGGCTTTGTAGTGACAGCAACAGTTTCCCACAAGGTTCATATGCCTGTTGCATTCCATAGTGTCTGTAATGTGAGGTTTTATTATGCATCATGACAGTGGCTCGGATGGTAAAGAATCTGATTGCAAAGTAGGAGACCCAGGTTCAGTCCCTAGGTTGGGAAAATCCCCTGGAGAAGAAAATGGCTACCCACTCCAGTAATCTTGCCTGGAAAATCCCATGGACAGAGGACCTTGGTGGGCTACAGTCCATGGGGTCACAAAGAATCAAACGTGACTGAGCATCACCAGACAGTGGTAGCTCGTAAGTTACCTGTTCTCTGTGCAAGTAGAATGGCCCTTGTAATCTCTGATTTTATTAAACCTCTCTTGCTATCACTTAAAATGCATGTTTCTATTCCCATCCCCACCCTTAAAATATGTAGAAATGCCCAAGAGACTTTGAGATCTTAGACTAAGGGCACAGACAGGAGTCTCAGTAGGTAATCTTGAGAAGGAGACCGTTCACACAGTTCTCAACATGACCTGGTGCTCCTGCTGACCAGGCAGCTGGGAAGGGTGGAGCTAGCTGGCTGGTCAACAGCCTCAGATCAGACAGAAGAACCCTTGGTGCTGTACCTTCTTCCTGGGCAGAAGGTCTGGGTGAGCAGAGCAAACTCAAGAACAGGAGAGAGAGGATGAGCCTTATGCAGCCATGGTGAGGTTGGGAGGATGGAGCAGACACAGAAGCAGCCCCACACTCAGGGCACTGGAGGAGGGGGGCTTCAAGAGGCCTGGAGGCCCCCAGTCCACTCCTAACCTATTGGATTTTCCCCATTGTCCTCAGTGTGCCAAGTGCATGCTGCTCTCTCATAAAAGCTCACACACTAGGACACATGAGACATCGCCTGTACCTTTGTCCGGGAAGTCTTGACCTCGAGTGCCACATGCAGTCTCCCAGAGAAAGACACTGAAGGAAAATGAAGAGAAAACCACCAGCCAACACAGAAGTCAGCTTCCCAAATCACAGATCCTTTGTGAGTTTCAAATCCTGAGGAAACCACTAGGAGCAAAGAGGCTTCCTAGACCTAAAGTTCTCCAGCCTACGAGAGGCTGTCTCCACCCTGGATTCCACCAACAGCATCTTACTTCTTTCCTACAGTAGTGATCCAACAGTCCAAGAAAGGCCCCAAACTTCCCCAATAACAGTTTCCAGTGTCCCGTTCACAGATAAGCTCAACTCACTATACCCTCAAACCATACATTCCTTCCTCACCCTGGTTATCAGCTGTGTACCTCCTGGAATCTTTTATGTGCTGTGTGCTAAGTCTCTTAGGTTGTGCCTGAGAGCCCATGGACTGTAGCCTGCCAGGCTCCTTTGTCCATGGGATTCTCCAGGCAAGAATACTGGAGTAAATCTTTTATGAAAACACTCAAATAAGACCCAGTCAATAGACTCTGGCAAGTGTGCTCTTACAACAGCCTCTAATTCAAGGTCACAATATGAAAATATGTAGCATAATTGGGAATGATTCTTAAACAAAGGCTGTGTTAGAACCACCTTGGGGCCTTATAAATACAATTCCCCTTTGGCTTCCTCTCCCTGATCATTGTAGTGCAGCCTGTCTGAGCTGGATCCCAGGAGGTGGGTGATTACTGGATCACACTTGGAGAAATGTCACCTTACTGATCCAGGGACCACAAGACACATGCAGTCCCCATGGGATCATCTTCTGTTTGACATTGTGGGACAAGGTGACAGGAGAAAACCCAGCTGGGTGGTAGCGAGGGGCTCAGAGCAGGACTGAGGCAAAGGAATAGCAGAGAGACCCAAGCATCCACAGCCAAGTCAGGCTCTCCCGCGCATCCGAGTCTGGAGAAGGCTCCCATCCTGGCACTGATACAGAGGATCTGGCATCTGCATCCTCGCTGGTCATGTTTCCTGAAGCATATGGACAAGGATACACTGACCCACAGCTGTTGGAGTCTGGAGGAGTCCTGCTTTGCATTTCCCATTGGCCAGTGTTTCCACAAGCTCGCCTGCTGCTGTGCTGAGCTGGTGGGCAGGCTTTGCAAGACCTTCTCTCCCGCATCACTCAGAGAAAGACCTTGAGGTCAGAGCCTTAAAGGCAGGCAGTATGAGGAACACAGGTGGGCTGTGCATCAATTCAGCCTCCCTCACGCAACTCCCGCCTGGCGGGTCCAGGCTGCCTGTCTTTCATAGGACAGGTCACTTGATTAGCACCTGCCCAGGGAAAGCAGGGTGTCTGCATGGAACAGCCAAGGGTCAGTGGCAGACGGAGAGGCAGAGGAAGAGTGATTTGCTGTGGACTCCCCACTCCGGTGTTGAGTAGATGCCAGTCAGGTGCTTTGTGCTCCACTTGCTCCACCTGTAACCAAAAAGGATGCCCCAGCCGAGCTGACGGTTCCCAGCACTGTCTTGAGGGCAGCTCCCTTCGTGAGTGAAATGGTCCGGCTCCTGCCATCTGGAGCACAGAGAGAGCGGGAGGCATTTTAATTATCCTAAACCTTCAGGAGACAGCAGATGAAGATGAGAGGAGTCTACAGGAGTGATGCAGGTCCTTCAAGTTCACCAAAAGCAGCTTCCTCCTCAAACCAGGCTGAGGACCGAGGGATGGATGTACTCAGTCTCCTGCCAGCCAGCAGCTGAGGGACCTGAGGGCTGGCTGCAGGCACCACTGCTTCATATGCTTTTCATGGGCGGGGCACTTTACTCTTTCAAAGGTTGTTAAGGACCCCTCTGAAGACCTTTGTTTGTGTTGATGTACTATACCAATATTTACTATCTTAGGTATTAAAACTGAGAAAACTTGAAATACGCATTTACTTACTACCTCATTTATTTATTTGTGGCCACACTAGGTCTTTGTTGCTGTGCCAGGCTTTCTCTAATTACTGCAGCTAGGGGCTACTCTCTAGTTGCAATATGCAGGCTTCTCTGTGTGGTGTTTCTCTTGTTGCCGAGCAGGGGCCCTAGAGGGTCCCCACTTCAGTAGTTGTACTGCATGGGCTCAGTTGCACTGTGACATGTGAGATCTTCCTGGGTCAGGAATTGAACTCATGTTCCCTGCATTGGCAGGTGGGACTGCCACTGGACCACCAGAGAAGTCCTGATCACTGGTTTTAAATGAACAGTAATAAAATATCCCATCTTATGAAAAATGACTGTTCAAAACAAAAGAAAATTACTGAGCACAATGTTTTACATCTTTGCATATCTTCTTAATGCAAGGAAAAAGAAGATTCTTGTATCTTCTTCTGCATTCAATTTGCTGAAGTATCATCATATAGCCTTTACAAATTTCACTGGATAACTCATGAGTAAAAAGGTCACAATATGATTTTGAAAAGAGTTTTTACCCCCAGAAGAGTGTCAGAGACCCTGAGGGTCTCCAGATCCCACTTTGAGGCCACTGCTCTGGGGCCCACAAACCTGTGTCATTGGAGGCTGGGTCTGCCCTGTGCAGGTTCCCAGGCTGTGTTTGCTCAGAAACCTCCTCACCAACACAGGGGCCACTAACCAGGAACTGCTGTGCAAGTTAGTCTTAGAAACACTACTGTGAGGGTCTCAGGGTTTAGGCTTCCTATGAGGATAAGAGGGTTTTCATTTACCAGTGTAGGCCCCAAAGAGTAACATTGTCCTTCTTACCTGCCTGCAAGGTTGAGCATCTTAGAAATGGGAGTTTGCCACAGCCCAGGAAGTCACACACTCTCCTCCCCTACATAGTCAGCCATGAGTGGCATATTGACTACCGCAGCACGTGTTCAGAAGGTGAGAAGCATGTTTACTACCAAGCACTGTTTCTAATTTTCAGTGTGAACACGTGGACCTTTGTATGTCCTGGTAAGGTTGAGCAGTCAGGGTAGCTTTCTGGATAATGACCGTCAAACTGAAGCTGTGAGCAAGGGAATCAGATTGGATCCAAGGTCAGGTTAACAGGCTAGAGTGAGATGAACAGAGATGAGAACCTGGTGGGGAAAGGCAGTGCCAGATCCAACCACCAGACTACTGAACCACTGTCAGGAAAACAGACTCCCACCAGCTCAGCTCAAGGTTGGCAGCATCATAGACCAGAGCCAGGAAGGACAAGGGTAGGCCAGGGTTTGGCTGTCATTCTAAGACAAGTGGCTTCTCGAATGCTGGGGTTCTGCTTGGCTGGTTGCCCGACCTGATGCCATGTGGTGTCCCTACAAAGTACATCTAACACTATTTCTGTAATAGGATATTATGTACTTAGGGTCAACTTTATCAGCAGCTCAGTGTTATTGATTTAAAAAAAAATAGCTCATGTCAGCTTTGAACATTTGAAGGTTTCTATGTACATTTTTTTCAACTACAGTTTCCATTAACTTCGCAAATTTTCCTGTAGGGACCAAAGTGATCTCTTATCTATTACTTTAGCTTTTAATAGCTTTCCCAATTTTTTTTTAACATCTTCTCCTTTTACAGCTAGACTACTTTTGTGGGAATAATTGATAGTTTAAGTAAGATAAGTAAATTTTCATTTGTTGTTGTTTAATCGCTAAGTGGTATCCAACTCTTTTGTGAAACTATGGACTATAGCCCGCCAGGTTCTGCTGTCCATGGGATTTTGCAGACAAGAATACTGGACTGGATTGCCATTTCCTCCTCCAGGGTATCTTCCCAACCTAGAGATCGAACCACAGAACATACATTTCCTGCATTGGCAGGCAGATTGTTTACCACTGAGCCATCAGGGAAGCCCAAAATACGTAAATTAGAAGTAACTTATTCACACTATGAACAACTGCCTATGAAGGACAAACACATAGACTTTAGAGAAATGTCACTCGTTGGCAGACAAGCGTTAGCCTTTTTGGCAGTCAGCTGTCACTTGATGGCTAGCAGTTAAGTGACTACAGTGTTGTGTTTCCACTGGTCTCATCACCATGTATTCATCAGGATAGTCTGTACTGAGTGTCTCATAAACAAAACTGTGGAAACCAAATTGTTTGTTGAGACAGTTGAACATGATCGGCCTTCCGAGGGCTCCAAGCAGACTCTGTCTGCCTTTCCCCCTTCATTCTCTATCCATTTTTCTTCTGCTGCCTTGCTCCCTCCTTCATTTAATAAACATGTAGTAAAAACCATATATAGTTAGGAATTCTGGTTTTTCCCCGAGGTGTTCATGGCTGAGACCAGACAGGCATCACACCCCAGAAGTTCATAGAGCGCCCTGAGCGCAGCTGCTGCCCCCTCATGGTTTGATAACATCAGTCTGTATCATTCACTCTTCCAGGACCTATTTACGCCCTCAACCAGCCAGCTACCATCTCAGAGAAAGAGAAAAGCAGAGAGCAGTCCCAGGAGTCGTTTCTGAAATTGAGAGAGAGAGAGGGTGTGTGTGTGTGAGTGTGTGTGTGTGTGTGTGTGTGTTTGCATGTGCATATATGCATGGCAGGCAGATTCTTTACTGTCTGAGCCACCAGGGAAGCCCATACATATAATAGCTAGCTAGCTATATATATGAAAAGGGAAAGTGTTAGTCGCTCAGTCCTGTACCACTCTTTGTGACCCCCTGATTGTAGCCTGCCAGGCTCCTCTGTCCATGCAGTTCTCCAGGCAAGAATACTAGAGTGGGCTGCCATTTCCTTCTCCAGGGGATCTTCCCAACCCAGGGATTGCACCTAGGTCTCTTGCATTGCAGGCAGGTTCTTTACCGTCGGAGCCAACGGGGAAGTCCATATATGTGTGTGTGTTTGTGCTCTGTCTATAAGTATATACATATTTGATTACCTTAAACTCTGTTTTACAGTATCCTTATATTATTTCAAAATATTGACTCTGCTTCTATTTGTATCTGTTAACATTAGGAAGGTTAAACTGTGTGTGTAGAAATAGATGATTAATAGATAGATAGATAGATAGATAGAAGCAATAGATAGGTAGAGTACAATACCTTCCTTCCATGATTGTGTTGAGTAGGTATAGTCAGGTGTTCAGTTGTGTCTGACTCTTTGTGACCGTATGGACTGCAGCCCACCAGGCTCCTCTGTCCATGGAATTTTCAAGGCAAGAATACTGAATCTGGTTGCCATTTCCTCCACCAGAGGATCTTTCAGACCCAGGGATGGAACCCGCATCTTCTGCACTGCAGGCGGATCAGGGACCAGAAAATCTAACCTGAGGTCATATGCAGCTGTCGTGATGAGCAGCAAGCCTGTTGTCTTGTGTCTTACGTGTTTGGAGGTTTGGGGAGAATCCTTTCCTCAGAGTTCTCTGTCTGAAGAAATATCAGGTAAACAAACATCCACTTCCATGCTGATAACAGAAATGCTCTCGTGTCCACTCATCTTCCTGGCCCTATTGTTACTTTAATTTTCATGATCAGTACATGATCAGAGCAACAGTTGTACAAACCTGCATGGCTTGGGCTCAGCACACAGGTCTCTCACAGCCTTAATGCATACAGCTCTTGTTTCCTGCCTGTCTTGCCAGCTGCCTTGTAAATACAAAGAAGAAAATCGATATCTAGGGGCAGAGAGAATGGTAACTCTGGCAAGGCATTCACCTGGCCATCACGGCAGAGGCGTAAACTTTATCTGGATCCACTTCATTCGAGGGTGGGTGAATGCCTGCTTGGCTTCCTGTCTCATAAGGCGACAGCAGAGATGATGTCTTTGAGGCTGTGCTATGCTGTGGCTTTATGTGATTTGATATCTTTGCAAAATCTGTCTCTCCACAACGAAAAAAATGTCTGTTACAATTTGTGCAAGAATTTGATACCTTAATATATCAGATGATTTAGACATTTCTTTTAAAGTGTTTCTCTGCTGCGTGAGAGTGAAGACCTGTTCGGCTGAAATACCAGTGATGGTCTAGTTCTCCTAAGACTCTTTGGACTAGAGCTTGCATCTTTTGAAGTCAAGCAGTCAGAGTTATAATGGTCAGATTAGACAGGTGAAGCAAAGCATTAGGTGTGACAGCCTGGATAGGCATGCGGAAAGTGGGCAGGAGAAAGGGTGAGGAACTGTTAATAACAGCCGACCGCAAAGCTACGGCTCGCATTTGGGGATACGCTCCCGACAAAACCTTAAACTATGGTCCTGATGCCAGCTGTCATCCAGAGAGCAGAGCTAGCTGATTTTATTGCTGGCTTTGTGAAACTTCAAAAATCCCATCACCTTGTTTGTGGTGAGGAGAGAGGAGCGATGCCAGCCTGTTATCACCTCTGAGCTTCCAAGATGCTCTCAGTTATAAAGCAACAAGTTGAGAAAAGCATTAAAAGTCACGATTGGAATGGCACTTGACTCAGGAAACCTCAGTAGCCCTGATGAGCCAGTGTGGAGTCGACATGATTCATTCATACATACATACATCATACATACATACATCATTCATATATACATTCTTGATGCTTTTCATTTCCTCTAATCTTTTAATCTTGGAATCTGGTTCCCTCCAGGGTTTCTGGCCAAGGAGCTTCCTTCAGAAGCACACTCTGAGTCCAAGAAGGGTATGACTTACCACAAAGTGGTTTTATAATAACGATTTCACTGCAGCCACTTACAGGGTGTGTGCTGAGGGCCTCTGCTGAAGGACAGAGGCCAGTGGAAACTGGCCTCCGTGACTAAGTCCCTGGGTCCTTCTTTCTAAGTCCTTCTGTTTACATGCAGGGAGAAGCAACATCAGGACACCACACTAATGAATATCATCAAGGCTGTATGATGCTAAACCATCCTAAAAATATATGTAGGTTTTATATTATTGTTGTTGTTTAGTAGCTAAGTTGCGTCTGATTCTTTGCGACCCCATGGATTGTAGCCCACCAGGTTCCTCTGTCCATGGGATTCTCCAGGCAAGGATACTCCAGGAAAATGCCCCCTTCTGGGGATCTTTCTGACTCAGGGATCCAATAAGCATCTCTTATGTCACCTGCATTGGCAGGCAGGTACTTTACCACTAGCGCCACCTGGGAAGCCTAGGTCAAATGCACCTGAGCTTAAAACCCAGTTCCATCACTCCCTTCCTGTGTCACCAGGGAAGTTACTCAGTTTCTCTGAAACTAAGCTTCCCTTTTTGCAAACTGAGTTTTGAAGTGTCCTCCTCCAGGGCTTTTGCCAGAAATAGATAGGAAGGCCAGGTTCCAGTGGATGCTCAAGAAACTCCAAAGAAGTGTCAATGGACACCAAGCCCTGCACAGGCTCCTCCTTCTTGTTAACTATTTCAGCTATGAAGTGTAACTTCATTATGTTCCACGTGGTGTTTTTGCACAGGGAGAAAGCAGGTGATATGTTGAAAAATATGAATGGTTAAAAAAAGAGAGACCAGTTGGGACAAAACATTTTTTGATGCTGCCTAACCTACAGCTTATATGCAGAGTACATCATGAGACACACTGGGCTAGAAGAAGCACAAGCTGGAATCAAGATTGCAGGGAGAAATATCAATAACCTCAGATACACGGATGACACCACCCTTATGGCAGAAAGTGAAGACGAACTAAAAGTCTCTTGATGAAAGTGAAAGAGGAAAGTGAAAAAGTTGGTTTAAAGCTCAACATTCAGAAAACGAAGATCATGGCATCTGGTCCCATCACTTCATGGCAAATAGATGGTTAAACAGTGGGAACAGTGTCAGACTTTATTTTGGGGGCTCCAAAATCACTGCAGATGGTGACTGCAGCCATGAAATTAAAAGACACTCCTTGGAAGGAAAGTTATGACCAACCTAGATAGCATATTAAAAAGCAGAGATATTTCTTTGCCAACAAAGGTCCATCTAGTCAAGGCTGTGGTTTTTCCTGTGGTCATGTATGGATGTGAGAGTTGGACTATAAAGAAAGCTGAGTGCCGAAGAATTGATGCTTTTGAACTGTGGTGTTGGAGAAGACTCTTGAAAGTCCCTTGAACTGCAGTCCATCCTAACCAGTCCATCCAACCAGTCCATCCTAAAGGAGACCAGTCCTGGGTGTTCATTGGAAGGACTGATGCTGAAGCTGAAACTCCAATACTTTGGCCACCTCATGCAAAGAGTTGACTCATTGGAAAAGACCCTGATGCTGAGAAAGATTGGTGGCAGGAAGAGAAGAGGATGACAGAGGATGAGATGGCTGGATGGTATCACCAGCTCGATGCACATGAGTTTGGGTGAACTCTGGGACTTGGTGATGGACAGGGAGGCCTGGCGTGCTGCGATTCATGGGGCCTCAAAGAGTCGGACACAACTGAGCAACTGAGGTGAACTGAACCTACAGTGCTTAATTTTAGGAAAACCTTTAACACTGATTTGTTGCTGTTCAGTCTTTAAGCCATGTCCAACTCTTTGCAACCCCATGCATTCCAGGTTCCTCTGTCCTTCACCATCTCCCCGAGTTTGCTCAGATTCATGCCTACTGAGTCAGTGATGCCATCCAACCATCTCATCCTCTGCCACCTGCTTCTCTTCCTGCCATCAATCTTTCCCAGCATCAGGGTTTTTCCAATGAGTGTCTCTTCCTATCAGATATCCAAAGTATTGGAGCTTCTGCTTCAGCATCAGTCCTTCCAATGAACATTCAGGGTTCATTTCCTTTAGGATTGACTGGTTTGATCTCCTTGCTGTCCAAGGGACTCTCAAGAGTCTTCTCCAACACTACAGATTAAAAGCATCAATTCTTCAGCATTCAGCCATCTTTCTGGTCCAATAGTGATTTGCTCAGCTATAAACTGGGGATACAGGCAATGAGTCCTTTAAGCACCTAAGGTAATTTAGATCAAATAAAGCCCTCCTATACTTAGACCATATACATAACATAAATACTGAAAATATACAAATGCTGGAAATCTGTGGCCCTAGGGCCACTTAAAAACCTGTAATAGAAAAAGAAGCATCTTCCATTCAGTTCCAACATCCAGGAAGAGCATTGGGTGAGGGAATTCTGATTGCCGAGAAGCAGAGAAAACACAGCTGCACAAGAACTAAAACTTAAATACTTTTGCCACAGAAGCGTTCCTGCCTTTAATCCCTCTAATTGACTGCTCCCGGCTATACTGACGCATATCTTCACCTGTTTGAAATAAATTGTGTGGAACAGTCTGACTGGAGCTGGGAGATGATGGCAAATTGCTCTATGTCTGTTTACCACAGGAAGTCGATTCCTCTCTATCATTTGCCTTGGGAAAAAATAAGTAGGGCCTTTTGAAATGGAGAAAAAAGTTCTTTCTCTTCCTTGAAGGCTTCTCTTCCCATCATTGGACTCAACCTCCTTATCACTGCATCTTTCAGACATTGCTTCACACCCAAGTCCTCCTCTGCTGCTCACTGGGATAGGCGCTCAACTCTCTCCTCCTCCACCTTCCTCGACCATCCAGCCACCGTGGGGATGTTTCCAGGCACCTCTACACCAGTCACTGCAGCCCTGTTCTCTTCCTGGGCTCTGAGAGTCCACTCTGGGCTCTGCAGAGTTATCCTGCAGAGCTCTTACGGGGTCACAGCAATGGCGCCTGTCTCGGGATTAGAATCCTTTGCAGCATCTCCCATGGTCTCTCTTTCCCTGGGTCACCCTCTCTTGCTCCAGCCTCTCTGCCATCCAGACTGGTAACCAGGGCTCTTCCCCTGTGCACATGACCTGTCACCACCTTCTGGCTCCACGTCTCTTCTCTTCCCGCCCAACCTCGCTTGTCCCTGCTATACTTGGACATCTTGCACCTCCACCCTGACAGGTTTCCATCTTTCCTGCATGAATCCACCTACCAACCTCAAAAGTGATCTCCCTAAATCACAGAGCAGCTCACAGCATCCATGTCTAAGATCTGAAGTTGATGACTTTTGCCTACAGAAGAAAACCCACACCATTGATTTGGACTCACTCATGACTGTTCCAAACTGCATGCCGAGCTGTTCTCCTACACGAGTCCTCCTCAGGGCATGGGCTCCCAGCTGGCCAAGCCCTGGGACCTGAGATGCAGCTTTCCCTGCCCCTTCCTCTTCTCTCATTCATCCTTTGCTGAGGCCTCAGCCAGCAGCGCCAGAGCTAGAAACTGCTTTTTCCTGCATGTGCTCCCATATCAGACTGCATTCACCACTCCCTAATGACTGTTTAAATCTGTCTCTTACTAAAGTTGGTTCTTTGCCTCCATCATGATTCTGAAAGTTGTGGAGTGCCATCCCCAAGGATGCTGTACATTTCTTGAGTCCTAGGTGGTGGTTAAGGGGGCCAGGCCCTGGAAAAGGACACCGGGGCCTGAAACCTGAGGCCAGCACTATGAGCTCTGGGTTGCTGGGAGGTGACCCACTCGCTCTCACTTCCCTGCCCTGATGGTGTGCAGTGAAGCTCATAACTGACCTTCTGTCATCAGCACACATGCACCTGGAGCGGTGGAAAACACACATGATTTTTTTAACAATCTGAATTATTCCAAGAAAGCATTCTTAAAACCTGGGTCTTAACTGTTGCTGTGGAGAATTCTAAAAATATAAACAAAAAATAAATCCTACTCAAAAGTGAGGACTGAATAGTGTCACATATGCCAAATGCTTAGCACAGAGCCTGTTCTATAACACAGGCTCATAAGTGTGAGCTTTGATTCTTCATTATTATTATTATTTGGTTTTTACCTGGAGTGGGCTTCCCAGGTGGCTCTGGGGGTAAAGAATCCGCCTGCCAATGCAAGAGATGTAAGAGATTCAGGGTCGATCCCTGGGTTGGGAAGATTTCCTGGAGGAGGATGTGGCAACCCACTGCAGTATTCTAGACGGGGAAATCGTGTGGACAGAGGAGCCTGGTGGACTATAATGCATGGAAGCGCAAACAGTCAGACACGATTGAAGCAGCCTAGCACACATGCACCTGGAGTGGTGGAAAACACACATGATTTTTTTAACAAGCTGAATTCTTCCAAGAAAGCATTGTTAAAACTTGGGTCTTAAATGTTGCTGCAGAGAATTCTAAAAATATAAACAAAAAATAAATCCTACTCAAAAGTGATATTTTTAAAGCCACAAGTCCCAATCTCCACCAAAATAAAGAAAGGCATCTGTTCCTCCATTGAGAAACAGAATTTTTAAAAACCATAGGCTTTTGTTTTATTAACAGAACAGAGATAAGACATGACTCTGTGTCACAGGCAGACTATCTGGGAACAGTGTGGGGTTAGAACGTTTCTGCTAGTTCTTGGTCAATTGACTGCTCGCCTATCTACCACTGATGCTCAAAACCCAAAATGGAAAAGCAGGCTAGAAACGGGAGACCAAGCCCTTCGGTGCTGTGGGCCTGAGGCCAGCTTGGAGAAGTGGGTCAGCTCCCTCCTTGTCCCTGACAATCAGCGTCTGTCTTCCAGCCGGGTGAAAAGGAGTTGGATAAAGGGGACGGCTACCCAGTGTGAAGTGGCCCAGGTGCAGTCGTGATCAGTCACAGTGGGCATCTAGGTCCGCAGGCTCAGAACTGCCTGGTGACTCCCAGGCTGCACTCAGCCATGAAGGACGGCAACAGTTCACAGGCACGGAAGTGGCTTCCCTGACAAGCCTGCTTCCCTGGAAGATGCTCAGTTTAGGAGATTCAGATTTCATCTCCCAGATCAGGTAGCGAAACTACTCAGAGAAACATGGCATCACATTCCAACTCCTTAAAAAATGTCACAGGGCTCCAGACATAGGGTACCCTCAAACCTGTGGCTGGCAGCTGGGTAAACTTGGAGTTTGTACATGGATTCTGTGACCAGTCACCAAGAGAAAGTAGGAAAGAACCGAAGCAAAGGCTGTTGGTTTGTAGGCTGTGTCCTGGACCAGCTCTGTCTCAGGCTCTAGCATCCACTGATCAACCACGGAAATGAGAACCCACACCTCTACAAATGTGAGGAAGGAGGAGGCGATTAGACGACTAAGTTGTCTTTCTGTAAACTGTGAACAAAATAAGTCCCTAGTTCTCAGATAAGTAGAAGAGAAAGTAACAGTCTCTCTTATTCCAAAAAGCACAAAATCCAGGAAGTTATAATGGCGGTGCTCAGTTGTGCCCGACTCTCTGTGACCCCATGGACTACAGCCCAGCAGGCTCCTCTGTCCATGGGATTTCCCAGGCAAGAATACTGGAGTGGGTTGCCACTCCCTTACCCAGGGATCTTCCCGAGCCAGGGTTAATGGCAGAGCCAAGCATGGGCTATGCCAATCAGGGCCTATGCAGGGCCCTGATTCCTGATCCAAGGCTCATCTGTCTATCACTTTTATACCAGGTGCCTTTGGCTCACCCAGTGCACACTGCCTCTTTCCTTCAGTCACAAGAGGTTACATGACACCAAGGAAACTGAAACGTTTTAAGCCCTCAAAAACTCATTTATATAAAGATAATATGAAACAATTGAGACAAAAAGTCATCAGGCTCCTTCTTGTCAGTCAGCCTGATTTGAATCAGAGACTCTTGGCTCAAGAAGAGACAGCCATGTAGAGTTCAGGATGTGAGAAGACATGGGGAAAGTCCTCACACACCCCCTTCCCACCCCCGCCGTGCACTCACTGTTCCTGAAGAACCTGATGGAAGGTGTAGAAGTCAAGTGATTTTCTGCCATTCTGACGAGCAACTGAGAAAGGAGAATGACTTGTCCTTTAAGGTTCCCTAGGAGGCAAAGAAGAAATTTCTGAGACTGTCCAAAGTGGCTTTGATGAGAAAATAATTAACGTCACCAGCAGAACCACCCTCACATTTGAGTCAGATGACAAAATCTTTGACAGAGATGGTCAATCCAGAGATGGAAGTCAGTAGACCAACTAAACCAGATTCACCCTGGGTAATTCTATTGACACCTCCTGCTCCTTTCATAGTAGTATTTGGTCCAAAATCATATGTATATAAGCATATATAAGTGAAGTGAAGTTGCTCAGTCATGTCCAACTCTTTGCGACCCTATGGACTGTGGCCTACTATGCTCCTCCGTCCATGGGATTTTCCAGGCAAGAGTATTGAAGTGGGTTGCCATTTCCTCCTCCAGAGGATCTTCCCAACCCAGGGATTGAACCTGGGTCTCCCACATTGTAAGGTAGATGCTTTACCATCTGAGCCACCAGAGAAGTCAAGCATATATAAAATCATATGTATATACATACACATGTACATAATCATGTATATGGCAGCATTTTACAGATTTTTTTCTTTATGTAAGACAAAACAGGGATGAAAAAGTCAGAGGCTATATTGATTCTTGGACAATAACGTATCTTCACTTTTTCTTGACAATCTTCCCCTAAAGTTTCTTTCCCTTATTATTTCCTTTTGTGATGGCAGCAGAACAGCACCCTTTAAATGTCCTTTAATAGAAACAACTTTTTAAAAACTCTGTTCAGATCCTTCAAAACTCAGTCTGATTTCTATCAATTTGCATAATCACCAGAGCAGCGTGCTCTGTTATACAAGTGACATCTGTGTATCCCAGACCCACAGTTTCTGCTTCTCCCATCAGTCTCAGCGACCCTCTTCTCCTTCCTCTACCAGTTATGTTTTGTATGAAAAGATAATAGTGACAAACTAATACAGAATGAGACTATAAGAATGCATTTTAGGTGAAAATATTACTTTGCTGCTAATTAGTAATGGCTGTATGCATTGCTGATGAACACAAGCTAATTCTCTATGTACTTTCAAATGATTATTCATCTCTACATATATTGTGGGTTTCTGAAAGTAGAAATAGAGATTATGCCTTGATTTATGATTGCATGTTACAGTTTCCCTACATCATAAAGAAATAATTATACCACGTCATTTACTCAAGACTTAATTGTGTTTTCTACAGTAGAAAAAGAAACCTCAGCAGAGATCATCCTTGAAAGTCAGCTATTAATATATTAAGATGTCTGAAGAATCAGGAAATGATTAGCAGGTCAAATGGAAGCCTTGTCTAACATCCAGTTACCCAGCTGGTACTTAAAGGCAGGACTTTTTTCCACATATTTACTAATCAGATATTCATTCAGCATTTGCTGTGTGTGATGCTCATTTCTGTGACCCAGAAGAATTCAAAACTCTATAGCAATGAGTTTCTATTCTCCAGAAATGTATAGATAAACAGGAGAAAATGACACATACCTATAATGAAGATTTTAAAAGGTAATTGTCACAAGTGAATGTGCTAGTATTTTATCACAAAGAACAAGAGGCAGAAAACACAACTGGAGTTTAATAGAAGAAAAACTTTTGCATCTTTTGTTTTAATTTATTTATTGTTGCTCCATAAATTATCCCCAAACTTAGAGGCTTAAAACAACAAATGCTTGTTATCTCATAGTTAACTACTGTACAGTAACCTGGGTGTGGCTGAGCTCAGTTATGGGTCTCAAGGTCTCTCCTGAGCTTACAGTCAGATGTCCCCTTTGGCCACAGTGTCACCTGAAGTTTCAGCTGAGGTGGGGTGGGGAGGGAGTCTCTGTTTCCAAGCTCACTGATGTGATTGTTGCCTAGCCTCAGTCCCTGCCCCCTGGGCCTCTCTGTGGTGCTGCCACACGATAGGACAACTAGCTTCCTCTGTGACACATGGTCTAAGAAACAGCACCCAAGATGGTAGCCACAGCTTTGCAATAATCTAATCATCATGTGAACTATCCTATTCACTAAGTCCAGCCCACCTCCAAAGATAGCGCATTACACAAGCATATGAAGATGATGACCATTGGGAACATCTCAGAGGCTGCCAACCACAAATGCTCTTATTTCCTATTAAATATTGTTGTGTCTGGAGTTACCCAGTCAATTTTCAAAACCCATCTTGAATCAGAAGTCTCATGAGAATGTTGGAAACAGGACAAACCTTCTATGTGTCTTCAGTTCAGTTCAGTCGCTCAGTTGTGTCTGACTCTTTGCGACCCCAAGAATCGCAGCACGCCAGGCCTCCCTGTTCATCACCATCTCCCGGAGTCCACTCAGACTCACGTCCATCGAGTCCGTGATGCCATCCAGCCATTTCATCCTTGGTCGTCCCCTCTCCTCCTGCCCCCAATCCCTCCCAGCATCAGAGTCTTTTCCAATGACTATGTGTCTTACTGCTTTTCTATATGTTATTAAGAAATCATAAGATTTGTTTCTTCCAGCTATTTTGAGGTAGGTGCTGGAAAGTAATGTGGTGTTTAAGTGCCCCCAAGACAGGGAGCCAAGGTGTGCAGGAGAACTTTACCCATCTCTTCTCCTTGTTTCTTGTTCAGAATGTTTTGTCCTGTCAAAACACACAGAGTGAATCTTGCATAGCTAAGAATAGTTTGTGATCACACAGAAAAAGAACTAAAATCTTAAAGATAGATTAACAAAGAAATACAAGAAGACCATGTGTACTGCCTTTTCAAAGTCACGATTTTATCTCAGACTGCTCAGATCAGGAACAGAGGGAGTCTTAACCTTTCTGATTGCCCTGTTATATTTGTGTGAATGTGGAGGGCAGGGGATGGGGGAGGGCCATGCCAGCACATGATGCAGGGAGAAGGAGTTAGAAAAAAGGATATATTAATAGATCAGAAAATGCACGGTTGTAAAAAGTCATGAATACATCAGAAATTAAATGCATGACATCTAGGTTATCTGCATGTAATGTGAGAAAAGAAATAGATTCTTAGCCCTTGCTTTGGATTCAGCAAGCATTATATTATATTGAATTCCTATTACAGGTCAGGTACTGAATCCCTGGATGAAGCAGAAGGAAAAAAAGTCTGAATATACATCAACAATTTACTGCTAGAGAAAACCAATATCCTCTTTTGTGTTTGGAAACCATCAGACTCCTTTGAAGGGTCCTATTACAGAAGAATTCCTGGTCCACTACATTTTAATTTTCCAATTTTCAAATAAAACCTCATTAGAAAACTTTTTAAGGACAGAGTGATAATGAAGAGATAACACAGATTATGGAGTCAGAAAGACCTAGGTTTAACATTGGCCTTTCAAGTTATAAACTGACTTCAGACATAGACTTCAATGCACAGAGTTGTAATACTTGACTAATGTGACTCTTGAAAATCCTGTAGCGCTCTACTTGGAATAGAGTAGCTGTGCAGTAAGTAGAAGTCAACATTATTACAATAATAATCACATATAAAGAGAATTATAACCCGGTGGCTTAGAGTGATGTGGAAACAGAGCTAATGTAATAGGAAAAACTTGATATTGTCTAAGGAGCGCGCACAGCACAAGCAATATGAGGTCGTGATTCCATTCCCACCATCATTTTAAAATTTGTAATTAAAGGTCTGGCTGGAACTCTGCAGGTAAAAGGAATGCAGGGAACTAGAAGAGCTCTCTGGAGGCGTCCCCTGCAAGTGATTAAAGGGCTGGAGAACCGGGTCAATGAGAACAGCCCAAAAGAAATAGAGCTGCATCTGCTGCGTGCTAAGTCACTTCAGTCATGCCTGACTCTTTGTGACCCCATGGACTATAGCCCGCCAGGCTCCCCAGTCCATGGATTCTCCAGGCAAGAGTACCGGAGCGGGTTGCCATGCCATCCTCCAGGAGATTTTCTCAACCCAGGGATCAAATAGAGCCAGAGAGTATGGAAAAGAAAAGCTGTGAAGGACTCTAAGGATGTAGAAAGGATGGGTTCTTACTCACTTCCTTTAGACTATGTATACAAGAAGCTTCTGAACTAACATCAGCTTCTTTCAAAGACATTTTGGTTGTAGGTTTGAATTACATGCTATTAATAATTCCATGACCTGCATGGACCATAGCTTCACAGCTTTCGTTGCTGGAATCAATTGCAGAGCACTCAAGGATCCTACTGGAAATGACCTGAGATCAATTTTGAAGATAGAAAGTCGTTAACAGCAATATGCTGGAAGTGACTTGGGTCAGATTTTACAGGGCAGCAGTAGGACCTGGTTTCTACCTTCGGCTTGTAATCAAGACTGGAGGACCGTGAACAGGGGATAACAGGAGGGGCTGTCATTATGGGAGCAGCCAGGTCAGAGCAACCACCTTGCTTCCTTCAACTGCTTTTAGCCATATTGTATCTGGCCTGATGCTCACCATCCAATTTTTGCTGTTGTTCTTCAGTTGCTAAGACACATCTAACTTTTTGTGACCCCATGGACAGCAACATGCCAGGCTCCTCTATCCTTCACCATCTCCCAATCTGCTCAAATTCATGTCTATTGAGTAGGTGATGCTATCTAACCATCTCATCCTCTGTCATCCTCTTCTTTTGCCTTCAGTCTTTCCAGTGAGTCAGCTCTTCAAATCCCAGTCCTTCTCCTGTAAGACAGCATAATCATCAATACAGTCAGCTTTTGCACGGCTAATGGGAGACAGAACATGGGCTGACCATGTCATATGCACCATCTCACTTCATTTTCACAGTAATTCTGTACATTGGCAGTATCATTATGCACATTTACAGGCAAGAAACAGAAGCACAGAAAATTCAAGAACCTTTCCAGGGTCTATTTCTAATAGCTGCAGAGCTACATCCATGGCATCTGATAAGGCAAATAGGAACCCAGCTTATACCAGCAGCCGAGTACATCATAAGCACTGGGGTTTGTTTCAACCACACGTCAATATCACAAAGAGAATAAATAACCGCAAAGGCCGGGGTTGGGGGGATCTCCTTATATGTAATTCGGTTTTCAGGACTTTTGACTCTTTTATTACTACTAAATTCCCTGAACCTGGCCCAGATCGGGCATGAAGTGAGCACTTATTGATGGAATGCGGTCTCATGGATGAGACGTCACCACCTTCTGATCCTCGGCATCACTCTCGGTCATTTCAGCTCAAGTCACCAACAGCAGAGAGCTTGATGTGGCAGACCACAAACACTGTTATCCTCCCCATGGTCCTTGCATAGAGTTTTCGATTTTAATTAGCTGTGATGATTTTAAAAGTGGAATATTTTACACAAATTTCTAGATTTCTTCATTCTTACTCTATGCCTCTCCAGTCTCCATGTGTTGGTGGCATCCTCTTAGCCACCCTCGCCAGAAATTGAGGTGTCCATGACTTCCTCCTCTCATCTTATCACATTCACTGAGACCAGATGACTAGTTCTTAAATATTTCTCACGCCCATTTCTCTCCTCCATCCAGTCTGCCACGCCCTAGTTTGAGCTTCATACTCTTAACTGATCCTCTGTAACAGCGGTTCTCCTGTCCAAGGCTTCTCCAAGGCCACCTAGCACAGAAACATCAGTGATCAAGCTAAAAATTAAATGTAATTAAGTAACCCCGGCTCTTAACACTCACACCTGACCTACCTTTCCCCTTCGAGCCAGTGGAGAGGCCATCAGTGTTCAGGGCCCATCAGTGTTCAGGGCCCTCCACCTCCACCCCACCACCACCCCACCTCCAGAGTGAATCTCCACCCCATTTTTCTTCCCTATTGGTTCCTCAGCAACACCAAATGGCTTCAAGTTCCCTGGATAACCAAGAGGTGAATGGCTAGAGTGATGCTGGGAGAATGGGAACATAAATAGGTACAGACATTTGTAAGTAAGAGGATTTTTTTAAGTTGAGGTATAGAGAGAGGATTTACAATGATTCAGGTATACTGCAAAGTGATTTATATACTTCAGGTATACATACATATGCATATATGGGCTTCCCTGGTGGCTCAGATGGTAAAGAATCTGTTTGCACTGCAGAAGACTCGAGTTTGATCCCTGGGTTGGGAAGATCCCTTGGAGGAGGAAATGGCAACCCACCCTAATATTCTCACCTGGGAAACCCCATGGACAGAGGAGGGCTACAGTCCACTGGGTTGCAAAGAGTCAGACATGACTGAGCAACAAACACATTTTTATACATATATGTATTCCTTTTCAGATTCTTTTCCATTATATGTCATCACAAGAAACTGAGTAGAGTTCCCTGCGCTATCCAGTAGGTCCTTGTTGTTTATCTATTTTATATATAGTAGTATGTATCTGTTCATCCCATATTCCTAATTTATCCCTCTCCCATTTCTTATTTGGTGACCATAAGTTTGTTTTCTATGCCTGTGAGTCTGTTTTTGTTTTGTACATAAGTTCATTTGTACCATCTTTTTTAGATTATCTATACAAGTGATATCATATGATATTTGTCTTTCTCTGACTTCTTTCTCTTAATGTGATAATCTCTAGTCCATTCATGTTGTTGCAAATGGCATTATTTCATTCTTTTTTATGGCTGAGTAAAGAGGTTTGTTTTTCAACATAAAAATGGAAGTCTACTATTCAGTCAAAAGAACTTGATTTTTTAAGGTTTAATATGGACAACTTGTATAGTTTCTTTTGCTTCTGTAAAGATGACTCAATTGCTTTTCTTGGCTAATTTCTTCTCAATATTTAAGATTTTACCCATGCAACTTTTCCCAGAAACCTTTCCTAAAACTTATAGCATCCCTCACCCCCATCTCTCTCTCTTTCTTCCTCTCTCTCTCTCTCTCAAACACATAGTCACAATACACAGGCTAGATTTGGTACCCTTCATGTCTGTTCCCCTGAGGATCTATGCGTACATTTACTATGGAACTTAATGTCATATTTTAATTATCTTTCTACATTTATATCTCCCTATACATGCTTAAAGGCAAAGATTGTGTATTTTTCTTCTTTGATCCCCAGAACCATGCACAAAGTCATTGAAAACTCCTAAATGAATGAATGAATGAGTAAACCAATGATGATGCCAGAAAACATAAATATGTATCAGATACTAAAAGGCTATTTATGATAAACTGAGATGAAAGCAACTCAGACTCAAACTACAAGTTTGAAATCCAATGACATTTTTAACCACCTCCACCATCAGCCCAAACTGTGCTACTAAGTTAAGCATTTACATACATTTTCTCTGTGTCCATATGTCTGTAGGCAAAGGAATGGTGTCCTCTATCAAAGAGATAAATTGATTTTTTAAATATTGACTGATTTTCTACAAATTCATAGATGATGTAATAATATTTTGTACCAGTGCCAAGACACTATTCACAGCCAATTATTTATCAGAATTTCCAGGTTGTAAAAGCAAATTAGGTCAGCATAAAATATAAATATAAAATATTTATAAAATATTAAATATAAAATATTTTGTATTTTAGATTATTACTGTAAACTTTATTTTGCATTTACAGCAACATATATTTGGGGAATAGCAGCATTATTGAATTTCATCTTTCAGCAGTTATCTTAAAACAGTTATAAACAATGTTCCATCATGTATAGAATAGACATTCAATAAGTGGAAGCTGTTGTTGCTTAGTTGCTAAGTCGTGTCTAAATCTTTGCAACTCCATGAACTTGTGTGATCACTCACCTAGAGCCAGACATCCTGGAATGCAAAGTCAAG
This sequence comes from Nanger dama, assembly GCA_917880005.1. Classification (NCBI taxonomy): domain Eukaryota; kingdom Metazoa; phylum Chordata; class Mammalia; order Artiodactyla; family Bovidae; genus Nanger; species Nanger dama. Next base: position 7,914,785 of record CAKJTW010000075.1, read on the forward strand.
TGGGAAGCATCTCTACAAATAAAGCTAATGGAGGTGATGGAATTCCAGCTGAACTATTTCAAATCCTAAAAGATGATGCTGTGAAAGTGCTGCACTCAATATGCCAGCAAATTTGGAAAACGCAGCAGGGGCCACAAGACTGGAAAATGTCAGTTTTCATTCCAATCCCAAAGAAAGGCTTTGCCAAAAATGTTCAAACTACAGTACAATTGCACTCATCTCACATGCTAGCAAAGTAATGCTCAAAATTCTCCAAGTCAGGCTTCAACAGTACATGAACCGTGAACTTCCAGATGTTCAAGCTGTATTCAGAAAAGGCAGAGGAACCAGAGATCAAATTGCCAATATCCCTTGGATCATTGAAAAACCAAGAGAGTTCCAAAAAACATCTACTTCTGCTTTATTGACTATGCCAAAGCCTTTGACTGTGTGGATCAGAACAAACTGTGGAAATTCTTCAAGAGATGAGAATACCAGACCACCTGACCTGCCTCCTGAGAAATCTGTATGAAGGTCAAGAAGCAACAGTTAGAACTAGACATGGAACAACAGACTGGTTCTAAATCGGGAAAGGAGTATGTCAAGGCTGTATATTATCACCCTGCTTATTAAACCTATATGCAGAGTAAATCATGAGAAATGTCTGGCTGGATGAATCACAGGTGGAATCAAGATTGCCGGAGAAATATCAATAACCTCAGATATGCAGATGACACCACCCTTATGGCAGAAAGTGAAGAACTAAAGAGCCTCTTGATGAAAGTGAAAGAGGAGAGTGAAAAAGTTGGCTTAAAACTCAACATTCAGAAAACGAAGATCTTGGCATCTGGTTCCATCACTTTATGCCACATAAATGGGGAAACAACACAAACAGTGAGAGATTACTTTCTTGGGCTCAAAATCACTGCAGATGGTGACTGTAGCCATGAAATTAAAAGATGCTTGCTCCTTGGAAGAAAAGCTATGACTAACCTAGACAGCATATTAAAAAACAGAGACATTACTTCACCCACAAAGATCCATCTAGTCAAAGCTATGATTTTTCCAGTAGTCAAGTATGGATGTGAGAGATGGACATAAAGAAAGCTGAGCACCGAAGAATTGATGCTTTTGTTTTTTTTTGTTTGTTTGAGTTTTATTTTTTTATTTTTTTAAATTTTAATTAATTTATTTTTTTAATTACAATACTGTATTTGTTTTGCCATACATTGACACGAATTGATGCTTTTGAACTGTGATTTTGGAGAAGATTCTTGAGCAGCCCTTGGACTGCAAGGAGATCCAACCAGTCAATCCTAAAGGAAATCAGTCCTGAATATTCATTGGAAGGACTGATGCTGAAGCCGAAGCTCCAATACTTTGGCCACCTGATGCGAAGAATTGACTCATTGGAAAAGACTCTGATGCTTGGAAAGTTTGAAGGCAGGAGAAGGATGAGGATGGTTGGATGGCATCACCAACTTGATGTACATGAGTTTGAACAAGCTTCAAGAGTCGGTGATGGACAGGAAAGCCTGGTGTGCTTCGGTCCATGGGGTCACAAAGAGTCAGAAACGACTGAGTGACTGAACTGAACTGTAGCTCACCAGGCTCCTCTGTCCATGGGATTCACCAGGCAAGAGTACTGGAATGGATTGCCATGCCCTCCTCCAGGGGATCTTCCCAAGCCAGAGCAAACCCGCCTTTCATGTCTCCTACATTGGCAGACAGGTTCTTTATCACTAGCACCACCTGGGAAGTCCTTAAAGAACTAATTATGTAAATCTCAAATGACCCAACAATTGCACATCTAGGTATTCATCCTAGAGAAAGGAAAAATCATGTTCATATAAAAGCTATAGAAAAATGTTCACAGTAGCTTTATTCATAATACTTAGACACTGGAAACAACTCAGGTTTCTTCCAACCTGTGAATGGCTAGATAAATGTATGTTTCCATTTATATAACACCCTTGAAATAACAAGATGGTACTAGTGAAGGACAGGGTGAAGGAGGGGACAGAGACAGAGGGGAAGTGGGCATAACTCTAAAAGGGAAATTCAAGAGGACTCAGTGTTGATGGGACTGTTCTGCATCTTCATGGTGTCAACATCTTGGTTGTGATTTTGTGCCTAAATTGATGTTGCCACTGGGGGAAATCAGAGTAAAGATTCCATGGGATCTTTGTGTGTTATCTCTTCCAACTGCATATCAACTTATAATTATCTAAAATGAGAAGCAGGCATAGAAATGTTTGATGAAGGAGTAAGTCAAAGGTAGTGGAAGTGACTGGACCTTGATTAAGTGGAGAAGCAGTTATGGTTGTTCACACTGAAGTTTTGTCTTCCTGAAATAAAGCAAAGTTTGTCAGAAGAGAGAAAGGATATCTAAGTATCTCTGTTTTCTTTATCTAGAGAGAGAAGCCTTTTCATGATTTTAAGCGACAGAATTTTTTTAATCCTGAAACATCATTAGCAGGGTGGTGCTATGTATAGATTGAATGTGAATTCACTTCAAGTTAAAAGGAATTCAGAATCAAAGTTCAAAATACTCTTAAATTCCAGTATTTAATATCAGTTAGCTATAACTAAAGATCAATTACCTTGGCCTGCTGAGATTTCAGGAATGTAGGCTCTTTATAGCTTGAGAACACCTCCAATTGCTCTTATTTTGAGCATAAAGTATGCGTGTCTACATCGTAAAAGTGAATTTTTTGTTGATGTTTATCAAAAGCCTCTGATCTATACATAGTGTTTGCAGATCCTTAACCCTATGAATAAATAATTTCAAGCACTACATACAGCTAATCTGAAATTGTATAGTTCAGTTCCTGGCATCAACCCTTTTTGTACTAAATTTTCTTCATCGTCGTATGTTCACGCGCTTAGTCACTTCATTCCTATCCAACGCTTCACGACTCTATGGACTCCAGCCCACCAGGCTTCTCTGTCCATGGAATTCTCCAGGCAAGCATGCTGGAGCGGGTTGCCATTTCCTCCTCCAGGCAATCTTCCCAACCTAGGGACCAAACCCACATCTCTTGAGTCTTCTGCATTGGCTGGTGGATTCTTTACCACAGAGCCACCGGGGAAGCACTCAGCATCATATACTTCTTTCTGTATCTTTTCCTTAAGTGTCTTCTTGGAAAAGCTGATGAACTACTCAAGGAAAATTCATTCTTATCAGATAAGGAGTTCAGGTCAACTGAACTACGCTGACATCTGATTCTTTCTTGGTGGATGGGGATGGTTAATCCAATCAGGCCCTCATAATACTATGGATTGTAGCATTTGATTTAAAATGCCATCTCTTGTGGTTTTAATTCTGTGTATTATCCAGGAAGAGGCTCACTGCAATCTAAACATGGACATGAGTGTGGTGGGTGCCGGAGCAAGGTTGTCTTTGCAAAGTGTAGTAATCACGAGCTTGAGCTCTGGAGCCTGCCAAAGTGCTTGAACTGTCTCCACTATCTCTTTGCTGTGTGACTCAGGGTAACTAGTCTAACTTCTCCGAACCACAGTTTCTTCATTCGTAAAATCATGATAGTCATAGTACCTACTTCCTAGGAGGTTGGTGAAGATTACACATTTGTAAACATTGTAAAGCAGCACTTGCACAAAGAAAGCAATGTAAGTGCATTTTCTTTCATCCTTGATCTGTTGTAAATGACCTACTCCTTGTATCGTCCTGGTACCCAGTCTGGCTTTTTCTCTAATTAGAAAAGGGCAAGGACTTCCCTGGTGGTCCAGTGGTTAAGAATCCTACTTGCAATGCAGGAGACATAGGTTCAGTCTTTGATCAGGGAACTAAGACCTCACATACCTTGGCAGCCCACATGGCACAACTAAGAACCAACACAGCCAAATAAATAAACAAAATAAATATATTTTTAAAAGACAGACAATGGTGGCAGAAGTTAGGGGCAGGGTATGGAAGCTACACTGGTCTTAGCAGTAATTTTTGAGTAAACTAAGTGACAGGTTATTTGATACATATATATATTTATATAATTTATAAACATTTGTGGAAGGAAATCTGAAGTCCTCAGAAAATGCCTCATATCAGAGAAATTATGTTACTTTCATCTTTATTATTACTCTTTCTTCTGGAAAGTCTTCTTATCTAACTGCCACCCTTGACCTTATTTTTATCAGCTTTTCCATGAAAAGTCCATACTTGGCCCACTAAGGTCTAAGCTCCTTCTCTCTATGGCTTAATCTCCCTCTTATCATCAGAGAAGGGCAAAGAAAAGGAAGATCAGGAGACGTGTTTCAGTCTGCGTCCCCTCATGGTTTTCCCCATGGCCCCTCTCAGCTGGCATCCACTCCTCGCCTGCCTGGTTGCCATTCAACCACTGATCACCCCCAGCCCTCTGTGTCCAGTCTTCAAGGAGACAATCTGGCTCTTAAAGAAGCATTGCTTTTCAGTTTACTTAAAATATTCACAATTTAAGTTTAAAATACAGATATATTTTTGTAAGTATATATGGCACTTTTCTTGCAGTAGTGAAAGTGTCAGTCGCCCAGTTGTGTCTGATTTTTGTGACACCATGGGCTGTAGCCTGCCAGGCTCCCATGTCTGTGGAATTCTCCAGGCAAGCATACTGGAGTGGGTTACCATTACCTACTTCAGGGGATCTTCCTAACCTTGGGATTGAAACCAGGTTTCCTGCATTGTGTGCAGACTCTTTACCATCTAAGCCACCAAAGAATTATTTTTTTCTATTCAAAATATTGAGACAAAGCTATATCACAGAGGAAAAGAGCTAAATAATTATAAATGCAATTGGCTTATAATTTCTTAAAAATTAGTTCACAAACTTTGCCATGAAATTATAACATCATGGAGGGAATTTTTTTCATTAATGTCATAGACAATGATGAATCTGTCTACTCTCTGTTGGAGAAAGATAAGAGGCTTATGGAAGCTTCCTGATGGGAGAGACTGACTGGGGGAAACTCACATGGACCACAGCCTTGTCTAACTCAATGAAACTATGAGCCATGCCATGTAGAGCCACCCAAGACAGATGGATCATGATGAACTTTTCTGACAAAACGTGGCATACTGGAGAAGGGAATGGCAAACCACTTCAGTGTTCTTGCCTTGAGAAGCCCATGAATAGTATGAAAAGGCAAGAAGATAGGATACTGAAAGATGAACTCCATAGGTCAGTGGATGCCCAATATGCTACTGGATATCAGTGGAGAAATAACTCCAGAAAGAATGGAGAGACGGATCCAAAGCAAATACAACACCCAGTTGTGGATGTGGCTGGTGATAGTAGCAAATTCCGATGGTGTAAAGAGCAATAATGCATAGGAACCTGGAATGTTAGGTCCATGAATCAAGGCAAATTGGAAGTGGACAAACAGGAGATGGCAAGAGTGAACATTTACATTTTAGGAATCAGAGAACTAAAATGGACTGGAATGGGTAAATTTAACTCAGATGGCCATTACATCTACTACTGTGGGTAAGAATCCATTAGAAGAAATGGAGTAGCCATGATAGTCAACAAAAGAGTCCAAAATTGGTTGCAATCTCAAAAAATGGCAGAATGATCTCTGCTTATTTCCAAGGCAAAGCATTCAATATCATAGTAATCCAAGTTTATGCCCTGACCGTAATGCTGAAGAAGCTGAAATGGAACAGTTTTCTGAAGACTTACAAGACCTTCTAGAACTAACACCCAAAACAGACATCCTTTTCATTATTGGGTACTGGAATGGAAAAGTAGGAAGTCAAGAAATACATGGAGTAACAGGCAAATTTAGCCTTGGAGTACAGAATGAAGGAGGGCAAAGGCTAATAGAGTTGTACCAAGAGAATGTACTGGTCATAGCAAACACCCTCTTCAAACAGTATAAGAGAAGGCTCTACACCTGGACACCACCAGATGGTGAACACTGAAATCAGATTAATTATATTCTTTGCAGCCAAAGATGGAGAAGCTCTATACAGTTAGCAAAAACAAGACTGGGAGCTTACTGTGTCTCTGATCATGAACTCCTTATTGCCAAATTCAGAGTAAAGTTGAAGAAAGTAGGGAAAATCACTAGACCACTCAGGTATGACCTAAATCAAATCCCTTATGACTATACAGTAGAAGTGACAAATAGAGTCAAGGGATTAGATCTGATAGACAGAGTACCTGAAGAACAATGGATGGAGGTTCATGACATTGTACAGCAGGCAGGGATCAAGACCATCCCCAAGAAAAAGAAATGCTAAAAGGCAAAATGGTTGTCTGAGGAAGCCTTACAAATAGCTATGAAAAGAAGAGAAGCAAAAGGCAAAGGAGAAAAGGAAAGATACACCCATTTGAAAGCAGAGTTCCAAAGATTCGCATGAAGAGTTAAGAAAGCCTTCCTCAGTGATCAATGCAAAAAATAGAGGAAAGCAATAGAATGGGAAACACTAGAGATCTCTTCAAGAAACTTAGAGATGCCAAGGGAACATTTCATGCAAAGATGGGCTCGATAAAGGACAGAAGTGGTATGGACCTAACAGAAGCAGAAGATATTAAGAAGAGGTGGCAAGAATACATAGAAGAACTATGCAAGAAAGATCTTCATGACCTAGATAATCATGACAGTATGATCACTCACCTAAAACCAGACATCCTGGAATGCGAAGTCAAGTGGGCCTTAGGAGGCATCACTACAAACAAAGCTAGTGGAGGTGATGGAATTCCAGTTGAGCTATTTCAAACCCTCAAATATGATGCTTTTAAAGTGTTGCAGTCAAGTGGCAGCAAATTTGGAAAATTCAGCAGTGGCCACAGGACTGGAAAAGGTTATTTTTCATTCCAATCCCAAGGAAGGCAATGCCAAAGAATGCTCAAACTATTGCAAAATTGCACTCATCTCACACATTAGTAAAGTAATGCTCAAAATTCTTCAAGTCACACTTCAACTGTACATGAACCATCATGAACTTCCAGAGGTTCAAGCTGGATTTAGAAAAGTCAGAGGAACCAGAGATCAAATTGCCAACATCTGCTGGATCATGGAAAAAGCAAGAGAGCTCCAGAAAAACATCTGCTTCTGCTTTATTGATTATGCCAAAGCCTTTGACTGTGTGGATCACAATAAACTGTGGAAAATTCTTCAAGAGATGGGAATACCAGACCACCTGACCTGCCTCTTGAGAAACCTATATGCAGGTCAGGAAGCAACAGTTAGAACTGGACATGGAACAACAGACTGGTTCCAAATAGGAAAAGGAATACGTCAAGGCTGTATATTGTCACCCTGCTTATTTAACTTATATGCAGAGTACATCATGAGAAATGCTGGGCTGGATAAAGCACAAGCTGGAATCAAGATTGATGATAGAAATATCAATAACCTCACATATGCTGATGACACTACACTTATGGCAGAAAGTGAAGAAGAACTAAAGAGCCTCTTGATGAAAGTAAAAGAGAAGAGTGAAAAATTTGGCCTAAAACTCAACATTCAGAAAACGAAGATCATGGCATCTGGTCCCATCACTTCATGGTAAACAGATGGAGAAACACTGGAAACAGGGAGAAACTTATTTTGGGGGCTCCAAAATCACTGCAGATGGTGACTGTAGCCAGGAAATTAAAAGGTGCTTGCTCCTTGGAAGAAAAGTTATGACCAAACTAGACAGCATATTAAAAAGCAGAAAAATAATTTTGCCAACAAAGGTCTGTCTAGTCAAAGCTTTGATTTTTCCAGGAGTCGTGCATGGATGTGAGAGTTGGACTATAAAAAAAAGTGAGCACCAAAGAATTAATGCTTTTGAACTATGGTGTTGGAAAATATTCTTGAGAGGCTGTTGGACTGTAAGGAGATTCAGTCAGTCCATCCTAAAGGAAATCAGTCTGAATATTCATTGGAAGGACTGATGCTGAAGCAGAAACTCCAATACTTTGGCCATCTGATGTGAAGAACTGACTCATTTGAAAAGACCCTGATGCTGGGAAAGATTGAAGGCAAGAGGAGAAGGAGCCAACAGAGCATGCGATGGTTGGATGGCATCATTGACTTGATGGATATGAGTTTCAGTAAGCTCTGGGAGTTGGTGATGGACAGGGAGGCCTGGCGTGCTGCAGTCCACGGGGCCACAAAGAGTTGGACACAACTGAGGGACTGAACTGAACTGAACTGAACTGAATAGCAAATCTATACAGAATTCACTAAATGATGGTATTTCAAAGGGATCCAGGAGTGTCTTGTACCATAACTGTGACTGAACGACAGCTAACATAGGGACAGACAATAATAGGAAACCCATTCACTAACTCAAGCTTTATTTAATTTTTTTACTCTTTTTTCAAGACTACTGATTTGAGTGAAATTCTCCCTTTTTATGGGTCTATTGATGATCATTCAGAAATGAAGAGAAGTTTGAGTTTCTGTGAGTCAGTATTTCAACCCAGAATAAAAGACATTGTCTTCTCTACAAAGGGAAAATACTTCCTTAAATGAATAAAATCCTATAAATGTTTTTTAAATGAAGAATGGAATGGAGCAAGGGCCTACTTCTTTTTTTCAAGTGTAGTTAATTTATAAAGTATTAATTTCAAGTGTGCAGTAAAGTGATTCAGTTATGTACATGTACATATATATTCTTTTCCATTATGGGTTGCTACAAGATATGGAATAGAGTTCCTTGTGCTCTACAGTAGGGCCTTGTTGATTATTTCTTTTATATACAGTAGTGTGTATATGTTAATCCCAAACTCCTAATTTATCCCTTTGTCTTTTCCCTTTGGGTAACCATAAGTTTATTTTCTGGGTTCGTGAATTTATTTGAATTCTGTTTTGTAAGTTCATTTGTATCATTTTGAGTACTATTTCACTGTATATACATACCACATCTTTTTACCCATTCATCTGTTAATGGATAGTGTCCAGTTCTTTAAATAACTAGCTACCACCAGAGAAAAATCTAACTTTTCCTTTAGTTTACTTACTTTCATATATATATATATATATATATATACATATACACACACACACATATATATACACACACACACACACTCACCATGAGGTTGCAAAGAGTTGGACACAACTGAGCAACTGAACAACAGCAACAACATGAAATAACATAATGTGAATTTTAAGACCTTCATTTTGGGTGTTTTTGCTTGATACTACGTTTTGTCAGACTATATATGGACAAATGGCCTTGAAGCCTGTTTAAATATTAGTTAACTGAATAAAATCCAATCACCGTATAGAAGCCAGTTTGAAAATAAGATTTTACTCTGGGATCGCTGATATGAAAACTAAAGCTACTTCCCATTAATATGCACAGAACTTTCAGTCTTAAGACTTTATTTTAATCATTATTATTTATCATACAAAGTTTGCAAACAGTCCCCTGTGGATAAGTCGGACTTACGTGTGTAAATCTATTCATGATAATGGGATTTCCACTTAGTGTGGTGAAGGTAAATCCGACTGTGCTTCGACTTGACCGCTTTTTTATTTGTTCAATGGAAAGACAGTTGAATTTGGAAAGTCTTCACAGTTACACTGTGCCTGCATACTTAAGCCCCAGGGCTGTCCCTTGCCTGGCTTTTAAGGCTATCTGGGGGCCCACCTGGCCATTTCTTTCCTGACATGAAAAGTGGGATTAAATCTGATTCCCATCACACCGGAGAAGGCAATGGCACTCCACTCCAGTACTCTTGCCTGGAAAATCCCATGGACGGAGGAGCCTGGTAGGCTGCAGTCTCTGAGAGTTGGACACGACCCAGTGACTTCACTTTCACTTTTCACTTTCATGCATTGGAGAAGGAAATGGCAACCCACTCCAGTATTCTTGCCTGGAGAATCCCAGGGACGGGGGAGCCTGGTGGGCTGCCGTCTATGGGGTTGCACAGAGTCGGACACGGCCGAAGCAACTTAGCAGCAACAGCAGCAGCAGCAGCCCATCACACAACTCCTCATCCTATGAAAACCCATGTGTTTGCTATATAAACCTAAGCATGCGTACAGGTGTTTCTAAGTCTAAAGAATAGTCATTCTTTTGAAAACAGGGCCCCTCGCATGCACATACTGCTGCTAAGTCACTTCAGTCATGTCCGACTCTGTGCAACTCCATAAACAGCAGCCCAGCAGGCTCCCTGTCCCTGGGATTCACCAGGCAAGAACACTGGAGTGGGTTGCCATTTCCTTCTCCAATGCATGAAAGTGAAAAGTGAAAATGAAGTCTCTCAGTCGTGTCTGACTCTTAGCAACCCCATGGACTGCAGCCTACCAGGCTCCTCCATCCATGGGATTTTCCAGGCAAGAGTACTGGAGTGGGGTGCCATTGCCTTCTCCCACATGCACATAGTGGGACCAGAAGTCTTAGCTGCTCAAACAACCAGAGGATGTATCCATCCCAACATCAGAGCCACTTGCTCAGGGTTTTCAGAAGACGCAGGCATTTTATCTGGGATAAAACATTCAGTCCATTTACAGGGTTAACATATTGGTTCGACACATTAACCATGATCAGTTTGAAGACTGACTCAATATTACCCATTGTGTTGATACAAATGAACTTACTTACAAAACAGAAGGAAAATCACAGACTTAGAGAACTTACATATGGTTGCTGGGGATGGAGGGGTGGAGGGGAAGGATGAGGGGAAAAGGATAGTTAGGGAGTTCGGAATGGACATGTACACACTGCTTTGTTTAAAATGGATAACCAACAAGGACCTACTGTATAGCACAGGTAAATCTGCTCGATATTATGCGGCACCGGATGGCGAGGGGGAGTTGGGGAAGAACGGCGAAATGGAAACCAACAAGGACCTACGTAGCAGTAAATCTGCTCAATATTATGCGGCAGCCTGGATGGCGAGGGGGAGTTGGGGGATAATAGATAAACGCATATGCTTGGCTGAGTCCCTTCACTGTTCACCTGAAACTATCACAGCATTGTTAATCGGCTATACTCCAATACAAAATAAAAAGTTCAAAAGAAAACAACAACAAAAATATTACCCATTGTGTCAGAGGAGTGGTTTCCTTCCTTAGAATGAAATACGGTGGAAGGAAGGAGACAAACCGGAAGCTTAGGGCATTTCGGGGCCCCTGTGAGGCCCCCAGGGAACAAGCAAAGAGCAGCATGAAACAGCTGCATATGACCGCAGTGGGAGGAAAGGAACTTACAGGCAAATTTGGTCCATTTCATAGCCATGCCGATGGCTAGAGCTAACAGGCATCCTAACTTTTCAATCCACTTAAAAGACAAACAGAAATAAGTTAGCTGCCCCTGGAAGGTTCTAGCTGATCCTCAAAGGGATGCTTGTGCTCTGTCTGAGGCAAAAAGACAAATGCTCTGCACATTTTTGTGCACATTAAACTGCTTTTCCCTTTGTCCCGTGGAAGGACAGCTTAATTCCAACAAGCTTCCCTCTTACGAATCACCTTTCAGTACAGTATATTTTTCTCAGATGTTATGTATTTATCACTGGAAAAGACCCTGATCCTGAGAAGGATGGTGGGCAGGAGGAGAAGGGGACGACAGAGGACGAGATGGTTGGATGGCATCACCAACTCCACGGACCTGAGTTTGAGCAAGCTTCAGGAGATGGTGAAGGACTGGGAAGACTGGGGTGCTGCAGTCCATGGGGTTGCAAAGAGTCAGACACCACTGAGCAACTGAACAACATGTATTTAGGAAGTACACCACTTTCCCTCCTCATGCAAATGCATTATCTATGTCTTTAATATACAAGCCGCTTTACAGACTGGGTTTTAAAAGGAGCCACAGAATATGTTTGATCACAACCTTTTTTCTTATTAAGACAAAAGGGCAGGTTTCTGATGCCCATAAAGGCCAAGGCACTTTACTGTGCAGAGTTTCTATTTTCAATGACACAATTTAGCCAGCCGAAATTTAACCCCTGAGAGCCCTTCATTGTCACAGTCTGTTAGAAAGAGCGTCACTGATGTTACTGCTCTGCTAAGAATAGTCCGCAGATGTGCTTTTAAGTAAAGAGGGATTTAAAAATAAATGTATTTGACAAGTTGCTGATCAGAAGCCTATATTTACCACAACCAAATTAGAATGGTGTTGCATAGAAGTTGAAGTGTATCCTGGAAAATTCCTGAGATGTGTTCGGATTTGACCTCCAAAGTCTTTGTCCGTGACCTTGGAAAGCTATCTGGAATTCTCTGGGCCACACTGTTTCTTATAACTCAAAGAAAACCTTTCTCCTTATGGTCTTTGACCTCTAACTTCCCACATGGCCAAGCTGTTTTCAAGTCCATGTTGTCAGAAATGGCCATTCCTTAGCATAACTCATATTCCTACTACAGCCGCACATGTGGAAAGGAAACTTTTTCTTTTCAAGATATTTTAGCCAAGCTGTATAGCATGTGGGATCTTGGCCCTCAATCAGGGACTGAATCCGTTCCCCCTCCAGTGGAAGCACATAGTCTTAGCCACTGGACCACCAGGGATGTCCCAAAACTGGATTTTTTTTTTTTCCTAAATACCAAATAGGTAATTCTGCATAGTTATAACAATTGTTTTCAAATAAGATTAGGTAATAAACTGGGTCTTCCCTGGTGGCTCAGATGGTGAAGAATCCTCCTGCAATGCAGGAGACCCGAGTTTGATCACTGGATTGGAAAGATTCCCTGAAGAAGGAAATGGCAACCCACTCTAGTATTCTTGCCTGGAGAATCCCATGAACAGAGAAGCCTGGTGGGCTACAGTCCACGGAGTTGCAAAGAGTTGGACAAGACTGAGTGACTAACATTTTCACTTCCACTAAGTAATAAACTGCAACAGTGTTAGAGTTAGACACATATAATGGGTCGAATTCTTTGGTTTTAGATTCCAGCAGCTATTCCAGACCTCTGTAACAGGGAACGTTGTTAAAGCACCAGCATGAAGCAGAATGCCTGGGACGACTCAGTATCAGCAAACACCCATGTTTCTGGTTCCCACTGATTCTCCTCCTGAGCTTTCTGAACTGCAGGCAAGCGGGCAGTTCATCTTGTAAGTTGTCATTCATAAATTCATAATCACAGAATCTGAAAACTGGCCAAACTGAGTCTCCACTTTTAGGGCTAAACCCTCCATCTCTTATGGGCCTTCATCCTGCAGGAGAATAGAAAAGTATGTGCAGATTTAACAAAACAAATAGAAATAACAGACAGTTTGTGATGCTATCACATTCAGTTGCAAAACTATTTGTAAAAAACAATTAAGCCAAATAAAATTCCTCTGTTCTGAACCACAGAAAGAGAGAGAGAGAGAGAAATGGTTCAGACACCCGCTTCTCTAATGGCACATGACTTTTCTTCTCTGAGCTCCACTTCCCCCTGCAAAGTAAAGCTGTTGGACTTGACTGTCTTCAAGGGCTTTTCAAGGTCCAGGAGCTGATGGATCCAGACACCATGGTCCCACTGTAGTGCACCTGAGACCAGGGTATGTGCCCCACGGAGAGCTCTCAGACACACAGAGACTCTCAGTACTTTCATTGCTCTTTCTACCATATCCAGGTTTCTAAACAAAGGGGAAAAAAATCTCCCAAATTATGGGATTTGCTGCTTCTGCTCAGAGTTCAACACAGAGATTAACAATTAAATACAAGTTCTTCATGGTAAAAAAAAAAAAAATTCCATAACAGTACTGATAGCAGTATTCTGATATCCAACCTGAATCAAGAGATGGTTTTAGCAAGCAGGTTATTCAGTTTGCTATATTAAAAAGGGAGGTTTCTAGCCCCAATCAGATTTAGAAGTTTGCATGTGGATTTTGAATTGAGATTAAGTAGCCATAAGGAGAATGGTCTAAGGATTCTGATCTAATTTCAAGAGTTCATAACACAAGTCCAAAGTTTCTCTTATTGTAATTAGGTTTCCAGCTACTACATGGTCAATTTTCAGTTTAGTTCAGTCACTCAGTTGTGTCTGACTCTTTGCAGCTCTACACACCAGGCTTCCCTGTCCTTCACCAACTCACTGAGCTTGCTCAAACTCATGTCCATCGAGTCAGTGATGCCATCCAACCATCTCATCCTCTGTAATCCCCTTCTCTTCCTACCTTCAATCCTTCCCAGCATCAGGGGCTTTTCCTATCAGTTAGCTCTTCACATCAGGTGGCCAAAGTATTGGAGTTTCAGCTCAGCATCAGTCCTTCCAATGAATGTTCAGGACTGATTTCCTTTAGGATTGACTGGTTGGATCTCCTTGCCATCCAAGAGACTCTCAAGAATCTTCTTCAACACTACAGTTCAAAAGCATCAGTTCTACGGTGCTCAGCTTTCTTTATGGTCCAACTGTCACATCCATACATGACTACTGGAAAAACCATACATTTGACTAAATGGACCTTTGTCAGTAAATAATTTCTCTGCTTTTTAATATGCTGTCTAAGCTTATAATAGCTTTTCTTTCAAGGAGCAAGTGTCTTTTATTTTTTATTTTTATTTTTGTTAAGCATTATTTTATTTGTTTATTTTTTAATACATTATTCTACGTTACAATACTGTATTGGTTTTGCCATACATTGACATGAATCAGCCACAGGTGTACACGATCTCCCAATGCCAAAGCTCCCTCCCACCTCCCACTCCATATCATCTCTCTGGATCATCCTGTGCACCAGCCCCAAGCATCCTGTATCCTGTATTGAACATAGACTGGCGCTTCATTTCTTATACGATAGTATACATGTTTCAATGCCATTCTCCCCAAATCATCCCACCCTCCCCCTCTCCCTCAGAGGCCAAAAGTCTGTTCTATACCTCTGTGTCTCTTTTGTTGTCTCACATACAGGGTCATCATTACTATCTTTCTAAATTCCATATATATGTGTCAGTATACTGTATTGGTGTTTTTCTTTCTGGCTTACTTCACTCTGTATAATCGGCTCCAGTTTCATCCATCTCATTAGAACTGATTCAAATTTATTCTTTTTATTGGCTGAGTAATATTCCATTGTGTATATGTACCACAGCTTTCTTATCCATTCATCTGCTGATGGACATCTAGGTTGTTTCCATGTCCTGGCTATTATAAACAATGGGAGAAAACAATAGCAAATGAAGCAACTGACAAACAACTCATCTCAAAAATATACAAGCAACTTATGCAGCTCAACTCCAGAAAAATAAACGATCCAATCAAAAAATGGGCCAAAGAACTAAATAGACATTTCTCCAAAGAAGACACATGGATGGCTAACAAACACATGAAAAGATGCTCAACATCACTCATTATCAGAGAAATGCAAATCAAGACCACAATGAGGTACCATTTCACACCAGTCAGAATGGCTGCGATCCAAAAGTCTACAAGCAATAAATGCTGGAGAGGGTGTGGAGAAAAGGGAACCCTCTTACACTGTTGGTTGGAATGCAAACTAGTACAGCCATTATGGAAAACAGTGTGGAGATTCCTTAAAAATTGCAAATAGAACTGCCTTATGACCCAGCAATCCCACTGCTGGGCATACACACTGAGGAAACCAGAATTGAAAGAGACACATGTACCCCAATGTTCATTGCAGCATTGTTTATAATAGCAAGTGTCTTTTAATTTCATGGCTGCAGTTACCATTTGCAGTGCTTAAGGCCCAAGAAAGTAAAATCTCTCATTGTTTCCATTGTTTCTCCATCTATTTGCCTTGAAGTGATGGGACCAGATGCCATGATCTTTGTTTTTTGAATGTTGAGTTTTGTTTTTGTGTTTTTTGTTTTGTTTTGCTATAAAGAGAGCCCATGGGCATATGTGCTAAGTCACTTCAGTCATGTCCAACTCTTTGCAACACTATGGACTGTAACCCACCAGGCTCCTCTGTCCTTGGGATTCTTCAGACAAGAATACTGGAGCTGGTTGCCCTACCCTCCTCCAGGGTATCTTCCCAACGCAGGGATCAAACCCACATCTCTTATTCTCTTGCATTGTCAGGTGGGTTCTTTATCACTAGAACCACCTGGGAAGCCCCTAGAAATTGCACAAAACCCTTAAATCATACAAATCTGAGGATATGAACAATGTATTATGTGAGACAAACTGGGATAGTTAGTATACATACATTGTTTTATTTATTGAAATTCAGTGCTCATACTGGTAAAGATGTGGGCTCTGAAATCAAATGTCTATGTCAAATCTGTTATTCACTGTCAAGAAAATGTAGGCATGATAGTTAATCTGTGTATGCTTCAGCATTCTCTTCTACAAAATGGAGATTTTAAGTAATACCTGCTTCTTAGGAGAGGATTGAGAGGATGAAATGAGAGACAGTAAGTCCCCTACATAAGAGTGAGCTCTGTTCTGAGAGTCCAGCTTGTTAGTAAGTCCAACAAAGGTAGCCTAAGTACCCATCTAACACAATCAGCTATATAGTACCATAGGCGTATAATACTTTTTACACAAATAATACATAAAAAGCAAACAAAAATAAAGCATTTTTAATCTCTCAGTATTGTACCTTGGAAAGTACAGTAGTACAGTACAATAACTGGCATACGAGGGCTGGGATCGAGTGAACAGGCAAGAGGAGTTACCGACTAGAGGAGGGAGAAGAGGTGGGAGATGGTAGAGCTGAAGGATCGTTAGGAACAGAGGATGGAGGGTAAGCTGTGATGTCACTCACACCTGAGTTTGATGGCTCGGGTCTGGTTCCTTGCTGGATTCAATTCTAACTATCTCTTGCTTCCAGACATCCTGGGCTTGCAATAAATATACTGTACTCTATACATACTGTGCTCTATACAGTACTGTACAGTAAAGTACACAAAACCACAACCACTTGTGGAGGGTGTACACACACGACAACGTACACCAGACATGTGAACTAACTGACGTGATTGGCCATGTGAACACATGTTCATTTCCTTGAAAGTTCACAACTTGAATGTTCGTATGTAGGGGAGTTACTACAAACTCTACAGTGATTAAAGCAAGATTCAAAGAAGATACCCAAGTAAAGTTAGCAAACAAGATGTCTCTGTTTAGTAAACTTCATGACTGAGCAAGAATCGTTTTGCATGTGGTCTACAAATTGGCCCAACTGGCAGTTTAGACTGAACAACACAAGTGAGAAATTTTAGAAAGGAAATGTTAAGTGAGTTGCAAAGAGCAAGACACATAAATGTGAAAAATCACGGGACCTCCTTTAAAGAAACTAGGACGGGGTAGAAACAAGATGAATGGATTCAAACTGGAAAAGTTCAGAATATACTCGTGAGAGAAGATGTGATAACTAGAGCAGCTGAAGAGCAGAGAGAGGCTGGATCCAGCATGGCTCGGTGAGTGGACACTGGGGGCACATTACCTGATGAAGAAAGTTAACTTAGGTCTGAACACAATTCAAAGGGGAACACCTAAAGCAATATACTAAAATAGCCTTGCGTGTTCAGTGAGCGGTGACTCAGAATGGCCTCCTTCCTGGCCTGAAGGTGAATAAAATATGGAAATAGGAAGCAAAACCCAAAGAGAGGATAAAAAAAGACAGAGGCTTATAAAAAGAAGAAGCTGAGAAATAAGTTCACCCAAATTAATTTAAAGAAGGAATCAGTGGTCTTCTATGCCAGGCAATGTGGCTTAGTACCTCTGGAACAAAAACTCATAAAATGTTGGATATAATATATTTTAAAATATTGAGCATGGCTGAGTTGGCAAAAAGGTAAGGACAGAAGAATTTACAGGAACAAGAAAGCATAACCCAGGAGAGTGTGTTTGAAGCCAGCTGACTGAAAGCTTCTGCTCATCCCCAAGTTTTAATGAGCCCAAGCATTGAAGAGGGCCAAGCAGAGACCCCCATGCAACCCAGAACCTCCAAATATGGGGAAACCAGAGCAGAGAAGTGGTGGGAGGTGGAAGGAATTATTCTGCACAGGGGAACTTGAATGGCTCATCCTAGACTCTGAGCAGAGAAGTAAATATGATTAAAATGTCCTGGACATGCGCCTTAAATTCACATTACCTGTGGGGCTGGAAAATCTTAAAAATTTAATTGAAAGTGCCATGGATTGATTTTTCCCCAAGCACTTGTCAGAAAGAAACACAAATGCACACTGATTCTGTGCCGCACATAATGCCCACATAGAAAATCTCAAGGGACGTGAACTCCCTCCCAGCCATAATTCTCTAAACACGCAAGGGAACAAGGCACCAAGAGGGAGAGTCAGAAGACCCCAGAAACAGATCTGCTAAGCTAGAGGATATTAGAACAAGTCAAAAAATAAAATACGTTTAATATTTCAAAAACTTAAAGTGTGTTGCAAAAATAAGAGACAATCAGGTGGAATCAGACCAAATAAAATGTCTAGAAGAGAAACATTAAGAATTCAAAATTAAAAGTTCAATGTATGGATTAAACAGCAGGTGAGATACGACCAAAGATAATTGTTGAGTTGAAAGAGAAATCTGGAGAAATGCAATACAAGAAAGCAAAGACACAGAAAGTGTTTTTAAATATTAAAATGTGTAGAAGATGGAATTTAAAGGAGCTACCTTATACTTAATTGTAGTTCCAAAGATATCAGCTAAAGGGTAAGAATTATTTGGGTTTAGAGATAGCAATATTTGAAGATGCAAGGGTTGAAAATTTTCCAGATTTGATTAAATAAGCATATCTTCATATTCAAAAAGCCTAAAAATAAATCTTGAACAGAAAAAATAAAAGCAAACTCCTAATCCAACACAGAGACATGGTGAAGCTCTATGACACCGAAGAAACAAAGATGAACAGAGGAATATAAGAAGACTCATGAAGTGGGAGGGAAGAGAACAAAGACAGATTATTTACAAATAAATTAGTTTTAGACTAACAGCCTGGCTCTCAAGAACAGAAATGGAAGCCAGACAATGTTAGAATAACATGTTCAAAGTGTGGAGAGAGAAAAAAAATCAACCTAGAAGTATATATCAAATAAAATTATGTTTTAACAGAAGGGCTAAATTTGCAGCAACATGGATGGCTCTAGAGAGTATCACACTGAGTGAAGTAAGTCAGACAGAGAAGGTAAAATATCGTTTGACATCCCTTATATGTGGAATCTAAAAAGAAGTGATACAAATGAACTTACTTTTAAAACAGAAAGAGATTCGCAGAAAACAACCTTATGGTTGCTGGGGGGTAGGTAAGTTTAGGGACTTTGGGATGGACATGTAGACACTGCTGTATTTAAAACAGATATTCAACAAGGACCAACTCTGTAGCACAAGGAACTCTGCTCAGTGTTATGTTCCAGCCTGGATGGGAGTGGGATTTGGAGGAGAATCAGTCAGTCAGTTCAGTCGCTCAGTCATGTCCGACTCTGCAACCCCATGGAATGCAGCATGCCAAGCTTCCTAGTCCATCACCAACTCCCAGAGCTTGCTCAAAATCATGTACATCAAGTCGGTGATGCCATCCAGCCATCTCATCCTCTGTCGTCCCCTTCTCCTCCTGCCCTCAATCTTTCCTAACATTGGGGTCTTTTCTAAGGAGTCAGCTCTTCACATCAGGTGGCCAAAGTATTGGAATTTCAGCTTCAACATCAGTCCTTCCAATAAATATTCAGGACTGATTTCCTTTAGGATGAACTGGTTGGATCTCCTTGCAGTCCAAGGCACTCTCAAGAGTCTTCTCCAACACCACAATTCAACAGCATCAGTTCTTCGGCACTCAGATTTCTTTATAGTCCAGTTCTCACATCCATACGTGATTACTGGAAAAACCATAGCTTTGACTAGACGGACCTTTGTTGGCAAAGTAATGTCTCTGCTTTTTAATGTACTGTCTAGGTTTGTCATAGCTATTCTTCCAAGGAGCAAGAGCCTTTTGATTTCATGGCTGCAGTCACCATCTGCAGTGATTTTGAAGCCCAAGAAAATAAAGTCCGTCACTGTCTCCCCATATATTTGCCATGAAGTGATGGGACCGGCTGCCATGATCTTAGTTTTTGAATGGTGAGTTTTAAGCCAGCTTTTTCACTCTCCTCTTTCACTTTAATCAAGAGGCTGTTTAGTTCCTCTTCACTTTCTGCCATAAGGGTGGTGTCATCTGCATAACTGAGGTTATGGACATTTCTCCCTGTAATCTTGATTACAGCTTGTGCTTTATCCAGCCTTTTGTTTGAAATCCAGACATTTCACATGATGCACTCTGCATAGACGTTAAATAAGCAAGGTGACAATATACAGCCTTGACATATTCCTTTCCCAATTTGGAACCAGTCCATTGTTCCATGTCTGGTTATAATTGACCTGCACACAGATTTCTCAGAAGGCATTTAAGGTGATCTGGTATTCCCATCTCTTTAAGAATTTTCCACAGATTATTGTCATCCACACAGTCAAAGGCTTTGACATAGTCCATAAAGCAGAAGTAGATGTTTTTCTGGAGCTCTCTTGCTTTTCAATGATCCAACTTGATTCCAACTTGTGCTTCATCCAGCCCAGCATTTCACATGATGTACTCTGCATATAAATTAAATAAGCAGGGTGACAATACACAGCCTTGACCTACTCTTTGGTAATTTGATCTCTGGTTCCTCTGTCTTTTCTAAACCCAGCTTGAACATTGGAATTTCATGGTTCATGTACTGTTGATGCCTGACTTGGAAAATTTTGAGCATTACTGCTACTAGTGTGTGAGATGAATGCAATTGTGCTGCAGTTTGAGCTTTCTTTGGCATTGCCTTTCTTTGAGACTGGAATGAAAACTGACCTTTTTCAGCCCTGTGGCCACTGCTGAATTTTTCAAATTTGCTGGCATATTGAGTGCAGCATTTTCACACCATCATCTTTTAGGATTTGAACTAGCTTAATTGGAATTTCATCACCTCCACCAGCTTTGTTTGTAGTGATGCTTCCTAAGGCCCACCTGACTTCACATTCCAGGGATGTCTGACTCTAGGTGAGTGAACACATCATCATGGTTATCTGGATCTTGAAGATCTTTTTTGTATAGTTCTTCTGTGTATTCTTGCCACCTCTTCTTAATATCTTCTGCTTCTGTTAGGTCCATACCATTTCTGTCCTTTATTGTGTCCATCTTTGCATGAAATGTTCCCTTGGTATCTCTAATTTTCTTGAAGAGATCTTTAGTCTTTCCCATTCTATTGTTTTCCTCTATTTCTTTGAATTGATCACTGAGAAAGATTTATCTTTCCTTGCTCCTCTTTGGAACTCTGCGTTCAAAGGGCAAAATGTAGAGGAAACTATAAAGCAGAAGTTACATGATAAATATAAATATATTGGAAATAACAACAGTTATAAATGGAGTATAATCATCACAGAAACCTATACTGCCATGACAGTGAGTACACTACAGCTATATTAACATAAGTAAAAATTTTTTAAGTTTTTATTTTGTATAGGGATACAGCCAATTAACAGTGTTGTGATAGTTTCAGGTGAAGGGGCTCAGCCATACATGTGCATGTATCCATTCTCCCCTATATCCCCCTCCCATCCAGGATGGCACATATTTCATTTCTTGTATAAAGTGACTATGAAAGTGAAAGTGAACGTCATGTCAGATTCTTTGCCACCTTGTGGACTATACAGTCCATGGAATTCTCTAGGTCAGAATACTGGGTGGGTAGCCTTTCCCTTCTCCAGGAGATCTTCCCAACCCAGGGATCAAACCCAGGTCTTCTGCATTTGTAGATGGATTCTTTACCAGCTGAGACACAAGGAAGCCCAAATGGCACCTTTGGTCCCTTGGCTTAGTTGGTTAAAGAGTCTGTCTAGTAAACAGGAGATCCTGGGTTCGAATCCCAGAGGTGCCTTTCAAAAAGTGACCATAAAAACATGTACTTTGCCCCATGAATTGAGACCCTCACTCAACTAAAGAAGACTTGCCTAATATGTCTTCCCTGAAAGAAAAGAGCACAAAAATCATAGATTCAACTGTCTGGCCTGACATTACATCATCTAGGGTGTGTTTTTGGACCATGGAACCAAATGAAAGTTGTTCCTCAGAGCACGTACTGGTTGGGGAGGAAGATGTGATTGGGTGGCTTCCTGCCAAACCTACTGACTAGGCATGAGTACCCCAATCAAATCAGAAGATGTGGTCTGTTGCCCCCAACATCCTCCTGACAAGTAAGAAAAACAATTACCAAAGTGAACTGTCCCCACGGTAACTGCAGCAGCGCTATTCCAGGCATTCTTCCGGGTGCATAGATGCCCCGCACAGAGCCTTGCTAAGCAGGCTGCCATTCTGCGTGTACAGTGCTAGCTGCAGAAGCTCAGATCCTGCCACAGAGATGCCCCACCTGAACGCCCGTGAAAACCTTCCAGAGGAAAGTCTCCTTGCACTGCCTGGGGCTCTGCGCCATTTCCGTGTGAAGGATTAACTGATCCAGTCAAACAAACAGCGGACTACTGTCCTTGGAGCCCTGTGCTCCTGGACTATGTCCCCCTGAATCTCCCCACCCCCAACACCCGGCTTGGCCCCCATCCCACATCTGCAGCTTTATCCTCAGGATGGCTGAGGTCAGGTATGCTGCAGGTCCACTCACCCATCTCAGGAGATACCTGCATCACTGTAAACTCCCTGGGGACCCAGGTCTGCATGCTCTAGTGGGGTGGTGGGGCCCAATCTTGGCAGGCTTAGTAGCTCCTCCAGAATTTTGGCACTGGGAGGTTATCCAAGAGGTAGACTGAAACAGATCTGATTTAACTCACAAACTTCAACAAGAATCAGTAATAGTATACTTTCATTGCAATGAACTTGCCCCCAAAAGCTGTATCCACCATCAAACCAGCATCTGTTCAGTGAACACCAAGCTCAAACCAGATAGTCCCTTCTGGATGGGAGTCCTCCAACCAGCCAACAAAATGCCCCCATGCTTGGATGGAATGACACGTTCAAAGTGAGAGACAGTGAGTCTCCAGGGAGCAGACCCTCCCAGAAAAGGATACTGTGATTCCCATTTGCATGTTATTGTCAAAAAATTCAGCCCCTCTTCTGTGAAAAATCAGCGGGGAAAATCTAATTTGCATTTACCTCAGAGAAGAAACTGAGCCTTCTCTATCACCCAATTTTTTGAAATAATGGTATCACCAATCTGGTTGGAAAAATAAAAACCATAAAGTGAGGGTTGAAGTGGGGAATAAAGTCCCTAATATTAAAAATACAGAGATGGAGACCTATATTTACCTGGATACGATCTATATTTACTTGGACAGAATGTGTATGACCTGCCAGTTAGGGAGACAATCAAAGCTAATCTATTAACAGGAATGTGTTAGTAGTTTAAAGGCCAGAGAGCATGGGAGATTAGAAAACATTTTATGTGGCAGGAGTGTAAAGGGGGAATAACTTAAGCCAGATACACAGTGAAAACCAACCCTGTGTATTATTCCAAGGTTGAAATTGTGGAAAATAAATGGTGTATTCTTACCCCTAGTGCTCTCATTATGCACTGAGAGGGAAAGAAGCAAAAATAGCTAATGTAAACCAGTTTTCCAAGAAGATTGGCCAAGAAAGAAAGAGCAAGGGTAATAGCAGGGCTGGAAGCAAAGACTCTGCTCGACAAGACTCACGACCTCATTGTTTACTCTTAGGTTAGTGTCACCATCTACCATGGTCATTATTCTCTCACTGCAAATTTGTTAAATGCTAAGAAACAGCATCAGTCCTCTACTGTCTACAACCTCATAGTCTTCCCTTTACAGAAGAGAAACTGCTCATCACCAGCAATCATTTTGCAGCATGCAATAAAATTCAGGCAAGATTTTTTTTAATTGATTTTTATTGAAGTATAGTTGCTTTACAATGTTGTGTTAGTTTCTGCTGTACAGCAAAATTAATCAGCCATACATATACATATATTACCCGCTTTAGGGCTTCCTTCCCATTCAGGTCATCACAGTACATTAAATAGAGTTCCCTGTGCTACACAGTAGGTTCTCATTAGTTATCTATTTTATACATACTGGACTTCCTAGTGGCTCAGATGGTAAAGAATCTGCCTGCAATGTGAGAGACCCAGGTTCAATCTCTGGGTCAGGAGGATCCCCTGGAGAAGGAACTGGCAACCTGCCTCAATATTCTTGCCTGGAGAATCCCATGGACAGAGGAGACGGTGGGCTACAGCCCACGGGGTCACAAAGAGTTGACCACAACTGAGTGACTGAGAACACACACACACACACACACACATACATCAATAGTACATATGTATTAATTCCAGTCTCCCAATTCTTCCCACCCCCTCCCTTCCCTGAGCACACACACATCAATAGTATATATGTATCAATCCCAGTCTCCCAATTCTTCCCACCCCATCCCTTCCCAGTTGGTATCCCCATACATTTATTCTGCCATGCAAATAAGATGTCCATCAACAAAGGAATGGATAAAGAAGGTGTGGTTCATATATACAATGGAATATGACTTGGCCATAAAAAGGAACATAATGGAGTCATTTGTAGACACATTGATGGACCTTGAGCCGCCTGTCATACAGAGTGAAGTAAGTCAGAAGAGAAAAACTAATATAGTTAACGTGTATATAGAGAATCAGGATTTTTTTAAGACTTTTTTAACCTGTAGGATCCTAAGAAACAGCCAATACTCTCCTTACATTTCCATCTGTGTTTTTCTCTCTAGTGGAAAAATTGGGAGTTTGAGACTGGAGGATTTGAGGCTTCCTAAACATCATTTGCATGCTTAGTTTATTAAACTATTCATTTGGAAGGAGGGTAACATTAGCCCCTCGCAGTAAACAGCACCTGTCCATCAAATCCCCCTGATGAGATATCAGGGCATCAGGAAGAGAGCCCCACTGAGCTGCCACCCCAATTCCTGAGACTGAGTTGGCTGCTGGGACAAAGCTCCCTGATGGGCGAGCTGCCTGTCAATTTTGTTAAAAGAACAGTAAAAGTAGGAACAGCCAAGCTTGTACAATCTTGCAGTTCCTTTCTTTTTTCAGTGTATTTTTAGGTTGGCAGAAATCAGTTTCCTTTTCTATGCTTTATATATTCCTATTCATAAGCCTGGCATTACCAGATGATGTATTAAACTTTATTTTATTCATAGAAAATAGACACGGCTCTGGAGAAGGGTGACTCAGTGAAGGGCTCTTGTTCGAAAACACCTGGACTCCTAGCCAGAGAAGAAGATACAGTGCATACAATGAACAATCAATGAAACATAAACCATCTCAGGCAAAATAAAACTTAGGCTGGAAGATCTAAACATTTCTTTTACAAGTTTCTGATTGAATGGATCTTTGCAATCCACATGAATCCAGGCAAACATGCTACTGGAGTTTGATTAATTAAACAAAAATCTACTCATATGTGAGATGCCTCTAACTCATATGTGAGATGCTTTTAATCAGCAAAGAGATAATGGTTTTAGGGAACAGGTTCCAGGTGAGGCTTACTAAGAAGCACATTTTATTTATTTTTCCTTGTTGGGAATGTTCTTTTTAATGAAATGAGTTTAATTCTTGGTTTTCTGGTTCCTTGCCCACCATCCTTCTCCACCACTGAAGATCTTCCATATGAACTACACAATGACAGTCAGCTGGAATGCAAGGCAGTCAGTCTAGTCAGCCAGAACTCAGCTTCCTAGAACAGGGATGAGCTAGAGACCAAACATGAATGTTATATATTCCTCATGACGTTATAACGGACCACAGTGAACCAGCCAGGATAGTCCTGTACAAAGAAAATCAGAAAAATCAAGAAATCAGAGAGTCGCCATGCAATGATACACCATCACGTGTGACTCTGAGCAAGGGTCTTACAGACCCAAAACTTTACATTAGGCCTTCCAACAGCCCTAAGATCTCTTTTTATGATTTGTTTATTATATAAACAAGAGATGACTTGAACTTCCAGCCATGGTGAGGTTAAGAGCTCAGCAGATCCACTCAAGGTAAAAGTAAGTATAAAGCTGTAAAAACACTTTAGGATTCTGGAAACTGACTAAAGGCAGACAGCAAATTGAAATGAATTTATACTTGACAATTTTCTGAGCTCCAGGCAAGGGCAGTGGGCGTCTGTGACCTCCTTCACACCAACTGTCCCCATCCTTCTTCCCAGTTCAGAAAGTAAGAACACGGGTGTTACCAGCCTCAGGCTGGAAATGGAAACCATCTGCTTTGGTACCAGAGGGATCTGACTCAACTGTGGGGGAGGGGGAAAGGAAAAAGTGAGTCCAAATCCCATAGCTCTGTCCACTGTCACTGGATTTCTAGGTTGTTTGTCTTTCACCAATAGATAGTGCTAAAAACAAACATCCTTATGTGTATGCTTTTGTTTGAATATCTGATTACTATCTCAGAATAAATCCCCAAAGTCAGACTTAGTTATTCAAAGTATCTATCACTCTTCTACTGCTGTATAACTCTTCTGTTACTGTAGAATCATTAACTCTGTAGCTTAAAAAAATGCAAAAAATGCATGTATTATCTCACAGTTTCTGTAGGCCAAGGGTCTGAGCAACTGGATTCTCTATTCAAGGTTTGCAGACTGCATTCAAAGTGTCTTCCTTGGTAAAGAATCTGCCTGCAAAGTGAGAGACCAGAGTTCAAACCCTGGCTCTGGAAGATCCCCTGGAGAAGGGAATGACTACCCACTCCAGTCTTCTTGCCTGGAGAATTCCATGGACAGGAGAGCCTGGTAGGTTACAGTCCATGGGATCGCAAAGAGTCAGACACAACTAAGCAACTAACATTTTCACAACACTTTTCAAGGAGACAGTCTCATCTGGGGCACAGGGTCATTTCCAAGTTCAAGGCTGCTGGTGTTCAGTCCCTTGTGGTTGTAGGGCTGACTTGCAGCAACTAGAGGCCAGCCGCCATTCCCTGTCATGTGGTGGGTGACACCATGTGAGAGTTTGCTTCCTCAAGGCCAGCAGGAGGGCATTTGCAGTTGCTTCTCACCACTTACCTCTGGATCCTTAAATAAATGGCTCAGCTGACTAGGTCAGGCCCACTGAGGATAATCTCCCTGTGATTAATTCAAAGCCCACTGACTGGCAACCTTCATTAGCTTGGGAAAATCTTTGCACCTTTGTCAACTACCATAACCTAATCCCAAGCATGCTTGCCCATCATACTGACAGTCTCACCCTCTGTACCCCAGGCAGACAGAAAATTGCAGGGGGCAGAGGGCAGACAGTTCACCTGTCACAACAAGACTTCACATTTGTGAAGACTGTGATTCAAGGGCTTCCCTGGTGGCTCAGTAGTAAAGAATCTACCTGCCAATGCAGGAGACACAGGTTTGATCCTGGGTGGTGAAGATCCCCTGAAGAAGGGAATGGCAACCCACTCCAGTATTCTTGCCTGGAGAATCCCATGGATAGAGGAGCCTGGTGGGCTATAGTCCATGGGATCACAAAGAGTCATACATGACTTAGCAATTAAACAACACAAGTGTAGGATATTTGCTTATAAAATATGAAAATGGAAACCAATTAATAAAGGCTACAGTGTGCCTTAAAAAATTATGATTTAAATTGCTAAATTTTCTGAAGAATGCTTATTCTCACCCCATCCCCATGTCACAGCATGCCTGTTTCCCCAACCAATATAATATATATATATATATATATATATATATAGCCAATATAATTATGGATATTTTAATTATTCTTCATCTGTACCAGATATTACTAGCTCAGGCCCTTGGACAGGATGCAGCTATAAGAGAACAAATCTTGCATTTTGATTCATATTAAGATTATTATAGTCTTTGATAATTTTTACTTTTCCTTTGCAGTCTATCTATCCATATGCTTCACTGTTTTCTCTAGGGCTAATTTTCTGTTATTGACTCCTTTGCCATCCCATTTTGAATGTCAAGAATATTAACTACTAACAGCCCACACAGCAAGTATTTTCTCCTGATGTGTTTTCTTTTCAACTTGGATACAGTGCTTTGCATCATGCCAAAAAAAAAAAGCTTCACTTTCATAATAAGACCTACAAATCACTAATTTTTCATGGTTTCTTTCCTGTGTTATTTCATTCTCTAACATGTTTTCTTGTGTTTTAATCTCTAAGAATACAGATGTAAAGGAATCCATTGGAATTTCCAGTTTCTATCTCAGATAATACTTAGGGACTCTGGACTGAATGAATCGTGTATAAAGCTGAAGTTGCCAGTAATGCCTATCAGACTTCTAGCTGTACATAAACTGGTTCTTAACCTAAGGTGTCCAGCCAGAGCTGTGATGCATCTTTCTCTCAAATGTTGGCCCAGGAGGGTAGGCCACATTGTTCTGCTAACAGTTCAGGACACTGGGTGTCAGCTTTTTTTTTTTTTCGTTTCTTGTCTTTGGGCTACCAAATCATAGCTCTGAGTATTTGAAAAGAAACTGAAGGATGAGATCAGATTTTTTTCCAAAATCTTTAGTCTTTGTCTTGAGTTTTAGCCCATCTCTAAGCACGAATTTCATGTTACAGTCACTAGTGCCATTTTAACCTGGGACTTTAAAATACTCTTATTAAAAGAAAAAAAGAAGAAAAAGAGAACACTTTAAATAACCAAGAAAGTATGCCTTTTAGGTGAAATCACGTCTCCTTGTTGAATTAAAAGATAATGATGAAATGTTTCCTTGGCGGAAACAAAATCACTTTATGATTTATCTACTAAAAAGTAGCCTCAAGTCCCTCTTCCATTTATAGATGAATAAATCATAATATAAGAATCTAAGTAAGTTCCTTAAGACTTTGTTGAAGTCTGGGTATTAAATTTCCTTGTCTAGAAAATGAGAAAGTTAATCTAGCTGATCTCTGAAAGCATTAGTTGCTCAGTCATGTCCGACTCTTTGTGACCCCATGGACTTTAGCCTGCCAGGCTCCTTTCTCCGTGGAATTCTCCAGCCAGGAATAGTGGAGTGGGTAGCCATTCCCTTCTCCACAAGATCTTCCTGACCCAGGGATTGAACCCAGGTGTCCCATGTAGAAGGCAGATTCTATATCATCTGCTGATCTCTGAGGTCCTACTCAAATCTAACACCTGAATTCTACTTGGTGTTCAACTCAAGATTTTCTGTTTACATCTTTTCTTTGGCCCTTTCAAACTCCCAGTCAAAAGTCTTGCCTTCAGGTGCATCTCTCTTTTAATTTCCAGAAACCTACTATGTACTCTTGCAAAACATCTTATTATTATTTCAAAGTCCCTGCCAACTTCATGGCTCTCACATTCCTCAATTGGTACCACTCTCCTTCTCAGTTTGCAAACTTGAAATAAGAGCTCTTTTTTTCATCATCTTTCTCTCCCCTCCATATTTAATCAGTATCCCAGGCCAGAATATTTGTTGCAATATTTGTCTTCTTAACCTTATTTCAATTCTTTCCAACATATCAGTTCAGTCTCCTATGTCATTTCAGGATCTAATGTTGAAAAATATTTCTCTTCTTTATTTGTTCTGAAGTGAGTAATCCAAAGCACTGCAGCCCCAGTGACGTTCCTGTAGCTTCATATTGCCTGGTGAATTAAGAACAGACTACACAGTCTGGCAGTTAGCCCTACTATACATAATATGGCCAGCCTGGCTTCCCAATTCTTCTCCCCACTCATGCCCAGGACCTTGTGATTTCCTGAGTACTTCCTGAATATTTTGCTCTGTCCTTGCCTTTTGGTTTAATTTTGAATTCTTATTTTCAGTGTTTAAAATTTCTGTAAATGTCTGAGGTACCTACTCGAGCTGAAACAGGGGGAAAAGTCATCATTTTTAATCTTTATCCTCATTCCAAAAATCTTAATATTTCTTTTTCTTGGGGAAAAAAAAAAAAGATTACATAGCAGTGGTGCTAGTAGTAAAGAATCACTGCCAGTGCAGAAGACACAAGAGCCAACTGTTTGATCCCTAGGTCAGGAAGATCCCCTGGAGAAGGAATGGCAACCCACTCCTGTGTTCTTGCCTGGAAAATCCCATGGACAGAGCTATAGTCCATGGGGTCACAAAGAGTTGGACACAGCTGAGCAACACACATAATCAGTGAAATGCAGCAGAATCTGTACAGAAGACATTGAATGCTGGGTGTGTTAGAGGTGGAGGATTCCAACCCTAGGGACTCCAGTCTCCCACTGAAAAAGATCAGAAAGGTAATGCATCTCACTAAAGTAAATTCGGGACCGAATTTTTAGTGCCTTCAGTGGGTGATACACTAGGTCCTGGGAATGTGGAAATGAAATGCTTTCTAGAAACACAGTACAGGAAGAGGAGATATGTGGGGACAGATCTGTGTGCTCAAGATGACAGGTGCTGTGATAGAAGCTATGCACTGTTCAGACACAAAGGAGGGGGTAGTCAGCACTCCCTGATGTGACAGGGCCAAGTGGAAGGGTTCATCGGGGTAGGCCAGCAAGGATCCAATGCAAGCAAAGGCACAAAAGCATGGATTAGACGAAAGCATTTGGGAAAATGAAAACAATTTAGAGAGTTTGGAAGTTAAAGTAAAAGATAAGTCACATCAAAATTAAAATTAAAAGCAAGCAAGCTTTAAATTGTAAAGGGAATTGTAATACCTTACAAAGGAGTTTGGGACAATGATGATTGTTACTACCATTTTTTATTAATGATTATCAATTTCTCATTATAATTAATCGGTTCTATTTATTGATCACTTGCGATGATCGCTAGAATCAAAGGTTAACTCAGTTGCCTAAAGTAATATAGCTATTAAGTATTGGAGTCAATGTTCGAATCAGGTCCTCTTGGTTTCAGAGCTGAGCATGGTTGGATTACACTATAGTCTGTCTTTAGTCTGTGGACAATATGGACCATCTGAATATTTGAAAGAAGAATAACTATGATTGGATTCTTTTCTTGGAAGAGTTTTGCAACAATATGAAGTTGCAGTGTCCAATCCAGTAACCACTACACACGTTGAAAATTAACAATAATTTAATAGTTAAAAACTCTGTCCCTCAGTTGCAGTAGGCACCTCTCAAGTGCTCAGAAGCCACATGTGACTAATGACTACTGTAGAGATGACACAGGGTGAAATTCCTGTGCTTACAGAAAGTCTTACTGGACAGCATTGGTACAGAGGATGCACTGGAGCTTGGTGAGACAGGAAATGAAAAGCAGGGGACCACCACCCAGGACGGGTGAGAAAGGATCAGAGAAAAGACGAAGGCACAAATTAGCAGAGATATAAACCAGAGATTCTCCAAGTGTGACTCGCACTCTCCCAGTCCATCACCCATCAACACTGGATCCCTGGGAACCTGTTAGAAATGCAGATGCTCGGCACACCCCGGACACACTGGATCAGAAATTCTAAGAGTGACACCCAGCCATCTACTCTGTGACAAGCCCTGAAGGGGATTTCAATACTCACTGAAGGGTGATGGACCATTGATTTAGAGGAAGGGACAGATCTCTAAAATGTGTACAGAAATACAAGCAGCTCTGGCCAAGCGTGGGGTATACAGAGGGAGAAGGAATCTAGGCCAACTCAGGCGGGTGTGGGAGGATGGAAGGAGAAGCATATTCACAGGGAAAAAGGTAAGGAGCCTGAGTTTGAGTTCTGGAAGGATGTTCAATCATTATGAGCCGGTTGGGAGTACCCATCTAGAACTCAGGAGAAAGTACTGCAATGGAGATGCAGATTTAGAGTCATCAGAATTTCGGTGGTATGTTAGCCAGGAATGGATGACTGGATAGGCTGTAAATGCTGAGAGGAGTATCTAGATTTGGGTGCAGTTCTCCACATGCTAGTTCCTTTTTCTCCTACTGAATGAGGCATCTCAAAGTGCAAATTTGGTCTATTAGATATGAGTATATTCTATTTTTTAAAAATAAAGAATTAACCTACATTGTTATTCCGAGTCACCGTGTGTAGATCGTGTCAAACAGGATACACACAATCCTAACGAGTGTACTGTGGAAAGGGGACAGGTTTCAGGGCTCTCTTTCTCTCCAGTCCTGGAGTGTGGGCTTCATCAGGGGAATCAGAAAGAAAGGAGGAGAGACATTCTGAGGGGTACGGGATGGTGTCTCTGAAAGTTAACAGGGAGAATTTCTAAGAGGAAGTCAAGAGCACTGCCATATCCCAGAGGCCAGAAAGAGAAGACCATGGACTTGGCTGGTAGAAGCCCATCATGGAACTTAGCAAAGTATTTCTGTAGAGCAACCAGGGACAATCTGGCAAATCAACAAAAGAGAGTGAGCTGGTTGAAACAGAAATAGGAGGTGATGAAATGGGGCAGTGAGGGTAGATTTATGTTTTGTACTATTCCTTGGATATAAAAGGTCCCTTATATTCTCTGTAGATTACAGAAATTTTGGTGAAAATCTTTCTTGTACTTTCTCTCCCCAGGGCCCTGCCATAAGGATGGCATGAAAGGGCTAGCATACATAAATGAGATCATCCCACCAGCTGATGGGGATTCACTGATCCCAGACAACAACTGAGCTCACCTTAATCTTCCCATCACTGAGGATGGCTTCTTATCTGATCTTCTTCTTATCCTGCTCATCCTCTTGTCCTGTCCCACATACCCTAATGACATGCCTGAATCCTCAAAGCAAATACAGCTCAGACTTTAAAGCTTGGACCTCTCTACAAAAATACCATAAGTATTGTTCCCTACAGTTGAGTTGGCCTAAATCAATCCCCAATGCCCTCCTGGGAAGCAGGTAGGAAAATATTATGGTGCTTATCCTGCAGATGAAAATTGAGATCCTATGATTTGTTCAATATCTTCTTGTTCTTCATGACAATGCATCTATCCTATTTTATTTGTGTTATTAATGTCTTCATTCCACATTTTTCCATGAAGGACTCCAGGTAGGGGAGTCTGAAAAAATAAGAGAAGAATGTCAAGACTAGGTGATAAAAGAACACAGATATTCAGCTGTTAAATCTCCACATAATTGGAACAGCTCAGCTGTAAATTTAGCTCTGAGTTTTTGGCAACCAAACAAAAGGCAGACACCGTCAATTATGCAGTTCCTATTTTCATGAAGAAATAAGAGTGCCAGCTTCTCAGAGAAGCCAGAATCCCCTCCTTGCCTAAGTTCTAAATGAAACTGCATACCCATGTCTTCACAGAGAGGGCATTTCTATAAACAAAGGTAATGCAAGATCTCATATGGCAGCTTCTAATGCTTTCCTTCCTCAAAACTTTATATAAAAACATTCAGTGAAAAACTAACTTCAGCACAAGCAAACATACTAATTTACTGATCACTGACAGGCAGTTACCATAAGGATATAAAACCTTACGTCTTGAACAGGATTTTGGTTTTCATGGGTGTAGCTAAAAGCTATGCACTAATTAGCACATATTAATGGAATATGCTCCCCCTTCATTAGTGCTAAAAATCTGGTAGCCTTGCTAAGGTCCACACACTCGTATACACACTAAACACACAACACACACACACTCTACCATCTTAAGAAAACAAGAGTATAATTTTTTTTTTAAGCAGATAAAACTAAAGCAGCCTTGGGTTTTAGGAAATGCTAATTGGCTTGAGCAAAATGTCATCTATTATTATAAGATGTTCCTGGAATAACCATATATTAAGGTGATTGGAATATAGGCAAATTTTGGGGGGGCGTTTCAGTTATAATTAGAGAAGATGCTGAGTAACCACTCCCCTGACTCGCAGGCACTGATGATCACTAATATTTTTAATTAATCACAGTCTCCCTGGATGCTAATAAGGCCCCACCAGCACAGCCCCTTCCCTACACAAGGGCTGACTGCACTGTGCATTCAGTGCTGTGTCCACGTGTCTTGTTAGGAAACCTATACATGAACACCCAGTCCCTGCATTACCACAGCGTTCCCAGGGCATTCGTGCTCTTCCAAAACTGGGTATGTGAATGAGGAAACCAGCCTGTTAAAATGCACTTAATGATACCTACTGGCCTCAGAGCTCTGAACAAAGCACTGGTTCAGAATATTAAAGAAACAAGCCATTCGCTCTATCTTCAAAGAATTTAAAATCTAGTGAGAGAAACAAAACACACTCACACAAGTTATGCAAGTCAAAACAATAACCTAAGAGCCTGTGAAAAAGTGAGAAGTGTGAAAGTATAAGTCTCTCAGTCGTGTCTGACTCTTGCAACCCCATGGACTATAGCCCGCCAGACTTCTCTGTCTATGGAATTCTCCAGGCAAGAATATTAGAGTGGGTTGCCATGCCCTCCTCCAGGGGATCTTCCCAACCCATCAGTCAAACCTGAATCTCCTGCAGTGCAGGCAGGAGACTTACCACTGAGCCACAGAGAAGTCCTCTGAGACACCAGATAATCAACATA
This sequence comes from Nanger dama, assembly GCA_917880005.1. Lineage (NCBI taxonomy): Eukaryota > Metazoa > Chordata > Mammalia > Artiodactyla > Bovidae > Nanger > Nanger dama. The sequence continues at coordinate 7,948,954 of CAKJTW010000075.1, forward strand.
CACAACAGTACACAGATACACAGTAGGAAAGGAGGAAGACGTAAATACTTTCCTGTGTCCCCGGTAGCTGTAGGGCACCCAGACACGGAGAGTGACATTAATAGCCTTATAGCCATACTGCTTCCAATACCCCAGGGATAGCAGCAGGTGAACCAAATCACACCAGGCACACAGAAATCATATCCTTGAGAATACAGATTATCAGACCAATGACTCATGAATTTTAATAAGCTCTGATTTTACTTAGAGTGGTTTCTCAAGAAGAGATTCCAGGATCACTCTGTCATATTCTGATTCTGTGGCTGGGGGTGGGGGCGGGTGGGTACAGCCCAGAAAAGTGCATTTTCATAAGTCTCGCAAAGACAGAGGGAGTTCAAGGACCCTGGTATGAGGCCCACCACCAAGGGCTTTCACCAGACACCAGCTGCCTGCGAGCTAAGAGGGAAGTGAGCAACAGGTCTTCCCAAACACCAGGAATAAGTGGTACAGACATCTGTGCAGTTTTCTAGTGCTTCCTGTTTGCCAAGCACTGTGCTAAGAAATTTTCCATAATCATCTTATTTAAAATACCTTTGACCTCACTTTGCAGGTGAATAAACTATGGCATAAAGCTTAAAAAAAAAAAGTAGTACAGAGAAAGGGATTGTAATTCTGGAATGATCCCTCCAAAGGTCAAAATGCCACTCAAAGCAAGAAACAGATAGCACTTTAACTGGTGAACTTTCATGTTACAAATTATAAACATATATACAAACCTAATAAAGATAAGTATCATTCTATGATTCACTTATTAGATGGGTACAAAAGTAACTGTGGTTTTGGACCATGAATTTTAAATCAATATAACTAGGCTCAAACACATTTTTATTAATCAAAATAGGAACCATTACAATCAACACATTTTCACCAACAAAATTAGTTTGTTTTTTTTTTCCTGTAGCATAAAAATTCAGGATTCAGTGAACTCTTGGAAAGCATTTTCTGCATCCTGCTGGTTGTGGAAGCATTTTCCCTGCAGAAAACTGTCAAGATGCTTGAAGAAGTGGTAGTTGATTGGTGAAAGAAAGGTCAGGTGAATATGGCAATGAGGCAAAACTTCATAGTCCTATTCATTCAACTTTTGAAGCCTTGGTTGTGTGACGTGTGGTCAGGCGTTGTCATAAGAAGAATTGAGCCCTTTCTGTTGACCAGTGCTGGCTGTAGGCATTGCAGCTTTCGTACATCTCATCAATTTGCTGAGCATACATCTCAGATGTAATGGTTTTGCCAGGGTTCAGAAAGCTATATTGGATCAGACCAGGAGCTGACCACCAAATGGTGACCGTGACTCTTTTGGTGCAAGTTTGGCTTTGGGAAGTGCTTTGAAATTTCTTCTCAGTCCAACCACTGAGCTGGTCGGTTGTCATATAAAACCACTTTTCATCACACATCACAATTTGATTGAGAAACGGCTCCTTGTTGTTACATAGAATAAGAGAAGATGACATTTCAAAACAATGATTTTTAAAATTTTTGGTCAGCTCATGAGGCATCCACTTACCAAGCTTTTTCACCTTTCCAATTTGCTTCAAGTGCCAAATGACCATAGAATGATTGACACTGAGTTCTTCCACAATTTCTCATATAGTTGAAAGAGGATCAGCTTCAGTGATGGCTCTCAGTTGGTCGTTGTCAACATCCAACAGCCAGCCACTTATTCCTCACCTTCAAGACTCTCATCTCCTTTGCAAAACTTCTTGAACTACCACTGCACAGTACATTTGTTAGCAGTTCCTGGGCCAAATGTGTTGTTGATGTTGTGAGTTGTCTACTTTACAACCATTTTGAACCTGAATAAAAAGATCGCTCAAATTTGCGTTTTGTCTAACACCACTTAACAGTCTAAAATAAATATAAAATAAACAAGTAGTGTCTTGTCGTTAGCAAAAAATAATAATAATAAAGCAACAAATGTGCATTAAAATGATGCATAATGTAACCACATTTATTTAAAAATGTATTCCAGTATCAAATGGCAAAGTTCAACAACAGAAAACTGCAATTACTTTTGCACCAACCTAAAACCAGTAGATTTTACTGGATGATTGTATGTTGGTTTTGTAAAAAACAAATCAATTAAATTCTATGAATTCAGAAAGAAGTACAATGTAAATTCAAAGGGTTATAATAAAATGGAATTGTTTGCATTAAATTTGCTACCTAATAATTTTCGTTGAATGTATTTTGGTTTCCAAAAGAAGTTTTTATTCTTCTCTGTTTAATAAGCCTCAATTAGATGTATTTGTTCTCTCAGATTAAATACTGTAATAATATTCTGTGAAATTTCATGCCAAGCTGTTATTAATTATCTTTCTTAAAACAAAACAAAAAAAGAAAGAAAAACCTTTGCAGATATGAGATCTTCTTTCCACAGGCATTTTGCAATTGAATCATTATTAGCCCCATTCAAAAGAAACTCAGAAAACATGAAAAAACTTACATTCTCTAAGCAAATGAACCTGAGTGAGAACTGACCATGACCTCATCACACATTCTCCAGGTGTGGCTGGGGCCACCTGGGCCCGCAGTCAGGAGCCCAAACTGTGGACACTGACCTCATCATTCTCTTCATTTTTGTCTGTATTTTTTCTCTTGGAATCATCACTCTTTATTAAATTTCCATAACTTCAAATACAATTTTGTTCAAACAAATTTTATTCTAAGAAATATAATAGCCTTAAAATGACTTTGCAACCATTATTTGGGAAAGCTAAAAACAAAACAAAGCAACTCTTTGCCAAAGAATTCTAAATATAAGCAAACATTACAAGGCCAGCAAAACCCAAGGTGTTATTCAGAGAGTGGTGTGGGACCTTAACTTAGTCTGGAAATAGGGTTTCTATTGCAAGCAGTAACAGGAGAGGGGGCTGTAAAAGAGACTGAGCCAAACTGGGAAGGACTTTAAAAAATGATTAAACAAGGTCCTACTTTAGAGCACAAGGAACTATATTCAATATCCTGTGATAAACCATGATGGAAAAGAACATGAAAAATGTATATACCGTATATATAACACAGTCTCTCTGCTATACAGCAGTAATTAACACAACATTGTAATTCAAGTACACTTCAATAAAAAATTTAAAAATTGGGGTTTCTCTGGTGGTTCAGTAAAGCATCCTCTTGCCAGTGCAGGAGACAGTTTTTATCCCTGGTCCAGGAAGACACAGCATGCCAGGGAGCAACTGGGCCTGTGCACCACAGCTACTGAGCCAGTGCTCTGCAGCTGGGCAGTCACCACTGCTAAAGCCCGTGGGCCTGGAACCCATGCTCCACAAGAGACGCCACCACAGTGAGAAGCCCATGCACACAGCTAGAGGGCAGCCCCAACTCGCCGCAACTAGAGAAAACCCACACAGCAGCAAGGACCCAGCACGCCCGGAAATAAATAAATAAAGGTTATTAAAGAATAAAAGCCGAGCTGATCCCTTCTCTCCTACATCATCAGTGGAGGCCAGCTGGAAACTAAACAACACACTTCAAAATGGGTCAAAGATGAAGTCTCAAGGGAAAGTTTTAAAAATACATTAGCTGAACTTCTGAACAACAGGCAGACTTTCAGAGTGAGTTAGAAATCCCCAGTCGAAGGAGAGCCTGGAGATCAACCAGAGGTTTGATAAAATTCTTGGAAAGAGAGGCAGCCTGCATGCCCTGGGAACACAGTGCCTGGAGGATCAGGAAGGCGAGACGGACGGTCAGCACCTGAAAAGGAGGAAATCTGGAGAATGTCAATCAAGGCACATTGGGGAATGGACAACGTGGATAAACTCTAAAAAGAAGTGTGAGGGTGGATCACTGCAGACCGGGGATAGGAGATGAAATACTGGGAGAAATGAGACAGTGGAATTGATCCACAAAGCTAGAGAAAGTGAACAACACGTACACTGATGAGACAGTGAGAGCAAGTGAGAAAACTTTTAATTAAAATTTTCAGGAATGAGTTGCAGGATAACATGGAGTCGGACAAGATGGCGCCTCCCAAGAATGCTCCAAAGATGCCTTGGTGATGGCACAGATTTAAATTTTTTATTAAAAATAAAAATTCAAACACACAGATAGGAGAGACCTGGCAAGTTTGTTGGCAGAAGGAAAAGCATCTGGAAAGAAAGATACTAAAGATGGTTGTGGAAAAGAGGATGCAATTAAAAATATGAGGGGGAGGGGCAGCATTTGGGGAAAGGAATACATTAACCTTACAAACAAGGAAATATTTTCCCAAACAGGAGAAAGAAAAATAGCAGGGAGGTTAGGCCTTTGGCAGGCTTCCCGGGTGGCACTAGTGGGAAAGAACCTGCCTCCCAATGCAGGGTACCTAAGAGATGCGAGTTCAGGAAGATGCCCTGGAGAAGGAAATAGCAACCCACTAGAGTATTGGAGAAGGAAGTGGCACCCCACTCCAGTACTCTTGCCTGGAGAATCCCATGGACGCAGGAGCCTGATAGGCTGCAGTCCATGGGGTTGCTAAGGGTTGGACACAACTGAGAGTCTTCACTTTCACTTTTCACTTTCATGCATTGGAGAAGGAAATGGCAACCCACTCCAGTGTTCTTGCCTGGAGAATCCCAGGGATGGGGGAGCCTGGTGGGCTGCCATCTATGGGGTCGCACAGAGTCAGACACAACTGAATCGACTTAGCAGCAGCAACAGAGTATTCTTGCCTAGGAAATCCTATGGAGAGAGGAGCCTGGAAGGCAACAGTCCATGGGGTTGCAAAGAGCTGGACATGACTGAAGTGACTGAGCAGGTTGTTACTTTGTGGCTAGAGTGAGTGGAGATTTAACAAGTCAAGGACTCTGAGGTTAAAGGCAGGCACAAGAGGCCAGCACAGATACTGAAATGCACTGAAACAATTAGACATGCTGTCGGGAAACAAGCTCAAGCAGACCCACACTAGGGGATGGGGTTGGACTTGCTGTCATAGCAGCAGAGCTAGGGAAGGACGCTGTGATAAAACATTATGGACTCCAAGAAAGTCCAAAGAAAGAGCAGCATGTTCCAGCAGTGACTCGGGGACTTGTGTAGAAGACACCAACTGTCACACACCACATCAGTTTACAGAAACGGAACTTAGTTTTCCACGTCTTAATTTGCCCTGGAGCAGTGATTTACATTAAGGACGAGAGAAAAGAGAAATAAGAAATCTTTACCCCAGTCTTTATGGCAACTCAATTCTTGTTTTATGACTTGGTCTCTTTGGGATAAATGTTACAGCAAACTTAAGAGACCCAGCAACAACAACAAGAGACACGGGCTCGATCCCTGGGTCGGGAAGATCCCTTGGAGCAGGGAATGGTAACCCACTCCAGTATTCTCGCCTGGAAACTTCCAGGGACAGAAGAGCCTGGCAGGCTACAGTTGCAAATAATGATATGACTGAGCACGCACAGGCACACAGGCTCCTCCCAGGAGGGAATCTCAGCTCCTAGGGTCAATACCTAGCTTTGCCCAGGTGCTGGGGATGACACTTCTGTTCCGGTGGTTGATCACAGAGTCTCTTTCCACTTCACCTCTAAGTGGCATTCCTACTGACAGCTTCTGAGACTCAGACAAACCCCCCATCCAGAGAGACAGAGAACTGATAACACAAACTGGGGCTAGCCACCGCATGGCCAGGCATACTCCACGTGACTAGCGTGGGACACCACCTCTTCCCCTAGTTCTAGGAGAAAGACAAGCTCATCCTCTTGTGGGTGTCCTGGGGGGGGCTCACGTCCTTCATTATGTTCTGCTACTTATCACGTGCTGCCGTCTCCCCTTTTTCTGGTTGAGAAGCCATAGGCGCCTCTGAGCCACAGCCTCTTGAAAATCCAAATTAAACCACTCTCTCTCACATGCCATCTTGCAGCTGAAAATCAGATTTCCCAGACTCTAGTCAGGAATCCACAGCCCAGAATCTCCTGGTGTGAGGCCAAGATCTCCCCTGAGAACAGGGCATCGAGAAAGCCTTGCTGCCTGATGGCACTGAAAACTGGCCCCGGAATGGCAGCGTTTCCCCTCTCTCTGTACGCCGTCGTGTTACTTCTGAAGAGGAGGTGGCTGAAGGCAGCGGGAGCAGGCCTTTTGAGAGAGACGGTTCGTGGGCTATAACCCCCTCGGGAGGAAATGAGCTTGACCCAGGCATGTGAGTGCTGAGGAGGAGAACAAGGGGAAGCAGGGTCCCGATGAACTGGCCAAGCTCTTCCTCCCAAATGTAGAGGCCCCCAAGGGGGCCTCCTCACAGGCATGCAAAGGGCTCGTGGTCTAACAAACACAGAATTGAATTCATCGTTCTCTCAAAACTGTGTCTTCAACAACAAAGGTAGGCCCTAGGAAGAAATAATTGATAAGCTGGACTTCATTAAAATTTAAAACTTCTGCTCTGTGAAAAACATCAAGAGAGAAGACAAGCCATGGAATAGGAGAAAATATCCGAAAAAGACATATCTCATAAAGGCCTGTAAAATATGTAAAGAAATTTCAAAACTCAAAAATAGGACAACAAACAGCCATACTAAAAATAGACAAAAGATTTTAGGGGACACTTCACCAAAGAAGATATGTGCTGTGTGCTGTGCTCAGTCGCTTCAGTCGTGTCTGACTCTGCGAGCCTATGAACCGCTATCCTTGGGATTCTTCAGTCAAGAATACTAGAGTGGTTTGTCTGGAGTACTCCTATTAGAATGGCCAGAATCCTAGACACTGAGAGCCCCAAATGCTGGTGAGGGTGTGAAGCAACAGGACTCTCATTCACTGCTGGTGAGAATGCAACAGGGTGCAGGCACTTTGGAAGGCAGTTTGCCAGCTTCTCTTCAAACTAAGCACTCTTACCATACAGTCTAGAAACCAAACTCTTTGACATTTACACTACCATATGCAAAATAGATAGCTCATGGGAAGTTGCTGTATAGCACAGTGAGGTCAACCCAGTGCTCTGTGACAACCTAGAGGGGTGAGACAGGAGGGAGGTTCAAGAGGGAGGGGATATATGTGTACATATAGCTGATTTCTGTTTGATGTTATTGTGCAGCAGAAGCCAACACAACATTGTGAAGCAATTGTCCTCCAAGCAAAAATAAAAATTTTAGAAAGGGTGGGGGAAAGAAGCTGCAAAGAGGAGAAAGGGAAATGGCCTCTTTTCCAAGGAGGTCAAACCAGTCAATCTAAAGGAAATCAGTCCTGAATATTCACTGGAAGGACTGATGCTGAAGCCAAAGCTCCAATACTTTGGATACCTGATGTGAAGAGCTGACTCATTGGGAAAGACCCTGATGCTGAGAAAGACTGAAGGCAGGAGGAGAAAAGGGCGACAGAGGATGAGATGGTTGGATGACATGAGTTTGAGCAAACTCAGGGAGATAGAGGGCAGGGAAACCTGCAGTGCCTCAGTCCCTGGGGTTGAGTGCCGCAGTCCCTGGGGTTGCAGAGTCGGACATGACTGAGTGGCTAAACAACAACAAATGCAAACCCGTCTGGCCCAGGGTTCTGTGCCAGGGGGCCTGAACAGACAGAAGAGGGACTTTCAGGGGACTTTCTCACTGCCTTCTCACACCCTTTTCTCCAAGACCAAGAGACCTTCACTCTCACTAAGCACAACCCTGCCAGCACAAGGTGCTTCACCCTTTCCTTTGAATTTCCACTATTCTTCTGTAGCAATCCTGCCTCTGGGACGTGAAGTAAGAGCTATTAACGTGCAGTAACAACTCGGGAATATGATCCTGTTGCATAGTTTATAACATGTAAGTAAATAACAGGCTTCCCAGGTATTGCTAGTGATAAAGAATCCACCTGCCAATGCAAGAAATGCAAGAGACACAGGTTCAATCCCTGGGTTGGGAAGATCTCCTAGAGAAGAGAATGGCAACCCATTCCATCATTCTTGCCTGGAAAATCCTGTGGACAGAGGAGCCTGATGGGCTATAATCCATGGGCTCACACAGTCAGACACAACTGAGCACAAAAAAAAAGAAAGAAAGAAAAGGAAAGTAAATAACATTTAAAGGACCACATAAAACAAGTTAGCCTGACATGTTTATTAGAACTATCAAAATCCAGAAGAATGATCCAGAATCCAAAGCTGACAAGAACATGGAGCAGCAGGAAGTCCCATTCATCACTGCTGGGAATGCAAAATGGTCCCCCCACCTTGGAAGATGGTTTGCCAGTTTATTACAAAGCTAAACAGTCTCATCAAATGTTCCAACAATCAGGCTCCTAGGTATTTTACCCACATTGATTGAAAACTTATGTCTGCACAAAGACCTGTTTATACACAAATGTTTATAGCAGTTTTATTCATAATTGCCAAAACTTGGCAGTACCTAACCTTCAGTAGGTGAATGGATAAATAATTGTGGTACATCCAGACAATAGAATATTATTCAGCGCTAAAAATAAATGAGCCATTCAGCCATTAAAAGATGTGCAGGAAGCTTAAATGAATATTACTATGTGAAAGAAGCCAATCTGAAAAGGCTGCAAATTGTATGATTCCAACTATATGACACCTGAAAAGGCAAAACTATGAAGACAGTGAAAAGATCAGTGACTGTGGATGGGGGCAGTAAGGGAGGAAGAGAGGAGGAGATGAATAGGCAGAGTAAAGGAGATTTTTAGACCAGTGGAACTATAACATTTGATGTTGCAATAGTGGATACATGGCCATGTACATTTGCTACAACTCATAAAATATACAAAACGGAGAATGAATCACAGTGTAAACTATGGACTTAAGGTAACAATAATGTATCAATATTGGCTTATCCATTGTAACAAATGTCCATACTTCTACAAGATGTTCTTTCCTGGTGGCTCAGACATAAAGCGTCTGCCTACAATGCGGGAAGCCCGGGTTTAATCCTTGGGTCAGGAAGATCTCCTGGAGAAGGAAATGGCAATCCACTCCAGTATTCTTGCTTGGAAAATCCCATGGATGGAGGAGCCTGGTAGGCTACAGTCCATGGGGCCACAAAGAGTCGGACATGACTGAGCGACTTCACTTTCTTTTTCAATGGAAACTTGCAAAGGCCAGAGTTGTTGGTGATGGGAACTCCCTATACTTTCCACTCAGTTTTTCTATAAACCTAAAGCTGCTCTCAGTTCAGTTCAGTTGCTCAGTCATGTCCGACTCTTTGTGACCCCATGAACTGCAGCACGCCAGGCCTCCCTGTCCATCACCAACTCCCAGAGTTCACCCAGATTCACGTCCATCAAGTCAGTGATGCCATCCAGCCATCTCATCCTTTGTCGTCCCCTTCTCCTCCCGCCCCCAATCCCTCCCAGCATCAAAGTCTTTTCCAATGAGTCAACTCTTCGCATGAGGTGGCCAAAATACTGGAGTTTCAGCTTTAGCGTAATATATGTCTGTTAATTTTTTTAAAGGTATAACTTAATTGTAACTACAACCCTCTCAAATACTTCTTACTGATTTTCCCACAAAAAAGGGGTTCAAATACTGATTATCTATTAAGAATAACATTTGTAATAAAGGCATGGAGACATTTTTTCAATAAAAGGCCTTGAGAGTTAGTTATGTTTAAAAATAAAACAAGAAGTGAAAAGACAAAGTCTTGGTTCTTCATTTTGTATAAATTTAGGTAAATGAATCAACCTCACTAAACCTCCATCTAACACTTTTTTAAAAGAACAAATAGGAGAGTGGGTGAAGCATGAAACGCTTTAAACTATATCTGTGCATTTAATATATTCAATTTCTTTGTTAAGTATTTCATGGATCCAACATATTCAGAATTTTTCAAATAATTCCTAGAAGTATATCATTTATAAATGCAATGATCTATGTTTTTTTAAACTGAATAAACTTCTGTTCTCTGCATAAAAGGAAGTCAAAATGAATTACACATCAAACTGGTTACAGAAGCATCTTTAACTTACCATAACCTGCCTTCAGATTATATCACTCTGCAAAATTCTCATGAGAGTGTACTTTCATCTGCCACCCCCCACTCTCTGTGCTATTATCATAATATATTTACTTCCATGTGCACAATAAATTCCACAATACACTGTAATCATTTTGCCTAAACAGCTGGTTATCTTTAAATAAATTTTAAATGAGATTACTTACTCAACCTTTGACCATTTCTGGCACTCTTCATTATCTTGTGTAGCTCAAAATTTGCATCTGATATAATTTCTCTACAAACTAAACTTTCTTTAACATTTCTTGTAGTGCCGGTTTACTGGTGACAGATTGTCCCTCAGTCTTGTGTGTTTGAAATGTTTTTATTTTGCCTTGATTTGGGGAGAACATTTGTTCTAGGTACAGAATTCCAGGTCATCAGGTGCTTTGTCTCTTTTAGGACTTTAGAGGTGTTATTACATGGCCTCCTGACTTGCGTTGTTTCCAGTTTCTGTTCTGGTGCCTATAACAAGTCTTTTATCTCCGACAGCTTTTAGTAGTTTGGCCATGAAGTGCTTTGGTGAATGTGTATGGTGTGGGTGTGTCTGTGTGCGTGTATGTTTCCTGCTTGTAGTTTGTTGAGGTCTTATTAACAGTTTATAGTTTAATCAAATTTGGACATTTTTCAGCCATTGCACTTTCCAGTATTTTTTCTGTTGCCTGATCCCCTCTGACACTCCAGTTACACATATGACAGATTTCTCTTGTTTCATACGTAACTGCAACTCAAAGCTTTTTTCCCCCAACCTTTTTTTTTTTATCTCTGTGCTTCAGTTTAGATGGTTTCTATTGCTAAGAACTCAAGTTCTCTACTTTTTATACATTCTCGAACAAATTTATAATAGCAGTTTTACAAATTTGTAACAAGCAATTTTGCCTGTTAATTCCATCATCTCTCTCTTCTCAGCTTCTGCTTCTGTTGGATGCTTTTCCTCTTGGTTATGGGCCACATTCTTCTGCATCTTTCCATGGCCAGTGATTTTTTATTGGTATCGTGAATGTGAATTTTCTTGTTTTCTGTAGAAGAAAGTTGAATTTTTCCCCTGGCAGGCAATTAATTTACTTCAGATAAACTTGTTTTTAAGCAGTAAGAAGCCAGGTCTGGAGTACCAGATATTCTGGGACCAGCTTAGTCCTATTTTTTAAGGCATACTCTTTCCAGGTTCTTTTCTGAATGCTTCAGGTGTTCCATCCAGTTTTGTATGCCTGACTGATCAGAACTTACAGTCTTCCAGCCCCATGTGAGCTCTGGGAATTGTTCAGCACCAGTAGTTTTTTTGTTTTTGTTTTTTGTTTTTGGTTATTTTGTTGTTGTTGTTGTTGTTATTTTTTGGCCTGGCCTATGCACATACAGCTTGGTATTCAGCAAAATATTCAAAGGGATGCTAATACAGATTTCTAGAGCTCTTTCCCTGCATAGTTCCTTCTCTCTCATCCTTTCCCCACAAATTTCATTCATCCAAGCTTTCCTGAATACCAATGTCTGTCTTTCAGAGCAGTCCTCCACTGGAATTCCCCTTCCTGTACCATATTAATAGCTTAGAAAATGTTCCCAGGCAAAAAGCCACGTTAATTGCCCATCTCACCTGATTTGTTTCCTTTCTATCTAGAATGCAGGTTTGTGCCATCTGTTGCCCAGCATCTGAATCAGTCATCTGATATACTTTGTCCAGATTTCTAGCTATTAATGGAAAAAGGGAAAACTGAGTACTCGGTAATCTGTCAAAGTTTTGTAAACTTGCTCCAGTGGTAAATCTATCTTAGTGAGGTGGATGAACCTAGAGCCTGTTATACAAAGTAAAGTAAGATAGAGATAAACAAATATCATGTATTAACATATATACACACGGAACCTAGAAAAATGGCACTGACGAACCTATTTGGAGGGTAGGAACAGAGAACAGACTAAGGGTGGGATGAACTGAGAGAGTAGCATTGGCATATATACACACTGTGTGGGCTAACTTGTTTCCGTCGTGACTCTTTGTGACCCTACAAACTGTAGCCTGCCAGGATCCTCTGTTCATGGGATTCTCCAGGCAAGAACATTGAAGTGGGTTGCCATGCTCTCCTCCAGGGGATCGTTCCAACCCAGGGATCACACCTGTGTCTTACGACTTCTGCACTGAGAAGTGGGTTCTTTACCACTAGTGTCACCCGGTAAACCCATATATACACACTTCAGTTCAGTCTCTCAGTCGTGTCCCACTCTTTGTGACCCCATGGACTGCAGCCAGGCCTCCCTGTCCATCACCAACTCCCGGAGTGTACTCAGACTCATGTCCGTCGAGTCGGTGATGCCATCCAGCCATCTCATCCTCTGTCATCCCCTTTTCCTGCCTTCAATCTTTCCCAGCATCAGGGTCTTTTCCAATGAGTTAGTTCTTCACTTCAGGTGGCCAACGTATTAGAGTTTCAGCTTCAACATTAGTCCTTCCAATGAATATTCAGGACTGATTTCCTTTAGGATGGACTGGTTGGATCTCCTTGCAGTCCAAGGGACTCTCAAGAATCTTCTCCAACACCACAGTTCAAAAGCTAAACTCACATTCATACATGACTACTAGAAAAACCATAGCCTTGACTAGATGGACCTATGTTAGCAAAGTAATATCTCTGCTTTTTAACATTCTGTCTAGGTTGGTCATAACTTATCTTCCATGGAGCAAGTGTCTTTTAATTTCATGGCTGCAATCACCATTTGCAGTGACTTTGGAGCCAAAAAAATAAAGCCTGTCACTGTCTACTGTTTCCCCATATATTTGCCATGAAGTGATGCCATGATCTCAGTTTTCTGAATGTTGAGTTTTAAACCAACTTTGTCACTCTCCTATTTCACTTTCATCAAGAGGCCCTTTAGTTCTTCTTGACTTACTGCATATTTGAGGCTATTGATATTTCTCCCAGCAATCTTGATTCCAGCTTGTGCTTCCTCCAGTCCAGCATTTCTCATGATGTACTCTGCATATAAGTTAAATAAGCAGGATGACAATATACAGCCTTGATGTACTCCTTTCCCAATTTGGAACCAGTCTGTTGTACTACTGTGTGTAAAATAGATAGCTAGTGGGAAGTTGCTATATAACAGAGGGAGCACAGCTAGGTGACCAGTGACAACCTAGAGGGTGGGATGGGGTGGAGGGTGGGAGGGAGGTTCAAAAGGGAGGAGACATGTGTATACCTATGGCTGATTCATGTTGTTGTATGGCAGACACCAACAAAATATTGTAAAGCAATTATCCTCCAATTAAAATTTTTAAAAATATGGAAACTGGTGAAAAATATGACAAGTGCATTAAACAGCCTTTGTTACTCCAAAATGCTAATATCACAATTTTACTTCTCTTAATTGTTGTTAAACTCGTTCTTATAAGGAAGACAATTTCCATGCAAGTCAACTGAACAACTCTTAACCAGAACACAACACTGGGTTCATCTGGTGGTACTAGAACCACTGGCACCTACCATGGTCATCTGCAGTCACCAGAAACTGCCAGAAACAGGGTAGTTCTATTTTCTTTTTCACAATTAATGGGTTATATGCACCTACCACTGTCTCCCATGGACTTCAGCCAAGCAAGGAGTCTGGAAAATGCAGTTCTCTGGTTTCCAACCACAGCGGTTTAGGGGAGAATTTAAAAGGCCAAGTAGGGGCCTTTTCCATAGGCAATACTTGGCAGAGTTGACTCAGCCTGACACTCCACCTACTAAGTTTCAGAATGTGTGTGCGTGTTCAGTTGTGTCCCATTCTTTTCAATCCCATGGACTGTAGCCCACCAGGCTCCTCTGTCCATGGGATTCTCCAGGCAAGAATACTGGAGTCAGTTGCCGTTTCCTCCTCCAGGGATATTCCTGACCCAGGGATCGAGCCTTGCACTGGCAAAGGAATTCTATACCACTGAACCACCTAGGAAGCCAAGGTTCAGTCTGCCTATCCATAAAATTATGATGAGAGCAATATTTACCTCATAGGGTTGTTGCAAGAATTAAAGGAGCTATAGTTCATAAAACTCTTAGAAAAGTATCTGGCATATAAGAAACTCACAAGACTTTGGTCATTATTCAGTTCAGTTCAGTTCAGTCACTCAGTCGTGTCTGACTCTCTGCGACCCCATGAATTGCAGCACTCCAGGCCTCCCTGTTCGTTACCATCTCTCGGAGTTCACTCAGACTCACGTCCATCGAGTCCATGATGCCATCCAGCCATCTCATCTTCGGTCATCCCCTTCTCCTCCTGCCCCCAATCCCTCTCAGTATCAGAATCATTATTCAGTTCAGTTCATTTCAGTTGCTCAGTTGTGTCCAACTTTTTGTCACCCCATGGACTGCAGCCAGGCCTCCTCGTCCATCACCAACTCCTGGAGTCTACTCAGACTCATGTCTATTGAGTCGGTGATGCCATCCAACCATCTCATACTCTGTCATCCACTTTTCCTCCTGCCTTCAATCTTTCAGTATCAGAATCTTTTCAAATGAGTCTCACATCAGGTGGTCATTATTAGTTAGTAAATAATTGAATGAAATAAAAATGATAGAATGAAAGTCTGGTTGACCTACAGAGAGAGAGGAAAAGGTGACTCTGCCTTTTACCCCATAACTCTCCTCACCCACACAGTTCTCATTCTCCCATTCACGATCAGATAAAACAAAGATTGTATTGATTTCCTGCTCACCGTGATATTAATTGTTTGTGGTCCCCAAACACCGTGTAAGTTAATAACCTTTGTATCCGTCCATTCACAGTAAAGGAAGTTCTTTACCAAATGCATATGTCCATACACCTCAAAAGCATCATATCAGAACTATTTTAGAAAAATGGCCTCAGGCATAACAAAGAGGTCAAACTAACTTGAGAAACATAAACTCAAAAATGTTTGCTTACAAATTAATTCAATTTGTCATAGACTCACAGATAGAAATATCAGACTTGGGGCTGCCAAGGGAAAGGGGGAAGGACAGGGATGGACACCCCAATTTGGGGTTGGTAGATGCAGGCTATTACATTCATAATGTATAAACAACAAAGTCCTACTCTATAGCACAGGGAACTGTATCCAGTCTCTGGGGCTAAACCATAATAGAAAAAAATATTTTTAACAAAGAGTGCATGTTTGTGTAAAACTGAGTCACTTTGCTGCACAGAAGCGATTGGCACAACATTGCAAATCAACTATACTTCAATTTAAAAATTAATTCAGCTTCTCAGTGAAGGCTCTCCTGCTGACCCTCTGAGAGCCTGACTGGCACTGGTGGTGTTGGTGGTGGTTTAGTCGCTAAGTCTTGTCCAACTCTTGCGATCCCATGGACTGTAGCCCACCAGGCCCTCGCCCAGGATTTCCCAGGCAAGAATAATGGAGTGGGTTGCCATTTCTTTCTCCAGACTGGCACTGGGGGCCTTTGAAATAACATCTGTAAGGGAGCCAGGGCATTGGTAGGGATTTGATATATGATAATTAATAGTAATGAGGGCAAGAAGTACTGAGTGGATGGAGCTGTTCAAGTTAAACAGAACTCTTCTAAGAAATAACGCCTAATGGATAGAGATTAAGCCTCTGGAAACTTTTCCATAACCAACAGAATCACTATGTCTTATTCAGCATCTCAGCCAATTCCTGGACCAGGAACTGATAACATGACCATCTTTTTAAAGGAAGTCTCCCCACCCAAATAAAATACTATTGTCATTATAAAAGCCTTGGGGTTTCCCTGGTGGCTGAGATGGTAAAGAATCTGCCTGCAGTGCAAGAGACCCCGGACTAAAACTGAAAGCTAGACTCCCAAAAGCAGTCAATTTGGATTTTGAATGTGATTTTGAATTTAAATATCTATGTGTCATCCATACGACAAATACACCTCAAACAAAACACTAAATATATAATTCTGGATGAAGTGGGACATTAATTTCCCTCATGTGATATTTCTCAAATGTTTGAAATATTTTCATAAATTATGATCCCATCATCATAAAGTAGCATTTGATACATCAGGATTTATTCAGATCTGAATAGTTGAAACACAAAAATTAAATCAAAATTTCATGCCAGTCTACCCAATCTGTTCTTCCTTCAGAAGTAATCTTGACATAAAAAATGAATCCTGCAAGAGCTTGTCCAACCCCATACCTAAAAGTTAAACACTTTTGCATAGGAATCAGGATAAGGAGTTTGACTTATCAGTGCAGACCCCATGAAGGCATCTCCCTTCTCTTCAGTGATCAATAAAAAATATTTTGAGCTCGAAAATCACAGTGCTGAGCAGTATCTCCCAGATGCCCATTTATCAAATTGCGCTTTCCTTATTATTTTTAGCACTATATCTGAACACTGAAAGTCACATAAAAGATTGACTATAAGCATGTATGTGTCAAGCAGAATATAATTATGAGAATGGCCCTGATACTAGCTTTACAAAACTGCTGTGGGTGGATTGTTTACTTATTTGTTTTTTTAATTTTAATATTTTTAAAATATACTCTAGTAACAGAAATGGAGTTTATCTAACCTGCTGGGTTTTTTAAAATGGGGTTTTGCTTTGGGGAGAACAAGAACTAATATTTATGGAACATTTATTATATGTCAGCTTCCTGGTTGCTCAGACATTAAAGAATCTGCCTCCCAACGCTGGAGACCTGGACTCTATCCCTGAGTCAGGAAGATCCCCTGGAGAAGGAAATGGCAACCCACTCCAGTATCCTTGCCTGGAGAATCCCATGGACAGAAGAGGCTGTTGGACTACAGTCCATGCGGTCGCATGAGAGTCAGGCACTACTGAACAACCAACACTTACTTTCCACCCTCAAAACAATCCAGTGAAGTAGGTCCCATCATCATCTTTATTTCCATCCCAAGAAGACCTCATTTCAGAAAATATGAACTCCATCATTCTAGGTCTTCAGCCCCCAACTTTAGCATCATCCCTGATTCTTCTCAGGACTTCCTTGGGGGCTCAGATGGCAAAGAATCTGCTTGCAATGCAGGAGACCTGGGTTCAGTCCCTGGGTGGGGAAGATCCCCTGGAGGAGGGCATGGCAACCCACTCCAGTATTCTTGCCTGGAGAATCCCTTGGACAGAGGATCCTGGCGGGCTGCAGTCCATGGGGCTACAGTCCGTGGGATCCCAAAGAGTTGAACACGACTGAATGACTAACGCTTTTCACTGATTGTTCAGGTTCATTCCCACGCCACATCCAAATCATTAACAAGTTGAAAATGAGGTTTACGTTTCTATCCAAGACACCTGGCTTGTTCTGGTGGCGCCCTCCTCTGACGCGGCCCAGGCTTCCTCCTTCTCCCTGCAGGGACCACACATTTTACAAACAGAAGCGCAAGCCGGACAGACCCTGTCACCGTCTGCTCGAGACCCTCCCATACCTTCCAGCCCCACTCAGAGTGAACCCCGAAGTCCCACGCAAGCCCCGCCAGGCGAGGTCGGAGCCAGAGTCCCCTCCTCTCCGACCCCTCGCGCGCGCCCCCACAAACTCCCTCCAGCCAAACCCGTCCCGGGCCGCCCCGCCCACCGAGCCCGGGAGCCGGGGGCTGCGAAGGGCCCCAGGTTGGGGTTTAACGCTCTGGGCGCCGACGTTCACGCTTTCATCTCGGAATGGGTGTCGGGTAAGCGAAGACCTGTGACACCGCAGCCCGCTGGATCCTCCGGAAGGCCGCGCTCCGCCGCCGCCCGGATCCCGGCGGGGACCGGGACGAGGCGAGGGGAGCCGCGAGTGGCCAAGCGCCCGCAGCGCTTCCAGGCTCTGGCCCCAGCGCGCGTCCAGCCCGGCGCGCTCCCGGCGGCGGGAGTCCGCAGCCTCAGGCTCTCAGGCCTTCCGCGGGGTGGGGAAGACCCCTGGGCGACGCTCCCCACTCCCGTTTTCACTTTGCGCGGGACCCCATCGCCCTGCCGGCCTCCTTGCTCTTCCTCTAACCGGCCGGCAGTTTGAGTTTCCATCTCAGTCCTCTGCAAAGACCGCTTCCACCTCGGCACAGTTGCCCCCAGACTTGGCAGTGCTTGTCCCGACATCTCCAAGAGTGCTAAGTCGGATTCTCCAGGCAAGAACACTGGAGTGGGTTGCCATTTCCTCCTCCAGGGGATCGTCCCGACCCAGAAATAGAACCCTTGTCTCTTTTGCCTCCTGCATTGACAGGTGGATTCTTTACCACTAGCGCCACCTGTGAAGCCCAGACGGCTCCAGTGAGTGAAATCGCTCAGTCGTGTCCGACTCTTCGCGACCCCGTGGACTACCAGGCTCCTCCGTCCATGGGATTCTCCAGGCAAGAGTACTGGAGTGGGTTACCATTTCCTTTTCCAGGAGATCTTCCCGACCCAGGGATCGAACCCAGGTCTCCCGCATTGGAGGCAGACACTTTAAACTCTGAGCCACCAGGGACGTCTCAAGGGCCATGCCAAATGGTATTCTGGGGGCAGGAGGGGGCGTGGATGGGTCTTCCCACTCACGCTGGAAAACCAGCCTCCCCATCCATCCTTCCCCAGCCCTCTTCCCCGGCTTACTTTTCTTCAGAACACGTTCGCCGTCGTGATTCTGTGTGTGTGGCATCCTCCCCCATAAATCCGAAGTTCTAGGAAAGCAGAGCATGCTCGGTTTGCTTACTGCTCCATCCCAACACTAGGAAACTTACAAGTAGGTATTTGTGAAAATGTGCTGAATAACTGAACGCCCATTTTGTAGACGAGAAAGTAGAGGCTCAGAGATGGGAGGTGACTTGCTAAGGTCTCAGCACCAGGATTCAACCCAGGCAGCGTGCCTACCAGACCCTGCTCAGAACCGCCTTCCCAGGTGGCAAAACTTAGCCTGAGAAAGAAGACTTCACTGGCCATGAATAAGCCTCCGCAAATTTATCTGCTGATATTTGAATCAAACATAAGATAAAATACTGTCTTTTTTTTTAATTTGGTCATCTTCTGTTGAGATAAGAAAACTTCAGAAACCAGAGAGGTGTTGATTGATTTCTATATATTTAATCTTATAGAAACTACAGGCACAAAGGTTAAACACCACATGTAAAAATATCAAACCACAGTCTGCACTAATATATTTTTAAAAAACACTGAAAATACTATTACTTGAGATCAAGGAGTCATTATCATTATTTCAAATGCCTGGAGTGTAGAGGTTCATTAAAGAAATGAGTTATTAACATGTTCCTTAAATTAAAGCAACCTTTTCTCAATTATTGTCTTTCTTGCTCTCTCAAAAGCATTTCCTGCCTACCAGGAGCCATGCACTAGTTAGTCCTTGAGACTCTAGGAGCAGAGTTTTTCAGCTCCAGAAGGCTTCATCTTTGAAAAAATGTGGTGGTTTAGTCACTAAGTCTTGTCCAACTCTTGCGACCCCATGAACTGTAGCCTGCCAGGCTCTTCTGTCCATGGGATTCTCCAGGCAAGAATATAATGACTGGTAAAATACCTTTGTTTGGGTTTTTTGTTTTGTTTTGTTTTTTGTTTTGTTTTGTTTACAAATTTATAAGAACTTGGAAAGTGTTCTAGAAAGGTGGTCAGTTAACAAGAAGAGAGAGCTCACCCTCTGTATCTGCAGTGACCTATTGTAGGATGAGCCCCAGGACCCAGCAGGCCAGATGCTGAGACTTGCAAAGGTGGTGGGGCTCATTCTGAAATGACTGATGGCAGCGGTGGCAGAGAGAGCCATCCTGCACTAATGGCACTAATTTAGACTCTAATTATGTATTGACACAGTGATTGGCTGAATATCCAGCTATTCTCCATCTCTAGAGTACAGGTCTTCTTTCTGAGTTTGTTTTCTGTGGACTACCGCTGGAATCCAGATGGAGCTCGGAGACCTTCCTCCAGTTTTTGAGTTTATCCATCCCTGTGCCTTCTTCATCTCTATAGGAAATAGAGTGTGCGTATCTCTTGAAAGTAAGAAGGAAGAAAAAAAAATTATAATAGCCAGCATCAAATATTTGATAGCATTCATTTTCTTCTTTCAGTTCTTCCATCTAGAATTTGAGATTCAAGGTGAGAACAAAAGCTGTGACCACCCAAAATGTAAGCCCTGAAGGCTCTGAGGTCCAGGGAGGAAGGGACCACTTCGGAGCAAGTTGATCACAGGCTCTGGGAAAAGCATCTGCTCCTGAAAATTGGGCCAAAACACTAGAAGAAATGGAAACGTTGCAGCAAGAGGAAAAAGATGAATAAGTTCTTAATCCTTGAGCTCCCTTTTTTTCCTAGCTTTAATTTTTCTCCAGATTTTCTGCAAGCCTAAAGCATTATCTTCCCTGGTACTGAAAGTCATATTCTATTCCTAAGAGTCCAGATGACCTATTTCTTTCTCCCTGTCCTCAAAGCTCAGTGAATACCATTTTGATGCTTATTTTTGCCACGTTGACAAAATTCATGCATTATCCTCTAAGCGTGTACTAAGCAGCATGTCTTAGATGAAAGACAAAGACAGCCAGTCCTTGTCATCCAGGACTGTACAGTTTAGCTAACCATAGGACACCATCATGCAAACCACCAAAACCACTCTCCTGTCTTCTGCCACCACTATTCTGTGCAAGTCACATGGCTGGGGCATCATTCTCTCACATGGGAAGACTCATCACTTATGAAACAAAAGAAGGACACAAATGTTTGCTGCACCCTGTGGTGCCCACAGGCACACACTAGTTGCATTTGTATTTACAACCTTATCTAACCCACCCAAGTTGTTGCTACTGTTTTTAGTCTGATTCTTTGAGACCTCGTGGACTGTAGCCTGCCAGGCTCCTCTGTCCAAGGGATTTTCAGAGCAAGAACACTAGAGTGCGTAGCCATTTCCTTCTCCTGGGGATCCTCCTGACCCTGGGATTGAACCCACATCTCAACGTGCTCTGCATTGCAGGCAGATTCTTTACCTCTGGGCCATCAGGGAAGGCCCCAACCTGGTTTTAAGAAAACTGAAACTTCACGTGCTGCAGGATTCACAAGGGCAGATCTAGCATTCAATTTTTAGTCCAAACAGAAGTCCCAAACCCAGTTTCTTGCCATTCTACCGCACATTCCCACAGGTAGCCAGGACCAGCTGTTCACCCCACAGGCATGTGCTGGCAAGGTAGAATTACATGAGTCTCCAACCCAGTTAACTCTTAGGTCCTTACAGGTAATGGGTTAAGTGAAACAGACAAGATGCAACACTCAGGGTATTCCGTGCAACTTCTGCTTTAACAATAAAGTTTAGCTCAGAACAGCACCTGATTGTTTTTATTGTGATAAAAACCACAAAACATGAAATGTACCATGGTAACCACTTTTAGTGTTCTTGCCTGGAGAATCCCAGGGACAGCGGAGCCTGGTGGGCTGCCGTCTGTGGGATCACACAGTGTCTGACACGACTGAAGCAACTTAGCAGCAGTAGCAGCAGCAACCACTTTTAAGTGTTTGTTTTAATGGTATCAAGTCCATTCACACTGTTGTGCAACCATCCCCACCTTCCTTCCCCAGAACTTTCTCATCTTCCCAATTGGAAACTGTACAATAACTCAGCAACCCTCCTCCCCTTTTCAGGTGATACATTATTAGTGTACAGAAAGGCAACTGAGTTTTACCTGTTGATTTTGTATCCTCCAACTTTGTTCAATTAGTGCTCACAGGATTGTTTTGTGTTAGAATCTTTTTAAGCAACTGTGTCCAGGGCTATCATATTATTTAGTCATGAAGAGTGTACACCATCCAATATGGATTTGTGCAAATGAAATTTGTTTTCAGCAGACCAGTAGGCCCTTTCATAGCCCTGGAACAACATAAGGGCAAAATACCATTGTCGTCCCAAAGCATAGCTGTATCCTAACAGGAGTTTTCGTGTTCCCCCTGCTGTGAATACATAAAATGCAGATGCAATTCTGCCAAACCACAGGGCATCCTGGGGGCTTAGGGAAGTAGGTAATGCAGAAGGACTGCTGAGCTGGTGTGGGGTTTCTACTGTCTGAAGACCAAATAGATGGGACTGAAGAGCTCACAGTGGAAATCACATACCAGCTGCAAGTGTCCTCACTCGAGACCTCAGTTAGAAGGAACAGCTGAGAGTCACAAATGCATAGTAGGCCTGTTCTGCAAGGCCTTGTTCAATCACTATCCTCAGCAGCTGCAGCAGGCTCTTCTTGTCTACCTGCCTTCTCTCAGTGTCTGATCAATAACCCTGTTCCAATCTCAGAAAGGCCAACCCCCTGTCTTCCACCTTTCAGAGAACACTGATTTTGTTTTAAAATCCCATCTTTTTGGCAAAGTAGACCATATTCCATACACACTGCTTCATTATCAGTCCATGATTTCCATCCCCTTTCCCTACTAATGTCTGATAAAAGCTGGCTTCATGGCCTGCTTGATTCAGATCTTAGGTCCATTCTGCCCTTTCTCTTTTCCTGAGCAGAAAAGTCCATGCAGAAGAGGCCTACTGTGTATTTAAGCTGTCTTAGATGTCTGCAAAGCTTATAATGAAAACCCATGAGAAGGGCAGTGGTTCCCCACTTTAAGAATATTTTACCAGGACAAATACTACTTCCTTTTCTCCAACAGTGAGAATTATTTAACTATTAATTAATATTATTGAGTATATATTTATATATTAATATTACAATTGATAATTAATTATAACTCATTTTTAAAATTATTTAACTCACTTTTTTAACTGGCATCTTGGAAGCTCAGAGATAAATTTAAGTGCTCTATTATAATAATAATATTAGTCTAGGGTTGTGGTATCACTCTTTTCTTTTTCCTTATTCACTAGTAATCATATACTTAGTCTTTTTACAAGTTTATCACTCAAACCAAAACTGGTTTTTCAGAGTGATCTTGTAAATGTCATGAATATCAGACCACTTACATATCAGTATCTCCAAATTGCACAGTTCTTTGTATTGTACTAGTTGACAAATTCTGAGACATGTATAATCCCAGAGTTTTGCTGAGAACTCAGACTTAAGTATCCTTAATACAATCAAACTCACCCCTCTAGGTATTTTAGAAAGTTTAAAATTATTTCTTCTGGCCAATTTTAGAAGACTTAGAGAAAGCCTTGAATCTGGAATTGGTCATTTCTATTTAAAGGTCTCTGTCTAGGGAAATTGTTGTTCTTTTCCTGCTTGCTAGCATATAAAATCCTAATTGAAAAACCTTTACACCTGGTTATGGCATGCATTTAATTTACTTCTGTTCTATTAGGGACCTGCCTTGGTTAGGGAGGGAATGCACACTGGAATCTCAATGATTCTGTGCCTTAGTCTGTGCCTCAGGGTAAGTTCAGCCCTGGGACGCTAAGAAACAGCCGCAGCTCCAGGTCATTTGTGTCTCTTCCTGACAGTCAAGAACAGCAACCACGCCATACCCCAATTTAGAACATCTCCATGTTCAGTTCAATTTAATTCAGCACAATTTATTAAGTAATTTTCAAGTGTGCTAGGCATTTTCAAAGTCTCTGGGAGTATAACAAGGAATAGGACTCGGTCTCTACCTTCACGGATCTCACAAAAAGAGAAAGGTTAGTAAACAACTCGAAAATCAAAATCAAGCTGTACGCCAGGCAGGAATGGAGCACAGAGGTGGAGCTTGTAACCCATGGGGAGAGGCAGGACGGGCTTTCCAAAGCGAGTGGTTCAGGTAGGCATCACGGAACAGTCCATGGGGGAATCCTGATAGAGGTCCAGGCCCAGACGTGGGTCAGAAACCCGCAGGATTCAAGACAGGTGGACTGGGATCTCCCCCTGAGGGTTCTCAACTTGAGCCTATAGGGTGGCTAGTGGTAAAGAATCCACTTGCCAATACAGGAGATGTGGGTCCCATCTCTGAGAAGGGAAGAGCCCCTGGAGAAGGAAATGGCAACCCACTCCAGTATTCTCTGGAGAATTCCATGGACAGAGGAGCCTGGTGGGCTATAGTCCTTGGGGTGGCAAAAGTCTGGCACAATTTAGCAACTGAACACGGAACGGCCACACACACACACACACACACACACACACACACACAGAAGCACAGAGGGTCCCACTGCTGGCCAGCAGGGAGGACTGTGATCCCCGAGAGGCTAAGCGATACTGAGGCTGTGAGGCGGGTGCTCCCAGGCTTTGCGCTCCTGTGTGCCCCTCAGGTCCCAGCGGGTGGGCTTTCTCCCAACCAGTCCAGCCGTGAGAATAGATAATGCTGCACATTGGAGTCCTCAGAGGATTGAGGCTTTTTTTTTTTTTTTTTTTTTTTGTGAATCACCCAGAAAGGCCTCATCCAGCTTGCATTTATTGCTGCATTGTCATATGCTTCCAGCACAAGGTGTGGTCTTTGCATTGACAGAGCAAAACTGAGGCAACCCAAAGGGCGGGGCACTGGGAAGTGAGGGCAGAAGCTGGGGTTCCAGCCCCCACTCCCACCTGCTGAAAAGGCAGCCCTTTTCCTTGAAGCCTGTGGGAACCCCACAAATGGACACTGGCGATCTTTAGAGAAATCTACAGCTTACAGTAAAAGGCCTTTTATTTTAAAGGGCATTCATTTCTACCAGAAATTGTTAGGGAATGAAGGCAGGGGATAGAAGCAATCAGCAATAGAAAGCAGATAAATGAAGTGTTGGGTGTCCTTCCGAGGGCCTTGCCTGGGTCTGGGGGCTGCAGTCCGCTCCCCTCCTGGTCCTGGTCTTTCTTGGGAAGCCCAACATCTTCTCCTCCCCCACCTCCTCTCCATCCTTGGGAGGGCCTGCCTGGCTCAGGGCCAAGCCTCCCCCTCCTTCAGGAAGGCTCCTTTCTTGTACACATTTCAGGAAAATGCTCTGACCAACCCCGTCCCTGTCACCTGGGTTTTCCCAAGACTCGGCCACAGAAATCTGATCCTGTCCCAGACATTCCTGCATCCCTGACACCATATTACCACCTCCCCTCCCTCCTTCAGCTGAGTAGCTTCTATTTTATCAGCTTTTAATCTGAATAAAATGGAATACATATTCCACCTATGTAAATAATGCCAACTATATTTCCTCCTATTTCCGAGTGACTTTTAGAAATAATATCCTATCAAAAGAATTGCTTTCATATCTGTAAAAAGAAAAAAAAAAGCCTTTATCTTTATCATATAGATTGTACCTCTTGTTCTCCTTCCTCCAGGGAGACCTCCTTTGAGTCCAGGTATGAAAGAGCTCCTGGGGAGGAGGCAAAAGGGAGAAAAATTAAGAGGAACGCTAAGCCTTGAAACAGCTAATCACATTTATATAGAAGGTTTTCTGTTCACAAAATAAGTAACCCCAGTTCACTGACTCTCAAACCTGTGAAGAACAGGTGTAATGAGCAATGGCCCAGAGATTCAGGGCCAGCGGGCAGAGAATTTCCCCCGTTTTCACCACTGCTGCTCCAGGATAGTGTTGCCAAGTCACCCACCTCAGCTGGGTATGTCATCCCACCACTCTAGGTCTGCAGGCACCTGGCCAGGAGGCTACTGAAGGTGTCCCTGACTCCATGAGGCCCACGTCCTCCTGTCTGGTATGTCATGGCACAGTCTTCTGACTTTCCTGGCCAGCTCTGCACTCCCCAGACACCCCAACTTCAGCCTCAGCTGCACCTTCAGCTCTGGTTCGTGGCTGGGCTGCCTCTCCCAGGGCACAGGCTGTTTCTCCTCCACGCTCCACTCACAGGTTGGAGCAGCGTCCGCTTCCCACACTGACCTGCTGTGCCTTTAGGAACCTGCATTTGTGTCCTCAGCACCTGGAACTTCATAAGTGTCAATATTTGAATGAGGATGGAGTGGAGAGAGAGACACAGGAGGGGAGCAGGGGAGCACTTGGGTCTGGAATGCAGGTTGCAAACCTCTTATCCTTTTATCTTTGGACGATGACACCAAGCACACGTGTTCACACCTGGACTGACTGGTGTGTCCTCCCAGGTCTCTCCTTGGGACCCTCTTCCATCAGGGACAGTCTTTTCATCTCCTTCTACCCCATACAGGCAGAGTCTTCTACCAGAAAAGAGCTTGGCTCTTAGGGTCCATCAGCACAAATATTGATGCCAACTTATATCATCGTGAACATCACATGCCAGTGCCCCTCCCCTGACAGATCCTTGGCTGGGCTGCAACCGTGCCACCCCCCTGCCACGGCCACCTGCCACCCCCAGCACACCTCATTCTTCTTCATTTTAGTTACCCTGAGTCAATGCCACCATTCTTGCATCCTCTGGGCCCCTTCCAAGTCCTCTAAGCATGAATAACTCTGAATGCGGGCGAGTAGACAGTACCCTTCATTAGAATGAACACTTGATTATAAACCCCAGGGACCCAGACTCTGTCACTCTCCCACGGATGCCCTGATTACAGATCCTTCTAAATAGGCCAGGGACTGCCAGGACTGGTGACACTGGCAGGTGATGTGTAGCCATCACATTTACACGCATGGCAGGCTACAGAGGCACCTTGAGACGCAAGGGAAGAGAAACCGCCACAGACTCTGTCTAGATGCTTTGGCTGGTGTGGCTGAGGCGTGGCCAAGTGCAGGAGCTGGTGTTTGCATGGGTGGGGGCCAGCCTGGACCAGGGCGCCGTCTTGCCCTTGCAAATGGCTACTAGCTTAAGACCCTGATGCTGGGAAAGATTGAAGACAAAGGGAGAAAGAGGGCGGCAGAAGTTAAAGAGCATCACCAATTCAATGGACATGAGTTTGAGCAAACTCTGGGAGACAGTGGAGGACAGAGGAGCCTGGCATGATGCAGTCCATGGGGTCGCAAAGAGTCAGACATGACTTAGTGACTGAACAGCCTGCTTCCCTGAAAATGAGCCAACCTGTGCAGGCGTGGCACTTGTGCTCCTTCTTAGATGACTTTACAGTTGACCTTCAGTGGGTGTGTTCACACACAGATGTCATCCTGTGCACAAGACAGGCCACAATCACACTTACCTGTGGGCTTGTTTCTTTGGGCTTCCCCTTGTGGCTCAGTTGATAGAGAACCTGCCTGCAATGTGGGAGACCTGGGTTTGATCCCTGGGTTGGGAAGATCCCCTGGAGAAGGGAAAGGCTACCCACTCTAGTATTCTGGCCTGGTGAATTCCATGGACTGTATAGTCCATGGGGTCGCAAAGAGTCGGACACGACTGAGTGACTTTCACTTCTTTCCTTGCTTGGGTGGATGGTGAAAGGGCTTTGGGCTTTCATTCAGACAGTAAGCACCTAAAATCACTTCAGAAAGGGTCCCCAAAGGGGCCAGCTTTCGTCACTGGCCCAGAATGTTTCAGTGAGTGTAGGGAAGAGTGTGAGGAGTTAAAGTCAGAAAAAATGTGGGTATAAATCCTAACTCCGCTCCTTGTTCAAAATGTGTCCCCGGGTCAGCTGAGGGAATATGAAGGCCCCTGGACCAAATTCAGCCCACCGCTTGTTTTTCTTCTGTTTAACTCTTGTCTACGGCTGTTTTCTCCCTACAAGGGCAAAGCTGAATGCTTCTGACAGAGAGCCAGGGCCTGCAAAACCCAAACTACTTCTTATATTTACAGAGATGTTTACTGTCACTTGGTGAAAATATTTCACTCTCTGAGCCTCAGTTTCCTCATCTGTAAAATGGGCAATGATACATCGAGGAGTAATGCTGTGAGGAATAAATGGAGTGATAAGTGTGGAAGGCCAGCCACAGAGCAATGTTTTGTACATATCAGGATTTTTAAATTATTATTTTCATTTTGCTCTTG
Organism: Nanger dama; assembly: GCA_917880005.1. Taxonomy (NCBI): domain Eukaryota; kingdom Metazoa; phylum Chordata; class Mammalia; order Artiodactyla; family Bovidae; genus Nanger; species Nanger dama. Next base: position 7,976,536 of record CAKJTW010000075.1, read on the forward strand.
TCCATCTGTGTCTCTTTTTGCAGGTGAGAGAAAGTCACCTGGCGCTGTCCTTGTTTCCTCCTCTTTCACTTCAGTTCAGTCACTCAGTCGTGTCCAACTCTTTGTGACCCCATGAGTTGCAGCACGCCAGGCCTCCCCTGTCCATCACCATCTCCTGGAGTCCACCCAAACCTATGTCCATCAAGTCGGTGATGCCATCCAACCATCTCATCCTCTGTCGTCCCCTCCTCCTCCTGCCCTCAATCTTTCCCAGCATCAGGGTCTTTTCTAATGAGTCAATTCTTTGCATGAGGTGGACAAAGTATTGGAGTGTCAGCTTCAATATCAGTCCTTCCAGTGAACACTCAGGACTAATCTCCTTTAGGTTGGACTGGTTGGATCTCCTTGCAGTCCAAGGGACTCTCAAAAGTCTTCTCCAACATCACAGTTCAAAAGCATCAATTCTTCAGCACTCAGCTTTCTTTATAGTCCAACTCTCACATCTATACATGACCACTGGAAAAACCATAGCCTTGACTAGATGGACCTTTGTTGGCTAAGTAATGTCTCTGCTTTTTAATATGCTGTCTAGGTTGGTCATAATTTTCCTTCCAAGGAGTAAGCATCTTTTAATTTCATGGCTGCAGTCACCATCTACAGTGATTTTGGAGCCCAGAAAAATAAAGTCTGACACTGTGTCCACTGTTTCCCCATCTATTTGCCATGAAGTGATGGGACTGGATGCCATGATCTTCGTTTTCTGAATGTTGAGCTTTAAGCCAACATTTTCCCTCTCCTCTTTCACTTTCATCAAGAGGCTCTTTAGTTCATCTTCACTTTCTGCCATAAGGGTGGTGTCATCTGCATATCTGAGGTTGTTGATATTTCTCCCGGCAATCTTGATTCCAGCTTGTAATTCCTCCAGCCCAGCTTTTCTCATGATGTACTGTGCATATACGTTAAATAAGCAGGGTGACAATATACAGCCTTGATGTGCTCCTTTTCCTATTTGGAATCAGTCTGTTGTTCCATGTCCAGTTCTAACTGTTGCTTCTCTCAAGAGGCAGGTCAGGTGGTCTGGTATTCCCATCTCTTTCAGAATTTTCCACAGTTTATTGTGATCCACACAGTCAAAGGCTTTGGCATAGTCAATAAAGCAGAAATAGATGTTTTTCTGGAACTTTCTTGCTTTTCGATGATCCAGCAGATGTTGGCAATTTGATCTCTGGTTCCTCTGCCTTTTCTAAAACCAGCCTGAACATCAGGAAGTTCACAGTTCACGTATTGCTGAAGCCTGGCTTGGAGAATTTTAACCATTACTTTATAAGCGTGTGAGATGAGTGCAATTGTGCGGTAGTTTGAGCTTTCTTTGGCATTGCCTTTCTTTGGGATTGGAATGAAAACTGACCTTTTCCAGTCCTGTGCCCACTGCTGAGTTTTCCAAATTTGCTGGCATATTGAGTGCAGCACTTTCACAGTGTCATCTTTCAGGATTTTAAATAGCTCAACTGGAATTCCATCACCTCCACTAGCTTTGGTTGTAATGATGCTTCCTAAGGCCCACTTGACTTCACATTCCAGGATGCCTGGCTCTAGGTGAGTGATCACACCTTCATGATTATTTGGGTCATGAAGATCTTTTCTGTATAGTTTTTCTGTGTATTCTTGACACCTCTTCTTAATATCTTCTGCTTCTGTTCGGTCCCTACCGTTATTTCTTTTAATTTTGCCGTCACTAAGCCCCCTACCATCCAGCAGAGGAAAAACTTCAAGGAAAAAGAGAGTGATGGTGAAAAAAATAAATGGTGTGGAAAATAAACTGACTCTGAAGGACTTCCCTGGTGGCTCAGACAGTAAAGTGTCTGTCTATAATGCGGGAGACCTGGGTTCGATCCCTGGGTTGGGAAGATTCCCTGAAAAGGAAATGGCAACCCACTCCAGCACTCTTGCCTAGAAAATCCCATGGACAGAGGAGCCTGGTGTCCGTGGGCTCACAAAGAGTTGGACACAACTGAGCGACTTCATGTTCACGTAAAGGAAAATTTAACTCTACTGGGGATCTCAGATTACTTATTTTGTGTCTTTTTTAAACATCGGCATTGGATATTTCTTTTTATTAATATTCATGTATTTATTTTTTGGCGGTGCTCTTCAGAGTGTTCTCTAGTTGTGACGAGAGGGGGCTGCTTTCTAGTTGTGGTTGGTGGGCTTCTCATTCCCGTGGTTTCTTTGGCTGCAGAGCATGGGCTCTAGGCACCTGGGCCTCAGTTGTTGCCATGTGTGGACTCAGTAGCTGTGATGGACGGGCTTAGTTGCTCCACTGCATGTGGGATCCTCCCAGACCAGGGATCAAAGCTGTCTCCTGCTTTGGCAAGCAGATTCTTTACGCCTGAGTCACCAAGGAAGCCCTATTTTATGTCTTTTGAGTCGTCATTTCTATCATCTTTTTATGTTCAATGTAAATATAGGTTGAAGTTTGTAATATTGTACAAAGAAGGGTGACTCCTCGCCTTCTCCTAAGTACAGAATGTTTTTTCCCGAGAGAAATAGCATTAGATGTTTTCAAATTCTTATACGCAGAATGTTTGCTTTCCGGGAATTTTTTTTTTTTAATCTAAAGATAATTTAAAAATTGAAATGGGCTGCAGCTATGCGAGATCACCTAACTTGTGTTTTATCCATTCAGAAGGAAATCCCAGTTGAGAGAGTAGCATGGAAACATGTATATTAACATATGTAAAATAGATAGTGGGAGTTTGCTGTGTGATACAGGGCACTCAACCTAGTGCTGTGTGACAACCTAGAGAGGTGGGATGGGGTGGGAGGTGAGAGGCAGTTTCAAGAGGGAGGGGACCTATATATACATATACATACATACATACATACATATGGCCAATTCATGTTGACATATGGCTGAAACCAACACGATATTGTGAAGCAATTATCTCCCAATTAAAAAATTTTTAAAGAAATTCCTTTTCACATGTCTTAAAGAGAAGAAGACACTTTGGTTCTTCCCACAACTTTCTTCAACTGCTTTCATAGTAAAATATTTTTTTAATTTCCATTCAGTATTTCTCTTATCAACTCCTTAGCAGCCTTACAATTTGCCTTGCAAAGAAGCTGAACTCCTTGGGATGGATTACAAGAAGAATGCGTATCCCTACCAAAATTAAACATATTAAAGCATTTAAATATTTTTAATCAGAACTATTACAAGCTTTAAAAAAGAGATAAAATGGTTTCCATGCAAGGAGATTTCGAGTATCTTAGACCCAGTCGAGTTCATATGACTTTTCTTTTCTTCACCTCATTCCACAAAGATCACAGCATAGGTCTTTTTATGTTTTTTTCAATAATTATACTCTTTGAACTAGGTGAATCCGATAAAGAGTCCAGCCAAGTGGATCTCCGGCTTTTATACCTGTAACTAAGAGACACGCTCTAAGCATGTTGAAACCATTCTGGTTTCATGATCTGCTACTCTTTGCTCTATAATCAGCTTGAATTGGGCAACACTTTTCCACAGATAAAAATCCAGGTCCAGTAGTTAGAAATCTATGCTTTCACTGCCTGGTGCCTGAGTTCAATACCTGGGAGGGAAACTAATATCCCACAAGCCTCACAGTAGAGCCAAAAAAAAAAAAAATCAGGAAAATTAGGAGGACTGTTTTAGTCCACAAAGTGTGAAGATGAAAAAGGCCTGGTTTTCCTTCTAGGAGCTTGTGTTTCTGGTCAGTTTGTGAAAAGAACCAGAATGGGACCCCTTGACCTGGGAACAAGAATGTTCAAAGTGAGCCTGAAGGAGCAGGTGTGAGAGGAGCCCTCAGAGTCAGAACCTGAAAGGCGGCACCACTCCGGGGTCACCTTCACCCCTCGAGGTGGTTAGCGCTGGAGTTCTACACCTCACACACACTAGTTTATACGTCTTCTCACCTGTCATGGATCCCAATCCGATCCCAGTCTGTGGGCCAGTGCACAGTTTGGAATCTATGAATTTAGATGCTTGCTTTACTTTGCCAGTCACATCAGCTCAGGCAAGCTATTTAGCCTCCCTTTGGGTCTCTGTTTCCCTGAGCGGTTCAAAGTGTGCAGAGTGCAGGGTGTGGTGTGCACTTGTTGGCGGGTGGGGGCAGGGGCTGGACTCGATTAGGGATCGGGACTGGCTTCCCTACGGAAAGGAATGACGCTTAAATTCTCATTGAGAAGTGGTGTTTTGTTTTGTTTTGTTTTTCCAAGTTTGAGTACAGCATTTTCTGTCTTCCTAGAAGAGTGAAACCTGGCAGGGTGGCTGGGGGACCGCGTTAGCCAGAGGAAGTCGGGCCGAGAGCCACCAGGCCAGGCTTCTCAGGAAGAGCAGAGAAAACATCAGGTCCCAGCACAGCTCTTCTGTCTCCCAGTAAAGGAAGACAAAGCAACAGAAGATTCACGAAGTCGCCCGTCGAGGTGCTGTCAAGAAGCGCCCCCTGCCGACCAAAACTCACACTTTCCTCGGGAAGAATTTCAGAACTCAGGCCCTTGAGTTGACTGTGTATGCAGGGTTTATCTGTTCCGTGATTCTTTCTGCTATTGTATATGCTTGAAATTTTACACAATAACACCTTTTTGAAAAAGCCCTTTCTCACTAGCTTCAGTTCGGTTGTGAACATGGGTCCTAACCCTAAGACCAACCCTTGGCTGGCCTGTGGTGAGGTTGAGGGGGCTAGGAGAGCTGCTGTTCTGTACTCCTTAAGGAGAGGGAAAGAGTCTCACTGTTTAGAGTGCGTGGTTCAGTTCCCTGAACCTCCTACATCTAGGGAATTAGGCTATAAATCCACATAAAGCATTCTCTGGGTTTTCCAAGAATTCTTGTTTATCCCCAGGCCACAAACAGCACAACGTGAGAACAGATTTTATTTCATAATGTTTGGGCATTTGCAGCTCAGACTGAAATTGCAAAAGCAGAAGAGGAGAGCAATGAAGAATGGTGCAAAATTTTTGCATATCTCTTCCTGTGATTCTGACTGTATTTAGAAGCCCTTCCTTCCTGCCTTCCTTCTTTCCTCTCTCTCTTTCTTTCTTTTCTTTAGGTAATGTACTCTTCAAAAACTGTCCAGTGATAAAAGACAAAGAAAGCCTGTGGAAACATTCTAGATTAAAGAAAACTAAATGGACGAGCCCAAGTGGTCAATCCTGGTTTTCCACTGTTTGGGCTTCTCAGGTGTCTCGAATGGTAAAGAATCTTCCTGCAATGCAAGAGACCTTGGTTCAATCTCTGGGTCAGGAAGATCTCCTGGAGAAGGGCATGACAACCCACTCCAGTATTTTTGCCTGGAGAATCCATGGACAGAGAAGCCTGTCGGGCTACAGTCCACAGAGTCATGAAGAGTCAGATAAAACTGAGAACACACACATACATAAGTATTGTTACAACTCGTGCTACGGCTCGTTATTAATAAAATAGTTGCAGGGCAGACTGAGCCTAGGGACAACATGGAATTCCCTCCCTCCCTCCTGAAGGAGGTGGTATGTTTTAGAAGAGCCTTCTCCACATCAGGACCACAAAGGTGATGTTTCAAGTGTAGTAGGTAGAGCAGGAGTGGAGGGAAGCAGTAAGAATATTTATTTTTTTTTATCTGGAAAGATACTTTTAGGGGGAATACTAACTAAACAAACTCACTGCCTAATAAGAAAAGCGGTTGATAAGTGATTTCTGCACAATGTTCAATCTGTGAAAGATTACAAGATGAGTGACAGTGAGCAGACATTTCTTCTTTGAAGCAGAAAGAAGCTGTAGAAAGAGTCCCGTATCACATGAGGGCAGAGAGCACACCAGGTGCCACAAGAAACATGCCCAGGGAGACCCCATGGACCCCTTGCCTTATTTTCAAGAAATAATTGACTTTCTTTGGGGACTGAGCTACATTTATTCCTGTTTAGAACCAGAAAGGTAACCAACTAGCCCCTCACCTTTCCTGTGATTGTTAGTTCCTTTCAATCACAGCATCCCAGAGCTGACAAGGAGCCTTGGAGATTATCCACCTTCTAAATGAGGATGCCAATTTAAGTCATTGTCCAAAGTCATGGAGGTCATCAGTGGCAAAGTTGAAACAGCCACCCAGTTCTATCAACAGGTAGTCCACAGTTATATTCCCACCAAACAAAACGACCTCCAGAATCTATTTTTGCTGAATACACAGGAAGCTAACACCCCTCCCCGTTTCCAGCCCCCACATCCCACTCTCATCCTGAGTAGCATTCTCATAAGCTCCATGTCTTCTCCATATGGTGGGGGACCTTGGAGAATAGATCCTAGGAGTCCCATCTACAGTCCAGCTAAAACTCAGAGAAATGAAGAGCTTTGCGGCGGTGGAAGCTAGCCTGTCCCAAACCCCCAGCCCATGTGACTCCTTTCCAGTGTATCGCTCCGCTGACAGCTTGTCTTCCCGCTTGCCTTTGTAGGTTTCACAGCGGCAGCCTCCTGGTATCCCTGGCTTGGGCCTTGGCCTCCTACCAGAAGGCCCTCCGGGACTCTCGAGATGACAAGAAGCCCATCAGCTACATGGCGGTGGTCATCCAGTTCTGCTGGCACTTCTTCACCATCGCGGCCAGGGTCATCACCTTCGGCCCTCTTTGCCTCAGTTTTCCAGCTCTACTTTGGGATCTTCATCGTCCTTCACTGGTGCATCATGACCTTCTGGATCGTCCACTGTGAGACAGAGTTCTGCATCACCAAGTGGGAGGAGATCGTGTTCGACATGGTGGTGGGGATTATCTACATCTTCAGCTGGTTCAATGTCAAGGAAGGCAGGACACGCTGCAGGCTCTTCATTTACTATTTCGTGATCCTTCTGGAAAACACAGCCTTGAGTGCCCTCTGGTACCTCTACAAGGCTCCCCAGATCGCGGACGCGTTTGCCATCCCGGGCGCTGTGCGTGGTCTTCAGCAGCTTCTTAACCGGCGTGGTTTTTATGCTGATGTATTATGCCTTCTTTCACCCCCAACGGACCCCGATTTGGGCAGTCACCTAGCTGTGCTTGTGAGGACCCTTCTGCTGCCTTCGCTCTGCCTCCAGACGTGGCCACGAGCACCTTGCGGTCCATCTCCAACAACCGCAGTGTCGCCAGCGACCGCGACCAGAAATTCGCAGAGCGAGATGGGTGTGTCCCTGTTTTTCAGGTGAGGCCCACGGCCCCATCCACCCCATCCTCTCGCCCACCACGGATTGAAGAATCCGTCATTAAGATTGACCTGTTCAGGAATAGGTACCCAGCGTGGGAGAGACACGTTTTGGACCGAAGCCTCCGAAAGGCCATCTTAGCCTTTGAATGTTCGCCGTCTCCTCCAAGGCTGCAGTACAAAGACGATGCTCTCATTCAGGAGCGGCTGGAGTATGAGACCACTTTATAAAACGAGAGGACTTGGAGGGGCCACGACCTCCAGAGAGAGGGGTGACAGCAGGGCTGTGGCAATAAGGAAACTTTCCCCTAGAGCAGGGCGATGGGCTGTGAGACTCCCGGTTTGACCCTCATCGGATCCGTGTCTGACCCTCCGACAGCAGACTGCCTGCTGCTGGCCTCTTTTCAAAGAACAGCCCCAAAATGCTCCTACTCCGTCTGAAGGGAACAGGCCAGCTCAGTGGGACTCCTTGTTGCTGCCAACCCCTCCAACTCAATCTTCAGCACATCCATCCAAGGGTACTGTTGTGATGGGAAATACTGCCTCCAATCAGTAGGGTGTTTGGATGGAGTTAACTGATCTTTGCATAAAAATATACTGAATCACACATACACACATGAGTACACACACAGTAACACACATGCCAATCCTCTGTCAAAATAGTTTGGGTGATTTCTCTTGATGCAAAGGTGTGATTCCTGCAGGAATATGAAAACAAAGAGAGAGAAAATATATCCCTCAAGACTCCAAAAAAAAAAAACAAATAAAAAAATATAGTGAAGCTTAGAAAGAATTCATAAACCATCCTCATGTGAAAACCTTACCCAATGGACAGAAAACCCAAGTGTGTTTACACATGTATTAGAATTGATGAAATGGTTCATTTTCAACACACATCAGGATTTTTTTTTTTCATTTTAAATTTTCAGTTGAGAACATCTCCTATTATAGAAATCCTATGCAGCCCATGGATGGCTTCTGACAAGACCAAGGAGCTTGATACCTTAGTGATCTAAGTTCAGTGATAATCAGGATGCAGTATTCAGTTGCAAAAATGTAATAAAACCACGGAGAGGAAGCGGGAGTAAAAGGCAGAATGAGTGTCTGATTTCCTGGCCTGTGCAGCTCACACGGGAAGGTCAGGGCGGCACGGCAGGAGAGATGGCCAGTGTTCAGGTGCAGGAATGTGATGGTGGGCAGGCAGGATTTCAGAATACGCCATGCCACACCCTTCTAGTGCCAAAGTCCATCCAACACGAGACTGATGGGAAAGCCCTGAACGGCTGAGCACAAGTGGCGTGAGCCCCACCAAAGCAGAAGAGTGCTCGAACAGTCAAGTCCTCCCTGTGTAAAGGACCCCTCTCCTCCTACCCCCAAGATCAAAGTGATGTGTCTTTTAGAGGCTTTGGGACACATTTTTGTAAGTATGAGCACACAGGTGCAGTGAATATGCTGTGAGAAAACCCTTCTGAACTGATTGAGGGCTTATCACTAGATCCAGCTAAGATCTGTATTTCAGCCATTTTGTAAAGTCCCACTCTTACAACAAGCTTCTGGGTTTTAAATACCTCTGTCCAGCAAGTAAACATTCCCCACTTTCTGTTCCCAGTGTCCCTCCCCCAACCCCCAGTCATGGTGCTTTTTGTTGCATTAAAAGTGCCGGTCAAACTTTGATAGTATTTTTTATAGTTGGTGCAGAGTGGAATAACTCATGGATTATTTCAATATTTTTGTAATAAAAAATATAAGGTATACATATAGGCATCATCACTTTTTTATAGACCTGGGATCGTTTAAAATACTTCAAGCATCATAATTACTTGGGATGTAGAAACTGGTCCACAGACCCCATCTGCCTGCCTCAGCAGATTGAGAACACGTGTCTCTTGCAAGATCATCCTACTTTGCCATGTTGGTGCCCCCCAGGAACCTGGCCAGGGGTGCTATCAGAATATCAGGGGATGAGAGAATCAGCTTAACTAGAAAGGGCTTGTCAAGACTGGCCAATGTTTCCCAGGAAACCAAAGATGGAAGTGATGACTCTTCCATCTCTTATGACAAATCTGACCACAGTGGGCAATGTCTTGAATGTCCTTTCCCAGTTTTATATCTACCCAACTGATGCACTAAATATTAGTCAAGTCATTTTAAAAAAAATGTCAGTTTAACTTAATTATTCAGTTATCTGGACTGTCCAATTCACTTAAACAAATCAAGTTCTAGAGCCACTACCTGTCATGACTGTGTCGTACAGAGGCAGCCGTCCCTACGATGACACCCACAGCAAGTGACAGAGGGCTCGAACTAGGACTTTTTTGGTACTAAGTCCAAAGGCAGTGTTTAAAAAGTAGATGATTTTTATCAGTAGACGTATTTTCTTAGTACTCCATGATGGATCCTCCAGGCAGCAGTCCACTAAAAAATAATAACGTTTGGTTTAGACACGAAAACGTTACCTGGTCACCAGGAAAGGCCCAGAAAGATTCTCTTCTTGCCAGTAATTGGCAAAAACATTCCACTCCCCACTCTAGAAGGGAAAAATGATTATATTGGCAAAATTCTTCACTTTGGTGCCGGCCCGTGGGTCATTAGCTTCAGAATTAATAATCTTTTGGAAACCAAACTGATCAGTTGAACTATCCCTTTGATTCCATGAGTAAATCGCAGATGATAATGTCAGTCAACAAACACAACAGGTCCCATCACTCTTCAATCATGTAAATCCTAAGTTATTTCTCAACTTGATCCTTCGTTTAACAGGTGAAGAATCGAAATGAGCGCGGTGTGACTAAAAAAATGCTGTGCTGTGCTTTGTCTTCAAAGTGAGAATGCAGTCAGGAGAGTGCAAGAAGTTTGAAATTTTCAGTGATTTTACCAAATACTGTAAATACTCTGTTATCCAACATACTTAAATGGTGAGGGTTTAGTCAAAAATGCTTGTTAAGGAAATGACATCTCCACCGTGTCGTAAATAACAAGACTTCTCAAGATTACAGGCAAGGGCAACAACATGACAACAAATGTTACTTCCAAGGAGAATCATGGCTTAATCTTGAGTCCATGATTCAGAAAGCACTATGTTGCCATCAAGCATGTTTTTGTTTCAGATACACTGATAACAGAGCATTTCCAGTATTAGGATTTAAAGAGACATTGTCAACGTACAAAGGAACAAAGTTTGATTTTCATATTTATACTTTAGTATAAGCCCTAAGATTTTATTTTCAGTTGACCACTAAATTCTCCACAAGAGTAGCTCAAGAATCCAAAAGGAATAAGCCTTACAAATTGGAACCTACAAATTTGTTAGCATACAAATCGGAAACACTGGATTCTTTATCTGTGAGCTCCAACATCCTGTGCTGGGTCTGTTGGGTCACTTGGGGGTCTGTCCTTAGTATTTAATTTTGCATAGGACCATGAGTTTTCTAAAAGAAAATATTATAAATTTTCTTCATTTTTAAATGAACATTTCTCAATGAAACTCAACTTAAGATGAGGACTGTATGTATCCTAACCACACTGAGACTTTAAGTATTTGTGTGGAAGAAAAAAATTTTTTTCAATGTAAGTCAAAGTTTGGTCCCTCAAAATGACTATGTCCTTTAAATCTTCTCCCATTCCTGTTGCTCTTCTTAACTATGTACTATCTAGTTCAGTAACCTGGACTTTGTAGACACTTTGTTACTCTTCTTTTATGATATTGCTGTGAACCCAACAAATGAAATAAATTCTCCTACTGACATGGCAAGAATAGGCAATTCAAATATTAGCAAAAGAAAAATACAGAGATGATCTGAAGGTGTATTTATACTTAATTTCTAAATGGCCCATTTCTTTGGCTCTATGAATAAATGAAGTAATAGCACTGACCAATTAAAAGTGAATAGGAATAATTGAAATCTCAATGACTTTTTAAAAACGATATTGTATAGACGTGTGTTTAGTATGGATAACACACATATTACATATAATATATGTATACACACAACTAATGGATTAAAAAAAGTAAAATATATACTGTTATTAATGCATATAAATGTATGTTATTGACACATAAACTTTTAGATAAAAAGTTTTTTCCCACTCCTTTTCAGAATCACCTCAAGTGTAGAATCCATGTCTGTAAGACATCAACACACTTGAATTTGGGAAATGTTGCTGTTCAGTCACTAAGTCATGTCTGACTTTTTATGACCTCATGAAATGCAGCCCACCAGACTTCCCTGTCCTTCACCATCTCCCAGAGTTTGCTCAAACTCATGTCCACTGAGTCAGTGATGGTATCTAACCATCTCATCCTCTGCCACCCTCTTCTTTTTGCCTTCAATCTTTTCCAGCATCAGGGTCTTTTTCAATGAGTCACCTTCGCATCAGGTGGCCAGAGTATTGGAGCTTCAGCTTCAGCATCAGTCCTTCCAATGAATATTCAGGGTTGATTTCTTTAAGGATTGTCTGGTTTGATCTCTTTGCAATCCAAGGAACTCTCAAGAGTCTTCTTCAGTTGGAAATATCTAGATATAATTTAGCATTTTTAGCTTGAATGAGTTTTCCCACTTCTCAAGGAGCTTGTCTTAAGAGAAACAAGAATAACCTTGAGTCATTTCAAAGATTCTTTCTCTGAACATATTGAAAGGAGTAAAGAAAATATCTGGTATCCTTAGCAGGATTATATAAGGTTATGTATTTGCCTTTCAGTGTACCAAATATCATTAAGGGAAACAAGTTCTAACACAATGTTTGGAGAAGAATCCAGAGATTTTTTTAATCTGACGAACCATTTCTGAGATTACATATATGTTCCCCAGCATTCTCTTGAGTCTTTGCCCTTAGCAATCGCTGTTTCCATATAAAGCTTGGATGAGGTGCCTGCATTTTGATGTTTTTAAAGCCTTTAAAAAAAAATATCTCAGGCTGTCTTTCAGAAAAACGACGCAGAGAATGGTTGATGTGTGCAGTGCAAACACAGCAGGACTGAGGTGGTCATTTCTCTAATTTCAGTGATGGGTGCAAATCGACTCATGTTTGTTTATCTTCAGCAACCCAGAGTCACACTTGAAAACAATCAAATTGCTGGCTTCTGTCAGCTTGTGATTCATAACTCTCCCACCCCACCCCCGACTTCTACCCATCTGAAGCAGGAGCCTTTTAAACTGTCTAAGGATGGGGCATTCCTCTCTATCACCCCCAACCCATCCCTCCGTTTCTAAGTCTCTGGTCCCCCTTGTATCAGAGCATCTAGACACTGGGGTGGCACCTCCTCTTCTCCACTGGGCAGGCTGCGCTGTCTCCCACAAAGCGCTCTCTGTGGACATGTGTCTTGTCCGGGGGCTATCCTAAAAATGAGCTCGTGGAAAGATGCAGGAAGTGTCTTGATCAACAGCCTCCAAAGTGAAACTCTGTGGCATGTGGGTGGAATTGTATAAAAACACAATGAGCCATTTAATTTTGCTAATTGTAGCAATTAGGCAAGCTCTCACACAGCAGAAAGCCAACTGGAAGACGTGGCAAACAGCCGTTTACCTACAGAAATGAGGGGTTCAGAAGTTCTCCCTTGAGTGTTTGAGGTATCATGTTGTTTCACCATCCATCTGAAGCTCTTTCTCTAGATTCCGTAAGGGAAAACAATCAAACTTCTGTAATGTTGCATGTAACGATCTAGCCAAGAAATCAAACCTTTAACTTTTTCTGGATATGTTGTTGCTCAGTTGCTAAGTTGTGTCTGACTCTGTGAATTTATAGCCAGCCAGACTCCTCTGTCCATGGGATTTTTCAGGCAAGAATACTGGAGTGGGCTGCCATTTCCCTCTCCAGGAGATCTTCCCAACCCATGGTTCAAACCTGTGTCTCTTGCATTGGCAGGTGGATTCTTTACCGGTTAGCCACCTAGAAAGCCCCCTTTCTGGGTCTATATTCTGCTAAATAAGGGTCAGTTAATGTCCTTGAAATATCTAGCTGCTTTGCTAATATCATTTTCATAATATACCAACGTAAGTCAGAAACACTGACTGAATCAAATTTTTGCTTTGGTTATTCCCCTGCCCTACCCCTCTAAGACTTATGCCGTTCATTTCCCTGTGTTAATGGAAACTGACTGAGCCCAAGAGCATCAAGGATTAGCCAGCTTTATCTCCATGATCTCAGTCCATCTTCTCTGCCATCTGTGACTTAAGTTCCATTTACAGACAAAACCTAAGCTCACAGACACTAAATTAGGCAAGGGTCCCATAGCTGGAAACACTTGGGCTGAGAGGTGAACACAACTTGTCATGACTTCTCGCAGCTGCAAATCCCTCTAGAAAACCAAGGAATATTTTCCCACCAAAATCTCTTCCGTCCTTGGCAAGATCTCAGGAGAAACAAAAATATGGTCTGATGATCCAATTTTTCAAGAGAATTTCACTTAAAAATCAAAAAGGTCCTTCAAGATTAGAAGTTAAAAAAGTCAGTGATGAGAAACAGAAGTCTTTATCACTTGTCATTGAATTTTACTGCAACCCCCTAATTCAGAGTAGGCAGATAAATGCTTGTATTTCATTCCAAACAACTGTCTCTCCCCTCTTCCATGGCTCTACTTTGCACTAAAATAAGTGATAAATATAAATTAGCCTGATGGTTCTTTTCTTGTATTCTCTATATGTATGCTACCATCTTCCAGTTAAGTAAACAGAAAGACAGCCAAACCCCACTACTTGCCTTGACCTTCAGACTGGGAAAAAAAAAGAAAGATGAGGGTGGGGAAAGGAAGAAGGAAAGATGAATCTAACAAATCTTTGAGTGACATTTTTGTGTGTGTGTGTGTGTGTGTGTGTGTGTGTGTTAGTCGCTCCATTGTGTCTGGCTCTTTGTGACCCCCATGGACTGTAGCTCACCAAGCTCCTCTGCCCGTGGGATTCTCTAGCCAAGAATACTACACTGGGTTGCTATTCCCTTTCCAGGGGATCTTCCTGACCCAGGGATCAAACCCAGATTTTCCACTTTGCAGGATGATCCTTTTCTGTTTGAGCCACTGTTATTTTCTACATTATAAAATAACTCTATTCCACTGCCATAATTTGCCCTAAATTTCATTTAATATCTTGCAGGTCACAAAATTTAACATGTACACAGATTACTATACCACCAGTTGAACCCTCATATAAATCTGGAAATTTCCTTTTAGATAGAGAGTTTATACCTAAAGAATATAGCATTTACCAAATATTTGTGGAGTTGGATTATAAAATGATGTATGTGTCTTCTCCATCCTCAACTTAGACGTAATGTGTCTGGATCCCAGAGTTGTGACCCATTCAATGATTCTGTTGTATAGGAAGTAGTGTGGGGGAGCTGAATTCATCTAAAAGGTGGCCACAGCAATAAACCAAAAATGTTCTCAATCCTGGTGTTTATTTTAAAAAATAGATGCAGCCATCAGTCTGAATGTAATATGTTAAAAATACAAGCAATCTGACTTCTGACTTTGATATAACTTAAACAGATCTTTATGAAGTTAGGTTAAATTAGAGAAGAGCATCCTTTATAGAGAATAGCATCTAAACGAGATTTCAATGTTACTTGAGAACATTTCTTTTAGAAATGAGCACGACAGAGATCCAAAGGGATCAGACATTTTTCATTATCAGAATTCCTTCAGCCATTCATCTATCAGGTGTGATCTATATGCCTGGCACTGCCAGGCAATAAACAGTCACACGTGGAAGGAATTCCATATTCCAGCAGCTCACACTTTGGTCTTTGGCAGCAGAAGAGTCGTCTGACTTCAGCTATAGTTCTTTCTATCCTATCACACTGCTTCTCTTCTTATTGTCTACATTTAATTCCATACCACAGCAATAAAGAAACATAAGTTTTTCCAAGATTGTGTTACATAAGCCTCGCAATACACAGTTAGCCTTGCAGAGTGGCAAACATAAGGTTACAGTATAAATATAAAGATAAATCAGCAATAGATGGCTGCTGATAAAGAGAAAAGTAGTTTTGTAATTTGCTCTCATGCCTCTCCAACACTAGATATTTTTAAGTCAAGACCACAAAGCAAAAATAAATTTCGAGACACTCTTTGGCATAAAGTATTTGATTCAAAGGTTTCCCAGGTGGTGCTAGTGGTAAAGATCCTACCTGCAATGCAGGAGACACAAGAGACGCAGGCTCGCTCCTTGGGTCAGGAAGATGCCCTGGAGGAGGGCATGGCAACCCACTCCAGTATTCTTGCCTGGAGAATTCCATGGACAGAGCAGCCAGGTGGGCTACAGTCCATAGGGTCACACAGAGTTGGACACGACTGAAGTGACTTAGCATGCATTCATGCGCATTTGACTCAAACCAATCATCTTTGAATCAGCTTTGGAGATATTCCTGAGGATTTATTTTTAAGAGGAGATGTGAAATCAGCATGCTTCTGGGATGGCACTTCTCTGACCTTCAGGAAGCATCTTTGATGAGCACTTATGATACCTTTTGTCCCAGTCACCATTCTGGGGACTTTTGGTTTTCTTCTTTTGGCCACATCATGCTACATGTGGGATCTTAGTTCCCTGACCAGGGATCAAGCCAGCACCCCATGGTGCTCAGAAGTCTTAACCACTGGACCACCAGGAAAGCCCCCAGTTATGGTTTTTAATAGAGTTCTGGCTGGCTACAGAGGAATGGAAGAGGGACCATCAGTTAAGAGAGAATGAGGATATGTTGTGAGGGAGTCAGAAACCCCCTCTGGACAAGGGGCATGTGTGTTTATAGAAGTGCACATGGGGCATGCAGGCTTGTCAAAGACCTCCCTTTCCCATCATCGTTAGAATTTCACTGCAAAAAAAAAATCTCTGTACACAAAAATTAGATGTCCCAGTAGGTTTCCCCAAAACATAGTCTGCAGCATACATGTTATTTAGTAAGAACAAATTTTCAGACATAAACCTCAGTTATTGCAACCTGAGAGGATGTTCTGAAGCCCCGTGCCCAAACGAGCAGCAGTGACCTGCATCACATTTCAGGAGTGAAGACTGCCAGCCCCACCCTGTGTGGACACATGCTGGCCTGGTGCCCATTCCAAGTCTCTCCTTCAATATGGCCTGCAGTGATTGGCTTCCCATAGATGTAAAGAGCATCTTATTTAAAGATAACTATTGAAGTACATGACTAATTTCCTCTGAGTTAAATAATTCTGGTTAGGGAAGGCTATAAACCCATAGGTCCTCTGTGGAATAAAAGGAAAGAGAAAAGAAAGCATATTCATTTTTATGAGCCCAGAATAACACCAAGAATCCCTTCAGCAAAACAGCTGATCTAATAATAGTGCTAAGTCAGAGCCCGAATGTCTCGGTTCCTGCCACCATAAGTGGTTCATTGCAATGATTGCCCCTGTCTCAGGGGTGGACCAGACAAGATGAGTACACTTACTGACATTTGCAGAGAAACATCACATTTAACACAACAGATCAACATCAGAACTAATAATCAACTTGATAAGCAAATACTACCAGCACAGTACCAACACAAAATTTTCTCTCATGCTAATATTGAAGCCTGTCACCTTCTCTGTTATTAGAATTTCAGAAAATGTAAGGTTTATTGTTTTTATTTTACTTCCATCTACCAAATTCAGCTGGTGGCCATCAGCGCTCTCTGTTGCTTTGACTTGCATTCAAATGGAACTAATCAAATTCTTACTTCATTTAAGTGCTACAAATATTAATAAATGAAGATGTTGTGTTTAAGCTAATTTAATTGAGCTGTTCTAGTGGCAGTCTGGTATCGAGTTGTATCAAATCAACGCTCTTAATGGTTTCAAATTAATTCATCTATCAGGAAGTTCTAAAACACCCTTAAGTCTGTTGAAAATACATTTTGGGTTTCTATCACTGTAAGAAATTCCTATTTTGATTGCAAGCCAGTAGAATGGGTTGTAATCAACACTGGAGTTTCAGTCCATAGTGGTTCTGTCAGTTGGATACCACTATGATAACTTGGCAATTAACCTTCCACCTGTGGCTTTTTATTTGTGTTGCTGAGAATTCTATTCAAATTGGGAGCAATAGCACATCATCCTATAATCAACGGAGATCTGTCAGTTAGTCAAGAACTGTCATTTCATATCCTTCTTTCAAAGAACTAAGATATCTAACAACTCCCCTTATTAACCTTTCTAAGGTATTGTACCTAGAAAAAGGACTACATCTCTCAAGTGTGAATTGAAAGCCTGAGGTGAAATGTCTTCTTTGGTCTGAACCAGTTTTGGAGTACTATGAAAAGACAGTAGTCTCTCCTGCCTGGAGGAAGGGGGAAAGGAGCCGAAGATGAGCTAGCCACACCAGAAACACGAGCCTCCACTGCACAAAGCCTCACACTGCTGATGCTATTGATTCCCTTCTCTTTTTTACAGAAACACCTTGGAACTTGTCAAGATTTACTGAAGGTGATTAGCGTTAATTAATTCAACAGACCCTTTAATCTTGCAAATTCTTGACTTGTGAGATTGCAGTCAAGCTACTGCAAAGGGAAATGAGTCAGTTAGTAGGAAGGAGAGCTCATTCAGTGTGGTGAGGTCTGCAGGCCTGGAGAGGAAGGCCTCTGTGAAGTAGGGTGCTCCAGAATCCCTGCTCCCTGCTTCTCACTCCGACAATGAACTTCCACCTTCTTCATTTGTTTTTGCCTTCATTTGCACAGCTTTGAAAGGCCTTCCCTTTGCCCCTCAATGGTAAAGAATATGCCTGCCAATGCAGGAGACACAAGAGACCTGGGTTCGATCCCTCGGTTGGGAAGATCCCCTGGAGAAGGAGATGGCAATCCACTCCAGTATTCTTGCCTGGAGAATCCCATAAACAGAGAAGCCTGGTGGGCTGCAGTCCATGGGGTCGCAAAGTCGGACACAACATAGTGACTAAACAATAACGACTTTGAACAAAGAGAAAAAGTGAATGGATTCCTGGAGGCTTACATAGCTCACTGCACTGGGTTATAGAGACTCGCCTTAAATGGTTAGAAATCTATTTGTGTTTGGAAATGAGGGGGGAAGTCACTGTCATCTGTTTAATGATTGATCTGAGTACAGTTGTTGTTCTTCATTTTCTGAGAGTTCTGTTGTCAGTATTGTAATAACCAGTTTATAAAATTGAATTTATAATTCAATTTTGGAGGTAAAATCCACATGGCTGTAGCTATGGAATCATTTGATTCCTGCCTTCCTAGGTGGTGACATTGCCAGTTTCAAACTGAAATACTTTTGTATGTGGACTTGGCTCTCCCGTTGCTTCTCCAACCCTGTATAACCTTGGTTACTAGCTCTGAGATCACCAAGCTGACATTCTGAGCACCTGAGTGTTCACTGAAAAATAAACAGGTGATCTCTTAATTAAAAATCATGCTTGGTTCCCACTTCCTTCTCTTTTAAGGAAAAGTTTTGAGCTGCAAGGTAAGGATAGATGTACTTCAGATCAAAGTTTGCAAGAGAGTCAGACATCCGTATGTTGTTATATAGTTTTCTGTCTAACCTCTCAGTAAAACAGCTTTAGACGTTAACACTAGAAGAATGAGTGAAAGTCTGCAGATATATCTGATAAACAATCTAACAGAAAAAGAAGGCGATGTTGTAGTCCTTTTTGTACCTCTTCCAAAGCTGTTTCTCCTTCATCAGTGACCATCTTGGTGATGATCTCCAAGACGTACCAAGAGGTACCAAGTGATAGTCCCAGTTTTAGGCACCAGGGTTGTCCTGTACTTCAGCAAGTCTAGCTCTGAGCACAAGCACTGGAGTGTAATGGTGAAACAGTGGCCTGCCACCATACAACTTTCAACTGCAAGGCAATGAAAACTAAGAAGTTGAAGAAAGTGTCAATTTTCTCAATCTCTAAAGCCAAGAAAGGCACAGATATCCTCTATCTTGTCCAATAAGTTGGTTGGCTGTTGTCACATAGGAACAAGAAATCATCCTCTAAAACAAGGCTTTTGAGTAGGAGTGACTACGAGAGGTGCTGGAACCCAAGTTTCCTACTATTGTAAATGTGCAGCTGTGGGGACCGAGGAGGAAGCCTGTCATTGGTTCATCAGGAATATTTGCCTTTTGTAGAGCAGAGGTCGTTGTGGACCCTGCTACTCTGTGGCGATGACGATAGATGCATCCACTAATGAAAGGCCAGGGCATGGCTAGACAAGGAGGACAGAGATGACCTTGGTGGCTCTGTGTCTGAGACTAACTCTGTCCTTAAGGGGACTCTCCTGCTTGACAGTTCCCTTGGCCATTGGCCTGTTCCCTCCTGGCTAACTCTGTGGGATGAGGGCTTCTGATGGGTTATAAACTGAGATATTTGAAGGTATAGTAAGTACTCTTGCTTGTAAAACATGACTATTGAATCATCCTTTGTCTTAACAACAGTGAAATTCAGGGTGACCACAGCCCTATTCAATCATCCCATTATAAATACATCATGACATCCCAGGAACCTCTGTGATCAAATCCACTAAACTGGGTCAACAAGTTTATTACGTGAATCATTTCAACATATTTTGGACCTTGATTCTGTCATCACATAGACTGCATCTTTGTCCCCAAACAGCAAAAATAATTCTCGGGAGAACAATTTTCAGAATAGTGGAAGTGAAGAAAGGTAGACAATGAAGAAATTTTTCAACTGGGGAAGACAGACAAAACCTCTGGACCACCAGCAGCCCTAAAGCTTTATTTTTCCTCATGACTATGTTTCTGTTCATTTGAGGGCTTCAGCATCTGAATTTTCCAAATGATTGCCAACTCATCTTCAAAAACAGAAGTAGACAGCATGGTATTATTAAAAAATAAAAAGATTGTCCTACAAGAATATAAATATCCCAAGAAAAAGTAAAGAAGTAAGTCACTCCAGGAGCAAATTTGGCATGTGTGATGTCAAACATCTGGAGCATTGGGAAAATCCGGATGTTTGAATCCTTGTGTTCTTTCTGCTTGTCTGGTGTTGCCTAGATAAAATGCTCAGGTGTTGTAAGTAATGGAACTAAACTTTCTTGTGCATTAATCTATTGCTGGCGATATTCTGCTGCTAAAGATCTCTTTGTTGTGCAAAGAGAAATAAATAATGCTGAGTCAATGCTATTTGATTTTTATTTGCTTTCAGCAAACATGAATGGGAGAATTGTGGGAGGCGGTCCTGGGGTCCTTCCTACAGGGTGACAGTTCCAGAGGCCTGCCTCTTGGTCCCTGCCTGGCAAGGAAACTTACTATTCAGCTGTTTTCCATCTTTTAGAATTCTCTAGTTGCTCCTCTGCTGCTCACACACTGTTACTCCTTCACAGAGTCTACTTGACAGAATCGTTAAAGGGAAATACAAATGTGTGAGTGTTTTATTCTTCAAATAGGAAGTTTTTATTTCAAGTATTTCTTAGACCTTTGAAGCATAAAAATAGTTAAACTATTTCCCTTTTGGGAACAAGGACACAGAGGGGCTGGTCCAGTGATGGGGATGCAATGTGAGGAACGTGAATGACCGTCGTCCCCATCCTTGGCCACATTTTTCGCACACATGAAAGAGAGAATATTCATCTACCTACCTCACAGGGGTGTTGGGAAGATTAATGTGAGTTGGGAAAGTGCTTTGACACCTGGTAACTAGTGTTCGCACAGAGAAGAACTCGGGGTTGTGAGGGAGCAGGCTGGGGAAGAAGGTTAGGGATGGAAAAGCAGTCACTCAGCCAGCCAGGACCCTGATGATTCCTGATCAAAGCGTAACTTGTTCTTCAAAGGTCTATGGAGAAATTATTTTAAATTATCAACCTTTTAATGAGAAAATTAACTCCTTTCATACAAACATTGAGAATGACAATTTTCTTCTTAGCGAAACTGAATGTTACTAAATATTTATTAAATGTACCCAGAAAAGGTGGCTTCTTTCAATGCCTGAAAATTTTTCATGCCTGATCCCAAGCTACATTTTCCAGAACGCTTGCATGACACCCAATTCAGTACTAATGCTGGCAGGTGGTACTCTGAAACCCACTACTGGGAGGGAGAATTTTTATTGAGGTTAGGTTTCTTCTTGTTTACAGTGAGACTCTTTCTCACCCCTAAGTGGATACATGTCTCCCTTTATGATCCAATAAAAGAAAGAGCCTTATTTCTTCCTCAATTTCTGAGTTGATTTATTTTCAGAGTATAAATATATTTTAAATATTTCAGAGAAGAGTTTGTTTACACAAGGGCTTCAGCCATACATGGATCCACATCTGTACTTACACACACACAGACCTGAGTTCTGCTCCAGGACAGAGGAGGTGGTGGGGGAGGCCTTACCAGGAAGAGCAGCTTGCGCGACTTACTTCCTGCCAAAGTAATGTTTCCTCTCAAATATTTAGTCCTGAGAAGAACTAGTGCTAAGTAATATGATTTGTCATTTTTGAGTCAGGGAGGCGATATGGTAATCATAGAATATTATTCATGGGAATATACCTGTGAAACTATACTAACAATGCAGAGAACGTTTTCATGATGTGACTTCATGAGGCGAAGTTGTATATAAATATTATCATTGTGCCCTTATTTAAAAGCTATATCCTTTGCAAAAAAAGATTGCATGCTCTTAAAACTATGAAATAGGGCTTCAGAATGTTTACTAGATAAGTGGGTCTGGAGCTTGCATAACATACATATTCAACAGAATCTCTTCTGGATTCTAAAAATCTTGTTGCTAGTGATACAACCAAGGCTTAAAATTTCAGACTGGATAAACATGTCTAATGCATGATATTAAGTTTCCTGAAGCATGAATTTAACCTAGGTGATTATCTGACCCATCAAAAAAAATTATATTGCCACACCAGACTTAAGTATCATTTTGCTGTTGTTTTGGTTTGTGTTTTGTAGGATTTTGAGACTCAAAATATGATTGTAGTAATAAGTGAATCAAAAGTAACTTGAACTTCTCTGGGCTTTTTTTCCCCAGTTCCTAGCATCAAGACTTTTTCAACCAAAAGTGCAGCAGACAATCCTTGTCGCTGTGAAGAGAAATACCTGTGTCTTTGTTTTTGCACAAGAAAACTGAGGTTGAGTGGCCTTGGTGCAAGGACCTGGAGATGCACGGGCTGAAGCAGCTTCTCAGGCGGATTTGCTGGGAGGAGAGAAGGAGGTCAGTGGGCAGAATATGTCCTTGGGATATTTCACCCCAAGGACACAAAACGGAGTGTGAAGGGATGAGAGCTGGACCATTCTTCAAAATGCTAGAATCTAAATTCTAAACTTAAAAAGTGGAGTCAAAGTGTTACCACATGTAGGCTATAAATCTGATCAGTGGGGAAAGGGGGATTTGAACGCCCCAAACATTTCAGTCTTTTTAAGACTTTTCAGTCCATGTAAAACTTTCCAATATCCTTCCTAAAAATAAGATACTATTTCAGAAAAGCAGGTTTTTAACAAAGATAAATCTGATCATATGATTGTGGACCAGTCATGTCCTCATCACACGTGACATGTTTTAAATGCAGTCTTTAAGTTCTATGGCTATTTCTGGTTAACATTCTATCTTGTAAGAGTAAAAACACATGGAAAATTCTGTTTTGCTCAAAAGAATGTCTCCCACCTTGTTTCTATCCCTTCTTATCCCTAGCATGTTATTATCACAAAACTCCTTTCATATCTGGGTGGTATGAGATCGCTGAAAAATGAAACTTTCAGTCAACTGCTTTTTGAAGGGCCCACCTAAAGCCTCTCTTTAGGCAGGATGTTGAGCAAGAACCTTGCTCCTACGGGATATTCTTTGCTCTTCTTCTCCAGCTAGCAGAGAGCTCACCGGCTTGGAGAGAGAGAGTTAAAGGTACAAAGTAGGATTTCCCATTCTCAGAACAAGCTGAACAGCAGATAAGCCAGGAGGTTCCTCACTCTATATATACATATGGCTGATTCATTATGAGGTTTGATAGAAAACAGCAAAATTCTGTAAAGCAAATATCCTTCAATAAAAAATAAATTAATTTTTAAAATGGTACTTTGAATTCAGGGCCAAAGACAAACATGTTCTCCAAGTAAGAGTGAAACCATCCTCCCTACTGATTTTTCTCTCCATCTTTACGAAATTGTTTTTACAGTTTAGTTCAGAATTTCTAAGAATGATAACTAGTGCCATTTCATGTTATAGCGTCAGTGCAGAAATTGGGAAAGCATGAATCATAAAATCTGCTGAGACTGTAGATTTCTGTACTGACATCCTACCAAGTAGATTTTCCATACTAATACTAATATTCCAGTTTAATTAATAATATGTGAAAGGAAAATAGAAGCATTTTACTCAGCATTAAACCACTGCGTAATTGAAACCGGCTTCCTCACAGCAAGGATTTTTGCTGCTGACATTTGTTCTTCATCCTCCAGTTATTTTAAGTAAATAATTTTCACATCGAACTACCTCAGCTACTGTTTTATTTCAAAACGTGAAACCATGCACTTTGTAACCAACCAGTTTTTCATTTAAAATTCCAAAAGGATACACTTGGTGCAAAGCAATTTTCAAAAAACTTTGTACATGACATAAGCAACCCAGCCTCAAGAAGTTGTCCTACATTTTGTTTCTAAGTTCCATTGGGAGTGAAATCCTCATTTCCACTCAACACCAAGAGAAGCTGCTCTGTATTTGCTTGATTTGCCTTAAACATTCTGTGCTCCTTTCCCAGTTCGATCTTTTGTTGTTGCTGTTGTTCTTTTAAATTTATCTTTAAAGAGAACATATACCAGGTGGGAGGGGAAGAGCCAGCGATGAGAATGGACCATCATTTCTCAGTTCTTTGTTGTCAGCTCTCTCTGCATGACCTTTCGAGTGTGGGGAATGCCCATTCCTGTGCTTCCCTCTCCCCTGCCCACCCTGTGACCAACACTGAAATTAGGTCTGAGAGACCCCGTGTGTGTGTGTGTGTGTGTGTGTGTGTGTGTGTGTGTGCGCGCGCGTGTGTGTGTTTAGGGAATGGAGTTGACATTCCCCAGCCCCCACCCCCGTCCCCAGTACAAGCACAGTGCCTGGACCTGAGTGAAAACCTTGGCAGTTCTTGTGCTTTACTTTGTAAACACTGTACAAATGTATTTGGGATTTTGTTTGAAATGAAGAAGTAAACTACTTATTAATTTTTTTTCTTCCTGTAAATATATATATTCAAATTCCAGGTATACAAACATTCCTTTAGTGTTTGGATTGTAAGAGTGTCTTTATTGGCTGGAGGCTGCTGCTTCCCGGCACAGCCTCCACCTGCTGTAGTTGAAAGCACAGTGTGTGGAATATTTGCTGTACTGCAATACCATCGTCATTTCAGTTTGTTGAGTAAGTTGCAATTTGTGATGAAACAAAGTGGAAAGTAGTGCTTCATAATGAACAGATTTCCTTGGTTACATGATTTTTCTTGTAAACTTTAAAAAAAAAAAAAAGAAGACTTGAAATTTTCTATATTTGGATTTTGTAGATTTTTTTTTAATTTTATTGCAACACAAGGTACCAAAATCATTAAATAAAGTACACTGTGGTCATTTTAACAGAAGTCTGAGTTCCTGATTCTTTCTAAGTCTAGGAAGAGAGCAGGACATTGTGGGTCTAAGATGAGAAGGTAAAAGAAGGCTGTATTCACGGGCACAGTCTCCCAACAATGTGACTAAACCCAGCAAACAGAGCTGAGTTGTGTTGAATCTGAAATAAATCTAAAATTAAATTGTATCAATTTCTAAGATACGTTTCATCTATACATCTTAGTCCTAAAAGTGATAACGTTTTTCTAAAATGACTACAAAAGTGAAGAGATGTTTTAGCTCACAAAGAGGCTTAAAAATGTGAATAATTGGCCTAAACATTAATAAAAGGAAACATTGCCAATGAACAAAAGTACTTTTTAAAAGGACACTGTTTCTAAGTGCTTGATTTTTCTACGAAATTATGCTCTACATAATTGTTTTTCTTAAAATATTTTAATTTTTTAAAGAAATATTCCATTTTCTATACAGTTAGGCAAGTGTTCTACTGGTTCATGTAGCCTTTCTTTGTAGAATATTTAAAAGGAGCTGAAGCATCAGCTATATGTGTAAAGAAACTGCTATACACAACAGATGGAACAAAGTTTAAAACTATTAGAAAGAACAAAGAATTGAAATAATCAAGAATTCACTTGTTTCTTTTTTAGAGAAATTTATCAGAGCTTTCTTTTTCCTGACTATAGTAAGACATGTTAAATGTAAAAATACTGGAAGCCCATCCGGTATTTTAAAAATACTGGAAAGACTCTTTCCAGTCTTTTTGGAAGCATCTATACTTTTTACATTGCAATTTTTACGTGTTTTTGAACATCACAACCAATTGACATGCACCGTATGGAGTCAAAAATATGAATAAAACACGAAGAGTCCAGATACGCTAGTAGTTGTATTATCTGGTGGTAAAAGCAAGAGACGGGCACAGGCTCTTGCGGGAGTTTCTAATACACCCTGTGGGGGTGGAGATGGGGAGGCCACACCACGAAAGGAATCTGAGTCTCTGAATGAGGAGATGGAGCAGAGGCCCCACTCCACCCCGACCCTCACCCTCAGCTGAACCACACTGGACACCAGCAAAACATACACTCCCACTGGGGTGAGCGACTGATATTTGGGGTTGTTACTTTCTGCTCTTATGGAGCATTCCATGGCCCAGTGATGCACGATTCATTGTACGTCATTGTACAAATAAAAAAGTAAAAGTGTTAGTCACTCAGTCGTGTCTGACTCTCTGTTACCCCAAGGATGGTAGCCCACCAGGTTCCTCTGTCCATGGGATTCTCCAGGCAAGAATATTGACGTGGATAGCCATTTCCTTCTCCAGGGAATCTTCCCAACCCAGGGATCAAACCCAGGCCTTCTGCATTGCAGGCGAGTTCTTTACTGTGTGAACCAACAAGGAAGCCCTCAACCATCAGTACAATTAACTCAACTCTCTCTACCTGTGGCCCAGAGTCAAGGAGGAAAAGAAATAATTACCTGTCTGTTTTTTTCATATTCTCTACAATGAACGAGTGCTGTTACTATAATCTGCAAACAAATGAAATTTATATTTAAGGGGAGATTTTTTTAAAAAAGAAAGAAAAACACACCATACTCCTGAGATAGAAAACTTAATTTGGTAAAGAATGCAATTTGCTTCTAATTAACTCAGAAACATAATGCAACAAAGCCCAAAAGATATTTTATAAAACTTGACAAAATGACTATAAAGTTTATGTGGAGGAATAAAAACACTAAAAAACCTAAAAGCTTGTTTTTAAATGAATATGGATGAAAGTTTTCCCACCCAACTTATCATAAGTTGCAATAACCGTAAGAGTTTACTACAAATGA
Organism: Nanger dama; assembly: GCA_917880005.1. Lineage (NCBI taxonomy): Eukaryota > Metazoa > Chordata > Mammalia > Artiodactyla > Bovidae > Nanger > Nanger dama. Next base: position 8,002,986 of record CAKJTW010000075.1, read on the forward strand.
AAGATGGAGAAGGAAATGGCAACTCATCCCTGTATACTTGCCTGGAAAATCCCACTGTCTGAGGAGCCTGGCGGGCTACAGGCCATGAGATTGCAAAAGAGTCAGACATGCCTTAGTGACTAGAAAACAACCACCAATGAAAGAACAAACTTTAAAGTTCAAAAACAGAATCTGTACATATAATATAAATAAATTGAATGCATAATCAAAAATGAGAAAAAGGATGGTCTTTTCAATAAATGGTATTAAGATAACCAGCTCACCTCTAGGGACACCTCCTACCCAAAAATCAGATTGTACAGATTAAAGATACAATTAGAAAACCACAACTACAAAACTACTATATTAATATCACTTGAGGTGGGAAATATTTCTAAGTTTTATTCCAACTGAGATAAAGAGATAGAGTTTATAATCAATATGAAAGTAGGCTATAGAGATACAGATAAATAGGTGACAGATTGATCTCCATTATTTCCCTTAAGGAAAAATACAAATGTCCAAACATCAACCGAAGTCTTGAACCTAGAAGATTGGACAAATACCCTACAATGTATAGGCAATGATATTCATAAGAGTGAAAATTGGAAATAACTGAAAAGCAAACAATAAGAAATAAACTACAGTACATTCTTATAACGAGTCACACTCTCACAACTAAAAATAATAAATACCCTGAAAGTATCTTTACTGTATTAAATAGTTATATTGGGAAAATGAGGAAGTTCAGTTCAGTCGCTCAGTCGTGTCCAACTCTTTGTGACCCCATGAATCGCAGCACACCAGGCCTCCCTGTCCATCACCAACTCCCAGGGTTCACTCAGACTCATGTCCATCCAGTCAGTGATGCCATCCAGCCATCTCATCCTGTGTCGTCCCCTTCTCCTCTTGCCTCCAATCCCTCCCAGCATCAAAGTCTTTTCCAATGAGTCAGCTCTTCACATGAGGTGGCCAAAATACTGGAGTTTCAGCTTTAGCATCATTCCTTCCAAAAGATATCCCAGGGTTGATCTCCTTCAGAATGGACTAGTTGGATCTCCTTGCAGTCCAAGGGACTCTCAAGAGTCTTCTCCAACACCACACTTCAAAACCATCAATTCTTCGGCACTCAGCCTTCTTCACAGTCCAACTCACATCCATACATGACCACTGGAAAAACCATAGCCTTGACTAGACGGACTTTAGTCGGCAAAGTAATGTCTCTGCTTTTGAATATGCTATCTAGGTTGGTCATAATTTTTCTTCCAAGGAGTAAGTGTCTTCTAATTTCACGGCTGTAGTCACCATCTGCAGTGATTTTGGAGCCCAAAAATATAAAGTCTGACACTGTTTTCACTGTTCCCTATCTATCACCTATGAAGTGATGGGACCGGATGATCTTCGTTTTCTGAATGTTGAGCTTTAAGTCAACTTTTTCACTCTCCTCTTTCGCTTTCATCAAGAGGCTTTTTAATTCCTCTTCACTTTCTGCCATAAGAGTGGTGTCATCTGCATATCTGAGGTTATTGATATTTCTCCTGGCAATCTTGATTCCAGCTTGTATTTCTTGCAGCCCAGTATTTCTCATGATGTACTCTGCATAGAAGTTAAATAAGCAGGGTGACAATATACAGCCTTGACCTACTCCTTTTCCTATTTGGAACCAGTCTGTTGTTCCATGTCCAGTTCTAACTGTTGCTTCCTGACCTGAATACAGATTTCTCAAGAGGCAGGTCAGGTGGTCTGGTATTCCCATCTCTTTCAGAATTTTCCACAGTTTGTTGTGATCCACACAGTCAAAGGTTTTGGCATAGTCAATAAAGCAGAAGTAGATGTTTTTCTGGAACTCTGTTGATTTTTCCATGATCCAGCAGATTTTGGCAATTTGATCCCTGGTTCCTCTGCCTTTTCTAAAACCAGCTTGAACATCAGGAAGTTCACGGTTCACATATTGCTGAAGCCTGGCTTGGAGAATTAAGAGTTGGCTTAAAGCTCAACATTCAGAAAATGAAGATCATGGCATCCGGTCCCATCACTTCATGGGAAATAGATGGGGAAACAGTGAAAAAGTGTCAGACTTTATATTTTGGGGCTCCAAAATCACTGCAGATGGTGACTGCAGCCATGAAATTAAAAATGCTTACTCCTTGGAAGAAAAATTATGACCAACCTAGATAGTATATTCAAAGGCAGAGATATTACTTTGCCAACTAAGGTCCATCTAGTCAAGGCTATGGTTTTTCCAGTAGTCATGTATGGATGTGAGAGTTGGACCGTGAAGAAGGCTGAGCACTGAAGAATTAATGCTTTTGAACTGTGGTGTTGGAGAAGACTCTTGAGAGTCCCTTGGACTGCAAGGAAATCCAACAAGTCCATTCTGAAGATCAACCCTGGGATATCTTTGGAAGGAATGATGCTAAAGCTGAAACTCCAGTACTTTGGCCACCTCATGTGAAGAGTTGACTCATTGGAAAAGACTTTGATGCCGGGAGGGATTGGAGGTAGGAGGAGAAGGGGACATCAGAAGATGAGATGGCTGGATGGCATCACTGACTGGATGGACATGAGTCTGAGTGAACTCCGGGAGTTGGTGATGGACAGGGAGGCCTGGTGTGCTGTGAATCATGGGGTCACAAAAGTTGGACATGACTGAGTGACTGAACTGAACTGAACTATATATAAAATAGATAACCAACAAGCATCTATTGTGCAGCACAGGAAAGCATACTCAATATTTTGTAAAAACCTATAAGGGAAAAGAAGTCCCTGCGTAGTCTAGATGTGGGTAACTCTGCTAGGTTCATCTCTTGTGACTATCTTTCCTGGCTGTGTTCTAGCCACGAAGAAATGCTTTCAGTTGTTTCTCCAACAGTTCTGACACCTTCTCCAGTTCAGAAAGCTTGGAGCTGAGAGTGACCTTGAAGATGCTCCTCGTGGGTGAGTATTTGCATCTTGGTCATCCCAGTCTGCTAGAACAGAATCCTGTAGACCGGGTGGCTTGAACAGCAGACCATTATTCCTCTCAGTTCTGGAAGCTGGCAGTTGGGTTCCTGGTAAGAATATTTCCGGCTCCTCCATGGCTGCCCACTTGCTGGGGGCTCTCGTGGCTTTTCCTCAGGCAGAGAGAGAAAGAGAGAAGGCTCACTGTCTCTTCTTCCAAGGGCTCTGATCCCGTCTTGAGGACCCCACCCTCACGAGCTAACCTAAAACCAATTAACTGCCAAAGGTCCCACCACATTCAGGATTAGGGCTTCACCATATAAATTTTGAGGGACACATAATTCAGTCCATAGCAATCTGTGACAGCCTTCCATCCCCAAATCTGAAATTTTATTCAGCTGACCTCTTAAGTACATAACATTTTTACAGATTTATTTGAATGAATGCTTCCTCAGGAGCACTGTGGTGACAGGCAGTTGCTAAAAACTATAGTCTTTATTAATTTCTGAGATAATGAATTCAACTTTTAAACTTGCCTTTAACAGGAAAAGAGATTTAGGGCAATTAGGATATAATAAAGTATTTGCCAAAGGCAGCAAATTATTTTTTTTAGCAGGTAAGAATGCCCTGGAAATGTCATAACAAGCACAGGTTCTGTGTTTTGGAGTTACTGATCCACATAGGTGTTTTTCCCTACTTTTTCCCATTCCCAGAACATGTGAGTTTCAGTGTCTTAGTGTATGCAGCCACACGAGGCAAAGAGCAGTTCTTTTACACTGTGTATAAGTTCACTCTCATGATTGTTTTCAGCAGAACCAGATATCCAGGGATATTTGGGAAATATAGTCAATTTGGACTTAGAGAAGATGACTGCTGATTCTTGCCATTCTTCACGTGCAGCAAAATTGGAGGAAGTGCCTGGGAGGCAAGGAGCAGGAGCAGGGGCTGGAAACTGAGTGGGTGCTATGGTTTGCAATGACAATTGTGTGTGTGAGAGATGATTTCTAATGATGAAATTGCACAAGAGAGTGTCCTGCATTCCATGGGAGGACCTTCAATATCTTTGGGAAGACATGAGATCTCTATCCAAATAGAGTACCTGCCAGCCTCCTCCCAGTCTTACCAAACATCCTCTTCTTGAGTGGACAGACCTGTCTTATTAATGCTGCTCCTCAACCGAGAATTCTGTGCTTCTTGGAATTTTTATGCCTGTTTCTCCAGGCACCACACCACTTGGTGTGGTGAGGGTAGTCCAAACAAATTGAAGGTAGGGACAGTGAGGTGGGGATTGGGGGAAGATTGATAGGGAAAAGACAAGAAAGACATGAAATACCCAGTGTCAGGTTCAATTTTGTCTCTCTCCCTTCTCCCTTCGTCCTCTAGTTCCCACTGCCAACTCTCTTTCATTGATATGTGTTATTGGCTGAATCGTTGTTTAGTCACTAAGTCGTGTCTGACTCACTTGCAACCCCATGGACTGTTGCCCACCAGGCTCTTCTGTCTGTGGGATTTCCCAGGCAAGAACACTGGAGTGGGTTGCCATTTCCTTCTCAAGGGATCGAACCTGCATCTCCTGCACTGGCAGATGGATTCTTTATCACTGAGCCACCAGGAAAGTGGGCTCCAACTGGATAAGTCAGATCTCCTCCAATTCCTATGTAGAAGTCCCAACCCATAGTCCCTCAGAATGTGTCTGTACTTGGAGAGATAGCCTTTAAAGAGGTGATAAACTAAAATGAAGTCTTCAGGATAGATGGGAATCCAGTATAAGAAGAGGAGGTTTGGAGGCAAAGAGATCCGAGGGACACACACACAGAGAGAAGACACAGTGAGGGTACCCTGTGAGGTGTCCTCCCTGTGAGGACATGTGAGAAAATAGCCACTCACAGGCCAAGCAGAGCAACCTTGGAGAAACCACACCTGCCAACACCTTGGACTTGTAGCCTCCAAAACTGAAGCAATAAGTTTCTGTTTAAGCCACATAGCGGTGCCTTGTTATAGGAGTTTCAGCAAGCTAGCACAGTATGTTTATTCTAATTCCACTGCAGTACTGAACACTTTGTCCTATTTTTCCTACTAAACAGCTTTCAAGTAGTTTGTTTTCAACCAGTTCTCATGGATCCACTTCACTACAAGCAGAGGTGGTAGGGTGTGCACAGGCACCAGGGTGTGAAGACCAACAGGCTCAAGGATCTGCAGGGATAAAGGGAACAAGGGGAAGCCCAAAGCTTTTTGATGTAAAAGAGGCTGTAGAAGGCCTGAAAGAGAGAGGGGAAGGGAGGAAGGGAAGAAAAAGCACTCTGTCAATTTTTGTTTCCCTGCTGTAGACTTACTAGACAGTTTTAAGCAGTTTTAATAAGGTTTCGGGGCTTCCCAGCGAGCTCAGTGGTAAAGAATCTCCCTGCCAATTCAGGAGATGCAAGAGACAAGGGTTCCATTCCAGAGCTAGGAAGATCACCCGGAGGAGGACATGGCAACCCACTGCAGTATTCTTGCCTGGAAAATTCCATGGACAGAGGGGCCTGGCGGGCTACAATTCATGGGGTCACAGAGTCAGACTTGACTTAGCAACTAAAAAGCAAACAACAAATAAGGTTTCCAGGTTACAGATTTTCCTCCCCAGGTAAGCTTCAGATCCTAGGACTTGCTCCTGGGACCCGAGATACATCTGCTAATAAGCAAAGAAAAGACTAGGAGGGAGGAAGAATGCTAAATTACACATCTGAGAGTCCCCAATGTTATTGTGGGGCAACTCTAAAGGTAAGCAGATTTACATTTGCTCTCTTTATAAGAGGCGGCTTGCCATGAAGTTCCCTCAGGCTGGGGCACTGAGAACATTTGCATCTCCTTAGGCCACAGCAGGAGAAGGCAATGGCACCCCACTCTAGCATTCTTGCCTGGGAAATCCCATGGGCGGAGGAGTCCAGTGTTCTTGCCCAGAGAATCCCAGGGACAGAGGAGACTGGTGGCCTGCCGTCTATGGGATCGCACAGAATTGGACACGACTGATGCGACTTAGCAGTAGCAGCAGCAGGAGCAAGTCACAGCAGAGTGAGGTCCCTGTCAAATTTTGTACTTTCAAATGAGGCCAAAACAAAGTTTGAAGCAGAGAAAGATTTATTGTGGGGCCCTGTGAAAAAGCCTCAAGTTCCCTAAAGGGTTTCTGCAAAGCATTTTCAAAAGACAGGTGGAGGGGATGGAGGTGGGGGGATGAGGGGCAGGTGGCAGTGTGTATGATAAGCTCCGGCACAGTTCTCTGATTGGCCAATGGTGAGGTTCATGGCAGTGTCACAGGGGTTCACATTGTCAGTCCTTAGGCTTCATGAGGCCTGGGACTGTGTATTCACAGTCCTCAAGTAGTTAACATCTTCCATTGGCTGGGGGTTTTCACATCTGCAAAACATATATGGATCCTTCAGAGAGGAGCTAAAGCGAAGAAGGACTTCCCTGGTGTCTCAGATGGTAAAGAAGCCACCTGCAATGTGGGAGACCTGGGTTCAATCTCTGGATTGGGAAGATCCCCTGGAGAAGCAAATGGCAACCCACTCCAGTATTCTTGCCTAGAGAATGCCATGTACAGAGGAGCCCAGCAGGCTATAGTCCACGGGGTTGCAAAGTCGAACATGACTGAGTGACTTAACATTTCACTTCACTTCAAAGTGAAGGAAACTGGGGAAGGCCTGTCTCGGGAAGGCCCTGTAGGGTTCTGCTTGGTTACAACAGATGAGTCATACTAGGTGCAGGAAGACTCGAAATATGACCGTAACTACTTCTGCATAATCTAGTCTGATTTGATTTCCGCTACTTACTCACAAAAAGATTCTGATTAATACACCAAGGTTCATATCTGTAAGCCAAAAGCCAAAATTATGCATTTACAATGACAATGAAACTGGAAAGATATTTCATGTTTCCTAAGAATTTTTTTCCTCTGCTCTGGGGAAAATATTTCTTCCTAAGTCACCTGAAACTGTACTGTACTCAAGAAATATTGAAAAAGTCTTATTCTTCCTTATTTCTTTTCCAATTTCCATGCAGAATATCACCCTCCTATCTTGACAATAATAAATGTCATCATTAATTAGACCAAATTTATTAAATTATATTCATATTACTTCCTTGAGAATTTTTTCAGATGATTTAAAAGGCTTTCTTTCTAGTCTCATCAGTAACAAATTACCTCTGAAGGTGATTTCCCCATTTTCATTTTACTCCCAAATCCTGAGGGTACATCCTATTTGTGGTTGATGTCACTCTTGCCCAAATTATGGTTTCTGCTAAAATTTCATCTTTAGGAAATTGTGATTAGAAGGAACTTCTTCACCCATAGTTCATCCCTTCAGGGATAACTGCTTGAATCAAAAAAAAAAAAAAAAAAAGGAAAATATTGGGCTGAAGTTATTTATCAATACAAACTTACAATATTAAGAGGTAAATTCTGCAGTAAGGCAAAGGGGATTTTTCCCTGTTCCCTATCCAAGGGAATAGCCTTATTGACTATCTAATAATTATCCTCATGGCTTATTTCCATTTGTAAGATGGATTTCTAGACTGCTAAAATCAATATGCCCCCTTCAAATCTATAAGGGAGTTCAATGTTGCTGATCCTGACTCTTACTGGTCCTGTGGTACATGCGCACAAAGTTGCTTCAGTTGTGTCAGATTCTTTGTGATCCTATGGACTGAAGCCCACCAGGCTCCTCTGTCCATGGGATTCTCCAGGCAAGAATACTGGAGTGTGTTTTCATGTCCTCCTTCAGGGGATCTTCCTGATCCAGAGGTCAAATCTGAGTCTCATGTCTCCTAAATTGGCAGGTGGGTTCTTTACCTCCCGCACCACCTGCAATGCCCCCTGGCTCCATGACAAGAAAGAGAGATTGGGATGTATAGAAAGAGCAAGAGCTCTCTACTTCCATGATTTAATTCCCTGGGGCCTGAGGATTGCAACTGAAATAATAAGAAAATAATGTCATGAGTTCAGAAAATTAATAAACTGTCTCCAACAAATCTGATAGCTCTATTTTTAAGATTAACAAAATTTGTGAATAACAGGAAAACAACAGATGTTCCCATTTGGAAGTTCCTTAGCGTGTCAAATATAATCATTTTTAAAAATTTACTTGCAAAATTATGACATTAATTAACAATACTTTCAATCATAGAAAGATATTGAAATGATCATGGCTATAATCCCCAAAAGGGGATGATTCATTAATTCTAAGAAAAAATATATTGTGTTTTTTTTGATATGCCATTTCTGGATCATTGTTCAGGTTTTTTTCAGAGAAGTTCACACCACCCACGTCATCATCCTTCTCAAATGTTCACTGGGGTGTGTTATTCCCCTGCTCCCCTTTCTGCCTGGCTGGACAGCTTCATTAACTAACTAACATCTTCCCCTGTTTTTCAGCTGCACTTCAAGTATCAGGAAGGGTTAACAAAGAGCTGAGCCAATCCAGCTTCCCTTTAAAAGAAGAGAAAGCCAGTGTCTTAACCAGCTGTAGTAACAAAATATCATAGACTGCATGGCTTACCCAACAGATATGTATTTCTCACTTTTGGAAGCTGGAAATTCCAAGGTCCATGTGGACTGATTCAATTCCTGGTGAGAGCCTCTTTCTGGTTTGTAGAAACCACCTTCTCATTGTGTCCTTATATGGTGATGAAAGGCTGGTGCCCACTTCTTCCTCTTCTTACAAGGACACAAACCTTCATGACCTCATCTAACCCAGATCACTTCCCAAAGGTTCTAGCTCCCAATACCGTCACAGTGGGGGTTAACGTTTCAACATAATAAATTTGTAAGGGACCCAAACGTTCAAGCCATAACAATCTGCATACTGGAATAAGACAGTAAATAAAATGTGCAGGCATAAATCACAATTCAGGTGAAATACATAATTTTTAATTAATCAATGTACATGGAATTCATTTATATTAATCCATCACATCAAAAAATACTAAGTACTGTACTGAATAGGGTAGGTTATATAATAGAAACCAATCACTCAGATGCCTGAGAAAACAAAGATATGAGCTCCAGGCACATCATGAGATTTCCTCCTTCCCTAAATTTTCTAAAATATTTTTGATTAGATACTCTCCTTTCATTTTGAGTTTCAGCTGTTCACAACATAACTCCACATATAGTTTAGTGATTGTTTAATTAGGAACCACTCCAGTTTGAAAAAAAAAATCAGTGGTGAGAAAAATATATACTTTCCAAAGGAGTTCATGAAAATACAAGTCTAAATATGAAGATGAAACTAACTCTATAGAAGTGGTCCCCTCAAAATGACTTATTTCAAGCAGTCATACTAATGTACGTCTACTATGCCACTTGGGCTTGAACACCCTTTGCATTATCCAATTATCAGCTTCAAAAGAAGACTGAGCGTAAAACCTTACCAGTTTATTCTTCAGTAAAAATAAAATAAAATCTAAAACTGCCCATTGTGCTGTTTTCCATACCAAAATAAGTCTTTTTCACAGGAGTGTTTCTCAGATATCCTTCCAATTTTAACCTCCTTGCCAACCATTTACAAGAAAGGCACAGAGTACTTACTATAGGAGAATACTTCATCATCCCAAACCAGCACACAGAAGCTTTGAAGACAGATTATTTTCATCTTGCGTTTTTGCACTTTTAATTTGTTAATAGAGAACGCTGTTCTTGGCTTGCTGAGATTCTAAAAATAAGCTGTTTTTAAAATTCTCTTTTCCCTCCTCTTAAGATTAAAACTGTTTTATCCAGCATTCCCAGATGCTGCATGCTCACCGTCCAGACTTTGATAGCATAACATGTCATCTCAAGACCTGTATTTGCTTTCCTAGAATTCTTAATACTGCTGGTCCAAGTCTGTGTGCCCAAAGCATAGTAAGGCCAAACAAGCTGAAATGTCTGAGCTCGGAGCAGAGAAACTTTTATTCCAAGGCCTTGCCGAGAGATAGGTGGCTCATACTTTAACAACCCTGAGCTGGGGTTGCAGTGTCTGTGATCAGTTTGGACACAATTCTCTGACTGGCTGGTGGTGCGTTCACAGGGTGGTGTCACAGGGGTTCACACTGTCAGTCCTTACGCTCCAGGAGGCCTGGGGCTGTGTGCTCATGGTCCTCAAGTAGTTAACATCTTCCATTTGCTCAGGTTTTTACATCTACAAAACAGCTCAGGAAATGTGCGTCCAATACTATTATCTAGGTCCTTCAGAGAGAAGCTAAAGTGGAGGATAGCTGGGAAGGCCTGTTCCAGAAAGGTCCCTGAGTCCTGCTCAGTTACAGTACCGGTCAGTGAGTAACAAGCTGAGGGGGAAAGGAAGGCAGGTGGGGAGGGATGGGGTGGGAGGGCAGGAAGGTAGTTCTATTTATGCCATTTCGTTTACTTTTCATTAAAGCCCTAAAGGGAAGATACTGCTAACAACATTTTCAAATGGTGACCCACACACAGACCCATGGAGGTTAGGCAGCTTGGCCGAGACCAGGCAGATAAGCAATAGCAGAACGCAAGAACTCAACATCAAGTCAGGGTGGTCTGACTCTAAAGCATACACTCAGATTACTCCTCCCTGTTCTTCCCACACATCCACCATTGGTCAAAAATATTGGAGAGTTGATTACATCAGCTGATCCATTTTGTTCTTCAGTTGCTCAGTCATGTTCAACTCTTTGAGACCCATGGACTGAAGCACACCAGGCTTCCCTGTGCTTTACCATCTCCCAGAGTTTGCTCAAATTTCTGTCTATTGAGTTGGTGATGCTATCCAACCATCTCATCCTGTTGCCCCCTTCTCCTCTTGCCCTCAATCTTTCCCAGCATCAGGATCTTTTCCAGTCAGTCAGCTCTTCAAATCAGGTGGCCAAACTACTGGAGTTTCAGCTCAGCATCAGTCCTTCCAATGAATAGTCAGGGTTGATTTCCTTTAGGATTGACTGGTTTGATCTCCTTGCTGTCCAAGGGACTCTCAAGAGTCTTATCCAGCACCACAGTTCAAAAGGATCAATTCTTCAGTGTTCAGTCTTCTTTATGGTCCAACTCTCACATTCGTACATGACTACTGGAAAAACCATAGCTTTGACTATACAGATCTTTGTTGGCAAAGTGATGTCTCTGCTTTTTAACACGCCATCTCGGTTTGTCATAGCTTTTCTTAGGACATTGATTTGGGAGAGGGAAAGCACATAGTACTTGACAAAGAGAGGAATCTCTCTTTCACTTGGGAGCCTATTGGGGAGCCAGGTGAATAGACCCAGCATGGCCAAAATTAATAAATATTACAAATAAAATAAAAATATGTTTTAAAAAGTGTTCATTTCCTTTCATTCCAGCCTTTTGGAATGAATTCATCCTGGCCACACTCAACAGTCAACTTTCACTTACAATAAAAAGTCTAATTCTATTCACTAACTTGATTAAATCTGGAATCTGTGTTCTTTGTGTCCTAAAACAGTCTAAATAAAATGCAGTCCCTGCTGAAAATGTCAGACTGCTCCATCTGATCCTGTGATGATGTCAACCACTCTGACCAAGGAGTTTGTAATTATTTCAGGAGGAAAGCTTCTAATTAGCACCAAACAGTTTTCTAGCAGCAGCTGGAACATCCACATCCAGGATACAGGAAGCCAAATTGAAGGAGGGATCCAGACAAGGATGCGTGTAGAGGCACAGACAAGTATGCACACAGAGGAATCCAGACAAGGATGCACACAGAGGGATCCAGACAAGGATGCACGTAAAGGCACAGACAAGGATGAACACAGAAGGATCCAGGCAAGGACACACACAGAGGGATCCAGACAAGGACGCACACAGAGGGATCCAGACAAGGACGCACACAGAGGGATCCAGACAAGGACGCACACAGAGGGATCCAGACAAGGATGCACACAAGAGGCACAGGCAAGGATGCACAGAGAGTCTCTTCTCACTCACTCAGTATCTCTACTTCCTGTGTGTCTCTGGGCTTTGAAAGGAAGATGAAACTTCCTATATTCACATGCTTCCATTTTCCTAGGCTTTTCCCTGAGAGCTTCCTTTAGGGAAAAGTGATGGGGAATGCTATATACATTCAGGCACACCTTGGAGAAATTATGGGTTCTTTCCAGTCCACCTCCATGAAGCAAATATCAAAAGAAATTGAGTCACATGAACTTTTAGCTTCCCAAAGCATGTGAAGGTTATGTTTACATTATACCATGTCTATGAAGAGTATATCACATTGTATCTAAAAATCAACACATATATCCTAATTGAAAAAATACTTTACTGAGCTTCCCTGGTGGCTCAGTGGTAAAGAATCTGCCTGCCAATACAAGAGGTGTGGGTTCCATCCCTGATCCAGGAAGATCCCACATGCCACACACAGAGCAACTGAGCCCATGCACCACAACAATTGAGCCTGTGCTCCAGATCCTGGGAGCCACAATCACTGAAGCCTGGGTGCCCTGGAGCCCCTGCTCTGCAACAAGAGAAGCCACTGCAATGAGAAGCCGGCACACCACTGCTAGAGAGTAGCTCCAGCTGACTGCAACTAGAGAAAAGCCCACACGGCAATGAAGATATAGCAGAGCCAAAAATAAACAAAGAGATAAATAACAATTATCTAAAAAATACTTTATTGCCTAAAGAATAATAACCATCATTTTGAGCCTTCAGTGAGTCATAATCTTTTTCCAGGTGGAGCATCTTGCCTCAATGTGGACTGCTGCTGATGGACCAGAGTGGTATTTGCTGAAGGATGGGGTGACCATGGCAATTTCTTAAAGTAAGACAGTAATGGGCTTTGCCCCATCAGTAGACTCCTCCTTTCATGAAAGACTTCTCTAGGCATGCAGTACTATATGGGACTCTTCCTTTCATTTGGCTGGATTTCAATATTGTTGTGTCTCAGAGAGTAAGGAGGCCAGAGGACAAGGACATGTATGGAAATGGAAGAGTGGCCCATGCGTGGAGCAGTTAGAACACACATAACATTTATCCATTAAATTTGCCGTGTTTTACGGGAGCACTAGGCTTCCAAGGTGGCTAAGTAATAAAGAATCCACCTGCCAATGCAGGAGATGCAGGTTTGATCCCCGGATCAGGAAGATCCTCTGGAGAAGGAAGATCCTCTGGAGAAGGAAATGGCAACCTACTCCAGTATTCTTGCCTGCAAAATCCCATGGACGGAGGAGCTTGGCAGGCTACAGTCCATGGGGTCACAAAGAGTCAGACATGAGTGAGCGGCTAAACAACGTCAACAACCAATGGGAGCACTGGCATCCAAAACAATTACAATAGCAACATCAAAGATCACTGATCACAGATCACCATAACAGATATAACAATAGTGAAAAGTTCTGAAAAAAATATTAAAATTATGACTTTTGAGAATTCATGGAAATACACATTTATTTAGGATTTTCTCTCTACTAATTTCCATTCCTAGACAGGTGCAAGGAGGGCCGTGCAGATGAACAAGAGCCCTGCAGGAGGGTCAGAGTCCTGGGAAAGAGAAACGCAGACCCTGCAAGCTGAATGCAGGGTCACTGTGACCTGCAGGGCAGTGCAGATATTAACAAAGGCTTCAGAAGGACTGGGAAGGAAGAGATTAATGTCTTGAGGATCTGGGATGTTCTGTTGGAAGAGAAAAGTTGCAACAAGGACTTAGGTGTAAAAATTATCTTTTAAAAAGAGTAGGATTCTATGTATAAAATAGACAATTGACAAGAACTTACTGTATAGCCCAGGAAATCTACTTAGTGCATTGTGGTGACCTGAATGAGAAGGAAGTCCAAAAGGGAAGGATATATGTATATGCCCACAGGCTCCTCTGTCCACAGGATTTCCCATTCAAGAATACTGGAGTGGGTAGCCTTTCCTTTCTCCAGGCAATCTCCCCACCAAGGGATCCAACTCAGGTCTCATGCATTGCAGTTGGATTCTTTATCTTATGAGCCACCAGGGAAGCACATATATATATATGTATGACTAATTCATTTTGTTGTACAGTCAAAGCTTACACAATATTGTGAAGCAACTATACTCCAATAAAAATTAACTTTTTTAAAAGAAGGACCAGTCATAAAGGACCTTGCTCAACCCATTTTCAACTACTAACTCCTAAACTGTAAGAAAATAAATTTGTGTTGTTTTATGTTGGAAATGGCAACCCACTCTAGTATTCTTGCCTGGAGAATCCCATGGACAGAGGAGCCTGGTGGTCTACAGTCCACAGGTTGCAAAGAGTCGGACACGACTGAGTGACTTCACTATCACTTTCACTTATACCAAAACAAACAAACAAGAAAAAGGGTAGGATTTTGACAGATGGAAAAGAATTGGCTTTGAGGAGTTCAGTAAGGTTTTAAACTTTAAGAATAAAGTCATTTATTCTCAATTTAGCATTGATATTAATTTATTGCTGATGGTTTTTATTCATAGACCAGGATTGCTTCCCTTTCCAAAAACTCTGCTTGCTTAATTGCCAATAATGTGCTTGGTTGTAGGCTTTGGTTGATTTAAAACAGTATTTTCCTTTCTTTTTTTTCCCCCTTGGAACTTTTCATTCAAAGAAAATTCTATTCAGATGCCAAAAACTTGCCAGGCCCTTCCTCATGCTCCTCGACCCTCCACCACTGCAGTTTGAAAACCACAGATATAAATGAAAAGTTACTGCACTGCTAGAAGCTCACACACCAACACTAACGTTGTTTTAGATGGAGACAGAAACGTGCCCACAGCTGATGTCTAACGCATTTCTAAACACAGATTTGTCACAGTAGGTACCTCTGGTGGTATCACTTGTCTCAGCAAAAGAAGCTTTTCTTGAATGAGCCATACTCTGCTCCTTGGTTCTGATTAGATTATGTGCTGTGTGCCCCGCTGGAGAAGAGGAAGGAATCAGAGGACTGGTTTTCTTGTTCAGTGTTCCACGACTAAGCCAAGACCTCCAAGACAATTTATCTCCTTGACTTTAAAGGAGGTACATTCCACAGAAGACTAACCACTACATCCCATGAGGTACAAAGCACACTGGTAACTAACTTTCTACTTTGGGTACAACTTTGGTTCAAGATGTCTGAACAGCCCTTGGTAAGATGACTGACAGGCTCCAAACCTACAACTAGAAAGGACAGATGCTCAACCAGAATGCAGTGAAGCCATGGAACCAGAGTAGAAACGTCCCTCACAGAATGATTTAGGGGTGCTGGTCCACTAATGCACTATAACCTGTCAGCTGGCCCTGGTCAGCCTTCTTGTCCACTCCTTGTTCATATATTCTCTTCCCAGGACTCCTGACCTGACCAGGGTCTGCCCTCTGGACACGTTGGTGACTTAATGTGTTCATGCCTGGGGAGACCTTCACTCGTCTTTCAACGTCTCTGCTCTACCTGGTTGAACATTTTAGATTTCTCCTTCAGGACAGGCTCCACCTATGCAGACACTTCCTCAGCCCTCCCATGCAGAATCATGACTTTTCCTCTGAATTCAAATAATTTGGATGATGGCACACAACTGCGCATGAGTCCATCTCACCAGGGAGCCAAGGAGTCTCACCAGTATTTGAACAGAATTGGACAGCCAGGCAAGGCTTATCCATTCTCACCAAGCATCTCAGTCTGTGTAGACTTCAGGAGAAAGTCCAAGGGCTTCTCCTGGTCTCTGCAATCCTGCAATTGTGATTTACAGCCCAACCACAAGACCATTATGTCAACCCCAAATAACCAGTACACTGCAGTGTTTTGTGTCTGGAGCCCACTTTGTAAACTTATCCTGTTCTCTGCAGAACCCCAACCTACCTGAGGTTTTGGTATCCCGAAAGACATCATTTTCCGAACATAAAAATGACTCCTTTTCTGTAGAAGTTTCTACACAGACAGGTATGTGTTTGCTCTTCAAATCCTTTTTGGGAAGAAGTGTATTGGCATTTCTCACTAATCAGCTGCAATTGTTTGTAAGTATTCACTTACTACATTCACAAGTTTGCAGCTGCAGTAAAGCCTGCATGCTTTGGGATTTTTCAGATTGCTTCCCATACTTAATTATGGCACAGGGTCTAAAAGCTGCACCTGGTTTTAGAAGTGTAACTATCATAGTGAATGTGGTTTTAGGAACAAGGGAAAATACATTTGAGTTTAATAGAAATACCTAGATGATATAACTATTGTTGTTGTTGTTTAGTCACTAAGTCATGTCCAACTCTTTGAAACCCCATGGATTGTAGACCACTAGGCTCCTCTGTCTATGGAATGTCCCAGGCAAGATTACTGGAGAGTAGGTTTCCATTTCCTCCTCCAGGGGATCTTCCTGACCCAGGATTGGAGCCCGGATCTCCTGCAGTGTCAGGCAGATTCTTTATTGCTAAGTCACCAGGGAAGCCAATGATATCATTACCTTTAATAAAACTGTCCTTGGTGAAAGGATCATGATTTCTCTAAGGTTAAAAAGGCTGAGTCCCTAAAAATGCTGAGTGCCAAATAATTGATGCTTTCAAACCATGGTGCTAAAGAACACTCTTGAGAGTCCCTTGGACAGCAAAGAGATCAAACCAGTCAATCCTAAAGAAATCAACCCTGAATATTCACTGGGAGGATTGATGCTGAAGCTGAAGCTCCAATACTTCAGCCATCTGATTCAAAAGAAGAGCCAACTCTTTGGAAAAGACCCTGATGCTGGGAAAGATTGAAGGCAGGAGAAAAGGGGGACAATAGAGGATGAGATGGTTGGATGGCATCATCGACTCAATGGCCATGAATTTGAGCAAACTCCAGGAGACAGTGAAGTACAGGGAAGCCTCGAGTGCTGTAGTCCGTGGGGTCACAAAGAGTTGGACACGACTTGGCAACTGAACAATAACAAAGACTCTATAAGGTGCTCAATGTCTGGGAAAGTTTTCCAGTATCATCTTTCCATAAAGACAAGGGTGGTTATACGGCTGACAAGGAATCTGGAGACCTGGATTTTAGTTCTGGCCCAGCATATGGCATCAGCTTCATGATTTAAACAGATGACACTTGTCTGGGTCTAAAATTCCTTATAAACAAATCAGAAATTTGACTATCTTCTCCTTAAGTTTATGTGATAGTGTCTATTTGAAGATACTGAGGTGTCTTTCAAAGAACTGGAAGCTAACCGCTGAGAGCCACAGAGAAAAAGAGATGACAACTAATTGTTCTAGACTTTAGACATTAACACTGAGACAGACACTGAATTTACTCATGCTCAGCTTTATTTTAGAAACACAGTTATTACTGAGTCTCTTAGCATCTGTTCTACTGTCATGGGGTTTTCCCATAACAAAGGCTCACATTTTAATTTGTGATATTGCAGTTAGTGGTTAAAGTTGGGAGGTAAAGGGATTAAAATTTTAATGCACAGATAAATGCATTTTCTTTTTGATTCACTGAGAGATTTGATATCTAAGACTGAAAAATACTTTAACATTATATGAACTTTCTGCTGTTGCTGTATAAATTCGTGCACACAATTTCATCTTGTTTCAAACACAAGAGTTAAGCAGAAGTTAAATTTCAGACCCCCCTTTCACTGAGAAAAGACCTGGGTTCTTCCTTCTGAGTGTTTCACTGGTGCTGACAGGGACCATGAAAATTTTATAACAGCACAGCCTGGGCAGCTCATTTTTCCCTTGGAAGATCTATGGAAGTGAGGACAGCTATTTTTGTCCTCGATGTGTTAAAGTTACAATTAAGAAGAGAGTTGACAGGCTTACTGCTACATTAAACCACAGGATGACCAGAAATGATGATGAATTTACAACTTCCAAGATAGGAAATCATTCTTTCCTAGATGTTCACCTCTTTGGTTGTGCTATTGAATTTCCTTGGGAAATTTCCTCCAGATTATAAGACTATTATAGGAGCATTTCTATTTCTTATAATACATAGACTATAGAAAAATTCTATCAACTGGACCTGAAAAAGTCATGGCAAATGAACAAAAACTGCCCTTTGTAATAATAATAATAATAATCTTTATTTAGTGCAAATTATCCAGGAAAGATTTTTAACATTATAATAGTGTCATTATGAAACATTTCTAAGCAGCACTCTGAGCTCCAAGCAACATTCTCAGCAGATTTTCTAAGGCTGGAGTGTGTTCACATCCTGTGTGTGTGTATGTCACTCAGTCATATCCGACTCTTTGTGACCCCATGGACTGCAGCCCTTCAGACTCCTCTGTCCATGGAATTCTCCAGGCAAGAATACTGGAGAGAGTTGTCATTTCCTTCTCCAGGGGATCTTCCTGACCCAGGGATCAAACCCAGGTCTCTTGCATTGCAAGCAGATTCTTTCCCATCTGAGCCACCAGGGAACCTCGCTCTACCATTTATTTATTTGCTGAGCAACCTTGGGCAAGTCACTTAACATCTCTGTGTCATTATTCCATCAGTTAATGGGGATATTAATAATATTTAATCCTGACCTCACATGGTGTTTTGGGATAAACTGTTCCCCTCAAAATTCATGTGTTGAAACCCTAATCTCAGGCACCCCAGTTCAGTTCAGTTGCTCAGTCATGTTTGGTTCTTTGCAACCCCATGGACTGCAGCACACCAGGCTTCCCTGTCTATCACCAACTCCCAGACCTTGCTCAAACTCATGTCCATCGAGTTGGTGATGCCATTCAAGTATCTCATCCTCTGTCATCCCCTTCTCCTACTGCCTTCAATCTTTCCCAGCATTAGGGTCTTTTCCAGTGAGTCAGTTCTTTGCATCAGGTGGCCAAAGTATTTGAGTCTCAGCTTTAGCATCAGTCCTTCCAATGAATACTCAGGACTGATTTCCTTTAGGATTGACTGGTTTGATCTCCTTGCAGTCCAAGCAACTCTCAAGAGTCTTCTTCAACATCAAAGTTCAAAAGTATCAGTTCTTCGGTGCTCAGCTTTCTTTATGGCCCAGTTCTCACATCCATACATGACTACTGGAAAAACCATAGCTTTAACTAGATAGACCTTTGTTGGCAAAGTAACGTCTCTGGTTTTTAACATGCTATTTAGATTGGTCATAGCTTTTCTTCCAAGGAGCAAGTATCTTTTAGTTTCATGGCTACAGTCACCATCTGCAGTGACTTTGGAGCACAAAATAAAAAGTCTGTCACTGTTTCCATTGCTTTCTCTTCTATTTGCCATGAAGTGATGGGGTCGGATGCCATGATATTAGTTTTCTGAATGTTCGGTTTTAAACCAACTTTTTCACTCTCCTCTTTCACTTTCATCAAGAGGCTCTTTAGTTCCTCTTCTCTTTCTACCATAACGGTGGTGTCATCTGCCTATGTGAAATTATTGATAGTTCTCCCGGCATGGACTCTTTGTGATTCCAGCTTGTGCTTCATCCAGCCAGCCTGGCATTTCGCATGATGTGCTCTGTGTGTATAAGTTAAATAAGCAGGGTGACAATATACAGCCTTGACCTACTCAGCCTGTTACTATACTTGGAGAAGGACATTTTAAGAGATCATTAAGTCAAAATGAGCCATTAAGGTGGGCCCCGGGAAGGTTCAGTGGTTAAGAATCTGCTCTGCCATGCAAGGGACTCAGATTCTAGCCCTGCTCCAGGAAGATCCCACATGCCCTGAATCAACTAAGCCTGTGTGCCACAACTACTGAGCCTGGAGAGTCCATTCTCTGCAATGGAAGATCCTGCATGCTACAACCAAGACCCGATGTGGCCGAATTAATTAATTTAAATGTAGGTGTGCCCTGAGTCCAATCTGACTGGTGTCCTTACAAAAAGAAGAAATTTGGACATATGAGGGACACCAGGGAAGAGCACCCAGCGGAAAGGCTGTGTGAAGAAGATAGCCATCTTCAGGCCAAGGAGAAAGACCTCAGGAGGAACCAGCTCTGCCCACACCTTCATGCTGGACCTCTAGCCTCTAGAACTGTGAGATTATATAGCTCTGTTGTTAAAGGCACCTGGTCTGCAGTGTTCTGTTGTGACAGCCCCAGTTAACTAGTATACAAGGTTGTCATGAGAGTTCAAAAGGGTTTGTGGGTTTGACAGTACTATTTCATTTATAGGATCTGTTAATTTTGCTTCTCACTTATGTGTTCTAAATCTGTCATAAACATGGGTAACACTCTACTAATGAAATTCTTCTCCTCTACCGACTCTCATGTACCCTTCTGCAAGCCACTTGCTGCTCTGAGTTTCAGTTTCCACATCCATATAAAAGGGAGGCTAAATTTGAAATTTCTAAGAAAATCATGGTCATCTAAAATCTGTGTTTTAAAGCCACAAACAGTGAATGCTGGAGAGGGTGTGGAGGGAAAGGAAGCCTTTTATATTGTTGGTGCTGTGTGCTGTGCTTAGTCGCTCAGGTATGCCTGACTCTTTGCGACCCCATAGACTGTAGCCCTGATAGCTGCTCTGTCCATGGGGATTCTCCAGGCAAGAATACTGGAGTGGGTTGCCATGCCCTCCTCCAGGGGATCTCCCCAACCCAGGGAGCAAACCCTGGTCTCCCACATTGCAGGCGGATTCTTTGATGTCTGAGCCACCAGGGAAGCGCAATATTGTTGGTTGGAATGGAAATTGGTACAGTCATTTTGGAGAACAGCATGGAGGTTCCTTGAGAAACTGCAAGTAGAGCTTCCATATTATCCAGCAATCCCATTCCTGGGCGTATATATGGAGAAACACATGGCTCAGAAGCATACATGCACCCCAGAGTTCACTGCAGGGCTGTTAACAATAGCCAAGACGTGGACGTAATCTATATGTCCATCAACAGAGGAATGGATAAGGAAAATGTGGTACTTATATACAATGGAATATTACTCAAGCATTCAGGAGAATAAAATATTACCATCTGCAACAACATGGCTGGACCTACAGATTGTCATACTAAGTAAAGTAAGTCAGACAAAGACAAATATCATATGATATTGCTTATATGTGAAATCTAAAAAAGAAAATGATACAAACTAACTGATTTAAAAAAAAACATAAACAGACACACACACTTAAAGAACAAACTTATGGTTAACAGTGGCAGGGAGGGTTGAGAAGAGGGATAGATTGGGAGTTTGGGATTAATATATACACTTGCTGGGAAAGACTGAGGGCAAGAGGAGAAGGGGATGACAGAGGATGAGTGTTTGGATGGCATCACCAACTCAATGGACAAGAGTTTGTGCAATCTCCAAGAGATACTGAAGGACAGGGAAGCCTGGCATGCTGCATGCAGCCCATGCGGTCACACAGAGTCAGACACAACTTAGTGACTCAAAACCAACAATCAACAAGGACCTCCTGCCCGTAGCACAGGGAATTCTGCTTGATACTCTAATAACCCAAATGGGAAATGAATTTGAAAAGGAATAGAACCATGTATATGTATAACTGAATCACTCTGTTGTATACCTGAAACTAACACAACACTGTTAATCAACTATACTCCATTATAAAATAAAAATTAAAAAAATAAAATGCAGTGATTTAAAAATGGATTCAGGTCTGATGAAGGGAGTTATTCTGAGGAGCAGCATTTGGCTGCAGCAAGAAACATTAAGGCCCAAGCTGGGACCAGGAACAGGAGGCCTGCCTGTCCTCAAGGCTCACCAGCTGCAGGAGAGACCTGCTGTGCCCTCCAGAGTCTCCCATCCACCCTGGGCCTAAGGGACACAAAGAGAGGATGCTGCACAACTCTGAGCAGAAGGAAGGACAAAAACACCATACAAAATCTGGGGTTGAGTAGAATGAAGGACATTTCATTAGAAAAACTCTGAATAATGTTGAATAATATCAAATATTGAAAAGGAATCCTAGACTCCAAAAAAGACTTGGAAATTAATTTAGAAGCCATAGCTAACATTTTTAGGAAAAGAAGGACATAAAGAGACCAGGGAATATGAACAGATGGCAAAAATAGAGCATTTTATAAATAGCCACGTGCAACCCGCAGACTGTTAATATCCAATATTCTTAACTCTGGCCGAGAGTCTCCATTTCTTCCTGGAATAAGATGTATTATTGGAAAATGGGACATTAAAAAAAAAAAAAAAAAAACCAGCTCAGACGAGAAAGCTGGATGCACCCAGTCTGCATTTTAGCACATTTTAAACTGCTTTTCACATAAATAGAAAATAATTAACACAAATATATATCACCCAAGTCATCAGCATGACATGACATGTAGAGATCAAACTTCTCATCCACATTTAACCCTAGGAGATAAACCAAGGGTTATCTAGGAAGATGAACTGCACACAAAATCATACTTTGTCAATGTTAATTTAGAAAGTACCTGCCTCCTGTGAGCTGTCTGAAGATATCATTCAAATTTTTTTTCCTGTAAAGTGAGTATGCATTTGAGAGGTCTTCTCCCCCAAGCAAATATTTGCAAACTCCAGCTCCACCACTGCAGGGGAAAATATCAAGTTATCTCTAGACCTGGCAGCGGCTGGCTGGGGGACACAATTACTCCAGAGGTGTTTAACTCCCCTCCCCTCACTGCCCAGATTGCTACTAAACAGAAATGAAGCCAAGTTCCAGCTTTCTCCAGATGGCTCAGGGTGTTTTATCAACAGGAAAATGAAAAGCAGCAGTAAAGATATGTTCCCTTCATATCAAAAGTATGCGGTACCTTACTAAAGTGGGCAAAAGAAAAACATTCTAGAGTCTCAATTTTATGCTTCAGCTCCTCACTAAGTAGTCTATAAATGATAATATCATGGAATTTTCAGAGCTGGTACGTTTTCTTTTCATATGTACCTTTCATGGAAAGTTTAAAAGGCAGGGACTGAGAAAAAATGAAGTATCCCACACTTTCATTTCAAAAACAAAAACCCTCTTATAGCTCAGGGCAGGGAAAGAAGGTGCAATTTGTTTGTAGGACATATATTAAGTTAAACTTTAAAAATACATTGGAAAACACATTACATGTAGACAAATACTTTTGTATTCCACTTGTACCAAATACCCAGGTGGCTCAGTGGTAAAGAATTTGCCTGCCAATGCATGAGATGCAGGTTCAGTCCCTGGGTCAGGAAGATACTCTGGAGGAGGAAATGGTAACCCATTCCAGTATTCTTGCCTGGAAAATCCCATGGACATAGGAGCCTGGCAGGCTACAGTCCAGGGGGACAACAGAGTTGGATGCAACTAAGCACATTCCAGACAAACAAAAAAAATACTAGGTGCAGAACTTTTTATTCCAATTATAGTAGGTACCTAGAATAGTCAAATTCAGAGAGTCCGAAAGTTCACTGGTAGATACCATGGGCTAGGGGTTGGGGTGACAAATTGAGGAGGGGGAATAGGGAATTAGTGTGTAATGGGGACAGAGTTTCAGTTTAGGGAAGGTGAAAAAAATCAGGAGCTGGATGATGGTGAGAGTTACACAACAGTGTGAATGTAGCTAGTGTCACTGAACACACAGTTAAACATGGTTAAGATAGTTTTGTATTATGTGACTTTTACCACAATAAAAAAAATTTTTTTTTAATCCTCTGCTTATGATTCTAGAAAGGATAAGTAGAAAGGATATTCAGTAGACTGATGGTATCTTGGGCCACTCTAGCCTGGATTTTGCCACCAACTAATTGTATGATCTTAGCCAAGACACCTAAATTAAAAAACAAACAAACAACAACAACAACAAAAGCCAGTTGCCTCATCTGTGAAGCTTGCAACGCAGGAGACCCCGTTTCAATTCCTGGGTCAGGAAGATCCACTGGAAACGGGATACGCTACTCACACCAGTATTCTTGGGCTTCCCTGGTGGCTCAGACGGTAAAGAATCCACCTTCAATGCATGAAACCTGGGTTCGATTCCTGGGTTGGGAAGATCCCCTGGAGAAGGGAAAGGCTACCCACTCCAGTATTCTTGCCTGGAGAATTCCACGGACAGTGGAGCCTGACAGGCTATAGTCCATGGGGTCGCAAAGAGTCGGACACGACTGAGCAAGTTTCACTTTTTTTTTCACTTAGAGAAAAGTTAATCTTTAAGATCCCTGCCACCTCTAATATTCTTGAATCTCTGGCAATCGGAGGTTAACCTCTAGCTCTGTATCTCTCCTAATTTCCCCTTCTCCAGTTAACTGCTCTGTGCTCTGCACCAGACAGTACAAAGCACAGCATTATTTCTACTGACCGTCAGGTTACAGTCTAAAGGCAGCTCACAGGTCTTTGGGTTCAGAAGCCCAAAGTGAAGTTATCAATGGGTTTAATGTAATCACATCAATGTTGCTGGTATGAGATTAAGTTTTAGAAGTAACTGTAGAATAAAAAAACAAAAACAATGGGTAAAACTCCTCTAAAAACAAGAACAATAGGGAACTCTAGTCTTCCAAACGGAGAAGGCAATAGCACCCCACTCCAGTACTCTTGCCTGGAAAATCCGATGGACAGAGGAGCCTGGTGGGCTGCAGTCCATGGAGTCGCTGAGAGTTGGACACGACTCAGTGACTTCACTTTCACTTTCCACTTTCATGCATTGGAGAAGGAAATGGCAACCCACTCCAGTGTTCTTGCCTGGAGAATCCCAGGGACAGGGGAGCCTGGTGGGCTGCCGTCTATGGGGTCGCACAGAGTCGGACACGACTGAAGCGACTTAGCAGCAGCAGTAGCAGCAGCAGTCTTCCAAAAAGTTTTAATATGTTACAAAGCTACAATAATTAACAGAACAGGACTGATGTTATGGATAAATAAGGAATTGGAATGGAAAATAGAGTCAAGAAACAAATTTACATACAGATGAGTATATAGTTACAAATAAGAATGTGTGGTCAGTCACTTCAGTTATGCCCAAATATTTGTGACTCTACGGACTGTAGCCCGCCAGGCTCCTCTGTCATGTGATTCTCCAGGCAAGAATACGGAGAGGGTTGCCATTTCTTCCTCCAGAGGATCTTCCTGACTCAAGGATCCAGCCCATGTCTCCTATGTTTCCTGAACTGGCAGACAGATTCTTTACCACTAGCAACACCTGGGAAGCCGCACACCCATGTATCTACAAATGACCCAGTTTTGTTCCTCTTCAGAGGTGAGTAATATTCTATTGTATTGGGAAGCCTGAACAATACAGTAGGTTCTCATTAATTATGTATGTTATACATAGTATCAACATGTATATGTGTCAATCCCAGTCTCCCAATTGATCCCACCACTCCCCCAAGGCTGATAATATTTTTCTACCAGATGAAGTAAAGAAACAGTCCCTCCACATTAACCGGAAGTCTCCATTTTTCAGGAAGCACCCTACACTTAGCCTTCACTGCAGTCCACAGCAGGGCAGGGCTGCCAGGCAGCAAGCTCCAGGACTCTCACCCCAGCTCTGTGCTGGCTGACACATCTTAACTGATTTATTCACCTCTCTGAGTCTCAGTTTACACCATCTTCTAAGTGAGGAATGAGAACTAAAAACAGCCTCTCCCATCAATATAAGCACCATGCAGCCCAGCACACAATGGGGGTCTCAGAAATGCTTGCAGAAGAAAGCAAATAACTCAACAGGTAGGCTTAAAACAATGAGACACCAAGCCGAATGTTTATCTAAGATCAAGGACTTCTCCAGTAACGAAGCCAGAACTAAAATTCATGATCCAACGTTTAGTTTCATATCTAGCCCTATGTGTAAAGAACTCATCAATTCTTTGCTCTCAGACTCACAGTCAGAAGAAAATGGAAAAAGGACAATCTGTTTCCTTTCACATCAGTGGCTTTTTCATCTCTAAGCATTGCTTAGTTCTGTTTTCATAGGTGCTGGAGAACACTAAGGTTTTGATCTGAGGTCCATCTTCATTCTCTGTTCGTTTTCTCAAACAAATGCAAAGGAACCATTGCATTGCTGTAGTTGCATGATTGCATTGCTTTATCATCTGAAATAAGCCCTTGAAAACCACTCTTGTGAAGACATGCTACTTTTCTCTATCTCTGTTCAGTGATTTGAAAATTCCTTATGGAGACAGTTTTTGCAATATTCATGTTTTGTTTCTCTGAGCTCTAACTCATTCTCTGTCAGGCTTTCTTCTGCACCGTTCTTCTGCCTTTCATAAGCATCCCATGTGTGTCCCAAGTTATTCTTCATGTCCCTTCTTGACCAGATGGACTTCCTTTACACTCATGGTTATAAACACTCAACAGTTTTTTTTCCGTATCTGTAGTCTCTCTAACTCTCTTTGATGCTTAGGCAGACGTGGTTTCCCTCTGTTGCCTTCAAGTGATAAATGGACTAAAGCAAGATGATATTTCCCTAAGAAGACAATCTATTTTTTTTCCTGGATTAGTTTGGAAATCCATGAACCATGTCTGTGAGGCAATAAGAGGGAAATTGAATTAACCACTTCCCCTATTAGGGCAATTTTCTCCCCTTCATGCTATTTAGTCTCATCTCCAAAAAGCTAAGAATGAGCTGTTTCCTTTCACTGAAACTAAATTATTTTCCTGGTTACCAGATTTCTTTTCCTGCGTAATTCTTTTGTTATAAATCTCAAGATCCCTATTGAAATAAACAGGTAGTGAGGTCCACACTTGTACCTATTCATAACTACAGCTGCATAAGCCAGTGGACCAGGGGTTCCATGCCCCACCTGCCCCCTAGACCCTCCATGAGCACAGGCATGCCCAGTCCTTATGGAGTTCTGATGGAGGCCAGCAACCTCTCTAGGGGACCATCATGAGGGTAGTGGATGAGTCAAAAGTGATACTTGGCTTTTGGGGATAAGGAAAAAACAAGAGGACTAGCAAGTTTTGTGTGTGTTTTGTGTTTAAGAAATACTTGTCTATCACAAGGAATATTTTTCCTACTTTTTTCTGCTTTTTAGCATCTACATTTAGGGTAATGATACATGTCAAATTAGTTTTTAAATGTTTTATCAAAGTATAGTTTTGGGGAATTTCCCCAATGGCTCAGCAGGTCAAGAATCTGCCTGCCAATGCAGGAGACACAGGAGATGCAATTTCCATCCTTGAGTTAGGATGATCCCCTGCAGAAGGGCATGGCAACCCACTCCAGTATTCTTGCTTGAGAAATCCCATGGACAGAGGAGCTTGGTGGGCTACAATCTATGGGGTCTCAAAGAGTTAGACACTAGTGAGCATGCATGCACACATGGCTGATTTACAGTGTTGTATGAGTTTCTGGGGTACAGCAAAGTGATTCATATACACGATCACTTTGCTGTAATTATATATGTATATGTGTGTGAATGTATGGATATATATAGTATTCTTCACATTCTTTTCCACAGAGATTTATTACAGAATATTGAACGTAGCTTCCTGTGCTATACAGTAGGACTTCTTTGTGTGTCCATTCTATAATAGCTTGCATCTGCTAAACCCAAGCTCCCACTCCATCCCTTCCCCATCCTGCATGCCCCCACCCCTTTGGCAACAAATCGGTTTTTACATGTAGTGTGAGGTATAGGTTACAGTGCATTTTTTTATCCAGTTACACCACCTTCAACTGTTGAGAATATTATCTTATCTCCATTGAATTACTTTGAAACTCTTGTTGAAAATCTGTGCTGTTTCTGTGCTCTATTCTATACATTATCCAACAGTTCACTGTCTTGAAGGAAGTCCTGAAACCAGGTAGTTTAGGTCCTTCAACTTTGTTTTCCTTTCTCAAAAATCATTTTACATCCCCATGTAGATTTTAGAATCACTTTGTGAATTTCTACTCACCTCACCTGCCAAAGAAAGCCCCCTGGAATTTTTAAAAATTGAATCTATGGTTTGATGTGGAGAGATTTGATATCTCATCAATAATGAGTTTTCCAAAAAATGAACACAGTGTATCTCTTTGTTTATGTCAGCCTGTTTAAATTACTCCCAGCAATGCTTTATAATTTCAGTATAGAGGCTTTGGGCATGTAATATATATTTATCTTAAAAATATTCAATTTTATTATAAAAGATGAAAATGTCTGTAGTTTGTAAAACAATGGCAAAAACTTTTAGGTATTTTAAGTACAGATAACTTCATAAGCAAAATCTTCATGCAAATAAACAATTCACAAAATGTTAACATTTGTAAAATGTGTTGAGCAAAGATAAAGAGTTACAAAGTAGAGCATGTGTGCGCTAAACATAGGTAAAAAAGGTAGAAGGAGCAAAAATACCTAATATTTACGCAGCACTCAGATGCTAAATATTCATGATACACTCGATACGTGGAGGTACTAAATATTCAGGATTAATTAACATTTACAAGACATCAATTCAGTTCAGTTCAGTTCAGTCGCTCAGTCATGTCTGACTTTTTGCAACCCCATCAATTGCAGCACGCCAGGCCTCCCTGTTCATCACCATCTCCTGGAGTTCACTCAGATTCACGTCCATCGAATTCATGATGCCATCCAGCCATTTCATCTTCGGTCGTCCCCTTCTGCTCCTGCCCTCAATCCCTCCCAGCATCAGAGTCTTTTCCAATGAGTCAACTCTTCGCATGAGGTGGCCAAAGTACTGGAGTTTCAGCTTTAGCATCATTCCTTCCAAAGAAATCCTACGGTTGATCTCCTTCAGAATGGACTGGTTGGTCTCCTTGCAGTCCAAGGGACTCTCAAGAGTCTTCTCCAACACCACAGTTCAAAACCATCAATTCTTCAGCGCTCAGCCTTCTTCACAGTCCAACTCTCACATCCATACATGACCACAGGAAAAACCAAAGCCTTGACTAGATGGACCTTAGTCAGCAAAGTAATGTCTCTGCTTTTGAATATACTATCTAGGTTGGTCATAACTTTTCTTCCAAGGAATAAGCGTCTTTTAATTTCATGGCTGCAGTCACCATCTGCAGTGACTTTGGAGCCCCCCAAATAAAGTCTGACACTGTTTCCACTGTTTCCGCATCTATTTCCCATGAAGTGATGAGACCGGATGCCGTGATCTTAGTTTTCTGAATGTTGAGTTTTAAGGCAACTTTTTCACTCTCCTCTTTCACCTTCATCAAGAGGCTTGTTAGTTCTTCTTCACTTTCTGCCATAAGTGGTGTCATCTACATATCTGAGGTTATTGATGTTCCTCCCGGCAATCTTGATTCCAGCTTGTGCTTCTTCCAGCCCAGCATTTCTCATGATGTACTCTGCATAGAAGTTAAATAAGCAGGGTGATAATATTACAGCCTTGACGTACTCCTTTTCCTATTTGGAACCAGCCTGTTGTTCCATGTCCAGTTCTAACTGTTGCTTTCTGACCTGAATACAGATTTCTCAGGAGGCAGGTCAGGTGGTCTGATATTCCCATCTCTTGAAGAATTGTCCACAGTTTGTTGTGATCCACACAGTCAAAGGGTTTGGCATAGTCAACAAAGCAGAAATAGATACTTTTCTGGAACTCTCTTGCTTTTTCCATGATCCAGTGGATGTTGGCAATTTGATCTCTGGTTCCTCTGCCTTTTCTAAAACCAGCTTGAACATCTGGACTTTCACGGTTCATGTACTACTGAAGCCTGGCTTGGAGAATTTTGAGCATTCCTTTGCTAGGGTGTGAGATGAATGAAATTGTGCAGTAGTTTGAGCATTTTTGGCATTGCCTTTCTTTCGGATTGGAATGAAAACTGACCTTTTCCAATCCTGTGGCCACAGCTGAACTTTCCAACTTTGCTGGCATATTGAGTGCAACACTTTCATAGCATCATCTTTTAGGATTTGAAATAGCTCAGCTGAAATTCCATCACCTTCACTAGCTTTGTTCATGGAGATGCTTCCTAAGGCCCACTTGACTTCGCATTCCAGGATGTCTGGCTCTAGGTGAGTGATCACACCATCATGATTTTCTAGATCGTGAAGATCTTTTTGTATAGTTCTTCTCTGTATTCTGTACCATTTCTGTCCTTTATTGTGCTCATCTTTGCATGAAATGTTCCCTTGGTATCTCTAATTTTCTTGAAGAGATCTCTAGTCTTTCCCATTCCACTGTCTTCCTCTATCTCTTTGCATTGATCACTGAGGAAGACTTTCTTCTTTCTCCTTGTTATTCTTTAGAACTCTGCATTCAAATGGATATATCATTCCTTTTCTCCTTTGCCTTTCACTTTTCTTTCCACACTGATTCATCTGATGTCATTTCATTTTTTTCCCCTTGATTATTTGTGATCATCCTGATGGTTTAGTAATAGAGAGTATAGTCTAGACAGCAGCTGCAAACCACACACACACACACACATGCACACAGGGCTTGATTGAGGAAACAGTCAGTGCTCGTCAGCATTCATCACCCACTTATCACTGTGACATATTAGAGAAAGGCAGGAATTATACATCCTGCTTTCTCCATATCCATTTTTTCCAGAGACTTCTTACTAAGCACACCAGTGGAAGAAATATTACAGTAGTGTGCAAGGTCATGCTCTGTCTACTCATAGCATCAGGCTAGAAGATTCCCTGATGGGGGTAAAAGAAAAATAAATAAAGATGAGAGGTTTCTGAATTGTCTCTCTTCTGGAATGTGAGTGCAACTGTCACTTGATGATGAATCTGACTTCTCTGCTGCTGGGACACTCCAAACAAAGAATGATTACTGGGTGTCACTTGGCACTAAGCTTGAAGCAGACAGCAGACCTTGATTAACCAGAGACATAAACCCATCCAAATTTTTTATAGCATATGACTTTGGAAAGAAACACGTGGGTCATAAGGAAACCAGATTATTTCCAGATTTATTCAAAAATTTACTGTGCCCGTCATGCCCAGGGGTCAGTGAAGACTTGGCTGAATTTCTATGCATTTTCCAGAAGAAATCAAGGCAGGGGTCTGGATGTTATGACAGGCTCAGGACATTATAACAGCTTCAACCTGCAAAGAAAGATTCCATTTTGCTCAGAAGCTTGCACTTATTAGGTTACTAAGACTGAGGATGAAACACTTCTTGGCAGACTGTCCAGCAACAAAAATAGGGCCCAGGCCAACCCATTAAATAATGAGATGATTTCATCAAAACATCTCAGTACCTTCATCTTCTGCCCACTATTTTCCAGAGCAGTGGCAAAGCAAATGTCTACATGGATGAAAAATGAACAATCCTAAGTGGGAGATGGTGCCTATTTCACTAGGAGGGGGCTTCTGCTGTGGAAGAACCCCTCTTTCTCCAGTTTTCAGAGTATGCAGAGCTCTGCAACTCGTTTGCAGCCAACATTTCTGATACTGCTTCGGTAGAGCTGTATGTATTACATATCATGCACATACTGACTTATTCACAACAAACATCTTTGGAGCAGGCACTCTGGAGTGAGCTAAATGAACAAAATACAGATGAGCTCACAGTCCAAATAGGGACTGAGGTTTACAGAGAGATATATTCTGATTCAGATTTCCCAGTTGGCTCAGTGGTAAAGTATCTGCCTGCCAGTGCAGGAGGTGCAGGAGATAAGGTTTGATCCCTGGGTCAGGAAGATTCCCTGGAGGAGGAAATGGCAACCCACTAAAGTATTCTTGAATGCAGAATCCCATGATAGAGGGTCACAAAGAGTCAGACCCTGATTCACTGGGATGAGCAAATGCAAAGATTCCTGGGTGCAGCGAGACCATGCAGACTAATGGTGACATCAGGGCTGGGAATAGGAGTGATCAGGCAAAAGTTCAGAGTCATCTGGGCTGGTCTTGTACAATAGCGGGAATTCTGTAGGCTCCTAGAAGGGTATCGTCAGCCCTTAGCCCAGCCCCTCCCAGCAAGCAAAGCTGCCCCATCTCTGTGTTCTGCTTCTTAAGCCCAGGTAGGTGGCAACAGGTCGTCCAGCAGCACTGTCACCCTTGGTGTTTATCTTACTTGTCCTCAGTGGAAACACCCTCTGGGAGCAGGAAGGCCCAACAGTGTGATGACTGCAGATGGCATCACTACGAGATCCTGGGGGGCCCCACAGCCCAGGAATGCTTGATGGCCACAAGTGGGGCAAAGCCATCAGTGCTGGTTCAGACACCTGTACCTAAAAAGAATCCGAGGGGAGATCAGGCTTTCAGAGACAAGACAAGCAAAACAGCAACTCCTCATCTCTGTCCAGAAGTCATGGGTAAGTAGGCTTCACCAAATGTTAGAACAGGGTCTGTCAGTTTCCCTGATAAAACACACAGCCACCCTCCACAAAACTAGTATACACATGGCTGAGGCCCTTCGCTGTTCACCTGTAACTCACGACATTGTTAACTGGCTAGACCCCAACACAAAGCGAGAAGTTCAAAAGAAAAACTATCTTTTAGAAAAGTTCTATGTTTTTGTTTTCATGGCTTTGAATATTAGTTCCTATAATTTGTTAAGACCCCTGCCTTCTGGGTATTAGGTATGGCTGGCTTTGGCCCCATGCCGGGCATTTATCAGACAGAATCTTTGGTCAGTTGACATACATGAAACAAAGCATAGCATGCTGGTGGGAGGCCGGGAAGAGGACGGGGTGGAAGGACAGGGACTCGATGGCCCAGTCCGCTCCCTAGACCTGCAATGGCCTTTCCCCAGGGTCTCTTCAAGGCCAGTTCCCTCTCATCCTTGGCCTCATCTTAGATGCTGCCTCCTTTCAAGACCCTCCTCTGACCACCAGCACTCCCCTTGTATCTAGAAATCATTCCCTTCCCACCGCCCAGTCATCTCTTATCATCCTATTCTGATCTTGCTGTTTACGGGGTCTGTTGCTTTCAGTCTGGGTCCTATTAGACTGTAAATTCCTGGAGGCAGACAGACTGTCTCTCTTCATTGCTGGACACACAGCACCTGCGAGAGTGTCCACAGTGGGATCCAGTGGATCCTGGAATCACACATCACTTCAAGGAAACAGGCAGGAGCTTGGAGAGGAGGAGTTTCAGGACCCCGCACCAGCACACAGAGCTGGCCTAGTGGTGAGGACGTTCTCCATCAGTGAATTTCTACCCCAAACATAACTCAGTCACTCCTTGCTCCTCACACTCGGAATACAGCTTCTGTAAATATTAACCAAGAGGAGCAAAGTGAGGCTTTTTCTAATGGTTGGACTTTGTGAGTTGGAAGTGAAGCCATTTCTTATCTCTCATTTCACCTCCATGGGGCGGCTACAGCTCTCGGAGCTGATAGTCATATTTTTGTAGAACACTCGAAGATAACGTGAGTTGCCTAAGGAAAATATAAATATGAAATTGCTTTATACCAAGTTGAAGAGGTGGGGGATTACTATAATGTAAGAACCATGATAAAGTAAAATGAACATGGCCTTCAAGGGCTGTGACAGAAGTTATTTTAGTGAAAACACCTCTGGGACTAATGAAGGTTAGTCTTTAATTCTATGAGAAGTCCAACTTCTGAAGCCCTGAAACCAGTACTTATCTATCAATGCACACGTTGCCACAGGGAATGGAATATGAATTAAAG
This sequence comes from Nanger dama, assembly GCA_917880005.1. Lineage (NCBI taxonomy): Eukaryota > Metazoa > Chordata > Mammalia > Artiodactyla > Bovidae > Nanger > Nanger dama. Next base: position 8,036,175 of record CAKJTW010000075.1, read on the forward strand.
GGGTTTTCCTGTAAGAAGATGCAAGCTTCATTCTACTCTTGGAAATCAGAGCTTCCACAAAGTTTCTTTTCATCCGGTTCCTCTATGGTGTGAGTGCTCAGCTCCTATTTAGATTAATGAGAGCTACATACATCCGTCTGAAGGAGGTTTGCGCCTCCGGGCAATGCCATTCCAGACAACCTGCTTTTAAATGGCCTTTTGTGAATGTTCACTTATGGATGAAATTTGGCATGTGGAGGGGAAGGAGAAGTGCTGTAATATATCAGCTGATTTTTCAGCTTGGCAGTAATGAAGCGAGCTGAGACTAATTCAGGGTTCTACTTTACATTTTTGGCAAATGAGCAAATATGCAGATTTGTCCCAAACAGATGTATCTGCCAGTTTCCCCAGGAGCAGTTCCAGAAGCTGCGGTTCACTGAGCTGGTGCTCCAATTAGTGAGAACATCATAACAAGTATATAATTATTCTGGAACCTGTTGAGCTTTCATCTGCTATCAATTTCATTTCATTTAAGCCCAGTTCAGGCTGAACTTGCAGTAAACTCTAAGGTTAAAAACAGAGATCTAAGATGTCACAACTTTTGTGTTTGACATGTACTTTGAGGTAGTAGTCAGGAAATTACCTTTGAAATGGTCACACTCAGTATGCCAGTGGTCTCTCTGATTGATTATAAAGCTTTATTGGCACTGCAATCATGATTATTCACAGTCCTCTCCAGCAGTGCTGCAGTAAATTACTTCCAATGAAAAATGTGAATCCTGAAGGAGAAGTGGCACCAGCTTGATAGATGTCTTGCATTATCTTTCAGCCCATCCAGACGGCTAGCCAGTCACTCACAACACACGAGGCACCAGGCTCGGGACACAGAGGTACTAAGACGTGGTTTCTGTGATTGTGGAACTCAGATTGGGAGAAGCCAAGTAATCCAGGCAAACTACACCCCAGTGACCTCCTATGGGCACTGGAATGGAAGGATGGACTGGATGTTGTGAAATCCCTGAAGATTTAGCAACCAGTTATGCCTGTAGAAGTCCAGGAAAGCTTCCCAAAGGAGACGGTATTTGAGCTGAGTCTTGAAGTGTAAAAACAAAACAAACAAAAAAATCTTTTTACAGGAAAAGGAAGAATGGCAAGAAGGCAGGAACAACAAGTTAAAGAGACACATGGACTTGTGAAAGAGCAGGATATATTTTTTAAATAATGAGAGTTCAACATAATAAAGATTAGAAATTAAGGAGGGAAAGACTAGACCAAAGATTCCCAAACTTCTTCTTTTATTGCAACCTTCTTTTTCAGTAATTTTTCCATGGCACACTTGATGCCAAAAGAAATTTTTAAATGTTTTATTTATTAAGCAGTTGAGTTCACACAGCATTTAAGATGCAATAAAAGGAAAAAAGATGAAATAAAGGAAAGTCATACTTTTATCTCACTCTTAAATAACTGCAATTACTTATTTGAGAGATGTGTACATCAGTTGGTTACTCAATAACTTCTCAGATTTTGAAACCAGATTGGACATCACTACCCTGCTTCCTGTTGCACAATGATTTTCATGCAGTGCTTTCTTTTTATCAAGCAACCACCAAAATCCCAGCTCCACAAAGATATTACTCCAACAGAATGTGCCACTGTTTGATGCTGAAACTGTAACCTATCCTTAGCTTTTAATAGTAATACTAAGTTTTGAGCATCCTGAATATGAACATTTCAGAAATTGCTGCAGTACCTCCATGATTTTCTTGTGGTACGTAAAGGCACCTCAGCACTGTTTGGGAAACGCTGAGCTGATGAGTAAGGTGAACTCAAACCATGAAACACTTGGGCTACCTTTCTCAAATACAAATGTGACATGGCTATGAAAATGAAGATACAATCAACCAAAACCTTTGAACTAAATGTCTAAAGAAGACTTGAAAATACTCAACAGGTAGATGAGACAAGCAAATAACATTTTCTTTTCACATCCTGGATGCATAATGAAGTAAATAGAGATGATTTTCTTTCTTTCTCGTAATTTGAAATGTATGGTCCTTCCTCCCCAGGTCCTCAGCCTGCCTTTGTGGAAAATTTCTAGCCAAAAATAAATTTAATCACGAAAGTAAGAAAATACAGAAGCAAAGGAAAACAGTCAAACAGAACAAAACAGTAAGTTTAGTCACTAAACAAAGTCAAAGACTTTTGTTCCTTCTCAAGGGCTGTAAACAGTTTTCTGAGCCATATCCTGTGAGCTGTCTTGTATATACCGAAACCCCACCAAGTGATGAAGTTGGCTACATGATGACCAGACTATAACCATGACATAAGCTTCCATAATTCTGAGAACTGGCCTCAAGGAAATGGCAACAAATGGACCCTGGAACTGAGTATAAACTGTACTTAAAACAATCAAGATGATGCTGGTCAGACTACCAAATGACAAAATTCAAGGTGACTGTCAGAGTCGACCACGTTGTTTCTGCCTATAGCCCCCTTTTTCAGCCTTTAAAAGCTCTTGCCCACTGATTGTCACTGCGGGGGAAGAGGTGGTCTTTGGAAGAAGACCACTCCACCTCCTCTGGTTGCCAACATCCAAAATGAAGCAAACTTTCCTTTCCACCAACCTTGCCTCTTTATTGGCGTTTGAGCAGCGAGCAGCCAGATCCCACTTTTGGTAACAAAGTCACAATGGCTTCTGGATCAGCCAAATGTAAAGTCTAGTGGAAATGAATCCCTAAGAGTCTATCAGCATTGTTCAACTAAAATGAGCTCTCAGTAACATGCACTTTAAAAATATTAAACTCATGCGAAGAACTGACTCACTGGAAAAGACCCTGATGCTGGGAAAGACTGAAGACAGGAGGAAATGGGGACGACAGAGGGTGAGATGTTTGGATGGCATCACCAACTCAATGGACATGAGTTTGAGCAAGCACTGGGAGTTGGAGATGGACAGGGAAACCTGGCGTGCTGCAGTCCATGGGGCTGCAAAGAGTCAGGCTCGACTGAGCAACTGAATTGAACTGAACAGATGTTCATAGCAGCATGATTTGGGACAGCCAAAAAGTGGAAAAAACCCAAATGCCCGTCACTTGATGAGCAGATGAACAGATGGTACTAGATCCATTCAGTGAAATATTATTCTGCCCTTAAAAGGTGTGATGGAGAGACATGGAGGAACCTTGAGAACATTGTGCTGAGTGAAGGAAGCCAAACACAAAGCTCATACACTGCATGATTCTATTTATATAAAATGTCCATTAGATACACACAAATTTAGAAATGGAAATGGTTGCCTGGGGCTGATGGGGGTGCTAGGGAAGGGGGTAGGATAGGAAGTTATAGCCAATGGGCTTGAAGTTTCTTTTTGAGCTGTGAAAATATTCTGGAATTGGACAATGGTGATGGCTGCACAGCTCTGAAGATAGACTAAAACCCACTGAATTGTATACTTTAAAAGAGGGAATTTTCTGGTATCGGAATTGCATCTCAAGGGGAAAAAAATCAGAGATGGCATCACTTGCCAAGCCCCAGCCCACTCCAGCCCCTCAGAGTCACAGATTCCTTCCTGACTGGGTGGGGCCACATGGGTGTGCCCTTAACCGTCCATCTTGGGGGAGGACAGAGGCTGCCCCCACATTTCCAGGGGCTCCATGCCCTGGGGACCATCACATCATCTGAATCAGCAAAGGTGTCTCCCCAGCAGTTCCCTCCCACTCCTGGCATATCCCTCCTCTCACCCCACCCACCTTCCCGCACTTCCTCCCTGGTGTCCTCACCATCACCTCACCCTGAGCTCCAAGAGGTGAAGCTCCAGACCACCCGGGAGAATCTCCTCTGCTGTTTAGCCGCCAGTGTCCTGACTTGGGTATTGTTCTGTAGTTACCTGCCCTGTTACTACCGGAGGAACTGGGTGCAGGAGAACCCCCAGGAACAAGCCTGATGGGTCCCTGATTCAAAAGGCAATTTCAGGAAATGCCAAAGGAAAGAGCTTGGTATTCAGCAAAGTTTTAACAAATCACTCTAAACCATGATGTGAAATTCCCCCAGCCACGTGACTTCTCTCACACCTAAGGTCACAAATCACTGTCTAATAACCCGGGAATGAGGACCTGAGAATCAGGATGCTTCCTCTTTCTTCCACTTAGTTGTAACATTTCAGGAAAGTTCCTTGATATTTTTAGGTTTTTATTGCGCCATCTGGGAGAAAGAGATAAGATGGTTTTTACTAGGTAGTATTTGTAAAGCCTTTTGTTTTTCAGTGGAGAGTAAGTATATTGAAAAAGAAAAACTAAGTAATAACTACAAAGTCAAGAACACAGAGAACACCCAGCTCACGGCGGTGACGCTGCAGGAGAAGAATCATGAATCAACCCCACAGGCCCAGCACACACAATACCCCCACCCCACCCCTCACGCATGCACAGAAGCTGCGTCCACTGGTCTCGCCACCACTACCATCACCACATGGTTTGGGAACCTTTACACTAAGCCCTGTGTAAGTTTCTGGGGTGAAGGAAAAAAAAAAAACCACTAGGACTTTATTTATTTCTTTTCATGCTTCTATTTATTCGTTGTTAATGTTTATTTTACCCTTAAATATGGATCTCCATTCCATTACTATCATAGGATTTTATTCAAATTTAATATATTTTTATATTTGAAAGCCTTTTATTGTTTATCCTAAATGAATGAAACTTACAATTAGAAGTTGATTGTTTATTTCCCGTGAGCCTAAAGTTTGAAATGTTGTAAAACGTGTGGATTGAATTATCCATCAAATGATCAGTACACCACTGAGGAGAACGATCAAATATATGAAAAGTAAAAGAAAAATTGGAAGTCTTCATCTGAACAGATTTTGCACAGTCCTTTTTCCTGATGCTTTCCTGTATTCTTAGATGATGACGACATTGCTGAAATGACACAGGGAACAGCATTGACTTTTCTCTTTTTTTAATGAAAATGCTGAAAATTCCTTAATCATCTAAACAAGTAGATGGGAATGGGCTACAACATCACTCAACAGCTGAATTCTCTCAGAGTTCTGTTTCCTCAAATCAGCACAATTTTGTATCCTCAAAATGTATTTTTAAATAGTCTGTCAACTGACAACTCAGTCAAGTTCTCCTTCCATTTTGTTGAGAGCCAAGAATTGGAAACCATCTGACTCAGAAAGGAATAGCTACCCACCCACTCGAGTTTATCTCTTTCTTAGACCCACATCAATATTTCAAAGGATCCCTTTGCATGGAAGTTTTAACGTTACAGAGCAATGCTATAATAAGATTTGGGAATGGGGGAGAGTGGCACCTTCCTTCTGTGAAGCAAGACAGGGGTCATTAGGAAAGGGGAGTGGGAAGGAAGGAGAAGATCGCCTGAACCACAGGGGGCCTCCTCCAGCACAGCAGTTGTCCTACATACTTATGGTCTTAAAGTGGATGACCTTAAAGCTCTCCATCCTCACGCCACATCTCCAATGCCCAGTTTTTTGGCTGTGTAGCCCCTGGGTGGGGAGCAGGGCAAGGAGCTGAGCCATGAGCCTGGCCCCTGGCCATCGAGCAGTGTCCTGAGCAGGGCAGCCCAAGGACCTGTAGGGATAGGAGCGCCTGATGATCAGCGCTAAGTGGTTTGAGATCCTTCCTCTAAAGAGTCTCTGTCTCCCGAAACCCTCCTAAAACCTCCCACACACGAGAGGCGACCATGTTACTCTTTGGGTAACCACAGTGCAAAGAGAAGAGAACAGCCCCAGAGGAGAGATGGTAGGTGTTTCAGAACCCACAAAGTTGGAACTTTGGGCTAGGAATCCACAGAGAAGTCAGGGAGGACGTTCGGTTTCACGGGGATGTGAGACAAGTCTGTTTTCATCTTGTCTTGAGCTCAGAGAACAAGGCCACCTCCGCTGAAAGCTGAGTTAGACTGGGCAGATGAACACCTGGAGCAGAGTGGAGAGAGCCAACCAAAGTTCCATATCCTCTGGGCTCCTGTCTATACCTGAACCAAGGATCTGAATGCAAGATGTGCTCCACTTTCTGCCTTTTTTTTTTTTTTTTAGTTACAGCATGTGAGATCTCATTCCCTGACCAGGGACTGAACCTGGGCCCCAGCACTGGGAATGAAGTCTTAACCACTGGACCTCCAGGGAAGTCCTGGAAAACATTATTCATGTCATTTTGGCCTGGAAAAAATATAAGACACTTACAGACTTCTCACCTTTGCCATAGAAATTACTCTCAAAGATGCACCCATGAAATAATTAATTTTAAACAGAGTCCTGGAAAACCTCCAGGGCAAAATGAGTTGGAAAACATACTCCTGAGCATTTGAGTTGATCCATCTACACAAAACTGTTGACAACTAGATTTTGAAGGCATTTCCCAAATGTTGATCTCAAAGATTTTACAGCAGTTGGTTTGAAACCATTCTTTCTGATAGTACTTATAGAGCCAAATCACTCCTGAGACTACTTCTGCTTTTGACTATAAACCCATATCTTTGGCAAATAGGACCAGAGGGGTACCGTTCTAATGAGTCTGAAAGAGGCTCAAATCATGAATGTATATGTTTTACAAAGGGTGTAAAAGGAAAGCAAAATATATTCCTCTTTTAAACTATGTATACTCATCTAACCTCTCAGGAAACCGTCTTTGTGGCTGATTTTGACTCTCACAATAGTATTAGATACAAGTTACGTGTGCACATCAGTGACCAAGATACAGGGTCAGTCCACATGACCTATTCTGACTAGAGTCTGTTCAAAATCAAAGGCAGCACAAATGGTGAATAATCTAGGCCCTCACCTATTTCTCCATAACAGCAATCAATAATAAAATAAGTTCTCAAAGGCCACTTAATAGCTTGACAAACATCTAGCAGTTGTCAGGAACTACTGCTATCATTAGACAAAATATTCGAAGTGAGTCAGTAGTTTAGGGGAATATAGACTTTTCCTGCTTAAATACAGAACAGACCAGTGTGTTCTAAAGTGGAATTACATGAAAGAGAAGAGCCAGAAAGTTGGAGTCCCAGATTCAACCCAACACTCCTACCACAATAGTTCTTATTTTACCTGTTTTCTTTGTCTAGGAAAAAAGTTGTACAAGTTTTAAAGAGAATATAGAAGAATTCTCCTGAGTCCAACAAGAGAAAACTCTCCAGTGGATTTATTATGAATAAACAAAATAGTCATCAATTATAATAGACCTTGAGGAATTCAGATGGCAGGAAGTATTCATCAGGCTTTTAATTAAGTTTAGTGTCTAATTAACTATGATAATGAGGAAAGCATTATCAGACAAATAAAGGTGGTGTGTCTGAAATTCCCAGGTGATGCAGTGGTAAAGAATTCCTCCTGCCAATGCAGAAAATGTAAGAGATGCAGGTTCAATCCCTGGGTCAGGAAGATCCCCTGGAGGAGGAATGGCAACCCACTCTAGTATTCTTGCTGGGAAAATCCCATGGACAGGGGAGCCTAGTAGGCTACAGTCCTTGGGGTCGCAAAAGTGTCAGATAACTTAGCAAAATAAGCAGCAACAACAATTTGTTTAAAAGGAAAGAAAAGCAACTTGTCAAAGTAGTAGAAGCTTTGACTGAAGGTCTTCAAACAAAAAAAGTCAGCAGTAAAATTGGAAAGCTTTATTCTACTTCCCCTCTCTTCAACCCTATTCTCACTGCTCACATTTACAAAACAGAGAGTCCACTGATGGGATGAAATTGACCACTGAGGCCAAGCCAGATGTCCCAAGCCTCAAAATAAGTAGCAAGAAGCTGACCATTCCATATTTGACACTAGCATCAGGATGGAATTCTGATTTACCCTGTGCAATCATACAAATTCTTGCTCCTCTTTCCAAAGAAACAGTATCATCATGATTGAAGAAAAAGAATCTAGTCACTTGAAATAGCCTTATATTTTTATAATAAAAAGAATCATTATATACTAATAAAATTCTATGACATGTATACTATCTTACCTATGAGAGAATTACTGTCCCACAAAGGATTAAAAATTGGCTTTGAATTTTAGAATGAGGAAATATCTTTGAAGTGAGTTTGAGTGTCTTCTTAATTTAGAAATTTCATCTACGACATCTCCAACTTGTGATTATTTATTCTGTTTGAATACTTTATGTGATTCAAGAAAATTCACTTCATTTTTGAACAACATTCGTTATTAGAAAGAGCTTCCTCATATAAAGGGAAAATCCACTTCTCATGAACTTCCCAGTGGGTCTGAGTTCTATGCCTTGTGTCTATACAGAATAAATCCAACCCTTTTGCTGCAGAACACTGAACATTTTGGAGGTGTTGATTTCAGCTGATGGTTTCTACCCCATTCTAATTCTGGTCATCCTTTTAATGATGCAATTCAATTCATAAAGAGCTCTTTCAAACAGTAATAACCACACTGAACATGTAAGTGTTTATGGTAGTGTTGTTCGGTCACTAAGTCGTGTCAGATTCTTTGCGACCCCATAGAATGCAGCACGCCAGGCTCCCCGTCCCTTACTATCTTCAAAATTATACAGTATGGAACTGCCAGATCCTCTGACTTGTACACTAACACTAGTTGTCCTGAACCCTGTATTTATATTGTATTTTTCAGAGCCATCAAGAAGTTACATCCTACAACCTTTTTTAAAAAAATATTAACCGTATTCGATCCCTAAGTCGAAGAAAGATCCCCTGGAAAAGAGCATGGCAACCCACTTCAATAGCCTTGCCCAGGAAGTTCCATGGACAGACAACCTGGCAGGCTACAGTCACAAAGAGTCAGACACAACTGAGCTACTAATACAACCATATTAGAGCTACCAACATACAATTGATTTCTTAATAGAGTTCATCACACTTATTCTCTTCAACTTCCTCTTGTTTGTATCAGTGTAAATATAGTGTCAAGATATTTTTAAAATATGATGTTGCCATCTAACATGTGTGACCTAACTATACCATGCCTGTGGCATTCCCTTAGCCATGCATCTGGAATTTTCCACCTTGTCAAAGAGGCAGATTTCTACAACAGGCTCTAGATCTCCTGAGGTTCAGAACCTGCAGGGAAGCAGGGAGGGCAGATCATGTGGGCAGGAGACAAGCTGGCCTCCCACAAGAACCCTGAGCACAAGAACAGTCAGGGACCACAGGCACATTGGGAGCCCCCAGGCCACCAGGGCAGCCCTTGCAGGAACATTCCCTGGAACAGACTTTGTAGTTCTTTGGGGGAGAGAATTTGACTTCAGTTGCCTGACTTTTCTTATCAAGATCTTTCCTGACAACTGGAACATCATGTTTTCAAACCACAGCACTGGAGTGAGTTTTCCAGATTTCCCAGCAGGAGCATGAATGAACAGAGGTATCAACACTCTGAGTATTCATCTGTTCTCTCAAGACAGTGGAACTGCTAACACGAGGGTTACAGCTGGGGTCTTCCTGCCAGATGGAACCTGACCAGAACAGACCTGTGAGACCCCTGCTGAAACTCTCCAGCCTCTCTTCTCATTAACCCTCCTGCCTGTGTGCACATCTCTGCAAAGCCCAGACACAGGCAATAAAGGATGGACTTCAAATTGTCTCCCTTTCTGTCTCTTCTGAGTTGTTGTTTGTTGTTCAGTTGCTCAGTTGCTCAGTCGTGTCCAACTCTCTGCAACCCCATGGACTGGGGCACGGTGAAGGACAGGCTTCCCTGTCCTTCACTCTCTCCCCAAGTTTGCTGGAACTCATGTCCATTGAGTCTTCTGAGTTGTTGAGTCTTAACTACCTAGGTGGCGCTAGTGGTAAAGAACCCTCCTGCCAAGAGATGCAAGTTTGATCCCTGGGTCGGGAAGATCCCCTGGAGAAGGAAATGGCAACTCAGTCCAGGATTCTTGCCTGGAGAATCGCATGGACAGAGGAGCCTGGAGGGCTACAGTCTGAGGGGTCGCAAAGAGTCGGACATGACTGAAGCGACTTTGAACTCACACATGTCCATTGAGTCTTCTGGGTAACTTCCCTAAAATCTGAAAAAGCAGAACACAATAGCCAGAATAATCATCCTCATCATCCTCCCTTGTGGCTTACTTTAGACCCCACCCCTGGAGTCATTAGTTATCATCAGAGACGTGTGGTATTTCTTATCTGACTCCATCACTTCCCACCTAAAATCCTGGAGGCATGGAAACTCCAAGAAATATGCTGTCCCTGGATAATATATATATAAACATATACATATATATGTTTAATGTTTATATGTTTAATATATATGTATATATTAATGTATATATGTTAATATACGTATATAAATATATGTTTGTATACATATAATGTATATGTTTAATATATGTTTGAACATATATATGTTTAATAATTATATATATAATATATATAAACATTTCTAAAATATTTTTAAATATTTAAAATTTTTAAAAATATATTTTCGTTCCTAAACTCATAAACCTGGAGCTCTGGGGTGAGGGATGCTCAGTGGAAAGTCCCCACCATTTTTCCCCTCCCTTTCTGATACTTCAGTCCACATGACCAAACTAGCAACATGATGCTTCAAACTGTATAGTCTTGTTGGACTAATGTTCCACAAATATAAACTCTGGATACAATTTAAAAACAACTAGCTGAAGACACTAAAGAACAGACAAGAGCAGGAAGAAGGTTAACACAAGGAATGAGGGAAGGCTCCGGATGAATTTTCCATTTTATGGCTTTTAACCTGAGGGTAGGTCCCAGTCCACTTGAGTACCATGCCTCCACTTGAGATTAAAGAAATAATTTTTTGAAGACTTATTCGCTGAAGAATAAGAGAACTGGGATTGGATAGAACTAGCAGCTGGAAAATGAGGAAGAAACTCTCAGAAATGAGAGAGCCAGAGAACAAATTCTGTATATAAACATGGCCCAGACCCCTTGCCAACCTCCAAATAACACTTGCACAAGCCCACTCTAGGGAGAGTGAGAAAGAGAAGATGAAGCTCGTGGCTTGAGTTCAGCGAGTCATTTATCTGCCCAAACAAAATACCAACACTCTTTGTAGTAACATGGCAGAGTCCAGATCTGCATCATATATCATAACCTGCAGGAGACCTTTCAAAATTATTTGACATACAAAGGAAAGGGAAAACATGACCCATACTTAAAAGAAAAGACAATCAGTAGATACTATCTCTGAAATGGTCCAGAGGTTGGGATTAACTGAGAAAGATTTTAAAGCAGCTATTAAGACTATGTAGCAGCACACAACAGAAAACAATGCAAAGAGAAAAAATTCTCGGCAGGAAACGGAAACCCTAACAACGAACCAAATCAAAATTCTGTGACTGAAAAGTTAAATGCTTGAAATTAAAAATTCATTGGATAAGCTTAAGAACTGATTGGAAATGTCAGAATTTTAAAAGGGATAAAAATTAATATCTTTGAATATGTTGAGAAAAGCAGAGAGATAAAATGTATATTTTAAAAAATGAACAGAACCTCAGGGAACTATGAACGAATCTGAAGGAACTCTCAGGTGAAAGCAGGCCATTCATGCTAGTGGTCAGACATAAAACTGTTCCAAGATAATCACTTAGCCAGATGTCCCAAAGATGAAATTACCCCTCATTCACCTATAGACAAAAACTCTGAATAACTTTATTAAATATAATGCATACAATCCATGAGTTTCCAGTAACACTAAGAAATTGGGTCATAATGGCAAAATAAGCTTGATAATGCAGACCATGTGAAAGTTAGAAAATATATTATTTCTTGGAAATACACGAAGCTCAAGAACTAAAAGCCTCCTAAAAGACAGACTTAAAAGTCCTCTTGATGTAAAAGAAAAACTGAATTACAAAAACAGACCTGGTCTTTTTATAGAGGCTCACATTTAAAAGTCTGGGACCTCACAATGGTTGCTGGGTCTTGACCAGGAGTCAGTGGCTTGACAACCAAATCCTGCAGGCTCAGCTAGTCCAAGGAAATATTCTTCTCCTATTAGAATTTTTAAAACTGTCTACAACTCTAGGAAGACAATTCCAGAAAAATATAAGAAATAATCAATCTACGATATTAGTTTGGAACCATGGGCTTCCCTGGTGGCTCAGCTGCTAAAGAGTCTGCCTGCAGTGCGGGAGACCTGGGTTTGATCTCTGGGTTGGGAAGATCCCCTGGAGAAGGTAACAGCTCACTCCAGTATTCTGGCCTGGAAAATTCCATGGACTGTCCGGTCTGGTCCATGGGTTCACAAAGAGTTGGACACAACTGAGCAATTTTCACATGGTATTAGCACATTTGAAACCGGTATTAGCAAGTGTAATCCATTTGGTAATCATCACTATACTTCTGTGCATTTTTTTTCTGCTTCTTAAACTATTTGAAGCATTGCTTCGGCTGCTAAGTCACTTCAGTCGTGTCCGATTCTGCGCGATCCCATAGATGGCAGCCCACCGGGCTTCTATGTCCATGGGATATCCCAGGCGAGAATACTGGAGTGGGTTGCCATTTCCTTTTCCAGATTCGAAGCACTGGGTGAATGAAATCCATGATTTTATTTTATGTTTAGAAGAGTTTGATTAAATTAGTTTGCAATCAATGCTTAAGCGTTTAGATAATTTAATTTGTTAAATGTGTAAGTTTTGATTTATTCATCTTAAGCAACATGTAAATACTTAAAGAAACATCAATCATTTATGCTTCATGTATGAAGGAAGTTGAAATAAATCATAATATTAATAAAATGGACATTAAATAGAATATAAATATATGATAGTATTATTTGCTATTTGAAGTGCTTTTGTTCACTGAGAAGAATCCAGTCAACAATTTTTTACAAAGTTCTACGGCCAATGTGAACAAAACCTAGAAGGAAATATATTTCATGCATATTTCCATAATATCATATTACATGCTACTCAAATTCCAACTTAAGAAATTTCTAGCGTTAGTATCATAAGTTTCATTTTCAACAGATCCAGATTCAATCCAGTTCTGAAAAAAGGATAACACACTGTTTTCTCCTTAGCAAGAGCTGCAGCTCAGGGAGGTCATTTTTGCATTCCTGACTGAGATTCCCACCCCACCAGTAACACATGTGATGTTCAGCTGCTTTTCTTTTGAGGGTCTGTATCTTAGCTCCCTGTCAGGCTGGCAAGGACCTCCCACATGAGGGAGCGGGGAGCGACTGCTTCAAAGGGTACACGGCTTCCTTTTAACATGATGAAAAGTTCTTGAAATTACATAGAGGTAATGGTTGAACTACACTGTGAGCGTGCCAAAGACCATTTAACTGTACAATGTAAAATAGCCAACAGTTACATGTGTGTTAAATTAAATTAAAACAAAAGAATAGTGGAATGAGGGGAAATGAACAAGTCACTGTTAGATGAGAAGGTGTTTTTGAGGAAAAAAGATATATTTCAAGCAGACAATGAGAAGACACAAAGAAAAGTGATGGGGTTGCAGGGGTGAAGAAGGGTCAGAGCTGCTTCACTCTCTCACACTGAAGTGAGGGGGATCCACTGGTAATATATAAATTTTTCAAGATCCTCCCAAATTCTTCCCAATTTATATTTGGAGATTTGGGACCAAAGAGGAACTGAAAATCAATACAATCAGTAATTTAATCTGTATAGACTTCAGGAGTAGATGACTTAAAACAAAAAAGGGAGTCAGCAGACTATCACGTTTGCCTTTAACAGAGTCAGGTAGTCAGGTCACTGGGTCCTTTCTCTATGTGGGACCAAACCCTAGTGATGTCCAGAATTGGATCAATACTTTCCCCACTGAGTAAGCAAAATAATTAAACAAGAATAATCATTTTTGCCTAAAAGACTGACAAATTTGGGGGGCAGGGGAGATTTTTGAAAAAAATTTTTTTATTTTTTTAATTGTAGTAGAATTGTTTTACAGTGTTGAGTAGTTTCTGCTGTACAACGAACTGAATCAGCCATATGTATACAGATATCCCCTCCTTCGTGATCTTTCCTCCCACTCTACCCGATTTCATCCCATCCCCCTACATCATCACAAAGCACTGAGCTGGGTTCCCTGTGCTATAAGCAGCTTCCCATTAGCTATCTATTTGACATGTAGTAGTGTATTTATGTAGATTGACAAAATTTTAAGATTACTACAAGCTGGTATTTGTAATATGAACAGCAGTATATTCCCATGCCAACATCTCAGTAATGTAAATAAAATCAACTTCCCTAGAAAGTAATTTGGCAATATGTAATCAGTTTTTTAATATACATATCCTTTACCTAGCCATTGTGAATTTATCCCAAGGAAAGAACTAGTAAGGCATACAAAGTTACATGTACAGATATGTTCATCATGCTGTTATTCATAATAGTGAAAAAGTAAAAAGCGTGTTTTCTCAATTCTCAATAGGGAACTGATTAAATACATCATGGTTCAGCCAATGCATGGCTATTGTTATGACAGATTCAAAAATAATCATGAAGATCAATGTTCATTATAAAGAAAAATGTTCCTGATATGTTATGCTTAATAAAAAGATCACAAAACAGCATTATAATATAATCACATTTTTATATGCATGGAAAAAATATGAAAAGGCAACACATCAAAATGTTAATAAGATTTCTCTCTGGGTGGTGGTAATTTTCATTTTTACTTTACACCTTTTTGTATTGTCTGGATTTATTTCTATTAATGTGTTATTTGGTAGCTCAGAGGGTAAAGCGTCTGTCTACAACACGGGAGACACAGGTTCGATCCCTGGGTTGGGAAGATCCCCTGGAAAAGGAAATGGCACCCCACTCCAATACTCTTGCCTGGAAAATCCCATAGACTGAGAAGCCTGGTAGGCTACAGTCCATGGGGGTCACAAAGAGTCAGACACAACTTCACTTTCACTTTTCATTACAAGAAAAAATAAAGTTATGTTTATTTTGAGCAGTAGTCTAGTAAAGGAAAAAATAAAAGTGAAAAAAATTTTAAAATAAGCAAAACCTCTAGAGCAAAGATACCAACGGACTGTCTCATGTTGGAGTTCAAACTTAATCAATAGGCTCAGGCCACTGGATTCACTTGTGAATCAAGGCTCTTTCTTTTTAAAAAAATATTTTTTTGATGTGGACTATTTTTAAAATCTTTATTGAGTTTGTCACAGCACTGTTTCTGTTTCCTTTTTTTTTTTTTTAGTTTATGAGGCATGTGGGATCTTAGCTCCTAACTAGAGAGTGAACCTATAGGGACGTCCCTGGTGGTCCAGTGGCTAAGATGCTTCAGTTCCAATGCAGGAGGCCTGGGTTTGATCCCTAGTCAGAGAACTAGATCCCACATGCCACAACTAAGGGTTGGCATGTCACAACTGAAAATTTCGAGTGCCACAACGAAGACCCAGTGCAGCCAGATAAATAAATAAAAACAAGATAAATACGTATAATGCAAAAATGAAATCTTGTCAACCATCTTTCTCATAAAAATTAGCATCGACCATGTTAGTAGGAAAGAAAGAATGAATACACACTCAAATGTGAACCAGGTGAAGGAGGGAAAGTAAAGTTTTTTCCAGGAGGAAATGGATGGAATGTGTCTTTTATGTAGTATTATCTTTAAAAAAAAAAAAAAAAACTTTTCTGGGATTCACAACCTCCCTGTGCAACCTATTACAGTACTTCATTAGCTTGAGGCTCAAGAAACTTAATCAATACCACACTTGCCTAAATTTAAGGCCAATTATTCTTTTGCAGTCTTGAACACACACAGAAAACACTGTTCATTTCCCAAAGTTATCCCACACAGGTTTCACAAAATCCATTTGTTTCCTGGAACACTTGAAAGATCCCTCTTTATAGCATTTCATGATGGCAGCACCAATCGATGAAACGAACAATTCCTAGATTCGATTTGCAGGAAACTCAATACAATACATTTTACACAGAGAATTTATTTGCTGTCTATATTCTAGCTTTCATGTAGTCCTGGACATTGATCTTTAGGGGAATCAAGACTTTTCTGATTTATCAATAAAGCAAACTATTTTTAACTGATTCTAATTTAACTAGTAGAACTTCTTGCTTGGGATTTAAATACAAGGGTGCATTTTCTACAAATCAATTAAATTTTTTTATATGAAGTTTTTTTATATGAAGTGATTTTTTTTATCCCAAGAAAATGTTTTAGTCTTCTCGTATACTCATTTATTCAGTAATTATTTATAATATGCTAAGTATTCTTCAAGGAAGCAAGCACTCAACAGTCAGTAAGTCAACAACTCTTAATTTGCTGATTCTTGATACTAATAATAATGGGAGTTAACTGGTGATCCAGTGGCTAAGACTCCATGCTCCCAAACAAGGGGCCTGGGTTCAATCCCTCGTCAGAGAACCAGATCCCACATGCCTCAACTAACAGTTTACATGCTGCAGCTAAAGACTGTACATGCTACAACTAAGACCCAGTGCAGCCAAACAAATAAATACTCTCTCTCTCTCTCTACATGTGTGTGTGTGTGTATATATATATATATATATATATGTATTCTTAAATAATCCTCCTGCCAATGTAGGAGATGCGTGTTCAGTCCCTGGGTCAAAAAGATCCTCTAGGGAAGGAAATGGCTACCCACATCCAGTATTGTTGCCTGGAGAATCCCATCGACAGAGGAACCTGGCAGGCTACAATCCATGGGGTCACAAAGAGTTGGACACGACTGAGGATGTATGCAATATGACGTGTATCAGTATCTATGCCAGCACTGTGCCAAGTGAGTTACATCTGGTGTTCATTTGAAGAGGTGATGTGAGTTAACCACACTCTTCCTACTAAGATGTGGAAGAGGCGACATTCAACCCCAGTCTGGCCGTGTGTCTGGAGCCCAAGCTCTCAATCACAGTGCTACCATGCTTCCGTTACATAATGTCTACTCAATTACAAATGAGACAAATGAAAAACACCCAAACCTAAGGCACCCAAACCTGCAGAGGGACAGAGAAGACTATCATGGACCAGGTGTTTAGCTGAACAAGTGTTAGCCCAAGGAAGCTGGAGGGGTTGAGGGCATTGTGTGCCTACGCAGAGGAAAAGTTGGGGCGAGGTGTAGAAAAACTAAAAAACAAAACATGTATAAGTAAAATCAAGTGACAGAAAGAGGAAAAAAGGGAGAGTAGTAGGCTTCCGTGTCACCCTTGTTAAGAACACAGGTGTGCAAGCTCAGTTGCTCAGCTGTCCGACTCTTTGTGGCCCCACAGACTGTGTAGACCGCCAGGCTCCTCTGTGCATGGTATTTCCCAGACAAAAACACTGGAGTGGGTTGTCATTTCCTCCTCCAGGGGATCTTCCCGACCCAAGGATCAAACCCATGTCTCCTTTGTCTCCTGTATTGGCAGATGGGACCACTGAGCCACCTGGGAAGCCTCTAATAACATGGAACTTGATCTAAATGCAGACCAGAAACCCAGAATTGTCATTTTAATTAACTTAACGCTTAGTTTCTTGGGAAGATGGACATCCTGAGTGAAGAACTGGGCTTAACAAATTATAAATTTGGGTGTGTATATTTTGCCACAACAAAGAAGTAACAAAAGTATATTTTACCGGAAGAAGGAAATGACAACCCACTTCATATTCTTGCCTGGGAAATCCCATGGACAGAGGAGAGTGGAGGGCTATAGTCCATGGTATCACAGTCAGACACAACTGAGCGTGCACACACACATAGTGCATTCTGAGGAAAGACCATAGGTGTGCCTTAGAGTTCTGCATTCAAGGCTTCTTTAAAAATGTCATCCACTTAGTATGAATAGAATGCTAGACTACTAATTTAAAAAAATAGATATGCAACAAGCAACAAAGGTTTACTGTATAGCACAGGAAACTACAGTCAGTATAAGAACTTATAATGCAAAATAATTTCAAAAAAATACATGTGTACAACTGAATCACCTTGCTGTGTACCTGAAACACTGTAAGTCAACTATACTTCAATTTAAAATATACATTAAGAAAAAAATGTATTTTGTAAATAGTAATCATATATACAAAACACACCCAGCTTATCCCTGTAAACACCTATTATTTCAATGGTTCATAAATGTCATTAACTTCAGAGAGTCTCATATTTAGATCTATCATTATTATGCAATAATGTTAGCAATAATAATATTACTTATGTCTATATTTCGTCACATTCCTTCAATCTTCTAGTGAAAGTGACAGTTCAGTTGTGCCTCTGCAATTCCATGGACTGTAGCTCACCAGACTCCTCTGCCCATGAGCTTCTCCAGGCAAGAATACTGGAGTGGGTAGCCATTCACTTCTCTAGGGGATCTCCCTGACTCAGGGATCGGACCTGGGTCTCCTGCATTGCAAACAGATTCTTTACCACCAGGGTAGCCACCAGGGAAGGCCCCTCATTCTTCTAAATGGCATTTAAATTCAAATAGCATAGATAAAGACTTTGTATTAAATGAGACAGGCTTCTTGTTAATACTTCTCTGAGTATCAGAGAAGAAAAAAGTTTTAAAGCAGTAAAACTTTAATACTGTAAAAAAAATAATAATAATGGCTTTTGCTACATTAGCAATGAATGTTGTTCTTTCTTCAGTTTTTAAAACCCAATAGTTGCCAAAAAACCATTATTCTCATTCATATTATGACCATTTATTCCTTTATTCTGGAAATATTGATGAATTTTTAAAAACACTGCTCACTACTCGAGAGGGGAAAAAAGCTGCAAATCAGTTGATACTTTTCACTGAAATTAAAATATACTTATTTCATGAAAAAGTCAGTTTTATTCATTATGGCTGAAATTGATGAACATGACTATAGGTGAGAAAAGCATAAATAGTAAAACAAAAAATCAGTTTAAATTAAAAAAATGTCACATATGTAATCTCACAAGAATAGGAACTGCATTTCAGCTTTACTTATTTTTATTTTTCTTAATTTTGCATATATTACACATATCGTACATACATACTTGTTATACAAAAGTTTATACAAAAATCCAAGTAATTTAATATCTTAAAAAGGAGAGGGACATACTGCATTTGATTCCTAGTAGTATTCTGTTTAAATACTTTTAAATTCAGATTTCAAAGAGACAACAAATCGAAACACATTAATTTTTCAGAAAGCCCTATGTTCACATAAATTCATCATTCAAGTATATTTTTATTGAAATAGTAAACCATCCATCTGGATGCAGAGTCAAGCTGAATGAGCCAGGATGTTGAGAAAAGCAGAGCTTTCTCTCGGGGCTGTCATCAGCCTAGAATCAGCTTCTAAAGTACAAGATGCAGGGCATGACTGTGATTTCTAACCTGACACTATTAAATGCCATATTACAGGACAGACGATGCAGACCATACCTTTTATGGCTTGTCTACAGATTCTCATTAAAAATATAATACTAAAAAGAATAATCACAATAATTAGAAATTTTACTTTCCCTAATTTCTGTTTTACTCAGTTTGAAAAACAATACATCCTTTTCATTGTTGCTTGGCAACTTGACATCATACCTGAAGGAATAATTTAAACATCCTATGGACAAAATAAATACACAAACTTCTAAAAGATCTTGGTATTGTTTAGTTTATACAGTCATAATTTCCATTCTATGAATATTAATCACAGCAAATATAAAGAGTTAAAACAATATTCCTCACCAAAGGATTAACATGTTTTTAAAAAGTGAATTGTTGAGGCACAAAAATATGTGATTTGCTGAAGGTCATGAAAGGAATGAGAGGCAGAGGAAAGAGCTTGCTTTTCTCTAACTTAAGCATCTGTACTAAAACCCTAGGTTATGCCATCTTGCAAAACTAGCTCAGAAACTTAGATGCATTATTTAGGAATGTTTGTTTAACCTCCACTGCTATTATCGATAAACTTAACTTTAAGAATTTATGTGTAGGATACAGGATTCAGTCAGTCAGTCAGTCTGTTCAGTCGCTCAGTCGTGTCCGACTCTGCGACCCCATGAATTGCAGCACACCAGGCCTCCCTGTCCATCACCAACTCCCGGAGTTCACTCAGACTCACATCCATCGAGTCAGTGATGCCATCCAGCCATTGGGCAACTATAAAAGCACCATCATCATTTTCCAAATTATGAGGCATGGATTGGGTAGCCATTCCCCTCTCCTGGGGATCAAACCTGGGTCTCCTGCATTACAGGCAGATTCTTTAGCAGATGAGCTACCAGGGAAGCCCATAGATTTAAGGATCTATGTTTATAATACATGATTAGAAAATTATAAAAAGAGCCATGATCATTTTCTGAATTATGATGCATGTAGTGAGTTATTGTTTAAATTTGACACAACTGATTGCAGAAACAAAATTGACAACATAATTTCAAGCAAACAAGTTCAAAGAAAGATGCTTCTTGACATGATTAAAAAAAAACAAACAACTAAGTATAGAACCTACAAAATTCAGAATACAGTCCTATAGATACAAACAGATTAATATAAATGTATTAAAGAGTCTTCTGGTTGATCTTTTGTTTGTTACGAAAACGTTCTAGCAAAGCACTCATTATGTTTCCAGGTATTCTTTGGTGCTTATCAATCAGAGCTTGAACAGCATCTTTCGTCTATCAAGAAAGCAAAAGAAAAGCCGTTATTCTTTTAGTTCTCAATGTAGATATTTAGTTTGTAAGGATACATACTAGTATGTATCCTTTAATATAATACTTTATTTATTATTATTATTTTAAAAAATACTTAATTATTTATTATATTTATACTTTAATATAACACTTCTTAAAAATACACTAGTACTTTAAAGAAGTCTTTCCAAACTTAGCATCTATCAATCCTCAGAATGAATGACTTTTTTCTTAGTTTTGTTTTTTTAATGTAATACTGTTAATTTAGCTTCAAAAACCTTTCAGCATTCTAAGCATACAAAGAATAACGAAATGTTGCAAACTGTGTTTAGTACAGAAGGTTCTTGAACTTTCATTCATGCAGTGACTTTTCAAGGTGCATAGCATTTCTTTAATTTTTCTTTATTTTTATTTTGGACTATCATTGCTTTACAATGCTGTGTTAGTTTCTGGCTGTATAACAAAGTGAATCACCTATATGTGTACATATATCCCCTCCCTCTTGAGCCTCTTTCCCAACCCCTCCCCCATGTGACCCAGCAGTCCTACCACTGGGTATATACCCTGAGAAAATCATAAGTCAAAAGGACACATGAACCCCAGTGTTCATTGCAGTACCGTTTTTAATAGCCAGGACATGTGAATAACCTAAATGTCAACAGACGAACAGATAAAGAAGCTATGGTACATATATATAATGGTATATTACTTAGCCATATTTCCTACATTCACTTCATTACAGTGGAATTACAGATATTCTCCGCAGGGCAAATTTCTATACCTTAAGATACACCTTAGCATTTTTCTAGCATTGTGCACAACAATGCCCTATATACAGTAAACACTAAAAAGAACTGAAGCGGGGAAAAATCAGAAGGAAAAAAGCAGTAGGAAGTTTTCTGGTGAGCTCATTGAAGTTTCACCCCTTTCTAGCTGCCCACAACAAAATGTCAGTTGTGCTCAGGTTGAGAAGTCAAGCCACAAGCACAGCATTGTGCTAATGTGCTCACGTGCATGCTCAGTTGCTCAGTCGTGTCCAACTCTTTGTGACCCCGTGGACTGTGGCCCACCAGGCTCCTCTGTCATGGGATTTCCCAGGCAAGAATACTGGAGAGAGTTGCCATTTCCTTCTCCAGGGGATCTTCCCAAGCCTGGGATTGAACTCACGTCTCCTGCATTGACAGGTGTATTCTTTTACCATTGAACCACCAAGCCCCCTTGTGCTAACAAATCACCTTAAAAACATCAATTTAGTTATTGACCTTCTACATGGGGCTGTATGTTCCTAGATAACAACAGTAGCCAGCATCCATGGAGCACTTATTGGGTGGCAGTTTTCAACAATGAACATGATCAGTCACCTGTGACCCTCTGGGTACATGTGACTGGGCTGTTTCTCTCCCCTAGACTAGAGGAGGGTGGTGGGGCCTGCCTGAGTCACAGAGCAAACAAACAGCAGCACTGGAGCAACCTGACGTGGAAACTCACAAACAAGGTTCCGTTTTCCTCCCAAGGTACTTCTACCAGACAAAGGCAATTTCTTTTCATGGAGGTCAAAGCTTGCTTCTTCTAAACATCACTTACAAAACTTTTTAATTATCAGGGCCAAGAACTTCCAACCTCAACAGTACTGACATTTTAGAAAGAACAGCTCTTTGCTGTGGGGACTGCCCTGCCCACCACAGAAGATCTACCAGCATCCTTGACCTCTACCCACGGGACACCAAGGGCACCACCACCTCCTGAGTTCTGTCCACTGTGACAATAAAAATGTCCCCAGACACAGGCAGATGTCCCTTGGAGGAAAAGTCACCACTGATCCAGAACACATTTGTGGAATTAATGAGTTCACCTTCAGTAGAAGTAAAAATATGTCCTAAAACTAAAGAAAGAATAATTTACCTTTTCAGCTAGTTCTTCTGCTGTGATCTTTGGGTCGTATGGAATGGGATCACCTAAGTAGGTGCGCAACTTCACAGGAAAACCTCCGTACATGGGGGCAAATGGATAGCGGAATTTTTCATAAAGCCACCTAAACAGCCCTGTTTTAAAGAAAATGAAATCATTTTAATTGTTACATATTCTAAGCATATAATTATAATCTTTCAAATGAATTATGTAAGACTTCGAGGAAGGTGGCAACCAGTATCATCTCCTGGCAATTAATACAACAATTTTTTTAAAGGAAAGCTTTTCACTGATGGTAACAAATGTGCCACATTAATGCAAGATGCCAGTAACAGAAGAAACTGGGAGGTGGTGATGTGTGGGCCCCTCTGTGCCTTCTGCTCTATTTTTCTGTCAGCCTAAAAATGCTCAATAAATAAGGTCTATTAATGGGGGTTAGGAGTGGAGACGAGCTTTCAAAAAATAAGAATTTTAAAACACAAACTAATTACTATTATTGCAAAACAGGATAGACTGCAACAAAACGTTAGAGGCTAAACAGTCCAGAGGCTCATAAATACGTGACTTACATGAATAACAGCAAAAATGGAGCCATAAAATAAATTCAAATAAACATGAGACCAAAACACACTGAAAACCTAAGACTAAAAATACTATAAATTAAGGAAAAGAATTATTAGTGCTAAGGACCAAGTGTGAAATTTAGCAAGATTAAAAGTGGTAGTAATGTAAAATAAACTGATGGGCTAAGACTATAAAACAATCCACAAAAGGCAAGGAACGTGGACTATACAATTACGAATTGTACTGAAAATTTTAAATACTGTTTACATATGGAAACACACAATATACCATAAGACCCAGAGTAGTACGTGAAATAATACATTACTACACATCAATTTTTGAGATATTCAACTTTTAAAGTAAAAAGGCAGTCAGAATTTTTTAAAACCACTTTATAGTTAAAGGAACAAATTAGGAATGATTTCTGGTATGTAACTTAAATTCTAAAGAAATGACCTGAAAGAAAATTAGAAGGAAGAATTATACAACAAAAGTTAAACATCACATCCACCTGCCTTTCTATTTCACATTTGAAAAAAAAAGACCTAAGAAAACTTGATATAATATCAACTATACACCAACATTAGACATAACAGGAACAATAGAAGTTTAGGGTTTTCAGGATGAGATTTATATATGGATAGGAACACTAACAATATAGTGCTGAGTATACAAAATACAATCAAATACAGAAACCACAGGGCACAATACAAGCCATAAAAATTTCATAAAAATAAATAAGCCACCGACAGACTCCAAACAGAAAGCACATCTAATTGCTATCCTTCCTGTGCTGCTGCTGCTGCTGCTAAGTCGCCTCAGTCGTGTCCAACTCTGAGACCCCACAGACAGCAGCCTACTAGGCTCCCCCCGTCCCTGGGATTCCTCAGGCAAGAACACTGGAGTGGGTTGCCATTTCCTTCCAATGCAAGAAAGTGAAAAGGGAAAGGGAAGTAGCTCAGTCTTAGCGACCTCATGGACTGCAGCTTACCAGGCTCCTCTGTCCATGGGATTTTCCAGGCAAGAGTACTGGAGTGGGGGTGCCATTGCCTTCTCCGATCCTTCCTATAACTAGGTTCAAAGCTATTTTTATCAACAATTAAAGGTAGGCAAAAAGAACTCTTTGAGGTAAGTTATCATGGTTCAAAAAAATAAAAAGAACAAGAAGTAACAGCAATAAATGAAAGCAAATGGTATCTCCTTAGGCTGCTAATCTTAATTCAGTATTTTGTTGTTATCCATTTTTAAAGCTGTAACTTCTTCAGGAATGAGTTAGGAAGGTAGTCTGGGTAATACGTAAGTCTGTTCTAAACCTTAACAATATGGTTTAACACAGAATTAGAAAATTCACTGTGCAATTTTTTAAAGCCCATGGTAAATAATCTTCAGTATATATGAGACAACAAAAATTTAACACCTAGAACTGCCATCACTTAGAACCAGTTATCACTTAGATTTAAAAAAGAAAAACACCTAAATAGCATATGCATTTCCTAAAATAAATTCAAAAGGTTTCTGTATAGTGTTTAAAAGTCCAAATATTTAAAATATTACATTCTAAATATTACAGTTATACTTAAAAAGCCATATGAATCAGAACTTACTTGTTCCTCCAAGTGATCTAAATCCTTCTCGAATATTTTGTGTAAACATAGGAATAATGGGCTAAAGAGAGAATTTGAATTAAAAGTAAATACATTAATCCATTTGATGTCTCTATTAAGTCACTATTGCAAAATTTTAAGGGCCTGTTTAAGTCACAAAACTAAGGTATTTTAAAAATAAAAATATACTGTTATCACTAGTGTGATTTATCAACTAAAATTAATGTATTTCTAAATATATATATGTACATATATATATATAAATTGGAAACACTACCCTCTAGTGGTAATATGCAATATTTCATTTGCCAACTTTGCTATCATTCTACAAGAACTCCTGAAACTCAAGGATTAAAGTAATCATCAATGTCACTGAGTAAAATGAATGATAATTAAACTGGTTTTAGTGGGGTACTGAATAGTATGCTCACTGAAGAAAAAGTTACAAGACAGAAATCCTCTCTATGGGGGAAATTTCTATAATTTTCAATAACAAGTTTTGGCAAGATGCTGTCCTGAAATTAGTGAAACACCATTTTGGGGGAGTGAGCTTATTAAATCTGAAAATATTCAATATCAATGAAAACTGTATAAATTGTTGTTAAGTCGCTAAGCTGTGTCTGACTCTCTTTTGCGACCCCATAGACTGTAGCCCATCAGGCTCCCCTGTCCATGGGTTTCTCCAGGTAAGAATGCTGGAGTGGGTTGCCATTTCCTTCTCCAGGTGATCTTTCAGACCAGGGATCGAACCCCGTCTCCTGCACTGGCAGGCATATTCTTTACTGCTGAGCCACCAGGGAAACCCATGTATAAGGCTCAACACCAAAAAAATAAGAAAAGCGTATGTGTGTATGTGTGTGTGTGTATATAAACTCTTCATAACATTAATTTTGGAGGATATCTGTTCACAAGTTGATGGTTTTTTATTTTTCCATGAATATCGATGATTAAATATGATTCTCTGGTGGCTCAGATGATAAACAGTCTGCTTGCAATGTGGGAGACCCAGGTTCCATCCCTGGGTCAAGATGATCCCCTGGAAAAGGAAATGGCAACCCACTCCAGTATTCTTGCCTGGAAAATCCCATGGATGGAGGAGCCTGGCAGGCTACAGTCCATGGCGTTGCAGAGCCAGACATGACTGAAGACTTCACTCACTTAAAATGGAGGCCTTATCTAATCATAAAATAATGGATTAAGTAGCAAAGGACCACGTAAGGAGATTATGCCATAGTGAAACTGAAGTAGATAAAAACTTGAATAAAATACTTTAAAATGTACACAAAACATACTGAATTAAATGATGTTTAGAACAGATAAAATTGGTGGGGAAGGGCGAGTGTCACTTCACTTACAGTCTACCATCAGCATTTGCTAAATCAGAGTGACCTGCCTTAGTGAGCAGGGCTTGAAACATTTACATACGCTGACATTTAAAAAGCTGTTCCTTTTCAGCTTTGGAAAGCAGTAACAAGTGGTGGGCTGAAGAAAGAGACTGCAGGCACAGCTTTCTTCATAAAACGTACTCCCTCACATATACCTAACTGATCACTATTTATTATCTCTGTAACCGACAGCAGAGACTTTGTTTCGTTCACAGTTGGATCCCCAGCACCTGCAACACTGCCCAGAAAAAGTAGGTGCTAACAGACAGTGTAATGGACAAACCACAGAAGGAATGAATCAACAGAACAGAAAGAAAATTCTGAGGAATTCACTTGTGTTCTCTGAAAACAAAGGGTAGGAAACAGACAGCAGGCATTTTAAAAACCAGTTAGCATAGAGAGAAGTCGTGTAAAGAAAAGCAGTCAGACGAAGAATTTAAAATCTGATGGAGTTCATTCACAAAGCTAACACCTAAGACAAAGTAGACTGACTCCTCTGTAAAAAAAAAAAATCCAGATTATGATTTTTCTAAAATCACCACTAGTTTTGTAGAATAAAGCAATGGCTGGAATCCTAATGTTTTAAATAGCTGCATAATGTCTTCAGAGTTGAGAAGATAAGATGCCCAAGAAGGAACAGAAAACTTCCAGCTCACATATATACCACTTTGCCTTCTCCAACCAGTTCTGCCAGATTTACTCTGGCATTAACCCCAAAGTTTGCATCGAAGGGTGTACTTTGTAAAGATTCTTCAGGATGCATTTGTAGTTGTTCAGTCACTAAGTCATGCCTGACTCTTTGTGACCTCATAGACTACAACACATGAGACTCCTCTGTCCTTCACTGTCTCCTGGAGTTTGCTCAAATTCTCATCCACTGAGTTGGTGAAGCTATCCAACCATCTCATCCTCTGTCGCTCCCTTCTCTTCCTATCCTCAATCTTTCCCAGCATCAGGGTCTCCTCCAATGAGTGGCCTTTTTGGATCAGGCGGCCAAAGTATTAGAGCTTCAGCTTCAGCATCTGTCCTTCCAAGGAATATTCAGGGTTACTTTCCTTTAGGATGGACTGGTCGGATCTCCTTGCAGTCCAAGGGACTCTCAAGAGTCTTCTCCAGCACCACAATTCAAAATCATCAATTCTTCAGTGTTCATCCTTCTTTATGGTTCAAGTCTCATATTGTACTTGACTACTAGAAAAACCACAGCTTTGACTATATGGACTCTTGTCAGCAAAATGATGTCTCTGCTTCTTCATATACTGTCTATGCTTGTCATGGGGCTTCCCAAATGGTGCTGGTGATAAAGAACCCATCTGCCAATGCAGGAGACATAAGAGACGTGGATGCAATCCGTGTGCCAGGACTAGAGAAGGGACTGGCAACCCACTCCAGTATTCTTGCCTGGAGAATCCCATGGACAGAGGAGCCTTGTGAGGTACAGTCCACGGGGTCACAAAGAGTCAGACACAACTGAGGCAACTTAGATTACGCACGAGGTTTGTCACAGCTTTCCTTTCAAGGAAGAAGCATCTTTTAATTTCATGGCTGCAGTCACCATCCATCATGATTTCAGAGCCAAGAAAATAAAAATCTGTCACTGCTTCCACTTTTTCCCTTCTATGAAGTGATGGGACCAGATGCTATGATCTTTGTTTTTTCACGTTGAATTTCAAGCCAGCGTTTTCATTTTCCTCTTTCACCCTCATCAAGGCCCTTTAAGTTGCATTATCATCCTTTAATGGCTAACTCTCCAGAGGCTGGGCATTTCTAGAAGACACTAAACAGGAGAAAGCCTACCCTACAAACTTAGTACTCCAGGCTGTATCCTGGGTCTGTGGTTTCTAAATTCATGTTCAAGCTTGCTGCCTTACAGCTACAAGCATTACCGTTATTACAACTATGTACTGTAGTTCATTCCTTTCTTGGTGACACCTTGTACAACAAGGTAGTTGCATCGGTAACCTAGAATCAAACTGTTAATGTACGTTAACAATTTGTACATGTATGTGAGAGGGAGAGGCTGTGTATTCAGAATACAGGGGTCTTGGAGTCTTTGCCACAAAAATGTAAGTGGGCAAGTCACTCACTACACCTCAGTTTCGTCATGTATGAAACAGGGACAATAATAAGAATTATACCATCTCAAGTTTTTTTATAGATTAAGATAATACAAATAAACAATATTACTGAAACAAATGCTATCTTCTTTTATATCTGTTACCTGTTTTCCAATTAGAGTACACAGGCTCATTTTTATCCCAACTTATTAGGTATAATATTACCTAAAAATTCTCAACAAAGTCGGAATTCTCAGGAATTCACAAAATAAGAGTGATTTAGATTATACCAAAAAGCCTATAATTTTCACATGAACCTTAAATACTTGTTATCAATATTCTGTGAACCTCCACTGACAATCTAATTTTTTTCATTTGAATTCCCATTACTTTGTTATTATACAATTTAAATGCAGCAAACCCTGCAACAACTGTCTTAAATTCTGACTCAAAGTTTATAGTAATTCTGTGAGACCGAGCAAAGGCTTTTCTAAATAAGCTACTGGTGCCATTTACAGCTATGTCCACATGCGACTGAAAGGCTTCCCGCTTGGACCTCGAAGGACCTCTAAGATCAGGGGTGGGTGGACTCACTGTGAAGTGCACTGGCTGCCTGCCATCCTGAACTGCAAGTTCTGCTTCGGTCCCTCCATCTCTCTGTGCCTGAGTTTCCTCATCTGCAACATTGGAATAATCACATACGTCACCTACTTACTGTGCAGGGCACCAATGCAAAGCCTTTAAAAGCGCTAAGAAAGGTTGGAGGTGATGCAAGACTTATCAACAATACAGTGCTATGATGTAAGCCAGCAACGTTAAGGATTTTTGTTGATTAACTTGTAAAGGACTATTCATTAAATTTTCTCAAGTTCTGTACCAAAACCTTAAATGATCTAGGTTATCTTATTTATCTAGAAACTCAAGGATTGATGAAAGGGTTTCTTTCTCTATGTGATTTCTTTCTATCAAGTCTTCTTCCAGGCAAAGGTCATTAAAACTGTTACTTAAGGATGAGGAATTAGAGTCCCATGATCAATGTGGGTGATTTCAAATCTATTTTCATCAATAGATTTACAGCTGGATTTTGAAGTGTAAAATAAAGCTTTTCTAGCTTTTATCTTATACCTCGGAAGAAATAATTCTCTCAAAATATAAACCTGAAAATTGAGCTAGGATTTTAGCTTTTATCATTGGTTCAGTGTACATTTATACTGATTAGCCTTAATTTCTAAACAACTGTGCATATATCATCTTGTATCCACAGTATTCATAAAGTCTAAAGTTTTGTTTTCTATCTTAATACATAAGATTTTTTGGAAAATAGGCTATAAATTAATTTTCTATATCAGTAATATTATTAACCTAGACTTAAATTCAAAAGGCTCCTTTCTTACAGTGTTTAATATTGTGTTTACAAAATCAATTCAACAAATACACAGAGCCTAAGTGCTAATCATTGTACTCAGAACTCAGACTATAAAAAGATGGCTTTGTCCTAAGGAAGTTTATAACCTACTGTAGGACAATAGTGTTTAAATTTTTATGTGGTCCATTATAGAACACTTGGCCAAGCACATTAACTCACACCAAGATCACACTGATAGAGCACTATCTTCTAGGAGTTACATATACAAATATGTACAGTAGAGAATAGCACGCAATGTATTATATTTTATTGTAACTCTGCAATTTAAAAAATAAAGGAAAAATGTCCATTCTTCCTTAAATGTTGCTTTGGGGTTAGAAGGGGACATCTATAATCCTTTCTTTTTTAATCAAAGGTCTGTATTTGCAAGATAAACAGTCAAGTTAAGGGTCTAAACTGGTGTCTACATGACAGCAATGGAAACACACACACACAAAAACAAAAATGTGGAAGTATGGGCAGCAGTCTCTAACTAACTGGCCTGGAAAAGAAAACCACCTTGGCAAGTGCCACGATTTCTTTTTCTGATAGACAATCTAAAATGAAAATAAAGAAAAAATAAAGAAGAAACATCCCATAAGTATAAGTGTTTCATAGGACAAAGCACAATATGGAGACCAAAAAGCTGAGAAATACTTTCCAAAGCAAAAGAAAAGGACAAGATGACATTCAGATTTTCCAGTTTACTAAGAATAATTACAGTGACTCCCAGAGGAACCGTCACGTTATTGACAAATTCATTCTTTTTAAAAGCTCTAAATTATACCAATATCTATTTCTCATCTATATTCATACTATTAGATAGCTGATCACATTTGCTGATGAAAAATGGTAGGAGTCATATATTATTTGAGTTCTATTGTTAAAATTGGTCATAGACACAAGGATTATAATGAAACCAACTAACAGCCATCACTGAAATATGTCAACTCAAAGGATTAAACTACACAGAATTGGATTGATTATACTCATGAAAAGAGTATAACTGAAAGAATACAAAAATTTCATAAATCTGAATACAAGAAGCTGGATTTTGAAGTGTAAAATAAAGCTCTTCTAGGTATTCACAAATTCCCAGACTGAATTTTTTTAAAGATGGCTTCCCAAGCACAAGGACGATTTCTCTATTGTTATAAGTTACAGATGCTACTTTTTAAAGTAGTGCAAAGACAGGATCTAAATTCTGATATACTTTGGCTACTTAAGCATTTATTTTAAAGTTGATCTAGCTTTCCTTTAATAATCAGTTTTATACAACTCACCACTTTTGCATCGATTGCAACCTGAGCGAAGCCTTTCCGATTACCCCACACAATGTTGTAGGTCTCGTCACTCATCAGTGCTTCCCGAACGCCACCTGGCGAGATAGCTAGCAAGTGACCACTCTGCAGGATTTCAACACATTTTTCTCTTGGTCCATGAATAGCACAAAATACATCAAGTAATAAGCTAAACCCTGTAAGATATATTAACATGAAGATACATCTTAAGTACTTTTTGTCCAATTTTTTGAGAACAAAAGTTTTCACAACCTACATAATGTAGTCTCTATACTTAAATCAGTAAGTTATTTTTTTACTTTTTTAAACCAACAGGAACTCTTAAGGGTAACCTAAGATCAATATTGCTGGTAAATTAATAGCAATGTATTATTGATCACCTCCTTCATGACCACCTATAACTCTGGCTGCAGATTCAAATTCTCAATTAAAACCTCCAAGGACCTGGGAAAATAGGGGGTTTTATCCTCATTTTGCAGAGGAGGAAAGTTGGCTCAGAGGATTGAGAGGCTTGCTCAAAGGCACACATCTGGCAAAGGGCAGGGAAGAGATTCCGGTCCAGGTGTGTCTAGTCTAAAGCTCTTCCAGTGTGTGTCATAGGCAAACACTGTCCACAGTATTTATGAGAGGGGTCAGTAATCACCCATCTAACCTTCCATTAACCCCATGAAAGAGTCACTGAGGAGAACGTGAATCTAACTGACCTGGACCTACCCAAACTGGCAGGCCGCAGTTAAATCTATCCAGACTAAAAGCAACCCCATGGACTATAGCCTTCTAGGTTCCTCCGACCATGGAATTTTTCAGGCAAGAGTACTGAAATTGTTTGCCATTTCCTTCTCCAGGGGATCTTCCTAACCTAGGGATCGAAGCTGGGTTTCCTGCGTTGCAGGCAGACACTTAACCATCTGAGCCACCATGGAAGCCCCCAAATTAAAAGTTATATATAGCTAATTTCAGAATAAGATTTTTAAAATCAACAATAACAGCAATATCACTAAGAGCTTTTAATAATGTTACTGTTTGACTTGGGAACAATTCATTCCAGTCTTAATATGGTACAGTTCAGTTCAGTTGCTCAGTAGTGTCCAACTCTTTGCGACCCCATGAATCGCAGCACACCAAGCCTCCCTGTTCATCACCATCTCACGGAGTTCACTCAGACTCACGTCCATCAAGTACGTGATGCCATCCAACCATCTCATCCTCGGTCGTCCCTTTCTCCTCCTGCCCCCAATCCCTCCCAGCATCAGAGTTTTTTCCAGTGAGTCAACTCTTCTCATGAGGTGGCCAAAGTACTGGAGTTTCAGCTTTAGCATCATTCCTTCCAAAGAAATCCCAGGGTTGATCTCCTTCAGAATGGACTGGTTGGATCTCCTTTTTTTCAAATTACAACTACTTATGGATGAAATAAACAATCCTATCAGTAATTAAATATTTTAACCAAACTAAACTGAAAATTTAGAGGACTGATGTTTATAACATAGTCCCGCGAGACTGGGACATGTGTGGATGGAGAGTGAAAACTGCAGAATAGCCAAACTGCTCATAGGTTTAAGGGTCTGAGGCAAGATTATCAGTATTATTGAGAAGAAATAATTTTTATCTTCTATTAAATGTTCACTGATTTCACTCGATGCAATCTCAAGGTAAATTAATAAATAAGGAAGGTTTAATAAAATATTATAAGATCATAAAGATTATAAAGGGGAAAACTTTTAGAGTCAAATGCTAAATAAAAATATTCACATTCTATTGCATGCATGCGAAGTCGCTAAAGTCGTGTCTGACTCTTTGCAGCCCTATGGACTGCAAAAATACTGGAGTGGGTTGCCATTTCCTCCTCCAGGAGATCTTCCTGAGCCAGGGATCAAACCCACATCTTCTGCAGCTCCTGTATTGCAGGCGGATTCTTTACCGCGGAGCCACCAGGGAAGCCTTTCACATTCTATTGTGTATATTTAAAAAATGGAAGCAATCTAATGTTTCATAAGAGAAAATAAGGAAATATTTTAGTCATATATTGAAAATATTCTTTATAAAACCTGGAAAAATGTTAATGTTGCATTAATTTTTTAAAAGAACACAAAATAGTTTACATTAAATGAAAAAGTACAAATTAAAAATGAAGCAAAATACATCAAAATGACAACTGGGTACATGTTAGCATGATAAGACCATGTAATGATGTTATTTCCTCTAGTTTGCAAGTCTATTATAAAGTGATCACGTTACTTTCTAAAGAAATATCTTTTATAGCCAACTTACTTTACACACAAAGTACTTTATGTATAAAAAAGATGGCTTTTTTAGTGACACAGGGATACTGGGAGCATTAACCATGTCTGTGAAAGGCAGTAAGTGAACTGTTATTTCATGCACTGCCTGGGGCTTAGCTGGCTGAGGGCTGGTTTTGGTTCTGTTAATCCAAAAACATGCTATAAATTTTCTTGGCTTGTTCCCAGTAATTTAGTGACAGAAGAAAATCTCAGTGAGTTTACTTTAGAATGATTCTTTTAAAATTCTTATCATTTATCATGTTTGAAACCATTCAGTTTACTAATTTTTTTTTCCTTTTTGGCTGTACCATATGGCCTGTGGGATCTTAGTTCCCCAACCAGGTTTGAACCTGTGCCCTCAGCAGTGAAAACACAGAGTCCCTAACTGCTGGACCACCAGGGAATTTCCTATTAATCTTTTTATTTTATTGTGTTTTGGGGGCCACACCACACAGCATGCAGAGTCTTAGTTTCTTGACCAGGGATCAAACCTGTTCCCCCTGCAGTGGAAGCATGGAGTCTTAACCAGTGGACCACTAGAAAAGTCTCCCTATTAATCTTTTCTAAAAGGCACAAAGCCTTTAGGAACATGAATATTAAAAAGAATGTAGTCCTCAAGCTCAAGAGTTTTAATTCCACCACGCAAGTCAAATATGATAAGAGACATAATAGGCTATATAGATTAGGATTTTTGAGATAATATTATGTTACTATGGAAAGACAAAATATATCCTGGCTAGCTTATTTCACTAATTTTCATTTGCTATCCAACTGACAGTAATCAAAGAAGTAAACTCTCAAATCAATATCTCATGGAAAAATTCACCATATGAAAAGTTAACTGCCCTCAATACCAAAATATATATTAATTGTTTGGCAAAAGTTACAATTTATTCTAGGATTTAACTTTGAAAAATAATGACTAAATACTTGTTAATAAAGAAATAAATTAGATAACATTTTTGGCCATAATGTTTTTATATTTAGATATATTACCTAAAACAGATACTCCCAAACTGGAGTTCCAAGTGTGCTACCCTAAAAGGCAAAATGATTTTCCATGTAATACCATTAATAGAGAACTCAGAGATACACAGTCTGTCACATAATTGGTCATGTTCATTAAATATTTTTCTATCACCAGCTTCAGTGAAAGTTTACCTGGAATTTTAAAGACAAAGTGATCCGCTACTACTCGGCAAGTTCTGCCTTTATGGATAAAAATTTTAGCCATGAAGTAGTAAAAGTCTATGGGAATAGCTCCGTGATAAAAAATGATCAGTGCTGGTCCTTCTTCTGGTATTTTTTCCATCCCATGAACTTCATAACCTGTTAGAAAAACAAAGCACAGACAATTAAAATATATTTAACATTAGTCTATTTATACCAAGTCTTCCCTGGTGGCTCTGATGGTAAAGAATCTGCTTGCAACACAGGAGACCCAGGTTTGATCCATGAGTCAGGAAGATCCCCTGGAGGAGGGCATGGCAGCCCACTCCAGTATTCTTGCCTGGAGAATCCCATGGACAGAGGAGCCTGGCTTGCTACAGTCCATGGGGTCACAAAGTTGGACGAAACTTAGCGACTGAACAACAACAAATATATACAAATACATCATCCTTCACAAATTCTTCCCATTCTATTCATTCAAAACAAAGATGACTCTAGAGGATCTAACTACTACACGTGGAGAAAAAAATGTGATGAGAGATTTGAACTGAATATCAAGAAAATCTCTCTCCTGTAGTATGAGTGGCACTAAAGACATGCCAGCCCTCACCTCTCCTCCCACCATTCTGTGCTATGGGTGGACTGTGGGAAACACATATAAAAGGTGGAGGTAAGCTCCACACATGTGTCAGTAACAACTGCCCTGCGTGTTTCATCTCAGGAGGTGGGGAACGGCACTGTGCAGGAGAAGGCATGTGATCCCGGGCCTGGTCTAAGACCTGCTTTTACCTCCTTCTCCCCATTAGAGGGGGTTGTTACAGACCAGAGCCTCAGCTGGACCTGGCAAAGAGAAAACGGGAGCACCCAGAGGCCATGGCCAAGGGCAACGAGGCTCCAAGAAAAAGGAAGGAAGTCTTCAGTGACTAAAGGGGAGAAGGAAAAGCAAGTCCTGTGGCCAGACTCTCCCACACAGAACTGCTGACCCAAGGCTGCAACTCACACAGGAAAGACACTGTGTCCAGAATAACAGAGATCTGAAACTGCCAGTGTGCTTCTTTCCTTCAGTTTATCCCTCGTTAGATTTGCTAAGAAATAAACATTTAAATTCTAAAGATTTAGGTGTAAATTTTAAGAGATTCATTTTTAAAGTAGTTTATAATATCTTTGGGCTTCCCAGGTAACTGAGTGGTAAAAATCCTCCTGCCAATGCAGGAGACTCGGGTTTGATCCTTGAGTCAGGAAGATCCCATGGAGAAGGGAATGGCAACCCACTCCAGTATTCTTGTCTGGGAAATCCCATGGACAGAGGAGCCTGGCAGGCTGCAGTCCACGGGATTGCAAAAGAGTCGCACATGACTTAGGGACTAAACAACAACATAATATCTTCACCAAACAGATTAAGTGTGGTAACTGATTCTAGTATTGAAGAAATAAATTATTTGGTAATATATCAAATAAACTCAACAGAATGGTTTTTAAAATTAATGATATTTCAAAAATTGTGTTTCTGTACTTTTAACATTTCTTCCCAATTGCCTAATTTTAATCCAAATAATTCAGTTTACTTAGAATCAGTCACTGAAGTTGCCTGTAGTTATCAAAAGGATAGACTCTCCCAGCAGACAAACATTCTAAGAAATAAAGAATACTTCTTTAAGGGATTCTATACAGACTGCAAGGAAATCCAACCAGTCCATTCTGAAGGAGATTAGCCCTGGGATTTCTTTGGAAGGAATGATGCTAAAGCTAAAACTCCAGTTCTTTGGCCACCTCATGCAAAGAGTTGACTCACTGGAAAAGACTCTGATGCTGGGAGGGATTGGGGGCAGGAGGAGAAGGGGAGGACAGAGGATGAGATGGCTGGATGGCATCACTGACTCGATGGGCGTGAGTCTGAGTGAACTCTGAGAGTTGGTGATGGACAGGGAGGCCTGGCGTGCTGCGATTCATGGGGTCACAAAAGTCGGACACGACTGAGCGACTGAACTGAAATGAACTGATACAGACTATTCCTTAGCTTCCCCTTTGTTTTCCAGAATAATTTTCTTTTAAAAGAATTGACAATTAATTGAACTGCTTCCATATTACCAAATCACCGGGTTGAAAGCAGAAAAATTCAGTTTACCATCTTTCCACTAAACCTTAAGCCCCAATATTCAACCGCATTGATCGTGAAGCACGGATGTCGTCATACCGCCCCTGGCTCAGAAAGCACCAGCGGATGGTCACACTGGTCAAACACCGTCAAGGCCTTTCAGACCCCAAAAAGGCCCATCGAGTGATATCACATTCTTTCCTATGTCACATGGACCAGGGCGCGTCCCACCTCCACGCTGCCCACGTGACAGCCTCCTAACGGAGCACTTTCAGTCACGCATTCATAGAAATGCTGGGGCGCTTTACCTGCTCCTCCCTCGGACTCTATTTTCTGGTCACCACATTCTGTGTGTTTACCTCCACTCTCTTAAGTATATCACTCCCACTCCCCGACGTGGGTTTTGAAGTGCAAGCCCGTCTTCTGCCTACAGGACCTGTCCTGGGTGGGGGGTGGGGGTGGGGGTGGGGGGGACGGGTACCAGCGCTCAGAGAAAGACGTCTCTCTCCGAGACGGCTGTTGCCCCCCGTCCATCCCTCCGCTGTTCAGGGAGGGCCTGGACACATGCACGTTTGTGCACATTTCCAGTGGCTTGGGTCCCTTCCCCAAGACAGCCCTGCTCTATGACGAATGTGGCTCTCTTGTTTTATGCCGTGAAATGCATACTTATTTACCTCACCTACTCTGCGCGTTGATCTTAAGAACTTTCCAGATTCTTTGGTTTCCCCCAGACCTTCACTCGCAGGGATTTATTTATTATGTAATAAATAACTGCCTACCACCTTGCTTCCCAGGTGGCCTAGTGGTAAAGAATCCCCCTTTCAATGCAAGAGTCACAGGTTCAATCCTTGGGTGGGAAAGATCCCCTGGAGGAGGAAATGGCAACCCACTCCAACATTCTTGCCTGGAGAATCCCCTGGACAGAGGAGCCTGGCGGGCTACTGTCCATGGGGTTGAAAAGAGTGGGACACAACTG
The DNA here is from genome assembly GCA_917880005.1 of Nanger dama. Classification (NCBI taxonomy): domain Eukaryota; kingdom Metazoa; phylum Chordata; class Mammalia; order Artiodactyla; family Bovidae; genus Nanger; species Nanger dama. The sequence goes on from CAKJTW010000075.1 coordinate 8,073,455, forward strand.
AAGCGACTGAGCAGGCAAGCACGCACCATAATTTCAGATAAGGCTAATCTCCTAAGAGATGATCCCTTCTAAATGTGACATCAAAAACCCATTAAGGCTGTACACCTACACACTATGGTAAAAGACAATACTCCTTTTGGGTCTTCCTCAGGAAAGCAAATGGACCTAAAAAGTACCTACAAAATAAAGGCAAACTCCTGGCTGGGCACAGCATTCAATTGTCTCCCAACTTAATTTCAGTCTACCTTTCCAGGTTCATCCTTCCACATATTTCTCACCCAAGAACAAGAATGACCCCTCTTTTGGTCCTGAATACACCCTGCATTTTACTCAGTACCGGGGGTGTCTGCATGTTTGAACACAGGTGGTTTTCCTACTGTGATTATAATAATGAATCTATTTTTTCCTGCAACAATGCATCTTGGACATCTACTTGATAAACACATGTAGTGATTTCTTACTGATGATGTTTTAATGGCTATAAAGTATTGCATAATGAATTCCTATCACAGTTCATTGAGCCATTTCCCTATTTAGGGACACTGGACTGTTTCCAGTTTTTCACAAATAATTGCTGCAATGAACGTTGATTTATATGCATCCTGTACACTGTGTGAGTTTACCACTAGACTGGATACTGAGACAACTGGATAGTAAGGGCAACTGACCATATGATACACCCATTTTAAATTATAACAGAAGCTACCGAATAGTCCTCCTGACCGGCTGCACTATAGTACTTTCTTAAAGACACTGAGAGTCCCTGTCTCTAAATTCTTACTCTTTAATGTCAACAAACTAATTTTTGCCAATATTTTGATATCTTAGCATAAGTTTTAATTTGCACGTTCCTAATTACTAGGGGGCTTCTGAATCTGTCATAATTGTTGGCATTTATGTTTAGGTCATTTTCAGACCACATACTTAGACCATTTAAATTGGATTTTTAAATTTACTATTACTTTGCCAACAAAGGTCCGTCTAGTCAAGGCTATGGTTTTTCCAGTGGTCATATATGGATATGAGAGTTAGATTGTAAAGAAAGCTGAGTGCCAAAGAATTGATGCTTTTGAACTGTGGTGTTGGACAAGACTCTTGAGAGTCCCTTGGACTGCAAGGAGATCCAACCAGTCCATCCTAAAGGAGTTCAGTTCTGGGTGCTCTTTGGAAGGACTGATGTTGAAGCTGAAACTCCAATACTCTGGCCACCTGACGCGAAGAGCTGACTCACTGGAAAAGACCCTGATGCTGGGAAAGATTGAGGGCAGAAGAAGGGGACAACAGAAGATGAGACAGTTGGATGGCATCATCGACTCGATGGGCATGGGTTTGGGTAGACTCCGGGAGTTGGTGATGACAGGGAGGCCTGGCGTGCTGTGATTCATGGGGTTGCAAAGAGTCGGACACGACTGAGCCGACTGAACTGAACTGATGTTATGCTGTAAATGACCTACCCTGATCTGCCCCATCTTTTGACACAATTTTTAGTTATTCTCAATAGCTTTTGTTTTGCATCTTCTTTAAGATCTTCCATACTTGAAGGTCATCAAGTATTTTCCTGTCTTTTCATGATGACCTCAAACACCACTTTTATCACTTACTACATTCATGCTTCTAACTTTTTAATGTTTGATCTACTTGTGATAATCCTTTCCCTGTACCAACACTGTAATTTTAATCATGATAAATGTTGATGCTTTTGATATAATAGGGGAAAATGCCTTCTTTTATTTCCAGTTTGCCTTGGTTATTCTTTACTCTTCTATATGAATTTTAGAAGTTGACGAAAAATCAGTTATACTGAATCAGTAAATGAACTGAGAGTATGGGCTGTAGAAGGGACATCTAAACACTGAGACTGTGTATCCACTTCAACTTTTTGAATTCCATCTGTAAAGCATATAGTTTCTCCTTAAAGTTCTTGCATGTTGTTAGATTTAGTCTCAAATAGAATGTTTTATTTCCATTTTAAAAATGATTATTGGTAGTATGTGATTTTGTGTTTAAGCAAACTTATCAGTATTAGTAAGTGGATTCACTTAGTTCTTTCAGGCCTCTTTCTCATCTCTTTACTTATTTCCAGGAGCTCCTAGAGAATGTTAAATAGTAGAAGTTGAGAGCATCCTTGTCCTATTTCCTTCTTGTGGGAATTGCTTTTACCACTGCTCTAATGTGGATCATTTTTGTTGAATATTTCTGGAACTTTATTAAAGTAGTACCTTTAGTCTTCACCTACCAAGTTTTTTTTTTTAATCATAAGTACTGAATTTTATAAAACTACTTTGAGACTGACCTACAAATCTCCCTTTTGTGTTCTCCTTCATTTCGATAGTAAAGTTCTGCTATCCTTGTAAAATGAACTGTTTAACTCCACTTTTTCCTACACTCTCAAGAGGGGCATTATCTGTTCCTTAAAAGTTTAGTGTAACTTGTAGGCTCTCAGCCCTTTGTGAAGAGAGGAGGGTATAGACTTTGATCACTGTTTCAATATTTATTGTATGATTATTGGTCTGCTCTGTTTCTCTCTCCTTCTTGAACCAATTTTGATCATTTCTCTTTTCCTTCAAAAAAACTATGTATTTAATTTTTAAATATAATGGTGTGAAGTGAAGTGAAAGTTGCTCAGTCATGTCTGACTCTTTGCAACCTCATGGACTATACAGTCCATGGAATTCTCCGGGCCACAATACTGGAGTGGGTAGCATTTCCCTTCTTCAGGGGATCTTCCCAACTCAGAGATCAAACCCAGGTCTCTCACATTGCAGGCAGATTCTTCACCAGCTGAGTCACCAGGGAAGCCCAAGAATACTGGAGTGGGTAGCCTATCCCTTCTCCACCGGATCTTCCCGACTCAGGAATCGAACCAGGGTCTCCTGCATTGCAGGCAGATTCTGTGAAATACTGAGTTATTTCCCCACTCATTCTTCAAAACCTTGTTTAAAAACTACTTCCTCCATGAATAGTGCTTTCACTTTTGTCTCATAGAAACAAGAATGGACAATTATTGAGTATTCACCTGCCAGGCATTATACTGGACCCATAGTAATTATGTCATGTGGTCCACACAGAATTCCTACACTGATGAGGAAACCCAAGGAAGCAAAACCCACATAACCAAGGTCACACAGTAGCAGGGAGGAGGGCAGGGGAGGGCGGTTGTGTCCTTGCCCCTCACCACACCTCCTACCAGAGGTGTGCCCAGGCAAACCTGCAGCTGAGATTGTCAAATGCTTGTGGCCATCCACTCACTGAGTTGTGCAATCATTTTAGTGAGTTATTGTCAGCAGTTTCTTTTTAAATAAGCGAGAGTAGGATAGACAACAGCAGTTCACATGAAGACAGTCTCTACACACTTGATGAAGTAGATATACCTGTGTGTAGACACTGGATGGCAGAATGCATTTCTTGCTAGCAACAAAAGTCAAAACCTTGACAGCCTAAAAATGTGTCTTGAAAATACTAGGAATCTTGAACACAGTAGGTGTGTGAAGTTGAACTTAATAATGACCAAGAGGCAAGTCATGTATTTTAGTGCTTTCCAAATTATTGGAGCAAGATGCTCTATAATTATGAGAGCTAACATTTGTTGAATTTTTATTACATAATAGAAATTATTCTAAGTTCTTTATATCAAGATCCAATGAATCCTTTAAAACAACCCATTTTACAGAAGAGGAAAATGAAGTTCAGAAAAGTTTAGTATCTTGTTTGAAGAGAAAAGTTATTTGCATAGCTTTAAAGGAGCTCTTCCAAGACATTTATCAATTAAAAAGTAAAAACTAGCAACTCTGTGGTGGAAAAACCTAGCAGACACCTCCTCAGTCAAGTGGTCAAAGTCACCATCACCGGTAATAACACATGTTAACATCAGGCACCTCGGATACAATGTACTGAGAATGCACCATCAGTGAGAGTCTGGTCAAAAATGCACAACTTCAAATTAATTATGGAAAACATCATACCTAAATTAAGAGACAGTCCACAAAATCACTGAGCAGTACTCTGCAAAAGTGTGAAGGTGGTAAAGACGAAAAACCCATTTTAAATTGGAGAAGATATGACAACTAAATGCAGAATGGGATCCTGGTAAAAGGACTCTGGCAGGGAACCTGGTAAGATTGGTAAGAACCAAACCTGTAGTTTGGTTGATAATGTTGTACCACCGTCAATCTGATAACTGTAGAAACAGTTATGTAAGATGCTAACATTAGGGGAAGCTGAGTGAAAAACAGCAGGAACTCTGCACTATTTTTGCAACTTTTCTGTAATTCTAAAAATTTTTTTAAATGAAGTTTTAAAAAGTCCTAATTGTTGAAAAGGAAGGGAGGAGGAAGAGGGAGAAGGGATAAACGGCAAAGGAAGCAAGGTGACCTGCCTGAGGTCACCCAGCCGTGACTGGGGAGAGGCTGGTTTGAGCTCCAGCCGGTGGACCAGGCGTCCTTCCCTGTGTGAGACACAGGAGGTGAAAGGAAACTCTAACCCAACTGAAGGCCACCTGAAGGAGAGCAGGAATGTTCTTTTGAAACCCCAATTTATATTTTCCATAAAAATACTCTTCTACAATTCTATAAAGCAGTTATCCTTCAATTTAAAAATAAATTTAAATATATATATGCAAAAAAAAAAAGGAAAAAAACCCTACTACCTGTGGTTTAACTTGGAGGACCCTTTTAGTGAATAAAATATGTCCATGTCTTTAAAAATAATAATAAATGTGAAGAAGTAAAAAAGTCAAAATTGCTATAATTTAAAAGGCTGTAAACAACTTGAAGGTAGGAACCTCAATGACAAACTACCTAAACATGCAGGTATTTAAAGAAATATCAGATTCATGTTCCTTGATGTAGTAAAATCAAATGGTTTGCAACATGCCAGAGCACTTACATAATATACAGTAGAGGGTAAAATTTAAGTTCAAAACAGGAAACACTGGATAGATTCTTATATAAAGATACTTATAGTAAACCAATTATAAACAAACGACAGTGTAACAGGTAACTAACTAAATTAGCTATAGGATTTACAGAGTTTATACAGTTATTACAACTCCTGTAAGAAGGCTTGGTGACATGAAGATACTAGTCTGCCACACAAATAAAAAGCAATAAACACACCAGAATTCAATGGCATGGCGAATTTTAGGTGACTGTTATTTTCTTCTCCATATTTATTTTTACTTGCCACATTTTCTACAGTGAACATTTTTATTAGTTAAAAACTTCTCTGAAGATTCTTTACAAAGCATAAATTAGAACTGATTTGACATCAATACAAAATCTGAATGTGCACACAAATGCCTATTGTGCATGTCACTAAAAGAGTGGAGAAAACCGTTTTAAAAAGCATCACCTATCCCAATAAAACACAATGTTAAATTATCATAACAGAACATTAAAACAGGGTAGTAATCTATATTTTTACTTCCTCTGAGCCACAGGGGCATATTTAGAAATACATCAGAAAAATAAAGAATAAATACTTCAAAATTATATACTCACTTACAAAATAAGTTCAACACTTCAATTTATAGAAATTAAATGCCTCCTGAAATATAAATAAATTCAAATCCTGAAATACAGGGGGTTACAAGTGAGAGGGGGACTGTATAGACAATGAACAATAGCCGTCTACACAGACGCAGGCTCTGGTCATGGAATGTGGAGACACCATCCCACGGTGGGTGAACAGCCACCAGAGGGTGTGAGGGCTGTGCTGACTGGCAAGGGCATTACTATTAGCAGGTAAATAGTAAATTCCCTTCATCAATAGCATGTGTTTCCTGTCTGCGTACCCTCTGACGACCACTGCTGGGAGTCCGAGCCCCCAGCCAGGGACAGACCTGCTGCATAGCACGGGTCAGAGACACACAGGCCGAGACCCGGAAACCAGGGGCTGCGTCCTGGCTCTTCTCCCTGGTGTCCTAGTGGGCTTGGGCGAATGACAACCTCTCTGTTCTTCAGTTTCCTTATGAGAAAACTGTAACATGGGCTCCATCTACTGTGTTATAAGAACTGATGCATGTTAAGCATTTGATATCGGATGGCATGATCAAGTGCTCAAAAATGACTTGCAGGCATATGTAAAGTGACAACACGTTAGCTTAGTAAGTCACACAGTGACTTCCGAAATGAGGCAAACAGAAAATGGGTAAATTCTGGTATATAGATTATATTTACTTTAAAAATATTATTACTTAATATTTCATTGTTTAAAAATCTTGACACTGGGAAAGTCAAACTTATTTTGAACAAAATGGAAGTAAACACTAAATAATTAAAACACTTTCAAAACAGTTTTCTATACTGTTTTAATTCGTCTCTTACTCTTTTAGATGTTAAATATTCATTTTTTAATTTTAGCTTATTGTCATATTCTACACAGCTGTATGGTTCTTTGTTTAATGGAAACAAATGTTTTTAGAAGAAAATCACTTTAATAAAGACATACATGTGCACCACACATGCAAACAGATAACAGAAAGCAGTAACTCTCTCCTCCATCATATTTTTCAACATCTCTTCAATAAACCACAGGGACAATGACGGGGGTGTCAGTGCACCCACACCAGCAGGAGCTCAGAGCACAGAGCGATCTGCTTACCATGCCAGACAGCCGCGTGTCCATCCCACAGGGTCGCCACCGTCTTCCTCGCGCCATCCCATAGATTATGGGAGTAGGCTTCTTTTAGCACATTCTTCCTCTTATAAATGTGTAAGAAAATGATAGTAAGGTAGAGCAGAAAGATGGTGAAGTAAGGGAGTATTAAAAGGAGGAGTGGTGTGAAAACCCACAAGAGGTAGTTTGCAAAATTCCAGTAGTCTTCCAAATGCTCCACACCAAGCCATGCTTCAAGAACATGGATGAGACAAGTCATGGAGGGCATAGAGTCCTGTCCCACACCACAACTTTGGTTCTTGTTGGTCATTTTTCTTTAGGTGGAAACAGCAAATGCGGTCTCCTTCTTCATCGTCATGGCAGGTCTTCAACTTAGCCACTAGAAGGGAGAAATAATCCAGCGTGATTCTCTTCGCAGCTGAGAGGTTAAATGTTTTGGTCTACGTAAAAATATGGTGCAGAGTCATTTCTTAATACCAAAAATGAGTCAGTTGTTAACTCTTAACTTCGTTGAAGATTTACTGTGAAAATGGGCATCCTCTGTCCACTTGTAAACCATGCGGGGCTTAGCTTCTGAAAATAACTCACAAGCTACAGTTACGAGAGGAAAACAAAGCCGATGAATGAAACTGCAGCTTGATCTGAATAATTTGATTACATCTTAAGTGAATCATCTGAGCATTTGTATCTTAAACTGACTTATGTTGAGATAACTATTCTTCATAGAAGAAAACATCAATATCTGATTCAATAAAAGTAACCCAATTCTTTAGGAAATGATGACATATGTTTTGGGGTATTATCTTTTACAAGCAGGTTTACAGAAAAGCTCTCTGTTCCTTTTATGTTATACAATAATAAAAATTTACCAAAATAGTTTTTATCTTATATGTCACTAAAATTTCTCTTGTATCTTAAATGACTGAAGAAACAGAGCATACAATTATGTCACTCCCTAAAGCATTCACTTAACTTACCAGAAATTAGATAAATATTTTGTCCCAAGTTTCAATGTCTGTATTTTGGAAAACATCATATACAAATGGAAGAAAAATATGATTTTAAAAAAATATAACCATTAATACCTAGAGATAGAATTTCCATAAAATAAATGGCAAGAGACATAAACACAACGTGTGACAAACATGTTTCCTGCCCTACACCAGCGTATCATAATTCAAAATTATACTCATGCTACCAAAGCTTTTAGTGAGGACCTCTATGTACTGTTTTAGCTCTCTATTAAACGGTTCTTCTGTTCACGGGCTTTCCCAGGCAAGAATACTGGAGAAGGTTGCCATTTCCTCCTCCAGGGGATCTTCCTGAACCAGGGATCAACCCACATCCCCTGCATTGCAGGCAGATTCTTTACCACTGAGCCACCTAGGAAGCCCCTGTACTCTAAAACACCCCCACCTAAGATGTTTTTTAATTCAGAGTTACAGAAAACTGTGCTTCTTTAGAGAAAAAATATTAAGCTAGGATGTGTAACAGGCAATGTCTCTTTTAAGTAACTGCTGGATAAGCTGATGGTCAAACATGATATTTGATGACACAACTGTATTAGCCCTCATGATTACAATGTCCTACATAAGATATCCTTCTTCCATTCCCATGTTATCTGCTTCTGATTCTATTCTTAGAGATATTTTATCATTATTCCATACCATATAACCTTAATGAAAATCATCTCAAATCCTTTGTGGATGAAATGGGAAAGGAAAAAAAATGAAAGAAAGAGACTGAGGGAGAGGGAGACAGATGTATAAAAGAGCAATCACGTGATGTCTTGAAGCCAAGATTATCTTGCTAATAAAACAGCGTGTTGGCAGCCCACAGAATTGACTTATTCTTCCAGGGATGGAGGATGTGTCTGATTTCCTGGTAACCCATAGCACTTGTCTGTGAGAAATCTGGGCCTGTGGTGATAACAGCACGTAGACACAGCACACACTGAGCCCACAATCTGTGTTTTATTTACATCACATTTTAACCAACCCATCAAAAGAGTCAACCAGAAGGAAATGGCAACTCACTCCAGTATTCTTGCCTGGAGAATTCCACGGACAGAGGAACCTAGCGTGTTACAGTCCATGGGGTCCCAGAGAGCTGGACACAGCTGAGTGACTAAACATAAACACACACAGAGTTAAACCACTAAAATTTATCAGTGTTTGAGCATTCAGAGTAAAACAACACAGTAAAACTTACTACTTTTTAAAATAAGAGCTTTCTTCACTGGGTGGCTATCATCAAAAAAAAAAAAAAGAGGAAAATAACAAGTGATATTGATGATATAGCAAAATGAGAACCTTTGTACATTGCCAGTGGGAATATAAAATAGTGCAGTCACTGTGGAAATCAGTTTGGCAGTCCTCAAAAGTTAAACATAGAGTTACCACTGGACCCAGTAATTCTTATCCTAGGCATACACCCAAGAGAACTGAAAACAAATTCACAGAAAAATCTGCATACAGTTGTTGACAGCAGCATTTAGTCATGATAGCCAAAAGAATGGAAACAACTCAAATGTCCATCAGTTGATGGATAAAAATATGCTATAGCCAGAAAAAAGATTACTCAGGCACAAAAAGAAATGAAGTACTAGTTCATACCACAATATAAGTGAACCCTGAAAACACTATACTAGGTAAAAAAAAAAAAAAAGTCAGATACTGAAGGCCACATCTTACATGATTTCATTTCTATGAAACACCCAGAACAGGTTAATCCACCCAGACACAAAGGTTAGTGGCTGCCAGGGGCTGGTGGCAGGGCAATGATAAGTGACTGCGAATGGAAACAGAGGTGTCTTTGAGGGACAATAAAAACGTCCTGGAACTGGATGGTAGTGATGGCTGTACGACCTTGTGAATATACTAAAAACCACCGAGTGGCACATTTTTAAAATGGTGAATATTATCATGAATTATATCTCAACAGAGAACTTTTGAATATTGTTAATACATTAAAATTTATGATAGCCTCTCTAATATGTTAAAAGCTTTTCGTAGGTCTGAAAACCAATCATTTTGGTGAGCTGACCCTTACTGCTTAATAGAACTGTCCCAGAAATCCAGTCTCATTTCCAATTTTTAATAGGATTCTAAAATCTCATTATTTTAAAACCTTTAGTACCTCCCTCAACCCAAATTGGTAACAGAACTCTATCTCTTACCCCGGCCACATTCTGACCTATTACACATGCTGCACACACACAGTAGAGAGGAGAGGTACAGCACACAGGTTGACTCCCAGGGACAGAGGCTGCGAGGACCCATCCCAAGATCCAGCCACACGGTAACAGCATCCCGTGTACCACACACAAGAACCTCCTCCACAAATGGCCAACCCTTCGATTTAAAACATTCCAGAAGAGAAAACTCAAAAGGTGCCCGTTCCACCTTCAAAGGTCTGTGTCTGTGCTCAGTCATGTCCAACTCTTTGTGACCCCATGCACTGCAGCCCAACAGGCTCTTCTGTTCATGGGATTCTCCAGGCAAGAATACTGGAGTGGGTTGCCATTTCCTACTCCAAGGAATATTCCTGACCCAGGGATCAAACTGAACCTGTGTCTCCTATATCTCCTGCATTAGCAGGCAGATTCTTTACCATTGTGTCACCTGTTTGAGCAAAGACCTGAGGACATGAGGAATCGAACCACGGGCACCTTTGGAAGAGAATTCCTGGCTGAAAGAATGGTAAGCACAGGTGATGTGCACTTTGGGGTGGAGTGAGGAGCAGAAAAGCAGGCAGGCGGAGGAAGAGGGGTGGGGTGGGCAGTTGGAAACAGAGACTACTGTAGAATTTTGTGGGCTAGCTTTTACCTAAGTGAGAGGGAAAAGGTGTCAGAAGCATGAGATTCCCAACTTCAGTTCTCAATGACGGCCGTGTCGAGAATATGCTGCACAAGGGGCAATAGGAAGTTACTGTAGTCACCAAGATGAGTCATGAAGGTGGCAGAACAAGTGTACAGAGGGAAGGCTATAAGAGACGGTAAACCTCTGGATGTATTTTGAGGATAAACCCAACAGGATGCACTGGTGAATGAATGTAGAACATGAATAAGAAAAATCTGGATGGCCACATGTTTTCAGACAACATGGGTGGGTACACGACAGGGTTTGCCCCTTATTGTGGAACCCAAGACAAGTTACATAATATCTCTTTGCCTCAGTTTCTCCATCTACAAATGAGGATAACAGTATCAACCAAATAAGACTGTCTTGAAGTCCAAGATGGCAGAGTAGAAGAATGTGCACTCTTCTCATTCTTCAATGCAAAGAAATAGAGGAAAAGAATAGAACAAGAAAGATTAGAGATGTTGTAAGAAAATTAGAGATACCAAGGGAACATTTCATGCAAAGATGGGCACAATAAAGGACAGAAATGGTATGGGCCTAACAGAAGCAGAAGATATTAAGAAGAGGTGGGTAGAATACACAGAACTATACAAAAAAAGATCTTAATGACCCAGATAACCACAACGGTGTGATCACACTCAGGTGGAGCCAGACATCCTGGAATGCAAAGTCAACTGGGCCTTAGGAAGCATCACTATGAACAAAGCTAGTGGAGGTGATGGAATTCCAGCTAAGCTATTTCAGATCCTAAAGGATGATACTGTGAAAGTGCCGCACTCAATATGCCAGCAAATTTGGGAAACTCAGCAGTGCCCACATGACTGGAAAAGGTCAGTTTTCATTCCAATCCCAAAGAAAAGCAATGCCAAAGAATGTTCAAACTATAGCACAACTGCAGTCATCTCACATGCTAGCACAATAATGCTCAAAATTCTCCACACTAGGCTTCACCAATGTGTGAACAGAAAACTTCTAGATGTTCAAGCTAGATTTAGAAAAAGCAGAGGAAACAGACCAAATTGCCGACATCCACTGGACCAAGAGAGTGCCAGAAAAACATTTACTTCTGCTTTGACTATGCCAAGCCTTTGACTGCATGGATCACAACAAACTGTGGAAAATTCTTCAAGAGAGGAGAATACCAGACCACCTAACCTGCCTCCAGAGAAATGTGTACGCAGATCAAGAAGCAACAGTTAGAACCCGACATGGAACAACGGACTGGTTCCAAATTAGGAAAGGAGTACGTCAAGGCTATATATTGTCACTCTACTTATTTAACTTATATGCAGAGTACATCATGCAAAATGCAGGGCTGGATGAATCACAAGCTGGAATCAAAATTGCCAGAAGAAATATCAATAACCTCAGATATGCAGATGACACCACCCTTATGGCAGAAAGCAAAGAGGAAGCCTCTTGATTAAAGTGAAAGAGGAGAGTGGAAAAGTTGTCTTAAAACTCAATATTCATGGGAGCCGGTCCCATCACTTCATGGCAAATAGATGGGGAAATAATGGAAACAGGAACAGACTTTATTTTCTTGGGCTCCAAAATCACTGCATGATGACTACAACAATGAAATTAAAAGACTCTTGCTCCTTGGAAGAAAAGTTATTACAAACCTAGAGAGCAGAGATATTACTTTGTGACAAAGGTCCTTCTAGTCAAATCTATGGTTTATCCAGTAGTCATGTATAGATATGAGAGTTGGACCATAAAGAAAGCTGATGGCTGAAGAATTGATTCTTTTGAATTGTGATGTTGGAGAAGACTCTTGAGAGTCCTTTGGACTGCAAGGAGATCCAACCAGTCAATCCTAAAGGAAATCAGTCCTGAATATTCACTGGAAGCACTGATGCTGAAACTGATGCTCCAATACTTTGGCCACCTGATGGGAAGAACTGACTCACTGGAAAAGACCCTGATGCTGGGAAAGACTGAAGGCAGGAGGAGAAGAGGACGACAAAGGATGAGATGGTTGGATGGCATCACTGACTCAATGGACATAAGTTTGAGCAAGCTCCGGGAGTTGGCAGTGACAGGGAAGCCTGGCATGCTGCAGTCTGTGGGGTCCGAAGAGTCAGACACGACTGAGCGACTGAACTGAATAAGACTGTGTGAACAAAGCTTAGAAGAGTGCCTTCCACCAGAAAAGCACTAAACAAGCATGACTATCATCAGCTTGCTTGTAAAAAGAGGGAGCTGCTGGAAGAACAGGTTTAGGCATCCCAGGAAATCCTGACCATCAGGAATTCAGGTTTGAACACGTCCAGGTTGTACTGGACATCCAAGTGAAGATGTTCAACAGGCAGCTGGACACAGCAGAGTTTCACAGGAAGGTCAGAGCTAGAGTAATACATCTGGGAGTCAACGACATACAGACCAGTACTGAAAACTGGAAAACTAAAGAATACCCCTCTAGGGAGCGAACATAAAATAAAAAAGCTTCCATGACTGAGCCTTGGGGCCCTCAATATTTTAGAAGCTGGGAAGCCAATGAGCAACTAACACCCTCCTTCCAGGAGTGGCAACGTGGACATCAGAGTAAGAAAGGAGGAGTCCTCAGTGGTGCTGGGAGGTCTAGTAAGATGAGAAATGATAAGTGATCCTTGGATTTCACAACACAGAGGCACTGGCCAGTCCTGTAAGAACAGTTTTGATTCAGTAGGGGATAAAAGGTGAAGTAGGTTCAAGAAAGAATGTGAGAGAATGAATGGGAAATAGCAAATATTCAGTGGAATGCTGTTGCGTAAAGGCACAGAAAAACAGGTTGGTGGGGAATGTGGGTCAAGTTTGTTGTTGTCTCACCATGAACGAAACTACTGCAGTTTTTAATGCCAATGATGATGTGTCAATGGGTGAACAAGAAACGGATGATCAAGAGAGAAAATAATTGGCGGGGCCCGGGCCAGAGGGGATAGAATACAGCGTACAAGAAAGAGGATGGCACGAAGAAGACTTACATCACTGATTATGAATTCATGTATTCAATAGTCATCGAGCAAGTATGTAGCTTGTGCTGGGCACTATTCTAAACACAGGAATGTATCAGTAAACGAAATAGATGGTTATATGAGAAAACATGCAAAAGTACATAGGATAATATGCCCAGGACATGTTAGTCACCTAAGCAATGCTGGCTAACTTAATACAGATAGAGGTGAATTTGTTCATACAAATCTTCGACAAAAATATGGACCAAGATAGAGTCCTAAAACCATTCACAAGAGAATTATCCAAGGAATTTAAATAACAAGCTTTTGAGTTGATAGAATACTCATTAAAAAAAATGAGAAAATAGCTTTAGATCTCAAAGAATACCACCTCTTAATTGTGCAGAAAAGTTAAAAACAGAAAGCCAAGTAGACTTACCAGGTTACTAAACTAATTCAGGGAAAAATTGAGTCAAAATTAAAACCCAGTCCTACCTTCTACTTTGATTTTCATTACATTTTTAAGTCTCACTCCCTCTCTGACAGAAAGGCTAAAAATATTAACACTGCAATTTCTCTTCCCTCTACTTCTGCCTGGCCCTTTGCCCCCTCCAATTTGCCACAGGCTATACATGACTCCCTACCACTTTATTTTCATCCAGTAAGAACTATCACTGTTTAAAAGATGTTTTGGAGATTTATTTTAGTTACCAAGATTCCAGAGTATTTCCTAAGCCCCACCCGCCAAAAAAACTCTCCAATGACACACAGTTCTATGCATCATATACTTTTCCATCTGGAATTCACGTACCTTGTGAGGAAAAGCTGCCAAGTTGAAATATCAGCATGTCAATGTTGCTGATGAGGAACATTTACAGTAACTGACTTTGTAGATGTTAAAATGAGAATATTTCAAAAACCAGTAAAACAGAGGGCTATTTTGTTTTCTATAAAACCTTCAGGAAGTAAATCTAGTCTTTTTTTAATCACTACCAGTATTTTCACCACCATGGATGGTAGCAGATTCATTTCTTATTTTTAGTATAGGAGCCAAATTGCAGATATGTTGAAATGCCAGTTACAAGAAATACTCACTGAAACACTAATTGTCCCTTTTTCTTTTTGCGTATTTCATAATGGTTTAACAGGGTTCTCACACTCAGTTTCAGTGAATAAGCATTCTACTTCAAACCATCAATAAAGCAGAAGTTTGTTTATCTAATATTTCATTATGCTATCTGACAAAATCAACCATCTTATCTTTTGGCTTTCAAGCTTCAGACTCTTAAGTTCTGATCCGAATTCCCTTTCAAGATGTTTTTCTTTTTCAATCCTAGAATGTCCCTCGATTCCTAGTTAAAATCTTCTACTCTGTTTGATAATTGCTGTTCTATCCTTATTTTTTTTTAACTGCCCTTATCCCCCAAATGTTACACATCCATACTGCTGCTGCTGCTATTTGTGTCCGACTCTGTGTGATCCCATAGACGGCAGCCCACCAAGCTCCGCCGTCCCTGGGATTCTCCCGGCAAGAACACTGGAGTGGGTTGCCATTTCCTTCTCCAATGCATGAAAGTGAACACTGAAAATGAAGGCACTCAGTCATGTCCGACCCTCAGCGACCCCATGGACTGCAGCCTTCCAGGCTGCTCTGTCCATAGGATTTTCCAGGCAAGAGGACTGGAGTGGGGTGCCATTGTCTTCTCCGACACATCCATACTAGTGTAACTGTAATTGTGCAGCACTCTTATCTTCTTGAGTCACTAACATGCGTAAGAAAGCAGTAAGGAAGCATGGACATGAATTTGAGTAAACTCAAAGAGACAATGGAGGACAGAGGTGCCTGGCATTCTGCAACCATGGGGTCGCAAAGAGGCGACTCAAATGAACCACAATAAACGATCCGGGAATAAACACGTCATTTGAATATTAAACTTCTACTTCCACCGACCAGTAAAAGCGGCCAGAACATGAGGGGCCATTCTAAACCTCTGGATTTTACTTCAGCTCTTACTTATTCTAGGCTTACCTGGTGGCTCAGTGATAAAGAATCCGCTTACCAATGCAAGAGAGCCAAGAGATGGGGGGTCGATACCTGGGTTGGGAAGATCCCCTGGAGTAGGAAGGAATACCAAACCAACTTCAGGACCCACAGCACAAACCAAGTTCTAAGTGCTCCACAAGCTTCAAGTATGAACGTGCTTCCTGGAGGAAGTTGTCTGGGCGATCTCAACCAATGCCAAGCACTGCTTTTTTCAAATCCAGCAGAGCTGATCCAGTTTTCCACATCTTGGTTTGGACACACGTATCTTTAAGTACTGATCAGCAGTCCTGTCTTACAGGCTGCAAAACTCGGAGACCGAGAGTCCCAGGCGCCTCCAGAGTAGGTACCCACCCAGACAAACAGCACTGGTGAGAAATTTGATCCTCATGGTTCTCTTCCATCCTTCCCAGCCGCCCTACAAAGCAGGTGCTTCTCATCACCCTTATTTACAGACTCTTACAGCCAGGTTCGGGGGTCAAGTGGCCAGCCCTGGTCACGAAGGTGGTATGAAGGGCATCGACCAGGACTCCCTCCGAGCCGGACGCGGCCCCCTCCCCCAACACCACACAAGAGGGTGCCACTCGCATCCCCATCAGAGCGGCCCCGGAGGCAGGCAGGGAGCGGAGACACCTCGCCCCCCACCCAAGTGGAGGCCACACCCGCCGAACTGCAGCGTTGGGGCGCAGTGGGGAGATGCAGGCCAAGGTGAACTGGCTCGTTGTCACCCAGGCAGGGCCTCCCCTGCCGGCCACCCGGGGCCCGAGCCGAACCCCGAGTCCAGGGGGAGGCTGGAGACTCCGCGGGGCCCCGATGAGACCAGACGCGCGGCCTTGGAGCCGCGGCCCGGGAGACTGGCCGCGGGCTGAGGAGCGCAGGGTTCGAGGAAGCCCAGAGGGGTACGACGCACCTAGAGCGAAAAGCAGAGGCGGTTCTGCTCGCCCTCACCCTGGAGCAGCGGCGGGAGCTCCTCAGTGGCTCACCCGGGGAAGCGGAGACACTCGAGCAGCCGTTCTCCCCGAGCGACGCGGGAGGGAAAAGCCAAGAGCCGGCTGCATTCCGGACAGTGTTGTGTGCTACACCGCTCGTCGTCCCGCCCCTTCCTGTACCGCCCTCCCGAACCACTTCCGGCGGCAGCTACTCACTTGCCATCCGCTTGAGCCGTCCCGGGCCGGTTCGTGTCCTGCAGCCAGGGGTTTTTCCTCCGTCCGCCCCTCGGCCCCCGGCAGCCGAACCGCGGCGGGGTGGCTGGCCCGCGCCGTTTGCAGCGTGGCCGCCTCTTCTGAGGCGCTGTGATGTACTGCGAGAAGTGGAGGCCTGTGGCGGAGATGTGTCTCTTCCTCGAAGACCTGCGGGAGGGCTCGCGCATCCTCTGCCTCTGCTCGCGGGCGTTTGTGGAGTAAGTAGGACACGGGCCGCTCGGTCCCCGACCTGTGGGAGCTGCAAACTCGTGGAGATGGAGTCCTAGAACCGCGGCCAGCGCGTCCGACCCTCGGGTACCGTGATGCTTACGAAAAAGGGGAAAATGCCCTCGGGCTTCAGGGGGTGGTCGCCTGCTGCCCTGAAGTGAAGGAGGAAATCTGCTTTGTGCGCTGTTAGGGGGAAATGTGGTGGCCGGTGGGTGTTATTTTACACTCGCCACCTGAGAGGACGGTTACAAGCAAGGGGACTGAAATGCGAATGAAATTGATCTGCGATGTGACATCACACGGTGAAGGTTTGAAGATGACTGACTTTTGGTTAACATCTTTTAAAAGATGTTGGGCTTCCCTGGTGGCTCATATGGTAAAGGATCCGCCTACAATGCAGGTAACCCGGGTTCGATCCCTGGGTCTGGAACATCCCCTGGAGAAGGAAATGGCAACCCACTCCAGTATTCTTGCCTGGAGAATTCCACGGGCGGAGTCGTCTGGCGGGTTAGTCTATGGGGTCGCAAAGAATCAGACACGACTGAGCGACTAACACTTTCACTGGAAACTGAAGAAAGTGAAATATACTTTCTGGTATTACAGTCATGTGATGTTGTTTAGCGGTGATCTCTAAGATTTCATACAAAGCATAACAAAGTCATTGCCCGTGGGCATTTTCCCCCACAACACATTCTTAAGCCAGAATTTCTAAGAGCTCTATCCTTAGAGCCTATCTGGTTTCACATCCCAGCTCTGCGGCAAATGCGGGCAGTGGGTGAGTCAATCTCTGTGCTCCCCCTTTCAGCTGTTTCAGAAAGGATTCCCTTTCCTTTTGACTGCTTTCATGAATGCATGGTCCCTTTACAGTAGAGAAATGGCTACTTCCACTTCAGAGATTTCCAAGAGTCATTTACTCAGCTTGTATTTTGACCACCTACGTGTCTGGTGCTGTGAGAAAAGCCGACTTAGAAACAGTAGTGATGGTAGTTGCATTCAAGGTGTGATGATGAGCTGCTTGGCCAGGCCTTTTAGAAGGCAGTGTCTTCCTGGCGTCCCTCCACTGCAGGTCTGGTCTCCAGCCTTACAGTTCAGTTCAGCGGTTACAGTTCACTTGGTCTTTATCATGTCCCAGCTCCAGCTGTATGTGTGCATGTGCTTACTCGCTCAGTCGTGTCCCATTTTGATCCTATGGACTATAGCCCGCCAGGCTCCTCTGTCCATGGGATTCTCCAGGCAAGAGTACTGGAGTGGGTTGCCATTCCCTTCTCGAGGGGATCTTCCCAACCCAGGGATCAACCTTGCCTCTCCAGCATGGCAGGCAGATTCTTTACCAGGTGGGTCACCAAGGAGGCCCACCAGGTCCAGATAACACATCCCAAATCACTCTGTTTTGTGAACTGAGTTACACGTAGCAAACTCAAAGATTGCTCTATAGAGATCTCTTAGCAGGTGTAACAGGAAATTCTTCGAATACTCAGCATCAGAAATGCACCTTCCCTGGTGATGAGTGCTCTTAGAGATGTTTGAAAGTTACCCTAAATGGGAAAAAAGAATTTCCATAGAAATGTCCGTGGGTCTTGGCAGGCACACCACTGATGCCCTTTTGTGGCTGCCCTCCCACCCACTGGGGCCCCAAGTTGTTGGGGGTCAGAGGGCATATTGCCAATTGCATTTCATCCCCTCCCCATTCACTGTCCTTCTAAGTCACCATCTACATTATATTTCATGAAGTACCAAAAAATAAATGGGAATATGAAATACATCAAGTGTACAGAAAAGCTGAATTAGCTCTTCTTGCCGATGGCCTTGTCATGGCAGATACAATGGAATGTATTACAGCTTGACTTGCTAGTATAAAGATAATAATAAAATCCCCCTCCTTTATTTTAAGTGTTCTGCTAGGTTTATTTTGGTTATGAAATTTTTCTCTTAGTAAAGAAAAAATTTTAAAGGAGATATGTAAAGAAAAGTTTTATCTATTCACTGTTTTTAAAACTCACTGAGACCAAATTGTTTAATCTTGATTTATGTTTCAGTTCAGTAAGAACTTCATTTTATGTTAGTCTCCAAAACAAGCTCAGACCATGACTGTCTTGTCCACTAGTCCTATTTGCAGATGGAGTAGTGTCTGCACATGGATTTCTAAATCTGTAAGATAAATCTTCTGACATTTATGCTGACTTCTTACTGCAAATTTATAGAATATTTCCCTGTTTGTATACCACAGGGAGGATCAGATTCTTCCCCCAATATCCAGAGCTGCCACTTTACTTTAATAATTAGTAGTTATCATTATAGTGTGCCTTATATAGGATTATACCAAGTTATACCTTGTTAAAACCCTGTAGCTATGTGTTATCACCTCTGTATTACAGATAAGAATAATGTGTTAGCAGAGGGCTTTTCTGTTTTTTAACCTTTTTATTAATCTGTGCTGCCTTAACCTTGTTTTTCTCTAGTTTAATTTTTGTCAGTATTGACTCTTTAATTTGCTTCACAGAGATCGGAAATTGTACAATTTGGGACTAAAAGGCTACTATGTTAAAGACGATGACAGCAGTGCAGGTAATACGGTATGAAGCCGAATAGCCCCTTTTTTTTTACTAAAATTATCCATATACTGTACAGAGAAGATGCAGAAGCGAAGCAGGGAGGTTATTTGGTTGTAGTTTAAGCAGTTGCCTTATTTGGGAAAGCTTACTTGGCTGCTCATGCATGGTGTGCTTAAGTTTCATGTTCTCGGATCCCAGTGCCCTGGCTTGGGTTTTGGTTTGCTGGGTTAGGCTACCCAGGCATTGGAGCCACCTCACTCTCATGGCCTCCTTGTTTCAGTCCTTTAGCAATTTTATAGGTAAATGGTTCAGGGTCAACTCCAAGTGAACGTCCACAGTCTGGCCTGAAGTAAGGGAGCTACCATCTGTATTAATTCTCCCACATAACAAATAGAATCTCGTCTACACTTTGAGCCTCACCCGAAAACCACCTGGGTCTCCATCAGACTTCCCTGTTAGGACCCCATTTATCCCTTCCACGTGGATCTTTATGTTCCTCTAGACACAGAGGGAAGACTGCAGCCCAAGGTGTAGGTAAAACCAGCGCAAGTGGCATGTCATGTGACCTGAGAAATTCCCCAGCTCTCACGTGACGGAGCCATCATTGCATTGTCACTTACCCACCCGGTAGAATGTTTGGTTGTGTTTCAGTGTGACGCTATACAAGTAAGATTCCTCTAGAGCCTAGGGTCCCACTGAACATGAGGAAATATGCATAGCCCGAGGGGAGCATACGGCATATGTAGCTGATCCATCTTCCCTGTTTGCTCTCCTGAGCCTCCATGAGTTCATTACGTGGGCTGGCGAGTGGTGTCTCCTTTATTACCTAAATTGGTATCTTTCCCCCTTTGGCTTTTAGTATAATTTCTGCCCATAGGATCTCTTTTTCCGGCTTCTTCTATCTAGTGTTAAGTTTCCCATTCTGTTGCCTAAGATTATTTAGCTGCAGCGCAGCTCAGCCCTAATTGAATATGCTCATATAGAGTGTTTTGTCTCACATTTTTTAAATAGAGCATTTGAGTGGCTTTTGTCCAATTAGTGCTATGATCTACTTTTGGATAACCATAATAGGATAAAGTAAAACTCGTTTTGTTGTAATAAAACAGGTTTTCTCTAATCAGGGAGCTTGAAAGGATCTTCCAGTTCAGTGGATTTCAGACCTTTTAATAGAGAAGCCTTTCATTAAGTGAACTTTCCCACAGAGTCCCAGGCTATAAATGCCAGTTGAGACTGAAGTGCCTGTGAAGGGCCTAAAGACCTGCCTCTCACTTCTCTTATTACCAACTCCTAAAATAACTCCCAAGTCATCATGTTAAACCCACTGCTCTAGTGCAGTGGTGCTGCAGATGGAATGTGGAAATGGGGCTGTTTTCCCCAGGGCCTCCCTGCTGTGTTCCCTCATACATCCTCAGTCCCAGCACAGCCCGAGCAAGAGGAAGCGCTCTGTGCGGTGAGCAGAGTGGGCAGCTGGGTGGACAACGGCAGGCGGAGCCAGACTAGAAGCTGTCTCTTGGCTCTAGGAGGCTGTTTTCTCACTAGTCCACATTCCCATCAATTCCTTTTTTCCTTCCTCTTATTTTTCTTCCCCTTAAAAATGGTCATATTTGCACACCTTTACTTTGAGCAAGTCATGTAGTAATTCTGGATCTCAAGTTCTTTTCATTAAAATGAGGATGATAAAACGTGCATTTAAATCTTCTCTGAAACTAAGCTAACATAACAACCACTGTGTGTAGGAGAACAAGCCACCGAAGAGGAGGAAGGAGGCCACTCCCAGGGCCCTTTAGAGCCGCAGGACAATAGATGCCCAGATCTAGATGAGAGTGAACTGGATTCCGAGGCTGAACTCATGAGGAGTATGGGATTGCCCCTTCAATTCGGTAGGATGTCCACACATAAGAATTTTGAGGTAAGTATTAGTTTACTTTAATTGTTTGTTTCTTAATTTTCTTCATAAAATATCACATGGAATTTTTTTATCCCAAATCTAATGCTTTCTTGACTTAGGACACTTCCAGGTGGCACTAGTGTTAAGGAATCAGCCTGCCAACGCAGGGAGACATAAGAGACACTGATTTGATCCCTAAGTTGGGAAGATCCCCTAGAGAAGGGCATGGCAACCCACTCCAGTATTCTTGCCTGGAGAATCCCATGGACAGAGGAGCTTGGTGGGCTACAGTACATACGGTCGCAGAGTTGGACACAACTGAAGCGACTTAGCACACATGCATACACCTGTTTTTAAATGTACGTATGTATTTATAAGATAACTAGAACTTATGGTTCTGGTTGTGATATGTCTCGTGTGTGATGATTCCTCTTTTTAGAAACGTAGATAGTACCATTTACTTGTTTGTGTCACTAAACCCGGGTTGGGGAGGTTAAGGGTATTTTGTTTAATGTCAAAATAGATTTCAGTTTAGTTCAGTTCAGTCGCTCAGGTGTGTCTGACTCTTTGCGACCCCATGAATCGCAGCACTCCAGGCCTCCCTATTCATCACCATCTCCCGGAGTTCACTCAGACTCATGTCCTGAGTGCATGATGCCATCCAGCCATCTCATCCTCGGTCGTCCCCTTCTCCTCCTGCCCCCAATCCCTCCCAGCATCAGAGACTTTTCCAGTGAGTCAACTCTTCTCATGAGGTGGCCAAAGTACTGGAGTTTCAGCTTTAGCATCATTCCTTCCAAAGAAATCCCAGGGTTGATCTCCTTCAGAATGGACTGGTTGGATCTCCTTGCAGTCCAAGGGACTCTCAAGAGTCTTCTCCAACACCACAGTTCAAAAGCATCAATTCTTTGGCGCTCAGCCTTCTTCACAGTCCAACTCTCACATCCATACATGACCACAGGAAAAACCATAGCCTTGACTAGATGGACCTTAGTCGGCAAAGTAATGTCTCTGCTTTTGAATATGCTATCTAGATTGGTCGTAACTTTTCTTCCAAGGAGTAAGCGTCTTTTAATTTCATGGCTGCAGTCACCATCTGCAGTGATTTTGGAGCCCCCAAAAATAAAGTCTGACACTGTTTCCCCATCTGTTTCCCATGAAGTGATGGGACCGGATGCCATGATCTTCGTTTTCTGAATGTTGAGCTTTAAGCCAACTTTTTCGCTCTCTTCTTTCACTTTCATCAAGAGGCTTTTTAGCTCCTCTTCACTTTCTGCCATGAGGGTGGTGTCATCTGCGTATCTGAGGTTATTGATATTTCTCCCAGCAGTCTTGATTCCAGCTTGTGTTTCTTCCAGTCCGGCGTTTCTCATGATGTACTCTGCATATAAGTTAAATAAGCAGGGTGACAATATACAGCTTTGATGTACTCCTTTTTCTATTTGAAACCAGTCTATTGTTCCATGTCCAATTCTAACTGTTGCTTCCTGACCTGCATACACATTTCTCAAGAGGCAGGTCAGGTGGTCTGGTATTCCCATCTCTTGAAGAATTTTCCACAGTTTATTGTGATCCACACAGTCAAAGGCTTTGGTATAGTCAATAAAGCAGAAATAGATGTTTTTCTGGAACTCCCTTGCTTTTTCCATGATCCAGTGGATGTTGGCAATTTGATCTCTGGTTCCTCTACCTTTTCTAAAACTAGCTTGAACATCAGGGAGTTCACGGTTCACATATTGCTGAAGCCTGGCTTGGAGAATTTTGAGCATTACTTTACTAGCATGTGAGATGAGTGCAATAGTGTGGTAGTTTGAGCATTCTTTGGCATTGCCTTTCTTTGGAATCGGAATGAAAACTGACCTTTTCCAGTCCTGTGGCCACTGCTGAGTTTTCCTAATTTAGATTCTACCTATTGTTATAGTTTCTGAAGTGCAGTTTATATTCAAGTTATTTCTCTTTGTAGGAATCTATGAATATTAGAAAAAAAGTTAAAATAATGAAAAAGAAAAGAAAAAAACATCAAAAGAAGTACTTAGATGAGATTAAGAGAGAATCCTGGAGACAGTGTGAAAAAGATGACATTTCGGCTTCAGACAATCCTTCTTCATCTGAGAATGAGAACACTAGAAAGTACAAACTTCAAACCCAAAAGACATTGAAGCTGAAAGTTTTCCCACTGAAAACGCAGTAGGTCCAAAACTGGAAATTACAGAGATGTGGGAAAAGTACTGGAATGAATACGGTGGAGGACTGCTGTGGCAAAGCTGGCAAGAGAAACATGCAGACCATACCCTGTGTCCAGAACCATGGAATGTTCCAGACACAAAGGAGGAGTGGGAGCAGCACTACAGTCAGATGTATTGGTACTATCTGGAACAGTTTCAGTACTGGGAAGCTCAGGGCTGGACTTTTGATGCCTCACAAAGCCGAGATACAGACCCTGGTGGGTCTAAAATAGAAGTTGACAACGAGAAAGACAAAAATCACATGAAAGCAGATGAACTTTTTCCCCATCTTTATCCGTTGGCAGCGAAAGCTCTAGTTCAAGTGATAAAGATCATAGTGAAATTCTCAATGGAATTAGTAACATAAGTCTGAATTCAGAGAAAGTAGAACAGAGACAACGAAATCCCTCCCTAAGTTGTGATGGACGTCCGTGTTTGAGTGAAGTTCCCAGCAGAAGAGAATGCCCTACTTCTGGCCACAGTGAACCGAGTCATGGAGGAACCACTCCCAGCTCGTCTGGGAGCAGAAGCACAGACCAGCCAGCTCAGGGTAAGACTGGCCTAGATTTTTGGTGCTTGTCTTTCTGTCATTTCCGTTATTAATTTAAGAGCTCTATTAGAGACCATTAGATATATTTGCTTCTTAAGAAAGAGAAGTTGTTTTTAATCAAATGTGACACTCCAGTACGCTTGCCTGGCAAATCCCATGGACGGAGGAGCCTGGTAGGCTGCAGTCCGTAGGGTCTCGAAGAGTCTGACACCACCGAGCAACTTCACTCTCACTTTTCACTTTCATGCATTGGAGAAGGAAATGGCAACCCACTCCAGTGTTCTTGCCTGGAGAATCCCAGGGACGGGGGAGCCTGGTAGGCTGCCATCTATGGGGTCGCACAGAGCCAGACACGACTGAAGTGACTTAGCAGCAGTAGCAGTATGCCATCTTTAGAGTTACTTAGATCAGGATTTCATCAAAGTGTGATAGCTAACAGATGTCACAGATGTAACTTTGTGGATTAATTTGTATAGATTTGGACAGCCATGAGGAAAAGTAGTTTCACAGTTCACTTTTTTTTTTTTTCTTTTTTTCCCACTTTGCCTACTCCCTGGCTTGAGGGATCTTAGTTCCCCAACCAGGGAGCAAACCCAGGCCAGAGCAGTGAAGGCATGAAAGCGCCAAATCTTAACCTCTGGACCACCATGGAATTTCTTAAGAGTTGACATTTCAAGTAGTTAGATCATGGAACTTTTCAACTTTCATAATCCTAGCTGAGGATTCTGTATGTGGATACACAGAATAAATAGATGTGGTCTAGCATGCAGTTCTTCGCAGGAAAGGCCCTAGAAGATGTTGATTGCTTTTGGAAATGACAGAAGAATTGTCAAACCGGGAAAGAAACCCACTGTGATATCTCTACCTCTTTAGATTCACAGGAGTCCTCAAAAGCAAACACAGTCAGAGATGGATGCCACCGCAGTGGAACTGATGGGGACGAGAGTGGAGACGATCCGCCTGAAGAGAAGCGAAGCAAACTCAAGAGGAGGCAAGTCACCCACCACCTTTCTCTCCAGCACACACCAGCACGCTTTAGGAACTCGGGAGCTTACTGCAGGAGAGCACATTTCTACCTGCTCTTTCTAAACAGCACATGTTCTTGCTAACTCCTCAGTTTCTACTGGTCCTTAGAGGCAGAGACTATGTGTGTACTTGTGTGTACTTATATTCTTGGGACCTCATAGGTTCTACAGACACATAGTGAGCTTAACTTAATTTGCAAGAGTTATTTCTCATCATTTTCATTTGTTACTGTCACCCACATAGTAGAGGTCACTAGAAGATTTCCACAAAAGGTGACGATGGTGGCTCAGTGCTAAAGAAGCCACCTGCAACGCAGGAGACATGGGTTCCATTCCTGGGTCAAGAAGATCCCTGGAGAAGGCAGTGGCAGCCCACTTGCTGGGAAATCCCATGGACAGAGGAGCCTGCTGGGCAATAGTCCATGTGGTTGAAGAGTGGGCCACTGAGTTACTTAATTTCACTTTCATCAGAACCTTCGTAACATTATTTTTCCTTCTGTAACTTTTTTGGTTGGATTGATACCTTACAAATATTTACTTGTTTGCTTTTAAGGAAAACCTCTAGAGATATCACCTAGGGGATTAGTTAAGGCTACAGGTTAACTGGTGTTTTTCCAAAAGAAAATGGAGAAATCTATATTTGTACGATGTTCAGGAACAGAGATAATTACTTAAGATTTGAGTGCTTGTTACTGTCTCCCAAGCACTACTAGGTAATTATCTCATTTGGTAAATCCTGATTGAACTGTGCTTCTTCCTGTCCTTCTCTATTTGTGAACTGTGGTTGACTGCTGTGATGGGAAGGTTTACATGGGCTGACTTTTAATATTTGCCTGAATTAGTGGGCTCTATAGTTAATGGCTAATTACTGTTTGCTTTGTTTGTTTAGTCATGAGCTGGACCTCGACAAAACCCGGACTCAGACTTTGACAACGATGGTTCTCTTCTAGGATTCAAGCACGGCTCAGGGCAAAAGTAATGTTCCATCAATGCTGTTTCTTCTAGAAATCTTAACTACTCAGCAGTCCTCAAGCTCTCTTGCTATTCAGATAGGGAATGGTGGTTACATATTTCATGGCATTTGAGGTGTTACAGTCAAAGCACTAACCTTTCTTATTAGTAAGAATTGTAGAGCTAACACTGTGCATTTGATATATTCACATCATTAACTCAGTTGCACTTCATAGCAATCCAGTGTTTTTAGTCTACAGAATTGTAATCGTTTCTTTGTACTCCAAGCCATATAATCCTTTAAGGCTAGAGTTTATAGAAGTTAATAATATAAAGAGTTTTCTTGATCACTGCTACATTTTAAAATTCCTGGCAGAATTTATTTCTAGCCACATGTAATTTTATTGAAAAATCACATAGGTAGCTCTTGCTGGTATATATTCACAGAGATTTATTCTGTTACCTGGAATTTAACTTAACTGCTCTTCTATTTGGAGCACACAATTTCAGTAAAAGAGAAGGGTAAGGTACACTTTTTATTAAGTTTATAACATAGGTAAAAGATACACTTGACATTTAAAGCCAGACTCTTCAGAGTTTAAGTGCTGAATTGTATGTTACACTGTGGGTCCGTAATAGTCTGTAGGAGAGGCAGTTAGTGAGGCTTCAGAGAATCAATGAAGGCTTCACAACAGACATTTGTCTTCTAGAACTGGAAAAATTCATATGGTTAGATCAGCAGATGTTCTCTAGTTACTTTAGTAATGGGGGTTTACTTCTTAGGTAAGTTCAGATTGGTTTAAGAATCTACTGGCCACTTTCAAGATAATTTGAACATATCCAGAACAGAGTTAGAAGAGCTATGGCATCACCTTACTGTGAGAAAAATTGTATTTTCCCCAACGAACACTGGGATTATAGTTTCCTGCTGTTTCTTTGTTACATTTTACAATATAATTTCTCCTTTCTGTTTTAGGTAAGATATGTTGATATTCCCACCATTGGTGTTTCACATTTCCTTGAGAATTAAACTACAAGCTAGACCTTAAAAAGTCCTCTGCAGTCCTCTGCATGTTTAACTTTATTTTGTAATTTCCATAATTTTAAAAAAATGAAATAAAAGTATTGACTGCTAATAGGAAATAGTGAAAAATGTTAGTTTCTTCTCTTTTTGATAAAGAAAACCGTAGACCCTTATGTCTGAGTCCACTCCTTTTGGTTTGGTCACAGATATGGAGGAATTTCAAACTTCAGTCGCCGGCGGGTGAGGTATCTGCAGAAGAACATGAAGTGGAAGTCAAAGTCCTTGGACATGAGACGACAAATCAACATGAAAAACAAGCACATCTTCTTCACTGAAGAGTCAGAGAAAACTGGTTTTAAGAAAAGCAGAACTTTGAGTAAGGTGTGTGTAACATTTGCTGTGTATTTACAAACCTAGTCTGAGTTTATGACCCTGGCTGCTTAATTGTTGATTGTGAATGAGAACCCTGCTTCTTCTGGTGGTCAGGGCACCAAAAATTCTGTTCCATTTGCTTCTTCCAGGCTTTTATTGTGTGAATGAAATTTGCAGAATAGGTACTTTGGGGGTGGTCTGATGGGGATGTTTGGAATCTGCAAAGTAGTAACGTGGAACAGTAAATAGGTGATGGTGTCTCATGTGTACAGTGACAACTCATCTGTTTCAGGCTAAGCACCATCCTGGAGGCCTGATTTCTGACAGCAGCTATTGTAAGCCTTAATTTTGAGGTCATCTAGAGGTGATCAATCTTAACTTTGCACTGACAAGTTCACCCTGCTGTCCTGAGCCCCAAGGCTAATTTAGTGACTCACATTGTTAACTGGAGCACGCACATCCCCTCTCTCGGATTTTGCTGTACCAACCTTCTGAGTACCTAGGAAACAAAAGTAATTAGAGTTGCTTTTGCTTCGTTTCTTGAGTGATTCTTCTCTGTTACAGAAAAATATCACTATCCAATAAGCAGTTTTGTGTCTGCCACCTCTGGGGCAGCTCTGTAGAGCGATGAAACAAAGTCTCACGCCCCATGATGACTTTGTTTTACCCTTAGGGTACATTATCTTTCCTTAACTTCACCATCCTTCCAAAACTTGCTACAGATTTATTGCTGGTTTTATTGTTACTGTATTTCAGATTGCTTGGTTTGTGCTGTTATTTTACTATGTGAGTGGCCCTGGCTATATCTGGAACAAATTTCCTAGTACCAGTTTGATCCGTCTAACAGGTCTTCCTACACTGTGTTGGATGTGGTAGTCCCGTACATTCATCCATAGCTGAAGAGCTGAAACATAACTGGTGTGTGTGGCTGAGGAAGTAAAATCAGTATGGCTGTTGTGCCCTTAGTATCCAATTGGTGCCCCCAAAGGAAGGTTCTGGGGTCGTAGTCTCCACCCATTGCCTGTCTGTCACTCTTAGTCTCATCTCCTGACTCTTAGGAAGATCAGGAATATCTGTTATGAAGGATATTCCTCTTAGAAAATTGCATGGAATTGTGCATCATCTGACCTTGAGCCTTGTTCACATTTCAAAGAAGAAACCTGTTTCTTAGGAATCACTTTACTGACTCTGCTGCTTCACTAGAAGGCAGCTCACATTTTCTTTAGATGGATTGACACTAAATCTCTGTAGAGTTCATCTCTGATGCTGAGTACCATTTAACATAGATCAAATAGCCTGGGCCATTGCAAAAAATTCTTTATAGTTAGAAAAACTAAAAGTTATGGCTCAACAATAGATGAGTGCATTTGTAATGGTAATGTATAGTATGGTTATATTGTTAGAAGACCTAATGGAAAGTTACTGGAACAGAGACCTTTATCCTCTTAGTGTTGATTGCATGCAGGAATGTCATCGTCTTGTGTTTAAGTGAGGTCATGGTATGTCCAGGTAACATTAGGTTGGAATTACTTATTAACTTGTATGATGTAGTGTACATATCTGAGCTAATACTGTGACACAGCTTGTCAAGTCACAAATGGTAAAGCAAAAAAAAAAAAAAAAAAAAAAAGAAAAAAATGGTAAAGCAGGTAGACATGTTCTTTGTAACAAACAATTAATTCACGCTTGTAACATCTTAACATTTCAGGTAGAAAAATTTCTAAAGTGGGTTAAGGAGCCAGTGGATGAAGAAGCATCACCAGAGTCAATTTCTCATAATAACATGCAAGACACTTGCACGAGTAGTGGCTCAGAGGAACCAGAAGTGTCTGTTGAGAAGGGAGATGACCCAGTGGAAAGGAGTGAGGCCGAACCTGGACAGCATCCTGCTGTGTGTCCACCCGGGGAAGTTGCAGCAGAGAAGCATAACGGGACCAGCCCAGAAGCCGCTGGGACAGATACAGAGGGCTGCATGCCCCAGGCTGCTTCGGACCCTCGCCAGGAAGAGGCTGGAAGGTGAGAGTGTGCTCCCACTGTCATGGGCGGAAGGTCATTGTTCTCAGTGTGCCTTTCCCTCGTTATCATTTACAATCATCTACACCTCCAGACTCAGAGCCCCTCAGCTATTTGAGCACCTCCATCAATGCCATTAGACTAGCGTCTGCCACAGCGCAGCCCCAAACTCTAGTTATTTGATGTAACTACACTTTAGATAATTTCACCTATGATTTCCTCTTTCTGTAGTCAGCATCTGTATTGCTTCCGTTCTTTTGTTCTAGCTGAAAGTCAGAAGAAGAAGAAAAAGAAAAAGAAGAACAAAAAGGGGCTGAATCTGCCCCCTGAGATTGCTGCCGTGCCTGAGCTTGTGAAGTACTGGGCTCAGAGGTACAGGCTCTTCTCCCGTTTCGATGATGGGATTAAATTAGACAGAGGTAATGTGGATGTGTAATTTTTAACTTTGTTTTGAAAAAATTTCAGATTTATAGAAAAGTTACAAGAATTGTAAGAAACTTTCATGTCCCATCTACTCAGACTGAGCTCTTTCTACTGTTTTGCCACATTTGCTTTGTCATTCTGTGTATGTGTGTTTTCTGATCCAGGTACTCCTACCCCTGAATACTTTGGTGTGTATTTTCTAAGAACAATGATGTAACAATGATCAATTTATATAACAATGATGAGGCTAGAAATTTAACATTGTTACCATGTTAAAACAACAAAGTAGTGCTCTCCTTTCATCAGTAATCCTAATCATGTCCTTTGCAACATTTTTTTTCCTTCCAGTGTAGGATTGTATATTACATTTATTTTCATGTTTCTTTAGTTTCCTTTAATCTGGGACAGTTCCTCAGCCTTTTTGCCCTTCATGACTTTGACATTTTCTAGAGAACAGCTGCCACTCATCTTCTACAGTGTCTCTCAGGTTGGATATATACATGTTTTTAAACTCACACTCAAGTTTATTCTGTATTTTTAGCACAATTGATAGATGATTAAACAGAACATCTGATGCGCAGAAACCTGTAAGTTAATCAGTTAACACTGGAAAGTTTGAATTCTTTCTCCAGCTTTCCTACCATGACCTTAAACATCTAGCTTACACTCAGTTGCACAAACATGCTTATTTTCGTGTTGGGGCTACTTAAATATTGGTCTTTATTAACTGTCAAAATCAGGAGGTACTGATCTGTGGTGGCGTTTCCGGGGTTCCTTGAACCTCTTAAAATTATTTGTGAAATGTTGTACATCAGGGAGCATATGTAGAGTTTGTTGGGGAAATAAGACTGGATAAAAGCTGATAATTCTATAATAGGAATTTATGTGTTTATTCTTCCAGCAGTGAGGAGCCATTTAAAGTTTTGGTTTAAAAAGGAGGGGGAGGGAATAGGAAAATTGGTGCATCATTTTGCTCAGAGAAATATCATTCTGAAAAATGTAAATTCCTTCTGTTGGACAAGAAGGAGGAGGGCAATGTCCTTTTCCTGTGGAGTGGAAACAGACTTCATTTCTGAAGATGAAGACAACCCTACAGTCGTGCTGTCACGCCCTTGCTTGCTGCAGATTTTGCCAAGTGTCTGGCACAAATCTGGTTCATTACTTCCCCTCTAGGAATGAATTAATTGTGAGCCTCAGTGAAGTTGGGGAAGTTGATCAGCTAGAACAGCTACCTTTCTATTTTCCACGATAGGCAGTCAGTTATTACTACTTCAGACAGAAAAATCAGTATTGCTTTCAGTTATTGAGGCGTTTTGTAAAAGAATCAGGCAAGAATAGAGGTGGTTGTTTATGTGGAAATTGCAACTGGGGATAGTACTACTCTGTTTATAACAAAATTTGTAGACCTTTCTTTCAAACTGGATAATATATGATTTTTAAAAAGAGAAACTGAGTTGTGTTTTAGGTGTTTATTCAGTAGTATACAACAGTGTTTGCTGTGTCTGTGTCTGGCTTGGCTTCTTGACACTGAATGTCCTAACGGAACCCTCTCCCTTTGCAGAGGGCTGGTTTTCAGTTACTCCTGAGAAGATTGCTGAGCATATCGCGGGCAGAGTCAGCCAGTCCTTGGAGAGTGGCACCGTTGTGGATGCCTTCTGTGGAGTTGGAGGAAATACCATTCAGTTTGCCCTAACAGGGAAGAGAGGTAATTGGTCATCAGTGGTTTACTCATTAATTAATTTCAGTTTATTCATCAGATGCTTCATTTTCCTTCAACCCTATCTTTACTGAGATATAATCATTGATAATTTAATGCCAAATATTTAACAATAATAGTTAGCATATATTAAGACTACACTTTGTGTACTGTTGTAAGTGCTTAATATGTATCACTGTATTTAGTCAACAGTCTTGTGATATGTATCTTTTATACTTTGTGTTTAATAAATAAACTGAGAAATAAAACATGCAGTAATTTGCCCAAGATCACACAGACCTAGCTCAGCAGCAGCAAGATTATAACATGATATAAAAGTAAAACTATTGAAATGGGAGAGACTGTTCTCTGGAAGAAGAGAAGTGTAGATGGTGCAGTGGGGGAGGTGGGGTCCAGCTTTGCCCTCACCCGCTGTATGATTTTGGACTTGTTTAATCTTAATGGAAAGGAGACATTAAATTGAGAGAACCATGTGATACCTTTCAGCTTTGACATCCTAAGACACCAAGAACCTTTTAAATATTAGACTGTCCTCATGGTTGTTTGACTTCAGAATCCCAGAAAAGAAAACCTGTTACTATATATCTGCCAGGAACTGTGTCAAGTAGGTAATACATGTGCTGTTTCCTGGGATGGGTTGGGGGAGGCTTTATGAGACTGGACAAAGTGGCCAGTGGCCACCATTCCTGGACATTGCAGTTCCCCGCAGTATCCTCCAGCACCTATCAGCACGTTATTCACCTGCCAGATTGAGTTGCTCACAGTCTGTTAGGCCTGAAAACAAAAATGTCTTCCAGAACACAGATGAAAACAGGGTCATTAGCCAAATACAGTTGGTGTCGAAAGTCACTTTTTTCTGTTGAATTTTTGCTATTGACAGTGTATCTCTGCATCTGTCTCCATGCTATCAATTCAGCAGATTAAGCAGCTAAAAAGGACCTTGTCCCTTTTATAAATAAGAATGTTATTTAGAAGAATAGTGTTGTGGATGCATGATTTTGCAACATAGGGTTGGTGCCTGTATTCATTGTTTCAGTGATTTACTTAGTGCGTTATTTCCCTAAAGCATTAACAAACCTTGGAACCAACATTTTCTGTAATACAGCTGTTTCCTTGTCAACCATGGTGTATGCATCAGGATTGCACTCCGCCCTTGCAGACATAAAATATTGCCACTAACATCCTGTTGCACACACAGGTGCACATGAGTAATTTACTGTAAGACATGAGTGAGTCGGAATTAACTTATGTTTATGTTGCTAATTATGAAATTGAAGTAAATTAAATGAGAGCCCGTGCAGTAAAAACATGACGTCTGTTCCCTCTACCTAAAATGTCTCATTAAACATCATCAGCAGGTGTTTTTGCATCTCTTCTTCATAAGTTGGCTACATAGGTTTGTCAAAAAGTGTTTCATTTGCCTTTCTGTAGACATTGTCAAATCTGTCTACTTTTGGACATTGCCTCATCTTGAGGAAATTGATCTTATCTAAAGTCTTAGCATTTCTAAACTGTCGGTGCAGCTATCACCTTCCTGTGTCTACCGTCCAGCTCTGACCACAGACCAGGCTTGGGATGATGGGTAACCACCTCACTGCTTGCGTTGGCCCAGCAGCCTAAGTGAGACAGCTCTGCAGGCCACATCCTTGGTCTCATTGTCTTGATATAGCACAAGTGAATCTTCCTAGGTTAGGTGAAATTTTTAAATTAAATTCTCTCGTTTATCTGGCCAAATCTCCCTTAAAAACTCTTTTTAAAAGGGACTTAAATGCACAGAAAATAAAGACTGCTCAGAAGATGAACTCGTCCATATAACTGACAATCAGTATCATTGAACTCCTCTTTCTTGTTCCTATTTTTAGTGATTGCCATCGATATTGATCCTGTTAAGATCGATCTTGCTCGTAATAATGCAGAAATTTACGGCGTAATGGACAAGATTGAGTTCATCTGTGGAGATTTCCTGCAATTGGCTTCTAGTCTAAAGGCCGACATCGTGTTTCTCAGCCCACCTTGGGGAGGACCAGACTACGCCACTGCCGAGATCTTCGACATCAGCACCATGATGTCTCCTGATGGATATCCTTTGAAAGTCCTAGAGTTCACTCAGATGGTGGTTGTGGAGAGGAAACGTGTGTGTATGTGTGAAATTAGTGAACAAGAGAGATGTTAGCTAATAGCACTCGAAAGATTCCAGTTTGTTTTCCATAAAAATTAACTGGTGATTGATCTCCAAAAATTACAGCAAATATAAGGTTATATTTCCGTTGGTTACTCTCCAGTTGTCCCATTAGAAAACAAGAACTAAAGGGCATTAATTGTTTGGAATTACTGTCTGGAAATCAGGGTTTCCTCAGGACCTGTCCCTGGACTCTGGATGACTGTCCCCTGACTTCAGCTCACACTGACTTAAGTTGTCTGTGTCTCCATATTTTGCCTGTTATTCCTCCAGGTTACTGGAGCAAACCCCTTATTTCAGGAAGACTAACATGTGTTATTTTTCCTTTTATCTCAGTTCCCCAGAGGAGTCATTTATGGCTCTTAACAGGAATTGTTTTAAATCGCTAATTAAAATTTGGGAAAAATAGGGTGGATGGAGTTACTTGTCTTTATTCTTTACTAGAAAGATGTGGTTATTGT
Source organism: Nanger dama (assembly GCA_917880005.1). NCBI lineage: Eukaryota > Metazoa > Chordata > Mammalia > Artiodactyla > Bovidae > Nanger > Nanger dama. The sequence continues at coordinate 8,107,699 of CAKJTW010000075.1, forward strand.
GCTTTTCCATTCATCCTGTTTTCACAAAAACTAGGAAATAGCAGAAAGAAAGAGTGTGTGTTTCTAGCTCTTGGTTTCCTACCCTAGGATAATCTAATACATAGATTAAACTTCTAATCCCTGGCCTGTTGGAGACAGTTCAGTCAGTTTAGTCACTCAGTCGTGTCTGACCCTTTGTGACTCCGTGTACTGCAGCACACCAGGCGTCCCTATCCATCACCAACTCCCAGAGTTTACTCAAACTTATCTCCATTGAGTCGGGTGATGCCATCCAACCATCTCATCCTCTGTCGTCCCCTTTTCCTCCTGCCTTTAATCTTTCCCAGCATCAGGGTCTTTTCCAGTGAGTCAGCTCTTCACATCAAGTGACCCAAAGTATTGGAGTTTCAGCTTCATCATCAGTCCTTCCAATGAATATTCAGGACTGATTTCCTTTAGGATGGGCTGGTTGGATCTCCTTGCAGTCCAAGGGACTCTCAAGAGTCTTCTCCAACACCACCGTTCAAAGGCATCAATTCTTCGGCACTCAACTTTCTTTACAGTCCAACTCTCACATCTATACATGACTACTGGGAAAACCATAGCTTTGACAAGACAGACCTTTGTTCTCTTCTAGGTCCCATTAGAGGTACTGTTGGGCTTCTCAGGTGGCTCAGTGGTAAAGAATCTGCCTGTAATGCAGGAGACCCCGGTTCAATCCCTGGGTCTGGAAGAACCCCTGGAGAAGGGAATAGCAACCCACTCCAGTTTTCTTGCCTGGAAAATTCCATGGATAGAGGAACCTGGAGGGCTACAGTCCATGGGGTCTCAGAGTTGGACATGACTGAGCAACTAACACACGTAGAGCACTGTTCCATATCAGAATACATTTGGGTTATGATATAACAGTTGAACATATCTCTGATTAGAAATCAACTGCTGTTTTTGTTACTTTTCCTTAACTACTGTCTACCTTTGAAATTTTCAGACTTTCCCAGAAAATCACTAATAATATCATTTTTTCCTTCCAAGAAATGCTGATATCGACCAGGTAAGCCATTACTGAAGATCTTCTATGAACCTGTGGTGTGACTGTTACAGAGACTGGACAGAAAAAGATGCAGGGTATTTCTTTACTTGAGAGCATATTTATGAGAAGTGCCTGGCTTTTTTTTTCTTCTATTATTAGAAAATTAGAAGTGCTCAGCAGTTAAGTCTACCCACGCCCATTTCATCCTGTTCATATCCTTGGCTCCCGGCGTACATGACCATAAACAGAACACTCAGCGCTTTTCATTCCATGTCCTGAAAGGGTAAATGTGTTGTGTTCCAATCCTGCACACCTGACGTGGCCGAGATGTCATTACTGAAGCCTGCCTTGAGAATAGGTGTTAGGTGTTCCTGAAAATGACAGCCTCGATGGAGATACACAGATGAAACCTTAACGTGATCAACAGTTTTTCCTATGGCCTTGAGGTGTAGGGCACTTGACTAACATTCCCATGTCCTTGTTCTGTTCATATCACAAACATTTATTGTAAACATGTTGGTTTTTTCCTTAGAATAATAACTGCTTCACGGAGATCTGAGGATGTCTTGGTTTCATGCTTTCGTTGATGTGTTTTGTAAGCACTTATCACTCAAATATTCTGGCCTGGAGGATTTCATGGACTATATAATCCATGGGGTGGCAAAGAGTTGGACGAGAAACTTTCACTTTCATCACATATCTGCTTTGTGCCAAGTATGCTGTTGAGAATCTTTGGTCTTTGATCTTTAAGTTTTACTCCAGCATTGCTGAGCGTTAGTTTTTCCTTTCTCTCCTGTTTGGCACTCTGAGAGCTGACTCTCATTGAGCTTTGTTTATCATATTTTACTCTGGTATTATCTCCATTATTTATTCAGCTATGTTCTCACCATCTTTTTCCCTTTATCAGGACATCTATTACATGAAAGTTAATGTCCCATAACTATATTTTCTGGTGTTTTGTCTCCTTTTTTCCTTCTGGGATATTAACTTCTGTCTGTTCTTCATTCCTCGCATATATAAATTATTTCTATCGCATCTAATGTATTTTTGAAAAATAAATGAAAAAAGAGGTAAACCATTTTTCACAGTCCCTTCAGCCCATAGATGTTCAGAAATTCTTGTGTCTATTACTTAGAAGATCCTGTCTTAAAGTAATTGTGGAAAGAATGTAAACATTACTAAGATTTGGAAGAACAATAGATAAAGATGTCATGATTTCCCTAGAGGGGAGAGTGGACATCTGTAATGTTTGTAAAACGGGTACTTCGCTAGTGGTCCAGTGGCCAAGACTGCTGACACTGCAGAGGGCATGGGTTCCATCCCTGATCAGGGAACTGAGATCCCACAAGCCATGAGGTGCAAGCACCATGCCCCAAAATTGTAAAATGACAGAATCTAGTTTATAAACACACGTTCCAGATTGCAGATTTTCTCCTCTACTAACCAGTAACGCTTATATACTATACATGTTCTTGTGTGTGTTTGTTACGCTTTCCCATCTTTGCTTTATCTGCTTAATCTTTGGAATGCTGGGTTTCAGGTCTGGCTGCAAATTAAATCACCTGAATAGCTTTTTTTTTTTTTTTAAATTGTGGTAGAACACTCATGACAAAATTCACCCAAATCTCTCTGAAGCATATAATCGAGGAGCATTAAATACATCCGTGTTAAATACAGACGTCAGCACCGTATGCCTCAGGACTTTTCTGTTTTCTGACACTGCAGCTCTGTACGCATCACAGACTAACTCCACATCCGTCCACCATGGCCCCCAACGCCCACCTTCTACCCTTTGTGTCTAAATCTGACTACTCGTATATACCTCAGTAAGTGGAATCATATGATATTCGTCCTTCTGTGTCTGGCTATTTTCACTTAGTATAATGTCCTTAGGGTTCATCCATGTTGTAGCATGTGTCAGAATCTTCCTTTGTTTTTAAGGCATTAAACAACACTCTGTTGTACGCACACACGTTTTGTTCGTCCTGTCACCCATCTGCGGACATTCAGGGTTGTTTCCACCTTTTGACTGCTGTGGATGATGCTGCTATGAACACGGGTGTACACACGTCTGGTCAAGTCCTTGCTTTCGGCTTTCTTGGTTATGTATTCACAAATGGAATAGCTGGATCACATGGTGATTCTATTTTTAGATTTTGGACTGTTCTCCACAGCAACAGAATGATTTTACATTCCCAACAGTAGTTCACATGAGTTCTGACTTGCCCACAGTCTTAGTAACATTTGTTATTTTGTTTGGTAATAACTATCCTAGTGGGTATGGAGCGGTACCTCACTGTGCTTTTAACTTGTGCTTTCCTAAGTGATGCTGAGTGTCTTTTCATGTGCGTGTCTTCTGGGTTACTGGATATTAACCCTTTATTGGATTATATGCTTTCCCAGTTTTTTCTCTCATCCCATGGGTTGCCTCTGAAGTGTTTTTTGTTACTCTTGTTGCTCTGGCCACACCGCACAGCCTGGGGGATCTTCGTTCCCCGGCCAGGGCCTAAACCTGAGCTTCCTGCAGTGAGGGTGCAGAGTCCTAGGGACTGGCTCAGCAGGGAAGTCCCTCTTTACCTCTCAGTAGTGCCTTCTAATGCACAAAATGTTTTCATTTTGGTCAAGTTCAGCTTAGCTAATTTTTTTGTTTGTTGCCTGTGCTTTTGATGTCATCTCCAGAAACAATTGCTAAATTCAGTGTCTTGAAGATTTTCTCCTGTTTTCTTCTTTGTATAGTTGTCACTGAATAGCTTTTTTAAACTACTGATACTCAAGTCTACTGGGGAAGATTCTCTCCAATTTATTTTCTGGGGTGAGGCCCACACATGAATTTTTAAAACACTCCAAGTGATTCTCATGTGCCGCCAGAAGTGAGATTCTCTGGGTTAAAAGAAGAAGAAACAATGAACAAGTCTGAGCTTTTCCTCTGAGTTTTAAGGGGATAATCTTAGATGTTGGTGCTTGTCATCTACTGGTGAGCCTTTGTGTCTAAACATCAGGTCTCTCAGGAAGTGTGTGCTATGACAGGAGAAAGAAAAAGCACTCTCTCCTGGCTTTATGTATTTTTATATCAAATTGAATATTAAACCTAACATCTGCTACTCATGTGACTTAGTTCTAGATTCCAAGATAAGGCTGAGCCTATTCCATAATTCTGTTTTTCTCACATGTATATTACACATCAAGAAAAGGGAAAAAAAATTTTAAGAAAAATAATTGTACATCATAACTAGTCTCACAGGAGGCTAAATGATCCTTCTGTTAAACATTAGATGGGATATTTGGGTACTTGAATGACAATAGGAAATTCACTATCACAAAAGTTTGAGTGAATACATTTTTTCTAGCTAAATGAACACTTGCCCAAGGAGAAAGTGAACTTTTTTTCTTGAATTTTGTTTTACTTCACACACCTGCCAGAATTGCAGTTGGTAGCTAGCTCGTTTACATATTCTACCTCTAGAGGGAGTAATGATACTAGAGAATAATAAAAGTAAAAAAAAAAAACTTGAAATTTCAAATGCATTATACCGGTACTGAATTTGGATCAAATTACTGTGGAAAATCAGCTTTTCTTTTTAAAATGAAAATCTATCCACATATAGGATTTTTTTCTCCCAATTTTAATGTTTTATATATTTTAATAACTTTTGTTTTGAATTTATTTTTAATTGGAAGATGCTTGCTTGACATTGTTGTATTGGTTTCTGCCATCCATCCACATGAATCAGCCACAGGTAGACCACATGTAGGATTTTTTAAATGAGAGAAAAGATGGTACGGCAAGGTTTAGAAAGAGCAGAGTGGCATGCCTGACATGAGGTCGAGTTCCTGAGAGTCCAGTTCTTAGTTGTACTTCCTGTCCAAACAGACTGGCCTTTCTTTTGGTCAACATAGTATATTTAGGTCCAATACCAAAAACATACCCTGTAATTGGGAACTGCTGATTTTTATCTATTTACTTCTTTCCTTCACTTCCCCTCCCTCCTTCCTCTTCTTCTTCTCCTGCTCCTTTCCCCACCCCTCTCAATTTATTAAACTTAAAAAAGGGGAAGGAACCAGATGACATTTTGTCAGTTAAACCTACTAGTGAAAAATAAAGACAGCTGTAAATTGATGGCAATAAGTTTGCTTGAAACAAAGTATTATTTATTGCCTTAAACTATATAATTTTTAGTTACATAGTTAGAATTAACCTTGAAAATGTATGTACTTGTGAAAATATCTTTTAAAAGCCCCAAAAGGCTAAGGTTAGAAATCATTTTTAAATAGAACACTTAAAGTAACATACTAATTTTGTTTTAAATTTCTTTCTAAACACTGGATGGGTGTTTTCAGTACTTGATTTAGTTGTCCATCGTCTGAGTCTCCTGGCTAGAACGAGAGATTCACGAATGCATCCTTTGGTTTGGTTTTGGTTTTGGTGCACTCCACTGCCTAGAAGAAAAACCCTTAAGCCATTTACTTAGTAGTTGTTGAATAAAATAATCTATCATAGACCTCAAAAACTCCCATGTAAGACATCTTCATTTCTTTTTCTACCCAAAAACCCCAAGTGCAGGAAACCCTACCTTCTCAGATTCATTTTAATGTAATTCTGTGTATGAATTACAGGGTGCTCTTTTCAGGGAGATTGGTAATATTCCTCTTTTTAGGATTAGGAAGCCAAACCTCATCTTAATGGCTTTTTGCATTGATGAGCAAGTTAGGAGTAGAACTGAGATGTTGCCGCTTGCCTCTGGGTGCTCTGCTCTCCCTGTTCCAGCAGATTTTTGCTGCTGTCTCAGCTCAGCGCCGCTTCTCTTCACCCACCTCGTCTCTCTTCCTTTCCTTCCTCTTCCTCTCAATCCCTACCCCACACCCAGAGAAGACTTCTGCTTTGCCAGTCTCAACTTTCTTTATGTAAATCATTATTTAAAGGAATGGGAGAAATACTTAATGCTTAAGTTGTATCTTAATTCATAGATAAATTACTGTGAAGCAATTATATTTTAAATATGCTAGTCGATATGCCTTTCATTGTTTAAAGACAAAATTCTTCATTTGCCCTTCCTTGTGAAAAATCAGACTGGCACAAAGATTGCTGTTTAGTCACTCAGGCATGTCCAGCTGTTTGTGACCCCATGGACTGCAGCATGCCAGGCTTCCCTGTCTTTCACCATCTCCCACAATTTGCTCGAACTCAAGTCCATTGCGTCCGCAATGCTATCCAACCATTTCATCCTCTGTTGTCCCCTTCTCCTCCTGCCTTCAGTCTTTCCCAGTATCAGGGTCTTTTCTAATGAACTGGCTCTTTGCAACAGGTGGCCAAAGTATTGAAGCTTCAGCTTTAGCATCAATCTTTCTAATGAATATTCAGGGTTGATTTCCTTTAGAATTGACTTCTCCAACACCATAGTTCAAAGGCATCAGTTCTTTGGCATTCAGTCTTTTTATTGTCCAGCTCACACACCATACATGACTACTGAAAAACCATATGTTTGACAATGCGCACTTTTGTCAGCAAAGTGATGTCTCTCTTTTTTAATACACTGCCTAGGCACAAAGATATCAGAATAGAAAACGAAACACTTCTTTCTTCCTAATAATTGCTGCTCTGAGATGACTTCACTATTTTTCACTTCTGCTGCTGCTGCTGCTAAGTCACGTCAGTCGTGTCTGACTCTGTGTGACCCCACAGACGGCAGCCCACCAGGCTGCCCCGTCCCTGGGATTCTCCAGGCAAGAACACTGGAGTGGGTTGCCATTTCCTTCTCCAATGCATGAAAGTGAAAAGTGAAGTCGCTCAGTCGTGCCTGACTCTTCCCGACCCTTTAATTATTTTATGCCTTTTTAGTTAATAGTGGGATGTATACGCGCATCTTCTCATTGTAACAGATACTGTTTGGCTTCTGCTGTGATCTGTCCCTACTGATAAAAACACGGCCATCTCTTTGCATCTCTGTGGAAGAGGTTGATATCAACATTGTTACTTTCCTAGTGGAACAACCTCTTTTTTTCTTTCAGCGTATACCATGGAATGACCTTTGCTTCTTCCCCTATTTCTGTATCTGTGACGTTTTTCTAAGGAGAAGTTGAAGTACTGTAGAATACATGCTCATTGGTGATACACAGTAAATCTTCCCGCTGGAAGCTGGTGGAGCACGTGTAATACTACTGAGATTAGATGTCTCACCTCCAAACCAGTCCCTGCTACTCTGGGAGCCCCCTCTCCCTCACTCCCTGTCTCCAGGTCTCTGAATCCCAGGCTTCCACTGTGTTCCCCTTTCCCTTCACCCTCCTGCCACCCTCAACAAACTGGTCTCTGGTGATGGTTAGAAGGGAGTGTATTTGCTAGTAATAGACCTGAGAGCTTAGACAAAAGATGCTGGACTAAAATGAAACTTTGTCTGTGTAAGGACTTAGGGTAGTAAAGCATTGCTCTTGTGAAGCATCCTTTTGAGCTTAACTCTTCGGAGGTGGAGAGATGGTGGTGCTTTTAACTTCTCAATAACAGGGCCAGTCACCGTATACGAGTAGACCTCAAAAAGAGCAGTATATTTAATCACAGTAAAGGTGGGAGGGAGACTTAAAAATACACACATGCGAGAGCAGCAGGTGGAGGAGGTGATTCAAGCTGGGAGAACAGCACAGAGCCCACCCAGGAAGCAAGAGTCAGGTCATAGACGCTGGAGCTCCCATGAGAGATGGACAGGTCTGTCTCGCTCTCTGATGTGTTCTATCTTAATAAATAAACCTGATATTCGGGAAGGATATGTTGGTTTTCTGTTCCTCTAAGTTCTGTAACTTCTGGCTTTGGAGAGATTAAGTCTTATACAATAACAGCACTGTGGTCCTACCCATAATGTCAAAAGTGTCTGAAACCACAAGTATTTCTGCCACCAAACAGTTCACTAATACCCACCTGGAAAGTGATAGTGAACATTTGAGATGCCTCATTATTTGAAAGTCTTAAAAGCCTGAGTAGTATTGTCTTGATAAAGCATCTGAATGGAAGGTTTATTTTAAAATCATGCTTATGTACGTATGACATTCTTCTGTTCCATTTTCAGGTGGCATCCTTGGCTGGGCCTGGAGGGCAAGTGGAAATAGAACAAAACTTTCTTAATAATAGATTGAAGACAATCACTGCTTATTTTGGGGACCTAATCCGAAGATCAACTTCTGAATCATAAGTGAGGTGGGACAGAGAGACCAGAAGATCATGTAGCATTCAGATTATCATTCACCAGAGTTACTCTCTGTGCTCACTGATGTTTTGTGCTCAGAGTCTAGTGGGTATTTGTGCCCAGATACACATATTCCCTCACTGGTGCAGTACTATGTGAAATTTGCTTTTAAGCATCCATTTATTTTATAGTTAGTGTTTTTAAGTTTCTGTGGGAAAAAATGAAATATATTTTGTAGTGTAAAAGTTTATATTCTTTTTCTATTAAAATGGCAGTCAACAGAGGAAGAAAATGTGTCTCTTAATTATTCATCTAAAAAGTGTGTTCAGTCATTTTTACAAGTAGGTCAGAATTCATGGACATACGGCTCTCTGGGCACTGGGGATGTGGGACCTTTATCTTCCAATAATACAGGCATATTAAACATTAAACAAAACATGGCTTTGGCTGGGATGGAGCCAGGGGTTGAAATAAAGTAGAGAATTTCCAGTAAATATTAGAGAAAAAAAAAAAGCAACTGGGTTGGAGAATAGAGCAATGCTAACTTTAATTCTCTTGAAACTTCACAAAGTTTGCCTGTTTGCCTTGCAGTACAGTAGCAGTAGAAGTGATCATTAAGGATTAAATTAATTTCTTTTTAATCTACTTTTTCATCAGGTAGCATTAGTGTCTATACCGTAAACTTCTCACCATTTTTTAGACAATGGCAGCATTGGTCATCCACAGCTCTATACATGGCCCTTAGCCCTAGAATATGATTATTGGCCTCTTGGGGTGGGAAACGGGAGGGGTAAAAGCAGATATCCAAAATCACCAATTATTTTTTAGTTTTTGTCACTTAACCTTTCATGCATATACTTTGTCCACAGTGCATTTCCATGCTTGTATGTTGTTAATATTAAAACTGATTTGTCTTACTGAACATACATGACTGTGTGCAGATAGAACAGGAAGCCTAACCAGGGTTAAAATACGCCTACCCGCTGATGGCACAGATATAGCTGAGTTATAAAATGACTCACTGATAGATTACCAGTGGTCCAAAGAACTTATCAAGCAACCCCGTTGTTCAAACAAAATCTTCCTTAGAAGCCAAATCATGTTCTAGTCCAACTCGTTTCTTACTGTGAAACTTTTTAAAAACACTTTTATAAAAGTGAATATATATCCCAGCAATTTAAATACAAAGTTAACACACCTACCCTACCATCCTCCCCTGCCTTGACCCTTCCTCTGCATCTCCATTGCTCACGTTTCCACTCCTCTTCCCAAAGGCAACCACTGTTGACACTTGGATGTGTATCCTTTAAAACACTTTTCTGTTCAGTGTAACCTTGTCCTCACATGGTAGGGTGGGGTGGGATTGGACTGATTTTTGTTTTTAATGTCTTACAAATTTGTCCACATAAATACATATATGTCTTCTAACCATCACGTAATACAAATCTATGAGAATTTCTTTAACCATTACTCAACTATGAACTCATATTGTTTCCAGTTTTTGCAGTTGCAGATAGTACTTACAGTGTATATTTTTAAGTAGTGTAGGTTCCTAGAAGTGGAATTTTTAAGTCAAAGGTCATGGTTTTTTTTTTTATTTAGTGTATCATGTTAGGTTGCCCTACAGATATGTATATTCTTATTAGCTATGCATGAAACAGACTGGTTTTCCCTACAGCCTCAAAAACATATTTTGATTTCTTACTGTCACCAGTCTGAACAAAGTTATTTTAATTTGCATGTTCTGATGACTAGTAAGTGTGAGCAGTTTTTCATTTATTTATTACCTAAAATACATGTGTTAGGCATCTAATGTTTTCACCAAATGAATAGCTAATTGCTACATCATTTGCTATCAGATGAACTAACATTTCTCCATCAATTTGAAGTTTGACCTTCGTGTATGTGTAATATTCTGTTTGTGAAAACTTTTTTTCCATTGATCACTCATCCGTTCTGGTGCCATATGTTTTTGTGTGTGTGTCGTATGTTTTGATTACTGTAATCTTTGTTATATGTGTTGATAGTTTTGGCTTCTGTTATTAGTGTCTTGTTTTTCTTGGCTCTTCTTGAGCATTTTTACTTTTAGATAAGCATGGATTTATCAAGGTCTATTTTAAAAACCCCAACCTTTGGGATTTTTAATTTTCAGTTTAGAAAGACTGATATCTTCACAGTATTGAATCTTCCTCTCCAGAAACTTGTGAAATGTCCTTCCATTATTCTGATCTTTTATGTCTTCCAATAATGTGTCATTTTAATTGTATAAATCTTCTATATTTTTTGCCATGTTTATTGCTTGATGCTTCACACTTTTTGTTTGATTTTGAATAGCATCTTTTTTGTTGTTACGTTTTCTAACAAGTGTATTTTGTGTGTGAAACAGTGCTTTTGAGTTCTTCCTTACATCCAGTCAGAACTCTGATAGTTCTGATAGCTTTTCCGTCATTCACTTTGATTTTCTGAATAGGGGTCATGACATCTACATGAGTTGTTCTCTTTGCTGACATGTATGCCTCCTAGTATTCTTTTCCTATTGCATTAGTTAGGACACCAGGGATGTCATGATAATGGCGGTTTTTCCTTTGCTTTTTATTTTACAATGAAAGGTTAGAAGCATTTTTTTTTTGAATGTTATTGCAGTGGCATTAAAACTAAAGATACTGTTTTTCTTTCCTAGAGTTTTTGTTCATATTTAATAAAATACTAAATTACTTCTGAAATTTCCAATTATTAAACCGCATCTGCATCTTATCTTTAAATCCTGCTTCATCATACTGTATTATCTTAGTTCACTGATGGATTTCACTTGAAGAGTTTACTTTGTTCTGTTTTGTTTATGTTTTTCATGTATGTGTGTGCCTTGTTTAGTTTTGGTATCAGAGTTAGACTGTTCTGGCAGAATACTCTGGAAAGTATTTTATTTTTTTCTGTGTCCTAAATAACATTAATCTTTTTATTTCAGTTTTTTAAGTGTCTTGATAGCTTATTTTTTAATTTTAATTCCCTGAAAAATACACATTCAATTAGATGTTGGTTTATTGATATAAAGTTAGTACCATAGCTCATATTTGCTTTCATTCTTCAGCTTTTCATTTTTAATAATTTCTGTCATAAAATTGTTGAAAAACAAGCACAAAACTTTTCATACAGTGTTTATTCATCTTCCCAAATGTTAATGTCTTATCTCAGGGTCTTTATAAGAAGACCCAGACAATTCTGGATGAAATAGTACAGGAATGCAAGGGGTAACATGAAATGGCCCCCATAACCCTCTCCAGTCAAGGTCACAGCCTAACCAGCCCCAGGCCAGACTTAAGCCCAGCCAGTGCTTCCCCACCTTCTGGGAGTTGCCTGCCATAATCATATGCTGCCATGTCATGTCAATATGTACTGTTAGCTTTTTTATTAACTTAGCTAATTTTAAAAAAGCAAAATTTTTGAAAAATAAATTCAAACATTGCCAAAAATGAAAAATCACTATCACTTTTAAATTTATATGTTAATGTTTTTAAAGTGCATCCATTTACTTCCGAAATGGTATGCATACACTCAGAAACAGCGGAATGATGCGTGGCAAAGATGATACAGGGGCTTCCTTGTTGGCTCAGTTGTAAAAGTCTGTCTTCCAGTGCAGGAGACGTTGGTTCAATCCCTGAGTCAGGAAGATCCCCTGGAGAGGGAAATGGCAACCCACTGCAGTATTCCTGCCTAGGAAATCACACGGACAGAGGAGCCTGGCTGGGCGCAGTCTGTGGGGTCACAAAAGAGTAGGATACAACTTAGCGACTAAATACACACAACAGAGTCTTATGGTCTCCAAGGAGCTGGCAAGTGTGACCTGGCCTGTTTGCTGTGCCTTGAAAGGCTGCTCTAGGGACAGCAGGAGGATACACATGGTTTTCCAGGTTAACAAGTTGGGACAAGACATTCTAGGAAAGGAATCAGCATTTAGAAGACACAAAGGCAAAAGAATGCCAAGTATGTTTAGGCTTCGGTGAATGTCAGACTCCTGAGGAGCTGCAGAAGCGTGAGCTGGTCTACTGGTCTCCTGGGCGGCGCAGGGGAACCCCAGCTGCACCCCAGAAACGGTGGCAGCCGAATCTACGCAGTGACTCACAGCTATTGCAGCTTCCGAGCAGCAATCCATGTAAACGGTATCAAGAAGCTGCAGCAACTACACCATGACATGAGATCATCTAATTTCTATTGGCCACAGAGCACAGGAACTGCCAAAAGCTGGTTTTTGTTTGATGTTTGCTGTTCACATTCACAGATGACCCGAATGCTCTGTTGTCCCTGGAGGAAGCTTCCACCCACGGTCAAGGGATGTCCACCTGGCCTGGCAGCGAGAGGACCCAGAGGAGAGGCAGAGCCAGGAGGTGCGGGAGATGCAGCCCGCTGGGCCATCAGCTGCTTACTGCATCTACCCAACAGGCACTCAGCATCTAGAGTCCCTGTAGACACAAAACCATCTTTTCTGCAAGAGGAAAGTAGGTCAGTCCCTAGCTTTAAATGGAGAAGGTGGGACTTGCCTGATGGTACAGTGCCTGACTCTCTTCCCAATGCAGGGAGCTCAGGTTCAGTCCCTGGTCAGGGAACTAGGTTGCACGTGCTGCAACCACGAGTTTGTACGCCATAGCTAAAGATCCCATATGCTGCAACTAACACCCATCACAGTGAAATAATTTTTTAAAAAAATGGAGGAGGCACTCTGAGACTAAATAGGATGCCTAGTGGAAATGCTGAAGAATGTCAGTGGGATTTCCACACTGTTCGACAGAAGAATAATATGAAACAAGTGTAATTGTAAAATTTTCTAGTAGCCACTTTAAAGGTAGGAACAAACAGATGAAATTAACTTTATTGAAAATTTTATATGAACTTGTAAATGATATTTTAAAAATTAGTAATGGAACATTTTAACTTTTTTTCTTACTAGGTTTTCAACATCCAGTGTGTATTTTAAACTTACAGTACATCTCAATTTGTATCCGCTATAGCCACTTGAGGCTGATTACTACTGGCTCGTTTAATTAGTGCTGATCTAGACTTATGGAGAACAAAAAAGAATACTTGTTTTTCATTGTGAGGCTTTTGGTCCCTTATAATTAAATCTAAAATGCTTAAGAATTTAGATTTCTTTCTTAGGTGATAGGCAATCATAGGACTTCAAGCTGGAAAGTGAAATGACCAGGTTTACATTTTACAACACAGGATGAAATTCTTCCTTCTCCTTCCAACTGGAAATACAGAGATTGGTCTTTCACAGTATTTCAGATAAGCCAGTACTCAGCAAGTCCAAATTAAGGTGGTTCTAGTTCAATTGGTCCAACTGCAGTATATTTAAAATAGTTTAATCCTTTAAAAATTAAGAATTATATAATTGAGATTTAAAATAGTAAATATATACGCTGGAGATTTCTGTTTTAACTGTTATAGCCGCTTGTTCCTGAGCCTAGACTTCCTGTGGAGCTTGGATGGATCTGCATTCTTCCAGGCCTGGCAGCCTCTCCCTGGGAGGTAATGAAGAGCTCAGATTCCTGGAGGGATGAACTTGCGTTCTGGGAAACCCCTTCTAAGGGAAAGCAGAACCACTAACTGTTTTTAAGACATAGGCTTTCTTCATTCAATTTCAGTTTCTTCAAATGATTTTCTAGTAAATTTTAAAAAAAGCATCTAGACATTAATTTACATGAGGAAATACAAATAGTATGCAGACAGAAGAAATACATTAATTCTTATTATCATTTATTAAATGTGGCAAGTACTGCAAGACTTTGGAGATCATCACACCAGTAAATATGGCCTTAAGATGACAGTTTATAGCTCGTCAGTTAACAATTTAAAAATAGTAACATCCATGCCAGGCTGTTAGGGTAAAACAGTTCACTCCTTCGCTGGCTGTTCATCATTCCTGCCTTCTGCAGAAGCAGTAGAATGGAATCTGAGAAACTGCATTCTGAGTCTTTTAAACCCAGATCCAACAGTCGGTTCCTGAAGTGGAGTCAAGGGTCTAGAGACAGTACCTGAATTAAGACCCCTACCCAAGTCAATCAGTGCTAAGGGCAAGGTGGACTTGGAGTGTTTCAATTTAAACTCTGCCTTGATGCTCTCTAAACTGCCCTGTGAAGTACAGTATCACATGGTTTGTGGTCAATAATCCATGCTCCATCACAGAGGATATGATCAGTGGTTGCCAACCTACCAGTCATTCCTAAAGGGTCTGAGTTTCTCTGCTATGATTTGTGCTAATGATTCCTCATCCCTGTTCTCAGAGTGAGCCCCAAGTAGTCAAAAAGCCAACCAGTATAGTCCCATCTACCCTGTCATAGGGCTTCTCAGGTGGCTCAAGGGTAAAGAATCTGCCTGACAATGCAGGAGACACAGGTTCAACCCCTGGGTCTGGAAGATCCCTTGGAGGAGGAAATGGCAACCCACTCCAGTATTCTTGCCTGGGAAATCCCATAGACAGAGGAGCCTGTGGGCTACAGTCCACAGGGTCTCAAAGAGTTGGACATGACTTAGAGACTGAAGAACAACGTTTAACATGGTCTTACCTGCGTCACTTCCTGGATGCAGGAAGAGCCATTTGCCAGCCTGGCCCTAGATCATCACAGGCAGCCAAGCAGAGAAAGTGGCTGCCATCAGCCCAAGGTATCCTCTCCGCAGGGACTCAGCCCCACGTGGCTGACTCCAACCATGGTAAGACGGAATACTGTGGGGCTCACATGGGTGGAGAGGGCTCTCAGTGCTGTATGTGGATAAACTCATCTAACACACACTCTGTGATCTCTGCAAAGAAGACACTTACTGGAAGATGTAATGTGCCAGTTTGAATCCAGTTGGAAGGCTTGGGGCCAGGGCCTCTCCTGGCTCTCTGGTTCTTGGCCCTGGTGATTAGGGCAGGTGGCAAGGGCCTGAGCGTCAGAGAAGTGAGTGTGGACTATGGGTTGGTTGGTCTGCACTGAAAAGCCTCTCCTTGGCAAGCTGTTACCTCTAGGAACTGGCTACCCTGGGTGGGCAGACTGTCTAGGGTGAGCAAAGCCTGAGATACCCCAGAATGTAAAAACATGGTTATTACAGAAGGAACAACAGGTCAGCAACTTGCCTTAAACTAGTTTAGTTCAGTCACTCAGCTGTATCGAACTCTTTGCAACCCCATGGACTACAGCACACCAGGCTTCCCTGTCCATCACCAACTCCCAGAGACTACTCAAACTCGTGTCCATTGCATCAGCAATGCCATTCAGCCATCTATCCTCTGTCTTCCCCTTCTCCTCCTGCCCTCAATCTTTCCCAGCATTCTTCTCCAATGAGTCAGTTCTTCACATCAGGTGGCCAAAGTACTGCAGTTTCAGCTTCAGCATTAGTCCTTCCAGTGAACACCCAAGACGGGTCTCCTTTAGGATGGACTGGTTGATTTCTTTGCAGTCCAAGGGACTCTCAAGAGTCCCAACTCCACAGTCAAAAGCATCAGTTCTTTGGTGCTCAGCTTTCTTTATGGTCCAACTCTCATATCCATACATAACTATTGGGAAAACCATGGCTTTGACTAGACGGATCTTTGTT
Source organism: Nanger dama (assembly GCA_917880005.1). Taxonomy (NCBI): domain Eukaryota; kingdom Metazoa; phylum Chordata; class Mammalia; order Artiodactyla; family Bovidae; genus Nanger; species Nanger dama. The sequence goes on from CAKJTW010000075.1 coordinate 8,123,449, forward strand.
GGCAAAGTAATGTCTCAGCTTTTTAATATGCTGTCTAGGTTGGTAATAGCTTTTCTTCCAAGGAGCAAGCTTCTTTTAATTTCATGGATGCAGTCACCATCTGCAGTGATTTTGGAGCCCCCAAAAATAGTCTCTCACTGTTTCTATTCCCCATCTACTTGCCATGAAGTGATGGGACTGGATGCCCTGATCTTAGTTTTCTGAATGTTGAGTTTAAGCCAACTGTTTCACCCTCCTCTTAAATTGATTAGATTAGAGGGAAAATGTCTGTATAATACCTGCAGGGCTTCCCAGGTGGCACTAGTAGTACAGCCTGCCAATGCAGAAGACAGAAGAGACTCAGGTTTGATCCCTGGGTCGGGAATATCCCCTGGAGAAAGAAATGGCAACCCATCCCACTATTCTTGCCTGGGAAATCCCATGGACTGAAGAGCCTGATGGGCTGCAGTCCATGGGGTCACACAGAGTAGGACACAACTGAAGCAAATTAGCATGCACTCACGCATGGTACCTGCATCTTTTCTATAAGTGTAAGCTTACTTTAAAATTTCCCTATACCCTGACCACATTTCCACCTGCCTGTGATTTTTCTGTATAAAAATCCCTCTCGGTTGGTGTTCGGGGTTCACTCCTCCCGAGGAGACTGAACCCCGGCGCGCCGGCCTAATAAATCCTCTTGCTTATTGCACGAAAAAAAAATTTAGCGGCCGCCGCCGGGTGATGCGGTGACCGCTGCGGCAGACTCAGGAGCCGAGTTGGCCCCAGCCCTAAGTCCGTCCTGCCGAACCCGCGCTCCCGAACTCTCCATCTTCTCCGGCCGATCTGCAATCACCGAGGCGGCCTCCGCGCCCCTCGCCCCTTCCCCGTCCCTCCCCTGCCCCCGTCCCCGCACCGGGTCCGCCGCCACCCACCTCCCACGATGGGTCTGAAGAGAATCCACAAGGAATTGAATGACCTGGCACGGGACCCCCAGCACAGTGTTCAGCAGGTCCTGTTGGAGACGATATGTTCCACTGGCAAGCTACAATAAGGGGCCAAATGACAGTCCCTATCAGGGTGGAGTATATTTCTTGACAATTCATTTCCCAACAGATTACCCCTTCAAACCACCTAAGGTTGCATTTACAACAAGAATTTATCATCCAAATATTAACAGTAATGGCAGCATTTGTCTTGATATTCTACGGTCACAGTGGTCTCCAGCACTAACTATTTCAAAAGTACTTTTGTCCATCTGTTCTCTGTTGTGTGATCCCAATCCAGATGATCCTTTAGTGCCTGAGATTGCTCGGATCTACAAAACAGATAGAGAAAAGTACAACAGAATAGCTCGGGAATGGACTCAGAAGTATGCGATGTAATTAAAGAAATTATTGGATAACCTCTACAAATAAAGAGAGGGGAACTCTGAAAGAGAAAGTCCTTTTGATTTCCATTTGACTGCTTTCTATGAGCCCACGCCTCATCTTCCCCTGTGCACGTTTACCTGATACAGCAGTGCTGCGTGTTGTACATACTTGGAACCACAAACTAGAAATACTGTACTTCTGTACCAACATTGCCTCCTAGCAGAGAAGTGTGACAAGCCAGTTCTCCAGGCATAACCTAGGTGTGAGACTAAAAGCTTTTCTTATTGACTTAAATTTGGATAACAGCAAGGTGAGGGGTGGTGGGTATGGTGTGTTCTTGGATGGGGAAGAAAAGCTCCACTGATGTGTAGGAGGTTGTTTTTTAAGTGAAATCCTATTAAACTCAAAACAGTTATGAAAACCAAGGTGAAAAACATGAATATGTTTCTGTATTCCTTTTATTCCGAAGGACTTATGTCTTAGGTGAAAGTTATGACCAACCAGATTAAACTCTACCCACATCCTGTATTTTAAGGTCTAAGTTTAACTGGTCAACATTTAAATGGATTGGAGCTATTAGTAACGTGTGATGGGCTTTGCTCCCAACTCTTTACATCTCCCCACCCTTCAACCTTCATCTTTCAGCCTCTCTTTCTCTCTTCCATATTCTTTGGTTTGTATGTGGTTTCTCAGTTAATACATAGCTAATAGCTGTTATTTTTCTTATGTTTTTAACTGCTTAGGTCTATCTGGATGTAAGGGTGACAAATCATTTTGATGGAAATACTTGTGTATATTTAAAGACCCAGTTGCTCCTCTGGAACTTGTACGTTCAAGAATGATTAATCTGTGTAATAAACTGATTACTATAGTCATTACAAAAATAAAATAAAATAAAATAAAATGTAGCAATTTCCCTAGCTACCCTGATAGCTCAGTTGGTAAAGAATCTGCCTGCAATGCAGGAGACCCCAGTTCGATTCCGGGGTTGGGAAGATCACCTGGAGAAGGGATAGGCTACCCACTCCAGTATTCTTGGGCTTCCCTTGTGGCTCAGCTGGTAAAGAATCCAGCTGCAGTGTGAGAGACCTGGGTTCGATCCCTGGGTTGGGAAGATCCCCTGGAGAAAGAAAGGCTACCCACTCCAGTATTCTGGCCTAGAGAATTCCATGGACAGTCCATGGGGTCTCAGACACGACTGAGTGACTTTCACTTCACTCACTAGCTGCCCAGTGGGTAAGACTTGACCTCTTGATGCTGGGGTTTATGTTTGATCCCTGCTAGGGGAGCTAAGATCCCACATGGTTCGTAGCCAAAAAAACACAACATGGGTGGACCTCGAAATTGTTATACTGAATAAAATAAGTCAGACAGAGAAGCAGAAACATTGTGTGATATCCCTTTTATTTGGAATCTATAAAGTCATGATACAAACTAACTTATTTACAAAACGGTAACAGACCCACAGACTTAGAGAACAAACTTATGGTTGCCAGAGGAGAGGATGGGGTGAAGGGATAGTTAGGGAGTTTGGGATGGGCATGTACACACTGCTATATTTAAAATGGATAACCAACAAGGCCTTACTGCACAGGGGACTCTGTTCAAGATTATGTCACCGCCTGGATGGAGGGGGGAGTTTGGAGGAGAATGGATACATGGATATGTATGACTGGGCCCCTTCACTGTCCACCTGAAACTATCACAGCATTGTTAATTTACTATATTCCAGTACAAAATTTTAAAGTTTATTAATAATAATAGTAAAAACAATAAGATAGAAACAATTCAATAAATTCAATAAAGACTTAAAAAATGGCCCAAAGAAAACTTTTAAAAAGAGGACTTACAGGTGTGCCCACTTTCATTGCCCTGGACTTCTCGGGGGCAGGGGGTGTCTTAATGTTGCATCCACCAAGGCGCCCAGACATTCGGCCTCCAGCATGTGTTGAACCCAAGAGCAAATGTGGTAACGAGCACACAGAAAGGTCTTGCATTTCCCTTTGTGAGATGACCTTTTCTGATGCTTCGGATGACAGTTTCAGCCAGGGTGCTGCGTGACCTCTGGCATGCTCCACAGCCAGGCTCAAGTTCTGCCTAGTCCACTGTGCTGTGTGTGACCCAGTGAAGCCTCTCCCCGAACCTCAGCAGATGGTTTGCTCTGTGCTGTGTGCAGGAAATGACACTTTTGGCCACCTGGAAAAGAGTCAGTCAGTTGTCAGAAGCCGTCTGTGTTAGGGGTGTAGCTGCCCACTTCCTGTGCCTCTGGGGCCAGGAGCTTCCCCCAGACTGCCCGCACCATCCAAGCTTGACATAAATCTAGTAACCTATAGCATTTTCCAATAAATACATCACTTTCATCAGTCTAGAGCTGTCTTTACACCAGGCCCAAACATGTGCATGAAGAGTTCAAACCTTTGATCTGTCCTTCAGATTTTTTTAAGTGAATTAATTAATGAATTAGTCTGGGCTGTGCTGGGTCTTCGATGTTGCTGCTCAGGATTCCCTCTGCCTGTGGCAGTCTCTCTTGCTGCAGAGCGCAGGCTCCAGGCATGCAGGCTTTGGTAGCTGTGGCTCCCGGGCTCCTGAGCACAGGCTCAGTAGTGCTCAGGGTGCACAGACTTGGTTGCTCTGCAGCATGCGTGGCCCTCCCAGACCAGGGATTGGACCCGTGTCTCCAGCACTGGCAGGTGGATTCTTTACCACCAGGCCACTAGGGAAGCCCGATTCTTCAGATTTTTTCAGTATAGATGAAACAGACCATCTGGATGTCCCAGCTGTTGAACATCACGTAGACAGGTCTTTTCCATCTTGTTATTTATCTGTCTCTCGTCACTTACCAGGACTCTATCCCCTAAAAGGTGACGGAGGAGGGGGGCATCTTATTCTACCAGAAAGTCATTGCAAAAGGATTTATCTTTGTAGGCACTGTAAGAATGTGAAGTCAATTTTCCTCCTTTCTAGGCACCAAAAGAATGCAATCGAGATGAGATTAGGCCCCGGTGTCTGGCTCCTGGGGTCAGCGCTGCTTTCTCTGAGCTCTGTGGTGTTGGAGAAGCCTCAACCTGTCTCTAGGTGAAACAACTGAGCTACGTGACCTATGATGCTGTCACATAGGTATGGCCAGATGCACGGACTCTCTCGGTAGGCTGGAGCTCTTAACTGGTCAGCAGTAAACTGTCTTCCTGGATGCTGTACAGTTTCTTTAGGAAAGACCTGAGATTGCTGAGGGTTTATGGTGGGGCCAGATATTAGAATCACCACCACATAGCTTTCTGGAGATCGGCTTTGGTGGCAATGCAGGGCTGTGCACTGGGGACCCAGAGACCACCCCCCAACTCCCCCACCCAGCTCTACCTTGAAAGAAGCCAGCCTTTCATGAAAATGAGGTGTCCTCAAGTTAAAGAGCCAATGTGCCTGCAAGGCAGAAGATCGGGTTGGAGAGTTGCCATGTTCCACACTCACCTGCAGCGGAGTGCAGAGCATTTATGTGAGTCTTTGTGGATGTCTTAGGACAATAAGGTGTGAATTCTGCTTCGGGAATATCATGGAAGCTTTTAGCTAGGAACTGAAGGGCAATTCTAGAGTTTTGTTTTTAAGAAACTTTCACGGTCCCTCCTATCAGATCCTGGAAGTTGAACTCGGCATCCAGAAGGTAATTTTAAAGATAACTTAAGTGCACCACAGTTTCTGTATCCATTCCTCTGTCAGTGGACATCTAGACTGCTTCCATGTCCTAGCTATTATACATAGTACTACAATGAACTTGTACTTCCCTGGTGGCTCAGATGGTAAAGAATGCAGGAGACCTGAGTTCAGAAGATCTCCTGGAGAAAGGAACGGCTACCCACTCCAGTATTCTGGCCTGGAGAATTCCATGGACAGAGGAGCCTTTCAGGCTACAGTCCATGGGGTCGCAAAAAATTGGACACAACTGAGCAACTTTCGGGAGAAGGCGATGGCACCCCACTCCAGTACTCTTGCCTGGAAAATCCCATGGATGGAGAAGCTTGGTAGGCTGCAGTCCATGGGGTCGCTAAGAGTTGGACGTGACTGAGCAACTTTTCACTTTTCACTTTCATGCATTGGAGAAGGAAATGGCACCCCACTCCAGAGTTCTTGCCTGAAGAATCCCAGGGACGGGGAGCCTGGGGGGCTGCCGTCTCTGGGGTCGCACAGAGTCGGACACGACTGAAGCGACTCAGCAGCAGCAGCAGCACAGCAACTTTCACTTTCACTGCAATGAACACCAGGATACATGTGTCTTTTTCAATTATGCTTTTCTCAGGTTATATGCCCAGTAGTGGGATTGTTGGATCATATGGTAGCTTTATTCCTAATTTTTTAAAGGAATTTCCATACTGTCTTATACAGTGGCTGCATCAATTTACATTCCCATCAACAGTGCAAGAGGGATCCCTTTTCTCCACACCCTCTCCAGCATTTATTGTTTGTAGATTTTTCGACGATGGCCATTCTGACCAACATGAGGTGATGTCTCATTGCAGTTTTGATTTGTATTTCTCTAATAATGAGCGATGTTGAGTATCTTTTCATGTGTTTATTAGCCATCTGTAGGTCTTGTTTGACGAAATGTCTGTTTAGGTCTTTTGCCCACTTTTTTTTTTTTTTTTAGCTCCATTAATCTTTAATTCTCTTCTTTAATAGTGAAAGGTGCTATCAGCATTACAGGCTCAGAAAGTAAATACAACAGTGATTATTCGAGATTAAGGTGCTTAGTAAACATATAATAATCTGTGGTTCTCCACTTGATGTGTGTTGTAGAATACTTTAGGTAGTGATAATTTCTTATTTTGCTTGAAACAAAGTTTGTAATTGATCAACCCTTGCTTGTTTCAACAAATACAACAAGTTAACATTCTGGATGGATGCAGAATGCTGATGAAGAAAATTCCATTCTAACAACTTTGGACCCCAGATAACCCACAGTATGAAGTTTTCTTTTTCTATCTACTTATTCCAAATAATTGCTGTTCTTTCAGTGAGAACACTGTTCTTTGACAGCTGTTTTCAATATGCTTCTATTTGTTCCAGTGTCTCATATATACTCAGATCTTCAGTCTGACCTGGGATGACATTATCTACCCACTTTAAGTTCTTGCTGTACAATTAAATTTGTGTATCTCTTTCTTTCAACCTTATAAGCCTTCTGCAAATCTTCCTTCATAATTTGTTGTTTTTTTTTAATTTATTTATTTTTTTTAATTACAATACTGTATTTGTTTTGCCATACATTGACACGAATCAGCCATAGGTGAACACAGTCGCCCAATGCCGAAGCTCCCCTCCCACCTCCCACCCCACATCCTCTACCTGAATCATCCTGTGCATCAGCCCCATGCATCCTGCATCCTACACCAAACATAGATTAGCGCTTCGTTTCTTACAGGAAAATACACATGCTTCACTGCCATTCTCCCAAACCATCCCACCCTTTCCCTCTCCCTCAGAGTCCAAAAGTCCATTCTATACCTCTGTGTCTCTTGTTGTCTCACATATAGGGTCATCATTACTGTCTTCTAAATTCCATATATATGTGTCAGTATACTGTATCGGTGTTTTTCTTTCTGGCTTTGCCCACTTTTTGACTGGGTTGTTTCTTTTTCTGTTATTGAGTTGCATAAGCTGCTTGTATATTTTGGAAATTAATCCTTTGTCAGTTGTCCTATGGCTGATCCGTGTTGATTGATGCATGGCAGAAACCAACACAATATTGCAATTATCCTTCAATTAAAAATAAATTAATTAAGAGGGAAAAAAAGATAACCTAAATGGCTTCATTCAAATTAGGAACCAAACCCAGCCAGACTGGGGGAGGGTCAATGACTTGGACATTCTCTGCCTGGAGAAGTGGGAGGAACCAAGTCTACCCCAATCCCCTTCCCTTCCCGTCCCGCCCCCACTCCCACCTCCACCCCAGCATGGATGGGCCCTGGCGCTAGGGCGTCCGTGACCCTGAGGGGTCCGGTGCTCTCATTCAGTAGCTGTCAGAGGACGTAATTTTCTTTCCTTTTCTCAAACAAGTTAATTGACTTCCTGGAGAGCAGGAAAATCCCCTCCTCTAGCAAATAAATTCTTCCTTACTCGGGATGTTCAGTCGCTCGGGCGTCTAACCAGAGCAGCTGTTACCGCTGTGTTTACAGGGTTTTTCAGGAGGGAGGGCTTTGCAACCTTCAAGGAAGGCCGGCTGGACCCAGGAGAGCCGGCCTGGGAGCCCTCCGGCCGCCCCATAGAAGGAGCGAGTTAAATCAGGTCTCTGGAGAGGGGCCCAGCTGTTAGCCAGGAGGAAGCCCAGGGAATGGAGAAGTGAGACCGTTTCAGCATCATAGCGTTGAGCACAGCCTCCTGACCGGGCGGAAAACCGCAAATGGAAAAAGAAAAAACTGCTCAGAGAAGCCTTTGAGAACCTGCAGTAGTGCGCTGCATAGCACCACGGCTGGGTTCCCTCACCCGTAATCAAACAATCAAACAAAAGCTTTTCTTTTTAATTGCACAGCCCCCTCTCCTGTCCAGTCCAAGGTTCTGAATCTTACAATGGACTGAGCTGAGAAAAACAAGGCTTGCAGATCCTCCTGGTTTCCAAAGAGGATGAGTTTGGTGAATGCCGCCTAGCCACGCAGGGGACTGGTACCGCTCCCCCTCCCCAGCCCCCAGGCCCCAGTCCATCAGCCTGGGCCCTGGCTGCTGCTGCAGTTCTGTGCCACCCAAGTTGCAAGCCAGCTCTGAGCTCCATGTTCTCATCTGCATCCTGCAGCCAACGGTGGCATTTCTCTCCCAGGCTTTGTGAGGAGTGCATGGTAGCATAGGGGTAAAGAACCAGCTTCCCAGTGCAGGAGATGCAAGAGAGGAAATGGCAACCCACGCCAGTATTCCTGCCTGGAGAATCCATGGACAGAGGAGCCTGGTGGGCTACAATCCAAAGGGACTCTCACTCAGGCACATGAGATTAGGTCCAAGAAAATTGCTTGGTAAAGCTTTCCTTCCAGCACTGGTTCAATCTTCACTTAAATATTGAGTTAAAGACTCACTCACATAGAAATGTCATGTCTCCTCCCTCCAAACTTTCCCCTCTCTTTTTCACTTCTTCTTTTTTCATAGTATCGAGTTACACATTTTGTTATTAGGCGAAGTCAATAAACATCTGATGAGTTAGTTACAAGAACACTGAGCTAAATAGGTTTGGGTTGAAGTGCCCTCTGAACCATCCAGATTGGGAAAAAAAACCACACATCAACACATCAGAAGCTTTTCATTGGCGCTCTTGTCAAATGACTCAAGAGCCTGGAAGAAATGTCTCTCTCCAGTGCATGACTAATTACTGTGAGAATTTGCTAAGACTGTGACAACAACATACCACAGACTCTGGGGCTTAAACAGCAGAAGTTCTTTTTCTCAGCATTCTGGAGCCTGGAGGTCCAAGCTCAGGGCGTTGGCAATTTCTTCTGACATCTCTCTCCGTGGCTTGTGAGTGGCCATTCTTTCCATGTGTTCTCACGTGGTCTTCCCTCCGCTGTGTGTGTCCTCCGTGTGGTCTTTCCTCAGTGTGTGTCTGTGTCCTAGTCTCTGCTCATAAGGACACTAGTCCTTTAGGATTCAGATCCACTCTCAAAATCTCATCTTACCTTAATCACCTCTTTAAAGACCCTATCTCTGAATACAGTCACATTCTAAGGTACCCAGGACTGAGATTTCAGCATATGGATTTCGAGAACACACTTCAGCCTATGCATGCATGCATGCTCAGTCCCTCAGTCGTGTCTGACTCTTCACAGCCCTATTGATGTAGCCCTCCCAGCTCAGTCTGGGATGCTCCAGGTAAGAACACTGAAGTGGGTTGTCGTCCCCTCCTCCAGGGGATCTGCCCAACCCCAGAGATCAAACCAGCATCTCCTGCAGCTTCTGCATTGCAGGCAGATTCTTTGCTGCTGAGCCACCAGAGAAGCTCTCAATAACAATAATAATGACAATAACTAAATAAACAGCAAAGACTAGGGGTTCAGATGTTGCCAGGGATGAGCCACAAGGGACTTCTTACAAAATCTCAGATGGATCCCAACACACAAATCTTTCTTTGGTTTTGATGATGAACTGCCTGAAAAATGTATGCTATTTAAATTGTTTGTTATCTTCCAGTTAAATAAGCTCAATAATTCTTGGTTTGTTTTTCTGTCTATGGAATATTGTATCAAATATTCACATCAAGTTTAAAAGTTCAAATAATCATTGGAATGAATGACTACTTGTGAAAAACAGAAAAATAAATAAATTTATGGCAAGTTAATTATTTTTATCTTGCCCTCTCTCTCTTCCTTATTCCTTTGGAATGGGGAGGGTCCATGCTGTGGAGACTATTGAAAGTCAGGGGGCCATGGTATCAGGGAGGTAGATAGGGATGCTGAGAGGCAGGAGACATGGATGGAGACATAAAGCCTCTTTATAGTGGAGGTGGGCCTTAAACTGGGGCCCTGGGTGGATCCATAGATCAACAGTTCCAGGTCTACCCTGTTTGGCCACAAGCCCTTCTCTACTGAGCTTCACGTAGTGTGTCTACACTAGTTCTACAGAGTTCTTGAGAGCGTTTCTCTATGTGCATGTACCACAATTAGCTAGAGGGTTAGAATGGGGTGGGGAGTGGAAGGGAGGTTCAAGGGAGAGGGGACATATGCATAATGATGGCTGATTCATGTTGTTGTATGGCAGAAACCAACACAATATTGTAAAACAATTATCCTCCAATTTAAAATTAAAATAAAAACAATTCCATTTTTGGATATCTAGGCTGTTTTCAATCTTTACTCAAAAGAGCATTGCAGTGAACATTTACATTGGGAGTTGTATTTTGCCTTTAAATTCCTTCTCACCTGAACTCTGACTTTTTCAGTGTTACGCTCTCTGAACCTGGGATAGCATTCCTGACTTGATTCTGCTGCTCAGTCATCAGAACTGGGTGGCTCTTACACTCTGCTCACTCTCTCCCAAGACACAGACACACACAGAGACACACTCCAACGCGTTTCCTCCTCGGGACACCCAAGACAAAGAGGAGCAGCCAAAGTGCAGACTGATGCATCCATAGATCCTGGAGCCATTCAGGAAGCACCCAGTCTTGGGAAGTAAAGCCTTTGGATCCTGTCGTGTTGCATTGTTGTTTAGTCGCTGTCGTGTCCAACTCTTTCTGACCCATAAAGTAGTACTGGGCTCCTCTGTCCTTTTCTATCGGCCAGAGCTTGCTCAGATTCATGTCCTTCGAGTCAGTGATGCTATCTAACCATCTCGCCCTCTGTCCTCGTCCCCTTCTCCTTTTAACTCCAGTCATTCTCAGCATCAGGGTCTTTTCTAGTGAGTCTGCTCTTTGCATCAGGTGGCCAAAACATTGGAGCTTTAGCATCAGTCCTTCCAGTGAGTATTTAGGGTTGATGTCCTTTAGGACTTGCTGGTTTAATCTCCTTACAGGCCAAGGGACTCTCAAGAGTCTTCTCCAGCACCACAATTCAAAAGCATCAGTTCTTGGGCACTCAGCTCTTTTTATGGTCCAGCTCTCACATCTGTACATGTCTACTGGAAAACCATAGCTTTGACTATCCCTTTGTTGAGATTCTAGGAGGGGTTTAATGCTATTAGCTTAATCTCTCCTGATCTGCCACCAAAGTAAAATGGAGAATTGTGGGGATTATTTCAACAACTCCTGCTACAATCTTGAATAACTTAGCTATAGACTTTAATTTCATTTTTCTAGTATTCTTTTCAGCTTACAGCTTACTCTAGAGCAATTGTTTCTTCCTTTTTGAATAAATATTTCAGAGACAATCACAGGCTAGGGAGTGCCCATTTGGTGTTTGGTTTACAGAATAAAGGTTATTTTCGTCATGGTTTTCCCCCTTTGTTTGGATCAGTTCCTAAATATTTACAGATTAAATTCTGACCTGTGGCACTACTGGATGGTCAGAATTTGTCATATCAAAACAAAAGGATGTCTTGTTTTATTCATTTATGTTTGTTCAACTGAGTAGAAGGGAACCTCCCCACCAACCTGACGCTCTGCCCTTCCAAACAGGAAAGCAGTCAGAGGCCGTGTGTCAGTGAGTGATGTTCCAATAAAACTTTATTTATAGACACAAGAATTTGAATTTCATTTTCATGTGTTATAAAACAACATTCTTCTTTTTAAAAACTCTGTTAGCCGCTCAGTCATCTCTGACTCTTTGCAACCCCACGGACTACAGCTCACCAGGCTACTCCAGTCCATGGAATTCTCCCGACAAGAATACTGGAGTCAGTTGCCATTTCCCTTCTCCATTTTAAAAACTATTTACAAATAAAAATATATAAACAACTGTAGATATACGTTGTACTTTTTTTTTTTAACTCCCACGACAACAGCAACAAACCATTTACAAATGTGAAAACCATGCTTATCTGACAAGCTTTCCAGAAAAGGTGTTGAGTCAGACTTGGCCCCTTGGGGTATAGCTTGCTGACCTGCAACCTAGAATTACTGAGAAATGTCCAAAGGTCACCATGCCTTCTGGTTAATTCCAGGAAACTGAAGGCTATTTGGCTCCAGGTAAGTAAGATAAGGTATACAGGCAGGGAGTGGAGCTTTCTCACGTTGAATATTTCTTGAGACTGACTCTGGCTGTCCTGGGTCTAGAATTGCTGGATTCCCCTCATCCTACCCCAGATTCAGTTCCTCCCATCCCCCAACCCCACTGAACGGGCTGCTTACTGCAGGATGGTTTTCACCAAGGGCCACAACATGTTTTGAATGAAAAAACACCTGCTTACTATGCGAAGCAGACTCAAAGGCAGAAAGCATAGCAAATGAAGTCTTTCCACCCAAGGAGGCTTTTCCGGTAGTGAAACTAAAGCAGTAGCACGTACTGATGAATCTGTGTTCACATTTGTCCTTGAGGGCGCGACGTGGTGAGCATACTGGGGCGCTGTCCACTGCAAGTGCTGCCTAGGAGAACCTGCTCCATGGGTGTCTCAGGAGTGCCCCCGGAACAACCTTGAATGTTGAAGTCTAGGATGGTACCTCCTTATTAAGAGAGCTACTTAGGAAGAAGCAGAAATAATAGCCTGAACGTAGTGCTTTCACAGCACTCTGGCATCCTTAGCATCATTCTCATGCTGGTTCTCATGTTTTAAGGCAAAGTAGTGCCTGGAACAGTGTTGGTTGCTCTCAGTTCTACAGCAACCCTCGATGTGCTCATATCCATCTTACAGTTAAAGCAAAGGAGGTCCAGCAAAATCACGTGCTATCAACACAAGTGTGACTCTAAGACCTTACATATTAAGGACTATGCCCCACTGTCCTCCTTCCAATTGTTTTGTGAAGCTAAAATTATTTCCACTTTAATGGGCAGAGTCAGAGACACTGAATGACTTGCCCAAATCTCATCAAATCACCACCTTATGACTTCAAGCCCAGTATGGCCACGTCTACTAATATATGGTGAAAACAAAGTGATCAGGAAGGTGAGGATTTTAGGTTTAGAAACAAGAAGACAAAAACTCTAATATTTATGCTTATAACTTTACTCATTTGCAGAAAGCAGAAAAATCACAAAATTCTTAAGAAGACACAAAAACAAAGTAACAAAAGTAAGAGGTTTTTCATTAACATCCTGACAGCCCATCTTTTTTAAAAAATTGATACAGTTGACATCGAACATTGTATTGTATCAGTTTTAGGTGTACACTGTGATGGCCTGATAAACCTATATATGGTAAAATGAGTGCTACACAAAGTCACATCACCTCACAGAAATACAAAATTTTTTCCCTTTAAGATCTTCTCTCTTAGCACCTTTAAATAGAATTATGTCTGTAAGTCGCCATGTAGTACATGACCTCCCCAAGACTTATTTAGCTCATAATTGGAAGTCTGTACTTTTTGACTGTCTTCATCCATCTCACCTGGGCTTCTCTGCTAGCTCGGTGGTAAAGAATCTGCCTGCCAGTGCAGGAGATGCACATTTCAACCCTGGGTCTGGAAGAGACCCTGGAGAAGGAAATGGCAACCCACTCCAGTATTCTTGCCTGGAAAATCCCATAGACACAGGAGCCTAGTGGGCTATAGTTAGTTCATGGGGTTGCAGAGTCAAATATGGCTGAGCACACAAAGACACCCATTTCACCTACCTTCACTTATTTTTCAATTGGATTGTTTTTGTTTTCTATTGAGTTGTATAAGTTCTTCACATATTTGCATGAAAGTGAAAAGTGAAAGTCATTCAGTCGTGTCCGATTCTTTGCGACCCCACGGACTATACAGCCCATGGTATCCTCCAGGCCAGAATACTGGAGTGGGTAGCCTTTCCCTTCTCCAGAGGATCTTTCCAACCTAGGGATCGAACCCAAGTCTCCCGCATTGCAAGCAAATTCTTTTACCAGCTGAGCCACAAGGGAATGCACACATGCAAAACCGTGGCTGCACAGTCTTCCCAACACCGTTTATTGGTGAGACGGTTCTTTTCCGCTGTACATTCTTGGCTCCTTTCTCATAAATCAGTTGACCACATATTTGCTTCCCTTGTGGCTCAGCTAGAAAATAACCCACTTGCAATTTTGGGGACCTGCATTTGATCCCTGAGTTGGGAAGAGCCCCTGGAGAAGGGAAAGGCTACCCACTCTAGTACTCTGGCCTGGAGAATTCCATGGACTGTACAGTCCACAGAGTCACAAAAAGCTGGACACAACTGAGCGATTTTCACTTTCACTTGTGCTTAGTCGCTCAGTTGTGTCCGACTCTTGCAGCCCATGGACTGTAGCCTGCCAGGCTCCTCTGTCCATGAGGATTCTCCAGGCAAGAATACTGGAGTGGGTTGCCATGTCCTCCTCCAGGGGATCTTCCCAACCGAGGGATCAAACCCCGGTCTCCTGCGTTGCAAGAAAATTCTTTACTGTCTGAGCCCCCAGGGAAGTCAGCTGACCACATATGTGCAGGTTTATTTCTGGGCTCTTACTCTATTCCATGATCTGTGTCTATGTGTAGGCCAGTACCATACTGTTTTGATTACTAAAGCTCTGTAAACTGTTTGAAGTCAGAAAGTGTGATACCTCTAGCTTTGCTTTTCTTTCTTAAGAAAGAAATCCCTTTGGCTGTTTGGGGTCTTATGTGGTTCCATAAAGTTAAGGATTATTCATTCTGTTTCTGTGAAAAATGGCACTGGAATTTTGTTAAAAATTGCACTGAATCTTTAGATTTCATTGTGTAGCATGGACATTTTAACAATATTATGTCTTCCAATCCATGATCACAGAACACTCTTCCATTTGTTTGTTTGTCCTTAAGTTTCTTTCATCGGTGTCTTATAGTTTTCAGTATACAGGTTTTTCGCTTCCTTGGTTAAATTTATTTCTAGGCATTTTAGTCTTTTTTGATGCAATTGTAAATGGGATTGTTTTGTTTTGTTTTGTTTTTAATTTATCTTTCTGATAGTTGTTATTCATATATAGAGATGCAACAGATATTTGTGTATTGATTTTGTATATTTTAACTTTACTGAATTCATTTTTAGTTCTAACACTTTTTTTTTGGTGGAGTCTTCAGGGTTTTCTATATATAATACCATGACATCTGCAAATAGAGACAGTTTCACTTCTTCCTTCCTGATTTGGATGTCTTTTATTTCTTCTTCTTGCCTACTGGCTCTGGCAAGGACTTCCAGTACTATGTTGAATAAAAGTGTGAGACAGCAGGCATCCTTGCCTTGTTCTTGATCTTAGAAGAAAGGTCTTCAGGTTTTCATTGTTGAGTACTGTGTTACATGAGTGGAGAGCAGAATAAGAGAATATTGGTAGATACACACACTGCAGACACATTTGCACACACATTACATTCATATTTATTTCTCTGTCCATATCTCCTTAACATGAGATTCTGTCTTTGCAGAGGGAGACCACAGGGCAATGCTGACCCTAGGCTTGGGATCCTGGTTCTTTCCTGACGTTTGTTTGTTGGCTTCCCGGGTGGCGCTACTGATAAAGAACCCGCCTGCCAATGTACGAAATATGGATTTGATCCCTGAGTCTGGAAGATCCCCTGGAGAAGGAAATGGCAACCCACTCCAGTATTCTTGCCTGGAGAATCCCATAGACAGAGGATCCTGGAGGGCTATAGTCTATGGAGCCACAAAGTCAGACACGACTTTGTGACTGAACACATTTGTTGGTTGGTGTTTGAGTCTCCTGGGATGACCACAACAAAATACTCCAGATGGGTGACTTAAACAACAGAATTCACTTTCTAATAGTTGTGGAGGCTGGAACAATCTACCAGGGTGGTTTCTCCTGCGACCTCTCCTCTGCCTATATCCTCATATGGCCTTCCCTTGTTCCATGTGTTATGTTCTAAACTCCTTTTCTTATAAGGACATCAGTCATATCAGATTGGGCCTACCTGTAGGACCTTATTTTAATTTAAATACCTCTAAGGCCATGTCTTCATATACAGCTACATTCTAAGGTACTATGGGTTGGGATTTAATATATGAATGGGGGGTGAGAGCAGAATATAATTTTGTTGTTGTTGTTTAGTTGCTAAGTCAAGTCCAACTCTTTGTGACCCCATGGACTGTAACTTGTCAGGCTCCTCTGTCCACGGGATTTCCCAGGCAAGAATACTAGAGCGGGTTGCCATTTCCTTCTCTACAGGATCTTCCTGACCCAGGGATCTAGCCTGAATCTCCTGCATTGGTAGGCAGATTCTTTATTGCTGAGCCGCCATGGAAACCCAGAATATAATTTATCCCATAACAATTAATTTATCAGAAAAATGAGCATGCAGTTTGGCAGAGGTCTGTATGTTCTAAATCAGGAGACGTCAAGCTTTAACCAAACAAGCAGTAATAAAGATTTTAATAAATGAACCAGATCATAATTTCCTTCTTTGGTGGGAAAGCCATTCTCAGGCTTCCTTCAGGGCTGTTTTCTCTATATTATTTGGAATACAGTTATATTAAATTTAGAATTTTAATTTTACTTTTAATGTCCTGAAAAACACCCTTTTAGAATTTGCTGATTATTAAAAATTTGTTATTTAAGATGGACCCTCAAACTAAGCATAAACAATTTATGAAATTTCTATTCCTCAAAAACTTCATTCTTTGTTTCATAGCATTGTCAATTCTCTGTTTAAGCAGAAGCTTCACTGGCTCTGTTAACATCTAAGCTAGATTGGAACAGACACAAATTTCTTCGTTCATTTATTTTCACTTCATTAAAAAAAAAATTTAGTATTCATTGGACGGAAACTTGCCACCAACCTCAAAATCAACCAAAAGTTATTTTTAGAGGGGAAAAAGTGATTTCATCTTATAAAGAATTGAAAACTCAGTTTTATGGTTAACCAGAGACGGTGTTCTTTTTCTTCTTGGTCTCTCTTTTCTCCTTCATGTGGCACAATCTTTGAAAAAGACCAGAGAATATTCCCTCCCACTTTGGTTTCAGGGTTCTAACAAGGCAGCTTCTGGGTAGAGAATGTTCTCCAAGGTAGCTGAGCAGGCTGGGCTCCATCACCTTTCAGCTGGGTCGTTTGGAGCAAGACTGTCAAACCGGCTGAAATTCCATTTCCTCTGCTGTAAAGCGGGGAAAGCTGCCAGCATTGAGGCTCGCAACACATGGTGGATGCTCAACAATAACTTAGTGCTGCATAAACGGAGAATTAAAAGGAGATAAACTGAGTGAATACTTCAGCACATCTCTGGAAGGATGCAAAAACTTCTGCAAAGGTATTTATGAGTTCAGGAGAGGCGTCAAGAAAAAGGCAGTAGGAAAAGAGGCAAGGTTTAGTCTTCTTATTTATAGTTAGGAGGAAGGATAGACTTATTGGTAGAAGAGCCTAAATTAAAAATGAGAGGAACTGCAACCCATTTCCTGTGGACGACCAGCCCACAGCTTTGTATCAATAGATCAGCATGGCAGATTACACAAGCCATCGTCCTTTCCTCCCATTGCATCTTGCTCTTTGGATGGGCATCCAGTCTTCAAATCCAGCTCTTCTGTTTAGAGACGCATTAGCAATCCCTCTAAATCTTGTGCAGGAGTCACCCTTCCCCTGCCTTTGCAGTAAGAAGCAGTCTGGGAGTGGGGGCGCCCTGTACTCTTCCCAGGGTGTCTCCCCTTCCCTTCTCCATCCAAGCTGTGCTGGAGGGTTCACGGCTCGCAGCCTGGAGATGCTCAGACTTTGATGCTGCATTGGACACCACAGAGTTTGAAATGCTGAAAACACAATCGTTCCTCTTTCTCTACCGAAACCAAGTCTTCTTTGCATTTCCCTGAATTTCCTTGTTTCTCTTCTCTTTCTCCGTTAATAGTATCTATTGAGAATTTCTCAGGAGCCAGGCCCTGCCAAGTCCCATACGAACTGTGTCTCATTTGATCCTCACACCAGTCCCATGAAGCCTTGTTCTTTCCATTTTAAAACTCAGAACCTGAGGCCAAGGGAGTTCAGTAATGTCCGCAGGCTTTGGGTTCTGGCTAAGAGAGCACCCAGCAGCCAACCCCCTGACGTGTGACCTCTCAGATGCTGTGGTCAGAGTCACCCTTCCTTCACCCTGCACCCCCACCCTCCAATGCCAGCCCCTCAGTCAGCAGGAATTCCCTAGAGTAGCTTCACCTTGCTCCTCCCCACCCCCTCCCAACAGCAGCAGTGACTCCTTATCCATTAAATGAAGTCACAGCTCTTTCTGGCCTCAGCATTCAAGCTGCATGCTCCAGCCTCAACCTCCCTGTCCTTTATTATCTAACCTTCCCACAACCCCTCTCCATGGTGGAACAATTTTTCATACACTTCCCCCCCCCACACACACATCCCTACAGTTAGGATGTGTGTCTAAGTGAAGTCTCTAAGTCGTGTCCGACTCTTTGCGACCCATGGACTGTAGCCCACCAGACTACTCTGTCCATGGGATTCTCCAGGCAAGAATACTGGAGTGTGTTGCCATTTCCTTCTCCAGGGGATCTTCCCGACTCAGGGATCGAACCCGGGTCTCCCACGTTGCAGTCAGAAGCTTTAACCTCTGAGCCACCTCTACATGTATACAAATATATACACACGTATATAACACACCCCACACATCCCTGCATACCCACAGTCCTCCATAAAAGCATACACAGACATGCTTACGCACAACACACACTGACACACAGCCCCCTGAGCACAAACACACATCCCCACAAACAAATTTCTTTACATATGCTCACCTTTCACACATACATCTGTATATATACAAACCCACACACACACACACCCCTACACATGTATAAATACCATTTCTCTATACATGTCCCTAAATACATACTCCACACACACACACACACACACACACACACACACACAGAGTCTGCATTATCATACACACACTGTACACAGACACAACCAGGCCGGTATCTGAACATGAGTGAAAATATTAGGGCATTTTATCATTTCACAATTCCAATGAGGGGACTGAGGGAAATTTTCTTTTCTTGTTAACTTTTTTTAATGAAGTATAGATGATTTACAATGTTGTATGAAGTTCTGTTGTACAGCTAACTGACTCAGACACGTATATATATTCTTTTTATATTCTTTTCCATTATGGTTTCTCCATAATGGATATTGAATATAGGTGCATGTGCTCTACAGTAGGACTTTGTTAGTTTTGTTTTTAAAATAATGTAATTTGGCAATAACTTTACACCACGGAGAAAGGTCTGGGCTTCCCAGGTGGCTTAGTAGTAAAGAACCTGCCTGCCAACGCACAAGACACAGGAGACACAGTCCATGGGTCGGGAAGATCCCCTGGAGGAGGGCGTGGCAACCCACTCCAGCATTCTTGCCTGGGAAATCCAAGGCACAGAGGAGCCTGGCAGGCTACAGCCCATGGGGTCACTAAAGAGTCAGACATGGCTGAGCAATTGAGCACAGCAGCAGCAGGAGAAAGGTCAGTTAAGGCAACGTGACCAAGCCGTCTTCAGCAAAGGCCTCCCTCTTCTCCTGACTTGCTGAGGGTTATTAATACCCTTCTTCCTCCTGACCTTTGGCTTGGTTGCGACTTTGGCTCCACATCCACCAAGAGGCGAGCGCAGTTTCTCAGGGAGCACTTTCCACAGTGTCCCTCCTTCTAACACTCTCTGTAATTGACTTCGTTTTTCACTCTTCATCTGCCTCCATTGTAATGCCAGTCCCAGAATGCAGAGCTCTTTATTGTATGTGTTCACCAGTCTTCCCAGTGCCTAACACAATGTCTGGCCCATAGCTGCCACTTGGTAAATATTGGTTAGATACACAAATAAAAGCTTTTCTTCCTGGAAAGAAGGAATTCTACAACATTTCTTATGGAGACGTCTCTGTGCAGAGGAGACATTTTTGACAACCTGAATTAGATCGTACGAATGACTGCAAATTTTAAAAAGGAGGAAAAAGACACCTTTATGTTTCTTCATTTTGCGTGTCACAGCTTTTCTTTCTAAAGAATTGTGGAGCTGAAAGCAGGGAATTTGTTTTGCTCCGTCGTAAGGAAAGAGTGCTGCCATCCTTTTTTAATAGGAAGCTGTTATTATCATCATTATTATTAGGTTATGGTAAGGTTTTGCAGTACGTCACTTTTTGTTGTTGTTGTTGTTTTTTCCTTTTGCAATACATCACTTTTGTATGGTTCAAGGGGTAAAAAAGTCTTTTCAGTTCAGCTGCCGTAGCTTTGCAAACGTTGGTAAAACATAGAGATTCAATCAAGAGATATCTTAATATCAACAATTTAAGAAGAAGGAAGTACCAGAGCTTTCGAGAGTTCAGAGAGAAGGCTCAGCTTGACATTGGTGTCCTTTCTGAGCTATCATCATCTCCGTGTCTACAGTTAAAGTTCTTTCACTTCAAAAAGAATGATAGCAGATACCTTCACATAAGCATGCACTTCTCTTGTCATCCTCAGATCTAAGTGTTTCACGTTTACGAGGAGTAAAGTACCATGTACAATAAAAACATTTAAAACCATTTCCTATGTGTCAAGTTTTATAGTGACTCATGGGTCTGTCTAACCAGATAAATGTAACAGGACATCCTGTAGTTGCTGAGCAGTTTTTCCAATGCTTCTAAGTTTTAATTCTTTCCCTCTCCTTTCTCTCTCTCATTCTCTCTCAATTCTCATGAGATGCAAAGGCAACCACATTTTAACCCAATGTATGTTAGCCGCTCAGTCATGTCCGGCTCCACGACCCCATGGACTGTATGTAGCCCACCAGGCTCCTCTGTCTGTGGAATTCTTCAGGCAAGAATACTAGAGTGGATAGCCATTCCCATTTCCATGGGATCTTCCTGACCCAGGGATCAAATGTACATCTCCTGTATTACAGGCAGACTCTTTACTGTCTGAGCCACCAGAGGAGTCCCTTTAACCCAATACTGAAACATAATTGTAGTCACTGCTGCTGCTGCTCCTAAGTCGCTTCAGTCGTGTCTGACTCTGTGCGACCCCATAGACGGCAGCCCACCAGGCTCCCTCGTCCCTGGGATTCTCCAGGCAAACACACTGGAGTGGGTTGCCATTTCCTTCTCCAATGCATGCAAGGAAAAGTGAAAGTGAAGTCGCTCAGTCATGTCTGACTTTTAGTGACCCCATGGACTGCAGCCCACCAGGCTCCTCCATCCATGGGGTTTTCCAAGCAAGAGTACTGGAGTGGGGGTGCCATTGCCTTCTCTCATTGTAGTCACAGTTGGATGCAAAAACAGAAAATGTTACAGATACTATTGGATGAGGACAGATCTGATCACATCCCTGCAAAATGCATTTTCATCTGGGGCACAAATCCCTTTTCTGTTGATTTTTATTCCACCATGCTCTCCTCTCCCCTCACTCCCACTCTTGTCAGGTACTGGTTTTGGCTGTCATTTTTCTCTTTTACTGGGACATAAGGAACATCTCTGAAAGGCTGAAGGATGTATAATTTTGTTTTGGTGACACACTGCCTTCTACAGGGTTCTCAAATCTACTTTGAAATGATTTTGTATTTCTTTCAGTGGAACAGAGAGAGAATGACTCAATCAAGTAGGCAGCAGCAGAGTGGGTCACCAGTTAAAACAGTCGAGGATTCATGAGAAGAGGACAACAATCACCTAACATGTAGAAAAAGGATGAACAATGAAGACATTAATCCAATTATTATTTAGGTTTTACTTGAAGAACAAAACATGTTGTTTCTCCAGCTAATAACAATGACCCTTAGTAAACATTAACAAATTAAGCTGTATTTAGTTTTTCATAAATGTCCTTCAATTTCTTAAGCATTGTATTTCACCAAGAAATTATAGTTCAAGTTATAACAGAACTCAAGTTACAGTCCGCAGGGTAAGCATGTAATGAGTCAAACTTGATCCAACATTTAATTGTTGGTATTAATATATTTACACTAAGGTATTACATGGTTTCAGTAAGTATTCTTTCCTGCCCTTTACTGGCTATGTGACATTGGGCAAGTTACTTAGCATCTCTGAGCCTTGCTTTCCTCACCTGTGACCAAGGGATTAACAGTTCCAACGGCAAATCGCTGTTGTTCTGCTTAGCACAGAATGAAAATGAAGGGAGTGTGAGGTGGCAGAAGACCATAAGGGCTGAAGTCGAAAAGCCCAGGTTCAATCCTGGAAACATGGATTTTTTATACTAGTCTAGTGAAGGAGTTTGGAGAAGGCAGTGGCACCCCACTCCAGAACTCTCGCCTGGGAAACCCCATGGGCGGAGGAGCCTGGTGGGCTGCAGTCCATGGGGTCGCTGAGAGTCAGACACGACTGAGTGACTTCACTCTCACTTTTCCTTGCATGCATTGGAGAAGGCGATGGCACCCCACTCCAGAACTCTCGCCTGGGAAATCCCATGGGCGGAGGAGCCTGGTGGGCTGCAGTCCACGGGGTCACTGAGAGTCAGACACGACTGAGCGACTTCATTCTCACTTTTTCTTGCATGCATTGGAGAAGGAAATGGCAACCCACTCCAGTGTTCTTGCCTGGAGAATCCCAGCGACAGGGGAGCCTGGTGGGCTGACGTCTATGGGGTCCCACAGAGTCGAACACGACTGACGCGACTTAGCAGCAGCAGCAGCGAAGGAACTGGCAACCCACTCCAATATGCTTGCCTAGAAAATCCTCATGGACAGAGGAGCCTGGCAGGCTACAGTCCATGGGGTCGCAAGTGTCAGACATGACTTAGCAACTGAACCACCCCCCACCAGAGTTAGACATGAGTTTCTCTTTTCTCCACCGCCATCTGCTTATACTGAGATGAAACAAACGTCAGCCTGTGAAGCCCTTTGGGCCCTCCAGGCCATTGGTAGCAGCTCCTATATTTCCTTTCTGGGCTCTCTGATTCTTTTCTGTGACATTAAAACGAAAAATAGCAGCAAAACTAAGGATTTTTACTGGGGAGAGAAAATAAGTAGTGTTATTACCATATATAGATGATTTCAATCTGTTTCCCAAAATAGATCATAGTTTTATAAATGTGAAGCATATATTAAAAATAGTTGATATCTGAGAGATTTTATGTGGAAAATATTAGGCACATATAGAAGGGGTTCGATAACACTATAGCTGTCATTTCCATTTTATCATTAATACTACAGCTGTTGTATTAACCAACTCAGCATCATTTATGCTTGCTGGGCCACTGTTTCTTGATCAGAGCATTGTAAAGCATGCAAGATGGATAAATTGATGGAACAGAAACCAATTTCAGAAAATTCATTGGATCTTTGAATTCTCCTGCTTCTCTACAGAGGGGCTCTGCCATGGCCATTTTGGACTTAAAACCTGCCGTTTGACGAGACCAGCTGAGAGGTGGGGGAAGAGGGTGACAATTATTTCTTATTCCTGTTTCCAAGCTTATGTCACATGTGTGTCATAATACAGCTTTACAAACCCATATACATATATATGCACAATTGCGGCTTCTTTGGGCTTCCCTGGTGGTGCAGTGATAAAGAATCCACCTGCCAATGCAGGAGATTCCGGTTCAGTCTCTGGGTCGGGAAGATCCCCTGGAGAAGGAAATGACAACCCACTCCAGTATTCTTGCCTGGAAAATCCCATGGACAGAGGAGCCTGGCGGGCTCCATGGGGGTCCATGGGGTCACAAAAGAGATGGATATGATTTAGCAACTAAATAATAACAATGGCCTCTTTAACTTCATTTAATGATTTGTCTTAAAATTGACATTTTTTTCTCAATCTGTCTGTAGTGTAATGTGTTTGATACAGCTTAATTTGTTCTCAGTCATTTCCTGAGCCTTTTTTTTTTTTTTTTTTTTTTTGGAGCATGTTTAGGGTTGAAACCCAGGTGCTGCCAAAGAAATCAACCAAAATGAACAATGACCTCTCACGACCATTTTCACTCTACCAGACTGTGGTGCGGACATCACCAATAGTCTAAACCTTCAGGTTCAGATAGCAAAAGGTCCATAGTAAAGGCACCGTAGGAGATTTAGTGCTGGTTTTTCTAGTCATTGTAAGGTTTTCTTTCTTCTCGTTTCACAGAAGCATCTAGTTCGGTTGGTTTATAAAACTTCACGGTACCTGGTGAGATTTAAAGTTTTTAATACAATCTTCTTACCACTTCTTTTGTATGTAGATATCCTTGAAATTATTTTCCTTGTTGAAACAAAAAGCTGCTTCTGATTGGTCTAAGTCAAAATACTGCTTTATTCTGCTCAATTAACTGCTCCAGGACATAATGAATCATTTTCGTGGGTAAAATGCTCCAGAACTGGCAATGAAAGTCCTCACAGAAAGTCTTGCTGTCAGAAGCACAGACTCTGACACCTGGAAGTTACTGTAGATGCCCGGCAGAACAAACCCTAAGTTTAAAAATGAGGAGACCTAGGTGTCATAGCTCATAATCGGTGGAGCTGAGGCCAAAACTGAGCTCCTACCATTTCTAGATAATGTTCTTTCTACCAAAGAAAGGTTATTTTTCATTGTCAGATGACATCCCAGAGAGCTTAGTCTTTTTGATGCATAAAAGCATAACATTTTGGTTTATAAAATTAATTTTAAAAAAATTTTATCGAAGTATAGTTGATTTGTAATGCTGTGTTAATTTCTGCCGTATAGCCCAGCAATCCCTATATATGTGTGTGTGTATTCTTTTTCATATTCTTTTTCATTATGATTTATCACAGGATATTGTGATATAAAATTAACTTTCAAGGACTTTCCTGGTGGTCCAGTGACTAAAACTCCGTGCTCCTAATGCTGGGGGCACAGGTTTGATCCTGGTCAAGGAACTAGATGCCACATGCTGCCATTAAAAGATCCTATTTGCCACAAGTAAGACCTGGTACAGCCAAATAAATAAATAAATATTTGAAAAAATTAAAATTTATTTTTGATACACTGAAAAATGCATTCATCTAACAAACACACACTGAGCATCTTCACGTGCCTGGCGCTGTGCAAGTGAAGGAGATCAGGACACTGTCTTCAACATAAAATCCCTCAGGACCCTCCTGGCCCTTCCTGGCGATGTGGCCACATGCCGTGTGCATCTGTAGGGAGATGGGGGTCTTCACTGAAGGATGACATGGGCCAAGTGGGATAAGGCCTGGTTCTGGCTCAGAAGCCCTGAGTGTACTTCAGCTCCCCTCTCGCTAGTCCTGTGACCGTGAGCAAGTCTTTTCCTTTCTCCGCATCACCTTTTCCTCATTTGCAGCATGAGGGGCTCATCGACCATGAGACAGGATGAACAGCAAACATGTGGCCAACACGCCTGTGAGAACTACACACACGGTGCATGTAAGTGAGTTCCCGGCTCCTGGAATAGGCTGCTGCTGCTAAGTCACTTCAGTCGCGTACGACTCCGTGCAACCCCATAGACGGCAGCCCACCAGGCTCCTCTGTCCCTGGGATTCTCCAGGCAAGAATACTGGAGTGGGTTGCCATTTCCTTCTCCAGGAACAGACTGGGGACTCAGGAACTATGTTACTTGCTTAGGGCCGTGGTAACAGAAGACCACAAACCGCTGACTTAAACAACAGAACTTGACGGTCTCAAAGTTGTGAAGGCCAGACATCCAAGATCAGGGAGTTGACAAGGCTGGGTCTTACTAACAGGCCGTGAGGGAAAATGCTCGGCCTGCTGTTAGGTAAAATACCAGGACACCAAGAGGGTCTAACAGGCTTTTAACGGTGAAGCGCTCCGGGCGGGGTTTCTGCCTGCCTCTCTCCCAGCTGCTAGTAGTTTCCTAGCAACATCGGGCCACTCCTTGGCTGTAGACGCATCACTCCGACCTGTGCCTTTAATAGGGCTTTACTGAGCGCAGGTAGGTCTTCCTGAGTCCAGATTTCCCTCCTTCGTAGCAACAGTCATGTGGAATTGCAGTCCACTCTAATGGCTTCTCTTGACTTGATTACCTGCAAAGTCTTCATTTTCAAATAAGACTGCATTTGCAGGTACTAGAGATCAGGACGTCAGTATCTTTTTACTATTATTATTGGCTGCACTGGGTCTTTGTTGCTGCATGCAGGCTTACTCTAGTTGTGGGGGCGGAAGCTACTCTCTAGTTTGTTTGTGGTGAGTGGACTTCTCATTGCGGTGGCTTCTCCTGTTGTGGAGCACAGGCGCTAGGACATGAGCTCAGTAGTTGTGAGGGGCTACCAAGGCACACAGGCTTAGTTGCCCCTCAGCATGTGGAATCTTCCTGGACCAGGGATTGAACCCGTGTCCCCTGCATTGGCAGGCGGACTCTTAACCACTGGACAACCAGGGAAGTCCGGGACATCGGTATCTTTGGGGGAAAGAATTCAACCCATAAGGACTACTGGTGGGTCTGCTCAATGAACCAAGACTGAACGTCACCTCTCTAGGCTCCCGCAATGTGGTGGCAGCCTCTGCACACTCGCACTTCATTTGGCAAACTCACTGAGTTCCTGCAGCTTCTGTGCACTGGGCTTGGAGTTTAGAATAACATTAAGCCAAAAAAAAAAAAAATACAGAGAGAGACACAACCTGGATCCCCCTTCAGTCCACCTTCTGGTACAGGAGCTCCATATAGATAAATAACAGCATTAGAATAAAGGTGGAAAGTGACCAGTGTCAACAAGAGCTAGAGGTAACTTTCTGCAGGATTTCAAAGGAGAAAGAGAGGCAGTGAATTTAAGGAAGACTTCCTGGAGGAGGTGGCACTTGAAATGGCCCTTGAAGAATGGATAGGAGCTGGCCATGGGAAGATGGAGGGAAAGGGAAAGTGTGAGTACAAAGACATAAAGGTATACGTTGGTGCAGCCTACACCACACAGGAACACCTCTGAATCCCATGTCGTCAAAGCATTCGCTGGGTTTCTGCTCCTCCTTCCACCCCACCCCCACCCCACGGCCCCAGGCCATCACGACTTTCTGCACAGATTAGAAAACTGGTCACTTACTGCCTTCACAGGACTTGTGTGAGGTACATGTGACTAAGTTTATAGATGGACAAAGAGTCACGTTAAGTCCAGTTTACCTGGTAATCACTGAGGAACCTCTTCTGATCCTGGGGTCGTGAAAATGAGCAATTCAGGTTCAAAATCATATTCATTCTGTTGAAACTCTTCCACGGGGTGGAATTAAGTTCTAGCTTTACTCATGTGACATTTTTCCTTTTGTAATTTTAAATCCTACTACCTACAATCAGATCTGAAGAATCCCTCACTAAGAACCAGTTAGCTCATGTGCTGGTGGTGATTTAGTAACTAAGTCGTGACTCTTGGGATCCCACGGACTGTGGCCCACCAGGCTCCTCTATTCATGGGATTCTCCAGGCAAGAATACTCGGCTGGGTTGCCATTCCCTTGGCCAGGGAATCTTCCTGATCTAGGAATCAAACCAGTGTCTCCTGCACTGCAGACAAATTCTTTACCATCTGAGCCACCAGGGGAGCCAGACAGCTCATAGGACAGCTGTATTTTTAGGGTGGCGGAGTTCTCGAGGCTTAACAATAACTAATCAAAGTAAACAGGACTTCCGAGGAACAGACACACATAAACTATTTAGATCGACAAAAAGATACACCCAGAATTCAAGAAAAACAGAAACCCAGCCTGGTGGAATCCACTCTTTAGAGGGCAGCTGAGATTTTACTGAGTGACTTGGAGGAATACTCTGCCTTCCTGGACTTTTTCTGAAAGTGGAGGTAAGGAAAGGAATACAATAACGAAGGAGCCATAGGGCTCTCCCCTAACACTGGCGCTGAGACCAGCCCATGAGACTCATATTAACACACATAACACAAAGTTAGAACATAGAGAGTCTTAAGAAACACTTCTCTCTTTACAGCAGAGGTGGCTGTGTGTGTAAAAGAAATGGTAATAGCCAAATCATGTTATCAGGCTGACTCTGAAGAGATCTGGGGAAATTCAGTTGCGGCCTTCTACCAGGGCAAACAACAGAAGCCGAATTCATTTGAGGCTGAGATTGTTCAAAGGCAGTGTAGAAACATCTAAGATGGTCATCAAACTGAAGACACACATCTGTGCATAAAAATGATATAATATTAAGAATTTACTGCATAGCACAGGGAATTCTGTTCAATACTTTATAAAGACCAATAAGGAAACAGAGTCTAAAAAGAGTGGAGATATATATATATATACACATATATGTGGGATTCCCTGGTGGCTCAGTCAGTAAAGAATCTGCCTGCAATGCAGGACACTTGGGTTCAGTCCCTGGGTCGAGAAGATCCTCTGGAGAAGGAAATGGAAACCCACTCCAGTGTTCTTGCCTGAAAAATCCCATGGACAGAGGAGCCTGGCAGGCTATAGTGAGACATGACTTAGCTACTAAACCACCACCACCACCATATGTACATCTATAACTGACTCACTTTGTTGTATAGCAAAAACTAACACAACATTGTAAATCAACCATACTCCAATAAAAAAAATTAATTTAAAAATGATGTAACACTGGCCAATGCAAATTAAAAAGATGAGAGAAGTCATCAGCTTTTCACAGACATCCTCATCTGGCCGTGTCTTCACCTGACACTGTTTTTCTTGATCGAGTTCAAAGCGCTGTCTTATTTCTCACTCCTGGAAAGAAACACAGGCTGATTGAAGGGGTCACTGGGTGAATGAGGGGTTCCAGCCTGAGCCACCCCTGAAGGGCCCCTGACAGTTCATCATGAAAGCTTGCAATGGACAATTCTGTTGACACAGAGTGACAGGAAGCTCCAGGAAGGAGGTGGGCTTGTTTCATGCAGGGCAGCCCTTTCATGCTCACGATTTTAACTAATTTTCCGTCATGTCTATGAGAGATGCCAGGGCCTCACACACGACCCCCACCATCACCTAGCAGCGGGGAGGGTCTCCCTTGACAGGAGCATCTCTCTGCACACTCGTCACCTGGGTCCTTGAGGTGGGACACACACCAGAGCCCATTCCTGGAGTTCCCACATGGAGCCTTGAGACTGGGTGCACCTTGAGATCCCTAAACCAGTGTAACCAGGAATGCTTCCCCCACAGAACAGGTGAAGGAGACCTTCAAGAAGGTGGAGTGGAAAACATAACAGGAGAGCCTGGCAGCGCTGCAGAAGAGCTCAGGCTGGTCCAATCCTGGGCACCACCCCCAGCCCAGCTGCTGCAGCGGGGCTCCTGTTCCACTCTGACCGTGGAGTTGACTGGCTGCCCCCATCCACTGTCCCCTTTTGTTAAACAACTTGTTTGTTGCTGTTACCATTACAGGTGACCAGTGGAGTTGTGTTTTCCAGCAGGAATTCCAGTGCACAGCCAGGTCTCAAGATTTAGGTCTGCACGATGCCCCCTGGACACCCGGAACAGCAGACCACGTTTGTTCCAGGGGGAGGCCTCTCTCTGCAGCCTTTTCCCCCAGCGCCTCCCTCAGGATCCAGCCCTGCTTCCTGCACTGCACTGCACTCCCTTCAAAGCCCACTTCCTTCATGGTGACCTGGGCACCATGTGACCCCTGTCCCTCCATCTAAACTGCCGGAGTATTTAATGTCGACCAGCCTTAAGAAAGCTCTCTGGTTAGACAACATCATGAAACTGCTATGAAAATTAAGTGGTTCTATGCCCTTCTGTCTGATCCTTGCCATCTGTTTTTCCACATTCTTCCCACCTCCTTTAATGGACACATCCAGCTTCAGAAAGTTCTTTTAGTTTAAAAGTCATGGGATAGAGCATTTGGCAACCATCACAGTGACCATCGACCCAGGCAAGAATCATCAAGGGATGCTGTCTGGGGAAAAGTCTGATGAAGAATGGGAACCTTATAGTGGACACAGAGCACAAAGATGGCTAAACAAAGACAAAGAATCTAGCAGAAGACACCTGGTGAGCCTTTGTGCTCTCTTTGGAACTTATTTCTACATCTAAAATCAGGAAAAGCCAAATACTTGAGTTCCTAGGCACCAGAGGAGCACTCAGAAAATGGGTTTGGCACCTCTAAACATGAGATCAGGACAGATCCTAGGGTCCTGGGACCAACTTAATTTGAGGGTCTGGGCATCCTTGTTGACGACCAGAAGGTAGGAAGGAAGGGGAGGTGGCAATGTGACCCCCTCCTCAGAGAAATGAAGTCAGAGGCAATTAGCTTTTGGGTTTTCCCTGGTAGCTTCCAAGAACCCCCAACCTGACTATAGGAGATAATTTCTTTCTTTAAATAATTATTTTATTGAAGTATGAAAATGAATGTGTTAGTTGCTCGGTCATGTCTGACTCTTTGTGACCCTTGGAAGGTAGCCTGCCAAGCTCTTAGTTGATTAACAATATTGTGTTAGTTTCTGGTGTATAGCAAAGTGATTCAGTTATAGATATATATAATACTTTGCATCTGCTAATGCTAAATTCCCAGTCCATCCCTCCCGCATGCCCTCCTTGGCAACCACAAGTCTGTTCTCTGTATCTGTGAGTCCGTTTCTGTTTCACAGAGAAGCTCACTAGTGTCATATTTTAGATTCCACACATAAGTGACATCACATGATATTTGTCTTTATCCAACTTCACTTAGTATGATCATCTCTAGGTCTATCCATGTTGCTGCAAATGGCATTGTTTCATTCTTTTTATGGCTGAATAGTATTCCAAGGAGATAATTTCTTAGACATAGTTACTATTATTGGTTTCATTACCATGTAGAACAATCTTGCCTATCACTGAGCAACAAATTAACTTTGTTGTAAATTTGATAAGGATCCGATCCTAGTTATTGGTGGTGTTACTATTACTGTTTGGCTCAGTTTTATTAGTTTTTATTCAGGTAGCTTAGATCTTCCTTTATAAATGTAGAAGAACTTAGGAGGACTCAGCCTTGATTTCTCTCTTTGCTTCCAGGCCTGCTGTGCTGTGTCTGAGGTGTCTCAGGCTGAGAAGCCTGAACTTTATAGGCAGTCTTGTTATATAAGGGTCTGAGCTGAGCTTTGCTATCAGTCAGAGTTCAGTTCCAGTGCATGCAACCTAAGCAAGGTGAATTTGGAAACGCCCTGCTGGGACATTGAGGTAAATGAATGTACTTTTAATTTGTACTATTTAATTTAATTAATGTACTATTTAATTAATTCTGTTTTCTTTTTGGCCTCACTGCACAGCATACAGGATTCCATTCCCTCACCAAAGACTGAACCCACGTCCCCTGAAATAGACGCATGGACTGCCAGGGAATTCCCTGGATGAATGCACATTAGCTGAAGTTCAAGTAAAACACTTAAGGCACATTTACATCACTTTTATGATTTCCTCACTTCAAACAACTTGTTTGATTCATCAGTGCTAAATGCATCAGATGAAAAGCCTCCCAGTGTGTTTTGCTAGAAACACTGGTGAGAAGCAGAAACCCATCTGCTTTGCACGTTTGCCCCATATTCTCCCAGAACAATTGGCTGGGGGTCTTTCCCAGTGGCTCCCCAACATGGCGACTCACTGGAACAATCTGATGATTGGGTCCCCTCCAGACTTCCCTTTAAAGACCTGGGAAGGGAATTCCATGACAGTCCAGTGGTTGCTGCTGCTGCTACTGCTGCTAAGTCGCTTCAGTCGTGTCCGACTCTGTGCAGCCCCATAGACGGCAGCGTACCAGGCTCCCCCATCCCTGGGGTTCTTCAGGCAAGAACACTGGAGTGGGTTGCCATTTCCTTCTCCAATGCATGAAAGTGAAAAGTGAAACTGAAGTCGCTCAGTGGTGTCTGACTCTTCACGACCCCATGGACTGCAGTCTATCAGGCTCCTCCATCCATGGGATTTTCCAGGAAAGAGTACTGGAGTGGGGTGCCATTGCCTTCTCTGAGTCCAGTGGTTAGGGCTTTGCAATTCCACTGCAGGGGGCTCGGGTTTGACTTCTGGTCAGGAGTTAAAATCCTGCATGCTGTGCATGGCAGCCAAAAACAAATAAAATAATAAAAGTTTAAAAATAAATGAAGACCTGGGAAGGCCTGGACTGGTGATTTTCAGGTGCCACTCAGCTGAGCACAACTGACCTGCAGTATTGCTCAGGTCCATGTCTATGACTGCAAGAGTCAGATGGAGAGTCTTAGCCTCTACTCTGCCCCTCCAGGCAAAGCCAACCTGGGGGCCCTCCGCAGTTAGTCCTAGAGTTGCGCTGAGGAGCCTGAACTCCTGGAAGGGGCAGCTCCAGAGAGGAGCAGGGGCACCAGAGAAAGTCCACGCTGTGACAGTGGTGAGTGTCACACACTGTACGTTTTCTGGATGAATAGAGATGAATTTAGCCAGGACACTTGGGTGTGGGGAGTGAGAAGTGGGTGAGCTTGAGGAGGGAATTTTAGGGGCAGGGGACTAATTAAAAAAGTGACTAAGAGATTATATTATATCATCTGTGTGAAACTTTTTGAAAACTGTAAAGCACTGTAGAATTTAAAGAATCATTCAATAAAAATAAAATTTAGTCAGCTCAGTTCAGCTCAGTAGCTCAGTCGTGTCCATCTCTGCAACCCCATGAACCGCAGCATGCCAGGTCTCCCTGTCCATTACCAACTGCAGGAGCTTACCCAAGCTCATGTCCATTGAGTCGGTGATGCCATCCAACCAGCTTACCCTCTGTCGTCCCCTTCTCCTCCCAGCTTCAATCTTTCCCAGCACTAGGGTCTTTTCAAACTAGTCAGTTCTTCACATCAGGTGGCCAAAATATTGGAGTTTCAGCATCAGTCCTTCCAATGAACACCCAAGGACTGATTTCCTTTAGGGGACTGGTTAGATCTCCTTGCAGTCCAAGGAATCTCAAGAGACTTCTCCAAAATCACAGTTCAAAAGCATCAGTTCTTCAGCACTCAGCTTTTAATTGAAAATGAATAAATAACACTTCTCGGGATCTCTTTTGGAGACCTTTACTTCTACAACAACAACAACAACAAAAAAGGCAGAAGAAGAAGAAATGGTAGAGCTTGGTGCAAGCCTAGCTCTGCCTGATGGTTTCATTTTTTATGTCCCCAGAACAAGGATCAAACCCTGTGTCCCCTGCATTTGCAGCACAGTCTTAACCACTGGACCTTCCCTAATGATGTTTTTTTTCTTACTTCAAGAGCCCTTTTATCAGAAAAACAAAAAAACAAAAAACTGGCAAGAACTTCTAGATGGATTAACCAATACCAAACATTCTGTGTGCTGTTCTTATCTGCCAAATGCCTTTAGCCAGGATCTCAAGGACTCACTGGTAATAGCAGATATTTTAAATTAAAGCCAAGATATCTGAAAGGTCATTCTGAAGAAAAGTCCAGGAAACGGGCTCTCACATAGTGAATTACTCAGTAGGATCCAAGATAGTCAACACTTTCCAGCAGGTCACCCAATCTCTCCTCTTCAGCAAGAAATGGACTACATACCAGTGATCATCATCGGTAGAAACAATACTACTTAGTGTTGTTGGATAAGGCGGTAGTTCGCAGACGTTTGTCCTCTGGTACCAGTAATAAGTGACTACTCTATGGGTTATGTTACAAGATGTTAGACTTGCCCCCAGGACTGTGGTTGCAGACTCAGGTGGGGCCAGCCTCCTAAGAACATTGTTGATGAAAGGTTGTTGGTCTTACAAGCTTAGGCTTGTCAAACCAATGTCTGGCTCCCAATAGACCCTGTGCAGGTGTCTGCTATTGACACAAACTCCAAAATCTACTACAGGTTACTAATTATTTCCGTGTAAATTCTGAGCTGCAGTGCAATGCTGGGATTCCAGGGAGCAGGAATCTTGCTTAGAACACGTGGGTATCCACAGCAGCGGACACTGATTCTCTATTCTGGGTTTGTAAGTGGTATTTATTCAGTTGAACCATGAGCCTGAAATGAAGTCTTGTTTCAACAAATACTGGTCAGGTATGTGCAGCACGCAGGGATGCAGAGATGGTAGGAGGGAAAGATTACAGCGACCATGACCTTGTACAAGGCGCAGTGCCCTTTATAACCTCCCAGCAGCCCTGTCTCCATTTTTCCAGGAGAAAATTGAAGTCTTAAGGAACCGAATAACTGCCAGACCATCTAACGCCACGGCCACCTCCACCCTCATCAGTACGCCCCCGAGTACACCCTGAAGGAGACAGTCTACAGGTTAAGAACTAACGGAGACCTGGAGCATCCTCTTCCCAGAGGACTCCAAATGTTGGGGGACCCGAGCGCCCCCTCTGCTGCCAGAAGCACCCCTCTTCCTAACACTGGGGAGTAGGCTGGAAGGGAAGGAACGGAGACGCGAGGGGCTCCTTCGCTGTGCAGGACGCCAGGCGCCGGGAGAGCTCCTGGAAGACCCTTCAGTCCGTCTCCAGACTCCCGGGCTCTGCGCACCGGGACGCAGGTCTCCGTGCCTTCAAAGCGCTGCGCGACAGCCACGCCAGCGCCCCAAACCTTGGGCAAGGGCCAAACGGTCACTTCCCCGCCCTCCAGGCGCGGTATGCAAATCCGAGCACCAGGAAGTAGCTGGGACCTCCCGGCCCAGCTCTGCGACGGCCAGTTCCTCCTCCGCTGCTCCGGGCCCCCGCCGCCGCTCGCTCCCGGCCGTGGCGCCTCCGGGCCGGTCGCCCTGCAGCCTCCAGCCCGCGGCAGGCGGGGCGGCCGCGCCACCCGGGCCCCCGCCCGCACCCCGCACTCCGCGCGCCCCCGCCCCGTCCTGCCCCGCCGGGCCGCCCCGTCGCGGCCCCAGCTCGGACCCTCGGCCACCGTGGAGCGCCGCCGCCGCCGCCGCCCCGCGACTCACACACGGAGCTGGTGAGTCCCGGGCGGGGTGGAGTGGGGAGCGCGGGAGTGGGGAGCGCGCGCGGCGGGGGCGGTGAGTACGCTCGGATGCCTTCCGCCCGCGGAGACTCGGCCCCGGGAGCGCGATCGCGGAGGCGGGCGGCTCCGCAGGTGTCTCAGTGCCCCGGCCGCAGGGGGCGGGGCGGGCGCACCGCGGGGCCCTCCGGCGCTGCCCCTAGGGCCTCATGCTGTCCCCGCGCGGGCGGGGAAGCCCATCTCCACGCGGAGCGCGCGCGCGGCGGGGATCCCCGGGGGACCCCAGGCCTGCACAGTCCGGTATCCCCCCGGGCCCGGGGGTCCCTGCGCGAACTGCGGGCATCTGCTCTCTTCGGTGCCCGGGCGGAGCTTGACGTCCGGGCTCTGCGGGGGAGGCGGTGCGCACCCCCCGCCGAGCCCGGCGCCTCCCGGCCTCCGGAGCCGCAGCCCCGAGCCCCTGCGGCCGAGAGGAAGCGAGAGTTATTTTAAGAATTCAGGGGTTGCCTTTCCTTCGCCTTGGGGGAAGGGTGTGAGCGTCAGTTCCCACTTTCCTGCATTATCTCGGCCACTGCGGTGTCTTCGAGATGCAGCATTTGTTATGTTCCATCTAATAGTAAGCGTGATCGTGGGGTGTGTGTGTATATATGTGTGTGTCTGTCTGTTTGAATTACCCCAAATCCACCCAACTTCTTTGTCATCTCAGAAACTCGAGTTGAACCCAGGCTTCTCAGTTTCCTAGCTAAGTGTGAACTGGGGCCCGTTACTGAAATTCTCAGTTAGGGTTTCCTTGTCTACCTTCCGAGCTATTTATTGCATGTAAAGCCCCAAGCACATACTAGGCATTCCATAAACGGTGCTGTTATTATTGCAAATAACTCTATCCATAACAACGAGGCTCCCTGGTTCTTTGCAATTTGATGATTTTAAACCTAAGACGGCTTATCCAATTTAGCCACTTGACCTTACTGATAACACTGCATAATAAATACACTAGTGATTTAGTGTCCCAAAGCAGGGCCTGGAGTCTGACTCAGGCTAAGAACAAGCCAATGAGGAGGTTTGACTTACTTTTCATTTCTTGGCTACCCGCAGCTGGCCATAGGGTTCAGAAAGGCCGGAGTGGGAGTAGGGGATGGGTCTCTCTCTCCAGCACCTTCTAAAGCAGGCTGGAGAGGAATAGGCAGTTACTGAGTCTTCCGAATCTGTCCTGATAAGGTAAGCTTTGATGGCAAACGGTAGGATTCAGGTGGCTCTTAGTTCTCTCTTGAAGTCAGTGTTTTGAGGCTTGAAGTCATTTAATTTGATCATAAGAGGCTCTTGGTGATTGATCCTCTTTGGATGCAGAATAGGTAACCTTCTTCCTGAGAGAAGAATAGGGAGCAGCTGATGTGAAGGGAGAGAAAACAGGAGCCAGAAAGCCTGAGTTTGGGTGTCTTCCATCACTTTTCAGAACTGTGATTTGGGATAAATTACTTGGATCATTTAGCCCATCAACATCTCCTTCACAATGGTAATTAGAATTATGATTTGACCATATGTGTATAGTCCGTTTTCACTACTACAATGAAATGTCCGTGAAAACAGCTTGGTCTGGTTTGTCCAGAATGCCAGCCCTGGTGCCTGTCACATGGTCAAGATTGCTTGGAAGAAGGAAGGAGGGTCTCCTCCAAGCCTCACTCCGTGCAAGTCTGAGGAACAGGGCTGGCCCCTAAGGCATCTGTAGCCCACTGGCCCTCTAGTCCTGGCTTCTAAAATGGGAATTGGAGGAAGTTGACTGTCAAGTTATCCCAGCACTAGAGTTCTCTGCTCAGGGCTGGTTTCCATGCTTCTAACACTGAGAGAGAAGTCTTGATTTGAAGTGGTAAGATGCAGCCTGCAAAGCTGACATCTGGGCAAGCCGTTATGCAATCAAAAGACACACAACATCCTAGGATCATCAATGTTGGAAAGGTTTGTAGAGTACTTGTGTGATACCTGAATGCTGCTCATGCCATTCTTAGCAGAAAATGGTCAAGCGAGGTAGTGATTCAATGATTCTCAAAGCCTTTTAGTTACATTATTTTTGTATTAAAAAAAAATCACCAAAACTTTTGAGATGCAAACTGGTTCAAATGAATATATGGATTTATAAATTACAACGTTAAATCATATTATCCATAAACAAACCCATATTCATTTAAAATCTGCACAAATGAGAGTACATGCCCCTCAGCATGGAACATTGCTGTGGCCCACTCACACCACTGATCTGTGACCTCCGCGTCCTCGGGCATGGGGAGAGTTGAAAAGGAAAGGTCATTGCATCACTAGTTGGGACGCTGATCAGTGATATGTTGATGTCAGAGACAGTCTCAGACCTTTCCTTGGCTCCTTCTGCCAATGGTGGTACTGATGATTTTTTGCCAGTCCAGGGCTCTGAAGCCTTCTGAACACTGATATTCTCCAAACCTCTCAGGACCCTGCACGGTAGGCAGGGACCAAAAAAGAGGGGGGTGGCTGGCATGACCAGTGTCACAGGCCTGATTAAATGACATCATTGGGCCTAGTAGGTATGTTTTCCCACTCCAGCTCTGAGAGCTTTTCCCACTTTTCTGCCTTTGGATCTGTAGTAGGTACTCCATTACTTAAAAGTAAAGAAACAAACTCGTTGTTTAATAAACATTTTAAGGACAGAATCACAAGGTCATCTTCTTCTATCATATGGAGATGGTCTGCACTAAGGGACTGTCAGAGTCAATGAGCAGCTGGACCAGTGAGCAGGGTGCAGAGGCAGTTCTGTCAAGCTGCATTTCTGCCTTTCAGTTTTGCTGCCTGCTCAGGGAAGGGGGAGCCCTGATACCTCCCCAGATGGCATCTGTCCTGGTCACTGTCAGAGCGGCACTAGTGACGGCCTTCAGGACTGTCCCATGCTTATGGGTCAGTATGCCGTTGTTCTGTCGCTAAGTCGTGCCCAGCACTTTTGTGACCCCATGGACTGTAGCCCATCAGGCTCTTCTACCCTTGGGATTTCCCAGGCAAGAATCCTGGAGTGGGTTGCCCTTTCCTTTTCCAGAGGATCTTCCTGACCCAGGGATCCAACTAGAGTCTCCTGCAGCTTGGCAGGTGTAATCTTTACCACTGAGAAGCCTCTGGGACAGTGTAGAAGTACTCAATAATACTTTCTTAAAAGTTTCCTCTAGCTTCTTTATAAACCCGACAAGCCTCCTTGTATGGTTGTTATAACAGTGAGAGCTGTCATTTGAGGGGAATATACAAGGTGAGGAGACAGGGCCCATGGGATGCACGTGGAAACACACAGCCTCCTTCCTGGGCTCCTGTTGTGGACCAGGCTCATCCTAAGTCCACACTCCTATAATGGATAAACATTCTCTCCCAGCTTTTAAGATTGATGAGAGGAAGGACAAGGAAGAGGAAGTTGATCAGAAGTACTGAAAGATTTCTTACAGCTGCCTGGTTTCCTGATACTTAAATTGTGAAACCTTGAGTTCAGTCTCTCATCATTTCTGACATTTATTTTGAGTAAGTTCCCATCTGGGGGAGAGACCCATGTATAGAAAATAGTATGGAAATCTGCCTATAGTGGTGGTTTAGTTGCTAAGTCCCATCTGACTCTTGCAGCCCCACAGACTGTAGGCTCCTCTGTCAGTGGGATTTTCGAGGTGCGAATACCGGAGTGGGTATCCATGCCATTCCCTTCTCCAAGGGACCTTCTCCACTCAGGAATCGAACCCGGGTCTCATGCATTGCAGACAGATTATTATACTGACTGAGCTGCGAGGGAAGCCCTGCCCATGGAGGGATTCAAATTTTTGAAACACACCAGTTTAAAGACTCGGACCTTCTTTCAGATTCTCTTGACTACATTAGCTGGAAGTGCTGTCTTGTCATTTAGAACAACAAGTTTCAGGAGTTACCTGGGATGATGTGTGGAAAAGGCTCATCCATGCTGGCAGGTTGCAGGGGCTATTATCACCCTGGTTCTTCATTCTTGGGCTTTCTCTTCAGTCTTGTCCTGACTTTCACTTTGCCTTGTTGTTGTTCTTGTTCAGTTGCTCAGTTGTGTCAGACTTTTCCCGACCTCGCAGACTATAGCACACCAGCAGGCTTCCTTGTCCTTCACCATCTTCCAGAACTTGCTCAAACTCATGTCCATTGAGTTGGTGATGCCATCCAACCTCTTATCCTCTGTTGTCCCTTTTCTCCTCCTGTTTTCAATTTTTCCCAGCATCAGGGTCTTTTCCAGTGGGTCGGATCTTTGCATCAGGTGGCCAAAGTATTGGAACTTCAGCATCAGTCCTTCCAGTGAATATTTAGGGCTGATTTCCTTTAGGATTGACTGGTTTGAGCTCCTTACAGTCCAAGGTACTCTCAATAGTCTTCTCCAACACCACAGTTCAAAAACATCAATTCTTGGGCACTCAGCCATCTCTAGCTCTCCCATCCATATAAGACTACTGGAAAAACCATAGCTTTGACTATACAGACCTTTGGCAAAATAATGTATCTGATTTCTAGTATGCTGTCTAGGTTGGTCATAGATTTTCTTACAGGAGCAAGTGTCTTTTAATTTCATGGCTGCAGTCACTGTCTGCATCTTAGTACTGACTAAGCATCAACACTCCTGATTTGCTGCCAAGCTGTTTAATGACAGTTGTATTTATAATCAGAATACAATTTTCCTTTTATAGAACTCTTCCAAAGTGTTGGTTACTTATCTCTGCTTTTTTCATCATCAACGTATGTCCAGTTTCTCTTCTCTAACTCCCCTCTTCAACCCCTTTCTGTCTTACAGAGCCTGCAAGCCATCCATTGATAGAAACTGACCATTATTGGTTAACCTCAATGTAACTGTGTTCTTTCTTCATTGTGCTTAGATGTGTAAGTGATGCTCCATAAAATGATAGATGAATGGGGATATGTTAACAGAGACCATTGGATGGATGTTTCTTGTTGTGGGCTCTGCTCTTGATGAGCTATAGGACTTGGGGAAGAAGTCTTCATCGAGAGATTCAGAGGGACTTTAAATGTCTCATTTCCTTTTTATCATTCACACTTGAGACACAGTCAGATAATGTTGGGCCTACCCACACTCCCTCCTTTCTTTTAAAAAAAATTTTTTTAACACCAAAAACATTTTGTATTGGGGTATAGCCAATTAACAATGTGGTGATAGTTTCAGGTGAACAGCAAAAGGACTCAGCCCTACATGTACATGTATCCATTCTCCCCCAAACCCCTCCCCTCCAGACTGGCACATAACATTGAGCAGAGTGCCATGTGCCATATAATAGGGTTTTTGTTGGTTATCCTTTTTAAATATAGTAGTGTGTACATGACCTTCCCAAAGTCCTTAACTATCCCTTCTTCCCGGCAACCACGAGTTCGTTTTCTAAGCCTGTGAGTCGCTTTCTGTTTTGTAAGTTCATTTGTACCATTTCTTTTTAGATTCCACATATAAAGGGTGTCATATGGTATTTCTCCTTCTCTGCCTGGCTTACTTCACTCAGTGTGACTTTCTAGGTCCAACCATGTTGCTGCAAATAGCCTTATTTCATTCTTTTTAATGGCGGCACACTCCTCCCGTCCGGTAAGCATCTAACATCACTGTCTGTATTGATCCCGAGTCATGCTGGTTGGAAGCTCATTGTCAGCTCTCCCCAGTTCTCTCTCCACTGGTCCAGTGTTTGATGGGAGCTATGGTGACTTTTCGGCGCTGGTGTGGGTCCCCAGTGAGACGGTAAGACAGGTCTGGGTTCATCCTGCCTCCAGCCAGAGTAGAGATGTCTCCCAGGTGCTGGGTCTTCTGGGTGCCTCCAGTCTTTCTGGAAATGTTAACCCACACAGGGGCGAGGGCAGCTGAGAAGCTTGTCTCAGAGAGACCGTCTGGAGAGGGAGGCCCACTTCTGCTTTCCACAGGGAAGCTGGGTCACAGAGCGCAGAACTGTAGCAGGAGGCCGCAAGAAAGTGATACTTCCTTCTGCTTCGAAGGCCCAGGCCCGTCATTTGCCTGCAGCCCCACCTTCCTCACCACCCAGCCCTGCTTTTTCCTCTGGGTTGGGGTTCTTTCTACCATTTTCTCTGCAGTTGGTGCTTGAGAAGGTGGAAGGGAGGGGAGGGGAGGGGAGGGGAGGGAGGGAGCGAATGAAGCCAGACCTCATTGCAGAGCCTCCTGGGGTGGGGAGACCCCCACAGCCATGCTGGATTGTTCAGCCACAGAAAGATGTTCATTTTGAAATTCTCCATCATGGAAATTGTTACAAAACTCTTAGTAGAGGTTTTGAAATATTTTACTGTCCAGGCAGTATAATTATTTCTTAATCTAAACTACAGTGGATCAGTGCTGTTTTAAAAACTTTTAAGCTCTGAGTGTTAGTTGCTCAGTCATGGCCAGCTCTTTATGACACCCACAGGTGTAGCCTGCCAGGCTCCTCTGTCCAGGGGATTTTCCAGACAAGAATACTGGAGAGGGTTGCCATTTCCTTCTCTAGGGGATCTTCCTGAACCAGGATCAAACCTGGGTCTCCTGCATTTGCAGACAGATTTTTTTACTATCTGAGCAACCAGCCTCTCCATAAATACTTGGGGTAGATCAGTGACCTTTCAAACTTCTTTGACCTTGATCCATGTCAAGAAGCATCATGTTTTATCTTGTGCCAGAATGCACATCCATCTGTATGCAAAGAAAGAAAGAGGAAGAGAGAAAGAGAATTTGGTGAAAAGCCCCTCCCCACAGCTTGTAGGGGGTGGGAAGTGTGACCCCAGGCAGTCCTCTGAGGCCAGCTTGGTGAGAAGTAAAATACACAGAAGTGAGGAATCCCTGGTGACTTGGTGGTTAGGACTTTCTGCTTTCACTGCTGTGGCCTGGGTTCAGTCCTTGGTCTGGGAACTATGATCCAGCAAGCAGCATGACCCCAAAATAACTACATAAGTAAAGTAAAATGCACAGAGGTGAGCCCAGCTATTCTAAAAGCTCCTGTCCAATAAGGTTTATTACACAAAAACCAATTAAGATACATCTGGCTTTCCATGTGGCGCTAGTGGTAAAGAGCCCTCCTGCCAGTGCAGGAGACATAAGAGATGCGGGATTGATCCCTGGGTTGGGAAGATCCCCTGGAGGAGGGCATGGCAACCCACTCCAGTATTTTTACCTGCAGTATCCCATGGACAGAGGAGCCTGGCAGGCTACAGTCCATGGAGTCACAAAGAATTGAATATAACTGAAGCAACTTAGCAGGCATACAATGAATGGTATACCTTGTAAATATCTTTAAAATAGAATTAAATTATACTTACTAGTGTGAAAGATGTTCTTTAAAAGCTGAACACAAGCTGAACAGTGATATATATTACCATTTCTGAAATACAATAGTTATGTTGACACAATGATAAACTATGAATATCAGTGAATTTTTTATACTAAAGTTTTCAATACTGATTTTTTCTGGGTGATGGGTGAATGCTGATTTTTCTTTTCTACATCTCTCTTGTTACAAAGATTATGACTTATGTGGTTTTAGGACAGTAGTGTGATGGGCGATGACACGTAATAAGCTGGCGAGACAGCAGGAAACTTAAAGGGAAAAGTGGCCCTTTTGATGGTTGTGTGGATATCGTTGTGGGCAGACCGACCCTAGAGGAACTCATGCACCGCGGACGGTGTAAGCAGGCAGAATATTCTCCTAAAGAAGTATCTACTGATATTTACTCATATCTAGTACTGAGTTTCTTGAGAACCTACTGTCCGTTAGCCCCAGTTTCGGGGAGGAAACCCTGAAAGGGAGAAGGGGTCTGAGGTGGGGAGAACTGACCGGTTCGCACAGCATCCCTGGGCGGCCAGGCAGTGATGAGGCAGTTCGCGCAGGTGCGAAGGAGCGGGGCCCCCAGGACCCTCAATGTTGGGTTTCACTGTGTAGACCAAGGTGAATCTTGAGGAAAGTCTTTGTGGGAAACTGTTTTTTTCCCCGTCACAATCACTTTCTTGGCTAGACTCTTCTGTAACAAAGTATTGATGATGTTGCCAAAAAATGGAGAGACACAGAGATACTCAGTAATGGCTAAGTGTCCTCTGAATAGGTGAATGTCATCCTCTGAATAGGTGGATGATTAACAGGGGGAGGAACAGGGACTTCCATGGAGATTAACTGGGGGCTAGAAAGTAGTATTTATCACCTTTGTACATGACCTAAGACTCGTTTGTAGTCACTAGCGAGCAGGTACTTGGTCACTCCCTGGGAGGTGATGACCTTGTCCAGACATTTGTCTGACTCTTCCTGATGAGGCAACACTGCTGAGGGGAAAAAGGAGTTGAGTTCTAAGTTTCTGTAGGGTTATCAGTATTTTCCATTTGACTTAAATGCAGGCTGTTGGGATTTCCCTGCAGTCCAGTGGTCAGGATTCTGGGCTTTCAGTGCTGGGGGCATGGGCTCAATTCCTTGGTGAGGAACTAAGATTCCCAAAGTGTGCCAATAAATAAGTAAATAAATAAATGGAGACTGCTGTACAGCAGCGGCTTGGTGTTGGCCTTGTGCTTACCATATACAAACTAGTGTGTTTAAAAACATCACCATAGCTAGGAATGGCAACAGTTGGACAAAATGGGATAATTGGGCAATTCTGCAAGGAATGCCTTTGCATAATCAGATATGGCCTGTTGAATACATGCTGTATTCAGTGCCTGTTGATGCTAAGTTGCATCAGTCGTGTCCAACTCTTTGCGACCTTATGGACTGCCGCCCCTGAGGGATTATTAGTTTTAACCTTGAGAAGAGATAGTGTAATGTGGTGGAAAGAAGATGGTCTTCCAGGTGATACAAATCAGAAGTCAGGTGAACTTCTGATCTACCTGGGGCACCAGGAATCACCGAGGCTCCGGGGTAAGCTTGGTGTTCTTGGCATTCAAAGATGCCCTCAGGAGTGGGACATGGGGCCGTAGCCTGGTTCTCAGAGCGAGACTGTTTTTGCCCTAGACAGGTGAACACAGTACTCTGCAGCAGGACAGGACTCTTGGTGACAGTGACGCTCGGTCATATAGGGTTGGGGGAGAAGGAATTTACCACTTGAAGACCTTAAAGAGAGGCATCCTTAAATAATGAGAGACTTCATCATCTGAGGAGTGATGGACCAGCACAATAGTGGATGTGCTCCCTGCTTCAAATAAGTTGCTATGCACAGTTTATGGTCATCAGGATAATTAAACACGCACCCCAAGAGTTGGCTCTTGTCTCTCTGGACCATGTTGACTTTTCCAACTGTTTCAACTTTAATGGATGGCAAGTGTACGTAAAAAACAAAATTCAATAAGTTCAGTTACATAACTGTCTACATACCTTTTATTTTATGGTTTTCAATTATTTTAAAAGTTTTAAATAAGTGAAGATGACCACTGAATGAG
Source organism: Nanger dama (assembly GCA_917880005.1). Taxonomy (NCBI): domain Eukaryota; kingdom Metazoa; phylum Chordata; class Mammalia; order Artiodactyla; family Bovidae; genus Nanger; species Nanger dama. The sequence goes on from CAKJTW010000075.1 coordinate 8,167,378, forward strand.
AAATTAATGGCCATTTTCCATAAATTCCTTTATCTGTGGATACCCTTTCAAAGTTTTAATAGGAAAAATTTCCGAGCAGTTTGGTAAATGACTTGAATGTTACCTTATTGCTATAGTTCTGTCTTCAGCTACAGCTGTGCGGCACAGCCCCATTTAACAAATGACTCATCCCCTCTGGTGTCAGCCACTGGACTCTGGACATCACCTGTCTACCTTGGTGTCCAACATGAAAATCAGACTCTGAGAGGAGCAAGATATCTTGGCTGTGTTTCTCGAACATAGGCCTTATCAAGCAGTCGCTTTCTCTTGAGCACTGGGTCTCAAAAGTTAGCGTCTGTCCCAGTGATTCTAACAGTGGTAAAGGAGGTCACGTTGTGAGAAGCACTGTGACAGGTATGCTCCTGTTGGCCAAAGTGACCCATTTCATTTCTGTCTGGCTGTGGGTATTCAAAAGCTTTTTTGTCTTGTACTGTAATGTCTTAGTTCTGTAGTTTCTGCTTGCTGGTTCTAGTTCTACGCTGTTTCTGCACAGCTGAAGCCAGCCGCTGTTGGACTGACTGTCCACCTACTGTGGCTGTAAGTACGGAATGTGTAGAGACATGACTGTGGTACTGTCCACTCAGCACTATTACTTCACCTCTCTTCTAACAGAGCCCAGATTATGTCCAGATCCAGCTTCTCCATGGAAGTTTCTGCAGAAGTTTTCCACATCCTCATCTATATAAACTGGCTCTGATTGGTCAAATGCTACTATTCTTACCAGTGATTGGTTCATGAGTGGTGTACTTTGGGTTGAATGGTAATCAGTGAAAAAAGTGATGCTCCATAGATGGTCCTAAGATACAAACAGAAAAGGTGTAGGAGAGAGAGGAGAGAAGGAAAGTCAGACCTGGACAAAAGATGAAGAAATACAACACGATATGTGAAAGTCAGGAAACTGGAAATTGGAAGGGAGATAGTGTAAGTTCTTCTGATCAGTAATTTGTGATCTGTACTGTGTGTGGTTGTCTGCTCTGTGTTTGTCCTACTCGCACAGACCAGTGTGGAATTAATGCTGATAACTGGGCTTCTGTAATCACAGTGGATTTTTTAAAATGTATATTTATTGGGAGAAAAATTATGACAAACCTAGATAGTGATTAAAAACAGAGACATCACTTGGCCGACAAAGGTCCATATAGTCAAAGCCATGGCTTATCCAGCAGTCACATATGAATATGAGTTGGACCATAAAAAGATTGATCACCCAAGAATTGACGCTTTTGAATTGTAGTGCTGGAGAAGACTCTTTGAGAGTCCTTTGGACTGCAAGGAGATCAAACCAGTCAATCCCAAAGGAAATCAACCCAGAAATTCATTGTAAGGACTGATGCTGAAGCTCTAATCCTTTGGCCACCTGATTCAAAGGACTGACTCATTGGAAAAGACCCTGATGCTGAGAAAGATTGAGGGAAGGAGGAGAATGGGGTGACAGAGAATAGATGGTTGGATGGCATCACCGACTCAATGGACATGAGTTTGAGCAAACTCCGGGAGATAGTGAAGGACAGAGAAGCCTGGCGTGCTGCAGCCCATGGGGTCGCTAAGAGGCGGACACGACTGTGCAACTGAACAGCAGCACATTTATTGAGTATTGTGTGTCAGGCATTGTGGTGGGTTCTTGGGGGAAATATAAACCTTAATAAGTGTGAACTTCCTGTCCTAAAGAGTTTATTGTGTTCTAGTCTGTCTGGGCTGTTCACACACCAGAGGCTAACAAATTAATTTGCTGTGGTCATGGGTGGGACAGTTACCTTGCTCAGGAAATCCCTAGGCATCTGAATCAGTGCACAGAAACCAAGAGTTCTGGTAAAGAAGGAAGGCAGTGTGTGAAGTGGTTAGAGCACAGTATATGAAATTAATCACATTTGGGTTCAAATTCCAGATCTGTCTCTGCCTAGGCATAAGGTGCTGGTTTTGCTGACCTCAGATTTAAACCTCAGAGGCTGGTTGTGGGGATTCCAGGATGTAATAGGTTCAGAACTAAACTATGTTTGAAGCACATAGCCAATGGTAGTCATTTTTATGAACAAAAGAAAGTTGCTTAGGATTGTTACTACCAAAAAAATAAAACTGATAGGAAGAAAACCCAGAAAATAATAAATGTTAGTGAGGATATAGAGAAACTGGAATCGTTCTGCACTGCTGTTGGGACTGTAAAATAGTGGAGACCCTTTGGAAAACAGTATGGCAGTTACTCCCAAAATTAAACACAGAATTACCTTTCAATTCAGCAGTTCCACTTGTCTGTATAGAACCCCCAGAATTGAAAGTGGGGTCTCCAAGAGATATTTGTATACCCACATTCTAGCAGCATTATTCACAACAGCCAGGGGGTGGAAGCAACTCAAGTGTCCATCAACAAGTGAATGGATAAACAAAATATGGTGTATACATACAAGGGAATATCATACAACCTTGAAAAGGAAGGAGACTCTGATGCAGTCTACAACATGGATGTATCTTGAGAACAGTATGTTAAGAGAAATAAAAGGACAAATATTGTATGATTCCATCTATGAGGTCCTTTGGCTGTTGTTCATTTGCTGAAATCCTGTACAACTTTTACGACCCCATGAGTTGCAGCTTGCTGGGCTTCTGTGTCCTTCACTATCTCCTGGAGTTTGCTCAAACTCATGTCTGTTGAGTAGGTGATCCCATCAAACCATCTCATCCTTTGCCACCCTCTTCTCCTCCTGCCCTCAATCTTTCCCAGCATCGGTATCTTTTCCAATGACTCGGCTCTTTGTATGAGGTACCCAAAGAATTAGAGCATCAGCATCAGTCCTTTCAATGAATATTTAGGGACAATGCTGTGAAAGTGCTGCATTCAATATGCCAGCAAATTTGGAAAACTCAGCAGTGGCCACAGGACTGGAAAAGGTCAGTTTTCATTCCAATCCCAAAGAAAGGCAATGCCAAAGAAAGCTCAAACTACCGCGCAATTGCACTCATCTCACACACTTGTAAAGTAATGGTTAAAATTCTCCAAGCCAGGCTTCAGCAATATGTGAACCGTGAACTTCCTGATGTTCAAGCTGGTTTTAGAAAAAGCAGAGGAACCAGAGATCAAATTGCCAGCATCTGCTGGATCACTGAAAAAGCAAGAGAGTTCCAGAAAAACATCTATTTCTGCTTTATTGACTATGCCAAAGATTCTGACTGTGTGGATCACAGTAAACTGTGGAAAATTGTGAAAGAGATGGGCATACCAGACCACCTGACCTGCCTCTTGAGAAATGTGTATGCAGGTCAGGAAGCAACAGTTAGAACTGGACATGGAACAACAGACTGGTTCCAAATAGGAAAAGGAGTACGCTAAGGCTGTATATTGTCACCCTACTTACTTAACTTACGTGCAGAGTAGATCATGAGAAATGCTAGCTGGAGGAAGCACAAGCTGGAATCAAGATTGCCGGGAGAAATATCAATAACCTCAGATATGCAGATGACACCATCCTTATGGCAGAAAGTGAAGAAGAATTAAAGAGCCTCTTGATGAAAGTGAAAGAGGAGAGTGAAAAAGTTGGCTTAAAGCTCAACATTCATAAAACGAAGATTATAGCATCTGGTTCCATCCCTTCATGGCATATAGATGGGGAAAAAGTGGAACAGTGGCTGACTTTATTTTTCTGGGTTCCAAAATCACTGCAGGTTGTGATTGCAGCCATGAAATTAAAAGACGCTTACTCCTTGGAGGGAAAGTTATGACCAACCTAGACAGCATATTAAAAAGCAGAGACATTACTTTGTCAACAGAAGTTCATCTAGTCAAGGCTATGGTTTTTCCTGTGGTCATGTATGGATGTGAGAGTGGGACTGTGAAGAAGGCTGAGCACCGAAGAATTGATGCTTTTGAACTGTGGTGCTGGAGAAGATTCTTGAGAATCCCTTGGACTGCAAGGAGATCCAACCAGTCCATCCTAAAGGAGATCAGTTCTGGGTGTTCATTGGAAGGACTGATGTTGAAGCTGAAACTCGGTACTTTGTCCACCTGATGCAAAGAGCTGACCCATTTGAAAAGACCCTGATGCTGGAAAAGATAGAGGGCAAGGAGGAGAAGGGGACGACAGAGGATGAGATGGTTGGATGACATCACCGACTCGATGGACATGGGTTTGGTTGGACTCCAGGGGTTGGTGATGGACAGGGAGGCCTAGCATGCTGCGGTCCATGGGGTCGCAGAGTTGGACACAACTGAGCGACTGAACTGAACTGAACTGATTTCCTTTAGGATTGACTGGTTTGGTCAGAAATCTAATTCATAGCAACTGGAAACAGAATGGATTGCCAGGGGGGTGAGGGAGGAGAAAAGTAGTTGTTTGATGGACCTGGAATTTCAGCATTGTAAGATGAAAAGAGTTCTGGAGATGCATGATGACGGTCACACAAGACTACATAGGCACTTTATTTGTACAGTTAAGGACGTTAAGATGTTAATTTTTGTTATGTGTATTTTAACACAATTTAGAAATGATTTTTTAAAAGTTGTCGAACTTCTCTGGGGATCCAGTGGTTAAGACTCTGCCTTCCAATGCACAGAGTGTGGGTTTGACCCTGGTCAGGGAGCTGATCCCACATGACTCATGGCCCTAAAACCAAAACATTAAAAAAAAAAGAAGCAATAAAAAGACTAAACAAGAGTCAGTATTCAATAAAAAGACTTTTAAAAATAAAAAAAAAATTTTAAGTTAACTTGGTAATCAGAAAAGTAAAAGTTGTTCAGTTGTGCCCAACTTTTTGCAACCCCATAGACTGTAGCCCACCAGGCTCCTATGTCCATGGAATTCTCCAGGCAAGAATACTGGAGTGAGTAGCTGTTTCCTTCTCCAGGGGATCTTTGCAATGCAGGGGCTGAACCGATGTCTCCTGCATTAGAGGCAGATTCTTTACTGTCTGAACCACCAGGGAAGCCCCTGGTAAGCAGAACTGTGTACAAATATTAATAGATGAGGGTGGCCTGGAAACAAGTTAGAAGCTTGTAGGTATGGGCTTCCCTGGTGACTCAGCTGGTAAAGAATCTGCCTGCAATGTGGGACACCTGGGTTCGATCCCTGGAAAAGGGAATGGCTACCCATTCCAATATTTTAGCCTGGAGAATTCCATGGACAGAGGAGCCTAGCAGGCTACAGTCCATTGTTTCCCAAGGAGTTGGACATAACTCAGAGACTAACACACACAAGGACAGGCTAAGTGACTTTCTTTCAGGGCCTTTTAGAAAAGGTGAAATGGATGGCTCTAAAAGGCAGTTTCTAATTTGATAGTTATGTTATTTCTAGCCACAGACCTTCAATTCCAAATTATATAATAGGAAAGAATATTTTCAGTGAATTTATTAATACATGTGAAGAGTTTTTTTTTTTTTAAACTTCCCAGCTTAGAGTTTTTTTTTCTTTTAATATAAGTATAATGTATATGGAGCAAAATACCAAAACACAAACAAGCCTAGGGCTTCCCTGGTGGCTCAGATGGTAAAGAATCTGCCTGCCATGCCGGAGACCCAGGTTTGATCCCTGGGTCTACAAGTTCCCCTGGAGAAGGAAATGGCAAACCTAGCTCAAAGCAGATCCTCCTGTAACCCCTACCCCAGATCAAGAAGCAGAACGATGCACACAACCAGCATCTCCAGGTGCCTCCCCCTGATACATACTGCTTTCTCTCCTCAAAGGCATCTGCCTTCCTGCTTCAAGTTTTAGTTTAGTTTCCCATGTTGGCTTTTTTCACAATAAAGTGTAAGAAACTGAAGAGCAGCACAAAGCCATTTGGCTTGGCAGATGAACAAGTTTTCAAGCTGTGGGTTTGGCTGGTACAGGCATGACTGCAGTTCAGCAAGATAGAGGGCAGGTCCTGGTCAGGTTTTATACCCTGGATATTCAGCTGCCAAAATTCTCACACTGTGGCTTTGATCAGAGTCTTATTTAAATACCTGTTTATCCAACCATTAGTTAGTAAAATTAGATAGCACTTACCATATATAGCTTGTTTTTCTACCCATCTCTGCATCGCTCAGTAAATGTATAAATGCAAATGTGGAAATGTGGGTGTGATAAGGGTGGTTTCCAGTGACCCACAAGTAATCAAACATCCTGCTGTGCACACAGACATTTGAAAGTGCCAACTGGCTTTGTGAATTCGGTTATGAGAGTCCTCATAAAAGGGGACTCACTTTTCTGATGTGAAGGAACACAGCAGCCTGTGACTGACTGATTGTTCCGCGTCTTGTAGTTTTGACATTTATTTTGGTTGGAGGTGAGAGAGCACTGTCGTTTGACCTGCAGGATGCATTAACCCTTGAAGTAGTGCTTCATCTGTTCATGATTTGGAAACATTTCTCAGATGCTCCCTGGTCATGAATGTGCAGGCTTACAACTTGCCCTCCCATCCATCACCTTTCAATAGCAGAATTGTTCCATAAATGCTAAGGAAGTTAAAATGTTTTTAAGTGGGCTGAAGAATGTAACTTTTTATTTCATATGAAAAATGAAGAATACAGTCAGGTAGCAGAGTACAGAGGTACCCATCTTCCTGCAAAGAAGTCACAGTTATGGTCCAGAGGTCAAGGCTGGGAATGACCCCATGCCGGGGTGGTTGCTGAGCCCAGGGTTGGACTGCCCACAGCTCCAGCCTCAGGTTCATCTTCCTCCAGCTCCAGTTGCTGATGTTTGGCGTCTGTGTTTTTACCTATGGATGATCCACAAGAATTGGAACCAGGAGGGAAGGTGGGGATGGAGGGAGAGGAGGATTAGCAAGGGGACTGGCCAGAGCAGGGCAGTTTTCCAGGGAAGAAGTGCATTCCTCAGTTGAGAATAAAAGAAAGAAAAGATGGAAAAGCAGTTTAGCCAGCTTCCTTACCTATGGTGTATGTTGGCAACAATCTAGCAGTTTCTGAGAACTGTCTTGCTCCAGGATGACCTTGAGGTGTCTGTAGAGCAGAAGGATACTCGTAGTACTTATTTTGTTTTAGATCTCCTACCCAAAAAAGTAAAGGTCCTCTCCAGAAGAATCTTCCAAGATGGTACAGGGTGGTGTTATTCAGCCTGGATGAAAGTTATTAAGGAGCAGACCTTGGGAAGCTGAGCTATAGATTCTAGGGGGTGAACTCCGGGTATTTGCACTGCTGCTGGACAGATGTGAGAGCTGGACCATAAAGAAGGCTGAGTGCCAAAGAACTGATGCCTTCAAATTGTGTTGCTGGAGAAGACTCTTGGACAGCAAGAGATCAAACCAGATCCTAAAGGAGATTAACCCTGAATATTCACTGGAAGGACTGAGGCTGAAGTTCCGCTACTTTGGCCACCTGATGTGAAGAGCTGATTATTTGGAAAAGACCCTGATGCTGTGAAAGACTGAAGAGGAGAAGGGAGGAGAAGGGAGAAGATGGAAGAGGAGAAGGGAGCGACAGAGGATGAGATGGTTGGATGGTATCACTGACTCAATGGACATGAGTTTGAGCAAACTCCAGGAGGTGGTGAAGGACAGGGATGCCTGGCATGCTGCCGTCCTTTCAATCACAAAGAATTGCACATGCCTTAGCAACTGAACAAGTACAAAATTCTGCTGCCCGCTCCCCCAACCCTGCTGCCTCAGGGGAGCTGGCCCTGCTCTTAACTCCTGAGTTTCTTTTGGGCAGCGGTGTCCATGAGTCCAGGCTCCTCACCTGGAGAGCAGTTATGGCCATTGCCTCTCTCAAGCTGTCACTGACATCAAGGGAGATGGGGCCATTTGAGTCAGTGCTTCCTCTTTGTGAGAGGAGGAATGTCCTGTGGGCGGGACAGACAGAGGAAAGGTCACATGACCTGGCTCCACCTTCACAAGTGTGAGTCCTCCCTGTCAGAGGTGTCATCTTGACCAAGTCCTCTGACTTCTCCACGTCTTCCTGTGGCCATCTGTTAGGGGACAGTTCATAACAGAAGGTCTTTTGAAGTTGAGCTGTGTTTATTTGTATGGGTGTACTTGAAACATAATAGAGACCTAACAAATATTTCATATTTGCTTTTCTTTTCATTCAAGTGATCTTTTTTTTTTTTTTTAGCCATAATAGGCTTTGGGGAGCTGATTCTATGCAACAATATGGAAGTGACTGCAGAGATTTTGAGAAGGTTGTGGTCATCTGTACTTAGGTGCGTGCTAGGACTTGAGCCCGAAGTGCATTTGGAAATGTTTGTTCAAGCTCAGAAACATCATGTGTGGCTGAAAGGGAGAAAATGTTTGGATGAGCGATGGACAGAGGAGGGACCACACCAGATGACTTATGTTTTCCATGCTGCCTGGCTCTACAGGGACCTAAAGGGCCTCTCTAGCTCACAGGTCCCAAAATTCAGACTGTCTTACTAAAGACGAGGTCAAGGTGAGCTTGGGAATACACTCTGAACTTTCTTTCAGTGGTGGAGACTGATGTCCAAGACCCAAGGAGAAAAGGAGCTGGGAGTGATTAGTTTGGGCATAGTAGTTAAATTGGCAAAATGAAAGCCAGTTTCCTTCTTAATTGGAAGAATCTTCTTTTTTCTTTCTTTTTCTTTCTTTCTTTTCTTTTCTTTTTGGCCACAGGCTTTTGGGCTTCCCTGGTGGCTCAGATGGTAAAGAATCTGCCTGCAGTGCAGGTGACCTGGGTTCAGTCCCTGGGTGGGAGAGATCTCCTGGAGAAGGGAATGGCAACTCACTCCAGTATTCTTGTCTGGAGAATCCCATGGACAGAGTAGCCTGTTGGGTAACAGTCCATGAGGTCGCAAAGAGGTGGACACAACTGAGCAACTAACATGCACTTTTGCAGGATCTTGGTTTCCTGACCAGGGCTGGAACCTGGGCCAGGGCAGTGAAAGTGCCAAGTCCTAACCACTGGACCACCAGGGATTTTCCAGAAGAATCTTACAGTGATGCCAGCACGGTTATTACTTGCCTGACTTTTGTATCAGGCCATAATTACCTTCTACAGAAAATACAATAAAAAGAGCAATCATGTATTGAGTGTGTGTCCTCTGTTAGATGACCATTCCTTACAAGACTTGTTATTGATATTCTTGGTATTGTTAAGGAAACCAAGGCTTAAAGATAATAAATACCTTTTCCTCGAAATGTGTGCATGCTCAGTCACTCAGTCATGTCCAGCTCTTTGTGGCCTCATGGACTATAGCGCACCAGGCTCCTCTGTCCATGGGATTGTCCAGGCAAGAGTACTGGAGTGGGTTGCCATGCCCTCCTGCAGGGGCTCTGCCCGACTCAGGGATCCAGCTCAGTCTTCTGTGTTTCCTGCATTGGTAGGTGTGTTCCTTACCCACTAAGCCACCTGGGAAGTCCACTTTCTTCTTTGGTTACTAAGTAAATGGAATATGAGACAGCTCGACTCCCAGGCTGATGTGTTTTATTTAACTTTGAAAGGTTATTTTTTTAAAAATCATGGTTATAATATGTGTAAGGTAATATCCTAGATAGTTTATCAAGTTGACTTTATACATTAACTTGAATGCAAACACAGGAATGCAACTCCTCCTGAGAGATCAATAATAAATACAGCTCGGGGACATTTACTGGGCACAGACTGTACGTCATCCATTATTCTAAACATTGCTAAGTTTTTATTCACTTAATCCTCACAACAATCTTATGAAATTGGTACAGTTATCATCCCCTCTTTTTTGTGGATAATTGAAGGTTAATTAATTTGCCCAGTGTCACATCTCTGTGAGGTAGAGCTCGAACTTGAATCCTGGAAATCTGACTTTTAAGGCCAACTCTATAGCTGTATGATTCCAAGGTGCAACCTCTCTGACTTGAGGGAGAAAAAAACCCAGACACTCATAACCAGCCAAAGCAAGAGAGAACCCTTAGTTCTGACAGTTTGGTGTCATTCTTGCAAAAGACTGGTGGTGATCACAACTTGCAAAAAGAAATAAAATTGAAATATTGAAATTGAGCTGAAAATCTGAACATTAAATCAAGAGCTTAAGTGTGATTAGGATAAAGCCAGCTGACTTTATATGCATTAATTTCAGCTGGTGACTCCATTTCTCTCTAGTGTCCTGGTCACCATTTGTTGGGAAAGAAATGATTTTCCTCTCCTGGCCAAGCAAAGCAAATCAGTTGTTTTGTAGCAAAGACTGAATCATGATTGAATTAGCCTTTTCTTCATAGTTCCCTCATATTTTTCTTTTGCTAAGTACTCATCTAGTGTGTGTTTTTCTTCCTAATGAAGCAATATCTTACATTAGCACAAGTCTTTAAAATGCAGCTACAAAGCCTTGGACTTTGAAAAGTTATTAAGATTGTAGTTAATAGATTACTAATGGCAAAGGGCTGGATAAAAGGCAAAGAATACGGATCTGGTGAGTCATACGTCCATGCTTGGCTCACTACCTTCCTCTGTTTCTTGTGGCATTTGCAGGGATGAATTCAAGATCATCTATGGTTAAGCCTCGGCCAAACAGATTTATTCTCTGGGAAGTGTGTCAACCCTCTGGACAGTGTCTCCATTCAGCATTTGGGTACCCCTTGCTTGCTATCTCTCTAAGGTTCCTCGATGGGCTGTTTCCATTTCTGAATGATTGTTCTCCAAAAAGAAATTAAAAGGAAAGTGGATGAGACTTAAACTTTCTTTAGAAGGGAAAATGTATTAGGATCCCTAGATTTCCTTTCATTCCTGGGGTGCCAGGTGACTCTTGAAGTAAAATTCCAATTTTCTCTGGTCTTGATGAAGTGTTTTGACCTTGACGTTAACATAAACATTGCTGTTTAATCTCCACATCAGTCCTTGTGTTCATTCTTGGGCCCCTACAGGATCCTCTTTTGGTCTACCTTGTGGCCTGGCTGGAACCACTTCTGGGGATTTTCTAGGACAAATAGTCTCCAAATATGGTACCTGAAGGCTGGGTGTTAGCAGAGGTTGTGTGTCATCCTTGCTTTCTGTGGGCAGGAGGGTAGAGCTGGAGGAGTCTTGTGTCCATATTTTTGATGCCTATCCAGAAGCAACATGAGTCATACACTGAAATAAACACAATTGACTGACAGTTTGGACCCGCTGCTGGTCATGTAAGCAGTAGAACCTCTGCTCCGTCCAGGACCAGCCACTTGCTTGAGATCTTTGGGAGGCTGGGCTGCATGCAGAGGAAAGAACTCCTTGCTGAGTAGTTTGTGCTAGTTCTTTGTCTAATTGCACTTCCTGGTTCAACCAAATGTAAACAGATGAGAAGAGCCTAAGCCAGAAAGGGCATTAGGACTATGACTTGGGTAATAAACTACCCCAGGGTCATAATGGACTCATTCTTGGATAGACATGGGATTGAGTCTAGGGTGAGAAAAGCTGAATGAGTGAGTGATGATGTGTCGTCATTTAAAAAGTGTCTCACTGTGTTTATGCAGATGGTAGACCAGATGTTAGATGGAGCCCCTCTTTGACTATTTCTTTCAAGTTTTCAAGAGAACAATTGTGAGCTTATGGGGAACAGTGAAAATTATTTGTTTTGGGCTCTGCTGAGTTTTACTTGCTGCACAGGCTTTTCTCTCTAGTTTCAACTACTCTCTAGTTGCAGTGTGTGAGCTTCTCATTTTGGTGGCCTCTCTTGTTGCGGCTTCCAGGCTCTAGAATGCAGGCTCAGTTGCAGTCCACGAGCCTAGCTGCACTGCAGCATGTGGGATCTTCCCAGGCCAGGGATCAAACCCTTGTCCCCTGCACTGGCAGGTGGATTCTTTACCACTGAGCCGCTAGGAAAGCTTCCCAGTGAAACTGACTAAGGTTACTGTATGCCAGACCTATGAGATAAAATTAAAAAACATGCAATAAACCCCAATAAGAGAAGAATAATGAATTGAGTTATAGTTGACCCTTGAACAACATGGGTTTGAATTGCATGTGTCCACTTATACCTGGATTTCTTTCATTAGTAAATACTACAGTACTACGATCTGCCTTGGTTGAATCTGTGGATGTGGTAAACCAGAGCCGACTATAGAGGTGTCCACAGATTTTCTTCTCCAAGGGGATAGCACCCTTAGCCCCACCCTGTTCAAGGGTCAACTGTGCTTCTGATGTTTTTGACTGCCAGTGTTTCGTGAAATGAACTGGTTGGTAATTTTCTGCTGTTCTAAGTTTTACCTTTAAGGTCAGGAGAGAAGTTATTCCTAGGAAGCTGCTCTTTACTGTAAGTTCTTTCTATTTCTGTGTTGATAGTATAATCTGAATTCACTGGGTTTATTGAGACTTCATCATTCATAAGTGATGATTAGTTTATTGTTTGTTTATATAGAACTTAAGCTATTTTGTTGTTTATGTAGATCTTGAGGTTTGAAACTTGAAGTAGCTCTACTTTTCATAAACATTCATTCTCTGAGCATTGATTATAAACTATAAGGTAGAAGGACTCTTGAACTAAAGGAAAATGATAGTGATAGTTTTATAGTAGATAAATCTGAGATAAGTATTAGTGAATTAATATTTTTCATAAAATATACCCCAAAGCTATACTTTGCAAATACTACCATTTTCTTATGGTTAGAGTATAACCAAGTCCAGGACTAAATAACTTTCCATTTGGGGCCAAGTGGAACAAAATAAAGTTCATAGAATAAAATAAAAAGTTCACAGGTTTCTAGAATAAAAAATAAAGTTCGCAGAAGACAAATTGTGATAGGAAAATAAATTTTGCTGCATCAGCAAATTTTTAATAGTAGGCTCCACTTATTAATCAGTGCTTTTTTTTTTTTCTCCCATGCTGAGCTTTTTTTTTTTTTTCTGATTTGAGTTCAGGTATGGGGTTAGGCTGGTGGTGGATAAATTCCAATGTCCACTCTTGCACAAGAGCACGAAATTGTAATGCAATATGAGATGGTTTTTGTAGCAGCTAGCCAGCAGGACATCTGAAATGAAACCATCTATGGCCTGCCTTGGCTTCTCTGATAGCTCAGTTGGTAAAGAATCTAGCTGCAGTGCAGGAGACCTGGGTTTGATTCCTGGGTCAGGAAGATTCGCTGGAGAAAGGAAAGGCTACCCACTCCAGTATTCTAGCCTGGAGAAGTCCATGGACTGTATAGTCCAAGGGGTCGCAAAGAGTTGGACACAACTTAACGAGTTTCACTTTGGGCTTCCTTGATAGCTCAGTTGGTAAAGAATATGCCTGCAATGCAAGAGACCCTGATTTGATTCCTGGGTTGTAAAGATCTGCTGAAGAAGGGACAGGCTACCCACTCCAGTATTCTCAGGTTTTCCTTGTGGTTCAACTGGTAAAGAATCCCTCTGCAATGCGGGAGACCTGGGTTCTATCTCTGGGTTGGGAAGATCCCCTGGAGAAGAGAACGACTACCCAGTCCCGTATTCTGTCCTGGAAAATTCCATGGACTGTATAGTCCGTGGGGTCTCAAAGAGTCGGACACAACTGAGCGACTTTCACTTTCACATAGCCCATCTGGGCTTCCCCAGTGGTTCAGCAATAAAGAATCCGCCTGTAATGCAGGAGATGCGGGTTCGATCTCTGGGTTGAGAAGATCCCTGGAGGAGGGCATGGCAACCCACTCCAGTATACTTGCATGTAGAATCCTATGGACAGAGAAGCCTGTTATTGCTAGGGTTGCAGAGTCAGACGTGACTGAGCAGCTGAATACAATGCAAGCACACACATGGCGTGTCTGTTACTATGATCCCTGTTCTAAGTGGAGTTCAGTATCTGATAAAAGGATCCCAGCACCATTGGACTGTAAAGTCTTTTTCAGAGCAGGTGAAGGATAGGGTTTTTCTAGTGGTTCTCAGCCCTGGCTGCTCACTGGAGTCAATAGGGGAGCATTTAATTCTCCCTGGGCCCAAGCTACACCCCAGCTAATAAAAAGGGGGATAGTGGAGGACCCAGGCATGGGTGCTTTTAGTCTTTTTAAAGATTTTTTGGATGTGGACCATTTTTAAGATAGTTCATTGAATTTGTTACAATATTGCTTCTGTTTTATGTTTTGGTGTTTTGGCTGAGAGGCATATGGGCTCTTAGCTCTCTGACCAGGAATTGAACCCGTGCAGACTGCACTGGAAGGTGAAGTCTTAACTACTGGACCACCAGGAAAGTCCCCGTTGGTGCTTTTAGCACTCTGCTCGAGACCCTGCTTGTGTACCAAGGTTGAACCACTTCCCCAGATCCAGCCATTGAGGATGTCGGGGCTATTATGGACTGAAGTTCAGATCAGTGAATTCAGATGTCTTGTTAATATCTGGTCAGTTCCCACCTGAATGTCAAATATCTTGAGAGCTGAGATGTGCAGAATAGCTCCCTGTCCCTAGAGAAGGGGCCACCACACTGGGCACCAGTTAAGAGGATGGTGTGTCTCCTGGGTTTAGAGAGCCTGCGCCTCCAGTCTCCCCCACATACCCAGAAGCTTGAGGGTGGGGTGGGATACCCTACCTGCTGGGAGAGCCTCAGCCTCCAACACAGCAAGTCCTGGTTGTGTTGTGAGGTGTGTGGGTACACAGAGCTCCTCCCACTTCCAAGCATCTCCCTTGCACGAGGGGGACCACTCCCCTCTCCCCAGGACTCCAAGGTTTGAGGGTTGCTCGTGACCTCTACAGAGCAAGGTTCTGTCAAAGCGACCCATGAGTGAGAAAGGAAGTCCATGTAGGAGCCAGGAAGTAGCATAGTGACGTTGTAGCTTGTTCAGAAGTTTTTCCTTTTTTTTTTTAATATCCAGATTGACCTAAGTCTCTGAGATGGGGTGCTTGTTCAGGCAGAGGACCAGGATGGTGAGATTTACCCTGTGAGCTCTGGGCAAATTACTGCATATCCAAGCTGCTCTTGTACCATCTGTTAGAATTTCTTATCAGGATTGGTTGTGAAAGAGTATGTGAAAATGGTTTGTTAAGAAAAGGAAAGAAAAGAAAGGAACCCCATTCAAACTCCAGCTGGGGTGCTGGCCCTTTCATCTTGGAGGAAGGAACAGACTTCTGGGAAACTAGTAGCCCTGCCTTAAAGCTGTTACCCTTTTCTGGCATCATTCACGTTGGTTCCATGAGCGATTAGGGTTCATTAAAAAAAAAAAAGACAATCACAGCATGCTGACGAAGGTGAGGGTGTGGGGAGACTGGAGTGGAAATGGTCCAGCCACTGCAAGAAGCTGTTCGGTGGTTTATTATAAAATTCCACGTACAAATGCCTCACAGGCAAGCCTTTCTACTTCTGGGTATTTATGCAAGAGGGATGAAGACACATGTCCACAAAAAGATGTGTACGGTGATGTATATAGCAATTCTTTTCATAATATGTACATAAAACAAATATTCATTATCAGAAGAGTGATTCAATAAAGCTGGATGATATATTCATAAAATAAGACTACTCAAACCAAGAAAAAAAAAGACACTGCTCGAACAAGGACTGGTGGAATCTCCAAAACATCATATTAAGTGAAGGATTGATAAGTCAGACAGAAAGAAATACATTCTGTCTGATCTTGTTTCTCAGAAGGTCACGAACAGTGGTCATGGGGAGGAGGTGACTTAGAAGTGGACCCAAGGGTGCTGAAGTTGTGTCCACACAGAACATGGCCGTTCTGCATCTTGCTTTGGAAGCTGGGATTGTGAGTGGAGACAGTATCAAAAATTGATCTCACAGAGCATTTAAGATCTGTGCATTTTACTCTATAGATTTTTTTTGGGGGGTGTGAATAATTAAAATTTATTTTTCTTCTTTTTTTTTATTTTGGTATACCTAACACAACATTTACTGTCTTAACCATTTAAATTATTTTTAGTTAAAAAATTTCTGGCCACAACAGCTTAGCTTGCAGGGTCTTAGTCCCCTGACCAGGGATGGAACCTGCTCCCTTGGCAGTAAAAGCACAAAGTCCTAACTGCTGAACCACCAGGGACGTCCCTCTTAACCATTGTTAAGTATACTGTGACATTAAAAACATTCACACTTTGCAACCCTCACCACCGTTCGTTTCCAGGAGACTCTATATTTTGCCTCAGTAAGAAAAGCACACTAAAAACGCTGACATGTGGTGAGGTCAGTTCAGCTGTAACTGAGGTGTTAGCCTCATATGTCCGGACACACAGGACCATCTGCTTCCTGTTGCGGCTCCCACGAGCGGTGGACACTGTTCTGCTGGACACCTGTGCCCTCCACATCAGCACGGACTTGCTGCTTCTCCACTGACAGAGAGCTCCCGAGGGTCGAGATAGTCCTGTTCATCGCCCTACCCTGTCATCCGCGTGAGGAAGGCTCCCGTGAATGTGTGCGGAACGCCTAGTGGTCCTCGTCTCAGCACGCACCCTGGTACCTTTCCAAGGCTTTCTCAAAGAAAACAGTGCTGCATCTGTTAAATGGCTCAAGAAACCATGTGCGATTTAGAGTCTTGAACTGGAGAGCCTTTTGCACAGTTTCCTGGAACCACTGCTTCTCGTTAGCATGTGCATTCATGTCTCTTGTTCCTTCTTGCTGAAGTCAACTCTCAGGCTCTCCCACCCGACATGGGGCCTTCAGCACTTCCCTTCCTCCTTGTCCTGTGGTTTCCTGGCCCGCCTTCAGGTTGCCTATCTGCCCAGCCCAAAGGGCCTGGACCACGGCAAATAAGCCATTCCTCCAGCAGCTCAGAAAAGTCCAAACTAAGACCTCATGTTTTTCTTCTTCAGAAACTCCAAAAATTGCCAGGAATCAGAAGGATTATAAAATAAGGGAGGGGTCTTTGCATGCTGCAGTGGGAGGACCTGGCCGCCTTGCTTCTCAGCTGAGTCACAGATGGTCCCCTGCAGGCCCTTCTTCCTCTCCAGAGCCCCAAAGCCAGAAATAGAGTGTGTGATAAGGGCTTCCATTCCTGGACAGCTGAACACTTTGTACCATTTCAAAACTGCATAATCCTGTTCAGGCACAGTTTTCAATATGTGTTCAGCATTTCCATCCATGGTCTCAATTGCATGCATTTTCTTCACCAGAAAATGCAACCAGCTTACACTGAAAAGAGTGTTTTGCTTAAGGCTGAAGAGTTCCTGCTTTCAACCTACCTTGTAATTTTCATTGTGTCTTTTCCTAGCATTCATATCAACACCTTGGACTTTTAGCTTCCCATTACATTTTTAAAATTGCCACTTTAAAATACAATGAAACACTCGAATAAGACACTGTCCCATCTATCATCTGGTGGGGCTGGGACGGAGCTCCTGGTGACTCTGAACTTGGAGGACAGGCGGTAGCACCATGCAACAGGCAGGAAAGTGCATTCAGTGTTTGAATGGGAAAAGTCTGAGTTTGGGGCAAAAAAGGTTGTTTGGGGATGTCAACATATTATTATGAAAGTTGGACGTGCTGCAGTGAAGACTGCTTACAGTGTAAGGAAATCTCATTTTACAGATAGGAAACTCGTTCATTCATTCATCAGCAATATGTCTTAGTGGTCTGGTTTAGTTGCCGAGTTGCGTCTGACTCTTTGTGACCCCCACGGACTGTAGCTCGCCAGTCTCCTTTGTCTATGGTATTTCCCAGGCAAGAATACTGGAGTGGGTTGCCATTTCCTACTGCAGGGGATCTTCCGAACCTGGGGACTGAACCAAATTCTCTCGTCTCTTGCATTGGTGAGCAGGTTCTTTACCACTAGTACCATCTGGGAAGCCCTAGAGAGAGTTGCCAGATTTAACAAATACAAATAGAGAATGCCCAGGTTACACTTGAATTTCAGGCATGTAATGAATGAATTTTTAGTATATCTCATGCAGTGTTTGGGATGCACTTATACTAAACAATGATTGGCTGTTTTGTGAAATGCCAGTGTTACTGGGTGTCCTGTGTTTTCTCTGGCAGGAGAAGGCTGTGGGGCTGGAGCCGGGAGGTCAGACTGAGAATGGGCAGTGGATGTCCATGGGGAGGCCTTGCTGATGAGCTGGATCTGGGGAATGAGACAGAGGAGTACAAGATGACTTCTGGGTCTCCAACCTCAGCGCCTGGGAGGCCCTTACCTGAGCTGGAGAAGATGGGTCGGCAAGTGTGTTGTGATGTTGACGAGCCTTGTTTAAGGGCGTGTAAACAGGAAGACATGGACATTTCATGAATTGTTCCCCGCTTCTCTGTACAGGCCCACCCTTCCAACTGTCTCCCCTTCCTCCTCCCCGACCCCCACCCCCCATCTTGTGTTCTCTGCTCCAAAGGAATAGAGAAAAGCAGTTCAGGACACAGGTGACTGGGACAAGGTATTTTCTAAAGAAACATTTAGATCCCCTAGAAAAGGGCATGGCAACCCACTCCGTATTCTTGCCTGGAGAATCCCATGGACGGAGGACCCTGGTGGGCTATAGTCATGGGGTCATAAAGAGTCAGACATGACTGAGCAACTAACACTTGCACACTTTCAAGCTGCTACTACGGGAAATGGTGGGAAAACAGAAATGTGCTTCCTAGGAGCTGGGCTACAGAAGATTTCTATTAATAGTTCCTTGTGTAACACTTCTGTGCACCTCTTTTGCAATGTGTCTTTAAGGATCCAGCGATAGGCATAATGAAACAGGACAAAGAAGACAGTTTTTGCAATGAAGTGGTTATGTGGACAACCAAGGACAGGCAAAATAAACTGGGTGCAGAAGTGTCTTAGTCACAGCTTTTATAAAATCCAACATTACAATTATACCAAACATTACAGCTGTAATATCTAACGTTACAATTGGGCTTCCCAGGTGGCTCAGTGGTAAAGAATTCACCTGTCAGTGCAGGAGACGTGGGTTTGATTCATGGGTTGGGAGGGTCCCTTGGAGGAAGAAATGTCAATCTACTCCAGCATTCTTGCCAGGACAGTGGAGCTTGGTGGACTACAGTCCATGGGGTCACAAAAGAGTCAGATTTGACTTGGCAACTAAACAAACATTACAACTAACTGCATGGCTGCACTGGAGTATTTTCTGACATTTTAGCCCAGATAAGAATTTTAGCCTTCTCATTTCTATTTTTATGAAGAAAAAACAAGTGTATACAAGCACAGTTGTGATATTGCATTTCCTGATTAAAAAGATACATCTTTTTTAAAAATTGGACTACAAATATTAAGATTTATTTTAAAATGGTCCTTGTAAAAATTCATTCTCCTTGACTTTATTTTTCTGTAGGGTGAAGCCACTTGATTAAATAAATATTTTGATTACAGAGGGTTTGGATGTGAAATGGCCCCTTATCCAGAGAATGTTTTCGAAAAGTGAAAACTGGACATATGCCATGACTCTCTTTTTCTCCACCCCTTCTACTGAAATCTTTTAGTAAAACAACTTTACCAGAAATTCCGTATGAACAGTCAATAAGGCTTATTACTGTTTCTCTATTTCCAAAGTTGCTCGGCTTCCACTGGGGGACAGAATGTCCCCTAAGTCAAACCTGGAGAATCACCTGTAGTGTTTGTTATGAATGCTCACTTGCTTCACATGGATTTGAATTCAGTGGTCTGCCTAGGGCAGGGTCCAAGAATCTGTATTTTTAACAAATACGCCAGCCATTTTCATGGGCTGCCAAATCTGGAAAAAACTGGCTTGAGTGAAGTAATTAGCCATTGAGGACTTCCGTGGTGGCTCAGTGGTAAAGAATCCACCTGTCAGTGCAGGAGACAAGAGTTCCATCCTTGATCCGGGAAGATCCCACACGCTTCTGGCTCACCTAACCCGAGCACAACTAACTACTGGGCCCACACCTAGAGCCTGTGCTCCTCAACAAGGAAAGCCACCACGATGAGAAGCCCAGGCTCTGTTACAAAGAGTCGCCCCTGCTCGCCTCAGCTAGAGAAAGCCCTCACGCAGCAGCAGAGACCCAGCACAGTTAATAAGTAAATAAATAATTTTTAAAATAAAATACAATCGTTGAATTCCAACTATCTTGAGCGCGTGAGTGAAAGAGCCTTTTGAGAGATTGGAGGAGAAATAATGGCACATAAGTGGTCTCATTAGTTACACAGTTCATCAGCGTTTGTTGAATGTCTGCTGATGGGCTTGAGAGCATCCTGGGCACTGAGAGTGCTGTGTGGACGAGACATGAGCCAGGAGGGATGGCCAGCTCTGCTCGGTAGCTCCAGACAGCTTTGCACGCAGGACGAGGCATTTGAAATAGTTCATTTGAAACCAGAAGGAGGAGGTTGCTTATGGGCTGGTGGGGTGGAGTGGGGGGAGGGTTGTTATTCCAGGAAGGAGCATGTGTGATGGTTAGAGGAGAATGGGGCCCTCAGGTGTGGGGTTCCCGTGGAGCTGGTCCTTAGGGTGGGTGGGGTGAGGTGAGCAGCTTGTGGAACCGGGATTGTAGGCTGCTGTGAAGGGAGAGGCTTGCCAAGCTCTGTTGTGTGAGGAACAAGGAAACGGCAGAGAGCTGCAGTTGTTTTTGGAAAGAGAACTGGAAGAGCACCGTGCGGCATGGCGGATTGGCTGGGGGTTGGGGTAGAGGGGAAACGAGAGGGCTGAAAGCCAGGGTGGAGAGTTTCAAACTCAGCTCCGGTGGGAGTGTGAGGCACAGAGAGCACAGCGAGTCCCCGGGAGGCCAGCCCTCTGCTCCCTAGAAGTGTCTGAAGTATTAACATGAAACCTGCTGGGATGACCCCATACCTCAGGGAGCGAATATTCCCTTCAAGTCAGAGTAGAGAAGAAAAATCCAGAATGTTCCAGTCTCCACGTGTGAGAGGCTTTGGTCCCTTGGGTCTCAGGGCGGTAGGGGCCCTGCAGGTGGGTTGGCACAACCAGCAGCCTTGACTTGGGCGCTGCTTGGACCAGCTGAGGTGTCCAGGCACCAGCCCAAGCCCTGGGGTATCGGCCAGATCCTGCAGGGAGCCCACACATCTGCGTCTCCGTGTGAGCTGTGTTCCTCGTCCCTCCCCTGTAACAGCCTCACTCTCCCTTCCAGACATGAGAAAACACTATCTCAGGACAAAAGCCGGTAGATTCACCTACTTGGTGAAGGGAGAGAGACCAAGGAAAATGCTAGGGTTTTTTTCACTCCCGACCTTGTTCATTGTGTTTGTAACGTGGGATCCCAGTTTGAAACAAAGGTGGAGGAGGTGAGCAATGACAGTGGGCTGGTGTCGGGGGTCCTGGGCTGCCAGCCTAGGGAGGGGCTTCAACCTTCTGTTGCACGAGGTTTCCCTTGCTTAGAATTAGGAGAAGTGAATGACATCCTCGTAGACGGGGAGTTCAGATGGGTGTGTGTGCACGCTCAGTCGTTAAGTTGTGTCCTACTCTTTGCACCTCCATGGACTATAGCCCGCCTGCCAGGCTCCTCTGTCCATGGGATTTCCCAGGCAAGAATACTGGAGTGGGTTTCCATTCCCTTCTCCAGGGGATTTTCCCAACCCAGGAATTGAACCTGTGTCTCCTGCACTGGCAGATGGATTCTTTACCACTGTTCCACCTGGGAAGCCAGATGGGTTTGTTAATTAAATGTAAAAGATCCATTTTATAATAACACACATTAACGTTGGGTTGATGACTGAGGCTGTGCTTCGTCTTGAAGCCTCATCTGTTACTGCTCTTCCTTTTGAAAGTTGTCTTCTCATTTCAGTTTCCATTGCACTGCATTGCAGTGGTCCAAGATCTCTAAATTCTCTGAATTTTAGAACTGGTTGCTGCCTGCTTTCCACTGCAGCCCTTACTGTCCTTTGCCCCATCTTCCACGATTTTGTTCTGCAGTTCTGGACATGGGCTGTTTAGAAATACCAACCCCCTGCCCTCTACCCGCAGAGAAACAGCCCCTCTCAGGGTGGAACCAGCAGTCTGGGTCTGAGAGAACCTCCAGCAATCCTTAACACCTGTGGTAAGGTCCAGAACCACTGATTGACTAGCGCAGCCTCCTTGTTTTACTGACAAGACAGTGATGCCCCAGTTCCAGCTGGGAAGTGGTGTTGGTAACCCATTTCCCAGGAGATGCTGAAGTTGCTGGTCTAGATGACTTCTTAAGTCTCCCCAGCTCAGAAATGTTGACTCTGTTGTCTGTAAAGTGTCGGAGATTGGGGGGCGGGGGGGATTTGTTACGTTTCTTAAGTAGATGTTTCTATCTGCCAGTTTCTGCCCTCAGAGGTATATTCTGTAATCACTCCTTCCTTCTCCTGCCCTCTGCCAAGCTCACCCCTTGTGGTCCTGTTTTTCTTTTCCAACAGCTCACCCCGCCTGCCAAGAAACCCTCTACGTGTCAGCATCCAAGGGGCGGTCTTACCCATCCACAGAGGGCAGCCTTCTGGGCGGGTGATGGGGTACAGTGGTCCTCAATTGCACTGCATGCTCTCAGGTGTGGACTCTTGGGGTTTTGGGGGCAAGTAGTGCTGACTTGAGAGCAAGCAAGTCACCTAGGGCTCCAAAGCTTACTATCTCTGTCACCTTGGAGGAGTTACTTTACCTGCCAAAGCCTCAAATTTCTCATCTGTTAAATGGAGATAATATTATAGTATTTGAAAGACTGTTCTAAGTATCGAATGAAACAATCCATGTAAAGAACTTGACACAGTACCAAGTACACAGTAAGATATTAGCTTTGAAACCAGTACATTGGAACTGATGAGGTTGTGTTTCCCATGGTGTGCTGTTTTCTCATTTAAAAATAGTGCTTTTCACTCTACTCAGGGTTGTGTGGCAGCCTGGATGCGACAGGGGTTCAGGTGAGTTCAGATGGTTCAGGGAAGAATGTGAGAGTCACTCAGTCATGTCCGGCTCTTTGCAACCCATGGACTATACAGTCCATGGAACTCTCAGGCCAGAATACTGGAGTGGTAGCCTTTCCCTTCTCTAGGAAAGGAATCGAACCCAGGTCTCCCACATTGCAGGCAGATTCTTTACCAGCTGAGCCACAGGGAAGTGCAGGGAAGAATGGATACATGTGTATATATGACTAAGTCCCTTCCCTGTTCATCTGAAACTATCACAACACTGTTAATCAGCTATTTGCTGTTCAGTCGCTTATTTGTGTCCGACTCTTTGTGACCCATGGACTATAGCACACCAGGCTTCCCTGTCCTTCACTACCTCCCAGAGTTTGCTCAAACTCATGTCCATTGAATCAGTAATGACATCCAACCATCTCGTCCTCTGTAGTCCCCTTCTCCTCCTGCCTTCAATCTTTCCTAGCATTTGGGTCTTTTCCAGTGAGTCAGCTCTTCACATCAGATGGCCAAAGTATTGGAGCTTCAGCTTCAGCATCAGTCCTGCCAATGAATATTCAGGGCTATACTCCAATATAAAATAAAAAGTTAAAAAAATAATAAAAAATAAAAATAGTACTTTTCAGGCTAAATTTTGTGCTTCTCCTGGACTTTGTCAGATTACTAGGGGTGATTTTGAAAGGTTTATGCCTTATTTCCAGACCTGACGCCACTCTGGGAAGGTGTTTGTGCAAGGTACAGATCCCAGAGCAGTGGAGATGGTTCCACTGGAACAGGGGTTCTAGGTGGGTGTCCTACCTTTGATGCTGATTTCTGAGCACCAGATGTGAAGGAAGGTGTAAACCCCCTCATCATGTCCCCATGTCACGATGCCCCACCCCGAGGGACAAGCACACACTGACCTAGGGATGTGGGGATGATAACACTGTATGTGTGTATTTGTGTGCACGTGCTGTGCTTAGTCGCTCAGTTATGTCTGACTTTTTGCTACCCCATGGACTGTAGCCCCCCGCATCCTCTGTCCATGGGGATTCTCCAGGCAAGAATACTGGAGTGGGTTGCTATGCCCTCCTCCAGGGGATCTTTCCAACCCAGGGATCCAACTTAGGTTTCATGCATTGCAGACAGATTCTTTACTGTCTGAGCCCCCAAGGGAAGTCCGTGTATGTGTGTACAGAAAGAAAAATAAAAGACCAGGTTTCTGTTCATTTGGGATGATGACGAGCTTCCCAGATGACTCAGTGGTAAAGAACCTGCCTGTCAATGCAGGAAAACAGGTTTGATCCCTGGGTGGGAAAGATCCCCTGGAGGAGGAAATTACATCCCACTCCAGTATTCCTGACGGGATAATTCCATAGAGAGGAGCCTGGTAGGCTACAGTCCTTGGAGTCGCAAAGGGGCATCCATGACTGAAGTGACTGAGCATGCTGAGATCAGCAAGAGTCATTCTTTTGCAATTGCTCTTCAAACATTTTTACACACTGGATACGCTAATGATATCGTGTCAGACTTGTTGAGAAAGTGGAGGAGGGGGAGCTGGTAACATGAACTGAAGAAAGAAGGGAAGAAAAGAGTGCTCCTTGAGGGGAGGCCCATGTCTGGAAGATGTCTGCAGCTCCTGTGTCTTTTACAGTAGATTCAACAAGTGACAGTGACCCCAGGTGCATAGAATTTGAGCTGGAAAAGATGGACATTTTGTTTGACCCACGAGTACTGTGAATGAGGAGATAGTGGCTGTCTAGACCAGGTGAAGGAATAGTTCCTCTGGGATCCTCAGTGGTAGTCGCTGTACTCGGTTCCCCACAGATTCCCTGATTGGAATTTGTCAGCTACGGCTCCACAAATAAGTTGAGTCTAAACTAGATAACCTGTGGCATTAGTAGTTTGGGGTTCCCATGGAAACCTGTTCTGGCTCACAGCGTAAGCAGAAAGGAGGAAATATTGGAAGGAAGCTGAGGTCTTACACAAAACTGCCCTGAGCCAAAGGAAGGGCTGAGTAAGCAAGTCTGCGGTGCTAGGGACAAGGGCATCTTGAGACCTCCCACTTTGGATGCTGGGCAGCCCAGCCCTTTCCCCCTCTGTCTCTGATCCACACATGGGACTCAGTGGTTCTGCTCCCTTCCGCGGGGTCCTCGCCATGAACGTGTTCTCACCCAGACCTTGCTCACCAACTGTCCCATCCCTCACCTCCTGTTACCCTGCTTTTTCTGCATCACACTCACCACCACCTAAAACTCAGAGTTGGAGACTCCCCTGGCGGTCCAGTAGTTAAGATTCCACCATCCAATGCAAGGAGTTCGGGTTCCATCCCGGGTGGGATAAGTAAGATACCACATGCCTTGGGGCCAAAAACCAAAACATGAAACAGAAGCAATATTGTACCAAATTCAATAAAGACTTCAAAAGTGGTATGCATCTAGAAAATCTTTTTAAAAAGGAATGATTAAAAACTTTTAGAGTTACTTGTTCACTCGTGGAGATTTAAAAATACTGATGCCCAGGCCTGACTCTCAGAGAGCCTGGTCTGGCATAGAACCGGAGCTTGTGTTTTCCCCAAAAGCCCCATGATATTTAATGCCTAGCTCAGGTTAAGAATCAAGGCCTAAGTGGGCCTTACACATACACTACTGTGTGTAAAATAAATAACAAGAACCTGCTGTACAGCACAGGGAACTCCATTGAGTGCTCTGTGCTGACAGAGTGAGGATATGTGCATACGTATGGCTGAGTCACTTTGCTGTACAACAGAAACTAACGCAACATTGTAAAGCAGCTAAACTCCAATAATAATAATAATAAAAGAATTGTGGCCTGAATAAACACAGTGATAGAGCAAACACAGGACGTACTCCTGTCACCAGCACAGCTGAAAATATGTTTAAAAGAATTGAGTGACACTTATGGTTGATGAGGGGAAGGGGTAGCTAGGGAACTGGGGATGGACATGTGCAGACTAGTATGTTTAAAATGAATAACCAACAAGGACCTACCATACAGCGCAAGGAACTCTGCTCAGTGTTATGTGACAGCGTGGATGGGAGGGGAGTTTGGGGGAGAGTGGGAACATTATATGTATGGCTGAGTCCCTTTGCTGTCCACTTGAGTCTATGACAGTAGTGTTAATCAGCTATACTCCAATACAAAATAAAAAGTTCCTTCTAAACAAAAGAATTGAGCGACTTATGTAGAAAGGATTCTTTGGGAAGAATCAGGCAGTTGTGAGTAAGTTATGTTGACAAGAGCCCTCCCAAAGCAGGTGCCCTGGGGGTAGGGGGCGGTGGCCCCGGTTTCCCAGTAAGTCCACGGAGGATGGGGGAAGTAAATGGCTTCCCAAGGTTGACCAGTAGCTCAACAGTCATACATTCTGCTTGCGTCTACTCCTCTCTGATCCTGAGTGACACCCTCTTCTCCGTGGTTCCCTCTTGGGGCCACGTGGAGGCTGAGGGTGAGGCCCCCTACTCCCTTGACTAGAGGTTAAAACCAGGGAAGCTGATGGCACAAGGAAAGATTGTTGAAGGCTTGGCTGTGTTACTAAGGAGGGGCACATTTTTAGCAAAAACCATAGGCGAGAAGGAGAACCTCAATTACAGCAAGAAAAGCAGAAGTCGCTGGGCGTTCAGGGCTAATGAACGGAAATGTGAGGGACCTAAGTGTGAGAGTCTGAACCTAAAAGCAGTTTGGTTAAAAGCAGAGAAAGAAACAGAGGCAGGGAGAAAAGAAAGAGTAGGTTTTATCTCTTTAGGGAATTGAGATGTAATTCAGTGGTTGCACTTTTAGCGTTTTGGTGAGAGGGGAAAACAGAAATATGAATGATCTGTAAATGTTGTACTTTTCATCCAAATAGTGGCATAAAAGAGTCTTCCTGGGGAGAACAGAAAGCCCCCTGTGTCCGGATGGTTTGGAAACAGATTACTTATTACCGGGAGGGATGGACCTCGGGACTGCGGGTTCTTACAGAAAAAAAAAATCTGTAATCCTTTTGTGTTTAACCATTAGGCAAATTGAGCTTCCTGGTTTCAGAAAGAGAAAACAGACCCAAAAGAGGCCCGTGGGAACAAGAAACTTCCTCCTCCTGGGGCTGCTTGAAAGGCCTGCTGTGCCCATCTGAGTCTCCAGCTCATGTGAGGCTGGCTGGAGGGCTTCCCGGAGGTGGATGGGTGATGGGCAGAGAATGGCTGCGTTGCAGGAGGAACTCTGGACATGGTAGCTGAGGCTGCAGGCTTGGGCCTTGGAGTCTGAAGCACTGAAGCTGCCTTTTCATTCGATGTAAACCTGGGGAGTGAAGGACTCGGGGACTGAACTGTGTCCCCGCTGTTTGCCCCTTAGTCCTCTTGGTTCTTCAGCCAACCACACCAGGAGGCCAAAAATAGAATTCTTCAGGCTTTTACTCTTTTGGTGACAAATCAGAGGAGATACCCAAAGTCAGCTGAAAAAGAAAGACCTGTAAGTACAGAGCTCGTTTGTCTGCCAGATGGGTGAGTGGGGGCTGTAGACAGTGAGAGGCTTGAGCAGTTCAGTGAGGGGAGCCCTGTGTGAGTGGGGAGGGTTCTGTAAACTGGCCCACTTCCGTCTCAGGGAAGGGAACAAAAGTCTGGGATGGGGCTGAGTGTGGGGTGCCTTAGAGGCCTGTCTGCTCTGCTGTGCAAACTATAACACTTTAGTTGGTGAAACCCACACTTGTAAAGACTCCCTAGTGATTTTTATTTAGCAGTTTTGTTTGTGCCAAAGGTCCCATGAGCCTTTCTTCTCTATAATCTGGCTCTCTCTGTTTGGGGGATGGGGAGAGAAAATGGGAAGTAATGCATTGTTCACTGTTTTGAGGCAGAGGGATTAACATATGCTCTTGTGTTTAATCCTCACAATAACCCTTGAAGGAGTAGTGTTATCTGCGTGGTACAGATGAATAGGATGAAGTTCAATTAAGTAACTGGCTGGCGTTTGTTTGGCTCTCAAGAAATAAAGGAGTCAGGTTGGACCCAAATTTCCTCATCCTAAAGCTCTTGGCACCTTCATTTGGGAGAAATGACTGAGTTGAGATTTCAGCCCAGATTGTTTCAGTTGTCACAGACTGAGTGAATAGGTGGCTGCCATGGTCTAGATTTGTCTGAAATGAAAATGATTTGGGCAACTAACATTTTTTGATCATCTATTATAAACCAGATAGATTGTGGCTAATAAAAATAATGGGATCTACCTACAGAATTGCTTCTGACTGCAAACTACTGTATCAGTTCAGTTCAGTCGCTCAGTTGTGTCCAGCTCTTTGCGACCCTATGGACTGCAGCACGACAGGCCTCCCTCTCTATCACAAACTCCCAGAGTTGACTCAAATGTCTATTGAGTCGGTGATGCCCACCCAACCATCTCATCCTCTGTCGTCCTCTTCTCCGCCCACCTTCAATCTTTCCCAGCATAGTCCATGGGATTTCTAAGTTCAGCTTCAATTCAACAGAGGTGTTTTGCTGTGTCATGGTGACGGGGTCAGGGGACTGTGTGTGTCTCAATGGTGGAAGCAGGGTAGTGTACAAGGAGGCTGATCAGATAGTATGTCATGGAATTTATAGTCTCCAGGGAGGAGAGAGATGCACACATTAACAGCAGCTGATGCAAGAGTTACAGACCCACATAAAACAGGACAGTTGATGGTGTCCTGGGGCTGTGGCTACATCCCAAATCGAGGATGGAGAGGAGTGTTCAGGGAGAGAAGGATGTAGGCAAGACTCGGTCTGAGTTAGGCTTCGGAGAATCAGTGGGATGGCCTACATGGGGAGGCAGAATGGCGCAACCGAGTCAATAAATGCAAGTTTCCATCCTTGTCATACTGAGCGGCAAGACAGACTGGAGCCAGGCTGTGAGGAGCTGTGTGGGGCAAGCTGGACACTTGCAGTTTTCTCCTGTTGACAGTACCAGAGATGTTGCAAGCAGAATTTGAGATGATGGTATAGCAGTAATAATGGTGTCTTAACACTTCCTAAGCGTTTATTCTACTGTGTCCTCCATGCCATGATGAATATGTATGAGCATTTCCAAGTGCCAAGCTCTGTTCTCCAGACTGGCAGTCCAGCGGGGTACAGACCTGACAAAAATCCCTGCTCTCACGGGGCTTGCCGTTCATCGAGGAGGGACAAGGCAAATGCTAAAATAGATACTGTAAGCTAAAGTCGTGTGATCGTGCCATGGAGAAATGTGAATACGGAGTGGTGGGCAGGGAGTGGGTTAATGAGAGCACATCTCAGTTTTGAAGCTTGCCTCTAAGTAAAGGTAGAATTCATTCATTTAAACAGGTGACGAGTAGAGGGTGTATCTGATGGATCCTGAATGTAAGTGAAAAGATGAGATGATAATTCACAAATTTGAGCCCAGAGTTGGGAAAAGCCTGATGCCACAGAGACTGGCTAGGAGGCAACCACACTACCCAGAATAGTCACATCTGAAGTGGACCTTTTAGGCATTAATATCATGTAAGGTTTAGTAGGGGGTATCCCCAATGACTCAGTGGATAAAGAATCCGCCTTCAATAAGACCAAGAGGAGACGTGGGTTCAATCTCTGGGTCGGGAAGATTCTCTGGAGAAGGAAATGGCAACCCACTCCAGTATTCTTGCCTGGAGAATCCCATGGACAGAGGTGTCTGGCAGGTGCCAAGAGTGGGGTCGTAAAGAGTGGGCCACAACTGAGCAACTGAGCATGCACACAGGGTTTAGTAGAGAAAGAAGACTAATGTAGGGCAAAACTGTCAAAATAATGCTACTGGCCTTGTCCGTGCCTTTCCCTAAGCCTAGAAACCCAGCGAGGTTACACAGAAGGTGACGGGCGCCCAATGGAGAATAAAATGGGAGTGCAAAGATGACAGAAGTTTTGGTCCTGGGTGACGAGGATGGTGGGGAAAATGAGAAATTTGCCCTACGAATAATGGAAATTCAACAGAATAGCCATCATGTTGTTTAACTGATTTAGAATTTTCTGGAAGTGACCAGGGGGCACCCGACCCAGCATCAGTACTCCCTGAGAATCAGTGGTTTCTGCTTAGAGCACAGTGGGCAGCCTGGAAGGTGACGGGGTGGGTTTCCAGCACCAGCACCCCAGCCCCCTCCCCCACGTGCACCTGCCGGGGCCCCACCCCTCCACCCTCTTTCAGCCTGGCTGCTTCAGCTGACAGCACCCACCTGCTGCATCTTCCCCCTCCTGCTGCTGCTCACTGTGTAAAGTTACAGATTCACAGGTCCCCAACCCCTGTGGTTCACAGCCCCCTGAGGGTCTTAGTAAGTTTTTCACAGCAATCCTAGAGCAGGAGCACCAGAGTCCCATTCCCTAGGGAGTCAGATGCAAACCACTTCATATGCATTCGTTATCACAACTCAGTACCATTTAAAAAAATAATGTGCTAGCGGTAAAGAACCTGCCTGCCAATGCAGGAGACATAAGAGATGCAGGTTTGATCCCTGGGTCAGGAAGATCCCCTGGAGGAAGGCACGGCAACCCACTCCAGTATTCTTGCCTAGAGAATTCCATGGGCAGAGAAACTTGGCGGGCTATAGTCCATGGGGTCACAAAGAGTCACGACTGAGTGACTAACACTTAGCCAATTAACGCTGTCATGATGGATTCAGGTGAACAGCAA
This sequence comes from Nanger dama, assembly GCA_917880005.1. Lineage (NCBI taxonomy): Eukaryota > Metazoa > Chordata > Mammalia > Artiodactyla > Bovidae > Nanger > Nanger dama. The sequence continues at coordinate 8,197,594 of CAKJTW010000075.1, forward strand.
AGGGACTCTCCCCAACTCCCCTCCCCATCCAGGATGCCGCATGACACTGAGCAGAGTTCCTGTACTGTACCTGTCCTGGTTGGTTATCCATTTTAAATATACTTTAAATATACTTCTGTGAAAGTAAAGCAGTGTCGCTTGTCACAAAGTAATTCTTTGGTGCTTAGGCTTCTTTATGGTCCAACTCACATCATTCAAGGAGATACTTGCGCGTAATTTAAAAACCAAAACAACTGAAACACTTTGAAACATCAGACACTCACCCCTCCTTCCTAGCATACACCATCCAACTGCTTTACACCATGCTGGAGTCTCTTGAATGTTACCATATAGTTTAGGTATCTGCTACCAACCTAGACAGCATATTAAAAAGCAGAGACATTATTTTGTCAACAAAGGTCCATCTAGTCAAGGCTATGGTTTTTCCAGTAGTCATGTATGGATGTGAGAGTTGGACTATAAAGAAAGCTGAGCACCAAAGAATTGATGCTTTTGAACTGTGGTGGTGGAGAAGACTCGAGAGTCCTTTGGACTGCGAGGAGATCCAACCAGTCCATCCTAAGGGAGATCAGTCCTGGGTGCTCATTGGAAGGTGGACTGATGTTGAAGCTGAAACTCCAATACTTTGGCCACCTGATGCAAAGAGCTGACTCATTTGAAAAGACCCTGATGCTGGGAAAGATTGAGGGCAGGAGGAGAAGGGGATGACAGAGGATGAGATAGTTGGATGACATCACCAACTTGATGGAGATGAGTTTGGGTGGACTCCAGGAGTTGGTGAGGAACAGGGAGGTCTGGTGTGCTGCAGTTCATGGGGTCGCAAAGAGTCGGACACGACTGAGCAACTGAACTGAATTGAACCATTCTATTTTTACTTAATCAACTTACTGAACTATTGGTTGACAGCAGTGGTTCTTCAGGACTGCTAATTTCTGATAAAATCCTGTTCATTATGCAAATATGTGTGTGTACTCAGGGCTGCCTCATCTGATGGTCTCTGTCTTTCTGTTTATATGTCTAATTTAGTTGTATCTTTCATTGGTTGTAGATGGCTACAGGCGTATCATTAGGAATATGACTTTAATAAACATTAGTAAACTTCTACCTTTTATTAGTTATTTTTCCAAGCTAACATTGTAGAAGTTTGGGGATTCAGTTAAGAGGATTTAACAAAATTCTATTGTATTTTACATAATGATGATTAAGGCAGAGCAGCCTGCCCTTGATCACTGCAACCTGTGCAAAGACTATTGGGTGCTTGAAAGGGACACGCTAGTACCTGTGGACAACTTTTCTCAGCAGAAATATTTTTAGGTAATACAGTCGTTTCAAAATTGAGGATACATTTTTCTGAAATATCAGCTCAGAAGTATGTGGCTCCATGCCCATTCTGAAACAAATTTTAATCTACTAAATTTAAAAAAAATTAATGCTTTATTTTTTTGGGGTAGCTTCAGGTTTCCAGAAACATTGAGTGGAAAGTACAGAGGGTTTTCCATGTAGTACTCACCACCTTCCTCGGTTTCCCCTAATTATTACCGTCTTGCATAGTGTGGTGCATTTATTACAATGGATGAGCCAGTATTAATATTAATACATTGTGATGAATGCAGATCCACTGTTTTCATTGGGCTCACTCTTGGGGCTGTACTTTTGTGGGTCTGACAAATGTATAATGACATGTGCCTACTATTACGGTGTCGTACAAAATAGCTCAGTACCCACAAAATCCCCTGTGTTCCACCTATTCATTCCTTCCTCTCTCTGAGCCACTGGCAACCAGTGACCTTTAACTGTTTCCTCTTCCACAATTTTGCCTCTTCCAGAATGTCATCGGAATTATACATTATGTAGTTTTTTCATACTGGCTATTTTTCACTTAGCAATATGCTTCTAAGTATCCTCCATGCCTTTTATGACTTGATAGCTCATTTCCTTCTGTTGATAAATAATATTTTGTTGTCTGGCTGGACCACAGTGTGTTCCTCCAGTCACCCACTGAAGGATATATTAGTAGTGTCCAAGTTTTGGCAGTTATAAGTAAAGCTGTTATAAACATCCATATGCATGTTTGTGGTGTGAACTTAAGTTTTCAGTTCATTTGGGTGAATAGCAAGTAGTAGAATTACTGAATCAGGTACTAAGAGTATATTTAGTTGTGTAAGAAATCGCCCAGCTGTTTTCTGAAGCAGCTACACCATTTTTTATTCTCCAGTACTGAATGAAAGTTTCTCTCCTTCTGCCTTTTGTCCAGACTCGGTGGTGTCAGTGTTTTGGATGTCTGTCACTCTCGTAGGTGCGTGGTAGTGTCTCACTGTTCTAATCCACATCTCCCTCATGACATATGATGTGGACCATCTTTCACAGGCTCAATGGCCCTCTTTCTGCCTTCTTTGGTGAGGTGTCTGTTCACATCTCATACTCATTTTTCGATTGGGATGGTTGTTTTCGTATTATTTATTTTTAAGAGTTCTTGTGTAGTTTTTTAGACACCAGTTCTTAATTTGTGTTTTGAAAAGATCTCTCAGCTCGTGCTTGTCTTTTAATTTTCTTTTGCAGAGCAGAAGTTTTTAACTTTAAAAAGTCCAACTTTATCATTTTCTTCTATGGCTCATGCTTTTGGTTTTTTATTTAAAAAGTCATTGCCAAACTCAAGGTCACCTGGATTTTCTCCTATGTCATCTTCCTGGGGGCTTATAGTTTTACATTTTATACTTAGTTCTGTTATGCATTTTGAGTTAATTTTTGTATAAGATATGGATCTAGAATAATTTTTCCTTTTGCATTTGGGTGTGTCCAGTTTTTCCCGGAGAAGGCGATGGCATCCCACTCCAGTACTCTTGCCTGGAAAATCCCATGGATGGAGGAGCCTGGTAGGCTACAGTGCATGGGGTCACGAAGACACGACTGAGCGACCTCACTTTCACTTTCATGCATTGGAGAAGGAAATGGCAACCCACTCCAGTGTTCTTGCCTGGAGAATCCCAGGGACAGCGGAGCCTGGTGGGCTGCCGTCTATGGGGTCGCACAGGGTTGGACACGGCTGAAGCGACTTAGCAGCAGCAGCAGCAGCAGTCCAGTTTTTCCAGCGCTACTTATTGAAAAGACTGTCATTTCTCCATGGAATTGCCTTTGCTCCTTTGTAAAAGACAAACTGACTATTTCTGGGCTGTCTATTCTGTTTACTATACTTTTATTTTTTTAATTTTTATGCTATTCAAAATGGTATTTCCACTATAATCTATACAGTTTTATGCATGCAGTACTACAGTTTTTAGGCTGTTTGTTGTAGTGTTTACTATACTTTTACAGTATAGGTGTTTGGGTTTTTTTTGTTGTTGTTATCTTCGGTGGAAATAGAATCTATTAGTAGCTACTCTTGGCTTGACTTCTTTGAGCCTTAGTTTCTTCATAAGAGGGAGTGGGTAGAGTAGATCATTCTTGACAGAGGATGAGACGGTTGGATGGCCTCAGCGACTTGATAGAGAAGAGTCTGAGCAAACTCTGGGAGATGGTGAAGGACAGGGAAGGCTGGCCTGCTGCAGTCCATGGGGTCGCAAAGAGTCGGACATGACTGAACAACAACTGTTCTAGTTTTATCTCATGAGACTAGTTTGTATTGTATTTAAGAATGGAGCCAGAGTGGTGATTTTCTCATAGAAAGTTTCTGGGTCTAGTCCAACAAACACTAGGTCTGTGTGTGTGTTTGTGAGTCTGTATCTGTGTGTATAAGCAGAGTGGCAGACATCTATTGGACAGAATTTTTGGCTATGAATGTCCTTTACATTTCATAAAGGAATAGTAGACCTGCCTTTCTCTGATGAGTGACAAAGCATATTTTTCTGTCCCAGTCTTCAATAGAACATATCAATACATAAGCTCATTACCAGTAATTGAAACACCAGATTTCCTGCCATGGGGGGACATTTGGAAATGTCTGGAGACATTTTTGTTGTTCTATCTGGCCATGTGGAGTGGGTGGGGGTGTTACTGGTATCTCGTGGGTAGAAGTCAAAGATGCTGCTAATGACCTTACAATGCACTGGACAGCCCCTACAACGTATAATTTGTTGGTTCAGAATGTCAGTAGTACTGAGGCTGAGGAAGCCCGTTGCAGAGATGCAGACTTATTTATATCTGTGAGCATGTTTTCCTCTTGCTTTAGCCTCAAGAAAACCTAAACTTCTGGAGATTTTTGGTCTCCTCTAACAATTGTGCAGACCACTTAAGATATGACCTTTAGCTTTGCGCTATCTTGGGCTTAGTTTCACTTTTTCTCAGTTTCATAATAATTTCTATTTTGTTACATCTATTAATCCCGACTTAAACTTTTTTGTGTGTTGGAGTACAGCCAATTAACAAACAATGTTGTGGTAGTTTCAGCTGAACAGGGAAGGGACTCAGCCATACACATACATGTGTCCATTCCCCCCTGAAGTCCCCTCCACCCAGGATGCCACATAACATTGAGTAGACTTTCCTGTGCTGTACAGTAAAACCTGACTAACTCTTCAAGTAGAATTTAAACATATCATTTTATATATTTCTAAAGAGAAGTGGCTGGACCACTGATTCTAAAATTCCGAGGCTGGAAATAAGGTTGATGTTCCATCTGCTTCTTGGTGGGTTGTGCGTACAGAATTCAGACTCTGCTTTGAATTTCCTCTTCTAGTCCTTGAAATGACACGTTTTCCCTGTGATACCTAACTTTCCATTAGCTCATCTTGTTTTCATAGTGTTCCCTTTTACTGTGAAGAGAAATGAAACCAAAAACCCCCACTTGTTTCAGCAATCCCCGTGTCTTCCTCTGGGTGAACTTGCTCAACTAAGAGTTATGCAAATAGGATCAGCTTTGTGTACTCAATCCTGGGGACTGTCACTGGCACATTTGGTGGGCTTGTTGTCATGAGAGAGCCAGGACCCTGGCCTCCTCTCGTGAAGCTCAGCCCCAGTCTTCTTACAGCTGCAGCCACTCCTTCCCCATCTCTTTCCTCATTCCCAGCACGGATCTTGGCATGACCTTCCAACTGCCTTAGAATCAAAGAGAGGAAGGCTTGTAGGTATCCACGGAACCTACCTCTTGTGTCCACATGAGGAACTGAGTGCTTGTCGCCTCCTGAGATAGCCAGCAGGCACCTTCTGTCCGTCCAGGGCATGCTGGTATGCGCCTCCTGGACACGGAGCCATTTTCCTGACGTCTGTAACCATCTACATGATTGACATTTCATTTCCAAGTGGTCTTAGCAAATGTAGATGGACAATGGCTCCAGCTGGAGTCTCCCCAAGTTCTTTCCTCCTACAGATTCTCTGGGTTTGAAGGACCTTAGGTTATGGGTTTAGATTCTCTTGTTTTAAAATTCCCATCCATTTTTGTACAAGTTTATGTATATGTATACATATTATATGATATATATATTCTTATATATAATAGAGACATTGCATATGTATGTATAATTTACACAAAATAAAAACATCTTTAAAAATTTTAGATTAAGGGTAATTAAATACATGACCTGAGGTTCTTCAAACTCTGATATGTGTGTGTATACACATATATATATGAATAGGAAATTATATATATGCCCTATATATACACACACACACACACGTAGGGCTTCCCAGGTGGTGCTAGTGGTAAAGAACCCACCTGCCAATGCAGGAGACACAAGAGACACAAGTTCCATCCCTGGGTCTTGAAAATCCCCTGGAGGAGGGCATGGCAATCCACTCCAGGATTATTGCCTAGAGAATCCCCATGGACAGAGGAACCTGGTGGGCTACAGTCCATGGGGTCACAAAGAGTCAGAAACGATTGAAGCAACTTAGCACATACGTACACATACATGTAAATATATATACATATATGATAAGAAGAAAAAGTCAAATCCCAAAATACCTGCAAACTCATCACCTGTAGATGAACATTGTGATATTTTAGGATATTTCTTCCTAGACACTTTTCCTACTTGTTTATATCATTTCTCCTCACAAAAAAATAGCATCTGGCTACATGTGTTGCTTTTTATCTTAAATATATTATGAATATCTTTTTATGTCAACAGATATAATGTACAATGCTTTAATGACTACTAGTATTCTTTTTTGTTGAGGTATCATGTTCTAGACCAATTTTACAAAAGTCAGTTGCCTGAAGGCCAGTTTGATGAAGTTATCAAATGTTCCAGTTTACCAGAAGACATGCTTCTTTGAACTATTTGAATATTATTTCTATTTTTAAAGAAACTTTAAGCATTTTAATGTTCTCCTGCTAGTTCTTCAAATGGCATATCAACTCTGAGAGCTGTGAAATTAAAAACTTACAATTTTAAGTTTAAATTTAAACTTAGGATCAGAAAGTGATTGGAAGTGATCAAACATTCTCAATACAGGGACTGCCCTGGTGGTCCAGTGACTAAGACTCCTCACTCCCAGTGCAGGGGTGTCAGGTTTGATCCCTGGCTGGGAACTAGACACCACATGCCACAACTAAAGTTCCCACATACCAGAACTAAGACCTGGTACAGCCAAATAAATAAATGAATATTTTTAAAAAACATTCCCAACACATATGGCATGCTAAATCTCTGGATTCTAAGGATAAGTAAGGCTGTGTTGATCTGTCTGCTGTTTGTAAAATCAGTTGACATGAAAGGATAGAAAAATCTTGAGGTATGGAAAGGAAGTGAGGATGTACAGAGGAATTTGTAGAAAGACGCAGAAGACTTGAGCCTCAGACATAGCAAAAAACATGCCACTGTGTTCAAAAGAATTTTTAAAATTAACTTGTCCTAAGGGCTTCCCTGGTGGCTCAGAGGTTAAAGCATCTGCCTCCAATGCGGGAGACCTGGGTTTGATCCTGGGTCGGGAAGATCCCTTGGAGAAGGAAATGGTAACCCACTCCAGTATTCTTGCCTGGAGAATCCCATAGACAGAGAAGCCTGGTAGGCTGCAGTCCATGGGGTCGAAAAGAGTTGGACACGACTGAGCGACTTCACTTTCACTTTCACTTTCAAGGGCTTCCCTTGCAGCTCAGTTGGTTAAAGAATCTGCCTGCAGTGCAGGAGACCCGGGTTTGATCCTGGGTTGGGAAGAACCCCTGGAGAAGGAAATGGCAACCCACTCCAGTATCCTTGTCTGGGAAATCTCATGGACAGAGGAGCCTGGTGGGCTGCAGTCCATGGGGTCGCAAAGAGTCGGGCACAATTGAGTGACTAACACACTTATAAAAGTTAAGAAATGAAGTAGGAAACTACAGAAAAATCACATCCCATATTCTGTGTTAGTTGCTCAGTCATGTCCGAAAGAATTTTTAAAAGTTAACTTGTCCTAAAAGTTAAGAAGTAAAGTAGGAAACTATAGAAAAATCATATCTCCCATTGTGTGTTAGTTGCTCAGTCGTGTCTGACTCTTTGTGACCCCATGGACTGTAGGTAGCCCACCAAACTCCTCTGTCCACAGGATTCTCCAGGCAAGAATACTGGAGTGGGTTGCCATTCCCTTCTCCAGTATATCTCCTATTACACTGAAGCTAATTACTGTTTCCAATATTACATTCATAAATATTTCAATTTTAATCTCTAAAAGATAAAGAATTACATTTTCAACACAAATTTAATACCATTATTAAACATAAAAGTGATAATTCCTTATCATCAAATATTCAATAAATGATTAAAATTTTCCAGTTATCTCATAATTATTCTTAATAATTTGGCTACCAATTACTATTAATCAGGGCTAATATGGTAGCCCACTCCAGTATCCTTGGCTGGAAAATCCCATGAACAGAGGAGCCTAGTAGGCTACAGTCCATGGGGTCGCAGAGTCAGAGATGATTTAACGACTGAGCACGCACGCATGCACAAGGCTAATATAAGTTCTAAGAAGACTCAACAAGTCTTAGTTTCTAAAAATAGAACATTCCTTTAAAAAAGCATCATAGAAATCTTCAAAAGCTTTTAAAACAATTACGTTGCATAAGAATTATTATACCCTTAAGCTATTGAATACTAACACAAACCAGCAGTAAACTTAAGCTGTTAAAATATCACATCAAATATGAAATTATATATACTACACAAAGAGGTAAAAGATACAAAATTTGGTGAATTTGTCATCTTGTAAGGTGAAAATCCTCAGAGAATTAGTTTTGGGTGAAATTAATTTCAAGAACTAGTCTCCACTTATTTAACCAATGACCTATTATCTGGCAAACAAGTCTGTTTTTCTTTTTTTTTTAATTGAAGTATAGTTAATTTACTATGTTGTGTTAGTTTCAGGTGTACAGCAAAGCGATTCAGTTATATATAGTTTTACATACACATACACACACACACATATATGTGGGCTTCCCTGGTGGCTTAGTGGCAAAGAATCCACCTGCCAATGCAGAAGACATGGGTTCTATCCCTGGGTCAGGAAGATCTGCCGGAGATGGAAACTGCAACCCACTCCCATATTCTATGGACTGAGGAGCCTGGTGGGCTGCAGTCCATGCGGTCACAAAGAGTCAGGTGCAACTTAGCAACTAAATGACAGTGACATATAACTATATAGTCTACATTTACATTCTCTTTCATTATACGTTATTTCAAAATACTGAGTATAGTTCCCTATGCTATACAGTAGATCCAGCTGATTATTTTATATACAGTAGTGTGTATATGTTACTCCCAAACTCCTATTTTGTCCCTCCATCACATTTTTCTTTGTTAACCATAAAGTTTGTTTTCTATGTCTCTTTCTCTGTTTTGTAAATAAGTTCATTTATGTCATTTTTTTAGATTACACATATAAGTGATATGTGATATTTGTCTGTTTCTGCCTAGCTTACTTCACTTAGTATGATCATCTCTAGGTACATTTATGTTGCTGTAAATGACTTCATACTTTTTAAGGTTGAGTAATATTCTATTATATATATATAATATTCCACTTGCATATATATGGTGTGTATATATATATATATATATATATATGCACATGTGTACCACATCTTCTTTATCCATTCATCTGTTGATGGACACTTAGGTTCCTTCTACATCAAACAAGCCTATTTCTGATTGGATAGTATATAATACAAACAGTCTCACAATAAAAATCCTTTTCTTAGAGCTTTGTGTAACTACCCAGTTATTTTCTTAGCAATCTCTTATTGGGAGAGGTGTGGGTGTTGTGTTGAGAAGTGGATACGTTTTAAAGGCCCTTGTTACATGCTGTCAAGGTGAAGAATATCACATACTCTCTCCTGCACAGCCACCGATTTCATTTCATGATGAGGGGATTGGAATCCTGAGACCGGCTTAGTCTTGTCCATATACAGGACTGTCCAGGCCAGACCCGCAGCTAGACACTCAGATTCCTAACTTCCCCACACCTTTGTCACTTCTCCACTCTCTTCCAGGCAAGAGCTAGATTTCTCTTCCACTTTCTCTGTGCTGGACACCAAACCTCCAGGTGTTTGAATTTCATCTACCTCTGAAACTGTCTTGCATTTCTTTTATGGACTCACTCTAATTAATGTAGTGATAAAAATTGTACTAGGTTATTAAAGTTCCAAAAACACAGTCAATTTGTTGTCTTTCGTATCTGACTGTTATTTTGAAAGATCTCTGTGTCAGTTAGGTTCATATTTTTATGCCACACATTGCTGTTATAGTTCATTGCCCGATCCCCACTAAAGCCACACCTGGGTCTTAGAGCACAAAATAAAGAAATGGTTTCAAACTGGATAAAGACATCAGCAAACATGAGTAAATTAAAATGGGTCAGATTTTTATTTCATAGGTTTGAAGAAGAGTTAATGAAGAGGGAATCAGCCGTAATGCACTGGGGTCTCTCATTTCAGCATGGCAGGGGTGGGGAGGTGCTTTTTAAAATTAATTTTTATTGATACACTTTTAGTATACTCATGAGTTGTAAAACCATCACCACTCTCTAATTCCGGAAACTGATGCATCTTCTGTGAAACAGGCTTGCAGATTTTGCACACTGCAGTTCAACTGTGCAAAAAAAAAAAAAAAAAAGGAAAGAAAGGAAAAAGGAGGGAAAAGAAATCTTCACACTGTCTAACTCTTCTCTCTCCAGCGCTCTGAGTAGCAGCAGGTGGGAAAACAACCTTAAGTTGACCAACAGGGGTCAAATTATTTCCATTTTAAACAGTCTGTTTTCCATCGTGACTCTGCACCTTCAAGATAAGAGTTGTCCCTCTTGTTTCTTCTGCTGTCTTCAAGATGTAGATAGATGCAGCTTTCTTTTGTGTTATTTGGGGAGAAAGAAGCCATCCCCCACCTCAAGCAAATGGTTGATATTAGCACATGTGGAAATGCCTGTTGTTGTTCAGTCACTAAGTCATGTCCGACTCATGGACTGCAGCACACCAGGCTCCTCTGTCCTTCTCTTTCTCCCAGAATTTGCACAAACTCATGTCCATTGAGTGGGTGATGCCATCCAACCATCGCATCTCTGTTATCCCCTTCTCTTCCTGCCCTAAATCTTTCCCAGCATCAGGGTCTTTTCCTATGAGATGTCTCTTCACATCATGTGGCCACAGCATCGGTCTTTCCATTGAGTATTCAAGGTTGATTTCCTTTTGTTTTGACTGGTTTGATCGCCTTGCTGTCCAAGGGACTCTCAAGAGCGTTCTCCAGCACCACAGTTCAAAAGCATCAATTCTTGGGCCTTCTTTATGGTCCGGTTTTCACATCTGTATATGACTACTGGAAAAACCATAGCTGTGACTAAATGGACCTTTGTTCAAAAAGTAATGTCGGTCTAAAGTGATTTAGACCTTAGCAGGGGCTTTATAGTAGAGAAAGACAGCTACTTAAATTGGAATTGATGGTGCTGGTCATGGAGTTGAGTTCTGATGCTCCCTCCTCTTCTGTCCCCCTCCTTCCCCAGGACACCCAGGAGGGTTTTCTGACCCCTTTCTCTCTTATAAGCAGTTTGGAGAAAAGATCCCAACTCCTCCCTAGGCTTTGCATCTCTAAAAAGCCTCCAAAGTCTCATTCTTGAAAGTAAAGGAAAAAGAAAAACAGTCAAAGGGCATCTGAAAGGTTTCTATTTGGGCAGGAAGGTACGTCTCTCAGGCTATATAACCGGTACCAGCTGGCCCAGATAAGAATTGTCTTGGGGATGAGTCCCTGTGAATGATCCTGGTACCAAGCTCAACCTGCTTTGCAAGCTCAAGACCACTTTTGTCTGGGATTGTAGGCAGCCATCCCTATGTTCCTGGGGCTTCCTTTCTCTTCTGAGGCTCCCTCACTCAGCTCTTCTGGAGGTGAGCTTCTTGCATGGTCAGGCAAGAGGCCTTGGGTGGTTGGAAGTGCAACTCCAAGGCCATTGGGCTCAGGGACCTTTGATCAGCAGGCATGGGTCCATCTCTGGTAGTGTCTTCCTGGTCTGCACTGTGCCAGTCACAGAGCGAGCAAGTCCTCATCTTCCTCTCGTTTCCCATGCTTGCCTATCTCCTGCCCTAGAGATGCTTCTGGTCACTCCAAAATGACCACTTACATTTCGCAAGGTCAAGCCAAAGGGGGCCAGGAGGGGGACTTCAGAACTTCTGGATGCGTTATTCACTAGCTCCTGGGAAAGCACAGTGCAGATGTACACATTCAGTCTGGGAAGCTGCAGTGCAGTGAAAAAAAAAGTTTTTGTTGAGTTTCTGTGTGGCTGTTGGGATAAAGGCATCTGTCTTTAAAGAAAGCAAATATATCGGTCATCATAAAAAGAAAATGCTGTCATAATAAAACAAAGCAAAAAGAAAAACAATTTCTTTGGTAGCACTTTGTAAAGGAAAGAAATTTATGTTCTCAGGGGTTAAAATCTAGTAACTTTGTTTTTGATTTTAAGATCTAGGATTCTGAACATAAATGTGTGAAATCTGTTAAAATGTGGGTTCAGATTTTATAGGGAAAGTAGCAATTCAATTTCCTGTTTTTATTTCTTTTAGCTCTCAGAATAAGAGAAATTGGTAATTTAAAAATCTTTCTATAGCCAAGGGGTGAATTTATATGAACTTCAGGCTGAAATGGACATGATGGAATATCTTTTAAATTTTGTGAAACTTATGGTGAAAAACAAAATATTACCTGAATGGTATATTATATAAACCAAGCTCAGGAGCCTCTTTCATTGCAGAATTCCTTCCCCTCAAACGTCCATCTAGTCAAAGCTATGGTTTTTCCAATAGCCTTATATAGATGTGAGAATTGGACTATAAAGAAAGCTGAGCACGGAAGAATTGATGCTTTTGAACTATGGTGTTGGAGAAGACTCTTGAGAGTCCCTTGGACTGCAAGGAGATCCAACCAGTCCATCCTAAAGGAAATCAGTCCTGGGTGTTCTTTGGAGGGACTGATGCTGAAGCTGAAACTCGAATACTTTGGCCACCTCATGCAAAGAGTTGACTCAGTGGAAAAGACCCTGATGCTGGGAGGGATTGGGGGCAGGAGGAGAAGGGGGCGACAGAGGATGAGATGGCTGGATGGCATCACTGACTCGATGGACGTGAGTCTGAGTGAACTCCGGGAGTTGGTGATGGACAGGGAGGCCTGGTGTGCTGCAGTCCATGGGGTCGCAGAGAATCAGACAGGACTGAGAGACTGAACTGAACCGAATACACACATTTATGTCACATCATCGTGTTATTAAAGTGGACAGCAGGGCTTCCCTGGTGGCTCAATGGTAAAGGATTCACCTGCCGATGCAGGAGACATGGATTTGATCACTGGTCAGGGCAGATCCCACATGCTGTGTAGCTACTAAGCCGGTGCACCACAACTATTGAGCCTGTGCTTCAGGAGCCCAGCAGCCACAACTACTGAGCCCTCAAGTGCAACTACTGAAGCCTGCCTGAGCACCCACAACAAGAGAAGCCACCGCAGTGAGAAGCCACTGCAGTGAGAAGCCTGAGCATGGCAGCTGGAGACTGGCCCCCAGCTCCCAACAACTAGAGAAAAGCCCATGCAGCCACAAAGACTCAGCACAGCCAAAACTAAATAAATATAATTTTTTTTTAAAAGTAGGCCACAGAGTGAACTGACGTCTAGATTACCTTGCCTAACAGAGGGAAGGAGGGAGAGGGGAGAAAAGCTCCATTTAGAAGGTGTAGTGAAACTCCAGTACTTTGGCCACCTCATGCGAAGAGTTGACTCATTGGAAAAGACTCTGATGCTGGGAGGGTGGGGGCAGGAGGAGAAGGGGATGACAGAGGATGAGATGGTTGGATGGCATCACTGACTCAATGATCTTGAGTCTGAGTGAACTCCGGGAGATGGTGATGGACAAGGAGGCCTAGCGTGCTGCGATTCATGGGGTCGCAAAGAGTCGGACACGACTGAGTGACTGAACTGAACTGGAAGTGGGGCGTGTGCCAGACAGAAGCTGATTTAGGAAGTGTGCTGCTGCAGGTCCCTCTTTGGGGTGAAATGGGGTTTCCTTATGCTTCTCATCATGAATTCTCTCTCTCAGTAATGGAGGGAAACCTAGCCTTTGGGCTACATTTATTTATGTGTTATTTAGCAGAGATGTATATAGCTCTTACTATGTGCTGCTTAAGTACACTTCAAGCACTTTACAAATATTACTGATTTAAGGCACGTCACCCTCGTAACAAACTGATGAGCTAGATAAAGTGATCTCCATTTTTTTCAGAAGGAAACTGAAGCCCAGAGGTTAGGTTGCTTGCCAAGATCACACAGTTAATAATTGAGGGGTGCAGGATTTGAGCTTCGCAATCTGACTTCACAGTTCTTTTTCCAAAATATTTTGCAGATTGTGTTGTCTTCCTTAGGAATTTTTAAACTATATATATTTTGGCTGTGGTGTGGGGCTTGTGGGATCTCAGTTCCTGGGCCAGGGATGGAACCCGGGTGACCACAGTGACAGCGCCAAATCCTAACCACTAGGCCACCAGGAAACTCCCTTCCTTAGACATTTTTAAGAGAAAATTTCCTTGTGGGCTGTTGCATCTTACAAGTGGACTTCAGAACCTAAGCAACATGATGGTGGGATCCTTCAGACTATTTTCTGTGCACATTAATTATACATGGATGTGTGCATGTATGTGTGTCAATTGATTACATAAATTAATGGATATATGAATTTTTTTTCAATTCATAATGATTGGTGGTCAAGAGCATCCAAGTTATGCAAATCTCTCTTTTTAACCCACCTCACTCTTATAATATGCTCAGTTCAGTTCAGTTTAGTTGCTCAGTTGTGTCTGACTCTTTGCTCCCCCCATGGACTGCAGCACACCAGGCCTCCTTGTCCATCACCAGCTCCCAGAGTTTAGCCAAACTCATGTCCGTTGAGTTGATGATCCCACCCAACCATCTCATCCTCTGTCATCCCCTTCTCCTCATGCTTTCATAGGGTTCTTGAGGCAGGGATACTGAAGTGGTTTGCCATTCCCTTCTTTAGTGGACCACATTTTGTCAGAACTCTCTACCATAACCCATCCGTCTTGGGTGGCCCTACCCGGCATGGCTTAGTTTCACTGAGTTAGACAAGGCTGTGATCCATGTGATGTAATATGTTAGTTTGGCTTAATTTAATGAACTCTCCCCTCTCAGGCTTCCCTGGTGGCTCAGACATTAAAGAATCTGCCTGCAATGTAGGAAACCTGGGTTCAATTCCTGGATTGGGAAGATCCCCTAGAGCTTCGGGAAACGGCAACCCACTCCAGTATTCTTGCCTGGAGAATGAAATAGACAGAGGAGCCTGGCAGGCTACAGTCCATGAGGTCACAAAGAGTCAGACATGACTAAGCAACTAACACACAACCACATAATCCCTATTGATGGACATCTAGATTATCTGTATCTGTCATATAACATCCTTGTGCTCTGTGTAAGCATATCTAAAGAACAAATTCTCTACAAGTTTTCACCATAAAAACAAACAAACAGCAACAACAGAGACCCTAAAAATGTGAAGTGATGAATGTGCTGTTTTGAGGTAATCATTTCACCATATGTAAGTATATCGAATCATCACATTGTATACCTTAAACTTACACAATGGTATATGTCAATTATATCTCAGTAAAGCTGCAGAGAGAGACTTTCCTGGTGATCCACTGGTAAAGAACCTACCCTCCAACGCAGAGGACGGGGGTTTGAGCCCTGGTCGGGAAGCTAGGATCCCGCTTGCCACAGGGCCACTAAGTACAAGCACTGCAACTAGAGAGGCCCACATGCTGCAACGAAGACCCAGCAAAGCCAGCAAATCAATAAGATTGTAAAAAAAAAAAAAAAGCTGTAGAGAGAGGGAAAAGAACAACCTCTCAGGAGTGGAATTCCAGGTGGACAGCTGCTTCCTTGCTGAGCATGTCGATAACTGTGGGACATTATTTGGTCTGACCATGAGCAGCCTGATGATAAACGAGGAGTCATAATTAGCCTTTTATCCCAGAGTTTCTTCCGGTTTTTCTTTTTTAAACAAAGATTTTTGTATTCAAAGACCCTTCAGTGAGGATGAGGCACCACTAATAGATATTTGCCCCAGTGAATGTCTGGAGAGAAAAGTCGCCCAATCCTGATTTCTGGATATGTTGATGGAGGTCCCTTTGTGACAGAGAGGGTTACCTGCTGTCTGTGCCTGGTTAGATCATCTACTTGAGCTTCTATGATGAACAACATCCTGGGGGTGTATTCGCATGTGAGACCCTCAGGTATTATCATGATTAATTCATATCTGCTGGGAAAGATGGAGAGCAGGAGGAAAAGGGGTCAACAGAGGACGAGATGGTTGGATGGCATCACTGACTCAATGGATATGCGTTTGAGCAAACTCCGGGAGATGGTGAAGGACAGCACAGCCTGTTGTGCTGCAGTCCGTGGGGTCACAAAGAATCATACATGACTGAAAAACTGAACAACAGAGTCCACATGTAAAATGTGCTTTCATTTACTGTTAAGAAAGAAATATCAAAGACATTGCCGACAGCACTTTATGTGAAGCCCATCCTACGAAACTTTAGAAATGTTATGCCGGGGCGTGCCCGTCCCCTGTGGACCCAGGTCAGCTGGGTGATACCCTCTGTGATGCCCTGTGATGCCGCTCTGGCTCTTCCTGCCGGAAAGCTCCTGCTGCAGTCTGGACCCACATTTGCATTGTCTTCTTTTCCTCGCCTTGAGTTTTCTGTTTCCAGTTTGTTAAACTCACTTTTGGGTAAAAGCATTTCAAATCCTTTTTGAGAAAGAAGCAGGCTATAAAAAACAGTGTCTTTAGCATCATTAATAATGAGATAAAACACGGTTCAAAATAGCCATTGTTTGGCAAAAGGGTAAGGCAAAAAAGCACATACTTGAGGTGAAAGCTATGTGAGTCCACCATTCACTTGTGTGATGGTTTGAGGCCAGCCATGTAATCTCTCCATGCCTTCATTTACTCCTCTGTAAAATGGGATTAATAATACCTGGGTCATGGGGTTTCTTCAAGGATTAGATGAGATGCTCAGAAAATTACAGATATTTAATTGAAAAAGAAATACTAAGGTATAAATCCCTATAAAGCGTAGCTCCTGTCACTTGCAAACATGTAACTGGGCTCTTAGTTTTTGTTCGGGGTGCACTGGGTTTTGTGTTTTTCTGGTACCATGGCTCATTGAAAAGAATTGAAGCCCTGGCGCTGTTAATCCTCTGATGCAACAGGATGCTATCTGAGCTCTTTTGCTGGAATGTTTGAACTGCAGGGACCCAAACTCAAAGCTCAGTGCTAGTGGGCTAGGGTTTTTGTCTCCAGTGTGCACATGGGTGTCTCAATTATCTGTGTGATGAAAAATCAAAGTTACTCGGTGGTATCTGACTCTTTGTGACCCCATGAACTGTAGCTCGCCAAGCTCCTCTGTGCTTGGAATTTTCCAGGCAAGAATACTGGAGTGGGTTGCCATTCCCTTCTCCAGGGGAGCTTCCCGACCCAGGGATTGAACCCAGGTCTCCTGCACTGCAGGCGGATTCTTTATCATCTGAGCCACCAGGGAAGCCCATGTGATGGGGAGAGAAATCATGAAATATGCATAAAGAAATAATACTGCAGATTAGACGACCCCTCACACATCCTCCCACTTTTAATTTTCATTCTCTGTTTTCCTTCCCATGGCCACGGCCTTCAAGACAATTGCCATCACCCCTTCAGAGGACCGGACCACCAATTCCCCAATCTGTGCCGTATCACTAACACCTACAAAGTGACTTTCTAATCTCATCTGCCTTCACACACAAATCTGTGTGCACATGCACACACTACAGAGGTAGCTAATATTTTCCTGGGAATTTTTTGGCATAAAGTTTTTACTTTCCTTCTATGTTCTCCCTTATCCGACTTTTTATTTTGAAAATGTCAAATCTACAGAAAAAAAAATCCTCACCTAGAGTCACTAATTATTTTTAAAGCTATTTTGCCACATTTGTCCCCTCCTCTTGCTCCCTTGTCCCCCTTTTTTCTTTTTTCGTTTTGGTGAAAATGTTGACAGCTGGCAGAACCCTGCACCCACATCCCTACCCGCCTCATGAACATCCTCTCAGATGTGGACCTTCCCCTGCCTGACCACAGTACCATCATCACATCAATGAAATGCATAATCCTCCGGGATCAAGCCCACATGTATTCAGATATCTCCAATGATCTCCCCCATGTGTTCTTCCCCACTCATCTATTCATTCAAAGCTCATTCAGGGAATACTTCTGAAGTTCCCACCTTTTGACACATCATGGACCTGTCTGATTATTTTGATCCTTTAACCTCTGTTTCCTATGAACTAGTAGTTAGTTCTACAGGTCTCTATGCCTCTATCTCCAATACAACAACGGCTGGGGCAGGGATGTCCCCTTTCCCTTTCCTTGTCTGTCTTGAGTGGGAGGGGCTGGGATGAGCACACTGGAAGGCCAGAGTGCAGCAGCCTGAGCACCTGGTCCATCCTTTCTTTCCACAAACCCTCCTGGAGCACCTGCTCGGAGTGGTATTTCAGAGAAGAAACAGGCTGGGAGCCTGGCCTGTCTGCTTCGGAAGATCTGAGGAGGCAACATTTGGGTCCAGATCTGGAAAAAGACAGAACTGGAGTGTGTCAGAGTCAGGGAGGGTCTGGGGGAGACAAGTGGGCTCCTGGGAAACATCCTGGGGAGAGGTGCACAAACCAGGGATGCCTATGTCCTAGGGACCCGCTGGGCTGCTCCTTTCACAGTTCAGGGAGCTGCTGGGGTCCACTAGGGTTGGCCTTTTCCAATACCGACTTTCTTCTTTCATGCAGCCCCATTTTAATGAGAATAAGTTAAAAACACATTTTTTTTGAAGGGTAGGAGTAGGGGTGGAGGTGGGATGGGTCAAAAAGAGCTCCCCTGTTTATTTACAAATCAACTAGAAAACCCATCCCATTTCAGAAACTTTAGCACATGAAAGAAAAAAAAATGCTGTGCTGTTTTGAGTCAAAGAAGTACTTGCTTCCCCTTTATTTTGGGAACTACAGCTCACTAGTTTCAGAAAGAGGCGTGACCGTCTTCAGAGGCCTCCTATGTCAGCCAATGAGAGGATAAACATGGTGGTGGTCGCTGAGATGCTGATGCCGAGATGCCGATGCCGGGTGGGACCAAAGGCAGGCTGAGCCGGGCAATAGGGATGAGCTTCTGAGGCTTTTTTGGCCCATTCCTGCTCTAGGAGGTGTTCCAAACTCCCATCACCCGCCTTCCCCACGTGAAACCGTCCTTGTTCTATGGGGTTCTGGGCAGGGGTCCCCTTTGGCAGTGCCTGAGAATGACAGTCACAGTGGTGCGCCCACCCCGCTGTGCCCCTGGAGAACTTCCTGTGTCCAGGGAATCTGCTCTGTGAGCCTAGGCGATTCTTGTGTGCCTTTAGGTGTGGGAATACCACACTCCAGTACCTTATACAGATTTTGTTGTGTCTTTAATGTATAAATTTGACCATGAGGCTGTGCTGTGAGGAACAGTCATATCCAATTTCAGTTTTAAAGTCGCCTTTAGTTCCCAGTTTGCTTTGGGTGGCACTCTACACATCCTAGTATAACTGAATAGACAGATAAGAGTTTAGTCTTTAGAAGGGTGGTTCCATCTGTCTCACTGGTTGTGCTCAAGCCCCCTTCTGTCGGGGCGTCTCTCCTGAAGCCTTAGGCTGGCTGGTGGCACCCCCTGTGCCTCTAGCTCTGACATCTCTCCTGTTTTCCACACTCACACGTCTCACTGGGACGTCTACAGGTGTGATCATGCGGATGTTCCTACAAGCGTCTATTCTCCATACCTGTGTCTCCTCCTTGATTTCCAGTCTCCGTGAAGGCCGCCACCATTGCCCCAGGCCCCAAGCCACATAAGGTTGGAGCCACCCTTTATGCTTCCTGGCTCGTCATCATGTTTGCCTTTGAAGCCCCAGGTCCCCTCACTTCACCTTGGACAGTGACATTTGTCTTCAGCCATGCCTCCCCCCTCCAGCCCAACTCCTGGACTTCCCTACTTGTTCCCTGAAGGGTTTGACTTGAACTAGTTCCCCGAAGGGGCCGTGTTCCCAGGGCCAGTACTTTCCATGTGAAGTTGTCTCTTCCTGGAATCCCTTTACTGACTCTGCCACCTAGCTGACATCACTCCCATTCTGACTCAAAGCGTTTCCATCAGGACGCTTCCCCTGCCCACATCCTTTTCCTCTTGCCTGAAGTCAGTGTCCTTTCCTATGGCCTGTGCATCCTTTGTCGTTGACCTGCCACATCACATTATTATTTTAATTCTCGCATCTTCACCACAAGAACAGGAGCGTCTTTAAGGCAGGAATTTATGCTGATGTAAAATTGATGCTCAATAAATTGTTGTTGAATGAATGAGTTGAACAGATTATGAACAAGCACCTGGCTTGTGAACAGTCTTCACCTTTTTGACTTGGTTAAATCATCAGCGATGAAGAATAGAAGTGTATTTGTTGTTGTTGAGTCGCTGTCACCTTCTCTTTATTAATGGAGAAACATCGGTGGCTGGAAGCCAGTTCTGGAATGGTAAAACGATGCCATTGCTTTTGTATTCCAACAGGAACTATGGGATGTATAAAGTCAAAAAGGAAAGACAATCTGAATGACGATGGAGTAGATTTGAAGACGCAACCAGTACGTAATACTGACCGAACTATTTATGTGAGAGATCCAACGTCCAATAAACACCAAAGGCCAGTAAGTAGATAGTCTCAGGGGAGCATTCCCACGGCAGGATCAAAACATGGCTGTGTAATTTAAATTCCAAATCTGTACCATGTGCATGGCAAAAAAAAAAAAAATCATGTTAATTACTTGGGCCTCAAATAATTTTTTATATATTTGTAACTTAATCCTTTAAAGAGCTTATAAATATATTCGAGACAACCAGGCCACTTAATGTACAATAAAGGGGCCTTTGGTCACCTTATGTGTAGCGATTATTACCTTTCCTGTCACTGGTACAAATACCCTCTCTCTCTATGTAAAGACATGTATATGAGCTTGCGTGACTTAGGATGGGCAATAAGATTAGTGGTCTGGAAGCAGAAGGAAATGCTGAATTCTAGTCGGAAGCCAAAATAGGTGCTAATATGCCCTTTGGTAGATGTTGTTGTTTAGTTGCTCAGTCACGTCCAGCTCTTTGAGACCCCGTGGACCGTAGCCCACCAGGCTCCTCTGTGCATGAGATTTCCCAGGCAAAAATACTGGAGTGGGTTGCCATTTCCTTCTTCAGGGGATCTTCCTGACCCAGGGATCAAACCTGTGTCTCCCAAGTTGGCAGGCATATTTTTTACTGCTAAGCCACCAGGGTAGCCATCATACTTTATCCCATCATGTTGTTCTTCAATTAATTCAAATGAGTATGAACACTGAAGTTGTCATGACTTATTATAGAGAATTAAAAGATTTCTTTTTAAAAAGCAACTAATTCTGCCTTCCAACTTAGGACAAATATCTGTACCAGCATTTTTACATGATGGATGTGCTCTCTGATGTGTTTGAGAAATGCTTGGCAAAGAACTAATATCACATTTCATGGAAGGAAGGAACAGAGCTTTGGATAATTACAACCTTAATGCACTTTACTCCAGATCTTAGGTCCTTTCTGTTTGCTCACTGTATATATGTACATCCCCCATTGCCTGGTTTTTATGGAAACCAGTGTTTCAGCGTTTAAGGTGAAAGCAGCTTATTCCACATTAGTCCAAATGCCTTCATTAAGAGTTCATTGTTTCTCTAATCTGACATGCTTTTAAATATCTTGGCATTCTAGAAGTATATTATTGTTGTCATGCCCTGTACCAGGCCCTCCCCCATGTTCCCCGATCCTGCAGGTATGGTGTGTGTCAAGGTCACATGTCATTGTTGAGATTGGTAAGTCAGTGTTGGTATTCTTGCAAAAAGTAGAGATGAAAAGTGAATACATTATCCTGTTAATTCCTACATGATATTTCTAGACAGATAAATTAATGTTAATTTTAGGAACTTCCCTGGCAGTCCAGTTTTTAAGACTCTATGCTTGCAACGCAGGGGGCAAGGGTTTGATCCCTGGCTGTGGAAGTAAGATCCCATAGGCCGTGGTACACAACCAAAAAGAAATTTAAGAAAAACATTGTGGACTTACTGGTGGCCACTGGTTAAGAGTCCTCCTGCCAATGCAGGGAGCATGGATTTGATACTCTGTCCAGAAGGGCCCCCATGCCATAGGCAATTAAGCCTGTGGCCCCTAGAACCCGTGCTCAAGAGAAGCCGCTCCACTGAGAAGCCTGCACACTGCAACTAGAGAGGAACCCGTAACTAGAGAAAGCCCATGCACAGCGCTGAAGACCCAGCACAGCCAAAAATAAAGAAAAAAATTTTAATGTTGTAATTTTACAACAGAAACTCAAAATGTACAAGATTATTAATAAGTTTTATAATTTAGTTATAAATACCTATAAATATAATATTCAAAAAAGACATCACATAAATAGGTATAAATGTGGGGCTATGCTATGGAAATATGACTAACAGAAAATGAAATGATACAAGGACTTGGAGTCATAGATGATTTTCTTGTTATAGACTTTAAAGGCATCATAAAAAGGACCTGACTTTTTTCTAGTGTCATGTGCTGTAGAGTTTACATAGTTTAAAATCCCCCATTCTTTCTTAACGTAATGAAAGAAGATGTCCTTCATTCAGAAAAGCAAGGAGACCAGTACAAACTTACGCACCGTTTTTCCTCTTGGTAAGAGTAAAGGGGGTTAAAAGATAAGTTTGAAAGCAGAAGTAGGAAGGATGTTTGAAATCTCTCAGTTCCCTCCTGCACTCCCGGAGCACAGCACACTCCACCTTCTGTGGTCACAGGTGCCCTGGTTTGTAAACTGGGCAGTTGGGCCTTATTCCATGGATAACATTCAGTTCCAGACAGATGTGCCCAAAACACACCCCTGGATTGATTACAGGCTGTATTGTGTGACAGCAAGGCTGTACTGACACGAATTCAATAACACTCCTAAGGAAAAGACATTTTAGAGAAGGAGAGTGGTGACAGATGAGTGCTATACATATGTTTGGCCTTCTGAAAAATGTGTTCAATCATTTGTCAATTAAGGACTCTTTGATATTTGAAAATCAGCTTGCTGCTTTCAAATTATTTAATCAGTCTCTCATCTTCTAATTGTTTCCTCTAACTCCTTTAAAATTGATCATACATTCTAATTATGCAAATCTGAATGAGTTTAAAAATCGGTATTGAACTCCTTGAAATAAGTATTGAAAGATCATCCGAAGCCAAGAGTTTCTGGACCATAAAAATGTAATCCCCTGCTCCCCGCTCCTGGAGATTTGATGGGCTGATTTCCATCAGAAATTTAAATTTCAGTACAAGCTGTTTTGATTCATAGCCCATTCAATCACGTTAATTAAAGAGAAACACGATAAAACCCGGGAAGTCTCACACATCCTCCTCATGTCAACGAAGGAAAAAGAATTTGATTTCCAAGGTGATTGGGGTGGCCTTTTGTACCACCGGGCCCTTCCTGATCATTCAGCTCCAAACTAAAATAACAGGGATGCCATCTGTCCCCACAGCGGAATCGGGGTCAGCTACAGGAAGCCTGGATCTGTCAGGACTTGTTCTCAGCTGCCAGTGACCAAGCCCTTACAGCAGCTTTTAAAACAAGTTGGGGAAAAGTGAAGATCAGCAGTCCTGGCCTGGGTGGCTCTTCCACAAGGTCACCAAGGCCCCTAGGGCCCCTCTCCATCTTTCGCTTTGCTGTCTCTGGTCACTGGTATCCATGGCTGCTGAAAGCCCAGCTCATCACCTGCTTCTGGGCAGAAAGAAGCAGCCCAGGGAATAAGAAAGCCGATCCCAAAGTCCCATCACCTGCCTGCAGGTCAACTCCTTGCCATCTGCATAGAAGGCTGGAGAACTGGGAAGCATCACCATGGAGCTGGGCAAACCGCCACTCCTAAGGATATCTGGGCTCTGGTACCGAATCAGGGGGAGGGAACCTGAGGCTCAGCAGCGGCTCAGACATGTCCTGTCACCCCCAGGCCAGTGGCTGCTGAAGAAGGAAAAGCCCTTCCATGGTTGGGGCGTGGGGCAAGGATCAGAACACAGCTCCGCAGGACTGTTTCCTCTGCACTCCTCTTCTTTCTGGCTTAATAAATTAACAAATCAAAACCCTATTTGCTTCTGTTCAAAAATGACATAAAATACAGTGTGACTGTAAGCATAAAACGCTAAACATAGAATATATTTTTCTAATGAATATTCTCTCTTAGGTTCCAGACTCTCAGCTTTTACCAGGACAGAGGTTTCAGACTAAAGGTATGTTTTCATAACACCATGGTAGTTTCTTTTCTTTACTGTTCGAGTCTCTGTAAAGTAGTTGTCCTGGGTGTTTTTGTTGATTTGGGGGGGCAGGCGTCAGGGTGAGGTAGAAAAGGATACTTTCATTGTTTTGCCAGGCAAAGGGAGACACACTAGGTTTCTGCCTTGAAAAACTATGTGTCTCCGAATTTTTTAATTGTGGAAAAATAGACATAACATAGAATTTATCATTTTAGCCATGGAAGTGTTCAGGTCAGTAGCATTAACTACCTTCTCATTTTTGTGCAGCCATCACCTCCATCCATCCATCTCTCCATCTGGGATGATGAGCTTTCCATCATCTCAAACAGAAACTCTGTGCCCATCAAATGCAAACTCCCATCCCCCATCCTCCCAGCCCCTGGTACTCCCCATTCTACTTTCTGTCTCTATGAGTTTGACGGCTCTGGGGATCTCCCCTAAGTGGAATCAAATGGTATTTGTCCTTTGCAGCTGACTTCTGTCACTTAGCATAATGTCTTTAAGGTTCATCCATGTTGTAGCAGGTGTCCGAATTTTGCTTCCTTTATTCTGTGGTATGTATACACAGTGTCTTCGGATGGTTTTCTCTAACTTTTGTAAACAATGCTGCTATGAGCACAGGCGTATCACATTTTAAACCTAGAGCTGGAAGTCATTGAGGTCATAGGTCTCTATGATTTGAGATAACACATTGTACCAGTGTGTACAGTGTGTGGCCAACTACGGACCATGTGGACCCCGAGCCATCTGGGAGGAAAACAGGTCCTCTTTCCAGCTGCCTGTTTCCTCAGTACATCCTTGCACTTTGTGCCCCATGACAAGCTATTACAACATTTTTTGCTGTGGATTCTTAAAAACAAACAAACAAAAAAAACTTTATAGTTTGTATTGGGGTATAGCCGATTAACAATGTTGTGAACAGGAAAGGTGAACAGCGAAGGGACTCAGCCATTGGTATACATGTATCCATCCTCCCCCAAACTCTCCTCCCCTCCAGGCTGCCACATGACATTGAGCAGAGTTCCCTGCGCCATACAATCAGTCCTTGTTGGTTATCCATTTTAAACATTCTGCTGTGGACTCTTAAAGGTCTTTTTGCTTGCCTTGTTCATTTTCAGATCCAGAGGAGCAAGGGGACATCGTGATCGCATTGTATCCATACGATGGCATCCACCCGGACGACTTGTCCTTCAAGAAAGGGGAGAAGATGAAAGTCCTGGAGCAGTAAGTGCAACCGGGTGTCCCTCTTCTATGGCACCAAGTCCTGAAGCCTATCCCCCCTCCTTGGGCTTGGCCGCCAGCGGCACGGCACGGCAGACACCCCTCTGGGGGTGGGCATGGAACTCCAGCCTTGTTGCTGCCAGAAGGAGCAGGGCCAGAGGATTTTCCTCCTAGGCTTTACTGTGAGCAGTTTCCAAGAGTTTTTCCTTTGAAACCAAACACCATTGTCTTTCCTTATCCATCTGTGCTGCCTTAAGAGGCTTAGATCTATGTGGAATTTGCATTTCTTTCTTTCTTTTTTTTTTTTAAATTGATTCTTGACTATGCTGGGTCTTTGTTGCTGCTCTCTGGCTTTCTCTAGTTGCCGTGAGCAGGGGCGACTCTCCAGTTGCAGTGTACAGGCTTCTCACTGCAGTGCCTTCTCTTGTTGCAGAGCATGGGCTCTAGAGTGTAACAGGCTTCAGTAGTTGCAGAATACGGGCTCTCTAGCTGTGGCGTGTGGGCTTCATTGCCTCGAGGCACGTGGATCTAAGTTCCTGGACCAGGGATCCGCACCGTGTCCCCTGCACTGGTGGGTGGATTCCTAACCGCTGAACCACCAGAGAAGTCCCTGCATGTTCTTTTAATGCCATTTTTACTTTGTTATTTTCCTCAAAGTCACTCTGTGTGTATGGGTACAACTGGGTGTGAGTCATCAGGGCGGGGCACCGAGGCAGTGGTCATCTCTGGGAAAGCCCCAGCTCAGCACTTGGTGCCTCTGTGAAGATGCTTGGACATCGTTTTCTTGACCCCTCCAGGTTGACTCACAGGGCTCAGGACTGTGCTGAGAATAAGGAGCTTCAGTAATTCTACTACTCTTCATATAGCATCACCTTGGCCTGCCAACAGGAGACCCTTGATTGGCTAGAGGAGAGAGACCCTTATTAAGTATAAGGTGTTGAGTAGCTGAGAGGGGTTGTCCATTACTCGCTGAATGTGAACTTGAGCCTCATTCTGTCCTTGCCATTTGAATGCTGTGTGACTGTGACAAGTCACTTTAACTCTGTATCTTAGTGTCTCGCTTGGGAACCAGAAATGGCTTATGTGTGTGTGTGTCTTTTATAAATATGGCACAGGCGTGTAGTGTACCACAGCCTGCCGGGGTCCAGCCCCGGTGGATCCAGGGTGATTCGAAGGTGGGGGAAGGAGTAGGCGACCTAGAAAAAAGCTATTTAATTATAGATATAGAGAGATTAGAAACAGATAGTGTAGTAGGAAAATTAGTGGAGAAAAAGAGGCTGAATAACTGATTTACGTGGAATACTAATCACCACCTACATAGGCCACAGGCGTCTTTCCGTTCTCTCGAGGAGAGGAAGCACTGAGGCCTCCCTAGTCCGATCTTAGAAGCCCAGGCAGAGTTAGTAGGCTTGGTGTTTACTGCCATACCAGATGGGAATTCAGCCAGGAAAACAGAGAGCAAGAAAGAAACGACACGGGGAATCAGTCTTTCCAGAAACTGATCCAATTTCTTTATTTTTCAGGTTTGTTTATATACCTTTTGTTGTACATAGGGATGAATACAGAGTCACGCAGTGGTCAGCACACCTGGCCCTTGTCACAGTCAGGTGCTTCATATAGAATTATACAAAGGTCTTATGGGTTTTTGCATCATCTTCTGACCATGAGGTCTGCTGACATTTATGGCCCTTTCTGATACCGGTCAGTTAACCAGAAAACTTATTTTTCAAGGGGTGATGTTTTTCTTAAATCAGGCGCCACCCTCCAAATAAAGCTGCATTCCTATAGAGTGAGGGTGTAGTGAGTTACAATCAAGAAAGGAATTTACTTAACCTAAGGTTAACATGATTAATCTTAAAGGTTAATACTTATTTCTCCTATATGCTAGTTATATTCATTATAAGGGCAGGGAATATGAAAATTTAGCAGCAAACATCAGCCCAACAAATGAAAATCCTTTCACCAATGTTCCCTTTATGATCTACTTAGTCTTAAGATAGTGATAAAGTTATATTTTTGCATAGCAAGGACACAGTGATTTATAACAAAGTACAGTGGTCTATAACAAAAGAGAGAATTCATTAATTCAAAAAGTCTAGTATTGCTAACATCAAAAACTACTATATTTCCTTTTCTATATTCCAAATACATTGATTAATATATTCCCAGCTGCTTAAGGACATGGAGGCGTGGCGGCAGTCAAATGAGAAAAGCTCTATGCTAATACTCCAAACTCTCTGTGCTGTTTATGGTTGAGAGGTTGTCACACAAGCTAGTCTGTCAGCAGAGAGGTTTGACCTGAGACACCCTTGTCACACCCAGGGCAGGGAATTAGCAGTAATTATTGACAGGACAAATGAAAAAACCCTTCACCAATATAATTCCTAATCAACCCACTAATACTATACTAATACTCTTTTAACTTCTCAAAAGAGTCTGTATTTAGAAAGTTTTAAAGCATCCCATGCCTCTCACAATTGGGGCATTGTAAACAATCACATGTGGTTGAACGAACCTGATCAGGCAGGCCAGAGAACCTTCAGAGTTCATAAGTTGAAACACTTGTCACGCCCAGGAATTTTTATTGATTTGGAGCTGCAAGTTAACTCCTTCTCCGAGAGAAGTGGTTATGGGGGAGAGCTCCCCGTAAAGTACTCTGGTTTTGGGGTAGATGCTCGGGAACAAGGGGTCTCCTGAGGCTTGATCACGCCTTTGCGTATGCCAAGCTTCCTTCCTCATGGCCGTTGCCATGGGCAGAGTTCCTCATGCTGGCCCCCAGCAACAGCCGAGTGCCAGTTGTAGTTGTCCTTCATGTCTTGCCAGATGAGGGTCCCATCTGGGTGTGGGAACCTGACGGGGAGCACAGCTGAGGCTCATCCGTTGGCGACCCATCCGTTCCTCCTTCTCCAGCTCCTTCCCTGGTTCCATGCCTCTCACAGGAGATGCGAGGTGGTGATGAGGCTCATCTGCTTGGGACTGTTTTATGGTTTTTTTCCCCATGGCATCAGCTTATGGACACTAGGTATTTCAACAAAAGCATTTATAACTTAAGAACCTTTTATTCCCTTGACTCCGATTTCTGTAAGTGTGAAAAGCGAAAGTGTTAGTCATTCAGTTGTATCCAATTCTTTGTGACCCCATGGACTCCTCTCTCCTTGGAATTCTCCAGGCAAGAATACAGGAGTGGTTTGCCATGCCCTCCTCCAGGGGATCTTCTCAGCCCACATATCCAACCCAGGTCTGCTGCATTATAGGCAGATTGTTTACCCTCTGAGCCACCAGGGAAGCCCATTTTGTAGATATCCCTGGGGAAGTTAAGAACTCTGTTTCTGCAAGATGGAAGCCATTTTCACCAACTCTTATGCAGCAGCTCTGAGCACAGAGACCCACACTTTAGTCCTGTGGCTGTTTTCCTTTGAGTCCTTCATTAAACATATTTGTATTTCATCAGGACACATCAACTTTCCCCCTGCATTCTGGGGTCCCAGGCTCTTCCCCACTGTCCCACACCCTTCAAAACAAACACCTTAAGACAGTTGCTGTTGTAGTTCTTGAGTCATTGAATACAAACCCTTTTTTTCTCTTTTAATACATATTTATTTGGCCACGTCAAGTCTTGGCCTATTTCTTGGAGGCACAAGCACTTGCTTGGCTGCCCCGTGGCGTGCAGCGTCTTAGTTCTCTGATGGGGGATTGAATTCACATCCGTTGCATTACAAGGTGGTTCTTAACCACTGTACCATCAGGAAGTCCAACAAACTCTTTCTGATGCAGATTTCTATTCCAGGCATGGAGAGTGGTGGAAAGCCAAGTCCATTTCGACAAAGAAAGAAGGCTTCATTCCCAGCAACTATGTAGCCAAAGTCAACACCTTGGAAACGGAAGAGTGAGTCCTTACCTGGAGTGGTCTGGAGTGGTTCTGTGTGACATGCTGGATCTCTTGCATTTTCTTCATCTTTTTCTCTCCCCGGGATTACAACAGCCATGGGATGTTAATATGTCTTCACAGGTGGTTTTCAAGGATATAACCAGGAAAGATGCAGAAAGGCAGCTTCTGGCCCCAGGGAACAGCGCTGGAGCTTTCCTTATCAGAGAAAGCGAGACATTAAAAGGTAGGAAGTGACATAAGGCCTCTTATCAAATGCTGTTTAGGAAATCGCTCTTAGAAATGATTCTAGAGTTCTGTTAAAAAAGAATTGTGGGCAGACCTTGTTTTATTGAAGTCTACTTGATTTACAGTGTTGTGTTAATTTCTGCTGTATAGCCAGGTGATTCTGTTATACATATAAGTCATCTTTTCATACTCTTTTCTGTTCTGGTTTATCACAGGTTATTGAATATACGTCCTTGTTCTATACAGTAGGACTGCGTTGTTTATCCATCCCATGTGTCATAGTTTGCATCTGCTAATCCCAAACTCCCAAAACTTCCCTCCCCATAATGCCAATCTTGTTTACAAAATATAAGTGTAATCTTTGCTTGTGCTTCTTCCTCTGCAGGAAGTTATTCTCTCTCTGTCAGAGACTATGACCCTGTGCATGGTGATGTGATTAAGCACTACAAAATCAGAAGTCTGGACAATGGGGGTTATTACATCTCCCCCACGAATCACTTTTCCTTGTATCAGTGATATGATTAAGCATTATCAAAGTAGTGAAAACACAAGGTCAGACAAGAAAAGAAAGATACATCTGTTATGATACATATATTATGTCAAACTTATATAAAAAATTTTTGTATCCTGCAGCTTTACAGAATTCATTGATGAACTCTAGTAGTTTTCCTGGTAGCCTCTTTAGAAAGAAGAATCATTTCTTTTGGATAAAGTTGCAGGATCATATTCTGTAACTGGTCCTAGAGTAACCTATAACTATACATTCAACAGTGGTACTAGTGGTAAAGAATCCGCCTGCCAATGCAGGAGACACAAGAGATACCCATTCAGTCCCTGGGTTGGGAAGATCCCCCGGAGGAGGAAAGGGCAACCCACTCCAGTATTCTTGCCTTGAAAAGTTCATGGCCTGAAAGAGTCGGACATGACTGAGCAGCTGAGCACACACAAACATTCAAAGTCAGACTTGATCTTTGTGTATAATTATCCTAGTCCTTCCCACCTAGCTTGTGCTGTTTAATGTTCAAAAATTACAAAGATAGAAATGACTCTTATTTTCATATAGTGCATGACTTTACAACACATCTTTTAATGTCCAGACTAGGATTGCAGATCTGTAGATCTGCGTTCTAGTGTAGACATATGTGTGTGTAAAAGTAATACATACCCTTGGTAAAAGAAAACAGAAATTACAACAGTAACACCAAAACAATTAGAAGTGGCCAGTCAGTGGTCCTTCGTCCCCAGTTTGCTCTACAGCCTTGCTAGGTTGACCCCCTGAATAGCCTTTAGGTACATTCCCTTTGTGTTTGAGGTCAGTTGTAGTGGGAAGCTGTTACTGCTTATTTCTTCAAGCTGCTCTAAGGTAATACACATAAAATTTGCTTATGTCCCCAAGTATGGAGAGAGCACATACTCTAGAGTAGTAAGTCCTTCCCTCTCTGTTCTCCCCATCAAGTTATTCACCTGACAGGTGTTGATCCCTTGTGGAGCCCTGGCTCTGTTCTGAGGCGGGCAGGGAGGGGGGGTAGTCCCCTGGTGACCTGACCAAGTTCCCACCATTATGCCCTGAAGAGTTTACATGGACTCAGTAATTAAAACTATAGTCTATTAAGTGTGACAACCTACCAGCCTATGTTTGTTTATTTATTTTATTGTTTTTATTTTCATAGATTAGTATTACTGATGAATCAAATCAAGTGCATCTTAAATTGTCTTTCATTTAAGAATTTCAAGTCATGGTTACACAGAAGATACACCCATAAACATTTTAAGTTTGTAGACCTTGGCGAGTTGGAAATGAGAAAACTCGTAGTCCAGATTTCTCTGTAGATACTGGTAAAATACAAAGGATGACTTTTCCACATTTACTTTCTCTTTGAAATTAGAGCAGTCAGATGGCTTGTGCCGGAAATTGGAGAAGGCATGCATTAGCCCCAAACCACAGAAGCCATGGGACAAGGACGCCTGGGGAGATCCCCGAGAGTCCATCAAGCTGGTGAAGAGGCTGGGCGCTGGGCAGTTCGGGGAAGTCTGGATGGGTGAGTGTGTGGCTCTGGAGCCTGAGTCCCTTCTGGAGAAATAAGGGCTCCAGCTGATTTCTATCAGTTTTCTCAGAAGCATTGATGCTTTCATTTCCCTCTGTCCACCTGGTGCCAAGAACAAGCCCACACAGTCCTCATGATTAGACTCTTCATCTTCCCTGAGACTTAGGCTTTCTCTTATTGGATGAATGTTTACAAGGAAGGGGCAGTGGGCACTTATCCTGGCTTATCTGTCTACTCTTCCCTGACTCTCTCATCAGCAGATTCTTTGGACATACAGTTAAGTGCAGGCATCCCAGGGAATGGTACTGTTGGGTTGTGTGCCTGTGCTCAGTCACTCAGTCGAGTCTGACTCTTTGCGACCCTACAGACCATAGGCCACCAGGCTCCTCTGTCCATGGGATTCTCCAGGCAAGAACACTGGAGTGGGTTGCCATGCCCTCCTCCAGAGGATCTTCCCAAACCAGGGATCGAACCTGCCTCTCTTGCATCTCCTCTAATGGCAGATAGGTTCTTTACCGCTAGCACCACCTGGGAAGCCCATAATTAATTCTTACTGTGCTGTAATTCTCCAGGAACATGATAATGGAATCAGGCTAAATCATGATTACACAGCCTCACCTTGCTCACTGGGGTCTGTGTGAGTGCCTGGCACTCTGTTTTCAGTTGGGCCCACAGACCAGGGGCATGATCTTGCGCTGTGTGTTTCTCTGTTCCCACCCTGCTGCCTAAATCATCATCACCTCCTCCTCCTTGCTCTGTCCACGTTTCCTTTCTTATTGAAGTAAAATTCATGTAACATAAGGCCAGTCATTTTAAAGTGAACAATTCACATTCATGTTGTTGTACAGTCACCACTTCTTTTTAGTTGCAGAATATATCCATCAGTCCAGAAGGAAGTCCTGTACCCATAATGCAGACACTTACCCCCACTTCCCCAGCCCCTGGACACCACTCTACTTCTGTCTCTATGACTGTAATACTCTAGGGCTCTCACATCAGTAGGATCCTACACACATTTGTCCTTTTGTGTCTGGCTTATCTCCCTCAGCATGATGTCCTCAAGGTTCACTCACGTTTGTCAGAATTTCTTTTTCTATGAGCGAACACTATTCCATTGTATGGGTATGCCACAGCTTATCTACTTATCTGTTGGTGGACCTCTGGCTTGTTTCCATCTTTGGGCTATTATGAATAATGCTTTTTGAACATTCATGTGCAAATTATTGTGTGGACAGGTGTGTTCATTTTCTTAGGGATATACATTCTCCTAGCAGTGAAATTGCTGAGTCACATCATTCTGTGCTTAACTTTTAAGGAACTATCTTAACTGGGATCTACTCATTTAAAAAAAAATTGTCACCTCTTTCTCCCCTGAGATATTTGCATTTATTTCTTAATATAGTTTTTCCAAGTACACAGAATAAGAGCAGATATAATATACATTGTATATTCATCACCTAGATTCACCAGTTAATCTTCTGCTATGTTTCCTGTATCATTTCTATACATATGCACATAGGACATGTTTTATTTTTGCGGAGCCACTTGGTAAGGTGCGGATGTGACGACCTTCACCCCTGAATGCTCCTGCAGGCATCTCCTCAGGGAAGGGTGCATGGTGGCCACAGTCAGGAAGATTCTGCGTGATCTGCAGAGTCTAGTGTAGAGCCGACATCCTAATTCCCCCATTGTCCCAGGGATGCCCCTGGGGCTGCTGCAATCTAGAGTTTGCTTTTAACTGACCTGTCTGTAGTCTCCTTGAATCTGGAAGAGTCCCTTGGCCCGTCTCCATCTTTCATGACAGGTGTGTCCTTTTTGTAGAATGTCTCTCATTTGGATTTCCCAGTGTTTCCCGTGACTTCGTCCAGATTATGCCTTGGGTCACGAATAGCATCTAAGTACTAAGCGATACTGTGTCTTCCTGCATCCCTCAGGGGCACAGAATGATGGTTGGTTCCATTATTGCTTACAGGCCAAAGAGGGAGGGCAGAGTCCCTAGTTCCCAGACTGAGCCGGAGGTTGGAGTAACCGTGTTTGGGGTGGGGTGGGGGCGCTGGGGAGGGTGGAGACGGGTCAGAGGACAGAAGGCTGTAGCTTTTAGAGAGGTGATGGCCTCTAAGAGGGATGAGAATCAGATGAGCACGTGTTGCTGAAACCATCTGGGGAAAGCGCTTTTGGATATTTAAACAATTTTAAAGAATCTCCCTAAAGGTAATGAATACATCAGTTACAATAGGGAATTAAAATGTTACATTTATAATAGAGAAATCTGGTAGACTTCCTTAAAATCAAACAGAACAACAGCAGCTTACTCTCAAGTGGCTCAGCAACAATAAAATAGGGATGATGTAAAAACAAGATGAGGTGATGTAAGTAATCATTTAATGTAGTTGACAGCATTTAAGAACTATTATTATTTTAAATAATTATATTATGAAGATAATATGATAAATTAAAGCAAAGACTATGACATACAGGGGAGAAATTACCCAGCATTTCCCCCTTAACATGAGCTGTTTCTTGGGTATTTTCAATTAAACTTGTTATTTTGAAATAACTATCGATTCACAGGCAGTTGTCTGCAATAATACAGAAATGAAAACATCTGTTCACACAAACATTTTTATACAACTGTTCATAAGTAAGAGCATTATTCATAATAGCCAAAGAGTGTAAACAACCAAAATGTCCATCAGTTGCTGAACGGATAAACAAAATGTGGTGTTTCCTTGCGATGGAATATTATTTGGCAATAAAAAGAAAGCCCTGACACATGCTACATGGATGACTCTTGAAAACACAATAATAAAGAAAAGAAACCAGACACCAAGACCATGTGTTAGATGACTCCTATTTATGTGAAATATCTGTAAAAGGCAGTTCTGTAGAGAGACAAAGGAAATGAGTAGTTGGCTCAGGTTGAGGGGGGATGGCAGTGTAATTGTTAATAGGTAGCGTTTTTGGTGTGTGGGGACATGAAAATGTCCTTATGATTGATTGTGGTGATGGTACCACAAATCTGAATATACCAAAACCAATGAATGGTATGTTTTAAGTGGGAAGGTGATGTGGCATATAAATTATATTTCAATAAAGCTATTGTAGATGTAAAAGAAATAATACAGAGAGGTCCCATGTGGCCTTTACTCAGTTTCTCCCAAAAGTAACATATTGCAAGACTATGGTATAACATCACTGCTGGAATGTTGATGCTGAAAGTTGTTTGTTTTTAAATGGTGCTTTCCCCTAGTTTTGTATTAAAGAAAGAAAAGAAAGAGAGGGAGGGAGAGAAGGAAGGAAAAGAAAAAAGAGGAGAAAAATAGTTTTGCTCTGGGGTCTGGTGCAAGTGTGGTTCTGTGAACCTGGCTACCAGCCAGGGAGCTCTTCCTTCGCTGCTGAAATTACGTCAATTGTTGAATGCATTTAGCAGGGGAATGCTGAAAATAAAACCAAAGGAACAGAGGGGAGTGATGTGCTACGAATCAGGTCAAAGGATGTGCCCCTCCCTTGTGTGTCTGCACGTCTCATTCTGACCAAGACTCCATGTAGAAGCAAGGTCTGTCTGTGCAGCTTAGAGCTGCTGGCAGTTAGCTTTAACTTCTCGAGGGATAAATAAGCTGGTCGGCTTTGCTCATGGATAGAAAAAGGACAACAGATTAAAAATTGCATCCCTGTTAATCAAGTAAGTGAACATTATCATGAAGCGTGAGAAATGACTCAGAGGCTCCCAGGCACACTTTATGGTCTGGATTTTTTGGTCCAAAGCACAGTGGACAAATACTAGGAAATGCCCTGATCTGGGGTGAGCAGGGGTGGCGAGAAAAGAGAGAGGGGTTTGTCCCTCCAGCTGTTTCCTCTGGTCCGCGTGATCCTCGGCCGTCTGGTTCGGGGACCCGTTTTCCTCTTCGGGCGGCTGGACACTGAGAGAACTGACCCATGAGTGACACAAAGCGTGACATTTCCTGTTCCCGCTCGGTTTCTGAAGAGACTTTGGGAAAGAAAGGAAACTGATTTTGCCTTGAAGCTTGCTTGATCCATCTTCATGGGAGCCAACTGCATTGACTGACTCACCAGCCAGCTTCTAAGAGCGACTGCATGCATCTTTTCGTATTAACGAAGCCCCCTTCGTCCTGCAGTGTAGCAAGGTAGCCACACCTGCACTGGAGCGCTCTCTGCTTTACCTGTGGCAAAGCAGCACCTACAAAAATTATTTACTTCCTTCAAAGGATTACAAAAAGTTTTTTTGCAGCTTCCTTTTATTTATTATTACAAATTTATTTTTTATTCAGTACAGTTGATCTACAGTGTTGTGGTAGTTTAGCAAAGCGATTCAGTTATATATAAGAATCTTTTTTCAGATTCTTTTCCCTTACAGGTCTTTACAAAATATTGAGTAGAGTTCCCTGTAGGTCCTTGCTATTCATCTGTTTTATACATAGAAGCATGTGTATATTTCCATCTATCATGCCACATCTCCGTGACCCCTGTGAACCTGCCAATACTGGGCAGTGTATTGGTAAAGTACAAATTGATGCTTAGCGCTGAGTAAAACTCACGCCTTTGGTGTAGACGGAAAGCTGTCCTGTCGTGCAAAAGTCACAGCCCTAAGCACCCATGAGTGGAAGCTGCTGTCCTCCACTCAGCTGGGTTTGACACAGCTGTTTTAATCGCTGCTCTTTTCAAACTCCTTATCAGCATTTTTAATATCTTTAGCAGCTGCAGTATTTCCTGGTGATTTTTCCCCCTACGCTTGGAGAGCATTTTTTTTTTTCCCTCATCCTTGACCCATAACTTCATGTTCTGTGAAAAGTCTTGGTGAGTCCCATGGCTTCTGTGATGACAAATGGAGATTAGCTAGCCCTGCTTCTTTCTCTCCTGTCGCTGTGACATGCAGTATAAGAAGCAGTTGGAAAAGTGCCTACCACACGAACGTTCGCTTTCACAGCTACTGACAGCATGAAAACCTGTGTGGTGACCACTGAATCACACCCGAAGCCCCCGTTCTCCCCTTCCGACCACAACCCCACCTGTCCCCCGAAGGCAGCTGCTATTCTGGCTTTTGTGATCATTTCCTGACTTTTCTTTGTAGTTCTGCTGCTTTTGTGTATGGGGCTGTGTGCACTCAGAGTAGTTTACTTTTGCCCGGTTTTAAACTTTATATAAAAGAAACCCTATCATTTATCAATGGCATTGGAGTTACTCCCATGTTCTGGCTATTAGGAACAAGGCTACTGTGAACGTTTTTGCACTGGTTGGTGCCAGGGTACATGAGTTTCTCTAGACGACCGGGGTGGATTTACTGGATCACAAGTATATGAATCTTCAGTTCCAGTGTTCAGCCCCTCAGTCATGTCTGACTCTGAGACCCCACAGACCATAGCCCACCAGGCTCCTCTGTCCATGGGATTTCCCAGGCAAAATTACTGGATTAGGTTGCCATTTCCTCTTCAGTGGATCTTCCTGACCCAGGAATTGAATTCTTGGCTACTGGAGCCACCTGGGAAGCCCTCAGTTCCCATAGATGCTGTTCTGGGTTATACCCTCCCCACCAGTGTCCACAGGTTCACGGTCAGGTGGGCGGTCACTCAGTATAACTGCTCTAGAAAGGAGCCTGCTCTGTCTGCATCCTTCCAGGGCCACTGAGGATGCTGTTGAAGATAGAAGCTTTACAACTCAGTTTCAGCAATGCTCAGACGAGAGCCCAGAAAGGACCTGCAGGAATTGCCCCAGCTCTCCTGCTAAGGGGCTAGCATTGCCAGCGCTCAAGATTGTCAGACTTTGTCATTTTTGTCTTGCTGGGTGGTGATCTCTTTCTCCTGGAGACTCTTTTTTTTTTTTTCGGCTTCTCTAGTCTTCGTTGCTGCTCATGGGCTTCCTCTCGTTGCAGTGAGGGGGCTACTCTTGTTGAAGCACGAGGGCTCTAGAGCACAGGCTCAGTAGCTGGGGCACACAGCTTAGCTGCTGCATGACATGTGGAATCTTCTGAGACCAGAGATTGAACCCATGTCCCCCGCATTGGCAGGTGGATTCTTAACCACACCAGGAAGTCCTCTGGAAACCACCATTGTTGGTTTTCACCGAGCATAAGCTGTGTGTGTACTGATATTCGTGTGACCTGGAAAGGGACTGGATGTTTTCACATCACCGTTCCTTGGATGTTTGTCTCTCTTGGGCCTGGGGCTGGTAGGCTGTCACACACCAGGTAGAGGTGACCTTGAGGGTGATTCGTGGTGACCATCTGCCACTCCATCCTCATCTTTTCCTGTCCTTCCAAGAGAACTATGGAAACAGAAAGAAAAGCTGCATGTGATTACCTCTATTTCTGCTTTCCAAACCACCGAGAAAAGGCTTTTCCAGGAGAAAATCAAGCTCCAAAGTACGCACATCATTGGGAACTTCCTGGCAGTTCTGTGGTCAAGACTTCACCTTCCAGTGGAGGGGGACGGGTTCGATCCCTGGTTGGAGAGCTAAGATGCCACCTGCCTCACGGCTGAAAACCCAAAACAGAAGACAGAAACAATATTGTAACAAATTCAATAAAGACTTTAAAAATGGTCCACATCAAAAGTAATCTTAAAGCAAGAAAAGGTAACCACATCATGGAGGCAGGTCCCAGAAAATCAGTGCCTTGGGGGAGCTATATTAAGGAGGCAGTATTTCCCGAAGTGTGTTCTGGGAAATAAGAGGTACATGAAGATGTGTTCTGAGGTTGAGATAGCGTGGGAAATGCTGTGGGTAACCGAACCAGATGGCATCTTCCATGCTGAGCTGTCTGCACTCCTGCTGTGTCTCCTGGGTGAGATGGCGTGGGGCAGGCAGGGGTTCCCAGGTAGCTCAACCCAGAGCCCTTCCTTTGCATAGAATCACTGTGTCCAGTTCTCTTTGAAAACTTTGAGAAATAGTTATTTGACTCCTGTGTATTCTTTGTACTTTAGAGTTAGTAAAGTTTTTTCAAGGGCTGCTGCTGCTGCTGCTGCATCACTTCAGTCGTGTCCGACTCTGTGCGACCCCATAGACGGCCGCCCACCAGGCTCCCCCATCCCTGAGATTCTCTAGGCAAGAACACTGGAGTGGGTTGCCATTTCCTTTTCCAATGCATGAAAGTGAAAAGTGAAAGTGAAGTCGCTCAGTCGTGTCTGACTCTTAGAGACCCCATGGACTGCAGCCTACCAGGCTCCTCCATCCTTGGGATTTTCCAGGCAAGAGTACTGGAGTGGGGTGCAAAGCTTTTCTTTCTGATTATAAAAATAATGCATATTCATTGTAGTAAAGTTGGTAAAGAGTTAAAGGTATGGTGAGCAAAATTTAAATCACTCATAATTAAGCCAATACTCAGTGTATTCTGGTGTATTTTCTTCCAGACAGTTGTCAGTGTGTGTGTGTGTGTGTGTGTGTGTGTGTGTGTGTGTGTGTGTGTGTGTGCGTGTGTGTGTATGTATGTAGGAGTATCTAATAGATTTATGGTGTGTGGGCTTTTTGTCTTGGGATAAAAACATTTTATCAATTAGAAAAATCTAATGAAATAGAGAAAATCAAGTTAATTAGAGAAAATGGTACAGTGCGTATGGAGTTTTGTTTTACCATTGTTTTATAAAAACCTTTTGATTTTAGAATAATGTTAAGTTTTTTGGTAAAGATAATACAAAGAATTCTCATATACTCTTTACTCAGTTGCCCCTAATGTTAGGTGCTGTTCTGTGCTTAGTTGCTCAGTCATTTTGCAACCAATTTCATGGCTGACTCTTTGCAACCCCATGGACTGTATGTAACCCACTAGGTTCATCTGTGTGTGGGATTCTCCAGGCAAGAATATTGGAATGGGTTGCCATTTCCTTCTCCAGGGTATCTTCCCAACCCAGGAATTGAACCCAGATCTCTGGCATTGCAGGCTGATTCTTTGCCGCCTGAGCCACCAGGGAAGCCCAAGAATACTCAAGTGGTTAGCCTATCCCTTCTCCAGGGAAACTTCCTGACCCAGGAGTCAAACTGGTGTCTCCTGCATTGCAGGCGGATTCTTTACCAGCTGAGCTGCTACCAGGGAAGCCCCTAATGTTACATGTATAAGTTTTGTTTTTCTTTTTATTATTATTTTTAAGCATTTATTTATTTGTCCACACCAGGTCTTCACTACAGCATGCGTGATCTTTTTAGTTGCAGCATGTGAGATCTTCAGTTCAGTTCATTCGCTCAGTCGTGTCCGACTCTTTGCGACCCCATGAACTGCAGCACACCAGGCCTCCCTGTCCATCACCATCTCCCGGAGTCCACCCAAACCCATGTCCATCAAGTCGATGATGTCATCCAACCATCTCATCCTCTGTTGTCCCCTTCTCCTCCTGCCCTCAATCTTTCCCAGCATCAGGGTCTTTTCCAATGAGTCAGCTCTTCACATCAGGTGGCCAAAGTACTAGAGTTTCAGCTTCAACATCAGTTCTTCCAATGAACACCCAGGACTGATCTCCTTTGGGATGGACTGGTTGGATCTCCTTGCAGTCCAAGGGACTCTCAGGAGTCTTTTCTAGCACCATAGCTCAAAAGCATCAATTCTCCAGTGCTCAGCTTTCTTTATACTCCAACTCTCACATCCATACACGAACACTGGAAAAACCACAGCCTTGACTGGATGGACCTTTGTTGGCAAAGTACTGTCTCTGCTTTTGAATATGCTGTTTAGGTTGGTCATAACTTTCCTTCCAAGAAATAGCATCTTTTAATTTCATTGCTGCAGTCACCATCTGCAGTGATTTTGGAGCCCAGAAAAATAATAAAGTCAGCTACTGTTTCCACTGTTTCCCTTTCTATCTGCCATGAAGTGATGGGACCAGATACCATGATCTTAGTTTTCTGAATGTTGAGCTTTAAGCCAACTTTTTGACTCTCCTCTTTCACTTTCATCAAGAGGCTTTTTAGCTCCTCTTCACTTTCTGCCATAAGGGTGGTGTCATCTGCATATCTGAGGTTGTTGATATTTCTTCCAGCAATCTTGATTCCAGCTTGTGTTTCTTCCAGCCCAGCGTTTCTCATGATGTATTCTGCATATAAGTTAAATAAGCAGGGTGACAATATACAGCCTTCACTTACTCCTTTTCCTATTTGGAAGCAGTCTGTTGTTCCATGTCCAGTTCTAACTGTTGCTTCCTGACCTGCATACAGGTTTCTCAAGAGGCAAGTCAGGAGGTCTGGTATGCCCATCTCTTTCAGAATTTTCCAGTTTATTGTGATCCTCACAGTTAAAGGCTCAAACTCTTAGCTGTGTCATGTTGCGTCTAGTTCCCTGACCAGGGATCAAACCTGGGTCCCCTGCATTGGGAGCTCAGCATCTTAGCCACTGGACCACCAGGGAAGTCCCTAAAGGTTTTAGATCATGTTAACACAATAGGGTTTATAGTTTTTCGGTCCATAGCTAAATATTCTTCTAAGTCTGCGTGAAGTTTTTGATGAATCACGACCTCCCTTTTTTTCCCTCCCTAGGTTACTATAACAACAGCACCAAAGTGGCCGTAAAAACACTGAAGCCAGGCACAATGTCTGTGCAAGCATTCCTGGAGGAGGCCAACCTCATGAAGACCCTGCAGCACGACAAGCTGGTGCGGCTGTATGCCGTGGTCACCAGAGAGGAGCCCATCTACATCATCACTGAGTACATGGCCAAGGGTGAGTGCCCGCCCCGCCCGGGCTGTGGTAGCCCAGCCCTCGGAAAGGACACCCTGGCATGTGATGGCCCAGCCCTCAGAAAGGAGAACACATAAACATTCAGGGACTCCTCAGATAATTCAGATATCAACAGCAGGCTCACTACAAGGGCTTCTGGGGCGGCACTAGTGGTAAGAACCCGCCTGCCAATACAGGAGACATAAGAGATGTCAGTTTCATCCCTGGGTCGGAAGATCCCCTGGAGGAGGAAATGGCAACCCACTCCAGTATTCTTGCCTGGAGAATCCCATGGACAGAGGAACCTGGTGGGCTAGAATCCATGGGGTCACAAAGAGTTGGGCACAACGGAAGCAACTTAGCACACAGGCTTATTACAAGAACATCAGAAAACACAGGGCAGTGAAGCCCTTTCATAAGCCACCTCACTGGAAGTCATCTGTTGTAAAATGAATATGCTGTCTTCCCAGTTTCTGTGCACTTGTCTCAATGTACCTGCTGGCCTCAGAATGAGACCCTAAGCCTAGACGGCCCCCTGGACATACTTGTCAAATAAGTAAATACAGGTATCAAATAAGAGTATTATTGTTTTGGGTTCCAATTGTGAGTTCTCAAAATTGAAAACCAGTTCCTTGTCCTCTTCAGCATTATCTAAATATTCAGAATGACACTTTAAAATGTAAATACTTGAAAAACTTGTCAAGGTCAAGTTCCTGCATCATCACAGAATCCCTGAAGAAGAGGTTTCAAGCAGCCATCTTTTCTCCCACTGCTGTCCCCTTCAGATCAAGGATCTTAAGTCATCATCCTTCTTCCTCCAGCTCAGGAGAAATGCTAATTAAACTGCTCGTGATTTCTAAAGAATCTTCAGAAGGAACGAAGATGATACCTAAGCCATCATCCAGAACTAACAGTGACCTCCTGAGACTGGAGATTATACTGTGATGCTTTTCTAACTGAATAGGTTAGAAAGATGAATATTGCATTTTCTTATTTAATATATGTTAATATTTCAGAATATTAATATCCCCCAGAGTCCTTCTAAAAAAGAATTTTTTTTAAGCCCTATCAGGGCTTCCCTGGTGGTTCAGTGGTAAAGAATTCTCCTGCCAGTGCAGGAGACACGGGTTCGATCCCTGATCCTGAAAGATCCCACATTCCACGGAACAACTCAGCCCATGTGCCACAGATACTGAGCCTGTGCTCTGGAGACCAGGAGCCACAACTACTGAAGCCCATGCACCTAGACCCCATGCTTCACAACAAGAGAAGCCACTGCAGTGAGAAGCCCGTACCGCAACTAGAGAGCAGCCCGCACAGCACAGCCAAGAAAATGAATATAAAAAGATAAATACATTTTGGAAAAGCCCTATTACCTGTTAGGTTGCTGCCGTTCAGGAACCAGGATCAGACCCTTAAGCAGGAGTTCATAGATACTTGTGGGACTGATTAATAGTTTGTTAACCATAAATGTAAATGGTAGCAGTGCCCGCCTGGTAT
This sequence comes from Nanger dama, assembly GCA_917880005.1. NCBI lineage: Eukaryota > Metazoa > Chordata > Mammalia > Artiodactyla > Bovidae > Nanger > Nanger dama. The sequence continues at coordinate 8,239,939 of CAKJTW010000075.1, forward strand.
TGAGCAGTTACTATATGCCAGATGGCGCTTGGTGTCTTCCTTGAGAAACGCACTCATCTTCCCAGCAGTCTAGGCTGAGTACCACCGTTCTGTGTTATGGATCCATTGAGCGCTTACTACCTGCCATCACCCTGGCACGTGCTTTAAACCCCTCCTCCCGTGGACTGTGGTAGAGTTCCTGGGAACTGCCCACTTGACAGGGGCTCAGACGAGGTACAGAACTTGCCCAAAGTCACCCTCAAGTTGGTGCTACAAGTTCTAGAAGAAGGAGCAGGGCGTGTTTGAGAGATGAAGTCCGAGGATGCTGGAGACAATGCCGGTGGGCACACTTGCTCCCTTTTAAGTGAGATCTCACTTTCCTCCAAAGCACATTTGGTTCATCACATCCTCACTGGGCACCTGGGTGGTGCCTGAGAGCTGTGCTGGGCATGGATGAGTGCCTGCTGTGGGCATGGAGAGTGCAGCTGGGAGGACAGGCTGGTTTCTGTCCCAGAGAGGCCCTGTAGGACACGTGCCATGGTGGCAGGTACAAATGTTCCTTTCTTACCTGGAGCTCATGTACATCTCACAACAAGTCAAAGGGGACAGGTAAGAGGGGACTGGGTTTGACCAACGTCAGGAAAAGGCACTGTGACCACACAGAGTGGTAAAGCAGTCATTTCACCTGATCCCTCCTCCCTGCCATGCCAGTAGGAATGATCATTTGAATTTTGTTCTTTGTGTGTATACATGTTTGAACTGCACTGATTTGCTCTTCTTCATCAACAGGCAGTTTGCTGGATTTCCTGAAGAGTGATGAGGGGGGCAAGGTGCTGCTTCCGAAGTTGATTGACTTCTCTGCTCAGGTGAAGTATGAAAAAGCAGCTGTAAAGTACTGTAAATGTCCCCCCTGCTTCATACTCAGGATAGAACTGCATTCTCAGGGGGAAGGCATTAGGGCAGTGTTTCCTAGTAGACCTTCAAAGGACAGGTCCTTGGAGGTGGCGATGGGTGTGTACACGTGTTGAGTGGTGCCATGAATGCTCTTGTGTCTGACCCAGTCCACCTCTTTATACTTGTCTTCATTTCTGCATGAAAAATAGAAATAGCACCACTGAGCTTATCACTTTCTTGCATTCTGGAGATGAACTCCATGCAATATAGCATGGCACCTTCTCAGTGATGTATATGTAGTGTTTAAGTTACTAAGTTCTGTTGCCTCAGTGTTCTGGGAAACAGAAGAACTGCTTTCCTTCCCTCTCGAACCCACTTTCACTCCTTCTTGGTGGATGTGTCTTTAGGATTCTGAGAAGTATTCATTTGTAACACTTCTAGTACTAGCCTCAGGCTGCCTAGGTGGCTCAGTGGTAGAGATTCCACCTGTCAGGCAAGAGATGTGGATTTAATCCCTGGGTCTAGAAGATCCCCAGGAGAAGGGAATGGCAACCCACTCCAGTATTCTTGCCTGGAGAATCCCATGGACAGAGGAGCCCAGAGGTCTACAGCCCATGGAGTCACATAGAGTCGGATATGACTGAGCTACTAACACCTTCCCTTTTTAACCTTCTGGGAAGATGAGCCTAGAGGAACAAATTAGTCCGCAGGTAAAGCAGTTTGAGTAGGAAAGGCCCGGAGCACACACTGTGCAGCAGAGTGTTAGGGGGCAGAGTTGGAGCCCAGCATCGTGGACTGAGCTGGTGCCAATACTCAGCCACTTGGTGGCCACTGTCAAGACACCTTTGCCTCTTTGGGTTGGTATCTTCAGGACCCAGAGGCGTGGTCATTCCTGCTTCAAGGAGAGGTGTTGAGGGTAGAGTCAAATGAGCTGGCATGAACTGGGTGCTTCAGAGCCAGAGGGGGCACACTGAAGAGCCCCTGGGGGCTGCTCTCCCCCTTCCTGCAGTAAAGGCGAGTGAGGATGTCGTCCTACTTAGCCCCTCACCTCATCTGCATAGCTGGGGCTCTTTACAGGTTCCTTATCCCAGCAGGCAATTCAAACGGCATCTGCAACTCCAATATCTAGTGTGGAAAGAAGCAAAATTGTTGTGGGGGGCTGGGGAGGCAACCTGACTTTTCAACCCTCTTCTCAAACTCTCTAAGCTGCCCCTGTGTGGCTCTGTGGGACCCCCAGGCTCTGGGCCAACAGTTTTTGTTCATTTGTTCGTGTTTAAGATTCTTTGATGTGGATCATTTTTTAAGTCTTGATTGACTTCGTTACAACATTGCTTGTTTTATGTTTTGGTCTTCTGGCCGAGAGGCATGTGTGGTCTTAGCTCCCCTACCAGGGATTAAACCTGCACCCCCTGCATTGGAAGGCACAGTCTTAACCACTGTACCTCCAGGGGAGTCCCCAGGCCCACACTTTGAAAACCACTGCTGGGCAGTGAGAGGAGAGATGATTTGGGCTCAGCTCTGGACTCCGCATGGACAGGAGTCAGAAGACCGAGAAGGCAGAGGCTCAGGAGCCTGTGTCACTCTCGGCACCATTATACGAGGCGGGGGAGCCCTGCCAAGGCTGGTGACGTGGGAGTCCCCGTTGGATGGGGACATTGAGGGGTGTCGTAAGGGCTTGTGCACCTGCTTCTCAGAAGGGAAGGGGGCTGTGGAGGAGGAGGGCACGTGGCCTGGAGGCCTGGATGGTCATCCCTGTCCAGGTTCTCAGGGTCATTCTTGCCTGCCATTCTGTAGGGTGGAAATTAGCACATTGGGTTGTGTGCTATGTCTGGGTAGGACTTATCTTGTCACACTTATCTTATCTTTGTATCTGGTTTTGTATAGCTTATCTTATAAAACCTTATCTTGACATAGTTCTTAAGGTTCAAGTCAAGGCCTCCATCTCTAACCTTTAACTTTCAGCTTGTGGGTTCCAGGAGGGGCCAGGGAGCAATCGAGGCGCCCACCCCTGGTCACCGTCCAAGCCAGCGTACTGCATCCAGCTCACAGGATGATGCTCTTCTTCATCCGTCTCAGGCTGGCTGTCCCAGCTGTGACTGCTGGGAACCACCTCTAGTTTAAGAGCAGGAGAACTGAGTGTCTGTGGAGGGTTGGCAGCACCAGGGAGCCCCTAGCAGGAGAAGTCAGCACAAAGCTCAAGGTCCTTGCAACCAAATCCCATATCCTTGAGACTATCTTTGTTCACAGGGCAAACCTCACCTCAACTCTCCCGCAGCCCTCCTCTCTAGGAGGAGCTACTGAGATCTCCTGTTGTCTGTTATTAATTGTCATCCATTTCATCTGCTTGTGGCTTTTCTTATTGTAATATTGGAGGGACCTGCACCTTGGCAGTGAGGGTGGGGCATGTATGCCTCAGTTTTGGTTTGAAATCCTACACCACACGCATCCAATTGCTGTCAACCATGCCGGCCACCCCATCCCTCTGTGATAGTCAGTTCCCTTTATGACTGGCGCGCCCCACCCTCCTCCGTCTTCATGGGCCTTTATGAAACCATCTCTGTACAAATAAAGCCATCTCTGAATTGTTTCTATTTTTCCTCTCCATCATGTGCCAGTAATGAACATTGTCACTTTCCCATAGTGAATAACTTGAGAAGAGTAAATATTCATAAAGCTGCCCCAAGGTGACACATGGAGAAGGCAATGGCAACGCACTCCAGTATTCTTGCCGGGAAACCCCATGGACAGAGGAGCCTGACAGCGTGGCAAAAAGTCGGGCACGACTCAGTGACAAAACACCAATAATCAATAAAGTGACTCGGGACAGCCAGTGTCCTAATAATCCAGCCTTCTCACCCCTTACCTCCACCAGACTGTTGAAAGTGGCAATGGAGCAAAGCGGAAGAACTGGTGAATCTGAGTGGTATTTGAACTCGACAATCAGCAACCTATAAAATACTTTTATACTTTCTTTCTCCCATTTGCACTGTCAGTAGCATCAGAGATCTGGGAAACTGAGTGTTCACAAGAAGCTATGGTTAAATTCAGTAGTTTTTGCAGTGGGAGTCTGAGAGCAGAAATAAACCAGTTGACTGATTCCCAGCCCCAGAAGAATAAGGAAACAGGGGTGGGAGTGGGACATGTGAGGGGCAGTGCTGGGACTTTTCCCAGACTCTCCTCTCAGCAATTCTTCCCTCTCCCCACCAGCTACTTCCCTATGCTCCTGTCCCCTCCGCAAGCTCCCTCAGGGACCGTCAAGATAGGAAGTGAGTTGTGAGAGCTGATTTCATCACTTCCTGTCTCAGGATGAGTTCTGAAAGGTTCCTCGGAACCCCAGTGTCATCAACCAACCCACTTCTCCAGCCACCCATCTTCCTCTCCACTTAGTGGAGATTAAGAAATCCCAACTGAGTCAGCCATATCCAGTGCTTTTCTTGTATTAAAACCATCTTGTGTTAAGTAGAAAAATAACCCCTTTGCAAAGGAAGTTTGATACTTTCAAAGCAGAGAGACTTTGTCCAACTGCTTTCCAGCCTTTGCCTCATTTAAGAGAAAAAAATGAACTTGGAAAGAGGAGTGGGTGAAATCTGTGGAAATTTCCTTCAGCAGAGATGGAAATGGGCTTGTAGACTCATCAAACAGAGAAGGAAAGGAAGTGGGGACTTCACAGTTGCAATACGGAGGTCAGATAAATAATCTTGTAATTCAGGGGAATCAAGGCATTTCTTGAGCTTTGGGGGTATAAAAGTACCAAAGTCAAAGGACACACAGTTATGTGTGAGTAAAGCTGCAATACTGTCCATGGCATTTTCCAGGCAGGAATATTGGAATGGGTTGCCATTTCCTCCTCCAGTGGACCATGTTTTGTCAAAACTCTTCACTATGAACCATCCATCTTGGGTGGCCCTGAACAGCATGGCTCATAGCTTCGTTGAGTTACACAAGCCCCTTCACCATAACAAGGTTGTGGCATGCTGCAGTCCATGGGGTCACAAAAAGTCAGTGCTTAGTGACTGAACAGCAACAAAACTGCAGTAAAAATGGGAAAATCAAAGTTGTTGTTATAATCATGGCAGCAAGTAACATTTCTTTAACTCTTTCTGGATGATAAAACTGTTCTACCTCCATCATTTAACTTAAGCCCAACAACTTTGAAAGCATTTATATTGTTGTTTAGTGGCTCAGATGGTACAGTGTCTGTCTGCAATGCAGGAGACCCAGGTTCAATCCCTGGGTTGGAAAGATCCCCCAGAGAAGGAAATGGCAGCCTACTCCAGTATTCTTGCTTGGAAAATCCCACGGACTGTGGAGCCTGGTGGGTTACCATCCATGGGGTCACAAAGAGTCAGACACGACTGAGCGACTTCACTTTCACTTTGATACATTTTACACATGGAGGGGTGACCTTGGACTTGTCCAAGGTTACAGCTCGTGGTAAAATTGCTGGGCTCCATTGTGGCTCCTCTGACTCTAGATAACTGGTCCTTTCCTCTGCACCCCACCGTAATTTCATGATCAGAGTTGCCCTGTGGTCATCTGCACCTGACATTTTGCTGATGTGTATTTTCCCCTTTTATAGATTCTGATTTTCAGAATTAATAATATCTTTAGTGTTTCCCCCACCCTCCCCCACAAAGAATCTCTATTGCCAAGATACAGGTCTTTGTGCCACATAGTGATTATGCTCAAGATACATTTTGCCTTCTCGTGTTAAAGGGTAGGACACATTTAAGTTGGAAATTGAGGAACAAGACAGGTCAGATACTTCAGTCTACGATCATGTAATTCTCAGCCTGTTTAGTACAAAAATCTTTGACATTAGAGTGTCTGAGTCTGCCCTCATTGAAATATCTACTGATCAAGAAAACGAGGTATAGACAGGGCATCCCTTGTAATAACTCTGAGTTGGAACCGCCAGTCTGCAGAGATGGTCAGTTCCACAGAATCTTCTGGACGGCTGCCACCAGCAACAAGGAAGTCCCCCGGTAGCAGCTGGATGGTTTCCAGTGATGATTTCAGTGGAAGCTGAGCTGGGGCCTCATCCCCTTCCCCTCTGTCAGGGTCTCCTCCTCTGTCCCTGATTCCTGGAATCCCTTCCTTTGCCTCCGGAGCCTCCTCCCTAGACCTGACTGCTCCTCCTCCCTGTGCCCACCCCACCCCCCTCCTGGCCTCTCTATGCTCTCCAAACACCTGATACCTGGTATTTCTTGAATGAAATCGTCTGGTCCTTGTTTTTAAAAGCAGGTTCATATTGACTTTTTCTATGCAGGAAAAAAAAAAAATGGAAGAAAATGACAAGTGACCTTTACATGAGTGACCTTTACCCAAAACCTTTAGATGCTTTTGTAGCCTTTCACAGATGAGTCCTTCCTTCCCCACCCCTGGAATACCTGCTTTAAGACACTTGTGTTACCTCACTCCCTGGCTTCATATTATGCGATAGAAAACTTAAAACTGAGTCGCCAAAAGTCACTCCATCCCCAATTTAAGAGGAGTTTGTTGTCCTTGGCATTCATTCTGAGGTCAAGGTGGAGCTGGAGGCACTTTCTCCAGCTTCACTTTCAGCCTGGGGTCCTGCTCAAGGGCCAGAAGGACAACTCTGTGACCACAGGGCCACCGGAGCAGAGAGGTGATGCCCAAGGCCATATGGTGCCCTGCCACGGGTGCCACTCTGCAGCCTTGCCCCTTCCGTGCACCGAGACCCGTTCCCCAGCCTCCGGCCCCCACAGAGCCCTGCCCGAGGATGTAGCCCCAGATGGTGGGCCCATGGGTCCTGCCCAGCCCCCTACCCTAGTGGCAATGGGCTTATCTTTGAGCGAGAATACTGGAGTGGGTTGCTATTTCCTTCTCCCGGGGGTCTTCCCGACCCAAGGATCAAACCCAGGTCTCCCACATTGCAGGCAGATTCTTTACCATCTGAGCCACCAGGGAAGCCAAAAGATTCCTGATGGCCTGTGGGCACATGGCCCCAGCCTTCTTCAGGTTTGGAGCCCACCAGCCTCCTATCTCAGTGTCTCTCCCAAGCCCACTGTTGGAGACCACCCACTCTCTCTTTTCTGTTTCTTTCAGTGCACCTACTGCAGAGTGAATATTTGGCCAGTTTTGGATTATCTCTGTGTCCCAGACACTTAGCACAGTGCCTTGCATGCAATAGGTACTCAATAAATATTTGTCAAATAATTGCACTGACCCACGCGGGGGCTGCCCATGTTCAGTTTAAAACAACAGAGCCTGCTTTGCATGGCTCTGAATGAGTAATTAGAAGAGCCTGTGTTTCTGGTGTTTTCTGGGCCACTCTTCAGGTGGATTTACCCGTGAAACATGTTCCTGGTACATTTCTTTCTCCCCTCCCTCTAACCGTGCTGACTTCCCTGTATCAAGTTTACATTATTGGTCAAAATCACAGTGAGAGAAAATAAAAGGAAGTAGAACAGAAGTAGCTGGGCCTTTCTGAAAAGACAAAGAGCTGCCTTGTTTCCACTCTCTGTGGAGTAAAGCACGCCAGGGGCATGAGACACTATCAATGAAATGTTGCACATAGCAATCAGTGGCGGATGCTTTTAATCGGAAAAACACTCTTAAATGGACGAGTTTTTCCTCTCTAGTGCCACTCAGATTCCTTTGAGGCTGGAATTCACAGGGCGAAGGGGCTGGCAGGCTTTTCTTAGCAACCGGGGCTTCCAGCCCTTGTTACCTGTTATACACACACACAGTTGTGTCTATGACATCACCATCTGAGCTGCTCTGAGCTGAAGAACCACCTGCACGTTGGTTGGTAACCATCATATTATACTCAGGTTGGCAGCCGTATGTTTTAGCTGATCATTTCTACACCTTCCATCTGCTCCTCTCTCGACTCCCTGCTTTGAGATCCGCCAGTCCACCATCCATCCCAGGATCCCTGGGCAATACCTCTCAGTGCGACACTCACCCAGGCACCCCCTCCATCCCCCGGAGCCCCAGCCATTGTTGGTGGCCACCCAAGCATGTAGACCCTCACACTCAGTCCTTCTGTTTCTTGACTTCCTCTCCTCCAGGACTCTGTTTTCACCTGCCAGAGCCCCACCATCGTTATGACCAAAGCTCTGCCTGTAGGGCCCCATTCCTGCCCTTCTTCCCCCGCCCCCATCTGCCTGACTCCTGCTCCAGGCCTCCATGTTTCCTCCTCTGCATGCCCCCCATGTTTCTTTTCTCTCCTGACCTGGCTTCTGTGCACCACCTGCCCCCTCTTTTATCACTTACACTTAGGTCAAGCCCAGCCCTTCGCCTGTTCCATGTGCGCACACCAGGCATGACCACTGATGAGAACAGGCTCTGGCTCTTCTGCTTCTAGATGAGCGGTCAAGCTGCCTAAGGACCCCACTCACACACACCTGTCCCCAGATCTAAACCCCCTCCCCTCCCGCTCTCTTGGCTCACTTGCTGTCGCTCCCTGAGAAGGAGAAGCCAGCACACTCACTCCTTCCTAACTGAGGCCGCCTGCACTGGGCACCAAGTCCTGTCCCCTCTTCCTTTCAAGACGTGCGTGCACATTTAGTCACGTCAGCCATGTCTGACTCTGAGACCCCGTGGACTGTAGCCTGCCAGGTTCCTCTGTCCCTGGAATTCTCCAGGCAAGAATACTGGAGTGGGTTGCCATTTCCTTCTCCAAAGGGTTTTCCCAAGCCAGGAATCGAACACACATCTCTGGCATTGCAGGCTGATTCTTTACCACCAAGCCACATGGGAAGCCCTCCTTTCAAGATATTGCCCTAGAAATTCTGCCCTGCTGTTTTCCCTTTATTTCTGTGCTGTTCCCATAGGAACTATGATACAGCACCCCTTCTCCTCCACACCCCTCTCCAGGTGCCTCTACCTCCAATTCACTCCACCCCGTCACAACAGAGATCCTTGAAGGACCATATTCTCTCTTCACAATTCTTCCCCTCTGGCTCTCTCTCGAGTCCACCAGCTCTTGAGCCAACAGCTCTGGACAAGTCATCCTCGGTGACCCCACAACACAAGTCCCAGGGCATTCCTCAGACTCATAGCGGCGTGCTTGATCTCGCTCTCTTCCTAGTCATTCCTCTTCACTCGACTTCTGGGACACTGCTTTCTGGGTTTCCTCCCACCCACTGGCAGGTTCCTCCTCGGCTCCCAGCATTTAAACACTGGAAGGTCCCCGAAGTCAGTTCTCGGACCTTCTCTTTCTCCAGATTCACCTCCTGAGTGATCTCATTGAGAGCACTGTGTACTTCCCTAGGGCTGACATAACCAGTTACCACCAACTGGGTAGCTAAACCATCAGGAATTTTTATCCTCTCACAATTCTGGAAGCCAGACATCCTACCTCATCTATCAGCAGGGTTGTGCTCACTCCAGAGGTTCTAGTAGAGGATTCTCCTGCCTCTTCTGCCTTCTGGTGGTTCCTAGAATTCCCTGGCTTGCGGCAGCATCACTTTTCTTCACAGGCCTTCTCCTCTCTGTGTGTCTCTCCATGTATCTTCTCTTAAAACAACACTGCTCATTGGTTTAGTTGTTGTTCAGTTGCTAAGGCATGTCTGGCTCTTTGCAACCCCCTGGACTGCAGCATTCCAGGCCTCCCTATCCTTCACTATCTCTTGGAGTTTGCTCAGATTCATGTCCATTGAGTCAGTGATGCCATCCAACCATCTCATCATCTGATGCCCCCTTCTCCTGGCCTCAGTTTTGATGTAGCTGCTGCTGCTGCTAAGTCGCTTCAGTCGTGTCCGACTCTGTGCGACCCCAGAGACAGCAGCCCACCAGGCTCCCGCGTCCCTGGGATTGTCCAGGCAAGAACAGTGGAGTGGGTTGCCATTTCCTTCTCCAATGCATGAGCGCGAGAAGTGAAAGTGAAGTCGCTCAGTTGTGTCCGACTCTTAGCGACCCCATGGACTGCAGCCTACTGGGCTCCTCCATCCCTGGGATTTTCCAGGCAAGAGTACTGGAGTGGGATGCCATTGCCTTCTCCGTTTGAGGTAGGGCCCACCCTAAATGCAGGATGCTTCCCTGATGGCTCAGATGGTAAAGAATCTGCCTACAATATAGGACACCTGGGTTTGATCTCTAGGTTGGGAAGATCCCCTGGAGGAGGGTATGGCTACCCACTCCATTATTCTTGCCTAGAGAAGTCTATGGACAGAGGACCCTGTCAGGGGGTTGCAAGAGAGTCAGACATGACTGAAGCAACCTAGCAGGCATGAACTATTTCTTTATTGTCAGTTGTGTTTATTTAGTATAGATGAAATCATGCATCTTTTCCTATATTTATTCTTTGTTTGCAGCTTATTTTTCTGGGAATTCTTTCTTTAAGCTTTTAACCATTTTTTGTTGTTGTTGTTATTATTTCATCATTATCTGTCCTTTCTAATTATTCTCTTCATTGCATATTAGCTTTGTACCATATGTCCTGTGTTATATGTATTGAACTGAATATTACAGTTTTTCATTTAATTAAAAACTCTCCAGGGACTTTCCTCATGGTTCAGTGGCTAGGGCCCCATGCTCCCAGTGCAGGGGGTCTGGGTTTGATCTTTGGTCAGGAAACTAGATCCCACATGCTGCAGCGAAGACCCAGCACAGCCAAATAAATAAATATAAACTAAACTTTTTTTAGTTTTAATTCTCCATCAACATGTAGGTACCTATTAAAGTACAATATTCTATTCCTGTAACTGTATTGTGATTTCCCTACCATTCTTTGGTTTATGTTTGGGGAATCTCCACTTTTCCATTAATACAAGTAACAAAACCTTTCTTTACTTACTGCACCTGTTTCCTTATGCCCCAGTTGCCACATAATAAGATCAGAGTAGGAATGTTTTCGAGTCACTTGACAGTTTTAGTTTTCATTGAGCAGATTTGCACGTTAGCATCCTGCAACTTGTCCCTCTGCTGGAGGTGTGTGGGCCAAACCCCTTCAGGCCACATTCCTCCTGAGAGGTAACACTGATCCAGCCATCACACCTCTTCTCTCCTGCAAAAGCTTGGGCAGAAGAACCAGTGGCTTTTCTCTCATTCCTCCATCCTTGGGATAAGTTGAGAACGTTTTGCTTCCTTCTTCTCCTTCCAAGGTGATAAGCACGGTTCATTAGCCGCAGGTCAGAGTAGGTCGTCTTGATAACAGTAGCAGCAGTGAAACTGATGCAGAAGAGGGGGCAGTAAGCGAAGGAGATTTCTGATCTTAGTGTCGGTTATTCACTGCCCTTTCCTGGGGGTACACAGTGGGGAGTCCCTGACCTGACTGGGAGGAGGTGATCATCGGCAGGTCATCCCTTTTCAGCCTCAGCCTCAGTCCTCCCATCAGTGGACATGGAGTCCAGCTCCAGATCCTCCCAAGGGCGGTGGCAGCCACTCAGCAGGGGAGGCAGTGTGCGTGAGGCTGCTCTTGGGCACCTGTGGGTGCCCATTTTCCCAGAGTAAAAAAATTGATTAAAAAAAAAAAGGAAATCACTACTATTTGCTATGATCCCATTTCATTTTTTTTTTTTTTTTTTAACCATTTAAACTTTTTATTTTATACTGGAGTATAGCCAATTAACAGTATTGTGATAGTTTCAGGTGGACAGCAGAGGGACTCAGCCATACATATATGTGTATCCACCCTCCCCCAAACTCCCCGCCCATCCAGGCTGCCACGTAGCACTGAGCAGAGATCCATGTGCTATACAGTAGGATGTATTAATGTTAGGAATCACTCATCTCCATCTTGCATTGAGTGGTCTTGCATTCTTCTTTTCAGTCTCATCTGGACTCTCTCAGGTGATGCTATTCTTATTGCAATTCATAGAGTGGAAAAGTTGAGATTTTGAGAAGAAACTTGTCCCCGTTTTGTTTAAAACCCAAGATGACTCCTTGTGAGTCTCTGACCCGTAGTCACAGCCGGCTGACTGTCTTCTGAGGCGCCATTGGTCTACTTCCTGCTGATCCCTGCTTGTATACTCACATCGCGGCCGGGTCTGTTTGAGGTTAGATTGAGGAGAGGCCTGGGGAGGAAGTGGTATGGGAGGAGCCCTGACCACTGCCCAGCTTGCCTTGGTCCCCGCACGTGTGCGTGGGCGCCCCTGGCCAGGGTGCCACCACAAGCTGCAGAAGGCACTGCGCAGCCGCTCTGCTGCATCCAGCAGGCTCTCCACCTTCTGTTCCAGCTTTCCTACAGCTGGAAGCGCCCCTTTTATGTTTCAACTGTGATAAAATACGCATAACGTAAAGTTTTCCGTTCATCCACTATTAAACGCACAGTTCAGTGGCATCGTGGACATCACTGCCATCTATCTCCAGAACCCTTTTCATCTTGCAGAGCTGACACTCTGCTCCCATGAAACAACTCCGCTCCTCCCTCCCACCGGCCCTCGGCAGCCATTTTTCACCTTTCTGTGCACTTGATACTCTAAGTACCTTTCATGAGTGGAATCGTTCAGTATTTGCCCTTCTTAATGATTTATGGCTTATTTACTTCTCTTAGCTTACTGTCCTCAGGGTTTATCCACGTTGTAGTCTGTGTTAGAATTCTATTCCATCTTATGGCTGAATCATACTCCATTGTTTGTATGGACTGCAATTTGTTGTTGTTGTTGTTGTTTTAATTTCATCCACTGACGGACACTTGAGTTGTTTCTACCTTGTGGCTATTGTGAATAATGCTTTTATGATCCGGGGTGCATTTGTCCAAGACTGTGCAAATATTAACTATCTACTTTTGGTTCTTTGTGCTTTATACCCAGTAGCAGAACTGATGGATTGTGCAGTAATCCTATGTTGAATTTTTTGAGGAACATTCATTCTGGTTTCCACAGCAGCTTACTATTCTACATTCCCATCAGCAATAGCTGATTTCTCCACTTCCTCAACACTGTTTATTTTCTTTTTTGTTGTTGTTGTTTGACTGTTTTTAATAACAACCATCCTAATGGATGTGAGCTGGTCCAATAAGTATTTGCAGGAGAAGGTCTATGAGAATTAGTTGACAAATGGTTCTTTCTTTTCTGCTAATGAAGGTAAATCTCTTTGATGGAAACTTACTGCTTTAAGTATGATTATTTTGTGATGTTGTCTGTGTGGAAATTGTGTCTTCCTGAGGCTTTGTGGGTCCTTGCATGCTTTTGGATTGATTTTTTTTTTAATTTTGTTAAACTAGGTCTTCACTGAGGCATGAAGAATTCTCTAGTTACAATGCACGGGCTGTCTTGTTGCCCCGTAGCATGTGTGACATTAGTTCCCCAACCAGGGATCAAACCCTATCTCCTGCATTGGGAAATACATTCTTAACCACTGGATCACCAGGGAAGTCCCTGAGTTTGTATGTGTCAAACTCTGCCCTCATCTTTCAGCTGTGAAGATATTGCAGACTGCACACTTTAATGTGGCCACTTGTTAAATGATCTAGTTATTATTTCTCCTTTCTCTCCTTTCCCCTGATGTCAGCTTGCAAGCATTCTACTGTTTGTAGCCCTTTTAAAAGGAAAAAGCTAGTACAGATACATAATTAAAGGCACAGGGGGTAGGACCAGCCAGCTTTGGATTCAAATCCAAATCTGTCTAGAAAAAACCTTACTTCTCCAAGACTCAGCTTTCTCATCTTTACTAGGAATGTTGGTGGCTTCCCAGGCTTATTTTAGGGATTATAAATGCCTGGCAAGGTGCCTGGGCAGAGTGAGCAGCCAGTGCACGGTGGCTGTCCTCATCACCATCACTGTCCCCGCCATCCTCATCATCGCCTCCATTGTCATCACCATCAGCATCAAAGCCATAGCTTCCAGTATTTCTTAGAAGTCTTGCTGGAAAAAGAGGAATAAAGAATACTTAATAACCCAATAAAGCTAGAGCATAATTTCCAAGAAATGTGATGCTCCAACATAGCAAGGAATGAGCTCTCTGAGCCATCCCTTGCTTCATCCGAATTATGGGCTAAAGAGTGCAGGGATCCAGTATGGAGGCTCAGTGAATACTGATAGAAAAGTACATCTGTAAGGAGTGTCACCTGCCACAAAGCAGATGCTGTGCCATTTGGAGTACCAAGGAAATGCGTTCTTACTTAAACTTTCTTTATGAAGACTGTTTTCTCTGCATTTTATTTTCCTTTTGTCATGAAGTGGTCTTTTCAGATCCATTTAGGATTAACCCCAGAGTGATGGAGAGAACCCTTCAGAGAGGCTTGAGAGGCTTTTACCATTTGGCTCGGTTCCAGCTTATTAATATTAACACTATTATTATTTTGTAATCTCCCTAGGGCTTTTGCAAGTGATTAATTATTTGAATTCCGTTTTTCCCAAGTGTAGGAAGTAAGGCAAACAATGCCTCATGGGACAGGTGCCACGACATGCCACAAGAAAACCAAAGTTCAGTCTTCCCTGCTTTCTGGCAGACTTCTTGCTCTTTTTCTCTCTCACTACTCATCTAAGTGACAAATGTTTTCCAACTGGCCAATTCGAAGACAGGCTGGGTTTTCAGTTCCAGTTTTCTTTCAGGCTGGAATTTCCTGGGGCAGATTTTAGCTTTGCTCGAGAAATCACATCAAGTCTGTCACTTAGGTTCCTTTATTCCATCTGCTCGGTTTCATGTGGACTCTGCTCATTAAAATTTTACAAATCACTCATTGAGCAAGATAACCTGTTACTTGCCTGTTTCTCAGAACAGCGGCTTCCCGGTGTTTGGGGTCAGAGCCTCCTCTCTGGTCCTGTCTGGGAAGCAGATTGGCAGTTGCCCAGTGGTCACACTTTTCCTTCTCATAGCATGTTGAAAGGCCTCCCTGGAGAACAGCCAGAGGCTGAGGGTCTGCTCATTTAGCACCAAGGTGAGATTGGGGCTTTCCTAATAGCTCAGGGGTACAGAATCCACCTACAATGCAGGAGACCCAGGTTCGAGTCCCAGGTCGGGAAGATTCCAACCCCCCTCCCCCACAAGGGAATGGCTACCCGCTGCAGTAGTCTTGCCTGGAGAATCCCATGGACAGAGGAACCTGCTAGGCTACAGTCATGGGTTCTCAAAGAGCTGGGCATGACTGAAGTGACTGAGCATGCACACATGCAAGATGAGAGTGACCTCCAACCCAGGAAGCATCATTTTTAATGTCTTCTCAGTGCCTAGAACTTTTACTGGGTACCAGATGCCTGGGAACTGTTGCCAGAAGCTGCTGGGTTACTGCTCAGATGGGGGTCCCAGCCGTTCACTTCCAAGTGGTTGCTCCCTGTCTTCTTGGGATAGTGTACACACACACACACACACACACACACACAGTTGCACACAGAAACATTAAAGAGAGAAAATGTCACCATATATTTCCACTGACGGTAGAAAAAGAGGAACTAGACATGAACGCCTGCCACGCTGTTTGACCTCAGCCCATGTGACCGCCAGTCCAAGGTAGCTGTAAACCGAGAGTTCAGACACATCACCAACCTTGTCTCCTTGTATGAATATTCTCATTTTAGGTCATAGGGGAGGTTTTACTTCAAATTTCCACTTGCTTCGCACACAGACACTCTAGTGCAGAGCTGGAAATTAGCCCATGGAGAAAGAGACATTTTTAGTTCTTCTGTAGTGTTGGCAGGTGGTTCAGAAAGGCAAGGTTTTCTCATGTTTGTGCGTCACTGAGCCTGATGCCGGCATGATGCTGACGTGGCTCAAGAGGTAGAGAATCCCCTCCTACTATTTAAAGCTGAGATGTTAAATCAATTTTGTAAGCCCTGTCAATAACGGCCTGCCCCCAGAACCTTGATGTGCAGGAAGAGGTTCCAGTTTCCCTGCCTCTGAGCTGTAAGCCTGGTGTTCTCCCTAAGTTACAAAAGAAACAGAAGCTCAGGACACACGTTCTGTGCTGCCCACCACCTGGGCCATCAGTTCCCGTTTGGCACCCTCGCCTTCCCGCCTGGGCTCCTTCCTGCCCGCTACGCTCATCTTGCTCCTTCTTTCTCCTCAGTTGAGTTGTGGGGGACCTCCTTTCCCCAGCCTTAGGAAGACAGTTGTCCATCTATTCATGAGGCGGAGACTGAGATGTCATGCCAGTCTGTCTAGAACTTCAAATCCTAAGACAGCTGAAGTTGAAAAGCACTGGATCTAATGCAATGCTTCTTCAAGTTCAGTATGCAGACAAAGAGCTTGTTAGAATCCAGGTTCTTACTGAATAAATCAGGGTCGGAGTCAAGCTCCTGCAAAGTGACAAGGGCCAAGGCAGTTCTGCGCCTGGACTGCACACCACAACCAGCCAGGGAGGCCTCACTCTTAGGGATGCAGGTTTAGGTGGTTTAGGGTGAGACCTGGGTTAATGTAAGATGCCCAGGGACACAGCCAGCCAGAGTGAAGAAATATGATCATAAGGGTTAAAACTGAATTTAACCATTAAATGAGCAGAAGGGAAATTAAAGTCACTTCCAAACCATTGTGCTAACCTGTAGCATGACTCTAGGAAAATAATTTCCTTTCAGCCTTGTCAAATTTTCCAAAAGGAAAGATAGTTATTGCTTTTTCACAATATATAGGGCTACTTGAATGAAAGAATATTTTCCTGCTTAATTTTAGCCTGGTTATTTTCATTCTGACAGAGTGTTAACCTCATCCAAGCCAAGAATATATCGTCATCCATCTTATTTGCCACTTTTGAGTCATAGGGAAAAATGGGCTTTATACTTTCTTTGCTTAATTTAGCTTCTAGACCAAGAATTCAAAATGGGGCAAGATTGCCCCCACGGGAGTCAGAATTCATTCATGGGGGATGAGGAAAGTTTAGATATTTCTGTGACCCTCTACAGCTCAGACCTACTGGATGAAATCCTATTTCTTGGTATTTATTTTTGTTGTTGTTCAGTCACTAAATCATGTTCACCTCTTTGCGACCCCATGGACTGCAGCATGCCAGGCTCCTCTGTCCTCCACTGTCTCCCAGTGTTTGCTCAAACTTATCTCCATTGAGTCAGTGATGCCATCCAGCCATCTTATCCTCTGTCACTCCATTCTCCTCTTGCCCTCCAATTTTTCTCCTTAAAGGGTGATAATGAAAAAAGGTTGAGAAACACTGCTCCAGACAAAGACAGCCCATGCATGTCCAAGCTGGTATGTCCTTCCTGAGCTCTGCGTGGGGAGGGTTTGTGATAGCGTTTCTGAGCTGTGAAATTTGGGCTTATCAGCAATGAATTCTAAGAGGAAACATCAAAAGCATTCTTTCTTCTTCTCAGCAAAATAGTTTCCTCTTGATGAAAAAATTGAGTTCCAGAAGCATCTAATTGTGAGCTCTCTTGCTGATGGGACATTCTGGAATGTGACCTGGAGGTCGGCCCTCCTGGGTGTCAGTCCTGGCTCTCTCCCTCCCTCTGTGACTTTCAGGAGGTTCCTGTGTCTCTTTAAGTCTCATTCATATGTGTATAATGGAAATAAAACTTTCCTGATAGATTTGTTTTTCAGATGAAATGTGGAGTAGGTTTAATGAAGGTAAAACAGTGTCTGGTACATAAAAAGCACTCCTTTAGTGCTGGGAGAAGTGATGGTTATTACTATCTCTATATATATCTATCTATCTACCTGTCAATCAGCCACCTTATTATTATTATCATCATCATCTATGTAAAATACCTCTGGGTACAAAGGAATCTTCCTGAATCAGATTCTGTCCTCATCAGACCTGAGCAACTCCACCTAACTCCTTCACAATTCACCCTTCCCAAGCTGGTGGGATTAAAAGATACATGCTATATGCATGCATGCGTGCATATTAAGTCACTTCAGTCGTGTCTGGCCTTCACGACCCTATGGACTGCAGCCCACCAGGCTCCTCTGTCCATGAGATTCTCCAGGCAAGAATACTGGAGTGGGTTGCCATGCCCTCCTCCAGGGGATCTTCCCGACCCAGGGATCGAACCTGCGTCTCCCCATTTCCTGCACTGCAGGCAGATTTTGTAGCCACTGAGCCACCTGGGAAGCCCCAGATCCGTGCTACTATATATAAAATAGATACACACCAAGGACTTGCTGTAGAGTGCAGGAAACTATATTCAATATCTTGTAATAACCTATAGTGGTAAGAATCTGAAAAAGAATACACATGTTTTGGGTTGGCCAAAAGTTCATTCAGTTTTTCCATAAGATCTTATGAAAAGCTGGAATGAATTTTTGGCCAATCCAATATACAGATATAACTGAGTCACTTTGCGATACATTGTGACTGGAACATTGTAAATGAACTATAATTAATTAAAAAGAAAGTGGGAGGTGAGCACTGCCCCCCCGCCTCCTTGGGTCCCGGCGGATGGCTGAGCCTGGAGGTGGTCTATTTATGCAACAGCTCTTTCTTCCATGCTGACAGCTGCTAGACTAAGTGGCCCAGAGGAGGTAGAACATATTCACGTAAGGAAAGTTGAGCCTTGCTGCAAGGCTGTTGTTATTTCAGAGAATCATGTTTTTTAAAAATGCATTCAGGTTTGTGTAAATGCAGAACTCGGTGAGTGTGTAAGAAGAGCCTTAACAACAATTTCCCAGGATGCTTTTCATGAGTTGAGCATTCAGATCCGTCACCGAGAATAAGAGAGATGTGAGTCCTTGGTGCCCTCGGTTAGAGATTCAGCCTGTGTCCCCTGGGCTCCTCGGAGTGGTGGGTCACGTCCTGGAGACGTGTCTGGTGAGGGTCCCTGATGCAGTGTCCAGCTTGCATTGGAATCACAGCAAACCTCAGCTCTTCCTGGTTCCCAGTCCAGTCTTTGGAGTCTATAGTCCCAGTGTGTAGTCATTGGAGTCAGGAGAAGCATCACATGTAGTAAGGAGCTAAGCCTTTGCTGAGCCGCAGCGCCTGGCTGAACTGGCCTTTGATGAGTGATAAGGAGGATGCTGTTGAGGATGGAGTTAGGAAGGAGTCAGGTCGGCCACCCTGAGCTGCCTGGAATTCAAGGTAGAATCTGCAGAATACACTCATTCCTGTGTGAAGTAATCCTAATTAGTTTTCCCTCTAACTGCTCACCAGACACAGCTCCTTGGTCCTTCCCTTCCTCCCGCCCTCCCTTCCTTCATTCATCCCTCCCTCTTTCCTTCCTTTCCCTCCCTCCATCCCTCCCTTCCTCCCTTCCTTTCTTACTTTTTGATTCTTATCTTAATAATTTGGTAATATTTTCCTAAATAATCCTATTTTAGTTCCTTAACCTGATTTTCCAGTAAGTGCTGCATAGCGGTTTCACCTCCCCTGTTTTATCTTTGGCTCATTGCTTCTCTCCTGCCATCCATCAGCTTTGTGTCTGGGTGACTCTTTCTGCTTATCCTGGAGGGACTGTGCAGAGAGCTTGGAGCCTGGGTCCTGTGGGCAGTCGACTAATTGGACAGCAGGGATGTGGTGACAGGGACACCAGTAAATCCAGTTCTGTTTCGCAACAGCAGGAAGAAATCAGAGACTACTCTAGCTAGTGGAATCTAGAATCAACTTTTCTTGCATGAATATGTGGTGACAGGTGCAGCTTGCTCTTGGGTCTGTTAGCACATCACTGCCCCGGCTCTGTTTTCGCTTCTGAAAAGCTGGGACAATGACATCCTTGTATCTACAGAGTCTTCAAAAGGGCCTCCACACATTCAGAAAGGTTGAGACAACTTAAATAATCATGTTGAGACTGATTGTCATCATTGGAGATTTGGAGGAGCAGTTATTTTAGAGAGGACTCAAGGGGCCTATTGTAATTTACCCTCTGTTTGAAAAACTTGAACCTTCAGAATATCATACAAGAACTCAGAAGCTTTCTGATTTTCCTCTCTGGGCCTAAGTAGAACGTCTAAAGGAAAGCCTTGTTCTGTTTCCAGATCGCCGAGGGAATGGCGTACATCGAGAGGAAAAACTACATCCACCGGGACCTACGAGCCGCTAATGTGTTAGTCTCCCGAGTCTCTCATGTGCAAAATTGCAGACTTTGGTCTTGCTCGAGTGATTGAAGATAACGAGTACACAGCCAGAGAAGGTATGTTCCCAGAGCCATCTTTAGGTGTTTGGTTGTTGTTTAGTTTTGTTTTTGCCTATTTTTAACAAAGCAATTACAATAGGCATTAAAAAAAAAATTCATTTGGTACAATATTCAAAATGTACCATAGTTGCAGTTTGTGGTATATCCTAATTGTTTTCTTTTTAAAAAATTACTCTCTCGATTATCTCTGTATGATACTTTTAAAAAATTTAAAAATGCTGTCATTTGTATTTCAATTAAGCAAGGCAAAACAGGAAGAGGCTTGGAAGAATCGTAATTCTTTGTTCATATTACATGTCAGAGCTTTTCACCCAATGAGGTACACTTTGCTTCACTGTAGAAAAAATATTTGTAATGATAATTCTATACTATACAATTCAAGGCTGTATTCTGGCCTTTTAACTGTCAGGTTGCCCAAAAATTTCGTTCAGGTTTCTCCACTGCATCTTGTGGAAAAACCCGAACGAACCTTCTAGCCAACCCAATACAAATTAAAACATGGAAATTATCACACACAGAAGTAAATGTAACACTACAAAAACACTCCTTTACTTCCCCACGTTCCATATTATACGTGGAAACCAAAGAACACCTGGAGCAGCGTAACTCCCCGAGTCCCTGGCCTGCCGCTCCAAGGCCGGCCCTCCTGGCGCTGCACTGGCCTCTCCTGTTGGAGACTGTTCTGTGTTGCTTGTGATCTGAGGACTCAGATCACATTCTCAGATCACAGTCTCATTCCTGAAAGTTCAGTGAGTAGTTTTGGGGACTTTTGCAATGCTTTCTCTACTGAGAGTCAGCCACTTCCTTGACATTCCTAAGACTTGTTAAAGATTAATTTAATGTGTGTTATTTCTGGAAGGTGCCCACAGAATTCACAGATGTGACACACAGACTGAAAACTTTGTTTAGATTTGCGAAACGTCTCTTGCATTTGTCACACTTAAGGTGGTTCTCCTGCCTCAAGTTTCAGTACTCTTTGGTGGACTATAATTTATCTTTGGCCTTAATCACCTTCAGCAAAATGGGAGGTCAAGGAAAACAGTTTGAGGAGAAGTAGGTAAAAGGAAAAGACCTTAACGCTGAGAAAGATTGAGGGCCGGAGGAGAAGGGAGTGACGAAGGAGGAGATGGTGATAAAGCATCACCTGTTCAACGGACATGAGTTCAAGCAAACTCTGGGAGGTAGTGAAGGACAGGGAAACCTGGTGTGCTGCAGTCTATGGGGTCGCAGATAGCCAGACACAACTGAGCAAGTGAACAACAGTGGCAGCAGTCTAAAAGGTAATGAGCTTTGCAGTGAGGCAGCTGCTGTTCTAAGTGCTTTTCATACATTACCTCATTTATCTCCACAATAACCTTATAGGATAAGTAGTATATTGTTTCCATCTTGTATATGAGGAAAAGGAGAGGCTCAGAAGCTTCTGAAGCCACATAGTAAGTGGGAGAGCCAGGATTCAGACCCAGGAGATCAACTTATTACATTACTTTTGTAGAATTTGACAAGCCTCTGTGTGTTTGTGTGCTCAGTAGCTTCAGTCATGTCTGACTCTTTGTGATCCCATGGAGTGTAGCCCGCTAGGCTCCTCTTATCCATGGGATTTTCCAGGCAAGAATATTGGATTGGGTTGCCATTTCCTTCTCCAGGGAATCTTTTCGACCCAGGGATTGAACCTGGGTCTCCTGCATTGACAGGCAGGTTCTTTATCACTGAGCCACCTGGGATATGCATGTGTTACCCATTCAAAATAAATCATCAAAACTTTCCCCCTCAAAGAAGGAAAGTGTGAGAGTCACACGCCTGTGACTTTTTCGTTTCAGCTCAGAGACCCAAGTAAAGCCCCTGTGTCTTCTCCCCTAGGTGCTAAGTTCCCCATTAAATGGACAGCTCCAGAGGCAATCAACTTCGGATGTTTCACCATCAAGTCTGACGTGTGGTCCTTTGGGGATTCTCCTGTACGAAATTGTCACCTATGGGAAAATTCCCTACCCAGGTACTGCTTACTTACCTATTTCCATTTGCGGGATATATATGAGAAAAAAGCTGGGTGGTATGAGACATAAAAAAGATGAACAAATATCCAGAGGAAAGACAAGGGTGTGAGAACTTTGTCTTTAGTGGAAGGTGTTGTAAAATATGCTTAGACACTTCTCCGCCTTCTTGTCTGAGTGCATATCTTTCACTCCACTAATGAATTCCACCACTAACAGCCTGGAATGTGCCTGATGCAGTCACAGATATTGCTGAAGCAACATGGTTGGAGGACTAGACACAGGGCTCCTCCCAAGCCTCATACCAGATGGTGGAGGAAACGGACATAGAAATGACGCTGTATGATTCTTTCTTGGTCAGTTCTGAAACAGAGATTTGTATAATGTACTTTGGAGTCTCTGCCACTTCAAGAGACAACCACCTCTGTCTGCAAACAAATAATTCTTCAGATCCTCAACTTACTGGCTGTGGGGAAGTCATTCAGTATTTCCAGATTCTTAACATCTTCCCAGCCAGATTCTGCCAGCCCTCCCTTTTCCAGAATATGGAAGCAGAGGGACTTTTCCCCAAAGCCTTCTCTTTCTTGTTAATGTTGGGCTTTTCACAAAATCAATGGATATGGCCAGTTTAAAAGTAAATCTTTAATGTTTAAATCATTCTCTCATTCAAAAATCTGAGGATGACTTTAAGCCATTCCCCAGGTGCTGGATGGAGCAGTCCCAGCTCCTCCCTTGAGAGCTAATGGTTGAGTATTGATTACAATCATTTATAATAATCACTGATAATAAGGACCACATGTAGGATGGAAAGTATGCTGTTGGGGGAGGGTGTGATGGTTTAGGGATTGGGGTGGGGGATGGGTTGCAGGTTCTAAAAGCGATGCGGTAGCAGCAGGGACTCAGTGCCTTGACAGAGGGGATTACACAGGGGCTGTCCGGGGCTGGCTGTCCCATGGGAAACAGCCAGAGCACAGGGTCCCGAGCAGGGGCAGGAGGTGTGGGGATGACGTGGAGCGGATGTGAGCCTCAGAGGCTGCCCAGGGGCTTCACCTCTGACTTTGCAAGAGCCGGGAGACTTTGGGGCAGAGCAGTGATGTGGCCTCCAGCTCCCAGTCACCTTTGCTGCTGTTGGGCCTGGAGGGCTGGTTGGGGGAAGCCTTTGGGTGGGGCCTACACAGTGGGCTGATGGTCCCGTAAAACCCTCCGGTGCCAGATTTCATATTCTGATGGCTGCTCTGCTCTAGACACTGAAGTTAATGAATAAAACCATGGTATTTCTGAATCAGCCCAGATATCTATCTATAATCTACAACCTATAGAGAAAGGTTATATACTTTGCCTATATATGACACCTGATCAAAAAACATACAACCTCACAAGTGTTGTGTGGTAGGTATTGCACGCTCCACAGTGATGTGTGGATGAGGCTCTGGGTCTCAGAGAAGGAGATTCTGGCCCAGAGCCGCATCACTGGCTCCTACGGGACCCTGGCCACCTTGCCCTCACCTGCTGGACTTATCACCATCATTCATTTCCAGAACGTCTTCATCTTCCCAAATTGATACTGTACCCATTAGACCCTAACTCCCCGACCCACCTGCCCCCTGCCAGCCCCTTGATGTTGATATTGTTGTTGTTTATTCACTCAGTTGTGTCCAACTCTTTGCGACCCCATGGACCCCATGGAGCCCGCCAGGCTCCTCTGTCCATGGCAAAAACCGGAGTGGGTTGCCATCCCCTTCTCCAGGGGATCTTCCCGACTGAGGCATCAAACCCAGGTCTCCTATATTGCAGGCGGATTCTTTACCACTGAGCCACCAGGGAAGCCTGCTAAAATGGCTGAATGAGCATGTTTTATTATCCCATTTTAATGATGGAGAAAAATACTATTAAAATGACTTTTTTTTTCCCCTTAAAGCTCTTCTCAGTGTCAAAGATGGACAGTTCAGTGTCTGAGCTAACCTGTGACAAGTGATTATAGTAAAAGCCATCCCCCACAGCCAACAATCCTGCAGAACCCGGCAGGAATAGTGGGCGCCCTGGGCTTCCTAGGTGGAGCTAGTTGTAAAGGACCCATCTGCCAATGCTGGAGATGTTTAAGAGACATAGGATGGATCCCTAAGTCAGGAAGATCCCGTGGAGAAGGAAATGGCAACCACTCCAGTAATCTGGAGAATCCCATGGACAGAGGAGCCTGGTGGGCTACAGTCCATGGAGTCTCAAAGGGTCAGACACAACTGAAGTGACATAGCACGCAGGCACGCTGGTTCCCTCCCCGGAGCCTGCCGAGCTCTGCCTCTTCTTGTCCTGAGGACAATTTGAGGAGTGGAAATGAAACAGTTGGTCTAGCTCACTTAAGGATCCTGACTTCTTTAAGTAAACTTGTAATGAAAAGCTGATTTTGAAAAAGTATTGGGAGATAATGGGCGAGAAAATGATGTGGTTTTTTATTTTTATTTTTTTATTAATTACTGGTAGAAGCTGGGGGAAAAAATAGTGCCAAAGACAGTGAGATGAAATGTTAGAATTGGGCTTGTTTATTCACAAGCTCTGTCAGGTCCAACATCCTTTTGTCGTTAAAGAGAACTCGCTCTGTCTTCTGCTTATCACATTCACTGGTTTTCACTTTGGCAGCTGAATGCTGCCTAGATCCTCTTTGTACTAACCTCCTTTATATGATTACATTGCTTACAGAAATGTCCTTAGCCCCTCTACCAGTTTTGAGAGCTGCTGTAACAAAATACCGCAAACTGAATCGCTTATACAACAGAAATGTATTTTCTCGCAGTTCTTCAGGCCGGGAGTCCAAGATCAAGGTGTTGACAGGATTGCTTTCTCCAAGGCTCATCCTCAGCCCTTGAGACAACATCTCCATTTGTCTTCTCTCTGGCTTTTCCCCTGCGTCCCCATGTTCTAATCTCCTCTTCTTATAAAGACACCAGTCAGATGGGGCTTAGGCCCACCCTAAAGGCTTGGTCACCTCTTTACAGGCCTTATATCTAAATGCAGCTCCATTCTGAGGTCCTGGGGCCTAGGTCCTCAGTATAGGAATTTCCAGGATAGCGGGGACTGTGGGAACACAGTTCAGCCCACAGCATCCTCCAACACTTGCTCCAACCAGGGATGAAGGAGGTGGGTACCACTGCATCGTATGACCCTTAGTCAGGCTTCTAAACAGTACCTGTGGGTTTTCTGCCTCCAGGGAGAACTAACGCGGACGTGATGACCGCCCTGTCGCAGGGCTACAGGATGCCCCGCATGGAGAACTGCCCGGATGAGCTCTACGACATCATGAAGATGTGCTGGAAGGAAAAGGCAGAGGAGAGGCCAACGTTCGACTACTTACAGAGCGTGCTGGATGACTTCTACACGGCCACCGAGGGCCAGTACCAGCAGCAGCCTTAGTGCCAAGGACTTCAAGCCATGCACGGGACCGCCGCCTCCCTCCAAAGGGAAAAACAACAATCCCCGGTCACTAGTTATTTCCTGGGCTGGCTTCTCTGGCTGTCCTTGCTTCCTTCACACAGGGCTAAAACTCAGGAAGGACTTCTTCCACGGGAAAGGAGTCTCCTCTCAAGGGCAATATGTCCACCAACCTGCACCCAGCAGGCACACTGGCTCTGCGAGTCCAACACCTGGACATGGGTTTCTGAGAAGAAAAACACCTATCCCACCAAAGTGCACCCACATCGGCCTCTTGTTTACAAGGGGGCATGTGACTCAGAGGTTCGGAGGCCATTTCAGTAAATCGCAGACAGGAGCACAACTGAAATAACCAGATGTCTTCATTGCACTTCCTTGTATGTTCTCTGTGCTTGAGCTAATTTGTTAAAAAAAAAAAAAAAAATCTACTAATCCAACCTGTTAGCTTTTGCAGGTGAAGTCAGATGCTTCCATGTCCTTCCCAGATTTCTGTGACCTCCCACCCACTGAAATCTGGACTGGTCAGCACTTCCTTCCATGAAGATCACTCAGAACCCCAGCTGGGCAGAGGAATCTCTTTCCTTGAAAGGGTCATCAGCAAGCAGGCAGGGCCACCGTGTTAAGCCACGTGGATTCCCCAGCCACCCAGGTTTGCCCAGCTCCCCTGGAAGGGAGCTTCAGGAACTGCTCTGCCAATAGAAGGAATGTTTTTAACAGTCCAGCTTTTCAGTTCCACAATTTCCTCTATCCAGACTTCTTTGGACCTTGTAGTTTGGACGAACAAGATGATTCTAATCTCTGCAGAACCTTCTAGGGCCTTATAAAACATCAGAGCTTTCTTTACTGCTTCAAATGATTCTGAACATTATTTTATTGATCAAGTATTCATTTTAGTTGTACTCTAGGAAGTAAAAATGCCGTATTCGGGGACTGTTTTTGTGATTCAGCAATCTTTTCTAAATTGTGTGTGGTCTGTGTGAGTCTATTTATATGAGGCTATGCTGGAAACTAAATGAGTGAAGAGGCTTTTCTAAGTGACTGGAGCAATTAGATAGAGGTTTTTTTGTTAAATTTTTCTACTGTAGCTTGAATGGAAAATGCTATGTCATATCACATTTCACCTATGCTGTTTGTGTATATACCTAATATTTCTATTTTTGATCTTATTTTAATACACCTGGGCCAGTAACATCTCAAGTTTTTCACTGGTGTTTAACATTTCCAACTGTCAATATAAAAATGGGTACCCGTTGGTGGGAGAGTGGGGGTTGGGAGGTGATTCCATTGGTTACATCATTTGAAAAATGTGTACAAGTTCTGCCTCCATCCTTTGAGTGTTTTCAGATTGGAGAGCTGAGGAGTTGGTGGCCTGGACACCCATCATCCCTGTTGGGGGGCCCAACAGGATTTGTTTTCAAATAGGCTTAGTAAAGTATATGCGTGTGTGCTCAGTAGCTCAGTCCTATCTGACTCTTTGCAACCCCATGGACTACAGCCCACCAGGCTCCTCTGTCCATGGGATTCTCCAGGCAAGAATACTGGACTGGGTTGCCATTTCCTCCTGCAGAGTATCTTCCCAACCCAGAGATCAAACCCACATCTCCTTGTCTCCTGCACTGGCAGGTGGATTCTTTACCACTGAGCCAGCAGGGAAACCAGGCTTATCTACCAAGCACCATTACAATTTCACTTTGTATGTGTTGCCTAGGTATTGGGTGCCTGGAGAAAAGGACGAAATATTCTGCTTTCCCCTAAATTTTAACTTCCTTTCCCATATGTTTTTAAAGGTCCATTGTAAAGTATTCTACAATTCTCAACTCACAAGAGCCGCCTTCACAAAAGTGAACTGTTATCACCATCTAATGTCTGCAGAGCTGGTGACGTGACTCACCACGCTGCTTTTTTTACATACACACACCTGTTCACACTCCATTTCAGAAGCTCACACATGAGCCAGCATCAAGAGAAAGCATGAGGAATCCCCAAAGCAAAATGACATCTCTAGGAAATGACTAAATTCACCTTTACCTTGTTTTTCTCTGTTCTGCTTCCTCTGGCAGTTTTACATTCAGCTGTCCCCCACCCTTCACCCCACCCCCAGGTCAAGTCTGACTCCTTTGCCTTCAGCGTCTCTGCTGTTACCTGGGCTTCCTCGCTTGTTCTCAACATGCATCCCACTAGATGGTGCTCGGCAGACAACACGCACTGTTAGGGTTCCTGACTGGCAGAACCAGGGTCTGGGCAGGCACTTGTTTAATCTCAGGGTCCACAGAGAGGTGCAGGCTGGTTATATCTTCACGTCCCAGGTCATTATTGAGAATTTGAAAAAGAGAATGGCCACCCCACTTCCACCCCCAAGATCCCGACTCTGTTGTTCTCCACTGGGTAGGGGAGATACAAGGGTGTCAGTGAACTTAAAAGCTTCCCAGGAATCTAAGGTGAGCACAGTGCATGCCCAGGTTCAAGAGCCAGCCCCAGCTTTGACCTGTATTGCAAAGTGATCTGCTCAAAAGAAGACCTTCTCTTTCCCTATATGGCTTTCCTTCCCAAAGGTGGCTGTAGGCGTAGAGGAGGAAGAAGGAGGAGGAAGTGTGGCTTTTTCCTTTTTACGAACAGGAAGCTCGCTGAACCTAAAGTAGAGCTCGTAGCCCTGACATGTGTCCCTGGGAGGAGGGGACACTTGGTGCTTCCATAGGCCCTCCAGAAGGCTTCTCAGGGTGCTGTCAGAATCCTGCCAGTAAAGTATGTCTGGGTCTGCCTTTAGGGGACACACCACACCCAGGAGCATAGAAGAGAGTCGATTAGAGGAGGGGCCATATTTGCTTATACAACACGACAGATCAAGGGCACTGAAGTTAAATATGAGCTCATTTCTCATCTTGCCTGTGCTAAAGGCTTTCCTTTTGCTCAAACTATAGCCGAGGAAGCTGCAGCTAAAAGGAAGCAAAGCACCAGCATCTAATAAATTCAACTGAATTAAAACAGTTGCTCATCCTATGGGTCAGCCCCCCACCCTTCTGATTTTAAAGCCACTTTCCATGCCCACGCTTAATTCCCATCAGAGCATCTCTCACACCACCCACCTTTTCCCCCATTCTGTACCTGCATTTCTACTTCTCCAGGTTGAATGAGACATCAGTTCTCTATCTCTACGCTTTGACTACATGAGGTTTTCTGAATAACTGGGGGTGCCTTGCCTTTCTTCCTGATGGCAATAATGACTATAGATACACAAAGATACCCATACAGCCACCGTTCTCTCCATTCAGTGCTTTGGCACTTAAAAAAAAAAAGATCACCTTGAACTCACACAGTCACTCTGGAATACCTGGACATTAGGATCGCTTATTCACGGCTGAGAAATCAGTTGCATTCAGGGCCACAAAAGGAATAGAGTGGCTTCTCTTCATATTTTCTTGCAAAATAAAACAAGTGAAATTCCTTTACAGTGGCATCTTCGTGACTCGGCTAGATGTTCTAAGCAGGCAAAGGAACTACTTACAAGATGCCCCACTTGAAGTCCAGACAGATGTGAGAAAAAATTTCTTCTAAAAATTTTAATTTGGGGAGGAAAGTCATACAAGTATTTAACTCACCATTCACTCTTTTTAAAAAGACAACTTATGGAAACTATGCTTTTGAATGAATTGCTTTGATAGCATTTGTACTCCATTTCATGACATTGAGGTTGTATTAAACTGGTGAAAATTTATCCCAGAAAGTCCTAATCTGAGAGATGTGTAAGAGGAAAGCCCTCCAGTTTAATTTCCTGTATTCTTATGAATCTAAATACTTGGAGTAGGAGCAAGCGCCAAAAAATGTCACAGGGTCCTCAAGATGGTCACCAAGTGATCTCGAATATTTCCCTTAAATCTGGAAATGATAGGGGCAGGCTTGGGCCTCCATCTCTAGGCCACTGATAAGATTTTTCAGATGTAATCTGGATTGGTCATTGTGCCCTGTTAATATAGAACTTCTAGAATGAAAGGTGGCTTTATTTATATGACAATACCATGTCACAAAACAAAAAAATCCATGAATTTTTAAATTACACTTTATGCTGGGGCTCAGACAAGTTCTTAAGCCCTCATCTGCTAACCTCAGGGTCAGATGTGTTTCTGATTTAAGGTTTGCTTTTTTGTCTTTACTTGAAAGGCTAATACAATAAATTGGAGGGGGAAATGGCAACCCACTCCAGTTTTCTTGCCTGGAAAATCCCATGGATGGAGGGGCCTCGTTGGCTACTGTCCATGGGGTCGCAAAGAATCGAACACGACTGAGCAACTTCACTTAATACAATAAATATACTGAATATTTGGTGGATTTCTCTCAGTGAACACTAGAGAAGAAACCACTAAACAAATAAAACATTTCTGTAGGAAAAATGCCTTAGTTCATAGGAAGTGGAGTGAATATAGCATCTTCAGATCAGGTTTTACCACCAAATGAGTTCTTTAAATATGCGTGGTTTGGGGTATTTTGGATATCCGGGGCTAAGGCGATAGCCTTAGTGTTAGAGAAGTGTCCAGTTCAAATTGACCAACATGGGGGTTGTGGTTACTCAAAACTTATTTAATGCAGCTATGTTGCAAGATGCAAAATATTTATGCATTTCTTTGAAACAACACATGTGTATGTATTAATTGCTCAGTCATGTCCAACCCTTTGTGGCCCTATGAACTGTAGCCCACCAGGCTCTTCCATCCATGGAATGCTCAGGCAAGAATACTGGAGTGGGTTGCTGTTTCCTCCTCCAAGGGGTCTTCCCAACCCAGGGATCAAACCCCGGTCTCCTATATTGGCAGGTGGATTCTTTACTGTCTGAGCCACCAGGGAAGGCCTGAAACAACATAGTCATTAAAATACTCTCTGATCAAATGCACTTCAGGGAGGCCTGGGACTTCGAAGTTCAAGTGGGAAGAAATGTCTAGTGGTTTTAGTGACCACAAAGATGCCAGTGAACTGTGGTTGCTGAAATAGATAATGGGTGCAGTAGTGGGCAAAGACCACAAACAAAAGGAGATGCTCTTTCACAAAAGACCAGACTTGCCATTTCTTTCTCCAGGGGATCTTCCTGACCCAGGGGTCAAACCCAGGTGTCCCACATTGCAGGCAGAAGCTTTAACCTCTGAGCCACCAGGAAGCTCCAATCACTGGTGGTGGACTCCCAAATCTAACTGTCCTGGAAGTCACTCTGATGTGAGCAAGGGGATACAGGTGACAGATGTTAAAACACTTGCCCTGTCAAAGGATTTGAATCCTTCTTTGTAAGGCACTTTTTCCCCAAAGTGGATCATCACTCCTAATTTCTCGTCAATGTATTTAGTTTGAAAGAACCTTATTCCGTAGTTAATAGTAGTCATTCATTACAGTGCTTCACTGAACTCAGTTTCAGGTGGCCGGCTTTAAGGGGTCAAGGGCAGTGATGATCATGCAAGTGCAGGAAAACGATTATAAGTGGGGAAAGGTGAAGAGGATCTTTCTGTGGAAAGGGGGTGGGGCTGGTTACAAAGACAGACTTGGACAAACAGCAAAAAGGCTTCGTAAAGAAGTGACCTTCAGGATTGGCTTAGAGGAAGGACAGGGCACTGGAAGAGAAGGCTGCAGGGGGTTTCAGAGAGAGGCTGAAGCGAGGGGGGAGGAAGGCAAAGTGGGGGGTGGACATCAAAGGACAGAGCCCCCAGACTATAGAGTTAGGGCATGACTCTCAATCTCAGAGGCCTCGGAATTGCCTCTTCATCACAGATTCCTGGCCCACCCCTGAGTTTCTGGTTCTGGGACCGAGCATCATCTTCCCTTCTTGGGATCCCTCTCTGGGACCACCCTTGGCTCCAAGAGAGGAGAAGGAGGTGACAGAGGACAAGATGGTTGGATGGCATCATCGACTCAATGGACATGAGCAAACTCCAGGAGGTAGTGAAGGACAGGGAAGCCTGGCGTGCTGCATTCCATGGAGTCACAAAGAGCTGGACACGACTGAGTGACTGAACAATAACCACAACCTCAAGCTCGGGAATCATATCACAATAGAACACCAGCCATTCGTTCATTTATTCAATCAGCAGGTAGTTGTGGATCACTTGCATGTGCCAAGGACTGTGCCGGGTGCTGGCTGGTTGGAATGCACTTCATTCTAAGGACACCCCGACATGCATGGCCCCCCGCCACACACACACATCCACAGTCATGTCACTTAGCTCTCTGAACAACAGCTCCCCATCTGTCAACATCTTTAAAAATATCCCAATCATATTCCAGAGAGCCGCTCAGTCTGTAATAGGAAATAAAGAAAAGGAGAGTGTGAAAGACTTAAAAATCAGATGAAAACCCTCAACTCCAGAGAATCAAATAAAAAATAAATATTTTCTTCTTATTAATCAATAGTATAACAAGGAAGTCCTCTGAGAAGAGAATTCACACATACACAAATTTCTGGAACAAGAGCTATGGATGAGAAAATAGGACCCCCCCGCTCCCCAAGGACAAAGCTGAGACAAGATGAAGTGAAAACCCTGTGAGCTCCTCACGGGAGAACTGAGGGTGAGTGGGGCAGTGAGGATTCCCCGCCAGACACACCGATGATGTGCGTGAGGTTTAACCTCAGAATGTGAAACCCCAGAAAGAAATTCTGTGTTATTATGCCACATAATACAAAACGAGGGCTGAACTCTCTCCTTGGAGAGAAAAATAATTTTAAAACAAAAAATGACAGAAATTTCATTTCATTCTTTTAATGCACAACCTCTGGTTGAATGTCTGAGTCTAGCCTCTGGTGTTTTCTGTTTTCAGTCACCTGTGTTAACTGTTTAATGAATATTTCGGATAGCATGGTGGTGTGATTAAGCATCTTAGGGTAAAATACAAGTTCTCACTGTTCTGCCCACTTAGGAGAGCTCCTGAGGGGATAAGGTGACTAGTACCACCCAGCATGTGGAGTCATCTCTTCCTGTATTTTCTTGAACTATGTGGAATTGAGTCAGTTGCATAATTTCTCAGTAAAGGAGTAAGAATTTGTGCTGAGAAGGTCAGCACCCAGGCTCTGAATTAGACATCATTTCTACGAAAAGCCTGTTTCTTACTAAGCAGCTCATTTTGCTTAGCTTCTTGGCTGTTGATCCCTGGCTTATTTGCATAGTCTGGACAACATCTTCCCCTTCCTTTTCCTAGGCTGCCCTCATACAGCTTGCCCAATTTTGTAAAATCCAAACATGAATCAAGGGCTTCAAAAATATGGCTGCTCTCCTTGGACCTAGCTCAACTCCTAGCAATCTTAAATATGTGAAATAAGGAGAAAGTGCTTAAAGAACTTGTAGGCTCAAATGTACTCATTTCATCACTGTAATTCTAAAGCGTTGAAACAGATAATTTTGAGAGATAGTTTATTCAGTCCCTATGTGTTAAAGGTCTGTTCTGCATCCAGAATTGCACACTGAAGAGACTTATGAACCAATTCAACTCTAAAGGAAAGGTTAATTCGATGGAGGACATTTCAAGTAATATATATGTAATAACATGGGAAAAGCATCCAAGATGTATTGTTAAATAGAAATGATCAGGATATGAAATTATTTACAAAGAATGAGTAAACCTGTTTTTAAAGAGGAAATACAAGAAAGAAGTATGCAAAATACTAATGAAAAAGAAACACTTTCAGAGAACACATGAATAGTAACAAAGAGTGATAAGGTAATGAAGGCTTTTTTAAAAACAAAGTGGACTGTTTCTTTTCTTTTCATCTATCTTTCAGTTTTCATTATTAACATATTACTCCAGTAATGGAAAAGTCATGCTCACAGAATAATGGTGTGAAATCCCATTTGTAGACTGAACTGCTTAAAAAGAAAAAAATACATTGATGGAGGTATGTCAAAGGTACACAGAAGCCAACTGAAAGATCCTCCAAGGGCCAAAGCTGGAAAAATGTGAGTAACAAAATAAATAAAGTAGTATTGAGTTATAACCCAGAGGGGAAAATAAATATTCATGAGTCTACACTGTTATAAATAAATAAAGTAGTGAATAAATGGAGGAGAAGAGGAATTTTTCCATTGCAGAAGAATTCCAGATGATTAATGTAATAGATACTTCACTTTCCAGGAGGTGAATCATCACACCCACCTCCTCAAGTTCTCACTGTGCAAAGTGACTTCCTTCCAAGGAGAAAAGTATAGAAAAGGAGGGGAAAGGCACGTTGCCGGTGGGGAAACAGGAAGCCTGACAAACACCCCTCAGCTGGGAGAGGAAGGTCCATGTACACAGTGATTAGTCACATAGATAGTGTGACTTGTGGACACTTATGAATTGGGAAAGTAGCATGGAAGAACATACATTACCATATGTCAAACAGATAGCAGGTGGGACTCTGTGACAACCTAGAGGGGTGGGATGGGTTGGGAGGTGGGAAAAACGTTCAAGAGGGAGGGGACGTACGTATACCTGTGGCTGACTTACGCTGATGTATGGCAGAAATAAACACAACATTGTAAAGCAATTATCCTCCAATTAAAAGTAAATTAATGTTTTAAATCGTGTGCACCCTGGAAAAGGAAATGGCAACCCACTCCAGTATTCTTGCCTGGGAAATCCAGAGGGCCTGGTGGGCTACAGTCCATGGGGTCTCAGGGTTGGACACGCCTGAGCGCACCGTGCACCCCTGACACTAGGCGAGGAGGTGGCCTGGCACCTGTGTGGTCTTCCTCCCTAAATCCATAACCGAAGGAGCACCAGACACTCACCCAGTCAGTAACCTGGCAGCCATCATGGGGAGCTCGAGGGGACAGGGGTGGCGACGTGTCCAGCAGTCATCCGGAGGGGATCCTGGGACAGGAAAAGGACAGGAGGTAACAACTAAGGAAACTGGATCCGGTCTGGACCTCAGCTAACAGTAAGTTAACGTCACTTCATCGGCTGTGACACGTGTGCCTCACTAAAGCGAGGGAGCAATAACGGGGACCTGGAGAAAAAGTGCATGAGAGCCCCCTGTACTAGCCCTGAGATGCTTATGTAAACCTGAAACTGTTCTCAAGCTTATTAGCGTCAACAGCAATGGAAAAGTAAACTAGTTTCAGTCTTGGTTCCCAGAAGCCATAAAGAGCTACCAACCCGGCATTTACTCAGTTACATTATTCAAACAGTCCGCTTTGTTTCAAGTGTAGATGCTTATTCACAAAGTTAACACTTCATTAAGAACAGAAAGTGAAAGGAATATTTTTATCCGATTTCTGGAAAACACAAAAGAAACATATCCCTGACAAATGGACTGAAAAAGAATTCTTATCAATTCCCGAGGAAGACAGTGCCATCTAGTGTTGGTTCACATAAATGACCCAGAGGCGGTTTGGTTACTTCATCAGCGATACCTTACCTTACATACGAATACAAAACTGAAAGAAAAATGAAATAAAAGCACTCCCCCCACCTTCCCCAGAAGTCCTTTTAATACCAAATGGTTTGAGCCATCAAATTGCAATAACTTGGTTTCACTTGTAAGCTCAACCTAGAATCTTTGTTTATAAAATGCCTACTTCTATTTTTAAATATTCAGTCCAATAATAATGTGTATGAAAGAAAGAGACCTTATCAGAAATAAAAACTGATGAAAAAAAGTCAGTAAGAGCCACTTTAAAAAGTTACGAAATAATTTAAGCCTTCTAAGATAGCAGAATTGAGATCTCTCAATTCCAAGCATCTGTTCTAGAAACCATAAAGCTATATATTAATATTGTTATTTAACTTTACCCTAACACTTACATAAAATTCCCTTGTTTAATAAGTCCATGCTTATATTAATATCAGATTGTTATTCATAGTGTTATACTTTTATTAAGAATAAAGACTGAAAGAGGAAAAATGAGGTCAATTATGGTCTAAAATATCTCAAGGGACAAAAACTGAAATGATTAATTAACATATATTGGTTATAAACCTGAATGTTTTTTTCAAAATATGTCATTAAAAAAGAAACACAGCTGAAATAACTGGCAACTGGCACATTTCAATTGCAAATAGCCAAAGTAGCAGATCGCCTAGACTATAAATGGAAAAAAATTTATTCCCCTCCCCCGGTATTTTCCTATATACTTGGCATATAGTATAGATGGAAAAAAAATCACTTCAGTTGTTAATTTGATTGACACTCTTTGTAGTCTTCTAACCACTAAGGCATGTTAAGATAGACCCCTGAAGAGATTATGTCTGTAAGATGTGTGTCCTTTTGTTAGGAAGTCATCTTCCATAATGGAAAAGAATCTGAGAAAGAATATATATATATATATATATATATATATATATATACACACACACATGTACAGACATATAAAGGCCTCCCTGATCTCAGAAGGTAAAGAAACTGTCTGCAATGCAGGAGACCAGGGTTTGACCCTAGGGTCTGGGAGATCTGAGGGCACGGCAACCCACTCCAGTATTCTCGCCTGGAGAATCCCATGGACACTACAGTCCATGGGGTTGCAAAGAGTCAGACACAACTGAGCAACTAAGCACATACAAGGATCTCTTAGCATCAGAGTCTTGGGACTTCGGAAGGATGGGAAAGCCCCAGGGAGGCCAAGGAGAGGCAGCTTTTCTAGGACAAAGCACCAAGAAACAGAGCTGCCACCATCATCTCCAACAGACACAGAAGGACCAGCTGGAGCTCAAAGAGGAGCAGGCTGGTGTCTCCGGGGTGCTTGGAAGGAGTAGTCTTTGGCTGTGATAAGACGGTCTCTTGAAGGATGCTGGGTCCTCAGGGAGGAAGAGAGATTGCAGTGCTCTGTGTTCTCCAGAGAGAGTGAGGTTTCAACAGAACCCCTCCACCCCCGCCCGCCCCCTCGCCCCGCAAGAGGGGCGGTGACGTCAACTTTTAAAAATGCACAACGTGAGAACTGTGAGTTAAGTTTTATTGGGGGCAAAATGAGGACGCAGCCCGGGAGACAGCACCTCAGATACCTCTGAGAGACCACTCCAAAGAGACAGTGGGGGAAGTTCAGTATGTGTGTGATTTTGTTGATGGGAGAGTACATGCAATCAAGCACAAATTTTCCCAGAAACTTTCTGCTAGTCACAAGGAGCAGTGGTTTCCATGAAGGGTTTTAGTGCTTTTCTAGACCCGAGGAGATATAAGAATTGGGCTTATAAAATTGGCTCCTGAAAATACCAAACTACCTGAAGACCTATCCTGCCAGTTTCTCCCTTCTCCCCTCTACCCGAGCACAACGTTCCTCATTTCTGCTCTCCACCCTGAGCTCCTTTCAGGAGGTGTTGAAAGTCAGCAGCTGCAGTAGTTCATGATTTCAGCCTTGCAGAGGCAAGTGCCTATGGCGAGTGCCCATTTGTAGTTGACAGTGAGCTTAGTCAAATTTTCTCTGAGAAACATCCATTTACAGCCATTATATGTTGATTAAAAAACAAATGAAAATCAGAGACAATACAAGCCTTTCCCTATTGACTGAACAAAGTAGAATTTCAGTTTTCATGTAACTCTGCACCATTTTGCTATATAGCAATTTCAGGAGCTGTTCACTGATTTTGCAGAACTGGATACGTCACTGTAATTATAGAGAGCAAGCAGATCTGCCCGTTCAGTGTCATCTGTAGGTGAATTGAGGTCACCAAGATTTGTAATTGAATCGAGTCTGGTGTATATGTCACTGCAGGTGTGAACAGAACTCCCCATCAACTGGCCAGGCACATTCATGACCAAGGGGTTATTTGATTAAATTTTCAAGGAAAAAAAATCCCTTAGGGAATCCCTTCAAAGTCGCAGTGAGATTGTGCAATGCTTTAAATTTTCTGTAATAAATTTCATGCCAATCTTGAGTCCCTGGAATTAATAAAAACACATAAAGATATATTGGGCTGTGAGTTTTGGAACCTTGTGGAGAATGGAAGTGACGTTCTCCAGGAAGCAGAGTTGGGAGGGAGGGCAGAGAGGGTCCTGAGGGCTGGTTTAAATCTTTCTGCCAGCTTGGGATCCCCAGTTTCTGCTCCAGGGACTTTTCTGGTTGTGATAGACCCTCCAGATTTGGTGTGGGGTTCGGGGGAGGGTGCCCTATGGCTGCAGTTCTCAGATGAGTACAGGGAAATCCTTTGATTCTCCGTTGGTCAGCTTTTCTTATCCCAGGAGGGAATGACGACTTCTGAGCTCTTTACCTGTCAGAGCAGAAACCGCATCAGCGTGTTGGATCGCTGGAAATATGCTCTTAATATGCTCTTAATAACCCTGCAGCTAGGAAATGAAAAAGAAAGAGAAAACCCACTCTTCTGGCTGCAATTGATTTTCATAAAGCCCATCTGAAGCCACTTGAGAACCAGATGAAGAATATCTTTGAAGTGGGTTTGGAATTAAGCAAAGTAGAAAAGAATCTACTAACAGTAAGGTGCCCTTCCATCTTAGCATCCAAACTGGGATAGTTTGGGGGGTAAAAGGGAAAGGTTTCATTAATTACATGGGGAAAGTCTGTGCATCTCCTGGGATTTTCAGTACTGCATACATTTATTTAGGGCTTCCCACACGGCAACATGGTAAAGAATCACCCATGATTCTCCTGCCCACCAATGCAGGAGATGGGAGACATGGGTTTGATCCCTGGGTTGGAAGTTTCCTGGAGTAAGAGATGAAACCCACTCCGGTATTCTTGCCTGGAGAATTCCATGGACAGAGGAGCCTGGTGGACTACAGTCCATGGGATCTCACAGAGCTGGGCACAATTGAAGCAACTTAGCACCCAATTATGTACATTTATTTAAAGATGAAAAATAAGTTAGCATCTCTTATTTACGAAAACTCTGTTCTAACAACAACAACAAAAACTTGTTTTATTGAATGTTACTAGATTATTTGCTGTAGCCACTTTCAAACAAAAATCCTGGCACTTCTCCAAGCACATCAATGCCAGTATTCTCAGATCTTTAGTCAGAATTACAGCAATAGAAAGTCCTCTTGTAATTATGGAGTATAACACCTTTCCTACTAATCATGTTATATAGCCATGGGAGGAAGTTCGCATCATATTTATTTACGATTAGGAAAAAACTATTTCTCTTTAATATAATCATAGAATGTAGAGTTCAAAGCTGAGATCTCACTTAGCCTCAACTTTTATATACTAGGCATCCGAGTCCCAGAGAGGTCAAACCACTTGCTCAAGGACAAACAAGGAGGAAGAACAGAAGTGAAGCCCATCTCTCCCAATACTAAGTCCTGTGCTCTTTCAGCTCTCCCGTTTGTGCAGGCTTGCCCGCAGGCACAGTCATGACTCACCTGTGAGAGGCTCATCATGGGCTCTGGCTTCCTTTCACACAGACTGGACGTAACAATCAGAATCTTTTTCTGTTGAACATCCTCCCTTTCGTTTGTGGATTTCTTGGTCTATCACATGGTAATATTAATTACAGTAAAAAAGACCCTACATGAGCTTTACCCTCTTAACAGGTTTTAAAGTGTCCACTGCAGTATTATTATCTATCGGTGAAAAAGAATATATATAAATGAATCACTTTGCTGTAGAGCAGAAACTATAGATGTAAATCAACTATATTTCAATTTAAAAAAAAAAAACACAAAACAGCCAGAGAGCTATTTTCCTTGCTCAGCAGAGAGGTTAGCTTTCCATTTTAAACTGTGGTATCTTTAGGTGTTATTTCCTTTGCCACCTCTATAAATATAAAAGCCCATTTATTCTTCTAACAGAATTTGTCAATAACTAGTTCTTCCTCACACGGATGTTTGTGGCTGGATGTATGTCTTTTTATGTATAAAAACAAGGCATATGGTGTATGAAGGCAGGATTCTTTTTTTTTTTTTTTAAGATTTATTTATTTATTTTTGTTCTCCATTGCTGAGCAAGCTATCGCTAGTTGGCAAGGCAAGCAGGGGCTACTCTCGAGTTGCACTGCACAGGTTTCTCACTGTGGTGACTCCCGGGCTCTAGAGTACAGGCTCAGCAGTTGTGGGACTTAGTTGCCTCGAGGCACATGGAATCTTCCTGGATGAGGGATTGAACCAGGATAGGTAGGTAGATTCTTAATCATTGGACCACTAGGGAAGCCCCGAAGGCAAGATCTTACAGTCTTTCTGTTGATAAAATGCAAAGCTTAATTGAAACTGCTGATCTTATTCCAAAAATATTTTTATTGAGATATAATTAACATAGAACTTTGTATTAGTTTTCACCGTCTCCTCCCCCGTGATGAGGTCATCATCATTGCCTCGTCCTGTGTGTTCAGCTCTCTCCTCTCTACTGCTTCCTTCCCAGCAACCTTTAAACATCCTTTAAGTTCATCTAAGAAACACAAAGGTCCACTCTCGACCGCACGCTGCTGCACTCTTGCTCTTTGCCTATTTTATCTCCTTTGAGGCCTAACTTTTCAGATTTGTCTGTGCTCAAGGGTCTCCATTCTCTCTCTGTCCTCTGTAACCTACCTCACATTCCCATCACCTTTCTGAAACTGTCCTTTATCAATCTTTGCTAAATCTAATGGACTCATTCGACTTGTGTCTAATCAGGACCAGTTAACAACTCCCTCATTCTTGAAATATTGTTTTGGCGTCCCCCTCAGTCTGGTCCGCTGGTTTTCTTGATCCCACTTATGGGTTCCCTTCCTCTCAGGATCTGTCTGCTCAGGGCTCCGTCCAGCTCAGATCACCGGTCTCACACTCCCTGGGCCATCTCACCTATGACTATGGTTGTTATTATCATCTTTATGCTGAGGTTCCCAGGTCCACCTCCCCCACCCAAGATTCCTCTCCTAATCTTTAGATCCACATTGTCCAGCTATTTATCAGTTTCTACACATGGAAGGCACACAGCCACTTCAAACATGTCAGATCCAGCCCTACAAACCCTTCTTCAGAATCCTCTGTAAATGCTCTGTCAGCCGTTCACCACTCAAGATCCTGCCTTGCTCTTTATTTACCCTTCCTCTTTTTCGGCCTACTCACAACTGCACTAGCATTTTCCTCTGAAACCTCTCATAGTGACAGAACTTCCTCTATCCCCAGTCCCTTTATTTTAGTTCAAGCTGCATTCATGCCTCGACTGGACCCTTTCAATCACTGGTCAGCCTCCAGGCTTCCCTCTCCATGCTGTTGCTGCTGCTAAGTCACTTCAGTCGTGTCCGACTCTGTGTGACCCCATACATGGCAGACCACCAGGCTCCCCTGTCCCTGGGATTCTCCAGGCAAGAACACTGGAGTGGGTTGCCATTTCCTTCTCCAATGCATGAAAGTGAAAAGTGAAAGTGAAGTCGCTCAGTCGTGTCTGACCCTCAGCAACCCCATGGACTGCAGCCCAACAGGCTCCTCCGTCCATGGGATTTTCCAGACAAGAGGACTGGAGTGGGGTGCCATTGCCTTCTCCGTACAGTCCACTCTTAACAGCAGATCCCCTCATCTTACACGTCTGACCAAACACTCTGATGTTCTCCCCTTTGCTGGAAAATAAATGCTACATTCCTTAGCACAGGGTAAAGTATGACCCAACCTTTCTTACATCACCAGTCCTGTGTCTCTCCTGACATGAACCCAGACTAGGTATTTCATCCACACCTGACTTCTCTCAGCCCCTTTACCATGCCATGCTCTTTCTCAGCTGCGAGCTGGTCTTTGTTCCTGGAATGTCCCTTCACCTGTTCTCATCCTCTTTAGTACTTCCCTGACCCCCTCTACCTCTGGCACCCATCCACAATCTAGTGTATTCTGACCTTTATTCCCAAAATCGGAGTTAGGTGAAGCATCTAGCTTTGCAGATAATAAAACAAATATGTATTGAGTTGAAACCGTGATTTTATCATAACCATGTTGAAATTTACAGACAAATATATGATTTACCAAGGCTTGCCTTCAACACAGAGCTCAGCCCTTCACCTCTTATGGCGCCAAATTCCTAATAAGCTCTTAAAGGATCAAGCACATATTAAAAGAAATAGACCAACTTCCAAAAACCTGCAGGGAGATTATTCAAGGAATAAAACGTCAAAGTTTGCATTTAAAAATCTGAAGTTTTATAATAGTTTTCACTACAGGACATTAAATTATTTTTCTATAGATAACTAATAAGATCTATGGTTACAACAAAGAATTCTTAAAAAAAAACAACTGATGATTGCTATGAGCATTTCCTTAAGTAGGTTCATAGTCAACTTAAGTTGGGTCATGTTATAGAAGTTTTGACCTCTTAATCTGCTCTGTTCCTATTATTTCCTGGAATATCACTTTGGGTATTAATAAATCTTTATTTAGTGCATCAGTGCAATGTTAGTCTTTTGGCAGTTAACTTTTCTATCAGATTTCTAGCTGACCTTAACAGATCCAGCAAAAAATCATTGCAAAGAGAAAACAGAGACATGGATAATTTGTTCTGGAGCAGGGTCAGATCACACCATCCATTGATGGAATGGAAGCTGTTCCTCTAGCACTCTGGCTTCTCACTTATAACACTTCATACTCTAGAAAGAGTGTATTTATGGGGCAAATGTGAACATACCTTTCATGGAAGAAGAAATATGGATAATCCACAAATATATGAACATCTTCCAGAGAATAAATAACAAGTAAAAGACATAGGTTTCACCTTTCATTCAGGAAAATGTCCAAAAGTAATCACAATATCCTGTGCTGGAAGGGAATGAGCAAAAAGATACTGTTATATGTTGTGCAAAATCATATGTACAAAGATCTACAGGGTAGCACTGTTTACGACCAGAAATAACTAGAATAAAAATTATAAATATCTATCCATGAGGTGCCAGATAAATAAATCACAGTATAGCCATACAATGGAATCCTATGTAATTATAAAATATTAGAGCAGTTCTATAAACAAAACTAAAATGATGTCTATGATATGTAAGTGAAGGAAACCAGGACCCTGTATAGACAGCACTGTAATTTGAGTTCCACGTGCACACCTGGGTGCCTTGGGGCCTCATTCCACAAAGGTTACTCTGACAATTTACTCTATTAGTTTGCTTATACCTGCCCAGCTCAGACTAAACCTGTTCAGAAGACTAATGACCTCGCTTCATCACTTCCTTTCAGCCCATCTTAAGAGCAACATCTCAGCCCAGTCCAAGCAAAATTATGTCTGTAATTTCAAAGTGAATTCACTTAAGTCCATCCACAGATGTCCAGCAATCCAAAGCTCCTAAGAAAAGAAAAGAGCTCTTTGTTAAAGAAGAGCTCACCATAGGATAACACAGAATCTGAGAAAGGTGTTATAGCCAGACCTGGATGGGGGGCAGGGGCACGCTCTCTGGAGTTCAGTGGGTGTGTATCACCTCATACTGGGCTTCCTAGGTGGCTCAGCAGTAGAGAATCAGCCTGCCAATGCAGGAGACTCAAGTTCGATCCCTGGGTCAGGAAGATCCCCTGGAGTAGGAAATGGCAACCCACTCCAGTCCTCTTGCCTGGCAAGCCACAGTCCATGGGGTCACAAAGAGTCAGACACAACTTAGTGACTGAACAACAAACAGCAAGCACCTCACACAGGCTCCTGGAGCCTCAGAAGGGCAAGTGATGCAATCACGTGGCTATAGGACCAAGCAGGGGCCTAGCTATGTTGCAGTCCATTTCCACTCAGCCTTCGGGCACCTAGCTCACTCTTTCCATATGGTAACTTTTCTAGTAAGCATGATGCCACTGGGAAAGAGAGCCTTGAGAAGATTTCCTGGAAGAGGAGAACAACTAGAGCAGCATCTCCTTAAGTGAACTCAAGAGCCCCTCATGGTGCCATGGCCCTTGAGGACAGACAGCTTTCTAGCACCTGAGCTTCAGATGGCCCTCTAGCAGATAAAGCCTAGATAATCGGTTCAGTTCAGTCGCTCAGTCGTGTCTGACTCTGCGACCCCATGAATCACAGCACGCCAGGCCTCCCTGTCCATCACCAACTCCTGGAGTTCACTCAGATTCATGTTCATCGAGTCAGTGATGCCATCCAGCCATCTCATCCTCTGTCGTCCCCTTCTCCTCCTGCCCCCAATCCCTCTCAGCATCAGAGACTTTTCCAATGAGTCAACTCTTCTACACCCTATTTAATATTGCAGGGAACAGCATAGTGCATATTAGAAGAGTTCCCCTGAGAGTGAATAATAGAAAAGCTTTGTAAATTAGAGGATTAAATTTCTGTTGTTGTTTATTCACTAAGTCATGTCTGACTCTTTGCAACCCCATGGACTGTAGCCCATCAGGCTCCTCTGTCCATGGGATTCTCCAGGTAAGAATAGTGGAGTGGGTAGCCATACCCTTCTCCAGGGGATCTTCCCAATCCAGGGATTGAACCCAGGTCTCCTGCACTGCAGCCACATTCTTTACCATCTGAGTCACCAGGAAAGCCCCTATGGATGTGGACATACCTACAGGACAAGGCAACAAGCAAGAGATCAGGAGCACTGATGGTTTAGGTCCAGACTGAGTGCAAAGGCTTGGGAACCAGGGAAATCTATGGAATAATTTTAGTCTGAAGGCCAACAGGCTAGAGACCAGGAATAGCCATTGTTTCAGCTCAAGGCTGAAGGCAGAATAAAGCCATGTTCAGGCTCAAAGGCAGCCAGGTAGGAAGAGTTCCCTCTTATTCCCAGGAGAGTTAAACTCTGTTCTATTCAGGCCTTCAGCTGATTGGCTGAAGCCTGCTCATGTTAGGGAGGGCAACTTGCTTTACTGTCTGCAGGTTTAAATATTAATCTCACCCAAAAACACTTCACAGAAACCCCTAGAAAAATGTTTGGTCAAATACCTGGGTATCTCATGCCCTAGTCAAGCTGACACATAAAATTAATCATCACAGACGTCAAAGAGTCGTTTGGGGTCGCAAAAGTGAGACATGATTGTGCGACTAACACTTCACTTTCATAATCATGTGAGATGACTTATAATAAATTTCATACATTTCAATAAATTTCATACAACATATATACATATATATTATTGATTCTATTTCTCTAGAGAACCCTAACATATCACTGCAGAACATAAACCCACATTTCATAATAACCTCTAACTACTTTAAATGTTTTATACAATAATTAACTGATTTCATTTTTCAGTGTGGCAAAATAGATTGAATATCATTCTGGGGTACACACATAAATGTTTAAGACCACATGAATTCTCTGTATGCATGTTTAAAATAATCATAGTTAAGTATGACCACTTCCTAACCCCTCAAAATATTCCTCTGAGATTCATGACATAAATGGAAAGGCATTTTGTTTAAAATCTGTGATTC
Source organism: Nanger dama (assembly GCA_917880005.1). Classification (NCBI taxonomy): domain Eukaryota; kingdom Metazoa; phylum Chordata; class Mammalia; order Artiodactyla; family Bovidae; genus Nanger; species Nanger dama. The sequence goes on from CAKJTW010000075.1 coordinate 8,284,366, forward strand.
TGCTTAAGATGACTTCAGATCATTGACTGGATCAAAGTTTTACCTGCTACAGTTCACGGTTAGACCAACACGAAAACATATTTCTCTAGACTGTTAGAGGCCTCCTCCTTTTCTTGTATTTCCCCTTTATCCTTTATCCCTCTTTCCCTGAGCATCTCAGCATGGGTGTGAATCTCAGCCTGGGTGTCATCACCCCCAGAGGGAGCGGGAGGGCAGTGGCCGCGTTGCAGGGTGTCAGCACCCAGTGGGGAGAAGTGGTGGGACCAGCTGCTCAGCCCAGCCCAGGACATAGCCTGAGAGGGAAGGGCTCAGTGGAGAAGAAGGGCAAGATTGCAGGAGCAAGCCCTGAGTGGGGCTGCAGCCTGAGCAGGTAAAGCAGGTATCCAAATTACAATGCCTGTAATGCTCCAAAGTGCCAAGGTCATGAAGGTCAAAGGAAGACTGAGGAATGGGTGGGCTAAATCAGGCAAAACAGAACTTTAATGCAGTGCGACGCCTGACTCAGTCTGATACTGAGTTAGGACTGCTGACAGATCTTGAATGAGTCATGAGGATTAGACCAAGGTGAGCATCCTTGATCTAATTTTGGTGGTTGCACTATGGTTGTGGGAGGGTACGGCTGAAATACACATAGGGAAGTATTTGAATGATGGTGTCATGTTGATCATCTTTATCCAAATGGGTGACAAAATATTCTTTGTACTGTTCTCACAGCTTTTATGTAAGTTTGCGGTTACAAAGGAAAAATAAAAAAAGAATCTTTAAGGAACATATGTTTGTCAACATTATTTTCTGACATGGCAGCAACAAGTTTTGGGATCCCAACAAGAACTGGGATCAATGAGGCTTCCTGTTCGTAGTGTAACTGGTTTATTTCTCCTTCCTGTTTTAAAGAGACAATTTACTTTTTTTCTTTTTTGAGACAATTTACTTGTTCTTGTGGGTTTTCCATCATTTTCTTTAAACCAAAGTTTAATGGGATTCGTATTTGGAAAAGATTCCAGCTCAGTGTTGACGCTTTTAGAAATGAAAACATCTGAGACTTGATAATCTACAAATGTGCTCAATCATAAGTGAACAATGATAAATGATTGAAAACGCCTGTTGAATGCTCATAGGAAAACAATGTCCACAGTTCTTTTTTTTTTTAATTGCAGTTTTGTTAGAACTTGATCTTTTGCTGAAAATTTCATTGTGGTCTTTTTGTTGGGCTTTCAATAGGTAGTGTTTTTGCTTTCCTCGAGCTTTGGCTGAAGTATTGTGAGGATGCAATGATTACCAAAAATAGAAGCAAACAGATGTTTGGATTCCTGTCTTTGTGCTTCTTTGTCAGGCTGTGTCTTTTCCCTGTTAGTTGTTTGTATGGTGAATTCATTTCAGTTGCTGCTCTGATGCCTGTGTGTCCTGTCCGGGATACACTTAGTCCTTCAGACTTACACATTTACTTCTTATGAACTGCCTACTTAACTGCAAAAGCAGTCACCACTGAACCTAAGTGATTTTTAAGCAGGAAAAAATTTTTTTCTTAAGCCTCCTTGTATTCAGGGAACTCTGTTCTAGATGTGAAGACAAGAAATTAAAGGGGCCACATTTTCAGGTTCATTTTTCATTTCTTAAAATTCAAAGCTATTCATTTTCAAATACTTAAATAGTTCTTATTCTGTGCTAACCACTGTCCTAAGTACATTAAAAATATTAACTCACTTCATTATCAAACAATTCTACGAGGCATTTTCTTATTTTATTGATGAGAAAGTGAAAGTGTTAGTTGTTCAGTCATGTCTGTCTCTTTGTGACCCCATGGAATGGAGCCCGTCAGGCTTCTCTGTCCACAGGGATTCTCCAGGCAAGAATACTGGAGTGGGTTGCCATCCCCTTCTCCAGGGGATCTTGCTGATCCAAAGATCGAACCTGGGTCTCCTGCATTGCAGGCAGATTTATTTTTACCATCTGAGCCACCAGGGAAGCCCTGGATGAGAAAAGCAAGATACAAGAGGAGAAATAACTCAAAGTCTCAGCTAGAAAAGAGCAGAGTTGAATCGCGAGCACAGATAGCCTGGCTAGGAGCCCCTATTCTCCTTACTACACTACTCGACTGTTCTTCCTAAGGAGATGTGTCCTGGACGGGTAAGAATCAGCTAGACACCAGCTCAGGATTGCAGACTGAGCCAAGGAAGTGGCCTCACCCCTGTTTAGAGGCCTCACCCCTGTTTAGAGGCCTCACTGAAACTATCGTAGAGGAAAACAAAGGATTAAATCAGTAACAAGAAAGAGAACGGAACAGACTTTTGAGTTCAACAGCTTTCTAGGATTCAGAATGTATAAGAAGAGACAGAATGGAGGAGACACACCCTAGAATATGTTCCTGGTAGGGCTGGTGGTGGGAACTGCACTTCCTGGGGCTCTGGCTAGGGAGGAGTTGGTGCACCCCTGGGTGCAGGATTAGAAGAAGGCTACCAACAGGGGGCTTGATTTTTAACTGAGAGTGTGTTGTTGAAACATCTATAGCTGTCAGCCTGCCCCACAAGCTTCTGCCTCACTAAGGACAAGAGGGAGATTGTACCTGTCTATAACTCCGAACAACCCCTGGGAAGAGAAAAGCATCACACGTGACCGAGTGTTGCTCTTCATTTAAGTGCTGTCTGTTGTGAGGGTCCCCGGTCTAGCAGCCGGCTGCCTATATGTGTACCTTACAGGGACTTCCAGGCCTTGAAAATCCTTCAAATCGTAAAGAAGAGCCTATTAGAGAAGCAGGTCTCCCCCGCTAGTACCAGAAAGAAAAGCTTAATTATGATTAACTACAAATAAAAGAAACCAAAGATTCCCCATAGCTTCAAAGGAAAAAATCAAAATAGACAACTGCCCCTGAGAAATCAGAGATAATTCCAAGACAAATGTGGGTGGTCCTTGTTTTGCCAGGTTCTGATAAGCACGAGCTTTATCATGGTTATCACAGTAGAGGCCTACACCACCAGGCCCCACTGATGTAGTTCCTGTATCAGTTACCACAGTACATCAATTGTGAGAGAAGCTGCAGAGAAGATAAACTCTGTGGCAAGCACTTCAGTCTACACATCATCAACACACACATAACAACATCACTTTTCTGCAAGTCTGATGATGGCTCATCTTATTCAGTCCTCACAGAGGCAGTAGAGACAACAAAGCATGGAGCCATAAACCCCTGTAATGTTTTACAAAAATGGAGACTTAAGAACAGGAAATTGGTGCATGAAGACAAAAGAACAGTGAAGAAGCAGTATGAGAAGCAGCTGGATGTGAAGTCTGAATCAAACATAAATAGGGTTGTGGAGCGAACAGCGGACCCTGGGCCTGTTGACAGTGCAATGTTGAGAGACTCAGAAACACAGCCAAAGGGACTCAGTGAAGACAGACTTACTGAGATGAAGGAGGAGCGCGGTTGTGAGGTAAAGGGTGATGATGTCCTAGAGGGGGGATATTATTAAAAAGCTTTATGTTAAAAGAAACTAGAAATATTTCATGACCAAAGTCAGAAATATGACAGCTCACCAAGGCATAGGAAAAAAAAAAATGCCTTAAATTATGTAATGAGAAAGCAAGCACTGTTCATACTACTACTGATGAGCTTGGTTTTTTTTTTTTTTTAACAAAGTCATAAAATGTTTTCTTAATATTACTAATGTTTTAGATGATAGTACACTAAATATCAGGCTTCCCAGGTGGCACTAGTAGTAAAGAACTGGACTGCCAATGCAGCAGATATGAGACATGGGTTTGATCATTGGGTCAGGACGATCCCCTGGAGGAGGCCATGGCAACCCATTCCAGTATTCTTGCCTGGAAAATCCCATGGACAGAGGAGCCTGGTGGGTATCAGTCCACAGGGTTGCAAACAGTCAGACACAACTGAACTGACTCAGCACAGCACACACATACTGAATATCAGTTCTACCATTTTATATTTTCCTTTACATTTGTAACTGAAAGCAAAGACTTAATTTTTTGTAAAACTTTATAGGTAACAGAACAACCATAATTTTTCCTGTTGATTATTAAGACCATTTTGCAAGTTTTCAGCTTGCATGTTTACTTTCTCTGGTCCCATGCTCCTGCACAAAACAAGGCTTGTCTGTACCTAAACAATTTCTTAGATGGAAGGGGAACCACTAGATTAAAAGAAATTTGAGAGACATCAATCAGATCCTTATTCAAATAAATAAACAATAAAAATACTTAGAGAAACTTGAATACTACTGGATATTTAAGGACATTAAGAGGTTATTTTTATTTATGATATTTGATTATATTTCAAAAAGATTCATTAGAGTGATGTCAGCGAGACAGAGGAATAGGAAGCCCCAGACCTTCTCCTAACACAGACACCAACCTAACAGTGATACACAGACCACAGTATCTTTGTGACAACTCCAGGAACCAGGCAACAGGCTGCGGCATGCTGCTGCTGCTGCCAAGTAGCTTCCCTCGTGTCCGACTCTGTGCAACCCCAGAGATGGCAGCTCACCAGCCTCCCCCCGTCCCTGGGATTCTGCAGGCAAGAAGGAGAGCACAAAGCCAAGAAGGGCCACAGTAGGTAAGAAAGCTCCTTGTATTTTGCCTGCCCTGGTCCCACCCACACCCCCGTCCAGGACAGAGACCAGAAAGCTCCCAGCTTCTCTCTTGGAAGAGAAAATAGAGTGGAACGTGAGTCCAAAGTCCTGGCTTTTTGCGGGGCTGCCTAAGGGACTAATTTCAGTCTCTGGAACTCAGGGCACTGATGGGAAAGCAGTATATTGTATGTGGTGGCCGGACTCGAGGCTGTTGAGAACAAAGTCATGTTCAGTTGGAGCTATACTTTGGCCACCTGATGCGAAGAACTGACTCAGTTGAAAAGACCCTGGTGCTGGAAAAAATTGAAGGTGGGAGGAGAAGGAGACGACAGAGGATGAGATGGCATCACCGACTCGATGGACATGAGTCTGAGTAAGCTCCGAGAGTTGGGGATGGGCAGGGAAGCCTGGCGTGCTGCAGTTCATGGGGTCGCAGAGTCGGACACGAATGAGCGACTGAACTGAACTGAAACCACGGAGAATGCAGTACCACAGACAGACACCAGAGGGAGTAAGAGATTACAGGCTCCTGAGAAGGAAAACAGGCAAGTCTCTGTGTCTAGTAAATCATACACACAAGCCCAGAGAGACGTACCCTCAGAAAAGGTATGAGAGGTTCCAAATCTCCAGCCAAGATGACTTCCCCTACAGACTAGACTTCCCCTACAGACTGGGCTTCCCCTACAGACTGGGCTTACTTAAGTGGCTCATTGGTAAAGAGCCACTTTGCAACTTGGGAAACTCAACTTCAATCCCTGATTCTGAAAGATCCCCTGCGGAAGGAAAAGGCTACCCACTCTGGTATTCTTGCCTGAAGAATTCCATGGACAGAGGAGCCTGAAGCTACAGTCCGCCCATGGGGTCGCAAGAGTCAGGCACAAATTGGTGAATAAACAACAGACTGGGAGGGATGGCCATTTTTCACATGCCCAAATTTCAACAAAGGATCACATGGCTTACAAGAAAAAAAAGGGGGGAGGGGAAACAAACACAGCACATTTTGATCAACTTTATTTTGATCAATCAACTGATCAAAATAAATTTCCAGAAACCAACCCTAAAGAAACAAGAGGTCTATGAATTACTAGACACAGAATCCAAACAACCACTTTAAAGGTGCTCAATGTGCTAAAAGAGAGCACAGATAGACAACTAAAGAAAATCAGGAAAACAGTGGATGAACAAAATGAGGATATCAACAAGGAGACAGAAATTATATAAAAAAAAAATTCTGGAGCTGAAGAATACAATAGCTGAATTAACAAATTCAATAGGAGGATTTAGTAGCAGACTTAAGCAGAAGGAAGAATTAGCAAATGACCTAAAGACGATCATTTGAAATAGTTGTCAGAGGAGCAGAAAGGATAAAGAATGGAAAAGTGAAACAGTTTGGGGGTTCTGGGACACCATTGGGCAGATCAATGTAATAATTATAGGTGCTCCAGAAGGAGAAGGGGTGGGGTATGCAGAGAGCTTACTTGAAGAAATAATAGCAAAAAAAAAAAAAAAGAATTTTTCTAAATTTGAGGAAAGAAATGGACATACCAAATGACTGCAATGGAATGAAACTAGGGCTCAATAGCAAAGGTAAAATTGGAATATTCACAAATACGTGGAAATTAAACAATACATTCTTGAAAAATAAATAATCTAATTTTACATCTCAAAGAACTAAAAAAGAACAAACTAAACTCAAAGTTAGCAGAAGGAAGAAAATAATAAAGATTAGAGCAGAGATAAAATAGAGAATAGGGAAATAACAGAGAAATTTATAAAACTAAGCTGAATTTTTGAAAAGATAAAAATGGCAAATTCTTAGCTAGATTAACTAGGAAAAAACTACTTAACTAAAATCAGAATTGAAATATAAGATATTACAATTAATGCCACAGAAATAAGAAGGATTATAAGAGAATACTATAAATGCTTATATGTCAACAAATGGGATAACCTAGAAGCAATGGATAAATTCCTAGAAATACAGAACCTCTTCAGACTGAATCATGAACAAATAAAAAATTTGAACTAGTAAGGACATTGAAGTATCTTTAACAAAGAACAACAAAGGAAAGTCCATGATCAGACAGCTCCACTGGGGAATTCTACCAAACATTTGAAGAAAACTAACAACAATCTTCTTCAAACTCTTACAAAAAACTAAAGAGGTGGGAATAATTCAAAATTCATTCTGTGAGGGCAGCATTATTCCAATACTAAAACCAAACTCTACAAGAAAACTACTGATTATATACAAATATAAAATCATTACAAGGTATACCTGTAACTAATATAATGCTATATGTCAATTATGGTGGTTTGGTTCAGTCACTAAGTCGTATCCAACTCCAGGGACCCCGTGGACTGTAGCTCGCCAGGCTCCTGTGTCCATGGGATTTCCCAGACAACAATACTGGAGTGGGTCCCCATGCTCTCCTCCAGGGAATCTTTTCCAGCCAGAACCTAGGTCTCCTACATTTCAGGCAGCCTCCTGCATTGCAGGTGGATTCTTTCCTCCTGAGCCACCAAGTAAACCCTCAATTAAAAATACTCACACCATTATCTCTGATGAATACACTGAGGCAATCCTCAACAAAATACTAGCAAGTCAAATTCAACAGCTCGATAAAAGGATTATATACCATGACCAAGTGGGATTTATTTCTGCAACACAAGGATGCTTCAGCCTTGACTGAAGGTCAAGTGATCTTCAGTAAGGGCGCCAACTGATACTTTTGAATTGTGGTGCTGAAGACTCCTTAGAGTCCCTTGAACTGCAAGAATATCAAGTCAGTCAATCCTAAAGGAAATCAGTCCTGAATATTCATTGGAAAGGCTGATGCTAAAACTGAAGCCCCAATAGTTTGGCCACCTGATGCAAAAAGCCAACTCATTGGAAAAAAACCCTGAAGCTGGGAAATACTGAAGGCAGGAGAAGAGGATGAGACAGTTGGATGGCATCACCAACTCAGTAGAAAAGAGTTTGAGCAAACTCTAGGAGGTAGTGAAGGACAGGGAAACCCTATAGACAGGAAGTGCTGTAATCTATAGGGTCAAAAAGATTTGGACATGACTTAGACTGAACAACAAAGGTGCCAAGACTAAGAAACTGTGGAAAATAAGTCTCTTCCAGCCAATGGTGTTGGGAGAAATACAAAGATATACTGCAAAAGAATGAGTTCAATTCAGTTCAGTTCAGTTGTTCAGTCGTGTCCAACTCTTTGCAACCCCATGAATCGCAGCATACCAGGCCTCCCTGTCCTGAACTCCCAGAGTTCACCCAAACCCATGTCCATCAAGTCGGTGATGCCATCCAGCCATCTCATCCTCCGTCATCCCCTTCTCCTCCTGCCCCCAATCCCTCCCAGCATCAGAGACTTTTCCAGTGAGTCAGGTGGCCAAAGTACTGGAGTTTCCACTTTAGCATCATTCCTTTCAAAGAACACCCAGGGCTGATCTCTTTTAGAATGGACTGGTTGGATCTCCTTGCAGTCCAAGGGACTCTCAGGAGTCCCTTTTGAACACCACAGTTCAAAAGCATCAATTCTTCAGCACTCAGCTTTCTTCACAGTCCAACTCTCACATCCATACATGACTACTGGAAAAACCATAGCCTTGACTAGATGGACCTTTGTTGGCAAAATAATGTCTCTGCTTTTCAATATGCTATCTAGGTTGGTCATAACTTTTCTTCCCAGGAGTAAGCGTCTTTTAATTTCATGGCTGCAGTCACCATCTGCAGTGATTTTGGAGCCCCCAAAAATAAAGTCTGACACTGTTTCCACTGTTTCCCCATCTATTTCCCAGGAAGTGATGGGACCAGATGCCATGATCTTAGTTTACTGAATGTTGAGCTTTAAGCCAACTTTTTCCCTCTCCTCTTTCACTTTCATCAAGAGGCTTTTGAGTTCCTCTTCGCTTTCTGCTATAAGGGTGGTGTCATCTGCATATCTGAGGTTACTGATATTTCTCCCAGCAATCTTGATTCCAGCTTATGCTTCTTCCAGCCCAGCGTTTCTCATGATGTACTCTGCATATAAATTAAATAAGCAGGGTGACAATATACAGCCTTGACGTACTCCTTTTCCTATTTGGAACCAGTCTGTTGTTCCATGTCCAGTTCTAACTGTTGCTTCCTGACCTGCATATAGGTTTCTCAAGAGGCAGGTTAGGTGGTCTGGTATTCCCATCTCTTTCAGAATTTTCCACAGTTTATTGTGACCCACACAGTCAAAGGCTTTGGCATAGTCAATAAAGCAGAAATAGATGTTTTTCTGGAACTCTCTTGCTTTTTCCACGATCCAGAGGATGTTGGCAATTTGATGTCTAGTTCCTCTGCCTTTTCTAAAACCAGCTTGAACATCTGGAAGTTCACGGTTCACCTATTGCTGAAGCCTGGCTTGGAGAATTTTGAGCCTTACTTTACTACCATGTGAGATGAGTGCATCTGTGCGGTAGTTTGAGCATTCTTTGGCATTGCCTTTCTTAGGGATTAGAATGAAAACTGACCTTTTCCAGTCCTGTGGCCACTGCTGAGTTTTCCAAATTTGCTGGCATATTGAGTGCAGCACTTTCACAACATCATCTTTCAGGATTTGAAACAGCTCAACTGGAATTCCATCTTTGTTTGTAGTGATGCTTTCTAAGGCCCACTTGACTTCACATTCCAGGCTGTCTGGCTCTAGGTGAGTGATCACATCATCATGATTATCTGGGTCATGAAGATCTTTTCTGTACAGTTCTTCCATGTATTCTTGCCACCTCTTCTTAATATCTTCTGCTTCTGTTAGGTCCAGACCATTTCTGTCCTTTATCGAGCCCATCTTTGCATGAAATGTTCCCTTGGTATCTCTAATTTTCTTGCAGAGATCTCTAGTCTTCCCCCATTCTGTTCTTTTCCTCTATTTCTTTGCACTGATCGCTGAAGAAGGCTTTCTTATCTCTTCTTGCTATTCTTTGGAACTCTGCATTTAGATACTTATATATCTTTCCTTTTCACTTCTCTTCTTTTCACAGCTATTTGTAAGGCCTCCCCAGACAGCCATTTTGTTTTTTTTGTATTTCTTTTCCATGGGGCAAAAGAATGAAGCCATCTACAAAAAGCAGCTTATACCATATACAAAAATTTACTCAAAATGAATTGACATGAAGAGGCAACCTACAGAATGGGAGAATTTGCAAATCACATATCAGATAATCAGTTAATATCAGAGTATACAGACAGCAATGTTTAGTATTCTCACACATGTATTTTTTCAAGAGAGAAATTTTATATGGCTAAAGAAAAAATATTGAATAGCTTAAAATCACATATACTTGTATTTATAAGAAAAGTTCTGAAGATTTCAATATTAACAATACCTTTCAGTGTGGGTGGGTTTTAGGTAAAGAAAAAAAAGCACTTTAAAGGACAAAACATACAAAAAGATCAAGTTCTGTTGTTCTAGAAGTCTAGAACTTATGAAAGTGAAAGTAGTATACCTAGAATGAGAATTAGTTCTTCTTCGTTTCTAAAGGTTAAACTTTGGCTTTGCTGTGTTCTGCTTTGGAGTTGGACCTGTGTACTCACTAGTTTAGTGAAGGAGGAAGCGGTTTGGAAAGCCAGGTCCTGGGCTCAAATGCCCCTGTAAGTAATCTCACCTAACACCATTGGTCAGCAGTGCACCACACCCTGTGGGAATCCAGGTCGCCGTGGGAGAAATCTATGCACTTAGCAAACCAGCTTGATTTTGTTAGAAAATGTCTTCCAGAGAGACAAAGGAACCCCCAGTATGACCTTGAGATAGCCACAAGTACCTTCATTTTGCACATGAAAACTGAGGCTCCAAGGATTTTATTAAGCTTGCATATAGAGATAATTAAGTTTGAAACAGATTTGACAGCACAGCTGAGAATTTCTCCTCTCTTGCCCGTTTACCTTACATCTCAGATCCTGAACCTATTTAATACATACTTTAGGAGCATCAGGTAGAAAAATCTGACCTAGCAATGCATAGCTGTTGTCTCTGGTTTAGCTGCATGTTTAAAACAAAGTAGCTGTAATCTAATGGGAATGTGGTAAGGACTGAGAGCCTCCCATTTTCAACCTTCCTCTGCCTTGGGCTTAATTTGTGGCTCAAATGGTAAATTTGAGCCTTACAATGTGGGAGACCCAAGTTTGATCCCTGAGTGGGTAAGATCCCCTGGAGAAAGGGAATGGCTACTCTAGTATTCTTGCTTGGAGAATTTCATGAACAAAGGAGCCTGGCAGGCTGCAGTCCATGATATCCCAAAGAGCTGGACATGACTGAGGGAGTAACACTCTGCCTCCCTAATCCATATAAGCTGGCCTACAACTCAGACTCATTGATATTGATACCACTATGTAAACTACCATTATTTTGTTACTAATATTTGAAGGCCCAGTAGGGATTTTACTTTTAAGTAGCTATTGTTGAATGTTTAAGAGTATATTAAAATGTAGAGACATCACTTTGCCAACAAAGGTCCATATAGTCAAAGCTATGGTTTTTCCAGTAGTCCTGTACAGATGTGCGAGTTGGACCATAAAGAAGGCTGAGCATCGAAGAACTGATGCTTTTGAACTGTGGTGTTGAAGACTCTTGAGAGTTCCTTGGACAGCAAGGAGATCAAACCAGTCCATCCTAAGGAAATCAGTCCTGAATAGTCACTGGAAGGACTGATGCTGAAGCTGAAGCTCCAATAATTTGGCCACCTGATGTGAAGAACTGATTCATTGGAAAAGACCCTGATGCTGGGAAAGACTGAAGGCAGGAGAAGGGAAAGACAGAGGATGAGATGGTTGGATGGCATCACCGACTTAATAGACATGAGTTTGAGCAAGCTCTGGGAGTTGGTGATGGACAGGGAAGCCTAGCGTGCTGTAGTCCACAGGGTCACAGAGATGGACATGACAGAGTAATTTAACAACAAATGCATTTTTATGTGTATTTTCTCATTTGTCCTTTCAAAGTCCTCTGAGGTAGTGGGCAGATGTTTATTACACTTTAGTTCATTAATGTTAAGTGAATTTCTCAAGGTCTCAGAATTTCTCTATTTTTAGGGGAAAACGTTAATGTTTCCTTTGAGGAAGAGGGAAAAAAATCTTACTGGAATAGTTTAAAGTCATTCAGTCGTGTCCAACTCTGTGACCCCATGACTATACTGTCCATGAAATTCTCCAGGCCAGAACACTGGAGTGGGTAGCCTTTCCCCTCTTGCAGATGAGAATTAATGACCAAAGAGCTTAAGTAAGCATGTTTAAGGTCACCTAACCAACCAGCTGTGGAACTTAAGACTAAAAACCCAGTTGGTTCACTGCTATCTCCCCTGTACTACATTTATCTACAGTTAGTCAGGATAGGGAAGCCTGGTGTGTTGCAGTCCATGGGGCGAGAGCCCCACAAAACTTAGTGACTTAACAAAGGAATTGAAGATAATAGCAGTTCCTGAATTTTAAGTGCCAGATTTTAGCTGTATTTCAGGCCCTATGAATTGCTTATGGCTTAAATGCAATTAACCTTGTGTGATGACAATCGCTGAACCATCAGTTACCCTGGCATGTGTTGGTTAAATTTCAGAACTGTATGCGAGCAAATCTTTGATTTAGGATGGCACATTTTGCTTAACAATCTACTCTTTAGGCATTAATGATCTTAACTGCCACTGTAGTTTTAGAACTTCCTAGTGCAAAGAATCGGAGAAGCAATGGCACCCCACTCCAGTACTCTTGCCTGGAAAACCCCATGGATGGAAAAGCCTGGTAGGCTACAAGTCCATGGGGTCGCAAACAGTCGGACATGACGGAAACCTCACTTTCACTTTTCATTTTCATGCATTGGAGAAGGAAATGGCAACCCACTCGTGTTCTTGCCTGGAGAATCCCAGGGACAGCAGAGCCTGGTGGGCTGTCGTCTATATGGTCACAGAGTCAGACACAACTGAAGCAACTTAGCAGCAGCAGAGAATGCTGAAAATTGGGCTAGAGGGCAAGTCAGTAGCTCACTGCCAGGCTGATTTCCTCAGTTGAACTGAGAACACCAGCTCCTCTAGGAAAGGTTAAATCAGTGCTGGCCTCAGGAATAGAACTGTAAGACTCTTATGCAATGAAATTTTGTTTTCTCAAGCTAATTAGAAGTTGATCTGGCACAATGTTGTTATAAATGGGTTAACATAGGTTACCTTAGCATAGCATCTTTGCTAAACCTAGCATTAACACCTTTCCAGGTTCTGCTCCACTAAAACCCCTTTTCAACATCTGGTATTTTGGAGACCTACTAGGAGGAAAAAACAGAACCAAAAGGACTTGGATGTTCCAATAGTGTTTAGGGATGAGAATTCCATTATCAGAACCACTGTGTGGCATGTGTTGGACATGGGTTGAAAACCAGGTGTGGGGGCTTGTCAACTTACAGTGAGGTTCTGGCACCTGGCACACAACTGGATATGGAGAAACCTGACAGTTCATACCTGCTAACTGAAGCCACTGGACAAGGTAATCGGGGTTCCTGGGAGGAAAGGCAGGAATTTCATTACTGCAATCCTAAGAGTGGCAAAGTTTATCATTCGTAAAATGCTTATATACCTGTCATATACTTCTGTAGAATAGACATACATGTTTAGATAGCCACTCAATTAAAAAACAGCAGACTACAACCCTTCAATGGCACATCAAGATGGATCCTCAACCCAAGGACACACTAAAATTTCAGCTGTGCTATTAAAGCTCCAAACACTGGGCAAATTAAAACGCAAAACCAATTTCTATGTCTACACAATGGAATAAAATGTATAAGCAGGGTCTTGGAGCTAGGCAGTGTTATCCAGTAATAGAGGTTTGGATAAATGGAATTTAACATAAGATGTACTTTTCAGCCCTAAACATACAAATGCTTAACTTAGCTTCATACTGAATGACCTATATACATTAAGTGAAAAGTGATTCCAAGGAGTATATATAAAACATGTATTTAGATATAACCTAGATCTAAGTATTAGGATTGTTTTATATTTTATTGTATTATATTTTCACATCTAAAATATAATTAAGGCACCAGAATCTATAAACGTTTCCACAACTTATTGAAATTTGCCAAGTTTAAAAGGAGTTATAACAAATGGCAGGATTAGGGTCAGATATTATGATCTAGTTTCTGAGTTCTTGCCTTTTATCACGCTAGGTTTCTAACCACAGCTGGTCACATTAGAATCATCCCAGAAACCACTGACAGTTCCAAAGTCAAACCCACACACATGTTCAAAAACCTCACTATTCACTAACAGCAAGATCTCATGTGGCAGTTAACACAATTCCATTTTCAAATGCTGTCATGTGTAAACTAGCTTACAATGTAAACAGGGTCAACCACCAGTCCATCCATCTAATTCTAAATTATTCTACTTAAAAAGTGGCATCAATTCCATAACACAACTCTATTCCTAAGACTTGTCAGTATTATGAATAAAAGTCAACAAGATTTAACAATTGATTATTGATTTATTAAAAGGCTGATTTTAGGCATCGGCAATGGTGACTTCCACCTCGACTCCTGGCTCAATACTGATGGAAGTGATCTGCTTGACAATTTCAGAAGGGCTGTGCAGGTCAATGAGTCGCTTGTGGATCCTCATTTGGAATCGATCCCAAGTCTTAGAACCTTCACCACAAGGAGTTTTCCTCGTAGTTATTCTCAGAGTCTGCAACAAGAATAAATGGAAACCAAGCATTTATGGCCCGTTGTGCTTCCCTAAGACACTTACAGAATCGTTAGATTCCATCTGAAAACTTCCCAGGGCTTCAGCCAGCACATAAATAGTTTTCACACACAATTTTTAATAGCAAGTCTATTTTCCCTTGGTCACAAGAGTACCCTTGGTACTGTGACAAAGGCACAAACACCAGCAGCAAAAGTCTTCAAGCGTTTTACCTCCAGAAATTCCATATTTAACACAAGCCAGATTTTAGCAACATTTGACTCTGGGTGTGTATTGTTAGCATAAGTACATGAAGGTCTTTTAGCAGCCAAATCCTCCACCCTAAAAGGCAAAAATGCATTCTGGTATCTAAATGCACACCAGAATTATCTTGGAATTTTTCGAAAAATACAAATGCCCAGGTATTGCTCTTTTTCACCAAAGCTCCAGATGTTTTAACAAGCAGCCATGTTTAAAAAGCAACTGGACTGTAACAGAACCTTTTACCCAGTTTGCTTCACCTTTTCTATTTCATATTCAATGCTCCTATTTCACTTAGTTTACGCTTTCTAATTTCTCCATCTACTCTCCAACTACCATCTTCCACCTCCTGCCCAGGACACTCTCTCACCTTGGTAGGCATCCGAACTGGTCCTTTCACTTTGAGATTCTTTTCCTTGGCGCCTCTGATCAGGTCAGCACACACTGCAGGGAAGTAAAAGCATCCTTCAGTTGGTTCTCTTAACGCACAAGAGCCGGCTCAAAGTCGAACCGCCGCGGGCTCAGAATAGCGTATAAGACGATCACCGTTTAAGTCAACACAGCAATTCTCTCCTCACCGCCAACATGGCACACATCGAGTGTGGACCACTCTTAACTCTGTCTGTTGAAAGAGGACGCTGGCCCCCGGAGAGCCGACGTCGCTCAGAACAAGCCCCGAGACCCCCGAATTCGCCGCACTGACCCTTCTCCAGAGACTTCACGTTGCGGCTGGTGAGGGTGATCCTAATCCGGTGAATAGCCACTTCTGGCTCCACGGGAGTTTTGCCGGTGTCTTTAAAGGCCTGTTACCACACAAGTGAGAATAAAAACCCTTAAGAAGCTTGTCAAGTCCGTAACCAGCGCGCTTGGAGCCTTCACAGTTCCTGGCGGCATCTCATAAGCCCATTCCCTGGACAAACGAGTCCCGTTCCCTCCCGCCCGCCCAACCTACCTCCAGGACGCGACCCGGACGCCCCCGACTCACCATGGCTGCGGCGTGGCTTCCTGACCGACTTGTTCCTCGGCGAGAGCGAACAGCGGTGAGTCAGGAGCAGGAGCAGGCGGCACACAGAGCCGCTGCAACAGCGACCGCGTCTTCCTCAAAGAGGAAGGCGTGAGGCCTGTGAGGCGCTTATATAGCCGCGCTCGCGTTTGTATCCGGGTCCCGCACGCCTCTCGGCGCCGCCCCGGAAGAGGAATCATCCGGCGGGCTCTAAGGCGGCTGCGTGAGCCGGGGATGGGGTTCCCGCGAAGGGGCAGGCTAGGCGTGGCTGCGCGCGCCCCCTGTCGGCCAGGCGGAGTCTGAGCGCCTGGAGGTGGCGTGCTGGCGGCGCCGTTCTCCGGGGCAGCTGGCGGAGGTGATGGGGGCACCTGGCGGAGGTGATGGGGACACTACAGTTCATTCGCTCAGTCGTGTCCGACTCTGCAACCCCACGAACTGCGGCACGCCAGGCCTCCCTGTCCATCACCAACTCCCGGAGTTCACCCAAACTCATGTCCATCGAGTTGGTGATGCCATCCAGCCGTCTTATCCTCTGTCGTCCCCTTCTCCTCCTGCCCGCAATCCCTCCCAGCATCAGAGTCTTTTCCAATGAGTCAACTCTTCGCATCAGGTGGCCAGAGTACTGGAGTTTCCGCTTTAGCATCATTCCTTCCAAAGAACACCCAGGGCTGATCTCCTTTAGAATGGACTGGTTGGATCTCCTTGCAGTCCAAGGGACTCTCAGGAGTCTTCTCCAACACCACAGTTCAAAAGCATCAATTCTTTAGCGCTCAGCTTTCTTCACAGTCCAACTCTCACATCCATACATGACTACTGGAAAAACCATAGCCTTGACTAGATGGACCTTTGTTGGCAAAGTAATGTCTCTGCTTTTCAATATTCTATCTAGGTTGGTCATAACTTTTCTTCCCAGGAGTAAGCGTCTTTTAATTTCATGGCTGCAGTCACCATCTGCAGTGATTTTGGAGCCCCCAAAAATAAAGTCTGACACTGTTTCCACTGTTTCCCCATCTATTTCCCAGGAAGTGATGGGACCAGATGCCATGATCTTAGTTTTCTGAATGTTGAGCTTTAAGCCAACTTTTTCCCTCTCCTCTTTCACTTTCATCAAGAGGCTTTTGAGTTCCTCTTCGCTTTCTGCCATAAGGGTGGTGTCATCTGCATATCTGAGGTTACTGATATTTCTCCCAGCAATTTTGATTCCAGCTTATGCTTCTTCCAGCCCAGCGTTTCTCATGATGTACTCTGCATATAAATTAAATAAGCAGGGTGACAATATACAGCCTTGACGTACTCCTTTTCCTATTTGGAACCAGTCTGTTGTTCCATGTCCAGTTCTAACTGTTGCTTCCTGACCTGCATATAGGTTTCTCAAGAGGCAGGTTAGGTGGTCTGGTATTCCCATCTCTTTCAGAATTTTCCACAGTTTATTGTGACCCACACAGTCAAAGGCTTTGGCATAGTCAATAAAGCAGAAATAGATGTTTTTCTGGAACTCTCTTGCTTTTTCCACGATCCAGAGGATGTTGGCAATTTGATGTCTAGTTCCTCTGCCTTTTCTAAAACCAGCTTGAACATCTGGAAGTTCACGGTTCGCCTATTGCTGAAGCCTGGCTTGGAGAATTTTGAGCATTACTTTATTAGTGTGTGAGATGAGTGCAATTGCACAGTAGTTTGAGCATTCTTTAGGACTGGAATGAAAACTGACCTTTTCCAGTCCTGTGGCCACTGCTGAGTTTTCCAAATTTGCTGGCATATTGAGTGCAGCACTTTCACAGCATCATCTTCCAAGACCTGACCTAAAACCCCACAAACTCCCCTGCTTGGTGCGCTAACCGTCAGCCTCCGTGCTTGCGATTTCTACCCTGCTAAGTCCACTGCCCGCAGAAACCAAATCACTCGTTCTCTGTGAAGTGGTATCTTTCGTGAGCACCACTCACGTGGATATCGGGGAAAATCACTGGTCATGTTATTTTTTTTTAAATTAGAGGTTAGTTTTCATAGCCTGGAACATCCTTTTGTGGTATTTCATCCTCTGGCTTCCCAGGCCAGCAGAAGCTTCTGCAGTCTGTTTTTAGAAAGTACCTGAGCAAAGTTCTTCCCTGTTGACGTAAGGGCAAACGCTCCCCACACTGCCTGCTTATCTGGGGGCCTGTCGTGCATCTGAGGCCCCTGCCTGGACACCCAGGCCCTCCACCTGATTCAATTCAAAAGCGTGTTATCTCCTCTGTCGGGATAAAGTGAGGTTGGCCGAGATCCCTGAGGATCTCCCCAATACTGAGCGTCTGTCTGTTCATAGACAGATACGGGACAGAGAACAGTGGACACCCCGATAGTGGTCGGCTGACCTGGTGGCCAGGAGGACACATGTGCTTACAGATGACGGAGTGGTTACGCAGGATGAAATGGGTGAGCTGGGTTTAGATATGGGGCAGAAGTGAGGGTCAATAACCTCCTATTATTTTGCAGGTGAACCTGAGTGCATAAGAGTGATTTGCTGTGACTCAAATCTGATCCTTCCAGTTTGGGGCCTTTCTTGAGCCTTTCTCTTCTGTTCCTTGGAGGAAAATTATAGTTGAAACAGATTGAATAATCTCATTGACTTTTTCCTGGATAATGGGGCACAGCTAATACCTGGCTATCTTTGGCTCACAAAGAATATGTTCTAGATTTTGCTTCCATTTAACAAGTAATTTGTGTTAACATTTGGACATTTTTCAGTTCAGTTATTTTAAAATGTCATCCATTGGCTGTAAATAGTTTATTAATAGAATTTGCAGCAGAAAATCCAAAAACTTTCTTTCTTGGTTTACTAGTTGTAACCTAAATGAGGCTTCATAACTTTGTGCTTTCATGTCTTGGTGAGGCTCACACTCGGTCACTCAATCGTGTCTGACTCTTTGTGACCCTGTGAGCTGTAGCCCACCGAGTTCCTCTGTCCATGGGATTCTCCAGGCAAGAACACTGGAATTCTCCAGGCTTGCCATTTTCTTCTCCAGGGGATCTTTCCAATCCAGGGATTGAACCAAAGTCACCGGTGTCTCCTGCATTGGCAGGTGGGTCCTTTACCACTGGCACCACCTGGGCACGGCTAACAGCCATAAACACACAAAAATACAATGGCCTAAACTCCCCTTATAGTGATCAACCACAACTGCATTAGTACTGAGCATGCATCTGCAGAGAAAGCTTACAGCTGCATTCAGGTTTTACTAGTGCTCAAAAGGGACGTGAGTTTGAGCAAATGCCAGGAGATGGTGAAGGACAGGGAAGCCTGGCGTGCTGCAGTCCATGGGGTCGTGAAGAGTTGGACACGACAGGAAGATTGAACGAACAACAAGTGCTCAAAAGATGGCCAAAAATTCAGTGGTGGAATGCTTGAGAAGTACATGTGTGACTGTGGTACATCTATTCTTAGACTTCCTGATATAGAAAAGGAATTTCAGTATAGGAAAAGGCAAAATATGGCCCAGCGTTTATGGGGAAAATTATTTGATGTGACTGGTACTAAGGAAATAGCTAGTTGAAATATTAGATGAATGCAATGAAAAAAATCAGTGCTTTGAAGTTTATAAGGTTTAGTTTCAAACATTTTGTTATATTTTTCTCTCAAAAGTTATCAACTGCTGTGATACCCAAATTTTTATTACAATTGTAATATGCTAATATTAGTAAGATTTTCATTGGAGAAGAAGTAAAGATTAATGATAAGCACAAAGAAGAATAAAATACAGAATGCTACGTTCAGAGATAAACCGCCTATTTACACTCTCAGCTGTGTATGTAGCCCTTTAAAATGTGGGCTCATACTGCATATACAACTCAGTAAGCTTTATCCACAGAATATTTTGTCACAATAATTATACTTCATGCGACATTCCTTTTAATAACTGTCTTGTATGGATGAGTTATTCGTCATTTTTTCAGCTAGTCCTCTGTTTTGGACATGTTTTCACTGCTTCGCTCTTACAGAAACAGTACACGAGGCACATGCTTCTTCTAGTCCAGGGTGTCTCAGTCTCAGCACAGTTGACATTTGGGGCCACATGAGTCTTTGTTGAGGGGGGTGTAGTGTGTGTTGTAGGATGTCTAGGGTTATCCTGGCCTCTGCCCACTGGATGCCTGTCCCAGCCCCCCCCTCCAGTTGTGACAGACATGTCCTTAGATATCGTCAAATGTCTCCCCAAGGGACAAAACCACCCCAAAATGAGAACCACTGCTGTGGACATATTCTTTAGCTCAGGCTTAATATCTTAGATCAGTGACTAGGTATATTTATTTTTTGATGGCTTCATAAAAAAAAATATTTGAAATACTTTGGCATTAAGTAAATTTCCCCTGGGAAGGTTTTACCCCAATAGATATTTCTGGCAGTGTGACAAAGATTTTTGTGTGAAGAATAGAATTAAATTTTTGTCTCAAATGTAAAGATATTCTTTAAAAACTTTTTATTGGAGTATAGTTGATTTAGAATGTGGTGTTAATTTCTGCTGTATAGCAAAGTGATTCAGTTGTATACATATATATTCTTTTTCATATCCTTTTGCATTATGGTTTATCACAGGATATTGATTGTAATTCTCTGTGCCATGGAATGGTACCTTGTTGTTTCTTCGTCTGCATGTCATAGTTTGCTAATCCCAAACTCTCAGTCCATCCTTCCCCACCCCCTTCTCCCTTGGCAATCAAGTCTGTTAAAAAGCACTCTTAAGACCGTTACAAAGTCTGTGTTTTCAATATTTACATCCATAGCTTTCTTGCACTAATTTTTGCAGTTCTTTGGAAACTGTCTTGTAAAGCCTTTTACTGCAGGTATTTGTGTGTTTTTGTGGACATGGCTCTGCTGGTCTTTCGCTGCAATGATAGTGTCATGAAACTACTTCCAAAAGGAGATTAACAACAGTTCAAAATGACTCAGTTCATGGTACCTGAGTGTACGTGTGGAAAGAAAATAATAAAAATAGACTGTTGAATGTGGATGACTCTGCTTAGACACTATTTTATTTAATTTTTGATCTACATAAAATTTCTGTGAAATCTCCTCACTCTGAAACTTCAGAATAGAAACCAGAAAGAGAAAGAATAAAAACTTGGTCTCGTGTCCACCTGTGTTGTGTGGAAAGTAGGCTCCCGCTTTACTGGGGTTGCAGGTGAGGATCAGAGCACCTAATGTGTACTGTCACCCACATGATAGTAGCCGACACTGCTGGAAATGGACTACCTGTGTGAACATCCATTTGTTTGATCCTCACGTCAACCTTGGATTCATAGTCTATCTATATGAGAAAGCTGACCTGCCCAAGGTCACAGGGAAAGCCGTTGTCTGAACCCATCCTGTCTAGCTTGAACTCAGAGGCTGCATCTTGGCCACTATCCTGCACTATTTCTCTCTGTGCATGTGTGCCAAGTAGCTTCAGTCATGTTCAGCTCTGCGACCGCATGGACTGTAGCCCACCAGGCTCCTCTGTCCATGGGACTTCCCAGGCAAGAATGCTGGAGTGGGTTGCCTTGCTGTCCTCCAGTGGACCTTCCTGACCCAGGGATCAATCCGGTGTTGTTATGTGTAACCTGCATTGGCAGGCACCTGGGAAGCCCTGTTTCTCACTCAGTGTACGTTAGTCTCATCTTCATCACTAGTAGCATTAGAGTGTCTGAGAGGTTAAAATCCTCTTATGTTAAAGAAAATGACATAAAAGGGCTTTATAGATTTCACTCTAGTTGAGGTCAGAAATTTTATTGAGCTACTAATATGTGTCCATTTTAAGATCAGTTCAGTTCAGTCACTCAGTTGTGACCGACTCTTTGCGACCCCATGGACTGCAGTACACCAGGCTTCCCTGTCCTTCACCAACTCCCGGAGCTTGCTCAAACTCACATCTATTGAGCTGGTGACTCTTGGTGATGCCATCCAACCATCTTATCCTTTGTCATCTCCTTCTCCTCCTGCCTTCAGTCTTTCC
Organism: Nanger dama; assembly: GCA_917880005.1. Lineage (NCBI taxonomy): Eukaryota > Metazoa > Chordata > Mammalia > Artiodactyla > Bovidae > Nanger > Nanger dama. Next base: position 8,305,869 of record CAKJTW010000075.1, read on the forward strand.
CAGCATCAGGGTCTTTTCCAGTGAGTCAGTTCTTCACATCAAGTGGCCTGGTATTGCAGCTTCAGTTTCAGCATCAGTCCTTATATTGAATATTCAGGACTGATTTCCTTTAGGAAAATTGATTGGTTTGATCTCCTTGTAGAGATCCATTTTAAGGTAGAGTCTACATTTAAAAAATTTTTGTGTTGCAGTAGAGTTGATTTACAATATTAGTTTCCACTGTATACCAAAGTGAATAAAATATACATTTACATCTATCTACTCTCTTAGATCCTTTTCCCATGTAGGTCATTACAGATTATTGGGTGGAGTTCTCTGTCCTATACAGTAGGTCCTTATTAGTTCCGTAGTTTACATATAGTAGTGTGTCTATGTCAGAATCTCTTAATTCATCCCTCCCACCTACTTTGTTTTCTACATCTTGAGTCTATTTCTGTTTTGTAAATAGATTCATTTGTACCTTTTTAAGATTACACATATAAGAAAGAATATATGGTAAGTGTCTCTGTCTGACTTACTTCACTCAGTATGACACTCTCTAGGTCCATCCATGTTGCTGCAAATGGCGTTGTTTCATTCCTTTTCATGGCTGAGTGATACTCCATTGTATGATATACCACATCTGCTTTATCTAAGAATCCTCATTTTTTAAAAAACTCTTTCAATTTTTAGTTTGAAATTCCATAGACAGCCACAGTCAGTTAACTCTATTTGCTCATTAACATTGGTTCGCAAAGTGAGCAGTGGAAAAGAGCCAAGGACACAGGAAGGTCTTTTCACTGAAAACGATTCATATGCAGCCTGCTTCAGGGTTGGTAATTTTCAATCATATTGAACTGCTGAACTCAGGGAATTCTCTGTAGGGGTGGGGCTAAATGCCAGGCCCCCTGAGCCTCAGTACCCCCCTCCTCCCTTTAATCCTCCTGTTCCTAGGCCTGCAGGCCTAGAGATGCTACTGTCCCTTGTGTCAACCTGAAGAATTACTCAGCGTTGTTTTCTAGCTTTCACAGGTAACCTGCAGAGGATATCCACAGCCACACCTTGTGATTCCGATGTCCTGCAGGGGAGCCAGGGATGTGTTTCTCTTATCAGTTACTTTTTCCCTGGCTTGTGCGTTTCATGTTGTATAGAATTTGTACACGTTTTTCTTTGGCTTTGCCAGGTCTTGGTTGCAGCGTGTGGAATCTAGTTCCTTGACCAGGGATCTAATCTCGGCCCCCTCCATTGGGCCCGCAGAGTCTCTGCCACTGGACCACCAGGGAAGTCCCCACAATTTTTAGAAAAGATTTCTACAGCTTGTCTTCCTTTGTGAGAAGATTGGAGCCCCTAGCTCTCACCACGGGTAAATTCTGCCCCATCGCTCCTGTAGGGGGACACCCTCTGATGAGACCCCCATGCTGGTCCTCCCACTTGCAATTCCTGTCCTTGTGATCATGCCCTCCTCTTCAGAGAAAGTGCCGGACTGTCACCCTCCACGAATAGATTAACTAAGGTGCTGATCCCTGGCCTGCTGGTCCCCAGTGGCTAACATCGGTGGAGCAGCTATCCCCACAAGAAACACTGGATGGAGAGGCGCGTGTGCAGGGAGTGAAGGCATCCTGTGGCCAGCACCGAACTGAGGCTCCCACTGCAGCACCCCCGAAGCACTGAGATGCTGCCAGTAACCCTGGCTATTGGGAGTCATCTTCTCCCTGCAGGAGCCTACAGCCTGAGTGCAGCCTTCACAAGGGACCCTGAGCCTGAGCCTGCCTGGATTCCCGATCCACAGGAAGTGAGATCGCAGTGGTATGCTATTTTCATCTGCCCACTGTGTGGCAGCTTTTCTCTTCAGTGACAGATAACATTGTTAATATACAGATTTATCCATTGCTATATTTTAAAATCTGTTACCATTTTTAATACATAAATGTTTTATTAAAATTTCCCAATTTTTAGTCTCTATTATAACAAATATTGGCCTCCCTGGTGGCTCAGCTGGTAAAGAATCTGCCTGCAGTGCAGGAGACCTGGGTTTGATCCCTGGGTTGGGAAGATTCCCTGGAGAAGGGAAAGGCTACCCACTCCAGTATTCCTGCTGGGAGAATTCCGTATAGTTCACGGGGTCACAAAGAGTTGGACACGCCTGAGCAACTTTCGCTTTCACTTTTCATAGCCAATATCTGTAGATATAAACCACATAAACAAAAGCTCTTGGGGATCCGCAATAATTTGTAAGCATATAAAGAGTTCCTAAGACCAAAAAGTTTGAGAATCACTGTTCTAGAACATTTAAATTGCCAATACTGACCCAAGAAAAGAGAAACAGACAAATCAACTACCATAGAAAGAAAGTATATAGTTAAAAAGTTAGTTTATAGTTACCTCTCAAAACAGCATGCATTCTACCAAATCTTTAAGGCACCCATTACCACACTACTCCGTCAACTTTTCTAGGGCATGCAGGAAAAAATTCCAGAGCTGCTTCTTTGGCACCACATATTTTTATGAAAAATAAGGATATTTTCCATAACAAAAAAGTTTAGTGAGAAGAGTGGCACTGTTTTTACATTTTTGCAAATCTCTTTAATGTCTGGTGTAACAGAGGAAGAAATATCATATCTGCTTTCTGCATCTAGTCTGTCATAATACTCTGTTTCTGAAGAGGCATAGATATGAAGCTGGTAAAAGGAGGATAACTTTAATTCTCTTTTCAGATATTCATGGACAGTCTTTGATATATCAAAGCTGGATGAGTGGTAGTTTCTTCCATTTTTTTAAGTTTTATTTTATTTTTGTCTTCTGATTCACTGATTTCTGCTTTTATCTCAATTTTTATTTCAGTCCCTCAGTTTTTTAAATTTTTATCTTTTTGTCACACCTCGCACCTGTGGGACCTTTGTTCCCTGACCAGGGATTGATCCCACACCCCCTGCATTGGAAGAGCATAGTCCTAACCACTGGACTGCCAGGGAAGTCCCAGTGATATTTTCTTAAAGATTAGTTACAGTCGGAATCTGAAACCATATCCCTGACCTTTTGTACTCTCTTACATTAAAAAAAAATCAGTGTCTAGTACCTTGCTGGAGAAGGAAATGGCAACCCACTCCAGTATTCTTGCCTGGAGAATTCCATGGATCGAGGAGCCTGGCAGACTACAGTCCATGGGGTGGCCAAGAATCAGACACGACTGAGCACTAACACACACACACTAGTTCCTTGAATGGATCTTTTACCTTTACTCATGTATAATTTTGCAACATTTTGCATTGGTCCTTTGGAAAATATTGATTCACCGGCTTATGCAGTTTTTCTAAATGTTTTGATTATATAATATTAAAATGTCACATCTGTTAACATCACTACAGTAAAGTCGTTCTGTATTAGGATGCTATGAAGTTCATAGTGGCAGCTACAAGTTTTCCAAAGTTCGAATTTTTGCTTGAAGCCCAGATTTTTATTATTGATAGTTGACTACTGATTCTTTTCCTTGTTGATGGGCTCACTTCCTTCATTCCCCAGGAAATGTCTGCCAAATACTCCAATCTGAATAACAACAGTTTGTCTTTCAATTTTTTTTTATATATATGAGAAGTGGGACTGCTGGATCACATGGTAGTTCCTTTTTACATTTTTTTAGGGACCTCAATACTGTTTCAGTACTTAATAGAGGGGACTTCTCTGGTGGTCCAGGAGTTAGGAATCTGCCTTGCAATGCAGGGGATGCAAGTTCAATCCCTTGTCAGGGAACTAAGATCCCACATGCTATGGGGCAGTTAAGCCCATGCATAACAGCTAAAGAATCTGCACCTCAGTGAAGATCCTGAGTGCCCTGAGTGCTGCAACTAAGACCTGGAGCAGTCAAATAAATAAATAAATATTAAAAATAATACTCAGTAGAGACCCTGCACAGTTTTACAGTCCCACCCATAGTGCATTTCAATTTCTTCCACATCCTGAACACTTGATATTTTGGGATATTTTGCTAGTAGTCATCCAAATGGATGTTAGGTGATACTTTGTTTTGGTTTGATTTGAATTTCTGTGACGATAAGTGATAATGAGCATCCTTTCATATGCTTTGTATATATCTCCTCTGGGGGTGTCTGAATTCCTTTGCCCATTTGAAATTCAAGTTATTTTAGTTGTTGAATTGTAGGAGTTTGTCATATATCCTAAATATAACCCGTTATCAGATACACGACTTGCAAATAATTCCTTGCGTTCCCTAGGTTGCCTTTTTGCTTTGTTTCCTTTCATGTGCGCGTGTTTTGAAGTTTGGTGTAGCCCCATTTGTTCTTGTTTTGCTTTTCTTGTCTGTTCCTTTAGTGTCGTATCCGAGAAATTACTGCCAAGTCCAATATCGTGAAGGTTTCTTCCTATGTTTTCTTCTGGGAATTTTATAGTTTTAGGGTTTCTGTTTAGATTTTAATCCATTTTGAGTTAATTTTTACATATAGTATAAGGGTCCCATGTCATTCTTTTGCATGAGGATATCCAGTTCCCAGAATAATTTGGTCAAGAGACAATCCTTTCCCAACTAAGTGGTCTCAGCACCCTTATCAAAAATCATTTGATGATGTAAGTGAGGGCTTATTTCTGGGCTCTTTTATTGTATTCCATTGGTCTATTTCTCTGTCATTATGCTAGCACCATGAAATCCAGTACTTTGGCCACCTACGCAAAGAGTTGACTCACTGGAAAAGACTGATGCTGGGAGGCATTGGGGGCAAGAGGAGAAAGGGACGACAGAGGATGAGATGGCTGGATGGCATCGCTGACTCGATGGACGTGTTGCTACTGCTGCTAAGTCGCTTCGGTCGTGTCCGACTCTGCGCGACCCTAGAGACAGCAGCCCACCAGGCTCCGCTGTCCCTGGGATTCTCCAGGCAAGAACACTGGAGTGGATTGCCATTTCCTTCTCCAGTGCATGAAAGTGAAAAGTGAAAGTGAAGTCGCTCAGTTGTGCCCGATTCCCAGCGACCCCATGGACTGCAGCCTACCAGGCTCCTCCGTCCATGGGACTCTCCAGGCAAGAGTACTGGAGTGGGGTCCCATTGCCTTCTTCACGATGGACGTGAGTCTGAGTGAACTCCGGGAGTTGGTGATGGACAGGAAGGCCTGGCGTGCTGCAATACATGGGGTCGCAAAGAGTCGGACACGACTGAACTGAACTGAACTGATGCTCTCTTGCTTACTGGGTCTTTGTAGTGTTTTGAAACAGGAAGTGTGAGGCTTTTGAATTTGTTCTTCAAAATTGATTTGGTTATCAGAGGTCCCTTGAAATGCCCTATGAATTTAAGGATGAATTTTTCTATTTCTGAAAAATTTCCATCGAGGTTTTGATAGGGATTATGTTGAATATGTAGTTCACTTTGAGTAGCATAGGCATTTTTAACAATAAAGTCTTCCAATCCATGAACATGAGATGTCTTCTATTTATCTATATCTTCTTTAATTTCTTTCAGCAATATTTTGTAGTTATCAGGGTATAAGTCTTCTATGTTGTTGGTTAGATTGATTCCTAAGTATTTTATTCTTTTGATGTATTACAAATGGAGTTGTTCTCTTGATTTTCTTTTCAGATTGTTCATTGTTAATGTATAGAAATGCAAGTGATTTTTGTGACTTTTCATTTTTAAATGAATGTTTGTTATAAAGAATTTTTAGAAATTTGAAAAAGAGAAAAGCTTTAAAAGAGGAAGAAAAGAAACATTCATAGTTCCCCAGACAACCAGCCCCAAACAAACAAAACTTCTTTCAGTCTTTTTGCCTGTATATTTTATGAAAAATGTGTTGATTTTTAAAAGGTAATAATCAAACTAATACAAAGTTTTAGATTCTTCCTCATTCACTTAACGATGTAGTACAAGTATTTTCATATTATCACCACCATCATAACATTTTGTATCAACTGTGTATTGTAATTTATTTAATCATTTTGATATTTACCTTGTTTTGAATTTTTCTCCAGAAGAAATGGCCCTGAGTGAACATTTTCATTGAGATGCTTATTTCATGTTTTAATTAATATTTGATAAGATGGATTTCCAGAGACATAATTATTGAATCAGTGAATATAAATGCTTTGGAGAATCTTGATATACATTGCCAAACTGCAAGTACTTTTCAAATTATTATATCCTATACTGTCACCAGCAATGCACGGAAGATCCTGTTTTGCCACAATTTCATTAGCAGTAAGGATTTTGTGCATGTATGTATTTTTAAGACATTGTATTTTTAATTTGCAGTTCTTCAGTACTTGTGAGATATTTTCCTTTTTTAATGTTTGTGTCCTAAATGTATTTTCTTTATTATGAATTGACTTTTCAAGATTTTTTTTCTGTTTCCCTATTAGGGGATGATAATTTTTAGTTTTATTTTTGTGTGTTCTTTATAGAAAAAAAAATTAGCCTTTTTCCCAGTCACATTTTGGCTAAATATTTTTCTCAGTCCCTTGTTAATATTTTATTTATTCACATTTTAATATCCATAAGTTATAATTTTTATATAATTAAACAATCTCCTTTATACATTTTTTTCACTGCTTTTATAAAAACTTGGAAATCTCCTCCTTCTGCAAATTCGTATTAACTATTCAATTCTATTTTCCTCCAGTTTTACAGATGCTTTCTAATCCATCTGGAAATGATTTTGGTATGTGGTATGCAAAGTATTTATTTAAAAAAATATATATATAGTTTTACTAAAACTGTTGGTGGTAGGTTAAAAGCTCCTTGAAAACAAGAAGCATGATTGATTCACTCTTTGGTTTCCTCGACTTTCCCAGATGGCACAATCACCAAACATGGCTACAGTCAGAAGAGATGGGTACCCCCTTCCCTCTGCTGGGAACACTGCCTGCCTGTCCTGTGAGTGTCCTGACATCTCCACAGGCTGCTGCCCTCTGTCCTTTGAGGACTTTCCACTTTGCAGGCAGGGAGAAGCGCATCCCAGCAGTGAGCCAGCAGCGCCCCCTGGCGCCTCCTTCCTTCCAGTATTCTCATTTCGACTCCACATGAAGCCTCCATGGGCTCCAGGGGCAAATTCCTGGAAGGAGCCTCAAAACAGCTTTCTCCTTCCTTCTCTAGAGCAACCCTGATAGCCTCTTCAGGGTAAATTTATTTTCCGTTTGAACAGTTCCCCACCAATTAAAGAGAAGTCATATTTTTCCTGGTTGTGGTTGTGTCCTTTTGATGGGGAGAGGCAGAGGGATTGTGGGTGAGGGCCAACTATTAATAACAGCCCCAGCTTCTTAGTGGTCTCTTCCATGAGGTCTTTGAGCCTCTGTATGGCCTTCACTGGTGGCTCAGCTGGTAAAGAATCTGCCTGCAATGTGGGACACTTGGATTCGATCCCTGGGTTGGGAACAGCTACCCACTCCAGTATTCTGGCCTGGAGAATTCCATGGACTGTATAGTCCACTGGGTCGCAGAGTCTGACATGACTGAGTGACTTTCACTTTCAGAGGGTCCCTCTACTCATCAGGTACCTGCCCGGTTGTGAGTTTCAAATAAAGATCTGACTCTGGGACCCTCTTCAGAGAATTAGGAGGAAAAAAAAACCTTCTTTAAAATTAGATTTTTGTTGCCCAAGGAGAAATCTGTAAAATATGAAGAGTGGGAAGAATGCTGATAAATGTAATCTAAAAGTTGTCCTCAAATCTAATTAAAACCAGTATTGGATAGTGGACCTGTTGTTATTGTTTGGATGCTAAGTCATGTCCAACTGTTTGTGACCCCATGGACTATAGCCTGCCAGGCTCTTCTGTCCATGGGATTACCCAGGTAAAAATGCAGGAGTGGGTTGCCATTGCTTTCTCCGGGGATCTTCCCGACCCAGGGATGAAACCCACATCCCCTGCATCGACAAGCAGATTCTTTACCACTGAGCCACCAGAGAAATCCACAATAGCAGGAAATTCAGAAATAACTGTGGAAAGAAACATTCCAGGAGACAGTGAGTGATGGTCACATGATCTGCCCAGAGTAGACCAGTGTGACCCTTGTCATGACATTCACGTGAGAAATAGGGGAGAAAACAGGTTATTTTTTCTGTCTTTAAAAAGATTCTTATTCTCCATCTTGTGGCAGAATTGAAATTTCTTAAGGACTTCACAATTACTCACTGTTTGACAAGTATTTGGTCAGACAGACAGTACAGTGTGTTCTAATATGATTTACCGTTCCGAAAAGGGGCAAGGTTTACTTACAGTTCTGAAGCCAGGGAGACTCTGTAACTCGACTCCTCTGTAAGAGGACTGGCTTCTGGCATTGGCTGCCATTATTCTGTCAAGGTTTTTTCTTTCCCCTTTCCCTTTAAATTTCTTCTGGCTGCACTCTATTATTCCATAGACCTTTAGGTTTTCCCTTTTGTAATCTGATGCCCTATCCAGCAGTGTTCAGGAAGCTGTCTTGCTTTAGTTCAGTCTTTCTCAGCTGCTTCTGCTTTCCTTAGCTGAATGGGTGGCTTGTGTTTTTCTTTTAGTCTTTTGGGGGAGACTGTACTGTTTTATTACTCTATTATAAAGAAAGTATGGATTACTCATAGTGAGTTGATACACATGTATCAGCATAATCAAAAAATATTTAGTTCAATCACTTTGTTATTGTTTCTTAAAATTCTTTTCATAGAAAAACCACATTAAAATATATCCCTATCATACTTATCTGGCAGGAGAGAGAACCACGATCAGGAAGGTGGTCTTCCCAGGGTGAGGCTCATCCATTGCACTCCTGATGTGCTGACCTCTGTGACTTTCCCAAATGTGGGGATCTCGATCACATAATTTGTGGTAGTAGGGTACTGTGTTCACACTATCCCCTAAAAAACAAAATATGTCCCTATCGTCCATCTTCTCCTAAGACCTAGCCACACACCTCAATTTCTTTTTATTTTTGAATTTCATCTTGATTTTCATCAGTTATACATGCACACCAAAGAGTCAAATAGTTGCACTAGAATTATTACCACCACCCACCCCACCCCGAAATCCCTCTAGGATGCCACACAAACTCTAAGCGTCTCCCAACCACTTTCAACTTTTTGCTGTCAGTTTTGTTGTCTAAGTCTGCCCTCTAAATAGTGTGCTTATGTAGACTCTTCTTGATTTGTTTAGTTTCAGTTATTGTTTAGTGACTTCTCCTTTGGAAAATTAGGATCACTCCTGTTCCTGTTCTCTGTAGTTATAATCCTTTCTCCATTCTTCTTTCATCATTTTTATGTTATAGCTTTGATTAGATCATCATACTGTATTACATCATTATAATTCTACAAGGCTATTTTCAACTGAATCATTTCTTATGAATATTGGCTTTTCTTGTGTTGCCCAATATTTCATGCCCCTAAGGTCCATCTAGTCAAGGCTTTGGTTTTTCCTGTGGTCATGTATGGATGTGAGAGTTGGACTGTGAAGAAGGCTGAGCGCCGAAGAATTGATGCTTTTGAACTGTGGTGTGGAGAAGACTCCTGAGAGTCCCTTGGACTGCAAGGAGATCCAACCAGTCCATTCTGAAGGAGATCAGCCCTGGGATTCCTTTGGAAGGAATGATGCTGAAGCTGAAACTCCAGTACTTTGGCCACCTCATGCGAAGAGTTGACTCATTGGAAAAGACTCTGATGCTGGGAGGGACTGAGGGCAGGAGGAGAAGGGGACGACAGAGGATGAGATGGCTGGATGGCATCACTGACTCGATGGACGTGAGTCTGAGTGAACTCCGAGAGTTGGTGATGGACAGGGAGGCCTGGCGTGCTGTGATTTATGGGGTCGCAAAGAGTTGTACACGACTGAGCGACTGAACTGAAGTGAACTGAAAGGCTAATAAACTTTCTGTTTTATTTGCTTTGTTTTCTCTGTACTCATCATTAAGTTAAATCCAGACTCTCTTCAAATTATGGAAGTATTCTTTCAGTCCGTTCAAACACAGATATTCATTTACTTTATTGTCTTTGAGTCTTCAGACTTGCTCCAGTCTGCTTGTGATCTTTACTCACCATCAGTTTTGCCCTTTGTCTCTGTATTGTACTGATTTCCTGGATCCTACAAGAAAATGCACTGGTCATAGCAAACACCCTCTTCCAACAACACAAGAGAAGACTCTACACATGGACATCACCAGATGGTCAACACCGAAATCAGAGTGATTATATTCTATGCAGCCAAACATGGAGAAGCTCTATACAGTCAACAAAAACAAGACCAGGAGCTGACTGTGGCTCAGATCATGAACTCCTTATTACCAAATTCAGACTTAAATTGAAGAAAGTAGGGAAAACCGCTAGACCATTCAGGTATGACCTAAATCAAATCCCTTATGATTATACAGTGGAAGTGAGAAATAGATTTAAGGGCCTAGAGCTGATAGATAGAGTGCCTGATGAACTATGGAATGAGATTCATGACATTGTACGGGAGACAGGGATCAAGACCATCCCCATGGAAAAGAAATGCAAAAAAGCAAAATGGCTGTCTGAGGAGGCCTTACAAATAGCTGTGAAAAGAAAAGAGGTGAAAAGAAAGGAGAAAAGGAAAAATATAAGCATCTGAATGCAGAGTTCCAAAGAATAGCAAGAAGAGATAAGAAAGCCTTCTTCAGCGATCAATGCAAAGAAATAGAGGAAAACAACAGAATGGGAAAGACTAGAGACCTCTTCAAGAAAATTAGAGATACCAAGGGAACATTTCATGCAAAGATGGGCTTGATAAAGGACAGAAATGGTATGGACCTAACAGAAGCAGAAGATATTAAGAAGAGGTGGCAAGAATACATAGAAGAACTGTACAGAAAAGATCTTCACGACCCAGATAATCATGATGATGTGATCACTAATCTAGAGCCAGACATTTTGGAATGTGAAGTCTAGTGGGCCTTAGAAAGCATCACTACGAACAAAGCTAGTGGAGGTGATGTAATTCCAGTGGAGATGTTTCAAATCCTGAAAGATGGTGCTGTGAAAGTGCTGGACACAATATGCCAGCAAATTTGGAAAACTCAGCAGTGGCCACAGGACTGGAAAAGGTCAGTTTTCATTCCAGTTCCAAAGAAAGGCAATGCCAAAGAATGCTCAAACTACCACACAATTGCAGTCATCTCACATGCTGGTAAAGTAAGGCTCAAAATTCTACAAGCCAGGCTTCAGCAATATGTGAACCATGAACTCCCTGATGTTCAAGCTGGTTTTAGAAAAGGCAGAGGAACCAGAGATCAAACTGCCAACATCTGCTGGATCATGGAAAAAGCAAGAGAGTTCCAGAAAAACATCTATTTCTGCTTTATTGACTATGCCAAAGCCTTTGACTGTATGGATCACAATAAACTGTGGAAAATTCCTCAAGAGATGGGAATACCAGACCACCTTATCTGCCTCTTGAGATATCTGTATGCAGGTCAGGAAGCAACAGTTAGAACTGGACATGGAGCAACAGACTGGTTCCAAATAGGAAAAGGAGTATGTCAAGGCTGTATATTGTCACCTGCTTATTTAACTTATATGCAGAGTATATCATGAGAAACGCTGGACTAGAAGAAACACAAGCTGGAATCAAGATTTCCGGGAAAAATATCAGTAACCTCAGATATGCAGATGACCCCACCCTTATGGCAGAAAGTGAAGAGGAGCTAAAGGGCCTCTTGATGAAGGTGAAAGAGGAGAGTGAAAAAGTTGGCTTAAGGCTCAACATTCAGAAAACAAAGATCATGGCATCCGGTCCCATCACTTCATGACAAATAGATGGGAAAACAGTGGAAACAGTGTCAGACTTTTTTTTTTTTTGGCTCCAAAATCACTGCAGATGGTGCTTGCAGCCATGAAATTAGAAGACACTTACTCCTTGGAAGAAAAGTTATGACCAACCTAGATAGTATATTCAAAAGCAGAAACATTACTTTGCCAACAAAGGTCCATCTAGTCAAGGCTATGGTTTTTCCTGTGGTCATGTATGGATGTGAGAGTTGGACTGTGAAGAAGGCTGAGCCCTGAAAAATTGATGCTTTTGAACTGTGGTGTTGTAGAAGACTCTTGAGAGTCTCTTGGACTGCAAGGAGATCCAACTAGTCCATTCTGAAGGAGATCAACCTTGGGATTTCTTTGGAAGGAATGATGCTGAAGCTGAAGCTCCAGTACTTTGGCCACCCCATGCGAAGAGTTGACTCATTGGAAAAGACTCTGATGCTGAAAGGGATTGGGGGCAGGAGGAGAAGTAGATGACCGAGGATGAGATGGCTGGATAGCATCACAGACTTGATGGACATGAGTCTGAGTGAACTCCGAGAGATGGTAATGAACAGGGAGGCCTGGCGTGCTGCGATTCACGGGGTCGCAAAGAATCGGACACGACTGAGCGACTGAACTGAACTGATGTTTTCTTTTTCTTCTTCTTTGGCTTATATACTCTTTTGGTGGAGTATACCCTCAAGTAGTTTCCTGAGGAAAGGTGCACAGAAGTCAAGTTGTGAGACCTTGCATGCTTGGAGAGGCCTTTGGTCTCCTTGTCCATTCAGCTGATAGTTTGGCTGGGTATAGAATGCTATGCTGGAAATGATTTTCCCTCAGAATTTTGTAAGTAGTGGCCTCCATTATCTTTCAGGATTCTTATCTTTGGTATGTGATCTGGATTTTTAATAAAATTCCTGGAGGTTTTCAGGACTTTCTCATTGCTCCTACTGTTCCAAAATCTTATGGTAATATACCTTCTTGTAGTGTGTTTTCATTCATTGTCTGGGAAATCATCTTTTCAATCTGGAAGTTTTTGTTTTCTAAATTGTTGATACTTTTATCCTATTTCCCATGTTTTTCTCTTCCTAGAACTTCTAAAATTTGGATATTAGTCTTTCCAAACTGAGCCTACCATTGCCTTGTCTTGCAATTTTCAGTGTATTTTGCTTTTCTCCTGGTTTCTGAGAAATCCATTTATCTTTATGTATCAATTTTCTGAATGAATTTTAATTTATATTATTACCATAGCTTTAACTTCAAAGCTCTCTATACTAGGTTAAAAAAAGAAACATTTTTTTCAAGTAACCAATAGTGCCTTTTATATAGGTCTCTAAGGATAAATTTTTTTTATTTTCCTCTTTCATATTAAAGGATTTTTTATAAAAGAAATAAACTGAGCTGTCTGCTTCCATTTAATGCATGCATGCTCAGTTGCTAAGCTGTGTTCAACTCTTTGTAACCCCATGAACTGTAGCCCACCAGGCTCCTCTAACTGTGGAATTTTCCAGGCAAGAATACTAGAGTGGGTTGCCATTTCCTTCTCCAAGGTATCTTCCCAATTCATGGAGTGAACCTGCATCTCCTGCATTGGCAGGTGGATTCTTCACCACTAAGCCACCAGGGAAGCCCCAAGTATACTCTATATCTACCTCCTTCTATCAGCATTGGGCACCATACTATTTTTGTCAGATACCTGTTTCTCTTTAAAAACCATCCCCAATGACACTATCCTAATGTTGTAGCAAGTAATGCCTCCAACAACAATTTTCTTGGTTGACTTTTGTGAATTAGATAAAATACATTTAAACGTTTGAAATCATGAAGCTAAGAGTAGGGAGAAGGCAATAGCACCCCACTCCCAGTACTCTTGCCTGGAAAATCCCATGGATGGAGGAGCCTGGAAGGCTGTAGTCCGTGGGGTTGCTGAGGGTCGGACACGACTGAGCTACTTCAATTTTACTTTTCACTTTCATGCATTGGAGAAGGAAATGGCATCCCACTCCAGTGATCTTGCCTGGAGAATCCCAGGGACGTGGGAGCCTGGTGGGCTGCCGTCTATGGGGTCACACAGAGTTGGACACGACTGAAGCAACTTAGCAACTTAGCAAGAGTAGGGTATTCCCTGACATCACCACCATTCTGGGTGGTGAAGTAGAATGGTTAAGGACATGGGTTCAGGCCCAATCACTTAGCTGTCTGACCCTGGGAAAGTTTTTCATTTCTCTGTGTTTATCAGGGGACTTCTGTGCCTGTCTTGTGTTTCCTGTCCCCATACCCAGTGAGCCTCTCAGTTAACTGCTTTCTGAGTTCAGCAGTGGGTAGACCCTCCTCAACACTCTCTGTTCTCTTTTGCTCTCTCATAATTCTTGTAAGCTTAGCTCTGTATGATCTCAGCCCTGTTCTCAGGAGTTTCACCCTCAACTTGTGCCCTCTACATGGCCATCTGCTCTTCAGAGCATGTATTTTTGCAAAGTCTTACTGGTATCTGCCGTGACAAGGTCTTCCCCTGAGCCACCCGCAATGGCTCTCTGCTTTCTTTCCTGGAAAGCTCTTCCAGTCATTAGGCATCACTGCTGACATTTGGAGTCTGTACATTTTCTCTGTCTCTTAGTGTTCCTGACCATGGGGTTTACAAGGTCTCTCATGTATGGATGTAAGAGTTGGACTGTGAAAAAGGCTGAGCGCTGAAGAATTGATGCTTTTGAACTGTGGTGTTGGAGAAGGCTCTTGAGAGTCCCTTGGACTGCAAGAAGATCCAACCAGTCCATTCTGAAGGAGATTAGCCCTGGGATTTCTTTGGAAGGAATGATGCTGAAGCTGAAACTCCAATACTTTGGCCACCTCATGCAAAGAGTTAACTCATTGGAAAAGACTCTGATGCTGGGCGGGACTGGGGGCAGGAGAAGAAGGGGATGACAGAGGATGAGATGGCTGGATGGCATCATGGACTCGATGGACGTGAGTCTGAGTGAACTACGGGAGTTGGTGATGGACAAGGAGGCCTGGCGTGCTGCGATTCACGGGGTTGCAAAGAGTTGTACAAGACTGAGCGACTGAACTGAATTGAACTGAGCCCCTTTTCTCTGTGTCACTCTATGTGGTTCCCAGGAGCAGGGAAAATGTTTGGATCTGAGCTGTGGCCATGTTTGTTTGGGGAATTGAATTCCAGAATTTATTTAAAAATGCTTTTAACAGGTATCTTTCCATGGCTTGTCTGTCTGAAATAAGGTATTTCAGCATAGTTCAAATCTTGCTTTAACATATCTGGTGTAACAAACTGATCCTCTGTAATTTATCCAATCCACTGTATTTTAAACATGCCAATCATGTTGCTACCAAGCACAAAGGGAAGCTTTTGTTGGTATGGGTATGTGGCTGGTTTGTCCCCAGCTTTGTAGACAGAGCCCACAGCACTGGACCAATACCATGCAGTCGTAGACAGCTCCCTTTTGCTTCCCTGGAGAATGGTTCTAATCCATCACCTCACTCTGTGGACCCCCTACTCTCAATCTTAACAGAAGAAGGTGGAAGTCCACAGATGTGAAGCTCCCTAGTCCCTCTTCCTCCTGCTTAAAGTCTCATCTGTGGTGGCAGTTGTCCTGCCCTCTGCCCACATCCAGAAAGAGACATTCTTCCTCTCCAAGGCCACAGTCTCTTTCCTCTGGCATTCCTTTTCATTTCTTCCACAAGTTCTTAAAACCTCACCGGCCTCTTGCTTCTTTCACAGATAAACTCACTTCTTTTATCCTAAAAGTAAACTCAGCCAAACCAGCAATCACAAAACACTTATGTGCATCTCACCCCCTCTGAAGGTTTCTGCTTCTCCCTTCTGCCTCAACAATCCAAGCATAGCTTCTATATCAAGCTGTTGCTCAAAGAGGTGTTAAAGGCAAGTCAACTTTGTCCTAATGACCTGATCCAGTCACTTCTTTCTTTAAAGATCAAGCACAGCTCCTATATCATAGAGACATCACTTTGCTGACAAAGGTCCATATAGTCACAGCTATGGTTTTCCCATTAGTCATGTATGGATGTAAGAGTTGGACCATAAAGAAGACTGAGTGCCAAAGAATTGATGCTTGTGAACTGTGGTGTTGAAGAAGACTCTTTAGAGTCCTTTGGACTGCAAGATCAAATCAGGCAATCCTAAAGGAAATCAACTCTGAATATTCATTAGAAGGACTGATGCTGAATCTCCAATATGTTGGCCATCTGATACAAAGAGCCAGCTCATTGGAAAAGACCCTGATGCTGGGAAAGACTGAGGGCAAGAGGAGAAGAGGGTGGCAGAGGATGAGATGGTTGGATAGCATCACTGACTCAATGGACATGAGTTTGAGTGAACTCTGGGAGATAGTGAAGGACAGGGAAGCCTGGCATGCTGCAGTCCATGGGATCGCAAAGTGTGGAACCCAATTTAGCTACTGAACAGCAGTAGCTCCTACCTAAAGCACTTGCTGAAATGTTACTGCTGTCCTAAAAACCGGGTTCAGTCACCTCATTGTTCTAAATCCCTCTACCAGCAACCATGGCCTTGATTTCTAGGATGGGAATCTGGTTCTCCTTGTCTGCTTTCCTCCATCCCAATGTTAAATTTTACTGTTCCTCAAGGTTATTATTTTTTCTCACATTATGTAATCTTTCCTTGTTGTCTCATGCAGATAACTGGAAAAGGGACCCAGTTCAGAAGTATTTTAGCAAAATTATACAAGTTCAAAATGATACAAGAAATCATTTAACATATTATTCCTACAAAATTAAATTTATCTCAATTTGTATGTGTGAAGGTCATTAGAAACAGGTTTTGGAGGAGGAAAGAAAAATTAATCTTTTTTTTTAACGTTTTCACTTATTTAGTATGGGAACAAAATTAACTGTTAGTAGTTTAAATTTAGGTGGTGGGTATGGAGCATGTTATTTGAGTATCAAAAATTTTGGCATTTTCTGATTCAGTTCTGTTTTGGAAAACCTGGTTTTACAAATAACAAATTTGAAAAAGTGCAGTACCATGGAACTGTTAAAGTAAGCACAGCAGCTGTGAAAGCAAAACATAACCCTGTAAGGAGATAAGGTAGGTCCTGAAACCACCAGGGGGCTTCTCTGGTGGCTCGGTGGTAAAGAATCTGGCTGCCAATGCAGGAGACCCTGATTCCATCCCTGGGTCCGGAAGATCAGGAAGATCCCCTGGAGGAGGAAATGACTACCCACTCCAGTATTCTTGCCTGGGAAATTCCATGGATAGGGGAAGCCTGGTGGCCTACAGTCCATGGGGTCAGCAAAGAGTCAGACTCTACTTAGGGATTCAACAACAACAACAAATACAAATAGCCATTTTAATGAAAACAACAAGAGTTATGAGCTGCTGTCCTCTTTGTTGGGGTTGCAGACAACTTTTTTTTTTTTTTTACAATTTATTCAGGAATACCTGTTACTGCCTGGAGGAGGGCATGGCAACTCACTCCAGTGTTCTTGCCTGGAGAAGTCCATGGACAGAGGAGCCTGGTGGGCGGTAGTCCATGAGGTAGCAAAAGAGTCGGACAAGACTTAGCGATTAAATAACGACAAAGAGCACCACGACCGCTCTGCGGTTTGTCTTAGAAAAAGCATTCGAGATAAAGGGAGTTTTTAAGGGACTTTATTTTCTAAAAATCCATCCTACTTATATGTTTTTCCCCTGCTAAATCTTCACTTCGTTAAAAACGATCAGAAACAAAGACAGACACTTATTTGGATCCAGTCTCGAGTCCTCCCAGCTCCTCTTTCAAAGCGTGGAGGTCCCCCAAGAGAAGTTCTGCGCTCGGCCTCTCGGGAGCAAGGGCCGCCCAGCAACGCTGGACGATGCCCGCCAGCGTCTTCCTGGGGACTGAGTCGGTGAAGACGGGTGCCCGGAGGGCGGGCCGGAGGTGGTAGGCCACCACGGCGTAGAGCACGTGCTGCCGCTCCCCTGAGAAGGGCGCCTCCCGCGTGCTCATCTGCCAGAGGGTGATGGCGAAGGAGTAGATGTCGGCCTTGGGTGTAACAGGCTCTCCTTTGAGGAGCTCCGGGGCTCGGTGAGTGTAGGTGCCGCCCAAGTGGTGAGGCGTCTGCGGGCTCCTCAGGTCTTCCAGTCTCGCGGAGCAGCCGAAGTCCCCGATCTTGCAGATGTCCTGCTCACTGATGAGGATGTTGGCCGGCTTGAGGTCCAAGTGCACGATGCTTTGCGAGTGGAGGAACAGCAGGCCGCTGACCACGTCTAGGGAGTACTTTAGACACCTCTCCAAGCCCAGCTGCTCGCCGGAGTCGCTGGGGCAGCCGGTGGGGCCGTAGATGACCTGGTGCAAGGTGATGTTGCCCCCGAACTCCATGATGACGGTCCCCAGGCTGTCGAAACACGGTGGCGGGCGCGTGCTGGCCGCCAGCACGCGCACGATGTTAGCATGGCGCAGCCGGGCCGCGTTGAGCTCGGCCCAGAAGCTGCGCCTTGATGCCCGCGGGTTCTTGGAGCACCGGCTCACCTGCTTGATGGCCACGCGCACACCATGGTAGGTGGCCTCGTACACTGAGCCGAAGCCCCCCGCTCCCAGCCTCCGTAGCAGACACACCTGCTCCCAGTCGATGGACCACCAGGCCAGCCGGCGCCGGGAGGCGCGGGGCCCGCGGCGGGATGCCCCCAAGAGCTCGCAGGGGCTGCTGCAGGGCTGCGAGTCCCCGACGACGGCGAGAGGTCGCCGGGCAGGTGAGGGCGCCGCGGGAGGGGCGAGGGCATCTCTCCTGCAGCGCAGGTGAGCCGGCCTGGAAGAGGGGACCCCGCCGGCCTGCAGGCATCACCGGCTGCTGCCCCTCCGCTCCACCCCGTTGTTTGTCTCCTCTGCCTTCATCTTCCCCAAAGGAGCTACATCTGTGCGGTTCCTTAGCGAGGACTTTTATCAGCTGAGGAAACCATCTGAGCGCAGGCAGTACCACAGCCCCATTTAGATGAAGGCATTTCCCTTGGGCACTTACAGTGAATTCTTATAAAACAAGCCCTGGAAGAGGGTTCACCGGATAAACAGTTGAACTTGCCCCAGGAATCACCCGCTTCTACAAGTTCTTTAATTATTATAAAGCAGGCTTCCCTCCTACCCCTCAACCCCCCCTCCAAGTCTCATCCGCTGGGCGTCATCGGCCCTCAGATCACAATAGTGCAATGAAATTTTTTTCACACTTTGTAGGCTATAATGATTGTCAGTTTATTCTCCAGCTGCATTAAATCACTTCCAGCAGTTATTGGCAGAAAGAGCTGAAACATGAACAGCTGACACTTGTTGAACCGATTACAGGGAAAATTAGGTGCAACGTTCAGGGAGGGATGAAAAATGGTAAGCTGAAAGTGATCGATCCAAACAGAACTGCTGATACAGGTCACAGCACAAACACTCTGAGTTCATAAGGGAAAAGAAAATTCTCTGACACCCCATTCAGCTGATAGAGCAAATTAGCAAGAGTTCTTAGCAACATATGGAGTATTTAGCAGTCCTTTGGGTCCATGGCTGTCTGGCGCACCCAGTAAGCTCACTTGCAGAAGAGATTCTAGACTTCACAGCAAATAAGTTACAGAAGTTTTGAAGCAGAGTTAGAGGAGGAAAAAGAATGAAAATGATTCAGAGCTACAACCAGAGCGTCAAATAATAACAAATACGAGAGATCTTAGGAGAGGAAAAATCTGAAGAAATAAAGAGTCACAGTCATATACTCTTCCTCCATATACTGTGGAAAATCAGATGTTGAGATTAAATCCAGGGTCTTGCTGTTTAGCCGTGAGTTCTTCTGTTCTAATTTTTATTTAAAAAAAGACAGTTTTCATTTCATACCTTTGGGAAAAAAACCAACAATAACACCCTGTTCATGAAAAAACACAGGAAGATATTAGGATCTATATTTTGAAAAGTCAAGGGGTAAAGTTCTATCTTGACTTTATTTCTGCACTTAGAGCACATAGGAGATGTGTAAACACATTTTTCTGATGATAGGTCTATGCTTCTGAGGTACATTTGTTCCAAGAAGATATATTAATAAACAGTCCATTTACATAAGCTATTGGAAGTCTTCTGAACCCTAGAATAAGATTTCTATTCTATATTACCCCTGTGACTTACCATGTGATATCATGCATAATATTTAACCTGTTTGAGCCTCAGTCTTTTTATTTAAGAAATCAGGATAATCATTAAAATAAACTTCTAAATTTTGGAACAAAATTTGGGGAGCCCTATCTGAAGTAATGGAGCTTCCCTGGTGGCTCAGACAATAAAGAATCTACCTACAATGCCAGAGACCTGGGTTGGATCCCTGGGTTGGGGAGATCCCCTGGAGAAGGGAATGGCAACCCACTCCAGTATTCTTGCCTGGAGAATTTATGGTCAGAGGAGCCTGGTGGGCTACAGTCTATAGAGTCACAAAGAGTCCAAAACGACTGAGCAACTAACACTATCTGGAGTAATAACAAAAATCTAAAAAATGTAAACTATTAAATATTATAGTAAAAATGCAGATATGTCAAACCTGAAATATAAAAAAGATAACAGTGAATAAACTAAGAAAGTACAATTATATTCTGTAATAAGTCTATATTGCAGAATCTATTTCATTGCTGTCACATAGTTGGAATTACACTCTAGGGCTCTGAAACTGTTATATGATATCAGAAATGCTGTGAAGATTGGCCAAGTGAGAGCAGTAGAGTGCCTTAACTTGAGCATTACACATAATGCAAAATGATGTGACTTTCTATAATGTAATCTTTATTATTTTAAAGATAATAAATAGCATAAACTACTTATTCTTCACAATTTGACTTTATCATTTACATAAAATATAAGGTAATAATAAAAATATGGTACTCTACCCATTCACAAACCCTAAGTTCATTAGATCCATCATCTGCTGATCTGCCCAAGAATATTTAACTGGATATTCAGTCTCTCAGGCCAGATGGCCTGGGTTTCTTGCCCTAAGTTTCCTCATCTGCAAAGTGAAGAACATATGCCTATCTCAGGATCATATACCTATCTCTTCTGTGAAGATTAAGAGAGTTCCAATTACTTAGATCAGGGTCTGCTAATTATTATTTATGAAACTCATAAAATGTATTATGGAATTACACCAATAAGATCTATTACACAGTATTGGTTTGGGGGTTTTTGTGTTTGTTTTTAAAAATGATACCATAGTGTGGGTTTTATTTGATTGGGTTTTTTTTTTTTTTTTTTTAATTTACCCGGGTGCTCATGATCTTTTGTTGTGGCACACAGACTCTCTACTTGCCCCACATGGGCTTAGTTTCCCCACAGCATGTGGGATCTTAGTTCCCAAACTAGGGATTGAACCCATGCCCTCCCAATCCTCCGATCTGGAGGAGGACCTCAATTATTAGAAGGTCTTTAGGGCTGTTGAGATGGGGAAGCTGGGGTACAGTCTCTATGGGCCATGTTCAGGCAGGAAATGGAGAAAGAACCTTCTGGAGGGCTTCCTCTCAATATTTCCCTCCCTGTGTTTACTGAGGTTTGGGCCACTTTCTCAGTAGCTTATATCAGAGCTTTCTCTCCCTTTTCTTAGCATCAGGATCTTTTCCAGTGAGTCGGCTCTTCGCATCAGGTGGCCAAAGTATTGGATCTTCAGCTTCAGTATCAGTCCTTCCAATGAATATTCAGGATTGATTTCCCTTGGGATTGACTGGTTTGATCTCCTTGCAGTCCAAAGGACTCTCAAGAGTCTTCTCCAGCACCACAATTCGAAAATATCAATGGATATGTGGATTTTTTTTTCAGTACATATGTTCTACAATACTACACAAGTCACAGTTGGTTGAATCTGAGGATGTGAAACCTCTGTTACGGAGGGACAACTATAGAGTTGTACGTGGAGTTCGAACTGCTTGGGGGTCATTCTCCCTGACCTTATGTCGTCCAAGGGTTAAATGTCTATGCTGCCTTATTCACAGAAATGTTTGATTTCGGGCTTTTGTATGTCTCAGATCACTATTGTATAATTTTTTAAAATTATTTATGTGTCTGTTTTTACTTTTGGCTGCACTGGGTCTTAGTTGCTGTGCATGGGCTCATTGTGGTGGCTTGTTTCAGTGCACAGGCTTCAGGGCAGACAGGCTTCAGTAGCTGCGGCACCAGGCTAGTGGAGTAGTTGCTCCACGGTAGAACCTTCCCAAACCAGGGACTGAACCCATGTCCCCTGCACTGGGAGGTGGGTTCTCACTACTGTACCACCAGGGGAGTACAGTATTATATTATATAAACTGTCAGTGGACCAATCGACTGGATGCTGATTTGGGATTTCTGTGTCCCAGTTAACATCGCCACATTTCAAAGACCGTTAATTTACAGATTACCAGAAAAGAATAGCATGGTGTCTTCCACTATTGAGTGTAATCCTACATGACCTCGCTCTGGCCTGCAGACGATAATGTCCAATTATATGACCAGATGTTATTAATAACTGGCCTTGGTATTGGTCCCTGCATTCAGCCCAACCCAAGGAAGGAGGTAGCCACACAGTAATTTGCCCCAGATGACCCCACAGGAGATAGCAGGCATTCTGTAACTTGTGTCATTTTCCACCAAAAGGAATGGTGTTGAGTTGGCACATTAGGAAGCTTGTTCATCCAGATGAAGAGGAATTGTGGCTCCAACTTTGAACAACACAGCTAACATCAGAAGAAGCAGGGTCCAGGAAGCATGGTAGAAGATATGAAATTACCATAAATCTTCATTTTGAATGGCTTCAGGTTTGAGGTAGTCCTCTGTTCAATTCTATGTTTCCAGGACTTTTAACTTATACTTTCCTATTATTTGGTTTGTTTCTTGCATAATTAACCTATACTCTGTTTTCCATGTATGTACAGCCCCATGGTGGTGCTCGTGGTAAAGAATCCGCCTGCAAATGCAGGAGATGTGGATTCAGTCCCTGAGTTGGGGACTATCCCCTGGAGAAGGAAATGGCGACCCACTCCAGTATTCTTGCCTGGGAAATCCCATGGACAGAGGAGCCTGGAGGGCTCCAGTCCATGGGGTCACAAAAGAGTCAGACACACCTGAGCACAGATGAGCATGTCACTATATTATCAATGTGATGGCTCGTTATAATACTTGGATCTACTGTAGGACATAAGCTTAAATTCCATGGCACCATGTATTCACTAGGAAGTGAATACATCAGATTATCATTGTTTTCAGTGGTGTTCAGGGAGAGAAGTCTGCATTAGCTGGATTCATAAAAGCTTATAAAAATTAGGGGGATTTAGGATAATCTTTCAATACAGAAACAAAATGAGGCATAGCATTGACACAGCAGGAACAGCCTCATTCAATTTACTATAATCCACGGTTAGCCACTTTATTAGTTAGGCTTCTTAGGTTCCCCCAAAGTAGTGGAAACCAACTTAGGCAAGGAGAAGTTTATTGGAGAGATTTTGCAGGATCACAGACTTGGGAACCTGAAGAAATACACTCAGAAGTGGGCAAGACCTGAGCATGCATGCATGCTAAGTCACTTCAGTCATGTCCAACTCTTTGCAACCCCATGGACTGCAACCCACCAGGCTCTTCTGTCCAGGGAATTTCCCAAGCAAGAATACTGGAGTGGGATGCCATTTCTTCCTCCAGGGGATCTCTCTGAGCCAGGGATCAAACCCATGTCACTTCTGTCTCTTGCATTGGCAGGTGGATTCTTTACCACTAGCGCCACCTGAGAAGAACTGAGATGTTTCTACAAAACCAGAAGACAGGAACCACTGAACCAATCTGGACAGAAAAGTATGGCCAGGATGCCAGTTGTTGGACTGAGTGTCCCACGGTCACTATTTTCATCTCAGGATGGAGTGACCTGCAGGTCTGTTTTGTCCACTGTTCTCCCTTCCTGGTGGCACAGCATGGGGAAAGACAGTATGTGAAGCTTTGGTTCCCCTTGTGGAAAGTGGGTACCTGGATATACTATCTCAACCAGACCATGAAACATTGTAGGGAGAAGTAATTTCTGAAAAGAGAACCAAGGCGTTGTTAGGAAGCACTAGATATTATGCAGCCAGAGAGAGACTGTTGTCCTCTACACTCACCAGGGGGACCACCTCTGGCAAAGCCAGGGCAGTAAGGGAGACTTGGAGTGTAAACTTGCCTAGTGTGTCTACATCCTGAGTCCAGCTGTGATGATGTCCTGTCTCCCGCACTCTCATGTGTTACATGTTTATTGTTTGGGCTGTGGGCTTGTGCATGTGTGTTCACTCATGTCCAACTCTTTGTGGCCCCATGAACTGTAACCCGCCAGGCTCTTCTGTCTATGGGATTTCCCAGGCAAGAATACTGGAGTGGGTTGCCATTTCCTCCTCCAGGGGATCTTCCCCACCCAGAGATCGAACCCACGTCTCCTGCATTGTCAGGTGGATTCTTTACCACTGAGCCACCAAGGAAGACTTTGGGTTGTGGGAGAGGATTCTGAACACCCTGCTCTGCATGTCCCCAAAATAGTCCTTCCCATTTGTGCTCTGCACTCGTTCAGACGCTCCCAGGGTACTTTCCTTCTTCTTCAGAACTGTGATGACTCAATTCTTGTGGCCTTCTTGGGAAGGGGGAAAACCATCACAGGGTAATCACCAGGCATGTCTGAGCCACTTGGGGTGTTAGCACAGTTTAATTATTTTGGACACTAACTTTTCCATAAGTTCCAGTGGTTAAGGGGATATTTTTATTGATTAGGGTCTCCAGGTCTATCTAATCATCATGTTTTCCTTCTCTTGGCCATAATGATTGATTCAATAAGCCTCAGTTTAGGGAATTTTCTAGGTCAGTGAAGAACCAGCACCTTTAGGAGACTGCATACTTGAGAGAGAAGTGAATGCAGAATAAAGCACAGCAAAGATCTGGTAAAGAGAGATGGGGAGCTGTTTACAATGTGTGGGGACTTCCCTGCTGGTCCAGTGGCTAAGACTTGGAGTTCTCACTGTAGGGGCCCGGTTCAATCCCTGGTCAGGGAAGTCGATCCCACATGCTCCAACTAAAGATCCCATCTAAGTGTAGCCAAATGAATAAAATAAACTTTTTTTTTTTTCTTTAAAGACCCACTGTTTGGATTCTTAGGACTAATTTGCATGAAGTAAGAACTTCTCATGAACTTCAACTTCCCTTGTGGCTCAGATGACAAAGAATGTGCCCACAGTGCAGGAGACCCAGGTTCAATCCCTGGGTCAGGAAGATCCCCTGGAGAAGGAAATGGCAACCCACTCCAATATTCTTGCCTGGGAAATCCCATGGACAGAGGAGCCTGATGGGCTATAGTCCATGGGGTTGCAAAGAATTCGGACATGACTGAACATGCATGCCTGCATTCACAGTGGCTGCTGGTGACTTGATGGAGGTAGTGGGGAAAACAGGAAATTTGAAACTCGGCGGTTACAGAGAGTGTTCTTAAGAGCCCAGCATTCATTTTGTAAGAAGCATCCCAGCATCTCTCATGATGGAGATTGGAAGTGTTGGGTCTTAGTGGCTTAACTGCTGGATTATGTACTTAGATTGGAATCTCCCGAAGGGATCATGCAGACCACTGAGGAGCTGATGCCACAATTGCTCACCCAGTGGAAGAGGCATCCCAACAGTACTGGCGCCCAGTGGAACAATTCTCAACCCTTGAAGACTGGTGACCCAGTAATGGGGCCAGTGGACAGTGCTAGAGGTCTGGCTGTCCAGCAAAGCCAGACAGCCAGTTCTGGAAGCAACTCTTCCTGTTCTGGAAGCAAATGCCCGTGGGGCCTTAGAGGCTGAGCAGTAGTCCAGACCCAGGACTCTGACTTCAGAAAATCTCTGGCTCTGAGGAATGGAAGGAAACTGTAAAGGAAGCACTTTTCTTTATTTATTGGCTGCACTGGGTCTCCTTTGCTGCATGCGGGCTTTCTCTAGTGGTGAGCAGGTGCTACATTCTAGTTGCGGTGTGTGAGCTTCTCATTGTGGTAGCTTCTCTTGCTGAGCACAGGCTCTAGGGCTCGCAGTCTTCACTAGCTGCAGCATGTGAGCTCAGTAGCTGTGGCTCCCAGCCTCTGGAGCACAGGCTCAGTAGTTGTAGCATGAGCTTAGTAGCTTCACAGCATGTGGGATCTTCCCAGAGCCTGAATTTGGCAATGAGGAATTCATGATCTGAGCCACAGTCAGCTCCCAGTCTTGTTTTCACTGACTGTATAGAGCTTCTCCATCTTTGGCTCCAAAGAATATAATCAATCTGATTTTGGTGTTGACCATCTGGTGACGTCCACGTGTAGAGTCGTCTCGTGTTGTTGGAAAAGTGTGTTTGCTATGACCAGTGTGTTAAGTCTGTTAGCCTTTGCCCTGCTTCGCTCTGTACTCCAAGGCCAAATTTGCCTGTTATTCCAAGTATCTCTTGATTCCTACTTTTGCATTCCAATCCCCTATGATGAAAAGGACAACTTTTTTTGGTTTTAGTTCTAGAAGGTCTTATAGGTCTTCATAGAACTGTTCAACTTCAGCTTCTTCATTATTAGTAGTTGGGGTATAGACTTAGAATACTGTGATACTGAATGATTTGCCTTGGAAATGAACAGAGATCATTCTGTTTTTGAGACTGCACCCAAGTACTGCGTTTCAGACTCTTTTGTTGACTGTGAGGGCTACTCCATTTCTTCTAAGGGATTCTTGCCCACAGTTGTAGATATGATGGTCATCTGAATTAAAATCGCCTGTTCAAGTCCATTTTATTTCACTGATTCCTAAAATGTTGATGCTCTCTCTTGCCATCTCCTGTTTGACCACTTGCAATTTACCTTGATTCATGGACCTAACATTCCAGGTTCCTATGCAATATTGTTCTTTACAGCATTGGACTTTATGTCCATCACCAGTCATATCCACATTCTTTCTGGAGTTATTTCTCCACTCTTCTCCAGTAGCATATTGGGCACCTACCAAGGAATGACTTTGCCAACAAAAGTCTGTCTAGTCAAGGCTATGGTTTTTCCAGTAGTCATTTATGGATGTGAGAGTTGGACTGTGAAGAAAGCTGAGTGCTGAAGAATTGATGCTTTTGAACTGTGGTGTTGGAGAAGACTTTTGAGAGTCCCTTGGACTGCAAGGAGATCGAACCAGTCTATTCTGAAGGAGATCAGTCCTGGGTGTTCTTTGGAAGGAATGATGCTAAAGCTGAAACTCCAGTACTTTGGTCACCTGATGCGAAGAGTTGACTCATTGGAAAGACTCTGATGCTGGGAGGGATTGGGGGCAGGATGAGAAGGGGACGACAGAGGATGAGATGGCTGGATGGCATCACCAACTCGATGGACGCGAGTTTGAGTGAACTCCGGGAGTTGGTAATGGACAGGGAGGCCTGGGGTGCTGCAATTCATGGGGTCACAAAGAGTCAGACATGACTGAGTGACTGAACTGACTGATCAACCTGGGAGTTCATCTTTCAGTGTCCTATCTTTTTGCCTTTTCATACTGTTCACGGGGTTCTCAAGGCAAGAGTACTGAAATGGTTTGCCATTCCCTTCTCCAGCGGACCATGTTTTTTTGAACTCTCCACCATGACCCATCCGTCTTGGGTGGCCCTACATGGCATGGCTCATAGTTTCTTTGAGTTAGACAAGGCTGTGGTCTATGTGATCAGTTTGATTAGTTTTCTGTGATTGTGGTTTTCATTCTGTCTGCCATCTGACAGATAAGGATAAGAGGCTTATGGAAGCTTCCTGATGGGAGAGACTGACTGTGGGGGAAACTGGGTCTTGTTCTCATCTGACTAGTTCAATATAAATACTTTTCAATAGCTCTTTATCCCTGGATCCAAAAACAATGCAGTCAACTTCAAAATTTGGTCTTTTAAGTTATAATTTAAAAAAATAACACATTTTTTAAAACATTAAGTGAATGCAAATGAACCTTTAAATATCAATATATAAATCCATTTATCAAGTCTCCAGCACACAGAGAGAGGTACTCAGTGGTTAAAAGTTCCTCTATGATCAATGCAAAGAAATACAGGGAAACAATAGAATGGGAGACTGGAGAAAATTAGAGCTACCAAGGGAAATATTCATGCAACTATGGCTTCCCTGGTGGCTCAGAGGATAAAGCGTCTGCCTGCAATGCAGGAGACCCAGGTTCGATCCCTGGGTTGGGAAGATCCCCTGGAGAAGGAAATGGCAACTCACTCCAGTATTCTTGCCTGGAGAATCCCATGGACAGAGGAACCTGGTGGGCTACAGTCCACGGGGTCGCAAAGAGTCAGACACGACTTCACTTTCACTTTCATGGGTAAAATAAGGGACAGAAATGGTATAGACCTAACAGAAGCAGAAGATATTAAGAAGAGGTGACAAGAATGCACAGAAAATCTCTACAGAAAAAATCTTCATGACCCAGATAACCATGATGGTGTGATCACTCACCTAGAGCCAGACATCCTGGAATGTGAAGTCAAGTGGGCCTTAGGAAGCATCACTATGAAAAAGCTAGTGGAGTGATGGAATTCCAGCTGACCTATTTCAAATCCTAATAGATGATGCTGTGATAGTGCTGCACTCAATATGCCAGCAAATTTGGAAAACTCAGTAGTGGCCATAGGACTGGGAAAGGTCAGTTTTCATTCCAATCCCAAAGAAGGGCAATGCCAAAGAATGTTCAAACTACAGCAAAATTGCACTCATTTCACACCCTAGCAAAGTAATGCTCAAAACTGTCCAAGCCAGGCTTCAACAGTGCATGAACTTCCAGATGTTCAAGCTGGATTTAAAAGGCAGAGGAACCAGAGATCAAATTGCCAACATCTGTTGGATCATGGAAAAAGCAAGAGAGTTCCAGAAAAACATCTACTTCTGCTTTACTGACTATGCCAAAGTCTTTGACTGTGTGGATCACAATAAACTGTGGAAAATTCTGAAAGAGATATGAATACTAGACAACTTTACCTGCCTCCTGAGAAATCTGTATGCAGGTCAAGAAGCAAGAGTTAGAACTGGACATAGAACAGACTGGTTCCAAATTGGGAAAGGAGTACGTCAAGGCTGTGTACTGTCACGCTGCTTATTTAACTTATATGCAGAGTACATTATGTGAAATGCCGGGCTGGATGAAGCACAAACTGGAATCAATATTGCCGAGAGAAATATCAATAACCTCAGATATACAGATGACACCACCCTTATGGCAGAAAATGAAGAGGGGCTATAAAGCCTCTTGATGAAAGTGAAAGAGGAGAGTGAAAAACCTGGCTTAAAAACCAACATTCAGAAAACTAAGGTCATGGCATCTCGTCCCATCACTTCATGGGAAATAGATGGGGAAACAATGGAAACAGTGACAAACTTTATTTTTTGGGCTCCAAAATCACTGCAGATGGTGACTGCAGCCATTAAATCAAAAGATGCTTTCTCCTTGGAAGAAAAGCTATGACCAATCTAGACAGCATATTAAAAAGCAGAGACATTACTTTGCCAACAAAGACATTACTTTGCCTACTAGTCAAAACTATGGCTTTTCCTGGAGTCATGTATGGATATGAGAGTTGGACCATAAAGAAAACTGAGTGGCAAAGAATTGATGCTTTTGAACTGTGGTATTGGAGAAGACTCTTGAGAGACCCTTGGACTGCAAGGAGATTCAACCAGTCAATCCTAAAGGAAATCAGTCCTGAATATTCACTGGAAGGACTGATGCTGAAGCTGAAGCTCCAATACTTTTTGGCCACCTGATGGGAAGAACTGACTCATTGGAAAAGACTCTGATGCTGGGGAAGATTGAAGGCAGGAGGAGAAGGGGATGACAGAGCATGAGATGGTTGGATGGCATCACTGACTTGATGGACATGAGTTTGAGCAAGCTCCAGTAGTTGGTGATGGACAGGGAAGCCTGGTGTGCTGCAGTCCATGGGGCTGCAAAGAGTCAGACATGACCGAGCAACTGAACTGACTAAGGGAAGATGATTAAGT
Source organism: Nanger dama (assembly GCA_917880005.1). NCBI lineage: Eukaryota > Metazoa > Chordata > Mammalia > Artiodactyla > Bovidae > Nanger > Nanger dama. Next base: position 8,335,513 of record CAKJTW010000075.1, read on the forward strand.
CTAGGACTCATGAGATCTCATTAGAGAGTGATCAGTTGATGCTAGGAAGTGTTAAACTTAGAGACTTTATCCATCCTCCTCTGCTTGCATGGTGGTGATGAGGAAGGATCAGAAAGTGACAAGTGAATAGGAGCCTAGTTAGTTAGTTCAGTCACTCAGTCATGTCCAACTCTTTGCAACCCTATGAACCGCAGCACACCAGGCCTCCCTGTCCATCACCAACTCCCAGAGTTCACCCAAACCCATGTCCATTGAATCGGTGATGCCATCCAACCATCTCATCCTCTGTCATCCCCTTCTCCTCCTGCCCTCAGTCTTTCCCAGCATCAGGGTCTTTTCAAAAGGGTCAGCTCTTAGCATCAGGTGGCCAAAGTATTGGAGCTTCAGCTTCAACATCAGTCCCTCCAATGAACACCCAGGACTGATCTCCTTTAGGATGGACTGGTTGGATCTCCTTGCAGTCCAAGGGACTCTCAAGAGTCTTCTCCAACACCACAGTTCAAAAGCATCAATTCTTCAGCGCTCAGCTTTCTTCACAGTCCAACTCTCACATTCATACATGACCACTGGAAAAACCATAGCTTTGACTAGACAGACCTTTGTTGACAAAGTAATGTCTCTGCTTTTTAATATGCTGTCTAGTTTGGTTATAACTTTCCTTCCAAGGAGTACAGTAGGTGAATCCACTGTACCTCGTTGTTAGTCCTCAGTATTGGACTTGATGACTAGGTAGTAACTAATATGTAAGGCTGAGGAGGGCAAAGCCAGAACTGCCTTTAGTGTCCTCTGTGGTTTAGAAACATTTTTTTAAGAAAAAAGTTTATTTCTCATTTAGGGGAAGTCCAGGAGGCTCTCAAAGGTAGCTTTCCTCTCCTTCTAGGATGTTTCAATATTATGGCATTAAAAAATTGAAGTATAATTGATGTATAATATTATAATCATTTCAAGCAGACCACAGTGTGATGCAAGATTTTTATTGCACATACTCCATTAAAAGTTATTAAGGGACAATGACTATAATTCCCCGTGCTGTACAGTGCATCCTTGTTTCTTATCTATTTTATATATAATAGTTTGTATGTCTTAATCCTGTGCTCTTAAAGTGCCCCTCTCTCTCCTTTGGTAACCACTGGTTTGTTTTCTGTATCTGTGAGTCTATTTCTTTTTGCATATATATTTGTTTTCTTTTTAGCTTCCATAAATAAGTGATATCACAGTTTCGTCTTTCTCTATCTGCCATATCTCTAAGCATAATATTCTCTAGGTCCATCCATGTTGTTACCAATGCAGAATTTCACTGTTCCTTTTTAATGCTAATTAATATATAATATATATATATATATATTATATGGCTGAGTAATACTAGATACATATGCATATATTTTTAAAATTAATAGTAATACTTGATATGTACATGTTTATATTAGTATAAATTACTAGTAATACTAATATAAATATGTATGTATGTAGTATAAACTATATATATCTAATATTACTCATACTTGGTGTGTGTGTGCATATATATATATATATAGTTTTAAATTTTGAATGAAGTCCCAAGGTATTTCTGGGGTATCTGCCAACATTTAGAAGTTAATGGAAAAGTAATTGGGGCTATCCATTATCTAGAGCTGCTGTTTTAGCACAAGAAGCACAAAGATTGAGGAGCTAGGTTCCTGAGGGTGGGTGCAGCAGGTATGAGGCTGTCCCTGGACAAACGCCAATTCTGTCAAACATCCATGTGATACATGAGGTATGAGTGCTACTCTACTGATTAACCCTGAAGAAACACCACCAGCATCAACTGGTCCTTAGTCTTATAAAGGAGTACATCAAGCTGTATATTGTCACCCTGCTTATTTAACTTCTATGCAGAGTACATCATGAGAAACACTGGACTAGAAGAAACACAAGCTGGAATTAAGATTGCCAGGAGAAATATCAATAACCTCAGATATGCAGATAACACCACCCTTATGGCAGAAAGTGAAGAGGAGCTAAAAAACTTCTTGATGAAAGTGAAAAAGGAGAGTGAAAAAGTTGGCTTAAAGCTCAACATTCAGAAAACGAAGATCATGGTATCTGCTCCCATCACTTCATGGGAAATAGATGGGGAAACAGTGGAAATAGTGTCAGACTTTATTTTTTTGGGCTCCAGAATCACTGCAGCTGGTGATTGCAGCCATGAAATTAAAAGACGCTTACTCCTTGGAAGAAAAGTTATGACCAACCTAGATAGTATATTGAAAAGCAGAGACATTACTTTGCCAACAAAGGTCTGTCTAGTCAAGGCTATGGTTTTTCCTATGGTCATGTATGGATGTGAGAGTTGGACTGTGAAGAAGGCTGAGCGCCAAAGAATTGATGCTTTTGAACTGTGGTGTTGGAGAAGACTCTTGAGAGTCCCTTGGACTGCAAGGAGATCCAACCAGTCCATTCTGAAGGAGATCAGCCCTGGGATTCCTTTGGAAGGAATGATGCTGAAGCTGAAACTCCAGTACTTTGGCCACCTCATGAGAAGAGTTGACTCACTGGTTAAAACTCTGATGCTGGGAGGGATTGGAGGCAGGAGGAGAAGGGGATGACAGAGGATGAGATGGCTGGATGGCATCACGGACTCGATGGACGTGAGTCTGAGTGAACTCCGGGAGATGGTGATGGACAGGGAGGCCTGGTGTGCTGCGATTCATGGGGTTGCAAAGAGTTGGACACGACTGAGCGACTGAACTGAACTGAACTGAATAGCAATTATAAGCGGTTTTAAAAGGGTTATTCTCCAACTTTTAAACCACTCAGAACTTCACTGAGAGCCACCACAGGAAGGTGGTGGCATTACACACAGCAGTGCAGCCGCACGTCTGCTCTTGGACCCGGGGCCGGGGGACAGTGGGGGAGAACGCTACAGGACACTCAGGGCCCTGTTCTGTTGCGTGCAAATCCTGAATTTAGCTTTCTGATGCTGGATGTCCTTATCACCCCCCACGGCCACAGCTTTGAGGGGGTCTTAAGATGAGGAGTATTGAAAATCAGAGACATTTCTTTGCTGATTAAGGTCCATCTAGTTAAGGCTATGGTTTTTCCTGTGGTCATGTATGGATGTGAGAGTTGGACTGTGAAGAAAGATGAGCACCGAAAAACTGATGCTTTTGAACTGTGGTGTTGGAGAAGACTCTTGAGAGTCCCTTGGACTGCAAGGAGATCCAACCAGTCCATCCTAAAGGAGATCAACCCTGGGTGTTCATTGGAAGGACTGATGCTAAAGCTGAATCTCCAGTACTTTGGTCACCTGATACAAAGAGCTGACTCATTGGAAAAGACTCTGATGCTGGGAGGGATTGGGGGCAGGAGGAGAAGGGGACGACAGAGGATGAGATGGCTGGATGGCATCACGGACTGGATGGACGAGAGTCTGAGTGTACTCCAGGAGTTGGTGATAGACAGGGAGGCCTGGCGTGCTGCGATTCACGGGGTTGCAAAGAGTTGGACATGCCTGAGGGACTGAACTGAACTGAACCGAAGATGAGGAAGGAGAAGGAAGAGAGATGGAGTTCACCCAGTCAGAACTGGGCGACTCCGTCATTAGAACTTCTGTCCTTTCAGAGAGAGGAATAACACGTGACAAAATAATGGAATCTCTGTAAAGGTTATATGCATCTTCACTGTACTTGAAAACTTTCTGTAGGTCTGTAATTTTCAAAATAAAAGCTAAGAGAAATAAATTTAGATCTACAAAAAAAAAAAAAAAAAGAAACAAAAGAATTCCTGTCCTTTGGAGGATTGTGACCTCCCTGTTCCCAGATGTGTGAGGTCATGTGATACGTGTGGAATGGTTTCTATCGCAGGTCACAGAATAGCTAAGTAAGATCAGTTTAAGTGATCAAGGGTTATTCCATGTAACATGAAATATAGAAGGAAATGGTCAGAGCTGTCACAGGACTTAAGGTTGAGTTGGTGTGCCAGCTTCAGCATCACAGCTACATCCCAGGCAAGATGCTGGAAGAGCCAGCCATGTCTGTGCATTTTACTAGGGACGGAGGAGTTTTCCTAGAAGGAGCTTAGCCATTATCCTTGCATTCTTCTCAGTGTGCCCCAACAGCAGTGCCTGACTATCGTTACCTGCAAGGAGACATCTGCCCCTCAAAAAATAAAAAATAACGGCCCTCCTCCCGCACCATGGATCCACAGTTGGTTTTTTTTTTTGCCTCTACTCAGGAATAGAGCTTTTATTTGTTTAATAAAAAACCAACTCTTTTGCAAAGAAAAACAGTTTAGCGAGAAGAGTGACACTAACATTTTTGGAAGTACTTTTAACTATAGGTTGGGGCTTCATGGAAAGCAACCAGCTCCTCACACCTGTTTGAACATTCAGTCTGTTGTGATATGTTGTTGTGGATGAAATATCTGAAGGAAACTAGTGTCGCAGAGATAGGCACAGCTGCATTTTTTAAAAAATGTTTTCAAATAATTGTGGCTATTCTACTTTGAAACTATATCCAAACTTGGCAAGTGGTGGTTTCTTAAATGTTAGTTGCCATGTAGAATTTGAAACTGTAACAATGTGCTTTTTGTACTGCATAATATTAAAATCTAATGGTCTCTCTTGAACACTGAATGGGTCTTTTACAGAGGTATGAATTTGTAACATTGGTCATTTGAAAAAATAATAATTCCCTGAGTTATGCAAACCTTCCAGATGTTGACACATTTCATTACACAATACCAAAAATTACATTCGTTGATATTACCACTCATCTCATCAGAAAGTAATGAGAAGCCACTACATCAAGGTGTGGATAAAAGTTTCCAAAATTTCACTTTTCTCTTGAAAGCAGATTTTTATCAGAAGCTGCAAATGCTGTCAGTGGTTTCTCTCTGGACGTGACAGGCTTGCTTCATTCAGCTTTTGAGACCAATGTCTGCCAAACACCCAGGGTCCCACACAGGACAGACACATTGCATGTTGCTGCCACACGCTCTCAGGCTCCGCTTGCCTAGGGCAGATCCTCAGCCTGTCCTTATTTTTGATGACCTGGACAGTTCTGAGGAGTCTGGGTTACCTGTCCTTATTTTTGATGACCTGGACAGTTCTGAGGAGTCTGGGTTAAGTATTTTTATAAAGTGTCTCCCATTTGGGGTTTGTCTGGTGTTTTTCTCATACTTACCCGGGGACGATGGTTTTCTGGAAGGAAGACGGCACGAGTTGACTGCCATTCTCATCAGGTCATGTGGCGGGTGTGTAACATCAACACAGCTTACCCTCATTCATGCTGCACTTGCTCACCTGGCTAAGGTTGTGTTTGTCAGGTTTCTCTACTATAAAATCTCTTCTTTACCCCCTTTCCATACTGTCCTCATTAGAAAGAGGTCCTTATGTGTAGCCCTTACTTAAGGGGCAGGGGAATTATGCAGTTGTGTAGATACACAGATTATTTGGATTTTTCTGCCCAGGAGATATGTCTATTCCTCCTCCATTTATTTATATCCATGTGTAGTCATGGATATTATACTTCGGGTTATACTTTATCTTCTTGCTAAAATTATATCCAGCTTTGGCCATGGAAACTCATTCAATTGGCTACTGTTTCCCTTTGACATACCTCATCATTATGGGGCTTTTATTTCCACTTTAAACACTTCTGTACTTTCTGACACAAAAAGATTCTCTAGGCTCCTTTTATATATTTCCCGTTCCAGTCCTAGAATCGGCCATTTAGCCAGTGCAAAAATTTTTTAAATCTTTTTAACTTTAAAATATTCAAAAAATAAACGTACAGCAGAGTGAATTATTATAAGGAACACACCCTCCCAGTGTTGTGCTGGCACCGGCTCACACAGTCCCTAAGAGCTGCTTGTGTAATCTCTTCCCAGCTCCACAATGACATCATGTTGGTAGACTGAAATTGGCCACGGTGGTAGTATTTACATGATGGAGATCAGGAACCTCTACAAATCAGGGCGTTCTTTCCCCCTTGGAGAGTCAGCTGTTACACACCAGCCTACCGCTGCTTGTAACTGCCACCCAAGGAAAGAAAGAAAACCACAAGCTAATAAATAAAACCTTGCCAGCCACCTCAGTAACCCCTCCATATTGTCCATCCCAGTCCTCTCTCTCCAGAAGTCACTGCTACCCTGACTTGACAGTAATCGCTTCCTTGTGTGTATTTTAGTGTTTTTTAATCACCCATGTGTCCATCCCTGGACACTATGGTTAATATCATACATTATTTACTCTGGTGTATATTTTAAGCCTTTAATCTACAGGCTGACTTTCCATCCCTTCTTTGTCTTTACAATTTATCTGCTGATGCATGTGGACCATTTTTTCTGTAGATGTTCCCCCATCTGGAGCTTTACTGATTGTATAGTTACAGGAATCCTAAAAGGAAATCAATCCTGAATATTCACTGGAAGGACTGATGCTAAAGCTGAAGCTCCAATACTTTGACTACCTGATGCAAAGAGCTAACTCATTGGAAAAGACCCTGATGCTGGGAAAAATTGAGAGCAGAAGAAGAGGGCGACAGAGGATGAGATGGTTGGATGGCATCACTGACTCAATGGATATGAGTTTAAGCAACTCCAGGAGATAGTGAAGGACAGGGAAGGCTGGTGTGCATCAGTCCATGGGGTTGCAAAGAGTTGGACACGACTGAGCAACTGAACAACAACAAATACTTATGGGTGTATTTCAGCATGTTTCCCTGTTCTCCATTATTTACCATAGAAAATTGACATTGACAGAATATTCCACCTAACACATTCTCTTCAATTGTTCATGAAACGTATCAAGACAACTTGCATAAATTTCGACCCCCATGAACTGTAGCCCACCAGGCTCCTCTGTCCATGGAATTCTCCAGGCAAGAATACTGGAGTGAGTAACGATTCCCCTCTCCAAGGGATCTTCCCAACTCATGGATCAAAACTAGGTTTCCTACACTGTAAGCAGATTCTTTACTGTCTAAGCCACTAGGGAAGCCCCTCCATAAAACAAACAAACAAACAGCGAATGTAAAAGAACTAAAACCAAATAGAGTGTGTTCTCTGATCACAATGGGATTAAACTAGAGAGGAATAACAGAAAGATAACAGGAAAAATCTCCAAACACTTGGAAGCTAAATTACACTTTTCAAAATATTCCATGTGTCAAATAGGAAATCTCAAAGGAAATTAAAAACAACAACAACCACATAGAACTGATATGCAAATAGCATATGAAAATTTGTGAGACACAGCTAGTGCAGTGCTAAGAAGGCAAATTTTAACACCAAATTGTCATGTTAGGAAAAAAGAAAAGTCTCAGATCAATAGTCTATACCCTCACCTCAAGAACTTAGAAAAAGAAGGGCAAATAAATTCAAAAGCTTAAGGAAGGAAATAATAGAAATCAAAAACAATGTGATTGTAAGCAAGGGAGAACATCAGTGGAACAAAATCTAGGTCTTTGAAAAGATCAACAACATTGACAAACATCTAGCAACATTGTCAATTATCAAGAGAAAAGACAAATTCCCAATATTAAGACTGAAATGAGTGTTACTACAGACTCTGCCAACATAAAAATATTACAAACAACTCTATTAATATATGTATAAATTTGGGAAACTAGATGAAATAGATCAATTCCTCAAAAAATATAAATGACCATAATTCACTCAATAAAAAGTACATAATTTGAATTGCTCTTTAAGTATTAAGAGACATCATCTAATTTACATTGAATCATTGAATTTAAATTTAAAAACTCTCCCAAAAGAAATCTTGAAGCCCAGATAGTTTCACTGGAGAATTCTCCCAAAGCCTTAAAGAAAAATTAGCACACACACACAAACACTGATTCTACAAAATCTATTCCAGAAAATAGAAGAGGAGAGAACACCTTCCAACTCATTTTATGAAGTTAGTATTACTTTGATATGAAACCCAAAGACACTATAAGAAAAGCAAACTATAAGACTAACATTCCTCACAAGAGTTAATGCAAAAAAATCCTTCATAAAATATTAATAAATAGAATTCAGCTACATATCAAAAACTGTACATTAAGACCAAAGTGATGTTGATTCAAGGCATGCAAATGTAGTTCAGTATTTGAAAATCTAACAATGTAATCCACCATATTGGTCTGAATAGGAAGTCACATCAGCATATCTAACTAAGGACATTTAAGTTCTTTGTTGTTGTTTTACTCCCTAAGTCCTGTCCAACTCTTCGTGACCCCATGGACTGTAGCCCACCAGGCTCCTCTGTCCAAGGGATTTCCCAGGCAAGAATACTGGAGTGGGTTGCCATTTCCTCCTCCAGAGGATCTTCCTGATCCAGGGATCAAACCTGTGTCTCCTGCACTGGCAGGCAGACTCTTCACCCCTGAACAACCTGGGAAGCCACAGAAGTCCTTGCATGAGGGATAACTCTGCCTGCTGCCTGCTTCTGTAATAAAGTTTAACTGTAGCACAACAATGCTGACTGGTTTGCATTTTGTCTATGACTGCGTTTGAGTGGCAGTAGCCACAGTGAGTAGTTATGACAGCAATCAGTTAACCCACAAAACCTAAATTATTTCCTCTCCGACCTTTTTCAAAAAGTGTGCTGACAGAGCTCTAAAGCAATGTCCTGTGTGCTTCTTTAAAACTGGGTCACTTCCCTGCCTTCATTCCAGCTGGTGGGGAGGGGACAGCAAACGTGCTATCAGTCTCCTGCAGCATGTAACACTGTCACGTATGTTTTATCAGTGACAGTGTAGCTCCATGGCCAATTGAGCGGCAAGGGCGTCTTTGGGGTGCAGTGTAATTGGCCCCAGCTAGACATGTCATGAGCCCGGCTACTGTTCCTTCACAGTGGTAAAGGAGTGGATTTGGAGGCTAGCCACCAGTCTCCCCATAGTTAGAGAGAGCATTCTTTTATCTTCTGTCTTTCTCTTTCAATAATGAAGAATTTTCAAGTCCTAATATTTTCCCAGCATAACTTAAACATTGACTTTGGAGGTTTAAGTGAAAGTGAAGTCGCTCAGTCGTGTCTGACTCTTTGGCGACCCCATGGACTGTAACCTATCAGGCTCCTCCGTCCATGGGATTTTCCAGGCAAGAGTGCTGGAGTGGATTGCCATTTCCTTCTCCAGGGGATCTTTCCAACCCAAGGATCGAACGCGGGTCTCCTGCATTGCAGGCAGACGCTTTACCATCTGAGCCACCAGGGAAGCTCATTTTGGAGGTTTAATATGACACGTTCTTCTTTCATGGCCTTTTTCCCATGAAATTTCAGTTTGGAATTTTTTGTTCATCCAAGAAATATTTAGGATGATGTTTCTTAGTTTTCCGGTAGTTACCTATTTTTTAAAGTCATAGCCTATATAATTTTTTTTGGCTGTACCAGGTAGGTCTTAGTTGCAGGATCTTAGTTGTGGCACATGGGATCTAGTTCCCTGACCAGGGATCGAATCCACGCCTCTTGCAGTAGAAGCCCAGTCTTAACCACTGGACCATCAGAGAAGTCCCTGGAGTTGGTGCTTTTGTAATATATATGTACGTATTTTATCTGCTTACTTATCTGGCTGCACTAGGTTTTAGTTTTGGCATTCAAAATCTTTAGTTGTGGCATGTAAGCTCTTAGTTGCATGTGGGGTCTACTTCCCTGACCAAGGATTGAACCCAGGTCCCCTGCATTGGGAGAGCGGAGTCTTAGCCACTGGACCACCAGGGAAGTTCCTGAAGTCATATAAGAATATGACTAATTTATTTCTAATTTTATTAATAGGACATGGCCCTAACACTTACCCTTTTGAAAATGTGTTTACCTTATTTATGATCACACATATAAAGATTTTGTAATACTTGGGTATACATATGAATGTTGATGTATTCCTTCAAATGACAAAGTTTTATTTACTATATGCATCAAGTTTGAATGTATTATTTAATTTCATGTTCTTTCTTATTATTTTGCATCTCGATCTGAAAGGATTACCAATCTCTCTCATTTCCAGGTAGCCCAGGGGTAAAGAATCTGCCCGCCAATGCAGGACACACAAGAGACACAGGTTCGATTTCTGGGTCAGGAAGATCTCCTGGAGTAGGAAATGGCAACTCACTCTAGTATTCTTCCCTGGAGAATCCCATGGACATAGAAGCCTGGTGGGCTACAGTCCATGGGGTCAGAAAGAAAATCGGACACAACTGAGCACAAACTGACTCTCATTGTGTGTGGAATAAGCAAACGAAAAGGTTCTCCTTCAGTGGTTTTTTACTCACTGGCCTAACTGCTGAGGGTAAATGCAAACTAAAATTTGAATAAGATCTAAGGAGATTTCCAAATGATAATTTCTGTTATGAGAACTTATCATAGTAACATCTTAAGAACCCTACTTACTTATCTCTAGATAGTCACTCAACTTCAGAAAGTTTAAACAGAGCTAACAATTTCACAGAGCTTTTGAAGTACAGTTACAAGAATTGGAATCATCAAAATTTCTTCCCTAATTTTGGTCCATTGCAGTGAACGTGTTTAGAGTGGTTTATTTCTGAAGAAAGGGTACACTGTTATAGAATTAGCTTATTTCAGTGCAGGAGGGCAGAATAAAATGTGAGGTTTAAGTATGATCACACAGTCTTCAGTGTAACAAATAAGCCTTTCTATAGAACAAAGATAAACCGAGCATTACGACTGTCATATAAAATTTTTCTAGGGTCAACTTTTGAAAGCGTACTTCTGTTAAGCTATATGTCCTAATTATTAAGATGGTTGAGAAAGGTCAAAGCCATCATTGCCCTTGAGGCAACAAATATGTGTTCATTATCTGCTGTATGCAGGAAACTAAGTGGACAGAGCTTTGAATTCAGGGGCTTAAAAGAATTAAAAAAAAAAGACACAGCCCTGAGAAGATCTAATAAAAGTTCATAGGGAAAATAAGATACTTTTCAGTGGGTGAAAGCTGAGAAGGTATTGTGAATGGAAGAGTGATCATCAAGAAACAGCTAGAGGAAAGCTTCCCTGGTGGCCCAGTGGTTAACTCTGTGCTTTCAGTGCAGGGGACATGGGTTTGATCCCTGGTCGAGGAACTAAGATCCCATGTGCTGCATGGTGCTGTCAAAATAAAAAGAAGAAAGGGCTCAGTTCAGTTCAGTTGAGATGCTCCAGTCATGTCCGGCTCTTTGAGACTCCATGGACTGCAACACACCAGGCTTCCCTGTCTATCACTAACTCTTGGAGCTTGCTCAAACTCATGTCCATTGAGTCGGTGATGCCATCGAACCATCTCATCCTCTGTCATCTCTTTCTCCTCTTCCTTCAATCTTTCTGAGCATTAGAATCTTTTCTAAGGAGTCAGTTCTTGGCAACAGGTGGCCAAAAAGTATTGGAGCTTCAGCTTCAGCATCAGTCCTTCCAATGAATATTCCAGACTGATTTCCTTTAGGATGGACTGATTGGGTCTCCTTGTAGTCCAAGGGACTCTCAAGAATCTTCTTCAACACCACAGTTAAAAAGCATCAGTTCTTTGGTGCTCAGTTTTCTTTATGGTCCAACTCTCACATCCATACATGACTACTGGAAAAACCATAGCTTTGACTTTGTTGGCAAAGTAATGTCTCTGCTTTTCAATATGCTGTCTAGGTTTGTCATAGTTTTCTTTGTCACAGCCAAGCCCTTTTCTTCCAGGGAGCAGGCATCTTTTAATTGCATGGCTGCAGTCGCCATCTGCAGATGATGGTGAGATTTTGGCATGTGGAATTCACAGGTATGCTCATGCTTGTCGTGTCCCACTCTTTGTGACCCCATGGATTGTAGCCTGCCAGGATTCTCTGTCTCTGGGATTCCCTGGGCAAGAATACTGGAGTGGGTTGCCATTTCCTCCTCCAGGGGATCTTCCTGACCCAGGGAAGGAACCTGGATCTCCCGCATTGCAGGCAGATTCTTTACCAGCTGTGCCACCTGGGAAGCCCCAGAATTCAGAGGCAGGAGCAGAGAAAGCAGGCATATGCCAGGGAGGGATAAGCACAAGAACAGTGAGTGACTTCACATGAAAATGACAGAAAAAGTGAGGAGGAGATGGGCAGACCACTGTCAAGAGTGGGAAAGATTTTTCAGGGCCTCTTAAAGCACTGACTGGCACCAACCTGAAGCTCTTTTAGTAAATGTTGAGGTTAGGAATAACTACAGAAATAGCGTATGAAAGGATTCAGGACAGAAAATAGAACAGTAGGTGCACTTCACTCCTGTGAAAATTAATGTAACTTAGGAAACTGGGAATAGTTGAACTGGTCTGCCTGCATTCTGTAAACAAAATGGTCTTGAAGATGTTTCTAAGGGTGTGTATTTATTACAGCCACTGATCACTACTATGTAATTCTGGGGTGGGAAAAGCTGACATAGCTTAAAATCTGAAATAGGGCATGGTTTAGGCTGTTAACCTACTTACATAACACACATTCCTAGGACATGAAAATCTGGTTACAGGAGCGATCTTAGAAATGCCACCAGGTGTGTGTAGATACAAACAGAAGATCAATTATGTGTTTTTAGAAACAGCATGAACACTTTGAAAGGGGCTCCAAGAAAAAGATGAGAGTTCTCTAATTACAGACTAAACCAAACATTAAACCTTTGCAAAAATGCTGCAACCTTAAAACAGGAAACTTCTGCAGCTTATGTGAGGCACCATTACATTTCCAACTCTCATCTCTCCCAGAATCTCAAGACCTTGACTGAGGTATTACCACAAATGGACCATGTTTTCAAAAGGATTTAATTTATGAACGTTTCCATGTGTGTGTTAGGATAAACATTGGTTTACATGTCAAGTATGCCTCTACAGGGTAAAGCAAGATTAGCCTGCTGATATGTTTTTAAAAGAAAACTAGTTCATTAGGAGAAAACCATTTTCATCTGCAATAACTGCAGTTATTAGTTACTGTAGAGCAAAGGGAACTATACTCAGTATCCCGTGATAAGCCATAAGGGAAAAGAATATGAAGAATGTATATATATGTGTGTATCTGAGTCACTTTGCTGTACAGCAGAAATTAACTGTACTTCAATACATAAAGTTTTATAAAATCATGGCAATCAAAATACTAGTATGCAAAAGAAGGGCCTGAGGACTCCTTTATAGGTACAATCTCCATTAGGCACTGTGCTATTTATCTCTTTTCTAAAGCAGTCAGAACTTGGGAACTTTTTTTTAACCAGTTTGTCTTTCTTTCTTAGTGTAATTGCTTTACAGTGTTGTGTTAGTTTTGCTGTACAGCAAAGGGCATCAGCTGTAAGTATACATCTATCCCCTCCCTCTTGGACCTCCTTTCATCCCACCCAGCCCCATTCCCGCCCCCCCTCCCGCCCCCCCTCCTTCTAGCTCCATGTGGTACACAGCAGCTTCCACGTGTATATATGTCAATCCAGTCTCAGTTCATCCCACCCTCCCCTTCCCGCTGTGTCCGTGTCCGTTCTTTATGTCTGTGTCTCTGTCCCCACCTTGCAAATAGGCTCATCTGTGCCATTTTTCTAGATTCCACCTATATACGTTAATATACGATACTTTTCTCTGAGAACCTGGGAATTTGCATTCTTTGCTATTACAGTGTATCAAAGAAAGATGTTGCCACTTCTTTGGAGGTAAAACCAGAACCTCTGAAGAACAGCAGTTGAATTAGCTGTGTTAGTGTTTTCCAGAGAAACTGAAGCCATAGGATACTGCATACAATAGAGATTTACTACAAGAAATTGACTCACACAACTGTGGAGGCTGACAAGTCTGAAATCTGCAGGGCAAGCCAGCAGGTTGGAGACTCAGGGAGGTTGGGGACCCGTGTAGAGCTGATGCTGCAGGTCAAATCTGAAGCCATCTGAAGGCAGACCTCCCTTTTCCTGGAGAATGGGTTTTTTCTCTTATGGCCTCCAACTGATGAGATGAGGCCCACCCACATTATGGAGGGCAGTCTGTTTTATTTAAAGTCAGCCGACTATAAATGTTAATCACTTCTAACAAAGAACCTCCACAGCAACAGCTAGACTGGTGCTTGACTAGACCAGGCATCCAGTCTGGGTACCACAGCCAAGCCCAGTGGACACATAAAATTAACCATCACGCTAGTCAGGAGTCAAACATCTTCAGTATACAGATTTATTATTGACCTCTGTGTTGAATAGAAAGCAGGTGAAGTCGAGACATTCTGGGCTTGGTTGTTTTTAGTTTTAGCCTGAAACTGCCAATCTTTGATCATTTTTGACCTACAAAAAAGGGTAACTGGGTACAACTCAATACAGCATTTACACTTTCCCACTGTTGTAATGATGGTGTCACCTTCATTCCAATGGTTCATCACGGAACCAGCCTCTTTCTATAAAGCTGACTCCTTGGGAACAGCCCAGGACTTTGCACGAAGAGGTGCCTTCTGCTTAAGAAATGCTCATTTAAGGAAAAGTGGCAGCAAAACTCAAGCTGTCTATAGTCAGACTGAGGTTTTCCTCCCCTTAATGATAAATCATCAGTACGAACTTTTCACCTAACCAAAACCTGAATGAAGAAGTTTTTTAGCCCCACTGGATCTATGATGAAATGATTATGCTTAATGGTTTGCTTAAACTGCACTTCTAATTGCTTTTCCATAAGGGAGAATACACCTTAAGTGAATTAACCCCAAAGATCCTTTTCAGAGTATTCTGACTATAAAAGCAATAGCATTTTCCCTTCTATAAATAGTCCTTGAAACATTTCATATGCCTGAATTTAAATAAAAATATATGTAGTGTTAATGCTAAGAATTAATAAAGAAATGCTTTTAGATTTGCTGGAATTAAGTATGTGAAAAGAAGAACTGCCAAATGGGGAGTCACTGTGCATTTTCTTTACCTCTCTGAAGGTAGAGAACCTTAGGACAGGAAAGTCAAAGGTGAAGAAGCAATTTTTCCTATTATAATGAAAGAGGTGCTGTGAGAAATCCCCCCGCCCCAATTTTTTTTTCCTGCCACTGGTTCCTGGCCAGATTATTAACTGGATTTTTAGAATTAATCTCTTTCTTTCAAAGATGCATCACTGTTTAATTGATGAATTTGAGACAAAATGACATCTGTGAGCTCATCACTCTGGTCCAGGTGAATGGTCAAGGGAGGGTTTTCAGCAAAGTTTTAGACAAGTAGCCCATAGAGAACGTCTAAAAGATAATTTACAGGACTGACGGATAGTAAATGACAAAGGAATGCTTAATGCCAATTTTATCTCATACGAATAAAAACATGATTGATCTATACATTCTAACAGCCTTTGGGGGATTCTTTGTTTGAATTCTCGCCTGGATTAAAGTTTTGATGCACAACATTTTGACTTTTTTATTTACAATTTCTATCCTTCCTTTCAAGGTACAAAAGTTTTAAGACAAAACAAAAGAAACCCTAGAACTTTACATTTCAACAACCAAGTATTGTTCTAGAGGCAGCTATTAGAATCTTATATTTATCAAATGAGAAAATATTTCAAATTCAAAGGGAAAAAATGTTATATCAAATAGAAATTTATCATCTGTTATAATTTCAGGAAGATCTACATTATCTAAAGCCATTCTATAATTTTTATTCATATATTTTTGTGGAGTTCACATATCTTTTTCTTACAGCAAACGTAACACTGTAGGCCATGAGAAGCTGCAGTACTATTGTTTAATTAGCAGCAAATGAATATTTCATAACTGGGTAACTGGACAATAAATATCCTGCTTCTTTGGATGTGTATGTTTAAAATGTAGTCTCGCTGCAGCTTCATAATGTGATTGCTATTTTACAGAGCTTATACACACACAGAAAATATGATCTTTGTCTATATTTTATACAAACACAACAGTAGTTTGTGAATACATTTTAAGTACATGATATACAGGATAAGCCACTTGATTTCCCGGTATCACAGAAGAGCGAATTTTAAATGCAATAAAAATATACAAAATGCAGCCTGGAATGCAGTTTCTCTTTTCTATTTTGACTCAAAACTTTATCATCAGAACATTTTTAGAGTACTAGTCCAAACACTTTTTCGTCAGCTAAAAATACAATTTCAGCAGTCCAGCTTATGTTCAGGCATGATGCAATCCATTTCCGAATGGATGCCCAGTTTTTGTTAAATTCAAAGGGCTGTTAGTAACGTACAGCACGTTCTTCACTCCCACACCGTATTATAAAGCCCATGTTTCTTTCCGAGTCACGGTCACCTTTGTGGACAAAGCTGGGTTTGTTCTGGTATAACATTTGCACGTCCAAGGTTTCCTTTTGCAAGTGCACATGAATACATTGTGGTGGGTGGTGTAAAAGTCTTGTTAAAGACAAATGAAGTCACAGTATAAAAATATATTGTACACCTTTACACCTAATGTAGTCCTTTTTTTTTCCTATGGATAAAAAAAAATACGACTGAATGAGACAGAGAAGTCTGTAGCACCATGAAGAGTTGTATCCCAAGTTACATTAGCAGCATGATCCGACAGAATATTGAAGGAGTGTTTCTGAGAAGATACACATTCATTCTGGGTCATCTGTACCACTGAAGCTTATACAATGAAGTGTTTTACACATTAGCAATAGTTCTGTCCTTTCTAAGCTATTTAACTTATCAAAAGACACTGCCTTCCATCCTCAGAGGTTGACAATATTGCAGAAGGGCCGGGGGTGATAGGAACGTGCCTTGCCCACTGTGGGTCGTATCATCTGGATGTATATAGGATCAGAAAGGAGCTCTGCGTGGGTTCTCAGCTTAGAGCTACACAACACAGCTTAACGTGGATCTATGGGATCACCACAGACCATCTGTGTGATTGACATGGCTGCTGACACAGTATGAGAGAAATAAGACAAGGTTTCAACGTAGGCACTCCTTTCTCAGAGGTTAACAGTCTGCCATTGCTAATGAAGAATACGTGACGTCTAAAAGATCTCCTCCAATGTCACCTGGATCTCAGTAGGCTGGAAGCAACTTGGGTGAATATTTTTTTTTTGTATTTTAACTTACATACTGGGAAGACAGTGTGTTTTGAGACACGTAAACCTTGTAAAAAAATAAACCATTGTAAAACCTTATGAAAAGACACACACTGATTCTGTGCAATATAGCAAATTGATAAGAAAACACTGTAAAACTGTACCTGTTTAAAATACCGTCTACCATTCTTGAACACAAAGCATTATACATCAAAGGCCTATATATCTATCTATCCTCTAATGGCACTTGAAACAAATTATAATAAGTCTTAAAATAAAAGGCATAACCTATAAGAAAGTTTTTCTGTAAAGGTTTAGATTCGTTTTGAAAGTGCTATATCTTGTAATATGTGTAGTATAGAGGTTGACCAAGCTCTATTTTTTAAAAAAATATTGGCCTATATATGTGTATTGCTTACTAGATGAATAATCCTGAAATATGTATTCTTTAACATTCATTATTAGCTTAATAAAGCAGTCAGCTCTGGCTCATGTTTTCAGTCAGTATATGGTTTTTAAAAACCGCTACTGTCCAAATTAACACAATATATCACTATGTTGCACAAGTGACTAAGAAGAATAAAACACAAGCAACAAATCGGCAAAAATACATAGTTTGGAAGAAACACCTACATGAATTAACAAGTTGCACAAAGAGTAGCGCATGATCAGTCAGGACATGAACAACGGAACTTGGTAACAGGGTTTTAAGATGCATGTTGTAGCAGTGACCAGTAGCTATCAAGGTGATGTTCGGGTCCATCCATGGAGAATATTGCTTATAGTGTCAGTATCCTTCCATGCTTGTGCTTCGGTATGTGGTGACCTTAATTTGTACAAACACGTGGAAGGTCAAACTGAATGAGGTTCAATATCTTGTCTGAGGTCCAAATTCTAAACTGAAACATTTTTACTTAATAACAATCCCTTTAAAAAAAAAAAAAAAAGAAAAAAACAAACCCAAGCAAAGGCACTACTAGAAATTTTGAGGATGATGATTCTGGCCACTGGAGAATGAAAACAGAATTGGCAATCATTATTTTTAATCACATCCAGTTGACATCAAAAGTGTCAATTTTCTTTTTAAGGAAGAAGAAAAAAAAAAAAAAAAGAGCCAGTTCGGTGTTACAGCCTTGTCAGACCATTGTGCAATTAAAATAAAATGAGTCTACCTCATGTTTAATAGAGATTCTCTCAAAGGGGGTTTAGTGACCACTATAGTCAGTTTAAAAAATGAATGAGCAGAATTCCCTCTTACTTGGAAGTGTGATTTTCAAGTCTGTGGGAAAGCAACAGGCAAAGGGGTGTGTACACGTGAAAATATAGAGTCCACAATTTCAGCCCTGGTGCCCTGGAAGGTATGCTGGGCGAGAATTAGGCTAAATATATATATATTTATATATATATATTTATATATATAAGTTATATATATATATATATATATATATATATATATATATATACACACCTACATGGCGCCATTCCCCATTTCCAAAATGCTTTACTTAATAAATCCTGGTACTCCCTTTTACTTTTTTATTAGCAGTGAAATACAGCCCACTAAAGGCCAACATCTCAGTTCGTTCATCTGACTTCTCTTTAAGCAAATTTTAGACAAAAATAAAGTAGTGCTTCCACACTTGTAATTCGTGATTTCTATTTAAAAACAGGTTTTCTATATTTGTGCTCTGTCACCAAAAATTTTTCTTTTTTCTTTTCCTCTCGACGGTGATTAAAGCAATATTGAACACTAATCATTCAACTAATGATTTAAGTAAGCAATCTGTTTCATAGAAACTAAAGCGGGCAGCAACACAGCAGAGCTAAAAGCCTACTTTGAGAGCAAACAGTCTCCTAGGCAAACGCTCAGGAGCAGTTTGAAAAAAATTTTAAATGTATTTTCTTATTAACATATATAATTTTAATGCCTTTGGAACACACTTTTTAATAAAATGTAACTTTTAATAATAAAATTTAAATACATACGTATAAAAACTACTGCTCCTGGGATTTAAAAAAACAAAAACAATTAGGAGCATGATAAAAATACTGGAGCCAAAGCTCCGTACGAGAGCAACTCTGATTCTATGAAGTGCGATACACGTGTGTGTACATACATATAATATATAGTGAAACCCCCATTTACATTATTACAATTTACATCTCTCCACAAATTATACTACTCCCCAATAGTTTAAATAATGTATTATATTCAGTAATCTGCACTCATCTTTAGAACTTCTTGGTAAACATGGAAATCCGCAGTGATAGCTGGCCCTGTCAAAGGGAAGAGAAGCTTCCACACAGGGCTCATGAGTGCTCAGAAATATTTTTTTTTAA
This sequence comes from Nanger dama, assembly GCA_917880005.1. NCBI lineage: Eukaryota > Metazoa > Chordata > Mammalia > Artiodactyla > Bovidae > Nanger > Nanger dama. The sequence continues at coordinate 8,354,807 of CAKJTW010000075.1, forward strand.
AGAGATATATACTCTTCTATATAAACCCTCCCTCCTCAAACCCACCCCGACAGACAGGGTCCCCAAATAAGGTGGTAACAAGTGCTTAATAAGATATGTTTCTTAGGTTGACGCCTCCAACCGATTATTAGAAAAATAGAATAGTTTGACCTTTGAGAAAATGTGCTGGTTGTCTAAGGTGAGGAAAGCCTGTAATAACTACTGTATTCACTGAACACCATGCACTTGACTGTTATTTTTCACATCACCTAAGACAGTGCTTGTCTTACTGTGCTCTTCTCCCTCCCTCTGCAAATTCAGCTTCTTTGTGACGTTCCTCCCACTTTCCCAGAAACTTGTAAAGGGGTTTACTGTATATACTTTTAGTCACTTAAATTTTGTGATCATTCCTCAAATAGTTTTCGAATGCATTTAACTTTAAAGTCTCCAAAAACAGCAGGGAAAAATGAATTAACACTGAATGAGAAAGATACCACAGTGCTGGGGGTGGGGGTGGTTGGGGGAAGAGGGTTGTTCTGTTTTCTGCTTTTGGTGATCAGGGAGAGAAAACTGAATCAAAGGGAGCAAGAAGTGATGTAAGTGTTACGCTATGACTTGACCCCTCATTTCCACCCTGGCAACAGGGGATGTGGTCCCCAGACAAGTCCCTAGCAGAGTGGCAGGCCTCGCACTGGTCTCCCTGCCTGGGGTCTCTCACCCTAGAAGATGGGACAGCCCCCACCTTCCCGGGATAAGCACACTTGTGTTCCCCAACAGCTCTGGACTCTGGACCAATTGTGCAGTGAGAAGCCAAGGGAAATGGCTGGCTGTCCTCGACCTACCCTCTGGCCATGAAAGGTGGAGAAGATGAAAGAGACACACCTAAAGACTGATGCTGAAGACTCTTGACACCATAGACTATTAGCACGAATGCAAGAAAGACAGCAACAAAGGATAAAACATGGCAAACATCCTGTGCACTAATTTAAGGCCAACTGTTAAGTAACATGGACTGCTGTGTCACCTTCCTCAGGGGTCGTTTGCTATAAATACTGGTGTGCTTTGTGTCTAGGATTTTTTTCTTCTATGTGCATAAAAAGACAGCAAACATTTGAGCCAGACAATAGCAAGTCTTCAAAATATACTGACCTGAAATTATGGTTATATCTAAGAAACATATGCTATGTCCCCAGACTGGATTCTAAATTCATTTGAAGCATTTCCTTATTAATCCATTTAGTGGCTAGTAAAATTTTTAAACTCTCAGGTCATTCATGTACGTTTTAGAAAACTTACATTCTGTAGCAAAATATTTTTAAGGAGCCAAATGTCAAAAGGTAGAGCCACTGATCTCAGACAAAAATGCAAAGTTTAAGATCCAACAGTAAGTCAGAACATGGGATTTCTAAGACTTGACTGCTAATAATGGCTTTCCTATGTGAGAAATCGTCTTAAAATATGACAGTTGGCAGTGAATCAGGACAAAATACCCACGTAAACATAGCTGAACACAAATGGTTCTGAAGCTCATTTAAAAAGCTAGTTTCTATTTTATACTGGCTTAATGAAAATTGGTACTATACAGAAGCAGAAACTGTGATACTGTCTTAAAGTAGGCACTAAAACCAGAATGGTCAGCTAAGGCAGGGCTGCGCGGACATTTAGGCCATCGATGCGCACGTGGGACTCTACTGGAAAGCCTGGTGGAAACGGGGCAGGGTTGTGCTCGTGCTCAGACTACTGGTGAAGGCTGCGGACAGCGAGTGCAGAGAGCCCAGCCCTATGGTGCTGGCAGGATCCGGCAGGTCCTGGCTCTGTGCGGGGAGCTGAGACACGGAAGTGTGTGCCTCCTCCTGGGAGTAGCTCATCCCCAGGCTCCCCACCGAGATCGGGTTATAGGGAGGGCCGTTTAATGGTATGAAATTGAACAGCTGAGAGAAGTCCAATGCTGGTGTGTTCAGGGGGTCACTGATGGAGATGGAGCTTTTGGAGAGGGAGAGGTCCCCCGTGCTGTCCTCTAGGGACCCGAGCTGCGGCTCCAACCCCAGTTTGGACGAGGACGCTGGAGAGTCCTGGGAGGAGGAGGGCACGCCGCCCTGCAGCTCCATCAGGTAGCTTTCAATCTCCCCCCTTCAAGGGCTGTTCTTTTTCAGGAATAGAGATGGCATATGAGGTAGAACTGAATGGGTACTTGAAGGAAAGGTGGTGGGAGGGGTGGACAGCATCCATGTCTATGGGGCACGTCATGCCCAAAGGCAGGGTGGTGATCATCTGGTGGGCAGAGCCCGAGCTCTGCACGGACTGGAACGGAGTGTTGTAGAGGTTCAGCTGCAGCGTGCTGGGGAACGGCTTGGACAGCAGCTCGCTGGAGGGCAGCGACATCACCGGGAGGAGCTCGTCCTTGATGGGCACCGACACGTTGCAGGTGAAGGGATCCAGGAAGTCCACGGGCTCCGTCTTGACCTTCAGGAGCTCCTGGTTGTGGCTCTTCTTCATGTGCCGTGTCAGGTGGTCCTTGCGCCCGAACCTCTGAGCGCAGTACTGGCAGAGGAAGTCCTTCCTTCCCGTGTGCACCACCATGTGTCGGCGGACGTCCTTGCGCGTGTAGAAGCGGCGGTCGCAGTGCTCGCACGGGTGCTTCTTCTCTTTCACACCGCCCGCCGACTTGCCCGCGTGCGACTTCAGGTGCTCCAGCAGCACGCCGGTGCTCTCGAACGTCTGCAGGCACACCTTGCAGGTGAGGTCGCCGCTCGTGGCTGCGTGCAGGGCCAGGTGCCGCTTGAAGCCCAGCTTGGTGTTGTAGCTCTTGCCACACTCTTCGCACTTGAACGTCTCTTTGTTGGGGTCATGCGTGTGCAGGTGGTTCTTCAGGTGGTCCTTCCGGTGAAACATTTTCTCGCAATAGTTACACTTGTGGGTTTTCTCGGGAGAGTGCGTAGCCATGTGCCTTGAACACAGACATATTCTGTCAGCCTCATGGTAAGAACGGCCTGGCCTCCCTGTTCAAACGGAAGCTAAGCTGCTAGGCTAGCACAGACCTGCCCTACTCACCGACACTCTCTAACTCACTACGCGTCTGCTACAAAGGGTACACACCTAAACACTGCAGACCTGGAATCATCTAAGTCGCCACTTTAGTTCTCGCTGGTTTTTAGTGATTGCAAATGCAACTGAGCAAGACAGAATATACTCACGTTAACGTCCATACCCTTTCTCTTGCAATTGCTTTGTACAAATGGACATTCTACTCTCGTTTAAGCATTGCATTAAAAAGATCCAAAAGCACTAACACATAAAAGTCTGTGACTTAGAATGCTAAAACGTCTAATCTACTTAAACATTTCTCTCTGCAAGTCAGCGGAAAGAGGTGGATACAAATATATACGTTAACAATGGCTTCAAATAGCCAACATAATAGAAAATAGAATCTGAAAGACAAATAGAGTTTAATACCTTTGTAATTTGTACTTAGAAACAAAGGCTTTCGTGCAGTCTTGTTGTATGCACTTGTAGGGCCTCTCTCCTGTGTGAGAGTAGGAGTGCACCTTTAATTTCTCAACACTGTTAAAGGCCTTGTCACACAGTTGGCAAGGAAAGTTTTTTTCTTGGTTTGGTTTCACCACGCTTACGTTTCCCTGAAGGGACTTTCTGGGTATCTCTTACTTCTGACAAATCACCAGGAATGACAGTGGCCATCGCAGCCTAAAGCAGGCCTTCTTGTTGGACACTTGGGAACTGCCCAACTCCACTAAATGATTTAGCTTTAGGTGGCTTCTCAAGTTTCATGTGGTCGTAAAGAAAGCAAAAAGGGACTGGAAAAAAATAAGAAACAACTAGTTTGTAACTAGATTTAATTTTTAAAAGTTTTACTTGCTATGTGATGCTTTTGAATTAAAAGAAAGAAGAAACCATAAAATGGATTCAGCTGGTCTAATGTAATATCTGTAGGCTTCTTTTATATTTGTCAAAATACATATTAAGGCATTGCTCAGAATGAACAGTTCACAGATCCCCTGAGATCCCACCTGACAAACGTCGTACTCAGGGAGAGCAGCAGGGAACCCTCGGGAATCATCAAGACGTGACACGGAAAGTAGCATCATTAAAGCTTCACTTTTACAGGGACCCAGAGAACATAAATCTCATTGAGAACATAAAAATGTTTCCGCGTATGTTTTAATGTCTAAAGATCCTCTTAATTGGTGCGAGGCAGCTCTAGTCACAATTTGTGTCGTAGAAAAATAGAGATAATCTTTTAGGCACCTTATGAACCATTCAGCCCAGGGAAGAGTTCTTAAGACAGAGACACCAGAGGCTTGAAAGAGTTGAACTTATTGCCCAAGGTGAAAATCAATTCTTTACATCAGTGTCATCACAAGAAGAGGGGTTTCTGACTCAAGAGTAGAAATGACTTGTCTTCAGGACAAATATGCATTCTTGAGGTGGTGATACGTTTTGGTGTTATGTTAGGTGAGGGTCATGGCTCCCTGTCTCTTGGGTGGAAGCAATGATTTGGTTGAAGTAATTTTCCCCCACCGTCTTTCACATCACAGAAGAAGATGCTGTTCATGGGGCACCCAGGGAGAGCAGATGAGCTAGATACAGGGGGCTAGTCTCTGACACACCTGTGACCTGTGAGAGTGCTAAGTACAATACTTGTGCAGGGGGTACATCAGTGTGGAGGTGTCAGTTTGAAAAAGGTGGGTCAGTTTCAACTCATTATCAGGGCTTTGAGAAAGAAAGAATGAAATGTATATCGTGTATGGCAAAGAGCACGTCTACTTAAAAACTTAGATTGATTGAAACCTTTGAAAACTTGTGGACAAGAGATAGTAAATATTATCAACTGTATTTCTCAGAGGAAGAAACTAGCTCCTCAAAGATCCATTTGATATTAAAAGGTAAACAATTTCTCAAGTTCATTAATGCTAGTTTCTAGCAGGGTACTATATTTCTAAGAGACACAGAACTGATAACACCGGCAACCTCTTTCAGAAAGATTTGATTTTAAATTGAAAATTGGCAGGTGGCTAAATGTTATCAACTACTGATCAATTGGATTTCTCATCCTATCATATATTCAAAAGCAATGAAAACCAGTTTCTTTCTATCACTTGTGTTTTGGCATCAGACTGACACTTGCCCTCACGAAAAGTAGATGGATTTAACCTATATTTTTGTAAAATTAAGTGTACATTGCAATTGATTCTATTGTATTTTTAATATAAAGACTGTCCCTAAACAGGCAAAATACAGCAATCATCTGCCCATGTGACTAAAGTGTAAAGCATGTATGTGAGTTAATCGGTATTTGATTCAGATAACCTTTCTTCTTCAGTAGGTAGACACATCAAGGCTTTCCTTCACGCCTAAGTTTCCTCTGCAGTTTAGAAGTGACATTAACACTTTTTTTTCACACAACAGCAGGGTACAAATTCAAGTTCCCACATACTGTGGAATTATGTGAGAAATAAATATCAAAAGATGTTGGACAATAACCCACATATTTTCAAGTACAATGTGACCGTCACCAAGAAAGACCTTAGACTTGGTCATCAAAAGCTCAAGAAGGTAAAAAGACTGAAAAAACACAGAGGGTTATTGCAGAGAAGAAAGCATCTGCACCCAGCTATTGTGTGAAAACTGGATCAATCTTAATTACACTGAACTAGTGCACAGTACTTTTGGGTAGACTATATCCTTCTACTTTTCTATCTATTCAATTAATTTTTAAGAGTTTGCTATTTTGAGAAACTCAAACTAAAAATTATCTTAAACAACTAAAAATTATCTTAATTTGTCTACTTAGAAATTATAATATGTATTAGAACTATATGTAACTCTGTTCTGTGTTTTCCAAGTCCCCTGTATATGTGTTATCAAACTTTTAATAATTAAAAAAATAAAAACTTTTTTAAAAGTGACATTAACACAATTAATGCAACTGACATCACTACTGCCAACACAATGTGTTCCCTATGGTTTTAGATTTTTCTGAATCTCAAGGGCTTGTTCTTTCCCTGTTATATTTTCATTTAAGACACAGCTTGTCTGCCTCTCTCAGAAATATCTAAACAGCTATTCTGCTGTAACCAATAAAGACAATGTAAGTTGGTATAAAGCATTCTGCCAAAGCAGGAAAAAAGAGTAATGTTGACTATCTGATTTCCTAACATGATGCTTTTGTGCATCTATTTAGAATGGTGGGAAACAAGCTGTTAAATTTTGCAACTGTTAAGTCAACATGGAATACAAAGTATCTAAATCCCCATGTATAAGTAATATCTGAAAATATTTCAAAGACTGGTCATATTTTGCCATTATCATGTTAGAAGAACCCAACTATAATTGGGCAGAGAATTCCAGTTGAGAAAAACAGTTTTAAGTTATTGAAAAAAATGTACTAAAACTGCATCATGATGCAGCAAACAACTGATCCTATGAAAATTGGTGACACTCAATATGGAGTAACACAAGAATTCTGTTATCTTTGGATGTACAGACTGAGCAATGAAGAATTGCATATTTCAAATATTACACTTTTCTAAGACCAGCTGAAATTTTTCATGGCTAACAATATCATTTAACTCAATATATTGCAAAATTTAAATTACTTACAGTGCATTTAAAAACTACAGGATAAAGTTGTGACTCAACATTGTATAAAAATCCAAATTCATAATATGCATATTAACCAAATACTTCAAAGATACATGCATAGAACTGTAGTGATTTTTGTTCAATGCATACCTGATGATGGATGGACGAAGCCTCAGACCTTGATCTTAGCCAGTCCCATTGACTCTTCGTGGAAGAGAGCGGAATCCAGTCCTTCCCATTTTGTCCAACCTATGAAACAAAAAATAAGCATGGACTACACTCTAAACGGAACCAGTCCGTAAATGATGGAAAATATGGGATCAGAGAATGGCGATTTCATGACACATGCTTTCATTCAGTACTCGGCTGAAGAGTCATGCATTAATTTTTACCAGTTGCAAATCTTTATTAGTTCTGAGCACATTTACATGACCAAATTAAAGCAGAAACGAAAAGTAAGACAGTATTACCTAGATAAATGGCATCTTGCGATGCTGAATGACCCCACCCTTTCCCCCAAATTCAATTTTTAATCCTAACTCGCCTATTCAGAGAAATGCCTGTTAGGGTGGCTGTAAACCAAATGGATCAAATTTTCATGAAGCTAAACACTACTCAAGAACAGACAAGCTCAGTTCTCTCTTGGGGACAGTGCACCAGCAGCCTGAGCTCAGAACAACAGCGGGCTCCCTGAGGAGAGCACCTCCCAAGCTCACACTGCCCATGCTTGTGTAACACAGGCTTCTCTAAGCTACATGTGTGTTACCTGCAACAGCCCCCACTTTATTTCCCAGGATGCTGCAAGGGCTGCTGACATGTGGCAATAACCTTGCACTCCTTAGATTTCAATAGCATGCAAGGGAAGTTAAATATAGGTTTCCTACAGAAGAAGGGGTGTTTTAAGAGATCGATGTTGAAAAACCTTAAAATATCTTAAAAATGCCTATTAGCAGCAAGATCCTTGGTGACTAAGAACATGCATTAAAAAAATAGCTGCTAATAATTCCTGATTGTACAAGAAAATGTGAAAAGAACAAATAGCAGAAATGGTCAAAGAGAAGGGAAAAAAAGTAAGAGTACAGGGCACAGAGAAATAAGTAAATCCTAAATGGTTTAAAGATAACAATTCAAAAATCATGATTATGAGAATCTGAGGAGAATATAAATCAAATACTTGAAACAAAATAAGCTTCTCCGATGACAGGTTAAATGACAAAAATTTTACTTAACATTTGAAGTGAAGTGAAGTGAAGTGAAGTGAAGTGAAAGTCACTCAGTTGTGTCCAACTCTTGCAACCCCACTGACTGTAGCTCGCCAGGTTCCTCTGTCCAAGGGATTCTCCAGGCTAGAATACTGGAGTGGGTTGCCATTTCCTTCTCCAGGGGATCTTCCCAACCCAGGAATTGAACCTGGAGTCTCCTGCATTGCAGGCAGATTCTTTACCGACTGAGCTATGAGGGAAGCCCTAACATTCTAAACACACATCTAATTAATTTCCCCTGAAATCAAATTTTCACATACTTTAAGAATTTGATGATCTGTAGATACAATATAATAGAGGGCATTCAAGCATCAATACAAAAATACTACAGATATATGTGAAAGCAATACTCTCATAGTTGAAAAGACAAGAGAAAACAAAAATTTAGACTAATAAAGGATGCTCAACAAAGTTAAAGCAAAGGCTCCATTTTTTGGTAAAGCACAGAACATGCATAAATAGAAGAACTGAATTCTGCACCTCAAAATTGCAAAATGATAAAATAAACTTGGTGAATACTTACTTTCCCTGGGCACATACTGGGTTTTTGGTGGGGTAATTAAGAATATGAAAGCCTGTGTTGCATGTTATGCTAATTCAATAATATAAATGTCTTACACAGTGGAGGGTGTTTTCATCTCTATTACCTCCCTGGAACTCAGTGGGTCTGAGAGGCAGATGCTTTTATCACTATGTCCATTTTAAAGTGAGAGGCCCAGAGAAGCTGAACATCTTGACAGCATAAATGTGGTCAAGAAGGGGCCAGTGTCCTATGTCGGTCTTATTCTACTGCTTTGTAGAAGGGCAAGGTGGCAAACCAATGTGCAAGTGGATAAATCCTCTCATTACACTTAAAAGGCATGAAGAAATAGGGGATGGACCTCTTTTCTCTATCAGAACTGCCAATATGACCCCCAAACAAACAGACACACCTTTAAGATTTAAAATGCTTGTTTTAAATAATGACAGTTTGTAAAGTAAATTTATGGTAATTTAAATAGCAGTTAAAGTAACAAGTAGCATATCTGTCTCAGTGGCTAGTGATTTATAGGTAGAAACAAAAATCTAAAACCAAAGTAGACTAGTGAACAACAAATTTAATTTTTTTCCTTTTTTTCCCCAACCAATATAAATTTTACTGCATCTCAAATACATCCATAAAATTTTTATTTATGCTTACTGTTCAATGGTGTTTGTAATAAAGAAAAAAATCCTTTAGAGTCAAAATAATTCAGTACAGCTTAAAATTACATCTATTTTGATTTGAAATATAACAATAGTCTACAAATTACTCCACTTACATATTTTACAGCCTGAAATAAAATAACAGACATCATTTTCATTCATTTTATCACAAAACATAATTCCAAAGTCATGGTTAATTTCCCTGAATTCAGCCTAATTATTTTGAGTTCTTATGAGTGACTAATTATTTCCTCCAACAAAGGAAACCAGAAGCTGTTTAGAGTTTATAACTATTTGGCTTGGCATAATAAACATATAGTTTCCATTCATGGATTCCTAACTAAAATGTCAACTAAAATTACCTGTGTATTCTCTTTTATACTGTTAAGAAAGTCTTAAAAAAGGCATTATGACTCCTCTGAAAAGTCTGCAATGAAATTCACACTCCAGTCTTTTTTACACATCAAAGATGGGTTACCATGCTTTTCCAAATAATTACAAAGTTCTTTGTCTTGATCTAAAGAATCATGGAGCAAGATAGAAAACATACATATATCTATTTTAAATTACCCTAAGATGAAGTAACATTCTTCAGAATACCTTCCCAGTTTTGCTGGTACCAGATGTTATTTTTCCTAGGGCAACTTTGCATCCACTAAAACAATAATTAAAGGGAATATAGTGTGTGTGTGCACACACACAGGTTTATTATCTCCTTGCGTTTTACATTGTGAAATGGTGACTCATGCAGAAAAATAACAAGCAAAATGAATCATACATCAGAGGGTCTACTAAAATGAATTCCTATGAGGATGCTGACAAAAGAAAAAGCTGGAATTAAAACAATTTCTGTACTTTGTACTTTAAGTTTCACAGTTCTGATAGTTGTTTCTCTGAGAGCTGTGAATTTTGACAACACTTACCTGCATCGATAACTCTTTCATATTTAAGCTAGAAGTCAAGCATATACTTTGCTAATTAAGGGCAAAAGCCATCGTAATCAAAGTTTCAGTTTCCTTTATGCTAATCATAAAACACCATTAGTAAACAATTAAGAAAATGTCAACATTTGCTTAAAACATGTTTTTCATGTATTAGTAAACAGGTGGGTTGGAAAAGGAAATTTACTAGTAATTAATACTTTGTATGTATAAAACACGATAAGGCTTTGAATAATGTGGAAGAAATTACTAACATGATAACATAATTGTAGTCAATTCTGAGGGGCAACAGCATACTTAGACCACTTCTTTGATATGGTATGATACTGTGCAAACTTTTACAGCATTTGGTTTTTGCAGGTCTGTAAAATCCCTTATTAAGAATAATAACTTATCTTCTAAGTATAAAAACCTAAAACAGAAGTAAAAATAGACTGTAGGCAGCATTGGGGCAGGAGCTGTATAGTTGTATTCATTGTTGTTTCCCATAAATGGAAGTAAAATTTTTGATGAGTGAATGAAAATAATTAAAGTGAGACAAGTGCTTTCCAGCAAGGAAGTGAACTTACACGCTCAATCCCCAGAGTAGACATAGGGCAGAATGCATGTATCTAAGTTCAACTAAAAATAATACAGTGTGGATATAATTTGGTCCAATAAACTAAACTTAAGCCACTAGAAAGGGACTTTCTAAACAGCTATTTCTAAGGCCTTAGATTAAAACAACAGTGAAGAGAAGTGAAAGTTGCTCAGCTGTGTCCAACTCTTTGCAACCCCATGGACTACACAGTCCATGGAATTCTCCAGGCCAGAATACTGGAGTGGGTAGCCTTTCTCTTCCCAACCCAGGGACTGAACCCAGTAACTGCAGTTAAAACCTGTCTGAAATACTCATTTTGTTTGACAGAACAAGCATTCTCTGACTGACTTTACTGTTAAGGAAGGAATCAATTAGTATGACTGTATAATATCAGTTTGGTCCCCATTCATTTCTAAAGCAAATTTTTAAAGTGAAGACATGCCTGGAGTCTGCGTCCGTGCCTGGCATGGAGCAGCAAGGATGGCTAGATGGTTAGGTGGTTAGAGAATCTGCGATGCCACAGGACAGGATGGAGCAGGGCACATGCCCAGAAGCAGGAGACACAGCAGCGAGCAGGGCTGCGCCTGACCTGGCCCGCCAAGTTGTAACCAAGTACCCAAATGTCTCATTTTACACCCGGAATACTGATAACCACAGAACTAATCTTCCTATCTTTGATGTCGTTAATGAAACTCAGTCAACTATGAGGACGCCTTTTGGAATTGCTTTATGTGGTATTTTCAACTTCTGAGCAATTCATTAAAAAGCAGTTCTAGGACAGCCCTTCTGAAATTTACCACGCGATGTAGCCCTACAGTATTTAGAAAGACTTTAACATTTAATATACAAATACTGAAAGCCAACAGAGAAGTGAAAGGAATTGCAGACCTATTTGTGCTTAAGAACCAAGAGGAAAAAGTCAACGAATTCCAAAGTGGCATCAACAAACTCCAATGTCAGTTCTCTCATCTGCACAATGAGGATGTTCCTTTTGGGGCCACCTTGAACTTGGGTGTGGGCTGTTTATTTCATTTTCTAGAGTCCCCAGAAGAACGAATAGATAGCTGGATGAATAAAACAAACTTATCCAAATAAATTTTATCTTTCAATTCAGAAATGTCTTCCTTGGTTAATTTATTTGTACGTGTATATGTGTGCTTAGTTGCTCAGTCATGTCCGACTCTTTGTGACCACTATGGACTGTAGCCCACCAGGCTCCTCTATCCATGGGATTTCCCAGACAGGAATACTGGAGTGGGTGGCCATTCCCTCCTCCAGGGGATCTTCCCCACTCAGGGATTGAACTTGGGTCTCCTGCACTGCAGGCAGATTCTTTACCATCTGGCCACCAGGGAAGGCTCCTTTTTAATGGCTGTATGTTCATATCAAAATTTAAAAAAACAACAACTAAAAACTACAGATGGGTGCTATATTAGAGCATTTTCACTTTCTTCACCCAGAGAATTAGCATCTACAAATAGGAAATAAACACAGAATGATGCAAAGAGAAGCAAAGATGCCAGAGAAAGAGTGAGAGAGAGAGCAAAAAATCTCAAGTACACCTGAATAGAGTTAAGATTGCTTAATCACAATTTTATTTCTAGAGATTTTCTTTCTTTTTTTGCATAAAGCATTCCCAAAATACTGGTGCTCAGGCTAGGATTATAAAGCAGGCGTCACAGGTCATCTCAATCTGAAAACTGCACGTGTCTCAAATTGGGATGACTTGTTTTTCTGTTTTTCTTACCACTGACCCCCTTAAATTCCTAGGGCAACAAGAAAAATGCTGGACATTAACTATAAAAATGTTCACAATGAAGGACCCTGAACATTTGGAGGGCTGCCTCTGTGCATAGATGGTTAACAGCCTAGTGCTATTAAAACGACAAATACAGCATCACCCAGGCTTCGAGTGTGACCTCCCCAAGCACGCACACTGTCTGTCTATCTGTTCAGGAAGAGTACACATTAAAACAAAAGGCGTAAGGAAAGAGTTTCACTAAGTTACAAAAGCTCATGCAGAGAATTAGTCGTAAGCCATCTCAAAGTCAGGTGCACTGCGGACGTCGGCTTATGCTGCGGTACATGGTAAGGCACAGATGTTGTGAAGTGTGACCAGACAGTGAAAACACAAAGGAATCCACACCCAGGAAGCTTCCACCTGTGCCCTCCCCTGTCGCCCCTGTGTCCGTGTGGCTGTCTGGGGGCAAAACCACTTTGACTGATTCCTACCGAGTTGAAGGTGAATGGGATTTGCTCCAGGCAAGCCTGTTAAGCCAGCAGTGGCTACTATCCCCGCCACCAGAGGACCCCTTCCCCCTACCCCCAGCTGTCATGATTAGAAGAGACCTGATAAGTCGATTCCTTGACCAGTTTTACTTGAGACAGGGTGAACTTTTTTCAGAATGAAGCTTTTTAGAACTCTATGTCTCTGAGATTCTTATGTCTAACATGGAGGGTCAACTTCTTGTTCAAGTGACCTGTCTCTCCCCCGGGACTAAATTCATCTGCAGAGAGAGACCACAGGTCACCCCCCTCCACGTCCCTGGCACAATGCCAGATGCTGGATGAGCATGCATGGACCACACTTGAGTCCCTTTAAGGAATTTCAGGAATCAAAGCAAGCAGGTGAACATATTGTGGGGCTCCTGAAATTTCAAGTGAGTTTCAAAGCAAGCTGAGAAGACAAGCCCCACAGAAGGAAGATGTTAATTCCGGGGCTGGGGTGGAGACCTAGTGAGCACTGCAGCCGCTGGGAAGCCATGGGTGTGGAAAGCTGTGGAGATGTGGACAAATCCCCTCGAGGCCTGCAGGCGACCCAACAGGCAGGGAGGCGCCCCTGGGCAGCACTTGGCCTGGACTTTTAGACCATTTCTGCTGTTGAATGTTCAGCTCCACAGCTCTGTGAGCACATGCAACCTGTCTGCACTGTGATTTACTGTTGGGAAATGAATGGTTTTATGGGAAAGAAAAAGGAACCAAGTAAAATTCAAAACTCTTAACAGAGGATGGTCTTCATGTGATCTTCAGTGGGGGTGACACTGCAAATGTCAGAGGTAATTTTTGACTAGTTACAGATGAAGAGAAATAAGAAGGGAGAGAATCTGTGTGAACCGAGTTGGCTAAGTAAAAGAAATGAAAAATTTTTTCTTGTTTTAATTGCTCCAAAACAGCTTCTTTCAAAGCAAGTGCAGAAGTTACAATGAAGAAAGAGGGAAAAAAAATCATAACCTGTAACACTAGAAAACCAATAATATCTTTATATATAACTAAAAATATTTACAACATAGGAACAACTATAAGTTTATTCTGACTTGATTTTTGTGCTGAGATTGGGGCATTTCAGCCAGATAAGTCTGTGGGCCTTTCATCTGATCAGAGCTCCTTCCCCGTGAATTGTGAGACCCTGCCTGGCCCTTGGCCTCTGGCAGTGTGCCCCTTTCCTGGGCATGGCCTGCCTGCTGTTGGTGGAGTTCGGGTGACTCGAGCCCATCCTCTGGCACTTGGCATGGCCATCTGTGTCCTTCCCACACCAGGGCTGAGGGTCCAGGCCCCTAAACCTCCATCCTGTATTCAAGTCTTGCTGACAGACTTACCTGGTACCACATCCACATGTGCCTGGATTTCCAAGTATGGCTATACTGTGATCTGAGCCACTGAGCTGCCCCTATAGGCTGCAGACTAGCAGCCTGACTGTGTCCTCTTTCCAAGGTCAGTGAACTGCTGCTGTTCCACCGGGATTCTTATTCTAACATCTGCCACATCCCACCTGACAGGGCCAGCCTTCTCCCCACCTGCTTGGAGGAACCCAGACCCTTCCCAGTGGACAGAAAGAGATACAGTGGGAACTCTGGGCAAGACTTGGAGGAGGAAGAGTTCATCTGCGGGCTATTTGGAGAATGTAGACAAATAAGCTTTTACAGCAGCTCTGCGTTTCGTGCACAAGACACGGAAAAAATTGCTTGTTGCCAGGATTCCGATCCTTCTGTGAGACCGTAACTATTAATGAGGTCCTGATGAGCACGATACATTCTGATGGACCTTAGAATAGTAAGTGGCATGCTTATTATGTGGCAGGCTTTCCAAAGCTTTTAATGTCGCATCTTCTATTATGAAGAAACTGGAATAAGCGATCACTTGGAAAGCCGTGCCATATAATGATAAAAGCCACCTACCGGGGGCTCTGCTCCCAAGTCTAGCAAGGCAACCTTATTAATAGACCGCCACAGAGTGAGGCATTCTGGGTGCCAGATACGGCCAACACACCACCAAGAGGCGACCTAAAAAGAAAAGAAGAGTTAGTCTCAAGTTCCAAAAGTCACACCAGCTTGGCTAATGGCACATGAACCACAGTGCTGTTCTTATTCATTACCACTTATTCATATCTTGATACTTTAGTGGGGAATCTAGCTCAGAATCTGTTAGGAACAAATGTGAATCAAAGAAAAAGATTCACAGTACACGGAAAAATGAAAAGTAAACCAATCAATATGCCTTGACTCATGCACTTTCCCCTTGAACCACCATGAAATTATCTAGGTTGTTTACGTTTTTAATTCAGTAAAAGAGTCCAACTGTACTGCTGTTTCTCAGAATTACTGCTTATTTTCTTCATTTACATTCTAAACACATGTGCTATTTTTGCTGTTAACACGTTTTTGAGAAAAACCTTTAGGGGTGTGTATTTTGTTCCAAACAACAGGTGAGGGAGAAATCCTGATGGATGAGTGTTTCCTCGTGGGCTCTGTGTTCTCGGGGGGTGGGGGTGGGGGTGGGTGGGTTGAGGACGGTGTGCAAACCTAGAGCACCCCTGAAGTGGAGGCGGAACAAAGACAACTGGCACTCGGCTGCTGAGCTGGTCTTCAGATAAGGCTGTCACTGGTTTTAAGGTGAATTCGCAGATGGCGAGTTCACCGTCAATAAAAAGAAACCCCAAATGAACTCTGAAGCCTCTACTGTGAATCTTGTCCTCAGCATCGTTATACCGCACAGGTGATGGAGACCTACGTCTGTGGTGCTGACTACCAGTGAAAGAGGCACCCGAGCTCCATGCAGAAATCATCTGCTTCACTCCGCTGGACCAGGGGTCAGCGCGCAACCATACGTAAGGCAGTATCAGCATGACAGATAACAGCAGAGACATTATATGGTGTAAACTAGGAACACAGAGGGTTAGAAAAGGAGAAGACTACTATAGGCTTGTGCTTGAAGAATGTACAATAAAGAAGAAGAAAAAGGGTGTGGGGAGCACGCTGGTAAGCCAGCACTGGGTCACCAGTGCATGTTATGTGCAGGCCAAGGTGACCCCTGGCTGGAGTGGCGTGTAGTCATGGACATCATAAGGGTTCAGATGAGAAAAGTGCAGTGATGTCCGAGGCTGGGGCTCTTACACTCATATATTGTGACAAGAACCAAGTGTGAGACAGGTAAGGGGTCCACGGCTCTGAGAACAAGTGCCAGGGAGATGGGCTGGATGCGGGGAGCAAAGGTGGTGGGGGAGGCCAAGCGGCAGAGTGCTTGTCCCATGGCTGCGGAGGACTGTGCTGGATGGGCACAGAGCTGAAAACCAGCAAGAAGAGGCCGCCCCTGTGCCCGACAGCATCAGCACAGGGGTGAATGGAAGGTGGACAGACAACCTCCTGACACAATGATAGGATGAAACCAGGCCATCTGTGGTGGGTGGGGGCGATCAGGCAGAGCTTTGAGAAGGCATAGGTGGCAAAACCCACAAAAAGACAGGACTGCTAAGCGTTCCAGAAACACCCTGCACTCCTGTGCAGAGTTCACCACTTAGGAATGACGGCATCAAGCTTCAGCAAGAAAGACGGTGAACCAGGGAGTGAGGAGACTGGGGCCAGGAGTGGGCTCCCCTTAATCTGGGTGCCAGTGCAGGGACAGGACATGACCTCCAGAGAAGAGAGACCTCCTTTCAGAGATCTGTACTGGAAGAGAAGAAAAATGGTAGGGCGGTGGCTGGCGGCAGTTAGGTGCCTGGCAGGAGAGACAGGAGCGAGCTGAGGTGCTGAGGATAGAGAGGTGGGAGGGCAGGGACAGAAGACAAGGCAAAACTATACCCAAGAAAACAGAGAGGCTTTCATCTGAGGTGATTACAGATGTGGGAGAGACCTACACTCGTCCTGCAGGTTGTTTGGTAAAAGGGGTAAGGGGTGCGAGGAGCTGGCTTAACTTGGTCAGTGTCAGCAGAGCCAAGCAAGAGGGTGGTGTGGGTGGTGAGGATGGGGCAGGAGCAGGGTGCCTGGCCTGGGGACAGTAGCAAGGTTAGAGTGATGCTGTGGCGGACAAGAAGGGGGTGTCTAGAGGCGTCCCTGAGGCTTTCATATAAACAAACAAAACCTGCCATAAAAATCAAAAATTTCTTAAATAAGATACAAGGACGTGACGGACAGCACAGGGAGCATAACCAATATTTTATAATAATCTGAAATGGATTAAATCTATAAAAACATTGAATCACAAATTGTATTCCTTAACAACATTTTAAATCAACTATACTTCAAAAAAGAATTTAAAGATCTATTTTAAAAATTAAGTTTCTTAGCTATTGCTGTTGGGGAGTGTAAATTGTTGAAGCCTTTCTGGAATATGTTGTAGAAATAGGTACTCAAAGCCTTTTAAGTGTCCACGAATGCTGATCTGATAAATAATTTCTAAAAATGTAAGGAGAAAAATCAAGAAATAAAGATTTAAGTATAAGCATGTTCGAAGCATATTTTAAGAGTGAAAGTTTAAAAAAAGAATAAATTATGTCTAATAAAAGGGGTGAAGTAGGATATGTCTATGCGATAAAATAGTCAGCCATTACAAACGTGACATTTAAAAACAATGAATCACATGATTAAGCACCAATATAATGCTAAGAATTTTCAAAAGCAGGACACAGAATACACTATGATTCCAATTTTCTAAAGTACACACTTAGAACTACTCCTCCCCACTCACCTCACAATACTCTTAAATGTCCCTTGCTAAGTTATTTTTAAAAATTAGCAACAGATAGACTTTATATTTTCTGTATTTTACAAATGTCTTACTTTTACAATTATAAAAAAATTACCTCCCCACCAAAAAAGTTTTTCAAATAATGATGCTAGAAAAAAAAAGAACTTGTATCCATACCTCATTCCATATACAAGTAGATCATGGACACAAATGTAAAACCTAAACCTATAAAAAATTCTGTGAGGAAACAGGATAAAGATTTTGTGACATTCATAAGTCAAAAATTCTTTGGTTACAACACTAAAAGCACAGCCTATTAAGCAACAGATTTATCAATTACACTCCAGCAAACTTTAAAACTGCTCTTCCAAAAGACAATGTGAAGAGAATGAAAAGACAGGCCACGGGAAGACTGGAAGAACTCGGCAAAGAACGCACGTGATAAAGAACCTGTGCTCAGGACATACAGAGCACTTCTGAAACTCAACAATAACAAAGCCCAGTCAAAAACGGGCAATGTTTGAATGGACGTTTCAGCAAGGAAGACATACGGATGACAAATTAGCACATTAAAACATGCATGCCATCACTGGATCATGAAGGAAATGCAAATCATACCACAAGGACGCACTGCTGTCTACACACTACAACGACTACAATTTAAAAAAACCACCGACCCTCTGACTTCATCAAGTGCCAGAGGGTAGAAATGTACAATCACTTTTAACAAGTTTGGCAGTTTCTTAAAAAGTTGACTATGTGCCCAGCATGTGACACAGCCATTTCATACCTATGTGTGTACCCAAGAGACAAGAAAACATGTCTGTATGAAAATTTGAAAGTGTATATTCAGAGCAGTCCTGTTTGTCAAATTGAAAAACTAGATAAAACCCAAATGCCTATCAGTGTGTGAAGGGATAAATAAGCTGTAGTAAGTTCAAATAGTGAACTAATCACCAGCAATGAGAAGGAATAGACTACTGATACACACAATAACAGGATGAACCACAACATAATCAGGCTGAGTCAAAAAAGTCAGGCAGAAAAACAGGGGCATGTTACATGATTCCATTTATACACCATTCTGGGCAATGCAAGCCCATCTACAGTGACACGAAACAGCTCGGTGGTTACTGGGGATGGGGTGGGATGGGGCAGCATTCACAAAAGGACATGAGCAAACCCTTGGGAATGGCAGTCATTCTTACTATGTTGTCTGCGCTGCTGGCTTCACGGCTACACCCCTGATGTCACCACCTGGCAAATCGAGCACCTTAAATGCGTGCCGTTTACTAGATACTGATTATACTTCAGAGCTGCTGCTGCTGCTCAGCTGCTCAGTCGTGTCCGACTTTGCGACTCCATGGACTGTAGCCTGCCAGGCTCCTCTGTCCATGGGATTCTCCAGGCAAGAATACTGGAATGGGTTGCCACTTCCTCCTCCAGGGGATCTTCCCAACCCTGGGATGGAATCTATGTCTCTTGCATCTCCTGCATTAGCAGGTGGATTCTTTACCACTGCTGCTGCTACTAAGTCGCTTCAGTTGTGTCCGACTCTGTGCGACCCCCAGAGACGGCAGCCCACCAGGCTCCCCCATCCCTAGGATTCTCCACGCAACAACACTGGAGTGGGTTGCCATTTCCTTTACCACTACTGCCACCTAAAGCTAATAAAAGAAGGTAAGCTTTCATACTGAGAGAAACTTAAAATCGGTAAGTCTCAGAAACAAATCATCGTATGAATTTGCTGGAGTCTGCACAAAAACCCCCTCTGTTTTTCTGTGAAATGACAAACTCATTAACTATATTCTTCATAAAGGTTATGACTCAAAATGACTAAAATCCTTCCTTCCCATTCAGAGAGGATAAAAGAAAAAGAAAAAAAAGATGAACGGGATCCTGGGTTAACTATTAGAGTCACATTCAGTCCTTACTAGAAAGGATAAGATGTCCGGGCCGTTTTCAGAGCAACATTCTCAGCTGTCGCCCTTGGAGGAAGCCTGCAAGGTTCACCTGTTTCTTGCATGCTGGCTGGCACATCATACTCGGTGATTTAGAGGCTCCAGGAATACACTCTGCCTGGAACTGAGACCTACACACAATAAATAGTCTGGGGCAGGTTCCATTTATCAAATACCAAAGGAAGCACTCAGTGGAGAGCTGCAATTCAGCCTGGGGACAGATCTTCTAAATATATTAATTAGCAGTACCCTTAAAAAGAAAGAAGTGTCATGCTGACTGGGAGGCCTGCCTTTGATTAATTTAAAAATAAAGTAACAGTTGAGCCAAGACAATCAAAGAATGAGTAGGTTATCAGTCAAACATGGGCAGGTAGGGGGTCAGGAACTGCATGATGGGTCTGGGTGACTTCAGGCAATTTGTTTTTGGTAGCCAAGAGAGAAAGACAGGAGGAAGCTGGAGACAGTGGAGGAGTCCTGTACAGGGGCTGGACATTTTAAATTATTTCCCAATTTAAAATTATCCTAAATGTGGGTATCTATATAACATGATCCCTCCCATCCGACTCCCATCTCCAGACACAGTTTTAAATCATTCAACAAATAGCCAACCTCTGTGTGCTTGTGTGGCTTTCTGAAACAGAATTAAGTGGTGATTTTCCTATCAGTTGTTTTAGGGTAGCATGTTTTCTTTTAAAGAAATGTGATCTTCCTTACTTAGAAGCTCAGGCCATTGCAGTGTTAGCTGATCAATAATTAACAAAAAGGGTTTACACCCATCAGTATGAAGCCTGAGGGTCCCCTCCCCTGAAGCCCCAGCCAGGACCCAAGGGGCTCCTTCCGCACAGGAGGGGGTGCCACCCGGCCCCCCACACTCTGATAAGGACTGAGTGACCGGCTCTGTGTGTTTCTGCCACCGTGACCAGTGCAGTCCTACGACCCAGCGTCTTCACGATGCTCCGTAGGAACTCCGACTTGGAGAGGGCCTCAAAACACAGACTCTCACCCGGTTCAGGGCCAAGAGAGTGGGGACCAGAGGCACAGGCCCCCAATTTCTGAGAGTCAGAACCGGGTCTGATCCTGCTGAACCCTTTCCTAAGGGCAGGATGGGACCGTGCGGGCCTGTGAGCATTACAGTGGGACACACCTAGATCTCCAGTGGGGTTTCTCAGGGCTCAAGGTCCCAAAGTCCCCTATTCGGTGGGTGACTCAGGAATAAGTGCTGACCCCAAACAGCTGGATGTGTGCTTAAAAAAAGGGTTCATTTTTTTTCCTCCCTCTTTACTGGCACAGGCTCCTATATAGAATCAGAGCTAACAGAATCTCTGAAGGACAGGCAGGGCAGGACTATGTGTAAAGAACTAACTGTTCCGTCAAATGTCGTGTGAGATGCATATGAAAACCGATACCTGTTGAAACAGCTTACTCTTGTCTCTTCTAACTGTGGGAAAAAAATCATAATACTTACCTGTGAAAACAGTAAGATTACTACAAACCAGTAAGATTACTACAAACCTACTTTATCCAGGTACACACTAAACCCAAATTCCTCACTGTGAATGCTGTGACGTGGAAATGCCAATGTCACACAGCATATTGAATTTGTCCCCTCCCCACATCCTCCTGAAACTGAAGTGGGCTTGGCAAGGGTTTGTGACCTGAATGCCATCTTGCAGAGCCAGGCTGGTGGAGGGATTAGGGACAGAGGGAAGGAAACAGCATTCCTATATGTCCTCAGCTAAGTATGACACAATGAAGATGGCTGCAGTCTTGGACAGTAACTTCCCATGGTCTCAAACAAACAACGTGTGTTTTCTGAGGTTTCTAAATGACCATATTTGCATTATTCTCACACTCCTGCTCACCTTTTGCAGAGGAAACGTTTCTAAACATCTTTGGGACTCCACCAGGCTCTTCTGTTCATGGGATTCTCTGGGCTAGAATATTGGAGAGGGTTGCCATTCCCTTCTCCAGGGGATCTTCCCCACCCGGGGACTGAACCCAGGTCTCCTGCATTGCAGGCAGATTCTTTACTGTCTGAACCACCAGGGAAGCCCTGGTGTTTAGATGTAATTTTAACTAAACGCATCTACATTGGGCTGATCTTGTCAAACAGCTCTCTCCAGCAAACGCAGTGTTTGCCAAACTTATCTACAGGCACCTGCCACAATCCTGGACTTGCTTGTTTTTTTTTTTCAAAACCTTTACTGGTATTGATGAATTGGAAGTTTGGGACTAGCAGATGCAAACTATTATACATAGGATGGACAAACAACCAGGCCCTACTGCAGAGCACAGGGAAATCTTCAACATTCTATGATAAGACACAATGGAAAAGAATGTAAAAAGAATACATAGATACATATATAACAGAATCACTTTGCTCTACAGCAGAAACTAAAACAACACTGTATATCAATTATACTTCAATAAAATAAATTTTAAAAATAAGTTATAAAAAACTTTACTGGCACTGATTCTGTCATTAATGGACTGATGACCCAGAGACCTGAGCATGGATTTCTCCGTGTATTGACCTATGCCATATTAACATGCCTCATGGCCTTTCTGGACCTAAATATCCTTAACTGTAAAGAGAGCACAGTCAGTTCCAGATTAAGTGGGCTAACCAGGACATAAGGTCAAAGTGGCCACAGAAAATCATGGCAAAGACAAAACGTGTCACAACAGTGCACTGACGGGTGATCCTTCTGCTTTCTAAACTGAAGCCCACTTAGATAACAAAAAGTCAGTCCATGCTGGGGGCGAGGGGGAAAGGAGCCTTCGGGGGTGACAAAAGACAGCAGAGAGACTCTCGGGTCTGCCTCCAGTGGGGTCCCTGGTGAGGCTGCAGAGAAAGTGCCCTCAGAGCAGAGATCCTGCCTTTCCTCGTCTGTTTCCACATCTCCGCTACCTAGGATGGGGGGTGCACCAAGGAGGTGCTCACATATGTGCTGAAGGCATAGGAGGAGGAAGAGCATGGGGGCAGGGGGAAGCTGTCCTCCTGTTGGCCACGTGGACCTGTGGAGGGGTAGAGCTGCCCACCCTACTTGATTTCTCTTTGTGAGCAATGAGGAACTGGCTGAGCATTTAAATGAAACTCCCTTGGGTTCCTTTGGGGGCCCAGCAGTCAGAGCACCTTGCCGTGGTTCCTGGCTGGGCCCACCCTCACCAGACACCAGGACGCTGCAGTCACTGTGCCACCTGGTGGCCATGCCGAGAACGTTCGTCCTTCTCAACAGAGGAGAGCAGCCCCCACCTGCAGAGGACCTGGAAGATGCTGTCCAAACACACTTCCGGATAAACACACCCCATTACATCTACAACAGATCACTAGTAAGGACCCCTGGATGGCATAGGGAACTCCACTCAGTACTCTGCAGTGACCTTTATTGGGGAAAGAATCTAAAAAAGAGTGGATACATGTATATGTGTCTAGCTGAGTCCCTTTGCTGTATAGCAGAAACTAACATAGGGCTTCCCAGGTGCTGGTGGTAAAGAATCCGTCTGCCAACGTAGGAGACGTAAGAGATGTGGGCTTGATCCCTGGGTCGGGAAGATCCCCTGGAGGAGGAAATGGCAACCCACTCCAGTATTCTTGCCTGGAAAATTTCATGGACAGAGGAGCCTGGAGGGCTACAGTCCACTGGGTCGCAGAGAGTCAGAGGCAACTGAGTCTGCATGCTCACGTGTAGCTTATTTTATACATGATAGCTTGTACCTCTTGATCCCCTACCCCTGTATGGCACCTCCTACTTCCCTTTCCCTATGGGTACCCCGGAGCAGTGAGGCCAGCACAGGTTGTGAGGAGGGCCTGACACTGGTCACAGGGGCAGAGGAGGGGAGAATATCCCGGAGGAGGACGCGGCATCTCATATCATTCCAGCGCAGGTTTTGTTAAACGTTCTGGTTATGCCTGGCCTCAGTCTTCCCCCGTGTAGTTCTGCCTCAGGGTGGAAGGACCTCTTTCCACTGATCAAGTCTTCTGCCAGGGAAGCTGTTGTCGTTGTTCACTCGCTAAATTGTGTCCAACTCTTAGTGAGCCCATGGACTGCAGCATGCCAGGCTCCCGTGTCCTTCATAATCTCCCGGAGTTTGCTCAGATTCATGTCCAGAAGAACTCCACATAACTCGCATCAGCCTCAACCTGACCGATTCCTTTAGGGCAGTGAGAAAAACCTGCCAATGTGAGAATGGGCACAGAAGACCAGACTGCTGTGCCTGGGAAATTTCTGCAGTTTGGGGCTGTAAGGGGACCCAGAAGGGAGGAACATGACCAAGGCAGGGCCAGGAGCGGCCACACCATGTCACCAAGTCATGGTGGGTGCAGGCCTGGGGCTCAGCTGTTACTTCAACACTACACGTGCGGCCGCGGAGCCACCTGGTCGCAGAGGTGAGCAGTTCCAGGAATGACGACACGTGGCCGAGCATTATGCAAATGGATTTATTTTCAGGATGCATTGTGATTTCAGAGTATCCTGATTATGATGTTTCAGTATTTCTAATACTTGAGATTTCTAACTGACATCCCTTCCATAGTTAATAATCTAAGACACCAAAAGAGGTGCCCATTTGAATCCTTAGTTTTTTAAAAAGGGAATTTGGGGTAATGTGAGTCCTTACTCCCTTAATTTACGTACTTTGCAAATTCTAATTCAGAATTTGGCAGGTGAGTTTCTTCCACCTCATCCTACCATGGACTTGAAGTGTTAATACACAGTGATCTTTCATTTAAACCAAAACATCAATGATCTAAAACAAAGAGAGAGGATAGAAAGGAGGAACCCAAGTCCTGAGCAGCCCAAGAAGGTGTTTCACACCCATGCACATCACACACCACACTGTGGAGGGGGTGCTGTGCCTTCCCACACTCAGGGACAAACTCTCAGGCAAAACCCCAACAGGTTGGGTTGCTGAGATTTTTGGTGCAGAGATTAGAAGCCTCGGGTGTCAAAGACAAATTAATGATGGCTGCAGTGGGGGACTGCTAAGCAGGGGCAAGATATGAAACATAAACATACACGACAGAAATAAAAAGCATAGACTGTGGTCATGGCCACGCTGGGCAGAGCTAAGGAAATGACCACTCCCAGGTACTACAGGCAACTTCCAGAAGTCAAACTGGCTGCACAACGGCCAAGTAAAAGAAGGCATTTACCATTTTCTCCACTCGTTTCACACCTGAGAGTTTACCTGAAGAAAACAACATGAGACGCACATAACGACTTAAGCACAAGACTGCCCCTCACTGCATCAAGTGAAGACTGGGCATGAGCTACCTGGCCGACCACAGGGAAGGCTAAGTACACGCGGTGCTCATTCAAAGGACACTCTGAATTCAAAGATGCTCCTTCAAAGGAGCCTAGCTTCTGAGGTGTATGTAGACGTAACACAAAAGCATGCAGGAAATAACCTTTAAACTGTGTTAGCATACACGATGAAGAAGGTCTCAATTTACAAAAGTATTGCACAGGTTCAAGGAAAAATTATACTAGAAGAAAATACCTGTTAGTGCTGAACATCATTTTTGATGATGTGAATAGCAACATTCCACTAGAAATAAGATATCACATATCTAGATTTACTATATGTATATCAATGTCATTCTTACTGCTTATAGCACTTCATTCAAAATTTACTCCTTCCACATTCCACCTTCTCCACTTTTCTTTCTGGGAGACTTTAACGTGTTTGGAGGCAGAAAGCAAGACCTGATTCTCACATAAAATGAGGCACGTTAAGTAATATCCAACAGGGATGCAATTAACAAAATACGGACTTGTGGGAAACTCTACAGGACAAAATCAAACAAAACAACCCCCCAAAATCAGTTCTTCAAGAAAACTTTAAGGGGGAAAAAAGGAAGAGGTAACAAATAGATCAAAATAGACTTGAGAGAGATGTCAACTGACTACATAAACAGGAGTTATTGGATTTGAAGCATGCAAATTGTTTTTTTTAAAAAACAACAAGAACTGGGAAGAATGGAACACTATATTTGATGACATTAAGCCATTACTGTTCTTTTGGGGTATGACAGTTGTATTGTGACTATATCTTTAAAAGAGTGTATTTTTAGAAATACTTACCAAAACTATACGAGTGATGGGAAATAATTCTATATTAAATTAGTGGGCAGGAGAAAGGGTGGGCATGGGTAGGAGGACCACCCTGTCCCCCACAGAGGTGGTAACTGCTGACACTGGTCATGGGTAGATAAGGATGCATTCTACTGTTCTCTCCACTTTTGATTTTTCAGCATTTTTGACATACTCTATAATAAGTTTTACAACACATCTCTAGATGCAGTGCTAAACTTAACCTCCACAATAAATCTGTATGGGATGTACCACAAATTCCACGTGCTGTGAGTGTGTATTCAGTTGTTTCAGTCGTGTCCGACTCTGCAACCCCATGGACTATAGCCCACCAGGCTCCTCTGTCCATGGGATTCTCCAGGCAAGGACACTGGAGTGCGTTGCCACATCCTTCTCCAGGGGATCTTCGTGACCCAGGGATCAAACCAGCGTCTGTTGTGTACAAACTCCCATGGATGCTCAATAAAACCCAGCTGATGATGATGAAATCAGAAATGATAAGTGCAGTTTCTGACTCACAACTTCTGTGAAGGGATTCATAGGATTGTATCTGAAACCCTGACACAGGGTCACAAGCCAACCAGCCACTCTACATGCTCTGCTGAAGCCAGGCAATTACCGCTTGAAGCTTGAAAGGATGTAAAAGTAATAGGAACAAATACCTTTATTAGTCACGCCCTTTTAACTGTTTACATTATTTTCCACAAATAAATATTCTGAGAGAAGGTTTTCATGATTCAGGTTTTCAAACAATCATTTAGCATACAATGGCTGGGTTGTTTTTAACTGTAGTAAGACTGAAGGCTGAATCAGTCTAGCAAGATCAGAGAACCATGTCTGACTGGGAAGGGGCTGAACACAGAGGGATGGAGGTGGTGGGCACCCCACAAGGGATGGGGCCCGAGTAGCGGAGCGAGTCGATGGACCGGCACCCAGGGGAGCATCACACAGGAGAAGGGTATGGTGAGCACCTGCCAAGCTTGGCAGTGGGTGGGCCTGTGTGCAGGGCATGTGCACGCACTTGCTCACACACATGGGAGCCTGAAATGATGAGGTTTGAGAAAGGAGGTGAGGCCAGGAAGGTCTGAAGGAAAAGAGGACAGTTGGTTGGAAGGAGGTGGCAGAGTCCAGCTTCCAACAGCCTGGCCTGGAGAGTGCTGAACATCTTCATTGGCAGAGAAACAGAACCAGTGGGGTAAACATATATCCATCTTCAGTGGGGCAGGAAAAGAGATGGTGAGCCTTGGGCAGGAGAGCAGAGCTGCCCAGCAGCCAAGAGGAGAAGGGATCTGGGGGCAGATAATGATGGCTCCACGGCCGCACGTGTAGTGTTGAAGTAACAGCTGAGCCCCAGGCCTGCACCCACCATGACTTGGTGACATGGTGTGGCCGCTCCTGGCCCTGCCTTGGTCATGTCCTCCTCCCTCCTGGGTCCCCTTACAGCCCCAAACTGCAGATAATGATGGGGGCGCCACCTGGGAAGCCCATACCATAAGGTTGCATGCTGGCTAAGTTGCTTCAGTTGTGTCCACCTCCTTGTGACTACAGGCTATGGCTCACCTATGGACTGTAGCCCACCAGGTTCCCTCTGTCCATGGGATTCTCTAGGCAAGAATACTGCAGAGGGTTGCTGTGCCCTCCTCCAGGGAATCTTCCCAACCCAGGGATTGAACCCAAGGCTCTTACGTCCCTGCTTTGGGAGGCAGGTTCTTTACCACTAGTATCACCTGGAAAGCCCCATACTCTAAGGCTGGTGGTACGGGAACAGGCTGTTGACAAGCAAGCCTGACAGACCAGTCTTCTCAGTGATCTTAGGGTAAAGTTACCTAATGTGTACTTTAAATTCTAATAGGAATCTCGATTAGAGTATGAGCTACTAATAGATTAGTATTAATTAGAACATAAAATAGATATTCCTACTCTATCAAATACTGAGTACAAATAAATGGAAAATATTAATCACTTAATAAATTAGCATCAGTCTATTAATAGACTAGTAGACTCTTAGGCAGTAAAGAATCTGCCTGCCAGTTTAGGAGATGTAAGAGACACGGCTTCAATCCCTGGGTCGGGAAGATCCTCTGGAGGAGGACATGGCAAGCCACTCCAGTAGTCTTGCCTGGAAAATCCCATGGACAGCGGAGCCTGGCAGGCTAGAGTCCATGGGGTCGCAAAGAGTTGGACAAAACTGAAGCAACTGAGCAGTAGCACTCTCAGAGGTCCTGGTTCTATGATAGAACTATTAACACCATCACCACTGCTAGTGAGAATCCCACAGACCAGAGTCACAGGGCTGACAATGGGAGCCACTGGAGCACATGTGCCACGTGGGACTTTTTCAGGCACTGTCTCATTTAGTCCTTGGTTAGGACTTGGTTAGTCAGCCTCCTCCTCCTCTCCCACTTGGAACTCAGATGAGCTCAGAAACCATCTACAGGGCTGTGATGAGGCTTAAAGGAGTTGCCAGGTGGGAGCGTGCCAACAGGGAGGGCGTAGTGAGCGCTCGGTAAAGGTAATAGCAGGTGATGCGCTCCCTACGGAACCTTCCCACCCCGGACCACGCAGTGAGGAGGGAGCAGTGCAGGCAGGTGCTCCGGGTGTAGGAGGCCCTCGACCTGACACCAGGCAGGCATCTGGCCAGGAAGGAGACCCCGGAGGAGTACTGGATGGGTGGGAAGCTGGACCGAGACCCAGCTTTGATGGTTTCAGCTCAGGAGTGGACATCTTCCGAGAGCTACGCTGGGCAAGGGTGAGGGTAGATTTCATGACAAATAAGACCCGGGTCCATGAATGGGCGACATGGACGCCCCCACTCAAGTGCAAGCTCGCTGTGTGCTGGGGCCAGGAGGAGAGGCCGAGACTCATGGGTTAGAGTCTGGGCGCACCCAAGATTCTGAATTCTACCCTTAAGACCCGGGAGATGGGTATGATGACGTGGACGTTATGCTCCGAGAAAAACAATTTGGATGGGGCTATATGGCCGTTTGGTCCTTTAATGAGAGTAAAAGGACTGAGGTCTGGTCTTCTGCGTGGAGCTGTGACCTGAGGGTGGCCTGGAGGGTCAGGTCCCCTGAGCAGTTGAGATAACTTCCGATTCTCTCTGGACAAACCCATGGGGCATCAGGACATATCAACCCAACCCTGGAGGGGGCACAGAAAGAGAAGGTGCAGGTGAGCTCTGTGTCCATGGTTTGGGGGCCTGTGTGTGTGCCCCTGCTCCTGTCTGCCTCTCCCCTTCTGGTGTGCGCACACCTCTCCCCCATGCTACCTTCACATGTACATGCAGTGTATGGACACGTGTGTCCTGTGCCAACTCCCTTCTCTGCTGCTTGTCTTCCCTTTCCCAATTGGCGTGCAGCCACCTGTCTCCCACTCCTGGTGTGTGTGTGTCCCTCTCCCCTCTGGGTGTCCGTCTCCTGCAGTGCATGTCTCTCCCTGGCTCTGGAGGCCTGGGCGGGTGTCCAGCTTCTCCTGGGTGCAGAGGGGCCTCTCTGTCCCCATGCCCCAGTACAGGTGTCTCCCCTTCACACTCTGTTGCAGGTGTGATTCCCCCACCTCCTGTGTGGGTCTCCTTCTGTCCCCACGAGAGAGTGGCCCGTGCCATCTTGGTCTGTACCCCATCATTTCTGGGTGTCTGTCTCTCCCCCCCCACACCTGTCTTCTGGACATGTGTCACTATGTCACTCACCCCCACCCCGTGGGACCGTGTATCCCCTCCCCGCCCTTTGTCTGTCCCCTCCCTGGCCTGAGCCAGGGGCACTCTCATCCCTCCGCCTCTCCCCTGCCTCTCTCTGCAGAACTATAGATGACAGTCATAGACATGGAGACACATACCGAGGGTACGTGTCTCCTCTGGACCGCTATGGGGGTGTGTCTCCCTGGGACTCTGGGTTCCCCTGGTTCCGGTTGTGTGCGTACATCCTCCCCAAGCCTGTCATCTATGTCAGTCCTTCTCTGGGGTGCATGCACTTGTCTCTGCAGCCTGGCTACAAGGCTGGCCCGCTGGTGGCGGGCAGCTGTCTGTCTGCACACAATAGGGAGAGCCCAGGCATGGGGTGTGGGGGGGCCCGGCTGAGACGGCTGCTTACTGTCTCCTGCCTCCCACCTCACTGAGTCTGGCAGGATCCCTGGCCTATGGCGGGTCCTCTGTCAATCTGCTAACTGAACAGGAGACAGAACAAATTGTCCTGTAAAAGGACGTGGACGTGGAGATGGCAGGAGACTTCAGGCCGTCCCTACCAGGCTGTGGGGCAGGGCCTGCAAGGAGCTTCTCTGTGACCTGAGGAGGGGATGGAGGAAGGGGGCTCGGAGTAGGCCAGATGCTGGGGGTTCACGATGAGAGGATGGAGCAGAGGGGTGAGAAGGAGACCCAGGGAAGAGGGGGCATCTCGCCACTGCAGCCCCAGCTCTGAACCATGGGGTCATTCCATAATGGTGAGGACCGGTCCACCCTGACCCCAATCTTCCCTCCCAGCCTCACTGACTGGTGTTCCGCGCACTCACCACGCCCTAGGCCCCAGTTCCCCGGACGGCATCCTGTGGGTGCTGCAGGCCGAGGCCCTCATCATTCCCTTGTTCTCGGCTGGACGCGCCCACTCCAGCCCCCCAAACTCCCTGCTCCAGGACCACTTGAATCCTCCTGCTCTTCCCTTACGTTTCCACTTGGTTTGGTATCTCTACAACAGAAGTACTGAAAGTTACACCAGAAGTTCCAACTCAACGCAGAAAAGACAGTTTCCTGACTGGGGGCCTGAAAGAACAGCGGGGCTGTAAATAAGACGACTGAGGTCTGAGTTGCTAGTTGTACAGATGCTGAGTCTGAGACGCCTGGTGGCTACGTCCAAGCGGCCCTGAGAATGAAGGTCTGGAACTTGCTAGTGAGAATGGGCTTGGTGATGGAGATCTCAGCAGCAGTGGATCACCACTCCAAATCTGGGTCATATTAACGTTTTTGTGACTCTGGTCTCACAGCTGTAGGCTCAGTTCATTCTGGATTCTGAATGAACTTCGTTTTTCAAATACCCTCCGTTGCTCAAGAACCTGCAGTGCCATCTACAGTGCAGACTGCAGGTTCCTCAGGCTGTGGGTGAAGTGGTTCACGGCAGGCCCCAGCACCCCACTGCAGTTCCACCTGGCCCTGCTCCCAACCACGGCACCCCCTCCAGGCGGACTGGTCCTCTTGGAGACTGCTGACAACAAGCGCACTTCTGCCTCTTCCTAAGCCTGCTGAAACCATCTGCTGCACCGGAATGCCCTCCCTCCTGTCTAGTCCCAGATCACACCTTGTGCAAAGCCCACCTCCAGAGCCACCTCTCCCCTCCCTTGAAGATCTAGCTTTTACTGTCCATCATTCACTTGGCATTTTAAAATATACTGCTTGGTAGCATCTCTTTTATATATCAACCTATTATCTGAAAGGTACTTAAAAAAAAAAAAAAGACAAGGAAAAAGGAAAGGCCAACATCAGTATCCTAAGATGGGCAGGAGCTACTCTCCCCACTTCTGGCTCTCATTTGGAGAAAGAATAAAGAAACTTCAAAAAAAAAAAAAAAGAAAAAGATAGACTGAGGTGGGACTTAACATAAGGACAGCTAAGAGGCAGACAGGTATATGTGAAAAGCATTGTTGCATGGAGACTGGACAGTCAAGAAACGGCCAACATCAAAGTTGGCGTGTGTCTCTCCCTAAACTTGTGGAGACAAGCACATGCTAACAAGATCTGGAATTTCGAATTAACAGACATAAACTACTGTATATAAGATGGGTTAACAACAAGGACTGAGTGTACAGGACAGGGAACTATATTCAGTATCCTGTAATAACCTATAGTGAACAAGAATCTGAAAGAGAATATATATATAACTGAATCACTTTGCTGCACACCTGAATCACTGTTAATCAACTAAATTTCAACTGTTTTGTGACCCCATGGACTGCAGCACGCCAGGCTTCCCTGTCCTTCACTACCTCCCGGAGTTTGCTCAAATTCATGTCCACTGAGTCAGTGATGCCATCCAACCAACTCGTCCTCTGTCACCCCTTCTCTCTTTGCCCTCAATCTTTCCCAGCAAAAATAAAAAAAAAAGAGATTTTGAACTTGACTTGGAATTTTGCAGTAGTTGGAATGACCCCACATATTGCATAATGTTCTTTCAATTCTCCTGAGTGGTAAAATCGTCAGTGACGTTTCTATCTGGGAAGCTTAACATCTGAAATTAACCAAACTAAACAGTATGTTCAATTATGATATATGATTATATTATTTACTGAACTAAAATTAGACAAATATTTAAAAGAGATGTTCATTATTCTGATATCAGAAGGCTTTGTTATAAATGTGTTTTAAAGCAAAGATTAGTAAAACTGTACCACTTTAAGGTCATTAAAAACAAAGTTTAGGTGTACATCTTTAAAAATCTCCTTTAACTTAGTAAATTCATAAAAAAATTTTCCCCTTATTTGTAACTTTAAAAATTATCTAGACAAAGAGTACTTTCTAACTGGAGTTACTCAGTATCAACTTCACGACTAAAAATTTTAGCTTTAACACAAATTGATTTAAAAAATAAATCCTCAATATGGAGATAATTCATGTTTACTCTCTAGCAAATTAATGTATTGAGCTTCTATGACCTGTATAGTTTAGAGACTTGCTCATAAAAAGTAACATAATTTCAGTTTCTGAAGTCATTACTGTTCCTTGCATACACATTACGCTTGCACTTCCTATCTCACAAGATTGTAGTAAAAATTAAATGAGAATATAGGTGAAAACAGAGATTGCTATCCAGGCAAACTACTTTATTGCTGATGCAAAGTATTAATATTCAAAATATTTGGGGTGATATAATTTAAAAGTCATGTTGGCTAATGATTCAGGGAATAATTTAACCAATCAAATTTAGTTTCTTTTTCTTTAAAACAGAAACAGTCTCTTTTGTGCTCATTTTTGGTTTTGCTTTTGCTAGGAAGAACTTTTAACTAAAACTTGGCTAAAACAAAACATCTTATAATATTTCTCAACTTTATAAAGGATCAAACCCTCTGCTTTCATATTTCACTAATTTCAAGCTATTTTGAAATTACTAGTAAAATCCACCTTATTTTAGTGAAGTGACGAATGAAACAGATAAACGTATCTGTCTTTTAAAAAATCCCCCAAATTTCATTTTTGGCAACTGAATACCATATTTCTGAATTGTGTAACCTTTAAAAGTCTAGATTTAGTACAGCACTAAAGACAAGGCAGAGTATACGAAAATATCTTTAAAATTTATTGTGATATACATGTTCATTCTCCCGAAGTAGTTTTGGACACTACTGCTTCATAAAACACACACACACCCACACAGAGAATTGGTGCAGGCAGGACAGAGGCAGTGCCATACACAGGGTGGCAGCACTGAGAGCAAATACGTGCAAACAGCAGAACACTTGGAAGGGCCAGCGCAGGCACACAAGTGTGCCTGAAACCTGATTATGAAAACACTTCTTAGACACACGGGCATTATGGTTTTAATTAAGAAATTCCTTTTAATTCTGGCAGAGGTATCATGCCTTTTAGAAAAGCTCTTATGAGTCAGCCCCTGAATATGATCAACTGCCCTTCTCTCAAAACAAATTGCTTTCTCTTCCTCTTCCTGCACTGGCTGATAATAGGTGAAATGAGTATGATGAAACTGAAGCACCACGTCAGATGCAATGCTTAAGCACACCAATTGGATCTCTAGTATAGATTTTTTGCTGTTTTTGCTTCCCATTTAAACTAAAAATCAAAACCAAAAGCAGTTCATCCATTTCTCCCATCTCCCACTCCTTGCCTCTGGTAACCACGATTCGCTCTATGTATCTGTGAGCTTGGGTTTTTAAAAAATTAGTTTATTTATTAGATCCCACATAGAAGAGATCATATGGTGTGCACCTATCTCTGACTTATTTCACACAGACCTCTGAGGTCCATCCGTTTTGTCATCAATGGCAAGACTTCATTCTCTTTTATGGATGAATTAATATATATCTCACACATGCACATGTATGCCACATCTTCGTTATCCCTTCATTCACTGATGGACACTTCAATTGTTTCCATATCCTGCCAATCATAAATAATGCTGCAATGAACACGGGGGGTGCATATACCTTTTCAAGTCACTATTTTTGTTTTCTTTGGATAAATACCCAGAAGTGGAATTGTTGGATCATACAATATTTCTATTTTTAATCTTTTGAGGAAACTCTATACTGTTTTTTCCATAGTGCCTGCACCAGTTTACACCACCAATAGTTCACAAGGGTTCCCTTTTCTCCATATCCTCACCAGCACTTGTTATTTCTAGTTTTTTTTTTTTTTAACAGCCATCCTAACAGCTGTGAGATATTATCTCACTGTTGTTTTGATTTGCATTTCCTAACGATTAATTATGTTGAGCATCTTTTCATAAACCTGTTTGCCATCTGCACGTTTTCTTGGGAAAATGTTTACTCAGATCTGTCCATTTTTAATTGGACTCTTTTTTTTCTTGCTTTTGAGTTATATTACTTCCTTATATACTTTGAATATTAGTCCCTAATCAGATATATGATGTGCAAATATTTTCTCCCATTCAATAGGTTGTCTGTTAATTTTGTCAATGATTTCCTTTGCCACGGAGAAAGTTTTAGTTTGATGTAATGTCACTTTTCGATTTTTGCCTTTATTGCTTTCGCTTTTGATGTCAGATTAAAAATAATCATTGCCAACATCTGTGTCAAGGAGCTTACTGCCTATGCTTGCTTCCAGTTTTATGTTTTCAGGTCTTATGTTCAAGTCTTTAGTCCATTTTGAGTTAACTTTTGTGTATAACTTAAGATTGTGGTCCAGTTCCATTCTCTTGCATATGGCTTCCAGTTTTCTCAACTGGATTTATTGAATAGTCTGTCCTTTCCCCACTGTATACTCTTGGCTCCTTCGTCATGTATTAACTAACTGACCGAAAATGCATGGGTTTATTTCTGAGTTCTCTATTCTGGTCCATTGATCTATGTGTCTGTTTTTATTCTGATACCATACTATTCTCTTACTATAGCTTTGTATAGTTTGAAACTAAGGAAGTGTGAAGCCTCCAGCTTGGTTTTCTTTCACAAGATTACTTTGGGTACTCCAAGTCTTTTATGGTTTCATATAAATTTTAAGATTGTTTGTTCTATTTCTCTGAGAAATGCCTTTGGAATTTTGATAGTGATTGCAATGAATCTGTAGATTGCTTTGGGAAATATGGACATTAAACAATGTTAACTCTTCTAACCCATAAGCACAGGATATCTTTCAATTTGTTTGTGACTTCTTTAATTTCTTTCATGAATGTCTTAACAGTTTTCAGAATATGGTCTTTCACAACTTTAAGTGGGATGGTTTACTTCATTTCTCCTTTGGATAGTTCATTATTAACATATAGAAATGCAATGTATATATATATATATTTTATACTTATTTTGTATCTTGCAACTTTACTGAATTCATTTACTAGTTCTAACTTTTTTTTTTTTTGGTCAGGGAAGAGTCTTTTGGGTTTTCTATATAAAGTATCATGCCATCTGCAAATAGTGGCAATTTTATTTCTTCCTTTCCTGTTTGGATGTCTTCTATTTCTTTTTCTTGCCTAACTGGGCTGGCCAGGACTTCCAATACTATGCTGAATAAAAGTGGTCAAAGTAGGTATCTTTCTTTCCTCCTGATTATCAAGGAAAAGGTTCTCACCACTGAGTATGATGTTAGCTCTGAGCTTCCCTATATGGTTATAACTATGTTCAGGTATATTCCCTCTATACTTGATTTGTTGAAAGTTTTTTTATCATAAATAAATATTAAATCTTGTTAAATGCCTATTCTATATCTATTGAAATGATCATGTAGTTTTTATCCTTCATCTGTTAGCGTGACATATCACACTGATTTGTGGATGTTGAACCATCCTTGCATCCCTGAACAAACACCATTTAATCATGGTGTACGGTCCTTTTAATGTATTATTGAATTTGGTTGGCTAATGCTTTTTGAGCATTTTTGCATCTATGTTAATGAAAGATGCGTGCCTGCTTATTCAGTTGCTCAGCTGGTGTCTGACTCTTTTGTGACCCCACGGACTGTGGCCCACCAGGCTCCTCTGTCCATGGAATTTTCCAGGCAAGAATACTGGAGTGGGTTGCTGTTTTCTACTCCAGGGGATCTTCCCAACCCAGGGATCAAACACATGTCTTCTGAGTCTCCCACATCGGCAGGTGGATTCTTTACCGCTGAGCCACCTGGGAAGCCCATTGATCAAAGATAGTGGCCTATGAGGTTCTTTACTTGCAGCATCCTGTCTGGTTTTGGTATCAGGGTAATGCTGGCCTTGTAAAATAAGTTTGGAAGAGTTCCCTCCTCTTCTATTTTTTGGAAGAGTTTGAGAAGGATTGAAATTGCAAGCATACCTCAAAGATATTGCAGGATTGGTTCCAGACCACTGCAATATAGCAAATATTGCAAAAAGCAAGTCACATGATTTTTGTTTTCCCAGTACATATAAAATTTATGTTCACACTATCCTGTAGTCTATTAAGTGTGCAACAGAATGTCTTAAAAAAACAAGGTAATTAAAAATACTTTATTCCTAAACAATACTAATCATTACCTAAGGCTTCAATGAGTTGTAATTTTTTTTTTTGCAATAGTAACATCAAAGATCATTGATGACAGATCACCGTAACAAATATAGTAATGATGGAAAACTTCGAAATATTGTGAGAACTACCAAAATGTGACACAGAAGTGAACACACGCTGTTGCAAAAAATGGCAACAACAGACTTGCCTGATTCAGGACTGTCACAAACCTTTAATTTGTGAGGAACACAATACCTATAGAGCGCAACAAGATGAGGCATGCCTGTAAGTCTTTAATGTTTGGTAGCATTCAACAGCAGAGAAGGCGATGGCACCCCACTCTAGTACTGTTGCCTGGAAAATCCCATGGATGGAGAAGCCTGGTGGGCTGCAGTCCACAGGGTCGCTACAAGTAGGACATGACTGAGTGACTTCACTTTCACTTTTCACTTTCATGCATTGGAGAAGGAAATGGCAACCACTCCAGTGTTCTTGCCTGGAGAATCCCAGGGATGGGGGAGCCTGGTGGGCTGTCATCTATGGGTCGCACAGAGTCAGACAGGACCAAAGTGACTTAGCAGCAGCAGCAGCAGCATTTACCAGTGAAGGCATCTGGTTGATCCCAGACTTCTGATTGTTGGGAAGTCTTGATTACTGATTCAATCTCCTTACCAGTTAACTCATTTGTTCTGATCTTCTATTTTGTCATGATTCGGTGTTGGTAGGTTATGCTTCTAGAAATTTGTCCATTTTTAGGTTGCCAATTTGTTGTTGTATAGCTGCTCACCGCAGTCTCTTAGGATGGTTTGTATTTTTGTGGTATTAGTCGTACTATCTCTTTCATTTCTTATTTTATTTTAGTCCTCTGTTTTGGAGGGATGAGTCTAGCTTAAGGTTGTCAATTTATTTACCTTTTCAAAGAACCGGCTCTTAGCTTCATTGATTTTTTCTATGATCTTTTTAGTCTCTATTTCACTTTTTTCTCTAATCTTTCATGTTTCCTTCCTTTTTCTAGTTCCTTGAGCTCTTTTTCTAGTTTCTAAAATATCTCTAAGATTTAGGTTGTTTCTTTGAACAAGAAGATATAACATCTGTGAATATTCATGTACCCAACACAGGAGCCCCTAAATATATAAAGCAAACATAGGAAGAAATACACAGCAATACAATAATAGAAAAGAACTTTAAAACCCAACTTACACCAATGGTTAGATCATCCAGAAAGAAAATAAGAAAATATCAGCCTTAAATGACACGTTAGATCAGGTAGACTCAATGCATATTTGCAGAACATTCTATCCAAAAGCAACAGAATACACATTCTTCTCAAGTGCACATGAAGCATTTTTCCAAGACAGACCATATGTTAGGTCACAAAACAAGTCCCAATAAATTTAAGAGAACTGAAATCACATCAAATATCTTTCCTGAACCACAATGGTATGAAACTAGTGGGCAATTACATGAAGAAAAACAGAAAATTTCCAAATACGTGGAGATAAAACAAAAATGCAACTGAACAACCAAAGGGTCAAAGAAGACATCCAAAGAGAAATTAAAAAACAAAAACCCTTGAGATAAATGAAAATGAAAATTGAACATACCAAAATTGATGGGATGCAGCAAAAGCAGTTCTGAGAGGTAAGTTCATAGCGATAAATGTCTAACTCCAGAAAGAAGAAAAGCTTCTAGCATATATTTAAAAAGATAACCTTTTATCTATGATTAAGAGTATTTCAAGATAGGGACTTCTTTAAGAATAACATGATCTAGGGAACAGAAATTCTCTTATTAAATAAAAGCAGTTAAAGTTTAAAAAAAAACTATCTTAAATAGATTATAATGTTCAAAAGAAACAGTTTTAAGGAAAACACTGTTATACTACTAAAAAAATAAAAAGACTAAAATATCCCTAAAGTATCAAATGCTTTAATGATTAAAATTTCAAATGCAATGAATATGCAACTGATAAGAGATATAAGCAACACTAAACCATTCATCTACTTTTCTTTGAAAAATAAGTATAATAATTGAATGTTATAATTGTTGAAATAATTTTGCCCACATACTTAAAAATACATTTTCACTAACTGTCAAGGATAGATGTTTAGGAACATGTGTAAACTGCCAGACTTTCACATGTGTTCACTTTTATTCACAAACTTTTGAGGCATAGAGAAACAGATTTGGGTACAATAACAACTTTCAATTAAAAATCCCTGTATTTCAGCAGTACATCAAGTTACCTAGTTAAATATTTAAAACCATCATTCTATGTCTAATTAAAACAATTACTTAATAGTTTATTTTCATTTTGATTTGGGTAAGTGATTATGATAATATATTTTTCCTGTAATATCTTTTAAGATGTGATGTCCACCAAATTATAACTAAGGGATACCTGTCTTATTCAGTTTTCTTATAAGAAAGCTAAAGCAACTTATATTAAAAGCTAAACCTGATATGTGTACTTTACACAGAGCAGAGTTAAAGCAGTTATTTATTACATGACAGTAGCTCTGAGAATGCTCAAACTTTATGAAGCAGAAAAAGAAAACTATAAAATATCACTAACTGCTGTTAGAAGTATGCCTTATACCCATGGGCAGTTTGCTTGAGCCATTTTAAACTATTCCAAATAAGAACTACTAAGACTGCTTCCACCACTCATAGTATAATTAACTATTTTATTATATATCTAGTTCTATTTTACTGCTGAGACAATGTGTATTTGAATAGTAATTTTAAGTAAAATTCTATTAATATTAGAAGAGGAATATAATTGACATTGAAAACTTACCCAATTAAATTACTTTAGACAATAACAAATGAGAAAAACACATGAAAAATATTTTCTCAGTTTTATTCAGAAAACAATTTTGGAAGGGGAGCAAATTCATGTTTGAGATATAGTTTATAATCAGATATGATAATCATGTTAACATTTACATTTAAGGTTATAATAGATCTTATCTGAACATATAAAGTGACAACTCTCCCATAAATTGCAAATTTAGAGCAAATTTAGTTTTAAAGTAAAGGAGCTAGTTTCTCTTCCTTGGAATGGAACAGTTAAAGAAATTAAATTTAGGAAATGCACAAAATAGTTTTAAAAAGGTAATGTACCCTTTTATAAAATAGAATTTTCATTTCACTGTTTAAAGTTGATAAAAATAAAACCTATTAGTGTAACTGTTTTAGAATATGATGAAAAGTGACGCGGGCTCTATGTAATTTCAGCATTAAGGCAATACAAGAAAATAAAATCAAGTTATTGAGAAAATCTACTAGTCTAAAATTCAACTGGTGCTATTTTGAACCTGCACATTTGAACTACCTCAAACTTTCAGGTTCAACTTCGTGAAATTCTTCTGATTAAGAACAATTCAGTCAACTTTTTATTAAAATATCTTCAAGTAGAAAAAATTGATTGAAACATTTTTCTAATTCTGCCTATTAGTCAAAGGGACTAAATTCCTCATTCTCTGACTTCTAGCTGAACAGTCTTCAAAATGTATCTCAAAACTCAAGGCTCTAATGTCAAACTATTGATTTAAAAGATAAAACTTTTCAAAAATCAGATGGCAGCCTTGTAGTTGTAGCATTTCATCTGACAATTAACATTTCCATATTCAGAAACTAAAACATAGGATACCATAAATAATCAATAATGTGCAATTCCAATATTGGTTTGAGACAATAATTCAAATGTTTAATATCTGAAAGCCTAAAATGAGTCTCTGACTCTCAAAAAAGGAAGGGCTCAAGGCTCTGCAATGATAGATAACCACAGTCTGCTGAGACCCTTGAAGAAAAGATGCCTCCTTTACCCTCGAAGTATTTTCTAATATTAAAAGAAAATTCCACTCTCGAACACAATACTGTAATAGATCTAGATTCTCCTTCAGAAAATCAATTGCTAATTAATAAATGGAGAAAAAAATTTCTTTAACTGTCAGCCTAACCCTAAAAACACTTCAGAAATCAAAAAGTTTGTGAGTGTTCTTATCTTTACCTTGTGAAAAGCTTTTAAAATGTTACTGAGTCTAGAAGAAATGACTTAAATTGCTCTAAAAAAAAGTCCACAAAGCACTCTATTCTTAAACTAAGGTTTTAAAATTTATTTCATTAACTTAATGGGAAGTTTTAAAGTTTCTGATAAAGAATTAAGAATAATAATTTTCAACAGTTTCTAAGATTTTTCAGAACACTTCACTTAGGTACACACTTGAAATAATCTTTACTCTTTAAAAAAAATAACAAAAATTCATTTTCCTTATTTAAAAATAAAGTATTCCAAATAATCGCTACACATTATTCTTAGAGTTTAATTTAGTTTACTACAAGTCTAAAGATATGGAGGAAAATTGGGGAGGAATCTGTTTTTAAAAGGTTACCATAAACCAGCAATTTGTATTAAAAATACTCTCTTACAGAGTCCCCCAATTATTACTCTCATTTTGGGGGAGTAAATTTACTATTATTTGCTTTACAGTTAATTATTCTTTATTCACAGAAGTCAAATTTTAAATTTTCCACGATTAAATCTAATATTCTCATATACCTAGTTCTTTCCCCATTAATTTTGGACATTTCTCTATTAAATTTGGACACTTAGGTTCTTATAATACACTTTTCCTTACAATTTTTTTAAGAAAAAAAAATCAAAAGAACATTTTTGCTTTCTAACACATTCATATTTCTAGGTTTTCTATGTATTTAGATTAGGAAAAAGTTTTCACTTAAAAAAAAACAAAGGGAAACACTTCAAGCAAATTGTTCCTCCCATTAACCTAGGACACAACTGCCTAAATTCATTCCTTCTACACAGGCATACCCATTTCTTGGGTTGCCATCTCAAATTCCCCCACACACTGTGGTTAGTTTTAATGCCATGTCCCTGCAGTAACTCTGTTTACAAGACATCCAAGGACTAACATTTTAATACAATATCACAATTTTAATGCAATACTAACAATTTTAATGCCATCTCCCCACTTTTTAAAAATGAGATATTGTTTTCTAAAATTGGGATTTTGTTCTCTGATAAGCATTAAAAAAAAAAAGAACAAAAACCTTAACACTTGAACAACACACACCAGTGCATACACAAAATCAGAAAGCAAAAATACCAAAGCACCCTTGGTAGTTCCTAATCACCATATCCTTGTCAATACCACCCTGGAGGGAGGAGGCAGAGACAGGTGGACACCCAGGGTAGAATGTAAGCTACTGGGCACTAGGCCAAGCGACTCAAAACTAAAAATCAAATTATGCTTCTGCAATAACGGCTACTAGGCTTTCATACATATGTATTTCTCACAACTCCAAATGTTAATAACTACACATCAGTACTTTCAGAAAATGTTACATGTAAAATTTTGCATTTAATTTCTCAAATTAAATTTGTTAATGAGATATAAAAGGTGCCCTGTTATAAAAGAAATGTAGTAACACAGTAGATGTCAGGCTCAGGCTTTTTCAAAAAAGAAAAAAATTAGGTACTGAAATACACAGAAAAGTAAAAATTAGTTACCTCCAAGTGGTCTTATTGTAAAATGGCAAAGACTTCCCCTGCATGAATTCTAAAATCATAGTTAACTTTCAGTTCATCAATTCACTGTACCCTGCCCTCACATTTAACTTATTTGTAAATACTTTTCCAAGGCTACCTAAACACTTACTAATTGGTTAAATATGCTGCCTACATTAATTCTTGTTACAATTAAAGAAATTAAGGGTACATTTTTGCTCCTCTGCAGTGTCTAATATGTTTTCAAAGTATTTGATGTTTCAGATAAGGTGTTTATTGGGTTCTTAAAACAGTTAAAAAATGGCTCAAGGGACAATTTTTAGCCTTTTTACCTTGAACATATTCACTATCCTGGATTTTGTTGAATACATTCAGTTGTTCTTGCCTTCTTCTGAAACTCTTCCTTTACTCAAATAACTTAACTAAAGAATCTAAGATGTTATCAATATAAAGAGGAAAATTTCTATTTATTTCCTATACATTTGGAAACACATCAAAAAGAACAAGTACTCCAGATTGTGTAAGTAAAGTTACTCAGTTAAACTTTTTTCTTGGGTGTGTGTCTGTGTGTATATATGTGTGACAGGTAACTTTTCAGACATATTGATTTTCCAAAGAACAAGATTCTAAATAAAAAACATTAAAACATTCCTGGAAGGAACCAATATTTTGATTACACAGCTCAAGGGGCAAATGATTATCAAAACAAAACTTCAAAGACAGCTATAGATACATGTTTTAGTTCTCAAACTTTTCAAATCTCAAAGATAGCAGCATTATATTTCATTCAGCAAATAACAATTTAATCCTTAGAAAGGAAAATTTCCAGAATACCAAACCAAAATGTATATAGTGACAACCAGTATTATGTTAAAAACAAAGGAAAAAAAGAACACCTTTGAATGATTTTAAAACACCAAGAGTACACTTACAACTTTGAAAATATAATGATAAAAACATTCACTAATTTATTTAGCTATGTCTGTTTATTAAAATATTTAGATTGTAATAAATATGCAAATGTTGAATTTTATCAGAATTATCCCATATTTATAAATCATCTTCCATAGTAGCTAAACTCCTTATAGAATGTCCAATAGCAAAATTAGGCATATAAATTTCAAATAAACATCTCCAGCTATGAGGCTTCTCTAATTCTACCTGAAATAAAGATTATGAGTATACAACAGCCTTAACTTATTTCTGTTAACTGGTACAATTTAATAGTAGCTTCAGAAAAAGGATGTTCAACAGGTAGTATTTCTTAGGCATTACAAAAGCTCAGTACAATCAATTCAAATGAGTAATTATGCTATGTCCCAGCTAAATAAGACTCTCCAAGGAATTACAGGTTCTATACTTGTGTG
This sequence comes from Nanger dama, assembly GCA_917880005.1. Taxonomy (NCBI): domain Eukaryota; kingdom Metazoa; phylum Chordata; class Mammalia; order Artiodactyla; family Bovidae; genus Nanger; species Nanger dama. The sequence continues at coordinate 8,397,890 of CAKJTW010000075.1, forward strand.
CTCTGAGTATATTTTCTGATTCAGACAAGTAGCCAGGTGTGTAAAACCCAAACATGAAGAAGGTTTCATACTACCTTTTGTGATATAGAAAAACAAACAAACACAATACCAGCACTTTTATTTAGGATGACAATAAACTAATCATAATGTGAAGTGTCTAAGCAAACTGAATAACTCCATGGTCACATGTAACTGGAAAAAATACTTCTTCACATTTACAGAAACTGGATTTATTGATATTAGTAACGGGTTTGTCAAAGTGGCAACTATTCAAGATCTAAAAGTCTCACTTATTTTAAATCTATACTGAATTTGACTACTTATTGTCAATGTTAACTGTCTCCAGCCAATCTACAATGAACATGTAAGGTACGTTTCAAAGGTTTTATAAGTATTAATGGCACCATGAAATTTCTGCAAAGATATTTGGGGGGGTGGGAGTTTCCCTTCTCCACTGACAGTTTAATCACTTTCCAATCAGTTTTGATTTAACAGTGGTTCATGGGATTAATTTTTTTAAAGAGTTCTTAGAAAGTTGCAATTGCTTCCAAAATCAGAAACCACACTACACTGATGTAACTGCTACTATGGAGGTATTTACAGAAACGTGCAGGTAAGAGTTCAGATGTGAACACAGGTTAACATACACCAGACTTCAAAATAATAATTTGTACAGTATGGCCAGAAAAAGTATTCTATATAAGAAGTCTAAAATCCAGTTCTTATTTTAATCCATTTCTATAAATCATAAAAACAAAGGAAAATAGGCATCTATTCCAAAAACTTCATATACCTGTGGAAAACGGAACACAAGTAAATTCTATTCAAGGTGAACCTTAATGTCCAATAGAGTACAGCACACAACTTACATATTTTCAATTTTGAAAATATTGTGAAAATCTAAGCCATCAGAGTCAACAGTAGTTTATGATCAGTAAACATTTCCTGTTAAATAACACAAATAAATTCAACTTAAAAGATGCAAACCGGTAGGTCACAGGACTTTAAAACCTTTTCATTTCAGAGGAACAGAGTTACTGCACATGTATAGGATGGGGCTTTAAAATGGGTATGTGTAAACTTTTCCATGGTGTTGGTGTATGTGCTTTTTTTTCCCTTAAAGAAATGCCTACTGCTTACAGAGTAAGAATCTCCACCACTCTGTCTGCAGTTTTCAACCAAAAGTCCTCAGTGTACCTTAAGCCAAATTGAATATTAGGTATTTTACAGCTTTTACAAAATGGCTGTAAAATCATATTATGGGCATACACAGCTCTTTGATCTCACTGCACAAAATTCATAACTGTTCAATAATGCTATACCATTACACCACACACCTTAAACTATTTCCATTTTTCCACAATTCCTTCCAAAATCAGCTTCCAGAGCACAGCAATGTAACATGCAAAGTTCCTGGGAGGGCTTGTTACACAAAAGAACAGCTTGGAAACAAACTGATCTACACAATATCCATCTTCTGTTGAGCCTGCTTTAGCCCTCCTTTCCCTCCATCACTGCTAAAGGTGGGTGCGTTTGAGTCATGGAAAGAGGAGGCTCTTCCATCCCCACACCCTTCCAGCACCTCTGCTGCTGGTCCTCACGCAGGGCTTCTGTGTAGGTGATGAAAAATCATAAGAAAAGAGAAGCTGTCCCTTTAAAATGCCCTGCTCTGTCCCACATCCCACGTGGAAACCAACATCAGCAGCACTTTCCCATTAACTTCACTGTGATGTAAGAGGCACCATCCTTTTCTATACATAAAACCAGAAAACCTCGGCTGGACATTCTATCCTGAAGATGAGCAGGTGAAGCAAACGTGTCAGGAGGCAAGCAGCTTAGTAACTCCCCACCCCACCCCAAAAGGTGCTCCAGTCTTGCACACCAGCCTCTGTGTGCACCACCTCTCTCTACCCCTCCTCTGTAGAGCCTAGTTTAAAGAAAGGAGGGAGCCACCAACAAAACCTGAAGCATAAATGCGACGAAAATGCAATTCAAAGCCGAAAGGGTTTATTCTTCCAATCACACATATTAACTCTATTAAGAAAATGGCATCACTTTTTTTTCCACCGGGGGAGAAAAAAACCCGCAACGATCATTAAAACAGAGTTATAAAATAGCAAATATAGTGTTTATCTTATGTCAGATCAGCCCACATTACCAATAAGTTTAGCAGTTTCTGCACTACCACCTCCCCCCTCCCCCTCCTTCTCGAGCATCGGATTTTCACGTTTTCTCATTGTCGGTTGAGTTATAAAAGGCTTTTGCCCTTCGAAAGTTTTGAAAAATAAATAAATATTAACTCCTTGGTCCCTGCAAAGTCAAAATGGACTTCAGGGGAAAGGCGGTTCATCCTTTTACCTTGAGCGAGAAAAGGGGGAGCATCCCGGATTTTTGGGATTTTTTTGCGATTTTTAAAAAATTTTTATTTGGTTATATGCCTGAGTTCTCCCTCCATTTTGGTTGTTTATGATACTGACAACAAGCTGTCCCTGGTCTGTGCAGATCTCCTGCTTTCATTTAGCACCCCCTCCCCCCCGCAGCCACACACCCGGGGCTCACACCTCCTCGCAGACCCCGCACCCCGACCCCGACTCGCCCACCTGAGGAAAGGGCGAAAACAAATGCATTTCTCCAAAAAAGAAAACCTCTTTTGAAAAAGGGGCAAAGTTCCCCCAAGTCACTCCAAGTGCCCCCAAATATTGCCGACTGCGGGTTTCCGCCAGGCCCTTTGGGGACCCACCTTCCCCGGGATGTTTTGGTAGAAAATGCGGAGAGTTTACTCTCAAAACCGAATTTATATTAATTTTTCCCTTATTTTTCGGGTCTCTAATGTCTTCCGCTCTCGCTGCTGCCGCTGCCGCTGTCACAATATTCGCAGCACCAGAGAGGAGGCGGAGGAGGAGGAAAACTTTTCAAACTTTCCAGACCCTGAATAAAGGGTTTTTTTTTTCCCACCGACCTCACCTTCGGGTCTCCAGCCGCATCGCCCCCTGCCCTGTCAGAAGCGACTTCGGGAGTCCCCGCACCCCCGCCCGATTATTTTTATTTTATTTTTATTATTATTTTTTCTCTCTGGGGTCCTGAGCAGGGGCTGAGAGCAGCACAAACTTTTTCCTCCTCCTTTCGCCGCCGCGGCTCCTCTGCCCCCTCAGCGAGTCCCATAATTTAAATAACCCTGATATTTCTCCCGCTAAACGCCTCTCCGCCGCCCCGGACCCCGGGAGAACTCACCGCGGGGCTTTAACATCCTCCCTCCGGCCCGTCCGCCGCCTTTACACCGCCCGCGGAATTTCTAATAATTTTTTCTCATATTTCGGGCTGGACGCGGCGGGCCTGAAATTGTTTCCTTACGCCTCTTTCCAGCAGCCATTGTAGTGTATGCGCTGCCCCTGCAGCCCAACTTGCAGCTGCCGCCGCCGCCGCCGCCGCCGCCGCCGACGTCGCGCCCACCGCCGCCTCCCCCGGCCCGCTCGGCCGCCGCCCCCGCCTCCCGCCGGCCCGCCCCCCTACCCCCGCCCGCCGCTGCGCCCGCCCTCCCCGCCCTGCCCCCGCGCGCTCCTTCCCGGGGCCGGCCACTGGGTGCCGCCGCCGCCGCAGCTGCGCGCTCCGATTGGTCCGCCGTGCCGCCCGTCAAGCCGAAGTGTTAAGAGGCGGGCCGCGGCGCGGGGGCGCGGGGGGCGGAGGCGGAGGCGGGGTCGCGAGCACCGCCCCGCCCACTCCTCCTGTCTCGTCCCTCCTCCCTCAGGCTGGGGGCGGGGCGAGGCCCGCCCGCCCCCGCCGCGCAGGGCCCCGCTCGGCTGTCAGTCAGGCGGCGGGGCGCGCTCATTGGGTCGGCGGCCGCCGCGGAGCGGGGGCAGCACGTTGGGATGCGCGCTACTTAAGGCCCAGCTGCGTGAGCCATTGACGTGTTTGGAGCTGGAGACTGCCTGGGCGCTGGCGGAGCGGCCGCCCGAGGTGAGTGGTTTCCCCGCCCCCCCGCCCCCCCTCGCCTTGCCCTCCGCCGTGGCTGCAGGGCTGCGGGAAGAGACTGGCGCTCCCGGGCCGCCGCAGGACCCGCAGTCGCGTCTCCGGCGTGAAGCCGTCTCCACCAGGCCTCGCCTAAGCGCGGGCCTCTTGCCGTTGCGCTTCCTCGTGGCAACGCGGGTCTCCTCGGGCCAGGGGCGAGGGAGGTGCCCCCTGCCTGGGCACCCCCAGCCGTTCCTTCACCCTTACTTCTCAGCCTTTGGAGGGTAATCGCCCTCCCACCCTCATCCCCCAGGCCCGCGCCCCAGGTTCCCTGCGTTATTTTCACCCCCTGCCTTCTTGGGTGCCGTCGAAAGTGAGAGCAAGGTGTGTTCACCTGCGCCCACCGCTCACGAGGTTGGACGGGCAGCTGTCGGGAGGCCGCGGGCCCAGGGCTCGCCTCGCTCTGGGATCTTCTCTCGCCTTCCCCGCCCCCTCCGCAAGGCCACCCCCGACTTCCTGATCCGCCGCCTGCTCCCAGACATATAGTGGAGGCTCGAATGCCACGCGGGACGCGTTGCGGGTTCCCGACGGCTGCTCCTGCGGTGGGGAGGCCCGCAGCCCTGCCTGGGCTCGGACACCCTGGGAGCGCGGGCGGTGGTGGAGGCAGGGGCCTTGGACGGGTCAGGAGCGTTCCCTTCCCTTGCAAAGCTGCTCTGAGTGGGGACGTGGAACCACTGGATGGAAAGTCAAGAAATACTTTTAAAGCAGTTTGCCCTTTGCAAAAAGAGTTTGAGCGCTCTTCCTCAAACGTGCTGTGCTTTTTTGCGCCCCCTCCCTCAAATCGTTGCTTTCTCTCCGACTATCCTCTGCGGACAGAGCCTAGGCACGTTTGTTTGTTAACTTCAGAGAGTAAGTAGATAAGGCCTCCTTAGCGGAACACCCGCTTTCAGCCCCGGTCCTCACTGTGAACTGACATTTCCTCTTCATTTCCAGTTATTACATGTGGATTCGTGCAGAGCAGGTGACAGTCGGAAATCCAAACTTAGATTGACTGGTATTTAGAACCCAGAAGGGAAAGGAAAGGAGCGGTGAATAAACTCCTACAGCAAACCTGATTCGGTGTATATGATGTTACCTAGGTGGTGTGGTTTTTAAAGAATTTCTAACCGACGTTGGTGATAAAAAGTAGAACGCTTTCACGGAAGGGGGCAACCTGAGTTCAGTCTGCGCCTGATCATTGTTGAGATTACATCCAAGGAGTGTGAACAGCAGAGCAGAGCTCTGTGCTCAGAACACAGGACATGTAAACAAGAAAGCCGTGAGTTCACTTTGTGCCCTCACCTGTCTTAGGAACAAGTCAGCCTGTGAAGGAGTTCTTTGCGGGAGAGGAAGAAGCTTCTAGGTACAGTTGAACAGCATCTTGAATTTTCTTCCTGCCAAGAGATTTCTGTTAGCTAGGTGTACTCATGTATTGGTCAGTGAAGATCAAAAACTAGAAGGGTTACCTACTGAAAGGACCCGGAATGGTTAGACTTTTTTCCATCCTTCTTTGCAAAGATTAGCCCCTTTAGCTTGGACATACTGATCTTATAAAAGAGAAAGGGAACTAGTTGACTCATGATCCTAGAAAGACCTCCACTTTTTAGGAGCTTATGAGGGTTTGATTGTTTTTCCTCAATGTACTTTATTTCTTTTAACATGGCTCATATTTTTTGATGGTTCCACCTTGGGGAAGGAAAGTAGAAACCATTTTGTACAAAAGTTAAGAGCTCTGTCTAGTTATACTGACGCAGTTTTTTATTCATTGGTGTTCTGGGTAGGTCATCCTACATTATTTGGTGTCTTCTTTGATCTTTAGGTAAAAGACAGTTAAGTTAGAGCAGGATTCAGGAGTAAGTTCCATAAAGTTAGTGCAGAGCATTTAAAAATATTTGTGGCTGGCTCATTGATAATATGCCAATATGTTGAAATAAAGATTTAATTTAAATTGCGTTTAAAAGTAGTTGAGTTTTTAAAAAATTCTCTTTTAGTTCATTTCTATGATATGTCTTTGAAGATAACAGGCATACCAATTTCAGTTAGATTCATTAGAGAGGGCATTTGTCCTGGGATATAGGTGATGTAGTTGTTATAAGAGTATATGATTTGGCTTGGAATCCCTAATTGGCTCTTAGAGAACTGTGATCATCTTTAATTGATAAAGGCTCCTTCAAGCTGTATGCCTATAGGGCTTTAGCCGGAAGATGAGTGTGCCGCAGTGGTGTTCCCTCACTTTCTTTATCCCTGGAGGTATCAGTTAAAAGAAGATGCCTTTGGGAAGTTAAATTTCAGATTTCTTTTCTTTTAACTTTTCAAAATGTCCACTGAGCAATAACTTTGGTGTGTGTGTGTGTGTGTTTTTTTTTTTTTTTTGGTACATTGGCCAACACAGGACAGGCCACAGAGTAGACATTCAGGTACTTTAGTTGACAAACACTTGCTAAAGTTGGGTTATACTAAATTATTCCACCCTTATTTTGTGTGCTAGTCAGTGTATAATAAGGAAGTAATCATTAGAGTGCATGCTGTATTTTTGTTTTGTTAATACATTTAATTGCTTAGTCTATAGGTATTGTTGTCTTTTAGTCCCTGAAAGTCAGTCTGACTCTGTGACCTCATAGACTGTAGCCTGCCAGGCTCCTCTGTCCATGGCAAGAATACTGGAGTGGATTGTCAGTACCACCTCCAGGGGATCTTCCCCAACCCAGGGATAGAACTCTTGTCTCCTGCATTGGCAGGTGGATTCTTCACCACTGAGCCACCTTTAGAAATAGGAGTAAACTAAAACTGAGTTTTAGCAGAACTGTCTTTTTCTCTGAACATTGTAGTCAGATTTCAGTAGAGGCACTTAAACAGTTTAAACAAGGCGTTTGTGCTGAGGCATGAGTCAGTGTAGAGGAGAATCACATCCAAGTCTTCATTCTGAAAATACAGAGAGCGCGTGAGTGCCTCACTAGAAAATCTTTATGCCAGAGTTAACTTTTCAGGTACTGTACTTGCGGAGTTGATGAGGCTTAACTGACTTGTGTGTCATCCCCTGTGTTACCCTTCCCAACCTCTGCCTGCAGGGAGAAGACACTTAGGATGCCCATGGTGACACGGAGGCTGAGGGATCCTGACGTAAACCCTTGCTTGTCGGTAAGCTGGTTGGCTTTGAATTTTCACAAGTATTAAGTTGGAAAAATAAGCATCTTCTGATTTTGTGGGCATGTTTTCTTCAATTATTGAATAAAGTTATTCCTGTACAAGAAACATTCATGGCCTGCGTATCCTTATTTCACAAGAGCCTTTTTAGATAGTCATCATTTAGCTGACAAAGACTCATCTCTTTTAAGTTTCCCTAATTTGTAGAGCTTTTAGTTGTCACTGTTAACACTAGACAAGCATGTGCAACATTGAGGAAATTCTTGAGTCCAAACATGCAAAGTTGGAAAGTAGGTATTTTTAAATGGTTACTGGAACTTGTTTTGATAGTAATGATTTCATCATGTCCCTGAGACCACCTCGCTGAGAGTGAAGGGCTGATAACTGAGTTAGAATATTTAAAGCCTGAAGGTTTTCACAAGGGTATCATGCAAACAAAACGTTGTGTTGTTACAATAAGCTTTTATTGGCATTTATTTGGTACAATTAGCAGTTCATGTGGCATTGTCATCCTTGAATAAGGCAGCCATTGGACTGGTGCTATGAAAATGGTATTTCCTGACTCATATGCATTTTCCAAATATATACTTTTGTTAAATATTGGCATGGAGTATTGGCTTTGTTCTACTTGAAATCTGTTTTCAGCAGCTTTCCTAAGTTGCTTTAGATGAACCTTGTTTCTCAGATCTGTGAAGCAAATTACTTGCCCTTAATTTAAAGTTTTCCTTTAGATGACTTCTCAGAATCATGCCTTTCACTTTGAAGTTTGTTATTCAATTTACTTCAGTTCAGACAGCTAAACTTGAATTCCCAAATGGCAGCTACCCTCCTTTGAACTTGTAGCCCTGTGTGGCTCACTTCAGTTTTGAAGTGATGTTAATGATACCTATTAAAATTACTGACATAATAGTGTATTTACTTGCGTAATGGAGTGAATGATAGCCAAACCTACGTTGAGATGAATGTCATTACTTTAATCTATCTTGTTGTAGGCCAATCATTAGCTATTTACTTAGGGTCTAGAAACCACCTTAACATCAAACGTTCAAGTCCGGGTGAGAACTTGGAGGAGTGGAGAGGTGTCCTTTGAGTCGGGAGATGGGGTTTGGCTTCTGCTGTGCAGCAGTTAATTTTTTTTTCTTTTGGCCCTGCTGTGTAGTCTTAGTTCCCCAACCAGGGATTAAATCCAGGCCCCTGGCAGTGAAAGTGTTGAGCCCTAACCCTGGACCCACAGAAAGCTCCCTGCAGTCATGATTGAGCACATTGAAGTGGAACCTTGCCTCAGCCACCTCGATAAATGGTTACTGACTGATCCCATTTAGTGCTTCGACTCAAATTCCTGTGAATCAGATACAGAGAAAACTGACCCCAACTATGAAGAGGAAGGTGTTGGCCTTGAGCATAACGGATGCTGGGATAGTTGGAAAGCTTATTCCCTTTTGAAACTATCTCCAGTTATCCGCTCAGGGTGAGGGGTGGGGGTGGGGGTGGGGGTGGGGGTGCAGCCTCAGAAGTCTGTGTATCTGTTTTTAGATGCTTCTCTGCCTCCTAAATGCTGACTGTCTTACATGTTTAAGGAATCGGACGCGTCTGCCAGATGCATGGCCGAAAACAACTATGACAAGGAGAGCTGTTCCTCTCATTTCTTGAAGTACAAGAACTGCCGGAAGTTCTGGGTAAGCTTGGCTCGGTCACCTCTGTCAGAACTCATCTGTTATGCATGAGTCTGAAACCTGAGGTTTGTCAGAACCCACCACCCTCCCTTAGTGATGTCTGTGGGAAGCCCACCTTTCTGACCACATCCCCTGTGTGCCCTCAGGACCCTCGGGCACTCTCATTGGGTGCCTCACCCCCTCCCACGTGTGAGGATTCAGCTCCAGCCGAGGTGGGTCTTCCTACGTGGATCAGAATCTTGCCATCATGTTAGTTTCCTAGAGGTGGATGGAATGGCGGGCTGGGCTTGCCCTGTCACCACGTGTATCCGGCTTCTTTTTCTGCCTCCTCTCCCACTGCTGCCCATGGTCCCCACTTTCTCATATATATTGTAATTTATGCTTCTCTGAGCACTGGCTCCAATGGCTTCCTTTCCCTCTGCTCACTCACTTGTTGTAGTCACCTGTTGGCTCTTTTGGGCAGTTGTTCCTGAACTTTTGGTGGGCTGTCCTCCTGGGCTGGTAGTTTAACACTGTATCCCCATCCTAGTAACAGGGGACATATTATTCCTGTGGGAATAATGCGGCTTCCCTGGAGGCACAGTAGTAGAACCTACCTGCAATGCAGGAGATGCGGGTTTGATCCCTGGTTCAGGAACATCCCCTGGAGAAGGAAATAACAACCCACTCCAGTATTCTTGCCTCAGAAATCCCATAGACAGAGGAGCCTGGAGGGCTACAGCCCATGGGGTTGCCAAGCAGTCAGACAGGACTTGGCAGCTAAACCACCACCACCACCAATGGAATAATCACTTCTGTTTAATGGATAATAATCTCAAAACATTATCTAGAGTCCTAGAATTTTTTTTTCTTTTTTTTTTTTTAATCTGCCCTTTTATGTTTCCTTTTAGAAGACGCAATACCTGATTACTGGCAGTTGATTGACATTTAGTATATGACTGATTCTGGTTTCTTCTCTTTTGTACATACTCGCAGAACTCTATCATGATGCAGAGAAGACAAAACGGAGTGAAGCCGCCCATGCCCACAGCAGCAGAGAGAGATGAGATCTTAGGAGCACTGGGGAAGATGCCCTATTGAGTGTTTGCATTAAAATTATTTATTTAACTTAGGAACAGATAAATATTTTTAATTAGTGGGTACTGTGTCTTCATAAGTCTTTTCAGGCCTTACCCAGATAGATCTTGGATTCCTCTGGGGAAGCCCCGTGTCCTCCTCCACTTCTGCTCTCAGTGCCACGATGAGAGCGGGTCACCCCAGCTCTGCCACGTCCCGACTTCACAAGACTTGCTGAAGGCAAGGGGTCCTTAGGAACAGCTCAGTGGAGAGTTGAGCTTTTCTGCCGGATCTCGAGAGAAAGAAGTAAGATGTGAACAAGGGAGGGATTAAGGGGGTAAGAGGGAGGCAGTGTCTCCAAGGAAGAGAAGTGATGTGCGTGACAGCACGACAAGAGGGCAGGCTGGAGCCACGTGTGGAGAGCAGTGTGTGGACTGTCCCCCTGGAGGGGAGGTAGGGACTGAGTGGTGGGGAGAAGACTGGACAGCAAGTCCAGGGTGGGTACCAGACAGGCCTCAGTCCCAGGCACATTACTAAGGTCTCTGCCCTGACCTCACTCGTGTACCTTGATTTAAAAAGCCTTGAGGGGGCACAGGTGTCTTTAAATGACATACAGAGAACTGGTTTTCTTTGTGTTTCCTTCAGGATGGGCTTAGTCAAGGGATTCTGAGACTGAAGTCTGTGGTTACTGAACAGCCTTCTAAAGAAAAGGTGGTGCTTTCAGAGGTGGGGTTTCCCCTGCAAGATGAGGTGGGACAGGGAGGGGCTGGGGTTCGTCAGGTGATCGCAACACAGGATGAGGCTGGAGCTGAGCTTCATTTTATAATGTAAAACAGGGAATATTCAGTATCATGACTGGGGGTGAGGTTGTAAAGCTGCTCTCAAATCCCGCCTTTTAAAATCCAAGGTGTTTCATTTACAGAATTGCTTTGTAAAAGACACATTATTTGATCAAATTTCATGTGTACAGAAAGTGAAAACAGATAGTTTGTGTCCCTTCTCTTCGTCTGGTCCTGGTGCAGGAATATTATGACGGCTGCTGACACAAACTGTCCAGCTCGTTGGTCCTAGTCCAAAATCCAGGTCAGAGGTTTTTAAACTATGGAACCTTTATTTTCAAATGTGATTCTATTTGAATAAAAGGTAGAATTGTTTCAGAAATTCTTTGATTTGTATTGATTGCTGTAAAAATGATGGATTTAGATAGGAGCTGACAAGAAAGGAATACTGAGTAAGAAAAAGCTCAGTACTAGGCTTATTTAAAAGTGGAATTTTAATGTCACCTTTTTAAATGTACATACCAATATCCACATTTATTTGTCCTGGCCTAGCTGTCTTTAAATAGCAAGTTTATTAACATACAGTTTGTATACCATGTAAATCATTTGTTTAAAGTGTACAAAGCAATGGTTTTTATTAATATTATATTGACAAAATTGTCATCCATCCCCACAATTGATTTTAGGAGCCATCACCCCAGAAAGAAAGCCTGTACCTGTAGCACTCTTGATCTGCTCCTAACACACACCACCCTTCGTCCCCACTTCACATCCCCAACACTCAGGCCCCTGCTCACCTCCGCTCTGTCTCTAGGATTGCCTGCCCTGGACATTTCTGTAATTGGAGCCATGCACCTTGTGATCTCTGGTGACTGGCTTCTTTCTCTCACCCTCGTGTTCTCAGGGTTCAGTCCCATTGCTTGTACCAGTGCTTCATTCCTTTTGTTGCTGACAAAGCTTCCATTGTGTGAAGACACCACATTTTATTTATACATTCATCAGTTGACAGGCATTTGGGTTGTTTGTGTTGTTGGCTATTTTATGAGGTGTGCTGCTTCTTGAAACTTGTATGTACAAGTTGTTGCATAGACAGCGTCTTTTTGGATATATGCCCAGCAGTTGAACTGGTGTGACCATACTGGGTCATGTGGTAAGTACATTTAGTCTTTTGAGGAACCAATGTGTTTACCATAGTGGCGGCACCACTTCACAGTATTTGAGAGTAGTTTGTTCACATGCTCATTAACATTTATTGTAATACCCGCCTTTGATGACAGCCATCCTAGAGGGCCTGAGCTGGTGTGTCACTGTGGTTTTGATTCACAGTTCCCTGATGGCTGATGATGCTGAGCATCTTTTCACATGCATATTGGCCACTTAGAGATCTTTGGAGAAATATTTGCTCAGATCCTTTGCCTATTTTTAAATTGGGTTGTGTATCTTTATCACTGCCAGAGTCCTTTACACACACTAGGTACACATCCTTGATAAAATACATGGCCTGTAAATTTTATCTCCCATTCTGAATATATTGTGTTTGTACTTCATGGTGTCTTGAAACACAAGCTTTTCATTTTGAAGTAGTCCAATTTGTGATGGTGGTTGTAGCTTTTGGTGTCATGTCTACAAAAAGTCCAAAGGTTAACATCTGTGTTTGTTCTAAGAGCTGCATATTTGTAGTTATCCAGAAGCTCTTGAAGGATGGAAGCAATGTCATCCACTGTAATGGACGTAGCGATGTCAACTACTCCAAGAAGCAACTCTGTCCATTACACTTCCCTAGGAAGCTTCTAGTATATAATAAATGATCAACAGCTGTGTATGTGTTTGGGGAGAGCAGGAGAGCAGGCTTTTAAAATTGAACACATTGGAAAATGTGGCTGATTCACACGATGTGAACAGGTATACAATGTAGATAAATCTGCCCAGAAGCAGCCAGTATTTGGGGTTTTCAAGGTCTCGAATGCAAGTACAGGCACATCCGGTGTTTCTCAGGTGACTCAGTGGCACAGGGTCGATCCCTGGGTCAGGAAGATCCCCTGGAGAAGGAAATGGCAACCCACACCAGTATTCCTGCTTGGGAAATCCCGGGACAGAGGAGCCTGGCAGGCCTACAGTCCGTGGGGTCGCAAAAGAGTTGGCTACAACGACTAAACAGCAGGTGTAGCTGTATATTTATTTGGTTTGCAAAAAGGAACGTGGTAGTGTGTGAGTGGAGGCACTTGGCCTTTTCCATTGAGCAGTGTAGTTTGGAATAGTTCTGCACAGCTGGTTACAGGCTCACTGTAGGTCTTTCCTTGTGAGATACTAGGCCATGGACCCATTTCCCACAGATGGATTCCTTCCTGCTTGGAAATAATAGCTGTGGTGCTTTGCTTGTTCTGTCTTTATCTATGTGCTGCATTTCTAAGAGTGAAATTTCTAGGCTGAAGGTTTCAGTAGTTTGAATTTTGTAGTTACTCCTTTCCCCAGGAAGCACACCTTCACAGTCCTGGATGAAAAGCCTGTGAGTCCTTCCTTGTTCCTCAGGCCCTCATTCCCACTGGGTACTTTAAAACTTTCATCCTTATCACTGATGAGTGAAAAATAGAATGGGCATATTTACTTCCTTTGCCCGCCCCCGCCCCCCATTTTTTTTTTCCTTCCTGCAGAAATCCTGGTCCGCTTCAGGCCCTCCTTGGTACTGCAGCCCAGAAACCTTCCCCAAATGGAAACCCAGCAACCCCCCTCCTTGAACTTCCCAAGACCTGCTGTCACCTTAGGATAAACATCCACCTTCCCTCCTTTTGTTTACACGGTCCTGGCCATCCGGCGCCATGTGTAAAGGGTACAGGCTTGAGCAGGTTGGGGAGGCTGTGTTTTTGGACACACAAGACCTAGGCTCTGTCCTCAAGGGCCCTAGTCTTCAGGGAGGGAGACAGGCAGGTACACAGCTGCCTCTTTCCAGACACGGGATGTCCTGCACCCTGAGTGACCTAGTCCTCCCAGCTGAGCTCCCCGGCCTCCTGAGCTGCACTCAGATCTCCCCTGACCTCCAACCCCTGGTTGTCTCTGCAGCCTCTGTACCACCTCATCAGAGCCCATCTCACTCCCCCACCCCCAACTCATGGTGGCTCTCACTTCGTGAGTTCACATAATCAGATGTGGTAGAACCTGGAAAATAAAGTCAACTGTGCATGCTTAGTTATGTCCAACCCTTTGCAGCCCTGTGGACTGAGGCCCACCAGGCTCCTCTGCCCATAGAAATTTTCAGGCAAGAATGCTAGAGTGGGTTGCCATTTCCTTCTCTAGGAGATCTTCCTGACCTAGGGATCAAACCCAAGTCCTCTGCGTCTCCTGCATTGGCAGGGAGATTCTTTACCACCAGTGCCACCTGAACCAACTTTTTAACTTCACCTTTTTGGTTTTGTATTTTGTAGAAGTGTGAAATGCTCTATTCTGAAAAGGAGATTGAATGAGGTGAACTGGTTCTGGTCTGCAGTTACAACCCCAGAAACAGCTTTCGTAGACAGGTGCCTGCATCAGGAGCAAGTATGCTTGATGCCTGAGATGGCAGGATGGCCGCTGCTGCTCCCTGTCCCCAGGCAGGTGACTCTTCAAGGCCACCAGGCTCTGCCTTCGCCCTGGATGGAGCTATTGCACAACCAAATGTCAAGTCCACCTCTGAACACCTGCTTGCTTCTAGGAGACCTCCTGCCTTACATACTGCAAACCTGCTGGCCTATAGGACCAGCCCCACTCACAAACATTCCCTTGGGCTGTGCGCTCAGATTCACTGTGTTTCATCACTGTTTATTTTTTCTCTTCTCAAAATTTTATTTATTTTGGCCACACCATGTGGCATGTGGGATCTAGTTCCCTAACCAGAGATCGAAGCTGGGCCCCCTACGTTAGGAGGCAGATTGTTAACCACTGGACCATCGGGAAATCCCCTCATTACTGTGTTTAGAGACCACAGATTAGCTTGATACCAACGCAGATTTCTCCACCAGTCCTGATCGTCATCCTGGAGAAGAAGAATCAGGGTGAAGTGAAGGAGCGGCAAGTATAGGGTGTTGAGACAGGAGTAGGGGGTGGAGGTTGCGGGGGAGGAGAGAATGACCTGCCCAGTGTGGTGAACACTGAGGAAAAAGGTGGTTCACAGTGAAAATAAAGCTTCCAAAAGCAGAAATCCACGTAATACCCAGAAACCAGACCCAAACTTGGTGTGAAAACGGCACTGCATTTGGAGTCAGTTCCCAGGACTGAGTTCAGGCTCTGCCACTTGCTGCCGTTACAACCAGAGCAAACCACTGACTCTTTGAAAGCCTTTCATCCTGGGAATATGTCTTTAAAAAATGCCATAACTTCCTGTAGGTTGTCCCACAGAAGGGGGGACATGTGTGGCATGCAAGTAGGTAATATATTTCAAATGCATTGATAAAAAGATAGTGGATTTATAGGTAATTAGTGAAAGCCTGCCTTATTCTTGGTCTACTCTGAAAACTGATATCAACTAGGACAAGCTTCTTTCTTGACTCCCTAAACACATCTCTGTTGGAGAAGATTGCAAGAAGTCAAATTCTTTGTTTCATTTACTCCTTTTATAGTTTTATTATATAATTTGGCCCAGAATGTTGTTCTTATAGATTTCTTCTCACACTCTGTTTTTCAGTCGCTCAATTGTGTCCAACTCTGTGACCATGGACTGCAGCACTCCAGGCTTCCCTGTCCTTCAGCATTTCCGGCATTTGCTCAGATTTTACGTCCTTTGAGTTGGTGATGCCATCCAACCATCTCATCCTCTGTTGTCCCCTTCTCCTCCTGCCCTCCATCTTTCCCAGCATCAGGGTCTTCTCCAGTGAGTCAGCTCTTCAGATCACATGGTCAGAGTACTGGAGCTTCAACTTTGCACTCTATGCCCCCATCCTAGTTGCTTCATGTATACCTGAAACCTCTGATAAGCAAGAACAAGTAAAAAACTTCATTTTGGGGTGGGGGCCAGATTATAAGAACAAGCTATTTACCACATCAGTCAGAAGTTTACTGTGCCTCAGTGCTTAGGGCCTGAGCTGCATAAACAGAGCTGACTGGTCCTTCTGCCCACGGCTGGGAGCATTCTCCTGCTCCTTTTACAAAGGCACCCTCTGCTCTGTTGAGGAGCATACGTGGTGGCTCAGTTCTACTCAGCAGTCCTTGCCCTGTTGCAGAAGTAACCGTCTGCCATCTGTGCCCTCCCAGTCCCTGAGCTCCCCATGCAGCACTCGTCCACTCTGTCTGTAACTAGATGCATGTTCTGTCATGTGCCCAGTTGTAGACCTAGGTTGTCTCCATTACATCTTGTGCAAAACTGCAGAAGCAGAGGCTGTCCTGACACTTCTGTTTGGCACCTTGCAGTTTTTAAGGCAGTGTCAGAAATGTCCTATTAATCTCACAGCCCACCCCGTGGGAAGCCAGGTATCTTGCTGGGTCACAGATACAGGAGCAAAACTTGCGCCCTATAAGCTGTGATCCACGCAGATGCCGTGTGCCTCTGACCTTCACGTTCCTCACCTGCATAGACACGGCCTCACAATATTTTCTTCGCAGCTCCTGACTCTGCCTAGTGTTCCAGTTACTCTTCATTTCATCATTTAATACTTACTGAGTCTACACAAATGAAAGGCTTCCATATGGGATGTAAACATGAATAAGGATTTATATGAGTAACTTTACAAGTTAATTAGTGTGTGTGACCTTGTGACTGACTCTTCACCAAACCTCTAAGAAATCTCCCCGAGTGCTCGGTCCTGGGTGCCCTGTCACCATGCCTGTGTCTTCTGCTCCAGAGATATCAGAGGCACATAACATTGGTGTGATGACCGCGCTGTTTGTTGTGAAGAACAAGGAAGAGGAAGGCCAAGGTCTGGGTCATCTGCAGAGAGAGGAGGCTCTTCTGCATAAAAAGGTGGACTTTATCAATCTGGTGTGCTGAAGTGCTTCCTGACACACACCCGGGCTTCTTAGACACTTGGGGACTCATGGCCAGAGTGGGGGGTGTTTCCACTTTGCAGTTCGTGGGCTTGGCAGCTGGAGCTGTCATCTCGTCTCCCTTGAAACATGGATGATATCCTGTAGAACCACATTCCAGACCCTTGACAGCTTCTGTATGTAATTTCCACTTTTGAAGAATGTCTTTCACAAGCTCTGTGGGCTACATTTCTTGGGAAAACAGGACCCAACAACAATGCAAACAGCAGCACACCCTACATGGTCACCGCTCCTGAGTTTTGTTCCTGGTGGGGGCATGATTCCAGCCCCTCACCACACAAGGGGGCTCAGAGCAGTGTCTGGGTCACTTACCTGTATCTCTTCAGAAGCCCCTTTATTTATCCTTTCGGGATGGGCGTGGGGAGAAGACGTGGAAAGCGGAGGAAATATGGGACAGGACTTGATGGGTGTGGCTGGTGATTGAAGATAGGGCCAACCCTACTTCCTAGCTGTCCTAAGCAGTGGGCTCTGGATAATTGCTTCAATGTAGAAGTCTCAGTTCTGCAACTGTGAATGCCAACATTTTACAGTTAACGTGGGCCAGGAATCAGATGATGACTGTCAAAAGCTTAGCACGCACAGTAACTGGACCATAGGAAGCATTGATAAATCTCACTTATTTTTATTCTATGTCCTTCCCTTTTGAGGAGAAGGAAAAGCAAGACATACCCATGAACTCTCCATTCCAGGAGATTACATTTTGAAAATCAGAGATCTTAGACTTTGTTTTTTCTTCACTAGACTAGTCTTTAGATCAATACCACTTCCTTCCATGTTGTTGAACTTGTCATCTCAAAAACAGTATCCCGGTCTTGAGTAAGAGTTCCTTGGTGCTGAGTGATTGCAAAACTAATTATAGTAATTCTACTATCTGGGTATCTCTAAGGGAGAGGGCCAGCTGCACAAGATTGTATGATTGGCACTAGCAATCCTCCAGAAGACAGTAGCATATTTGCAAAGATAGACAGTTATATTAACTTGAGTTTTTTTTTCCAGAAATGTTTATGATTCTGAAATTTTGAGTACTTCTCTGAACAATAAAACAAAGAATGGGATGGACTTAATTAGAAGGGGGTGAACAACTGAGAGAGAATGCATTTCTTACTGAAGCATGGGGTTCTTTGGAGAATAGAGTCAGACTTGACCAAGGAATTGGTTGCGTTTAGATTAAATAAAATTTCTAGTTTACAGTTGTGAGAGGAGGTAAAAGAGTAGAAGAAAGAATGGCCAAGTTTTAAAATTTTGCTGAAGCTTTGTACCTAGAGATAAGGAAATTAAGCATGGAAGAGATTTAGCACTCTGAAGGATATGCTTTATGACCTGAGAATCAGAGCGGTATCTATCTTTTGGCATTCATTTATTTGTACAGCAAATATTTCTTTTTATTTTCCAGCAACTATTTGTTGAGTATTTACTATGCCTTATACTGTCCTTGGAACTTAAGATTGATTACTGAACAAGATTGATTACTGTGCCCTCATGGAACTTATATGATTGGAGAAAGAATGAGTAAGCAATAAACACAATAAATAAACTATTATTAGATAGCTTATTAGAAAGTTGTAAGTGTTGTGACTAAAAGGACCGTAAAGGCT
Organism: Nanger dama; assembly: GCA_917880005.1. NCBI lineage: Eukaryota > Metazoa > Chordata > Mammalia > Artiodactyla > Bovidae > Nanger > Nanger dama. The sequence continues at coordinate 8,416,130 of CAKJTW010000075.1, forward strand.
AGAGAAGAGGGGCAAGGAGTAGTGGATGTGGGATGGGAAGGGGATATGGACGTACTGATTCAAGGGCAACAAAGCTCATTTCTCTGACAGCAGTTGGGGCCACCACCCAAATGGATGACTTTTCTTCTTGCCGTTTTGACCTCATTTTTCTAATGATCATCTCCTGGTTTAGGATGTGGGACTAAGTAGGTCATACGAATGTCCCAGGGAGAGCAGGAATAAGCATTTAAGAACCTGGAAATCATAGCTAATGGAGGTAATGGAAACACACAGTGAAAAGCAGTGTCGAAGCTCCCCAGGGCCCAGGCAGCCAAAGGCCACAGGGCGCCATGAACTTGTAAACCACAGGCAGTGAGGAGTGAGTGCTCTTCTGGAATACACAGAGGCTCTGCAGGAAGGTTTGGGATTCAGAAACACTTCCTATTGGGGTCTACAGAGCGCTGAACGCCTTTGAAGAAAGAGATCTCTCCCCACAGGGGGATTCTAATACCTAAGTGAGGAATGCAGTTAACTGCTTAACTGCCCGCTAACGTAGGGGGAACCCCCCCCCGCCGTCCCATTCCCGTGCCCCCCCACCCCCGGCACCTGCATGACTGCCTCAGTTTCTCCCTTTCCTCCAGGATGCGGCCCTGTGCACCTGTGGTCAAGCTCGGAGGTGTGGCCAAGAGCTGGTGAAGGACAAGCAGGACACTCACTTGAGCTTGGAGGAATGTCACCCATAGATGGAAGGCAGAGGGAAGAAAGGCTTCCTTCCTTCAGAGGAAACAGGCTGTCCTGGCCACTGATGTGCCTACTCAGTCTCTCAGTCGCGTCTGACTCTGTAACTTCATGACTGTAGCCCGCCAGGCTCCTCCGTCCATGGGATTCTCCAGACAAGAACACTGGAGTGGGTTGCCATTTCCTCCTCCAGGGGACCTTCCCGACCCGAGGAAGGAAGCCGTGTCTCCCATGTCTCCTGAGTCGCAGGCAGATTGTTTACCCGCTGCTGGGGTCGAGCTAGCTGTTTATCGGACCTTCACCTCTGACAGAGGCAGGCAAACCTGATAACTCTGTCTCAATTGCGGGGCCCCCTCTAGACCAAAGGGAGAATCAACCACCTCTGACCTACTGCTCTACATTTGTGTTGGAGAGTGGGGTCCTGCTCCCCAGTTCCCACCCCTGGGATGCAGAACCAGGTCAGAAGTGGAGGAGCAAGGCCCCTGTGGCAAATTCCGAGGCCTTCCCAGGGCCACCCCCTTACCCCTCCTATCACTACATGATGGCCGAGTGTCTGCATATCCGAGGCCATGACAGGACCACCTGCCTGGTTCAACAGGGTTTCTCCCCTTATGCTTCAAGCTGGCCCTTGAAATCTCACCAAATAATGAAAGAATCTATTGCTTAGAATATGTTAGAGGCAGTGGTGTCTCCCTAAATGAGCCAAGTGAATGAGACAAACTCATCTCTGTGCTTCAGAACCCTTGGCTATCCCACCCACACAAGATGTCACTCAAGACAAAATATTTCACAATATAGCACCTGAACTGAAGCAATGGAGACAACCTGGGAGGATCACAGGAGCTGTGCATTACCAGAGGAAGAGAGAGCAGTTTGTGCAGCCTCAGAATGTGTGTGTGTGCCCAGTCGTGCCTGATTTTGTGACCCCATGACTGTAGCCCGCCAGGCTCCTCTGTCCCTGGGATTCCCCAGCAAGAATACTGGAGTGGGTTGCCATTTCTTCCTCCAGGGGATCTTCCTGACTCAGGGATGGAAGCCTCATTTCCTGCATCTCCTGCATTGGCAGGCAAGGTCTTTACCGCTGAGCCACCTGGGAAGCACATCCCCAGGCACATTGGGGCAAAAGAGGCAGCCGACATTTTTGCAGTTTTTTCCCAAATTTGGGAGATTCTTTTGCAGCAGAGTTTCTGCTCTGCCCATCAAAAGGAGGGCTACAGGAAGCGTAAGGGACGTGTATAAAGCTTTAGAAAGAAGGACACGGAGCTGGGGACATAGAAGCACGTTTATCTGAAGCTAAACCTGGTTTTACAAAGACCGGCAGGATTTGCTGGCCTCGTGATACAACTCTGCCACCAGCTGCAGTTGTTCCAGAACGCAGAAATGAGGAAGTGGTCCATGGAACTGTGCTTCTCTCCTTTGACTGTCCTTGCCTGGGTGCAAAAAAAGTTAACAAAAAGTATGTGTGTGTGTTAGTCACTCAGTCATGTCCGACTCTTTGTGACCCCACGGACTGTAGCCTGTCAGGCTCCTCTGTCCATGGGATTCTCCAGCCAAAAATACTGGAGTGGGTTGCCATTACCTTCTCCAGGGAATCTTCTTGACCCAGGGATCAAACCTGGGTCTCCTGCATTGCAGGAAGATTCTTCGTCTGAGCAACTGTATACTCCGTGATTTATTCTAAATAAATTTGCTCCGGCACCCAGGTATTGCTCAAGCAGCCAACTCAAGCACTTATTTTTAAAAGTGTATTTTTGACTTTAAACACTTAAATCCATTGTGGTCTATCATGTCAATATATATTCTGGCTTGCACACAGCTCTGAGACAGCCTGGTTACATTCCTTCAAGCATTCTGGGAAAGGCTCCTGCCATCGTGGCCTCCCTGTCTGCAGCACAGATAGGTGAGCATCCAAACACTTTCCAGCAAGTTCTGAGTCGGCCTGTCTCCCTTCCCGAGAGCCAGCTTCAGGCCCCAGTGGTGGGGCAGATGTACCAAGCAAGGAATTTGTTTTTCAGTTAACACAAATAGAATCTGAGAACCAGTGTTTGTGTAGGGCAGTGAGCTCACATTTTGAAATATGAACAACTTTTAAATTTGTACCACTTCAATTGCAATTATTGGATCCAAGTTTTTCCTCATCTCATCTCCAATAACAACCTTGGAAGACCGGCAGGGCAGCCACTAAGGCTCCTATTTTCATGGATGAGGAGATGGATGAAGAAATGAAGAAATAATAAGGGATGGCCCAGGGTCATAATATTCTATCCAAGCCAGTAGATGGAGGAGTATTTTGCATATAACATGTTTGGTTTTGTTTCAACTTGGGCTTCCGTGGTGGCTCAGACAATTAAGAATCTGCCTGCCAATGCAGGTGACCCAGGTTCGATTCCTGGGTCTAGAAGATCCCCTGGAGAACGAAATGGCAACCCACTCCAGTATTCTTGCCTGGAGAATTCCATGGACAGAGGGGCCTGGCAGGTTACAGTCCATGGGGTTGCAAAGAGTCGGATACCACTGAGCAATTAAACACAAGCACATAAAATCCAGTGTACATCTCTTATATAATGGTACCTCAAGAGAATAAATTGACTTCAGATAAATGCTTAAGATGCTCTGACTATGAGGCCAGTGAATATTTTTATATTATAAATATTGGCAGAAATTTTTATTGTTTTTATTAGTATCCCAACGATTAAAGCAGCTGAAGAAAGGTTTTTTAAGTCCAATGGAACAGTTCAGGAGGGGAAAAAATGTTTCTCTGTCTACACATTACTGGATGGTGTGCCCTCCCAATTCATCCAGGACATTCATTCAAAGGTTCTTGCTCTGTTCAGAGAAGATGGTAATTTGTAACGCGCTCCAGTCAAAGATGGAAACATGAATTCTGCCAAGAACATTTTTCAGAGATATTCCACTGTTATTAATTACAAGTTGTCTCCCAAATAAAGTGATATTGCTGCTACTCCTGCCATTTTGCTGCCACTGCATTTCCACTAATAGCAATAACTAATATTTTAAAAATGCTTACTACATACCAAGTGCTGTGCCGGCTACTTTTGTGAATATCTTGCATTTTCTCCTCATTTTTCTCTTCTATGCCATTGGTCAGATTTATTTATTTATTGGCTTCCCTGGTGGCTCAGATGGTAAAGGATCCGCCTGCAATGCAGGAGACCCAGGTTCAATCCCTGGGTCAGGAAGATCCCCTGGAGAAGGGAATGGCAACCCACTCCAGTATTCTTGCCTGGAGAATCTCATGGACAGAGGAGCCTGGTGGGCTACAGTCCATAGGGTCGCAAAGAGTTGGACATGACTGAGCGGCTAACACATTTTTTTCTTAAGCAACTGAACCATTAAGCAATTACAGTTTTAACTCTCAACCTTTAATAATAGTATTATTCATTACATTTGAGTTTGGCTTTCTCATGGAGAAAGAAAAAAAACCCCAAGCATAAACCTTTATACTATCCACCTCCTGGTCCAACAGCACAATTTCAGTAAGAAAGTTTTACTGATAATTGAACAATATGTATGATGACGGCAGAAAGATATCACGAGTGATTATAAAATGGCATTTTTGTGAAGTCAAGAACTAGGATCTTTGACTCACTGCTCAATCCATTTCAATATCTGATTGGTATTACCCTCTAGATCTTCTGGTTTATTGCATGGCAGCTAATGCACTATTTCTTCCTTGTAGAATGCTAAGGCTTCTTTATCAAGAACCAGAAAACTTCACACTGAATATTGTTTTTTAGCTTCTTCTCATTATAACCCCTAGTTTCAAGTCTCTTGTACAAAACACTTGTCTGTTTTCAGCACAAATACTATATGTAAGCAGAGTTCAGAGAAGAAATCACTACCATAGTAGTCAACAAGACCTCCACCTTCACTCATTTGATTTTCTGACTTATCAACTGTTCTCTCTTCATCTAAAATGGGACAAACTCTTCCATATCGTCATCGTATAACTGCCTGGTGAGCAGGGAGCTGCATGGTCCCCCCGTGTTCTTTACTCATAGCAGCCTTTGACTTAAGTGGTTAAATAATTTGCAAGCATGCTGAGTCATTTTAGTCATGTCTGACTCTTTGCAATCCTATGGACGATAGCCCACCAGGCTCCTTGGTCTATGAGATTCTCCAGGCAAGAATATTGGATTGGGTTTCCATTCCGTTCTCCAGATCTTCCTGACCCAGGGACTGAACCTGGGTCTCCCGCATTGCAGGCAGATTTGTTTGTTTGTTTTGATGTGGACCTTTTTTAAAAAAAAAGTCTTTATTGGCTTTGTTAGAATATTGCTTCTGTTTATATATATATATATATATATATATATATATATGAGAGAGAGAGAGAGAGAGAGAGAGAGAGAGACCAGAAGGCATGTGAGATCTTAGTTCCCCAACCTGGGATTGAACCTGCAGCCCCTGCAATGGAAGGCAAAGTCTTAACCACTGGACCGCCAGGGAAGTCCCTTGCAGATGAATTCTTTACCGTCTGAGCCACCAGGGAAGCTCATGTACTGGGCCTTCAAGTTTTGCAGATTTCTAGACGGCATGCTGATGGATATATACACCCTTGGAGCCAAGTGGAGCCCTTCATCTACTGTTGTTGCAAGAGTTGGAAACAGCTGGATGGTCGCCAAAGGGACCCACAGCAGGGAGGTAGAAGGTGTGCATCTTGGACTCCATCCCAGAGGGCTGGAATGACTCCCAACACTACAAAGGTCTCCTTGTACACAGCCTACCTAAGCTGACAGCCTCAGGGGTGAAGTGTGTACAGGGGTGAAGCGTGTAAATCAGTGTCAAAGGTGACGGTTTCAGTAAGAGCCCAGAGACCAGCACAATCCTAGCTGGTGAGAAATGTTTGATGGATGAGGATGCTTAGCAATGGGGCACAGCAGACATTCTGAGAGTGAACCTCCTTGCTGTGTGACCTTTGACAAGTCACTCAACCAGCCTAGTCTTTACTTTCACCTGTGCACTAACTCAACATTGGGCTTGTTGTCATCAATCCTTCCCTTCTTGTCTGAAATGCTCTTATCTCTGGTCTAAACTTGTAGAACCATTGATTTAATAACCTAAAAACTGACTCTACTTTTCTTCCCAAGCTACTGAAAGTATAAAGGAGGAAAAGCTTACTCATAGCTAGAATTTGGTTTCCGATCTATTTAATTACAGCATTTGGAGATGTGTCATTCATCCGTAGTGGTAAGTCATGGTCAACTGTTTTATTAAGTCATTAGCTGTCTCATTGTGAAACCCCCAGTCTCTAATCAGCTAATTCTATTCCACCAGTATGTGTGAGGAGAGTCTGATTCTTCTATCCTCTGCATCTAAGTCTTAGAATAAACCCACGTTGTTCATAATCATCTTTTATTATGCTGTTTCAAAATTTTTCTGCTTCTGATTTTCTGATTATTTCTACATTTCCAGGCTATCAAATTGTGGATCATAGTCTTTCAGAACTAAAAGTGATTTTTAGAAATTATTTAATCCTGCCTTTGGTTGACTTAATTGAAAATTGAAAACAGGAAAGTTTATAGTCTGCCAAAGGCCTACAGCTGGCTAGTGGCAGATGCCTAACACTTGACCTGCTGATTTTGATGAGACTGGGGAGGCTCTGGCTCAGTCTGATAACTGAGAGGTGTGGCCATCGCCGCCTGGCCTCAGCAATGCCCTGGTGGAAAGTCATGCATATGTGTGTGTGCTCAGTCACCAAGCCGTATGCATCTCACTCCTTGCCATGCCCCCCACCCCAGGCTCCTCTGTCCATGGGATTTCCCAGAGTGGCTTGCCATTGCTTCTCCAGGGGATCTTCCTGACCCAGGGATCAAACACACATCTCCTGCATTGGTGAGCAGATTCTTTACCATCAAGCACCTGGAAAACTCATGCTTGCATGCGTATAGTGTGAGATAAAGACAGCGGGGAGGAAGAACAAAAGTGAAGTTGAGGGTGTTTGGTCTCCTTTTCAACTGGGTAGAAGATGAACTCTGGGGATGAGTGAGAGGAGAAGGGATTTTACTAGGATTAAACAAAGCTCGAATGTCTTCAAATGCAAAAATATTTAGCCACTTGCCTCATTATATGCCCAAATACATAATGTATTTTGGTTTTTGGTGAATGTACACAACTTTGTGGAAAGTACCGAACACAAAAGAACACACCTTAGCTGCTCTGATAAGATTAGGTCAGGAGGGGACAGGTAGAGGCAGGGGTCCAGACTTCAAGGGCAAGTTGTAAACAGGTGATGGGAACAGAGAGGGCACAAGAGGTGTAGGGTAGTAAGGACAGGAGGAAATCTGTAGTCATGGGAACACCTTCAGGCTAGGGAGGTGGATTTAGGGTGATTTTACTTTCTTTGTGAATATTCTATTTTTTCACCTTGGTATATGTTATTCATTAAGAAAAGAATAAAGTAAAAGTTGTCTTGGGCTTCCCTGGTGACTTAGTGGTAAAGTATCCACCTGCAATGCAAGAGACCCAGGAGATGTGGGTTCCATCCCTGGGTTGGGAAGATCCCCTGGAGAAGGAAATAGCTACCCACTCCAGTATTCCTGCCTGGGAAATCCCATGGACAGAGGAACCTGGCGGGCTACAGTCCATGGAGTCTGCAAAGAATCAGACACAACTTAGCAACTAAATAGCAACAACAAAAATTGCCTTACTGGATCTTAGTCTGGAATGATTTTCTGGCTCTCATGTTTTTCTTAACGAGTTACTTTTAATTTTGAAAAATTTCAAACTAATAGAAAAATTTCAAGAATGGTCCCAAGGACCTACTCTTCACTCAGACCCACCAGTTGTTAACACTTTCTGTGTTTGCACACACTTTCCCCTACACATGAGAATTACGTGTTCTCTCTGAGTCTCTTGAGAGTTCATTACCCTTTATCCCCAAACATATTAAGTGTATATTTCCTAAGAACAAGGACATCCACTTACACAAACGTGTACAATGATTAAAATCAGGAAACTTCCCATCATTGCATTATTATCTAATCTATGTGCTGGGCTGGGCTCAGTCGCTCAATCCTGTCTGACTCTTTTGCTACCTTATGGATTGTTGCCCACCAGGTTCCTCTGTCCATGGGATTTTCCAGGCAAGAGTACTGGAGTGGGTAGCCACTTCCTTCTTCAGAGGATCTTCCCCACCCAGGGATTGAACCCTCATCTCTTGCATTGGTAGCGGGTTCTTTACTACTGAGTCACCTGAGAAGCCCAACTAATCTATAGACCTTATGCAAATTTCACCAATTTTCCCAGTAATGGCCTGATTAGCAATTTCCCCCGCCCTGGTTCAAGCTGGAATCCTGGATTACACGTTGCACTGGGTTTTCACATCTCTTCCATTTTCTTTAATCGGGATCAGTTTCTCCTTTTGTCTTTCATGACTGACATTTTCAAAGAGTACAAGCCATTTGTTTGTAGAATGTTCTCCAGTTTGGCTGATCTTCGATCTCCTCATGATTAGGTTCAGGCTGTAGTTTTTTTGGACGGAGTCCTATCTAAGAGCTATTGTGACTTTTCCAGTGCCCGATACTGGGAGACACATGATGTGATTTGTTACTGTCACTGATAAGGTTAATCATTGGTAATATTAACTGTAGGTTAAGCCTACATAATTCAAAGAGTCGATGTTTTAGTTATCTTCAGCTCAATGTAGTGTCATTATTAACAGGTAGTTTTGGAAATATGCTAAAAATTAATGTAGACTTATGATTAATCCACATTAAGTTTAGGCTCAAAGCTTCCCTGGTGGCTCAGTGGTAAAGAATCTGCCTGCCAATGCAGCAGACACAGGTTCGATCCCTGGGATGGGCAGATCCAGCGGAGAAGGAAATAGCAACCTACTCCAGTGTTCTGGTCTGGAAATTCCATGGAGAGAGGAGTCTGGCAGGCTACAGTCCGTGGGGTCGCAAAGAGTGGGACATGAGTTACTGACCAAAGAACAACAGCACAGAAACAAGGAGTGAGAGCAGAACTACAATACCAGGCCAGGTTCTATCACAACAGAAAGGCAAATTAGAGGAAACTTTTAAGTAAAAGTAAACATTGACATAAGCTAGAATAATGTGTCTTCAACTTCTGTATAATGTGTAGTTGCTAGAGAACCATTTGGATACATAGTTATGTCACATCTGCTGACAAAATCTAAGCACCAAATGTAAATTATAGCATTTGGGGGACATCATGTATATGTGTGAAATTCTCTTTGAATGACTTGGCCCGAATTTAAAATGAATGGGTTGACTGACGGTCCTACAGTATTTTAACCTTGGATAGATCACTGCAATGCTATTGGTGGCTATAAAGGAAAATGATTTATTTGCATAGTTCAACAATGAAAATTCATAAATACTGTGGGCTTGAGGATGCAATTTACTTTGTTTGTATGAATCCATTTAGAAGCAGAAGTGAGAGACTTGTGTTCAATCCCTGGGTGGGAAAGATGCCCTGGGGTAGGAAATGGCAACACATTCAGTATTCTTGCCTGGAAAATTTCATGGACAGAGGAGCCTGGTGGGCTGTAGTACATGGGGTGGCTAAGAGTCGGACACGACCGAACACATTTAGAAGCTATTAAGTATGTGGAAATTAATCTTAAAGGATGTTGATGGCAGAAAGCTTGACTTTTCTGCAGAAAAGCAATTGGTTTCTGTGGCGTCTTTATTTTTGAACTGCTCTTGTTAAAATGTGGTTTGCCTCTTACTGGTGGTACTGTTAAACATGGCAAATGGTGTTTTGTTTTAATAAAAGTTTTAGCCATAGCTGAACCACTGTGGGTTTAGAAAGAACAGCAGAAATGCTTTATGCAGAATGGACTGAGCAATTCTTTAATTTGGAAGTAGAATGATTCTTTTTTGAAATAAATCAGATTGCTAGTTATTCTACATTCCCAGTGACAGCAAGAAGAAAAGGGGGATGAGGGAAAGTGAACAGAAGTGTGATTCAGTGCTCAGGTCTTGGGTAGTGCAATTAATGGAGTCTGGCTAGAATAATTCCTGTTTCCATAGCTGTGAGTCCAGTCCTTCTTTGAAACATTGTATATAGTTCAGGGGGCTTCCCAGGTGGCTCAGTGGTAAAGAATCCACCTGCAATGCAGGAGAGAGGGGAGGGGGTGTGGGGGGGACGGCACTCCAGTATTCTTGACTGGGAAACCCCATGGACAGAGGAGCCTTGCGGGCTTCAGTCCATGGGGTCTCAAAGAGTTGGACTCGACTGAACAACTAAAAAACAAAAAATAAAGTTCAAGATCATGAAGCGGCAACGCGGGCCAAGGGTGAAAATGGCAGTAGCTCTATGCTGCCATCTGGTGGTGAACTGCTGCACTGCCTCCCCAGTGAGTCACCCGCCCTCAGCGGGCTCACCAGATAACAGGCAAAATCCGAGGTTTAGCCTGTTGGTCCACTCTGCGCCATGGGAACTCTTTAGTTCTTTTAGTTTTTCTTTTCTTCTCTGTGGACAACATCTCGCCTCTCCTCAGATAACTTGGTGCCCTTCCTACTGTCTCCTCTTTTCCATCAGTATACTGGAAAAGACCCTGCTGCTGGTTAAGGTTGAAGGCAAAAGGAGGAGAGGGTGGCAGAGGATGAGATGGTTAGATAGCATCACCAACTCCATGAACATGAATTTGAGCAAACTCCAGGAGATAGTGAAGGACGGGGAAGCCTGGCGGGCTGCAGTTCATGGGGTGTCAAGAGAGCTGGTCATGACTTAGTGGCTAAACAACAACAACGACGTAATGTTGGTCATGTTCACACATGACCGAAGGGGTAAATATACTCATTTTGTGATTCATTTGCATCAACTACAATTTTTAACTTAGAGAATAAAAACTCTGACTGATTTTAATGCAGTATTTAATAAATATTATTTTTTATCATAAACTTTAACCAAAAATAATAGCCAACCAACCAGCAGTTCATCCAATCATCCAAATAAAGATTCTTATTAAACTTAATGACTCTGATGCTATACTAGTTACCATATTTTCAAGAATTTCTTTCTGGCCTGAGTTTTAAATAGACAAATGTTTAAAATTAAAATATAGACTTTAATATTTTATTGAATGTATTTAATATCATATAATTAAAATATGGACTTTGTTTGTGGCAAGTGGTGGTGGTTTAGTCACTAAGTCATGTCTGACTGTTGCAACACCGTAGGCTGCAGCCTACCAGGGTCCTCTGTCCATGGGATTCTCTAGGCAAGAGTACTGGAATGGGTTGCCATTCCTTCTCCAGGCGACCTTCCTGATCCAGGAATTGAACTCGGGTCTCCTGCATTGCAGGCAGATTCTTTACTGACCGAGCTACAAGGGGAACCCTGTGGCAAGTGTGAGGCATTCCATAAATCCTCTGTCTTTAGCACTGTGTTCCTGAAACCCTGTTTCCATCCACTCTGTATGGCTCTGCCCTTCTGATTTATGAGGATCCCAGAGTGGGATCCTGAGCTGTACCCATCTGGAGCTTCAGGCATGTCTGGAGGTTTCTGGAAGGACCCCCAGAGAGCAACTATCCTGAGATGCTGGAGAGGACACTGGAGAGAGTTTCTTGAAGAAGACTGCTTCTTTTCAAGCTTCAGAGTAAGAATGAAAGGGACCAAGGGAAACTCAGTGGAGACAGGTGGTGTCGCTGGTTGTCCCACAGTGTACCGTCTCCAGGGTTATTGCGAGTGCAGGTTCATGTGCCTGCTGCCCTGCGAATCCAAACACGCTGAAACCCTGGAGTGTGGAGCAGAGACAGGTTTGTTGCAGGCCTTTCAAGGACACAGGTGATTCGTGCCCTAAAAAGCTCCGAGGTCCCTGGAGGGTTTCAGCAAAGCATTTTTAAAAGCCAGGTGAGGCGTGGGTGTGGTTGCAGAGTTTGTGATCAGCTTGAGCACAATTCTCTGTTTGGCTGATGGTGAGGTCACAGGGGTTCACTCTGTTGGTCCTTAGGCTATAGGAGGCCTGGGGTTGTGTATTCATGGTCCTCAGATAGTTAACATCTTCCATTTGATGGAGGGTTTTCACATCTGCAAAGCAACTCAGGAAATGTGTGTCCAGTACTGTTATCTTGGTTCTTCAGGGAAGAGCTGCAACAGAGGATATGGGGGAAGGCTTGTCCTGGAAAGAACCCATGGGGTCCTGCTCCGTTACATTTTGAGCAAGGAGGTTGTGACACACACACCGAGCAAGGCCAGAGGGGCCTGTGGAGACACGTCCAGGTGGGGTACCAGCAAGAGAGCGGCATTGTTTTCACCCAGACCGACCGTGGAGAGAGCGTGCTGGGGAGTGAGTGGAGCACAGCCTCTGGGTCGGATACTGCAGTTCAGCTGCTCCCAGGTGGCGTTAGTGGTTAAGAACCTGCCTGCCGGTGCAGGAGACTTAAAAGATGTGGGTTCAGTCCCTGGGTCAGGAAGATCCCCTGGAGAAGGAAATGGCTACCCACTCCAGTATTCTTGCCTGGAGAATCCCATGGACAGAGGAGCCTGGTGGGCTACAGTCCATGGGGTCGCAAAGAGTCGGACCTGACAAAAATGACTTCACTTACTTAATGCCATTCCCAAGTTCCTTCCCTTCCTCTACACAGGCTGTGGCCCACCTACTCCTCTTTCCAGGTTATTTCACAGGAGTGGTGGCCCTGCTATTCATTTCAACAGTAAAATACATTTGTCTCCATAACAATTTTCTCAGGATTTTCCACCCAGAAGTTGGCTGATGTTGAGCAGATTCTCCAGGCCAGTTCTTTTCTAACACATGGACCTCCCATGGCAACATTTCTGAAAGCAAGTCCTGCAGGCCACCAATTCTAGTGGGAATCTCCAAGGGGGAAAAAGAAAAGCAGCATTAGGGGTAAATACATTTAGAAAGCACTGAATTTTTAAAGTTAAGCCAGTTTCTCCGTCTCATATCCAGTTACGCAAACAACTAGAAATCTGCAGGTTGGTAATTTGTTGTTGAGTTGTTGTGTCTGACTCCTTGAGACTCGATGGACTGCAGCACACCAGCCCTCCCTGTCCTTCACCATCTCCCGAAGTTTGCCCAATTTCATGTCCATTGAATTAGTGATGCCATCCAATTACCTCATCCTCTGCCACCCTCTTCTTCTGCCTTCAGTCTTTCGCAGCATCAGGGTCTTTTCCAGCAAGTCAGCTGTTTGCATCAGGTGGCCAAAGGACTAGAGCTTTAGCTTCAGCATCAGTCCTTCCAGTGAATATTCAGGGTTGATTTCCTTTAGGATTGACTGGTTTGATCTCCTTGCTGTTCAAGGGACTCTCAAGAATCTTCTCCAGCACCACAGTTTGAAAACATCATATAATAATTATTTAATCTTAGAATAAATAATGTATTATTATTATTTATTTCCCTTTGGTGTCTAATACATCTTCAAGTTCTATTCATTTTACTTCCTAAATATTTCTCCATTTTTGTCCTTCTCTCTCCATCCTAATTTCCCTACCAAATATCTTATTTCAGGTTTTGGCTGCATTTCCAACCCCACTGACAGATCCTATTTAAAAACATAAACATTACACATCATGCCCTGCTTACAACCAGTCCACTCCTCACTGGTGCTTTCTAACTGGTTTTCACTGGGATGTTCAAAGAGGTGCAAGAAAAATTCAGCAGGAAGCCTTGGGTAAGTCAGTTTAAACAGAGTTCTTTAACTCCTAGAGCTCTTAAATATTGACTAGGGGGATTTTTGCTGAAACCAATGCCTGTGGGTGGTGATGTTTATTTTGGTTGGCCAACATTTAATTCTGTTATTTCACTAATACTTTGATGGTTATTACAGTCAATAGTTACACCTGACACACCTGTAAAGTCTTCAAATTTTCGTGAAATGTCTTCCATACACTCTTCTGTAGATGCAAAGGCGCATTCTCCAGCACTGTGGGTTTCATTTTAACTTTTCAAGTCATAATCAGTCTCTAAGGTTTTTGCCTTTTTGTTGGTCTAATATTCACATCGTTTGAATCAACACTATATTCTGAAGAACTATCATCCTCTGAGACACTAGTATACACGTCACTTGGACAATCAGAGAAAGTATCTGCATAAAATCCACTGTAAAGGTCTTCACTCAAAATTTCACGATGTGTCATTAAAAATTTTTTTATGTATATAATATACACAGGGCAGGAGGAGAAGGGGACAACAGAGGATGAGATGGTTGAAAGGCATCACTGACTCAATGACCATGAGTTTGAGCAAACTCTGGGAGATAGTGAAGGACAGGGGAAGCCTGGCCTGTTGCAGTCCATGGGGTCTCAAGGAGTTGGACATGACTCAGTGACTGAACAACAATAAAGGTTGGAACAAAAGCCTAACCAAGCAAATGTGAGTGATAGCGACAATCCTAAGTTGGCTAATGAACGCTTGATCAGTTTTAAGCCCTAGCAAGTTTACCTGGTGATGTTAATTGCTGTTGTTGTTTAGTTGCTATGTTGTTGTTCTGTTGCTAAGTCTTGTTGGACTCTTTGCAAGCCCATGGACTGTAGCATGCCATTGTCATATTACTACATAATGTTAATTGTATCACTCTCTAAAACCTTGATATGTCTCTGGGCAACAACATTCTGGTAACAAAAGAGGTATCCCCAGTCAGTAATGTGTTGCAGACTACTGACCTTTGTGACCCTTGTCAGAGAAGATGCGAGACAGAGCCTTTCCTAAATCTAGCTGGATGGGCCCCACACTTTCTCCAGGGAAGCACAACAATGATTAGGATTACAAAGTAAGTCTTTTGAGAAACACTTCCTATAGTGACTGTGAAGGATTCAGACCAGTGGGGATTCACTCCACTCTGCCCCCCTTGTAAGAATTAGTGTCGCTTTTGATGTTGCGCCTAACCATTGTTCTTGGCTACACTGCCATCCTCACAGCCCTGGTGAGAGAAAACGAAATAGATTTGAGGGTCAAAGAGGTCGGCTTTGCAATTTCAACGGCTTTCTAGACCTACCAGCTGGCGTAAGCTTCTGTTTCTTTATTCTCTTTCCTCCATCATTAAATTGTGTATAAACTCTACCTCACAGGAATGTTTTGATTAAACAACAGAAGTGTTAGCTGTTTAGCTGTGTCCGACTCTTTGTGACCTCACAGACAGTAGCCCACCAGGTGTGTCTGGCCGTGGGATTCTCCAGGCCAACGATCCTGGGGTAGGTAGCCTTTCCCTTCTCCAAGGGGTCTTCTCAACCCAGGGATCAAATCCACATTTCCTGTATTGGCGTGTGTGCCCAGTCACTCAGTCGTGTCCGACTCTTTGTGACACCATGGACTGTAACCCACCAGGTTCCTTTGCCCATGATATTTTCCAGGCAAGAATACTGGAGTGGGTTGCCATTTCCTACTCCAGATATCAAAACCACATATTGACCCAGGAATCAAACCCATATCTCCTGTACCAGCAGGTGGACTCTTTACTGTCTGAGCCACCAAGGGACCAACTGATTAAACAATACACCATCTATAAGGTAAGAAGCTCAGTGACTGGCATATAGAAACTGCTCAATAAATGCTATTTCTCCCTCTGTTTGAAGGGCTTATTGGATTAGTGATAAAGAAGCCCCCTGCCAATGCAGGAGATGTGGGTTTGATCCCTGGGTCGGGACGATCCCCTGGAGAAGGGAATGGCACGCTACTCCAGTACCCTTGCCTTGGACATTTGATGGACAGAGGAGCCTGGCGGGCTACCATGGGGTTGCAAAAGAGTCAGACATGACTGAGCAACTAAACAGCAGAAATAACAACTTACGTTTGAACTTTCAGGGGATCTGAGCAGGAAGGTCGTGAAACAGGCTCACTGGTTCTGCCTCCACTCTGAATAATAAGTGTGTCTCTTGTGTATGAGGAAGGCTCTTGAGAAAATACCTTGTGTGATGCACAGAATATTATCCATTCAATGGGTGCAGGGCCTAAAGAGTGGGTTTCGGGTGATCCTCTCTCCACTGTCCGTGTGAACTCATCGGCTCTATGATGCACGGTGCACGGTGAGGACTGCGGTGCCAGGCCAGGGATGCCTTCTTGCAAAGGTGCCAGTGACGCATTTAGCTGCACACTGTTTGCATTTGTATTAAATAAGGTGGACACATCTGGCCCTTGCCTTGTGTGGTGAACATATCTGGCCCTTGCCTTGTGTCAAAAATTCTTTTCCCCCTGGAATTTATGAACAAAATCAGTGGTGTCTTTTGTTTGTTTGTTAAAGATAAATAACTTTACAGACTTTGCAGCTGTGCTATCCACTAATTTCTATTTTTAAAATTTTGATTAAGGACATTAGGAAAAAAAACCCATACACTAAAATTTTAGGAAGATGTGAACAACATTTAAAAATAGTCATGGGGTATGTATGGAGGTGGTGTGATGTTTTCCTAAATAGTGATGTGCTTAAAATAATCTAGAAAAGTGAAAGTGAAAGTGAAGTCGCTCAGTCGTGTCTGACTCTTTGCAACCCAATGGAC
The DNA here is from genome assembly GCA_917880005.1 of Nanger dama. NCBI lineage: Eukaryota > Metazoa > Chordata > Mammalia > Artiodactyla > Bovidae > Nanger > Nanger dama. The sequence continues at coordinate 8,432,294 of CAKJTW010000075.1, forward strand.
TGTAGCCTACCAGGCTCCTCGCTCCATGGGATTCTCCAGGCAAGAGTACTGGAGTGGGTTGCCATTTCCTTCTCCAGGGGATCTTCCCGACCTAGGGATCAAACCCGGGTCTCCTGCATTCCAGGCATATGGTTTAATCTCTGAGAAAAGACTTGATTAAATATGCAGTGGACAGAGTATGAAATTAGGTGAGACAATTCCTAGGAGCAATGTAAAAATAAGAAATCACTGAAGCTGTCAAGTCACTGTTATTCTTCATTTTATCGGTAGATGGCACCCTTCTTCTATCTTCAAAGCTTTTATTTTCACTAAGGTGTAAAGGACTGACAAGTCTATTACAACAGTAGCTAAGTCCTCTTTGGGTCTCAGCTAAATACATACAGTCTTATAACACTTAACAATACTTGCACATAGAATGAATTGCATGGCTAAACCAATATTTTAAGAACAATAAAGAATTCTACTCCTGTGTTTTACTTGAATATATATGCAAATTCACTTTTCCCATTCATCTCTTGGTGATGCACAAACATAGTCCCAAATATCCTCCTCTTTCCAATACTCTAAATTCACCCTGAGCTGGTGGGCTATATACTCCATAGGGTCGCAGAGTCAGACACGACAGAGCAACTTCACCCCAGGCCTCTTAGTCTAGACAGATGACTCACCTATTTTATCAAAAAGATCAACCCCTTTATTTTTTCCATTCATTTGTTTGTTCAATCCACAATCATTCATTCAGTACCTACTATATGATAGAAGGGGCTTTCTTGGGGGCTCAGCAGTAAAGAATCTTCCTGCCAATACAGAAGATGACACAGGTGTGATCCCTGGGTTGGGAAGATCCCCTGGAGAAGGAAATGGCAACCCACTCCAGTATTCTTGCTAAGAAATTCCATCGCTAGAGGAGCCCGGTGGGCTACAGTCTATGGTACTGAAAAAGAGTCGGATATGACTTAGTGATTAAACAAAACAACAAAGATATGCCAGATACTGCTAAGTTCAGAAGGATGCAAGATATATGGCTTATGGGCTTTGCCTTTAGCTCAAAACTTATTTGGACTTCCTAGGTAACACTAGTGATAAAGAACCCACCTGCCAGTGCAGGAGACATAAGAGATGCAGGTTTGATCCCTGGGTCGGGAAGATTCTCTGGAGGAAGAAATGGCAACCCACTCCAGTATTCTTGCCTGGAGAATCCCATGGACAGGGGAACCTAGGAGGCTATAGTCCGTGGGCTCGCAGAGTCAGATACGACTGAGTGACTGAGCACCAAAACTTATTTGGAGGAGACAGAATTATTATAGTATTATGTACTATATAACTTACTACAATAGTAGAGATATGTACTTGATGTTATAGGAGCCCAGAGAGAATGGACCAAATCCATCCTGTGGGAGGGAGTATGGGGACACTGCCTGGGATTGTCAGCAGTATCTACAGCTAGTCATGAGGGATAAAGAGGAGCTGGTTCAGCACACATCAGGGGCACATGTCCATCTAGGTGAGCAGGGTTGTGGGTAGAGGAATGGAGATGAGACACATCATAGATGTGAGGGTACTTTTCTGAACAGCTCAACCCTAAATGCTACCAGTGGTTCTTGGTCCTGGGTCCATATCAGATTACTTGGGGACTTTCTAAAAAATAACAATCTCTGGACTTCATTCCCAGATATTGCTCTTTAGTAGAAACTGAAGTTGTGTCTTACTCTTTGCAACCCGGTGGACTTCAGCCTGCCAGGCTCCTCTGTCCATAGGATTTTCCAGGCAAGAATACTGAAGTGAGTTGCCATTTCCTTCTCCAGGGAATCTTCCAAACCTAGTGATAGAATCTGTGTCTCCTGCATTTCCAGGTGGGTTCTTTACCACTGAGCCACCAGGGAAGTCCCTAATTCCCAGATAGTCTTCTTTAATTCATCTGGAGGTGCCTAGGTGCTGGTATGTAACAAAATAACTCCCCTAGGTGATTTTAACAAGCATCCAGGGTTGGGAAACACTGTTTTTGCTGCAGAGAATGATGGAAAATGACTCAAGAGGGTAGACATGAGGGTTCCCAGATTACGTCTGGGAAACTTGTTAAATGTGGAGATCCCGGATTCCTGTCCAGGAAATATAACAGTTTTCAGATGAATGTGCTAAAAGTGGTCAGAGGTTGTATCTGAGAAATGCCAAAATATATCAGGAAAATCTTGAGTGTCCGGCTAAGGTGTGTGAACTTTCCCTGTTGTCACTGTGGTACCATTTGAGAGGTTTATCTTGTTCTGTTTGTTTTTTTGAGTTTGTTTTTGCAAGGGACTGAGATGGTTTTGAAATTGCCAGGAGCCAGCATGGTGGTCTTGAGGGAAGGATGGTATTTAAGGAGACAGGGAGATAGTGCAAAAACTTCTTATAGAACTCCAGCTGGGAGGATAAGAGCCTGCCCAAGGCAGTTAAGGATAAAGGTCTGGATGTAGGAAGGGGTAGATGTAGAGATATCTGGGGCACCAAATTGCCAGGACTTGGTGATGAGCAGCAGCAATCTGGAATCAAGATTCCCCAGAGAAATAGCAACAACTTCAGATATGCAGATAATACCACTGTAATGGCAGAAAGTGAAGAGGAATTAAAGAGCCTCTTGATGAAGATGAAAGAGAAGAGTGGAAAAGGTGACTGAAAACTCAACATTCCAAAAACTAAGATCATGGGATCTGGTCCCATCACTTCATGTTAAATAGATGGGGAAAAATGGAAACAGTGGCAGATTTTATTTTCTTGGGCTCCAAAATAATTGCAGATGGTGACTGCAGCCATGAAATTAAAAGATGCTTGCTCTTAGAAGAAAAGCAATGACAACCTTGACAGCTTATTAAAAAGCAGAAACATTATTTTGCCGACAAAGATCCACTTAGTTGAAGCTATGGTTTTTCCAGTAGTTATGTATAGATGTGAGAGCTGGACCATGAAGAAGGCAGAGTACTGAAACACTGGTGTTTTTTGAGCTGTAGTGCTGGAGAAGACTCTTGAGAGTCCCTAGGACAGCAAGGAGTTCAAACCAGTCAATCCTAAAGGAAATGAACGCTGAATATTCATTGGAAGGACTGATGTTGAAGCTAAAGCACCAATACTTTGGACACCTTATATGAAGAGCGGACTCATTGGAAAAGATTCTGATGCTGGGAAAGACTGAGGGCTGGAGAAGAAGAAAAGAGGATGAGATGGCTGGACGGTATCACCGACTCAATGGACATAAGTTTGAGCAAACTCAGGGAGATGGTGAAGGACAGGGAAGCCTGGCGGGTTGCAGTTCATGGGATCGCAGAGTCAGACACCACTTAGCGACTAACACTAAATATTATCAGTATCTACGTACTGCAGATGAAGATGTAAAAGATTAGTAGAAACCTTAGTGAAATAGCGCCAGGAGACCAGCAGGAGGAGCTCTCACGCCCTGTGACAGTAGCGGAGCCAGACAGGAAGGACTCAGCTAAAGACAAGCCATGTGTTTACTGAATCCCTCCCCACTTCTTTCCCCCTTCTAAAAAAATCTCCCCTTGCCTGCAGGGGCTTGCTGTGGTTGCCGACCCCAAGTTGCAAGGCTCTGCGGGTCCCGAATAAGACCCTCTTTGCTTGAGAAGCGTCGGACAGTCTGTCCACTTCAAGTCTTCATCCTGGTGGCCCACTTGGGGTCCAGAGAAGACCCCTGAGGGTGCCGGGCTGGTGAGCAAGAAGGTCCCGGAGCCACGCGGAGCCCATCAAACTCTCGGCTTCTCTCAAGGACCCTGGAGCTTGAAGGTACGTCTTTCTCCTTCATCGCAGCCTCCACCCTCTTTGGTTTGAAGCTCTCTGGGCTTAATTTGGGATCTTCAAGGTTCTGGGTCCCCCCTTTTTTTCCCCGAGTGAAATCCTTCTTCTGTATGAGTGTACTTGTTTGGTACTTTGGTCTGATTTTTTTTTTTTTTTTATTATTTATTTTTGGCCGTGCTGGGTCTCACTGTTGCACGTGGGGTTTCTGTAGTTGTGGTCAGCAGGCTTCTCGTCGCCGCGGCTTCTCTGGTTGTGGAGCACTAGCTCTAGGCTACTCCAGCTTCAGTAGTCTTGGGGCAGGAGCTTAGTTGCTCTGGATCATATGGGATTATCCTGGACCAGGGATCTAACTTGTGTCCCCTGCATTGGCAGGCGGATTCTTAACCGTTGGACCACCAGGGAAGTCCCTGGTCTGATTTTTGCAGTATGTGTTTCACTAAAACCATTCCCATTCAGCTGTTCTGCTGTTCCTTTGGAAGAGGAGCTGACCTATAGGAACTGCCTGAAAAGCCCGACTCGGCTCCCTTGGGACCTAGCTGTTCCTTTAGAACTGGCTGTTATTAGCCCTGAAGGTTGTTTGGGATGTTTGAACTGTTTGAATTGTCTGAGCTGTAAACTGAGCTGTTTAGATTGTTTCAAAATTATTCTTTTACTCTAAGGGGGAAATAAGAAATGGGATACTAGTTATCTAAAGAGTTTGAGAGTGTACCCTCTGCAGGGATTCCAGCTGATTTTATGTTTAGAAACCATAGTCCTGTCTTGTGCCCTTTTCTAACTAAGCAGACTCACCTGACCAAAGGAGGTTAGCACATTGCTGGTTATGATGGGGACCTTGGAAATCCCCCAAAGCTAATTTTCTTAAAACCACATTGGACCTCTAAAAGAAGATCAAACTGATTATTCAGTTGGAAGGACTGATGCTGAAGCGCCAATACTTTGGCCACCTGATGCAAAGACCCAACTCATTGGAAAAGACCCTGATGCTGGGAAAGACTGAGGGCAGGGGGAGAAGGGGGAGACAGAGGATAAGATGGTTGGATAGCATCATTGACATAATGTATATAAGTTTGAGCAAACTCTGGGAGATGGTGAAGGACAAGAAAGCCTGATGTGTTGCAGTCCCTGGGTTGCAAGGAGTCGGACGCGACTGAGTGACTAAACAACAACAGTTCCCACCAGAAGTAAATTCTCTGTTGTAACTGATTGATGCAGTGCATTCCTAGGTATCCAGCTGACAAATTACCTATTACCTTTTTGCCTTCACTTGGGAAGAAAAACAATTCTTTTGAGCAGTAATGCATCAGAGTTTTGCTGAGAATCTTCCAATTTCTCACAAATCCTGGAGGGTGATCTGGGTAATATAAAGTTCCCTGGAGGTTCTACTTTGTGCCAATATGTACGTGATCTTGCTGCTTTGTTCTCCTCTGCAACCACTTCACAGGGATACAGCATCTACTCATAACTTTTAGCCTTAAAGAGACCTTTTGTCCCCAAAGAAAAATAGCAGTTTGCTCACACCCAGAGTGACTTTTTGATGACAGCCATTCTGACAGGTATAAGGTGACATCTCACTGTGGTTCTGATTTGCATTTCTCTGATGGTTTGTGATGCTGAACACCTTTCCATGTGCCCCTTGGACATCTGTGTATCTTCTTTGGAAAGATGTCTACATAGGTTTTCCAACCATTTCTTAAAATCAGATTAAAAAAATATTGAGTTGCATAAGTGGCTTAAGTGTTTTGGGTGTTAATTCGTTGGGCCCCCCTAGTGACTCAGCAGTAAAAAAAAAAAAAAAAAATCCTCCTGCAATGCAAGAGATGGAAGAGACTCATTTAGGATCCTTGGTTGGGAAGATTCCCTGGAGGAGGGCATGGCAACCCACCCCAGTATTCTTGCCTTGAGAATCCCATGCACAGAGGAGCATGGTTGGCTCTTCTGGGGTCCATGGGGTCACAAAGAGTTGGACATGACTGAGTGATTAATCCCTTATTGATCATATCATTTTCAAATATTTTCTCCTATTCAGTAGGTTGACTTTTGTTTTGTCAGTGGTTTTTTTTTCTGTGCAATGTTTTTAGGTTAATTAGGTCCCATTTATTTTTCTTTTGTTTCTTTTGCCCTTAGGAGACCAGCCAGGGAGTGTGTGTCATCGTGAGAAAGGAATTAAAGACGGGCTGCTGAGAACAGCAACATGTAGTGAGATAGTGTTTTAGGGACTGAGTGTGTCTCTCCTGGTCCCAATTCATATGCTGAAATTCTGACTTCTCCCAAATGTGATGATACTGGAAGTGGAGCCTTTGGGAGGTGACTAGGTCATGAGGGTGGTGCTCCCATGAATGAGATTAGTGCCCTTATAAGAACAGACACAGGGAGCCCCCTACCCCAACCTCTCTTTCTTTCTCCCTCTCCCACTCCAGTATTCTTTTTTTTTTTTAAATAGTTGTAGAATGGTATCCCACTAGGTTTTTTTTTTTAAATTGTAGGATAATTACTTTATAATATTGTGATGGTTTTTGCCATACATCAACATGAAACAGCCATAGGTATACATATGTCCCCTCCCTCTTACACCTCCCACCCCTCTAGGTTGTCACAGAGCACTGGGCTTGAGCTCCCTGTGTCACACATGAAACTTCCACTGCCTATCTATTTTGTATATGGTAATGTGTGTTTCAATGCTATTCTCTCAAATCATCCCACCCTCTCCTTCCCCTACTGCATCCAAGAGTTTGTTCTTTCTTGTCTGTGTCTCCTTTGCTGCCTTGCAGATAGGACTGTCAGTACCATCTTTCTAGATTCCATATATATACCTTAATATATGTCTTTCTCTTTCTAACTTCAGTATGTATAAGAGGCTCTAGGTTCATCCACCTCATTAGAACTGATTCAAATGTGTTCCTTTTTATAGCCCACTCCAGTCCTCTTGCCTGAAAAATGCTATGGACAGAGGAACCTGGCAGGCTACAGTCCATGGGGGTCACAAACAGTTGGATATGACTGAGTGTGCACACACACACCACTCTTTCTACCCCGAATCAAACAAACCTAGGTCCTGATGGTGTGGATTGGCTCAGTCAGGCAGGAAGGAGCCTGGGGTGAAGATTCCAAGTATCAGCTGCTAGGAATCCCTTGCAACAGCTAGGGTGGGCGTATCAGGGCAAATGGGATCTGAGTGGACTCCACTAGCATGTATGATATCCTCATTACCATTTGAGAGACACAGGAGAGAGATGTAAAAAGCATCACCACGGTCACATTACCTGTGAAGGCTTACGGACATAAGCTTTTCTCCATATGATTTTAAATTGTTTTAAGTTTCCCTTTATGTAGTTATGATTCTGCACAATTTGTTTCCCTGCTTTTTAAAGCCCTGGATCAATTGTGAGAAGCACTTTTCAATCATCATAAGAGTTTTTAGAAACATAATTTTTAATGTAATACAAACATAACATTTCTCATCATGATGAAAAATTTAAGAAGTAAGTAGTACATACCTGATTTCATGTGCTATTTAAAAAAATAAAAGTCTGGATAGGGCTTGTATGAGTATCCAGGTTGACAGCTGTCACTGGTCAGGAGTGAGCTGAGAGCAGTGGTGCTGGGTTGCTAGGTCCAGATCTGTGGGACATGGAGAGTTTGTGCAGAGAACCTTAGATTCTCTGGTGATGCATCCATCAAGACAGCAAAGTGACTATATTCACAGGCAATATGACTCAGATGGTAAAGAATTTGCCTGCAGTGCAGGAAGCTGGGGTTCAACCCTTGGGTTGGGAAGATCCCCTGGAGAAGGGAATGGCAACCCAACCCAGTATTCTTGCCTGGAAAATCCCATGGACAGAGGAGTCTTGTGGGCAACAGTCCAAGGAGTCACAGAGAGTCGGACATGACTGAGCGACTGACATACACGTATGCCATCAGAATCCAAATTTGCATGTTTATGTGGGAAGGCAGGTAACACAAACAGATAAATATCAGGTGAAAGGAAAGGGTCCATGCCCAAAGGGAAATTGCCAAAGCATATTATCATGCAACACCTTCTTATTGCTTCAGCAAGAATACAGAAGAGAGAGTCCGTGTGTGTTTTATCCTAGTAAAAGAAACTTTTAGAAAATTAGGCATAAGAAGCTCTTTCTTTACCTTCTGGTTTTCCAGTTATGCATATGATACACATTTGAAATTGCCCCACAGTTCTTTAATGTTCTGTTTTGTTTTCTCCCCTCATCTTTTCCTCTTTGCATTTCAATTTGGGAACTTTCCATTGAATTGTCTTTTAAAAATCAATTTATTTTTAATTGGAGGATAATTGCTTCACATATTGTGTTGGTTTCTGCCATACATCAACATGAATCATCCATAGGTGTACATATGTCCCCTCCCTCCCACCTCCCACCCCATCTTACTCCTCTAGGTTGTATCAATCCATCTTTAATTTCATTGCTTCTTTCCTTGGCTATATCTAGTCTACTAATGAGCCCACCAAAGACATTCATTTCTATTATGGTGCTTTGAAGTTCTATCTTTTAAAAATTATTCTTTCTTAGAGTTTCCATCTTTCTGTTTGCATCACTCTGATGAGTGTTTTCCAACACCAGCCAACTGCATTGGGAAGACTTCTACACTTAAAACGCTTCCAACATCAGATGTGTGTGTGTGTGTTTTATCCCCACATAGAGCAGTTTTCCACTTCTCAGTGGACACTGACCGAGTGTCTTATAAATAGACACAGTTCTGACACTATGTACCTGGAGCTAGCATCTGATTCTACAGGTTGGGGCTCAGTCCCATAAGACTGACCCTGCTTCAGATGCCAGTTGTAAGCACAGGTTGTCACCAGTGTTTCTGACCTACTGGCTTGAAATAGGAAGTTCCCATGCCTCCTTTTTTTCAGTTTGATTAATTTGCTGGAATGGCTCACAGAAGTCAGAGAAACATTGACTTACATTTATGAGTTTATTATAAACTGAAAGTGAAGTGAAAGTGTTAGTTGTTCAATTGTGTTTGACTCTTTTGCTCCCCAGAGGAGCCCGCCAGACTCCTCTGTCCATGAGATTCTCCAGGCAAGAGTACTGGAGTGGGTTGCCATTTTCTTCTCCAAAGGATCTTCCCGACCCAGGGATTGAACCTGGTTCTACTACATTGCAGGCAGATTCTTTACCATCTGAGCCACCAGGGAAGCCCTACAGAAGTCAGAGAAACACTTACACATTTAAGTTTATTATAAAGGATGTTATAAAGGTTACAGATGAAGAGCCAGAAGAAGAGATGAATTGAGTAGAGGTGGGAAATGTTCTGAGAGCAGAAGCTTCTGTGCCCTTGGGACTAGGGGTGCCTTTCCTCCAGCCATGGAAAGCATTCACCAACAGGGACACTTTCTGAAGCCTGTCCTTCAGGTTCTACAGAAACTTCATGACATAGGCATGATTGATTGCGTCCTTGGCCACTGGTGACTGATTCGGCCTCCAGCCACTCTTCCCTTCCCAGAGGTTGAAAGTTCCAACCCTGTAATCATGATTGGTTCCCCTGGCAACCCGCCTGGACCCTTGGGGACTTTACAAAAATCCCCCATTAATCTAAACTCAGATGTGAGTGAAAGGGACTTTCAGGTGAGTACTAGGACACCCGTTTTATCTTTATTGCGCATCATTTAGGAGTTGCGAGAGTTTTAGGAACTCTCTGCCAGCACTGGGGAAGAGGAATATGTATGTCTTAATGCAAATCACAGTATCACAATTACCTATTTGTCTATTTGTGCATGTTATCTACTATTTCCATGAGGGCCCTTAATATATTAATCTATCTATTGTAAGTTTCTCGCCCGGGAATGTGAACATCTGTGTCATATGTGAGTCTGGTCTCAGTGATTACCAAGGCTCTTCAGACTGTGTTTTTCAAAAGCATGCTTTGCAATTTTTGGTTGAAAGCCAAACATGTTTTATTGGGTTCTGGGAATGGGAGTAAATAGGCTTTGGTGTGAAGGTCTTTCCCAATGATCCTTCTTCCCAGAGCCAAGAAGGGATTTTTCTCAGACCTTTTCTGTGAGAACCTGCTGGATTTCCTGGAGAAAAAGCCCACTGAAGTGTGGTGGGTCTTTAAGATTTTAGTTTTCAAAAGTTTCTTGTTGTCATGCTTGTTCATCATCATCGTTTTGTTGCTTGCTCGTGTCTGACTCTTTGCAACTCCATGGACTATAGCCCACCAGGGTCCTCTGTCCATGGGATTTCCAGGCAAGAATACTGGAGTGGATTGCCATTTTCTTCTCCAGGAGACCTTCCTGACCCAGGCACTGAACCCACATCTCCTGAATTGCAGGAAAATTCTTTATTATCTGAGCCATCAAGGAGGCATATCTATAACTACCTATATTATTTCTTTTTAGATTCTTTTCCTTTATAGGTATTACAAAATATTCAGTATAGTTCCTGTGCTATACACTAGGTCCTTGTTGGCTATTCATTTTATATATAGTTGTGTATATATGTTAAACTTCTAGGTTGTAGCAATGTGTCTGGTACCACTTGAAATTCTTTATAACACATTTGCAATGACATTTTAAAAATATAAATATATTTATTTTAATTGGAGGCTAATTACTTTATAATATTGTATTGGTTTTGCCATACATTAATATGAATCTGCCATGGGTGTACACGTGTTCCCCATCCTGAACCCCCCTCCCACCTCCCTCCACATACCATCCCTCTGGGTCATCCCAGTGCACCAGCCCTGAGCATCCTGTATCATGCATCGAACCTGGACTGGTGATTCATTTCACATATGATATTATACATATTTCAATGCCATTCTCCCAAATCATCCCACCCTCGCCCTCTCCCACAGAGTCCAAAAGACTGTTCTATACATCTGTGTCTCTTTTGCTGTCTCACATACAGGGTTATCATTACCATCTTTCTAAATTCCATATATATGTGTTAGTATACTGTATTGGTGCTTTTCTTTCTGGCTTACTTCACTCTGTATAATCGGCTCCAGTTTCATCCACCTCATTAGAACGGAATCAAATGTATTCTTTTTAATGGCTGAGTAATACTCCATTGTGTATATGTACCACAGCTTTCTTATCCATTCGTCTGCTGATGGACATCTAGGTTGCTTCCATGTCCTGGCTATTATAAACTGTGCTGCGATGAACACTGGGATACACGTGTCTCTTTCAATTCTGGTTTCCTTGGTGTGTATGCCCAGCAGTGGGATTGCTGGGTCGTATGGCAGTTCTATTTCCATTTTTTTAAGGAATCTCCACACTGTTCTCCATAGTGGCTGTACTAGTTTGCATTCCCACCAACAGTGTAAGAGTGTTTCCTTTTCTCCACACCCTCTCCAGCATTTATTGCTTGTAGACTTTTGGATAGCAGCCAAGAATTAATTTCAAAAATACACAAGCAACTCCTGCAGCTCAATTCTAGAAAAATAAATGACCCAATCAAAAAATGGACCAAAGAACTAAACAGACATTTCTCCAAAGAAGACATACAGATGGCTAACAAACACATTAAAAGATGCTCAACATCACTCATTATCAGAGAAATGCAAATCAAAACCACAATGAGGTACCATCTCACGCCAGTCAGAATGGCTGCAATGACATTTTAAAACCTATATGCTAAGAGTATTTTAGTATTTCACTGCAGAAAGTGGAATTATTTACAGCTATGGATTTCTACAGAATATTCTTTTTCAAACTTTTAACTTTTTACTTTGTATTGGAGTATACGTGATTAACAATGTTGTGATAGTTTCAGGTGAACAGCAAGGGGACTCAGCCATACATACACCTTTATCCACTCTCCCCCAACCCCCATCTCATCCAGGCTGCCACATAATATTGAGTAGAGTTCCCTGTGCTATACAGTAGGTCCTTGTTGGTTATCTATTTTGAATATAGCAGCATGTATCCAACCTTCCCCAAACTCCCTAACTCTCCCTTCCCTGCAGCAACCATTAGCTTGTTTTCTAAATCTATGAGAATCTTTCTGTTTTGTAAGTTTGTTTGTATCATTTCTTTTTAGATTTCACATATAAAGGATATAGTGTGATAGTTCTCCTTTTCTGTCTGACTTACTTCCCTCAGTATAAAACTCTCTAGGTCCATCCATGATGCTGCAAATGGCATTATTTCATTCATTTTTATGGCTTAGTAATATTCCATTGTATATATGTACCACATTTTTTAACCCATTCCTCTTGTCAGTGGACATTTAGGTATAGAATATTCTTTTAATCCTTTGTAATCTAAAAGAATTTGCTATCTTTTGGAGTACACACACACACACAAAGAAAACATAATGTTCTACTTTGATGGTTTTACTCGTGTTACTATTCACTATACTCTATGTAGGCCACTTATATTGCTATAATTTTGGATAAACTTTGGATCTTGACTATCTTATGGTTCCTATTTGTTCTCTCATTCCTCCTGACTTTCTCTTTTCTAACTTCTGTCTCTCTATCTCTTCCTGTCTTCCCATCGAAAAATATGTCCTGACTGTCCATTTTGTTTCACTTTGCAAAGTACTATGTGTACAAAATGTATTAGGTGTGCAAATATACGCTATAGGCTATTTTTAAAAAAAATTATTTATTGATTTATTTTTGGCTGTGCTGAATCTTCACTGTTGCACAGACCTTTCTTCAGTAGTGGCAAGCAGGGCTGCTCTCTAAGTGTGTTATGTGGCCTTTTCATTGCAGTGGTTTCTCTTGTTGCGGGGCACAGGCTCTGGGGCACATGGACTTCAGTAGCTGTGGCACATGGGCTCAGTAACAGGCTCAACAGCTGTGGCACATGGGCTTAGTTGCCCACAACATGTGGGATCTTCCTGGATCAGGGATCAAACCAGTGTTTCCTGCACTGGCAGGTAGATTCTTTACCAGTGAACTGCCAGAGAAGCCCCAGTTACAGGCTCTCAAGTAGAACATTTTCTTGATACCTTGAACTTCTGGCAGAAGTCACAAAGCTGAGGATGATACAAAGCTGAGGATGATACAAAGCTGAGGATGATAGGGATCTTTATATTCTGAAAAACTGTGTTAAACATAAGCATGCAGAACTAGCTGATAGATGCCAATTTCTGGTTTCAGATTTCATCTTCTAAACATCAGGTTTCATCTCTGACATGAAGTCATCATTCCAATCTTAAACAACAAAATCTGGATAAACCGAAAACGAATTACTTTTCTTTGACCCATCAGAAAACTGAAGGCAATAAATTAGGTGTTTGGGATTAATATAGGGGACACAGTAAAAATCTGGTGTGTATTGGACATTGTGTGTGGGTGTGTTCATCACTCAGTTGTGTCTGACTCTTTGTGATCCTGTGGACTGTAGCCTGCCAGGCTCCCCTGTCCATGGGATTCTGGAGTATTGAGGATTAGTAAGTACCAAACCATACATCAAGCATTTTATAACTGTCAGCTCATTTACTCCTTATGAGGAATTCAGTTCAGTTCAGTCACTCAGTCATGTATGACTCCGTGTGACCCCATGGACTGTGGCATACCAGGCTTCCCTGTCCTCCACTATCTCCCAGAATTTATTCAAACTCATGTCCATTGAGTTGGTGATGCCATCCAATCGTCTCATCCTCTTTTGTCCCCTTCTCCTCCCACCTTAAATCTTTTCCAGCATCAGGGTCTTTCCAATGAGTCAGTTCTTTGCATCAGGTGGCCAAAGTATTGAAGTTTCAGCTTTAGCATTAGTCTTTCCAATAAATATTTAGGACTGATTTCCTTTAGGATTGACTGGATGGAGCTCCTTGTAGTCCAAGGGACTCTCAAGAGTCTTCTCCAACACCACAGTTTAAAAGCACCAATTCTTCAGTTCTCAGCTTTCTTTATAGTCCAACTCTCACATCCATACATGACTACTGGAAAAATCATAGCCTTAACTAGATGGACCTTTGTTGGTAAAGTAACATCTCTGCTTTTACTAGGCTGTCTAGGTTGGTCATAGCTTTACTTCCAAGGAGCAAGCATCTTTTAATTTCATGGCTGCAGTCACTATCTGCAGTGATTTTGGAGCCCCTCAAAATAAAATCTCTGTTTCCACTGTTTCCCCATCTATTTGCCATGAAGTGATGGGATAGGATGCCATGATCTTAGTTTTCTGAATGTTGAATTTTAAGCCAACTTTTTCACTCTCTTCTTTCACTTTTATCAAGAGGCTCTTTATCAGGAATTACACATGAGGAATTACAGTCATTTGCAGCATTGCAAAAGGGTTTCAGAAAGCTCACATCACTTGATGTAAGTTGCATAACTCAACTGATTTGAATGCCCATCTATGATCTGAGAGAGCCTGTGGCCAAGATCACTGAGGCCCAGTTTCCCATGTTTAGAAATCTTTGCAGTTATTAAATGGAATCATGGCTGCTATAATAAAAGCAACAATTCTCAGTCTCACTTGCATCTGACTAATAATGTTTGAAGAGTGTGTTCTGTGGCTGTTTCTAGAAATATTTTTAAAAGGCAAATTGTGCTGTGTCTTTTCATCCTTATCCTTTCCTACATCTGCTGCCTGGAGGGGTCTATGACAGCTGCCTTCTTGCTGGAGATGCTGTTGCCACACTATGGGCATGACCAAGTGAGGAGCTGTCTGTGGTCCAGGTTACTGGAACTTCATAGAGCAGAGCCCACATGGAAGGCATGCTCCACTTACCTTTGGGCTTTCCCGTGACAGAATACACTTATAGTTCCTGCTGCTGCTGCTGCTGTTGCTTCAGTCGTGTCCGACTCTGTGCAACCCCATAGATGGCAGCCCACCAGGCTCCCCCCCGTCCCTGGGATTCTCCAGGCAAGAACACTGGAGTGGGTTGCCATTTCCTTCTCCAATGCATAAAAGTGAAAAGTGAAAGTGAAGTCGTTCAGTCGTGTCCGACTCTTTGCGATCCCATGGACTGCAGCCTACCAGGCTCCTCCATCCATGGGATTTTCCAGGCAAGAGTACTGGAGTGGGGGTGCCATTGCCTTCTCCTCTTATAGTTCCTAACTCTGTTATTTACAGTCACTGTTACAGCTGAACTTTATTTTAATTTTTTGTAATTTATTTTTATACATAATCTTGTTTGAGTTATATTCATTGTCTTAATATCACCCTTAATTTTTTTTTCTCATAAAGCATCTAGGAAATAAATGTGAAAGTTGAAGTCCCAAAAATTTAACAATCAACTTACAAAAAAGTTTTGTTTTCAAACTTTAGAATTATCTAAACCCACTGATAGGCTTCCCTTGTGGCTCAGATAGTAAAGAGTATGCTTGCAATGTAGGAGACCTGAGTTTGATCCCTGGTTTGGGAAGGTCCCCTGGAGAAAGGAATGGCTACCCACTCCAGTGGGCTTCCCATGGGGTGCTAGTGGTAAAGAACTCACCTGCCAATGCAGGAGACGTAGGAGATGTGGGTTGAATCCCTGGGTCACTGAACCTTGTTTTTAAACTAATCTATAACTCAATACCTTGCTCCTTGGAGGAAAATCTAGACAGTATATTAAAACCTAGACAGTATATTAAAAAGCAGAGGCATCACTTTGCTGACAAATGTCTGTCTAGTCAAAGCTATGGTTTTTCTGGTAGTCATGTGCAGATGTGAGAGTTGGACCATAAAGAAGACTGAGGGCCGAAGAACTGATGCTTCTGAATTTTAGTACTGGAGAAGACTCTTGAGAGTCTCTTGGACAGTAGGGAGATCAAACCAGTCAATCGTAAAGGAAATAAACCCTGAATATTCATTGGAAGGACTGATGCTGAAACTGAAGCTCAAATACTTTGTCCACGATGCAAACAGCCGACTCATTGGAAAAGACTCAACTCATTGGAAAAGACCCTGATGCTGGGAAAGATTGAGGGCAAGAAGAGAAGAGGACCACAGAGAATGAGATGGGTGGATAGCATCACTGACTCAATGGACATAAATTTAAGCAAACTCTGGGAAAGACTGAAGGACAGGAAAACCCGGTTTGCTGCAGTCCATGGAGTCACAAAGAGTTGGACATGACTTAGCAGCTGACCAACAAACAATAACTCAATACCATGTTGAGCAATGCTGTGTATGGCAGAGATGAAAATATGTGATGTAAGTTCAAGTTCTCATGTGGGAGGTGGCAAGGGCTCATAATCTCATTGACTAGAAATCTGGTGATCCTTGTTTGGCATGTGGGAACATTGGGTTCACATTGACCTTGCTCTACCTTGAAAGCTCTGTCACCCACTAAGGGAGACTTCAGTATAAGGGGGAAAGCTAAGACAAATGCATAAGTTTGCTACAACTTGGATGTTTTGCTGCTTTCAGCAGAGTCTTCTGGAATTGAAGACTGGAGAGCACCCATGTGCAAGTGGAGGTTTAAGAGTATGAAAGTCTATTCCAGGAGGCCCTCTCTACCTGCAGAGCAGAGCCTGGAATGGTTGAAGCAACTAGCACCCTCTGTGTCTGATAAGAAGTCCTGGGAAGTGTGGATTCCAGACAGTGGCCTTAGCAGAAAAAAAGACTGTGGTCCTAAGCCTTTCCCCAGCAGCTTCCATTAAAGCCTGTATTCTAGACCATCAAATCCAGCACAGCAGCAAATATCACCTTTTATCTTCTTGGTCATCAGACTGAGAAGAGCCATTTCTGGACCTGATGCAGAGTGCTGCCCTGGTCCAGATGTTCTGGACTTTGCCTGAGACGCAGAGTGGGAAGGTCTCAAAGGCAGAGTGGGTCTGTGGTTTCCATCTGAGAAGAGGATACATAGCCATCTGGGGAAGCAGACTGTGACAGAGCTGTAAGTTGACATCAACAGATGTCTTTATCTTTTCCATAGTGCTATAACCCCTGACGTTTAGCTGGCTCATGCAGTGCAAGTCAGGGACCACACTCATCTTCCACTGCAGGCTAGTTCAGTCCTGTGACTAACTCTGGCTGATAGCATGTGGTATTGGAAACCCTAATTCCTAGTGTGATGATATGTGGAGATGGCGCCTTGGGGAGGTAAGTAGGATCAATTAGGTTGTGAGGGTGGGGCCCTCATGATAGCGTTTGTGCCCTTATAGGAAGAGAATGGCCTGTCTCTCTCAGTGGTCACACACAGGGGGAAGGCCATGTGAGGACAGTGAGAAGAGGGCTGACTGCATGCCAGGAAGAGCCTTCACCAGAAACTGAACCCACTGGCACCTTAATCTTGGACTTTCAGCCTCCAGAACTGTGAGAAAATCAATGTCTGATATTTAAGCCCTTCAGTCTCTGCTATTTTGCCATGGTGGGTCAACCTGAGCTGACTATTACAGCATCACAATGTAAACACCAAGCCAGGGACTTCCCTGGTGGTCCATCGGCTAAGACTCCATGCTCCCAGTGCAGGGGGCTGGAGTTTGATTCTTGGTCAGGGAACTAGATCTCACATGTCTCAACTAAAGATCCACCACAGCCAAACAAATAAAAAATAAAGGCAAATATTAAAATAGTAATAATAAAAAATAAGCCAAAAAGCTGTCACTAAACCATGGTCGTACATATCTTCCCCAGCCAAACTCCTTCCAAGATCAAGAGTTCTTCCTCATTCTTGAGCAGTATGCTGACTGCAGGATGTGAGGTGACGCAATCTGAAGGGCAGAGTGCCCATTCCTGGGGGCGGCTCTCGTCTCCCGCCTTTTGAGTCTTGAGGCCTCTTTGGGTGTTGGGCTCTTGATCATGGCTTCATTAGGATTAAATTTCAGATGGAAACTGCCAGGAAACACTCTCTGAGGATGCTTGTTCCCTGGTGGTGTTAACTCACCTTGGTATTTATCACCCTCTGGAATTCTCTAATTTACATGTGGTCTCTTCCCCTCTGAGTGCTTGAGTAGATCCAAATTCATTTAGACAATTGTATGGGTACATTAAAACCACAATTGAATTTCGGGCCTCTGTAGTCGTCCAGCCAAGATGCACTCCAATTAGAAATAATTGCTGTTAATGCAGTTATTAGGTGGTGGGTGTCCACTATGCCCCAGACCCTTGTTCTACAAAATCCCCTGAGTCTCTTCTTTATTCTTCAGTTAAAGAGACAGGCTCCTAGAATCTACGTGTTTGGAATTGTAATATGGGAGCAATATTGTGCCTCACTCTTAATTAACCTTGTTAGCCAAGGATTTGGCACAGGAGTTGGTCGATGTAAGTGGGTCTTTGATCCTCTGAATGCAGGTCCCTGTTTGAGGAGGATGTCACCCTTGTGAAATAAATGCCATTTCTTCTTCAGCATCCATTAGGTACCTTTATGATTCTCATTTAATGAAATCGTGTGTGTAAAGTGGCAAGCTTTGTGCCAGGCAAAACAAAATATGAGCCATTGTTTTTATGATCATAAAATAAGTTTTTAAAAATACATAATGCCTATATTGTTAAGGCCTACATTTTTCAAAATCCTTACTTTGTTGAAGAATTTCCTTCTTCTCCAAAAAACAGTAAAAAACAAAATATTTTAGCCCAACACTTCTGCAGTTTATATAATCACTGACATATGTGTGTGTGTGCTCAGTCGGGTCCAGCTCTTTGCAACCCCATGGGCTATAGCCTGCCAGGCTCCTCTGTCCATGGGATTTCCCAGGCAAGAATACTGGAGTGGGTTGCCATTTCTTTCTCCAGGGGATCTTCCTGACCCAGGGATTGAATCCTTATCTCTTGCATCTCCTGCACTGGCAGGTGGATTCTTTACCACTAGTGCCTCCTGGGAAGCCCAAACAAATTATTTTAAACAAGGAAGATACAGTTGCTTTGGAATACTGAAAATAATCACCCATTTTTGCAAAAAGAAAACATATTTTCAAATGTCTTTGTGGGCTAATTTTATGAAAAACGAGTTTGTCTTTTTTTTTTTTTTTTTTTTAAAGACTTTCTGAAGGGAAAGGAAATACAGGGGCAGAGTTGTCAGAATCCTACAGGCAGCTCAGGAGAAATCAGTCCATAATGGATTCTAGATGCCACATTTCCTGAGATGGCCGCCCCTCTAAGAGCATCTTACCCCCAAAATGACTCTCACAGGGACTCCCAAGGTGCTCATACCTCCTCCCCACTCTCCAGTGACAGAGATAGGAGACAAAGGCCACTGTTTCTCTCGCAAGGCAGGTGCTTCCACCCATCCAGGAAAGGAGCTCTGGGACTATGGTAATTAACATATTTCTTTTAATCTTGCTTTTATAGTTAATCTCCAAAGTTTGAAAAGAGTTGGCCAGTCGATTAAACCCTAAGCATGCAATACAAATGAAATGAAGGCAGCCCTGATGAATATAAATGGATAAATTTGTTCCTTCTGTAAAAAAAGGTACCTTATGAGACACCCAGTTTGAACGACTTGAAACACTTGAAATTACCCACAGGAATGGTTTCTGGTTTAATGGGGAACAGTTCATCTAACTCTGGAGAAGATAATTTCTTCAGGGTCATAAGCAACCACTCTTTGGTATCTTCTAGGAAAGCAATGTGATCCTATTTAAAGTTTGGTCCAGGATCACTGAGGCTTCCCCAGATGGTGCTAGTGGTAAAGAACCCACCTGCCAATGCAGGAGATGTAAGAGATGCAGGTTCGATTCCTGGGTCAGGAAGATGCCCTGGAGGAGGGCATGGCAATCCTACTCCAGTATTCTTGCCTGGAGAATCCCACAGACACAGGAGCCTGGTGGGCTACAGTCCATGGGGTTGCAAAGAGTTGGACACAAGTGAAGTGACTTAGTAGGCACACCAGTATCACTGGCCCTTGGTTATGCAGAAATGTGCAGGAAAGCTCCCTGACACGATGCCCCTGGGGAACTTTCAGCAGGTCTGGCACTTGCTGTCTGAGTACCCAGGCCTGTAGAAACAAGTATCTTTGTGAGGAGGAGGACGAGCATCTGTGTGGGGGAAGGATGTGGGAGGCTGACTTTTCCATGCCAGATGGCACAGTTTCAACAAGGCCAAGCCTGAGAACAAGGTGATGGGGAACGAGCTCTGTGTCCTCAGGACACCCCACCTCCGCATGCATCCGGGCTTCTTCTCAGCCCTCACTTCCCCTGTCCAGTGCATGTTCAGCCACAGACCCTGACCAAAATGATGAGCAATTCACAAGAGAGAGAGGATTATCTCACTTCCACACATGCGGTCCCAAAAGGTCTGATGTGATTTAGTAACTAAAACAGCAGCAACAATCACTTCCACAGCAGTTGCAAGCAAACACCAAACATGGACTTTTTTTAAAATTAAAAAAAAATCAACAGAAAAACAGAGCGCAACATTATTTTCAGAGACACTGGTTGCAAATACTAGTCCAGACAGCAGACTGGTGCTTGTGGTACATTCTGTCAACAAAGACACTTCTTCATTGAAACAGAGGTGTAACTGTGGGTATCTGGGGACGTCAGCCTCAGAATTGGTCTTCAGTTTTTCTTCCTGGCGCCAGTGAAGCCATCCATTACATTAAAGGCCCCCAGGTACTCACCCAAAAGCAGCCCCAGCTTGAGGGGCAAGAAACTAAAGAGAACACAAGAGGGAACATCTTGGTTATCATTCATGGAACATCTTTATGAGTTCCACTGAAAAGCAGGGCCATTGACTTGCTGTAGAAGACATCAGTCACTCATGCCCACCTGAACGTCCCTGTCTTGAGGTCACTTAGGGCTGGTCCACCACGTGGGAGGACACCGGCCCAGGATCTCTGTGTTTCTCTTTGCTTTATTTACATTATTCACTCACTTCTGTGTCAGTCTCAAGGCCTGACTACATTCTGTAATGAGGGACAGCAAGCGTGCAGCCTTGAGGAGTCTTGATCCTGCCTTGCAACCTCGCCCTATTGCTCATACTGCTACTGGACTCTCAACACTCCATTCCTCCCACTGTCCAAAGAGGTCATTGACCTTTCTTTCCTGGACAACAGAGGAAAGTCCATGCAATAGCCCCTCAGAGCTTTGGCAAGACCCAACTAAGACTGTCCCCTCCTGACACTTTGTTCCTGTCCATCATGACGTTCACACCGCAGGACAAGGAAGGGCACAGTCAGCCAACCGGAGACTTGTCCTAGGAGTGGGAACAAGAAAAGGGCCCTGGGCTCATGGTCCCTCTGGGGGCAGCCCGAGATATCCAGGGGGTTCCTGCCCTTCCCAGATTCAGGTCTCTAGTCAAATATTATCTTCTCCATGTGGCCATCCTGATGCTTAAATCAGGATGCATCCTAGAGCCCTTGCTCCACAATAGGAAGAGCCACTGCAGTGGGGAGCCTGCTCACCCCAACTACAGAGTAGTCCCCATTCGCTGCAGCTAGAGAAACGCCCATGTAGCAGTGAAGACCCAGCACAGACGAAAACAAAATAAATAAATAAATATATAAAAAAACTGTTATCTTCCTCCCCCCGCCAGTTATCTCCTCTCTGTTGGCTCTGGAGTAAGCTGTTGACTGGACTGGCATGTTGAGAATTAATAGGAGCAGAAATATTACCTTTTTAAAAACACCATGAAGTATATAAACTTGGGCATATACAGGTACATGTTTTCTTGCAGGATAGCATCTACTATCTTCCTGACTGCATATTCTGGCTCCAGAATCGGTAAGAGAGAAGGACAGCTGAGGGAGGTGGGGGAGGGTTAAAAAAAAAACAAAGAAATTAGAGAAAGCAATTCTTAAAAATTACAATAAAACAGTTGTGTGCTTCCCAGGTGGAGCTAGTGGTATTGAACCTGCCTGCCAATGCAGGAGACATAAGAGACACAGTTTCCATCCCTGGGTTGGGAAAATCCCCTGGAGGAGGAAACAGCAACCTACTCCAGTATTCTTGCCTGGAGAATCCCAGGGACAGAGGAGCCTGGCAGGCAACAGTCCATAGGGTCGCAAAGAGTTGGACATGACTGAAGTGACTTAGCAAGCATGCACACACAAGACATTATCATTTATTGGCTTCTTTTCCTTCCAGATTTGATATTTTTCTATACTGGCTCTCTTATTATCAATATGGTGAGTAATAATATAACTAGAATTTGAAGTGGAAAACAGGGATTCTAATTAATACAGTGATGTTATAATAGGCACAGGTGCGAAACCAAATTAAACAAATGGCCTAAATGTTGCAAAGCACATCTTTGAAAAGTAACTGCCTGTCATCTGAAGAGTGCAGACTATATATTTACGCCCCTTCAATAACTTCTTGTTCTTCTGTGGAATCAGGGATGAGAGCAGGATGGAGCTGGTGGCAGAAAGGGGGTGTGTGACAGGAGCGCCAAGGAGATGAGAAAGCAGGTTGAGGTCAGCCTTGAAGACGTGGATATAGCCTTGATGTTTGTGTGCTGTGCTCATGTTTGGTTGCGTCTGACTCTTTTCGACCCCATGGACTGAAGCCCACCAGGCTGCTCTTTCCATGACATTTCCCAGGCAAGAATACTGGAGTGGGTTGCCATTTCCTTCTCCAGGCCTTGATAAACCGTCACTATTAAACCCAGTGTCTTAATCACTAACACATCTAAGGAAATAAATTCTAAAACCGTTTATAAAGCAGGCTGAATGCTGGAAAAGTCTTTTTAAATAACTTTAGCCAGAACAAAATAAAATCAATGGTCAATCATTTTTCAAATTACAGTTCCTTTGAAATCAAATGATATGCTTACCCAGTAGCACATCCGTCAAACATTCCGGTTTTTATAAAAATGGACACACGATAGTGGTTTTGATCCCGTTCTGTCCCTTGGCAAGTGATTCTAAAAATACTGATTCAGCAAATCCATTGGCTGCAAATTTACTTGCACAGTAATCTGAAAAGACAAGTGATACTATAATATAGTGTAAAGTTTTAAAATGGCATTATAGGAAGATTTCCTCATAACATGAATACCTGCAGAGACAAATCATTTCAGAGTTCTTGTTTCACAGGATCTTGGTCTGCTCTGCCTGGAAGAGGTGAGGCGTGGGTGGAAAGGTCGGTGATCACCTCAAGGTCAGATGACCATGGCCATGTGGGCTTGAGGAACTGCAGGGCTGCCGGGAGTCACACAGTTGAACTTCACTCCCGTGGCAGTGATGGTAAGGCACTCTGCAGCCCTGACATGGCACACTAGATGTGGGTTCTGTCCCAAAGAACTCTGGCCCAAATGGGGCAGGAGGACACATAGAAGAAGAAATAAAATAATAAGTCACGGGACTTCCCTGGTGGTCCAGTGGTCAAGAATCTGCCTCCGAAGGCAGGGGACGCAGGTTGGATCCCTGGTCAGGAAACTAAGATCTTACATGTCTTGGAGCTACTAAGCCTACGAGCCACAACTATGGAGCCCATGCATGCTAGAGCCCTTACTCTGCGACAAGAGAAGCCCCTCCATGCCAAAACTGGAGAAAATCCCAAGTACCACCACAAAGACCCAGTGCAGCCAAAAAAAAACATACACTAATAAGTGGGAGCCTAGGCGGCAGAGATCAGTGTTGCTCATGATACCTGTCAGAGCAAGTTTTCTTCCAACTCGAATTCTTCCACCTCAAGAAGGAAAACAAAGTTTTTCTTATTTGGGCTTCCCTGGTGGCTTAGATAGTAAAGAATTTGCCTGCGATGCAGAAGACCTGGGTTTGATCCCTGAGTTGGGAAGATCAGGGCATGGCAACCCACTCCAGTATTCTTGCCTGGAGAAACCCATGGACAGAGGAGCCTGGTGGGCTATAGTCCATGGGGTTGCAAAGAACACACTGCCCCTTCAACCTCGACTGCCTGATTATCTTCAAATGCAGGGAAAGTGGTATCTGGGTCAGTTTTGAGCTTTCTGTCTTCGGTTAACACTCACTTCAAGTAAAAATCTGGGCATTCAGTTTGCTGAAAGGAAATGTCAGGAGGAGAAAAGGCATTTAGGTGACTTTTCCTTCCCTTTGCCTTACACAGCAGAAGACACACACCTTGGTGCTCTGCTGGGAAGCAGCTACTCCAGCCAGCAGGAACCAGGCTGCACGTGCCAGGCATAGGGTATCAGGAAGTTGCTGCCCCAGACGCTGGGAAAGACACAGAAGAAGTGGCGAGGGGTGCAGGGAGGTGAGAGGAGGGGTCCTGAGCCGCCTCTGGGATCATATGAGTCATCTGGTAAAACTATAGCTCACTGAGCTCCTCTACCCCCGAGACTGGGATGAACAGGTACAGCCCAGGGCCAGGGAACCTGCATTTCAAGTAGCAGCCCCAGTGGTTCTGATTCTGGGGAGTTGCTGCCCATGCCGGGAATACTTGTTTCTAAGGGAGCCAGGGAGGAGAGACTTGCATTTGAAGAGAGATACTGTGTTTAATAAAAGGACTAACAGGCCCTGTAAATACACCTGTGGTTATGTCAAGGACCTGTGACTTCTCAGATGGATGAGAGAGAGGGGTAACAATAATGCCTGATGGATTCTAAGGAGGACAGAGGCAGGGAGACCCAGGCTATAGGAAGACATGTACAGACTGCTAATATTGGGGTGACAAGTGGTTCTGGAAACCTATCTGGCAGCTGAGAGTTACTTGATGAGACCAGTGTTGTGAATCTGGAACCAGCTATGAGTCAGCCAAGCTGGCTGGTCTGCTACCTGAGTGTTGCTATTAGGGTTCTGATGGATGAGCCTCCGGGGGACACCCCGGGGAAAGGGCAGGACTTCCTAGAGCCAGGTCCCCAGTGGGCCCTCTTCACCAAAGATCTTGTATGTCTTATCCCCTCCCCACTGCTAGTGTCAAGTCGGTTGCAAGGGACATGGAAGTGACAACAAATTCCTGCCAATCTCCAACCGATGGAACAGCAAAAGAAAGATAATTTTAGGTTTCCTTGGGTGAAGATATTTTCTCCAAGCTCCCAGCCAGGGGAGACCACTTAGGGAAAATTCATAGAGCAGAAGGGTCCTCTCTTTTTTTGGCTGTGCTGGGTCTGCACTGTAGTGTGCAGGCTTTCTCTACTTGGAGTGTGTGGAGGCTTCTCTAGTTGTGGAGCACAGGCTCTAGAGCGTGGGCTCAGTAGTTGTGGTGCATGCGCTAAGTTGCCCTGAAAAGACTCTTGAGAGTCCCTTGGGCAGCAAGGAGATCCGATCAAACCATCAATACTAAAGGAAATCAACCCGAATATGCATTGGAAGGACTGATGCTGAAGCTGAAACTCCAATACTTTGGGCACATGATGAGAAGAGCTGACTCACTGGAAAAGACCCTGATGCTGGGAAAGATTGAGGGGGCGACAGAGGATGAGATGGTTGGATGGCACTGACTCAATGGCCATGAGTTTGAGTAAACTCTGGGAAATTGTGGAGGACAGGGAAGCCTGGTGTGCTGTGGTCCATGGGGTCGCAAAGAGTCAGACACGACTGAGCAACTAAACAGCATATGAGATCTTAGTTCCCTGACCAGGGATGAACCTGCACCCCCTGCATTGGAAGGCAGATTCTCATTCACTGGACCACACGGAAGTCCCAGAAGGATCCTCCTTAACACCCTGATTACAGTGTCGGGTGAGTTTGGGGGAAGGTGACTATGCTAATCACTTGTGTAAGGAATTTATAAGTAGGGTCTCTCTTATTTTTTTTTAAATTGGAGGATAATTGCTTTACAATGTTGTGTTAGTCTCGGCTGTACAACAGCATGAATCAGCTATATGCATATGTATACTCCTTCCCTCCTGAGCTTCTCTCCCACCTCCTTATCCCACCCATCTAGGTCTTTTATTAATTCCAAGCAACTGCATAAGACCTAATGATTCTAAAATGCATAGTTCAATTTCATGTAAGTATAGCAGCTGGGCAGTTTCGCTGGATGACAAAGTTCTCAACAACTTACCTTACTGAACATATGTCTTCATCTATTACCATTTATTACTAATGCACCAAGTCATTGCTGATTATGAGCAGGAGATGTGATCATGAGCAAGATCCAGGAGGGGCAGAACAAGGGTGTGTGCATGGCTGGAGAGGCTGATGTGACTGGTCTGTGCAAAGGCCAGGACAATGCAACTTGAGTGTGGGCACCTCTCCTTGAGAGTCAGGACCATGCCTTTTAATGTTCAAGGCACATAGTTATCAGGCTGCTGGTGGGCTCGCTGCCCTGGAAGAAAAGCTATGACAAACCCAGACAGAGCTGTTGCTCAAGCTGAGGTTGTGAAATACCATCTCTTACCTGCCAGTCCATTTATTCCAATTAATCCAGCTGAACTTGAAATGCACACCAAATGTCCATGGTCATTAGCAATCATAGCAGGTAGAAAGGCTTTATAAGTCTAAGAAGATCAAGGTAAAACATTTAACATTTTATAGCACATTATATTTTTTTCAGATGTTTATATAATCATCATGATTGAAAAAAGTTGTTCAAGTTCAAAAAAATACCTGAAGGAAATGGGACATTCAAACTTAAATATCTGGCAAGTAACCATCTTAACTTGTTTACACTGTGGATCAATATTTTTCTGGTGGTTATTCCAGTATTTTAATTGGAATTTCAATTATTAAAATTAATTTACTCAAACTTACATATGCTCATATTTGACTTTTAAAAACACAATGACAAAAAAATTGAAACAGTACAGGAAAATCTTAATTGTGGTATCCACAGTTCACAAACCAGTAAGACCACTCAAAGATATGGTTATTTAGATTTATGGTGCCTTTTTTCCTCCTTTGGCTTATATTTGAATTTCAAACTTTTCCTGAACTTTGTTCACAGGACATGTGGCTGTTGGTTTCAGTGTAAAAATATTACTTTGTTTTTAAACTCATCTGGCCTGTCAGGGAGACGTGATCATGAGCAAGAGCCAGGAGGGGCAGAACAAGGGTGTGTGCATGGCTGAGAGGCTGATGTGACTGGTCTGTGCAAAGGCCAGGTCAATGCAGCTTGAGTGTGGGCACCTCTCCTTGAGAGTCAGGACCATGCTTTTTAATGTTCAAGGCACGTAGTTATCAGGCTGCTGGTGGGCTCGCTGTCCCTGGAAGAAAAGCCATGCAAACCTAGACAGCATATTGAAAGGCAGAGACATCACTTCGCTAACAAAGGTCCGCATAGCCAAAGCTACGGATTTTCCAGTAGGCATGTATAGACGTAAGAGCTGGATCACAAAGAAGGCTGAGGGCTGAAGAATAGATGCTTTTGAACTCTGGTGCTGGAGAAGACTCTTGAGAGTCCTAAAGGATCTTGTGCTGTCCTTGATCCATCCAATCAATCCTAAAGGACATCAACCCTGAATATGAATGGAAGGACTGATGCTGAAGCTGAAATCCAATATTTTGGGGACCTGTTGTGAAGAGCTGACTCACTGGAAAAGACCCTGATGCTGGGAAAGATTGAAGGCAGGAGGAGAAGGGGGCGAGAGAAGATGAGATGGTTGGATGGCATCACTCAATCAATGGACATGAGTTCAAGCAAACTCTGGGAGATAATGAAGGACAGAAAAGCCTGGAGTGTTATAGTTCATGGGGTTGCAGAGTCAGACATGACAGCAAATGAACAGCAACAAAAAGTTGACTGTGCATCTTCGTGTGCCCCCAAACAGACCTGGTGGGTGTTTGCTTGTTAATTATGCCTCCTTTCATTTCAAGGGAGTTCCTGCCTAGGCAAATGAAAAGGTCACCTAGTCATGTCTAAGCATGGTCACTTTTAACTTCTATGAGCCCTTATCTCACTGGGCTGTTTGAAGGCTTATTCACAAGGTGTCTGGGATGGTACCAGACAGGACACTGGCCATCAGTACATGATTAGGACACAAGAGCAGCTGTGTCTTTGCAGGATTCCCTGAGCAGAGGTGTGGAGAGGTAGAGCTTAAGTTGGATCAGGAGAGGACAGCTTGAGCTAGAACTGAATGGTCTGTGCTTTATTTAAGACCAGTACTGCTGTAAGAGTCCACTCTGCAGTGGATTCTGTAAGAATCTGCCTGCAATGCAGGAGATCTGGATTCAATTTCTGGGTCAGGAAGATCCCTTGGAGAAGAGAATGGCAACTCACTCCAGTATTCTTGCCTGGAGAATCCCATGGACAGAGGAGCCTGGCAGAGTCAGACATGACTGAGCAACTAATACTTTCACTACTGTAAGAGAACAAGAGGAAGCCTAAGTCGCTTCAGTCATGCCCAACTCTTTGCAGCCCCATGGACTGTGGCCCGCCAGGCTCCTCTGTCCATTGGGACTCTCCAGGCAAGAATACTGGAGTGGGTTGCTATTTCCTTTTCCAGGGATCTTCCTGACCCAGGGATCTAACCCACATCTCTTATGTCTCCTGCACTGGCAGGTGAGTTCTTCACCACTAGCACCATCTAGGAATGACGTTTATAACGAGAAGAAAAAGTACTTACCCATATATGTGCTTTGAAATTCACGTCAAGAGACTTTTCTATAAGCTCATCTGGGCAGTCCAAGAACTTTCTGCCTGTTACGATTCCGGCATTGTTGATCAGGATGGAAACATCACCAACTTCTTTCTTCACCTGAATTGAATAAGGAAATCAGCACCACCAGGGTAGCACAGGGAGACCCTGGAGATACACAGGTTCACTTCGAGACCCCCTCCTCCCATCCCACCAGCAGTAAAGGTGATGCCACAACAGAGTGAGTCATACAAATGTTTCAGTTTCCTGGTGCATATAAAAGTTATGTTTACACTATGCTGTCATCTATTAAGTGTGCACTAGCTTTAGGTTTAAAAAACAAGTTGCCTTAATGAGAAATGTTTTTTTGCTAAAAATGCTAACCATCATTTAAGCCTGGACTGATCTGCAGTAACAAAGATCACTGATGACAGCTCACCAGAACAAATATAATAATGAAAGTGTGAAGTATCGTGAGAAACAATGTGATGCTGAGACACGAAGTGAGCAAATGCTGTCGAAAGAAGGGTGCCGTTAAGAGTTGTTCAAGGCAGGACTGCCACAAACGTTCAATTTGCAAAAAAAAAAAAAAATATTCAGATGGTAGAAAAAATGCAATATCTGTGAAGTGCCATAAAATGAGGCGCGCCCACAATTCTTTTCGTGAACTGGATTTATTTTCCTGTGGTTTTAGATGCTTCTGTCCTTGTTAACTAAGACTGAGCTGCTGCTGCAAGACACTCTAAAAACAAAGCATGTCTATTTCCTTTGCAGAGTTCATGGCATATCAGAGATCTAAGTCTAATGCCTTTCTACTCATCTTCCCCTCTTATGATGGTTGCAACACCTGCAATGCTACTTTCCTACAGGGAGAGTTTTATACTCAGTAGTGACATGGTTAGTGACTTCGTCCTGTGCTAAAAAGAAGCATGAGCAGCACAGCCTTTAGATGAAGGTGGTGCTATGTCAGGCATGATACCATGCCATGTAAATCAGCCCTGGCACTTGTAGCAGCGGGGGTGGGGCAGGGAGGGAATGAGGGAGTATGATAGTCATATGAATGTTTCAAACGTACAGGCGCTCAGAACCTGTCCGTCCTGTTTTCACTGCTTGTCTGGCTCTCTTCTCCCCAGCACCAACGTTTAGGTGTAAGGTCTGTGAAGGGAGGATCAGAGGGGCCCCCGCCTGTTGCTGTAGCACTGGCACCAGCCAGACTAGATACTTAATAACTTTTATTTAAGAAATAAAAATCCTGGGAGTGCCATTGGAGCCTTCCCTTTAGAGCAAACCGTCAGCAAGTGACCCAGGCTTGGTCAGATATCTTTTTTTTTTGAGCACAGGGATTTCCAGGCTTGACGGCAGGCGGTGGGGCCGTCCCTTGGCTTGCCTTCGTGTTTTGAATTTCATTCCTGTAAATTGTATCACATAGCAGGGGCCCTGTGTCCCCCGAATCAGAGGGAACCCCTGGCTGCAACACCACTTGCATCTGTCTCTGGCTCTGTTGCTGTGTGTGCAGTGTGGGTGTGCAGATGTGGGTGTGAGCCTGCCTGTGTGGGCAGTGCAGCGGGGAGACGGGCTGGATTACTGACGAGCAGACACTGCCACTCTCGCTCTCCCAGGAGGCCTGAGTCCCAGCAAGGAAGGTGACACGCTCGGTGTCCCCTAGCCAATGAGATCCCTAGCCTCGGCGAAGTTTAGGATTGCAACGGAGACGAAGGAAATCTCACGTTTCATGTTGAAGTTTTTGGATGGAAGTGCTGGAAACAATTTAACTTAAAGTCTGATATGGAGAATGGCTAAAATATTTAGTCAAATCCAA
Organism: Nanger dama; assembly: GCA_917880005.1. NCBI lineage: Eukaryota > Metazoa > Chordata > Mammalia > Artiodactyla > Bovidae > Nanger > Nanger dama. The sequence goes on from CAKJTW010000075.1 coordinate 8,462,143, forward strand.
GCTGAACAGCAGTCAAGGCACTCTTCCTGGGGCACAATCACACGCTGAGCGGGGCTGTGTGATTCTGAACAATAAACAACTCAACCAGGATGCCAGGTGGCGAGGATGGACTTTCTGAAATTCGTCCCAAGCTATGATCTAGGAACACAAGATTTCGAAGTTACTGGGTTCTGTGGAAGTAAAACACTGTCACATCAGCTCTAAAAATCTGCACCTTGATTATTCCTCTATGGGATAAAAATTTCCTGGTTACCTTTCCTCTATCAAGAACAAGAGGTGGAAATGACAGGTTTATAGTATGAATGTCTTAAGGTCTTTTGTCTTTAAATGTGAACCAGTCCCTGCTTAAGAGTGGCTCATAGCCAGAGAAGTGGCTCATTGCCAGGGGAAGTCAACCTGGCAGGAGACTGTGTTCCAAGTGCAAAGAGCTTAGTTTGCGAAAGTAGCTGCAGCAGACCCCCCCTACACTTTGAAAGGTGGTCCCCTCACAAGCTCATGCCAGCTTGTCTGGTCTGGATCCCCAGATTTGCCGGGCAGCCTGCGATTTGTGATGGTGGTGGTAACACATGTCTAAGATGTAAAGACAAAAGTCACAACTGAAAGGAAACTCACTGGCCGGATTCCTGCACACCCCTCCACTGGGGAGTCAGATGAGAAGCTGCAAGCAGAGCCTGGTTAGAGCCTACAAGCTGGGCAGGAACCTTCCAGCAGGCACATCTACTTTCTTCCTTCTCCTGAAACCAGGGAACTCCGAGAGTCACAAAAAAGTAGTCCAGGGGAATGATGTGTGCAGTGCTCGTGCAACGAGCGGTTAGAGAAATCCTTATGAGGGAAGAGGAAGTGGCCACCACATGGGCATGTGTCTCCTCGGGCTCTGCAAATCCACTGGAGCACTGGGCTCCTGAAAGTGTTCTTTATACATACTTCTCTGCCATCACCAAAGGGGCAGCTGCAGTTAAGAGTCTTTAGGATGAATAACATATTCGCTTTTCATATGAGCACGTGAGAGAAATGCAGGTTGAATGGAAATCACTGTTGGGGGGGGGGAAACAGCTGGACTTGCAATCAGGCTAGACATGGGTTCACCTCCTGGCGTGGCCCTCCCCTAGCTCTGTGACTCCCAGCAGGTTATTTACTAGCCCTGCTTCTCAGTTTCTGTTATGCCTCCACGAAGGGTGCTATGGCCTTTCTCTTACATGGTAACAGGGGGCCCGGACAACCAGCACATGAGCTGACCAGAGGACATTCTTCAGAGTCAAGAGACTCGTATCCCACCTGCAGCGCTGCTTCTTATTACCTGCACTTCTCAGTTAAGTCACCTGAGAAACTCACCTGCACTAAGTCTCCATTTTCTTATTTGTGAAGCGGAGATAATAAGAGGCCTGACTTTATAGGAGTATAATTCAGAGGGTGCCAAGCATGGTGTGTGGCACATAGCAAGAATTCAAAAATGCTAATTCCCACACCCTGATATTTTTCAAAGAGATGCAAATTAGCACTGAGGAAGGCAGAGAAACTGATGGACATCCGAGACTACATCAAGTCCTTACTGCCCTTAGGGAGAGCAAGCACACAGGTTTACCTGGTTGGCCACTCTGTACACCTCCTCCTTCCGGCTGCAGTCACAGGTATAGGCATAGACCCCCTTGGCTCCAGCTTCCCCAGCCATCTTGCAGGTCTCCTCATTACTCTCCTGATTGATATCCCAGAGCACAAGCACCGACCCAAGCTGGGCAAATGTGACGGCTAGGGAGCCTTCCGAGTCCACTTCCAGCGCCTGTTATAAGTACGATTTCACCAGCAACATCCTTCCGTGGCTTTGGGATTATAGCAAAAACTACAGCCTCCACAAGAGCCAATGCTGATTTTCCTAAGAAAATGAATAATTTCTTGGCTGACTTCAGTTTGAGCGCCATGTTTTGGCTGACACCTATAAAGCAAGAGGGACTCATGTAAGGACCTTATTCCATGGGGCCCATACTTCCTTGCAGAAGTGAAAGAAACTAAGAATCGTGATGTAATCATCCCTGTTGGTAGAAGACTCTGAACTGAGAAAGGGGGGAGGGGGTCCACAGGGACCATCTCGACCAACTTGCATCACAGTGCCAAGCTCATTACATCCCCGAATGCCTGTTATGCTTTCTAGGTGACAGAAATGCTCGTTACCCAGAAACTGTAACCACGGCTACATTTAGCCCAAAGCAGAAGCTCCCTCTTTCTTATAGCTAGTTTTTCTCCACAGTATGTCCTGTAGGTTGATTTCACCTTCAAGGTTGTGACCCTATCGTGTTAATGACACAACTGCTCCCTTCTGGTTTTATTTTTTGCCTCCTTTGAGGTTTCTGTTTTCTCATTGTACTGTTGTTGTTTAAAATCCGAGATTCAAGAGAAAAATGTTGAAATCCTGCTTGTATTAATGTACCTGAAGAGAAGTAATTAGACATTCTAAACCTCAGCCCCTACAACTTGCTGTCAGCACAGGGTACCTGTTTTCCAGGCTCTGAGGCCTCCCATGCTACATCCCTTACTACTCGGCCCTGCAATTGTATGACATCTGGGTAAGGGGTGAGATAGCTAGGCCCTGCCTCTGTCTGGTTTGGAGCCTGGGACAGGCCACGCTGCTCCTCTGGGCCTCGGTCTCCTCACCTCCTGGTCCTGTGGTCTAGGGTGGTTTTGCAGGTAGAATGAGAATGTTTGCGCGTGTGTGATGGCAATGCTGTCTCGCAGCTAGCGCTTTATGATGTTAGCTTATTTCTCAGACTCACAGCGCTGCCCACAGAAAGGTACCTGACAAGTTTGCCAAATGAATAAAAGGCAAACTTATATGGGGCTCAATGCCTCCACCTTATCAGTCACTCACACTTTAGTGAGAATGAGCTTATAAGACGCTTTCCTAATAAGCACCTGAGAAGGAAGGGAATGCCTTATTTTCTCCAGATAAGGAGAGAAGGGGCATACTGTGCTGCGGGCGGGGGTTTCCCTGAATGGGGTGGCCAGCTGAGAGTTGGACATGAGGACAGAAGATGGACTTCATTAGTGAAGGGAAGTAGTCCCACACTGACTTTGAAGCTTGGCTGAGGACACACTAGTTCTCACAGATTCATTAAAGGATGACTTGAAGTGTGGTCAGACCCTTAGGAAGTGGCAAACTAAATTGCTGCTTCTTGGCTCTTTCTACAGATGGAGCCTGGCAGGTTATAGTCCATGAGGTTGCAAAGAGTCAGACACAACTGAGTGAGCATGCAGGCATGCGCAGATGGGACCAAGGACCAGAAAGAATGTGTGTGTGGCTTAGCCAGGATCCTGGTCTAGTTTGTGCAGGCCAGGTGAGCTCATTGTCACATTTCCTGGGCATGGATCCCATGCAAGTACAATGCTGGGCCGTGGGGCTGAGTGGGTGGGCAGTCTCCCATAATCTCTGCCCTGGGGAGATAAGAGTCTAATGAAAGAATGAATATATCAGTACTAGCTGCAGTGTTATAAAGAAAACTGTGTGTAGGGGGCACTCTAGAGAATAGCCAGGAGACCTGCTTTAGATGGGAGTCAACGGAGGAGGCAACAGGCAAGATCTGTGGAAAGTGACCTTTGACTGGACATGCAAATGATGAACGGGGCAAGGGAGGGCTTGGGAGCAGCTTGCCCAGCACAGGGATGGAAGAGTAGGTTTGCTCTATGTGTCCAGGGAATAGGCGTGCTAGTGGGGGTGGGGGTGGGGGGAGCTGGATGTTCCAGTCTGACAAGGAGTGCTTCCTGCTGTGCAGCACTCAGCTTAGCACGCTTTGGATGAAATGGCTCTCAGACTCTTTGTCATCTTTGATTCTGGATGATTGATAGAATCTCCCAGGCCCACAGGACTTGGAGAGAAGGTAGCTTAATGGGTGAACAGTGGTCTTCAGATTCTCGTTTTAAACACACTGTCAGGGGATGGATTCCTTCAGACCTGAAGGAAGAGGGTCAGACTTCCCACAGGGATGCCGCGCCTTGGGCACCCTCCCCAGGAGGCAGCCTTGGCATCATCCACACTACTGCCATGAGAAAATCCACATCAGCTGGCTGTGCATGAAACACTCCTCTGTGAGAAAACACACACTGGCTGGCTGTGAACAACTCCTTTCAGGGACACCATGATGTATGTCTTCGCCAGGGGGACAATGGCCCCCTCTCTCCTTAGCATCTCCAGCACCATGAAGATAGCTGGAAGCCTCACCACTCTCCTGGGTGATGTAAAAGTTATTCGTTTCAGGGGTTCTAGATTTCAGTTTTCCCTTGTATCCATGCCGGCATGACACAAGCCCTAGGACAAGCCACTTCTTAACCCAAACCAGCAGATGCTTCCTACGTTCTCTAGAGTTGGGCCTCCGGAGGTCCCCTTCATTTGGGGTTTAGGGTGTCTGCAGGGTACCGGCACAGGTAGTGAGGTTTGGAGATTGTGGGTTGGAAATCTTCATCTGCCACCGACCTCTCTGCATCCTTGGTAAGAACTGTTGCATCTCTTGTGTTTCAGTTTCCTTTTTTGACCGGGGATTCTATTAGTACAAGCCAACATGTATGAAATATGGAAGGTGTGGAAGTTATATGAGGTTAATGCATGCTGCATTCTAAGTCGCTTCAGTCGTGTCTCACTCTTTGCGACCCCATGGACTGCAGCCCGCCAGGCTCCTCTTGTCCATGGGATTCTCCAGGCAAGAATACTGGAGTGGGTTGCCATGCCCTCCTCCAGGGGATCTTCATGACCCAGGGATGGAATCCTCGATTCTTATGTTTCTTGCATTGGCAAGCAGGTTCTTTACCACTAGCACCACTGGTATTGAGGAGTATAATATGATCTCTACTGCTCCTTATGGAGGGCTTCCCAGAAAATAGTCTGTTACAATGCAGGAGATGCAGGTTCGATCCCTGGGTTGGGAAGATCCTCTGGAGAAGGAAATGACAACCCACTCCAGTATTCTTTTTTTCCCCTCAAACTTCATTGTTGCCTCATTTTAAGAAATTGCCACAGCCACCCCAACCTTCAGCAGCTATCACCCTGATCAGTCAGCAGCGATCAACATCAATGCAATATTCTTTACCAGCAAAAGGACTATAGCTTGCTGAAGCCTAGGATGATGGTTCGGAGAAGGCAATGGCACCCCACTCCAGCCCTCTTGCCTGGAAAATCCCATGGACGGAGGAGCCTGGTGGGCCGCAGGCCATGGGGTCGCTAAGAGTTGGACACAACTGAGTGACTTGACTTTCACGTTTCACTTTCATGCACTGGAGAAGGAAATGGCAACCCACTCCAGTGTTCTTGTCTGGAGAATCCTGGGGATGGGGGAGCCTCGTGGGCTGCTGTCTATGGGGTCACACAGAGTCGGACAGGACTGAAGCGACTTAGCAGCAGCAGCAGCAGCAGCAGCAGGATGATGGTTACATTTTTTAGCAATAAAGTATATTTTTTGATTGACACTCTAGTATTCTTGTCTGGGAAATCCAATGGACAGAGGAGCTTGGTGTGCTGCAGTCCATAGGGTGGCACACAACTTGAGTCAGATATAAATTGGCAACTAAACAACAACAGCAAACCCATGTGAAACTTCTGAGCAGATTGGAGGGGAAAAAAAAGGTCCCCATTGTGCCACGGAGCACAGCCCTCTCCAGGAGGCAGGGAGTGAGGGTGAGGGTGGAAGGAGAGGAGTTGGGCTAGATCTGAATGCTGCCAGGTTTATCTCCCATCCACACCCACCTACTATGTGCCAGAAGAGTGCCAGGTGCATAGTGACAGCAAAATAAATACCAGCTAAGGTTGTGACTAGTGTTCCAGCTAGCATATGAATTACAGATCCTCGGCTATGCCAGAGAAAGAGGCTAATGGTAACTTTACTGAGGAACACAGGTAAATGTCTGGCTCTCTCTTAGTGTAAAAACTGCTCCTTAGGAAGTCAGGGAACATATGCGTTAAATTTCATCAGGCTAAAACTTCTTTGGCGTCTTCATCCCATGGCTTACCCACTTAGTCCTATAGCTGAGCTAACTTGGTGCAGCATAAACAGATGAGGCCTGCCTCCCAGGCCAGGGCTCTGCTGCTCTGCTAAGGGGGCACGGGGTGAATTGTCTGTGTGTGTGTGTGTTGGGGTGGGGGAGGTGGGGAGTCTGGAGAGGGGCAGCGACAGACCAAGGCCAAGGTGGGTGCACAGAGCAGCGAGAGTGGGGCACCTGGGCACAATGCCCGGAAGAAAACGAGGACACCCGGGAGGAATCCCGCCCTGTTCTGGGATGGGGCGGGAGGCTGGCAGCTCGGTTCTCAGGGACCGGGGAGCGTGGATCGCCGACGCAGTGGGGACCTCGGGGGCCCTGCACTCAGCCGCCGGGTCTCCCCAAACGCGCACGCTCAGCGCCCCCACCCCCATTAACCTTAACGCCGCGGGCTGACCTCGCACGTCCCCGGCCTCCGGAGACCTCGGTACTCACTCGGGACAGCTGCCGGAGAGAAGCCAGCCTGTTCAGCCGCAGGCACCACGTCTCTGGCTTTAGCCCGGTGAGGTTCAGGGTTTATCCCTGGCGCCACCTGGAGACCAAGGCCAAGGGCGGGACGGCCGCGCCCACGCGGGGTGGGGCGCCCGCGGGCCTCTGCGCGCCCCGGGGACGTGTGTGTTCCTATTTTTTTGTTCCCAGGCTGCCATATTTGGAAGCTGGCAGTTCTGTGTCGTGGACCCAACGTAAACCTAGATTTGGGGCAAGTGCATCCCCCGGGGACGTTTAACATTTGCGATGCCCATGGCTGCAGCTTGGATTATCAAGTCAGAATGGCTGGGTTGACAGGGGGCCCTGGCACCAACAATTAAAAAGTTCCCCAAGCGTTTCATAAATTCAGATCGAGGCTGGGACCCTTGGAGAGGAGAACACGGGGGAGGAAGATGCTGGGTCCGTGGGGGGCGGGAACCAGGTACTGTCCCTGTGGCCTGCAGTGTGGAGCAGAGAGGTGAGAACTGGGCTGTGTTTGGCTGTTAGGATTCCGGCCTGGGCTTTGGCATGTGGGCGTGGCCCAGCTTGGGAAGCTGGTGGATGCAGAGCTGGCAGGGGGCCTGGAGAAGTCGGAGAAGTTAACAAACGCTGAGCCGTGTTTATTGAACATCTTCTCTGTGTACAAAGATCCAGAGACATAGCAATGCTACATATGTTGGGAAGAAATAAGAGATAATAATCAGCGAATAACTTTTGGTCATCATTTACTAAGTTATCAGTAATCAGTGAGGGTGGAGTTTCATGGGCGGCATGAGAAGGAATATCAGATTATAGGGTGCTAAAGGAAGAACTAGGAGTCAGGACAAGATTGCATTTGGAGTTTACTGAGGGTTAAGTGGGACACTCAGGAGTGCCCAAGGTGCACAGGAGAGCTGCTTAGCCAACATGTATCTGGGACAAACCTGGCTGTGTGATAAACTCAAGTCCGTTTGCTGGATGCATGGTGAGGCCAGACACACTGGCATGTTGGAGTCTGGAGCAGAGAAGTGTTTACTGCAGGGCCCTGCAAGGAGATAAGGAGGCTCATGCCCTGAAAATGTTCCAGCAGCTGGAAGGGTTCTGGCAAAAATTTTATTTTAATATGTATAATTATATTTATTTATATTTAATTGGTTGATGGTTGCTTTACAATATTGGCTTGATTTCTGTCATGCATCTATTGAGGAGTTTGTAATTTCTTTGGTTCTGTGTCATTGACACGACGGCTGGACTGGTGTTATTGCCCTTGGAGGGACCAGAGTCACTGTTGTAGCCACGCGTTCTGGGAAACAAACTCACTCAGAAGGACAATGCAGATAGTGGAGTGCAGTTTATTACACCATTTACACCAGAGAACCCAAGGCAGAATTTCCTGTTAGCCAAGGACCCCAACCAGTTTTTGTGAAAACCTTATATCTCTAAGTGTACGTGCCCAAACCCGCCTCCCCAAATTCCCTGAAACTAGTCTGAACAATTGAAAAGAAAGATATAATCAAAGTTAACCTGTGATTCATATGCCTTAAGCCTAGGCTGTATATTGTCACCCTGCTTATTTAACTTATATGCAGAGTACATCATGAGAAACGCTGGGCTGGAAGAAGCACAAGCTGGAGTCAAGATTGCCGGGAGAAATATCAATAACCTCAGATATGCAGATAACACCACCCTTATGGCAGAAAGTGAAGAGGAACTAAAAGCCTCTTGATGAAAGTGAAAGAGGAGAGTGAAAAACTTGGCTTAAAGCTCAACATTCAGAAAATGAAGACCATGCCATCTGGTCCCATCACTCCATGGGAAATAGATGGAGAAACAGTGGAAACAGTGTCAGAATTTATTTTTGGGGGCTCCAAAATCACTGCAGATGGTGACTGCAGCCATGAAATTAAAAGACATTTACTCCTTGGAAGAAAAGTTATGACCAACCTAGATAGCATATTCAAAAGCAGAGACATTACTTTACCAACAAAGGTCCGTCTAGTCAAAGCTATGGTTTTTCCTGTGGTCATGTATGGATGTGAGAGTTGGACTGTAAAGAAGGCTGAGCGCTGAAGAATTGATGCTTTTGAACTGTGGTGTTGGAGAAGACTCTTGAGAGTCCCTTGGACTGCAAGGAGATCCAACCAGTCCATTCTGAAGGAAATCAGCTCTGGGATTTCTTTGGAAGGACTGATACTAAAGCTGAAACTCCAGTACTTAGGCCACCTCATGCAAAGAGTTGACTCATTGGAAAAGACTTTGATGCTGGGAGGGATTGGGGGCAGGAGGAGAAGGGGACGACAGAAGATGAGATGGCTGGATGGCATCACTGACTCGGTGAACGTGAGTCTGAGTGAACTCTGGGAGTTGGTGATGGACAGGGAGGCCTGGTGTGCTGCGATTCATGGGGTCACAGAGAGTCGGACACGACTGAGCGACTGAACTGAACTGAACTGAACTGAACGGAACTGAAGCCTAGGTAGTTAACAGTGGACAACTATCAATAGGCCTGTGGTCATACTTCAATAAGCATAATAGAATGTATGATTCTATTCTGTTACACAGATAACTAGAGTATTCTTTTAGGCAAAGGAGAGTCTAGGTATGAGCCCTGGGGCTCTTTCTTCTGGGGGCCTGGTTTTCCAGCTGGTATATCGTTTCCATAGATACTGGGCATATCGGTCAAAGTCCACAGTCTGGCCCAAGATGGAGTCCTGCTTTCAAGACAGAGCCTGTTCTGACTGTTTCCTCCTTCATTATAGCTCTGTGTTACAGCTCAGTTTTATTTAGAAAGCAAAGAGAACTATATCCTTGAGTTATGAGGGCGGGCCAACCTAAAGATGTGAAGAGAAGCCAGACCAATTTTGGCTCCTCATTTTGTATGTTTTTTTCTCCTCCCCCTGAGCCTACCCTATGTAAACTGGGCTAGCCAGGAGGGCTGTTTGTTTTACCTGAGGTTCTCACTCTGGTCCTCCGACCTTCCTTTGTTCTGTTTTCCTGGACTTTCCTCTTCTTTGTCTTGTAGCCACCACCCTTCTGGACTCCTTTTTCCTATTCTAATTAACACTTCAACATGAATTAACCAAAGGTGTACATATGTCCCCTCCCTCTTGCATCTCCCTCCCACCTCCCATGCTTTCCCACCCCTCTAGGTTACTGCGGAGCCCCAACTTGAGTTTCCATTGGCTATCTATAAGGGCTGGTGGGAAGAGGGGTCCCAGGATGATCAGTTTGAGCACAGTTCTCTGGTGGGCTAATGGTGAAGTCACAGGGTCGTGTCACAGAGGTTAGCGAGATCAGTCTTTAGGTTCCAGGAGGCCTGGGGCTGTGTGCTCATGGTGGTTAGGTCCTTAACATCTTCTGTTTGGTGGGGATTTCCACAAATGCAAAACAGCTCAGAAAATTTTCATCCAGTACTGTTGTCTGGGTCCTTCAGATGGGAGCTACAGCAGAGGAGATGGGGGAAGGCCTGTTTCAGGCAGGCTTCATAGAGTCCTGCTGGGTTACAATGTGAGGAACTGCACATTTGTTCTTTATTTGGCTGTGAGAAGAGTCAGGCGGGTGGTTTAAACCTGGAGGAGTAGATGTAGGGGAGAGTCTTGAATGCCTTTTCAGTGCTTAGGGGGAATGGTGTGTTCTGGAGGCGGTGAGGAGCTGTTCTGTGTGAGGGTGAATAGGACAGGTGTGGGTGTTGGTTTCATGTTGGCAGGCGTCACCCAAGGACATGTGCTGTAGGGGGCTCTGCATGGCTGGGGGAACCTCAGAGCTTTTGGGGGAGGCAATGAGACACAGGAAGTACACATGTGCAGGTGATAGAGACAGGCAGGGAGGTGTCCCAAATGCATGGAAGAGGGGCCCTCTCAGCCTGGATGAGGAGGGGAGTTGGCCAGAAGAGCCTCCCTAACTCAGAGACAGAACCCATCAAATGAGGGGCTGACTCACTGGGGAGTGAGAACGGGCTGTTACCAAGTCCAAGCTCGCTCTGCTTACTGCACAGAAAGTCAGTGATTCTGAGACAAGGCCTTGGGACTAAGAAGAGACTTTATACGGGAGTCAGTTGACTGAGAAGATGGTAGGCTAGTGCCTCAAAATAACCATCTTGTTGGGGCTTGGTTGCCAGGATTTTTGTGGATCAGAAATGGAGGGGTGAGGAAACAAAGTAAAAAGACTATTTAGTCCTTGCCAATATCCCCTAGAATGGCAAGCTTCAGGCAGGGGAATTTGTTCGTTTCACTCCCTAACTGTCCTTCACAGGTGAGTAGCTTAGGTTATCTCCCTGCCATTATGTATGCTTGCAGTGACAAAAGTGGCAAGATGAGGGTAAAGGTCATAGAAACAGATCCAACATAAATTCAAAATTAACCCTTCTGGCTTACAGGCCAGGGCACAGAAAAGTTGGGTGATGGACTCCAGGTCACGTAGCCAGCCTGCAAGAGTTCAGAGAGGGGTGAAACCATTGGATGGCATTTCAGGGGACTCTGAAAAGCCCTTGGTCCTCTATGTCTCAGCGCAGAAAAAAATTTGGCAAGACGCAAAGTGATAGATAGGAAGCAATTTATTAGAATAGGACGCTTGAGAGGCCTACAAGTAGGCAGGAGAAAAGGTATCAGGCTGAGAACTTACTGGGCTACAGTTCTATAGTCAAAGGAAAACAGAGGGGGAAAACTTCTTTGACTTTGTTGAATAGATGAATTTCTTGAATAGATGAATTTCTTGAATAGATGAATTTGACTTTTTGAATGTCATGCTTCCATCATCAGCTTCTCCTCTGGGTTGGGCAGGGAAGATTTCTTGCACCTACCTACATGATCAGGCGAGGGCCGCAAATGATTGTTTTTTAATGTGTGCAGGGAGTGTGTCCTAACTTACTGAGCTCACTGGGTAGGACGTGGGGCTCATGTCACCATCATTTTAACCATCGTTTTATTGTTTAGAGGTACATCCTGTGTTTCTGTGTCATGGTTTTGTTGCTAAGCAAGCCTGCTTGGTTTTGTGGTTAAACTAACCTGCTTTTTTGAGTAATCATCAACTTAAAGGTGTCTCCCATATCTTTTCTACTGCTAATCCCCTAGTGGGATCACTTGTGTGTGTCAGTAGCTCAGTCGTGTCTGACTTTTTGCGACCCCATGGACTGTAGCCCGCCAGGCTTCTCTATCCATGGAATTCTCCAGTCAAGAACACTGGAGGCAATTGCCATTCCCTTCTCCAGAGGAACTGCCCAAACCAGGGATCGAACCCTGGTCTCCTGCATCACAGGCAAGTTCTTTACCATTTGAGCTACAGGGAAGTCCATGAGTGGGATCACTTACTTTGTCCCTTTACTCTGTCCCAGTCAGGGGGCATTGGGAAATGCCAGCCTTCTATCATCTTCGTAGTTTATCTGCATTGTCCCTCTTCTTTCTGGTCAGTAGTTCACAGTAGACCTCAAGAAAGAAGTCTCCAGCATTATTAGAAAGCTCATTAAAACAATATGAATGTGAAGCAGTGGGTTCCGCTGATGATGCCCTTCGGGGAACTAGAAGCTTTGCCTTTGGAAAAGGCTTCCTTTTGACTTGGTATGGGGAGCACTCATAGGTGACTGGAAGCCTGAAAAGTATCAGTTCAGTTCAGTTCAGTTCAGTCACTCAGTCATGTCCGACTCTCTGCGACCCCATGAATCGCAGCATGCCAGGCCTCCCTGTCCATCACCAACTCCCAGAGTTCACTCAGACTCACGTTCACCGAGTCAGTGATGCCATCCAGCCATCTCATCCTCTGTCGTCCCCTTCTCCTCCTGCCCTCAATCCCTCCCAGCATCAGAGTCTTTTCCAATGAGTCAACTCTTCGCATGAGGTGGCCAAAGTACTGGAGTTTCAGCTTTAGCATCATTCCTTCCAAAGAAATCCCAGGGCTGATCTCCTTTAGAATGGACTGGTTGGATCTCCTTGCAGTCCAAGGGACTCTCAAGAGTCTTCTCCAACACCACAGTTCAAAAGCATCAATTCTTCGGCGCTCTGCCTTCTTCACAGTCCAACTTTCACATCCATACATGACCACAGGAAAAACCATAGCCTCGACTAGACGGACCTTAGGTAGCAAAGTAATGTCTCTGCTTTTGAATATACTATCTAGATTGGTCATAACTTTTCATCCAAGGACTAAGCGTGTTTTAATTTCATGGCTGCAGTCACCATCTGCAGTGATTTTGGAGCCCCCAAAATAAAGTCTGACACTGTTTCTACTGTTTCTCCATCTATTTCCCATGAAGTGATGGGACCGGATGCCATGATCTTTGTTTTCTGAATGTTGAGCTTTAAACCAAGTTTTTCACTTTCCTCTTTCACTTTCATCAAGAGGCTCTTTAGTTCTTCACTTTCTGCCATAAGGGTGGTGTCATCTGCATATCTGAGGTTATTGATATTTCTCCCAGCAATCTTGATTCCAGCTTGTGTTTCTTCTAGTCCAGCATTTCTTCTAGTCCAGCGTTTCTCATGATGTACTCTGCATATAAGTTAAATAAACAGGGTGACAGTATAGAGCCTTGATGTACTCCTTTTCCTATTTGGAACCAGTCTGTTGTTCCATGTCCAGTTCTAACTGTTGCTGCCTGACCTGCATACAGATTTCTCAAGAGGCAGGTCAGGTGGTCTGGTATTCCAATCTCTTTCAGAATTTTCCACAGTTTATTGTGATCCACACAAAGGCTTTGGCATAGTCAATAAAGGAGAAGTAGATGTTTTTCTGGAACTCTCTTGCTTTTTCCATTATCCAGCGGATGTTGGCAATTTGATCTCTGGTTCCTTTGCCTTTTCTAAAACCAACTTGAACATCAGGGAGTTCATGGTTCACATATTGCTGAAGCCTGGCTTGGAGAATTTTGAGCATTACTTTACTAGCATGTGAGATGATATAATTAGCTTTAAAGGGTCCTTTTGGCAAAGTCTAGGAACAGACAGTTTCTGATGGTGGATGTAGAATGGTTGATGAACACATGAAAGAAAATGCTCTAACTTTATTCTTTAGAAAAATGCATATTAAATTATTTCTTGCATGCCAAATTGACAAATATTTGAAAAAAAAAAGAGAGAATGCCTTCATTTGGCAGTGATGTAAATGAAACATTTCTGGAGAGCAGGTAGGTAGAAATATATGTAACCTCTCATCTATGACATTAATCTTTACAAAATAATTGGATATCATTTGTTGACTCCAGGAAGGAAAACTGGCCACTGGGAGGAGCATTTTGACTTCTTGACTCATGTAAATGTATTACTTTTGCTGGAAACACATATATTACTAAAAAAAAAATTGATCTTTAATTGCTAAGAAATATGTGCAGATGGAGTACTTATAGTCACTAAATCCTATTCTCAAGGATATAGAAAAATACTCTTCATGTGATATAAGTTTAAAAATCATAGTATAAGACTCAATATATGATATGATCCTATTTTTCTATGAAAACTTTGTCTACATGCATTAGAAATGCTGGTAGTGAATTCTTCAGTGTCTTAACATTATTTTGATTATTATTATTGAATAGTAGAATTTTGGTTGATTTTATTTTTCTTTGTGTCTTTTGTATTTTCCAAATTTTCTGTTATGTGCTTTTATTTCACAGTAAAAATTTTTCTTAGAACAGACACACACAGATGTTTCCATTCAAGATGGCAGGATGAGTATAGGCATTTATCCCTATTTTCTTCCAAAATTCCTGTGAAATGAAGGGGAAGATGTTAAAGTGCATTTGAACATAATAGTGTTAGAAAAAAAGAAAGGCTGTCTCAGTGGGGACTGACGAGAGGTCAGTAAGCAGATGGATCCTATTTCCAGAAATCAGAGCAAAAGATACCTTAACCTAAAACACACTCAGGGAAGGCACTGGAGAAATGAGTCATTCTTCCCAACAAAATCCCTGAGTAACTGCAATCCAGTAAATGAACACAAAGAGTGGGTGTAGGATATAGATCATCCACATGGAGTATGAGTCTTGATATAACAAGAAAAACAAAGCACTAAACGTACTGAAATAAAATATACAAACATTATTTTGTTACTTCTGCCACTGGAAACCAACAATTTTTTTATTTAACTCCATAAAGAGTATAAACTGTCATACATAAAAAAATATCATAAGCAAAGTAAAATAGCAAGCAATAGACTAGGAAAAATATTTTCACATAAAGAATTGACAATTAGTCATAATTTATAGACTTGGTATAAACCACTCTGAGTAAGGCAGTAGAAAAAATGGGTAAAGATATACACAGAAAACTCATAGGCAATAAATACAAGTGACTGAAAACTTCTGAAAAGATGCTACATTTCACTAGTATTCAGGAAAATGCACATTGGAAAAGAATACCCTTTTGTTTCATCCATTGATATGGAGACATTACAAAGTTAGGTGAAAACCCAGAAATGATGCTGATGTGGGAACACAGGTAGGCTTATGGATTTGGTGTGAGGGCAGATGCTGATGTATCCTTTCCAGAAGGCAACTGGGCAGCCGCTTTCATGTCTCTGACCCTGTTCTTTCACATCTAGGGATCAATCACATAGGAGTATTGACACTTGCTCAGAAGGAATTCTCAGTGAAGCTTGTCTGCAGTGGCAAAAAACCAGAAACTCCTTAAATGCATATCTTTTCCAATAATTACAGTGTAGTCATATAATAGAATTCTTTGAGGCAGACAAAAAGAATGAAGTTATCTTTGAAAAGGTAAACAAAATTGACAAACCTTTAGCCAGATTCATCGAGAAAAAAGAGAAAAGAATCAAATTAACAAAATTAGAAATGAAAAAGGAGAGGTTACAACAGACAATGAAGAAATGCAAAGGATTATAAGAGACCATTATGAAAACTATATGGCAATAAAATGGATAACCTGGAAGAAAATGGACAGATTCTTAGAAAAGTTCAGTCTTCCAAGACTCAACCAGGAAGAGATAGAAATTATGAACAACCCAACTACAAGCACTGAAATTGAAGCTGTGATAAAAAATCTCCCCAGAACAAAAGCCCATGACCAGATAGCTTCACAAAAATTCTGTCAAACATTTAGAGAAGAGCTAATGCCTATCCTTCTAAGATTCTTTCAGAAAATTGCACAGAAAGGAATACTTCCAAACTCATTCTGTGAGGCAACCATCACCCTGATAACAAAACCAAAGAGAACACAAAAAAAGAAAACTACAGGCCAATATCACCGATGAACATAGATGCAAAAATCCTCAACAAAATTTTAGCAAATAGACTTCAGCAACACATCAAAAAGCGTATACACCGTGATCAAGTTGGGTTTATTCCAGGGATGCAAGGATTCTTCACATAAATCAATCAATGTGATATATCATATTAACAGATTGAAAGATAAAAACCATATGATGATCTCAGTAAGTGCAGAAAAAGCCTTTGACAAAATTTGGCACCCATTTGTGATCAAAACTCTTCAGAAAATGGGCATAGAAGGAATCTACCTCAACACAGTAAAGGCGATATATGACAAACCTACAGTAAACATTATTCTCAATAGTGAGAAACTGAGAGCATTACCTCTAATATCAGGAATAAGACAAGGGTGTCCACTTTGACCACTATTATTCATCATAGTTCTGGAAGTCCTAGCTACAGCAATCAGAGAAGAAAAAGAAATAAAAGGAATCCAGATCAGAAAAGAAGAAGTAAAGCTTTCACTGTTTGCAGATGACATGACACTGTACATAGAAAACCCTAAAGATAGTATCAGAAAATTACTAGAGCTAAAATTTAGCAAAGTTTCAGGATATAAAATCAATATACAGAAATCACTAGTATTTCTATATACTAACAATGAAAAATCAGAAAGAGAAATGAAGGAATCAATCCCATTCACCATTGCAATAAAAAGAATTAAATATCTAGGAATAAACTTACCTAAGGAGACAAAAGAATTGTATATAAAAATTATAAGACACTGATGAAAGAAATCAAAGATGACATAAACAGATAGATACTCCATGTTTCTGGGTAGGAAAAATCAATATTGTGAAAATGACTATACTATCAAACACAATCTACAGATTCAGTGTGGTCCCTGTCAAATTGCCAGTGGCATTTTTCACAGAACTACAACAAAAAATTTCACAATTCATATGGAAACACAAAAGACCCCAAATAGCCAAAGCAGTCTTGAGAAAGAAGAATGGAAATGGAGGAAAGAATCAACCTTTCTGACTGCAGAGTTCACTACAAAGCTACAGTCATCAAGACAGTATGCTACTGTCATAAAAACAGAAATATAGACCAATGGAACAAGATAGAAAGCCCAGAAGTAAACCCATGCAAATATGAGTACCTTATTTTTGACAAAGGAGGCAAGATTATACAATGCAGCAAAGACAGCCTCTTCAACAAATCGTGCTGGGAAAACTGGACAACTACATGTAAGAGAATGAAATTAGGACACTTCCTAATGTGCATACATATAGGAACACCATACACAAAGATCAACTCAAAATGGATTAAAGATCTAAATGTAAGACCAGAAATTATAAAATTCTTAGAGGAAAACATAGGGAGAACACTCGATGACATAAATTACAGCAAGATTGTCTATGACCCACGTCCTAGAGTAATGGAAATAAAAACAAAAGTAAAATGTGGGACCTGATTAAGCTTAAAAGCTTTTGCACAGCAAAAGAAACTATAAGCAAGGTGAATAGACAGCCTTCAGAATGGGAGAAAATAATAGCAAATGAAACAACTGACAAAGGATTAATTTCCAAAATATATAAGCAGCCCATACAACTCAATGACAGAAAAACAAACAACCCAATCAAAAAGTGGGGAAAGATCTAAACAGACATTTCTCCAAAGAAGACATACAGATGGCTTACAAACACATGAAAAGATGCTCAACATAGCTCATTATTAGAGAAATGCAAATCAAAACAACAATGAGATCACCTTACACCAGTCAGAATGGCCATCATCAAAAGTCTACAAACAATAAATGCTGTAGATGGTGTGGAGAAAAGGGAATGCTCTTGAACTGTTGGTGGGAATGTAAATTGATACAGCCACTATGGAAGACGGTATGGAGATTCCTTAAAAAACCAGGAATAAAACCACCATATGACGCAGCAGTCCCACTCCTAGGCATATACCCTGAGGAAATCAAAATTGAAAAAGTCACATGTATCCCATCATTCATTGCAGCACTAATCACAATAGCTAGAGCATGGAAGCAACCTAGATGTCCATTGACAGATGAATGGATAAAGAAGTTGTAGTATATATACACAGTGGAATATTACTCAGCCATAAAAAGGAATGCATTTGAGTCAGTTCTGATGAGGTGGATGAACCTAGAACCTATTATACAGAGTGAAGTGAGTCAGAAAGGGAAAGATAAATATCATATTCTCATGAATATATATGGAATCTAGAAAAATGGTACTAAAGAATTTATTTGCAGGACAGCATTGGAAAAACAGATATAGTAGATAGACTTATGGACATGGGGAGAGGAAAGGAGAGGGTGAGATATATAGAGAGAGTAAAATGGAAACTTACATCACCATATGTAAAATATATAGCCAATGGGAACTTGCTGTAGGTTTTAGGAAACTCAAACAGGGGCTCTGTATCAACCTAGAGAGGTGGGATGGGGAAGGAGATGGGAGGGAGGTTCAAAAGGGATGGGATATATTTATGTCTATGGCTGATTCATGTTGAGGTTAGACAGAAAACAAAATTCTGTAAAGCAATTATCCTTCAATTAAAAAATAAATTAATTAAAAAAGAAAATAATTAGAAAAGAGCATACACCAATTTCATATCTCAAACATTTCTGCTAGGGTAATTGTCTTCTCCACACACAAAGATATTTATTTCAGCCTAGGTTAATAGGAGAAAACTGGAAACAACCTAAAATATCCATTAGAAGAAAAATGTAGTTTGAAAGAATGCAGGAAAACCTACACATAATGATGTATAAATATTTCCATGATATATTGTTGAATAAAAACGTGATGTAAAGATAAAAGAATGAAGTTAGAACTCTATATACTGGCAGGGAGAGGTCTCCAGGGTATGTTACACGAGAAAAAATACAGTCTTATTCCATGAAATTTAAATTTAAGATGGCACTGTTTGTGTGTATGTGTGTGTGTATGAATACAGATGGAAACACATATGTTCATAGTGGTTACCCCTAGGAAGGGACCAAATCAAGTGAAGGCCATCAAGGGAGGCTTCCTGAGTTAGGGTATATGTTTCTTCCTTATTTCAAATTATTGGAGTATAGTTGTGTTAGTTTCTGCTATTCGGCAAAGTGACTCAGTTATATATCCTTCTATATCCACTCTTTTCTAGATTCTCTTCCCATATAGGTCATTACAGAGTACTGAGTAGAGTTCCCTGTGCTATACACTAGGTTCTCATTAGTTATCTATGTTATATAGATAGCTATATATGTGTGTGTGTGTATGTATATATATATATATATATATAATGAGATGTATATCCCAGTATATATCTATGTCTATATAGTAGTGTGTATATGTCAATCCCCATGTCCCAATTTATCCTCCTGCACTTCTCCCTTGGTAACCATAAGTTTGTTTTCTACATCTGTATGTTTCTTATCATTAGACTTTCTACAAATGCCGTGCATTATTTTGTAATCTTAAAAACCAAAATAATGATTGAAATGGACATACTTTCTGTTTAGTAAAGACTCATTTTAAGAACAGATTGTCAACCCAGCATTGTAAATCAACTATCAGAGAGAAAGTGATAGTGTTGGTCATTCAATTATGTCTGACTCTTTGCGAACTCGTAGACTATAACCTGCCAGGCTCCTCTGTCCATGGGATCTCCCAGGCAAGAATACTGGAATGGGTATCCATTCCCTTCTCAAGAAGATCTTCCTGATTCAGGGATCAAACCTGGGTAAGCTGGATTGTAGGCGGATTCTTTACCATCTGAGCCACCAGAGAAGCTGCAAATCAACTATAATTTGAAAAAAATAGTTTCAATTCCAAATCTCCAAAAAAAGAGAGAGAAGAGATTGCCTTTGGAGATAAGGTGACACATTCAAAGTATATTAGTATTGCCAAAATGTACTATTTTGGGATACTGCCTGGAGTTGGTTGAAGGAAATTATAAAATTCTCGGAGAATAAAATTAGCTTCTAAATACATTGGCTTTTTCCATGAACAGAGAAAAGCAGTGTCAGCCAAGACAGAAGTAGGCCACAAGTACGTTTGACTCTGAATGAGTAGGAAGAACAATACATGTGGGTAAGCACATGTAGGAGGTGGGGGGCAGTTGTGCTGCTGGGCAGAGGAATTGTACACCACAGAAACTCCGAAGTTCCAGAGAGGCAGGCCTGTGGAAAGATGGCGACAGAACAGACACAGGACTGGAATCCCCTGGTGCCACGTTTCTCAGGAGAATTGCCTGGTGCCATGTTTCTCAGGAGGGCTGATCACACAGCCAAACACTCCTCAGACCCCCTCTCACAGAAAAAGGCAAAGAGGCGAGTTGATACCAGTTTGTTTCTGCCCTTCTGTTTATCCCAAGATCATAATCACCTCCAACGCCCCCTTCTTTTCCTCTGAGTAAACACAGTATGGGTGGCATTGTGATGAGTTTATGTAGATTTGACCTGGTTTGCCATGCCAAGGCTGATTGTGTCATGCTGGAAGGCAGTTCAGACACAGTCAATGTCTCATGACACTGATACGTCTTCTCCTCTTCATTTTGCAGTTCTCTTCTTGGGATTTCTTTCCCCTTTTGATTCTATCTGTGGTCAGGAAACTGCTAGTGAAGGGCATTAGCTGCCTGTATTGGCTATAGATGGTTCCCCAAGTGGCTTAGTGGTGAAGAATCGCCCTTCAATGTAGGAGATCCAGGTTCGGTCTCTGGGTCAGGAAGATCTCCGGGAGAAGGGAATGGTTACCCACTGCAGTATTCTTGTCCGGAGAATCCCATGGACAGAGGAGCCTGGCTGGCCACAGTCCATGGGCTCACAAAGAATTGGCATGACTGAGCGACTGAAGTTGCACACAGCTCTCTCCTAAAGCAATCTGCCCCAGACTAGCCTGTGCTCTTCTGGCTCTCTCAAATCAAGCTGGCCCTACTGCCTGAAAAGTGGGGGTACTTCTCATCCTCTCTGAATTTTACTCATGTTTTGCCCTGGGATGCTGACCCTTTTGGGGGTCAATTGGATAATTCTAGAATGGATAGCCACAGAGGAAGAGACGCTCAAGGGCATAGGAATGCTAGCACAGGTCGGAAGGGGCAGTGCCTCTCTGTCCAGGTGCCTGACTCCTGATAATGCTTCCTGCCTTCTCTACCTTAGTGCTAGAATTTAGAAGTGAGGTTTTGTTTTTTTAATTTTAGTTTCATATTGGAGTATAGTTGGTTAACAATGTTGTGTTTCAGGTGTACAGCGAAGTGATTCAATTATACACATACAAGTATCTATTCTTATTCAAATCCTTTTCCATTTAAGTTATTACAGAATATGGAGCAAAGTTCCTTGTGCTATATATCAGGACCTTGTTGGTTATCTGTTTTAAATATAACGGTGTGTACATGTCAACCCCAAACTCCCAATCTATCCCTCCCCTGTCTTTTTCCTTCTGGTAAGCATAAGTTCAGTCTCTGAGTCTGTGAGTCTGTTTCTGTTTTTTAAAATAAGTTCATTTTTGTATATATTTTTAGATTCTGCATATAAGTAATATCATATGATATTTGTCTTTCTTTGTCTGACTTCACATAGGATGATAATTGGCATTATCATCTATCATCATAATTTCCATTATCATCCTAAGTGAAGTAAGTCCCTTCAAGGCTGTATAGTGTCACTCTGTTTATTTAACTCATATGCAGAGTATATCATGTGAAATGCTGGGCTGGATGAATCACAGGTGGAATCAAGATTGCCGAGAGAAATATCAACAACCTCAGATATGCAGATGGCACCACTCTTATGCAGATAGTGAAGAGGAACTAAAGAGTCTCTTGATGAGAGTGAAAGAGAATGAAAAGTTGGCTTAAAACTCAACATTCAAAAAACGAAGATCATGGCATCTGGTCCCATCATTTCATGGCGAATAGATGAGAAAATAATGTAAACAGTGACAGACTTTATTTTCTTAGGGTCTAAAATCACTGCAGATGGTGATTGCAGCCATGAAATTAAAAAAGACACTTGCTCCTTGGAAGGAAAGCTATGACAAACCTAGACAGCACAGTAAAAGCAGAGATATCACTTTGCTGACAAAGTTCCATCTAGTCAAAGCTATGGCTTTTCCAATAGTCAGGTACAGATGTGAGAGCTGGACCTTAAAGAAGGCTTGGTTTTAAACTGTGGTGCTGGAGAAGACTCTTGAGAGTCTTCTGACACTTGAAAGTCAGCAGGGAGATCAAACCAGTTAATCCTAAAGGAAATCAATCCTGAATATTTATTGGAAGGATTGATGCTGAAGCTCCAATACTTTGGCCCCCTGATATGAAGAACTGACTCACTGGAAAAGACCCTGATGTTGGGAAAGATTGAGGGCATGAGGAGAAGGAAGTGACAGAGGATAAGGCAGTTGCATGGCATTACTAATGGACATGAGTTTGAGCAAACTCTGGGAGACAGTGAAGGACAGGAAAGCCTGGGTGCTGCAGTCCATGGGGTCGCAGAGTCAGACACGACATAGTGACTGAACAACAGTCTCCAGGTCCATCTGTGTTGCTGCAAATGGCATTCTTTTATTTTTTAATGGTTTAATAATATTCCACTTTATATATGTACCACATATTCTTTATCCATTCCTCTGCAGATGGACGTTTAAGTTGCTTCCATGTCTTAGCTCTGGTAAACAGTGCTGCAATGAACATTGGGGTGTGTTTATCATTTTGGACAGTTTTTCTCCAGATATATGTGCAGGAGTGAGTCTGAAGGATCATAACTCTATTTTTGAGTTATGAGACTCAAAAAACTCTATTAGTTTTTGAGAAACCTCCATATTGTTCTCCATAATGGCCACACTGACTTATGTTCCCACCACCAGTGGGAACTTATGTTCCCACCAGTGTGGGAGGGCTCCCTTTTCTCTACACCCTCTCTAGCATTTATTGTTTACTGATTTTTTTTTGATGCCCATTCTGATTGAAGTGAGGTGATATATCATTGTAGTTTTGAATTGCATTTCTCCAATGATTAGCAATGTGGAACATCTTTTCATGTACCTCTTGGCCATCTGTATGTCTTCCTTGGGGAAATATCTCCTGCTCATTTACCTGAATGATAACCTTGCCAGGGAGAGTATTCTTGGTTGTAGGTTTTTCCCTGTCTTCACTTTATTATTATTATTTTTTTCATCACTTTAAATATTACGTGTCACTCCCTTCTGGCCTGCAGATTTTTGCTGAAAAGTCAGCTGATAGTCCTATGGAAGCTCCCTTATATGAAACTCATTTTTCCCTTGCTGATTTTAACATCCTGTCTTTATATTTCATTTTTGCTATTTTAATTACAATGTGTCTTGTTGTGGTCTTCTTTGGGACTCTTCGTGCTTCTTGGACCTGAATGTCTGTTTTCTTTTCTTTCCCAGGTTAGATAAGTTTTGACCTATTACTTCTTCAAATATGTTCTCTGCTTCTTTCTCTCCTCTCCTCTTCTTCTGGAATCTCTGCAGTATGCATGTTAGTATGCATGACGTTGTCCCAGAGGTCTTTTAAATTGTTGTCATTTCTTTTTATTCTTTTCTCTCTTTTCAGTTCAACGTGAGTGATTTCCACTACTCCATCTTCCAGTTCGTCAGTCCCTTCCTCTGTATCATCCAATCACTACTGATTCTGGAATATTACTCAGCCATTAAAAAGAACACATTTGAATCAGTTCTAATGAGGTGGATGAAACTGGAGCCTATTGTATAGAGTGAAGTAATTCAGAAAGAAAAACACCAATATGGTATACTAACCCAAAGAAAGGCAATACCAAAGAATGCTCAAACTACTGTACAATTGCATTTATCTCACATGCTAGTAAAGTAATGCTCAAAGTTCTCCAAGCCAGGCTTCAGCAATATGTGAACTGTGAGCTTCCTGATGTTCAAGCTGGTTTTAGATAAGGCAGAGGAACCAGAGGTCAAATTGCCAACATCTGCTGGATCATCGAAAAAGCGAGAGAGTACCAGAAAAACATCTACTTCTGCTTTATTGACTATGCCAAAGCCTTTGACTGTGTGGATCACAATAAACTGTGGAAGATTCTGAAAGAGATGGGAATACCAAAACCTATATGCAGGTCAGGAAGCAATAGTTAGAACTGGACATGGAACAACAGACTGGTTCCAAATAGGAAAAGGAGTCCATCAAGGCTGTATATTGTCACCCTGCTTATTTAACTCCTATGCAGAGTACATCATGAGAAACGCTGGCCTGGAAGAAGCACAAGCTGGAATCAAGATTGCCGGGAGAAATATCAATACCTTCAGATATGTAGATGACACCATCCTTATGGCAGAAAGTGAAGAGGAACTCAAAAGCCTCTTGATGAAAGTGAAAGAGGAGAGTGAAAAAGTTGGCTTAAAGCTCAACATTCAGAAAATGAAGATTATGGCATCCGGTCCTATCACTTCATGGGAAATAGATGGGGAAACAATGGAAACAGTGTCAGACTTTATTCTTTTGGGCTCCAAAATCACTGCAGATGGTGATTGCAGCCATGAAATTAAAAGACACTTACTCCTTGGAAGAAAAGTTATGACCAACCTAGATAGCATATTGAAAAGCAGAGAAATTACTTTGCCAACTAAGGTCCGTCTAGTCAAGGCTATGGTTTTTCCAGTGGTCATCTATGGATGTGAGAGTTGGACTGTGAAGAAGGCTGAGCGCCGAAGAATTGATGCTTTTGAACTGTGGTGTTGGAGAAGACTCTTGAGAGTCCCTTGGACTGCAAGGAGATCCAACCAGTCCATTCTGAAGGAGATCAGCCCTGGGATTTCTTTGGAGGGAATGATGTTGAAGCTGAAACTGCAATACTTTGGCCACCTGATGTGAAGAGTTGACTCATTGGAAAAGACCCTGATGCTGGGAGGGATTGGGGGCAGGAGGAGAAGGGGACGACAGAGGATGAGATGGCTGGATGGCATCACGGACTTGATGGACATGAGTCTGAGTGAACTCCGGGAGATGGTGATGGACAGGGAGGCCTGGTGTGCTGTGATTCTTGGGGTCGCAAAGAGTCGGGCACGACTGAACGATTGAACTGACCTGAACTGAGTGCATATATGTGGAAGTTAGAAAGATTGTAATGATGACCCTATATTTGAGACAGCAGAAGAGACTCAAATGTAAAGAACAATTTTGGACTCTGTGGAAGAAGGTGAAGGTGGGATGATTTGAGAAGGTAACATTGAAACGTGTATATTATCATATGTGAAGTGGATCCCCAGTCCAAGTTCGATGAATGAGACAGGGTACTCAAAGCCAGTGCACTGGGACAACCCAGAGGGATGGGATGGGGAAGGAGGTGGGAGGGGGGTTCAGGACAGGGGTACACATGTGCACCCATGGCGGATTCATGTCAATGTATCGCAGAAACAACCACAATATTGTAAGGTAATTAGCCTCCGAATAAAACAAAAATAAGAATCTGCCTGTAATGCTGGAGACCTGGGTTAGATCCCTGGGTTGAGAAGATCCCTGGGTTGAGAAGATCCCTGGAGAAAGGCAGGCAACCCATTCCAGTATACTTTCTGGAGAGTCCCATGGACAGAGGATCCTGGCAGGCTGCAGTTCATGGAGTCTCAGATGACTGAGGGACTTTTGCTTTGGGAGGAGAGAGCAACTATCAATTATAATATTTTCCTGTTGCAAAAATGAATCTTCAGTTCTCAAAGAAAGTAAGTGCTCAGTCGTGTCCAACTCTTTGCAACCCCATGAACTGTAGCTTACCATCTTAATCGTGTCTGACTCTTTACGACCCCATGGACTGTAGCCTACCAGGTTCCTCCATTCATGGGATTTTCCAGGCAAGAATCTTGGAGTGGGTTGCCATTTCCTTCTCCAGGAGATCTTCCCAACCCAGAGATTGAACCCGGGTCTCCTGCACTGTAGATAGATACTTTACCATCTGAGCCACCAGGGAAGTCCATTGGCAGTCTGGTATAAACTCCTGTCAGGATTTCTGCCATAAGCCGTATGAGGTCACCATGGAATGGCAGAGCAGGGCTTCTCACTTGCTCCCCTCACTTGCAGGGCGTGTCATTCATTCACACAAGCGCACTGTAGAGTTAGTAAAGTACAGCAGAAAACATGTTTGCTAGGAGAACGAAGAACTAGAGCTCCAAGCATCCTTACCTTGTCCTGAAGAATCCCAGATGAGCCCCTAACATGAAAGGTTCCTGCTGAACCACAAAAGACACCAGGATTCTTGGCCTCCAGGGGAGAAGAGTTCAATCTGAGGTCAGTGATGAGGCTTGATCGCTCAGAGCTTTTGTGTAATAAAGTTTTATTAAATTATAGAAGAGATAGAGAAAGCTTCTGACACAGACATCAGAAGGGGGTAACATGCTGACATGAATCTTCACTTTCCAAAACATCCCCATGAAGTGTTTTAAGTACAGGGAAAGGGTGAGGGGAGCCATCATGTGAAAAGGGCTAGGGCAACTGCGGTTTTTGAGAACTTGGTAGAAGGAAATAATAGATGTGACCAAATTTCAGACTCAATAATCAATTCAGTTTTGCTGCTTCTACTGGACAGATTTCATTGCTCTATTTGAAAATGTGGAACATAATTACATGAACAATTGTTATATATTCTCACGTTTCAGAAAGCACTGAAATAGGAAGAGAAAGTTGAGTGCCTGCTCCCCCACCATGCTCCGAGGGAATCTTTTAGTTTCAACTCCACCTTCACACTCAGGGGACAGGGGTCCACTCTGAGGCTGAGAGGAGGAGTGGGAAAGGGGTGGCAGTCCCCCAGTCCAGACACCTTTGAGCACAGACGTCAGTAATCTTCTTGGGCCAGCTCTGGGGTGGGGAGATGCAGACAGGGCGAGTGTAGGACTTGACAAGGTCTTTGCCCCACAGAGCTGACATGGTCACTGCCTACAGCATCCCACATACCAGATTCCCCTACTCAGCCTCAGGGAGTCATCCCTCCCCATCACCACTGCCTACAGCATCCCACATACCAGATTCCCCTACTCAGCCTCAGGGAGTCATCCCTCCCCATCACGCCCTTAGGATGCATTCACAGCTCCTCTCAGTCTGCTGCAAGTTACCAATCGGGGATCCTTTTCCACAGAAGCAACATTGCTTAGAAACATGTATGACATTTGACTCTTAACCAGATGACCAGGGGAACAGAACTAGGATGCCAACCTCAGGGAACAGTCTCTTGAAGAAAAACAAAACATGGGTTAGCATTTACCCACAACCTAAATGAAAGAGCACAGAGAAACAGACTGCAGTTTCTAAACCTTGTCAACCTACAAGATGAGAAGCTAGAGTTCCGACAACATTAACTAGGAAACAGGCAAGACCAAACAAAACCGAAGCCCCTGTGTGGCTGAAAGTTGTCACAAAGATCTCATCCTTCACTGAGTGACTGCCTTATTTGCTGCTGTGTTTCTAGTGCCACACAGAACGTGTGTGTGTGGGGTGTGTGTGTGTACCCAGTCATGTCCAGCTCTTCGTGACCCCATGGACTGTAGCCCGCCAGGCTTCTCTGTCCACGGAATTTTTCAGGCAAGAATACTGGAGTGAGTGGCCATTTTCTCCTCCAGGGATTGAATTTGTGTCTCCTGCATTGGCAGGCGGGTTCTGTGCCCCTGGGGAAGCCTGCTGCACAGAGTAGGTACTCTCAGCAAACAAGGAGGAACAAATGAGCAAGTGAATGCACAAAAGACTCTCCTGAAGCTTGACAACTGAAAATAAGACCGGCCCAATTAGGAGTAGCAGGACCCTTCCTCGCTGAGTGAAGTGGAAGGTGATGCCCACTAAGGGTGTGTGGACTAGTGTACTTAGAGATAAATGGCCATTCAAAAGCCACTCTTGGGGGTCAACCCAGATAGACAGAAATATGTTAATTCTCCTTAGGCATTAAGGAAAATTAATGGAAATTTATGAAAATTTAAGAAAAATGTATATAGTTGTTTGAATGCTTGGTTTAAGAAGGCAGAGATGCCAAAAATTTATAAAGATTTTTACCTTCAGAACTGTTAAAAGATAACCTATTTCCTGAAAACTATTGCATTTTGGAATTTTTATTCCTCTTTTAGCTCAAAAATTTCCTCTAGTTTATTGCAAATTAAACTTTCTTTGCATAATTGTAGAAATACTATGTTCCAAATAATAGGATGTGCATGCGTGCTGAGTCTCTTCAGTCGTGTCTGACTCTTTTCGACCCTATGGACTGTCACCCGCTAGGCTCCTCTGCCCATGGGATTCTCCAGGTGAGAATACTGGAGTGGGTTGGCATTCCCTCCTCCAGGGGAGCTTCCCCACTCAGGGATCAAACCCACAACTCTTACGTTTCTTGCATTGGCAGGTGGATTCTTTACCACTAATGCCACCTGGGAAGCCCCAAATAATAGGATATATTTTATATATTGAATGCTCACTTTTGGTTAATGAATAAAGGTGAAAGTCACTCAGTCATGTCCGACTCTGTGACCCCATGGACTATACAGTCCATGGAATTCTCCAGGCCAGAATACTGGAGTGGATAGCCTTTCTCTTCTCCAGGGGATCTTCTCAACCCAGGTCCCCTACATTGTGGGTGGATTCTTTACCAGCTGAGCCATAAGAGAAGCCCAAGAATACTGGAGTGAATAGCCTATCCCTTCACTGATGGATCTTCCTGACCTAGGAATTGAACTGGGGTCTTCTGCATTGCAGGCAGATTCTTTACCAACTGAGCTGGGAGGGAAATATATACTTTATATATATATATATATATATATATATATATATATATATTGGTTTTGCTATTATCACTAGCTCTTGACCTATCAGAGACAAAGCTAGGTTACTGTCCTGTGATTCAGCTCAAGTACATTTCTGAACTCACAGAGTCACTTAGGAGTGTTTGCTGGGGCTGTCTGGTGAGGTGCACATTTGAATTAGTGTATACATTTTTAACAGGGGTGGCTCATGTCGTGTACGCAAACCCATCACAGTTACTGCTAATTTATTGACTGAGTTATAAAAATAAGTGTCTTCTTCAAACCAGCAGTACAGTGTCTAATATGTACCTTTTTTCCCTTATGGAGTAAGGAAGAAGAGGGCTTCCTAGCTAGCGCTAGTGATAAAGAATCCACCTGCCAATGCAGGAGATGTGGGTTCATTCCCTGGGTTGGGAAGATTCCCTGGAGAAGGAAATGCAACCCACTCCAGTATTCTGGCCTGGAGAATCCCTTGGGCAGAGGAGCCTGACAGGCTACATACAGTCCACTAGGTCACAAGAGTCAGACATGACTGAGCCCATGTGGGTACTGTGTGCTAAGTCACTTCAGTCATGTCTGACTCTTTGTGACCCCATGGACTGCAGCCTGCCAGGGCTACATGGAATGGGTTGCCATGCCCTTCTCCAGGGGGTCTTTGTGACCCAGGGATTGAACCTGAGTCTCTTTTGTCTCCTGCATTGGCAAATGGGTTCTTGACTGCTAGTGCCACCTGGAAACGTTGTTCTTAATATTTCAAGACAGTAAAATGAGATGCTCTTAGATAAACACTTTCAGGATATGCCAGGGAGCTTACAAGTTCACTTTTTTATCTTATGCTGGTTTCTAGGACTCTGGAATTAGTCTATCTACACTCAAGACTGATTCTAGGGCAGACTTTGAATTACAAGCCAGCCATATACCCTGAGTAGGAACACAAATATGACACAAATATGACACTTAGAAGTGTCAAATTGGCATTTGTTTCTAATTGCAACAACTGGAAGATTCTGTGAAAACCAGAAACCCTTAAGCCTGTTAGAGCATCTCACAGTCTATTTCTACCAAGATCCAAGCTTGTTAAGACTATGTAATCAATAGAATTACTTCTTCTCAAGAAAGCATGCTTGTGCACCAGCCACAAGTTTGTAAAGCTAATCTAATTTATGAAATGCTATTCCATGAGCTAAGTATTAAGACATTATTTATTTGGACTAATAAAATTCTGATAAATGAATAAAAAAATAAGCTAAGAATTACAGGCATATTCAGATACAAACAAACATGATTAGTTGTGGACTTATTTTATTGAATAAACAGATTCAGTGCCTCCCTAAGGATCTTGATATGGTCATCCAGCTCCAGTAGGAATTAATAGGCACACAGAAAAGTGTTATTTTTCTTAACAGCTGTACTAAAAATTTTCTTTACATATAATGTTTAAACTCTCTTTTCTAAAAGTATCATCTACTCTATTTAAAAATTAAATTGAGATTAATTTGCATTAATATGTTTTTATTAATACACTGTATTCGCTGAGTTCTCTGACATTAGAATGGCTGCAGTGTTGTTGTTTTTTTTTAATCAGACTAAAAAGTGACAGGAAACTGTTGAGTATGTAATGTGAATGCCTAGGGAGATTGTGAGAGCATCAGCTATGTCCCGGTGAGCACTTTTGGAAGCCTCAGTCATTGCTCGAAGTCTGGAGTGCTCTGAGCATGAACAAGACTTCCGGTGGCTGTTCCTCATGACACTTATTACCACATCTGGAGCTTTAGCTACTGTTGTTTCCTCTCGGATTTGGTCTGAAATTCCCCTGGTTTCTCTCGTTCTATAAATGAAGCCAGGGAAATGTCCATTCCAAGGTACTCAGCCATGGTGATCATCATGTTTGGAGATACTATTCTAGAGAAAAGCAGAGGAAAAAAATTCAGAATGCTTTAGAAGGAGTCAAAGAGACATCTTCAGGGAATTCCCTGGCGGCACAATGGTTAAGGCCCTGGGCGTCCTCTGCAGGAGGCATGGGTTCCATCCCCGGCAGGGGACCTAAGATCCCACATAACATGTAGTGCGGCCAAACAAATAAATAAAAGAGAAATATCTTTGTAAAGATTACGTGTGAATTCTCATGCCTCACACTGTGCATGTCACTGCTGAGAGGGACAACTCAGAAACGTTGCATCACGAACACTGAATGCTGTCTACAGAGCTTTGATAAGTCCCAGTGCTCAGGCCACAAAGTGTATGTTGGTTGTTCAGTTGTGTCCAACTCTTTGCAACCTCTTGGACTGGGGCCTGAGGGCTCCTCTATCCATAGGATTCTCCAGCAAGAATACTGGGAGTGGGTTCCATACCCTTCTTCAGGGGATCTTCCTGACCTAGGGATCAAACCCGGGTCTCTTGCATTGCAGGCAGATTCTTTACCATCTGAGCCACCACGGAAGCTCCATTAGCTGTTTAATCATGCAAAAATGACTTACTGTCTTTAAGCCTCAGTTACTCGAAGTGTGATAAACCACGCAAGGCTGTCATGCCGAGTCCGGCCCAAGTAGACACTTGATGAATCTTACACGTTGTTCTCTCTTCTCTTCAGAGAAGATAGTGGGCCTGGCCTAAATGCACTCACAAAGACTCTGGAACTTGAAGCATGAAGTTGCAGGTCCTCTTTCACCAGAGGAAGTGAGGGACTTGCCAAAAATCCTTAATATTTTTCTGGCAATGCACTCGGATTTATTGGTCCTTTGTTTTCAAAATAGAATTTTATGTCAGCTGAACTGATAGAATTCACCTCCTGTCATTGGGGTTCTACTTGTTTCTCTTGAAGTTAATAATTTTTATTCTCTAAGAGGGCTTCCCAGGTGGTGCTAGTGGTAAAGAATCCACCTGCCGACATAAAGGATGTGCGTTTGGTCCCTGGGTCAGGAAGATTCCCTTGGAGAAGGCAATGGCAACTCACCCCGGAATTCTTACCTGGAAAATCCCATGGACAGAGGAGACTGGCAGGCTATATCTGTGTGGATATAAACAGTCAGACACTACTGGAGCAACTTAGCACTCTGTACGAACCAACAGTTTCTGAATTTTCTCAACGTCTGGAATAACCAAGCACAGCTAGAATTAGTCCAATACGTTGCCCTGGCATTATTTAGATATTATTCTTCCTTCAACCTTAAGAAAGATACAAGGTTGTTTTCTGGGAAAAGAGGTAGCAATGATGAGAGCAATTCATTCACAACCAAAATGATAGAGAAGTCATTATTCACTTACTGTTTCAGGAACAATGCAATATGCAAGAATCTGGGTATTAGCAAGTACAATTGCTCCTCTAAAATAGCATTTACAATACATTGGGCAGCATACTCCTGTTTCAGCAATGGCAACAAAAGTGGATACCTGGAATAAAAAAATCACAAAAACTTATATTGTTAAAGTGGTATTTTTTGCTGCCATGGTGAGCACTAATTATTAAATTTTAGATATCAAGTCATCAACATATGCCTATAAATATGCAAATCATGTGTAAATATTAGAAAAAGCCTTGTATTTTCTCTCGTGATCATATTGGGACGAGTGCTAACATGTTTCCAGCTTCCCCAGTGGCTCAGTGGCAAAGAATCTGCTGGCAATGCAGGAGCCCCAGGAGATGCGTGTTCAATCCCTGGGTTACAAAGATCACCTGGATAAGGAAATGGCTACTCATTCCAGTATTCTTGCCTGGGAGATGTAATGGCTGGAGCAGCCTGGTGGGCTACAGTCTGTGGGGTCACAAGAGTCAGACATGACTTAGCGAGTAAACAAAAGCTAACGTATTTAATTTCCTGGAGTGAACTCCTGGCCTTTATTGATTTTCTCTTCTGTGATGGTCTAGATCTATGGAGGGAAGTGCTTTTAGATTTTTTTCATATTTTTCTTTTCTCTCTTTCAGCCCAAACATCAGATAGCTATATACTATTAAGAACTGGAACTGCAAAATGATTTTACTCAAAGGAAAGTGCTCCTGAGCATGTATAATGTGGCTTTATTTTAGGCACACTATTGTTACTACAGTAAGCAAACTCAGATGTTTACAAAATCAGCTGGAGCTGAAATGGGATGAGCATGTAATGAAGCTCCCATTAGACACTACTTTGACATTTTATACTTTTATATTATGCTTCTGTGTTTCTTGAACCACACCCCTCTTCAAAATTCTCTTTTTGTGTGTGTGCTCAGTCACTTATATTATGCTTCTGTGTTTCTTGAACCACATCCCTCTTCAAAATTCTCTTTTTGTGTGTGTGCTAGTCACTTTGTTGTGTCTAGCTCTTTGCAACTCCATTGGCTGTAGCCTGGCAGGCTCCTCTGTCCGTGGGATTTTCCAGGCAAGAATACTGGACTGGATTGGCATTTATATGTAAATAATGTTTTTCATTAAATTTGGGAGGTTTTCAGCCATCATTTCTTTAAATGCTTTTTCTGATCCTTTCTCTTATTTCTTTGTTACTCTCCTTCTGTATATGCTGATATGATTAAAGGTGCCCCAGCTTTCTCTGAGGATCTGTTCCTTTTTTTTCCATTTATGTTCTCTCTTTCTTCTTGCATATTCTCTGTTCATTTGTCTTGAGGTTCACTTTTTAAATTTTTTCTGGCAGCCCAGATCTACTGTTGAGCTGCTCTAGTGCATCTTCCTTTCAATTTACTCTTCTTTTCTAATCCCGAATTTACATTTGCTTAAAAAATCTGTATTTATTTATTAATATTTGATGAAACATCTCCATTCTAAAAATATGGATTTCTTTAGCTCTTTGAATGGATTTAAAATAGCTGCTTTGAAGTTTGTCTGCTAAGTCCAACATCTGGGTCCTTTTCAAAGCAATTTCCATTGCCTATGGGTTTTTCTCATGTATGGGTCACACTTTTCTGTGTATTTGCCTATCATATTTTTTTATTAAAAACTGAACATTTTAGACAACATATGGTAGCAACTCTGGATAACTCTCCTTTACAATTGTTTGCTTGTTTATTTCCTCAGTCACTTGGCTGAAACTAGTTCCATGAGGTCTATCTCTCCTCCAAGGTGTGGCTTCTGATGTCATTCCTCAAAGGACTCCATCCAGGGAAACTGTGGTTTTAACCAGGCAGTCTTTGACTGCCTCTTTCTCTTAAGCCTCTAGCTGGTCTGCCTCTATTTTTATCCTATCTACCTCTTATGCAGTAGTTTGCTAGCTGGTAGTGTTATTTTTTTTTTTTTTTTTTTTTTTGAAGATGCTCTGATTTATGGTTTTATCCAATGGCAGAGGGAGAAAGATGCAGGTCTTTGCTGCTGACTGTGACCTTGTCTGTCAGAACCCCTGTTATGAAGCAGGAGTTGACTGATGAGAAAATGACTCTTCACTGGGTTTCTCACCTTAGTTATCAAACCGAGTCTGGGAGAATGGTAGGAAGTAATGGTGCCACCCAGCTGCTGTTCCCAGCCTGTATGGATCTTCCAGCATCCAGAACCTGGGGGTTGGAGTCTGCTAATTTTTACTGTCGCGTTAAGTCTACCACACATAGGTTTTTTGCCACATGACTGCTGCTCCAACAACAAAGAGCTGTGGGAAGAGGAATTGCTTTCTTCAACAGTAGCCTCTCCCCAGGTCTTTCCTACCTTGGAGGTAGAGGAACAAACACTATCTGACTGAGTCTATCTGTTCATTATAGGCCTTCCACAGAAATCGGGATCTCTCAGTATTCAACTGCTGCCAAACTATCCAGCGGAGTTCTCCCTCTCCAGGGACTGGTGTGGTGTGCGCATGCTGCATGCTCAGTTGCTTTTGGGACCCTACAGACTACAGCGCACCAGGTTCCTTTTTCCATGGGATTCTCCAGGCAAGAATACTGGAGTGGGTTGCACTTCCTCCTCCAGAGGATCTTCCCTACCCAGGGATCGAACTCGAGTTTCTTGTGGCTCTTGCATTGGCAGGCTGGTTCTTTACCACCAAGCCACCTGGAAAGCCCCTCCAGAGACTGGGGGACATGGGAATTACCACTGGTTTGCCAAGCCCCTGAAACAGCTGTTCTACAAGGCAGAGCTGTTGTGTGGAGAATGAATGTAGTTCCTGGTTCCAATGCCAAGGCCTCTCAAGAGTTCTTACCGAAGTCTGTAGGTTTTGTTAAAAAAATACTTCTCAATGGATTGCATGCTCTTTGGTTAATCTCCAAATATTTTAAATGATTGTCTTTGCTAATTTTGACTTGCATGGTAGATGTTTCTTTATGAGAGCTTTTCACCTGCTGTCCTGTCAACTCCGTCACCTGTTTTGACACTTTTAATTTAATTTTATGATTTCCCTAGACTCTAAATAGCCTCATTGCTTTTTAGACAGGCTTTTTGTTGGCTGTCTCTCTTTCCTACAGCTAATTCATAGCATTTGGTTCCTGTCAATCCCCTTTTTAGCAATTGTAATGACTACTCTGGCCCTAACCATGTCTAATATTTTTCAATATACTCTACTGATTGGCTCCTTTGTATAAAAGTCTTCGTATTTGTTTCTTCCTTGGTCTATTCTACCAAATATAAAGTCATATCATCCTCCAATACTTCCCCACATATATTAGTCAATCTTTCAAAATATTTTATCTTTTGGATGATTTTTACTTCAGTATTCTTTTTAGAAAAAATTATCTTCAACACCAATGCTGAATATTTTAATAACTTCTCACTACCAACTTTTCTGTTATATTGTAATATTCTGATTAGCAATTTAAGTTTATGTTTTCACAATACCATATGCTCATAACCATATTATTATCCTTAAATGGAATAAACTCATTAATTTAATGCAGGTTGAATGTTTTCTTTGACTAACTCAGGCATTCAACCGATGTCTTTTGTTTTACTTTTTGTATTTCAAAATTTCAAAATGAAAGATGATAATTACCTATATTGGAGGATTATCATAAGAGCAAAGATTACTGTAAGATTTCACTTACTTGGTTGAACAGCCCTCAAACATTCCAGTTTTGATAAAATATGGGCAAACAATGGTGGTTTTAATTTTACTCTTTTTAGTAGCCTTAATTCAAAGTAGATAGACTCTGCAAAGCCATAAGCTGCAAACTTGCTGGCACAGTAATCTGAAACAGAGTGAGGAGCTGTTAGCAACAGACTTTGACAAGTTAATTCATGCAATTATTTTGAAAGTGGAAACTCCCTTAACTTTCAGTTTATTCTGGGGGCAAAGTGAAAGTGTTAGTCACTCAGTCGTGTCCTAAGTGCATGATTCTCCATGCAAAAATACTGGAGTGGGTTGCCATGCCCTTCTCCAGGGGATCTTTCTGACCCAGGCATCAAACCTGAGTCTCCTGCATTGGCAGGTGGATTCTTTACCATCTAAGATACCAGGGAAAGCATCCTTTAAAGTCATTTTCTGTGGCCACTCCACTCCTATAGCTCTATACAGCATCAGTTCAGTTTAGTTCAGTTTAGTTCAGTCGCTCAGTTGTGTCCGACTCTTTGCAACCCCATGAATCGCAGCATGCCAGGCTTCCCTGTCCATCACCAACTCCCAGAGTTCACTCAGACTCACGTCCATCGAGTCAGTGATGCCATCCAGCCATCTCATACTCTGTCATCTCCTTCTCCTCCTGCCCCCAGTCCCTCCCAGCATCAGAGTCTTTTCCAGTGAGTCAGCTCTTCACATCAGGTGGCCAAAGTACTG
This sequence comes from Nanger dama, assembly GCA_917880005.1. Classification (NCBI taxonomy): domain Eukaryota; kingdom Metazoa; phylum Chordata; class Mammalia; order Artiodactyla; family Bovidae; genus Nanger; species Nanger dama. The sequence continues at coordinate 8,498,199 of CAKJTW010000075.1, forward strand.
GAGTTTCAGCTTCAGCATCATTCCCTCCAAAGAAATCCCAGGGCTGATCTCCTTCAGAATGGACAGGTTGGATCTACTTGTAGTCCAAGATACTCTCAAGAGTCTTCTCCAACACCACAGTTCAAAAGCATCAATTCTTCCACACTCAGCTTTCTTCACAGTCCAAATCTTACATCCATACATGACCACTGGAAAACCATAGCCTTGACTAGACAGACCTTTGTTGGCAAAGTAATGTCTCTGCTTTTCAATATGCTGCCTAGGTTGGTAATAACTTTCCTTCCAAGGAGTAAGCGTCTTTTAATTTCATGGCCATCACCATGAAATTTAATTTCATCACCATCTGCAGTGATTTTGGAGCCCCCAAAAATAAAGTCTGACACTGTTTCCCCATCTATTTCCCATGAAGTGATGGGACCAGATGCCATGATCTTCATTTTCTGAATGTTAAGTTTTAAGCCAACTTTTTCACTCTCCTCTTTTACTTTCATTAAGAGGCTTTTAGTTCCTCTTCACTTTCTGCCAGAAGTGTGGTGTCATCTGCATATTTGAAGTTATTGATATTTCTTCTGGCAATCTTGATTCCAGCTTGTGCTTCTTCCAGCCCAGCGTTTCTCATGATGTACTCTGCATAGAAGTTAAATAAGCAGGGTGGCAATATACAGCCTTGACGTACTCCTTTTCCTGTTTGGAACCAGTCTGTTGTTCCATGTCCACTTCTAACTATTGCTTCCTGACCTGCATACAGATTTCTCAAGAGGCAGGTCAGGTGGTCTGGTATTCCCATCTCTTTCAGAATTTTCCACAGTTTATTGTGATCCACACAGTCAAAGGCTTTGGCATAGTCAATAAAGCAGAAATAGATGTTTTTCTGGAACACTCTTGCTTTTTTCCATGATCCAGTGGATGTTGACAATTTGATCTCTGATTCCTCTGCCTTTTCTAAAATCAGCTTGAACATCTGGAAGTTCACGGTTCACGTATTGCCGAAGCCTGGCTTGGAGAATTTTGAGCATTACTTTACTAGTGTGTGAGATGAGTGCAATTGTGCAGTAGTTTGAGCATTCTTGGGCATTGCCTTTCTTTGGGATTGTAATGAAAACTGACCTTTTCCAGTCCTGTGGCCACTGCTGAGTTTTCCAAATTTGCTGGCATATTGAGTACAACACTTTCACAGCATCCTCTTTCAGGATTTGAAATAGCTTCACTGGAATTCCATCACCTCCACTAGCTTTGTTCGTAGTAATGCTTTCTAAGGCCCACTTGACTTCACATTCCAGGATGTCTGGCTCTAGGTGAGTGATCACACCATCATGATTATCTTGGTCATGAAGATCTTTTTGTACAGTCCTGTGTATTCTTGCCACCTCTTCTTAATATCTTCTGCTTCTGTTAGGTCCATACCATTTTTGTCCTTTATCGAGCCCATCTTTGCATGAAATGTTCCCTTGGTATCTCTAATGTTCTTGCAGAGATCTCTAGTCTTTCCCATTATCTTGTTTTCCTCTATTTCTTGGCACTGATTGCTGAGGAAGGCTTTCTTATCTCTCCTTGCTGTTCTTTGGAACTCTGCATTCAGATGCTTATATCTTTCCTTTTCTCCTTTGCTTTTCTCTTATCTTCTTTTCACAGCTATTTGTAAGGCCTCCCCAGACAGCCATTTTGCTTTTTTGCATTCCTTTTCCATGGGGATGGTCTTGATCCCTGTCTCCTGTACAGTGTCACGAACCTCATTCCATAGTTCATCAGGCACTCTATCTATCAGATCTAGTCCCTTAAATCTATTTCTCACTTCCATTGTATAGTCATAAGGGATTTGATTTAGGTCATAGCTGAATGGTCTAGTGGTTTTCCCTACTTTCTTTAATTTCAGTCTGAATTTGGCAATAAGGAGTTCATGATCTGAGCCACAGTCAGGTCCTGGTCTTGTTTTTGTGACTGTATAGAGCTTCTCTGGCATACCAACAACAAAATGAAAATGATTTCAGTTTCTCTTAACCCAAGACTACAAAGCCAATTGGTTCTTTTTTTCTCTTTGTGCTATTTTTTTATTAAGAAGAGAGTGATTTTATTATTTTTAAAATATATGTATTTGGCTGCCTCAGGTTGCAGTTACATCATGCAGGATCTTTCCTTGTGGACTCTCTAATTGTGGTGCATGGGCTTAGTTGCTCCATGGCATGTGGGATCTTAGTTCCCTGACCAGGGATCCAACCCACATCCTCTGAATTGCAAGTCAGATTCTTAACCTCTGCACCACCAAGGAAGTCCCACCACTGTTATTTTATATAGAGGAGGGAGCAGCAAATAGCGGAGGGGAGCAGCAACATGAATGGACCTAGAGATGGACATACTAAGTGAAGTAAGCCAGACAGAGAAAGACTAATACCATATGATATCTCTTACATGTGGATTCAAATTTGGGAAATGGGAAGGAATCCTGGCATTACAAACAGGACCAAATGTACTAGAGACTTCCCCTTGGTGCAGAACAGTTCTCCATGCCTTGAAGAGTCCTGACTTCTGGGTGCTGTGAGCTGGAGATACAAAGTCACGGGTGGAGCACTCACCTGACAGCCCATTGATCCCAGTGAGTCCTGCTAAACTTGAAATGCAGACTACGTGACCATGATTAGCTTCAAGCATGGCAGGAAGGAAGGCCTTATAAGTCTGGAAGATATAAACACACTGTGTCAATATTCATTACTCATTTATTATTCTTTCTGCTAAAGTATGTGATCAACTTACAAGCTCACTTAATAAATTTTTATTTAACACCTGGTGTTTGCATGTCTGACTCTTTGCGGCCTCATGGACTGCAGCCTGCCAGGCTCCTCTGTCCATGGGATTTCCCAGGCAGAAACAGTGGAATGGGTGGCCATTTCCTTTCTCCAGGGGATCTTCCTGACCCAGGGATCCAACTGGCATCTCTTATGTTGCTACCATTTTTCTGTTTCCAGTTGAAAATAATGTTTTCCTCGCAGGGAAAAGGTGACTGGATATTTCAAGGGTTTGTTTGTATTTCTAGCCCTATGTGTCAGTGGAGGGCTTTATAAAGACATTCTAGAAGATAAATTTATATTATAAAGACATTATTTGTTCTGGATGTACAGATTCCCACCATTAAAGGGAAGACAAAGGAATGCAAGTATGTGTTGAGGAAGCATTTAGTCATCAAAAACATATCAATGAAACTTTGGTAATATCATTTTAACCAGAGACATAGATACAAATAAAGGTTTATATATATGTACAATCAAGGTAACTCTGTAAAATAATGACATGTGTTTGATAAATAGGTATATCTATTTTCCCTGATTTGATCACATGTGGGGTGTAATACAAACAAGTGTCAGATTTGCTTGTCTTTATTTTATTGTATTTGTTGTAAGATTCCATTTTTCTTATGCAAAAGTTTGATGACTATACTTCCTAAATGTTTCCCCCTGGTTATAGATTAGATCAGTTATCACTATTTCCATAAAATAGCTCAGGTTATGAAGACAGCAAATATGTGTTCAGTTGAATTGAAACAAATGATGACTTTATTATTAAAAAAAAAGAACTAGTATTTTTGAACTTTGGACAGGTTTGCCAATTACTTGGACTTTGTTTTTCCACCTGCATTGCCTTTTGCAATTTTTAAAAATTACCTTTTGGACAACCTTTTAATATCAACAGTAACTGTGTTACTCTGTAGTGTCAGCTTAAAAGACTTCAAGACTTTAGAAGAATATTCAGTTGGGTCAATTTACAAGAAATATTTGGCTCCCCATAAAAGTTTAAAAGAAGTTCAAAGTCATACAGCAAAAGCATGGAGGCACCTAGCAGACTGTGGTGTGGACAAGGAATGTCACCTGCCACCGCTGGATGTCAAGGAGATCAAGCCAGTCAATCCAAAAGGAAATCAAACCTACATATTCACTGGAAGGATTGATGTTGCAGCTGAAGCTCCAATACCTTGACCACCTGTTGCAAAGAATGGACTCACTGGAAAAGACCTTGTTGCTGGGAAAGACTGAAGGCAGGAGGAGGAACAGGAGGTGACAGAGGATAAGATGGTTGGATGGCATCACCAACTCAGTGGACATGATTTTGAGCAAGCTGCAGGAGATGGTGAGGTACAGGGAAGCCTGGCATGCTGCAGTCCATGGGGTCTCAGAGAGTCAGACGTGACTCAGCAATTGAACAATAATACCAGTAAACAAAAGATGTTTTGGCCATCAAGCCCATAGCCACCTCTGCCTCCAACTCTGGATAGGCCAAGAGTTCTACTTAGTCTATCAATGGGATCTCACAAATGGTCTATCAACAGATAAATGGTTGACTAGTTGTTTATAGAATTTGGGTTTCCCTTGTGGTTCAGCTGGTAAAGAATGTGCCTGCAATGCAGGAGATCTGGGTTTGATCCCTGGGTTGGGAAAGATCCCCTGGAGAAGGGAAAGGCTACCCACTCCAGTATTCTGGCCTGGAGAATTCTCCAGGCCAATTCACATGGACTACAGTCCATGGGGTTGCAAAGAGTTGGACACGACTGAGTGACTTTCACTTATAGAGCTACATGAAATTCTTATATTCACCAACAAAACAAAATGAAAAAGAAAGAAGGCTTACCCAGAAGTGAGACATGACGTTGATATGAAATGATCTTTCCACCATGTGGTCTGGAGTTTTGAGGAACTCTCTTCCTGTCACGACCCCTGCATTGTTAATGAGGATGGTCACATTGCCCACTTCCTTTTTAACCTGTGCAGAAGCAAGGCAAATAATTCAGTTATGTTAGGTTACTTATTTTTCCATGCCATTATTATTATTATTTTTACTTTATTCAAGTAGTTTCTTTAAACACAGCTATTTTATCTCTCTCATAGAAATTCAGCAAGTTGAAAGTAGCTTTATGATTGATTGTGTAAAAAAACACATTGATTTGCCAGTTTTGCTTATCTTTGTGTGTGTGCAGAGATGACTGGGTGTTGCAGTGTATTTTCTCTGCCTCCTATTTTTGTCATGTTACTGTCCCTTTTTGCCAGAGATGAATGCCAGGGGTACTGCAGAGTGCTGTCTCTGTTTCCCTGTGTGGCTCTCAATGTCTCCCTTTGGATGGTGGTTGTGTCTTTCTTCAACCCGGTGTGTGTGGCAGTAACTTCTGTAGGTGCCCTCTTCCTGACTCCTCTGTGACCAGGTGCAGGAGCTCATCCTGTCCCTGTAGGACATGGCCAGTGCTGAGCACAAAGACATCCCAAACACGGGCCTGTTGGCTCTCACCTGTGGGATCACAGGTATCTGTGGGCCTGTGACCTCTGTCAGAAAGACCTCTCCAGGTCTAATTATTGTCAGTGCCCAATTATTTCCCTGAGTTTCCACCTGTGCTTCCACGGCTGTGTTCTGAGGGTCTTCCTTCACCCTTGATAAAGCTGGCCTGGAGCAAAACATGACGTGAAGCATGATGCATGTTCAAACAACGATTTGAACATGTTTTTGCCCTGAACTGTATCTTTGGTGCTGTCACAACAATCTGTTCTTTTTCCAAACGGGAAGTTCAGAAAAACTTGACTTGGTTGTCCTGGCCCCACCTACTGCTCTGTGTTGAGGCTTCCAGATCACATGGTGGGGAGATATTAGGGAAAAGCTGCTCCTGATGTCATCAAGTTGAACAGGCTCTGAAAGGAAAGGTTATTGTTGCTGCACCGATGTTGGGCAGAGTGATTTGGCCCCTCCTCTTTGGAGAGGGGCAGTATAGGGACAAACACCCAAGAGATGTGAGCTTTTGGTTTGATGAGGGAGCCAGTGTGAGCAAGGGCTTGATCTTAGACCAGCTTGGGGAGGAACTTGGGCCTCTGGATGATGGGAAATCTTTGGTGTAAGGCATTCTTAAATATTTAAGAAAAACCTAATGGTCACCATCATCCTGTCGAAGAAGATCCCTCAGTCTTAGGGACCCAGAGCTAAGAGGAACTTTATCTAGGTAATAGGATTTAATTTTCATTGTGAGTTTAGGAAAACATTCCAATCTCAGTTTATAGATGAGGAAACAGAGGTTCTCAGAAATTAAGATTTTGCCAAAGGATAGCTTTTGGCTTTTGGGAAGAACCACAGTGATTCTCACTCAGTTTTTGACACACATACAAGAAAGTAAAAGCTCTTTTTACCTAGATTTACTTCTTTCTCTGTGGTCAAAATGATTACTTCTTGTAAGTAACAAATCTCATGTATGCGAACATGCACCCAGACACACTAACAAATATAAATAAGTGATTGGACCTGGACATTTGAGAATAAAGCATGACGCTGGTTATTCCAACAAAAAATTCATTTGTATACTGGGTTTCTGTGGTGGTGATGAGAAAGTTACTTTAGTCAAATTTTGGAAAATTACTGAGCCCTTTTAAAAATATTATCATTGGTTTTTTTGGCTATGCCCCATAGCATATGGGATCTTGGCTCCCTGACCAGGGATCAAACCCAAGGCCCCTACAGTGAAAGCCTGGAGTCTTAACCTCTAACCTCTAGGAAAGTCCCTTTACTGAGCCCTTTAGAATGCTGTTATTGAAGTTTCCTACGAATTTCAGGGGTCTGGATAATGTCCATGGCTTGTTGACATTCTGGTAGATAAAGTCTAATGGTAGTATTAATATTTGGGTTTCTTGGGGAGTCGATAAGTAATGGAAATTATACAGAACAGTCAATATTAATAAAATTGTTGACTTAGAAGAATTCTATTTACAGGACTGTGAGAAAAGAAAAGTCCAAGATACATTCAAATGATGAAAAGACAATTTTTGATTAAAGTTTTTGGCCTCATTTTCTACTATACAGCAAGGAAATTTTAAACAAGAGGGAAAGATTCAGTGGGGGTGATGGAAATTACAGTGCTTTTGATAGAAGAAAGAGGACTGTGATGGTGTCTTTATTGCTGACACATTGGTGGGTCACTGCTGGGGATGTGGCAGGGGTCTTGATTCCAGGTGGTTGGAACCCTGGTTCTACTCTGTCACTAATTTGCTGTATGCCTTGGCTTCCTGTCATCAGTAGAGCAGATAATGTTATTGTGCCCACTTTACTATAAATATTATATATGAATCCAGAGCCTGTAATACAGAGTGAAGTAGGTCAGAAAGACAAATACTATATATTAATGCATGTATATGGAATTTTAAAAGATGGTACTGGCAATCCTATACGCAGGGCAGCAAAGGAGATATAGATGTAAAAAAACTTTTGGACTCAGTAAGAGAAGATGAGGGTGGGATGATTTGAGATAATATCACTGAAACATATACATTACCATATAGAAAACAGACGACCAGTGCGAGTTCGATGTATGAATCAGGGCACTCAAAGCTGGTTCTCTGGGACAACCCAAGAGGGATGGGGTTGGGAGGCAGTAGGGAAGGAGGTTTAGGATGGAGGGGACACATGTATACCTGTGGCTGATTCATGCTGATGTATGGCAAAAATCATCACAATATTGTAAAGTAATTATCCTCCAATCAAAATAAATTAGTTGAAAAACAAAAGATTATATATGATGCTGCTGCAAATTTCAGAGTCCTGATCTGTGACTTAGTGGTGGTCCTGGGACCGCCACTCCCCTGCAGGCTCCTTCCCTGAGCTAGCCCCAAAGACCTCCATCTGTGACCCTTTCTTGCCACATTGCTTTGGCAAAATAAGACCTGATTTTGAGTCCACTTGTTCTACCTGATTTTATAGTCCACTCCTGGGATCTATATATAATCCCTAGGGTATATCCTCATTAGTTGGTGATGAATTATAAAGAAGAAATCCTATGACATCCCAACAAAGAAGGAGGCAATAGTAATTGAAGTTGAAGAACTTCCCTGGTGGCCCAGTGGTGAAGAATCCATGCCTGCCCATGCAGGGGACACAGGTTTGATCCCTGATCTGGGAAGATCCCACGTGCCTGGCAGGAACTAAGCCCGTGCATCACAGCTACTGAGCCTGTGCCCCAGAGCCTGTGTTCTGCTTTAAGAGAAGCCACCACCCACCCACTGCAACAAAAGAGCAGTCCTCAGTTGCCACTGCTGGAGAAAACCCACACACAGCAACAAAGACCCAGTGCACCCCAAAATAAATCAACGAACAATTGAAAAAGGACTTTGAAGCAGAAAAGCGAAGAGGAGGGTTCAGAAGATAAGTGTCTATGCAGATTGCCAGAGGGATGGACAGCCCCTCAGAGATTCTGTCACCACACTGTTGCGTGTACACTTTCAGGTCACATAACAGAGAAGAGAACGACTTTGACCGCCCCACTCCTGTCCTGGGCATGTTTGGTTCTGCCCATGACTGGTTTCAGCATCTTGGGCAACTTGCACACTCTTCCTACTCCTTAGTTTCCTCATTTGTAAATGGCAAGGATGCTAACAGTATAGTCCCAAGAGGGCTGTGTGTGTTGGTTAAAGGAGTTATTATGTGTATAAGGTGCTCAGAACAGTAGCTACTTGTAATATAGTGTTTTGTCTTGCTCTATCTTCACTTGGTTTTGAGGCTTTGGCTAGAGGCCAGGGCATTCCCCATCTTGATCAGCCCATTAAGCTTACAAGTCCAGCACCTTCCCCACCGGGCTCTCGCTGTAGGCTTACCATATGTGCGTGCTAAGTTGCTTCAGTCATGTCCACCTCTTTGCAACCCCATGGACTGTAGCCTGCCAGGCTCCTCTGTCCATGGGATTCTTCAAGCAAGAATGATTACTGGAGTGGATGCCATACCCTCCTATGGGGGATCTTCCCAACCCAGGGATCGAGCCTGTGTTTCTTATATCTCCTGCATTGGCAGGCGGCCTCCTTATCATTATCACCACCTAGGAAGCCCATAGGCTACCGTGTGTACACTGCCCTAATGGCCCCAGCGTCAGGTATCAGAGGGCCAGGGGCAGCCCCGATGCCCCAGACCCTGCTCCCGTGGTTCCTCTTCATCCATCCTGCCTCACCTGTTCCGACTTGTGGAAACCACAGTGCAGGCTCTGGTTCATGCCCTTTCTCTAGCCTGCCTCCTGACATACCCAGTGTGTCCCCTGGAGGCCCTGTGTGGCATGCCGTGTCCTCCCCAGGGAACTGTGAGTCTCACAGAATTGTGACACGCTTTCTGCTCTCTCTCTCTTGGTCTGTGTTTATCTTCACTGCACCTCACCCAAGGCATATGGCTAAAACACCACATGAGGGCTGGACTATTGTTAGAGGGTATGGTAATTACACAATAAATACCTATTATAATTAAAGCATTTATCAATACTTAGTGATTGACATGCTGCAGTCCATGGGGTGGCAAAGAGTTGGACATGACTTAGCGACTGAACAACGACAAGTGTGAAGTTAGAACGAACATCCATAAGTTAAATCTAAGAGGAAATGTAGTCTAGAAATATGCTTCTTCCCCATCCTCTCTACTTTTTACCCTCAGTTCTAGGTGACAGTGAGTGTACATTGGAATCATACAATACAGAGACCTAATACTGTGTCCTCTTGAAGATCATCTGGTCCAATCTTTTCATTTTACTGATGAACAAGGAACAAGGACTTAGAGAGGACAGGTAGCTAGACAGGGCTAGTTTAGTTTCTACAGACTTCTGGTGGCAATGAGTCACCAGAAAAGCAGCTGGCAACAACTCAAAAGGCTCATCAAATTTACAATTGCATTGTTTTCTTGTTTCCTTTTTGGAGGCCACAAATTCAGGTGTTTTCTGTTTTTGGTTTTTTTTTTGGCTTCAATCCCCAGCTAGGGATTGAACCCACGACCCCTGCACTAGAAGTGGAGTCCTAACCACTGGACTGCCAGGAAGTCCCTACAAAGTCAGATTTCTGACATGCAAACTCAAGCAAGAGGTGTACAACAAAATTTCTCCTCTTCTTTTTGCAAAAGCACATATTAGATGCAGGCCTTTTCTTGGGCATAGAACTAAGAACACCAGTCAGCTTACCTGATCAGCAACTCTGTAGACATCTTGTCTATTACTACAGTCGCATGTGTAGGCAAATACTTTCGCATCCTTCTTTTCTTTGATCATTCTACACGTTTCCATGTTGCCTTCTTCGTTAATGTCCCATAGAACTAAAATGGCTCCAAGCCTGGCAAATTTGATAGCCAATAACCTCCCAAGTCCACTTGCAGCTCCTGTTATAAGGACAATCTCTCCCGTAACATCCTTTTTCTTCTTGGGAATTATCTTGTAAAATAAAGATTCTAAAAAATAATATAGAAATTTCCCCAAAAATATGGAGGTGTCGAGAACCACATTCATATTGATTCACTGAAGAAAGTAACGTCCTAATTAGGAAAAAAGGTAACTGATAAATTCATGACATTATCACAATTGCAACACATATAAAACAGTCCAAGAGAATTTACCTTTGAGACATCAGTTCTTCAAAATACATATTTTGGCAACAACTGCTACCATCACTGAATGTTTAAATTATATAAGTAATGAGTATGAAAACATTATATGTTGACAAGAATCTTTCCAACTTGCAGGACACTTCCTTACAGGTAATCTAGATTGATCTACAGGTAGATCTCAAGTTACTAGAAAAGCTTCATAGTGAAAGACATACATTGCATAACTCCTAAACCAAGACTCTGGACTCTCACATGGTCATTTTTCTATTATATGAACTCAATTCATGATCTTATATCTAATAGAAATTAATATAGAAGTAATATTTCTTGCAATACAAATCTTTTTATATTTTCACATGCACGTGTAGGTGCCAAGTCTCTTCAGTCGTGTCCAACTCTTTTACCTATGGACTGTAGCCCGCCAGGCTCCCCTGTCCATGGGATTCTCCAAGCAAGAATACTGGAGTGGGCTGCCATGCTCTCCTTGAGGGGGATCTTCCTGACCCAGGGATCGAATCCATGTTTCAGTCTTCTTTACAGGCAATTGGGTTCTTTACCACTGGCACCACCTGGGAAGCTCTATATTTTCACATAATCCTTATAATATCCCTCTGACAGAGTAAAACCAGGTACAGTTACTACTGGTTTATAGTGAGAGGTCTGAGACAAAAAAAAGATTGAGTAGACTTGTTCAAGAGCATCCCAGGTGGAGCTAAAGGTGAAGAACCTACCTGCCAATGCAGGAGACCTAAGAGACACAGGTTCAATTCCTAGGTCAGGAAGATCCTGGAGGAGGGCATGGCAACCCACTCCAGTATTCTTGCCCAGAGAATCCCCACAGACAGAGGAGCGTGGCAAACTGCAGTTCATGGGGTTGCAAAGAGTCAAACATGACTGAAGTGACTTAGCACACATGCACCCAGATTTATTGAATGCCACATAGCCAGCTAATAAAATAGGAAATGTCAAGACTGAGGACAGAGGCCTCCCGAATGAAGTCCAGACCTTTAACATCCAAATAGGCTTTTTCTGGAGCTAATTTTCTCAAAATTCTCCAATCCAGGCTTCAGCAGTACATGAATCGTGAACTCCTTGATGTTCAAGCTGATTTTAGAAAAGGCAGAGGAACCAGAGATCAAATTGCTAACATCTGCTGGATCATGGAAAAAGCAAGACAGTTCCAGAAAAACATCTATTTCTGCTTTATTGACTATGCCAAAGCCTTTGACTGTGTGGATCACAATAAACTGTGGAAAATTCTGGAAGAGATGGGAATACCAGACCACCTGACCTGCCTCTTGGGAAATCTGTATGCAGGTCAGGAGCAACAGTTAGAACTGGACATGGAACAACAGACTGGTTCCAAACAGGAAAAGGAGTACGTCAAGGCTGTATATCATCACACTGCTATTTAACTTCTATGCAGAGTACATCATGAGAAACGCTGGGCTGGAAGAAACACAAGCTGGAATCAAGATTGCTGGGAGAACTATCAATAACCTCAGATATGCAGATGACACCACCCTTATGGCAGAAAGTGAAGAGGAGCTAAAAAGCCTCTTGATGAAAGTGAAAGAGGAGAGTGAAAAAGTTGGCTTAAAGGTCAACATTCAGAAAACGAAGATTATGGCATCCGGTCCCATCACTTCCTGGGAAATAGATGGGGAAACAGTGGAAACAGTGTCAGACTTTATTTTGGGGGCTCCAAAATCACTGCAGATTGTGACTGCAGCCATGAAATTAGAAGACATTTACTCCTTGGAAGAAAAGTTATGACCAACCTAGATAGTATATTCAAAAGCAGAGACATTACTTTGCTAACTAAGGTCCGTCTAGTCAAGGCTATGGTTTTTCCTGTGGTCATGTATGGATGTGAGAGTTGGACTGTGAAGAAGGCTGAGAGCCAAAGAATTGATGCTTTTGAACTGTGGTGTTGGAGAAGACTCTTGAGAGTCCCTTGGACTGCAAGGAGATCCAATCAGTCCTTTCTGAAGGAGATCAACCCTGAGATTTCTTTGGAAGGAATGATGCTAAAGCTGAAACTCCAGTACTTTGGCCACCTCATGTGAAGAGTTGACTCACTGGAGAAGACTCTGATGCTGGGAGGGATTGGGGGCAGGAGGAGAAGGGAATGACAGAGGATGAGATGGCTGGATGGCATTACTGACTCGATGGATGTGAATCTGAGTGAACTCTGAGAGATGGTAATGAACAGGGAGGCCTGGCATGCTGCAATTCATGGGGTTGCAAAGAGTCAGACATGACTGAGTGACTGAACTGAACTGAACTGAACTGAATTTTCCCAGACCTACCTTTTAAAAAAATAAAATAATGGAGTGTTTTTCTTTTTGATGATGTGTCCTTGATTTTTGATAATCATCTTCTGTTATACTTGAACATTCTTACACAATTATTTCATGTAGAATTTTAACGTGGTCATCCTTAAAACCCACATTAAAACAGACCACAGCTCCTACACTGTTGGTGGAAATATAAGTTGGTGCAGTTACTAAGGAAAACAGACTGGCAGTTCCTCAGAAAGCTAAACGGAATTATCATGTGATCCAGCAATCCCACTCTTGGGCATATTCCCAGACAAAATTATAATTCATAAAGATACATGCAACCCTATATTCATAGCAGCAGTATTCATAATAGCTAATAAATAGAAATACCAATAACCTCAGATATGCAGATGACATCACCCTTATGGCAGAAAGTGAAGAGGAACTAAAACACCTCTTGATGCAAGTGAAAGAGGAGAGTGAAAAACTTGGTTTAAAGCTCAGCATTCAGAAAATGAAGATCATGGCATCTGGTCCCATCACTTCATGGGAAATAGATGAGGAAACAGTGGAAACAGTGTCCAACTTTATTTTTTTAGGCACCAAAATCACTGCAGATGGTGATTGCAGCCATGAAATTAAAAGAAACTTACTCCTTTGAAGGAAAATTATGACCAACCTAGATAGCATATTGAAAAGCAGAGACATTACTTTGCTAACAAAAGTCCGTCTAGTCAAGGGTATGGTTTTTCCAGTGGTCATCTATGGATGTGAGAGTTGGACTGTGAAGAAGGCTGAACCCTGAAGAATTGATGGTTTTGAACTGTGGTGTTGGAGAAGACTCTTGAGAGTCCCTTGGGCTGCAAGGAGATCCAACCAGTCCATCCTAAAGGAGATCAGCCCTGGGTGTTCTTTGGAAGGACTGATGCTAAAGCTGAAATTCCAATACTTTGGCCACCTGATGTGAAGAGTTGACTCATTGGAAAAGACTCTGATGCTGGGAGGGATTGGGGGCAGGAGGAGAAGGGGACGACAGAGGATGAGATGGCTGGATGGCATCACTGACTTGATGGACATGAGTTTGAGTGAACCCTGGGAGTTGGTGATGGACAGGGAGGCCTGGTGTGCTGCGATTCATGGGGTCACAAAGAGTCAGACACGACTGAGCAACTGAACTGAACTGAACTGAAATAAATAGAAACAACCTAAATGTCTGTTGACAGATGAATGGATGAAGAAAATGTGGTACGTATATACAATGGAATACTACTCAGCTATAAAAAGAACAAAATAATGCCAGTTACAGCAACCTGGATGCAACTAGAGATTATCATACTAAGTGAAGTAAGTCAGACAGAGAAAGACAAATACCATATGGTATCACTTATGTGTGGAATCTAAAATATGGCACAAATTAACGTATCTATGAAACAGAAACAGACTTACATACATAGAGAACAGATTTGTGGTTGCCAAGCAGCATAAGGGGAGGCACAGAGATGGACTTGGAATCTGTGGCTAGAGATGCAAGCTATTGTATTTAGAATGGATACTACATCGCAAGGTCCTACTATAATAGCACAGGAAACTATATCTGATCTCCTGGGATAAGCCATAAAAGAATATTTAAAAAAGAATATGTGTAAAACTGAGTCAGTTTGCTGTACAGCAGAGAAGAGCACAACATAGTAACTTGTGCTGTACTTCTATACAATTGTAAGTCAACTATACTACTTTGATAAAAAAACAAAAAAACAAAAAACAAAAAAACAGACCAGAGCTTCTTGAAGAAAGAACAAGAAGTAGCATTATCACCATAAAAGCAGCAGCAATAGATTTGGAATCTTCCGACACACCAGCCAAGTTCTAAGTCTCTGCATGCATTGATTCAATTAACTCTTCCAAGAGCCACCCTGTCTTACAGTTGAGAGAACAGTGTTACTGAGAGGCTTAGCCAACTAGTCCATAGTCCCACTAAAAAATGATGAAGATGGAATCTGAACCTACATAGTGACCTTACAGTTAAGCTCCAAGTACTAAGAGATATAGTAAAGAAAAAAAAATTGAGTCTAGAGGAAAGAATTATCATTGTGTTACACGATAACACACTGAGGAATTAATTTTGGGATTTTTCTAGGACCCAAGTGAGGATGCTAGAGTGGGTGACCCAGGTTCCCTTCATCTGTTATTGCTTCATCAAAGTTCTTGCTGTCAGCCCTGGCCAGCCAGAGCTTTCCACCAAGAAAAGATAGCTGCTGCTGCTGCTGCTAAGTCACTTCAGCCATGTCCGACTCTGTGCAACCTCATAGACGGCAGCCCACGAGGCTGCCCCATCCCTGCGATTCTCCAGGCAAGAACACTGGAGTGGGTTGCCATTTCCTTCTCCAATGCATGAAGGTAAAAGTGAAAGTGAAGTTGCTCAGTCATGTCTGACTCTTAGTGACCCCATGGACTGCAGCCTACCAGGCTCCTCTGTCCATGGGATTTTCCAGGCAAGAGTACTGGAGTGGGGTGCTATTGCCTTCTCCTGAGAAAAGATAAAAGAGCATTATTGCCAGAACACTGTTGTTAATATATGTGTGTGTTTCCAAAGGGACAAAAAAAAAAAAAAAAAAAAGAAAGAAAAAGAAAAATCCCCAGGAAAGCATGAGGGCCTTTGTTGAATTCAATGAGTATGCACTGAACCTGAGTCTTTTTTTAAATTGAAGGGTAATTGCTTTATGATGTTGTATTGGTTTCTGTCATACACATGTGAATCAACTGTAAGTATGCATATGTTGCCTCCCTCTTGAACCTCCCTCCCACCCTCTACCCCATCCAGCCCCTCTCAGTTCAGTTCACTTCAGTTCAGTCGCTCAGTCGTGTCCAACTCTTTTCAACCCCATGAATCGCAGCACGCCAGGCCTCCCTGTCCATCACCAACTCCCAGAGTTCACTCAGACTCATGTCCATTGAGTCAGTGATGCCATCCAGCCATCTCATCCTCGGTCGTCCCCTTCTTCTCCTGCCCCCAATCCCTCCCAGCATCAAAGTCTTTTCCAATGAGTCAACTCTATGCATGAGGTGGCCAAAGTACTGGAGTTTCAGCTTTAGCCATCATTCCTTCCAAAGAAATCCCAGGGTTGATCTCCTTCAGAATGGACTGGTTGGATCTCCTTGCTGTCCAAGGGAATCTCAAGAGTCTTCTTCAACACCACAGTTCAAAACACAAAGCACTGGACTGAGCTCCCTGAACCAAACAGCAAATTTCCACTGGCTATCTACTTTATATGTGGTGACATATATGTTTCAATGCTCAACTCTCAATTTCTCTCACGCTCTCCTTCCCCTGCTGTGTCTCCAAGTCTGTTCTTGTTTGCGTCTCTATTCCTGCCCTGCAAATAGATTCATCATTTTTCTAGATTCCATATATATGTGTTATTCTATGATATCTTTTCTTCTTTCTGACTCACTTCACTTTGTGTCACAGGCTCTAGGCATTGAGTTTTAAGCTAAGTTATGATCCCTGGGCCTGAGAAGCAGAGTCCAATTCTGGAAGATGACAAAAAAACACAGGGTTGCAGAGTGAAACTGCTGCAGATAAAGCTTGGTCCCAGAGTTGGGGACAAGGAATGTGGTTTTCAGTAGAAGATGAGAAAATGGGCAGCAGCATTTGCATTTGATCTCTGCTCAAGTGCAAATTTGAAGTCCGCCTTTCAGACAGAGGAAGAGAAAGGACACTCTAGGTCTTTCCTGTTAACAATTTGGATTTATTAAGAATACTAACTATATCCCAAAATGTATCATCCTTGGAAAAATTTAGACTTCTACTTACCTTGACATTCACCAAGAGTTCATGCAGATTTCAAATGTTCACTCAGGAAAGAGATCAAGCTATGGAAAATTCTTGCCTTGCCAAGCTTATATAGACTTTGTGACTCAGGTGCAATCCTGGCAACATATAGTATGTTACAATCATGAGAGGCAACCATTATCTTATCATCTATTACAAATAAACACAAATGGAGCAGAGTTGGGGTTCTGCATCACAGAATTCTTGCATGGAGAACAAAATTTCAACTTTCCTCATTCTTTTTCTGTGGAAGGAAGTTTATCCTCAAAGTAGATGATTTATCTTGAAGTTCAAGTAGCTTTCTCTGAAAATTATTAAAACTCAGCCACAGATTGTTATGCTTGAGTACCATCCTGAGGACGGGAGTTTTGACATTTTTCCAGTCATTCATTGTTTAAATGTTCCTTGAACCGAATAACAGACTGCACTCTCTGGCTGCAGAAAGCATTTGAATATGCAACAAAGGGAATAAGTACAAGTAAAGTATATTCTTCCTTCTGGATGTAGGAAGTACTGGTGAGAAAAATGATTACTCCCAGGTGGTGCTTGGGCAGTCATGGCAACCAGGTAGTTAGAAAAAAATCATGAAGCATTATAAGGAGCAAACACTTATCAAGTTTAAACCACATCACATCTTTCCATTACCTTGTTTTTTCTAAGTCCCAAAATGGTCCTGTGGGGTGAGTATGCGACTCAGGTACTGACAGCACTCGGGGGCACACAGTGTATGAGTTGAAGTGGGATTTGAGTGCAGGATGTGTGCTCCTTTGACTACATGCATATAGCACCTCGTTCAGTAAACTGGACTTGGAATCACAAGGATCTTCCTTCATTTTTCAGACCCTCCTGAGCCCTTTGCATTAGAGTGTTGGCTGAGAGCATGGAAGATGTATTTGTAGAAGTAGCTGACTCTAAAAATGTTAAAGATATTGAAGGAGCACATATAACAAAGCATTCTGTAAACTGTAAAAGTGTCATGCAAATACTGATTTTTATCACTTGCACCCACAACTCTTGGGTGATGACAGTCAGTGTGCAGCTGGGCATCCATAAGGAGGCCCACTGAGGCAGAATGGAAAAATTTTCTGTGCTGTTGAGATTGTGCCTCCACTGTGACCCTGCTGAAGGGGGCGTGGGAGCCAGGTTTGCATAGGGATTTAAGCTAAGTGCAATCTTGGTGTCAGCTGTTGCTACATGAGGCATCCTGTCGCAAGATCAAATCCATGCACTCACAGGTGTGCACAGCAGTGCCCCAAGCATGTTTCTTAGGCTCCTTCTTTGCTTTCTCCCACGTCCTTTCACCACCTCTTCCCTTACGCCATCCAAAGTAAGCAAAACCAGAAAAGATCAAGCAGACCCTGGAGATGACACAACCTCCAGTTGTGTCAGGGTCCAGCCCCGGTGGGTCCATGGTAATTTGAAGCAGGGGGGAACAGAGTCGGTGATTAGGAAAGAATTATTTAATTAGAGATATAAAGAGAGATTAGGAAAGATAGTATAGTAGGAAAATTAGTGGAGAAAAGATGCTAAATAACTTGGTTTACGCAGAGAGCCAATAAAACCCCGAGACAAGGGATTTGCACCACACAGGACACAGGCATCTTCCTGGTCTCCCAAAGGAGTGGAGACAAAAAGTGCCTGCCCATTCAGATCTTAGAAGCCCAGGCAAAATTAGTAGGCCTGGTGAGCCTCCGTCCTCCAGATGGGAATTCAGCCAGAAAAGGAGAAAAGATGACACAGGGGAAACCAGTCTTTCTAGGAACTGGTCCGTTTCTTTATTTTCCAGGTCCGCTTTTATACTTTTAGTTATACATAGAGATAAATGTAAGAAACAGAGTCACGCAGGGTCAGCTGCTCTGACCCTTATCTAAAGACAGTGTTCTTTGCTTATCTTTGTTCTTACAAGGGTCTTATGTTTGTTTACAATATCTTCTGGTCTACAGACCAATTAACATTTTATGGCCCCATCTTTCTATTGATAAAGGTTAGTCAATCAGAAAACTTGCTTTCCATTAAGATCTACTTAAGATAGTATTAAAGATACATTCTTACATAGCAAGGACACAATGATTTATAACACAGAAAGAGGAGTATAATGATTTATAACAAACAGAAAATTCATTAACTCAAAAGTCTAGCATTGCTGACATCAAAACTACTATATTTCTTTTTCTACATTCCAATTACATTGATTAACATACTCCCAGGTGCCTAAGGATATGGAGGCCTGGTGGCAATCATTAACTCAGCAGTGAAACCCTTCACCAACATGAATTTTTATCTTCAGAAAAACCCTATGCTAACTAAGACTTTCCAAATACTCCAAACTCTCTGTGCTGTTTATGGTTGAGAGATTGTAAACAATCATGTGCCTAGTAGCAAGAGTGTGCATAATCCTGTCACAGAAGCTAGTCTGCCAGCAGAGAGGTTTGACCTGAGACACTCCTTTTATGCAGGAGACTATTAACTGGAGCTCTAAGTTAATTTTCCAGAGAAAGGTGGTCAGGGATAGCCCCTGTTAATGTCAGAAGAGTGTAGTATAACAGACAGATTTTGGTTTCGGGGGTAAATGCTTGAGCAGATCTAAGGGACCCCTTGAGTCCTTGCCCGCATGACCTTGTCATGGGTGGAATTAGGGAGTCCCTTGAGTTCTGACCCACTTTTGCCCATCAAGGCTCTTTCTCATGACCTTTGCCATGAGTGGGATCTCCTGTGCTGGCTCCCGGCACTCCAGCCCCTAATTGGAGGTGGAGGGCAGAATAAATTACACCCAGAGAAGCTGGCTCTTAGCAATAGGTATGAACATTTGCTCCCAGGTCATTTCTGCAGAAATACTGCATTCCAGTGGAGTCCTCCTTACACAGGATGAAGCAACAGAGCTCAGATCAACAGCTACAAGCTGTTCTTGGTATTTTCAAGTCTTCCCACACATTCTGTGGTCTCTATGAGTGTCAGATAATGGAGCCTGTGCTTTACCCGTGTGTACATTACCGACAGTGGGCAACTTACATCCTAAACTTTCAAATCCCACAGTGGGCTGGAGTCAAGATGTAAGTCCTGTGAAGGCACACATTTAAGGTGACTTGCAGGCATAAGCCCTTATGATGGTGTCCTGAAGTTTTACTTCTAGGTTAGGAAAAACTAGGAAACAGTGGTTAACTCATCTCAGCATGTTGATGATCAGGATATATCATTTCCCCCAATTTTGTTTGTTTCATAAAAAAAAAATTTTTTTAATTGTAGGCTAATTGCTTTACAATATTGTGGTGGGTTTTTCCATACATCTACACAAATCAGTCACAAATGAAAATTTATTTATTTTTTGTTTCATTGGATCTTTGTTGCTATGCTCAGGCTTTTTAGTTGCAGTGAGCAGGGACTACCGTTCGTTGTGGTGTCTGGATTTCTCATTGTAGTTGCTTCTCTTGTGGAGCACAAGCTTTGGTCTCAAGGGCTCAGTAGTTGTGGTGAAGAGGCTTAGTTGACCTGTAGCACATGGGGTCTTCTCGAATCAGGAATTGAACCCATGACCCATGCATTGGCAAGTGGATTCCCAACCTCTGGACCACCAAGGAAGTCTTCCCTTAATTTTTATAATGAACAGTTTTTCAACACACATAAAACTTGAATAGTACATAAGTGTTCCAAGAACTTATATGTAAACAATTTAAACATTTTACCATATTTACTTTTTATTTCTTTCACTCTGAAGGTGATCTCTTTCAAGGTATATTGTAGACATGAGCCTTCACTACAAGTATCTTACACTCATCTCTTGAAGAGGAAGTTATCATGCGAAACCACAGTAAAATGATCATACAGCATGAGACTAATGTTAATTCTAAGCATTATCTAGCACTGATCTATATTTAAATCTCCCCATTTTTCCCAGTGCTTAGTTGCTCAGTCATGTCTGAATCTTCACAACCCATAGCCCACAAAGCTCCTCTGTCCATGGAATTCTCCAGGCAAGAATGCTGGAGTGGGTTGACATTTCCTCCTCCCAGAGATCCAATTAAATGTCATGCATTGTCATGTTTTCTAGAAGATGCTATAATTCCTTATTTGTCTGTCTTTTCTCTTAGTGTCATTTAACTTGACTTCATTCCCTGTGTTTCTTTTTTGCAAATTTTATTTTATTTTTTTCAGATTTTTGATGTGGACCATTTCAAAGTGTTTATTGAATTCATTACAATATTGCTTCTGCTTTATGTTTTGCTTTATTTGGCTGTGAGTCATGTGGGATCTGAGCTCCCTGACTGGGGATCAAACCCACATGCCCTGTGTTGAAAGCCGAAGTCTTAACCACAGACTGCCAGGGACATCATTTTGCAGATTTTAAGTGAGATTTCAGTTCAGTTCACTCACTTAGTTGTGTCTGACTCTTTGTGACCCCATGGACTACAGCACGCCAGGCTTCCCTGTCCATCACCAACTCCTGGAGCTTACTTAAACTCATTTATGTGATGCCATCTAGTTAGATTTAGAGCCTTGATCATATACAGCTTAAGTATTTTTGGTAAGGAAATATCATACCTACTGTTGAGCATGTCCTACTTCAACTGGCATAATGTCTAGTGTCAGACTGTTTGACCACCAGAGATGCTAAATTTGGTCCCTTGGAGAGGGTGGACCCACAAGCTTTCTCCACAGAAAAGGCACCTTTCCCCTTTACAATTACTAGTGGTGTAGGTGGGGCACCTGGTCACACCAGGACTATATTGCTCCCAACAATCTTTCACTTAATGATTTTAAAATATGTAGATTTTATATTTTTAGAGCAGTTTTTGGATAATAGAAAAATTGAGCGGAAAACACAGTAAGTTTCCATATACTCCTTTCCCTGTCACTATCAACACCTGCACTAGGTAGTGCGTTGGTTACAACTGATGAGCCTACACTGACATGTCATCATCACTCCAAGTCCATAATTTGCCTTAGGGTTCATTCTATTCTTACATTTTGACGGATGTATAATGACATGTATTCACTATTACAGTACCATTTGGAGTAGTTTCACTGTCCTAAAAATCCTCTGTATTCAACCCTCCCTTCTCCAACCCCTGATCTTTTCATTGTATTCATAGTTTTGCCTTTTCCAAAATGTCATGTAGTTGGAATCATACTGTCCGTAGTCTTTTCAGATTAACTTCTTTTACTTAGTAGTTTGCATTTGAGTTTTCTCTTTGTGTGTGTGTGTGTGTGTGTGGCTTGAGAGCTCATTTCTTTTTATGATTATTTTATTTAAAGTTTTAAATTTTATATTGGAGTATAGTTGATTAATGATATTGTGTCAGTTTCAGGTGTACAGCAAGTGATCCAGTTATACATAGATATGTATCTATTCTTTTTCAAATTCTTTTCCCATTTCTTTTTATTGTAGAGTAGTAGTCCATTGTCTGGGTATACCACAGTTTATTTATCCATTTACCCATTGAAGGACACCTGAGTTGCACCTTAGTTGGCAGATATGAGTGGTTCTGCTAAAAACATCTGTGTGAAAATTTTTCTGTGGACAAAAGCTTTCAGCTCCCGTGGGTAAATATCAAGCAGTATGGTTGCTGGATTGGATGGTAAAAGTATGTTCAGTTTTGTGAGAAACTGCAGGGCCATACCATTTTGCATCTCCATCAGCAATGAATGAGAATTCCTGTTGCTCCTCATCTTTGTCAGTACTGAGTGTTGTCAGTGTCTGCATCTTAGCCACTCAAGTAGGTGTGGGTGCATTCAGTAAGTTTAACATCCGCCCGTGACCCTTGCCTGAATCAGTGATTATACTGGAGCTTGAAAAATGGTAAATTCCTAATTTAGCATCCTTACCACATTTATTAAAGGACTTCCCTGGTGGCTCATATGGTAAGGCGTCTGTCTACAACGTGAGAGACCTGGGTTCAATCCCTGGGTTGGGAAGATTCCCTGGAGAAGGAAATGGCAACCCACTCCAATACTCTTGCCTTGAAAATCCCATGGACTGAGGAGCTTGGTGCAGGCTACTATCCATGGAGTTGCAATGAGTCGGGCACGTCTGAGCGACTTCACTTTCACTTTTTCTGTAACAGGAAAAGTTTTGCTATTTAAAAAAATAAAAATCTCTTTCACAGTGGGGAATATAAAGAAAAGAATGACTCTCTTGCTCATCTAACTTTAGCATGCTTTATTCCCTTTTGGGCTCAGAAAGCTGCATGAAGATTAATTGTTATCCCTTCATTTTTTTTTCCCCATAAAACCTAGATCAATGCCTGGCATAGAACACATACTCAGTAATTATTTGTTGAATTGAATTGAATAGTGTGCTTCAAATGTTATTAAGACTGTAGTCAATAAGCTCTCAGTGTATTGTCAAGGTCTTGGAAAATAGAAAATGACATGAAAAAAAGGTATTATGGCAGAAGAGATATATTTTGAGATCTGATAACTATAGAAGCTCAGCATTTGTCATATCTTTCAGACCATTTATCATGCCGTAATTGCTGATTAACACGTTTCTGTCTTCCACTAGACTATGATGTTTTTAAGAGAAAGGATATGATAAAGGATGCAAAAGATGAAGAGATAGAGTGAGGTCTGGGAGGGTCCTGAGTGCAGGCATTGTGGTGTATCACTCTCCCTGGAAAAGGGAATGGCAACCCACTCCAGTATTCTTGCCTGGAGAATCCCATGGACAGAGGAGCCTGGCAGGCTACAGTTCTTGGGGTGGCAAAGAGTAGGACATGACTGAGACTGGGACTTAGTAAGTACCTACCTGGGACATGACTAAGTACCCACCTGGGATGTGTTAATCCACCTGAATTTCCCTGAACTTGATATTTTGGGATTTTATGGAGGCCTCCCTGGTGCTTAGATGGTACAGTGTCTGTCTACAATGCGGGAGACCTGGGTTCAATCCCTGAGTCAGGAAGATCCCCTGGAGAAGGAAGTGGCAATCCACTCCAGTATTCTTGCCTGGAGAATCCCATGGACAGAGGAGCCTGGTAGGCTACAGTCCATGGGGTCGCAAAGAGTTGGACACGATTGAGCGACTTTCCTTTCCTTTCCTGACATAGGTATAAACAATGATTATTAATAACCCCATTTCCAGCCCCTCTTCTCTCTCTGGAGAATGGGGGTGGGGCTGAAAATCCCACCCTTCTAATCCTGGCTCAGTCTTTCTGGTGATCAACTCTCATCCAGAGCCGCCACCACAGAACCAAAGGTGCACTTCCTGCTCTTATCGTTTGGGAAATTACAAGAGTTTCAGGAGTTCTGTGCCAGGCACTGGGGACAGCGACCAAAATGTTTTCTATTATCTCACAGGACGTATGCAAAAACATTTTTATCTAGGCAAATCATAGGAAGTGTGCAATTTGTATTGTAAAACATCAGGAAATGTAAATATCTGTGATGGTCTGCTCCTTAGTGAAATAAACCTCTGGTTACTTCATTAGATGGTTACATTTTCCCACTTATGAGTAGTTAAAACACACCTAATACGTTTAATATTGGCATCATTTTGGTATGAGTCAGTAACCTTGTTAAGTGTTACCAAATGATTTTCTAATTTGATCATTCCTTCTAAATTGTTAGCTAGCTTTTTCTGCAAAGATCTATCTTCATTTGTTTTCCCTGAAATACAGAGCCTGCTGTAAATGCTTAAAAAATGAAGCATTAAAGAGAATTATTTGTCTTTAGTTACCAATTTTTTGAAGTTGATTTTTGATTGAGACAATGGTAGGTTCATATTCAGTTATAATAAATAATACAGTGAGAATCCTGAGTATCCTTTACTGAGTTTACAACCATAAAAACTACAGTACAACATTGTAGTTGAGGTATTGACATTAATACAGTCAACCTCCTATCAGATTCCGTGAATTTTGCTTGTATTCAGTTGGGAATGTGTGTGTATCTATTTTTTAAAATAAATAAATTTCAGCTGTGCTGGATTTTAGTTGTAGCATGTGGGATCTAGTACCCTGACCAGGGACTGAACCCAGGCCTCCTGCTTTGGGAGCACAGAGCTTTGGCCACTGGACCACCAGGGAGGTTGCTGTGCTGTTTTGTTTTACACAGTTTCCTCACATGTATTTACACCACAGTCCAGGGTCCCTTGAAATTGCCTTTTGTAGCCACACCTTCCACAGTCCCACACCTCGTCCCCTCCTCCTGCTCATCCACCCATGACAACCACTCCTCTGGTCTCCATTTCTAGAATGCTAGCATTTCAAACACGTCTTATCAAGAAAGTCATACAGTAGGTAACATTTGGGGACTTTTTTTTCACTTAGTGTAATTCAGCCAACTTTAACATGCATCAATAGTTCACATTCTCTTATTTGGGGGACTTATTATTAAGTCTTAAATTTTCATTGATTAAATGCTCTTGAATCAATTAAATTCATTGATATTTTTAAGGTTGACATTGTCACAACTTTGATGTGTGGGGTCACCTTCCAACTGATGCCTAAAAACTTTTTCTATGGCCCCATCATTTTAAAACAATAAATTTATTTATTAAAGTATGCTGTTATTGGGGCTTCCCAATAGCTCAGTGGTAAAAAATCTACCTTCAATGCAGGAGATGTGAGTTCTATCCCTGGGTCAGGAAGATCCCCTGGAAGAGGAAATGGCAACCCACTCCAGTATTCTTGCCTGGGAAATCCCATGGACAGAGGAGACTGGCAGTCTACAGTCCATAGAGTTGCAAAGAGTTGGACATGACTGAGCGACTGAGCACACACACACACAAGAGGTTATTATCAAAAAGTGCACATCATAAACATATAGTTCAATGGATCCTCCAAAGGATTCAAAGGTAAGGTCAGGAAAAAGAAATTACCAGTCCTCCAAAATCCTCTTTGTGTCCCCTGTCCACTGAAGCTCTGCCTACTTCTCCCTCATTTTTTCTGCTTTCTCTTTACACAAACACAACACACATGTATACATATGTTGTACACACACACACACACGTACCTATATGTATAATTTTTAGTATTTTCTTTTATCTCCATCTGATGCTCTTGAGAGTCCCTTTGACTGCAAGGAGATCCAACCAGTCCATCCTAAAGAAGATCAGTCCTGAGTGTTCATTGGAAGGACTGATGTTGAAGCTGAAACTCCAATACTTTGGCCACCTGATGTGAAGAGCTGACTCATTTGAAAAGACCCTGATGCTGGGAAAGATTGAGGATAGGAGGAGAAGAGGATGACAGAGGATGAGATGGTTGGATGGCATCACCGACTTGATGGACATGGATTTGGGTGGACTCTGGGAATTGATGATGGACAGGGAGGCCTGGCATGCTGTGATTCATGTGGTCTCAAAGAGTCAGACACGACTGAGCGACTGAACTGAACTGATGCTCATTTTTATAAATACTAATATTTGTATGTGCCTGTGTTTTTATATATTCATATTCTGAATTCTCACTTGTTCCACACACAGAAATAGCACTGTATATAATGTTTGGTACTTTGATTTTTTTTTCTCTTTAGAAATATATCCTGATGATACTTTTATATTAGCACATAGAGACCTTGCTCTTCTTTGTTTTTCATGCTTCATAGTGTTCAGTAGTGTGGATGATTTGCAGCCTTTTGTTCTTCCAAACAATGATGAAATGAATGGAATGAATTTCAGTGTATACCCTTCCAGGCTACCTGGAGGAGAGATGACTAAATATGGATTTAATGGGTCAAAGAAGAAATGGACTGAATAACTTGAGCTAATGCTAAGCTCCTGGCACTACATTTGCTCTTTCTGTTCTGTGTGTAAAGGTGCAGCTCTTGGGGTGGCCAACACTCTCTGTTGTTAACTTTAGGGATTTTTAAAAATATGATGAATGAAAACCAGGTTTCAAGAGTAGTTTTAATTTTCCTTTTTCTAATAATCAGTCAGGTATTTTATCATTTGTTCAAGCATCATTTATAATTCTTTTTGTAAATTGTAATTTATGCTTTTGCCTATTTTTCTAGGATACTGATTTTTCTTCATGATTTCTACTAGCATATATGCATATATATGTATGCATATAGATACTAGTCAGATTCACCCTTTAAATGTGACAAGTGTACTCAATATTTTCTCTCAGTTCTCTTTTTGCTTTATGATTGTGATTTTTTTGGTCATACATACTTTTAAAAAATAGTTGAATTTATCCATGTTTCCTTTCATGGTTTCTGAATTTGAGTCAGAGTTAGAAAGGCCTGTCACAGTAGAACTTGAAAAGTGAAGGAATTCACACGTGTTTTCTTCTGATGGTGTATAGTTTTATTGTTTACTTTTAGATCTTTGATTATTTGAATCAAGTGATAGGACCCCTCCAGCAGTATCTAACCACGCTTAGCATGCCTGCATACAGCATGCTTGTTGCTTCAGTTGTGTCTGACTCTTATGTGACTCCATGGACTGTGGCCTGCCAGGCTCCTCTGTCTGTGGGATTCTCCAGGCAAGAATACTGGAGTGGGTTGCTGTGCCCTCCTCCAGGGGATCTTTCCCACCCATGTATTGAATCCATATCTCTTACATCTCCTGCAGGTTCTTTATCAGGCAGACAGGTTCTTTACCACTAGCACCACTTGAAAAGTTGCTTTGGCTCCACAGTCTCCAGTTTATATTCATGGTGCACAGTGTGGGTTCAGTTTTACCTTTTTAAATGATTACCAGTCAAACCCACCAGCTAAGGAAATAACAACCCACTCCAGTATTCTTGCCTGGAGAATTCTGTGGACAGAGGAGCCTGGCGGGCTACAATCCATGTGACAGTCACAAAGAGTCGGACATGACTGAACAACTAATGCACACACTTGCCATACCCATAGCATTTCTTTCTGAAATCCATTTTTAATGGACTCAGTTGTAATTATGCCTTATTATATTCTAAATTCTCAAGTATATTTGTGTGTTTCTAACTTTTAACCTTGTTTCTTTGTTTGGTTGTTTGCTTATAGGCCTTGATGCTTTCTAACTCTGATTTACTATCTGGTAAGGCCATGGGGTTGCTAAGAGTTGGACAGAACTTGGCAACTGAACAACAACATAAAGGCCACTCTTCAGTATTCACTCTCCTTTTCCACTGTTTCCTTTCCTTTCCTCTCCCTACCCCCCAACCGAGAGTTTACTTTTTATTTTTGGAAGGTAAATTTGAACTCCTGGAGCAGAGGAAGTGTTCAAGCTTCTTCTTCTTCTTCTTCTTCTTTTTTTTTTTTAATGAAAAGTATTATTTTCAGGATATATGCAATGGTGGTTGTATAAACCAGTATTTATCCCTTCCTTGATTCTCACAGGGTGGTTTTCAGGGATTCTTTCATGCAGCAGGTTAAAATCTTGCCACAGCTGAAGCATAGACAGAAAGCTCCTATGCTGTACCTAGTTCTCTTTCTCTGTCTCTTTTACTGGTGAGGACAGGGCTCTGAGCCAGGAAGCTCAGCTGTGACCCTGTAGGTAGTGCGGAGGGAGCTAGGGAGCAGGGCTAGGCCAGGCAGGGTTCCCTGACGCCCTCCCAATATCCGCCCTCATATTGGTGCTGCAACCATTACCGGTCTGTGTGTGTGTGTGTGTGTGTGTGTGTGTGTGTGTGTGTGTGTGGCCTGCCCTAGCCTCTGCTGGCCATAGTACAGACTCCACTTACCCAGCACCCACCCCACTCCATGTCTGGTGTGAAGGAGTCTTTTGGGCCTAGAAAAGAAAACAATAGTCTCAAAGGCCCTTGCTGAATCATTTAACTTCGGAGAAAACAAAACAGAACTTTAGGTCCCGCCCTGATGCTCCAGGCTGGTTGCATCTATCTGGGACTTATCACCCCCTGTCCGGAAACCTTCCACCCACTACACCTGCCCAGAAGACTTATCACCCCCTGCATAACTACAAATGCCATCTCAACTAAAGAATACCCAAAACATCCTGCCTGATTAACATTTCCCTTATTGCTTCCACAAACCTCCCTATAAATCTGGAGCCTCCTTGAGCTCAGCCTGGTCGTTAGGTCGACTGTCGCCCCTCCTTGTCTGAATAAAGGTAACCTACTTCTGTTGAGGTCGTCTTTCCTTTTTCTGCCTTGGCCTGACCTATACCTTACATTCTTATTGTTTTCCCTTTTCCCGGAGTCTGGGAGCATGAATATCCTCCGAGCTCACTTTTCTGCCAGGGCTCAAGTTCCCCTCAGGGATGCCCAGTGCCTTTCATGAGTGGTGCAAACCTTGTGCTAAGGCTTTATTGATGCTTTGGGTACCCCCAGGCCTGGCTCTACCCCCCCTTCCCTCTCTCTCTCTCTGATGAGCTCCAGAATAGGGAACTCTTGCCATTTGATTGCTCTACATGCAATACTCCACTCAAGCCGGCCCCTAGATTTATGTAAGATCTGGACGGTGTTCTAGAGGCGCCCTAGAACACAGTCCTCTTTGGGTCCCGGGGACCCCCTGGCCAGGGCCACTCTGTAGGCGACACTGGGGGACACTCCACCTCAACACAGAGCTCTCTTCTCATAACTCCTATTGCGACTACAGGTGACGACTCGAGCTCTCAATAGGAGCCTCTGATTGCCTTTCAATTATGGGGTCTGGCCAGTCTGTCCCAAAAGATTCCCCTCGGACCTGTGTTCTCAAAAATCTCAAACCACTCTCACTCACTGAACTCAAAGCTAACTGTTTAAAACAACTCTGTACACAGACTTGGCCTCAATACCAATTAGATAATCAAGACCACTTGGCCTGAAGTCAGCACATTTGACTTTAACATTTTTCAAAATCTCACCAATTTCCTTAAACAGAATGGCAAGTGGTCGGAGGTCCTATATGCCCAAGCCTTTTGGGTCCTTTGGAGCAGGCCCTCCCAATGCAAGGCCTGCTCCACCCACGAGGTCCTTCTGTGCACCTTGCCTCCCAAGCAAAAGGGCTCTTCTTCTTCAACTAACTGCAGACAGTGACCTTCTGCACCCCTGGAGTTCAACCCTGTGGAGGATCCCCCTCCCTACCTGCACTTGGCCAATCCTCTCCTTCCCCTTCATCCAACTCACCTACTGGCCTGGAAACCTCTCCTGACTCCTCCTCGACCCCACTACCCCATCTCCCTAACTCCTCCTCCCCACTTCCTTCCCCCCTGCAACATGGTCATGTACCCAACACGTTTCCCTGAGAGAGGTGGCAGGACCAGAGGGCCCCACCCGAGTCAGGTTGCCATTTTCACTGTCAGATATGAGCCAATAGAAGAAAAGTTAAGATCATTTTCTGAAAATCCTACCAGATACAGAAAAGAATTCCTGAGACTCTCCCAGGCCTATAACCTCACATGGAGTGACATATATTATATCCTAAATGCCACTCTCACCCCAGATGGAAAAGACCGTATCTGGCAAGCAGCAAAAGCCCATGCTGGTCACTTACATAACCAAGACCGGATAGCCCAGTTGCTGATGAGGCAGTGCCTCAGTTAGATCCCCACTGGACTTACCAGTCCCGCAGCCCAGGTAACAGGAAACTCAATCATATGATTACCTGCATTCTAGAAGGAATGCAGAAAAATACTCATATCAATGTCAATTATGATAAAGTCAGAGAAATCACCCAAGGGTCAGATGAAAATCCAGCCTTATTCTTAGCATGCCTCACAGAGGCAGTTGAGAAGTATATCACCACCCCTGCTGGGTTACTCTACCTTCACATTCAATTCATCAACCAGCCCACCCCTGACATCAGACATAAGCTTTGACAACTAGAAAAGGACCCTGAGACCCCCAAAGAGACCTTCTAGAAGTAGCCTTCAAGGTGTTCAATAATAGAGAGGAGGAGGCTAAGAGAGAAAAAGAATGTGAGAGAAAAGCTAAATATGCTTTTTTGGTGGCAGCAATTAAAGGAAGAGATCAGCCTGGCCCAAGTCATCCCAGAACGGGGCTTAACACCCCTGCCAGGACCCTGTTTCTTGTTAGGTAAAGACGACCAGGACACCAAACGAGTGTCTAACAGGCTTTAATGGTGAAGTGCTCCTGGGCAGGATTCCTGGACCCGAACGCGGCAGGTCGAGGAAGTCCGCGCCTGGACTGTGTTGGAGGTGGCTTATATGTATTCCTTGTGAGGGATGGTCAGGTTAATGGACGGGGGTTCGGATAGGTCACCAGGCCAAGGAGTCATGGGCTGATAGGTCCTTCATTGTGGCTGGGGTGGCGCAGCTTTTAGCTGGTGAAGTGTTGCTGTCATTGGTCCTCAGGATCTGGGAGGCTCCTTCTGTTAGAGACCTCCCCTGCTAGCAAGGGAGAGAAAGGGTGGCCCATCATGGCCCCCAGGGTCCGACCTTACATTTCTGATGCAACCAGTCAGGACACTGGGCAAAGGCATGCCCAGACCCATGGCCCCCCACAAAAGCATGCCCAACCTGTTGTCAATGGGGACACTGGAAGATGGACTGTCCCCAGGGACACCTTGGCACCCCTGAGGAGGTCCCTACCTCCCAGATCTGGGGAGTGGAATGTCCACAGGGACGTCCTGGCGCCTCTGGGGAAAGCCCCATTTCTCCCCAGAACCCCAGCCCAACCGTATGAGAGTTGTTCCAATGACAGGGCCCAGGTCCCAGCCCCCCAGTCTGTGTCCCAAACACGAGCTCAGAACTTAGGGTAGACGGAGTAGTGGCTGGAAAAAAGACCCATTTTATAGTAGACACTGGAACCACTTTCTCTGTCTTAACTTCCTACTCTGGCCCAACCCAAGACTCAGGACTCACAATCAAGGGAGTCTCTGGAGTTCCCCTAAGGCCAAAAACCAGCCCTCCATTACTCTGTCAATTTGTAAAATCAACCCTTTTACACTCATTCCTCATAATACCTCAGTGCCTGATGGTACTCCTAGAGAGAGATTTGCTTTCCCAATTGGGGTTCTTTATTACATATCCCTCCTCGTCGATACAGTCTCTATATTCTGCATGCAGATGGCACCTGGACGGTCCCTATCCCTCATCCCTGACTTTCCCTTGGATCTACCCACCTTAGACCCCCAAGTCTGGGACAGTGATCATCCATCCATAGCCAAACATCATCCCCCAGTCCACATTACCCTAAAAGACCCATCAACTATAATCACCCAACAACAGTACTCGCTCACCCTGGAGGCCCACAGGAGACTTAAGCTTATCATAGACTTCAAGCCTCTATCCTAATTCTTAACCATTTAGCACACAACACCCCATTTCTGGCAATAACAAAGGGATCAAACTCTTGGAGACTGGTCCAGGATCTGTGAAAAGTCAATGAGGCCATCACATCGACATTCCCAGTAGTCCCTAACCCTTACACATTTCTGTCTACCGTAACGCCAACTGCAACCCACTTCACAGTATTAGGTCTCAAATATGCCTTTCGTCTTCACCTGGCAAGACCCCAAGACTCACGTTTCCCAACAACTAACATGGACAGTTCTCCCCCAGGGTTCAGTCCCTACTTTTTTGACAGGCTTTACAAAAGGACCTACAGACACTTGACCTAGCCCCAAGTCATCTCCTCCAATACGTAGATGACCTCCTTATTTGTAGCCCAACCCGAAAACTCTATCTCCAACATACTGCCAAACTCCTTAGGGCCCTGGGATCCTGGGGTTATTGGGTATCCCAATCTAAGGCCCAAATAGCCCAGACAAACGTCACCTACTTGAGGCTCTCCATATCCCATCAACAAAGAACTATTCCCCCAGATAGATCCAGGCCTTGATTAACTGTCCACTTCCAAAAACGAAAACGGAACTCCTGTCTATCCTCGGCCTCCTAAACTTTTTCCGTATCTGGATCCCTAACTTCTCCTTCATTGCAAAGCCGCTCTATGAAGAAACAAAAGGTTATCTGGATGAGCCCCTCTTTAATCCCTCCTCGCTGGCCAATCCTCTTTGCCAGCTCACCCAGAGCCTTCTGTGAGTGCCAACTCTCCACCTGCCAGATCACATCAGAGCATTCTTTCTCTTTGCCCATTCCAACCAAAGACAGGCCCTGGGACTTCTATGTCAGGGCACTGGAGACACCTGGGCTTCCATAGCTTATCTATCAAAACAGCTTGACATGGTGACCAAGGGGGTGGCCTCCTGTATACAGGCCATGGCTGCTATCACAGCCCTCATACCCAAAGCAAATAAACTCTCTAGACATGCCCCTTTAACAGTCTGTTCTCCACACACCTTCCAAGACTTACTATCACACTGGGCTTTCCTCTCCCTTCCCCCTACCAGGGTACAGGTCCTATATGCCTTTCTCCTCTACCCTCAGTTCTCTTTCTCCCCCTGATCTCCCCTTAACCCCACCAGCTTATTACGCATGTCCTCTACAATAGACTCCCTCCTATATAGCTGCAGCCTAACAGTAGATCTTACCCAAAACCCCTTCCAACATTTAACAGATCAGCCCATCCTAGACGCAGACACCCCCACAATGGTTCGTTGATGCCAGCTCTCAAAAATCCCCACCCTTTGAGGAAGGATATGCCATCATCCAGGGGGACCTTCATCACAACCATGGAACCCAGACAATTGAAGCTTCACCTCTGCCACCTCACACCACCTCCCACCACCTCCCTACAGGCAGAACTAATAGCTGTCACCAGAGCTTTAACTCTGGTTAAAAATCTAAGGGTTAACATCCACACACACTCCAAACATGCCAATAACATACTTCACTCAAACATCCTAATATGGAGAGAAAGAGGTTTCCTAACCCAACAAGGATCCTCCATTATTAATTCAGACCTGATCCACAAACTTCTAGAGGCAGGACTCTTACCAAACAAAGCCACCATCCTCCACTGTAGGGGACATCAAAAGGAAGACTCATATCAGCCTACAACAATGCTGCAGACCAGAAGGCATCCTTCCCTCCAGTCCCCTGTCATCTTAGATATGACTCCACCTGACCCTCCCACCATCAGAGAATTCTCTTATCTACTCTCACTTTTTCATTCCTTGTTCAAGACACTCCAATAGTTCCTCCGTAACCACTTCCCCATATCCAATGCTGACCAGCAATATTTAGATAACCTTACTCAGATGGTCAACACTGAAACCAGATTGATTATATTCTTTGTAGCCAAAGATGGAGAAGCTCTATACAGTCAGCAAAAACAGGCCTGGGAGCTGACTGTGACTCAGATCGTGAACTGCTTACTGCAAAATTCAGATTTAAATTGAAGAAAGTGGGGAAAACCACTAGATCATTCAGGTATGACCTAAATCAAATCCCTTATACAGTGGAAGTGAGAAATAGATTTAAGGGACTAGCTATGATAGATAGAGTGCCTGATGAACTATGGAATGAGGTTCGTGACATTGTACAGGAGACAGGGATCAAGACCATCCCCATGGAAAAGAAATGCAAAAAAGCAAAATGGCTGTCTGAGGAGGCCTTACAAGTAGCTGTGAAAAGAAGATAGGTGAAAAGCAAAGGAGAAAAGGAAATATATAAGCATCTGAATGCAGAGTTCCAAAGAATAGCAAGGAGAGATAAGAAAGCCTTCTTCAATGACCAATGCAAAGAAATAGAGGGAAACAACAGAATGGGAAAGACTAGCGATCTCTGCAAGAAAATTAGAGATACCAAGGGAACATCTCATGCAAAGATGGGCTCGATAAAGGACAGAAATGGTATGGACCTAACAGAAGCAGAAGATATTAAGAAGTGATGTGATCACTCACCTAGAGCCAGACATCCTGGAATGTGAAGTCAAGTGGGCCTTAGAAGGCATCGCTATGAACAAAACTAGTGGAAGTGATGGAATTCCAGTTGAACTATTTCAAATCCTGGAAGATGATGCTGTGAAAGTGTTGTACTCAATATGCCAGCAAATTTGGAAAACTCAGCAGTGGCCACAGGACTGGAAAAGGTCAGTTTTCATTGAAATCCCAAAGAAAGGCAATGCCAAAGAATACACAAACTACTACACAATTGCACTCATCTCACACGCTAGTAAAGTAATGCTCAAAATTCTCCAAGGCAGGCTTCAGCAATATGAGAACCGTGAATTTCCAGATGTTCAAGCTGGTTTTAGAAAATGCAGAGGAACCAGAGGTCAAATTGCCAACATCCACTGGATCATGGAAAAAGCGAGAGAGTTCCAGAAAAACATCTATTTCTGCTTTATTGACTATGCCAAAGCCTTTGACTGTGTGGATCACAATAAACTGTGGAAAATTCTGAAAGAGATGGGGATACCAGAGCACTTGACCTGCCTCTTGAGAAACCTGTATGCAGGTCAGGAAGCAATAGTTAGAACTGGACATGGAACAACAGACTGGTTCCAAACAGGAAAAGGAGTACGTCAAGTCCGTATATTGTCACCCTGCTTATTTAACTTATATGCAGAGTACATCATGAGAAACGCTGGGCTGGAAGAAGCACAAGCTGGAATCAAGATTGCCGGGGAGAAATATCAATAACCTCAGATATGCAGATGACAGGATTCTTATGGCAGAAGAGGAACTAAAAATTCTCTTGGTGAAAGTGAAAGTGGAGAGTGAAAAAGCTGGCTTAAAGCTCAACATTCAGAAAATGAAGATCATGGCATCTGATCCCATCACTTCATGGGCAATAGATGGGGAAACAGTGTCAGACTTAATTTTTTTAGTCTCCAAAATCACTGCAGGTTGTGATTGCAGCCATGAAATTAAAAGACGCTTACTCCTTGGAAGGAAATTTATGACCACCCTAGATAGCACATTGAAAAGCAGAGACATTACTTTGCCAATAAAGGTCCGTCTAGTCAAGGCTATGATTTTTCCAGTAGTCATGTATGGATGTGAGAGTTGGACTGTGAAGAAAGCTGAGCGCTGAAGAATTGATGCTTTTGAACTGTGATGTTGGAGAAGACTCTTGAGAGTCCCTTGGACTGCAAGGAGATCCAACCAGTCCATCCTAAAGGAGATCAGTCCTGGGTGTTCTTTGAAGGACTGATGCTAAAGCTGAAACTGCAATACTTTGGCCACCTCATGTGAAGTATTGGAAAAGACTCACCTCATTGGAAAAGACTCTGATGCTGGGAGATATTGGGGGCAGGAGGAGAAGGGGACGACAAAGGATGAGATGGTATATGGCATCACCGACTCGATGGACGTGAGTTTGGATGAACTCTGGGAGTTGGTGATGGACAAAGAGGCCTAGTGTGCTGCAGTTCATGGGGTCACAAAGAATTGGACATGCCTGAGGGACTGAACTGAACTGACCTGAACTTGCCCTTGTCAAACATGTCAATGTACTAACCCCAGTTCCAACCTTAAACCA
Source organism: Nanger dama (assembly GCA_917880005.1). Classification (NCBI taxonomy): domain Eukaryota; kingdom Metazoa; phylum Chordata; class Mammalia; order Artiodactyla; family Bovidae; genus Nanger; species Nanger dama. The sequence continues at coordinate 8,533,879 of CAKJTW010000075.1, forward strand.
ACATCCTTTTCAACCCATCAAATGCAAGGCAGCCTCCTAGCACAGGATTGGCTGATAGACTTTACTTATATGCCCCCAGTCTGGAGAGTCAGATACCTCCTTGTCCTTGTAGACACATTTTTGGGATGGGTAGAAGCATTTCCCACTACAAACAAAAAAGCCCACACTGTGGCCCAAATCCTCCTCACAGAAATTATCCCCAAGTTTGGCCTGCCTTCATCCCTACAGATCTCCTGGAAATTTTACATTCCATACCATCCCCAGTCCTTAGGAAAGGTAGAAAGGGTGAATAGAATAATCAAAGAAACTCTTACCAAACTAACCCTCGAAGTACACCTTGATTGGACTAAACTTTTGCCAGTTGTTCTCAGAATACGGGCTTTGCCCAGAAAGCGCCTGGGGCTGAGCCCCTTTGAGGTGATGTATGGAAGGCCCATACTCCCTCCTGGACTCCCTCCTGAACTTCCTCCCATACCAAGCTTCCTACACACCCCTCTGTTGGTGGAACTCTGCAATGCCCTCTGGAAATACATCAACCACAACTTGCCTGCCCCTGACCCCCAAGCCTCCTTGCCCCCTTTACAAACTGGGGACATGGTCTATCTGTCTGATAATCCCCAGGGTGACCTAACTCCAAAGTGGCAGGGACCATTCAAAATCATCCTCCTTGCCCCAACGGCAGCTAAACTTGAGAAGGTCATCTCCTGGGTACACCTCTCTCCCCTGAAATGGGTCACCTCCGATCCTGCACTGCCCACCTTAAATGACAGGTCTCCCTTACAGGACCTATCTCCTTAAAATTCTCCTGGTGACAACCTCTGTCAACCATCTGAGAGGACACTGAATTACCTGGACACTCCTTAACTACAACTGTTCCCGACCGAACTACTACAAGACCTCTGGACCAGTGACCCGACAGGAACCTCCTTCAAAGACCTGATTACACTGATGTCTCAACTGTGGCTCCAGGGAATCTTCTACAACCTGACTCCAGATGAAACTGATTTCTTTACTCTCATTCTCTACCTCATTCTACAGCCTAATGAGCACTGTTCCTCCTCAGATTCAAACAACCACCAACTTGGGGCCTTTTGCCCTCGCCCTGACTGACCTCTCCCTGTCTCTCTAACTATAACTGCACTCTTCATCTTAATCCTTGCTATAGGCTTAGTAACTGTCTCCCTCAGGACTGGCCACCTATCCTTCCTCTTTCCGTGGGTATCGCCTGCGTTGCTAGCTGTGTTCCGCTCCTAGGGCGCTATTTCCTCTGCACTGCCTGACTAACAGCCCCATGACTCCTCTGTTCCTTATCCTTGCTGCACTCCCCAGCCTTCTAGCTACTCCCTGCCCCTGCTCTGACATTTATTCCTATGTACATTCCTCATGTTATAATACAGCTCCAAAACCATGCACCATGAACCTCGGGGGCGGGCAGTCCAAATCCCTACTCACTGTTAAAGTACAAAAGGGAAGGAGTCTCATGAGTACCTGGCATAAGCCAAATGGAAGAAACATATGTTTCTATCCCATTACCCACTGGGGGTACACAGACAGGGGTAGGGTATTAGATCAAAATTGGGAAAAGAAACAAGAACCAGTCATAAAGAACATAATTTCCTGGTTACAGGTTACCCCTGAGCCTTATAAATGCCTAGACCTCCTTTCCCAATTACGGCCTCTCCTAAAACCTTCCTCTGGCAACCAACACCTTACCTGCCTTCTCAACTCTTCCTTCCAATTCTTCCAGTACACACAACACACATCCTGGGGTTGGATATGCATGTCACTGTCTGCCTCACCGCACATAGCAATTCCTTTACCTTCAACCTGGCTGTTACACGGCAACTATACCTCCTCTTCTCAACAAAAAGCTACAGAAGTCATTGGACCAGTCTCTAACAATGTCCGACTCTTCAAACCTAACCTGTATTAACTACTCTAGTTCCAACTACACTGTTCTTACAAACTCCACTCCCTCCTTCTGTTCCACTTGGGTTCTCTGGAACAGCACAAAGAATTGCACCAACCCAGGAATCTTCATTCTCTGGGGGACCTATGCATATTCATGTCTCCCCTTGGACGCCCCTGGACCTTGCATCTTGGTCTTCCTGACCCCGGGCCTAACATTCCTCAAAGAAGAAGAGGAAGAACAAATAGTCTACCCCCAAGGGAACTTTCCCATAGGAAAAGACACGCTGTCATAGGCCCCCTCCCTGATTGGGACTGGCATAACAGCAGCCCTAGGTAGTGGGATTGGAGGCATCTCAACCTCTGCCCATTTCTGCTACAAGCTGTCCCAAGAACTTAATGAAGACATGGAGCAGGTAGTGGAGTCCTTCGTTTCAATCCAAAGACAAGTTAACTCATTAGCTTCTGTGGCCCTACAAAACAGGTGAGCCCTGGACCTTCTCACCGCAGAAAAGGGAGGGATCTGCCTTTTCCTTGGAGAGGACTGCTGCTATTTTGTTATGAAATGGGCATAATCCAGTGCAGAGTCAAAGAACTTAGAGACAGAATTGAACGCTGCAGAAAAGAGTTACAAAACCTTTACAGTCCCAACAACCTGTTCCAACAGGCCCTCCCTTGGTTGCTCCCTTTCCTGGGACCATTGGTACTTATCATTCTAGTCTTCTTATTTGAACACTGTCTCTTCAATCTCTTTCAAAGGTTTCTCCAAGAACAGATTCAGGCCATCTTTTGAGATCAAGTCAAGACCGTTCTTCTTCTCAAGAGCCTCATCCCAAGCTCAGAAAAAGGAGACTCTGGGCCCTAGGATGATCCTCCATTCCAGACCCAAAACCGTTGCCCCATTAAGCAGGAAGTAGCCAGAAATACAGCACCTCTTTTCACTTTTTTTTTTTTTATGATTTCAGGGTCTGGAGTGAAGGAGTGTTTTGGGCCTAGGAAAGAAAACAACAGTCTCAAAGGCCCTTGCTTAATCATTTAACTTTGGAGAAAACAAAACAGACTTTAGGTCCTGCCCTGATGCTCCAGGCTGGTTGCATCTATCTAGGACTTATCACTCCCTCTCCAGAAACCTTCCACCCCTTGCACCTGTCCAGAAGATTTATCACCCACTGTCTGGAAACCTTCCACCCACTAAACCTGCCCAGAAGACTTATCACCCCCTGCACAACTACAAATGCCATCTCAACTAAAGAGTACCCAAAACATCCCTTAACATTTCCCTTATTGCTTCCACAAACCTCCTTATAAATATGGAGCCTCCCTGATCCCTCTCCGAACTCAGCCTGGTCGTTAGGCCCCTCCTTGCTCAAATAAAGGTAACCTACTTCTGTTGAGGTCATCTTTCCTTTTCTGCCTCGGCCCAAACTATACCTTACATGGTGGGCACACCTCTCCATCACTGTGTTTTCCTTTTTTTTTTCATAAGAATATATTTACTTTATGCCAGCACTGTTCTATTCAGTGCCCCTGACCCCACTGCAGGCCACTGTTGACCCACACCTCCACCAAACCCTCCTAGATACTCACAAGCAAGTCTGGCTCAGTCTTTTCTTGTGGTGTCACTGCTCCTTTCTCCTGGGTCCTGGTGTACACAAGGATTTGTTTGTGCTCTCCAAGAATACAATAGTGCTAGCATAAGTCCTTCTGAAGGATGTCTCTAAAGATGGAGAAGCTCTATACAGGCAGCAAAAACAAGACCAGAAGCTGACTGTGGCTCAGATCATGAACTCCTTATTGCAAAATTCAGACTTAAATTGAAGAAGGTGAGGAAAAATCACTAGACCATTCAGGTATGACTTAAATCAAATCCCTTATGCAGTGGAAGTGACAAATAGATTCAAGGGATTAGCTCTGAATGGAAGAGTGCCTGAAGAATTATGGATGGAGGTTCATGACATTGTACAGAAGGCTGTGATCAAAACCATCCCCAAGACAAAGAAAAACAAAATGATTGTCTGAAGAGGCCTTACAAATAGCTGAGAAAAGAAGAGAAGTGAAGGCAAAGGAGAAAAGGAAAGATATACCCATTTGAATGCAGAGTTCCAAAAAATAGCAAGGAAAGATAAGAAAGCCTTCCTCAGTGATTAGTGCAAACAAATATAGGAAAACAGTAGAACTGGAAAGACTAGGAATCTCTTCAAGAAAATTAGAGATCCCAAGGGACCATTTCATGCAAAGATGAGCACAATAAAGGACAGAAATGGTACGGACCTAACAGAAGCAGAATATATTAAGAAGAGGTGCCTAGAATACACAGAAGAACTATACAAAAAGATCTTAATGACCCACATAACCAAGATGCTGTGATCACTCACCTAGAACCAGACATCCTGGAATGTAAAGTCAAGTGGGCCTTAGGAAGCATCACTACAAACAAAGATAGTGGAAGTGATGGAATTCCAGTTGAACCATTTCAAATCCTAAAATATGATGCTGTTAAAGTGTTGCACTCAATATGCTAGCAAATTTGGAAAACTCAGCAGTGGCCACAGGACTGGAAAAGGTCAGTTTTCATTGCAATTCTAAAGAAAGGCAATGCCTAAGAATGTTCAAACTACCACACAATTGTGCTCATTTCACACACTAGCAAAGTAATGCTCAAAATTCTCCAAGTAAAGCTTCAACATTGTGTGAATCAAGGACTTCCAGATGTTCAAGCTGGATTTAAAAAGGCAGAGGAACTAGATATCAATTTGATATCTAAAATCTGTTGGATTCCGTTGGATCACAGAAAAAGCAAGAGAATTCCAGAAAAACATATACTGCTTTATTGACTATGCCAAAGCCTTTGACTGTGTGGATCACAACAAACTGGAAAATTCTTCAAGAGATGGGAATACCAGACCACCTTACCCGCCTCCTGGAGAAATCTGTATGAAGGTCAAGAAGCAACAGTTAGAACCAGACATGAAACAACAGACTAGTTCCAAATTGGGAAAAGTGTATGTCAAGGCTGTATATTGTTGCCCTGCTTACTTAAATTCTATGCAAAGTACATCATGTGAAATGCTGGGCTGGATGAAACACAAGTTGGAATCAAGATTAGTGGGAGAAATATCAATAACCTCAGATATGTAGATGACACCACCCTTATGACAGAAAGTGAAGAAGAACCAAAGAGCCTCTTGATGAAAGTGAAAGAGGAGAGTGAAAAAGCTGGCTTAAAACTCAACATTCAAAGAACAAAGATCATGGCATCTGGTCCCATCACTTCATGGCAAATAGATGGGAAAACAATGGAAACTGACAGATTTTATTTTGGGGGCTTCCAAATCACTGCAGATTGTGATTGCAGCCATGAAGTTAAAAGATGCTTCCTCCTTGGAAGAAAAGTTATGACCAACCTAGACAGCATATTAAAAAGCAGAGATATTACTTTGCCAACAAAGGTCCGTCTAGTCAAAGCTATGACTGGAGTTGGGCGTCCCCAAGATCTCCAGTGTGACCAGTACTGGATAGGATTAGGGGTTGGATATAATAGAGTATTTCCCTCCCAAGGCCAGCTATTATCTGGTTGTCTCTCCAGAAGATTGTAGAGAAACCTTGTGGGTCTGGATGGGGCTCAGGAAAAGAGCATGAAACAGGAGGGAAGAGGACAGAGCACAACCTTTGAAAGAATAATATAGCACAAGGGTATAATGTAAACCAATTAAAATCAATTGGGTCCAAGATGACAAGTCAAATTCAAGTAAACCTTAGCAAGAAGAGATAAGAAAGCCTTCTTCAGTGATCAATGCAAAGAAATAGAGGAAAACAACAGAATGGGAAGGACTAGAGATCCCTTCAAGAAAATCAGAGATACCAAGGGAACATTTCATGCAAAGATGGGCTTGATAAAAGACAGAAATAAATGGTCTGGACCTAACAGAAGCAGAAGATATTAAGAAGAGGTGGCAAGAATACACGGAAGAACTGCAAAAAAGATCTTCATGACCTAGATAATCATGATGATGTGATCACTAATCTAGAGCCAGACATCTTGGAATGTGAAGTCAAGCGGGCCTTAGAAAGCATCACTACATAGCAAGGACACAATGATTTGTAACAAAGAAAGAGGAGTACAGTGATTTATAGCAAAGAGAAAATTCATTAACTCAAAAGTCTAGCATTGCTGACATCAAAACTACTATATTTCTTTTTCTACATTCCAATTACATTGATTAACATACTCCCAGGTACCTAAGGATATGGAGGCCTGGTGGCAATCATTAACTCAGCAATGAAACCCTTCACCAACATGATTTTTATCTTTAGAAAAACCCTATGTTAACTAAGACTTGATTTAGGTCATACCTGAATGGGCTAGCTGTTTTCCCTACTTTCTTCAATTTAAGTCTGAATTTGGAAATAAGAAGTTCATGATCTGAGCCACAGTCAGCTCCTGGTCTTGTTTTTGTTGACTGTATAGAGCTTCTCCATCTTTGGCTGCATAGAATATAATCAGTCTGATTTCAGTGTTGACCATCTGGTGATGTCCATGTGTAGAGTCTTCTCTTGTGTTGTTGGAAGAGGGTGTTTGCTATGACCAGTGCATTTTCTTGGCAAAACTCTATTAGTCTTTACCCTGCTTCATTCCGCATTCCAAGGCCAAATTTGCCTGTTACTCCAGGTGTTTCTTGACTTCCTACTTTAGCATTCCAGTCCCGTATAAGGAAAAGGACATCTTTTTTGGGTGTTAGTTCTAAAAGATCTTGTAGGTCTTCATAAAACCGTTCAACTTCAGCTTCTTCAGCATTACTGGTTGGGACATAGACTTGGATAACTGTGATACTGAATGGTTTGCCTCGGAAACGAACAGAGATCATTCTGTCGTTTTTGAGATTGCATCCAAGTACTACATTTCGGACTCTTTTGTTGACGATGATGGCTACTCCATTTCCTCTGAGGGATTCCTGCCCACAGTAGTAGATGTAATGGTCATCTGAGTTAAATTCACCCATTCCAGTCCATTTTAGTTTGCTGATTCCTAGAATGTCGATGTTCACCTTTGCTGTCTCTTGTTTGACCACTTCCAATTTGCCTTGATTCATGGATCTGACATTCCAGGTTCCTATGCAATATTGCTCTTTACAGCATCGGATCTTGCTTCTATCACCAGTCACATGCACAACTCGGTATTGTTTTTGCTTTGGCTCCATCCCTTCATTCTTTCTGGAGTTATTTCTCCACTGATCTCCAGTAGTATATTGGGCACCTAATGACCTGGGGAGTTCCTCTTTTGGTATCCTGTCATTTACAGTGATTATACAGTGGAAGTGAGAAATAGATTTAAGAGCCTAGATTTGATAGATAGAGTGCCTGATGAACTATGGAATGAGGTTCATGACATTGTATGGGAGACAGGGATCAAGACCATCCCCATGGAAAAGAAATGCAAAAAAGCAAAATGGCTGTCTGGGGAGGCCTTACAAATAGCCGTGAAAAGAAGAGAGGCAAAAAGCAAAGGAGAAAAGGAAAGATATAAGCATCTGAATGCAGAGTTCCAAAGAATAGCAAGGAGAGATAAGAAAGCCTTCTTTAGTGATCAATGCAAAGAAATAGAGGAAAACAACAGAATGGGAAAGACTAGAGACCTCTTCAAGAAAATTAGAGATACCAAGGGAACATTTCATGCAAAGATGGGCTCGATAAAGGACAGAAATGGTCTGGATCTAAGAGAAGCAGAAGATATTAAAAAGAGGTGGCAAGAATGCATGGAAGAACTGTACAAAAAGATCTTCAAGACCCAGATAATCATGATGATGTGATCACTAATCTAGAGCCAGACATCCTGGAATGTGAAGTCAAGTGGGCCTTAGAAAGCATCACTACAAAGTTAGTGGAGGTGATGGAATTCCAGTTAAGCTATTTCAAATCCTGAAAGATGATGTTGTGAGAGTGCTGCACTCATTATGCCAGCAAATTTGGAAAACTCAGCAGTGGCCACAGGACTGGAAAAGGTCAGTTTTCATCCCAATTCCAAAGAAAGGTAATACCAAAGAATGCTCAAACTAGCACACAATTGCACTCATTTCACATGCTAGTAAAGTAATGCTCAAAATTCTCCAAGCCAGGCTTCAGCAATACATGAACTGTGAACTCCCTGATGTTCAAGCTGGTTTTAGAAAAGGCAGAGGAACCAGAGATCAAATTGCCAACATCTGCTGCATCATGGAAAAAGCAAGACAGTTCCAGAAAAACATCTACTTCTGCTTTATTGACTATGCCAAAGCCTTTGACTGTGTGGATCACAATAAACTATGGAAAATTCTGAAAGAGATGGGAATACCAGACCACCTAACCTGCCTCTTGAGAAATCTGTATGCAGGTAACAGTTAGAACTGGACATGGAACAACAGACTGGTTCCAGATAGGAAAAGGAGTACGTCAAGGCTGTATATTGTCACCCTGCTTATTTAACTTATATGCAGAGTACATCATGAGAAACGCTGGACTGGAAGAAACAAGCTGGAATCAAGATTGCTGGGAGAAATATCAATAACCTCAGATATGCAGATGACACCACCCTTATGGGAGAAAGTGAAGAGGAACTCAAACGCCTCTTGATGAAAGTGAAAGAGGAGAGTAAAAAAGTTGGCTTAAAGCTCAACATTCAGAAAATGAAGATCATGGCATCCGGTCCCATCACTTCATGGGAAATAGATGGGGAAACAGTGGAAACAGTGTCAGACTTTATGTTTTTGGGCTCCAAAATCACTGCAGATGGTGATTGAAGCCATGAAATTAGAAGACGCTTACTCCTTGGAAGAAAAGTTATGACCAACCTAGATAGTATTCAAAAGCAGAGACATTACTTTGCTGACTAAGGTCTATCTAGTCAAGGCTATGGTTTTGTTAGGCCTTACGGCCTCCTTGCAGGGGTCCGTCGCCCAAAGAATCTCCAAGACTTGGAATTAATGCAAACAGCGAGAGGATTTATTAGGCCGGCGTGCCGGGGTTCGATCACCACCAGGGAAGAACGAACCCCGAACATTCGTTACAAAGCAGTTTTTAAGCACAGAAACCACAAACAGGTACAGCTAGGGTGGAATTATCTGACTGGTGCTCAAGTCTCGGCATTTTTAGGGATAGGTTCATTTGTTATCAGGTCGACACGTCTGACTGAGCTGCAATTTTACTGCTAACTTGTTTTTCTAGAAACTAATTTCCTGGGATGGTTTTCTTTTTTTCTTTTTTTTTGGGGTAAACATCCCCGGAAAGCCTTCCGGAGGCTGTATTCCTGAGATATGAGCCCCTTACACATTCTTGAGATAAAGGTCTGTCTTAAGATTAACAAGGGGCCTGTTTTCCTAAGGCTCTAGTGAAACTTTAACCTTTATTTTTATCCACCCTTCCTCTCATTCCCCTCTTCTTTAGTTTGGATTTCAATCCTGAAATCATGGGCCAAAGTCTCCCTGAGGAAGTGCTGCATATTGTTGTCTTAGCATAAGTATCTGCACAGCACTTATCCGGTCTCGGATGAACGAAATTAACCAGTTGAGAATACAAGGCCCTATAGTGAGGAGGAGGAGTAAGATGACCAGTGGCCCCATTAGGGTGGATACTAAGGTTGCAAACCATGGGGTCCTGTTAAACCAGGACTCAAACCACCCTTGGGCGCCTTCTCGTTCTTTTTGCCTATGTGCCAATCTTTCTCATAATTTATTCATGGAGTCAGTGATGACCCCAGAGTGGTCTACATAAAAACAGCATTCTTCTTTGAGGGCCGCACATAAGCCTCCTTCTCTTAAGAACAGAAGGTCTAGGCCTCTCCGATTTTGCATCACTACTTCAGATAGAGAGGTCAGAGATTCTTTCAGTTTAGTAATAGAATCTTCTAGGACGCGTAGGTCCACGTCTATGGCTTGCTATAAACTAGTATAATACTGGGGTTGTTGGATGAGGGCTGCTGTGCTGGTCCCCACCCCAGCTGCCACTCCGATGCCTAAAAGGGCCGCCAGAGTGAGAGTCACCAGCTCTCTTTTTGCTCGGTGGCCGCCTTTGTAAGCCTCTAAGAAGGACTCATCGGAGTGATAGAGGAGTCAGGGCACTAGCCACACCAGAACACAGAAGTCAGTTGATCTGTTAAATACTGCCATAGACACACAGGGTGTGAGACCTGTCTTACACGCCCACCAACCATCTCCAGGGGGGATGAGATATCCTGTGTAGCTGTGGGCCTTATCAATACTTTTACAAAGATGAGCCTGGTGAGGAGTGGGAGAGCCTATGCATAACCCCTGGCCTGTCACAGCCGAAAGGGTGAGTCTGACTGTTCCCTGTTGCTGCCACTGGCAATGACTGGGGCAAGAGGAGCTGTTACCATCCCAACTATCCCTGAGGCTTCATAATAGGGTGGGGGAGCTGTATAGCAGAGCCAACAAGACAGTGGCTTCCAGGTTGGTGGCATTTAAGACTCTGAAAGCACTGTCTACAAGGGTCAGCATTCGGTCCTGACTTGAGGCCATGTTGTAGGGAGCCACCTGGGGTGGAGTTATTGTGGCTCCTGTTGCTGTTATTTTTTCTTTTTAGTAGGAGCCGGCTCCCGGGGATTTAAAACTGGGTTGGGACTGATAGATTGGAGGGGTGGAGAGTCTGTTTTTAATCTGATAGAGAATGTGAGGCCATTGTGATCTCTTTTATATAGCCTTATGCCCCACAAAAACCCCTGATCCATTCTGTGGTTTGTTTTTGTTTTGCCCTTTCAGAGAATTTAATATGGAGTGGGTTGCACCAGGACTTGCATTCAGGGAAAAGTTTTCTTCCGTCCTGGTGGTGTGTATAGTTGGCCTCAACCGTGATGAGGTCCCAGTTGGAAGATGGCCCCCAGTAGATATCACCCGTAGTCTCACAACCCCAGTGACGACAATAAAAATCGTCTTCCCCCCCACAATGGTTTAAAGCTTGTTCCTGGTGAAACCCTCGGCAGACATATAGGGTATGAGTCCTCAGCACACTCCTTCTTTTTGGATTGGTGCCCCCCCACAATTTGGGCAATCAAAGTCGCCATTAAGTCCCCAGTTGCCAGGGGCGGACGTTTGGGGAGCTTTGTGAAAGTCAGAGTACCCTTTAAGGTCCCAACTGGCTCCTGCCGCCAGTTGACAGAGGTCTGGGTAAAGGTCAGGCCACCAGGTGGTGAGTGGTGCAATATTAGTACTAGACCATATGACCTTTCCCGCTCGTGAAACTACTTGCCAAGTCAGTTGTTGAGGCTGGTGGGGATTTGACGCACTCACAGTTGGGAGGATCAGGAGGAGGGCTGCGAATCCGAGGATCGGCAGAGTTTGAGCTTTAAGGGGTGAGAAGTACGGTGTGCCTTCCATTGAGGTGATAGTTCCGGAGCGGTCTTGACGTGGGAAGTGTGGATCCAGGAGGAAATTCCGTCGACTTTGACGGCAGTGGGGGTGGTGAGCAGGACGATATAGGGTCCCTTCCACCTAGGCTCTAGGTTCTGCTGCAGGTGCCGGCGGACGTAAATCGAGTCTCCCACTTGGAACGGGTGGGCCTCTCCTGGGGTGCCGGGTTGATAAGCTTCAGCAAGCTTGGTCCACACCTCTCTCTGAACCAGTTGGAGTCCTTTAAGCCTGGCATACAGATCACCATTACTAAAACAGCAGGGATCAAACCCTTCTCTGAGTGACAGTATAGGGGGAGGAGCCCTGTATAGAATTTCAAAAGGAGAGAGACCGAAACGGGAAGGGGTGTTCCATACTCGGAACAAGACTAAGAGAAGGAGCACCGTCCAGTCAGTACCGCCAGTCTCTAAGGACAATTTAGTTAGGGTCTCTTTTAGAGTCCTGTTCATCCTCTCTACCTGTCCTGAACTCTGGGGTCTGTATGCACAATGTAATTTCCAATTGGTCCCCAGAAACTTAGCTACTTCCTGGCTTACTTGGCGGTAAAAGCGGGCCCCATTATTGACCCTATCATCTTTGGAGCCCCAAACTGTGGGAAGATTTCTTCTAAAATTTTCTTGGCCACCGTTAGTGCATTTTCGTTTTTGGTGGGGAAAGCCTCTACCCACCCCAAAATGGTATCTATGGAGACCAACAGATATTTGTTGCCATACCTTGCAGGGCGCACTTCAGTGAAGTCCACTTCCCAGTAAGCCCCCGGCCTGTCTCCTCGCAGCCGCTTACCTTGGCTTGTCTTGTCATGGCTGGCATTTACCTCCTGGCAGGGCTTGCAATTCTGGACTATTTGGTCAGCCAATTTGATCAGACCTGGCACCTCACATCCTGTCTTATTTAGAAGGGAGACTAGCTTTATAGTTCCCAAATGAGTCCAATGGTGCATTTGCTCTAACATTTTCTTAGCCTCTTCTGCGTTTATAGCCTGTTTTTTTTTTTTTTTTTTTTTTTTAGGTCGCGGGGAGGGGCTGCTTTCAGAGTGAGTGACTAGCAGTTCCAAAATTTCGCTTCTTGTTGCCACCTCTCGCGTGACCCGATCTGCCATGTTGTTTCCCTTTGTCACTGGAGATTGATCTTTCTGATGCCCGGGCAGTGGATTATACTGACCTTTTGGGTAACATAAGAGCAGTTAGTAACTCCAGGATTTCATCTTTACTTTTAATCTCTTTACCAGCCGATGTGAGGAGCCCCCTTTGCTGATATATGGCTCCATGCACATGTGCAGTAGCGAAGGCGTATCTACTGTCAGTGTAGATGTTAACCCGTTTTCCTTCTGACAGTTGGAGAGCCTTTGTGAGGGCTATTAGCTTGGCTTTTGGGCTAATGTTCCTTGCGAGAGGGCAGTCGCCCAAATCACACTAGTCCCATCTACCACCGTGACACCGGCCCGGCGCTTACCTTCTTCGAGGAAGCTGCTTCCGTCCGTATACCACGTCACCTCAGCATCCTGAAGCGGCTGGTCAGAAAGATCTTTGCGGGTCCCGTGTACGTCAGCCAGCACCTCTTGGCAATTGTGTGCCACCTCGGCTTGGCCGGGGTCTGGTAGCAGTGTGGCAGGATTAAGCCCAGTCGCCAGCGTGAATTTGATCCATTCAGAGTTCAGGAGTAACGTCTGATAGTGGGTCACTCTGGCGTTGGTCAGCCATCTCTCAGGGGGTTGTCGAATCACACTTTCTAAGGCGTGGGGTGCAGTAACGACCAAGTTCTGCCCCAAAGTCAGTTTATTGGCATCCTTTACCAGAACTGCCACGGCTGCCACTATACATAAGCAATTTGGCCAGCCAGCAGCTACAGGGTCCAGTTTTTTTGACAGGTATGCCACAGGCCGATTCCATGGTCCCAGCTTTTGAGTGAGGACCCCTTTGGCAATGCCATTATTTTCTGCTACATAGAGGTGAAACGGCTTGTTTACATCTGGGAGTCCCAGGGCAGGAGCTGACAAGGCTCGCTTGATGTTGTCAAAAGCTTTTTGCTCGCTTTTTCCGCAGACAAAGGGAATACTGCCCTTTGTCAGGGGGTACAAGGGAGCGGCCATCTCCGCGAACCCCGGGATCCAGAGCCTGCAGAATCCTGCAGTACCCAGGAACTCCCTGACTTGCCAAGGATTTTTGGGGGCTGGTATTCTGGCCACTGTCTCTTTTCTAGCCTCTGAAAGCCACCGCTTCCCGTCCTTGATTTGGTACCCCAGGTAACTGACCTGCTGCCAGCAGATCTGGGCCTTTTGGCGGAGGCGCAGTAACCGAGAGATCCAAGCTCGATTAGTAAGGTCTCAGTCCCCTTCCAGCATTCTTCTTTAGTGTCCGCTGCTAGGATCAAGTCATCTACATATTGGAGCAAAGTTACCTGGGGGTTGGTGGCACGGAAATGCGTGAGGTCCTGGTGGAGGGCTTCGTCAAAGATCGTTGGCGAGTTTTTGAATCCTTGCGGCAGCCTAGTCCACGTTAGCTGTCCGGAGAGTCCTGTAAGGGGGTCTTTCCACTCAAAAGCGAAAATAGGCTGGCTGATGGGACTGAGTTGGAGGCAGAAGGCATCTTTTAAGTCCAAGACAGTATACCACTTTCGGCTGGGGGAAGTGTACTCAACAGGTTGTAGGGGTTGGGTACCGTGGGGTGTAGGTCGATCACCCGCTTGTTGACCTCTCTCAGGTCCTGTACAGGCCGGTAGTCGCCTGTTCCAGGTTTGCGAACTGGGAGCAGAGAGGTGTTCCAGGCTGACTGGCACTTTATTAGTATTCCTAATTTGAGGAGCCGCTGGATGTGAGGGCGGATCCCGTCTCTGGCCTCTCTGCTCATCGGGTACTGACGGACAGATATGGGAGTAGAGGAGGCCTTGACTTCCCACTACCACTGGAGGCTGCCAGACCGCCATCCCCATGCCTGAATCCTCAGCCCATGCCAGAGGGGTTTTAGTCAGCCATTCCTGCATATCAGTGGCCTCAGGGGAGGGGGAGGGGCTTTCGAACAGCCTGTGTTCATCTTCCAGTTTTAGGGTCAGGACCTGTAGTGGCCTCCCCTTCCTGTCCGTCACTGTGGCACCTTCGGTGTGGAAATGGATCTGAGCCCCCACTTTTGTGAGCAAGTCCCGTCCTAACAAGGGGTAGGGGCATTCAGGGATCACAAGGAACGAGTGGGATACCCGGCCCACGCCGAGATCCACTGTTCTTTGGGTAGTCCATGGGTACTGCCGGTACCCTGTAGCGCCCTGTACCCAAGCCTTTTTTGTAGACAGCGTCCCTTCTGACTGTAACAGGACCGAGTGTTGGGCTCCAGTGTCTACCAAGAACTGCACAGGCTTCCCCTCCACCTTGAGAGTTACCCTAGGCTCAGGGGGGGGTCCGAGCCCCGTCTCCCCCAGTCTTCTTCCTCGAGAGCTAGGATCTTGTCGGGAGTGGAGGGCCTTCCTCTCTTCTTCTTGGGGCAGTCTCTGAGCCAGTGCCCCTTTTCTTTGCAGTATGCACATTGGTCTTTATCTAGAGGTGGTCTAATTCCGCTTTACTCCCCTTGTGGTCTTTATCTTCAGCCCTATCTCTCCCTCTTCCCTCTCTAATTACCATAGCCAGAATCTTAGTTAAGTTTCTCTCTTGTCTCCTCTCTCTCTCCAGCTCTCGTTCATCTTGTTCCTTTCTTTTCTCTCCTCTTTTTTCTTCTTCTGTCTCCCTCTTATTGAATACTTTGTCTGCCTCCCTAACCAGATCTTGAAGGGAGAATCCTTGTAGCCCATCTAGTCTCTGCAGCTTTTTTCTGATGTCTGAGGCTGACTGATCAATAAAAGCCATTGCTATAGTTGCCCTATGCTCCTCGGACGTGGGGTCATAGGAAGTAAATCGTCTAAATGCCTCCATTAACCTATCTAAAAACACGGTTGGTGACTCAGTGGATCCCTGAGTCACTTCTCTTACCTTGGCCAGATTTGTGGGGCATCTCACAGCCCCTCAGAGACTCACCACCAGAGCCTGGCGGTAGACCCTCAGGTGCTCCCTACCTGCCAGGGAATTGTAGTCCCAGTTGGGTCTCATCAGTGGAAAACCAGCATCTATTTCATTGGCTAGTGCCGTGGGGCGCCCGTCATCTCCGGGCACATTTTTCTGGGCCTCTAGTAACACCCGCTGCTTCTCCTCAGTTGTGAGAAGAGTCTGCAGCAATTGTTGGCAGTCATCCCAAGTGGGCTGGTGCGAGAAAACAAGGGATTCTATTAGAGAAGTCAATGCCTGTGGATTGTCAGAGAATGAGGGGTTATGAGTTTTCCAGTTATAGAGGTCTGAGGCAGAAAATGGCCAATACTGGAGCGGCCGATTTACGTGGTTATCGGGGGGCCGTACTCCCGGAGGGGAAGGACAGTAGAGGATTCTGGGGCAGCCGCTCGGTGGCTTCGCGTCCCCGCTGCTGGGCCCAACTCCCCTCGTCCGGGGCTGGCTCGGACGGAGCAGGTGGCTGGGTTGCCGGGGCCGGGGAAGTGGGTCCAGCGAGGGGACTAGTGCAGGCGGATAGGGTGGAGGGGGGTCCAGGAGCAGGAGATCGGTCTAAGTGTCCGGGTATATCTTTTTGGCAGGAGCTTTTGCTTTTTCTTCCTTTTTCTCTGCTGGTTTCAAGGCGAGAATCCCCACAGCGGGTCCCAACATCGTTCCTGTGGAAAGAACAAAGGGCCAGACCCACGTTGGCGGGGAGAGGACCAAGTCCTCCCACACCATAATACAGGGCATCTGATCTGGGTGCCCGTGAGGTCCAGGGGTAAAAACTACAGCCCTAATTAGGCTAACCTGCTCTGAGGAGAAGGAACCTTCGGGTGGCCACCCTGTCTGAAAGCTGGGCCATTCTACTGAGCACTTTCTCTTCTTAACCCTTACTGATAGGTTATGTGCCCTGGTCTTAACTTCAGTCCAATGACTTGATGTCAGTGACAGAAGGGTTGTCACAGTCTGTCCCATTGTCAAGTCGTCTGGGGGTGCCACAGGAAAGACAAATTAGAAGAGAGACAAACAAGACAAAAACGGAAAGAGAGAATGGCCGCCGCGTGTCTGACCAAAAACAGAAGAAACTACAGATGGGAACCCTGCCAGAGGCTCCACCTGATTCAGACGAAGGGGGGTCAAACTGAACCCTCCTTCCAGATTGACGTCTTGGGCGTCCCCAAGGATCGTCACAGATCTGCCTCCCTGGCAGATTTCAGAAAATTCAGAAAACCAGAGTTGGACAGACGTGCAAGCGGTACCTCAGTTCTGAGTAAAAACAGAGTTAGCACAACAAGAACACACAGAAAGCTCGAGCGTACCTTTGAATCCGGGAGTCAGGGAGATCTGAGATGGGCGAGGGATCCCCGGACGAGCCCCCAAAATGTTAGGCCTCACGGCCTCCTTGCACAGGTCCATCGCCCAAAGAATCTCCAAGACTTGGAATTGATGCAAACAGCGAGAGGATTTATTAGGCCGGCGTGCCGGGGTTTGATCACCACCAGGGAAGAACGAACCCCGAACATTCGTTACAAAGCAGTTTTTAAGCACAAAAACCACAAACAGGTACAGCTAGGGTGGAATGATCTGACTGGTGCTCAAGTCTCGGCATTTTTAGGGATAGGTTCATTTGATATCAGGTCGACACGTCTGTCTGAGCTGCAATTTTACTGCTAACTTAATCTTCTGGAAACTAATTTCCTGGGATTGTTTTCTTTTTTTCTTTTTTTTTTGGGGTAAACATCCCCCGGAAAGCCTTCCAGAGGCTGCATTCCTGAGATATGAGCCCCTTACACATTCTTGAGATAAAGGTCTGTCTTAAGATTAACAAGGGGCCTGTTTTCCTAAGGCTCTAATGAAATTTTAACCTTTATTTTTATCCACCCTTTCTCTCAGTTTTTCCTGGGGTCATGTATGGATGTGAGAGTTGGACTGTGAAGAAGGCTGAGCGCCAAAGAATTGATGCTTTTGAACTGTGGTGTTGGAGAAGAGTCTTGAGAGTCCCTTGGACTGCAAGGAGATCCAGTCAGTCCTGTTAGACCTCATGGTCTCCTTCCAGGGATCTGTCGCCCAAAATATCACCAAGACTCGGACTCGATGCAAACAGCAAGAGGATTTATTAGGCCGGGCGCGCCAGGTTTCCAATCACCACCAGGGAAGAACGAACCCTGAACATTTGTTACAGAGCAGTTTTTAAGCACAAAAGCCACAAACAGGTACAGCTAGGGTGGAACGGCCTGATTGGTGTACAGGTCTTGACATTTTCAGGGATAGGTCCATTTGTTATCAGGCCGAAACGAGCTGCAATTTTACTGTTAGCTGTTTTCCTGGAAAATAATTTCCTGGAATGGTGTTTGAGGTAAACATCCCCTGGAAAGCCTCTCGGAGGCTGCATCCCTGAGATATGAGCCCCTTACACATTCTTGAGATAAAGGTCTGTCTTAAGATTAACAAGGGGGCCTGTTTCCCTAAGGCTCTAGTAAAATTTTAACCCTTTTTCTTATTCACCTTTTCTCTCAGTCCATTCTGAAGGAGAGCAACCCTGGGATTTCTTTGGAAGGAATGATGCTGAAGCTGAAACTCCAGTACTTTGGCCACCTCATGCGAAGAGTTGACTCATTGGAAAAGACTCTGATGCTAGGAGGGATTGGGGGCAGGAAGAGAAGGGAACGACCGAGGATGAGATGGCTGGATGGCATCACGGACTCGATGGACGTGAGTCTGAGTGAACTCCGAGAGATGGTGATGAACAGGGAGGCCTGGCGTGCTGCGATTCATGGGGTCTCAAAGAGTTGGACATGAGTGAGCGACTCAACTGAACTGAACTGAACTAAGACTTTCCAAATACTCCAAACTCTCTGTGCTGTTTATGGTTGAGAGGTTGTAAACAATCATGTGCCTAGTAGCAAGAGTGTGCATAATCCTGTCACAGAAGCTAGTCTGTCAGCAGAGAGGTTTGACCTGAGACACTCCTTTTATGCAGGAGACTATTAACTGGAGCTCTAAGTTGATTTTCCAGAGAAAGGTGGTCAGGGATAGCCCCTGTTAATGTCAGAAGAGTGTAGTACAACAGACAGATTTTGGTTTCGGGGGTAGATGCTCGAGCAGATCTAAGGGACTTCTTGAGTTCTTGATTCGCCTTGCCCCCATGACCTTGCAATGGATGGGGTCGGGGAGTCCCTTGAGTCCTGACCTGCCTTTGCCCATCAGGGCTCTTCCTCATGACCTTTGCCATGGGTGGGATCTCCCGTGCTGGCTCTCGGCAGGTCTGGTGGGCTGCAGTCCATGTGGTCACACAGCGTCGGACACGACTGAAGCGACTTAGCAGCAGCAGCAGCAGCAGCAGTTCCAGCCCTGTCATGAAAGCTGCTTCTGTATTTTTCTCTGCAGTCTCTGGATTTCTTCCTTCCTCCTCTTCCCTCCCCACTTCCTCCAGTCTTTCCTTTCCCCACTTCTTCCTTCTTCTTCTTTTTAAATATTACTTCATTTTTCTTTTTTGTCACATTTATTTTTGTATATCAGGGATTTCTATTTTCACACCTTTGCAGCCTGGGTACCAGCAACTGCATGGTTAAAGTCCCAGCAGGAAATGCTCAAAATTAGGATACTTCAAGGGAGTTGAATAAAAAGTTGAATTTACAGAGATATGGGCAGGGCTTGAGAAAACCATGTGGCAGAGTGCAGAGTTCAGTGGTTGAAAGCAGCAGACACTTTGTACCCTGAGATCTGAAGGAGCAAGGGAGGGAGGTTACCAGGGCAGGAGGCAGAGACCATGGGAGAGGGCTGAGTTTTACCATCTGAGACCTTTAGCCTCAGGAAGGGAGGAAGCTGGAGGTGTGAGTCATCCACTGCTTACTCTCATCAGCAGGTGCTTCTTAAGTTGAAGCCCAGCAGGAAGCCGGGGAGCAATGCCTCCCAGGGAAGGAAGGAATCCATTCAGCTGGCCCCCAGAGTGGAGAAGGTGGAGGGGAAGGGGAAATAGCTAGCTAGCATGGAGGATGTTTATCAGACAGTTGTTACAGGGAGAAGTCAATTCTGACTCTGCTGGAACTGTTTCTTTGACTTGCTTTCTGTTGCTTTTGTTATTATAATTACATATAATGGCCTGTTTCAGAGAACTCTGCCTGACTGTTGAACTAAAGTGCCATTGTTCAGAACCCTGTCCACCAGTATAGGGCAGGAAGGAAGACATTAACACATTCCCCTGCCTGAGGCTTGCCATTCTAGTGGAGACTTACAAGATTAAATGGGCTTTTTACTTTGTTTCCTCACCAACACCCCCCTCCTCCGCATCTCTGATCAATAAAAGAACCAGGCAATCAGACCCCAGAAGATGGCTGTTTTGAGATGTTAGTGTTTCGTCTTCTTGATGTGCAGGCTCCCTGAATATAGTCGTATTCCTTGCCTCAAAACCTCATCTCTCGTTCAGTGACTTAGTAACACAGTCAGCCACATACCCACAGCAAAACCTGGGAATTCGAAGACATGCAAGTTGTGGCCATCTGATTGGGCAAAGCTTGATGTTTCAACAGAATGGCTTCTGAACTCTGAGACACTTTGCTCTGCCTCAGTCCCAGCTTCTGAATCTCCCTTTGCCCTACCATCCCCATATCTGTTGAGCAAGCATAGTTTTAGTTTTGCACCCTTGTGCTATTGCTTTGAATTCCTCTCCAAGTAGGCACAACTTAAAAGAGTACCTAATAAGCATTTGTTAAGGAAACGAGTGGGCATAACCAGCTTAGTCTTGTCTTGACTAATTCTCTATTCAGCCTGTCACTATGATCAGCACTCTTGGTTCTTGTAACTGTTTCTTCCTTCGTTGTTGACGGTCCTTGCTGCTTTCTTTGGGTTCTATGTTTTTATTCTGTCCCTATATTGATTGGGTGGCAAGCGATCACTCTGCATAGGATGCACTTGAGAAGACTAAAGTGCTAGAAATGTTGGCTTTTCTACTCTTTTCTTTCTTTCTTTTCTTTTTTCTCTATTCTTTTAAGATTTTTTGCCCACTTCTCCAGATTCCTACTTTTGGAAGCCCATTTTCAGTGTAGCAATTATGTTAATATCTTTGTATGGAAGATGCTGCTGCGACTGATATTGAACTTTTTCCTATACATTTTGAAACCTTTTTTTCATACATACTTTCTTGTTCCAGACAGAATCTCATTTCTGAACTTTTAAAGTGGGACAAGTGTTGAAATATGTCTTAAGAAAGAAGGAGGTGGATATGGATTGTAACAGAATCCTCACATTTTCTGATACAGGATTTAGTTTGTTCAGGGTAATGAACTGGAGGAAAAGTCTAGAGTTAACTCGGGTGGAGGGGAGGTCAGAGGGGACAGAGGAGCCTGGTATGGGCTGAATCAGACTCTGCTCTTCTTTCAGCTCTTCCTGGTAGCCCACCAGGCTCCTCTGTTCACAGGATACTCCAGGCAAGGATACTATGGTGGGTTGCTCTTTCTTCCTCCACACAATAAGCATGCTGGCACCCTTATCTTTCTTTTGAATATGTCTTTTTTCCTCTGCTTACCTTTCATTTGACCTCCATGTATTTTGGTGTTTTTCTTCATTTTTCTTGTGATTGGCATTTGTTGCATTCAGTGAAACTATGGGTTTATAGTTCTCACCAGAGCAGGACCATTTTGGGCCAATGTATCTTCAAATATTTCATTATGACCACCACCTGCCCCCACCCCCACCTCCTGCCACCCATCTTCCTTTGGAAACTCCAAACAAACATACATCTGACTCCTTGAAGCTGTCCCACAGTTCGCTGAGTTTTTTTTTCTTCAGGATTTTATCTCTGTTAGGCACTGAACCTATATTATCTTGCCTTCTCTCGTAACAGGCATTTAAGTTAGGCAATATTATCACCCCCTTCACAGCACGTAATGTTAGTTAACTTGTCAAGATGACACAGATTTAGGCATTGGAATATGATCACTCTAACCTAGGCGGTCCACTTCCAAGACTTGTGATTTCTTTTATTCATAGCAAAATAGAATGCAGATCACATCTAGTATAGATGTGGAAATCAACTGCTCCCTGCTTCTCTTCTTTGCCTTGGGTATGTTTATCTTCCAACATACCTTGGAAGGGAAGTGTGACCATAATGCATAAGCATGCTTTCCAAGGCTCTGACCTGTTCTTCCTGAAACATTCACAGTGTCTTGGCTTCTCTGGTGGCTCAGATGGTCAAGAATCCACCTACAATGCAGGAGAATAGGGTTTGAATCCTGGATCGGATCCCTGGATGGGGAAGATACCTCAGAAAAGGGAATGGCAACCCACTCCAGTATTCTTGGCTGGAGAAATCCATGGACAGAGGAGCCTGGTAGGCTACAGTCCATGGAGTCAGAGTCGGCCACGACTGAGTGACTAACACTTTCATTTTCAATGCTAACAGCATCATCTACGGGCTCCAAACCTTCCCTGGTGCCATTCTCAGTCCTCATCCCAGATCGGACATGACTGAGCAGCAGCAGCAGCAGCAGCATCCTTCCTGTGATAACATGTGTCCTGAGCACTGTGAAGCGATATCTTTAAAACTCCTTAAATATGTTGTTTATTGTTATCAAATATATGCCAAAAAAGCTTTCACTATTTTTATTAATATTTCTGATAGTCAAAATGTCTCAGTTTCATATTCAGTTTCATAATATTAATTAAATATAAGGCTTTGGTTTGAATTTCTTCAATCCTTCCCCAACACTGCCAGTAGTTTTTAAAAGTTATTTTCTGATGTCTCCTAGTGTCTTACATGGAACCTTCAATCTGCCTGTTATTCTTTTGTAGATAATTTCCTTTTCCTGTGGTAGCTTTTTAAGATTTCTTTTTCCTGATGATGTATGTTTCAGCATGGTGTAGTTAGATATGGATTTACTTTTATGTAAACCTTGTTGGCACCACCTTCATGTTTTCTATTTTTGGATTAAAATCTTTCTTCAATCCCATGAAATCTGCAGCCATTGTATTTTTAAATAACATCTTTATTGATATATAATTGACAAGCCATAAAATTCATTTTTGAGTGTATAGTTCAGTCATTTTCTGTATGTCACCAAGTTGTGTAGCCACCTTGCTATTTAGTTCTGGGACACTTTCATCAACTGGAAAAATGAAGCTCAGACCTTAGCAAACAATAATCTGCTTGCTGTCTCTATGGATGCATCTATTCTGGATATTTAATACAAATGGAATTATATAATATGGGACCTTTTGTGTTTTGCTCCTGTCACTTAACCTAATTTTTAAGGTTCATCCATGTTGTAGCATGCATCTGTGTGTCATTCATTTTTAAGGCTGAATAATATTCCATTGTATAGAGACCACATTTTATTTAATCTATTCATCAGCTGATGGTATTTGGATTGTTTTCATTTTTTGGCTATTATGGATAATGTTGATATAAACATTTGTGTTCCTGTTTTTTGTGTAGTCATATGTTTTCAGTTCTCTTGTGCATGTACCTGTTGAGACCTGACAGAAGCCATGACAAGCTTCAAGGACTAAAGTAGCCAGAGCTACAGTTACAGAAAGAGCAGGGTCACTGCCCAGAAGGAGCTGAGGTCATCATCCCCCAACCTTGAGACTCAGCCAGTCAGCATACTCCCCACAGCCTGGTTAGAGCTAGCCCAGATAACACAAAAGTCCCTTAAGCAAGCCCGCATGCACAAAATTTAGCCAGTTAATAGGAACCAAGAACCCCTTGCAACCAATCTGCCCTTGCCAACTCCCTGTCTTTGTTCTAAGTCTATAAATACTGCTGTAATTCAGGGCTCGTGGCCCTCTTGCCTTACGCCACTGTGTTGGATGTGGCAGAGTGCCCTAACTCGAGTTAGCAATAAATAAACTCCCTTCTTGCCTTTGCATTGCTGTGGTGGACTTGTTCTCTCAGTCAATTCGGAGACTTGGACTCAGAGCATAACAGTACCTATGAGTAGAAATGTTGGGTCATCAATATGCCAGCAAATTTGGAAAACTCAGCAGTGGCCACGGACTGGAAAAGGTCAGTTTTCATTCCAATTCCAAAGAAAGGCAATGCCAAAGAATGCTCAGACTACCGCACAATTGCACTCATCTCACATGCTAGTAAAATAATGCTCAAAATTCTCCAAGCTAGGCTTCAACAGAACATGAACCATGAACTTTCAGATGTTCAAGCTGGTTTTAGAAAAGGCAGAGGAAGCAGAGATCAAATTGCCAACATCCTCTGGATCATGGAAAAAAAGCAAGAGAGTTCCAGGAAAAACATCTGTTTCTGCTTTATTGACTATGCCAAAGCCTTACCACCTGACCTGCCTCTTAAGAAACCTATATGCAGGTCAGGAAGCAACAGTTAGAACTTGATGCGGAACAACAGACTGATTGCAAATAGGAAAAGGAGTACATCAAGGCTGTATATTGTCACCCTGGTTATTTAATTTATATGCAGAGTATATCATGAGAAACGCTGGGCTGGAAGAAGCACAAGCTGGAACCAAGATTGCAGAGAAAAATATCAATAACCTCAGATATGCAGATGACACCACCCTTATGGCAGAAAGTGAAGAAGAACTAAAGAACCTCTTGATGAAAGTGAAAGAGGAGAGTGAAAAAGTTGGCTTAAAACTCAACATTCAGAAAACTAAGATCATGGCATCTGGTCCTGAAGGAAGAAACAGACAGAACAGGCTTTATCTTGAAAGCAGGACTCCATCTTGGGCTGGACTATGGACTTTGATCTATACGCCCAGTATCTATGGAAATGACATACCAACTGGAAAACCAGACCGCCCAGATGGAAGAGCCCCAAGGCTCATACCTAGACTCTTAAAAGAATACCCTAATTATCTGTGTAACCAAATAAAATCATAAATTCTATTATGCTTATTGGTGTATGACCACAGGCCTATTGATAATTGTCCACTGTTAACTACCTATGCCTAAGGCATATGAATCATGGGTTATCTTTGACTATATCTTTCTTTTCCTTTGTTCAGAGTAGTTTCAGGGAATTTGTAGAGGTGGGTTTGGGCACTTACACTTAGGGTATATAAGGTTTTCACAAAAACTGGTCGGGGTCCTTGGCTAAGAGGAGACTCTGCCTTGGGCCCGCTGGTGTAATAAACTGCACTCCACTATCTGCATTGTCCTTCTGAGTGAGTTTGTTTCCCAGAACGTGTGGCTACAACAGTCCCATTACTTCATGGCAAATAGATAGGGAAACAGCAGCTGACTTTATTTTGGGGGGCTTCAAAATCACTGCAGGTGGTGATTGTAGCCATGAAATTAAAAGACACTTACTCTTTGGAAGGAAAGTTATGACCAACCTAGACAGCATATTGAAAAGCAGAGACATTACTTTGTCAACAAAGGTCTGTCTAGTCAAGGCTATGGTTTTTCCAGTGGTCACGTACGGATATGAGAGTTGGACTGTGAAGAAAACTGAGCACAGAAGAACGGATGCTTTTGGGCTGCGATGTTGGAGAAAACTCTTGAGAGTCCTTTGGACTGCAAGGAGATCCAACCAGTCCATCCTAAAGGAGATCAGTCCTGGATGTTCATTGGTGGGACTGATGTTGAAGCTGAAACTCCAATACTTTGGCCACCTGATGTGAAAAAGACCCTGATGCTGGGAAAGATTGAGGGCAGGAGGAGAAGGGGATGACAAACAATGAGATGGTTGGATGGCATCACCGACTCAGTGGACATGGGTTTGGGTGGACTCTGGGAGTTGGTGATGGACAGCAAGGCCTGGTGTTCATGGGGTCGCAGAGTCAGACACAACTGAGTCACTGAACTGAATTGATGGTAACTGTATGTTTTATTTTTTGAGGAATTTCCCAACTGTTTTCCATCAATGTGTGAGGGTTCCAACTTTTCTTTATCCTTAAGAACACTTGTTATTGACTATCTTTTTTTTTTTAAAGTATTATAGCCATTCCAGTGAGAATAAAAGGCTACTATTTCTTCTCTGTCATTCTTTGCAGTATCATCTTTTTTTTTTAAAATTAATTTTATTGGAGTAGAGTTACTTTACAGTGTTGTGTTGGTTTCTACTGTATAGTAAAGTGAATCAGCTATATGCATTTACTCAATTCTTGTCAGTTAATTTCATTTTCAATTTTTAAAAAAATTTCTGTGTTTTGTTGTGGATGAATTCCTCATTGTTAACTTTCTGTTATATAAAGCAATCTTTAATTGTATCTGGTCTAGTATCTATCCTGTTTAATTAGTTTTTTCCTAATAACAATATGCTTCATTTATTGCTAACATATTTTAATTTCAAAATTTCTTGCTCTTTTTTATGGATGACCTTCCTGTCTTTATCTCCTTGAAAATATTGAAATGCTTGTAACATTCTTTTTTAAGTGGTCTTAATATCTGCTTTTCATTGAGAGTGAAGTGATGGTAGTTGGATTTCTTGGCTTTCTTTTTCTTTTAAAAAATATTTATTTTTAATTGGAGGATAATTTCTTTATAATATTGTGTTGGTTTCTGCTATATACCAACATGAATCAGCTCTTGTAATATGCATGTTGGCTTTCTTAATGTTATTTTCTTTATATATTGTAGAATTTTGTAGTGCTACTCATGTCAAACCAAAGTATTTGTTTTACTCTGTTTCCTTATTCTTACTTAACAGTTTTGCTTCAGAAAGAGAATTTACATTGGAGGTTTGAACCACTTCTCCACCATAAAGTCAATCTTATTTCAATAAATAGGTGGCTTCCCTAGTGGCTCAGAGGTTAAAGCATCTGCCTCCAATGTGGGAGACCCAGGTTTGATCCCTGGGTTGGGAAGATTCCTGGAGAAGAAAATGACAACCCACTCCAGTATTCTTGCCTGGAGAATCTCACGGATGGAGACGAAGTAGCCTGGTAGGCTACAGTCCACCAGGTTGCAAAGAGTTGGACACGACTAACCGACTTCACTTCACTTTGCCCAGATACTGGTTCTTCCACTGCATCTACTTGCCCTTCTCACCTCAACTATCCAGGAGTAGCAGTCTTGGCTCTTTTTTTTTTTTGGGGGGATCTTCAATAGATGGATGAGAGCTGCGCCTACTGAGGTCCTTGCAATGGGCCCGGCTCTCACACTCCCCTCCTAGCCCCAGTTATCATGAGATAAAGAGGAGGCTGCCTCTACCAGACTCCAGACTCAGAGCCTGGGAGCTCAGTTTGCAGCTCCCACTTCATGCAGTGTCTCTAATATGGTTCTAAGTTACATACAGCTCATAATTTTCTGAGCATAATTATGTATTTAAATTAAAATGATTTCCACATCTTTGCAATGAGTTTGGGCTTCCCGGGTGGCGCTACTGGTAAAAAATTCACCTGCCAACACAGGAGACTTAAGAGACATGGGTTTGATCCTTAGGTAGGGAAGATCTCCTGCAGGAGAGCACAGCAACCCACTCCAGTGTTCTTGCCTGGAGAATCCCAGGGAAAAAGGAGCCTGGTGGGCTACAGTCCATGGGATCGAAAACAGTAGGACACTACTGCAGCGACTTAGCATGCAAGCATACACTCAATGTGTTTAGATGGGCACATAGACTCATATTAATTTTTTGTGAATGCCTCTGACAAGAAAAACAGAAACAGGGTCGAGCCCATGTCTCCTGCACTGCAGGTGGATTCAAGACAGAGCAGGCAGAAGTTTCAAACCTTGCTCTGGAGCAGTAGGGTGCTATATTAGATAGTTACTACTAGCACACATGTATGCATGTTTTTATATAGTATAGGACAGACAGTGCGTGAATATGAGTGTTAACTGCAGCATTTGTTCCAAAGTGAAAAATTAAATTTCTAGTAGAGTTGTTAAAAGAGAGCAAAATGTACATGTTATATAATATTATATAGTAAAGAAAGATTCACATGTTGATGTAGAAATACTGTCAAATATAGTAAGTGAAAAAAAGGTGGTGGAATACATAATTATTTTGTTAATACTAACAGTTAAAAAAACCCCACAACTGTGTATGTCCATGTGTTTATACTCATTAATGAAAAAATGTTTACTTAGGGTAAACATAGGACTTTTAATAACAGTTAAAAGTTATGCAAGTTATAGGAAGTAAAAGAAAAATTTCTCTTTTAATATTTACAGTTCTGCATTTGCTTGAATTTTCTTACAAAGGACGTGTCACACTTAGAACTACCTGAAATTTCCCCTTTTCTTTTTTTGTGGTTGATTGTCTCACTCTACACATTAGAATATAAGTTTTGAGAAAGCAGAGAAGTAGATGATCTCTTACTTTCTATAGCTCCTGGGCCTAGAATACTGTATACGCTGTAGAATATGCTCCATAAATGCTTAATGAATGAATAACTTGAGCAATGACAAGGAAAATAAAATGTCTTGCTATGTAGATTCTCTATTTCCCACCCAAATTCACCTAAGCTCTTGCCATCCAGCAATTCTTTAGCTAGAGTTGAATCTCTATCATCTTAATGCTGATTTTTTGTTTTTTTTTCTTTGGCTGTGCCCACATAGGCATGTGGGACCCTACTTCCTCAACCAAGTATCGAATCTGTGCCCCCTGCGTGGAGTCCTAACTAGTGGACCACCGGGTAAGTCCTTTAATGCTGATTTCAAAGTGTGAATTTCTTCATGGCCTCTCCCCTAGTCTTAGCACTTTTTCTGTCCATAGAAGATCTAACCTTTTACAAGAATGAGAAATTGAAAGGGGACTTGCAGAAGGTTGGCTCTTTTGGTTCGTGTCCACAACCCCTGTTCCGATTTCTTTTGTAAATCAGTCCCCGACACGCGGAGACAGAGACCCTTGAATTGTCTGTGATTTTCCAGGGAAGACAGCAGTGGAGTCTCATGTCACTCAGCCTGGGTGCGAGGCGAGCACCCAGTGATGATGGGAGATGAAGGCTCTGTAATCTGTCACCTCCACTGTATAATCGTAAGAGATTTGATTTAGGCCATAGCTGGGAGAAATGTCAATAACCTCAGATATGCAGATGACACCACCCTTATGGCAGAAAGTGAAGAGGAACTAAAAAGCCTCTTGATAAAAGTGAAAGAGGAGAGTGAAAAAGTTGGCTTAAAGTTCAACATTCAGAAAACGAAGATCATGGCATCTGATCCCATCACTTCATGGGAAATAGATGGGGAAACAGTGGAAACAGTGTCAGACTTTATTTTGGGGGGCTCCAAAATTACTGCAGATGGTGACTGCAGCAATGAAATTAAAAGACACTTACTCCTTGGAAGGAAAGTTATGACCAACTAGATAGCATATTGAAAAGCAGAGACATTACTTTGCCAACAAAGGTCCATCTAGTCAAGGCTATGGTTTTTCCAGTGGTCATGTATGGATGTGAGAATTGGACTGTGAAGAAAGCTGAGCACCGAAGAATTGATGCTTTTGAACTGTGGTGTTAGAGAAGACTCTTGAGAGTCCCTTGGACTGCAAGGAGATCCAAACAGTCCATCCTAAAGGAGATCAGTCCTGGGCGTTCTTTGGAAGGACTGATGCTAAAGCTGAAACTCCAATACTTTGGCCACCTGATGTGAAGAACTGACTCACTGGAAAAGACTCTGATGCTGGGAGGGATTGGAGGCAGGAGGAGAAGGGGACGACAGAGGATGAGATGGCTGGATGGCATCACCAAATCAATGGACATGATTTTGAGTGAACTCTGGGAGTTGGTGATACACAGGGAGGCCTGGCGTGCTGCGATTTCATGGGGTCGCAAAGAGTCAGACACGACTGAGCGACTGAAGTGAACTGAACTGATACCTGAATTGCCTAGTAGTTTTCCCTACTTTCTTCCATTTAAGTCTGAATCTTGCAATAAGGAGGCTCATAAGCTGAGCCACAGTCAGCTCCCAGTCTAGTTTTTGCTGACTATATAGAGTTTCTCCATGTTCAGCTGCAAAGAATAAAATCAATCTCATTTTGGTACTGACTGACCATTGGGTGATGTCCATGTGTAGAGCCCTCTCTTGTGTTGTTGGAAGAGGGTGTGCCTGTCCCTTCAAAGAAGGGGCTCCTTGAAACAGCTCTCCCATCAAAACCAGTGACTCCCCTACAAAGTGGTCTGTCCTCCTCATCTGCCTGAGGACCTTCTACTAATGGCAGGGAGCCTGTGGGGGAACAGCAGAGACTAGCAGGCACCCAGTGAGGAGGGCACTGTTGCAGCAGACACTCCACCTTGTGTTCCAAACAGGGAAGAACATGTCGGGTTCAGCTTGAGACATCAAGCATACTGCCAGTGATGCCCTGGAGTCTGTCTACAGGCAGGGTTATGAGCATACAGTGAAGATTGAAACAGGGAGATAAAAATGCCCCTTGAGGAGTCCTTTACATTTTAAAATATATCTATTTATTTATTTGGCTGTTCCTGGTCTTAATTGTGACATGTGGGATCCAGTTCTCAGACCAGGATGGAACTCAGGCCCCCTGCATTGGAAGCCTGGAGTCTTAGCCACTGGACCACCAGGGAAGTCTCCTAAAGGCATTTTATAGTTTTAAAAAATTCCTGCATTTATTTCGTGGTGTAAGGCCATTCACCACAGAGCAGAAAATAGTTAGGATGCTTCACTTGAAAAATAAATCCATTTGAAAAGCAAAAGCGTAACTTAGAATACTCGAGTGGTCAATAGGTACATAAAATGATGTTCGATCTCATTAGTAATTAGGAAAATGTAAATTAAAACAAAATTTACAAAAAGACAATATGAAGAATTGGTGGGACATACACTGCTGTTAGGATTCCAAATTATACAAACTCTTTAAAAACTGGTGTGACAAGCTACATTTGAACATATGCACAACCTAATATCTGGCAAATCTACTCGTGATTATATTCCCAAGAGAACTATCTCACTGTGGTGAGCGACACAGTCAGAGCAATATTTGCAGTAACCCCAAACTGGAACCAACCTGAGGCCCCATTAATAATTCGATGGGTCTGGTGGTATTTTCAGGCAATGGAATACCATATGGCAATAAAAAAATGTACCAATGATGGCTCTGTGCCACAGGATGACTGAATTCCATAAATATAACTCTAGCCACGTAGATGGAAAGTTTAAAAATATGCAGATTAATCTGTGGTTTGACAAGTCAGGAGAGTGTCTCCCCTTGGGGAGCAGGTGTGTGCATGCTTGTTCAGTCATGTCTGATTCTTCTACCCCATGGACTGTAGCCCACCAGGCTCCTCAGTTCATGGGATTCTCCAGGCAAGAATGCAGGAATGAGTTGTCATGCCCTCCTCCAGGGGATCTTCCCCATCCATGGATTGAACCTACATCTTAGCCTCCTGCATCAGCAGGCAGGTTCTTTACCACTAATGCCACCTGGAAAGCCCACATGGCATGGTATGTCTAAGCTATTGCGTCGCTCCCTTTGCTGATGTGATGTTTGCAGTCCAAGCCCCTGAGAGGCCCAGGTGAGGGATACCTGGTTCCTGATAGGATGAGGTGAGGCAGAAAGAGGTAGAGAAAAGCCCAAGACCCACTACTAAGAGCTGAGGGGCTTTAGAAGGCAGTAGCTGATCCTGCCCGGGCTGCCTCTGTGGTGGCGAGGCTGAAGCAGCTTATGTTAACTTGTTCCCACCACCTAATGTGGCTCAGATGAGGAGAGTGTGGCGGGAGACCTTCCCATTACACCACGAGCTGGGATTTCTACTTAGGCAGCCTGACCCCAGAGGTCACAATTTATCACCTCCTAGGAGGAACCCAGTGGCGTGCATGCTTAGTCACTCAGTTGTGTCCGACTCTCTGTGACCCCATGGACTGTATGTAGCCCACCAGGCTCCTCTGTCCATGAGATTCTCCAGGCAAGGATACTGGAGTGGGTTGCCATTCCCTTCTCCAGGGGATCTTCCCGACTCAGGGATCGAACCTGCCTCTCTCGTGTCTCCTATGTTGGCAGGTGGATTCTTTATCATCTGGGCCAACTGGGAAACCCAGGAGGACGCCAGATCAGGACTCAGGCTTGGAGGTGGAACTGGGGAAGAGAAGGGAGGTGAAGGGGGAAAACAGGGCCAGGACAGGGACGGGGTGGAGCAGCAGCACCCTCTGCAGTACGTGGGGGTCATTCGCAGAGGCACAGAGTTTTCCCGGAGACTCTCAGTGAGCCGTGTGAGTTTGAGCTCATCTTACCCTGGACTCTAACCCATCAACCCTAAGTCCTTGTCTGGGCTTGTCCTCACCCTAGGTTGAGGTTATGGGACCCACAGCACCTGTGCTGAGCGCAAGCTGAGCACCATGGCCAGGGCACAGTGATCTGTTTTAAAAGAGCATCTCAGGGGTCTCGAGGCAAGCACCCCAGCGTATTTAAATAGGAGTCTTGAAAATTCAAACTTTTAAGAGATAAAGCTGCAAAATTCTGATGACAGAAGCTCAGCCTGAAGGTAGGACAGCTCAGGGGTATCTGGGGACATGGGAGCCCCTGGGGCACGTGAGTCCCATTTTATGTAAAGTCGCCCTTGTTCACTGGTTAAGGTCAGCCTGGGTGGGTTTCTTGCTTTCTGTGATGTTCTGAGAGGAGCTGGTGGCCCCGCGTTCATCTAAAGGGAAAGAGTCATCTCGTCCCATGATCTTTGCTAAATGTTTGTGGCATGCCCTCTTGGTCCTCCACTCACCAGCGAGTGTGAGGGGTGAGCAAATAAGAAAGCTGGCTACACTATTACTGGGCCCTTGGCAGAGACACCAAATGGTGAAGCAGAGGCCAGGCACTGGTTTGTTAACCACTCTGAATGTACTGGTTTGTTAACCACTCTGAATGTTTGAGCTCTGACTACACAGCTACCCCAAGCAGAAATAAAAGGGCTCCTCATAAAGAATTGGTGGCTGGTTTGAAAGAAGTGTATCCATTTGATTACATTTTCTCAAACATCTTGGGTGAGAAAGGTATGTACACATATTGCTTTATTGTAACATAACAATTAGGTTATTATCTGGAAGGGAAGAGGCATGCTACTCTTATCCTTGGGTGTAGGCCGGATTTCTGTTTCTCAGATTTGGCAATCCTTTCTTCCTGGGGAGAGAATTAAATGACTTCTTTATTCCTCAAAGGACTAGCCCCATGTCTCTCAAATCTGACCTACAGGTGGGTTTTATTTGGGCCACACAGGTTTAAATGGAATCAATGGCTGAAATGAAAAACTTGAGATGTTGTCGTGAAGATGGAGGTTTCAGATCTCTTTGGAAAAGTCTGGCAATACTGGCTGGCAGTTCCCAGGGAAGAAATTGACTCAGGCTGAATAGAGACCCAGGATCTCTGATGTGCTTCGGCCCCGTCATGTCTGACTGCTCCAGGCGTGGATTTCCAGGGGCCTGCTGCTGTTTATCAGCTCCTTCCCAGTCTGCTTCACACACTTACATTATCTGCATCTCTAGCTCAGAAGGAAGAGGGTGCTGGCCTGGAAGAAGTTAGTCTGTCAAGGATGAGGGAGATAGATAGTGGGCAGGGGTGGGGACGCTCGGTGAGTGGCAGGGACCTGTGACCCTTTGCACTGGCTGGGAGGACAATGCATGGCCGTGAGGATGTCCCAGGAAGCCAGTGGGGCTGGATGCAGAGCGCGACGGCCCCACTCGACTGGGGCCTGCGGTCTTGCACAGCACTGCGCTGCAGAGCAGAGGCTGTTCCTCTGTGGCTCACCTCTGATCTTGGGGGAAGAACTCAAAGGAATGGATGAGTAAGGGTCCTGGGAAAATGACTCAGTGGACAGGAGTTTAGCTGCAGGTGGTTTCAATTAGAAACACAAAGACGTGTTACATTTTTTGGTACCTGAATGTTGTCCCAAATGGTTTAATTAATGAAGTAGTCATAAACCCCTTATGTGATGAGAATTTGCCTTCCAAAACATTCATAGTACCTTGCCCAGGGATGTGGTCACCAAATCACTCCCTCCATTCACTCATCTATCCATTCATCAGATATTGGAAGACCCACGATGGTTGTGACGTAGGAGTGGACAACATTGAGCAAGATAGCATCTCCAATTCTTCCGAGTCTTATGGCAATCTGGATGAGAGATATGGAACTGGAGTGGAGAGGACACTGCTTGGGAGCAAGAAATTTGGGGGCTTAATTCCATTTCTGTCCTTCAACTCCTGGGTAATATTGGGCCAATGAATAGATCTTTCTGGGCTCCACTTTTCTTATTTGTAAAATGGGGCTAAACTATCTATGACTTCTTTTATTACTTCTAAAATACTTTGCTGAAGAAAACAGACATACACATCTGAATGTAAAATGTCGATTTTCTTATATGTAAGGGCATAGTTGGTTAGGCTTTTGTTTTCTTTATGGATGTGAATTCGAAATGAGAGTCACAATACATTGTGTTTTGCTTCAGAGTGTTCACTCATCTTTGGTTTCATATTGTTGTTTTTTTCAGTTGCTAAGTTGTGTCCAACTCTTTGTGACCCCAAGGACTATAGCCCACCAGGCCCCTCTATTCATTGGATTTCCCAGGCAAGAATACTGAGTGGGTTGCCATTTCCTCTTGTAGGGAATCTTCCCAACCCAGGGATTGAACCCACATCTCCTGCACTGGAAGGTGGATTCTTTACTGCTGAGCCACCAGGTAAGCCCAGCATTTCATATATAAGGAATCAAATGAAAAATGTTTTTTACAGGTTTAGCTGTAGGAAGAGGAGGGGACCAGTAATGCTTCTGTCAAAATCAGATGGTTTCACTGTCTCTGAGTTTGCGATTTGCTGCAGAAACTGAAGGGCAAATGAGACCTCTGAAGGAGAAGAAACTTAAGAATGTTATGCAGTTAGGGTAATGGGTTTATTAAATCTACATACAAGTAGGCATTTATTGGCATTGTGTCAAAAAGAAAGGACAAAGTGATAACAAAAACTGAGCATGAAAACAAGACAGCTGCAACAGACCAATATTTAAAAGCTTAAAGATTCTCAGAACACAGAACCTGGAATCACAGCTTTCAGGTTGTATAGTTAATTATCTGGACTCTCAAGTCAACTATATAACGCAAGCGACACAAGACGATACAACACACCAGCGCAGCAGTCTCTCACTGGGGGTGGAGGAAGGCTTGCTGGGGCTTCAGGTCACTGATGGGAAAGGGGCTTAAAATCTCATAAATCCTCCGTATCTTTTCTCCATTTCAGGAACTTCCTTGGAGTAACTTTCGCCTTCTTCCTCAGAGGGTAGGGGCTCGGCGAAGCGCTTGAGGAAGCCACCGTACCTTTCTGGTAGTCCATCCACCACTCCGGACGACCCACTCTTCTCATGAACCCCCGTATCGCTTCTGCAGCTCTTTGGTTTCATCTTCCAGGTGAGGGCTTCTCTTTAAGCCTCTCATGAAGCCCCCGTATCTCTTGCTCACGTCTTCAGCATCACTGGCCTCCTGGTGGAGGCTCCCCCCTCGCTGGTCCCCAGCTCCCAGCAGCTCCTTGAGCAGATTGGAGGAGTTGCCCAGGCCGTCATCTTCCTCTGCATCCTTCTTCATGAAGCCCCCATATCTCTTGCCAAGGACCTCACCTCCATTTGCCTCTTCCTCCGCTTCCAGGGGGTACAGCTCATCCATTTTCTTCATGAAGCCCCCATACCGCTTCATGAAGCCCCCTGTACTTCTTGGCAAGCAGGTGGCTCTCCTCCTGTTTGCTGAGGGCACTGGTGGCATCCGGAGGAAGCTCTAGTTTGGTCAGCTGCAGAAGCTCCTTGCAGGTTTCCCAGGTCTTGAGAGAAGGCAGTTTCCCCTCACATTCCAGAGTGCAAGCCTGGGGAAATAATCTGATTTACTGACAGAAGAGGCTTTTCTGATTTCACTCAGTAAACACATTTTCACTCCCCACCGCCCGACCCACTGGGCCACTCTATGCTTGCTTTGATGAAGAAACTCCCACTTAATAATCTCATTGTTCTTACAAATTATAGTTGTACTGAACAGGCAGATCGAAGGAAAATCAGAAGGGGAGATTGTGGAGACTTATCTGAATCAAATTAGAATTTGTCTTTGAATTTTAACAGATTGTACTATGCTGTACTATTGCAATATTGTAAAGATATTTTCCCACCCAATTTAAACCTATATTTTTCTTAGCATTTCAGTTTTTTTATGGTTCTACTTATAGAACTCAGTTACTAACTCTTGATTTAGACATAAAAACTAGGCCCTTTCTTGAGATTTAAAATATATTGGTACATTAATATGAAATATATGCATATTATTTTTCACAAAGAGAAGAAGCATTTTATTAGTGCAACAAAATTCTGGTATATAGTTAATCAGCTCTTACTAATTATTTAAGTTTTGTGTCTAAGAAAATTAAATACATGCACAAATAAAAATCTACAGATCTAATAAAAATAATGGTCCTGTTTTATTTTTTATCTCTGATTAAGAAAGCTAATCATTATTAAAAATTTAAGATGTTCAGATTTCAAGACTATTTCCATCCTAAAGTGAAATTTAAACACTCCATTTGCCAAAAATTTATGTTGAATATTTTGTATACTATTACCAAAGGCTATTTTAATATTGGCATTCCTTAAAACAAATAATGACAAATAACTAGAATAACAGTCATTAGTACAGAAATGATATTAATTTATATCTTACAGACTCTCTCTCTCATGCTCAGTAATGTTGGACTCTTTGCCACCCCATGAACTGTAGCCCGCCAGGCTCCTCTGTCCATGAGATTTCCCAGGCAAGAATACTGCAGTAGGCTGCCATTTCCTCCTCCAGGGCATCTTCCTGACCCAGGGAATGAAACTGCATCTCCTGCATTGGCAGGCGATTTACCTGCCACTGGGAAGGTAATATCCACCTGGGAAACTGATATTCCTACAGCCATCTATACATTTTTTTGTATTATTTATCATACTTTGTGTTGGAGAGTAACTTCAGTTTGGACATCAGTCATGGAATGGCTGCTCATTTTTTTAATCCATCATAGAATGAAGTGCAAGTGTCTTTCCCATGGTGCAAATTCCACAATTATTTGTTACTTGATTTTACTACATAGTTCTAGCTAGGCAAGCTTATTTCTCATGTATCTTTTCTTTTTCTTTCTTTTTTTTTTTAATTTGTCTTTTTCATCCAAGCTAAAATTCCAAAGCTGCTGTAATTCTAACAATATAGTGGTTAACAAGCCATTTGTCACAGACAAAATAACTATCCTATATGCAAATCCCAAGAGAAAACCAATCAGTAAAATACAAATAAGAAAGAAAAATATGGATGCAAGGGATTTTCACCTCTATAAAGATGCAACATTTTTTCTCAGAGTTTAAAGTCCTATTTGTCAAGTGGAGAGGATGGCACAATTCAAATGGAACAAACAAACACTTAACCTGAAACATACTGTCTTGGGTTCTGTAGAATCTTTCCCTCAGTGATTGTCCCTGTTTTGTGTATCTAGGTAAGAGAATTGCTTCAGAAGGTCTGGAGAGGCACTTGTCTCTTTGGATTAATACATATACTCTGTCCAACTTTTTAAGTCATCACAGAATCTCAACAAATTGAGAAGATAGTGCAAATGAATCCTTGGGGGAGCTAGTTAAAATGAAGCTTCCTGGGCCCCCACTTCAGCGATTCTGAGTCAGTGGGGGCAGCAAGAGTGATTTAGGAGCATTGGATTACCATTAGAATGACAGTTCTTTTGAACTTAGATTTCTTTCCCCCAACAACACCAAGTCCCTGTATAATTTATCTTTGGATCATAGGCCACCTCTTTGGACTCGGCCACCTCTTCTGTGCCCCTTTCACAGCCAAGTTAAGCTGTTGTCTTCCTAGTTTAATTAATAAAATGTACTATTAACGATAGTACCTTCTAGGCAGGACAAAGTTGAATTCCAGGGGGACTCACCTGCAGAACAGCCGCCGACCCATCTCCCCTGTCCACTGCATTCTCCCTGCCTCCTCTCCCTTTATCCACATCGTCCCGTCCCGCGCCTCCCCCGACCCCACCCCCTCCCCACAAGTGAGGGTCATGGTCTGAGACACTTGAGGTTAAAAGTGCTAGAGAAATGAAATTCAAAGAAAGACGGCGAGATTATAAATCACTGTTATCTGCGGAAAGGATGGGTAGATGCTTGTGTGCGGAAGGGGCCCTAGGTGGGCTATGTGAGCAGCTGGGTGATTGAGCATCTTCCCTGGGGCAGGTGAGGGGACAGCCGGTGCTCTCCGAGGTCCTGAAAGAGAGAGAGAGAGCGCACCAGCGGGGCGCCCACCTCGCCGGGGTGAAAACGAACAAGGTTTGCGTGGCGACACGGCCGCCCTTTTGGTCCCTAGCTAGTCGCGGGATCCCGAAACTCAGAACCAAAGCGGGACCTTGGTCAGCGTTCGGGGAGCAGTCAGGATACCTGGGTCACCTGGGGTCGACCCCGATTGTGAGCACGGCGGGCCCGGGCTGTGCGCGCAGGGTCCGGGTTTAGCTGCTCCGGCACCGCGCGGAACACTCACCAGCGGGTTGAGGTCGGTCGGGCGCGCCAGGCGGTAGCTGCACGTGGCGCAGTCCTGGCTGCATTCTGCCCTCACGGTCGCCAGGAGCCCGGGGCCGAGCGCCAGCAGCCAAGTGCAGAGTCCCAGGAACCGCGCCATGGGCTGCGGGGAGAGCGCACAGAGCTCCGAGCCTGTCCGCGCGCCCAGCGGGGCCCTGGGAAGGACTCCGAGCCGGGCAGCTGCAACTGGGGTGAGGGTGCTTCATCGAACCAGAGCTCACGGGACCCTCTTTCCTGCCCTCCCCCGCCCGCCCGGGGGACCGCTCCAATCTCCTCTCGGTTCCCGAGTGGTCCCTGTGCCCCGGAGCCGGGGCGGCCCCAGGCACTGGCTCTCTGAAGGGCAGGATTCTGGAGGGGACTACGGAGACCAAATTCGAGAGCCCGGGAGTCCGGGGAGTGGCGACATTGACCCGGGTCACATACAAGGAGCGAAAGAAAGTTGGAGGACCCCATGCAATGCAACGAGGAATAAAACGCAGCTGGCTGAGAGCCCCAAACCCACGCAGCAAGGTGGGCTTCGGCCGAGTTCACTCACGTTGCCGCTGTTCGGGGCACGCAGGTCGGTCGGGGAAACCGGGTCCAGGGCGACTCTGGATGGGAGTAGAGCCACGAAAGCGGGCGGGCCTCACCCTCGCGGTCCTCGGCGTCGCCGCGGCTGCAGCGCAGAGACAGGTCTCCGGACTCGCCAGCCTCCCTCGCCGTCCAGGCTGCGGCGGCAGGAGCCACTTTATAATTCGTCCCGGAGCGCAGGAGGCGAGCGCGCCCCAATCGCCGGCGGGCTGCCGCTGACGCAGGCCCTACGCCGGCCGCGCACCGCCCCCGCCGGAAGAGGGGTCCGGGCCCGGGCGGGGGGACCAGGTTGGCGGCGCACCCCTCGGCCGGCTGACACACCGAGGCAGTTCGGAAAGTTGGGGAGAGGGTGCGATGAGATCAAGTCCCCTTGAGTAAAGTCACCGCAATTGCCCTCCCCGGGGAGCGAGCTTAGCATCAGAGCCAGGTGGGGGTTAGCGGGTAGATAGATTGATTTAGATTCTGGAATGTGCTGGAGACCCTAGGAGTAAGTGCTGGGATTACCCTGCCCCGCCTCCTCCTGGAGCGCCCCCACCGTCCGGGTGGGCATCCGGCACAGCCGTCCGGAATGTCGTCACTTGTCCACCCATCTGTCCCCAACGCACTAGACTTCTTGCTGACAGCAAGGCGCGTAGTAGGCGCTCAGTTAATGGTTAAGGGAATGACTGAAACTTTCCGGGAATCTTAACATCTCCGGAGGGCGCTTTCCCTTTTTGCGTTACTGAGACCCCTTGCCAAGCGCGCACGCGGTTGCCAAGTTCACACGCTTTGGGAACGACTTTCTGTCCGAACAGAGTGTCCTGGGGGATTTAGGCTAGTGAGAGGGGGGTATGGGGTTGGGATGGTCTCAGGACCATCCATTTCAGAAACTAGTAGATTTTTGCAATTTTCTTCTGGGGAAAAGCTGGGACTGTGATGGCGAGAAAGCGAGGTGGGAGGACTCAGTGCCCAGGGCGTCCTGCTCTTGTGGTGCTTACTTCGGCTTGGCTGGGCGGGGGCGGAGCGCCAATGGCGGAGGCGCGGGCTGTCTCTCAACTGAGCCTCGCTAGCCACCTTGGCACTGCGGAAGATCACCAAGATGCAATCATTTACCTTGTCAGTGTCCCCATTTGGAAAATTGGTACAGAGGTAATGGGACAAAATAGGGCCGAAGGCTATCCATAGGGTTCCGGAGAGACACAAATGAAATAATGGACGAAAGCACTTAGCCTTAGCAAGCCTTAAGAATGTGCTTCTAATACTGACATCCATATTCCTTTAGGTTGTCTATCATTAACGTATCTTTCGTTTATTGTTTACTTATCCATCCATACATCCTTCCATCCATCCATGTACCTATCTATCAATCCTGGTCCTAGAGGGAAATCACAGAGTCCCAAAGCTGGCAGACGGAGAAAGAAGCCCAGTGCTTTCCCAGCCAAAGGGCCTTCTGCCTTTAGACCTTTGCGTGGACCAGCCGCCACAGGGCTTTTCCGAGCTCGGGCGGCGTTGCGTCTTCCACTCTGGTCACTAGAGGGCAGCGCTCTCCTGCGTAGGTCTGGGCACCGGGAAAGAGTAGCGCCCCAGCAGTGGACACGCACACGAGTGCCCGCGGAGCAGCATTGCGCGCCGCCTGCCACCCGGGCAGGGGCAGCCCCGCACCTGGCGGGGAAGCGGAGCGCGGGGCTGCGGCGACAGAACGCCCCAGACACTCCGAAGGAGCCAGGTTGACATCTAGCCAGAAAAGCAGGACGCTTCCCCGTTGACGTTTTAGGCTTTTCACAGGGACGCTGGTGGAGAGCTGGTGATGTTTCCAGCCACTCATCCAATAGGAACGAGGGTTCCCCCTGCTGCCTGGGGTTTGGAAAGGCAGCAGCTACACAGCAGTGCTCACCGCGAAAGGATTGCACGGACAATCTGGGCTTAAGGGGAGAGAATATTTGCTGTATCTTAGCACAGGCATACCTGGGGTCACTCAGGAACAGATTTGAAACTCGTAACGGGAGACTGGAGGCTGAGACCCTGGTGTGAATGACTGCACCATGGGGTGCATTCCCCCAAAGGCCCCTTGGAATCTTGGAAAGAAGCAGCTGAAGACTGAAAGGGGACTTGGGGATAAGTTATTTCAGTCTTTATTCTGAAGATGGGAAACCGAGGCTCAGAGCGTCCAAATGACTACCCAGACATAACCAGGCAGAACCAGATCATCTCACACGTCTCTAGGGGAGAATCCCGCCACCCTATCAGGCTCGGTTTGTTTCAGTTGGAACAATTACTGTTTGCTCTGAGTTAGTTTCTCTTGTTGTATCTGCATATTTATGTATAGTTGTATGTGCTTTCGGTTGCACTGGCTTTCTCTATTTGCAGCAAGCCGGGACTTCTTTTGTTGCAGAGCAAGGGCTATAGGTGCTATAGTATTGTGGCTCAGTAGTTGTTGCGAGGCAGGCATGGGATCTTCTGGAACCAGGGATTGAACCTCCCAAACTGGCAGGTGGATTCTTAACCACTGTGCAACCAGGGAAGTCCTCTCTGAGGCTTTTTAAATGTCAGGAGAGAGAGAGGAAAGGAAACCGAGGCCATTCCCTAGGAGTAGGGCAGGGTATTGAATGCCCCAGCACCTGCCTGGGTACTTGGAGTGTAGATGGTGCTGAATGAAATGTGTGTTGATCGATTGACTGAAGGAATGAGGTGGGGACAGATGGGTCTATTTTTGTGCCCGAGTCAGCCAGGATCTCTTCCTACCACCTTCTCCTTGTCTACCCTGGGGCTAAGGTCATACATTTTTGTG
This sequence comes from Nanger dama, assembly GCA_917880005.1. Classification (NCBI taxonomy): domain Eukaryota; kingdom Metazoa; phylum Chordata; class Mammalia; order Artiodactyla; family Bovidae; genus Nanger; species Nanger dama. The sequence continues at coordinate 8,574,945 of CAKJTW010000075.1, forward strand.
TTCATTTCTTTGTATTTGAACAGTGCTAGCGGGTTGCAAAGGATTCATCTTTTCATGATCTTTTAAATATTTCAGGAACTGGTAGATTTTTGCAGTTATCTTCTGGAGAAAAGCTGCCCTTGTAATCAGACTCAAAAAAAAACAAAACAAAAAAACAAACCCAAAGAGAAGAGAACCTTCTCTTAAAGCAGCTAACCCAGAGAATTCTGATTCCTGGGTTAGGATCAAGACCTTGCCTTCTAATTCTAAGGTCCTTGGCATCAGACAGAAGAGATTCATTCTAGAGACCAACAAATGTGGCTTATAAAACCCTGATGATGAGTAGTATTTTACTCAGTTCTTATGTATTCTGGGAGCCCACAGGAGGGATTTTAAAATGTCCTCTCAGTGTCCTGTCATTTCCAGGATGGAAGATGCTTAAGTTGAACCATATCATTCAGGTGCCCGTTCTTTTTCTTGCTTCCCCTTCCCACCACCCAAACACACATACTTTATTATGGAAACTGGTTTCTCTGCTCTTCTTTTCTCTAGCAATAAAATATCAGCAGGGGGTAGAAGGCAGTTCCTCATTTTGGGGATTGTGTAATGTTTCAGAGTAAAAGCACCATATTCTCACACTTCTGATGTTTGGAGTCAAAGCAGAGCACGGCAGACCTGCCCCTCTTCAATTACAGTGTAAAGTGCGGGCTTTGCGAGAGAGGATTCTGTGAGCTGGGCATGTTGCCGTGAAGGACCACTACTAAAGCATTTTCTTCAGACTGGAGCAGAAAAAGCATCCTGGCAGAGAGGCAGTAAGCAAAGTTCCTGGGAAGATGACTTGTGATGTAATAAATCCACATTCTAAGGAGCATGAATGCTGGCACATTGTCATCCTCAAACAGGAAGCAAAATAAACCCCTTGGAAGAAGAAGGAACCTGGTACAGAGTTGCCTGAAACTGGGTTTAAATAATAGAAAATGTATCACAGAAAGAGAGAGAAAGCGAGCAAGAGAGAGAGAAAGACAACCAGGAAATATTAAAAGAGCCAGGAAGGGAAATATACAGTTTAGTATCGGGATTTTCAAGGCAAGAATACTGGAATGGGTTGCTGTTTCCTCCTCCAAGGAATCTTCCCAATCCAGAGATCAAACCACGGTATTCTAGGTGTCTTGCATTCCAGGCAGATTCTTTACCTACTGAGCCATTGGGGAAGCCACATTTCAGTGTTAAGCACAGCTAATTAGACCATGAATAAAACAAGTCACATTACGACTCAGATTGAAAGAAGATAAAGCTATAGATCCTTTGGCTGTTTGACTTTTGAAATGACTTTGGAATGGAATTGGCTTTGGAGGAATTTAACAGCCACTCCAGAGAAAATCCCATGGATGGAGGAGCCTGGTAGGCTGCAGTCCATGGGGTCGCTAAGAGTCGGATAAGACCAAGCGATTTCCTTTCACTTTTCACTTTCATGCATTGGAGAAGGAAATGGCAACCCACTCCAGTGTTCTTGCCTGGAGAATCCCAGGGATGGGGGAGCCTGGTTGGCTGCCGTCTATGGGGTCACACAGAGTCGGACAGACTGAAACGACTTAGCAGCAGCAGCAGCAGCAGCCAGAGAACCAGTCATATTAAAAGTTGTATTGCCTCTTTGAACCTAAACTGTATTTAATCACTTGACTTTGATTTGTTTTGGGTGGTTTCCAAAATCAAATTCTAGATCCCACCTGTAGGACTTGAAGAAAAGGTGATCAAAAGTATTAACTGAACGAATGAAGACATCCACCAAGGAGATGGTTTCCACCACTGAGGCAATGCTAGAAGAGGAAATCAAAACGGGTTTGGGGTAGCAAGAAATCACTGACATGAAATCTATGGCTCCAGGTACCCCACTTCTGGAGGGGACCCACTGCACACGACCCACAGCACAAGCTTTACACATGATAGGTCCTCAGGAAAGTTGTTTTTGTAAAACATGTTCCTCTTGTGGCTACATCACCCATAGCTCATGTGCTCGTGGGGTGGACATCAGAAGTCAAACTGTTGTCATAAAATTTTATAGAGAAAGAGCTAAACCCTGCAGATGCTCACTTCTCACACATTACTCTCTTGGTATCTACTTTGTTGTATATAGACATGTCAACTTAAAAATAGTCACAAGCTGAAAGCTGAGAGTTATGTTTTATTCACTGGGAGTTTTTAAGACTTTAGGTCTGAGAGACAGCATCTCACGTGACCTTGAGAGAACTGCTCAGAGGAGGCAATGGGAAGAGTCAGGTTACAGAGATGTTTTACAACAAAGGGCAGGGAGCCTGAACATCAAGAGATTATTGTGAATTAAAGGAAACCAGATACTCCAAGTTAAGGAATTGAACAATTTTCTGTGTATAGGAAGATGCAAGAGTCTGGGCTCACTGAAATCCTTCCTTTCCTATGCATCTCAACTCTCTGGAGCCAGTATCCTGTGTATTTTCACATCCTGAGCTCCCTTGGGTTCACCATAGGAAGTGGCTGTAATCTGATGGCTGTTAGATCCCTGGTATTTTTCTCCTTCCTGAGTGTCCTGAAAGGCTGGAATTGCTGATGTCTGTGACATCCTTATTTACAGATATGGCAGGAAATACTTCAATTCTCAGATGTTAGAGCTCAGACAAAAATGTTATTTTTATGTGTGTGAACCTTGTGAAAATCAGTCTAGGAGAAGTGATCTTGTGTGGCACAAAATGGAATTGAAGGAGAACAGTAAGGTCAAATTATACGTCTTTTTTTCTACTCTAGGATTGTTATCTGATTATACATTTAGTGGAAGAGCAATGCCAAGAAATACCTCAGTGGAAATCCTAAAACCTAACAAGATACACAATTTCATGCAGGAGAACAATTATTGTGCTGTTAAGAGTTTAGGATCACAAAATACTAATTTTAATTTCCATTTTGTTATCGAGTGTGTAAACTTGGGAAAGTCAGTCTCTAAACCTTATTTTTTCTCATCTGCACAATGGGGAAAACAAAACGAACCACACTAGCTTGTTGCATGATTAAATGAAAAACTAATATGTGTGTACACACTTACTGTGTAGGGATTCAATTTTTATTAATGGCCTTTTTGTGTGTGTTGTTGTGCTGTGTTAAATTGCATTTCTGAGGTAGAGTTTATTTTTCTTCTTCTCAGTTTCTGGATTGTCATGTTCTAGGCTTCTTATTTTTGTAACTATAATTTGGTTGCCTTAGTGGAGTGTTCAGATAAAGAAAATAAGTGAACATTTTGATAATGGTTGAAGGAAATGGGCAATTTATCTACCTGGATCTAGTGCTCCAAATTAAAAATCACAAAGGTAGAGCAATTCATAATAACTGCAGATAGCAAGATGCTTCATAATGTTATAAGATATTGCTAGAAAAGAGGACTTGGGCATGATGTGCACAGTCATCAATTGTTGTTTTATTTGGGATAGATTTTGTAGATTAATCTTCAATACTTTTGTGTGTGGCAGAGCCAATTAGAGGAGGTAAGATGTAGACGTGTCTGGATTGGAACACTCACAGGCTACCCAGGAGGGCAGAGTTCCTTGAACAAGTGGAAAAGGCTGGAGAGAGAGTCAGAGGATAAGGCAGAGAGGGAGAAAAGAGCCTATGGATGGAGACAGCTGTCAGAGTGCCATGCAGTGTGAATGGGGAATTGACTTGCTTTGGAAGCCTGGATGGAGTAGGCTGAGGGATAGTGGGAGTGAAGCAGGAAGGAAGGGGGGAAGCACTCTTGGAGGGGACTGGGGGAGCAGCTGGTCACCCAGGTGTGCCTTGATGGCTCGAGCATTGGCTCCCATGAGCCCATCATGTTCTCTGCCATGCCCACTCCCACAGTGAGCTCCCTAAGGAGTTAGATCATCCCAGGAGATCTGCTTAGAGATGGGGTAAGAAGAAATTATTTCATCCCTCATGTAGAATATGTTTGTGTTTTTAACTTCATACTCCCTAGAGAAGATGTGGGAATAAGACAGAATGGGAGCTTCTGGGATCATCTCTTATCATTAGCCCAGTCCATCATCCTCTTAGAGGACCACACAGGCTTCATTAATAGACATTCTCCAAGACAAGTTCTCCTTTAATTTCTTGCCATGCGTCTTCCAAATGTACTTGCCTCTTTTGTGTAGATTGCCTCTGAGTTTGCATGGAGCATCCCCTAACCCTCAGGAAGCCTGTGTCTTTGACTCCTGCTTTCTCTCTTGTATTATTAGTTTTAGTTGTTACTTCTTAGTCCTTATGTACTCTCATAAAGCATAAAAACTTGCTTATTTTTCCTGTTTTTTAAATAAGCACTTTCTTCGTACATTGGTAGATGCCAAGGATTGGCAGGGGGAGGAGGTGAGGAGGATGAATGAGAAGTTAGTGTTTAACAGGGACAGAGTTTCAATTTAGAAAGGTGAAAAATTTGGGAGATGGATATGGTGAGAGTGGCACAGTCACGAGAAGGTACTTAGTGCCACTGAACTGTATAGTTGAATATTGTTAAAATAGTATGTTTTATATTACGTGACTTTTACCATATTAAAGAAGTGCTAAAAAGAGCACTTTCTTAAATCTGCAGTCATTTTCCTCCCTGCTCAATTTCTATCTGACTATCTTGGCAGTGAAGATTGTTAAAGAATGGTCCGATTCCTTTATGGCCCTTCCTCGTCTCTATGAATTTCTTATTCCACAGCCATTTTACTGTTGTTCTTACCACTCCCATGAAATCATATCTGTTAAGGTCAGTAATAACTTTTAGATGAAAATCCAAGAAACTCTTCAGCTCTCATATTATGTGTTGTGTCTACAGTATTAGATTCTGTCGTCCATTCCTTCTAAGATTTTCCCCCAAAACTTTTCCTCTTCCTGTTTTGCTCAAGCATTTGTGCTCTATGTCCTGGACTTTTCTTTCCCCATCTGTCCCTTACGTGGTGATGTTCCCTATGGTTTTGTTCTGGGTTTATCTCATCTGTTTTCAAGATACGTGCTCTGTTTGGGAAAACTTATCCAATTGCAGGACTTTGTCTCTCATCTGTGTATCAGTTATTCCTGAGTTTCTGTCTGCAGTTCTGACACCTTCTCTGTCTACATGTGAGTACCTCAATGTTTGTGTGCTCCAGGAGTGTCAAACTTACTATGTGATCAGTTGCTTTAGTTATCTCTTCTTTTTAAAAATCTGCCATTGCAGATTTTAAAAAATGTTTAATTTTAAATTAAAAAAATTAAACTTTGAGTTTAAATTTTTAAAAAGTCCATGTTCACCACTCTCACTGACTGGCAGACAGTTAAAATCATTCTTTTTATTTTAAAATTTATCCATTTATTTAAATTTATCCATTCTAATGGATATTGAACTGTGGTGTTGGAGAAGACTCTTGAGAGTCCCTTGGACTGCAAGGAGATCCAATCAGTCCATGCTAAAGGAGATCAGTCCTGGGTGTTCATTGGAAAGACTGCTGTTGAAGCTGAAACTCCAGTCCTTTGGCCACCTGATGCGAAGAGCTGACTCATTGGAAAAGACCCTGATGTTGGGAAAGATTGAAGGCGGGAGGAGAAGGGGATGACAGCAGATGAGATGTCTGGATGGTATCACTGACTCAATGGACACGAGTTTGGGTAAACTCCAGGAGTCAGTGATGGACAGGGAGGCCTGGCATGCTGCAGTCCATGGGGTCTCAAAGAGTCGGCCATGACTGAGTGACTGAACTGAACTGAACTGATGATAAGGTTTAAAATAAAATGTTTTTCAAACTATATATCCAGTGTTCCAGCACTATTTATTGAAAAGACTATTCTTTTCCCATTTAACTAAGTTCCCATATTTTGGAAACTTAGTTAAAAATCAATTGACATAAAACTGTGGCTCTATTTCTGAATTCTGTGTTCTATTCTTTGTTCCACTGATCAGTATGGTGCTGACATTCCACACGTAGCTTTATATTAAATCTTGAAATAAAACAAATGCTCCAACTTTTCTTTAGCTTTTTCTAATTGTGTTATCCATTACAGTTCTTCTCATTTCCATGTACATTTTAGAATCAGTTCATCAATTTCTACAGAAAAGCGTGTTGGGATTTTGATTGGACTGATTAAATCTGTAGATTAGTTTTGGGAGAAGTGACATCTTAACAACTCTGTCTCTCAGTCCCTGAGCTTGGCATATCTTTCCATTTATTTCATACATTTTGATCTCTTTCAAATGGTGTTATTTTATAGTCTATTTTCCAGTTGTTTGATTTTTCTTAAAAGAAACAAACTTTTTATTTTCTACTTTATTGGAGTATAGTTGATTTAAAATGTTGTGCTAATTTTAAGTGTACAGCATAGTGAATCAGTTCTATATCCACTCTTTTTAAGATCCTTTTCCCATAGCGGAACAAACCTTTTCGGGTTCTGTGCTTCTTAGTTGCTCGGTAGTGTCTGTTTGCAACACTGTGGACTGTAGCCCCCAGGCTCCTCTGTCCATGGAATTTTTCAGGCAAGAATACTGGAGTGGTTGCCAGTTCCTACTCCAGGGGACTGAACCTGTGTCTTCTGCACTGGCAGGCAGATTCATTACCACTGAGCCACCTGGGAAGCCCCTTATAGGTTCTTACCTGATTTTATTCTACCTTAGATTATAATTGATAGTGCATTTCTTGGCTCCTAGCTTGTAGGTGATTTCACACTGTTCAATTCCTATGTGTAGGCACAAGGACTTACATTTAATAGGCCTCAATAAAAATTTTTCGAATAAGAGTATCACTTTCAAGATCAAGTTCATTTTGGTTTAGTTTTCAAAAGACCATTAAAAAGCACTCAGAATTTAAAACTCTGGGGATTCTCATAGCTTGAACTATATCTGAAAAGTAGAATGAAGTGATTTGACAGTTACTTGACTGATTTGAAAAATGTGGACTTTTTCTACACTTGATTGGCATCCAAATTATTCATTGTTCATCTTAACAAGATAGATGTCAAATCACATCCTAGATTATGTTATCTCAGGAGAGAAGTCTAATAAGAAGAGAAAAAGGGAGGGAATGGCTCATCCTAAAGCAACTGAATTGCACATAGATGTGGAGTGTAGGGAGCTGGTGCTGCTCGGGACCATGGCAACAGTCACAGAGTAGTAAGATCTCAAGCTTGCAAGGAGTCTTAGAGGCAGAGGAGAAGAATTAGAGGTATCTAGCATCCATCGTTTAGAGAGACAAAGCTTCCTTGTCTCGGTGGGTTGCAGCACCATCTATTGTGGAGGCTCAAAACTGGAAACTCTGAGGTATATCTAGACACCTCCTCACCTCGATTTTATTTTACTGGCATGGTATTTCTAAATTTTTTAAAAATCCACATTTTAAAATAAAATGAACAACTTATTAAAAATTAATTTTCCTGATTTTGAATTTAGACTTTTTGTAGGAAAACTAAGATTTTGGGGGTTGTCTTGAAAACTGGAAGGTATAGAAGGCATTGGTTTTTGTTCTACAATGGCAGCAACTGGTTGGAACAAGGTGGGGCTACTCCTTTTATGTACCTTCTCTTCTCTCCCATCATTTCACCATTCTGGCCTCTCACCTTTTTATTTATTTATTTATTTTTAGCTGTTCTGGATCTTAGTTGTAGCACACAGGATCCAGTTCCCTGACCAGGGATCAAACCTCTGAGAATCTTAACCACAGGACCACCAGTAAGGCCACCCCATCCCCATCCGTTTTACTAATATGTTTTACCTGCTTGATCCCTGGAGCCATGACTTTGCAGCTCTGTTGTCTTGGAATTCAAATCAGAAACTTATGTGTTATCTGTGACGCCCTCCATCTTCCTGAATCTCTTATTCCCATTCACCACTACACCCTAGGGGTTCCACCTTTCTGATGTTTCCTGACTTTGTCACCTCCTTCTCTCTCCACCTTCACTGCCTTTATTCAGTCCCTTGCTATTTCTCAGATGATTACTGCCATGGATTCACTGCATTCCATGTGATGGTAACATTTATGGGAAGAGAGAAGCGGTGGAAGGTAGGAGAGGTGGGGAGGAAGAGATCTTCTGTCCAAAGTGTTAGTTAGTGCCCAGTTGTGTCTGAATCTTTGTGACCCCATGGACTACAACCCGCCAGGCTCCTCTGTCCATGAAATTCTCCAGGCAAGAATACTGGAGTGGGTAGCCATGCTTTTCTCCAGGGGGAATCTTGACCCAGGGATTGAACCTGGGTCTCCTGCATTGCAGGTGAATTCTTTACCATCTGAGCCACCCAGGAAAGCCCTGTTCTGTCCAAAAGGCAGTAGCAATATTTTCGGAGTTATAAAGGGCGCTTTCCTGAGCATCATTGTTACATGTGGACATGGGAAGTGTATCATTAGTGGAAGGAAAAGAAAATGAAGATCCTAAGGCCTCTGGTCCCATCACTTCATGGGAAATAGATGGGGAAAAGTGGAAACAGTGTCAGACTTTATTTTTGGGGCTCCAAAATCACTGCAGATGGTGACTGCAGCCATGAAATTAAAAGACGCTTACTCCTTGGAAGAAAAGTTATGACCAACCTAGATAGCATATTCAAAAGCAGAGACATTACTTTACCAACAAAGGTCTGTCTAGTCAAGGCTATGGTTTTTCCTGTGGTCATGTATGGATGTGAGAGTTGGACTATGAAGAAAGCTTAGCACCCAAGAATTGATGCTTTTGAGCTATGGTGTTGGAGAAGACTCTTGAGAGTCCCTTGGACTGCAAAGAGATACAACCAGTCCATTCTGAAGGAGATCAGCCCTGGGATTTCTTTGGAAGGAATGATGCTAAAGCTGAAACTCCAGACTTTGGCCACCTGATGTGAAGAGTTGACTCACTGGAAAAGACTCTGATGCTGGGAGGGATTGGAGGCAGGTGGAGAAGGGGATGACAGAGGATAAGATGGCTGGATGGCATCACTGACAGGATGGACCTGAGTCTGAGTGAACTCCGGGAGTTGGTGATGGACAGGGAGGCCTGGCGTGCTGCAATTCATGGGGTTGCAAAGAGTTGGACACGACTGAGCGACTGAACTGAGCTGAACTGAACTGAAGTGAGATGTACACTTCATTTTTATTCTTTCTGGATTTTAATCTTGATTCTATTTCACTAGTTTATTTCCATAAGTGTGCATGCAGTTTACCATAAATGTAAGATAGTATAAATTTTCAAATCAATAACTTTCAAATAAATGACTGCATAATTTTAAATGTATTCAAGAGATGAGTGTCAGTTGGAGACCTCTAACTACTACCCACTGAAGGAATTGGTTGGTCAAAAGCACACATTCAGACAGTCTTCCTTTGGAACACTGGTGATAATTATCTGCAGAGTTTCTGAGCCAAGGTAGCCTACAAAGAAATGTGTTAACTGTTCCCAATATTTGAAAAGAATGTTTGTTTTTGATTTAGCTTTTGGATTCTATGTCATTGCAAACCTCAACTAAAGAATCAGAGCCTCCCTCAGGTAAGTCTTCATGTGCTTGTCAACTTGGAAACAAATTTAGAAGCTGAGAGCATAAAGACGAGTTGTGTGTGTGTGTGTGTGTGTGTGTGTATGTGTGTGTGTGTACTGGGAGTGCAAGATAAGACTTTTGCCCCAGTTACTTAGTTAATGCAAGAATCATAGGAGAAAATTTGGCTGTGCCTATATCCTTTCTTATCCTCAGTATCTAAAATTGAAATACCTGAACTGAATATGCATATGTATAACCATAGCTTAGAGCAGTGACTCTCTCACAGAAGGATGTTAACCTCAATGAGGACACCTGTTAAAGAAATGCACAGCTCCCGAAGCCCCCTGTCCCGACAGTCTGATGGTATACGGTCTGAGTGTGCAGTTGCAAGGTCCCCAGCTGGTGTAGCAAATTATAGAGAATCGATGTCTACAGGAGCATCACGCACATGGATGCAGCCTGGTGAATCATCTCACCTTGGGACCTTAGAGTGTGTGGTTGTGGGGTTTGCTCTGAGTGACACCTTAGAAAGTCAAACACAGACACTCACACACACCCCACACACCATATACGTATGCATTTTGTTTTTTCATTTAAAGCCCAAGGGCAACACTATCAAGTGTTAGAGAACAAAGGTAGTTTCCCAAGTTTCTTAAAATCCTGAAAAAGAAAGTGTAGGTCATTGGAGGGGCCTGCACCCCATCCTTCACAGAAACTACTGTCACTGAAGGGCAGACCCTGTTATTATAATGAAGAGAGGAGGCAGATTCCCAATCTTCCTTTAAAATGTTTTTTTTTTTTTAATAAAAAGCCCCACAAATCAACATGTATATATTACTATAGATAAAATAGGCAACCAACAAGGTCCTAGTGTGTATCATGGAGAACTCTACTCAGTATTCTGTACTAACCTCAATCAAAGAATTTGAAAAAGAATAGATACAAGCGCTCAGACTGTAAAGAATCCGCCTGCAATGTGGGAGACCTAGTTTTGACCCCTGGGTCAGGAAGATCCCCTAGAGAAGCCACTCCAGTATTCTTGCCTGGAGAATTCCATGAACAGAGGAAGCTGGCGTGCTACAGTCCCTGGGGTTGCAGTCAGGGATCGGGCCTGACTGAGCAACTACCACTTTTACTTTGCTGCTTTAACTAGGATCCCACTTTGTCTTCTTTTGTTTATGCTGGGTCTTTGTTGCCATGTGGGCTTTCTCTAGTTGTGGCAAGTGGCGTGTACTGTCTAGTGATGGTGCTCAGGCTTCTCATTGCAGTGTTTCTCTTGTTGAGGAGCACAGAATCTAGCATGTAGGCTCAGTAGTTGTGGAGCACGGGCTTAGTTGCTCTGAACAGCATGTGGGACCTTCCTAGATCAGAGATAGAACTTGTTTCCCAGGCACGGAAAGCGTGCAGTCTTAACCGCTGGACCACCAGAGAAGTCCCTCACTTTGTCTTGGAAGCACTCACATGCTGGAGGGGTTCAGAGCCAGCCAGGATAGGGAGAAGCCTTAGATTAAAGCCACTGCATGCTCCACGTCAAGCTTCCTTCATAGTATTTCAGTCATAGTACTTGGTACTTAATTCCATTTTTGTGCCTGGGAGCCAGTAGGCTGTCAGTAAGCATGTGTTGAGTGAGTAGATGAATTGGTAGCAAACTTGGCATTCAGACTTACAGCAAGTGTGAGAGGCTGCTGTCCTAAAGATTAGATTTTCTTCCACACACCAGAAAAAAGCAATTATCTTATGCCAGATACTTAAGGACATGTAATTAGCCAGCCTAGATGAGATCGCTTCCCAGAAATCAAGCTGCCAAAATGAGTGAGAAAGTGTAGTTTTATGATTGAGGTTCTGTCTCTTAAGTGATGCGTAAACTCTGTTTTTAAGAGTTTGTGTTTGGTACAAATAAAACATTTAAAATGTGTAAGCAGCAGAGGAAAGCAATGGTAGGAAAGTGAATTGAATTTTTAAATGGCATAGCTTGTTTCCCTTCAAATGAATGACTCAGAAGTTCTGAAAATGAGACTGAAGCACTGGCCCATGGAGTGGTGGTGGATTTAAAAGCCTCTTTCACACACTCATATCCAGCACCTCATGTAAGTAACGGGCTTCCCAGGTGGCACTCTTGGTAAAGAATTTGCCTGCTCAGTGCAGGAGACACAAGAGACGCAGGTTTGTTTCCTGGGTTGGGAAGATACCCTGGAGGAGAGCATGGCAACCCACCCCAGTATCCTTGCCTGGAGAATCCCATGGGCTGAGGAGCCTAGCAGGCTACAGTCCATGAGGCTGCATAGAGTTGGACACAGCTGACATGACTGAGCACACAGCACAATCATTTTACTACCTGTGCTTAAGAAATAATCCAATAAAAACCCACCTTGACATACTTTTTTTTTGACAAGCACAGGCATCGCTACTTCAGTCCAGAGTAATGTTCTGAGGACTTTCAACACATCTTGGCAAGTGTTGGTCTGTAGAACATCCATTTGGATTTCAGCTTTGTCTTTGAAATAATAGCCTGATCATGTTTCTGATGAATACGTCTAGAGTTAGTGCCAGTTTTTCTTTGTACTGTGTATCTTTCAATAAAAAGATAAAACACTGACTTTTTAAATAAGAACATATCTCTAGAAGGAAACTTACTGAGGCATCTAGACAGAGGAATAAATATTGCATCTCCAAATAAGATTACATGAAGATTGCTAGAAAACAAATTGGAGATAAAGCTAGAAATATTCCCAGTGCCACCTGAATTATCTTTCATCTAAATCTTCTTCTCACATTATTAAATGTGGTGGAATTTCCACCCAGTTTGTGCCTCCTGCTCTTCGTATCAGTTACAAATGCAAATCCAGGCACATCTTTATAGGTTATATTACACACATTACAGTCTCTGTTCAGACCTAATCAACTTCTGTATAGCAATGCCCCAGTGGACACTGCAGTTAAACCAGGGATGGTAAGTAGGTAAGAATAGGAATTAAAGATCATAGACATTGCTGCAAAATATCGTACATGAACAGAAAGAAGAGCTCCATTTCACTTTTAAGAAAATGAATCTAGCTCCTTAGAGGCAAAGTGATTGCTTTGGATTCCTGACAGCTATAATTATGGCTCAGAAGGAAGTGTGCCTCCCTTCATACTGTCTGGTGGGGCAGGAAGGATGTGGTGTCAGTGAAAGTGACCAGACTTGAGAATTTCCATGGAGGATGTATACGTGTGTGTGCGCACACGCATGTCTGACTCTTTGCAACCCATGGACTGTAGCCGCCAGGTTCTTCTGTCCATGGGATTTCCCAAGCAAGAATACTGGAGTTGCCATTTCGACCCAGGGATCGAACCTACCTCTCCTGCTTGGCAGGAGGATTCTTTACTTCTGGTACTACCTGTGCTCTGTAGCCCTGTGAGTGACTTTCCTGCGTTCCTCCCCCTCCACTCCCAGAGTGACAACATTCTTCATGTGAAATGTTTTGCCTTTTGCTGTACAAAAGCCCTGGAAAGGAATTTCTGAAGGTTTAGAACAAGCCCTATAAGGAAAGTCAGGAACAATTGTCAAAATATGTTATAAACAGCTCTGAAACTACTTCTTTAAATAAATAAAATGTGTTTCAGAAGAAAGGTTTGTTTGGGCTTTTCTCACCGCGGGTCTGTCTGGTGTTTGCTCCCCAGAGGAAGAGCGAGGCTGCTGTCTCTCTGTTACTTCTGCGGCCATCAGCCTCCAGGTCTGCAAGATGCCTGGATTCTAGTCACAATTGCCCACTTACTGCCATGGGGCTGAAGTGTTTGGAAGAGAATAAATACCCCAGCGATAAGTCAAGATGGCAAACTCTAGGATCAATCAAGAGCAAATGTGGATAACAATCAGTGGAGAATACAATAAAGCCTTTGTTCTCAGCTGCCAAGCAGGAGGCCATCCAGCAATCTGTTCTTACATCTCTTTGTTCAGGTGGGTTTAAGTCTACCTCCTTCCACCCCAGGGGATAACACAGTTGAAAGATTCCTGTACTTGGGAAGAGAAGAAATTCTCAAGCGACAAACACATCTAGCTGGTGTTGTTGTCCAGTTGCTCAGCTGTGTCCAACTCTTTGCGACCACAGAGACTGCAACACGCCAGGCTTCCATGTCCTTCACTATCTTCCAGAGTTTGCTCAGACTCATGTCCACTGAGTCAGTGATGCCATTCAATCATCTCATCTTCTGTCGCCCCGTTGCTCCTCAGTCCTTCCCAGCATCAGCTGGGGACCATCAGACTATCCCTTAGTTCACATAAAATCTTACTTCCTTTTTGTCTTTCTGGGGCTTCCCTTGTGGCTCAGATGGTAAAGAATCTGCCTGCAATGCAGGAGACCTGAGTTTGATCCCTGGGTTGGGAAGATCCCCTGGAGATGGAAATGGCAACCCACTCCAATATACTTGCCAGGAAAATCCCTGGACAGAGGATCCTGGTGGGCTACAGTCCATGGGGTCACAAAGAGTCACGACTGAATGACTAACACTTTCTCTTTCTTGGTCCCAAGACTGAGCCCTGGACAGGGTTTCTGTACAGAGCCCTGTAGAGACCCTGGGAGCCTCAGTTCTGGTGGCAGCAGCTGGGGGACCCTGAGGTGCTTACGGCTGTCAGTGCGATCTTGCAGCTGGGGCTAACGGGCACCACATTGTCCCGTGGTGCTCCTCCTGGGACTGTCTTAACGACTGTGAATAATAGTTTTGAAAGGCCCAACACCTGATCTCCCATTAACAGAAGTGGCTATTTTTGCTTTTAAATGTCCCAAAGAGCCAATTTATCCTGAAAATCTCCAATTAGGTGTGCCAGATGGAATGACAGAAGTGGGTACTTCAGGAAATGGCCCTTGCATTCCCAATTTGTCCAGTTGAGGTAGGGTGTTTACAGTGAAAACATTTCCTGTTGCCTTTTTGTACTATCCCATTTCTGAAAGCCTCATTGGCAATGCCTGTCACCTTTGGCAATGGAGTGGGAGGCATCCTGGGAGGGCCTTCTACCAGAGTCAGCAATATCCCCCCACAGCCTTACTGACTTGTCTGATGAAAGACACGTGGACATAACAGCTGTTGCTAGCTGTGTGATTTTTATAGTGCCACTGGAATATAGATAAGACCTAGGTCAAAATTGTTTCTGCTCCAAACAGAGAGCCATTTGGGGAGCAGGGTTTATGGAGCCCTAAACTTAGTGGTTACTGGTAGAGACACCATCATAGGCACCCTAGAAATGTCTAGTTGTAGGTCCAGAATAAGCAAGAAATGTATAGTAACAATCTCAGTTACAAAAAGGCCAAGAAAAAGAAACAACCATGAAAGAATTTTAATCAGGGATTCTCTAAGCTTTCAAACCATGTTTGGGAAGATTGAGCAGTCCATGGGTAGACTTCATGAAACCAGTGCAGGCTTGAAATTGGCCAGTTCTGAATTTACTTGAATTAAGCATTCATCTGGCATGTAAAAAAAACACATTTAAAACATTTCCTTAGGTCTTTGTACTTGTTTGTTTCTCCTGTACCTGCCATAACTACTGATGTAACATTGGCAAGGTAGTGGTGGGTATACTGTCCAATATTTGGACTTTTTCAAAGAGTCGGATATGACTGAGACACTTTCACTTTTACTTTTTTTTCACCAGAAGAGTAGATTTTAATTTACATTTATTTTCTATATGCAAGATTGAGCATCTTGTTCTATGTTTAAGCACCATCTGCATTTCTTTTTCTAAGTTTTTTTTTGTTGTTACCTCTTGCCCATTTGTCTATAAGGTTCTTCATCTTCTCTACTTTTAGAATCTCTTTATGCATTAGGACTATTAGCTCTGTCTGTGTCTGTGATAGGTGTTGTAAATCTACTTCCTTACTTTGTCATTTGTCTTATACTTTGGTTCTGCAAATATGTTAATTTTAGGTAGCTAAATTGATCAATATTTTCCCTTGTTGCTTCTGTGTTTTGAATCATAATTAGGAAAGCTTTGTGCATTTTCAGACAATGAAGAAATTCACTCTTTTTCGTCTTTTCTTCTGTGGTTTTACTTCTTACATTTAAATATCTAAACTGTTTGGAATTTTCCTGGTGTCCAATGTAAAAGAAATAGATACTATTTTATCATTTTCCATATTACTATTCAGCTAGTCCAATATCACTTTATTAAGAAATATATTCTTTTCCCACTGATCTGAGATTCTGTACTTCCCATGTACATTCTACATTTCCACATGCAACTGTGTCTATTTGGACATTTTCTGTTTTGTTCAGTTAGTCTTGTCTGTATATTCATGATCCCACATCATGCTGTTTTTAATTAGATTTTATCATTTACACCACAGTGATAATTTATAATGTCACCTGATGTATGGCAAGAATAGTTTCTCCACTCTACCTGACCTATTGGGCTCTTTTCCCAGGGTGTTTGTAGTTATTCTTGCTTGCTTTTTCTTCTATATGAACTTTATGCCCAGCTTGTCTAGTTCCAGGAAAAATGTCTGTTGATGTTTTACGGAGATGGCATTAAGCGATAAATCAGCAGAGGGAGAACTGAAATGTTTACAGCACTGAGTTCTCCTTTTGAGGCATACTGCTGGTCTTTCCATTTTTCAGTTAATTTTGTAGTGTTTAGGAATATTTTATGATTTTCCTTACATAGATTTTATGTTTCTTAATCTTGTTAAGTTTATGCTCAATTTTTTTCTAAGTGTAAATTAAACCTTCTTTTCTGTTATATATCTTGGCTGAGTTTTGTTTTATATGTGAAGGCTATTTAAAAAAATATCAATCTAAAACTATTGCACTCAACTGTCTTATTGTTAGCAGTAGTTTTCCACTGGTTTCTTTTGCAGGGAGAGTATTACAGATGTATAAATCTATCACATGCATATAATGTTATCACATACATGTATGTCCTACTTTTTAATTCTTATGCCACAATTTGTTTTCTTATATTTTATTACTTTGGCCCAAATCAGCAATACAGCATTCAAGAGTAGCTCCATTGCTATTTAAAAAGCACTTCACAGAGAATGAAGTCGGTTGGGTGACCCTTTCTTCCAGATTCAATTTTCTCTCCTCCTAGTAGAGGTATGGAGATAGCGGATTTCCCAGCATTGAACAGAAGGGAGACAAAGGAAAACTAGGAAGCTGGATAATTTGCAATCAGGCATTCAGACCTGGGAGTATCTATGGTTCCCATGAAACATATCATTTAATTGCCAGCATTTCAATGCTTCACTTATTTGGGAGTTGCTGAGATAATTGGCCCATTAAGCATCAAGAACTCACATGTTTATGGAGATATTTAACTTGAGTGATTTATTTTGCCAGCATAGCACAAAGGATGAGTAAATTACTTAACTTGGATAAGAAAGCCTTCTTCTCACATTTTCTGCCAAAGCCAGAAGCCATTACCCTAAAGTTCTCTTAACATTTAATTGAAGATTTCAGGTTAACTGAAAAATGGCAAGACTAGCTGTATGTCTTGATAGGAAAACTCAAAGTTGTAAATATGGAAATTCTCTCTCAGTTGATTTATAAGATGCTAAGTCCAACAACACAAAGTGTTTTGTTTCTTTATTAAGCATCACACACTAGACTGAAGTCTGGATAAATCCTGTAATTGCTATGTAATTGCTCCAAGTAATACAACTCACAAGAGGTGGAGATGGAATTAAACCCAGGGCCTCTGGATCCTAGGCTGCCTCCCTGGTGACCAGTACTCCAAGCACTGGCCCCTAGTTTGGATATACACATGTACCAACCGTGAAGATTTTTGAGTAAGTCTTCCAAGATGTGGAGGTTTCATGTGCTTAGTTACTTCAGTTGTGTCTGACTCTGTGACCCTATGGACTGTAACCTTTCAGGCACCTCAGTCCGTGGGATTCTGCAGGTAAAAATACTGGAGTGGGTTGCCATACCTCCTCCAGGGAGGTTTCCTGGCTATCCATAAAATAATCACCAATTATTTAGAAATGATCACCAACATTAGCATTATTAAATATCCAATCAAGTTTAAAAAGCCATTTGTCCATGTAGCTTTGTCACATCTGCTGACCACAGAAAATAATGTAGTCTATTATCCTGATAAATTGCATTTCAGTCCCTTGAGGAAGATACTCAAATCAGAAAATTGTTCTCACTTTTGCTCCCAAGGAATCTCTCTGGCTCTACTGCAACCCATTTCTTAAAACTTCTGGCAGAACAGCAACAATTGGCACATTTTAAAGCTTCTTTCTCTGCTTCCACCTTAATTATGTACAGTAAAGCTTTAGAAAATTAAAAGAAAATAGATGCAAGCATGAGCTTCTGCTTCTTGTAGAGAATGAACCTGCCTGTCACAGTCTCTTGCATCTTGGAAACAAAGTTATTTTTTTAATGCTCTTGATGCTTTTATGAAAATGTTATGTGATTTTAACAAGTATTATTCATAAAGACAATAAGAAAGCTAAAATAAAGTCTTTTTCATTAGCAGGTATTCAGTGATGTGTCAAATCTTGATATAACCTAAATTGTCTTCTTTCAACTTTCCTTTTGGGTTTCCTGACTCTAATTTTTCAAAAGTTGACAGACACCTTGTTATCATCACTAATTTCTCCCACTCACTCTCATACTTCCATTGTTCTGAGGAAGAAACTGTCACCTCCCCTCTCCCCTCCAAGGGTTCAGTTCAAGAAAGTGAGGCAGATTATGCATCTTTCATACGTGCTTCAGCATAGGCTGGCATTGGGTTCTGGAGTGTCCTGAGTCCTGTTCTAGAAAGTCAGCTCACTCGCTCTTCAGCCTTTGTAGCTTCTGTGTGTGTGGGTACATGGCGAGGATGGTGGGGACAGGGTGATTACTATGTCCCAAGGGGACAGAGTCCATGAAATGACTCTTAGCTACTGGTGGGGTGGGCATCTGTTCTAATGCATACTTTGTCAGAGTTTGCAAAACAGATATTATCTAGCTTCATCCATAGAGCAGACCTGCAAACTCACTTCCGTACTGGGCCAAGATCCACATGTGTCTAAAGCTCCAGCAGCCTTCACTTTGCAGCTTGGCATATAACTTTCTCCATGGGCAGTTTAGTGATGTTCAAATGGCTAGTTTATTACAACGCAGCTGGTGGACTCTCTCATTTACCATCTACTTTGTGTTCCATCACTTTGGGAAGGAGATGTGCAGGCTACTCTTACTTCTCCTGATAATTGTGGCTGAGAAAAATTAGGAATTCAGAGGAATAACATTGACATTTTGGAAAAGCCTTTTGTTTCTTCAGGGGCTCAGCCTGGCATTGATGCCTGGGAGCCTGGAGCTGGTTGTGCAAGAGAATCTGCTTTGCAGGTCTAGGTGCTGTGGCTCTGATGCTCATACAATTGGGTTTTGTTTGTTTGTTTGATTTTTTGAAGAAAGGTTTATTGCAAAGCCATGCAAGGAGAACGAGTGGCTTATGCTCAGAAACCCTGAACTCTGTTGCTTATACAACTTGATGGTACTTCTTTCAGTAAAACAGCGTGAACAATTTTTACTGTTTCTTATTTTACAAAAGATAGGAACCTAGGAACACATTTCCAGGATCTGAGAAGGGATCTTGAAGTTTCAGCATCACTAGCTTCCACTCATGGAGAAGGCGATGGCACCCCACTCCAGTACTCTTGCCTGGAAAATACTATGGACGGAGGAGCCTGGTAGGCTGCAGTCCATGGGGTCACTAAGAGTCAGACATGACTGAGTGACTTCACTTTCAATTTTCACTTTCATGCATTGGAGAAGGAAATGGCAACCCACTCCAGTGTTCTTGCCTGGAGAATCCCAGGGACGGGGGAGCCTGGTGGGCTGCCGTCTCTGGGGTCGCACAGAGTTGGACACGACTGAAGCGACTTAGCAGCAGCAGGTGCAGCACAGTGTCATGGCTCTACCCTCAGCTTCTTTTCTTCTCTTCCCTCTTCATCCTCATCACCAATCAGCCCTATAATTGGATGCTCTGTTATCAGTCAGCCTTTCCAGCAACTTTGACAAAGTATCTGAACTTATTTGTGAAACTAGCTGTGCAAACTATAAGGTAATTTAAAAAAACCCTTCACATTATAAATCTATGCTTTTTAATGTATCAATTCAAGATTGTTTAATATCAGTCTTATATGGGATGTACCCACAAGGTCTCATTATTTCCAGGCAACTCATTGCTAAGAATCTAACTCTAGGGATTTAGTAAATGAAGCAGATATGGGTAGTTTAGAATTCTTTTGAGGATTTGAAACATGAGCCATTTACGAGATCAGAATTCTGGAAAAGCCTGGGGGACTGATGGTGAGCAGAACTTCTCTGTGGACCTTTTCCTCATCAGAGGTCCCCCGGTCCCCACTGGGGTGTGGCTGACGTGGTGTCTGCACAGAGCGCAGGGCTGGCAGTGAGCCTCTGGGGGTAGGAGCTTGTGATGCTGCAGCCATCTCTCTTAGTCTTGGCTCCATTAGTCCTTCTTTGCTCCCTCTCCTCTTCTGGGCTGTGCCTCATCTTTGAAAGGTCACCACGCCTCTAGTGAGCAGGAGCTTAATAAGTGTCTGCTTGTGAAGTCTGTGATTTCCTGGGGCAGCCTGCCGTGTGCCCTCCTGGTCTCCTTTGGGTCTTGGTATTCAGCTCTCTCCCTCTTCGCGCCCTCTGCTCCCAGGCGACCCACCTTTCACATCCCCAGAGGGACTCAAGGTGACTCTGTGACAGGCTTCATTTTGACGCTTTCAGTTTAAGCACATTTTCAAAGGCTCCACTTTAATTGACAGGGTGAGAAAACTGCTCTCACCCAACAAAATACGTCATCTGAGGTTTAAACTACATGAAGAGACAAGGTTCCTAACGTGCAAAAACTTGTTTTCTGTGAGAAGGGACAGGAGAAAGAAAAGAGGAGTCAGTAAGTTGAGGAAGAGTTTCTCCTAAGGCAAAATCTGACAACATTTAAGGCAGCCAAGCAGTTTCTCAACCTGGAACATGCATGCGGTTCACCTGAGAAGCAGGTGAGAGTAGATCTCAGGGTGGGGACCCAGGAGGGACCAAGGATTGGTTCAGTAGGACCGGCTAAGGCCCAGAAACTTAGCTTCTTTAAAGGCCCACTGGTGATTCTGATACAGATGCTTGTAAACAAAGCTTTACACACTTCTAGAAGAGGCAGTGCCGGCACTCAGAGCATTTTGCCAGTGAGCCATCCCCAGGGACCAGCAGCTGCACTGGAGGGGACCGATGGGTGAGGACCGGGCAACGCTGGTGTCTTGGTTAGATGCCGCAGTGGCCTGCCCTCCTCTGGTGGATGAAATGCCCTGCCACAAAAATTTAAATATGGAAGATGCATTTTACCATTTAAAGATTATTTTGACTACAGACTATTTTTGATGATACATATTACTTAATATCCAAAAACATCTGATGGCATTTTTTGTTTGTTTAGCTGCTAAGTTTGTGACCCCCATAGACTGTAGCCTGCCTGGCTCCTCTGTCCATGGGATTTCCCAGGCAAGAATACAGGAGTGAGTTGCCATGCCCTCCTCCAGGTGATCTTCCCGACCCAGGGACTGAACCCACATCCTCCTGCACTGCAGGCAGATTCTTTACCGCTGAGCCCTCAGGGAAGCCCCCAGGGAAACCTAGAGCATAATTTTCCTTCTTAGCTGAAGGAAGAGTTACATGGAAAGATCCAGTGATGTCTGTGCCTATTTCCATATTTTGTAGGAACTCTTGGCTCTGTTGCTGGTGTTGCTCTGCAGGCATTTTCTATCTTTGCTCTGTGTTTTGGAGATGAAAGAGTTCCTGTTCCCTAGAAAAGGGCAAACACATTTTTTGTTCTTATATTCAAAGACATTTCACCTTCTTCCCAGCTGGTCATATACCTCTGTCTCTACTACAGCCCTTGGTGGTACAGGGCACAGCACATGGGCACCTCTGCATGTGGGAGCCTTGGATTGTGTGCCCTGGGATGACCGCATATTGGTCTGTACTGGTAGACCTGCTTCCATGATCACTAACGTGTGCAAGAGGCACAGTCAGAGGAACAATGAGTGAAGAGTTAAGTCTTGATACAGTGTGTTTCTGGTTATCATAGTAACTGGAGGCTTCTTAACTATTTCACTATAACATTATACATGTTTATTATAGAGACTTAAAAATATGAAAAATATGAAGAATAAAAGCAAAATCCTTTGTAAGCCCACAACTCAGAAATAACTTCAGCAACATTTTGCATACTCTTCTAATGTGAAACATAAAAATGTATCTTTACAGTATGTTACACTATTCATATATTTTATTAATATATGATATTGTATATACACACATGTGAACAGATATACATAGAAACATGCACATTTAAATTATTTTTAAAATTCAGAAAAATAAAATTTTCATTTTGCTTTTCACATCTAACACATTACAACATCTTCCTAAACTTGCTGTGATCAAAATAAATTATTACTTTATTTTTGGCTGTGAATATTGTTTCTAAGTGTTCATTATTATTAAAAATGCTCAAATGAGAACTCTTGAACTTCCATTTTGGTCAGTATCTTCAATCATATTAACCCGTGGCTCCTTTAATAAGTCAAAACCTGGGAATACTGTGTCTTAATTCAGCATCTCAGTGGAGCTGAGCCCAGAAACACTTCCAAAAATGAGCTCATTGAATAATTCTCCAAATCCCCTGTTCTCAGAGGAAGGAAGGTAGCCTGAGAACACCCCTCCTGTCCACCTCCCCCAACCCCCTCTCAGGCTCACAACTAACTTCTTTCTGGTCCATTGAGCCCTACAGACTCAGGGGGCACCCCTTGTTAGCACTGGGCATTGTGTGGGGACAGCGTGATAGCCACCTTAGTGATTACATCAATAAAGCTTTTCTGTGTACTCTCATGATGATCTCAAAGGACATAACTTGGCTCACGGATAGTTCCACATAGTAGACTTTGCTGTGATGGAGCCCAGGTAGCAAATACCCCATAGTGCTCAGGCAACAACCCTCAGGACATCAGCAGGTAGGATCATGTCAGGTAGGGTGATCAGTGATGAACGAGATGCCAGCAGAGTCACTGAAGAGACAAAGCCATTTATTAGTGCTTAATCTGTTGTTCAATACTGCAGCCTCAAGTTTACAGTCCCAGCACTGTCAGCCTCTGTTAAACCATGACATGCATCCAAAGTGTAACTGCCACCATCAGAGATGGCGTGATTAGCCCAATAGAATGTGTTTGGCACAGTGAGAAAACAGAAGTCTAGTTCAATGTTCATGGTGGGGGATGAAGACTTGGAGGAATGGCTTAGAGTTTCTGAGAAAGAATAAATTCCTCGGTGATATGATGGGCTTTAGAACTGTGGTGCTGGAGAAGACTTGAGAGTTCCTTGAGAGGAGCTGTAAGAAGCAAAGCTGTAAGGAGCTGTAAGCTGTAAGGAACTGTAAAGAGATCAAACCAGTCAACCCTAAAGGAAATCAACCCTGAATATTCTTTGGAAGGACTCATGCTGAAGCTGAAGCTCCAATACTTTGGCCACCTGATAGGAAGAGCCAAGTCATTGAAAAAAACCCAGAATCAGGGTCTTTTTCAAGGCAAGAGGAGAAGAGGATGAGAGAGGATGAGATGGTTGGATGACATCACTGACTCAATGAACATGAGTTTGAGCAAGCTCCAGGAGATAGTGGAGGACAGGGAAGCCTGGCATTCTGCAGTTCATGGGGTCTCGAAGAGTCAAACATGATTTAGTGACGGAACAGTGATGCAGTGATGGGATGTGCACATGCCTTTGTCCAGTGCTGGTGAGCTAGTTCCTCAGGCCATCTCCTGGCAGCTTATCTTGGAGAGATAGGTTCAATGCATGCCTCAGAAGGCATCATCTTTGTGATGTCATTGAGTTACAGACACTTTTGCTCTGGCCAACCCTGGATCACAGGCCTGGGACTCCCTAGGCACACACCAGCTCTGGACTTTCTTCTGCTGCCATTGCTGCCCCCTCTTGCACCCATGTCTCTCACCCTTCCCTGGAGTCCTAGCTTGTCTGTCCTCAGGGATCTACCAGGCTGGTGGTCCTCGTGTGGATGTCTCTGTCCACTGCTGGCCCTCACTCCATCATGCTCTTGTTTTGTGGGTGTTGTCACCAGGGGTCTGCCTGCTGGGGGCTGGTCTTGGCTTTCCCGCTTTTGGCTGCAGAGGGATGCTCCACCACTTTGAGCCTCTGTCTCTTCATCTACAAAATGAGGTGAATAAGACCAGTGTCATAGGTGAGGTGTGGACAGCTGACACCGTGATGATTGAGTTTCTACTGTTATTGATATTATTAGGATTCAAGGGTCAGTCTCGGGAACTCTTCTAGTGTCAGAGGATTGACTTTAACCTTCTGGATGTACCACTGGGTAGAACATCTGTCAACACTCAATACTTACTTGCTACCTGAACCTCTTTCCTAGAGCTTGGTGGCTTTCTCTGCAGCCATCCGGGAGACCCTTGGCTTCCTGATGGCGACCTGTGTGGGGTCTGGTTACCTACCTTGCAGGCTGTAGCCTGTTTCTTATTTCATATGTGATCAGTGGTATGTCTGACAGTGGTGATCAACCAGCTCTAAAACACAGGCCTGATATGAAGCATTTGCAGGTTTCTGCAGTCTGAGTAGTTCCAACGTGGCCAGTTTCAAACTTCTGTTGTGACATGGGTTTGCTTGCAAGGGCCCTGAGAATTTTGCGGTTGACTCCCCAAAGCTTCTTGGCACTAGGTTCAACTTCTCTGAAACTAGGTCTTTGGTGGTGTGTCAGAATTCCCCAGGGATGGGCTGAGGTTTCCCGTGTCATTGAACTTTCCTGAGACCGAGTGAAATCCTAAACCATACTTGAAGTCCATCCTCTGAATCACAGGGCATCACCTTGGACTCTGTTGCCTGGCCTCCCCAGGATCCTGGATATCACAGTGAGAAAGGTCAAATTTTACCTGCTTTACATATTAATCATGTCATCAGAAGAACACTTGCTTGTCATATGGTATGTGTTGTTTTAGTTACTAAGTCGTGTCCGACTCTTTGTATCCATGGACTGTAGCCCATCAGGCTCCTCTGTCCTTGGGATTTTCCAGACAAGAATACTAGAGTGAGTTGCTGTTTCCTTCTCCAGGGGGTCCTCCTGACCCAGAGATCGAACCTGAGTCTCCTGCATTGGCAGGCGGATTCTTGACCACTGAGCCACCAGGGAAGCACCATATGGCATGTGAGACAGATTTAATTAGTAATCCCAACAGAGTCTTTGGAATTATGGTCTACTCTCAACAACCATTTCTTCTACAAGGACAGTGTCTGCAGAAGCTATGACTTTGGAGGATCCCCACTGGGCTGTCACACTGCTCAGCTCCATTGGTTACCATGTGAATGATGTCCCCTGGAGTGGTATGATCCTTCTGCACTTTCTACTTATATAGCTTCTCTACCGTGTTCATGGAAGAAATTGATGACCAAATAGCTACAGAATAAGAAAGGTCAGGGGACTTCCTGGTGGTCCAGTGGTTGGAACTTTACCTTCCAATGCAGAGGGTGTGAGTTTGGTCCCTGGTCAGGAAGTTGAGATCTTACATGCCTCGTGACCAAAATGCCAAATCATAAAACAGAAGCAATATTGTAACAAATTCAATAAAGACCAAAAAATGGTACACATAAAGAGAAATCTTAAAAAAGTTGTCAGAAGGTCTAATACAGTAGTTTCCAACTCAGATTCTTAGGAAAGTGGTCAACCTATCTATCCCATGGTAGATAAATGGCCTGTATCCAACTTAGCAAAGACTTATTGCGTGCTTATCATAGATAGAGTCAGTGAAGTGCAATGATAACATTATAGTGCTCCAATGTGCCCAGCACAAATTTGCAGCTGCCAGTCACCATGCCTTAAAAGTCTCTTTTATGAAGTAACACTGTTCGCCTTCTGTTCGCTGCATCATTCACTTCAGTGTATTTTATTTTTCTATTATTTAAAATCTGGACATACCACATGGCTTTCAGGATCTTAGATCCCTGACTTGGGACTGAGCCTGTACCCTTTGCAGTGAAAGTGCAGAGTCCTAACCACTGGACCACCAGGGAATTCCCAGCTTAGTGTATTTTATTGTGCGCTTTGTTATTGTTCAGTTGCTAAATCATGTCCGACTCTTTGTGAGCCCATGGACTGCAGCCCACCAGGCTCCTCTGTCCATGGGGATTCTCCAGGCAAGCATACTGGAGTGGGTTACAATGCCTGCCTCCAGGGGGATCTTCCCAACCCAGGGATTGAACCCAGGTCTCCCACATTGCAGGCAGATTCTTTACTGTCTGAGGCCCCAGGGAGGCCCTGTGACTTTGGGAAATGGTCTAATTATTCCAATGCTGCTGCTATTGTCGAAGGTGTGTTTTCATTTTCTGCTTTAGGAATTGCTGCAGAATCCAAGACACATCCCTGTGAATATCCACAGTCAACACATTTGTTTTGAGGGTAGAGTTAGGGCTAATTCTTTGGTAAACTTTGGTTTATAAACTCATTTTGAAGATGTGATAGATGTTGCAGGAGGTTGACATTCAAAATCCATTCACCCTGGGACCCTGCCTTCCTTTATTACAGACAGAGGCTGGGAAGCTGTAATAGTCAATCTCCTGGCTTTCACGTGAAGCTTGGGTGATCAGGGCAATATCATCCTCTGATGCTGTGTAGGAGGACATCCTCAGGAAGGGTTCTCTTCTCTTTTCTAAAGGCAAAGCCTTGGGTGGAGAAAGTTTTTGGCCCTTTTGCCTTCTTCCATGTCTTTGTATCCCCCTCCCCACCCACAGCCCCAGAATTCTGGAGGCAGGATCAAACAGTTTACAAGCAAGAGGGTAGCTTGAGGTAAAAAACCACATCCTAAGGATATTTGGGCAGAACAGTAAGAGGAGGTGGGATACTGCCAGCATCACAGAATGACCACTGCAGCCTTGGACTGGATGCCTCTGGACGTCCTGTTACATGAATAACATATACTTGTGGCTTGCTAAGCATCTTTCATCTGGTTTTCTGTGACTTGCAGGAGGAATGAATTTCTAACAGTCATGAAGACAATTCCGTAAGAAGAATTCTCAGTATATCAAGTTATAGCATGATTACTGAAGGCATATTACTTGCCAGGGTTAGGATGGCTATATGTGCTCAGCTATTCAGTTGTGTCCAACTCTTTGCAGTGCCATGGACTAGCCTGCCAGGCTCCGTTGTCCGTGGGATTTTGTGGGTTTCCATTTCCTCCTCCAGGGGATCTTCCTGACTCAGGATTGAACCCATGTCTCCTGTGTCTCCTGCACTGGCATCTGGGTTCTCTACCCCTGAGCGACCTAGAAAGTCCCAAGAATGGTCAGGGCTTTAGAAAATGGAGGAAAGGTGGGGGTGATGTTTCCTGGGGGTGGGGTCTTCTTTGGGCCAGGCACTCCTTGCATCCTGTTTCTTTTAATGAGGTCAGTGAAATCAGAGTCGGTTTTGTTCCCATGGCACCAAATGGGAAGCTGAAATTCAAGGTCTTGAGTTCAAGTTCAACGTGTCCATGGCCTCCAAACTGGGCTGTGTGTGGGGTGGGGAGGACCAAAGAGCATTTGAGGTAAGGTCATTGTCAATGAGAAAAAGCACAAGCAGGGAAAACAGTAAGAAGCATGGCCTGGAGTTTAGAATTCATTTGGAGAAGTAGAGGGAGATTCATGTGGGCAGAGCAGAAGCAGAGACTGGAGGGCCATGAATTCTGGAGAGTCAAGAATCTTAGTCCAGCGGCTGGAGCTACTGGTTAGTAGGAAGCAACTGTACATTCTCTGGAATGGAAGTGATACGGTGCTTTTGGAAGTATTAACTGGCACTGGATTCCACTATAAATAGAAGAGGAAATAGTCATTAAGACCAGATTGGATGATTTTTAGGGGCCTGCTTTTGCCAACATGCTCATTATTGGATTATATTTCAAGCACAAGGGACAGACACAAACTGTTCTTGTTTGATAGACATGCTAGAAACAGGTAAGGACACAGAGCAGGTGCTTGTGGAATAAATGGAAGAGGAATAAGCATTTTGCCTCAGTGCTCTTTGAGCAACTTTGCATTCTTTTTTTTTTTTTTTTTGGCCTCACGCAGGGCATATGGGATCTTAATTCCCTGACCAGGGATTGAACCTGTGCCCCATGCAGTGAAAAACAGTCTTAACCAATGGACCTCCAGGGAAGTCCAGCAAGTTTGCATGGCTAGTGCTATTATTTCTCAGAATTTGATGAAAGAGAGGAAAGCTTATTGCATCTTGGAGAAGAGGAGAACATTAGAAAAATCTTGGATAATTTGAAATTGTACATGACACAAAATAACAGAAGATTAAGCTCAGTTGTCTGGGGAGATTTGATAATGCTAAGCTGATGACATTAGCCTTGGTATTTAGATATAGCCTCTTTCTGGTATAGTCATAACCCTCTTAACAAAGTGGTAAGATGTTAACAGCTCAATATGGCTTTAATAAAACAGACAGCTTGATTTCATTTTTTAATATTTATTTTTTTTTTTAGTTTAAGAGATTTATTTAATTAGAATATACCACAGCATATTTCTGAGGTTTTGTCAGCATCTCCACAGCATTTGTGACAATTTAACTATAGAAGTCCCTGAAGAAAGAAATGGCAACCAATTCCAGTTTTCTTGCCAGAGGAATCTCATGGACAGAAGAGCCAGGTGGGTTACAGTCCATGGGGTCTGAAAGAGTCGGACATGACTGAGTGACTAAACAATACCAACAATTATAGAAGGAGGCTACTGAGACCAGAAGACCAAACTTGAACTAAGTCAATGCAATTAAATATAACAAATTTTTACATACAGATACTAGTAACTATCTGCTCAATCATTCTACCTTTCCTGACTGTGATAACTGTTACTCATTTTCTTTTTCTGCAAATATATTGTCTGTTAAGTCTAGACAGTGGACCATGGGGTCATATGTAAGGCATCATCAACAGATTAAGATATAATCTAGGCAGAGATTTGTATCAGTTTATTTCCCTTTACAGTACATTAATAAACTATTTTACTTAGGTTTTTCATGGGTTACTTAAGATCTAGAACTATCAGAGTGCCTGTATGTTGTATGTCTAAACTACGTGCATGCTAAGTCACTTTAGTCATATCTGACTGTTTGTGACCCATGAACTATAGCCTACCAGGTTCCTCTGTCCATGGGATTCTCCAGGCAAGAATACTGGAGTGGGTTGCCATGCCCTCTGCCACGGTTAAGTTCTATTTAACTCTAGATGTTTTAACTTACTTTGTGGAACCTGGTGGCTCAGTGGTAAAGAATCCACCTGCCAATGACGGAAATGAGGGTTCGATCCCTGGCCTGGAGGATTCCTTGGAGAAGGAAACGGCAACCCACTCCAGTACTGTTGTCTGGGTAATCCTATGGACAGTGAGCTATAGGCCATGAGTAGCCCACAGAGTCAGAGTCGGATAAGACTAATCAACTGAACAACAACAACATCTAGAATGAGTCCTCTCCGAGGTCAGCTGTGAGAGAGTACCGCTTTCTCCAGGCTCCTCTGTAGACTTGGGGCGAGGCAGCACTTTACACCACAGCCTCTCCTGGCTTAACCTGAAGAGATAGGAAGGGTCCAGGAGGCATGATACTGGACAATCTTCATAGTGAGGATTCTGTTTCTGTGACAAGGCTGAAGCTATTTGTTGCTTTCTGAAGGGTGTTTAAAATTTCCTTCAAATGCTGTTACTGCTCTCCCCGCAGACATCCTATCTTGTAGCTCCAGCTGCTGTAACAGAATACCACGGGCTGAAACAATAGATGCTTAGTTCTCACCGTTCTGGAGGCGGGAAGCCCTGGACCAAGGTGCCGGTACATTCTGTTCTTGCTGAGGTCCCTTCCTGGTTTACGGAAAGCTACAACCTTGTCATGTGCTGTGATCTCTTTGTGCCCTGGGGAAAGATCTCTGATATCTCTCTCTTTTTTTCTTTTTGGCTGTGCTGGGTCTTTGTTGTGGTGCACAGGGGGTTTCTCTTGTTGTGGATCCCGGGTTTCTCTAATTCTGGTTCATAGGCTCTAGAGAATTCAGTCTCAGCAACTGCGGCATGTGGGCTTAGTTGCCCTTAGCATGTGAGATCTTAGTTCCCTAAGAGTGTGTGCTAAGTCGTGTCCGACTCTGTGATCCCAAGGACTGTAGCCTGCCAGGCCCCTCTGTTCATGGGCTTTTCCAGACAAGAATCCTGGAGTGGTTACCATTTCCTCCTCCAGGGGATCTTCCTGACCCAGGGATTGAACCCGAATCTCCCGAGTTTCCTGCACTGGCGGGCATTGCCATCTAGGGAAGCCCTGGTTCCCCAGTTCCCCGCCCAGGGATCAAACTGCATCCCCTGCACTGGAAGTTGAACTCTTAAGTGCTGGACCACCAGGGAAGTCCTATCTCTTGTCCTTCTTATAAGGACACTGATAGTATCAGTCTTCAGATCCTCATGGCCTCATCTAAATCCAATAACCTCCCAAAGGTTTAGGTCTTCAATATATGAATTTTGGTAGGGGGCATGCAATTCAGTCCAAAACATATCCCCACTCATGTTCTTTCAGCCTGAAACCTTCTCCTCCTTTTCTTTTCAATTCCTCTTCACTTAAAGCAACAGGAAATTTCTTTAAATGGCTTGTGTTTTTATGTTTTACTTTTTAGAAATTTATCTATGGAAAAAGACTCTTTTCAAGGAGTTGTAGTAAAAAGTCACCAGTATATGTTTATTTATTTATTGTAATTGGAGGATAATTACTTTACGATACTGATGGCTTTTGCATACGTCAACATGAATCGGCTGTAGGTATACATATGTACCCCCCCATCCTACCCCCACTCCCCACCCCATCCAGCAATATTTTACAGGACTTTAAAGCCAGCTTCTGTGAACCATGCTAATGGGAGTTCCTCATGGTTGGGGCAACCACATTATTTCTTATGGAGGCATTTTGAAATCTTGCCCATACAAATGGCAGATAATACGTACAATTACCACAAACAATCCAACCGTTTAGAATCTAAAATAGGAAACTTCCACTAAGCTTTGGCAGTGGCCAGTAACAATACCCCTGGTGACATAAAAAAATATCTTGCAGCGGAAAAAGAAAACCCAAACCCCACAATTCCTGAAATAGTAAATTCATGTTGGAAATCTCAAGTTACTTAAAAAATCTCCAACGGACCTAGTCGTCCCAAAAGCAATAGAATCGAAATAGGCACATTGTTAATTTATGTGGAGTTAAAAATACTTTGTATGTTTCTTGATAATTTTAGCTTTTGACTTTAGCTCAGAAGTTCTACAAATACCTGAAGGAATTTCAGCATTGCTCACCACCTCTCCTACACACCCTTGTCAAGTTCCAGGCTCTGCTGTTATTAGTTTTTGTATTCCTGTTTTTTTTCCATGCGAAGGCAGGGTGTTTAGAAGGGCTCCTCTTTCACCCTTTTCCTTGGATAATTTTTCCTCTTTCTGGAGGGAAAGGATGACATTCCTACTGAATTTATGGTGTAATTTTGTCTCTTTTCCTTTAAGGACTTTTTCACTCAAAGTGCAAAGCATCTGAAATAGCATGAAATTTCCCTGGGGAAATTCGTCAGTTAGTGGGTGCTGGTGATGGGATCAATCCCCTAAGAGCAAGTCCCAGTTCCAGAGGTCTGAGCCCAGGAGGGCTCCGGTGAGGGAGCCTCGTGTTAATATATTACTTGCATGAGAGCTCAACCCCTCAGTCATGTCTGACTCTGCTACTCCGTGGACTGTAGTCCCACAGGCTCCTCTATCCATGGGATTCTCCAGGCAAGGATACTGGAGTGGGTTGCCATTTCCTTCTCCAGATGTATTATGTATTGATATCCAAATAGGCTGGAGAGGGAATGGTAAACCCACTTGCAGAAGCTAAAAGTAGTGTTTACTCTCTTGTGCTTACTCCTTGGACCTGCAGTTCACGAGAATTTAAAACCTTCAAGGCTGTGAGGGAGAAACAGGGTTCCAAGGGAACCCCTTCTTCAGGGAGCTCTCTTTGGCTCCCAGTGGAGCAGTGGGAATGCACAGCAGACCTGGGTTAAGGTTCCCCTTCTCTTTAAAACTTTTTTTTTAATTTGTTTGTTTTTGGCTGTGCTGGGCCTTTTGTCGCTGTGCAGGCTTTTCTCTAATTTCAGAGGGGGTGGGCTTCTCTCTAGCTGTGGCGTGTGGTCTCCCGTTGCAGTGGCTTCCCTTGCGGAGCACAGGCTTCAGTAGTGGCGGCTCCCAGTTCTGTTGAGCACAGGCTCTGTAGTTGTGGGACACAAGCTTTGTTGTTCCCGCATGTGGGATCTTCCCAGACCAGGGATCAAACTCACATCTCTTATATTGGCAGGCAGATTCTTTACCACTGAGCTACTAGGGAAGCCTTCTCCTCCCTTTTCTTGGGATTGCCCCCTTCTTGGTCCCTGACTGACCACTCTATGAGAAGCCTTTGCCAGGCATTATTTTTTTTTTTTTTTTTTCAGCTCCTTGAGAAACATTTGCTGCCTCGTGTGTTCTGCCTATAGCAAAGGGCCCAAGTGTGGGCACAGGAACATACAGAGTCTTAAATGGAGCATTTGAGCCCTCCTTCTTGGGAAAAGACTGTAGCCTTTCGGTGGAGTGCAGAAGGTTGTTGAATACTTGCCCAGGTGTGCCAGGGCCTTCGGGTTCTGGACGACTACAATTTCTTGAGGGTGGTGATAACATGCAAAGGATCAATGGGATAACAAAGTAATTTCGGACATGATGAGAGCATTGGAGACAAGGCATGGGGTTCTGGGAGAGAGAACCTTGTTTCAGGCTTATTTTAGGTGAAGTGATGGGGAAGGGCCTCTCCGAGGAGGTGGACTCCTCTCTGAAGCCTGGGAAGGACCGTGAAGTGGGGGAACCAGAGGACAAGCATTTCCAGCGGAGGAGCAGCAGCGAGAAACGTGCTGAAGTGTTTCCACCTGAAATGAACTGATTTCGTGACAGTGGAAGAGAGTGCTTTATCTTTTAGCTGTTTACCTTTCTCTAAGAGAGGGGTTCTCAGCCTCCAAGATCCAATGCCTGATGATCTGAGGTGGAGCTGATGTAATAATAACAGGAAAAAAGTGCCCGATACGTGTAACGAGCTTGAATCATCCTGAAACCACCACCCTCCCCATCCTGGTGGTTGAAAATCTGTCTTCCATAAAACTGGTCCCTGGTGCTAAAAAAGGCTGGGACTACTGTTCTAAGAGGCTCTTCTTGTGTGGAATAACTGGGCACATCTGCTCTTGATTCTGACATTAGGTGGATAAGTAGGGAAGCTGGGGCTTCCCTGGTGGCTCAGACCATAAATAATGTGCCTGCAATCTGGGAGACCGGGTATGATCCCTAGGTTGGAAAGATCCCCTGGAGAAGGAAATGGCAACCCACTTCAGTATTCCTGCCTGGAGAATCCCACAGACAGAGAAGCCTGGGAGGCCACAGTCCATGGGGCTGCAAAGAGCGGATATGACTGAGTAAACACTTCCACAAGTAGGGGAGCTGACCATCAACGCTCATACCCTGGACCGGATAAAAAGGGCACTATTTCTGTTTCATTGTGGTTGGTTGATTTTTTTCTCAGGGAGCTATTTTTCAGCCAGGAACCAAATATGGCTTTAATGTTAACATCTAACTAATAATAAAATACACGTACATATTTTTCCTTCTTTCCCCTTTGTTCTACCCGAGAGTATGAGCATAAGCTTATTTTAAAAGTAGGTGTGAAATAAAAGTGCATATGTCACTGGAAATCACGCGATTTTGAAGGGCTATAATCCTTCCCTAGAAAAAGCCTGTCAATCGAATTCATTTTATATCAGAGAAGCCATTTCTTTGCCTGTTTTTGATAAGTTCAGAACATTTCAAAATAAGGTGGCATTTTCTCCTTTGTTAAAAACGGCAAATGCAGAGATTTGCGTTTCAAAGTGTGACAGTATTATTACTCACATGATTTCATTCTTTTCTGGAAAAATTTCTTTTTCTTTTTCCTAAACAGTTATATTTCAAACACAGAGTTACTTTGACAATAACACAGTTAAAAATATTAAAATTTTAGAAAATATTACCAAACATGTTAAAGGGAAATTTGTATTTAAATTAGAACAATGAATCTATGCTAATCTGATTGCAGAATCTTTTTAAGATAAATGGCTATTGTGCTTTTGGAGATATGGTGGAATCCACTTTTCACAACACTGTTGTTTTTGGCTGTTATACTAAATAGCAAAGAGGCAGAGGACTCAGATACGTGGTTGTAAAATGTGGATGGTGGGCCAGGTAATCTGTCTTCAAAATGCTCCTCTGTCAGGAGTGGCTTATTTTTGGGGCTCAAAAGATCTAAGCTATACACTCCATGCATAAACGAAAGGAAATGCACAGAAAGAAATGTGCCTGGAATAAATCTGTTTTTGCTCAGGGTGACAGATAGCGGAGCCTCTGAAAAGTAGGATCTGGTGCAGGAACAGCTGATGCAGAGAGCTGATGGAGTTCCTCTTCTCCTTCTTCTCTCCAGGAGATGTGACTTTCCTTTGCAATCTGTACTGGGAACTGGAATAATTTCTTTTGTGATTCTGCTTCAGAGGCTTTGCTTGTGGGAGGAAGCAGAAGACAGGAAATTTAGGAGCACAGAGGAAGCAGCTCAGAACGGTAGATAGTGAGGATCAGCATCCTTTTGCAGC
This sequence comes from Nanger dama, assembly GCA_917880005.1. Classification (NCBI taxonomy): domain Eukaryota; kingdom Metazoa; phylum Chordata; class Mammalia; order Artiodactyla; family Bovidae; genus Nanger; species Nanger dama. The sequence continues at coordinate 8,609,037 of CAKJTW010000075.1, forward strand.
ATATTCTGCAGACCCTGGGGTACCACAGACTTCTTCATGACTGTCTCCAATTCCTCAAGTCTCCTTCTCTTAGTAACTCGTCATGATAATCTACGATTATTCAGGAACTCCTTCTGCTTAGATTATGGATGATTATGGGTCCCCTCGGCCCTTTCAGAGCTGACCTGTGGCAGCCAGGTGGGGCAGAGCACATGGACACCAGGTCACAGTCTCCGGCTTCAATCTTGGCTTTGCTGCTTCCAAGCTTCATGATCTTCTTAACCTTTCTGTAAAATGGGAATACTAATAATACATCCATCATAGTGCCACAGAAAGGACTCAGCAAGGTAATCCCTGCCATAAAGAGCCACCAGTGAGCATATGATGCTAACCTGGTGAGGAGGCTCTTAAAATGCAAGAAACCTACAGCTCCTCCTATGAAAATACATACCTGTAATCAACAGAGAAAATCTGGTAATTAAAAAAAAACTGATTAGGAAAAGAAAAGCTAAAGTCCCACCTTCCAAAATACACAATTTTAATGATTAGGCATATTTTTCTGGTCTTTGTTTCTATGTAATTATTTTCTAACACATAAAATAATTTTGTTTTATGATTTTTCATGGATCAATGGAACATTACGCTTTCTATTTTATTATACTCTTTATCAGCCTTATTTCCATGGCCACATGTTGTTCCACTGAGTAAATTGAAGCATAGTTTATCTGTAACAATAATAACTATCATAACCTGAGTACCATTTGAGTATCAGGCTCTAGGTGTTTCATGGACTTTTTCACAACTCTTTCAACAATCCTGGGTGTTTCTGCTACACTCTCCAGTTTAGAAAGGGTCTTGAGGTTGCACAGTTTATGCTTGGCAGTGCCAGGGCTGAACAGGGTCTCGTCCTGAGCAGAAGTGGTCTGGTACTGAAGCTTGTCATCTTCCCATTGTGCCAGGCTGTTCTAGATTTCACGGCTATAACTAGCAAGGTGACATATACATTTGCATTAATTGTTTTTATAACATGTGTTTTCTTTTCTAAGGGCAGTTTTGGCAGGTCTTTTGGAAACAACATAATTATTATAATCAGAGGAAAGGGAGAGGACACTCAAGGTCTGAAAATGGAGGATGTGGAGGAAACTGGTGGTCAGTGCTTTCTTAGGTTCACAGTTCTAACACGTGTCAGATACCATTCTTCCTTTCTCTCATGTCAGTTATCAGCTATTGCTATGCTATTATTGAGAGTCTCCTGGACAGCAAGGAGATCAAACCACTCAATCCTAAAGGAAATCAACTCTGAGTATTCATTGGAAGGACTGATACTGAAGCTCCAATACTTTGGCCACGTGATGCAAAGAGCTGACTCACTGGAAAAGACCCTGATGCTGGGAAAGATTAAGGGCAGGAGGAGAAGGGGACAACAGAGGATGAGATGGTTGGATGGCATTACCAACTCAATGGACATGAGTTTGAGCAAACTCTGGGTGATAATGGAGGACAGAGGAGCCTGTGTGTGGTAGACCATGGGGTCACAAAGAGCTGGACACAAATTAATGCCTGAACACCCACACGTGTTATTATTGTCAATAATCTCTCTTTTCCTCAAGACATCTTCAGATCATAATGTTCATGTCCCAGAAAAATTTATACTAGGAAGTATTATTTCCCACTATAAGTTGGTTTTTCACTCAAATCAGTCAGTTGTGAGTTGAGTTGGGTTCTGTAAATGAGCTGACATATTTCTAGGTGACTCAATCTGGGAGACACACACTGGGGACAAGAGAGATAATGCTGTCCAGTCAGCCACCACCAGCTGGGCTGTGGGCTTCCTACTGAGTTAGAGCTGGAGAAGGCAACACAGTGTGAATGCCCTTTGAGAAAGAACATCACTTGTGACCCTCACACAATGCACACAGATAATTCCATCAAGTGCCGAAGGCAGCTGCTCCTGGCCTAAAGAAAGAAAGGGACCATCATAAACTGTTCTAGAGATAATGTTCTCATTAGAGAAAACTATTCCTACTTTCATCTCCAGGGGATGCTGTATTTCCAGAGCCACATATTTTCATCCTACCATTGCACAAGAAAAAAAAAATGAGTAAGCTGTGGATCTATTATTGAGTTAGGAATACAAATAATGGACTTTCCTGACAGCTCAGTTGGTAAAGAATCCACCTGAAATGCAGGAGACCCTGGTTCGATCCCTGGGTTGGGAAGATTCCCTGGAGAAGGGAAAGGCTACCCACTCCAGTATTCTGGCCTAGAAAATTCCATGGACTGTATAGTCCATGGTGTTGCAAAGAGTCGACACGACTGTGTGACTTTCACTTTTCATGTCAAAGAGAGGTAAACCTGAACAAAGGAGCTGAAGGTAGAAACAAAAATTGCAGCTTAAAAATTCAGCAAATGATCATTGAACTCTCTGTGTATAATTAAAAATTATACTGCTTAGAAACCAATTACAAAAACAAATTGCACCTGAAGCTTTTGTGTCCAATTATATGACAGATTAAAAAAAAAATCACTGCTTATTGTTATCCATGCATCAAATGTTAATCCCCCAATGGTATTTTTAAGGGTCCATTTTTATTGTTGCAGAGAAATAGTGAAGGCTGTTGTAATTAACTTTCTCATGACTCAAAAACTCTGAGTAATGTAAGCACCTGCTGATATATGAGACACAGAATACGTAGTGTCTTTAAAAATACTTTCAATTTAAAATAATTTGATAATCAGTGGTAAGTGAAAGCAAGTGCCTAGGAAGAAAATTTCTGGAACCACTGTGGGCAAAACTAAGTACAACTCACAATTGTTAAACTTCTGTTCACAGTGGTTTTTGGAAGGAGGTTCACAACTCAAGCTAATTCATGATGATGCTGGTAAATATATAAATTAAAGTTTATGTGTGTGTGTGTATATGTTGGTCACTCAGTTGTGTCTGATTCTTTGCGACCCCATAGGCTGTAGCCTACCATGGTCCTCTGTCCATGGCATTCTCCAGGCAAGAATAGTGGAGTGGATAGCCACTCCCTTCTCCAGGGGAGCTTCCCAACCCAGGGATCAAATCCAGGTGTCCTGCATTGCAGGTGGATTCTTTACCATCGGAGCTACCAGGGATGCCCCATTAAAGTGTAAGAACTATGTGCTAAGTCATTTTAGTTGTATCTAACTCTTTGCAACCTATGGATTGTAGCCTGCCAGTCTCCTCTGTCCATGGGATTTCCTAAGCAAGAATACTGGAGTGCATTGCCATTTCCTTCCCCAGGGGATCGTCATGACCCAGGGACTGAACCCATGTCTCTTATGTCTCCTGCATTGGCAGGCAGATTCTTTACCATTAGTGCCACCTGGGAAGATTGCAATACTTAAGGTAACAACATCTGTTTTATTAGCTTCATTTGGAGGACCAAGGTAGCTTATATCTCTGTGACAACCATTCAGGTAAAAATGTACTGAGGAGACCAGAAACTCTAAGAGCTGGCAAGACTTCTCCTTTTCCCTCATTACCCTCCAATGCAGGTATCAATTCTATGACATTTCTGTAATTTTCCTTGGAGGAAAAAAATCTGGCAACATATTAATTTTGAATCAGGCTGAGGATATTGTTGTATTGTTTTATCAAAATGACTGTTGAATTTTTAAATTTGATTTTTCCCAGAGACAAGATGCTGAAATCTAGGCTTTGCTTGCAGTCAACATTTCCAGTCAAATTGATGGGGAATGAGGCACACTGATTGTGTGATGTCTCACCATTTGACGTCTAGATGGTCTTAGGAAGGAGTCAGAGACCTATTGGTTGACAGTGAGATGTTACTGAGTAGAGTTACTAGGAAACAGAAGATGTGAGTTCTAGTTTCAGCCCTGTTACTCATCTGTTGAGGGATTTTGGGTATCAGTTGGCATTGTTTAAGCCTTATTTCTTTTGTCCTTAAAGACCACAGTGGTCTGTTTCAGTGAATAATGCTTCAGAATGGGTGGCATGTGAGTGTTTTTAAAAATGGTACAGGTTGGGATCAAATATGTGTATTTTTACACAACTCATAATATCAGTCTTATAATTCTTATACAGTGGACAGTGCTTTGTTGCAGGGTGAAATGTGGACAAGAGGTCTCTGACGGACAAAGTCATACATGTGGAATGAGCATCTTTATTAGGAAGTGAAATCCCTCTGGGAGGCTGAGGGTCTGGACACCTGGATGCTACAAACGGCTATTTCATTCTTCACTACGACCCTGCCTGGACTTACCGTGGTGCCTGGTACCTAGTGCAATGTTAGTAAGGATCTGTTCAACAAGTGGACCAATACGGCATGATGTTTTCTGTGATCTGTTTGATCATCTGGGGACCCTAGGCCCCTCCGGATCCCCCAGTTTGCACCTCTTCTAGAACATTGGGTTTCCTGAGCCTGTACCTTGCCTTGGCCAGACATGCTTTTTGTGTTGTCTTTCCTTTTATCTACAGGTTACTACCGGAAATTATGGGAAGGCTTTTATTTGATTTTATAGGTGGTCAAGCACATGTGGTTTCTGTTCTTAACTCTCTCACTGGACCTGGGACCAAGGATAAATCATTTAACCTGGCAGCAATGCAACTTTCTCTCCTTAAAAATGGAAATGTGCTAAATAGTCTTTGCAGTCAGAACTTCTAGCTTTTATATCTTGTCACTGTGAGAAATTTCCTAAATCTTTCCTGTCCCATCACAGTGTTTGACTACTTAAGTTCAATGATACGGAAATGAAAGACCATGTTTCTTTTTTGCTTTAACAATGACTGATGACTCTTTGGGACTTCCTAGGTGGTTCAGTGGTAAAGAAGTCACTTGCCAATGCAGGAGACACAGGTTCAATCCCTGGGTTGGGACGATCTCCTGGAGAAGGAAATGGTAACTAGCTTCAGCATACTTGCCTGGAGAATCCCATGGACAGAGAAGCTTGGCAGGCTATAGTCCATGGGATTGGAAAGAGTTGGACACGACTGAGTCACTGACCAGCAACAACAACAACAACTCTGTGATACTTTTGAAAGCCCGAAAGAAGTACCATGGGGATAATATTTGGGGTTTTCTCTTACTCGAAAGCTGGTTTTCTCACTCTACGTTATCAGTCATTGAGAATCCAGGAAAGGTGACAGGCAGATGCTCGTTTAGGAGCACAGGGGACATTGTGACAAAGCATCTCTCAATAGCCTCCTTCTGGCTTGTGCTTGTGGGAGGGAGGCAGGCAGCTGGAAGCCCCTGAGTGCTGCATTAATCCCATGCTGAGCCCACACTGTAGAAACAAGGGGGTGCTGGGTGGATAAAAGTGTAGCTGAAAGCCAGGCTCTTAGCCCATTTATCTGCTGGGAACTGGGGGTGTCCTGGGAGCATCCTGCAGCCACATCAGAATAAAGAAAGTGGCAGCTCGGCATACATAGACAAAGGCGTCTAATTTTAGTGTTTTGACCTTGGGTGGCCTGGAGGGGTCTCGGAGTTCTCATGTACCCAGAAGACCAACAGGGAGGCTGATGTTGAAGCTCTAGGTGAGTAACCAAGAGGCTCGCATAGAGAATGTCATGACCCCACTATCAAGGGCTGCAGGGCACATGGAATGGGATGCCCAGTGCCCATGAAAACCAACACAGGGCAGTGTCAGCACCAGAAGAATGTCAGACTGACAAAGAGAGCCCAACCTTGAGATGCCCAGGGGTGGGAGTGGGGGGAGGGGGTGCAGGAGCAGACGTGAGGACTGTGAGCATTTACTAGAATCTGTATCCTCTCTCCACTCCTATGGAGGTCAGCAAGGGCCCAGACAGCACAGCCAGGCCTACTGATCCCCTGACCTGAGCCCATGGCCACCATTGCCCAGAAGTGTATACTTCTCCCCAGCCAGGTGCCCTTAGGGCAGGACGCTGGGGAAGGAAGGAGGTCCTGGGAAAACTTTTATTTGTTGTTTAGTCACTCACTTGTGTCGGACTCTTTGCAACCCTATTCTGCAGTTTGCCAGGCTTCTCTGTCCATGGGATTCTCCAGGCAAGAATACTGGAGTGGGTTGCCATGTCCTTCTCCAGGGGATCTTCTGGACCCAGGGATTGAACCTGGGTCTTCTGCATTGGCAGGTGGATTCTCTACCGCTGAGCCACCTGGGATGTCTTAAGATACCACTATTGTGTGAAATGACAGGTTTACTAGGCCTTTCCCCTGCTCGCCATCGAATGGGTTAATGGGGTGGATGGAGAGTAAGAAAGATCAGCAACAGAAAATGAACACGACAGATGCTGGTTGCTCACCTCAGTTCAGCCCAAGCATGGAAAGGCACCGAGGGGCAGCTGGCCCACCCTTACCTGTCCTGCCCAGAGTCTGGGCAGTGTCTTCCTCTGGCCCGGCCCCCATCCAAGCAGGGAAGGGCATAAGCTACCGTGCTTCTGGGGCCAGCAGTGCACAGAGCGGGTGGGGGCTGTGTGTGAAAACAGGCTTCTGTACTCCCGTCACGTGTCCAGTAAGGCCCCCATTTGAGAAGTTGTTTTCTGTAAAGTTGCACAAATAAGAGAAAAGGCTGCCCTTGGGCTTACCGTTTTCTGTTTTGGATATGCAGCAGATGGTCGGACACTAATGTTCATGCAGATTTCCTGCATGAAAATGGAAAAGGGGGACAGATCCATAACCAGTAAGAATCTTTATTATAAAAAATTCCAAAACATAATTAATGAAACAGAAAGGGTTACTTTGATCCTTGTCACAACTACTATGCCAGGAATTGGCCTTGGAGATCTCACATAGGGAAAAGACCTTCTACAAGGAGTGGAGGGAGAGATGCAAGGAGGGGAAAGAAAGCAGCTTTTGAAATTCCCCAGTGCTGGAATATGTCCTTGGCACAGCCTAGTGTTCTCACAATAAAAGAATAACCGTCCTCCTCTTTTTCCCATGAGGCAAAACAGATGCCGTCTCGGTGACGAGATGCTCACTCTTGAGCCCAGCAGCAATCTCTTCCCAGGCCAGACATCCTGCGAGATGGGAACAGTGCACCCCGAGGCAGGTGGCTGGCCTTGGAGTGCCTGGGAGTGGGGTGGATAGGGGGATGGAGGGAGAGAGATGCTGGCTCACCCTCCTCCCTCCTCATCTGACCCCATGCAATAGAACTGGACATGGGGACATGACGTGTAGAGTAGGGTTCTCAGAGGAAAAAGGAAAAGTCAGAAGCACACGAGTGTGCAGCTGAGTCTAGCTCATCCTGGGGAATCCATCCTTCTCCTTTGACAGCTCAGAGGTTGAGCAGGATTGCCCCAGGCATGAAGTGCATGAAGCCATCTTAATTCTGTCATCTCTCCTCCCAGCAGTCACCTCCTTGAATCTTCCACTCCCTACACCCCCATTTTGAAGACTTCTCTGCATTAGGAATCCATGCTAAGTAGCACTGACATCTATACACTACCATGTGTGAAATAGATCACTAGTGGGAAGCTGCTGTATAGCACAGGGAGCTTAGCTCAGTGCTCTCTGATGACCTAGAGGGGCAGGAAATAAGAGGCGAAGGGAGGCTCAAAGGGGGAGGGGATATATGTCTGTACTTACGGCTGATTCGAGTTGTTGGATGGCAGAAAAATACCACAACATTGTAAAGCAATTATCCTGCAATTTAAGAAAAAGGAATCCATACTGAGAAATTGAAGAGCTAGTTTGACAGATTAGATGTCGAGGATATTTTGGTTCAATTGGAGAATTCTCAGGAGAGCAGCCATAGCCCCAGGGCGTGGGCCCTGGGCTTGGGGACAGGGGATAGGTCTGTGCAGTCCCTGTGATTTGCAATCAGGGTGGACTGGACTGGAGGAGACTCCATCTCTGAGGATCACCCTTACACAGTCTGGAATGGCCTTAGAGGTGTGGAAGGTACATAGGGAGTGGGGTCATGTGGCTCCCCAGGGCATCTAACATGTCCAAGAAGGTGAATCTGCACCAAGTTGTAAACAATGAGGGGTATGTTCCCTCTTCCCTTTTCCACAGAAACCAGAATCATGACAGGAGAGCTTGTGCAGAAAATGCCACTGTCTCCCCATAGGCAGGTCACCCACATAACCACCAGAGTCAGATTCCTGCACCTCCACACCACTCTCATTTGGGCTGGGATGCTTCTTCGTTTTTGGCTGCCCTGTGCAACACATGATGTTTAGAAGTTCCCCAGGTCTCTACTGTGGACGGTGACTGCAGTCACGAAATTAAAAGATGCTTGCTCCTTGGAAGAAAAGCTATGACAAACCTGGACAGTGAATTATTAACAAAAAGGAGTGACATCACTTTGCCTACAAAGGTCCATATAGCCAAAGCTATGGTTTTTCCAGTAGTCATATACGGATATGAGAGTTGGACCATAAAGAAGGCTGAAGGCCGAAGAATTGATGCTTTTAGACTGTGGTGCTGGAGAAGATTCTCAAGAGTCTGTTGGACTGCAAGGAGATCAGACCCATCGATCCTAGAGGGAATCAACCTGGAATATTCATTGGAAGGACTGATGTTGAAGCTGAAGCTCCAATACTTTTGCCACCTGATGTGAAGAGCCAACTTATTGGAAAAGACCCTGATGCTGGGGAAGATTCAGGGCAGGAGGAGAAGGGGACGACAGAGGATGAGATGGTTGGATGGCATCACCAACTCAATGGACATGAGTTTGAGCAAACTCCAGGAGATAGTGCAGGACTGGGAAGCCTGGTGTGCTGCAGTCCATGGGGTCGCAGAGAATCGGACATGATTGAGTGACTGAACAGCAGCAAAACAACAGATCTCTACCCACTGCTGCTGCTGCTGCTAAGTCGCTTCAGTCATGTCCAACTCTGTGTGACCCCATACACTGCAGCCCACCAGGCTCCCCGTCCCTGGGATTCTCCAGGCGAGAACACGAGTGGGTTGCCATTTCCCTCTCTAATGCATGAAAGTGAAAAGTGAAAGTGACGTTGTTCAGTCATGTCCGACGTTGTGACCCCATGGACTGCAGACTACCAGGCTCCTCCATCCATGGGATTTTCCAGGCAAGAGTACTGGAGTGGGTTGCCATTGCCTTCTCCGTCTCTACCCACTAGATACGGTGTTTGCCTTCAACCAGTCCCTCCCCCAATGTTGCCAAATGTCCCCCTGGGCTGAGAACACTGCTGGAGTCACACGATGATTCCAACAGCTAAGTCCTTAACCTCTTAGGTGCTCGGTTTCCCCGTCTGAGCATTGCAAGACTGCATGAGGCTCATAGAACACACTGCAGGCTTAGTGTGGTACCAGGAATGCAGGATGCTCAGTGAAGTTTCGCTGGGATCCACGGTGGCAGCGTGAGGATTTCAGACACTGCTGTCTCTGTCTGCTGGGGCAGTTTCACTTGTAACTCTGGAGAAGGGAAATAGGGAATCCCTGGGCTCGAGGTCCATGAGCTTCACAAAATCCAGGAGTGTTTTCTGAGGACCAGGGTGCTGAATCCACGCCTTCCCCCTTCATATCCCAGCAGTGACGTGTGCCTCAAATAGTACCACCGCCAGGGCCAGGAAATGCTCAGTTTCTAGATCGCCAGGCAAAACCTCAACTCAAAAGAAAAAAAGAAAAGAAATGCTCCAAGAAACTTAATTAGAGGTTATATCATGTGATAGAGAATGTGTTAATTCTGGAGAAAACTTTTTAAATGGAATGTGAATAGTCATGCGCTCTGAACAGAACACAGGTTTCCATTGTTGTGATGACTCATCTCTGAGGTTTGTTCTTTTCTTGAGCAAGGCTGTCACACTGAGAGGCCCTGGCACATGCAGGTGGAGGTGCCAAGCCTTTGACACTGGGTGCGTGACACCTCCAAGTGCAAGGAAATTAACCTTACACCTGTCACAGAAATGAATCTGCATACTGTGAGGTCTTCATGGAGTGGTTTATTACTCATGGGGTTAACCTCAGACTGTTCAACCTTTAGGCCTTCCCAGTGGGCAAAGAATCTGCTTGCAATGCAGGAGATGAAGGCAGATGCAAGTTTGATCCCTGGTATTCTTGCCTGGAGAATCCCATGGACAGAGGAGCTTGGCGGGCCACAGTCCATGGGATGGCAAAGAGTTGGGCATGACTGAAGCAACTAAGCACACACACGTGTTCAACCTTTAAAATAAAGTTTCAGCTGAGAGATGAGAATACACAGGAGACAGAGGAGCATCTCTGCAAAGAAAGAGCTCAGGTGTGGCCCAGATGTGGTGAGGGTGACCAGGTGACTGTGAGGAGCTCAGGAAAGGTGACCCATTAAGTCTCTGGGTTTCTGGGGAAGTGGCAGTGCAGGGACTCCTGTAGAAAGTTGCTTTGAGAGGGCTGGCGTAGGAATTATTCTGCACATTTCCCCACTTTGGCTTCAGTTAGGCTAAGTGTTGCTCCCAGGCTGCCCATCCTGTGTGTGTGTGTGTGTGTGTGTGTGTGTGTGTGTGTGTGCGCGCGCGCGCACGCTCAGCTGCTCAGTTGCATCCAGCTCTTTGCAACCCCGTGGACTATAGCCCACCAGGCTCCTCTGGCAAGAATACTGGAGTGGGTTGCTGTTTTCGTCCTTCAGGCGAGCTTCCCTACCCAGGGATCAAACCCACATCTGCTGCGTCTCCTGCATTGCAGGCAGATTCTTTATCTGCTGAAGCCCTGCCGGTCCTGTGGGTTAAGAGGAAGAGCCAGTCACTGGGAAGGGACTTCCTGCCTTGCCCAGCAGGTGGATCGCTGTCAGCTGTGGAGCAGTGACAGAGCTGTGGGCCCTCTGCTCTGAGGACACATCCACCCCGTCCTTGGCTTCCCCCTACCCTAGGAGCCGCGTACCTCCTGTACTCCTGGAGCTCCAAGGAGTGCTCCTCTCCTCTGCACAATTCCTTCTCCTCTGTCTAGACACATTCCTCACGTCCAGGCAGAGACCAGATTCCCTAGGAAGGTTTTGTGAACCACGCTGGTCTAGGATGACTTCCTCCTTCTGATGGCCTGCTCGTTCTGGGCACGTTTACCACAAACTAGCTTTCATCGGGGTTATCAGAAATCACATTTATCTCGTCTTACATCTTTCATGTAGGATGCAAGTACTATGCTGTACCCTTTCTTAGATGCTGCTGGACCAGGTCAGCATACGGAAGGGGCTCAGTATTGGCTGTTTTGTAAAATGGCCTTTCTCCTGCTCTGATCACCCCAGGACCAGGTCTCAGAAAATCAGGGAGACCTCTAGGTCCTAGAGCCTACTGAAATGATTTAAAATAGCCAATCCAGAGCCTGCTTCTTCTGCTTCATCTGTTTCTCCCTGTGGAAACCATGATAAAGGCTTTGGTCCAGTTTCCCTCTCCGTCTCGCTACCTCCTACCTCTCTGGGTGCCCCACCCCCCACAGCATGGTGACCCCTCCTCTCGGGATACGTGAGTATAACACACTATCTTCTTTTTTGCATTTATTAAAAGTAGCTTTCTTTTCTTTAATTTTATTTTTATTTTATTCTACTTTACAGTACTGTATTGGTTTTGCCATACATTGACATGAATCAGCCACAGGTGTACACGAGCTCCCAATCTTGAAACCTCCTCCCACCTCCCACCCCATATCATCTCTCTGGATCATCCCCATGCACCAGCCGCAAGCATCCAGTATCCTGGATAGACATAGACTGGCGCTTCGTTTCTTACATGATAATATACATGTTTCAATGCCATCCTCCCAAAAGTAGTTTTCTTAATGGTGAAAAAAGGAGACAAAAATTATCTTATCACCATTGTAAAATGACGAACAAGACAGATGAACTTCTTACTGCTTTCCCTCATACTTTTCTACAGACTACCTTCCCCCATCCCCATATCATGACTCTTTTAAGACTGATAGAACGCACACTCATGTATCCCTAGTCAAGAAACTTAGTCAAGTCTGGAAATAGAGACTTGGTGATTGTGAGGTTAAAAAAAGAAAATTAGTTTTAAAAAAAAGATAATAACTTGCAGTATTTTCTTGATCTAATGTCTCTTAGTCCATACCTCATATTACCTCACAGATAAATTAGCAAACAAACACCACCTCCTATTTTACAAAGGAACGCACTGTCTTCTTGATGGCAGTCTTATCTATTTGATTTGCCATACCTGAATAATGGTAAAAACCTGAGCTTTAGAACAGTGCAGAGTTCCTGGCCCAGAAAGAAAGCTGAGAATGGAGGAACCAACACAGCCCGTCGCTGGGAGCCTCACTCACACCAGGCACGGCTGCCAGGGCTTCCCATGGGCTGGTTCCGCCGGCTTTCTCCAGACTCCTGCATGAAGAAGGACACTTTTTTTAATGTTGTCCTCCGATTGCTTCCATTTTCATTGTTGCAGTTGGAAGAAAAATCATAATCAAGAGTGAGGATGCAAGAGGAGATGATGGAAGTTTGAGGAGAAATGAAAAAAGTAAAATGAACTTGTAGAGGAGCAGAAAACAAAAGGCCACTGGTGTGGCATGGCAGCGAGAGGGCACCAGCAGAGCGAGGCGCATGGCCATGAGCTCCAGGTGACACCCATCGAGGCGGTTGTGTGGATTTGGAGGGGGGTTTGGATTTAATAAAAATATTTTGTATTGGGATAAATTAAATTAATTTTATATCCAATGAAGAGAAAATGTTGTGATGGTTTCGGGTGGACAGAGAAGGGACTCAGCCTTACCTATACATGTCTCCATTCTTCCCAAAAGTCCCTTCTCACCCAGGCTGCCACGTAATACTGAGCAGAGTTCCCTGAGTTGTACAGTAGGTCCTTGTTGATTATCCATTCTAAATACAGCAGTGTGTCCATGTCCCTCCCAAACTCCCAACTATCCCTTCCTCCTCGCAACCATAATACAGATGCTTTTCAATGAGCAAAGTGGCTGGGATCTGAGAAGGTAAGTAATCTTCTTACTGTGACACACTGGGAGTGAAAGAGAAGCCAGAAATGATGGTCCACGTTTTCCGAAAGGCAGGAGGGTAGTGGGGATGGCTGTGGGCTGACTTCAAATTGCAGTTTTGTATCAAATATTTATGAGAAGAATAGAAATCGCTGTAGCATCTCCCAGGTGTGGCTGCAGATAAGCTGTCTGGTTTCTGCACATGAAAGGGCTCTGCCCCCGGATTTTTTTTTAATAAACAGTAGTGAAAACAGATGGATTGCCTGCTGCTGCTGTTGCCAAGTTTCTTCAGTTGTGTCTGACTCTGTGCAACCCCATAGATTGCAGCCCACCAGGCAAGAACACTGGAGTGGGTTGCCATTTCCTTCTCCAATGCATGAAAGTGAAAAGTGAAAGTGAAGTCGCTCAGTCGTGTCCGACTCTTCGGGACCCCATGGACTGCAGCCTACCAGGCTCCTCCGTCCATGGGATTTTCCAGGCAAGAGTACTGGAGTGGAGTGCCATCGCCTTCTCCAGGATTGCCTAAACTCCCATCAAAAATCTTATCAACTGAGGCCAAGGCTAAGTTTCACAAACCCTTACCCATCTCGGACTCCTGTTCTCTGAGCCCAGACACCTCAAGAGATAACTCCAAGGACTGAATCACAGCCAGTTGTCTCCTGAGCAAGTTTCATGTTGTTTCTCTGACTTCTGTTGCTTCAGAGCTCCACAGAGTGAGGACCACAGATCCGCTCTGCAGTTCAAAGTCCTCTACTAGACCTTCTCAGTTAGAGGAACTCAAGAGCTAACCTTCCCCTGGAGTGAACTCCACAAAGTCTAGATTTTTCTTTGTAAGTCGTGGCATGAACATTTTTACGAGTGTTAAATATAAAACATGCAGAATTAACAATTTTGAGATTACTTCAGATTCTACACTTAGGCTCTGAGAATAAAGTCTGAGAAGCAAAAGACCAGATTAAAGTACTAAACCTTGGAATCTGCTCTCACATGTCATTCAATTATCCTTGGAAATTGGTTTCATCCTAACATCTCTGTAAAAACATTTTCTTTTTTTTTCATGTAATTCACCAAGACTGTGGAATCCATTTTGTGGAGACAGACACTTTTAATCAAAAACTGTAAGGCACTTTGAGTGATCAGATAACCGACTGCAATTCTCTGAACAGATTTTGGACACGATGTTTTAAAAGCCTAATAAGAGTCTTGAATTAAACTATCTTCTACTTCTTCGTCATTGTAGTTGAGTCTCTAACTCTATGTAAGCTGTCACTGTAATAAAATTCTCCCTAAATGATTAGAATACTTGGTTGATTCCAAATGACTAATTATTATCATTGTTATTCAAGAGCATAAGGGATTTTCTGCCTTAAAAATAAGCCATTGCTAAGGTTGCAGTTCAGATGGCATGGCTCACAGTCATTAAGAAGCAGGTGAGCACAAGAGATAAATCACTTGCTAAAAAGAGACTATTTTTGCCCTTATCTTGGCTTCATCTGGTTCAGTTCAGTTCAGTTCAGTCGCTCAGTCGTGTCTGACTCTTTGCAATGCCATGAATCACAGCACGCCAGGCCTCCTTGTCCATCACCAACTCCTGGAGTTCACTCAAACTCGAGTCAGTGATGCCACCCAGCCATCTCATCCTCTGTCTTCCCCTTCTCCTCCTGCCCTCAGTTCCTCCCAGCATCAGAGTCTTTTCCAATGAGTCAACTCTTCACATCAGGTGGTCAAAGTTTTGGAGTTTCAGCTTTAGCATCAGTCCTTCCAATGAACAACCAGGACCAGTCTCCTTTAGAATGGACTGGTTGGATCTCCTTGCAGTCCAAGGGACTCTCAAGAGTCTTCTCCAACACCACAGTTCAAAAGCATCAATTCTTCGGCACTCAGCTTTCTTCACAGTCCGACTCTCACATCCATACATGACCACTAGAAAAACCATAGCCTTGACTAGATGGACCTTTGTTGGCAAAGTAACGTCTCTGCTTTTGAATATGTTGTCTAGGTTGCTCATAACTTTCCTTCCAAGGAGTAAATGTCTTTTAGTTTCATGGCTGAAATCACCATCTGCAGTGATTTTAGAGCCCAGAAAAATAAAGTCAGCCACTGTTTGTACTGTTTCCCCATTTATTTCCCATGAAGTGATGGTTGCATGTTAGTGGTTGAGTTGCAAGTGGAAGTTGGGCTTAATTTCAGTCACCAGTTCAGTTGGCCAAGCCATTAGCCTGGTATTTTGAAGCCTGCATGTCAGAAAGTGAAGCCATCACCCATAAGAACAGTGTGACTTCCAAGTCCAAAATGATGAAGTTTCTGTGATATTGACTGGGTGCTGTGGAAGAGGGCGGATTAAGTCAGCAGGTTTCAGCTGCCTGAGTCTTTGGGAAGATGTTATTTGAATGGATTTATACTTTTAAATGTCTTCGATTATTTTTATGAGGTTGGCTTGGCAAATAGGTTTTTGTTTGTTTCTTTTCTCCCCTCTGGGTAAAGATTTTTATAGTCTTTGAATCATACTGTTTTGGGATTGTTGTCTTTGTTAGGAGAGAGAAAGTTCACAGATAATAGGTACCCTAAACATTTTCTCCATTCTAAATGGCATTTTGTTGTAATTTTGTGTTTTGTATTGAGTTTTAAGTGACAGTGCTATTATATAAGTTAGTAAGTGTTTAACAGTGATCAAGAACTAAGATTCAAACTCAACAAGATAGAACTGTTATGTGAAATTCAAGTCATAGCTATTTTCCATTTCAATACCCCTTCTCCTGGTAAGAGATGATAAAGCACATGACATGTTTCAGCAACCCAGGAGGCTATATTTCTCGCCTCTTATTTTTTATAAGGCTGTTTTATTTATAAGTAATCAAAGGGGATTGCCTATGGAGTATAAACTTGGAATGAATAATGAGGTATCTGCTGGTATAGAGATGTGTATTTGAGAAAAAAAATGTAAAGGAGAATGACTTCTAATTAGAAGAGTTACCACTTACCCAACAAAAAGAGATGAGTCATCCAAGATCATCTCACACTTGATTTCTATTATTTTGCACACAAATCCAGGGAAGCAGATGAAATGTATACAATGGGGAAAGCAGACAGAGGAAGAGGATTGGAATGGTGACCACAGCTTCAGTCCTGTGAGTACACACGACAGTGAGTGCCAGCAGATCCCGACAGAAGGTACTGAACTCCTCGGACCAGATTAAGAGAAGAGAAAACTGCTTTGGAGTCTCAGAAAACCTGGCTTTGAATGTGGGCGCTGCTATTTGTGAATTATATAAATTTGAGCAAGTTACTTCTTTCAAGACTCAGTTACCTCATCTATGAACTGGGCACAAGCAATATGTTTCTGAAGATTTTTGGAGAATCAAATTAAGTAATAATAAAGCCCATTTGTAATGGGCTTTCCAGGTGGCACTAGTGTAAAAAAAAACCTGCCTGCCAAGGTAGGAGATGTAAGAGGCGTGGGTTTGATCCCTGGATCAGGAAGATTCCCTGGAGGAAGACATGGAAGTTCAGTTCAGTTCAGTCGCTCAGTCGTGTCCGACTCTTTGCGACCCTATGAATTGCAGCACGCCAGGCCTCCCTGTTCATCACCATCTCTCGGAGTTCACTCAGACTCACGTCCATCCAGTCCGTGATGCCATCCAGCCATCTCATCCTCTGTCGTCCCCTTTTCCTCCTGCCTCCAATCCCTCCCAGCATCAGAGTCTTTTCCAATGAGTCAACTCTTCGCATGAGGAGGCCAAAGTACTGAAGTTTCAGTTTTAGCATCATTCCTTCCAAAGCAATCCCAGGGGTTGATCTTCTTCAGAATGGACTGTTTGGATCTCCTTGCAGTCCAAGGGACTCTCAAGAGTCTTCTCCAACACCACGGTTCAAAAGCATCAATTCTTTGGTGCTCAGCCTTCTTCACAGTCCAACTCTCACATCCATACATGACCACTGGAAAAACCATAGCCTTGACTAGATGGACCTTAGTCGGCAAAGTAATGTCTCTGCTTTTGAATATGCTATCTAGGTTGGTCATAACTTTTCTTCCAAGCAGTAAGCGTCTTTTAATTTCATGGCTACAGTCACCATCTGCAATGATTTTGGAGCCCCCAAAATAAAGTCTAACACTGTTTCCACTGTTTCCCCATCTATTTCCCATGAGGGGATGGAACCGGATGTCATGATCTTCATTTTCTGAATGTTGAGCTTTAAGCCAACTTTTTCATTCTCCTCTTTCACCTTCATCAAGAGGCTTTTGAGTTCCTCTTCACTTTCTGCCATAAGGGTGGTGTCATCTGCATATCTGAGGTGATTGATATTTCTCCCAGCAATCTTGATTCCAGCTTGTGCTTCTTCCAGCCCAGTGTTTCTCATGATGTACTCTGCATATAAGTTAAATAAGCAGGGTGACAATATACAGCCTTGACGTACTCCTTTTCCTATCTGGAACCAGTCTGTTGTTCCATATTCAGTTCTAACTATTGCTTCCTGACCTGCATACAGATTTCTCAAGAGGCAGGTCAGGTGGTCAACCCATCCAGTCTTCTTGCCTGGAGAATCCCATGGACAGAGGAGCTTGGCAGACTATGGCCCACAGAGTGGCGAAGAGTCAGACATGACTAAAGTTACCGAGCACAGCACACACTCAGTGTCTATCACACCCATACCTTGGTTCCTGGCACACATCGGGCTCACAGCCATCAGGGATGGTCATCGTTCAACCACACCAGCTCCTGAGAAGTAAACCCTGGCACCAACCTTGGTGCTGCCAGAAGAAAAGTGTCCCCTCACCTCCAAAACCAAACATCCCTATGTTTTAAAACTTTCTTTACATTACTCAATCTAATAGTTATTTATAACTGATATTTGAGATATATAATTGAAATATTTCAAAATCTTAAATTATCTTGGTGGTAAAACAAAAAAACCAATAGTGAGAGTAACAACAACAACAAAATAACAGGTGAACACTAGCTTTTGGTTAACTCTGCTGAACTTTATGGGGTATCAGTGAGAATGGCCTTTAGTATTTAAAAAATTATTGTTGGAGTATAATTGCTTTTCATGGGGTCACAAAGAGTCGGACACAACTGCGCGACTGAACTGAACTGAACTGAACTGAACTGAACTGATAATTGCTTTGCACTGGTGGTTTGGTTTCTGCTGTACAGCTAAAGGAATCAGCCACATGTATACACATGTGTGCTCAGCCACTCAGTCATGTCTGTCTCTTTGTGACCCCATAGACTATAGCTTGCCAGGCTCCTCTGTCCGTGGAATTCTCCAGGCAAGAATTGTGGAGGGGGCTGCCATGCCCTTCTTCAGGAATTTGTTCTGACCCAGGAATTGAACCCAGGTCTCCTGCATTGGCAGGTAGATTCTTTACCACTGAGTGGTATAGATAGTAGGGAATGCTAACAAGAGAGTTCAGTGTGGCAGAATCTTATGCCTATCAAAGAAGCTCATAGAACAATTAACAAAACTGTATGTTTCAGCAGCTTCTTACTCCTTTACTTCCATAAATAATTTAGGGTTGCAGGGTTTGTCTCATTTGCCAGCAACATTTGTGCTTCCTGTTCTATTTATTATTGATAATTGTTCAACCCCTGGGTTGGGAAGATCCCCTGGAGAAGGGAAAGGCTACCCACTCCAGTATTCTAGTCTGGAGAATTCCATGGACTGTATAGTTTATGGGGTGGAAAAGAGTCGGACACGACTGAGCGACTTTCACTTTGTTAGTTATTAAGCAAATTAATTCCTTTTTAAAAGAAGCAAACTCACAACAGAAGCAAAGAAATCTTTTTAGACCCTTCCTGGTGGTCCAGTGATTAAGATTCCATGCTTCCACTTCAGGGGGCTCGAGTTCCATCCCTGGTCAAGGGACTAAAAATCCCACAAGACACGTAATGCAGCCAAATGTTAAAAAAGAGAAATCATTTTTCGGTGCCTTTCAGTGACTCATGACCTCGTTCCCTTACTCCCTGAGTCTGGATAACGTTTCCTAGTCAACGCGTTTGTGTTTCATGGGTTAGACTGAGAGTGGTTGGAACCAGTGTCTGTCAAATAAATTCCTACTTAGGCAGAATGAAATCCCCCAGAATATTTCATCATCACAACCATTCCCAAAGTGGTGCTGAGGTTACTGGGCGATCTTACTGTGGCATTTATGATCAAGACCAGAGGGCACAAAACCCCTCGGAGTCTGGGGGTGATGCTTTCTGAATGTATATTCAGATGCTTGTACTGAAGAGATTAATTAAAAAAAAAGTCAATTGATTCTAAAAGAGATTATCATTCAAATGGTCTGTTAGAAAAGCTATAGTAGCATTGCTCCTCTCCAAGAAGAAGGCTGAAAAGATAATTAGATAATGGAAGGAATGATGCTAAAGCTGAAACTCCAGTACTTTGGCCACCTCATGCGAAGAGCTGACTCATTGGAAAAGACTCTGATGCTGGGAGGGATTAGGGGCAGGAGGAGAAGGGGACGACAGAGGATGGGATGGCTGGATGGCATCACGGACTGGATGGACGTGAGTCTGAGTGAACTCCGGGAGTTGGTGACGGACAGGGAGGCCTGGCGCGCTGCGATTCATGGGGTCGCAGAGTCGGACACGACTGAGCTAGCGACTGACTGACTGAAGACTAACAGCATTACTGGAGAAAAGAAAAAGGCACAGTGACTTCTAAAATTCACCAAAATAAAAGCATGGAGAACTAGACCCCCATTAGTACTAAGTGGTGAGATGACTGTTAATGTGGACAAATTTAGGAGTTAGGGTTAAGTTTTGTGCAGTTCCAGAATGTTCCTTGGAATTATTCAGAGTCAGAAAGTGCCACATTTCATAGTTCCTTTTGTATTTCTAATGGGCAATACAATGCATTTTGCTAACATATGCCTAAATCTATCTGCATGTTTTAAAAGGCCGAATCAAAGGGCACGATTTAACATACAGTACTTGTCAGTGTTTGCTGCTGCCATCCTTAACGGCCAGGAAAGTGTTAGTCAATCAGCTGAGGCCCACTCTTTGCGACCGAATGGACTGTAGCCTGCCGGGCTCCTCTGTGCATGGAATTCTCCAGGCAAGAGTACTGGAGGGGGTTGCCGTTTCTCCTCCAGGGGATCTTCCGCGCCCAGAGATCGAACCTTGTCTCCTGCTTTGTAGGCCGACTGTTCACCATCTGAGCCACTAGGGAAGCCCTAACAGCCAGGAGTCAGACCCGAATAAAGACATAGGAACCAGAAAAGGAGGTCAAAATTCCACCTTTCTGGCTTATCAAACCCTTCTCCCTGAACAGGTTCCGTGTCCAATATTACTCGCCCTCCGCTGTCCTCAGGGAGCAAGTGCTCCCGGCATCTCCCGAAGACGGGCGGAGGCGGCCTGTGTCGCCCCCCTAGCGGACGCCCCGCCCCGTACTGGTGGCCAACCCCGCCGGACTGTGTGTGTTCTTGTTCAATTTTCATTCTGGTTGACTCTGAGCAATGCTCAGTGTGGTCCACAGGAAATGGGAATTTATTTTTGCACTATAAGCTGTTCTCTTAGTTCGACTGCGTGGATTCCTTACTTCCTTGAAACGAAAATTCTCTGGTCCCCAGGTAAAACTCATTTTTACTTAGCCAAAATAAGTTAAAATAAGATAAGGCAAGATAGTAAATAAAATATGAAAAACATAAGTTAAAATTCTTTTGCTCATTTTTACCAGAGTTTTCATGGTGTGTGTGTGTGTGTGTGTGTGTGTGTGTGTAAATGTAATATGACAGGCCTGGCCTCTGTATTTTACTTTCTTTAATTTCTAAAAAAAAAGTTTAAATACATATACTCCTCTAAATCTTGGGAGACTATGCTATCACCCCCATATACTTTATTCCTTTAAATTTCTTTATCAGTGTGGCACTCAGTATCTTTGATCTTTATGACAGCCTTTGGGATTTTTAATTATGGCGTGCGAACTCTTGATTGTGGCATGTGAGATCTTAGTTCCCTGACCAGGGATGGAACCCAGGCTGCTTGCATTGGGAGTCTGGAGTCTTGGCCTCTGGGTCACCAGGGAAGCCCTTGGTTTCTGTATTTTCTTGCTCTGGATTAAAATACAATTCGAGTGACTTACAGCAAAGCAAGAGCCAGAGCTGAGCTGGTTGGAGCAGACTTGTTGCTTCCTTGCAGAACGCAGGTCTCAGCAGCTCTCTTGCTGTATCGGCAAGTCTAATGAGATCATGAATTCACCCTGCCCGCTGAAGTGGTAACATGACCTCTCATTAAGCTGCATGTGTACCCATTCTCTATAAAAAGTAGAGCTTGATCTTACGAGAGTTGAAACTGCACATGAATGGTTATATAAAACCCTTTGTGAAGATACGCTTCTTAGCTGTACTATCGTCAGAGTAACCCATCTGTCCCTTGTTACTTTTATTCTGTTCTGATTTCTAGCTGCTCTGCATCCGTTCTTTCTTATGTGGCTGCCTTGAAGCCGCCTGAGCTGTCTGGGGCTTTGTTCCTGAATCTTGTCTTCACTTTGCCCACCTGTAACTACCTTCACTTCTCCACAGGGCCTGACCTTATTTTAAATACATTAAATTATCCCTTCCACACATAACAGAAAGGAACATCTTAACAGGGCTTCCCTTGTGGCTCAGTGGTGAAGAATCCACCTGCCAATCCAGAAGACCATCCCTGGGTGAGGAAGATCCCATGGAGAAGGAAATGGCAACCCACTCCAGTGTTCTCCAGTGTTCAGCATATTGAAAAGCAGAGACATTACTTTGCCAACAAAGGTCCATCCAGTCAAAGCTATGGTTTTACCAGTGGTCATGTATGGATGTGAGAGTTGGACTGTGAAGAAGGCTGAGAGCCAAATAATTGATGCTTTTGAATTGTGGTGTTGGAGAAGACTCTTGAGAGTCCCTTGGACTGCAAGGAGATCCAACCAGTCCATCCTAAAGAAAATCAGTTCTGAATGTTCATTGGAAAGTCTGATGCTGAAGCTGAAACTCCAATACTTTGACCACTTGATATGAAGAACTGACTCATTGGAAAAGACCCTGATGCTGGGAAAGATTGAAGGCAGGAGAAGGGGATGACAGAGGATGAGATGGTTGGATGGCATCACCGACTCTATGGACTTGAGTTTGAGTAAGCTCTGGGAGTTGGTAATAGACAGAGAGGCCTGGTGTGCTGCAATCCACGAGGTTTCAAGGAGTCGGACACGACTGAATGACTGAACTGAACTGAACCAATGTTCTTGCCTGGAGAATCCCATGGAAAGAGGAGAGTCGTGGGCTACAGACCATGGAGTTGCGAAAGTGTTGGACAAGACTTAGTGACTAAACAACAACAACATCCTCAGTCAGTTCGGCACTCAGCTTTCTTCACAGTCCAGCTCTCGCATCCATACATGACCACTGGAAAAACCATAGCCTTGACTAAATGGACCTTTGTTGGCAAGGGAATATCTCTGCTTTTGAATATGCTATCTAAGTTGGTCATAACTTTCCTTCTAAGGAGTAAGCGTCTTCTAATTTCATGGCTTCAATCACCATCTGCAGTGATTTTGGAGCCCCCAAAAATAAAGCCTGACACTGTTTCCCCATCTATTTCCTGTGAAGTGATGGGACCGGATGCCATGATCTTCATTTTCTGAATGTTGAGTTTTAAGCCAACTTTTTCACTCTCCTCTTTTACTTTCATCAAGAGGCTTTTGAGTTCCTCTTCACTTTCTGCCATAAGGGTGGTGTCATCTGCATGTCTGAGGTTATTGATATTTCTCCCGGCAATCTTGATTCCAGCTTGTACTTCTTCCAGCCCAGCGTTTCTCATGATGTACTCTGCATATAAGTTAAATAAGCAGGGTGACAATATACAGCCTTGATGTACTCCTTCTCCTATTTGGAACCAGTCTGTTGTTTCATGTCCAGTTCTGACTGTTGCTTCCTGACCTGCATACAGGTTTCTCAAGAGGCAGGTTAGGTGGTCTGGTATTCCCATCTCTTTCAGAATTTTCCACAGTTTCTTGTGATCCACACAGTCAAAGGCTTTGGCATAGTCAATAAAGCAGAAATAGATGTTTTTCTGGAACTCCCTTGCTTTTTCGATGATCCAGAGGATGTTGGCAATTTGATCTCTGCTTCCTCTGCCTTTTCTAAAACCAGCTTGAACTTCTGGAAGTTCAAGGTTCATGTATTGCTGAAGCCTGGCTTGGAGAATTTTGAGCATTACTTTACTAGAGTGTGAGATGAGTGCAATTGTGCAGTAGTTTGAGCATTCTTTGGCATTACCTTTCTTTGAGATTGCAATGAAAACTGACCTTTTCCAGTCCTGTGGCCACTGCAGAGTTTTCCAAATTTGCTGGCATATTGAGTGCAGCACTTTCACAGCATCATCTTCCAGGATTTGAAACAGCTCAACTGGAATTCCATCACCTCCACTAGCTTTGTTTGTAGTGATGCTTTCTGAGGCACTTGACTTCACATTCCAGGATGTCTGGTTCTAGGTGAGTGATCATACTATCGTGATTATTTTGGTCGTGGAAGCTCTTTTTTGTACAGTTCTTCTATGTGTTCTTGCCACCTCTTCTTAATATCTTCTACTTCTGTTAGGTCCAGACCATTTCTGTCCTTTATCGAGCCCATCTTTGCATGAAATGTTCCCTTGGTATCTCTAATTTTCTTGAAGAGATCTCTAGTCTTTCCCATTCTGTTGTTTTCCTCTATTTCTTTGCATTGATCGCTGAAGAAGGCTTTCTTATCTCTTCTTGCTATTCTTTGGAACTCTGCATTCAGATGCTTAACAACCTCCAAATCTGGTATTACTAACTCAGATTCTTTTGGTTCTGTAATAATTTAAACTTATTTTTCTTTTAGAAACCTATTTGACAAGCACTAAGGAGTACTTCCGAAGCATAAGAGACTTCCCTGAGTATTTAATAAGTACTAACTCATGATAACATCTCTATGAGTGGAATCTACATTTTATCTAATTTTAAATGAAACAGAAACCTGGTTAGAGAGAGGCCAGAAGCTGCCCCCAAATTCCTCATTTAGTCATTGGAAAAAGCAGGATTCCCAGCCAAGGAAGCTGGCTCTAGCCTCTGGGCTCTTAACAGCCCTCATTGCATCATCTCGGAGTCTGATACTGCCAAGGAAGGGAGTTCTAGGCTTAATTAGATGGAGATTGAAGAATTTAAGCATTCTGGAAAAAATGTTCAAGAAACGCTTGTGATGTCACTGTCCACAGCCATCACAGGAAAGATGGGAAGACGACTCATTTGAAAAGATGCTTCTTCTTTGGTTTGGTTAGTAGCACAGAGTAGATGAGAGTCTGAGTTAAGTTCTGAGAACTGAGTCCAGTTCTGAGTCTGGAAAATGAGGAAGAGTTTGGAGCTGGAGCAGGAAGCAGGGGGTTGCAGAGTGTCAGAGCTGGAGCCGTGGAGCAGGAATTGGTTGGACTTGTGACTGGTCATCATTGCTGAGAGTGCGGGAGATCACACGAGGTTTCCTCTGGGGATAGGAACAGATGGGGATGCCCTCAGGATATCTCTGTCCCTGTGGTACTTGAGGAACATGAGAGAGGCTGAGTCTCCAGAGAAGCAGATGGACATGGTTTCGAGGGGGATCCACCGTGCGTGAACTGATGACGAGAGAGCTCAGGCAATCATAGGGGAGGAAACATTGTCCTCTTCCCTCCAAGCTCTGTTGGCTGCTCAGGTGATGAAATTGACTCAAGGCAGATTAAGAGGAGAAAAACAAACTTAATTTCATGTATATGGAAGCCCCTTAGGTATAAGGACCTAAGAAGTGACTAAAGCAGATGGTTGTTATGTCTTTTTTTTGGAAAAAGTATCAATTCTTTGTGAAGATTTGACAAATTAAAGGGGCTTTTGTTTGGGGTAGCAAATTAATGAAGAAGTAATGAAAGCTTGCTTTTACATCTTTCTCGGTCTCAGATTCCTAGTCTCTGGGGACAAGGGTGCTCTCCATCTTCCCAGCAGAGGGTGGCTACCTTTCATGGGAGCTTGGGTTCCTGCCTTTAGGGGAATGAAAGAAGTCAGAGTGTTCTTCTTAGAGTGGCTGTTTCTCAAGTAACTTTAATTCATAATATCAATATGCCACCTTGGAGTATTTAGGGGCCGCCTTCCCCAAGCCCCATCACAATACTGTGGGTTAACTGTCAAACGAATGGTTAGCGAAAACCTAAGAGAGGAATGGTTGATTCTTAGGAGTCAGCAAAGTTTGCTCAGGAAGAATCTTCCCAGAACAAACTTTGAGTTGTAATTGTGAAATGGTGCTCCAGGGAAATACTCTGGGGAAATGTGGGCTTCCCAGGCAGTTCATTGGTGAGGAATTCGCCTGCCAATGTAGGAGACATGGGTTTGATCCCTGGGTGGGAAAGATCCCCTGGAGGAGGAAATGGCAACCCACTCTAGTATTCTTGCCTGCGAAATCCCACGGTCAGAGGAACCTGGTAGGTCAAGGTCCATGGAGTCAATCACAACTTGGCAACTAAACAAAAACAACAACAAATCCAGGGAAATATTCTACCTATGTTTAGGTGAAGACTTGATAAGTCCCTTTCGATATCTTTGTGGACAAGATGATAAATCTAGGTATAGATGATGCTGATGATAGACTGGTAAGAAGGTGGTTGAGAAATGTTTGTATGGAATGCTGAATAATGGTTGCTAACAGCATCGCAAGAATGTGATCTGGGATGTCCCAGCTCAGCGGTGATGAGCAGGTCATATTTAATTATGGGATGGTTCTGCTGAGATGACATGCACATTATTGGTAAGATTTCAACATTAACATGTAGACACTTCTCCTCAGTCCCACGTTTCTTTCTGGAGGACTTGTCTTAATTTAACAAATGTCACTTTGTAAATGTTACAGTTCACTACATGAAAGGAAAATGGTGAATCTCTCATCTTCGGTTATGAAGGCTTTATTGTAATTATGACACTTAGGATTATCTTAAAAGTAAGAATGAAACTCATCCTTTTGTTAAAGCTTCAGCTCTTCAAGGCTAGTCTTTTATACATCTTTTTACTTTGCTCTCATCTTCTTTCATTTCACGCCCCTGTTTAATGAAACAAGTTGCTAAAAATGAAATTATGAGTGGCTTTGAGGGATAAACACATTCTTTTTTGTTGGTTGTGGTCCTTCACTTATTTTGTTGTTGTTGTTTAGTTGCTAAGTTGTGTCTGAGTCTTTGCTACCTCATGGACAGCAGTATGCCAGGCTCCTCTGTCATCCAGTGTCTCTTGGAATTTGCTCAGATTCATGTCCATTGAGTTGATGGTGCCATTCAACCATCTTATCCTCTGCTGCCCCTTTATCTTTTCACCTTCAGTCTTTCCCAGCATCAGGGTCTTTTCCGTGAGTCAGCTCTTTGCATCTTCATTCATTTAATAAATGCTAAAATTTCCTTTTGTTTAGGTAGCTGAGGCTTCAGGGATTGACTTGTAATTGGTCCAGGCTAATTAGAGGAACTGCATTTCTTTTGCCAAGAGTTGATCCAGGAAAGTGGATGAGACTCAGTTCTGGCCTGTGAGCTCAAGTGGGAATTTTGCTGGGACATCTGGGAAAGACCTCTCTCTTTGATAGGGGCAGGGACAGGGGCAGGGAGATAAGCCCATTGGCTTCTTCACTTCCTCCCACTGGGCACAGTTGTGTGAACATATGATGTCTGTAGGGCAACAAACTCAAGGACACAAACTCAAATGCTGAGGATCACAAGGTCAAGGGTGAGGAGCCCTGAGTGCCCGATGGCATCATTGGAGAGCCCAGACACCCCTGGTGGCTGCCTGCTTCCCAGCTGGTACCCAGTCAATGATGCTGCTGTTGCCTGCTCCTGCTCTGACCATCACTTCTGGCTCAGCAGATCCTAACTGATGACCTGGTGTCCCTAAATAAGGTCTTCCAGCTATTCTGATACAAAATGAAAAATCTGCATGTTATGAAAAACCGTATCAGCTCCTGCCAGAAGTTAAAGCAGCCGCCAGGGGTTCCATTGAGAGAGAAAAACACCATTTGGCTATTGAGAGCTTGTTTTGATGATTAGTGTACTGTGTTGGCTTGCACGTGCTATGGAAATTAAATTAATTTGAAAGTCCCCTTTTAGATGGATGATTTGGAGATAATGTCTAAAACATTAGAAAGATATATGTGGACTGATAGGGTAGTATTAAAAATAAATGAGATCCAACATTCTCTTTGAGTGCATTTTTCACTTTCATTCTCCATGCCAGTGATTTATTATGGCATTTCAGCTGTGAGTTTATCATATTGCCATCTTCCCTAGGAAGAAGCAATTTGAAGGTTGTGGCTGAAAGCATATTGTGATGGCGGGAAATCAAATAGAATACTGACTTTTATTTAAGATTGTCAACTTGATGAATAGAATGAAGTTGACTTAGAACAGGACCCTATAAAAATGATCTATTTCTAACAAGGGGAAGGCACATGGGATGACGGTTAAATAAAGCATATTTGGTTCCTGTGTTATAGAAATCATGCATTTAGCTTCATTTGAACATTGAAAATGAAAACAAGCTGAGACCTAGAATTTTCCAAACCAAATTCTTTAAAAATAATGTCCATCTTGATAAAATTTGAAATCATGTACATAATTCTTTTTAGTAGGAATTTTAACTCTTTGAAAGTTATTTTTACCTTGTTATTAAAAAATAACAGAAATAATTGATTTTTGGAGTCAATTTTCTTTCTTTTGCTTTTAAAAATTATTTTTAAATTATGAAGGTATGATAACACATAAAATACAGCACAAAGTTACCTATAGTTTCACTATATAGTACAGTCATTTTTTTTTACTAAATAAATTAAGATCCTTAGTTAAAGTTTCCATATCAAACTCTCAAACATTAATAGGATGAATAAACAGAAAAGTAAAAGGATATAGTAGACCTGAAAAACACTATGAACCATTTCAACATGACTAAGATGTGATGGACGTGAGTCTGAGTGAACTCTGGGAGTTGATGATGGACAGGGAGGCCTGGCATGCTGCAGTTCATGGGGTTGCAAAGAGTCAGACATGACTGAGCGACTGAACTGAACTGAAGATGCATACAATTTTCACACAACAGCAGAATATAGATTCTATCCTAGTTGCCATAAACTATAAACTAGGGGACACTGGAACACACCCAGAGACATCTGATGCTTTTGAACTGTGGTGCTGGAGAAGACTTCAGAGTCCCTTGGACAGCAAGGAGATCAAATCAGTCAGTCTTAAAGGAAATCAGCCCTGAATATTCATTGAAGGGCTGATGCTGAAGCTGAAGCTCCAATACTTTGACCACTTGATGCAAAGAGCCGACTTGTTGGAAAAGACCCTGATTCTGGGAAAGATGGAAGGCAAGAGGAGAAGGCGGTGGCAGAGAATGAGATGGTTAAATAGCATCACCGACTCAATGGACATGAATTTGAGCAAACTCTGGGGACAGGTTCCCTGTCCTTCACATGGATGATGGGAGAGTAATGCTCTGATCCCGTGGATTCTGTTGAAAGAAATTCTTCACCATTTGTCTCCAAGGAGCATGGTGAGAACAGACACTTGGTGAATAAAATCTTAGAATGCCTGTCCCTGGGCCACTCACTCCTCTGCCTGGGCATGAATAATTGGAAACTGCTGGCATTCAGAGAGACAGGTTCACACAGACCCATTCCTTGTTTGTGCTCAGGAGATGCTTCCTGCTCCCAGCACAGGTTCTGACACTTACTGGGTGACTGATAGATGCTGGCTGGATGAATAAGTACCAGGTTCCTGTAATACCAGACACTTCACTGAGTGATATAGAGTAAAACAAAACAAAACAAAAACTCTCCTGTTCTTCAAGATATCAGTGACATCAGAATTATGAACTTCTAGAAATTGAAACAACTTTCTCTCTAAAAGAATCAAAACAGCAACACTATATATTTCCTTCCCTTTTGGTTCCTTTCTCTTTAAGCTGGCTGAGGATACCCAGAAGCCTCCTGAGCAACGACCAGGAGGAACAAGCCTCTTTGATGTTAATAACATCAGCCAGCCCTCCTCTTCCTACCTCCTCAGCCCCACGTCAAATAATTGTGGAAAAAGAACTCAAGATGGAGTTGCCTGAGCCCTTCTGGGTCCAGCACAAAGAACAAAGCCTCAGTTTGCTTTTGTCATGCACTTTGTATTCTAGAATAGACACTTCATTGCTTCTTCCCAAGCTAGAGAATTGACCTCCAAATGCATTTCCATTGGTAAAATTCTGAAATTCACTTCTAATTGTAATTCTAATCACTACACTTCTATATGATCTAGATGAAAAGGAAAAAGATAACTTTTTTAAAAAAATTTCCATCATATACAAAAATAAATACAGTGGTACAATGAACTGGGTAGGCCAGTGTTCACTTTCCGTGGCTGTCTACGTATGTCTTCCTTTTCGTCTGTACCTCTGCCCACAACTCCTTGACAGGGTTTGCTTTGAAATAAAACCCATACATCATAATGTTTCATTTCTACACATTTCATTATATATTCCTAAAAGATGCTGCTAAGTCACTTCAGTTGTGTCTGACTCTGTGCGACCCCAGAGACGGCAGCCCACCAGGCTCCCCCGTCCCTGGGATTCTCCAGGCAAGAACACTGGAGTGGGTTGCCATTTCCTTCTCCAATGCATGAAAGTGAAAAGTGAAAGTGAAGTCTCTCAGTCGTGTCTGACTCTTCACTACCCCATGGACTGCAGCCTACCAGGCTCCTCCATCCATGGGATTTTCCAGGCAAGAGTACTGGAGTGGGGTGCCATTGCCTTCTCCGTCACATGTCTCTAATAAAATTTAAATTAGTTTTTACAGATATATTTGGATAAGATTGAAATAAGATCCATATACTGATGTGATGAGATATTTTTTAATTTTTTTCAATAATCAGTAGGTTCTCTCCTCATTTGTTTACTTGCAATTTTTAAAATTTGAAGTACTGAAGTTATTTGTGTTGTGGAGTTTCTCCAAGCTCTGTATGTTTGTGGATTACATACCTATGGTAGTGTTACATATATTCTTTAGCTTCTGGTATTTTCTGTACATTGGTAATTATTTCTAGAAACTTGATCAGACACAGATTTGATTTTTTTTTTTAAACAAGATTTCCTCCCAGGTGGTTTTGTCTACTCTCATTAGGAGGTATGTAGAGTCAGAGTTATTTGTCTTCTTGTCAGGTTACCAGCTGTTGATGAGTATTGCTTTGATTTATTACTTAGAATTGCAGAATGGTAAATCGTCATTTTTCAAACAAAACAACAAAAAATTCTGAATTTTTAATTCACTCTTCATTTATGAGCTACAAATCTTCTATAAAGAGAAAGTTTCCCTTAACCAGTTTTCAAAACAATGAGTAGTTCCTTTTAATCTTCCAAAGACAACCAGTGCATTTCCAAGTATAACTATGAGCCTATAGATTCACTTAAATTATATTTAGTAAATTTTAATTCATTGTAATTACTATCCATATTAATTCTCATATCAACTTATTTACGGCCAGTGGGTGCTTTTGATACAATCTCAGAATCTATAGTTGTCTTGTTTTCTGCTTTTACTAGGTAGTAAATATCTTAGGCTTAAGAGGCCATAACATCTCTGTTGCAATTACCATGTGCATGTGTGCTAAGTCGTATCCAACACTTTGCAGCCCCATGGACTATAGCCCGGGCTTTCCCAGGTAAGAATACTGGAGTGGGTTGCCATTTGCTCCTCCAGGGGATCCTTCCAATTCAGGGATTGAACTTGCGTCTCTTATGTCTCCTGCACTGCAGGTGAATTCTTTACTGTTGTGCCTACTGGGAAGCCCTATAGAATAAGTACAACCCTTTAAAGTACCCTTCTCTAGATAACTAATGAGAACCTACTGTGTAGCACAGGGAACTCTACTCAGTGCTCTGTGGTGACCTAAATTAGAAAGGCATCCAAAAAACGGGGGATGTGTGTATACATATGGCTGTACAGCAGAAAGCAAGAAAGCACAGCACTGTAATTCAACGATACTCCAATAAAAACAAAAATTGAAATAAAATGCCATTCTCCCCTTAAATCTAATTTTTTTCCCTAGAGTAAACATCTAAACCTCCTTGATAAGTTCTGCCATTGCATAACTTTTGATTTTTTTGTTATTGTGTTTTCTTCTGAAAACGTTCCGGTGGGGCACTCAAAACTGCCTGGGAGTCCGGCAGCAATCTGACCAGGTTAGGGTTGGGATAGAACTGTCACAGTCTGTCGTGGAGACAGAACCCACCGTCAATAACTGGTAACAACATTGCATAATATTGATTCACATGATGCATTCAAATGTCTTTGTCTCTTTAGTTTCATATTTCCCAGTGTTTACTAAATCTGTCGGCAATTGACACTGTCAGAGTGTGTGACTTATTCAAATTCACTCAGCTCTCCATTTCCCCACTCATGATATTGGTTCGAATAAATGTCCTCCTTCCTATATTTTTTTCAATCAAAAGCCTATGATGTGTGATGGCCAAGGAGCACAACTGAACATTAGCACATTACAGAGCCTGGTGGGCTGCAGTCCAGGGGGTTGCTAAGAGTTGGACACGACTGAGCGACTTCACTTT
The DNA here is from genome assembly GCA_917880005.1 of Nanger dama. Lineage (NCBI taxonomy): Eukaryota > Metazoa > Chordata > Mammalia > Artiodactyla > Bovidae > Nanger > Nanger dama. The sequence goes on from CAKJTW010000075.1 coordinate 8,640,449, forward strand.
CACTTTCATGCATTGGAGAGTGAAATGGCAACCCACTCTAGTGTTCTTGCCTGGAGAATCCCAGGGATAGGGGAGCCTGGTGGGCTGCCATCTATGGGTCGTGCAGAGTCGGACACAACTGAAGTGACAGCAGCAGCAGCAGCAGTCATCATGCAACAATCTTAAAGCAGGTGATTGAAGTCTTCCCTGCCTCACTCTAACCACAACACAGCACTCAACCTGGTTAGAAGCTGATCTTTGCATAGTATATTCTCCTGGGGCTCCCCAATGATCTAATTTGGATTTTAAATGTTTATCGATCTGCTGTTTCTGATCCGTTCCCTGTTTTTGGATGGTGTTCTAGAGGACAGCTGCCATTAACTGTTTCCATGGTCCTGATAAATACCGCTCTCCACTTCAGCAAAGCTCCCCGTTCCGTGAGATTTGCAGTGGTAATTGAATGTCTGGATAGGGCATCTGCTCTCATGAATTCCTTCCCTGGAATACACTCTGGCTGTCTAATCTCATCTCTCTCACAGACTATCTAGGCTGGAACATTGTGCTCTCTCTTGTTAATGAAAGGCGCAGGGAGCTTGGGACCTGCCGTTCTGGAAGATTCCAGACCAGCAAGGGCTCTGGAGAATAGCTGACCCAAGAATAAATGCTCACCAGTGCTTTCCCTTCTAGGGAAAGCGTGCATCTGATATCTTTTCATATGAAGAGGACAGGGCACACTGAGTTATAGATTTCCTTTTGCCCTCATCATGACATTTCACGGGCATCACAGCTGTGGGTGTAAACACACATGATAGGAACTCCTAAGTCATACAGAATATTTTTGTTCCCTGTTGGAATACAGAGACAAGGTTAATGCCACGGTCTCCTTCTTTCATCCATCGCTCGGTATATCCCAGATGCTTCTACAGTTCCTGCTGCATCTTTGTTCAGTGGATTCTTCCATGATCTTCAGGTCCAGGAGTTTCATTGCAGGTTGGACATATCCAAGTGGAATTTTACATATTTCCTCAAGTTGAGCATATCCAGAATCCCAGTCATCAATTTTCGCTGCCATTTTTTTTTCAAAACTCCATCTCTCTGTAATAATAGTACAAGGTATCTGGTTCTTCAGACTCGGCCTCTGTCCTGCTGGCCACATCTTTGTTCATTACTGTGCATTCATACAGCCTGTAGTTCGTGAAGTCCCTCTTACTTGTTTCCTCATTTTAAACCTTCAGTCCATCCCATACATTTACATCCTTCAAAGGCATGCCCACTAGACCAGAAGCCCCACAAAGGCAGGGGCTGTTATCTTTGTTTGTGGCTATATTCCTAACACAGAGGACTGTGCCTGGGGCACTCAGAAGTGTTTCTTAAGTGGTTTATAAGCTCCACAAATTTCTGTATGTTAATTCAGCCTGAAGAGCTCCTTAGCTTAGTTTTCAAGATGTCCCAGGATTTAGCCCTCATCTGCTAACTCAGAATCAAGTAGTTCTCCCAAATGCCAAGTCTAAGGATAAATGAAATGACTAAATTATTTGCTCCACTTAAAAGCAAGTGACATTTTTTTCTTTCAAATAAGTCCACTGTGAAAGGCAGTAGCCTTATAGATATGTTCCCCCAGATATAATGATGAGCATAAAAGAGGAAAAGAAAGAAATATCTTGATGTCATTTGGACCCTTTACAAAGAGGGTACAGTTTTCATTTGGAATCCATCCAGGATGTAGCAAATTGCAAAACTCTTTCCATGATTTTGAAATAGTGAAAATCTGGTGATTTTGAATAACTGAATGGGGTGCACATACTTAGGATGTAATAAGAAGAAATGATGGCCAATTGTGAGTTCTGATTGTTTACATGCAATTTAGCTCCACAGTGTGTGCGTGCTCAGTAACTCAGTTGCGTCTAATTTTTTTTTGCAACCTTTAGACTGTTTTTTGCAACTCTACAGCCCTATAGGCTCTTCTGCCCGTGGGATTTCCCAGGTAAGAATATTGGAGTGGGTTTCCATTTCCTTCTTCAGTGAATCTTCTTGACCCAGGGATTGAACTCAAGTCTCCTGCATTGGCAGGCAGATTCTTTACCACTGAGCTACCTGGCAAGCCCCTCCATAGTATGTATTTATTGTGTGATTCCTAGGTGTTCTTTTTCATAGAAGGCATTATGCTTCTATAACTGCTTTTGGGGGCACAGAGGAATGGGAGTGGAAGGAAAAAATGAAAGAAGGAGAGAGAAAGGGAGTGGTGAAGGAGAGGGACTGTCCTTGCCATTTCCTTTTCCAGGGGATCTTCCCAACCCAGGAATTGAACCCGTGTGTCCTGCATTGGCAGGTGGATTTTTATCCTCTGAGCCACCAAGAAAGCCCACCACATACTTCAGTTTTTTTAAAATTTTATTGAAGTGTAGAGTTGAAAGCGTGAGGCTTTCACTGTCCAGGTAAATGGTAATTATACCACACCACAGAGTCCTCCCCCTAAAATGAGGGGATGTCAACCAGGTGAGCTCTACTCTTCCAGCTAATGTAACAATCGTGCCTGTGCTTTTGTGCATCTGGGCAGGGCATTCTGTATCTCTCAGCATGTCTTTGGCTCTTCAAATCTAATCTTTAAAGATGGCAGAATTCTTAAGTCTTTTGAAATGAGTGCAGATGAAGGATGCAAAAACTCTGCTGGCTGCTAGTGACTGGTCCATGACCTGGTGATGCCAGGGGCTGTGATGGGGGGTGCGCAGGGGAGGCTCTGCCAGTCCTGGAGCACTCCTGTCTGCTCCAGGACTGGCAGAGTCCAGGGAGGCTATTGGGGACCAGAGGGAGTGGCAGGAAGAACAGCTACAGACAAGACCATGCCTGTGGGCAAGCTGCTTGCTGCTTGACTTATCCTCCATGGGGGTCTGTGAATAAGTGAGGGGTGAGATCTGATGGTGGCAGGTGGGTCTTCCTGACCCAGAGCTGGTGCTCACGGAGCAGTGATATCAGAGGTCCTGGCAGGACTTCAGTGCTGTTCAGCTGTACCTGCCTCCAGCATTTCTGTCATGGTTCTGCCCTCATTAATTCTGCTTTTATCAATTAAGATAAAAGGAAATAGATAAAGTAATAGATTAAATGCGTGTGTTCTTTTTCACATGTTGGAAAAAATGCTCTTTATCAGACCTTGTGTTCCAAAGTGCATAAAATGTGGGGACCTCAGTGATGTGTGGTCATCTGCCCAGGGAGCAGGGTGGCTATGAGCCCTTTTGGTCATCTCAGTGCAGTTCCCTGGGACTCTGGCCAAGACCTGAGGGGATGGAGTTGAATCTAAAGTATTTAAGCCACGTGCATGGGTAGCCCTTAGCTTTCTTCCCAAACATGTTATGTTTCCTTTCTGAAAAGCTCCTTATTTTCCCCAGGGGTAGTGGGGCCATCCAGCTGCCAGCAATTAACTCCCAGCCCTCCCTTAGGAACCTCCTGCTGACTCAGTATGCTGAATACAGGGCACTGGGAGGTGGGACCCCAGCCTGAGGAGGGTGGGCGGATGTTCTGGAGGGATGACGGGAGGGATGACGGGTGAGCCCCACAGACACCCACATCACATCAGGGCTGTTCACAGCTCAGCCCACTGAAACAAGCTTCCCCTTGAAATGGACACCGAATCATGTGTTTCCAGTCAGACCCCAGCTAGAGGGAGAGATGGGGACAAAATAAACATCCTTTTTATTTCAGAAAATAAAAAGATGTTTTGCTGGACTGAGTACCTGTGTCCCATCCTAATAAATGATCAATGAGTCATTATGACTTTCTCCTGTAGCACAGCCAGCTCTACTGTGGATACTGAGCTTCCCAGACCCACACCATGCATCTCTTATCCAGGATTGTTTGCTCTTTAGTCGCTAAGTCGTGTCCAACTCTCAGCAGCCCTGTGGACTGTAACCACCAGTTCTTGGTCCATGAAATTTTCCAGGTGAGAATACTGGAGTGGGTTGCCCAGGTGATCCTCCCAACTCAGGGACTGAACCCACATCTTCTGCATTGGCAGGCACGTTCTTTACCATTGAGCCACCAGGGAAGCTGCCTATCCGGGATGCTAAGTTACTTATAAGGCCCAAAGAAATGTTCCAGTCTCCTCAACTGAATATAGATGTGTGGGATAAAGTTTTAGAATTTCATGCAATATATTTTCCCCTCTGCAGTCACCTGTGATTCTGTTTTCTACTGGAATCTTGTCTGCTCTGTGAAGGCTAGACCTTGGGGTTAAAGGGAAAGGAAGCGCAGGTGATTAGTTCTGCATTTTAACTTCAGCTCTTGAATTTCAAATTAGACTTTAAAAATTCCATCATGAGATAATAGTGTTCAATTAAGTAAATGAAAAGATTTTCATTTTTCAGAACTCCCCAAACTACATTATAATGAAGAGTCATAAAAGTAGTCCATCTGAGAAATTAAGAAATGCTAGGATCAGGATAGCATGATTTTGCATGTCTACCTGCCTCTTGAGAAACCTATATGCAGGTCAGGAAGCAACAGTTAGAACTGTACATGGAACAACAGACTGATTCCAAATATGACAAGGAGTGTGTCAAGGCTGTATATTGTCACCCTGCTTATTTAACTTATATGCAGAGTACATCATGAGAAACGCTGGGGTGGAAGAAGCACAAACTGGAATCAAGATTGCCAGGAGAAATATCAATAACCTCAGATATGCAGATGACACCACCCTTATGGCAGAAAGTGAAGAGGAACTCAAAAGCCTCTTGATGAAGGTGAAAGAGGAGAGTGAAAAAGTTGGCTTAAAGCTCAACATTCAAAAAACTAACATCATGGCATCTGGCCCCATCACTTCATGGGAAATAGATGGGGAAACAGCGGAAACAGTGTCAGACTTTATTTTTTGGGCTCCAAAATCACTGCAGATGGTGACTGCAGCCATGAAATTAAAAGACACTTATTCCTTGGAAGGAAAGTTATGACCAATCTAGATAGCATATTCAAAAGCAGAGACATTACTTTGCCAACAAACGTCTGTCTAGTCAAGGCTATGGTTTTTCCAGTGGTCATGTATAGATGTGAGAGTTGGACTGTAAAGAAAGCTGAGTGCTGAAGAATTGATGCTTTTGAACTGTGGTGTTGGAGAAGACTCTTGAGAGTCCCTTGGACTGCAAGGAGATCCAACCAGTCCATTCTAAAAGAGATCAGTCCTGGGTATTCATTGGAAGGACTGATACTGAAGCTGAAACTGCAATACTTTGGCCACCTCATGTGAAGAGTTGACTCATTGGAAAAGATCCTGATTATGGGAGGGATTGTGGGCACAAGGAGAAGGGGACAACAGAGGATGAGATGGCTGGATGGCATCACTGACTCGATGGACATGAGTTTGAGTGAACTCTGGGAGCTGGTGATGGACAGGGAGGCCTGGCGTGCTGTGATTCATGGGGTCACAAAGAGTCACGACTGAGTGACTGAACTGAACTGGACTGAATGTATTAATAGATCTAGACACTGACCATCAACCCCGCTGCTAAGTTCATAAAAAGAGAAACAATCAGACATTATGTCCTTCCTGTTGTGAGAAAACTCCACTACCTAAGGTGCGTTCTTGGGAGACAACAAACCAATGATTGAATTTCAGTAAAGGCTGTCAGTCCAATTTCCAATTTACAGAAAGTAGAGTGGAGAAAGGGGTATGTTAAATAATATTTTGGGATACAATCAGAAACATCCAGACAGTGGGACATTCAAAAGACCAATAGTCTGGTTTCTCCAACAGACAAATAACGAGGGACAAAGAAATGAAGGAAGGAATTTTAGATAAGAGATTTGAGGAGCATAACCAATTGTAAATTGAAGATATTATTTAGATTCCAACCCTAAATAAACTCCAGAAATAGCTTTTTTTTGAGACAATTAGAAATTTGAACAATGGATATTTGATGATATTAAAGAATAATAGCCACTTTGATTTTTAATTATGCTTGTGGTATTGTGATCATTTCAAATGAGTTGTCTTATTTTAAGAAAAATATAGCTGAATATTTAACAGACAAAATGCATACTGAAAAAATTACAGATAGAATTATAGAATGGATGGAATTTGCTTCAAAATAATATGGGAAGGAGAAAGTGGATGGGGATGAAGTTGAATCAAGATTGGCTATGAACTGATAATTGTTGCAGTTGGTGGTAGTTACACAGAGGGGGGTTATTATATTCTTCTGTTTACTTTTGTATATCTTTGAGACTATCAGTAACAAAAAACCTTCCAGCATGAAGTCAGTGATAAAATGTATACTGTGTTTGTTACAAGGAGAAAACAATCTGCTCTTCTAATGTTCACAAAGAATCCCTATTTCAGGCTCCATCGTGGGTTGTAACCATTAGATGCTTGATGTTCTTTACTTGGGAGAATCTTACTCATTTCAAAATGTTGGAAGACTCTGTTCATCTAAATAGATACCTCAGAGTCATCCCCAGACTGCTAGTTAGGGCCAGAGTGTTGTTACGTCTTTGTGAAAAAAGTCAGTAAACAAAATTTGTAGAAATAAAAATTGTGGCAATTCTCATTTCATTTGGAATCAAAGACCCTGGCTCACAGATGTGTAAAACCCTAGATCTCTGTGTCCTGATTTGACCTGGATCACTTGTATTTATTTCAATCCCTAGGAATAATCTATCCCTAGATTGAAGATGGCTTTATCAGACAGTATAAAGAAAAATCTGTCACCTTGGAAGCAAGGGATAAAATTAAGTAGCCTGTGATGACTGCTGGAGAGTATGCTATTGTTGCAGAGAAGAAGCTCATTCTGACTCCATGTTGAAACTGTTTCCTTGACTTGCTTTTCATTGCTTTTGTTCTTGTGGTCATATAGAATGGTCTGCCTCAGAGAATCCTGCCCCTCTCCCTGACTGTTTAAACTAAACTGCCTTACTTCAGAACCCTGTCCACCTGTGAATAGCAGGAAGGAAGAAATTAACTTGTCCCCTGCCATTTTGGGAGGTGTTTGCAAGATTAATGGCCCTTTTGCTTTTCTTCCTCACTGCCCCCCATCTCTGATCTACAAAAGAGCCTGGAGACCAGACCCCATAAGGTGGTTGTTTTGAGTTGCTAACCTTCCATCATCTCAGTCAGCTGGCTTTACGAATAGTCATTTTCTTTGCCTCAAAACAATGTCTCTTGGATTCATTAGCCTGTCATGAGGCGAGCAGAGTTTGGACTATGACTGTGTATCATTATTAATGTTCATTGGTTATTCTACGGTATACTATCTATGGCTTTTTAAATTTAGCATACCGAAGAATGTATGTGAATGCTAACTAAAGGACTTGTTGTTTAGTGCATTTAGCATTTAATTATTAGAAATTATTAAAACATTACTGTGAGTTTGTTTACACAATACTCACAGAATTTTTAAACAGTTGAATTTAAAGTCATTTCCTTGGGTAAATCTAGACACAATAAGAAGAATTAGTTTGTGAAAATTCTCCACAGAGTTTCTTTCACCATATAGATCTTTTAGAGATTTTTCTGATCATATGATGGGAGGGTATTTTATAGCTATCGATATGATATGCCTGTTATTTGCCATAATTTGGTGACTTGCCTTTGCTGCTCTCTGAAGGCAAGAAACAATATCTCGCAAGTGGCTTTTGTAATAGTATTCGATAGTCATCCTTCAGGAAATTAGCTGCCTTTTGGGTTTGTAATGATACTGTCATTTTTAAGACGGTGATAATGTTGACACTTTGAGGCTGTACATATCGCTCCAGACTATATGGTACTTAAAAAATAATTTTACTTGTTAATTTGGGCTGTGCTGGGTCTTCTATGCTGCATGGGCTCTTTGCCAGTTGCGGCAGTGGGGGCTGCGCTGCAGCTGTGGTGCGCATGCCCTTCCCATCGTGGGGGCTCCTCTTCTCCCAGAGCGCAGGCTCTGGGGCGCCCGGGATTCGGTAGCTGCAGCTTGTGGGCTCACTAGTTGTGGTTCGCAAACTCTAAGCACAAGCTCAGTACTGTAGTGCGTGGGCTTCGTTGTTCTGAGGCAAGTGGGATCTTCCAGGACCAGAGACTGAGCCCGTGTCCCCTGCATTTGCAGGCAGATTCTTTACCACTGAGCCACCAAGGGAAGCCCTAGATGTTTTTACGCATCTCCTGTGTGCTCAGTCTCGGCCGGACAGGATGGTGAAGGCATGTGGCATGGTCTCCGCCCTCCCTCCGCTTCTGCCAGGCGCCACATATGAGAATGAACAACACCTCAGTATAGAATCGAGGGCTAAACTGTGCTGACCACAGGATCACTGCTATGGGAGAAGAGTCGTAGGAGCCTTCTATGCTGTTTCAGGGCATCAGGGAAGGCTTCATGGAGGAGGTGAGATCTGAACTGGATCTGAGCAGCTGTGCAGTATTTATTTAGGTGGCGAGAATGAGAGAAGACACCTCCAGCACTGAGGGAAAGAGCGGGACATGTGCCTGTTGGACAGCCCGTGTATACGTTAGAACTTCCCTAGGCCCCACCAGCCCACAGGTGCCAGTGAAGTCACAATGGTATTCATCATCTAAATTTTGCTAGCTGGTACCTCTGATTTACAGGTCCTCAGCTCATCTCCTTTTCTTGAAATCCTCAGCTCTCGCATATAGGCACAGCACAAATTCTTTTTAGTTCTCTCCTCCAGTTCCTGAATTAGTGTCAACTGTGTATAAGCCACCAACTGCCCCTTATGTGGTCACCTCTGTGGAAATAGCCATCCTTTGCCAGATAGTCAGATGGCTGGGAGATGCCTCTGGCTTCAGGGAAAGTGACAGTATCCATTTAGGACAATGTCTCCTACCAAAGAATCTTTAAATATATTCCCTTAAGCTTGCATATAGAATTAGGAAACCCTTGAGGTAGAGCCCTGGCCCATTTTCTGTGTGTGTGTGTGTGTGTGTGTGTGTAAGTTGCTTCAGTCGTGTCTGACTCCTTGAGACAGTATGGACTGCAGCCCACCAGGCTCCTCTGTCCATGGGATTCTACAGGCAAGAACACTGGGGTGGGTCGCCATGCCCTCCTCCAGGGGAATCTTCCTGACCCAGGGATCAAATCTGCATCTCTTATGTGTCCTACTTTGGTAGACAGGTTCTTTACCATTAGCACCACCTGGGAAGCCCTCTGTCTATAGGTATATTTTCTTTTTTTTTCTTTTTTTTTTTAAAATTTATTTATTTTTTAAATTACAATACTGTATTTGTTTTGCCATACATTGACATGAATCAGCCATAGGTGAACACAATCGCCCAATGCCGAATCCCCTCCCACCTCCCACCCCACATCCTCTACCTGAATCATCCTGTGCATCAGCCCCATGCAGTCTATTTTCTAAATCTAATAAATTCTTATAATGATGTACCTATGTAGAAAAAGAACAAGTTGACCCACAGGGCAATGGGGAAATATCTGGTCAGATTCTGTGGTGGGCTAACCCTTTAGGGAAGGTTAAGTTGAGTCTGTTTGAGACTGTCTTTGTAGTTAATACCTCTCTTTGCAAGTATAGGAAGAATGCTGAGCTGCTTGGTGCTGATACTCAGCTGGTACAGACACAGGCTGTTAAAACACCCAGATACTAGTCTATCTGTTGGAAATCGACCTCAGTCTCAATCCCCCAAGTGACCCCTCACTGTCTGGTCTCTTGTCCCTTACCTGGGACCCACCTCCATCTCCCTAGATCCAGTGAGAGTCATGACTGGCACGAGGGAATCCAGGACCTTGAAGTTAAGGTAGGCAGTGGGTCTCTGTGTTGATTCCTATTCCAGACAACTGCTAGATACATTTTTTTGTTCATTGGCTTTTAACACCTTTTCATTAAACCTCACAACAGGTTTTAAAATGTTTGCTAACAGAAATAGAGTTACAGATGTGGAATACAAACTATGGTTACCAGGGATAAGAGGTAGAGGAGGGATAAATTGGGAGATTGGGATTGACATACACACTAATATATATAAAACATCACTAATAAGGGCATACTGTATAGCACAGGCAACTCTACTCAATACTCTATAATAGCCTATATGGGAAAAGAATCTGAAAAAGAGTGGATGTTTGTATATGTATAGCTAATTCACTGCTGTACGACAGAAATGAACACAACATTGTAAATCACCTATACTTAAAAAAAAAGAAGGTTGTTATACAACCTGGATGGGAGGGGAATTTAGGGGAGAACAGATACATGTATATGTATGACTGAGTCCATTTGCTTTCCACCTGAAACTATCACAACATTGTTAATGGGCTATATTCCAACACAAAATAAAAAGTAAAAATAAAACAAATAACACAAAAGATAACTTTAATGAGTATTTCAATAATCTCATTAAAAAAATAAAGGCTACTAGTGGATCTTTGTGGGTTATTTTGGCCTGTTTCTCAAATTTTTAGGAATCAAGCCATTAATTATGCAAATTTAGTCTAAGTAGTTTACGTAGAGAAAAACTATTTTGTGAGCTTTTCTTCTCAAATTTAGGATGTTTAAAGCCAGTGGATTTAAATGTTTAGGATTAACAGGAAAGTTTCCATTTCATCACCGGACGATAAATCTGTTTAGCTGGCTGTAACCAGCCTCACTGTAACCAGGGCCCCACTCCCACAGCAGGAGGTTAAGAATAGAACAGGTTATCAGTGGAGGGTGTGAAATTGCTTTCCCAGAAGACCTCAGTGAGCCAGAGGAGGTGCCATGTGTCTCATGGTGATTGATTCACTCCTTTACCGCTAAGCTTCCCAACAAAAGAGCAATCTGGTTTCTTACCCGAGGGCAGCCCTGACTGATGTGGGATCCTTGCACAGTCTGTCCTTGGGGAAGGCCTGTAGGATATTAGTACTGGCTGCCCCCAATCAAAGGGAAGCAGAGCACAAGCAGAGAGCATCACGCTGATCAGAACGTTGCTGTTTCCTGCATCCTGTGGGGTTGTTTCATCCACCTCCTTCTCTGTCATCTTGGGGTCACCACGGATTTTAGCTGGGCCACTGGCTTCCGTCCCCTTGTTATATACACAGAGCAATAAGCACTGTACTTAGTAATTGGTTTTTAAAAATATTTATTTATTTTTGGCTACACTGGCTCTTCTCTTTGCGGTGGCTTCTCTTGTTGCAGAGCTCAGGTTCTAGGACACGTAGACTTCAGTAACAGCCCATGTGGGCTCAGTTGTTGCAGCTCCCAGGCTCTAGACTGCAGGCTCACCAGCTGTGGCACACGGGCTTAGTTGCCCCTGGCAGTGGGATCTTCCTGGATCAGGGATCAAACCTGTCTCCCCTGTACTGGCGGGAGGATTCTTAACCACTGGACCACCAGAGAAGTCCCTATGAATTGGTTCTGTTCAGTGAAAGAACTAACTTGATCCTCAGTAATTTTAAGGACGAAAAATGGATAATCAAAGTATTTCAAATGGTGTTATGTTCTGACAAGTTCCATTCTTGATTCCTTTGGAAGGAGCCTGGGAAGACCTCCTTCAGTCATCCCGTGTTTATTCCATCAACAGTCTGGACACTATTTACATGAGAGGAGAGGTACTGGTTAGCCCTACAGGGGATAGAATGCGAAGTGTGGAGGATACGGGGGACTGGCCTGCATCAGTCTACTATGCCTGTCTTTGTCTGTCTTCTTGTACTACACCCAGTTCTTTCAGATTCTCCTGCAGTTAAGGCTCCCGATATTCAATAATCACACAACATCCTTCAATGTTGGAAGGCTGGAATAAAGCCCGACTGTGTATTTGCTCCATCCTCTCTTGTTGCTGGCAAGTAGGTCCTGGAGGTATTGGTAACGTTCACATTAGCGGGCATCCCCAGGGTCAGGTACAGTTTCATAGATGATGTGAGACTGATATGGACCCTCCAATTTCTTGTTCTGGCCTATCAGTACCACTCTGGAGTTTTCGAGCTACCAACCTGTGGGCAGCTTCCTGGGATGCACCAACAGCACCTGATCCCCCGAGTCTGACTGTGGCTGAGACAGCAGCTTCCCTGGAGGGTCAGGTCTACAGTACTGTATTCCCTACACCAAAATTTGTAATGCAAACCCACACTTAGGATGTAAACAGCTTCTCAGAAGTACAACTCTTAATTTTAATGCTGTGAAGTGAAAGTCGCTCAGTCCTGTCCAGCTCTTTGCAATCACATGGACTGTAGCCTGCCAGGTTCCTCTGTCCATGGAATTCTCCAGGCTAAAATACTGGAGTGGGTAGCCATTCCCTTCTCCAGGAGATCTTCCCTACCCAGGTGTTGAACCCAGATCTCCCACAATGCAGGTGGATTCTTTGCCATCTGAGCCACCAGGGAAGATTCAGCATCAGTACTTCCAATGAATATTCAGGGTTAATTTCCTTTAGGATTGACCGATTTGATCTCCTTGCAGTCCAAGGAAATCTTAAGAGTCTTCTCCAGCACCACAACTCCAAAGCATCAATTATGTTTTTGACCCTCGGCCTTCTTTATGCCATAGAAAGACCTTTTTGTTTGCACATCATACATGTTTAAATTTACTTGTTTGCTTGTTTCCCAGTTTATTTTCAAATGTGTCATTGAGTTGTTTAACGTAGATTATCTGTTCCCTAAGGAAAAATAATCTCCTTCTGGCTGTCCCTGATCCTTATTTGAGTAGAGGATTGGTCCTGAACTGGTTGTTACAACTAAGCATCTCTCAACTATTTAAGCCCCTCATTGATGTTCCATGAAATTAGAAGACTCCTTGGAAGGAAAGCTATGACAAACCTGGGGTTTCTTTGGTAAGCTCAGCTGGTAAAGAATCTGCCTGCAATGCAGGAGACCAGGGTTCAATCCCTGGGTTGGGAAGATCCCCTGGAGAAGGGATAGGCTACCCACTCCAGTATTTTTGGACTTCCTTGGTGGCTCAGATGGTGAACTATCTGCCTGCAATGCAGGAGACCAGAGTTCGATCCCTGGGTTGGGAAGATCCTCTGGAGAAGAGATGACAAACCTAGACAACATATTTTAAAAAAGAAACATTATTTTGCTGACAAAGTTCTATATAGCTAAAGCTATAGTTTTTCCAGTAATCATGTATAGATGTGAGAACTGGACCATAGAGGAGGCTGAACATCAAAAGAAGAATTGATAGTTTAGAGTTGTGGTGCTTGTCCCTTGGACTGCAAGGAGATCAAACCAATCAACCTTAAAGGAAATCAGTCCTGAATATTCATTGGAAGGACTGATGCTGAAGCTGAAGCTCCAATACTTTGGCCATTTGATGCAAAGAGCTGACTGATTGGAAAAGACCCGGATGCTAGGGAGAGATTGAAGGCAAAAGAAGAAGAGGGCAGCAGAGGATGAGATGCTTAGATAGCATTAGTGACTGAATTATAACAACAAAATTGATGTTCTCCTCATGGAAGCAATTTAGATGCCACGCAATCACAAGAGCTGCTGCTCCAGGGAGGTAAACAAACTAAGCACTTTGAAGAGAGAGTACATAAAAGGAGATTACTGTAGCAGGAGTGAATGAGAAAATGCTGTTCGTGTCTGTAACTAAAATTGAGAAAACAAAGGGGATTGTCATAGAGCATGTAGATTTCATTCTTGTATTCAAGAATTATATTACAATGCATTTAAAATAATGAAATTTTGTATTAGAGTCGAGAGGCTAATGTGCACATTAACATCTCTTTGTGTGCCCTAGTGCTCTGACGGACATGACTTTGCTGTTGTTGTTCAGTTGCTAAGTCTTATCCGACTCAGTGACCCCATGGACTGCAGCACTCCAGGCTCCTCTGTCCTCCACTATCTCAGAGTTTGTTCAAATTCAGGTTCATTGAGTTGGTGATGCTATCTAACCATCTCATCCTCTGCTGCCCCATTCTTTTGCCTTCACTCTCCCAGCATTTTCCAATGAGTCTTTTCCAATGTATGTGTTAGTTGCTCAGTTGTGTCTGATTCTTTGCAACCCCATGGACTGTAGCCCACCCAGCTTCTCTGTCTATGGAATTCTCTAGGCAAGACTACTGGAGTGGGAAGCCATTCCCTTTTCCAGGGGATCTTCCCCACCCAGGATTTGAACCTGGGTTTCCCATATTGCAGGTAGATTCTTTACTGTCTGAGCCACCAGGGAAGCCTGTCAGTCAGCTCTTTACATCAGGTGGCCAAAATATGAACACCCCAGCTAGGAAGGTGTCCAATATGCTACTGAGAAAGAGAGGAGGGCAATTACAAATAGCTCCAATAAGAATGAGAGCCCCATGGACAGTAAATTATTTAGTGAGAGCCTGACTTTCCAGTTCAGTTCAGTTCAGTCGCTCAGTTGTGTCCAACTCTTTGCGATCCCATGAATCGCAGCACGCCAGGCATCCCTGTCCATCACCAACTCCTGGAGTTCACTCAGACTCACATCCATTGAGTCAGTGATGCCATCCAGCTATCTCATCCTCTGTCGACCCTTCTCCTCCTGCCCCCAATCCCTCCCAGCATCAGAGTCTTTTCCAATGAGTCAACTCTTTGCACGAGTTGGCCAAAGTACTGGAGTTTCAGCTTTAGCATCAGTCTTTCCAATGAACACCCAGGCCTGATCGCCTTCAGAATGTACTGGTTGGATCTCCTTGTAGTCCAAGGGACTCTCAAGAGTCTTCTTCAACACCACAGTTCAAAAGCATCAATTCTTTGGCGCTCAGCCTTCTTCACAGCCCAACTCTCACATCCATACATTACCACAGGAAAAACCATAGCCTTGACTAGATGGACCTTAGTTGGCAAAGTAATGTCTCTGCTTTTCAATATGCTATCTAGGTTGGTCATAACTTTCCTTCCAAGGAGTAAGTGTCTTTTAATTTTATGGCTGCAATCACCATCTGCAGTGATTTTGGAGCCCCCAAAATAAAGTGTGACACTGTTTCCACTGTTTCCCCATATATTTCCCATGAAGTGATGGGACCGGATGCCATGATCTTTGTTTTCTGAATGTTGAGCTTTAAGCCAGCTTTTTCCCTCTCCTCTTTCACTTTCATCAAGAAGCTTTTGAGTTCCTCTTCACTTTCTGCCATAAGGGTAGTGTCATCTGCATATCTGAGGTTATTGATATTTCTCCCGGAAATCTTGATTCCAGCTTGTGTTTCTTCCAGTCCAGCGTTTCTCATGATGTACTGTGCATAGAAGTTAAATAAGCAGGGTGACAATATGCAGCCTTGATGTACTCCTTTTCCTATTTGGAACCAGTCTGTTGTTCCATGTCCAGTTCTAACTGTTGCTTCCTGACCTGCATACAGATTTCTCAAGAGGCAGGTCAGGTGGTCTGGTATTCCCATCTCTTTCAGAATTTTCCACAGTTTATTGTGATCCACACAGTTAAAGGCTTTGGCATAGTCAATAAAGCAGAAATAGATGTTTTTCTGGAACTCTCTTGCTTTTTCCATGATCCAGTGGATGTTGGTAATTTGATCTCTGGTTTCTCTGCCTTTTCTAAAACCAGCTTGAACATCAGGAAGTTCAGAGAGGGGGTGGGAAAGAGAAGAAAGGAATAAAACAGGTGACTGATAGAACACTAGAACAAAGCAGTCGTAGTATTTGTCTCAAATAGTTTGGAGACAATTAAGACAGTGTCTGTGTAATAGGGAAGAATAAATCAGATGCCATATTGGATCTGTCTCTCTAACTTTAACTTCGTGTTCTATTGCTTTCGCTACAAGTTAATAACAAAAAGGATGTTTCCTATATGCTTAAAAAGAACATATTTTGTTGTACTGGGAAAAAAATCCATTTGAAAGTTAAACTTTTATATTCAATTTGTAATTAAAACTAGGTTACCCTAGCCAATATTTTGTATGTTTTCTTCCGTAGTATCAGGGGTTAAGAAAAAAGATAACAAAATATCTTTTCAGGATGAAAAACTGGTTAAATATTGAGCAGGTTTTTTTTTTTTTTTTTAATAGAAGTATAGTGGGGCTTCCTGGATGGCTCAGATGATAAAGAATCTGCCCACAGTGCAGGAGACCCAGGTTTGATCTCTGGGTTGGGAAGATCCCCTGGAGAAAAGAATGGCTACCCACTCCAGTATTCTTGTCTGGGAAATTCCACGGACAGAGGGGCATAGCGGGCTACAGTCCATGGGATCACGAAGAGTCGGACATGACTGAGCGACTAACACTTTCACTTTCATAGTTGTTTTACAATGTTGTGTTAATTTCTGCTGTACAGCAAAGTGATTCAGTTATACATATGCCTCCATTCTTTTAAAATATTCTTTTCTGTTATGGTTTATCACAGGATACTGAATACAGTTCCCTGTGTTCCACAGTAGGACCGTTGTTTGTCCATTCTGCTAATGGACAAGCAAAGTTTGTCTCCCCACAGACAAAGTTTACATCTGCTAATCCCAAACTCTCATAAGCAGAGTTTTTAAAAAATCAATCTAGACTCTGATTATAAAATGTTTATGAGTGTACTTCTGGCCTGACATTGAAATAAGAGCTTTACAAGTGTTACTGAGTACAAACTTGTACTGTTCACCACAAGATAGGCCAGTACATTGAGAAATGAGTTGTTGAGGGAAAAAGTAGCAACTTTATTTGGAAAGCTAACAGATGGAGAAGATGGCGGACTGATGTCCCAAAGAGTTGTCTTCTCTGAGTTAGAATTTAAGCTTCTTTTACACTAAAGAGGGAGGGAGTAAACTCTTGGTTCTAGTCAGAGTCCAGAGGGGATGTGTTCTTTTTTTTTCTTTCCTACAGCCTTTCACAGGCTTCCCTGTGGCTCAGACAGTAAAAAATCTGCCTGAAATGTGGGAGACCCAGGTTTGATCCCTGGGTTGGGAAGATCCCTTGTAGAAGTAAGTGGCAATCCACTCCAGTATTCTTGCCTAGAGAAATCCATGGACAGAGAAACCTGGCAAGCTGCCGTCCGTGGACGTGCAAACAGTCAGACAGGACTGAGCAACTACACTTTTACTTTCACAGGTGGGCCTGGTCTGGATGTTTCCTGTGAGCTAAACAAAGGTGTTTTCACTTAGCAGTCATTACATGGGAGACAAGATTACCAATATGTATAATTTAAGCTTACAGGCAACATCCTTTTTGTAATTGTAGCAAAAGCAATAGAACACAAAAGTTAAAGTTAGAGAGACAGATCCAATATGGCGCCAGATTTATTCTTCCCTATTACACAGACACTGTCTTAATTGTCTCCAAACTATTTGAGACAAATACTACTACTACTGACATGCTACAGGTGAGAGGATCAAGGCTCAGAGAGTTTAATTCCTTTACTTGAGGTCATTCAACAAGTACCCAGCATAGTGAGATTAAAGCTCAAATCTATGAGATTCCAGCTTCCAAAATGTGTGAGCCGCTGAAGATTGCTTCTTGGGCTTGAAGTTCTGCTCAGGGAAGCTCTTTTTCTCTCTTTAGGAGAATCTGGTCATCACCTTCAGATAGTGCCTCAATATTGCCAGGTCTGGACAGACATTTAAATACAACCAGAAGAGGTATGACACCCTCTTGTGTGGGAATGCCTTTGACATGGTTTAAGGATGAACCCTATGGGCTTGAAAAGCACACCTGCTTCCAACCTAGGATGCCCTGGGATTACATCAGGACATGAATCTACGGCACCATTTTGGGAAGGTGGGCATGCTTTACACCAATCATTTCTCTTAGCTGCTACCATTGCATCAAAGAAATCTCGTCTCACATTTTTCCTGGTCTCCTGACTTTTCTGATTGGTGTCTCCACTTCATATTCCAGTTCCAGAAAGGACTCCTCAGCCTTCTGGATTCACATTCAATTGTCTGCTGATTCCCCCTGGGTTGACGACATGTGGGTCTTAGAGAAGTTTCTACAAGTGCTACCCATCTGTGTCTGACTGCTCCCACTACGCCTCAGCACCCGGGACCTTTCTATCCACATGTGTCCAGGCCTCATTAAGTCACTGATGATGGTCACTAGTCATAACGGAGACGTGGTTGGAGCTCAGAACTCTTCTCTGGCCATTGTAATAGTTTCTCTCCACAGAATAGAAGGGGCCACTGTGGTGTTACTTATCTTCCAAAAGATCTGGGGTTCAAGTCTTGTTCTTCAGGGGAAATGTTGAGAAATATCAGAAGTGATATGACCAAATAAAGAGTTTTTTCCAGTGGTCAGGATATACTGGATATCCTGGATGGCTGGATACACTGAGATATGTCTGAAATATTGTACTTTCTCCAGTTACCGTGAGGCACAGTGGGAGTCATGGCTGAGTCTTCACTTTCCACCAGTTGGTTTTCATTTATTTGCAGGACAGACTTATGTTCTGAGTCTGACAGAGAGAAACCAGATAGAAAAATTTTTAAAAAGTCTTTTTCCTTAAGGAACAAAGACTATATTTTATTCATTTTCCAACCCTCAGTTCCCAACTCTGCTTCACAAGTGCTGGCTGCATGAATATATTCTAAATCTTTGAAGATTTCTTCTATCTCCCCATTTATTTACCACTCACTGTGGGGAAAAGATGGTTACCACTTCTCATTTTCTTTAAGACACAAGATATTGCTTTGTTCTAAACAATCTCTACTGAGAATTTTATGATTAATATTCTCAGAGGTGCAATGTTGTTGGTACATCTTCTGGAAATGAAGCCATGTAAAGACAATAAGCAAAGAAATTATTTCACAGTGGGTGAGTAGGATGACTTTCTGTCCACTCAAATGTGCAACTCAAATGGGTAATAACAACTGGGGTGTTGTGTGGAGTCATTTGGCTTTCGATAATAACATGTTCAGAAGACACTGAGAATAGCTCATCTTTAGGGGACAATATCTAATATATGGAGTTTCTCAAAGGGTTAGGCCATCCAGAAGTGAAGGGTTAGTCAGTCAGTTGTATCCAATTCTTTGCAACCCCATGATCTGGAACCCCTCAGGTTCCTCTGTCCATAAGATTCTCCAGGTAAGAATAATGGAGTGGGTTTGCCATTTTCTTCTACTGGGGATCTTCCTGACCCAAGGATCAAACTCATGTCTTCTGCATTGCAGGCAGATTCTTTACCATCTGAGCCACCAGGGAAGTTATCCAGAGCAATATTAATTACAGGACCTCAGGCAATTTGCATATTTTCCCTAATGCCTGGATTCCTTCTTATTTAATTTTACATTAAAAAATGTCTTCTCTTCACTCTTCTTGCTAAATTTCCCCCAAATTTTTTTAAAAGTTTTTTTTTTTTTTTTTTCCCTGGGAAATAGGAAGCCAAAAATAGGTTCTTTGCCCTGGGATGAGTACCATAGTGGGCAGATGGGGCTCAGAGGTAAGAACTAGAGATGAGCCATAATTACAGGGTGTTGTGTTAGGGACTTAATTCCTCTCTTCCTTACCTGCTTCGGTCTGGTCTCCCCAGTCACTTTTCAGGTATTGATTGACGGATTTTTCTGCTTCCGTTGTTTAAAATGAGATTTTTATTTTTTCTCTCTTGAGAGAATATATAAGAGCTCCAATTAGATTTCTGTTGGCTCCAGGCAGTCTGGATTCTTCTCTGAGTCCCCACATCCTCTGCTCCATTGAATGATCTCCTAAACTCTGATCTTTCAGGGCTTGGGCTCCAGAAAACTCCTTTTTTTTTAGGCTTTTCCACAGGCTGGTTCTTTATCAATTGATTAACATGAAAAACTTGCTTTTTCTCCAGTAAGCTGTGTAGTAGGACAGCAGTGAGCTGTCGCACAGCTCCTGCAGGGACATTTTTCACGTTGGGGTCTCCCACTCTGGACTTCTCAGGTGGCACCGGGGGTAAAGAACTTGCCTGTCAACACAGAAGACATATGAGACACGGGTTCAGTCCGTGAGTTGAGAAGATCCACTGGAGAAGCACATGGCAATCCACTCCAGCTTTCTTTCCTAGAGAATCCCATGGACAGAGGAGCCTGGCCAGCTACAGTCCATGGGATCGCACAGAGCCAGACATGACTGAAGTGACGGAGCACGCACGCACGCTCCCGCTCTGTCCTCTAGTCCTTATTGGCTAACAGTATGCTTTGCTGAAGAGACAGATTTATGGATCCGTGTAATGTAATCTGGAGAAGGAAATGGCAACCCACTCAGATATTCTTGCCTGGGAAATCCCATGGACTTCCTGGAAGACTGCAGTCATTGGAGTCACAAAGAGTCAGACATGACTGAGCGACTAAACAACAGCATAACATAATCTGTAGAATACTTATATATCCATGTAATATAATAATAGTTTTTTTTTTTAAAGAGAAGAATCATTTGCCCTTTTAGTTCAAAAGGTTCTGATATTTCTTGTGAAAGCATCACATCTTCCCCTAGAAGTAGAAATAGAAATCAAGGGTGTCATGATTCCATGGGACACTTTGAGATGAATCCATTAACCGATATGGATAGAACGCCCTCTGTGGATCGGGCGCTGCTGGGGGTCCTGGAGGGGTGGCAGGAACATGCTGGAGAAGCTGCACCCTGTGAGTTGGGAGAATTGACATCAAACAAACAAAAAATCCCATAACACCGTGTCCAGGAGGTGAATACTATAGCAGAGGGAGGGCCCTGAGAGAGAGGGTGAGCAGGCGCTAGGGAAGGATGCTGAGGGGTGTCATCGCTGCAGGAACCTGGATCCAGGGAACTGAGATGTGGCCTGGCTGAAGCAGATGCTCTGGGCTCGGGGCACCTCTGGGTGCCCAGCGTCTCCTCACTCTTCCCCTAAAGCTGCAGGAACTCAGTCCAGGGAGGGAGTGGCTTTGCCATTTCCTCCTCCTGGGGATCTTCCCAACACAGGGGTTAAACCCCGGTCTCCTGCATTGCAGGTGACTTCTTTACCTTCTGAGCCCTACAGCTGGCCCTTATTAGTTATCTATTTTATATATAGTAGTGTATATATACATCAATCCCAATCTCCCAATTTATCCCTCCCCTCTTTTCCCCTTGGTAACCTTGAGTTTATTTTCTACCTCTGAAACTCATTTTCCGTTTTGTACATAGGTCCATTTGTACCATAGTTTTAGATTCCATATGTAAGCAACATCATATGATTGTTTGTAGAAACTGATCCTCTTCTCTTGCACCTTGGCTACTTCCTTGCTAGATATACTAGGAAGCACCAGACAAGGTAGCTTGATGACAGACACCACACTTACTGCTCTTATTTTTATTTTTTGTGTTTTTATTTCTCTTTTACCTCTCACGGGTAATTATATACTATATATATATATATATATATATATATATATATTTAAAGGCCTAGTAACTTCTTTACATAAATACAGGATTGGAATAAAAATTAGAGCAAGTATTAAGTATTAGTGAAAAGGATGCCAAGTATTATCTTTTCTGAATCATTAATAGTAGGGTTTACAATGCATTTAATTATTTTAATGAACACCGACTCATCTGAGTCTCAGAGAACTCTTGCACAGGAACCTTAACTAAGACACTCATCTCCCTCTGTGAGCAGGATATGGAACCCAGGGTGAGTGTTTAAGAGGGAAGAACCCCTGAGGGCTGTGAAGTGTAAAGTTAATCCCATAAAATGAGAATGAAGCCACAGGAGAAAGAAAGATAAATTGGGAGATTGGGATTGATGTACATACACAGTTAAAAGATAGAATCAAGATAGATGAAATCTCATTTTGGGTTGAAATTCTCCAGAAGTTGCATGGATCTGAGAGAAGGCCTGTCCAATGCAACCAGGGATTTGAAATTTCAGTGAAAGCTGAGCTACCTTAGGTGGATTTTTGCATTACTTAAAATGTTAATTCTTGTTTGAGCTCTGTAATTTTGATCAAAGTTACTTTTTATTAGCCGTGTGGTTAGGTCAGGGTTTGCTTCCTTCAGATGATAGCAAAGATTCAGTTCAGTTCAGTCGCTCAGTCGTGTCCGACTCTTTGTGACCCCATGAAATTGCAGCACGCCAGGCCTCCCTGTCCATCACCAACTCCCGGAGTTCACCCAGACTCACGTCCATCGAGTCAGTGATGCCATCCAGCCATCTCATCCTCTGCTGTCCCCTTCTTCTCCTGCCCCAATCCCTCCCAGCAAAGATTACTTACCAAGTAAATAAAAACAAACAAGTCCTGGTGACCTAAAGTTCACTGGGGAAAAACCAAATTTGAAGTACAGAAGAGATTTGTATGAACTCAAACTTGCCTCAAGAAAGCTGAGTTTTAAATACAGGAGAGAGCATATCTAAACACCAAAACCCTGAGACCAGTGACAAATAGTTAGGATAGGAATTTCAGAGTCTGAAGCAGGTACCAAACACCGTGGTTCCTGCCTCTGTAGGCTGGGCTCTGTGGTAGGTTATTTAACAAATTAAACTAATAGAGTCAGTCCTAATGAGGTGAATGAACCTAGAGCCTGTTATACCAAGTAAAGTAAATCAGAAAGAGAAAGATGAAAACTGTATATTTAACACATGCATATGGAACCTAGAAAGAACGTACTGATGGACCTGTTTGCTGGGCAGCAATGGAGACGCAGACATAGAGAGCAGACGTGTGGACACAGTGGGGGAAGGACAGAATGGGACGAACTGAGAGAGGAACACTGAAGCATGCACGTTACCATATGTAAAGCAGATAGCAAGTGAGAACTGGCTGTGGAAAACAGCAGCTCAACCCAGTGTTCTGTGACAGCCTAGAGGGGTGCGATGGGGAGGGTCGTTGGAGGGAGGGGACATGCATATACCTGTGGCTGGTTCAGGCTGGTGGGTGGCAGAGGCCAACACAACACTGTAGAGCAGGCGTCCTCCAATAACTGTGATTTGTTCTATACTTCTCAATAGTGTACAGTTATACTCTTTGATAATTAAAAATAGAAAGCGAATAGAGTTCTAGATGGCACGAGTGTAACAGATGAGGAAAATCAAGACCTGAGGTTGACTTATCTTGAACTCCATGCCTCATAAATATTGTAGCTGGATTGAAACCAAGATCCATTTGGCACCAAAGTCCAGCACAGAAAGTGGAAATGAGGGGAGGCTGGCAGCCAGTAAGGGCAGCGGAACTGCCCGGATTGCCTGTGCTTCTCTCTGTGTGCTTTGCTTTCTAACTCTTTGCTTCAAGTCCATGCTGGATTTTTTTTTCACATGATTAAGGGTCTCCATGGGAAGACCCATTACCTCTCCCGACTCTCAGACAAAGCTGCATAAGTCGATGGGACATAACGACTCCTGTCCATTCTCTTGGCGATGTCTGGGTCCGAAGGTATATAGGTTGCATTTGTGCTGGGGTCAGGTTTCCTCCAGTCCTGACAGGGGGCTTGTCTTTCCATGGCTGTGAGTACTAACTGGCACCTACCACTGATTAGGACCATCCTTTTATTCTTGTGGAGTGAAATGGAAAAAACCAAATGCAGTTCTCTCCTCTGTGGTATTTGACAGAGACTTCTGACCTCTTCGTAGTGCTTCGGTGATTCTCCTTGGGCATTAATTTTGTTTGCCTGCTAAGCTTCTCTCTTGTTTCCATGGTTTACGAATTTCTGTGGGGTTGGCTCCTGCAGCCACGCAGAGCCTGACCAATGACCGGTCCTTTCACGTTATCTTTGTTCTTTCACAAAGGATTTGAACTTAAAGATCCAGAGCTGACCATCCTGAACTCTTTCAAAACCATATCTGAGAAAAAGAGAACATGAAAAACTGCAGTTTAGCCTGTAGTCATTGTGAATCTGGTTACTTTGATAGGCAGAGAGCACTTAGAGGGTAGAGTTTTCCTCCCTGCACATCACCATCAGGTTTACTCAGGGTTTAAATGATTATGAGCCCAAACTGGAAGTGCTGGTAATCCCCCTACCCTCTCCACCACCCACATCTCCTTGCCCCCACAGCTTATCCTATTTGTTCTGTAAATCTATAAGTGATTGAAAACAAAGGCCATTCTTCATTCTTCCCATATGAAACAAAGTTCCTGGGCAAATGAGCTTGAAAGTGAAAGTGTTAGTCGCTCAGTCATGTCTTACTCCTTGGACAGTAACCTGCCAGGCTCCTCTCTCCACGGGATTTTCCAAACAAGAATACTGGAGTGGGTTGGCATTTCCTTCTCCAGGGGATCTTCCTAACCCTGGGACTGAACCCACATCTCCTGCATTGCAGGCAGATTCTTTACCATCCAAGCCACAAGGGAAGCCCAGATGAGCTTACAGATCATCATAAAAGGAACATAAGTTAGTTTTATAGGGTAAAAACCAAAACCATGATTTCTGCCCCATACAAATTATTAAGGGATAATTTTCCTCTTTTCACTCTGATTTCAGCCCCTCTTGTCGCTACTGCACTGCCTGACTGCCTTCTCTACATTTGTTTTGGCTTCGTGGCTTGTGGGAACCTCAGTTCTGGACCACGATCGAACCCATGCCCCTTTCAACGGGAGCACAGAGTCCTAACCACTGAATTGCCAGGAAATTTTCTCTTCACTTTTTAATCCTCCCTCTTGGGTATTGAATTATTGGGTTTGTCACCTAATCCCAAGATAGGGAAATATTAACTACTGCATTACTTATTTTGCTGCAGAGAGGTGGTGGTCTCCTGGCTCTTGAGAAGAATAATTTGCTGTTTTCTTTTTTAAAAAATAAATTTATTTAGTTTAATTGGAGGTTAATTACTTTACAATATTGTATTGGTTTTGCCGTACATCAACATCAATCTGCCACAGCTATACATGTGTTCCCCATCCTGAAACCCCCTCCCTCTTCCCTCCCCGTACTATCCCTCTGGGTCGTCTCAGTGCACCAGCCCCAAGCATCCAGTATCATGCATCGAACCTGGACTGGCGATTTGTTTTTATATGATATTATACACGTTTCAGTGCCATTTTCCCAAATCATCCCACCCTCTTTCTCTCCCACAGAGTCCAAAAGACTGTTCTATACATCTGTGTCTCTTTTGCTGTCTTGCATACAGGGTTATCATTACCATCTTTCTAAATTCCATATATATGTGTTAGTATACTGTATTGGTGTTTTTCTTTCTGGCTTACTTCACTCTGTATAATCGGCTCCAGTTTCATCCACCTCATTAGAGCTGATTCAAATGTATTCTTTTTAATGACCGAGTAATACTCCATTGTGTATATGTACCACAGCTTTCTTATCCATTCGTCTGCTGATGGACATCTAGGTTACTTCCAAGTCCTGGCTATTATAAACAGTGCTGTGATGAACATTGGGGTACATGTTTCTCTTTCAATTTTGGTTTCCTCAGTGTGTATGCCCAGCAGTGGGATTGCTGGGTCATATGGCAGTTCTATTTCCAGTTTTTTAAGGAATCTCCACACTGTTCTCCACAGTGGCTGAACTAGTTTGCATTCCCACCAACAGTGTAAGAGGGCTGCCTAAAAAGAATGCGTTAGATTACTAGTGTTCATTTTTCATCCATGTTCAATGGAAATATTAGTGTGTTGTATAAATTGCACTCCTGAGTTACAAATCGGCAGGTTTTATATGTAGAAACTTCCCAGCTAGGCTTATTTGATATTCCTATTTAAAGAATTCCTTTTTAAAAATTGCTAAACCACATGACATAGAGGTTATACTATACAGAGGGCCACTGAGTAATTAATTATCCAAGAATAATAACTCTTCTTATGAGCTGTCCATTTGGATTTGAGAAAAGACTAGGACTTCAATGAGAGGCCAGTCTAAAAAAAGTACCTATAACAAATGCTATGCATCTATCCTTAGTTGCTTGTGTAGTGGGTTATAACCAAAATTAAAGGAAATTTCATGAATAAAATTGCATCTCCTCATTAAGACTTCAAATTACATTGGAAAATTACTTCTGATTTATTTTAAATGTGAGTGAAGTTTTGCATAAATTCTGCATGCAGTACCATGAGCTTACTTTAGTTCCTTGTTATAAACAAGATCACAAGGGTATCTGAACATTGGAGCTGATGGCTATAAAAATGACAGATTTTCCTCCCATGTGAATTGAGATTAATTCTCTGATTCTTTGACTTTTTAAAAATATGATACAGTGTGTTTATAACTAAGATAAAGTTGAGTCTTTAGAGATAATAGGAAAATTAGAGTTTAGTCCTGTCTTCTCCTTATTTATTTACTTATTTTTGGCAGAGCTGAGTCTTTGTTGCTGCCTTTGGGCTTTCTCTAGTTGTGGGGAGCAAGGGCTACTCTTCGTTGTGGTGCTCAGGCTTCTCATTGTGGTGTCTTCTCTTGTTGAGGAGCACAGGCCCTAGGTACATGGGCTCAGTAGTTGTGGCCCACGGGCTTAGTTGCCCCTGGTCATGTGGGATCTTCCCAGACCAAGAATCGAACCTGTGCCTCTGCGTTGGCAGGTGGATTCTTAATCATTAGTCCACCAGGGAGGCCTGGTCCTCTCCTTTTGAAGAACATACATTTGAAGTTGGTGGCACATCTGGGATACCCCAGGAAGACCAGTAGACTCAAATCTCAGGAAGCAGAAGTCCCCTACTCTTCCTGCCATGGTCCTCCCTGGAGGTGGAAGAGAGGTACTTATGCACATCTCCTGTATTCTCAATTTCACTACCTCTGCTCTCACTTTAAACTCTCATCATCTATTGTTGGATGTAGTTTAGTCCTTTACATTATGTGGGCCCCATGCCAAGAGCACAGTAAAGCTTGTACTGATTTGTTACTTAAAATGATAAGTTTATCTTGATTCTTTCTAAAAAGATGACCATCATTAAATACTAGGACTCTCTTCAAAGAAAACCACTTGGTGATATACTGGAATAGCTACTCAGCAAATGTTTTTTTGAGTTAGTGAATGAATCTACTATGCTTTTAAAAGTTTTCTTTGGAAGGAGTATGAAGCAGCTTGCCTATGTATTTCTACTTAAACTTATTCTCCAAGGTATTTTCAGCTATTCTTTCAAAATATGTATCTGGTTATACCATTGATCTCTGCATAAAACTTCCACTGTTCCAGTGGATCAAGATTGAACACCTCATGATGGCATAAACCATAAATATTTTGTTTAATGCAGAATCCAGAAGTGACCCAGGTACAGATTAGATAATTTTGCAGGATACAAGAGAGTAGAGAGACTATAAATATTAATAAAATATATTATCTCAGCTCCACTGACTGTTCTCATTCTTAGGATAATTTCTCCTCATTTCTAACCTAACATCAATTAGAAGATTTTGAGGGTCATAAGAATTTCAATAATTGTAAATGAGTTTATGGGTATTTTCTCTATCAAGAAGCAGTGTGCTGAGAGAATGTGAAGAGAACACATGTGCTGCTTTGTTTGCAAAAGAAATAGAAACTCCTTATTCATTCTTCAGAAGCATCTGAATTCTCAGCACAAGTGTCCAGGCTTTCTTGCTGCTGCTGCTGCTAAGTCGCTTCAGTCGTGTCTGACTCTGTGCGACCCCATAGACTGCAGCTCATCAGGCTGCCCCCGTCCTTGGGATTCTCTAGGCAAGAACACTGAAGTGGGTTGCCATTTCCTTCTCCAATGCATGAAAGTGAAAGTGAAGTCACTCTGACTCTTCAGGACCCCATGGACTGCAGCCTACCAGGCTCCTCCATCCATGGGACTTTCCAGGCAAGAGTACTGGAGTGGGGTGCCATCGCCTTCTCCACCAGACTTTCTTATTCCATTGGAAAACAAGCATAGTTTCTTTACTGGTTAAAATTATAACTTAGTAAAATTTTAGTATATATTTACCAATATAGGAAATTTGGCATATACACATTTTTCATGCATTCATCTTCAAAATTAATTCATTCTAGAACAATAATTATCAGTAGTGACAATTATGTTAATGACACCCTAGTAATATACTTCATGCAGTGCATCCTCCCAAGAAACCAGTAAAATTTGAACAGCAAACATGATTTGATATAAATTAGTGAAAAGTCTATTTTTTGAAGTAGTATAGTAATTACCTGAAATCAGTTGACTGAAATTGCCATATTTTTCTCAAGTTGGAAGTTACTATATCATAGATAAATAACTTCATAGCCGAAGTGCATCTGAATAAATTATAAATGGCAGACTTTCAATTTGAATTATTTCTTATCTTCAAACTTTTGCAAAGTAACAAAATGAAAATTACATTTCCACATAGTGAAATGACTATCATATTTATTTTAGTTTGTCATGGAAATCATCCCTTTGGTGCAAGAATCATGTGGGGTGGGAGGTGGGAGGGGGCTTGGGCATTGGGAGATTGTGTTCACCTATGGCTGATTCGTGTCAATGTATGGCAAAACAAATACAGTATTGTAATTAAAAAAATAAATAAATTTAATAATAGTAAAAAAATAAATAA
The DNA here is from genome assembly GCA_917880005.1 of Nanger dama. Classification (NCBI taxonomy): domain Eukaryota; kingdom Metazoa; phylum Chordata; class Mammalia; order Artiodactyla; family Bovidae; genus Nanger; species Nanger dama. The sequence goes on from CAKJTW010000075.1 coordinate 8,668,611, forward strand.
AATAAAATAATAGAAGGAAAGAAAAAAATAAAACTAGTGCCATAAAGGAAAGAGATTAGAATAGGGGCTCTTAAGCTTTTTTGGCATTTTTAGGATCAAATATGGGAACACGACAATTACATGTTCCGTGGGAAAAAAAAAAAAGTGAAATTGTGGAATTTTATATGAGCTACCTATACAAGATTGAACATAATTTTTTTTAAAGAATTTTATGTGCTATCAACTAAACAGTTTTATGTAACTGAGAAATAAATGGGAACAGTGCATTTGCTTTCATTTTCCAAGTTTTCTAATGCTCTGAATGAGAAGGTAGAATTTGAAGGGCTTCTCTACTGGCTCAGTGGTAAAGAGTTTGCCAACAATGAAGGAGATGTGAGTTGGATCCTTGGGAAGGAAAAATCCCCTAGAGAAGGAAATGGCAACCCATTCCAGTCTTCTTGTCTGGGAAACCCCATGAACAGGGGAGCCTGTGGGCTACAGGCCACAGAGTCGTGAAGAGTCAGACATGATGGAGGAACTGAGCACTCTAAACTAGGGAAGAAGAAAAGTTGAGACTTGATACATGAATCTCTCCCTTCTCTGCTCTTTTTAAAAATATCTTTGCCCAAACCAGTAGAATGTACATCAAGAGTAAACTCTAGGGGACTCCCCGGGTGGTCCAGTGGTTGAAACTGTACCCTCACTGCAGAGGGCATGGGTTCAATCCTTGGTCGGGGAACTAGGATCACAATTTTGGAAATGGCAAGGAATAGGATGTCCCTTAGAATGCTGGGAATAAGTGTTAAAAAAATTATTCTTTTTCAGAGAATGATTCTTATCTTTTCATTTGGCTTAATGTTTCTTAAAGGGACAGACCACACCTTACACTTAGAGTATATGCATATTAGACTTATTCATCTCAACAGAATCTGTTTGGCAGGAAATGGCATTGGTACAAGATAGCTGTTATGCTGGAAAATCTGTATCCTTTGAATTAAAACAAATGATGCGAACAAAACAATGATAGCAGAGGTTGTTCCAGTAAATTTAAAGTGAAAATAACAAGAAAGACAATTAACAAACTATTCATTGAACTGTATCTATAGACCAATATACTAGGACTGAGCAACTATCATACACACACGTGCATACACACACAGAGGCTTCCCAGGTGGCGCTAGTGGTAAAGAATCTGCCTGCAGTGCAGGAGATGCGGGTTCCATCCTTGGATCGGGAAGATCCTCTGGAGGAGGGCATGGCAGCCCACTCCAGTACTCTTGCCTGGAGAATCCCATGGACAGAGAAGCCTGGCAGGCCATATTCCATAGGGTTACACAGAACTGGACACAACTGAACCAACTTAGCACACAAGCATGCACACCAATATACAAAGTATATTGGTAATAAACACATAGAATTGAATATAATAGCTAAAGTCATTAAAACTTAGAGATGATGCTTGAATGGGAATACTTAATAAGGGAAGAAAATGGCAGTAGATTATGTTGGTAGAGCTTTTTATATTCAAACATCTTTTACATACATTATCATCACATTTCATGTTTGATAGTTCTCAGAGGAAATCAGGAAGCATTATAATTTGCATTTTAAAGATGAGGAAGGTGAGGATGAGAGGAGGAGGATTTCAAAGGTCACACTGCTGGTGAGTCTGTAATAATCCTGACCTGTTCCTCTGTAAGAATCCAGAAGGCACAGCCCTGATGGAAGGCCATACTTTCCACGATGGAATCATAGTGTTTGGCATTTGAGTAGCCTTGTAGGAAAGAAGAGACAAGTTTTATTGAGAAAGGGTATATCAAAGACCCCAGTCAGGTAGAAATTTCAACTTAGAGATTCTCCCATCTCCCAAGCAGGGTGGACATGCTATCTTAATTTTAGTTACATAGCTGACAGAGATAACATGAACCAGTACCAAGAGTTACAGATCTCTACAAGTAGCAGAATGTCTGATTAATTCTTGGTTGGCTTGATGGTATTTATGTTCTTAATATATGCTGAGTAAATTGTGATCAGAACTGCTGCTGTTATCATGATTGTGACTATTATTAATAGTTGACCTGAGGGGAAAAAAAATGAATATGTCATAGAACTCAGACTAATTGGGCAGAAATAAACTGACTCCAGAGACAGATATTTTAGATTAAAAACAAGAAGAGACAGAAGACCATATTCTAAGAGTTCTCCAAAGTTCTGGGGGTTAAGGTCCTATAGTATAAGCTCAGCTAATATATTGGATTGAATGATTTAGTTGAATGACAGAGTTTTACTGTTTGACAAAATCCTCTTCAACAATAAGCTACTAGTTAAGGAAATGGAAGATATATCTTAATTGCTTTTTCTCCATAATTTATAGTATTTAAAACATCCTCGAATGGTGCATGTTAACAAAATATTGTGGCATTATTTTAAAAAATAATGTGATACCTAATTATTTTCAGATTAAGTGATATTAGATATTAATTGACATCAATATAAAGCCTTCTTCAGAGAAACCTGATTTTCATTCCTATTTGTTTCCTTATATGCAACACATTAGATTGTGTGTCCTTACCTTTATGTTAATAATACACAGTTATCCAAGAGCAAAGAAAAATTAGTTCTATCAGTGACAATCCTTAGTTGCAACTTTGCTTCACATTTCACAATAATAATATAAAATTATATTTAATTCATTTTTGCTATTGCACACATGGAAGAACTTTAAATGCAAGTGGATTTCAACAAAGTAACTAGACCTTTACTTTTCACATTTTAACCTAACCCAGAGTATTGTTCCCTGTCACTGTAACAAATGATCACAACCAGGTGGACTTAAAAAGCAGAAATCTATCCTCTGACAGCTCTGGAAGCTTGAGTCTGTAGTCTGTCTCCTCTTTCATCTGTCTGTCTTCTAAAATACACGTGATGCATTTGGGGCCAAGCTGGACAGTCAGGAAAATCTCATCTCAACACCCTTGTTTTAATCACATCTTCTGTCATGTCCTACATACTAAATGCATCTTACTCATGTCAGTTTCTCTTGGGTAGGTCTAGCACAGGGCCTGGCCTGCAGTAAGTACTGAATGAATGATAATTTTTGGTGAATCGAGTCCATCTGTACTATGGGAGAAAAATATGATGGATTGTTTTTTATTGCTCCATTGTTCTATTTTGACTGATTCTTTGAAAGTAAAAATTGCTCAGTCATGTATTGCTTTTGCAACCCCATGAACTATACAGTCCATGGTGTTATCCAGGCCAGAATACTGGAGTGGGCAGCGTTTCCTTTCTCCAGGGGATCTTCCCAATCCAGGGACTGAACCCAGGTCTCCTGCATTGCAGGCAGATTCTTTATAGTCTGAGCCACCAGGGAAGCCCAAGAATACTGGAGTGGGTAGCCTATCCCTTCTCCAGGGGATCTTCCAGACCCAGCATTCTAAGTGGGGTCTCCAACATTGCAGGCGGATTCTTTAGGAGTGGAACTACCTTTGGGCAGATTCTTTACCAGTGGAGCTACCTTTGGGTGATGCTAAACGTGGCCTGGATATTCCCTCTTAAAAAAAAGTTTATTTATTTAGCTGTAGAGGAACCAGAGATCAAATTCCAACATCTGCTGGATCATGGAAAAAGCAAGAGAGTTTCAGGAAAACATCTATTTCTGCTTTATTGACTATGCCAAAGCTTTTGACTGTGTGGATCACAAGAAACTGTGGAAAATTCTGAAAGAGATGGGAATACCAGACCACCTGACCTGCCTCTTGAGAAATCTGTATGCAGGTCAGGAAGCAGCAGTTAGAACTGAACATGTAACAACAGACCAGTTCCAAATAGGAAAAGGAGTATGTCAAGGCTATATATTGTCACCCTGCTTATTTAACTTATATGCAGAGTACATCATGAGAAATGCTGGACTGGAAGAAACACAAGCTGGAATCAAGATTGCCGGGAGAAATATCAATAACCTCAGATATGCAGATGACACTACTCTTATGGCAGACAGTGAAGAGGAACTCAAAAGCCTCTTGATGAAAGTAAAAGTGGAGAGTGAAAAAGTTGGCCTAAAGCTCAACATTCAGAAAATGAAGATCATGGCATCTGGTCCCATTACTTTATGGGAAATAGATGGGGAAACAGTGGAAACAGTGACAGACTTTATTTTGGGGGCTCCAAAATCACTGCAGATGGTGATTGCAGCCATGAAATTAAAGGCGCTTTACTCCTTGGAAGAAAAGTTATGACCAACCTAGATAGCATATTGAAAAGCAGAGACATTACTTTGCCAACTAAGGTCCATCTAGTCAAGGCTATAGTTTTTCCTGTGGTCATGTATGGATGTGAGAGTTGGACTGTGAAAAAGGCTGAGCGCCAAAGAATTGATGCTTTTGAACTGTGGTGTTGGAGAAGACTCATGAGAGTCCCTTGGACTGCAAAGAGATCCAATCAGTCCATTCTGAAGGAGATCAGCCCTGGGTGTTCTTTGGAAGGAAAGATGCTAAAGCTGAAACTCCAGTACTTTGGCCACCTCATGTGAAGAGTTGACTCATTGGAAAAGACTCTGATGCTGGGAGGGATTGGGGGCAGGAGGAGAAGGGGATGACAGAGGATGAGATGGCTGGATGGCATCACTGACTTGATGGACGTGAGTCTGAGTGAACTCTGGGAGTTGGTGATGGACAGGGAGGCCAGGCCTGCTACAATTCATGGGGTCGCAAAGAGTCGGACACGACTGAGCGACTGAACTGAACTGAACCGAACCGGGTCTTAGTTGTATGTGGGTTCTTTAGTTGCGGTATGTGAACTCTCAGTTGCAGCATGCGGGATCTAGTTCCCTGACCAAGGATTGAACCCAGGCCCTCTGCACTGGGAGTGCAGAGTCTTAGCCACTGGACCCCCAGGGAAGTCCCTGGATATTTCCTCTTAATATGAATACATTTGAAGTGGAAGGAGAATATGCCATACCAAAATTAGTTATTTAGGACTTAATAACACTTAACTCATTTTGATTCTTTTATCCATTTTTCCTCTGCTCTTCTCATGGATTACTCCAGCTACTTGAAATACTGTCTTTTTCCAAAGAAGACACTGTGCAAATGTGTACACGTGGTGTGTGTGTTTGTAGATACATTGAGGCACTGTAAACACATATAGGTTTATTAAATCTTTACTTATGTTTCCATTTCTATCTGATATGAAGAATACCAGGATGAAGAGGCTTCGGAGGCTGAGGTTTATTAATCATGATAGACAGGAAGACACAAGTCTTCCCATGTGAGTTCTTTGAATTGTATTAATTACAGAGTCATTACCATGCTCTACGGAGGTCTGGGGCTCTGCTGTCTGTCATCCACAGCACAAATTCAAGCGTAGCCCCATCAGATGATTTCCACCACCTAATTAGACCCTGTGCCATGGGTAGTATGTCAGCAAGCTGATGAATGAGAAGAGTTTGAGGATAAATTACTTTTGTCTAAAAAATATTAATATTGTCTATCTGGATAGAAACATAACTGTGACAGTAGAGAGAGAGTAAATCAATGATGTCAAAAGTTATCATTGCCTTAGATCATTCATAATGAACTCACTATGCTTGTTATTTGTAGAATAACAAGGAAACTCACTGTGGTGGTACATTTGTGAGTAGAATGGAGAAACAGGCTGAGAGGAGAAGCAGAGTAAACCCAGATTTGGGGTAATTTAAATAGACTGATTTTCTATTTTAACTGTTTTAACATTAATCAATATAGTCAAACATCTTGACAAATTTCACAAACAGAAAATGAAACGTGAAAGTTTTGGTCACTCAGTCACGTCCAACTCTTTGCAACCCCACAGACTGTAGCCTGCCAGGCTCCTCTGTTTATGGGATTTCCCAGGCAAGAATATTGGAGTGGGTTGCCATTTCCTTCTCCAGGGGATCTTCCTGACTCAGGGATTGAACCTGGGTCTCCCAAATTGCAGGTGGGTTCCTTACCATCTGAGCCACCAGGAGAAGCCAAACAGAAAATACACATTCAGTTAGTGTCTGTATCAGGAAACTGAACATAACAGTGTTCCAGAACCCCACCCTCAGCCCCTTTCTAGCCACTAACCCACACAACATATACACTGTCTTGACTTCTAACCTCATAACTTTACATTGAGGCTGGCATTATCTCGGGGGTGGATAAAGTGAAAATGAAGTCGCTTAGGCCGATTCTTTGAGAACCCATGGCTGTAGCCTACTAGGCTACTCTGTCCACAGGATTCTCCAGGTAAGAATACTGGAGTGGGTTGCCATTTCCTTCTCCAGAGGATCTTCCTGACCCAGGGATTGAACTTGGGTATCCCGCATTGCAGGCAGACGCTTTACCCTCTGAGCCACCAGGGAAGAGGGTGAATAAATGCAAGTAAAACAAAAATATAAAATAAGTACTCAGAGAGCTTAGGACCTAAAATCTCCTAAAGAGCAAAAATAATTTGTGAATTATGAGTTGGTTTTGGTTTGGATGAAGTGAGAAGCATAGAATGAGTTGGCCAAGAAGAAAAGAGATCTACATCATGGCAGGATAAGATGATTCTTTTTAGAGGACAGATCCAAAACTAGATTTTGGTTAGTTTGGATACTATTTCATGAGAACATATGTAAACTTTTTTGATACACTGTACATAGTTCAAACGTAAAGGCAGCTAGAAACTGTTCATACTAGGTCTTCCAAACAGCATTTGAGGACTTTCCAAGTGGTCCAGTGGTTACAACTCTGAGCTTCCAGTGCAGCGAACACAAGTTCAATCCCTGGTTGGGCATGGCCAAAGAAAACATAAAATAAAAATGTAATAATAAATTTTAAGAAAGCATCTGGATCGTGCTGATATTTTCTTTGAATAACAGAGTCGTATGTTAAAAGATCATGGCATCTGGTCCCATCACACATCCAGTCCCTGGGCAAATAGATAGGGAAACAATCGAAACAGTGAAACACTTTATTTTCTTGGGTTCCAAAATCATTGCAGATGGTGACTGCAGCCATGAAGTTAAAAGACGCTTGCTCCTTGGAAGAAAAACTGTGAAAAACCTAGACAGAACATTAAAAAGCAGAGACATTAATTTGCCAACAAATGTCTGTCTAGATAAAGCTGTGGTTTTTCCAGTAGTCACATATGGATGTGAGAGTTGGACCATACAGACTAAGTGCCGAAGAATTGATGCTTTTGAACTGTGGTGTTGGAGAAGACTCTTGGGAGTCCCTTGGACTGCAAGGAGATCCAACCAGTCAATCATAAAGGAAATTAGTTCTGAATATTCATTGGAAGGACTGATGCTGAAGCTGATACTCCAATACTTTTGCCACCTGATCCGAATAACTCACTCATTTGAAAAGACCGTGATGCTGGGAAATATTGAGGGCAGGAGGAGAAGGGGGGATGACAGAGGATGAGATGGTTGGATGGCATCACCAACTCAATAGACATGAGTTTGAGCAAGCTCCAGAAGATAGTGAAGGACAGGGAAACCTGGAGTTCATGGGGTCATAAAGAGCTGGACACGACTGAGAGACTGAACTGACTGATGTTAAATGAGTCCATGGAAAAACATTTAGGGGAAGAATGACAAAGTGTGTTATTTGAAAGCCAATGGTAGTTGACCTATGGAGGTAGATAGCGTCTATTCTCAAAAGAAGTGTCTGAACAAAGTGAGTCCTGGGCCCCTGGGTTGGGAATGAGAGATGAGCCAGTGAGCACTTAACACAAGATGAAATGAATCTGTAGGGAGAAGAAAGTGAATCATGTAACCCTGCGTCATGGAGTTCAAGGTTTAATTACTCTGAGAAGTAAGCTGTGATAGATAGTAAAAAGTTAAGAATGGAGAGATTCAGAATCTCCTTGCCAGATGGAGTTTCTATGGAATGGAGGTGGTAGAACTGAGGACACTTTTGGCTCTGAAGACACATCCATAGCAGGTGTATCGAGACCACTTGAACTTGACTCATCTGCATAAAGACATATAAAGCAATTTATGTAGGTAAAATATCACATATGCTCATGTCCTTTTCTTATTCACATAGTGATATCCAATTGTTACTTTTCCTCTGGAGAATATATTCAGTAACATAATGATCTGATGTACACATACACTGTGGAATAATTCCCGAGATCAAAATAATGAACACATCCATCACCTCATGTAGTCAACTCTTTTTGTTGTTGTTGATGAGAATATTTAAGTCCTCCTCTCAGCAAATTTCAAGTATTCAGTACCCTATTATTAATCATAGTCACTATGCTGTACATTAGATCCTCAGAATTTATACTTTTTCAAACTGAAAACTTATATATACATCACCCCATACTCATGACCTTTAAAGAGATAACTAGCAGCAATATAATTATACAATGAAATAACAACAGATTATTTTTCACTGGAAGAACTGATGCTGAAGCTGAAGCTTCTGTACTCTGGCCACCCAAAGCAAACAGCTGACTCATTAGAAAATAAAAAATCTTTTCTAGAAAAAATCCTTCCCTGATGCCAGTAAAGACTGAGGGTAGGAGGAGAAGGGGACGACAGAGGACGAGATGCTTGGATGGCATCACTGACTCAATGAACAGGAGTTTGAGCAGGCTCTGAGAAATGTTGAAGGGCAGGGAAGCCTGGCATGCTGCAGTCCAAGGGGTCAGAGAGTCAGATATGACTGAGAGACTGAACAAGAAGAAAAAGATTATTTTTTTGGTAACTAAATGCCCATTTGAAACAGTCTTACATTTGTTTTAATATAGTTTATTTAATATGCATTATATAACAGCAGCATCAGTCAATGCAGTTCTTTTTGAAGAATTTAGTTTTGACTGAGCTGGGTCTTCATTGCTGAGCATGGGCTTTCTCTAGTTGTGGCGAGCAGGGGCTACTCTCCAGCTGCAGTGCACAGGTTCCTCATTGCGGTGCCTTTTCTTGTTGGGGAGCACAGGCTCTAGAACGTGCAGGCTTCAGCAATTGTGGCACAGGCTTAGCTGCCTTACAGCATGTGGGATCTTCCCAGATCAGGGATCAAACTTGTGACCCCAGGTTTAGCAGGTGGATTCTTAACCACTAGACCATTAGGGAATTCCTAACGCAGTTTTTTGAAGTAGAGCCTATTGAAACCACCCCTGTGGTACAAAAGAAATATATCTAAGATGATTTAATAAAAGACTTGACATTGTCTGATGACTCTGCATCTTGACTCTCAACATCTGGGTAATAAAGTTGTTCAGACCTGTTCCCTCTAACTCCAGCTGGTGTTTTATTCTCATCACCATGGAAGAAAGTTAGTGAGGGGGAAGAACAAGCAGCATGAAGCATGCTGCTCACCGCAGAAGGCCTGCCAAGTCCGCAATCAATAATATGCCAGTTTGTTTTTAACTGGTTGTGTTAAAAGTTCCATAAATGTTTCTTCACTGTGGTCTGAGTTATATGGGGTAGAGGCAGTTGGTTAGCAATGGGTTCATAGCATGTCTCTACATCCAAGAGAAGGTGATGTGGCCAGACACATTCCCTTGTGCAGATATGGATCTGTATGTGGTATGCTCTTTAGAATCAGGAACTTGAAATTCATTTAGGCATGAAGGATAAAAGATCTGGCATAACAGTGGGTCCCTGTCTCAGGATTTGCAGTTCTACAGCTAAATATACTACCTTACCTATTGACATTTATCAACAAGTGACAAGTTCAGATGATCCAATATCAAAGTCCTCTGGCCTGATATATGTAGAATCTAGATGATCTCATTTGCAAAGTAGAAATGAAGACACTGATGTAAGGTTTGGGGTGATGGGAATGTTCTGTGTCTGATTTTGTCCCTGGTTTCAGGATCCACTCATTTTCAAAATTCATGTGTTTACTGTATATAAATTATACCTCAGTAAAGTTGATTTGGGGCTTCCCAGGTGATGCTAGTGGTAAAGAATATGCCTGCCAATGCAGGAGACATAAGAGACGTAGATTCAATCCCCAGGTTGGGAAGATCCCCTGGAAGAGGGCATGGTGATCCACTCTAGGATTCTTGCCTGGAGAATCCATGGACAGAGGAGCCTGGAGGGCTGCAGTCCATGGGGTCACAAAGAGTTGGACTTGACTGAAAGTGAAAGAGGAGAGTGAAAAAGTTGGCTTAAAGCTCAACATTCAGAAAACTAACATCATGGCATCTAGTCCCATCACTTCATGGCAAATAGATGGGGAAACAGTGGAAACAGTGACAGACTAATTTTTGGGGCTCCAAAATCACTGCAGATGGTAAATGCAGCCATGAAATTAAAAGACACTTACTCCTTGGAAGGAAAGTTATGACCAACCTAGACAGCATATTAAAAGATAGAGACATTACTTTGTCAACAAAGGTCCATCTTATCAAGGCTATGGTTTTTCCAATAGTCATGTATGGATGTGAGAGTTGAACTATAAAGAAAGCTGAGCACCAAAGAACAGATGCTTTTGAACTGTGGTGGTGGAGAAGACTCCTGAGGGTCCCCTGGACTGCAAGGAGATCCAACCAGTCCATCCTAAAGGAGATCAGTCCTGGGTGTTCATTGGAAGGACTGATGTTGAAGCTGAAACTCCAGTACTTTGGCCACCTGATGCAAAGAGCTGACTCATTTGAAAAGATCATGATGCTGGGAAAAATTGAGGGCAGGAAGAGAAGGGGACGACAGAGGATGAGATGATTGGATGGCATCACCAACTCAATGGACATGAGTTGGAGCCAGAGTACTGGAGAGGGAGGCCTGGTGTGCTGCGGTTCATGGGGTTGCAAAGAGTCAGACACCACTGAGCGACTGAACTGAACTGAACTGAACTGAACTGAAGAGACTTAGCACACAAAGTTGACTTTTTAAGAAAAGGATTAGTAAAAAAGGACCCATTCACATGTTTACTAAAATCCTATAGATGTCTAAAGGAACACTGCTCATTGTTACTATTTTGGATTCATTGTGTACCTGGTAAGCTTTATTTTTCTAGGGGTACCATGGCATGCAGGAATCTTAGTTCCCTGACCAGGGATGGAAACTGTGCCCCTCTGCAGAAGTGCAGAGTCTTAACCACTGGACCACCAGGGAAGTTCCCATATGCAACAGAAATTTGGTACCTTGTAGACCTAGCTGTCCTGTGACCCAGAGGAAAAAATAACAATGTACTGAGCATACCGCATTGTCTCTCTGTTCATTTCAGTCTGAAGTGGGCTCCAAATTGTCACATTTAGTTGAAGCTTTTCATCCTGTGGAATATTTCTTATGTGTGCATCTTGTAAGGTCAGAATCTGGTGTGTGTGTGTCTGTGTGTGTGTGTGTTTATTGTCAGTTTCAGCAGGCATGTAGGAGGATAGTTTTCATGTGGCAGAGAAGATCTAACAAGTGCGTGTGCATAGCCTGGGAAAATCTGCCCATTCTCTGCAGAGAGAGGGAGGCGATTTGTAAAAATACAGTCCAAGACAGAGAGAGATGCAGCACTGGTTAAGTGCCCAAGTCTCTCATTTTCAACGAAGCAGAAATGACTAAACTGCATCTTCTATCTAATGATAGAGAAAAGAAGAGTGATAAAGGGCAAAGAGATTGTAACAATCAGTGTGGGTACCAAGCCTCCTTCTTGGCCTCGCCCAAGGCCAGTGTAGCTGGATGAAAGGCACTGCAGAGGGGGTGACTTACAGGGGAAGACTAGCCAGAGGGGACCACCTGATATGATTCCAGGACATAAATCAGACTTTCTCCAGGTTTCCATCCGAGAGCTGTTTACAGATCAGTCTTGGTACTGAAACAAGCAAGCTTTGCCATTCCTGATCCCTTCCCTCTTCTCTACTCACTCTCTTATCATATTGAATGATGCTTGCTTGTTCTGTGGCTGCCTTTACCCACTTGAGTTTAATCTCCTTGAGGACAGGGATTGGGTTTTTCTTTCTTTAAAAAAAAAAATTCGTATGGAGTGAAGTAAGTCAGAAACAGATAAATTTCAAGTATTAACACATACATGTAGAATCTAGAAAAATGGTACAGATGAACTTATTTGAAAAACAGGAAAAGAGACACAGATGTAGAGAAGAAATGTATGAATACCAAGGGGAAAAGAGGAGTGAGATGAATTGGGAGACTGGGATTGACAGTTATACACTACTTTGCATAAAACAGATAACTCCATTCAGTTCAGTCACTCAGTCGTATCCGACTCTTTGCGACCCCATGAATTGCAGCACACCAGGCCTCCCTGTCCATTGCCAACTCCCGGAGTTCACCCAAACTCATGTCCATCAAGTCGGTAATGCCATCCAGCCATCTCATCCTCAGTCGTCCCCTTCTCCTCCTGCCCCCAATCCCTCCCAGCATCAGAGTCTTTTCCAGTGAGTCAACTCTTCACATGAGGTGACCAAAGTATTGGAGTTTCAGCTTTAGCATCATTCCTTCCAAAGAACACCCAGGACTGATCTCCTTCAGAATGGACTGGTTGGATCTCTTTGCAGTCCAAGGGACTCTCAGGATTCTTCTCCAACACCACAGTTCAAAAGCATCAATTCTTCAGCCCTCAGCTTTCTTTACAGTCCAACTCTCACATCTGTACATGATCACAGGAAAAACTATAGCCTTGACTAGATGGACCTTAGTCGGCAAAGTAATGTCTCTGCTTTTCAATATGCTATCTAGGTTGGTCATAACTTTCCTTCCAAGGAGTAAGTGTCTTTTAATTTTATGGCTGCAATCACCATCTGCAGTGATTTTGGAGCCCCCAAAAATAAAGTCTGTCACTGTTTCCACTATTTCCCCATCTATTTCCCATGAGATGATGGGACCAGATGCCATGATCTTAGTTTTCTGAATGTTGAACTTTAAGCCAACTTTTTCACTCTCCTCTTTCACTTTCATCAAGAGGCTCTTTAGTTCTTCTTCACTTTCTGCCATAAGGGTGGTGTCATCTGCATATCTGAGGTTATTGATATTTCTCCCCACAATCTTGATTCCAGCTTGTGCTTCTTCCAGCCCAGGATTTCTCATGATGTACTCTGCATAGAAGTTAAATAAGCAGGGTGACAATATCCAGCCTTGATGTACTCCTTTACCTACTTGGAACCAGCCTGTACCATTAAAAAAAATAGTTATTAAATTAAAAAAAGGAAAGATAAATAAGTAAATCACTATATACATTGTCTACCTGTTCCCTGGCACATAAGAACCCTCAATACCTTCCTTGAATAAATTTCTTAAATGAATAGACATATATAAAACAAATTATGTGTAAATATGTATGTAAATATACACACATATGTATATATTTGAGGCTTCCCAGGTGACACAGTGGTAAAGAATCGGCCTGCCAGTGCAGGAGATGCAAGAGATGTGTGTCGAACCCTGGGTCGGGAAGATCCCCTGGAGAAAGACATGGCAACCCACTCCAGTATTCTTGCCTAAAGAATCCCATGGACAGAGGAGCCTGGTGGGCTACAGTTCATAGGGTTACAAAGAGTCAGATATGACTGAGCATACACACATACACATATTACACAATAAATATGTAATTTGTTTTCTACTATCTGTCTGCTTTGTGTAACTGCTTTATTTTTATGCAATACATGCTTTTCTTTTAGAAAAGATGTGAGTTTTATTTATTATCAGAGTTAATTATTCTTTTAGCATTATTTTTAAGATAAAAATAATTAACTTCTGTTTTTCTGTAACATTTACCTCTATGCTTATTTGAATGAGCTTGAAAATTTTTATGGATTGTCCCCACTTTCTTCAAGCACAGTAGAACATTTTTTCACCATTGTACTTTCTGATAATTTGACATTAGTATAAAATTAAACTGTCAAGAAATCAAAGAACATTGACAATCTTCAAGTTGTCACTGAACAAAAATGACTGAGTCTAATTCATCTGTCTTTGGTTCCTGACTTACCAATTAATATTTCAGAATGAATTTTTCATTTAATTGTTCAAATCAAAATTCCAGTCATCAAAAAATTTTCTGTTTATTGTCATATTTAATTTTCCCCAAAACAAAAGTGCATACTGTGTAGATTTTTTGAAGTCAAGAATCTTCCAGAAAAATTAGCAGCTGTCAAGAATGAATGCTTCTTGCAAAATAATATTATTTATAACAGTGCCAAAGAATGTTGTCTCATTTCTTCCCTGAGTTATTCCAAGATATCAGGAATGATATTTAACAGACAAAATGATGAAGATTACCATTAAAATCCTAACCTATTCTAGCTGGTTAATTACAATGAACTATACTTTTTAATCTCCATCTAAAAAGATCCTATTACCTTAGATTATGTTAGTGATTCCTCTATGTGGTTAAAATTAAATGAAGGATTTTGCTTCAAAAGATTAATTTGAAATCTTATATTAAGATTTGTGACTTTGAACCCTTTATTTTTATATAAAATACACATGCCAATTTATCAGAGGACTCAAATTTCTTTAAAAGAAAGCTAAGACATCATTTAACTGTAAGTAGCTGAAGTACACACACACACACATATTCTAAGACTAAAACAGGTTTCTAAATTTCATTAATATCTTTCCCAATACAACAGTTTTAGATACTCATGTCCAATTGACTATCTGACATTTAATATAATACTTTAGGCCTGCCCAGGTGGCTCAGTGGTAAAGAATCCACCTGCAGTGCAGGAGACCTGAGTTCGATCCCTGGATTGGGAAGATCTCCTGGAGAAGGAAACAGTCCACTCCAGTATTCTTGCCTGGGAAATCCTATGAACAGAGGAGACTGGCAGGCTACAGTCCACAGGGCTGCAAAGAGTCAGACACACCTGAGCATGCATGTATGCATGACCAGGTGCTCAAGAGACAGATAATACTTCAATGCCTCACAGGAGGATTAGACTAAATGTAATTTTAGTTCTCCATCACCCTATCTGTGCCTCTCAGGCTGGCTGCTGCATATCAGTAAACAACACCATCTATCAGGTTTTTCCAGCCAGAAATCTCCAAGTCAGCCTTCCCTCCTTGCCATTCCTCCATCACAGCCAGGTGAAGTTGCTCAGTCGTGTCTGACTCTTTGCGACCCCGAGGACTGTAACCTACTAGGCGTCTCTGTCCATGGGATTCTCCAGGCAAGAATATTGGAGTGGATTACCATTTCCTTCTCCAGGGGACCTTCCCGGCCCAGGGATCAAACCCGGGTCTCCTGCATCAAAGGCAGGCGCTTTAACCTCTGAGCCACCAGGGAAGCCCCCCATCACAGCCAAGTAGCAGCAAACAAGTAGCAGCAAATATGTCACGCTGTCCACTTCTCATGGTGGCACGGCCATCTCCTCCTTCAGGTTGGTGGCTATTCACCTGGATGCTACTCTTTACTCTTTCTGCTTCCTCTCGCTCCCCAAAAGCCACCATCACACAGAACCACTTTAACAAAATGAATTAGGTCATGTTGTTCCTCCTCCTAAAACCTTTCAGTAGATTTCCATTGCTCTTGGAAAAAATCAAACCATTTCCCTGGGCTACAGTGCTTGGCTCTTACCTGTCCATTGTCTCTCACATCCTTCATCCCTTGGTTACACAGGCCTGTGATCACCTTCTCAAACAAAAGGCGTTTCTCACCCTGGATGCTCTGCATATGTTGTTTCCTTTCCATAGAATCCCTTCCTAGACTCTTTGTATGGCTGAGAGCTTTTCTCTCTTCTAGGTCAGATTAAATGGGAGGAAAAGGTGAACAGTAGCAAAGGATGGAGGACAAAGACAATGTACCGATCATCAGACTAGGACTCAGGAGAACTCTCCAGTTCTGTCTCCATCTCCACCCACCTCCATCTCTGTCTACATATATGTATATTTGTAGCTATGTATCACCATGTTAGTTACTCCATAAGGTAACAAGGAGCTACTATTAGGTGCAAGAGTCAAGATCAATTTACACATTGTAAAAGTATTTTGAGACTACATTTGAAACACAAATATTTTCTTGTTTAGTTCAGTTCAGTCGCTCAGTCGTGTTCGACTCTTGGAGACCCCATGAATCGCAGCACGCCAGGCCTCCCTGTCCATCACCAACTCCCAGAGTTCACTCAGACTCACGTCCATCGAGTCGGTGATACCATCCAGCCATCTCATCCTCTGTTGTCTTCTTCTCTTCCTGCCCCCAATCCCTCCCAGCATCAGAGTCTTTTCCAATGAGTCAAGTCTTCGCATGAGGTGGCCAAAGTATTGGAGTTTCAGCTTTAGCATCAGTCCTTCCAAAGAAATCCCAGGGTTGATCTCCTTCAGAATGGACTGGTTGGATCTCCTTGCAGTCCAAGGGACTCTCAAGAGTCTTCTCCAACACCACAGTTCAAAAGCGTCAATTCTTCGGCACTCAGCCGTCTTCACAGTCCAACTCTCACACATGACCACAGGAAAAACCATAGCCTTGAGTAGACGGACCTTAGTCGGCAAAGTAATGTCTCTGCTTTTGAACCTATTAAACTGAGTTAAAACAGACTATTCACTTAACTAGAAAAACCTAAGCCTACCAGCTAATTGAAATTTTGTTGCATCAAGTACAGGACATTATCTCCTGATGATCTGAAAGTCCAAGATAAACTAAAGATCATGGATGGATACTCCGTTCATTCAATGCCTTGAGCAGATATAGCTCTCATATCTATAGTAATGTATGATGCTATATATGTTTAGCATATTTATGAAAACCTCAATAATCTAAGTATGTTAGTTTTTATACTTAGTTTCCTGGCGATTTTTAAATAAAATGTGTACCTACATACTGAATCTTACTTAATTCAAGCTGAATTACAGACATTTAAAAATAAAATACTGGATACTGTGCAATTATTAAGTGGAATGAAAATTGTGATTGATTTCGAAAGTGAACTTCAGGTTTTGAACAATCTGTATATACTATATGTCTACATGGAGTGAATTTTAAACATTTGATTATCATTTTTACATAAACTGTATATAAACTGTCCCAGTGCATTATTAAACTAATAAATGTCAGGTGGGTATGTATCAATTGCTTCAGGAAACCTTGATTTAATCTATTACTGTAAATGTTTTCTAAATAAGTCTATGGAACACTGTGTTTATCAAATTATATTCATTAATCTTTGAAGAAAAAGATTATTTTCCTGATGTGAATTTCTAAATAATAATTAGAAGAGATTTTATTATAATTTAATAAGTGGTAAATTATGCATGGTTATAAAGCCAAGTTTCAGGAACATTTCAGAACACAACAATGCTACTTTCCCAATTCGTTCCCTTCTCCCCTTCCCCCAACTCTGTCCACATTATCTATTCTTTGTGTCTGTGTCTCTATTTCTGCCTGAAAATTTTTTAAGAAAAAGGAATTTTTTCTGATTCAGATAACTGAAAATAAAGAGGTGGATCTGATGTCCTCAAGCATGGTTTGAATTAGAGTTCAAGTGGCATCTTGTTAAGATGACCATTTTTCTATCTTATTCCTACATCCATAGTGTTGGGTGCACTATGAGGTCAGCTTTCTATGCAGTGGGTAAGAGAACCACAGAAACTAAGGTATTAGTCTTTGTCGCCCGTTAAACCCCAGATACACTTCATGGGAAATAGATGGAGGAAACAGTGGAAACAGTGTCAGACTTTATTTTTGGGGGCCCCCAAATCACTGCAGATGGTGACTGCAGCCATGAAATTAAAAGATGCTTACTCCTTGGAAGGAAAGTTATGACCAACCTAGATAACATATTGAAAATCAGAGACATTACTTTGCCAACAAACGTCTGTCTAGTCAAGGCCATGGTTTTTCCAGTGGCCATGTATGGATGTGAGAGTTGGACTGTGAAGAAAGCTGAGGGCTGAAGAATTGATGCTTTTGAGCTGTGGTGTTGGAGAAGACTCTTGAGAGTCCCTTGGACTGCAAGGAGATCCAACCAGTCCATTCTGAAGGAGATCAGTCCTGGGTGTTCATTGGAAGGACTGATTCTGAAGCTGAAACTCCAATACTTTGGTCACCTCATGCAAAGAACTGACTCATTGGAAAAGACCCTGATGCTGGGAGGGATTAGGGGCAGGAGGAGATGGGGATGACAGAGGATGAGATGGCTGGATGGCATCATCACTTGATGGACAGAGTTTGGTAAACTCTGGGAGTTGGAGATGGACAGGGAGGCCTGGCATGCTGCTATTCATGGGGTCACAAAGAGTCGGACATGACTGAGCGACTGAACTGAACTGAACTGAACTGAAACCCCAGATAAATATTTGCATCTGTTTCCTGATGGCTTTAGTCAAGATTCTGGTGATTCTGATAAGTCCAGTTTAAGTCATGTGACCACCCCTGATCCAATTACTAAAAACCTAATTATTGCATATATTATCTGATTCAATTCCTATTAGCCAAGCTTAGATCCTCAACCATATGTGGACCTAGGGTATGGTGTTAATTTTCACAGGATTGCATGTATGGAGGGTGGAAATGGTTTGGTTATTAAAAGAAAATGAAATATTATTCCTAGAAAAGGGAGAAAGGGGAAAAACACAAAATTTTCTCTGTGGGATACCATAATGAAAGAAACTTAAGCATATTTTTATAAAATTTTTACGAAGTCTATGAGCTTATCATTTTGTAGTTTGAACAACTTGGATGGGATTTTTGCTTCTGCATAGATGGTCAACAAAAACTTATGAAGAGAAACATAAACAAGGTATCACTCTCCACCTTGGTGGAAAGTGGTTCTGTTTCATCAGCATTCTTTTTCCCCTCTAAGTTCAAACTAACATATTATTTTCTATGTGTTTCCAGTACAACACGGAACGTTTATCAGGCAGTCATATGGTGAACTTGAGGACGTGCCCTGGATGCATTGTAATAGAACACTGCTTCTTTTGTTATTGTTGTTTCTTTATTTTCTTAACTGTAGTTCACTTACTTAAATTGGATCCAAATTTCTAATTAACTGCTGCATTCGCACTAACCTTCCTGCTCTGCACATGTCATTCTTTACTTACCTGCATTAGTGATGAATTGTGGGCATCTCAGGAAACTTGTGGCTGAGTGATAAGGGCAGAAAACAGGAACTCAGTCTTAAGGCTCTCATTTCTCTTCTACAGTCTTTGTAAGAGTACCCAGTTTATCTTTTAGGCATTTAAATTACAATGACCAAGTTTCCCAGTCTAATAATTTAATTCTCAGGCACACTTCTCCTGCAATTGATCTACATAAAAACAAAAAGCAAATAAGGAAAATATTTTAAGTGTTAGAAGACAATTATGATGGTAATATGTTTTTCTTGAAATGTATAACTTGAAATTTAATCCATGTCTGGGGTATGGTTAGATGCTAAGACTCTAATTAAAATTAGTTATTTATGTGTGTGTGTGCTCAGTCGCTTACTCATGTCCGACTCTTTGAGACCCTATGGATTGTAGCCCATAAAAGGGATAATATATACAAACGCCTAAAAGAGGGGAAATCATATAACCCAGAGTTAGCCAAGTAGCCTATGAACTCTGAGATTTACTTTTATTCAGAGGTTTATTTAATGATCCTGGAGAAGGGAACAGCTACCTACTCCAGTATTCTGGTCTGGAGAATTCCAAGGACTGTGTAGTCCATGGGGTCTCAAAGAGTTGGACACGACTGAGTGAATTTCACTTACTTAATGAAAGACAAAGATTCTAGGTCAGATTTTTTTTTTTAATGACATGCCTATAAAAGTTACTTTGCCCTAAATGGCATAAGGTCCCTTTTGGGACATTTATATGTCAGTATCAGCTATTGTTTGGGCAGGCTACTCCAGTATTCTTGCCTGGGAAATCCCATGGACAGAGGAGCCTGGTAAGCTACAGTCCATGGGGTTGCAAAGAGTAGGACACAACTGAGCATGCACACATAAGCTATTGTTTACCTAGTAGTGAAGAGGAAAAATAAATTGTTTCCGTTTTAGAGAAGAAGTTACTGTACACCTTGAATTAATAGTTTCATATCTATACCAGCAGCTACTGTTCACATCTCAGGAATTCTTTAGCCCAAAGAAGCAGAGAACCCTTTCTTTTCATTTCTCATCGTTTATCATTAACACTAGTCATCCTGAATGTTCTTAACCCTTTCTTTGCCCCCACACCTCCTAGTCTGGCTCTATTCCAGTTTGTCTTAGCCTTTTGGATTTATAAGCATAATTTAATAATGACGATAGTGATAGACATTGTTTCCCCCAGATATTGTGTCTTATAGTGCTATGGAAAAGATTGAAGTTTAGGGATTTTGTTTTTTCTACCCACCTCACTGCACTTTTTGCTGTGGAGGGGAATGAGTTTCATTTTTGAGATGGCTATTCCAGGAAATAATAGGCCAGAATGCTCACTGATAGCCATTGATATGCCAGAGGTGTGGATTATTGGAACAATACAATACACAGTTTTTTGCACATATAGTACCATGAGCCTGACAATATGAGACTATGCACCCTGTCAAAAGCACAAAAACATTTAATAAAAATGACAGTATAATGAGTCTGTGAAGCAAATCACAATGGATTTCTTTTTAAATCAGTGCCATACCTTGTGGTGTTTTACTATGGAGAAATTTAAATTATTAATCAAGGACCAAAAGATCCTTTTGCAATTCAAAGACATAAATCTATATAATTATAATTGAAAGAAGAAACCAAAAATGAAGTTAAAAACTGCAAACTGAACCATAAGGATGGTACTTCATAAAGGTGCAAAATGAAGAGAATTTATATTTAAAGGGAAATTTATTTTATTTTTTGTCAGTGTCTTGCAGCTTGCAGGTCTTGGTTCCCTACCCAGGGGTCAAACCTGAGCTCCTTGTAGTGCTGAGTCCCAACCAGTGGACACTAGAGAATTCCCTAGGCTTGAATTTTACATTGGAGAAGTCAATGGCAACCCACTCCAGTACTCTTACCTGGGAAATCCCGTGGATGGAGGAGCCTGGTAGGCTGCAGTCCATGGGGTTGCTAGGGGTTGGACACAACTGAGCGACTTCACTTTCACTTTTCACTTTCATGCACTGGAGAAGGAAATGGCAACCCACTCCAGTGTTCTTGCCTGGAGAATCCCAGGGACGGGGGGAGCCTGGTGAGCTACCATCTGTGGGGTCACACAGAGTTGGACACGACTGCAGCGACTTAGCAGCAGCAGCAGCAGCTGAT
Organism: Nanger dama; assembly: GCA_917880005.1. Lineage (NCBI taxonomy): Eukaryota > Metazoa > Chordata > Mammalia > Artiodactyla > Bovidae > Nanger > Nanger dama. The sequence goes on from CAKJTW010000075.1 coordinate 8,689,695, forward strand.
GGAACAGGGTGGTGGTTGCTGAGGCTGGGGTGGCTGTGGCAATTTCTTAAAATAAGAAACAGTGAACATGATCAATAAACAGTAATACTTTGAAAGAGAGATTTTTTTTTCTTTCTGAGCAGTAGGTCTTAACAGCGGGCTTAAGATACTCAGTGGCCATGTTGTCCACACATGTGCTGTCATCCAGGCTTTGTTGCTCTGTTTGTACAGAACAGGCAGAGGAGAGTTAGCATAATTCATAAGGACTTTAAGATTTTCAAAATAGTAAATGACTATTGGCTTCAACTTAAAGTCACATTAGCCTCTAACAAGAGAATCAACCTTGAAGCCAGGCAGTGACTTTTCCCCTCCAGCTAGAAAAGTCCGAGATGGCATCTTTCAATATAAGACTGTTTCTTCTACACTGAAAATCTGCTGTGTAGTGTAACCATGCTCGTGGTTATCTGAGCTAGATCTTCTGGATTACTTGTTGAAGTTTCTACATCAGAACTTGCTGCTTCACATGGCACTTCTATGCTGTGGAGATGGTTTCTTTCCTTAAATATCATAAGGTAACCTCTGCTGTCTTCAGTTTTTTATTTTTTCTGCATCTTCCTCTCCTCTCTCGGCCTTTATAGACTTGATTAGAGTTAGAGCCTTGCTCTGGACCAGGCTTTGGCTTAAGGGAATGTTGTGTCTGGTTTGATTTTCTATCCAGACCACTAAAATTTTCTTTATATCAACAATAAGTCAGGTTCACTTTCTTATCATTCCTGCGTTTATTGGCATAGTACTTTAAATTTCCTTCAGGAACTTTATCTTTGCCTTCATATTTTAGTTGAACTGTTTGGCACAAGAGTCCAAGTTCAGTCTGTCTCAGTTTGGCTATGCCTTCTTCACTAAGTTTAATAATTTCTAATTTTTGATTTAAAGTGAGAGACGTGGGATTCTTTCTTTCACTTGCAAACCCAGTAAGACTCTCTTTTTCAGAGAAAATGCACAATGGCTGGTGCAATATTGTTTAAGTTATGAAAACTCCATCCTGAAACTAATCTGGAAAGAAGGTAAAAAGAAATGAATGATTTTTAAAGAAACTCCTGGGATCTGATTTTGCTTTTCCCTACCAGAAAGCCAATTTCAGTGGTTTGAATGGTTAGCAGCCTAGTAAGCATATTACACAAATAATCACTTGAAGATCTGTTAAGTGATTTTTATATTATTTAGTGCCAACCCTCCCAGTAGGTCTCTGGCAGATAAATGAGCTTTTACCTGAAGATTAAACTGATTCTGCTTCTATAGCACACTGATTGAAAAGAAAATGAAGTCAGAAGAGATATATGATTGAGCAAGCTTCCCGGTCTTTCTATAAAAATGCAACTTGGGACATTTCATTACACTCACCTGTGAAATGGAAAATGCTTCCAGCCCCACTGAAATAAAAGTCCCTTACTCAGGATGATGGTCACAGGGTGCAAGAGTGGAGAACAATGTGCGTGTGTGTGTGTGTGTGAGAGAGAGAGAGAGAGAGAGATGGTGAGGGTGACTGAAGGAAGCGAAGAGAGATAAACGGCTTTTATAGGCTTTAAATTGTGTAAATTTCCAGGGACTTCCCTGGCAGTCCAGTGGCTAAGACTCTGGGCTCCCAATGCAGGGGACCTGGGTTCAATCTCTGGTCAGGGAACCAGATCTCACATGCCAAAACTAAAGATCCTGTGTGCTGCAACCAAGACCTAGTGAAGAACTTAGATTAAAAATTTAAGCTCGGGAGGCAAGCCATGCCTCCCGGAAAATAGCTTTCTCCTTATTGGGAGGCAAGGCCGTGGCCTCCCGGAAAATAGCTTTCTCTGTTTTGCTTTCTCTGTTTCAACTTAATTGCTTTCTGTAGACTTCATCCCCACCTGCCTGTGATTTTTGTATAAAAAACCCCTCACTACTGACGCTGGGAGTTCACTCCTCCCCAGGAGACTGAACCCCGGCGCACCGGCTTAATAAATCCTCTTGCTTATTGCATCGAATTCGAGTCATTGTGGTCTTTGGAACGACAGGTCCTGAGAAAAGGCCGTGAGGTCTTACACTAGCAATCAAATAAATAAATAAAAGTTAAAAAAAAAAATTGTGTGAATGACAAATGGATGGAATACCGGTCCCTCTGTCCCAGGATTTCCTTCCTAAGATCTCAGATTTATTGAAAGCTTTGTTATTTTTCATTTGATGCTAGGACACAGAAAATTGATTCCACATGTCTGTTTGCCATTTTCTCTGACTTCATCCTCTGGATAAAGACAACAAGCTTTTGGAGCTTGCTTTTATTTACCCATAATTATATGATCTTTGGGAAATGTTTATGCCTCAGAAGTAGAAGACTGAGGATGATTCCAGGACATTGGATTTTTGAGAAGATTAAGTCAGCTATGACCAGAAGAGTGCTTGGCTCCATGTTGGATATCCACTCAATAAACACACATTACCATCCGTTCTTTTTAAAACTTCAAGTCCAGTCTAGAAAGCTGGAGATAGCCCAGGGGTGTGCTTGGCACATATAGGGTTCTGTGTGCTCCTCACCTTCCCTTTGCAGGCTGAGCTAAAGGTACCCAGGGTAAAAATACACTACTGAAAACTCCACCAGGCAGAGGGGGTGCAGCTAGAACCCCACTTGTATGAAGAACACGTCCAGTGTCCCGGGTCAGGTCACAGTATGTGTCTTCTTGCCTCGTGTCCACAGGATCTGAGAACTCTGCCTGCATGGAAATTAAAACGGTTCTTAAAGAAACCTTGACTTCATGCCTGAGCTTTCACTAAGACGTTTCAGTCTTTGTCTTAGGAGATATTTGCAGTCATCTGACTGATAAATTTTCTCTGATTGTGAGCTCAGTTCCACATTTTTCCCTTAATGAAGTACTCCCACTTTATCATTTGTCACAGATAAAATTAATTGCAGCTGTTTTCTAAAATTGGACAATGGCTATATTTCTTCCCACTTGTTTATTCTGTATAACTCCAGTTGATTACCTTTAAAAGTGGATGAGGAAGAAATCTTTTCTTTTCAAAGACCAACAAGTTGAGATTCAATTATTTATCTGTGCCTTTTGAATGGAATTATTCCTGAAAAAAAAATTAAAAAGGAAGTGTTTGGGAATCAGAGGTCTGTCAGTATTATAGGATTCCAAACTTATTTTTACAGTAAGTTGGGTATTTCTCCTGCGGGGGGTGGGGGGACCCTGAAGCAATGATGCCCTAAATAAGCTCACTTTTCTCTAATGTGCCCCAGATGAAGAAAATTCCTTAGAATAACAGAAATAGACCATTTGGATAGGTTTAGTTTATAAGGAAGATGCTCCACCCCCCCTCTAACATAGGGCCTAGTATCATTATTTTGATTATTTCTACAAAAAATAATCATGTAGAAATCCCATATCCAAACTCTCAGAGATGGCAGCATAATTTCAGAATTGTTAAAGACATGAATAATTGTGGATTTACTTTTCATGTCTACAGTTTTAACTCTTAGTATTGGACCCAGTACAGATTCTGAAGATAATACAGATCAGAGGTTTCCTAGAAAAATCTCATATACAACGTGATTTGAAATTTTTTTCCACGTTTTTTTTTAACGTCCTTTTCTACAGAAATTGTAATGTATAGTAATCTGAGACAATATAGGGGCAATTGTATCATGAAATGTGAGCAACTGTGTTTGATGGTGTTATTATTTGGGCTTCCCAGGTGGCGCTAGTGGTAAAGAACTCTCTGGCCAATGCAGGAGACATAAGAGACACAAGTTCGATCTCTGGGTCTGGAAGATCCCCTGGAGGAGGGCATGGCAACCCACTCCAGTATTCTTGCCTGAAGACTCCCATGGACAGAGAAGCCTGGCTGGCTACAGTCCATGGGGTCACAAAGAGTAGGACATGACTGAAGCAACTTAGCATGCACACACATGTTTGATGGTGTTATTATTTTCTAGTTCCATTAATCGGGACATTACTTTTCAGATAACATCTCTGAGTACAGCTTCAAAGTAATTTACCCTTGCATGTGGCAGAGGTCCAGTACTTTCATTTCCATCTAGCACAGAAGACCTGTTATGAATTTTTTTGGCAGAGCAAAAATAGCATGTAAATCTCTCGAATATGAGTGGGGCTTAACTGCCATCGCAGATGCCTTAGTTGGAGAATGTAGTCTATTCTGCTTCATTTTTCAGCCCTTGTGGCTTTGTCTGCATTGGTGGTGGTGGTTTTATACCCATATGGACACAGTTTATGAACCACTCTATCTTCCCAGTCAATCCTAAGAGAAATCAACCCTGAATATTCACTGGAAGGATTGATGCTGAAGTTCCAATACTTTGACCACCTGATGTGAAGAGCTGACTCATTGGAAAAGACCCTGATGCTGGGAAAGACTGAGGGCAGGAGGAAAGTGGGTGACAGAAGATGAGACGGTTAGATAGCATCACTGATTCGATGGACATGAATTTGAGCGAACTCTGGGAGATACTGAAAGACAAGAGAGCCTGGCATGCTACAGTCCATGGAATCCCAAAGAGTTGGACACAACTTAATGACTGAACACCAGCAACATATTTTCCCACTTAACTATTCTGCATATGGTGTTCTTGTTTGTTTTAAAAGTGTATCTTGGGACTTCTCTGGTGGTCCAGTAGCTGAAACTTCAAGCTCCCAGTGCAGAAGGGCCAAGGCTGGATCCCTGGTCAGGGAACTAGATCCTGTATGCTGCAGCTAAGACCTGGAACATCCAAATAAATAAAAACAAATACTTTAAAAAAAAGTATATCTTGAAAACAACCTTCAAAATGTTAAATTTTCTGATTCCAAAATCTAGCTTTTCATGAGTGGAGCCTGTGTATATGTGTGTGCTCAGTCGTGTTTGAGTCTTTGCATCCCCTTGGACTGTAGCCTGCCAGACTCCTCTGTTCATGGGATTTCCCTGGCAAGAATACCGGAGTAGGTTGCCACTTCCTTATTCAGGGGATCTTCCTGACCAAGCGATTGAACCTGCATATTTTGTATCTCCTGCTGTGTCTCCTGTAGGAGACAGGTTCCCTGAACCACCAGGGAAGCTCCAGGAAGACCCTATATTTCTGTAAAAATTAACAATAAACAATTGAAATTTGATTTATAATGCCTACCCTATCAGATATTGAGGTTTTAATATATACTTTATGCCTAATGATTCATCAGGATTATTGCTGTTTAGAAAATTGCTAATATTAAAATCCCACATGTGGAAAGTAGTTTTTCATATAATTGGGTTAGGTTAAGTGAAGTCATTCAGTCGTGTCCAACTCTTTGCGACTCCATGGACTGTAGCCTACCAGGCTCCTCCGTCCATGGGATTCTCCAGCCAGTACTGGAGTAGGTTGCCATTTCCTTCTCCAGGGTGTTAAGGATGTATTTATTTGCCTATTTTCAGTAAATATTTTCATTTGAATATCACCATTTATTCTCTTACCTCTCATATGCCTTATTAGTTGAGTTTTACTTTACAGATTTTAGATCTCAAAAAAGTTTACTAACTTGGAAAAAATTACATCTCAGTTTTGGCATATCTCGTATAGAAATTATCTGATTTTTGAGAATCAAGCATTTTTATTTGTAAAACATGTCATGTACTGTATTCAATAAAATATAAAATGATTTTGCATTTCTAAAGTATAATTTTCTCTTCCAAATGCACTCATTGCCATTCTGGGCTAGCATTAGCCATGTAGGGGGATAAACATTTTCTGTGATGTCCTGTTCTACTCCTCCTTTCTCCATGGAGCGGGATAATATTTTCAGAAAGGGCAGAGAACCCTCTGGACCACAAGCTTTCATCTTTGCTCTAACCCGAGGTGGCTGCACAGTCTTAATGTCCTGATGTACCTGCATGTATAGACTCAACTCCATCCACTTAAACATGGCTCATCCTTCCCAGGGCATCATCTTTGACTTGGCTAGACTGTGGATGTTTCACCTCCAATTTACTATCTACCCAGTGTACATGTCAATTTTCTCTTTTGATATTTAGCATTTTAGAAGTCATGCTGTTATGACAACCAAGTCTGTTTGGGAGCACGTAATTCATTCTTACCTGGACATGTTGCTTTATCTGGTGAGACCTCCAGAGTTGTCCTTGGGTCACCTTACCTTCTTTTTAAATTATGAAAGTATGATAACACAATTATGGGAGACTTGGAAAATACATGACAAAGTTACATATAGTTCCATTATATATTACAATTTTTAATTAGATAAATTAAGATTTTTAGTGGGAGTTTCAATATCACACTCTCAAAAATTAATAGAATGATTAGACAGAAAAGTAGAAGGCTATAGTAGACCTGAAAAGCACCATGAACCAATTAAACATAATTAATATTTATACAATTTTCATACAATAGCTGGGTACAAATTTTATTCAAGTTCCCATAGACTATAAACCAGGAGACACTGGAACATATCCAGGAACATAAAGAAAGTGAAGTCACTCAATCATGACTGACTCTTTGCAACCCTATGGACTGTGGCCTGCCAGGCTCTTCCATCCATGGGATTTTCCAGGCAGGAGTACTGGAGTGGGTTTCCTTCTCCAGAGGATCTTCCCAACCCATGGATTGATCCTGGGTCTTCCTGCATTATACACAGATGCTTTACTGTCTGAGCCACCAGAGCATAAAGCAAGGTGCAAAAATTTCATGGCCTAAAGGTACTGAAGTCATACAAAGCCTGTTCTCTTAACACTGTGGAATTATGTTAGGAATCAATATCAAAAGATATTTGAAAATAACTTTACAAATTTTCAAGTGTTGGCAGAAAAAATTATGTATATTCTTCTGTTCCCATCTTATTTTGTCTTTGTCCTAAGCTCTTGTTGACCTGTATACATTTCCTTAACTTATTAACAATTCATTTTATTTCTACCATTGATGTCAATGTATTTTCCTCCTTCTATTCAGTAAGTCTCCCTTAGATTTCTTCTTGACTATCTGTGCCCTTTGGAAGCCATGTGTAGTTAGAGTAACTTCCAAGTGACTCAATCAAGTACCACACAGGGTGAACCAGGCACATACGGATCAGGTTGGGGCAAGATGTTGAAAGAAGAAAGAAGCTCTGGTTGCTAAGCAACCAAGATCGCAAATACCCTCCCAGAGATTAGGAGTGAAGTCCGTCATAATGACAATGATTTATTACCTAAAAAGCAAAACAAAACTGTTATGCTTCTGGTAAGAAATAGCACGTTTTCCCCTCTATTCCTTTTTCTGAAATTCAGAGTTATCAACAGAGAACAAGAACTGCAAAACTCACATCTTCAATGAGATCAGGAATTGGCTGAAACTCCAAAGTACAGCTTTAGAAGAACAGAGCCAAATGTGGGGAAACTTGGACAAATGGAGAGGAAACACTGAGAGCCAGTACATATAGTTCAGGTTTTTAACTACCATTTGGAGAAGGCAGACAGGCTGCAGGAAAAGCTAGGTGCATCCTTGGTGGGTGGGGGTGGAGGAGGCAAAGTTCCAGAGGGCAGAGAAGCAGAGGGGGCTGTTCTGAAGGAGGAATGGGAGAAAGGACATATATTCTCAATTTTCTGCAGACCAACCTCCTTGTAACAAGCCACATGGAGATGACGTGGGATGGAGAAAGAACTGCTGATGTTTGCTGCAAGTTCAGTTCAGTTCAGTCGCTCAGTCATGTCTGACTCTTTGTGGCCCCATGAATCACAGCATGCCAGGCCTCCCTGTCCATCACCAACTCCCAGAGTTCACTCATACTCACGTCCATCAAGTCAGTGATGCCATCCAGCCATCTCATCCTCTGTCCATCCCCTTTTTTCCTGCCCCCAATCCCTCCCAGCATCAGAGTCTTTTCCAATGAGTCAACTCTTTGCATGAGGTGGCCAAAGTATCAGAGTTTCAGCTTTAGCATCATTCCTTCCAAAGAAATCCCAGGGCTGATCTCCTTCAGAATGGACTGGTTGGAACTCCTTGCAGTCCAAGAGACTCTCAAGAGTCTTCTCCAACACCACAGTTCAAAAGCATCAATTCTTTGGTGCTCAGCCTTCTTCACAGTCCAACTCTCACATCCAGACTTGACCACTGGAAAAACCATAGCCTTGACTAGACGAACCTTAGTCAGCAAAGTAATGTCTCTGCTTTTGAATATACTGTCTAGGTTGGTCATAACTTTTCTTTCAAGGAGTAAGCGTATTTTAAGGTCTCTATATCACTGGGGCCCCTTAGACTTCCCTGAGTGACATGCTTACCCCAAAATGGGACATGTGACACCCTTGAAGACAGACACAGGCAGCCAGAGGATGTGGCAGATGAGGTGTCTTCAGGTACAAAATTTTTTTAAAAATTTCAGATTCTCTTTGCTGAGATTTTAGGTCAAATCTCCCCCCATTCAAACCCCCTGCCCCTGGCTTGAATAAATAACAAGGACAGAAGGGGTGGCCTTAGTTTAAAAATGAGAATCACCGTGACTTCCCTGGCAGTCCAGTGGTTAAGGCTTTGACCTCCACTGCAGGGAGGGCGTGTTTGATCCCTGGTTGGGGGTCTCATAGTCTTTGGGGCCAAGACTGAAAACATAAAACAGAAGCAGGGTTGTAACAAATTCAATAAAGACTTTAAAAATGGTCCACATTAAAAAAAAACCCTTTTTTAAATGAGAAGTACAAAAGATCCATATGAAAGCTCTGCATAGATGCAATCTGGGAAAAAATAATTAGGAATGAGCATAAAGGAATGAAAATGTACATTAGAAGAATTACTCCAGGACACAAAAATACATTCAGGAAAAATACTTTCTCTATATTAAAAAATTTTTAAAAAGAAACAACTGTAAAAACAATCCATTAAAGGTAAGGTATAAACTAAAGGTAAAATAAGAAAAGCCCATGTCAAGAGTTGAAAAGTAAGCTGGCAGACTTTAAGGAAGAATTGGAATTTAGCAGTAAAACTATCACAGAAACAAAAGCTATGATCAAAGAGGGAAAGGAAAACCTAGGGCATTGCTGAAAGCAGAGTAAGAAACACTTAAGAGAGACTTAAAATGATGCATAAAAGAAGATGGAAAAGAGCAAAAGAAAAAAAGTGCTCAGAGAAAAGATGAAACACAAAAACTGAGGCTCCCATAAAAAGAATAGTATTCCTGAAAATGAGAAAGGCGAATATAACTAAAAACACTGAGCAATATAATTGAGGAAGAAGTTTCTAAAATATAGAACTAAATACATTCATTGAAACCTATTCCTAGAAAAACTGTAGAGAATAAAATATATTCTTGGAATATTAGTGAACTTCAACATCAACATAACACAGGTTGCTGTGGATGTCACGATTGGAAAAAGCCATCTCAGTGGTCTAAACCTTGCAGACCACTGGCTTTTCCATAGCAGTGGTCATTTCCAGAAGAGAATGGAGCACTAATAGAAAAAGGCCAAGGACTTGTGGAGCTATAATTACATGATATAAGATATTATATCCCATGTTATATGAAGAAAACTTCTAGGAGAATCAATATTTTTGCTTAGGATAGGGAATAAAAGTGCCCTTGTGCGTGTGTACTCAGTCACTCAGTCATGTCCAAGTCTTTTCGACCCCAGGCACTGTAGTCCGCCAGGCTCCTCTGTCCATGGGATTTTCCAGGCAAGAATATTGGAGTGGGTTGCCATTCAAACCACATGTCTTGCATCTCCTGCTTTGGCTGGCGGATTCTTTACCACCGAGCCACATAAGAAGCCCTCCAAAATGCCCTCACATCCTCATTTTTGTAGCTGGGAGGACATAAATGCTTTCTAAGTTTAATAAATCATCACAGAGAGATTTAAGTAAATTACTTTTACTTTTTAATTACTGAAAAGAAGAAAAAATTCATGCAGTGCTACTATTTAAAGAAACATACAAATAGGAGTAAAAGTAATTATAAGCTTTCCAAATTATCATAATGAAAACCACACACGGGAATACACGAAAAAAATAAAACAAAAGAGCACACTGAAGATACTGCAACTATAATAGGAACAAAGAAGTAATACAGTCAAGAATTTATACCATAAAATAAATTTACAGAGTTAAAGTCAAACTATTATACTAAAAATGTAAATAAAGCATCTAGAAAATAGAATTTTAGAATGGCTTTTAAAGATACAAATTACTAATTTGAAACAAGAATGGTTAAAATAATATGTGCAAACAAACCCAAATGAAGAGCTAATGTTCACTTCTTATTAAATGACAAAGCATTTAAAAGTAGAAAGTATATAAAAGACTTCGCCAAGAAAATGTAGTAGTTAGAATATTTAATTTTTCATCTTATAAAGATTAAGCAGTCAAAAAATAAATAAAGCTATGAATTATAATAGCATAATTATTAAGGATGACCACACACAATACATCCATCCAGTTTATATGCTGAAACTGGAGAATTAATTTCTTTTTCAAATGCCATTTAATTTTAACAAGGCAAGCACACACAGGCCCCAAAGGAATCTAAGTAAATTACAAAGAGAAGAAAAAAAATTGCAAGCAAGAATTCTGAACTACAGATATCAAATTTAAAGTTGAGAGTCAAGGTTGAATTATCTCAGTCTGCTTGTCTATGGTCTAACATTTCAGAAGAGGTTTTCTGCAAGTATCACTGAAGTATCGCTATGTGCCTAGGCGATCAATCCTGGACAATCTCAAGTTTGGACCTCTGTCCTCAAGGTGAAGCTGAAGCTCCTAAACTTTGGCCACTTGATGCAAAGTGCTGACTCATTGGAAAAGACCCCTGATGATGGGAAAGATTGAAGGCAAAAGAAGAGGGTGACAGAGGATGAGCATTACCAACTCAATGGACATGAGTTTGAGCAAACTCCGGGAGACAGCGAAGGATAGGGAAGGCTGGCAAGCTGCAGTTCATGGGGTCACAGAGTCAGACATGACTCAGCAATGGAACAACAGCATCAGCCTTGCCAGTTGTTCCCCAAACTGTGAGCGCTGTTGCAACATTTTTGTGTGTCACACAACCATGCTTCAAAGACTTGGACCAAGCTCCTATTCATGCCAATACTGAAGGGGGGTGGTCACTCCTTCAGATTTAAATGCTGAGCTTGCAGGACAGGTCTGGAGCCAATGTTCTATCATTCTGTATTTCCAGCGTGTCCTGGTCCCTGGTCACATAGTGGGTGGGGCATATCACAGCTTTCTTAGTGATGCTGCTAAAAGCTCCAGACCACGTCCTCAAAGGTTAACTCTTCCAGGCCCCTCTGTGATGTTCAGGTATGCAGTGGGCAAAGCGACATCTGCATACTTGTTTCACTTCTTCTCCTTGTGTTTTCAGAAAAAAAAAAATATTCCCCTTATTGGGTGTCCGCTTGTCACTTGTCCTTGTTTGTATATTAATGACAGAAAAACAGTCATTTAAAAAAAAATCTGCAAATTTTACTTTGCTTGCGTCACTCTTGTTTAGAAGAAAGATAAAAACTGTGCATCTATGATTTTTAATTTTTTTCTTTAGCTCCTACTAATGCTTTATTCACATCTTGTGAGGACTCTATATGGAACCTCAAATTTGGGACTGAAGTGAACTTACAAATGAGCTACAATTTTATTTAAAAAAAAAATCAGTTCAGTTCAGTTCAGTTCAGTCGCTCAGTCATGTCCGACTCTTTGTGACCCCATGAATCACAGCACGCCAGGCCTACGTGTTCATCACCATCTCCTGGAGTTCACTCAGACTCACGTCCACCGAGTCCACGATGCCATCCAGCCATCTCATCCTTGGTCGTCCCCTTCTCCTTCTGCCCCCAGTCCCTCCCAGCATCAGAGTCTTTTCCAATGAGTCAGCTCTTCACACGAGGTGGCCAAAGTACTGGAGTTTCAGCTTTAGCATCTTTCCTTCCAAAGAAATCCCAGGGCTGATCTCCTTCAGAATGGACTGGTTGGATCTCCTTGTAGTCCAAGGGACTCTCAAGAGTCTTCTCCAATACCACAGTTCAAAAGCATCAATTCTTCAGCATTCAGCCTTCTTCACAGTCCAATTTTCATATCCATACATGACTACAGGAAAAACTATAGCCTTGACTAGTCGGCAAAGTAATGTCTCTGCTTTTGAATATACTATCTAGGTTGGTCATAACTTTTCTTCGAAGGAGTAAGCGTCTTTTAATTTCATGGCTGCAGTCACCATCTGCAGTGATTTTGGAGCCCCCAAAAATAAAGTCTGACACTGATTCCACTGTTTCCCCATCTATTTCCCATGAAGTGATGGGACCGGATGCCATGATCTTCGTTTTCTGAATGTTGAGCTTTAAGCCAACTTTTTCACTCTCCTCTTTCACTTTCATCAAGAGGCTTTTAGCTCCTCTTCACTTTCTGCCATAAGGGTGGTGTCATTTACATATCTGAGGTTATTGATATTTCTCCCCACAATCTTCATTCAAGCTTGTGTTTCTTCCAGTCCAGTGTTTCTCATGATGTACTCTGCATAGAAGTTAAATAAGCAGGGTGACAAGATACAGCCTTGACATACTCCTTTTCCTATTTGGAACCAGTCTGTTGTTCCATGTCCAGTTCTAATTGTTGCTTCCTGACCTACATACAGATTTCTCAACAGGCAGGTTAGGTGGTCTGGTATTCCCATCTCTTTCAGAATTTTCCACAGTTTCTTGTGATCCACACAGTCAAAGGCTTTGGCATAGTCAATAAAGCAGAAATAGATGTTTTTCTGGAACTCTCTTGCTTTTTCCATGATCCAGAGGATGTTGGCAATTTGATCTCTGGTTCCTCTGCCTTTTCTAAAACCAGCTTGAACATCAGGGAGTTCATGGTTCACATATTGCTGAAGCCTGGCTTGGAGAACTTTGAGCATTACTTTACTAGAGTGTGAGATAAGTGCAGTTGTGCGGTAGTTTGAGCATTCTTTGGCATTGCCTTTCTTTGGAATTGGAATGAAAACTGACCTTTTCCAGTTCTGTGGCCACTGCAGAGTTTTCCAAATTTGCTGGCATATTGAGTGTAGCACTTTCACAGCATCATCTTTCAGGATTTGAAACAGCTCCTCTGGAATTCCATCACCTCCACTAGCTTTGTTTGTAGTGATGCTTTCTAAGGCCCACTTGACTTCACACTCCAAGATGTCTGGCTCTAGATTAGTGATCACATCATCATGATTATCTGGGTCATGAAGCTCTTTTTTGTACAGTTCTTCCATGTATTCTTGCCACCTCTTCTTAATATCTTCTGCTTCTCTTAGGTCCAGACAATTTCTGTCCTTTATCGAGCCCATCTTTGCATGAAATGTTCCCTTGGTATCTCTAATGTTCTTGCAGAGATCTCTAGTTTTTCCCATTCTGTTGTTTTCCTCTATTTCTTTGCATTGACCACCAAAGAAGGCTTTCTTATCTCTTCTTGCTATTCTTTGGAACTCTGCATTCAGATGTGTATATCTTTCCTTTTCTCCTTTGCTTTTTGCCTCTCTTCTTTTCACAGCTATTTGTAAGGCCTCCCCAGACAGCCATTTTGCTTTTTGCATTTCTTTTCCATGGGGATGGTCTTGATCCCTGTCTCCTGTACAGTGTCACAAACCTCATTGCATAGTTCATCAGGCACTCTATCTATCAGATCTAGGCCCTTAAATCTATTTCTCACTTCCACTGTATAATCATAAGGGATTTGATTTAGGTCATACCTGAATGGTCTAGCAGTTTTCCCTACTTTCTTTAGTTTAAGTCTGAATTTGGTAATAAGGAGTTCATGATCTGAGCCACAGTCAGCTCCTGGTCTTGTTTTTGTTGGCTGCATAGAATATAATCAATCTGATTTCGGTGTTGACCATCTGGTGATGTCCATGTGTAGAGTCTTCTCTTGTGTTGTTGGAAGAGGGTGTTTGCTATGACCAGTGCATTTTCTTGGCAAAACTCTATTAGTCTTTGCCCTGCTTCATTCCATATTCCAAGGACAAATTTGCCTGTTACTCCAGGTGTTTCTTGACTTCCTACTTTAGCATTCCAGTCCCCTATAATGAAAAGGACATTTTTTGGGGTGTTAGTTCTAAAAGGTCTTGTAGGTCTTCATAAAACGGTTCAACTTCAGCTTCTTCAGCATTACTGGTTGGGGCGTAGACTTGGATTACTGTGATATTGAATGGTTTGCCTTGGAGACGAACAGAGATCATTCTGTCATTTTTGAGATTGCATCCAAGTACTGCATTTCGGACTCTTTTGTTGACCATGATGGCTACTCCATTTCTTCTGAGGGATTCCTGCCCACAGTAGTAGATAAAATGGTCACCTGAGTTAAATTCACCCATTCCAGTCCATTTTAGTTCGCTGATTCCTAGAATGTCGCCGTTCACCCTTGCCATCTCTTATTTGACCACTTCCAATTTGCCTTGATTCATGGACATGACATTCCAGGTTCCTGTGCAATATTTCTCTTTACAGCATCGGATCTTGCTTCTATCACCAGTCACATCCACAACTGGGAATTGTTTTTGCTTTGGCTCCATCCCTTCATTCTTTCTGGAGTTCTTTCTCCACTGATCTCCAGTAGCATATTGGGCACCTAATGACCTGGGGAGTTCCTCTTTTGGTATCCTATCATTTTTTTCCTTTTCATACTGTTCATGGGGTTCTCAAGGCACGAATACTGAAGTGGGTTGCCATTCCCTTCTCCAGTGGACCACATTCTGTCAGACCTCTCCACCATGACCCGCCTGTCTTAGGTTGCTCGGCAGGCATGGCTTGGTTTCATTGAGTTAGACAAGGCTGTGGTCCTAGTGTAACTAGATTGACTAGTTTTCTGTGAGTATGGTTTCAGTGTGTCTGCCCTCTGATGCCCTCTTGCAACACCTATCATCTTACTTGTGTTTCTCTTACCTTGGACGTGGGGTATCTCTTCACGGCTGCTCCAGCAAAGCACATCCGCTGCTCCTTACCTTGGATGAGGGGAATCTCCTTACTGTGCAATTCCTGACCTTCAACGTGGGATAGCTCCTCTAGGCCCTCCTGTGCCTGTGCAGCCACCACTCCTCAGGTTGCTCCTCCTGGCCACCGGCCCTGGCCTCTGGGGTGGGTGGCTCCTCATAGCTGCCACCCCTGGCCTCGGGCTCTGGGTGGGTCCTCAGGGTCACCAACCCTGGCCTCGGGCGCGAGGTGGCTTCTCCTGGCCGCTCCTGACCTGAGACGTGGGTAGCTTCTCCCTGCTGCCGCCCCAGACCTCGGACTCGGGGTGTCTCCTCCCAGCAGCCACTGACCTCGGACATAGGGTGTCTCCTCCTAGCCGCTGCCCCTGACCGCGGACGCAGGGTAGCTCCTCTCGGCCGCCCTTGCGCTGTCGCAGCCTGGCACTCTAAGCCACTGCCCTGTGCTTAGTGCACCGGCTCTCGCAGCCGCCTGGGCTTAGTGTGCTTGCAGCCGCCTGGGCTTAGTGCACCGGCTCTTGCAGCCGCCTGGGCTTAGTGCACCGGCTCTTGCAGCCGCCTAGGCTTAGTGCACTTGCAGCCGCCTGGGCTTAGTGCACTTGCAGCCGCCTGGGCTTAGTGCACTTGCAGCCGCCTGGGCTTAGTGCACCGGCTCTTGCAGCCGCCATATTTGAAAACTCATTATTTGGTAAATTCTCCAGTTGTAACAGTGTGTTTGCATTACTATGTCTTTTAAACTTGTTTCATTTTGCCAATAAAGCACACTTCAAGTGATAGTCTGCACAAGTTCATGCATGCTAAGTTGCTTCAGTCATGTCCAACTCTCTGTGACCCCCATGGGCTGTAGCTCTAAAGGCTTCTCTGTCCATGGGATTTTCCAGGCAAGAATACTGGAGTGGGTAGCATTCTCTTCTCCAGGGGTTCTTCCTTACCTATGGATCCAACCTAGGTCTCCTGTATTGCAGGCAGATTCTTACCGTCAGAGCCACCAGGGAAGCCCCGGCTAGTGGGCTTATCTATTGATAACGCAGCAATACTCTTCAAGGAGGTTCTAAGATAACATCAAACATTTCTAATTCCTTTATATTTAAACACATTTTCATGAGACATCAACAACAAACTTAATCTTACTAGAATGTTTCCATGAATGCTATTTTGAGTTGGATAAGGTTTGCTTTACTTAGAGAGGGATTTTGTGCTAAACTTGAACAGTTTCTGGACGAGTCTTGGACGCAGGGCTCATACCATCAGTTGCAGAGTGATTATTTCAAGTAAATGATTTCCACTGTATTCAAACACACCAGCTCTTTCAACTGATTAATGAATTGATTGTAGCTTGATGAATGAACTGACTACAGCAAGATGTAGACATAATTTATTAATTCACATAATTATCGTTGATTGTGCACCCATTATGTATCAGATGCTATGCTGAGTGTGGAGGACAGAAAGATAAACAAATCTTGGGCTTCATACTTGAATTTGAGAAAGAGACACACATACTTTCAACTACAAAATAATGTAATAAATGTCACTAGATACATTTGAAAAATGATATTGGAAGAACTAAAATAAAATACTGCTCAGAAAGATGGTTTGATACTAATAGAATATCATAGCAAGCACATCATTTTTCTGTATAATTACTTTTTTTTTCAATTCAGCAAAGCGTTTACAGAACATATGGTGACAATATTTTGCAAGCAATCGTGCCTCACGAATACAATTATACTGACAGTAATCTCTTTGGGAAGATGATACACATATGTGAAAAATAATGTAGTACAATATAGCAACGTAATACTGGAAAAAGTAGAAGAATAATACGAGTTGGTAGTTTGGAGAGTTTGTAGTGTAATCAGGAGTTAGTGGCAAAGCAGGCCTTGCATTTGAATGGTGCTGTATAAAGGAGATGAAGAAAAGAGACTCCAGGTATCTAATTCCTCTGCTAACCCAAGATTTTAAACAGTTTGAACATGGCCGCCATGGGCTCTTAAGATCTGATTTTGGAGCAGACCAAAAAAAAAAAAAAAAGATTTGAAAAGATTTTAAAACATGGCTTTAAGCCAGCTTTTATTTACTTCTCAAGGTACAAATATTTCCTACAGCAAAATCTAATAAAAATAGGATATTAAAAATGGAAATTGTAGGCCTATTTTACTTACAAATGTGGGAAATTTCTAAATAAGTATTTGCAAACAAACTCAAAAAGAATATTAAAAATGGACCATAAAGCTAATATTTCAAATAGTAAACTGTTACTGTTTTATCAGTATCATTCTCATATGAGCAAACTATTGGAAAATATGAAATTATTAAAACATTTTATAGGAATAGCTTTTAATAAAATTTCAGAATCATTTCCCGATGAAAAAGATTGAAAATAAAATAGATAAACAGAAACAAATTTTAAATAATTTTATATATTTATTTTTGGCAGTGCTGGGTCTTTATTGTTGCATTTTAGCTTTCCCTAGTTGCTGTGAGTGGAGGCCACTTTCTAGTTGTGCTCAGGCTTCTCAATGCGGTGACTTCTCTTGAAGCAAGGCTCTAGGGCACAAAAACGTATGGTACCTACAGAATAATAAATCAATAGGTCACTCCAGAGACAGATCCAAATGTATATGGAAACAATAGTTGTTAAATGTTATGTCACAAATCAATGGAGAAAGAAAATTCTTCGATAACTCATGTTCAGAAAACTGGCTTTTCATTTAGAAGAAAATAAAGTTAGAATCTTACTTCTTACCATGTAAATAAACCCCAATAGGATCTCAGCATAAAAGACAAGACTATAAAGCATTAGACTCGAATTTAGGGAAGTATTTGTAGAGCTTTAGCACAGAGATAACCCTATTCATTGAGAAAGTTAAAAGCTATAGAGGAACAACTATCAGTTCCCGAATGCATCCTTAAAAAAAGTGCAGAGCCATAAATATATATAATATTAAGAAAAATGGAGAGAAAGTGCTTGCAACTGACATATCAGTTTACTGCTATTCCTAATACAGAGTTGATAGAAATAAAGAGAAAAAATGTGAAAAGCTATTCATAAAGCAGAATCAGAGAATGACTAATAGAGCTGGGAGTTGGACATGTTTTTGTAGGCTGGGAAAAAAAAAAACCCAAAATGAAACACAGGTGAGGGAACATTTCTGCTGGTTCTTCCTGATGCATTGTGATGTATGAGTCTTCCCTAGTCCTGTCTGGCTAGGTGTATCTTCCCAGACACTTTCTTTCTCCAGTGTGCTTAAACTTCCAGCCAGTTCTGCCCAGGAAGTTTTTGCCTCATCATGATGGAAGCCTTTTCACTTCCTGTTTCTGGTCAAAAGAGTTTCTGTACAATTATGGATCATCTTTCTGACTGAGGCTTAGAGAATTGGGGAACTTAGAGTGACCAGGCTGCCATGACAAAATACCTTAGATTGGGTGGCTTGAATAACAGAGATGAACTTTCTGGCTTACAGACGGCTGCCTACTCCCTGTGTCTTGCCTGTGTCCTCGGTATGTTAAAGTAGGGAATACCGCAGTCTCCAGTAGTGTGCTATTAAATCTGACTAAGCTTAACCGCCCACATATTTCTCTTTATATGTTAAAGAAGTTTTTAAAACGCACCATTAATCTGATGACGACTTCTCCACAAACACCTGAGTTGGTCAGCAAACAGAAATAGAAATTTATCTTGCTAGGAATGAAATTGGTGGTGCTCGAGAAAACTCTTAAGAGCAAGGAGATCAAACCAGTCAATCATAAAGGAAATCAATTCTGAATATTCATTTAAATGATTGATGCTGAAGCTGAAGTTCCCATACTTTGGCCACCTAATTTGAAAAGCCAGCTCATTGGAAAAGACCTTGATACTGGGCAAGATTGAGGGCAGAAGGAGAAGGGCAAACAGAGGATGAGATGGTTGGATGGCATCACTGACTCAATGGACATGAGTTTGAGCAAACTCCAGGAGATGGTGAAGGACAGGGAAAGCTGGTGTGCCGCAGTTTATGGGGTCGCAAAGAGTCAGACATGACTTAGCAATTGAACAACAACAGCAGTTTTTAATTACTCCATACTCACCCTGACTATTTAAAGAGCAAGAATCTGAGTGAAAACACACTCAAAAAGTCAATATGTAACTGAATATCATTTAGAATTTTTAAAGCTATTTCCTAAGTTGGTTTTCTTAGAAAAATTGGACTTCCCAAGGCAACTGGACTAAAAGTTTAATCAAGGGTTACTCTATATCAGTGCTTCTCAAATGGTATCGTGAATAAAAATTACCTGTGATATTTGTTGAACCTCAAATGCTTGTGTTCCTTCCCCAAAGACTTGATTCAGTAGATGGGGATGAAGTGACGAGTTAGATATTTGAATTTCTATCAACAAGATCTTATGTGAACTGCATAATCAGAAACTCAGGCTAAATTTCCTCCACATTATTTCATAGAAGAGGGAATCATATTCAATTCATGTTTTTTATTATGTGGTTCCTACTTTTGCATTCTAGTCCCTTATAATGAAAAGGACATCTTTTTGGGTGTTAGTTCTAGAAGGTCTTCTAGATCTTCATAGAACTGTTCAACTTCAGCTTCAGCATTGCTAGTTCGGACAGAGACTTGGATTATTGTGATAGTGAATGGTTTGCCTTGGAAATGAACAGAGATCATTCTGTTATATTTGAGATTGCACCCAAGTGCTGCATTTCAGACTCTTTTTCTGAATATGAGGGCTACTCCATTTCTTCTAAGGGATTCTTGCCCACAGTAGTAGATACAATGGTCATCTGAGTTAAATTCACCCATTCCCATCCATTTTAGTTCACTGATTCCTAAAATGTCAGTGTTCACTCTTGCCATTTCTGTTTGGCCACTTCCAATTTGCCTTGATTCATGAACCTAATGTTTCAGGTTCCTATGCACTATCGTTCTTTATAGCATCAGACTTTACCTGCATCACCAGTCACATCCACAACTAGGTGTTGTGTTTTCTTTGGCTCCATCTCTTCACTCTTTCTGGAGTTATTTCTCCACTCTTCTCCAGTAGCATAATGTTGGGCACCTACCGACTTGGGGAGTTCATCTTTCAATGTCTTATCTTTTTGCCTTTTCCTGTTGTTCATGGGGTTCTCAAGGCAAGAATACTGAAATGGTTTGCCATTCCCTTCTCCAGTGGACCACATTTTGTCAGAACTCTCCACCATGACCCGTCTGTCTTGGGTGGTCTTACATGGCTTGGCTCATAGTTTCACTGAGTTAGACAAGGCTGTGGTCTATGTGATCAGTGTGATTCGTTTTCTGTGATTGTGGTTTTCATTTTGTCTGCCTTCTGACATAAGGATAAGAGGCTTATGGCAGCTTCCTAATGGGAGAGACTGACTGAGGGGGAAACTGGGTCTTGCTACAGAGCCATGCTCAGTAAATCTTTAATCCAATTTTCTGTTTATGGGCGGGTCTGTGTTCCCTCCTCCTTGTTTGATCTGAGGCCAAAGTATGGTGGAGGTAATGAAGATAATGGTGACCTCCTTCAAAAGGTCCCATGTACTCACGGCCACACTCAGTGCCCCCGATCCTGCACCAGGCCACAGCCGACCCATGCCTCTGCTGGAAGTTTTCAACATTCAGAAAACTAAGATCGTGGCATCCAGTCCCATCTCTTCATGGCAAATAGATGGGGAAGCAATGGAAACAGTGACAGTCTTTATATTTTGGGGCTCCAAAATCGCTACAGATGGTGACTGCAGCCATGAAATTAAAAGACATTTGCTCCTTGGAGGAAAAGCTTTGACCAACCTAGACAGCATGTTAAAAAGCAGAGACATTACTTTGCCAACAAAGGTCCACCTAATCAAAGCTATGTTTTTTTCAGTAGTCATGTATGGATGTGAGAGTTGGACCATAAAGAAAGCTGAGCATCAAAGAATTGATGCTTTTGAACTTGGTGTTGGAGAAGACTCTTGAGAGTCCCTTGGACAGTCCCTTGAATGTTCATTGGAAGGACTGATGCTGAAGCTGAAGCTCCAATAATTTGACCACCTGATGCAAAGGACTGACTCATTGGAAAAGACCCTGATGCTGGGAAAGTTTGAAGGCAGGAGGAGAAGGATATGACAGAGGATGAGATGGTTGGATGGCATCACCGACTTGATGGACATGAATTTGAGTAAGCTCCAGGATTTGGTGATGGACAGGGAAGCCTGGCATGCTGAAGTTCATAGGGTCACAAAGAGTGGACATGACTGAGTGAATGAACTGAACTGAACTGAGTTGATCATGTGGTTCAGTAATTATGTCCAAGAAAATCCAGCTGCTTAAATCACAACACATTAGCTAAAATTTGGGGGATTTAAAATTTTGGCCAGGCCAATGGCTCTTTACTGTGTGCTTGTTTTTAGCATTCTCCAAAGCTGCTACAGATCACAGTGGCAGTGTTCCCGTGCTTTGAATTTGTAATCAGTAGACTCTTGAAGAAAGCTTCTTTATTTCTACTTAGCACTCTGCTTTGTATACCAGCTGCAAAAGTGTCTTTAGTGCCATTCTACTCCAAGGGTTTAACGAATAAATAGCACTGCAATGACTTCAAACCTGTTTATTCACTCTGGAGTACTTTTTCTGATTTGTCTTTCTTTTTTTTTCACTCAAATGTCAGAGGGTTTTGACTTTGGCTTTTATAAGAAAGGCTTATATACTCCCATGTCTGTTCCATTTCCCTGAGTATTTGGGGTGTATGTTGTTGATTACATCTTTTAGATGGTGACCAAAGGAGTCAAAGAACTGAGGGAACATCCAAGAGGAACCTTGTGGGTGGATGTTATCCACAGTTACTGAGTGAGAAAATTGCCTGTCTCTGGGATCAAAGAAGAACATAAAGTGGATGGAGGGAAAGATTTTGACCTCAGATGGCCCAAGAAGCAGTTGAGATATTGTGTACTAAAAGCTAATTCTTGAGAAATTATTTTCATTTCAAATAAGAAGATCAATGTTCAGGAAAAGATGTCACATTCTGCTGATTACTTTCTCTAAAATTGTCAGTATAACCTGGACCTCCATTTCCTCAAAATGTAAAAAGAATAAACCTTATCCAACTAATTCACCTCCACCCATTCTCAATGCAAAAAAGCCCCTACAGCTTAAGGAACCATTTTGTGTTATTGAAAAACTTCCATTTCTGAGATCTATGCAGTTTAAATGCAAATAACAGCTCAATGTATCTGAATGAAAGAGAAGCATGAATATAAAATAACATTATACAGAAATCCCCCATGTCAAGGCAACCTTATTGATCTAGCCTAAATATTTATTTCAGCTTCAGTGGCCCCACTAAATCTAATGCCTGAAGACATCAAGAATTCAATTAAAATGTAAAAATTTACTAGACCCATTCCTCCCCTGTAGAACACAGACACATATATAGAGTTTTTCTTCTTTTTCATTTGGTTTCTGCTATGAATCACTCTAGTTAAGTTTTTACTTAACAGAGAAAAATAAACAGACTGCCAGCTATCGTTTCTCTATCATTCACCTCCGAAGGTCACTTTTTGAAATATGTTTTATAAGAGAATGACCAGAACTTCTACTGTCAAATTTGATAGAGTAGCTTGTTATCTATCAACCTGTCAAACTACCCTATCAGTTGTGTCATCAAGAACAACCATAAATGCTATGTAAAATATACGTTAAGAAAACTCTACAGTTGTCTGAAGGCATTGGTGTCAACCAAGAAAATCAGACCTTGCGGGACTAAGTCAGAGAAGTGCACTGAGAAGATACTTTGCTTCACTTTTCCCTTTGAGAAAATTACTGACTCCTAAGCAATTCCTAAGCAATCCTAAAGGAAATCAACCCTGAATATTCATTGGAAGGACTGATGCTGAAACTGAAGCTCCAATACTTTGGCCATCTGATGGGAAGAACCAGCTTACTGGAAAAGACCCTGAGACTGGGAAAGGTATGCATGCTCAGTTGTGTCTGATTCTTTGTGACCCCATTGACTGTAGCCCACCAGGCTCCTCTGTCCATAGGATTTTCTCAGCAAGAATACTGGTATGGATTGCTGTTTCTTCCTCCAGGGGAATCTTCCCAACCCAAGGACTTAACTCACGTCTCCTATGTCTCCTGTATTACAGGCATATTCTTTACCACTAAGCCACCAGGGAAGCCAGTGATGCTGGGACAGACTGAAGGCAAAAGGAGAAGAGGGTGGCAAAGGATAAGGTTGTTAGATTGTATCACCAACTCAATGGACATGAATCTGAGCAAACTCTGGGAGACAGTGAAGGACAGACCAAGAGTCGGACATGACTTTGCAATGGAAGAGTAACAGCAACATGATTATGTATATGAAAATACATTGAAAATTTACAGATAACATAGACTTAATCAGCAAATTTGGCAAGAAGTATAAGGTAAATACTCAAAAATCAACAGTATTTATTTTTTTAATTAATTTATTTTAATTAGAGGCAATTGCTTTACAATATTCTGGTGTTTTTTTGTCATACATTGATATGAATCAGCCATGGGTGTACATGTACCCCTCATCCCAAAACCCCCTCCCACCTCTCTCCCCATCCTATTCTTCTGGGTTGTCCCAGTGCACTGGCTTTGATTGCCCTGTTTCATGCATCAAACTTGGACTGGTCATCTATTTCACGTATAGTAATATACATGTTTCAATGCTATTCCCTCAAATCATCCCACCCTCACCTTCTCCCTCAGAGCCCCAAAGTCTGTTTTTTATATCTGTATCTCTTTTGCTGTCTCACGTATAGGGTCATCATCATCATCTTTCTAAATTCCATATATATGCCTTAATATACTGCATTGGTGTTTTTCTTTCTGACTTACTTCACTCTGCATAATAGGCTCCGGTTTCATACACTTTATTAGAACTGATTCAAATGAGTTCTTTTTAATAGCTGAGTAATTTGGGGGAGGGGGGCTCCAGAATCACTGCAGATGATGATTGCAGCCATGAAATTAAAAGACACTTACTCCTTGGAAGGAAAGTTATGACCAACCTAGATAGCATATTCAAAAGCAGAGACATTACTTTGCCAACAAAGGTCTGTCTAGTCAAGGCTATGGTTTTTCCAGTAGTCATGTATGGATGTGAGAGTTGGACTGTGAAGAAAGCTGAGCACTGAAGAGCTGATGCTTTTGAACTGTGGTGTTGGGGAAGACTCTTGAGAGTCCCTTGGACTGCAAGGAGGTCCAGCCAGTCCATTCTAAAGGAGACTAGTCCTGGGTGTTCTTTGGAAGGAATGATGCTAAAGCGGAAACTCCAATACTTTGGCCATCTCATGTGAAGAGTTGACTCGTTGGAAAAGACTCTGATGTTGGGAGGGATTGGGGGCAGGAGGAGAAGGGGATGACAGAGGATGAGATGGCTGGATGGCATCACCGACTCTGGACGTGAGTTTGAGTGAACTCCAGGAGTTGGTGATGGACAGGTAGGCCTGGTGTGCTGCAATTCACGGGGTCAATAAGAGTCAGACACGACTAAGAGACTGAACTGAACTGAATATTCCATTGTGTATATGTACCACAGCTTTCTCATCCATTCATCTGCTGATGGATATCTAGGTTGCTTCCATGTCCTAGCTATTGTAAACAGTGCTGTGATGAACACTGAGGTACATGTCTCTTTCAGTTCTGGTTTCCTCAGTGTGTATGCCCAGCAGTGGGATTGCTGGGTCGTATCGCAGTTCTATTTCCAGTGTTTTAAGGAATCTCCACACTGTTCTCCATAGTGGTTGTACTAGTTTGCATTCCCACGAACAGTGTAAGAGGGTTCTCTTTTCTCCACATCCTCTCCAGCATTTATTGTTTGTAGACTTTTTGATAGCAGCCATTCTGACTGGCATGTGATGGTACCTCATTGTGGTTTTGATTTGCATTTCTCTGATAATGAGTGATGTTGAGCATCTTTTCATGTGTTTGTTAGCCATCTGTATGTCTTCTTTGGAGAAATGTCAGTTTACTTCTTTGGCCCATTTTTTGATTGGGTCGTTTATTTTTCTGGTATTGAGCTGCATGAGCTGTTTGTTTATTTTTGAGATGAACTCTTTGTCAGTTTCTTCATTTGCTATTATTTTCTCCCATTCTGAAGGCTGTTTTTTCACCTTTCCTTTGTTCCTTCTTTATACTTTCCTTTGTTGTGCAAAAGCTTCTAAGTTTAATTAAACGGTCCTATTTGTTTATTTTTGCTTTTATTTCCATTACTCTGGGAGGTGGATCATAGAGGATCTTGTTGTGATTTATGTCAGAGACTGTTTTCCTCTAGGAGTTTTATAGCTTCTGGTCTTACATTTAGCTCTTTAATCCATTTTGACGTAATTTTTGTGTATGCTATTAGAAAGTGTTCTAGTTTCATTCTTTTACAGGTGGCTGATCAGTTTTCCTAGCACCACTTGTTAAAGAGATTGTCTTTTCTCCATTGTATATTTTTGTCTCTTTTGTCAAAGATAATGAATCTGACAGGTGTGTGGATTTATCTCTGGGCTTTCTATTTTGTTCCATTGATCTATATTTCTGTCTTTATGCCAGGACCATACTGTCTTGATGACTGTAGCTTTGTAGCATAGTCTGAAGTCAAGCAGGCTGATTCCTCCAGTTCCATTCTTCTTTCTCAAGATAGCTTTGTCTATTCAAGGTTTTTTGTATTTCCATACAAATTGTGAAATTATTTGTTCTAGTTCTGTGAAAAATGCCATTGGTAGCTTGATAGGGATTGCATTGAATCTATAGATTGCTTTGGGTAGTATACTCATTTTCACTATATTGATTCTTCCGATCCATGAACATGGTCTATTTCTCCATCTATTTGTGTCATCTTTGATTTCTTTCATCAGGGTTTTATAGTTTTCTATTATATGCAGGTCTTTTGTTTCTTTAGATAGATTTATTCCTAATATTTTATTCTTTTTGTCACAGTGGTGAATGGGATTGTTTCTTTAATTTTTCTTTCTGTTTTCTCATTGTTAGTGTATAGGAATGTAAGGGATTTCTGTGTGTTAATTTTATATCCTGAACTTCACTATATTCATTACTAGCTCTAGTAATTTTCTGGTGGAATCTTTAGCGTTTTCTATGTAGAGGATCATGTCATCTGCAAACAGTGAGAGTTTTACTTCTTTTCCAATCTGGATTCCTTCTATTTCTTTTTCTTCTCTGATTGCTGTAGCTAAACTTCGAAAACTATGTTGAATAGTAGTGGTGATAGTGGGCATCCTTGTTCCTGACTTTAGGAGAAATGCTTTCAATTTTTTGCCATTAAGGATAATGTTTGCTGTGGGTTTATCATATATGGCTTTTTATTATACTGAAGTATATTTTTCTATGCCTGCTTTCTGGAGAGTTTTTGTCATAAATGGGTGCTGAATTTTGTCAAAGGCTTTCTCTGCATCTATTGAGATAATTATATGGTTTTTATCTTTCAATTTGTTAATATGGTGTAAAATATTGATTGATTTGCAAATATTGAAGAATTCTTGCATCCCTGGGATAAAGCCCACTTGTTCCTGATGTATGATCTTTTAAATATGTTGTTGGACTCTGTTTGCTAGAATTTTGTTGAGGACATTTGCATCTATGTTCATCAGTGATATTGGCCTGTAGTTTTCTTTTTTGTGGCATCTTTGTCTGGTTTTGGTATTAGGGTGATGGTGGCCTTATAGAATGACTTTGGCAGTTCACCTTCCTCTGCAATTTTCTGGAAGAGTTTGAATAGGTTAGGTGTTAGCTCTTCTCTAAATTTCTGGAAGAATCCACCTGTGAAGCTATCTGATCTTGGGCTTTTGTTTGTTGGATGATTTTTGACATTTTTGACTAAAGTTTCAATTTCTGTGCTTGTGATGGATCTGTTAAAATTTTCTATTTTTTCCTGGTTAAGTTTTGGAAGGTTATAGTTTTCTAAGAATTCGTCCATTTCTTCCAAGTTGTCCATTTCATTGGGATATAGCTGCTGATAGTAGTCTCTTATAATCATTTGTATTGCTATGTTGTCTGTTGTGATTTCTCCATTTTCATTTCTGATTTTGTTGATTTGATTCTTCTCCTTCTTCTTTTTTTTTTTTTTTTTGATGAGTCTGGCTAATGGCTTATTTATCTTATTTATCTTCTCAAAGAGCTAACTTTTAGTTTTGTTAATTTTTGCTTTAGTCTTCTTTGTTTCTTTTCATTTATTTCTACCTTAATTTTTATTATTTCTTTCCTACTACTAACCCTGGGGTTCTTAATTTCTTCTTTTTCTAGTTGCTTTAGGTGTAAAGTTAGGTTATTTATTAGATTTTTCTCTTGTTTCTTGATGTAAGCTTGTATCACTATGAACCTTCCTCTTAGCACTGCTTTTACTGAATCCCACAGGTTTTGGGTTGTTGTGTTTTCATGTTCATTTGATTCTATGCATATTTTGATTTCCTTTTTTATTTCTTCCATGATTTGTTGGTTATTCAGAAGTGTATTGTTTAGCCTCCATATGTTTGAATTTTTAAGTTTTTTTCCCCCTGTGATTGACATTTAATCTTACCACACTGTGATCAGAAAAAATGCTTGAAATGACTTCATTTTTTTTTAATTTCCAAGGCAAGTGCCCAGGATGTGACCTATCCTGGAGGATGTTCTGTGTGCACTTGAGAAAAAGGTGAAATTTATTGTTTTGGAGTGAAATGTCCTATAGATATTAATTAGGTCTAACTGGTTGATTGTATCATTTAAAGTTTGTGTTTCCTTGCTAACTTTGTGTTTGATTGATCTATCCATAAATGTGAGTGGGAGTGTTAAAGTCTCCCACTATTATTGTGTTACTGTTAATTTCCTCTTTCATACTTGCTAGCATTTCCCTTACATATTGAGGTGCTCCTATGTTGGGTGCATATGTTTTTATAATTGTTATATCTTCTTCTATAGACTAGCAACACATAAAATAAAAATTTATTGATGTATACCATTTATAAAAACATCAAAATGAAAATAATTGAAATAGATCTGTTGAGAGTAAATTGATTTGGGCACTCTGAATTAGTTTGGTGCTGCCTGCTACAGTTCACTAAAACATCCAAGTATTTAAACCTGGAATTCTACTCTGATGCAAATGCCCCACTAAAATGTACAGAAGAACATGCTTAGCATTACTGTTTCCAATAGACTTTCAACTTCCAAAATAAGGTTTCTCCCCCCTTGGTTATACCAGGATCCACTGGAAAAAGGAATGGCAAACCACTTCAGTATTCTTGACTTGAGAACCTCATGAACAACATGAAAAGGCAGAAAGTTATTACACTTAAAGATGAACTCTTCAGATCAGTAGGGGCCCAATATGCTACTGGAGAAGAGTGGAGAAATAACTCCAGAAAGAATGAAGAGATGGAGTCAAAGAAAAGACAATACCTAATTGTGTATGTGACTGGTGATGGAGGTAGTTTGATGCTGTTAAGAACAATAGTGCATAGGAACCTGGAATGTTAGGTCTTTGACTCAAGGTAAATTAGAAGTGGTCAAACAGGAGATGGCAAGAGTGAACACTGACATTTTAGGAATCAGTGAAATAAAATGGACTGGAATGGGTGAGTTTAACTCAGATGGCCATTATATTTACTACTGTGGGCAAGAATCCCTTAGAAGAAATAGAGTAGCCATTATAGTCAACAAAAGAGTCCAAAATGCAGTACTTGGGTACAACCTTAAAAACGACAGAATGACCTCTGTTGATTTCCAAGGCAAGCCATTCACTATCACAGTAATCCAAGCCTGTGCCCCAGCAAGCAAAGCTGAAGAAGCTGAAGTTGAATGGTTCTATGAAGATCTATAAGACCTTCTAGAACTAACACCCCCAAAAGGTGTCCTTTTCATCATAGGGGACTAGAATGCAAATTAGAAAGTCAAGAGATACCTGGAGTAACAGGCAAATTTGGCCTTGGAGTACAGAATAAAACAGTCCAAAGGCTAATAGAGTTTTGCCAAGAGAATGCACTGGTCATAGCAAACATCCTCTTCCAATAACACAAGAGAAGAATCTAAACTCTAAACATGGCCATCACTAGATGGTCAATACCAAAATCAGATTTATTATATTGTTTGCAGCCAAAGATGGAGAAGCTCTATACAGTCAGCTAAAACAAGACTGAGAGCTGATTGTGGCTCAAATAATGAACCCTTTATTGCCAAATTCAGACTTATATTGAAGAAAGTATGGAAAACCACTAGACCACTCAGGTATGACCTAAATCAAATCCCTTACAATTATACAATGGAAGTGACAAATAGATTCAAGGGATTAGATCTGATAGACAGAGTACCTAAAGAACTATGGATGGAGGTTTGTGATATCGTACAGGAGGTAGGGGTCAAGACCATCCCCAAGGAGAAGAAATGGAAAAAGGCAAAATGGTTGTCTGAGGAGGCCTTACAAATAACTGTGAACAGAAGAGAAGCTAAAAGCAAGGGAGAAAAGGAAAGATATAACCATTTGAATGCAGGGTTCCAAAGAACAGCAAGGAGAGAAAAAAGTCTTCCTCAGTGGTCAGTGAAAAGAAATAGAGGAAAACAATAGAATGGGAAAGACTAGAGATCTCTTCAAGAAAATTTGGGACCCCAAGGGAACATTTCATGCAAAGATGGGCACAATAAATGACAGAAATGGTATGGACCTAAAAGAAGCAGAAGATATTAAGAAGAGGTGGCAAGAATATGCAGAACTATATAAGAAAGATCTTCATGATCCAGATGATGATGGTGTGATTACTCCCTAGAGCCAGACATCCTAGAATGTGAACTCAAGTGGGTCTTAGGAAGCATCACTATGAACAAAGTTAGTAGGAGTGATGGAATTTCAGCTGAGTTATTTAAAGTCCAAAAAGATGATGCTGTGAATGTGCTGCACTCAATATGCCAGCAAGTTTGGAAAACTCAGCAGTGGCCACAGGACTGAAAAAGGTCAGTTTTCATTCTAATCACAGAGAAAGGCAATGCCAAAGAATGTTCAAACTACCACACACACTCATCTCACACCCTAGCAAAGTAATGCTCAAAATTTTCCAACCCAGGCTTCAATAGCAGTGAACCATGAACTTCATTCCAGATGTTCAAGCTGGATTTAGAAAAGGCAGAGGAACCGGAGATCAAATTGCCAAAATCCGCTGGATCATAGAAAAAGCAAGAGAGTTCCAGAAAAACATCTACTTTTGCTTTATTGACTATGCCAAAGCCTTTGACTGTGTGGATCACAACAAACTGTGGAAAATTCTTAGAGATGGGAATACCAGACCATTGGACCTGCCTCCTGAGAAACCTGTATGCAGATCAAGAAGCAGCAGTTAGAACCAGACATGAAACAACAGAATGTTTCCAAATCGGGAAAGGAGTACATCAAGGCTGCATATTGTCACCCTGCTTATTTAACTTATATGCAGCATACATCATACTAAATGCCAGGCTGGATAAGAACAAACTGGACTGAAGACTGCCAGGAGAAATATCAATAACCTCAGATATGCAGATGACACCACCCTTATGGCAGAAAGTGAAGAAGAACTAAAAACTTCTTGATAAAAGTGAAAGTGGAGAGTGAAAAAGTTGCCTTAAAACTCAACACTCAGAAAACTAAGATCATGGTATCTGGCCCCATCAGTTTATGGCAAATAGGTGGGGAACAATGGAACAGGGAGAGACTTTATTTTGGGGGGCTCCAATATCACTGGAGATGGTGACTGCCTTCATGAAATTAAAAGACGCTTACTCCTTGGAAGAAAAGTTATGACCAAATTAGACAGCATGTTAAAAAGCAGAGATATTACTTTGCCAACAAAGGTCCATCTAGTCAAAGCTATGGTTTTTCCAGTAGTCATGTATGGGTATGAGAGTTGGACTACAAAGAAGGCTGAGTGGCAAAGAACTGATGCTTTTGAACTGTGGTGTTAGAGAAGACTCTTGAGAGTCCCTTGGACTGCAAGGAGATACAACCAGTCCATCCTAAAGGAAATCAGTCCTGAATATTTATTGAAAGTTACTGATGTTGAAGCTAAAACTCTAATACTTTGGCCACCTGATTCTAAGAACTCTTTCATTGGAAAAGACTCTGATACTGGGAAAGATCAAAGGCAGGAGGAGAAGGAGACAACAGAGGATGTGATGATTGTATGGTATCACTGACTTGATGGACATAAGTTCGAGCAATCTCCAGGAGTTGGTGATGGACAGGCATGCCTGGCATGCTGCAGTCCATGGTGTTGCAAAGACTCAGACATGACTGAGCGACTGAACTGAACTGATGAATCTTTAGGTCTTTGCAGCGATGAAGAAAATGAAATCATTAAAAGAACATTTAAACAAAAGAGTTGCAAGTTCAAGTGCTTGAAGATTAAAAAGAATACGAAGTACACAAATAAACTTATGTATAAAAAACAGAAAGAAAGTTGCAGACTTAGAACAAGCTTATGGTTGCCAAGGTGTAGGATATGGAGAAGGGATAGTTTGGAAGTTTGGAATGGGCATGTACACACTGCTGTATTTCAAATGGATAACCAATGAAGACCTACTGTACAGCACAGGGAACTCTGCTCAATGTTATGTGACAGCTTGAATGAGAGGAGAGTTTGGGGGAGAATTGATACCTGTATATGCATGGCTAAGTCCCTTCACTGTTCACCTGAAAGTATCACAGCATTGTTGATCAGCTAGTTGATTTTTAAAAAAGAGTATGAAATACAGAAGATACCAAACAACTTAAAACTAAATGGGTTTCTTCCTCGATGTTGATTACTATATATTTCAGACTAATTGATTCTCTTGTTTCTAGGCAAACAGCATTCATCTTTAAGAACAGAGAAACATGAAACACTATTTTTTCACCCATCTTCACCCCCTGAGCCCAGTTACCCAATTTAGTAAAATTTTAGGTCAACTATATGTGAAAGAGAATACATTCTTTTCTGATCCTGGTATCAGTTGAGTCACTCAGTCGTGTCTGACTCTTTGCCACCCCATGGGCTGCAGCATGCCAGGTTTCCCTCTTCATCACCAACTCCCGGAGCTTGCTCAACTCATGTCCATTGAGTCAGTGATGGCATCCAACCATCTCATCCTCTGTCATCCCCTTCTCCTTCTGGTTCTGGAATGAATGTAGCAGAAATAATACAGACAGCATATTCTTAAAATAAAGAGATATAGTGATATGTATTTTAAAAATCAGATAACTTTAAAGGAGATTAAAACAAAGTAAAATCATGTTGCATTTATGGGTAATTTATCACTTTTGTGCTACAAATGGAGTATTTGCTAAAGCTACAATTTTCAAATTTCTAATTTTGCTTTTCTCACTTGTGGTAGGTAAGCATAATTTCTTACTCGTGGCAGTATAATTTTGTATTAATATTTATTTTACTAATGGGACATGAGCTGGCAAGCTTGTTGTTAAGGGCATTATTATTGTTGAAGTTCTTGCTGCTGCAGTTATTATTATTATTTTTTAAGACAAATCATGAGTTTTCCTGGGAGAAAACCAGGGAGAAAATGATGGCTGCATTCTGCTTGAATTCTTTCCCAAAGAGCATGAACAATGATTAAGTAAGCACATCTAGGGTACATCATCTGAGTGACTGTATAATCTTCGCGTGCTGATGGGAGCCTTGTTTAGGCAGTACTCATATGGGCTGAGGAGATATGAAATGCAATAAAGATTCATTTCATTTCATCTGCCAAAGATTCTGCATAGAAACACAGCCTTTATCCTACTTAGTGAGTTTCAGCTAATGAGATGCTATTTGTCAACTGATTGATAAAACATCAGGAGAAAAAGTACTTTAGATATTAGCTGATTTATCTGTAGTTATGTAAGTATCAGTTTATCCAGATATTCCTATTCTAAATAATAACATAATGGTTTATGTTTTTGGCTCCTAATGCTTTTTTACCTACATGATCTCGTTAGACTGTGAGATTCTTGAGAAAGAGATCAGATCTTGTACATCTTTGGTTCCCTGATTCCTAATACAGTTAATTTTCTTCAAAAAAGAAAGAAAGAAAGAAAGAAAGAAACAAAACACTATCCTGGATTTAAAGGCAGAAGGAGAAGGGGACAACAGAGGATGAGATGGTTGGATGGCATCACCAGCTCAATAGACATGAGTTTGAGCCAGCTCCGGGAGACAGTGAAGGACAGGGAAACCTGGCATGCTGCAGTCCATTGCATTGCAAAGAGTCGGACACAAACTGAAAACGACAACAGTTTTGCCTGTTTTGCACTGTAAATAGCTGAAATTATATTATATGCAGTCATCTGTGTCTAGTTTTTGTCACTCAATGTTATATTTATGAGATTCATCCATTTCATTCATCTGTATGACTGTGTAGGAATATACAAACGTTTTTGTCATTGTTGCTCAGTGGCTAAGTTGTGTCCAAGTCTTTGGGATCCCATGGGCCTGCAGCATGCCAGGCTTCCATGTCCTTCACTATCCCCCGGAGTTTGCTCAGAATTCATGTTCATTGAGTCAATGATGCCATCCAACCACCTCGTCTTCTGTCATCCCCTTCTCCTCCTGCCTTCAATCCTTTCCAGCATCAGGGTCTTTTTCAAACATTTACATATACATCATGCTGCTGATAGGCATTTTGGTTGTTAGCTGTTGTGAATTACAATGCCATGAACTTTTATATATAGGTCTCGGTGTACACATGAGGAAATTCTTGTTGGGTGCATAAGCAGGTGGCCAGAATTGCTGGATTGTAGGTTATGTTTGTGTTCAGATTTTGAAAATGGTGCCAAGCATTTCCAAAGGTAGTGTACCAACTTATAATTCCATGAGCTGAGAATGAGAGCATGTACCATATCCTTCCTAGCTAACCCTTGGCATTATCAGACTTTTAATCTAAAGTTTTCTGATGAGTATGTAGAAGTGTCTCACTGAGGTTTTCATGGGAATGTCCATGATGACTAACGAGGTTGAGTATCTTTTCATATGTTTATTGGCATTTAAATACCCTCTTTTATAAAGTGCCTGTTCAAGTGTCTAGCTCACTTTGTTTATTAGGTTTCTGGTCTTTTTCTAATTAATTTATCATTTCTGATAGCTATCTTTTGGATATTAGCCTTGCTAATTACATAAATTGCAAATGACTTCCCCATGCACCCATTCTGTACCCTTATTTTCATTCTCGGAAAGGTAAAGCTATGTGTGTGCATAAGTGCTCATTTGCTCAGTCGTGTCTGACTCTTTGTGACCCCGTGGACTGTAGCCCACCAGCCTCCTCTGTCCATAGGATTTTCCAGGCATGAATACTGGAGAGGGTTGCCATTTCCTTTTTGTTTAATATTTAAATAGCTACATAATCTTTTTTTTGGCTAGTGTTTTTCTATGCATATATTTTTCATCTTTAAAATTTTTATCTGATCTGTAAACTTAATTTTAACTGTGTTTTCTGAAAGCAAAATACTTATGCTTTAAAAATATTAATCCAAAGATCTCTGTCTTTTATTTGGATTACTGAGGTCACTTTGCATAAACCTTAACAGGTCTGCAATTCATCATCTATAATTTATCAACAAATGAAAAATTTAAAATATGATAGCAAAAGCTGAGTAAGCCAATACATTAGAAAAATTTCTCTTGAAAAGAGAAGTCTTGGAGAAAAGGTTGATTATGGTTGAATGAAGGGACAAAACAGCATTAAAAAAAGGGGAAAAGGCAAAAAGAAAAAAGTGATAGGAGGAGGTAACTTTCTACAAAACTTGATGGAATAAGGACTCTGCCTTGTGGGTATGTAGAGAAAAACAGATCAGGTAGGAGGTATGGGAATACATGATGGCGAAAGATAACTCTTAGGCTAAGAATTCATATCTATGTAAAGACAATGTAGACACACTGAAAATACTTGCCATGCTTGCTTGTAACTATCTTTTAAAGAGATCAAAGTTCTAGCAACTCATCTGGCCTCAGCTTTTTTTTTTTTTAATTAAACTTTTCAGTGTAACATATAAGTAGAATGGGTTGCTACTGGTGCTACTGGTAAAGAACCCACCTGCCAATGCAGGAGACGAAAAAGACATAAGGTTCAATCCCTGGGTCAGGAAGATTCCCTAGAGCAGGAAATAGCAACTCACTCCATTATTCTTGCTTGGAGAATCCCATGCACAGAGAAGCCACCTGGTGGGCTACAGTTCATGTTGTCGCAGTCAGACATTACTGAGCACGCACACAATCACAGGAGACACCAGGGAGGCATTCATGGTCATGCGATCAGTACAGTCATTGAGGACCACATGCTCTGAAGGGAGCCTGTGTTTGAGATTTATGGCTCAACAATCTCCATCTCAGAACTCTTAATCATTTTATCTTTGGGTTTGTGTTTTGTAAGTGCAAAATGATGGATAACAGTGTCCTCTGGGGACTTGGAACCTCTTTGCCTCCTTGGGATGGGTACTCCCTGTCACTGCCTACTGAAGACTGCTGCTCTTCCCACCAGACTGGGGACTGGACACTCAGAGGATGGAGTCACACCCTCTGTTCCACACACCTTGTGAGTACCTCCTGCCCAATCAGCATGACCTTAAACAGCAAAGAGAAAATATCATGACAAGTGAAGACATCTCACCCTAGAAGCCTCTTTTCCCTTCTTTCCTGCTTTTAGAATGAGGGGCCTCACATTTTCATTTTGCTCCAGGCTTATAAATTATGTAGTCAGATACAAGTTGTTTTCATGTGTTGTTTGTTGAGCTCAAGCTGTCATTTTCTTTATCATCTGTATCTGAAGCATCATTCAAATACATTCTTTTGTTTTGTATTCAAAACACACAATGCTTTCATAGCTCCTACATACAATTTATATGATATTGTGAGTGTTGACAGTTTAGTGAGCATTGCTGTATGTATCGATTCATTTCTGCCTCCCGAGTCAGAGTGAAAGTGCTTTGGGGGAAAATTTCATCATTCCTTCTCTACAGAGAAATCTGTGGGTGACTCAGGGTTTCTCATGAATAAGTGGCTGAACTGCGGCTTGAATAGCTGTTCTAATTACAAGAACAGTCTTCTTCCTATTAAACTGCATCTCACTTAAAAAAAAAAGATTTTTTTTTAACATATTATTTTGGCTGCATTGGGTCTTAATTGTGACATGTGGGACCTTCAGTCTTCTCCTTTACAGCATGAAGAATCTTTGGTAGAGGCATATGAACTCTTGGTTGAGGCGTGTGGGATGTAGTTTGCTGACCAGGCATCAAACCTGGGCCCCCTGCATTGGGAGTGTGGAGTCTTTAGCCCCTGCATCACCAGTGAAGCCCCTAGGATACATCTTTTCCTATCAAAAAACAAACAAACAAACAAACACTTTGTTTTGTAATGAGGTAGAACCAATTAACAATGTTGTGACAGTTTCAGTTGAACAGCAAACAGACTTAGTCATACATATACATATATCTATTCTCCCCCAAACTTCCCTCCCATCCAGGCTGCCACATAACATTAAGCAGAGTTCCATGTGTTATTCCATGTGCTATACAGTAGGTCATTGTTGGTTATTCATTTTAAGTACAGCTGTGTGAACATGACCATCCCAACTCCCTAACTATCTTGTTCCCTCCAGAAAAAATAAGTTCATTCCCTAAGTTTGGGAGTCTCTTTCTGTTTTGTAAGCGAGTTTGTTTGTATCATTTCTTTTTAGATTGTATATAAGGGATGTCATATATTTCTCCTTCTCTGTCTGACTTACTTCATTCAGCATGATCAGGTCCATCTGTGAACCTCATTTTTAAGAAGGCATCTTTTTGGATATCATAGAGGAAGTTTCTGTGTCCAGTATGGGCTGCAGAATTTCCCGTTGCTTCTTCAGGAGAGCTACTAATTATGTGCAAATCTTGCTAACAGGCTTTATTCACATAGCACTTTGGTGCCAGTTTTACGATGTTTTCAACCACAAGGAAAGAAACAAGTAGCTGTAAGTGGGTAATTAGAACTGTACTGGGAGTTTTAGAAGTGGGTGGAATGTCCTTAAGATCTGAACATCTGGTTGTTCTACTTAGTGAGCAATAAGTGATTAACGCATTGCTGACACCCGTTAGCAAAATATGTTCCACAGTTCCAGTTTATGCGATTTTTGTTTTTAAGAGGACCAATGACAAAAACATAAAGATAATCTAAAATGTGACTAATTTACATAATTTTGCTTCCCCTTATCAATCCATCCTTTTTAAGATTTGCTTTTATTTATTTATTAATTTTTTTTTTTTTACAGTTTAATGTATTTTAATAGCAAACTTACAGGAACAGCACAGAAGACAGACAACATTAAAAACATGTGCTTGCATGTAGGACAACTCAGTTAGAAAAGTATAGTGAATGGATGGAATCTACTGCATGATAAAAATGCTACAAACACCATTTAGTTGCAGTCAATAAGAAATTCACTTGTTTTAAAAAAATCCAAATGCTGGCATTGTCCAGAAAAATTTAACAGGTTTATTTATAATTGTTATAAAGTTGAACTGCTGAAACTTGTTCACTGAAACATTTTGACTTTCATTAATGCTTTATGTCCCCACATTTATATTAAAAATTCACACACAAATGAAAATGGAAAAACTGCCAATACCTGATTTCTGTCCCCTATTTTCCACTTGCAATCATATACTTAGGTACCTTTTGACCCCATGGAAAAAAAATTTCTAACGTTCAGAACTACCAATAACAGGAAGAAGAGAATTTTTTTTTTTTTTTTAAAGAATGAAATGTTTCCTATCATAGTGGATTCTTAAGCACGTTCTCCACGTATGCGGCGTGCTAGCTGGATGTCTTTTGGCATAATTGTTACACGTTTGGCATGGATAGCACACAGGTTGGTGTCTTCAAAAGGCCAACCAGATAGGCCTCACTTGCCTCCTGCAAAGCACCAATAGCTGCACTCTGGGAGCGCAGATCTGTTTTGAAGTCCTGAGCTATTTCCCGCACCAGACGCTGGAAGGGAAGTTTGCGAATCAGAAATTCAGTGGACTTCTGATAACGTCTAATTTCACGGAGTGCCACAGTACCAGGCCTGTAACGATGAGGTTTCTTCACCCCTCCAGTAGAGGGCGCACTCTTGCGAGCGGCTTTTGTAGAAAGTTGCTTCCTCGGTGCTTTACCACCTGTCGATTTGCGGGCAGTGTGCTTTGTATGAGCCATGGTATAGAGACCTCCTTACTTACCCCCCCTTCTCCTTCGGCTGGAGCTCGGCGAGCTAGAGGCGGCACTGGCGTTGGACAGCTACGGCGGCGCGGCGGCTGCGAACACAATTCTATTTATTAATTTTAACATTTATTTATTTGGCTGCCCTGGGTCTCAATTGTGGCATGTGAGATTTAGTTTCCTGGGCCTCCTGCACTGGGAGCATAGTCTTAGCCACAGTCTTACCACTAGGTAAGTCCCAATCCATCCTTTTTAATATTCATGCAGTATATTGAAACGTCTGCTTAGTAGTAGTGTTGGTGATCATGGCTAGATCTGCAGTGTCCTCTAGGGACATCTCAAGAGTCTCCCTCATACCTTGCTTTTCTTTCCACGGCACTTCGTCTTTAGTAGTTAGACATAATTAGGAACTCAATTCACTTATTACCTGTTGGCACCATTAACATGACAAAAGGCAAATTATAACAAAATAATTATGTCATAGTAATAGTGCTGAAGGCAAATAGAAGGGTAGTTTCATTTCAAAATTATTTCTTTCCCTGAATTTGCTGTTTATTTTGGAGCACATATAAAAGCTATTGGGCGTTTTCTATGTTTTTCTTTCCAGAAGGCAGTAATATGTACTGTCCCATGCATGGAATAATTGTATAAAAAAGAAGGGTAGGGTTGTCAACCAGGTACTTGCATGCTACCTTCCTGTTCGGTAGAAACTGGGCCACTGGTTTACAGAATAAGAAAGTTAGATTTTGTCAAAAGGAGTGTGGAAAACAAAGAAAGAAAATTCTTGACACCTTGCTGCACCCTGCACCCCTTGAAGCTCCCTGAAGCTTTAAGGCTGGTTCTAGCCTGTTGACCACTTTCCGTGTCAAGTTGGGAGGGTGTTTTCTTAGAACACAGCCTGCCTCCTGCACCATCTCAAACAACCAACCTGAATGGTAGTGATAATGATCAAGGGAGGGAGTAACACCCACTGGGAGACCCCTTCCATCCTTACGGGGCTGAATCTGAGGGATTTTCCATAAGGTCTCTGGAGGGTTCCCAGTAGACAGAACACTACTTGCCCATAGTGGTAACCAGCTTGTGCACACACTTCATTGAAATTTCACTTTCATGCCATCCCTACTTCCGTCCTTGTGCTCCCTAGGGTCACCTCCTAACTACCTGCCTCCAAGTCCTTTGATGAGGGTGTGATCTTTGGGGAACCCAAGTTGAGAAGGTCACTGTACCAATGATCAGTGTAGATAAAGTCCTTGAAAACATTTCATTACAGACAAGATCCACATTGCACTGATTCATATATTTTAATGAGATTTCCTAATACTTTGTCATGTTGAGTTGGTGCTTGCAGTTACCTACATGCCTTCAGACTTATTATTTAATTTGATTCTTAGAGGTTAGTGGTACATGCAATGATTATTTAAATTATATCAAAAGCAAACGAAAGACAAATAACTTGCCTAAAGTCACAGAGATCCAAAGAATTAAATTTTTTTTTTTTTTTGCTGAGTGACTTTATGTGTGAAACATTATTCTATAGTGAGGCCATTTGACTTTTATTGTCAAGTTTACGGAAAAAGAATTTTATTAATTTTAATTTAACTCTCCCTGTTGTCATTATATTGGCTTACTAGGTTAGACCTCCAAAACAGTAGTATATGTCTTTCCTGCTCTTCCCAGTGGGAAATATAAACGTGCCATTCACCTTTGGAAACTACAGCTCTGGTCCATGGACATCAGTAAAGTGATGTAACCCAAAGGTGACTGACGTGATCCCTGGAAATAGCTCACTAATTGGGAAACTCTGTTAGATGGTTGTGTGATGACTTTTCTCTCTTGTTCCCAAAGCAGCCCTCTAGGAGAGGTGGGGATGGAGGTGGATAGGTGGGAGTTGGAGAGGAAAGATGAATTATGGATAGCAAAAAAAAGCAAATCTTGGGTGACACATTTCAGATTGCCTGTGAAGACTGTCATCTCACAAGAAAGCATATTCTCATAAGACTTCCCGACCCACTCTGCAGGATATTAAAGGAAAAATTCCTCCAAGATAAACTCTTCATCTCTGAATAAAGTGTAGCGGTTATCTCACTGAAAAGACTAATTCATCAGGTCTGCAATTCTTAATGCTGAAGCCTTGAATTAAAGCTACAATGGAATTCTCGATACTTTCCTAAACAGTTAGGAGGTAAAATTCAGTGCTCAGCTAGGCTAGAAGTGCATATTGCTTGCTTTCTATATATGTTAGTGCATAGATGATGCTGAGACTTATCCCTACATTTACAAGAGTGTAAAGCTCAACTGAATACTTTGAGTTTTTATAAAACACTCGGAATAGCTTTAGAAACCTCTGAAAATAAATGAAGAGAGTGTTGACAACTTTTCCAAGATGGACACAAGTTTTATTCCTAAACCTCCAGCATATTTAAATTCCTAGATTGATCTAAGTTGTCCTTCAGGTTTTGTAATGAGGAGTCATACTATAAACTGTAAGGAACATGAAAGTAAATATAAAATCTGCTTCAAAAAAGAGCAAAGCTTAAATATCTATCTCTTTATTAAGCAGAGCTTGTCTTATACCTGGAGTCTTGTAATTGTTGAAATCTTTCTAGGATAAATTTGTCTTTATCTTCCGTGGATCTTGGGGGCTATCTGTATTTTTTACTGTAAAAATATTTATGTATTTATAATTTTTTAAAAAATTTTAAAATGTGGGTATAACTGACATATAGCAGTATATTAGTTTCAGGTATACAACTTAATGCTTCAATATGTGTATATTTTTACTACTAAATGATCACCACAATAAGACTAGGCACTTGTCACCATACAGGCATAGTTAAAATCTTTTTCTGAGTTAAGAGCTTTTAAGATCTCCTCCCTT
Source organism: Nanger dama (assembly GCA_917880005.1). Classification (NCBI taxonomy): domain Eukaryota; kingdom Metazoa; phylum Chordata; class Mammalia; order Artiodactyla; family Bovidae; genus Nanger; species Nanger dama. The sequence goes on from CAKJTW010000075.1 coordinate 8,730,598, forward strand.
AGCAACTTTCAAATATGCTATACAGTCTTATTAACTACAGTCACCATGATATACATTATATTCCCAGGACTTACATATTTTGTTACCTAAATGCCTGTACTTTTTGCCTCTTACTTTGTACCTAGTCTTATAATCAAATGAGGAGTAGTTCCACTTTGTATTTCTCAGCATTTGATTCCTACAGGGTCTCTCACTTTATTTTCAAATGACTGTGTTTGTGGAAATGAATGAAAAAACACAATTGTCACTTTTTAGCTCTGGCTGGTTTTTCATATCAACCCATCCTTGCAATGTTGCAAGTTGGCACAAGCATACACATGATTCAAACATTTCCACTGACAGACACTGGTAAGTGGATCAAACACTTACTTTTAGTTTTACTAATCCAGATGATTACTTTCTGGATTCAGATAATTAATTTCTTTTTAAAGATTTTTTTTTTTACTGTAGACCATTTTTTTTCTTAAGCATTTATTGAATTTGTCACAATATTGCTTCTCTTTTGTTTGTTTGTTTGATTTTTGGCCACAAGGCATGTGGGATCTTAGCTCCCCTACCAGGGATCAAACCCTCACCCCCTGCATTGGAAGGTGAAGTCTTAACTATTGGGCTGTCTGGGAAGTCTCCAGATAATTAATAATTGTGTGTCTAGAAGTAACCTTGAGGAAAATGCAAACCTTCTCTTTCAACTCTTGTATATGCTTTGGTTAAATGATATAATTTCTTCATGATCCAAGCATAAACTGGGTAAATTCCCTTTCAAAGCAGGAAGATTCTAAAATCTGAGCTGCTGGGTTGATTTCATTTTTATAAATTTAGTATTTCAATCTGAACTTAAAGTGTGATCATTTGTAAGCCTGAATTGACATAAATTTAATCGTTAATAGAGGGGAAAATACTTGGCTATTTCTTAAAAGTTATTTAAAATAAAATTTCTTGTTTCTGTTGTTTGTTTTGGGTTAGGAATTTGGAGAAGGTAATTAATATATTGGGGCTTTGATTTCCTTCATTTAGGGAAATTAAACTAGTTTGAAAAGGCTCTTATTTTATTTCTGGGAAACATAAAGGAGAAAGGAGTGTTTTAATGGAAAAATTCCAACATCCTCTTCTTTTAATACAGAGTCACGCAATATGTCTAAAAATAAGAGCAGATTTGACTTGTATAGTTGTGCAGGAGAAAGAAACTTGAACCAACCTTGGGCTTGAGTCTTAATGAAAGATGCTTCCTCTTAGTACTTTTTACTAGCTAGGAGGCTTTGGCTTAGCAATGCTTTGATTCACTTGCAATATTTTCACAGGATCCAGTTTTCATTTCTAACACTACCTATTTGGCTTGAGCTTCGGAAAAATACCACTTTTATATGTGTAACAGATTGTTCTTATTAAAAAGGGAAATTTAAAATTGCATCTTCTGACAGGTAGAAAGTCTTGGAACAAAAGAATTAACATTGAATTGCCAACATGAATGCTGAAGACTCCGAGGACATCTTCTTTTGAGAAAGTAAATTTCAATCTAACTGCCTGTACTGCTAAATAAGGTGTCAGTCCTTTTATCTTTTATTGTATTCTGAGTTTAAAACTTAGAGGAATCACTGGGGACAAGAAGGCCATCATTTTTGTGATCTAGTATTTGCATAATGATGCAACAGCCTTCTTAATATTTAAGGACAGGCTTATGCCTCTAGCTAAATTTTAGGAGAGAGCGAAGTACTGTATTGCCTGGGTGTCTAAAGCAACTTTGGACTGGGAACACTGATTTTAATTTTGTGACAACCTTGGCACTGACTAGCCACAAGATGCTGAGCAATACTTTAACTGTCTTGAATCTCCGTGTCTTCATCAGTTATGGGATTAGGGCTCAGTTCTAATCTTCACGGTGCATCTTATCTGCAGTATCTTCACCTTCGCAAGGAATTTTTCAAATGTAGGAAAGCCGATACTTAACATGGGCATTGTTGTCGAATACTTTAGTCTTTTTCAAGTGAAGACTTTGAAGTCTATATTTGAATCAGATGTGAGAAATATTAGCCATGACTTATCAGACAGTCTAATTTTTTTCTTCTTAATGACTAATCCCTCAGGAAATGAAATTAACCTAATAGGATCCAAGTCATCCTTAACCTCAAGTCCAACAATAGTGTCAGTAAAAATCTGTAGCAGGGTACTGTTCGGAGGCAGCAACTGAGATCATGGAAACGATAAAAGCAAAGTCAAAAATAGAGAACATTTCTTAAACAGGATACAGTAACAGGGGAAAGACTAATAATTACTCCTACGTTAAAAACTACCGTATGACAGAAGACATCAGGACAAACTTAAAAGACAAAAAAAAAGCTGGAAGAGTTTTGCAATGAACATGAACCCTATGAATTAATAGTATGTGTATGTCTCTATCTGTAGTTTATATAAATCCCTAGAGAAAATGAGCAAAATATATTTATAAAGTGATTTGAAAATTTAAGATGTGAAAATGGTTATGGAATATATAAAATGTTCAACTTTGCTAACCAAATAATTGCAAATTCATCTTTCAGAAAAAAATTCTTTCACCTCTTAGACTGAGAGATTTTTAGAAAGAATGGTAATACTCAGAGTTCCTGTTAATGTGGAAAAGCAGACTCTTGGTGGGACTTGGGATTGCTACAATATTTCTTGAGGCCACTTAGAGAAATCTGTTCTATTTAATATGATAAATCATTATGTATGTTATCAAGTTTTAAAAAGTTATATGTCATAATACAGGGTATGACAGGATATTTGAAAAATAAAAAGAAAGGAACAATAAACTCATATCTATCTGCTATAGTTGAAAAGAAAAAAAAAAAGACTGAAAGAAGACCTGTAAATTAAAGTGATGTGACCAGTTATCACTGGGTTTGCTTTTTAAAAACCTTTTTGGGTGTATTTTCTAACTTTTCTATAACAAATGTGCTTCTTTGTAAAACAGAGAAAATGAAATAAATATAACAAATTACCATTAAAAATAAGGTTAGTGTTTATACCATTTATACAAAAAGCATTTACAGATACAAAAGGGGGAAGGAATGAGTGGACAAGCACATGCACAGTTTGCACGCACGCACACACACACGCACACACACACACACACACACACACACACACACACACACACACACAATCTCTCTGCTTTGCTCTAAATACACACCTATTCAGACAGACCCAAATGTTCATAGTTTTGCGTCTGCTCAGTGGGGATTATGAGTGGTTTTAATTTTCTTTTTTATATGTTTGCATTTTCTAAATTCTCTACATTGAATACTTATCACTGTTTTAAATACCCCAGGCCACTTTTATAAATGCCCTGAATTTCTGATGTAGGCTCAGTGTTAAGCAAAAAAAAGAGAAGTATACTATACCTAAATTCATTGGTGTTAAATTACTGTTATTTTCTATCCCTCCAAAGTTGACAGTAGAAACATGCCCACCCTGCTCTGGCAGCTTTACTTTTACTTTTATCTCTCTCTCTCTTTCTCCTTTATCCACTTAATTTTAGCACAGGTTGTTGCTGTTGTTTAGTTGCTAAGTCATGTTCGATTCTTTTTTGACTGCATGGACCCACCAGGTTCCTCTGTCCATGGGATTTCCCAGGCACAAATACTGGAGTGGCTTGCCATTTTTTTCTCCAACAATTTTCTTGACCCAGGGATCAAACTGCAACCTGTGCACTGGCAGGCAGGTTCTTTACTTGTGAGTCACCAGGGAACTACGTTTTTTAAAAAATTAGGTGTTAGATCCATTTTCATTGAGGGTTAAGCAAATATTCTCCATGATTATCACCCACAGAGGTATTCTCATTGAAGTACCAGGTGAACAAGAGAAGCGGAAAGGGCTGCTAAGAGGGCATCTTTCAGAGGTCATAGGGTGGACACATTTACAGTGAGGAGACTGGGTTAAAGCCTTTACCTCTTTGTTCATATTCTTTTTAAATTTTATTTATTTATTTTTTAAACTTTACAATATTGTATTGGTTTTGCCATACATTGACATGAATCCGCTACTTGTGTACATGTGTTCCCCATCTTGAACCCCCTCTCCCACCTCCCTCCCCATGCTATCCTTCTGGGTCATCCCAGTGCACCAGCTCTGAGCACCCTGTATCATGCATCAAACCTGGACTGGCAATTCATTTCACATATGATATTATACATGTTTCAATGCCATTCTCCCAAATCATCCCACCCTCTCCCTCTCTCACAGAGTCCAAAAGACTGTTCTATACATTTGTGTCTCTTTTGCTGTCTTGCATACAGGGTTATCATTACCATCTTTTTAAATTCTATATATATGTGTTAGTATACTGTATTGGTGTTTTTCTTTCTGGCTTACTTCACTCTGTATAATTGGCTCCAGTTTCATCCACCTCATCAGAACTGAATCAAATGTATTCTTTTAATGGCTGAGTAATACTCCATGGTGTATACATACCACAGCTTTTTATCCATTCGTCTGCTGATGGACATCTAGGTTGCTTCCATGTCCTGGCTATTATAAACAGTGCTGTGATGAATATTGGGGTACATGTGTCTCTTTCAATTCTGGTTTCCTCAAATAGAATCATTTCTCACGTATGTGGTGCAAAATTTTCATGAGTGATGATTTTTTTTAAGTTCTCTTTTGTCTTAGTACTACCTCTGGGTCACTTCTCTTTGTCCTTCGGTTTGAAATAATGACAATATATTTCCAGGCCACCTGACGTGAAGCACTGACTCATTGGAAAAGACCCTGAAAATGGGAAAGATTGAAGGTGGGAAGAGAAGGGGATGAAAAAGAATGAGATGGTTGGATGGTATCACTGACTCAATGGACATGAGTTTGAGCAAGTTCTGAGTGTTGGTGATGAACAAGGAAGCCTGGTGTGCTGTAGTCCATGAGGTCGCAAAGAATTGGAGACGACTGAGCAACTGAACTGAACTGAACTTCCAGGCCCAGTGCCCAGGAGAAAACTCAATAAAACTTTCATTTTAGTGCCACCTAACTAGGCAGTGCTAGATTTTTTTCAACATGTTCTTGGAACACAGATTATTTCACATAAATCAAAACCTCATATTTTTGAGAAAAGATTTCATCTTCCAATATAATGTTTTACTAGGGTATACTTTAATTACACTGGAACCAAAAGGTCATTGTTTCTGGATTGTAATGAATGAAAGATTTTCTGCCATTGCTATCTCTAAAGCAAACAGCTACTATAAATGCCTTTTTATTAGATAAATCATGTACAAAATTCAAAATAAAGAAAAGAAAAGGAATTACCTCAAAGTTCCACTCTCTCTCATTTCCAAACAAATGAACATTTATTCACTTCTTTATTTTTCAAACAGAATTTCTTTCTTCATTGGGATTTTTTTAAAAATCAGAGGTTGGTGGTTTAGTCACTAAGTCTTGTCCAATGTGATCCCATGGACTGTAGCCCACCAGGTGTCTATGTCCATGGGATTTCCCAAGCAAGAACACTGGAGTGGGTTGCCATTTCTTTCTTCAAGGGATCTTCCCAACTCAGGGATTGAACCCAGGTCTCCTGCACTGCTATCCTTTACCAACTGAGCTACCAGGGAAGCCATAGTGGCTCAGTTGGTAATGGTGATTTCTAACAAAATTGCTTCATAAATTCAAAATATCTGTCTGATTTGTTGCATTTTATGTAAAAACATGAATTTAGTACATGACACAGGAAACTAAGCTCATAATTTCTTAAAATGTACAGCTCAATTTAAATAAGTGAAAGCTTTTCTAAATATGCTAAAAGGAGGAAAGTTTTATATGTTCCCATTTAATCATGTCTAAGCTTGTGATGTCATCTGCATATATGAGGTAATTGATATTTCTCCGCAATCTTGATGCCAGCTTGTGCTTCTTCCAGTGGAGCATTTCTCATGATGTACTCTGCATAGAAGTTAAATAAGCAGGGTGACAATACACAATCTTGACATATTCCTTTCCCTATTTGCAACCAGTCTGTTATTCCATGTCCAATTCTAACTATTGCTTCCTGACCTGCATACAGATTTCTCAAGAGGCAGGTCAAGTGGTCTGGTATTCCCATCTCTTTCAGAATTTTCCACAGTTTATTGTGATCCACACAGTCAAAGGCTTTGGCATAGTCAATAAAGCAGAAATAGATGATTTTCTGGAACTCTCTTGCTTTTTCCATGGTCATGCAATTTGATCTCTGGTTCCTCTGCCTTTTCTAAAACTAGCTTGAACATCTGGAAGTTCATGGTGCATGTGTTGCTGAAGCCTGGATTGAAGAATTTTGAGCAATACTTTACTAGCGTGTGAGATGAGTGCAATTGTGCGGTAGTTTGTGCATTCTTTGGCATTGCCTTTCTTTGGGACTGGAATGAAAACTGACCTTTTCCAGTCCTGTGGCCACTGCTGAGTTTTCCAAATGTGCTGGCGTATTGAGTGCAGCACTTTCACAGCATCATCGTTCAGGATTTGAAATAGCTCAACTGAAATTCCACCACCTCCATTAGCTTTGTTCATAGTGATGCTTTCTAAGGCCCACTTGACTTCACATTCCAGGGTGTCTGGCTCTAGGTGAGTGATCACATCATTGTGATTATCTTGGTTGTGAAGATCTTTTTGTACAGTTCTTCTGTGTATTCCTGCCACCTCTTCTTAATATCTTCTGCTTCTGTTAGGTCCATACCATTTCTGTCATTTATCAAGCCCATCTTTGCATGAAATGTTCCCTTGGTATCTCTAATTTTCTTGAAGAGATCTCTAGTCTGTTCCCATTCTAGTCTAGTCCCATTCTGTTCTTTTCCTCTATTTCTTTGCATTGATCACTGAAGAAGGCTTTCTTATCTCTCCTTGCTATTCTTTGGAACTCTGCATTCAGATGCGTATATCTTTCCTTTTCTCCTTTGTTTTTTTTTTAATTAAATTTATTTATTATTTTAATTACAATACTGTATTTGTTTTGCCATACATTGACATGAATCAGCCATAGGTCACAGCTATTTGTAAGGCCTCCCCAGACAGCCATTTTGCTTTTTTGCATTTCTTTTCCATGGGGATGGTCTTTATCCCTGTCTCCTGTACAATGTCATGAACCTCATTCCATAGTTCATCAGGCACTCTATCTATCAGATCTAGGCCCTTAAATCTATTTCTCACTTCCACTGTATAGTCATAAGGGATTTGATTTAGGTCATACCTGAATGGTCTAGTGGTTTTCCCTATTTTCTCTAATTTATGTCTGAATTTGGCAATGAGGAGTTCATGATCTGAGCCACAGTCAGCTCCTGGTCTTGTTTTTGCTGACTCTATAGAGCTTCTCCATCTTTGGCTGCAAAGAATATAATCAATCAATAACCTCAGATATGCAGATGACACCACACTAATGGAAGAAAGGGAAGAGGAACTCCAAAGCCTCTTGATGAAAGTGAAAGAGAGTGAAAAAGTTGGCTCAACATTCAGAAAACGAAGATCATGGCATCTGGTCCCATTATTTCATGGCAAATAAATGGGAAACAGTGGAAACAGTGACATACTTTATTTTGGGGGCTCTAAAATCACTACAGATGGTGATTTCAGCCATGAAATTAAAAGACGCTTACTCCTTGGAAGGAAAGTTATGACCAACTTAGATAGCATATTGAAAAGCAGAGATATTACTTTGCCAACAAAGTTCTGTCTAGTCAAGGCTATGGTTTTCCAGTGGTCATGTATGAATGTGAGAATTGGACTGTGCAGAAAGCTGAGTGTGGAAGAATTGATGCTTTTGAACTGTGGTGTTGGAGAAGACTCTTGAGAGTCCCTTGGACTGCAAGGAGATCCAACCAGTCCATCTTAAATGACGTCTGGCCCTAGTGTTCCTTGGAAGGACTTATGCTAAAGCTGAAACTCCAATACTTTGGCCACCTCATGCAAAGAATTGACTCATTGAAAAAGACCCTGATGCTTGGAGGGATTGGGGGCAGGAGGAGAAGGGGATGGCAGATGATGAGATGGCTGGATGGCATCATCGACTTGATCGACATGAGTTTGAGTGAACTCTGGGAGTTGGTGATGGACAGGGAGGCCTGGCGTGCTGTGATTCATGGGGTCGCAAACAGTCAGACATGACTGAGTGACTGAACTGAATTGAACTGAAGCTTGTGATGAGACCTGGGTTTGATCCCTGGATCAAAAAGATCCCCTGGAAAAGGGAACAGTTACCCACTCCAGTATTCTTGCCTGGAGAATTCCATGGACATAGGAGCCTGGAATGCTACTGTCCATGGGGTCGCAAGGAGTCAAACACAACTAGTGACTAACACTGACACTTTCACTTCAAGCTTGTGATGGTTGATTAGGAATAAACTCAGAAGCACACACTTGAACTTGACAGCACCACTGTACTTCCTTTGGGGATGTGATGTGGACTCCATGCTCATGGAAGGGACTTGTAAGAACCCAGGTAACAGCCCTGTGTGGAGGAAAAGCAGCTTTTCTTTTCAAGGGCTCTAACAGTCACGCCTATGGACTCAGCTGTCTTTCAGTATGTGGTGATTAATACTCTAAGTGCATGTTTTATTAAAATCTGTTGACAAGCACAGATTCTTTGATGTCAATCTAGGTTTATAGGAACCAAAGTGAAGTAAAGATTGGGTGGCTGAGGTGTATAAAAATTTAGTTATGTATGCACCCTTAACCACTCACCTACCCACCCTTTTAAATAGAGCAACAATTAAACAAACAAACAAACAAAAAAACAGTATGTGGAATTTGGACTGACTACTTATCTAGCTTACATTTACCTTATCCTTGCCAATTTATCTCTTTATCCTTTAAAAAGTCATGAGCAAATATATATGACTAAGAAACGCAATTCAACAACCAAAAAAATCTTTCTCTCTTAATATTTGACTCAGAAGCACAGATGACTAATATACTTGGAATCGGTAAATGAGAAATCATTTTTCAAGTTGAAGTAACTAACCCTGGTAGAGTATTTGAATCGAACAGACCTCGTTATCAGCATAATTCACTCGAAGCTCCTTTGGGCTAAGCCATGCTCAGTGGTACACTGAAGATCGATGGAGCTATTACGGCCCGAGAAACAGGTGGTACGTATCTGGAGACATTGACAAACTCTTCTTGAAACAGCCCTAAACTATCCTATAATTGCCTGTTGCACTCAAGACAAAAGGATTGACAAAAAATATCAGAAAAATAAAGCAATAAATGCTGTAAGAAAAATGAATGGATTTGGGGCAGTTTTCTCTATTTCAGAGCCAAATGCTGTTATAAATTATGAAAATTCCTTGTTCCTGAAATGAAGGGCTGAGGGCTTCATGGAGCTCCCTCCTCCTTTAACTTTTTCCCACTGGTGCTCTTAGTTCTTTTTATCCTTCTAACAAATGCTAAAAGTAAAAGATCTTTTGTGACTTTAATAATACATTTTCAAGAATCTCAAAAATCCATTTCTCTTAGAAGTGAGGGGAAGTGACGGCGCAGTCTTTTCATGTTTTTGTGTTTCTAAGCAATAATTTACTACATATAAAATGTTTTTACATTTTTATTGCCATATAGTTAATTCACAATGTGGTGTTAGTTTCCATTGTACAGCAAAGTGAACCAGTTATACATATACATATATTCCTTTGTTTTTTTTTTTCATATAGGTCATTACAGAGTATTGAGTAGAGGTCCCTGTGCTGTACAGTAGGTTCTTATTAGTTGTCTATTTTTTAAAAAGAATGAAATAATGTCATTTTCAGCACCACATATGGACCTAGAGATTGTTGTACTCAGTGAAATAAATCAGACAGAGAAAGACAAATATCATATAATATCACTCTTACGTGAAATCTAAAAGACGGTAACAATGCTTTGCTTTTTCTCCATTCATTAGGAAGAAGCTCTATAGAGCAATAGCAATAAAATTATCTTTAACAGAAATACGTCTGTTATTATTTCTGGTTTAGTAGACATAAATTTATAATGAAATTTGGGCAACCTAACTTTTAAAAAGGTGTTGATCACTAATGATTAATGACAAAGAGAAACTGGTTAGATTCTGGATATATCCTAGTGGAAGACACTACCTCCTGTCTCCACAAATGTCTTTTAAAAATAGCATTATTTATCTAGGAAAACACATGATATGCTGTGCTTAGTCATGTCTCTGCAACCCCATAGACATTAGCCCACCAGGCTCCTCCGTCCATGTGGAATCTCCAAGCAAGAATACTGGAGTGGATTGCCATGCCCACCCCCAGGGGATCTTCCCAACCCAGGGATCAAACCCAGGTCTCCTGCATTGTAGGCAGATTCTTTACCATCTGAGCCACCAGGGAAGCCCCACAGGATATGTTATTCCAGCCTAAGTCTTTTCTTCCCTGGAATACTTGGGTCCTTTGTAAAATATGATGTGATAGATTTTGCCTCTTCTGTAAACAGCTCTTTATCCTTTGCTTTTCTTCTCATCCTCGAACTTTTATTTCATTTGTGCTGCAAGGAAATGGAACATAGGCCACCCAACTTGAATATTAAATCTGCAAGCATATTTTTCTTTCAGTTTTCTTCATAGATCAATGACTGGAAATGCTTTCAGTCCTCAGCACCCACTCTCAATGTCACCACTCTCTGCTTCAATCCTTCTTAAATGCTCATTTTCATTTTTTCTCTCTATCTGGTTTTTTAAAATGACACTTCCCTAATCATTAGTTCTCAATTTACTCTAGTATGACAGCTTTAATTTTCACCCATCTAATTGAAACCACTTTTATTAAAAAGTCTGATTTTTAAGCAAACATATTTGTGTGTTCTTGATGATTCTTCTCCGTGTTTTGGTCAGTAGACTCACCAGTCTTAAAGTTCACACAGTAAATGCAATTTTATGAACAACAAACCACACAGTAAATTTTCATGGTGATATTAATGATGCTGTGTTCTTTTGGGAATTTCATCACATTGTTTCTTTATTACTATCTTTATCTTCATAAGAAAAAAGATATACAATGTCTGTGACAAGATAGCATGTTGTGACTTTTTAATAATTTATGATAAACGAAAAGATTTTCAAAGCAATTTGGATTTCTGGCTTGAAAGTTATGTTTATGAAAAGCATAACAGAAATCTTGCTTTGATCCAACACTGGTGATTTCCATCTCCTCATTAGTGGTCTATTTCCAAGTCATCCTTATAGTAGAGTGAACTTAATTCTGGCCACTACAAATCATTTCCAAAAAGAATTGAATGCCCGAAGGCAACACTAATGTAACTGGCATTTTAGTCCAAAGCCAGATAGGTTTAAAGATGCATCTGGGCATATTTGTGTGGACCACCCAGATGTGTCTGCACATGAGACCAAAGAGCATCCCAAGAGAGAACAGTGAAGGAAGGAGTCAGCCTCAATAAGTCCAAGCCTATTAAAATGTTTTCAGCAATAGGAGGGGAGAGAGAACTTCTGAGTTTGTATGGTATCTGTCAACTGGATTTGTCTCCCAAATCCCAGAAAACTGGATTCTGTGGGAAACAAGCAAGCACAAATGGAAGGCAGCAGTCTCAGTGAAAACTCTACAGTGGCACCTTCTCCAACAGTCACTGCTGTGAGAGAATCCTAGCATCCTATTTGTGCATGTGGCAAGAGCTGGGACCCACCAGAACCCTGGGGTCCTAAGGAGCAGCATCAGCACCAGTGGGAGCAAATGTGCTGTAAACATACATGTGAACCCTCTGTGAATTTCAACAGTCTCAAGGGGTCACTATGCATCCATTTGAGATCACTTCAGCAGATAGGGTAAAATCAGTTACTGCTTTTATGGGGCCCCACCTGTGCCCACTGGCTGGTGAAGCAAGGAGATATTCACGTTCCACATCATTTAACCAATACACTAAAGCAATGAAAAAGAATAATATGCTTAGAAACGCACACATGCTCACACACACATGCGCACACACACATGAGCACACACACACACTTCTGTCAGACTACGTATTACACTTTTGCAGTTTTTTTCATCTCTAAAACTTTCCTTGATAATCATTTAATTCACTTAACTAAAAAATTAAAGATTGGAAAATAGATCACATCTTCCCAGGAACCTCTGTGGCTCAGACGGTAAAAATCTGCCTGCAACATAGGAGACCCAGGGTCTGATCCCTGTGTCAGGAAGATCCCCTGGAGAAGGGAATATCTGCCCACTCCAGTATGCTTCCCTAGAGAATCCCTGGACAGAGGAACATGGTGGGCTAGAGTCCACGGAATTGCAAAGAGTTGGACGCGACTAACAATTCACTTTTTTCCCCTGGAGCCTATGGTCTTTCAGATATATATACCCTTTACCACAATGCTCCATTGTAAGTCAACTAGAAGAATGTCTTCTCTTTTGCAAGTGCAACAGAGTATAAATAATTCAACAGCAGAGTCTAATGTACTTATAACAGTGTTTTTATTCTATACTCATAATCATCACTACATTCAGCAGCAGGTGGTAGAATTTACAGCTGTACTTTCTTCTAAGCACTGTCTTATGTAAAGGCAAAGAACCATTGCTGGCAGTTGGATGAAATCAATATTCAGTGAATGGCTATTTGGAGTAACAGAGGACCTGAGACACAGGTGTCCAAACTAGGGACTGGGGAATGGCACCTCTGGTTATTGCTGTTATTATTACTGCGCAAGAGCCATGTTCTCATTCTGCCTTCCAACAGTGCTTCTCTCTGGGCCTTTCATAAGGGGCCAGAGACTGCTGATAACTTAGAAAAGATACAGACATTTCTGAGAATTGCATTTGGTTCTGAAGTGTAATAGTCAAGATCCACCATCTTATCTGTCATCAGAGTCTGTGATCCAGATAGGATTGTGACAACCAATTATAGGTAAAATACCACCAAGGAGAAAGGAACGTGGCCAGTAGTTTAGAGTTTATTTCAGTTCAGATGCTCAGTCGTGTCCAACTCTTCACGACAGCAGGCACCATAGCACGCCAGGCTCCCTTGTCCATCACCAACTCCTGGAGTTCACTCAAGCTCATCTGCATTGAGTCAGTGATGCCATCCAACCATCTCATCCTCTGCTGTCCCTTTCTTCTCCTACCTTCAGTCTTTATCAGCATCATGGTCTTTTCCAATGAGTCAGCTCTTTGAATCAGGTGGTAAAAGTTTTGGAGTTTCAGCTTCAACATCAGTCCTTCCAATGAACACTCAAGACTGATCTCCTTTAGGATGGACTAGTTGGATCTCCTTGCAGTACAAGGGACTCTCAAGAACCTTCTCCAACACCACAGTTTAAAAGCATAAATTCTTCAGCGCTCAGCTTTCTTTATAGTCCAACTCTCACATCCATACATGACTAGTGGAAAACCATAGCCTTGATGAGACGGACCTTTGTTGGCAAAGTAATGTCTCTGCTTTTGAATATGCTATCTAGGTTGGTCAAAACTTTTCTTCCAAGGAGTAAGTGTTTTTAATTTCATGGCTGCAGTCACCATCTACAGTGATTTTGGAGCACCCTCCCCAGTAAAGTCAGCCATTGTTTCCACTGTTTTCCCATCTATTTGCCATGAAGTGATGGGACTGGATCTTCATTTTATAAATGTTGAGTTTTAAGCCGAACTTTTTCACTCTCCTCTTTCACTTTCATCAAGAGGTTCTTTAGTTCTCCTTCACTTTCTGCTGTTAAGTTCAGTTCAGTTCAGTCGATCAGTCGTGTCCAGCTTTTTGCAGCCTCATGAATCGCAGCACGCCAGGCCTCTCTGTCCATCACCAACTCCCGGAGTTCACTCAGACTTGCGTCCATCGAGTCGGTGATGCAATCCAGCCATCTCATCCTCGGTCATCCCCTTCTTTTCCTGCCCCCAATCCCTCCCAGCATCAAAGTCTTTTCCAATGAGTCAACTCTTCGCATGAGTTGTTGTCATCTACATATCTGAGGTTATTGATATTTCTCCTAGCAATCTTGATTCCAACTTGTGCTTCCTCCAGCCCACCGTTTCTCATGATTTACTCTGTATATATATGCAGAGTACATCATGAGATGTACATTGGGATTCCCTGGTGGCTCAGCTGGTAAAGGATCTGCCTGCAATGTGGGAGACCTGGGTTCAATCCCTGGATTGGGAAGACCCCCTGGAGAAAGGAAAGGCTAGCCACTCCAGTATTCTGGCCTGGAGAATCCTATGGACTGTATAGTTCATGGGGTCACAAAGAGTCAGACACGACTGAGCGACTTTCACTCACTCACTCACTCTGCATATAAGTTAAATAAGCAGGGTGACAATATACAGCCTTGATGCACTCCTTTTCCTATTTGGAACCAGTCTGTTGTTCCATATCCAGTTCTAAGTGTTTCTTCCTGACCTGCATACAGGTTTCTCAAGAGGCAGGTCAGATGGTCTGGTATTCTCATCTTTTTCTGAATTTTCCACAGTTTATTGTGATCCAGTCAAAGGCTTTGGTATAGTCAATAAAACAGAAATAAATGTTTTTCTGGAACTCTCTTCCTTTTTCAATGACGCAGCGCATGTTGGCAATTTGACCTCTGGTTCCTCTACTTGTCAAACTGCCATGGGCACAGAAATTAACTGCAGGGATGTTGTTAAAATGTAAATTGTTGACATGCTAGATTTGGAGCAAGGTTCAAGAATTTGCTTCTCTAGCAAGTTGATGCTGATAGTTGTTCAAGGCAATTGTGTAGGACAATGTCTAGGGTCCAAGATAAAGTGGTACCTTGCAAGCATCTGAAGGGACTTATAAATTATTCTATGGCAAAAGAAAACTACAGGAAAGTTTACATTGAAAAATACCATGACCTGGCCTTCCTTGGTGGTCCAGTGGTTAAGGCTTCAGTGCTCCCAGTGCAGGGACGTGGGTTCGGTAGCTGGGTGGGGAACTCTAAAATATATTCTCTGTTCTAAAAGAGATTGTTATGTTGTAAATAACACTGGGCATTCATATTTATGTAACTCAAATATACCACCAGTCTATGTTCTCAAATCACATCATATAAAGTTAATGCTCTCCTGGGCCGTGGTTCTCACCTACATTTCTTTGGGATTGTGTGGCTTGCCTTTTACTCTTATTTCCAAGGGTCTCCCACATATCACATGAGTTCAACAAATATTCTTCTGTGTTTGGTTCTGGTCTCTTTATTGATTTGAGGCTGGTGCCTCATCCTACCAGTTCCCTCTGCGGCTTCTGCCCTCTTCATGGGGCTGGCTCCTAGTGGTGCCACGGCTGAAGGACAATGGGCAGAAAGCTTAGGAACAAGCTATTGAAGGGAACCCTTACTGAATACCCTTGAAGTTTCCCTTCAGAGGAGAAAACTCCATCAGTGAGAAACTACTACTGTCCCCTCTCCTTCCCTTGCAGCTTGCTCTTCCACCAAGAAAGAGGTGTGAAAGGAAATAAAATTTAACTAAAAATTAAAGATTGGAAAAGAAGACAGCATCTTCCCTGGAGCCTTTGTAGCTCAGATGGTAAAAAAATCTGCCTACAATGCAGGAGACCAGGGTTTGATCCCTGGGTCAGGAAGATCCCCTGGAGAAGGGAATGGCTTCTTTTTTTTCTCTTTCTCTACTACCAAGAGTCTCAAAGTGTGGACTTTGAACCAGCACGTCAGCACAACCTAGAACTTGTTAGAAACGCAAATTATTGGGCTCACATCACAACTGCAGAATCAGAGACTTGGGATGGGAACTGAGGTCCAGTGACCTGTGATGTAAACAACCACTCTGGTTGGGTTTTACACAGCAACTCTAAAACACTGTGTGTGTGTGTGTGTGTGTGTGTGTGTGTACTCAGTTGTTCCATTCCTGCAGCCATAATGAACGATCCTCTGCCTCCACTCAACGGCTGTAATCACTGTGTGTTTTCTTTCAGGCAAGGTTAGCTCTGTGCAGACCTCACCAGTGGATTTTCATAATTGTCTTTTACTCACTGGACAATGAAAGAGAAGCAATATGGAGTGATTTTTTGCCTAAATAACTCATGCACAGTGTGTTACACTATATGATGCCAAATTTTATCATCATAAGTGGATGCAGGTTGATATTTTAATTGCATTTTCAGCCAGCCCACTTTGGAAGGATGCATTAGAGGTGAAACAGACAAGCAAATTTACAGCCCAGTGCAGTCCTAGTCTCATGCTGCTCATACATGCAGTGACTGGACTTTGGGGGTCAATTTGCTGAGAAGGACACAAAAGGCTACAAAGATGGGGTGACTCTGGCTCTCAGAAACTGAGAAAAACTGTATGTAAATGATACATAACAGGCTTTATTATTTTTATATTAAAAAGTTTTAAGAAATGAAGCAAAGAGGATAAATGGGCATAGTGTTTAGATATTTCTAAATAGAATGGCATGTGGTCTAATAGTCTGGGGGTGAAATTATGACCAGTCATTTAGGTAAAGTTTTATTTGAGCTAAAATTAAAAATAGGACTCTCCCTTCTTCATTGACAAAGAGTCTGTATAACTGGTGGAATTGCCTCAGGACTTTAGGTGAATGTTTGCTTTTGAGGGGTTTCCAATAATCATCTCACCAAATTTTTCTTGCACTTTTAGAAACTTCAGAAGTTGCTTGGGTCTGGTTAAAGCAAAAATGGGAAAGAAAAGTTTTGTCCTTTCATCTCTGCCTGAAACTTCTTAATCAGAGCCTCTTGGCTAGCCATAAATTCTGAGTATCTTCTCTCATCAAGATTGCCAAGATTGTCTTGTTACACCCAGATGAAAATGAATCATGATTTCTTTCCATCACACAGGGGTGATAATTTTCTTGGTCAGTTCTCTGTTGAAGTGCCCTTGATAAAATTGTTCAACACTGTACGTAACAAAAGTTATTTCTGTGGATGGAGCAGAACCTCTTTGTGGCGAAAGAAACTAGATTGTAGGGAGCAGAGTGGTGGGCAAGATTAAACCCAACTGTATGACAAAGTTTGTGAAGGAAGTGATACTGAGTTATAGCACAGAAGAGCAGCTAGGATTTTAGAAGGAAAAACTAACTAAGGCACTCCGGAGTTCAAAGTTTATCACAAGCAGGCTGATAGATTACAATGAAACCAGAGAAAGAGGTAATATTTCCTGAGGTGGAGAAACATTTGTATTCCTTTATAACTCATGGAAGGACACAGCCCAGCTCTGAGGCCCCAGGAACGCCCAAGTCCTGTCCTCAGGTTCCCACAGTCCGCAGAGCTGGGCAGATCTGTCCCATGAGCTGTGTCTCTGACCAAAGGATTCTGTTGGTTCTTTCCTTTTAGACTATTGCAATTACAGTAAATTCTCTACACTGATTGTTTGGCTCAACTTTCAAATCACTTGTCACAAATAGAACACTGAGGTAAGTTAAAAAGTATCAATGAGTTGGGAAGAAAAAAAGACTTTGCCAAATTTAGAACATCATTTTTCAGAAGATGTTTGGAACTCTTCTTCCAAAATGTCAGCCTTAGTTTTTGTGACAAAGTTGAGATCAGTTGTACATTTTTAGAAATGAGCAAATTCTTTGAGAAGGCATCTCATTTTACCTTTTTTTCGAACTTATCAGAATGTTATAAAGACTTGTATCATTATTATTTAAACTTCATCTAAATTTTATCCATTGAATTCTCTAACGAGATGCTTTTATTTCTCTGCTTGGATCCTGTGAAGAGGCATTAGCTAGGAAGGCAGTTTGGTCTCATAAAAGGAGCAAGGAATCAAGAAGCCGAATGTATGGTCCTGTTTCTAATCATCTGACTGAGCAAGAAATAACATCTTCTGTACCTCGGCTTCTTACCATACTTATAAAAGGATAAATATAAACTGGTATCTGTCTCTAATTATTTCACATGGATGAAAATGGACTAAAAGGAGATAGGTGGATGAGAAAAGTTTAGATAAAAATGTTTTGATTATTGCAATAATTCATTAGCGAAAGATTTCCAAGGTTATGTAGAGACGTTTACTAATATAAGACACGGTTTGAGCCTTAGCCTTTGTGTCCAATGTGATGTTGGTTTTCAATATGTCAAAGGATGAGAAATTTGAGCAAGAATGTTTGTAAACACTCTGGCTAGAAATCAGTTTGCCTATAAATTTTAATGGGGGAAATTTAATCAAGACATTAAGTAAATGTCAGAAATCAAATACGCTGCTGCTGCTAAGTCGCTTTAGTTGTGTCTGACTCTGTGCGACCCTATAGACGGCAGCCCACCAGGTTCTGCCGTCCCTGGGATCCTCCAGGCAAGAACACTGGAGTGGGTTGCCATTTCCTTCTCCAACGCATGAAAGTGAAAAGTGAAAGTGAAGTCGCTCAGTTGTGTCTGACTCTTTGCAACCTTGTGGACTGCAGCTACCAGGCTCCTCTGTCCATGGGATTTTCCAGGCAAGAGTACTGGAGTAGGGTGCCATTGCCTTCTCCAGAAATCAAGTATAGTATTCCAAATTTTTTAAAAAGAATTATGTTTTAACCAATGATTACAAAGTCTCTTGCAGGTTCATTTACATTTTTGTGTCTGAGAAGCGTTCTGTGTTTTAATCTCCATCCATCAGCCTTTTGTCTTTGGCATATTTTATCGTGGTGTTCTCCTTCTGGCATATGATGGACTATTTCTTTATTCCTTTCTACAGTCTCTCTCTCTTTTCACTCCTTCTGGATTCTTATATCTGGACAATCTGTACTCTTTAAAGATAATCTTAGTACTTTACAACTGTCATCTTCTGAGTCACTAAAGTGCATGCATGGGACATTTTGAGAGTGTAAACTACCTGCCATCAGCAAAGAAAATGGAGCTAAGTAGAGACTGTGCTGAGAATCACCATGGAGACAGCTGAGCCAAAACTCCAGGGTGCTCTTACCCACATAAAGGTGTGTTCACACCGACCTCAGCACACGTTACCAAGTTCTCAATTCAGTTAGCGATCTTACGACTCCAGATTCTTTATAGGATTTTGTAATAATTACAAAGGATAGTATTTAAGTTTTGTGGGAGAAAATAATTCTTCCATATTTATATTTTATGGAAGAACTATAGTACAACTATGAAATGAAAGTAAGAACATCAATAGAGCGTGACATTTAAAAATCATTTTTTCAACATATGAATAGTGGTTGCTCTTAAATCCAAATGTACCATGTATATAAATAGCATCAATTATTTAGCAGTAAGGATCATATATCGTATGTCTTCCATATTAAGTTTGATATATTAAACCACAGGAAGAGAGTTTCTAAATTCAGAGCTTGTCTCAAATTAATGCCCAAAGGGCATGGATAAGTATGCAGATAGGGTCCTATTTTGCAGCAACAAAGTCTTGTTACTCCACAGACTCAGGTAGCTGATGAACTAGAATAAATTTTTTCCTTTCCAGAAAGGTGTTTTTAACTTTACACATTTTTCTTTTCTGTTATTTTACTAATCAAATTCACACAGGTTGATCTACATGTTGCAACAGTTCTCTGTTTTACAGGTATGCGTGCCCTTCTTCTTTAATACATGTTAAAAAGGAAAAAATTTTGAGGAGAAGGGGATCCTGGGTACCTTAGATGAATTAAGACACCCTGCCCTGTCTCCCAGTCACAGCACACATTGGGAGGTGTAGGTAGTGGGCTGTTGTTGGGGATGCACTGGCAATGTTCTCTTTCCCTTTCAGTCCCTGTAATTGTGCTGTCTGGGTGTGCAAGTGGTGTGGAGTCACCAACAAGTGGTTACCAATGACTGAGAGTGAGTACATGCACCAAAACCTTGCAGAGTGCTAAGAAAATTCCCAGCTTTATATTAAAACCGTGGAATGGGAGAACAATGGCCGTGACTCTGAAATTCCAAATTACTCAGTTTATTGTGGTGTGTAAAGCTCGATACTTGTTTTCTATAGTGAAGACATGGCAAGTTCTTTTCCTTTATTTTTTCCTTACACTGATATTTAACCCTTAGAGCTCCACAATGTGCTAGGTGTCGATGTGTAAATGTGGAACAAGTGTGGAAACTGAAGATTCATGAACTTGGGTCACATGTACAAGCTGGGATTGGAGCCACCACAGTCTGACCACAGGGCCACACACTTGTGTGCTTATTCAGTAGTGTCCAACTCTCTGCAGCCCCATGGACTGTAGTCCGCCAGGCTCTGCCAGGCTCTTCTGTCCATGGGATTTCCCAGGCAAGCGTACTATAGTCAGGTACCATTCCCTTCTCCAGGGTATCTGCTCCACCCAGGGACTGAACCTGCGTCTCTTGCATTGCAGGTAGGTTCTTTACCATCTGAGCCACCAGGGAAGCCCATGTTGCATCAGGGACCACATGAATAACCTTATTTAAATTCAGTTATCTCTGAACAAACCTGTTTACACCACTGATTACATTCTGAGGTGCTGGCCATGAGGACTTCAACATCTGAACTTACTTGAGGGAACACACTCCACCCTAGAAGAGGCACTAGAGACCAGAGAGGTTTAACAGCATCCCTAAAATAATACAGCTTGGATGGGGTCAAAAGTCATATCAGCCACCATGACTGTACATGATCCTATTTCCGCTACCCTGTGGTCTTATTTAATGGCTGGAAAAATACAGCGATAGGAGAAACAGACTTTATATTTTCACAGAGTTTAATACACCATGGAGGGTCATTGAGAAGGTGGACTGAACTGGTGCAAAGTGACCAATTTTGGAGTCTCTGTGTGACCATTAACTGCTGATTGATGAAGTCTTGGTCCACCAAGAGCTGTCTGCAACCCATGCAGCCTGCAGAACCTTATCCAGGCTTTCTTATTTGTTTATCCCCCATGCCTTGGCTGGGCACCTCCTCTGCTATGTCAGACTGGCGGGGACAAGTCCATACAAGATGGCACCCCTGCCCTCTCAGCCCCATCTTTGTTCCAGTGGGGCAGATGGGCAATGCACCTGAGAACTGAATTCTCTGGGCAGAGAGTGCTAAAGAGAAGTGAAGCAGGATAGGGGGATGGGAAGGGGCGAGAAACCTGGAGGTCTGAGACAGACAGTGCTCCAGGCAGAAGAGGAGAGAGTAAACGGTTGCCAGGTAGGACAGAGCCCATCTCTCAAGGAAGAGGAGGAAGGAGAGGGTACCTGAGAACAGGGACTAGGTAGAGAGTGAGAAGATGATGCCAAAGAGAAGGCTGGCAGTCAGGGTCAGAAGGCCAGGTGAGTTGGGTGAGGCACTGGGGTTTTCTTATAAGTGTAATGTGCAGCCTCTGGGGTGTCCTGTGTGTGTGTGTGTGTATGAAGGGAGGTGAATATCCTCTGATTTCCATTTGGGGAGGGCTATTCTGGGAGCTATGTGGACTGCCTTGGGTTTGCAATTGGGGAGCATGGAAACAGGGGGTCCAGTTATGACCATTCAGTGATTCAATCAACCAGAACCTTCTACTGCATGAGGAAATAATACATGTGCAAGACAAGCTTATACCTCCAGGTCCTCAGATCTTGAGTTTTATTTTTGGCAAGACTACAGACTGCACTTTTTGTGAATGTGAATCAGCCCCCTCATCACGGAGAGGCCAATGTACGTCATCACATGATGAAAAAGGTGGAAGATTTTTTCTGCCTTTAGGTTTGTGAGTTGTGGGTGTTTGGTACAATATGAGATGCCTGAGAGTGAGGGGAATGTTTGGAGAGTCAGAATATCATTTTCTGGAAGCTGCTAGAATGGATGTGATTATTAATTTCACTCCACAAGGTCACATAGAAGTAAGAGAGGCCTACTTGAAAAGACCATGCTTTCCCCAGCAAAACAGCCTTCCTGTCTGGCTGGAGGCCTGGGGACAAGGCCTGAGCAGACCCGGTCTAGCAGCAAGTCTGCTACAGCTAATCCCCCGATATCCTGTCTGGCCACCAGGATGGAAACCGCCTTGACTCTCCAAGCATCCCTGGAGGCTGCTTTCCCTCTGCAATCCAATTCTTCTACAAGCGGAGGGCCAAGTCTCTGAGAGCAGGAGCCAGGAAATACTGGGCACCCCCCTCTTTGAGAACCAAGGACTCAAAGACCTAAACAATGTTGGCTTGTGGTGGTTCGTTGGCACTAAGCCCCAGAGAAAGATTCCTGTAAAGGGCCTGAATACGTGTTCTGTTTCTCACTGCAATAACACATGAGCAAGGTTGCCTCTGTTCAGAGCTCTCCTGAGCAGGCAGCAGTTACGGGCAGTGGAAGGAAGGAGTCACTGTGCATATACCTTTGTGAATCTGGCTCTCTTTGGAGGAATTTTCTAACATCCCCGCAGATGATAGGATATGCCTTTTTGGCATTAGTATCAACCGGAGTCTGCCACAAAGACTGTCACAATGACTCTGGACAAATAAGAACAGTGTGATAGAAAAGTCCAAAGTTTCCATGTAATTAATACACACTGGATTACTCTGATGTTGAATGGTTTGCCTTGGAAATGAACAGAGATCATTCTGTCATTTTTGAGACTGCATCCAAGTACTGCATTTCCGACTCTTTGGTCACCCATTCCAGTCCATTTTAGTTAACTGATTCTAAAATGTTGATGTTGACTCTTGCCATCTCCTGTTTGGCCACTTCCAATTTACCTTGATTCATGGATCTAACATTCCAGTTCCTATGTGATATTGTTCTTTACAGCATCATACTTTACTTCCACCACCAGTCACATCCATAACTAGGTGCTGTTTTTGCTTTGGCTCTGTCCCTTCTTTCTTTATGGAGTTATTTCTCTACTCTTCTCCAGTAGCATATCAGGCCCCTACCAACCTGAGGAGTTCTTATTTCAGTGTCCTATCTTTTTGCCTTTTTGTGCCATTTGTGGGATTCTCAAGGCAAGAATATTGAAGTGGTTTGCCATTCCCTTCTCCAGCGGATCACATTATGTCAGAACTCTCCACCATGACACATCCATCTTGGGTGGCCTTACATGGGCATGGCTCATGGTTTCATTGAATTAGACAAGGCTGTGATCCATGTGATTAGTTTGGTTAGTTTTCTGTGACTGTGGTTTTCATTCTGTCTGCTCTATGATGTAGAAGGATAAGAGGCTTATGGAAGCTTCCTGATTGGAGAGAGAGACTGATTCAGGGGGAAACTGGGTCTTGTTGTGCTGGGTGGGGCCATGCTCAGTAAATCTTTATTCCAATTTTCTGTTGATGGAGGCGGGAGGGTGCTGTGTCCCCTCCATGTTTTTTAACCTGAGGCTAAATATGGTGGAGATAATGAAGATAATGGCGACCTCTTTCAAAAGGTGCCATGCACACACTGCTTCACTCAGTGCCCCCGACCCTGAACGAGGCCACCACCAACCCACACCTCTGCCAGAGACTCCTGGACATTCATGGATAAGTCTGGGTCAGTCTCTTGTGCGGTCATTGCTCATTTTTTCCTGGGTCCTGGTGTGCACAAGGTTTCGTTTATTTCCAAGGCAAACCATTTAATATCACAGTAATCCAAGTCTATGCCCCAACCAGTAATGTTGAAGAAGCTGAAATACAACAGTTCTGTGAAGACCTACAAAACCTTCTAGAACTAACACTCCGAAAAAGATGTCCTTTTCATCATAGAGGACTGGAATAAAAAAGTAGAAAGTCACCGGATACATGGAATAACAGGCAAATTTGGCCTTGGAGTACAGAAAGAAGCAGGTCAAAGCCTAATAGAGTTTTGCCAAGAGAACGCACTGGTCATAGCAAACATCCTCTTCCAACAACACAAGAGAAGACCCTAAACGTGGACATCACTAGATGATCAATACCAAAATCAGATTTATTATATTCTTTGCAGCCAAAGATGGAGAAACTCTATACTGTCAGCTAAAACAAGACCGGCAACTGACTGTGGCTCAGATCATGAACTCCTTATTGCCAAATTCAGGCTTAAATTGAAGAAGGTAGGAAAAACTACTGGACGATTTGGGTAGGACCTAAATCAAATCCCTTAAGATTACACAATGGAAGTGAAAAACAGATTTAAGGGATTAGATCTGATAGCTAGAGTGCCTGAAGAACTATGGACAGAAGTTCATGACATTGTAAGAGGCAGGGATCAAGACCACCCTCAGGAAAAAGAAATGAAAAAAGGCAAAATGGTTGTCTGAGGAGGTCTTACAAATAGCTGAGAAAAGAAAAGACATGAAAGGCAAAGGAGAAAAGGAAAGATATACCCATTTTAATGCAGGGTTCCAAAGAATAGCAAGGAGAGATAAGAAAGCCTTTCTCAGTGATCAATGCAAAGAAATAGAGGAAAACAACAGAATGGGAAAGACTAAAGATCTCTTCAAGAAAATTAGAGATACCAAGGGAACATTTCATGCAAAGATGGGCACAATAAAGGACAGAAATAGTATGGACCTAACAGAAGCAGAAGATATTAAGAAGGGGTGGCAAGAATACATGGAAGAACTATACGAAAAAGATCTTCATGACCCAGATAACCATATGGTGTGATCACTCACCTAGAGCCAGACATCCTGAAGTGAGCAGTCAAGTGGGCCTTAGGAAGCATCACTATCAACAAAGCTACTGGATGTGATGGAATTTCAGCTGAGTTATTTAAAGTCCTAAGAGATGGTGCTGTGAAAGTGCTGCACTCAATATGCCAGCAAATTTGGAAAACAGCAGTGGCCAAGGAACGGGAAAAGGTCAGTTTTCATTCTAATCCCAAAGAAAGGCAATGCCAAAGAATGCTCGAACTACCTCATAATTGCATTCATCTCATAAGCTAGCAAAGTAATGCTCAAAATTCTCCAAGTCAGGCTTTAACAGTACATGAACCATGAACTTCCCGGAGTTCAAGCTGAATATAGAAAAGGCAGAGGAACCAGAGACCCAAATTGCCAACATCTGTTGGATAATCAAAAAGCTAGGGAGTTTCAGAAAAAAACATTTACTTTTGCTTTATTGACTACACCAAAGCCTGTGACTGTGTAGATCACAACAAAGTGTGGGCAATCCTTCAAGAGATGGGAATACCAGACCACCTGGCCTGCTCTTGAGAAATCTGTGTGCAGTTCAGGAAGCAATAGTTAGAACTGGATATGGAACAACAGACTGGTTCCAAATCAGGAAAGGAGTACGTCAAGGCTGTATATTGTCACCCGGCTTATTTAACTTATATGCAGAGTACATCATGAGAAACACACAAGCTGTAGTCAAGATTGCTGGGAGAAATATCAATAACATCAGATACACGGATGACACCACCCTTATGACAGAAAGTGAAGAAGAACTAAATAGCCTCTTGATGAAAGTGAAAGAGAAGAGTGAAAAAGTTGGCTTAAAACTCAACATTCAGAAAACTAAGAACATGGCATCTGGTCCCATTACTTCATAGATTGGGAAATAATGGAAACAAGGACAGACTTTAGCTCTGGGGGCTCCAAATCACTGCAGATGGTGACTGCAGCCATGAAATTAAAGGATGCTTACTCCTTGGAAGAAAAGTTATGACCAACCTAGATAGCATATTAAAAAGCAGAGATATTACTTTGTGAATAAAGGTCCATCTATTCAAAGTCATGGTTTTTCCAGTATGAATGTAAGAGTTGGACTGTGAAGAAAGCTGAGCGCTGAAGAATTGATGCTTTTGAACTGTGGTGCTGGAGAAGACTTGAGAGTCCCTTGGACTTCAAGGAGATCCAACCAGTCCATCCTAAAAGAGATCAGTCTTGTGTATTCATTGGAGGGACTGATGCTGAAGTGGAAACTCCAATACTTTTGCCACCTGATGCGAAGAACTGATTCATTGGAAGAGACCCTGATACTGGGAAAGATTGAAGGCAGGAAGGGAAGCAGATGACAGGGGATGATACGGTTGTATGGCATCACTGACTCGATTGGCATGAGTTTGAGCAAGCTCTAGGAGTTGTTGATGGACAGGGAGGCCTGGTGTGCTGTAGTCCATGGCATCGCAAAGAGTCAGACATGAGGAGTGACCGAACTGAACTGAACTGAATATACATTGGCCCGTGGACATGAGATTAGAGAGAGTCTTAGCTTTCTGATGGATTAAATCTGAATCAAAAAGAAAGCAAAGATGTTAGTGACTTTAGAATTAATTGCAGTATCAGAGACAAACTGTTTGTTGTAGTTAGGGTTTGGGTTATGTGACAGGGCTTCCCTGGTGGCTAGGATGGTAGAGAGGTAATGAATGTGCCTGCTATAAGGGAAGACGTGGGTTCAATCCCTGGGTCAGAAAGATGCTCTGGAGAAGGGAATGGCAACCCATTCCAGAATTCTTGCTTGGGAAATTCCATCCACAGAGGAGCCTGGTGAGCAACAGTCTGGTGAGCTACAGTACATGGGTTCACAAAGAATCAGACACAACTGAGTGACTAACACTTTTACTTTATGTAAAAAGGGGAAAACACCCTATAGCTAATGTATTATACTCAAGAGTAGTATTTCCTTTTCAAAATAAGAACAGAATCAATTGGAAAATTTGCTTTGAGAGAGGCATATGCATTGCGGGGTAGCTTTCAAGTGTATCACATACCAGCAACATCATTTTTCTTCCTGTTTATGTTTTATAATAACTTTCATAAATTTGTTAGTTTTAAATCATATTTTGTTTGAAAACACTTCACTGATTCTGAGTCTGCCTTCTCTGAGTTTTTAACATGAAAGTGACAGTCACTCAGTAATGTCCGACTTTTTGTGACCCCATGGGCTATACAGTCCATGGACTTCTCCAGGCCAGAATACTGGAGTGGGTAGCTGTTCCCTTCTCCAGGGGATCTTCCCAATCCAGGGATGGAACCCAGGTCTCCCTCACTGCAGGTGGATTCTTTACCGCTAAGCCACCAGAGAAGCCTCGCCCCTTTTTTTTAACATAAATTGAAACACATTTGGATATTCACCAGCACTAGGGACAACAATACATGTCAAAAACACAGAAGACTGCAACTTTCTTGAAAAAACTACAGGGGAATCGGGGCAATGAACCCAGCTTTCAAGGTGTTACATGAAAGTGGAGGAGAATATAAGCAAAGTGTGTTTAATGTTGTCTGTTATGAATTTAGCTGTGAGGGTCGAAATGAGTTGATATTGCAACGATATGTGAGATTGATTTGACTAGGTATCTAGATTTCCCCTCTTTCCTTATTGTACATCAGCTGCAGTAAAAATGAATTTGTCTTTGGGTGAAGTAGAAAAGGATAACTTTATTGCTTTGCCTAACAAAGGAGGCCATGGCAGGCTTGTGCCTCTCAACATTGTGTGTCCCAACCAAGAAGGACTTGGTGAAGAGTTTTATAGCAATGGCTCAAGGATGGGGTTGCTGATAAGGACAACTTATATTTAAATTTAAATTTGTTTTTTCTCTTTCTGACTTATGTTACTCTGTATGACATAAGACCTCATTCCCTCTTTTTAGACTTAGAGTCTGCAAGATCTTTTTAAAAAGTAGTTAAATGTTTTCTACTGGGTTTGTGCAGGATCTCAGGTGGTCTGGTCTAATTTTGATGAGTCTTTCTTGTCCCTTTAATCTTGATTCAGGTGGTTTCCTGGCTGCTCCTCTCTTGATTAGCAACTGTTTTCCCCTTTGGAGGAGCTTCTCAGTGGTAAAGACTCCTCCAGCCAATGCAGGAGATGCAAGTTCAATTCCTAGGCTGGGAAAATCCCCTAGAGAAGGACATGACAACACACTTCAGTATTCTTGCCTAAGAGATCCCATGGATGGAGGAGTCTGGCAGGTTACAGCCCACGGGGTCACAAAAGAGTCAGACATGACTTAGTGACTAAGCAACAACAATAGCAGTGTTTAAAATAGGTGATTTAATTCTAGAGCTGAAGATTACTTTATAATTGTATTTGAAATGTTCTTTCATGCCTGTTTTTATGTCACTAGAACCAGAGAATCTTCCCCAAACACAAGGAGGATGGGATGACTTACATGGATATTATTAGAAAGCATTATTCAAAATATATGTATTTATAATTTTGCTCTTTCATATCTGCAAAATACTTTGTATTTCTTTTTCTCGTCAGTTCTTTTTCACCCTGAACTCACAACTTCTTGGAAAATGTTTTGAAGATGCTAGCTTCAGTGGACCATAGGTGGACTTGCTAGGTACCATTTGACGTCAGAATGCTGCCTGTGCATTGCTCCATTCAGCTGACTATCCGGTGACCAGTCTCCGAGAGGCTACTGGGACTTTCTGATCCTGTTAGAAAAGCTATCCATTGGAGTATGGTTGTTTGTTTTTTTTTCCCCCACTCAAGTGCAGTGTCCAAGACAAGCTAGTATCTTCCAGTTGTCTAAGGAGAAACCTGATTAACAGAGATTACATTCATTTCATTCCCATGATATTTTAAACATCTCTTTTAGCCCACCTGGCTGCCAACCAGTTGTCACTGAATCTTGCTCAGAATGTAGAGAAGTCAACTGTATTTTAGAACACTGACTATTGAAACGTTTACTTCTAGGACTTCAAACACAGAAATCCTTCCATCCTCATTATTCATAATTTGGAGCTAATTTGAAAAGGAAATAAGGGAGTGGAATGGAAATTTAAATACAAGTGCTACACACATATTGTAGTGATGGGTTTGTGAAATTTAGCAGCATCACCCCTCAAAATGAAGAGGAAAGTCTTAAACAGAAATTATTTTTTTGTCATAGTTGAGGGTATTTTCCAGTTCTTGGAGGATGTATAAGTAGACCTGTTTGGCTCCCAGTTTTCCACATTCCTGAGAAGTCACACATGCAGTTTTCTGAACTTTATGGATTTGCAAGGAAGGTCCATAATGTCTAGGAGAAGTCATTTGACTAATTTTGGTGAGCTACATGGGGCAAATAGGGAAGAACAAGTAAAGGATGTTCTTAAATATAGCAACAGAATATCCAGAGGCACTGCAGATGCTCACAATAGCTTGTCCTCTTACAATTCTTTTTTACTGCAACTCCATTTCCTCTAGGCTACTCGTGGTGACATTAGAGGTGTCACCAGGCCTCATCTTTTTCTTTATGGAAACATGACAGAGAGTAGAAAACATTTAACTACTTTTTAAAAAGATCTTGCAGACTCTAGGTCTAAAAGAGAGAATGAGGTCTTATGTCATACAGAGTAACATAAGTCAGAAAGAGAAAAAACAAATATCATATATCAAAGCTTATATGTGAAACTTAGAAGAATGGTACAGATGAGCCTATGTGCAGGGCAAGAACAGAGACACAGACATAGAGAAGAGCCTGGTGGACACAGAAGGGAAAAGAGAGGGTGGGACTAAGTGAGAGAGTAACATTGAAATATATACATTACTGTGTGGAAAATAGCTAGCTACTGAGAAGCTGTTGTATAGCATACGGAGCTCAGCCTGGTGCTCTGTGATAACCAAAAGGGGTGGGATGGGGGCTGGGAGAAAGGTTCAAGAGGGAGGGGATATATGTATACATGTACACTTTATTGTACTGCAGAAACTAACACGACATTGTAAAGGGATTACCCTCAATTAAAAACTAAAAAAAAAAAAAATTAAATGCGTCTGTTATGTGTTTTCAAAACTAACCATAGACATTAAAGAAATGGATTGCTTCAACATTTTCAATCAAATAAAATTAAATGGAAAACATGAATGAAAGAGGGATACCATGCCTTCTGTTTAACACTGGATTTCTCACAAAGCTGCAATGCAAGCGAGCTAAATGGAATCATTGTTTGGTTTGTTTGCTTTGTTTTGTTTTTTTTTTTTTAGCCACTGCATATCACATTCAATAAATATCACATACACACAATTTGTCAGGTTATTTAACAAAAACAGAATGTCTTTCAGGCACCTAAAGGGAGTGGATAAACTCTTGTTTATTTGTGTTCCTGAGAAATTAAGACCATTTTGCTCCTCACATTTTAGATCTCTCACAGAATTCCAATGGTTGCTGATGTACCTGTAGGAACTGCTGGTGCCAGGAGACAGGGTGGCCTGTGGGGAACAGGTGTTGAATAAGGACTAGAATCACATTGTCCATCGTCTGTTGTCAGCTGTGGTTCTAATGCTACTTCTGATTATGTTTTTCACGTAAAATAACACCACTAGGGACCTGTCAGTTCCTCTTGCCCTGTGAGTGAAAGATTTTCCTCCAGTGTTCTCATGCAGAGCCCCAGCAGTGCTCTTGTGAGCCTGAATAAATAAGTCTTGAGCCTCCAGCATCTTCTGTGGATTCTGCCCATATGCATTTGTGTGTATCACACACCCCAGCACACACAACCTCATGAATCAGAGAACAACAAACAAACAAAAATTCTTAATCTCTACATTATATTTCTTGCTACTGTTTTTGTAACTTACATCATTAGTCTTTACCAGATATTTCTATTTATTTTGTTGATTTTTTAAATCTCCTTGATCAACGTTGGCTCATTTACTTTCAGACAAAAAATAATTTGAAAATTTTACTTAAAAAAATGTGGTCATGACAAAAGGTGTTCATTTTCTCCGGGAGCCCATCTTTTAGTAATCAAAACAGTAAGTGGCTTTGTCTTTCTGTTTTCATAGAAGACCAACTGCCTCTGATGTGGGCTTCATAGTCTACCAACATTTGGTTTCTAGTAGCTTTTACTTGCTCCCCAGGAGGTACTAGTGGTAAAGAACATGCCTACCAATGTTAGAGACGCAGGTTCAATCTGGGGTCAGGAAGATCTCCTGGAGGAGGGCATGACAATCCACTCCAGTATTCTTGCCTGGAGAATTCCCAAGGACAGAGGAGCCTGGAAGGCTATAGGCCATGGAGTTGCAAAGTCAGACATGACTGAAGCTACTTAACATGTATGCACACTTTTATTTGCTGAGTAATTTCTTTCTTCCCTCTTTCTCTCCCTCCTACCATTCCTCCTCTTTCCCATCTTTCTTTCCTTCCTTCCTTGCCCTTATTTCACCACAGATTTGAAATATCTATAAGTAATGATGAAAAATACTCAGAGTCTCTCTCTGTTCCCTCTCTGCCATGTGAAGTTGTTGAGAAAAATACCCAAAGAAAAATGTGCCATCCATTCTCAAAATCTCTTAATTATCTGATAGTAAATGATATCATATTTATTATTTGATGAGTAATAGTAAATATGATATCATTTACTATTTATGTTAATTGAGATTTCTCCTTGGAGCATTGTTATATGAATAATACTAATGGAGTAATTATTCTACCTTCTAAATGTAAATGTGCACATCTTTCCTTGATTTCCCAGAATCATCATTTCATAAGTATAGCTCCCCCAAGTTCCGCAGGATGCTTGCAGGAGATTTTCCAGCTCTTCTAGCTTCAGTGTCACATATTTTCAGGCTGAAGAAAATGCAAAACAAATGGTTTTGATTGTTTTGAGATGTGTCTTGACTCATAAACTGCTCTTTCCAAAATTTCCTTGAAAACATTTCTTCTGACCCACATGCTGGAGCAGTTTCTCTCAGATGGGAGCAGAGGATCCCTGAGTTGTGTCATCATGAACCAACTCTCCTGCAAGTTCCTCCCGGGCAGATGCAGTACCAGCCGTGTGCTCCTGCCAAGACCTTCCTGTTCTGCAGTGTCTGGAGCCTCTGGGCTTTAAATGCTTAAGTTCTTCAGGATCATGGTCAGTAAGAAGAGTGTCATTGCATGTAGGTCTCCTGTGCTGGTGAGATCACCATTCGGTAACTGGTTCAGTTAAAAGAAAACAAAACAAACAAAAAATTAGTGTCTCTCAGATGTTAGCAAAGAGGTGGCTTCAACATAATGCAAGTCCTTTTTCTGTGAACTGCCAGGGAGCTTCCTTTGTCCAAGTTTAATTCCAGAACAAGCTCCAACCTCCCACCTTGAGATGGATGAGAGTACACACACACATCCCTGGCTGTCTGAAGCTCTAGACGCTAAATGTTGCTCAGTCGTGTCTGACTCCTTGCGACCCCATGGACTTTTCCCCACCAGGATCCTCTGTCCATGAGATTCTCCAGCAAGAATACTGGGGTGGGTTGCCATTCCCTTCTCCAAGGGATCTTCCCATTCCAGAGATCGAACCTGGGTCTCCTGCATTGCAGAAAGATTTTTACTGTCTGAGCCACCAGGCTGTCTGAAATCCCAGTGAACTGTGCCCCTAGCAAGTTAAATGGTGGAGGTGGGAGAGTAGGGTGGAAGGTGAATGCACACGCCAGGAGCAGCCATGTGTGGGCACACCTTTCCATGAGTTCTTCCAATTTTAATTAAAGGGAATGAGATGGAGAATTCCACAGGCAGGTTTGAATGTTTTTATAAAACTCAAGTGAGAGATTCTATTAGTTGCCTAAGACTGCTGTAACAAAGTACAACAAACTGGGTGGCTTAAAAGTTTACTGTCTCATAGTTCTGGAGGCCAGGAATCTGCAAACAAGGCAGGGTTGATACCTTCCTGGGGCTTCTGGAAGAATCTGTTCCATCTTCCCTCCCAGTGTCTCTGGCCGTCCTTGTGTGTCTTGGCTTCTAGATGCATCACTCTGTAGATGCATGTGGCAATCTGCTCTCCATGTATGTCGGTGTCCAAATTTCCCTTTCATGAAGATGTCTGTCATATGTGATTTAAAGCCATATTACTGCAATAAGTGACTTACAATGTGTAACTATATATATATGTGTGTGTATATATATTGTTGTTCAGTCAGTAAGTCGTGTCCGATTTTTTGCAACTCCATGAACAGCAGCATGCCAACTCCTCTGTCCTTTACTGTCTCTAGGAGTTTGCTCAAACTCATGTCCATTGAGTTAGTGATGTCATCCAACTATCCAATATATATATACATATATATGCATATTAATGTATATATGTTCCAAATAGGAAAAGGAGTACGTCAAGGCTATATATTGTCACCCTGCTTATTTAACTTCTATGTAGAGTACATCATGAGAAATGCTGGGCTGGAAGAAGCACAAGCTGGAATCAAGATTGCCGGGAGAAATATCAATAACCTCAGATATGCAGATGACACCACCTTTATGGCAGAAAGTGAAGAGGAACTAACTAAAAGCCTCTTGATGAAAGTGAAAGAGGAGAGTGAAAAAGTTGGCTTAAAGCTCAACATTCAGAAAACAAAGATCATGGCATCTGGCCCCATCACTTAATGGGAAATAGATGGTGAAACAGTGGAAACAATGGCTGACTTTATATTGGGGGCTCCAAAATCACTCCAGATGGTGACTGCAGCCATGAAATTAAAAGACACTCCTTTGAAGGAAAGTTTTGACCAACCTAGATAACATATTGAAAAGCAAAGACATTACTTTGCCAACAAAGGTCCATCTAGTCAAGGCTATGGTTTTTCCTGTGGTCATGTATGGATGTGAGAGTTGGACTATAAAGAAAGCTGAGGACTGAAGAACTGATGCTTTTGAACTGTGGTGTTGGAGAAGACTCTTGAGTGTCCCTTGGACTGCAAGGAGATCCAACCAGTCCATCCTAAAGGGAGATCAGTCCTGGGTGTTCATTGGAGGGACTGATGTTGAAGCTGAAACTCCAATACTTTGGCCACCTCATGGGAAGAGCTGACTCATTTGAAAAGACCCTGATGCTGGGAGGGATTCGGGGCAGGAGGAGAGGGGATGACGGATGATGAGATGACTGGACGCCATCACCGACTTGATGGACATGAGTTTGCGTGAACTCCGGGAGTTTGGTGATGGACAGGGAGGCCTGGTATGCTGTGATTCATGGGGTTGCAAAGAGTTGGACACGACTGAGCCACTGAACTGAACTGAACTGATGTATGTATACATAATCAAATACATAGTATTATTTTGAACAAACAGGTCAATCTCCAATAGGGAAAATAAAACTTTTATTTACCTCAACTTGTTCCTTTTTGATACTCTTCCTTTCTTTATGTGGATCTGAATTTCTGACCTACATCATTTTCTTTCTCTCTAAAGAATTTTTTAAAACATTTCTTGCAAAGCAGGTCTCCTGGTTATGGATTTCTTCAGTGTTTGTTTACCCAAAAATCTTATTTCTTCTTCACTTTTGAAGGATAATTTCAAAAGTACAGAATTTTAGGTTGGTGGTGATTTTTTTCTCTACACGTATTTCACTTACTCTTTTCTGGCTTAATGGTTTCTAAGGAGTTGTTGATATGATAATTTTTATCTTTGCTCCTCTATATGCAATGTGATTTTTTTCCTCAGGCTTCTTTAAAGATTTGATGCTCTGTCTTTGATTCTCTGCAGTTTGAATATGATAGCTTCCACTGTAGTTTTATTTGCATTTATCCTTTTTTCTATTCTCTTATCTTGTTCTGTAGTTTGGTGTCTGAGGTTAATTTTGGAAAATTCTCAGTCATTATTGCTTCAAATATTACTTTTATTTCTTTCTCTTTTTTCCTTAAGTTATTCTCATTATGCATATGTACACTTTTCACAGTTTTCCTACAGATCTTTTACCTACTTTGCTGAGGTGTTGTAAGGATTCAATGAAACAATATATTCAAAATGCTTAGCAAAAGCCTAGAACATAGTGCATGCATGCTGAGTCGCTTCAGTTGTGTCTGACTTTGTGCGACCCTGTGGACTATGACCCGCCAGGCTCTTCTGCCCATGGGATTCTCCAGGCAAGAATATTGGAGTGAGTAGCCATCCCCTCCTCCAGGGGATCTTTCAGATCCAGGAATCAAACTCATGTCTCCTGCACAGTAGGCTTATTCTTTACCACTGAGCCACCAGTACCTAGCACTAAAACTGGAGGAACTCTGCATGCTGTCTCGAATAGAAAAGCAAAACATGAGTAGGGGTCACAGCAGTTCTTAAATTTATAGCGCTTTATTAGAATTTTAAGAGGTGAAGTCATATTTAATTCTGTCTGGATAAGTAAGCAATGTTTAAGCAGTGGGTATAACTACTGAAATGTTTAATGTAGGGACAAAGCAATTTAATTTCCATAAACTAACAAAGTTGATTCCTGAGTTATTAGTCTCTAGGTCACCAAGAAAATGATTATGCATTTTACGAACAGTTTAAAGTTTGGTACATTATGGTCCTCAGATTCTTTTTCTCTTTGGAACTTACTTGCAATTATTTTTCTCCCTTAAACCATGAAAGTTCCTTCCAACATCTCATGGGAGTTTTCCAGAATTTTCAAGAGCAAGTAGTATCCATTTACCTTATTTTTTCCCCACTCTTAGGTATTTACACCAAATAATCAAAAACAGAAATTCAAATAAGTTAATTGTACACCTATGTTATTAGCAGCATTAGTCATAATAATCAAAAGATATTCATTCACAGATGAATAGACACACGTGGTCCAACCATGCAATGGTATATTATGCAGCCAAAAAAAGGGATGAAGCGCTGACACATGTACAGGACAGGTGAGCTTTGAAAACATCATGCTAAGTTAATAAACCAGACTCGAAAAAGAAACATACTGTGTGATTCCATTTACATAAGGTACCTAGGATGGGAAAAAATCATGTCACAGAAAATAGCTTAGGGAATGGGGGAGAGAAAAGCAAGGAATTTTGCTTAAAGTTGACAGTTCTTTGGGGGATGGAAAAGTTTTGGAGACAGACAGTGGTTATGGCTGCACAACAATGTGAGAGTGGAATCAACACCACCGAACTGTACACTCAAAAATGATTATGATGGCAAAGTTTACATTATACATACTTTACCAAACACAATAAATTATCATGAAATCTTTCCATCTGGTGCAACAGATAAATTTTAAACACTATATTGATGTCAAATATACTCCATTAAAAAGAAAAAACCCAATTCCAAGTAAAGCATGTTTTGAGTAAGTATAAATATGTTCTCTGATTGAGTATATTCTTTGCAGCCAAAGATGGAGAATCCCTATGCAGTTAGCAAAAACAAGATGGGGAGCTGACTATGGCTCAGATCATTAACTCCTTATTGCCAAATTCAGACTTAAATTGAAGAAAGTAGGGAAAATCACTAGACCATTCAGGTATGACCTAAATCAAATCCCTTATGATTATACAGTGGAAGTGAGAAATAGATTTAAGGAACTAGATCTGATAGATAGAGTGCCTGATGAACTATGGATGGAGGTTCATGACATTGCACAGGAGACAAGGAGTAAGACCATCCCCAAGAAAAAGACATGCAAAAAAGCAAAATGGCTGTTTGAGGAGGTCTTACAAATAGTAGTGAAAAGAAGGGAAGTGAAAAGCAAAGGAGAAAAGGAAAGATATACTCATTTAAATGCAGAGTTCCAAAGAATAGCAAGGAGAGACAAGAAAGATTTCCTCAGTGATCAGCGCAAAGAAATAAAGGAAAATAACAGAATGGGAAAGACTAGAGATCTCTTCAAGAAAATTAGAGATACCAAGGGAACATTTCATGCAAAGATGAGCTCGATAAAGGACAGAAATGGTATGGACCTAACGAAGCAGAAGATATTAAGAAGAGGTGGCAAGAATACACAGGAGAACTATACAAAAAGATCTTCATGACCAGGATAATCACGACGGTGTGATTACTAACCTAGAGCCAGACATCCTGGAATGGGAAGTCAAGTGGGCCTTAGGAAACATCACTACGAACAAAGCTAGTCAAGGCGATGGAATTCCAGTTGAGCTATTTCAAATCCTGAAAGATGATGCTGTGAAAGTGCTGCACTCAATATGCCAGCAAATTTGGAAAACTCAGCAGTGGTCATGGGACTGGAAAAGGTCAGTTTTCATTCCAATCCCAAAGAAAGGCAATGCCAAAGAATGTTCAAACTACAGCACAACTGCACTCATCTCACATGCTATTAAAGTAATGCTCAAAATTCTCCAAGCCAGGCTTCAGCAATGCATGAACCGTGAACTTCCAGATGTTCAAGCTGGATTTAGAAAAGGCAGAGGAAGCAGAGATCAAATTGACATTATCCGCTGGATCATGGAAAAAGCAAGAGAGTTCCAGAAAAACATCTACTTCTGCTTCATTGACTATGCCAAAGCCTTTGACTGTGTGGATCACAATAAACTGTGGAGAATTTTGAAAGATATGGGAATACCAGACCACTTGACCCACCTCTTGAGAAATCCATATGCAGGTCAGGAAGCAACAGTTAGAACTGGACATGAAACAACAGACTGGTTCCAAAAAGGAAAGAGTACCTCAAGGCTATATATTGTCACCCTGCTTATTTAACTTCTATGCAGAGTACATAATGAGAAACGCTGGGCTGGAGGAAGCACAAGCAATCCTGGAATCAAGATTTCCAGGAGAAATATCAATAACCTCAGATATGCAAATGACACCACCTTTATGGCAGAAAGTGAAGAAGAATTAAAGAGCCTCTTGAAGAAGGTGAAGAGGAGAGTGGAAAAGTTGGCTTAAAGCTCAGTTTTCAGAAAACTAACATCATGGCATCTGGTCTCATCACTTCATGGCAAATAGATGGGGAAACAGTGGAAACAATGGCTGACTTTATTTGGGGGAGGGGGCTCCAAAATCACTGCAGATGGTAACTGCAGCCCTGAAACAAAAAGACACTTACTCCTTGGAAGGAAAGTTATGACCAACCTAGACATCATATTAAAAGCAGAGACATTACTTTGTCAACAAAGGTCCGTCTTGTCAAAGCTGTGGTTTTTCCAATAGTCATGTATGGATGTGAGAATTGAACTATAAAGAAAGCTGAGTGCTGAAGAATTGATGCTTTGAACTGTGGTGTTGGAGAAGACTCTGGAGAGTCCCTTGGACTGCAAGGAGATCCAACCAATCCATTCTAAAGGAGATCAGTCCTGGGTGTTCACTGGAAGAACTGATGTTGAATCTGAAACTCCAATACTTTGGCCACCTGATGTGAAGAGCTGACTCATTTGAAAAGATCCTGATGCTGGGAAAGATTGAAGGCAGGAGGAGAAGGGGACGACAGAGGATGAGATGGTTGGATGGCATCACCAACTCAATCGACATGAGTTTGAATAAACTTTGGGAGTTTGTGATGAACAGGGAGGCCTGCTATGTGGCAGTCCATGGGGTCACAAAGAGTTGGACATGACTGAACGACTGAACTGAACTGAATCTACACGAATCAATTTCCAAAGTGGAAAGAAATCTGACCAGAATTTGACCCCACAGCAGTGGCTCAGGGGAACTGGGAAACCACTGGTTGTGATGATGGAGTCCTGAAGCTAAACAGGGTTAGAATAATGAACGATAATACACAATGTGGTTGGGTGTCTGAGGTCATCAGTGGAGCTCCATACTGTGGGCAAGGACCTGTGGAAAACTGATGCTCCTACCTTGTTAACGATTCCTCCATTTTCACCAACTCCTTCAGCACCAACTATGACAAGATCCATTTTTTCCATGATGTAGCCAACTACAGCATCAGGGACCACGATGAAGGGGACACTGAGGGGGCAGAGGGCTTTGGCCATCTTCCTACCTGATAAGTCAAGCTGTGACTCTGTAATGTACACACTGAAATGTTTCTTGGTGCCAAGGCAGCTTCCAAGACTCTCAGGACCTCTCTGGGCTAGGTGTGCATTAATATTCTTGCCCCATCTTTGATCAAAGTATGGCACAGATCTGCAATTTTGTTTCGCGACAGTGGTATTCTCCTGAGGAAAATCTCTCCCCACTCATCATGATCTTTTGGAGGAATTAGAGTATTCCAGGGAGGTACGGCTGATGAAGCACAGGAAGAGCTCACCACCCGACATCATGGCCACTGAAGAGTCCACGCCACTGGGTTTCTGTGGCCCTGGTGAGATTCGCCCTCAGGCCCTGGCTTGTCTCCCCTGTATCTCTTCTCAAGTACTCCAGCAAAGTCTGGATGGCAGCTACTGCTGAGGCCATGTCAGGATCTTCTTTGATCTGAGACTTAAAGTATTCAGTTAACTCCTTGTTGTCAATGGTGTCCTCTGGACTGCAGAGCCTGAGAGGCCCTGAGTCATGCGCGAGGCTTGATTAGGTCCTGCCGCCGTGTGGACTCCGCACCATGCTGACTGACAGTGGGAGGCCTGGCTCTACACTCCACTTCCCTCCATTAACTTTTAAAACACATGATTTTTTTTTTCCCCTCTGCACAATTTGTGTATGTGGATATTGTACTTTCCACAGAAATGGTTTTTAACGTTGGGTACGGTTTCATAACTTCTATATTTTACATAGAGTTGTATTTCGTATATTACACATTCTCATGTATAGTAGTCTTCTGGGACTGACATAACAAATTGCTATAAACTTGGCTTAAAGCAACAAAAATTAATTCTGTCACAATTCTGGAGGCCATAGGTCTGGAACAAGATGGAGTAGGGCCATGGTCCCTAGGAGGGCTCCAAGGGGACGCCTTCCATTTCTCTTCCAGCTTCTGGGGATGCAGGTGTTCGTTGGCTTGAGGCTGCATGACTGGTTGGACATATCTTTTGGGGACCAGCACTCAACCTGCTGGGGCTTCCCAGGTGATGATAGTGGTAAAGAACCCACCTACAATGCAGGAGATGCAAGAGATGCAGGTCCCATCCCTGGGTTGGGAAGATACCCTGGAGAAGGAAATGACAACCCACTCCAGTATTCTTGCCTGGGAAATCCCATGAACAAAGGAGCCTGGTGGGCTACAGTTCATGTGGTCACAAATAGTTGGACATGATTGAGTATTCGTGATGAGTGCTGACCACCAGACAGCCAGATGGCTGTGCCAAGGTATTTTACTTACCAAATCCTTAGTTTCTTCAGCTCATGAGAGAAATGCACAAAAACACTATAACTTAAAACTTCAAAGAGCTTGATGATAACA
Source organism: Nanger dama (assembly GCA_917880005.1). NCBI lineage: Eukaryota > Metazoa > Chordata > Mammalia > Artiodactyla > Bovidae > Nanger > Nanger dama. The sequence goes on from CAKJTW010000075.1 coordinate 8,770,182, forward strand.
TTCTCTCACTCCAGTCTGGATATGAAGGGATTTTAATCACCATGTTCCTTGTTCCAAATTTCCATCTTCTATTTTTTAAGTCCCTCAGCACTGGTTTAAGGAACACGATTTTTCTTTTAGAAGCACTTAGTGGAAAACATTGTGTTCTTTTCTAATTTATAAGAAAACACTTGAGGAAAAAGACTTGCCTTAAATGAGTTATGAGACCAGTGTTCAGCCTGAACTTTCTTCCTTAGCTAAAATGAATTCCATTTTCTCCTTTTCAAGCTGTAGTATATCTTCTTCCTTGTATGTCAAATTAATCTTTGTCCTTAAAATTAGGATCACTGAGAGAACACTTAGTTTGTTTCAGTCAAGAGTGTGCTGGACTAAACAAAGCATATATTTTCTTTGAGGTTCTACTCGACAAACTTGAAGATACTGACTACTGAGAGCCAATAAAACAACAGACCATCTCATCCTTTTAGGAACATGTCTTTGGGAGTGGTGGTTCTGATTCTTGTTTCATGAAGAACACTTCCAGTTAACTGACTGGATTTACTTGCAGAGGTTTGACATATATACTGATTATGGCTGCTTACATTTGAAGTATTAGTTATAATATATGCATGCCAAATCAAAACAATATATTGTAGGACACAAGGAAAACCAGCTAGTAGTTTGACTTTTGCCAAACATTTCTTAATACATGAAATGTTAAGCTTTACCACTTGAAAATTCTACAACTTCCAACCTCTTTATTATTCATCAATGCTTGGAAACTCTGCTTTACCCATTTTCCCTGAGAAGACTCAAGAATATTAACTGTGTCTTATCTGAGGAAGACTATTGACTACTATTCTATCTTATTCATTTCTACTCCTGGAAGTGAATGCGTCTCATTGAAAAGATCTAAATAACAGAAAACTATTAAAAATATAAAAGTCAAGTCTTCCTCTGTCTTCTTCTCACTCCATCCTCAACCTTTCACCGATGGCCATGTACTTTATAATCCATTTTGATAAAATGTTCAGAATAAACTAATAAATTGGGACAAGAAGTGGACTAGTGGTTGCCTAGGGCTAGGCAAGGTAGGGGCAGAGGGGTAATGGTCATTGCATATGGGGTCTTCTTTTGGGCTCATGATAGTTGCCCAACTCTGTGAATGCATTCAGTTCAGTTCAGTTCAGTGTCTCAGTCATGTCCAACTCTTTGTGACCCCATGAATCGCAGTATGCCAGGCCTCCCTGTCCATCACCAACTCCCAGAGTATACCAAAATTCATGTCCGTCGAGTCAGTGAGGCTATCCAGCCATCTCATCTTCTGTCGTCCCCTTCTCCTCCTGCCCTCAATCTTTCCCAGCATCAGGGTCTTTTCCAATGAGTCAGCTCTTCGCATGAGGTGGCCAAAGTACTGGAGTTTCAGCTTCAGCATCAGTCCTTCCAATGAACACCCAGGACCGATATCTTTTAGGATGGACTCGTTGGATCTCCTTGCAGTCCAAGGGACTCTCAAGAGTCTTCTCCAACACCACATTAAATTTTATACAGTAAGTGGGTAAAGTTTTTTGGTTTGTGTGTTTTATCTCTAAGGGGCTCTTTTTTGGAAAGAGGAAAGTTAAAGGGTACAGACACATGGAAAGGTACACAACTAAGGAATTAAAGCAAATAAGGTGTCTTCTGGAAGAGAATAGCAGAGTAGGCTCTGAAGAGTGATTAGGAGTTGGTCTGGTTCAGGTGGAGAAAGGACGGGAGTGGAGATGTAGGCAGAGGAAACAATAGGTGCAGAATCAGCATGCCTAGTGCATGGTGGGCTGGATATATGGAGATATGACATGTTGGGTGGTAAGAATCGAAATTGGAGGGCAAAGAATGGGCTAGAACATGAAGGGCTGAGGCTATGCTAATAAATTAGGACTTTGACCAGAAAGCACTGTGAGATGTCTGTTTAAAGCTGAGAAATAACATGGTTATATTTTTGTGGTTGTAGCATAGTTACTTCTGTAGCAGGGCTGGAGCTGATTTGGGCAGGACTAAGGAGGCAGGCAGGTCAGAGACTGAGTAGTGATCCAGGAGGGGCTTGAGTGAGGGCAGGACTGCAAAGTCTTCAAATGGACAAGAACTTTCAGGGACCCTCAGACCAGACCACACTCTAGTCCATGTTGATATCAACTGCTGACACCTGTAGGTCTACCAAATTGGAAAACTCCTTGTTACATTCATAAACAAAGAATGTTGTTTTGAGGTATCAAAATCTAAAAATTCTACTTCCATACCTGATGTTCACTGCCCCCAAATTAAGGACATAGAGATAGTTGTCACCCATCACACAAGATATCCTAGTTAGATGTGTCATCTGAGGTAAACTCACTTCCACGAAGAGACTGAGCAGGCTGATTACAGATTCATTACATCGCACATATTTAAGTTTACAAAAGGAAAATGATAACAACTTTTCTCTCAACTGTTTAGTCAAATACTTCAGGTTCTATTGAATTTTGATGATTATCAAGTACAGATGCTTTATATTCTAATTCCAAAATATAAAGGATTATTCAAAAAATGTCCATTGTGAAGCTAGCCAGACACCAGTTACCGCCTGTACAGACCATGACATTGAGCCTACTGTGTTTGTTCTCAAGGACACAGAGGAGAGAAAAGAGTGACATGCCAAGGGCCATGAGAGCCAGATGGATGATTTGATACCTATGAACTGGCTATTTGTGGTGTTTCAAAATAGTTTTTACATCATAAGGGGCCAAAGTTCTATTGGTGATTAACCGGTGTGGACATTTTTGCGAAACAATGAGTGGAGAAAAATGTTATGCCATCTGAATTCATGCAGTGTCTGCCCCTAATTTTTACTTTATCCAATCAGTCATTCAGTTGGTTCAGTTCAGTCGCTCAGTCGTGTCCAACTCTTTGTGACCCCATGGACTGCAGCACACCAGGCTTTCCTGTCCATCACCAACTCCCGGAGCTTACTCAAACTCATGTCCACAGAGTTGGTAATGCCATCCAACCATCTCATCCTCTGTTGTCCCCTTCTCCTCCTGTCTTCAGTATTTCCAAGCATCAGGGTCTTTTCCAATGAGTCAGTTCTTCACATCAGGTGGCTGAAGTATTCAATCATTACTGTGTGTGAATTAATAAATAGGGGCTTCCCTGGTAGCTCAGCTGGTAAAGAATCTGCCTGCAATGCAGGAGACCCTGGTTTGATTCATGGGTCAGGAAGATCCTCTGGAGCAGGGATAAATGCCATGATCCTCACTTTACAGATTAGGTATTAATAAGTAATTTGTTGAAAGTTGGCAATAGGACAAAAATTTCATCATTTTTAATGACAAGAAACTCACTACCATTTTCCATGGATGGCTCTATTGCTGGCAGCATTTGTTAACACTTCTCACATTCCCTATACTCACATTCCCTATACTTGATTTGTTTCTTAGAGTTACTCAAAACTGAATAAAACATTCTTCAAACATTTGGACATGGATGATTTGTTTTCTCTGCTTTTCTCATCCTTAGGCTAGACAAACCCAGGGAGATCTCTCGTTCTCTGTGACATGATTCAGGCTTCTACCATCTGCCTTTGGGCACATCTTTGTTTGCCTATAACCTTCATAAACGATGCCTTTGAGAACTGAACACAACACAGCAGACAAAATAAAATAAAAATGAGCAATCTCAATTGCAGTCTATTTTTCAAGTCTACTCAAAGCACATCTGCTTCTTAGTCAATCCCCAGTTGGTTGAAACAGTGACTACGCACGTGGTCAGTGTCAGGTTAGCAGTTAAGTTCTTACTAATTCGCTCAGTTGGCTCCTTAGCATGAAAGGCTGACTCTGTTTCCCAGGACAGTCTGCATCCTGAGTCATGGCCATAAGCCTCATCTGAGAATAGTGCTATTTCTCAAGCAACTGTTTTCCAGCAGAAATCTGGCCATTCTAAGAAAATGTTAACAAACTCATAAAGACACTTGCAATTTGATTAATGTTCAGTGTAATCTGGCCTCGTAGTTCTTATAATTATCTAAATATTAAAGAACAAGATATGTCATTGAGAAACATTATTAATTATATATTTAAGTAACTTATTTGGTCATCTATTTGAGCATTTATTTAGTAACTGTTGCATCACTTAGCTTAGCTAGTACACCTTAATTTGTCTGTTTAACAAAAATCTGAGTCTGATGAATGATATTGGAAAGCTAATTGCTCACCAAGTGATAGTCCATATGTATAACATTTTAAGATAAAACTACAGTGCTCTGTGATGACCTTTAGGAATGGGATGGGGGAGCTGGCCAAAGTTTTGGAGCTTCAGCTTCTGCATCAGTCCTTCCAATGAATATTCAGGGATGACTTCCTTTAAGATTGACTGACTTCCTTACAATTGGTTTGATCTTGCAGTCCAAGAGATTCCCAAGAGGCTTCTCCAGCATAACAATTCAAAAGCATCAATTCTTTGGTGTTCAACTTTTTTTAACCTTTCATTTATTATTACTAGCACTTTAAAGTTCTCTACTATTACCAGTGAGTTCAAATGCTTTATGGGTTTGGAAATACTAAATACTTGCAGCATCTAAATACAAAAGAATTCTAAGTTCTATAAGCTTCCCAGACATCAGCTATTCATTTACTCAATATTTTTAGAATGGATGTGTCTTGAGGGTCTGTTATGCCCTAGTCTTGTGCTGGAGTAAAGGGAAAAGTGATGACTGAGTCAGTTCCTCTTTTTGAGGCACTTCTCATGGTTTGTAAGAGGGAGTAATCAATGCAGTCACCATCGGACAAGGAGATATTTGCAATGGCATAGTCATAGGGTATTTTGGGAGCTCTGAGGCAGAAACCTAGTCCAGTTCTGGAGGATGAGTCAGGGCCAGTCAGGCCAAGGTGGGAGAAGCACTCTGACACCGCAGGCTACTCGAGCAAAGGCACAGGGCATAAAGCTGCATCATGCGAGAGGAAGCCAAAGAGGTTGACCTTGCCCTTTGCACATTGCACTGTGAAGGCTGTGGAAAATCAGCTAATTTGAGAAGTAGTAGAGATAAAAGAGTTTGGGTTAGAGGTTTATTTAGGATGGACAATGAGAAAGGAGAAACTGAGGCTGACCATTCCCACTCCTGAATTCCCCCAACTTGCCTGCTCAGTTATATCTGACTCTTTGCGGTCCCATGGACTGTAGCCCGTTGGCCTCCTCTGTCCATGAGATTTCCAGGCAAGAATATAGTGAGCCATTTCCTCCTCCAGGGGATCTTCCCAACCCAAGGATCAAACTCATGTCTCCTGCATCTCCTGAGTTGGCAAGAGGACTCTTTACCATTGCACCACATGGAAAGGTGGTGATGACTGAACTAGGGAACATGGAAGGAGCAGGCTTAGGAGGAAAATGGTGTTAGTGTGTTCACGATATAGATGGTATATGAGTGGGGTAATTGCCTATGAAATGCTGTGTTCAACAGGGAAAAAGTCTACATAGAATTAGGAGCTGCTCACAGAGAGAAAGCAGCTGAGACCATTCGTGAGTGAGTGGATGGGTGGAGAGGATCTCAAGGGATCACCAACTCAGGGATGAGGAGGATGTTTATGCATCTGATTCAGAAAAGTAACACTTTGGGACATTCCTGATGGTCCAGTGGCTAAGAAATGGTGAGTATGGAGGCTCTCTGATGTATGTTCTAATCCCAAGATAATAGCTGTTATCATCTTTGCAAGAAATCAAATCTTTGCCCTTTAATTTCCCTTACAGATAATACACATATATTTTTACCCTATAGCTTATCAGAGGGTATTAATCTGTTGCTGAACATATAAGAAGACTTCAGAAGCATAAAACTCAGTATTTATTTTTAATTAATTTATTTTTAATTTAAATTTATTTAAATTGGAGGCTAATTACTTTACAATATTTTATTGGTTTTGCCATACATCAACATGAATCCACATGGGTGTACACATGTTCCCCATCGGGAACCCCCTCCCACCTCCCTCCTCGTACCATCCCTCCAGGTCATCCCAGTGCACCAGCCCCAAGCATCCTATATCGAACCTGGAGTGGTGATTCATTTCTTATATAATATTATACATGTTTCCATGACATTCTCCCAAATCATCCCACCCTCTCCCTCTCCCACAGAGTCCAAAAGACTGTTCTATACCTCTGTGTCTCTTTTCCTGTCTCGCATACAGAGTTATCATTACCATGTTTCTAATTTCCATGTATATGTGTTAGTATACTGTATTGGTGTTTTTTTTTTTTTCTGGCTTACTTCACTCTGTATAATAGGCTCCAGTTTCATCCACCTCATTAGAACTGATTCAAATGTATTCCTTTTTAATGGCTGAGTAATACTCCACTGTGTATATGTACCACAGCTTTCTTATCCATTCATCTGCTGATGGACATCTAGGTTGCTTCCATGTCCTGGCTATTATAAACAGTGCTGCGATACTGAGTTTATGAGAAACATGAAACTCAGTATGTATTTAAAAGGAGTTACCAGGACTTCTCTGGTGGTCCAATGGCTAAGACTCTGAGCTCCCAATACAGGGGGTCCAAGTTTTGATCCATGGGTCAGGAAATTAGATCCCACATGCCACAGCTAAAGATCCCTCATGCTGCAATGAAGATTGAAGATCCTGAGTGCTCCAACATAGCTAATAAATAACTAAAATATATATATTTTAAAGAGTTACACTTTGACTTCCCTAAGTTAAGGACTTTTGATAGACAGAATAGGCAAGGAAAAGACAAGGAAAGGGCTTCTCTTCAGAGCTTCTAAGAAGGAGTGCAGTCCTGCTGACTCCTCAACTTGAACTCAGTGAGACGTTTCAGGCTTCTGCCCTCAAGGTCTGTTAGACAGTAAATCTCTGTTGTTTTGATCCACTAAGTTCTACCCCTGAGTCAGGAAGATCCCCTGGAGGAGGAAACGGCAACTCACTCCAGTATTCTTGCCTGGGAAATCCCATGGACTGGTGGGGTGCAGGAGCCTGGTGGGGTGCATTCCATTGGGTCGCAGAGTCAGACACAATTTACTGACTGAACAATGAAAAACAACAAACAGGTTTGTGACATAGAGTAGAAAAATTAATTAGTGAATTAATTAATATGGCAAAGGAGACCCTAAAGACATGCATGTTTTGTCCTAAACTTGAGGCCAGGCCAGTCAAGGAACAACAGGATCATCGATGTTCTCAATCTCACATTTCAATTTTTTTTAAATTGGAATTAGACTTTTAAAAATGTTTATTTGTGTATGTATTTATTTATTGCTGTGCTGGGTCTTTGATGCTGGCTCTTCTCTCAATATTTTTTTTTTTCTGACCAAATGTTCAACACTTTAAAAATCAAACAAAGGTGATGTTATGCCAGAAGTCTAGGGAACACGATCACATTTTAACTTAAAAATTGTTGATTATGTGGAATCTAGCTTGAATCTCTTAACTTGTTTCCAATACAAGCAATTTGGAAATTGTTTGCTTCGTGTGATTTGTATTTTTTTGACAGTCTCGCTTTCCAGTTAGATTTGAAGCCTTTATAGGACACGAGTCTCATCTTATACTAGTTTATGTCCAGGTGCCTGCAAAATGACCAGTGAAATTGTCTTAAAGAGAATGTGTCTTGAGTCAGAGGAGCTTTTCCCTTCCTTTAGGATAGATAGGAAAGGGGCTGGTTCATAATGCCCTGTGAGAGCTGACTGTTAAATTTTCAAGAATTTCTTGAACCAACTGGTGTTGGGTCAGTAGCTTGAAAATTGACCATGGTGGGAATATTTACACACACACACACACACACACACACACACACACACAAGGCAAAAACTAAAAATCAGTCTCCATCCTGAGTCAGTGGCTAAATATTTACCTACATATCACTGGCTTGGAGACTCCTTTGAGAGTGTAATAGATTTGAGTCAAATCATTCTACTTTGTATAAACACAACTGGAAAAAATGTCTGCTTATAATGTTGAAGCAAATTAAAATCTCCTATTTCAATGAAAATGTATTTCAACTATTTCCACTGACTTTCTTCTTTAAAAGAAGGCATCTTTAGTGAAATAATTCTTCAAAATAACTTGGGTATACTTTAAGACAGTTTCATTAGGAATAGCAACAGTACCCATAAATTAAACCACAATAATGGTTTGGTTATAGCAGGGATTGAACTTGTTCAATAGAATAGTTTATTGCTGATTAATTTCCAGATGTACATCTCTATGCCACTCCAAGGAGAGTCATTTTCTTTAAGAGCTATTTGTTATCCTTGTTTATTATCCCTTCTTCTAATTCTTATCCTAACTCCTGGTCAGAGAGAATGGACAAATCATCATTTTATGGGTTTTTTTTTTTTTCTTCCTAAAGGCCTAAAATCCTGCTCAGAAAGTATTGAGACTGTGTTTCTGGAGACTTTAGGAATGAAATCCTACTGTTAATAGACTATATGACCCTGATGTAATTAACTGATATAGAATATAATTTGCCTTCATCAAAAATAGAAAGTTCTTGATGGCTCAGATGGTTAAGAGTCTGCCTGCGATGCAGGAGACTTGGGTTCAGTCCCTGGGTGGGGAAGATCCAATGGAGAAGGAAATGGCAATCCACTCCAGTATTCTTGCCTGGAGAATTCCATGGAATGAGGAGCTTGGCAGGCTACAGTCCAGTGGGTCACAAAGAGCTGGACTGGACTGAGCAACTAACACTTTCACTTTCAAGATATTTTCAGAGGAAGTGATTGCTGGTATTCTCACACTAAAAGAATGGTTGAAGGAAAGTCTCTAAAAAAGAGATGAAATGATAAAAGAAGAAATTTTGAGTCAAGAAGGATGAAAATCTGGAAAGAGAGAAAAATAAGAGTAAATAGAGTTCTTATGAATTTTCTAATTTGTGTTTGACAGTTTTAGCCAAATTATAATACTGATGTAGCTCTCAATATATGTATATACAAGAAATATAAGTGGGAAGGGGACACAAATGAAGATAAGGTATCTATGCCTTATTCAAATGGGTAAAATATCAACACAAAAAGCTTTGATGTTATGAATATTTATAATCTATATCTAGGGAAGGGTTTCCCAGGCAGTGAAGTGATAAAGACTCCACCTGCAAAGCAGGAGATGCAGCAGTCATCGATTAGATCCCTGGGTCAGGAAGATCCCCTGGAGAAACCGCCAAAAGATCTATTGGAGGAGATATATTCAAAAGCACTATAAATAAGATGGAATACATAAACAGAAAAACTGTTTATGCAACTCAAGAAAAAAAAAAGAAATAAAACAGAGGAAGCAGAAACAGAGAGGAAACAGAAAGCAAAAAGTAAAATGGTAGACTTAGCCTTTAACATTTCAATAACTACATGAAATAAAAATGGTTTAAATGAACCAATTAAAAGATATTGTCAAAGTGGATAAAAAGAACATGACCCAACTCAAAGCTGTCTACAAGAAAGTCATTTCTAATAGAATTCTAGGCTGAAAGTAAAAAGACGGGAAAAAGCTTATCAAGCAAGCAATAATTTAAAAAGAAATCCTAGGAGCTATATTAATATCACATCCCATTTATAGACATTGCTGCTGCTGCTGCTGCTGCTGCTAAGTCGCTTCAGTCTTGTCTGACTCTGTGCGACCCCATAGATGGCAGCCCACTAGGCTCCTCTGACCTTGAGATTTTCCAGGCAAGAACACTGGAGGGGGTTGCCATTTCCGTCTCCAATGCATGAAAGTGAAAAGTGAAAGTAAAGTCGCTCAGTCGTGCCCGACTCTTAGCGACCCCATGGACCTCAACCTACCAGGCTCCTCCGTCTATGGGATTTCTCAGGCAAGAGTACTGGAGTGGGGTGCCATAGAGCAAGAAAACTGTCAGGGACGGAGGGGACATTATATAACGATAAAAGTGCCAACCCAGCACAGAGACTTTGCAGTCCCACAGATCTGTGCATTCCAACAACAGAGCTGCAAGATATGTGAAGCACAGGCTGAAAAAGCCAACAGGAGAAATAAGAAAAAGAAAACAGTTACAGAAACTCCAACACCCCTCTCTCAGCAACAAAAGGAGTAGTCAGACATAAAAACAGCAGGGGGACAGAATTCAACAACACCATCCAACAACAGAATCTGAACATTTATAGAACAGCAGCAGAATATGCATCCTGTAAAGGGCCCACAAAACATAAACTAAGAAACTAAAAGCTGCCAACCTACAATCTGAACTTGGCAGAATTATATTTAAAAAGAAAAGGCAAAATAGAGACATTTCAGATCTACAAAACCTGAAAGAAATCATCAACAGGAAAATTGTGATACAAGAGAGAATTTAACACCAGCAACATAATACAAACTGCAATACAAAAGGTATTAAAAGAGGAACAAGATGGTGGAGGAGTAGGTGGACGTGGAGTACATCTCTCTCCATGGGACATCAGGAACACACCTTCAGACACTGAAGTGCATGCAGAACACCAGCTGAGAGCAGAAAGGAGTACCTGACCTGCAGAAAAGAATATACAGACCCAGGCAAAACTCGGTAGGAGGAAGGAACTAGGGGGAAAACAGGAGTGTTAGTAGGACTGGCAATGGCACCCCACTCCAGTACTCTTGCCTGGAAAATCCCATGGATGGGATCACGAAGAGTCGGACAGGACTGAGCGACTTCACTCTCATTTTTCACTTTCATGCATTGGAGAAGGAAATGGCAACCCACTCCAGTGTTCTTGCCTGGAGAATCCCAGGGACGGGGCAGCCTAGTGGGCTGCTGTCTATGGGGTCACACAGAGTTGGACACGACCGAAGCGACTTAGCAATATCAGCAGCAGCAGTAGTACTGGACCTGTCCTCGGTGGGTTGGGGAACTGAAGCAGGGGTCCAACCCCCATATTGAGGACAATTGTCTGAGTCAGAGGAAACATTTAAGGCTGAAAGGGAAATAGCTGATCTGTGGCAGTCTAAATGGAGTAAGAATCAACCAGTCCTTGCGGCAGCCATATATACCCCAGATGGCACAGTGGCTGGGAGCTGGAGTTTAGGGACTGTGGAGCAATCCCCTGGCGAGGGCTGCTGTTGACTGTGGAGAAACAGATCAAGGGGGTATGAGGGAGGAGATTATGGTGGGAAATGCCTGTGGAGGAAAGCTGGGCAACCATAGAAGCAAGGCACTACTGCTGAGTCATGAATAGGGGGTGGAGCCATCACCATAGCCTCTCTCCTTCCACATGCCAGCATTGGCAGCGGAACAGTAGAGAGAGCCCATCAAATGCCTGACACACTGAACTACGGAGTAGGACCCTAGCTGGGGCTTCTATGTGCCTGATGTGCTGAACAACAGAGAAGGACCCCAGGCAAGGAAGTCCTCTAAGTATCTGAATGGGTGGCCCTACGGAGAAAGACTAGCCAAAGAGGCCTTCTGATCACCAGCTACAAGAGGCTCAAAAAAGACTCTGAAAGGGCCATAACTCCTGGGGCAGAGGCAGTCTGTGTCCCTGCACACTTGTTGCAGCCAGGGTCCCCACAAGCCAAGCAGTTGCATCACCTTCATGCTCAGCTCTTACTGGGGCAGAGCTGCCGCAGGCAAAAAAAAAAGTCTTGTGCCTGTGCACACGGGGTCACTTGGGGAGTGTCTGACTCTTTGCAGCCCTGTAGACTGTGGCCTGCCAGGCTACTCTGTCAGGGAGGGGGTTCTCCAGGCAAGAATACTGGAGCGTATTGGCCAATACTGGTTGCCATACCCTTCTAGAGCACTATATTTCCTGCTGCCCTAGCTGCCAACTCCCCTGAGTACCTGGTGCTGCCAGAATCCCTGCGACCCAAGAAGCTGCACCACCTCCACACCTGGCCGTCACAGGGGCTAACCCAAGTCATCCAGGGCAGCCTCAGGGGCAAACCCCAGTGGACGACGACCGCATGCAGAGGTGGAAGTAAAACCACAGTTGAAACCCAGGAACAGTGTGACTAAGGAGAAGACCCAAAACCCTCCCACCAGCTGTACAAGCTTCAGATTAAATCCACACGATCAACTAGGCAGGCTCTGTGTGGAATATATAAAATGTCATTGAGAGCTCCCACAAGAGAAAATGTGCTAGTTCTGATAGCTGTGGACATTGGAGGCAAGAACACAGAGTAGGTCCAGATTAGAATCCACGCTGCCCCCACAGCAGGTCCAGAGATCAGCACAGTGTTGGAGGGCCTCCTAGGGAGGAGAAGTGGACTGTGGCTCCCCAGCGAGGGAAAGGACTCTGATGGCAGTGACTCAAGAAAAACATTTATTATTCTTATGTTTAGACTTGTTCTGTAGATTCTTTGGATGTTTTTTTCTTTTTCTCCCTTTTCCCCCTTTGTTGTAGCTGTCAATTTTATTGGCACTATGAACTCCAGTACTCTTGCCTGGAAAATCCCATGGATGGAGGAGCCTGGTAGGCTGCAGTCCATGGGGTTGCTACTAGTCAGACACGACTGAGCGACTTCACTTTCACTTTTCACTTTCATGCACTGGAGAAGGAAATGGCAACCCACTCCAGTGTTCTTGCCTGGAGAATCCCAGGGACGGGGGGGAGCCTGGTGGGCTGCAGTCCATGGGGTCGCACAGAGTCAGACACGACTGAAGTGACTTAGCAGCAGCAGCAGCATGAAATCTAATTAAGCTTTTGAGCTTTTTTTTTTTTTTCCTGTTTTTTTCTCAGTCACATTTTTTCTTGTTGTTATAAACCTCTGCCTCTATGTTGGGGTTTTGCAGTTCTGAGGAGTTCGTTGTTCTTGTTGTTTTTCTTTTCTCTCTTTTTTTAAATTTTAATTCTTTTAAACCTATTATTAGTCTTGCTACATTTATTCCTTTGTTTGCTTTTCCTACTGTTCTTTTTCTTGCAGTTAATCTTTAATGTATATAAATCTTCTTTATCTACCTCTCTTTAACTTTGCTATCTATTTTTCTTTTCTTTCATTTAGTCTCAACATATTTGTTGGTTTTATTTTCATTGTTTTATTCTCCAATTGGCCCCTTGCATTAGTTTTGTTTTCCAGTTTTTGTGCTTTAGCTAGTTTTATTCTCGTAGACATAGTTTTTGGTTCTTTTGTTCACCAGGTCAATCCGTTGTACTTTATATTTGTTGGATTGACTTGATTTTGCTTATGGGTATATATGTATATGTTCAGTTACACTTTTTATTGTTATTATAAACCTCTCTCTTTATATTGGGCCTTTGCAATGCTCTTTTTTTCTTTTCTCATTTTTATAACTTTAACTTTTAATTTTTTTAGACCTAATCTATTTTTCTACATTTATTCCTTTCCTACTGCTCTTTTCCCCTTGCAGTTAATCTTTAATGTATGTAAATCTTATTCATCTACCTCTGTTTAACTTTGCATACCTATTCTTTCTTTCCTTTCCTCTCAACAGATTTGTTAGTTTTGTTTCCATTGCTTTATTCTCCACTTGGCACCTTGCTTTAGTTTTGTTTTCCAGTTTGTGCTTTACTTAGTTTTGTTCTTAGGTGGTAAATACAATTTTTATTTCCTTCATTCATCTGTTCAATCTATTGCACTTTATTTTCGTTGGTCTGTTTTGACTTTGCTCATGGGTGTATATGTAATGTGTATATTCCATTATTTTAATTATTATTTGCCTGATTTTGTAACTTCCATTTGTCTGCAGTTCATCTTTGGCTTCTAGTTTTTGGATATTTATTTTAATCTCACTTAATGCCATAAAAAACCACTTGTGGAATCTTCATTCCTGACCAGCAAACAAGCCCTGAGCCTTTGGAGTGGGAGCACTGACTCCAAGACTCTAGACTACTAGAAAACTAACCTTAGGAGGTATCAAGTAGTGAGAACTCACACAAAGGAAACCACTGGAATATAAGATCTGGCATCACCCAACCACCAATAGCACCCTGGCCAGGATGCCTCATCTAAATAGCAAACAAAACAAAAATACAAACTCAGTCATTAGCATACAGGATTGCCACTTCACTCAGCCTTGCTCATCAGAATAAAAACAAACAAACAAAAACTCAGCACGAATCTCGCCCTATAAGAAATTTACACAAACCACTGGACCAACCTTCAGTTCAGTTCAGTTCAGTCGCTCAGTCGTGTCTGACTCTTTGCGACCACATGAATCACAGCATGCCAGGCCTCCCTGTTCATCACCAACTCCCAGAGTTCACTCAGACTCACGTCCATTGAGTCCGTGATGCCATCCAGCCATCTCATCCTTGGTTGTCCCCTTCTCCTCCTGCCCCCATCCCTCCCAGCATCAGAGTCTTTTCCAGTGAGTCAACTCTTCGCATGAGGTGGCCAAAGTACTGGAGCTTCAGCTTCAGCATCATTCCTTCCAAAGAAATCCCAGGGTTGACCTCCTTCAGAAAGGACTGGTTGGCTCTCCTTGCAGTCCAAGAGACTCTCAAGAGTCTTCTCCAACACCACAGTTCAATAGCATCAATTCTTTGGCGCTCAGCCTTCTTCACAGTCCAACTCTCACATCCATACATGAACACTGGAAAAACCATAGCCTTGACTAGACGGATCTTAGTCAGAAAAGTAATGTCTCTGCTTTTGAATATATTATCTAGGTTGGTCATAACTTTTCTTCCAATGAGTAAGCGTCTTTTAATGTCATGGCTACAGTCACCATCCGCAGTGATTTTGGAGCCCAAAAACTAAAGTCTGACACTGTTTCCCCATCTATTTGCCATGAAGTGATGGGACCAGATGCCATGGTCTTATTTCTCTGAATGTTGAGCTTTAAGCCAGCATTTTCACTCTCCTCTTTCACTCTCATCAAGAAGCTCTTTAGTTCCTCTTCACTTTCTACTATAAGGGTGATGTCATCTGCCTATCTGAGGTTATTGATATTTCTCCCAGCAATCTTGATTCCAGCTTGTGTTTCTTCCAGTCCAGCATTTCTCATGATGTACTCTGCATAGAAGTTAAATAAGCAGGGTGACAATATATAGCCTTGACGTACTCTTTTTCCTGTTTGGAACCAGTCTGTTGTTTCATGTCCAGTTCTAATTGTTGCTTCCTGACCTGCATACAGGTTTCTCAAGAGGCAGGTTAGGTGGTCTGGTATTCCCATCTCTTTCAGAATTTTCCACAGTTTATTGTGATCCACACAGTCAAAGGCTTTGGCATAGTCAATAAAGCAGAAATAGATGTTTTTCTGGAACTCTCTTGCTTTTTCCATGATCCAGCAGATGTTGGCAATTTGATCTCTGGTTCCTCTGCCTTTTCTAAAACCAGCTTGAACATTGGGGAGTTCACGGTTCATATATTGCGGAAGCCTGGCTTGAAGAATTTTGAGCATTACTTTACTAGCATGTGAGATGAGTGCAATTGTGCGGTAGTTTGAGCATTCTTTGGCATTGCCTTTCTTTGGATTTGGAATGAAAACTGACCTTTTCCAGTCCTGTGACCACTGCTGAGTTTTCCAAATTTGCTGGCATATTGTGTGCAGCACTTTCACAGCATCATCGTTTAGGATTTGAAGCAGCTTAACTGGAATTCCACCACCTCCACTAGCTTTGTTTGTAGTGATGCTTTCTAAGGCCCACTTGACTTCACTTTCCAAGATGTCTGGCTCTAGATTAGTGATCACATTATCATGATTATCTGGGTCATGAAGATCTTTTTGTACAGTTTTTCCATGTATTCTTGCCACCTCTTCTTAATACCTTCTGCTTTTGTTAGGTCCATACCGTTTATGTCCTTGATCGAGCCCATCTTTGCATGAAATGTTCCCTTGGTATCTCTGATTTTCTTGAAGAGATCTCTAGTCTTTCCCATTCTGGAAGGCAGAAACCAAAAGGAAGAAAGAATTCAACCTTGAAGCCTGGGAAAAAGAAACCTCAAACACAATAAGTTAAAAAAAAAAAAAGCAAAATGGCAGAGAAATACTACACAAATGAAGAAACAAACTAGAAACATAGAAGGTCAAGTAAATAAAGAGGAAATAGGCAAACTACCTGAAAAAGAATTCATAATAATAATAGCAAAAATGATCAAAAACCTTGAAAGCAAAATGGAGAAGATGCAAGAATCAATTAACAAAGACCTATAAAAGTTAAAGAATAAACATGCAGCAACAAACAACACAGTTACTGAAATTAAAAATATGCTAGAAGGAATCAATAGCAGACTATCTGAAGCAGAAGAACAAATCAGTAAGCTGGAAGATAAAATGTTGAAAATAACCTCTGAAGAGCAGAATAATCTAGAAAGAATGAAAAGAATGGAAGATAGTCTCAGAGACCTCTTGGACAATATCAAATGCATCAACATTTGAATTATAGGGGTCCCAGAAGGAGAAGAGAAACAGAAAGGGTATGAGAAAAGTTTTGAAGAGATTATAGTTGAAAATTTCCCCAACAAGGAAAAGGAAAGTCAATCAAGTCCAAGAAGCACAAAGAGTCCCATACAGGAGAAACCCAAGTAGACATATACTAATCAAACTAACAAAGACAAAACACAAAGAAAGAATATTAAAAGCATCAAGGGAGAAGCAACAAGTAACATACAAGGGAAACCTCATATACTTAACAGCTGATCTTTCAGCAGAAAGTCTGCAGGTCAGAAGGGAATGGCAAGATATATTTAAAATATTGAAAGGGAAACATCTACAACCAAGATTACTGTATCCGGCAAGGATCTCATTCAAAATTGATGGAGAAAAAAAAAGTTTTTCACACAAGCAAAAGTTAAGAGAATTCAGCACCACCAAGCCAGCTTTACAACAAATGTTAAAGGGACTTATATAGTCAAGAAATATAAGAGAAGAAAAAAGATCTACAAAATCAGCCCCAAACAATTAAGAAAATAGCAATAGAAGCATATATGTTAATAATTACTTTAAATGTAAATGGATGAAATGCTCCAACCAAAAGACACAGACTGAATGGATACAAAAAGCAGGACCCATATATATGCTATCTATAAGAAACCCACTTCAGGACTCAAGACACATATAGGCTGAAAATGAGAGGATGGAAAAATATATTCCATGGAAATGGGAAGTAAAAGAAAGCTGGAGTAGCAATCCTCATATCAGACAAAACAGACCTTAAAATAAAGATTACAAGAGATAAGGAAGGACCCTACATAATGAACAAGGGATCAATCCAAGAGGAAGACGTAACAATTGTAAATATCTATACTCCCAACATAGGAGCACCTCAATACATAAGACAAACACTACCAGACAGAAAAGGAGAAGCTGACAGTAGCACAATAATAGCAGGAGACTTTAACATCCCACTCACAGCAATGGACAGATCATCAAAACAGAAAATTAATAAGGAAATACAAGCCTTAATACAAGTCTCACATTAGATGAGATGGATCTCATTGATATCTTCAGGACATTACATCCAAATGCAGAAGAATACACCTCTTCTCAAGTGCACATGGAACATTCTCCAGGAGAGACCACATCTTGGGTCACAAATCAAACCCCAGTAAATTTAAGAAAATTGAAATCATATCAAGCATCCTCTCTGACCACAACACTATGAGACTAGGTATCAATTACAAGATAAAAATAGTAAGAAACACAAACACATGGAAATTAAACAACACAAAGTTGGTTCTAAATAACCAATAGGTTACTGAAGAAATCAAAAGGGAAATCAGAAAATTTCTAGAAACAAATAACAATGAAAACACAGCAACCCAAAACTTATGGGATGGAGCAAAAGCAGCACTAAGAGAGAAGATTATAGCAATACAATCCTACCTCAAGAAACAAGAAAGATATCGAGTAGATAACAGAACTTTACACTTAAAACAACTGGAAAAAGAGGAACTAAAAAACCACCAAAATTAGTAGAATGAAAGAAATCATAAAGATCCAAGCAGAAATAAATGAAAAAGAAATGAAAGAAGCAATAGTAAAGATTAATAAAACTAGAAGCTGGTTCTTTGAGAAGATAAACAAAATTGACAAACCTTTAGCCAGACTCATCAAGAAAAAAAACAGAAAAATCAAATCAACAAAATTAGAAATGAAAAAGGAGAGGTTACAACAGACAGTGCAGGAATACAAAGGATTAGAAGAAACTATTATGAACAACTATATAGCAATAAAATGGATAACTTGGAAGAAATGGGTAGATTCTTAGAAAAGCTCAATCTTCCAAGACTGAACCAGGAAGAAATAGAAATAATGAACAACCCAATTGCAAGCACTGAAATTGAAGCTGTGATCAAAAATCTCCCAAAAAACAAAAGCCTAGGACCAGATGGCTTCACAGGAGAATTCTGTCAAACATTTAGAGAAGAGCTAATGCCTATCCTTCTAAACCCTTTCAAAAAATTACAGAGGAAGAAACAGTTCCAAACTCATTTTAGAAGGCTACCATCACCCTGACACCAAAACCAGACAAGAAGAAGTCACTCAGTCGTATCCAACTCTTTGTGACCCCATGGACTGTAGCCTACCAGGCTCCTCAATCCATAAAATTTTCCAGGCAAGAGTACTGGAATGGGTTGCCATTTGCTTCTCCAGGGGATCTTCCCAACCCAAGAACTGAACTCCAGTTTCCCGCATTATAGGCAGACACTTAACCATTTGAGTCACCAAGGAAGCCCACCCCAAAAAGTCCAAAGACAACACACACACACACACACAAACTACAGGCCTATATCACTGAAAAACATAAATGCAAAAATCCTCAACAAAATTTTAGCAAACAGACTTCAGCAACATATCAAAAAGCCCATCCACCATGATAAAGTTGGGTTTATTCCAGGGATGCAAGGATTCTTTAATATATGCAAATAAATCATTGTAATACACCATATTAACAAACTGAAAGATAAAAACCATATGATAATCTCAATAGATGCAGGAAAAGCCTTTGACAAAATTGAGCACATATTTATGATTAAAACTCTTCAAAAGATGGGCATAAAAGGAACCTATCTCAACATCAGTTCAGTTCAGTGCCTCAGTCATGTCCGACTCTGCGGCCCCATGAATTGCAGCATGCCAGGCCTCCTTGTCCATCATGAAACTCCCGGAGTTCACTCAGACTCACGTCCATCAAGTCGGTGATGCCATCCAGCCATCTCATCCTCTGTCATCCTCTTCTCCTCCTGCCTCCAATCCCTCCCAGCATCAGAGTCTTTTCCAATGAGGCCAAAGTACTGGAGTTTCAGCTTTAGCATCATTCCTTCCAAAGAACACCCAGGACTGACTGATCTCCTTTAGAATGGACTGGTTGGATCTCCTTGCAGTAAGGGACTCTCAAGAGTCTTCTCCAACATCACAGTTCAAAAGTATCAATTCTTTGGCATTCAGCTTTCTTCACAGTCCAACTCTAACATCCAGACATGAACACTGGAAAAACCATAGCCTTGACGAGATGGACCTTTGTTGGCAAAGTAATGTCTCTGCTTTTCAGTATGCTATCTAGGCTGCTCATAACTTTCCTTCCAAGGAATAAGCATCTTTTAATTTCATGCTTGCAGTCACCATCTGCAGTGATTTTGGAGCCCCCAAAATAAAGTCTGACACTGTTTCCACTGTTTCCCCATCTGTTTGCCATGAAGTGATGGGACCAGATGCCATGGTCTTATTTTTTCTGAATGTTGAGCTTTAAGCCAGCATTTTCACTCCTCCTCTTTCACCCTCATCAAGAGGCTCTTTAGTTCTTCTTCACTTTCTGCCATAAGGGTGGTATCATCTGCGTATCTGAGGTTATTGATGTTTCTCCCAGCAATCTTAATTCCAGCTTGTGCTTCTTCCAGCCCAGCATTTCTCATGATGTACTCTGCATATAAGTTAAATAAGCAGGGTGACAATATACCACCTTGACATACTCCTTTTCCTATTTGGAATCAGTCTGTTGTTCCATGTCCAGTTGTAACTGTTGCTTCCTGAGCAACAGTTGCATATAGAGCTGCATATAGGTTTCTCAAGAGGCCGGTCAGGTGGTCTGGTATTTCCATCTCTTTCAGATTTCTCCACAGTTTATTATGATCCACACAGTCATAAGCTTTGGCGTAGTCAATAAAGTAGAAATAGATGATTTTCTGGAACTCTCTTGCTTTTTGAAAGGCCATATATGATAAGCCTACAGTAAACAATATTCTCAATGGTGAAAAACTGAAAGCATTCCTCCTAAGATCAGGAACAAGATAAGGGTGGCAGCTACATGTAAAAGAATGAAATTAGAACACTTCCTAACACTATACACAAAGATAAACTCAAAATTGATTAAAGACCTAAACGTAAGACTAGAAACTGTAAAACTCTTAGAGGAAAACATAGGCAGAACAGTCACTGACAAATCAAAGGAAGATCATCTATGACCCACCTCTTAGAGTAATGGAAATAAAAACAAAAGTAAACAAGTGAGACCTGATTAAATTTAAAAGCTTTTGCACAGCAAAGGAAACTACAAGCAAGGTGAAAAGACAACTCTCAGAATGGGAGAAAATAATAGCAAATAAAACAACTGACAAAGAATTAGTTTCCAAAATATACAAGTAGCTCATACAACTCAATGCTAGAAAAATAAATAAACCAATCATAAAGTGGGGAAAGACCTAAACAGACATTTCTCCAAAGAAGACATACAGATGGCTAACAAACACATGAAAAGATGCTCAACATCACTCATTATCAGAGAAATGCAAATCAAAACCACAATGAGCTATCACTTCACACCTGTCAGAATGGCCATTATCAAAAAGTCTATAAACAATAAGTGCTGGAGAGGATGTGGAGAAAAGAGAATGCTCTTGAACTGTTGATGGGAATGTAAATTGATACAGTCACTATGGAAGACAGTATGGAGATTCCTTAAAAAAACTAGGAAGAAAACCACCATATAACCCAGCAATCCCACTCCTAGGCATATACCCTGAGGAAACCATGGTTGAAAAAGACACATGTATCCCATTGTTCATTGCAGCACTATTTACAGTAGCTAGAACATGGAATGCATAGTGGTGCATTCCCACCAACAGTTCAAGAGCATTCTCTTTTCTCCACACCCTCTCCAGCATTTATTGTTTATAGACTTTTTGATGATGGCCATTCTGACCGGTGTGAAGTGATAGCTCATTGTGGTTTTGATTTGCATTTCTCTGATAATGAGTGATGTTGACAATCTTTTCATGTGTTTGTTAGCCATGTGTATGTCTTTGGAGAAATGTCTATTTAGGTCTTTCCCCCACTTTATGATTGGGTTGTTTATTTTTCTAGCATTGAGTTGTATGAGCTACTTGTATATTTTGGAAATTAATTCTTTGTCAGTTGTTTTGTTGCAAAGAGTCGGACATGACTGAGCAACTGAACTGAACTGAAATGAGAACATGGAAGTCACCTAGATGTCCACTGACTGATGAATGGATAAAGAAGTTGTGGTTTATATACATAAAGGAATATTACTCAGCCATAAAAGGAACACATCTGAGTTAGTTCTGATGAGGTGGATGAACCTAGAACCTATTATACAGAGTGAAGTGAGTTGGAAAGAGAAAGATAAATATTGTATTCTAACATACATATACAGCATCTATAAAAATGGTACTGAATTATTTATTTACAAGGCAGCGATGGAGAAACAGACATAGAGAATAGACTTATGGACATGTGGAGAAGTGATAAAAGGGTGAGATGTATGGAAAGAGTAACTTGGAAACATATTACCATATGTAAAATAGATAGCCATTCTGTTTGGCTCAGAAAACTCAAACAGGGCTCTGCATCAACCTAGATGAGTGGGATGGGGAGGGAGATGGGAGGGAGGTTCAAAAGGGAGGGGATATATGTATACCTATGGCTGATTCATGTTGAGGTTTGACAGAAAACAACAAAATTCTGTAAAGCAATTATCCTTCAATAAAAAATAGATTAAAAAAATATTAACAGAAATCTTTCGGGTAGAAAGAAAATATTAGTAAGACCAGACAGCAAGCTGGATGCTTACACAAGAATGAACGGCACAGGGAATGGCAACTACATTGCGTATCAATGGTTGTTTGATACTATTTGTTTTTATTTAGTTGCTAGTCCTGTCTGACTCTTCGCAACCCCATGGACTGTAGCCTGCCAGCCTCCTCTGTCCATGGGATTTTCCAGGCAAGAATACTGGAGTGGGTTACCATTTCCTCCTCCACAGTATCTTCCCAATCCAGAGATCGAACCTACATCTCCTGTATCAGCAGGCAGATTCTTTACCCCTGAGCCACCAGGGAAGTTCATGTTTTCCTATGCTTTCAATCTATTTCAAAGATAATTGTTTAAACAAAAGCAGTCGTGAATTGTGGGGCTCATAACACACATGGCAGTAAAATGTTGGATTACAATAGCACAAAAATCAGAAAGGAAAAAATGGAAGTATACTCTTGAAAGCACCTTGTACAATGAAATGGTACACTATTTCTTGAAGCAGACTGATCAAATGTGTACCACCAGCTGGTGAACTACATTTCACAGATCAACCTGGCTTACAGCCTGTTTTTGCATGCTGTGTAAGCTAGGAATGATTTTACATTTTTTTTTAATTACAGAAAATTGAATATGTAACAAAGACCATATGCATCCCACAAATCTAAAATATTTATTATTTGGGCCTTTTAGAAAAGTATTGCCAACCTTTGCTGTGTAACAGAAATGCTAAATGCAACCACCAAGATAACAATGTGACAGTGTAACTAATGAACCAGAAAAGGAGGTACAATGGAATCAGAAAGAATATTTAATACAGTATTATATTGAGCATCCATATCAGAAAGGAAGAAGTAAAATTATCTATTTGAAGATTGATTGTGTATGTAGAAAACATGATGGAATCTACAAAGAAGCTTCTAGAACTAATAAAACTAATAAGTAGGTTTAGTAAAGTTGAAGGATACAAGGATAGTAAATTGCAATTTTTGTACTAAGAATGGCCATTTGGACATTGAAAGAAAAAAATACTGCAATATCATTAAATATGTAATGCTTAGTGATAAATCTGACAAAATATGGACAAGACCTGTACTTTTTAGATGCAAAATGTTGCTGAGAGAAACTAAAGAAGATCTAAATAAATGGAGATGCATACTGTGGTCATGTACCTGAATTCTCAGCAGTTGTAAGATGTCAATACTCCCTAAATTGATTTGGAGGTTCAGTTCAATACCAGTTAAATAGCAACCAATGTTTTGTAGAAAATAAGCTGAATCTAAAATTGATAAGAAAATGAGAAGAACTAAGACAGATAAAATAATTTTGAAAAAGAACAAATTTGGAAGATCGACATTGTCTACTTTCAAGATGTATTATAAGCTATGGTAATCAAGACCATGTGGTACTAGCATTCAAGTAGACGATGCCTTGATAGCTCAGTGGAATAAAACAGGGAATCCAGAACTAAATCTATACATATGTTGAAGGCTGATTTTTACAAAAGTGACAACGCAATTGAATGAAGAAATGGTAATGTTTTTAACAAAGATATTTTCATGAAAAAAAGAAAAACCTTGAAATCATACCTCATACCACTTAAAAAATTAATGCAAAATGGACCATAAATCTAAGTGCAAACTTAAAGTGATAAAATTTCTAGAACAAAATAAAAAAAAAAATCTTTGTTACTTTGAGAAAATATTTCATGGATATAATATCATAAGTGTGAAACATGAAAGAGTAAGTTGATCAACTGAACATCCTCAAATCTAAGAGCTTGTATGCCTCCAAATAAATACTGCTAAGATAATAGAAAAGCAGATACAGACTGGAAGAAGTCATTTGCAAGTTATATATGTGATAAAAGTTTGTGTACAGCACATAAAGAACTCTAAAACTTCATAATTCAAAGCAAACAGCCCAATAAAAAAGGGCCAAAATATTTGAACAAATGCATTAACAGAGATGATATAATCCAACAAAGAAGGCTGCAAATGAAAACATGAAAAGATGCTAAACAGTATTAGTCATCAAGGAAAAGCAAATTAAAGTCACAATTAAACATACCGCACTTTGATTAGAATGACTAAAATGAATAATTACGGTTGAGGTTGTCGAGGAACAAGAACTCTCATAGGATGCTGGTGGGAATGTAAGACGTACATTTTGGAAAACAGTTCGGCGGTCTATCATATACCTATGATATGATCCAGGCATTTGACTCCTAGGTGTTTACCCAAGGGAAATGCAAGCATATTTCAATTACAGGAGAATTTTTCATTTGTAGGAGAAATCAATACAATGAAATATTATTTGGTAATTCAAAGTAATAAACTACTAATGGATGCAACAACGTGAATGAATCTCAAAATCATTATGCTAAGGGGGAAAAAGCAGAGTGCCTTGGGAGAGGCAGAGAAGGGTATTATAGGGCAGGATTACAAAAGGCATAAGGAAACTTTGGGGAGTGATGTAGCTTTTTAAAATTTCTATTTGTGACAATAAGGCCTTTTTAAAAATCACTACTGAATCTGAAAAATGTGAAACTATGTTTTGTTTATGAAAGCTAGGAAACAGTTCTTAAATTATGATATAATCATTTCCACGACCATAGTTTGATACACAGTAGGACTCTGGGCCCTAAGGGACACTCGGGAGACACCCATCATCACAGATTTCATCAAGTGCATCCTAGCACTCACTTTGTCAAGCCTTATCCAGAAATGAAGGATTCATAAGAATGGAGTACCAGGAAAACAGAGGCTACTTTTCTCAGACCTTAGAATTCACTGGGCTTTCCTGGTGGCTCAGATGGTAAAGAATCCACCTGCGATGTGGGAGACCTGGGTTTGATCGCTGGGTTGAGAAGATACCCTGGAGGAGGGCATGACAATCCACTCCAATACTCTTGCCTGGAGAATGCCATGGACAGAGGAGCCTGGTGGGCTATAGTACATGTCGTTGCAAAGAGTCGGACACGATTGAGCAATAAAGCACACTGCACATGTTACCCCAGGCTCTCATCAGTCAGTCAGTTCAGGCACTCAGTCGTGTCCAGCTCTTTGCGACCCCATGAACCTCAGCACACCCAGCCTCCCTCTCTATCACCAACTCCCGGAGTTCACTCAAACTCATGTCCATTGAGTTGGTGATGCCATCCAACAATCTCATCCTCCGTCATCCCCTTCTCCTCTCACCCTCAATCTTTCCCAGCATCAGGGTCTTTTCAAATGAATCAGCCCTTCTCATTAGGTGGCCAAAATATTGGCGTTTCAGCTTCAACATCATTCCTTCCAATGAACACTCAGGACTGATTTCCCTCAGGATGGACTGGTTGGACCTCCTTGAGTCCAAGGGGCTCTCAAGAGCCTTTTCCAACACCACAGTTCAAAAGCATGAATTCCTCGGCGCTCAGCCGAACCCTTACATCTATACATGACTACTGGAAAAACCATCGGCTCTCATAGCTGGATAATAATTCAGAGAGAATCAGAATCCTGATATCTTGTAGGAAAAAAATTAAAGAGAAAGCCTGAGTCATAGTTAAAACAAGACGTCAGTGAATAATCTCTTAAAATCCTTCCAGCAACAAGCAAGGAATGCAGCCCCAGAGATGTGGGGCAGTCTGAGCTGCTCTGATCATATGTAGTCTCTCCCATTTGCTGCAAGAGCAGTTTTATGGCTCTGTTGTTCTGCTCCTACTGTTTTTCACATTAACGAGAAATCTGGCCTTTACACATTGAACGAGATGAGGCCACCTAATATCTTCTATGTTAGAAGGAATTCATGCTTTGGTGAGTCAAGGTTAGCAGAAGAAATGCTTTATGCAAATAAGACGTGAAAACCTAGATGCATTCTTTTTCATTTTAAAGGTTCACTGGAAGCATTTCCTAACCCAGTGTTCTTACAATAATATTTTTAAAGAATGAAATTCATCTTTGTTGAAAAGGGCAGTGAATATTTTTCTTACTACTTGCGTGCATTACTTATTAATATTGGATTTTATAAATTTAAATCACACTTCCTGGTGCTTTATTTTCAAAATAATTATTTTACTCTCAAGCACTTTAGCTTCCTGGAGTCATTTAAAATAAATACTATTAAATATGAGTGTATAAGAGGCATGCAGAGGAAATTACTATACAAAATAGAGTATTTTACAACCACAAAAATTAATTTATTATAAATGATGAATATGATGTGTAGTTAAAGTAAAAGAAAACTAATTAAAATGCACTTTAAAAGTCTACCCTGGGAATTCTGAATCAGATGCAGGAGCTATTACTAAAAATATTCATGCCTATGTACAAACATATGGAAATTGCAAAATCACTGTATCATTTGAATATGCTTCTGGGTATTCTTGCCTTTGTTTTCTATGTGATTTCAAGTGATAATCATTTGAAAAGGACTGGTTCTTCCATGAATATAAATGAAAGTGAAAGGCATCACTTTGTTTTCTAGTTTCAGAATTGCATTCACTGTCAGCAAAGTTAATGACTTCACACAGAGTATCAGTACTCATTTATCCTGCTTTATTAACTCTCATTAGGAAGTGACATAGTGAATATGCCAGATGCCTGATAAAATTCCTGGAACATGCTAAGCACCCAGATATTTTTAAAGTAACTAAATGAAAGCTTATGAGTATACTTTCCTCTTTCATAAAATCATAAAAGACTTTTGTGTCTTTTTACAAATTGCGCAGTTCCAGCTTTCTAGTTTTGTGAAAGAATAAATTAATTTTTCAACTTATTTAAGCTAGCTGCATTTTAGAAGTTGGCAAAACCGATTTGCTGGCCTGGGAGAGACTATTGACATTTGCAATTCTGTTTCCAAGTTTTCCCTGGTGGCTTAGATGGTAAAGAGTCTACCTCAAATGCAGGAGACATGGGTTTGATCCCTGCGTCAAGACGATCCCCTGGAGGAGGAAATGGCAACCCACTCCAGTAGTCTTGCCTGGAAAATTCCATGGACAGAGGAGCCTGGGGTAGCAGAGAGTCAGACACAACTGAGCAACTAACGCTTTTGTTGCAGGAAGGGGGGACCCCTTCCAGTGCCCGAAACTGGGCTCTTGTCTAACACTCGGAAATGAACTGTCCGAGGAGACACATGTGCTGACAAAGCAAGAGATTTTATTGGGAAAGGGCGCCCAGGTGGAGAGCAGTAGGGTAGGGGAACCCAGGAGAACAGCTCTGCCACATGGCTCGCAGTCTCAAGTTTTATGGTGATGGGATTCGTTTCTAGGTGGTCTTTGGCCAATCACTCTAATTCAGAGTCTTTCTTGGTGGCACATGCATTGCTCAGCCAAGATAGATGCTAGCAAGAGGGATTCTGGGAAGTGGACGGACACGTGGTGTCGCCTTTCGATCTTTCCCGAACTCTTCCGGTTGGTGGTGGCTTATTAGTTTTGTACTCCTTATCAGGATCTCCTGTCATACAACAACTCATGCAAATGGTTACTATGATGCCTGGCCACGATGGGTGGTTTCAACCAGTGTGCTTCCCCTAACACTTTCACTTTCTTTGTTTTCCAAGTCTTGGTAGCAATCAAGAATTTCATTTTCCATGTGCATGCTGAGATGGGGAAAGACAAGGATAAAACTTTTAGGTTTGCAATAAAGCAGAGTCTTTGAACAGGAAGACACACACATTCCTGTGCCAACCTGTCAGAAGATCTTGTGCTCTGCTGACCATGCATTACCTCTGTATTCACCAATGCTAGACAGAAAGGTCTGGACTAAGAATAAATCTCAAAGAGGTGAAGATCTGTCAATCATTTTTCTTCGTGTTTGTTCGACTCTCCTTGTTGTTGTTCAGTCACTCAGTCATGTCTGACTCTTTGTGATTCCATGAACTGCAACATGCTAGGCTTCTCTGTCCTTTACTATCTCCCAGAGTTTGCTCAAACTTATTTCCATTGAGTCAGTGATGTCATCCAACCATTTCATCCTGTCACCCTCATCTCCTTTTGCCTTCAATCTTTCCCAGAATCAAAATCTTTTCCAGTGAGTTGGCTCTTCGCACCAGGTGGCCAAAGTATTGGAGCCTCAGCCTCAGTCTTTCCAATGAATATTCAGGGTTGATTTCCTTCATAATTGATTGGTTTGATCTCCTTGCTGACTGAGGGACTGTCAGGAATCTCTCCCTGCTGTCCCAGTCTCTCCCTGCTTGTGATATAAAACATATAGTTCATTCTAGGAGTGGAAAGATAATTTAATGTTAGAAAAGCAGCGTTATTCACAATAGCCAAAAAGTGAAAACAATCAATTATCTATCGATGGGTGAATGGATAAACAAAATATGGTAAATACATACAACAGACTATCACTCAGGCTTAAAAAGAAATGAAACTTTGACATGTCACACAACATAGATGAACCTTGAAGATATAATGCTGAAGTGAAAAAGCCAGTCACCAAAGAGCAGATGCTCTATGATTCCACTCAAATGAGGTACATAGACTGGTCGGATTCATAGAGACAAAGAATAGAATGGTAGTTGCCAGAGGCTGGGAGAGAAAAAGGACTCAAGGGTACGTAGTTTAATGTGCATCGAGTTTTAGCTTGGGAAGACGAAAAAGTTCTGAAGTTTTTTTCAGTTGTGATGGTAGCGTGATAATGTAAATGTACTTAATTCTATGAAACTATATTCTTAAGAACTGTTAAAATGGTAAATTCTATATTGTGTTTATTTTACTATAATCAAAAATATTTCATAGATACAAGTTTCTAGGTGATTTTAATTCACAGCAGATTTGAGAATAAATGATGTTTAGTTTGTTAGTCACTAAATTGTATCTGATCCTTTTCCAACCCCATGGACTATATCCCTGCCAGGTTCCTCTGTCCAAGGGATTTTCCAGGCAAGAATACTGGAGTAGCTTGCCATTTTCTTCTCCACCTTTACAATGTAGGATAAATAAATTTGGCATTTTATGCCATCTGCAACTACTTGAATGGACCTAGAGATTATCATTGCAAGAAAAGTAAGTTAGAAAGAGAAAGGCAAATACTGTATGATATCGTTTATACATGGAATCTAAAATGAACACAATGATACAAATGAACTTATATGCAAACAGAAACAGACTCACAGACATAGAGAACAGAGAACAGACTTGTGTTTGCTAAGGAAGAGGAGATGTGGAGAAGAGATGAACTGAAAGTCTGAGTTTAGCAGATGAAAACTGTTATACATAGAAGACAAACAACAGGGTCCTATTGTATACCACAGGGAATTATATTCAATATCTTGTGATAAATCATAATAGAAAAGAATGTGAAAAGAAGGTGTATATATGGGTGTGTGTGTGTGTTAATATAACTGAATCACTTTGCTGTACTCCCAGAAACTAACATGATATTGTAAATCAACTATATTTCAATTAAAAACAAATAAGTAAATTTGAGATTTTAAATGGCAACCCACTCCAGTACTCTTGCCTGGAAAATCCCATGGACAGAGGAGCCTGATGGGCTGCAGTCCATGGGGTCGCAAACAGTCGGACATGACTGAGCAACTTCACTTCACTTCAAGATAAAAGTAGACTTACATAATAAAATTTATCTTCAAAATCTTTTGTTGATATCAAAACATATTGATATTATTGGATGGACTCAGAGACCCTTAGGAAGACATACACATACAGAGGCAAGACAAAAGTGTCTTCAGGACCAGATACACATGCGCGCACACACACACAGTAACTGAGTATTTCTTCTTTTTTTTTTTTTTAATATTTATTTAGCTGTGCTAGGTCTTAGTTGTGGCAGTATCTTTGATCTATGTTGTGGCATGTGGGAATTTTTTGTTGTTGTGGCATGTGGAATCTAGTTCCCTAACGAGGAATGGTATCTGAGCCTCCTGCCCTGGGTGTGCGAAGTCTTAGCTACTGGACTACCAGTCCCTGTAACTGAGTACTTCTGTACCAACTACAGGGCACACATAAGTGATCCCCTCTTGTCAGTATAGACAGGACTGTTTCAAATTAGACAAACAGCCTCTGCAAGCGGCACTTGGCTAAATTCCCAAACATGAAATTTTGTATCTTACTTTTATTTATCTAGAAAATGACATTAGACCCTTCATGACGCTACATTTTTATAAAAACCTTTTCTTAAACCCTGAAACTCATGTTTCATGTAACAGTGAAGATCTGGGCTATGATTTCAAGAAATTTTCCTCTCCTGTGGGAAAAGCTAACTCAGCTTGGTCTCCTGCATCAGTGGAAAGGCATGTGATTTTCAGAATATGCACCAGATGGGGAGAAAATAGACATTGGTTCTCCTTCTGAGTCTGGCATCGACTTCCTGGTAAACCTGGGCCGGTCTCTAAAGTTACCTTGTTCTTAATTCTCTCATCTGTCTGAAAAGAGGGAGATGCTAGTGGAATATTTCCCAAACTCCTAATGTCTTGAGTCCCTACTATCTTCATGGTTTTTGCCAGAGTTACATTTCACCTATAGTATTATTTACTGAAAAACTTTCTTTGTATTGGAAATGTGTAACCAGTATAATATCTTATAAACAGATGGCAACTGAAAAATAAATATTTTCAAAGAGTCAGTAGAGTTAGTATCACTTGTCTGACAAAAGCTCTGAGAAGAAAACCTGATTTCTCTTTATGAAAAGGAGAAATTACAAATTGGGGGAGTGATGTGAAGGGACAGGCTAGTACAAGTTAAATTTTTCTTTTATCTTATGAGGAAGGTTAAGAGAATTGCAAAGGGAATTATGGTTTTCACTATGGAATTCTAGTAAGTTTAAAATAGCAGTACATTTTCATGCATTGGGAAAAGCTGTACTGGATGATTATTAAGGATTCATCCAACTCTGATGTTTTATCACCACTCTATGACTCAGGGTCAGGCAAAAGAAATAAAAGACAATGAGATATCCTCATAAGACAGGAATGTTCTGCCGCCACCTCATCACCATTACCTGCTGTTTATGATTCAAGCAGAGGTATCACATTTAGTCATTTAGAGATAGAGAGACTATGCAGAAGAGATGTTAAATCTCTTAGTGCAGAAGGAAAGATTCCAAGAAGCAGAATGCATGTTGAGAATTAGTAAATGGTATGTAGAATTAGACCATCTTCATGGCAGTCCACAGCCAATGCACTATTCATCAGGTTGGCTGAATTAACACGTTTTGTGGCTATCTGGAGTCTGTTTAGGAGAAGAGTTACTTTTCCTTATTTCACCCTCTACTGATCTCTCAAAGTAAGACATCCAAGTCATTTACACAATTCAGTGGAGAAAAGTTGCCATCTTAGAATATTCTCAAAAGGTTATAAATGTAATTCACTGACTATAAACCCGCCAAATTTCCTCTTGCCCATCCCTCAGCCCTTTGTCTTGGGACAGGAAGAGTCAAGCTTTCTCAAGCTGGTGCCACTTCCTTCACATCTCCTATTCATGCTGTTCTATATTTCCTGCCTTTGAATTGGAAAAACCCTGAGACTGGGAAAGATTGAAGGCAAGAGGAGAAAGGGGTGACAGAGAATGAGATGCTTGGATGGCGTCACTGACTCAATGGACAGGTTTGAGCAAACTCCGGGAGATAGTGAAGGACAGGGAAGCCTGGCATGCTGCAGTCATGGGGTTGCAAAGAATCGAACACGATTGAGCAACTGAACACTACTTCCTGCCTTCCGGAAACTGCAGCCTATTTGCATGTCTGAATGAAATAACAAGCTGATTTCTTTATCAGGCACCATCTTAAGGAAATTTCACTATTTACCTTATTTAAACCACAAAATGTATATTTAATTTCAACCTGACCTTTCTTATCTAAGAGTTAAGTTGAGGGTGGATATCTGTCATGGAAAGCAATTCCGCCTTTATTAAGTGATGATAAAGATTACAACTGTTTGATGCTCTCATATGAGGCTCTGGTCTGGATATTTCTCGGGAAGAAAAAAATCACTTGTTTATCTTAAAAATTCTGTGGGCAGACCTGCTGTTTTCAAAATATGTTATCTATGTTGTTTAGCATTTTCTGTAAATCAAAATGCTCCCAAAAGAGATAGAGTTCAGAA
Organism: Nanger dama; assembly: GCA_917880005.1. Classification (NCBI taxonomy): domain Eukaryota; kingdom Metazoa; phylum Chordata; class Mammalia; order Artiodactyla; family Bovidae; genus Nanger; species Nanger dama. The sequence goes on from CAKJTW010000075.1 coordinate 8,802,093, forward strand.
TTATCTGTTTTAAATCTTAAAATCTATGCTGCCAGAGTATTTCTTCTTTTAGACTTAAATGTCAGCTTCACTTTATTTTGACTCTCAATAGTCAGTTTTCTCAAATGCTAACTGTGACCTGGTTATGTAAAATTTCAAATAAAAAGGCACTGAGTGGAAGGGAATATAACGGATTGATGGAGAAATATGAGTTGGAAAAATTAAACAAATGTAAGGAAAATGAAAGAGAAATATATTACCCATGGGGGAAAGATCTTAGAAAGTTATAAGATTAGATAGATATGATATATATATGAGTGGAGTGGAGTGCTTAGTCACTCAGTCATGTCCAACTCTTTGCGACCCCATGGACTGTAGCCCACCAGGCTCCTCTGTCCATGGGATTCTCCAGGCAAGAATAATGGAGTGGGTTGCCATGCTCTTCTCCAGGTAATCTTCCTGACTCAGGGACCCAACCCAGGGACCAAACCTGGGTCTCCTACATTCCAAGCAGATTCATTACCATCTGAGCCATCAGGGAAGCACACACACGTACACACACACACACACACACATATATACACACACGCACACACACACACACATATATACATATATACATGTATATACATTGAAGCAAAAGCCATGAATCCCTTTAGAAAGCGGTTCTCTCTCTCTCAGTCTCTAAAAGAATTCATGGCTTTTGCTTGAATCACCACTGCAGTTCCACCACACAGTCGGTAGAATGAGTAGTAACAGTAAGGAAGACTGGGCAGACACCAGGTTACCTTGAATAAGGCTACTGTTGCTTTCTTTTTTGAACTTAAGGCATCCAACTGTTGTAGCAATCAAACAGTATAATGTGTATGAAAGCATTTTGTAAACTCTACATACAGTATATTTTACTCTTTTGTGATTGTTCCCCAAATTACGGAATTTGGCTCATCTACCAAGCAGAGAGAGGACTCCTTTGGCTGTTGAGAAGCAAGCAGTTCAAGCCCTGGAGACACAGTCTTAGACCTTTGCTGTTGTTGTTCAGTCTCTAACTCATGTCTGACTCTGTGACCCCATGGACTGCAGAATGCCAGGCTCCTCTATCCTTCACTATCTCCCAGAGTTTGCTCAGATTCATGTCTATTGAGTGAGTGATGCTGTCTAACCATCTCCTCCACTTCTGACCCCTTCTTCTTTTGCCTTCAATCTTTCCCAGCATCAGGGTTTTTTTCAGTGAGTCAGCTCTGTGACCAAAGTATCAAAACTTCAGCTTCAGCATCAGTCCTTCCAATGAATATTCAGGGTTGATTCCCTTTAGGATTGATTAGGTTGATCTCCTTGCTGCCCAAAGGACTAGCAAGAGTCCTCTCCAACTCCACAGTTCGAAAGCCATCAGTTGTTCAGCACTCAGCCTTCTTTATGGTCCAGTTCTCACATCTGTACCTGACTACTTGAAACACCATAGCTTTGACTATACAGACCTTTGTCAGCAAAGTGATGTCTCTGCTTCTTAGTATGCTGTCTAGGTTTGTCATAGCTTTTCTTCCAAGGAGCAAGTGTGTTTTAATTTCATGGCTGCAGTGACTGTCACAGTGATTTCAGAGCCCAAGAAAATAGTCTGTCACTGTTTCCACATTTTCCCCATCTATTTGCCATGAAGTGATGGGGCCGGATGCCATGATCTTAAATTTTTATATGTTGAACTTTAAGCCAGATTTTGACACTCTCACTCTCAAGGAGTGGCTCTTTAGTTTCTCTTCTCTTTCTGCCATTAAAATGGTATCATCTGCATATCTGAAGATGTTTATATTTCTTCTGGCAATCTTGATTCCAGCTTGTGATTCCTTCAGTTCAGTTCAGTTCAGTCGCTCAGTTGTGTCTGACTCTTTGTGACCCCATGAATTGCAGCACACCAGGCTTCCCTGTCCATCACCAACTCCCGGAGTTCACTTAAACTCACATCCATCGAGTCAGTGATGCCATCCAGCCATCTCATCTTTCTGTTGTCCCCTTCTCCTCCTGCCCCCAATCCCTCCCAGCATCAGAGTCTTTTCCAATGAGTCAACTCTTTGCATGAGGTGGCCAAAATACTGAAGTTTCAGCTTTAGCATCATTTCTTCCAAAGAACACCTAGGACTGATCTCCTTCAGAATGGACTGGTTGGATCTCCTTTAACAAACCACTTGATAAATATGACCCAGGCATCTACCTTAGGTCATCTACAAAACTGGAAAACTTTGATTCTACTTGTAGCATCCAGCAGATGAGATGTGATGATTACCAGGAGAGTTAGAAACTCAGGAGCTTGGAAACCACTGAAGTTGGCCATTAAAAGTTCTCTAGGAAGAATATGAAGCTGTTATAGCTTATTTTTATTAACTAGAAAGTCAGGAGGCTGGAAACAAATGAGATGCTTCCTCTTCATAACCCTCTCTAAGTGAATTCAACACTATCCCTCAGTGTTTATGTCATCAATATTCATAAGTGTGCTAAATGACATGACCAGTAAATTTTAAATTATCAAAATAACTTTAAAATATCCTTTCAGTTATAGTAACTTTGACTCAATTATTTTTAATTTACTAATCTATTTTCAAAAATTAGTAAGTTTCCCTCACATGTCATTGGTGTAATTTAAAGTTGTAATGAGCAATGTGTTCTCTTTGGGCACATGGAAATAGTCTGCATAATTTTCAATTAGACTTAAATTTATAATGTTTATGGATGTTTGCAGAAAGTAAACTAATTAGCTTAGTCACTCATGTTGACCAGATTAAAAATGATACCTTCAAAACCTTCTGAGTTTTCATAAAAGTATTCATTCCTTCTTAATTAAAAAGATAGATCTGTAACTTTCTATTCTCATTAGATAATAGGATAATAGACAATGCAGATCAATCCTATCCTGTAAAACAAATTGAAAAATAAAAATAAAATATCTATTTTAAAATTTTCATGGAAACAGTGAATATTTGATAAAAGGAGGAATTACAAAAGAGAGAGGAAAGAAGAGAGTGGAATAAAACAGAATGTAGAGAACTGAAGGTACACACAAGCTTTAACTCTGAGGGCATTTCAAATGGGGGGTAGGGATTAGTGAACATTTAACAGCCTATGGGCTTCCCTAGAAGCTCAGACTGTAAAGAACCTGGATTGGGAAGATCTGCTGTAGAAGGGATAGGCTACCCACTCCAGTATTCTTGGACTTCCCTGATGGCTCAGACAGTAAAGAAGCCGCCTGCAATGTGGGAGACCTGGGTTCTATCCTTGAGTTGGGGAGATCCCCTGGAGGAAGGCATAGAAACCCACCCCAGTATTCTTGCTTGGAGAATTCCATGGAGAAAGGAGCCTGGCAGGCTATAGTCCATAGGGTCACAAAGAGTCGGACATGACTGAGTGACAAAGCACACACACAGCACAAGAGATTAGCAGAACATTTAACAACCTATGGTAGAGTAAGAACTGTACAAAAAAAGATCTTCATGACCCAGATAATCACGATGGTGTGATCACTCATCTAGAGCCAGACAACCTGGAATGTGAAGTCCAGTGGGCCTTAGAAAGCATCACTATGAACAAAGCTACTGGAGGTGATGGAATAGCAGTTGAGCTAGTTCAAATCCTAAAAGAGGATGGTGTGAAAGTGCTGCACTCAATATGCCAGCAAATTTGGAAAACTCAGCAGTGGCCACAGGACTGGAAAAGGTCAGTTTTCATTCCAGTCTCTAAGAAAGGCAATGCCAAAGAATGCTCAAACTACCACAAAATTGCACTCATCTCACACTCTAGTAAAGTAATGCTCAAAATTCTCCAAGCCAGGCAACAACAATACATGAACTGTGAACTTCCAGATGTTCAAGCTGGTTTTAGAAAAGGTAGGGGAACCAAATCAAATTGCCAACATCCCCTGGATCATCAAAAAAAGCAAGAGAGTTCCAGAAAAACATTTATGTCTGCTTTACTGACTATGCCAAAGCCTTTGACTCTGGATCACAATAAACTGTGGAAAATTCTTAGAGACTGGAATACCAGACTTCCTGACCTGCCTCTTGAGAAACCTGTATGTAGGTCAGGAAGCAACAGTTAGAACTGGACATGGAACAACAGCCTGGTTCCAAATAGGAAAAGGAGTACATCAAGGCTGTATATTGTCACCCTGCTTAGTTAACTTATATGCAGAGTACACCATGAGAAACGCTGGACTTGAAGAAGCACAAGCTGGAATCAAGATTGCTGGGAGAAACATCAATAACCTCAGATACGCAGATGATACCACCCTTATGGCAGAAAGTGAAGAAGAACTAAAGAGCCCCTTGATGAAAGTGAAAGAGGAGAGTGAAAAAGTTGGCTTAAAGGTCAACATTCAGAAAACAAAGATCACGGCATCTGGTCCCATCACTTCATGGCAAATAGATGGAGAAACAGTGGAAACAGTGTCAGAGTTTATTTTGGGGGCTCAAAAATCACTGCAGATGGTGACTGCAGCCATGAAATTAAAAGGCCTACTCCTTGGAAGAAAAATTATGACCAACCTAGACAGCATATTAAAAAGCAGAGACATTATTTTGCCAATCCATCTAGTCCATCTAATCCAAAGGTCCATCTAGTCAAGGCTATGGTTTTTCCAGTGGTCATGTATGGATGTGAGAGTTGGACTGTGAAGAAAGCTGAGCACAGAAGAATTGATGCTTTTGAACTGTGGTGTTGGAGAAGACTCTTAAGAGTCCCTTGGACTGCAAGGAGATCCAACCAGTCCATCCTAAAGGAGACAGTCCTGGGTGTTCATTGGAAGGACTGATGTTGAAGCTGAAACTCCAATACTTTGGCCACCTGATGTAAAGAGCTGACTCATTTGAAAAGACCCTGATGCTGGGAAAGATTGAGGGCAGGAGGAGAAGGGAACAGAGGATAAAGTGGTTTGATAGCATCACTGACCCAATGGGGATGAGTTTGAGTAAACTCCGGGATAGACAAAGAGGCCTGATGTGCTGGAGTCCATGGGGTCACAAAGAATGGGACACCACTGAGTGACTGCACTGAACTGAACTGATGGTAGAGTACGACAGGAAATAAGGTGGACAGGGAGAGAGAAGACTTTCTTTACAGCAATATAAAATCCTCTATTCTCCAGGATTCTCCAGGATTAAGGAGCCAGAAGTGCAGCAGACCACAGGAATTACAGTCAAGGTCAAATCTATTATTTTCAAGCCTTCACCTTGGTTTATAGTAGACCCAATCTGTAGGCAAAAAAGCTAATTCAAATATCTGGAGAAAAACTATTATCACTTTAAACCTCAAATTGTTTCTGTAAATTATATTTCTAATAAAATAAGGCAGAAGAGGAAATTCTATGAGTGAGAATCAGCAGAAACTGAAAAGGACTTGATAATCTTAAAGAACTGAGATTGCTAGATCCAAACTGCAAAACACATATGCTGATTATGTACTATTTCTTGTTAATTTTGTTTCATTGATCTGTGTGTCTTTCCCTCCACCTACATTGTCTTAATTACTGTAGAACTTTACCAGGTCCCCCAACTTCACTCATCTTTTTCAAGACTGCTTTAGTTATTCTAAGATCTGTGCCTTTCATTTGGATTTTAGGTTAAATTTGTTTATGGTTATAAAAAAATTCTTGCTGGATTTTTGAAAGGAGTGACACTAAACCTATAGATGAGTTTGAGAAGAGTTTACATCTTTACTATGCTGAGCCTTCTTAGTCATGAATATGGTGTGTCTCTTCATTTCTTTAGGTCTTCTTTGATTTCTTTCATCAGTTTTGTGGGTTTTGTGATAGAGGACATGCATCTTATACACATTTTGTCAGATTTACAACTGAGTATATTTCATTTTCTTTGGCGTGATTGTAAATGGTATCACCTTTTGATTTTGATTTCCACACATTCATTGTAGTATGTAGAAATGCAATTGACTGTTGTGTGTTGATCTCACATCCTGAAAACTTAACTCATTTATCATTTCTGAAAGTGTTTTTTTAACATGTAGCTTCCTTGAAATTTTCTATATAGATAATCACGCAGTTGGTAAATAGAGATATTTTATTTTTTCCATTCCAATTTGTAAGATTTTTTCTTGCCTTACTGTAGTGACTAGGATTTCCAGTATCATTTTAAATAAGAGCAGTGAAAACAGACAACCTTACTTTTTTCCTCTTGTCTGTGTCACTTTTTTTTTGCCTCCCTCTTACACAGATATCTCCCATTTAGGCCACGTGGATAATCCAGAATAATCTCTCTATCTCAAGGCCAGGCTTACTTGTTTAATTTAGATTTCTAATTTAAAAATAGATACGCAACAAGCCACAGATGTTTACTGGATAGCACAGGAAACTATAGTCAGTATCTTGTAATAACCTATAATGGAAAATAATTTCAAAAAATAATATATGTGTGTATATATAAGTGAATCACCTTGCTGTGCACCTGAAACTAAGTCAACTATACTTCAATAATATATATATATTAAGAGAGAGAAAAAAAGAGAAAGACCGGGCTTTTCTTCTCCCCTGTGGCTGAGCTTTGCCATGAAATCAAGTATTTCTCCACATTCAGGACTTGAGCAGAGGCCGAGTACGTGAGTCACTCTCAGAGCTGGAACCAAGAGTCACAGGGACACACTGGCAGGGAAACTGATCCGCTAGAGAAAGTAAGACTGTACTCAGTTGTTAATATATAAACACATGAATGAAAGAAAGATAATAAAGGAGAGTCATTGTTTCCACCAGCAGACAGTCCTCATCTGTTTGTCCTTCCTTCTACAGTGACAGCAAGTTCCTTCCCTGCCCTGTGCAAGGCTCTTTGAGAAACAAGTTTGCAAAGAGCCTGTCCTGACATTCCCACTGCTCTCAGAACAACTCTCTTAGTCTGTAAGGCACAGAGAGGCTGGCTGTGTAAGCCCACATATGAGGGCTGTAAATCCTGAGTCGCCATCTCCAAGGACACATCTGTGAACTCTCACTCCTTTTAGTACAGTAGTACAGTCAGTCCCCTGTGATACAAACAAGTTCCACTCCAAGAGCACCTTTGTAAGTCCAATTTGTTTGTAAGTCCAACAAAGTTAGCCTAGGTACCCAATTAACACAATCAGCTATCTAGTACTGTACTCTAATAGATTTATAATACTTTTCACACAAATAATGCATACAAAACAAACAAAAAATAAAGGAAACATTTCTAATTGTACAGTACAGTAATGGCAACCCATGGCAAATGCGGTGTTGGAAAAGACTCTTGGACTGCAAGGAGATCCAAGCAGTCCCTCCTAAAGGAGATCAGTCCTGAGTGTTCATTGGAAGGAATGATATTGAAGCTGAAATTCCAATACTTTGGCCACCTGATGTGAAGAGCTGACTGATTTGAAAAGACTCTGATGCTGGGAAAGATTGAAGGCTGGAGAAGAAGGGACGACAGAGGATGAGATTGGATGGCATCACCAACTCAATGGACATGAGTTTGAGTAAACTCTGGGAGTTGGTGGTAGACAGGGAGGCCTGGTGTGCTGCAGTCCAAGGGGGAACAAAGAGTCGGACACAACTGAGCCACTGAACTGAACTGGCAATACTGAGTGGCAACCCACTCCAGTATTCTTGCCTGGAGAATCCCATGGACAGAGGAACCTGACGGGCTACAGTCCATGGGGTCACAAGAGTCCGACCCGACTGAGCGACTAAACCACCACCACTTTGAAAATTAGAATGATACGAGCTACACCATGGGTACTTTCTTTTCTTTTTTTTTTTAATTTTGCCCCTTTTCCCGACACAGCCGAGTGGCCCCGGCGGGCCCGCCGCCTCCAGCCCGCGGCCGCCGCGGCATCCAAACCCACCATGGGTGCTTTCATGCTTGCTTCATGGACATCCTGAACTTGAAATAAAGACACTGCACTGCTGTACTCTATGCAGCACTGTACAGTAAAGTACACAAGAGCACAGCCTCTTGTAGTGGATGCATGTAAGTGGCAATGCACACCAGACACAAAGAATTAACTTACATGATGGACATGCGAACACACATTGGCATCTTTGAAAGTTCACAACTTGAAGGTTTGTATGTAGACATGCATGCTAAATCTCTTCAGTCATGTCCAACTCTGTGACTCTGTGGAATGTAGCCCACCAGGTTCCTCTGTCTGTGAAATTCTCCAGGCAAGAAAATTGGAGTGGGTTGCCATGTCCTCCTCCAGGGGATCTTCCTGACCCAGGGATCAAACCACCATCTCTTATGTCTCCTGCATTGGCAGGTGGATTCTTTACCACAAGGGACACCTGAGAAGCCCTTCTATGAAGGGGACTTACTGTATTCTACACTGTCATTGCCAATGTCACTATTATTGATAAAAGATTGGTGTTTACTTGTGTCAGGCATGTGAATGTGAAGTGTGCAGTGTCTCAACCAACCCAGATGCAAAGACGAGACACTTTACAGGACAGGATGGCTGGGAAGAAGTATGAGAGCCCGGCTGCCCTGCTGGGTCTGACCGACACTGAGGCTTCTCCCTTTATCTGCTTCTATAAATGTCCTCTTTCAAGTCTGATTCATTTCACTTTCATCCAGAAATTACACTGCAGATAGTATTACTAATTACTCATTTTGTTCATAAATTGACTGCTTCTGGGAAAATTTTGATATAAATATAATATATAATATAATATATAATAGAAAAAAAGCCTTGTAAACAAGCTATGCATTGCCACCATTTCCCTGTGTGACCCAGGGTCATTCAACCTCTCTGGGTGCTGACTTTCTTGGGATATCTACTTCGATTGTCTCTAATCACTGGCTTCCTGCTCTCGTTTTTGGGTGCAAGCCATGAAGGCAAATGCTCTATGATTCCACATATAGTTTTTTTATCTTTTTCTTTTTAAAAAAATTATTTATTTTTAATTGAAGGATAATTGCTTTACAATATTGTGTTGGTTTCTGCCAAACATCAACATGAATCAGCCATAGGTATGTCGCCTCCATCTTGAATTTCTCTCCTACTTCCAAACCCAACCCTCCAGGTTGTTACAGAACCCCAGTTTGTGTTCCCTGAGTCATACAGCAAATTCTCACTGGCTATCTATTTTACATATGATGGAGAATGTAGCTTCCCATGAGCACAGGAAAAGTCAGAAAGTAAAGTCCTCAATGAGTTGGCCTTGGCAAGAGCTTCCAGCCTCCACGCCCCCAGGCCATTTGCAGGCTCCCAGCTTGTCTGGTCTCACTCCTCGGGGTCTTTGCCCACTGCTGCCCTTGGCATGGCAGCCTCCCCAGCCTCCCCTTCTCTGCACTCTGTTCTTATGGGGTTTCAGGACTAGCTGGACATCCTTCCTCTAAGTCTTCCACCCCTAGCCCAGCATAGGTGGTCCCACCATGAATTCCCCTTATGCATCCTCTTAAGAATTAGGATTGAGGCTGTAACTAGCCTGGAGTTCCTGGAGAGTGGGGATGGACCTTGCTTCTCCTCGAGGTCTATGTAGCACCCAGCACAAGACCTGTGAGCCATGGGTGAACATCAGTGTGTTGCCACACTCTCGCCCACTCCTGCACTGGACATTGCTACCACTCCTGGCAAAGCCCCGGACTCTCAGTCACGGGGAGAAACTGTCACAAAACATTTCCTTAAAAAATAACATCAAATAACTCTTTGCCCAAAGGCTGCTCCTAATTATGTGAGGAACGGTTTTCCTTATATAATTCTCACTCCTGTCCTCTGTGTTAGCTGAGACAATGTGTCTCAAGCTTGGAGGAGTTCTGGAGTCAAGAGCTCTAGTCCCCAAGCCTCTGAAAGCTTCTCACATTTCTGGAATGGAAGAATGCCCACCTGGTCAGTTTCTTATATTCTGAGTTTATCATTTGAACAAACTTTGAAATGTACTTAGATTTTTTGGGGGGCCTGTTTTGTTGTTGTTTTGTTCTTGCTTTAAAAAATTGGTTTCAAGACGACATGGATAAGGTCAGCCACTAATTTCATTTCACACACATTTTCCATTAGCTTAACGCCGGGTGGCCGGCTCTGCTGGAGCAGAGGAAGTTAATGTGATAACACTGTGGAAGAGGAGGAAGCCTGTGTAGCATCAGCTTGCCCATAGCCCGTGTCCCTGACAAGTGGCTACGTCCAGAAAAGAAGAAAGCGCTGACTTCTCTTTGCTGAGTAATTCCCCTTCTGAAGCATGGACAAGCGAGGGGTGCCCCCTGGGACATCGTGAGTAGTCAATGGTGGTAGCTCATTCATTGTAGATATTTCTGAGATTCTGTGGGAGGGAAGAGGGGTTGTCATCATTATCTCACCATTTAGCATTCTGGGTTTTTTTTTAATTGTTTTTAGAAGATATATTAGTTTTTTCATTACGGCCAAAATCAAGTTAGTACACACTAAATGGCTTAAAACAGCTCACACTTATTATCTTATGGTACTGCAGGTCAGAAGTCCACACTGAGGCTCATTGGGCTGAAATCAAGGGGTCAGCAGGGCTGTGTTTCTCTATGGAGGCTCTGGGGGAGAGTCTATGTCCTTGTTGTTATAGGCTGATTTTGTAACCCGACCACCCTCCTCCCCCAACCAAAGGCAGTATATTGAAGTGCTAACTATCATGACCTCAGAATGTGAGCTTATTTTGGAATAGAACGTCAGTAGTCATTGTGGCTGTTCAGTTGCCATGTCTGACTCCCTTACAATCCCATGGACTGCAGCATGCCAGGCTTCCCTGTCCTTCACCATCTCCCAGATTTTGCTCAAATTCATGTCCATTGAAAGTCAGTGATGTTACCTAACCATCTCATCCTCCGCTGCCCCCTTCTCCTTTTTCCTTCAGTCTTTCCCTGCAAGTTCAGATAAAGTCATTGAATGAGCCCTTCTCCAATATGACTATGTCATTATAAAAAGGAAATCTGGATGCAGACATACACACACACACACACATACATGGAGAAGCCATGTGAAGACCGTAGTTATACTTCCACAAGCCAGGGAACCATCAGAAGGAGAAAGAGCTGGAAGAGAGCCTTCTTAGTGCCTTTGAAGGGAGCACAGTCCTGCCTGTTGAGTTATCACAGACTTCCAGCCTCCAGAACAGTGGGATAATCAATTTCTTTCGCCTAAGCCATCAATTTGTGCTGTCTGTTACAGCAGTCTTAGCCAAACTTGCATTTATCTTTGTCAGCTCTAGAGGTCATCCAGGCTTCCCAGGTGGCTCAGTGGGTAAAGAATCCGCCTGCAATGCAGGAGACATAGGAGACACTGGTTCAATCCCTGGGTTGGGAAGATGCTCTGGGGGAGGGCATAGCAACCCACTCCAGTATTCTTGACTGGAGAATTCCCATGGACAGAGGAGCCTGGTGGGCTGCAGTTCATGGGGTCACAAAGAGCTGGACACATGAAGGAGATATGTCTGTGTGGAATGCACTGCTTATGTTAAGTTCAGTAAACTGTAAAGTCATCCGATAGTGATGGTACCATTGTCCCCGATCCCCAGGAAAAATGGGAGCATCAAAGGAGAAAAAGATGCTCACAAAGATATTAAACCTCTCCTCTTTCACAGTTTTGCTTAGAACCAGTTATAGCATTGAGACTCATTCTAAGGAAAAGGGAGAAGGAGAGATTAAACCCTGAACACCCATTCCAGGCCAGGCCCAGTGGGAACGCCTGGCCATATTTTCACATCTGCTCCTCACACCAACCCTCTTCCCTGGTGATCTCTGCCCAGTTACAAGAGAGAAACCTAGGCTGGAGCCCTAACCCTTCTCACTTCACCACACGGATCATCCAAGATAACCTCCTGGTCTCAAGAGGAGAAGCAAAATTAGAAGTGAAGGACCCAACAAACTAGTTGGTCCACTAAACATTAACTGTGATCCCATTTTGTAGGAGCCAAAGATATGTTTGTTGTGATGCTCATTATTGGGCTTAAGGGTTTTAAAGATAGAGAGAAATCCTAAGTAGGGGCTTCCCAGGTGGCTCAGAGGTAAAGAATCTGCCTGCCAATGCAGGAGACACAGGTTCAATCCTTGAGTCAGGAAGATATCCTGGAGAAGGAAATGGCAACTCACTCCAGTATTTTTGCCTGGAGAATCCCATGGAGAGAGGAGCCTGGCAGGCATTGGATCACAAAGAGTGAGACACAACTGAGTGACTGAGCATGATAGAGCACAATTTTAAGTGACAAATTCTCACTTTAAATGTTTCCACAATGTTCCTACAAGACTAGAGGGCTCAATCCTTGCAGACAGACAAATTCCCCACAACAAAAAGAATACTATCTTAAATATTTGCTGAAATCAAAATAACTTTCATGGATAATGTGTATAGTCTGATGAACACTCTCCGCCCCATTTCTTCCATAGTTAAAAGGAAACTTTTCAGCTCAGCCAAAGTAGTGGAAATGTACCTAATGAAAATTCTGTTGGACCATTTCCATTTTCTTGGTCTGTTGTAACACAGGGTACTAAATGTAAGTGCAAACACTATATCTTCCTGGAGATACTGTTGTATCTTGTCTTCCTTGAAAATTAAGGTGATTATTTGCTTATGAAATGATTTATTTCTGCAGTTGATAAACCATAGTCTGGAAAGCCTTGGACCCTGAACCATTTAATAACTTTTACAAAAGCTTATTTATTTTAGCTGAGACATGGTTGTTCTTAATTACATATTTTTTGTGAATGATTATCATCTCTGAATGCTTTGGGTTGTTTCCAGTGAACAGTTTCTTCTTCTTTTTACATGTTTTATGTTTATTTGTGTTGTGTGTGTGTGTGGTGGTGGGGGGTTTTCTTTTCTTTCTTTTTAAATTTATTTTTGAACAATTTCTTCTTAATGTGTCTGGTTACATCTGCTTGGGTCCTGAATGCCAGCCCAAACAATCTCTCCTTCCTCTCATTTCATTCCCTACCTACCCCCACTCCCCACATACATACACTCCTGCCATCCAGTCCTCCAAAATCATTTCCAAATGCAGGATGTTTTACTCAGTCTCCTCCTTAGAGCATCCCCTCCCCACCTGCCCCTCCCCCAGCCAGGTCCTAAGCCCATGGTCGTTCATTCTGGAGAGATTTTCTTAAAAAACAAAACAAAACAAAACATGATACTGTCTGTCACTCCACATCCAATCCATCTCTAGGTTGTCCCAATTTACCATCTAAAAGTGTTTCTCTAACCTCACCTCTACTCCATCTCTCCCACCACGGCCATAGTGTTTCACCTGAACAATTGTAATAACCCCCCACACGTCTGTCTTTCCTTTTGCCATTATGATCATCTCACAGTCATCTCCACTCAGTTCCCAGGTTTATTGTCCAAAGCAGAAATATGGCTGATGTCATTCATCTACTAAGTCTCTTTGATGTACGTGTCATTCACAGAGTCACTCCTCAAACTGCTTGAAACTTACTGGATTCTGTGGAGGAACTTCTCAGGATGGGAAAGAATTGGAGTGTGGGGGTAGCTCCTGGGGACTGCTGATGCCCCAGCTTTCATGAAACATTTCTTCCTTTAACGTGCAAAGTCCTCTTCATCTGTTTTGTGATGTGCATCAAGGATTTAATTGAAGATAAATGGGTTAAAACAGCTTGAGAGCCTGGACTTCCAGCAAGAGCACATACTTCAGGGGCCCAGAACCTGTCCCATCCTGGCTGCCTTCTGATTCACTCACCTGTTTTGCCCACTGGTGACACCCTTGGAACTGATGAGGGTTCCCTGTGTACACTGTGTCATTTTGTGCTCTTCAGACTTTGTATGTGCTGGTCCCTAGATCCCTGCCTGTCTCCCCATTTTTCAGTCCTCTCTGAAGCATCAGCCCAGGTACATCCCTCCCAGGCAGGCTTACTAAAAGTCCTAAGCTGGGGAAATATTGTTGGTGTTTGGTTCTTCTCTCCTGCTTGGTAGTGTGCTTTGTAATTTTTGATTGGAGGCTACATACAGAGAAGGCAATGGCACCCCATTCCAGTGCTCTTGCCTGGAAAATCCTATGGATGGAGAAGCCTGGTAGGCTGCAGTCCATGGGGTCACTAAGAGTCAGACACGACTGAGCGACTTCACTTTCACTTTTCACTTTCATGCATTGGAGAAGGAAATGGCAACCCACTCCAGTGTTCTTGCCTGGAGGATCCCAGGGATGGGGGAGCTTGGTGGGCTGCCGTCTATGGGGTCACACAGAGTCGGATATGACTGAAGCAAATTCGCAACAGCAGATATTACATATTAAATTTTGTAAATGTTCTGAAATGTGTTTTGGGGTCTTCTAAAATGTTTAACTTTTTCTCTGGAAGGTAGATAAAAACAAGCATTCTACAAGTTTGGGGTTTATTGTGTTCAGTGTGTGTTCAGTTCAGTCACTCCTCAGTTGTGTCTGGACTCTTTGTGACCCCATGGACTATAGCCCACCAGACTTCTTCTCTTCCTAGGCAAGAATACTGGAGGGGGTTGCCATTTCCTTCTCCAGAGGATCTTCCCAACTCAGGGATGGAATCCATGTCTCCTGCATTGGCAAGTGGGTTCTTTATCCGCTGAGTCATCAGGTTTATTAGGGCCAGTCTATTTCTGTGGCAGGAATCTATTTAATTCAGGTTACTTCATCATAATCAGAGCAAGAACTGTGTTTGTTTAGTTTTGGCTTACATATCATGTAACATATTGATTCATGCTATCATATGAGTTGTTATACATTGTGCATATCATATTTGTGTTGTTAGAGAAGACTTTTGAGATCCCTTGGACAACAAGTCAATCTTAAAGGAAATCAACCCTGAATATTCATTGAAGAACTGATGCTGAAGCTGAAGCTCCAATACCTTGGCCACTTGATGCAAAGAGCTTGCTTATTGGAAAAAGCCCTGATGCTGGGAAAGACTGAGGGCAGGAGGAGAAGGAGGTAGCAGAGGATGAGATGGTTGGATGGCATCACCAATTCAATGGACAGGAGTTTGAGCAAATTCGGGGAGATAATGAAGGACAGGGAAGCCTCTCATGTTGTAGTCAGTGGAGTTGCAAAGAGATGGATATGACTTACAGACTGAACAACAGCAACATATTGTATTATCTGAGTTTATAGGCATAAAAGCTGCCATTTGAATGTATAAACAAGACCTTAAGAAAAGATAGGAGCCCACTTACTAAAATTAGAAGTTAGCGAGTTCAAGGTTTTTAAAATTCCCCCTGACAAGGAGCAGGATGGGTCTCAAGGCCAGTGATGGTATAGAGCCAAGAGGTAGAAGAGAAACTACCTCAAATATTTGAATTAGTGCCAGACTAACACACACACACATACACACACACACACACACACTCCAATTTTCCAAGGTGGTGGAACTTCTCATTTGTTTACCACACTTTCATAGTTTATTTGGCCCATCCTTTCCAAATTTTGCCAATTTTTACAAAGATGTTCTTCAGACTTTCAAGTTCCTTTTTACATTGTGGAAAATATATTTGTATGTACTATTTTGGAAAGACTCCAAATGCTGAGGAAAATTAAGATAAGTTGCATTTCTTTGCTTTTTATTTACAAATCTGTACCATTCACCACTCATCTTGACATTATAACATCTTGAGATTATGTCTTTATAATATTAAGTTAATTATCTTCCAGATAATTAACCAGATAAATCAAGTTCATTATTTATCCATCTTATATTACATTATTAAAACTCTATATCTAGTTTACTTCCCACAACTCCTTTAGAACCTACTGGATCTTTTGAGTTTTATCATAACTGGTGGGTAAGCAACACAGGAAGATGCCAAGAAAATCAATCAATGCCCAAACCATGAAGCCCAGGAGCCCAAACCCATTTCCATTTATTATTAACAATTATTAATAAAAACTGTTACTAAAACACACAAAAGAGCAAGTCACAAAACACGGATAAATTGCATTATCCTTGTGTGAGGCACAACTGCTAAATTTCTCAGCTAAGAGAGAAAAAACCTCACATCAGTGCAGGCATATTTAACTACTCTCTGTTTTCCCCTTTTCAATATATTTCCCACTATATATACCTTGCCAATAATATCATAATCTGAATCACAATTTTATATCGAAAGAAAAGAAGATGGAGATGGATAAGGATTTTAATGATGAAACAAAGATTATAGATGGATTTTCTGATATTTATCCAACACATAATAGAAGCTGCAGATCTAAGCAACATTTTGGGGGTGGGGAGGAGGGGAAACATGAAACTTAAAAGGTAGAACAAAATGCAGTTTTATTTGCAAAATCTTAAATATAAAGAGCCTACCCTGATCACGTCAGTGATGTGTTCCCCTGTGGGGAAACCTCGGACAAAACACATCACTGACGTGATCAGGGTAGGCTCTTTATATTTAAGATTTTTAAAAAAATTGTTTAAGAAAATAACTTGACCAGCTTTATAGTCTCATTCTTTGGATGTTCTGGTTTTTCACAAACCCAAAGGTATGTTAAAGTTGAAGTGTTTAAAAAAACAACTTAAAAATGTACTTTGTCAGCAGTAGACAATGCACATTTAAAAGAAAGAGAGAGAGAGAGAGGAGAGCTGGGAAAATTGGATTATGGCAATTACGCATTATGAGCTTTCATGCTGCTTGTGCCTTCCTGACATTATTGGTGCCTCCTTGTTTTCCTTCACGGCTTCAGATGTGCCGTGGGCACCTGGTGTCTGCTGGCTTCCTCGGAGCCCCCACCCCAGCCAATTTCCTGGCCTCTGAGACAATGAATCTCTCCTTCTTCTACCTGGTTTCCGTGTGAAAATGAACCTGTTTTCCCAGCACTACATGGTTTCTTGCCCACTTTTTCCAATTGCAAAGAATAAAAAGACCCATCTAGGTCCTGATAACTCTTTGATTTTTTCTTCTCCTATTCTTCCACATGAAAACTAAATGGAAACCAGAATTGAAAGAAACACATGTACCCCAATGTTCATTGCAGCACTGTTTATAATAGCCAGGACATGGAAGCAACCTAGATGTCCATCAGCAGATGAATGGATAAGAAAGCTGTGGTACATATACACAATGGAGTACTACTCAGCCCTTAAAAAGAATAAATTTGATTCAGTTCTAATGAGATGGATGAAATTGGAACTGATTATACAGAGTGAAGTAAGCCAGAAAGAAAACCACCAATGCAGTATACTGACACATATATATGGAATTTAGAAGATAGTAATGATGACCCTATATGTGAGACAACAAAAGAGACACAGAGGTATAGAACGGACTTTTGGACTCTGAGGGAGAGGGAAAGGGTGGGATGGTTTGGGAGAATGGCATTGAAACATGTATACTTTCTTGTAAGAAATGAAGCGCCAGTCTATGTTCAATGCAGGATGCAGGATGCATGGGGCTGGTGCACAGGATGATTCAGGTAGATGATGTGGGGTGGGAGGTGGGAGGGGGCTTCGGCATTGGGAGATTGTGTTCACCTGTGGCTGATTCATGTCAATGTGTGGCAAAACAAATACAGTATTGTAATTAAAACAAATAAATAAATAAATAAAAATTTAAAAAAAAAAAGGAAAAAGAAAACTAAATGGTTTGCTTTGTTCAAAATGGTTTTGTGAGGGGGTGTTTTGGGTCAAATTTGCCTTAATTTCCAAATAAAGTAATAAAATCTTTAAAACGTGTAACCGTCCTATTGAGGGAAATACCATATGGAACAAAGAATTTTACTAAAGAACAGGAAGGACACATCTAGAGCATCTAACACAAAGCTTTGCACACAGGATCCCGGGTAACTGCAAGGGTGCAAGGACACTGAAGTCTAGGTTCCATCTTGTGGCCCTGCAGAATAGCTCAGGCTCTGGGAATAGTCATAATGACACCTAAAGAACATGCTGGTGAATCTTACTAGCAATAGCAAGATCGTATATTCACTGTAAGGCTCTTCAACGTGAAAAAATGATGTTTACATATGTTTGATAGTTTAACTTTCAGAACAAATGTGTAGTCGTTATTGCCTTCTGGTATAAGATCAAAGGAGCATCACTAGGTGCTGGTGAAGCAGCAATGGTCCTGATGCTATTCAGGCAGCAGTCATCCTGATTTGGGGTAGGCAGCAGGGATTTTTAAGATATTTTATATTAATATACATAAGTAATACAAAATATGTATACATATGCTCATAAACTAGTCAAACAATCTAGAAACACATGGAGTAAAAAATGGCAGTCTCCTCAGCCCTCTTCTTGCCCATTCTTTCCCTAGAGATAAGCACTGTTCAAAGAATGTATGATTAAGTATAATTTGGGGAAAGTAGAACACTATTCTCTACAGCTGAAAGATTTTGCCAGATAACTTGAGAAATGATTACTCAAGTGTTGCCAGCTAATTTTTCTAGACATGGTGACATTCAGCCTCCTAGAGAGTTAAAGGAAAGGCAGAGGCAGTTAAGATATTTCATTTTTCTGAAGGATGTACAAAAAAGCTCACATTCGAGTTTTCTATTGAAAGTAATTCCACAAGCATCCAGGAAGGCCTCACTGTAATTCAAATTTAATCAGTCTTGTTGCAAATGAAGTCCCTTCCCAAGTTCCTCAAGTGAGGTTATGTCTCTAACATTAGAGGAAGACATCAAGATGAAATTGGGGTAATCAAGACTGGAGCCTTGCCTTCTGGTGCAGAAATCAAGCTGGTCCTCTACACAGTGCCAAGAAGGGGCATTGGAAGGGGCTGCTTCTAGGGCAAAGGGTGGAGTAAGCATGGTGGGTGCATGAGAAGTGGGACGTCATAGAGGAGGTAGGAAGGAATTCTCTGCCCCCTCACCTCTTTTTCTTTCCCTTTTCAAGAGCAAAGGAAGTCTTTGGAGTACAAAATGCAGAAAGAGTGATTTTGTTGGCAAATGAAGTGCTGGAGTTATGCTATAAGGGGCCAACCACCTCAGTAGATGACAGGCTTGTCCATTTCTTGGATCCACCATGCTGCAGATATCAAGGATGTGCTGAGAACTACCCCTGACTTTCTACCCGCATCCAACTCCATAGTCAATGTGACTTGAGGTCTCTCTGGAGCCCTGTCAAGCTGGAGCTGAGAGTCTGGAGAAGAGGGCTGAGCAATGAAGAGAGGGAAGCCAGTGAAGGTGAGGGCAAGAGGAGGAAGGTAGAGAGACAAAGGACCACTGGAGTTTTGAGATGCATCCTGGGATGGAGAGCAGAGTCTCCACTCCATCCTCTGGACTTAGGGTGCTCATGGTCAGCTCATCTTTTCTTGGGCATAGACCTGGTCTGTGGGACCCTCCAGACACTGCAGACACCACCCAGAAGGACACACACAGTACCTTGTACTATCACTCCTAGAGCCAACAAACATTCCTGCTGTCTAAACTTTAAGCTGATATGAAGGACCAATGATCCCTGTAAATGATAAAATATAGTCATTCTCAACAGACAGATATAGCAGAAAAAAATGGAAAGTGTTAGAGAAGCAGGCAGATATACAGCCACCTGGGCAAATGGTAGCTCTAAAGAGTTTGTGTCTGTGCTCAGTTTTGTCTGATTCTTGTGACCCCATGGTCTGTAGCCTGCCTGGCTCATCTGTCCATGGGATTCTCCAAGTAAGAATATTGGAGGGGGTTGCCATTTTCTACTCCCGGGAATCTCCCTGACCCAAGGATTGAACCTGCATCTCCTGCATTGGCAGGAGAGTGCTTTACCACTGAGCCACCTGGGAAGCCTCAGATGTATGGGGAGGTTTATGTTAAACAAGACCTTTGATATTCAAGGAAAATGAATCAAGCTTAAGCTGCAGAACCAACTGCAAGTACACAGCAAATACACCATTCATCACAAACATCACTTAAATGGAAACAGCATCCAAGAGTATGGATGGACTGATTGCTTTCCTACTGGGGACAGAATGAGGGCATTTCCTTAGACTGTGTGTGTGTGTGTGTGTGTGTGTGTGTGTGTGTGTAAGGGTTAATATAGCCCGCCTGCTCCCATTCTTTGAAAGTGTCAGTCACTCAGTCATGTCTGACTCTTTGTAACTCCATGGACTATAGCCCACCAGGCTCCTTTGTCTGTGGAATATTCCAGGCAAGAATACTGGAGTACAGATTGCCATTCTCTTCTCCAGCGGATCTCCCCAATCCAGGGATTGAACTCCCATCTCCTGCATTGCAGATAGATTCTTTACCCTCTGAGCCGCCAGGGAAACTGTCCTTTGAAGACAGTCCGGCAAAGCTGGCCTTTACCTCATGCCAGTGGGCTTGGTTACCAGGAACATTGCCATCATTCCCTCAATGACAGTAGGAGGGGCTCAGTAAGAACCACTGAACTGTTTACACAAACAATGTGGTTTGTGTTGAACACTCGCTTTCCTTCTGGGAGTCCAGGTTTGGGTGTATTCTAGACAGGGGGGACCCATGAGACCAACCCCCAGTAGAAACCCTGAGCCTGAGTCTATGATTAGCTTCCATGGTTGGGAGCATTTCACACAAGCTGTCACGCCACATTTCTGATTGAAACGCATGTGGACACAGCCTCTGTGACTCCACTGGGGGAAGAAGCTGTACTTGGTCTCCCTTGACTCCTCGCAGGTGTGTCTCCCTTTGATAGTGCTGTTTTGTATTCTTCCCCTGGAATCCATTTTGGTCAGAATACAACTGTGTGTCAAGCCCTGTGGCTGCTGCTCATCAACAGTCAAACCTGGAAGTGCTTCTAGGCCCCTGACCCACTCTGGCAGTTAACATCCTTAGGAGCTCGTGCTCCCTCTGGCAAGAATGTCTTTGACATTTCATACAAGAGGACAAGGTTTCTTGTGCCAGACAGGCACTGCTTCCTCATCCACCTCCCTTCTGGGAGGATGTGTCTCTATCTGCCACAAGCCCCATGAAGACTGTGTCCATGGGTGTGGCCCTGCTGCTCTGGACTGCACACTGACTGGACTAAGGGTGGATGTCTGACTCCAGCTGTGACGGTCAAATTTCTTCCTCCAAGTTTGCAGGAGTGTATTCAGAGCCAGCTGAGAAGGCAATGGCAACCCACTCCAGTACTCTTGCCTGGAAAATCCCATGAACAGAGGAGCCGCCTGGTAGGCTGCAGTCCATGGGGTCGCTAAGAGTCGGACAAGACTGAGCGACTTCACTTTCACTTTTCACTTTCATGCATTGGAGAAGGAAATGGCAACCCACTCCAGCATTCTTGCCTGGAGAATCCCAGGGATGGGAAAGCCTGGTGGGCTGCCATCTATGGGGTCGCACAGACTTGGACATGACTGAAGCGACTTAGCAGCAGCATTCAGAGCCAGATTCAGATACTGAAGGAAATGGGAGGATCATTAAGAACCCTTTTCTTTCTGCCTGCCCTTACCCTGCCTGACTTGTTCAGTGTGTGTCTTTTCCTGAGGAAGGCCTTTAGTTCCCCTGCTTCACAGAACTATCTCACCTCCTATTTCCCCTTCTTTAACATTGCTCGCATATCACTGAACTGGCTTATCAAAAGATCCCTCTCCTCTTAAACTATTTATTTTATTTGTTTGACTACACCAGGTCTTAGCTGCAGCACTCAGGATTGTTAATCTTCATTGTAGCATGTGGGCTCTTAATTCCGCCATGTGGAATCTTAGCTCCCTGACCAGGGATCAAACGCCAGCCCCCTTGCATTGGGAGCACAGAGTCTTAGCCACAGGACCACTTGACAGGAAGACTGAAAGAGCTTGTGTCCAGGTTGTTAGCCCTACACCTTTAGGTCACATTAGGAACTAAGGAAATAGTTGTGGAACAAATTATTGAGTAATGCCTTCCCTCCAGGGCCATCCTGGGTGAAACCCTTGCAATGTCTTTTTGCTACAGATAAAAATCTCAAGATTGATTCACCTCTGCAGTGAATTTCTTACATCTGTGCATTTTGGTGTATAGGGAATTTTTTTAAAAGGTCAATCCGAAAGTGTAAAATTTTGTTCAGAAAAAAGTGAGGTGGAATCTGATTCCACATGGCTCATACTGTGGACATGAAATATTTTAGCTGACAACACTAGGTAAACCCAACATTGGGGATTTTCAACTTTGTGAAGTATAGCTAATAACTTTTGAAAAGTGTGAAAAAGTCATATTAGAGAATGAAAGGTCTGACACTGAAAAAGAGAGAGTTGGTTTTCAGTAGGTTCAAGTTCATTAAGTATCTGGGGTTCTTTAATAGGCCCCTGATGACTGCAGTGGAATGGCCATCAGCTACATCCATCTTGAAATTTATCACAAAAATATAAGTACTTTACTCACAGATATGAGTGTAGTGTGGTGTTGAGGGCAGAATACTAGGCAATGCAGGAGCAGTGCATTGATATCAGGACCTCACTTACTTCTGCTGGATAAATCAGACTTTCAGTCACACAGAAATTCAAAACCTGGGCTTCTAGCTCTTCACTCAGAGGAGTGGACCAACTAGATGATGTAAGTGTTTCATTATAAACCTTTAACCTGTAATTCTGTTTATACCCCTGCTAGATCATTTGAGTTTCCCTTCACAGCTCTATTTATTTCAGTGGACAACATTTATTAGGTCTTAGTTACAACCAGGTGATGCTCTGGATACTGGGAATATAGCAATAAAAACAAGATGGATACAGGACTTCCCTGGTGGTCCAATGGTTAAGAATCTATCTTCCAATGCACAGGATGCAGGCTTGATCCCTGATTGGGGAGCTAAGATCTCACAAGCCATGGAGCAACTAAGCCTGGGTACCACAGCTACTGAACCTCTGGTCTACAGCCCAGGAGCTACAACTACTGAACCCACGTGCCACAGTTATTGAAGTCTGCATGGCCTAGAGCTTGTGCTTTGCAAAATGAGACAAGCCCACACACTATAATTAGAGAGAAGCCCCCGAAGGCCAAAACTATGACCCAGCACAGCCAAATAAATAGTAATAAAACAGACACACACAGACAGATATTTCCTGAATGTTGTGAGGCTCATTCTCTAGTAGAAAAGACAGGAGCAGAAACATAAGAAGGATGAATTTGTAGAGGAAATAAAATAGTGTGACATAAAAACATTATGACTTTTAAAATCACAGTTGGCAAAACAACTCTGTCCTATGTGTCAAGAATTATAGCCACAGTCCACCCTAGTGTTGCTGTGTCCATCTCTTAATAGGATCTTTCTAATGTGGTTTTATGGCTTTTACAGTAATGGAGAATGGCAAATTATTCTTCAACCACAGGCAGAATCAAGTTAACTCATGCTGTGATTGTTCATCTTAAGCAGTTGCTTAACTATTAATTGATGGTGAGGGATCAGAGTGTGGAGTCATGTTGCCAGGCTTCAGGGAGAATGGCCAGTAACTCAGTAGCAATTTACCATCTAATATAATTAAGTTTGATTTTCTACTCTAAAACTCTTGCCAAATAATGCCTTCTTTTGCCACACTTAATGATTTGTGTCGGAGAAACCCTGAGTATCATTTTGAAAGCTTATGGAGTCATTATTTCATTAAATGTATTGACATAATCTTTCCTCAATAACAGATACAGTCAGTTATAATTATGTAGAATGTTTTCTTACATAATTTCAAAAATTTAGCTCACACTAATTTACACAGTCAACATGTCAATAAGTAGATTATACAATGCCTTATTTTCTCTGAAATGAAATGTTCATAAGAATAGGAATCAGTTCAGTTTCAGTTCAGTTGCTCGGTTGTGTCAGACTCTTTGCAACCCCATGAATCGCAGCACACTAGGCCTCCCTGTCCATCACCAATTCCCGGAGTTCACTCAGACTCGCATCCGAAGAGTCAGTGATGCCATCCAACTGTCTCATCCTCTGTCATCCCCTTCTCCTCCTGCCCTCAATCCCTACCAGCATCAGAGTCTTTTCCAATAAGTCAACTCTTCCCACGAGGTGGCCAAAGTACTGGAGTTTCAATTTCAGCATCATTCCCTCCAAAGAAATCCCAGAGCTGATCTCCTTCAGAATGGACTGGTTGGATCTCCTTGTAGTCCAAGGGACTCTCAAGAGTCTTCTCCAACATCAGTTCTTCAGCACTCAGCTTTCTTCACAATCCAACTCTCACATCCAGACCTGACCACTGGAAAAACAATAGCCTTGACTAGATGGACCTTTGCTGGTAAAGTAATGTCTCTGCTTTTGAATATGCTATCTAGGTTGGCATAGCTTTTCTTCCAAGGAGTAAGCATCTTTTAATTTCATGACTGCAATCACCATCTGCAGTAATTCTGGAGCCCCCAGAAATAAAATCTGACACTGTTTCCACTGTTTCCCTATCTATTTGCTATGAAGTAATGGGACCAGATGCCATGATCTTCGTTTTCTGAATGTTGACCTATAAGCCAACTTTTTCACTCTCCTCTTTCACCCTCATCAAGAGGCTCTTTAGTTCCTCTTCACTTTCTGCCATAAGGGTGGTGTCATCTACATATCTGAGGTTATGATATTTCTCCTGGCAATCTTGATTCCAGCTTGTGTTTCTTAAAGCCCAACGTTTCTCCTGATGTACTCTGCATAGAAGTTAAACCAGCAGGGTGACAATATACAGCCTTGACGTACTCCTTTTCCTATTTGGAACCAGTCTGTTGTTCCATGTCCAGTTCTAACTGTTGCTTCCTGACCTGCATATAGGTTTCTCAAGAGGCAGGTCAGGTGCTCTGGTATTGCCATCTCTTTCAGAATTTTCCACAGTTTATTGTGATCCACACAGTCAAAGGCTTTGGCATAGTCAATAAAGCAGAAGTAGATGTTTTTCTGGAACTCTCTTGCTCTCAGCAGATGTTGGCAATTTGGTCTCTGGTTCCTCTGCCTTTTCTAAAACCAGCTTGAATATCGGAAGTCATGGTGCATGTATTGCTGAAGCTTGGCTTGGAGAATTTTGAGCACTATTTTACTAGCGTGTGAGATGAGTGCAATTGTGTGGTAATTTGAACATTCTTTGGCATTGCCTTTCTTTGGGATTGAAATGAAAACGGACCTTTTCCAGCCCTGTGGACACTGCTGAGTTTTCCAAATGTGCTGGCATATTGAGTGCAGCACTTTCACAGCATCATCTTTCAGGAGTTGAAATAGCTCAACTGGTATTCCATCACCTCCACTAGCTTTGTTTGTAGTGATGTTTTCTAAGGCCCAATTGACTTCACATTAAACCTATTGCTAAATCAATGTTTGGAAGAATCTGTAGTTCCAATTACTCATGCCTCGTTAGTAACCTCATCACTACTGGTAATTAAGCACTGGTTTAAAGTAATAAGTCAAAGAATTTCACTGAAGTGATCAAGTTGTGTTCTTTGACTGGCAGTGTGGTTCTGAATAACTCATTTTTTTCCACCCACCTTTTTCCTGAGATTTTTGAGGAGAAAGTTAATCTCATTAATTTGAATCCTCTTTGTGGATTTAGATAACAAGATGATGTTAAAACGGAATCTAGGCAATACTACTCCACAGACTTTTCCAGAATGACAACATAAGGAATATAAAATGAACAGTCAGAGGGTGTGTTTAATCTCTTTTTCAATGATAGGCTTCCCTGGTGACTCAGATGGTAAAGAATCCTCTTGCAATTGGGAAACCTGGGTTCAGTGCCTGGGTTGGGAAGATGCCCCTGGAGGAGAGCATGGCAATACAGTATTCTTGCCTGGAGAATCCCCCATGGACAGAGGGGCCTGGTGGACGACAGTTCATGGGGTTGCAAAGAGTCAGACACGACTAAGCTTGCACACACACACACACACAGATGTAACAGCTTATGCATGCTCAGTCATGTCTGACTCTATGTGACTGCATAGACTTTAGCCCACCAGGATCCTCCAGGATTTGCCAGGCAAGAATACTGGATTGGGTTGCCATTTCCTTCTCCAGGGGATCTTCCCTACCCATGGATTGAACCCAAGTTTTTAGCATCTTTTACTTTGGCAGGTGGATTCTTTACCACAGGTGCAACCTGGGAAGCCCAATTTGTTCCCATTAAATAACATAAGAATGGGGGAGAGAACTTCTCTTTATAATATAACCACCTCTTGCCTGGGGAGTCCAGAGGCCCTCCCTCTATGGGAAGGAAGTTTATTTGTGTCATTTGCCATTGAAGCTGGCACTCCCCGTGTAGAGTGGTCCAGGATGGACTGTGCCAGGTGTGTGGGCAGAGGTGGGCAGTCAGGGCAGGTGCAGGTCTGAGGAGGCTTTGCATCCCTTCCAGGCAGCTGAGAACCTCCTTCCTAACAGAGCTCGAGTGCAGGCACTGTGTGGACCCGTGGAAACTGTTATGGTTGTGGACTGAATGTACGTCCCCCAGATGAACATGTTGAAGTCCTAACCCCTAATGTGACTACATTTGAAGTGGGGCCTGGAAAGAGGTAATTCAGGCTAAATGAGGTCATCAGGATGAGGCTTTGTATTAGCTCAGCTGCTGTTACAAATACCACAGGCTGGGTCTTAGACAACAGACATTTATTTCTCACTGTTCTGGACTCTGGGAAATCCAAGGCCAAGGTACTGGCTGATATGCTTTCTGATTAGACTCTTCCTGGCTTATAAAACAGCTCTTTTCTCTCTGTGTCCTCACATGGCAGAGATAGAGAGGGAGTCGAGGGGAGTAGAGGTTGGGCATCTTTGCTATTTATTTACATTATAATTTTCTCTGTTTTTCTTAAAGTTTTAAAGGAGGATTGTTCAAATTCGCTGATAGTTCCCTACCGTGTGTGATGCATAATATGAAGTGCTATAGCAAAATGTTTTGATGTTGTTCAGTTATGTCCAACACTTTGTCACCCCATGGACTGCAGCACACCAGGCTTGCCTATCCTTCACTATCTGCTGGAGTTTGCTCAAACTCATGTCCATCGAATCAGGGATACCATCCAACCATCTCATTCTCTGTCGACCCTTTCTTCTCCTGCCCTCAATGTTTCCCAGCATCAGAGTCTTTTTCAATGAGTCAGCTGTTCATATCAGATGGCCAAAATATTGGAGCTTCAGCTTCAGTCTTTCCAATAAATATTCAGGGTTGATTTCTTTTAAGATTAACTGGTTTGACCTCCTTGCTGTCCAAGACCTCTCAAGAGTCTTCTCCAGGACCACAGTTCAAAAGCAATTCTTCAGTGCTCAGTCTTCTTTATGGTCCAACTCTCACATCTATTCATGACTACTGGAAAAACCATAGCTTTGACTATATGGTCCTTTGTCCACAAAAAAAAAGTCCCTGCTTTTTAAATATGCTGTCTAGGTTTATCATAGCTTTCCTTCCAAGGAGCAAGTGTCTTTTAATTTCATGGCTGCAATCACCATCCACAGTGATTTTGAAGTCCAAGAAAAGAAAATATGTCACTGCCTCTACTTTACTCCCCCATTCACTCTGAAGTGATGGGACTGGATACCATGATCTTAGTTTCTTCAATTGTGTACCCCTAAAATTCATACTGGAGAAGGCAATGGCACCCCACTCCAGTACTCTTGCCTGGAAAATCCCATGGAAGGAGGAGGCTGGAAGGCTGCAGTCCATGGGGTCGCTGAGGGTTGGACACAACTGAGTGACTTCACTTTCACTTTTCACTTTCATGCATTGGAGAAGGAAATGGCAACCCACTCCAGTGTTCTTGCCTGGAGAATCCCAGGGGCGGGGGAGCCTGGTGGGCTGCTGTCTATGGGGTCGCGCAGAGTCGGACATGACTGAAGCGACTTAGCATAGCAAAATTCATATGTAAAGTCCTTACTCCCAATGTGATAGTATTTGGGGAAGGGGCTGTTGGGAGGCCATGAGGTCATGAGGGCCCTGATTACTATTCTAATAAAAGATCCCCCAGAGGGCTCCATGGTCCCTTCTACCATGTGAGCACACAGTGGTCTTCTAAACAAGGAAGCCCACCCTTTCCAGACTCTGAATCTGCAGGCATCTTGACCTTGACCTCCCAGCCTTCATAACTGTGAGAAGTAAACTTCTGTTTATCAGGCACTTCATCTATGGTTTTCTGTCAGAATGGACTAAACCATTAAGTAAGCATACTATGAACTGATTCATTGGAAAATGAACTGACTCATTGGAAAAGACCCTGACATTGGGAAAGATTGATGGTGGGAGGAGAAGGGGATGACAGAGGATGAGGTGTTTGGATGGCATCACCGACTCAATGGACATGAGCTGGAGTAAACTCCAGGAGTTAGTGATGGACAGGGAGGCCTGGCATGCTGCAGTCCATGGGGTCTCAAAGAGTCAGACACCACTGAGCAACAGAATTGAACTGAACTGAAGCATACCATAAGGTTAGAGGCCGATCACACCAGGATTTGGATTATTTTTCCCTTTTAATGATTTATTTTTATTTGAGGTTGAAATTTAAGAGGAAGCAGACAGGATAAATGCATTATATACAGCTTACCCTGTGTTTGATTTTTATTTTAAGAGAAGCTTTGTACTGTGTGTAGCTAGAAGTAGAGTTGAAAGAGAATCATGTGGAATTTGGGTACAAGAATTCTCACCCCAGTTTTGCCAGGAGAATTCTGCATCCCTGCCTTTCCCAGGACCACAGCTCCCTCAACTATAGAATGAAGGGTGAAACCAGATGGCCCTGAGCTGCCTCCAGCCCTGAGAGAGGACAGTGTGGGCCAAGGGACCAGATGCCATCCATTCTTACCACCACTTTTGCAGCTCAGCTTACTCCTGCATCAGCTGTGAAGCAGGGTAACACTTAGTTCTCAAAGTCTAGCAATTGTTTCATTGCTTGAGAGTTTTTTTAATGGCCACTAACTTTACTAAAAGAAAGCAACCAGGCTGAAAAGCTACATTCTGCATTATCACATTTATATGCCATCCTGGGAAAAGTAGAAACATGAGAAGGTCGCTGGTGGGTGAGGGGTTGGGAGATGTTTACCTATAAATGAGAAAGTACATGGGGATGTTTGAAGGTGAGAAAACTTTTCTGTCTTGGTTATGGTTGGAGTCAAATCTCACAGACTCATACCCTAACGAGGCAAATTTCCCTTTATGTAAATTATAAAGTAAAATTTCAAAGCTCATCACAGCTAGATATCTCACTATGTGTAAATGCCAATGTGTTAAAATTATTAATTACCCACGTTTGGTGCTGTGCCTTCACTGATAACACAGCTATTTTTCCTTATCACCAACCAGATGGTTTCAGCTTTACTGCCCTCCTATGCCCCCAACACGGACCTATTTTTTAAGAGAGAATTTAGAATTCCTGCTGCTCCAGATAATGAGGTGTAAATGTCTGGCCTCTCAGTGTGCCTGGCCTGGCCCTCTGGCAAGCCTGCCTTCAGACAGGGACAATGATATGATAACCTCAAGGGCTACAATTTCGCACTTGGGCACAGATTGCATCTTTGATTGCTACCGCTGGTAAAGGCTGGTGATCAACATGCACAGAGAAGCACAAAAAGTGACTGATTAAAGGAGAGCTTTTGTCAGTACAATCTAAATAAGAAGATAGTTAGATTCTTTGAGAACATTGGATTTAAAATTTCCTTTGGAGGGACATGCCTGTGGTGCAGCGGTTAGGATTCTTGGCTTCCATTGCAGGGAGCATGGTTTCCATCCCTGGTCAGGGAACTGAGATCCTGTATGCTGCCCTTTGGCCAAAAAAAAAAAAAAAAAAAAATCCTGATTTATACCAAGAGGTCTTTCTCTGGGATTGTCTAAAATAATAAAGCATATTTATTTAAAACAGAAAATTTCCTCTAGAGTCTTGATATTGTTAGT
Organism: Nanger dama; assembly: GCA_917880005.1. Taxonomy (NCBI): domain Eukaryota; kingdom Metazoa; phylum Chordata; class Mammalia; order Artiodactyla; family Bovidae; genus Nanger; species Nanger dama. The sequence goes on from CAKJTW010000075.1 coordinate 8,831,700, forward strand.
TTTGAAGGTTTCAAGGCCACTTTGCCATGGCTTGAGTGTAGATAGGGGAAAGTTGGCCTCTTCCTGGGAACACAAAAGTTGAGGCTTACCCATTCATCATATTCTGTCCGTATACGTTGTCCTATGTCACCCCTTTGAACCTGCCCTGCTGTGCTTGCCACACAGAGCTCTGCCATAAATCAGCCTGTGACTTTGCCAACGTCTGGTCAAATTATGCTTAGACTTTTGTCCTAACTCATCATGGAATGCTCTGTTGTGAAGTTAAAACAACAACAACACATGGAGAATAAGACCTGTGTCTTGTCCCAACTTAGCTACTGACTGGCTATAGTTCTTGGGGTGAATCCTTAAATCTATGTGAATCTCATTTTATTATCATGAAAATTGAGGGAACCAACCATTGTTGAGTTTCCTCAAAATGTTTTTGAAAGTCTATCAAAATAGAGGAGAAGGGGACGACCGAGGATGAGATGGCTGGATGGCACCACGGACTCAATGGACGTGAGTCTGAGTGAACTCCGGGAGATGGTGATGGACAGGGAGGCCTGGCGTGCTGCGATTCATGGGGTCGCAAAGAGTCGGACACGACTGAGCGACTGAACTGAACTGAACTGAACTGTACAAGTGTCAGTTGTTGTTACTCTTACAAAGGGGATCAAGATTGTGTGTCCAAGCTGTCAAGGGAGAAGAATCAGGTGAAGAAAGCAAAATCATTTTCCTCCCCACTTCTCAGACTTGACACTAAGAGTAGAAACACCTGCAGTGCTCCATCTTCCCTTCCAGTTCTGACTCCTTGCACTCAGATTCAAGTCCAGGACTGCACCCCGAGCCGCTGCAGTAGCACTAGTCTTCCCAGGGGATCTCCCCTAGGCCCTCAAATCACCAAGCTGAAAGCCTGACATTCCTCTTCCTCCTGACCTTCTCTTGCTTAGAAGCCTGCTTGGATTTCACTTTTCCCAGGATAATGTCCAAAGCTTATCCTAACTTATTTCATAAAATCAAGCACAGTAACCAGAAACTATTACAACACTGTTAATCAGCTAGCCTCCAATATAAAATAAAAAGTTAAGAGACTTCCCTTGTGGTCCAATGGCTAAGATTCCAAGCTCCTAGTACAAGGGGCCTGAGTTCAATCCCCAGTCAGGGGACTAGATCTTGAATGCTACAACTAAAGAGCCCATGTACTACAACTAAGATCTTGTGCAGTCAAGTAAATAAAATTTTTTTAAGTTTAAGTCTCCAGTGCCACAATTCAAAAGCGGTAATTCTTTGTCGCCTGGCCTTTTTATGGTCCAACTCTCATGTCCCTACATGACTACTGGAAAAACCATAGCTTTGACTTTAACATACAACTTTTAAAATGATAATTAAACAAAAAGGGTTGTGAGCAGTTAAAAGATTGTGGTGCATGCTAAGTCACTTCAGTCGTGTTTGATTCTTTGTGATCCCATGGACCATAGCCCACCAGGCTCCTCTATCTATGGGCTTCTACAAGCAGGAATACTGGAGCAGGTTGCTATTTACTCCTCCAGGGAATCTTCCTGACCAGGAATCAAATCATGTCTCCTGCATCTCCTGCATTGGCAGGTAGGTTCTTAACCACTGAAGCATTTGGCATTTATGCTTGAGGACATTTCCTTGTCACTGATGAGAAAACTCAATAATGAAAGATGTTAATTCTCCCCAAACTGATAAACTGAATCAATGAAATTTCCAAACATAATTCCAGTAGGATTGTTCATGGAACTTGATAAGTTGATTCTGTTTATATGAAAAGCAAGGACCCCCAAGAGTCAACATAATCCTTAATGGGAATTAGAAGATGGTAGCTGGGGTAGAAAGAAATTTGGCTTTCTAGAAATCAATAAATGGTCATCAAGTCAGTGTGATGTTGGTGCATTGACATATAAAATCAACAGAACAGAATAGAAAATCCAGAAACAGATGTGCACATATGTTGAACTTTGATATCTACAGAGCTAGTGTTACAATTCAGTTAAGAAAGGAAATATGTTCATTAAGTAGTACTGAGGCAAAGTTATTTAGTGAGAGAAAACTTAAGAGAATCTCTTTATAACCCAATATGCTACTGGAGATCAGTGGAGAAATAACTCCAGAAGGAATGAAGAGTTGGAGCCAAAGCAAAAATAACACCAAGTAGTGGATGTCACTGGTGATGGAAGTGAAGTCCGATGCTGTAAAGAGCAATACTGTACTGGAACCTGAAATGTTAGGTCCACGAATCAAGGCAGATTGAAAGTGGTCACACAGGAGATGGCAATAGTGAACACTGACATTTTAGAAATCAGTGAACTAAAATGGACTGGAATGGGTGAATTTAACTCAGATGACCATTATATTTACTACTGTGGGCAAGAATCCCTTCAAAGAAATGGAGTAGCTATCATAGTCAACAAAAAATCTGAAATGCAGTACTTGGATGCAATCTCAAAAATGACAGAATGATCTCTGTTTATTTTCAGTGCAAACCGTTCAATATCACAGTAACCCAACTCTATGTCCGGACCAGTAATGCTGAAGAAGCTGAAGTTGAACAGTTCTATGAAGACTTACAAGACCTTCTAGAATTAATATCCCCAAAAGATATCCTTTTCATTATAGGGGACTGGAATGCAAAAGTAGGAAGTCAAGAGATACATGGAGTAACAGGCAAATTTGGCCTTGGAGTACAGAATAAAGCAGGGCAAAGGCTAATAGAGTTTTGCCTAGAGAACACACTGGTCATAGCAAACACCCTCTTCCAACAACACAAGAGAAGATGCTTACACGTCAACATCACCAGATGTTCAATACTGAAATCAGATTGATTATATACAGTCTTTGCAGCCAAAGATGGAGATGCTCTCTACAGTCAGCAAAAACAAGACTGGGAGCTGACTGTGGCTCAGATCATGAACTCCTTATTACCAAAATCAGACTTTAAAATTGAAGAAAGTAGGGAAAACCACTAGACCATTCAGGTATGACCTAAATCAAATCCCTTATGACTATACAGTAGAAGTGACAAATAGATTTAAGGAATTAGATCTGATGAAGAGAGTGACTGAAAAACTATGGACAAAGGTTCATGATATTATACAGGAGGCAGGGATCAAGACCATTCCCAGGAAAGAGAAATACAAAAGGCAAAATGGTTGTCTGAGGAGGCCTCACAAATAGCTGTGAAAAGAAGAGAAGTGAAAGGCAAAGGAAAAATGAAAGCTATACCCATTTGAATGCAGGGTTCCAAAGAACAGCAAGGAGACATAAGAAAGCCTTCCTTGGTGATCCATGCAAAGAAATAGAGGAAAACAATAGAATGGGAAAGATCAGAGATCTCCTCAAGAAAATCAGAGATCCCAAGGGAACATTTTATGCAAAGATGGGCACAATAAAGGACAGAAATGGTATGGACCTAACAGAAGCAGAAGATATTAAGAAAGGGTGGCAAGAACACACAGAAGAACTATACAAAACAAAGATCTTCACGACCCAGATAATCACGATTATGTGATCACTTACCTAGAGCCGGACATCCTGGAATGTGAAGTCAAGTGGGCCTTAGGAAGCATCACTATGAACAAAGCTAGTGAAGGTGATAGAATTCCAGTTGAGTTATTTCAAACCCTACAAATGATGCTGTGAAAACGCTGCACTCAATATGCCATCAAATTTTGAAAGCTCAGCAGTGGCCAAAGGACTGGAAAAGGTCAGTTTTCATTCCAGTCCCAAAGAAAGGCAATGTCAAAGAATGTTCAAACTACCCCACAATTGCACATGCTAGCAAAGCAATGCTCGAAAATCTCTAAGACAGGCTTCAACAATACATGAACTGTGAACTTCCTGATGTTCAAGCTGGTTTTAGAAAAGGCAGAGGAACCAGAAATCGAATTGCCAACATCCGTTGGATCATCAAAAAAGAAAGAGAGTTCCAGAAAAACATTTATGTCTGCTTTATTGACTATACCAAAGCCTTTGACTGTATGGATCACAACAAACTGTGGAAAATTCTTAAAGAGATGGGAATACCAGACCACTTGACCTTCCTCTTGAGAAATCTGTATGCAGGTCAGGAAGCAACAGTTAGAACTGGACATGGAGCAACAGACAGATTTCAAATTGGGAAAGGAGTATGTCAAGGCTGTATATTGTCACCCTGTTTATTTAAATTATATGTAGAGTACATTATGTGAAATGCTGGACGAATGAAGCACAAACTGGAATCAAGATTGCTGGGAGAAATATCAATAATCTCAGATATGCAGATGACACCACCCTTATGGCAAAAAGTGAAGAAGAACTAAAGAGCCTCTTGATGAAAGTGAAAGAGGAGAGTGAAAAAGTTGGCTTAAAACTCAACATTCAGAAAACTAAGATCATGGCATCTGGTCCCATCACTTCATGGGAAATAGATGGGGAAACAGTGGAAACAATGACAGACTTTACCTTTTGGGCCCCCAAATCACTGCAGATGGTGACTGCAGCCATAAAATTAAAAGACGCTTGCTCCTTGGAAGGAAAGTTATGACCAACCTAGACAGCATATTAAAAGCAGAGATATTACTTTGCCAACAGAGGTCTGTCTAGTCAAAGCTATGGTTTTTCCAGTAGTCATGTATGGATGTGAGAGCTGGACCATAAAGAAAGCTGAGTACCAAAGAATTGATACTTTTGAACTGTAGTATTTGAGAAGACTCTTGAGAGTCCCTTGGACTGCAAGATCAAATCAGTCCATTCTAAAGGAGATCAGTCCTGAATATTCATTGGAAGGACTGATGCTGAAGCTGAAACTCCAATACTTTGGCCACTTGATGGGAAGAACTGACTCATTTGGAAAGACCTCAATGCTGGGAAAGATTGAAACCCAGAGGAGAAGGGGTCAACAAAGGATGAGATGGTTGGATGGCATTACTGACTCAATGGACATGAGTTTGAGCAAATTCTGGGAGCTGGTGATAGACAGGGAAGCCTGTCATGCTGAAGTCCACATAGGTGGACACCACTAAGTGACTGAACTGAACTTTACAACCGAGATCTTAGAGTTTTTCTTTTAATGAGGACAATGTACCTCACAAGGAATATATTTGTAAACTCGAGTATCTGCTAATTAATATCTCTGTTTATTAAAACTACACTGTAATGAGAATGTCACACTACAAGAATCTGCAAAGTGGATAAAAAGGGTATTTTTAATCCTTAAAATTGTCAGAAGATCAATATCCAGAATGAATGAACTCCAAAAATTAATAGGAAAACAATAAACAATCCAACTGAAAACTCAGAAAAGCACATTAATGGGCATTTCCCAGAAGAGGAAACACAAAAGACCCATCAACAAAGGCTCACTCTCATTAGTAACCAAATTAAAACCACCCTGAAATACCATTTCACATCGGCCACATGGCATGAATTTAAAGCATGAAAGTCTGGCGAGATTTTAGGGGAATAGAAACTTTTAAGCTCTGCTCTCAAAGTGTAAATTGATACAATCATTTTGGAAAGCCTTGTGAAAATGACTTAATAAATGTGAACATGAAAACACAAAATAACCAGCCACTCTACCCCTAGCTCACATTCCTTAGAGAAACTCTTGCACTTGTCTCGGATCGGCTCAGTTCAGTCCCTCAGTCGTGTCTGACTCTTTGTGACCCCATGAATCACACCACACCAGGCCTCCCTGTCCATCACCAACTCCCGGAGTTCACTCGGACTCACGTTCATCGAGTCTGTGATTCCATCCAGCCATCTCATCCCTCTGTCCCTTCTCCTCCTGCCCCCAATACCTCCCAGCATCAGAGTCTTTTCCAGTGAGTCAACTGTTCACATGAGGTGGCCAAAGTACTGGAGTTTCAGCTTAAGCATCATTCGTTCCAAAGAAATCCAAGGGCTGATCTCCTTTAGGATGGACTGGTTGGATCTCCTTGCAGTCCAGGGGGCTCTCAAGAGTCTTCTCTAATACCACAGTTTAAAAGTATCAATTCTTCGGCGCTCAGCTTTCTTCACAGTCCAACTCTCACATCCATACATGACCACCTGAAAAACCGTAGAGTACATATGGAAAAATGGTCCTAGCATGATGTATCATAGCAAAAAAATGGATGCAAGGAAAAAGTTAAATTAATATAAAGAATTGAATATGATAATGACTCCTGTGTAGCCCTGAACATCCATGTGATGCATCTAAAAATATTATGTTGAGGAGAAAAGACTAACTCAAATAGAAACACACAGGGTGTTAAGAACCCATTTATATGAATTTTGAAAAATTCATATCTATTGTCTGTGATGTATATATACATATACACATGTGGTAAAAATGTAAAGAAAGGAAAGTTAATGATAAACAAAATTTAGGACAGCAATTACCTTTGAGAAAAATTGGGAAATAAATTATGAAGCAATACTGAAAAAAGTCAAAGTACTGGCACTGTTCTGTTTATTAAATTTTGGGTAGATGTACGTGTCCTTTATTACTATCTTTCAAACAATACCTATACATTAGATGCATGTGATATGAAATAATGGAAACTATGTACTTCAATCTTGTCCACTTAAAAATTATTCACAACCTGAAAGTTGAAAATTACATTTCAGTTAGCAGGAATTTTTAAAACTTCAAGCCCAGAAGGCAGCATCTCAAGTGACCCTGAGAGAACTGCTCCAAAGAGGTGAGGGGAGGAACCAGGTTATATAGAAGTTTTTCCACAAACAGCACATAGTCTGAACATCAGAAGATTATTGTTAATTAAAGAAAACCAGGTGTCTTGAGTTAAGGAATTTAGGGCTTTTCTGTGCATGGGAAGATACAAAAGTCTGGGCACACTGAAATCATGCCTTTGGTATGCATCTCAGCTCTCTGGAATGAGATGTGTTTTCACATCCTCAGCTTCCCCAGGGGGAGTGGCTGCAGTCTGATGGCTGCTGGATCACAGGTATTCCTTCCTTCCTGAGTCCCCTCAGGGCTCACCAGCTTACCTTCCATGGTGGCTGCAATTGCCGATGACTGTGACATCCTTTGTTTACTGATGTGGCAGGAAATATTTCATTTCTCAGTCTTCACTCCCACCTCCTGGCCAGAGATCCTAAAAACCACTGTAATTTCCTAAGGGTGACAGAGATAGGGGCATCTTTTGTGTTGATATTTGGTTTTCATCCTTGGATTTTGAAGTAGCTCTGGAATGGGACAAGAAAGGTGACAAAGCATCTTTTGTTACCCACGGCAAGCCCCTTCAATCATAGCTGTGTTCATTGTTAATAAACTTCCCAAAGCCCCTTAGTGTATGGATTGGGTTCCCCTTTAAAGGGTTAGAGTTTTGAACCCTAATCCCTCTCCCCTTCCAGCATCTGAGAAGGGGAGAGGGGCTGAGGTTGAGTTCAATTCCTATTGGCCAATGATTTAATCAATCAATCATGTTATCATGATGGAACCTGCAAAAAAAAAAAAAAAGACCTTTTTGTCCTGGGAGTGTGTAATTTCTTCAGTTCTGTCTTGTCACAGCAACAATTTGAAGCAACAGACCGTGTCCCAGCGCTCGGACAGATCAGTGTTACAGCTCCTGCGTTATAGCTCAGTTTTATTTAGAAAATAAAGGAAAATACATCCTCAAGGCATGAGGGCACGCGACCCAAAAGATATGAAGAGAAGAGAGAGAGACAGACCCCTGGCCCTTTGGCTCCTCTTTTTACATGTTTTTACTCCTCCCCGTACCCACCCCCAACCTGTCCTATGTAAATTAGGTCAGCCCGGAGTGCTGTTTGTTCTACCTGAGGTCCACATTCCAGTCCTCGGACTTTCCTTTGTTCTGTTTTCACAGGCTTTTCCCTTCCTTATCTTTTCAGTTCAGTTCAGTTCAGTAGCTCAGCTGTGTCTGACTCTTTGCAACCCCATGAATCACAGCACTCCAGGCCTCCCTGTCCATCACCAACTCCCGGAGTTCACTCAGACTTACATCCATCAAGTCAGTGATGCCATCTAGCCATCTCATCCTCTTTCGTCCCCTTCTCCTCCTGCCCCCCCTCCAATCCGAAAAGACTCCTTCTCTTTTAGCCACTGCCATTCTGGACTCCTTTTTCCTATTCTAACTACCTAACAGGACTGAGCCCTTACCCTGTGGCATAGGGTAGCCAGAGGCATCATAATCAAACTGTAGGTTGCCCAGATAGTGTTCATAGAGAATTAGAGGATTGATGGATGTGAAAAATCCTTGCATATCATGTGAGAAGTAGTGAATATAGAGAAATAGTGATACTGTTAGTGAGCTTTTTATTTATGACATTTTCCAGGGATTGTTAAATGCTGTTAAAATGGTGATAAGGCAAGGAATACGACTTTATTCAGAGAGCAAGCTGATGGAGGAGATAGCATACTAGTGTCTCAGAATAACCATCTTCTGGGGTCTGGATGCCAAGTTCTTTTATAGATCAGAAATGCAGAAGGTGAGGAAACAAAGTAAAAGATAGAGTGAGATGTACACTAGATTTTATGTGCTTGTGCTTAGTCACTAAGTCATGCCCAAGTAGCCCACCAAGCTCCTCTGTCCATGGAATTCTCCAGTCAAGAATACCAGAATAGGTAGCCATTCTCTTCTCCAGGGGATCTTCCTGACTCAGATAAAGCCTGGGTTCTCTGCATTGCAGGTGAATTATTTACCATCTGAGCTACCAGGGAAGACCTAAGAAACAAAGTAAAAAGGCCATTAATCTTCCAAATATCTCCAATGTTTGTAGACACATCAGGAAGGGGATGTATCAGTTTCCTCTTTTCTGCGTCCACAGGCGGACAGAGTTCAGAATGAAGGCACTAACTTAGTTCAGCAACCTGTCAGAGGGGCAGGATTCTCTGAGGCAGCCCATTCTGTATGATTATAATAACAAAAGCAATGGAAAGCAAGTCAAAGAAACAGTTCCAACATGAAGTCAGAATTGGCTTTTCCTGGCAACAGTGAAGGTAGATGGCCATAGGCATGATACAGATCCATATAATTACACAAAAGAAGCCTTGATGATCAGGTTTATTTACAGATCATGGAGTTACGGACCTGAGAGTATTTTCTGCAAGGTCTCGCATGTTCCCAGGGCCTGTGTTGGTGATTACTTGAGAACTCTTATTACACCCTTACAGCTGAGGTGGTAGTTTCCGGGGCTAGGACCACTGAAATTTCTTCTCTCTGTGCATCTTAGAATGTCAGATAAAGCTTATGGAAAGGAAAATGGAACAAACTTCAGGAAATGAAGGCCTGAAGTCATAGGGAGTGGGCAGATTATTATAATATATATGAAAGTGACCTGTAAATATTTTGAAGTCAGTTACACAATGGAGCAGGGGCTTTCCTGGTGGCTTAGCGGTAAAGGATCCACCAGCCAGTGTAGGGGATGAAGGTTCGATCCCTCAGCCAGAAAGATCCCCTGGAGAAGGACATGACAACCCATTGCAGTATTCTTGCCTGGAGAATCCCATGGGCAGAGGAGCCTAGCAGGCTACAGTCCATGGGGGTCACAAAAGAGATGGACGTGACTTAACGATTAAACAACAACATAACAGAGCAAGGAGATTTCTTCTGATTTGCTCCTGAGAAGGTCTTTGCCAATTTCTGGGAGGCAAAGTTTAACTCATCACCAGAAATAACTTTGCAGAACTTCGAATTATTCACCTAATACTGAAGTTGAGGTGCCAAACTCTCTAATAGGTATGGTTTATTCCCACTGACAGCCCCACTGCTCTTTTCACAAGAGGAAATAAGCTGTCACATAGCAGAAAAGACTCCACTTTGATGCACAAAATTCTTGAGTGGAGACTGTGAATCTGTAAACAGTGCTAATGAGCAGTGAGCTTGTTGACTGACCTGACCCTATGAGCATTTTTTTCTTTGCAGTATACACAGATGCTCAAGAATATTTTTCTTCTTTTTTATCTAGAGACCATGCTCTTTTCATTTTATATATTTATATTTTGGCTGCTCTGAGTGGCATGCAGTATCTTTGTTCCCTGACCAGGGATTGAACCCTGGCCACAGGAGTGAGACTGCAGAGTCCTCACCACTGGACTGCTAGGGGATTCCTCCAAGATACTTCTTTATGGACATCCAGGAACAGCCGGAAGCCTGGAGTTTCTTCCAAACTCATCTGAGCTGCCGTTTGTTTACCCAATAGTATTAATATGCCCTAAGACCCCTGCAAAGCACTGTATATCGTTTCAACTCCACAGAAGCTCCTATCAGAGGAGTGCTGTTATCCCCCTGGTACAGACAGCGACTGAGGCTTTCGAATGTTTAAGTGTCTTCCCAAGCTCTACTATCGTACAGTGTGGGTAGAATTCAGACCAAAGCCCTCCCACTCCAAGGTGGTCTTAACTGTCATCTCAGTTCTGCAAGAGGTTGTGGGTTTGGAGATGAGACAGTAGATGAGGAAGAAGACAGGGAGCCTGGTTTCTATACCCACCCCCCACCCTCTCCACCCCCAACCCCCACCTACTGCAGAGGGAGGCACAGGGAGCCTGTACTGTAATCCATTTCTTCATGGCAGCTGCTCAGATGTGTAAGGCCCTTGGAGATTCTTAGCAGAAACTTCCATAGGAAAATGAAAGGTCTTTTGCTCAGCCTAATTCCACTTCCTAAACACAGTCATTCCCCAGGTAATCTGACTCTTTCTGCCCATGAAACAGTGTGTTCTGACTCACATAATAGACATTTATAGAGCAAGCTTTGAGGGCCTAATGAATGCCTCTTACGGTTAGCACTAAATATAATCTTCTAGAATGTGGCAACATTCTACATTTCTAAAGTTCAAGTTATAAAATGAAAACCTCTTAGATGAAAAAACAAAAGGCTTGAAGTACAAACAAATCTATGTCTTTTCAATTATTAAAAAAAAACTCATTTGAACTTTTTCCAATATGTAATTGAACCCATCAGCCATTATTTAGAAAAACTAGTGTTGTTGTTGTGGTGGTGGTTTTTTTTTTTGGGGGGTGGGGATACTTCTGGACTTGAGTGATTGTGTTTGTTATCTTCCTTGTTATGTCTGGAATAAAACCTAAGGATACAGTGCTTCATTTCTCAATAAATAGGACAACAAGGAGTTGGTGCTTTATTACGTATATGTTCAGGAAAGGAAGGCTTCCCAGGTGGCTCAGTGGTAAAGAACCTGCCTGACAATGCAGGAGACATAAAAGACACAAGTTTGATCCCTGGGTCTCAAAGATCCTTTAGAGGAGGCCATGGTAACCCATTCCAGTATTCTTGTCTGGAGAATCCCATGGACAGAAGAGCCTGGGGGTGGGGGGGGGTGCTACAGTTTATGGAATCAAAGAGTTGCACACAACTGAAGTGACTTAGGACACATGGCAGGAAAAGAGTGCTTAGGAAACAGAAGAGCAGGGAGAATTCCCTGAGCCATCGAGTCCTGAAAGCCCCACAGGTAACAAACACACTGGCTGTGTGGGCTGGTGGCACGAGGCTGTGGAGAGGCTGTGACTAAGCCCCCTCCCACTGATGCATCATCAGGCCCCCTGGGGCTCCCACACACACTTCAGGGCGCTCTGTGCTCCATTCAGAGCTTGGGGTTGAATCTTAGGCCCCTTAAACTGAGTTCACATAGGGCCCAACATCTGAAACAAATATACTTGATCCCTACTGAAGGGATTTCTCTGGCGTTCCAGTCAGTAAGACTCCATGCTCGCAATGAAAGAGGGCCTGGGTTTGATCCTTGGTCAGGGAACTAAATCCCACATGCATGCCTCAACTTAGAGTCCACATGTCATGATGAAGATCCTTCAGACTGTGAATAAGCCCCTTCACCACCAAGCAGTAAATAAATACATATTTTTAAAAAAAGAGAGAGAAATGATAAAATAAACAAATACATGGGAGGGAGGAGAAAGCAGACTCATTTGGTGATCAGACAGTAAAGAATCCACCTGCAGTACAGGAGACCTGGGTTCAATCCCTGAGTTGGGAAGATCCCCTGGAGAAGGGAAGACTCCAAATTTCCAATGCAGGGGTTGCTGGTTTGATTTGTGGTCAGGGAACTAAGATCCTGTATGCTGCAGGATGTTGCCAAAAAAATAAAAAGAAAAAGAAAAAAGAAAAAATGGCAACATATATACTAAAATTGGAATGATACAGAGATTAGCATGGCCTTTGCAGCAATATGACTCCCAAATTCATGAAACATTTCATATTTTTAAACCATCCCCCCCAAAAGAGGAGTAGATAATTAGGGCTGTACTTTTATGTATATTCAATAATCTAAATCAAAATTAGATTCCTCTTCTCCACACTTGACTTCGTTTTGCAATGTGGCATTTTGATGTCAAGTTCTTTGTTCTTTCCATGCCTCTTGAAGTCAAAGCGCTTGTTCTGAAAGGTAGCTGTCGATAATTTCCAAGCAGCTCAGATATGCTCAGGCATGAGACTGGAGGGCAAGCCTAAAAGGCAGCTGGCACTTTTAATTTTAAAGCATTCAAATGTATTCTACTTATGAATAGCTCTCTGCCTGCATGAAAGTATGTGTTAGTCGCTCAGTCATGTTCAATTCTTTGTGACCCTGTGGACTAAAACCCACCAGGCTCCTCTGTCCACAGGATTTCCCAGGCAAGAATACTGGAGTGGGTTGCCATTTCCTTCTCCAGGGGATCTTCCTGACCCAGGGATCGAACTCCTGTCTCCTGCAATGCAGGCAGATTATCTACTGGCTGAGCCCCTGGAGAAGTCCATTACTGATGAAGGTTCCTGGTCAGAAGGCAAGAGCGGAACCTGTTCTGGCCAGAGGACTCACCCTGTCCTTTCAGAGACTCTCGCAGGACAAAAGCAAGCTGGGATGGCAGGAAAAGGGGGATGGCAAACTGGGGTGCTCCAGCCAGGATCCCAGTCCTGTCCTCATACTCCTCTCAGCTCGCCTTCACCAGTGGGATTCCCTGGAGGTCTGTGTGCACCTGGCAGATAGCCCAACTTCTTCCTTGAGAGCCACAATGTCCTAGGGGTCCAGCTTCTGCTGTCACAGAGGCTACGGGACAGGGCATCATTCTTCAACTAGAACTGGAGAAACTCCAGGAACAGCTGTCAACTTAGCTTCTTGGGCACCTTAAATAGTACTGTACACTCTCACACATTAAGAGTCATCGATGTAGGTTGAGAAAAATGAGCACCACTTGATTGCACAATTTCTCTCTGCAAATCCATCTCAAATTCTGAACTGTCAATTTATAACAGGTGATTCGAAACATTTAGAAGTTGGAAATCACTTGATCAAATGAAATTATGGGCCCAAGACATTGGAAGTTGAAAGATATAGGCCTTGGCAGGAAAATTAAAAGTCAACTCAATTTCATGGAGGAAGGAATTAAGATGAAAAGAGAAAGGAAAATGGAATTAAAATTGGGTGATACTTGTGAGATTCTCTCTTTCTGATGGTAAATTCTTCAGCAATGCCAGGTAAAGGTTGAGTTTCATGATATTTCAAGGTAAGGACACCATTCATTCTGCAGAGAGTGTATCTTTCGTAAACACACTGGTACTTCAAGAAGTCTGAAGACAGGACTTCTTGTGAAATAAGATGTGAAGTAATTTGGCACTTTCTGTCTTGGTGTCCTCTTTCAAAATGGAAGTGTCTGTCTTCATTTTCCTTCATGCTTTGCAACAATGAGTTATACATTTTTCATGAAAATTGAGTGGGTATAAGATTAATATTTTCCTAGGGTGAAAGTGGAAGAATTTGAATTACATGATGAGTTTTCTCTGTAGGAGACTGCTATAAAATAGAGAGTCAGATTCTCAACCTGACAGTATTCATATGCATTGGGGAGTCTTTATTTCTTTATCTTTATTTCACTTTGCCTTGAAAAAGCAACTCACAACTTAGGAAAGTTTCTTTATCCACCAGGTAATTCCTTTTATTTTATTTTTTATTTATTTGGCTGTGCTAGCAACCCACTCCAGTACTCTTGCCTGGAAAAATCCCATGGATGGAGGAGCCTGGTAGGCTGCAGTCCATGGGGTCGCTAAGAGTCAGGCACAACTTCACTTTCACTTTTCACTTTCATGCATTGGATAAGGAAATGGCAACCCACTCCAGTATTCTTGCCTGGAGAATCCCAGGGACTGGGGAACCTAGTGGGCTGCCATCTATGGGGCTGCACAGAGTCGGACACAACAGAAGTGACCTAGCAGCAGCAGCAGCAGCAGGTCTTAGCTGTGGCATGTGGGACCTAGTTTTCTGAAAAGTGGGGAAAAAGTGAGAGTAAAAGTGCTAGTCACTCGGTTTTGTCTGACTCTTTGTGAACCCGTGAACTGTAATCCGCCAGGCTCCTCTGTCCATGGAATTCTCCGGGCAAAATTACAGATCAAACCCAGGTCACCTGCATTGAGAGCTTGGAGTCTTGGCCACTGGGCCACCGGGGAAGTCCTGGTACCTTCTTTCACATATATATTGAGTTTTATGCTTCTGAAGTCATCACATATGTCAGCAATTGATTAATATTCTCTGATAAGCTATAGGATAAAAACATATCAGTGTATTATCCAGAGGGGAAATTAAAGGGCAACTTTGATTTCCTGCAAAACAGATAACAGCTATTATCTGGGGACTAGGACATACGTCAGAAAGCTTCCATGCTCATAATTTCTATTTCTGGGCTGCCTCGGAATTGCGCAATGATTTAAAAAGTAGAGAGCTGTGAGGAGCTGATTTTCTGACCTGCCTTTTCCCCTGAGGCACAACCACTGCCTTCTGTGATGGAAAATCGTTATGTTTGCTTTGCTGCCCACAGGCTACCAGAAGGTCTGTAATGCAGTTAGCCCATCTAAGTGCCCACTGGCTGGACCAATCTTCATAAGCGAGAGAACCTTGCATCTTCTTTTCAGATAGGGGAAGAAATCAAATTTTTCAAAATCTTAAATAAACTTCAGATGTGTCATTTAATGGGCTTCCCTGGTGGCTCAGTGATAAAGAATCTGCCTTCCAACGCAGGAGATCCATGGGTTGGGAAGATCCCCTGGAGAAGAAAATGGCAACCCACTCCAGTATTCCTGCCTAGAAAATACCATGGATAGAAAAGCCTGGTGGGCTACAGTCGACTCACAAAAGAGTGGGACATGACTTAGAGACTAAATAGTGAGAGGACCCTTTAATGTGAGTTTCTTGTAGCATCATCTCCAATAGGATTAGGAAATCGAGTGAAAAAAGCCGTTGTATGTGTCTCTGCCCAGAATCTTCTGATCCAGCAGGTAAGCTGTTGATCAGCGGATGCTCCAATACAGGAGTTTCCTTAGCAACTGCTCAGCAGCTCTTTGAGATCTAGGGTAAAGGACTAAAGTCAGGAGCTTCTTTGAAGAATCTAATCAGAATTTTCCAACTTCATGATGCCTATTGACAAGCATTTGGTGAATATGTGTGTGTGCTCAGTTGGGTCAGACTCTTTGTAACCCCATGGATTGAAGCTCACCAGGCTCCTCTGTCCATGAGATTTCCCAGGCAAGAGTATTGGAGTGGGTTGCCATTTTCTCTTTCAGAGGATCTTCCCAACCCAGGGATCTTACCTTGTCTCTTGTGTCTCCTGCATTGGCAGGCAGAAATTTTACCACCTGCACCACATGGGAAGCCAAGGAGGAAAAACCCAGTAAAATAAATATAAAATGGAATAACAATAAAATTAGCATGTAAATAAATTGGAATTCAGGTCACATAAGTACAAAAAAATATAAAACTAATCTGTGATGATTTTATCAAGCCTTCAAAACTAAACTTAAACGACTTTGGATATTCATGACTGAAGCCAACTGTACATGGCATATATAGATAAAATTAATGCCACTTAATACACTTCAAATTTATAGATTCCAGTGTAACAAATCATCCTTTCTAAAATACCATTCAATATCATTTTTTCACTTGTTGAAAACTTCCTTAATTTATCTATGAATTATTCATAAGTTACATGTAGGATAATTTATGTAAAGCCCACCCTAAAAGGAAGTCTTAATAAGGAATTAATAATTGAAATGATTTTGAGTACATCAGATAAAACGTTAGTGTCAATGACTTTTGTGCAGAAGGGCATTCCAGTCAAAATACCCTTGGGGAAAAAATGTTCTTGGCCCAATACTAAACATGTAAGAGCTACTCTAATTGTGTTTAATATTTTTGGCATAGGGTCAAATTCCTGTGGTTTTAAATACTACCATGGGAAAGTCTTTTGTCGAAGTGGTTTCTAAAACAAATAAAGCCTGTACATAACACAAGTGTACATACTGCGGCAACTTGACGTGAACCGTCAGCCAGGCTGTTCCATCCAGGGTGGAAGATGACAAGCCCTGTTTTAGCTCAAGTCCCTGGGACAGATCAGGAAAGGAAACAGTCCCAGGACACTTGGTACCCAAAGGATGCTGCATGATCAAGTGCGATGTAGGTAAGTGTGGGCTCCAAAAGATCAAAACTTGGGACTTCCCTGGAGGTCCAGTGGCTAAGAATCTCTGCTCCCAATGCAGGGAACCTGGGTTCAATTCCTGATCAGGGACCAAGGTCCCACATTCCACAACTAACTGTTCATGTCCTGCTGCAACTAAAAGACCCTGCAAGTCACAAAGAAGATCAAAGATCCCCCAGGCCACAACTAAGACCCAGCAAAGTCAAAATAAATAAATATTACACCAAAATCTTGTGTGGCACCAATAGCAGGAAATTTTGCAGGTGGCAGCTCTCAAGAATCACCTACTAACAACAAGGTCCTGCTGTATAAGGGCTTCCCTGGTGGCTCAGCAGTAAAGAATCAACTGCAATGCAAGAAACCTAAGAGACACGGGTTCAATCCCTGGGGTCAGGAAGGTCCCCTGGCAGAGGAAATGGCCACCCAATCCAGTATTCTTGCCTGGAGAATCCCATGGACAGAGGAATCTCGTAGGCTACAATACATGGGGTCACAAAGAGTTGGACACAACTGAGCAACTGAGCACAAGCACATACTTCACCAACTGAAAAAATAAATGAAAAGATGTTAAAAGTTTACTGCCTACCAATATTTACTAAGAAAACTACTAATAGTAGTATCTCCGTAAAAAGAAGGAATAAACTAGAAAGGCAATATAGAAGGGAAGAAGAGCCATTAAACAGCATGTACATCTTTTAAAAATCTGAAAAGAAAGAAGAGAGCAAAGAGAGGTCAGATTCAGAATCAGGAGTTTGGCTGCATCTCTGAACCTTAGTTCTTTCATCTATAAAATGGCAGGACTAGCTATTAACACCACAACTTATTTGACAAACAATTGCAGACAGTTTTCTGTTATTGATTTTTTTTTCAATTAGTGTTGCTACTTAGATTTCATATCCTTTTTCTCCTACTGCATAAGATTCTTCTAATTCCCCAAGGCTAGTCTAGCAAGCGTTCATTCGACTGTGGCTTGATGGTCATGACAGAGATATTTGTACACACTCACAACCATGAACACACACAGTGACAGGTGTGTCTGTCCATCTCCTTGGCTGGGGCATCAGACTTTCTAGAATCTATCAATCACGATTTATTAAGTTATGCTGCAATGGTAACCCAACTTCATCAGCCTAAAACTAACAATATTTATTTCTGACTTGTCCCTGCAGAGTCCTCCCTGTAAGGCCTAAGTGTCTTCCGCAGCCACCCTCTAGGAAGGTATTGGTCAGACTAGGCGGAGGAAGAGAGTAATGCAGAGACCACATCCACTCAGCCATCATTGGTCAGACCAGTCACATGACCACTCCTGACTCCACAGGGCAGGAAGGAAACCTTTCCATAAGCCTCCGAAGGGAAGCAAAAATATCTGGTGAAAGCTAGTAACTATTTCACAGTGGTGTGGGGTCACACAGAATCGGACACGACTAAAGGGACTCAGCAGCAGCAGAGGCTGTTTCTCTCATTGAATTTTGAAGCATTTTCAGGGTCAGTTTCACTTAAGTTTCTCTCGGACTTATGTTTTCTACAACAAAGGTTCTTATTTTCCACTTTCCAAATGGTCCACTCCGACTAGAAACCTTTTTTTTTTTTTTAATCCTAAAACAATACCAAAATCATCAACTCACTTTGGAAATAAAGAAACAGACCATCTCTACCAGGAATCAGATGTACTGCCAGAGAGAAAGATCCCTTTCACTCTTTCATGATTAATCTGTAAATTAGAAAGCAAATGCAAATAATGTCAATGGAATATTCTGCCGTATTAGATTTTCAATAATAGTTTAGACATTGCTGTGAAAATCTATAAAATGCCATATGAAGGTCACTAGTTACCCACATTAGATCATATGACCAAGTTTTAGTTTAAAATATTTCTCATCTTATCAGTGAAATACAAAATGAAATTTATATTTTATATTTCATTAACTCAACATGCTTTATTTCTAAGTATGAGTTGAAAGTGAAAGTCACTCAGTTGTGTACAACTCTTGCAACCCCAAGGATAATAGTCCACAAGGCTCCACTGTCCATGGAATTCTCCAGGCAAGAATAATGAAGTGGGTAGCCATTCCTTTCTCCAGGGGATCTACCCAGCCCAGAGATGGAACCTGGGTTTCCTGCACTGCAGGCAGATTCTTCACCATCAACATGTATAAATATTATCGTTCATTTGTTTGTGGTTTGTTAGAGATAGTCTATGTTATGAATTTAGAGTCATATAAGCATGCTTTTAAATCCTGGTTCTCCTTATTTAAAACAAAGTTACCTTTGTAAGTTATCAGGCCACACTGAGCCTCATTTTCTCCACTTAACTGTTATTATGGAATAATAATACTCTCCTAGGGGGTTTGAGAGGATTAAGTGGAGCGATGTTTGTAAGTAAAATGTCTGGCACAGTGCCTGGCTCAAGACACAGAAAACATTAGGACTTCTTTTCTGACCTTCCATTTTGCTTAAGTCAGCCTGTACTGCCCTGTTCAGATTTCACCCTGAAATAGGAGAGCTAAAATGTGCATTTCCTCTTTCAGCTCATCATGGAGAATAATGAGTAATTAGGGAATGTAAGAGCAGAAAAAAAAAAATTCCTGAAGGCAGTTGCTTTGCAGAATGGCAGTAATTTAATCCAGAAATTCAGTTCAATTCAGTTCAGTCACTCAGTCGTGTCTGACTCTCTGCGACCCCATGAATCGCACCATACCAGGCCTCCCTTTCCATTACCAACTCCCAGAGTTCACTCAGACTCACGTTCATCGATTCCGTGATGCCATCCAGCCATCTCATCCTCTGTCGTCCCCTTCTCCTCCTGCCCCCAATCCCTCCTAGAATCAGAGTCTTTTCCATTGAGTCAACTCTTCCCATGAGATGGCCAAAGTACTGGAGTTTCAGCTTTAGTATCATTCCTTCCAAAGAAATCCCAAGGCTGATCTCCTTCAAAATGAACTGGTTGGATCTCCTTGTAGTCCAAGGGACTCTCAAGAGTCTTCTCCAACACCACAGTTCAAAAGCATCAATTCTTCAGCACTCAGCTTTCTTCACAGTCCAACTCTCACATCCATACATGACCATAGGAAAAATAAGACCCTTGACTAGATGGACCTTAATCAGCAAAGTAATGTCTCTGCTTTTGAATATACTATCTAGATTGGTCATAACTTTTCTTCCAAGGAGTAAGCGTCTTTTAATTTCATGGCTGTAATCACCATCTGCAGTGATTTTGGAGACCCAAAAATAAAGTCTGACACTGTTTCCACTGTTTCCCTATCTATTTCCCATGAAGTGATGGGACCGGATGCCATGATCTTCGTTTTCTGAATGTTGAGCTTTAAGCCAACTTTTTTGCTCTCCTCTTTCACTTTCATCAAGAGGCTTTTTAGCTCCTCTTCACTTTCTGCCATAAGGGTGGTGTCATCTGCATATATGAGGTGATTGATATTTCTCCCGGCAATCTTGATTCCAGCTTGTGTTTCTTCCAGTCCAGCGTTTCTCATGATGTACTCTGCATAGAAGTTAAATAAGCAGGGTGACAATATACAGCCTTGACGTACTCCTTTTCCTATTTGGAACCAGTCTGTTGTTCCATGTCCAGTTTCAACTGTTGCTTCCTGATCGGCATACAGATTTCTCAAGTGGCAGGTTAGATGATCTAGTATTCCCATCTCTTTCAGAATTTTCCACAGTTTCTTGTGATCCACACAGTCAAAGGCTTTGGCATAGTCAATAAAGCAGAAATAGATGTTTTTCTGGAACTCTCTTGCTTTTTCCATGATCCAGTGGATGTTGACAATTTGATCTCTGGTTCCTCTGCCTTTTCTAAAACCAGCTTGAACATCAGAGAGTTCACGGTTTACGTATTGCTGAAGCCTGGCTTGGAGAATTTTGAGCATTACTTTACTAGCATGTGAGATGAGTGCAATTGTGAAGTAGTTTAAGCAATCTTTGGCATTGCCTTTCTTTGGAATTGGAATGAAAATGGACCTTTTCCAGTCCTGTGGCCACTGCTGAGTTTTCCAAATTTGCTGGCATATTGAGTGCAGCACTTTCACAGCATCATCTTTCAGGATTTGAAACAGCTCAACTGGTATTCCATCACCTCCACTAGCTTTGTTTGTAGTGAGGCTTGCTAAGGCCCACTTGACTTCACCTTCCAAGATGTCTGGCTCTAGATTAGTGATCACATCATCATGATTATCTGGGTCATGAAGATCTTTTTTGTACAGTTCTTCTGTGTATTCTTGCCACCTCTTCTTAATATCTTCTGCTTCTGTTAGGTCCATATCATTTCTGTCCTTTATCGAGCCCATCTTTGCATGAAATGTTCCCTTGGTATCTCTAATTTTCTTGAAGAGATCTCTAGTCTTTCCCATTCTGTTGTTTTCCTCTATTTCTTTGCATTTATCGCTGAGGAAGGCTATCTTATCTCTTCTTGCTAGTCTTTGGAACTCTGCATTCAGATGCTTATATCTTTCCTTTTCTCCTTTGCTTTTCACCTGTCTTCTTTTCACAGCTATTTGTAAGGCCTCCTCAGACAGCCATTTTGCTTTTTTGCACTTCTTTTCCATGGGGATGGTGTTGATCCCTGTCTCCTGTACAATGTCACGAACCTCCGTCCATAGTTCATCAGGCACTCTATGTATCAGATCTAGTCCCTTAAATCTATTTCTCACTTTCACTGTATAATCATAAGGGATTTGATTTAGGCCATACCTGAATGGTCTAGCGATTTTCCCTACTTTCTTCCATTTGAGTCTGAATTTGGTAATAAGGAGTTCATGATCTGAGCCACAGTCAGCTCCTGGTCTTGTTTTTGTTGACTGTATAGAGCTTCTCCATCTTTGGCTGCAAAGAATATAATCAATCAATCAATAATCGGTGTTGACCACCTGGTGATGTCCACGTGTAGAGTCTTCTCTTGTGTTGTTGGAAGAGGGTGTTTGCTACGACCAGTGCATTTTCTTGGCAAAACTCTATTAGTCTTTGCCCTGCTTCATTCTGCATTCCAAGGCCAAATCTGCCTGTTACTCAGGTGTTTCTTGGCTTCCTACTTTTGCATTCCAGAAATTAATTCTTGTAAATTCTCACTGATGATCGTCTCTAGAATTCTTTAACTGTGACTCCTCAGAAATCCACATAAAGGGAAACCTACAGAAAGGGCCAGGTTATGAGTCAGGGTTGTGCATAACCTCTTCTGGTTCCCACTGTCCTTTAATATGAGAGGTGACCAAGCACCCAGAACTCACAAGGAGAAGCAGCTGGTGTTCAGTTCCCTGTGTTGTTGTTTAGACAAAGTCATGTCCAACCCTGTGACCTCATGGAATATAGCATGCCAGGTTCCTCTGTCCTCAGCTCCATGTAGCCACCAACTTTTCCAATGCTTCATTCCAGTTGTGTTTTTTTCTCTTTTTCATACAATTTGCTCATATTCACGCCCTCTTCCTCTTTCAGTTTCCTCTATTTTTTCTATCTCTGTCTCCCTTTAAAAAATATATTCATGTATTTGGCTGCACCAGGTCTTAGTTGTGGCATGCGGTTTCTTTAGTTTCTGCATATGGGATCTAGTTCCCTGACCAGGGATTGAACCTGGGCCCCCTGCATCGGGAGCATGGGGTCTCAATCACTGGACCACCAGGGAAGTCCCTCTGTCCCCATTTAACTCTCTCTCCTGATTGCCTCCTCCCTTTATGTCAACTCTTGTTAGATGTATTTCCCCAGTTTTCTCTCTTGCCATCTCTCATTTAGTAATGGATCAGTCACTCACTCTACATCATCACCTAACTGCCACCCATCCCTCAACATCCCATCATTACTTACTGGAAATGGTGAGATTTGCCTTAATGTTCAAGTTACTGTATTCACAGAGCCAGTGTATGACCTCCTATACCACAGCCTTTGTAGATGGTCATCTCTGCTAGAGCTTGCCAATGGGGAGAAACTTTTTCTCCAGGATGCTCTTCTTGGCATTGTCAGAGAAGTCTAATATCTGGAAAGATCTTCCTTCTATTTGCACAAAATTCACCTCCCTGTTATTTCTTCTGACTGGTCTCAGTTGGTTTTGGTTTCTCCCTAATGATCACTATCTAAATATTCAAAAATACCAGTTTTATGTCCTTAACTCTCCTTCTTCTGTAGCAACACATTCTCAGCTTTTTATTTATCACTTTGACCCATGAGTATAACCTGCGTGAATAAATAGGATGGTCTTTCTGGGCCCTGGACTTTGGCCTAAACTTCATGTTCTGCCTCCTCATGTCATGTGTTGAAAGAATGTCTAGTGTACATCTGTCATCCAGGGAACTTAAAATGGTTTCAGAATGCAGATAACCCAGGCCCATGGTCTCTAGATGGTTCCCCAAAGACACGGCATCATCTTATGAAACAATGAATATGCAAATGAACAATGGCCAGGATATATATATATATACATATACATATGCATACACACACACACATATAAAACACTGGCATCAAATCTTCAGCAGCCACTTTAGGAAATCAATCCAATAACTATAATAAGCTGGCCAAGGAGTCAGCCTGCTATCTGCAAATCAGGCTTGTAGGAAACAGACCACTAACTCTAGTAACAATCCAGGAAGCCAAACAATCACCCTGTGTAATAATAGGCCCCAAATGGTCAAGACCTGATTAGTCATTAATACCTTCCATGATTACTATTTGACTTCCAACTTGGGACCAATTTCGTGCTAAGTTGCTTCTGTAATGTCCAGCTCTTCACAATCCTATGGACTGTAGCCTGCCAGGCTCCTCTGTCCATGGGGATTCTCCAGGTTAAGAATACTAGAGTGGGTTGCCATTTCCTCCTCCAGGGGATTTTCCCAATCCAAGGACTGAACCCATATCTCTTATGTTTCCAGCATTGGCAGGTATGTTCTTTAACACTAGAGCCACCTGGGAAGCCCTGGGACCAACTGGAAGAAGTCAAATATGTATCCCAAAGCAATCATACAGGATGCCCCACTTCTGGTCAACTCCCTACAATTTCCAACTAGGGAAGACCTGAAGCTCCATCCCACTATAGTGCTTACCTCTCCTCTGCCTGCCTTTGCATCAATGTGAAGCAAGAGAGATGGTGATTGACTCCCATGGGAGGGCCAACTCTGAATTAACAGGTTTTGCTTATTCTCCGTTGTGTGGTCTTTATTTCCACAGGTAGGAGTTCAGTGGCATAAAGTGCTGATATTTCCATGAGAGAAATATAGGTTTGTTTTATTTTTTCTGCGTTGGGGGAACAAAGCAGAGGAAAAAAATTAATTTTCTAGTTAACATTGAGGTGTGCATGAGGGTTTTTTCTGGAAAAGACATTAAGTCTGATGTTCTCTGCTTTAATACGAATCCCCATTTAACATCTCTGTATTCAGTTTCAGGCATCCTCACCTGTTCCTTGAATCCTCACCTAAACTTAGGTCATGATGAAGAGACATTACAGAGATAAAGAAGGGACAACACTTTTCCCTACTTTATTTAATAAATACATTTTGAAAATGATTCCCTCACCCCATTTTATCCCCCAAATTACTGTTACTGTGTGCCAAGAAAAAAATCTACATCAGTTCAACTTCCAGCTAAATGAGAAAGGACATTGTGAACTAGTTATTTAATCAGCTCTCTCCAGCTTTTGTTTAGTCAATAAAAGCTCTTTTTCCTCCTGGTAATTTCTTCTGCATACATTTATCATCACCAATGATGACTTGACATTCCAAAGTCAATTTTATGCTCTTCATCTAGACTCCCGGCAAGTCAAGAAAAACAGGGCAGGGTAGGTGGGTCAGGGGAATAAAGACATGCAGAAAGAGAATAATTTTCAATCATTTTCAGACAAAAACCTTGATGCTGTAGACATGGGAAATAGGAGGGACTGATGGTGGGGATGTGGAGGAGAGGGATTTTCAAGGATGCAGAGGTGAGCAAGGTGGAGCTGGAGGTGCCTGCCTTCACTCTCTGGGAATACAACAGACTCAGAGCATCAGCACAGGCTGACTCTAGGGATGAATGTAAAGCTGGACTCATGTAACAGGCTTCCCCAAAACCTGTCTGAAAACCAATGAAATAAACAATAAAGTTGATCTTCATTTTTAACAGCATTTTAAAAGCCATTGGCATTTATATCGTGCTAAAGACACAATGTACAGAAAATGTATTGATATGAAGTACATCATCGACCACTGAGTCGTTCTCTGTCTTTTGATGATTGCTTTCTCCACTGAGCAAGAGCATTTCGGAGCCTCCTCAGTGACAGAACTGATGCACAGCAGATAAAGAGCATGCACTGTTTGTTGACAATAGAGATTCAACTTATTTTTCAGATGCGTAGGCAGAAAGTGCTAAGTGACTTACCAGTTTTCATAAAATAAGTCAGAGACAGAACAAGAAGAAAGCACAGACATGATATAGTCGGGGCTGGCTTCATGTTTCCTAGGCTACACCATCTACGTGACAGCAGATAATAGCATCAGTCAGAAGAAGAATATTCAATATCTTAAAATTTAAAAGGAAACAATCACAAATGGATCTTTGCACAGAAATGAATTAAAATTATTAAATAGGATGGCTTTTAGCCTTCCACGGAATAAAACCACAGCTGACAGCTATGTTGATAGACTTTTCTATTTGAATTTTGGTGACTTAATGGAATAGTCATGATTCAATCACAACAGTATATAGAAAGATAATTTGAAAAGATAAATATACAGTTGCAAGGCTGAAGTGCAGCATGAATAAATTCCCATAAGACAAAACAAAGAGTTATAAATACAGTCAGACAACTTTGTTCTTAATACCAATACCAACTTTTGTTAATCCCTGACGTGTACTTCTCTTGTGGTCCAGTGGTTAGAACCCCATTCTCTTAATGCAGGGGGCACAGGTTTGATCCCTGATTGGGTAACAAAGATCCCTCATGTCACACAGCATGGCCTAAAAAATTAAAAACAAAAAGTACACATCAGATGCTTCACTGAAACAAGGGACATATGTACAGTGTCTGTGTTGCAACCTCAAAGAATGCCCACAGGGAAGTCTCCTAGTGTGTTCCTGGGTCAAATGTGTGTCACCTCTCCTGGTAACAAGTAATTGACAGATAAATACATCATTAACAGAAAGGTAACAAAAAATTCAATGATAAAAAAAGGGAACATTAGCAGCGCAGCTCAGTTCAGTTCACTTTAGTCACTCAGTCGTGTCCAACTCTTTGTGACCCCATGAACTGCACCACACCAGGCTTTCCTGCCCATCACCAACTCCTGGAGCTTGCTCAAACTCATGTCCACTGAGTTGGTGATGCCATCCAACCATCTCATCCTCTATTGTCCCCTTCTCCTCCTGCCTTCAATCTTTCCCAGCATCAGGGTCTTTTCTAATGAGTCAGTTCTTTGCATCACGTGGCCAAAGGACTGGAGTTTCAGCTTCAGCATCAGTTCTTCCAATGAATATTCAGGACTTATCTCCTTTACTGATCAAACCTTGGACTGCAAGGTTTGATCTCCTTGCAGTCCAAGGGACTCTCAAGAGTCTTCTCCAACACCACAGCTCAAAAGCATCAATTCTTTGGTGCTCAGTTTTCTTTATGGTCCAACTCTTACATCAACTCATGACTATTGGAAAAACATAGCCTTGACTAGACAGACCTTTGTTGGCAAAGTAATGTCTCTGCTTTTTAACATGCTGTCTAGGTTGGTTATAGCTTTTCCTCCAAGGAGCAAGTGTCTTTTAATTTTGTGGCTGCAGTTTCCACCTGTAGCAATTTTGGAGCCCTCAGAAATAAAGTTTGTCACTGTTTCCATTGATTCCTCATCTATTTGCCATGAAGGGATTGAACTAGATGCCATGATCTTAGTTTTTTGAATGTTGAGCTTTAAGCCAGCTCATTCACTCTCCTCTTTCACTTTCATCAAGTAGTTCTTTAGTTTCTCTTCACTTTCTGCCATAAAGGTGGTGTCATCTGTGTGTGAGGTTATTGATATTTCTCCTGGCAACCTTGATTCCAGCTTGTGCTCCATCCAGCCTGGCATTTCTCATGATGTACTCTGCATATAAGTTAAATAAACAAGGTGACAATATACAGCCTTGATGTATTCCTTTCCCAATTTTAAATCAGTCTGTTTTCCATGTCCGGTTCTAACTGTTACTTCTTGACCTATTTACAGATCTCTTAGGCGGCAGGTAAGATGACCTGGTATTCTCATTTCTTGAAGAATTTTCCACAGTTTGTTGTGATCTACACAGTCAAAGGCTTTGGTGTACTTAATAGCAGCTAGAGGGCTCCTATTCAGTTTTCCACTTAGTGTCCTTAAGCACAAAGGGAAGGGAAAGGGAAGTCGCTCAGTTGTGTCCGACTCTTTGTCACCCCGTGGGCTATAGCCCACCAGGCTCCTCTGTCCATGGGATTCTCCAGGCAAGAATACTGCCATTTCCTTCTCCAGGGGAATCTTCCCAACTCAAGGATCGAACCCAGGTCTCCCCGCATTACAGGCAGATGCTTTAACCTCTGAGCCAAAACCATCAGAGGCTACATCATTGTCCGCCAGATGTAGTCCGGTACTATGAGTCAGAAGCTACATCATCGCCAACACCGTCCATCTTTTCAGGTTGAATCCCTGGCTGCTGGAGCTGGACTCCAGCAAGTGGCGCCTGAACAGGGACACTGAAGAGATTCCACTTCTCCTGTTTGGATTCCTGACACACTGATTTGACATGTCCAGTCCCATGAGACCTACAGGATCACAAAGACCCCTGAGGTCACTGAGATCTCTGGGGTCCTGGATTTCCTGGGGACCGAGGAAAGATGGGGAGATCAGAAGCTCGTCGAGTATGGACCTGAGGGAGCCAAGGAGAAGACAAAGGGCGAGTGACCTTTCACCTGAGGCTTCACTGCTAGTACATCGCTTCAGGCACCTAGCGCTTCAGGAGAGACATGCTGATTGATTCCAACCATATTCTCCTCCACCTCATCACCGTCATTGTACTCAAGCAACTACCTCCAGCACGGTGCCAACTTGGGGCCAGCTGAAACATCTTGCTCAACAGGCTGAAGAATTAATAGAACAGAGGAAACATGAGGCCACTCCTATGGTAATGTTTGTGGCTATGCTTGCTGTGTTGGCTTGTCAGCTGAGGCCTTCCAGCGCAGAAAAAGTTCATTGGGCCTATTTGCCTAATCCACCTTCTTTCCAGCCTGTTGATTGGATGAATGAGCCCATTCTTGTTTTTGTTAATGATACTCTTCTTTTGGGCACGGCTTCTATCTATCCTTGAAGAAGGAAATGGCAACCCACGCCAGTATTCTTGCCTGGAGAATCCCATGGATGGAAGAGCTTGGTGGGCTAGAGTCCATGGGTCGCAAAGAGTCAGACACGACTGAGCGACTTCGCTTTCACTTTGAACTTTAAATCTCCACATAAAACAGAAGTCATTGATGATTTGTGGTCATAACTGCATCTCCAACAAAGGTAGGAATATCTCAAACTTCAGTGTGTCCTGGATTTAACCTCTGGGAGACAGAACTGATGTGATTATTAAAAAAAAAAAAATTAATTCATCATATTCCACCTTTTTGGAGAAAGAGTGTATCCATGGAAATAAACTAGCTGGATAGAAACAATAGCCCGAAGATTTCAATCAAGCCCAGGATGGGGGAGAAGATGACCTCCATGGCCTACACAGGGATCCTAAATTGACCCACTCCCAATGGCTCAACAGACTTCCAAACAGGACACAGTCCACCTTTGAGCCAGGCTAGCACCAAGCAGAGGACTCAAGGATGCTTTCTCCAGTGCTAAACAGGTCAGGGCAACCATCTGCCTCTCTCTCTCTCTCTTTTTAATGGCTTCTTTATTTTCTTTCTTTTTTTTTGCCTCACCACTCAGGATGCGGGATCTTACTTCCCTGTCCAGAGATTGAATCCCTACCCTCTACAGTAGATGCCCAGAGTCTTAAACTGTAGGACCGCCAGGAAAGTCCCCATCCACTTACCTTGATAATGACAATTCTCACTGAAAATGAATACATTATGGTCTGGTGGGTTTTATTAGTATGGACTAGCAGCTCTTGGAAGGAGGTGGTTAGATAGCATCACCAATTCAGTGGAAATAAATCTGAGTGAAGTCTGGGAGATAGTGAAGGATAGGAAAGCTTGGTATACTTCAGTGCATGGGGTTACAAAGAGACCAACATGACTTAGAGACTCAAAAATGAGGTTCACAGAAATAGACACAGTCACTCATTGTAATATCTCAATCTTGCCCTGCTTATCATAGGTCTGGAATAAATTTACAGAACACCCGAAGAAGTGAACTAATGCCTGTTTTAGATTTTTGGGGGCTTATCTAAAGTAAAAGAACTTATTTGGAATTTTTGATTTATTGATCAATTTTTTAATTCTGTAATAACTTCATATTTAAAATGTATTTATTTTTAATTGGAGGATAATAATTTAAAATATTGTGATGGTTTCTGCCATATATCAACATGAATCAGCCATAGGCATACATATGTTTCCTCCCTCTTAAACCTCCCTCCTACCTCCTTCCTTTTGATTTCTTGTCCTTCTCAGCATTTTCCCAAAATTTTCAACTCATTCTGGATTGCCTACTTGAGTCTATTTTTTAAAGAATATTCTGCCACATTTAGTATTTCATTTTTTTCTTCGTTTTTGGTTATATAATGTTGCCTCCTACTTTTGTATATGTATTTTAAATCTAAGATCATCTGAGAGCTTCCTGTGCAGCTAAATGTGAATTTCTTTGGCTGCCTGTACCTCTTTTCCCTGATTGGGAACATTTGTGATTGTAAAGTTTCATATTTAGATGGAACTTTACATTCTTCTTATTGGGCTTCCCTGGTGGCTCGAATGGTAAAGAACCTGCCTGGAATGTGGGAGACTTGGGTTTGATCCCTAGGTTGGGAAGATCCCCTGGTTGAAGGAAATGCAACCTGCTCCAGTATTCTTACCTGGAGAATCTCATGGACAGAGGAGCCTGGCAGGCTACAGTTTGTGGGGTCTTAAAGAGTCAGACACTACTGAATGACTAACACTTTACATTTCCTGTAGGTGCTATTTTCCATTGAGTCTGTACCTGGGGAGCATCTGAAAGGAGTCATGGTTTGTGGTCTTTGGGAAGCACAAGTTAGGGGTCACACCACTACGTTATACCCACTGTGGGCAGAGAAGTCTTCCGGAGGGAAAAGCCTCTGGGCTTTACTTATTTTTTGGCTGAGCCACACAGCATGTGGGATCTTAGATCCCTGACCAGAGATTGAACCTGAGTCTCCTGCCATGGAATCACAGAGTCTTAACCGCTGGACCACCGGGGAAGTCCCAGCCACTGGGTTGAATATGGGCCGGAGAGGCTGAGAAGCGAGGGTCTTGTGTGATTTTGTGTGTCACTTGCTCTAGGCTCCCCTGACCTTCTTTCTGCCTAAGAGGGGACTCCACAAACTGGACCCACCTTCCCAGAACTTGTACTGGATGTAAGCCTGCTGTCCACTCCCCCAGTGCATTGTTCTCCATCCCCAACTGGCTTTCTGCATCACTCTCCTTGTCAGTCTCCTCTGTCCACTCTCTTCTCTCTCCACCTCTCTCCCTATTTCTGTCCCTTTCTCTCTTGACTGTTTAATATCTACTTTTATTTCTATGTGCCTTTAAATAACATTTTTCTGGACTGTCTCTACTCTTGTATTTCCTCCCAGACTCCCTTGTATTCCTCTCTAGCCGTGGAACCATGCCAGCCTTTTTACGAACTTCTGAAAAATCTGTTTTCCTAAAGTCTAGAGTGCATGTCTGATGAAGCCCACAACTTCCTTTCTTCGCTGTTACAAATTCCAGGATGACTTGATTTCTCCCAAGGTTCACATAACTTTTACTCCAACAGTGAGTTCTTTCTTCTTGGTTCCAATGAAATACAGAATAGTAATTTCCTTTGCTACTTCCTCTCCCTACTACCAGATGGGATTGTAAGTCAGATGTTGTACTTTCTGCAGAATGCTTTAAGAATTAAAAGGCTTCTGTACTTTTCTGAGGCAGTTTACATTCTCCAATAAGATCCACTCGCTACCTTCTACCCAGCCGGGAAGATTGCTGTGCCTCATCAAATTGTATCACTTATTTCTCTCCCTTTTGCCCACATCTGAATGTTTTCTACCATTCCTTACGTTCATGACATTTTATACATGTTATATGTATTTTCTGAGAAACATGATTAGTCCATTCTATGAGACTTGTTTCTTTTGAGGGAAATTGGTCTTTTAGTTGCCTTATTTCAATAATGAATTTCATACTACCAATAGCTGGAGGTATTTAATTTCTTGGTTGTAAATTCCTTGAGGTCAGAAGCCATGTGAGATTCATCTTTGTAAAACAGAGAGGCTAGAACAGTCCTGAAGCATGCCCAAAATGAATTCATTAACCTGAACTGATGCTTATTTTAAAGTTACACGTTTATTTGACTTTCCCCCAGACACTGTGCATAGATATATAAACATCTGAAGCCTTAAGTTAATTCCACATCTCCTGATTTTTCCTGAAAAGGACCTAACATTTCTTTCACAAGTTCTCCCTATGTGTTGTTTTCATGGTACATGATGTTAGAATTTTGTTGACATTTTTCTCTCTAGCTTCGTATTTTAATTTGAAGAGCTTCTGATCAGCCATGAATAGGTTATTATTGAGAAGCATCAATGAGCTTGTTATTACATTAAGTAATTTACATATATTATTTTACGTTTTACAACAGCTTTACCAAACAGATATTAGTCAATTACTGGTTAAGTATCCACCTGCAATGCAGGAGACCTGGGTTCGATCCCTGGGTTGGGAAGATCCTCTGGAGAACAGAAAGGCTCCCCACTCCAGTATTCTTGTCTGGAGAACTCCATGGACTGTATGGCCCATGGGCTCATGAAGAGCTGGACGCAACTAGTGACTTTCACTTTCATATATGAGAATAATGGAGCTCAGGTTAAATGATATATTGCAGCCAACACAGCTATCCAGTAACAGAATGATGAGAATTAGGTCTGATTGTTTCAAAAGCTTGTGTATTTCTTCTTCTAGAACTATCCACTCCACCTGGCTGGTTGGTCAAACAGATACTTGGCATTATTTTTTGACACATTGAGGTGCCATGACCTTCTCAACTTGGCTACATAGATGAACAAAACCAGCACCAACGTCTACTCTCGGTACTGCAGTGGGATATTCTCATAGTAACAAAAAGCGTGGTGACTCTTGAAATATTACTTTGGGAAAGCCGTGGCTGCCAGTAGGAGGAGCACAGAGGCTTTAAGAACACCACACCTGACTACACACTTGATCTTTGCAATGAGACAGAAGGGTGAGATAAAAAGTCAGAAGGCAGCTCCCCCATCCTCTCCCCAGTCCTGGAAAGAGGGCTGGAGAGAATGATTCATTTCTCTCTCAACCACTTTGACCTTGCCTGGACTATAGCTGCAGGATTGTCGACTCCAGGAATAGTCTCAGGCTACTACTCAAGTGTGCAAAAAGGATATTTTTTTATTTTTTGTATAATTCAACCTATGTATTATTTTGACCTCCTCCTAATCAGTGGGAGTCATGGAAACTGGATGGTAGTTATTTTAAGAATTCTGATCTCCCATCCACCCTTCTCTTGGGCCTGTGTCTCAGTTTCTGGGGCATAAACTGTACTGACATTGGGATTGGGCAGCTTTGTGGTTTATCCCTGTGTGTGTGTCATTCTTTCAGCTGTGTCTGATTCTTGAAACCCCATGGACTGTATCCCACCAGGCTCCCTGTCCATGGCATTCTCCAAGCAAGAATACTAGAGTGGGTTGCCATTTCCTTCTCCAGGGGATCTTCCCAACCCAGGGATAGAACCCAGGTCTCCTGCATTGCAAGCAGATTTTTACCATCTGAGCCACCAGGGAATATCTCTTCCTCCTTATTTTATGACCACATTAGCCCATGGTGACATGTCCATCTCTCGTCTTGTCCTCTGTCAGCAGTGACAACACAGAAAGTCCCATGGATTCCTTCAAGGGTCCAGGTCTTTTTTTTTTAATTAATCAATCAATTTATTTTTGCTGTATTGGGTCTTCATTGCTATGCATGGGCTTTCTCTAGTTAGGGTGAGCAGTAGCTACTCTCTAGTTGCAGTGCACAGCCTTCTCATTCTGGTGGCTTCTTTTGTGAAGCATGTGCTCTAGACACATGGCCTCTAGAGTTCAGGCTCAGTAGTTGTGTTGCACTGACTTAGTTGCTCCATAGCATGTGAGAGATTCCCAGACCAGTGATCGAACCCATGTACCCTGCTCTGGCAGGTGGATTCTTAACTACTGAACCACCAGGAAAGTCCTGGGATAACTTCTGCTACTCTTGAGAATTTGTGATCTATTCTGATACTCACATACCATGCTTCAGGAAACTTCACAAGTCTTGATATATCATGCAACTATTTCTCCTCTGGGAGCTTGTTATTTTCCTCAGGCTATACCTGGGAAATAGGCACAAAACCTCTCTGCTTTTAAACAAAAATTTTATTAGACTGAATGTTTTCAGAGAGGTCAGCCTAGAAGAAGAGCTCCCCGGGGAACCCACTGGTGCTTGCATCTTTCTAGTCCACTCCAGCTTCTCCCACCAGCCCAAGAAATACTCTTTTTCCCCCTTTGGTTTTAAGGCAGATATAGTCTTCTTTCTCAAATCTTTATCTTCTCCATAATCCTAAGTGCTCAGGTTTTTGAAACTCACAATTCAAGACAAATATTGCTTTTTCCCTCTGCTCTTTGCCTTCCCATTTATCTCCAAAGGTAATAAATCCAGAATGGAAGACCTGGCTGGGAGACGAGGCTAAGTGGAAAATAAAAAGACCTTGGGGGTGAGGAAGAGATAGATGCATGTTTTCAGAATGATCCTCTGTATTACCCTTTCTCGATCTGCTCTGAGGATGCAGAGCTGAGGGCAGAACTTTATTAACTAGCCCTGGATATCCTCAACAAGAAGAGTGAGGAGAGCAGTGTCTGCTCCAGTTCTGGCAAAATGGGCAACAAGATGGAAGGGGCCTGGAGAAGGGAAAATTCACCCCATGCCTATCTTGCATCAGGCTTGGGGCTGGCTGCTGCAATGTTTTATTGTCTCTGATTGTCATGGGGTAGGTAGACCACACCTCCTTTCCTGTATCAAGTATACACACTGAGTGTGTCCTTAGTTCTCAGTTGTGTCCCACTGTTTGCGACCCCATGGACTGTAGCCCACTAGGCTCCTCTGTCCATGGGATTTTCCAGGCAAGAATACTGGAATGGGTTGCCATTTCCTTCTCCAGGGGACTTTCTCAACCCAGGGATCAAACCTATTGATCCCAACCCAGGGATCCTTGGCAGGAAATTCTTTACCACTGAGCCACCTGGGAAGCCCTCCTTTAGGTTACTCACAATGCTGCTACTAGAAAAGCTGCATTCTGTTTCACATCTTCTTGCTTCTCTTTGCTTCAGTGTATATATTGTACCTGCACTAATATATATAAAATGGGCTTCCCTGGTGGCTTAGCTGGTAAAGAATCCACCTGCAAAGCAGGAGAACCCGGTTTGATTCCTGGGTGGGGAAGTTCCCCTGGAGAAGAGATAGGCTACCCCCTCCAGTATTCTTGGGCTTCCCTTGTGGCTCAGAAGGTAAAGAATCCACCTGCCATGTGGGAGACCTGGGTTTGATGCCTGGGTTGGAAAGATCGACTGGAGGAGAGCATGGCAACCCACTTCAATATTCTTGCCTGGAGAATGCCATGGACAGAGGAGCCTGGTGGGCTATAGTCCTTAGAATTGCAAAGAGTCAGATACGACTGAGCAATTAAACACAGCACAGCATATATAAAATAGGTAACTAATGAGAACATACTGTATATAGCACAGGATCTCTACTCAGTACCGTGTAATAACCTATATGGGGAGAGAATATGAAAAATCATATGCATATGTATAACTGATTCACTTTACTATGTGGCAGAAACTGACACAACATTGTAAATAAACTATACTCTAATACAAATTAATTTTTTAAAATGCTTGGGACTTCCCTGGCAGGCCAGTAAATGGTTAAGACTCTGTGCTTCCAGTGCAAGGGGCATGGGTTCAATCCCTGTTGGGAAAGATCCCATGTATCGCAGTGGTGTGGCTAAGTAAATAAATGGATAAACTGGAAGTTCATAGTTTTTGAAAACTAACCATTTAAAATGCCAAATGCACCTTTTCAATCGTTGTCTATTGTGTGCAAAGCACAGTAGGTCCTCCGTCCACAATGGGTGTGGGGGACGACAGAGGAAGGTTACCTCTGCACACTGCAGACCTGACTCACAGTGGGGGAGTGGGGCAGGGAAACAGGGGTGGAGGTCAGACTTGCTCTGTGAATGCAGAGAGCAAGGAGGAGAGGGGGCCCAGGTGAATTTGATGTGTGTAGAGACAGAGCAGGTAGGCCACGAGGAGTTTTATGCTCCAAGGATAATGAAAACCACTTAATGGCTTTTAGCCTAGACTCATCTGTTCTGTTGCAGATTTCTAAAACTTCCCTCTGGCTGCCTGCAGAAAATGGTCTGGAGCACAGCAAGTGTTCAGAGGAAGATAAGACCAGTCAGGAGATCACTATGATCATCCAGGCAGGAGTGCGGATCTTTTAAAGAGCAGGGAGATGGTAAAGATATTTAGGGAATGAAATATGCAGGATGGATATTGAAGGATGTGGAGGAGGCTGCTGAAAGAGGAGGAGAAGACCCTTTGTGAATCATTCTTTTATTGTGCTCTTTTCTTTTCTGTAAGTCATGCCCAGGGCTGTGTATAAACAAACAAACAAGCACAGGAAGTTAGTAGTTTACTAACACGTATCGACACTTGTGGCTCAGCTGGTAAAGAATCGTGGTGCAATGTGGGAGACCTGGGTTAGATCCCTGGGTTGGGAAGGTCCCCTGGAGAAGGGGAAGGCTACCCACTCCAATATCCTAGCCTGGAGAATTCCATGGACTGTATAGTCCATGGGGTTGCAAAGAGTCAGACAGGACTGAGCAACTTTCACTTTCTCTTTCACATTGACACTTAAGTTCTAAGAACTTTGCATGTGTAAACTCATTTGATTCTTAAAGTGATCCTAGAAAGACCATGCTAGGAAAAGACATGGCACTCATTTCATAAACAAGCAAACTGAGTTATAAGGAAGTGAAGTAATCCAGACAGATCTCACTTGCGATTTCAGACTCTTTCATAGTTATGATGCATGTTGAGATTGAAGTGGTTAAAAAAGGAAAGAATTAATTCCAACAATTCCTCAGCAAGAGGCTGAGGGACAGTGAGAAAATCCTTCAGAGGAAAAGATGCACTCAAGTCCACTCTCATAAGACAAAATGAGAGAATGAGTATTCCATGGACCAGCACCAGGGCATATGAGCTAAAGAAATCACTGTTTTATTTCTCAGAACTATTGGTCTAAGCAACATTTTTGAACAGAACAACCGGAATGAGTGAAAGGCCAAGTGGTATGAGACAGATCCCAATTCAATCTACCTCTGATTGCACTGTGTGTCTTCATGAGTCACAGAGTCTTTGGTAAATGAAAGCCTTCTCGAAGATTAATGAGACTGACTCCAGTCACGTTGAATCAGGAGCTAGATGTCTAATCATATCCTTCAGCAGAGTTTAATATCAGGGGAAGGATGAGAAGAGGGAGGTTATTTAGGCAAATGTGAAAATGAGATAGAGACTATTGCATTAGCTCATTCTAAGAAGATACAGGTTTGATTCCTGGATCAGGAAGATGCCCTGGAGAAGGAAATAGCAACTCACTCCAGTATTCTTGTCTGGGGAATTCCATGGACAGAGATCCCTGGTAGGCTACAGTTCATGGGGTTGCGAGGAGTCAGATGCCAATTACTGACTAAATAATAACAACAACAAGGACTGGAAAAGTCCAAAAGAGGAGATAACAGCTTGCACATTCATTTCATTAGACCGTCTATTAGTTTACCATGTTTCTCTTGAAATGTGGCAGCCATGAGCTTCAATCTATAGAGACCAATGAATACCAAGGTACCATTTGGACAGGATTCAATTGTGTGTTAAGTTTCACAAATTTCTCCCTGACAATATTAATGGAATCTAGTGAGGTGGAAATCACAGTGAACAAAAGGAGATAATCTGAAAGAATATTAACACTGAAGATATTCAACACTGTTTCCTCTTCCATTGACTATCCCATCAATCTCTTTCCAATATTGTAGTTTTAAGGAAGCCACCTAGTCTTTCTTTCTATTCTTTCAAAATCAATATTGTTTACTTCTTAATACTCTACTATTGTCATAATCGAAGGATATCAGAAACCTTCTAACCGCCAATGGGAGAACCACTCTCAGACAAGGCTCATTGGACTTGACTTCTACTTCTACCCTTATTTTGACTTATTCTAGTCTCTGCTTCTGTTCTCCAGCTTTCTGTTTCTTCAAATTCAAGGCATCTCCTTAAGAGATGGTCCCTGACTTTCACCCTAAACAGCCGTCAAGCTCTGGTCCCTGTCTGTATCATGGTCCTTAAGCACTTCTGCCTTTGTGATCCTCTTCCCACATAAAAGTATACCTAAAAAATTTTATTAAAGACAAACATATGTTAATCATTGTCTTTGACCTAAAAGTTTATGCCTTTCTTCTGATTTGAAAATGAATTAACGCACTAGATGGGCAATCCCATGACATCAGGGAAACTTATTCACTGCTCTGCTTCCAGCATGAGGAAGAATGCTTGGTATATTATAAAGTCTAATTAACATTTATTGGAGGAATCAGTGAATTAATGACTTTTCTGAGTTCCTTTCCTAGGACTGCTGTGACTACTCTTTTTCAGCCTTTTCTTTTTCTCCTTTTGTGCCCCCTCCCCCTTCTTCCATCTTCCCTTTAAATATATCCTGGATTTCTTTCCAGAGTTCCAGTTTAACATTGCAGTTACGTGGTTCTCTCCACTGTATCCTCCTCTCAATGCATACAAAACAAAACTCACCAGTTTATCTCATTCTCCTTAATACTATTATCAATGTTATCATCATCATTTTCATTATTACCAGGATTAGCATCTCCATAATGGTAATGTCATTATCATCTTTTGAGTTTCTCATGCTTGGTAGACACACATAATAAATGGATATTTCCTGCCATATCAGTAAACAAGGATGTCACAATCATCAGCAATTGCAGCCACCACCGATGGTGAGTAGGTGAGCCCTGAAGGAACATGGGAAGGAAAGAATGAATACCTTCTCTCGCAGCCGTCAGACTTCAGCCATTCCCCATGGTGAGTCCTGAGGAAACTCGGGATATGAAAACAGAGGATACTGGCCACAGATAACTAAGGTGCATATCAAAGGAATAATTTTAATGAGCCCAACTCTTGCATCCTCCCATACATAGAAAAGCACTAAATTCCTTAACTTGGGATACCTGGTTTTCTTTAAACTACCTGCTTTTTTGTTGCAGGTAGTTCCAACTACTTGCCCTTTGTTCCAAAACTTCCGTGTCCTCACCTCCTTGAGTAGTTCTCTCAGGGCTACTTGAGATGTTGTCTCTTGGGCTTGAAGTTCTCAGCATGTTGTTCAATTGCCAAGTCATGTCCAACTCTTCGCGACCCCATGGACTGTAGCAGGCCAGGCCTCCCTATCCTCCACCATCTCCTGGAGTTTGCTCAAGTTCCTGTCTATTTCATCAGTGATGTCATTTAACCATCTCATCCTCTGCCACCCTCTTCTCCTTCTGCCTTCAATCTTTCCCAGCATCAGGGTCTTTTCCAATACCCAGAGAATAAGACATAACTTTCAATTTTTAGGTTATGAATATACTTTCTTTTTAGTCTACAAGACATCATCTTTAGAATCCCTTTCTGCTTTAGGCAGATCTGGTTTGTGCCCAAATTTAGTTGATCCCACCCTTGCCCTTCCAGGCATATTTGTTTCACCTTCAGTTGGTATCTATGCTAGCCTAGACCTTCATTAAGTCTTGCTGGTATAAACATACTACCCTCCCTACCAGTTTCTGCATCTCTTCTCTATCCTTTCCCCATTCCAGTCATCACATTTCTTCCTAAAACATCCCTTTGGCTAAAGTATGTAATTGATGCCCACTGGTGACAAAGTAAATTTCTGAATTCTTTCCTTTGATATTTCGTGTCTTGACTCCAACTTAAATGTCTAGCTTTCTGTCTCTCACTCACACAGAACTTGAGGTCTGACCATACCTCTCTATTTAATAGTTCCTGAAAATAATACTCTAGTTTTCTGTGTTGACTGAAAAGCATTCATAACCTAAAAGTTAAGAGTTATGTTTTTAGCCCAGGAGGCAGCATTTAAAGTAACCCTGAGAAAACTGCTCTGAGGAGGCAAGAGGGGAGCTAAGATATACGAGTTTTGCAATAAAGGACGGGTATTAGGAACAAAAGATTCCTGTTAATAAAAGAAAACTAGATATCTCAAGTTAAGGAATTTAGCAATTTTCTTTGTATGGGAAGATTTGAGAGTCCAGACTCGCTGAATCATTCCTTTGATATGCACCTCAACTGGCCAGTATCCTGTGCTTTCTCATCCTCAGTTTCCCCAGGGCTCACCAGGGGGAGTGGCTGTAGTCTGATGGCTGTTATGGCAACCATTCTTTGTTTCCTTCTGGAGTTCCCTCCCTGAGTTCCCTGTGGGCTCACCAGTTCTCTAACCAATGTGGCTGCAATGGCTGATGACTGTGACATCCTTTGTCTACTGATATGGCAGGAAATATTCCATTTCTTAACTATATCTTTTTTCAAACTACCCTTTCTGCCACCCTTCTCTACTATTATATGTGCATCTGAATGCACTGCTAGAGCACAGAGCACGGGCAGGTAGCAATTTGATCTTGACTCCTGGCCTGCCTCTGGTACTCACAGGACTGTATATAAAGGAAGGCATTGGTAGATGTTTATTCAGTTGAACTTAAAACAAACAAAGGGATAATGAGCATAAAGGACATTCACTTCTACTCTGGTATCATATCTTATGTCAAAAGATGACAATTTTAACTTCAGAAGAGTAAAAGCATTAACTAAACAGCAGTAGTCAATTTAGATAAATTTACTTAGGTCAGAATAATTCTAAGCTTTACAACCAGAGAGCACAGCAAACTGAGGCAAAGCTAATTTCAACCTGGATGAATATTTCCATTTCAGAGTTTTAATCTAATCAAACAGAGTAAATTAGTCAGGAATGTCTGCCTTGTCTCCAGAAATGCCTTGATCACTGAACCAAGCTTTAATGAGACAAGCAACTAATTATATTATCCCTCTAATATAGGACAACGAAAAGGTTAGGGTAGAGGAGGAATAATGCGCATTCCCATAAGAAAACACAGATAATGTGCAATGATCATTCAACCTTCTAAGGATTCAGAGATGACCTTTATAATAAAAGGTGTTCCTCATTTTTTAAACTTGAGTTTTTCTGATTTTATTTAAAAAAGAAAAGAAAAGCCCTTATAGTTACCAAAAGGGAAAGATAGGGAGAGGGATAAATTGGAAGGTTAAGATAGACATATATACACTATTATATATAAAATAGATAACTAGTAAGGAACTACTGTGGGGTTATCCAGGCGAGGCTAGTGGTAAAGAACCTGCCTGCCAGTGTAAGAGACATAAGAGACATGAGCTTGATTCCTGGGTCAGAAAGAGTCCCTGGAGGAGGGCATGGCAACCAGCTTCTTCAGTAGGAATTCTATATAGCTCAAGCAAATTAAACTATGAAAATGAAACTAACAATGATGACACATCCCAAAGAAAATTACTGTTTACATTTTGTTATGGACATTTTCAGTCCATTTTCGGTCCATTTCGGTCCATTTTTGGTTTTTCTTTGCCCTTTGTGTGTGTGTGTGTGTCTGTGTGTGTGTGTATAAGGTCATATATTTTTCTGTGTGTATAATTAAATTTCGATCACAGTGTACAAAATATTTTAACTTTATGTTTGAAAATATGCTAAACAGATCTTCTCATGTCATTAGATGTTCTTTGTTACATTATTTTTAGTAGCTGAATTATCCATTTCATTATGGTGCTATACTCAGAAAGTTTTTAGTCTTTCACTATTATAAATAAAGCTTTGAAAGGAGCTTTATACTTCATTTCATATGGACTCTATTGTTTTCTATTTCCTTAATGTACATGCCTCCATGTGAAACTGCAAGACCAGAGACATGAAAGATATGAAGACTTTCATAAAAATGGTTAAACTCCTTAAAGGATTTTTTTAAATAAAGCTACACTGAAGTTGACATTCCATGGGTAGATCTACATTCTCACAATCTCATGAATAATGAATGATAACATATTTTACAAGAAAGACTGAGTTATTTAATATGCTTATTCATCATTTGCTTTTTCTTTTATGAAACTTGTTTGCATATCATTTGAGCATGTTTCAACTAGGGATATTTTTCTTTTCCTCTTTGATTGTAAAGAGCTTTTCATATTCTTCTTATGAAGAAATAAGAAATACTCCAAACAAAATATAAAGACTAATATAAAACACATTTAACTCTACTATCTAGCTCTATTAAATCTCAAGAATTTGGAATACTTCCTCCATTCTTTCTGGTTTTCAAGCTATAATACATTACCTAAAAGTCAAGCTCTTATTTCCCTCTGATCTTCCAACCTGGAAGTATACTATGTTTTTGAACCCAACTGCTCTTGATACTAATACTATACTTGTAGGTATTTTTATACTTATAAAGTATAAGGTTTAGACTGATAGCGTATAAATATATAATCATTAATAGAACTGAGTCATTAGCATCCAATTTAAGATCTTGCATCTATATTTGCAAATGAAATTTGCTGTTGTTCAATTGCTTGGTTGTGTTGGATCCTTTGCTACCCCATGGACTGCAGCACTTCCCTGTCCTTCACTATCTCTGGGAGTTTGGTCAAACTCATGTCCATTGAGTCAGTGATGCCATCCAGACATCTTGACCTTGGTCATC
The DNA here is from genome assembly GCA_917880005.1 of Nanger dama. Classification (NCBI taxonomy): domain Eukaryota; kingdom Metazoa; phylum Chordata; class Mammalia; order Artiodactyla; family Bovidae; genus Nanger; species Nanger dama. Next base: position 8,873,121 of record CAKJTW010000075.1, read on the forward strand.
CCTTCCTCCTGCCTTCATTCTTTTCTAGCATCAGAGTCTTTTCCAATTGGTTTATACAAATCTTTTCTTATGCTTCATTTATTGGTCTCGGTACCAAGTTTGTATTAACCTCATTATTAATTTGGCTGTGGTTCCCTTGCTTTTCTCTAGAAAATATTTTGGTTAAAAATAGACTACCTGTTCTTTGAAGATGTGACAAAAATGGACTATAACACTGTCTTTGTTTTATCTGTAGCTATTTCTATCAATCATTCAAAATAGCATTATTTATCTTTATCTCTCTTTTCCTTGATAATAGAAGTTCTTCAAGGTTATTTGTGATATTTTCTTTTTCCTGTATGTTACAAATAATTTTTTCTAATTTGTCACTGAAGCATCTATTTTGTTTATGGTATTTTTCATGCAAAAGAAGAATTTTAAAATTTATAACTTTGCATTTGTTTATTTTTACATGTTTACATAATCTCTAGTATTATGTATTTATTTTTAAGCACTTAGTATGTATAAAGACTTTTAAAATTTAGTTTATATTGGAAACTATGAATTTCCAATAACTTCCCAGTGTTCCAACATCAATTATTAAATCTTCACTCCATTAATTTGAAAAGTTGGTTTATTATTTCCTAAATTCTATTTATGTTTGACTCTGTATCTCTTTAAATTCATAGATCTGTCCTACTGCATTATTATTTTATGTTTTATAATATGCTTTTATATGAATGAGAGTAAAATGATCTCCTATTTCCTTCTTTTTTAAAAATCGTGTGGTGTTCTTTTTTCTAGAATGAATGAATGAATAAAGTCGCTCAGTCATGTCCGACTCTTTGCGACCCCATGGACTGTAGCCTATCAGGCTCCTCTGTCCATGGGATCTTCCAGGCAAGAGTGCTGGAGTGGATAGCCATTTCCTTCTCCAGAGGATTTTCCTGACCCAGGAATCAAATCCGGGTCTCCTGCATTGTAGGCAGACGTTTTACCATCTGAGCCACCAGAAACCCTTCTTTTGTCCAGACTCACCTCATAATCATTTTTACATTTCAACCAAAATTTTAGAACTTCCTGTAATTTGTATAAAATATGTTGACTAAAAGTAGATTCAGAGTAACATTTTTACAGAACTAATTTTTCACAACAGGAAAGTAATGTCTATTTTTCATTCATTCAAATTTTTTCTTTCATGCTTCTTAGTAAGGTTTTGTTGGCTTTTTTATAACTATCATTCAAGTTTTCTGTTAAATTTATCCATACATATTTATTTGATACTTTCCCCACTATTGGAGATGTAATTGCTTCTTTCGTTCACTTGTTTTCATTCATATTCATACATTGTATATGTATTTTCTTCAAGGAAAAATTTAAACAAATAGTAAGCAGTTATTGACATATATTCTCAACTGATTAAATAAAACTTGAAATTGACCTTTTTAAAAAAATTATTTATTTATTTTGCTGAGTCAGATCTTAGTTGAGGCATATGAGCTATCAGTTGTAGCATGTTGAATCTAGTTCCCCAACCAGGGATCAAACATGGGCCCCCTGCATTGGGAGCTCGGGGTCTTAGCCACTGGACCACAAAGGAAGCCCCTGAAAATGCTCTTATGTCACGCATGGTGGAAATTCAGCCATGGTAACTTTTCATTTTCAGGTGATTTTGTGACTTTACTAAGGACCCCACCCAGCTGGGTCTGGTGATCTTGGCCCTTGATGTGGGGAGGGTCTCATCCTTTCACAAACACTCAGTTCAAAGTTCACTTCGTATTCAGTTTTGCTGTGTGCCCAGTGCTATGCCAAATGGTTCCATGTGCCTGATCACATCCTCACAATAGTTCTTTGAGGCGGGAAACATTTGCATCCCCTTAAGAGAGCAATCTCTCATTCAGGAGGGAGCAGGGTCAGACTGATCTTCTCATCACATGGAATCATTTTGCAACTTCATCCATTGCTTCAACTAACTGACAGAAAGGGTACCTTGAATTCTTTCATGCGGTTCAGCATAGATTTATGCAACAAATTCCTACCTTGAGAAATTTGGGAATTAGAGAATTTAAAGTTAGTGTGTGTGCTCATAGAAATATGCAACACAAATTTTGCCACTGAATAATGTCAATAAAAATAAAAATTGTAGCTCCAGCCCATTATGAAGAATTCTTTTAGTCATTTCTGAGCAACTGACATTCTGCTCCCAATTATGCTATTTGCTTATTGAATAAGTAAGCATTAAAGTCTGTTTGTTTTCAATAATAACTAGTCTTGTGTTCATAAATGGCAAATTATTCTTGTGTATTCTCTTTTTCTCCAACACTAATTGCTGAGTGAATGTAATTTTAATCCGTATTTTCAAGAGAACTATTCATGTGTATCCCATTTTACTGAGAATCACTAAGACCTTAACTTTAAAGGTTTGAAGAGCTAGCATTATTTTAGAAAGAGAAAAGGGAAAATGACAGATCTATGAACATGGGATAAATTGAGTTAGGGAGAGTTACTGAAGTTTTCATCAACTCCATATCTAAATATATTATTAAATTTTGAAGCTTAAAAAAAATAGAGCACACAGAAGAATAAGACCAGCCTGCATAATTTATTTTCAAGGAATAGGTAGCAACAGGTCTCCAGCTTTGAAAAAGAAAGTCTTACCTACTAAAATCTTTTCTTTTTAATGAGATTTACATATTTATTTATAGACTGTGCAGGGTCTTCACCGCTACATGTGGGCTTTCTCTAGTTGAGGTGGGTGGGGGCTCCTCTTGGTTGTGGTGCTTGAGCTTCACCTTGCGGTAGCTTCTCTAGTTGCAGATCACAGTCTCTAGGTGCCTGGACTTTGGCAGCTGGGGCTCCTGGACTTAGTTGCTCAGGAATGTGGGATCTTCCCAGACCAGTGATCAAATTGGTGTTCGTTACATTGCAAGGCAGATTCTAAACCACTGGACCACCAGGGAATTTCACTCAGTTCAGTTCAGTCGCTCAGTCGTGTCCAACTCCTTCCCACCCCATGAATCGCAGCACGCCAGGCCTCCCTGTCCACCACCAAACTCCCAGAGTTCACTCAAACTCATGTCCATCGAGTTGGTGATGCCATCCATCCATCTCATCCTCCTGCCCCCAATCCCTCCCAGCATCAGTCTTTTCCAATGAGTCAACTCTTTGCATGAGGTGACCAAAGTATTGGAGTTTCAGCTTTAGCATCAGTCCTTCCAATGAACACCCAGGACTGATCTCGTTTAGAATGGACTGGTTGGATCTCCTTGTAGTCCAAGGGACTCTCAAGAGTCTTCTCCAACACCACAGTTCAAAAACGTCAATTCTTTAGCACTCAACTTTCTTCACAGTCCAACTCTCACATCCATACATGACCACAGGAAAAACCATAGCTTTGACTAGACAGACCTTAGTCGGCAAAGTAATGTCTCTGCTTTTGAATATGCTATTTAGGTTGGTCATAACTTTCCTTCCAAGGAGTAACTGTCTTTTAATTTCATGGCTGTAGTCACCATCTGCAGTGATTTTGGAGCCCAAAAAATAAAGCCTGACACTGTTTCCACTGTTTCTCCATCTATTTCCCATGAAGTGATGGGACCAGATGCCATGATCTTCGTTTTCTGAATGTTGAGCTTTAAGCCAACTTTTTCACTCTCCTCTTTCATTTTCATCAAGAGGCTTTTTAGTTTGTCTTCACTTTCTGCCATAAGGGTGGTGTCATCTGCATATCTGAGGTTATTGATATTTCTCCTGGCAATCTTGATTCCAGCTTGTGCTTCTTCCAGTCCAGCGTTTCTCATGATGTACTCTGCATAGAAGTTAAATAAGCAGGGTGACAATATACAGCCTTGACGTACTCCTTTTCTTATCTGGAACCAGTCTGTTGTTCCATATCCTACTCAACTGTTAATCCCATAATTTCTGTCACTATGGAGAAGGAAATTGGTATCATTGATCACCACCATTCAACCTATCTTTCCTCACTAAACCTCCAGAATCTGAGATACACATACCTGCTCTTCGTGGGGGAGAAAGAGAGGGAAGGACAACTAGTCAGTCTAAAATGAGGCTGGAGCAGTACATATAACACAGATAATGTCTACTCTGTGTCCAGGAGTCATGCCCTTTCACAGACCTTATAGAACCACACAGGGTCTTTGTTCAAACCCTGCTATCCTAGACACTATATAGAGAAGCCAAAGCCCTGAGAGGCTCACCCTGAGACTGAAGCCAGGGGAGGGCTGAGCTCATATCAGAAGTCTAAAGGCCACCCCACGGGAGACCAAAGCTAAGCTATGGGCACCCACAAGCTCACCCAAAGCCAGAGACTTGCAAGGAGTGGGCCACCTATAGTGGGTCATCCCCATGCTGGCTGTCCACAGCCAGGAACTACTCTGAAGGTGCCTTTTGGAGGGAGCAAAGTCTTTGACTGTTTGGCTCATAATAAACTGGAAAATTCTGAGAGAGATGGTAATACCAGACCACCTGACCTGCCTCTTGAGAAATCTATATGCAAGTCAGGAAGCAACTGTTAGAACTGGACATGGAACAACAGACTGGTTCCAAATAGGAAAAGGAGTACGTCAAGGCTGTATATTGTCACCCTGCTTATTTAACTTCTATGCAGAGTACATCATGAGAAACGCTGGACTGGAAGAAGCACAAGCTGGAATCAAGATTGCCAGGAGAAATATCAATAACCTCAGATATGCAGATGACACCACCCTTATGGCAGAAAGTGAAGAACTAAAGAGCCTTTTGATGAAAGAGGAGAGTGAAAAAAGTTGGCTTAAAGCTCAACATTCAGAAAACGAAGATCATGGCATCTGGTCCCATCACTTCATGGGAAATAGATGGAGAAACAGTGGAAACAGTGTCAGACTTTATTTTTTTAGGCTCCAAAATCACTGCAGATGGTGACTACAGCCATGAAATTAAAAGACAGTTACTCCTTGGAAGGAAAGTTATGAACAACCTAGATAGCATATGCAAAAGCAGAGACATTACTTTGCTGACTAAGGTCCGTCTAGTCAAGGCTATGGTTTTTCCAGTGGTCATGTATAAATGTGAAAGTTGGACTGTGAAGAAAGTTGAGTGCTGAAGAATTGACGTTTTTGAACTGTGGTGTTGGAGAAGACTCTTGAGAGTTCCCTGGACTGCAAGGAGATCCAACCAGTCCATTCTGAAGGAGATAAGCCCTGGGATTTCTTTGGAAGGACTGATGCTAAAGCTGAAACTCCAGTACTTTGGCCACCTCATGCGAAGAGTTGACTCATTGGAAAAGACTTTGAAGCTGGTAGGGATTGGGGGCAGGAGGAGAAGGGGACGACCGAGGATGAGATGGCTGGATGGCATCATGGACTCAATGGACGTGAGTCTGAGTGAACTCCAGGAGATGGTGATGAACAGAGAGGCCTGGTGTGCTGCGATTCATGGGGTCGAAAGGAGTCAGACACGACTGAGCGACTGAACTGAACTGAACTGAAGGAAAAGGGGGACTTCCCTGATGGCTCAGTGGGTAAAGCATCCACCTGTAATGCAGGAGACACAGGAGACATGGGTTTGATTCTTGGGTCAGGAAGATCCCCTGGAGGAGCAAATTGCAACCCACACCCATATGGACTATAGTCCGTGCAACCCCGTGGACTGTAGCCCACCAGGCTCCTCTGTCCATGGGATTCTCCAGGCAAGAATACTGGATTGGGTAGCTTTCCTTCTCCTGGGGATCTTCAACCCTGGGATGGAACTAGTGTCTCTTACGTCTCCTTCCTGGGCAGGCAGGCTAGTGTTCAGCCTTAAAAGATTTCAATCAACTTCTTAGTGCTGGAAGCATATTAAGACTCTATAGTTTTGTCTTCCTCATTCTTGGATCTCGTAAACAAACACTGATGAACAGTAGTGTGTGTATTGGATGGTGCTAGGAGATTTAGAAGGTTTGGAGGTTTTCCTTTGCATCTTTTTTCCTTGAGAAATACACAATATTAGCCAAAGGGAAGGCAGACTATAACAGATGAGGGTTAGATAGAAAAACAAAGGTTCTCAATGCACCTGACATAGGGAAGAGGTGATTGATGGAGTGAAAGCAGGGACCTGCTGGTCTGGCACAAAACTGAAATGAAAATGCAGCCTGGTTTCTCTCAAGTATGGCAGAAACCTCGCTTGTTTCTGTAACTCCTCTAAATCAGCATTGGTGATAACTCTAGCTCACATGGCTGTACCTTTTTACTTTCTGTAGAATAAGGGCTTATAAAGCAGTCTAAAAATGTAAGCAAGGGAAATGCTTACAGCTCAAAACTATTTTAGAGCAATTTAGAAAACCACTTTATATGTAAATTTTGCTCCTGAACGCTAAATATCCTCATAAATTATCTGTTTATTAAAGTATTTGCTTATACAGAGGTTCCCTCACCTATCCACCATCATCTTCATCTGTTTCAAAGAAACTGAAAAAAGTTCTTAATATTCTAAAATCATTTTTTCTCCTTATCACAATGATAGTTGCCACATTTCACTCTGGAAAGAATTTGCAGATGAAGTCGTAGAGAGAGAATGGGTATCAGATGAGTAAGTGAAAAGCACATAGCTCACCAGAGGACCCCCTTGTGTGTACAGGTCAGAGACACACCAACCACAGCAACGTGTATGAGAGTCTTTTAGACAAACTAACGTAACCCAGAGTTAAGCTATTTTAGTTGAAAATCATCCTCGTCTATCCTGTCAGTTATTTTAAACTTGTTCTAGATAATAGTAGAGCTTCCCAAGTTGTCAGTCTCTTGGCAATTCATTAGATGTCACCACCAGAAGGGACTGTGGGAATTATTGGTCTGAGTGGCCACCAATCCATTGCGAGTGAGTTGAATGGTGCCCCCTGCAAGCCTCCATCCATGCCATAGTCTTCAGGAACTGAATATTTACTGGATGTGGTAGAAGACCAACTATTATTTTAAAGAGTCCAAAGTATGTAATTAAGGATTTTGAGAGGGGTTTATTTTGGATTATCAGTGTGGTCACTAAATCCAATGACAAAATTCTTACAAGACGGAGGCAGAGGGGACTTCCCTGGTGGTCTAGTGGTTAAGAATCTGCTTTCCAATGCAGTGGATGTGGGTTAGATCCCTGGTCGAGGAACTAAGATCCCACATGCTTCAGGGCCACAAGCCCAAGAGCCACAAGGAAGATTCAGCACATCCAATTTTTCTTCTTAACTTTAAATAAATAAAAGAGGGAGATGGAAAAAGTATTCACAGACACACAGGAGGAGGTGTGACCACAAGGCAGAGACTGGACAGAAACAAGCCACGGAGGGCCAGCGGCCGGCAGAAGCTGGAAGAGGCAAAGACCAGTTTCTTGTCCGGAGCATTAAGAGGGAGCCTGGCCCTGACAGCTTCATTTGGACTTCTGGTCTCCAGACCCAGGTGAGAATGAGTTGATGCTGTTTGAAGTCACACAGCTTGTGGTCCTCTGTCCAACTCTTTGTGTCCAACCTTCCAGCCTAAAGAAGGAGACGCAACAAGAACTCATAGTCATCCTTCAGAATTTCACCATGTCTGTGATGTGAGGTCACAGCTAAAGGACAGAACTCTGAACCTGCATGTGTGCGTGTTTGATGGAATTTCAAATCATCACTCTTTGGCTGCACTTTCCCCATGAAAACACAGATGAATACAATTTTTGTCAGTTTTCTCAGATACAAGATAGAAGCATGTTCAAGACTGCATGCCTTTGAAGGCTAAGCTCACAGAGACAGATACAAATCAATCCTGTCACCATATAGGACAGCTATTCTAGACCCCAGCTTCAATGAGCTCAGTGGTTTCCAAAGTGATCCTTCCAGGGGCCCTTGTTTTCCTTTGTAAAGGGATTCTTCTAGACAGCCTTCTTCATGTGAGCACAGCATTCATCCAACTCAGTGTTCTTCCCTCAAAGTCTTCTTGGCTTCTCCCTGCTCCCTCTATATTCTGCTAGAAGCCATGGTCTGTGCGATACCTGGGCTAGAATGAAGTTAACCAGCGCAGCATCCTTGCTTCATCATCTTCATCCATCCTTTTAAGGCCGGTAGGACCAGATGAAAAGAAATGAGCTAGTCCCCTTAATAATAGAGCTTACTCAAAACAAGATGCTTCACATGAACTTTTAAGTTAGAAAGTTATACCTATGGAGTGTTAACCAGCAGAAGAAGTGATTTTGTGATTTTCAATTTTAACTTACAGGTTTTGAAATTCAATCCCACACGCAAAGCAAAGCTTTCCTGGTTGAGCACAGACAGCGGTGCTCTGCTTCTCTCGTGTGGCCAGATTTGGTATTGCATGATAAGAAACCAGATTTACAACCAAAACAAAAGGTTAAAAAAAAAAACTGGTATCCTGATTTTCTTTTATGAACCAAAAGGCTAGAGTCAGAAAGCCAACATCTATATTATAATATCCATAGGTAATTTTAAACTTAAAAATTTTAGATATTAGTCTAGATCATTAAAATTTTTCTTCTAAATCTCGAAAGGCTGTGAATAGCCTTCCACAACTGTAGAAATAAAGGTTGCTTTTTAGCTCATGCATCACTGAAGTGGGAGGTAACAAGTCCATATATATCTCCAGATATAATTAACATAATAATATCTATGTGAATAAAGTGAAGATCCTATTCAACAGAAAATGATGGATGCAACCTACAGAAAACTGAAAAATCATTTAGAAATGATTTTTACAAAATAATGGTCTACATCCTTAGAATTCTCTATTATAATGAGAAAGTAGAAAAACATTTTTAAAACCCTGGTGATGAATTTGTTTATTTAACATCCTTGACTATTGCATCAGCAGTTTCTAACACGAAGTTGCTTCACATCTAGGACCAAAAATTCCTGGGAGGTGCCCCTTATCCTGTGAGGCTTAAAAATGAGTATCTTGGGACTTCCCTGGCAGTCCAGTTGTTAGAACTCGCACGGGTTCAATCCTGGTCAGAGGACTAAGATCGGGCAAGCCATGCTTTGAGACCAAAAGAAAAAACAAAACAAAAACTAAGAGAAAAGAAAGAGCGTCCCTGGGAAGTCTTTTTCTGGAGGCCCTGAGGCCGAGGGTGGGTGGCAGGGTCCCATGGGCGTTCTAACCTGAGACACAGGCTCTGTGGCCCCAGAACAGCACCTACTGTGGTGGGTCCAGGGAGACCCACCCAGAGATACACTCCTGTCTGGAGCTTTGCTCCTCCCAGTGTGTTTCCTGCACTTGGAGAGCCCTGGGAGCTTCTTGGAAAAGCCTCCTCTTAGCCCCACCGCAGACCCTGTAGACCCAAGGCTGCATTTTAACAAGATCCCAGGGGACTGATGCTCTCTGAGAGCCATGGGACCAGAACAATGGAAATAACCAAAATCTACCACCTGGCAGAGAGGTGTGGTGGTCAGAGAAGTTGTTGTTCAGTCTCTCAGTCGTGTCAGACTCTGGGCCACCTCCTGGACTGTACCCCACCAGGCTCCTCTGTTCATGGGATTGCCCAGGCAAGAATACTGGAATGGGTTGCCATTTTCTTCTCCAGGGGATCTTCCCGACCCAGGGATTGAACTCGGGTCTCCTGCCTTGGCAGGTGGGTTATTGATCACTAGTGCACACTGTAAGATATTACTTGCATAAAAGATGCTGCCTTCAAAGTTGCTGAAAATAGGTCTGAGCTTAGTTTTCAAAGCCCTTCATGAACCACCTTTCCGATCCAGCTCCTGTCAGGCTCAGCCTAGGACACAGAATTCCATGGGGCAGTGTTTGTCTTTACTGGGGAGCTGAGGGGAAATTCCGGGAGCATTTGAGAGTCAAAAATGCTCCCCCCAGTTCTGTGTGTGCTGGGACCTCCAATCAAGGGATCTGCAGAGCTTGACTTCATGGCGATGAACACTCCCTACCATTTTTCTAATATTCAGTTTAAATTAACTGACGTTCATCTAAATATGCTTGCATTACTTACAGAAATACAGCCAAGTACATTCACTTAGTAAATTAGGTATCTCAGAGTGTTTAAACACAAACTGGGAACTTAAACTTTTTAGAATTCACGCACGTCAGATGCCCGTGAAAGTGAAATTCACTCAGTTGTGTCTGACTCTTTGAGACCCCATGGACTACACAGTCTATGGAATTCTTCAGGCCAGAATACTGGAGTGGGTAGCCTTTCCCTTCTCCAAGGGATCTTCCCAACCCAGGGGTCGAACCCAGGTCTCCCGCCTTGCAGGCAGATTCTCTACCAGCTGAGTCACAAGAGAAGCCCGTCAGATGCCCATAAATAATTGTAATTCTTTAAAAAGCAAACAAAACACTCATAAAGTATTATAAAACCTTTTTTAAAAATGCTTTGGTTGCATAGAAAATGCTGCTATCATGGATTTAACAGTTCTGATTCATGGTCCCTATTCCACTTTTATCTTTTTATTCTGTTCTTTCTAGGCATATTATTATTAATACTATTATTTTACATTTGTTTGGCTGCACCAGCCCTCCTTGTCGTGTGCAGGATCTTTAGCTGCAGCATGCAGGATTTAGTTCCCTGACCAGGAATTGAACCGGGCCCCTCTGCACTGGAGCACAGAGTCTTAGCCACTGGACCACCAGATAGGCCCTGTTAAGTATATTATTGAGTTGCATTGTCTCCCATACAAAATTTCTATGTCCTAACTTCTTGCATCACTTAATAACCTTGATTGGAAATAAGGTCTTTGCAAACATAATTATTTATGAGGCGGTCATAGTGAAGAGAGGATTCTAATCCAGTATAACTGCTGTCCTTGTAAAAGGAAGAAATGTAGAGGCAGACAAGGAGAACACCACTTGGAGATGAAGGCAGAGAATGGTGATGTGCTACATACAAGCCAAGGAGAGGCCACATTTGCCAGAAAACACCAGAAACCGGGGAGAGCCTCCTCTGTCTGCAACCAGTACAGACTCTCCTTCACAGCCCTCGAGAGAAACAACCCTGACGACACATTGATTTGGGAATTCTGCTCCAGAACTGGGAGACGGTACATTTTTATTACCGAGGACACACAGGCTGTGGTCCTTTGTTAGGGCAGCTCAAGCCAACCTGTGTTGGTGTAACTTCACTCACTTGAACCGGAGGAGTCCAGCCAGCAGTCCCGAGGAGTCCAGAGAAGTTAGGGCACAGACAGTCTGGCCAGGGCTGAGGGTACAGATGGACCTCTGATTGATAACTGAGGCTGTGAAACTGAGCAAGATACTCTTTTTCTTTAGGTTTTGCTTTGGTTTTCTTTTTGACCACAATGAACAGCTTGGGGGATCTTAGTTCCCCAAACAGGATTAAACTCATGCCCTGGGCAGTGAAAGCGCAGAATCCTAACCGCTGGTCCTCAGGGGAATTCCTGTTGATTGGAATTTATTAATAGTAGCTCTGGTTTCCTCTGCCCAACCCTCTTCCTTCTTTTTTTTAAAGGCTTTTCTTCTTTTCTTGCCCACTGGACAGGAGGGCAAGGACAACTGAAAGAACCAAATCAACTACAGTTCTTTCCAGGAATTTCTGCACAGTGAGTGTGGTTGTTACATGCATTTTGGAGAATATGGGTCTGGGCTTGTTTTGTGGGAAAGAAGGTCTATCAGAGGAGAGAAGGAAACAGCATACCAGCAGAGAAGAGAGAGGAGAGAGAGAGATGACCACATCATTTTAACATTGGTCTTCTCAGCCTCAAATCTTCTTTTTCTGACCCTTAAGCCAATGAACCATTTTCTGTTTAGGTTAATTTGAGTTTATTTCTGTCCCTGGAAATCAAGGGGCTTCCCAGGTGGCTCAGAATTCACTTGCAGTTCAAGAAAGGCCATTTGGATCTCTGGGTCGGGAAGATCCCCTGGAGGAGGGCATGGCAATCCATTCCAGTATTCTTGACTGGAGAATCCCACGGACAGAAGAGCCTAGTGGGCCACAGTTCATGGGGTCACAAAGAGTTGGATGTGACTGAAGCCACTTAGCACGCACCTACGCACGCGGATAGCAGGAGAGACCTGTCTGATAAATGCAGCATGGAACATGAGCCTTCGGATCAGACAAACACAAACAGGCTCAGAGAGGAGAGTGTGCCTCCTCCAAGGGCTGTGTGACTGTTCTAAGATTCTTCCATAGTATTGTCACATTTCACCCTCATGGCAACCCTGTGGCTGGCACCTTGCCCAAGACCACGCAGCTAATGAGAAGCAGAGGGGTGTTCAAACGCAGGCGCTGCTGTGGCCCAAGTTCCTGGGGGCAAACTCTCATGTTCATTACTCTCATCTCTGGAGATTCCTAAGTCCTATCTCTGACATGGCTCGACAAACAGCTACACTTGAATTGTTGCATTTACCGCGGGCCACTGGTTTAGCAGATCCCCTGCTGGTCAGTCTCCAGGGGCCCGGGGCTGAGGGGGAGCTGTCACTACCGGAAATTCAGCCCTCGCTGTGTCCTGGTGGTGTCCGACAGACCATCTCATTTTAAATGTTTCCTTTTGTTGATGTATTTAATCCTCTGAGGTTTCCAAGACTGTTTGGCTTGTGGTCCAGAACAACTGTGTGACACATTGAAGAAGGTTTTCCCCAGAGAATGAAAAGCATCTTGGAGAAAGATCGTTTTTCCTCCAGCCCCATGGCACACCACTGCTTACCTACCAAAAGCTGCTTTGGGAAAATTATACCCACTATTGAAAACATTTTCCGTGACAATGTCCCCTTTGAGAAGTTAGGTCTGGTCTTCTGCCAGTTGGAGATTTGATGTAACCGAAGATCTTAATCCCGATAGAGAACTGAATTTACTGCAGACAGAAAGAAAAACTTTTTCAAGTGTACTGTTTGCGTTCCTGCTGTGAAATAAGACGTGATCCGGGACTTATCTGGAAGAACTCCCATCAGAGCTGTGGAAATCGCGTTTCATGATCAGTGGTTTGGGAAAGAAACCACTCTGCTCTGCGTCCAGTGAGATGGGGTCCTTTGTTTCCTGATGTTCTCATGTTAATCCCCAAGGCAGGAGAACAGCACTGACTGGGGCAAGGCCCCAGAGTCCTACAGAGTGGATGCAGTCCGTGTGAGGACCTGGGCTCCACCAGCGACCTCTCTGTGAGTCATGTCATCTCTCCATTTGCTCCACGCTTCAGACTGTTTGAGCAAGACAAATTCAAATGTTGGCAAGTGGCAAAAACAAACAAAAAACCCCAAATCATATCTGAAATGTCATGTGGTCGCAGGATCACCCCTCTTGAAGGAAAGCTTGAATCCATGTTGAAGCACTTTGTAAACTCCAAAATGATATTCTTGATAAGGGCCACCGAAAGATGTGAAATGAAGGGAGAAATAGTCTTTGCAATTATCAAGCAGCTGAGACTTTTAAGGAATGTGCTTAACATTACTGTGCTTTCACAATATTCCAATTTTAGGTTTTTTTTTCAATTTTTATTTTTAAAAATAATGATCAGGGGACATCCCTGGTGGTCCAGTGGTTAAGACTTCACCTTCCAATGCAGACAGGGGCTATGGGTTCAATCCCTGGTCAGGAAGCTAGGATCCCACATGCTTCGTGGCCTAAAAACCAAAACATAAAACAGAAACAATATTGTAACAAATTCAATAAAAAAATTTTAAAATGGTCTACATCCAAAAAGTCTTTAAAATTTTTAAAATAATGGTCTACTTTCCAATTTTTAAATTAGGATGTGTCATGCCATGCTCAGTTGTTTCAGTCATGTTCAACTCTTTGTGACCCCATGATCTGCCCACCAGGCCTCTCTGTCCATGGGATTCTCCTACAAGAACACTGGAGCGCGTTGCCGTGCCCTCCTCCTGGGGATCTTTCCAATCTAAGGATCAAACCTGCTTCTGCGTTTCCTGCATTGCAGATGGGTTTCTTTATTGTCTATTTACAAGGACAAATAAAAAGCATCTTGAAAAATCCGATTATGAATTTAATTAATATCCTTGACTTCTGCATCAGTAATTTCTAAGATCCTAAGTCTCCAAAATGCAAAAATATACTACAGTGTCATGTCCATAACCAATAAATTCTTGGGGCACCCCTTCTTACTTGTTGCATAGGAATAAATGTTCTTTTAGTTGGAGAGATACTTTTGTGGCTTCTTTTGTGGATCATCTCAACCTGTAGACAGACTAGTGACCTGGCTCTGTGTTGGTTTCCTAGCGCAGTGGTGCCTTGCTAGAAGTCCTCTGAGTATTTTCTCCCTGACACCTGACTTCCCTCTCAGATGTGTACACCTTAGTTCAGAATCCCCACATGCCTCTAAGGCACATATGTCTCCACCCTAGTCTTCAAATCCCTCTGTTGACATGCTACAGAACAGGGAGTCAGGGTTATCTTATTTTATTATTTGAATCGAACATTTGGGGCCAAAACTTCTCCAGAACTTTCGGTGTGTAAGAAAGGATGGGGAATTGCAAGGCTGAGACAGGTCACAGGCCAGCTCTCCACACCTGAGCACTGGACCATGGCCCAGAGCTGAGGAACAGCTGGACACTGGCCCCCAGCTGGACCCATGGAGCTGCCCCTGCTGATGGCCACAGTGGAGAGCTCATAAAACTAGCCTCAGATTAAATCCCACAGGTTCAATTCATCTTTTATTTTGGTGGCAGTAACAGTAGCATTAAGAATAACCTTACAAACTCTCAACCTCTCAGGGGAGAAAGCTATGCAGTTAGAACCTTCATAAATACTTGTGGTCACTTGGTACTGATATATTAATTCAGAATACTAATGTTTGTAAATACAGAATAGTCACATGTATATATTTTTACATGAGGATGGGGGAAGCTGGCATTACAGAATTTTAACATAAAACCAAATTAAAACCCAAATATGCATCAACTGATGAATGGGTAAATAAAATGTGGCATATCTATTTGTTGTTGTTCTTGCTGAGTCACTGAGTTGTGGCCAGCTCTTTGTGACCCCATGGACTGCAGTATGCTAGGCCTCCCTGTCCCTCACTGTCTCCAGGAGCTTGCCCAAGTTCATGTTCACTGAGTCAGTAAAGCCATCCAAACATCTCATGCTCTGCCACCCTCCTCTCCTTTTGCCTTCAGTCTTTCCCAGCATCAGGGTCTTTTCCAACAAGTCAGCTCTTCACATCAGGTAGCTAAAGTATTGGAGTTTCAGCTTCAGCGTCAATCCTTCTAATGAATATTCAGGGTTGATTTCCTTTAGGATGGACTGGTTGGAACTCCTTGCTGTCCAAGGGACTCTTGAGAGTCTTCTCCAACACCACAGTTCAGAAGCATCAATTCTTCAGCGCTCAGGCTTCTTTATGGTTCAATTCTCACATCCATACATAACTACTGGAAAAACTATGGCTTTGACTATATAGACCTTTGTCAACAAAGTGATGTCTTTTCTTTTTAATATGTTGTCTAGCTTTGTCATAGCTTTCCTTCCAAGAAGCAAGCGTCTTTTAATTTCATGGCTGCAGTCAACATCCACAGTGATTTTAGAGCCCAAGAAAATAAAATCTGTCACTGCTTCCACTTTCACCCCCTCTATTTGCCATGAAGTGGTGGGTCCAGATGCCATGATCTTAGTTTTAGTGTTTTAATAGTTATTTGAGAGATGGGATAATCAACTACAATTAGAATCCCTCCAAATAGCACTTAAGTGAAGTGAAGACGCTCAGTCATGTCCAACTCTTTGTGACCCCATGGACTGTAGCCTACCAGGCTCCTTGTGGGATTCTCCAGGCAAGAGTACTGGAATGGGTTGCCATTCCCTTCTCCAAATAGCACTTACGGTTGTCGTATATGATTAACACACATTACCTAAAGCTCGTGGAGTTCTTTTTTGGTAGAGTAGGAAGTGGTCCTTTGAGAGTTATTGTTATTTTCATAAAGTCCCAAACAGAATCACTTCTAGTTATTGTTGCATATCAATATTTAGATCATGCACCTCTTGTAAGCACTTGAAAACAGATACAGTGGGCTTCCCAGGTGGCACTAGTGGTAAAGAACCTGCCTGCTACTGCAGGAGACGTGGGAGACCTGGGGTCAGTCCCTGGGTCGGGAAGATCCCCTGGAGCGGGAAACAGCACCCCACTCCAGTTTTCTTAGTTTTCTTGCCTGGGAAATCCCATGGAAAGAGGAGCCTGGTGGGCTACAGTCCATGGGATTGCAAAATGTCAAATGTGACTGAGCACACTTCAGTTATTTGCTGTCTTAAACATCTTTTCTTATATCCAGTGCATTCCAGCCTTTATTAATTTCTTTCTCCATTTAAGTCAGAGACTTTTCCCCAAGAAGTAGACCTTCAAAGTTCTTGACTTACTCAGAGATTTTTTTCCCCAGAACTTCAGGACTTAACTTCTGGAGTTATTAAACATTGTCTCTGAGTGAAGAGAAGATGAAAAATAGTGTTCTTTCTGGGCAAAAATAAATTTATTCTTCTCTGGCTAAAAACACTTTTTATTTCCTTTACAAGTGATGGAGCTCAAGCACAAATTTGATTGTTACTCTGCTTATTACCATATAAATAGCTTTTAAATTCAATATACCACTCAAATTCATGCCAATTATAGAGAGGGGAGGTTCTTCCAGAAACAAAAGACTAGAGTATAAATTTTCTTACACCTCACTGACGAAATAAATTATGTGCATCATAGTAGTCGTGACATTGATTAGGCTACATATAGGTAATCTCCAAAGTACATATTAATTCTCAAAACAGTGATCATCAATTTTAATTCATTATAACTCTTTTGATCATTTATAGTGTTAAGGGAAAAATAATGAAGAGACTACTATATCTGTAGATCATGCTTTGTTGTCTCATAATTTCCAGATGTTTTGTAACAACCAAATGATAAAATATTGATATCCAACAAAATAACTAAAAATAATTTAAATGGTATGTCTTCCAGAAATTGTGTGCCTTCTTACACTAACTTAAAATTGTTTTAAAAGTTCTTTTGTTGCTCATGATACTTATTTTCTTTAAATCAAAGGTTCTAAAACATGCAAAGAATCAGGAAAATAATACTTATAATTAGAAGAAAAAATAAACCAGTGGAAAAGACCCAGAAGTGACAGTGTTGATGGAATTATCAGATAAAACTTTAAAAGAGACATTATGTTCGAAAATAAAACATGAGTGAAATGAGGAGACAGATGGAAACTATAAAAATGACCAACAGGAAACTTTAGAGCTAAAAATCACACAGAATAAAAAATTCTCTGGGTAGACTTAACAATGGATTAGATACTGCTGGAGTAATAACTCTTTCAAGGGAAATAACTGCACAGGCAACAGAAATGAAACGGGAGGACTTCCCTGGTGGTCCAGGGGGCTAAAGCTCCATGCTCTCAACGCGGGGAGCCTGGATTCGACCCCTGGTCAGAGAATTAAATCCCACACGCCGCAACCAAAGAACTTATGTGCAACAACTAAGACCCAGTGCAACCAAATTAACTAATTAAAGGAGAGAGAGAGAAATGAAATGGGAGATGTGACAATAAAAACTGTGGAAATTGAAGCACAGGGAGAAAAAGAATGAAAAAATAATGAACAGAATCTGTGTGGCCCTGGGCAATAGTAAACAATCTAATGTAACAGTTGTTTGGTCGCTAAGTCATGTTTTGTGACCCTGTGGACTGTAGCCCTCCAGGCTCCTCTGTTCATGAGATTTCCCAGGCGAGAAAAGTTAATTGCAATCTCAAGGAGACTGTAGCCCCCTTCTTGGAGGGCTGAATATGATTTGAAGAAATAATGAGCATAAATTTTTCAAAAGCATCCCATCACACACCTAAGAATTAGGCCATTACACCTTAAACAGGATAAAGAGAAAGACCCCACCCAAGTCAAATCATCATCAAACTGAATACAATTCCATGATGGAGAAAGCAAGTCTTTTTTTTTTTTTTCCCATGGAAAAAGCAGATTGCATGTAGATTCAAACATGCTGAATCTCAGTGAAAGATAGGCATTTTGAAATATCAGTCCAGAATCTAGGAAAGATTCAAACTGGGGGTTCGTCAGTCTGTTCGCAGTGTAGAAAGATGTAGAATCCAACCTCCACCCCTCCATGATCCACTGAGATTCTCCCCGTCCACCTCCATTTTTCCCTTTAAAAACAGCAGAATCTTCAGGGTTGGTCTCAGAACATGAAAGTCCCTTCTCCCCAGTTTGCTAGTTTTTCGGATTAAAGCAGCTTTCCCTTTTACTGACACTTGCCTCTTGAACGACTGACTTTTGAGTGGTGAGCATCTGAACCTTAGTTCAGTAACAGGCATAGCAACAGAAATACCAGAAATGAACTGTAACACTCCATGAAATGAAAATGTACTGTGAAGATCACTAGCAACCATGAAAGTGCCTGATGTTTTTGGTTAGATGTCTTCAATTTGAAGTGGATACCAGGGATTTAAATTTCATTTCTACAGTGATTTAACCAAAAAAAAAAAAAAAGAAGGAAATGAGGGGGGAGGAGTGGTGCTAAATAAACAAAGCACACCCTTCACTCACTGTCCTTTCCTGAGCCAACCACTTACAATATTAAATGCAATTATTAAGGTATATTGACAGAATATCTAATATGAACTCAGTACCACAAATGTCTGTGTAAAATCACGTGTCTCAGAATTCTAAAAAGTGTCTAGAAGTCTTTTGCTCCTTTCAGTATTCAAACAGGTATTTTCTTCCTCTTATATATAATTGTAGCCTAGTGAGACCAGCTGGGCATGGAAGGAGTGGTAGAGAACTCCCAAAAGGCACCACTTAGAAATTCCCAGCTGGGATGGGGCTTACCTGTCGGAGAGCAAGCCCAGACATCGCCCCGACCCTGCAGCTTCTGCACTCAGCTTTGTCAGATGGAAAAAGCCAATCTGCAGATCTAATATTTTCCAAGAAATCCTAGGGAAACTTAAGCGAAACTTCTAAAAAAATCATACTTTTGAGAAAAGTCATGCTTTTCAGAAAAACATAAAAGCATTTTGAAAGTGTTGATATTTTTAAGTGTAGCTATAGAAATTAAAATAACGTAACAAAGAGCAGCTAGAGAGTCAAGCCTTTTGCCAGTGATGGAATGAAGGGGCCTGCCCTCCTCAAGCCTGATTTATTCATCTTCCAAAGAAACCAGATTAAAAACTAAAACATCTCAAAGCGGGTGGATTACATCATTTTATCACTGACAAGACTTGAGGAAAACAAGCATCCTGGTTATCTTTCTCATCAGATTTTTCCTATTACTACTTTTCTACCATTTTGTTTTTCTTTAGCTCTTTCTACCCTTCCTTCACCTTACTTAAAAAAAATCTTAACCTAATTGAGAGTTTTGCCAGAAGTATGTTTGTCATGTACACCCACTTTTTTGGTAAATGATGACACAGAAGAGAGTCCCATAAAATTAAGCACTCAGACAGAAAGCAGGAGAGTTGTTACCAGGAGTGGGGGAAGGTGTGTGACTGTCCAGTGGGCAGAGGTTTCTATTTGGGATGAATAGGTTCTTCAAATGGATAGTGATGATAGCTGTGTGTGTTAGTCGCTCAGTCATGTCTGACTCTGCGATCCCCTGGACTATAGCCCACCAGGCTCCTCTGTCCCTGGAATTTCCCAGGCAAGAATACTGGAGTGGGTTGCCATTCCTTTCTCCAGGGGATCTTCCCCACCCAGGGACCGAACTTGCATCTCCTGCATTGCAGGCAGATTCTTTACCATCTCAGCCACTAGGGATTATAAATGTAAACAATACTCATTGTACACTTTAAAATGGTTGAAATGGTAAATCCATTATATATATTTTTACCACAGTAAAAACTTTTTAAAAGATGAAAAAAAAAAAGTAAAAGCAGCACACCATCTTTCAGACATGACCAATTTTATTCAGAAAATTTAAATTTCAGTTTGGCAAAGTATATCCAGGGGCAGAGTTTGGGATAATCATTTCATTCAGAGGCAGCTACATTTTCTAGAGCTAACTGGCCATGGGGTAGTATTGGAAGGCAAGAAAACAAAACTTTAAAAATAACTTAGGGTGGGTGGGTGATAAATACAAATACCTGCAGAGGAAACCAACCAAACAAGCAGATTACACAACTGAGGCATGAGAAACACTGATGCTAGTAGAAATCCTTTATTCCATTTAGTTTGACACACATGAAGCACCTAATTTTTTCCAGATACTGGGCTAGCTGCTGGGGTCGAGGTGGAAATACAAATATCATCAAGATGTAATCCCTGTTCTTAAAAAGTTTACAACTCACGTAAAAATGAGGGCATCAAGGGAGGTACCAGAAAACCGCTCAAAAAAACTAGAAGGAGGAGGGCTTACCTCTACTTCTCAGTAGAGGCTGAAGCCGGGACCCTCTTAAATTAAGTGATGTGGGTGAGGCAGGGGTTGCATGCTGAGTAAGAACTCTGGTGTTGAAGCATGTCTTGGCAACAGGAATGGTCTCGCTCCTCCACAGCCTTCCACGTGTGAGGGAAAGGGGTATTCAAAGGTAGGCAGTTTTATTTTAACCCCTCTCATCATTAGCCCCCTATAAGAGATTGATAAGGAAGTGAAAAAGTATTAAAAAAAAAACCCCAACACATCCAATTTGGAAGAGACAGGACGTAGACAAGATATACCATTTCATTGTTTTAATGTAAACTCAACTGCTTATCCAGTAACTTAAGTAAAACCATTGAAGGGGGGGAAAAATCCCTCTGGCAGCACCACAGTTCATTATGGCAGAATGCTGTCTCTCCTGTTAAGACTCTGAAGCTAGCTTTGGCTACTGCCAACAGTGGATGCAAGAGTACAAGGGACACTGAAGTCCGTATTTTACACATAGCTTAACGTCAATAAAGAATTCCACCATAACTGAACACAGATGATGAAGACGGCTTGGAAGAGATAATTTGGGAAGAGAGGTGAAGTCTCTGAAGGCTAGCTGATCTAAAAATGACTTGGGATGCTGTATCTCCTACTTAATACAAGAGGAGCAAGTGAGTAACAGTCAACTATGTATATAACATACATCCCCAAAACAATTCTAACACAACATACTACTAACCGAACATCACAGTTTCTGCTTTTGCAATTTACATAAATTACCTGAATGTTAATACTTTAGGGAACCCTTAAAAACACAGTATACAAGTTATGATATTATGCACCACCCTTAACTTATGAAAGTTTGATTTATATTATCTCAAAGGAAAACTAGTATTTATAAATCTCATTTTACCACATAATTCATTACTCATTTTTAAAAATATTTTTTTAAAAAGTGGCTTTCCTATAAGTCTTTATCAATGGTAAATTAGAATGCAAACACCTGCCTGGCTTTGATAAAATTAAAAACAAACAAACAAAAAAGAAAATAAGTTTTATGACCAGCACCTCATAAAACCAAAAACCTCCTTTTGAAGCATAAAGTTTAATTCTTCTTGCCTTCTTAGTAAATGTTAATCCAAACCCTCCCCAATCTAGGAACTGTTCTGGTTGGTTACATCACAAACATACAGTATTTTTAACATTAATAAATTTCTAATGTGGTATGAAAAATAAACAGCTAGCTTTTAAAACCAAAGTGACTCGGAGTTCTAGAACAAATATAATAGCACATTAAAATAGTTTAAAAGTAAAATTAAAAATTAAAATCTATCATGGTCTTATTAATTCCAATTAAAACCAAAGGATTATGTATCATTTCAGACACATACATCAAGATGCCAGTTCTTATAAAAATGTACTTCAGTTGTAAATGCTAGATTATGTAAAAATAATTTTGTATCAATTTTATTCAACTTTAATGATTTTCCCCAACTCTAATATTAAAAACATAAAAGAACTTAAATTTTAATGGCAAAAGTTACTATTTTCCCCATCTACTAAAAAAACTTTTGTTTTCCCTTATTAACATACAATGCCCTATTATTAAGGCACAACTTTTTTTAGAATAAAAATGAAACCATCAATTTATTTTACACAACAGTTACAAGGCAGACGTTTTTAGGCATATGCTAAAAACAATTCAGTCTTAACCAAATCGTTGCTTCTATTCACAACCAATCAACACACAGCCAAGGTGAGTGGTTGCGGCTAGATTCTAAACAGTTCCAGTTTTAAACCTGCTTAAGATTGTCTCCAGAAAGCTATTTTCAAGTTGCTATCAAGGAGAGGCAAGTTGAGTACTTTCTTTTCTGAGGAATAGGGAGGGGGTGGCACGCCAGCTTTCTTTACTTACGTTGGGCAATGGGAGACAGTCATCACCTGCAAAGCCTAAATCAAATCCAATTTCTGAATTAAACACCCTGAGACAGGGCAAGGGCTTGCCTGGCATCCCCCTTCCCCCAGGCCTTTCCTCCTCCCACTCTTTCCTCAGCCACCGCCCAGACTCAACTTGCACAATATTCAAAGGAAGCACCCAGCAAACAGGAAGAATCTGCACAACTGCTCCCTAAAGCACACAAGCCACACGAAGCTTGTTGCCTCACTATATGGCCATAAACAACCCAATATTTAGAACCAAAGAAAAACACTAAAACTGGGGGAAGGGGACAACTGAATAAAAGATAAATAGGACCCGTCTTGCAGGTCCTTACAATCCCAACTGAAGTAGGGATCAATTATGAAAACTAATAGAGATAGCAAGCTTTCTCCAGCAGGTAACGCGCTTGTATTTTCTGCACTTTTATTCTTTGAAGGATGGGTCAGAAAGGCTTAAGACAGAAGCCTTGGGTTATTCTTGACAGTTACTCTGTGGTTTTAAAGGTGACTTTCCTTTCCTTTTTGAGGAGTCTTTGAAAAGTAATAGTCAACTTGGGCTCTGTCAGTATTAATCTCCCCCACTGGAATTCTAGTCTCAGTTCTGCCCTAAGATTTCAGCAGCCAATCACAGAGACACAGGTCTACGAGAGAATTCCAGGGTTAAGTGTTGGGGAAGGGTATATTGGTTAACAAAGAGAAGCAGAAATAAGATAACATCTATTAACAAGTTAGGGAGACATGGAACAAGGTGGAGAGAAAGAGGGGCAGAGGAAGGCGACAGCTGACGGATCCTAAGGTTATTGGTGCTATTTTCCCTAACTGATGCAGAAAACTCAATTTTAATGGAAAACTGTCCTCTAAATAAGGGCAAAGACGAGGGAAAGGGAGATGGGAGATCAGGTGTTGGGTAGGTGAGAGTCACTAAGAGTAAACCTTTTAGAAATATTTGTATTTATGGGAGATATCATCTGTCTCACACAAGAAGGTGTTTCTCACTGGTGTGTCCTGGCACAATGTCCTACATAAATAAAATAAATATTTCTTTGAACTTATATTAGTTCTGTAATGTATACTGACTTTTAGAAACAAAATGTTTTAAAATGAACTTCTTATAAAAGAACTTAAAACCGTTAGTACTACGCTATACTCAATAAATCGCAAAAATAATGCATTTGTCAGCCAATATCCTAGTTTTTGCACGTGACACAAGCTCTCCACAAAGTCATTATCTATGTATGGCTTAATAAAAACTAAAGCCAAAACACCATGCCTGCTAATATGAACTAGTCCTATTTCCTAATACGCTAGTCTCTTTCCCCGAAGTTTGACACATCACAATTAGAACAAACACTTATACCACAGGACTCTGGAAATAGCATATGCTTCTGCCATCTCTCCTGAGGAAAAGGATTTCCCTCATCTCATTGCAAAGTAAAAAGATGAAGCCTCTAACACTTGGCTCAGAATTCCCAAAGTCCTGGTTAAACACCAGGTATTTCAACTACTAAAACTTGTAATGAATTCTGATAAAACCCTAGCTATTGAGGCCCACTGCTCTGCAGGACTGGAGACTGGGTAAAGGTAATGAGTGTGTCACAATCGGGCCAATTCCCCAACGAGGAGTGAGGACCTCAGACAGCATGATCTGCAAGCACATTCCACCAGGTGAGGATGCCTGCCCTTCCTTCGGTCAACTTTATCTCCAAGACAAGAAAATAAATGGAAAATTGATCAAGGGTTAAAAACTGATCTAGGAGAGAGAGAGAGACAAGAAGAAAAAGGAATCCATGAAACCCTAAGAAATCCCTCTCTTTATCAGTGTGTTATGGAACAAAATCATGGCAAGGTCATGTGAAATGATGGTACTGTTGAGGTGAAGTTTCTGATCATGCTGAGAGAAATCAGACATCCTGAGAGATGGCTGAGAGATGGCTCACAAAACAAAGCTTGAATTACAGTGATACTGCAAATATGTCACAACCTTTTCCAACCAGATTGTGCACACCTGATTAGGAAAAAAATTCATCAAAAGTAAGTTCAATCTTCATTTTTTTAACCCAAAGGGAAAATACAAAGTATCTCAGGTTACTACTTTGAGAGCTTGGTTAGATTAGATCCATTTATTAATGGCAAAAGCCATCTTAACTCACTCTTGATAATGAGGGAATCTCTACAGACATGGCAAATTTTTTAAAAAGTACTAAAACAAGGTTTTTAAAAATAATGAAGGCTAGTTCAATTCATGTAACTTCAAATAACTTTCAGTTAATAACAGAATAACATTATACTTTTATAATGCCTTATAGCATACTTTACCCCTAATGAGAAAAAGTACCAGAATTCTAACGTTAAACCCTGAAACCTTAATCCAAACCTTAGAAGTTAAAGATGAAATGTGGGTCAGGAGGGAAAGGACAGAACCATGCACCGTCCACAGGGCAAGTGAAGCTGATCAGCAAGATGGCAGAGATGTTGAACCCATAGGTACAAACACACGTCTCTTTATAAAAACAAACCAAAACGAAGCAGAATCACACACACACACACAGAAATTACAATGCAACCATCATATATCCATATTCTCTACTAGCTGGTGAACCTGTTATTAAAATTTCAAAGAAAAAAAAACAATTTGAGCTTTTTCTATTTTAATCCACAAGAAATATTCAGTAACAGAGAATCTGTTGCATATTAATGAATTTGCAGCTTCTTGTGCTTTCTATCTGAATTAGGGGTAAAAACCCCCAATTATTTTATTTTCAATGAGATATAACTGTATAGTAGTTTTAAACACCTACATAAAACAATCCTTTCTTCAGCCCAATTCTATATGAAAGTATTAACAAACTGAAGATTCATGATACTGTGTGAAAATGGTGACTCATAACAATGTAGACTCAGCTATAGATTTTAATTCACAAATATATATATATGCGCCTTGTGTATGACAACCGTACGAAAATAGTCTCAAAAATAAAGACAATACTTGAGACATGAAGCAACCCATTCTCCCTGATTCTGCATCCTATTACAGGGAAAAGAAGTCTCAGATGCTTCATAAATACTTTACAAAGTTCGGGATGGCCTAAACCATGCATAGTCTCCACTGCTGCTTTGAAGCCTCAGCACGTCAGGCCAACTGTTCAGCTCTGGGGGGGCTGTGACCTGTTGTCATCTTGGCTTACTTATGTCCTGTTTTCTCCAGATCCGGGAGCTTTCTGACCAGAGCCTGGTGGTTCATCCTGATGCTGGCCAGGAGCCCCCCTTCAATGCCGTCAGAACCAGTGTAGCTAATTTCTTCACCACTCAGGGTGGTCATGTGCCCCCGAGGGCTTTCAAGATGGCGTTGCCAGCACAGATATCCCACTTTTGATGTATGTCACATGGATATATAGATCAGCTTTTTCTTGACTCTTATCAGGCACATCCAAGAGTGCTAAAACTTTATAACCTGCAAGATAAACACAGGATTTAGGTTATTATCTGGAAGAGAGGAAGAAAGGAGCATACTGTCTTGAGGATGTTGTTGACACCAGCACAGGGTATGCAGGAGCTCTCTACACTATCTCTGCAACTGCTAGGTCTAAACTTATTTTTTAAAGTAGTTTTTTTAAAGTCACAGTACAGATGTTAAACACAAATGAGCAAAAAAATACTGTAAAGTATGCAAAGTAGTTTATTAAGCTATTCTCAAGTATAAATAAACATATGCCTATAATTTTTAAATTTAAATCTACTTTATGGTTGTCTTCTGAGAGGTGATACCTTCAATATGAATTGTTTGCTATGGACTATACACTGAAGCTAAACACCTCCAGGTCTCCCTTGAGTGTCTAAGAAGAATGGATTGGAAAGGAGAAAGCACAAGATAATGTTACTACCCTAAGTCTTTTGTGTAATGAGGCAAAATTTTAAAAATAAAATAATAAAACAAACTCAGAAGAAACTGGGTATTTTATCCTATTCCTATTGGGAATTTTGCATATCACCTTTCCTGATCAACCTGACAGCCTATAAAAAAAACTATGAAACCATGTTAAGAAAGACATGTATAGGTCAGCAGTAAACTAAAACTGTTAGGCTTAAAAGTTAAAAGCATTACTTTTCTATTACTGTGCTGAAAAAGGTTTTCAAACACAAATGTTTCCTACTATGCTTCGCAATTTATTTGAATTAAAACACTTCTGTCATAGCAAACAGCATTCAAAACAGAGTGGGCTAAATCCAGGCATGGCCTGGTTTCACACAGCCCTCAAGCTATGGGTGTTTTCTGTATTTTTATGAGTGGCTAAAAAAAAAAACTAGTAACAGCAGTCATTAGCCGTTCTAACATTTAACGATGGTTCCTGCCAGCCCCTGCTAAATACAGGGTTGTGATGACTGGATCCTTCTTTCTCTCCTTGCGATGGTTACAGCTACACTAACAGCACAGTTACTTCAAGTCAGATCACATACAACAACCACTGATGTCAGGAAGAAACTTGCATATATTCCAGGATCAGAAACCGCTGCTGTGAGACTGTTTCTGTTGTGAGACTGTACCCAGGAGGCAGGTGTGCCTGAAATCCTGCTCTCAAAATAACCAAGTAGAAGACTGGGCCTGTCCTAAAACCCCCAGTGTCCACTCCCACTTCTTCCCAAGGACCGGATACCAATGAGCTTCCTGACGTGGGCATGGCCACGCAGGGCACAGGGGTAGGGCCCACAAGGAGCAGGAACATACCAGCACCGCCAGCTGGGATGATCGTAGTCTGGTTTCCGAAAGTCTGAAGAGCAACCTGTTTGACCATTCCTGAATGCGAGCGAGACACGACAATCCTTGGGGTCTTCTCATTGTAAGAAGTGCGGGCTTTCACATTTGATCCACCATCTACCATCGCCCAGGCTGGAAAGCAAATGTAATAGCCAGTAATGGCACCAAGGCTTTTTAAAACCAACAAATCAGGAGTGACTGGAAAACAATTCTTCCCAAGAATTCTTTTATCTCCAAACAGGGAGCTTTGGTTTTCAGAGTACAAGGGTCATACATTTATTTTTTACAACAGGCCATATTCAAAACTACAAGGGGCGTGCAACCCGGCCCAGCCAGAAAAGTGACTAGCAGGTCCTTGTTGAGGAACATCCCAGTTCCAGGGCTCCCTGCAGGGCCACTGTGGGGTCTTCACTGGACCACAGTGAAACTCAACTTCCCTACCTCCTGCCCTCCCTCCCACAAATCTGACTCCAAGAGCTTTCTCCAGAAAACATCCTGCAGATAATAATCACAAGAAAATAATAATCAGAAGAACCCAAGGGGAAGGATCTTCTGTGATAAGTGACCTGATCTCAACGAGTCAATGTCATAGGGAAAAAGGGGACTGGAGGCTGATCTAACTTAACATAAGTGACCTAAAAACCAAAAGAAATGCTTGCCACTTGACTGGACTATGGTCTCAGTTAACAGGTTGTAAAATCCACTTCTTGAACAACTGGGGGAAATGTGACTATTGGATAAAACTGTTAATTTTATTATTAACAGTACTGTTCTTGCTTAGAAATATGTTCTTTTTAGAGCTGAATACTGAAATATATGTAGTAGAAGGTCATGATCTTTGTGATCATCTCTAAAATACATAGAAAATGAATGAATAAATAAAAGCAAATATATAAAAATATCATCAACTGTTAAATCTAAAGTACATGAAAAGTCATTATCACTTTTTGAAATTATTTATAATAAAAGTGAAAAAGAGAAACAAAAAAATCCTCTAAATTCTTTTTTAGAAATGATCAAAAAACACATGATTGTATCAAGAAGTGAATTTACAATGCTGTATCTCTAGAGGTCAGTATTGTGTAAGAGAATAAAGAGAGTACATCTCAGTAGATAGTACCAGAATAATTTTAGATAAGAATTACTAATTTAATATTAAACATACATATTTAAGATCACATAAGCTCAATGTATTCAATCATAACATTTATACGGACAAAATTATTTTAAACACCTCAAAACACAGTTAGGTATTTAAATAAACATATGTGAATGATGATGATAAGGTAGTAGTGATAAGCTAAAAGAACAGTTAACACAATGTGTTCAACATTCCATCTATAAGATGCCAACAGAAAGTCTGGTAGGAAATAATAAGCGGTTGGAACTTTGCTTCACAGACTTCAGACACTACAACTTCTTTCTACTAGCTACAGATTTCCACTGAGTGGATCGACTGAGTCCAGGTTTATATATACATCACTTCAGTAAAATGTGTACTATTCAAGCATCTCTTACTTCTAAGAATGTCACTCAATGAATTAATTCTAATTAAATCTGGTAAGATTTTGATCAGCTCTGTTCTAACTGCTGCCAGCAATAATAATACCTAGCTTCCACTATAGTCAAGTATAGCTACATTCTAGTAAATACATAATACTTGGCAGTTTGTACTCAGCAACATTAATATGTAGTCTGGATCTGAACATCACTCCTCAAAGAGAGCACAAGCCAAACAAACCTTCGATCCAGGAAAGGAAGGTCACTCGCACCTAATTAAGAGCGTATTGATTCCTTTGCAATGTTTGCTGACTAGTAAAAGCACCTTATATTACTAAGCCTATGGGTGGGGGTGGGGGTGGGGTGTAGATTATGTATTTTGATAAAATAAAGGTTTTTCAAAAATGGACATTTTATTATCCCCATTCTCCCTCCTAACATGAACAGATATGGAAACTAGGACCTATCTGCCTCTCTGGTATCAACTTGCTCTGAATTTTCTTTATTGTAGTTCTAATTCTCTTTGGGCCAAGGTCATTTCACAGCAGATTCCAGAATGCACAGGACCTCACATGGAAGAGCCCAAGACCATATCCCCAGTAACAGCATGACGGAAACAGAGAGGACCGCAGCTGCTGGGCATCCACATCCAACTGCATTCCCTACACATTAAGGATCACTTGTCTTCATTTAACAGTTTCCATCTCTAAACAAGTTCAGAAAGCTGTGCTTTGTCATACGTTACTAGTACCAACACTAAAATCCTCACTGTATCCAGTGAAGGGTGAGGTGGGGCTGACTCTAATAATTGTTGAATCACAGTTGAAATTTCCACAGGACCGTAAATAATACAGGAAATGATTTAATAACATTAATTTTTGGAAACTTTAGCATATTGCTTACCTGTATATTCAGAAAATGGTTTGTGTATTACTCCTAGCACAGGTTTACCATTTACAGCCACACATACCATAGTAGTAACATACTTCCGAAGATCCTCTACAAGAAAAAAAAAAATCCAATAACAACAATTATTAAAATAATGTTAGGATTGAATATGAAAATTGAGTCTCAAGCACTCAAAAAGACCCTGTTCAAGGGATGTACTCACTAAGTATTGTCACCATTATATCAGCAAATCAATTTCAGTCCAGGAAAAACCATTTATAAAGGAACTTCTCAATAGTCCATGTTTCTATTATCTATTTCTGCAAACTTCTGTTTTAGAATTTGTTACTGCTAGATACACATGTCTAGTGCCTTCTCCCTGTTCTCCAAATAGTGATCCACTGAGTGTCTATTTTGGGTCAATTTCCGTGCTTCAGCACAAGAATACAAAGGAGAAAAAAGAAGCCCCCACACTCAGAAGAATGTACCATTTAGTTGGACAAATACATAACCCATGAATTTTTACATATCAAGAGAATAAAGAAAAGACAGAAATTAGATAACCTCTGGGAAAGATATAAGGCCTGGAAGAAAATCCACAGAAATGAAACAGGAGCTAGAATTGGATGAGAATGACAGAAATAGGAGGTGGGAGAAGTAACTGATTTTGCCACTTACTTTCCCTGGCTGCCTAGGATTTACTATTTTTAATTCTAAGACTAGATGCGTATGCAATAAACTCTAAATTCCCAACATCACAAGTCAATAGTGTATTGTTTATATAAGTAAATACCTCAACAATGCACACCTCAATATACAAATCAATACATAAATAGACACTTCAATAAACAGGTGTCCAACAGAAACCATTTTGTTGTTGTGACTGCCAGAAACTTCCCTTCACTAAAGAATCAGTGACACAGCGAGCCACTTTCACTGAGAGGAGGATGCCATGATACAGCAGTCAAAAAGGTTGACAATAACTAACTGATCCACTCCAGAAGTTTCAGAGCACAGTGCTTTAATCTAGCTCTCTTAAATCTAACTGGACAAGTTGTGTCCATTTGGAAAAAATATTCACCACCAGGAATATACCTACCACCTGCCCTTGTTCTGGTTCTCTAATACATAAAGGCAATATCAAGTCTGAGATCAGTTTTAATTGAAAAGTCACCCGTGTATTCCTGTGTGGCATCCAGTGGGTCAATCCAGACGGTGACGCTCTCTGCTGGCACCTCCTGGGGAGTGGCTATTTCCTTTAGGATGTCCTCAGGAATCTTCCGATCCCACAAGATCACCTCTTGATCAGCTGCATCCACATGTTCCTCCGTATTGATCTGCATCAATGGTTGAGAATGGTTGACAGTTTAAAAGGTTTTAAAGAAAAAAATCACTACCCGGAAAAAGCACAATAGAGAAAAACAATTTAGATAAAATCCCCCAAATTGAAAGCAGATAAATTAGTACTTTTATTTCAAGGAAATTCTTTGCCAATGAAAACAGATAAGAAATTCCAGATATGTTGTCCTCCAGTGCTTTCCAACTGAATATTCAAACTTAGCTTATTTTGTAAGCAGGACAGACAATCTAGAAAAATACAGAAAGAAACTAAGCATCAAAGAAACAAGCTATTTAAAGCTTAAAGATATTTAGGGAAAGAAATACATTAAAAATGTGACAACAGACTGACAACATTATGGAAAACTGAACACAACAGTTAGAGAAAAGTGACAATAGATTTAAAAATAGGCCTTCAAAACAATGATAAAGATATCAATTCTTCCATCTGCAAACTGCAGATTTAAAGCAACTTCAATCAAAATCCCTAAAGTTTGTTTTTTTGTTTTTTTTTTTTAACTTTCGTCTTAGAAATGGAACAAGCCACCTGGGGAAGGATAGGAAAAAAAAAAAAAAAAAAATATGTATGTAAATGTCATTGTTGGGTGACTTTCCTTGACATATTTTGGCTTTTTCCCCAGCATCACTGAGGTATAATTGACAAAGCTGAACATATTTAAAGTGTACAGCATGACGAGATGATATACGTGCACATTGTGGAGTAAGTACCACAATTAAGTTAATTAATGTATCTACCACTTCATTTATTTCCTTTTTTTATTTTGTGGTGAAAACACATAAGATCTACTCTTAAAGCAAATTTCATGTATATAATACAGTAACGTAAAACCACAGTCACCTTGCTGTACATTAGATCCTCAGAACTTACTCATCTTAGTTATAAATGAAAGTTCATACACCTGACCAACATCTCACCTTTCACCCCATCCCCTGGAATATGGTAACCACCATTCCATTGTTTTTATGAGTTTGACTTAAAAAAAACGATTCCACATATAAGTGATACCATATAGTGTTTTTCTTTGTCTGGTAGGTATATTTCTCTTAGCATAACACCTTCCAAGTCCATCTATGTTGTCCCAAATGGCAGCATGTCCTTCTGTTTAAAGCCTGAATAACACTCCATTTTACGTGTATCATATTTTAAAAAATTAATTTATACATAGATGGACACTTACCTTGGCCTAGCTAAAGGTTTGTTGATTTTACCTTTTGAAAAAAACCAGAGGTCCGTATTGCTCATAGGCCACTTCCAGGGATTTAGAGGTGGAGGGGGCTGCAGGTAAGGAGTCAGTGGCTGTGGCAAGCTTCCTGACGGCATTTATGAAGAGGTTAATAGCAGCCCTCTGATGAGTTTTGAGTCCTGACTTAGGTGCTCCCATGGCTCCTTCAGACCCTCAGACATGCAGACCATCTCAGTAATCCAGGTGAGGTGAGAAACGAGGAGGCCTCCACAAGTTTGCCAGGTGTACATGCACATACTCTTGTGGGTGGAATCACAGTCTGAGGGGTCTCTCCTGGCACTGAGCTGTACTACCTTGACAGAGGGGCAATGCAACAAAAGTCAAAATATTCCTCTGACTCTCTTCAATGTACTTTTGGAGTTTTTTTGCCCCAGCAGTGTGTTGAAACATCTCTGCTATACTCCTGGACTTCCATAAAGGAACTCTTGTCCATGGGAGACTGCCAAAATCAATGTTCTGTGAGGGAGTGACAGCAGAGAATTCCACTTCTGCCACCCTGCATATGTTACCAGAAAGCATTTTGGCTACACAGTTCAGTTCAGTTGCTCAGTTGTGTCCAACTCTTTGCGACCCCATTTATCACAGCACGCCAGGCCTCCCTGTCCATCACCAACTCCCGGAGTTCACTCAGACTCATGTCTATTGAGTCGGTGATGTCATCCAGCCATCTCATCCTCTGTCGTCCCCTTCTCCTCCTGCCCCCAATCCCTCCCAGCATCAGAGTCTTTGCCAATGAGTCAACTCTTTGCATCAGGTGGCCAAAGTACTGGAGTTTCAGCTTTAGCATCAGTCCTTCCAATGAACACCTAGGACCGATCTCCTTTAGAATGGACTGGTTGGATCTCCTTGCAGTCCAAGGGGCTCTCAAGAATCTTCTCCAGCACCACAGTTCAAAAGTATCAATTCTTTGGCACTCAGCCTTCTTCACAGTCCAACTCTCACATCCATACATGACCACAGGAAAAACCATACCCTTGACTAGATAGACCTTTGTTGGCAAAGTAATGTCTCTGCTTTTGATTATGCTATCTAGGTTGGTCATAACTTTCCTTCCAAGGAGTAAGCGTCTTTGAATTTCATGGCTGCAGTCACCAACTGCAGTGTTTTGGAGCCCACATCTTAATGACAACGCTAGGCTACCTTGGATGATGCAAAAACCACAGAATAAATTTAAAACAACAGATGTGACTCTGGGAAAAGAGAGGCAGTTCCTGGGTCTTAATCACTACTTTTGTTGTTGTTCAGTTGCTCAGTCATGTCCAACTCTTTTCAACCCCATGGACTGCAGCACTCCAGGCTTCCCTGTCCTTCACCATCTCCCGGAACTTGCTCAAACTCATGTCCATTGAGTCAGTGATGCCATCCAACCATTTCATCCTCTGTCAACCCCTTCTCCTCCTGCCTTCAATCTTTCCCAGCATCTTGATTGCTACAGTTTCACAAAAATAGTGCCAAGTCTGAGTGGCAACCACTGTGCCTTATGATCTCTGCCTAGAGTCCATCAGCTTCTTCATATTCTTTCAACTGACTATGTGCTAAAAAGTAACAGAAATGTGCTTGACAAAAATCTTCACTGAGAGTCAGGTTAGGGAGAAACAAGCAGAGTAAACGAGTAAAAGCACAATTACCTGACCCGCTTTTGCACAAGAGCTATTTGTTATCTGCTACTACCATGACACAGCAACAAATTTAAGAAACCACTCCCACCTTGTAAATGGCCTTACCAACTCAAATCCTTTCCATGCTCCATCAGCTAGTTAAGCCCTAGAAATTCTACCCCCAATTCTAAATAACTGTCACTGTGCTTCCCTGGTGGCTCATATGGTAAAGTGTCTGCCCGCAATGCAGGAGACCTGGGTTGGGAAGATCCCCTGGAGAAGGAAATGGCAACCCATTCCAGTATTTTTGCCTGGAGAATCCCACGGACAAAGGACCCTGGTAGTCTACAGTCCATTGTGCCTCAAAGGGTCAGATGCGACTGAGTGACTTCACTTTCTTTCTATAGTAAAAAAATTCTAGTGTGAACCCTCTATCTCTCACTTGGATTTCAAAAATAGCCTCAATTGCTCTTGCCTCCAACTGTGCATTCACTGATGCATTCATTTATTCAATAATGATTTAATGACTATATATCCTAAACTGCTTTGGACAATGGGATATAATAATGAACAAAACAGACCAATTATTGCCTTTAAGAGGCTTTCCTTCTCAACCAGGCAACCTGCTGTCTTCCTAAATCAGATTGTGTCACTCTCTGCTAAAACCTTCCAATGACACTCAAAATGACCTTTGCATTACGGCTGCCAAGGGCTGCTGACCTGAGTCTGAGGACTGCAGGGGAAACACTGACTGGAACCGCCCACTCTGGCCAGACAGTTATTTTACAACAGTAGGTCCCATGAGGAACAGGAAACTAACAAGCCACCATCAACTGAAGAATCTGGGAAAGGTTAAAAGGAAATGCCACATGTCTTACCAACTTCCCAGGATCTCAGGGTCTTGATTTCTTATTCTTCAATTCCCTGGTGAGGGCTTAAGACATAGGCAGTAGTGATGAGAGTAGAAAATGGATGGATTCTTGCTGGAATCCATCTTGGTTGAGTAATGCTTGCGCCACCAGGAAGGACCCTGAGCCAGAATGACTGGACAGAGACAATCCAGAAAGTAATCTCATCACCATAAAACCCAAGACTGTGAGACATGCAGCAGACCAGTACTCCTTAGTTTCTTTACCCTCTTGCTCTCCACCTGGGCAGCACCCTTCCCAATAAAGTCTCTTGCTTTGTCTGCCAAAAAAAAAAAAAAAAAAACAAACCCACCTTCCAAAGGTTTCTCATTACACAGAGATAAAATCCAGACTCTTAAAAGTACATCCAGGATGATCTGGCTCCAGTACCCTTACTCTATTTGTACCTTATTTACTCCATCCCAGACTCACTTGTCTTCAGGGAATTGTACCTGTACTCTCCTGTTCATACACCCTTCCTCAAACCTCTGCATGGTGGCCTGCCTGCTTGTCATTGTTCAGTTCTGGGCCACATGAAAGTGCCTCAGAGTGGCCTTCCCTGACGAACACGGCCAGAGCAGGACCCCACCCCACAATGCCAGCACTCTTTCCAAGTGATCTTATTTATTCTTTCTTCAAAGCCCTTGTTAGTTTCTGAAATCAACATGTTTGCACATTTGTCATCTGCCTTGACCCACTAGTACGTAAGTTCTGTAAGTTTACGGTCAGCTTCCT
The DNA here is from genome assembly GCA_917880005.1 of Nanger dama. NCBI lineage: Eukaryota > Metazoa > Chordata > Mammalia > Artiodactyla > Bovidae > Nanger > Nanger dama. The sequence goes on from CAKJTW010000075.1 coordinate 8,908,277, forward strand.
TCATTACTACAGCTCTGTTCTCACTGCCCAAACCAGGGCCTGGCACAGCAGATGCTAAATAAATACTTCGTGATTGACAGCACTAGTTTTCATCAATGTAGTTTCATTTCTTCCCTGTAACACTTTATACTCAGTCTACTCTCATCACCCATTACTGGCTGGGTCTCAGTCTTCACTTGGGAATTAAAGAATGAGAAATCAAGACCCTAAAATATGGTAAATGCCATTCATTTGACAGTTCAGTTACTCTGGGACCAAAGAAACTTTGGGTCAATGCCTTAAGAAGGTAGTATTTACCGTATTTCTCCATAAATCATTAAATCTTAATAAGTGTTTAGATACAATGCTTCACACTGTGCTTTCAGTAGGCATTCAACAACTATTTTCTAAATGGATACACAGGGTTCTCCAGCTATCTTTTTTCTCCTTCCACCCAACAGAAGCCTTTTACTGTCAACTGCTACCTCTCAAATATATTCCTACAAATAATTAAACACGCTCCTGTGTCTCACACCTTAAAAACAAACATGAAACAAAAAATCCATAAAACCTGCTAAGTTGCTAGCCAAGTTGCTTAGAGCCCAACTTCTTGTCTTTACTTAGTGTCTCTATTCTCTATTTCCTTACTTCCTATCTTCTTCTGCTTCCTTCCCATCAAGCCATCAAGAGAACTTTCACAGAATTTACTTATGACCTGCATAAAGAACCATTATTAGGAGTATGTAGTCTATCATCACACTGCCTGAGTTCATTCCAGCTCCTCATTTTACTTGGTAGGTGACTTACCTAGGCTAGTCACTTCATCTTTCTGAGCTGCAGTTACCTTACTGCTAAAAGTGGATGATAACATATCTCCCTATTAGGTTTTCTGGGTAAATCAATGAAATACTCGGGGTAGTACTTAACCCAGAGTAAGCACTTAATAAAAGCCAGCTGCTATTACTAAATGACTGTTTTCAGTTTTTGTGATCCTTGGTCCCCAGGCCCTGATCTTCCCTTTCACACTTCTCAAGTGTGTACTCCTTTCCAGCAATTACTCCTGTCAAGAGAGAAGAGTCTAGCTCTCATCTCTGAGGCCAAGGATAGTACAGACCCAAGACTCCTACCCAGCTAGGAGTATCATGCTTTATCATCAAATAAATCACTGCCAAAAGTTTTGACAAGGACAGTAGCCCCTCAAAAGAGAAGTCCCGTACTTTAAACCAAAACTATAAAGCTAAATGTGCTCCGTGGCTGCAAATCCATTCCAAAAAAACTATCTTCAGCCTTCATTTTCATCATTATCCAGAAGGATACAATGACAGACAGTGCCACATAAATGGCTGCAGTTATTTTTATTTCTACACTGAAATCGGAATTGCCAATGAGTATAGGAAGAGGAGAAAGGCTGCCCTGAGGACTCCCCCAAGAACCCAAATGAGAAAGGCTGAAGACCAAAGGGAATCAAGAGGTCTTAGGTCAAACTTTTGAGTTTTCTTAGGATGTGCACTGCTTTAGAGTGGGGCTTCTCAACCTGAACACCAATTGAAAATCAGGCCACATCATTCTTTATGAAGGGGGAATGTCCTGTGCATTCACGAGACTTTACTCTCTACCTAGATGACTCCAGAGTGCTACCTCCCGTTGTGACAACCCCAAATCTCCAGACACTGCTACATGTCCCCTTGGGACAAAAATGTCCCCATTCAGACTAAGTGTCATCTGCAGAATCTTGTTACTAAGGAATGAACAGTAGACAGGAGGGCTCAAGCCTCTGACTCCATTTGTACAGGGCATCAGGATAAAGGGGATCTGTGGCTTCTCAATGCTAATTTTCACCACCTAAACTAAGTGGTATTCAACTTAAGATCTTCACTGAAAAATTTCAGATGAGGCTTCAAAAATAACTCGACATTTAAGACTGTACTTCTGGGTACTGAAGGAAGAGAAAGAAGAAAGGAAAGAATCTAGGACTGAGTCACTACCTAGACAGCTACATGTGGCCTCTAGTCTAACATACTGACAAAAGGAGACAGCTCATCATGATACCATCCTATTCTGATTTCGTCTAAATGAACATAACTTCCTCTATTCCAATCACCAACTGAGTAGAACAAAAAGAAGGACCTGCAAACATTCAGTCACAAGAAAACAAAGCTATTTTACATAAAGGCAGACTTCAACATCTGTAAAAAGCTTAGTATTTCTGTTTAACAAAATACAGCTCATCACTCTTGGCAGCAATTCCCTTAGCATTTGCTAATAAGAGATAAAACAAACGCAGAATCCTGTGGAAGTTACCCACAGGATAAAAGTTTTGGTAGAGGTGGGGTGGGATGGAATTCACATTTGAACATACATGTACCTGTGGCTATATATTTTCAATATTTAAGAATATTTGTACTGACCTTTCTTAAAAAAAGTCAACTCTACTGTTATATATTTCACTATTATTGCGTTCAAACTTTTACAATTTTACATTTTCCCGAGGAAATCATACTTTAGGTTCTAAACAGCCTCCTAAAGATAGTTCTAAAGGTACTTCATATAAACTGTGAGGCAGAGTCCCGTGAGTCTCAGGGCTCCCATTTGGAAGGTGGGAAAAATAAATTTTACTTCTTAAAGTTGCTGTAAGGACCAAGTCAAGTCTTATGAAGCAAGGACTATACTAGCTAAAATAGTAATCAATAAATGATTACTATTACTACTGTTATAACTGTTTACACCAAATTTTCTGAAACTCCTGTTTTCCCCACAAACTTTAAACACCATGTGCTTCAGAGAAATGAAAAAGAAATTTTACAAGCACATATTATATCTAGATGCAAACACAAGGTAAGTATCATTTGTGATGGTAAAGACCAAAGGACAAAAGAAAACCATGAAACATTCTGTTTTGTTGGAGAACTAACATGTCAATTACATCTGGTACCCAGCAGCTCATGATATGAAAGCCAAAGTTCCTTCCCGCTACAAAAGAAAGTTTAAAAAGGAAAGAAAAAAAAAAGACGAAGAAAGAAAGAAAAAGGAATAACAGGAAAGACTGGAGAGAGGGTTATACAAGATAATTCTACAATGACAATACTCTCTTACAAGAACAACAGTAAAAGGTCAGATCTTTCCCAAAAGCGGCGGTTTACATTTCACTGTTTATCTAATTAATGAAATTCAACTGTAAACAATTTTTCTTCCCCATCGCCAAAACCCACTGTTAGGTGAGTTAGGAAGTACACTTAGGAAGTACCACCACACTATGTGAGCTCTTCTCTGGACTGTAATACATTTTTAAAAGTTTTATGCATTCAGCAGCAGCAGCACTGAAATGATGAAGTTTAAAGGTATTAACTACAAATCCGAAATGTCTGGATTTCCCTAAGAAAATGTCAATTTCTTCCCCAAGAAACGTTCTCCAATTTTCATTCTTTGGAGTCAATATGGGCTAGAAGAGTGAAGTCAAGTTGCTGGGAATCATACTCCCAAACACTTCCTTGAAGGGCCCCTCAAATATATGCCATAAAGATGGTCCTGATGAGTCCACAGCTAAGGTAAACCGTGGTCACATCAGTCAAAAATGCCCTGCATGCTAACAGCTCTGCAGCAAGTCAGACGTCTACAGTTCCCGGTCTTCAGCTGGCTCCTGGCAGGTCCACCAGAAAACGTGTAACGACCCTTCCAACTAAACGCAAGAAAGACAGAGGGCCTCGGCGATTCTAGCCAAAAGAGCCGGTGGCAGGGAGTTAAGTTAACTTTCTCAGCCTTCGAATATCAGGGATATCAGACCCCAGAGCTCCAGATCCCCGGTGCCCAGAGGACGCGCATACCAGAGGAGGAGCCAGAAGGGCCGAGCCGACGACCCCGCGACCTCCCCCAGCTCTTCCACCAACTCTTCAGTGTGACCTTGAACACCTCAACTTGTGCGTCTCCATCCCCAGATCCGCTCAATCGGAGCCAGAGCCCGACCGCCCCGGGCAGTCGGAGAAGTCCAGACGTCCCGGCCCGCGCCCACCCGGCCCGGCCCGGCCCGGCCCGCGCGGCGCCCACCTGCACGCTGGGGAAGGCGGTCTTGAGCAGGTAGAACATCTTGCGGTTGGACAACACGTCCCCACTGGTCATCTTGTCGTCCGCCCCCTCGCGCGTCTTCCCCTTGGACTTCTCATGGAGGACGTTGCTCTCGCGTACGCGCCGCACCTCCTCGCCGCCGCGCACCGCCGCCAGCACCGACACGGCCAGCATCTCGCGCAGGTCCACCGTGCCCCCCGTCGGCCGAGGCCGCGGGCACCGCCGCCCCGCCGCCCGGCTCGCCGCCCAGGCCGAAGAGGCTGAAGCGGCCGGCCAGGAAGCCCGAGTAGAGGTGGTAGAGCACGCCGAGCCCCAGCAGGCAGAACACGGCCACCCCCAGCGGGGACAGGCGGATGCCCATAGGGGCCATGGCGGCCGGGCGCTCGGGGCGGTGGCCCTCACAGGCCTCCCCGCGCTCCCGAACCGGGCGCCGCGCGGTCTATACCGGCGCCAGCTCCCCGGCGCCCGCGCGCCCCATCGCTCCCTCCCAGGAAAGACCGAGCCACGTGGAGAAGCCCCCCACGGCCGTTCCGAGCGCCCGACTCCCCGGGACAGCTCGCTCCCCGCTGCTTAGCCGGCCCGCGGGGCTGGCTTCCACGTTAGCCAACGGCCGCGAGGTGAAAGGGGAGCGTGGGTGTGTATCCGGGTTACGCGGTGGGGGCGGGGCGAGTCAGGCTCCTCCCTCGGGGGGCGGGGTGGCCGGCCGGGTGACTGGGAGGCGCTGGACCGCTCCGCCTGCGTTTGTTTGGTCGGTCGGCGGTGTCTGGGTTTTTCAAATCACTGCGGGGATGTGGCGGAGTTACTGCCCAAGCACAGAAGGATGCCGAGTGCCTTGTGGAAATTCAAATTAAATCTCTCCTTGAACGCCACTGTATGGCCGAAATAGAGTCCTAGGGACAGTCTAAACTTCACATCACTCTGATTATTGAGGAAAAGGGGACACAACGAGGCGTTTAAAGTCTATGCCTTTTTCGTCGACGCTATGCAGACAGAGCCTGTAGCTTTAAATCGCCTCTCGGCGCTCTTACTGGCAGAGCGGGGATTGGGCGGGGATGAGAGTAAGTTTATTTGACTTTATTCTGTTGGCACCCTTGTCTGAACGCATATGCATTTATATCTGTCTGTATGTATAGATTTTCCCCTGTACCTTCACCTGCCAGAATGAGCCATCCTCTATGCAGGTGAAGAACTTACCTTGGTTCTGGGCTTTCACTGTGTGAGAATACACTCCCGGTTTCCCTCATTGCCAAGGCCGCTTTACCCACACCTTCCTCCCAAAGGCTGAGAGGGGAAGAGAGATTGCCTGCGAGACTCCACTTGCTGTAAAGGTTGTCCCAGGATGATCAGTCTACAATATGTAATCTTTGAATCAATGTAAGCCCTTTATATGTACTTACAGAAGCGTTTAAAAGGAGTGACTGCTTTCTGCTATGCTAGAGGTTTTCGCCATAAAAACAAGTGTTCACTAAATTTAAATAAGTATTATAATAAGCATTAATGTTATCTTCCATCCTAACAGTGAACATTAACATTAACGTGAGCAGTATTACTATAAATGTTAGAATATTTATTTAAAATTAACTTAAAATGTAGCCGGTTTTACTGTTTATAGCCAAAACTCATTGGGTTTAAATGAGCTTGAATATTAACGACCTTAAAAACCCGCAGGTATACAGGATGAATTATGAACAGCAGTTGCTGGGCAAGTCATTAGAGACAGGCAGACTTTTTCACTACCTTAGAGTTTAGGGTACCTATAGAATTTGCATTTGGTTAACACAGATACAATAAAGGAAGACCATAGATTGGTTTCCTTGCTTAAAAATAATCACAGCCCAAAATAAGGTACAAGTACAAATCAGTGTAGTAACAGCCCCTGGAATGCTGACAGCAGCAAATCTCAAGGGACTGGCACTGTCCTGGTCAGCTTTGGAGAGCAACTTCACAATTAAGCAAAGCTGCTTTCCAAAGAAATCTGGAAGCGAAGGTCACAGGGTAAATATGGTTACCAAATCCAGGGATAGATACAAAGACTAGGCTTGAAATGAAGGCTTAATTAACTTCAACAGAACCACCCCATGAGATCAGCAAAAGATAGGAGTTGGCTGTAGTTATGAAATTTTAAAAGCATTGTGGAAAAGTCTGGCTGAGGTTTGTAAAAATAATCAGCAGTATATTCCAAGGATATTGGAAAGCAATATTGGGCTATGCTCACTGGCATTATACAAAGCCTCAGTGAGACACAAAGAGAGTTACTAAAAGCTCTGAGGCATTTATACTGCAGGAAAGGTGTTTAAGAATTGAGACACAAGATGCCAAGGCACATGCGCAGAATGAGACTATGTTTAAAGATCATAGTTCCAAGTGTTCTAGTATTCAGGTGACAATCAATAACAGCTAATAGGTATTAATAAATGGTAGCATGTAATCATTAAGAGAAACTTTATGACAAGAAGAACAATTTAACTAGTTATGATGTTTGGGACAGTGATGTTGTCTTGGAACCTTCATAGGAATTTAATTAAAAGAGACTTGCATTTTCAGTTAAGAAGTTGCTAGAAACTTTCTTGTTGTTTTAGTCACTCAGTTGTGTCGACTCTTTGTGACCCCATGGACAGTAGCCTATCAGGCTTCTCTGTCCATGGGATTCTGCAGGCAAGAATACTGGAGTGGGTTGCCATGCCCTCTTCTAGGGGATCTTCCCAACCCAGAGATCGAATCCATGTCTCGTGTAGGTTCTTTACCAGTGAGCCACCAGGGAAGCCTGCTGGAAGCTTCTATGAAGCATATAATCTTCACATATGAAAATTTATGAAAGTAAATATAAAATAATAGGTTTTTGAATTGAGGTGAACTGATCTTTCAAAATTAATCTTCTATAGAGTTTAAAAATGATGAGGACTGTCTAATGTTTCTTTTATATAAGTGTTGATAGCAACGAGAACTGACAAACAGCAAAAACTTCTTTGACCACCTTCCATGTAACTGGCTTGCTTGACTCTGCTCTCTACTCTCCCTGTGCCCAAACCTAGTAAGGGTATGTGTTCTTGGGGTACTGTTCCTTTCACTCCCTCTAGTAAAACTTTATATACATCTTGTGTTTTGTTTATTTCAACCCCAATTTACCACTGTGATTATTATTATAAATACATGTAAGTTAAATATCATGTAAAACAATCAAATGTGAGTATAAAGCTGAAAGCATTAGATGTCCTGATTAAGATGAGTCACCCAAAACAAAAATTGCCATCAAATTAAGTGTTGGAGCAAAAACTGATTGTGAAGAAAAAGAATTGTGTAAGTTCAAACAGATGCTGAAGTCAGATTGCTCAACTTTAAAGAAACAAGTTGGTCATTCTGTGAATGGTGCTTTACCCATAGAGTTGACACTGCAACGAGTTAGTACCAAAGAAAAGTCCTGCCTTATACTATAAGACCAATGATTTATATATTTACATCTTCTAAGTGCCTAAGGGACTTCCCTGGTAGCTGGATTCGATCCCTGGAAAGACTCCCTGGAGAAAGAAATGGCAGCCCGCTCCAGTATTCTTGCGTGGGAAATCCCATGGACAGAGGAGCCTGGCAGGCTACAGTCTATGGGGTTGCAAAAGAGTCAGACACGATTTAGCAGCTTAACAACAACAAAAAAGTGCCTAAGATATTTAGACTGTCCTATAATTCTCTGCTTTGAGTTTTCTCAATTAAGTGACTCACTCTGATGACATCAGACATGGACCTTTCCTGAACACCTGGGTGGTTTTGCTCCCTTCTTACAAGAACCACCTCTCCTTCTGTTCTGCATCATGTGTGAAAAGTCAGACCCACTTACAAAACATTATTAAGATCTTAAGTGATTATGAAGATATTCTGGTTTGTCTGAATGACTCCTGACCCCAAAATTTACCTTAGAGAAACATAATGTGTTTGTGATAAATCTCTTCCAGTTAGTTTCCTTGTATTTTCCTCTTTTATTTTTTGTATAAAAGTAAATTTTAGAGGGACAGTTAAATTAACTAAAGGTTCGGGGTAATTGAATCCTAAGTAAAATTAGTTTTTTCTACTTTACTGAGAAAGCAAAACAATGAACTGATGGCATTTCTTCATGTTTAAGTATTAAAATTCCAAGAAGAGTATTATTTGTATATGCCTCCCTTAAATGATTTAATATGATAAAAACAATAATTCTGTTTTTAATACATCCAGTTACATGATGTTTGCTTCTGCCACCGAAGTTCTCTCCTTGGTAAATCATACTATTCTTGGGACAGTGTCTTTCATATGTTAAGGCTATATATGGCCTGTGTCTAATACCTGATTTATGTCCATTATTAAAATTTATTTTCACCAGAATTTAGAGACACTCCACTCAGTGAATAAGTTTCCCACTTAATATACAGTAATATGTTAGCATTGTAGCCCTTACTGTGGCCCTGATCTTAGCAATAATAGTTAAGACTTATTTAAAATAGAGACAGTCCTGTAGGTATGTACAATGGAAAACTGGATATAATTTCTACCCTTTGAAATTATAATCATGATAATCCATATGATCAGCATGAAGCCAGGTGCCCATCTTACATACCATTGTATCTGTTGACTTAATTCAGATCTTCTACATGGTTGAACTCAGTAAATATTTATGAAACTGGATTTTTAACAAAATTTTGTCTGTTGTATAAAGTGTTTCTTTAAATATGAATCTAACAAATACATTAAAGACCCAACATTCATTTCATCTGTTCAAAACATTTGTTTCACAAGAATAAAAGTAAGCTGAAATAAATATTAACTTTGGAGCCACTGAGATGTCAAATATTTGTTTATTTGTGTGAATGTTCTTTATTTAATCCAATGCTTGGCAAAGTATCGATTCAGTTCATAATGAAAAATTTCCCACATTATATTTTATTCTGTAAGTAGTCTGAACTCATATCACACATTTTGTCCCTTATCCACCCAAAACCTAAGGTAACCTATTTTCTTAAAATTCCATTTAGTTAAAAAATATAGTGTAGTATTTGAAAAGTTTTAGTTTGCAAAAAATAACATTTGACTATGTTCATCAATCATGATTAGAATATATAGTCTATCAAGTTGTGTTTAAACTTTTTACAGAAGAACCCCAACATACTGCATATTGCTGTTGCACAGACTGTATATAATTCAAGCCAAGTCATGTCACCCAAAATGAAAGAACTCAATAATTTAATATCTTAGCTAATGTGTCCTAAACTTTTTGTCAATGAAAAACATAAAAAAATTGTTTTAGAATTGTAGATATATCAAAGAGAGCCTCAGTAAACAGTGCTTACCCTATGACCTGAAATTTTCGTCCATTCTTTTTGTTTGTTTGCACTGGGTCTTCATTGCTGTGCGAGCTTTTGCTAGTTGTGGTGCGTGGGCTTCTTATTGTGGTGACTTCTCTTGTTGTGGGGCACAGGCTCTAGAGCCCAGGCTACAGTCATCGTGGCACATGGGTTTAGTTGCCCTGCAGCATGTGGAACCTTCCTGGACCAGGGATGGAAGCCCTGTCCTCTGCATTGGCAGGCAGATTCCCATCCACTATATCACCAGGGAAGTCGCTTCCATGGTTTTAAGCCCTCTAAATAGATTTCATGATTCTGTTCCCTGGTCACTGTTGGGAGATAGTTCTCTGTAACTCTGTGTTTTCTGTTTGTCTTTCCTTGGACATATTGATTCACTTTTCAAAGATGTTATCTTTACAAGAATTGTTGTACAGCAGAGAGCCTGGAAAGACAGAGATGGAATCTCCCTCCAGAGAGAAGGACAAGTTTGTTTCCTGTAAAAGTGTTAGTTGTTCAGTCATGTCCAACTCTTTTATGACCCAATGGACAGTAGCCTGCCAACCTCTTTTGTCCATGGAATTCTCCGGGCAAGAATCCTGGAGTGGGTTGCCATTCCTTCTCCAGGGGACCTTCCTGATCCAGGGATAGAACTGAGGTCCCCTGCATTGCAGGCAGATTCTTTACCATCTGAGCCACCAGGGAAGCCCTTTTCCCCTGTACATTATAGTAAAAATAACTGCAGGCAGGCTTACTGCCAATTTTAAGAGAGTCAGGGTCCCTAAGTTCAAAGTTTATCTCCTGTAATACAAACCACAGTGGGTACAGGAGTCTTGATGCTATAAGTGTCACCCTGAGGTAACTGGGGCTTGAGAAATGAGTGGGAATGCTGCCACTCTGAATGCTGCCACTGCTTTGTCCCTGAGCCAGGAACCTTGTGTCTTCTGCCAGCTTCCGTGAAACTAGTAGGCTAGCTTACTAGCTGCCAGTAGAGTGAAATCCCAGACCTTTCCCCACTTCTGATAGTCATTATCTCCATATTGTCCATTAAGTCACAAAGCAAATTTTCACAACTTGATTTCTTCACCTTAGTTCCAAAGCAAATAGAAAATGCATTTTTCTGCAGCACAGACTTATAAATAATACTGGATTCTGTTACAAAGTGTCTTCCAGAAGCACCTATTTTTTTTAAGCAGAGGTATGTCTCTCGCTCACCTGTCGTTACCCTCGAGCTTCATTCACCCAGGCTGTCCTCAAAGCTTTCATAGTTAGAAAAGACAAGACACACCCAGACTCCTCTAGGTAACAGGGTTTAACAAAAATATCTGTAGTCAAGAAGACGCTCAGCAACTGAGAGTCGTTCTGTGTCTCAGTGCTTCTAAAACTGGATCAGCAGATCAAGTACTCCAAGGATGACTCATAATCATGTAGTCATGTAGAATACAAAGCTCCAGTGACCCAGTTTTTCTTGCTTGCATCATATTGACACCAGCATAAAGAGGTCCCTCATACTAGTAGTGTTTTTCATGCCAAGTTACTTTTCATGCTAAGTTCTGGATGCACCTACAGGGGTGTACCTGGCACTAGTCAAGTCATTTCAGCCAGGGATAGCGAGATTACTTTCATTTAACAACCCCATACTTGGCAGAAACCATAGCTACTTGAAAAAGAACTGCCTTATGTTGCTTCCCTTTGCAGAGAGCCGTGGACCACTCTAGCTATCATGGTCCAGGTATTACAGTCCTTCAAGTAACATTATGTAACATCCTTATACCTCATTAATGAACATCTGCCAGGTGGACATCCAACCCGAGAATTCTAGGAGTTACAATGCTAGAAAGATAATTTAGCTCCATCTTTTTGTTTTATGGCTTCCATGGTGTCTTAGATGGTAAAGACTCTGTCTACAGTGCAGGAGACCCAGGTTTGACCCCTGGGTTAGATCCCTGGGTCTAGAAGATCCCCTGGAGAAGGAAAACGCAACCCACTCTAGTATTCTTGCTTGGAGAATGCTATGAACAGAGAGCTGCAGTCTATGGGGTTGTGAAGAGTCTAACGTGACTGAGTGACTAGACTAACACTTTTACTTTCTTTGGTTTCATAGGTGAATAAACAGTTCTTCCAAAGCCAAGCCAGATTAAAAGCCTTGGCCTCCTACTTCCTCTTTTTCAACATGATTGACACTAAATGCCTGGATGTGGGTAACATTACTGTCCTTGGAAAGGCTGCGGGAGGGTCTGCCCCTCAAACACAGAACCCAGGTTTTTAGCTCCCTCCCTAGTGTCTGTCCCACGACTTGGCAGGATCTCCCTCTGCCCCACCCTCATGTCTTTAAGAATGTAATTAAATCACTTCAGATTTGCATATAATCTGATTCAGATGGCACTTAAATTTTTTCTCATTTCTTGAGTGCTTCTGAATAATACCACTTAATTTTAAATATTTTCTGATTTCTACAATGAGTAACTCATTACCATGAACAACTCTGAAAAACAAATTCTCAGGTTTTATACTCTGCGTGTTCTTCAAGCTTGATGTCAGCTGTCATAGTGCCCAGGATATCCCCTTGGACTCCATGCTTGGTATACCTGCTTTCTTAGCAACTGGGGCATCTCGGTCATGTATTTCATCACATCATCGCTCCCTGGACTTCTTCCCTACTAGACTATGAGCTCCTTGTGGGCAAGACCATTCTGGATTGGTGTCCTGGAACCCAGCACTGCACTTGAGCATGCTCAACAAATGATTTATTATTCATTCTGTTCACCCCTCTCCCACATTTACATAGTCATTGCTTGCCCTCAGATTCCTCACTGGGCCTCATTCTTTTTAAATTAATTAATTAAAAAAATACATATTTATTTGGCTGTGCTGGGTCTTGGTTGTGGCCTCTGGGTTCTTTAGCTGTGGCATGTGGGACCTTAGTTCCCCGACCAGGGATCGAAACCAGGCCCCTTGTATTGAGAATGGAGTCTTAACCACTGGACTGCCAGGAAGTTTCCCTTGTTCTTTACTTCTTACCTCTTCCTCTTCCCATAGGTTAATAGAGTTAATGGTAGCCATCTTTCTGGTACAACACTTTATCCAAATCCAGCCAAAATGTAATAGGAAGTGAGGTAGGGAGTAGAGTTTACTGCATTTAGTTTCAAGTGTGCATCTCTTTCTTTTTAAGTTCAGATTTCTCTCTTTTAGCCTCTAAAGAGATGGCAGTTATAGCTTTGGAAACAAAAAGCAAACTTATCTTTGATATACATGGAGCAAGCTGTGGCTCCAAATAAGTGAGGGAAAGGTAGACAGACTTTTCAGGATCCCTGATTCTCTAGGATCAGTTCAGTTCAGTTGCTCAGTCCTGTTCGACTCTTTGCAACCCCATGGACTGCAGCACACCAGGCCTCCCTGTCCATCACCAACTCCCGGAATTTACTCAAACTCATATTCACCGAGTTGGTGATGCCATCCAACCATCTCATCCTCTATCATCCTCTTCTCCTCCCACCTTCAATCTTTCTCAGCATCAGGGTCTTTTCAGATGAGTCAGTTCTTCACATCAGGTGGCCAGAGTATTAGAGTTTCAGCTTTAGCATCAGTCTTTCCAGTGAATATTCAGGATTGATTTCCCTTAGGATGGACTGGTTGGATCTCCTTGCAGTCCAAGGAACTTTCAAGAGTCCTCTCCAACACCACAGTTCAAAAGCATCAATTCTTCAGTGCTCAGCTTTCTTCAAAGTCCAACTCTCACATCCATACATGACCACTGGAAAACGATAGCCTTGACTAGACGGATCTTTGTTGGCAAAGTAATGTCTCTGCTTTTGAATATGCTGTCTAGGTTGGTCATAGCTTTTCTTCCAAGAAGCCAGCGTCTTTTAATTTCATGGCTACAGTCACCATCTGCAGTGATTTTGGAGCCCCAAATAAAAATGTCTGTCACTGTTTCCAGTGTTTCCCCATCTATTTCCCATGAAGTGAAGGGACCAGATGCCATGATCTTAGTTTTCTGAATGTTGGGTATTAAGACAACTTTTCACTCTCCTCTTTCACTTTCATCTAGAGGCTCTTTAGTTCTTCTTGGCTTTTTGCCATAAGGGTGGTGTCATCTGCATACCTGAAGTTATTGATATTTCTCTAGGCAATCTTGATTCCAGCTTGTGCTTCATCCAGCCCAGTGTTTCTCACGATATACTCTGCATAGAAGTTAAATAAGCAGGGTAACAATATACAGCCTTGACGTATACTCCTTTCCTGATTTGGAACCAGTCTGTATTTTCATGATACAAATCAGGAAATTACCAGCAAAATACAATGATTGTGTAGATAAAGAAAAAGAAGCCCTAGGGGATGTTTAAGTGGCCAAGCTCTCGAAATGCTCATAGGCAGGGGCAGGGCTAACAGGAGGAAGCTGACAGCAAGAAGCCCAGAGGGAACCCCTGAGGTAACCACTCTTGTGGGAGTGGTTACCTGGGTCTATGTGGTTTAGTCCCTCAGTCCTGTCCGACTCTTTCGTGACCCCAGGCTCCTCTGTCTGTGGGATTTCCCATGCAAGAATACTGGAGTGGGCTGCCATTTCCTTCTCCAGAGGATTTTCCCAACCCAGGGATTGAATCTGTGTCTCCTGCTTATCAGGCATCTCCCGCTTTGGCAGGCAGGTTCTTTACCATGGAGCCACCTGGGAAGCCTGTTGTTGACTAAATGTGTTTTAAATTAATTCATTTGTCTTACTGATTGGGATGATTATGTGAATGGAAAATAGTGCCTGCCATATTGGTAAACAAAGGATGTTGTAGCCATCAAGGCATCACATTATGGCAACACAATGGTGAGCCCTGCTGGGTCTTAGGATGGAGGTAGGATCCTTACCTGCCCTGTCCAGTAGTCTGCCCCTCAACCACTCCAGATGTGCCCCTTGAGGAGATTCAGGATGAGAAAGCACAGGATGCTGGCCCCAGATAGCTGAGGTGCATCTCAAAGAATGATTTCAGTGAGCCCAGACTCTTGCATCTTCCTAAACACAATGTGAAAGTGTTAGTTGCTCAGTCGTGTCCAACTCTTGCAACCCCATCCGTGGACTTTAGCCCATCAGGCTTCTTTGTCCATGGGATTCTCCAGGCAAGAATACTGAGGTGGGTAGCCATTCCCTTCTCCAGGGGATCTTCCCAATTGAAACCAGGTCTCCCGCATTGCAGGCAGATTTTTTACCATCTGAGCCGATAGAAAAGTGCTTAATTCCTTAACGTGAGATGTCTGGTTTTCTTTAATTAACAGTAATATTTAGATGTTCCAACTACCTGGTCTTTGCTGCAAAAACTCCTGTATTTCTTGGCTTCCTCTACCCACCCACCCCGCCCCCTCCCCCCCACCCCCCTCCCCCTCCCCCCCCCCCCTCCCCCTTCACCTCGCCCCCCCACTTAGACTCTTGTGAGTAGTCTCCAAGTTATCTGAGATGCTGAATCTGGGCCTTGAAGTCTTCAGACTATTTGGAGAATAAAACATAACTCTTAAGTTGTGTGTGTGTGTGTGTGTGTGTGTGTGTGTGTGTGTGTGTTTTTCTTTTTCAGTCAACAGTTCTTGAAGGCTTCTAACCTCATCTTCCTTTCTGACTTCCTGGCCAGATCAGCAGTGATTGATGACTGACTGACTATATGATTCCCAGTGTCTAGAGAGAAAGAGTGGGTAGTGCCCGACTGCACTGACCACATGCAACAGGAGGTGAGATATAAGTTTTCTCCCTGTCTCAGAGTTTTGGCTGAGATTCCAGGGCTGAGAACAATTGAAATGAAGAGCCCAGAGGGTCTCAAGAAAGACGCCAGTCAGAGCATCCCCCAAACCTACTGTCAGGGTCCCTGGGGGATCAGACTGATCCACCCTTTCATCTGGACCCAGCGCACGATCAGAGGAGAAGATAGTGAGGATTCCTTTACAGCTTCCTGCTGGACACTGTCTTTATCACCACCTTCTCTGCCTCAGACAGAATGATAAGGGCTTGGATGGAACAGTTGGGAGAAAAGACCTTTGAGCCCTAAGGTCTGGATCCCAAGGAGGAGAAAAGTCTAAAGATGAGAGCTGAGACTTCCCAGGTGGTCTAATGATTAAGACTTTGTCTTCCAGTACAGGAGGTGTGGGTTCCCATGCCTGGTCAGGGAGATAATGAAGACTTTAAAAATGGTCCACATTAAAAAAAATCTTAAAAAATAATATAAGTAAAAAGTGAAAAGATAGGAGGTTGGTGATGAGACCAGAACTAAGAGAGGGGCCTGCATGGACGGGCCAGGACTCGAGTCAGGCAGACAAAGGCCAGCTTTTTGCCACAGACCATGTGTTTGTCCAGAAAGTGGTCAGGCCAGTGCTCTCTTGAGATAAGGCTGCCCACAGTGACCACGACAGAGGGCCTCTGGGAGGTCAAGCTTCCTCATCAGGGGCTGGAGAGCATGTCACCCTCAGCAGGGAATGCACTGACTGAAGGTCCCCAGCTCGGGCGGTAGGGGAGATGAGAAACTTCAGAAAACCCACAGAAGTGCCCCAGGAGAGACCGAGTCAGAACCTGGCTTAAGTCCCCCAGAGATGCAACACACACACACACACACACACACACACACACACATGACAGCATCAAACACGCATACCTCTCTAGCCCGCTGCATCACACACACCACGCACACACAGGCACACACACATGCACTTCTCTAGGCCACTGCTCTTCCTCCTGAGAATGAAGGCCACCTGAGTCCCCGCTAGGGGAGCCGGCCTGATGTGAGGGAGGGACAGAGAGGTTGACAGCATGCAAGAGGAACTTCCTTAAAGTGGCACTGCCCTATATACACTCCATGCGAAACAGATGGCTGCTGGGAAGCTGCTGTAAGCCCAGGGAGATGAGACTGCCCACTGTGACCAGGGCTCAGTGCTCTGTGCCGGCCTAGAGGGGTGGGGTTGCAGGGGGGGAACAGAGGCTCGAGAGAGCGGGGATATATATGCATATCATTATGACTGATTCGTGTTGCTGTCTGGCGAGACCACCACAGTATCATAAAACAATTATCCTCCAATTAAAAAATTTTAAAAATGAAAAACAAAATTTCCTATTTCTGTTAGGAAAAAAGAGGCACTTCCTTGAACGCACATTTTCTAGTTTATCCACATACTGAGGAGCTCTGGCTGGCATGCATTTCAAACATATTTTAAAATGTTTAAATCTATAGGTTGACATGTGCACCATTTTATTTACACTGATAGGGACTATGTGGAGAACAGGAAGAAAGGTAAAACAGAGAGGGAGAGGAGTAGAAGAGAGGAGACTGAAGTGGGGAGGTAGGCGTGAGTTACAGCTCATGCTTGTGGTCTCAGCTAATGGCTCAGCCTCACTGTATATTATGGTGAAGGCTTCCCAGGTGGTTCAGTGGGATACAACCTGCCTGCAATGCAAGAGACATGGATTCGAAACTTGGGCCACGAAGATCCTGTGGAGAAGGAAATAGCAACTCACTCTGGTATTCTCGCCTGGAGAAAATCCTGCGGACAGTGAGGCCTGGCAGGCTACTGTCTGCGTGGTTGCAACGGGGAGGACACAGCTGAAGCGACATAGTACTCAGCCCTGGATTATTACTGTGATGCTTCTCAGTGGGCCTGTTTCACATGACGGTAACAAGGCAGGCAGGATCCAACAGTAATCTTTACCAAAGTCAGTTATTTGTGGACCCAGTTTTGCAGTTTTTAAATGCAACTGCTTTGATGTATCCAAGTATTTCAGCTGGATCCTGGAAGACATTTCAAGAGGCACTCCAAGTTCACCCACAACACCAGGACTCCGTAGAAGAAATGTGGTGTCCATGGCTGGAAAAAGAAGTACGTCAGCCTAACAGGTCCAGGGCACTGAGAAAAGTCAAAATATTTTGATTTTTTTAAAAAAAACAATGCAGAAAATTCAGGACCTTTTTATTTTTCTTCTGGGTGGTCCACTACTGAGTATAAGATTAATAAACAAAGGGGATAATCTTGACTCAAATGAAGCACTTGGTTAGCGTGTAAACCTCCCACGTGGAGAAAGATTTTGTCTTCTTCATGCCTAGGAGACATGCCTTTCCAAGATTTCTTCCTCTTCATTTTAGTTGTTGGGATATTCATGCATTTCTCATAAATAAACTGCTAGAATTTTCAGGTGGCTTCAGTCGTCAAGTCATGTCCAACTCCTTGCGACCCCAGGGAAGCAGCACGCCAGGCCTCCCTGTCCTTCACAGGTGGCTTCACCTGTTTATCAGATGTATTTATTCTCAATATAGGACATAATTTTGATGCCATGTTTTCTCTGGTAAATTGGCTTCTAGTAACTTGGAGAAGACTCTTGAGAGTCCCTTGGACTGCAAGGAGATCCAACCAGTCCATTCTGAAGGAGATAAGCCCTGGGATTTCTTTGGAAGGAATGATGCTAAAGCTGAAACTCTAGTACTTTGGCCACCTCATGCGAAGAGTTGACTCATTGGAAAAGACTCTGACGCTGGGAGGGATTGGGGGCAGGAGGAGAAGGGGACGACAGAGGGTGAGATGGCTGGATGGCATCACTGACTCGATGGACGTGAGTCTAAGTGAACTCCAGGAGTTGGTGATGGACAGGGAGGCCTGGCGTGCTGTAATTCATGGGGTCGCAAAGAGTCAGACACGACTGAGTGACTGAACTGAACTGAACTGAACTTAACTGAACATCAGTACATGGGAGGCTCTGTATGGGAAGGATATTCCTCAGAGATCAAGATGAACCAGAGATTTATTTCTTTCAGGGTCACTGACGCAGAAAGAGAAGCTGATTTAAGTCCAGACAATGTGCTTTAAACAAAACACATCTTCAGAGAGCTTGCACCTTCAGTCTAGGAGACTAGAGTGGCTTGGATCCAGGTGACCACCTGGTGGTAACATAGAAGGGGTTACACAGTGAACAGGAGTGTCAACTGCATGACCTTGAAAGACCCTGTGGTTTACAACTGGGCCCAATATATTCAGTCTGTTGGTTTTCTTCAGTTCAGTTCAGTTCATTTCAGTCACGTCCAACTCTTTGCGACCCCATGAACCGCAGCATACCAGGCCTCCCTCCCTGTCCGTCACCAACTCTCAGAAGCCACCCAAACCCATGTCCATCAAGTCAGTGATGCCATCCAACCATCTCACCCTCTGTCGTCCCCTTCTCCTCCTGCCCTCAAACTTTCCCAGCATCAGAGTCTTTTCCAATGAGCCAGCTCTTTGCATGAGGTGGCCAAAGTATTGGAGTTTCAGCCTCAACATCAGTCCTTCCAATGAACACCCAAGACCGATTTCCTTTAGAATGGACTGGTTGGATCTCCTTGCAGTCCAAGGGACTCTCAAGAGTCTTTTCCACCACCACAGTTCAAAAACGTCAATTCTTCAGTGCTCAGCTTTCTTTTTTTTTTTTTTTTTTAATACTTTATTCTACATTACAATACTGTATTTGTTTTGCCATACATTGACATGAATCAGCCACAGGTGTCCACGATCTCCCAATGCCAAAGCCCCCTCCCACCTCCCACCCTCAGCTTTCTTTATAGTCCAACTCTCACATCCATACAGGACCACTGGAAAAACCATTGCCTTGACTAGACACCAAAAGATGACTTTCCAATTCAAGGGCATTATATGCACATATACATGTGTGTGTGTGTGTGTGTGTGTATATATATATATATATATATATATATATATATGAATGGTGATCGAATACTTCACAGTATTCCCAGATTGGTTGTTAGAAATGCCCTTATTCTTTTTGAAAATGACTTTTTACATATTTTTAATTTGGGGGACAGTGTGCTGGGTCTTTGGCGTTGCATGGGCTTTCTCGTTTCTGTGCACAGACTTCTCGCTGTGTTGGCTTCACCTATTGCAAAGCATGGGCTCTAGGTGTCTGGGCTTCAGTAGTTGCTGCATGTGGGCCCCCACAGTTGCAACTCCTAGAGTCTAGAGCACAGGCTCAGTAGTTGTGGCCATTGCGCTTAGTTGCCCCACAGCATGTTGGATCTTGCCAGACCGGACCAGGGACTGAACCCGTGTGCCCTGCATTAGCAGGCAGATTCTTATCCCCTGGGTCACCAAGGAAGCTCAAAATACTCTTATTCTTGAAGCTGAAATCTTTTGTCTTAAATCTGAGTGAGCTAAAAGCTCTTCAAGTACAGATGAGAAAAGCTTCTCAAAGTAGGCAGGTTAATAGTTAATGGTATCATTTACTTAACATAATATTAATGTATTATCATGCCAGTTGGGTGTTGCTTAAGGGTCATAACCTTGGAGTCAAAACTTCTCTTGAAAGTAAACCAAATAATTTTCACTGAAAGCTCATGAACCACTTTATGAACCACATACACACTTCTTAAATCATAAAGGTATGGTTAAATGTGAATTGATTAATGAGCTCCATGAATCTTCTCCCAGAATTCTTAAGTACTGCTCATAAAAGCTTAGTGTTATGCTGGGAGCATAAGGCACTCTGGAGAGTTGATTCTTGCGTTTCTCATGGAACGTAGAGCTTTTGACATATTATGCTAGTAAGGCTGGTGCTGTGGTTCAGATGGGTTTTTAATTAAACCTAACAGAGAAAACAAGAATGTTGGATGGAAGAAACAATCACTGAATAATGATATTTGTGGTAGAAAAATCAAAAACCCCACTTCATGCTTGAACTGGGTGGAACACATTAACAAGTACATTTATAATCAGTTTCAATGACTATAAAACCTCTCTGTATAGAATAAAAGAGATTAGCAAAGCCAAGAAAATTTATCATTTATAATAAGAGACATAAATGGATGTAACTGAGCCTACATAGCAAAAGGTCATAATTCTAACTATTGATATGTGAAGAGTTCATCTTACTTTCCTCTGCATCTTGAATTAATCTGGTATTGTACAGGGGGTGTTAGGTACCCAAGTCTAATACTGCTAAAATTTGACTTTCTTATGGGAGAGTATTTCTTCTATCTTTTTCCTATATACAAATGTCACAGCAGAGACACTTCATGCTTATCA
Organism: Nanger dama; assembly: GCA_917880005.1. Lineage (NCBI taxonomy): Eukaryota > Metazoa > Chordata > Mammalia > Artiodactyla > Bovidae > Nanger > Nanger dama. The sequence goes on from CAKJTW010000075.1 coordinate 8,928,637, forward strand.
CACACTCAGGTCCAGCTTTCCACGTCTCCTTTGCAGTTGCAATGGTACCATGAGTTGACTCTGGCAAATGGGGAGTAGAAGGAAATGAGCTATTCCACCTTCCTGGTTTTTATTATTATAAATAGATAAAGAAAAATTTTTTTAATTTATGTATCTGTTTGGCTGAGCTTGATCTCAGTGGCGGCACTCAGGATCTTCATTGCTGCATGAGGGCTCTTAATTGAGGAATGTGAAGTCTAGTTCTCTGACCAGGGATCACACCCAGGCCCCCTGCATTGAGAGTGCAGAGTCTTAGCTGTTGGACCACCAGTGAAGTCTCTCCTCCTGGCCTTTAAATTGTCTGAAAGCCCTGTGCCTCCTCTGCCACGTTCCCTTCCATGTGGGTTGGCTTGGCCACGGTTGAGGAGATAGAGCCGCAGGTACAATCAGCCTGGATCCTCGTGTCACTGTTTAGAAGTGGCTTCCCTAAACTAGAGCTTCCCTGGTGGCTCAGATGGTAAAGAATCCTCATGCAATGTAGGAGACCTGGGTTCAATCCCTGGGTTGGGAAGATCCCCTGGAAGAGAGCATGGCAACCCACTCCAGGATTCTTGCCTAGAGAATCCCCATGGACAGAGGAGCCTGGTGGGCTCCATGGGGTCACAAAGAGTTGGACATGACTGAGCTACTAAGCGCAGCACACAGAGCACTACTGAGCTAAGGGGCTCCCAGTGAACTGCAAGTAATCAAAACTTTACGTGCTAATATCCTGCGATTTCTGTAGATTTGCTGTTATAAATTCTTGGGGAAGTATCCCTTGACTGATAATGTAAAAAACAGTCCACAGAATCCCTAATTATTTTATTGGTCAGAATTTTAGAAAATTCTTTCTGCTACTGAGGGTTCTGCGTTAACCATCTCCTATTTTTTACTATAGAGCTCCCTGGTGGCTCAGCGACTTATATGTGAATCTCATGGTTGTCAACAAGCCAGTCACATCCAGATAACTTTTCACCATCCTCAATGGGGATGTCTCCCACCTTGGGAGGGGCCACAACCAAGACAAGTTTTGTTTGCCTCATGCTGGGCACCAGGTAGGGAGTGTTAGTGAAAGAAAGCAATGCAATGTCATCTGGCAAGGGAACTCTGCTGCGGAAATACATAAGTGTATGCTCAGTCCCTCTAGCAAGCCAAGCAGAGGATGCAGATACCCAGACACAGCTGTATGCACCCTGGGCCATGGGAACCCGGCAACAGGACCTAGGAAAGACCTAGTGCAGTCCCATAAAAATATCAGCATTCCTTATCAAAACCTACCATGATGCTCAACACATTTTAGCTGAATACTTTCATTGAGGGAGTACGATTTAACCCAGAGCCATGTAAACTGACTGTGACTGAAGCCATGAAATTAAAAGATGCTTGCTCCTTGAAAGAAAAGCTATGACAAACCTATGAAAGTGTTAATCACTCAGTCGTGTCTGACTCTTTACGATCCCATGGACTGTAACACACCAGACTCCTCTGTCATGGAATTCTCTAGGCAAGAGTACTGGAGTGGGTTGCTATTCCCTTCTCCAGGGTGTCTTCCTGACTCAGGGATAGAACATGGGTCTCCCACATTGCAGGTAGATTCTTTACCCTCTGAGCCACCAGGGCAGCCCGTGACAAACATAAACAGTAAATTGAAAAGCAGAGACATTACTTTGCTGACAGAGGTCCTTATAATCAAAGTTTGGTTTTTCCAGTAGTCATATATGGATGTGAGAGTTGGACCATAAAGAAGGCTGAGTGTCAAAGAATTGATGCTCTTGAACTGTGGTGCTGGAGAAGACTCTGGAGAGTCTCTTGGATTACAAGAAGACCAGACCAGTCAATCCTAAAGGAAATCAACCCTGAATATTCATCAGAAGGACTGATGCTGAAGCTGAAGCACCAATATTTTGGCCACCTGATGCGAAGAGTCGACTCATTGGAAAAGACCCTCACGCTGGGAAAGATTGAGGGCAGGAGGAGAAGGGAACGGCAGAGGATGAGATAGTTAGATAGCATCACTGACTCAATGGACATGAATTTGAGCAAACTTCAGGAGAGAGTGAAGGACAGAGAAGCCTGGTGTGCTGCAATCCATATCCTTCAATAAAAAAGAGAAAGAGAAATAAATACCAAATATAAAAAAAAAATCGGACACAATCAAACAACAGCAAACATTTGCCAGAAGGCCATGGAAGATGAGTTGTTTTAAAAAGAAAGCATTTATGTTGTATGTAAAGCACAATAGGATATAAGGCCAGGATGGTAAATGCCCCCAGCATCTGTGGTTCAGAGTTGATGGAACCAGAGAAATAAACTCAGACTAGTAGACATTCTGATCAAGTATTCTGAGACCTGTCAAGGGTAAGAGAAAGTAGATTCAGCTCCTGGGAATAGAACTTGGTCTAAATGCTGTGCGTGCCAAGGAAGTAATTTTCAGCTCAGTCTAAGGAAAAGCCTCACATTGATATTGGTTGTCTCAGGGAATGACATTTTCTTCATCGTGGGAAGAATTTAAACAAGGGCAGAAAGACTTAACCACATAGGTGGTTGAACGGATAAATACTAAGATTCCCTAGGAGTGGAAGCGAGATAAGTACAAAATAAGTGTTTATGTTGACTCAAGTTAATACCTGTGATATTTCTGTTCACATAATTAATATGTTTTCCTCCTGTGTCTTGATAAACAGGAGAGGTTCTTTCTGTTTGAATCTGCTTAATCCGCTGACAGATGGCTTTGTTGACAATGTCAGAGACTATTTGTCTCTGACACTGTTTCCACACACTCTAACCATGCAGACACAGTGTTTGCTATGACATCAAAATGAAAGAGTCTCTGGTCCATCCTTTCTGTGGCAATAACAATCCTTCATCATAGGCAATAAAGAAGGCAGAGTGCCAAAGAATTGATCTTTCAAACTGTGGTGCTGCAGAAGACTCTTTAGAGTCCCTTGGACAGCAAGGAGATCAAACCAGTCAATCCTAAAGGAAATCAATACTGAATACTCATTGGAAGGACTGATGCTGAAGCTGAAGCTCCAGTACTTTGGTTACCTAATTCAAAGAGCCAGCTCACTGAAAAAGACCCTGATGCTGGGAAAGATTGAAGGCAGAAGAAGAGGGTAACAGAGGATGAGATGGCTGGATGGCATCATTGATGACAATGGACATGATCTTGGGCAAACTCCAAGAGATGAGGGACAGGGAAGCCTGGCATGCCGCAGTCTATGGGGTCACAAAGAGGAAGACACAACTGGGTGACTGTGCAACAACAATCATAGGCAATCATAGACACAGGAAATATAAAGCAGTTTCTGGGCGCCAGGCACTGTGCTAAGCACTTTGCCTGTGGTGCCCTGTTTAATTTGTACTATAATCTATGTAGTGAGGACTGTATGACCCCATTTTACAGATAAGGACATTGAGACGGAGCCTCATGGGGTTTACTGAAAGCCGCACAACTTAAGTACCAAAGCAGAATTTGGATCCTGGGCAGTCTGAGTTTTAAGCCAGTGCTTTTATCAAAGACACATTTGAAAAGGCAGAATCAAATGTAGAGAAAAAAAAATCCAGCTAAGAACACATGAAATGTGATCATTTCCCCAAGGTGGAAGGAGGAAAGATTCACATATTTTTCCTTGAAGATCAAAATAACCCAAGCACTATTTTTTCATTTCAGTAAATTGTGACGCTAATGTAGGTTATTTTAGGAGACAAAGTATTTCACAATAAAGACAATGAATGGAAATATTTTTCAAAAAACTGTTTTGCTGAGCTCTTTGAACTCTATCACTCAGGAAACAAACAAGTTTAAAAAACTGAAGAGTTCAGTTTACAGATGATGGTTAAAATTTCAAACACTGCATGCCTGTGGAAAATATTTTTCATGTTGAATGTCTTCAGTCATCTGATAGAATCATGCTACAGTTATGTAATATTTTAGGGTCCTTCAAAGCTGGGCATGTTGTGGCTCTGTTTCTAGACAGAGGACTCAAGGGTCCATGCAGACAGATCTCATGGGTGGCATCCTTATCCCTTGAGGCTCAGCAATAGGATTGTTAATTCTTGGATGGACCTTCTTGTCACGTGTAGATGGTGCAGGTCTGCTATTAATAAAAGTGGATTTAAAAACAAAACTGATAATGCTACTTTTCCACTGTGAAAAAGTCATTAAAGAAAACTGGCTTGAAAAGGGGCACAGTTTTCCATGAACTTAACATTTTCAAAAACATTGAAAAAATATTAGGTCCAGCTGGTTTCTACTTGGGGCCAGAGAGTAAACAGTTTAGGCTTTGTAGGGTCCTGGACAGTCTTGTTGTAACTCTTTAACTCCATCACTGTAATGTGAGAGCAACTAGGCAAGACAAAATCAAACGAGGGGGTTGTATGGTGACAAAACTTTGTGCTGTTGTTTAGTCACTAAGTTGTGCCTGACTCTTCACGACCCCATGAACTGTAGCCTGCCGGGCTCCTCTGTCCATGGGATTTCCCAGGCAAGAATACTGGAGTGGGTTGCCATTTCCTTCTCCAGGGAATCTTCCCGACCCAGGGATCAAACCCATATCTCTTGCATTGGCGGGCCAATTCTTAACCACTGAGCTACCTGGGTTGGTGATGCCATCCAACCACCTTGTCTTCTGTCGTCCCCTTCTCCTCCAGTGTCACGAAATAGCATACTTTCCTTTGATTTTTTTCAATCATTTAAACGTGTAAGACTCATCCTTAGTGCACAGGCCACATAAAAGCAGGCAGAGGGCTGGCTGTGATCCATGGGCTGGGGTTTTCTGTCCTGGCTTAGCCTGACTTCAGCTCAGCTATATCTTGTAGAAGGAGCCCAGCCCTTGAGAGCTAGTAGGTGAGGCTGGTGAGATGGCTCCTGGCTGCTCTCTTCCTCCTGCATCCCTTCTTTCCCTTTGTACTTCCCAAAGAGAAGTACAAACTCTTCTGCTACGAGCAGGAGAGTTTAATATACACAGCATGTACCAACTGCTTTAATGACTATAAATAATTATCAATGAAGGGGGCACTGGTGAACGTGTTTGATCCTTGGGTTAGGAAGATCCCCTGGAGAGGGAAATGCAACCCACTCCAGTATTCTTGCCTGGGAAATCCCATGGACAGAGGAGCCTGGCAGGCTACAGTCCATGCAAAGAGTCAGACTGAAGTGACCAAGTACACGTGCAATGAGAAAAGTCCATTTCTTTCTGCTGTATCCTCAGTGCCTAAGGTGTGTTTCAGCATGCAATAAGTGCTATGTTTTGCTTGTTGGATGAAAAAAAAAGGATGAATATGTGCTGTGTCCAGGGTAACTCACCTTTTAATCCCAGCCAGGTGTTTGCACTCACTCCTCTCTACCTGCCAGCCCCAGGCTCCTCTGGTTTGGGCTTGGGTTTTTGTTTTTATAGGAAGTGTGTGCGAACTTCGGAGCTAGAGATGGTTTCTGTTCAAGGTCTCCTTGTTAGAGGCCTGTATGTGTTTTCTGAACCGTCTCTCTGTGTTCTTGGCCTCTTGTTTCATTCTGGTCCTTTCTGTCTTGTTCTCATTCCCCAGGTTGTAGACCTCTTGCTGCTGTTTCTGATCCTTTCAGCCTGGCAGATGACTGGACTGGCCTTTGTACTCCTGGCTGGCCTGACCTTTATGACCAGAAGAATTATATTCCAATTAAAAAGCAAATAAAGAAAGAAAAGTAAATAAAATACCTGGAGGGTAATATAGATGGCAATATCCAGAAATGAATACCAGCCCCACCCATCAGGTTTTCTCTGCTTACCAGCCTTCTCAGTTCACTGCCTTGAAATCAAGAATCTCCTACTCTTCAAGACCAGGTTCTTACCTGGGAATTTTCTGTGGAAAGCCTACAGCAAGCCAGGCTTCCTTTTCTGGATGCACTTTGAAAACTAAGTGCTACGATGATTCGGATGATTGTAATATTATCTGTTTATTTCAGATACCTGTCGAGGATGATAAGGATGGGAAATACAAGCAGAGTGGGGAAAGTAAAATAAAAAATGCGATGATGGCACCATGGATGACCGTCCTTGCATGACACCGGAAAGAAAGTGTGGGGAATGGGCCAGAGCTGCACTTTCACTTCTCTCTAGGGCTCCTTCAAGAGCTTTCCAGACCTTAGTGACCAACTCGTGTTTGATAAAAACATCTCAGATCTTGATAACAAAAGAAAACCGCCTGATTCTTGCACTGTAGGAGGATTCCGCCAGTGCTCTGCCTTGAAGGTATGAAAGTTGAAGCTGTTACAATGAGTCAAAGGACACAACAGATGATATAAACTATGAGGTGTCACGGATTTCAGTTTGTTTGACAGAGACCAGTAGAAACTCTATACTGCAAGGATGATGTCTTACATGTTGCAGTGGCTGTAAATGCAGTTTTACTGAAACGTCGTATTTAATGGGAAAGGATTTTATAAAGCTTCCATTTTAAAATATAAATTTAAATTTTTGTTGTTGTTTAGTCTCTAAGCTGTGTTCGACTCTTTTGTGACCCTATAGACTGTAGCCTTCCAGGCTCCTCTGTGGGCTTTCCTAGGCAAGAATACTGGAGTGGGTTGCCATTTCATCTTCCAGGGGAGTCTTCCCAACCCGGGGATTGAACCCACGTCTCCGGCATTGGCAGGCAGGTTAAACTTTAAATAAGCTAAAGATGAATAAAACTAAAACCTCATTTTCTCAGTTGCTCTAACCATATTTTAAGTGCTTGGTAACCACAAGAGACGTGCTCACTAAATAGAGACACATTTCAGTGTGATTTACATCTTCTCACTGATACCATGCTGTGTATGAATGAGCTAAATTTAAAGCACCAAGGAAGGAAAATCTTACTCATGACGCAGGAAAATTTTTTTCTATTTCTTTAATTTTGGATCTATGTGAAATGATGGATGCTTATGGGACTTCTTGTGGTTAACCGTTTCATGGTGGATGTCAGCCACATTGTAATGCTGTACATCTTAAACTTGTGCAATTGTAATAAACCAGAAGAAAAAAAGATATAGGAAAAAAAGTCAGTAAGAAACAAACAAGTACCTATGACCTAGAATTAATAAAAGCTGGCATTTGGAAAAAGAGGCACAGATTCTAAATCATTTGACATGTATGGATATGTATATATTTAATATATAACTTTGTTTATCTGTTGATGTATTTACGGCTGTGCTGGGTCTTTATTACTACGAGGGCTTTTCTCTAGTTGCGATGAGTGGGGGCTACTCTTCCCTGTGGTGCTCGGGCTTCTTACTGCTGTGGCTTTTCTTGTTTCGGGGCACAGGCTTTCAGATGCCCGGGCTTCAGTAGTTGCAGCACGTGGGCTCAGTAGTGGCAGTCCCCGGATTCCAGAGCACAGGCTCAGTAATTGAGGTGCACGATGTTAGTTGCTCTGTGGCGCATGGGATGTGGGATCTTCCCGGACCAGGGATCAAACCCGCATCTCCTACATTGACATGTGGATTCTTTACCCGTGAGCTAGCAGGAAAGCCCTATATCTCTAGTTTTGATGAATGCTTTCCTCACCTGGATATTTATGTGGTCAGGTTGCTTGTCCTCTTGTGTAACTGAAGTAGGAAAGTATGTAATTGTATCCGTGGAGGCTTCACCTGGCCTCGACTTTATCCCTATAAAATGCTGCTGCCTCTGGAAATGAGGAAGAGAACTCCAGGTTGTTCTAGTTTGGGAGTTTTCTAACTTAAACTTTTAAATGTTCACATTTCTGCCACGTAGCCCACAGACACAAGTGCACATCCCAGGGAGTATTAAGAACAAATAATTTTGACAAGAGCTTTTCAATCGGTTTTTAACCAAACTCTTCACAATTTAATCTTGGAAATACAGATGTAAGAGATTGGACTAGATATGACTTTACCAGCACTGATTGTCCAGAATTTGTTATGGATTGTTCTTGGCAGATATTTTTAGGCTAAATCTGTTTCTTAGAAAAACACATGGAGGTGCTCCCTTCTTGTTTCGTCTACACAATTTTTGTTAACGTTAATGTGACACTACATAAAAATCGAGTAAACACGAAATGCCAGTTAATAGCTGATAGCAGTACAGACAGTAATTTACATAAATAGAATTTACATGAATTCTTTCTGCCACCTTCCAGCAAATGGATCCATAAAGCATTCAGTTGTTGAAGCAGTTTAACTCATTGGAGGAAATCAGTTTACCACAAAGGGGGCTGTTTTCTTTCCCACCTTTTGAGACTGAAGAGGGCTCTACACCACTCTTAAGAAAGGAAGTGATTTCTTTTTAAAAGGCTTGTATCTTGAAATGTAACAAATAAGGCATTTTGCAGATGGTAAAAGGCTCTCGGAGGATCACGACACCTTCGGAAGTATAATGCTCTGTTCATCACCAGCCACTCAGGAAGTGAGGTGAGGAAAGTCAAGTGTGCTGAGAAACTGTCTAGTAACCAGTGGCTTCTTTGTAAAAAGTTTCTTTATCCTCATCCACACCATTGTTAAAAATCTAAAATGAAAGGCTTATCAGGATAAATCAATACCTTCTGTGAAAAACACAGAGACCTTCCTATTTTGATAGTAGGAATCTGCTCAAATCAGAGAAATAGGCCAGAATTATGGAAACACAATTTTTCTTTAACGGCAGCTCAATATCGTCAGCTGTATCTCTACAACTTTAGGTTTTTTTAATTTAGTAATCTCTGGTAATTATTTCAATAATAAAATGTAATAATTTCTTCATTATTACAGGTGTTATAATTTAAAGTATTTCAGATTTCTTTTTATTAGACATGCTAAGTCATTCAGTTGTGTCTGACTCTATGTGACTTCACAGACTGTACCCTGCTAGGCTCCTCTGTCTGTGGGATTTCCCAGGCAAGAATACTGAAATGAGTTGCCATTTCCTTCTTCAAGGGATTTTCCCGGCCCAGAGATTGAACCCACATCTCTTGGATTTCCAGCACTGCAGGCAGATTCTTTACCTGTTGAGCCAACCCAGACATATATCTCTCTTCTACTCAAAGCATGACTATCATATAAGTCATATGGACTTATAAGCTGGGTAAATTTAGGCTATGTTTACATTAGATCTATGTGATATATAATGAAATTTAAAGGCAGAACCCTAACCATTCAATATAATAAATTTGACTTTGTATTCATGTAATGTGGAAAAATTCAAAGTATTAACACCATTGGATTCACTCTGTCTTATGATTAATTGTGATGTTGCTTAATTTCACATTCTGAGTATTGTGGTTGTGGCTTCATCTCTTAAGTTTTATCTCCCCAGGCCAGACTTTATATGACCTGGAACTCTTGGATTTGCTACTGTAGACCTAAATATAAGGGTAAAACGAAGCAGGTCTGAAATTGTCAAAGGATGAGTTTATTTGAGACTAGCAGACTAATTGCTTTTCAAGGCATGTAAGCGGTAGCAAGCCACAGGCGAGTCTGTTGAGGATTTGGGGTAGGTTGTATTTATGGGCAGGGAACAGAAAGAAGGGTCAATTAGAGTCTGTCAAAATCCAAACCACACAGAGACCAGCTTTGAAAATTTTCTGAGTGGACAGACCCAGTCCAGTCATACAAACAAAGCTCAATTCAGCTTATTTTGAGAGACCAACCCTACCTGGGTCGTTTCTTGTTTATGCCTCTGGAGACCAAAAACAAACTTTCCCAAAGTTGATAGGGGGCAACCCCTGACCAACTCCATGGCATTTAAGAAAATGCCAGTATTGTCAATTGTCTATAAAGCAAGCATTTACAGGAAATCAGTCTCTCAGTCTTTTTTTTTCCCCAGGAGGCACATTCATGAGATTTTCCATTTTATATCCTCTGGTTCCATTTTATACTGAAATTCTTTTACCATACCCACCACCATCGTCTTCAGTTTTGAATATATACTGGCCTCCCGCTTCTGCTGTTACTCATTTATATCCTAATGTCCACATGACTTTCCACTTAACTCATGACAAAAATCCCAAATCGTGCCCTGACCTGCAAGGCTTGCGTGATCTGGCTCCTGCCTGATTCTTCAAACCTAACGCCTTATGTTTTCTCTTCGCTAACTAGTTCCAGATACCATATTTCCTGACTGCTGGTCACGTGACCCATGCTTGTGTAATCTGTTTTTTCAGAATATTTTCTATTCACTCTGCTAGGGAGAATACTCTTCCTGCAGACCTCCCTTCACCCGCTCTTCATGTAATTTGTGTCTGTTTTTAGATGTCAGGTCAAGAAACCTGCAGTGGTCCTGCGGTTGGAATGGCACCTCTCACCCCAGTTTCGACGTTCTCACTCTGCCGTATTCTTCATGTCACTTATCTCTACCTGACATTATATACAATGCTTATTTGTTGTACATGTATTATATGTATTTGTTTACTAGAATGTAAGCTCTATAAGGGCTCTAAGTATTTCGTAAATACTTTTTACTGTTGTGTTTCCATTGAATTATACAGTGTGTACATGGGGAGGAAGTGGGGAATGAGAGAAATAGATGAGGAAGAGGAAGAGGAACAAACTGCCAGTTACTAAGTAAATGAGTCATGGGTATAAAATGTACAGTGGGGAACAGAGTCAATAACTATGTATGTATACAAATAATCTTTGTATGGTGAAAGACAGTAACTAAGCTTATCAAAGTGATTGTGAAATGTATAGACATGTCACGTCACGACATTGTGCACCTAAAACACAGTGTTGTCGACTGGCTATACTTCAAAATAGACAAACTCATAAAAAAAGAGACTAGATTTGTGGTTACCAGAGGCAAGGGGTTGCATGGGGTGTTGGATGAAGGTGGTCAAAACGTATAAATTTCCAGTTATAAGATAGACGAGCACTAGGGATGTGATGTAAAACATGATAAATGCAGTTAACACAGCTGAACATTATCTATGAAAGGTGTTAAGAAAGTAAGTTCTAAGAGGTCTCATCACAAGGAAACAAATTTTATTTTCTTTTATTTTGTTTATATTTATTTTGGATCCGTATGAAATGATGGGTGTTTGCCAGACTTATAGTAATCATTTCATGATGAGTGTGAGTCACACCATTAGACTGTATACCTTAAACGTCTGTAGCGTGTTCATGCAGGCCTGCTCAGTCACGTCTGACTCTCTGCAACCCCATGGACTGTAGTTCACCGGGCTCCTCTGTCCATGAGATTCTCCAGGCAAGAATACTGGAGTGGGTGGCCATGTCCGCCTCCAGGGAATCTTCCTGACCCAGGGATCGAATCCAGTTCTCTCAAGCCTCCCACACAGGCAGGCAGGTTCTTCACCAGTAGTGCCAGCTGGGAAGCCCCCACATCTAGGAGAGTAATCCACAAATCTACCAATTATTATCTCCCTCAGTTTTCCTGTCACGTGGACCAAAAAGTTCATATTCTACCCTAGGACGGGTACATTTGTTGCCATACAGAATAGCATGTATCCTGGGCATTCAGACTCTGTAATGGCCGCAGCACTGATGATAGCGAGAGAAGATGCCTCAGTGACAGGAGAGAACAATCGTGTGACTGTTCCCATCGTCACTAAGCGATGAAGCTGTGGTTATTGAATACTGCCACTTGCAAATCTAACATGTACTGAAGTGCACCAACATTTATTTGATTATGAAGTTTCACATTAGTGTTACAATGAAAGTAAGTCATAGGAAGAAAAAGTCACCCTTTGAATGAAGTAAGAGGTTTTAATTAGATGTTCACTTACAGGAGATTTGTGTCAGTGGCTGGGGATTTAAAATGAACGAAACGTGATCCCTTCTAAAAGTGATTGCAGCTAAGGACAATGCCCCTTTGATAAGAAGTGTGACAATTCAAACATAACATTTTGCTTTTTGTGAGATATTTGGCATTGCTTTCAGTAATGAAATATCAATTATTGATCATCCTTGCAAAGGGGCTTCCCAGGTGGCTCAGCTATAAAGAATCCAAATGCCAATGCAGGAGACTTGGGTTCGATCCCTGTGTCAGTCAAGAACCCTTGGAAGAGGAAATGGCAACCCACTCCAGTATTCTTGCCTGGGAAATCCCATGGACAGAGGAGACTGGTGGGCTACAGTCTATAGTATCACAAAGAGTCCAACACGACTGAGTGACTGAGCACACATACATGAAAACTTACAAGGAATTAGCAAAGAAATAATTTATAAAATCCAATTCTACCTACAGGGGAATTGTAGGAAAAGAACAATTACTGTATATCACACCATTTCAGTTTTGGATCTTCAGAATGCAATTATAACCGAATTTCCACATTGTTAAAACCTGAATTTCCATCTGTCATAACAATTTATGTAATTGTTATGGATATTTTTACTCCCAAAGCACAGATTTTGCAACAGAAGTTGAAAGAAATTATATCACCTCATGATGCTACACTTAGTAGTGCAGTAGAGAAGGTGATGGCATCCCACTCCAGTACTCTTGCCTGGAAAATCCCATGGATGGAGGAGACTGGTGGGCTGCAGTCCATGGGGTCACTAAGAGTCGGACACAACTGAAGTGACTTAGCAGCAGCAGCAGCAGAATTAGTCACTCAGTCATGTCCGACTCTTTGCCACCCCATGGTCTGTAGCCCGCCAGGCTCCTTTGTCCATGGAATTCTCCAGGCAAGAACTCTGGAGTAGGTTTCCATTTCCTTCTCCAGAGGATACACTTACCTAACTCTGCTACTGATGCTAAGTCGCTTCAGTCATGTCTGACTCTGTGCAACCCCATAGACGGCAGCCCACCAGGCTCCCTCATCCCTGGGATTCTCCAGGCAAGAACACTGGAGTGGGTTACCATTTCCTTCTCCAATGCATGAAAGTGAAAAGTGAAAGTGAAGTCACTCAGTCGTGTCCGACTCTTCATGACCCCATGGACTGCAGCCTACCAGGCTCCTCCATCCATGGGATTTTCCAGGTGAGAGTACTGGAGTGGGGTGCCATTACCTTCTCCTATCTAACTCTAAATACCATCAAATGATTTCCTACATGGATTTCCCAGGAAAGTTCTTACATCATGTGTCCTGCCAGGTAAGAAACATGCTGTGCTTAGTCAGTCAGTTATGTCTGACTCTTTTTGACCCCATGGACTGCAGCCTGCTGGGTTCTTCTGTCCATGGGGATTCTTTAGGCAAGAATACTGGAATGGGTTGCCATGCCCTCCTCCAGGGGATCTTCCCAACCAAGTCATCAAATCCAGGTCTCCCACTGTGCAGGTGGATTCATTGCATTCAGAGCCACCAAGGAAGCCCCAGTAAGAAACATAACCAGTTGAATAAGTTTTTGCTTTTTTTTGAAGCCATTGCTTCATAGTTTGCTGGTAAGAGTGTCATCATATTAGCTAACAGAGATACAAAATCTATAGGTTCTATTCAATTTTGCAGAACTTGCTAGAGAGTTGCAAAAGAGCAAGAAAAGAGGCTACATCTGTAGCAACTGGGTTAAAACCTCCTGAAGCTGAACAATAAACAAGTTGTTATTGGAAAGTGTCTTTAAATATGTTCTATATTTATGCGGTACAAGAATAGACAACTATTTTTAGATTTCTTAATATTTTTAGACTGACAATTTTTCTTCTCTTTGAAGAATTTTCTGAGGCCAATGCCTGAACTTGAAATAACTCAAATACTGTTTTTAATGGCATGAAAAGGCTTCCAGTAAATTTGCAAATATCTAAGCCAGAGCTTTGGTTCTGATTATTAAACATGTGGCTATTCATTTCTTGCATGGAGAGATGTAATCTATAAGCACCAGAAGTACCATGTAAATACTTGGTAAGAATTTAGAAAAAAAAAAAAGCATAATATTTTTACCTTGCTATCCCATAGAAGTAAATTTGGAAAAATGCTAAGTATAGTGTTTTGCTGGATCTAGTGCTGTAAGTAATAAGAGTGAGGCGTGTAGGGCTAATCAGCTTAGTTTCAGATCCTTTGTGCTTCAAATTCTCTTCTGCAGAAGTACACATATAGTCTCTGGAATTACTCCAGAGGATGGGACTCTCAATTCAGAGAGCAGCTCTGCTTGTTCTATTTTAAACATTGACATTCTCCATACAATTGGGTGAAAAATTTAAAGAAAAATGTAAGCCACTCTTTTTACCGTTAAATACCTAGGACTTGGTGAAGTGAAACCCTGGATAGAATGGAGTGTTCGCCTCAGTTTGGAGCAGCCCACACTTTAAAAGTATTAATAGTTTGGTTCTCCTCTTAAGTAATGCTAATCTCTAGAAAGATAGTCTTGGTGTTTAATGAACTTTCTTTATGCAGGTTGGATGCTTGGTTGGAACGCAAACATTCATAGCCCCTATGGTAATATTTCCTTTCTCACTCTCTTGGAGTCTCACTCTGCACACAGGAAGTAATCAGTCCAAACTCTAGGAGACAGTGCAGATATTGGGGTCTGGTTTTGAGCAGAGTCCCCTTTCTTAGTCTCCCTAATGGATGGTTACCAATCCCCCAGTTAAAGAAGACCTCTAGGGGCTTCCCTGGTAGTCCAGCGGTTAAGAATTTGCCTGCCAATGCAGGGGACATAGGTTTGATCCCTAGTGCCACGGGGCTACTAAGCTTGTGTGCCCCAACTACTGAGCCTGTGCTCTAGAGCCTGGGAGCTACAGCTGCTGAAGCCTGCACGCTCTAGAGCCTGTGCTCTATAACAAGAGAAGCCACTGTAATGAGAAGCCTGTGCACTGCAACCAGAGAGTAACTCCCAATCGCCATAACTAGAGAAAGTCCGTGCGGCAAGGAGGAGCCAGTGCAGACAAAAAAAAAAAGGGGGGTGGGGGGAAGACCTCAGGACTCACTCTGCATTGCAAGACCCTGAAAGTTCAGCTCAGTTCAGTCGCTCAGTCGTGTCTGACTCTTTGTGACCCCATGAATCACAGCACGCCAGGCCTCCCTGTTCATCACCATCTCCCAGAGTTCACTCAGACTCATGTCCATCTAGTCCGTGATGCCATCCAGCCATCTCATTCTCTGTCGTCCCCTTCTCCTCCTGCCCCCAATCCCTACCAGCATCAGAGTCTTTTCCAATGAGGCAACTCTTTGCATGAGGTGGCCAAAGTACTGGAGTTTCAGCTTTAGCATCATTCCTTCCAAAGAAATCCCAGGGCTGATCTCCTTCAGAATGGACTGGATCTCCTTGCAGTCCAAGGGACTCTCAAGAGTCTTCTCCAACACCACAGTTCAAAAGCATCAGTTCTTCGGCGCTCAGCCTTCTTCACAGTCCAACTCTCACATCCATACATGACCACTGGAAAAACCATAGCCTTGACTAGACCGACCTTAGTCGGCAAAGTAATGTCTCTGCTTTTCAATATGCTATCTAGGTTGGTCATAACTTTTTTCCAAGTAGTGCTCCTTACATTTCACCCTCTGCAGCTCAATAGCTCACCCTCGTCCTAGTTCTACCCCATGCGGGGCTACACTAAATGACCACAGCCAGACAGCACAAACGATTGATAGAAAGTTTCACTTTATTTGTTCTTTTCTTTGGTGTCACTTGAGCTCTCTGTTGTTCAATGTCTGAAAAGTATTTTTTTTTTTTTTTGCAGACTTTTCATCCAGATTCTTAATTGTTTAAGGCACAGATGTGAATCTGGCTCCTGTTCGTACATTTTGGCCACAGTGAAAATCCCCTCAGTTCAGTTCAGTTCAGTTCGGTCACTCAGTCCTGTCCTACTCTACAACCCCATGGACCGCAGCATGCCAGGCCTCCCTGTCTATCACCAACTTCCCCAGTTGACTCAAACTCATGTCCATTGAATCAGTGATGCCATCCAACCAGCTCATCCTCTGTAATCCCCTTCTCCTCCTGCCCTCAATCTTTCCTAGCATCAGGGACTTTTCAAATGAGTCAGCTCTTCTCATTAGGTGGCCAAAGTATTGGAGTTTCAGCTTCAACATCAGTCCATCCAATGAACACTCAGGACTGATCTCCTTTAGGATGGACTAATTAGAACTCCTTGCTGTCCAAGGGAATCTCAAGAGTCTTCTCCAACACCACAGTTCAAAAGAATCAATACTTTGGTGCTCAGCTTTCTTTACAGTTGAACTCTCACATCCATACATGGCTACTGGAAAAACCATAGCCTTGACTAGATGGACCTTTGTTGGTAAAGTAACGACTCTGCTTTTTAATATGCTATCTAGGCTGGTCACAACTTTCCTGCCAAGGAGTGAGCATCTTTTAATTTCATGCCTGTAGTCACATCTGCACTGATTTTGGAGCCCTAAAAGTCTATCACTGTTTCCAATGTTTCCCCATCTATTTGCCATGAAGTGATGGGACTGGATGACATGATCTTAGTTTTCTGAATGTCGAGCTTTAAGCCAACATTTTCACTCTCCTCTTTCACTTTCAACAAGAGGCTGTTTAGTTTTTCTTCACTTTCTGCCATAAGGGTGGTGTCATCTGCATACTTGAGGTTATTGATATTTCTCCCGGCAATCTTGATTCCAGCTTGTGCTTCATCCAGCCGCCCAGCATTTCTCATGATCTACTCTGAATATAAGTTAAATAAGCAGGCTGACAATAGACAGCTTTGGCATCCTCCTTCTCCTATTTAGAACCAGTCTGTTGTTGCATGTCCAGTTCTAACTGTTGCTTCGTGATCTGCATACAGATTTCTCAATCAGCAGGTCAGGTGATCTGCTTTTCTCAACTCTTTCAGAATTTTCCACAGTTTATTGTGATCCATACAGTCAAAGGCTTTGGCATAGTCAATAAAGCAGAAGTAAATGTTTTTCTGGAACTCTCTTGCTTTCTCGATGATCCAATGGATGTTGGCAATCTCTGGTTCCTCTGCCTTTTCTAAAAGCAGCTTGAACATCTGGAAGTTCATGGTTCATGTATTGTTGAAGCCTGGCTTGGAGAATTTTGAGCATTACTTTACTAGTGTGTGAGATAGGTGCAATTGTGCAGAAGTTTGACCATTCTTTGGCATTGCCTTTCTTTGGGATTAGAATAAAAACTGACCTTTCCCAGTCCTGTGGCCACAGCTGAGTTTTCAAAATTTGCTGGCATATTGAGTGCAACACTTTCACAGCATCATCTTTTAGGATTTGAAATAGCTTAACTGGAATTCCATCACCTCCACTAGCTCTGCTCATAATGATGCTTCCTAAGGCCCACTTGACTTTGCATTCTAGAATGTCTGGCTCTAGGTGAGTGATCATACCACTGTGATTACCTGGGTCATGAAGATCTTTTTGTACTGTTCTTCCATGTATTCTTTCCACTTCTTCTTAATATCTTCTGCTTCTGTCAGGTCCATACCATTTCTGTCCTTTATTGAGTCCATCTTTGCATGAAATTTTCCCTTGATATCTCTAATTTTCTTGAAGAGATCTCTAGTCTTTCTCATTCTAGTTTTCCCCTGTTTCTTTGCACGATTACTGAGGAAGGCTTTCTTATCTCTCCTTGCTATTCTTTGGGACCCTGCATTCAAATGGGTATATCTTTCCTTTTCTCCTTTGTCTTTCACTTCTCTTCTTTTCACAGCTATTTGTAAGGCCTCCCCAGACAGCCATTTTGCTTTTTTGCATTTCTTTTTTTGGAGATGGTCTTGATCCCTATCTCCTGTATAATGTCATGAACCTCCATCCACAGTTCATCAAGCACTCTGTCTATCAAATCTAGTCCCTTAAATCTATTTCTCACTTCCACTGTATAATTCTAAGGGATTTGATTTAGGTCGTAACTGAATGGTCTAGTAGTTTTCCCTACTTTTTTCAATTTAAGTTTGAATTTGGCAATAAAGGGTTCATGAACTGAGCCACAGTCAGCTTCTTATTTTTGCTGACTGTATAGAGCTTCTCCATTTTTGGCTGCAAACAATATAATCAGTCTTATTTCGGTGTTGACCATCTGGTGATGTCCATGTGTAGAGACTTCTCTTGTGTTTTTGGAAGAAGGTGTTTGCTATGACCAGGGCATTCTTTTTGCAAAACTCTATTAGCCTTTCCCCTGCTTCATTCCGTATTCCAAGGCCAAATTTGCCTGTTACTCCAGTTGTTTCTTGACTTCCTACTTTTGCATTCCAGTCCCCTATAATGAAAAGGACACCTTTTTGTGTGTTCTAAAAGGCCTTATAGGTCTTCACAGAACTGTTCAAGTTCAGCTTCTTCAGCATTCCTGGTCAGGGCACAGACTTGGATAACTGTGATATTGAATGGTTTGCCTTGGAAATGAACACAGATCATTCTGTCATTTTTGAGATTGCATCCAAGTACTGCATTTTAGACTGTTGGTGGCTATGATGGCTACTCCATTCCTTCTGAAGTATCTTGCCCACAGTAGTAGATATAATGGTCACCTGAGTTAAATTCACCCATTCCAGTCCATTTTAGTTTGCTGATTCCTAGAATGTCGACGTTCACTCTTGCCATCTCTTGTTTGACCACTTCCAAATTGCCTTGATTCATGGGCCTAACATTCCAGGTTACTATGCAATATTGCTCTTTATAGCATCAGACCTTGCTTCCACCACCAGTCACATCCACAACTGGGTGTTTTTTTTTGCTTTGTCTCCATCCCTTCATTCTTTCTGGAGTTATTTCTCCACTGATCTCCAGTAGCATATTGGGCACCTACTGACCTGGGAAGTTCATCTTTTGGTGTCCTATCTTTTTGCCTTTCATATTGTTCGTGGAATTCTCAAGCCAAGAATACTGAAGTGGTTTACCATCCTCTTATCCAGTGTACCACATTTGGTCAGAACTCTCCACCATGACTTGCCTGTCTTGGGTAGCCCTACATGGCGCAGCTCATAGTTTAATTGAGTTAGACAAGGCTGTGGTCCATGTGATTAGATTGGTTAGAAAATCCCCTGAACCCTCTTAAAAATTGGAAAAACTGGTTTAAAGATTTGGCAAATGATGTTTAAAAATCCCTGAAAACAAAATACAAGAAAAATCAAAGCAAAACCCACTAATCATTAAAAAGATATGTTGTTCATTCTCATCCTCATTCAGTGATATGTGAATTTCCTTCCTAAATTATTAATGTATTTAAAATATATTTAGGTTTTAGCACAGTGAAACTGTTTGCAGACTTCTGCCTTTCAGACCTAACTGTAGGAGAATAACTACGTTATTTTAAGCATATAAAATATGTATGTATATGTAGTAGCAAAGACATAATTCTGTGTATTTTATAGTGTTATTTAATGTAAATGTCACAGTAATGATAAAAATAGCTCATATGTATGCATTCTTTGTGGTTTCCCTTGTGTCTCAGACAGTAAAGAGTCTGCCTGCAATGCAGGAGAGCCGGGTTCAATCTCTGGGTCAGGAAGATCTCCTGGAAGAGGAAATAGCAACCCACTCCAGTAATCTTGCCTGGAAAATCCCATGGATGGAGGAGCCTGGTGGGCTACAGTCCATGGGGTCACAAAGAGTCAGACAGGACTTAGCAACTTCACTTTCACTTTGTTTCATGCATTCTTTTACGACTTGAATCAATATTCACTTATGATGTTTCTTGCAATTCTAATATAAATCTTACAAGATACAAAGTGTGTCACTACACTTAGAAGACAGGAGTGTTAATTCCAAATCATTATCACACTAAACAAATGCAAATATTTAAATAGCTCTGGTCAATGGCACCCCACTCCAGTACTCTTGCCTGGAAAATCTCATGGACAGAGAAGCCTGCTAGGCTGCAGTCCATGGCATCGCTGAGTTGGGCACAACTTCACTTTCACTTTCATGCATTGGAGAAGGAAATGGCAACCCACTCCAGCATTCTTGCCTGGAGAATCCCAGGGACAGAGGAGCCTAGTGGGCTGCCGTCTATGGGGTCACACAGAGTTGGACATGACTGAAGCGACTTAGCAGGAGCAGCAGCAAAGTCCTCTTGGCTCATGTAAGTTACTCTGTAGTGTGTGTGTCTGTGTGTGTGTGTCAGTCTCTCAGTCATGTCCTACTTTTTTGTGACACCATGGGCGTAGCCCCCCAGGCTCCTCTGTCCATGGGATTCTCCAGGCAAGAACACTGGAGTGGGTTGTCGTTTCCTTCTCCAGGTGATCTTCCTGACTCAGAGATTGAGCCCAGGTCTCCAGCATTGCAGGTAGATTCTTTACCGTCTGGGTAGAAGCTGCAAATAATAGTGAAAACCAGTTAGAATGAAAGAGGAAACCTAGAGTTTGCCCCTAAATAATACTTGAGCATCTACTTGTCTATGGGGTTCATCACTTTTCAAATGTAAATAAAGAGTGAGACAGTAGATGAGCCTTGATAGGGAAAACCAAAAGGAGCAGTTGCCCCCAGCTTGATTCATCTTTTCCAGTTTTAGGTTAGAAAACCATAATAAACATAAAACTAATGATAGCTTTTATTTAGATACTTGCTCTATGTTCACTCCTGTACCAAATACCTATCATAGAATTTAATCTTCACATCTGTGTTTGTGGTACATATAATTGTTAACCACTTTTACAGATGCTCAAATGGCAGCTTAGCGAGATTAAGAACCTCACTTAAGTTTATGGAGTTAATAAGTGACTCAACCTGCATGAGATCTAACTCGAAGTTCTTACTTTCAAGCCCATACTGTTCATTATAACAAGCCCATACTGTTCATTAAAACACTACCTCAGAAAAGAAACTCTGTTTATGCCCGCATCATGTTGAGACAAAGGTTCTTCCCTTTTTCCTTTGCCACATCCCAGGTTCAGTCATCAGAGCTTTTCTCATAAAACTTATATAATATTACCCAAGCAACATGAAGTAGACTTTAAAACTACTTCATATAAACTTCGGTGCATGCATGATAAGTCACTTCAGTCATATCCAACTCTTTGCAACCCAGTGGACTGCAGCCTGCCAGCTTCCTCTGTCCATGTGATTCTCCAAGCAAGAATATTGGAGTGGGTTGCCATGCCCTCCTCCAAGTATAAATCTTGGAGAAGTAACCAAATAAAAAACATAAAGATATATATCATAAATTTGAAAAGAAGAAAGTGACTTTTGGTTCCAGTAATTTCTAAAACCTGGCCATGCCCTAAACCCTGTGTCTTAAAGCCCTGAATATGTTGAATAAAATATAACAATAACGTATAATGTATATCTCAGATAGTAGGATTCAATGGAAATACACAGGTGCCAGAAGTAAAGAACAGAAACTAGATTATAGATTTCTATCAAAATATCAAATAAACATGGACTCCTGGCTCTTTCTCCCAAAGTCAAACCAGAAGAAATAATAAAAAGGAAAGAGAAGAGGATTTGAGAAATTTAAACCAAAAAGGAAGGCTAAGTCAGTCTAGACTTAGACTTGTGCGTATGTAACCCTGCAGGCTTGGTCAAGAATTGCTAGAGGCAAAGTCCAGAAGAAAGCTTTCCAATACCCTGGCTTCTTCCTGACTTGTCTTGGAGCAATCATTTCATTGCTCCCCACTTTCAGGAGAGAAACTGTGGACAAGCTCATACAATACTAATACAGCTGCGCAACGTCCCATATTCAGTGGCCATATCAGACCTCTGTTCCTCCAAACCCCAGAAAGGACAGATTAAATTCATGAGACCACCTTCTCTTGAATTTTCTTCCTAACGCATTGTCTAGGAAAGACCACAATAGGAATGGCCGAACAGTGGTTCCCTGGTGCTGGGGTCTCCTTGCCCTAGGACTCCTCTGCTCTTCTCTCCTCACACTCATTGGGCCCTGCCTTCTTTCCTTCCTCAAGAAACCCTGATGGACATAGTACTTTATGCATCCATCGGAATGCAACATCTTGAGCTCAAATATCTAAACTCAGATGAATTCAAATATTATGAAAGAAAAAGAACCGAACTACATATAATATGCAAGGCAGAATATTGATGAATTTTAAAAAATTATTATCAAAATACCTGAGGCCATAAAAAAGGAAATTAGCAATAGGAATGACTTCTCCCTGGCCTACAGCCCACCAGGCTCTTCTGTCCACGGGATTCTCCAGGCAAGAACACTGGAGTGGGTTGCCATTCCCTTCTCCAAGGGATCTTCCCAATGCAGGGATCGAACCTGCATCTCTTGAACTGGCAGGCAAATTCTTTACCTTCTGAGCCACTAGGGAAGCCTGATCTTCACATTACACATTTCATATTATTTTCTTCCAGGTCAAGCCAACTGTTTAGAAGTGACATTAAATTCTGCTTATGGCTCAATATTTTTACTTAACAAGTTGTGTACTCCATTGTATGGAAGCTTAAATTTAGGTTATCGGTTAATACGCTCTTCAAAGTAAGCTAAGAAGTAAACCATGGAGTAATATTACAGTCGCTCAAAGCCGCATATTCAGTGGCCATATCAGACCTCTATTCCTCTAACCACTCTCTCCAAACCCCCAGAAAGGACATATTAAATTCACGAGACCACCTTCTCACATGCTAGTAAAGTGATACTCAAAATTCTCCAAGCCAGGCTTCAACAATACATGAACCATGAACTTCCAGATGTTCAAGCTGGTTTTAGAAAAGGCAGAGGAACCAGAGATTAAATTGCCAACATCTGCTGGATGATCAAAAAAGCAAGAGAATTTCAGAAAAACATCTATGTCTGTACTTTATTGACTATGCCAAAGCCTTTGACTGTGTGGATCACAATAAACTTTGGAAATTCTGAAAGAGTTGAGAATACCAGAATCCTGACCTGCTGATTGAGAAATCTGTATGCAGGTCAGGAAGCAACAGTTAGAACTGGACATGCAACAACAGACTGGTTCTAAATAGGAGAAGGAGGATGCCAAAGCTGTATACTGTCAGCCTGCTTATTTAACTTATATTCAGAGTAGATCATGAGAAGTGCTGGGCTGGATGAAGCACAAGCTGGAATCAAGATTGCCAGGAGAAATATCAATAACCTCAAGTATGCAGATGACACCACCCTTATGGCAGAAAGTGAAGAACTAAAGAGCCTCTTGTTGAAAGTGAAAGAGGAGAGTGAAAATGTTGGCTTAAAGCTCAACATTCAGAAAACTAAGATCATGTCATCCATTTCCATCACTTCATGGCAAATAGATGGGGAAACAGTGGAAATGGTGGCAGACTTTATTTTGGGGGGGGCTCCAAAATCACTGCAGATGGTGATTGCAGCCATGAAATTAAAAGACGCTTACTCCTTGGAAGAAAAGCTATGACCAACCTAGGCAGCATATTAAAAAGCAGAGTCGTTACTTTACCAACAAAGGTCCATCTAGTCAAGGCTATGGTTTTTCCAGTAGCCATGTATGGATGTGAGAGTTTAACTGTAAAGAAAGCTGAGTGCCAAAGAATTGATGCTTTTGAACTGTGGTGTTGGAAAAGACTCTTGAGAGTCCCCTGGAGTACAAGGAGATCCAACCAGTCCATCCTAAAGGAGATCAGTCCTGGGTGTTCATTGGAAGAACTGATGCTGAGCCTGAAATTCCAATACTTTGGCCACCTGATGCGAAGAGCTGACTCATTTGAAAAGACCCTGATGCTGGGAAAGATTGAAGGTAGGAGGAGAAGGGAATGACAGAGGATGAGCTGGTTGGATGGCATCACCGACTCAATGGGCATGAGTTTGAGTGAGCTCCAGGAGTTGGTGATAGACAGGGAGGCCTGGAGTGCTGCTGTCCAAGGGGTCACAAGGAGTCGGACATGACTGAGCGACTGAACTGAACTGAATCAAATTGAGTAGTAGAAAATTTCCCAAGGGATGAGTAAGTCTTCAACAAAAGAGTCCCAAATTTTTCTTTCAACCCTTTTCTTGGTTGACGATTCTGTCGCTGCAGTTGCTGTTCTTGTTCAGTGGCTAAGTCATGTCTGACTCTTTGCAACCCCATGGACTGCAGCACGCTAGGCTTCCCTGTCCTTCACTATCTCTTGGAGTTTGCGTAAACTCATGTCCATGTCATGAGTTCACTTAAAACAGCTTCATCAACTTTTATGTATGGAATCAAGAAGCCTATACAAAGATGTGAGGAATTGTTAATAAATGAGAATGCAGTGATGCACACAAGCCTGTTTCTTTTGTCCACAAACACTAACAAATTTGTCCAGACTGTTTTCTCCAATTCTAAGCAAACTATTTTAATTAACAGAGCACTGGACTTTTCTTGGCTAGTAGCAATGATTTGTGCGTGCTTAGTCACAAAGTCATGTCCAACTCTTTGCAAACCCATGGACTATAGCCCACTAGGCCTCTCTGTCATGGAATTTCCATGGTAAGAATACTGGATTGGGTTGTCATTTCCACCTGCAGGGAATCTTCCCCACCCACAGATTGAACAATGTGTTTCCTATGTCTCCTGCATTGGCAGGTGGGTTCTTTAACACTGAGCCAGTAGCAATGACTTACTCTCCCTTAATTAATGCAGTCCCATTTATACTTTTCTTTTTATTCTCATTCTCATTTACTTTGAAGTCAGTTTGGAAACTCCACACAATAAACCTTAGCAAGTCTTATGCCGTTGGTCGATTGCAATGACTTATTTAAATCTCTTGGCACTAAACGTTATCTGTGAATCAATGTTCCTAACTCTACGTCAGTGCTCTGTTCACTGAATGACACTGCTTTTTCTCGGTATTTTTTAAATAAGAGTTTTTGCACTTAGATCTACATGTTCTTGTGAAATCCATTTAGCTAAGTGAGCATAGACTTCTAGATTTTATAGTGTCCATGCAGGGTCTTAAGACTAGAGGATGATTCTCACCTCTGGTTGAACATTAAAATCATCCAAGGGACGTTAAAAATATCTCAGTGTTCAAATTTTCCATGAACTGAAACCAAACACCTTCTTTTTAAATTTATTTTTAATCAGAGGATAATTACAATGCCATACTGGTTTTTGCCATACAACAATGTGAATCGACCATAAATATCATATACCTCTTCCTCTTGAACGTTTCTCCCACCTCCTGCCCCACTCCACCCCTCTAGGTTGTCAGAGAGCACCGGGTTGAACTCCCTGTTGTTGAGCTCCTTGTTTTATACAGCAACTCCCCATTAGCTATCGATTTTATGTGTGAATCCAAACATCTTGCAGAGAACATGGAGCTAGCCTTTCTAGAAGACACCCTAGAAGATTCTCTTGCACAATGAAGGTTAAGAACAGCTGCCACAGACGATATTTGAATTTGGTAAAGGCATGGCTCAGATGGTAAGGAATCTGCCTGCAATGGGGGAGACCCAGGTTCCATCCCTGGGTCAGGAAGATTCCCTGGAGAAGAGAATGGCAACCCACTCCAGTATTCTTGCCTGGAGAATCCCGTGGACAGAGGAGCCTGGTGGGCTATAGTCTATGGGGTAGCAAAGAGTCAGACTCTGAGCAACTTAAAAAAAAATTCTATGTACAGTCAGCTGTTGCTACCAGCAGAGGGCCTGCTCTGTCTTATACAAAAGCTCCAAGAACATGACTGATGTAGAGCTCAGCTCTCCATCAAAGTCCTGTTCTGACATCATGGGAAAGAGAACTAAACTGCCTTCTAACCATAAACCCGCAGGAACCACTCCACAGAGCATGATCCCAAACCTCTATTACAGTCATTTCACTGGGAAGTCGTAGATTTTCACTTTAAAAGCCATCGATTGTACCTTGCAATTTTAGGGGAAGGTCCTCAAAAGAAAACTGATGGCTAATTTAGTGCTTTTCAAAGGCTGAAAGCTAACCAAAACTAGCAGGCTTCATTTTTTTCTTAACAAATACGTCCATTCATGGATCTTTTTCTAATCAATTTTAATGTGTGCCTTGTCTCCAAAATGGAAACAGTGACAGACTTTATTTTCTTGGGCTCCAAAATCACTGCATATGTTGACTGCAGCCATGAAACTAAAAGACGCTTGCTCCTTGGAAGAAAAGCTATGACCAACCTAGATAGCGTATTAAGAAGTAGAGACATTACTTTGCCTACAAAGGTCCATCTAGTCGAAGCTATGGTTTTTCCGGGAGTCTTGTATGGATGTGAGAGTTGGACTATTAAGAAAGCTGAGAGCCAAAGAACTGATGCTTTTAAACTGTGATGTTGGAGAAGACTCTTGAGAGTCCCCTGGACTGCACAGAGATCAAACCAGTCAATCCTAAAGGAAATCAGTCCTGAATATTCATTGGAAGGACTGATGCTGAAGCTGAAACTCCAGTATTTTGGCCACCTGATGTGAAGAACTGACTCACTGGAAAAGACCCCGATGCTGGGAAAGATTGAAGGCAGAAGAAGAAGGGGATGACAGAAGATGAGATAACTGGATGGCATCACAGACTCGATGGACGAGAGTTTGAACAAGCTCTGGGAGTTGGTGATGGGCAGAGAGGCCTTGTGTGCTGCAGTTCAAGGGGTCACAAAGAGTCAGACACAACTGAGTGGCTGAACTGACTGTCTCCAAAAACCATGTAAAGCAAATGAGTCTAGAAGTTTAATGTTTGCCTGTGGTCACTTCTGACTGTTGTTGTTTAGTTGCTATGTGACTCAGTGGTAAAGAATCTCTCTGGCAATGCAGGAGACAAGGGTTTGATCCCTGTGTCAGGAAAATCCCCTAGAGAAGGAAATGGCATCACACTCCAGTATTCTTGCCTGGGAAATCCCAAGGACAGAGGAGCTTGGTGGGCTACAAAGAGTCAGACACAACTGAGTGGCTGAGGATACTCTTCCAACTGTCTGTGACCCAGTGGACTGTAGCCTGCCAGGATCCTCTGCCCATGGGATTTCCCAGGCAAGAATACTGGAATGGGTTTCCATTTCCTTCTCCAAGGGTTCTTCCCAATCCAGTGATTGAGACTGTGTCTCCTACATTGACAGGCAGATTCTTTATCACTGAGCCACCTGGGGAGCCCCATCACTTCTGAAAGTTTTCTCATTTGTATCTGTGAGACAGAGGTGATTGAGTTACTACATAGAGAGGTCAATGCCATTGAAAGAAGAATTTATGACTTACATTTCCTGAGACAAGGGGGCATGCCATGTCTGTAGGACCAGAAGGGAAGCACGAACCAGTTCTGATGGGGAGCAGAAGTAGAAGTGAGGGGAGAGCTAGACCAGGGCTTTTATTGGGATTTCTTTTTTAATTTTTATCGAAGTATAGTTGCTTTACAATGTTACATTAGATTCTGCTGAACAGAAATTTATTGGGATTTCTATGGAAAAGGTAAGGCGGGGCAGAGTTAACAGGTGAGGACTGGCTTGTTGGAATAGTTATGGCAGGCTTTGGGCTGTAGATGTGGTTGCCTGGCACTTCAGTCTGGGGTGATTTAAGGCAGGGAATATATTGGTTTGGTGTGGGAGTGTCTGTGGAGTAAGCGGTTAGCGGTATGGATTCCAGATTAGTTGTTGGGTGAGTTGCTAGGTCATGTCTGACCCTTTGGCGACTCCATAGACTGTAGCCTGCCAGGCTCCTCTGTCCATGGGGGTTCTCCAGGCAAGAATACTGGACTAGGTTGCCATGCCCTCCTCCAGAGGATCTTCTCGACCTGGGATCGAACCCCCATCTCTTGGATCTCCTACATTGGCAGATGGGTTCCTTGCCACTAGTTAAAGAAGAAGATTGGTTAGTTTGCATATAAAAGGTGAGCTCTTACCTGGGTCACTTTTTCTGCCTCAGAATTGGCTGGTCCTGGGAAGGCAGTCTTTCCTAGTAATTTTAAAATGTCAATCACCACAAGATACAGAAAATTAAAAATGTGACTAACACAGCACTTGCATCTGGGCAAAACAGTCATTGTGTGAGCAGGAGGCTGTTTGAGCTGGAAGACCAAGTGGCTGTGTTGGGGGTAAGGGGCCCTTCAGCCCCAGTGCAGCTGGTCAATGACAAGGTCGGCGCGTGGTCTTCAGTTGCCAGGAAAGCAGCAGGAGTGTGCTCTTTCAACCTTCAAATGAGTGAGAAGGTGAAGTGATGAGAGTCTCACAATCTGATCATACACTTTCTGAAACAGGGAGGGCATTGTTTACTCATCAGTCCTATTTATGCAGTTCCTGCTTCTTGGTGTTGTTCAATCATTAAGTTGTGTATGACTCTTTGCAACTCCATAAACTACAGCATGTCAGGCTTCCCTGACCTTCACCATCTCACGGGGTTTGCTCAGACTCACGTCCATCATGTTGCTGATGCCATCCATCCATCTCATCCTCTGTCACCCCCTTCTCCTCTTGCCTTCAGTCTTTCCCAGCATTAGGGCCTTTTCCAGTGAGTCCGCTCTTCGCATCACGTGGCCAAAGTATTGGAGCTTCAGCTTGAACATCAGTACTTTCAGTGAATATTCAGGGTTGGTTTTTACTTAAACGTCATCGATTTATTGGTTCAAAATTAGAAACAAACAAAGAATAGGAAAATACATCTTTCTTCTTCCTAGAACAGAAAATTTTCCTAAAATAGCTGGAATCTTTAACCTACTAGATCTTTTCAATTAAAAATGTCTTTTTTCCCCCTCATTCTATGCTCAGCTATGTCCAGAAAATTTCTAGAAGCAGAATTTCCAGGCAATATTTTCGCTGAATATTTTTGTTTTGTATTTAATTATCTCTGGACCTGGGAAATGAAAGCACGTTATAAGGAAAGTCAGTTATGATCAAGTACTAAAAATCTGAGGGAACATGAAAAAGTGATAAAAGGAAAGAGGGTCGTTTTCTATGTCTATGTTTTGGGGATCAGAATTACAATATAAAGTTGCTGCTGCTGCTGCTGCTAAGTTGCTTCAGTCGTGTCCGACTCCGTGCGACCCCATAGACGGCAGCCCACCAGGCTCCCCGTCCCTGGGATTCTCAAGGCAAGAACATTGGAGTGGATTGCCATTTCCTTCTCCAATGCAGGAAAGTAAAAAGTGAGAGTGAAGTCGCTCAGTCGTGTCCGACTCCTAGAGACCCATGGACTGCGGCCTACCAGACTTCTCTGCCCATGGGATTTTCCAGGCAAGAGTATTGGAGTGGAACAATACAAAGTTACTTTAATAAAAATATATATCTACACAAAATAAAGTTTGCTATGGAAAGGACACTTGCATCCTCAGTGAGTCCAGCTTTAATATTTAAAGTTGAAGAGACTCGAGGAATGATGGAGGTTTTTTTTTATTGTTTTATTGATGGGATTCAGATACTTCCTCTTTAGCCACTAGCGTGTGTGTTTGTGTGTGTGTGTTTCGTGTGTGTGAGCCTGAAGGACTGAGAAGTCCACCAGCAGGGGGCGCTGTAGATAAACTCTGTTCATAGTTCAGGCAGAACCTGTTTACCCTCTTTGTCCCACCAACCTGCTGGGTCCTAAGTTTGTATGGCCTGTCTAAACCCAAAACAAAGATGTTTCTACTTTCTCAGGGTCTGGAAATGACCATTTGAGGCTCACACTTGACTTTTGCAGCCTCATCGTAATGAAGATGCTATTAGAAACTCATTGAATTATTTTTCCATTTATATTTAAGCCATACTTATAAAGAGTCTGCCTGCAATGCAGGAGACACAGGTTTGATCCCTGGGTGGGGAACATTGCCTAGAGGAGGAAATGGCAACCCACTCTGGTATTCTTGCCTGGAGAATTCCATGGACAGAGGAGCCTGGTGGGCTACAGTCTATGGGACTGCAAAGAGTCGGACATGGCTGAGCAGCTAACACTTTCACTTCCACACTTTATAAACGTCAAAGAGGAAATTTGCTAAGTGTTTAATATTTCACTTTGCCAGAGAATTAAAGGAAGAGTTTTATTGATTTAAAGACAGTGAATGTAGGTTTTAATTAACTTAATTTGCTTAATATTTTGGTTACATTTATTTAAATTTTATTATTATCTCAGGGGTGAGGTACAAGGTTAGAATGTGAGTGGGGACAAATGAAATTAAAAGAGGTCTTTGTTTCAGTGTAGTTTTGGGGGTTTTCTGCTTGTGTTTTGTTTTTCCCCCCTTTTGGCAGAGTTCAGTCTTTGCTTCAGGCTCCCTGAGTAGGAGACTTTCCAGCCCCAGAGTGCTGCTCGCCGGGGTGGCTTTGCTGTGGCCTGTGGGATTCTTTGGGAGTTCTGTGGAGGCTGTGACATGCCTCATTACTGTGGTGGGAGTGTTGTGTGTAGGTGGTCAATGTTCTCTGCTATTTAGCGTTGGGAACCAAGGGAACTAGAATATAGAATACTGCAGGCACTTTTGTGGATGACTCACATTCTAAATGACTGCTTTTTAATGCCACAGTTTAAATAATACTGGCATGTTGTAGGAACATAACAACAAACCCAACTCCAGGTTGCAGTTAGATCATGCATGCCTATTTTGGGTCCCTTCAGTTGAGGATTGTATACAGCTCAATAGGGTGCAGTTGGGGAAGTGCACTATAAACTGTGCTCCACAAGCATTTATCGAGATTTACTCTGTGCTGGAAAGTTCACTTAACCCTGGTGGCTTAGTTACGAGAAATCACAATCCTTATTTTCAATAAATAATGTAGTCTGTGCCGATATCATGTAAAAAGTAAATGCCATGTAGCATACTATTTATATACTAACCAGAAATAAAATGCAGAATATAGTCAAACATCCAAAAAGAATGGCTGACATTTGCGGCAACATGAACGGACCTAGAAAGTGTCATACTGAGTGAAGTAAGTCAGAGAAGGAAAAATAGCCTATGACATCCCTTATATGTGGACTCTAAAAAGAAATGATACAAATGAACTTATTCACAAAACAGAAACAGACTCACAGACTTCGAGAAGGAATTTGTGGTTGCCAGGATGGAAGGATGGGGGAAGGGATAGTTAGGGAGTTTGGGATCAACGTGTATACCCTGCTGTGTCTAAAATGGATAACCAACAATGACCTACTGTATGGCACAGGCAACTCTGCCCAGTTATGTGGCAGCCTGGAGGGGAGGGAAGTTTGAGGGAGATTGTATACATGCATAATATATGTATCACAGAGTCCCTTTGCTGTTCACCTGAGACTATCACGACCTTGTTAATCAGCTATACTCCAACATAAAATAAGAGGTTTTTCCTCTTTTAAAGAATGGTTGAAGAAACTTTTGAGCTTAAAAATCTTGTCAAGAATTGGAGAAATTCTTGGAGAAATACATATCAGTAGTTTAGAATGCAACATGGCAGTAAAAATGAACATCATCAAAGAAATAAGAGCCAAAGATGATTATGGCAGGCACTATGCTGAGGCATTTCCACATGCTATTTAATTCCCTCGGAGAGTCAAGGTCTGTTCTGGACTTTGCAGATCTGGATGAGGAGGTGAAGCAAGATGGTAGAAAAGCTCTGGGTGATTCAACGTTATTTCTAGAATGAAAGGAACAAAAGGATACAACTGAAATGATCAAATATTTCAACTAAATTTTACTTCAGGCAAATATAGATAGGAATAAGCATAAGACAAGAAAAAGAAACCACAAGGCTGAAAAGTTAAAAATAACTCTGACTTTAATTTTTTTGCATTTATTTTTTGAGGGAGAGGGCAGCCATGCAGACTGTAAAATCTTAGTTCCCTAACCAGGGATCAAACCTGTGTCTTCAGGAGTGAAAGCGGCAAGTTCTAACCACTGGACCACAGGTGGTTGTTGCTCAGTCACCAAGTCATGTCTGACTCTTTGAAACCCCATGGACTGCAGCACACCAGCCTTCCTTGTCTTTCACTATCTCCCGGGGCTGCTCAAACTCATGTCCATTGAGTCAGTGATGCCATCCAACCATCTCATCCTCTGTTGCCCCCTTCTCCTCCTGCCCTCAATCTTTCCCAGCATTAGGGGCTCTTCACATCAGGTGACCAAAGTATTTTAGTTTCAGCCTCAGCATCAGTCCTTCCAATGAATATCCAGGACTGATTTCTTTTAGGATTGACTGGTTTGATCTTGCAGTCCAAGAGTCTCTCAAGAGTCTTCTCCAACACCACAAGTGAAAAGCATCAATTCTTCAGCACTCAGCCTTCTTTATGGTCCAACTCTCATATCCATACATGACTATTGGAAAAAGGGAGAATAGTGCCCTCATTCCTGGGTGGCCTGGTGGTTCTGTGGTGTAGAATTAATAAACAAAAGATGTGGTGAGCCTTTGTTATCACTGACCCTACAGATAAGGCACCGTGGTAGCTTTCTATTGTGGATAACAACTTGCCACATGTTTAGCATCGTGAAACACCCACCCCTTATCTCTTAGTTTCTCTGGGTCAGGAGTCCAGGCACCACTTGACTGGGTCTGAACCTGCAGTTAAGGGGCTGGCCACACTGCTGTTCTTACCAGGAGCTCAGGGGCTCTTCCAAGATCATTCAGGTGCTGGCAGAATTCAGTCCCTTGTGGCTATACCCTTGAGGCTGGCAGCCCAGAGGCAGCCCCTCTCCAGAGCAGTTCACAGCCAGGCCATTTGCTTTCTTCCCTGAAGCCAGCAGGAGAGCATCGCTTTGACAGTTCACCTTCTAAAGCCTCCTCCCACCCTGTTAGGTCCACCTAGGATGATACCACTTTTGATGAACTCGGTCGGATCATAAGTAACTAAATCATGATGCTGACATGTCATGACAGTCACAGGCTCTGCCCACACTCAAGGGGAGGGGGCCCTAAAAGGCAGATACAACACAGAGTACATGTGTATGTGCACAGTCGCTCGGTCATGTCCGACTCTGTGTGATGCCCTGGCCTGTAGCCCGCCAGGCTCCTCTGTCCATGGGATTCTCCAGGCAAGAATACTGCAGCGGGTTGCCATTTCCTTCTCCAGGGGCTTTCCTGACCCAGAGATTGGTTCGAAGCTGCATCTCCTGCATATGCAGGATTCTTTACTACTGAGCCACCAGGGAAGCCACAAGTAACAATTAGGAGACAGGCAAAAAAGTTAACCTTAAAGATAAATATGAGGAAACCACACAGCATTCAGAAAAAAGGGATAACAAATGAAAATTATAAGATGTTGAGAGACATAGAAGACAGAATGAGGAAACCAATATACATCAGAACATACATGTTAAGAAAGAGAAAACAGGATGAAGGAGGAGTAATGCAGGTCAGAAGGTGATGGACTAATACTATGACATTTCGGTGGGAAAACTGCAGTTCAACAGCAATCTTCACTGGATTAAAACAGAATTTATTTAGGAATTTGGGGCTTTCTTATTGACTTCATAAAATTAGATATTCCATGACACACATGTTTCCTTTTTTTTTTTTTGCTTTAAAATTTGATTTATTTCCTTATCTTTTGCTGTGCTGGGTGTTTGTCGCTGCAAGTGGATTTTCCGTAGTTGGAGCGAGTGGGCGCCACTCTCCGGCTGCAGTGCTCCGGCGGCTTCTCATTGTGGTGGCTTCTAGTTGCTGTGCGTGGCCTCAGTCACCCCACAGCATGTGGGAACTTTCCGGACCCCAGTGACTGAACCACCTCCTCTACATTGCAAGGTGGATTCTTAGCCACTGGACCATCAAGAAAGCCTCTTCTTTTCAATAAAAGAAAGAGGCTCCGCAGTCGGCTCTAGGGTAACTATGTCTATCATTAAGGACAGTGGTCGCGTCAGCTGGGGGATAGGGGTGAAAATGTGGTAGAGAAACAAGTGCTTAAACCAAGGAGTTCTGCTCCTTTGGATGGTTTATTTAGCATCTTGGATGGGAATTGAGAGTTTTCTAGAAGACAACAGCAAGTTGCGGCATCAGACAGACCTAAGTAGAAAGCCTGGTTCACCCACTGACTTGCTCCTGGGTCTCCTGCGCTCAATAAGTATTTGCTGAGAGCGTTGCTTCCTCGCGGTTTCCTGGTCTGAAATCCGGGTGGTGCACCTGGCTCAGACGGTCGTGGGGAGGATCCTTGAGGCTCGGGGTTACCTCCTTAGCCTCCTGCTCAGCTCGGAGGAAGCAGACAGTCAGAAACAGCTGTGCTTTCCGTGTTTCTAGGGTCCCTTGCAGGTCTAACGTTCTCAGAACTCATGATTTGATTTCACTAAGTGTAAAACAATTTGTAGGAGATGTAGGAGCTAGTATTTTATATTGCGGTTTCATTGAGTTTTTATTTGAGAAATGTATTGCTGTAAAACTCATATGTTAGACATTAAATAGACTGTGGGGGTTTTTTCTACGGAGCTTTTGCTTTATTACAGTGGATGCAGAGGCTGCCCCCTTGTGGCAAAGAGTGAGAACTACAGACTGTAACTCATTCCTAGGCCTTAAACATTTGCAGCTGAGCTGACTTCCTTGCCTACAAGGGCGGGTGGTGAAAGATGTGCGGAGACTACATTTCAGCATGTTGATACATTAGAACGTCCGATCCCAGGGAGTCACTGATGTTTCTCAGTCGGGGAAGTTCATCCCAACTGTATTTTAAAAGTAGTCTATGAATAATTTAAGAACACCGATGCTACAAGGTGAGCTTTCAATCAAGGCAAGCTCTCTCTCACTTTCTCTTTCTGAAGTTTTAAGGAAGATGGTTTGATAGATAAATTTTCATGCCTTATTTTTCTAGTTAAAATAGCCTTGTGAAACAGCAATATGTCTGCCTAGTAATTTAATTTTTTTAAGTTTTATCTCATGACAAAGTCATGCTTCCCTGAAGACTCAGTGGTAAAGAATCCACCTGCCAATGCAGGAGACACAGTTTCTATCCCCGGGCTGGGAAGATCTCCTGGAGAAGGAAATGACAACCCACTCCGGTATTCTTGCCTGGAGAATCCCATGGACAGAGAAACCTAATGGGCTGTGGTCCATGGAGTCACAAAGAATTGGACACAACTGAAGCGACTTAGCACCTACACAACCACATTTCAGTATGTTAGTGTGTTTTCTTTCAGTATCTTTTCTATTATCTATCTATTTAACATACAGTTGAAATGATTGTAATCATACATTTCACCCAATTCTGCCTTCTTTATTCTTTGAATTCTGTCGTGTGACTGAGAGGGTGTATTACTAGCCATTCTTCAAAAATACATTAATGTTATTGCCTAATATTCCACTGTGAATTCTGTTTAATCACAACTGATTTTTCCTTTTTACTACTTAACATTTAGATTATTTTAATGTTGTCTTTTTTTTACATTATAAGTAATGTTCTCTGAGTCATCTTGGCCTTTGTTACATCTCTCATTTCCTAGTGTGTTTTTGGAAATGGAATACTGGATCAGAGGCTAGAATCATTTTAAGATTCTTCACCTGCTTGATAAGCCAGAAGGTTTGCCAATTTCTACTTATATTAAATGAGTTTTTGTTTACATCACTACTAATACTATTTTTCTTTTAAAAATATTTTCTATTTTGTCCTCCAACTGGGAACAATTATATTAGGTAGGATCTTGCCTAACATTTGATTTAGAGAACGTATAAAAGTCCCTGTTTTCTAACACTCTGAATCTGAAGTACCCAAGAGAAAACAATGCTTGTTCATCTTTGCTTTTTAATAAAAAATAACACGAATTACTGATACCAAAAGAGATGTTTCATATTGAAGTCAATGTATTTGTTATTTTTTTAACTTGATTTAGTCTGCTTAGATAAATTTTACCTAGTGTATCACTGAGTTGCAATGGTAATTTCTATAAAATGACAAATGTTTATGAAGAACAGTGCTAAAGTCACTGAAAAGCATTTTTATTGGTGTATAGTTGTGGGAAAGGAGTACGTCAAGGCTGTATAATATCACCCTGCTTATTTAGCTTATATGCAGAGTACATCATTTGAAATGTCAGGCTGGATGAAGCACAAGCTGGAATCAACACTGCCGGGAGAAATATCAATAACCTCAGATACACAGTTGACACAACCCTTATAGCAGAAAGTGAAGAACAAAAGAGCCTCTTGATGAAGATGAAAGAGGAGAGTGAAAATGTTGGCTTAAAACTCAACATTCAGAAAACTAAGATCATGGCATACAGTCCCATCACATCATGTCAAATAGATGGGGAAACAATGGAAACTTTATTTTGGGGGGCTCCAAAATCACTGCAGATGGTGACTACACCCATGAAATTAAAAGATGCTTACTCCTTGGAGGAAAAGCTATGCCCAATCTAGACAGCATATTAAGAAGCAGAGACATTGCTGACAAAGGTCCATCTAGTCACAGCTATGGTTTTTCCAGGAGTCATGTATGGATGTGAGAGTTGGACTATAAAGAAAGCTGAGCACCAAAGAACGGATGCTTTTGAACTGTAGTGTTGGAGAAGACTCTTGAGAGTCCCTTGGACTGCAAGGAGATCCAACCAGTCCATCCTAAAGGAAGTCAGTCCTGAATATTCATTGGAAGGACTGATGCTGAAGCTGAAACTCCATTACTTTGGCCACCTGATGCGAAGAACTGACTCACTGGAAAAGACCCTGATTCTGGGAAAGATTGAAGGCAGGAGGAGAAGTTTGGATGACACAGGATGAGCTGGTTAGATCGTATCACTGACTCAATGGATATGAACTTGAGCAAGCTCTGAGAGCTGGTGATGGACAAGGAAGGCTGGCATGCTGCAGTCCATGAGGTCACAAAGAGTCAAACACGACTGAGTGACTGAACTGAACTGATAGTTAATTCAGGTATGTGAAAAAGTGATTCAGCTATATATATATATATATATTCTTTTTCAGATTCTTTTCCCTTATAGGTTATTAACAAGATATTGAATATAGTTCCCTGTGCTAGGCAGGAGGATCTCATCACTGAAAATTTTATACTGAAAAATATACTTTTGTTATTTAATTGATTAAGCTAACTCATCAAGTTGAAATGAAGCGTTTCTGATTGTTTTCTACTTATGTCAAGCTTCTGATGTACATTATTTCTGCATTAAAAGCATCCAACAACCCCTCCCAGGTACACCACTCCACCTCATATCCCAAACCTAACTTCTAAAAAGTCTAAAAGATCCACAGAAAAGGATGTTTGCAGATGTTTGGACAGTGAGGCACATGATTTTTTCAAGTTTGTAAAAATTCTTATCTGTACATCCAGTATGCAAAACCATTAGACTACTATAACCAAAAAATATATCTTTTTTTTTTTTCTTATTTGTTCCGTTCCAAAAAACATCTTCAGGATGTTGTTTAAAATGGGCAGGTCTGCAGGGAAAACAGCAGAGGGCGCACCAGCAGTTTACCAGGACTCCAGAGACCAACGTCAATATTGCTCCCCCTCATAGGCTCTAAGCTTTACAGGGAAGAGACTGCTCCCTGCTCCCCACCAAACTCCATTCCACACTAGAAATAAGGGCGAAAACCAGCACACAAGCCCAGATTTATGATGGAGCTATGTGCTTTGCCCAGGAAGTCTTAGAGTTTTGTTCTCCTCAGTTTCATAATAACTTCATAATAAAATATAAAGTGTTAGGGGGCAGTCAATCCAGTTCATTGGATATTCTTTCTCAGCAAATAATAACTAATGGAGTTTAATACAGAAAATTATATCATTTTCAGCCAGTTAATAATATCAATAATTCTAATTTACTTTAAAAGAATCCATAACCCATAATGGAAGAAAAACCTGAGATAATTATCCTAAAAGAGACTAGGCATTCTTTGAATCTAATTACAATGAACGTGCAAAATTTAAAATACCAGAAAATAGCAAAGCAATTTTAATCAATATTTTCAAATCCTCCATATCCAGGCTTCTAGGCTCCACCTTATTCACCCTATACAACATGACCACCACCAACAGAAAACGAACAAGCAATTAAACAAAGAAAATATTCACTAAGATTATGAACAAATGGCAAGCTAAGCTCATTTTATTTATTTATTTTTGGTCTCACCACATGGCTTGTGGGGTCTTAGTTCCTCCACCAGGGACCAAACACAGACCCTCAGCAGTGAAAGTGCAAAGCCCTAACCACTGGACCACCAGGGAATTCCCTAAGCTCATTTTTCTTTTCTCCTTTTCTCTCTGCTCTGGCACACTGGCAAATAAAGCCCCAGCCACTGACACGGCAAGATGCTTCCAACAGAAAAGGAAAGAGAGGGGCACAAATGACCCAAATAATCCACAAGCCCAGAGAGCAGCCTAGGGATAGGAGAGAGCTGTCTGGGGTGAAATGGAAAAGGATAAATAATAACTCTGTATTTACAAATAAACTGTCCATCTTCAGAACCTTTTTGAAACTGTGTGACACTGTGCTGATGACTCACTTGCAGAAAGAGTTCTTTTAAGATGCGCTGACCCTTTATTCTTTATTTCTAAAATTTAATTTGTCTTTTATATTGGAGTGTAGTTTATTCATTGCAGGAGATGCAAGAGACGAGAGTTCAATCCCTGAGTCAGGAAGATCCCCTGGAGTAGGATTCTAGTATTCTTACTGGGAAAATTCCATGGACAGAGCAGCCAGGTGGGCTACAGTTCATGGGGTTGCAAAGAGTTGGACATGACTGAGCACTCACACATGTATGTACATCCGTATAGTTGATTTACAGCATTGTTTTAGTTTCAGGTGTACAGCCAAGTGATTCATTTATACATCCATCCATTCTTTTTAGATTATTTTTCCTATGGGAAAAGAATGTAACTTATTACAGAGTTTTGAGTAGAGTTCCCTGTGCCACACAGTAAGTCCTTGTTGATTACTTTACATAGAGTATTGTGTAGAGACACATTGTAACTTAACACTGAAACCTCACTGAATACTATTTGTGACTTGTTATATTATTACATACAAATGTACATGCGAAATGTATATATAGATATAACCTTTTTAAAATAAAGTTAATGTAAGTTCTGTGCTTTTCAGAATATATCTCAGAAAGACTTTCTGTTGTCAGAGTGTGTCACCTGTGATACATACCCTTCAGGCTGATTAGTGACACATGTCACATTCATGTCTCAAGTCCATCTCTTTCACTCATTCATTCATTCAATAAACATTTATGAAGCACTCACTATGCCCTGGGGGCCTCCCAGGTATCACAAGTTGTGAAGAATCTGAGTGCCGATGCAAGAGATCAAGAGACGT
The DNA here is from genome assembly GCA_917880005.1 of Nanger dama. NCBI lineage: Eukaryota > Metazoa > Chordata > Mammalia > Artiodactyla > Bovidae > Nanger > Nanger dama. The sequence continues at coordinate 8,967,417 of CAKJTW010000075.1, forward strand.
GGATTCAGTCCCTGAGTCTGGAAGACCTCCTGGAGCAGGAAGTAACAACCACTCCAGTATTCTTGCCTGGTGAATTCCATGGACACAGGAGCCTGGAGGGCTACAGTCTGTGGGCCTCAAACAGTCAAATATGACTGAGTGACTGAGCTCACCATGCCCCACGAACTGTGCTTGGCAAATGGCAATTAGGAAGTAAAGCAGAATCTTGCTTTTAAGAAATTCAATATCTTGTGTAGGGAGAATGACATTAACATAAATAGGTCTCTGAGCAGTCTTTCCTTTCTTATCCAGCTGATTCTAGAAAGATTTCACCTAAATCATTCACTAGTTTAGACCCCATGAAGATATAGCAGTCTTCATCAATCCATCTATGTGTTGTCGTTGTTGTTAAATGTAGAATGCTGGCCTGCTTTTTAAAACCTTGATATGTCTAACTACTCAGAATTTACCCCAAAGCAGAATGTCTCATTTTTAATTAGGTGTAAAATGAGCATGACTGAGTCAGTTCTTTCTTCAAAGATCTGCTGGCTAGCTGGAATGTAATAGGTCTCCTTATAGCACAAAAACAGCAGCAACAAGATCAGCCTATGGCTATCCAAGATGGTTAATTTGATTTGGTGAGAGAAATTGTGAATAAATATTAAAGCCCAGAGGAAGCATAGCGGTTTCTGTATCATTCGTCACTGTGTGCCAGTCATAGCTTTTAATTATAGCATTTGGACTGTAATAAAGCAGTACATTCAGGACAGCCTGGATTTTGGCTTCAGAAATCTGGCATAATGAGTGCAACTTGTAAATACTCACCATGATATTTTCCTCCATTTTTCTATGGCAGCTGAATTATTCTTCAACAAATCAATCCGTCTCTCACATTTGCACATATTGAGCTAAAGTAGAGGAAACAGAAAAGCCAGCAGCCAGCAGCCCTCCCTTTAGAACCAGTGAGTGCTCGCTTCCCATCACAGAGATGCTGACCTTCATGAGAAGGACCAGCACCCTCGCAGATTCATCTGCTCAGAACAGAGGGAAGAGAGGACCATCACATATCCTGCCCCAGGCTCTAATCCTGCCAGATTGCCATGGTCTTTACCCATATGTCACATGTAATTAGAAGACAGTTCTTTGCATTTGCCCGACAAGCTGTAGATTCTGGGCACCCCTCCGAGGCCACCTCCAGACAGAGCCCTGAGCGTCCACAGGGTGTTTCCCCAACACTGATGAAGAGTGTAGACTTTGGCTCTGTCAACACTAGGCTCAGATGCAGTGCCTCCACAGTGGGGTCTCGAGCAGGTGCCCTCTCTGGGCTGTGGTCCTCTCCTCTGTGAGCTTGAGGCGGCTACACAGGCAGTCAGCATCATGCAGGAGGGTATAGGCTCTGTATCAGTCTGCGATCAAAGCCTGCTTCTCCATTTCCTGACCCTAGGACCACAGACAATTACTCTTTCTGCCCATGTCTTTCATCCTTAAAATGAAAATACTCATACTGCCTCCACTGAGAGTTCTTGTGGCAATAAAATGGGTTAATAAAGAACTTCTATTGTAACTCTTTTCTGTAAAGATTGAGACGGATTAATTTAAAAAATTAGGGCAGTGTCCACTGGTGCAATGCAGGAGATCTGGGTTCAATCCCTGGGTTGGGAAGATCCCTTGGAGGAGGGCTTGACAAACCACTCCAGTATTCCTGCCTGGAGAATCCCCATGGACAGAGGAACCTGGTGGGCTACAGTCCGTGGGGTGTTGAAAATAGTTGGACACAACTGAGCAACTAAGCACTTTCTCACAGAAAACACTTAAAGACAGTGGTAATTATTTTCTTGTGGTACCTTTAAATGATGCTTTACATGGCACATGACTTGGCAACTGAACAACAGAAAAATGTGAACTATTTTATTCTGCCCTAGCAGAGACTTCCTGTCCCCTGTTGTTGTTGTTCAGTTGCTAAGTTGTGTTAGACTCCCTGCGACCTCCTGAACTGCAGCATGCCAGGCTTCCCTGTCCTTCCCCATCTCCTGGAGCTTGCTCAGATTCATGTCATTGAGTTGGTGATGGTATCTAACCCTCTCATCCTCTGCCACCCTCTTCTCCTCCTGCCTTCAATCTTTCCCAGCATCAGGTCTTTTCAAATGAGTCTGCTCTTCGCATCAGGTAGCCAAAGTATTGGAGCTTCAGGTTCAACATCAGTCCTTCCAATAAGTATTCAGAGTTGATTTCCTATAGGATTGATTGGTTTTCCTTTGCAGTCCAAAGGACTCTCAAGAGTCTTCTCCAGCACCATAATTCATAAGCATCAATTCTTTGACATTCAGCCTTCTTTAAGGTCCAACTCTCACATCTGTATATGACTACTGGAAAAACCATAGTTTTGACTACACGGACCTTTGTTGGCAAAGTGATGTTTCCTGATGATTGGGTAAATGTGTAGTTGTAAACCAATCATAATCTTGAAGGTGACTATGAACAATCGTTTAAGCCAAGCACAAGTATTCAACATTGGGATTTTGTTTTTGTTTTCCCTTCACTGGTCCATATTTTAACACAGCCAGCAATAACATTCCTAAATGTTTCTGTGACTCCTACATGTGACTGAAGGCCTTTGGGAGCATAAGAGGAATAGTCAGGGCAGCCAAGCACCTGTGAGACACAGTCAGCTCTTCTTGTGTTGAAGGATGAAGTTGACTGTTCACGTGCTGTGTGTTTTTGCATGTTTTGTGTTAATAAATTACTATAGATACACTGGCCTCTGAACTTTTGGAGAGGAAATGTAAATGTTTACCAAATAGGGACTTTGGTTATTTATTCAGCCCTCTGAAAGTTTCCTATACAGGGCCTAGGAAAGCAGTGTGCTCTTTTTGTATAAACTGAAGAAAATTTGGAGAGAAAGAAAATGTACAGGGATCCTCTTATATGATTTTCTTATTTTTAAAGATATACCATATTACAAGTCTAACGGGATAACCAGGAGTAAGTTTCTAGTTTATTCCTTTTGTTACTATAGAAGACTTACATTAGAGATATTCAATAACCCAAATGGAATTCTACCTTGTTACTATTTAATATATGTCTCCAAGTTTTGCAAGACATATTTTGTCCAGGCCAACAAAGAAACTTTTCCCAAATTTATTGAGCAGTATAGTCTTTCTTGTCCTCTATATTTTACAGATAAGTGAGGTGAAAACTGATTTTGGATGGGAAAGAAGGGTTCTCCAAGGGGCAAAAATTGTTGTTACATTGCTGTAATAACTTCAAGAATATTATCCTTAAATATAATTTGCTTATGTCTTCCTTATGTATGGTATCTTTGAATGTAGAAGAATAAATTCTATTTCCTTTTGTTTTACTCTCAGAAAAAATTCCTAGCAAATTATCAGTGTTTTCTGCATAATAGTCATTGATTTTTCTGATATCAGTCATTTGCTATGGTTGTTTTACTTGCAGATACTCTACTTAACAAGAGATAGTTTCTGAGAGTCAAGAGTCTCTCCATTTCATTCCCTGAATTAGCCTTTGGTTTGGTTTAGTCACTAAGTCATGTCTGACTCTTGTGACCTCATGGACCGTAGCTCACCAGGCTCCTCTGTCCATGGGATTTGCCAGGCAAGAATACTGGAGTGGGTTGCCATTCCCTTCTCCAGGGGATCTTCCCAACCCAGGGATCGAACCCAGGTCTCCTGCACTGCAGGCACTCTTTACTGACTGAGCTATGAGGGAATTAACCTTTAAGTTCAGTTCAGTTCAATCACTCAGTCGTGTCTGACTCTTTGCTACCCCATGAACTGCAGCACGTCAGGCCTCCCTGTACATCACCAACTCCCCGGAGTTCACTCAAACTCACGTACATCGAGTCTGTGATGCTATCCAGCCGTCTCATCCTCTATTGTCCTCTTCTCCTCCTGCCCCTAATCCCTCCCAGCATCAGAATCTTTCACAATGAGTTAACTCTTCACATGAGGTGGCCAAAGTATTGGAGTTTCAGCTTTAGCATCATTCCTTCCAAAGAACACCCAAGACTGATCTCCTTTAGAATGGTCTGGTTGGATCTCCTTGCAGTCCAAGGGACTCTCAAGAGTCTTCTCCAACACCACAGTTCAAAAGCATCAATTCTTCAGTGCTCAGCTTTCTTCACAGTCCAAAGCTCACAACCATACATGACCACTGGAAAAACCATAGCCTTGACTAGACAGACCTTTTTTGCAAAATAATGTCTCTGCTTTTGAATATGCTATCCAGGTTGGTCATAACTTTTCTTCTGAGGAGTAGGGGTCTTTTAATTTCATGGCTGCAATCACCATCTGCAGTGATTTTGGAGCCCCCCAAAAATCTGACACTGTTTCTACTGTTTCCCCATCTATTTCCCATGAAGTGATGGGACCAGATGCCATGATCTTCATTTTCTGAATGGTGAGCTTTAAAACAACTTTTTCACTCTCCTCTTTCACTTTCATCAAGAGGCTTTTTCGTTCCTCTTCACTTTCTGCCATAAGGGTGGTGTCATCTGCATATCTGAGGTTATTGATATTTCTCCCGGAAATCTTGATTCCAGCTTGTGCTTTTTCCAGTCCAGCATTTCTCATGATGTACTCTGCATATAAGTTAAATAAGCAGGGTGACAATATACATCCTTGACGTACGCCTTTTCCTATTTGGAACCAGTCTGTTGTTCCATGTCCAGTTTGAACTATTGCTTCCTGACCTGCATATAGGTTTCTCAAGAGGCAGGTCAGGTGGTCTGGTATTCCCATCTCTTTCAGAATTTTCCACAGTTTATTGTGATCCACACAGTCAAAGGGTTTGGCATAGTCAATAAAGCAGAAGTAGATGTTTTTCTGGAACTCTCTTGCCTTTGTGATGATCCAGTGGATGTTGGCAATTTGGTTCCTCTGCCTTTTCTAAAACCAGCTTGAAAGTCAGGGAGTTCGCGGTTCATGTATTGCTGAAGCCTGGCTTGGAGAATTTTGAGCATTTCTTTACTAGCATGTGAGATGAGTGCAAATGTGCGGTAGTTCGAGCATTCTTTGACATTGCCTTTAGACATCACCAACTCAATGGACATGAGATTGAGCAAACTCTAGGAGATGGGGAAGGACAGGGAAGCCTGGTGTGCTGTAGTCCATGGGGTCACAAAGAGTTGGAGGCGACTAAGCTACTGAACAACAACAGCAGCAACAATAGCATGTAAGGAGCTGTGCAGCCAAAGCTGTGCTCAGTGTTGGGATCTACCTTCGACACATTATCCCAGGGACTGTCATCACCCACGCCTCTCTGTAAGGGCCAGTCTTTGTCACTGACCAATTGAATAACTGATTAGCTGCGTCTGTTAAATGTCTCTTCCTAACAAAAATTAGAAAGTTGATTTTTGTTACAAAAATTGATTTTCTGTATACAACAGCTGTAATTTACAATACAAATAAAATACAGACAACTATGAATGTGGATGAATGAAATCATGAGAAAAGCACAGATAAAAGAATTAAGTACAACAAAATTTATACCATGATTTCTTTGCAGGTTATTTGATTTGCCAATCTTGCTTTCTTGTCTATAAAATAGGAGAATGATACTCCACTGAAACATTTTGAAAATTAAATGACTCAAAGTATGTAAAGTGCCTCTTAGTCCCTTCACATTAAAATAAAAATTCAAAGGAAAAATTTTTTAAAGTGTGGTTATTTCCATGCTGACTGCTTCCTCTGTCCCCCAAGAGAACCCTTCATAGGAGCCATCCTGCGACCAGCTGACTCTAGACTGAGTCTGAGCTCCACCTTCATCAGCAACAGCGCTGAATTGCATTCAGCATGATTCAAAGACCAAGGAGTGACCTATAACAAAGGACAAATGATACTAAGGTAAGCATATGCACCAGAAAAAAGGGTTTGGAGGTTGAACTGATCACTGTGAGAGAGCTCAGTTTATGATTCAGCGTATGGTTCAAATATTTCTTGCTTTTAGGTCTCTCTAAATTGGTAGCATGTGAACCAGGGATCTCCAGGCTATAAGCAATGTATTCCTGGAGAAGGAGTGCTTGAGTCTATTTCTTTTGCCACTGAACATCATGGGGTCATGCTTAACCACCCACATATTTATCATATTTTAAATTACTGTCAAAACAAACTCTGAGAACTAAGAGATTTCCACAACTGCACATAAAAAGTAATAGCATTATGCCAGCAATAACTAATTAGAAGGTATAATAAAAATAAATGGTCATATTCCCTAGCAACAAAAACATATGGTATCTAAGAATAAATCCAATAAAAGAATTGTAAGAACTAGATGGAGAAAACTTTAAAGCAATATTGAAAGATATAAAAGAAGATCTGAATAAATGGTGAAATAGAATGTGTTCATGGTTAAAAAGATTGTATCACGAAGAAGTCATTCTCCTCCAAATTAACTGTAAATTTCACACAAATCCATTCTAAAAGTGCCAATGGAATTTTTGTGGAAATTGACAAGTTGATCCTAAAATCCTAAAAGGAAAGAGCCAAGAGTAGTTAGGATATTTTTAAGAAAAAGAAAAGAGAGATTTTCATACCAGAGAAACCAAAAGTTGAGACTACAGTAATCAGGACAGAATGGTGTGTGACAGAGAAGCAGAACAGTGAGAATTCAGACTCATGCATATATGAAAACAGGTGGAATTATTAATTAGTGAGGAAATGAAGGAACATTTGATAAATTGTTCTGGAATCACTGCTTATCCATACAGAAAAAAATTCCTTTAAGATTTCAAACACACAAATAAATTTAAAAGATGTCTTAAAGACCTAAATATTCTAGAAGAAAATGTTAAAGAAAACATGTCAGAGAAGGGAAGAATTTCTTAAATGACATGTATTTTAAAAACAACTAGAATTTAAAATTTCTGTTCAACAAATTATAAACCAGGTTAAACCAAACTACAAACTGGGAGAATACGTTGTATTCAGCATGTTCAGTCTAATACAGCAATATGATTCAGTAAATCATGTAACTGGCAGAGGTGAATTCTCACAATTTATAAGGAATCTTTGTGGCAATTGGGCATCAACAAATCATCCAATAGAAAATGGACAAATGAGATGAATCGGTAAATTACAAAAGGGAAACCTGAATATATTGTAAATATGTGACAATCTCATCACCTACCAAGTAAGTGCAAATTAATCAGGTGCAATTAGACACCCACTAGAGAGACAACAATTTAAAAGTCAAATAATGCCAACTTTTAGCAAGTATGCGGAAAAAGACATGCCACGTGCTGCTTTTGGCAATGTAAACAAGTGCAACCACACTGGAAGCAAAATTTGATGATATAAAGTTGGTTAAAATGCCTAACTCATAAACCTAGAAATTCTGCTCATAAAAATATATAGTAGGGAAAATCTCTTCTATGTGTGCAACCTGATGTACACAAAGATATTCATGACAATACTGTTTTTAATACTGAGCAACTGGAAACAATCTGTCTATATCAAAAGAGGGTTTCTATATCTATGGTAAAGAATCTGCCTGCCAATGAAGGAGATGCAGATTTGATCCGTGGGTTGGGAAGATACCCCGGAGAAGGAAATGGCAACTCACTCCCAGTATTCTTGCCTGGAGAATCCTCATGGACAGAGAGGCCTGGTGGGCTACAGTCCATGGACTTGCAGAGTCAGAAACAACTTTGTGAAGTGAGCATACACAAATCAAAAGAAGTCTAAGGGATTTAATTGTAATACATTCAATAAATGAAATACTCTATCAGAGAGAATGAATTATAAACATGAACTTGGGTAAGACATGAATGACATTGAGTGAAAAATCAAATTTTAGAACACATTTCTCAAAAAAAAAAAGTAAAAATACTACAGAATGGGTTTAGAGATATACATTTGCAGAATATGCCTTCATATGCGCTATAAATGGGAAAAGATGAACTTGTCTTCGGTGGCCCTTTTGGGGTTTCAGTGCAGATATGGTGCTTCCATGCAATGTTCCCTTGGTATCTCTCATTTTCTTGAAGAGATCTCTAGTCTTTCCCATTCTGTTGTTTTCCTCTATTTCTTTGCATTGATTGCTGAAGAAGGCTTTCTTATCTCTTCTTGCTATTCTCTGGAACTCTGTATTCAGATGCTTATATCTTTCCTTTTCTCCTTTGCTTTTGCTTCTCTACTTTTGTTAAGGCCTCCCCAGACAGCCATTTTGCTTTTTTGCATTTCTTTTCCATGGGGATGGTCTTGATCCCTGTCTCCTGTACAATGTCATGAACCTCATTCCATAGTTCATCAGGCACTCTGTCTATCAGATCTAGGCCCTTAAATCTATTTTTCACTTCCACTGTATAATCATAAGGGATTTGATTTAGGTCATACCTGAATGGTGTAGCAGTTTTCCTTACTTTCTTCAATTTGAGTCTGAATTTGGTAATAAGGAGTTCATAGTCTGAGCCACAGACAGCTCCTGGTCTTGTTTTTATTGACTGTATAGAGCTTCTCCATCTTCGGCTACAAAGAATATAATCAATCTGATTTCGGTGTTGACTGTCTGGTGATGTCCATGTGTAGAGTCTTCTCTTGTGTTGTTGGAAGAGGGTATTTGCTATGACCAGTGCATTTTCTTGGCAAAATACTATTAGTCTTTGCCCTGCTTCATTCCGCATTCCAAGGCCAAATTTGCCTGTTACTCCAGGTGTTTCTTGACTTCCTACTTTAACATTCCAGTCCCCTATAATAAAAAGGACATCTTTTTGGGTGTTGGTTCTAAAAGGTCTTGTAGGTCTTCATAGAAATGTTCAACTTCAGCTTCTTCAGCTTTACTAGTTGGGGTATAGACTTGGATAACTGTGATATTGAATGGTTTGCCTTGGAAACGAACAGAGATCATTCTGTCGTTTTTGAGATTGCATCCAAGTACTGCATTTTGGACTCTTTTGTTGACCATGATGGCTACTCCATTTCTTCTGAGGGATTCCTGCCCGCAGTAGTAGATATAATAGTCATCTGAGTTAAATTCACCCATTCCAGTCCATTTTAGTTCGCTGATTCCTAGAATGTCAACATTCACTCTTGCCATCTCTTGTTTGACCATTTCCAATTTGCCTTGATTCATGAACCTGACATTCCAGGTTCCTATGCAATATTGCTCTTTACAGCATCTGACCTTGCTTCTATCACCAGTCACATCCACAGCTGGGTATTGTTTTGCTTTGGCTCCATCCCTTCATTCTTTCTGGAGTTATTTCTCCACTGATCTCCAGTAGCATATTGGGCACCTACTGACCTGGGGAGTTCCTCTTTCAGTATCCTATCATTTTGCCTTTTCATACTGTTCATGGGGTTCTCAAGGCAAGAATACTGAAGTGGTTTGCCATTGCCTTCTCCAGTGGACCACATTCTGTCAGACCTCTCCACCATGACCCGCCCAAGAAAAATTAGAGATACCAAGGGAACATTTCATGCAAAGATGGGCTCGATAAAGGACAGAAATGGTATGGACCGAACAGAAGCAAAAGATATTAAGAAGAGGTGGCAAGAATACACGGAAGAACTGCAAAAAGATCTTCATGACCCAGATAATCATGATGATGTGATCACTAATCTAGAGCCAGACATCATGGAATGTGAAGTCAAGTGGGCCTTAGAAAGCATCACTACGAACAAAGCTAGTGGAGGTGATGGAATTCCAGTTGAGCTGTTTCAAATCCTGAAAGATGATGCTGTGAAAGGGCTGCTCTCAATATGCCGGCAAATTTGGAAAACTCAGCAGTGGCCACAGAACTGGAAAAGGTCAGTTTTCATTCCAGTTCCAAAGAAAGGCAATGCCAAAGAATGCTCAATCTACCGCACAATTACACTCATCTCACATGCTAGTAAAGTAATGCTCAAAATTCCCCAAGCCAGGCTTCAGCAATACATGAGCCGTGAACTCCTGATGTTCAAACTGGTTTTAGAAAAGGCAGAAGAACCAGAGATCAAATTGCCAACATCTACTAGATCATCGAAAAAGCAAGAGAGTTCCAGAAAAACATCTATTTCTGCTTTATTGACTATGCCAAAGCCTTTGACTGTGTGGATCACAATAAACTGTGGAAAATACTGAATGAGATGGGAATTCCAGACCACCTAACCCGCCTCTTGAGAAATCTGTATGTATGTCAGCAAGCAACAGTTAGAACTGGACATGGAACAACAGACTGGCTCCAAATAGGAAAAGGCATATGTCAAGGCTGTATATTGTCACCCTGCTGATTTTACTTATATGCAGAATACATCATGAGAAATGCTGGACGGGAAGAAGCACAGGCTGGAATCAAGATTGCCGGGAGAAATATCAATAACCTCAGATATGCAGATGACACCACCTTATGGCAGAAAGTGAAAAGGAACTAAAAGCCTCTTGATGAAAGTGAAAGAGGAGAGTAAAAAGTTGGCTTAAAGCTCAACATTCAGAAAACAAAGATCATGGCATCCAGTCCAATCACTTCATGGGAAATAGATGGGGAAACAGTGGAAACAGTGTCAGACTTTATTTTGGGGGGCTCTAAAATCACTGCAGATGGTGACTGCAGCCATGAAATTAAAAGACGCTTACCGCTTGGAAGAAAAGTTATGACCAATCTAGACAGGATATTCAAAAGCAGAGACATTACTTTGCTGACTAAGGTCCATCCAGGCAAGGCTATGGTTTTTCCTGTGGTCATGTATGGATGTGAGAGTTGGACTGTGAAGTAGGCTGAGTGCCGAAGCACTGATGCTTTTGAACTGTGGTGTTTGAGAAGACTCTTGAGAGTCCCTTGGACTGCAAGGAGATCCAATCAGTCCATTCAGAAGGAGATCAACCCTGGGATTTCTTTGGAAGGAATGATGCTAAAGCTGAAACTCCAGTACTTTGGCCACCTCATGCGAAGAGTTGACTCATTGGAAAAGACTCTGATACTGGGAGGGATTGGGGGCAGGAGGAGAAGGGGATGACAGAGGATGAGATGGCAGGATGACGTCACTGACTCGATGGACGTGAGTTTGAGTGAACTCCGGGAGTTGGTGATGGACAGGGAGGCCTGGACTGCTCTGATTCATGGGGTCGCAAAGAGTCGGACACGACTGAGCAGCTGAACTGAACTGATAGTGCTGCCAAGTCCTTCTAACTCGTGAGGTTTCAACTCCCAACTCATCTCTGCAGCATCTGAGCAGCTGCTCTTCTGAGCTGGCTCCCTACCTTCCTCATAGGTCCAATTCTAAGACAGCAACGAATTTGAGAGGACTTCGTGTGCAGACACTGGTTCCCTCCCTCCGTGGCTAATTTTTTTCTGGGATTTCCTGCTTCAATTTCTCACTGTTCTGACAACCCTCACTTCTCAACCAATTTTCTACGATCTGTTTGAAGTCTGCTTTCTTCTGGAGTTTTTTCCTATGTGCCACATGAACTAGCTAACTGGGGTGCATCTCCCCGAGTCTCTGCCGAGGTTTGGTTACCCTCACGTCTTCAAGTGAAAGTGTTATTCGCTCAGTCCTGTCCAACTCTTTGCAATCCCACGGACCCCGCCAGGCTCCTCTGTCTATGGGATTTCCCAGGAAGGATACTGGAGTGGGTTGCCAGTCCCTTCTCCAGGGAATCTTCCCTACCCAGGGATCTCTGCATGGGGCTTCCCTGGTGGCTCAGACAGTAAAGAATCTACCTGCAATGCAGAAGAGACCCAGGTTCAATCCCTGGGTCAGGAAGATCCCCTGCAGAAGGGAATGGCAACCCACTCCAGTATTCTTGCCTGGGAAATCCCATAGACAGAGAAGCCTGGTGGGCTACATTCCATGGGGTTGCAAAGAGTTGGACAAGACTGAGCGACTAACACTTTCACTTTCAATGTCTTAAAACTGTGGCTATTTTATATTTTCTCCAGGGTTTACATTTGAAAGGAGATATCATTTGATAGAAGCTATTCTGTCAATACCAAGATACAAGCATGTAATCACTTTTTAATGCTTAAATAATTTTATATTTTAAAATACTTCAAAATAGAATGATTATTTGTGTGTGAGGAAATCTTAAATTTCTTTTACAACCCCCATCACCTTCCCAGGGCAAAATGCAAGATAGCCTTAAGGTTTTCTTTGGCCTTCCTACCTTCCTAATGGTACTTATTTTTCAGTCTCAGATTCTTGACTCTTACTTTCAGCTGCTTCTCCAAGACCAGTTTGGCTTCAGTTGAATATCAGCTTATTGAGTAGTTTTTCAGTCCCCAATATAAATGTTTTTTCTTCTTGTTTTATGAGATGTAATTGACATCCACTGTGTAAGTTACAGTGCGCAGCTGTGGCCAGCGCCTCCTCTTTCTGCACTGAGTCACCTCTCTTTGGGGTCAGCCTGGCTCTTTGCTGCTGGTTCTCTCTCTGGCTAGCAGTTTCTATAAGGAAGCCCATATTGGAAAATGGAGCTAGGTTAAATGACTTGTTAGGAGTCATCTCATCTACCAGCTCCCCTTTGAATTTTTTTGGCTGATTCTAGATTCTGAGAGTGAAATAGTTAAGGGAAGTGCCTACAAGGCTAGAAACTAAATGACATCAGCCTATCTGTACTCATTTTTACTGTACAGAATTTCACAAATAAGAATGACTCATCTAGGTCAGGCAAGTCTATAAGCACCTGCTTTCTCTGTTACTGACTGCTGGAAGCCCGAAGCTGGAGAGACATCTGAGAAATAGTTCTAAATAATCTCATTGGAAAAACCAACAGAAATAAATGCAAGGCGTTTCATATACTAACCAAGTAAACTTGGAACAGTAGAGATTCCCTTCTGAGGACATTTGAGGCAATCACTCAGGAAAATACGAAGATACTTTTCTAAAATCTGTTTATGGACGTATCACCAAAATTTTATATTAGCTTTAGATTTGGGCATTTTATTGGGTTTTAATTTTTGTGTTGTTAGTCACTTTTATTTTAGAAATTATTTATTTATTTATGGCTGGACTGGATCTTCCTTGTTGCATGCAGGCTTTTCTCTAGTTGCTGTGCTCAGGCTTCTCATTGAAGCATCTTCTCTTATTGTGAAGCATGGGTTCTAGTTTCCTGGACCAAGGATTCTGCATAGGCAGAAGGATTCTTTGGACCAGGGATTCTGCATAAGCAGAAGGATTCTTTGGACCAAGGATTCTGCAGAGGCAGAAGGATTCTTATCCACTGGTCCACCAGGGAAGTCCCCACTTTATTTTTTTTTAAATTTCTATTGATTTTTGGTTGGCATATAATTGCTCTACACTGTTGTGTTACTTTCTACTGTACAACAATGTGAATCAGCATTCAGTTCAGTCACTCAGTCATGTCCAACTCTTTGTGACCCAATGGACTGCAGCATGCCAGGCCTCCCTGTCCATTACCAACTCCTGGAGTTTACTCAAACTCATGTCTATTGAGTCGGTGATGCCATCCAACCATCTCATCCTCTGCCGTCCCCTTCTCCGCCTACCCTCAATCTTTCCCAGTATCAGAGTCTTTTCAAATGAGTCAGTTCTTCACATCAGGTGGCCAAAGTATTAGAGTTTCAGCTTCAGCATCAGTCCTTCCAGTGAATATTCAGGACTGATTTCCTTTAGGATGGACTAGTTGGATCTCCTTGCAGTCCAAGGGACTCTCAAGAGTCTTCTCCAACACCACAGTTCAAAAGCATCAATTCTTTGATGCTAAACTTTCTATAGAGTCCAACCCTCACATCCATACATGACTGCTGGAAAACCATAGCTTTGACTAGATGGACCTTTGTTGGCAAAGTAATGTCTCTGCTTTCTAAAATGCTGTCTAGGTTGGTCATAGCTTTTCTTTCAAGGAGTAAGCATCTTTTAATTTCATGGCTGCAGTCACCATCTGCAGTGATTTTGGAGCCCCAAAAGGTAAAGTCTGTCACTGTTTCCATTGTTTCCCCATCTATTGCCATAAAGTGATGGGACCAGATGCCATGGTCTTAGTTTTCTGAATGTTGACTTTTAAGCCAACTTTTTGCTCTCCTCTTTCACTTTCATCAAGAGGCTCTTTAGTTCTTCTTTGTTTTCTGCCATAAGGGTGATCTCATCTGCATATCTGAGAGTATTGATATTTCTCATGGCAACCTTGATTCCAGCTTGTGCTTCATCCAGACCAGGATTGTTCATGATCTACTCTGCAATGAAGTTAAATAAGCAAGGTGAAAATATACAACCTTGATGTATTCCTTTTCCTATTTGGAACCAGTCTGTTGTTTCATGTCCAGTTCCATCTGTTTTTCCTGACCTGCATACAGGTTTCTCAATTGGCAGATCAGGTTGTCTGGTATTTCCCTCTCTTTCAGAATTTTCCACAGTTTATTTTGATCCACACAATCAAAGGCTTTGGCATAGTCAATAAAGCAGAAATAGATGTTTTTCTGGAACTCTCTTGCTTTCAATGATCCAGTGGATGTTGGCAATTTGATCTCTGGTTCCTCTGCCTTTTCTAAAACCAGCTTGAACATCTGGAACTTCATGGTTCACATATTGCTGAAGCCTGGCTTGGAGAATTTTGAGCATTACTTTACTAGTGTGTGAGATGAGTACAATTGTGTGGTAGTTTGAGCATTCTTTGACATTGCCTTTCTTAGGAACTGGAATGAAAATTGACCTTTTCTAGTCCTCTGACCACTGCTGAGTTTTCCAAATTTGCTGGCATACTGATTGCAGCATTTTCACAGAATCATCTTTTAGGATTTGAAATAGCTCCACTGGAATTCCATCACCACCACTAGCTTTGCTCGTAGTGATGCCTCCTAAGGCCCACTTACTTGACTTTGCTTTCCAGGATGTCTGGATCTAGGTGAGTGATCATACCACTGTGATTATCTGGGTCATGAAGATCTTTTTGTATAGTTCTTCTGTGTATTCTTGCCACCTCTTCTTAATATCTTCTGCCTCTGTTAGGTCCATACCATTTCTGTCCTTTATTGAGCCCATCTTTGCATGAAAATATCCCCTGGGATGTCTAATTTTCTTAAAGAGATCTCTAGTCTTTCCCATTTGATTTTTTTCCTCTATTTTTCTGCATTGATCACGAGGAAGGCTTTTTTATCTCTTCTTGCTATTCTTTGGAACTCTGCATTCAGATGGGTATGTCTTTCCTTTTCTCCTTTGCCTTTCACTTCTTTTCTTTTCACAGCTATTTGTAAGGCCTCCTCAGACAACCATTTTGCCTTTTTGCATTTCTTTTTCTTGGGGATGGTCTTGATCCCTGCCTCCTCTACAATGTCACAAGCCTCTGTCCATAGTTCTTCAGGCACTCTATCAGATCTAATCCCTTGAATCTATTTCTCACTTCCACTGTATAATCATAAGGGATTTGATTTAAGTCATACCTGGATGGTCTAGTGGTTTTCCGTACTTTCTTCAATTTAAGTCTAAATTCAGTTCAGTTCAGTTCAGTTGCTCAGTCGTGTCCGACTTTTGTGACCCCGTGAATCAGAGCACGCCAGGCCTCCCTGTCCATCACCAACTCCCAGAGTTCACTCAGACTCACATCCATCGAGTCAGTGATGCCATCCAGCCTTCTCATCCTCTGTCATCCCCTTCTCCTCCTGCCTCCAATCCCTCCCAGCATCAGAGTCTTTTCCAATGAGTCAACTCTTCGCATGAGGTGGCCCAAATACTGAAATTTCAGCTTTAGCATCACTCCTTCCAAAGAAACCCCAGGGTAGATCTTCTTCAAAATGGACTGGTTGGATCTCCTTGCAGTCCAAGGGACTCTCAAGAGTCTTCTCCAACACCACAGTTCAAAAGCATCAATTCTTCGGTGCTCAGCCTTCTTCACAGTCCAACTCTCACATCCATACATGACTACTGGAAAAACCATAGCCTTGACTAGATGGACCTTAGTCAGCAAAGTAATGTCTCTGCTTTTGAATATGCTATCTAGGTTGGTCATAACTTTTCTTCCAAGGAGTAAGCGTCTTTTAATTTCATGGCTGAAGTCACCTTCTGCAGTGATTTTGGAGCCCCAAAAATAAAGTGTGCCACTGTTTCCCCATCTATTTCCCATGAAAGGATGGGATTGGATGCCATGATCTTCGTTTTCTGAATGTTGAGCTTTAAGCTAACTTTTTCACTCTCCTTTTTCACTTTCATCAAGAAGCTTTTTAGTTCCTCTTCACTTTCTGCCATAAGGGTGGTATTATCTGCATATCTGAGGTTACTGATATTTCTCCCAGCAATCTAAATTAGCAATATATATATATATGTATATCTCCTCCCTCTTGAGCCTCCTTCTCACCCTCTCACCCACCCCATCTTACCCCTCTAGGTCATCACAGAGCACCGAGCTGAGCTGCCTGTGCTACACAGCAGCTTCCCAATAGTTATCTATTTTACATACTGTACATCGTCTCACTACTTTTGCCAATTCTGCAACTCAAAGTTGCCTTTGTGTCTATTATGAAATATATGAGGCTTTCTAAAGAGTATTTTAAATCTATGGTCTTAGCTACAAGCCACTTGTCATTTTCATTTAGTTATTTTACAAAGTTCCTTCCTTTAAATCACAGAAGCAAATAATGAAAATGTAAAGATAAGATAGCTGGCATAATTCACTCACTTCTCTAGGTGACAGGTACAATGTGACCCTTCCCCACTGCCCCTGGACTTGGGGGCCACACATGGGAGGGTCGAGGGCCACTTGGAATGTGACAGGAGCTGCCTACTGGGGCTGCAGAGCTGTGATCCACCCATAAAGGCCGCCCTGGCTACCCCATTCTAAAATGGGGGCCTGGTGTTGCCAGACTAAGGAGCTAGAAATCTGAATTTTCATTGTAACCTCACTGTTTTCAAATATCGGCATCTAATTACAACTTGCAGACCCACAAACAGGCCACAAAACACAAGGTCCAGTCCCTATATAAGATTGGATGGGTGTTCAACATTTGTTACGCGGGCTCCATGCTGGATAGACAGTGCCTCCCAGGAAGGACCCTGACAAGCAGCAGGCTCTCTCACTCTTGGAGGGTCACCTGCAGCCACTATATTCTAGAACAAAAGATTATGCCATACCTGCTTTTAAGATATTTCCTGGCTACTTCTCTCTCACCCCCTCCTCGTCTGTCCACCAGAAACTACCCCCACAACCCGGGGGTCTTGGTCATCACCACCTTGAGAGGGTCCCACTGCATCCGGGGGAGGGGCAGCACCCAGGGATGAATTTGACCCACCCACGCTTTGTTCTCACTGCCTCTCTCCCCCACACAGTTACCACCCAAGGCTACCGTCACCAGTTGTCCTGGGAGGAGGGGAACAAACTAAAGAGATTTATAAAGATTTGTCCTCTTTATAAGCTACTTACATGAGTGTCCCCATAGTTCAAAAAATAATCACAACGAGAAAGTTAAACACTCCATGGAATGGCCTTGCTGTCCCTTCTGTTCTGTTCTTAGGAAATTCAAGTTATCAGAGCCTCCCATTCAGGGAAAGCCATCCTTTCTTTCATAGGTTCCATCCCCCTTTCTCCTTCTACCAGCCTGCCAGCAGAGGTATGTCATGACCCAAGTGCACATTTCCTGAAGTCTGGATGGTGTTGACAGGTACCATCTGGGGGTCAGTGTGGGCCTGGGTGGAGGTGGGTGGGTGCTCATTCATCCAGCTGCTTCTGACCCCGGGCTTCTCCAACAGGCTTCCAAGTCAGCACAAAGCTGCAATGAAGCTTTGTGTGCAATTCAGGTTCCTTGGAAGATGTGCTTTCATCCTGCAGGGTCATTCACAAGGTAAGTATCAAAGCAAACAGTACACACACATGCACACACACACAGGAGGGACAAGCAGTTTTCAGGGGCGATGTGGTCTAATCCATGTTAAGGAAGAAAAACATTCTCCTTATTGGGATAAATCTGCCCAGCGGGCTCCCCACAGGGAGGGAGGGCTCCCACGCTCAGAGCTGCGCTGTTACCTTTGTTCTTCTGCCAGATCTGTTCCTTCCATGTCTACTGGGGGATAAAGAATGGGATTCATTAGAGGCCGCCTACCCATTAACTTCTTAATGCCCATTGCTTTGTTGGATAAAAACCCAGAAGAGCCTTTGAAATTAGTTCATTTTCTTCCCCAACTGGGTCAAATTTTTGAGACGGGTTTCCTGTTATCTTTGTACATAGAGAAAGGCCATTTCTTAGTAACCCCCAGGGTTGAAGATAGGGTGGTGGGTGGTTTCTGGGCTGAGTTACTCTAAAAAGCTGAATAGGAAGTCTCCATTAATAGGAAAAGAGCCAATATTATGAGTGGGAAATTTTGACATTTTCATCTGTTTTCCTGCTTTTTTTTTCCTCACCAGTTTTTGGGTCTGAATTTTTCAGCATTAATAGGATAATAGTTTATGAGAAACTACTGGTATACATCTTGGAACTGAGACTGAAAAGTATGTCACACATAAGTGTGTTTTGCAGCAATAATGAACATAATTTCTTTTCACAAATTATTTCCTTTGCAGTCAATGGGAATTATTTCTGAATCAGACTTTTGCTTTTAAATTTCATATACTTAGAGGTATTTCTATTAACTAAAGAACTGTTTGTTTTTAATTTCAGAATTTTCTCTCTGGGGTAACTGGGGAGAATACTATATTTCTATTGACAAAGAAAGCATGGTGAACTAAATAGTATGATTCAGTGGTATCACAATAATATTTGCTCTCATGCATTATTTACATTGAGGCTAGGACAGAGGAGAAATGTGTGTGCTTGGGGTCAGATAGATGAGCATAAATCCCAGCTCCAGCCTTGTATGCTGGATGAACTTGAACTATACAATCACTGGAGGTTGGATTTCTCAGGATGCAGTCTCTGAGACAAATATTAGCCTTCAGGTGTTTATTGTGAGGAACTCTGAGATGAACAGCTATGGAAGAGAGGAAGCAGAAATGGGCAGCAGAGGAATCGAACATACCAGATAACTGAAGACAGCCTGCCAGTAGCATTTCCAACAACTGGGACAAGGTTTCACACGAAGATCTTGGTGACGCATCTCTGTCCATCTCACTCGACTGCTCTGAGCGCTGATTTCCTGCAAGCATCTAAGCACCTTGTGAAGACTAAATGTGGTGATGACTGTGATCTACGTGACTTAGAACTTCTTACCTCATAGAGAACACTGACTCTCATTATTATCATTCCTCACAGAGTTGCAGTTGAGACAGATACTTTGAAAGTGCTTGCTGGTACAGAAATGAAAACCTTCTTTTAATGCTTCTACTTCAAAAAGTGTGTGTTCCTGGCATGTCTTAGAGAAGTTACAGATGCAACAACTTCTTGAATACCTGGTATTTTGTTTGCTGGGAGGGAAGCATTCCAAGATACAGCAGCTTCAGCAAAACCAGGAAAGCAGTGTCATATAAAGACACAAAAGTACAGGAGAGTCTCATGGAATCTTTGGACGGGAATTAGGGTGGATATGCAAAGTGACTGGCCAGGAAGGCATGAGGGCTTTCTCTGCATCTTCATTTCTGCTCTCCAGGAGCAGCAGCATCACTGAAAACAAACAGATGGCCCTTCATTCTCCTCTTTTGGGTTGCAGATCACCTCCCTTCATTTCTTTGATCTTCCAAGGAGATCAGCAAGGGACTGGCAGCATTGGAGCCTTAGTCTGAGTGGTCTAGCTCCAGTCAGGTGTCCGCCCGAACCCACTGACAGTGGATGGGGTCACACTGCCATGTGGCATGTTTTGCTCCACACATTGCATGGTTATATGCAAGGTAACAAGGGAATGTCAAGAAAAAGCCATGAAGGTTTTTGTTCAAGTTGCTAAGTCGTGTCTAACTCTTTATGACCCCATGGACTGCAGCACACTAGGCTCCTCTGTCTTCCAGTGTCTCCTGGAGTTTGCTCAGATTCATGTCCATTGAGTCAGTGATGCTATCTAAACACCTTTTCTTCTGCTGCCTCCTTCTCTTGTTGCCTTCAATGTTTCTCAGCATCAGAGTCTTTTCCGATGAGTCAGCTTTTCACATCAGGTGGCCAAAATATTACAGTTTCAGCTTCAGCATCAGTCCTAGCATGCAGGTCCCAGGAGATAAAATAGTAGTGGCGATTGAACCTAGAAAGCTGGGGAGAACTGCTTTTTTTGGATATTAACTTAGGGGAATAAAGACAATGTGGATCTCTGGGGAAACACAGATCAGAAGGTAATGGGGATTTTTATCTGCTGGCAGAGAGAAGTATCACTACATTTTTTCCTAAATAGATGAGGGGCAAAGAAGAGCACCAGGGACCCATTGCTCTGGGAAACTCTAATCATTTCATATTACAGGAATTTTCCAGGCAGAAATTGACAGGGATTTCCTCATATTTTTACATTGCTTTTATGGTCCAAATGTTAGAGGGTTAAATAAATATATCCAACATCCTGGTACTAATCCCCTTGACCTTGTACTCACTCATTCTTCACAGTGAAGAGATATGAATTTGGTAAGAATATTAGACCCTGAATGGCATCTTTTTGTTTAGAAGGGTTTGGGAACGGAGTGTTCCAGTGCAGAAAATGCTTCATCAATTATATGCGATTTTTAAGGAAATGAATACTAAATGATACACATTAAGCATGGTGCACATCCCTCCAAGATATTTTGCATACTCTTTCTGCCAGAATAATCAACTCTGATGAGAACTGGCTCTTCCTGTTGTCATTTTCATTCTGAATAGTTTCTTATGGGAAGCATTCCAGTGCAACAACAGTTTATAAAAAGTGCTTCATAAGCTCTAAAATAGAATTGCTGTCTCAATTAATGTGATATCTCTGCCAATTCCAAAAGACTCACCTGAATCGTTATGTTCACACAGGAGTTGCTGAGGCTAAGTGGAGCTGCTGTATTTTCTGTATTTTCCAGGACTCTATAACTATATTCTTCTCTCTGTTCCATTTTCAGATAGAATGCCACTGTAACATCCCTAATGTCCTTAAAATTGTCAAGATAAAAGAGAAGAATGAAAGAATTTTGAAAATGTGTTTCCCCACATTGAACATCCAACTCATTAATTTGGATAAACTTTCTCTTTCCCAATAAGCAGCATGACTCAGCTTAGGTAGGAGTCAAATACACTTGGGTCTGGATTCTGATTAATTCCTTGGTTCTGAACTCATCTGCCAATGCAGAAGACATGAGAAACGCCGGTTTGATCCCTGGGTCGAGAAGATCCCCTGGAGGAGGAAATGGCAACTCACTACAGTATTCTTGCCTGGAGAATCCCATGGACAGGGGAGAGGTCCATAAGGTCGCAAAGAGTGGGAGAAAACTGAAGCGACCCAGCACACGTGCTCTGAACAAGTAGCTCTTATTCTTGGATCAGTAAATACTAGTACATCCTCAACAGTCTCAGCATATTCACCTTCTGAAAACCTTCCTATAAACGTTTTGCCTGCAAATCAGCTCTTTTCTGATAATCTTTTTTTTTTTCTGGAAGCATTCTAAAAAGAAAAGGATGGTTCTCTTTTCTCCGTTCCCAGTCAGTAGAAAAGAGACATAGAAAATCAGGCCGAGGTAGAGAATTAAACATCCCCACACGTATACTTTACATACTTTATTTTGATTTTATGTAGAGAAAGGACATTTACTTATAATTTTTGAATGAATTACCAAGGCCATTACTTAGCGTGTGTCCCTGGAGGTCTTAGTTCTTCATGGGCTTCTTTGTAGAGGCTTAGATTTATCTATTATGCAGTTGGAATCTATGACTTTCAGTTTCAACGTACTTCCTTCAGTATTTTTTCAATTCAGTTCATTTAAGTCCCTCATTCATGTCCGACTCTTTGCGACCTCATGGACTGCAGCACGCCACGCTTCCCTGTCCATTACCAACTCCCTCAGCTTGCTCAAAGTCATGCCCTTCGAGTCGGTAATGCCATCCAACCATCTCATCCTCTGTTGTTCCCTTTTCCTCCTGCCTTCAGTCTTTCCCAGAATCAGGGTCTTTTCCAGTGAGTCAGTTATTCTCATCAGGGGTCCAAAGTACTGGAGCTTCAGCTTCAGCATCAGTCCTTCCAATGAATATTCAGGACTGAGTTCCTTTAGAATTGATAATGTTTTTGCTTTAAAAAAAAATACATGTAAACACTTTGATCATTGTAATTTCTTTTCCTTTCAAAGAACAGTAGATAACCTTGATGTTTTAAAACAGAGGATTCTCTGCTCCATTTATATTAACACATATCTTACATGCAGTTCGCACTGCTTCTTGCATCATGGTTTCAATTTGTTTCCCATTTGTGTGTCCTGAATATGTGCATCCACATAACTGTGTCTCTATTTACATCCACATAACTGTGTCTCTATTTAGACACAGCTGTCTACGGCTCCAGGATTGGCAGTGTCTGCAATGTTTCACTTCAAGAATTGACCAGCTGAACCTGGGAGAGTCTCAAGAGTCTGCTCCAGACCACATCTCTCATGACTCTTGTCTCTTCTTTAAAAAATGACCACTAGAAAATAACTGAAATTTACCTAGATGAAGGTGATAATAATATCCTGTCCAATTTGATTGCGTGGAGCCAAAGTTTTACATTAATGGAATGAAGTTCCAAAGAAGGACTTGCAGATGTTAGAGAACCAGGAGGACTATAGGTTGTCCAAGTGAGTACAAGGATCACAGGGAATCTCGGGTTCTTCCCACTTCACACTGACAGTGATGTGTTTTGGGCATACTTCCCAGCTGTCCTTCGCTTCAGCTTACTTGTGTGTGTTATATGTAGCAATGTGCATCCTATCTCTCACAGGTTGATATGAGAGCAAGCATAAGAAGTAGAACCTTAGAACTTTCTAAGAGAAGTAACACAGCTGTCTTTGCCAACTCAGAATCAGCATCATGACTAAACAGGGTGGTGGGAAGGGAGGTCCCTCAGAGTGTACGTACCAAGAATGCTTGGGGTGGGGGGCTGTAAATGGATCTTCTGTGTGTTTCACCAGCTTGACTTTGAGTGAAATTAATAATAATAGTGCCTTGAAGTTTTGATCAATTGCTTCATGCCTAATATGACATGAATTATAAAATTGTGTGTAATCCAGTATCTTAGGAATTCCTACATTTATCGTGATGTGTTATAATTTACAAAATGTTTGAAAAGCAACTATGTCTAATTTGAATTTCAAACCAGCCTAAAAGGATTTGAAAATGAAGAAATTGAGTTTTTATATTTTTATATCATTCATTTAATAAACACTGAAATAACTTTTTACTACATTGCATAAGCAATAGCTGATCCAGTGTTTTCTAAGAGTATTATTTTGAAGAGACAAAAATGTCTTCCTAGTACCTCTGTGATTAAATCCTTTACCCCGCTATTCACACCTATCGTGTTCTAGCAGCTGTATGTAATTTCTGGTTTGATTCTTTGTACAACACTGTAGATAATTAAGCGTTGAGAAATGCTCCAATGACAATTTGAAGGTGATGTTTTAAAAGTCTGGAATTCTCTCCTTTAGTCCTCTGCATTTGCTAGATATACACAATTTTTCTTCCAGTGTTCAACTTCATTCAGCAGTTCCAGACAATTCATTTCATGCTTTTGCTTTAGAATATCATCAGGAATTTATTTTTATAGTTTTAACTATGCATGCAGATTTTTTGATGCACCACTACTAGCCACATTATTGCAGATGAACTTTATGAAAGGCATGTGTGTTTTCTACTTGCAAATAAATCAGATGAATTTATGTCTGCGTCAATGTAAGGTGATTGTGGACACTGAAGATAAGTGTCTGAAAATTGTGTTACATGGGGGAGAAAGTGCAGCTACAGAAATGCATGAAAAGACATTTACAAGCTTTTAGAAACAGCTGTATTTTGATCATTTATTCACATCTTAGCAAAGGCAATTATAATTTCCAAATGGAAAATGTGATTTTTCATTTTGAAATGTAATTATAGTTCATGGAGAAAACTGGAATAATGTTTATTTTAAGACTCATCTCTATAGGTATTCAAGGAGAATGGTGGCTATTAGATGTGAAAGAGAAATGAAAGACCAGCCCCTCCCTAGGACCTCTGATCAGGTGGTGCTTATTTTGTTTGATGGACAATTGTGTCAAAAGGCAAAAATATTCAGTAACAGCCACTGAGAAGGGACTAAGCAATGGAAATGAAAACCAACAATGTCAATCACAGAACTTATTTAAGATTAAACTAAAACATGAACCTTCCAAAATAACAAGAGCCTATTGTTTCCCAGCAATTTACTCACTTGTTTTGTCCTCACATAGGAAAGTAACTGAATCTACTTATTGGCAAAAGTCCAATATGGTTCGAGTTCCTGAAGTTTTACATTTCTCTTCTCCTGAAACCAGAAAACCATTTTGAGTTCAGTTTAAATAAATTATTTTCATCCTGTGAAAGAAAATCTTCAAGAATAATTTCAGGTAGTACCTATCAATGCAAAGAAATAAAGGAAAAGAATAGAATGGGAAAGACTAGAGATCTCTTCAAGAAAATTAGAGATACCAAGGGAACATTTCATGCAAAGATGGACTCGATAAAGGACAGAAATGGTATGGACCTAAAAGAAACAGAAGATATTAAGTAGAGGTGACAAGAATACACAGAAGAAATGTACAAAAAGATCTTCACAACCCAGATAATCATGATGGTGTGATCACTCATCTAGAGCCAGACATCTTGGAATGTGAAGTCAAGTGGGCCTTGGAAAGCATCGCTATGAACAAAGCTAGTGGAGGTGATGGAATTCCAACTGAGCTGTTTCAAATCCTGAAAGATGATGCTGTGAAAGTGCCAGCAAATCTGGAAAACACAGCATTGGCCACAGGACTGGAAAAGGTCACTTTTCATTCCAATTCCAAAGAAAGGCAATGCCAAAGAATGCTCAAACTACTGCACAATTGCACTTATCTCACACACTAGTAAAGTAATGCTCAAAATTCTCCAAGCCAGGCTTCAGCAATACGTGAACTGTGAACTTCCTGATGTTCAAGCTGGTTTTAGAAAAGGCAGAGGAACCAGAGATCAAATTGCCAATATCCACTGGATCATAGAAAAAGCAAGAGAGTTCCAAAAAACATCTATTTCTGCTTTATTGACTATGCCAAAGCCTTTGACTGTGTGAATCACAAGAAACTGTGGAAAATTCTGAAAGAGATGAGACTACCAGACCATCTAACCTGCCTCTTGAGAAATCTGCATGCAGGTCAGGAAGCAACAGTGCAAACTGGACATGGAGCAACAGACTGGTTTCAAATAGGAAAAGGAGTGTGTCAAGGCTGTATATTGTCACCCTGCTTATTTAACTTATATGCAGAGTACATCATGAGAAATGGTGGGCTAGAAGAAGCACAAGCTGGAATCAAGATTGCCGGGAGGAATATCAGTCACCTCAGATATGCAGATGACACCACCCTTATGGTAGAAAGTGAAGAGGAACTAAAAAGCCTCTTGATGAAAGTGAAAGAGGAGAGTGAAAAAGTTGACTTAAAGCTCAACATTCAGAAAATGAAGATCATGGCATCCAGTCCCATCACTCATGGGAAATAGATGGGGAAACAGTGTCAGACTTCATTTTTTTGGGCTCCAAAATCACTGCAGATGGTGACTGCAGCCATGAAATTAAAAGACGCTTAATCCTTGGAAGAAAAGCTATGACCAACCTAGACAGCATATATTCAAAAGCAGAGACATTATTTTGCCGACTAAGGTCTGTCTAGTCAAGGCTATGGTTTTTCCTGTGGTCATGTATGGATGTGAGAGTTGGACTGTGAAGAAAGCTGAGTGCCAAAGAATTGATGCATTTGAACTGTAGTGTTGGAGAGTCCCTTGGACTGCAAGGAGAGCCAACCAAGCCATTCTAATGGAGATCAGCCCTGGGATTTCTTTGGAAGGAATGATAATAAAGCTGAAACTCCAGTACTTTGGCCACCTCATGTGAAGAGTTGACTCACTGGAAAAGACTCTGATGCTGGGGGCGGGGGGATTGGGGGCAGGAAGAGAAGGGGATGACAGAGGATGAGATGGCTGGATGGCATCACTGACTCGATGGACGTGAGTTTGAGTGAACTCCGGGAGTTGGTGATGGACAGGGAGGCCTGGTGTGCTGAGATTCATGGGGTCACAAAGAGTCAGACATGACTGAGCGACTGAACTGAACTGAGCTGAATACCTATTACTTGTACTGAGTGTAGATTCACAGAACATACAAGGAAAGTTGGACCAAACCTATAATCTAGTGCAATTCTATTGTTTTAGAGAAAAGTAGAAGTAAGAGGGGAGGAGTGAGAGTATGGAATGAAGAGGAAGAGAAGAGAGGGTAGGGTGGAGAAGGAAGAAGGGGAAGAAAGGTGCAAAGAGACAAATCGAATGATTTTACTGAAAGCAAACAGCACATGGCAACAACTAGACTGGGGTTTTCCAGTCACCAGGCAGAGCATCACAGTGGCAAAGTCTTCACTTGTAAGCATGCATCACATACCATTCACTATTTACTCTATTTTCTATTCACTCTTTATTCACTATATTCATTATTTACTTGTAAATTCTAATCTAAGTTTATGTCAATTTCCCCCTCTGTCTAATGGGATCACTATAGTACCTACCTCATGAGATTGTTGAGAGAATTAAGTGAAATACTAATAGCACGTGCACAGCATTTAACAGAGAGCATGCTTGTGCGTTTGCATGAGTGCAAAGATCCGTTAGCATAGGTCTTATGGTTAATTTCATCACTACTGTTTTATCTGGAATGCTAGCTCTCTTAACTTTATAGCTCACATCACAATGTTGTATGTACTCAAGGCTCAAGCCTCCATTTTCCCAGTCTCATCTTTGATCCAAGGTGATGCCTCTAAGTAGGTTTCAAAGTCAGAAATCTTAGAGCAATAGTTGAGAATGTAAGCTTAAAAAGATATTAATTATGATGTACAGCATCCCTGGGTTGGTTGATCTGAATGTCTGCAGTCTGTTTGAACTCTGACAAAAAGGGAGAATCAGAGTGATTTTATTTGAATGTGAACTTGCTTTTGAATAACAGACACAGTTAGACTTCTTGTAAAATGTGCTATGAGAGCCATCCCAGGAGGTTGCAAGGCTGACCCTCCTTCTATCTTGAGATAAAGTTCATTATTTCTTCTATTTGTCACAGGAGGAGGCCTATTTCAGCTGATTACATGGGAGAACTTTCCAATAGAACTATTCAGGAAAAGAAACAGTCTCCCTCAGGGGAGTGAGCCTCTGCCCGAGTCAAAGCAGGGGGCTGAGTAAGCCAAGTAGAAGATTCGGCAGCGGGAATTGGAGCATTGAGTGGGTGAGCTGGTAAACAGATGCTGAAATTCTTTCCAGAGCTGAGAATTTTCAGTCTGGAATTATTGAATTAAAACTACTAAAGGCAGAGAATCTTTCCTTTTGCATTTCCTTAACCCTCATGGGGTTAAGGTACTTTGTTACAATAATCAAACACAAGCATATTTTTCTTTTAATAAGGTGAAATTCACATGAAACTTTTTTGGCCACAGGGTACTGCAGGTGAAATCTTAGTTTCCTGTCCAGGGATTGAACCCACACCCCCTCCATTGGAAGCCTGGAGTCTTAACCACTGGACCACCAGGGAAGTCCCAACTAGCCATTTTTAAAGTGAGCAATTCACTGGTATTTACTATTTGCACAGTGTTGTCCAACCAGCATGTCTATCTAGATCCAAAACATTTTAATTGCCCCCAAAGGAAAATCCATATCCATTAAACAGTCACTACCCAATACCAGTCTCCCCAGCACTTCAAAATCACGAATGTGCTTCTGTCTCAATGAATTTACTGATTTGGGGTGTTTGGCAAGACTCTGCTTATATTAAGCAAAGTTTGTGAGCTCTATTTGTGAGCTTCTGTGATTGGTTTCTTTCACCAAGCATGTTTTTGAGATTCATTCCTGTTGTAGTATGTATTGGTAATAAATTCCTTTTTATGACTGAATAGTTCAGTTCAGTTGCTTAGTTGTGTCTGACACTTTGTGACCCCCATGGACTGCAGCATGCCAGGCTTCTTTGTCCATCACCAATTCCTGGGCCTTGCTCAAACTCATGCCCATCGAGTCAGTGATGCCATCCAGTCATCTCATCCCCTGTTGTCCCCTTCTCCTCCTGCCTTCAGTCTTTCCCAGAATCAGAGTCTTTTCCAGTGAGTCAGTTCTTCACAACAGGTGGCCAAAGTACTGGGGTTTCAGCTTCAGCATCAGTCCTTCCAATGTATATTCAGGACTGATTTCCTTTAGGATGGACTGGTTGGATCTCCTTGCAGTCCAAGGGACTCTTAAGAGTCTTCTCCAATACCAGAGTTCAAAAGCATCAATTCTTCAGTGCTCAGCTTTCTTCAAAGTCCAACTCTCACATCCATACATGACTACTGAAAAACTACAACTTTGACTAGATGGACCTATGTTGACAAAGTAATGTCTCTGCTTTTAATAAGCTGTCTAGGTTGGCCATAACTTTTCTTCCAAGGAGTAAGCATCTTTTAATTCCATGGCTGCAGTCACCATCTGCAGTGATTTTGGAGCCCCCAAAAGTCTCTCACGGTTTCCATTGTTTCCCCATCTATTTGCCATGAAGTGATGGGACCAGATGCCATGATCTTGGTTTTCTGAATGCTGAGTTTTAAGCCAACTTTTTCACTCTCCTCTTTCACGTTCATCAAGAGGCTCTTTAGTTCTTCTTCACTTTCTGCCATAAGGGTGGTGTTATCTGTGTATCTGAGGTTATTGATATTTCTCACGGCAGTCTTGATTCCAGCTTGTGCTTCATTCAGCCAATGTTTTCATGATGTACCTTCATATAAGTTAAATAAGCAGGGAGACAATATACAGCCTTGACATACTCCTTTCCCAGTTTGGAACCAGTCCGTTGCTCTATGTAGGGTTCTAACTGTTGCTTCTTGATCTGCATACAGATTTCTCAGGAGGCAGGTAAGATGGTCTGGTATTCCCAACTCTCAAAGAATTTTCCACAGTTTGTTGTGATCCACACAGTCAAGGGCTTTAGCATAGTCAAGCAGAAGCAGAAGTAGATGTCTTTCTGGGATTCTCTTGCTTTTTCTATGACCCAACAGATGTTGGCAATTTGATCTCTGGTTCCTCTGCATTTTCTAAATCCAACTTGAACATCAGGAAGTTCACAGTTCACATACTGTTGAAGCCTGGCTTGGAGAATTGTAAGCACTACTTTGCTAGTGTGTGAGACTGAGTGCAGTTTTGCAGTAGTTTGAGCATTCTTTGGCACTGCCTTTCTTTGGGATTAGAATGAAAACTGACCTTTTCCAGTCCTGTGGCCGCTGCTAGTTTTCCAAATTTGCTGGCATATTGAGGGCAGCACTTTCACGGCATCATCTTTTAAGATTTGCAATAGCTCAACTGAAATTTCATCACCTCCACTAACTTTGTTCATAGTGATGCTTCCTAAGGCCCACTTGACTTTGCATTCCAGGATGTCTGGCTCTAGGTGAGTTATCACACCATCATGGTTGTCTGGTTCATTAAGATCTTTTTGTATAGTTCTGTGTGTTCTTGCCATCTCTTCTTAATATCTTTTGCTTCTGTTAGTTCCACACCGTTTTGGTCCTTTATTGTGCCCATCTTTGCATGCAATGCAGTAGAGTCTGAAATGCTGTTCTTGGGTGCAGTCTCAAAAATGACAGAATGATCTCTGCTCATTTCCAAGGCAGACTATTCAACATCACAGTAGTCCAAGTTTATTCCCCAATCACTAATGCCTAAGAAGCTGAAGTTTATTGGTTCTATGATGAAATACAAAACCTTCTCGAACTAACACCATACAAAATGTCCTTTTCATCATAGAGGAGGGGAAAGCAAAAGTAGGAAGTCAAGAGATACCTGGAATAATGGGCAAGATTGGCCTTGAGTACAAAATGAAGCAAGGCAAAGGCTAACAGAATCTTGCCAAGAAAACGCGCTGGTCATAACAAACACCCTCTTCCAACAACACAAGAGAAGACTCTACACATGGACATCACCAGATGGTCAATACAGAAATCAGATTGATTATATTCTTTGCAGCCAAAGATGCAGAAGCTCCATAGAGTCAGCAGAAATAAGACCAGGAGCTAACTGTGGCTCTGATCATGAACTCCTTACTGCAAAATTCAGACTTAAATTGAAGAAAGTAGGGAAAACTACTAGACCATTCAGGTATGACCTAAATCAAATCCCTTATGATTATACGGTGGAAGTGAGAAATAGATTCAAGGGATTAGATCCAATAGAGTGCCTGAAGAACTATGATGGAGGTTCATGACATTGTACAGGAGGCAGGGATCAAGACCATCCCCAAGAAAAAGAAGTGCAAAAATGCGAAATGGTTGTCCGAGGAGGCCTCACAACAGCTGGGAAAAGAAGAGAAGTGAAAGGCAAAGGAGAAAAGGAAAGAAATTTCCATCTAGTTGCAGAGTTCCAAAGAATAGCAAGGAGAGATAAGAAAGCCCTCCTCAGTGATCAATACAAAAAAAGAAAAAGGAAAAAACAGAGGAAAATGATAGAATGGGAAAGCCTAGAGGTCCCTTCAAGAAAATTAGAGATACCAAGAGAACATTTCATGCAAAGATGGCTGAATAATATTCCACCATACAGTTTATTTGCTCATCCACTGATGGACATTTGGCTATGGTAATAGTGCCTCTGTGAACATGCATGTACATGTATTTGTTTGAGTACTTGTTTTCATTTCTGTTAATATATACTTAGGAGTGGAATAACTGTGTCATATGGTAATTCTATGTTTAATCATTTGAGAAAATGCCAAATTATTTTCCATAGCAGCTGAACCAGTTTATATTTCCACTATTGAAGTACAAAAGTTTCAAGTTCTTCACATCTTCGCCACTCTTATATTTGCTGATTAAGAAATTAGCCTTGTTAGTGGATAGGAGGTGGTATCTCACTGTGGTTTTGATTTGCATTTCCCTAATGACTAATGATATTGAGTATATTTTATGTGTCTGTGGTTCATTTACATGTCTTCCCTGTAGAAATGCCTATTCAAACTCTTTGCTCATTTTTAAATTGAGTTTGGTCTTTTGTTCTTGAGTTGTAAAAGTTCCTTTTATATTCTGGGTGTTAGGCTTTTAGATACATAATTTTTCCCCATTATATAGGCTATCTTTGGAGAAGAAAATGGCAACCCACTCCAGTATCCTTGCCTAGAAAATCTCATGGACAGAGGAACCTGGTGGATTGCAGTCCATGGGGTCGCAAAGGGTCAGGCACAACTGAGCGACTAACACACGCACACATTCTCATTTTCTTGATTGTATCTTTTGATGTACCAAAATTTGATGAAGTCCAGTTTATGTGGTTATTCTTTTCTTGTTGGTGTTTTTGGTAGCATGTCCAAAAACCCTTGCCAAAGCTATGTTTATAGTGATTGATTTCTATGTTTTCCTCTGTGTTTTATGACCTTGTGTGCTGCATGCTCAGTCATGTTCAAATCTTTGTGACTCTGTGGACTGTAGCCCACCAGGCTCCTCTGTCCATGGGATTTCCCAGGCAAGAATACTGGAGTGGGTTGCCATTTCCTCCTCCAGGGGATCTTCCTGACTCAGGGACTGAATTTGCATCTTCTGCATCTCCTGCATTGGCAGGCAGATTCTTTACCACTGTACCATGTATGGTCTTAGCCTTTATATTTAAGTCATCAACTCAGTTTCAGGTAACTTTTATGCACAGTGCACAGTAGGTGTTCAGTCTTTTGCATGTGAATATACAGTTGTCTTAACACCATTTGTTAAAAAGTCTGTACTTTCCCCATAGAGTAGTCTTGGCACTCTTATCAAAAATCAATTGATACAGAGGTATGGATTTATTTCTGGACTCAAAATTCCATTCCACTGACCTATGTATCTTTACTACTTCCTCAATGATTGTACTTTGTAGTAAGTTTGAAACTGTGACGTTTGAGTCCTTCAAATTTGTTGTTCTTTTTCAATATTATTTTGCCTATTCAGTGCATGCATGATCAGTCACTTCATTTAAGTCTAACTCTTTACAATTCCATGGATTGTAGCCCACCAGGCCTCTCTGTCTGTGGGATTCTCCTAGCAAGAATTTTGGAATGGATTGTCATGCCCTCTTCCAGGGAATTTTCCCAACCTAGTGATAAAACCCCAGGAAGCATGCATTCTTTACCGTCTGAGCTACCAGAGGAGACTCTTCCAATTCCCTATGAATCTGAAGATCAGATTTTCCATATCTGTAAAAAAGGTCATTAGAATTTTGATAAGGAATGCAGTGAATCTTTAAATTACTTTGGGTATCACTGCTCTCTTAACAACATTAAGTTTTCTGGTCCATGAACACAGGCTGTCTTTCCATCATATTTAAGTCTACTTTTTTTTAATAATGTTTTGCAGATTTCTGTGTATCAGTCTTTCATTTTCTTGGTTAAATTCATTCTAGGTACTTTATTCTTTTGGATGCTATTGTAAATAGAAATGTTTTCTCAATATACTTTTCAGATTGCCCACTGTTGGTGCATAGAAACACAGTTGATCTTGTAGTGTGCAATTTTGCTGAATTTATTGGCTTGAGTAATTTTTCCTGTGAATTTCTTGAATTTCCTATGTATAGGATCATTTCTTCTGTGAGGAGAGATAGCTTTACTTCTTCCTGTCCAATTATGATGCCTTTTATTGATTTTTCTTTCCTAATTGGTCTGGATAGAGCTTTCAGCGGAATTTTGAATAGCAGTGGCGAAATTGGGGATCTTTGTCTTGTTCTCGATCTTAGAGGAAGTTTTCGTACTTACACCGCTGAGGACGATCTTAGCTGTGGGTATTTAATTAATGCTTTTTATCATGTTGAAAAGTTTCCTCTATTTCCAGTTTTCTGGGTGTTCATATTGTGAAAGGGTCTTAGATATTGTCAAATGCTTTTTCTGTGTCAGTTGATATGACTGTGTGGTCTGCTTCTTTATTCTATTAATGTGTTGTATTAATATTACATAGATTGATATTCCTATTTTTGCATTCTTGAGATCAACCCCATAGGTCATGGCATATAATCTTCTTGATATGCTGTTGGATTTAGTTTGCCAGTAATTTGTTGAGGACTTTCACATCAATATCTATAAGGGAGATCAATCTGTAGTGTCTTTTTTTTTTTTTTTTTTTTTGTGGTGTCTTCCTCTGGCTTTAGTGTCAGGGTCATTGACTTCACGGGGTGAGTTAAAATGCATCCCCTCTTATGTTTTCTGGAATTGGTTGAGAAGGTTTGGCATTAATTCTTCTTTAAACATTTGTTGGAATTTAGCAGTGAGGCCATCTGGCCTGGATTTTAGTTTACTGGGATAATGTCTTTCTTTTATCCTGGAAAATTATTTGGAAATATTCCTCAAGTATTCTAGATATCTGGGGAAAATAGTCCTTCCTCATTTTCTAGGTTAAACTCTGATGGTCAGCCAGTTTTTTTGAACTGCCAACTCAAATCTTGTGAGGTGTTTTGCATTTCATCTTTGCTTTTCTGAAAGAGAGGAGGTCATGGTTCAGATTCTTTTATTCACATTTGTAATTTCCTTATCTTTAGGAGTAGCAGTTATCTTTATTTTTCTCTGTATTTGGTTTCATTGGATTTATTAGATTTAGCTGCAATATTTTAGACTTTGTCATTCAATGCTGTATTTCACTATGTAAATGCATCATATAGAATCATTGACTACAGAAGCAATGCACACGTTCCCTGATATTGCTGCCTTTTTTTTTTGCTTTTGCTAAATAATAAATAAAATGCTGATTTGATCTGTTTCTATTGATAGATTGTTCATTTACATAGGTGACTCTCCAGATTAATGGATGCTTAGCACTTCAAATAATAAGAATTCATTAAAAAACAAGTGATTCATTAAAAAGAATTTCCACACAATTTCTTTGCCTTTGTTAGACATCTCTCTCTCTCTGTACTAGATATCTCCCTGTCATGACTCTTTGCGACCCCACGGGCTGTAGCCTGCCAGGCTCCTCTGTCTATGGGATACTCCAGGCAAGAATGCTAGAGAGGGTTGCCGTTTTCTCCTACATTGTTAGATATAGTGTATAGATTATAGTTTGATGTTCTTCTTCTTTTTTAAACTTTTTAATTTTTACTGGGATATAGCCGATTAACAACAGTGTGATAGTTTCAGGTGAACAGAAAAGGAACTCAGCCATACATATACATGTATCCATTCTCTCCCAGGCTCCCTCCTATTCAGATTGCCGTATAACATGGAGCAGAGTTCCCTGTGCTATACAGTAGGCCCTTGCTGGTTATGTATTTTAAGTATAGTAGTGCGTACATGTCCATCTCAAACTCCCTAAATATCCCTTTCCCCCATACTTCCCTCCCGGCAACCATAAATTCTTCTCTAAGTCCATGAGTCTGTTTCTGTCTTGTAAATAAATTCATTTTATCATTTCTTTCTAAATTCTGCAAATAAGGGCTGTCATCCGATATTTTTCCTTACTTGATCACTCAGGAAACATCACCGTGAGCTTCATTTTGAAAAAGTGCTATACTCTAGGCACTTCAGTGTGTAGCCTTCTTCCTGATTTAAGGCTTTTTTTTTTTTTCCTACCCACATTATAGCTATGATTTCCCTGTTTGCTATACCATCTGTGCATCTGAACTAAAAGCTTTCTACTTTTCTCAATAATAAATGACTATTAGCTTTCCAGCAGAAAGGACAGAGACAAGTAGATTAAACACAATTTTTATTCAAGCTGATAAGTACTTGAAGTACTTTAAGAACAATGGGGCCATTCTCCTATTCTCAGACAAGTGGACAAGATCAGAAGCTTATGAAAAAATGATTCAAAGCTGATTCTCCCAGAAAAAAAAAGGGAAAGAAGCATGTACCTTTTCAAATGCCTACCAAGACATTGTACATGTCTTACATACAGTGTCATTTACTCTTCAGCCTGATTCTATTAACTTTGTATTAATGACCCCATTATAGTTAATGGAACAGAGATTTAGGGAAGATGAGAGACTTGGTCCAAGTAACACATCACAGTTAGTGACAAAATTGGGCTTCTCTTTAAATCCTTGTGTTCAACACCTGCGCTCCTTATTTGCATTTGGTCTCTACACTTTGCTGTCATCACAGGCTGGCTGGTCTGCCACTTTGAAGGGCTCTGTTTATAAGGGATTATGACACGAGGTGGGGCTTCCCAGGTGACACTAGTGGTAAAGAACCCACCTGCCAATGCAGGAGACATAAGAGACATAAATTCCTTCTCTGGGTTGGGAAGATCCCCTTGAGGAGGGCATGGCCACCCACTCCAGTATTCTTGCCTGGAGAATCCCATGGCCAGAGAAGCCGGATGGGCTATAGTCCAAAGGTCACAAAGAGTTGAACAAGACTGAAGCAACTTACCATGCACATGCTTGGCATGTAGTTATCAAGCGGCAGGCTGGTAGCCTTTGGAAAAACTTTTACAGTTTCCATATATGAATCTTACTCACTAAATGCCAATAAAATTCCCTTGTGATCAGGACAACAGAGAAATTCCACATACACACTCCACATAAACACACACATGAATATTTTTACCTGCCTTCATTTAGAGCCATTGAAAGACATTAGCCTAACACTTAACTGCACGAAAGTGAATTTTAACTTTGGAGCATGTACAGATAGTGTCATCCTGCATAGAACAACACATTTGAAAAGAAATCAAGCATTGATTGCATTTTGTCAAGGGTTTCTACAGACTAGAAAAGATCCTATTTTCATTTGAGGAGATGAAAATATTATCATACTGTATTGAATTTTTAAAGGATATGTTTAGGTAGCAAAACATGACTATTTGGAAGTTCTTAATTAAATCATATATGGGAAGCCCCCTGCCCCTACAACAAATGAAAAGTGAAAGTCTCTCAGTCATATCCAACTCTTTGCAACCCCATGAACTATGTATTCTCCAGGCCAGAATACTGGAGTGGGTAGCCTTTTCCTTCTCCAGGAGATCTTCCCAACCCAGGGACTGAACCCAGGTCCCCCACATAGCAGGCAGATTCTTCACCAGCTGAGCCACAAGAGAAGCCCAAGAATACTGGAGTGGCTTGTCTATCCCTTCTCTGGTGGGTCTTTCCAACCTAGGAATTGAAACGGGGTAACAGCTCAGTGCAAAGCAAGTAGGTAAGAAAAAAAAAAAGTTCCCCAGCCTCTCCCTAGAGAGGGGGAGTACTTTAAGTCTAAAACTGACACAAGAGAGAAGAAAGAAGAGTATGTGATGGTTAAAATATTAATCAGGAAGATATAACAATTATAAATATACATGTATCCAATATCAAAACACCCCAATATACAAAGCAAACATTGATAGAACTGAAGGAGGAAATAAACAGCAATACAGTAATAATAGACTCAATACCCCACTATATACAATGGATAGAACTTTCAGACAGAAATCAACACAGGAACAGCAGACTGGAACACCATTAAAGACCAATGGACTGAACAGATAGAGACTTCCATTCGACAGCAGCAGATTATGCATTTTTTTCAAGTTTATGCTGAATATTCTCCAGGACATGTTAGGTCACAAAACAAGTCTTAACAAATTAGAATGAAATCATACCAATAATCTTTTCTAGCAACAATGGAATGAAACTAGAAATCAAAAGCAGAATGAAAACTGAAAAATTCACAAATATGTGAAAACTAACCACATGCTACTGAATAGCCAACAGGCCAAAGAAGAAATCAAAAGGAGAATCAAAAAGCATCTTGAGATGTGGACAGGGGCTGATCGAATGGACAACAGCCGGTAGATAACAGGACAAGGTATTTTAGTGGAATTTTAAGCACACAGGAGTATCTGGGAATTTCAGTTGCCTCCACTATCAGATGGGTGGGGGAGACTCTGTCAGCGCTTTGCCTAGACGCCTGGGGGCCTCTTTGACCTTCCTGCCTACTCTTCATGTCTGTGCACTTTTTCTGCTAACACAACATCCATAGCTCTTTTCAGGACATGGGAGGCAGGGAAGCGCCTGAACATTTACACACTCTGGGCAGCCTTAGCTAACATCCAACTGGTGCCAGAATACAGAAGCCTTTGCCTCAGTCAATACAGACTCTGAAGCATCCTTTACACACAGAGTTCCTCTGTAGGATCAAGCTGAATCCGGGCATTTACCTGAAATCACATTCCTCTTTAGCTTTTCCCTCTGCTTTTTTCTATAAGAAAGTTTTTTTTTTTTTTTTCATTAAGATATGCCTTGTTTTTTTGAGAAATAATGCTATTGCACACTCAGTAGACTACAGTATGGTATAAACACAACTTTTATGTGTGCTGGGAAGCAAAAATTTTATGTGACTTGCTTTATAGCAATATTCTCTTTATTAAGGTGGTCTGGAACCGAATCCACAATGTCTCTGAGATATGCTTGTATGTGGCTTAGGTTTTGGGCCACTTTACTTCTTTTGGCTCTAGAGGCATGGAGGCATGGAGTCAAAGGAAAACTCACAGAGTTCTATTTCTTGTAATATTTTCTCTGCCCAAGAAACATTTCACAAATATGCTTTAACAGACATGTGACATACCAAAACCCAGTTCTGGTCCTACTGCCAGCAAACCTTGGCCAACATTTTTTCACACAGATGCACGATGTTTACACAGAGCATACCTGACTGCTCTATCATTCACCCACAGAATATACTGCTCCTTCCACATAGACTGTGGTTTCCAAGGCAACAGAGAGCTCCTCTAACAATGAAAGCACACACAAGTTGATTTCCACTCCTAGATGCCAAATCCTAACCACTTTCTCCAGCCATAGTGCTTAAGTTTCCCAAAAAGAAGTCAGAACTAAAGATGAAATACCAATAGTAGAAGAAATGTTTTACTGTGTCAGCACAGTTAGGTGCTATAAAGAAGAAACTTTTAAGAGATTTGTAGAATGAGTTTTTTGGGGATCATTTAGGTAGAGGGTGAAGGATGAATGGTGAAGGATGAATAATGAAGGTACAAGTTATGGCTGACCTGGAAGGCTGTATGGGGAGCAATAAGGAAACCAGAAGCATCCTTTTGTTGTTCCTCAAGTCCAAGTGTCCCTAGGCAGCCCCACTTTTGTCTTTCTACCTTTCAGAAACATCCTATGTTTGTTGCATTATGACCAGGGCTTTTTAATTGTGTAAGGGAGCAGCTTGGAGCAATGGGATTACTCTACCTGGGGCAAAATAAGAAGTTTCTATCATCTTTGAAAGGTCAAAACATGTAGTCATGTTGTAGGAACATGATTATAGATACAGAAAACTTTCCAGCAGGTGTGGATATCTTTTGGAGTGTGTCTTAGTTTCTCCTCTCATTGGTTTACTTGCTGACATCCCAAAGCAATTTTATTTGGTCGTTGCCTCCATAGTGGTGGTTGCTGTTGTTGAAAGATAGAATTGTCTGCAATTCTTTTCTCAATGTTTCCTTCAATTTAGTTTATTTTAAATCTTAGAAGATAGAATTAGCAAGAAGAGGATAGTCAAGTTGCAAATAGGATTTACTATTTTTTTTTATCCCATCATTCTCTAACAATAATAAAGAGAGAATAATCAAAGGGGAAGATAGAAGATTGTATTTCTGTAAAGATAATATTTTTGGACCACCCATGCCTGCCTAAATGAAAGCCAGTAAATATATGTATTTGTATATGCATATATATATTTGCATTTAAAGTTTTAAAGTATATATATATATATATATAAATAAATCTATGATTTATAGACAAATCATAGAAGACAACCACTAAAGATAATTAAGTTGCCCAACTGTATAAAGCTGTTGTGCCCAGCTGCCTTAAAGCATAGATATAGATATAGATGTACTTTTTAAAGTTCAAAGTGTTGTCTTGGCATCTGAAACAGGATCTCATCCTTCAGAGCATAACCGCAGAGCTAAGTTAAGAGGGATGCATCTTAGGTTCTAGAAGAGCTACTCTCTGTAGCTTGAAATTTTAGCTGCTTTAGTGTGCATGTGTACTCAGCTGTGTCTGACTCTTTACAACCTTATGGACTGCAGCCCACCAGGCTCCTGTGTCCATAGGATTTCCCAGGCAAGAATATTGGAGTGGGTTGCCATTTCCTTCTCTAGGGGATCTTCCCGACCCAGGGACTGAACTCAGGTCTCCTGCATTGCAAGCAAACTCTTTACCATCTGAGCCACCAGGAAAATTGTAATATTACTGCATAATCCTTATAAATATAATTCTTCTCATAAGTAGAAATAACTTCTCATTTTGTTCTTTTTCAAACTGAACATGATAGAAAACTCAATAATAGCCAAAAAGTATTAAAGGGAAGATATTTTCACTTATCAAAGGTAGTAGAAAGTATTTTCTGTGAATTGGACATGTTATGTATGGCCTCCAAGAGATGTGAAAGGTCTAGCTAATTTCCAAACATTCATCCCAGTCCCCTGGCTTTATGGTTCACGGCACTGAATTTGTTAACTACTAATTGTGTACAGATTAAGAAAACTATGACCTTGCTGGTGGCTGTAAGACTCCTCACACAAATTGTGGTTACACTATTCCCTTAGGTGAAAAGTCTATTGACTTCTTCAAACCCTGGTGCCCTCATCTATAAAATGGGGATGTTAAAAGCAGTGCCTACCTTATAAGGTGGTTGTGAGCTGCCATTTCCTCTTTCAGGGGATCTTCCTAACCCAAAGATTGAACCAGCATGGCCTGCATCTCCTGCATTGGCAGGACTTTTTTTTTTTTTTTTTTTTAACTGCTGAGCCACCTGGGAAGCCCCGTAGCTGCTTTAGAATTTCACACAAATCAGAGCTCAAAGAGCACTAACTGGGCAGCACACGTGAAGTTTCATTCTGTCAACATTAGAGGCCGGTCAATGAGCCCCTGGGGCTAACAAAAAAGAATCTTTGAAAGAAAATTTATTATTTTTTCTTATTCTGCGAATTATTTTCTTTTTGCTTTGTCAGTGAGGTATCTCATTTTGAAATTAAAACCTTCCATGCTGGGAAAGATTGAGGGCAGGAGGAGAAAGGGGTGACGGAGGCTGAGATGCTTGGGTGGCATCACCAACTCTGTGGACAAACTCCAGGAGATAGTGAAGGACAACGAAGCCTGGCATGCTGCAGTCCCTGGGTCACAAAGAGTCGGACATGACTTAGCAACTAAACAACAACAATATGCGTAGGTTTTTATATTTGGAAAGTCTCAAGTGACATCAAATTTTATCTGGAAGAGATTTCTTTGTGCTTCTGTAATAGAAATTTGTCTCTTTGAGCACACATCATGAGATGAAAATGGGCTAATATAAGCCACACAGATTTTCTTACGGGATTTAGGAAAACAAAACAAACGAAAAACATGTTGTTTAGCATCTGTTTCTTTGTGGTGCTGAAATAGAAATGCTTTAAGGCGGTCGTGGTGGAAATTCTCCCATGCTGGGTACAAGGGCTTTACACAGTTGGATCAGCTTATCTTCAATGGTTATCTTCTAGGATTTGCCAATAAATCAGTAGATTTACAAGAAAAAAAAAAATTTAGTGCCATTAGCCAGTAAAATAGTCT
Source organism: Nanger dama (assembly GCA_917880005.1). Taxonomy (NCBI): domain Eukaryota; kingdom Metazoa; phylum Chordata; class Mammalia; order Artiodactyla; family Bovidae; genus Nanger; species Nanger dama. The sequence goes on from CAKJTW010000075.1 coordinate 9,007,894, forward strand.
GCAGATTCCTGTAAAAATAATTAAGACAAGAACACCAATACAGTATACTAACGCATATATATGGAATTTAGAAAGATGGTAACGATAACCCTGTATGCAAGACAGCAAAAGAGACACAGATGTGTAGAACAGTCTTTTGGACTCTGTGGGAGAGGGAGAGGGTGGGATGATTTGGGAGAATGGCATTGAAACATGTATAATATCATATATAAAACAAATTGTGGGCTGGTGCACTGGGACAACCCAGAGGGATGGTACGGGGAGGAAGGAGGGAGAGGGGTTCAGGATGGGGAACACGTGTATACCTGTGGCGGATTCATGTTGATGTATGGCAAAACCAATACAATATTGTAAAGTAATTAACCTCCAATTAAATAAATTTATATTAAAAATAATAATTAAAAAAAAGAGAGAATATGACTAAAAAAAAAGTCCAAAAGATTTGCTGGAACTCATCCTTTCTTCTCTAAACCACTGCCACCCTTGGGTCTCTCTCCCTCATGTTACACAGAGGGGGAGAAAAGCCCATATGCCTTTGATGGGATCATTTCTTTCTTTGTTCAGAGTTAGGGAGATGGTGAATTGTTGTAACTAATCGTGTTAGAATCCTGACTGGGTGTGTCACCCAAATATAAAAATACAATAAACTAACCAGAGTCCAAAATGATGATACTACATATCATCATAGAATTATTTTCTGATTAAAAACCTGATGCTCTAGTACTGCAGAATTTAAAAAGAGCACGTTAGTGAGTTGTCAAAGATTCTGCCTGCTAATGCAGGAGATACGGGTTCTATTCTTGGGTTGGGAAGATCCCCTGGAGAAGGAATTGACACCCCACTCCAGTATTCTTGTCTGGGAAATCCACAGACAGAGGAGCCTGTAGGGCTACAGTCCCTGACGTTGCAGAGTCTGACACAACTGAGTGACTGAGGACATTACACTTGTATGCATAGCTGATGTTGGCTGGGTAGGATGTTGGCTTGTTTGTTTTGCTATTGCTTATAAAATTAAGTGATATTTTTAATTGAATAGAAGGACATGAGAAAGCCACAGTTTGGTGATTGTTCTGCAAACCTAATGCCCTTGACCATGTAGAGTAGCTTTCAATCATGTGTAACAGGATCACCTGGAACCTCAGAATATTGATGCTAGGCCTGATGTTAAAGAAATTATGATTTATGTTTTGTTAGGAAAAAGACAAAAAAAATAGATCCCTGGATGGGTATTTAATTTTTTTAGAGCCTCCCTTCGTGCATGCCAAGTTGTTTTAGTCATGTCTGACTCTTTGCAACCCCATGGACTGTAGCCCACCTGGCTCCTCTGTTCACAGGATTCTCCAGGCAAGAATACTGGAGTGGGTTGCCATGCCTTCCTCCAGGGGATCTTTCTGACCCAGAGACTGAACCTGGAACTCTTAGTCTTCTGCACTGGCAGGCAGATTCTTTACCACTAGTACCACCTGGGAAGCCCAGTACCTCCCTACTTGATTTGAAAGGGCAACCAAGTTGGAGATCCCTCCGAGAGATGAAAGGTAAACCTGTGTGGTTTTAAAACAGTTTTATTACCTTTATATGTTCACGTGACTATGGAGAGACAGCTACTGGACATGGGACCTGCAGTAAGATTTAGGCCTGCAAGAGGAGAGCATCCACTGGAGAGTTACGTCACCTGCTGTTGGCTCCTCCTCGTCACTGTATCTGCTGGTTATGATATCCCCAAGCTTGTGACACAAGTATGTGGTCCTGGGAGGATCCTGGTGTTATATTGCTAAGCACATTTAGAACTGTAGCAGATTAGGACAGTTAATACGTATGTGTGAAGATAAGTACATGTGTGATGTGTATATGAAATACGTGTGCACTCATCTGTTTGAGATTACAGCTTGGTTTCTGTTTCAAACAAGAGGCCCCTTATGTTCATAACCACCCATTCTGAGTCTCTTTCATAGTGTTTTGTTGAATAGCTAGAATAACTGTTGTTTACTTATTTCTAGTATTATATAATTTTTTAGGGAAAAAAAAAAACGGTTCTGTGTTTTTATGTTAGATCATTAAAATGGCATCCTTGCTTCATTCTCTTCTTTGGAAACATCTGAACTTGCTAACTGAACAAATGTATTGATTCAAACATGTGAAGGATTATTATAGTTGGTCACTGAATGAACATTTTGAGTGCTTTATTTCTCCTTTCTTTCCTCTCTTTCTTAAGGAAATAAATGTGAAAATAAACTTGGCCTCTGTAATAATGTGTGTTCATGCTAAAACTGAATACTTACAGCAAGTCCCAGTACCTGAAAAAATGAAGCATGGCTTTCTCTGTTTCTTTTTTTTTTTTCCTTTTCCTCATAGAATATAGATCATACATAGACATTTGCCTAATAGTTTTCAATCCCAAGAGTAAGGGATATATTTCTAGGTAATTATTTGTAATACAGTTTGTTCCATATATGGAAATAGAGGGGACTTGAAGTTACAGTCATTTTTCATGGCTGTGTATAATTATTTTACATGATTTTCACTTTCTATTTTTGTTAGAAAGAATTCTTCAGTTGCCTATTAGGATGAGAAGCAGATGGATTTTTGTTGGAGTATAGTTGTTCTACAATGTTGCTAGCTTCTACTGTAGAGCAAAATGACTCAGCCACACGTATACACAACCTCTCTCCCTTGGATTTCCTTCCCATTTGGGTCACCACAGAGCACTGAACAGTGTTCCCTGTGCTATACAGTAGGTCCTCATTGGTTTTCTACTTTGTACATAATATCAATAGTGTATATACATCAATCCCCGTTTCCCAATCTGGAATAGGCCAGTTCTCAGGAAAGGGCCCGGGTAGTGAAGGATTGTCTGATTTAGGCAAGATGGGTCTAGCAGCAGGTGTCCATCAAACTGGACCTGGCATGGAACACCTGGCCTGGAGCCACAGAGGTGAGCAGCTAAGCGAATCAGCTGGGGGTTAGACCTGGAAGCTGAGTACAGGAGATGGTCAGGGGCAGAGCAGGAGTCCACTTGGCGGCTCCAGGCTGCAGCCGACTGGGCATTTTCAGGGAGGCTAGTGATTGGCTGAGACTGGGTAGCCGGAGCATCACGTGAGGACCAAATGGATTTCTCTGGGAAACGCAAAGAATCTTGAAGGGTCAACCCAAAGTTTCTTCAAACTTAAGACCCAAAGCCTATAGCAGGATGTTTCCAACAACAAAGGCTGAGGCTGAAGCCGTGAATGACTTCTCTGCAAAGACTGAGTGTTTCTAAACCCAAGCAACTTTCCCCAAAGAATCACAGCCAGCCATTCAGAGGAGCATGAAGCCTTGTGAGATCCAAGTCTTCTAATTTTAAGAGAAATGGAGAAGACTTGGAAGAGCAGTTGGGAAAGAGAGAGGAGAATCTGGGATATTTTTTAGTGTTCCTTCTGTCTTGTCCTCTGACCTCCATCACTATTAGAAAAGTGTGCTTTTGCAGTGAAAGGGTAGAACTTTGAGTACATACTGTAAATAAATGTCATTGTTGATTGATTTCAATATTTCTGTTTGTTTTATATTTATGCACTTGTCTATAATCCTGAGTTATGTTCTCCTTTACCATATAAACTTCCCTTAAATGTATATCCTGCCCCTGGCATGCTCTACCACTATGATTTCTATAACATTGACTATTTCCACGAGATTGAGGCTTTCCTGACAGCTCAGTTGGTAAAGAATCTGCCTACAATTCAGGAGACCTGGGTTCAATTCCTATGTTAGGAAGATCCCCTGGAGAAGAGATAGGCTATCCATTCCAGTTTTCTTAGGCTTCCTTTGTAGCTCAACTGGTAAAGAATCCACCTGCAATGCAGGAGATCTGGGTTCAACTCCTGGGTTGGGAAGATCCCCTGGAGAAGGGAAAGGCTACCCACTCCTGTATTCTGGTCTAGAGAATCCCATGGACATCCATGGGGTTGCAACTGAGTGACTCTCACTTTCACCTTTCACTTCAAGAGATTGAAGACAGGAAGAGAAGGGATCAACAGAGCATGAGATGTTTGGATGGCATCACTGACTCAATGGAGATGAGTTTGAGCAAACTCTGGGAGATAATGAGAGACAGGGAAGGCTGGTGTGCTGCAGACCATGGGGTTGCAAAGAGTCAGACACAACTTAGTGACTGAAAAGCAACAACAAAATTCCCAGGAGAGTTGACTAGTTCATGAAATTTAGCTGAAATATTACAGGATTTAGCATCAGTGTTGCTTACATAATTATTATAATCATAAATGTACAAGTAATGGGATGCTGAATAATGTCAGAAAAATTAATAAGCTGCCTACATTTCATTTCCACAAATAGGCAATCTCCCCTATAATTTATGTTTATGATATGGCCTTGATAGGATTTTTAATGCAAGCCACTTAGATATAAATATCATCTAAACATTGCCCTTTGCTACTTATGCATAATTCCAGGGCATAATTACGTCCTCAGAGCCTGATGGTCACCATTCATAAACTACCTGACATGTCACTTATGATAAACTGAACAGAACTGAAAAATGCATATAGTCATCCATCTTTTATTCATTCACATGTGAAATCAGTTTAATTTTATGCCTGGAGAAAAGTATGGTGAGTATCCATTCTCCTTGGCCTTTGAAGGTCTGGGAGCACGTGTCTAGCTCTACCTTGGATGTTCCTCACACCAAATGACCTTGATTAGGGAATTCGTGCATCCCCAGAGTCTGATGGGCATTTAACTTCGATAAATTTCTCAGATGAGGGAACTTGACCCTGCAGATGCTGTGTTCTTCACCCATCTCAGCCCACTCCCCTGTATGGCTGCAGGCAACACCACTGAGTCATCTCTTCTAGTTTACACATCTGTTGGCTTTTATTTGCAAGGAGTGCAAAGAAACAATAAAATTAAAAGAAACTGAATGAGCACATTAAATGAAAGATGAACAAGATCAACATCACTTTGATTTTTTTCAAAGCGATGAGTTTTCCTGATTTTGTGAAGTTGATCACTTGTGCAGGTCTTAAGTGATGTTTTCTCCTCTCATATATAAGAATCACTTCATCTTAGTTAATTCATCTCTGCTGAAGCACCTAGAATTCAGGGACCTAACCAATAATCGCTAAGTATTCCGTCTGTGTTTTATGGACAGGCTGCACAAACTTGGCGCAAACCTCAGAGGCATCAGTCAGCACAGAGTATGTCTTCCCTGCACAGACCTCACAGGGATAGCTAGTCAAAGGCCCAGAGGTGACACTGCCAGAAGCTTGTAGCTTTCTATGTATATGTGAGGAAGTGAAAGACAATTAAACCATTGTTCTGAACCTCTACTCCAGGTGAGAGCTCACGTTAGGGGACAGGGAGTATCTGAGGACACCCTCAGTCCTTAAGGGAAGATTCAGAGAAGACAAATATAGGAGAAGAAACATGCCAGTAATTTGGAGGAGATTATGGGAAATTTTAAATAGTATTCAAAGATGGTACCAAATAAAGTATGTAACTATTGCTAATGGTATACAACACTTGTCTTGGGTTCTAGAGCCATCAAAGAATTCTCAGATGCACAGTATATGTATAATAGGTCTTACCATATTCCATGAAACTTGTCAGACAGGTATTGTTATCCTAATCAGCAGATGAAGAAAAAGAGGCTTCAGAAAGAAAACAAAGATTAAAGAAACTTCCTCTTTTCACCCGTGCAATTATCTACTATAATACTTAGATCACTAAGAACTTAATTAAACCAGGATCCAAAGCATTACCCCCCAAAAGTATATAATATTCATATCTATAAGAGGCTGAAATGATAGTTTCCTAAAAGAAATTCAAAAAGTGTATCTCAAATGTGTCTAAGTATTTGACTTTTATAACAGCAAGAAATTTAAGCATGTAATATTAAGGATGAGACAAGAATGATTTTGAATTATGTATGTATGTTATACACAAAATAAATGCAAAGTGCTGAAATAATGGAAAATAGAAATAGTGCTTCAAAATAAGCTTAAAAATAAAAATAGAAAGCTAGCTCTTTTAAAATACATTACAGTTAATTAAAAATATTTATGTAAGTAGTATTTTCATAAAAATAAGTTCTTTAAAATGTTATTACTTGATTAAATTTTTTACCACTACCGAAATCCTAAAATTTTTTTCACTATGGAGTATATATACATAGATAGATAAATTGATTGACTGAACATTATCTAGGTAAGACTATGACATATAGTTTTAAAGTTAACACTTTTTCAATGCTGAAACATCCCTATGTTGGGCATTCTACACTTGCTATAATTAATTATAAGCATATTCTTAAAAAATATATTTTTGGTTACTTTAAGGTTCTGCTTATCCAACAATGTAAAGAGAACTATTCTCTCCCACGAGGTCTTTCCATACTCACTCAGTTCTAGCTGCATCTACTTACCTGTCCCCCAAATCACAGGTGCTACCTTCAAGGTCACTTGCAGCCTCTTGCCAGGTGTGCACCTGATTCTCTTCTGAGCTTTCAGAACCCGGGATGTCCTGGCCCAGCCCCCATTTCCCATAAGCCTTTGCTCTGACTGCCCTTGTAAAATGGAAGGCCATTCCTCTGGCTTCTCATGTTCCTAATTCCTCTTATCTGCATTATTCGTCATCATAAACCTAACGTTCTTCATGTATACCATATAATCGCTGTTTGAAATATCTCTGTAACCCATTGGAACACGGAGTCTCTGAGGACCTGGACACCTTACTGCGTGTGTCCCCAGCTCCTAGATTAACAGGTACACAATAGCTCTTGACCAGTTTTTGTGTCCTCACCATTTTATTATCATTATTATTTTTAATCACTTGTAATTTGTGCTCTATGCTTATGGAAAGAGATTAATGACAGTCTTTAAAAATATATATTACTCTTATACATAAATGAAAATAAAAATATTAGCAAAAATACATAGATTTTCCCATTCAGAATCTGACTTCTCTGACTTTCACTTCAAAAGTCACTGATGAGTATTTTCTTATATATCATTTTCTGGGCCATCAGAACCATTGGTGATAAAGCAGTTCTTCAAAGAATCCACAAAAATAGCTAAACACCCTTGATGTGGCTCCTAAACTAGCTTGGCGGTTGTGTTGCAGAGCCAGCCTACTAGGACTCTTGTTCATTTTGGACACTTTCAAATGTATCTAAAAATAGACTGCATGCACGCTAAGTCACTTTAGTCATGTCCAACTCTGTGTGACCCCATAGATCATAATCTGCCAGGCTCCCCTATCCATGGGATTCTCCAGGCAAGAATACTGGAGAGAGTTACCATGCCTTCCTCCAGGGGATCTTACTGACCCAAGGGATTGAACCCAGGTCTTCTGCAAGCAGATTCTTTACTGTATCAGTCACCAGAGAAGCCCTGATAGATGTGTAGGTTTTTATATATTGGCTACTATGAATAAATCTGCAATGAATGTAATAATATAATGACTTCAGTTATCTCTTAGATACTGATTTTATTTCCCTTTAGATATAATACACAGAAGTAGGACCAGAGGAGCATATGGTAGATCTATTTTCAAGTTTTAATGGAAACTCCCTGCTGTCAAGAGACTGAATTTTAGCCTCTCCCACCCTTTGAGGGTTGGGTTACCTGAGTTCTGAACTTCTCCCCACTTGTAGTTGAACTGAAGACGTCTTCAGTTGCTTGCTTGTATATTTTAAAGTAAATCCTGGACATTTCACGTATAAGACCTCAGACTGACTTCTAACTGACAAGGACATTTTTTCCAAAAACATTTTTCAAGAGTCAGAGAAGATTTTTTTTAAAAAATAAATAACCAAGATTTAATCTAAGTGCTGACTGCTGCTGCTGCTGCTAAGTCACTTCAGTCGTGTCCGACTCTATGTGGCCCCATAGACGACAGCCCACCAGGCTCCCCCATCCCTGGGATTCTCCAGGCAAGAACACTGGAGTGGGTTTCCAGTTCCCTCTCCAGTACATGAAAGTGAAAAGTGAAAGTGAAGTCACTCAGTCGTGTCCAACTCTTAGCAACCCCATGGGCTGCAGCCCACCAGGCTCCTCCGTCCATGGGGTTTTCCAGGCAAGAGTACTGGAGTGGGGTGCCATTGCCTTCTCCATAAGTACTGACTACTAAGTACTAACTACTCAAATGTGTATTTGTGTGATTTATAATGCTTGAACCTCTTTACCTTTTTGTGTAGTCTGTCTGCATAGTATACTATTTTTAAAAAGGGCACTTATTAAAAGAATATATTCATTTCACTGCTGAGTGTGTACATACACAATATTTATTCAGGCTTTATACCATGAATAGCATAGCAGGCATGGAACGAAAAAGCAATTGTTTCTGTCCTTGAGAAATAAATGGTCTAGCTAAGAAGAGTGATAATACACACACACACACAGACAACCTGCGCATTTAAAATAAAACAATATCATTAATATTGAATATTTCAAGCACACAATAATTCAGAGGCAGAGAAAGTATCTTTGAGACAGAATCAATTAGAGATCAATTTTTTGTGAATGAAGTGAGCTTCAGAGTGAATCTTGATTCACTCTGCATGTTCCAACACTGAACCAGAAATTTGCACACGGTAAACTCTAAGGGAAAAAATAAGCAACAATATGTGTGATGATAAATTATTAAGTAGAATTTACCCATATCAAAATCATGCAATATGACATTGACCTTTGAGCTGCTTATGAAAAAGTCTTGTTATAACTATTCAAAAGCGTATTTACCTTGGGAAAGGAGGGGGTGCTCAAAAAAACTTTAAAAACATGAAAATCTAAAAGGGATGCATTATTATGATGGAATTTCGAGGGCAGTGTGGTGTCTGTTGAAGGCAGCTTTGGGTCAGGAGATCTGACCCAGCAGCCAGCATGTAGGTAGGACAGAGATGCTGCCAGGTGGGTTAAACACAGAGAACTGAGACAAGCAGGGTGCTTATAAATTTCCAGGGAAATCTAATCACTTCCTCTCTTCATTCACAGTTCCATCGTTCAAAGGAAACGAAGAACCGCCTTGGGGTGCTCAGGTGTACAGGGACTAAATGCCCTAGTTATTTGCAACCACATGGCTTTTCCTTGGTTTACAAGCAACCCTACGACCAGTGGTGCATCTGAGGAAACACATAACAGGGGTCTGATGCCCGCTCTGCAGTGGCTCAGCTGTTTGAATACAGTGATGACAATATATGCTGGACAACATCCTTGCACCCTCTTCTTCAAGCCTTGTTCCAGCTCTTTTCATTTCCATCATCAGCCCTGCTATAAAGGTGAGGGACCGGAAGCACACCTGAGTACATAGACGACCCAGCTACACAGGTACTGAGGTGGAACCCAGACAGCCAGATGCCAGGACACACTTTCGGCTTTAGCCATGGTCCCTCCGCACATTCTTTTATTTTTCCTTTCCCTTGTTCCTGTCTCATGAATAAAATAGGAACATTATTGTGTATTTCTGCAAGCACCAGCAAGCCACGTGCTATTCATAGTATAGTGGACATAGTTTAATTTTTTTTAGCCTGTGGGAGTACATCAAGGCTGTATATTGTCACCCTGCTTATTTAACTTATATGCAGAGTACATCAGGAGAAACCCTGGGGTGGAAGAAGCTCAAGCTGGAATCAAGATTACTGGGAAAAATATCAATAACTTCAGATATGCAGATGATACCACCCTTATGGAAGAAAGTGAAGAGGAACTAAAAGCCTATTGATGAAAGTGAAAGAGGAGAGTTAAAAGTTGGCTTAAAACTCAACATTCGGAAAACCAAGATCATGGCAATTAGTCCCATCACTTCATGGGAAATAGATGGGGAAACAGTGGAAACAGTGTCAGACTTTATTTTGGGGGCTCCAAAATCACTGCAGATGGTGATTGCAGCCATGAAATTAAAGACAGTTACTCTTTGGAAGAAAAGTTATGACCAACCTAAATAGCAATTCAAAAGCAGAGACATTACTTTGCCAACAAAGATCCGTCTAGTCAAGGCTATGGTTTTTCTGTGGTCATGTATGGATGTGAGAGTTGGACTGTGAAGAAAGCTGAGCGCAGAATTGATGCTTTTGAACTGTGGTGTTGGAGAAGACTCTTGAGAGTCCCTTGGACTGCAAGGAGATCCAGCCAGTCCATTCTAAAGGAGATCAGTCCCGACTGTTCTTTGGAATGAATGATGCTAAAGCTGAAACTCCAGTACTTTGGCCACCTCATGTGAAGAGTTGATTCACTGGCAAAGATTCTGATGCTGGGAGGGATTGGGGACAGGAGGAAAAGGGGACAACAGAGGATGAGCTGGTTGGATGGCATCACGGACTCGATGGATGTGAGTTTGAGTGAACTCTGGGAGTTGGTGATGGACAGGGAGGCCTGGTGTGCTGCAATTCATGGGGTCGCAAAGAATCAGACACGACTGAGTGACTGAACTGAACTGATATAGGATCTTTTTCCCTAACCAGAAATTGAACTTCAGGTCCCCTGCATCAGAAGGCAGAGTCTTAACCACTAGATTAACATAGAATTTCCTAGTGGACGTTCTTTTAGACAATAGTTTATACTGGTTTTGGTTGGCAAAGTACAGAGTTAATCTAGCATGATTTATTTTCTTCTTTCAGTTCAGTCACTCAGTCATGTCTGACTCTTTGTGACCCCATGGACGGCAGTACGCCAGGCCTCCCCGTCCATCACCAACTCTTGGAGTTTACTCAAACTCATGTCCATTGAGTAGGTGATGTCATCCAACCATCTCATCCTCTGTCATGCCCTTCTCCTCCTGCCTTCAATCTTTCCCAGCATCAGGGTCTTTTCAAGAGTCAGCTCTTCACATTAGGTGGCCAGAGTATTGGAGTTTCAGCTTCAACATCAGTCCTTCCAATGAACACTTAGGACTGATCTCCTTTAGGATGGACTGGATGGATCTCCTTGCAGTCCAAGGGACACTCAAGAGTCTTCTCCAGCACCACAGTTCAAAAGCATCAATTCTTCGGTGCTCAGCTTTCTCCATGGTCCAACTCTCACAACCATACATGACTACTGGAAAAACCATAGTCTTGACTAGATGGACCTTTGTTGGCAAAGTAATGTATCTGCTTTTTAATATGCTGTCTAGGTTGGTCATAACTTTCCTTCCAAGGAGTAATTTTAATTTCATGGCTGTAGTCACCATCTGCAGTGATTTTGGAGCCCCCAAAATAAAGTCTGCCCCAGTTTCCACTGTTTCCCCATCCATGTGACGTGAAGTGATGATACCGCATGCTATGATCTTAGTTTTCTGAATGTTGAGCTTTAAGCCAACTTTTTCACTCTCCTCTTTCACTTTCATCCAGAGGTTCTTTAGTTCTTCTTCACTTTCTGCCATAAAGGTGGTGTCATCTGCATATCTGAGATTATTGATATTTCTCCCGGCAATCTTGATTCCAGCTTGTGTTTCTTCCAGCCCAGTGTTTCTCATGATCTACTCTGCATATAAGTTAAATAAGCAGGGTGACAATATACTGCCTTGAAGTACTCCTTTTCCTATTTGGAACCAGTATGTTGTTCCATGTCCAGTTCGAACTGTTGCTTCCTGACCTGCATACAGATTTCTCAATCAGCAGGTCAGGTGATCTGGTATTTCCATCTCTTTCAGAATTATCTAGGGAGTGGAAAGGAGAAAATCCATTTCACAGAGGCCAGGGCTGAGGCTCAAGATGATTTATTCAAGGTCACCCTCTTTTCTGATTGGACTGAGAAGAACTATGGCCAGATCTTTTTATCTGAGCTAGTGAAACCATGCAACCCAAATTGGGACTTGAATGATTGGGACTCTTTTATTGAGTTTTGCTTTATTGAATATTAATTATAGATTTTGGAGAACCACCAGTACTAGGCTAGCTTATAGTACAATTATACTGTGTATTTCCAATCTTTTTAGATTTTCAGTAAGTTCTACCAGCTGAGTAGCATCCTTCTTTCCATTGCCTAAGGTACCATTGCCTAAAGCGCCTCCAGCTACAATATTGTTAAATGCACAGGACCTTTTTGATGTTCTACTCCCCTCCCTTGGCTCTGGCCCAGAGTAAATAAATGACCCCTGGGTCATTAAGCCTGAGGATGGAGAGAGGAAGGACCTACTGAGTACCCCTGGATCCAGGTAAACTCTGTGATGCAGTGAAGAAAGCGGGGAGCCAAACAGGCATTCAGCGTTGAAGTGGGTCTTGCTTTTGTGTTCCAGCCTCAGGAGCTGGCAACAGTCCCTGCCCTAGGTCTGCAGAAAGAAGAGAATACTTGAAAGGGTTACAGCGGCAGCTTACAAAGGTAAATGGGATTCTGAGGCAGTAAAAAAGCTGGCTGTTCTTTTATTCCTGTGTCACAGGCATTAACTGGCAGCGTATGAGTGGTAATAGGAGCCATAAACAGGTAAATATGTAAACGTTTCATTCTTCTTTGCATATTCATCACTAATATGCACCAAAAGAGCTGTCTGTCATAATCAGCCATGTTAGAACAATATGGTAGAAAAGCAAACAAATTCACTGAAGTCTTGCTGCTGCAGGATTGGTTGGGTTCCCTTTTTGCAAATGTTTTTACATTAGAGAAACTAGCAGAATCCAAGTATAGGATTAAATGTTAGATTTGCCAAATAACTCAGACTTTCAAGTGTCTTACACTTTACATGTCAAGATCTTTGTGTCAAAAGTAACTTGATTGCCCTTGTTTGGTGGTGGGGGCATGGAGAGAAGGGGAGGGTGATAGTGGGAGTTGCTTGACTGGGGGAGGGCAGTGAGAGTGGATGACTTGATTTCAACCCTCCAGATAAATGGTTCGATTCTGACTCAGTTTGTTTATATTGTACTAAACACGTGTGTCATTTCTTGTTAATTTTTATAACCTTTCCATTGGCAATAGGTGTAGTCATGCTGACAGAATTGTCCCCAGTCCATTCTGTCACTCTCTGAAAAATTAAACCAATTGGTTGCAGTGCTTTAATGTGTGTTAGCCGCTCAGTCTTATCTGATTCGGGGATGCTATGGACTATAGCCTGCCAGACTCCTTTGTCCATGGGATTCCCCAGGCAACAATACTGGGGTGGGTTGCCATGCCCTTCTCCAGGGGATCTTCTTGACTCAAGGATGGAACCTGGGTCTCCCATATTGCAAGCAAATTCATTACTGTCTGAGCCACCAGGGAAGTACATTCATGTTTGCACACAATTTGTGCATTCTTGTAAATATTTGTCACTCAGTCACCTGGAAGTCCGATGGTGGATGATGATGACGTGGTTGAACTACAGTCAGTTTGGCAACACCAGCTCTGATGGAGCTGATCATTCATTCTTCCTCTACCTCATCCTTTACTTGTTTGCTCTTTACCTTCCTTTCCAGGGTAAATACAGCAGGTGGGAACAGCTGACCTGAGATGCCTGGCTTTGGAAAGCATTATCATCTGGCTCTTAGGCATGAAAGAGATCAGAACATGCGACCCCAGATATGCCCTTCTGGCATAAGGACCTCCCCCTATTTGCCTAAGAGCAGTGAGTATGTTTCCCCTTTGTGAATGTCTCCCCACCCCCACCCCTTTTACCAGGAATTGCAGAATGACTCAATCACCAGAGATGATTCTAGACTCCTGGGCCCAGAATGGCACTATTAGGAATCTACATAAACTTTAACAAAACACCCTAGTCTCCCTTTGTTGTTTAGTCACTAGTTGTGTCTGACTCTCTGCAACCCCATGGACTGTGACCCGCCAGGTTCCTCTGTCCATGGGATTTCCCAGACAAGAATACTGAAGTGTGTTGACATTTCCTTCCCCAAATCTCCCTTTAGCTTTCTCATATATTAACCTCCTGCTGCTAAGTTGCTTCAGTCACGTCCGACTCTGTGTGACCCCATAGACGGCAGCCCACCAGGCTCCGCCGTCCCTGGGATTCACCTACCATCCCACATATTACTGCCTCTTAGGCTTCCCAGATGGCTCAGTGGTGAAGAACCTACCTGCTAATGAAGAAGATGTAAGTTCAATCCCTGGGTTGGGAAGATCCCCTGGAGAAGGAAATGGCAACCCATTCCAGTATTTTTGCTGGGATAATCCCATGGACAGAGGAGCTTCGCAAGCTACAGTACATGGGGGGGTTACAAAAGAATCAGACACGATTTAGTGACTCAACAGCAGCAAATCTCAAAACCCTGTTCCTTTGCATTGTCAGGCCAAGGGTTTGCAAAAAGTCAGACACGACTGAGTGACTAATGCACTTTACATTGTCACTTTTCCATAGATTTACTGTTCTTTGTTCAAATGTCTAAGTCTTCAGGTCTAACTGCCTCTTGGGATTTTCATTTCATTTCTCTGAGCCCCATTCCCCTCCCCATATGCATACAAAATAAACCTTTTCTTCTGCTAAGCTGTCTTTGGCTGATTCAGTTTAAGGCCTCAGCCACTGAGCCCATTTAGGGGTAAAGCAAACAGGTTTTTTCTGCCTTGTAAAGTGACTCAAAAAAACCTTAGGTGGAAAAATTAAAAGTCTGCCAACTGGCTTAGGATACTTGGAGATTCATTACATAAAGTAGCTCACAATTGTATCTGCCAGGGGCAAGAGTTTAAGGCTTAAGAGACAGAACATCTGGGTTCCTCCCCAACACCATTCCTCACTGGCTTGGAACTAGTGACTCAGTTTCACAGACTTACTGAATTGTCTGTAAAACAATCTTAATTATTTCAACTGGCTCTGTCTCACAGGGTTGTCTAAGGAAAAGAAAAAAAAATATGGAAAACACTGAAAAAAACTATAAAGCATTTTACAGATGTCACATTCAATATTTAGTTCTACCTCTAGATAAAATAGTTTTAAAACTCCTTCTTATAAGGCTACTGTGAGAAATTGAGTTATGTTGCCTTAAGATCAGGGGTACATTTACTTGATCTTTTTCCAAACCACTAGAAATAAGATACACATTGTATTAGGGGGATTATAATCTGGCTAGAAGATAAGAATTAAAGTTTTGGTGAAGATGTAACTTTAAAACATTGTGCTTTATGATTATGAATTTTGTCCAGTCTCTCTTCCATGACCATGTGTTGGTCCCCTCGGGCATCCAGATGAGTCTAAGTAAAGCGTAGCTCCAGTAGTCATGTACACATGTGAGAGTTGGACCATGAAGAAGGTTGAGCGTCCCAGTGGTTAAGACTTCATCTTCCAATGCAGGGGGTGTGAGTGCAAACCCTGGTCAGGGAGCTAAGATCTCACATGCCAGGAGGCCAAAAATATAAAAATCAGAAGCAATAGTGTAACATTCAATACAAATTTTACAAATTATCCACATCAAAAAAATCTAAAAAAAAAAAAAATACTATGCTAAGTCTTAGAGGGAAAAGGAACTCACAATCCTGAACAAAGAAGCAAACAGTGGTGATGCGGGCTGGGGATGAGGCAAGGGGACATACAGTAGGGGTGTGTGCAGATGAGTGTTCTAGCCCATCTAGAAATCTGAACCCAGGCTCAAGGCAGGAGAGGGGACCGGATGTACAGGAGGAGTGGGAAGTGACCCAAGATGACCAACTGGACCTGGAGTCTGAGGGACTGCTGCCAAAACTGGTGCTGGAGGAAGAAAACAAAACAGCATAATCATGGGGGTATGGTATGTGCATGGAGCATAATCATTCAGCCAGCAGAGAAGGTTTTGCAGGATCACACAGGTGTGCAAAGAGCCTGGAGGCTGAGACCTAGGGCCTGCTGCTGCTATTGCTGCCGCTGCTACTGCTGCTGCTGCTGCTAAGTCGCTTCAGGCGTGTCCAACTCTGTGCGACCCCATAGATGGCAGCCCACCAGGCTCCCCCGTCCCTGGGATTCTCCAGGCAAGAACACTGGAGTGGCTTGCCATCTCCTTCTCCAATGCAGGAGAAGTGAAGTTGCTCAGTCGTGTGCAGCTCTTAACGACATCATGGACTGCAGCCTATCAGGCTCCTCCGTCCATGGGATTTTCCAGGCAAGAGTACTGGAGTGGGGTGCCAGGGCCTAAGATGAGCTAATGAAGATCTGTATGGTCCCCTGAGCTGCCAGATGCAACTATGTAGCCAGGAGGGAGACAGGGATCTTTCAGGGCAAAGGCAGCTCAAGGGGAATTTGGAAGAATGTAAAAGACACTTAGTCCTTGGCAGAAAAGTTATGACCAACCTAGATAGTATATTCAAAAGCACAGATATTACTTTGCCGACTAAGGTCCATCCAGGCAAGGCTATGGTTTTTCCTGTGGTCGTGTATGGATGTGAGAGTTGGTCTGTGAAGAAGGCTGAGCACCAAAGAATTTATGCTTTTGAACTGTGGTGTTGGAGAAGACTCTTGAGAGTCCCTTGGACTGCAAGGAGATCCAGCCAGTCCATTCTGAAGGAGATCAGCCCTGGGATTTCTTTGGAAGGAATGGTGCTAAAGCTGAAACTCCAGTAGTTTGGCCACCTCATGCGAAGTGTTGACTCATTGGAAAAGACTCTGATGCTGGGAGGGATTGGGGGCAGGAGGAGAAGGGGACGACTGAGGATGAGATGGCTGGATGACATCGCTGGCTCGATCATAGTGAGTCTGAGTGAACTCCAGGAGATGGTGATAGACAGGGAGGCCTGGCATGCTGCGATTCATGGGGTCGCGAAGAGTCGGACACGACTGAGAAACTGAACTGAACTGAACTGGTTCAGCCAGTGTGGAAAACAGTGCAGAGGCTCCTCAGAAAACTAAAAATAGAGTTAGCATATGATCCAGCAAGCCCACTCCTGGGCATACATCCAGACAAAACTATAATTCAAAAACACATTCACCCCTATGTTCATAGCAACACTGTTTACAATAGCCAAGATATGGAAATAGCCTAAATGGCTATTGACAGATGAATAGATAGAGAAGATGTGGTGCATATATATATACAATGGAGTATTACTCAGCCATAAAAAAGAACAAAATGGCATTTATAGCAACATGGATGCAACTAGATACTATCATACTAAGTAAACTAAGTCAGAAAGAGAAAGACAAATACCATATGTGGAACATGGTATTCACTTATATGTAGAATATGGATTCCACCTCTAAGGAATATAGAATATAGAATCTATATAAGGGAATATATAGATTCCCTTATATGTGGAATCTAAAATATGATACAAATGAACTTAACTATGCAACAGAAATAGAATAGAATAGACTGGAATAAGGGACTTAGAGAAAAGTTTGGGGTTGACAAGGGGAGGGGGTTGGGGTAAGGACTGGGTGAGAGATTGGGGTTAGCAGAGGTAAGCTAACCTCTTACATAGAATGGATAAACAATAAGATCCTACTATGTGCACAGGAACCTATATTCAATATCCTATAATGGAAACCATAATAGAAAAGAGTGTTTTAGAAACAGTGTGTATGAGTGTTTAACTGAATCACTTTGCTGTACAGCAATAACCCTCACAACACTGTAGATCAAATATATTTCAATAATAAATAAATAATAAATTAAGGAAGAAAAGGAAAAAAAAAACAAAACCCTGTAGAGGTGGGTGGTTTCTACTTTTCTGACATTCCAGACCATAGGAAGGTTCTCTGTGGTCATAAATGCTATGAAAGTCTTAAAATTATACAACACATCCAGAAGCACATAAGAATAGATTTGTACAATTTTAAAGTGTCATCCCAGCAAAGAGATTTATTGGTACTTCTAAATTGCCCTGCCCTCCCGTTCCTGTCCCATCCAAAATAAAGAGTTTGGCTGTAAATATAGACACTGTCATATGCTCCTTATTGTTATCTTTGGGCTCACAGTTTTATCCCCTATGTTCATTTTTGCAACAAATATAGAAGGCTGCAGTAAATCTGTGAATAGAATCCATAAGCCTAAATTATAATGCAGATGTGCAAATAAGACTGCAGGTGATCTACAGCTAAAGATAGTCCACGGTTTGGAAGAGGCGGTTGTTAGGAAAACTGGCAGATTTATTTAAGGCTTTCAAAAGCCAGCTCTCTGCTCTTGGTCCATTTGGTTTCGAAATAGCCTGGTGAAGCCATCATTTTCCGCTTCTCACAAACACAACTTTTGACGCTGCCTCCTCACTCCTTCCCTGCTTCACATTTTCCAGACATTTCCTGCCAAAGTACATTTACTCACTTTCTTCAAAGAAAAATTCCAGTCGGCCCTCTCCCCAGTTGCCCTACAGTGAAGTCTCTATAGGCATCAGAAATGGTTCTTTTAAGCAACTTTCTCTTTGAACTGCGGAAGAGTAACTCAGAGACTCTGCAGTCTGGACCTGAGCCCTGGGGGCAGAGCAGCACTGATGTAGTAAATCAAATTGATGTTTGGGTACCCAGGTTAGGTACCCACTGTGCTGGCACAGGTTTGAGAAGAAATGTGTAACATTCAGCAAAAAGTCCTCTAAGCTCCCACTACCTATTTTTTTAACCAATATGTATTTAGAAATTTCTACTGAAGATTTAGAAGAAAATTCTTTGCTAATGTATTTGAGCTAATATTTCACAGGATCTAGGTTTCCTCTGAGTGGTAGATGGTTGCTTTTTATTGTCGTTCAGTCACTAAGTAGTGTCTGACTCTTTGTGACCCCGTGGACTGCAGCAGGTGGTTGGTTGTGGAAAGTATTAAGTTAGAACTTGGGGCAGGGGAAAAAGTGCCCTGCGAGGCCTCTAATTTGCCACAGGGAGTATGAACTTGAGGCTGAGCAGGACGATAACTCCCCGTTAGTGAATGATTTATGCCAGTGCTACTTTATAAAGGATGAATTCCAGGTGGGCGCTGAACCGTTCAGTGTCTGTTCCCATCAGTAAGCTTTGGCTTAAGCTGCCTGAGCATTAGAGCAACTGGCTCAGTTCAAGATGAACTCTCAGACTCCAGAAAGCTCAACATGGAAGGTGTCCCTACTTCTTTGTCTAAGAGCAGATGAACAATTTTAAGATTAAACTGAATAAGAAAACCAGCTATGGATATATCCTGCGAGGCCAGTTTGTATTCACGAAGTCATGTGGGAGCAAATGATACAGGCATTAAAATGGGAGTTGTGTTTTTCACTTGTAACTAAAAGATCTTTAACAAATGACATTAAAATTCCTATTTTCTCCAGACTGAGGGAAGCAGTGGAGTATTCCTTCTGACAATGACAGAAGGATTGGAAAGGAAAATGGAAAAGGGTCATAAAATGCTTAGTTACTTTGGAGCAGGCACTGGATTCTTTAAAAGATCACTCTGCTCAAGACATAAAGTATCCTTAAACTTATACTTTTTTTTATAAAGAAATTCAGCATGGAACTCCCCTCTCATCTGCTTTATCCTCTAAGCCACCAGGGAAGCCCCTGACAGAGACTAGGAGGATACATTTGCCTTGATTGGTGGTCTCTTCTTTCAGAGCTTGCTTTTAGTCATTTTCAACACAATATGTTCTTGCTAAAACTCAACTAGTTGACTATATCAATGGTGTTTACTCCAACGGAAGAACTACTTTGTTTATGTTGAGTTAGGACATTCATAGAAATTTATTCACACACAAATCCACAAAACAGGACAAGAATCCTAGGAAAATGGGCAGTTTGTACCAACATTTTGGCATGTGAGAGCCTCAGCCTGTTAAATATTTGTTCAGAACTGTGCTTAAGATAACTCAAATTGGTATAAACTCAACAATATATGAAATTAAGTAAAAAGAGAAGATGGGCTTTCCAGGTGGCTCAGTAATGAAGAATCCACCTGCCAGTGCAGGAGACACAGAGATGCAGGTTCAATCTCTGGGTCAGGAAGATCTCCTGGAGGAGGACATGCCAACCCACTCCAGTATTCTTGCCTGGAGAATCCCATGGACAGAGGAGCCTGGTGGGATACAGTCCATGGGCTGCAAAGAGTTATGCATGACTGAGTAACTGACACTGAATTAACTGAGAAAAAAGAAGGTACTTAAATCCTTTATACCATTTAGTTTGTTTCCTAGAACAATACTAAGAGCTTTTAGTATCATATTCAATAAGAAAGCAAGTATCACCATATTGGATGAAACACAAAGAGAATTCTGTAGCCTGGCATCTCTCACGTAGACCTACCTTGAGGGTCCAGCACATCCCTTTGAAATTCTTCTTGCCTGTCGAGATGTCATTGTTTTTAGCACAAGAGATGCTGTCTTTAGAGCAGGTTGCATTACCACAAGCTGTTGGGCAAACAGTATTCATTTATGGCAGCTTCTTGATCTTAGCCAAAAGGCCAAGAAATGATATGGCAACTTCTTAATACAGGGATATGTATGTGTGTGTTGCTTTCATAGGAAATCTCTGAGTAAAATAAAATATGTTTTGGATTGAATTCAATTCATCTTGTTCAGATAATTATATCATAGAATATCATTTCATTTGGGTGCATGTCTAACCTAATGGATCATTTTGCAGCAAAAATGTGATATACAAGGAATCCAACCAAGGGAAAAATGGCTTGTAATGAAAGCCCACCAGATATGAAGGCTTTTCCCTACACTATCCTGATTATTTCTTACGTAGACTTGTGACTTCCCATTTTGCAGATGTGGAAACTGATTCTTAGAAGAATGAGACTTTTCATCTAAGTCCACCTCATGGCTAAAGGGCAGACCCATGATTTGAACTCCTATTGACTCCTTTCAAATTATGTGTTCTCTGCACAAGATTTTATTGTGATTGCTCATTTAGAAATGATTTGTTTTCAGTCCGCTTAACCACCTCTGCTATAATGCTCTGTGGAAAATTTACAATTTTCTAGGCCACAATTCCTACTCTTAAGGAGCATGGGGCTCATCTTATGAGAAGATCACAATAAAAATATTAGTCTATGGTGCTAAAGGGCAGGTACCTACACATTCCTCCAGGAGCCCACAGTGAAGGGAGATGTGTGTGTGTGTGTGTGGAGGGGAAATGTGTGTGTGTGGGGGTGGGGTGGGGTTGACTCTTTCTCGTGGAATCTGAGCCTAGTCTCGAAGACCTGGGACCTGCAGAGATGAGAGCTTTGGAGAGGAAATGGCCATGAGACAGAACAGGTGTGGAAGAATATGAACCATCCTCATATGGTTTACTGGGTCTACTGGGCCCAGTATAAAGCATATTTCTTTCATTAGCTATGCACTTTATGATCAGGTTTTATGCTCTGGCCCCATAAGAGAAAACTGCATGTAGAAAGTTTCACAGGCAGGGTGGTCGTTCAGATTGGAGCGCTTGCTTTCTTAACCAGTCCCGCTGCTTATATAAACATTTCATCGGGGATTTCATCAGTTCACCTTCTCCTTGAGGCTCTAGAGATGTACAAAACTGTGATGCCAAGAGGATGTTAAAACTATTAAGGGAGGATTCCCAGAGAAACTTTTATGAGCCCTCTTGCTCAAGGCACACAGACTGGCACTTTTAGTGGTGGTGTATCTCAACTTCATGAGCGAGTCTAAAGTGGGGGGATTCACTGAAACTATACAGCTGTCATTGTGTGTTTTCATTATGATGGACAAGACAGACCTGAAGGTGTAGCTGAACTGAGAAAAGTACCTGTCAAACAGGAAGGAAACCAACAATGCTTTACACTTGAAGGGCTATAAACAGCTTGAGAAATCTTTATTTTCCTCTGTTTTAAACTCTTGAGTAAATGTGATTTATTTCCACTTTTCTTGAAAAATTTAAGAGCTGACCTTTCATAATCATGTTTGTTTCAACCTGCAAGTATAGAGGTAACACATTATTCAGGCTTTTGAACCCCTCGAATGAAACCTAGGACTCTTTGATGTAAACAGTAATTCGTTGCTGAGTTTATTCTTACATCTCTACCATGGTGACCACTTGTGATGAAAGATTAATAGGTGATTCCAAAATAGTTCTCAACACTTCCTTCACAAAACAAAAACAACAATGGAAATATACACATGCAGGGTATTCCTTGAATGTTAGCCCAGCGACTGACACTGTTATTCCACCCCCAAGTAAGTTGCTTTCTCTTCTTAGAAAGGCAACCCCTTTCTAAAATGGTTATCTTTTCTTTTAATATTTTTATTTATTTATTTGCTGTGTCCAGTCTTGGTTGCATCATGCAAGATCGTTTGCTGGGGCACACAGAGCCTCTAGTTGTGACACTGGGGCTCAGTAGGTGTGGTACCCAGGCCCTGGAGCAGGTGGGCTCAGTAGCAGTGGTGCATAGGCTTAGCTGTTCCATGGCATGTGGGATCTTAGTTCCCTGACAAGGGAACAAACCCATGTCCCCTGTATTGCAAGGCAAATTCTTAACCACTGGACCACCAGGAAAGTCCCCCAAATGATAATCTTAAAGCTAATTCTGCACTTAGCTTGAGATGCCCATGAGGCAGAGAGAGTAGGGTTTGGTCTTTAAATGAAGTGTAAGTGCTAAACCTCACATCTATTTCTCTGGCTCTCAACTTTTCTGTACCCTTGATTTAGCCAACACATGTCACAGCTCAGATGTTCAGTAAATATGTGTTAAATGAATAAGAGAACCGATGCCTAAAATAAAGGGAAGGCATATTTTCGTGCCCTGCTGAATATCTTTATAGTCCTAGAGACAAGGATCAAAGTTTAATTTCATGATAACCTTAGCCATGATTTTCTATCTTCTCATCTTCACATAACTGATAAATCACTAACTTGGTCTTGCAGTTCCTCAGCCAGGAACAGTGTCTGACTTTTAAATTCTAAGTAAATGTTTATTAAATGGATGAATATATACAGTAACTGGGATGTGCCTGACTGTTTGTGTGACCTTGACTAAGACTTGACTATTTCAAGGAAAATGACTATTTTTTGAACAAGACCCTTTTTGGAGTCTAAGTATCATCTGTGGCAATGAGAATAAATGCACAATTTTGAGATCACCATACCAAAAAAAATTAACACATCAGGATGAACATTTCTATTTCATCAAGGCAAAAGGAAGGCCATTAGTCATTTATTCTGGTTATTTAAACATTTTAAGTAAGCTCTGACTTTTGTATAGTTTTGCAAAACTGATCTTAATTATAGAAGGACTGATAGTTCCTATTCTGTTGTCTGGTTATTTAACTAAAGTTTTGACCCTGAACAAATCACTGAAAGTCTGTGGATCATGGTTTTCTAAATGTCAGTGGACAAACTTACTCTTCATTCAGACCAACCCCTTGGGGCAGCCTCAGCAACTCCACAGTTGAAGACAATAATGTCTGATTTGAAGACGTTCAAAGATAATTGCATTTTACTGGTCAAAACTTCAATGCCAACTCTTTAATATATTTTGTTTTCTTTCTGCCCTCAAACCTTTTAGAATCGGCAGAAAAAATCTTGATAATTCAATTTGTTTTCTCAGCAGTTCAGCTGGGCATCATTATCGGCCCTGGGGAGGACTCTATCTCTGTCCTTACTGACAGGGGCTATGGGCCTCTGGGTCTGTGAACAGCCAGGTGCAGTGACTTTAAGGGGTCATGAAAGACTATAAATCATTTGCAGAAATGGTCACATCTGTGTTTTAGAAATGTAGTGGGATTTTTAAAGCTACTTTGTTTTAAAACTCT
This sequence comes from Nanger dama, assembly GCA_917880005.1. Classification (NCBI taxonomy): domain Eukaryota; kingdom Metazoa; phylum Chordata; class Mammalia; order Artiodactyla; family Bovidae; genus Nanger; species Nanger dama. The sequence continues at coordinate 9,031,389 of CAKJTW010000075.1, forward strand.
AAGCAAAAATTATAGCCATTTTTGCATATTTCTGATTTTAAAAGTATTACTTACAGGCATTAGGGATAAAGGTGTATCTCAACAGTTTTCCATCTTTCATCCATAGAGTTTCAAATACATGTGGCTTTCTCCCCAGGAGTTTAACTTCATTGTTGTTGTTGAGTCTCTAAGTTGTACCTGGCTCTTTGCAATCCCATGGACTGTAGCCTGCAAGTCTTCTCTGTCCATGGGATTTCTCTAGGCAAAAATCCTGGAGTGGGTTGCCATTTCCTTCTCCAGGGGATCTTCCTGACCCAGCAATCAAAACTGCATGTCTTACATCTCTTGCATTTGTTCTCAGTCACTCATTAGTGTCCGACTTTCTGCGACCCCATGGACTGTAGCCCTCCTCTGTCCATGGAGATTTCCTGGCAAGAATACTGAGTGGATTTCCATGCCTTCTTCCAAAGATCTTCCCAACGCAGGGATTGAATCTGAGACTCCTGTGTCCCCTACATTGCAGGTGAATTGTTTACTATTGTGCCACCTGGGAAGCCCAAGTACATGCATATGGTTGAATAATATTTAGTCCAAAGTCACATGACTTGTGATGTCATGAAACACATTTATTGATATGACCATCTTCCCAGTGAACTGAGGCTTCCCTGGTGGCTTAGCTGGTAAAGAATCTGCCTGCAATGTGAAAGACCTGGGTTCAATTCCTGGGTTGGGAAGATCCCTTGGAGAAGGGAATGTCTACCTACTCCAGTATTCTGGCCTGGAAAATTCCATGGGCAGAGGAGCCTGGTGGATTACAGCCCACAGGTTCGCAAAGAGGCGTACATGATTGAGCGACTTTCACATTCCTCCTGGTAAACTGCGAATGTCTCAATGACAAGGACCATGGGAAACCCATTACTTTATCCCCTGAAACTGCCTCATGGGACCAGCACTCAATAGATGTTTGATAATATGAAACAAAGTAGTAAAATTCAGCAGCAAAACTAGGGGCTTTGCGGGAAGTCTTCACAGCAGTTTTTGAAACAGAATAAGAAAATATCCCATAAATTCACATAAAATTCAGGAAATCAGCTTTTAATAAGAACCTTTGAGATATGGTTTAAAACATCCAAGTTAACGAGGAACTTGTCATTATTGTAGAAAGCTGCTTCTCACACCAGCCTGTGATGGCCTTATGTACCTATGAGATGGTGTTCTTAAGGGTTCCAATGATGTCTCATCTACTGACCAGTGGTCATTGTTACTCCCAAGCATGTTCCAAAGAGCCAATTAACTGATGTTAATAGATGATGACCAATTACTATGATATACAAAGTATTGGATTAGCCATAAAATTAGACAGAAAAGTGTCTTTATCTGAGCATCTGTGAACGTTTTTAATGAATGTACTTTACTGTGCATTATTTGTGTTCTAATGAATGCACTTAACTGTGTTTTTAATGAATGCACTTTACTGAGCATTATTTGGAGGGCTTGGCAGATAAGCTAAGGGAGCATCGAGGAGCCAGTCTACCCCAGGGAGGCTCTCACAGAGTGATCCATACAGATCATTCCCTTCTGGTCCCATACCTGGTGGCAGCTGGTGCTTCTGTCGGCTTCTCAGAGCAGCCTCTGGATGTGCTTACCTGGGAGGAGCACAACCAGGCTGGGAGGCAGGAAAAGCTTGTGACAACACTGAGAATGTAACTCAGGCATAAAAACTTTATGATGACAATTTCTATTTAGATGAATGTGGTTTTTTACTGCCTTTCTTGGACTAACTATTTAACAGCATCCTCTCTTTTACTCTCAAAAATGTGTCAAGTTACCTGAAAATTATACAAATTATAAATTATGCAAATAAATTATAAAATTATATATAAAATATATAATTATATAAATTATGCAACTTATATAGGATCAGATTTTTCTGTCTGCAGCATCTTTGAGTTTGGCTCTGGGAAAATTTCCAGGCTTAGGAGACGCTCCAATTTTCATTGGAAGGACTGATGCTGAAGCTGAAGCTCTAGTACTTTGGCCACCTGATGTGATGAACCGACTCATTGGAAAACACCCTGATGCTGGGTAAGATTGAAGGCAGAAGGAAAAGGGAGTGACAGAGGATAAGATGATTGGAAGGTATCATCAACTCAATGACATGAGTTTGAGCAAACTCCAGAACATATTGAGTGTGGCCTGGCATGCTGCAGTCCATAGGGTCACAAAGGGTAGGACACAACTGAGCGACTGAATGACTGAACAACAACAAGGGAATAACTTACTAGTAGATAGTATTTATGGAGCACTTTCTATTGCCAGAGCATGAGTGTGATTTTATTACATCACTGCATCATCATTACAACCAGATTGTAAGGTCGGCACTGCTTTTAACATCCCCATTTTATAGATTTGGACACCAGGGTTTGAAGAAGTCAGTAGACTTTTCAACTAAGGGAATAGTGTAACCACAATTTGAGTGAGCGGCTGTAGAGCCCCCAGCAAGATCAGAGGTCACTTAGTCTGTACAGAATTAGTAGTTAACAAATTCAGTGCTGTGAACCATAAAGCCAGGGCACTGGAAGGAATCTTGGGAAATGAGCTAGATCTTTCACCTCTTTTGGCTTAAGGTCATACATAATATGACCAATTCACAGAAAATACTTTCTACTACCTTTGATAAGTGAAAATACCTCCCCTTTAATATTTCTGGGCTATTATTGACTTTTCTATCATGTTCAGTTTGAAAAAGACAAAATGAAAAATTATTTCTACTTATGTAAAGGATTATAGTTATAAGGATTATGCATTAATATTATGGCTTCCCTTGTAGCTCAGATGGTAAAGAGTCTGCTTGCAGTGCAGGAGATCTGAGTTTGACCCCTGGGTTGGGAAGATCCCCTTGAGAAGGAAATGGCAACTCCCTCCAGTACTCTTGCCTGTAGAATTTCATGGACAGAGGAGCCTGGCAGGCTACAGTCTATGGGGTCACAAAGAGTCAGACATGACTGAGTGACTAATGCACTAATATTATATTCATAAACCAAAATACTCTTAAAATGTTGGATTAAATTTTATAGATTTATGAATTTTTAAATTGCATTTTTGGAAAAAATGTGAAAAACAGTTGAGAAAAGATGTGTTTTTTAAATGATTTAAGATTATACCAATAAAAAAATTCTCGTTATTTAGTATTTAATTTTACTCTATTTAACTGGGCATTTAAAATGCTAGTACTTTGCTTCTGCTCAATGCTGCTGCAGATGAGAACTGTAGGAGCAAATGCTTTAAAGAATTTAATTTTCTTCCCACAGGGTTTTTTTTTTTTCTGAGTAGGAACTTCAGCTGTCAAGGAGTAACAGTTTCCCCCTTCTCTGATACTCACTTCTCTCATAGTTGCTGCTTTTCCCCTATGCAACTAGAAATGCCTCAGTTCAGTTCAGTCGCTCAGTCATGTCTGACTCTTTGCGACCCCATGAATCGCAGCACACCCGGCCTCCCTGTCCATCACCAACTCCCGGAGTTCACTCAGACTCACGTCCATCAAGTCGATGATGCCATCTTCTGTCATCCCCTTCTCCTCCTGTCCCCAATCCCTCCCAGCATCAGAGTCTTTTCCAGTGAGTCAACTCTTCACATGAGGTGACCAAAGTACTGGAGTTTCAGCTTTAGCATCATTCCTTCCAAAGAACACCCAGGACTGATCTCCTTCAGAATGGACTGGTTGGATCTCCTTGCAGTCCAAGGGACTCTCAAGAGTCTTCTCCAACACCACAGTTCAAAAGCATCAATTCTTCAGCACTCAGCTTTCTTCACAGTTCAACTCTCACATTCATACATGACCATAGCCTTGACTAGACTAGACTTACTTTGTTGGCAAAGTAATATCTCTGCTTTTCAATATGCTATACAGGTTGGTCATAACTTTCCTTCCAAGGAGTAAGTGTCTTTTAATTTCATGGCTTCAGTCACCATCTGCAGTGATTTTGGAGTTCAAAAAGATAAAGTCTGACACTGTTTCCACAGTTTCCCCATCTGTTTCCCATGAAGTGATGGGACCAGATGCCACGATCTTCGTTTTCTGAACGTTGAACTTTAAGCCAACTTTTTCACTCTCCTCTTTCACTTTCATCAAGAGGCTTTTTAGCTCCTCTTGACTTTCTTCCATAAGGGTGGTGTCATCTGCATATCTGAGGTTATTAATATTTCTCCAGGCAGTCTTGATTCCAGCTTTGTGCTTCTTCCAGCCCAGTGTTTCTCATGATGTACTCTGCATATAAGTTAAATAAGCAGGGTGACAACATACAGCCTTGACATACTCCTTTTCCTATTTGGAACCAGCCTGTTGTTTCATGTCCAGTCGTAACTGTTGCTTCCTGACTTGCATACAGGTTTCTCAGGAGGCAGGTCAGGTGGTCTGGTATTCCCATCTCTCTCAGAATTTTCCACAGTTTATTGTAATACACATAGTCAAAGGCTTTGGCATGTTCAATAAAGCAGAAATAGATGTTTTTCTGAAGCTCTCTTGCTTTTTCAATGGTCCAGCAGATATTGGCAATTTGATCTTTGCTTCCTCTGCCTTTTCTAAAACCAGCTTGAACATCTGGAAATTCATGGTTCATGGATTGCTGAAGCCTGGCTTGCAGAATTTTGAGCATTATTAGTGTATGAGATGAGTGCGATTGTGTGGTAGTTTGAGCATTCGTTGCCACTGCCTTTCTTTGGGACTGGAATGAAAACGGACCTTTTCCAGTCCTGTGGCCACTGCTGAGTTTTCCAAATTTGCTGGCATATTGAGTGCAGCACTTTCACAGCATCATCTTTCAGGATCTGAAACAGCTCAACTGGAATTCCATAACCTCCACTAGCTTTGTTCGTAGTGATGCTTTCTAAGGCCCATTTAACTTCACATTCCAGGATGTCTGGCTCTAGATAGGACTTTCTAAAAGCAGTTCATCCCTGATTCCTCAGTTACTGCAGTTGTTGATGTCCCCCTTAACTTAGATTCTGAAATCTTTCTGTTGGTTCACATTTTTGGAAATGATGAGGGTAAATAAACATCAAAGGGGGAAAAATGGGTTAGAAGAGTGGATCTGCAGTTCAGAAAAGTTTATGACTGACATTTAGAGATTTTTCTGGAGATGATATTTTTATAGCAGAGCCAGAGGGTCTTCCAGATGAATTAAAGGCTCTGGAGAAAACCACAAAATGCAGAGCTGTTTCGAAAATCTTCCCTCTGATGGCTCTGTTTCTTTCTCCCCTCCTTCAAGAAACAGGGAACGCTTCCCAGGTCCTGTGTTTTCCTAACATGCTTTCTCTACAAGGAAGGGACACACTTTAAAAAAACAAACAGAGTGTTCAAATTAAATTCAATAATTTCTGTGAAAAGCCACCAGCTTCATCAAGTTCTGGGAATGATCATGGTGTAGCTGAGTCTTTTATAAGAATCTTAGAGATAAATTTCTTTATTTTTTAAAATTTATTAATTTTTCTCTGTTATTTTATATTTTATATTTTTAATTAATTTTTACTGGAGTACAGTTGCTTTACAACATTGTGTCAGTTTCTATGGTACAGCAAAATGAATCAGCCTTATATATACAAAGATTTCTTGTAGTAGAAACAGGACAAACATTTTTACCAGAATAAACAACAAGACACCCACCACAGAGTGAGGTGAAGAGAATGTATGCTCTGAAATAAATAGTTGAAAACTTCCATGAACGATGGACTTCATTGTTTATGTTTGTTTGTTTACTTGCTTTCTTACCTGAATAGATTTTTCTTTTCTAGTGAGAAAATACCTTTGCTTAAAACAAAATGCTTGACTTTACCCTCAAAACAGTTTTCTATTTTTGTTTTAACTAATCTAACATCAGTGAAAACATCATATCAATCTTAAATTTCACAGATTTTTCTGCTAGAAGAGACCTTTTCATTCATGGAATCCATAGAACTTCTCTTTTCAAGACTGCGTTTAGTCACTGGGGATTATCATTTTTCCCCAGAAATTTCCATCATTGTTTCTGATCATTTCAGTTTAAATACACTGCTAAGTCAGAGGCTTCTTCTAAACCAGAAGCAAATGCCAAAGTTGGTTTAATGAATTATGTTAGTAGATGGCATTTTATTCTCAATCCAGTAAATGTATCTCCAGTAATGAAGAGAGACACAGGTCTGTGACAGTTGATTTTGCATCAGTGAAATGTCATCAGATACTTTTTGTACTCTCACCTGATGCTGGAAAAGATTGCAGGCAAAAGAAGGGGGCGACAGAGGAGGAGATGGTTGGATGGCACCACTGACTCAATGGACAGGAGTTTGAGCAAGCTCCGGGAGATCGTGAAGCACAGGAAAGCCGAGTGTGCTCCAGTCCATGGGGTTGCAAGCAGTCAGACATGACTTAGCAACTGAAAAACAACAACGCTCCCCTCCAAACTGGAGGCCACCTCCTCATCACCTCCCCCATTACCTGCAAGTCAAGAGGACTTTCTCTCTTGACTTGTGGGCCCACATGTCACCCTGTTGCTTAATTAAAGCGCAATCTGAAATGTGTTCAGAGTAGCCTTATGACATCCAGTTATATCCTCAAAATTCAAGTTCTTTGAGTAGGACGATCCTCTAGCCCTAGAACACAGTAGGGGATCGAGGTATTTCAGATATACTGTTAAAATGGAGTGAGGTTTCAAAACGCACACATTTCCTACCTAGATGTTCAAAGTTTCTGTGCCTTGAAGTCATTCTGCTGCTGCTGCTAAGTCACTTCAGTCGTGTCCGACTCTGTGTGACCTCATAGATGGCAGCCCACGAGGCTCCCCCTGTCCCTGGGATTCTCCAGGCAAGAACACTGGAGTGGGTTGCCATTTCCTTATCCAATGCATGAAAGTGAAAAGTGAACGTGAAGTCGTTCAGTCGTCTCCGACTCTTTGCGACCCCATGGACTGCAGCCTACCAGGCTCTTCTGTCCATGGGATTTTCCAGGCAAGAGTACTGGAGTGGGGTGCCATCGCCTTCTCCTGAAGTCATTCTAAATATATACTATTGCATGCTCAGTCATGTCCAGATCTTTGCAACCCCATGGACTGTAGCCCACCAGGCTCCTCTGTTCATGAGATTTCCCAGGCAAGAATACTAGAGTGAATTGCCATTTTCTTCCACAGGAGATCTTCCCAATCCAGGGATCGAACCTGAATCTCCTGCAATGGCAGGCAGATTCTTTACCACCACTGCTAAACAATTAAAAGCTATTTTCTCTATGAGTTTCATTTCAGATTAGTAGGCAGCGCTCTGACTGAAATATCTTCTGGGCAACATGGTTGTCTCTCTGATGTGTGACTTGTCAATTGATTCCAATGGATACCTGGAGCCAAGAACAGCACAGGATGTCAGTTCTGGGAATGAATTCAGTTAAAAACTGCTTATTTTTGTTTGACAGCACACTGACTTGGTCCTCTGAGTTAACACAGGTCATGATCTGTAAGAATTACTACAAACCTAAAACTGGGAAAGAAATCTACCAAGTTGCTATTTCCTGGGAAAATTAAATGTGCACAGCATCTGTGATAAAACGTAAATAGATGGAGAAGTTTGTTGGGCTGACTTATAAGTAGGTTAACTTAGAAAATGAAACAAACCCAGTAACCCTTCTCTAAGTTAAAAGCCTGAACATAAGCAGTTGACACTACTCAATACTTTTAGAATTCAAGTATTAACGGTGATCCACAGTTTCTTTAGACTTATTTTTTTTTAAGCCATGCTATTTTACCATCTGAGATTTTTATTTTGTTTCAAATCTTAACAGAGGCTTTTCTCTAGGGTGGTTTTCAATTCATTAACCTACTCTTCGAAAACATTGGTCTAAGAGAATTTCTTAGTTGGCAAGGAATGTTTTCAAAGGGATAGCTTCTTTGTTTTAATTGAAAGGTTTGGTAAACATTTCCTTTATTTCACTTTCTTTTTGAAAGAATTTATATGCTTTAACTAGCAAGCAAAAATTTCAAAAGAGTCAAAATACATAAATTATCAGAAAACCTATACTGAGCTTATAAAACATTTTACTTTGATAAGAGACATCAGAGGTAAACTTTTTTAAAGATGAAATTGTATAATAGAACATTTCTAGATTTCTAAGATATTTAGACTGTTACGCACTGGATATTGATCATATCTCTTTTATGTTCATCACTGATCCCAGATAAAATTATAGGAGCTTAATATAATAGGACTTTTATTTTATTTTTTTGATCTGCTAATAAAGGACATATTTATGAATAGTGTTTATGGTTCCTTGGAACACTGTGAATTTATATAAATGATAGTAGGAGAAAAGCTAAAAGGAATGGCCAGGAACAGATGCTTATATCTTATTTAAATCTATGGAGAATTTATTTAAAACAGGTATATTTAAATATTGACAATCAGATTTCAGGAGCTCATGGTTTCTAATTTACTTATTTTTTTCAGGGACTCAAGTCAATGGTTAGTTTACATAATCCATTAAATATAAGATCTGAGCAAGATTATAGGTGATGGGACAATTTTGAATTAACAGAGGAAACTACCATCAGAGTCTTGTTATCATGTCTGAGTGTATCCTAGGTCCCCCTCCAAGTCTGGGGAACCAGAAGCAAGGAAGGAAAGAAGAAAGGAAGGAAGGAGGGAAGGAAAATTTTCTGTCTCACCATATTTTTCACTGCCAATTTAAAATATTGTTTTTAGATAATCTGCAAATTAGAATGGTTTCCCTGGTGGCTCAAAGGTAAAGAATCTGCCTGCAATATAGGAGACCCAGTTCAATCCCTGGGTTGGGATGATCCCCTGGAGAAGGAAACGGCAACTTAGTCTAGTATTCTTGCCTGGAGAATCCCATGGACAGAAGAGCCTGGTGGGCTACAGTCTTAGGCTCAAAAGAATCATCTATGACTGAACAGCCGAAGATGATTGCCTGGTATGTGAAAATCAAATATTTCAGGCAGATTTGAGAAATAAAGACATGTTGCTGACAAGAATATATATTAAAACAAAAATCAAGGAAAGGGTTACTAAAATCGAATTGCATATAAACTCCTTTTTCATCCTCTAATGTTAGAGAATCTTTTCGATCTCTGATATCATAAAATAAATTACTCTATCTTGTTTTTCAAATGCATCCTATATCAGGAGATAAAGAAAGAAAAAGGTAATATTCCAAGCTGCATTGTATATATTTCAGTTTCAGAAATTGAAAATAATCTCATTAAAAGAATAATTTGTATAGAGAAAATTATTAACAGTCCTACTGAGAACGTGCTTTCAGTCTGGAAATTCTTATTCTTTTATTTTTCTATATCCAGTTAGACTGGCGATATGGGACTAGTGACTAGAATATTAGCTGAGGTTGACGGTCTCCTGTTCACCTTCACACAGAATTCAAGATGACCTCATCTGAAATGCAAGAACTAACTCTTCTGTTGAGCATCTCTGTCTATGACTCAGGCTTTCAATGTATTCATAGGATGATTTACAAGCTGGGGAATATATGTATTCAGGGAATTAGCACTTTGCAGCTTGCATTTTGTTGTCTTTGAAACAGTCTCCTTCGGAACTGTCATGACTGAAGAGCGCTCTGATCTTAGAAGCAGAAAGGTGAGCTCCAGATTTGGACTGAGAATGGGGAACTGTGGCGGGGGTAGGGAGGTTGGGGGGGTGGGAGGAGGGACTGTTTCCTTAGCATTTAAAAGGCTGGTAGGAGATTGGATGCCAAGCAAGCTCAGAGATGTTCATATACCAGCCTGACCAGAGGCTGTGAATGTGGCGCTTTTGTGCTTTCAGACATGGGGTTAGGGTATCATGTGGGCTTCTCACCCATGCTCCCTCTTACTTATGACAAGGTCTCTGTGGACCCCAGACAGGAGAGCTTGCTGCAGCAGGATGCTAGGACAAGCAGGAGAAGGGGCCACCAAGGGCAGAAAGCCCACCATGCACAACGAAGAATCCTGGCCAGCTCGCTGGCAGGATTCCTCAAGAACTTTCCCTGCTGTCCCAGAAGAAACAACTTTAAAGGTCACTCAGGCCACAAGGATCCTTGGCCTAGGTTATTGAAGAGAATAATAATGATCAGATAGAAATTCCAGTGGCAATAGAAATTCCAGACAAGACAAGCGCACGGCATTTCTCTAAGATAGCAGAAACCTGTGCCAGGAACTATCTATAGGTCCTCTCTCTGATTTAAACTGGAAAGAGATTCCACTTTAAATGTGGCCAAGCACCACCTCACCTTACTTCCTTGATCTCCAAGAAATACATTACAGTTGATAGGAATGTTAAATGTGGTTATGTTTCTTCCTTGCTCTTTGTTTTTTTCTTCCTTCTTTAGAAAAAGAAATATCACTAGATCAATGTTTTAGACATTAAGACTTGAAGGTATAGCCTCACCAAGAACTATAAGTATATAAGGCAAAGTTGGATAAAAATACGTCCTAGATGCTTCTGCATGAGGCGCAGATGAGCCAGACTTCAGAGAAAGGTCCGCACTGGTTTCTGGGAGTGCCGTGAACTGGAGAAGGAGCACTAGACATCCCCAGACAGGAGAAGCTCATCCCAGGGAGTCTAGGAGTACAGGCTGATGACAGATTGGTGGATTCATGTGTCACTCTTGCAGTTCCACACCCACCATGATATTCATGCAGGTGATCCAGTCTGGGAAAGTTCTCAGAGAAAGGAGTCCCGACCTGAGCATGGCAGTGTGTGGGACTCGTGGCTGGTCATCACCAGGGCAGGAATGGAACGCAGCCACCAGGGTCAGCCTTTCTCAAAGATCTGGCACAGAGGCTGAAGCAGCAGCCTCATGTGAGGTTCTGGACTGGAGCAGGAGAGGGCACAAATGCCCCTGAAGTGAACACTGCATTTCCTGTGAGTCTGGGCTTTTGTTTTGTTCTCTGTTTCCTAAACTCTCAAAATGTTCATCTATTGCTGAAATCAACTAGCCAACCATTAATTTATGTAAGGCTTTCTTTTCTTTTATTAAGCTTTTTAAAATGATATTTCTTAAAAGTTAACATGTACGTAATAGGAAATAAAAAAACGGAAGCAAAAAAAATGTCATTCATAATCACAAGCAGTTTACATTTGCAAGACTTTCTTTTACATGTTCGTTCAAGATAGTTCTTTTTGTTAAATTTTAAAATCTTAATTGAAAAGTATAGTGAACTTTGAAAAAAAAAACAACCTTTTTGCTTTGTATTGGGATATAGCCAATTAACAATTTGTGATGGTTTCAGGTGAGCAGTTGAAGGGACTCAGCCGCACATATATGGGTATCCCTTCCCCAGACTTCCTTCCCATCTAGGTTGCCACATAACTGAGCAGAGTTCCCTGTGCTACACAGTAGGTCTTTGTTGGTGATCCATTTAAAATATAGCAGCATGTACATGTCCATTCCAAACTCCCTAATTATCCCTGGCCCTCTCTCTTCCCTCTGGCAACCATAAGTTTGCTATCTAAGTCACACAGGACTTTTCTCATCATATTCTAAAATGTGATGATCGGAATAGAGCATGTGATTCTGGACTAGGTGGTTTCTAGAGGATTTGAAAAGGCATTATGAATAAGCTAGAGGCCAAAAAACAGAACACAGCACATGAGAAAACTATTGGTCCTTCTTTTTGGATTCATTTCTTTTGAAGTATGTATAATGATTGAAACTGCAGATAACCCAGGCCAGATGTTTGCTTGAATTCATGACTTGACTTAATCTTCAAAAGTTTAAACTTCAAAATAAGTTCACTATATTTTTTAGTCACACTAAAAATCCCTAAAAGTCTTCCAAAATATCTTCCCCTATACTGTGAAAAAGTAAAAAAATGTGGAATGGAATACCAAGATGCCACTCGAAATCAGAGAGCAGACTGAGAAATGTCACTAAAATGCATGTTTTAGTATTTTCTGATTATGTAAGGAACATATGTTCATTGTGATTAATCAAATATATAGAAAAATATGCAGTAAAAAATGACAAGACATTCATATCACCCATAATTTTATCCATCCAGAGAAAATGATTATTTATATTTTGAAATATATCTGCCCTTTTGACAAACATACAGTACATGGCTAATGTTGATATGGACTTCCCAGGTAGTGCCAGCAGTAAAACGCCTGCCTGGCAGTGCAGGAGACATAAGAGACGTGGGTCCGATCCCTGGGTTGGGAAGATCCTCTGGAGAATGGAATATTCCAGTATTCCAGAATACTAGAATACTCACTCCAGTATTTTTGACTGGAGAATCCTACAGAGGAGACTGGTGGACTACAGTCCATAGCGTCGCACAGAGTTGGACACAACTAAAGCGACTTAGCATGCGCACACACAGTGTTGATACACTGTTGTGTTGGCAGGATTTTACAATATGATACATCAAAAATTTTCTCTTGGAAAATATGAAAAAAAAGAGAAATAATTTACACTTTCCCATACTAGAAATAGTTACTTTCAAGATACTATTTACTTGCTTTCTGGATTTTTATATGCATAGTTCAAGGATTGCAGACTTCTTCTTTAAAGGGCCAGACAGCAGATATTTTAGGCTTTTTGGGCAGATGGTTTCAGTAACAACTAATCAACTCTGCTGCTGTGGCTGGAAAGTGGTCAGAAACAACACATAAATAAACTGTGTGTGGCCATGTGCCAATAAAACTTTATTTACCAAAACAGTCATGGGCCAAAATTGGCCTTTAGGGTTGCAGTCAGCCAATCCTTGGCATAGATACAGTAAATCTGTGTAAAAATGTTGTTTAGTAACAAGTTGCATATACTGTTTGCAACCTGCTTTCTTACTTTTCTTGTGACTCTTTCAGGTGATAAAAATATATTTCTAAAACATCTATGTAGATGGCTTCAATATATTACTTTCATACAAGTATACCATGTTTTATATTTTAAATCTCACATTATTGAACTTTACAGTTTAAATCTTTTTAACATTGTAATGAATGAAGATAATTTATATCTGATTCTGTGTGCTTCTTCTCATCTTTTTATGTAGAATAAATTTATGGAAATCAAACTAGTGGATCAAATGAATAAATATTTCTTGGGCTTTTGAAATTTGCTCCCAAATTGCCCCATAGAATTTGTGATGTGTTTTTCCTCTCAAATGTGGAGGAGTGACTATTTCCCCACATTTTCACTGTCTCTCCAGTCTAACATCATTTAGTTATTTGTTTAGGTACTTATATCTCTGCAAATAATACACATTATTTTTTTCACACATTTATAGACTGTCTAATTTGTGTGTGTGTGAATTTCCTCTTTCATTTCTGTTATCATCATTCTTCTATTTTTTCCCTACATATGAGTAAGAGTTTTTGTAATATTTACTGGCTATAATTTCCTAGCTATCTATCTTATAAATTTTCCCCTGGTTAGATGTTTTTTCCCATGGAATTCTCCAGGCAAAAATACTGGAGTGGGTAGTCATTCCCATCTCCAGATGATCTTCCCAATGCGGGGATCAAATCCAGGTCTCCTGTATCGCAGGCCACCAGGGAAGCTCTCATCAGTGAGTAAGAGATTTTGTGATATCTGCTGACTATGATTTCCTAGTAATGTGTCTTATAAATTTCCCCGTTAGTTGTTTTTTTGTTGCGTTTACTTGATGGGTGTTTATTTTAATTCAGAAAACTTATATTTTAGTCATCCAATAAATAGCATTTAAAAAAATTAATTTATTTATTTTAATTGTAGTGGTTTTTGCCATACATTGACATGAATCAGCCATGGGTGCACATGTGTTCCCCATCCTGAATCCCCCCCCCCTCCCTTCCCTCTCATCCCTCAGGGTCATCCCAGTGCACCAGCCGTGAGCACCCTGTCTCATGCATCAGACCTGGACTGGCAATCTGTTTCACATATGATAGTATACATGTTTCAATATATTCTCTCAAATCATCCCCTCCTTACCTTCTCCCATAGAGTCCAAAAGACTGTTCTTTACATCTGTGTCTCTTTTGCTGCCTCGCATATAGGGTCATCGTTATCATCTTTCTAAATTCCATATATATGCATTAGTATACTGTATTGGTGTTTTCTTTCTGACTTACTTCACTCTGTATAATAGGCTCCAGTTTCATTCACCTCATTAGAACTGATTCAAATGTATTCTTTTTAATGGCTGAGCAATATTCCATTGTGTATATGTACCACAGCTTTCTTATCCATTCATCTGCCAACAGACATCTAGGTTGCTTCTATGTCCTGGCTATTGCAAACGGCGCTCTGATGAACATTGGGGTACACGTGTCTCTTTCAATTCTGGTTTCCTTGGTGTGTATGCCCAGCAGTGGGATTGCTGGGTCATATGAAAGTTCTAGTTCCAGTTTTTTAAGGATTCTCCACAGTGTTCTCCATAATGGCTGTACTAGTTTGCATTCCCACCAACGATGTAAGAGGGTTCCCTTTTCTCCACACGCTCTCTAGCATTTATCGTTTGTAGTCTTTTTGATAGCAGCCATTCTGTCTAGTGTGAGATGGTACCTCACTGTGGTTTTGATTTGCATTTCTCTGACAATGAGTGATGTTGAGTATTTTTTTCTGTTTGTTAACCATCTATATATCTTCTTTGGAGGAATGTCTTCTTTAGTTCTTTGGCCCATTTTTTGATTAGGTCGTTTATTTTTCTGGAATTGAGCTGCAGGAGTTGCTTGTATATTTTTGAGGTTAGTTGTTTGTCAGTTGCTTCATTTGTTATTATTTTTCCCATTCCAAAGGCTGTCTTTTAACCTTGCTTATAGTTTTCTTTGTTCTATGAAATTTTTACTCTATTCATTTATCAAAAGAACTCCTTTGTGAATTATACCTTCAAAGTTGTGTTAATATTTTTATTTAAACATTTTATTCTAATCCATCTAGAATTTATCATACATTAGGAATATAACCATATGTATTTAGTTTTTCCAAATAGTTGTTTAAGAGAACCCTTTTATGTGAAATATTACCTTAATTATATACCCAAGTTTTTCTATTTACTATGGTTGATTTCTATATATTTTATTCTGTTGCACTAATCTTACTGCAAATGGTTTCATCAGTATCACAGAATTTCAGTTAGAATAATTTTACAGTGTCCTTTAATGTACATCAGTGCAAGTCCCCCTTTTTATTTTTCAGTGCTGTTGAAATTTTGCTTATCTTACAGTTGAACGTTAGAACCATTTTTTAAAGTTTTTGTTCATGCTCATTTGTATTAGAACTACAATAATTCTATAAATTGACTGGGGAAGAATTAGTGCCTTCATGGGAAAGTTTCTTTCCCCTCAGCATTATGATGTACTTCTTTGTTCAAAGCTTCTTTCATGCCTTCTCTGTAGTCTGTTGCCTTTATCTGGGTTCTGCATATTTACTCCTGAACATGTAGTAATTCCATGCTGCTATGAAATGGGTTTTTCATCATGCATTTCAAAATGTAATGGCTATGTACGGCACTCCCCCAACCCGGAGTTTAAGCATAATTCTAACCTCCTTTAAATCCATCCAGTTCCTGTGTTCTGTATACTCTATCCTGCCCTCTGTTGTCCACTTTTATTGCCATAGGCTTCATATATACTTCATATATACTCTCCACTTTCACCGCCACTGGCTTCATATAGACTCTGAGCATCTCTTAGCTGGATGATTGTACATTTCTCCATACTAGTCTCCCTGGCTCCAAAATCATTTCACTCTAACCCGTATTTTGACGATGAGTAATTTTTCTGAAATTCAAATATTGTATTACCAAATTTCTCTTCAAATACTTGAATATCTACCCACTGATTACTTTCAATGTTTTAGGTGCAGATGGTCCCAGAGTCAGGCCACTGTCTCCTCTTATCTCCTAGCCCATCTAACTTGCGACTAAGCTCCAGCCTTCCAGATGCTCACAGTGTGGGACATGTACAAGTAGTGAGAACTATATACTTTGCACTCAATGTTTCCTCTGTCAGAATGTAATCTGTATGAACACTATTACTAGACTGAACATTGCAGTATCCAAAGTAATTGATGGTAACTGGAACAAACAATTCCTACATGTTAATGACAGCACAGTGGAAGTGTGTGGTAGTCCAGGTAGCTCATGTCCAAGAGGTGATTCAGAAACTCAGTTCCTTTCCACTTTGTGATGCTGCCACCTTAGACATATGGTATCCAAAGAGAGAAGAGAGGTTGTGAGGATCTTGGGGCAGGAGTGGGGGCAGGTTATGACCAAGCTTTCACATTCTTTTGGCCACATTTCATTGCCAGAACCCATAAGAGTTTATAACACGACTTTGTGGGGAGCTGGGAAAGATAGCCTTTCTTTGTGCTTAGGAAAAGGACATGAAATTGGTGAGCACAGAGCCAGTTTCTGCCACAACTCTTCAAGGGCAGCCTGTCTATTCCACTGGCTTTAGTATTCCCAGAATGTATCACAGTGCTTGAAATATAAATTAAGTGGATAAACAAATGAATAAATAAACAGATAATCTTTAAGTCATCTAGCTATACAATTAACACAATATATAGAATCTAAATTCAAGCATTCCAGTCCATTTTAGTTCGCTGATTCCTAGAATATCAATGTTCACCCTTGTCATCTCTTGTTTGACCATTTCCAATTGGCCTTGATTCATGGATCTGACATTCCAGGTTCCCATGCAATATTGCTCTTTACAGCATCGGATCTTGCTTCTATCACCAGTCACATGCACAACTGTGTATTGTTTTTGCTTTGGCTCCATCCCTTCATTCTTTCTGGAGTTATTTCTCCACTGATCTCCAGTAGCATATTGGGCACCTAATGCCCTGAGGAGTTCTTCTTTTGGTATTCTATCATTTTGCCTTTTCATACTGTTCATGGGGTTCTCAAGGCAAGAATACTGAAGTGGCTTGCCATTCCCTTCTCCAGTGGACCGCGTTCTGTCAGACCTCTCCACCATGACCCGCCTGTCTTGGGTTGCCCCGCAGGCAGGGCTTTGTTTCATTGAGTTAGACAAGGCTGTGGTCCTAGTGTAATTAGATTGACTAGTTTTCTGTGAGTATGGTTTCAGTGTGTCTGCCCTCTGATGCCCTCTTGCAACACCTACCATCTTACTTGGGGTTCTCTCACCTTGGGCGTGGGGTATCTCTGCACGGCTGCTCCAGCAAAGCACAGCAGCTGCTCCTTACCTTGGATGAGGGCTATCTCCTTACCACCGCCATTCCTGACCTTCAATATGGGATAGATCCTCTAGGCTCTCCTGTGCCTGCGCAGCCACTGCTCCTACTACTGTAGGCAGGAATCCCTCAGAAGAAATGGAGTAGCCATCATCGTCAACGAAAGAGTCTGAATGCAGTACTTGGATGCAGTCTCAAAAACGACAGAATGAACTCTGTTCGTTTCCAAGGCAAACCATTCAATATCACAGTTATCCAAGTTTATGCCCCAACCAGTAATGCTGAAGAAGTTGAAGTTGAATGGTTTTATGAAGACCTACAAGACTTTTTTAGAACTAACATCCAAAAAGATGTCCTTTTCATTATAGGGGACTGGAATGCTAAAGTAGGAAGTCAAGAAACACCTGGAGTAACAGGCAAATTTGGCCTTGGAATGCGGAATGAAGCAGGGCAAAGACTAATAGAATTTTGCCAAGAAAATGCACTGGTCAGGGCAAACACCCTCTTCCAACAACACAAGAGAAGACTCTACACATGGACATCGCCAGATGGTCAACACCGAAATCAGATTGATTATATTCTATTCAGCTAAAGGTGTAGAAGCTCTATATAGTCAATGAAAACAAGACCAGGAGTTGACTGTGGCTCAGATCATGAACTCCTTATTACCAAATTCAGACTGAAATTGAAGAAAGTAGTGAAAACAGCTAGACCATTCAGGTATGACCTAAATCAAATCCCTTATGATTATACAGTGGAAGTGAGAAATAGATTTAAGGGTCTAGATCTGATAGAGAGAGTGCCTGATGAACTATGGAATGAGGTTCATGACATTGTACAGGAGACAGGGATCAAGACCATCCCCATGGAAAAGATGCAAAAAAGCAAAATGGCTGTCTGGGGAGGCCTTACAAATAGCTGTGAAAAGAAGAGAGGTGAAAAGCAAAGGAGAAAAGGAAAGATATAAGGATCTGAATGCAGAGTTCCAAAGAATAGCAAGAAGAGATAAGAAAGCCTTCTTCAGTGATCAATGCAAAGAAATAGAGGAAAACAACAGAATGGGAAAGACTAGAGATCTCTTCAAGAAAATAAGAGATACCAAGGGAACATTTCATGCAAAGATGGGCTCGATAATGGACAGAAATGGTATGGACCTAACAGAAGCAGAAGATATTAAGAAGAGGTGGCACGAATACACAGAAGAACTATACAAAAAGATCTTCATGACCCAGATAATCATGATGATGTGATCACTAATCTAGAGCCAGACATCATGGAATGTGAAGTCAAGTGGGCCTTAGAAAGCACCACTATGAACAAAGCTAGTGGAGGTGATGGAATTCCAGTGGAGCTGTTTCAAATCCTGAAAGATGATGCTGTGAAAGTGTTGCACTCAATATGTCAGCAAATTTGGAAAACTCAGCAGTGGCCACAGGACTGGAAAAGGTCAGTTTTTATTCCAATCCCAAAGAAAGGCAATGCCAAAGAATGCTCAAACTACCACACAATTGCACTCATCTCACATGCTAGTAAAGTAATGCTCAAAATTCTCCAAGCCAGGCTTCTGCAATACATGAACTGTGAACTCCCTAATGTTCAAGCTGGTTTTAGAAAAGGCAGAGGAACCAGAGATCAAATTGCCAACATCCGCTGGATCATTGAAAAAGGAAGAGAGTTCCAGAAAAACATCTATTTCTGCTTTATTGACTATGCCAAAGCCTTTGACTGTGTGGATCACAATAAACTGTGGAAAATTCTTCAAGAGATGGGGATACCAGACCACCTGACCTGCTGATTGAGAAATCTGCATGCAGGTCAGGAAGCAACAGTTAGGACTGGACATAGAACAACAGACTGGTTCCAAATAGGAAAAGGATTCCGTCAAGGCTGTATATTGTCACCCTGCTTATTTAACTTATATGCAGAGTACATCATGAGAAATGCTAGACTGGAAGAAACACAAGCTGGGATCTAGATTGCTGGGAGAAATATTAATAACCTCAGATATGCTGATGACACCACCCTTATGGTAGAAAGTGAACAGGAACTAAAAAGCCTCTTGATGAAAGTGAAAGAGGAGAGTGAAAAAGTTGGCTTAAAGCTCAACATTCAGAAAATGAAGATCATGGCATCCAGTCCCATCACTTCATGGGAAATAGATGGGGAAACAGTGGAAACAGTGTCAGACTTTATTTTTGGGGGCTCCAAAATCATTGCAGATGATGACTGCAGCCATGAAATTAGAAGACACTTACTCCTTGGAAGGAAAGTTATGACCAACCTAGATAGTATTTTCAAAAGCAGAGACATTACTTTGCTGACTAAGGTCTGTCTAGTCAAGGCTATGGTTTCTCCTGTGGTCATGTATGGATGTGAGAGTTGGACTGTGAAGAAGATTGAGCCCCGAAGAATTGATGCTTTTGAACTGTGGTGTTGGAGAAGACTCTTGAGAGTCCCTTGGACTGCAAGGAGATCCAACCAGTCCATCCTAAAGGAGACCAGTCCTGGGATTTCTTTGGAAGGAATGATGCTAAAACTGAAACTCCAGTACTTTGGCCACCTCATGTGAAGAGTTGACTCATTGGAAAAGACTCTGAAGCTGGGAGGGATTGGGGGCAGGAGGAGAAGGAGACGACAGAGGATAAGATGGCTGGATAGCATCACATACTCAATGGACGTGGGTCTGAGTGAACTCCGGGAGTTGGTGATGAACAGGGTGGCCTGACGTGCTGGGATTCATGGGGTCGCAAAGAGTCGGACGTGACTAAGTGACTGAACTGAACTGAACTGAGAATCTATATAGGATTGTGTGAGTACATGAAGCTAAAACTGTGTCTGGGAGGGGAGTTTGGTTTTAGATTCTATCTCCAGTTTGAGACTGAAATGAGACATCAATTTCCAGCTGAATACAGGCCATTCTGAAGCAATGGCTTTCTCTCCAATCCTGGTCCTCCAGTGTTTTTCCTCAGCTAAGTACAGCTCCCTACATCCCATGTGAGCCATCAGGTGGCATCATCTGCCCAGGGTGGCCAGCGCTTCTCTTGCTGGCTGGTAAGTGCTGCGAGTGCCGGGTTCCTGCTGCTATGTCCCCAAAGCCTAGCCTTGTATCTGCTATTGGGGACAAAAGAAGCCAGAGAGTACAAACAGGGTTCTATTCAGAGAATGGTATGTTGCAATGTAAATCTACAGACTTGGAGCGGTGTGAGCAAATAAGATTTAGGGATCATGACATAGGCTGCCTGAGTGTCGGACCAGAAAACAATGCCCCTGGAGGTGTAGACATGAAGTGACTTTGGATAGGTCTTCTTGATGTTGAACTTTTTATCTGAAAAGTCAAGAAGCATCTCCCCATGAAGGGTACCACACAGAGTACAGTGCCTTTCCAGCCTTCCCTGGTGCAGTATTCTTCCTAACCAGACTCAGTTGCCTGCTGTTTTTGTATGGGCAAGTGTATGTTCAGTGTTCAGCCCAGCGTTTGGTTAAGAGCACTTTTGTCAAGATGATGGTCATGGATGATTGTAGCCATGATGTTGTAGTCACTGCGGACAGTACAGAATCTTCTCAGTGCATTCAGCAGAGACTTGACTGTACAGAATCCTCGACTTGTCTTATTACATACATCATTAATGTATGTAATAAGTATGTAATAATGTATGTAATGTATGTAATAATGTATGTAATATATGTAAGGGTTTAAAGAAAAATGAAATATGTACATAAACAGGTATATAACAAGTCAGAGTGTAATAAGGGCTCTAAGAGCACAATCAACCTAAATTCTTCTTTCAAACTTCAGTGACCTCAGTAGAATTATTAGAGCCCTCACATAGATTGTTGATGGCATTATAAAAGACGCACACTTTGGGGAAAATTGATCTGCAGCTCTCAACAGCAGTAGATGTGTTTCACTGTTTTGTTTTTGGCCACACCACACGGCCTGCAGGATCTTCCCTGACCAGGAATGGAGCCCATGACCCCTGCAGTGGGAGCCTGAAATCCTAACTGCTGGACCACCAGGAAAGTCCATGT
Organism: Nanger dama; assembly: GCA_917880005.1. Taxonomy (NCBI): domain Eukaryota; kingdom Metazoa; phylum Chordata; class Mammalia; order Artiodactyla; family Bovidae; genus Nanger; species Nanger dama. The sequence continues at coordinate 9,052,543 of CAKJTW010000075.1, forward strand.
TTCACTGTTTAACACTGTCCTATAGGTCAAGGCTGCTGGGATGAGTCTTTAAAGGAACCAGGCAGAGCACAGGCCCAGAGGCCACAGGGAAATCTCCCTTCTGGAGAGCAGTCAAGGACCTCAAAGCCATAGAAAGAAGCCTGGGGAAGCAGTTCAAGGAGAGGTCAGGATAGGAACGTAGCTGATAGGGGATACTATTAAGTGCATCTACTGTAAAGCCTTTCAACTTTGCTCTATAGTTTTTTTTTTTCAGTTATCTTTTTTGTTGTTGTTGAGATGAAATTGACAGATAATAGTAACAATGTATATGTTTAAGTTGTACAATGTGTTGGTTTCACATTGTACATATATTCACACATATATTGCAATATGATCGCCACCATAGCATAAGCTAATACTGCTGTCATATCCAATTACTATCAGGTCTTCTTTGTGGTGAAAACAATCAAGAACTAGTCTCTTAGAAACTTGGAAGTTTATAATACCATGCTGTTGCTGCTGCTGCTGCTGCTGCTGAGTCGCTTCAGTTGTGTCCGACTCTGTGTGACCTCATAGACGGCAGCCCACCAGGCTCTCCCATCCCTGGGATTCTCCAGGCAAGAACACTGGAGTGGGTTGCCATTTCCTTCTCCAATGCATGAAAGTGAAAAGTGGAAGTGAAGTCGCTCAGTCATGTCCAACTCTTTGCGACCCTATGGACTGCGGCCTACCAGGCTCCTCCGTCCATGGGATTTTCCAGGCAAGAAATAATACCATATTTCAACAATAATCAGATACGGTGCCCAAACTTTCCAGAACTTATTTATCTACTCGTTGCTAGTTTGTACACTTAAAACGTCTTTTCATATCACCTGACTAAGCAATTTTTGACCACATGCTGAATTATATAATAAGAAAAATATATATCAATGGGTAATACGATGGAATAGTCTGCACAAAGAGCAGTTTTATCATTTTCCAACATCTGAAATGCCAATTTCAGAGTAAGAGGTAGCATAGAAAATTCATACAAGTAAGATTTGCCCCATGTTGGGATTAGACTGGAGAGACTGAGATGATTCCCTGAGCAGGGACCTAGGAGAGTTGGAGCAGGATATCAGACAGACTGACCAGGCTGCCCAGACAGACAGACAGGCCAGCTGACAGCCAAGCTGTGACTGGTGCCTGCTGGCTTTTGCACTGGCCTGGCCTGCCTGACTTATGCACATGACCAGGAACACAATGGGAACAGCCTTCTAGTTTTACACTCAATGCTCAGGAACTAATCAAGATAATAGTGTAATAATAAAAGGTCTTATTTTAAAACATCTGTTTCATTATTTCAACAAATGATAACTACTGTGTTTTATCATGTTAAAAGAGAAAAAGTGGGACACAACATTGTGTGTACCATATGTTAACCACTTAAACAGGCATTTCTCAGAAGGGTTAAAAGAGAAATCACAGTGATATCTGCATTTCAACAGTTTTATTATGAATAATTTAAAATTAATCATTTCTAAATTTTCTTAATATTACTATAGCAAAAGTAGTTTTACAATAAATACTAAGAAGTGGAAAAAGATTATTTTCCCTCAAAGATGCAAACAAGTTTTATTAAAGCACAAAACAGAATTGATTATTGTTGTTTCAGCTGGGTAGGTATGGTGAACAAACCCAGATAAACTGTGGAACTTTTCAAGCTACCTAAGCCCATCCACTCTCCTTCATGAGAATCCTGGCCTGATGAGTCAACCTGCCAGATGGAAACAAAACATATTGGGCAGAAAACGAGGTCAGCTAGAAGACCTGGAATTGGAAAGACTCCAAGAAAGAGGCCGTTTGGTTTGTACCTTGAAAAAACAGCAGAGTGACTGTGGTTGTTAGAAGTCCAAGGAAGAAATCAGAATCTACCTAAATTAACAGATGATAACTCCTACAAGGGCAGAGGCAGGAAGGGGTCCAGTTTGCTTGGTGTGGACAGATGGGGCTGGCTGGGTCAGATCAAAGAAACTGGGCTGGTGGGGTCAGATCAAAGAAACAGGCCTGGAGGAGGCAAAGGGAACAGTAGGGACTGGTATTTGTCAATTTCAATAAAAGGATAAACCCGGTTATTCATAGGACACAAGCCATCCTCAAGGCCTTACTCATTAAAAGCACAGCAAAACCACAGTCATGACTTTCAGCTCAGAGAATCAGTCCAGGGGCTCCAGGACCACCCAGGTTTCCTAACAGGAACCAGAGGCACAGGAGAATGCCACGCACATCAAATGCTGTCTCATGGACTGGCTACGGGCCTGAGTTGCAATGTGGTCATTTAAAGCGCCCCATGTGTGCTCAGTAGCTCAGTCAGGTCTGGCTCTCTGTGGCCCCACAGACTGTAGCCCACCAGGCTCCTCTGACCATGGGATTTTCCAGGCAAGAGCAGGTTGCCGTTCCCTTCTCCAGGGGATCTACCCAGGGATCAAACCTGGGTCTCATGCACTGCAGATACATTCTTTCCCATCTGAGCCACCAGGGAAGCCCTTGTTCACATCTAGGTGAAGAGAACTCAATTTTCTGACTTAGACTCAAGAGGTGAGAGCCTATGCCAGGGTCAGTCCAGCTTGAGCAAAGAGAGGAAGGGAGCCTCTCTGGGACATACAGGGGATTGTCATGATGGAGCAGGGACCTGTATGAGAGCAATGAATATCTAGGTGTGGGGTTGGGGGGGGATGCCAAGGAGTCACAAGGTATGGTGAAGAAAGCAAAGGAGAAGAAAGCTGGCAGGGAGTGAGATGGTGGCAGAAGCAAAAGAAAAAAACAGTAAGAGGGAAACCCTTAATAGTCCCAAGTGATGCAACATTTCATTTTCAAGAAGGGTCACCCCACTGGACACAACTTCACAGGGGCTTCCATTCTGGTTCCTGGAGCTCCAGCTCTTCATTCAGGGGACGGACAACCTTCCTAGTTACTCATCTCCTTTGATGTGATCTTTACCATCTTCCATTTCCAAGTAACTCCCCAAATCATCTGAGTCAAGCACAGGAGCTACAGAATTATTTATTTCTAGTGGGTAGTTGTATTGAGTGTTTTCATCTCCTCAAAGAACAGAACAGACAAAAAGTGCTACATAAAGAGATCAACATGAAAGAGGATAGCAGAGGGAAGAAACAGATTCATTAAAGATAGAACTAAACATTTTAGCAAGGAGCTAATATAGCAACATATTTTTAAATGCAAAATTATTCTTGATTTCTTTGAAAAATTCATCTTGATAAAAATTTCCTATTTTGATTCTACTGAAAGTAATCTTCTGATAAATTTAGAGATGAGCAAATTGGGTGGGAGTAAGGCTAGAGTCAGAGGAACCAGAGATCAAATTGCCAACATCGGCTGGATCATGGAAAAAGCAAGAGAGCTTCAGAAAAACATCTATTTCTGCTTTATTGACTATGACAAAGCCTTTGACTGTGTGGATCACAATAAACTGTGCAAAATTCTGAAAGAGATGGGAACACCAGACCACCTGATCTGCCTCTTGAGAAACCTATATGCAGGTCAGGAAGCAACAGTTAGAACTGGACATGGAACAACAGCCTGGTTCCAAATAGGAAAAGGAGTACGTCAAGGCTGTATATTGTCACCCTGCTTCTTTAACTTCTGTGCAGAGTACATCATGAGAAATGCTGGGCTGGAAGAAGCACAAGCTGGAATCAAGATTGCCAAGAGAAATATTAATAACCTCAGATATGCAGATGACACCACCCTTATGGAAGAAAGTCAAGAGGAGCGAAAAAGCCTCTTGATGAAAGTGAAAGAGGGAGTGGAAAAGTTGGCTTAAAGCTCAACATTCAGAAAACAAAGATCATGGCATCTGGTCCCATCACTTCATGGGAAATAGATGGGGAAACAGTGGAAACAGTGTCAGACTTTGTTTTTTTGGGCTCCAAAGTCACTGCAGATGGTGATTGCAGCCATGAAATTAAAAGACACTTACTCCTTGGAAGGAAAGTTATGACCAACCTGTATAGAATATTGAAAAGCAGAGATACTACTTTGCCAACAAAGGTCTGTCTAGTCAAGGCTATGGTTTTTCCTGTGGTCATGTATGGATGTGAGAGTTGGACTGTGAAGAAAGCTGAGCACCGAAGAATTGATGCTTTTGAACTGTGGTGTTGGAGAAGACTCTTGAGAGTCCCTTGGACCGCAAGGAGATTGAACCAGTCCATCCTAAAGGAGACCAGTCCTGGGTGTTCATTGGAAGGAATGATGCTAAAGCTGAAACTCCAATACTTTGGCCACCTCATGCGAAGAGTTGACTCATTGGAAAAGACTCTGATGCTGGGAGGGATTGGGGGCAAGAGGAGAAGGGGATGACAGAGGATGAGATGGCTTGATGGCATCACCAACTCAATGCACATGAGTTTGGGTGAACTCCAGGAGTTGGTGTTGGACAGGGAGGCCTGGCATGCTGCAGTTCATGGGATTGCAGAGTCGGACATGACTGAACAACTGAACTGAACTGAAGGCTAGAGTGCGGCAGAGGATGGAGCAAAGGTCACAGGATGTCACCTGGTCTCTGTCACGAGTGACATTTGGGATTAAAGCAATAACCTGAAACATATTAAAAGGTTAGACTTTTAGGAAAAAGAAGTTGAGAGGAAAATTGTGCTTATTTATTGTTGTGATTTAGTTATGACTACACTTACCTTCTGAATCTCTTCAGATTTGTTTACAGTCTTCATCCATTCCACTTACATGTCTCATAGTTTGAGGTTTTGCTTTCTGGATCAAACATCTTCCACATTCTTTCCTCAACGATGTGTTTTTCTTCTATTTTGACAAAGAATAAAATTCAAACTTAAGACTATCATTCTAGAATACCATTGAAAATTAGCCAGCAAGTTTGCCTAATAAATTTTCCCTTATTCATATTGACTGTATCTACATTAAAAAAAAAAAGCCTAGAAAGCAATTTCTCTTTGCAACTGAAGTGATGCCATTTTAATATTTTACTCCAACCAAAATCTCTAGAGAATGTTCAGGAATGCCAAGACATTTAGAGAAGCACACAAGTGTAAGTCAAGTTTAAACGATTCTCTTCAGAAAACTGTGGACAATTTCTACCAGTTAATGACCTAGCAAAATCTGAAAATATGCTGCCCCTTTGAAATTACATAATCTCTTCCAAGATTAACACGGTCAGGAAGCCTGTTTACAATAAAAGGATAAAACTTATCTATTGGTTAAAAAAAAACTCCCTGGAAGCCACAAGAGAATTTTGCTTATTTTCTACTCTTGATGATAATCTCTTAAAGCTATTTCTCGGTGGATTTCACCAGTTGAAAATATAAATGCTTTGGTGACAGACCTTTGATTGAGCAAAGAATACTGATGTAATTACAAACCTGCCTGTTCTTTGACATTAGCTGTTGTCATAGCAAAGGGAGTTGGTACCTTATGAAATTTCACAGTATTGGAAATCTTTTAAAAATATATTTATTTTTATTAATTTTTTTGGCTTCTGTGGGTCTTAGTTGTAGCATGTGGGATCTAATTCCCTGACCAGGGATCAAACCCAGGCCCCCTGTCTTGGGAGCTCAGAATCTTAGCCACTGGGCCAGCAAGGAAGCCCAATATTGAATTTGCTGAGGTTTATTTCATGCCAGGCTCCAGCTAAGTGCTTTACATAATTTAGTTTACTTAATCATAGCAGCAATTCATGGATGCCCAACATTGTAGTATGGATAGGGAAACCAAGATTAAAATAAATAACTTGCTCAGGGTCAAAACTAATAATTAATGAAGCTGGGATTCAAACCCAAGGTGTGACTCCAAAGCCTCCAGCACTGAAATGTACTTTGTCTTCTCATAGCTCAACAGAAACTCCAGCAGCACCATCTCATGATTTTCAAGATAAATAATTAAAGCAAAGACAGAATGGAAGGATATTTAAGATTTAGCACAGGGCGTGTAAAACTTAGTCATCCTTACTTCTGTATACACTCTCCTTTTGAGTAATCTGTCATTTGTTGCAGTTAACCTTGAGTTACAGTCCTATGCTGTTTCCTAAAATAAACTGCCACACAGGTTGAGAATGTTTGTGTTGGAATTATATATGCACATCCTCAAACACAGGCTGGAAATGAAACCACTTTTGATAATTCAAGCTGTCATCAGTGAGCACACAGCATCCTGCCAATCATATCTGGGGGCTGCAGTGTGTGTCCCCAGGATGCGTAAGTACTAGGTTCCTTAGAAAGACTGATAAACATAATCTTGATGTGATTACTGTACATTCTCATGACTAATACCTAGCTTTTGCTTGAATTTATTTTTATTTATTTTTAGTTGGAGTATAATTGCTTTACAATGTGATGATAGTTTCTCTGGTACAATGAAGTGTATCAGCTATGTGTATACATACTGGGAAAGACTGAGGGCAGGAGAAGAAGGGGGTGGTAGAGGATGAGATGGTTGGATGACATCACCAACTCAATGGACATGAACAAACCCCAGTAGATAGTAAAGGAAAGGGAGGCCTGGCATGCTCTCTATGGAGGTCGCAGAGTCAGACATGACTTAACAACTAAACAACAATATACATACACCCCCGCCTCTTTGAGCTTCCCTCCCACCACCCCCATCCCACCCCTCTAGGTTGTCACAGAGCACCAAGCTGAGCTCTTCTGCTATGCAGCAGGTTCCCACTAGTTATCAATTTCACACGGTAGTGTATATATGTCAATGCTATTACCCCAATTCCTCCCACCCTCCTTCCACTGATCTTCTTTGGCTACTGCACATAAAATTATTCTAAGTTTGAGTCAATGAAATGGGATGAAGGAGCAGAGGAAAGAAGTGAGGTGATATAATCATTTCTGTTTTACAGAGAGGCTAAGTTACTCATGTGTTTACAAAGGTTAGCAGTAATAAGTGAAATTTTATTTTTTTGATGATGAATTATACATTTATAGGTTGCATGTTTATTAAGGATAGTTTTTGTTATTTATTTTTTTATTAAAATATAGTTGAATGAGAATGTTGTTTAATCACTGCTGTATAGCAAAGTATTTCAGTTATACATATGTATATAGTATGTGTATATATATACATATATATATATTCTTTTTCATATTCTTTTCCAGTACAGTAAAATTCAATCTCTTGTTGGTACATATGTGGATGCTTCCAATTAAATGAGTGGGAAACACTTCTTCCAACTACTGAGTTTAAGATAGCACCAAAGAAAGCAATTTACACAACAGTCAAAATTAATTCAAGTAATAAGACTTAAGAAGAAGGACCTGAGTTAAATGTAAATGCCAGCTTGCTATTTCAGAGCACATGTAGGCTCACTGAAAATGTGTAACCTCTTCTTAAACCAGGATGGTCAGCATCAGGATGCCCGATAGCACACAGGCACTGAGGAAAGCGCTCTACTCCACTGCAAGCATTGAATAGTGCTGTTTCATGAGAAATTTCCCTCTATTAGGAAGACAAGGTTTTCTCCATGGCTGACCTACAGTCCATAGGGTCACAAAGAGTCAGATGTGACTGAAGGGACTTAGCACGCACACGCAGGCACTGACCTCCTCTGGGACTTCAGGGACAGCACTAGGCTGTCTGGTTTTCCACTTACTTCTCTGTACAAGCAGACGTGGGGGAGTTGAGAGGAGGGGGGTGAGGGGGGAACAGTTAGTTCCAAGATGCTAGGAGAGCTCTTCCAAGACCTTGGCAAAGTCAGCCAAGCCATTCAGCTGTGGGTGATTCAGAAATGCAATGCCTTGTCATCTTTAAAGACTGAAATGAATCTTGGCCCCTTACTCTTGCTTTTGTATTAATAGGTAGTCTTTCTTCACACACATTTGCTCTATTCCTTCTTAGATTAAGAACCAACAACATAGATAACTAATGAGAACCTCCTGTATAGCATTTAGTGCACTGTGGTGACCTAAATGAGAAAGAAATCCAAAAAGAAGATACACACACACACACACACACACACACACACACACACATATGTATATATAATGACTCAGTTGGTAAAGAATCCACCTACAGTACAAGAGATGAGAATTTGATCTGTTGGTCGGGAAGATCCCTTGGAGAAGGAAATGGCAACTCCAGTATTCTTGTCTGGAGAATTCCATGGACAGAGGAGCCTGGTGGGCTACAGTCCATGGGGTTGCAAAGAGTTGTACGTGATTGAGTGACTACACCACCATCACCACCATGGCTAATTCACTTTGCTGTACATAGAACCCAACACAACATTGTAAAACAACTATGTGCTAAGTTACTTCAGTTGTGTCTGACTCTTTTGTGACCTATAGACTATAGCCCACCAGGCTCCTCTGTCCATAGGATTTCCCAGGAAAGAATACTGGAGTGGGTTGCCATTCCCTTTTCTCAGCGGATCTTCCCGACCCGGGGACAAGACCTGGGTCTCTGACATCTCCTGCATTGGCAGGTGGGTTCTTTACCACTAGCACCACCTGAGAAGCCCAAAACAAATATATTCCATTTAAAAAAAAAAAAAAAAACAACATCAACTGTGGTTCAGGAGTTCCCTGGGTTCTAACAGAGATGTAGCAGCTATCAGAGCTTGCAACAGAGCGTCGTCAGCAGTGACCTGACAGCTACCTTTGCAAACTGGACACAAGAGCCAACGACATATGTCCCATGAATATATTTCAATATTTCTCTTTCTTCTGGTTCAGGATTTTGGTTAAGTGCCTACATTCCCATTAGACTGAGCCAAACGTTTTCCTTGCAACTGTCATCAGAAATGTGAGGTTTGGCTTCCAAGGAAAAAGGAATGCAAGGAAGTAGGCTGCTTATCAACATCATCTCTAAGACTTTTTCTCTGAACAGGAAATGTGAGCCTTCTTCCCTTTGGGCAGTCTGGAGAAGTGCACTGTCGAGTGTCAACCCGATTCCTCTCAGTTGGAGGTTTTCTATTTTATTAAATGGTGAGCTTTCAAAAAGCCAGGCTGAGAGATTCTGCCCTGGGCTGCAGACACACCGCGACTCCATTGGGGGAACTGTTTACAGGAATGAAGCTTCCACCCATTGAGCCTATTGTGCAGTAGAAGATGACAGGGTAGAAAACTCCTTAAACTCTGCAGAAGAATAGCTTTCTGGTTGCTTTTCTTTTCATCTGTGTTCTTCCTTATAAGTGAAATGTGACCTGGGCAACAAACATAGGTTATAAATATGGAGAAACAGAAAGTGAAATGTTGGTAATTGTGTACCACTGACATGTAAATAATTTGACTTGTGTTAGCCATTTCTAGAGGGTGTTTACTAAAAATAGTAAATGGCTCATTGCCTGTCAAAGGGAGGGTTCTAATATGTTTTAATTAGTTTTTCTGTTCTCTGACAGCTTCTATTGTATCTGCATGGACCTTTCGGAAGATGAGGTTTATCAGTGGGCTGTTTGCTTGCTCACACTTCTAGCAAAAGGTCTGGGAAGCAGTAGAGAGAAGACTCGAGTCACATTCAGCTCACCATGGAGTTTTGTGAGAAGAAACACAGTTGTAAAATAAAATCCTATCAAATCTTTCTTTAAGGAACATGGCATGTGCCTCTAACCATTTAAATCAATTAAAAGCTGATTCAGGTTGATTTAGTAACTCAACATAGAGACAGCACCAGTGACTGTAAAAGCATTGACTGTGTTCATCCAAGTCTTTAAGACTTAAATATAAATTAACATCAGAGGTGCTTGATGTTCCAAAATGAATCACTGTTAAAGTTAAGTTCTTTGGAAATCACAGAAATCACTCCACCCAAATGAGCCAGATATGATTTAATTCAACCAAGAATTATCGAGCATCTACTGAGAGCTCCACGTGGCTTTGGGAGCTGATGGCATATTTTTAAAGTATCCCTTTCATATATTTGAACGTGCTAAAAAAAAAAAAAAAACCTCAACACAGTCCTTACAAATGTATGATCTATATTTTACAAAGGAAAGGGTTGGAATTTCAAATTGTCAAGTCCTTGACCTGATTGCATATAGCTGGTGAACAGCAAAGTTAGGACTGGATCTCACCTCTTCTTTAGTTCAGCTCACTTATCCATTTACCTAATTTTATTAAGTATCTTATAAGTGCAAATATTGTACCACATGCTGGGTACGTGATCCATGCAAAAACAAAAGAGACCAGAGTCTCACCCTCAAGGTGAGTTTTGGAAGGCAGATATTCATTTAACAATAAACCGGAGCATGTTTTTCATTTCTAAAAATTACTGTAGAGAAGTCCTCTCTGAGAAAGTTACCCTTTAAGCTGAGACCTGAAGGAGTTAGTTAAGTAAAAAAAATGCCATGTGTTTGGGGGCAGACTATTGGAAAAGACCCTGATACTGGGAAAGATTGAGGGCAGGAGGAGAAGGGGGCGGCAGACGATGAGATGGTTGGATGGCATCACCGACTCAGTCACATGAATTCAAGCAAACTCCGGGAGATAGTGGAAGACAGGGAGGCCTGATGCACTGCAGTCTGGAGATTGCAATGAGTCCGACATGACTTAGCAACTTAACGACAAAATCATAGGTATTGGATCAGTAACTCCTCTTGGAGATACTCAAACTGTAGTAGGAGCAAAGGACAGGGAATGATTCAGTACTCTAAGATGCATGTTGTGGGGCACACAACTGAAGCTATGGCATGCTTAAGTCAAGGGCGTATTCTTTCTGCTAGAATATAGTCAGCCTATCACCTCCACCGGGAAAAAAGAATCACGATTTATTCTGGGAAATTTTGGCATAAATTTTAAAAACCACTCATCTGTTTAATCCATGATGGTTTTGATCAGGTTAGTATAAGTTTAGATGTCTTGATGCTGTAATCTGTCTTTGCTGAGGCTTATTTAGAGGTTCAGTCTTCAACCTTGTGATGAACTACACAAATGCAGCCCTGCCCAGAGGTACTGCCGGGCTGCTGCTCACTGTATCTGTTTTAACCTGGACCAAAATAATGTCTTAATTGCAACATCAAAGGCTACTCCATCCTGAGAGACCTGGGCATTCTTTAATCAGAAGAGAACTTTGACATTCCATCCCCAGGTGCTGTTCCATTAGAATCCTGCTATTTGGAGCTGAAAGGTGACCACAGCTGACCACTGATTCATAGACTGCAATTCATTAAAAATGTCAATTCTGTCTGCCTGTATTGGCAGATGCCTTATATCTCTGCCAAGTTCATTTTCTTAGTGTGAAAAGGCATGTGAGTTCAGCTTGCCTTAAGATCTTGACAAAAGACCATCCCAAGTGACTATCTGTCTTCAGCTCTATTCTCACTCTGAATCAGTCACAGCTCAAGTCTGAGGGCTTACAGGGGGAAAGTCTGTCATCTCATGGGCTGCACCGATGTAAGTAACCCCAGGGGAAAGCTCCAATCAGAGAGTGATTTACAGGAACCACATGGGGATTTGCAGGAACCTCATCTTCTCTAATTAGGGGGGATGCTGGAGGTACCCAAGACAGACTGAAGCCAAAAGATCTCCACGTTTTAGTCACAAGTCGCATGTTGATGGCACAAGCAGCTCCGTGGCATGTGTTTTTGCATGCCACAGGAGGAAAAAAAATGTGTGATTTACAAACAAACAGGCTTCCCTGGTGGCTCAGCTGGTAAAGAATCCGCCTGCAGTTCAGGAGACCTGGCTTTGATCCCTGGGTTGGGAAGATCCCCGGAGGAGAGCATGGCAACCCACTCCAGTACTCTTGCCTGGAGTACCCCCTTGGACAGGCTACAGTCCATGGGGTTTCAAAGACTCAGACATGACTGGGTGGCTAAGAAGGCATGCACAAACAAACACAAATGTATCATTTTTATTTCTGTTTGCTCTCCTCTGAGATGGTGTCCACTGAAATGGTGCTTGCAGTTTTAAAAAGAGAGAATTTCTTAAATAAAGATAATTATATCTTCTTCAGTCCCTTCAGTACCAAACAAAGCAAAGGGAAACGAATTACCCTGACTGACACTCAGAGATGTCACAACAGTCTCCAAGGACAAGCCCGGCAGACGCTGAATGAGGAGCAGCTGGTGGGAAAGCAACCCCTGGCTGCTTGTTCACGAGAAAGGGTGGTCTTTCCCAAGCGGACGATGGTGAAGCTCCAGAAGCAGCTAACGAGGGCCTCCCACGTGCTGAAAGCACAGTGAGAGCACAACTGGGCTTCTCTCTTTCTCTCCCACGTATTGTCATCTGGCCAGTGATGGGTGTTGGTTAATAACCTGACATCCTCATTACTGTTCTACATTAGATTAGCCTGAGTCTTTAGAAAAGACGGAGAGTGTTGAGTTTGAACATAACATTTTGTTCTGACTTTCCATTTTGGCAAACTTTATGAAAATTCTCCTTGGTTATGTGCAGGTCATAGTCCCTTCTCACTCACTAAAAACACATGTACAAACTGAGACATGTGAATCTTTTACTTCTTGACATTATCCAAGTTAAAGCAAAGGAAGAGCCCATTCAGTAACCACGTACAGGAAGAAAGCAATGTCACACTGAGGATCGAGTCAGCGTGTCTCCAGTAAACAGCCTCATCATTCTCTTCTGCCTGCCTCCACATCCCTTGCCCAGGAGCACAACTTCCCTGTACTCCTTCCCACCACACCAACGGTAAGGTCATGACAATCAGCTTTCTGAAACCTCCTATTGCAGCATTACTCACCTTTTCTAAAGGATCTGGAGAGTCAGTTCCACAACACTTCATCCTTCCATCAAGAATGTGGTGGACGCACACACAAACACACACACACCCCAAACAAGAATGATCTCGGAGCTGTGGAAGGGCTTCACAGCAGAGCACTACTTATTTATGCGAAGAACATAAACCATGGGGATAGGTCTTTTCCTGTGTAGCTTGTGCTCAATTCTATTACTACATTAGAGTCACAACCTCTGCAGAAATTGGTTCTGAGTTATTTCAATATTTATCACCTGCCTTGTAACCTCTATGGGCATCTCAGGTGGCACAATGGTAAAGAATTCACCTGCCAAGGCAGGAGACGCAGGAGACACGGGTTCAGTCCCTGGGTCAGGAAGATTCCCTGGAGAAGGAAATGACAACCCATTCCACTTTTCTTGCCTGGGAAATCCCATGGACAGAGAAGCCTGGCGGGCTACAGTCCATGGGGTCACTAAAGAGACAGACGTGACTCAGAGACTGAACATCACATCACAACCTGCAATCCCCAAGGCTGAAATCATCCTGCCCTATCACCAAGTTAATGTTCCTCTAACAATTCTTCACACTCATTTTCAAGTTAGGTGCAAACTCAAGTAAAAGAGACCCAAGGTTTCACAGAAGTTGGTCTACGCCACAAAAATTTCATCTTTCGCTGCCCACCAAGAGGTTTGCATAAAAACATTTTCTTTCTTGTCTCTACCTAATTATTATCTGAGTCACAACCTTTGAAATATGTGGAAGCTGCCCAGCTTGAGAGGTACCCTTTCAAAAACCAACATAGCATCTGCAGAATTACACCTGTTCAAACTCTATGGAAGCTTGCAGTTGCATACTTGCTGGGCAATTGAATTTCATTTAAGCCTGTACTGGAAGGCAGTGAGAGAGCCTTTTACAGAAAACAGTAGAGGTGAGAACACTTGTCAATAACATAAAGAAAAGGCTACTGCACTTCTAAATGTAAGATAGCTGTCATTGTATTATATTTAAAAAAACAATTAGGACAAAAGGCAATTAGCATTGAGAGGTCAACATGGAGAGTTATCATGAGTGGACAAAGGTGGCCTCTGAAAATGCTGATTGTCAAGAAACACTATTGTCTTACGAAATTTATGTGTGTGTCGGTTTATCGGAGCATTACTGTATTTGCATTCATTTAATTGAAAGCAATCTCATCATTATTCACTGATACCTACTCTTAAATGAAGGCAATTACTTTCTCAGCAAGGAATCATTATGGGGTATGTATAAATTATTATCTTTCCTTTACATGTAGGGGGATTATTTAGGATGAACACTGAGGCAAAGCTGCTTCTTGGTGTATGACATGGCACTACATGGCTCTAGCAGGGATCATAAAAGTGAATATTTCTCTGGCTGATTTCTGGAGAAGATGAACTCTCATGCATCGCAGTTATAGAATCATTAAACATTGCTTTAGTTGGAGTTGCTCTCATTTGCCATTATCTGGTTTGTATAACTATTTAGCTCAGATGGTAAAGAATCTGCCTGCAATGTGGGAGACCTGAGTTCAATCCCTGGGTGAGGAAGATCCCCTGGAGAAGGGAATGGCCACCCACTCCAGTATTCTTGCCTGGAGAATCCCATGGACAGAGGAGCCTGACAGCTATAGTCCATGAGGTCGCAGAGAGTCAGACATGACTGACGGACTAACACACACACGCGCGCACACAGAACTTTTTAGAGTAACACTGAGGCTTTGGTACTTTTTATGCCTAAACACTGTATGCTCTGAAGATGAGTGTCACCTCCTTAGAGTGGCTTCCGGAAAGAGAATAAGTACAATTTCTGTCATGCACTTTTGGAAGCATCACTCGAATCTCAGTGAGTGTTTACTGGCTTGGTACACAGCCCCGAAAGAAGTTATTGCTGAGAGTGAAAACGCAACCGAAGCAACACTTTCTCTTTTTTAATTTGAGAGAACATTAGGAAATTAGAAAATCTGGAAATGAGCTTTGCCAGAGGAAACATCTTCTGAACCCTGACTTTCCATCCCACTGAAAAACCATGGCAAAACTTAATCAGCCCAGACAGTCAGCCACCATCTGCCCCTCAGCGGAGACAGGGCTCCCACTAACTGTAATAAAAGAGTGAATTTATTTAGATCTCCTGTTGTGTTCTGAAATTGCTTTCCATACATAGCTTCTGTAGAATTTTATAATCCACTGAAAAATGGCATAAATTTTTGGTGATGAATTCTGTGTAGCAATAGTCCCAGGACTGTTCCTATGTTCTCTTCCTATTTGCTCTTACTGCATTAAGTAATGACCTTGAATAACCATTTGTATCCTATGAAAAGAGGATATATGATCATCTCCAGATTATAACAAAGCAAAAATAAATCAAAGTTCATGTTTTTACATAGCATAACACAGGAATTGAAAATAAACACATTTCCCTTCTCCATTTCCTTAAATATACAGGTCCTGACCTTTAGTGGCTTAGGATCTGACATAATACAGAAATTAGAGAATTTTAATGCAATTTCAGCCTAGTGAGAAGAATTATTTTGAGGCTATGTGACTCTATCACCAAGTTTTGTTGTTGTTTTTTACTTCTTGGCCTTGTCATGCAGTCTGTGGGATCTTAGTTCCCTGACCAGTGATCGAACCCGTGTCTCATACAGTGGAAGCAGAATCTTCACCACCGGATAGCCAGGGAAGTCCCTAGTCAAGTATTTTTATGTTTATTTAGTAAAGTAAACACTTTGGCATCTATTGGAAAAAATGTGTCAACTGGGAAAAAATGAACTTTTCCAGCATTCTTTATCATATAGAAGATGGAAAAGCCTGGTAATACCACGCAAATGTGACTTTATTCTTATAAATCTCCACAAAGCTTACTTGTAAACCCAAGCGCTTAGGTGAGACAGGAGAAGTCAGGGAATCAAGGATGGTGTAAGAGCTCATCTTTTCTTTCTTTCACCTTATGCTGATGAAGACTTTCAGGCTGTCTCTTAGTGCACTATCAAAGAGAAATTTGATAGATAAATTTGCACAAAGCAGTTGTGATAGGTTGATCTTTAGAGATCAGTAACAATTTTCCTCTCACCATAGCATCCTCAAAGGAAAAGTCTCATAGCTAGGTGGTTGACTTTAACAAATCACGGCTGTTTGCTTTTGTGATGTTCAAATAAAATTAAAGCATGCGTAAAGAAGGGCTTCTCACAGCATACTTTAGGCTGTGGTTTTTCATGTTATTTTCCAGTAAGCATTGAGACATGTCGGCCGGTTAAGGAAAATCTTTAACATTCCAACATAAGCCATTTCAGAATTTCTGGAAATTGCAATGCCTGTCCTTAGTTTCAAAAGTCCTTAACTTCCACAAATGTTCTCCTTAGATAAACTGCATTTAAACAGCCTTATCTTGTACCCTAGGGCAACATGCGGTACCTTTTGCCTAATGTGCATGCATATTCAGTCATTTAGTCATGTCCGACTCTTTGCAACCCCAGGGACTATAGCCTGCCAGCTTTTTCTGTCCAAAAAATTTCCCAGCAAGAATACTGGAGTGGGTGGCCATTTCCTTCTCCAGAAAACCATTCCTGATCCAGGGATCGAAACTTCGTCTCCTGTGTCTCCTACATTAGCAGGCAGATTCTTTACCACTTACCTACCAGGAAAGCCTTGTTTACTCTTTACACTTACATTTACTCTTGGAGGTACACAAATACTGTTCAAGGGTTTTATGAGTAAACGGTCAATTACTATTATATGGGGTTCCCTGGTGGCTCAGAGGTTAAAGCATCTGCCTCCGATGAGGGAGACCCAGGTTTGATCCCTGGGTTGGGAAGATCCCCTGGAGAAGGAAATGGTAACCCACTCCAGTTTTCTTGCCTAGAGAATCCCATGGACAGAGAAGCCTGGTAGGCTACAGTCCACGGGTCGAAAAGAGTCGGACACAACTGAGCGACTTCACTTTCACTTTCACTATTATATCACTTCACCTTTCTTTGGTTCTGCTTTGGAAAGTTTATCTGCCTGCAGTCAAGTAGGGATCCCACCATATTCTCCATTTTGTTTTGTGCCTCCCCCCTCTTTGCCACTTACAACAGAAAGACATCCTGTCGGCTTGCATTTAAGACGGTTCATTGCCCTTGGGGTATGAAATCCTCTGGGATACAAAGGTCAGTCCAAAATGTTAGGACCATTGAACTTTTAATTAAATGCCTGAATTCTAACAATGCCTTCTTCTAACTTATACATATTTCTGAAAAAAGAAAAGCTTTACTTTCAAAATTACAGTTTGTCTGAAATAAAGAATTTTTCAAGTGAAAAAAAAAAATTAGCTATAGTAATCCTTCCTGGAATGTTCAGATTTCAGAGACTACCCACTAAAGAATGAACAATGAGAGTGAAGATCCCAGAGGCCACGGAAGTGGATTGCTCATGACTGGTAGCAAGTCCTCCTTGTGTGAGGTGGTTTCCACGTATTTTCTTTCAGTAAATAAAAGAAGAAACTAGCTGAGTAATCAGTTGAGAGGACTTGTGCTAAGCCATTTCAGTTGAATCCAGCTCTTTGCCACCCTATGGACTGTAGCCCACCAGGTTCCTCTGTCCATGGGATTCTCCAGACAAGTATACTGGAGTGGGTTGCCATGCCCTCCACTAGGGGTTCTTCCCAACACAGGGATCGAATCCATGTCTCCTACATCGGCACACAGTTTTTTTCACCACTAGCGGGAAGATGTAATTGCCTTGACGAAGGCCTCACTGGTGGCTCACTCAGTAAAGATCTCACCTGCAATGCAGGAGACATGGGTTTGTTCCTGGATTTGGAAGATCCCCTGGAGAAGGAAATGGCAATCCACTCCAGTATTCTTACCTGGAGAATACCATGGGCAGAGGAGCCTGGTGGATACAGTCCATGGGGTTGCAAAGAGCTGGACATGACTTAGTGACCAAACCACCACCAACTGCCTCACCAACTAATAGAATCACTTGAACAGTTCTTGATCACAGTAGGATTTATTCGGCATATAATCCAGAAGGAATTCAAAAATTCTGTGGCATCCCTATAATAAAAATGTGCTTATGTGAGTTTTTAAAGTAAAAGAATGACAGGGTGACCAATAAAAGACTTTCTAGCACAGAAATATATTATATGAGGATATAGTTTCTGTGGGATATATAGAATGCTATCATAACTTCAAAGAGGAAAAGTAATGTAAATTTTTAAACTGTTGAATAACTTACAAATGTATGCTTTAAATAGATGGTAGTTGGTATCAAATTACTATGGTAATTAAAACCAATGAATGCATTTAAGCAATACTGGGAAATTTTCATTAAAGTCATCAATATTTATAATACACAAGAAATTGCACTTCCAGAGTTATCTAATTCATGATGAAGAGTTTGAAATGTCAACCTAAAAATAGTGGTATATATATATTTCAAATTTATTTTAGGTAGCACATGATAAACCATTTCAAAGATCACTTAGAATTTTTTAAATGTGTTGTTGGATTCTGATTGCTAGAATTTTGTTAAGGATTTTTGCATCTATGTTCATCAGTGATATTGGCCTGTAGTTTTCTTTTTTGAGGCAGCTTTGTCAGGTTTTGGTATTAGGGTGATGATGGCCTCATAGAATGAGTTTGGAAGTTTACCTTCCTCTGCAATTTTCTGGAAGAGTTTGAGTAGGATAACATGAGGTAGGCGCATGATCCCTCTTCTTGGATTTTGTATGAACGTGTACTCAGTTGTTCAGACATGTCCAACTCTTTGCAACCCTATGGACTGTAGCCCACCAGGCTCCTTTGTCCATGTGATTACCCAGGCAAGAATACTGGAGTGGATTGCCATTTCCTCCTCTAGGGGATCTTCCCAACCCAAGGATTATATTTGCCACTCTACATTCCGTGCATTGGTAGGTGTGTTCTTTACCTGTGTGCCACCTGGGAAGCCCCTCCTTGGATTCTAAATGCTTCAAAGAATGAGCAGTGGTTGCAAGTATACATTCAACCATTGGAAAGTGAAAGTTTCATGGAGCTGTAAAGGGACACTGGAGTTGGAGCCTTGGATTCACAGTCCTGCTTGGAATGTCACTTACAAGTGTGATAAGGGTCAAGTTAGCTAACCTCTTGTCTGGTTCCTCATCGATCTGGTGGTTCTAGCAGGAACAAAGAGAATTACCAGATTGCATATGTCAAGTGTCTAGGTTAAAGTGTCACTCACACAACATGGGCATTAAAAGATCCATTAAATGGGTCTGCCCAGAGTTTCTCTATCAAAAGTTCATTAATTTTGAGCTTTAACAGTGTCAACTGGTGTTAATAGTTTCAATTTTCTTGAAATACAAGATGAAGTTTCTCATTCCAATTTTCATTTTTGTGCACAGTCATCTGCAAAATAAAAATGCTGGAAAGGGATGATATTTGGAAATTATGCTTGATTTTAGCATAGAGAGAGTTGCCAAAAATAACGGAAGGGAATTTGGAAAGGTGTTATAATATGCTCCAATATAGGCTGAAATAGAGATGTTAAAAAAATTGACCTCACTATATCTATGTGTCGGTTTCTGTCTTGTAGAAACAGACTCCCAGACAGAGCACAGACGTGTGGTTATTAAAGGAGGGAAGGGGAGGGAGATGGATGGTCTGGGGGTTGGAGGTTGGCAGATGCAAGCTATTAAATATAGGACAGATAAAAACAAAATTCTAATGTATAGCACAGGGAACTATGGTTAATACCCTGTGATAAATCATAATGGAAGCAAAAATAAATTTTTCTTTTTTTATTTGTATACATATGTATAACTGAGGCACTTTGCTGTGCAGCAGATTGGTACATTGCTCATCAACTATTCTTCAATAAAGAAAAATCTTAAAAGAAAAATTGACTTCACATTGGCATCACCTATAACAAATTGGTAGTTTATTAAAGTGGCTATTCAGTAACTTAGGTACTTAGACAATGGAAACCATTAAAGACAAAGGGCAAGCTCTCTGCTTTAGGCAGCAAAGAACAACCCAGACTCTCAGCAAAGAGTTATATGTCCAGATCCATAAAGTGAAGGTGGGAGATGTTTGTGCAACATAAGAAGGAGACCTTGCTCCATGACCACCTCACCTGGGGGCTGTGAGTCAGACCAACAGCCCATTAGTGGAAGGCCAGGCTATGTAGCCTACGTCTCTCAAATTATAGCAGAAGAAAATGTAAGTAATGGGTCTCTTAACTTCCTTTGGTTGGAGTGGGAAGGACAAGAGAAATAGATGAGATTAAACTGTCAGACTTCAAGGGCTTCTCTAGTGGCTCAGATGGTAATGAGTCTATCTGCCAGTGGGAGACCTAGGTTAGATCCCTGGGTCAGGAAGATCCCCTGGAGGAGGGAATGGCAATCCACTCCAGCATTCTTCCCTGGAGAATCCCATGGACAGAGGAGCCTGGCTGGCCACAGTCCATGGGGTCACAAAGAGTAAGACACAACTGAGAGACCAATACTTCAAGGATGAGGAGCAAGCTACACTTGTTTCTGTGTGTCTGGACTAACATGCATGCAGTTTATTTAGAAGTCTCCTGCTCACAAAATGTTGAACTCAGCTGATCCTCTAGCTGGTGGAGAAGCTGGGGAAGCCACATCCATACCATGCAACACACACAGCAGAGATTCCCTGGGCATGATGTCAAAACCAGACTCCTTGCCTCTTCCAGTGTCTGCTCTAAGAAAACACTGGATTTTCAACAGGCAGCTCTTATCCTACTAGTTCAGATGCCTTCACAAAGACACAACTGAGATTCAATATTCATAAACCAAAGATGAGTGTCACTTTGTTATTGCCTTGGTTCATCTTAAGACCAAGTGCAGGCAAGATAACAAAACACAATGGTCCTTGAAGTCAAATAGCTCTGGAAGTAAGTCATAGCTCTGACATTTAATCATTGTGTGGTCATTAACCTCTTACTTCAGTTTGCTCACCTGTAAATTGAATAACAACTCTCTTGAAGGATCCTTATAGGGATTTAAGATACACCCTAGTGCATAGTAGCCAAAGATAAATAGTAGTTCAGCATTAAATGGCTTAATTGTTTGGGAGGCCATTCTAAGTTGTGCAGGCCACCTTAGAAAAAATGATTGACCAAAGAAGTCTAGTCACAGGGACTCTGAGCAAATATGAATTGTATTGATTTCCATACACTGAGTGGGTCTGAGAGATTATCAGAAAGTTTAATCTGTGTGCTCACTTCATTAAAACAATTCAGAAGGTTGGTTCATTCAAGTACAATCTGATAGAACTTGCTGACAAAAAAATCAATATGAAACAATTAAATGACATTATTTTATGATCTATAATGACATGTTAATTTATGCAAGAATACAACTGCTAAGGCTAGGTTGGAGAAAGAGTACTACTTTCTGGTTTAAAGCAATCAGAAAATAAAGATATATGTGAAGAATCTCATAACTACTGAGCCTGGTCCAGGCTCCATGTGAGAATATTGAGAAGAATTACTATTTTTTAAGCCAAGACATGGGTAGACAACTATTTCAACCATCTGGAAATTCTAAAAGGTTCTAGAATTGCTCCTCATGGTATTTTATCTTAGGTGATAAATTTCAAGTATTTGAATTTTAAAATGAAAGGAGATGGCTTTTTCATTCAGTCTGACTTCAACAAAAGTGAGTAGAAAAGGCTAACAGAAATTCACTTAATATGCCACTTACCTGTACAATTCCAAAGCCTTTTATTTTTTTCCCGCTTTGTAAACAAAGCAATGAATTCTAAGGCTGTTGCAACTGATTATTGACCTGGCCATGTCCTTCCCATAATGCTTTTCTGAATTTGAACCACACCATTGTGTCATCAATAAGGAAACAAAAGAACGGCACATAAACAAAGCCATTGCTTGACTTACAGTTGTTACAAACCGAAACAGTTCATTGGTTTCTCTGCCACAGACCAAGGCTAAAATCTGAAATCAAAATAATGTATTTTGGAAGCACAGAGTGAAGTAGGCTGCTAACCCATCCACATAGTTTAATGATTTAGCTCTTTCATCAGCATTCATATACTTAGAATCCTCGGAACATCTCAGAGCCTCATTCTACCCGTCACCAAATGGAGACAACTTTCTCTCATATTTTATCACATAATCCCCACATTATTTTTAGCACTATACATTTTGGTTATATTTGAAGTGAATTTAAGTAATAAATGATTGGCTAAAAATCAAGCACATTTTCTTATTTGTTAAAGCATTTGAATAATATATGCAAAAGGTATGGTAAGTCCGGGGCTTCCCAGATGGCAGTAGCGGCAAATAACCCGTCTGCAAATATGAGATGTAAGAGACTCAGGCTCAATCACTGGTAGAGAAGATGCCCTGGAGTAAAAAATGGTAACCCACTCCAGTATTCTTGCCTGGGAAATCCCATGGACAGAGGAGCCTGGCAGGCTGCAGTCCATGGGGTTGCAAAGAGTCGGACAGGACTGAGAGAGCAGAGTGTAAGTCTGACTCATGGTGGCTTGGTAAGATGATCTCTAAAGTTTATATGATGGCATTATCTAGAAATATTGAAAAGAAGCCAGCATACTTTCCAGGAATGTCAGGAACTCAATTTATAAACATGGTCTTTTTAGAGGTAAAAAGTCATAGCCTCTAAAATGCTTCATTCCTGATTCAGAAGCAAAATTTCCACCAAAATGATCGGCCAAGTGGAGGCAGTCTCAACTCTAGTCACATGTTACTGACCCATTGATATAAAAAATAATTTGTAACAGTACTATTGGAAGATTTCAAAAATATGATGGACTTGATTATTTTAAAATCCTTTGGTCCTTTGGTGCTTAGAAATGGAAGTGAATAAAAAAATCTTTAAATCCTAGCTCATCTCTAAGAAAAGTAAGGGGAATCCTCATAAGCCAGAGGAAAAGGAAAATAAAAATCAGAACAGATGGGCAGTGACTCCTTGAGCTTTTGCAGTCCTCGTGATCCAAGGGGGTTTATGTACTGGTCACACAATGGCTAGCTGCAAGGACTTGGCCTCAAAGAGGTGGGAGTCGACCCTTTGCTGACCCCTGTGAAGGCTACGTACACTGAGGATGAATAAAATAGAAAAACAAAACAAAACTCAGCCTACAGGCAAAAGGTGAAGAAAAGAATTATTCACAGTCTTGATCAGGGTTAAGGTGGAGATAGAGAAACCTGGGAAGAGAATTTATATCTACAGGCATGTCGTCATTGTGATTGAAGTTTCCTCTTAATCTTTATAGCCCAAGAAGACCAGACTAAGAATAGATTCTCCCAGGTGGGTAATGTTCCAGAGATAGATGTCAGAGAAAAGACAAAGCATTTTTAGAGGAGTACAGTTTCACCTAGGGGCTTCCCAGGTGGTGCTAGTGGTAAAGAATTCCTGCCAACACAGGAGACATTAGAGATTCGAGTTCGATCCCTGTGTCGGGAAGATCCCCTGGAGGAGGAAATGGCAACCCACTCCAGTATCTTTGCCTGGAAAATCCCATGGACAGAGGAGCCTGGTGGGCTACAGCAATGGGGTCACAAAGAGTCGGACACGACTGAAATGACTTAGCACACACAATTTCAAATGCTCCTGTATTGGTCTCCACACAGAAAAAATAATTATATCTACTTTAAGTTATGAATGAATGCTTTGACTTCATGGATACCAATGGTTCTCAGTGCTTATTAAGTCTCATTAGTTCTGTGGGAAACAGCAGGCTTCTTTTAGCAAATTCAACTCAGGCAGTAAAGTTTGATAGAGGTAAAGTGGCTCCACATTCTTGGGTGAATGCTGGAATGAAGAGGGTCTCAGGGTTTGAAACATACACAGTCTCTCTCTCTCTCTCTCTCTCACACACACACACACACACACACACACACACACAAACCTAATTCCAACACCCTCCTCTAAACCTTTAATATGCAGAGAGAGATCCTGGGAACTTGAGAAAAATCCGCTGGGCTCACAGAGACCATCTTTCTATTTTCTGTTTTTTGACTTTTCTCTTTTCTTATCTGATGTCTTTCCTCCCTTCTTTCTTAAACTGTACATGAGTAGCTATGAAACAGGCGCTTAGTGGATTTGTTTCTGTTTTCTTATCAGATACGACAAAAATGAGGGCTTCCCAGGTGGCGTTAATGGTAAAAGCCAGTTTGATCCCTGGGTGGGGAAGATCCCTTGGAGGAGGACATGTCAAGCTCCTCCAGTATTCCTGCCTGGAGAATCCCATGGGCAGAGGAGGAATCTGGTGGGCTACAGTCCATGGGGTCACAAAGAGTAATACACAACTGACGCGACTTAGCATGTGTGGCAAAAATGATCCCAGTGGCTACAGTGGTGGCAAAGGTCTGCTCTTTCTCCACAGTTTAAACCTGTAATTCTTTTGGAAGTTGTGTTTATCTGGAAAGAAGACGGTTGTAAAAATCTAAGGTCATTGGTCTGATTGTGGGGAAGCTAGTTAGCCATAACCCGGCTCACCCTGGATGGCCTTTTATTCCTTCTCTCCTTCTAACTTTTTCTTCTTTCTCTAACTTCGTCAGAAATAATTCCAAGGTAGGTGATAAATAAGTTGATGAGTAAACTGGAAATATACAAGAGGTGGAGAAGCCAAATATGAGGCTGGCACACAGTATGTACACTGAAGTCTAGTTCTCTTCCTGCAGGCAGGCCACTGGAATGCACCGGATGCAATCTCAACGTACATTCTCAGGTGTAGGTCTAAAGCAACTTTTCTGAAAAGCGTAACTCCGATGTGCCCTAAGGATGTTCTCTTCTATGCCTGCATTAAAGAGCTTAGCTCTTCCTCACTTGTGTGTGTTAGTTGCTCAGTCGTGTTCGACTCTTTGCGACCCCACGAACTGTCTATGGAATTCTCTGTCTATGGGATTCTCCAGGCAAGAATACTGGAGTGGATTGCCATTCCCTTCTCCAGAGGAACTTCCCAACCCAGGGATCGAACACTGACCTCCTGCATTGCAGGCAGATTCTTTACCGTTTGAGCTACAGAGAAGTTCACTTTCCTAAGAGTAAATCAAATCCACAGTCAACTGGTAAGTACTTTGTTATTGTTCAGTGGCTAAATTGTGTCCGACTCTTTGCGACCCCCGGGACTGTAAAACACCAGGCTCCCTTATCCTTCACTGTCTCCTGGGTTTGCTCAAATTCATATCCATTGACTTGGTGAACACTTTAGATTTTCCTAAACATTTTCAGAGACACTCAGAAAAGTTGTTATAACCAGAAGCACAA
Organism: Nanger dama; assembly: GCA_917880005.1. Classification (NCBI taxonomy): domain Eukaryota; kingdom Metazoa; phylum Chordata; class Mammalia; order Artiodactyla; family Bovidae; genus Nanger; species Nanger dama. The sequence continues at coordinate 9,077,437 of CAKJTW010000075.1, forward strand.
CTTGAAAAAGTCCTCTTTAGAACATGCATTTGCTCCTACAAAAACCCTCTTACTTTCCTAAAGGCAGTGTCACAGTTGAAGCATCTTTCCCAATCATTTTCAGGGTGGTTTTAAACTCTGAGAAGAGAGTGGTCTCTTAAAAGTGGCAGTGACCACCAAATGTGTAGGGTATAGTGACACGAGTCTTCATCTTAATTGCACCCTGGCAACTTAAATATGCCAATGTATTGTGCTTACTGATGGGAATGCCTGGTGATACTATTTGCAAGAGGTACCCAGTCAATCAAAATCAGCAGACATTTCTTCCAGACCTCATAAGGCATGCATGGCTCTAGCATGTCCCAGGGGAGATTCAAAGAGGCTTTGGGGCCATGAAGAACTTTGAATTGGAAAGACAACCATGCACAAAAGAAATAATTGGAGAACAGCACAGTAATCATCACAACAGGAGGCCGGGGAGTATAAGTGCCTGCGTGGAGAGCTTCAGCCTGAGAACAATTGTCCTGCAGACCTGAGATCAAAAGGTGTGATTTGCTTGCACAATAGAGGCTGGAGTGGGCAGATGGGAGGAAAGCTGGAGGCAACTATGAGTTTTCTTTTCTGAGCATTGAAGTATCAGGGAAGTACCTGCCTTCTGGCTATTGCCTGAGGCTCAGCTCAGAAGGGGAGTTAGAGAGATCTTTTCTTACTGTGATTCTAATGCAGATACAGCCACCTGCCACACGGGGATAGATCTCTGTACACATTATATTTTTATTTACTCATATTTTAGTAAATCTAAACTCTTCAGAAGCTTGTGCTGTGTTGAACGCTGTGGACAATGTTTTTCCTTCATGAAAAATGAAGAAAGATGGACTCAGACATATAATATTTGGTATGGAGGCAGATATTTTTTTCCAAAATTCTACTAATGATAGACTTCTAAGAACAGAGAGCTTCTTCTTCACCTCAAAGATATGGCATTAATTCTACACTAAGAGCATGGAGTGTCCATCTTGTCAAGGTTTCTTAGGTCGTCATCAATGATCAATTACCAAGAGCTTACTGGTAATACAGCCTTAACCCTCTGCCAGAAAGGCTTTTGTTATGCCCAAGTCGCGGAATCTCCCAGTGACCACCAGGGAGCCGGTATCCGATGCAAAAGCAAGAGAGTTTTTATTACCAAGCTCGAGCTGGGGCTCCCACTGTTACTGACGCAGTGGCTAAGGAGAGGAGCCCCGAGTTTTGGGTTACACTGCTTATATAGGGAATATTCAGGTAAAAGGGTAACAAAGGGGTGTTCAGGCTGAAGGACTACTGATTGGTTACCCTCTTCTATAGGATTGTGTGTGGATTTCTGATTGGGTTTTCTACTTCCAAGGTAAATCATTACTTCCAAGGTAAATCACAAACGTAAATCATTACTTCCAAGGTAAATCACAAATGAAAATCATTACTTCCAAGGTAAATCACAAATTCTTGAATGTAAAGTCAGGAGGTTTAACCTAAGGGCTGATTGGCTCATGCACAATGGGGCAAGTTTTAGGCAATATCCAAAGTCTAAGTCTGTTGGCCCGGAACCTTTGCAGAACGGAGTTCTTTTACAAGATGGAGTAGCTCAGGCTCTTCACTTTCATCCTTTGTTTCAATGCCTTTCACTTGTTGACCTAAAAAACAGAATTCACAACCTAAAAGTTGATAGTTGTGTTTTACTCTGTGGGAATTTTTAGCACTTAAGCCTGGGGGCAACATCTCAAGAAACCCTGAAAGAACTGCTCTGAGATGAGGTGGGAGAAGCCAGGTTATATAGTATTTTGTAACAAAGGGCAGGTAGTCCTAACATCAAAAGATGATTGTTGAATAAACAGAACAATATCCCAAGTTAAGTAATTTAGTGCATTTCTTTGTCGGGGAAGATTCAAGGGTCTGGGCTCCCTGAAATCACTCCTTTGATATCCCAGCTATCTGAGATCTTATCCTGTGTTTTCACATCTTTTTGTTTGTTTGTGTGCTGCCTTAATATCACTAATGGAGGAACCATGCATAGCCCTTTCTTCTTTGCATTTCTAATACCTAGTACAGTATCTAACACCTAGAAGGTACTTAGTAAATGCTTAAATTAAATTGAATTACAACTCTATTCCTGGCTTGTCACAAACCTGAGCTTACTGTGGGGAGTGGCCCAGCCTGATGACTACTAGATCACAGGTATTCTTCTCCTTCCTGAGCCCCCTCAGGGCTCACTGGCTTACACTGGAGGGCTGCAGTTGCTGATGACTGTGACAGCCTTGTTTACTGAGATGGAAGGACATATTCCACGTCTCACTCTCTCTGAGGTCCATCTCCAATGGCTCCCACATCCCCATATCAACTGTTCCTACACTACTTATCACTTCCTCTCTGGAACTTTCTGGCATCACATTATCTTTTGAGTGCCACTTAGCCTGATCCACTTTGCAGTGTAGTGACTGACTCTACTCTTAACCTTCCAGAAGTCATTGGTTACCTAAGGACAGGAACAAGACTGAGTTATTTTGATGTAACTCAATCCCTAGCACAGTGCAGAGAACAGCAGTTAAAATTGTGCTGAATTAGGTTGAAAGCCTTTTTGATGATCTCACATGACTCTGCCTTCCCTGGTGGCTCAGTCAGTAAAGAATCTGCCTGCAGTGCAAGATACTGCCTGCAATGCAGGAGACATAGGTTCGATCCCTGAGTCAGGAAGATGCCCTGGAGAAAGGAATAGCAACCCACTATAGTATTCATGCCTGGGAAATCCCACAGACAGAGATGCCTGGCAGGCTACAGTCCATGGGGTCACAAGAGTCGGACACAACTTAGCAAATAAACCACCATGACTCTATGTTTCTCAGCATTAATTTCCCTTTTTCTAGCATTTAGGTGGGCTTTTCAATGCATTACGCAGATTCTCCCTTAAGGACTGGGGACCTCCTACCCGGGTGCTGGGAGCTCATCCTCAGCTATCAGCACCTTTAGAGATTAGCACAACTGCTGGGAGCTTCCTCACCTCAGGTCACTCTGTTCCAGGACAGCTGGCCCCAGTGACAGACCGGGCATGCTCACCGACCTTGGGACAGTTTGGTTGGGTCATCCGTCTTCAGGTCTGCAGAAGTGACTGCATCACAGCTGGACTCTTCCCTCTGCTTGATCCTGCTATTTCCTTTCACACGTGTTTAGCCCAAGAACAGCCCCTAAAACCTCTTACACACCAATCTCCTTTCAGCCTTCCTTCTAAGGAACACAATTTAAAAAAAAAAAACAAGCAAACATGAAAGCGCTGAGTGGCTTTTATTTTGACACTGACTTCTCACCATACCCATGACTACTATGGCTACAGAAGAGAGGTCTGAGATTTTTATAGTGATGGTCTACTTGGTGGCCCATGATGTCCTTTTTGTGTGTGTGTGTGAACCATTTTTAAAGTATTTATTGAATTTGTTATAATATTGTTTCTGTTTCACATTTTGGTTTTTGGCTATGAAGCAGATGGGATCTTAGTTCCCCAACCAGGAACTGAACCCTAATCTGCTGCAGTGGAAGGTGAAGTCTTAGCCACTCTGCTACCAGGGAAGTCCTCGAATTCTATTTAACAACCTCAATTCACTGCCTCGCCTCCTTTTTTCTGGAAATAGATACAACAGATGGTTGGTAGAAGAAACTAAACTACACTTCAAGTTCTCCTGGGGCTTGTTTAATTTATCCTTTCAAAACAAATAGTTGTACTGTGTTTACCTGCCAACAGAGAAATGCCTGAATTCATATTCCTTCTCCTATTTGCTGAAGACGTACATGTCAAAAAGGTTGGGATAATTTTCTAGGTGCTTCCAAAGCCTGTTAGAAAGAAATTCCCCATGCTATAAATTATGTATGAAAAAAAATACAGATAGAAAATGCTCCTGAGGAAACAAATGAAGTTCATGAAAGGAAACTCATTTTTATATCTTTTTTGAGATAAAAGGCATGACCCCATTTTGGGAGAAAGCAGTTGAAAATCTATATGTGAAGCCATTGCATCAAAAAGTAACATTCTTGACAAATATAAATTTCAAATGGTATTATAAAGCTAGTCTAGAAAATTCTATCTTTCTGAGCGTTTGATCGGTAAGACGTCAAACTTATGTCAGGTATTGTGATATTTTGGGAATCCATTAAAGTTCTTTAGGGAAAAAATGTGGCCAACAGAAATTGCATTTTAAGCTTGCAACAAGTCTACAAGTAGAGATTAATAAGAGCAGGAAAATGGTTTATTGATAAAAGCATTATAAATGGGAAATAAAATATTTTCATGGTATGGTTTCTTACTGTAGGAATCTTTATGATAATCAACAAAATAACTCTGAAAGTCATTCACTATATGAGACTCAGTGTTGTTGTTTTAAATGTTAAGAGCTGTGACTAAAAATTATTACAGGAAAAGATGCTGATGACTGCATTTTAAAAGGTCTTGTTGTTTAGTCACCAAGTCATGTCTGACTTGTAGCCTGCCAGGCTCCTCCATCCATCAGAGGCGAGAATACTGGAGTGGGTTGCCATTTCCTTCACTATGGGATCTTCCCAACCCAGGATCAAACCGGGTCCCCTGCTTTGGCAGGCAGATTCTTTACCAATGAGCCACCTGGGAACTGTTAAAATGGGCTGTGCTGTGTGCTAAGTCACTTCAGTCTTGTCCGACTCTTCACGACCCTATGGACTACAGCCCTCTAGGCTCCTCTGTCCATGGGATTCTCCAGGCAAGAGTACTGGAGTGGGTTGCCATGCCCTCATCCAGGGGATCTCCCCAACCCAGGGATCGAACTTAAATCTCTCATATCTCCTGCACTGGCAGGGAGGTTCTTTACCACTAGCACCGTCTGGGAAGTCCTTTAAAATGGGCTGCTGCTGCTGCTAAGTCGCTTCAGTTGTGTCCGACTCTGTATGACCCCATAGATGGCAGCCCACCAGGCTTCCCCATCCCTGGCATTCTCCAGGCAAGAACACTGGAGTAGGTTGCCATTTCCTTCTCCAATGTGTGAAAGTGAAGTCACTCAGTCGTGTCTACACTCTTTCAAATATGGATGCTAAGAAACTAGCTCTGTATGGAAATTTATTAAATGCTTTAACATTTCACTTTTGTCGACATGTATGATGTGCCAGACATTTCTAATATATAACTGCATTTAATTTTCACACCCATCTTTTAAGGTGTCATCACTCTTACTTTAAAAATATGAAAGCTGAGGTTCAGAAGAGTTATACAGCTTGCCTAAGGCAAGATTTCAAAGAAAAAGAAACTCAAGACCCTGATTAGCTTAATTACAGCATAAAATCACCATCAAAGTTATTTGCTTTTCAGGTTTCAGGATTGATTTTGTTTTTAATTGGGCAATGTATTCTTTTCTGCAAACTATTGTCCAGTTCTTTGTTTGGAGCTGGGAAAGAGCCTGAAACTCTTGTACGTGTATTTATTGTTCCTTGATCAATCACTCAGTCGTGTGACCCCATGGACTGCATCACGCCAGGCTTCCCTGTTCATCACTATCTCCTGGAGCTTGCACAAACTCACGTCTGTTGAGTCGGTGATGCCATCAAACCATCTCATTCTCTGTCATCCCCTTCTCCTCCTGCCCTCAATCTTTCCCAGCATCCATCAGGGTCTTTTCCAATGAGTCAGCTCTTCACATCAGGTGGCCAAAGTATTGGAGCTTTAGCTTCAGCCTCATTCCTCCCAATGAATATTAAGGGCTGATTTCCTTTAGGATTGACTGATTTGATCTTATTGCTGTACAAGGGACTCTCAAGTGTATTTACTCTTTTTAAACACTGGGTTGGCCAAAATGTTTCTGGGTTTTTCTGTAACATGTTATGAAAAATCCAAATGAACTTTTTGCCAAACCAGTATTTTTCCGACTTACCAAAAAGTGACTTTATCTTTTGACCCAAAGACCTAGAAGAAACTTTTTTTCATTCTAAAAGTTTAATAGCTGTTTTTTTTTAGGTTATTCATTAATTGTTTTAGGTCTATTTACCCAAATGCACTACAGGACCCTTTAACATTTATATTTGGGTCTTTTAAAATTAATCTTTAATTGAAATTTAATTGAATTACAATATTGTGTTAGTTTCAGGGGTACAGCAAATAAATTCAATTATATATATATATTCAGGTCTTTTATTTCCAGAAGAGTCTTTTTGGACTATAATTTTAAATGTTAGTTTAGTTCATTGGGTTTTTTTCTTTTTCAAGGACTCTGGCATATTTTTTTTCATATCTATAGCTATCATTTCATCTTTAATATTGTTTTCCTGTTTATTTCTTTTTGTGTGTTTCTATTTCCATACCTCTTCTCAATGCCCCTTGTGTAATATTTTTAGGTGATTCTCATCTCCTTTAGATATTTGTAATTAGTGTTCATTTCTGATGTGATATCATGCTGTCCCTCCATTTTTCTTGAAATTAGTCAAACCTTCCTGCTCATCTTTCTGATTTTGTTGTTCACTTTTGTGCTGAGTCTTTGAGCTTTGATTTGGATGTTCTTTCATACCTGGCATTGCTTTTGACGATGTTTTACTCTTACTGGGGGCTGTGTCACAGCTTTCTTCTGCTTCACATCAGATTCTGGGTCCTTTGTGAGAATTTTAGATTTTTACCAAACTGTTAGTAACAGTTGTTTCCCTTTGGGAGGAGGAAATTTAAGTGGCCTATGAGTGTTCTTAGTTAAGAAGTGCTGTCTTCTGTTGGTCCATAGAGGTTTCATTTCTTTAATACATAGTCTTTGTGGACAAACGAGTTTCCCAGGTAAAGAACCCGCCTGCCAATGCGGGGAGACCCGGGTTCAATCCCTGGAGGAGAGCATGGCAACCCACTCCAGTACTCTTGCCTGGAGAATCCCATGTACTGGGGAGCCTGGTGGGCTACAGTCCATGCAGTCACAAAGAGTTGGACACGACTTAGTGTTTGCCCAGAGGGAAACAGCTTCCATTATTATTGTCCTTGTTTCTATGCTGGGCTTGAACTTTCAGAGAACTCTTCCTGGATAGGTCAGGAATCATCTCACTCTTCTGAGAGTTCTTCTATCACTGCGCACTTGATCCACACACTTCAAGCCCCCACAGCCTGCTCCCCTCTCATCTCATCCTTGTTGGTATGGCCCTTCTGGGGGAGAGGATCCACATCTCCATGTTTTTCTAGAACTGCGGGGAGAGTTTGAAGTTACAAAAGAGAACTATTTATTCTAAACTTTATATGTCCTTACATATTTTTACCTAAAAAGCCTGTCAAATTCTGAAAACATATTCTAAAATCATCTCATTACCGTGGTGCTTTTTCCTGGGCTGCTTTTTTCCAGACGTTTTTCCTCAGTGAATATTGTTTGGAAGTGCTGGGAAGAAAAAGATTTCTTCCATTCTCTTTGGGTCTTAGGCTGGGCCTGAAAATTAAACTGACAAAGACAGATTAACGGGAGAAAAGTGTACACATTTTATTAAGTGTGTTCTCTGTGAACAACTCTGTAACGTAAATTCTGAGACCTCTGCTTCGCTTTGGTTTATATTTTACTGTGTCCTCCTCCTCCTCTCTCCCCTCTGATCTTCTGGTTCTGAAACTACTCTGGTGATTTACGACTAGTTACAAATCCAGCAGCCTTGTTTTATCATCTCCCTTCCTGTTTCTCTGCTTTTTAACCTTGACCACTCCTCTCTCCTCAGAGCACAGACTCCAGTGCCAGACGGTCTCAAATCAAACCTAGCTCCTGACTTAGTAACTGTGTGAGTTTGGGAAATTTACCGATAAAGAATCTGCCTGCCAATGCAGATGTGGGTTCGATCCTGGGTTGGGAAGATCCCCTGGAGAATGAAATGATACCCCACTCCAATATTCTTACCTGGGAAATTCCATGGAGGGAGAGGCCCGCTGGGGTACAGTCCATAGGGTCACAAAGAGTTGGACACGACTAAGTGACTAAGCAACAGCAAAGAGTATATTAGGTTTGTTATGAAAATTAAGTGAGTTGATGTGTGGGAAGCAATCGGAGAAGTGCCATCTATATTAGCAACCATGGCAGTCGTTCTCCTTCCCATCGGTCACAGCCTCACCTGTTCTTCCTCCTACCAGTGACCCATCTCCCCATCGCCTTCCTGTGCTCTGCACGTGACAGCTGGCCTTTCCTCTTCCCTGATGCATGCTCTTCTGGGTACTCTCCTCTACTCTGGGATGTTAGCCAACCCTTCTCGGCAAGTGGACATCCCGGGGTACATGCATCTAAAGTGAACTAAGTCTTCATCGTGACTTTACTCTGCAGTTACTAGAAGCCACCAGGAAGCCAGGAAACCTCCACCTGACTAGGCTCCCCAGCCTCCACATCTGGCCCACCCTCAACTCCTGCCAAGGGTCTCACGAGTTCTGCGTTTGTCAGGTCACAGCTTCCAACTCCACGACCCAAGTCCTCAGCTGCTTTCTTCACAGTCCATCTTTCTCAGAGTTTCTGGACCAGAAGCACAGAGCTCACTTATCTTTCTCCTGACCCGGCCTCTTCAGCTTCAGTATCAAGTCAAGCTCCTTAAGTAGCACTGAAAGTCCTCCATGGACTTTCCCTACTGACCTCTCCAGGCTTACCTTCTAAACTCTGTCCACCAGGTTTCTTCATGTTCTTTTATGCTGTTTATGTCAATGTCTCCCTCGCTGTCCTCTCTGCTTGAAATGTCATCCTTCTCTTTTCCCTTCTGCGTATCCTGTGCTGGCTGTCTCCCTTTTATCTTCCCATAGTCAGCTCAGAGCTTATCTCCTCCAGAGAGCTTTCCTAACCCCACTTCTCCCTGGCTGAACAAAGGCTCACTTCTGAATCCCCTTAATTCTATATGTAGCCTTCCCAATAGTGCTCAAATCATGAGCTGTCTCATACTAATATAATTCTATGTTCCCCCTTAGAAAATATATGATGTGTGATAGAGAAGGAGGTTTCAATTAAAATTTTTATTTTAGATAAGCATGATATTAAAGATTGTATTACAAAGTTCATTTAATATCATTTAATGAAATCTTTAACATTTATGCTATATGGAGGTAAAGGTTAAATTTCATCTCTTAATGTATTATCAGTCTTTTTATTTAAAAATTGATGAATAAAAAGCATGGTTAGGGGAAGATCCCACATGCCACAGAGCAGCTAAACCTGAGTGGTGCAACTAATCAAAAATGTAACACTGGACTTCCCTGGTAGCATAGTGGATAAGAAACTACCTAGGGCTCACAGGTTTGATCCCTGGTCAGGGAAGATCCCACATGCCACAGAGCAGCTAAACCTGAGTGCCGCAACTACGGAGCCTGTGCTCTAGAGACCATGCTCTGAAACAAGAAAAGCCACTTCAGTGAGAAGCCTTCACACCACAATGAAGAGGAGCCCCCACTCGTTGCAACTAGAGAAAGTCATTGCAAAGCAGCAAAGACCCAGCATAGCCAAAAATTTTAAAAAGTAAAATAAAAATGTGACATTGTATTTGTCTTGGGAGCAAGATATACATTGCAATAATTTAAATTTTAGTACTGCACTGAAACCCTCATACTTGGAAATTTTATTTTGTTCTAAAAATAATCTTTATGATTTGTTACTAAATGACAAGATAAAGAGACTTTCACAGGATCCTCTCTGCAAGCCGTTCTCTTCTAATATGACATGGAAGGTGTGAATAATCCTTTTACTAAATATATGAAAAATCTAGTACGTATACTTTTATATTTTCAAGTTTCTTAAAAATTATTAAACATCTTGATATACTATAGAAAAAAGTTTGAGAAGATGTAGACTTAAAAAACTGTACATGATGATAATCTTGAATTAGATTTGTAAATCTCCTTTCATCTTTTACTGCTTCACCAACATATAGTAAATTATTTGGAAGAAAAATCCTCAAATTTTTGGAGGTCTCTGATTTCTTAAATTCAACAATTTCTAATTATTTCAACTTTAGATAAAAAATAATGGAAACTTTTGTTAATAGGTATTGATGATTGTGTATAAAAACCATCAGGTAGAAACTGATTTGTAATTTGTCCAAACACATACTATGGTTGATAGAATAATGGTTCCCAAAAATGGCTGTGTCGTAATCCATGGAATCTGTAATATGACCAAAGGGACTTTGCAGATATGATGAAGTTAAAAATTTTGGTGTGGGAAGATGAGTTGGATTATTTGAGCCCAAATAAGGGGTCCTTGTAAGAGGGAAGCCGAAGGATCAGGGTCTGAAAAGATGTGATGAGGGGAAACAGAGGCTGGAGTGATGAATGATTGAAAAAAACAATGACTCATGAGCACATTATCATTATGTATCTTCTTTGAATTCCTGCACAAGCTCACCAAATCTCTCAGATGCTATCAAATTGCATTATTCTAAAGGAAAAATATTTAGTTTATGTATTAATTGTTTTGTAAAAAACAGAAATGTCATGATAGCCCAATACTTTGCAAACCTCTCAGAAGTTTTGAACTACCGTAGGGAATCCTGTTTTGTGCATATTCCTCTTATTATATAGATCGTGTTGTATCATAAAGTGTGAAAGTATTAGTCTCTCAGTTGTGCCCAAATCTGAGACACCATGGACTGCAGCCCACCAGGCTCCTCTGTCCATGGGATTTTCCAGGTAAGGATACTGGAATGGTTGCCATTTCCTTCTCTAGGGGATCTTCCCAATTGAAATCTGGTCTCCTGCATTGCAAGCAGATTCTTTACTGATTGAGCTACGAGGGAAGCCCTATGTTGTACCACACTAATCTTAAAATGTGCTGCTTCTCCCTAGTAGACTATGAACATAGTGATATGAGTGCCTGTATCTCATTATTCTTGTGATTTTTAAGACCTAGCAGAGTACGTGACACAAAAATAAGTGCTTAAACTTACATTTCTTGAATAAATTCATCAATGAGTGAAAAAGCAAAATCTGTAGACTATTATGATCAAATTCATATCTTGGGATGTGAAGAGCTTTATTCATTTCTTTTAATATTTTTAGACATTGCAATTTTAATTCTTAAACAGCACACTAATTTTTTAAATAAAGACATAGAAAACTACAAAGTTGCTTTCCAAAGAAAGTTCTAAGAAAGAACAATACAATAGAGTAGTTTGAAAACAAAGTCCCATTTGTGAGAATAGTCTGATGATTTTTAAGCATCAACCATCAACATGTTGGTTAGTGGCTAGGGATGAAGAGAGCGATTTAAAAGGACATTGCTCTTATCATTTTATGTCATTACAAATGTTTTCCTGTTGTTTTCCTTTACAAGTAAAAATTTGCAAAGCTTTATATAGGAAAAAATTAGAGGTCATGTGAGAAGCTAAGAAAAAGTCTTTAGACATTTTCAACAATTATTATCTTTTATTAATGTGCATACATTCTCTCCTTGGCCAAGCTCTGGTCAGGCTCTTTGAACTTTCTTCTCAAGGAGACCCTGACTTTGAGTTTCCATGTTCATTTCTGCGTCTTCCAATTTTAGCAAGAATTCTGCTAAGGCACTTTTAGCTAGAATCCCACATCCTCCATATCTAATCACCCTTGAAATCTACTAGGGCTCCTTGTCATCTATTACCCCTAGTCCCTCACCCCCATTTGTTCCCATCTGCCTGCTTTTAACAAGAACACTGTCAGGTTAATTGGCTAGAATCTTTCATGGCTCCTAATGTTTCCTAATGTACTTATCCCCTGGTCCTTGGCTATACATTCCCATTTTCCCTTGCTGGATCTTGAGTTGAATCCAACTTCACTCTCCCACTGTAAGACCCCAGGGCAGCGGTCCCTCCACCTAACCAATGGTCCACCTTAAATGAAGTCTGCCTTACCATTTTTAACAAATATCATGAATACTTTTTCTTTAACATGATAGAATTCTTTGTATCTCTATGGCATATGTTGATTTCAAATATAATGATACTAATTAGAATCAACCTCCTTTTCATATTTCCTATATTTTATTGGAAAAATATTATCTTCACTCCCTCCCACACTGACAAACATGATATATATTAAAAGAAATTATTTTGTCATATATGTATAGATATCATGGTCACAGAAACCATGGCAATTTGGCTTTAAGAAAAGAGATTAAAAGTATATGCCTCCCACAAAGTTTACATAGAATGAATTATAAGATTAATCTGGCTTGAGAAATGAAGTGAAATATTTGGGAATAACTATTTTCATTCCATCTATATTTTTAGGTATATATAATCATTTATTTTTCTAACACAAAACTTTCAAATCTACAGCTTAAAATAAGCACATAGATCTCACATGGCATTTTCAGAGATAATTTCAAAGAGATTGTGAAAAGCTCTCTTCCATTTGCTTATGTGACTGAAATGGAAATGGGACTTGCTTTCTTTTTGAATACCAGAAAGAGCCCCTTAGTCTCCATGAACCAGCAGAAAGGAAGCATTCTTGCTTTTCTTCCCTTCTTCCAATTCTATTCTGATTCCATTCCCCCAAAACCTAACCCAGAGACATAAACACCATTTGGCCAGCTTATGGCACTGGGCCATTTTGATTCCCAAAGAGGTAGTAGATACATCTCACCTTGAAAGTAGCACAGGTTTACCCCACTGGAAAGCATACAGAAGCTGGACAGTCCCTTGGAAGAACAACCATAGTTATTTATCAGCCACCTCTTATCTAATTTATTTCTTTAAGTATGGCATTAAGTCAGTCATTGTTTTCCTGAGCTTATTTTTTCTCTCTCTAGGCTGTAATCGTGATTTCTGTTTATTGAAGTCTTTCTCATTCTTCAATGCCCCCTCCATGAAAATTTATTGAAAATAATCTTTAAAAATCCATATAGTTGTGATCAGAGAAATGTTTACATTGCACATTGGGATATGAAATTTTTAAAAGGGAAAATACAGAGACCATTATGTTGAAGTTGACTTCTGTTTTCTGAAATCTGCAGGCTCTCCACATCCATGTTCATTACTTAAAAAAGAGCTTGCTATTAACAGCTGGATACCTCTCTGTTATGAAGCAACACAAAGATGCTAAAAGCAAGCCAGGGAAATCCTTGCCAGACACCCTCAGTGTGAATTAATCTCCTGCTCTCCTGTGACTTGAGAGTGTCTTAGCTTACTCCCTGGTTCATGAAGATCCCACACACCAAGGGGTAAGTAAGCCCATGCACTGCAGCTACTGAGCCTGTGCTCTAGAGCCCATGAGCCACAACTCCCGAGGCCCACATGCCCTAGAGCCCATTCATAGGAACAACAGAAGCCACCGCAATGAGAAGCCCGTGTACCACAATGAACAGCAGCCCCCACTCACAACTAGAGAATGCCCGCATGCAGCAACAAAGACCGAGCATGGTCAAAAATAAATTTTAAAAATTAATAGAAACAAACAAAAATAAAATAACATGCTAGTGATTAAGGCAACACACAAGAAGTTATTAGTTGAAAGAAACACAGAAAAAGAAAGAATAAAGTGGTGATGCAAGTGAAAGTCAAGGCCCTGGTTAATATTTATTAAATAAAGGATTGAATGAATGGATGAGTGCAACCATGACCTCTTTTTTGCAATCTGGACTTGTCTTTAAGAATTTAGCAGGCACCACTGTAGAAATGTCTTACTTCAAAGGCAGCAGGTCTCAAACTGATCTCATTGATTTTTTTCCTTTTTGTTCCCTGATTTGGTTGTAAGTATCTCTTAGACTGGGCTTCCCTGATGGTTTGACACTTAGAAAAATGCATCTGTAATGCAGGAGACATAGGTTGGATCCCTAGAGATCCAACAGTATCCCACAGGAAGATCTCCTGGAGAAGGGAGGTGGCAGCCCATTCCAGTATTCTTGCCTGGGAAATCCCATGAACAGAGAGCCTTGTGGGCTAAAATCCATGGGGCCCCAAGGAGTCAGACATGACTAAGAACACAATACACATCTCTTAGACTAGAGATCATACACCATTTTGGCTTCTGCTCAACCTAACTTTGAGTCTGTATTTGCCAAAATCCTGCAGGCATCACCTGTCCCATTCTGCTCCATCCCACAGACAGCAGCTGTTTCAAAGCTTGGTCACATTGCAGGAGGATCTTCATTGCTTCCTCTAAGTTTCTGGGCTCTTTGTAATTCATCGTCGCCACCGTAACCAAAGTTAGATTTCTTAACCATACCTCATCAATTGTCCCTCTCATCTTCAGTGGCTGAATCTTCGTTCATGCTGCTGTTGCTGGTGCTGCTGTGCTGTGCCCAGCCAAGTCTGACCTTTGGCAATCCCGTGGACTGTTGCCTGCTAGGCTCCTCTGTCCATGGGATTTCCTAGGCAAGAATATTGGAGTGGGTTGCCATTTCCTCCTCCAGGGTATCTTCCCAACCTAGGGACTGAACCAATGTCTTTTGCATCTCTTGCTTGGCAAGCGGATTCTTTACCATTGAGTCACCTGGGAAGCCCTTTCCTTCATAATCCCAAACAGATTGTCAGTCTCAGTGCATCTCCTGCCTTCTGTCATCTGCATTCAGGCCAGGACTTCACTCAGAGTCAGAACAATCTGAGGCACTAGTTCTTGGACCCTGTTCCTACTCCCTTGGTCAGACTCTCTGCAGAAAATCCGGAACTGCATTTGTAATAAGCTCTCAGGCACACAGAGTTTAGACTAGATTAGGTAAGAGTAGATTCTTTTAAATTATAGTTCCTTTACAATGCCATGTTAGTTTCTGCTGTACATCAGTGTGAATCAGCTATATGTATACATATATGCCTTCCATTTTGAGCCTCCCACCACCTCCCCCAGCTCAATCCCACCCCTCTAGGTCACCACAGAGCACCAGGTTGAGCTGCCTGTCGCACTAGATATTAAACTGCTCAAAGGAGCTCTCTGCTATTTCATTCTCCTTGACCACACTTTCTTTCTGCCTAAAATGCCTCGCCAGCTCTACAGGATCAAGATTAGTGTGTGTGTGTGTGTGTGTGTGTGTGTGTTTTCCATTCCCATGACTTTCAGTTACAAAACAGACTCACAGACATAGAGAACAGATAGGAAGCAGACTTGATTGGTCCTGTTTATTGATGAGAATATTGAGGCACAGGAGAAGCAGAAGCTTAACCAACTCTAGTTTACTTTGGGGCAATTTAGTAAAAGTGCCCTTCTCTCTTATCTGGGTTTTTCATACTCAAGGCCTCACAACTAGACCATTAGAACATCTAAGTAACAGCATGAATGGATTGTTTTTGTCATTGTTGTTTAGTCTTTAAGTCATATCTGACTCTTTGTGACTCCAGGCACTGCAGTACACCAGACTTCCCTGTCCTTCACTATCTCCCTTAGTTGGCTCAAACTCATGTCCATTGAGTCGATGATGTCATCCAACTGTCTCACCCTCTGAAGGCCCCTTCTCCTCCTGCCCTCAATCTTTCCCTGGCATCAGGATCTTTTCAAATGTGTCAGCTCTTCATCAGATGGCCAAAGTACTGGAGCTTCAGCTTTGGTATCAGTCCTTCCAGTGAATATTCAGGGTTGATTTCCTTTAGGATTGACTGGTTTCATCTCTTTGCTGTCCCAGGGAATTTCAAGAATCTTATTCAGCACTACAGTTCAAAAGCATGAGCTTTTCAGTGCTCAACCTTCTTTATGGTTCCAACTCTCACATCTGTACATGACTACTGGAAAAACTTTGGCTTTGACTTATGGATCTTTGTCAGCAAAGTGATGCCTCTGCGTTTTAATACACTGTCTAGATTTGTCCTAGCTTTTCTTCCAAAGAGCAAGCGCCTTTTAATTTCATGGCTGCAGTCACCATTCACAGTGATTTTGGAGCCCAAGAAAATAAAATCTGTCACTATTTCTACGTTTTCCTGATCTGTTCACCATGAAGTGTAATATTAAATATTATAAATGAAAAAGAAACTCCAAAGAATTTATTGAAACTTCCAGGACATGTTGATCAAACTATGAAGAATAATTTTCACTCTAAGTTTGACTCAGTTTAAGCTACTTCTGCTGCCTGTAAACTTTGAAAATAGCTGTGCTTGCCATTTAGAGAGTAAAACACATGGCCAATTTTTCAGTCCATTTTCCATCTTTTAAATTCTTCAGGAAAAATAGTCAACATTATTCCACTCTGTCACATCAGTGGCATTGGAGTAGAAGGAAATTTATATTTATAGGAAGATTTCATGCTCGGTGTATCTCAAAGTAAGATTCAAAGTCATAAATTAAGTAGAAATTATACTCAATTTAGATAAAAGTAATCTTATTTCTTCTAGAGAGAGCAATGAGTGAGAAGATTTTATTCCCTGAAGGATTTTGCATTTTATAATCATCATGTTATCAGTTCTTAATTTGTTAAATTTATAGCACTGAGGAAGTTGACACTCTTAATAGTCAGAAATGTGTGCTTATTCAGGAGCTTTATGCAGACCTGGTAATTCTTTTTCAATTTACTCATATTGAGTAAATTTAATGTTTATTACTCTAATAAATAATTATTTCTGTCACTATATAAATATATATTTCTCTACCTTTATATGTGTATGACACATCTTTAATATTTGTTTCAACAGGTTGAAGCAATTCCCATTGCACAATTATTTAACTCATTGTATACTAACATCTACATAAATTGTCAAAATGCCAACCTGGATGAATATATAGGAAGACTGAATCCTGAAATGACCAAAGATCACAGAAAGATATCCACCAACTGGCAAAGCTTTGCCATCATAAAAAAATGCAGAACAGTTTTTGAGATGTTCAGGGTAGTTACATAGTGCAGGTATTTTTGTATTGATGTGCACCATTCCATCACCCATCCGTGGTTCCTCTGACACAATGAATAATCCATGTAGAACATTGTGCTGTTTACAGAATGCTTTTACAATTCAAGATGCCAATCCTGTGAGTTAGGTAGCACTAGGAGTCTCTTTCACATCAGGAGTTTGATCTACAGAGAGAGATTGACAGATACATCTAAGGACCCATTCAATCTCGTAAGTCATAAACTGACATTTGCACCTGGGACCTCTGACATCTGTGCTCTTTGCAAAGATTTTGCTATTTATAAATGCTCTGTAACTGTGCTGCCTTACAAGTGTACCCAAACTAATGCTTGGCTTCAGGAGGAATATTTCATAATATGAAAGTCTCCTGGTTGATTGCCTACAAATGGAGGCAGAGAGGAGCAAAGAACCTGGGATAAAGCAATATAGCGAAACTTGGAAATCTTTCAACAATGAGTAATTAAACAGTTTCTTCTTGCACAATTTCAAAATTGCTCACATGGTATTTTTGGCTAAACAGATTAGCTGCAGACAGGGAATGCATATCATCAATGACTCAGAAAAATATCCTGCTCCAAAATCTTTCCATTTTTACAAACCAGAGCTTATTGAATCAGCTTTTGTGGTCATTGATATCCATGCAATTAATTTCAGTTCTTCACCTTTTATGAGACTTCCTGTTTTCAGAACATTTACAGGATGTTCTTAAAGCATTCATGGCAGGAAAGATCCTGGGTTTAATTTCCTGTAGAATCTTCAACCTACAGTGGGCTTAAGTAGCTTGTTCTGGATGGTAAATTTCCAAATCATGAAACATCCTTGGGTGAAACAAGAATTGAAAACTTTTAAATGAACATCTTCTGGTCAAGGGAATTTCCCTGGTACTGTCAGAAAGAGTTAGCTCCCTGCAAGTCAGATACCAGAAGGGCTCTTTTCATTTATTTTCTATCATCTAGCCAGTGTCATATTCATTTGGCTCATAGCGATAAGTGTGAATTAGCAATAGGTCCTCCACCTGTCTGACTATTCTGAAGTGTCAAATCTTATTTTATCATTTGGGTAGGTGTTAGAGATCAGTTCAATTATGTTATACATTTGGCACTCTTGTCATGTCCTTTCTCATTCCCTTGTGTAAAATTACTGAGAATAAAGCATTGCATACGAATATGACTTTGTATGTACAGTTAATTTTGATAGTGCTCTGTTCTTGCGACTCACCCATGGATACTGACCTGTAATTGTTAGTAGTGAGTTACAGACTACACTGCCATGCTTTATATAATATATGTCAGAGACATAACTTTTTCTAACTGAAAAATACCATTTGACCATTAGGCCAGCAAATGGCAATTACTGTAGAAGCACAGGTGGCAACAATGATAGAAAATCGTTAACAATGACATTTGGGTCTAAAACTGTGTACTTTCTGAAATGTTTCCCTCAACTGAATAATTTCCTTCAAACAGAAGAAGACCAACTAGGATGAACAGCTTTTAAATTTTCCTGTTGTAGACTTAAAAATATGCACAGCCTGAAAGTTGAGAGTTCTGCTTTACTCCTTGGCAGTTTTTAGCACTTCAAGCCTAGGAGGCGGTATCTCAAGTGACCCTGCGGAAATTATCTGAAGATGCTAAGCAGCACCCATGCACGGAGCTGCTCCTTCCAATTTTAAGGTCTTTAGGTATGACGTAGAGATCTTTACCTGCATTTGAAGCATAACTTTGCCATTCCTAGAACATAATGGGTGCATGATGGCTTAGTCATCCAATAAACAGAACTCTAAAAAATGTGGAAGGTGTTGGAGGAAACCACAGACAGCATCTTCAGATGGCTCCTGAAAACAGTAATTCCCAGGTCTCTTGGTTTATTAAGGTCCAGGACCACACTCTTCAATTTGGCTTTCTTTTTTTTAAAGCGTTTTTTTTTTTTAATATTTATTTTAGGCTGCATTGGGTCTTACTTGTGGCTCTTCATTTCGGTGCTTGGGCTTCTCCCTAGTTGCTGTGGAAAGGTTTAGTGGCTCTGAGGCATGTGGGACCGCAGTTTCCCAACCAGAATTAAACCTGCATCCCCTGCACTAGGAGGAAGATTCTCAACCACTGGGCCACCAGGGAAGTCCCTTATGACTTAGCATGCATGCACACAGGATATAGTTAGCACATGGAAGCTGGTCAGCTGTCTCTTGCCAACAGACTGACCTACCTTGAACCCAGAGCCCAGTCATGAGTGTTTGAGGGAGTCACAGAGGATGGTGGCTCAACTGTGCTGCCAGGACAAAAGCAAGGAAACTTGTTATGTCTCTACCCCTGAAAACCCCCTCAAATATTAATTAAAATGGAAAACATACATCAAACAAGTCTTTAACACAACTATTATCCATATCTTTCCAGCTAAACCTCTACTAATATACCAGTAGGATCAGCCAAATTGTACATTAAACAACCACCTGGAGATGAGAAGAGTGTTCAGAATGGAAGATCATTCTTAGGCTCAGAAATGGAGCCACTAAAAGAGTCACTTTAATGCCCTAGTCATCCTGTCTCTCTTCATGCCTTTCAGTTTGGTGATGCCTCTCTACTAGTTATATGCTTTCTGTCTATCTTGCAGGCTTAATGAGTCATCATACAATTATTTAAACAGACTCTATTCTGATTTTCTCTCTAAATATAGGAGAACACATCTCTCTCAATGACACAGTATTGCCTTGTCTTTACCATCTGCCGAAACCATTATTCAAATGCTCATTACTTTATTCATTGCTCATTCATGGGGTGTCATTAGTAATAATAAATATCATTTTACTTAATCAGTCTTTAATTATGGCCATGTTTATCCTAGAAATGAAGCAATAGTCACAAACCCTTAAAAATTTATCTAGAACATTCACAAAAGCCATTTTCTATGTTTTAACACAAATATTAAAAAGTAACAGACTAAATGATGCCATCTTGAGATGGAACCCTCAACTGTGTGCATTTTGTTTACTGAGGTAAACAGGAGATCAAATCAGTCAATCCTAAAGGAAATTAACCCTGAATATTCATTGGAAGAACTGATGTAGAAGGTCCAATATGTTGGTCATCTGATGCAAAGAGCCAAGCCATTGGGAAACCCCTGATGCTGGGAAAGATTTAACTCAGTTCAGTTGCTCAGTTGTGTCTGACTCTTTGCAAACCCATGGGCTGCAGTACACCAGGCTTCCCAGTCTATCACCAACTCCCAGAGCTTGCTCAAACTCATGTCCATCAAGTTGGTGATGCCATCCAATCATCTCATCCTCTGTCATCCCCTTCTCCTCCTGCCTTCAATCTTCCCTAGCATCAGGGTTTTTTCCAGTGAGTCAGTGGCCAAAGTATTGGAGCTTCAACTTCAGCATCAGTCATTCCAATGAATATTCAGGACTGATTTCCTTTAGGCTTGACTGGTTTGATCTCCTTGCGATCCAAGGGACTCTCAGGAGTCTTCTCCAACACCCCAGTTCAAAAACATAGGTTCTTCAGCCTTTTTATGGTCCAACTTTCACATCCACACATGACTACTAGAAAAACCATAGCTTTGACTAGATGGACCTTTGTTTGCAAAGTGTCTCTGCTTTTTAATATGCTGTCTAGGTTGGTCATAACTTTTCTTCCAAGGAGCAAGTGTCTTAATTTCATGGCTGCAGTCACCATCTGCAGGGATTTTGGAGCCCAAGAAAATAAAGTCTGTCACTGTCTCCATTGTTTCTCCA
Organism: Nanger dama; assembly: GCA_917880005.1. Taxonomy (NCBI): domain Eukaryota; kingdom Metazoa; phylum Chordata; class Mammalia; order Artiodactyla; family Bovidae; genus Nanger; species Nanger dama. Next base: position 9,097,895 of record CAKJTW010000075.1, read on the forward strand.
TCTATTTGCCATGAAGTGATGGGACCAGATGCCATGATGCTTGTTTTTTGAATGTTGAGTTTTAAGCAAGCTTTTTCACTCTCCCCTTTCACTTTCAACAAGAGACTCTTTTAGGGCAGGAGGAAAAGGAGGCAACAGAGAATGAAATGGTTGGATGGTATCACTGACTCAATGGACGTGAGTTTGAGCAAACCCAGGAAATAGTGAAGGGCAGGGGAAGCCTGACATGCTGCAGTCCAAGGTGGTACAGAGTTGGACCTGACTGAACATGCGTTCATGCACTGAGGTGAGTGAGACAGGAGTTACCCACCACCCCCATCCTCTAAGTGAGAAGAGGAAAGAATGCAACCTGGCCAATGTCACACAGATGTGATGTGTCTGCCCCAATCTTATCCTGCTAAACTGAGGCATCACCCACTTAACAAGGTCTCAGATTCTGAAATTACTATTCTCTACCCTTTACTCCAGCCCTCTACCCACTGCTCGAAGCCTCACACTTGTTCTAATTCTGCTTTGGACTAGAAGAAGACACAGAATATCTCCTCTGAAAGCACTGCACTTATTTTCCATAAACTGTTTTCCATGATGGCCTCAACTTTTTCTGCCAGTTTCCACTTTGTCATTTAGATCATTTCACTGGTCTACACAGTGGAGAAATAACTCCAAAAAGAATGAAGGGATGGAGCCAAAGCAAAAACAATTCCCAGTTGTGGATGGGACTGGTGATAGAAGCAAGGTCCAATGCTGTAAAGAGAAATATTGCATAGGAACCTGAAATGTCAGGTCCATGAATCAAGGCAAACTGGAAGTGGTCAAACGAGATGGCAAGGGTGAACATCAACATTCTAGGAATCAGTGAACTAAAATGGACTGGAATGGGTGGATTTAACTCAGATGACCATTATATCTACTACTGCGGGCAGGAATCCCTCAGAAGAAATGGAGTGGCCATCATGGTCAACAAAAGAGTCTGAAATGCAGTTTTTGGATGTAATCTCAGAAACGACAGAATGATCTCTGTTCATTTCCAAGGCAAACCATTCAATATCACAGTTATCCAAGTCTATACCCCAACTAGTAATGCTGAAGAAGCTGAAGTTGAACGTTTCTATGAAGAGCTACAAGACCTTTTAGAACCAACACCCAAAAAGATGTCCTATTCATTATAGGGGACTGGAATGCTAAAGTAGGAAGTCAAGAAACACCTGGAGTAACAGGAAAATTTGGCCTTGGAACACGGAACGAAGCAGGGCAAAGACTAATAGAGTTTTGCCAAGAAAATGCACTGGTCATAGCAAACACCCTCTTCCAACAACACAAGAGAAGAAATCTATACATTGACATCACCAGATGGTCAACACCAAAATCAGATTGATTATATTCTATGCAGGCAAAGATGGAGAAGCTCTATACAATCAATAAAAACAAGACCAGGAGCTGACTGTGGCTCAGATCATGAACTCCTTATTGCCAAATTCAGACTCAAATTGAAGAAAGTAGGGAAAACTGCTAGACCATTCAGGTATGACCTAAATCAAATCCCTTATGATTACACAGTGGAAGTGAGAAATAGATTTAAGGGCCGAGATCTGATAGATAGAGTGCCTGATGAACTATGGAATGAGGTTCATGACATTGTACAGGAGACAGGGATCAAGACCATCCCCGTGGAAAAGAAATGCAAAAAGCAAAATGGCTGTCTGGGGAGGCCTTACAAATAGCTGTGAAAAGAAGAGAGGAGAAAAGCAAAGGAGAAAAGGAAAGATATATGCATCTGAATGCAGAGTTCCAAAGAATAGCAAGAAGAGATAAGAAAGCCTTCTTCAGTGATCAATGCAAAGAAATAGAGGAAAACAACAGAATGGGAAAGACTAGAGATCTCTTCAAGAAAATTAGAGATATCAAGGGAACATTTCATGCAAAGATGTGCTCGATAAAGGACAGAAATGGTATAGACCTAACATAAGCAGAAGATATTAAGAAGAGGTGGCACGAATACACGGAAGAACTGTACAAAAAGATCTTCCACGACCCAGATAATCATGATGATGTGATCACTCATCTAGAGCCAGACATCATGGAATGTGAAGTCAAGTGGGCCTTAGAAAGCATCACTATGAACAAAGCTAGTGGAGGTGATGGAATTCCAGTGGAGCTGTTTCAAATCCTGAAAGATGATGCTGTGAAAGTGCTGCACTCAATATGCCAGCAAATTTGGAAAACTCAGCAGTGGCCACAGGACTGGAAAATGTCCGTTTTTATTCCAATCCCAAAGAAAGGCAATGCCAAAGAATGCTCAAACTACCACACAATTGCACTCATCTCACATGCTAGTAAAGTAATGCTCAAAATCCTCCAAGCCAGGCTTCTGCAATACGTGAACTGTGAACTTCCTGATGTTCAAGCTGGTTTTAGAAAAGGCAGAGGAACCAGAGATCAAATTGCCAACATCTGCTGGATCATGGAAAAAGCAAGAGAGTTCCAGAAAAACATCTATTTCTGTTTTATTGACTATGCCAAAGCCTGGACTGTGTGGATCACAATAAACTGTGGAAAATTCTTCAAGAGATGGGGATACCAGACCACCTGACCTGCTGATTGAGAAATCTGTATGCAGGTCAGGAAGCAACAGCTAGAACTGGACATAGAACAACAGACTGGTTCCAAATAGGAAAAGGATTCCGTCAAGGCTGTATATTGTCACCCTGCTTATTTAACTTCTATGCAGAGTACATCATGAGAAACTCTGGGCTGGGAGAAACACAAGCTGGAATCAAGACTGCCGGGAGGAATATCAATAACCTCAGATATGCAGATGACACCACCCTTATGGCAGAAAGTGAAGAGGAATTAAAGGGCCTCTTGATGAAGGTGAAAGAGGAGAGTGAAAAAGTTGGCTTAAAGCTCAACATTCAGAAAACGAAGATCATGGCATCTGGTCCCATCACTTCATGGGAAATAGATGGGGAAACAATGGAAACAGTGTCAGACTTTATCTTTTTGGGCTCCAAAATCACTGCAGGTGGTGACTGCAGCCATGAAATTAAATGACGCTTATGCCTTGGAAGAAAAGTTATGACCAACCTAGACAGCATATTCAAAAGCAGAGACATTACTTTGCTGACTAAGGTCCATCTAGTCAAGGCTATGGTTTTTCCTGTGGTCATGTATGGATGTGAGAGTTGGACTGTGAAGAAGGCTGAGCACCGAAGAATTGATGCTTTTGAGCTGTGGTGTTGGAGAAGACTCTTGAGAGTCCCTTGGACTGCAAGGAGATCCAGCCAGTCCATTCTGAAGGAGGTCGGCCCTGGGATTTCTTTGGAAGGAATGACGCTAAAGCTGAAACTCCAGTACTTTGGCCACCTCATGTGAAGAGTTGACTCATTGGAAAAGACTCTGATCCTTCGAAGGATTGGGGGCAGGAAGAGAAGGGGATGACCGAGGATGAGATGGGTGGATAGCATCACTGACTCGATGGACGTGAGTCTGAGTAAACTCCGAGAGATGGTGATGAACAGGGAGGCCTGGCATGCTGCAGTTCATGGGGTTGCAAAGAATTGGACACGACTGAGCGACTGAACTGAACTGAACGTGGTGCATGGTGTATCTGTCTTCAACAGCTCATGAGATCCCTGTGCCTATTGCGAGAAAAACAGAGTAGTCAAATTTCCTCACTGAAAATCCATAATTAAACCAGAAGATTTAATTTCCTGCTCATGATCAGTTGTCCTTGAGGTGACATTCTTTTTTAAAGGAAGGTCAGTGTCTGTTTCTGCACACTCCTGCTTCCATCAGATCTTTATTGTCCTCCTGTTAGACAAAGTACTGGCCATAGGTCAGTATGTCCCAAGGTAGAGTTCAAGTAGGATAAAATCACTGCTTAAGTCTTCAGGCTTGAATAACTCCAAAAGCAAATTTCATCTGATTTCATAATCCCCAAGTATATTTTATCTACTGGACTTGGACTTACTGATAGAGGAAAAAAAATTAACACACTCAAAGAATGTAATAAAGACCAATTTTGGCAACTCTGAGTAAAGAAAACACCATTAGTCATTGGTTTTCTGGAACAAAAGTTTGATTTATTTTATTTTTTAAAAAGTCCATCTACATTCCACACGAGGCTTAGAACTCTTTTTCTATGAAACATGGGAAAAGCTATCTTGATTACAAAGGTGCTCTTTCTCATTGCTCCCAGGTCATAAAATTGTCACTCAAGTGAGACCCATGTCATTATATATATTTATATAAATATGTAATACACATATAATGTCCCATAGATATATGACATTGGAATTCCCTGGTGATTCAAATGGTAAAGAATCTGCCTGCAATGCAGGAGACTTGGATTCAATCCCTGGACTGGGAAGATCCCCTGAGAGAGGGGAATGGCTACCCACTCCAATATTCTTGCCGGAAGAATTCCATGAACAGAGAAGTCTGGGGACTACAGTCCATGGGGCCCTATAATGCAGGAGACGCAGGTTTGATCCCTAAGTTGGGAAGATTCCCTGGCGAAGGAAATGACAACCCACTCCAGTATTCTTACCTGGAGAATCCCATGGACAGATGAACCTGGCAGGCTACAGTCCATGGGTTCACAAAGAGCTAGACACGACTGAGCGAGTGAACAACAACAGCTACCCTCAGTTAGGCATACATGAGGATCAATAAAACACTATAAGGCTTTCATAGCTCTACAAGGCCATGATAATATTTTCCATTCATTTTCTTTTTGTTCCTCAAACAGTAAAGTCTCAATTGTCCTATCTTCAAGTTCACTAATACTTTTCTTCTGACAGTTAAAATCTGCTGTTGTGCTCCTCTATTTTTTTTTTCATTTCAGTAATTTTACTTTCCAACTTCAAGTTTTTATTAGTTCTTTTATGTCATTTCTATCTCTTTATTGATAGTCTCTATTTGGTGAGAATTCTCATACTGTCCTTTAATTTTCTAGATGTGGTTTTCTTGATTTCACTGAATGTATTTATGATGGCTGAATTAAAGTCTTTTTTTAATAAATCAAATATCTGAGTTTCTGTTTTTTTTTCTTTCCAGTTATGATCCATACCTTTCTGTTTCTTTTCACATCTTCCAGTTGTTGTTTTTTTTTTTCTAAAAATTGAATATTTTAAGAAAAGAATATGTCAAACCTGTACATTGATTTTCCCCTCCTTCCTAGGATTCAGTGTTGCTGTATATTTGCTTAGCAGTTTTTCTGGACTAATTCTGTACAGTCTGTATTTTTTGTTGTCTGCAGCCACTGGAGTCTCTGCTTGGTCTGTGTTCAGCTAAATGCTCCCTGGTGGCCTAGCCCGTAAACAGTCTTCCCGCAATGCGGAGACCTGGGTTCACTTCCTTGGTTGGGAAGACCCCCTGGAGAAAGGAATAGCTACCCACTCCAGTATTCTTGCCTGGAGAATTCCATGGACAGAGGTACCTGGCAAGCTATAGTCCATGCAGTCACAAACAGTCAGACATGACTGAATGACTTTCACTCACTCAATGACTGAACAGAGATTTGCTTAAATGCCTTGTGCCAACAAGTCCTTCAGTCTTTGTCAAAGACACCTTCAAGGCGCCAGCTGTTTATAACCCTGTCTAAACCTTCCTTTCCTGCTTGCCCAGAGTCTCACAGTTAATCGGAATAGAGAACATAGGGTTCTCTCAGGCCTTTCCTGGGCGTGCACTATTGCTTGTGTGCATGGCCATCTAGATAGAATTCCAGGAATATGTCAACTTAAAAAAAAAAAAAAGCCTTATAAACACTTCATTTCCCTTTTACAGTTTTTATCCAGTCTTGTTTGCTACAACCGGGACTGCTGCCTGGAATACTTGCTCTGTTCAACAACTGCTACTGATTATTTTAGACTAACGCCTTGGGGCTAGGACTGTTCACCCTGCTTGAACCCTGAATTAAATCAAATAAAATCAAGCTGTTAGAATGGGCCTTTCCCAGTGATTTGCCAGACAGTTCGAATAGTGGCAGTTCTCTGGGGATGGAGATTTGGGAGAACACCAACCCATTCTTACCCTCTCTAGGGGCTTCCAGGCTGCTGGTTTTCATAGCTACCATCTTTGCGAGGCAGTTGGTTCAAGACCATTGCAGAGAGGGAGAGGGAGATCGGAATAGGGCAAATAAGAATTGGACCATAAAGATGAGTGACAAAGAATTGATGCTTTTGAACTGTGGTGCTGGAGAAGACTCTTGAGAGTCCCAGGGACAGCAAGAAGATCAAACCAATCCATTCTAAAGGAAATCAACTCTGAATGTTCATTGGAAGGCTGATGTTGAAGCTGAAGCTCCAATACTTTGCCCACCTTATGTGAAGACCCAACTCACTAGAAAAGATGTTAATGCTGGGAAATCATGAAGGCAGGAGAAGAAGAGAGTGACAGAGGATCAGATAATTGGATGGCATCATCACCGACTGAATGGACATGAGTTTGAGCAAACTCCAGGAGGAAATGGAGGAGGAGAAAGTCTCCAAAAGAGACTGGCACGCTGCAGTCCATGGAGTCCCAAAGAGTCAGACACAGCTTAGCCGCTGAACAACAATAGCAACTCACTTTCAGCTATATACATTGCTTATTTTCCCAAAAAGTTGTTGTAATGAGAAATCCTGAGGCCAGGAGTCACTGTCAGCCAGGGAAGGTAGCCCAGTGCTGCTCTGCCAGGAAAGATCCTCTTGTGTACACATCACTCATCTTCAGATAAGCCAAGGAAGTGGTCCTCTCATTGAGAGAAATAGGGAAATGGAAAGCGAGATGAAAGAACTTAATCTCAGACTCAACCGATAGAGAGTAAGTAGCTAAATAGGGAACTGAAGCTAATGTTTCCTCAAGTTCTTGAAAGTTCTTGGCCATAGAGAGCAGAGAAGAAAGAAGAAGAGGGGAAGATGGAATTCTCCAGCAACCAGCAAGGCACTGTGGTCCCCACACCTTTGTGGGAGAAGGGAACTGGAGGAGGAAGGAAGGGAAGAGAACTTCCTTCAAGGGTTCAGTTGAATAGTTGATGTTTGCCCACAGATAGCCACTTCCACCTAAGGGACACGGTTGGGCTGATTTTGCATATGAAATTCTCCCATTAATTATCTTCAGACTTTACTGCTCTTTTAATTCAATATATTTTTAAGATTTATTTTTAATTGGAGAATAATTGCTTTACAATGTTATGTTGGTTTTTGCTGTAAAACAATGTGAATCAGCGTAAGTACACATATATCACCTCCCTCTTGAATCTCCCTCCCACCCACCTCCCACTCCACCCCTCTAAGTCATCACAGAGTACCGGGTTGAGCGCCCTGTGCTATATAGCAGCTTCCTACTAGTTATCTATTTTACACACAGTAATGTATATATTTCAATGCTGCTCTCTCAATTCATCCCACTGTCTCCTTCCCCCACTGTGTGGGTGGGGGGGGGTGTGCATGTGCATGTGTGTGTGTGTGTGTGTGAGAGAGAGAGAGAGAGAGAGAGAGAGAGAGATGTGAACCATTTTTAAAGCCTTTATTGAATTTGTTACAATGATTTTTTGGCCAGGAGACATATGGGATGAAACCCACATCCCCTGCACTGAAAGGTGAAGTCTCAACCACTGGAACACCAGAGAAATCCAAATTATTTCTTTTTATATGCAACTTTATCAGCATCATTTTCAAATGTCCAGTTGTCCACGTGAACTGAGAAAAAAAGAATCTCTGGAAACTTGAATACCACAACCGATACCTCCTTAAGTTATTCTATTGTAACTCAGAAATAGGTGAGCAAAGCAGAGAATGTTTCTCCAGTGTCAGAGTTGATTTAACTAACAGTTAACTAACAGTTTGCAAATGGAGTGTGATTGCTTTTCATCCTTTAGTACACACTTCAAAGGGACTCCTGATATTGATGTTGGTGTAATTGTTGACTTTGTCCTGTGTAATTGATTTTCATGTGGGTTTAAGCTGGCTGACAAGTGACATGACAAGATATATGGCTCATTTCATAAGAACTACTGATTAATGAGACTGATTAATGTTTGAAGTTGATTTGTTTCAAAAATGGGATCAGCAAGGGGTGACCAAAGACTTCTTAGTGTCAAGTGTTTAATTTTACAGCACCCTGGAAACGAGTGTATTTCATTTTGAGACTCTTGGTAAATATATCTACTGTAACCATAGGACAGAATACAGTTTATTTTACTGAAGTCAGTGTGGAATGCTGGAAAGAGGGAGATGGATTTAAAATTTGAAAGTTGTTTGTGTCACTCTAGATATAATAGGTAAAACATCTGTGACTGAAAAATGCTTGAGGATGAAATTCCTTTGGAAGATTCATCCTCTTAAGACAGTTCATCAGAGTCTGAGATTTATGCCAAAATCCATTGAGCCTGGAATAAGGCAGTGAAAGAAATTTCGCAGGAAACAGAGATACAAAAGCATTCTCTAATTTGGAAGTAAGGAATTTTTTCAAAGAGATCGATTTTGCACATTCTTTAAGGAAATGTCTTTAGGGAGGAGGAGTACAAATTTTCACCCAACGACAAGGCATTTTGCCAAAGTATGGGAAGAAGCCTCTAATTTATGGAAACCTAAGAATCCCAAGGGGCTTCTTAGATGAGAAGGGCCAGCTTCAAAATGGTAACTAAATGCAGAACATAAAGGTAACTGTCTTTGTAGCAAGACCTAAGACCAGACCAGTATACCTGGAGGAGGAATGGGGCCAATTAGCAAATGTGCATATTTTATTATAATTCTAAAAATTATATATTTATGATTATATATATATACAGTATAATTTTATACTAAAATTACGTAGATATAATTTTATTTTAAGGAATATAATATTAGATTAGATTAGATTATAATATAATATTATAAGGAATATAATCTTATTTCTTTTAATGTGGACAGGTATTTTGCAACTATGTCAATATCTTATTTCTCATGACATTTTCAAGTTATTCCTTTATGATTTAGAGTTATATGGACTCAAGTTTTCCTATTTTATTTCATGAGTTTGAATCCATTATTATCATTACTTATTTCTATACCTGACTGTCCCTGACTTGGATGATGGAACATTGCTCTTTGAGTACTTCCTGGCATATGATATTCCAGGTTCATCCTGTACTGTCTCCACCCCAGCTTTGGATTCGACCATTTCTCCAAGGTGTCCTGTTTTCTGGGACTCATTAGCAGAGTCCTTAGCGGAAGATGGTATTTTTCATTTTTACTTTTTTAAATTAAAATTTAAAAAATTGTTGTATTGGAGTATAGCCAATTAACAATGTTGTGGTAGCTTCAAGTGAAAAATGAAGGGACTCAGTCATACATTTACATGCATCCATTCTCCCCCAAACTTTCCTCTCATCCAGGCTGGCACATAACATCGAGCAGAGCAGTGCTGTACAATAGGTCTTTGCTGATTATCCATTTTAAATACAGCAGTGTGTCCATGACCTTCCCAAACTCCCTAACCATTTTTATATATTATATACAATAAAATTGTATATTGTAAAATTATGATATAATTATAAAATTATATGGATATAATTTTATTATAAGGAATATACTTTTATTGTAAGGAATTGGTTCGCATGATTATGCAGGCTGAGAATTCTCACCACCTGCCATCTGCAAGCTGGAGAGAAGGCAGTTGCATGGTTGGACCACTCAAGGTAGCTGTCCTCTTGCTCTCTGTCCTTCCCCTGCCCAACCAGTCTCTGCTTCACCCACACCCCATGCACAGGACTCACCTTCCAACGTTCTTGCCTCTGGGGTGTGCCACTCTGCTGGTTTCCCTGGTAACTATTAGGCCAGCCTGACATCAGTTCCCCCTATGACAGGCAAGCTCCCCTCCCTCTTGGGATCGAGGACAGCCACCATGTCCTGCCAGTCTCTCCAGGACCCTGCTTCAGACATGTAGGCTTCCCAGTCTATTAAGCCATTGGTGTCTCTGTTGCTGACTCCGGGCTGTTTCATCAGTCTTCAGGCTGGGAAAATGCAGGTTTCTAGGGCCTGTGGGGTGCAGGTCAACAGCAGTGGTGTGGTTTCAGCCAGAGTTCTAAGGCCGGAGAACCAGGAGGGCCGTGATATGCGTCTCAGCCTGAGGGCAAGAGAAGATCAATGTCCCAGTTTACCGGCATGGAAGAGAGAGATTACAGTCCCCGGTCCCCTCTTTGTTCTACACAGATGCTCAGTGGATTGGATGATAGCTACCCACATGAGGAGGGGAAGAGGGGGATGTTGGCACGTGACAGGAAGGGTGCATACTCTAACTGTGTGAGAGGCCTTGAGAATGATAATAGTAGTTAATAATCATTGCTAATTTATTGTTATTGTTTAATCCACTGTTTGAGGATAGTTTTTGTGCAGCAGCACATTCTATCACCAGGTAGCCCAGTGGGAAAGAATCCGCCTGCCAGTGCAGATATGGGTTTGATCCTTGGGTTAGGAAGATCCCTTGAGAGATCACTCCTCCCCTGAGAGGAGAGAATGGCAATCCCCTCCAGTACTCTTGCATGGAAAAACCCCATGGATGGAGGAGCCTGGTGGGCCACAGTCCATCTGATCACAGAGTCAGACACGACTGAGCGGCTGAGCAAGGATGCACACACACTAAGAACAATGAATAAGAGCAAGCTTAACACACAGAGGAGGAAAGGAGTCTTTGTCAAATGATCCTGAAGGGTACTTATCTGCCTTAGATTTTGTTTCATCCATACAGGTCCTTGCCAGAAACACAGTAACAATTTAAAATAACTTTAATGTGTCCAGGTTGTTGTTTAGTACTGAAATCTTTTGCTTTTTGATTCTTTGTCTGTCCTACAGGTTACAGCTGTAAAGGATCTATTTAGCAATGCAGGCAAAAGAGACCCAGATTGGATCCGGAAGATGCCCTGGAGAAGGGAATGGCTACCCACTCCAGTACTCTTGCCTGGAGCATCCCATGGACAGAGGAGCCTGGCAGGCTACAGTCCATGAGGCCAGAGAGAGTCAGCCATGACTGACCAACTAATACTTTCACTTCCGCTTTCCATTGTTTCCGTCTACAGTGCAAGTTTTAATTGAGCACTAAATCCCCAAGATATTACCTCAAGGCTGGGAGTCCCTTGCCTTGAAAACATCTCTCCCTTTCTCTCTATCTTCTCATGCAATGTCTTTTTCTGAAAGTCACTTACTATTCAAGTCAAGATGCAGTGCAGATACCTAAATTCTTTGTTCTCCCTAACACCTACAAATCTGAGGGCCGTTGGCTCCCCTGTGCTGTGTGCAGATCTGGAGTGAGTCAGTATTATGAACTGAGCGAGTCCAAGCTGGAACACCCAGAGGAAGAAGCGGGGAAGACAGACTCCTGTTTCACTTGGTGATGCCACCTCTCAGCCAACCATCCCCTCCTGAGATGCAGATTTCTTTGTGCTCTGATGACTAGAAAATGTTGTGCTCCATGAGGCTGATGCATTTCTCAAACTCGGAATACCTCCCACTCTTTCAGGAATGACCATCCAGACTCTTCATTACGGACCTTATTTATATGTGCTCTGACAATATTGTTGATTCCTTTTTTCAATGAGTTTCAGTAGACATCTCAAGATGAAGTATTTGCCTTAGCAATGCATATGCCTGTGGGCCTCCTACGCACCTTACAATGCATGCAGTTTTCCATGTGTGGGTATCTGAAATTAAAGCTTTCTGTCTGTTCTTTTATTGAAATATTCATTAACTTAAAATTTCTGTGGCCTCTTCACTCAAGAAATATTCGTCAAAATACTAGAATGACAGAACATAATTCTGTTGACACCTGTGTTTGCCTGATGAGATGTTTCTGGGACTACTGTCCACCTAGTTCTCTACCTTCAGCTGGACCTACACAACTCTCCCTCCAGCCTCCTGCCCTGTGTTCTTGACTACGTGACATGCAAAATCCCTGCCTGACACCATCACACACACTCTCTCTTAGCTTGGACTGTGCATTACTGACACCTCCCTTAACAGCGTTGTTTAAAGTCATTTTAAAAATATTCACTTTTTGGCTGCATTGGGACTTTAGTTGCAGCCTGTGAATCTTTCATTGCGGCACATGGACTCTAGTTGAGGTCTCATGAGCTAAGTAGTTGTGGAGTGTGGGCTTAGTTGCTCTGTAGCATGTGGGAACTTAGTTTCCTAACCAGAGATCAAACCCCTGTCCCCTGTGTTGGAAAGCAGATTCTTAACCACTAGACCACCAGGAAAGTCCTGCTCAAAATCATTTTGATTATTATCTCACACCCCTCAGAAAATAAAATGAATGTGCATTCCAGACATTGAACTTTCAAATTCAGAGATGGACATATGCCTACTTTAAATACATCCTATAAGACCAAAGAGAGACCTTGGGGTTAGTGAAGGCTTTGTGATTGGGATCCCTTCTTCAGGATGGATAAGTATCATGGGAAATTTAGTTTCATCAGAGATATGACTACAATGATATGAACACATGAAAGCTTATCTAAACTCTGCCCAAATTAAATCACTGGGTCATAGAAACTTTAAAAATTTGTAAGTAAGCTTTATTTCTACTAATTTGGTTGCAGAGTATTCAAGCAATATTAGATAAGTACCTCTCTGACTTAAATGGTTAAAGACGCAATCGCTTGAATGAGTGCAAATCAAAAAACAATTAAAACTGCTCTGCTAAATGATCTAATTCATAACTTAATAAAGTGTGGCTGCTGTTTTGATTTTTAAAATTACATGAGTAATTAAGAACAGTGCGTACTTGTCACACACACAGACATACACACAAACCACAGGGGTGATGCTTTCCTCAAGCATAAATAATTCTCTCTTAAGACTGGTAACCGGCCACATATTCTTGTAGTAACTAAACCCTCTGCTTGGTGGCAGAGGGTGTCACTGGAGAAAGCAAACCACTGAACAGATCCTTAGTCTGGTGAGAACTTGTCCGAGAGTGGACTGATTTTACTAAATCAGTAAAGAGGACTGGACATTGAACAAAAACGTGTCTTACAAAGTCAGACGCTTTCATTTCAGACAAATGGAAGGCTCAGATGATTTCAGGTGAAATTGAGATTGGGAAGGAGTGCAATGGTGGAAATGTAGGGTGAGGTAATAAGGATTTATGTGGCAGAATATGTGAATAGATGAATAGCTACTGCCAAGAACTTGAAGGGAGATGTCTCAGAGACGCTGGGCGAGATGGCGTAAGTTCATAAAGCGCTCCTTGATGTGGTACATCAGGAACTCGGCCCTCTGGGTTTGGCTTTAGTGGCATCTCAGTTAGAGATCAGTATCTAGTAATTCAGCTCCTGTTCCTTTCACAGCCATTCTTTTCAGAACTCAACTGGTTCACATTCTAATTATGAAACTATTGAGACTATCGATAGGGGTGTCATTTTTATGAAATATGGCAAATAATAATAATTCCTGCCTTCGGCCTGTTACATCCCATCTGGAATTGCCTCCTGAAAACCGCCCAAAACTGGCAACCAGAATCTCATAAATTTACCCCAGAGGAGGCAGGCTTCATTATTCCTAAATTTAAAATGGTAAAATTTTACACATTTGCAATTCTTATTCCACTAATCTTCATAGAAATTGGCAACAGACTCAATTGCAGCATCCAAGAAATCTAAATGCATGTGACTTCAGTAGTTGTTGTGAATAAGAGTGTGGTGGAGCCTTGCTGACACAGTCCTGGGATGCACACTGAGGTCACATAAATCAGTAATCAGCAAGAACAGTATTGACAAAGATGCGCTTGACTCTCATAACTTCAGAAATGTTATGTATTGATGAACAACTTCCAAGAAATCAGGTTGATGGCTAACACTGATTCAGGAAGAAAAAGTGAAAAAAAAAAAGCAAAACTGATTCAGGAGTCTTCGTTTATCAGCTGTGTACCCAGACTATGATTTGGAGCTTCAGAATCATTAATTGGAAAAAAAAAGAAAGAAAGAATGGATGAAGGAGAGAAAAAGAAGTCTACTGTTTTCTAATTATCATCATCATCATTGGGGAAAATAATTGCTAGCATTTGAGATTTAGATACAAATACATTTAGATAGGGGCTTCCCAGGTGGCGCTATTGGTAAAGAACCTGCCTGCCACTGCAGAAGACGTTAGAGATGTGGGTTCCATCCCTGGGTTGGGAAGATTCTTCTGGAAGAGGACATGGCAACCCCGTGTATTCTTGCCTGGAGACTTCCATGGACAAGGGAGCCTGGCAGGTATTGTCCACGGGGTTGCAAAGAGTTAGACACGACTGAATTGAATGAGCACACAGCCACTCACATTAAGATACAGAGGGGGAAATTAAGGCATAGAACAACACCACTGGATGGTCTGGGACTCCATGTTTAGGAAGAGTGTGGACCTCCAGGGAAGCTAGGCAGCCATCCAGACAGAAGTGAACGAGGGCCCAGTACTACATCACTGACTGTTGCAAAGAAGAGCACTCTCCCTCTGGCATCAGAAAAGAAGTCCTTGGAAGCTTACTTATGCCATGTTCTGATACTGCACCCTAAAAAGAATGATCTCTTTTGAGTCAAAGAGAAGGAAATGCAAATTCTATTGCTAAGAAATGAGATGATACACTTAACATGTTGACTCTTTATTACCTCATCGGGAAGAGGAATGCCATCTTAACAAGACTGCAGTGAAGACTGAATCAGATAAGGATTAAGGAGCATATTCCAAATACCCCGACTCACAGCCAATACTCAGTGCATGTTTCCTCTGCAAAAGTAATCTACTTAAGGGCAAATGCTTCTTATTAGCTGTAACATTATTTAGAGACAAAGGATATCTCAGTAAGTAATACTGATGATTATATAAATCCAGATCTTAAAAACTATGAAGCTGAGGTTAAAAAAATTACTCAGATAAGAATATTAGATCATCTCTGAAAACAGTCTTCACTGTGCTATTGTTGTTGTTCAGTTGCCAGTCGTGTCCTACTCTTGCGATCCCTTGGACTACAGCAGGCCAGGCCTCCCTGTACCTCACCGTCTCCCAGAGTTGGCCCAAGTTCATGCTCACTGCATCAGTGATGCCATCCAGCCATCTCATCCTCTGACGCCCTCTTCTCCTTCTGCTCTTGATCTTTCTCAGCATCAGGGACTTTTTCAATGGGTCATCTGTTCACATCAGATGACCAAGACACTATGCTATCAGTTCAGTTCAGTTCAGTCGCTCAGTCGTGTGTCTGACTCTTTGCAACCCCATGAAGTGCAGCACACCGGGCCTCCCTGTCCATCACCAACTCCAGGAATTCACTCAAACTCACGTCCATCAAGTCAGTGATGCCATCCACCCATCTCATCCTCTGTCATGCTGCTGCTGCTGCTGCAGCTAAGTCACTTCAGTCGTGTCCGACTCTGTGCAACCCCATAGATGGCAGCCCACCAGGCTCCTCCGTCCATGGGATTTTCCAGGCAAGAGTATTGGAGATCCTTTGTCATACTTCCTGCTTAATTAAGATATTGCTGTTGTTGGGTTTTAAGGTTGCTTTACTTCCAGGAATAAGATATTTGGCATAAACTTTGTTTTCATAATGTGAGAGATCCTTCCTGGCACACAGACACAGACTGAATTTTTAAAAGTCATCCTAGCAAATGCTTCAGCCATCAAAACAAACTTGAAATTCTCCAGACTATTAATATCTTAATTCTGTGTGTGTGTTAGTTGTTCGGTTATGTCCAACTCTTTGCAACCCATGGACTGCAGCATGCCAGGCTCCTCTATCCTTCAATATCTCCTGGAGTTTGCTCAAACTCATGTCCATTGAGTTGGTGATGCCATCCAGCCTCTCATCCTCTGTTGTCCCCTTCTCCTCCTGCCTTCAATCTTTCCCAGCACCAACGTCAACAGAAATGCCACTGGAACCAGTGCTACTGTTGTTTTTAATACAGGTCCTAGGAGATGACCTGACACAGAAATGCAAGCATCTCACAAAATAGAATCGATGACCACAGATACAGATAATATGTCATGATGGCTACTGTTTTTAATAGCAACAGGGCTTAACTGTTGTGTTCATTTGAGGCTGTGCCTCTGTGTCCACACAAGATTATTGGAATAAACCCAGAGACCAACATATTTACTTGAGGGCACAGGGTTTGTAATGCATGCCATCTCCACCCCAGAGATTCCTTGGTATATTGATCTTGCCTCCTTTCCTCTGCTCACTATTGATGCAAACCAAAGCTAGAGAATTAAAGATGGGAGGAGCCATGGTGTCCTCCCCATCCCTTCTCTAATGGTTGGAGGTTGAATACCTGTTTGGGCTGAGGTCACGCAGGGTTTTCCAGCAAGCACTCAGTCTCCCAGGACTTCTATGCCCGTGAGTGAGTTACCTGCTGGGCAGTGAGCTTTTCCTAGTCTCCAGGGTGGGCTCCTCTTCCTTCAAGGAACTTCTCCAAGAATAAAAATGTTCCCTTCTCTGAAGTGCTTATCCTCACCAACACAATACTATTTCTTAACTCAAAGTGAATGGCTTTAACTCAGAAAACTGCTTTCAAATTTTAAATATCTTCCATGTAGTTCCAACTTCCTATTTGGAGATAATTCTCCAAGAGTCTCTTGTGCTTCTTCTTATCTTACAATCAGAGACACTGACCGTACTGGTTTCAGGCCATCTTTTAAATTATTTGTATAGTGAACAACCTTAGAATATTGAGATTGTGTCTTCCTCTAGGCAAAGGGCTGGGTTCTTTACCATAAGAAAAATAGTGTCTCCCTCCCACGACAAAGTTCCAGCAGGTTTATTGCCCATTATCAAAGATTTAAGTTTCCCAAGCTTGGAGTTTTTTCCCCATAATGTGCCCCGTGGCATGTGCAGGGTCGCCTGACCTTCTTCATAGCTGAGAAACTGATGGGAATGCTGATACATCGTCTATTGCTCTTACTATGAGTAATACTACATAGTTTTTGTCTCTGAGTCAGAATCCTGCATCATTTACCAGCATCCATGAAACTTGTTGGCTGACAAGTCAGATAAATTTTCAGACCTTTCATAGTTATTGACTTGACTTTATCATGATTCAAAGTTATCTAAGTTACAAGTGCCTTCATTAGGACATTTGGTTGCATACTTTTTGTAGAAATAAGAATAACTTATTTAATGTCAAATTCTAGCCTTGAATTTATTGATTTGGGATTGGATGTAGTATAAATAATTCTGTTTGATAATTACCCTTCCAAGGGCTTCCTCGGTGTAAATTCTGTAAAGAACCTACCTGCAGTGTGGGAGACCTGGGTTTGATCCCTGGACTGGGAAGATCCATTGGAGAAGAAATGACAACCCATCCAGTATTCTTGCCTGGAGAATCACACGGAGATAGGAGTCTGGTGGGCTGCAGTCCATGGGGTTGCAAAGAGTTAGAAACACCTGAAGGACTAAGCACGTAGCACAGGTCCTTCCAAAGGGGAGGATGAGTGGAAGGGATAGTTAGGGAGTATGGGATCAACACACATAGATACTATTTTAAAAATTGATAACCAACAAGGACCCACTATACAGCACATGTAACTCTGCTCAATGTTCTGTGGCAGCCTGGATGGGAGGGGAGTTTGAGGGAGAACAGATATATGTTTATGTATGAATGAGTTCCTTTGCAGTTCACCTGAAACTAACAACATTATTAATTGGCTAACAGTTCAGTTCAGTTCAGTCACTCAGTTGTGTCCAACTCTTTGCAACCCCATGAATCACAGCACGCCAGGCCTCCCTGTCCATCACGATCTCCTGGAGTTCACTCAAACTCACATCAATCGAGTCTATGATGCCATCCAGCCATCTCATCCTCTGTCGTCCCCTTCTCTTCCTGCCCCCAATCCCTCCCAGCATCAGAGTCTTTTCCAATGAGTCAACTCTTCGCATGAGGTGGCCGAAGGACTGGAGTTTCAGCTTTAGCATCATTCCTTCCAAAGAACACCCAGGACTGATCTCCTTCAGAATGGACTGGTTGAATCGCCTTGCAGTCCAAGGGACTCTCAAGAATCTTCTCCAACACCACAGTTCAAAAGCATCAATTCTTCAGCGCTCGGCCTTCTTCACTGTTCAACTCTCACATCCATACAAAATAAAAAGTTAAAAATAAAGTCTACCCCCACTGAAATTTTCTTTGAAACTTTCTCCCTCATCATTTCTAGTTTATATGGAAAAAGCTTGACTTATAGCCTATTTCAGAGACTGAATCATTTTTAGCTTATTGCCTTGTCAAAGTCCCATTGAGGTTGTGAGTATTAAATCCACTTGTTCCCATCTCTTGGGACTTATGTAGTGGAAGCCACCTGGGTAATATTTTCTTCCCAATTAAATTCATTTACTTTATCCAGCATGAAAAATTTTTATTATAAGTAGTCAGAGAATTATATGCTATCAAGACACTCAAGGGAGTTACAAAAGTGTCAAGGAAAAAATGCCTCCTTTGAAAAACATCAGTTGGGGAAGCTTTATGACCCTTTTATATTTTGCTAGCCAGAAGTTTTGGCACTTTTCCCATTAACTTACGGAGCCCAAGGCAAGTGGAGCCTGGAGATTCCTAGATCTAATTACTGCAGGGTTCAATTTGTGCCCAATTAACATGAACAGTGTTAAAGGGTGGCCCTCGGCTGTACCAAAGCTGCAGAGTCACTGCACTGACCAGCCGTGTCCCAGTCCCCAGAGGGAAACATAGTCAGCCATGTGTGAATGGAGCTCTGTTTCTGGGTAGGATTATACGTTGTCCCCGTGTTTTCATTGTGAACACAGAACTGGATAATGGCAGCAGTCTTTGTGCAAAGGGTAGGTTATAAAATTGGACTTTAATTTCAACTTTCCAGGTAACTGAGGAAAAATTAGATCTAACTTACCCAGTTATGATGGAGTAGAGAAAGCAAAATTATCTTAGGAAAACAAATCATTATCTTGTTTTGAAAAGATTTCCAGGGAAGGAAATCCATCCCTCTCTCTCTCTGGGAGTTGGCACTGCCTTATATAAGCAATCAAGCTATCTTCTGTCTATTCATTAATTTTCTAGTAACAAACACATCGTAGTGACATGTTTGTGACATTAAAATTGGTCCACCAAAAAGCATTTCAGCACATCCCCCAAATAAATGAAGGGGCTTCTCAGTGGTGCATTGGTAAAGAATCTTCCTACAATGCAGGAGACCCAGGTCATATCCCTGGGTCATGAAGATCCCTGGAGAAGGAAATGGCAACCAATGCCAGCATTGTTGTGTGGGAAAGCCCATGGACAGAGGAGACTAGCAAGCTACAGTCTAAGGGGTCACAGAGTTGGACACACGATAACACAGGTACAAATGAAATGAAATGTTAAATATTAAATCCAATTACCATTGAACAGAAGTAATTTTGCCTGAGGCAAATGCAGACCAGCTATCCATTTACACTTCCTTGACTTAACCATTCTTTACACGATCCTATACAAGACTACTGCACTAAAAGGAGGTTTTTATTTTTGTGTGTGTCACTGGTGCACAACTTTTCTTCCCTCCCTAGCTCAATCTTGCAAAAGTCTGGACAAAATATTCATTAATAAATCTATTAATCAATAAATATCTACCCAATGCACATGGTGAGCTGGATTCTGGGGACAAATGATGAACCATATGGAAATGATTGCTGCACTCAGGCAGTAGGCAGTCTTACAGAATAACAATTGTCAATGACTGAGCCTCTGTTTGGTGCCTCATTGGGTACCATGTTTACATCCCAGGCATTGAGGAAATCTATCTGTCATCACCCCCATTTTATAGGTGGAAAAACTGAGGCCCTGAATTTACACGACCTTTCTAAGATTTCCCAGCTATTAAATATCAAAGCCTGGCTTTGAATTCTATTCTGTCTGTCACAGTAGGTGCTATTCAATATTTTCAGTAAGTAATGAGTAGCTTACTAATATTTAGTTTATATGCTATTTCATCTGATGAGTCACTACTCATCACTAATATATTTCACAGATATTTAATATACGACATCTTCTACTAATGATTATTAAGTAATGATGATGACTGAGATGCTTGCTTTTAGATGTCAAGTCATCTAGTCCATGAAATGCCCAGATATTTGGTTAAGTATTATTCCAGGTGTTTCAGTGAGGGCATTTGGGGGATAAAATTAATATTTAAATAAATTAAATATTGTAAAATTAAAGTAAAGCAGATTGCTCTCCCTAATGCTGGTGGGCCCCATCCAATCAGTTGAAGGCCTGAATAGAACAAAAAGTTGACCCTTTTCCAGATAAGAGAGAATGTCCCTGTATGACTCCTTTTGAGACAACAGTGTTTTCCCACCTGTGGACTTGAACTGAAGCATTAGTTCCTCATGCATCTCAAGCCTGTTATCTTTCAAAACTGGATTACATCATCTGTCATGCTGGTTGTCAAAACTCTGTGCTCAAACTGGAACTATACCACCTCACATAAAGCTGGAGACTCAGGAGCCCTGATAATGTAGTTCCAGTCTCAGTACAAAGGCCTGGGAAATAGGAGAACTGAGGCTGAGGAAGAGTCAATGTTTCAGTCCAAGGCCAAAGGCAAGAATAGTAATATTTTTATGTAGTTAAGTTCAGTCGTTCAGTCATATCCAACTCTTTGTGACCCCATGGACTGCAGCATGCCAGGCCTCCCTGTCCATCACTAACTCCCAGAGTTTACTCAAACTCATGTCCATTGAGTCAGTGATGCCACCCAACCATCTCATCCTCTGTTTTCCCCTTCTCCTCCTGCCTGCAATCCTTCCCATCATCAGGGTCTTTTCAAATGAGTCAGCTCTTCACATCAGATGGTCAAAGTACTGGACTTTCAGCTTCAGCATCAGTCCTTCCAATGAATATTCAGGACTGATTTCCTTTAGGATGAACTGATTGGATCTCCTTGCAGTCCAAGGAAATCTTAAGAGTTGTGTCCCACACCACAGTTCAAAAGCATCAATTCTTCAGCATTCAGCTTTCTTTATAGCCCAAATTTCACATCCATACATAACTACTGAAAACACCATAGCCTTGACTAGATAGGCCTGTGTTGGCAAACTAATGACTCTGCTTTTAAATACGCTGTCTAGGTTGGTCATAACTTTTCTTCCAAGAAGTAAGCTTTAAAAAAAAAAAAATTTCATGGCTGCAGTCACCATCTGCAGTGATTTTGGAGGCCCCCAAAATAAAGTCTGACATCATTTCCACTGTTTCCATATATTGCCCATGAAGTGATGGGATTGGATGCCATGATCTTAGGTTTCTGAATGTTGAGCTGTAAGCTAACTTTTTCACTCTCCTCTTTCACTTTCATCCAGAGGCTCTTTAGTTCTTTGCTTTCTGCCATAAGAGTGGTGTCATCTGCATATCTGAGGTTATTGATGTTTCTCCCAGCCATCTTGATTCCAGCTTGTGCTTCATCCACCCCAGAGTTTCTCATCATGTATTCTGCATAGAAGTTAAATAAGCAGGGTGACAATATACAGCCTTGACGTACTCCTTTCCCTATTTGGAACCAGCCTGTTGTTCCATGTCCACTTCTAACTGTTGCTTCTTGACCTGCATACAGATTTCTCAGGAAGCAGATCAAGTGATCTGGTATTCCCACCTTTCAGAATTTTCCACAGTTTATTGTGATCCATACAGTCAAAGGCTTTGGCATAATCAATAACACAGAAATAGATGTTTTTCTGGTATTCTGTTGCTTTTTTGATGATCAAGCAGATGTTGGCAATCTGATCTCTGATTCCTCTGCCTTTTCTAAATCCAGCTTGAACATCTAGAAGTTCATGGTTCATGTACTATTGAAGCCTGGCTTGGAGAATTTTGAGCATTACTTTGCTAACATGCGAGATGAATGCAATTGTGCAGTAGTTTGAACACTCTTTGGCATTGCCCTTCTTTGGGACCGGGATGAAAACTGACCTTTTTGAGTCCTGTGGTCACTACTGAGTTTTCCAAATTTGCTGGCATATTGAGTGCAGCACTTTCACAGCATCATCTTTTAGGATTTGCAATAGCTTAACTGGAATTCCATCACCTTCACCAGCTTTGTTCATAGTGATGCTTCCTAAGGCCCACTTGACTTCACATTCCAAGATGTCTGGCTCTATGTGAGTGATCACACCATCATGATTATCTGGGTCATGTAGATCTTTCTTGTATGGTTCTTTTGTGAATTCTTGCCAACTCTTCCTAATACCTTCTGAATCTCTTAGGTTCATACCATTTCTGTCCTGTACTGAGCCAATCTTTGCATGAAATGTTGACTTGGGATCTCTAATTTTTTTGAAGATGTCCTATATTGAGCCAATCTTTGCATGAAATGTTGACTTGGGATCTCTAATTTTTTTGAAGAGATCTCTAGTCTTTCACATTCTATTATTTTCCTCTATTTCTTTGCAGTGATCACTGAGGAAGGCTTTCTTATCTCTCCTTGCTATTCTTTGGAACTCTGCATTCCAGTGGGTATATCTTTCCTTTTCTCCTTTGCTTTTCACTTCTCTTCTTTACACAGCTCTTTGTAAGGCCTCCTCAGACAGCCATTTTTTCTTTTTTTGCATTTCTTTTCTTGGGGAATGTCTTGATCCCTGTCTCCTGTACAACGTCACAAACCTCCGGCCATAGTTCTTCAGGCACTCTGTCTCTCAGATCCAATCCCTTGAATCTATTTCTCACTTTGGATTTGATGTATGGATTTGATGTATGGATTTGATTTAGGTCACACTTGAATGTTCTAGTGGATTTCCCTACTTTCTTCAATTTAAGTCTGAATTTGGCAATAAGGATTTCTTGATCTGAGCCACAGTCAGCTCCCAGTCTTGTTTATGCTGACTGTATAGAGCTTCTCCATCTTTGGCTGCAAAAAATATAATCAATCTGATTTTCGTATTGACCATCTAGTGATGTCCATGTGTAGTCTTCTCTTGTGTTGTTGGAAGAGGGTGTTTGCTGTGACCAGTGTGTTCTCTTGGCAAAACTCTATTAGACTTTGCCCTGCTTCATTCTGTAGTCCAAGGCCAAAACTGTCTGTTACTCTAGCTATCTCTTGACTTCCTACTTTTGCATTCCAGCCCCTATAATGAAAAAGACATCTTTTGGGGGTGTTATTTCTATGAGGTCTTGTAGGTCTTCATAGAACCATTCAACTTCAGCTACTTCAGCATTACTTGTCAGGGCATAGACTTGGATTACTGTGATATTAAATGGTTTGCCTTGGAAATGAACAGAGATCATTCTGTCGTTTATGAGACTGCATCCAAGTACTGCATTTCAGACTCTTTTGTTGACCATGATGGCTACTCCATTTCTTCTAAGGGATTCCTGCCCACAATAGTATATATAATGGTCATCTGAGTTAAATTCACCCATTCTAGTCCATTTTAGTTCGCTGATTCCTAGAATGTCAACATTCACTCTTGCCATCTCCTGTTTGACCACTTCCAATTTACCTTGATTCATGGACCTAACATTCCAGGTTCCTATGCAATATTGCTCTTTACAGCATTGGACCTTGCTTCCATCACCAGTCACATCCACAACTGGGTGTTGTTTTTGCTTTGGCTCCATCTTGTCATTCTTTCTGGAGTTATATCTCCACTGGTCTCCAATAGCATATTGGGCACCTACCTGCCTGGGGATTTCATCTTTCAGTGTCCAATCTTTTTGCTTTTTCACACTGTTCATGGGGTTCTCAAGGCAAGAATATTGAAGTGGTTTGCTATTCCTTTCTCCATCTTTATGACTATATCCTACTGATTCTGCCTTTCTAATACAATGATGAGGTAAACAGGTCAAGAATGTAATTTGTGCTGGGGTGATGATAACATTAGTTGATATGGGCTCATTAGACAAGTAAATTTTAACCAAAATTTTAAGTTTTTTTAACTTCATGCCTCCTGGGAAAAAGTAATTAAGATGCTTACTTTTGAGTTTTTATAACCATTACATCATGGGAAATAGATAGGGAAACAGTGGAAATAGTTTCAGACTTTATTTCTTGGGGCTCCCAAATCATGGCAGATGATGATTGCAGCCATGAAATTAAAAGATGCTTACTACTTGGAAGGAGGGTTATGACCAACCTAGATAGCATATTCAAAAGCAGAGACATTACTTTGCCACCAAAGGTCCATCTAGTCAAGGCTGTGGTTTTTCCAGTAGTCATGTATTGGCTGTGAGAGTTGGACTGTGAAGCAAGCTAAGTGCTGAAGAATTGATGCTTTTGAACTGTGGTGTTGGAGAAGACTCTTGAGAGTTTTGTGGACTGCAAGGAGATCCAGCCAGTCCATTCTGACGGAGATCAGTCCTGGGTGTTCTTTGGGAGGAATGATGCTAAAACTAAAATCCAGTACTTTAGCCACCTCATGCAAAGAGTTGACTCATTGGAAAAGACTCTGATGCTGTGAGGGATTGGGGGCAGGAGGAGAAGGGGACGGCTGAGGATGAGATGGCTGGATGGCATCACTGACTCGTGAGTCTGAGTGAACTCCGGGAGTTGGTGATGGACAAGGAAGCCTGGAGTGCTGCAATTCATGGGGTTGCAAAGAGTCGAACACGACTGAGCAACTGAACTGAACTGAACTGAACCATCTTTCATCCATTCTACTTTATCTGTTACTAACCTACTCTTTAAAAGACATTTTTGCAAGATCTTTATATGAGAATCTTTGCCTGAAGGTAGTACGCATTCAACAAAAATAAATAATACATTACACAGGAAAGCAACATCAAATAAGTAGTAGCTGAATTAAACAGTGTATAAAGTAGTTGAATTAAAATGTGAGTAAAGAGAAAGAAGTAAGTGATTATATATAAAGAAAAAAATTTTATTAGTGCAGACATCATTTGAGAACTGGGGTAGGGCCAAGTGAAGAGCTATGAACATATATGAATGTACACAAGATAAGATAGATTTCTCAGTGACCCTAGTTCTTTTAAGATGAAACTATAAAACTCATATTGAAGTCTTCACAAGTTTATGGCTTCTGAAATGATGTATTATAAATTCAAAGGCAAGATAGTTTGCTTTTACCTTGGAAAATAAAGAGAACTGAACTATTTGTCACGCATTCCTTGGTCATAGGAGTTGCGCTCTTTTAAGCTGTCAAAGTCTTTTTTTTTTTTTTTTCATCATCTAAAGCTAAGGATTCAAGGAGATGCACGAGGTGTATACATCTTCATTTTAAGCTTGCATAGCCATTTGCCTGGTCAATACAACCAAAAATGCACAGTGTGTGCACGTGCTCAGTCATGTTTGGCTCTTTGCAGACCCCAACGGACTCTATCCACCAGGCTTCTCTGTCCACAGGACTTTTCCCGCCAAGAATGCTGGAGTGGGTTGCAATTTCCTCCTCAAAGGGATCTTCCTGACATAGGGATAAAATTCACATCTCCAACAACTCCTGCATTGCAAGCAGATTCTTTACCACTGAGGCATCTGGGAAGCCAAAAGTACACAATGTTTCATTTAATAAGCTCATCTTGCCAGAATTTCCAGGAACTTGCCCAGTGACAAAATAAATCTTTTATAATTGCCCCCTTTGCACTTCTTACAATACATCACCAATTTCATTGTGTATAAGAGGCAGTTTGAGGCAAACTCTCTGGATCATTCAATATCTAAGAAGCTTTTTTTTTTTAATTTAAAAAAACTTTAAAAATTATTTAATTTTAAAATTAAATTTTTAATTTAAAAATTTAATGAGTTTCTTCTGTTTTTAAAAGCACTAACAAGCAAATGGTTTTTGAGGGATCCTTCCTCTTAAAATTCTCTGCAATTTATAAAATTGCTCATAACCTTTGGAATGTAGGTGCTATCATCATAGATAATTAAACCAATGTGATATAGAATGCACCCTAAAGGTAATCCTTAAAGTCTCCCTTAATTTAATCCTAGTGTTTATTCAATAATGACGTTTGTAAACTTCTAGATTTAAAGAACTTTATTTTTTAAAGGTCTGGAGTGTTCAGAAAAGAATAGAACAGTCTTTACCTACAAAATTGAAGTGGCAGAAGAAACTGTTACTAAGACGCAGTGTGACAGATACTAAAATAAAGACGTGTGTTCTGGAAAGCTAAAGAAAGAGCAAGGAGAACAATCAAATAATAGCCTATTGGGGAAAAAACAGGGAAGGCTTCTAGAAAGGGTCCAGTTCAGTTCAGTCGCTCAGTCGTGTCCAGCTCTTTGCAACCCCATGGACCGCAGCACGCCAGGCTTCCCTGTCTATCACCAACTCCTGGAGCTTGCTCAAACTCATATTCATTGAGTTGGTGATGCCATCCAACCATCTCATCTTCTCATCTCATCTCATTCTCATGCCCTTCTTATCCTCTGTCAAGCCCTTCTCCTCCTGCCTTCAATCTTGCCTAGCATCTGGGTCTTTTCCAATGAGTTACTTCCCTGCATCAGATGGCCAAAGTACTGGAGCTTCAGCTTGAGCATCAGTTCTTCCAATGAATATTCAGGACTGATTTCCTTTAGGATTGACTGGTTTGATCTCCTTACAGTCCAAGGGACTCTCAAGAGTCTTCTCCAACACCACAGTTCAAAAGCATCAGTTCTTCAGCGCTCAGCTTTCTTTATGGTCCAACTCTTACATCCATACATGACTACTGGAAAAACCATAGCTTTGACTAGATGGACCTTTTTCACTTTGCTGACAAAGGTCTAGAAAGGGTTAGTGCTTAAGAAAAGATGCAGGAGATAAAAGAGAAATGAAGGAAGTACCAGCATTCCAGGCAGGAGCAAGAGAAGTTAAATATATGAGCAAGTTGGCCCATCCAGTTCCCCTTCGTAACACCCTGGTGTGTCATCGTGGTCTTCTTTTTCCAGCTCTGCACAAGTGTTCAGGTAGCATCCTTTACATACTGCACAAGAAGCATGACCTTTCCTGCATGATGATGTCCAGAAAACTTGAACCATGTGTATACATCATGTAAGTCAAGTGTTCTCCATCATTCAGGCACGTGGGAAGTTACCCAGTGAGGAGCCCAGACAACTGGAAAGTACTGGTGATAACTGCACGGCATCAACTCCCCAATGTTAAGAGGACTGGTCCTCTTCTTTCACAGACAGCCTTCTTCCGATAATATCTGAATTAACACTGTCTCAGATTTGTCATTGCTTATAAAGTTTATTCATTTTGAAATTAAAATACTTGTCACATGGATTATAAATTCACATTTAGTATAAGTTATTTTAAGATTCTTCTCTCTTAACAGCATTTGTGGGATTTTATGGTTTTAATATTTATTTTTTGGGTACATCTGGTTTTATTTGTGCATACAAGCTTCTCTTTAGTTGCAGCACATGGGGGAGTTGCCCAGTGGCAAGTGGGATCTTTGTTCCCCAACCAGGAATCCAAGCCGCCTGGCAGTGGAACGTGGATTCTTAACCACTGGACCACCAGGGAAGACCCAGAAAATGTTTTTAAAGACATACAATTTAATAGCCATAAGTGATTTTAAAACAATTTCATCTTAGATTTTTGTCTTAACAGAAAATTTGAAAATACTCCTTAGAGAGTAAAAACTTTCTCTGCTGGCCCAATTTCTCGTCTGTCTTTCTTCTCACTACTTTTAGTGAGTGGATCATCTTAACTTCTTCCAAATAAAAACTATTCTGAAACTCTTTTCAGATTTAATAGACAGTAAAGTATAATTTCCTCCAGGATTCAAGTCCTCATCTCCTTGACAATTTGGTCTGTGTTTTAAACAAAATGAAAGAAAAGCTTATAATTGAAACCTTTAAAGATTTATGAGAAGTATACTGTCTGTTTGAAAAACTGAAAGCTGGAAAATCAGATGAATTGAGGAAGGTGTTTTTATACCTCATATTTGTGCTTTCCAAACCCCCAGGGTTGCCAGCTTGCGTGGAACTTCTCCTAACAAGCTTTGTGGTGAGAATTTTGACACTTCACTCTGGTTCCTATTGGAAATACCACAGTATAAGCCTTCTGTGCAATATTTCAGCAATTGTCCTGCCAATTCATGAATTATAGAAAGAAAAAGTTAGCCAAACACTTCCAGAATGTTAAAAGGCTTTAGTTTGAAAGTAATAGTCAAGCTGTAACTGCTCTCCAAAATCCCTAAATTGAAGATAAATATATCAGGAAAGAATGCTTTAGCTGAAAGTAACAGAAAAATGGACTAACACAGACTTAAACAGGAGACATTTGCTGTTTACTTAACTTCCAAATTAGGTGATATTAGTAAATCATCCAGAACTGGGAGGGCCACTACACAACGCTGATGCTATCAGTCTCTCCTCTCTATCACTTTAAGCCTCTGAAGCTTTTATGGAGACTAACTATAAATTTGTTGTCCAACTCAAACAACAATTGAATGTGAAAGAGGGTCAATTATCAGTAATTACAACGAGGTGAAGAAGTGAAAGTCATTCAGTCATGTCTGACTCTTTGCCATCCCTGGAATTCTCGAGGCCAGAATACTGGAGTGGGTAGCCTTTCCCTTCTCCAGGGGATCTTCCCAACCCAGGGATCAAACTCAGGTCTCCCGCACTACAGGCAGATTCTTACCAGATGACCCACAAGGGAAGCTCATTACAAGGGAAGTAATTACAATACTGATATTCTAATAATCAGTAATTACACTGTAGCAGCAGGATTCACCTGGGTCTGCCCTAGG
The DNA here is from genome assembly GCA_917880005.1 of Nanger dama. Lineage (NCBI taxonomy): Eukaryota > Metazoa > Chordata > Mammalia > Artiodactyla > Bovidae > Nanger > Nanger dama. The sequence goes on from CAKJTW010000075.1 coordinate 9,126,507, forward strand.
CAAATCAGTACACATGGCTACACATACCCCCGTCCTCTTCGGGCCAGTTCCCTCATTGTCTCAAACTGACTGCCACTGTTTCAAACATTGGTCCTATCACCATATTTAAATGTAAGAAGCAAGGGGTAGAAGACATAATAGCAAGCTTGCTTTCCAGGCTGGGTCCTTCTTCAGAAAGAAGCTGCTTTCTTAGAGGTGCTCAGTAGATAAGATACAAAGCTCCCGGCCCAGAGGGCGCTCCCCTGGAGAGTCCACAAGAGTCAAGGTGGGGATTAGCTTTTAGATGCTCTGCTATTTCTTTGCGGTCTTAACAAAAGGCCTCACACTCCCAAACTCCATCCTGGCTGGGGGTTCGGGGGGGGTCGGGGGGTCGGGGGTCGGGGGGTCGGGGGCGGGGGGCGGGCTTCTTTATAGTCAAGAGCCACTGGTGAAGGTGCTATTTCACTGCACCAAGAAACACCTAGAAGGACGGCCTATCTAAAGTAGTTCCGCAATGCAAGCCCTTGCAGAGGCAGCAGGTGACCACAGAGCTTTCTCCTTAAAAAGCTAAAAAATTAATGTGAAGAAGAATGGCAACATCAACAGAAGTTTTAAGCACTAGTCTTAAAGTGCTTAAAAGCCAGAGCCTTAAATGTCGAAGGAGCATCCGGGGCTGTGCGCGCATCTTCCTCTGCATCTCTGCGCTCCTGGTGCCAGGCTCGTGGCCTGGATGCTGCAGAACCTCACAATGTCTGCAAGCCTCTTCCAGACGCCGACCTGCGGGCGAGTCCCTCAGTTCCGGAGACAGTCTCCCAGCAGTGCTGACCACAGCAGAAAAAACCTAAGAAGAGCATCTCTGCCCATGTAACAGGAGTAAAAGATATCAGCTAAGGTGGGTCGCTTCAGCAACACGGGTGTCCTGGAGCCAGCGTGCACCTGCATCCAAAGCCACTGGGCGACTTAAGAGTGGGAAGTGCTGGTTGATTTCACCTCCTGTGAGTCATGCCCTGCATCCCAGAGGACAGCCAGCTGTTTTCCTAAATTTGCAGCAAAGGGGCTTGAATCGTCCTGCTGCAAAATCCAGAAAGAAAATACTGCACAGCTAGGGTTGACAAAACACCTAGGCTTAGCCCAATAAGAAAACTAATAATTAATTTAAATGATCAATTAATTAATTAAATGGAAGCTAACGTAAATGTCTGTTATTTTCTAGTCTGGTTATAGCATTGTATGATAAAATGATCACATTCAAGGTGAGACAACCTTACTATTTTCAACTTGTGATACTTAGCTCATTATCTGATAAAAATAATCTCAATAATAAGCTGTTATGAGGTCTGTGCTTGGTGATTTTTCAGGAAACAAAATGTTTACTAGGCATTTATTCTATGAATCACAAACTTCTCTCTGTGCTTTGGATTTTGTCTCATTTGATTATCATAATCCTCATTGTTCTTTCAGTTCAGTCGCTCATTGGTGTCCGACTCTTTGCAACCCCATGAATCACAGCACGCCAGGCCTCCCTGTCCATCACCAACTCCTGGAGTTCACTCAGACTCACGTCCATCGAGTCCGTGATGCCATCCAGCCAACTCATCCTCGGTCATCCTCTTCTCCTGACCCCAATCCCTCCCAGCATCAGAGTCTTTTCCAATGAGTCAGCTCTTCGCATCAGGTGGCCAAAGTACTGGAGTTTCAGCTTTAGCATCATTCCTTCCAAAGAAATCCCAGGACTGATCTCCTTCAGAATGGACTGGTTGGATCTCCTTGCAGTCCAAGGGACTCTCAAGAGTCTTTTCCAACACCACAGTTCAAACACATCAATTCTTCAGCCCTCGGCCTTCTTCACAGTCCAACTCTCACATCCATACGTGACCACAGGAAAAACCATAGCCTTGACTAGACAGACCTTAGTCAGCAAAGTAATATTTCTGCTTTTGAATATGCTGTCTAGGTTGGTCATAGCTTTTCTTCCAAGGATTAAACGTCTTTTAATTTCATGGCTGCAGTCACCATCTGCAGTGATTTTGGAGCCCCCAAAATAAAGTCTGACATTGTTTCCACTGTTTCCCCATCTATTTCCCATGAAGTGATGGGACTGGATGCCATGATCTTCATTTTCTGAATGTTGCATGAAATTCTCCAGGCAAGAATACCAGAGTGGGTTGCCATGCCCTCCTCCAGGAGATCTTCCCTACCCAGGGGTCAAACTCAGGTCTTCTACATTGCAGGCAGATTCTTTACCATCTGAGCCATCAGGAAGCCCAAATAAAGTATAAGTATTATTATTTTAATAATAATAAGGAAAAGTAGAAGCTGAGTCATGCAGAACCACTCAAGATGCAGTTGACTCTGTCTGCTTCTAAAGTCCTGACACTTGGGCATCTCACACTGTTGGCAACACGGAATCCATGGCTGCACTCTGGATTTTTCCAGCATGCACTGCTGGGAGTTAGATTTCAAGACATTCTCCTCAATTCATCTAAGAGCTTCTTTGGAGAGAGAGGGGTGGGTGCTGGGGGAGGACAGACTGGGGAAGTGGGAGGGTCATTTTATCCTCTTTGGCATCTCCAGCTCCCCACTGTTTGTAACAAAGAAAGTACACCCGGGAAAGTTAGTTGGCAGCCTTATAATAGAAACTCCGTGGAGTTTTTTGTTGTTGTTATTTTTGTAGAAGTTTACCAAGATGAGATCATTTTTATTCTACCACTATAACTTTTGTTTGAGAAAAACACTAGCAAGTATCTCCTTCCAGAAACCTTGCAAATCAATCTGTGGAGTCACCGAGGCCCTGTAGCCATCTGTTACGCAGATGCAAGAGTTGTTTATTCATACTTTCCCATTCATCTGTCTTGTGTTTCCTCTTGTCCATGTCTCACTTAAGGTAAACAAAAACCTGTCAGAGTGAGACAAAAGACAAAAGACCTGAATCTGCCTGAGCCCAGAAGGAGAGTATCTGTCAAGGGAGGGAGGGAGCACAGAGGGTGCTGGGCTTAGTCACTCGGTCGTGTCTGACTCTTTGTGACCCTATAGACTGTAGCCCATCAGGCTCCTCTGTCCATGGAATTCTCCAGGCGAGAATGCAGAAACTAGTTTCCATGCCCTCCTCCAGGGGATCTTCCAGACCCAGGGATCAAATCCAAGTCTCCCACATTGCAGGCAGATTCTTTACTGTCTGAGCCACCAGGAAGCCCAGCACAGAGGATGAAGGCAAGAAAACCCCCTTCTTACTCTTCCAAGACAGAAGGTCATTTAAAATTTCTGATTACATAGTCCTTCATGTCTGACCTTGGAAATGCCCTTTGGATGGCAAAAAACATTAGGAGTGTCATGGAAAGATTTCCAACACTATACTACTTTTCTATTATTTAAAAATTTCTGGTTCTTTTACCTAGGCAGAAAGGTTTGCTTCTCTAATTCAGAGAATGAGTTCATGGAAATGCATAAGAGACCCAGGTCCCATCCCTAGGTTGGGACGATCCCCTGGAGACGGAAATGGAAAACCACTCCAGTATTCTTGCCTGGAGAATTCCATGGACAGAGGAGCCTGGTGGGCTACATACAGTCCATGGGGTCACAGAGACTGGGACAAGACTGAGCGACTAACACTTTCACTTCACCTTTACCTAGGCAAAAAGTTTTGCTTCTCTAATTCAGAGAACGAGTTCATGAAAACACATAGGTTTTCTAATAAAAGAAATTATCAACACAGAAACCCTGGAGAAGATAGTCTTAGTAATTTTCACCATCTTTTCCTAATGATAATTTGAATCCATTCCCTCCAGTTAAATATCATTAGCGACAGAATAGACAAAGCAAATTGAGTTAATCAAAGTGAAATTAATTTTTCCACATACCTTAAAAATTTAGAACTTCTGTGATGGCCCAGAAGGTAGAGAATCTGCCTACACTGTAAGAGACCTGGGTGAGGAAGATCCCCTAGACAAAGGGATGGCAACATGCCCAGTATTCTTGCCTGGGGAATTCCATGGACAGAGGAGCTTGGCAGGTCACAAAGAGTCAGATATGACTGAGCAACTAACACTTTCACTTTTTCAAAAAATGTAGAGGTAGGACTGAATTCAGGAAAGGCTTGATCAGGACTTAAGTAAAATTATTATGTTATGGCTTCGTCTGCCTTTCCCCCCTGCTGCCCTCTGCATGCATCTCATTCTTATGTGTCTCATGCATTAGCCAGATGCATCCTCTGGAAAAGGGGATGGCCCCTTTTCCATCCAGAAGACTCAGCAAATATCTGACTTTATATATGTTCATTAACTCTGGTGGTGATATATTCATTCTCTAACCAACCACTGCGGCCAGAGGAAGCCAAGTCTCTGACTGACCAAGCCTGGATCACTTACAGTTTCCAGAGATCAAGCTGGGGATGGAGAGCTAAGTCTATCTGCTGGAACCACTAGTGCTGCTGCTGCTGCTGCTAAGTTGCTTCAGTCGTGTCCGACTCTGTGCGACCCCATAGACGGCAGCCAGCAGGCCCCTCCATCCCTGGGATTCTCCAGGCCAGAACACTGGAGTGGGCTGCCATTTCCTTCTACCACTAGTAGATCCCCAGGAAAAAAAAAAAAAGAAAACTCTGGGGCTATATGGTACTGGAGAAGACACTGGAGAGTCCCTTGACAGCAAGGAGATCAAATCAGTCAATCCTAAAGGAAATCAACCCTGAATATTCATTGAAAAGACTGATACTGAGGCTGAAGGAAATAAATCTATTTCTTAAGCACCTTTGTTATCAGCAGCTCTACTTAATTCATCCAAGACAATAGAGCAATGGCGCAGCTTTTGAAGAATGCAAACATATACAGTCTTTTGGGATGGCAAGATATAGAGGGTCATCTGGAAGAATCACAGAGCTGAGCTGACAGCCAGCAAGGAAATGTGCCAACAACCTGAATATGGGCTTCCCAGGTGGTGCAGCGGTAAGGAACCCACCTGCTAAGGCAGGAGACATCAGAGATGAGGGTTTGATCCCTGGGTGGCGAAGATCCCCTGGAGGAGGACATGGCAACCCACTTCAGTATTCTTGCCTGGAGAATCCCATGGACAGAGGAGCCTGGCGGGCTATAGCCTATGAGGTTACAGAGTCAGACAATACTGAAGCGACTTAGCAAGCACACAACAACCTGAATAAGCCTGCAAGTGGGTTCCTCCCCAGAGCATTCAGAAAGGAACCCAGCCCTGCCAGCACCTATTGTTACTTAGGAAACTCTAAGCAGACGGGGCCCCTGGGATGATCTCTGTCAAACTTTTGGCATAACTGGGAGATAAGAGCGAGATGTTTGAAAATATTATGTTTGGGCTAATTTGTTACGGCAGCAATGAAAAATGACTCTCCCTCCATCTCTCATCACCACCTGCTTTTCCTCTGCACACCATACACCCTGCCCTGTACGGCTCCCAGAAACAGATGTTCTCTCTAGTGTCTTGGATTTGATTGCTTTGCCTGGAATGTTCTTTCCTTTGTTTCTGTTCTTTCCAAGGTGCAGCTTCTAATCTTCACCTCTAACTGCACATGCTCAGGGGGTCCTGACTTCGGGCTCCATCAGGGTTTCATCTAGGCATCGTTTATTCCAGCACTGTGTGGTGTTCATGTAGGAGCACATGGCCCCCTGTTAACTTGTTCAGCTGTCCCTTGAGAATAAGGGGTGAGGCAGATTGGTTCAAGACAGGGAAGTAGAAGGACATGCTCTCATTTCTCCTGCCAGAGCAGCAAAATTGCAACTAGCTGTTGAAAAACTATCAATGGGAAGACAATAGGACTTACACACACACACAAAAAGATACCACACATTCAAGACAAAGGAGAAGCCACAACAAAACAGTAGGAGGGGCACAATTATGATAAAATCAAGTCCTTTACTGGACAGGTGGGTGACTCACAAACTGGAGAACAATTATACCAAAGCAGTTCTCACACTGTTGTGAAGTTTCTAGGCCCCCACATCAGGCTCCCCAGCCTGGGGATCTGGCCAAGGGACTGGGAATCCCCAGGGAATCTGATTTTGAAATCCAGTGGGATTTGATTACAGAGCTTCCGTAGGACTCGGGGAAACAGAGAATGTGGGGTGAAATTAATTGAACAAGGCCATCAGATGGAAGCAGTCAAATGCTGTGTCACCTTATTTAGGTTAATTCAGAATCTAATCCTGCACCTGCCTCAAGGTTACAAAATCAAAACCCAAGGTCACTCAGTCAAAAGCAGCCGACTTGGATTGTAGCTTTAGCTGATCAATAATTTCCTTACTTTGCTTCTGTCTTCTCTCTGTAAAGTTTCCCAGCTCCTGTCCTTGGAACATTCTGGACCACATTCTGTTCACCACTGTCTATTGAAATCAATTTTTGCTAAAATAAACTCTTAAATGGAAAAGACCCTGATGCTGAGAAAGACTGAGGGCAGGAGGAGAAGGTGGCGACAGAGGATGAGATGCTTAGATGGTATCACCGACTCAGTGAATATGAATTTGAGCAAACTCCAGGAGACAGTAAAAAACAGGGGAGCTTGGTGTGCTGCGGTCCATGGGGTCTCAAAGAGTTGGACATGGCTTAGCAGCTGAATAACAACAACTGTTTATCATTTGACAAAGGACACTATCTTATTCATCTTTTCATCTCCAGTATCAGTCTATACAGAAGGTGAGCAGTAAATGGGTAGAACTGATGGATCCAGACAAATAAAACTAGTCAACAGCTTTCATTACAGGACTGAACCTAAAAAAGATGAAGGCTGGAAATAGAGCTCTAGGGCCTCCTGAAGTGTATAGACAGCACAGCTCACCCAGCACGGAGGTGGGGATAAGATCTCCGAAAACATATCAGAAAGTGTTTTCAAAAATATTTTCAGTCCCTGCAAATTCCTTTGCTCTGAGATTCCCTTCCCACTTAATAAGTCATTCATTTCTTCAGGAGAGGGAAAATACAGCCTAGAACAAACTACACTGCCTTGACTCTGAATTTCTTACTAGACTTCTTTTTTTTTTTTCCCCAATGAGACAATAGAATTGAAATCTGGGCTCCGAAAGAGGAAAGGGGATTTTCTATATTTTAAAGGCTTTTCATATTAAGAGTAATGTTTCAAGCCTGCTGCTGCTGCTAAGTCACTTCCAGTCGTGTCCAACTCTGCACGACCCCATAGACGGCAGCCCACCAGGCTCCCCAGTCCCTGGGATTCTCCAGGCAAGAACATTGGAGTGGGTTGCCATTTCCTTCTCCTCACTTTTCACATGAAAGTGAAAAGTGAAAGTGAAGTCACTCAGTTGTCTTTGACTCTTAATGACTCCATGGACTGCAGCCTACCAGACTCCTCCATCCATGGGATTCTTCAGGCAAGAGTACTGGAGTGGATTGCCATTGCCTTCTCCGTTCAAGCCTGAGCATACACTTTAAACATAAGCTGAAGTGTAGCCAATAGAGACATTTTAATAATCTGTCTAATGTCTAAATCCAGTGATTTACAAGAAGGGAATTTCAACACAAAGGTAGGTGAACTCCAAACCCATGCTTTCTCCTGCTAGAGCATTTTGCATCAAAAGAATTAACTGCTTTTGAAAATAGTAATTTCCTGTAATTGGCCATATGCAAACAAGGCTTCATGACCTCCTGGCTTCAGTGATGCAGAGCAGATTCTGACATAAACAGGTGTGGCTTGGCAGGTAAACTTTCAAGTGAGATCTGACCCTTAGGACTCCAGAAAGCTATGAAAATGTTGGTTTTCTTATTTAAAAATTAGTTGCAAATGTTGTATCTGTCTCATAGTTTAAAATAAAATCAAAAGGTGAACCACTCTGAATAAATCAATCACACATGCATGCTTACATGTTAAGTCGCTTCAGTTCAGTTCAGTTCAGTCTCTCACTCATGTCTGACTCTTTGCAGCCCCATGGACTGCAGCACACCAGGCTTCCCTGTCCATCACCAACTCCCAGAGCTTGCTCAAACTCATGTCCATCAAGTCGGTGACCCCATCCAATTATCTCATCCTCTGTTGTCCGCTTCTTCTCCTGCCTTCAGTCTTCCCAAACATCAGGGTCTTTTCCAGTGAGTCAGTTCTTCATATCAGATGGCCAAAGTATTAAGGCTTCAGCTTGAGCATCAGTCCTTCCAATGAATATTAGGACTGATTTCCTTTAAGATTGCCTGGTTTGATCTCCTTGCTGTCCAAGGGACTCTCAAGAGTCTTCTCCAACACCACAGTTCAAAAGCATCAACTCTTCAGCACTCAGCTTTCTTTATGGTCCAACTCTCACATCCATACATGACTGCTGGAAAAACCATAGCTTTGACTAGATGAACCTTTCTTGGCAAAGTAATGTCTCTGCTTTTTAATATGCTGTCTAGGCTGGTCATAGCTTTTCTTCCAAGGAGCAAGCGTCTTTTAATTTCATGGCTGCAGTCACCATCTCCAGTGATTTTGAAGCCCCAAAAAATAAAGTCTCTCACTGCTTCCATTGTTTCCCCATCTATTTGCCATGTAGTTATGGGACCAAATCCCATGATCTTCGTTTTTTGAATGTTGAATTTTAAGCCAACTTTTTCATTCTCCTCTTTCACTTTCATCAAGAGGCTCTTTAGTTCTTCTTCACTTTCTGCCATAAGGGTGGTGTTATCTGCATAGCTGAGGTTATTGATATTTCTCCCTGAAATCTTGATTCCAACAGCATTTTGCATGATAAGAGTACATAAATAAGCAAGGTGGCAATATACAGCCCTGACGTACTCTTTTCCCAGTTTGGAAACTGTCCATTGTTCCATGTCCACTTCTAACTGTTGCTTCTTGACCTGCATGCAGATTTCTCAGGAGGCAGATAAGGTGGTCTGGTATTCCAATCTCTTTAAGAATTTTCCACAGTTTGCTGTGATCCACACAGTCAAAGGCTTTACTGTTAGTGAAGCAGAAGTAGATATTTTTCTGGAATTCTCTTGCTTTTTCTATGATCCAATAAATGTTGGCAATTTGATCTCTCGTTCTTCTACCTTTTCCAAATCCAGCTTGAACACATGGAAGTTCTTGGTTCACATACTGTTGAAGTCTAGCTTCAGTTGTGTCCAACTCTTTGTGATCCTATAGACTTTAGCCCACCAGGCTGCCCTGTCCATGGGTATTCTCCAGGCAAGCATACTGGAATGGGTTGCCATGCCTTCCTCCAGGAAATCTTCCCAACACAGGTATCAAACCCACGTCTCTTACATTTCTTGCATTGGCAGGCGTGTTCATTACTACTACTACCTGGGAAGCCAAATCCACTCAACTAACTGGGAAAATTATATTAGGAATATGAATTTTTTTGACTGAAGAGTAGCAATTTAGTTAAAAGCAAGAAATGTTTTATGTGATTACTCCTTCCTCAATAGAAAAATGAAATGTGGACATAGAAATACCATATGCATTGGAATTCCAAATAGGTAGTATAAATATATGTAGTATAAATATTTACATTGTGAAATATCCATGATCAGCATGAAAAATACAAGCAGAAAAATAGTATGTGAGATGTTATTTCATTTTTATTTTAAGTTATTTCTCATTATATAGAATATAAAAGCCTGAAGGTAGGTACATGCATGCCTACAATAAATGCTTAGCTCAAGTATGGTTGTTTTAAAAAAAGTGGGAGTAGATTGGGAAATGGAAAAAAATCAAGCATATAATACATACATAGATAGATATAAGGATATCAATTCAGTTTAGTTCAGTCACTCAGTCGTGTTTGACTCTTTGCGACCCCATGAATCGCAGCACACCAGGCCTCCCTGTCCATCACCAACTCCCAGAGTTCACTCAGACTTACATTCATCGAGTCAGTGATGCCATCCAGCCATCTCATCCTCGGTCATCCCCTTCTTCCCCTGCCCCCAATCCTTCCCAGCATCAGAGTCTTTTCCAGTGAGTCAACTCTTCACATGAGGTGGCCAAAGTACTGGAGTTTCAGCTTCAGCATCAGTCCTTTCAAAGAACATCCAGGGCTGATCTCCTTTAGGATGGACTGGTTGGATCTCCTTGCAGTTCAAGGGACTCTCAAGAGTCTTCTCCAACACCACAGTTCAAAAGCATCATATCACCAATTTTTTACAGTTTTAGCCCTGAGCTATTGATGCCCTAATTTATTTAACTAAAAATACATGTCATTAGCTTATATAGCTAGCAGACTTCTAGAAAAGGCAAGAGTCCTGATAAACGTCTCCCACACTCTAGAGCTGCAAACTCTGAGAGCAGTGCTTCGGTGATCTCTCCCCAGGCCCACTCCAAAGCTACTCGGATCTCTAATCTTTCTTGTCAAAGATCCTCCAAGTTTCACAGGGAGAAGATCCTGGTGATTCTTGGGCTGTGTCTTTGGTCTCAGCTACTCAACACGAGTTCAGCAAGCACTTTCCATGAAAATGAAAACTCAAGGGAAAGCAGGAAGTCCTGTCCACAGGACCCCAGGGCAGGCACGGGGATGCAGATGGAAACTTGAGAGTTTGTTTCCATCTGGGCCGGGTGTGTTCAAGGCCTTGGGGAAGCTCTTTGAATAAATAAGAAGGAGATTCCAGGCTTGGAGCAAAGCAGAGAAATCAAACGGGGTGCCCAAGGACAGGGTAATCTGACCAGTGGGGAGTGGTGCTTTCACTCTTTTAGGCAAGAAAATCTGAGGGCCTTCAAATCAGTAAGGACACATCAGGAGGAAAGCAGAGAGTTGGAACCCATGGCAGGAAGAGACTGTGGTAAAAAGAAAGAGTCCAGGAAGTGTAGGGAGTATTTCCAGCAGTGATGCTCACGATCCAGGAGGCAAGGGGAGGGGAGGTGAGCAGAGGGATGTCAGGGAGGACAAGGGGAGAGAATGCTAAGTTTCCATCTTCTTGAAAGATGTGGATAGGGAGCTTGATAGCTCTAGAAATGCAATTATTCTTACTAATATGAAAAGCTATTTCAGATGATCTCCAGGAAGTCAAAGATAAAATATTCAAAGGCAATCAAATATACCACCGTAATACTCAGTTAACCTATCATTACTTAAAGTTCTCGGTGCTAGCCCATAATGAACATTATTTTCAGTCCCAGAGAAATACCTGTCAGTGTACTGAGGGCAAGGGAAAACCCTTAATCACGGTTTCCCTTTGTCCTGGCTGAAACTGTTTTTCCACCTGCTCCCTTGCTCTTCTGATTTATCTCAGAGATAATGTGAGCTATCTCACCATAACAATGGAAAGCATTCAGTGTGGTTGTCTGTTTGGGATCACCTGACAGTAGACAGTGGTTTCAGAGCACCTGAGCTTACCTGCCGGCCCCTGGCACAGGCAGCAGAGGGCCCATGTAGTCATAACATGGTTTGCCCTGAGAACTGGGAAGAGATGTCAAACTTGTGAATCATTTTCAACAATGATGAATGAAATGACCCATCTATTCCAGTACTGTCAAAAAAGAGTCATCTTACTTCTTCACCCAAACCATCTTCCTCTCTTTTGTTAAGTCTCTCAGATCAGTTCAGTTCAGTTCAGTCATTCAGTCATGTCCAACTCTTTTTGACCCCGTGGACTGCAGCATGCCAGGCTTCCCTGTTCACCACCAACTCCCAGAGCTTGCTCAAACTCATGTCCACCGAGTTGGTGACGCCATCCAATCATATCATCCCCTGTCATCCCCTTCTCCTCCTGCCTTCAATCTTCCCCAGCATCAGGGTGTTTTCCAATGAGTCATTTCTTCACATCAGGTGGCCAAAGTATTGGAGATTTAGTTTAGCATCAGTCCTTCCAACGAATATTCTGGACTGATTTCCTGTCTGTAAAACATGTAAAAAAAAATTAGTACAAACAGGTATATGTCCTTTTAATTAGATTTATTTTTTAATTTTTTTATTTTTAAGAAAAATACTTAATCACTCCTTGACTATCTCTGCAACTGATTCATCCACAATGTTTCTGAAAGAGAACATCCTGAAAAGCTGCCTTGAGAAGGGATCCTGAAATAAGGAGTTTGTGTTAGTCACTCAGTCATGTCTGATTCTTTTGAGCCCATGGGCTGTAGATCGCCAGGCTCCTCTGTCCATGGGATTCTCCAGGCAAGAATACTGGAATGGGTTGCCATTCCCTTCTCCAGGGGACCTTCCTTACCCAGGGAAAGAACACAGGTCTTCCACATTGCAGGCGGATTCTTTACCATCTGAGCTACCAGGGAATAAGGAGAGAATAGGGTACGTGGGAAAGAAACGCAGGCAGGAAGGTGAAGAGGGCAAAGGTTTTGCACCCTGAAGGCAGGCAGGCCTAATGATAGTAAAAACCAAACAGCGCAAACCTTGCCTTGGTATGCCTACCTCCCTTCCTACCACTGTCCTTTCCTGTTTTCTGGTACCTGCTTCTCAGGGTGGTTCTGTTCCAGTGGGCCTCAGCTTGGGTGAGCTTCCCCAGCCTATGTGGGAATCAAAGAATGCACACTATTTTTTTTTTTTTAAGTTTTTATTGGAATACAGTTGCTCTACAATATTGTGTTATTTATTATCTACTGCACAGCAAAGTGAATTAGCCATATAGATACTAGACCTAGAGACTGTCATACAGAGTAAAGTAAGTCAGAGAGAGAAAAACAAACATCTGTGGAATCTAGAAAAATGGTGCAGATAGAGAACAAACGTATGGACCCTAAGGGAAAAAGGGGAGTGGGATGAACTGGGAGACTGGGATTGACACATATACACTACTGTGTATGAAATAAAGTCTTCCCAGGTGGTGCTGGTGGTAAGGAATCTGCCCGCCAATGCAGGAAATGCAAGAAACTTGGGCAGGTTACAGTCAACTGTGTCCCGAAGAGTCAGACACAACTGATCGACTAATACACTACTGTGTATAAAATAGATAACTAATGCACATGATATTTAAATTCCCTTTTTCTTCCATTTCTGTTCTTTTTCCTCCCTCCCTAAACGTCAGCTTCTACTCTGAATTTTTGTGGTATGATTGTATATGGATTTTGGTTTTGAAATTTACTTCTTCATTTATCATTTTTTTCTTTGAGGGAAATATAGATCCATTTCATTCCTTTTAACTACAGTATAAAAACCTGTGGCATGAATATAAAACAATATATAACCAGGGACTACTGTTCATCTCCCTAGTGAGAGATGTTTAGGTTATTCCCATTTTGCACTGCTGTGAACAGTGCTACGATGAATATTCATTTTCTTATTTCCTATGCACATATTTGAGTGTTTCTCTGGGAAATGTACCTAGCAGCATAAGGAATGACATCCTAGGAATGACAGAAGGATGTACATTTGCAGTTGTACTGCATATTGCCAAATTGCTCCTTAAGTGTTTGGACCAGTTTTCACTCCCTCCAGCATCACATGAGAACTATTTCCAGGCATCTTTCCATTCACGTGGTATTGTCATCCTTTTAATTTTTGTCCATGCAATGTATGTGAAGTGATAGCCTCATATTTTACATTGCATTTCCCTGAATAAGAAGGCACCCTTCCATGTGGCTTAACCTTAAACAAATGCACTTATTTCTGTAAAGAATCTCTTCCCCCGCTGCTGCCCATCTTCACTCAGTTCCCACGGTGATTTCCACAAATCAGTGTGACAGCAGTGGTCAATTTACACTCAAGTGCTTCCTGATGCATCTGCCTCTCACTGCCCGAGTCTCTGGGATAGCAACTGTCTAGCATCCTTCTCTCTAGATCTTGGTTGAAGCTCAGGAAATACTTAGAGAATTTAAATGCATACTAAATGTTTTCCTTTGATTTTAAAATTGTATGTAATTTTTATTATTTTCATTACTTTTCTTACAAGTTGCATGTATTGTTTTGCCCTATAATTTTTCAATTTTAAAAATAAAATAAGTTAATACCTCTTATGATATATTTGATATGATATGTTAAATTTTGTATGTCTTCTTTTTGGAATTATCTTCTGCAACATATGTGAGCATTTCATGTAATGAAAGTAATGGCCTTGAGAAGTCATCATTAAAGTGGAAGTCAATAAAAGAGAAATGCAGAGGGACTTCCTTGAAGGTCCAGTGTTTAAGACTCCACATTTCCACTGCAGAGGTCATGAGTTTGACCCCTTGCTGGGGAACTAAGATTCTACATGTGGTATGGGAAGAGGAAAAAAAAAAAAGGAAGGGAAAAAAGAAACGTAAATTATGGTTAAAAAGAAAATGCAACTTTTCGGAATCGAAACAGTACCTATTCAACAGCCTGTTTTCGTAAGCTGAATTATCTTAAGGTTAAATCATGGGAAGTGATATCTTTGAAATATGTGTTTAGCGATAGTAATTGATGCTTATAGAGAATATACTGCAGTGTACTTCTTCAGTGTTGTACATGCATTTCACCCTTATAACAAGCTTGGATATTACACTTTTGTCAGTACCATCCCAACACTCTAGATTGTGAATCAAGGCACAGCATGGGGAAGTGCTCTGTCCAAGCTATAGGGCTGGTTTTTCACCCACAAGTCATTTCTCCAAGAGGAGCTGAGTCATGAGTGATCAGCCAAGGCCATGACGGATGTTGATCATAAGAGAAAACACCTGTGTGCTGCTCTAACATACCACATACCTGCTTTGTCTTTTGTTTGATTTTGATTATAATGGATTAGATATAACGAAGCTCTATCTATAGAGGAAAAAAAAAAACAGAGTATTCAATTGTGTGTTAAGGACTATTCACAAACTCAGGGATTTGAAGAAAGACTAGGATATATTAAAATATTCCAGTGGCTTCTTCTGAATTGCATCCTTAAAACACCATGTGCCTTTATGGAATGCATTTCAAGCTGAAAATCTACTTTCAAGCTAGAGCTACTCTCTAATATTTTTAAAACGAGCTTTTCTGAAGGAATCACTGTTCCAGGAATACACAGGTGTCCACACCTCAGTGAAGTCGCTATGGAAGATTATCTCCAGTGGAGAATGAGTAATGATAACACACAGGTCAGCAGAGAGTGTCCACCAGCGGGAAACATGGCTGGGGAGTCCACCCGGGGCCACAATACCTGGGCACCTGAGAGAACTGAGTGGAGTTGGGTGGGGGATAAAGCTTAATTCTTTTTATAAATAGAGTTTCATAATGAAATATTTAAGGAACGGCTCCTCTGGCAGCTGCTGGCTCTCGTATGCTGAACTGGAATTAACTCAGTGCAAAATCTTAACAGTTGCCTTCAAGTTAATTCACCCCATGACTACACACCTGGGTGCCTGGGCAGAATTAATGTGTTCATGTACACCCTCGATTTTACAAAAGTGAAGTGTTTGAGCACATGTGGCAATCTAACAGACCTCCCCTCTAAATTCCAAGGCATCTAACTCCCCCTTGGTGGTGTTTAAGGGCATAGGCACATGAAACAGACCAAGAAATGGGCATTAATTGAGCTCCAGCAAGTGAGGATTGTTTGCACATTTGACCTATTTACATCTAAGAAAATGAGGAGGGATTTTTTTCTCTTTCTATTTTATTTTTAAATTATGAAAGTATGATAGCACATTTACAGGAGACTTGGAAAATACAGAACAAAGTTACATATAGTTCCACTACATGTTACAGTTATTTTTAAGTGGAAAAATTAGGATTTTTAGTTGGAGTGACAAACTCAAAAATTAATAGAATCAATATACAGCAAAGCAGAAGAATGGAGTAGACGTGGAAAGCACCATGAACCAATTCAAAATAATTAGATTTATACAGTTTTCACACAACAGTAAGATAGGAGGAAAGATTATGTTACCCCATTTTACTAGTTAAAAATATCCAGGCTCAGAAAGATTCTCATTTATAACACATCTCTTCCCATTTTAGACTCTCTTTCCAAAGTGACTCACACATGCAAATAAATGCTGCCAGTGTTCTGTGCCCTGCATTCTGTAGTCTTCACCTTCTCACTCATCCCTCCAGGAAAGACGAAAACAAAACAGAAGTGAGGTGTACTTAGAAGCCACTCTTAGAAGGACTTTGGAGCTGTCGGAGAGGCAGAGGAAAGAAAGAAGCCAGAGAAGCACGGAGAGGTCCCAATCGGGCCATCCAGAAAATTCTCCAAACCCCAATTTACCAAAAGGAAAAATCTCCCCCTCTTTGGCCCTGAGACTTTTATTTCCTTTTATTTTTCAGTTCAGAATTAGAATCAGAGTCCTGTAAATTTCACAGTTTCAAATCCATAATAAATCCATGGGGTTTTATATACCTGTATATTCATAGATCTCCTCCTCCAAAGAGCAAACAAACTTTGTCATTATTTTATAATATTTAATAAGCTCTTATTTCCTCTGATGAAGATGCAGAGAGACAAGTAGAAAAAGACCTACTTGTTTAGGAGAAGGATTTTAAAGCACAATGCTCACGTTTACCAAGTATTATCACTAAGGAGGAATTGTTACAATCTTGTAGAATGTTAACCTGAAAGTTATCTGCCCCCAATCAGTGTTCTCTACACTCACATTTTTATAAAAATTTGATTAGTTGTATAGCTCTATAAGAAAGAAGGCAATGGCACCCCACTCTAGTACTCTTGCCTGGACAATCCCATGGACGGAGGAGCCTGGTGGGCTGCAGTCCGTGGGGTCACTGAGAGTTGGACACAACTGAGCGACTTCACTTTCACTTTCATGCATTGGAGAAGGAAATGGCAATCCAGTCCAGTGTTCTTGCCTGGAGAATCCCAGGGATGGGGGAGCCTAGTGAGCTGCCGTTTATGGGGTCACACAGCGTCAGACATGACTGAAGCAACTTAGTAGTAGAAGCAGCAGCAGCAGCAGCATAGCTCTATAAAATCATTCATTATACTTAGTTTTCTGAGTATTTCAGCATTCTGGTCATATTTTATATTGAAATTCATCTATTAACTTGATTACCTAGAGAGAATTATTTTCCAAAAGTATAGCAAAGTAAAATCCAATTGCAAAACATACAAGCCAAAATAGATGAACTTTCTGAAAGCATTATTAAATATTGTTGGGGATGGGCAGAAAATGGAAAACAATGTTCAGACTGGATTGCTGAACTATTTTTAACCAAGTAGGGGTAGCATAAAAGCATGAAAGATGTTTTTATAAAGTGATTGGCTGGGGCTTGCCTTCTCCTGTGTCAGTCCCTGGAGCAGATGGATGGAAGGACTCTTCTCTTCCAAACACGTAACTGTCACACAAGAGAGATGTCAAAAGGATCTTTGGGGTCTTATATTAATACATACCTCAAGACAAGGCTTTGTCTATAAGTGGTCTATGAACCAGAAGAAGCCAGCGCAAGAGGGGAAGAAGCAGGGAGGAGAAAGGAAAGAGAGTCCGATTCCAGGCACAGTTCCTGTGATGGCCCCATCAGCACAAAGAGGAACATATAGGTACACTGCCTTACACAGGATATCTAGCACATAATGATTGATTTTATAAGTGGATTTTAAAATTTTTATTTTTTTATACATGTTAGACCACTTTCCTTCTACTGAATGGTCTTTGGCAATATGTATAAAATTGAAGAACTGAATATAAGAAGACGGCTGTAAGTAGGTTGAGTGCATAAGTCCCAGGGACTTTTAATGTGATTCATCTATCTTATTTGTTTCTTGGGTCTGAATTATCAAGATTAATTTTAACCTGACATGTCACTTATTCAGAGTACACCGTGAATAAGAGTTCTAATTCAATTCAGAACTTTTGAGAAGGTGAATTTGAGCAAGACACTTATTGCCTTACAAGCCAAGAGCAAATTTATTGATCACCGTGCCCTCCAAACTCCACGTTAAATTCTATTATAGGCGCTTCTGCCATTCCACGTGGGAGAAATGCTTGAATCATCGAATCACACTAAACAAACTGTCTGGCTTGTGTGGAAACTTATACTTTGGCATCTTCTGCATAATCCAGTGAAGAGCTGAACTGAAAACATAATTTCTTCTCTCCAGTTTTAGTGATTATGTTTTCAATTTACCACCTGTTTTCAGGCACATTGTGAAATCTGAGGATTGATAGACCTGGTAAATCCACCTTGCCTGTTGTGGCAGGGGATTCGACTTCAGTTCACATAACGGTCTATTTATTGGTTGATCCATTATGGATCTCTGCTACACCTGATAAAATCACTAATCTCAGCTCTTGCTCAGCAGAGCATGCTGCTGCTGCTTGTCATTATCAAAAGCAATGAGTTCAGGTGAATTTTGTGACTAGTCACAGAGACCGACCACTTTCAGGGACAATCAAGGACTTTTGACGGCAGTGTTAAAATAGTCCAGCTCAACTGCTATTCTCTAGCTTAGGGACAAAATTAATATATTTCAGAATCACTCTTAATTATTACCCCAGAGACAGCTGTTCACTAAATTCCTTTTTCCCTTGTCTTAATTTATTTCTCTGTAGTTGGCACTCATAAATTATTGATTTCAATATACATGAGAGTTCATTTGATCTAGTCAAGTATCTGGAAAATTGTTTTAAAAATAAAAATAAGCCCAACGTTTCTCTTTGTTTTTTAATTTCTAAAGTCACCACTTTTGTATTTGCAGCAGGTTGAAAACAAATAACCATCTCCAGTTTGTTACATATTCATCCAAACAAGGTTTAGAATTGTTGACAGAACAATTACTCAGAACATTAAAGCCCGTGGCTGAGCAATTACTAAAATAAATGTCCAAAGAGAAATAAGGTAAAGATTTATAATGCTTTTGTCATAACTGTAAAATTAAAATAGGCACCCCATGCTTTTCACCATAGTATAGTGGCAGCATTAGAAAATAGTGGAACAAGAAAAATGGCTTTTATTTTCCTATAGGAAGTGTTGATATTAGGTGTTGTGTTGTTTAATCAAGAATCTAACAGGAAGTAAATTACAAATGATAAATTGTCCTTTCTAGAAGTTTATATACGACTCTAAACATCTATGATAATTCATATATGGGTCTACAAAATATATGTAACTATTTCTCCACTTCCATTATACACTGTGTTTCAGTATCCTAAAACTGAATATAAAGAGTTTTTAAATTATGCAAGTTTACTGTATAACACTTTGAGAAACATTAATAAATGTTCTCCTGGCGTATTAATGATAGATTTAATTCTTTGATCAGTCTTCCATTGAGAGATGGGACAGTTTTCCTTCCCCTTGCACTCAGATGATGCTACACCAGTTTAGGACTCATCCTTTAAAAGAGCTCACAACTTCTGCCTCCATCTCTTGTAAACTGCTGCCTTGTAAGAAGACTGACTACCTGCAGGAAAAATCCCATGGGAAATTCTGGAGAATAGTCAGAGAAGCAGAGAAGCTTAGTGAGCCCAGCCTTCCAGACAATTCTAGCAAGGTGGTTTGCATGAGAGCAAAGATATTATGGTGTCTCTAGCAACCTGTGCAATCCAGTATGGCAGGGACCATCCACAAGTGTCAACAGTCCAAACTGAGATGCACTGTAAGATAAAATGCACATTGGATTAAAAAAATAGCTCATTAAAATTTGTATATTGATTACATGCTTCAGTTCAGTTCAGTTCACTCAGTTATGTCCTACTTTTTGTGACCCCATGAATTGCAGCATGCCAGGCCTCCCTGTCCATCACCAACTCCAGAGTTCACTCAAACTCATGTCCATTGAGTCGGTGATGTCATCCGGCCATCTCATCCTCTGTTCCCCTCTCCTCCTGCCCCCAATTCCTCCCAGCATCAGAGTTTTTTCCAATGAGTCAACTCTTTGCATGAGGTGGCCAAAATACTGGAGTTTCAGCTTCAGCATTAGTACTTCCAATGAACACCCAGGACTGATCTCCTTTAGAATGAACTGGTTGGATCTCCTTGCAGTCCAAGGGACTCTCAAGAGTCTTATCCAACACCACAGTTCAAAAGTATCAGTTCTTTGGCATTCAGCTTTCTTCACAGTCCAACTCTCACATCCATACATGACTGCTGGAAAAACCATAGCCTTGACTAGGCAGACATTTGTTGGCAAAGTAATGTCTCTGCTTTTGAATATGCTATCTAGGTTGGTCATAACTTTCCTTCCAAGGAGTAAGCATCTTTAAATTTAATGGCTGTAATCACCATCTGCAGTGATTTTGGAGCCCCCAAAAATGAAGTCTGACACTGTTTCCACTGTTTCCCTATCTATTTCCCATGAAGTGATGGGATCAGATGACATGATCTTCGTTTTCTGAATGCTGAGATTTAAGCCAGCTTTTTCACTCTCCTCTTTCACTTTCATCAAGAGGCTTTTTAGCTCCTCTTCACTTTCTGCCATAAGGGTGGTGTCATCTGCATATCTGAGGTTATTGATATTTCTCCTGGCAATCTTGATTTCACCTTGTGCTTCTTCCAGTCCAGCATTTCTCATGATGTACTCTGCATATAAATTGCTTAAATAATAATATCTGATTGATTAGATTAAAATAAAAAATGTTACTAAAATTCATTCTACTTATTTAAACTTCTTAAATATGGCTATATTTAACTTGAAATTATATGCACATATGTAATAGGACAGTTCAAAGCCATCCCCAACATTAGCTGACAATTGCTGGGTGACCGGAGGCAGTGTCACATGAAGCAGAAGACCAAATCAGCTGAGCTATTTCTAAATGTTTAACTCACAAAAGCTGTGAGATATTATACAGTAGTTGTTGCACTGTGACTAAATTTTGGAGTAGTTTGTTCCATAGCAATAAATATTATAATTGGAGTTACATGTAAGAAATATTAAGTAATTGATAGTAACTATACTCAGTCTTTTAAAATTTAGAAGGAAGAAGTGTGGCTGATTCAAGGAACATTTTTACAATTATCATCAATGCATTTTAATCTAATGCCTTATTTATTCTCTAAGTTATTTGTAGCAAGAATGGAGCCTCATATTTATTAAATGTTTTAAGATTTTCTCCTTGAAAAAAAAAAAAAAAGCTCCCATCTCTCTTTTGTTAGCTACTGAAGAGACCATATAGGTGGAGAAAGAGTGCAGAAAATGAAAACCAATATTTTAATTAAACATCCTCAAATGAACAAAGTAGGCGGTTCTCACTGCTTCACTTGTTAGTTTCATTCTCCATATTAGTACTTACAATTATCAACTGAAATATCAAAAAAAAAAAATCATTGCTCAGGGTTCTAAAGCCAGGAAGACTAAGATTTAAAGATCAGTTATACTATTTTCTAGCAATTCACACAGCTCCTATGAACCTCAGTTTTCTCAGTTGTACAATGAGAATGACTACATCAATTACCTATTGGGATTATTATAAGGATCAAATGAGCTAACGTGTGTAAAGCACTTATCTCAAAGACTGGCACAAAGTGACACTGTAACGTGGAGCTTCTAATAATGATACATGTAAAGCTTATATACAAAATTTTAAATATTACATATTGGGGTATGATGTCACCGTGATAGGGCTTCCCAGGTGGCTCAGTGGTAAAGAACTTGCCTGCCAGTGCAGGAGATGCAAGAGATGCGGGTTGGATCCCTGGATCAGGAATATCCCTTAAAGAAGGGAATGGCAACCCACTCCAGTATTCTTGCCTGGAAAATTCCATGGACAGAGGAGACTTGCTACCTGTAGTCTAGAGGGTTGCAAAGAGTCACCATGACAACACCAATTATTATGAAAAATATCATAAACTTTATTACCTCTTATTTATCTCTGAGGTGCACAGATGAGCATCAGGCCTGGTTCCCACGTGGTCAATAGATATCCAGCAATGAACAGTCATCAGAACTTTGGAACATACAGAGCAGAGCATCCCAGGGACAGGAGAAGATGAAGTCACTTAACTGTGGAGATCTCTCTCTCTCAAACCCAGATGTTTGGCATCTCACCAACATCATCCAAGACACTCTGGACTGGGAACAAAATGAGTGCAGAGAAAGAGGAAGCAGTTTTAGTGAAAGCACCACAGGGAACAACCCAATAAAAAGCAGGAAACTCAGCACAAGCCTGATTTATGTCACTGCATTTTCTGAGCTCTTAGCCTGTTCCCCCAACACACGCACACACACATACAAGCCTCCCCCCATGAGCTTCCTTTCCAGTTTTTGCTCTCCCTTTTCTTTTCAAATCATTTGGTAAAATTCTGTTTCATTTCACTCTCCTCCCTGTCTCTCTGGAAGGGCTGCAGAAGGGGAGTCAGAACGAGTGAGCCGAGGGCTCCTGAATATGAATCAGGAAGTTCTGACTCCTCGTCGTTTCCCCAATGGTCACTTTCTCTTTAAACAATCAAGAAAACATGGATTTAGCCTCCATTGTAGTGTCTCTTTCTAGACAGAAAAAAAAAAAATTAGGAGGAAAGAAACAGATATATATATATATAGAGAGAGAGAGAGGGAGAGAAGGCAGGCAGGAAGAAGGAAAATCAGCCTATAAATATAGACATTATCCTGACCTACCCTTTACCAGAGCCTTCGGAGCATCTTGTTTTATTTTGCTTTGTTCTGTTCCTCTCTAGAAGCAGATGGTTCTCTCGGTGGAACCACAAGAGAAGCAAGTTGAGAGTGGATGTTTGGGGACCCGAAAGGACAGGCAGGTTGGTAGCCAAAAGCAGATTTTGATTAGAAACAGAATTTCTTCTAAGAAATTGCTTTATCATTGTAATGTCCTGTCAACTGCAAAGTAAATCAAAGGATGTGCTGAACACTGCCTTTTAGAAAGAAAGAACAGATTGTTCACCTCAAATCTTTTCCTGAAGCAGACTATTGAAGGCTGCACATCACCCATCAGTGATGGCCACGCCTCCACCTTCCCAGGGCCTGGGGACCAGGGGCATATCAGTCAGCAGCTTCCGTGGGTGCCCTTGCATCCTGGATCTGAGTGACGACAGATGACATCAGCAGCATCTGTCCTCACAGGGCATCTGATTCCAGCATCAGTGAGTGAGCAGGGGGCAGTGGAGCCATCCAGGCAAGTGTTAACTCACAATAACAAGGACACTGCGATGTCACAAAGCCATACACACAGAGTCCAAAAGATTCATTCCAATAAACTCTCACCATGGAATGTGGCCAAGAAGAATTTCATGAAAGAGGGGACATTTTTAAGTTTAAAAAAATACAACAGTAAATCTCTGTGGGCAGCTGTTGAACTCCACAGACCTAAAATCTGTACTTGTTAAAAGATATTCTAGGGACTTCCCTGGCACTCCAGTGATGAAGACTCCACACGTGCAGTGCAGGGGGTACAGTTTCAGTCCCTGAGCTGGGAGCTACCCCTGGGCCAGGAGCCATGATCCCATATGCCACCCTGTCAAAAACCAAAACATAAAACAGAAACTATATTGTAACAAATTCAATAAAGACTTTTAAGAATGGTCAGCATCAAAAAGAAAAAAAAAAGAATCTTAGAAGATACTCTCTGGAGCAGACCAAACCTGAGGGTCAGAGTTAACTTGCTTTGCATCGTGTGTTTGGTGACCCTTTGAGACTTTCTTTGTGAACTTCATATTAATTTAGGGTTCAGGCCAATAATATTAATACATCCAATCTCAGCTTTTCAAGTTTCAATGAACTGCAACATTTGGTTTCATGAACTATTGTAAGTAGCTGAGCACCCTTCAGGGGATGGGATAAAATGCTTTTACAATGACCACAGAAGACAGCTATGTCTTCCTAAAACCACAAAAATGTTCTGACTATTGAAAGCTGTTACCATGTGGTGATGAGTCTTAGCAATCAAAGCAGCTCCACTTACACCCTTTGTCGGGTCCTCCTGCTCTCTGCTTTTGTCAGGGAGGTCTTCTTGTGACCTGGAAGGAAGATTCTCCTTCTACAAGGTTGACTCTCTCTAGCCAACTTTTGGTGCTTTCTCTAGTGCAGTCAGAATTGCCTGGGAATAACTGACCAACCAACCACTCATCTGCTGCCTAGAGAACATCTCCCCACTATATAGATGCTGAAGCGAGAGTGGGGACCTAGGTCAGCTCCCAAGTGCTCCTGGAAAAATCCTTGCCTTGCTGTTTCAACCCAGGGAAGTAAACGTCAGGACTGCATCAGATAAGCAGGAAAAGGCTAAGTCACAGGGACAAACAAGTATGGGTTCATCTACAAATCTTTTATTCTACAAGAGCAAGTACCTCTTTCCTTTCTTTAAACTTGCTGTGCAAAAAGTTATATTCTCTCTAATACTGAGCCATGTATTCTTAACCACACACACACAAAATACATCCCATATCTAAATATACATCCTGCCCAAACACACAAGGAATGGAGCTAAAATTTCTTTTGTTAGTAAATTACAGGCTCTGGCTCTCTATGACTAAGTCTGGGGAGATTGCCTTGCCATCTCACAAGGCAGCGTTCTGCCCTTTGCACTCCAGCATGTGGGATGGCAAGTGCTGTGTGTCCAGGAGGAAATGCTGTGATGCCGTGGGTGCTGGTCTCCTCACCCTGGCCTCAGTACTGCCCTCCCGGCCTTAGCAGAGCTCCCTGCCTCCCCTGGGCCCTGAGCACAGGGATGTGCTTAGGACCTGGGAACCTGTTAACAGGCATTGCAGGGTGATGACAAGGTTACAGATGCCTACAGCTTTGAATGTGGTGATGACAGATGGTTCTTGAAAGGATCCTGAAGGAAACAAAAGATACCCATATCCTGCGGCTCCCTGAAGTCTTCCCCTGAGGGCTTTTGTGAACACATATCTTTCTCTCTCTCCTTCATTACGCACTTTTAATCTGACATCATTTCTTCTTTTTTTTTTTTTTTTTGGCCAATTCCCTTTTCTAGCATTGCACTGCTCAATACAGTAAGCATCAGCTCCACTTGACAATTTCAATTTCAACTGAAATCAGTTAAAATCAAATAAAATTTAGGTTCGGCTCCATCATGCTAACCATATTTCAAGTGTTTAGTAACCACATGTGGCCAGTTGCTGCTGTACAGGACAGAAAAATTAGTGATGTTCTGAAATATGACTCTCTACTTCTGCACCAATTATAATCCACACCAGGATCATTGAAATCATTGAGCCAGTGTCTTATTCCTGCTCTTCAATTTAGAACCCCTGTCTTTATTTCCACTCACACCCATCCATTGACTAATCCAGATCACACGTTTTTCTTTAAGTTTTGAATTGTCACTATTCATAGCATTTCATTTTTCAACATCCTGCAGTGTCCCTCAAGATCAAGATCTTGGGTAATGATTCAAAAACTTTAGAGACCACGATGTTGAGCCAGATAGCTCAAGAATTTGAGAGATGCTCTTTTGCCAAAAAGAGTGACTATAGTTATTCAATATTTAATAAAGAACCTACTACGTTTACATTCTGCAGCATCAAGCTACTTAAGGTCAATGTCGCTTTAATTTCCTTTGAGAAGTGATTAAGTTTTTGCAGCATGACTACTCCAGGAAGGAGCAAATATCAGACAAATAACAGCCAGTGTTTATTGAACATATCAGAGAAGTCAGGCACTGGGTAACCACTAAGTGTGTCATCAGATTATCTCATTTAAATCCACAGCAATCTTTTGATATGGGCATTACCTCCACTTGACAGTTTAAGAAATTAATACCCAGATACACTAGAGAACATATTCAAAAATAACCGAATTTAGTGACACGATTTAAACCCCCCTCTTTCTCACTTCACAGACCAACTCCTTAAGTCCTATGCAGTTTTCACACCTCAAGGGAGTATGTTCTGCCGATCTAGTTATTTTGCATTTTATCTCCTTTGATTCTCCCAGCTGTCTTATGAAGTCATCTGGGCCTCATATAAGTGCCTGACGCACAGTGTCTGCTGAATAAAAGTGTACTAATGCTGTTTTTTCCCAACTTGTAGATGAGCAAACTGAAACTCAGAGACGTTAAAGGCCCAGAGAAATATAGATGTTAACTGCTAGTGTCGGTGTTGAACTTCAGTAAATCTCTGCTCACTAGTGTTAACTCTGCTGTCATTTCTCTCGAAAATAAACAAATGAATGTATAAAACAAGAAGTGCTAGCTCAGGAATTTTCTCCTAAATTCAAAAAGATTTTTAATGCTAGAGAAGACAGAAAGCTTGTGTGAGCTGCTGGCATCTTCTTCTGAAGCCACACAAAAACGAGGTGCTTAAGGGACTTCCCTGGTGGTCCAGTGGTCCAGTGGTTAAGGCTTTGCCTTGCAGTGCAGGGGGCACAGTTTCGATTCCTGGTCAAGGAGATTAATTAATGTCTGAATATGTCAATGTTCATAGCAATGGTCACCCCTGGAATCTTCACCACTGTGTGGATTAAAAAATTATCAGAGGATGACCTCAGGTAGAAGAGCAGTACATGGCAGAGCTACCAGAATTTCTCTAGGAAAAAGATCCTCAGAGGAGGAGAGAAATTGGGGGTTGGTGGAATTTAGATTGTATGTCCAGGGAGACCTCAGAACCCACACACCAAACCCAAACCTCCTAGAAGAAAGAGCAAGCTAAGATTTCAGATTTTTTCCTTTTCCCAGACCCGTATCACCAGCCCTGGGTAACAGAGAATTCCAAGGGGGAATAAGAACCCAAGGGGAAAAAATAATAATAATTGAGAAGCGGCAGCACTTCGAAGAGCAAGAAAGTACACCTGGCAAGGGTCACTGAATGAACTGAGCAACTGAAACAGGAATTTCAGGTAAGCACAAGTACATATCTTCAGGGATCTAAGAAGGACACTGGAAACATGAGGCAAGGGCTCAAAGTTACAATGTTCATTTGGGGGTATTGTTGTGAAGAACGCAACCATTAGAACAAAGAACATGATCAATGAGTTGAATAATGGACGATACCCAGAAAGCAGCATATATTATACCTTGCTGGGAGGTACAGCTAAGGAAGTCTTAGGCATCAGAAAAGGATTAAGGGCTAGAAAGAAGGAGGGAAACCTCAAGAGATAAAGGTAAAGTACAAGTGTCCGTGGGTACCTAGCAGGAGTCCCAGAACAAAAGAATCAACACGTGGTCTGGGCAGGGGGAAGGGGAATATGAGAAAACATTTCCTTAAAACTTCCCAGATTCAAACAAAGAATGCCAATCAGGAGAGATAAGAAAACCTCAACTGCCAGACCCATTAGGGTAATGTTCAGCGAAATCAATGACAGAGAGCATTCTACAATCTTCTGGAAGGGAACAGGAGAATACTTCAAAGGGGCATCAGATTTCACAACAGTAACACTGGATAGAAGAAAGAACAGAGCGATAGTTTCAAAACACAGAAGACAGAGAGCTAAACTCTTATCTAAAGTGAGGACAAAATGAAGATTTTATCAGGTGTACTAAGCTTCACACAGTTAATCACACGGAGACTCTGAGAGGACTCTTGGCAGAGTTCTTCAGAAAGAGGAGGAAGCCATGTGCAAAAAAACATGAGTGTCTAGAAACTTCATTTCACAGTTATCTAAGTCACCAATGGCTAACATACCTGTCTGTGCATGCATCCTGCGTCGTGTCTGAGTCTTTGCGATCCCATGAACTACAGCCCACCAGGCTCCTCTGACCATGGGATTTCCCAGGCAAGAAACTGAAGTGGATTGCCATTTGCTTCTCCAGGAGATCGTCCCAAACCAGGGATAGAATCAGAGCCTCCTGCATTGGCAGGCAGATTCTTTACCACTTTAGCGCCATGTGGGAAACCCCACTTTAAATTATATAAAATAATAAATGTCCTCAAATAATTAAGAAATCTTTTCAGAAATAAGAGTAATAAGGTTAGTCCAGCACAAGAACATATAGATAAATGGAACAAGACTGTGATCCCAGAAAAGACTTGGAAACATGGAACATGTTAGATATGTCATCCTAAACTATCAGGGAAAATATGGATTATTAAGCAGATGGTGTTAGTAACAACAGCTGATATATAATATCACAATAAAGCTGGATTCCTACCTCAAAAAATCATTTTAAAGTGTATGGTTTCTAAATATGAAAGGTAAAACAGTAAGAGCTAAACAATAAGAGGACAGAATCTAAATAATAAGAAAACAGGAAAAACAGATAAACTACTTTTAGAATATATGAAATATTTTATAACTTTTAATTTGAAACATATTTTAAATTGAGGTTTAAAAATATACTGGTCAGTTTACTCATGTACTACTATGTATTACAATGATATATGTATGAATCAGTATAATAATTTGATATTTTCTTAACTCAACTTTTGAAAAATATTGAGTTATTTCCCTTCAAGAGTCTATCACAACATATCATCAGCAAGAAGATCCATGCACAGTACAATTCAAGTCATTTTTTAAAGCACACACACAAATATCCTGACAGGTTTTGAGGGTCTACAATTACACGCATTGTCATAAACACATGGAGTATGAACTGGAGAAAGGCATGTTAAATACATTACGGTGTAGACGGGAAGGAAGAAAACAGCATATGATCAAACAGAAGAAGTGCTTGAAGAAACATATGACAAAAATCTGCTGTTTGGTGAAGTCAGTTCTGTGCCCTTGAGGTCCAAAAATAAATAAAGTTAAGTTGGGGGTAGGTGCTCCCAAAGAGGAAAAGGCATTCATCTTTAAGATGAAACCAGGGCAGTCTTGACCAGCCTCAGGGCAGATTCTAGTCCCAGACTTCCCGGATTGAAGCCTAGCTCTGCCAGGAAAAGTCTAGGAGACTTACTCCTAGCTTCACATCTTTGTCTCCACATCTGTGAAAGATGAATACTAGTAGTACCTATCCCAGAAGACTGAAGTAAGGACAAATTGAGTTGAAGGAGCATCAGAGTACAGTAAGTGATGTAAAAATGCATAGTAACTTTGCAGCTTTTTTTAGTAGTGTTTCACAATGTTTTAAGGCTGATGTACAAAGAGTTTACTGGAAACTGACTATATCTCAGAATAATAAAAAGCACACATGTTGAAAAAATAATTTACTTCATGCCCTCTGAACTTTTAGGATAAAGCAAAGTCAGCTGGAGAAGGGAACTGTGAGTGTGCCTCAGTGGATCATCATGCTAAATGCTTTGTTCTCTTCTTTTGTTTTTGACAGCCTCTAAGGAAAATATGTCAAAAATATTACCTAACAAATCACTAACTGAGGTGTTTATAATTTACTATAGTTACTTCTGAATGAGCAAATCTGTTCTAACAACTTCTTATTAAATTCTAAGTTTGCTAACAACAGCCCTCAACTAGTACTGTTTAATTTTTTATTTAAAAATCTCTTGCTATCTCTTGCTTCACACCTGTCTTTATAAGTTTACTTCACTGATTATACATTTATTTTTCAATTAATAATTGACTGCCTTCTGACATTTCTAATGGATCTGAAAGTCTTGTACATGCATTGTCTTTGCCCACTTGCTTCCCAGATGATAAAAGGAGTTCAGAGGGATTTAACTATCTCCTTCCAAAATGGCAGCTGGGATCAAATAAATTTCTGGTTCTGGGAAGCATTTGGCAGATTGGGAATGACTCGTTTGTTTCATGATGCAAAAGTCAATGCAATGCTGACAGCATAATAAACTTACCTTGTGGTTTGATAGACTTGGGAAACCCTTCTCAACCGCAAAACATAATGGTCTTATCTTCCAGCTTCACCATTATCTGCATTATTTAAACAAAAGATTTAACTTACTGTTGATCTTATCTTTTTATGGTGTAATTCTACATCAAGTACGCTTTTAACAGAGACAATAACCACTTATTAAGTTTTATCTATGGGGTAAGCACCTGGAGAAGGAAATGGTAGCCCTCTCCAGTATTCTTGTCTGGAGAATCCCAGAGGCAGAGGAACCTATAGGGCTTACAGTCCTTGAGGTGGCAGAGTCAGACGCGACTGCGCCTGCATATGCACAGCAAGCGCAGAACAAAAGACTTTTAAGTTATTGTTGTTGACTTCTGTGACAGTAATACCAGGGGGGTATTACTATTATCCCACCTGGAGGTGAAAAAGCAGTGTCAGAAAGGTTAAGTCATTCATCCAAAGCCACGCAGCTGGAAAGGGTCTGTGACTCCAAGTTCCCAGACTAGTAGGCATCACCCGGTCTCTGCATCTCAGACAGGGCAATGAGGGTGCCCTGCTGTCCAATCTCGGGAGTGACCAGCCTGCTGAAACTGGATCTCTGTAGATATATCTTCTGGTTCTCAGGCCAGAGGACAGCCAGACTCTGTTCCAGCACCGTGTGTTCTCGTTTTCTGCTGTTGGGTGGCCCTGCCTGTTCAGGACCCCCGCACACTCCGCCCAGTCTCCAAGTCAGGCAATTGCTTTGTCTTCTTTTGCCTAACTTGAGCTTGTATATATAGTCACACTCCAGTATATTGGGGGCTTCCCTGGTGGCTCAGATGGTAAGGAATCTGCCTAATTATTTAATGCAGGAGGCCCTAGTTTGATCCTTGGGTTGAGAAGATCCCCTGGAGGAAGGCATGGCAACCCACTTCAGTATTCTTGCTTGGAGAATCCCCAAGGACAGAGGAGCCTGGTGGGCTACAGTCCATGGGGTTGCAAAGAATCAGACATGACTTAGCAACTAACAGTTTCACTTTTATGTGCCGCAGTCCTGCCTGGAGAAGACCTCTGGAGGCCTGGAAGCCCTGGCACTGACTCCAGACTTTGCCCCTTCCTTTCTGCGTCATGTTGAACCTGGCTCCAAGCCTGGCTTCTCCTGGGGCCATACTCACTCCCGCCGATGCCCTCATCCTGTGACCAGTCATTGCTTGTTATCTGGGTGTTCAAAACTTTCCCAGGGCTGCCACGTGACATTAATTCTCTTGCCTTTCAGTTTGGTTTCACTACTCACATAAGCTCTGTTGATAAGACAACCACAAAGGTGAATATGCTCTTTGTAAAACTATAGCTCAAAAATTATGATTTCCCACCTTCCTAATCAAGAACTCTCACACCTCATCAATATTTCCTAAGAGAGAACTGGCAGTGTGGTCTCTATGGGCGACATCTGGGCTGCATGAAGACAGGGATCCTTCCTTTCATCCTCTGTCACCCTCTTCTCCTTCTGTCCTCAATCTTTTCCAGCATCAGGGCCTTTTCCAATGAGTCAGTTCTTCACATCTGGTGGCCAAAGTATTGAAACTTCAGCATCAGTCCTTCCAGTGAATACTCAGTGTTCATTTCCTTTACGATTGACTAGTTTGATCTCCTTGAAGTCCAAGGGACCCTCCAGAGTCTTCTCCAGCACCACAATTCAAAAGCATCAATTCTTTGGTGCTAAGCCTTCTTTATGAGACCTAGAATATGCCTAAATCTTAGGGTGAACCCCTTTCAGTTTCTAGAGTGAGTACCCGCGCTGTGTTAGAATAGTTCCAATCCAACTATCAGAAAACATTTTTCAGACAAAAGATACTAAGAATTATTACCTTCCAGTTAAAGATAAAATTACTCAGGTAATAATTTGTAACGTAACTAGAGGGCCATGTCTGGAATGATCTCTGAGACAGTTACATTTTACTGACCTGTTAAAAAGTTACATTTCACTCATTTCACTCACTCTGAGTTGTGAGCAGTTTCAATCCAGCCTGTCTTTATTAATGAAGGAAATAAGCTTTCCTCTAGCTGGCTTTCATGTACCTGCAGACACACAGGTAGGCAGACAGGCATATTGTTGCTACAGGCGACTGCTGGTGTTTTCTTCTTAAAGCCACATGGGCTTAACTGTTTTGTTTTAAATGTTTGCAGGATTCTCTTAAATTGGAATTCTTCAGTCTGATCCTTCCATTGGCACCATGTTCCCTCTTTCATTTAAACTTCAAGAGGATTAATTTCCAGGTGATAAGGAAATTGATCCAGAACTTCTAAGCGCTATATTTCCCAACTTCGCTGGACCTGGTACGGAAACATACACACACACCACGCAGACACACACACCACGCAACACACACACCACGCAGAACATACACCACGCAGACACACACACCACGCAGTTGTCATTTTGCTGTTTTTCTGTGAGAACCTGTTATTTGGCTCTCACACTGCAGTGGGTTTCTTATGTAACCTTAGTGGATTATGTAACATACGGAAAGCTATTACTGCCCCCAGAGAGACAAAACAGTCTCTTTTCATCTCCACCTGGAAGTCTAACCTAAGGGTTCATGATGTTCCTCTCTCAGCTCTCTCAGTTTTCTGTGCAACGTCTACAAATAGGATCTCTACTGCTGCAGCTCAACTCGTACAAAATTTCAAAATTCAATTCTCTAAGCTTTTATTTCACAGAACTTGTCTCTATCATGATTTTGTGAATACTTAAAATGTCAAATATTATCATTAAAAATTTAAGTAAAAGAAATACTTAAAAACACAAAACTAGTAAGTCAAATCAATCTGATAATCAATCTTATCCCTTGTTTGAGTTAGAACGTGAGACTTGGAGACGGTTTTCCATCTTCCCACTCTCCCCAGGATGCAGTTCATGCTCCAACTTCATCCAGCATCTTCCCTAGACTGATCTGGGTACATCTTGCCTGGCCCAGGTGATGCCCAGGGACCCCTTGCATAGAATACAACCAGATTTTCGGAGATGAACACAAAGTCCTCTCAGATCTAGCCTCACAAAACTGCTCCCTCCTTCCCTGTCTCCTCCTCCCTCACTTTCCCCAGATCTATAAGACATGTTTCATTGCAAGTGGCCCATCCTGGCTCCACATGGTGGAGTCCATGCCAGGGCAGAGCCAAATTTGAGGAATATTTCTAATAATTAGTGCATCTCTGTTTCTGTCCCTTCTTAAACATCTCCAACTTCCCTCTTCATATTTACCCCCAAAGATTCACTTCTCACCTTCAACAGACCACAGCGCCTCACTTATTTTGCAGGACCACATTGTAAGCCATGTATGACTGGCTGTCATCAGTCTATTATCATTGGATACCAACCTTAGAGCAAGATTCCAGTCTTCTTGTTCTTGTTTGCTTGTTTTCAATTTCCAAAATAGAATCCCCTCCACTTGGAAGAATCAATGCACTCATTAGACATCCTCACACCTTGGTCTTTCTTCTTGGCTTTCAGCAGTCAAGAGCTCCTCATTCCCTTAAGACTCTTTTTAATTGAGCCCCCAGTTTTCCAGCCACCAAAGAGCAAATTTAATTTGCCCTTTCTCTCCACTCTGCATACACATGAGCACTGACTATATTTCCTTTTTCATTTTTATTTTACATTGAAACATAGTTGATTAAGAATGCTGTGTTAGTTTTAGGTGTACAGCAAAGTGACTCAGTTATACATACACATGCCTCTATTCTTTTTCAAATTCTTGCCCATTTAGATTATTACAGAATATTGAGCACAGTTTTCTATGCTATACAGTAATTCCTTGTTTGTTATCTATTTTAAATTGATTTATTTTTTAATTGAAGGATAATTGCTTTACAGAATTGTAGTGGTTTCTGCAAACATCAACATGAATCAGTCATAGGTATACATATGTCCCCTCCCTCTTGAACCTCCCTCTCATCTCCCTCCCCATCCCACCTCTCTAGGTTGTTACAGAGCCTCTGAGTTCCCTAAGTTGTACAGCAAATTCCCACTGGCTATTTCACATATGCTAATGTAAGTTTCCATTCAATTCTTCCCATACATTCCACCCTCTTCTTCCTCCTCCTTCTCTGTCTATGTGTGTGCTCTATGTGAGCAATGACTATCTTCCAGTGAGTGCATGCCCGATACAAGGTATGACCTAAATTCTTAAATCATTGCCTCTTTCCCTTCTTGAAACTACTCCAAAGCAAGAAGGAAAATAAGAAACAAAAATTGTATTGAGAACTAAATTAAATTCTTATAATAACTGCACTTTAAATATAGAGATAGGAAATTTCAATATAGAAAAATGTTAAACACATGCTATATACATGCTAATCAAAAAAAAAAACTTGTATAACTCTAGTAATATTAGATAGGCTAGAAAATCTTCTAGAAATAAAAAGCATTATTTCAACAGAGTAGGAAAACTAAATGATCCTAAATTTTCATGCACTGAAGATATGAAATAAAAATTTTAAAACTATGAAAGTGGAAATAAACAATCATGATGAAAAATTTTCAGTTCAGTTCAGTCGCTCTGTGTCCGACTCTGTGACCCCATGGACTGCAACACACCAGACTTACCTGTCTATCACCAACTCCCGGAGCTTGCGCAAACTTATGTCCATCAAGACTGTGATGCCATCCAACTATCTCATCCTCTGTCATTCCCTTCTCTTCCAGCCTTCAATCTTTCCCAATATCAGAGTCTTTTCCAATAAGTCAATTCTTCGCATCAGGTGGTCAAAGTATTAAAAGAAGAAGCAACTAATAAATAAGAGGAAGATTTGAATAATATGCTTAACAAATGGAATTCTATCCATTTAAAAAACATTGAGACCAATGACTATAGAGCACATATTTTTCAAGTAGACATGTTTATCAAAATTGACTGTATGCAGGCTCAAAAAACAAATAACAACAAATATCAAAGAAGTGAAATTTGGTCACTTGTGATTTCGGGCCACAGAGAATTAAGCTAGAAATCATTTGTTAAAGATAAAAATTTACCTCACCCCATCCAAAAATAAACAACACTCTTCTGTATAACCTATGGGTCTAAATCTATGCAGAAATTATAATGAAATAAAACATATATTTAACCAAATGATAATGAAAATAATACATATCAAAATTTGTGAGATACAAACAAACCCCTCTTACAGGAAAATTAACAGTCATCAGATAAGAAGAAAGCATAAAAATCAAATATCTAAGACATTTTTTTGCAAAAGCAGCTAAGTCAATGAAAAGAAAGTAGGAGGAATCACTTTGCTGTACACCTGAAACTAACACAACATTGTAAATCAATTATACTTCAATTAAAACAAAACAAAAAAATGCACACCAGAGTTGTGTCAAGACATGAAAATAGTGGCAGGATAAGCAGGGGCCACACAACACTTCACAGTGTTGTGAAGTGATTGTCCTCCAATTAAAATAAATAATTTTTTAAAGTTATTTCATATAGCATTTTTGTAAAAACAAAACATTGGGAGCAATTTATGTGTCCATCTATAGGTAAATGACTAAATATGTAACAGTGCAGCCATAAGATAAAATTTCAAATAAAAAAAAAGAATTAGAGAATTCATTACATATCATTAGAGAAGGATCCTCAGGATAATGCTATTGTTAAGTTAAAAATCAATTGCAGAAGAACATTTATAGTATGCTGTCATCTGTGTAAAAATTGAGGAAGGAAAAGGAATGTTGATATTCCTTTGCTGATATGTTGATATTGACTTTTACATACATGCAAATATCTCAGGAAAGATGAAGAAAAAATTACAAAGATGGAGGAGAAAAGCAGGAGAGATGGCCGGGAAACAGAGAGGGAAAGGAGTCATTTCTGTTCCTTTCTGTCCTTTTCGTATTTGAACTGTGACTTCCTTATCTGTGTATCTACGTAAACTGTAAATCATTCTGACCAGCATTGTATGGAAGATGATGAATATGCTGTATTCAGGAAATAAAAGACCCCATCGTTACCAGGATGCACTCTCCCAATAGGACTGCCTGGAAATGACAACAAAGGATTGTTTTTTGTCTCATCTGCATATTAGAGCACCCCTGAGTACAGGAGATGAGAGACGAGCACAGAGAGCACAAAGCACCAGCTAATTATTGTCATCTGTGACATACTGGGGCTTGGCAAACACAGAAGCACAGGAACGTGAAACAAAGAGAACACAGGCTATCTGGGCGTTTCTGGGACACATGAAGTGTGAGCACAAAAGATGTGAAGGGGTGGGCAAAACCAGGTCATGGGGGACTTTGGATGCAAAACTTGGCGTGCACTGCGTGGTTTTCCATGAGGCGAAGAATATGTGGCAGGACATGTTTCCAGGGCAAACTTAAACTTGGCCCCTTTATTCTATCATTGTCTATACATAAATGCTATGTTTTCATCCTTTTGACAGACGTGCCTCCAGAGGTCATAAAATAGCTGCCTAGGTGGCCAAGTGCTTTGAATGAATTGCCTATACTTTTCAAGAGTACTGCCAAAGAATAAAAATTCTAGGAATAATTTTCTGACAAAAATATTTTGAAGCTATACTGGAACAAAGTCCAGAGCATCAGGGTTGAAGAATCGCTGTAAGTAAGAATCATGGTCCTACCTCGATACTATATTTCTTGGTGCTGAGCAATAGTTGGATAAATTAATAAGCATTTTAATATGAAGAAGATCATCACAGAGCACTGTCTTATCCTTTGCATTTCTGTAGAGAGCATTTCTGGATAGCATTTCTGAAGAGCGTCGGACTGTCTTCTTTTTCAAGTGAAGATGAAAAGATGTAAGAAACTCAGTGGCACTTTCTCAGGCCTGCTGACCCATCACCTTCCATGTCCAGGCATTTGTGTAATTTGGATAGACATGACCAACCACAAGAAACAAAAAAGAGAGCTGAACACAGTGAAACGTTCCATCAGGAAGGGATTTGTGGAAGAAAGAGGAAAAGAAGGGAGCAGCCATCAAAGGGTGTTGGTCATGGTAGCTTGTGCCAAGGTCAGCCTGTGTCCTCTGTCTAAGGGCCGGGGGCTCACCCATTCCAGCCCTGGGTAGTAGGGAGGCAAGAATGTGCCCTCTGAGAGTATTCCAAGAAGATAAGTCCCAGGGGAAATTCACATGCTGACTTGATGTGACAAATACATGTGAGTTTTTTCAACAACAATGTAAAGACCATCAGGACATGTTTGGCATATTCCTCTGGCTTTCCAGACCTCAGAAAGGAAGACAGGCAGCAGCGCTGGATTGAGTTTTCTTTCCAGGATGCGTAGGCA
Source organism: Nanger dama (assembly GCA_917880005.1). NCBI lineage: Eukaryota > Metazoa > Chordata > Mammalia > Artiodactyla > Bovidae > Nanger > Nanger dama. Next base: position 9,163,142 of record CAKJTW010000075.1, read on the forward strand.
TGGCTGCAGCAGAGGGAGCAAGTCACAGCCCCGCCAGAGTGCTTACTTCAAGATATGGATCAGACGATGGTTGAAAGTTGCTGTGAAGGTGAAAATGACCTTCAGGCAGATTTCCAAGAGGGTTTTGTAACCAGCTCCTCAGACTTCCAGCCTGATAAACGGGTCCCTGTAGTGGTGTCCCTGGTCACTGAAAGGCAGCTACCATCACGGTTCTTCTGTTTGGACCCAGCAGTGACCTTCTGGCAGCATCACAGCCTGGAGCAGCCTTCATGCATAGAAATGGACCAGACGTTTGTTCACCTACAATAGTTGTCTGCAGAGTTAATCCTTCCAAAAATAGGTCAGCATCTTCTCTCCTTATCTTGAGATTAACTCCACAGCAACTCAGCTGGGAAAAGCTTTCTAGAACCAAATGCACTGTTTCTGTTCCATGGTCCCTTTTGTTACTGGACACACTGGCCTGAGTATATGTGTGCAGGGAAATCCAGTTTTTCATTTGGGTTTATTCTTTACAATTAAAGGACTGTTTCCTTGGCCTTATTCTTAGTCTCCACTGCTCAATTCAAGCACTTAGTGGGAAAAACAAGCAAGGGGACAGTATGGGCAGCCAAGGAAGTTTATGACCTCCCAGAGTCTGCTGACCAGAGATGGACTCAGAATTGCACCCCTCCCCCACACACCAGCTAAGCCAGGGCTGCCCCATTGCATCCTGCCAAAAAAACCCCACCGCGGCCACTCCTGACTTCAAAGGCTCTGTGGATTCAAATACCAGAGGCTCAGCAGCACATTCAGCGATTTTGTCAAAAGATCTTTCTTTTCCTTCTTTAAATCCTTGAGATTGCAGATTGTAATTCTCCCTGCTCTACTTCTTTCGTCTGCACCAACAAAAAGTGTTCAGTCCTGAGGGACACTCCTGCCTTTGCTGGGAGGATAAGCAGAGAAGTGGGAGATGGGTCAACAGGCAAAGGGAAGAAGCCGTGAGAAGCATGGAAGGATGTTCAGCCCACATACACAGTAGGGCAGGTGCAGGAGGCAAAGGTGGGTGGGGAAGGCAGGGGACTTTTATCTTAAGGGGAAGCATGGTCCACCATCCACAAAGGTAGTTCAGTTCAGTTCAGTCGCTCAGTTATGTCCAACTCTTCACGACCTCATGAATCACAGCATGCCAGGCCTCCCTGTCTATCACCAGCTCCTGGAGATCACTCAAACTCACATCCATTGAGTCAGTGATGCCATCGAGCCATCTCATCCTTTGTCATCCCTTCTCCTCCTGCCCTCAATCTTTCCCAGCATCAGGGTCTTTCAAATGAATCAGCTCTTTGCATCAGGTGGCCAAAGTATTGGAGCTTCAGTTTCAACATCAGTCCCTCCAATGAACACAGAGGACTGATCTCCTTTAAGATAGACTGGTTGGATCTCCTTGCAGTCCAAGGGACTCTCAAGAGTCTTCTCCAACACCACAGTTCAAAAGCATCAATTCTTTGGCGTTCAGATTTCTTCACAGTCCAACTCTCACATCCATACATGACCACTGGAAAAACCATAGCCTTGACTAGAAGTAGCTTTGTTGGCAAAGTTATGTAAGCACAGGGTAAAATAAGCATCATCACTAATATCTTATGACACTTCAAAAATCAAGTTACTATTGTATGTTCTAAGATGAAGAATAAATTCAAAGCAAGAGAGTCTTGAATTAGCACTTTCTGGAGAAAATCTCTCTGTAGCAGTGCTGATACAAAAGTTTTACAGAATTTAGAATCACATAAAGGACATCTCTTGCTCTGGGACTCCAAGATCTTTCCACTATGTTCTCCCTGTTGTAGACTCTTTGTTGTTGTTTAGTTGCTCAGTCATGTCCAACTGTTTTGCAGTCCCATGGACTGTATGTAGCTCACTGGGTTCCTCTGCCCATGGGATTTTCCAGGCAAGAATACTGGAGTAGGTCATCACTTTCTCCTCCAGGGAATCAAACCTGTATCTCCTGCATTGGCAAGTGGATTCTTTACCACTGAGCTACCAGGGAAGCCCTATAGACTCTTAGCCTTCTCTTAATCCAATGTGACTAGTAACCATTTTCTCAATGGTGAAAACAAGAATCTCACTGCACTTTGATCAAGGTGCCCATTAACTACCTCTGACCTTGTGCTTCTCCAGGACCAAGTCACTCAAAGGTATGAGTTGAATTCAAGCCTAAGACTTCAGGGTAGCAGAGGTGACTGTGGGTGCTTAGAGGTAGTTATGAACTCTCCAACATTGGATCTGTTTCAAGATATGTTTATTCTATGGTGCTATTTCAAACATCTGCTTAGATCAACAGTAAAAAATGTGGTATTAAACTATTTAGAAAATTCAAGTCACATCACAATAAAAACACCAGTCAAATTCAGCAAATATGACAATCAGGGAACTTGGATGCTACTCAGATTAATCCTACATTTAACAGTGATGGCACATGTTTGAATTGGGTGCCAAACTAATGAGAAAATATTAAATTGAGGCATTTAAGGGGCTTTCATGGTCCAACTTAGATTGGATATCCAGCAATTAAAAATGACAGGTCATTTGCATGTCTGTGCACCATTTCCATTTTTTTCTGCATACTTGATTATGGCCAATTTTTAGACAATATCTACACACTAGAATTTCCAAGTGGCTCTGTGGTTAAAAAAAAAAAAAATCTGCCTGCCAATGTAGGAGACACAAGAGATGTGGGTTCAGTCTCTGAATCAGGAAGACCCTCTGGAGGAGGAAATGGCAACCCAGTTCAGAATTCTTGCCTGGGAAATCCCATGGACAGAGGAGCCTGGGTGGTGGCTACAGTCCATAAGGTTACAAAGAGTGGGGCACTACTGAGCGATGAGTATATGTTACATCCACACACTGCTTTTTAGAGGGTAAACGGGCGCCTTTCTCCCTGGATGTCTTCCGCCCATGCTGTGTTCAGTCTGCTGTCCTCTCCCCAACAATATGTCATAGAGATTCTATAGCTGTTCTGATCACTTTCGGATATTGAGGACAAAGTAGTTTAGTGCCATCTAAAAAAATAATAATAACAAAGTCAAACTCTTCCAGTGTAAGCCTTCTCCCTTTGCCTAGTTCAATCCTAGAGCAGAGAAAGGAAATGGGTTAGTGTTTTCACTATTAAACCTTGATCTTCCATTGCTCCTTCTAGACTCTCCCTCCTGCCTCTGGCTTCTGTGGGATTAGAGTTGGGGAGAAAGATGAAGGGAGGGATGGGGCAGTTCTACCCTGGGGAAGGAGCTGCAGATCCTTACAGCAATGGCATGGAGATGCATGTTGGCGTTTTAACAGTGGGGCCTTTTGTGCATTCTCCAGAGAACCCCTTTGCATGGACCTGCACAGAAATCCTCATCGGTGTGAACTCTACCCTCTGCCTGATGACTTCTCCAGCTTCACCAAGCATTTCAGTCTGAAGCACACCTCCACTTTTTTCCACCTTGCCTGTGCAAGAAATCTTTGAAATGATTCAAGCCTGCTTGCATCCCTGGGGTCCCCTGACCCAGAAAAGCACTCTGCCTCCCTGGTCCTCCAACCAGTCTCTCCTGCTCCACCATCAAGAAGATGCCAAATCTTCTCACCCAGGGGCTTCTCTACACAAGAGGGCATGCCCCATTTTCATTTCTCTCAAACTTCTGGGACTCAAGGGTGCTTTTCACTTCTCTCCCCAGCCCTTGGCAATAGCTCAGCAAATTGTGGCCACTCAGAATGCTCTTTTTAGTGTCAGAGTTCCGTGCTTGTCCTCTAGAGCACTCTCAATAGCCATCAGACTGGGGTCCAAGACACAGAGCCAGCCATTCAGGAACTCTTCCCAGGGAAAGCTTTGCTCCCCATCATCTCCTGATTAGTCTCCTTGACTCCTAAACAAGAGGTGGATAATGGCTAAGGGCCCCAGATGATGGGATGTGCATGTGGGGGTGGGTGGTGGTTAACATTGGCATGTTCTACATGGGGGGTCTGGCCTTTCTAACATGTGATCATTTTATATCCTTTGGTCTTGATTTTCCTGTAGAGAAAAAGTCCCACTTACCATACAGAAGTCCAAATGGTGAGAGATCACGTCACAAACTCTTCACTGTGTTTCCCAGCTTCTTGCTCAGAGCAGAGCATTCTGTCCTTTTCTTGGGTACAATCCATCATGTTACAAATGTGATTTATGTAACATAAACAAGGGGGAACCTACTCTATTCTCTACAGTCATTTGGATATCTCGTGTTAAGGTATGATTAGTTATGTAACAATTCTCTGATTTTAACCACATCTTTCTAGAATAATTAACAAATAGCTATTTCTAATTATACTGGAGAATAGTGTTTCTGCTAGATTTTTTTAACATTCAAGGAAATGCAAACCTTTTCTCTTAGTCACATTTTCAAACTCACTTTGTTTACCAACCTTCATTCTATCATTTTTCTTCATGGACAAATCTATTTCCATAAACTCAATAGTTATTAATAGAACAGTGTAACCCTAATCATTATGAAGATGATCATCACATTTGCAATAACAGCTACCAAAATTGACCTTTTCAACAGGACTCATGGCAGCATAAATCTGCAGCAAATAGCACAGAACTCTAAACAAATATGAGTCCAATTATTGATTTTTCTTCAGGATGAGAGCAAGGGTGGCGATGGTGATGGATGTCAGTAATGAAATCACACTTAATCTAGGCATCTTTCAACCTAAGAAAAGCCTGTTTTTAAGCCTGTTTTTTTCCAAATTTTTTTCTCTAACCTGTTCTGCAAACATGGAATATAGTATACTCTTCTATTCACTAAACTCTATCCTCTATTTCAATTCTCTTTTCAAGACAGTTCTGAGTTAAGCAAAAGCCCAGACATTTAGTCCTCCCTTCTCTTCCCAAATGTGCATAAATAATAAACTATCACACATAAGGAAAGCACACATCAACTCAAAAAACCATGTGATGAAAGTTTTCAGGATTTCAGATAAATATAATGCTTAAGGGACCAGACTTTTAAGACAATATAAGGATGACAAAAACCCTTCTTGGGAGAGTGCGTGCCTGCTAAGTTGCTTCAGTCATGTCCGACTCTTTGCAGCCGTGTCTGACTGTAGCCCCCCAGGCTCCTCTGTCCATGGAATTCTCCAGGCAAGAAGACTAGAGTGGGTTGCCATTTCCTTCTCCTGTGAGAGAGCAGTTGATCTCAGAAGTCAGCAGAAGGAGACACTGTCACATATCAGTATGATCTAGAAGAGTTAGGGTGAAGGTGACCCAAGAACCATCAGAAAGAATGAGCCCTCTGCCTCTGAGAACTAGTAACAAAAAGTCCTACCAGTATACTCAAAACACTCATTTGTGTTTCCTAGTATGATGACCACAGCAATTAGATACTCATCTTGTGGTATATAGGAAGGGACCAAGAGTTATTCTTGGTATGAATAATCGTACCAACTTTTGGGTGGAGGGCTGACAGAAGGCCTTCTCCAACCATAATCCCCAAATTGCATCTATCTATCTATCTAGTTTCTTTAAAATTTTCATAGGAATTAGAAATAAAACACCTGATATCTATCAGGAACTAGTCCAGAAAATAGGCTGAGGGTTGATATGGAGCCCCTACAGACTTTTTTTGCCAATATAGAGTAACAACAACAACAACAACAAAAATCACAAGGCTCAAGTAAAATTTCCCTGGTTCAAAGAAAGGAATTTACTTTGCACATTCGTATTAGCTGCTTCCTTCTGAAATACTGATCTGTGGTCTCAACCAAAGACCTTACATTTTTGCCTTTGGAATAAACAATTGAGAAGAGGAGACAATGTGGACCAGGAATGCTTCATTCTCATTAAATGTATCAAGGCATTGGGAACAGTAATACGTTTTTGGTGGGCACCCATGGTTGTCATGTCCATCTTCCCCTTCCTAACTGAATCCTACCCAAACCCAGCTGTACAGACGGTCCTGATTGGCTAGACAATCCTGTGTCCTGCAATGATGAGGGAAAAGGTGTAAGGCAGGGCATCAGGACCTTCTGTGCTTGAGCACACACGTGCGCGCACGCGCGCACACACACACACACACACTTCTCCTTCTCTCTCTTTTGCAAAGGAAACAAAAACTTGAGCATTCTAACAGAATCTCGTGTGCCTTGGGTTTTGTAAACCCAGGGAGCTTCTAATTGAAGATTTCATATCAAGAATCACTACAGCAACCTTCAAGTCTGTGTATTTTGTTATAAAGCTGTCAGTTCTTCCAAATATGTAAGATAAAAAAGCAATCAACCACACAAAAAGAAATAACACTTCTTTCTCTGTATTAAGCCAGTTTTACCCCACCTACGTTCTTTGATATTATGGACTTCCCAGATGGCTCAGTGATAAGAACCCATTTGCCAATGCGATGCAAGAGATGCAGGAGAGGCAGTCCATCCCTGGGTAAGGAAGATCCCCTGGAGGAGGACATGGCAGCCCACTCCAGTATTCTTGCCTGGAGAATCACATGGACAGAGGAACCTGATGGGCTACAGTCCATGTTTGATATTATCAGTGCCACAAAATCTTCACAAATATGCAAATGCCTGTCTTCAAATGTCTAAAACACTTTTCTTCTTTTTTTTTTTAGTTTTCTTACTATTTTCTTCTTCTTCTTCTTTTTTTTCTGTTCTCATTTAAAATGTAATTACTCAGTTCAGTCATTTGGACCATGTATTTTTACAACCTGCATCAACTCGATGAAAATTGTTATTATAAAGTTATAAAAACAGAGAATTCATCACTTAAGGATGTGGTTCTGGACCAGTTTCAAACCATAATGGTTATGTCTGAAAGTTCACCTTTTTATATGCTCGTCTCACTCACCTTTTGGTTTTTCTATGACTCACTTCACAATTCCACTTTTAGTAAATGTCTCATAAACAGAGAAAGGACCTGCCGTCATTTAGCAAATATGACCAGTGTTCATGACTCAAAACGTGTTGAGTATCGTATTTCTCTGAAACTTATTTTGTGGCTTCCCTGGTATCTTAGACAGTAAAGAATCTGCCTGCCAATGCAGGAGACTAAGGTTCGATCCCTGGGTCAGGAAGATCCCCTGGAGCAGGAAATAGCTACCCATTCCAGTATTCTTGCCTGGGAAATTCCATGGACAAAGGAGCCTGGCGGGCTATAGTCCAGGAGAAAAGGGTCAGACACAACTTAGCTACCAAACCACTGCCAATCTTATTTTGTACGCTCCACAAATAACCGTAAGGAGGGAAAACATGTAGTACATCCTATGGACCAATGTCACTTTATTCTGTTATATGTTCTATGATGTCTGTGTTACCTTGAGGGAAGAGGCAAACTTAATTAGCTTAGCACCTAATCATTTCAAGGCAAAGCAACCTACATATGAGAAGTGTGATTTTTGTGCAACTTTAGTTAATAGTTGAGAACTGCACATCTACTTTTGTTAAATTTCAAAAGAATATGTTAGAGAGATTTGCATAAATTTTGAAGACATTCCAGTTTCTAGCTCCTGACCAATTATAAGTTTTGCAATCCTGGATAGAAATAATTTATCACCTCATTAGCCACAGAATTATTTTTTAAATGTAAATCACAGAATTCTATTTTTAATATTTTACCAAACATTTGGGCTGCCATCAAGTATCTCTTCCTAAGTCTTTAGTTTCAAGGGGTAGCAATATTTCAGCCCATGAAATGAGCCATTTCTTAGGATGTATTAATTTGCAATTTACACAAATCTATGGTTTTTCTTGAATTTTAAAATTTCAATAAAAAGAGTTAACAATGTAGATCTCCTCTTTATATCTACCCTTTAATTAACATCTTTTATTAAAAACAAAATATGTTTGGATAGCATATGAATTGTTATTACATTGGATTATTTGATACAGAAACAGACTAGAAAATTAAGAAACTTAAAATCACTGGGAAAGCATGACTTATTAACATTGTGTAAATAATAACAGCATTTTAAGCACATAAGTGCACACTTAAAACGTATGAAAATAGCATTGGAATGGTGCCCCCTTGTCCAAAACCCTCAGTGTGTGCTTGAAATTATGGATAGTACCAAACCCTATATATATTATGTTTTTCCCCCGCTATAAACAGGTAGCATAGACAGAAAGAAGTATGATTCATGTCCCAGGCAGCACAGGGCAGGATAGAGCAAGTGTCATCACACTACACAGAATGGAATGAAATATAAAACTTTTGAATTGTTTATTTCTGGAATTTTCCATTTAATATTGCTGGACTGTGGGTTACTGAAACCCTCAGAAAACAACACCAGGAATAAAGGAGGACTATTGTCTATTTCAGGTTTCCTTGGTGGCTCAGGTGGTAAAGACTCTTCCTGAAATGCAGGAGACTTGCGTTCGATCCCTGAGTCAGGAAGATCCTCTGGAGAGGGAAATGGCAACCCATTCCAATATTCTTGCCTGGAGAATATCATGGACAGGGGAGCTTTTAGGGCTACAGATAATGGGGTCACAAAGAATTGGACACGACTGAACAACTGAGCACTAAGCACATGTGCCTCCTGTTGTTATGCATTTAAGGACATAGCATCACTTAAGTCATGTGACCCTGCCCCAAACCCAACAAAGCCTGTGAATCCAATGCTATGCAAATGCAGGAGGAAAAGGGACTTGTTTAAAGACAGTACAAGTCTGCAGTCAACCAAGGACAGAGAATGAGAAATTTTACTGAGAAAATGATCTGTATGCTTGAACAAAAAGACTGGATGTGGGGTTCAATAACTGGGACAGACCTACAAAATCTACCAACCAAATGCCATGGCATCTTTAGAGTTTCATTTTAACAAAGTAACTATTAAAAGTCTGTTATGAGACAAAAAAATGTTTAACGTTGAACTGAACTTAAAAGTTATTTTTAAATTACTGTTATTTTTAGGTGTGATAGTTTTGTTTCTTATGGTCCTATCTTTTAGCAATATATATAGATATTTTTAGAATTGCATGATTTCTTCAGTTTGCTTTAAAAATTAAAACTTTAATCTATTATAATGATATTCTGGTAATGCTAAAATATGATTTTCTCTTCAAGATACATGTTTACATATTTATAAGAGAAAACATTACAATTCTAAAAGTTGCTTTAAAACAATAAGAATGTAGGGGGAAAATATTAAAAGAGGAAATATGGATAAAAGAAAAATGGCCAAATATTGATCACTGTTGAAGCTGGGTACTGAACTGATATTATTGTTAACTCTATTTTTGTGTATGTACAAATCTTTTACAATAAAAGAATGTAGAAACACTAAGTAGTGGAAAAAAGAATGAAGAAAAAGTTTCCTAAGAAGTACCCAACTTTCTTTTAAGAATGCCGATTAACTGAGATTATTCTTGAATTTAAAAAAATGAAATCTAGAATCTGTCTTAAATTCATATTCTGAGGGCATGGAAACCCACTCCAGTATTCTTGCTGGAAAATTCCATGGACAGAAGAGCCTTGCAGGCTACAGTCTATGGGGGTGGCAAAGAGTCATGCACGACTGAGTGACTAACCACACACACAGCACATCTTTTAAGGCACTAAATATATTTTTATCCTTTGAATCCAATCTCATTCATATATATCTTTCCAGGAATATATATAATGACAGAAGAACATTTAGTAGTAGGAATAAAAACTAGATAAGCTCTTAATGAGAGCTATTTACTTTATCATTCTGCACAACAGGAAGTGGAAATGCCTACCAGTCTAAAGGACAACATAAAAGGGCAAATAAGATAATATTGAGGATGACTTCAAGGTAAAGTACTTCTGAAGTTCCAATTCTGTAGAACTTGTGTATTTTCAAGGCAGAGCAAAATTGCTCTTTAGCTGAAGGAGAGATTAAAGCTGAGCCTCTGTCAGGGATGGTTTAGTTCTGCCGGGTGAGTGGGACGTATTGTCCCTGCGGCAATGTAGTCCAGCCTATTCTCTCTTCAGTCTGAACACTAGTTAGCCCGGACCCTGAAATGCGGTTTAAAATATTGTAGCATACATCTTCATTTGTAAAGCTACTTGTCAAGTACTTTTCAAAGCCTGAGTTGCCCCAAAAGTAGTCTCAGTCCAAGAGATCTTGGGAGATAGTTGTCTGCCTTTGACGCCTCCACTTCCACCCCCGCAAGCATCCCACGATCATCCCCACCGGGACTTATTTTGCCTTTTCAGATCCCACCCTCTCGGACGCTCTACCCTGTGTCCAAGTGCGCTCCCACTTCCCACGGATTTATACTCTGCTGGGATGGAGAAAATAGAGAAGAGAGGAAGGAAAGAAGGAAAGAGGGGAGGGAGGTGTTACTGAAAGCAGGTTTGGCTACTTGATGCTCAAAAGCGTTAAAGAGGTAAGTACGATGGAAAGCAAAGGTGGTTCAGATGATAAAGAATCTGCCTACAATACAGGAGACCCAGGATCAATCCTTGGGTTGGGTTGATTCCCTGAAGAAGGGAATGGCTACCCACTCCATTTTTCTTACCTGGAGAACTCTGTGGACAGAGGAGCCTGGTGGGCTATACCATGGAGTCACAAAGAATCAGACATGCCTGAGTAACTAACACGCAAAGTTTGCTCTGTTTTGGATGCTGGCAACCATGTTAGGGGTGGTGGTGTTTTCCCAAAGGCCAACCGCACCCCACTGAAACCAGTGGGCAAGTGTTGAGGGAGCGGGTTATATGCAGAAACAGCATCGTCAGCTCTGACAGCCGTTTTGAAATTAGTCATGCAGTCTGACAGTTTCAGTTCCAGGGAAGTTTGTTCCTATTTCCTTGAGGCCAGTTCTCAGAATTGTGGCAGCTTATGTCAAGGAATCCCCTGGCAAGGCAGAAGCTGAAGGAGATGAAGGTTTGATCCCTGGGTGGGGAAGATCCCCTGGAGGAGAAAGTGGCAACCCACTCCGTTATTCTTGTCTGAAAAAACCCATGGGTAGAGGGAGCCTGGCTGGCCACAGTCCATAGGATCTCAAGGAGTTGGACAGGACTGAGTGACTAAATATGCAAGCAGAGCATTTATTTCATTGCTACTTTATTTTGTGGCTCCCATGCATTTATTCTAACAGTATTTTCATCCATTAAAATTGATTGGATTGGATCACAAAAGGCCAGCACTTCCACTACCAAGTTCAGCTCTTGAAGTCTCATATCTCCCTAGTCAGTCTTTCAATGACATGATTAAAAATGTTAAACTGGAAACAGTTACACTTACAACTGCCAATGATCAAAGAACTCTCCAACTGGTTGTAAGTATGTTGACAAACAGCACTAAAGGAAGCAAAAATGCTCCTAAAGGTTGTTAGAGCCCACAAAAATATTGGCCAAGATGATTTCCTTATGTATGAACCACAGTTTGAAAATCAATTTGGGTGCAATTAATAGATGCTGGTTCCTAGGAGAAAAAGCTATGATGAACCTAGACAGAGTATTAAAAAGCAGAGACATCACTTTGCCGGCAAAGGTCCATATTGTCAAAGGTATGGTTTTTCAGTGGTCATGTACAGATGTGAGTGTTGGACCATAAGCAAGACTGAGTACTAAAGAATTTATGCTTTTGAACTGTGGTGCTGGAGAAGACTCTTGAGATTCCCTTGGACTGCAAGAAGATCAAACCAGTCAATAATAAAGGAAATCAACCCTAAATATTCACTGGAAGGACTGATGCTAAAGCTCCAATATTTTGGCCACCTGACGTGAAGAGCTGTTATTGGAAAACACCCTGATGCTAGGACAGATTGAAGGCAAAAGGAGCAGGGGGTGAGAGAGGATGAGATTGGTTAGATAACATTATTGACTCAATGGACATGCGTTTGAGCAACCTAAGCAAGATAGTGAAGGACAGAGAGGCCTGGTATGCTGTTTATGGGATTGCAAAGAGTCAGACATGACTTAACTACTGAAGAACAACAATATATTAAAAAGTGATCCTAACAAAGATTTCCTCTGACATTTCAATGAGAAAATAGCCCAATATCAAAGAGCTATCAGATAGTATAAGCTGACAAACAGCTTCTGAAAGGATCTTTTGGTTAAAAAGCTGACAGAGACCATAGGGAGTCCCAGCAAAATTACAAATGAGCTATAGCATCCTTTGTGTACTAAAATATTTCATGTGTCCTCTAATATACTTCAGTGTAGCCATTGACAATAAATGTTTGAAAAGCGTTATTTAATGAAGTCAAGAGACTAAGCTGCACAGAATAGATTCCTTAAATGTGATTATGTCACCACATATCCTTTGTAAGCGGTTCAGTTAAGTCTGCCTTGGTCTTGGATCTGACTGGTCTACCAGGGATGCTCCAGGGAGGTCATATGTGTACAGAGACAAAATAATTTTCTCCATGTAAATATGTTCAAGTATTTAAGAAATGCCATGTGCCGTTGCCCTGGAGATTCAATGTCAATTTACAATCAAAATTGAATTTGACCCTAAAGCAATCTTTTTCATTTACTAATGATGGCAGCTGGTCTTTAAATGTGTCTGGCTATTCAACGGTCATGAGCAATGGTTCTGACCACTAATTCACAGGGCCCTTAGAAAGAATGAGCCCTGCTACAAAGAGTCTATGGATGGGGTTTCTGCCTGGATCACCCCATGCCTTCATTAAACAGGTGTATTTGTGTTTCGGATCTATTCTTCTTCTTCTGCACAAGATGAGAAACAGAATTGCTAGCCCTTCATGCTATGTACTTTGCAATCTATGTTTATAATGATGTCCCTGAGACAAACCTGGCTTTCTACAACCTCCGCACAATAATCAAAGGAAAATGCAGGCAGTATCTGCCTAATACTGGATGAACGTTGTCTGTTTTCATCGTTCAGCCGCTAAGTCATGCCCGACTTTTGCGACCCTGTGGACTGCAACACACCAGGCTCCTCTGTCCTCCACTGTCTCCCCGGAGTTTGCTCAAATTCTTGTCCACTGTCAGTGGTCATGATCAGTGATGCTGGTCAGTGATGCTATCTAGCCATTTCATCCTCTGTTGCCCCATTCTCCTTCTGCCCTCAATCTTTCCTAGCATCAGGGTCTTTTCCAGTGAGCCAGTTCTTCGCATCAGGTGGCCAAAGTATTGGAGCTTCAGCTTCAGCATCAGTCCTTCCAATGAATATTTAGGGTTGATTTCCTTTAGGATGGACAGGTTGTACCTTCCAGAAACTGACAGCATTTGGGAGGCAAATCAAAATCACACAAGAAAAATAAGAATCTTCCTCATGAGGCTGAGTCATAAGAAAACTGGGTTCTTTTCATTCCCTCCCATGAATCATGATGTAAAAAAATGCAGAGATACAATGATAGACTATAGATTGATTTACTATAAGCTTAATATATGTTAGTTAAAGAGATGAACTGTCAGTTACTCACTATTTCTCATGTGGCTATGGGCTTCACTGGTGGCTAGGCTGGTAAAGAACCTGCCTGCCAATGCAGGAGACACAAGAGATGCAGGTTCAGTCCCTGGGTTTGGAAAATCCCCGGGAGAATGAAATGGCGACCCAATCCAACATTCTTGCCTGGGAAATTCCATGGACCTGGCAGGCTACAGTCCACGAGGTCACAAAGAGTCAGACATGACTGAGCACACACACACTCACACATTATGTTAATATATTCTTACATGTTTATGTAGCAGCAATAAAATCATTTGTTGAGGGAGAAAAAAAAATCAGTATCTCCCACATCGGGAGTTATTTCCCTCAAAAGTTTCCTTAGAAGAATATTTGCCAAAATTAGCACATTCCTGAAGCACAACCTTTTCATTCATTACCAAGACACAGTCTCCCTTCTTTAAAAGTACCATCTCATTGACATCTCCATAGTCATTTAATGCACGGTCACTGGTCAAAGTCCAGCCACAAACGGGAAGCATTTACGCTGGCTGACAGAATATACTTTGCAGAATTTTATAACAAAGCTCTAAGATTAAGCAAATATGACATATTTTCCAGCAAAAATCTTATTTATTTGTAACTTTGCATATTTGTTGATGTGTTTGGGGTTAACTTGGCCTAAAGTTCGATATTCATAAACATTGAAGCCTGAGCCTACATAAAAGATTTCTTTCCTTCTTATGCTTTTTATCCTTTTAAAAATCTGAAGAAATCATTTATTTTTAAATCACTGCTATTCTGTAGAGCTATTTAGCATTCAATAACTCTCTTGCTGAAAACAAAATTCCATCTACTATTAAGTAATTAAATTAACAAAAGCAAAAGGCATACTATAATTTTTTGTTGCTGGTGTAATAAACACCAAGGAAACAATACATTATTCTATAGTATCACTTTCTAGCCAACACATTTTAGAATTATGTTAAATTTCTTAGGAGAAAATGATACTAGGAAATAGTCTCTAGAAGCTTCCTTTATGTCCATCAAAGGTACTGGAAAGCTGACAGAATTTCTCAGCACCTTTACAAATATTTTCATTCTTCTAACAGAAAAGTAGAAGTCCTGATAGAGACCAATAAAAAATAATAAGTATCATAGAGATAAACAGAACATTCAAAAACGTGTTGAAAAAATGCATGAAGTGAGTTAATAGCATCAACTAGATTTATTTAGTTAGATTTTGGTTTTGTTCATATCTTCTTAGCATAAGCTTGCTCTGACTGTGGAATTCTTTTAGGAAAAAACCCAGGAAGAGTCATGGACCCCTGACATTAATGAGAGCTCTGTGGTCTGAGAAAAAGTACCTCTAAGGGAGAAGGGAGGAGAACTGGGCTGTAGGTCAGGACAAAAGAGTTTAAACAAAGGTGTAAAAAGAAATACCATTTCAGAGTTGGCAGTACTCTCTAGAAAATGCCAGAGCCTCTGGAGGGCAGGGGTCAGGGAGTAGGTGTGGTCTGGCTCCTTTCAAACCACAGAATCACAGGAACCAACTTTCTTTACATTTTGGAAGGAACTAGCAGTCACACCGACAACAAGGACAATATTTAAGTCTAAAGTTCATTTTAAATAAGTACATATGGTTAAACAAAATGATCTGACTTAACAGACTGATACTCAGCACCAAAGAACACGGAGAACAGCACAGGGGAGAGACAGTCCCCCCCCCCTGGGACAGCAGGGCTCTTGTGAACACAAGGTCCTTATGGTCACTCAGCCTTGTCTCGTGGTCTGGAATACAGCCAGCATGCAAAAAAAAAAAGTGGGGGGGTGGCGGAGGGCAAGGCTGGTAATGAATAATGGGCTAGGAAGTTATGCGATTAACAGAAAGGAGCATTTAATTAAATTGTAAATACTGCAGAATACAGATTGGCTTAGCATTAAACGTGGATTAGGTAATAACTAATTGGAAACAAATGTGTGGGATTTTATATATTTGGCTCTTTAAAGCTTGCGTGTGTGCATGCTAAGTCACCTCAATAGCATCCAACTCTTTGTGACCCCATGGACTATAGCCGGCCAGGCTACTTTTGTCCATGGGTTTCTCCAGGCAAGAACACTAAAACAGATTGCCATGCCTTCCTCCAGGGAATCCCAGGAGTTGAAGCTGCGTCTTTCATGTCTCCTGCACTGGCAGGTGGGCTCTTTCCCACTAGCACCATCTGGGAAGCCCCTTTAAAGCGCGTTTTCCCTATAAGTACTTTCCTCTCTTGATATAAAAGATACTGAATAAATCCAGAAACTGGAAAAATCCTATTTTTAACCCTTCAGCTGTGACCTCATTAATGTCCAGAGCATGCCTACCTATTGCACAAAATGTCTCTCCATTTCCAAACTCCTAAGTCTTGAAACGCCAACATTTCATGATCAGAAGGAAATAGTCACATTGCAGATGCTAAGAAGCTCTGGCAACCTCATTAACTAGAACAGGTTTTGGAGAACAAAACATTTCCTGCCACATCTGATCCAATTTCTCTTCTGTCTTTCGTGGGATCCTGCAACCCATTCAGCCAGTCAGATTTGTTTCTGTAAATTCACATCAAGATTTTTCCACAGTTCACTGTGTTTGGGAGATACATCAGTGTTTGCTGAGGCAAAATCTTCAGAAAGAGACTCAACGTGTAGGGCACATTCTGCAGAGTGAGAGGACATCTAAACTAAGATGTCAGCTTCCACCCTTCCTACAACATACTTCACCTTGTCTTTTTTTAAATATTAGTTACTTGATTTGGCTGCAACAGATCTTGGTTAAGGCACGCGGATCTCCACTGCATCATGCGGGATCTTTCATTGACATCTAAACTAAGGTGTCAGCTTCCACCCTTCCTACAACATACTTCACCTTGTCTTTTTTTAAATATTAGTTACTTGATTTGGCTGCAACAGATCTTGGTTAAGGCACGCGGATCTCCACTGCATCATGCGGGATCTTTCATTGACATCTAAACTAAGGTGTCAGCTTCCACCCTTCCTACAACATACTTCACCTTGTCTTTTTTTTAAATATTAGTTACTTGATTTGGCTGCAACAGATCTTGGTTAAGGCACGCGGATCTCCACTGCATCATGCGGGATCTTTCATTGCAGCACTTGGCCTCAGTAGTTCTGATGCAAGGGTTTCCTTGCTCCCTGGTATGTGGGATCTTAGTTCCTGGATCAAGGATAGAACTTGTGTCTCCTGCATTTCAAGACAGATTCTTGACCACTGGACCTCCAGGGAAGTCCCTAATTCACCTTGTCTTTTCTTTCAACCTCCTTCTCACCACTAGCCCAGGCCTGAGGGCAGGGGTCTTCAGTTGGAAGATGGTGGACACTGGCTGCTCTGAGGCAAATCCTCGTCATTGGCTGGAGGAGGGGGAACCACACGGCCAGACAACTGCCCTCTGAAATTCCATTTTGCACACTCACCCTCAGAAGTGTCACGTTGAACCACTTTTCCTGATGGGAGTGTGCCATATTTCTGGTGGTTTAATGCATGGAAAAAAAAAAAAAAAAAGGAAGTAGAAATAGATTCAAGGGAAGGAAACCTTTTTAGGAAACCCACAAAGAGTCAAGTCTTAGAGGAGTGCAGGAGTGAACCGTGGGCTACATTGGTTATTCAACTGGGAAATGGTGTGGAGGTGGCAAGCTTCGAACTGATTTTTTAAAAGCAAAAACCCAATACGTGGTGAATAATGAGGATATAAAGTCTCTGGTTCTTAAGTCAACTGTTTCAGTTTTCATGCTGACTTGTTTCATGTAAATATTTAGCACAGATAAATCCAATTCTATTAATTTTAAATATTACTATTTCAAAATGAAAGATCCTGTGGAAACTTGGAGAATTAAACAAAATAGAAGAAAAGAGTATGAAAAGTGAAAATAAGTTCCAATGCTGTTTGCTTTCTTCTCACATTCCATTTCTAGATACTTTTCATAGAAAAAATATTTAGTTTCTGACACATATTTAGCATCTTTTAGCCTTCTATCCACCTTTAAATCATTCTTTTGCCACAAAACCTTTTCATGTGCTCCTTTAAAAGTTTTTTATGATAAAATGTTAAATTTTTAAAGAAAAGCCACAGTGAGCAACACGCATTTTCATTTATGGGGTTCTGGCTCTGAGCTGTCCACAGACTAGCTTGATTATCTGTTGAGAATTTGAGGCAAGAACATATCCGTGAATTTACAGCACTCTGTTCTCCGATGCCATGTGAAAATAACTGTCGTAGTATCTTTGCATGGGGATGTTTTTGCTTTCAGATCCCCTCTAGCTTTAGGAAAAGAGAGTGAAGATGCTCAGTCGTATCCAACACTTTGCAACCCCTTGGACTGTAGCCTACCAGGCTCCTCTGTCCATGGAAATTTTTCAGGCAAGAGTACTGGAGTGGGTTGCCATTTCCTCCTCCAGGGGATCTTCCCAACCCAGGCATTGAACCCAGGTCTCCCACATTGCAGGCAGACACTTTATCGGCTGAGCCACCAGGGAAGCCCCCTCTAGCTTTACTGAGGTATAATTGACATAAAAGCTTTCAATTCTTGTCATATAGAGTTCTGTGTTTGCAATTGGTTTTCAATACCTCAGGTTAATAGGATTCTAAAAACATGGAATCTATTTTTGGACATTTTAATATGTCAGAAATTGTCTAGGCTGTCCCCACTAACAAGACACAGGGCTTGGCAATTTGGGAGACTCTCTGAAATCTGAGAGTTGAGACAAGTTCTTAAAAATTGTTGTACTAACATGAAAAGAAAAGGAAAAAAAATTTTTCCAAGAAACTAAAAAGGAATCTGAATTACAATAAGCCTCAAATGACACAAGTATTTATAGACTGAATGAGAAGGGCAGATGTCAAGAGAAATAAGAGAGAGAAAAAAGAGAATGTATGAGAATACACTTGGGCTTCCATGGTGGCTCAGTGGTAAAGAACCCTCTTGCAATGCAGGAGACCAGGTTTGATCCCTAGCTTGGGAAGATCCCCTGGAGAAGGAAATGGCTACCCACTCCAGTGTTCTTGCCTGGGAAATCCCATGGACAGAGGAGACTGGCAGACAGCAGTCCCTGGGGTTGCAAGAATAGGACATAACTGAGCAACTAAACCACCATAAGGAAATACATAGAGGCTGTGGGAAAAAGAGAGGAAGGGACGAAGTGAAATTACAGACAAAACCTAGAGGAAGAGCCCAAACAAAGGAGAACAGCCTTGAGAAAGGAATGGATGTCGCAACAGTTTCATGCAGAGGAGTATGATGAGCAATTTGGGGACACACTCTTCATTTCACATGTGTTATCTGGTTGTGGTGTGCCATTCAGAGCTTCTGGGTTTTTTCATCCCATAGAATCTCTTTTTCTTATAGTTTGGTCAAGTAAAAAAATAAAATCTCTCTGAATAAATACTTAAACAGATTTACTTAGAATCACAGTTTGAGAATCTTGTAGTTTTTTAAAGAATGAATGTCCTAGGGATAAATAATTTACTTCCAAAAGGGCAAACATTGATAATTTAAACAGAAAAGCTTAAATCCAATCTCTTACTTTGGGTTCCTACAACAGGGCTTGTAAGCAGGAGGTTGATAAGAAAAGAAGTGACAGGGACTTTCCTGGTGATACAGAGGTTAAGACTTTACATTCCAAGGCAAGGGGGTGCAGGTTTGATCCCTGATTGAGGAGCTAAGATCCCCCATGCCTAGGGCTAAAAACAAACAAACAAACATAAAACAGAAGCAATATTGTAACAAATTTTAAAAAGACTAAAAATGGTCCATGTCAAAAAGAAAGAAAAAAAGGACAAGTGAGGAACAGAAGGAACTCAATAAAGGAGGAGAAACCAGGAGACTATGCTTGGGTGAGGGTGTGCCTGTGAGAGGCCTCCTAGAATTTTTCCAGCTGGGTACCCACAGGATGGGTACCCACCAGCTGCCACCACTCCCCGACTCCCCCAACCACCTGAGGGTGTTCCTAAGAGTGCTAAGTCCCCTGCGTTTCTCAGCTGTGTCTATATCTGGGCTGAAAAGGCTTCTGTTTCTTAAACAAATAAACAAAAAGGCCTGAGGCAGGAAAGCAGAGATGGACAGAGGGTGATGGAGGTGGATGCAGTTGGTAGCCTGCAGACCGTTCTCTAGAGCTGTGGATAAAGTCAGAAATGCCTTAGTTCACCCTCAGGTGGCTCAGATCTGCTCATGTTCCCATCAAGTTATTACTGCCTCTTCAAGGTGGCAGTCAGCACCATCTCTAACAAATACACACACAGCAACAGGACAAACCTTAGTCCCCAGTCATGCAGCTCCTACCAAAGATGTATCATCTCGCTCCCGCATTCCAGTCCCCTTCTAGATTTTTCTCATCTCCAGCCAGTCTTCAGCTGCTCCTAGATGGCTAGACGATTAGAAGACTCCACCTCCAGGGTCTGAGCACACTTGGTAGCTTGGTTTGGTTTCTGGTTACTATTATCACTGAGCATAGGAGCACCAGGAAAGGATCCCACCAAACCACTGATTTCCAGATACACGTCCCATACCTGTGTAACAGAAGCACCAGCTAATCATGGTGAATTACCAGGGCCAGTGACTCCCTTCTTTGTTCATCTACTAACCTGAGCATTCCAAAGAGACCCAAGTTGCAATTGTAGGAATAGCTTCAATTTAATAGACTTTTTTACTTTACTCCTTGAAATCTTAGCTGTCTAATCCAGAAAGATGCTCTCTTCCCCTTGCACCTTCCCGTGAGAGAGCAAGCAAGCTCTCTCCGAACTGTGGAGTCTAGATTTGCTTTAATCATAATCCAGTCTGATCCTCTCTGTGGCAGTATGCATTGCTAACCTTTGGAAAAGAGCATTTTATGAATTGCAACATAGTTCTAACTGACTGAATGAAATAGAGTTACAGTTTTCTGGACAATTCTCTTTTATCTTAATCACATCCCCAAGGCACATGTTGATTATATATAGAGAGAAATCTTAAAGAAATTCTCATCAGTTATTTTGTGCAGCATGGAGATGGTCCAATTTGAAAATACGATGTATATGTGTATGTGCACCCAGTCATTTCAGTTGTGCCCAACTCTTTGTGACCCTATGGACCACAGACCGCGAGCTTCATCTGTCCATGGGATTCTCCAGGCGGGACTACTGGAGTGAGCTGCAATATGCCTTCTCGGTGCAAGGATCAAACCCTGTGTCTCCTGCATTGCAAGCAGATTCTTTACCCACTGACCCTCCAGGGAAGCCCATGTATGTATACATGTACTGTATATCATAATTATATTTTAAGTCATTTTTTTACATTTAACTAATAATTCTCCCACAAACAAATGTAATTCCATTCTACTCTAGGAATCTGAGTAACATAGAACCAACTTGAATGAGAAATTTGGCACCTGATGAAAATAAAAATACCCAGAATACACCGATCATTTAGCTTTACAATTTGTTTCCTGGGTAAATGTAAAACTCCTCCTCATTTTTGGTTGTTTGAGCTCTTCCCTAGGCTTCAATTCTATCAAATAAGTTTTTTTTTTTTCTACTTTTTCACTCTCCTCTTTCACTTTCTTTTTTTTTTTCTTGTCATTCTTTTTTTTTTTTTTTTTAATTCTATCAAATAAGTATTTTTTTAAGTGAGAGAATGGGACGGTTACTAGGAGTTTTAGAACTCGGGTTCACGAAACCATTTTCTTGACTTCATACCCAGTTTATTTTTTGTGTGTTTTTTTGTTGTTGTTCTATATATCATTATTGACAAATCTAGCAGCAATATACTGCCAACTAATGTCACTACTTTCACTTAAATCATGGCATTGTTTTAGAGGAAATTCCAGTAGGACTGTATATTCCAGCTGTCTGATATGGGCTGTAAATGCAGTTCTTCAGCTCTACATATACCCTACCATTGTCTCTTTTAGGGAAAAATATTCAGCAAATTGCATTTCAAGTGGTGGTAGGGATCATTAAAAGAAATAATAAGGCAAGTTTAGTTGAATATATGGAAACCATAACACAATTTAACTCTCTGTAGATGGCACCCCACTCCAGTACTCTTGCCTGGACAATCCCATGGATGGAGGAGCCTGGTAGGCTGCAGTCCATGGGGTCGCGAAGAGTCGGACATGACTGAGTGACTTCACTTTCACTTTTCACTTTCATGCATTGGAGAAGGAAATGGCCATCCATTCCAGTGTTCTTGCCTGGAGAATCCCAGGGGCAAGCGAGCCTGGTGGGCTGACGTCTGTGGGGTTGCACAGAGTTGGACACAACTGAAGTGACTTAGCAGCAGCAGCAGATAGTTTCATAACCCAATAAATCACAGGGGATATGAAACAACTTGCTAGTGAAGAATTGACAGGAAAAGATCTGGAGATCATGAGTGACCACTAGCTTCCACGTGTTTCATTAAAAGAGTTACATATTTTATTAAAATGTGGCATGAAAAATAATATTAACAAAACTGAATTCTGGAGACTAATAACCATGAAAAGATCAAAACCTGTCAAAGAACTATCTAAAATATTCCCTGTGTACAGATGGTAAATTCTATCAAACTTCAAAGAACAGATAATTCTGATTTCAGTTAATGTGTTCCAAAGGATAGAAAATGATTTCAAGCTTCCAAATTTATTTAGGACTTTGAGATTCAAATCTGACAAAGATCAACCAAGAAAAATTATGGCCAACTTTTGCTTATGAATAGGGATGCAAAATTCTAAATAAAATATTGGTGACTTAAGATATAAACATGTAGATGGATTAAAGATGGAAACACAGCTAATGTCTCGTTTTCACCCTTTCTCTGCCCTTCTAAAATGATGTGTTATAAACATACTTCAGCACTGACTGGAGGCAACTGAAGCAAAGTTCTTGCTGTTCTACAGAAAGGGGAGGTCATAGCCAAGTTGCTCACAATTCAGGCAGTGGGATTAATGGATCATAAATTCCTCCTGCCTGGCAAAGCCCCAGAGAGAAATAAATTCAAGGTGTGTCTACAGAGACAGGACCATGGACCTGGCATTCTTAGCTTGCAAATGTTCTGAAGTCCCAAGACAGTCATGGAAGTAGCAGAAAGCCACTGGATCAGAAAAGATCAGGGTTTAGAGGATGCCTGACTGTGACTGTGGGGACAATCTGGGACCAACATTTAGAAATCAGCCAATAGTAGTCTTCATAATTAGTATTTTAAGGAGGATAATATTACAATTACCAAAGAAATGCCAAAGAAGTAATTGCTAAAAGACAGCTTCAATTTATTGCTAAATATAAAATCTTTTATTTTTTCCAGGAACGGTAGGATTTTCTTTTATCATAATAAAAACCCATCAGCTGCAACCATATTTCATAGTGTAACACAGCATCATATCCATTATGATAAGAATAAAACATTTTGGGGGCAAGTTTTAGCCCATGCAAAGCGGCAAGAAGAAAAAGCAAGTGTGAATATTGAAAAGGAAGAAATAAAATTAGTGCTATTTGCAGATGATGTACACTGCTCTGGAAATTTAAGAGAGATTACATTTTAAAACTGTTAAAAATTAAAGAGATTTGAGAAAGTAGCCAGACATAGTTAACTAATTTTAAACCTATATTCTATTTTTAATAATGTTAATTAACACTTGTATAGCATAAGTATTTGCAAGATCTAATCTAAAATATACTGCCTTTACGGACCATATACCACATGGAACTCCACTCAGTGTTATATGGCAGCCCGGGTGGGAGAGGAGTTAGGGAGAAAATGGATCTATGTATATATATGGCTAAGTCCCTTCACTGTTCACCTGAAAATATCACAACATTGTTGGTTAATTGGCTTACCACAGTACAAAATACAAAGGCTTCAAAATAAATGAAGAATACTAACTTTAACATCACTATATTAAGAATAGGAAATGGAGATACAATCAAACTAAGTGATTTTTTTACACAGCTAGTAGTAAGTGGAGGAGCCAAGATTTGATCCCAGGTGAACCGGCTCTAGGGACCACCACCAACAAGACACATTGACATGTTTGAAAACAATAAAAGATTATCTAAAAGGTGAATGGAAAAAAAAAATATGTGAAACAGGCAGAACCCACAAGAATAATGAAACTTTATAAAACTATTCTTCAAAGTATTAGACAGCTTTTAATGGATAGATATTTTAATGTATGAACTTTCAAAAATGTACTTTCTAGAAATATTGTGCAAAATATTGTGTTTGTGTATATGCGATTTTTCCCAGACATCAGTGTTTTATGCTTCAAAAAATTTGTCAGGAAAGTTTATAGCTCCCAAAGGCTTAACTTTGGTTATAAAAATAAAAGATCTGAGTAATTCAAGAAACTTACATCTTTCCAGGTGGGAAGACAATATGATAAAGATGACCACAGTTCTCTTCCCCAGAGAAACATAAATGAAATGCATTTACAATTAAAAAAACAGGTCATATTTTTTAGGAGAGAAGTTGCCAAGAAGACTTACAATTTCACAAAATGGAATAAATGGGCAGTAGTGGGTTAGACAGTCTTAAAAATAAGACTGGATGCGGCCCTTTCTGTTATTCAAACTTACTCTAAAGCTACTGTAACTGAAAACCCATGGCACTTTCAGAGTAAAGCAAAAATTCTAAAAATGAGATCAAATATACACATGGACATACAGGAGACACACATAACAGCACAAACACTTCCATATACTTTATAATCTAATAACTATGTCCTTCCAACAAATGGAGACATGATAAGTTATTCAGTAAAAGGCAATGAGAAAGTTGATAACTTTTTTTGAAATGAGACGTTAAACCACTACTGAATACCTAAAATTTAATTCCAGATGATTCTTTAAAAAGTTTTTTATATGAATTAAATTTTAAAATACTGTAAACACTTAAGAGAAAAATGGACTTTTACAGTAACAACAAAGGTGGAAAAAGGTCACATGACAACAAAGTTAACAATTTTTAAAAAACCTACTAAATTTGTTTATATAAAACTTAAAACTGCTGTATGATGGAAAGAACCATGATGCTCTGCCTGTTTTCCTACTAAAATAGCAAAGTTGAACAGAGCCACAGAGATCATGTATGCCTCACAAAGCTAAAATATTTACCCTCTGATCTTTTCCAGAATATATCAGTATAAGGATGAACAATTAAAAACAGAATTCAGAATATAATTTTTATATAAAGTCCCAAACAAAGTGAAACTAAACAACATATAATACAGCAAAAATAAATAAATAAACACATGGTAAGGCTATATTTTTCTAAAAGTATAAGAATGATGAATATAAAATTCAGGATTGTGACAAACTAGGGTGAAACAAGTCAATGTGATACAGAAAAGAAATTCACCCTGTTTGCACCTTATCAGTAACTCTAATTTTAGCTTCTCCATGGGTTTGAGGTTTTACCAGTGTTTGTTTTTTTTTTTATTATGCTTTGTTATTTACATTGTTGTTGTTTACTCACTTAGTCGTGTCCGTCTCTTTAGGAACCCCATGGACCGTAGCCTGCCAAACTCCTTTGTTCGTGGGATTGCCCAGGCAAGAATACTGGAATGTTCCCATTTCCTTCTCCAGGGGATCTTTCTGACACAGGGATCGAACCCTCTTTTCCTGCATTGACAGGTGGATTCTTTATGACTGAGCCACCAGGGAAGTCCTTAAAATTTACATAGACAGCACATAATCTTGAAGGTGTTAAATATTACATATGAAAGAAAGAAATAAAAACAAGCTAGGTAATAACAAGCTGATGAGGGAGTTGAACCCACAGTTTGTGGGTTGAACAGCTCCATTCGCAGATAAGAATCTGGGAATGACCAGCGTGATGCTGAGTGACGAGGAATGCCAGACTGTGGATGTCTTTTCTTTGATGCTATTAGATCTTTCTAGAGAAGGTTTCCTCTGAATTCCTGCCAGAGGTTGGGAGGTAGACCCTTACCTACTTATATTCTGTTAGGGTGCTAGATTTAATGTTCACATGTAGAATCCAGTTGAATTCAGTTAATCTTCGTCATTTTTTTCCTGAATACTCTTCCATCCTCTCTGTCATCTTAGTGTTTTGTTTTTTTTTTTTTTTAATTCTTTTGTTACAGTTTTAACGGCATCTCTGGGAAAAAGGAAATCATTGCCTGTTGTCAATCCACTATGTTTAGCTAGAAATAAATTACAGACCAATTTCTCAATTTTAGATGATAATCTCATACCTTTCCACTGTGAAAGATGCCCTGCTTCAGTTTTCTTTCTGAGAATGTTTAATAATAATTCTGTTTTCAGTTACATTCTTTGTTACTTTTCTAAACTTAAACAGTAGCTATTCCTTTTTAATCATCCCCTTGATAATCACTATGTAAGCTCTATTAATTTACCTTTCTTTTGATGCCTTTATGTAGTTTTTGTTTGTTTATCACCAACATTTTCCTTATTGACAGAAGAATAACGTCCATTATCATACCCTCAAAATTTTCCATCACATCAGGTATTCTAACTGTTGCTTGGAATCTTTATTTTTCCCCATGGGTACCTGTCTTGCAGAGTACTACATCATCCAAATCCCATCTCTAGCTTAGCATTTTTGTACTTTTTATGTTTTTGGAATCTGAAAATCATTGTCCTTTTTAAGTTCTATGAACTTATTTTTTTTTAATAATTTCCTCTCATTTTTCTGTTATCTTTCTAAAACTGGCCGTAGTCTGATATCACACCTCCTGGTTTGACCCTGTAGATCTTTTTCCTCCCCTCTAATTATCTTCCTTTTTTTCTAGATTTTTTTCTCTACATCTTGAGAAATTGTGCCACTTAGTTTTAAAGTCTTCTCATTAAGCTTTTTCTTTTTACAATAATATTTTTAATCTTTGAAAAACCTGTCACATTATTTGAGTATTCTCTTCATCTTATTCTCATTTTAAAAGAAATCACATTTTTAAGGATTTTCCTTAGTATTCTAATTAGAAATTCTTCCAAGTTCCCTTTGTTTTTGAAAGAATCTATTTCCTTCACTATTAGTTAAGTTAGATAAAATTGACATATAGCATTGCATAAGTTTAAGGTGTACTGCTTGGTGGTTTGATCTATTTATATATTTATACATGACTACCACTCCTTGGAAGGAAAGTTATGACCAACCTAGATAGCATATTGAAAAGCAGAGACATTACTTTGCCAACAAAGGTCCATCTAGTCAAGGCTATGATTTTTCCAGTGGTTGCGTATGGATGTGAGAGTTGGACTGTGAAGAAAGCTGAGCGCCGAAGAACTGATGCTTTTGAACTGTGGTGTTGGAGAAGACTCCTGAGAGTCCCTTGGACTGCAAGGAGATCCAACCAGTCCATTCTGAAGGAGGTCAGCCTTGGGATTTCTTTGGAGGGAATGATGGTGAAACTGAAACTCCAGTACTTTGACCACCTCATGCGAAGAGTTGACTCATTGGAAAAGACTCTGATAATGGGAGGGATTAGGGTCAGGAGGAAAAGGGGACGACAGAGGATGAGATGGGTGGATGGCATCACGGACTCGATGAACGTGAGTCTGAGTGAACTCTAGGAGTTGGTGATGGGCAGGGAGGCCTGGCGTGCTGCAGTTCATGGGGTCGCAAAAAGTCGGACACGAATGAGTGACTGAACTGAACTAAACTGAACCACTGTAGCATTAGCTATCTCTTCTATTATGTTACAGTAATCTGTGTCTTGTTTGTGGTGAGAACAGTTAAGATCTAGTCTTTTAGCGACTTTGAAGTTTATAATGCAGTATTATTGACTACAATTACTATGCTATACACTAATCTCCAGAACTTGTCTACTAGGTTTTTTTTTACTCATTTTTTACAATCTTCCGCAATCAACATCCATGATTCTCTAAGTCCTCGTTATGTGATCATCCCAGGAGTGTGTTCACACGTAAGAATGAAATACAAGCTGGCCAGTGCAGGTTTTCTTTGTTTTGTTCTAGGAAGATTCATGTCCTAGTAAGATCCACCTCTTTAATGTGAAGCTTTTCTAGAGTCCTGGGTATTACTGGGTGTCTTCTCTTGGATGTCTGTGTTGGGGGTGGGAGTGACCGGAGATTAAGCCTGTAGTCCTGCAGACGTCAGAACTAAAAGCTTTGCTCTGATGGATAAGCAACGAGGACCTACTGTGTAGCGCCGGGAGTTCTGCTCAGGGTCATGGGGCAGCCTGGATGGGAGGGGAGTTTGGGGGAGATGGATACATGTATGTGTATGGCTGCGTCCCTTCACTGTCCACCTGAAACTATCACAACATTGTTAATCAGTTATACCAAAATACAAAATAAAAAGTTTAATTAATGTAAGAAGAAGCAAAAAAGCTTTACTCTGGAAATAGAAATTTGTCCATTTAGTTCCTGACTTAGCAGCTTTAGATAACAGTTCTTCACCTTCCCAGAAAGAAAGGTGAGAATCTGGCAGTCTCTGACTCTTCATCTTTCTTTGTACAGTTACTAAAAGGCTTAATTCTCTCTCTACTCCTATTTCAAAGCGAGCCCCCTTGTTCTTTGCAATAACCCTCTTGCTGGTGGTTCCATCATCACTCAGAACCCCTAATGGAGTTCATTTCCTTACTGTTCACTATCTCTTCCCTTATATCAAATCTTTAATTTAAGTTAAGGTGACAACCACTTGACATTAAAAGATGCTTGAGTCAGCTTCCCTAGCAAATGGTTGCTTTTTGACTAACTCAGATCAATGGTTCAATCCACGGTGCACTTCTATGGATAAAGAAGGATTTCATGATTTCAGATTCCAAGCAAGGTTCCGAAGAGAAGTACTCTGAATAATTGGATGCTAAAAATAAGAACGGTATATTTAGGATGTTGACAGTAAAAATAAATTAACTAATTGTCATGAAAAATAAGATAATTCTACTTTCTTTAAGAAAAACCCCAATGCGGAGCTCCTTTAAAGTTAGTTAATTCAATAGCTCAGTGATGTCATTAAGGAGTAGGCTGGCCACATCTCTCTCCTCTGCCCGCCCCCAGCCAGTACCATCAAGCTCTGAAGGTGGCTTTCCCAATTCCAATTCATCATGCTGTTTCTTCCTCCGTATCTCTTTTTGGCTAAGAAACCCTCCAAAGCTCTCCAAGTTGGCTTCCCCTCTTTTCTCATTAACCGGCATTGAGTCGCAGATCTTTTTCTAAGTCATCACTGGCGAAGGGAATAAAATCACTGTGATTAGCTTAAATTAGTAATAATTTACTCCTGAGCCTGCGTGTATTGGGTCAGGGGCTGAACACACTAACAAATATAGAACTCTGCTGAAGGAAAGAAGGGAGAAGTGATTCAGGGACAACAGACAGCCAATGATGTCTCCTTTAGTCTTTTTTAAAGTATAGTTGATTCAACAGTGTTGTGTTAATTTCTGCTATACAGTACAGTGAGATATATATATATACATATACATATATATTATATACATCTTCTTTTTCATATTCTTTTCCATGATGGTCTTTCCCAGGAGACTGGATATAGTTGCTATACAGTAGGACCTTGTTGTTTATCCATTCTGTGTAAGACAGTGTGCATCTGCTAATCCCAAACACCCACTACATCCTTCCCCTACCTTCTTCCCCCTAGTCAAACACAAGTTTGTTCTCTATGTCTGTGAGTCTGTTTCTGTTTTGTAGATAAGTTCATTTGTGTCATATTTTATATTCCACATATAAATGATATCATATGGTATTTGTCTTTCCCTTTTAGACTTGCTTTTTCTAGTATGATTAACTCCAGGTCCATCCAAGTAGCTGCAAATGGCATTCCTTCATTTTTATGGCTGAGTAATACTCCATTACATACATCTTTGTCCCTTCATCTGCCAATAGATATATAGTTTGTTTCCATGTCTTGGCCATTGTAAATAGTGCTGATATAAACAAAGGAGTGCATGTATCTGTTTGAATTACAGTTTTATCAAGATATATGCCTAGGACGTATATCTGTCAAAGACATTGATCTGTCAAAGAACCTAAGGAAAGCAGCTTCCTTTTCTCTTTCAGCAGCTGGATGAGGTGGTAAGATGTGGATATAGAGAAGACCATAAAAATGTTAACGTATGATTATCAGAGTCAGAAACAAACAGTCTTCATAAAATTATATATTTAGTTCCCAAAGGGGATCAACAAATATTTTTCCCTCATCTGCAAAATGAATGTTCTCTCTTCCTCTCAACTTTAATGAATTCTGATACATCTTCTTATACAATGAATAGTGTAGACAGTGTCAGATACAAGTCTTCTGATATTTTCTAAGAACTCAGTATACCAGATGGTAACAGTCTGAAGCTCTTTATTCAGTGCAGGGTTGAAGGTATTCACCAGCAGCCTGTATAGCTTGATAAGAGTTGTCAAGGAGACAGGTGGCTGGTTCAATGATAGCTGATAACTGTCCTTTCAAGGGCTGCACACAGTCAAGGAGGGGAGGAAAAATGGGGTAGAAACAAACGAGGCTGAGATGAATAGGTGTATTGAGAAACTGTCTCTTTACCCTTGCAACTCCCCCTCCCATCCAGGTACTAAACACAATGGTAATAGAACTCACATAGGAATGAATAGCTTATTGATAGGTGTGCGATGCTCCCTCACCAAGTTAATCTGTGTTCTGCTTATGTCAGCCAGTGCACAATACAGTAAAAATTGTATGGCTAATGAAAGAGGGAGGCAGACTCCGGAGGGTCTCGTTCAATTCCTTTCTCCACAGAACACCAATGTGAGTAAGTTGACATCACCAATGAAATGGGTCCTCCCAAGACCACATGGAGCAAAACCTGTGGTGAACGGAGACTCAGATTCTCCCTGAATTTGCTCTTCGTGATGTGAGAAGTTTAATTTTTATGTCCTCATGTCTTTTAATGGCTTGTTATTGGTAGTTTCTGAGTACAGTGAATGCTACTTAATTAACTATTTTCAACATAGGCTAAGAAGAAAGACCCTATGAGCTCATTTGTCTATTAACACAGAAGTGAGACAAACTTAAGAATTTTTGCATACCCATTTGGAGATTTTTTTTCTTTAAATCAGATATTGGATTGCTTACACAATAGGAAGCTTAACATGTACCTACATTTTTCTAACTGATTTTATTATTCTTTGATCTTAAGGAAGTGAAATGAAGAAGTCTGATGTTCTTTTCCATTTTTTTTTTTCATGAGTGAAGTGAGTGAGTGAAGTCGCTCAGTCGTATCCAACTCTTTATGAACCTGTGGACTACCAGGCTCCACCGTCCACGGGATTCTCCAGGCAAGAATACTGGAGTGGGTTACCATTTCCTTCTCCAGAGGATCTTCCCGACCCAGGGATCAAACCTGGGTCTCCCGCATTGGAGGCAGACGCTTTAACCTCTGAGCCACCAGGGAAGCCCCTGGATAACACATTTCACATTTACTATCCCACAAGTCCTGGGTCTGGGACCATGAAATGCTTCTGTCCTCCCCATGGTCCCGCTCTTCAAAATCTGAATAATGAGCTATTTGGTGTCCTTACAGATCAGATGCGTCTTCTAAGTTCTCTTGAAGACACTAGACTAATTTCTCCAGAATAAGTTTGTGGACACATGCAGAGAACCTTGAATACCCTTTTGCTAGTAACTGCTGGATTCAGTGGTTAGTAGGAGAGAAGTTTTGACTAAGTCTGTAGCCCACCCACAATTGAAAATAGGGAAGTTTTAATCCTCCAAATGTGAAGGATTTTAATTTATTAAGTTTTGGGAAAACAACAAAGAATATAATTTTTTATGATTTACTAATCAAGTGAGGAACTAAAAAGCCTCCTGATGAGGGTGAAAGAAGAAAGTGAAAAATCTGGCTTAAAATTGAACATTCAAAAACTAAAATCATAGCATCTGGTCTAATACGTGTGTTGTTTTATCTCATTGTTGTTTTAATTTTCATTTCCCTGGTGACATATGAGGTAGGGGCTTCATTTTATATGTTTATTTTCTATCAGTATATCTTTGGTGAGGTGTCTGTTAAGGTCTTTAGAAAGTGAAAATGTTAGTCACTCAGTCATGTCTGACTCTATGAGACTCCCTGGATCATATCTCTGTCCATGGAATTCTCCAGGCAAGAATACTGGAGCATGTTGCCATTCGCTACTCTAGGGGACCTTCGCACCCCAGGGGTTGAACCTGGCTCTCTTGCACTGCAGGCAGATTCTTTATTATCTGAGCCACCAGGGAAGCCTATTAAGGTCTTTAGTCTATATCTTAGTTGAGTTGTCTATTTTCTTCTTGTTGAGTCTTGGGTTCTCTGTGTATTTTAATAACAGTTCTTTATCAGATATTTCCTTTGCAAATATTTCCTCCCAGTCTGAGACTTGTCTTCTTGTTCTCTTGGCATTGTCTTCCACAAGGCAGAAATTTAATTTTAATGAAGTGCAGCTTATTACTTATTTCTTTGATGGATCGTTCTTTTGTTGTATCTAAAACATCATCATGATTCCCAGGGTTATCTATGTTTTCATCTTTGTTATTATTATTAAGGATTTTTCTAGTTCTGTATTTTTGTTTTAGGCTTATGACCCATTTCAAGATAATTTTGTGAAGAGGGTAAGGACTGTATCTAAATTCACGGTTTTGCCTGTGGCTGCTTAGTTGTCCAATCATTTGTTGAAAGACTATCTTCATTGCATTGTATTTCCTTTGCTCCTTTTTCAAAGTTCTGTTGACTATATTTATGTGGGTCTATTTATAGACTCTCTATTTTAAAATATAATTTTTAAATAGATTTTCTTTTCTGAGTCTTTCATGACTTTTAGTTTCGTTTCCTTTTCCTCTGTGCTCTGGAAGATTTTCTTAATTCTTCCTTCATATCACAGTTTAATATTTGTACCACTTTGCTTTCTTCTCTAACTAGTCCCAAAGCAAATTTTGATTCTGTCCTTCCAGTAAATTTTTTTCAGTTCTTGTGCATTGCACTCAAATCGGTTTTAATTTTAATTTTATCATGAATCTTTTCATGCTTTGCTGCACTGTCATCTTACCCTAAGTAGTGGGTCTCTGTTTGCCTCTCCAGTTTTCATTTCCACTGTTCCAAGCCAAGTCTCCTGGGTTTACCTTAGAGATTTATTCAAGTTTTTGTGACCTGACAAGTCTCAGGGAAAGGCAAGAATCTTTCACCAAAGCCGCTCAGTGAAATCAGCCCCAGCAACTGATTTCTAGAAAGATAGCCTGACCTGACCAGCCAATGAAGTTACGAGAGCGAGGTGCTGGGCGAGAGAGGCATTGCTCTGTTTCCATGGATACAGAACCTGAAAGGTGTGACTGGAGCTCACAGCCATCCTCCTATCCAAAAGAAAGAGATTTTCTGATGGAACCCACAGAGAGGATGGTAGTTCTCCTCTTAAAGAGGAGCAAGCAAGACAGCAAGAAATCATTCTGTGAGAACACAGTTTGGAGTCCTGTATGCAGCAGCATCTAAAATCAGCACACTCCTAGGCATTTCATATAAGGGAGTTAGTTAAATCCTTTTTTGCGTATGCCAGTTTGTTCTGGGCTTTCTGTCTATTGCAATGGAATCATGATTAATACAACCCATTCTCTTATTGCCTTTCATAAAGGTCTTTTTTTTTTTCCCATCCTACTGAAGGAGATTCATTTAAGCACTATTCTAAATAGTCTGATGTTTCCTGTAGTAGACATTTTAGGAGGTTTGCTGTTCTACTGACCCTTTACAATAATGTTTTGTGTTCTTAGGTGTCAGGAAAAGTGAAGGATGTTTTATTTATTTCTGGAGAGATTTGGACAAAATGTGTATTTCCTTTGGCCCCATTGCAAAGTTAATTAGTATAATTTTCAGCTGAAATCCCAGGGCCCAGTCACATTTATCCGGTGCTGCTCTGGAAAAGGACCTCTACTCTATCCACCTAGACCTCTGGCTTTGCACAGTCTTAGAGTAGCTGCCACTTTCTTGCTGGAATTTTATTAACCTCTCTCTGCACCTTCTGATTAGAATCGTGTGGATGCAGAGGAGGTCAAGGGCTTTCCAGGTGGTGCTAGTGGTAAACAACCCACCCACCAGCGCAGGAGATGTAACAGGCAGGGGTTCTATCCCTGGATCTGGAAGATCCCCTGGATAAGGGCATGGCAATCCATTGAAGTATTCTTGCCTGGAGAATCCCCATGGACAGAGAAGCCTGGCAGGCTACAGTCCATGGGGTCCCAGAGTCGGACATGATTGAAGCCACTTAGCATGCATGCACACAGAGGAGGTCTGGACCCCCAACCAGATACATCAGAACTGGCAGGATGATAGGGGAGCTAGTCTTCCTATAATTTAATTGAATATCACAAACAAGCACATGCAATGTTTTCAAGGTTTTTTATTTCACATGTACGTGTGTCCTTTCTTCAGCTTTATCGAGGCATAATTGATGAAAATTGTATATGCTCAAGGTGTGCAATGCAATGATTTGAATCACTGTGCAATGATTACCAAAATCAAGCTAACAAACGTTACCTCACATAGTTATTTTTTTCTTTGTGGTGAGCACATTTAAAATCTCCTTTCTTCAAAAAACTAAAGTATGCAATGCAATGTTATTGACTATAACCACCATGCCATACATCAGATTCTCCAGAACTTATTCACCTTATAAGTCAGAGTTTGTACCCAATGGCCAAACTCTCCCCATTTCACACAGCCCCCAGCTCCTGGACACGTCCATTCACTGCTCAGATTTCTGAGTGTTAACTTTTCAGATTCCTCATGTAAGTGAGATCATGCAATATTTGTCTATGTCTGGCTTAATTCACTTAAGGATAATGTCTTCCAAGTTCATTCATTTATCCAATAGTGATATTTCCTTCTTTTTATAGCTAAATGTGCTGTGCTTAATCTCTCAGTCCTGTCTGACTCTCTGCAACCCCATGGACTCTAGCCTGCCAGCTAAATAGTATTCCTTTATGGATGACTGATAGATAGATAGATCACCTTGTTTATCCATTCATATGTTGATCAATGTGTATACTGAGTAATTCACTCAGTCATATCTGACCCTTTGCAACCCTATAGCCTGCCAAGCTCCCCTGTTCATGGGCTTTTCCAGGCATGAATACTGGATTGGGTTGCTATGCTTACCTCCAGGGGATCTTCCTGATCCATGGATCAAACCCAGGCCTCCTGCACTGCAAGCAGGTACTTAACCATTTGAGCCACCAGGGAATTTCTGATAGATGTGTAGATTGTTATATATGGGCTACTATGAATAATACTGCAATGAATATATAATATAATGATGATTTCAGTTATTTCTTGGATACTGATTTTATTTCCCTTCAGATATATATTCAGAAGTAGGACTGCAGGTGCGTATGGTAGATCTATTTTTAATTTTCAGGGGAAACTCCCTGTTGTCAAGAGAATGAATCTTAGCATTTCCCACCCTTTTTAGAGTTCGGTTATCTGAGTCCTGAACCCCTCCCCTACTTGCAGTTGAGCTGAAATCAAGTCTTCAGATTAGATGTTGAGCTCTTTCTTGCCAGTTGGCCCAGGTGCGCTACAGAAAATTTCCACTGCTCACCTTATGAGACACTATCACCTTTTCCACCTTCCAAGCTCCACAGCTACTTCTACTGAAAGTTTTTTGAGGAAAAAAGAATGCCAGAAGACTTCAAAGCATAATGCTGCTGCTAAGTCGCTTCAGTCATGCCCATAGACGGCAGCCCACCAGGCTCCCTCATCCCTGGGATTCTCCAAGCAAGAACACTGGAGTGGGTTGCCATTTCCTTCTCCAATGTATGAAAGTGAAAAGTGAAAGTGAAGTCGTTCAGTTGTGTCCGAATCCCAGTGACTCCATGGACTGCAGCCTTCCAGGCTCTTCCATCCATGGGATTTTCCAGTCAAGAGTACTGGAGTGGGTTGCCATTGCCTTCTCTGTCAAAGCATAATAGCGGGTTTAAACCCATAGTATCAACAGAAGCATTCTAATATTATAAGCCCTACTAATTGAGGGCCGGAGGAGAAAGGGATGACCAAGGATGAGACAGCTAGATGGCATCACTGATTCGATAAATGTGAGTCTGAGTGACCTCCGGGAGATGGTTATGGACAGGGAGGCCTGGCGTGCTGCAATTCATGGGGTTGCAAAGAGTCGGACACGACTGAGCGACTGGAACTGAACTGAACTGACTAATAAATGAAACTACCAAAATACCCTAAATCATATAAGATTATACTAGTAATCTAAACTATACAAACAGATGGGCTTCTCCTGTGACTAAATAGTAAGGAATTCTCCTGCAGTGCAGGAGATGAAGGAGACACAGGTTCAATCCCTGGGTCAGGAAGATCCCTTGGAGAAAGGAATGTAACCTCCCAGTATTCTTGCCTGAAGAATCTCATGGACAGAGGAGCCTGGCAGGCTACAGTCCACAGGGTCACAGAGAGTCAGACACAACTGAAGTGACTGAGCATGTATGCTTACAGATAGATTGGATAAACTCCCAGTGGCCCCTAGAGAGCTGGGGACCTCTGAAAATGAACAGGTCTATAGCCTGATATTTCTGCCTGGCATTTTATTACATTTAGAAACTTCAACTGCTCTTGCTTTACCTTTTGGCATCTAAAAACAAAGACTAGTTTTATGGATGGTGCTCAAGTTTTAATGGTGATTATGAGTAATGAAAAGCATTCATGTTTAAAATTCAGAAGTTATGCCAGGATCAACATTAGGGTTTTCTATTAGCACAATTGAAGGAGATTTCATGTTCGTAATTTAATTGAGACTCACAGTTCTAATTTCCTTCCCTATAAAGTCGTGGAAACCTGATGCTGTCGGACACAATAAACAACTCCATATTTCAGTGCCTTTCTGTGCAGTAGCTTATGTGCTATTTTGGTGTTTACTGGGGTTACATAACTTTTTTGCCCTGGGACTGTTTTTTTCTTATTGTCCATAAAGTTTGCCTCTGAAAGTCTCCAGTTAGCCCCCTGGGAAGGGTTAGAGAATTGCAAGTACTTCTCTTTTAGGATAGCTACTGGAAGGGTTTTGTTCCATTGATGGTGATGTCTACATTCAAAACCTCTAACATCACTGACAGAAGACTTTGATGAAAGAAGACTTTGATGAAAATCTAAATTAATATAAAAATTTAGATGGTGCTGGAGCAAAAGATAAAAGAGCTGAGACAAGACACTTATGGTATTTCATTTTTCTTCAAGATCTTTTGTCAACTGCCAAGAAACTGAGTTCTAGGGGGGGCAGGGGATCAAAGAAACATGTTAAACTGAATAAGAAAATAAAAGGTTAAAAATGGGAAAAGCTCTGGTATGTTGCATTCTTCAGAGTACATGAGATGATATTACAGTCCAGACCTGCATATGACTCCAGTCAACTGATGGCCACAGCATCTTCCCACCATCTGACTACATCGGAAGCCTGGGCATTCTCCCCATTGTTCAGTACCATCTGGAAGTCTAATGCTGGTCCCACAGCTGATCACGTGCTGTCTGTAGGCTCTAAGTGTGTGTCAACTACTGTGCTGCTTAGATTTCATGACACACTGTTGAGGCTGTTATTCTGTGGCTAAGTTGTGTCAGACTCTTTTGCGACCCTATGGACTGAGGCACTGCAGGCTCTTCTATCCTCCACAATCACCCGAAGTTTGCTCAGATTAATGTCCATTGACTCAGCGATGCTATTTAGCCATCTCATCCTCTCCCACCCTCTTCTCCTTTTGCCTTCGATCTTTCCCAGCGTCAAATTCTTTTCCAATGCGAGCTGAACTCTAGCAAATGCTACAGTCTCATCCCTCTATGTCATCATTTATAGACACATGGATGGACCTAGAGACTGTCATACAGAGTGAAGTAAGTCAGACAGAGAAAAACAAATATTTTATAATACACTTATATGTGGAAACTAGAAAAATGGTACAGATGAACTTATTTGCTAAACAGAAATAGAGACACGGACACAATGTCCATACATTTGTCCATACACAGAACAAATGTATGGACACCAAGTGGATATAAGGGTGATGGGATGCACTGGGAGACTGGGATTGACATATATACACTATTGATATAAAATAAATAAATAAAATAGATAATTAATGAGAACATATTGTGTAGCTAATGGAAAGGAAATCCAAAAAAGAGGATATGTATGAGTACCTAGAGCTGAGTCACTTTGCTGTATAGTAGAAATAACATGACATTGTAATGCAACTATACTCCAACAAAAATAAAAAGTAATAAATAAAATTTAAGAAATAGAACTTTAAAAAATAAATCCATGGCAAATATCAGCTGGGATCATTAGTCATAGCATGTAAGTATGGTATTAGTTTCCTAGGATTCTCATAACAAATACCACAGACAGGGGAGCTTTAAACACAGAAATAGGACTTCCCTGATGGTTCAATGAAGACTCCACACTTCCTTTCAGGGGGCATGGGTTCGATCTAACATGCCACACAGCATGGCCAAAAAAACCATGAACAAAACAAAAATAGACAATATCACAGTTCTGGAGGCTATATGTCTGAAATCGGAGTGTTGGCAAAGCCACGCTCCTTCTGAAAAACCTACAAATGAGGACCCTTCTAGCTCCCTCCAGCTCCTGCTGGCCCAGACACTCCTTCACTTGGGGCAGCATAACCCATCTTCACTCACCTGTCTCCTTCCTTACTAAGCATGTCTCTGTGTCCACATGTCCTCTTTGTATAAGGACATCAGTCATACTGAATAAGGACCCACTGTAATGACCTCCCTGAAACTTGATTACCTCTGTAGCAATTCTCCACATGAGGTCACATCCAGAGTCACTGGGGGTAAGACTTCTGCATATCTTTTGGGGAGCACACAGCTCAACCCTTAATTAGCACCTCCCATTCTCCTGACATTTCAACAGGACTCATAGAAGACTGGGGAGAAGCTCATCCAGACCGTAGCCTTGAAAACTGGAAATAGTGGTGAAACTAGTCCTTGAAGAGTCGACTCGCATTACCAGCCACTCCAGCACTGGGACCACAGTGTCCACCTCAGACTTCCCCCAACCCCACGCCCTCTGAGTATCCCCCTCACTTTCCAAGCCAGTGACTGAAAAGATTGTACATTATACACTCAGATAAGCATGAGTCAGTTTACAAGAGGAGCTAAAGTACAGTCTTTGTTCTCTGTGACTGACTTCTTCCATACCCTGATAAAGAGCTAGAAATCTAAACTTGGTCAAACACAAAAGTGAAATTACATCACACAACGCAGCTAAGAAAACTTCTAACTGAAGAGCCAAAGAGAACATATCTGCTTCCAAAGACTGATTAGCATTGAAGGTTGACTGCTAATTATAATCTTGTGATTAAAATGCAATCAAAGGTTGCCTAGAGGAACAACAGTTTTAGTAATATTTGTAATAAGAAAAAGTTAAAACCCAAATGATTCTTAATTAGAAATTGACTAAACAGATTGAGTTGTGTTCTTCACAGAGTGGGGATCTGATGCATTTTCTATATTACAAGCACATTGTCAATGAATACTTAATGTCAAGAGAAATACTGAGCTGTGATCAAAGCTCAAAAACAGTGCATTTAATATGACCTTGATTTTGCAAAGACTCACTTAGTATACATTCTTATTATTTACAGGTCTATAAAAGAAACCAGAAGAAAAAAATATATATATAGCATATAGCTCACATATATATAACTATATATATCAAAATGCACGTGTTTACTTAAACATGTGATATAGACTGATGTATAGGAGACATTCAAGGACTATGTGTTCTGGGTCATCACAGAGCGCCAGGCTGGGTCCCTATGTTATACAGCAGCTTCCCCACTAGTTGTCTATCCTACACATGCTAATGTATATATGTCAATGCGACCTTCTCAGTTCGTCCCACCTTCACCTTCCCCCACTGTGTCCACAAGTCTGCTCTCTATGTCTGAATCTTCATTTCTTCCCTGTAAATAGGTTCATCAGTGCTATTTTCCTAGATTCCACATATATGAATTAATATGGAGGAGAGGAGTCTCAAGGGGGAGGGTATGTATGTATAACTGTGACTGCTTCATGTTGTCATATGGCAGAAATCAACACAACATTGTAAAGCGATTATCCTCCAAGTGAAGAAAACAGTCTGTAATTAAACACACACACACACACACAGAGGAATACGTGTTGAGTGAAATGAGTGGACTTGGTCCTTGATGACAGAAAGACAAGGGTCTGCCCTGAGCATATGTGGGGGAGGGAGCCTAGGACAGAAGTGAGAGAGGGGAGACTTTCTGAGAGATGTCACACTGAGCTACACCGGCCTCTTCTCACATACCTGTCTGCCTCCACACTGCGAGCCTCTTGAGGATAGAGACCATGTCTAAATAATCCCCATAACT
This sequence comes from Nanger dama, assembly GCA_917880005.1. Taxonomy (NCBI): domain Eukaryota; kingdom Metazoa; phylum Chordata; class Mammalia; order Artiodactyla; family Bovidae; genus Nanger; species Nanger dama. The sequence continues at coordinate 9,202,813 of CAKJTW010000075.1, forward strand.
CCAGCAGCTAGCCCAGTATTTATTACTTAAGGAGATCCTAATGAATATTGGTTACCTGTGTGGCCTAGTCCTAGTTGGATATAAACTCAAAAAATAAGCTACTTAATCTATTTTATGAAGTCGATCATTTGGCTTCCTCATTTCTTCCATATCATTGAAACATTTTAGAAAATTTCTTCCCAGTGAGATTTAAAATGGAAAGAATGCCCATATATATGGCGAACGTGCTAAGTCGCTTCAGTCGTGTCCGACTCTTTTGTGATCCCATGGACTATAGCCCGCCAGGCTCCTCTGTCCATGGGATTCTCCAGGCAGGAATACTGGAGAGGGTTTCCATTTCTTTCTCCAGGGGATCTTCCCAAGCCAGGGATTGAACCCAGGTCTCTTATGTCTCCTGTTTTGGCAGGTGGGTTCTTCACCACTAGTGCCACCTGAGAAGCTGATATATATATCCATACCATCATGTCTCAAAATAAAAATAAAAGCCAAAACTTTTAATGAACATACAGTTTCCAAAAAATGTTGATTTAGACTGCCTCCTCCTTCCTATCACTTCGGTTTCTACACTTGTCCCTTTCTTGTGCAAAAATGAAATTGCTGTCTCAGAAGACTATGGTGGACTCAAACCTTGGTCTTGTAACCAGACAACAGTGTTGAAGGTAGAATCAGACGTCTATCCCCATCAGGAAGCTGCTGATTCTTACATTATCCCCTAGTGCTGATGTTGGCAAGCTATCAATAAGAGTTATTAGGAATAGTGACAGCAGTTAGTAAATGCTGGTGGAAGCCAGCCAGAAGCTGGCCACTGCAAACACACTTTTCCAACGACAAAAGTAAGTCAAGTTAATCTGACAGTCTTCTAAGACAGCCAAATATTTGTGGATGTGAATAGCTCTTGATACTTATCCAGATCATTACTATGCCCAGTCTGTATCATTTTTATTGCCCTTCCTTTTGATGTGCGTCTTACTCCCTAGAAGAAAGTAGAGAATTATTCCAGGCAGTCTTAAATAAATAGGTATTCATCTTTTTATTTATCTTCTTTTCAATCTTAATGAGTTGTAGTGATAACCATACTATTATGGAAAAAAGTAAATTTGTATTTATCAGTCTTGTATTCCTGAATTTGAAGAATTACTAGCAAAGCTGGAAACAGCCTTGTGTGTTTTCAGTATTGTAAATTATATATGTCAAATAGTTTACCTTTCATTAAGTTGGAATGAATATCTATTATGTTTATGGAAATATAAGCTATTAAATTTATACAATAAGTGAAAACTTTTCATATGCTGTTGTAATGACTACAATAAAATCAGGGCATGGAAATAGCTGAACTGCAGTCCTATCTTAAATTTAGTAATAACTTTATAGTTTCTTTTTCCTGAGATTCTTCTGTTATTCATAAATGATATCAGAGGCAATAAATGTATCAAACATTCAGAGATTTAAACACTGAATCATATGAATATGAAAACACATAATTGGAGACTTCACTCCACAACTAACTTTCTATGCAGTACCCATGATGTCCTAGGAGCTGTTCCAGGGGTGGAGATACAGTCAGAGCAAAGTGGAACAGGTCCAAGTTCTCATGAAGTTTGACTCTAGCACCTAAAATGTTGTGTTTTGTAAAGGCTGTTTGTTCTCAATTGTACATTTAAAAAGACATGGACATGTTATTAACTCTCTTAGCAAGGAAAATTCAACATAAAACTATGCTTTGGAAAACAGAGTTTATTTCAAGACAATTTTTTTACCCTTTTAGCACCCCATTTCGTTTTCTCATTGCTTCTGTCCTGGATTGAAGAATCTGGTAGTTCGTAAGTACCATACATAACCAAGAGACGATTATTTTTCTTATGCCTACAGTTTTAAAAAATCTTAATTTTTGACTCAATGCAATTCAGAGCCTTGGTGAACATCAGGCAATTTAGACTATGTGCAAAAAGATGTTGGTCTAGATGCCATGGGTCCCATCTGCATTAGCTCAGGTACACCTAACCTGGGCGTGCTCATAAAGCAGAGAACATGGATACTTCGTCCTGCTTCCAAATCCTGCACCTGAATTCATGTGCTGTAGAAGTTTTTCAACTGCTATTCGAAGATGGTGGCTTCTGCCTCTGAACTCAGTAAAGCCCCTTTCAGTCTTAGCAACCAATCACAGGCTGCCTGACTCCTCGAGAAGGAGGCAGTATCAGGAACAGGTAGAGATGTCCCTTCTTTGATGTCTTCCAGAACTCATTTTGTTGTTGTTCAGTCACTCAGTCGTGCCCAATTCTTTGCAACCCCATGGACTGTAGCATACCAGCCTTCCCTGTCCTTTAACATCTCCTGGAGCTTGCTCAAACTCATGTCCATCAAGTCGGTGATACCATCCAGCTATCTCATCCTTTGTCATCCCCTTTTCCTCCTGCCCTCACTCTTTCCCAGCATCAGGATCTTTTCAAATGAGTCATTTCTTCACATCAGATGGACAAAGTATTGGAGTTTCAGCTTCAGCATCAGTCCTTTCAATGAATATTCAGGATTGATTTCCTTTAGGATTGACTGGTTTGCTCTCCTTGCAGTCCAAGGGACTCTCAAGAGTCTTCTCCAACACCACAGTTCAAAAGCATCAGTTCTTCAGTGTCCAGTTTTCTTTATGGTCCAACTTTTACATCCATACCTGACTACTGGAAAAACCATAGCTTTGACTATATGGACCTTTGTTGGCAAAGTCATGTCTCTGGTTTTTAATAAGCTGCCTAGATTTGTCATAACTTTTCTTCCAAGGAGCAAGCATCTTTTAATACCATTGCTTCAGTCATAATCTGCAGTGATTTTGGAGCCCAAGAAAATAAACTGTCACTGTTTCCAGAACCCATAGTGAAATTCATAGGTTTTTCAGATGGTAAAGAATCTTCCTGCAATGCGGGACACTTGGGCTACATTCCTGGGTCAGGAAGATCCCCTGGAGAAGGGAATGGCAACCCACTCCAGTATTCTTGCCCAGAGAATTCCATGGACAGAAGAGCCTAGCAGGTTACAGGCCATGGGGTCACAAAGAGCTGGACCAGACTGAGCGACTAACACACACACACACGCATGTGCGCACACACACATACACACACAGAGGAAAGAAAACTAAGCTTGTGCTACAAAAATATCTTTTATTCATGAGGCTCTTCTAAAATATTGCACTATCACAAATCAGTCAGACTCCTTGCAGTTCACAATTTTAACAGAGAGAGACGTTAATAACACATTCCTCTCAGGAAACAAGAATGTGTTTCTACCCTTGGAAGTAAGTCCTAATTTCTATGTAACACATTAGGCAACACAACACAATTATTTTCTGTTTTAGTAACAGAAAAGAATTATGAAGCATTTAGAAATATAGGCAAGTCAAATGAAAATAAAAGGTTTTTCCCTCCTAAAGTCTACTCTTCTATGTGATTTCATCACTGTGATTTATTTTTCTCTCTTAGGGAAGATGTGAGTTACCTAGGAAAACAATATACTTAATAGCAAGGCATAGCTATATAAACTCTGAGACTAGATTGTTTGAGAGATTTAATAGCATTATTAAGAAATTATGTGCATAACAGATGAAAACCTAACCAACTAGGCCAATAAAAGATATAATTTTTTTTTGTTCCCAGTTATGAACAAAAACAAATGTGCAGATTCAAATATCCAGCTTTTCAATGATTTTCTGGGGAAGTGACATTGATTGGCTAAGTCAACTGATATTCAAGCCCCATTCTCCTTTGCCTGTCTTCATTAGAGTTTGTGGAAATTAAATACTTTCCAGCCTTCCTTACAACTCATGGCAGCCAAGTACTACAAAATAGGATCAAAGCCAGTGTCTTTGCTGGGATGAATGAAGAGGCTTCTTAAAAGTGTGGATTCTTGATAGAAGGTATCCATGTGACTGTTCCATCCATTTTCTTTCTTCCTCTCTTCAAGATGCATGTAATTCTTGGAACTCTGCAGTCTCATTCCCATTAAAAACAATGTGTATAAATATGAATGACTAATACATTAAGTATAGTCTAACAGAAAGATTTAAAAAAAAAGAATTTGAGTCCTTATGATATTGGTGAGAAATCTAACACTAAAATCTAACTCTAGCAACCATTTGCCTCTAGACTTCCTTTTATATGAGAAAAATAACTTGTTTTCAATCAGTTCAAGAGACAGTTAGTCTACTGTTTTCAAGTTAAATCATTTCCAACTAACTTTTGATCCCAATCACTCACTGTCTCTATTGTCTATTAGAGGATTCTGTCTTCACCTCTTGTCATGTAGTTGGCAATGCTTCCTCCATTTTCCCACTGCTCTTGGGGTTGTCCAAAATATACACTTTGGTCAAGCAGATTCAATCCCTGAGTCAGGAATATCCCCTTGAGGAGGAAATGGCAACCCAGTCCAGTATTATTGCCTGGGAAATCACATGGACAGAGGAGTCTTGCAGGCTGTAATCCAATTGGTTGCAAAGAGTTGGACATGACTGAACAAGAAAACAGCAAGAAGCATCAGGAGTTTCTTCTAGCTATCTTGCTCTCTTCTCTCAGCCATGAACATGGTTTCTCGGTCAATTCATATCCCAGAGTGAGGAGACATGTAGAGAAGAGGCATGGCCTCCAACTCAAGACAAGTCCTGTGCAATGTGAGTAAGATTCGGGAGTTACTTGTTACTGCAGCTTATTATAAAGCAGACAAATACAAAACCAGTACCAGAAATGAGTGTGGTTATGTGATATGCTTTGGCCAAGGAAATATGACCTAAAGTGATATAAGCAAGTAAGAAAGCAAATCTTAGAGGATTTCATCCCAGAATGAGAAGAAATTAGGATTAAGCCATGACAGTCAACCTGTATCTGCAGACAGGTCATGTGAACGGGAGATAAGTACTACTGCAATTGTGGGATTATTTTGGTTTAGGTTATCAGAATAAGACTAAATGATATACATGCTCTTAATGAGTGAACCATGGTGGTTGTTGTCATTGTTCACTAAATCATGTCTGACTAAATGTTCACTAAATCATGTCATTGTTCACTAAATCATGTTTGACTCTTTGTGACCCCATGAACTGCAGCATGCCAAGCTTCCTGGTCTTTCACTATCTCCTGGAGTTTGCTCAAATTCATGTGTATTGACTTGGTGATGCTATCTAACCATCTCAACCTCTGCCATCCCCTTCTCCTCCTGCCTTCAATCTTTTCCATCATCAGAGTCTTTTCCAGTGAGTTGGCTTTTCGTATTAGGGTGGCCAAAGTATTGGAGCTTCAGCCTAAGTATCAGTCCTTCCAATGAATATTCAGGGTTTATTTCATTTAGGATTGACTGGCTTGATCTCCTTGCAATGCAAGGGATCCTCAAGTGGCTTCTCCAGCACCACAGTTCAAGGGTATCAATTCTTTGGCACTCAGCCTTCTTTATGGTCCAGTTCTCATATCTGTACATGACTACTGGAAAAACCATAGCTTTGACTATACAGATTATTGTCAGCAAAGTGATGTCTCTGCTTTTTAATTTGCTATCTATGTTTATCATAGCTTTCCTTGCAAGAAGCAAGTGTCAATTTCATGGCTGCAGTCACAATCTCCAATAATTTTGGAGCACAATAAAGTAAAACCTGTCACTTCTTCCACTTTTTTCCCTTCTATTTGCCATGAAGTGATGGGTCTGGATGCAATGATCTTAGTTTTTTGAATGTTGGGTTTTAAGCCGGCTTTCTCACTTTTCTCTTTTCTCATGGTAAAGCTACCCAAAGTGTGTTCACTGTTGAAATACTTGGTCTGGAAAGATCAGCAGAAACTGGCATGGACAGTATCTGCCAAACCATCCAGGTAAGACTAGGGTAATGCCAGCACAGCCACCCACCTGTTTGGAGGATGGAGTGGATCCAGCCAGCACGCTCTTGATGGAGGTGGTAGCAGCTGTTACATGCTGAGCTCAGACTGCCAGAGTCAACTTTCCTTATCCTTTAAGTTGGCTTTGAGAAGCAAAAGTCAGTGTTTCCTTAAATTCAGAGCTTCCAGAGGCTCCTGTCCACACCTGTTGCTACCCTTTCTGTTCCACAGAAACCCTTACTGCCAGGGGTCTCAATCTCTTTTCCTTTGAAAGTAAAATGTGCTTTCTGTATTTAATATTTCTCAGAATTCCTCTAAGGTGGAGTAGACAAAAAGCCATGGAAAAAGCCTTTAGGAAAACACTAGAAGCTCTCTCATACATAAGAATCTCTGAAACCCAGTCCATTTCTTGATTTTATCCTGAGTGCATCATATAGCAGAAAAGTGCACATATTCCAAGTGAAGAGTCTGATAAATTTTCACAAAGTGAACTCACCCTGTAACAAACACCAGATTAAGAAAGAAAACATTACTAGCTTCCTAGTAAATCCCTCAAGTCTGCTTTTATTCACTCCTCCCCAGCAAGGATAACCACCATTCTTACTTCTATCATCAAAGATAAGCTTAGTCTGCAATGAAAAAAAAAAAAAAAAATGGCGTTTTGTCTTGTATACTTCTATGTGTTTGGTTCTTTAAGCCTAACCCTATGTATATGAAAATCATTTTGTTGTACATGTTCATTTATTCTCCTTGCTCTAGTCCATTGTAAGAATATAGCACAATTAATTTAGCCATCCTATTACTATGGGCATTTAGGATGTTTCAGTCTGGGTGTATTACAAATGATGCTGCTATGGAAATTCCTATTCATGTGTTAGAGTCACAAATATACCTAAGTATCTGAATTCTCTAGGAGTGAAATTACTATGTCATAAGATGTGGTATGGGCTGCCCCTGGCTCAGATGGTAAAGAATCCGCCTGCAGTGCACAAGACCTGGATTCGATCCCTGGGTCAGGAAGATCCCCTGGAGAAAGGAATGGCTACCCACTCCAGTGTTCTTGTCTGAAGAATTCCATGGATAGAGGAGCATGGCAGGCTCATGGGCATCACAAAGGGTTAGACACAACTGAGCAACTAACACACACACACACACACACACACACACACATACACACACACACACACAAGATGTGATATGTTCATCTTTTTATAAATACTGTTTAATGATTTTCCAAAATGGTTGTGTCAATTTATATGCCATGGGTTGTAAAAGCACCATGCGATTGGTGCCTAGTGGCATTGAATTATAGCTTTCATTTCCCTGATGGTTAATGGTAAAACTCAGCCATTTTATGCGGTTCTGAAAGAATTTACTTCTTCATCCTATGGAGAAGGCGAAAGAAAAAAGAAAGAAATCTTCTTTTGCGTATCAAAATATTATATTATTTCTTCCTACAGTAAAAGAAGGGAGAGAGTTTGTGGGGAAGATGACTAGTCCTAAAATGCACAGATTTGAAATAAAGTAAATGAGTGGCTAGACTTCACCTGCAACAGTCTTGGTGGATGTTCTAGACCTAGGGACTAAGCTGTGGGGCTTTGAGTCTTCGACTTTCTCTGCTCTGCAGCCACTACCACTTCTGTAGCTTCCGCCACGTCCCCTCATCTGCAATTCAGGGACAGCACAGGAGGAGGAGCCTGCAGTAAACCAGACCTAGCACTTTCCTTGTGGCTCTGATGGTAAAGGCCCTGTCTGCAGTGCAGGGGACCCGGGTTCAGCCCCTGGATTGGGAAGATCCTCTGGAGAAGGAAATGGCAGTCCACTCCAGTAGTCTTGCCTGGAAAATCCCATAGACAGAGGAGCCTGGTAGGCTACAGTCCATGGGACTGAAAAGAGTTGGACAGGACTGAACGACTCCACTTTCACTTTCAGGACTTTCCTGTCCTTGTCTCAAGGCTGCCAGGATGCAATGCTGTGATTTATCACTGCCGGCTGCATAAGAGAGCTGATGGAGGTCGGTTCAGCTCAGAGATCAGTCACTGAAATTTAAACAGCTACTTTTGAAACAACGAGGCAACAGCTAAATTAAGGGAAATTGCATTTTAGAAGTGACCTTATATTTGATTGCAATTTGCAAACAAACTGGCAAAAGAAAGATTGAGTTGAATAGGAGAACTTTCTGGAAGTCCTTGGAGGTGGGGAAAGAAAGGTACAAAGGCTTGAATATAACTAAGTAATATCTCCAGGAAGACAAGCTGAGTGGAGGGTCAGCAAGCATGGGATTAAGGAAATGTCTTGGGACAAATGTGAGAAAAGTCAAGAAGTCTAGACTAGTGTTTTGGTCTTTGAGAATCAATAATGGGAAAATAAAAAGGGACTAAATAAAAAGTAAATAAATACGTGCCTCTATGGTTAAAAGATTGGTCCCTTTTCTCTTTATTGATTTCCAAAGTCAGACCATTTCCCCTTAATGGATTTGGGCTTTATTTTTCCTGCTGATGTGGTCATATTTCCTGGACTCTTTTTAAAATGTCTTTTTACAACTCTTCAATAACAATGTTAACTCCTATCACGCCAGAAAAATCCCTCAGCAAGCACTGCTAGCTATTCTTTTCTTTTCTCCACCCCTGTCCATACAGTCCTCACTTCATCTCCTTTCCCCTTTTGTTTTAACTTGCAGAGTAACAACATACACAAGCCTGCTTCGTGGTGCACAAAGCATATTCATATACATTACCCTCAATTCAGTCAATTAGAAATCACTGGGACCACATTATGCTAGTGCTCTACTTGGCGCTAATCAGAACCACCATATTAGGTACAAGCAATGGCTTCCCATGTGGCTCAGTGGTAAAGAACCCATCCTCAGTGCAGGAGAAGAGGGTCTGATCCCTGGGTTGGGAAGATCTCCTGGAGAAGGGAATGGCTACCCACTCTAGTGTTCTTGCCTGGGAAATCCCATAAACAGAGGAGTCTGGTGGGCTGCAGTCCATGGTGTTGCAAAGAGTCAGATACGACTTAGAGACTCAAAAACAATATCTGGTATAAGGAGCAGGCCAGGGTGCCTGCATTTCATAAGGAAGCAAACTACGTTGCAGATCAGTAATGAGATGAGGTGAATCTAAAAGGAAAAGTAAGGCATTGATACAAGACAACAACCCACCCCAGACAGGCACAAATCAAAGGAGCCTGAGTTCACAATTTCATCCCTCCAAATCTACTTTTTTTTCACTTATGACAGGAAGACAGGGATATTTACTTGCTGGTGTATTCTGAAGGTGAAATCAGATACTCCGTGCAAAGTGCCTCCTGCAGTGGTGGCTCACGTATACACTCCATAAAACAGAGAGCTGAGAGGCCTTATGAAAAGTTTAAACACTGTGTTCCTGCAAACGTGCTTGAATCCTTGCTCTGCAAACATTTTTGAAATATAATTGACCTATAACACTATGTTAGTTCCTGGTACGCAACACAGTGCTTCTATATTTCAATATATTTCAAAAAGGTAAATTTAGTTACCATCTGTCCCCATCCAAAGATATTACATAATTATCATCTGATTTCCCCACACTCCCTATTTCATACCTGGGGCTCACTTATTTTGTAGCTGAAAATCTATACCTCTTCATGAAATTCTTTTATCACCTGAAAAAGAAATTTAAATAAGAAAAATCAGATATTTTTTAAAAATTGAACTGAAAAGATATAATAGAGCATGCATGAGATAATACAGTTTCTCTTCATTTTTTCCACAATGTTGCTTGGGTTCAATCACATCAGCTGGCAAACCTAACTCTGAAATCTCTTGGCTGGGTGTATGTATTCAAGTTTGAAGATCTCCATCAGTAGAAAGCAGGGAGCTATTTTAAGGATATTTTTGTCCCCATGTAAGCAAAGGAAAGGCTAGGCAGGGAGATAAAATATTGTGAAGTCATTGGGGAGAAAATGGCAGATTCATTTGGAAAAAATTCCGTCATTTCTGGAGGCAAAACTATTTTAAGTCATACTTCCTGTATGAGAAAATAAATGACTCTTTTTGAGTGGATACGACAATGGCCTTGACAATAATTTATGAGATTTATTTTGTAGGTGTTTACTGTAAAAATATTTGACATCTACATGTAAGTTAAGGAAGGAACAGTTTGTGTCATAGAAAAGTGCAGCGTCCTTGCCATCCGGTTTTCCAGCAGGGTCTCTGCATGCCTGCAGTGGCTAGGAGATATGCCAGCCATTCATCCGCACCAAGGCAGAGAGAACTCATCAATCTGCCTGCATGTTCCATTTCCACACTCTGAAATGCTGTGCAATGCCCCGGCCACATTGAATGGCCCACACTAAGTACAAAAGGAAACTTGCCGTCCTCTTCATCTCTCAAGCCCTGAGAGAGTATGCTCCTAATATACTTCTGGGTTTTCAAAACCAGCTGGAGTTGGTCCACAGGAGCCTTATCCAGTTTACAAGCACAAGCTCTGGGATCAATTCAGAAAGTGCTCTTAAATCATTTCCTCTGTTCTTTTTCTTTGAAAGAACATGCTTGTCTAAAACTATCCTGAGCATTTTATTTTATAGCAGAGGAAATATTTTTATCTTAAAAGGAGCATCTCTTCCTTAGGTCAGTAGATTCCTGCAGAGACTGGGTTGGGGTAGTAGTCTAAAAATTAAATCAGGCTCAATTTGGCTGTTTTGTTTTGTTTTGTTTTTTTTCCCCCAGAAGACAGTCTACATGTTATTGTGCATGCATGCTTAGTCGTTCAGTCGTGTCCAACTCTTTGCAACCCCATGGACCATAGCCCACCTGGCTCTTCTGTCCATAGGGTTATCCGGGCAAGAATACTGGAGTGGGTTGCCATGCCCTCCTCCAGGGGATCTTCCTGACCCAGGGATCGAACCCATGTCTCTTGTGTATCCTGCACTGGCAGGCAGGTTCACCACCACTAGCACCCCCTGGGAACTCCTATATGTTATTAAAGGCAGGTAATCCTAATGCCTACTGGCGCTAAGAATCTGAGCTCCACAATAACAAGACCTCATAACTTTCTTCTCCCTCCAGAAATAGTCTCCACTTATTTCTTAGAGAGCCCAGACAGGTTCCTGCCAGTGCCACAAACCAATTAGCATCATCTTCCCCATCGTCCTCTTCCTTCTGACCATACTTGCCACTTGGAAAAGCTTTGTCACCATCACATCACATAACGAAAATACCACTGTTCATCCCAAAAAAGCATCTCTGAGTGTCTCTAAAACATTTAGGCTTCAACATGCTAGAGGCACAGGTCCAGGGCAAAACTAAGGGAAATTCTCTTTTCCATTCAATGACAGTCCTTTCACATCAAACGAAGTGTCTTCTGGATAGTTCTGTTGACTCCTTGTCTTTGCCTTGTTCCATATTTCTCAGGAAATTTTCAAACATCCTGGTACCTCAAGCAAAACCTGCAGAATTTAAAGAGGAAGAGTTGCTATCATATCTCCTGCATCTTCTACCACTCAGCTAAAACCCTCCACCCTTTCCAGTTACACAAGTTCCCACATGGGGGTCAGTAGATCCCAGCAGACACTGGGTTGGGGGAGGAGGAGGTGAGGTAGAGGTGGAGGATGAAGACATCCCTATGGATAACATCCTGGTCTCACTCAGCCAGACCAGATGCCCCTGATGTAAGGTTCAGGATTGTCAGTTTTTACCTGCCCCAGGAAGATGAAAGATTCCATTGTCAGCAGCATTGATCACACATGGCACTTGCCTTACAGCTGAAATAACATACTCTAGAGTTCAAAGCTGTTGTTCAGAGTAAGGAAATGTTGATTCCAGTCCTGGATCTGCCCCTTTCTTGCCTGCTGCCCATGGACACACAGGAGGGAAAGCACTTTGTCGTGTCCAGACCTTTGTCCTCACAGCCAAACAACTGTTTGATTAATACTTTTAGCTCAAATTCCTTGGAGCTCCCCACATCCTTATCCCATAGAGCTGAGATGATAACACATATCTTATCTGCCAAATGGGGCTGTAAACTTAGATGTATTCTGTGTGAACATGTCCACCAACTGTCCCCCTTTGCCCTATGAAGCCAAACGTAATCCCCCTGGAGTCTGATGGGCTTAGGATCACGCGGCTGGACTTCCTCACCCAGGAAAAGGAGCAGCGCCTGGCTTTTCAAATCCTTCCTTGCAAGCCCTTACATATCTCCTCCATAGCCTCCTTCACAGTCTGAATACATGAACACTTCTTGCTCCAAAGAAGCCACCTTTGTTCAAGCACAAGCCTTCAAAAAGAAACTTTAATGTGTTTGTTATTCATTATATCTCAAGTGTTTTCCACTGTTTTTCACTATAAAATGGCTTGTGCCACCACCACCATAAGGACTACGCATGGCTGATAAAGCAACCGAAAGGCCATGAACCCTCCGCTCACAAGGTTTCTCTAATGACCACAGAGACTAGGGCCCATGGCAACAACCCGTGCCACCCAAAGGGAAAGAGGAGCCAACTTTCCTTGTGTTCAGTCACAGGAATTTCAAGGCTAGTCTCCGGTCTCAGGGTAGCCTAGGCTACCAGAGAGATTCAGGCTCCTGATAAAACCCCAGTTTTGCTGGGATTTGAAAATAGTCTGTAACCAATGCATGAGTTGAGAACATGCTATGAAACAGTGATCACAGAAAAACTCTTGTACACTAGGGGTCAGGACCCCAGACTCCAGACCCACGTGGACCATTTATTGTTGTGTGGCTCTGATATCTCATTATATGGTATAGGCCTCATTCTCTTTTTTAATAAGTAAGGAAAGAGCACTAGATTGTTTTATTGGTTTTCAGGTCCTGGTAGCTCAGATGGTAAAGAACCTGCCTGTAGTACAGGAGACTCAGGTTCGATCCTTGGGTTGGGAAGATCCCTTGGAGAAGAGAATAGCAACCCACTCCAGCATTCTTCACTGGAGAATCCCATGGACAGAGGAGCCTGGAAGGCTGCAGTCCATGGGGTTGCAAAGAGTCAGACACAACTGATACAACTAAAACTTTCAGGTCCAGCATTCAATAAATGACCTTCTGGTTGCAATCTATGAACCTACCCACTGTGGCACTATGTGTTTTAAAAGTAAAAAACAAAAAACAAAAAACTGACAATTGTTTGGAACACAGCAAATTTGTAAGCATAGGATTACATTAAAGCAAAAATCTCATTTACCATCATATTGCATACGTGCTTAGTTGCTCAGTCATGTTCGACTCTTTGATACCCTGACCCTGTCCTGCTCCTCTGTCCATGGAATTTTCCAAGCAGAAATACTGGAGTGGATTGCCATTTCCTACTCCTGGGGATCTTCCCACCCCAGCTCTAATCCACATCTCTTGTGTCTCCTACATTGGAAGGCACATTACCACTGAGCCACCTGGGAAGCCCACTGTCCTGTTATAACAAATCCTGTACTGGTATGGAAGCAGCTCTACCTTATGAAGCAAGCTTTGTGTGTGTTTATATGCTTGCATGTGTGTGTGTGTTTTAAACACTCCTCCAATTTGTGCAATTTGCCAGTTCAGTCGCTCAGTCATGGCTGACTCGTTGCAACCCCATGGACTGCTACGCAATTTGAGCATACAAAAATTTAATTCTACAGAATCCAAAATTAGCTGTATGATCAGTGAGTGAACTAACAAAGTGATAATAATCATATTCAGAGCAATAAAGGAGAAGATGCTCTATAAAGAAACATTAATGAGAAATAATGAACCTAAGCTGTTGTCAAAGCAGATGGAACCAAGCCTATTGGGTAGTTTCCCATATGACAGGGAAGCTAGACTTTGAATCCCTAAGGTCCAGCTCTGGCTTCTGTTTATTATGTCACAGAGCTTTAGGAGAACTTTAGAAAAATGGGATTACCAGCAGCAGCACACAAGCACAGACGTTTCTGGAAAGGGTGTGGGAAAGCCAAGTCTCTTTATTTTAATATGAATTAAGTCTTCATCTATGGTTTTGAGTTGAACTTGCTCTTGTTCAGGTTTTCCCACTAACACTTGCCTTGGCTGCAAAGCTAAGCTTCAAGGCATCAATTAACATCTCACACTTTGCCTCATCCGTCTCCTGCTTGTCACCTAACATTTTACTTGAATCACCTTCACATTCTCTCTCTGAACAAACCTGTACTTATCCCATGATTGGGCTCTGACTTAATCAAGTCATGCTTGTTCATTTATTCTTTCTGTTTAGAACTGTGTCTGGGAAAATGAATACTTTTTACTTTTAAATTGTGGATTAAAAATACAAATGTGTACAGGTTAAAAATAGATATATATTTTGCTTTCTGACACTACTTTATATTTTATAAAAATATGGATAAAACAAGGAAAATAAATATTTGAATTGTGTCATTCCAGGTGTTACACATTTTCTTCATAGACAATTTTGAAATTACTTTTAAAGTTAGCATTACAATATTTTTTATGTTTTGCTGTCATAGACACAGATGTCACATTCTATAACAGGTTTGTGTCTGAATATAAGAATATAAGAAGCTTTTGGTAACCTGATACATTATAAAAATTTTAAATAAATTTATTATTTAAATTAACTTTCCTTTTACTCCTTGAAGTGTTCTAAATATATAATCACATCATCTACAAGTGCAGACAGTTTCACCTTTTTCTTTCCAATCCTTATGCCTGTAATTGCTCTATTTTTATCTAACTGTACTAAGTAATTCTTCTAACATAATGTTAAATATAAGAAGAATTTTCCCCCATATTTAATAAGAAAGCCCTTAGAGTTTCTCCATTAAGTAAGATGAAGGCTTTGGAACTCACACACAGAATGGATATAAGAATCTTTAAGGATGTATTCATCGATTCCTACTTCATGTAGTCTTTATCACATGAGTGGGTGAATTTTTCCAAATGTATTTTCTGTGTCTATAGAGACAATCGTATTGTTTTTCTCCAAAACTCAATTAAAATGATGGATTATACCAATGGATTGCCTAATATTGATCTATCCTTGTATTTCTGAAATACAAAGTATTTGGTCATAGTTTCTTAATTTTAATTACTATTAGATGTATTTGCTAATAATTTATTTAAATTTTTACATCAATACTAATAGGTGAAATTGCCTGTAATTTCCTTTATGTTGCAATCATTGTCAAGTGTAGGGAACAATGTTATACCCACTGCACAGAAAGAATCTGGAAATTTCCCAATTCTACTGTAGTTTGAGTAGAACTGAAGCTATCTTATTCTTAACAGTTGAGTTGATAGACCCTCCATGGAAAAGGAAATGGTAACCCGCTCTAGTGTTCCTGCCTGGAATATCTCATGAACAGAGAAATCTGGTGGGCTACAGTCCATAGGGTTGCAGAGTCGCACATGACTTAGCGACTGAACAGCAACACAGACAGACACTATATGCTATGCAGACCAGTTTGGAAAGGAGAACTCTAATTTCTTTATTCTATTGTAATTAGTTTGTTCAGACTCTATATCTCTAGTGAAGTCAATTTTTATAAGTTGTATTTTTCTTTAGAAATTATTATGTTTCATTTATTCATCATTCGGTTATTTCATTTACTATGAGATTCATTCCGGACAATGGCATTTTGTCAATGTGACACCAGCTGGGGCTGGAAAAAATCACTTGTGCACTGAGGTTTGCTCTCTTGCTATGGTTGAAGGGCTGTGACCACCATGTAAACAAGCCTAAGCCAGCCTGAAGGAGGCTGCAAGGCCACATGGAAGAACCAGGATGGTGCACCATAAGCCTGCCAGCCATCAGACACCCTGGTGAGGCCATCTTGGACCCTCCAGAATCCAGCTGATCAGAGAGCCCCAGAAGATTAGGCATAGCAGTCAAAACCAGAGGACCATCCTGTCCTTCACATGAAGTGAAAGACAGGTGATCATTTTCAGCTGCTGACTTTGAGGTGGTTTGTTTTGCATCATGAGCTTAAGGATACAGAAGTCAACATCCAACAGAATTGCAGAATTCCAGGAGGAGGGCTGTTTAAACAGAGAGTCACTGAAGAGACTACATTCTGGAAGGTGAGAAGAGGTGAAGTTTTGAATGAGTTGAAAGTGGGGTTGGTGATGAGGATGAAGAGGGAAGAGACAAACAGAAGCTGAGGGTAGAGCCGTGACACTGTGCTGCTGCTGCTGCTGCTAAGTCGCTTCAGTCGTGTCCGACTCTGTGCGACCCCATAGACGGCAGCCCTCCAGGCTCCCCCGTCCCTGGGATGCTCCAGGCAAGAACGCTGGAGTGGGTTGTCATTTCCTTCTCCAATGCATGAAAGTGAAAAGTGAAAGTGAAGTCACTCAGTTGTATCTGACCCTCAGCGACCCCATGGACTGCAGCCCACCAGGCTCCTCCATCCATGGGATTTTCCAGGCAAGAGTACTGGAGTGGGGTGCCATTGCCTTTTCCGTGACACTGTGCAGGGGAAGGTAAAACAACTTGGAGTTTGGGTTTACAGTGCACTAAGAAGCCATTGCCTGGAAAATCCTATGGATGGAGGAGCCTGATGGGCTGCCGTCTATGGGGGTCACACAGAGTCAGACATGACTGAAGCGACTTAGCAGCAGCAGCAGCAGCAAAAAGCCATTAAAAGGGTCATGAGGAAGAATGTAACATGGGGTTTCTTTGAAAACTTACAGATGATTCCAGTGTATAAATCAAAGTTGAGAATCACTGGTTTAGATTATAGGAAAAGCCAATGACAAGACATTGCTAGCTACTTTAACCTTCTTTTGTTTCTTTAGTCACTTACTAGGCTATCGTTTGAAAGTGTACACTCTGCAAGGTGGACAAACCAAATGCCAAAAGTATAGGAGCCAAACAAATAAACAAAAAAACAAAGCAGAAGAGATTTTTAAGTTGGGACATTCTACTGAGTCCTACTGGTTAAAAGCAAGACAGCAAGCCCCAAATGGAGTTGCTTATGCTAACCAAGCCCCATGTAACCAAAGTGAGACTTAGTTAATTATATACTTGCAGTTTTTCCAGAAATGGAATCTTCAACCACTTAATCAGGAATCACCTGATCAGTTAAGCTGTCTGCCTGAGAGACCCTGTCTTTCCCTAAAGAAAATAACTGCAATAACCAATCTGCTTTTCAGCCTGGTATAACTTCCTCATTTCCACTTACTTCTACCAATAGCCTTCTGTTCAGCTCCTCAGAGCTCCTTTCATTTGCTAAATTGTATGCTGCCTAACTTGAATCAATTTTTGCTCAAATAAACTCTTAATTTTCTAAATATGCCTCAGTTTATCTGTGGACATACTGGCTTGTATTTCCCATGTTTCAACTCTGGGTTGGAGGGTAACAGAGAGAGGTGGAGATTGTAGCAAACAGAAACAGATGCCAGTAACTAAAGAGCAAAAGCCAGATGCAGTGTTACAGCTTTTGAATTTTTAAGAAAAGCCAGGAGGGAGATAACTAAAAGAAATCCACAGTTTTCACTTTTTTTTAATACATGATAATTTTTAAAAGTTTGGTTGCTCACTTTCTCCCTGAAAATATTGCACAGATAATACAATCTATATGACAAATTGGAACCTCAAGGCCCCAATTTAAGACTTGCTATCTGTAAAAATTTCAATTGAATAAGAGAAAAGGGGCAGAGTATGACAAGTGAGATTTTCAATAAGAAAAATTCCTGCTGCTCCAGGGGACAGAAAGCAGAGGTTCAGGACCTAAATTTGATGGAGAGGTAAGAACTGCACGATGGTGTGATCACTCACCTAGAGACATCCTAGAATGCGAAGTCAAGTGGGCCTTAGGAAGCATCACTACAAACAATGCTAGTGAAGGTGATGGAATTCCAGTTGAGCTATTGCAAATCCTAAAAGATGATGCTGTGAAAGTGGTGCACTCAATATGCCAGCAAATTTGGAAAACTCAGTAGTGGCCACAGGACTGGAAAAGGTCCCTTTTCCTCCCAATCTCAAAGAATGGCAATGCCAAAGAATGTTCAAACTATTGCACAGTTGCACTCATCTCACATGCTAGCAAAGTCATGCTCAAAATTCTCCAAGCCAGGCTTCAATAGTATGTGAGCTGTGAAATTCCAGATGTTTCAGCTGGATTTAGAAAAGGCAGAGGAATGAGAGATCAAATTGCCAACAAAAGCAAGAGAATACCAGAAAAACATCTACTTCTGCTTTATTGATTATGACAAAGACTTTGTGTGGATCACAACAAACTGTGGAAAATTCTTCAAAAGATAGGAATACTAGACCACCTTACCTGCCTCCTGAGAAATCTGTATGCAGGTCAAGAAGCAATAGTTAGAACCAGACATGGAACAACAGATTGGTTCCAAATAGGAAAAGGAGTACGTCAAGGCTGTATATTGTCACCCTGCTTATTTAACTTATATGCAGAGTACATCATGAGAAATGCTGGGCTGGAAGAAGCACAAGCTGGAATCAAGACTGCTGGGAGAAATATGCTCAGATATGCAGATAAACCACCCTTATGGCAGAAAGCCAAGGAAAACTAAAGAGCCTTTTGATGAAAATGAAAGAGGAGAGTGAAAACTGGCTTAAAACTCAACACTCACAAAATGAAAATCATGGCATCCAGTCTCATCACTTCATGGCAAATAGATGGGGAAGCAATGGAAACAGTGACAGCCTTTATTTTCTGGAGCTCCACAATCACTGCAGATGGTGACTACAGTCATGAAGTTAAAAGACACTTGCTCCTTGGAAGAAAAGCTATGACTAACCTAGACAGCATATTAAAAAACAGAGACAATACTTTGCCAACAAAGGTCCATATAGTCAAAGCTATGGTTTTTCCAGTAGTCATGTATGGTTGTGAGAGTTGTGAAAGCTGAGCATGAAGAACTGATGCCTTTGAACTGTGGTGTTGGAGAAGACTCTTGAGAGTCCCTTGGACTGCAAGGAGAGCAAACCAGTCAATCCTAAAAAGAAATCAATCCTGAATATTCATTGAAAGGACTGATGCTGAAGCTGAAACTCCAATACTTTGTCCACCTGATGTGAAGAACTGGCTCATTTGAAAAGACCCTGATGCTGGGGAAGACTGAAGGAAGGAGAGGGGGACAACAGAGGATGAGATGGTTGGATGGCATCACCGACTCGATGGACATGAGTTTGAACAATCTTCCAGAGTTGGTGATGGACCGAGAAGCCTGGCATGCTGCAGTCCATGGGGTTGCAAAGAGTCAGACATGACTAAACTACTGAACTGAAAGTCCACATGCTTGATAATATCAGTCACTGCTTTGGAGGTCACTAGAACTTAAAAGCAGACCTTGGATATAGAAACTTAAAGGAAAAAAACCTCAGATTTTTTTTTTTTTTATTTTAGGGGTCTCCTCTCTCTCTCTCTCTCTCTCTCTCTCTCTCTCTCTCTCTCTCTCTCTCTCTCCCTCTCTCTCTCTCTCTCCCTCCTCTCTCTCTCTCTCCCTTTTTTTCTCTGGCTTTTTAAGCAAGTTTTCCCTCTCTTGCTTCTTTCTAAATCCTTCTAGCTACCTAGTCAACTAAGTATATTGTATTATTTGTATATTCCAGAATTTATTGCTTCAAGATTCTTCAAATGAACTCTTTCCTCAACCGCAGAAGTACATCCCATGGCAAATAAGAACATTAAAAGATGTTTAACATCATTAGTATTCAGGGAAGCTGAAATGAAAACCACAATGAAATATTTCTACGTACTCATCAGTGTGGCTGAAATAAGGAATCGTGACAACACCAAACCCTGGCAAAGATGCAGACAGACTGAATCACGTATGTTGTTATGGGGAAAGCAGAATGGTACAACCATGGTGGAAAATAATTTGACACTTTCTTATAAAACTAAACATGGAATAACCCTGTAATCCACTCGTTTCACTTGTGGGCATTTACTCCAGAGAAATGAAAACTTATATTCGTGTAGAAATCTGTATTAAAATGCTCATAGCCACTGTATTCATGAAGTGATGAAAGAAAGCGTTAGTAGCTCAGTCCTATCCGACTCTGTGACCCCCACAGACTGTAGCCCACCACCAGGCTCCTCTGTCCATAGAATTCACCAGACAAGAATATTGGAGTGGTTAGCCACTTCCTTCTCCAGAAGATCTTCCCAACTCAGGGATCGACCTGGGATCACCTGCATTGCAGGCAGATTCCCTACCCTTTATTCATAATAAGCCCTAAACTGAAAATACCCCAGATGTCTTTCGTGAGGTGAAGAGTTAAATTAAGGCAGAAACGAAAGACTTCCCTCGTGGTCTAGCTGCTAAGATTCCATGCTCCCAGTGCAGGAGGCCTAGGTTCGATTCCTGGTCAGGGAACTAGATCCCACATACCGCAACTAAGAGTTCGCATGCAGCAGTCTAAGATCCTGCACCTCAGTGAGGACCAGAGATCCCACGTGCCACATCTGAGACACCGTGCAGCTGTATTTTGTTCTCCCACATGCCTTCAGCCTATCTCCTTTGTGTGGCCCCCAGAACTGCTTTGTGCTCACTGGTCTCCTCACTATATTGCACGTGGCAGTCCACACACTGTCTGTGTAACAAATTCCTTGCATTAAATTTCCCCTGTTGTAAGTATTAAAGTGCTTTCTGTTTTTCTGTCTAGACCCCTGGAAAGTTGGATAAAATTAGAGCCTGCATATGGTTGATAAATCTCCTTCTATGGCTAGTTTTCTGTGTTTTCAAAATAAGAAGCAAATGTTACATTTTGTCAAATATTTCTTATGCACTATTTGAAATAATCATGCCCTTTTTCACTATGAGTGTAGAGATTATACTAATAATTTCTGCTATTGAATCATCAAACCATTTGGTTACCTGCTTTTTTCATTTAGAATGATGTAATTCTCCTGCTACATCTGATTACCTGAGTTGTATCTAAGCTTCTGTGCTCCTTGGACAAGGCTGTCCAGGACAGACTAGCAGCTCTTCATTTTTAGCCTCTGCAGCCAAATCCATTCTGGCAAAGGCCTCCTCATATGCTTAGCCATCCGTTTTCCCTACCCCCATCCCATCAAAGAACAGAATCCTACCTAGAAACAAGCTTCCTTTATTGATGGGCCAAATTTCTTTGGGCCACCATCATGAATTTCCTGGGCTTCCCTGGTGGCTCAGCTGGTTAGAATCCGCCTGCCAATGCAGGAGACTCAAGAGAACTGGGTTTAGTCCATGGGTTGGGAAGATCCTCTGGAGGAGGAAATGAAAACTCACTCCAAAATTCTTGCCGGAGAATTCCATGCACAGAGGAGCCTGGTGGGCTGCATTCCATAGGGTCGCAGAGTTGGATGCATCTGAAATGACAGCACACGCGCACATGGAAGTTCCTTAAAAAACTAAAAGTGCAGGTTTTAACTGAAAACCTGACTCCAAATTCTTTTTCCATTTCAATACATATGTTTTAAAAAATTATTCTCTCTTCAGTCAATTTTTATCTGGGAGAATAAATGCAAGCTGGATTTTATTTAACACCACTGATAACGTTGTAAATGATTTTAAAGCTTGCCCTGAGAGGAAAGTAAACCTATAATCAGCACAAGATAAATCATCTTTATCTTTCACAGAAATAACTATAATCAAAGCTGTTCTCGTATCTCATGCATGCTGACCTCCTTTTTAATGGCTTGTATTTCAGACTTGAGCTCAGGCACAAATAGAAGACAAAATGGAATATGAATACATCTGCATCAGTAAGAATAAATCTCAGATTACTAGTATCAACCAGTGTTTCTGATTTCCCTGGTGGCCAAGATGGTAAAGAAGCTGCCTGCAATGCAGGAGACACAGGTTTGATCCCTGGGTCTGAAAGTTCAATTCCTGGGTAGGGAAGATCCCCTGGAAGAGGACATGGCAAATCACTCCAGTATTCTTGCCTGGAGAATCCTCGTAGACAGAGGAGCCTGACTGGCTAATATCCGCTGGATCATTGGATCGCAAAGAGTCAAACACGACTGAATTAAGTTCCTTTTCATATACGTAGAAGCCATTTGGATACCTGCTTCTGTGAAGTGCCCGTTCAAGTCATTTACTCATTTTCCATTGTAATGTTTTCCTCATACTAATCTATCAGCATTTTTGTTTACATATTTGGAGTATGAGTAGGAGGTACATGTATTGTAGACATCCTCTCAAAGCCTGAGCTTGCCTTTTCACTCTCTTCCTTCAGTCTTTTGATAAACTTAAGTTCTTCATTTTAATAAATCCTTTTTCAGGTTTTGAGCCTATATTCTTGTAACCTATATGATTAGAAAGTTTAAGATATATAGAGAGATGTATATAGGAGAACTGAAGGGTGCTAACTTTAACCTTCTAGATAAATTATCTAAACTATAAAATCCACACTCAGTTTTTTAAAGGAAGAAATTATTATTTTTAAGGGAAAGGGAGTCAATTTCTTTTTCATTTTGGACAAAAAATGTCCAAGGAAAGATAAAATGATTATAGGGAAAAGTCCCAAGTACAGCTGAGAAAATCTTGGTACACATATGATTTTCAGAATGCACAGTGATTCTTGTCAGAGATGGAGTGGTAGGCCCCATAGGCCATGCAAGTTTGGCAGCTTAGCAGCACTGAAACTTAGGAAAGGAACTGTCTAGTCATTTGTTTTGAACTCCTAGCAAGATCTGGTTAAAAAAAATTAAACGCTTCAAAATATTTTTTTAATGAATCAATAGAAATGAGTCCCAATTCAAAATGGAATATGCTCTTCCAGCAAAAAGACCCCCTTTAGAAGGGAAAATGTGTTTTGCTGAGAAAGGTGAAAATTTAAACGGAAAGGTAATTTCAGCGAAATGCATATTAAAACAGCTCTTACATATAGATCGATACAACAGTACATAGAGCCAGGAAATAAACCCACACATATACGGTCAATTAACTTATGATAAAAGGAGCCAAGAATATATGAGAGGAAGAGACAATCTCTTCAATAAATGATGCTGGGACAGCTGGAGAGTCACATGCAAAAGAATGAAATTGGACTGTATCTTATACATTTTATCTCACAAAAATCAACTGAAAATGGATTAAAGACTTGAATGTAAGACCTGGAACCATAAAACTCCTAGAAGAAAGGCAATTAGTTCCTGGACGCCAATCTAGGCAATGATTTTTCAATTTGACCCGAAAAGCAAAGGCAACAGAAGCAAAAATAAGCAAGTAGAACAACATCAAATTGAAAGGCTTCTGAACAGCAAAGGAAACCATCAACAAAACAAAAAACAACCTACCATATAGGAGAAAATACTTGCACATCATATATCTGATAAGGGGCTAATATCCAAAATATATTAAAAACTCAACTCAGTAGCAAAAAATTACTTAATTAACTAAATAAACCAAGGGGATCTGAATAGATATTTATCTAAAACAGACACAGAGTCAACGAGTACACAAATGGTGCTCATCATCACTAATCTTCAGAGAAATGCAAATTAAAATCACAATGAGACACCAGCTCACACCTGTTAAAATTGCTGTTATCAGAATGACAAGAAATAGTGTTGGTGAGAATGTAACGAGAAGGAAATACTTGTGCATTGTTGAAAGTGAAAGTGAAGTCGCTCGGTCCTGTTGGACTTTTGCGACCCCATGGACTGTAGCCTACCAGGTTCCTCCGTCCATGGGATTTTGTAGCTTACCAGCCAAGAGTACTGGAGTGGGCTGCCCTTTCCTTCTCCAGGGGACCTTTCTGAGCCAGGGTTGAACCCAGGTCTCCTGCATTGCAGGTAGATGCTTTACGTCTGCGCCGCCAGGGAAGCCCTGGTGGGAATGTGAATGGGTGTAACTACTATGGAAAACAGTATGGAGCTTCCTTTAAAAATTAAAAATAAAACTACCATATGCTCCAGCATCTCCACTTCTGGATAGTTAAAGGAAACAGAGACCTTAATTTGAAAAGATATCTACATGTTCACTGACGCATTATTTACAATAGCTAAGATATGGAAACAATTTAAGGGTCCATCAATGGATGAACGGATAAAGAAAATGTGATATAGGTGCAATGAAATATTATTCAGCAGAACAAAAGAAGAAAGACTTGCCATTGACAACCTGGATGGATCTTGAGGGCATTAATGCTAAATAAGTCAAACAGAGAAAGGCAAATATTGTATGATCTCACTTAAATGTGGAATCTGGAAAACAAACCAAAAAACCCTCATAAGTGCATGGAATAGATTAGTGGCCACCAGAAGTGTGGGGTACAGAGTGGGGAAAGGGAAAGAAAGTGGTCAAAATTCCAGGTATAAAATAAATAAGCCCTGCATTCTATATTTGAAAGTTGTTAAAATAGTGGACAGTAAAACTTCTTACCACAAGAAAATTGTAACTATTTGTGGCAATGGATATTAACTAGACTTATTCTGGTGATCTTTCTGAAATGCATACATGTGTCAAAGCATGTTGTCCATCTGAAGCTAATATAATGTTATGTGTCAATTATATCTCAATTTAAAGTAAAATACTCTAGCAGACAAAATAATAGCCTCCCAAAGGTGCCCATGCCCTAACCCTCAGAACCTTGAATGTGTAAATGTACACAAGTAACTAAATTCGAGATGGGAAGTTTGTCTTGGATTATCCACATGGGCCCAAGGTAATCATTAGAATTCTTAAGAAGGGAAGACAAGAGATGGATAGCAGAAACAGAAAATGTGGAACAAGAGGTTGGAAATAAAAGTAAGGAGCCACCAGCCGAGGAACACAGGTGGCATCTAGAGGATGAGAAGGCACAAGGAACAGATTCTCCCCTCAGAGACACCGAGAAGGAACCAGTTCTAAGAGACATCTTGACTTTAGTGCCATGAAACAGAGTTTGAACTTGTCCAGAAATGGAATTAACAAATGTGTGATACTTTAAGCCACCAGCGCTTCCCAGCTGGCACTAGTGGTAAAGAATCTGCTTGCCAATACAGGAAACATAAAAGACTTGGGTTTGAGCCCTGGGTTGGGAAGATCCCCTGGGAGAAGGGCGTGGCTACCCACTCAGGTATTCTTGCCTGGGGAATCCCATGGACAGAGGAGTCTGGCAGGTTATACTCCATGGAGTCAGACATGACTCAGTGACTGAGAACACACACTTTAAGCCACTACAGTTGTGATAATTTGTTATAACAGCAATCAGTTTAGTTCAGTCACTCAGTTATGTCCAACTCTTTGTGACCCATTGGACTGCAGCATGCCAGGTTTCCCTGTCCATCACCAACTCCCAGAGTCTATTCAAATTCATGTCCATTGAGTCGGTGACACCATCCAACCATCTCATCCTCTATTGTCCCCTTCTCCTCCTGCTTTCAATCTTTCCCAGCATCAAGGTCTTTTCCATTGAGTCAGCTCTTCTCATCAGGTGGACAAAGTATTGGGGTTTCAGCTTCAGCATCAGTCCTTCCAATGTATATTCAGGACTGATTTCCTTTAGGATGGACTGGTTGGATCTCCTTGCAGTCCAAGGGACTCTCAAGAGTCTTCTCCAACACTGCAGTTCAAAAGCATCAATTCTTCATGCTCAGCTTTCTTTATAGTCCAACTTTCACATCCATACATAACTACTGGAAAAACCATAGCCTCTATAAGACAGACCTCTGTTGGCAAAGTAATGTCTCTGCTTTTTAATATGTTGTCTAGGTTGGTCATAACTTTCCTTCCAAGGATAAGCATCTTTAAATTTCATGGCTGCAATCACCATCTCCAGTGATTTTGGAGCCCCCAAAATAAAGTTTGCCACTGTTTCCACTGTTTCCCCATCTATTTGCTATGAAGTGATGGGACCAGATGCCACGATCTTAGTCTTCTGAATGTTGAGCTTTAAACCAACTTTTTCGCTCTCCTCTTTCATCTTCATCAAGAGGCTCTTTAGTTCTTCTTCACTCTCTGCCATAAGAGTGGTGTCATCCTTATATCTGAGGTTATTGATATTTCTCCCGGCAATCTTGATTACAGTTTATGCTTCATCTAGTCCAGTGTTTCTCATGATGTACTCTGCATATAAGTTAAATAAGCAGAGTGACAATACACAGCCTTGACGTACTCCTTTCCCAATTTGGAACCAGTCTGTTGTTCCATGTCTGGTTCTAACTATTGCTTCTTGACCTGCATACAGATTCCTCAGGAGGCAGATAAGGTGGTCTGGTATTCCATCTCTTTCAGAATTTTCCACAGTTTGTTGTCATCCACACAGTCAAAGGCTTTGGTGTAATCAATAAAGCAGAAGTAGATGTTTTTCTGTATTCTCTTGCTTTTTGATGATCCAGTAGACATTGGCAATTTGATCTCTGGTTCTTCTGCCTTTTCTAAATCCAGCTTAAACATCTGGAACTTCATGGTTCACGTACTATTGAAGCCTGGCTTGGAGAATTTTGAGCATGACTTTGCTAGAGTGTGAGATGAGTGCAATTGTGCAGTAGTTTGAACATTCTTTGGCATTGCCGTTCTTTGAGATTGGGATGAAAACTGACCTTTTCCAGTCCTGTGGCCACTACTGAGTTTTCCAAATTTGCTGGCATATTGAGTGCACCACTTTCACAGCATCATCTTTTAGGATTTGCAATAGCTCAACTGGAATTCCATCACCTCCACTAGCTTTGTTCATAGTGATACTTCCTAAGGCTCACTTGACTTTACATTCCACGATGTCTGGCTCTAGGTGAGTGACCACACCATCGTGATTATCTGGGTCATGAAGATCTTTTTGTACAGTTCTTCTGTGAATTCTTGCCACCTCTTCTTAATATCTTCTGCTTCTGTTAGGGCTTCCCTTGTGGCTCAGCTGGTAAAGAATATTCCTGCAATGTGGGAGACCTGAGTTCTATCCCTGGAATGGGAAGATTCCCTGGAGAAGGGAAAAGCTACCCTCTCCAGTATTCTGGCCTGGTGAATACCATGAACCATATAGTACATGGGGTCACAAATAGCCACGACTGAGTGACTTTCACAAAATATAATGGCAATAGGGAAACTAATATAATCACAGGGAGATATTATCACATACCAATCAGACTGGCAAAAATTAAATAGTCTAGTAGTATTTGAATATAAAGCAATAAAAATTTTCATGCACTAATAATTGAAGTACAAAAGTTTTGGGAAGCACTTTGCCATTACCTAGTAAAACGAAAGGGTATCTGTACACCCTTCAACCCACCCATTCTCTTCCCAGGCATGTATTCTAGAGAAAATCTTGCACAGGTATACCAGGAATACATATGGACTTTCAAGAGTCCGACTGCTCATGTTGTACTGTTTAAGCTGGTGGCAGTTATTTATTCATTGTATTTAAGTTATATATGAAGCAATTCAAAATACAAAAGGGCTCTGATCTTTCCATTCTTCTTTATAATCTTCTCAACTCAGTTCTTATGCATCTTTTGTTAGTTTTGTTCCTATGTACCTTTCTTTTTAGGGAGGGATACTCTTATAAATGGTAGCTTTTAAAGACTGTGTTTATTTCTGGCTTGTTAAAATGCATCTGACCTTTGTATATTGTTCTTCTATCTAGGGACATATTTTAACTTTCTTATAATATGTCTGTAGATTGAGTTTTTAATGTAGATAATTGTGTCATCTACAAACAATGACTTTTTTTCCTTTCTTTCTGATCTTCATGGCTTTTTTCTTGCCTTATTACAATGAATACAAGTTTCAGAGCAGTGTTTAGTAGTTGGAGTGAGAGTGCTTGTCCTCCTTGCTGATTTTGAAATCACATTTGAAAGCATCATTACATGTGATATTACTGTGGGTTTCTGAGGACACTCCTCAGGTTTTAAAAGTTCTCTTCTACTCCTAATTTGTGAAAAGTTTATAGACTGATTGCTAAATGTATTCAATGTTGGGTGATCATATAATTTCTCCCTTCAATTGCTTAACACAGTAAATTATATTTATAAACTAGTCATATTTGGTAATAATCTTTATAATATGCATACTTATAGCCCATTTTTGTTCCAAATAATGTTGTTCTATATGAAAGATAAAGAGAGAGCCATAGAATTATATATTGTGTATATATAGCACTCTGTACACATCTCTCTATATATAAATCGTGTGTGTGTGTGTGTGTGTGCACTCTTAATCATGTCCCACTCTTTGGGACTCCATGGAATACAGTCTGCCAGCCTCCTTTGTCCATGAAATTTCCCAGGCAAGAATACTGGAATGGGTTTCCATTTCCTACTCCATATAAAGCATGGCTAACATCAGTCTCTAAGATAAAAACTGTTGAGATTTAGCTGTACAGATTCATCTTATGTCCTTCACAAAGATACAGGATCTAAGACTCTATAAAATCATCATCAACTTCATCACCTACAAACCTGATACAGTGGCTATAGCAATAGTAGATGACATTTGAAAAATATCTGGAATGTGATTAGAAATGCCCACCCCACATTCAGTCCTCATGCTCCATTACAAGCAATGCTTTCCAGGACTGTATACTGTATTAAGTATCTCTCAAGGTTTGGGGTTAAGATTTTGAATTAGACATTGTAACAATTTTGTATTAGATATTTAATGTCACAAAAAAATTGACATTTTTTCACTCAATTCCACATCCTATATAGCAGCAGTGAGATTCCCACTTATCTGTCTGTTGGCTGACCTCATCTCTCACACTCAAATCAGCTGTGGTCTCCAGTCTTTCCTGAATGTATCGCAAGGAAAAACAGCTTATGATTCCTTCACCTGTATTTGTACTATGAGGTCATTGAAATCTAAATAGTGGGACTTTCCTGGCAGTCCAGTGGTTAAGAATTCACACTTCCACTGCATGGGTTCAATCCTTGGTCAGGGAGCTAAGATCCTCCATGCTGTATGGTACAGCAAAATAAATAAATAAATAACTTTAAGCGTCTTTTTAAAATAGAAGAAAACTAATAGATGCAGAGGAAAAATAAAACTGTCAGATTTCTATGTGAGAAAACTCAGTTCCAAAGCAATGAGAGGATTTCCCATATGCATTAACAGAGATTAGAAGCAGTTCCAGAGTCTGAGTCGGAACTGGGACTCCCTAGTCCAGGGCTCAGTGCAGCCACAGACATGACTGAGAATTTAGTTTTGCTGTACAGGATGGCCACACACATGCTGCTCATAGAATATAACCTTCATTCCTCCTAACAAATCAGATGTCAAACGTTATTATCCACTTGGTTTCTATCAAAATCTGTTATATTGAAAGGGACTATTATTTACCAAGCTTTGCCCTAACAAAATGTCACCAGTCTTGGATCGACTAAAAGGCTTTTTATGAAAGTATAAATAAAAAGTGCACAGATGGCATTGGAGTTTTCCTGAGAGGTTTCAAAAGACCGTGTTCTTTAGAAGAACTAGGACTTCCCTTGGAGTAAAGCAATAGGTTACTAGGCTCTAGAGAGAATAAATAAAATGGTCTGATGTTCATTTTTCATTCTCAGTAAAATATTGATGGAGCACCACTGTCAAAATCTATTTGGCAAACCGCATAGTGTGTCTTAAATTATAACCCTCTGTGTTTCCTGACACAAAGAATATCATCTTTCAAAATGTTCCAAAATAAAAGGTGTAGAAAAAAATTGAATTCTAGTTTATATGTTTGATACTAAAACCATCAATACTTGAAGAAATCTGTATGTGTTACAAAATCTAGCAAAGGTCAATGAATTTTCTGACTGTATTTATATCTGTGCTGAATATATATTTTTTTTCTTTCTGCTTAATTGCAAAAGATCATTTGTCAACAGTTTTACAAACCACTCTTAAGTATTTTAAACATTTTATTTCTAGCATTCATAGGCCTGTGTTTTGCCAGTTTAAATACTACAGTGATTATAGAATAATTCAAATCCAACATGCATTTATTTACTAAGTATATAAAACATAGTCTTTGCTGATTATAGTAAATAAAATGCTTTTATAAGCAGAGACAACATTTCTCACAGGCATAGTGCAAAAATACTGGAGAAAATATTTTGTCACTTTTTAGTTGCACAGTATTCTCTTCACAGCTAACCTTTAGTTTTAAATGTTCATATTACTTACAGAGGACACAGAAGCAAAAGCTAGACACAGCTTTGGGGGTAATTAAGAATTATCTTCTCTTTCAAAATCTTGTACTTTACCAATTCCACTAAAACAAAGCATATGAAAATGGGAAGAACAATATTAATCTAAGTTTTTAAGCATTTGAATTACTTTAGCAAGTTTTAATTAGATTCATCTTAAATAATTTTCTTAGAACAATGAAACATTGCAAGTATGTTACAGAGTTTTGATATACCCCACACCCAGTTTTTCTTATTATTAACATCTGATGTTAGTATAGTACATTTGTTGCAATTAATAGACCAGGATTGATAAACTGCTATTAACTGAAATACTTACTTTATTCAGAGTTCCTTAGTTTTTACCTAATGTTCTTCTTCTGGCCCAGCATCCCATCCAGGACACCACATTACATTAGTTATCATATCTTTTGCCCATAACAGGTGCTCAGATCTTCTGTGTTTTTAATGACCTTGACAATGTTGAAATGTACAGTCCAGGTATTTTTGTAGCACATCCCCTGATTCAAATTTGTCTCATGGTTTTCTCATGATTTGGTTCAGTGCAGGTCCAATCCCTGGATCAGGAAGATCCCCTGGAGAAGGAAATGGCAACCCACTCCATTATTCTTGCCTGAGAAATCCCATAGACAGAAAAGCCTGGTGGGCTACAACCCATGGGGTCACAAAGAGTCAGACACCAGTGAGTGACTAAGCAAAGTCCTCATGATTAGGCTGGGGTTGCATGTTTTGGAGAGAAAGATCACAGAAGTAAAGCACCATTTTTATCACATCATTCAAGGATATATACCATCAGGCTGACTTATCACTTGATGGTGAATTTGATCACATGGCTGAGGAAGTGTTTTCCGGTTCTATCACTGTCAAGTTGCTCCAGTTTTCCCCCTTTCCATACTTAGAAAGCATGTTCAGCCCACATTTCAGCACTAGGGAGCTACATTCCATCTCCTTGAAGGCAAAGCATCCATGCAGATTATTTTGAATTTTTCTTTACAGGAAGTTTGTTTATTCTCCCCCATCTATTTATTTGTTCTTGTAATTAAATCAATATGGACTCATGGATATTTATTTTATATTTGGGTCATAATCCAAATACTCCTTAATTTATGTTGTTGTTCAAATCATTCCAGCTTTGGCCCATCAGAGCTCTTTCAGTTGACTCTTGTCCCATAAACCCTAACATTACGTGTGTATAGGGTTTGGGTGTTCTGCTTTATTTTTTTAGCAGTGTGTTATTTTCCCACATTAAGATACTCCGGGATCATTGTATTTATTTCCTGCTTCAGTCCTAGAATTAGCCATTTATCCAGAGTCCTAATTTCTTTTATTAGAGAATGGTATTAAAGACCCAGATCTGGGCACTAGATCTGCCTATTGCTACTGGATATCATTTCTTTAAGGCCATCTCAGCTGACAGAGAAAGGAAATACATATTGTAAAGTATTCTGTGTATATACATATATCTATAGGTATCTCTAATATGTAGCCATCTATCTCTATATTAAGCCAAACATGAGATTATCCTGATGTCTTCAGCTCTTATCCATTAATGCTATGGATCCTTCGAGCTTGTTCTTCTTACATACAATAACCTCCCACTCCAACAGTGAGAGGACCAGTTTTCTGACTGACTCAGTTCTAGTACACGTGTGCAGCAGTGTCAGAACTGGTAACCCACATCCCCATGGGAATCATCTTTATCAGCTGGAGTCAGTGCTAATCTAGTTCCTTTGCCTGGGTCTTACAGACTCCGCTCATTCCTTAAAGTCCCTTAGCTCAGCACTGGCCTCCCTTTCACCCTCAACTGGCTTTATTTTTGAAAGAGAAAGGAATCAGGAAATAATTAGCTGGTCAACTCTGACACTTTGGTGTTTCCAGTTACAAATTAGAAAATTTAAGTAGGAATGAACAACTCACTATGCAGATCACACTTCTAATATCTTATGGAAAAAGAAGAAGAAGAAAAAAGCTTTTAGAATGAGTAGGCTCTGGACGAAAGCTTTTCTCCAAAGAGAAATATAAAGCACAGCAGTTCAGGACATTGACTTTATTTAAGCTTAACTACCCAGCTGTCAGTTTGTGTCCACCGGCCAGTTATATAAACAGAAGCAAAGCTTAGGAAAAGAGATGAGGAAAGATCTTTATGATGGTAGAATTTTGCAAGACTCCTCCAGACTCCCCAGCATAGAAAGCAGAGCAGTGCCATTTACCTTTGCATTCAATATAGTCTCCTATATAAATACAGTCTTTTAACATGCTCTGGGTTATTAGCAATAGGATTGTGAAACAATAGCTTAAAACCTCTTTAAGCTACTGATTTTTAAGGAAATATTTTCTTTGTAAGTTCAACTCTCAAACTAACCTAAATATTTGAGCACAATACTGATTGGAAATGAAGATTCTTATTACTGAAAAATACAGATCATCTTGGACTTAACATCTCCTGGGCACCTCCCTCAGGTTCTGTAGCATTTACTTTAAATAGTACTTTCTCCAAATTAATTTTTCTTTCTTCTTAGTTGTATGACATCTAATGACCTGATAGCCTGTTTTTGGCCAAAGAAGAATAATTAGTCAGTCACGTAGCTGAATGTATCTATCATGATTATGAAGGAACGGATATATTAATAAATTAATTTGTATAATGTATATATTGCCCATGGGACTCCCCTGGTGGCTCAGATGGTGAAGAATTTGCCTGTAATGCAGGAGACCTGGGTTCTACCTCTGGGTGGGGAAGGTCCCCTGAAAAGGGAATGGCAACCCACTCCAGTATTCTTGCCTGGAGTATTCTATGGACAAAGGAGCCAGGCGGGCTACAGTTCATGGGGTTGCAGAGAGTTGAACATGACTGAGCAACTGACAGTTTCACTTTTTTTCACATATTGTCCTAGCTCAAGGTAGAATACTAACCAATAAGAACAAAAATTCTAATTTCTAAAAAGACCATGCTTTCTTCGCTGAAGTTCACATGATCAAGATAAAATTTTGTAGCCATCTTGGAATATTGTATTTGGGAATTACAGTAAGAATTTAAAGATAGTTTCAGAATTAAATCTAAAGATGCTAGAATTCACTCTTGAAAAAAATCTTTTTCTCATCTTCAGATTTTATCAACTTTTCCTTTTAATGTACAGTGGGGGCAAAAGAAAATTAGCCACTTTTCTACATTGAACACCAGATAATTGGTTGAACTTTTTTGCTGATCGATTGCTTCCTACTGAAATAGCAAAGGCTGTCTTTGTCATACAGTGGCATCATTGCTGCTTGAAATATGATCGATTTCATCCTTGTCTCCACTTATTTGTCAGACAGTCAGTCTGTAAACATGTCTCCTGTGCTGAACTCCAGCTGATGGCTAGTTACTGCTTAGATTTCTGGATTGAAAAGAATACTGAAAACACAAGCATTATCAGAGAAGGCTGCTGTGGCCCCCTGGCAATGCTGATGACTCGTGAGAAAATGAGTGCCAAAAGACTCCAAGTTTCTAATCTATACTACTGACAGTTTGTGGTGAAATTAACTCACATTTTAGAATCAAATTCATGAAATTGGAGTTACTTTGTCAGCTAAGCTTATGTGACTTTTTACTTTACATAAAATGGATTCCATTTCTATACTCTATCCACAGAAATCTGTCCCACTGCTGAGAACCGAAGACTGTAAAATGTATCACCACATGAAGCCACACAAAGGATAACTTCTGTATGCAATTCTCCCTAAAATCTGCCTTATGGATTATATCCACAAGGACAGAAGTAAAGCCCTGTTCCTCTCTGAATTTCCTGTAATGCCATAACTTGGAATTTACTGTGATGACAACCTCATGAACCTGGCTTCCCATTCCACTCTCAAGAAGTCCAAAATCCCTCTCATGACCTCTTGTCCCCACATGATCTGCTTCCTGACCCCTTCTCTGACCTTCTCCAGTTCTCTGACCCTCACATCAGTCCAGCCATTCTGACCTCAGTGTAGGGCTTTTTAGAGGCTAAACCTAATACTACCCAAGAGTCTTTGAATTTACTTGTTCTTGTGACTGCCACTCTGACCGTAGGCCCTGGCATTGTTTAGCTCACTCGCTACATCTAGGCCTGCTCTGATGTCACGTTCTCATGAAGAAACATCCTGCAACAGTGACCCATTCCCTTTTATCCCCTTTGTTTTCCTCCAGCTCTCATCACTGTCTCATTATTATATTACATACATACATACACTGTATCCCTCCACCACTGGAAGGTAAATACTACAAGGCAAGCAATGCATTATTTTTGTTCCCTGCTAGAGTTCCAGCAACTAGAACACTAGATGACACATGGTAGATGCTCAATAAATTGATTAATTGATGATTAAAAACTGTTGGAAACAACAAGTCAATCCTAAAGGAAATCAACCCCGAATATTCACTGGAAGGTCTGATGCTGAAGCTCCAGTACTTTGGCCACCTGATGTGAACAACTAAATGATTGGAAAAGACCCTGATGCTGGGAAAGATTGAAGGCGGGAGGAGAAGGGGATGGCAGAGGATGAGATGGTTGGATGACATCACCAACTCAATGGACATGAGTTTGAGCAAACTCTGGAAGATGGTGAGGGACAGGGAAGCCTGGTGTGCTGCACTCCATGGTGTCAAAAAGAGCTGGACACGACTGAGTGACTGAATAACAACAACAAAAACTGTTAGGAAGAGCTTCTCCTACAGCCTAACCCCAAGCTCTGCTTAGACTGCAGACACCCGGACATGGGGGAGAGCATCTAATTCCCTCCAGTGAAAACTTGGGTCCAGTGGTTTCCATTTCAGCTTTTTTTTTTCCCAGCAAAACCCTCCTTTCACATATACAGAAAAAATACAGAATTCTAAGTACATATAAAAAAAAGGTTAAAAAGAAGTTGCGCTGGCCCAGTCAAGAATGGAGCAGCCCAGAAGGCTCCTCTTCCTCTGCAAAGAGGCCAAGATGCCATCTCTTCCAGTCCTTCAGCTCTCAGAGCTCCATGACCCCTCCCAGCTGCTGCCCGTGAATCTGGGCATCAGCACATCCAGTTCTAGACACAACCTGCTGTTCGCAGCAATTCAGGTAGTTAACACTCTCTTGTTCTTGAGCCTCTAATCACAGAGCAGCTGACCCAAAGCATATTGTTAGATTTCACAGGGAAACTGCAGAGCACACTTTACTGCATCAAGTTTCCCGAGGGCAGAATGTGGAATGTCACCCTTTACTCCAACTGGCACAGTAACTAGAACACAAGTGTCTCTGTAAGAAGGTAAGTATTTTCATGAAGAATTATATATTAATGTTTCTACATATGTTTGCACTTGCGACAGGAATTCTTCATATTTAATAAGGCCTTAGGATGGCTTCCCTGGTGGCTCAGAGGTTAAAGCGTCTGCCTCCAATGTAGGAGACCCGGGTTTGATACCTGGGTTGGGAAGATCCCCTGGAGAAGGAAATGGCAACCCACTCTAGTATTCTTGCCTGGAGAATCCCATGGACGGAGAAGCCTAGTATGTTACAGTCCACGGGGTCACCAAGAGTCGGACACGACTGGAGTGACTTCACCTTACCTCACCTTAGGATGCAACTGATACAGAACACTTATAGCAGCAATTTTTAAATGTATATGAAAATATTATCATACGGTTTGCTACTTTTTCAGTTGAAAATAAACCATGAATAACCCATTCCGATTTTTTGAGAGGAACAGCAAACAAGGAGTCTCAAAGTCAGAATGGGTGTATTGAACTGAGACCTCAAGAAAATCATTGTGATGATAGATTTTCAGCAATGGAAAAATGTACAAATCAGGGACTTAAAAAAAAAAAAAATTATATCTGGCTTCTATGCTTAACTGCATGTTAATTCGCTTCAGTTGTGTCCGACTACTTGAGACCCCCAAACTGTAGTCCACCAGGCTCCTCTGTCCATGGGATTCTGCTGACAAGAATACTAGAGTAGGTTACCAGGTCCTTCTCCAGGGAATCTTCCTGACCCGGGGATCCCCCCACATCTCTTTCATCTCCTGCACTGGCAGGCAGATTCTTTACCACTAGCACCACCTCAGTTCAGTTCAGTTCATTTGCTCAGTTCGTTCCTGACTCTGTGAAACCCCATGGACTGCAGCATTCCAGGCTTCCCTGTCCACCACTAACTCCCAGAGCTTGCTCAAACTCATGTCCATAGAGTCGGTGATGCCATCCAACTATCTCATCTTCTGTCATCACCTTCTCCTCCCCACTTCAATCATTCCCAACATCAGGATCATTTCAAATGAGTCAGTTGTTCGCATTAGGTGGCCAAAGTATTGGATTTTCACCTTCAGCATCAGCCCTTCCAATGAGTATTCAGAACTGATTTCCTTTAGGATGGACTGGTTGGATCTCCTTGCAGTCCAAGGGACTCTCAAGAGTCTTCTCCAACACCACAGTTCAAAAGCATCAATTCTTCGGTGCTCAGCTTTCTCCATGGTCCAACTCTCACAACCATACATGACTACTGGAAAAAATCATGGCTCTGAATAGATGGACTTTTGTTGATAAAGTAATGTCTCTGCTTTTTAATATGCTGTCTACTCGGTCACAGTTTTTCTCCCAAGGAGTAAGGGTATTTTAATTTAATAGCTGCAGTCACCATCTGCAATTATTTTGGAGCCCCCAAAATAAAATCCCTCACTGTTTCCACTGTTTCCCCATCTATTTCCCATGAAGTGATGGGACCAGATGCCATGATCTTCGTTTTCTGAATGTTGAGTTTTAAGTCAACTTTTCACTCTCCTCTTTCATTTTCATCAAGAGGCTCTTTAGTTCTTCTTTGCTTTCTGCTATATGGGTAGTGTCATCTGTATATCTGAGGTTATTTCTCCTGGCTATCTTGATTCCAACTTGTGCTTCATCCAGTGTAACATTTTACGTGATGTACTCTACATATAAGTTAAATAAGCAGGGTGACAATATACAGCCTTGACGTACTCCTTTTCCTATTTGGAACGAGTCTATTGTTCCATGTCCAGTTCTAACTGTTGCTTCCTGACCTGCATACAGGTTTCTCAAGAGGCAGGTCAGGTGGTCTGGTATGCCCATCTCTTTCAGAATTTTCCAGTTTTTTGTGATCCACACTGTCAAAGGCTTTGGTGTAATCAATAAAGCAGAAGTAGATATTTTTTGATGATCCAACGGATATTGGCAAACTGATCTCTGATTCCTCTGCCTTTTCTAAAACCAGCCTGGCTTGGAGAATTTTGAACATTGCTTTGCTAGCATGTGAGATGAATGCAATTGTGCAGTAGTTCGAGCATTCTTTGGCATTGCCTTTCTTTGAATTGGAATGAAAACTGACCGTTTTGAGTCCTGTGGCCACTGCTGAGTTTTCCAAATTTCCTGGCATAGTGAATGCAGCAATTTCACAGCATCATATTTTATAATTTGAAATAGCTCAACTGGAATTCCATCACCTCCACTAGCTTTGTTTGTAATGATGCTTTCTAAGGCCCACTTGACTTCACATTCCAGGATGTCTCGCTCTAGGTGAGTGATCATACCATGGTGATTATCTGGGTCATGAAGATCTTTTTGTACAGTTCTTCTGTGTATTCTTGCCACCTCTTCTTAGTATCTTCTGCTTCTGTTAGGTCCAGACCATTTCTGTCCTTTATTGAGCCCATCTTTGTATGAAATGTTCCCTTGGTATCTCTAATTTTCTTGAAGAGAGCTCTAGTCTTTCCCATTCTATTGTTTCCCTCTATTTGTTTGCACTGATCACTAAGAAAGGCTTTCTTATCTCTCCTTGCTATTCTTTGGATCTCTGCATTTAAATGGATGTATCTTTCCTTTTCTCCTTTGCTTTTCACGTCTCTTCTTTTCACAGCTATTTTAAGGCCTCCTCAGACAGCCACTTTGCTTTTTTGCATTACTTTTTCTTGGGGATGGTCTTGATCCCTGTCTCCTGTACAATGTCACGAACCTCATTCCATAGTTCATCAGGCACTCTGTCTATCAGATCTAGGCCCTTAAATCTATTTCTCACTTCCACTGTGTAATCATAAGGGATTTGATTTAGGTCATACTTGAATGGTCTAGTGGTTTTCCTTACTTTCTTCCATTTAAGTCTGAATTTGGCAATAAGGAGTTCACGATCTGAGCCACAGTCAGCTCCCAGTCTTGTTTTTGCTGACTGTATAGAGCTTCTTCATCTTTGGCTACAAAGAATATAATCAATCTGATTTTGGTATTGACCATCTGGTGATGTCCATGTGTAGAGACTTCTCTTGTGTAATTGGAAGAGAGTATTTTCCATGACCAGTGTGTTCTCTTGGCTAAACTCTATTAGCCATTGCCCTGCTTCATTTAGTACTCCAAGGCCAAATTTGCCTGTTACTCCAGGTGTTTCTTGCTTTCCTACTTTTGCATTCCAGCCCCCTAGAGGGAAAAGGACATCTTTTTGGGTGTTAGTTCTAGAAGGTCTTGTAAGTCTTCATAGAACCAGTCATCTTCAGCTTCTTCAGCGTTACTGGTTGGGGCATAAACTTGGATTATTGAGCTATTGAATGTTTTGCCTTGGAAATGAACAGAGATCATTCTGTCATTTTTGAGACTGCATCCAAGTACTGCATTTCGGACTCTTTTGTTGACCATGATGGCTACTCCATTTCTTCTAAGGAATTCCTGCCCGCAGTAGTAGATATAATGGTCATCTGAGTTAAATTCACCCATTCCAGTCCATTTTAGTTCACTGATTCCTAGAATGTCGACGTTCACTCTTGCCATCTCTTATTTGACCACTTCCAATTTGTCTTGATTCATGGACCTGACACTCCAGGTTCCTCTGCAATATTGCTTGTTACAGCATCGGATCTTGCTTCTATCACCAGTCCCATCCACAACTGGGTATTGTTTTTGCTTTGGCTCCATCCCTTCATTCTTTCTGGAGTTATTTCTCCACTAATTTCCAGTAGTATATTGGGCACCTACCAACCTGTGGAGTTCCTCTTTCAGTGTCCTATCTTTTTGCCTTTTCATACTGTTCATGGGGTTTTCAAGGCAAGAATACTGAAGTGGTTTGCCATTCCCTTCTCCAGTGGACTATATTCTGTCAGACCTCTCCACCATGACCCACCCGTCTTGGGTGGCCCCACATGGTATGTCCATAGTTTCATCGAGTTAGACAAGGCTGTGGTCCATGTGATCAGATTGGTTAGTTTTCTGTGACTGTGGTTTTCAGTCTGTCTGCCCTCTGATGGAGAAGGATAAGAGGCTTATGGAATCTTCCTGATGGGAGAGACTGACTGGGAAACTGGATCTTGTTCTGATGGGCGGGGCCATACTTAGTAAATCTTTAATCCAGTTTTCTATTGATGAATGGAGCTGTGTTCCTTCCCCTGTTATTTACCTGGGGCCAAATTATGGTGAAGGTAATGAAGATAATGGTGACCTCTTTCAAAATGTCCCATGCAGGCACTGTGACACTCAGTGCCCCCAACCCTGCAGCAGGCCACCACTGACCCACGTTTCTTCTGGAGCCTCCTGGACACTCCCAGGCAAGTCTGGGTCAGTCTCTTGTGAGGTCGCTGCTCCTTTCTCCTGGTGCACAAGGTTCTGTTTGTGCCCTCCAAAGTCTATTTCCCAGTCCTGTGTAAGTTCTGGCAGCTCTATGGTGGGGTTAATGGCAACCTCCTCTAAGAGGGCTTATGCCACGCCCAAGTCTGCTGCACTCAGCCATACCCATTTGGGGGCAAATGTATAGATCAAACTGAACTAAAATCGTGGTGGTTTCAGACTTTCAACCTTGAACCTGGTAAATTTTTTAAAAATTGAGTGTGCAGCATGGAACATGACAGGGAAGTACCATTTTCCCTACCTTAAAATTTTCTAAATGATGTAACTTCACATGCCGATCATCCAGGCCTTCCAGCTAATTTTAAAGTAATGCTTCAGTTTAACCTCTACTGTTCAGATGGAAATAATGAAGGGAAAGAAGTTCAGTGCTTGGTCCAAGGTTCTCCATCTTCCAAATCATACCAGCTCTCATCACCCACTCATAACGTAGAACTGAGCAAATCTTATAGTCATATTGCTTATGCCGGGGCCTTTCCTGATACAGAAAAAGATTCCGAAATCTTCCACATGGCAGTCACTGAATGATAACAGAGAGACTGAAAACCCACTCGAGCCGAGTGTCCGACTCTGCCATTGCCACTGTTGCCCTCGGCTGTGTCTGCAGATTTCTGCATTAGTTTTGGTTGCACTGGTCTTCCTGTAACGCTTGGGCTTCTCTAGTTGCAGCGTGTGGGCTTAGTTGCTCCATGGGCTTCCCTGGTGGTAAAGAATCCGCCTGCCAATCCAGAAGTTGCAGGTTTGATATCTGGGTCAGAGAAGATCCCCTGGAGGAGGATATGGCAGTCCACACCAGTATTCTTGCCTGGAGAATCTCATGGACAGCGGAGCCTAGCTGCTACAGTCCACAGGGTTAGCCAAGACTAAGCGACTGAGTTTCACACACACATGGGATCCCTGAGCACGGATCAAACCCTCACTGCCTGCATTGGTAGGTGGATTCATAACCACTGGACCACCATGCAAGTCCCTGTGTCTGCAGCTTTAACTCAGGATTTCCCGATCCTGTGACTCTGCCAGCTGTGGTAGAGCCAGCCGGCTCTACAAACACATTAGTACTCCGCCTGTGTGGGCAGCCTCCAATTTGGGAACCGTTAGATAGTTAACAAGCTAATGTGTTAAGGCAGTAATTTGGATCTGGAATATATTTCCCCATGGAAACTGTGTCACAAATGGTATTTGGGTTTTCAGGCAAGACCTCAAAGACTGTCTAATTCATAATGAACTCAAATTAATCCACTGTTTCCATCAGGCTGAAGCCCATTTTCAACTGTCTATCTGTAGAAAAACCCAAATGGGACACCCTGGGAATACATGTTTTCTGACGAGGTGACACAAGAGAACAGGAACTGCATGTAGAATGCAGGATCAATATTTCAGACAAAAACACACTCACAGATCTCTTTACCACTTCATAAAGAGAGGTGACTAAGATAAGCAGACTTCAGATCCAAATGGTTTAATTTAGAAACTAACAGCAAGACCTCCTTGGTGGGCCAGTGGTTGAGAGTTCACCTCCAATGCAAGACACACCAGCTCAGTCCCTGGTCTGGGAAGATCCTGCATGCCATGGGGCAGCTAAGCTTGTGCACCACATCTACTGAGCACACAACACACTCTAGAGCTGGTGCTCTGCAACAGAAGTCACTACAACAAGAAGCCCATGCAGCCCTATTAGAGAGTAACCCCCACTTACCACAACTAGAGACAGCCAGTGCATAGCAACAAAGATAAATTTAAAATAATCTTTTTTAAAATGGTGGTTCTTCTTGACAGAGCAATGCAGAGACTCACCTACCAGACTTGTATTTGGGGATTTGGCTCATGTCATTGATTGTACTGCATAAGGGTTTAGTTAATGGAGGAGCCCCTGCAGGTGGTTATCAAGGCCCAGACAGCATGCTATGATGCTCTGAAGGGTCCTGAATAAGCCAACTTCCCCAAAGCACTTTTGAATCAGCTTACTTCCTTCTATGGCGTAACCCACCCACCTTATGGTACAGTGGAGTTTTCAACATACACATCAACAGGTATGCATTGGCAGCTTCCATGCTGAAAATAAAAGCAGAGTCACCCAAGTTTAGATGGTCATTAACCTGCTGGACTTACATGAGTCTGTATCTCAGAAGTGAAATGGGTCCAGGAGATATAGATAGTGTCCACATCATTGAGTGGCTTTAATTTCAACCTTGAGAAAGGATAAAGTTGATAGCAAGATACATAGAGTTAGGAGGTAGGAGGCAGACAAGTGAGGAGGGGAAAAATCAGAAGGAACCCCAGAGGTAAGGATGGGCAGAGGGAGAAAGTGCTTCAAAGGAAACTAAGGAGAAACCAGAGCTCACAGCATCCAGGGAAAAAGAACACTTCAGCTCTTTCTAAAGGTTAGCTGTGTCCAGGAAAGATGCAGGCAGGAGCTAAGGGAGGATGCGGAGTCCAAAGAGCACTGTTTTTTAAAAACAGAAGAGACTTAGTACATTAAAGTGGAAATGGAGAACCCAACTAAGAGGGAGAAGGTGAGGATATAGGAAAGAGAGAAGATGAGTGATGTTCCCAAGGATGGGAGAGGGTACATTCTGAGCCCCAGAAGAGAGTTAAGCCTTGGACACAATGGAAGTCTTTGCACGTCAGGCTGGAAGCAGCACTCAGAATCTACAAGTGCTATGTCTTCACTTCCATCTCAAAGAAAAAGGCAACGATCCCATATGAGAGTTCCAGGAAAGCAGGACCAATGACTGGGATGAAGTAGAGTCTGACTTGCTAGGAACAGAAATTTGAAAGAGCACACTGAAAACAGCGGGAAGGAAGGAGAGGAAGGAAGGGGAGAAATGGGAGTTTGAGTCTTGGAGCAAGAGCCTAGAGCATATGGGAATTAAGAGGAGGGTCCACAGGAGAGCCCATGGGAGTCACTGAGGTGGGATATTGGTAGGAGTGACTAAGCATCTCGGCACAGGGTGAGATGCCCTGACTTCCTTTCTCTAGGAATGGCAACCCATTCCAGTATTCTTGCCTGAAGAATTCCATGGATAGCAGAGCCTAGTGGGCTACAGTCCATGGAATTGCAAAGAGTTGGACAAGAGTGACTTACAGTAACATTTAAAGAACCTGCACAATGTCAACAACAACTGTCCTTGTAACAAGAAAAAGCTGGACAAATTAAAAATCATTTACCTCTCTTGGAGCTGTCAGAGAACTGAAGTCATTGGATAAATCGTTAGCCTGAATTCCCTGATTCAGGTGCATCCAGACAGACACAGAAACCAAGATCTGCTGGCCCAGAGCAAAAACCATTGGAGCCATAGACAGGTAGGAACAGTTAGATAATGACGATAATTGCTGGAGCCTGAATGTGGACTGTGATGGGCATGAGAAACTCC
This sequence comes from Nanger dama, assembly GCA_917880005.1. Taxonomy (NCBI): domain Eukaryota; kingdom Metazoa; phylum Chordata; class Mammalia; order Artiodactyla; family Bovidae; genus Nanger; species Nanger dama. Next base: position 9,245,626 of record CAKJTW010000075.1, read on the forward strand.
TCGAGACCACAGTCAGAGATACTCCCTCATTTTCATGGGTTTTTCCTCTTCAGAAACCCCACCAGGTTCTTACAATAAGAACCCCAAAAAGAACCTCTTCTCTGTGGATTGACATCCAGTTTCTAAAAACAAGCACTATTGCTTTGGGGGCTACCCAAGTGGCTTAATGGTAAAGTATCCGCCTGCAATGCAGGAGACCCAGGTTTGATCCCTGGTTTGGAAAGATCCCCTGGAGAAGGAAATGGCAACCCACTCCAATTTTCTTGCGTGGAAAAATATCATGGACAGAGAAGCCTGGTGAGCTACAGTCCATGAGGTTACAAAAGAGTCAGACGTGACTGAGTGACTAAACAGCAACACTGTTTTTGTTTCTTCTCAGTTTAGCAAAAGAGTTGCTGATAAGTGACCTGTCCCTTAACTGACAATACCTTTTCTTTAAACCCATGAGGCCTAGACTAGGGCTTAAATTCTCAACTCAGAGCTTCAGGCCACCCTACTTGTGTGACATCCCTGCCTTGGAGTCAGAACAAGTTCTCTTCCTATTCATCAGTCCTTTTACACATGCTGTGTCATCATATTTTTACAGTAGGACTGTCTGGTAAGAATTAGTACCCCAGATTAGAAGAGGCAGAATCCAACAATGGTGTGATTTCAGGCAAAGCCCCAACCCTTACCTGGTTCAGCAGAAGAACTCTGCAAGGAAGCAGACCTTTACATCCCCTCCCACGCACACCCAGTACCCTTTTTCTCCACCATTGGTCAGTGGCAATGAGCTGGGCAATGGGAATGGGGTAGGAATGAAAACTCCCAGGGACTTTGGGCTCCCTTGCATGGGGCAAATTGGGTCCAGGAGCCTGATTACAGTTCTGCAAAGATAGTCATGCTAGGAGCCAAAGGACACAGAAGCTGGATCCGGGGTGTAGGTGCATGATACGATCAAAGGAATCCCAAGGCATTTGGGTGTAACATTGATAGTATCAGCTTCAAAAGGACTGAGTGATTTTCCCATGAAAATTTGAAATTTAATAGATTTATTGTTCAATTGCTCCATCATGTCAGACTCTGTGACCCCCATGGACTATAGCACTCAGGCTTCCCTGTCCCTCACTATCTCCTGGAGCTTGCTCAAACTCATGTCTGTTGAGTCCGTGATGTCATCCAACCATCTCACCCTCTGTTCCCCTCTTTTCCTCCTGCCTTCAATCTTTCCCAGTATGAGGGTATTTTCCAATGAGTCAGCTCTTCGTATCAGGTGGTCAAAGTACTGGAGCTTCAGCTTTCAGCATCAGTTCTTTCAATGAATAATCAGAATTGATTTCCTTTATGATCTCCTGCTGTTCAATGGACTCTCAAGAGTCTTCTCCAGCATCACAATTTTAAGGCATCCATTCTTCAGCACTCAGCCTTCTTTATAATCCAACTGTCACATCTGTACATGACTATTGGGCTTTCAATTTTAAAGGATCATGATTTCACTGAGTTTTCCATTGTCTAAAACCACATTTTCTAAGGACATTCTTGATCTTCCTATCATGGCATCTACTGAAGACCTAATTGCTACTTATTCTGTGCAGACTCTGTTACAAAGCTACCACAGTCACCTAATATATCCCCAAAGATAAAATAACATGCTCTGCTAACTTGTTGCTAAAAAAATAAGTAGCATATTTCCTCAGGTCACTAGTGTGACTGTGGCTTCCCTCAGCAAAACACAGGCTGGGACAGAAGCAGAAGGGACCGGGGACAGCTGAAAGAGTGACTTGAAGGGAATACCCAGAGTAAGATGAATTCACAGGAAATGAACCTTCATTAGCTCAGATGGCTCCATATGGAACCACTTGTTGGGTTAAGAGCTTTCCAGAAAACCATATGAAACCCTGGGAAATGTCTGCGCTGGATGCAAGAAACCTCAAGGGATGTTATGGATTCAGATCTTTGTTATGGAAAAAGGAACTTTGAGTTTAGCCTGAGAAGTTTGCTTTCTGGGAGGCATGCCAAACTCCAAGCTGACGTGATTTGCAATAACCTAGTTAATCAACCATAAAAATCAAGGCTTTATCGTGTTTTAGAGATAATCACACACAGTAATTCTGAATAGTAAGATTTCTTGTGAGAAAACCATGTGCTTTTAGCTAGGGTATATGTTTGTTTAAAAGACGACTTTATGTAAAAATCTCAGCCAACAACTTGCCTTGTACATAAATATCCAATAGACTGATGTTTTCAGATACCATTTGCTCATATTTTTAAAAGATAAAGTGACTTCAGAGACCTTTTGTGACTTAAACTTGGCTTCAGCAATTAAAGAATTATTCTTTAAGTCAAACAAATGTACTTCCACTGACAAAAGTCAGCAATTCATTCATCACCGATGTGTAGTACGAAGCTAAATCTTTATGTACACAAATCATCATGTTGAAACTAGAACACAGGCAGGCTCACTCTTACCAGCATGACTCAGTCTAAGACTGTTGTCTCTGTTAAGTGATCAGAATTTTACCTGCTTTTTCTCTTTTCATACAGATTACCTTTAATCCCAAACTGAAAATTTATAAAGGGTCTAGCAAAGCAATTTTTAAAGTTTGAAAGGAAATGAGGATGACATTGAAGAGAGGAGAAGATCACAAAAATGTCAACCCCAAGAGAAATAATGAAGCAGCAAAAGCAAGCCCTTTGTGCCCCCACTTCAGGCCCCTTTTTAAAAAAAACCTAATGCTTTGAAGCTGCTCAGGATTCCATGATAGGTCTCAATCAGACATGCCCAGCAGAATAATCTAAATGTGTGCTGTCACTTCAGTTGTGTCTGATTCTTTGCAACCCCATGGATCATAGTCCACCAGGTTCTTTTGTCCATGGGATTTTCTTGGCAAGAATACTGGAGCGGTTTGCCATGCCTTCCTCTGAGGGATCTTCTTGACTCAGGGATTAAACCTGCCTCTTCTGTGTCACAAGCAGATTCTTCACCTGCTGAGCCATCTTGGAAAGCCCCAGAATGACCTACAGCTCTTACAAAATAAATGCAAGTTTTTGAAACTTCAGGTTCCCAAAGTATGTTCTAGGTACCCCTGAGACTAGATAAGAGAGGCAAACAGGCCAAAACCACTTTCATAAGAATACTGTGATGCCTTTTCACTCTTATTTTCCCTGAGTGTGCATTTGAGTTTGCCAGAGGCTTCATAATGTGATAGCATAACAGATTGAATGCATGTTAAAAATAGCCAGAACAGCAAGTATACAGACATAAAGCATATAATTCCCAACAGGTGTTTATTTCTTTGGGTGGAACCTAGAAAAAATGGTACAGATGATCTTATTTGCAAAGCAAGAATAGAGACACAGATGTAGAGAGCAAAGGTATGGACACCAAGAGGAAAAGGTGAGGGGGTATAAATTGGGATATTGGGTTTGAGATATATGTACTATTGTGTATCAGATAGACAACTAATGAGAACCTACTGTACAGCACAGAAAACTCAGCTCAGTGCTCTGTGGTGATATAAATGGGAAAGAAAACCAAAAAAGAGGGGATATATGTGTATGTACGGCTGATTATTCTGCTGTACAGCAGAAACTGACAGTGGTGTAAAGCAACTATACTCCAGTAAAAAATGTTTTTCTTAAAGAAGGCAAATACAAGAGAAGGGGTGGACGGCAGAGAAGAAAAGAAACACAAATGTAGAATAATAGGAAATAAATATAAATGTATGAAAAGTTAGAATAATAGGGAAAATGTAAATGTATGAATATTCACAAAGGTAAATGGATTAAACTATTGAGGTAAGACAAAAATGAATCTAGAAAATACCTCTTAAATAACTCTATGTTGATTCATGAGGATAGTAAATATTGGTGGCATAGTAGTAAAGAACCCACCAAACTCCTCTGTCCATGGAATTCTCTAGGAAATAATACTGGCAGGGGTTGCCATTTCCTTCTCCAGGGGATCTTCCCGACCCAGGGATCCAGTCCAGGTCTCCGCGTTGGCAGATGGATTCTTCACCTCTGAGCCACTAGGGGATCCCTAGCAGCCTTAGGCTGCTGCTGCTGATGATGCTAAGTCCCTTCCGTGTCCAACTCTGTGCGACCCCATAGACGGCAGCCCACCACGCTCCCCGTCCCTGGGATTCTCCAGGCAAGAACACTGGAGTGGGTAGAATAAGTGAAAAATTGGTGACAGCCAATTGTGGACTCCCAAGAAAGAAAGCAAGAGAATTCCCACAGAAACATCTACTTCTGCTTCCCTAGTGGCTTGGACAGTAAAGAGCCTGCCTGCAATGTAGGAAACCTGGGTTCAGTCCCTGGATTAAGAAGATCCCTTGGAGAAGGAAATGGCAGCTCACTCCAGTATCCTTGCCTGGACAGTTCCATGGACAGAGGAGCCTGGTGAGCTTCAGTCCATGGGAGTGCAAAGAGTTGGAGAGGACTGAGTGACTAACACTTTCACTTTTCTGCTTCATTGACTATGTTTAAGCCTTTGACTGTGTGGATCACAACAAACTGAAAAATTCTGAAAGAGATGTGAATACCAGACCACCTGACCTGCCTCCTAAGAAATCTGCATGCAAGTCAAGAAGCAATAGTTAGAACCGGGCATGGAACAACAGATTGGTTCCAAATCAGAAAAGAAGTATGTCAAGGCTGTATACTGACACCCTGCTTATTTAACTTATATGCAGAGTACATCATGAGAAACACTGGACTAGATGAAGCACAAGCTGGAATCAAGATTCCAGGGAGAAATATCAATAACCTCAGATATGCAGATGATACCACCCTGATGGCAGAAAGTGAAGAAGAATGAAAGGGCCTCTTGATGAAAATGAAAGAGGAGAGTGAAAAAGTAGGCTTAAAACTCAACATTAAAAAACTAAGATCGTGGCATCTTGCCCTATGACTTCATGGCAAATAGAAGGGGGAAACAATGGAAACAGTGAAACAATGGAAACAGACTTTATTTTGGGGGGCTCCAAAATCACTGCAGATGGTGACTGCAGCCATGAAATTAAAAGATACTTGCTCCTTGGAAGAAAAGCTATGACTAACCTAGACAGCATATTAAAAAGCAGAGACATTACTTTGCCAACAAAGGTCCATCTAGTCAAAGCTATGGTTTTCCAGTAGTCACGTATGGATGTGAGAGTTGGACTATAGAGAAAGCTGAGCATGGAAGATTTGATACTTTTGAACTGTGGCGCTGGAGAAGACTCTTGAGAGTCCCTTGGACAGCAAGGAGATCCAGCCAATCAATCCTAAAGGAAAGAAGCACTGACACTGAAGCTGAAGTCTCAATATTTTGGCCACCTGATGCAAAGAACTGACTCAAAGGAAAAGACCCTGATGCTGGGAAAGACTGAAGGCAGGAGGAAAAGGGGGAAGACAGAAGATGAAATGATTGGAAGATTATCACCAACTCAATAGACATGACTTTGAGCAAGCTCCGGGAGTGATGAGGGACAGGGAAGCCTGGCGTGCTGCAATCCATGGGGTCAAAAGAGTGGACCCAACTGAGCGACTGAACTGAATCACTGAAGTGTGGACCAGTCAGAGAGTGAAAGTCCTAAGGGCTGCAGAAAATGAAAACTGATTCTCTGCAAACCCCATTGGCTATCCACAGAAAAGATCAGAAAGAACCCTAAAAGCATCCACTGTGGTGCAGAGAGGAGGAGAAAGAGCGTAAGTTCCAGAGAGGCAGAAAGTATGCTGTCCCCAGGGTGCCTTTGGAAACCAGGCAACTAGGGGGAAAGGAGCAGAGGCAAACTCTAAGCCCAGAGAGAAGCTGGAATGACAGCTACAGGGGAGGGAAGAAGAAGTCCACCCCCAAGGCCTGGAGAGACAGCGCATGCCTAAAGCAAGGCACTAATCAAAACAACCGCAACAAACACCCCCAGCTCCAAGCTAAGAAGCTAGGAATAGTAAAGAGCAGCAGAACACCGATGGGAGGGAAGAGTGGAACTAGAACATTCCGGCAATGTTCCCTGATGCACAGTGCCAAGGGAAGACCTAAATTCAGAATTCAGCAGCTAGACCCTCACCCCAAACAAAAAATATGCCTTAGAGCACTTTGTATACTGATAGTTACCAAAGCAAAAACTAGGCTCAAACCAGGCAGTCTCATTCTGGGCCATGAAACAAACCTCCACAAATTCAAAAATTAAAAAACCAGAAATCACACAAAATACGCTCTCATATCTGAATGGAATAAAATTGAAAAACAGTAACAGGGTATCTGGAAAATCTCAGAATGATTGGACATAACTTAGTTCTAAATAATCCATGGGTCCAAAAGGAAGCCTCAGGAAAATCAGCAGATACTTAGAACTGAAGTCAAATGAAAATAAACATATCAAAATTTGTGGCAAGGAGAAAAGAAGGAAAGAAAGAAGGAGGGGGTTGGGGAAGACAAAGGGAAGGAAAGAAGGGAAGGGCAAAAAGAAAAATTAAAAAGATGAGATCTTTGCAAAAGTCATAGGAACCAACCAGAAAGGGCTCCCAGAGGTTAAATTAGAATAACTTGAGCAACAAATAAATAACAATATTTTCATGTATGTTCAATTACTCAGTTGTGACCCCATGGACTGTTGCCCTCCAGACTCCTCTGTCCACTGGATTTTCCAGACAAGAATACTGAAGTGGGTAGCCATTTCCTTCTCCAGGGGATCTTTCTGACCCAGGCATAAAACTCACATCTCCTCCATTGCAGGAAGATTCTCTTCCACTAGCGCCAGCTGGGAAGACCCAATACTTTCACATTACGGGATAAAGAATAAAATAAATATCCATGAGTTCTTATTGTTAGAAATATTTTTGGTCTATAATCCAACAGTTTTGCCATTTATTTCTACTCACGTTGTCCTGTTTTTGCAAATCTTCTATGTCAAATTTATTTCAAAATTTAAAGAAAAGCAAAACATCATTTAAAGAATCAACAAAGTTCAAATTAGTTGTTGGAAATGAATAATGAAACAAACATACTGCCCATAAGGCAGATGTAGAGAGGTACTAAAAAAATTGCATGTTCCTATCCCCAACATTGCCCCAACTTGACATTCCAATTCAGTAGGTTTAGGAAGTACTTCCCTAATGACTCTGCAGGTAAAGCACCCAGCTGCAATGCAGGGAGACACAGAAGGGTTCAATCCCTGGGTCGGGAAGATCCCATGGAGAAGAAAATGACAACCCACTCCACTATCCTTGTTTGGGAAATCCCATGGACAGAGGAGCCTGGTGGGCTACAGTCCAAAGAGTCTCAAAGAGTCGGACAGAACTCTGTGATTAAGCACAGTACAGCTGATCCAGACACCGGTAAATTTTCAAAAATCCACAAGTGTTTCTGGGAGGCCCAACTGTGTCCTTTGTTTCAGTAACTTCACTTGCTATTTTAGATTCACTCTTTAATTACTTCTCTTTGGCCCCTCTCTTCAAAGTCCTATTAGAAGAGCAGCTAAGCTGAGCTCAAGTTACCTATGGCTTGTAAGCTATTCCCCAAATGACACCCTTAGCCATACCAAGTAATGTGAGCAGACATGATCAATACCCTTAGTCACCAAGTCCAAGCTCGCTCTGCTCGCCACAGGACAGACCAAAGAATCCGAGAGATGAGGTGTTGAGGCAAGGAAATGACTTTATTCAGAAAGCCAGCTGACAGAGAAGATGGTAGGTTAGTGCCTCAAAATAACCATCTTATGGGGTCTGGATGCCAGTTTCTTTTACAGATCAAGATGGAGAAAGGTGAGGAAGCAAAGTAAGAAGTCCATTACTCTTGCAAACATCTCCTAGAATGGCAAGCCTCAGGCAGAGGATATGTTAATTTCTTCCTTTCTGTCATCCACAGGTAGACAGGGTTCTGAACCAAAGCACTTTAGTTTGACAGTCAGACGGGCGAGTTCCTTTAAGCAAGCCAATATGTATGACTGTAAGAAAAAAGCAATAAAAACTCAAAGGAACAGTTCCAACATGGAATCAGAATTGGCTTCTTCTTTGCAACACTTTAGAGAGTGCCCAAAAGTTTTGACTTATCTCTGAGTCCGTAAGTTTGGCCTGGAGGGGTGACAACATCCTATTTTGGCACTAGGAAGATGTATGGAATCAGAAAGGAAAAGGTGTTTAAACTTTAATCAGACTTTGCTGAAGCATAGATTTTAGATCCTGGGATGAAATGGACCTGACATGGTCCAGATGCTCTACTAAGTTTGTTCCATGTTCTTCTCACAATAACGTCCATCACTCCCACCTTCTCCCCGCCCACCCCACCCCCCACCCCCACCACACACAAGTGGATTTATACCCCTTTTATGATGAGAATGCTTTCATTAACCTGCTCAGGGACCCATAGCTCCTATGTGGCAAACACAGGGTTGAAGCCAGGTTTTCCTAACCCTCAAGCCCAAGATAACTGTACTGTAACCACATGCCAGCTAATATGAGACTTCATTTTATAGTTTATGGTCAGGTGGATAAAGTGATTTGTATTTGTTTCCCTACTGCCAAAGCTGGCTTCACCTGCTTTCTTTTCCCATGATGAGTCTTTACCTTTAAAACTAAAGAGTGAACCCATCCTCCCGTAAAACTCTCTCCTCACAAAAGGAATTTTTATCCATCTTACCTTGATGAACTCATCCTAAAGGTGTGAATAAAAGAAAAGGTTTTCCACAACCCATTCAAAACCAGCCTTGCTTCATGTGATTATGCATGAGTCTTGGCAACAACTGTTTGATTTCAAAGTGGCAGTGTACCTTGAATTCATTTGGCATAGCAAAGCGTCCTAGTCTAAGCCTTCCTGATGAGTTATCTGCCCCCTGAGTTTTTTTTTTTTTTTTTTCCTCAGTAATGTTGAATTAGATTTAATCTGAAGATTTCTCCAGTCAGCTTATTTTCTCATAGCCTGAACTGCATCTCTCTTCTGACTCCTTTGGTTCTTTTCAGATGAGAACTGCCCATCTACTCAGTTCTACATCATTCTTAGATTTGAATAAAACCTTCAAAGGCTGGGTGAGTTAACATAGCAGTAAATAACTCAGGTGTAAGGAGAAGAAGCCAAGGTAGAAAGAGCTGCCAGCAGGAAAGCAAAGAGGAAGGAAGTAGGCAGATATTCTTTGTAGTTAATTGAAAATTAAGTCTGTCTGACAAGAAAAGAAACCCTTCTTGATATACTTACTCCCCCCTTAGGATCTTAACACAAAGTCATGTAACATCTCTTGATAGTAACTGTCGATGAATATTGCTATTGTCTTGAGATACATTATTTGAAAAATTGGTGTATAGAAGTAACATTCCAAAATAACTTTTTATTTGGACGCTTATTCATCACCACAAACACATCATGCTTTAAACTAAGGTTACTAGCGCTCTTTCTCCCATTTTGCCTCCAGCCATTTCTCTTTCTTGGGTTACCTCTTCCTGGGAATAACCTCACCACTCTCATATTGAACTAGGGGTCATCAAGTTTACCTCTTTAACAGGAGGTAGAAGGCCATGGCACCCCACTCTAGTACTCTTGCCTGGAAAATCCCATGGACGGAGGAGCCTAGAAGGCTGCAGTCCATGGGGTTGCTAAGAGTCGGACACGACTGAGCGACTTCACTTTGACTTTTCACTTTCATGCATTGGAGAAGGAAATGGCAACCCACTCCAGTATTCTTGCCTAGAGAATCCCAGGGATGGGGAGCCTGGTGAGCTGCCGTCTATGGGGTCGCACAGAGTCGGACACGACTGAAGCGACTTAGCAGCAGCAGTAGCATGGTCTATACAGAGTGACTGGGTTTTAGAGTCAGATAAACCTAGGTTCCTTCTCTGATTCCATCTCCTGTTGGTTACATGACACTGACCAAGTTATTTTAACCAATTTCAGCTTCAGTTTACTCATTTTTAATATCAGGAGCATAAATGTTGGTCTTGTAGTATTACTATGAGGATTAAATGAGAGAAAGTACACAGAATATCAAGCCTGTGTACTGCAGGCTGTGATACATACTAAGAGTCCCAAGTATTTAGGTTCTTATTATTAAAAATAGAAAAGAGGGGATCTTGAAAACATTGCCTGCTTCTTTACCCAAGCCATGATGTTAGTATGCCAGTTTGAAATTATACCAATAAGCTGCCATAGAACAATGGAAACTACCAGAGAAAGGACTCAACAGAAACAGTAAGAAGAACACCACTTGGTTTATAACCACTACATTCTGATTGACCAGGATGAGAGGAGAAACGATAACATTACCCAGAGCAGAATTTCTCAAAGTAGACCTGGGAGGGCAACTAGCCAGTCATGAAGGGCCAACTAGTGAACAGTGAAAGGCTCTCAGGGAAGTGCAATGTCCACGCCAGAAGTGTTTTTAATTTCACATTCCACTAAAGGCTTTGTATTAGTAACCTACCATGTGAGTTATTAAAGATTAATATTATTCATTATTCATACTCATAAATATTCTTTAATAAAATGAGTGCATTTATTTGTTTAATAATGACTAATTCAGTATTCTATTAAAAAGTACCATTCAAACTTAAATTATAAACTTAGTACTGTGCACACTTATGGAGTTAAAAATGCCTGTAATTCTTGGATTTTCGTGGTGGTCCAGTGATTAATCCTAAAGGAAATCAACCCTGAATATTCACTGGAAGGACTGATGTTGAAGCAGAAGCTCCAGTACCTTGCCCACCTGATGTGAAGACTTGACTCACTGGAAAAGACCCTGATGCTGGGAAAGATCAGGGGCAGGAGGAGAAGGAGGCAGTAGAGGATGAGATGGTTGGATGACGTCACCAATTCAATGGACATGAATCTGAGCAAACTCTGGGGAATAGTGAAGGACAGAAGAGCCTGGTGTGCTGCAGTCCATGGGATCTCAAAGAGTTTGACATGAATTAGCGACTGAACAGCAACAACTCTATAACTAACCCATATGAATTTTTGCCAGTTTGTCAAATCCAGGAACTGACAGACTGTATTCTCTGAAACACTTAACTTTTTGATGCTTATTTCACTGAATCACCAAGCTAATGTCTCCTCCTTACTGTAAATTAAATGTCTTCTGGTTCTCTTTATGTGGCTCATACTGAGTTGGAAATTATAATTGGCTTTATTCTAAGCCTTTGGTCCTGGGTCCAAGAGACTACAATACTTCATCATTTAGGACAGTGCCATTGTCTGTTACTGAAAATTAGGGAATTTAAATTATTCTCATTTTTTTTTAAAAAAAGCAATTTTCTCAGGAAAATGGTAATATAAGAATTTTTGTTTACTTGCTTTTCAAACTTTAAACTTTTATTTTGTATCAGGGTTGAGTCGAGTAACAATGTTGTGATAGTTTCAGATGAACAGTGGAAGGACACAGCCATATACATATACTCATATCCATTTTCCCCAAGTCCCCCTCCCATCCAGGCTGTCACATAACGTTGAGCAGAGTGCCATGTGGCATACAATAGCTTTCTGTTAGTTATCCATTTTGAATACAGCAGTGTGTATCTGACCTTCCCAAAGCCCCTAACTATCCCTTCCCTCTGGCAATCATAAGTTCATTTCCTAAGTCTTTAAAAAAATTAGGATTCTTCAAGGAACTTCCCTGGTGGTCCAGTGGCTAACATCCCGTGCTCCCAGTGCTGGGGGCCCAGGTTCAATCCCTGGTCGGGAAACTAGATCCCATATGCCACAACTAAGACTGGTTCAGCCAAATAAATAAATATTTTTAAAAGTAAAAACTAGGATTCTTTAAAATGAGAATTAATTAGCACACAATGCTTAGTGTGCATGTGGACCAGGAGCGGGAACAATAGTGAGCAGAGCTTCCTGGAGGAGGCCAATCGTTAACTAATTCTTGAATCGGCAGAAGCATTTATGATAATATATATGGTTTTTGTTTAGTTGCTAAATTATATCTAACTCTTTTTCAGCCCTATAGACTGTAGACCACCAGGCTCCTCTACCCATCGGATTTGCCAGGCAAGAATACTGGAGCGGGCTGCCATTCCCTTCTCTGGGGATCTTTCCTAGAGTATGCTAAATAAATCACCTGCCCACTGCTACTTAACTTGACTGCAAATTTCAAGCTGTACTTCCTGCCACTACCCAGCTATGAGCCTAATTCAGTGTGTAAATGGGACCCTAAAAGAGAAATTAGTTCAGAATTCAGCATTGCATCAGCCCAACTGCCAGTTTGAATATTATGCCTCAGGAAATAATTTGTCGTATATCCTTCTAAAAGTGCTTCTAAAACAATTTTTCTTTCCTTCTTCTGCTGCTATAAAAATGAAAATAAGAAATTTCCTACATGCCAGGTGTTAGAAAGATAAGAGTAAATTAAGCAACGTGAACACATACACACTCAATACCCATCTTAATTCTTGCAATAGTATTCACGTTTTAGCACAGTTGAGTGGGTGAGAGGTATGGTTCATGTGCAATTTCTGTCTCAGTCTGCTGCTTCGAGTTATGACTGTCAACTAAGTCACATGCCTTGGAGGTCAGTCTCCGGGAGAGAAGGGAAAGGCTTTCTTTCTGGCTCCTGGGCTACACTTTCTAGGGAAGGAAAAATGCCTTCTTATTTCAGTGCATGTCAGGCAGTCACCTCTTTCTGTGTTGGTCTTGCCCACACTAGCCGATGAACCTCTCCAGGGCAGGGCTGAATTCCCCGCAGAGAGATAAAGGAGAGATTGTCTCTGGGACTTCCATGGTGGCCCAGTGGCTAAGACTCTGTGATTTCAATGCAGAAGACCCAGGTTTCAGCCCTGGTTGGGGGAACTAAGATCCCACATGGCATGCAGAGTGGCCGAAGAAACCAAGACAAACAAGCCAAAATAAGAGAGAGAGAGACTGGATCAGGGGGCTGAGACGCCCACACAGTTTACTTGCCTGCTTATATCACTTTCTTTCCTTGCCAAAGTCAAACCTTAAACTTTGAAGCTTTTGACTTTAAGGCAGCCATAGTGGAATGCTTTCTAGTCTAACATCAGCTTCGTTTGCTTTCCTCCTGAAATCAGCAAAACAGCCCCAACACTCTCCTGTTGTGTGTGTCTGTGTGGTTACTGAACACAATACATTTAGTGCGTGATCTTCAAAACTCACTAAATCTGATATCTCCAGTTTACCAGCATTTGAGGAATAAATGCCCTTGACAGTTTTGTCTGAGCTGGGTTTTGATGATGAACTAGGCCAGAATGAGCCTGCCTTTGGGGTAGGACGTGTGGTCCCATCTGTTTAAGGCTGATCTTGAAAAACTGATAATGAGTGACCAGACTTGAGTAATGCCCTGATAACAAGACTGTTTAGAACAGCAAATACGACTTTAAAAAAACACATTGAGATAAATGATATCTCCTTGAATGCCTGGTCTAGTACTTAGGGGCTTGTTTACATTTTTCCAATTAGAGTGATTCATTCTTGGTTATGGCTTCCCTGGTGTCTCAGTAGTAAAGAATCTGCCTGCAATCCAAGAGACCTGAGTTCAATCCCTGGGTTGAGAAGATCATCTGGAGAAGGAAATAGCAACCCACTCCAATATTCTTCCCTGGGAAATCCCATGGACAGAGAAGCCTGGTGGGCTACACTCCATGGGGTCTCAAAGAGACTTAGCAAATAAACAACATTTCTTGGTTACATTAGTGGCAAGAAAAAAAAGGGACAACATTTTAGAAAGAAGAGTTAATTTCCAGGGTAAAGAAATTTTAAGTATAAACGATGATTTTGGGGGAAGAGTAAATATGTAATCACTTTCTCTCTAACTTCAATGTTGAAATACTGATCATCATGAAATACAGTTCAAGAACAGAGAAAAAGAAAGGTTGGAAGGACCAAAGTAGCTTTGCAATCTTTCAGCTTTACTGAGGAGTCTTTTTTTCCTCAACCCTATAGCTGTATTGGAGAAGGCAATGGCATCCCAGTCCAGTACTCTTGCCTGGAAAATCCCACGGATGAAGGAGCCTGGTAGGCTGCAGTCCATGGGATTGTGAAGAGTCGGACACAACTGAGCAACTTCATTTTCACTTTACACTTCCATGCATTGGAGAAGGAAATGGCAACCCACTCCAGTGTTCTTGCCTGGAGAATCCCAAGGACGGGGGAGCCTGGTGGCTGCCATCTATGGGGTCGCACAGAGTTGGACACGACTGAAGTGACTTAGCAGTAGCAGCATAGCTATATTATTAAAAATGTAGAATGAAAACCCACATGTACTAAGACATCCTCATTATTGCACACAGCAACCCATATTTGAAGAGAAAAATTAATAAAAACCAATTTTGACACAGAAATAGAATGATAATTAGAACTTGTTTCTCTCGGTAGTCAGTTATATTTTTACCAGCCTTAGAAACGAAAAGGGAAAAGTCCAAAATCAACTTACCCAAGTAATTGATGGGAATGTCTTTTAAAGATCAGTTCAGTTCAGTCACTCAGTCGTGTTTGACTCTTTGCCACCCCGTGGACTGTAGCATGCCAGGCTTCCCCGTCTATCACCAACTCCCAGAACTTGCTCAAACTCATGTCCTTTGAGTTGGTAATGCCATCCAATCATCTCATCCTCTGTCATCCCCTTCGTTTCCTGCCTTCAATCTTTCCCAACATCAGGGTCTTTTCTAATGAGTCAGTTCTTTGCCTCAGGTGGCCAAAGTATTGGAGTTTCAGCTACAGCAGTGAATTTAAACTTTCTGCACACAATTTTAACTGTAGTGCTGTTTCTCCCCCAACATTTTCAAAATCTGCGGCTTTGAGCCTGGCCCCTTTTGTCAGTCTACCATAGCACAACTTAATGAAGGGAAGATGAGAACCACTGCTCCCTGAACTATATTATAGGAGTTTCTAACACAGTGGCTGTTATTTTATTTAGTCATGTCTGACTCTATTACAACCCCAGGGACTGTAGTTCCTCTGTCAAAGCAAGAATATTGGAGCAGGTTGCCATTTCCTTCTCCAGGACTGGGGATTCCTATTAAAGAATGGCTCAGTGATAAAGAATCTGCCTGACAATGCAGGAGACAACTAGAGATGCAGTTTCCAACCCTGGGTCAGGAAGGTCCCCTGGAGAAGGAAATAGCAGCCCACTCCAGTATTCTTGCCTGGGAAATGCTATGGACAGAGGACCCTGGTGGGCTCCAGTCCATGGGGTTACAAAGAGTCGGACATGACTCAGTGACTAAATAACAAAACGCAGTGCCTGAGTATGTGCTCAGTCATTAACACTCAGTTTAGAAACCTCTTTGAAGCTTTGAGTTAGGACCATCAATATCATAATTTGACAGCAATTTTACCCCTTGGTAATAAAATGTGATCCTTTTTTGGTAATTCTTACCATTAACCCCCACAAAAACAAAACACACACAAGGGGATTCAAATATCTCCAACATAAGTTTTAGCTCAAAGATGCTTGTTTTCTTATACATATTAAAAAATTTCAATATCCATTAGCCTCATAAATTACACCATTATCATTTCATTTATCATTAATCTCATATAAATACCGAGGATTAAGGAATTGAAGTATATAAATCACTTTGAAATCATCTGTGTCAACAGACTGTAGCTAAAACCAGTTAAATGTAATTTTTGCTTTCTGAAGAGTCCATGGACTATGAAAAATAAATTAGTCATTAAGACATCCAAGATATTGTGGGTGAGAGAAAAGTTTCCAATCAAAAACGCTCTGATAGCAAACAAACCTAGCAAACAAATTCACGGTTTCTAAAGGCGAGAGGAGAGGGAGGGATAAATTAGAAGTTTGGGATGAATAGACATACACTATTGTATATATAAATAAACAAGGACTTACTGTACAGCACAGGGAGCTATCTCCAAACTCTTGTAGAAACCTAATGGAAAAGAATCTGAAAAACCTGAATCACTTTGCTGCACACCTCAAAGTAGCACAACATTGTAAATCAATACTTCAGTTTGAAAAAAAAAAACCACTGATAAATTAAGAATTAAATAATGACAGGGGCTGTGACGCAGTGTAGAGAAGAACAAGATGACAACAGGGACCCACCACCCAGATCCATTACGATGAGCCAGAACAGAAGAGAAAAAAAAATTGCACAGTTAAGGCATTCATGACTACATTGTGACATACATGTCCACAATAGCATCTATGGTACAGAAGGCACAACCTGAATTTTTCTATTTGCTTCTTAAAATAGGTGCATTGTTAAAACTGTGCTCAGAATTGAGTTCATTTAGTAAAGCAGAAAGTCCACTTGACTGTTGAAACAGGTGCAGGCAATCGCCTAGACTAATAAAATTAGTCAGCTGTAAAAACTACGGCAAGTGTTAAATGATCACTTAAAGCTCTAATATTGTCAGGGAATAATAATGATGCCATTGGAAGTCAACACAAGGGCTGTGCGCTGATGTAGGTTACTAAGAAAGCAGGCTTTGTTGTTCATAGTTTGTTCAAAGTTAAGTGAAATCAGCAATTGTAGGCTCAGTGCCAGAGTCCAGGAAGCCTAGAGGTCTGTGTTACGCTGAATGACCCCTCTTCTCACCCATTTATTTGAAAATACTGGGGATATCTAGCTAAATGTCACTTCCTCTAGGAAGACTTCCTGAATTCTCCCAGCTCTGAAAGTTCACTCTTGCCTCCCTTTCTTGTGCTTTGTTGCACAAATCCCAGCAGCTTTGGCCTGCAAGACAAAGACTGACTCTTCCTATTTGAATTCCCAGCCTTTCAGAAAGTAACCGTAACAGTGTGTATTGGTTGCTCAGTCCTTACATTTGACCAACCACCCAAAATCAGTCATGGAGAGTTCCCTAAAGTCTCCTCCACATCCTTAACAATTTATTCTTTTAGGGTGTCGCTGTGTGTGTGTGTGTGTGTGTGTGTGTGTGTGTGTAAAGATTTAAACCTATTTAGCCTCATAAAATGGAGTAGGCAATGGTACCCCACTCCAGTACTCTTGCCTGGAAAATCCCATGGGTGGAGGAGCATGGTATGCTGCAGTCCATGGGGTCGCGAAGAGTCGGACACGACTGAGCGACTTCATTTTCACTTTTCACTTTCATGCACTGGAGAAGGAAATGGCTACCCACTCCAGTGTTCTTGCCTGGAGAATCTCAGGAATGGGGAGCCTGGTGGGCCGCCATCTATGGGGTCGCGCAGAGTCGGACATGACTGAAGCGACTTAGCAGCAGCAGCCTCATAAAATGCAAAGTTATTTTGAATGTTAAGACAGTACCAGTGATAAGACTCTGCCTTGCAATGCAGAGGATGTAGGGTTCCAAAGCTGGTTGGGGAACTTAAGATCCCACGTGCCACCGAGCAACTAAGCCTGCATTCTACAAGAGAGTCCCTGGACTGCAAGGAAAGATCCCACATGACATGACAAAGATCTTGTGTACTACAAGTAATACTTGATGCAGTCAAATAAATAAGTAAATATTAAAAAAAAAAAAGACAGTATCATATTAATTCCATTCTAGGAGTCTCCTGCAGCCTGGAATAAACACTCTGGGCAACCTGCCTTATGCCAGCAATGCAGGGCTGAGACCAGTGCAAAATGTTAGTCGCTCAGTCGTGTTCAACTCTTTGCGACCGCATGGACTGTAGCCCACCATGATCCTCTGTCCATGGGATTCTTCAGGCAAGAAAACTGGAGTGGGTAGCCATTTCCTTCTCCTGGGGATCTTCCCAACCCAGGGACCTAACCTAGGTCTCCCAAGTTGCAGGCAGTTTCCTTACTGTCTGAGCCACCAGAGAAATCTAGGGACTAAACCAAAGTCCTGGTTTACTCCAGTCCTGACAGAAAAGTTGCCACTTCAGGTGGCTGTGGATATGTGTTCTCAGAAAAAAAGTAACATTCTTAGTTCATTTTCTTTTCATTTTTTTTTCACTTCTTGTGTCTTGGTTCTTATTTACAGGGTCAAATATTATTAAATTTCTGTGCAATTCTTTATCTTAGTTTTCTCTTGCTGTCTGAACAAATCACCAGCAATTTAAAGGATATACATTTATCATCTCTCTGTGGGTAGGTCACAAGGCCCAGTGGGCTGAGCTGGTGTCTCAGCTCCAGGCTTCACAGAGCGAAAGTCAAGGTGTCCAGGGGCTGTGTTACTTTCCAGAGGTTCAAGAGGTGAATCTGCTCCCAGGCTCACTCAGGTGTTGGCTGTAGCACTGAGGTCCGTGGGTGTCAAGGGGCCTCCCACGCCCTGAAGCTCACAGCCCCCTTCCTCCATCTGAAAGCCCTCAAAGGTCCCTCACCCACTTGGAATCTCTTTCATCTGCCCCCTGCCCTCAACTCTGACCCTCTGCCTTCCTCTTTGTCATTTAAGATTTCACGGGATTACACTGAGTCCAAACCCATAAATCCAGATAATCTCCCTATTTTAAGGTTAGCTGATTAGTAACCTTAACTCCATCTGAGAAGTCCTTTCACAGGAGTAGCTAAATTAACATTTGACTGAATGACTGGAGGACTGGAATTGTTGACCCTCAAAGTGTAAACATGAGAATGGTTCCTTGACCAGAAGTTAACCAGCAGTTCAGAATGCTTGAAGGACTTCCCTGGTGGTTCAGTGGTCAGGGCTCTGCACTTCCACTGCAGCAGGCACGTGTTCGAGACCTGGTCAGGGAAATAGGATCCCACACGCCACACGGCACAGCCAAAAAAATTAAAAAGGAAAGAAAACCTAATGACTCTTTAAAAGAAAAAGGAATGCTTGTATGTTTTCGTTTTTTACATGACATTCTGCATTTTCCAGCTTACTAGCTGTGGTGGTACCTATTAGCAATAAATACATTGAAACTAGGAATTCAGTTATAATTCTAATAAAAAGATGCTTTGACCAGAGAGTAGGTTACTTCCTACAACTTCCCTTTATGATAAGTAAATGTACCAATTGAATTGAATGATATGAAGTATATGAATATGTATATTAATTTTGGAATATTTTACTCTCAATAAAGCTGGCTATTAAAATAATTTCAACATCATAATTAAATTTTGCTTCAGATTTTAAAAATTTATTTCTTTTTACTTGGAGGATAATTGCTTTACAATATTTTATCGGTTTCTGCCATACATCAACATGAACCAGCCATAAGTATGCATGTGTCCCTGCCCTCTAGAACCTTCCTCACACCTCCCACCTCACCCTACCTCTGGAGGTTATCACAGAGCACCGGATTTGAACTCCCTGTGTCATGCAGCAAATTTCCACCGGCTATCTCACATATGGTAATCTATATGTTTCAGTGCTACTTTCAATCCATCCCATCTTCTTCTTCCCACTGTTTCACGTTCTGTGTGCAATGGGGAAAGATCTTGGTACACAGCTTCTCAGTGTCTAATGCCTGAAGTATTCCAGAAAGACAATGTCGATCTTTCTCAAAAACCTCCCCAGTTATTCTGTTGCGTCAGACTCTCAGCGTTCATGTTTCCGCTCCTCTGACATTTCCACTGAAGCAACCAAAGGCCATTTCCTCTTGGTCTGTCAACAGTGGAAATTGAAAACAGCTGCTCACCGGTGCTTTGGATAGTAGGTACTCTCTGTGCACTGGGTCACCAGCTCTTCAGGGTCACCTCCAATACCTGGAGAGGTCACAGAGGAGGAGAGTTTTGAAGCTGAAAGGGGCCTTCATCGTTGTCTAATCCAATTTCCACCCAAGGCAGGGGTTCCATCTGTAACTTCCATCTTCCAGCCATCCTGGGCCTCTGCACAAACACTTCCAGAACAGGAAATTCACTATTCCCAAAGTCACGTATTTCTAGTTTCAGATTCTTGAATTGTTAGAAACGTGATTTTTATATTTTAAGTGGACTCTGACTGTGGTTTATACAAGACCTGATGAGAATTCATTCACACCTTTTCCTTTCTGCAGTAGCTCACCTATATGAGAATCTCCCCTGGTGGCTCAGTGGGAAATAATCTGCCTGCAATGTGGGAGACCCAGGTTCGATCCCTGGGTTGGAAAGACCCCCTGGAGAAGGAAATGGCTATCCATTCCAGTATTCTTGCCTGAAGAATCCCGTGGACAGAGGAGCCTGATGGGCTACAGTCCATGGGTCACAAAGAGTAGTACAAGATTGAGCGACTAACACTTTCACACTTTCATCTGTATGAAGTGACTTCTGTTCCCCTAAATGGTTTATCTGAGTTTAAACTTTATCATTTCTTTATGTGAAGCCGTTTATATTCATCTTATCATCCATTTCATTAATTTCTGCATACTATTTTGTGAATGTCCCTCTTTTAAAAAATTATTCAAATAATAAAACAAGTAACCTACAGTTCTAGGCAAAAATATGTTTGAAACTTACAAAAGAATACTTAGTAAAATAAGTAAGATATATTTCCATTCTTATAAATTCTTGTAGATTCAAAATCTATTTCGTTTAGGGTTGCATATATAGGTAATATAATTATAAGGAAAAGCCAGTAAATGGCTATTATAAAAGTCATCACAGCACTTACTTCTTGAGAAAGAATGGAGGTGTGATTCAGAAGGCCTTGGGCTGGGTTTACAGGACATTTTGGAGTATCATCAGTGTTCTATTTCTTTCCTTTTTAATGTGAATCATTTTTAAAGTCTTTATTGAATATGCTACGATGTTGCTTCTGGGGCTTTTTATGTTTTGGTTTTTTGGCAGAGAGGCTTATGGAATCTTAAACTCCCCAACCAGAAATCGAACCTGAATCCCTTGCATTGGAAGGTGAAGTCTTAAACCCTTTAATGCAATAGTAATATAATACGCAAAAAGAAAGAAAGAAATTAAATATCCAAGGAAATTAAATATCCAAAGTTAGACTGAGTTGTTTATGATGTTTGTATGTATGTATTGATAGAAAAGAAATCATGATTTTTTTTCTGAATATAAAAAAATAAGATTCAAATCTGTCTGATTACATTTTTGGAAAATCTGAGAAGGCTTTTAATGAACTATTAAGATCATTTCCAGAGGTCTGAAGTGAAGGGAAGTGAAAGTCACTCAGTCGTGTCCAACTCTTTGCAACACCATGGATTGTAGCCTGCCAGGCTCCTCTGTCCATGGGACTCTCTAGGCAAGAATACTGGAGTGGGTTGTCATTTCCTTCTCGAACGCATCTTGCCAACCCAGGAATCAAACCTGGTTCTCCTGCATTCCAGGCAGATTCTTTACCATCTGAGCCACCAGGGAAAACCAGAGTTCAATATGTTTTATTTTTATTTTCTTCCCCTTTGTCATCTCTGCATTTTCTATAAAGATATGTGCACTGTACTATTTTGTACTTTAAAGATTATTAAAAATAAAAATATAATGGACCTCATAGGCATAATACTCTAAGTGTGCTGTGGATTCTGGGGACTTAAATTCTACACGGAGTCTGTGTGCAGCCAGTTTTGCACAGACTTTGTAGAAGCAACCATAGGACTCTGTGTGAAAAAGAAATGGCAGGGATTTCCTTGGCAGCCCAGTGGCTAAGACGCGCTCCTGATGCAGGGAGCCTGGACTCGATTCCTGGCCAGGGAACTAAATCTGGCATGCTGCAACCAAGAGTTCACATTCTGCAACTAAGACCTGGCACAGTCAAGTAAGTAAATACATATTTTTAAAAAAGAAGAATAAGAAATGAGAATGGTCAAGTGAAATACAAGATCAGCTGAATTCAAACCACATCTTTTTAAACTTAGGCTTTTAAAATCAAAGTCATTGAACAGCATAAAAAGTCAAGAAGACTTGTCAAAGCCGAAAAGCAAGTACCAGAGAAGGCACTGGCAACCCACTCCAGGACTCTTGCCTGGAAAATCCCATGGACGTCGGAGCCTGGTGGGCTGCTGTCTATGGGGTCGCACAGAGTTGGACACGACTGAAGCGACTTAGCAGCAGCAGGCTCCTTCATGCCCCTATTTTCCAGTCCCCAGATGTAACAACTCCAATGCTTTCTGCTAACTCTTATGGTATGTGCCTCCCTATTCTAAATAGCAGGTGCATGTGGCTTCATCTTGTTATTTGAAGGTTTATCTATCAACTTCCCACCACCAAAGGTAAAGATGTATCTCTTTTCACTATGACACACATGCACATTCCTGTCCTCCCGACCGCACAAAATCACAGTTTTGGTTTATAAACATCTAGTGTTCACATCACCATGACAAGCACACAACACAGCTGAGTCATGTAGTATTCATCACTGAGAAGGCCTTGGAGTTAATCATTGTTTTTGTTTGTTGGCTTGGTTTTCTATGTTCTTATCTTCCCCAGTTGCATAAACCCCAGACTCATCCCCCACTGTATAAACTTCCTCTCAGTTCATTCGATGCATTCTCTATTGATCAGGTTAACAATATTTTTTTTTAAAGAAATTTTTCTCAGAGTTCCTAACTGTCTCTTCTCAGACCTAGCTCCTCACGCAAACATCTTTTGTCATATTGGGTATTCCTTTTATTTCTCTTTTGCGTTGATCTGTGTCCTGGATCCCATGACATTCTCCTTCTTGAAATGTTTCCTCCCATATTTTGGTGGAACACATCCCTCTGTAGCTTGCTAAACAGAGCTGCATGGAAACTCATTTCTTTTGAGATTTCCAATGTCCCCATAGTCTTTATTCTACCTTTTCACTTAATCGATGGTTTCTGTAAGTATAGAAGCTGAAATTATTTCCCTACAGAATTTGGAAAGCATTGCTCTGCTCTTTTCCCATTCCAGTGCTGCAATGAATAAGTCTGGTATCAGCTAGATTCTTGAATTTTTGCATGTAGTCTTGAGTTCTTTAGTTTTGAAAGAGTCTTAAATCCCTTCTTTAGTAATTTTTCTGCCTCTATTTTCATATGTCTTTTCCTCTGAGATCTCTCTTATTGAAATGCTGAAACTTTCAGAAGAGTCTTAATTTCCTTTTATTTTCTATCCATACTTTGTCTTTTGCTCTCCTTTTCGAGAATGTTGTTCATCTCCCAAACATTCTATTGAGTTTTCCATTTCTGCTATTATAATTTTAATTTCCAAGAGTATTTATTGTGATCTGCAAATGCTCTTTTTTGGTAACATCCCATTCTTAGCTCATCAATGAAATGGCTGCCCTTATATCTCTGATAATTCCATTTCGTTTCAGTTTAGTTTTTACATTTTACATTTTCCTTCTTTTTGTGTTGTCTTTGTCTCTTCCAAACTGCTTTTCTTTCCCTGCTCGTGTTTTGATCTCTTATTTTCTGTGATTCTTGGCTAGGTACCAAAAAGCTGATTGGAAGCTCTACGAAAGTGGACTACTACTACTACTAAGTCACATCAGTCGTGTCCGACTCTGTGCGACCCCACAGACGGCAGCCCCCCAGGCTCCCCCGTCCCTGGGACTCTCCAGGCAAGAACACTGGAGTGGGCTGCCATTTCCTTCTCCAACGCATGAAAGGAAAAGTGAAAGTGAAGTCGCTCAGTCGTGTCCGACACTTAGCGACCCCATGGACTGCAGCCCACCAGGCTCCTCCGTCCATGGGATTTTCCAGGCAAGAGCACTGGAGTGGGGCGCCACTGCCTTCTACGAAAGTGGACAGGGCTTGTCAATTATGGGTGTCACCGTAGGGCCATCTGAATGAACCAACTAGTTGTAGAAGCTCCAATGTTCATACCTTTAGGTCTTCTTTCCTAGGGTTATTTGGCTTGACAGAGAAGAGTTTTGTAATCTCTGCCTAAAACCAAGTGAGACCCTGCGGGGCTCCTGGGCATGGAAGCTTCACCAAGTCCCCCATTTCTTGTCTGTAGGGAACTGATTCCAACCTCTATCACCTTCCCTGAGTTCCAAAGGGCAGATTTGAACAACTGCTAATCAGGGAAGGGAGAAGATGCAGAGACAAGGGAGGAACAGCCAAGGAACAAGACAGTCTTGGGGTAGGTCCTAGTCCCACCTCAAGGGATATACAGAACAGTATGTTTGAGCTCTTTGTGAGAATGTGAGCTCAGTCATGTCCAACTTTTTAACCCTATGGACTGCAGCCCGCCAGGCTCCTCTGTCCACGGGATTCTCCAGGCAAGAATACTGGAGTGGGTTGCCATGCCCTCCTCCAGGGGATCTTCCCAACCCAGGGACCTACACTGTGTCCCATGCATCTCCTGCCTTGGCAGGCAGATTCTTTACCACTGTACCACTTGGGAAACCCATTGTTATAAAACTCCTCACCAATTCTTCCAGGTTGGGATACACAGTTTTTGAGGGCATGAGTCCTGTGTTCCCCTCTGCCTGGCAAAGCAATAAAGCTTTTCTTTTCCACTTCTCCCAAAACTTCTCTCTAAGATTCTATTGGGCACTGGTACACAGAGGCCAAGTTTTTAGCATCATGCCTAGAATGAAGAGGCCAGCATCCTAGGCCTAGTTAGGGAAAGAAGACTTGGTAGTAAGGGGATCTCACTGTCAATATGTGCACACTGTCACATAATCCTCCTGTTTTCAATACAGAATCCCAGCTTTCAGCTCTATCAAGAGTCCTCCGGGTCAGCCAGAGATTCAGGAGTTTACCTGCCCCAGAGACTAACATCCAGCCTTTCCCAAAAGAGGACAAAACTGGGAGTACCAATTTCTTAAAAATTCATCTTTCAGATTCTAGCTCCGCTTTCATCCATCTTCCAGGAGCACTTTGTGCTTCCAACTCTCAGCCTTGAGGATTTAATCCAGCCAAGATCAGATGCTTCCCAGGTTTCCCAAGACCAGTTGAGATTCAGCTTTCTTAAGTCAAGTCCACTGAACCAGTAACCATTCATCCATCTGTTTTCTAGCTTTGCAGCTGTCCTCTTCTCTCCTTTTTCCTTGCTCCTGACAAAACATATATATATGCTTATATATATGTGTGTGTGTATATATATATATATATGCTTAAATATATACATATATATTTAAATAATTCAATTAACTGTGGACTTGGCATGTGCATGGATAAATAAGTGTGTCTAATTTACCATCTTTTTAAAGGGAGATAACCTTTTTTAAATTTTTTTATTATTTCTTTATTTCTGGCTGCACTGGGTCTTCATTGCTGCCCACAGGTTTTCTCTAGTTGCAGCAAGTGGGGCTTCTTTTCTAGTTGCAGAGCACAGGCTCTAAGATATGGGTTTCAGCAGTTGCAGCGTGTGAACTAAGCTGCCCCTAGGCATGTAGAATCTTCCAGGACCAGGGATCAAACCTGTGTCCTCTGCATTGGCAGACAGATTCTTAATCACTGGACCACCAGGGAATCCTCTAATTTGCCATCTTAATTGAAACTACTCATAGGCTTTGTCATATGAACTTCTCTCATGGCAAATGTTTCCATATTTTATACATTCCAGTATATTCCTTGAAAAAAAAGTAGCCTTGCATACATTCATATTTTAGTCTTGTGCTCTTTGCTCACTTTTCATGCCTTCAAGGTAATTTTAAAAGTCAATCATTAAAGTAAAATAAAGTAAAAATAAAAATTAAAAAAATTTTAAATAAAATATTAATTTGTAAAAAAATAAAAATATTTTAAAAATAAAAAACTCAATCATACAGTAGAAATGATGATAACAGTGAGAGCTACTATTTTATGTGTCCAGCACTCCACTCAATCAAAGTAGTATAGATCCCTCATAGTTCTGTGTTCTCTGCACATCTGATAACCACATTCTTTGTCTTCATTTAAGTCATGCATTTGGAAACTATAGCCATGGCCCCAACCTGGCCCGCTACCTGTTTTTGTAGATTGTTTTATGGGAGCTCATCTGTCTGCATATTGTTTGAGTTGAATAGTTGCAACTGAGAGCATATGATCTGTTAAGTCTAAAACACTAACTTCTTGGCTTTTATAGATGAAGTTTGCCAACCCCTGCTTCAAGTTATTGAGAACACATATTAAATGTGTGTGTGTGTGTGTGTGTGTGTGTGTGTGCATGTGCACACACTTTCAGTTATGTCCACCTCTTTCCCAGGTTCTTCTGTCCATGGGATTTCCTAGCAAGAATACTGGAGTGGGTTGCCATTTTCTCCTCCAGGAGATCTTCCTGACCCAGGGAGCCAACTCAAGTCTCCTGCATTGGCAGACGGCTTCTTTACCACTAGTGCTACCTGGAAAGCCCAAAAGTATACTTACAGAAGAAAAAAATGTTTAGAAGTACATGTATACTTAGGCGGAGGAATTATGGGTGATTTTTACTCCCTTTATTTTGCTCTTCTGTATCATCTCATATTTCTATTACTGCATATGTCAGTGATTTAAAAAAAAAGCTTAAAAGTATCTATTCATTAAAAAGGAAAATGGCCATGTATATACTTTTCTCCTACAGCAGAGTAATTTTCTTATCTTTGCATGAGAGCAAGGACAGGCTCATTCATCTCTTAACTCCCTTAATCCAGCTCTCTCCTGAGCCCAGCAGCCCCTCCTACCTGGTGAACTGAACTGAAATCTTACATTCACTTTGGTTTCCATCCATACCTATTGCCTGGCCTGCTTTCTCTTGAGAATCATTTAGAGCTTTCTCTGTCAATGTTCATTTTCTTAACTACTGTCCTCCACCTAGTTTTTCTAGCTCAGTGAAAACTCAGAGATGGGGAGAAATTTAAATGATTTTTTTAAAAAGATTTTACACAGGAACTATTGCAAGGGAGGAAAAGAAATCTCAGTTTAGAACTAGGCTCAACTCCAATGGCAACAAGGAAAAGTGGGGATTTACAGCCAAGAAGCAGGGTGAGGATGACTAAGACAAAACATCCAGAGTGAAGGGGCCTCTAACTAAACCTTCCTGACGGTATTGCTGCAGAAGGCAGACCCAGGGGATCACATATCACCGGAATTTGATCAGATACAAAGGTAGTGGATTCTCACTCAACTGACTTAGCCGGATTCTTACTCTCGGTCTCAAGATAGCCTAGAGGAAAGAGTTCAGAGGAGCTTGACTCAGGTGTGGTCTTTCCCAGGTGTCTTTTCTCCTCCCATTCCAAATTTCAGGTGTTTGACCTGGAGTTGGCAGGCCCTCCTTCCCTCTAGGGCATCCCTGGTGGCTCAGTGGTAAAGAATCCACTTGCTAATGCAGGAGACTCAGGTTCGATCTTTGGGTCAGGAAGATCCCCTGGAGAAGGAAATGAAAATCCCGAGGCCAGAGGAGCTTGGCAGCCTACAGTCCATGGGGTCACAAAGAGACAGACACAACTTAGTGACTACACCACCACCACCGCTATTGCTATCTTCCCTGTAAGATCCATGCAGGTAACAATCCCTGAGGAGGTCCCTGGTTGCCATGACAACCTCCTCCCAGAGCAGGGCCATTGCCCTTCCTGGGCCCTGAGCCTGCTTCCTGCTGATGAGAGGACTCCTCCCCCTCCCCCCTCCCCACCCCCAGCACAAGGAGCATCACTTGTGCAGTTTCCTCCTCCTGCTCCCTTCACTTTGTGAAATCTTTTTGTTTTTTTCCTCCTTAGCTGTTGCTATTGCTGTTTGATCCTGAGAGACCTTCCCTCCCCTATCTAGAAAGTTCGATGATACTTAATCCTCTTACTTCCCCATTCCTCTGGCAGGCAGAGCAGCCTGTAATTGCAGCACAGGCCTTTAGCGTGTGCTTCCTTCAAGAGAAGATAAAGGAAGTATCTAGTCCATCCTGCACGGCAGAGGAGGCTCCCCTGGGCCGGGGTGACAGTCCTGATAGATTGCATCAGGGACAATGGGTGGATTCCCAGGCAGAGGAAGTGAACCCTAACACATCAGGAAGCCAGCCAGACACAAGGCAGCAAGCTGGCAGAGATTCCTATGTATCTTACCATCTCGCTTCCCAGGGCTTCCTCTACTGTTTTTTTAATCACCATCTTTTAAGCATGATATCAGCAAATCATATCAGAGAATTGCTGAAAAGGTGCCACTTTCAGAGAATGTAATCAGGATACGTGCACCCCTGCCCAGGTGTACTTCTGCTCCCAGGATGGTGTAGGGAGCACCACAGAGGGAAAAAAATCCTGGTGGTGCTGAGCCCCCGATGCAGACAGGACTGAGAGCTGTGATGAGCCCTGGGCTGTGGCGACTCCAGTCCCAGTGCCTGAGAAGCGACCCAGACACATGCTTCACTGGTGGGTGTGATTGTATTGATTCTGTGTCTCCTCCAACATAATGCTCCGCCTTCTGGATTCTGAATGTTTACTTTTGTGTGGAAGGAAGACAAGGAAATACAGAGTCATCTCTGTAAGGACTCCTGTCCTTGCATATATAGATCACTTGCTAAATCATTTTCAATTAGTTCTTATAGAAAAGGATGAAACTGATTTCATTCTAATGGGAAAATGCTGTGGTGCTGGAAATGCTGCAGACCCCAAAAGATCACTGTCATGTTCAGTATTTGACAAGAGCATCAATAAAGGAGGAAGGAGGTCTTTGATGGGGAAATAAACCCTCGAATCCTGTTGTGCATGAGCATTCAGTTGTGTCCAACACTTTGGGACTGTAGCCCACCTGGCTCCTCTGTCCACGGGATTCTCCAGGCAAGAATACTGGAGTGGGTTGCCATGCCCTCATCCAGGAGATCTTCCTGACCCAGGGATTGAACCCACATTTTCTCCACTGCAGGCAGATTCTCTACTGTCTGAGTCACCAGGGTAGTCCCCGTGAATGAATCTTCAGAGCTGAACAGAAGGTTAATGGGAGAGCGTTCAGTTCAGTCGCTCAGTCGTGTCTGACTCTTTGCGACCCCATGAATCGCAGCACGCCAGGCCTCCCTGTTCATTACCATCTCTTGGAGTTTACTCAGACTCATGTCCATCGAGTCCGTGATGCCATCCAGCCATCTCATCCTTGGTCATCCCCTTCTTCTCCTGCCTCCAATCCCTCCCAGCATCAAAGTCTTTTCCAATGAGTCAGCTCTTCTCATGAGGTGGCCAGAGTACTGGAGCTTCAGTTTTAGCATCATTCTGTTAGGTAGGTAGCATAGGGAAACTGAGTCCAAAATGGCAGTGGCTAAAAAACAAGGAAGGTCAAAGGAAGGTCCGAGGACCAGAGTGAAGACTTCAGGTAGAACAAACAGCACTCCTGGCTAAGCCCAATTTGCATAGGGTGGGCCCAGGTGGAAGAAAACATATGAAAGAAAGAACCAAAGTGCCTCTCTCTCTCTCTCTCTTTCATGGACATAAAGTTGGAATGCTTTTTCTGGGTCTGGCAACCTCAAAGCAGGTGCCTGAGTTAAGGCCTGTTTTAGTGTAACCTCTGCCTTCTTTTGAGGAGTTCCCCATATCAGTGGGATTGAATCATCTCGTCCCTTTAAGCTTTCATATAAGGGCTGGGCAATTAGACCATAGTTGGGTATCCAGATTCTACAATATCCAGTTAGCCCCAGGAAAGCTCGCAATTGTTTTCGAGTCGTGGGGAGGGCAACTGGAGGATTCCTTGTACCCGATCAGAGGACAGCCTCCTGGACCCGTGTGTAATCTGAACTCCCAGGTAAGTAAACTTTGTCTCGATCATCTGTGCCTTAGCATGGGAGACCTTATATCCTCTTTCTGCCAAGAAGTTTAGAACCTGAATTGCATGTTGTTGGGCATTTTTCTCATCTGGAGAGCAGATTAGTAGGTCATCTACATATTGTAATATTTTCCCATTAGGTCTCAGGTCCAGATCTAGGAGATCCCGGCTAAAGGCCTGTCCAAACGGGTGGGGGCTACCTCTGAACCTCTGAGATAATACGGTCCAAGTCATCTGTTGGGTTTTTCTCCTGGGGCCTCCCACTCAAAGGCAAAAAGATATTGGGATTCTTTAGCCAGTGGTATGCAAAAAAAAAAAATGCTTCTTTGAGATTCAAGACTGTAAACCACTTGGCACTGGGTGGGATTTCTCCCAAGATTACATAGGGATTGGGTACTGTGGGATGGAGGGGACTACAGCTTCATTTATGATCCGGAGATCTTGAACCATTCGCCAGGTCCCGTCTGTTTTCTTTACTGAGAGGGTTGGGGTGTTACATGGTGAACTGGTGGGGACCAATAGTCCACAAGCAAGGAATTTATTTATTAAAGGCTGTAGTCCCTCCCAAGCCTCTCTTTTGAGAAGGTATTGTTTCTGGTTAGGAAACCGAGTGGGATCTCGGAGGGCAATGATGACCGGTTCAGCTTGGTGGGCTCGTCCAGGAATCCCCTGGTCCCACACCTGGGGGTTAATTTTGTCCTCCCATAGGTTTTGTTCCCTCTCTATTGGAGAGGGTGTAATGGGTTCTTCAGTAGTCACCAGGAGCTGCAGGGCTCTAGGGGCTGAAAAACTTCCCATCACAAGGGTGGTCCCCAGTTTAGTGAGTATATCTCTTCCCAATAAGGGAGTAGAACACTCAGGCACCACCAGAAACTGGTGGGAAAATATTTGTCCATCCCAACAACAAAGAAGTGCTCCGGTGAATATAGTAGTTGCTTTTCCTGTAGCACCCAAAATGGTACAGGTTTGGGAGGAGAAGGCTCCGGAGTAGGAGATCAAGACAGAGTAGGTAGCCCCCGTCAACCAAGAAATTTTCAGACCTACCTGCCACATCCAGTTGCACCCTTGGCTCCAACCCCGTGATGGTTATCTGTGACAGGCGGGCTGGCTGGAGCAGGCTGCTTCAGTCCTCTTGAACCATCGTGAGGGTAGGCTTGGTGCTTGACCTTGAGGCTCTTGGGTCCCAAGGGCAGAGTGCCGCCCAATGTCCCAGTTGATGGCATTTGTGGCAAGCCCTTCTAGGAGACTTGTCACGGTTTGGACACTGTTTGGCCCAATGCCCTGTCTACAGATCAGGCACTTGTCTCGTGCCTTGTCCTTCAAGGACTCGGGGTTTGCCATAGAGCTTCTCTGGAGGGCAGCCAGCATCTGGGCATGCCTTGTCTCTTTCTTTCTCTCCTTCTCCTGGACCTTGGCCTCCTTCTCCTATTCTCTGTTATAAAAGGTGTTGATGGCTGTCTGGACCGTCTCATCTAAAGAGGCAGCAGAGTCCTGCTGTTGTAGCTGTTGTAACTTAATTCTTATATCTGATGCACATTGGGACAGGAATTTGTCCTTTAAAATCACCTGTCCCTTATAAGAGTCTAAGTCCAGATTGGTAAACTTTTGGAGTGCCTCTTTTAGACTTTCCAGAAAGGCAATGGGGTTCTCATTGGGTTCCTGAGTTATTGCTGAGACCCGGGCATAGCTAATTACTTTTTGTTGGGCTGCTTTCAGCCCTGCCTTCACACAGATTAGAAAATGATCTCTTTCGCAGATGTGCCCAGGGTCGTTATAATTCCAATTAGGATCGGAGGAGGGGCCTGCAGTTTCCCCTGCTGGGTATCTATCACTGGACATGTGAAGCCCTGTTGCATACCTCCGGGCCTCCTTTAAGACCCTAGTATGTTTAGGGTCAGATAAAGTGACTAAATATGACCATGATGTCTTTCCACGTCAAGTCAGAGGCCAAGGTAATATGTTGGAATGTATCTATAAATTTGCCTGGGTCATCTGTATAGCTTCCCAGGTCTTGTTTGATCTGTCTTAGTTCTAAGAGGGAGAAGGGCTTATGGACCCGGATTGGTCCGAATTCTCCTCCAGTTTCAACTAAGGGACATACTGAGCTGGCTTTTGTGGAGGGGGTGCTACCAGATATGGGGGCACTTTGGGATACAAGGAAGAAACACCAGGCAACTCAGGAGCTGTGGGAGGTGAGCCTTCACGATGGGGTTCCTTTCTTGGTTGCCTGTGCCTAACACCATTTGCCTAGTGGGCTCACTTTTAGAGCGTACAACAATCCCATACTTAAGACAGAGTTCCCAGGGTTGACTTCCTTCAGAATGGACTGGTTGGATTCTCCTTGCAGTCCAAGAGACTCTCAAGAGTCTTCAACACCACAGTTCAAAAGCATCAATTCTTCGGCGCTCAGCCTTCTTCACAGTCCAACTCTCACATCCATACATGACCACTGGAAAAACCATAGAGAGATATAGCACAATTCAAAGGTTTGAAAAATACAAGTCTCCTTTCATTCCTTTGTTTGTCCTGTTTCCCCTAAAGGGCAGGCTTTTTAACACACCCTTTCTATTATCAACAAAACAGGCAAGAGCGGGAGTAGGTAAGTTAAACAGTGCTAACTAGGACTCATTGAGGCTTGCTGTGAGACCTTCCCCTTAGCTCAGTGCTCCTTTGTCTGCATTGAAGGAACATGCGGTCATTAAGTGTGATCAGTGAGATTACCTTCATCAATTCTTAATTAAGTAGAAGACTGAAAGCTCTATTCCTCCTTCTGAAAACTGCCATTTTGCCTGCAATCTATGGCTTTATTAATTAAATATTTTCTAGTCAGGATCTTCTTTTACACAAGAACAGGAAATTCATTTATTCTAAAAAGGAGAGAAATACAAACTCGTATAAATTTTAATATTAAAAAATTTGTAACTGCATTTTTGCTGACCAAAATGTTTCCTTAGTAGTTCTGTAAAGCAGGTTCACAATAAGGCTAGTTCTCAAGATGGACTAGGATGTCATTACATGAAAGTAAAATTTTAAAAATATGCATTATTTACCAACTTCTATTTTGGTCTGAACCTATTTATTGGAGGTAGAATGTGAAACAAGGTAAGTTACTCTTTAACAGTCCTTTTGTGAAATAAAATAAAATTATGCTTTTGAAATACTGTAATTCATGTATTCTTGAAAAAACTAAAGAATATCTGAGGTTTTTCATTAAAATAATGAAACAAATAGGCTTGATAAGTTGACAGCTTAAATGCGCCATTTTCATTTTCATCAAATTGATGTCTTCATCCTGAGTGTATAATAAGTAGTTACTCTGGGGTTGATTGGCACCTGTTACTGGGACAGGAAAGCCTGGATACAGCTGAAGAGCCCCTGGGCTCTGGTGACAGTCTGTCTTAGGGTCTAGCTTTTGGAAACAGTCAGTGACCCTGCTCACTGAGAATTTCTTGGTTCTGCTTGTGGACCAGTCGACCCACTTGAAAAAATTTTTGGTAGGCACTGCATGAATGCAGGTGCTGCCAAATGTCCTCTAAATGGTGCATGGAGTCGACACATAGAGGGTGTCTGGCTGAGGTAGTGTCCACCCCAAGTTCACAGCACCTTCTAGAAGGTCAGAAATGTCTGCTGAGCCAGTAGTACCTCAATTCAGTCTGACTCTTTGGGACCCCATGGACTGCAGCACACAGGGATTCCCTGTCCTTTACCAACTCCCAGAACTTGCGAAAACTCATGTCCATTGAGTCGGTGATGCCATCAAACCATCTTATCCTCTGTCCTCCCCTTCTCCTCCTGCCTTCAATGTTTCCCAGCATCAGGGTCTTTTGCAATGAGTCAGCTCTTTGCATCAGGTGGCCAAAGTATTGGAGCTTCAGCTTCATCATCAGTCCTTCCAGTGAATATTCAGGATTGATGATGAAGCTGGTTTGATTCCCTGTAGTCCAAGGAACTTTCAAGAGTCTTCTACAATACCACAGTTCAAAAGCATCAGTTCTTCAGTGCTGAGCTTTCTTTATGGTCCAACTCTCACATCCATACATGACCACTGGAAAAACCATAGCTTTGACTAGACATACTTTTGTAAGCGAAGTAACATCTCTACTTAATATGCTGTCTAGGTTGGTCATTACTTTGCTCACTAAGGTCCGTCTAGTCAAGGGTATGGTTTTTCCTGTGGTCATGTATGGGTGTGAGAGTTGGACTGTGAAGAAGGCTGAGCGCTGAAGAATTGATGCCTTTGAAGTGTGGTGTTGGATAAGACTCTTGAGAGTCCCTTGGACTGCAAGGAGATCCAACCAGCCCATTCTGAAGGAGATCAACCCTGGGATTTCTTTGGAAGGAATGATGCTAAAGCTGAAACTCCAGTACTTTGGCCACCTCATGCGAAGAGTTGACTCATTGGAAAAGACTCTGATGCTGGGAGGGATTGGGGTCAGGAGGAGAAGGGGATGACCGAGGATGAGTTGGATGGATGGCATCACGGACTCGATGGACGTGAGTCTGAGTGAACTCTGAGAGATGGTGATGAACAGGGGAGGCCTGGCGTGCTTCAGTTCATGGGGTAGCAAAGAGTCAGACACAACTGAGCGACTGAACTGAACTGAGGTTGGTCATAGTTCTTTTCTAATTTCATGGCTGCAGTCACCATCTGCAGTGATTTTGGAACCCACCAAAATAAAATCTATCACCGTTTCCATTTTTTTCCCCATCTATTTGCCATGAAGTGATGGGACTTGATGCCATGAACTTCGTTTTTGAATGTTGATTTTTAAGCCAACTTTTCACTCTCCTCTTTCATTTTCATCAAGAGGCCCTTTAGCTCTTCTTCACTTTCTGCCATAAGGGTGGTGTCATCTGCATATCTGAGGGTATTGATATTTTTCCCAGCAATCTTGATTCCAACTGAGCTTCATCTAGCCCAGCATTTCACGTGATGTACTCTGCATAGAAGTTAAATAAGCAAGCTGACAATATATAGCCTTGATGTATTCTTTTCCCAATTTGGAACCAGTCCATTGTTCCATGTCTGATTCTAACTATTGCTTCTTGACCTGCATACAGATTTCTCAGGAGGCAGGTAAGGTGGTCTGGTATTCCCATCTCTTTCAGAATTTTCCACAGTTTGTTGTGATCCACACAGTCAAAGGCTTTGGTGTAGGCAATAAACCAGAAGTAGATGTTTCTCTGGAACTCTCTTGCCTTTTCTATGATCTACTGGATGTTGGCAACTTGATCTCTGGTTCCTCTCCCTTTTCTAAATCCAGCATGAACATCTGGAATTTCTTGATTCGCATACTGTTGAAGCCTGGCTTGAAGAATTTTGAGCATTACTTTGCTAGCATGTGAGATGAGTGCTGAGAAGGCAATGGCAACCTACACTAATACTCTTGCCTGGACAATCCCAGGGACGGGGGAGCCTGGTGAGCTGGAGTCCATGGTGTCACGAAGAGTCAGAGACAACTGAGCAACATCACTTTCACTTTTCACTTTCATGCATTGGAGAGGGCAATGGCAACCCACTCCAATGTTCTTGCCTGGAGAATCCCGGGGACGGGGAGCCTGGTGGGCTGCCGTCTATGGGGTCGCACAGAGTTGGATATGACTGAAGCAACTTAGCAGCAGCAGCAGAGATGAGTTCAGTTGTGCAGTAGTTTGAACATTCTTTGGCATTGCCTTTCTTTGGGATTGCAATGAAAACTGACATTTTTCAATCTTGTGACCACTACTGAGTCTTTTAAGTTTGCTGGCATATTGAGTGCAGCACTTTCACAGCATCATCTTTTAGGATTTGAAATAGCTCACCTGGAATTCCATCATTTCCACTAGCTTTGTTCACAGTGATGCTTCCTACAGCCCATTTGACTTTGCATACCAAGATGCCTGGCTCTAGGTGACTGATCACACCATTGTGTTCATCTGGATCATGAAGATCTTTTTCTTCTGTGTATACTTCTGTGTATAGTTCTTCTGTATAGTTCTTGCCACCTCTTCTTAATATCTTCTGCTTCTGTTGTGTCCATACTATTTCTGTTCTTTTGTGCCCATCTTCGCATGAAATGTTCCCTTGGTATCTCTAATTTTCTTGAAGAGATATCTAGTCTTTACCATTCTATTGTTTTCCTTTATTTCTTTGCACTAATCACTGAGGAAGGCTTTCTTATCTCTCCTTACTGTTCTTTGGAACTCTGCATTCAGATGGGTATGAATATTTCCTTTCTCCTTTGCCTTTAATTTCTCTTTTCTCAGCTTTTGTAAGACCTCCTCAGACAACCATTTTGCCTTTTTGCATTTCTTTTTCTTGGGGCTGGTCTTGATCACTGACTCCTGTACAATGTCATGAACCTCCGTTCATAGTTCTTCAGTCTCTCTGTCTATCAGATCTAATCCCTTGAGTCTATTTGTCACTTTCACTGTACAATTATAAAGGATTTGATTCAGGTCAAACCTGAATAGCCTAGTGGTTTTCCTTACTTTTCTTCAATTTAAACAAGTACCTACTATGGTTCAAAGATGCAACTTCTTTCTTAACTTTTTATTTTATATTGGGGTATAGCCAATTAACAAACAACATTTTGATAGTTTCTGGTGAACAGGGAAGGGTCTCACCCATACATATACATGTATGTGGACACAATTTTTAACACAGGAAGAAAGGAAACCATTATTTACCCAGGTTTCCACTTATTTTGAAAATAAAAAAAAATTTCCAGGCTGGTCCTTTGCCCCAACCTCCAGGATCTAATGCCTGATGATCTGAGGTGGGGATGATGTAATAATTTTAGACATAAAGTACAGAATAAATGTAATGCACTTGAATTACCCTGAAACCATCCTCTGCCTCCTTCAGTCCTTGAAAAATTGTCTTCCAAGACACCAGCTCCTGGTGCCAAAAGGTTGGGGACCACTGTTCTACTGGAGTTCTTTCTCTATACATCTTCTCAAAACTTGATCTATAAAAGCAGAAACTAAGTTATGGGAGGGAGTTTTAATCTGCCCTTCCCCCCTCCCCCCACTAACTCTCTAAGATCTCCTATGTTGTAGAAAGTGAAAAGAATTCATGGAACAACTCTTAGCTATAATGCTTTGCACCCTTTTAAACAGGATCTAAACTGAAAAATGGAAGACAGTTGTTTGTGAAAACTTCAAACAAAGAAAAACTTTACTTTCTTAGATCTCCAGTTGATGAATCCCAGACCTTTGCAACTCTCTTTAATCTACCATTTTTTAAGTGCTTAATTCTGGAAAAATCATCAGGGAAAGGTTGCATTCCTCTTGAATTTAAGATAAAGGCTACTATTGGGGGAGGTGGAAGGTACATAAATTTGAAACTTGATTGAAAATTTTCAAGAGATTCTCTGATTTTTTCCTTCCTTTTATTTATTTATTTGAAGTGAAATTTTTGAGACTCAAATCTTAGTTTGTAACTGGCATATGCTGAAATGGCCATTCAGGGTTTTCTCCATTTCTCTGTCTCTTTTTCTTCTTCTTGTCCTTTGGTTCCTCCTTTGACCAACTCCATTCCAAGTCTACATGACAATAAGTTCCCTACATACAAATGAGTTCCTTTTCCAGAGCATGTTCATAAGTCCAATTTGCTCATTAAGTTCAACAAATTTAGCCTACGTATCCAAATAACACAATCAGCTATACGACATTGTACTGTAATAGGTTTACTTTTCATGCAAATAATACAGGAAAAACAAACATACACACACCAAAAATATTGTTAACGTTACAGTACAGTACTTTGAATAGTACATCTGTATATTACAATAGCTGGCATACAGGAGCTGGCATTGAATAAATAGGCAAGAATAGTAAATGATTGGAGGAGGGAGAGGAGGTGGGAGATGGTAGAGCTTAACGGTCATCAGCAATATGAGATGGAGGACAAGCTGAAATATCACCCATGCCTGACCTTGATGGCACAGGTTCTGGCTCTTTACTGGTTTCAATTCTACCCATCCTTCTGAAAAAATGATCCAGTGATGCTTGGGCCCCTCCTCGGCTTGAAATAAAGATACTGTACTACTGTACTAAAGTATATAAAAGCACAGCCCTTTGTCGAGGATGCACGCACGTGACTGTATGCCAGACACAAGAACTCACTTACACGACTGGACATGCAAGTGCATGTTCACATTTTTTAAACTTTGCAACTTGAAAGTTTGTTTGTTGGGCACTTATTGTATTTTGTTTCTAAATTATTTAGTCATTATAAATTTCCATCAGGGCCTCAGTGTCTCCTTCTCATAAGAACCCCAAGGAGCTCACCCTGCCTTCCCCAGACTCAGACTCGGCGAGGAGAGCTCAGAGGCCTCCTCCTGCTTCTTCTCTCATCCTCCCTCTTTTTCTCTAGCCTGCCCCGTGAACAGAAAGACCGTTGCTCCCACCCTCTTTCCAGGAAACAGAGCTGCTTCTGCAGCTCGTTCTGCTGTGAGGAACTTACTCTCAAGCGAAAAATGGTGGAACACACTCAACCTTGTCACTGGCAGAACTAGTAGCTTCTGCGGATGTTTATCTGCACACAGAATCATCCCCTCCACACAAGCACCCTTGGCCACATCCCAACTCCCACATGGACTCATAACTTAGGACTTGGAGAGTTCTGAGGGAATATCATTTACCCCACATCTTCAGGAATGCATCTAGCAATAACTTCCTCACCCCAAGGAACCAGGTCAGGCATGGTTGAACTTGGGAAATGTTCAAATCAGAACTCTCTTATTCTTAGCAGGTCTCCAAAATGGCATTGAATCAAATTTATGAATTTTCACTGACAGAAAATTCTTTTGTCTCAAATCCTGCCTTTAAAAAAAAATTGTTTGGATTTCTTAATTAGATCGAGGTAATACAATAATTTGCTTTCTCACAAAGTTGATGCCATTTTATCTAATGATGTTAATAATTACTCTTCACTAGAAGTATCAGTAAGTTAAACATATGTTCCTCTTCTGTTTTCATTCCAGTCATTTAGTAGAAAAGAAAAATAAGTTGAGAGATCTTGAGTTACACTCAAATAACAGAAAAAAAAATATTTTCAAGGGATTTCTTTGTAGAAATGTTGATGTACTAGTTCTTAGCTAAGAAGAATCCACTTATAAAAATACTCTTAGTGTCTATGAAACCTCATTAAATTCAGGAGAACACTCCTGGGTAAAAATGAATGTATCCGATTGCAATGCTTAACTTCATTTCTATAATTGTTATTGTGCTCACCTTCAAGTCAATATTTCTATGTAAAGAAGAAAGTTGAGAGTTGTAAAGAAGTTGTTGTGAAAGAGTTGTAAAGAAGAAAATATTTCTATGTAAAGAGTAAAGTTGAGAGTTGGACTATAAAGAAAGCTGAGCGCCAAAGAATTGATGCTTTTGAACTGTGGTGTTGGAGAAGACTCTTGAGAGTCCCTTGGACTGCAAGGAGATCCAACCAGTCAATCCTAAAGGAAATTAGTCCTGAATATTCATTGGAAGCACTGATGCTGAAGCTGAAACACCAATACTTGGGCCACTTAATATGAAGAACTGACTCCTTGGAAAAGACCCTGATGCTCGGAAGGACTGAAGGCAGGAAGAGAAAGGGATGACAGAGGATGAGATGGTTTGATGGCATCACCAACTCAATGGACATGAGTTTGAGCAAGCTCTGGGAGGTGGTGATAGACAGGGGAAGCCTGGCGTGCTACAGTCCTTGGGATTCCAAGTCAGATGTGACTGAGCAACTAAACTGAACTGGACTGAACTGAAAGAAGAAAGAAGTTTCCCTGGATTACAATGCATTCTTAGGACTTAATCTTGATTTTCATATCTGAATGTTATTTCCAAACCTACTGAAAGGAGATCATGACAAAGTCATCATGACACTTCCTCTTACAGACTGAGCATTTTGTGGTGAGGTTAAAGTTTAAAATTCCTCTCCAGAGTCACTTTTCATGAATCTTGAATCTAATGCATTTAAATGCATTTAAAGATGATGCAATTTTTTAAAAAATGGATACCAACCATACAACCTGATTTCACATGTCTGTGCTAAGTTGCTTCAGTCATGTCCAACTCTTTGTGAACCTAGGCTGTAGCCCACCAGGCTCCTCTCTCCATGGGGATTCCCCAGTCAAGAATACTGGAATGTGTTGCCATGCCCTCCTCCAGGGGATCTTTCTCACCCAGGGATCGAACTTGTGTCCCTTTTTTCCAACATTGGCAGGTGGGTTCTTTACCACTGGTGCTACCTGGGAAGCCAACAGCCTGATTAATATCTTCAAAATGATATGTTCAACTTGAAGAGTCATTAATATAGTCCGGTGAAAACTTGAATTCAAATATAGGGATATGTCCTAAATGTGATCTCATACAAGGATGCCATGAACACATTGTGCAAATGTGAACTTACAAATCTTTCCCAGAAAACTTTGTGCAGCTCAGTGCAATTTGGGGGAGCTTCTGTGATTCCCTGATTATAGCTAAAGTTCCACTTGAGCAGGATCCTTACAAATTTCTCCATTTCAGAACTGTCTCTAGGAAATAAGGAAATGATGAATGACCTCCAAGTGGGCTGACTGACCTCCATTATGGGCCCCATCATAGTCAGAATTCAGACAGAGTTGTGGAGTTTATGAAATAGTTTCTGATAACTCTACCACCATGCAGATCCAAAAATGTTAGGTTAAATCAAGAGCAACAGTAGCCACAAGCATGCACTTGTGAATGTCTATATTCTCTTTTATGACCTGAGAAACAAACAGTAACTAGCTTTTGTGGGTCATTATTGTTTATTGTCCATTCTTTAACATCATATTCATGATTCCTTAATACTGTGATGACGTTACTGCACTTAAGGGCAAGGTAGTACAAGCACATGTGTATGCTGTGAAAATTTGTAGAAATTTCTCTGGTTAATAAGTTCTAAGAGTAGCACACTAATAAACCTTGTTCTGTTCAGTCATATCAGCATCAAGGATATATATTGAAAAGCCTTATTCTATAGTTAAGGACCTTGAGAACTTAGTCTTTAAAACCACATTAAGGGCTACAAAAACAAACTAAATACATTCTATTAATACTATGGTCCTCAATCATGTCCTACTCTTTGGGATCTCATGGACTGTAGCCCTCCAGGCTCCTCTGTAGTTGGGATTCTCCAGGCAAGAATACTGGAGTGGGTGCCATTTCCTACTCCAGGGGATCTTTCTGACCCAGGGATCGAATTCACAATCTCCTGCATTGACAGCCGTATTCTTTACCACTGCACCACTTGGTTATGCTGAGACAAATTAGAATGATGAGCATGGTGACACACCCTCACTTCAGTCTGGGGACAATGGAACTTTTTCCTTCTCTGATAGGTCCTGCCATAATCTCCCACTTCTGTTTGAGCTAGTCAAAACCCTGTGCATTTACCCAACATGATATATATATAGATAGATAGATATAGATAAAGATATAGATATAGATCTACTGCTATACTGATGTGTTTCCAAATGTAGGTCTTTCTTGCCCAGAAAGTGTAATAAACTGAGTTTTCTCTTTTGGCTGTTTTGTATTCTTAATATCACTTATTCAAACTAGTTAATACTAAAGGAAATCAGCCCTGAATATTCACTAGAAGAACTGTTGCTGAAGCTCCAATCCCCCGGCCACCTGATGTGAAAGGCCGACTCATAGGAAAAGACTTTGATGTGGGGAAAGATTGAAGGCCAAAGGAGAAGAAGGCAGTGGAGAATAAGATGATTGGATGGCATCATCAACTCAATGGACATGAGTCTGAGCAACTTCCAGGAGATAGTGAAGGACAGGGAAGCCTGGTGTGTTGCAGTCCATGGCGTAGCAAAGAGTCAGACACAACTGAGTGACTGGACAAAAACAATGCACGTGTCTCTGTTCATTATGCCTTGTGTGCTTTTCTTCACATTCACTAATGGCTTGGGTTTGAATGGCTACTAATTCCATTCATCTCTGAATAGCTTTTGGCAATTTCTTTCCAAATGGCTTACTCCAAGACACAAAAGTCTGATTGCCCCATCTTATCTTTTGAAGTACAGCTACAGTCAGAGATTATAGATTGGCTGCCTTTGAGGTTCTTTTCAGTACCCTCCCCAGGACAGGAGAGAAAGGGTTAAGAAATGATCCTATGGTGGGGGAAAAAGGAAAAAAAACACAACACCTAGGATGGAGATGCTGTGTGAGGAATCTCTCCCCAGGAGTGCCCCTGAGTGGTGGGTGATGCCTAAACCATGTCAACCACAATCCTCGATCGGAAATCTGAGTCACTAAAAGTCAAATACTCCACATAAAACCAGCATGAATGTAAATGTTAAAAATTGTAAAAAGCAAAACATACCATCTGGCTGTTACATTCTAAGCATTTTACTGAGGAATGGATTTTTAAATGTAGTTAATGCTCAAAATCTAATGTCATTCACAGCGTATCACTCTTCTCTCTTCATCTCTATTCTTCCCAAACCTTCAATAAATTCGCTAAAGTTCTCTTTATTTTAGTCTTACCTTCCAGCTTCTTTTTCTGTCCACCCCATTCTCAGTGATTTCCTGAATTCCAAGGACAACTGGACTCCATGAGGCTGGGAGTCCAGAGAAGGAACACATGGCTTCTTCTCTCCTACCAGGCGAGTTCTAAACAAGCTCGGTCTGAAGAAGGGACCAGATGTCCCTCTTTCTGCCTAATGGGAAGAATATTCATAAATACTGAAGAAATGAGAAAGGGAATTGTCAGGCAGTCCAGTAGTTAGGATTCTGTACTCTTCTTGTTGAGGGCCCAGGTTTGATCCCTGGTTGGGGAACTAAGATCCCACATGTCATGTTGCATAGCCAGAAGGGAAAAAAAAAATGGTGAGAAATCAGTATAGAGATAAAAATTCCAAACCAGATCAGTACCAAAGATGTCACCTGGCCAGGTTCTAAAAAGTGTGACTTTTCTTTTTGTGATTTTTCTTTTTGGCCCTGCAGCATGTAGGATCCTAGTTCCCTGAGTGTGTGTGTGTGAAAGTCACTCATTCATGTCTGACTCTGCAACTGCATTGACTGTAGCCAGGCTCTTCTGTCCATGGAATTCTCCAGGCAAAAATGCTGGAATAGGTTGCCATTCCCTTCTCCAGGGCATCTTCCCAACCCAGGGATTGAACTCAAGTCCCCCACACCACGGACAGATTCTTTACCATCTGAGCCACCAGTGAAGCCTTAATTCCCTGAAGTGAAGTGAAGTGAAGTGAAGTTGCTCAGTCGTGTCCAACTCTTTGCAACCCCATGGACTGTAGCCTACCAGGCTCCTCCCTCCATGGGATTCTCCAGGTGAGAAAACTGGAGTGGGTTGCCATTTCCTTCTCCAGGGGATCTTCCTGACCCAGGGATCGAACCCGGTCTCCTGCATTCCAGGCAAACGCTTAACCTCCTGAGCCACCAGGGAAACCCTGACCTGGGATCAAACTCATGCCCCCAGCATTGGAAGCATGGAGTCTTAACCACTGGACCTCCAGGGAAATCACTGTGACATCGACTGTACTGAAGATGACCTTGAAGAGAACACCGACTTTCATTCACTCAGCATCACATATCAAGCCTTTCCATGAATTCAGAATGGCAGGACCTACTGAGTTAGACAGGGCAGTCCCTGGTCTTAAAGAACTTCCTCCAGCAGTTGAAGAGCTTATTGCAGTTTAACATCCACACAGAAACAGAAGTTTTTGCAGAGTGCAGTAGCAGCTTGAGACATCTGAGCACAGTCTTGAGTATTCAGGAAAGGTTTCACCAAGCTGGTGTCATGTTTGGTGTATGAAGGATATGGAAGAATTCCCCAGGCAGGGAACAGAGGAAAGAAGCAATCTTGGTGCAAAGATAAATATGTACAAAGGAGCCTATGTACCTAAATACACTGATGCCTTGTAGTTTAGAAGCGTGGTGGAAATTTTAGAATGGATGACCAGGAAAGAGGTAGGAATTGCAATGGGAAGTGTGGACTGAAGCCAGATGATAAAGGTCCCAGGCAAGCAACAAGTGTCTACACTGACCTCAGTTGCTGGGACACACAAGAGAATGATGAACAAATTTGGGCTCAGGGAGTCCAGAACATGAGTCAATGAAAACCGGGAAGGGTCTGCTGGTGGAAAGTCACATGGCAGCCTTCACATAAATTCATGCGAGAATTCAGGGAGGCCTGAAACATGGCTCAGACCTGAGTGGGTTTCAAGGGAGAGAAAAGAGAGACATTTCGGGGGCAGCAACAACTGGATTTTTCGCTGGGCAGAAAGAGAAGCATGCCATCTACTTAACCTGGGTCTCTTGCTTGATTGAACAGCGTGGATGATGCTATTAAGTGAGTTACTCAAAGGAGAAAGCACGGAGTTGGAACAGGTTTGGAGAATTTGGGTTAAAGAAAGCAGCTGAATGGGATGT
Organism: Nanger dama; assembly: GCA_917880005.1. Classification (NCBI taxonomy): domain Eukaryota; kingdom Metazoa; phylum Chordata; class Mammalia; order Artiodactyla; family Bovidae; genus Nanger; species Nanger dama. The sequence goes on from CAKJTW010000075.1 coordinate 9,289,368, forward strand.
GGGGTGAAAAATCAGGCCAGACAACCCTGCGACACAACTAAAACCTTTCCTTTTATACACGTAAAATGCATTAATGGTATGGTGTGCAAATTACATCTCAATAAAGCTGAACTTCCTGGCGGCTCAGTGGTAAAGAATCCACCTGCCAATGCAGGAGACCCTGGTTTGATCCCTGGATAGAGAAGATCTCCTGGAGGAGGAAATGGCAACCCATTCCAGTATTCTTGCCTGGAGAATCCTATGGACAAAGGAGTCTGGCGGGCTATAGTCCAGGGGATTGGACATGACTGAATAACTGAGCACAAAGCTGTTAAAAAAAAAAAAGTAGTCAAGCCAGGAAAAATCCACAGGAGTGATAGAGCAAGGGTACCTGAGCTGGAGGCAAATACCCTGCAGATGTTTCCTTACTTTTCTTGTTTTATGATTCCTATTATTCCTATTCTATTTCCCACCTCTAGCTTCCTATTTTTTAATTCCCACTAGAAGGGCCCTAAACCTATTTTTAACAGACCTTAAATTCTGACGACTCTGTGTCAGTAATAAATCCACATACTCATATTTCTCATAAAGGGAACTTGTGCCTGGAGAGAAATGCTAATTTGTGCTTGATGGAGCCCATGCAGAATGTCACAGAATGTAATGCACTGTAATAAAGTGCAATGTTTCCTTTGCTTGATTTTTGTAAAGGATTGTAAACAGGCATATCAAGGAATCTTCAGAGTGAAGCTTTTAATCTGATATAGCACAAATGTTGGAGAAGACGATGGCACCCCCACTCCAGTACTCTTGCCTAGAAAATCCCATGGATGGAGGAACCTGGTAGGCTGCAGTCCATGGGGTCGCTAAAAGTCAGACATGACTGAGCAACTTCCCTTTCACTTTTCACTTTCATGCATTGGCGAAGGAAATGACAACCCACTCCAGTGTTCTTGCCTGGAGAATCCCAGGGACAGGGGAGCCTGGTGGGCTGCCGCCTATGGGGTCACACAGAGTCTGTACTTTTACACCAGTAGGTAATGAAGCACTGGTGTACTGGCTAATGGGCTTCGCTGATCACTCAGAAGGTAGAATCTGCCTGCAGTGCAGGAGCCCTGGGTTCGATCTCTAGGTTGGGAAGATCCCCTGGAGCAGGGAATGGCAACCCACTTCAGTATTCTTGCCTGGAGAATCCCCATGGACATACACACACACACACACACACACACACACACACACACACACACACCACACACACGTTTGACAACAGTAAGTTTTCTTCAAAAAAAAAAAAAAGAGTGATATTAGCACCAAAATAGAACAATATTCTATTTTTTTTAAAAAGGACACGTGGAATCAAGTAATCTTTGATAAAAGTGCGAAAAATACATGAGCAAGAAAAAAAAATCTCTCTGAGAAACGCTGTTGGGAAAACTGGATATCCACATGCAATATAATGAAACTGGACCTCCATCTTATACCACTTAAAAAAATTAATTTGAAATGAATTAAAGACTTAAATGTAAGACCTAAAACTATAAAACTCCTAAAAAGAAAACACTGGGGAAAAGCTCCTTGACATTGGTCTTAGAAAAGACTGTGTTTTGGATATGACATCAAACGCACAGGCAACAAAGAAAAATAAACAGGACTGTATTAAACTAAAAGTTTCTGCCAGAGCAGAGGAAATCATCAGCAAAATGGAAAGGCAACTTACAGAGTGGCAGAAATTAGTTGCAAACTGAATATTTGATAAGGGATTAATACCCAAAATATATACTTAATATTTAATATATAATTAACAATAATTATAATAAAAATTTAATTATAATTACTATTAATATTGAAATTAATATACAACTCAATAGCAAACAAAAAGCAAATAATCTGAGTGAAAAATGGACAAAAACCCAAATAGAAACATTTCCAAAGAAGCCACACAGAACCAGCATGTACATGAAAAGGTGCTTTGCATCACTAATCACCAAGGAAATGTAAATTAAAAAAAATATTCATATAAGTGTCAGTGAGAGAAAAGGTAACCCTCATACACTGTTGGTAGGAATGTAAATTGGTACAGCCACTATGGAAAACAGTATGGAATTTCTTCAAAATAATTAAAAGTAAAATTAATATATGATCCAACAATGAATGCATAAAATAACTAATATAAAATACATTAATATTTACTATATAAAATGAATCAATTTAAACTTTTTGATTTAAAATTAAAGGAAAAAAGTTACTCAGAGTGATTCTATTAAAATAAAGGTTAGATCGTTGTCGTGACTCTCTCCTGCTGGAAGACTTCCCATCTCATCTAGAACAAAAGCCAAGGGCCTTGCCCTGGTCTCTGAGGCCCCAGACCTTCTGGGCTGCTCCTCCTGCCCCACTGAACTTCCTCACATCCAGTTCTCTACCCCTACATCATCCGCTCCCATGACTCTCCTCTCCATGGACCTTGAACATGGCACTCCTCCCATCTGGCGCTGACTCCACAATGCCCCTTCCCCGGGAAACTTTGGGGCTGGGTGCCCCTGGGCAGCTCCCTCACTTCCTTCAGGTCTTGGTGGCCTCGCCTCTGGTCCTCCCTGCCCTCCTCCCCTGCTCTATGCCTCTTCACAGCAACCATCCTCTCCAAGGACCACATTACACTGGGTTTCCTGCCCTCTTCCTCATCCTTGAATGATGCACCCTGGAGGCAGAGATGTGTCTTTCATTCATTCGTGTGTCATCACACCAAGAAGAATGCCTGTCACATAAATGAATGAAAGAATTATATTCCTTAAAGTTTGGTTGAAACATATGTATATTCCTTAAAGTTTGGTTGATACATAGGTATCAGTAAGTACTGTAGAAATCAATACAGTCTGCAGAACTAAAAAGATTTTTCTCATTAACAAAGTTGTTGTTCAGTCTCTCAGTCGTATCCGACTTTTTGTGACCCCATGGACTGCAACATGCCAAGCTTCCCTATCCTTCACCATCTCCCAGAGCTTGCTCAAACTCATATCCATTCAAGAAGAGTTACAATGTTATTTTTCATTATGATTTCACCTCTTTGAAGTGGTGAGACTTCATTATGAATCTTAATATTAATACTCAGGATGATAGGAACTTATAAAAAGAAATAAGTACATACAAATGTGTTTTGATCCATCCTGTGGTTCACTGCTATTCAGTTCAGTTCAGTTCAGTTGCTTAGTAGTGTCCCACTATTTGCGACCCCATGAATTGCAGGACGTCAGGCCTCCCTGTCCATCACCAACTCCCGGAGTACACTCAAACTCACATCCATCACGTCAATGATGCCATCCAGCCATCTCATCCTCAGTTGTCCCATCCTCCTCCTGCCCCAACCCCTCCCAGCATCAGAGTCTTTTCCAATGAGTCAACTCTTCGCATGAGGTGGTCAAAGTACTGGAGTTTCAGCTTTAGCATCATTCCTTCCAAAGAAATCCCAGGGTTGATCTCCTTCAGAATACACTGGTTGGATCTCCATGCAGTCCAAGGGACTCTCAAGAGTCCTCCAACACCACACTTCAAAAGCGTCAATTCTTCAGCACTCAGCTTTCTTCACAGTCCAACTCTCACATCCATACATGACTACTGGAAAAACCATAGCCTTGACTAGATGGACCTTAGTCGGCAAAGTAATGTCTCTGCTTTTGAATATGCCATCTAGGTTGGTCACAACTTTTCTTCCAAGGAGTAAGCGTCTTTTAATTTCAAGGCTGCAGTCACCATCTGCAGTGATTTTGGAGCCCCAAAAATAAAGTCTGACACTGTTTCCACTGTTTCCCCATCGATTTCCCATGAAGTGATGGGACCAGATGCCATGATCTTCATTTTCTAAATGTTGAGCTTTAAGTCAACTTTTTCACTCTTCTCTTTCATCAAGAGGCTTTTTAGTTCCTCTTCACTTTCTGCCATAAGGGTGGTGTCATCTGCATATCTGAGGTTATTGATATTTCTCCTGGCAGTCTTGATTCCAGCTTGTGTTTCTTCCAATCCAGCGTTTCTCATGATGTACTCTGCATAGAAGTTAAATAAGCAGGGTGACAATATACAGCCTTGACATACTCCTTTTCCTATTTGGAACCAGTCTGTTGTTCCATGTCCAATTCTAACTGTTGCTTCCTGACTTGCATACAGATTTCTCAAGAGGCAGGTTAGGTGGTCTGGTATTCCCATCTCTTTCAGAATTCTCCACAGTTTGTTGTGATCCACACAGTCAAAGTCTTTGGCATAGTCAATAAAGCAGAAATAGATGCTTTTCTGGAACTCTCTTGCTTTTTCCATGATCCAGCAGATGTTGGCAATTTGATCTCTAGTTCCTCTGCCTTTTCTAAAACAAGCTTGAACATCAGGAGTTCACGGTTCACATTTTGCTGAAGCCTGGCTTGGAGAATTTTGAGCAGTACTTTACTAGCATGTGAGATGAGTACAATTGTGCGGTAGATTGAGCATTCTTTGTCATTGCCTTTCTTTGGGATTGGAATGAAAACTGACCTTTTCCAGTTCTGTGGCCACTGCAGAGTTTTCCAAATTTGCTGGCATACTGAGTGCAGCACCTTCACAGCATCATCTTTCAGGATTTGAAACAGCTCAACTGGAATTCCATCACTTCCACTAGCTTTGTTTGTAGTGATGCTTTGTAAGGCCCACTTGACTTCACATTCCAAGATGTCTGGCTCTAGACTAGTGATCACATCATCATGATTATCTGGGTCGTGAAGATCTTTTTGTACAGTTCTTCCATGTATTCTTGCCACCTCTTCTTAATATCTTCTGCTTCTGATAGGTCCATACCATTTCTGTCCTTTATTGAGCCCATCTTTGCATGAAATGTCCCCTTGGTATCTCTAATTTTCTTGAAGAGATCTCTAGTCTTTCCCATTCTGTTCTTTTCCTGTATTTCTTTGCATTGATCACTAAAGAAGGCTTTCTTATCTCTTCTTGCTATTCTTTGGAACTCTGCATTCAGATGTTTATATCTTTCCTTTTCTCCTTTGCTTTTCACCCCTCTTCTTTTCACAGCTATTTGTAAGGCCTCCCCAGAGAGCCATTTTGCTTTTTGCATTTCTTTTCCATGGGGATGGTCTTGATCCCTGTCTCCCGTACAGTGTCACAAACCTCATTCCATAGTTCATCAGGCACTATATCTATCAGATCTAGGCCCTTAAATCTATTTCTCACTTCCACTGTATAATCATAAGGGATTTGATTTAGGTCATACCTGAATGGTCTATTGGTTTTCTCTACTTTCTTCAATTTGAGTCTGAATTTGGTAATAAGGAGTTCATGATCTGAGCCACAGTCAGCTCCTGTTCTTGTTTCTGTATAGAGCTTCTCCATCTTTGGCTGCAAAGAATATAATTAATCTGATTTTGGTGTTGACCATCTGGTGATGTCCATGTGTAGAGTCTTCTCTTGTGTTGTTGGAAGAGGGTGTTTGCCTTGACCAGTGCATTTTCTCTATTAGTCTTTGCCCTGCTTCATTCCATATTCCAAGGCCAAATTTGCCTGTTACCCCAGGTGTTTCTTGACTTCCTACTTTAGCATTCCAGTCCCCTATAATGAAAAGGACATCTCTTTTTGGGTGTTAGTTCTAAAAGGTCTTGTAGGTCTTCATAAAACCGTTCAACTTCAGCTTCTTCAGCATTACTGGTTGGGGCATAGACTTGGATAACTGTGATATTGAATGGTTTGCCTTGGAGACCAACAGTGATCATTCTGTCGTTTTTGAGATTGCATCCAAGTACTGCATTTTGGACTCTTTTGTTTACCATGATGGCTACTCCATTTCTTCTGAGGGATTCCTGCCTGCAGTAGTAGATATAATGGTCATCTGAGTTAAATTCACCCATTCCAGTCCATTTTAGTTCGCTGATTCCTAGAATGTCAATGTTCACTCTTGTCATCTCGTTTGACTACTTCCAATTTGCCTTGATTCATAGACCTGACATTCCAGGTTCCTATGCGATACTGCTCTTTACAGCATCGGACCTTGCTTCTATCACCAGTCACATGCACAACTGTGTATTGTTTTTGCTTTGGCTCCATCCCTTCATTCTTTCTGGAGTTATTTCTCCACTGATCTCCAGTAGCATATTGGGCACCTAATGACCTGGGGAGTTTCTCTTTTGGTATCCTATCATTTTGCCTTTTCATACTGTTCATGGGGTTCTCAAGGCAAGAATACTGAAGTGGTTTGCCATTGCCTTCTCCAGTGGACCACATTCTGTCAGACCTCTCCACCATGACCCACCCTTCTTAGCTTGCCCCGTAGGCATGGCTTGGTTTCACTGAGTAAGACAAGGCTGTGGTCCTAGTGTGATTAGATTGACTAGTTTTTTGTGAGTATGGTTTTAGTGTGTCTGCCCTCTGATGCCCTCTTGCAACACCTACCATCTTACTTGGGTTTCTCTTACCTTGGGCGTGGGGTATCTCTTCACGGCTGCTCCTGCAAAGCACAGCCACTGTTCCTTACCTTGGATGAGGGGTATCTCCTTACTGTCACCATTCCTGACCTTCAACGTGGGATGATGTCATCTGCATATCTGAGGTTATTGATATTTTTCCCGGCAATCTTGATTCCAGCTTGTGCTTCTTCCAGCCCAGTGTTTCTCATGATGCACTCTGCATATAAGTTAAATAAGCAGGGTGAAAATGTACGGCTTTGACATACTCCTTTTCCTATTTGGAACCATTAACAACCACAAATGTATATTTAAGGAGGTAACTCAGATAGTAGGTAATACTGATATTTTATGTATATTTCTACATAAAAATAATTTCTAAATACAAATAATTTAGTGAAGTTTCTTGAATTCTTTTGCATTGGAACATCTTTATTTAAGCATTCTTATGGTTTTAGACATGGAACAACAGACTAGTTCCAAATTGAAAAGGAATATGCCAAGGCTGAATATTGTCACCCTGCTTATTTAACTTATATGCAGAGTACATCATGTGAAATGCCAGCTGTGAAGTACAAGGAGAAATATCAATAACCTCAGACATGCAGATGACACCACCCTTATAGCAGAAAGTGAAGAACTAAAGAGCCTCTTGATGAAAGTGAAAGAGGAGAGTGAAAAAGCTGGCTTAAAATTCAACATTCAAAAAGTGAAGATTATGGCATCTGGTCCCATCACTTCATGGTAAATAGATGGGAAAAAAAATGGAAACAGTGGCAGACTTTATTTTCTTGGGTTTCAAAATCACTGCCAATGGTGAGTGCAGCCATGAAATTAAAAGACACTTGCTCCTTGGAAAAAAAGCTATGACCAATCTAGATAGCATCTTAAAAAGCAGAGACATTACTTTGCCAACAAAGGTCTGTCTAGTCAAAGCTATAGTTTTGTGATGCAAGAGCTGAACCATAAAGAAAGCTGAGCACCAAAGAACTGATGCTTTTGAACTGTGGTGTTGGAGAAGACTCTTCAGAGTCCCTTGGACTGCAAGGAGATCAAACCAGTCTATCCTAAGGGAAATCAGTCCTGAGTGTTCACTGGAAACACTGATAGTGAAGCTGAAGCTCCAATATTTTGGCCACCTGATGTGAAGAATTGACTCATTGGAAAAGACCCTGATGCTGGGAAAGATTGAAGGCAGGGGGAAAAGGGCACGATAGAGGATGAGATGGTTGGATGGCATCGATGACTTGATGGACATGAGTTTAAGCAAGCTCCGGGAGGTTGGTGATGGACAGGGAAGCCCGGCATTCTGATTTCCATGGGGTCGCAAAGATTTGGACATGACTAAGCAACTGGACTGACTGATGTTTTTCCTCATGTGTTGGACTTTTTGTATTGCTCCATTGTTAACCCTGAATGCAGAGAATATCTTGTTTCCCTTGTAGTATTTTCACAAGTTCTACCAACTAAATTAAATCCAGCTCATAATGTAGGTTGCTGAATGTTTGAAAGCACATAAGGCCAAGACCGAGGAAGCACCTTTGTTCAACATTATTGTCTTAGTCCCCAGATGTGATGAGTTTGACTTGCTCACAGTTATTTTGTCCGGGGCTAACTGCTTAAAGAAATAAATAAATAATAGGCAATCCTTGGCAACTATACTGTTTGAAAAAAATTAATTGCTCTAAATATAGCAAAACACATACACACATGCACACATGCATATACCCATTTTAATGAGATCCTCTATTTCAGATTCTAAAGAACATCTGGTTCATTTGGGAACATATATCATGATCTTAAGAACATGGAGTGGTCAAAGCCCAAGAGGCTAAAATGCCATGGAAAGTATACTCAGTGTTATTGGAAATGCATTTTATTGCAAAATAGTAAAGATTTATGACTGAATCATGAAGATTAGCAGTACAGCTTTCTCACTTTATTTCACAAATAAATCATATCAATAATGGCTTTATAAAACATCAGCAAGGTACTGTATAATTTTTAAGTTACATAATAAATAGTGACTGGAAACATTACTAAACCAATTAAAATTTATATTCAAAATTCCCTAGTAAATTTACCTATAATTATTTGATAGGTCTGAGAAGGTTTCTATCTTGTTGACCTGAATTTAATTACTTCTTAATGTATTTTATGCACCTATGTTCAAAATTTTAAGAAGTTCCACATAGATTATTAATCATTGTTTTATTTTCACCCACTAGTTGAAAGGCATATGGAAACATGGAGAAGCAACAAAAAGTAAAAGTTTGCTATTCTTCCACATCCTGAATCCAAGAGTGTAAATACTATTCATTTAGAAATCCACTCTTTCAGGATCATCTTTCTGGGCATAAATAAAAGATGCATGATATGATAATGACAAAGCGAGCCAGTCAGCAGCAGGGCAATTAACTAAACATCCATTATGAAAAGCAGATTTTTTTCTGACAGATTATAAGTAAGAAATATTGCAGCACTTATCACAACTATTCTGACTTCAAATTTTATGATATAATTTCTTTTTTATGAGTTTTAAGATCATGGGTGGAATTCTAGTGTGATTCTCAGAGCCCTGCGGTTGGTGTGGTGTCAGCAAGGTTTTTAGAACCAGTTTTCACTGCACGTTCTGCCCAGTTGAGCTCTGCAAACACCATCTGTAGGCTCCTTTGCCCCAAATTAAGTCCATTTGCTCCTTTTAGGGAGGTATATAAGACTTTCAGGTTTCCCAGGTGGCTCAGTGTAGAGCATCTGCCTGCAATGCAGGAGACCCAAGTTTAATCACTGGGTTGGAAAGATCCTCTGGAAGAGGGCATGGAACCCACTCCAGTATTCTTGTCTGGAGAATCTTGTGGACAGAGAAGCCTAGTGGGCTACAGTCTAAGAGGTTGCCAAGAGTTAGACATGACTAAAGTGACTATGCACATATGCATGAGACTTACAGAAATACCATGTAGAACAGGGACAACATGTCTTCAACAATTCTAAATTCAGATAACAATACTGTCTCACTGCAAGCATCCAATTATAAAGCCAGGAACTTCTCAGGAAAAAATTTGTTAAGCCCCTAAATATAAATATCCTAGGAGCAAGTTACCTCTTCCATGACTTTTCTGCAAACCTCTCAGCCTCTGTCTGACCACAACTCGGCTCCCTAGCTAGTACTGTCACAGGAAGTCACTGACCAGCAAGAAGCATCTGAGAAGCAAAAATGGAGAGGACCCTCCAAGTCTAGTCTGGGAAGGTTTCCATAGGCTTTCTGTTGCAGAGATGGGTGCCCCTACTCCCAGTGAAAGTGAAAGTCACTCAGCCGTGCCCGATGCTTTATGACCCCATGGACTACACAGCCCATGGAATTCTCCAGGCCAGAATACGAGAGTGGGTAGTCTTTCCCTTCTCCAGAGGATCTTTCCAACCCAGGAGTCGAACCCAGGTCTCCAGCATTGCAGGTGGATTCTTTATCAACTGGCCCCAAGGGAAGCCCAGGAATACTGGAGTAGGTAGCCTATCCCTTCTACAGCAGATCTTTTTGACCTAGGAATTGAATCAGGGTCTCCTGCATTGCAGGTGGCTTCTTTACCAACTGAGCTATCAGGGAATCCCCCACCCCACTCCCAGAGTCTCATCAAATATTATTCCTCTGTGTTCTGCCCTATGACTTGTCAGAAGCAAGACCAACGCCACAGAGTTGATAGACTGAATATATACGCTCCCTGGGGTGATCCTGGGCTGTTTTTCTTCTCCAGAAATACCTCTCCTTTATCCCCTTAAGGCAACTGACATTTCACCATCAAAGAAAACTTCACTTATTTGTGCTCAGTTGTGTCTGACTCTTTGCAGCCCTATGTACTGTAGGACTGTAGCCCACCAGGCTCCTCTGTCCATGGGATTCTCCTGGCAAGAACACTGGAGTGGGTTGCCATTTCCTACACCAGGGGATCTTCCCAATGCCAGGACTGAATCTGCATCTCTTGCACTGTAGGTGGATTCTCTACCAGTGAGCCACCAGGGGAGCATTACAAATCCAACAGAGATAGGGAATAATTAGTATGTTAAAAGGCCAAGTTGCCAGGCTTCTCACTGAACAAGGAAGGGCCCAAGCACCACTTGGGTCACCTCTTCCCAAATTTCCATGCATATCCCAGGATAATATCCACCCCAAAAAGCATGAAATTGTATATTTTCATTTTATCAGTTTTTTTTTATGTGGACCATCTTTTTAAAGTCTTTATTGAATTTGTTACAATATTGCTTCTGTTTTTTTTGTTTTGTTTTTTTGGCCCCAGTGCATGTGGGATCTTAACTCCTTGACCAGGGATCTAACCCTCAGCTCCTGCTTTGGAAGGTGAAGTCTTAACCACTGGACCACTAGGGAAGTCCCTGTATCTGCATTTTAAACTAAGAATGACAGAACATGATATGCCAAGATTCTAGGGCAGACTTTTGCTCACTACTATTAGGGCTCAGCTAAGAAAATGAATAATTGTTCACCCTACACTCAAACCAATACAGCATGGTTGGGAGAAGCAAAACTGCTGATTTCCACTGCTTCATTCATTTTAAACGTCCATCCCTCCCACCCACCAGAAACAAATTTCAAGTACAAAGTACAGAGGGCATCACCGAAGGCAAACAAACTTTAAGGGGGAAAAAAAGAACATTAAAGGCAAGGGAAGAGAGAAAAGACCTCAAAAGAAATGTATGCTAAGGAAATCTTGTCCTTTGTGTACCCAGCCTGGACCAAAAGAAGTACTTTCTAAGCAACGAGAAAGCAGTGGGTGAGAGAGAATAATACACATCTCACCTCTCACGTCAGTCTAAAAGAAAGGTACTAGATAAATACTGCATCAGTCAGGACTCTTTCTGTTGGCAATGACAGAAACCTGAATCACAGTTAAGCCAGAGGGAAGTTTATTGGCTCAGATGTCTCCAGTCTAGGAAGGGCAAAGGTGAAGCTGGTTCCCAGGGACCTGATACCACATCTAACCATCTTTCCCTCCCCTCCCATCCTTCCCTCTCCCTCTCATTTCATCTTTCCTTCCTCCCTCTCTTCCTGTCTCCTTCCCCCGCCAACCCTAGCCCTCTTCTCTCTGCCCCTCTCTTCATCTTTCCTCTCTCCACCTCAGCTTTGTCCTAAGTGCAGTCATAAAACTCCACATACAGGAAAACAAGCTTCCAGCACCCCTGGGCACATCCCAAGGGTTTTAACAGGAGAGTGAAGATGTCTTCCTGGCCAGCCCCATTTTCATCTTGAAAGACACCGAGAGGCTTGGCTTGGTGTACAGGCACATCTCGGTGACAGGGGAGATAGTAACATGACCAGCATGGCTCGGATCACATGTCTCAGTCACCATGGTGGGACTTGAGAGAGAAGGAGAGAAGGAGTTTCCCAAGGAGAGGGAAACGCTTTAGAAGAAACAGTGAAAAAAATCACAGTGTTTAGTGCAAATGTCTGCAAAGCATCGGAACTTTTGCTAGCCTCTTCTTCAGGTATAGACTTTTTTCATAACTTTATTGTTGCATCATTGAAACATTAAATATCACATATTAAAATGCACAATTGGATTAATTTTGACATATGTCTAACCCTTGAAATCATCACACAGTCAAGACAATGAACATTTCTATCATCCAAGATTTGTCATACAAAAGGGCTGCTTCCTTACTTTTGTATTCCAAATACTGCACAAAAAATATCTCTTGTGGCCCACCCAGACTGGAAATATTCAGGGAAGGGAGTTCTGGGAAACAATTCAACCTGGATGAGTTGACACATTATAAAACCACACCTTGTCCACTTGCCATACACATGTCTTTAAGCCACACTTAATTTCCAAACAGAAATGATAGCAAACTCCTATTTTTACTGAACATGAGGCATACAACAAAAGCAGGGTAATCCTTTACCCAAAAATGAATTCTAAAATCCTCCTTTGTCTGATGTCAATCTCTCTTCTTAACCACCTATCTTCTTCCAGATGACTTCCCCCTTATTTGCTATGTAAGTGATGTAAATACTGAGCTATAAAGTCAACTACTATTATGTTAGGATATTGGGGAAGGAGAAGAAAAAAATTATTGGTTAATACAAATAATTCTATTCAATTAAGTAAAAATGCTCAACTATCACAACACTCAGTTCTCTAAATAGTACATGGTCATCGCTGGCAATTACAATAAGTTCTTCTACTGTGAGTGCTAAGTTGCTTCAGTTACCCCATGGACTGAAGCTCACCAGGCTCCTCTGTCCATGAGATTCTCTAGACAGGAATACTGGAGTGGGTTGCCATTTCCTTCTCCGGGGGATCTTCCTGACCCAGGGATCAAACCCAAGTCTCTTAAGTCTCCTGCATTGGCAGTGGGTTCTTTACCAGTAGTGCATTAATGATAACAAGTTCTACTATCAGCCAAAGTTCCCTCTGCATCCAGGTTATGCACCACTGGTGGTGCCTGAGCTCCTCTGTTTGCCCCAAACCTCCACTCCCAAATGGTCTGGTCACTAGAAATCTTGCCTGAATTGGGTTTCTCTAGTTTCTACTGACTTAACTCTGAGGACAGAAAAATACTAAGAAGTGCCCCCAGGGGACTGTCTGCATTACACATACGCTCTTCTTTACCCTCTCTGTGAAGCAGAACCCAGTTATTCCTTGTGGTCAGGATTAATCATTCCAGCCAGTGTAATAACTATCTTCTTTGCCTGTTGCTTCGCTGACTAGAGCATCACAAAGTGGCCAGGTGACAGTCTCGATCTCTGGTTTAGTGGAATTACTTTTGTTTCCCCTGATGCCAGTATTTCTCCTTTGGAATTTCCATTCCCATATAAAGAGTCTACATTTGAAGAAACAGGAAGTGCATATTTTCCTCATGGATCACCACAAGTCAGACATTTCCAATCTCTGATTCCTGAATGTCTAAATCCTGGGTACGGGAAGAACAACGCATTAGCAATTTATACTGCATCCTAGAGGAAATTTCCCCAGCTCCCCAAAGTGCTGCTATAATATATAACTGATGCTGTGAGTTAAGTCTTCAAAGGCCAGTTCACAAAGTGCTTCAGGATGGTGGGGACATAGGAAAACCAGTGAATTCTGTGAGCCAAGGCCCAGAAGAGCACTGCATTTGCTATGAAGGAAATTCCTTATCAGATGCAGTTGTTATGGAGTCCAAGCTCACTCTGCTCACTCTATGACAGGGCAATGAATCAGAGAGGAGGTATTGAGGCAAGGAGTACCTCTTTAAGATGACAGCATACCACTGCCAGATTCCTTCGTAGATCAGAGATGAGCAGGGAGGTGAGGAAACAAAGTAAAAAGGCCATTAATCTTGTAAACATCTAGAATGCAAGCCTCAGGCAGGAGACGTGTTCTTTTCTTCCTTCCTGCCATCTACAGGTGGACAGGTTTCTAAACACTTTAGCTTAACAGTCAGGCAGAGGGGCAGGATTCTCTGAGGCAGGCCATTCTGCAAGATTATAATAACAAAAGCAATGGAAAGCAAGTCAAAGGAACAGCTCCAACAGGAAGTGAGAATTGGCTTTTCCCTGCAACACAATGTTATGTGAAACACCTTGATGGGGAAAAGGCCTTCTGTAGGTTCATGGATCAGAGAAGGAAATGGCAACCCACTCCAGTACTCTTGCCTGGAAAATCCCATGGACGAAGTAGCCTGGAAGGCTGCAGTCCATGGGGTTGCTGAGGGTCGGACACGACTGAGCAACTTCACTTTCACTTTTCACTTTCATGCATTGGAGAAGGAAATGGCAACCCACTCCAGTATTCTTGCCTAGAGAATCCCAGGGATGGGGGAGCCTGGTGGGCTGCTGTCTATGGGGTCACACAGAGTTGGACACGACTGAAGTGACTTAGCAAAGGTTCAGAAGCACTGCAGGCAGAGAAGGCAAATCTGTATCCAGTAAGTGCCTACTGAAATGAGAACAAAGGTCTGCCCTTCCGTGATGGACGTACTTCAAGGAATCAACCTGTCACCAGGTAGCTGGCTAACGACCATGGGGAATGGGCCATGGCTGGTCCTCAGGGTTAGTCTCTGCCACAGGTTGGATACTCACAATGGCTGTAGCCACGCCAGTATTGGTGAACAAAAGTCCTTGTTGCCGAGCCCAGGCAGAACTTCCATCCCTACCACTAGGGCCATTTTGTTCACGAGCCCACTGGGTGATGAAAGTAGGGGTTGGAGAATGAGCCTGACTAATATCTACAGAATGGGCTGTCCTCTTCACCTGATTATTAAACTCCTCTTTAGGATCACCCTTTGTGAGTACTGCATATAGATACATATGTGCCCGTTCACAGGCCTATCCTCTCTCCCCTTCCCCTTGTGGTTGGCATTTGCACCATCCTGAGAGCCAGAACCTCCTTATATCTTGCACACCAGGCAACTCACCTTGTGTTACCATCATCCTGACCCAGGCTCACATCTCCAAAGTTTTGAAAGACCAAGCAAATCCTATTTTACACCTTCTAGCATATAATTTTTTAGAAATTGAGGAAAAGGGGAAAGATGCTAGAAGACTGAAGAGGAAGAACTATCGACCAATCCTGCCCATAAATTCTAGAAGTTATTGACTCACCATAACCTCTAGAGCAGGCCAGGCTGGGTAGTTTGGACATTTTATGCTGAAAATAATAGAGAGTCATCAAAGAGATTTAAATTTATAGAAAAGGCTGATGTCACTAGAGTAACCGGACATGACTCAGTGACTAAACAACCACCAGCAAAAATTCGTAGAAGTCTCCCTGATTGCAGTGTGGACCACGGAACAAAGGGGAAAGGACTGGAAATGGAAAGACACATGCTCTTCCTGAATGAGCTTAGAAGAAGTGGTGGTCACTGTGTCTCAATAAAGTTTATCAGAAGAGAAGTAGTGGTCAGTTCTCATGCTAGCCTAGTCTAGGTTTGAGGGTAGGAGTATTGTTGGAGTAGCTGAAAGAGAAGTTGTAAAGATGAGATAATAATCACTGAGTCCTAGAAAAGTATGCAGATAACTAAGAGATGAGAAAAAGGGAAGGCAAATTCTAGGTAAAGAGTGAGCTGACAATAGAGATCTAGCCTAAGAATTATCAGAATATATACAGCACTGTTAATATGACCCAGGACAAGATAATCTCAAGGAAAATCAGCCCCTGGGGAAGAAGTAACTCTTTTCATTGAACCCTGGGATATTCTACTGCATGCAACGCTGCTCACCTATACAGCTGAGAACCAGCTGTTCTATTTCATGTTGTGGAAGGAGGGCACGGCAACCCACTCCAGTATTCCTGCCTGGAGAATCCCGTGGATGGAGGAGCCTGGTAGGCTGTGGTCCACGGGGTCGCAGAGTCGAACACAACCAAGCAACTGACACGTATGATCTTGTGGTCCCCAAGCAATTAACTCATTTAATCTCTCTGCGGCCCCGGTTTCTCTTTTGCACAAAACTTTGGAGATTGTTTAGAGGACTATGTAAAATTTAACTTCATGCCTTTGTGTATTATTAATTGCTCTTAAATGGTAGTTATATTTATTTTAATTATTAATAATGGCAACATGAGGAAATGTATAGTCATGTAAATCTGTGAATCCCTCCCCAAAATGGATCCGTTAATTAACGGATGTTATCCTGAAACAGGATTTTGAATTGATTCTTTCTTTGAGTTATACTTGGTTTGGTCCTATTCAAATTATTAGCAATAGCATCAGTGAAAATAGAATATAAGTCTATTAAATTTACAAAATGATATCAAGCTGGGAGATAAAGCAGGTTTGATAGTAAATCAGAATTCAAAACAGAAGCAAAAATGGTGGCAGAGTAGACCATTAGATGCAATTATTAGAGATTTAATTTTAAAAAAATAAGCCTACATCAATTTTCTTTTTATTCTTCAAACATGCTCACTTAATTCCTATATTATGGCCTTTGCACTGATTTTCTCCTTGCCAGAAATGTTATACTCACTTGGCTGGCTTCAGTGTGTCATTCAGATCCCTGCTCAAAATCAACTTTTTTTTTTTTTTAACTTTTTATTTTGTATTGGAGTATAGCCGATTAACAATGTCATGGTAGTTTCAGGTGAATAGCAATGGGACTCAGCCATACATAAACATATATCCTTTCTCTCTCCCCAACTCCCGTCCCATCCAGGCTGCCACACAGCATTGAGCAAAGTTCCTTGTACTATACAGTAGGTCCTTATTGGTTATCCATTTTAAATATAGCAGTGTGTATATGTCTGTCCCAAACTCTGTACTATGCTGTGCATAGTCACTCATTCATGTCCGACTCTTTGTGACATTATGGACTGTAGCCTGTGAGGCTCTTCTGTCCATGGAATTCTCCAGGCAAGAATACTGGAGTGGGTTGCCATGCCCTCCTCCAAGAGATCGTCCTGACCCAGGGATCAAATCCACAGCTCTTACAGTGCAGGTGGATTCTTTACCACTGAGCCACCAAGGAAACCTCTCTATTGCCTTAGGTCTTCACTCAAATGCCATTTCCCCTTTTAGACCTTCCTGAAGACACGACCAACAACTCCACACCTTCATAGCCACTAGATATTTCCACTCTTTGAAACAAACACACTCACCCTCACCTGAAATTATCTTACATGTTTATTATCATATTATTTGAAGATTTTTGTTTCCCATGAGAATACAGTACAAAAACTGTCTACTTGCTTCCTGTTGTATTATCAGAGCCAGAAACTTTGCCCTCTATGTTGGTTGAACAAACAAATGAATTAATGAATAAATAATGAGTGAACTCTTTATGAGGCACCCAGACTTTCAGCATTTTCTTTGACTGCCTTCCTCCTAATTCTGACTTACTACTGTAAAAACAATATCATGTAATTTATGTTTCTGGTTTGTCGAGTATATAACCACTAAGGTCTCACCTTGCTTGGTGAGTTCTATAACTCTACTTATACATAATTAGACAACAATTACCTTCAGCATATAAATGTTTTAGATTCTTTCCTCTTTGGTTGGTCATACTGTTATAAATGACTGGAAGGATTTGTTGTTTGAAGAAGCTCCAAACACACGTCATACTTGTTGCCTTCCAAATAACCTTATACATACCTGAAATTTCTCTTGCATAAAATATTTATTCTTATCATCTCTTTTAAGAGTTTTGAAGCTTTTCTTATCACTGCAAGGAAAGAAATCCAAGTAAATTAAACGGAGCAGAAGATGGAAATATGCAGGCATATTTGTGGCTCGAGTCATTCCACTCCTTGTACATTATGTGGTTTACCTCAGTGTGTGGAAAAATACAGTAAGTGCTTCATTGTATGGGGGGGGTAGTTGTATCGTGTAACTTAGACGGTTTATTCTTTCTTGGAAATATTTTATGATAAACACATAATATGCTGAAATCTTTTCTGAATAATTAATGTCTACTTGCTTAAAGAAACAACTGTTATCTTCAAAAAGTATGTGTCTGCTTGCTCTACCTTTACTAAAAGCCTTCACTAAAAATGTTCCAATCCCATAAATGTCAGGGGAAAATGCCTTTAGGTTTAGTGAAGTCATTTATGCATAGGAATATATGGAATAAGTAAGACTTGCCCATCAAGAAAGACAAAAGGAAGAAATCTGAGTTATAAATATATTAGACTTGCTTACAACAGGAAATTTTAAACTTTTCTATTCCAGATAACATTTCTCTGCTATTATTGGGTGGGGGTAAATTAATGTGTACAATGTATACAGAGTTTTCTGTTACATGTATAACATTCTTCAATGTGAACTATTTAAAAATAATATCAGGGCCTAACCTGGCAATCTAGAGGTTAAGATTTCTCATTCCAATGCAGGGGGTGTGGGCTCAATTCCAGGTCAGGGCACTAAGATTCCACAGGCTTTGCAGTCAAAAAACCAAACAATAAAACAAAAGGAACATTATAACAAATTCAATAAAGATTTTTTAAAATAGTCCACATCAAAACCAAAAAATGTTAAATAAAATCATTAAAATCATCAAAATATTTGATTTAGTTTCACACCTTCTCACTAGTTTCATCAATTTCACTAACAAGAAAAAGAAATACTTCTTTTGTATTTAGTCTTGTGATCTACTGCTCCTCAAGATCTACTGCTTTCTTTTTTTCCAATCTTGAGAATTTATGGGAACTTAAAAATTCCTATGTCTGCAGCAACCTGATTATAAAATTAAGATAACATCAAAAGCATAAACCAAAACTTCTTATTCGAAATGCTCACAGTTGTTTTGTATGTACAATTTCAAAACATCTCTTTTATGTAAAAATTTGTTGAATATTAAATCATATAATTATGATTCATAATACTGTATACTGCAACTAATCTTTTCTTTATTTGTACATTATAAAGTCTTATTTTATCATTTAGTCATGTCGATCAACAGAGGTCAAAGATACTCAACAATAATATTCTATATTAAAGTTAGAGATAAAGGAACAGTGCCTCTCATATGAATATCTAGAATCTTCTGAGACACTGTTTAGAAGCAAGAAACTAATGATGTGTTATTTGTCTGAGACAGATGGGAATACAAGACCACCTGACCTGCCTCTTGGGAAATCTATATGCAGATCAGGAAGCAACAGTTAGAACTGGACATGGAACAACAGACTGGTTCCAAATAGGAAAAGGAGTATGTCAAGGCTGTATATTGTCACCCTGCTTATTTAACTTCTATGCAGAGTACATCATGAGAAACGCTGGACTGGAAGAAACACAAGCTGGAATCAAGACTGCCAGGAGAAATATCAATAACCTCAGATATGCAGATGACACCACCCTTTGGCAGAAAGTGAAGAGGAACTAAAAAGCCTGTTGATGAAAGTGAAAAGGAGAGTGAAAAAGTTGGCTTAAAGCTCAACATTCAGAAAACAAAGATCATGGCATCGGTCCCATCACTCCATGGGAAATAGATGGAGAAACAGTGGAAACAGTGTCAGACTTTATTTTTGGGGGCTCCAAAATCACTGCAGATGGTGACTGCAGCCATGAAATTAAAAGACACTTACTCCTTGGAAGAAAAGTTATGACCAACCTAGATAGCATATTCAAAAGCAGAGAAATTACTTTGCCAACTAAGGTCCGTCTAGTCAAGGCTATGGTTTTTCCAGTAGTCATGTATGGATGTGAGAGTTGGACTGTGAAGAAGGCTGAGTGCCAAAGAATTGATGCTTTTGAAGTGTGGTGTTGGAGAAGACTCTTGAGAGTCCCTTGGACTGCATGGAGATCCAACCAGTCCATTCTGAAGGAGATCAGCCCTGGGATTTCTTTGGAAGGAATGATGCTAAAGCTGAAACTCCAGTACTTTGGCCACCTCATGCGAAGAGTTGACTCATTGGAAAAGACTTTGATGCTGGGAGGGATTGGGGGCAGGAGGAGAAGGGGACAACAGAGGATGAGATGGCTGGATGGCATCACTGACTCGATGGACTTGAGTCTGAGTGAACTCCGGGAGTTGGTGATGGACAGGGATGCCTGGCGTGCTGCGATTCATGGGGTCGCAAAGAGTCGGACATGACCGAGCGACTGAACTGAACTGAACTCACTGAGTGATTCTTACTTTCTCACTTCCAAACTAACTACTTTAATAAATCTCTAATAAATCTGTCTATCATCGTCTCTTCAGAGAAGTTATCAATGTTTTTCTAATTTATGAGCAAAGCGTCTGTCTACAATGCGGGAGACCTGGGTTTGATCCCTGGGTCGGGAAGATCTGCTGCAGAAGGAAATGGCAATCCACTCCAGTGCTATTGCCTGGAAAATCCCATGGGCAGAGGAGCCTGATAGGTTACAGTCCATGGGGTCGCAAAGAGTTGGACACAACTGAGTGACTTCACTTTCACTTTCGCATTATTTAAATTATAATTGTAATTTCTCTATGAGAAACCCCTATGCTTCTCTTTGTACTCATCCCATGATATAAAGTTCTATTAAAATTTTACTTCCTTGAAGAAACTTTTATAATCTTCCTCCATCTGATTTCTCTCTAAAGCATCTGTTTGAATTTATTTGAAACTGATCTTGCATTATATTTACTTGACCTTGTTCATCTGCTGAGTTTTTTTCATGAGTGTATTACATTGCTTAAAGTAGTTGAAAATTACTCATGGATGGAAATCACATCTTATAATTTGCTACCACCCCTCACAGCCTGTCTTTATCATATGCACAATGAATATTCTACAGTTTAGTGTATGATTATTATAAACCTTTGTTACAACAACACAACTATTGACAGGGTACATCTCCGTAAGTTATGTAACTGCCTTATTCTAGTGGGACAGGGTAGAAGATGACAACCTATACATACCAGTCTAGTCCTCATGCAAAGGTTTATTAAAATGCCCTTTAAACAATAAGCGTCTACATTTAAGTAGTTGTGTTCTTGTTTAAAAGGTTCTCTCATTAAAAACAGCAAGGACTGAGACTTCTCCTGGTGGTCCAGAGGCTAAGACGCCACACTCCCACTGCAGGGGGCTGGGGTCCTAATCCCTGGCCAGGGAACTAGATCCCACAGGCCACAGCTAAAGAGTTCTCATGTCACAACCAGGACTGAAGATCCCATGCGCCATAACTAAGACTTCGTGGGGTCAGATAAATAAATAAAGATTTTTAAAAAGAACAGCAAAGATTTTCTTGCTGCTAAGTTGCTTCAGTCGTGTTCAACTCTGTGCGACCCCATAGATGGCAGCCCACCAGGCTCCCCCGTCCCTGGGATTCTCCAGGCAAGAACACTGGAGTGGGTTGCCATTTCCTTCTCCAATGCATGAAAGTGAAAAGTGAAAGTGAAGTCACTCCATCGTGTCGGACTCTTAGCGACCCCATGGACTGCAGCCTACCAGGCTCCTCCGTCCATGGGATTTCCCAGGCAAGAGTAGTGGAGTGGGGTGCCATAGCCTTCTCCGAAGATTTTCTTTGTGAAATTATTAATACATGTACACATAGAGATAGGCAGATAGATACCAATACATGCTAGTGTACACATAGGGTATTAGAAGCTTATGAAAATACGTGTGAGTGTGCTCAGTCACAGTCATGTCCAGCTCTTTGAGACCCCACGGATTGTAACTCCAGGCTCCTCTGTCCATGGGATTCTCCAGACAAGAAAACTGCAGTGGGTTGCCGTTTCCTCCTCCAGGGGGAAATCTTACCAACCTAGGGGGTCAAACCTGCATCTCCTGCAGCACTTGCATTTATAGAAGATTAACAGGAATATTTTATGATTCATATTCCTAAGTGACTTTGTGGATCTTTTTAAGGGTTAGATGCTTCTGGAATGTCCAGTCCTCATTCTCTCCTGGATTCTGGTGGGTCTTACCAGGTGGGAAAGATGCCCTGCTGCTCTTGGTAGCTACACTCAGAGCTGAGACTTCTCCAGCCAGACAGCACTTCCCTTGCTCGGGACTGTGCAGGAAGTGCTGTGATGTCCAGGCTTTCTGGGGACTGGGACTTGATGAATATAAAGTGACATCATGATTATGCCACTATCAGAGCATCTGTTTTTCTCAGTGAGTGTCTGATGAAGTTCTGTCAGCTGCCTCTGCTAAACAGTGTGAGAAATGTCACCTGGGGCAGGATGGGAGGTCAGCTCCATCCCCTGTTCTCATGAAGCTTACAGTCTGGAGAGGTTAACTAAAGAGGAGCCACTGGACTACCATCAATTGAACAGGACAACTTATGAGCAGGTAGTGAGATCTGAGTTCTGAGATACATGCAATCTAATCCAGTATAATGCAGGAAGACCTTCCAAGAACAGCACGCTTAAGATGTTGATTAGGAGTTTGGGAACCTAGCCAATCTAAAATTCATACACAATTATTCTGCTTTACAACTGTGAGAAAATTGTGCTGGTATTTAAAGTTTCTGGGCTTCCCTGGTGGCTCAGATGGTAAAGAATCCACCTACAATGTGGGAGACCTGGGTTTGATCCCTGGGTCAGGAAGATCCCCTGAAGAAGGGCATGGCAACTCACTCCAGTATTCTTGCCTGGAGAATCCCCATGGACAGAGAAGCCTGACAGACTGCAGTCCATAGGGTTGCAAAGAGTCAGACATGACTGAGCAACTAAGCACACACACATTTAAAGTTTTCTACCTACCACCTTGAATAAAACTCTCAACTAACTTCCCTGGTGTCTCAGACGGTAAAGAGTCTGCCTCTAATGCGGGACACCCGTGTTCGATCCTTGGGTTGGGAAGACCCTTTGGAGAAGGAAATGGCAACCCACTCCATTATTCTTGCCTAGAAAAGTCCATGGACAATGGAGCCTGGCAGGCTACAGTCCATGGGGTCACAAAGAGTCAGACACAACTGAACGACTAACACAGTCAATCAACATCTAAATAGGGAGTACAGGCTATCAGAGGAAGACAAGTGCAAACTGATAAAACACCGTCATCACACCTGGACATTTTTGTAGCTGATGCTACAAAAATCCATACTTCTACTGCCATTTCCTTCTCCAGGAGATCTTCCCAACCCAAGGATCAAACCCGGGTGTCCCACATTCAATTCAGTTCAGTCGCTCTGTCATGTCTGGATTCTTTGCGGACCCCATGAATCGCAGCACGCCAGACTTCCTCGTCCATCACCAACTCCCGGAGTTCACTCAGACTCACGTCCATCAAGTCAATGATGCCATTCAGCCATCTCATCCTCAGTCGTCCCCTTCTCCTCCTGTCCCCAATCCCTCCCAGCATCAGAGTCTTTTCCAATGAGTCAACTCTTTGCAGGAGGTGGCCAAAGTACTGGAGTTTCAGCTTTAGCATCATTCCTTCCAAAGAAATCCCAGGGCTGATCTCCTTCAGAATGGACTGGTTGGATCTCCTTGCAGTCCAAGGGACTCTCAAGAGTCTTCTCCAACACAGTTCAAAAGCATCAATTCTTCGGCATTAGAGGCAGACTATTTACTGTCTGAGACACCAGGGAAGTTAATTGAGAGTTTTATTCAAGATAGTAGATAGAAACTTTAAATGTGTGGGTGCTTAGTTGCTCAGTCATGTCTGACTTTTTGCAACTCCATGGACTGCAGTCTGCCAAGCTTCTCTGTCCATGGGAATTCTCCAGGCAAGAATACTGGAGTGCTTTCCCATGCCCTTCTCCAGGATCCATACTTCTATTCTATTAGAAGCACCACAACGGCAACCTATATTGATCTGTTGTCCCCAAAGCTATCGATAGACTATTAGTCTTTCTGTAGATCAGTCAGCTGAGTCAGACGGAGCTTGTTCGATTGAGTGGAATGGTGGAATGGGGAATAGAGACACTCCTTTGGTCATCCCATTTTGTTTTTTCCCAACCTCCCTGCCTCCATTCCTCTACCTCATCCCTCTCTTGTGACAGACTGGTTGGCAATTTGCAAGTGTGTATGTCCTCCAAAAATATCTACTTCAAAGTTTTGGTCACTGGTGGTGAAATGAGCAGAAAATTAAGGATATGTGGAATTTGTGAGTAAATAAAACAAGTTGGAATCACTGAGCTGCTGCTCAAAAGATTGATTTTTATCAATTTCAGGAAAGGAAGAAAAGTCACAGAAAAGGTAACAAAGAACACATCTGACTGGTGGTGAAAGTAAACAGGGAAAGTTATTGTGTTGTATTGAGGGCAGGTAAGAAGTGGATGGTTAGGTGCATGAGTGAAAATATTGACAATGAGAGATTCTGTAACAGATGAGTGAGGGAAGGAGGAGCGGGTGGAGGAGCTAAAGGCATTCTGACATTTTGTTAAAACCTCCTGCAACATCCCGATGATTTGCAACTGATTTCTACAAATGTCAAAAATAGCATTGCTCATCCTGTAATACCTGGTAACTGAAAAACAGAACGCCTCCATGAAATTCTGAGTATATTTTTACCAAACACTGAGAAGACAGAACATCTGCTTTAAAGAGTTCAGGGGAAAATACACATTGAACCCTAAAGACTCTAATGTTTCAAAGAGAAGAAATTGGTGATTAAGCATAGTTACCATCTGTGGTTCAGGGACCTCATGTTTCCTGACTTGTCCTTTTCTCCTTATTCTCTCTGGCTTATCTATTTTGCTCATTAGACGCTGTATGGTATAATGGTAGAAAAGAGGAGAAAAATCCAAATTAGTTCATTTTTTTCTGGCTACTAATGAACTGATTTAATATTTGATTAGGAGGAGGCTGGAATGAAATTAAGGATTCCAGTTATTTGTGTCACCTCCGATTTTTTTATTCTGGGGAAAATAAGAATTCATGAGCTCTATACAAGATAGATGGATGATGCTTCTATTATGGAAGTAGCTAAACATTCTAATCTCACCGTTGTCAGAAATACTTTAAACACTATCCTTAGTACCTTATTTTACCCACTCTATGAGAATGCACAGGGCATGTATATTAGTCTAATATTTCACGTACTATGCAGGCAAATTCTGATGGCTTAACCCTTTAGAAATAGTTTAAAATCTTGAAGTAACGGGAAGTTCTGAGCCAGATGAAAATAAGAGTTCATTTATTTCATAGAAGTGAGCACAACATCTCAGTACTGAAGCCGAGATGTTTCATAGATGGAAAGGACCTGCACAGATTCAAACCTTTTCCATCACTAATTGGTTATAGATGATATTTGGCAATCTAGACTTCCTCAGGAAATTTTTATATGTGTTCGGTGTGAATAACAGGATAGGAAAATCAATTCAATTCAGTTCAGTTAAGCTGACAGCATCTGCATGTCCTAAACGGTCTCAGCTCCTGGGGGCAATCCTTGTTATTCCTGGTAATGGATCAATTCAACAGCTCCAAATCTTAGAGGCCAATGATACCTACTTCTCCTTCATCTGCACCCTTCACAGGAGAGTTTCCAGTTCCTGCTAAATCTAGATTGACTCACCTTCCCGTGTTTGTCCTTTCAGCTTCTCCAGCATTTTTGTGAGTGGTTCCCTGTATTCACATCCCTGTTTCCTGCCTGCCTGGATCCTGACTCATGCTTGGGGGATAATAATATCATTATTGACAGTGTAGGAAAAGAGTGTTAGGGGCCCCAGAGACAACTGAGGGAAGGCAGGTTCAGTATTTGTTTGCTTGAAATGTCCAATTCATAGTATTTATGTACATACTATAGCATGCAAGGGGGTATCCTGGTAGCTCAGACAGTAAAGAATCTGCCTGCAATGCAGGAGACCTGGGCTTGAGCCCTGGGTTGAGAAGATCTTCTGGAGAAAGGGATGGCTACCCTTTCCAGTATGCTTGCCTAGAGAATTCCATGAACAGAGAAACCTGGAGGGCTATAATCCATGGGGTCACAAAGAGTTGGACACAACTGAAGCGACTTAGCAGCAGCACAGAATACAAGATCATGTCCTAGCAATGTCAGATTGCTAGAAATGGGACTTCCCTGGTGATCTGTGGCTAAGACTCCAAGATCACAATGCAGGGGCCCCTGGTTCCATTCCTGAGAGCTAGATCCCACATGCTACAACGAACAGGTCCCATGCCGCAAGTAAAAGACCTGGCACAGCCAAATAAACAACTATTGAAAATACAAGTTGCTAGATGTGTGTAGCCACAGACTTCTGTCTTCTAAACTCATCTTGTCTTAGAGCAGTAGCAACAATTCACAGATGCTGCTGGTCTAGAGACGGAGCAGTGTGAGTAGTGCCAGTCCAGTAAAAGGCTAGGAAGAGAACTTCCCTGAGGGTCAGAAAATGGGCTGGGAGTTAGAGATGAAAAGTCTGCAGTTACAGGCAAATCGATGGTAGCTGGAGGTACAGAACTGGGGGCAACAATCCACAGGAAGACTCCATGAGCACAAGCAGGCTGAGGGCAGAACATCACAGGCACTAGAAAGTAGCCACAGGTAAGCAGACAGTCTGAGAAAAACGAGGCGCGAGGGTGGGAGCAGAAGGGCCCATGGAGACAGAAGTGTGGGCTGGGTGCAGGCCATTTGGGTCCACTGCGGTGGGCGCCCTGCCCAGAAAGCCTCAGACAGGCACTGAGTTCCATGTGCTCTGCTAATTAAGTCTGGCTGCAATGTCTCTGTATCCCTCACATGCATACAGTGAAATCATGCTCCCGCCCTCAAAGTGATGATATTAGTAAGTGAGGCCTAGGAGGTGATTAGATCATGAGAGTGGGGCTCTCGGGAGTGGGGTTAGTACCCTCATAAAGGAGACCTCCAAAGAGCTCCCTGTCCCTTCCCTTGTGCCATCTGAGGACACAAGGAGAAGCTGGGCTCTCACCGCACACCACATCAGGGGCTGCCTTTATCTTGGACTTCCTGGCCTCCAACACTGTGAGAAAATAAATTTCTGTGGTTTATAAGCAACTCAGTCTATGGCATTTGAGTTGTAGCAGCCCAAATGAAACAAGACACAGGCACATGAACGTATGACATCATTTAGAAAACATCCCATCCAAATAGTTAACATAAAGTTGGAATAGCTTACTTGAAAAATCTAATCACAGAGAACACTGCCTTCACTGATAAAACAAACATGAAGCATCAGTACTAACAAGACTTTCTGGGGTGATGAGAGAAATGTTTTTTCTCTGTGCCTCCACCATGTGGCTAATGGCACTTGAAAAGTGGCTAGTGGCACTGAGAAACTGAAGCCTTCATTCAATCTAATTTTTAAATTTAAATAGCTCACATGCATTATTGGGCAGGTAATTCATATGACTCATAGGCAAGGTTGATTCAGAGTAAAAGATTCATAAGTTTTGGCACCCTATGAGCCAGCCTTGAAACTCCCTCATTACTAACTCCATGACCTTGGATACCTCACTCTCCTTCCCTGGGCCTGAGTTTCTTCTTAATAAAATGGGGATCACAATATTTATGTTTAGGGCCATTGTGATGAATGGAAATGAGGCATGTATACTGCCTAGCACAGATCGGTGAGTGCATGCTGAGTCATTTCAGTTGTGCCCAGCTCTGTAACCCGATGGATTGTAGCCCCCTAGGCTCCCTCTGTCCATGGGATTCTCCAGACCAAGACACTGAGTGGGTGGCCCTGCCATCCTACAGGGGACCTACCTGATCCAGAGATTGAACCTGCATCTCTTAAGTCTCCTGCTTTGGCAGGTGGGTTCTTTACCACTAGTACCACCTGGGAAACACAGACCTGATACACAATAAATGAGAGCTATTACTAGTATTAAATGATGTGAGTCAGTAGTCATTGGACATAACTCAACTGTTTTGATTCATCGATCATTAGCATGAACATGTAATAAACTGTGAAATGTGCAATAGAGATAACCCCTGGCTGTTGCCTGTGGTGGAGTCACCTTTTCCCATAGCAACTGGTGCTGCTTTTCTACTTAGAGACTCTCTTATCTCCGCTTTGCCATGAGCTGTGCTTTTTCAGCCTGATTGCTTCTAGCAAATCCTCCTCCTCCTAAGAAGCATCCCTGAGTGCTTCTTCTATAACCTCGGCTGTTCAGAGGAAAAGACAAATCAAGCTTGTTCAATCAGTACATATAATTTTACATACAATCCTAAACCCAAGGAGTCTTTTTTCTGTGGAATTAAGAGCAGGTATTCCCAGAACTTATTTACCTTCACCCTGGCTCAACATCACAATCTCTTGGGGGATTTTTAAATGCACAAGTCAATCCCTCTTCCCCCAGACCAGAGAGGTGGTGTCTTATGGGCACTCAAGAGATTCTGTTTTAGGGTCTGAAAAGCAGTGATGTATGCCCTGTTCCTGGAATGGGTTCCAGACAGATGGGGTTGTTGGATCCCTGGTGAACTGAGAGATGTCACAGTGCTCTTGGACAAGGAAATGGCACTGACATCACATAGATCTGATGTATGGACGTGGGAAAACTCTGGATATGTGATTGACATTTTCACTGGGGAATCATAGCCAATCATTTGAATAAATGTCATTCAGAGCTGGGCCAGGAGTTCAGAACTACTCTTTCTTTTCTTCCTAAGCTACCCTGTCCCGATTCTGGAGATGGTTCACCTCCTTGTACTGTTCTTTTCTGGGGCTCAGATCTGTTTATGATGTATTACTATTTGGCTTACAGGCTTTTATACATGAAATGTCACTGGTTGTCCATACAATTTGGTACGTACCCATGTGAAGAAAGACTGGTGAAAACTCTGAATAAGGATCAGAATTCCCATAAGAAAATACGCTTGGAATCAGAGGTTCAAAGCAATGCCTTTGGGTGCATGCAGCCCACTCCCCTCACCACCAACACTCCTATCATTCACAGGATCTGTGAGTAATGGCTAAGCAACCCTTTGACTAGTGCGTGAATGCTCGTAGGGTACTAGTCGAATATTGTTATCTACTTTTAGAGACAAGAATCTTTGAGACAAAAGAATTCCAAGCACAGGCCAACAGCCCACTTCTCCTTATGAGTAAAATTCCAGCATGACAAACCAAAGTCAGCAGTCCCCCAGAGTCCGTAGCAGACCCTACAATTGCCAGTCCAGAAAAGAAATGTTTTATATCAGCAAATACTGGGAATTATGAAGGTGCCTGTTATTGGAATAATTAAGATAAAAACATTTACTGGGATATTCTAGTTTTGAGGTGTTGTTATCTTCTCTCTCATTTTCTAACCACATCTTTTATTAATTTTTGCTTTTGGGAAGGACAAAGTGAAAAGATGGAATCCACTCTGGGCAACAGTAATGCCCTAAATGACACCCTTAGTCCTATCTCAAGGCAAGCCTTCCTGATAAGTGACTGTCTTGTCATCTACTTTATTTCAAAGGCCATTTAGGTGACAAGGAAGCTGCACTGTTTGGCTACATTCCTGATTTTCAGAGCCTAGGTATTATGGGAATTGTTTATGGCTTTTTAAGTGAGTATTTTGGAAAGTAACTTAGCTCAAAATAGAATAAGCTAAAAAGACAATTTATTGGTGCGTTTCCTCAGACGTCCAGCAGTTCTGACTGGTTTCAGAGATGGCTGCCCATGAAAAGTTAACATGTTAGTAGATGATTAAGTGAAGATGTCATTAGTGTGTTAGTCACTCAGTTGTGTCTGACTCTTTACAGCCCCACGTACTGTAGCCTGCAGGCTCCTCTGTCCATGGGATCCTCCAGGCAAGAATATTGGAGTGGGTTGCCATTTCATTCTCCAGGGGATCTTGCCGGCCCAGAGATCGAGCTCCTATCTCCTGCACTGCAGACGGGTTCTTTACCGTCTCAGCCACCAGGCTGCCCGGAGGGGCTTGTTACTGTAGTCAGGACTCTGTTTCCCTGTTTTCCTCTCTAATAGGTTTCCTCCAACTGCTGCAGGTTTCCATGGCATGGTCTCAGAAGCTGCCACATGAGTTCAGAAAAACGACCACCCCCTTCATTAGAACATGTGCCAGCCCCCTCCACTTTGTGCCAGGGAGATGCACTCTGATTGACAGACCTGGGTCATGTGCTCCTGCAGTGTCGGTGGAGGGGTGTCATACACAAAGGCAGGAAGCAATTCCCAAAAAGGAAGAGGTTGGGGTAAAGAGATTATTATTATTTTTTAATAGACTATTTCAGAGTGAGAAAGGTTGGTTCCATTTGCTATGGGAAGGATGAAAAATAACTTCATTCTACTGTTACATGACTTTGGGAGTTAATGGAGACCACAACATAATCTGTGATCACATGGAATACATTAGTATGCCAGAGGAAAGTTCCATTGAAAACCCAGTATCATGTCACTTTCTTAAAATGGTTCTCTTGTAAAAAGCCAAAGAATTATTTTGGGAGCCTGAGTTTTCTTTATTTGATAATTTCTGAACTTGCATGAAACAAGAGTCACATAATTCAAATATAGATGATCCTTCTGAGAAAACAGGATGAATGCAACTGCATTTCAAATGTGCTAAAGATATAAAATAAAATTTTGCTACATATTTTAGAGAAGTAAATGTGTTGTGAACTCATATCTCATTCAAAATCAACCATTTTGATAAATACAGATTTTCTCTTTTAGCATTCCCAATTGTCAACGCTAAACAAGAATGGGTTTATTCTCCCTCAAAACCCCAACCAAGTTATTAGGCAAATCAAAAGAAAAAGCATTACCAAACCATGCATTATGAGATAAATAAGGATGCACCCAGAAACAATTACTTAATTTATAAACATCAGTTGGTCTATACTCTAGGGATGGTACATGGTACCCTAAGATTTTTTCCTATATTCTCTAATGTCTTCTTCAAATCTTTTTGGAGCCTCAAAAATACCTTCAGCATGTATATGGAACCTAAAAAAATGGTATGGATGATCTTATTTACAAAGCAGAGACAAAGACGCAGATGTAGAGAACAAAAGTATGGATACCAATGGGGAAAAGGGTGGGTGGCATGAATTGGGAGACTGGGATTGACATATACATATTACTGATAGTATGTATAAAATAGATAACTAATGAGAACCTACTGTATAGCACAGGGAACTCTACTTAGTGCTTTGTGGTGACCTATATGGGAACGAAATCCAAAAAGAGGAGATTTATGTATACCTATAGCTGATTCACTTCCAGAGAAGGCGATGGCACCCCACTCGAGTACTCTTGCCTGGAAAATCCCATGGACAGAAGAGCCTAGTAGGCTGCGGTCCATGGGGTCGCAAGAGTCGGACACGACTGAGCAACTTCCCTTTCACTTTTCACTTTCATGCATTGGAGAAGGAAATGGCAACCCACTCCAGTGTTCTTGCCTGGAGAATCCCAGGGACGGGGGAGCCTGGTGGGCTGCCGTCTCTGGGGTCACACGGAGTCGGACACGACTGAAGTGACTTAGCAGCAGCAGCAGCTGATTCACTTTGCTGTAGAGCAGAAACTGATACAACATTATGAAGAAACTATGTATTGAGGTCTTCCCAGGTTGCTCAGTGGGAAAGAATCCAACTGCCAATGCAGGAGACACAGGAGATGCAACTTTGCTCAAATAAAAATTAAATTAAAAAATTAAAAAAGCAAAACAAAACCAACAAACAAACAAACCAAAAAAAAAAAGCCTTCAGAAATTTAGATATTCAGTTTACAAATATTGAGAGGGTGTATCTGAGTAGATGAAAGTTAGTCAATAGAGAATGTTGTCAGGCACCTAGGTGGACTGGCGAGTTCTCACACTCACAGAACAGGCTCCAGGTTTGGGGTTTCCTGGCAGTTAAGATCCAGCGCTTCTCCAACCGGAGGGAGTGGGGGTCCAATGCGTGAGCGCTTTGGAGGCGGGGCGGGGGGGTTGCGATGGGAGTGAGGGGTGGGGATGATCTGGGGGAGGTGCTAGAAGGGGGTTGCGGGAGGGGTGGGGCCCGGGGCGGGGGCACTCGGGGGCGTGCACACCGCCGGGGACACGCGCTCCCGGCCGCGGCAACTCGCTCCAAGTTCCCTCCCTCGCTCCCTGGCGCTGGCAGCCAGAGCCCTCCCACTCGGCTCAGACCGAGCCGCCGCGGTAGCCGCCAGCTCGGCCCCCCGCTGCCTCGCGCTCCGGACCCCGCGGCCTTCCCAGTCCCTCGCTCTGCCCCTCCGGTGGCCCCGGAGGCCCGGCCCCCGTCCCTCGCGGGCCTCGACAATTCTGCCTGCCGTCCCTGGAGCCCGGTGCCCGGCTCGAGCTGCACAGGGGAGCGCGGACGAGGTAAGGCTGGGCCGGGGGCCGAGTTGAGGGGCAGCGCCGCGCCCCGATCGCTCACAACGCCGAAGCTGCGCGCGGCCGCCGAGCAGCCGGGTCCGCCCCTGCAGCTCCCGCCCAGCCTGGGTCTCGGTTCAACGGGGCGCGCGGGCCTCGTGGCCCGGACCGACCCCGGCCGGTGTTCCGGGCCGCGAGCTCGCCGCGCACCGGGGGTTGGCGGGAGGGCCGGAGCGGGGCCCCGGCGAGCTGGACGCGCGGGTAGGGGCTCCGCCCGGGACCCCCTCGGCCAGGGCCCCCTCGCGCGGCCTCTCATCTCTGGTCCTGAGTACTTTGCGAGTATCGGTCTCTTTTCCTCGTGGGCTGGAAATTCCTGCAAGATATGCAGATTCCGAGGCCCCGAAAGTTTGGTTTGGGGGACCCCCTCGGGCCCCATTCGTGGTCTCAATTGTCTGGACTTTCTTTGAAAGCGTTCAGATCTGAAATGCAATTAAGTGACCCCTGGCGCGCTGGCGCCCCATCACCCCCGCGGAGCTGGGAACCCGGCCGCCGAGCGCGCTGCCTGGTCCAGGGGCTCTGCTGCTGGTGGTGGGGACCCGGGCGGTGACAGCTCTCCCTCCGTGCGGGGTGCAGTCCCGGGAGGAAAGCGAGGGAACTTCGTCGTGAGCTCAAATCCCTCTGCAGAGCGGAAAGCGAGCACCTGATGCCCAGTTTTTTAACCCTTAAGAGTTAGTGTTCAGCTTTACTGAGCCACAAAAAGTAAGCAGGCTTTCTTTCCCGCCCGAGATAGGAGCTAACTGCGTTTTTCCTGCCGGCCACGTCCAATGCACAACCTGGCACACATCTGTAACAACACTGCGTGGCTGGTGTGGTCAGGGCTGCGCGCTGGTCTGATTTTGAGGAGGCGGATAGTAGAGTAAGCATTTTTTGCAGTATAAATAGTAAATGACTGTAAACGACTTCCATTTTCTTCATTTCCCCTGTTGGAGCTCAAGTTATTTATTTAGCCTTTTCCTTCCAATTTACACTTAGAGTCGTTCCATGGAAAATACCCGATTTAACTTGTACTTATTTTGCGACGTCACCACTCTTAGTCATTCCAATGAGCTATTTATTAAGTACAGTTATTCTGACATAAGGGTGAGTTAATGGCAAGCCAGCCTTCTTCCTTGAGTGAACACTCCATCGTCTTGCCCTATGGTATTTAATCTGTGCCATTACTATAGATGGTGTTTTGACAACCTGATAAGCTGTAAAGAGCTTAGCTTCGTGCCCTCCGGGACATGGTGCTAGGGAAGTTTCAGCTGGTTTTATTTATAAGTTTTATTATCACTCCGTATGTTTTTTTCTCTGTGGAAAATGGTTGTTTTGTTTTAATCCCTGATCTTTTAATTTATGGTCTGTTTTACGTCTGCGGTTTAGTTTTAGATCAGGGTTGAGGCTGGGTTGTTGTTTTGCTTATGACAGACAGGCTGTTGTGTGTGTTCTTATACATGAGATATAGCAGCTCTCAGAATGAGAACACAGTTCTGCACATGCTCATATGCAGGCACACTTCATGAGACCTCATTATCCTTAAGGACCTCCTTGTCTAGGGAGAAGCCTAGGCATTAGGAGAAACCTGGGCTCTGAGCCCCATCCTGAGCCCCCTTGTTCTGTAGGTTTAGAATCATACTTTCAATTCCTTGTGGCTGCTAGCACAGCAGTTAGGTGGTTCGCACTGTGTCAAAAGGTAATAAGAGATAAATATATGTACCCTTTATACCTACATCAGCCAGAACACATAATTCTTATCCATGCTTTAAAATCTGCAGTGTATAGTGTAACTAGCAAAGAAAAATTAAAGTGACTTAATGATCATGTGTTCGTAACAGAAAGATGATGTCTATTACCTAGACATTTGAAAAGGTTATTAGGAGTTAACCCTCATTTTGAGGTTTCCCCGCTACTCATCACTTTAATTTTGAAGTGACATCTTTTTCATTCCTAAACAGTTTTCTTAGCTAAGCCAAGGCTGGATGTTAACCCGTGGGGCCCTGCAGAGCTGGGCTGCTGTGGGGACCATGTGGCAGCAGATGGTGCTGTGACTGGCGCTGGTGGACTGACATGTGTGATCCAGCGGAATTGGAGGAGGGATTCCTTTCTCAGTTTTGTTTCTCGTCCTCTCCCCAAAATACACTCTTTCTGCACTATACCTTCTAACAATCTTCTTAGAAATAGACTTTTAAGAAAAGTTTGTTCTTTGTATTTTCAGCTTTTACGACTATCGGCCAAATTTTTCTCTCTGAAAAAGTCCAGGTGTTAAGAATAATTCCAGATATTCCAGATGTTAGGACAAACATTGTTGGCCAAAATTTGATTTACTTGACTGTACTCTAGCCTCTTCTTTTCCCCTACCAGAGGAAGATTGATCATTCTGAGCCTAGAGGATCTCTCAGCAAACCTGGGCTTTTTTCTTTTCTCCTCAACACTCAACTCCTAGGAGAGAAAAACAAATAAGAAACCTATTCACTTCTTGATTTTAAGACATCCACTTACTAGGGTGAATTCTCATGTATTCTGGTTTTTACTGTTATTCTGCCACTCCATACAGTGCTTCAAGAATTGAAATTCAGGCTGAAGCCTCTGAAGCTCTGCAAAGGCATGACTCATCCACGAAAAATATATTCACTCCACTTAGTACAGCACCGAGCAGAGGAGGTAGCACAGGAACAAGGGGGTTCTGGATTGTAATGAGGATTATCTCTCTGGCCAGCTCAGGAACTGGCCAAGTCCCAGGCAAATGACACTGCATTCTCTAAACTCCTGCAGCAGAGGGTCCTTACTGTTATCTCCTTGCTTCAGGTGAGGCTAAGTGACCTGTGAGTCATGGAGCTCTGGCAAAGCAAAGCTGCGGTTTTAACCCAGGTGTGCCTGTGTCCTGGTGGCTCAGTGGTAAAGAATCCACCTGCCAAAGCAAGTAGGTTCGATCCCTAGGTCAGGAAGGTCACCTGGAGAAGGAAATGGCAACCCCACCAGTATTCTTGCCTGGGAAATCTCGTGGACAGAAGAGCCTGGTGGGCTACAGTCCATGAGGTCTGAAAAGAGTCAGAGACAACTACGCACGCGTGCATACACATAAATGTAGTATGGATTCTAAATTTTGTTGGGATAAGTTATGGAGTGATTTGTATGGAAGATTTTGGTAGTAAGAAATTTAGCGTTTTGTTGTTCATAGATGTCGTGGTCCAAACAATTAGTTCAAGTCATTAGATACCAGCGAGGAAATGAATTGCATAATATACTTTCATTGTTTTTAAACCCAAGTTTGTTTCTGGACTGTCTTTATGTGATACAAAATTCTTGAAGTTAAATCGTACATCTTCTCTCCTATTCTGACATGTTTGATTCCCTCCTGCCTGTGAGAAGGGCCTGGGAGTGATTTTCACATTTTTAACTTTTTGCAGTTTGAGTCCCCTAAGGATAAGCACATAAGAACACAGCATTTAAAGACATGAGACTTGTTTTTAATTTTTTTTTTTAAGGAAACATTAGTAGGTGAAGCAAATTGCTTCCTTTTCCCAGTATGATTAAACAATTCTAAAGTGGAACTGACACTAAAGATGGAATTTGAACATTATAAACACTTTAGGGAGAAGTTCAAAGGTGAAAACTCAGCCCAAGAAAACAATACGTCATTTGGCAGACAGATTTCTAGAAAAATTATAAGACTTCTGTGCTGTGTTTTATACATCAGAGCAAGATCAGTGGGTTTTGAAATTGTTCATTTCCAGGTAAAGCTTTTAAAATTACAGTTCGGAAGCATATGGGAAATTTTGGAGTAGTTAGGTTGTAATGCAAAGCATTTTTCCCCCCTCAGGGCCCTGTTAGAAGTTACTTTCATCTTTTTGTCTTTTTCAGGAAGAATCACTGATATCCTTTAAAATAGCTCTTCTTAGCAGCATATTTTTGGTCCCATTGACTGGAAGGTAATGAAAATAATTATGTGAAATAATGTAGTTTAGTAATTTCTTCTATTATGATTGCTATATTAAACAGATATTTATAGAGGGTTCTTTGTGTGCCAGGTCCTGGAGATAAGTAGTGCCCAAGAAAGACAAGGTCCCTGCCTCACTGAGAGATTTGAGTGTAAAGTGGGACAAAATAGATGAAGTAAACAAGTAACTGAAAAGCTAATTTGAAGCAGTAATAATTGCAGTCAAGACTGAGGGTGGCATTCTTATCTGAGGACCTCATGGAGGCTGATTGAGTGGAGACATTATGTGAGAAAAAGAAGCAACCTCTGGAAGGTCTCTGGGCCGAGAAGACAGACAGCTTGTGCAAAGGCCCTGTGGCCTTTGTCAGGAACAGGGGACAGTAGCAGAGGAGCCAAGCAGGGCCTTCCTTGAGGACCCAGGGTGAGGGAGAGGGGAGTTTCTGTTTATTCTGTAAGCAGTGGGTCCTGCTCAAGGGTGTGACTCACTCTCATTCTCAGGTTGGCAGCTCACTGTGCCCACCTCGTGGTGCCCAGTACCAACTGGGCTGCAAGGAAAGCAGAGGAGGTATGTTGAATTTCTGCTCACCTGACACGCTATTCCATGGTGGCTCACTGAAGCACAGGAGACCAGGGTTTGATTCCTGGGTTGGGAAGATCCCTGGAGAAGGGAATGGCTATCCACTCCAGTATTCTTGCCTGGAAATCCCATGAACAGAGGAGCCTGGTGGGCTACAGTCCACCAGGTCGCAACGAGTCGGACACAACTGAACGATTAACACTTTGACACAGTATTGCTCTTAAGATGCGTCATTGCTATATACACCATTGAGAAAGAAAGGAAACTTCCCATTAAGCTCTGCTTGTAAGGACCGGCGGTGACGTGGATCCTCATTTCAGATGTCAACACTGGAAAATAGAGTTGCCTTAGATTTGGTGAAATCTGTTTTTTTCTGGAGACCAAGCTGAGAGGGCCGGCTGGTTTGTATTTCAGTTTTATTTGTGCCTGCGTAATATGAGTTGAATTCTGTTATTTGGAAGGATCTGGGGGAGGGGCTGTGTAGAGGGATCTCCTGCCTCCGGATTGGAAGCTAGCGTAGAAAACTGCATCCCCTGGAAGTGTCTTTCTGCTGCTTCACAACCACGTGAGAAGGCATTTGCAGATAATGTTCCCGCAGGTGGACTGCAGACTGTGGGTGTCAGAGAATCAAGGGAACTGGGACAATCTGGATCTACCAGGCTCAAGGGGACACACAGACACTGTGTGCTCATTCAGAGTGGGCGGCACATCCCCTGGGAGCTCCAAGCTTTGTTTCTCTCTGTCACTGGGAGCAGGGGCGGGGTGAGGGCTTAGATAACCAGGCCAAATAATTGTCAGCCAGCAAACCAGTAAGTGGGTCCCTGAGAGGCTGGGAGAGGGCGCCTTGCTCATGGACCCCGCGTGGGTTTAAAGATTGGCTCTGTGGGCTGAGCAGGTTCCTCAGGCTTCGGGAACCTCAGTCTCCTGATCTGTCAGATGAGAAACTGCGGGACCCACTTCAGGGGATCATTGTGGGGTTTAAGGAGGGTGGTGCTGGCAGGATAGCCAGCTCTCCGTGGAGCTTGGGTGGTGTCGGGGGTTACCATCTCTTGGATGTCCTCTGTCCCTGCATCCGTCTTGAGTGTTCTCCTTACACAAGTCACAGCATGAAAGTCTCTTTTTGAAAGACTCCACCCCGACTGCTGAAGCTAAGGTCCCTCCTTCTCCAGCCGCTCTCTGGCCCCCAGGCTCGTGCTGTTTTCTTCAGCTCATCCCTAAGGGAATTTGTGTGTGTGTTGCTGTTGTTACAAGTGTGTTCTTCCTGGTTGAGCAGGTCACTGTTGCAAGGACTGCTATGTCCACAGGGCCTGAGATGCGGCTTCTTTACCTACTGGCTGTGCAGGGGCACTGCTGGCAATGGGTCCTTCCCATGGGACCCAAAGGACAGCAGGGCTCTTCTCTGGCTGTTTTTTCAGCTGCAATGATGGGCCTTCCAGTCCAGCAGTAGAATTCTGGAATCCAGTAAGCAGGCTCCAAGCCAGCCTTCAGAGAGGACTTTGGGGATGGAGGTTGGGGAAGAGGGAAAATTTCTATCTGGAAATATGGGTTTCTTGGGACTGTGGGACAGCTTGTGGTTTTGCATGTCAGCGGGTGTCACCTGCTTCATCTTCCAGCAAATGTCACCAGAGGCCGATTACCTAATACCTGATATACCAGCTTTTAGGCACCCTTCTCCTTCTATAAAGCACACAAGGAAACGTGGTGGGGAAGTGTGCCTGCTATTCAAGGGACCAGGCTGCCACATGTCACACTGCTCTTCCCCCTGGGAAGCTGGCTTGAAACTGAGGTGGAGCTGGCAGCCTGGTGGACCTGCCCGGTCAGTCCTCCGGATCATGGGTTATTCCTCCCATTTCTAAGTCATATTTTGTTACTGGTGATGCTGTATCCATTATGATGGCTCTTGTTGCTTCACTGATTTTGATGCTATGTTTTTGTATTTTATTGGAAAGGAAATCATTTTGTAAATAAGAATATTGGTATGTTCTTCTCTAGGCTTTCATCTTTCCCAGTGCTTGCTTGATGACTATAGTCTCTGGGTGAAGTTTAGCACATAAAATGCAAGGATATTTTCAAACTCTCAAGCAAACCTTCCAACCATCCTAGATGGGTGAGCCTGTTTACTCACCCACATGAAAACCATTAATCATCTTCCAATCCCTGGCTCTCAGGGTGCCACCGTTTCCATCAGAAATGGACAGTTGGAAACTGGGAACTCAGTGGTGTTGGGAAATACCAGTGACCCCTGACAGCGCTTCTGTTTTGACTACATAGTTAGAAAAGGTGAATTGGGAGGTTCTCTGTACACTTGACTATGAGTTGGGGATTTTTAAAATTCTTTGTCTATCCCTGGCCAGTGCTCATTCAAATAATCACTGATTGGAACGTTGTGATTTTAAGAATCAGATGTTTTTTCTTCCCGGTGAGTTTTGTTCTTGTTCAGTGACCTTGAAGGAAGAAGAGAAATCACTGTGGTGGTCTGGAATTCGACTGGTCCTGGGTGCTCTTCCCAGCACCCGTAGGTTTTGTTTTAACCTACAACAAGACTCGGTGTCTAACCAGCCTTCTTACACTTTTTGCTCAACGTGGCCACCATCTTTCAGGGGATAGACTGGCTGTCTCATAACTTAGTTCTATAATTTAACAGAGATTATTTTTCTAATTCTTGTTATT
Source organism: Nanger dama (assembly GCA_917880005.1). Lineage (NCBI taxonomy): Eukaryota > Metazoa > Chordata > Mammalia > Artiodactyla > Bovidae > Nanger > Nanger dama. Next base: position 9,328,541 of record CAKJTW010000075.1, read on the forward strand.
GAATTTATATTTTCAACTTTTGTAGAGGAGAGTATTGCAGAGTCATACAAAACCTATCTTCTGTGGAAAGTTGAAATATTCTGTTAGGTCGTGCTGGAGGATATATGCAGTCTACCTGCACTGTTGGGAATTCTTTTTTTTTTTTGGCTGGGGTGGGTCTTCGTTGCTGTGTGGGTGCTTTCTCCAGTTGTGGTGTGCAGACTGCTCACTGTGGCGGTTTCTCTTGTTGCAGAGCCCGGAGCCTGCCGTGGTTGCGGGCTCAGGAGTTGCAGTTCTCAAGCTCTGCAGCACAGGCTCAGCAGTCGTGGCACACGGGCTTCGCTGCTCACGGCATGTGGAACCTTCCCAGTCTAGGGAGCAAACTGGTATCCCTTGCCTTGCAAGGCAGATTCTTATCCCTGGACCGTCAGGGAAGTCCTTGGAATTTGGTTTTAAGTGAATTTTCCATACAGGTGATGGGAGTCCCATGCGTGGGTGTGTGCGTGCTTGGTCATGTCTGACTCTTTGTGACCCCATGCACTGTAGCCCACCAGGCTCCTCTGTTGCAGGGATTTCCCAATCAAGAATACTGGAGTGGGTTGCCATTTCCTCCTCTCGGGTATCTTCCTGACCCAGGGCTCAAACCCGTTTCTGCTGTGTCTCCTGTATTGGCAGATAGATTCTTTACCCCTGGGCCACCTGGGAAGCCCCCGGAGTCCTGTGCATGGCAGGGAGTCTGAGGTGGGGTTACACTTCTCCAGCTGTAACCCCCATGCTCAGCATGAGCTTTGCAGCGGCCACATTTCCCCAGGTAGGAGCCGCCTTGCCCTCACCGCAGTGTGAAGGGTTCCAGCTCACCTGGCCAGGTGTCCTTACTGGATTTCTCCACAGGAATTTTTCCTTTCAGAATCCACAGGCACACATCTGAACCTCTTCAGTTGTTAATCCTCCATTGCTATTTTCATGTGCCTTTTCCAGTAGAATCTCAGCGCGAAGCATTCAGCTGTTGAAAAGCTCTGTAGTTTCTCTGGCTCTTTCCCAAAAGGTGTTAAAGTGAGTTGAGTTCATGATCAAGAGACCACATTCTAAGGCCTTTTAATTAAGGAAACCAAGACGTTATCACATGTTCTTATACATTTTGTTTCAGGAATACTTAAGGATCTTCATTTTATTTATGTATTTATTTAGATGAGAAAAAGAACATCTGTTAGCTTGCAATTTAAAATATAAAGCCCTTCTCCCTCAGTGGTTTAAAATGGAACAATATCCTATACCTGAGGACAGGAGAAAGGGGGTGCTCTCAGTTAGATAAACAACTCTCCTGCCGCCAAACTTTTATGTTTGTCACTGAAATTTACCTTTCTGATTTTATTAAAAAATTTTTTAAACTCTTTGTTGTGCACTGGAGTATAGCCGATTAACAAATAATGTTGTGGTGGTTTCAGGTGAACAGTAAAGGGACTCAGCCATACATACACATGCACCCATTCGCCCACAAACTCCCCTCCCATCCAGCCTGCCCCGTGACATTGAGTAGAGTTCCCTGTGCTGGACCTTCACATTACTTTGGATTTTTCATTTTACCAGATAGTATTGACTATTCATGTATACCTTGTGTTGATATGGGTTCTCCACAGAAGCAGAACCAATAGGATCTCAATCTTGATCTCGATGAAGTTTATTTTAATAAATTGGCTCTTGGCGATTTTGCAGGTTGAGAAGTCCCAGAATATTTCCTTTGCAGCAGGAAATGCAGCAGAGACAAGGGGTCAGCCCCGAGGGAAGGTGGGGGAGACTGGGTCTCAGCTCAGCCAGATACAGAGAGATCTTATCCCTCACCCGCCTTGTGGGATTCAGGTCCTCCACCGATGAGATGAGGCCACCTACACGGGGGAGGGCAACAACTGATCAGTTGTGTGTAACCAAAACATACTCGTTTCTCCCAGAGCTCACATTTAGATCGACTCATTTAGAATGGTTTGGGCTTTCCTGAGGTTCCTTATCTGCTCCTGTCTGGATCATGAGTTGGTTTGAGACTAGAAACAACCACAGGCAGCACTTTGGTACCAAGCTTGGGAACCTTGACTGTGGTGGGTAGCCCTTGGAATCAGGTGGTGTGGCCTTAGCAGATTCCAGGAGGTTGACTTTTGGGTCTTTATTAAACTCCAGACAAGAGTTTTGTCTAGAATCCTAATCCCCTTAGATGAGACTGGCTGAGGCCAAAGGTAAATAGAGCTAAAATCTTTTCTCCTTCCATGTCTCACCATTAGGACATGGATGTCAGGCCTTACTGAGCTGTTTTCCAAAACCAGTACTGAGTTTGGTGGTGCTGGGGTAATGAACCCGCCTGTCAATGCAGGAGACACAAGAGATGTGGATTCGATCCCAGGGTTGGGAAGACCTGGGATCCACTGGAGAAGGAAGTGTAGTGGAGGCAGGAAAGGGAAGAAGGCCCAGGCAGGGATATCAGCTGGAGAGGAAGAGCGGACTAAGACCTGAGCTGTGGGGGAAGGCACACCAGGAGCAGGGGAGATATTTCAGAATCAGATGGAGGGAGAAACCCAGAGAGGATGTCAGAGGGGGCTGGGGTCCTCACTGCAGGATCGGGGTAATGGTGAGCTCCACGCGTCACCTGGCTTGGGTGTGTTCTTGCCTGGAAAATCCTGTGGACTGAGGAGCCTGGCTGGCGACAGTTCATGGGGTTACAAAGAGTCAGACACAACTGATGTGGTAGCTAGTGGTGTCAATAGTGACTGACACCACTTCCATTTCTTTGTAGCCCTTAGAATCCAGTGGTGTGGCACCCATACTCATGTTTGCTTGAGTGCCTGCTGTTTACCAGGGACCATGAATGCTCCCTGGTGGGGTGGATTTCACTTGTCTTGCTTGACGCTCTGGTGGCTCTGAGCCTCTGGGCCACCTCCTGTCGAGCTTCATCTTCATCTAGGCTGTCTCTTAGAGCTTCCTTTCCCTAGTTCTGCCTCCAAGTTCCTGCCCATCGTGGGAGAACTGACGTGACCTCTTCCAGCCATGTCCATCATCTGAAATGCCCTGTTGTCCTCGTGGAAAGTGTCCATGTGACTGGGGTCACATGCATCACAGTGTTGCTCACTTGGCATGGGGCATGCAGCATCCACAAAGCACAGATTCGTCTTTACAAGAGAAAAAAGTAAAGCTTTGTCCCTTTTTCTTTGCACTGTTACTTTTTGACCCCTCCACCCCCTCTTTGAACAAAAAGTAATACCGAGGGAATATTGTATCAAAAACTTTTTTTTTTTCTTGCATTTTGAAAAGTAGCAAAGCTCCCTTAAGAAACTTTCCTCTACTGTTAAGAGGGTAAATTCCTCAAACCTAAAATAGCAAACCTAGTAGTAAGCAAGACAGCTTTTGTCTGTGCTCATAGACGTTTAATGGTTTGTGATCTAATGAAGCGACTGTGTGAGAGCCACGAAAAGCTAGCCTTTGGGAAGAGGTGACTTCTCCCCTCCGCCCCGCACTGCATCTGAGCTGAGGCTGCACCTGACCAGAGTCCCCCGAAGCTGAGCGGCAGAGGCCTCCGGACTGAGGGCAGAAGTCTGGCCAGTGTTCTTTAGCCCATGTTCCTGCCAGCTGATGCTTGGAGCTCATCATCACCCTGATCCTGCAGTTAGGACCCTAGTCCCCTCTGACATCCTCTCTGGGTTTCCCCCTCCAATTGACTCTGAGCTAATCTCCCCTGCTCCTGGTGTGCCTTCCCCCACAGCTCAGACCTTGGTCCTCTTTTCCTCTCTGACTGACAGCCCCGCCTCCACCGTCTTCCCTTTCCTGCCTCCACTGTGTCCCCTCTGAATCAACTGTGCCACCCGCTTGTCACATTGCCTGGCCACCCCAGGCCCCACTCAGGTGTCCAGGACAAAGTCTTGTTAGCCCACCATCCAGGGCTGCCCTGCCTTGGCCCTGGGGTCTCTGCAGCCACTTCCCTGGGCTTTGCCTGGCACTGCATCTGCTGCTTCCTCTCTCTGCTTTATGCCCTCCTGATCATCCTAAAAGGCTGTTATGCCTCGTCTTTAGTTATTTTCCTTGACCTCATGTGGTCTAAAAAAAAAAAAAAAAAAAAAAAAAACAGAATAAACAATCACACCTTTTGTGATGTTCAGGTAACTTGAATGCATACACACGCACTCAGTCCTGTCTGACTCTTTGTTACTCTATGGACTGCAGCCCGCCAGGCTCCTCTGTCCATGGGATTTCCTGGCAAGAATAACAGAGTGGGTTGCCATTTCCTTCTCCAGAGGATCTTCTCAACCCAGGAACCGAACCCAAATCTCTTGGGTCTCCTGCCTTTGCAGGCAGGTTTTTCACTGCTGAGCCACCTCGGAAGCCCAAGTAACTTGAATGCAAAGGCGTAAAAGTATGTCTCTGCCTTATCGCTACTGTAGGATTCAATGGAGGGACAGGAATTGTATCTCACAGCTTCATGTGAGTATCTGCTTGTGTCCAAGTCCACTCTGCTGCCCTGAGGGTGGTTTGCATCTCAAGATCAAGGCCAAGGGCCTCTCTGGTGCAGAGGAAATTTGAAGATAGGATGAAGATACCACTACTGATAATATCCTGAGAGATTATGGAGAAGATAAGCGATGCCAGAATTAAATGCCCTGATTCTTCAGAAAACGCCAAGAGATCCTAGCCCTGCACTGTTCAGTATGTTGACTGCTGGTCGCACGTGACTTCTGGGTACTGGCTTGGTGTCTGACCTCAATTGTGATATCCTCCAAGCATAAAATATCACATTTTGAAGATTTGCTTGGAAAAAACATGTAAAATAGTTCATGAATAATTTTTATATTACATGTTTATGTGATACTATTTTGGACAGATTATTGTTAAGATATATTATCAAGCTTATAAATAAAATATATTGTCAAAATAATTTCACCTGTTTTGGATTGATAATATAGTATTATTAAAATATATTATCAAGTTTATAAGTAAAATAGATTATCAAAATGATTTCACCTTTTTTTTTAAATTTTTGCTATAGCTACAAGAAGCGGCGCTAGTGGTAAAGAACCTGCTTGCTAATGCAGGAGACATAAGAGACGAGGTTCAGTCCCTGGGTCGGAAAGGTCCCCTGGAGAAGGAAATGGCAACCCACTCCAGTATTCTTACCTGGAGAATCCCATGGACAGAGAAGCCTGGCGAGCTACAGTCCATAGGTTTGCAGAGTGGGACATGACTGGAACGACCTGGCATGTTACCCACAAGAAAATTTAAAAGAACATACACGGTTAGCGTTTGTGACTTGCATTGTATTTTCCTGGGAGGATGCTGTTCTAGACTCTACGATTCATGGCTTTTCCTTCACATTCTTGGCAGCATCCTACAGCATAGTGTGGAGCAGATGGCTGGGCACTCGTAGGAAAGGAAGTAGTGAGAACTAAAAGCAAGACAGTTTTGCTAAGAACAGATCGTGCCAAGTGAGCCTCGTTTGTTTTTTGTAAGGTTACGAGGCTAGGAGATCAGATGAGTTCTCCTCTGATAAGCTTGAGGACAGTTTAGGGAGCATGAAGTTGTTTTAATGATGTGGCTGCCTCTGTGGCTGGTTGAACTCAGTTCCCAGAATAACTTGTGTTGATGGTTGTCTTGAGAACAGGCCGGGAGATGCTCTCAGGCTTCCCATAGTGCTTGTTTCATAAATGAGAGTCATTTGTGAAGAGGTCGAGTTCAGTCAGGTTTGGGTAGTCTGGAAAAGGTTACCCACGCCAGCCCTGGTCGGCAGTTCATTCATCCATCACACATGTTGAGGGTGTGTTTGCTCAGGCACCATGTGACTGGGTACTGGGCGTGAGGACTAATGATACATTGTCCCTGACCTCTAGAGTGACCTTCAAGCTATTGTTTTTGAAAGATCATTCTGGCTTTGCCCACTGGGTCCCTATTTGGATGCATCCATATAGAAGTGGCGGAGAAGGCAATGGCACCCCACTCCAGTACTCTTGCCTGGACTATCCCATGGATGGAGGAGCCTGGTAGGCTGCAGTCCATGGGATCGTGAAGAGTTGGACACGACTGAGCGGCTTCACTTTCACTTTTCACTTTCATGCACTGGAGTAGGAAGTGGCAACCCACTCCAGTGTTCTTGCCTGGAGAATCCTGGGGATTAGGGGGAGCCTGGTGCGCTGCTGTCTATGGGGTCCCACAGAGTCGGACACAACTGAAGCGACTTAGCAGCAGCAGCATATAGAAGTGGATGATTCTGCATCTGGTTAGGCTTCTTGAACTGTAGTTGAAAATTATGGACCTTCTGGGCCTTCCCAGGGGGCTCTGGTAAAGAATCCACCTGCCAGTGCCAGGAGACATAAGAGACTAATTCGATCTCTGGGTCAGAAAGGTCCCTTGGAGTAAGAAATGGCAACCTGCTCCAGTATTCTTGCCTGGAGAATCCCATGGACTGAGGAGCCTGGTGGGCTACAGTCCATGGGGTCGCAAAGAGTCGGACACGACTGAGTGACTGAGTATGCACGCATGCATGGATCTTCTGAGCTCTTAGCAATCTAAGAGGCTTGTGGGAAATTCTTTTCAGAGTTGATGTAGCCCATCCATGGCCCTGCTTCCTTCACCTTTGATATTCCATGTGCGTGGGAAGTGGGTGCAGGCCACATTCAGGTGGCGTGGAGTGATCTTAGACTCTGCTTGGATCATTTTCCTGAGGCAGCAGTCCCCCTGTCTGTCCTGCTCGTCACCTGGGTGGCAGGATATCCCAGAAGCAGCCATATGACTGGTGGAGGTGTTGTCGGTATGTCCTGTGTTATTACCCACTGTGCTTGACACTTGACCTGCTTACAGATTTGTCAGAAACACAAAAGACAAATAACTGGATGACAAACAATAAACTTTAGGCAGATATGAAGCTCAACTATAGCAACTTAGAAGGAATTTATATCTGGTTTCTTCTATATTTTAAGCCCTGTTTCTATGCTTTAATTTTCTCTAAGTCCTGAAGTTTTTAATTTTCTGTTTGTCTCTGATTTTATTTTCTTTTTTCTTAAAGGTATCTCCATCTTTTGGGGAAAGAAGGCCAATTTAAAGTAAAAGTAGAGGCTTTCTTAATGTTTGGTTTAGACGTTAGTTTTTAAACTCTTTACCTTGGGGAAGCTAGTTTTATATTTGACCTTATCAAAGCTTTCATATTAAATACTTAGATCAGTGATGAGCAGCTTTCCGATTTATGTATTTTTTTGTAGATGAGAAAAAAAATTAGAGGTTATGTTTTTTTCTGTTCAAAATTACAAGACTTGTTGAGCCCTATGTAAAGGGGGATGAGGCCGAATTTTTACAATTTAGTTATCTCTTGGGTAGAATATCTCAAAGAGGGGGTTTGATTAGATTTCTGGCCATGAGCAAGGTGCTCTGTGGGTATGTTTGGGTGGTTGCGGTACCCGGCAGGCAGGCCTCTGGGCTCCTGTGCCTGTGGAGAGCTGCTCAGGGTCCCCTGGGGTTACCTCATTTCTCTCTCAGGACACCCTGCAGGGTGGTGCTACTATGGTTCCGTGTAACGTGGTTGTCAGGAGCTGAGATGGCCTCTTTGAGGTGCTGGCAAGGGGAAAAGCTGGTCTGGTGCCTGTACTTGGGGAGCCAGGGTGGCTGCCTCAACTCTGAGCAGTCAGAGAGGACCCCACTGGCCTCCTGGCCTGGCTTCCCCCTTTCCTGGGGTCGTGCTATTCACCACTCCCACCCAGCCTGGGATGGCAGGATGGAGTCAGCCTCCTCATCCTTGTCTTCCCAGCTGGAGATCTCTGCCCGTGGCTTCTCCGGAGATGTCCTGGGGTCCACTGTACCCTGCGGTGTCCCTCTGCCCCCTGCCCCCCCAAGCCTCGAGGGGCTGTCAGTGGGTCGGGCAAGCAGAGGTCCAGAAGGGGTTGTGGACAGTCAGTGCTCTTTCCCCCATGCTGAGCCCAGAGTGTTCCAACCCTGACTCGTGTCCACTTCACCCATAACCTGCCTTTGTGGTTGCCGTTTCCAGTTCCATCTTTTCTTTGAATATATTGCCTCCTGCTCAGAAGCTCAGAGTCAGCTCCACGGTAGATTTAACAGAATCTATTCAGGGCCCCGTCTCAGCAGGGCATCGTTGTTGGAAAACAAGGTCATACCTCTCTTTAACACCAAAATAAACTGATAAATGCCTGTGAGTGGAGAAGGGGTGGAGCGAAGTGGCCGGCCTTCAATCCTGGGGTGTTTGTTACTGGCTGGAAAGGAGGCCAGGCCCTGTGTCTCTTGGGGACAGGAGTATCTGTGAATTGAGATCCTGGCCTCCTGTCTGCGGGGCAACACTTTTGTCTTCTGTCTGGCTTGGCAGAGAGTCAAGTGGAATGGGAGCTCTCTGGGTGAACTTGGTGTCACAGTTCTTCCTCGAAAGGCCCTTCGGGGTCACCTGCTCCAGTGGTCCACACCGTGGAATCCATTACACACCTGGGATTCTGGAGCATCTGAGTGGAAACGGGGTTGGGGGGCTGTCCAGGTGGTCTCCGGGGTGACAGTGATGCAGAGATGGCTTTCTGGGCCATGATTCTCAGACTCTAGCTCACCAGTCACCTGAAGGGTTAAATAGTTGCTGGTCTCTTCCCAGAGTTTTTGATTCACTGAGTTTTGGAAGGCCTGAGAATTTGCATTAAAAAAAAAAAAAACCTTCATTTTTATTTATTTTGTCTGCACAGGGTCTTAGTTGCACATGTGGGATCTAGGCCCTGACCGGGATTGAACCCAGGCCCTCTGCATTGAGAGCATGGAGTCTTAGCCACTGGACCACCAGGGAAGTCCCTGAGAATCTGCATTTTTAACACAGTCCCTGTTGTTATTGAACCACTGATCTGGGCAAAGTTCTCTTTTATTCCTTTTGTGAGTAAACAAATATCATTGAAAAAAAATTTAATACTACCATGATATCTTTAGTGAATTAAATTGTTTTGCATTGAGTGTTTTCCTTAGCAATTCTTAATTGAGAACCTGTGATAATCACAAGTGACTATTCAAAGGTTTGGGTATTCCATTTTGGCTAATATAATTTCATCATGATTAAGTTCAGGGTACTAAATAATGTCAAAATCTATTAACTTTTGAAAACCATGATTTACAAAACACACAAGTAGAAATATATATATAAATAGGGAATCCTGCTTGGGCAAATTGAAATGAAAACTTCAGTCCATTCAGTTAATAGTATCAGTCAATTGTGCAGTTTTCAAAGCCAAATGATGGTTTCCCAATGTTCATCTCAGTTATAGGAAAGGGAAACATACGATTTCTGGATTCAGTTAATGCATGTGTTTTAGATTCCAAATTCCTTTAACAGTAGCATTTTTGAAAAATCAAATGATATGGTACCTGAGGCCCTTCCCAGGTGACTCAGTCATAGAGAATCGCCTGCCAATCAATGCAAGAGACACTGGAGATTTGGGTTTGATCCCTGGGTGGGGAAGATTCCCTGCAGGAGGGCATGGCAACCCACTCCAGTATTCTTGGCCGGGAAATCCCATGAACAGAGGAGCCTGGTGGACAACATGGTCCATGGGGTTGCAAAGAGTTACATATGGCTGAGTGACTGAGCATGCTCACAGACACACAGATACACACATACATACTACCTGAAGCATTTAATCTAAAGGTTGCCAGATGCTTCATTTGAGATTCTCTAGGCACCACACAACTTTGCAGGGTGCTGGAGGGTTGGTGATTGAGGCTGGGTGTCTTGTAGGGAAAATACTGTGAAGACAGAAAGGGTTATAAAAGCTCTCCCTGGGGCGGAGGAGATGACCTGTGTGTCACAGGCTCTAACTTTCTCACCATGAATCTGAAACAAAGTGGGTAATTTTTAATATAACACTGCTGTTTAATAAGCTGTGGACATGTATGTTCTTCTCTAAGCATTTTGCATTTATCTTTGTGTGCATTTTCATAGTTAAACTATCAGTTCAGTTATGATTTTCTTTTGGGGGTGCCATTTAGTAAACATTTTAAGGCCTTCAAAAGCAAAACTGTGATCTTCATATTTTATTTATGATTATAATGGAAATCTGTTCTTGAACATATTCAGAGTTCATAAAATATTTTAAAATGTATTCTGTATAAGATGTCTTTGTTAATTAACATCAAGACTCTGGCCCATGAAAATGTACTTATTGCCTTAGATTTAAAAATGTTTTTCTGAAATAACATCCTTGTCCTGCGTGCTAAGTCAGTCAGTTATGTCCCACTCTTTGCAAACCCATAGACTGTAGCCCGCCAGGCTCCTCTGTCCACGGGGGTTTTCCAGGCAAGAATACTAGAGTGGGTTGCCATTTCTTCCTCCAGGGGATCTTCTTGACCCAGGGATCAAACCCTTGTCTTTTTGTATCCTGCATTGGCAGGGGGTTCTTTACCACTAGCACCACCTGGGAAGTGCCAAATTCGGGTTTTAATATTTTTTAGCTGAGTTAATGCTGTTCCTCCTTTCAGACAGCTTGGCTCTTTTTAAAAACTGTTTTTAGAGTACATAAAGTCTACATTCTTGGAACACTTTTTCTTATTTCAACAAAAGTTAGTTAGATGCTATTAAATTGATTAAATTTAAATAAATAGAGTGAAGGTAGTTTCTAAATTTAGTCTTAGGTCCTTAAGTAAAATTGCCCTTAGTGAGCTGGAAACTTTTTTTTTCCAAGTTACAAGGATTTAAAGTGACATCTAGTAAAATGTGTATTCTATAATTAAAATAAATCCCATTTGGAAATAAATTTGACTCATAGAAAGTTGAACTATTTCTTATTATATCATTCTAGTCATTCTATTTTTATGGTTTAATTATATAGTTGACCCATTTAATCTAAATACCTCACAAAATAGAAACTAGGGTATCTTTTAAACAATTTTAGAATCTGAGCTATCCACTTTCTCTTTGGTGAGTGGGGCGAGAGAGAACCAGAACAGGTATTCTCTGTGCCTTTTTGATGATCTTTTTATCTACGAAATAGATACTTTTAGATAAATGATTGCCCTGGGCTCAAAGAACACTGGGAGTAGACATGCAGTCTGTGTTGTCTACTGTTGCATAACCAGTGACCCCAAAATGTAGTGGCCCCAAAGGATAAAGCTTTCCCACTGTTGCATTTCTCAGGAATTCAAGAGTCTCGGAGGCTGCAGTCAGGGGTTGCTAGGAGCGCAGTCACCTGAAGGAACTGCATCCAAGGTGGATGGCAGGTGGGTTCATGCTGTTGTTGGTGGGTTAGGGGAGCTCAGTTCACCCTCCCCAGGGCCTTTCCGATACTCTTTGTTTTGGTTAGAGGTCAGCTTCTTGTCCAGGGAAGCACCAGAAGGGTGATCTTTCAGTGTCTCCGACTGGCTCACTGCCCAACTCCAAGGAGTTTGTCCTGAGATGCCTCCTGGTGCCAGGATGTGCCAGGTGCCAGCTTCTGGGCCCCCAGGAGATGTGGATGCCATGAGCAGACATATAGGTGCAGGGCTTGGGGAGAGGCGACACACCCCAGGAGGCTTCCCCAAAGAGGATCCCACCTGGATACAGTCTGATCTTCCTTCCTCTTGGGGAAAGGTGGGTGTTGGTAGGTAAAGGGATGGGCTGGCTGTGGGGATCTGGTCAGGGAGAGATTCGGACGGAACTTCTAGCCAGGTGGGCAGGACCAGGTCGAGGGACTGAGTCCATTTACCTTCTTCCCATGCTTTGTGGGCTTGTTATGTATTTTACTTCTACATGTATTATTATGTGGGCTTCCCAGGTGGCTCAGTGGTAAAGAACCCACCTGCCAGTGCAGGAGATATAAAAGACACAGGTTCCATCCCTGGTTGGGGAAGATCCCCTGGAGGAGGGCTTGGCAACCCACTCCAGTATTCTTGCCTGGAGAGTCCTATGGACAGAGGAGCCTGGCATGCTACAGTCCATAGGGTCACAAAGACTTGGACGTGACTGAAGCGACTTAGCACACAGGCACACATGCATATTATTATGCATTGCTTTACAGCCAGATACCTTTTTAAAGAATATTTTGTTTCACTTCTTGGGAGTGCAGGCTCTTTCTTCCTGATGGAGATCAGCGTGGAGTAAAAGTGGACATTCAGATCTTTCAGAATGGAGCTAAAGTCTGAGTTAATTTGTAACTTAAAAAAAAAATTTAAGATACTTTAAAAAACATTTATCCCCGCATTTATCTTTTCTATGCTCTTCATCCCTTCCTGTATTTTTCAGTGTTTCCATTTGGTACTATTTTCCTTCAACCTGTCTCTGTCGTTTAGTGTAGTGTGGGTCTGCTAGGAACAGTGTTCAGCTTTTGTTTAACTGGAAACTTCTTTCATTTGCCTGAGGACTAATTCTGCCACATATAGGATTCTAGATTGGCAGCATTATTTTTCCCCTTAGTACTTTAGCTATGCTATTCCATTCCTTGTTTTTTAAAGATTTTTTTTTATGTGAACAATTTTTGAAGTCTTTATTGAATTTGTTAGGATACTGCTTCTGTTTTATCTTTTGTTTTTGGGCCATGAGGCATGTGAGATCTTATCTCCCTGACTAGGGATCAAACCCACAACCTTGCATTGGAAGGTGGAGTCCTAACCATTGGGCCACCTGGCAAGTCCCTCTGCTGTTCCACTCTGTTTCCCTGGGCCCTGATGAGAAGTTGAGCATCCTTATTTTTGTTCTGCTGTATGTCTTTTCTTTTCTCCTTGCTTTTTAAAAGTTGTTTCTATGTTTTATTTTTAGCAGTTAGACTATCATATAGATGGGTCTAGTTTTCCTGGTATTTACCTATTTGGGATTTATTGATCTGCTTGGGTTGGTGGGATGACTTTTTCAAATTTGGTACATTTTATTCATATTTCTTGAAATATTTTAATCCTATTCTCTTTTCTCTAATTACTGTACTAGTTATCTCAGTAAATGATACGATTTCTCAAATCATTGATACTTAGTTCTTTTTTTCCTGTTCTTTTTCTCTGTTTAATTTGGAGAATGTAAGGTTACTGACCTGTTCTTTTGCAGTGTCCAGTTAGGAAACCCACTCAGTAAATTTATTTCAAATCTTGTATTTTTAGCCTTAGATTTTTATTTAGTTCTATTTTAGAGTTTCTGTTCTGTCCTAAAATAACCAATCTCTTCTCCCATTGTATACTTATTTTCCTATAAATTCTTTAACATATTTATTATAGTTAAAGTCCCCAACTACTCAATTCATTAATGGAGTAGAGATTCTCTTTTTCTTAACTGTTCATTCTTAATTATGGATCACAGTTTCCTATTTCTTTATATATTTTGTAATTTAAAAATTGTATTCCAGGAGTCATGAATAAAATAGTAGATTGAAGTATAATATTTTGTTTGTTTCACTTCTTGGAGAGTGCAGGCCTCCTTTTTTTTTAATATTAATTTTTATTGGAGTATAGTTGCTTTTCAATGTTGTGTTAGTTTCTGTTGTATAGCCAAGTGACTCAGCCACGCATATACATATATCCTCTCTTCCTTGGATTTCCTTCCTGTTTAGGTCACCATAGAGCATTTAGTAGAGTTCTCTGTCCTTATAGCAAGTTCTCATTGGTTATCTATTTTATACATAGTATCAATAGAGTGTGTGTGTGTGTGTGTGGGTGTGTGTATGCTCAGTTGTGTCCAATTCTTTGTGGCCCTGTGGACTGTAGCCTGCCAGGCTCTTCTGTCCATTGAATTTTCCAGGCAAAAATACTGGAGTGGGTTGTCATTTCCTTCTTCCAGGGATCTTCCCAACCCAGAGATCAAACTCACATCTCCTGTGTGTTCTGCGTTGGCAGATGGATTCTTTACCACTGAGCTACCAGGGGAAGCCATATATATGTATTCTTAAAGTAAATGCCTGAAACTGCCCTTGCCCTCTTGGCCCTGGATTGACTGGAAAGTACTAGCCGATGATTAGTGCCCAGTTGAGTGTATGAGTGACATTCTTCCAATTTTTCCTTTTCCCAAGACTGAAAACTGTGATACTTGTGCTATTCAAATGAGTCACCGCTGGTTACTGATACTTGCCAACAGAACAAGATATCTGAAAGGGAATAAAAAGTAAAATCAAGCATTGTTCTCTCAAACTTGCCCTGAAACAAACTCCTTTTCCTTTATGTAACTGACTAATCAAATGTAGGTCAGAGAACAGTAGGAGTTAAAGATTCAGAAACGGAGTGCATTCATAGCTTTGTGGTTGCTTTAAGGAGCTCCTCAGACAGTAAGAAATAGAATAGATCTATTTATCATAGGTCTGAGGACTGTGAAGTCCAAAGTCTCAAGGTGTAGGCAGATTCCATGCACCATAAGGGCTAGCTTCTGGTTCATGACAACACTCTTGTTTCTGAGTTCTTGCTTGGCAGAAGGTGCAAGGAAGCTCTCTGGGGTCTCTTTTATAAGGGCACTAATCCTGTTCTTGAGGGCCCCATCCTCGTGACCTAACCACCTCCCAATACCATCACTTTGGGGTTCAGGATTTCAACATATTAATTTTGAAGGAAGACATTCAGTCCATTGCAATGGCATTCCTAGTACTAATGGTTGAAAGGTGTTTGATTATTTACCATCTTTCAGGTTCCAAATCACTGGTGTTAAATGTATTGCCATTTAATTCAGAACAATCCCAAGCAGAACTGAGATCCAAATTTGGATGGTTTGACTGTAAAACAGACACCTTTAACCACCAAGCTATAAATACTACCTAGTTCAAACACTTCTTTGATGATGAATCAATTTATTTTTATGTGTTAGATTGTTTTGTCAATCACTTCTTGCTCAACCAGTAATATTTTATCTAACATCTACTTTATCATGGACATTGATTTGAGAGTAGAACATGATAGACATAAAAGAATTCAAAGACTGTTTGTGAAACATGCAATTTAGCTGAAAAGTAAGGCTTACATAAAAGAGCCAAACAGCCCAAAAAATGCTACAAAAGATCATACACTAAATGCTCTGTTTTATGGAGCAAGCTGTATTTCTTACCATGTAATTTAGTATTCCCATTAAGAGAGCAGAACTGCCTTAAATGTAATGGAGCCATTAATTTGATGTTTACTCGCAGTGTCAATCTTTCCCTGCCAGTCCTTTATACTGACATTAATTTCCCAAAGCTCTAAAGATATTAATAGCCTACAGGAGACACTGAATATAAAAAGTTAAGTCCTCAAAAAAAAAAAAAATTCCTGTATGAAATTGCACCCTGACTTATTTTAGAGACATGCCACTAGCCTGGCTCATAGCTCCGCTTACTCACGTGCTAGAGGGACAGCACTGACAGTTTGAGGGGTGTACCAGGGAGAGAGGGACTGAGAGCAGCTTTCTGCAGGGCTGGTGATACTCGTTTTTCTAGAGGTGGCCAGTGCAATCAGGCTCTTTCTGTTGTAAACACAGTGATGTATATTTTGTTGTTGTTTATTAGTTACTAAGTCACGTTGGACTCCTGTGAACCTGTGGACTGTTGCCTGCCAGGCTTCTCTGTCCATGAGATTTCCCAGACAAGAATACTGGAGTGGGTTGCCATTCCCTCCTCCACGGGATCTTCCCAACCCAGGGATCAAACCCACATCTTCTGCATTGGCAGGTGTGTTTTTTACCATTGAGTCACTAGGAAGCCCAATGTATATTCAGCCCCTCCATTTTTGTGGCCTTGCTGAGTGAGAAGCACCTGGCCGTACATTTCCATCCTGAAGGCTGTTTTCTCCTGACTTGAGAAGTGAGAAGTGCCCAGTAGACACCTGCTAACCCCCTGAATGAACCCAGAGGACATGATGCTGAGTGGAGTACGCCAGTCAGAAAAGGACCTCTACTGCATACTCCTGCTTACAGGAAGTACTTAGAGGAGCCAGAGTCCTAGAGAGAGAGAGAGAGAGAGAGAGAGAAGAGTAGTGGTTGTTAGGGGCAGGGGAGAGAGGGACTATCCTGCTGGCTCAGATGGTAAAGAACCCTCCTGCCCTGCAGGAGACCAGGTTCCACCCCTGGGTCAGGAAGATCTCCTGGAGAAGGAAATGACAACCCAGTCTAGTATTCTTGCCTGCAGAATCCCATGGACAGAGGAGCCTGCCGGGCTATACTGTCCATGGGGTTGCAGAGTCAGACACGACTAAGCACACACACAAGGAGAGAGGGGAAAGGACTTTAATACTTAATGGGTACAGAATTTCAGATTTTTCTGGAAATGTTTGGAGTTGATGGTCACACAACAGTGCAAAAGTACCTAATGTCACTGAACCATATCTTTAAAAACAGTTACAATTATAAATTCTGTGTTGTACATATTTTCCCACAATTAAAAAGTGTAAAAATATAAAACATGATGCCTCAATAAAGCTTGTGTTTAACTGTTAACAAAACAAGTGCCCAGTAGATTATATTACATTTTATTAACATCATGCTGAATTTTTGTAGAGGAGCAGAAAATACCAGTATTGTTGGCGCTGTTCTCCACATGCTTATTAATGAGAAGAATAGCTTTTTTTTTTTTTTTTTTAAGAGGAAGCTGAAAGTAGAGATCCTTTGGCCTGAAATCATTGCCACCTGCTCTGGAATGCCCTTGAAGGAGACTCCAGTTATATTTCTCACCTAGACCAGAGAGCCCAAACCTCAGGGTTGTGAAACAGGTCTGTTCTCCTAAGGATCAAATAATAATAATAATAATGTGGGAAAACTGTGCCCACATTCTCAATGAACATAAGGAGTGTGTGCCTTTCAAACAACTTAGGTGATTCTTGGAGCTCCTATAGTCCAACATTGACTATATTGTGTAGACTAATTTTTAAGAAAAAAAATGGAGATTTGAATCTCATCAACACTATCTCTTACTTGGTATTTATAGATGCCCAAGAGGATGGAAGTTTGCCAGTTTATAATCAAAGCAGAAAGCAGAAATTTGTTGACATAATTTCTTGGCATGATATACTAGGATTATTTAAATAGTATTACATAATTTCTATTTTTGGTTTTCAAGGAACATAGTGACTTATTTAATAGATAGTCATTTAAAAATTAAAATTTATAGAAGTATAATCATCATATGACCCAGTAGTTCCACTTCTGAGTATATACCCAAAAGAATCCAAAGCAAAGTCTAGAAGAGATCCTTGTTTCAATACACCCATGCTCACAGCAGCAGTATTCACAGCCACTAAAATGCGGAGGCAATTCGTGTCTATCAAATGGTGAATGACTAGTCAGAATGTGGCTGATACACAATGCAAGACTCTTTAGTCTTAAAAGGGAAGAAACTCTGACTTATGCTACAACATGGATGACCCTTGAGGACATTATGCTAATTGGAATAAGCCCATTACAAAAAGACATACAGTATGATTCCACTCCTACGAAATGCCCAGG
This sequence comes from Nanger dama, assembly GCA_917880005.1. Taxonomy (NCBI): domain Eukaryota; kingdom Metazoa; phylum Chordata; class Mammalia; order Artiodactyla; family Bovidae; genus Nanger; species Nanger dama. Next base: position 9,345,861 of record CAKJTW010000075.1, read on the forward strand.
CAAATCATGGAGACAGAAATTAGAATGGTTGCCAGGGGCTGGGGAAGGGGGAATGGGGAGTTATTATTTAATGGGTCTGGAGTTACAGTTCTACAAGATAAAAGGTATTCTGGAGATGGATGGTGGTAATGTGTACAGCATTGTGACGTATTTAATACCACTGAACTGTACACTTAAAGACAGTTAAGAGGGCAAATTTTATGTATTGTGTATTTTACCATAGTAGAAAAAATGAAAGAAAATTTAAATATCAGCCTCCAAAAAGATAAATGCTTTCTATCTTAGGTTTTAATGGGTTCCTTATCCCTGTTTTTTTCTTGACAGAAATGTTTTTCATAATGTAGGTTAGCAAGAGATTTTGCACATAAAAATTTGAGTAACTACAAAATACACGTTTTCTACAATAGGTTCTGATGGATGAAGAAGTACAGAGTAATTTGGTTTTTTTTTTTCAGTGTTTTGAGGAACCTTCACACTGCTTTCCACAGTAGCTGAAGCAGTTTACATTCCCACCAGCAGAGTACAAGTCTTTCTTTTTTCTCTGCATCCTCAGCAACTTTTGTTACTTGTGGTCTGTTTGATGACAGTCATTCTGACAGGTGTGGGGTAATAGCTCACTGTGGTTCTGCTTTGTTTCTCTCTGATGATTAGTGACGCTGAGCACCTTTTCATGTGCCTGTTGGCCATCTGTGTGTCTTCTTGGGAAAAACACTTATTCATTCACATCCTCTGCCCACTGTTTAATTGTCTTGTTTGTTATTTTGATACTGAGTTGTGTGAACTCCTTATGTATTTTAGATATTAACCCCTTATCAGATGTATCTTTTGCAAATATTATCTCCCATTCAGGAAGTTTTCTTTTTGTTTTGTCGATGGTTTCCTTTGCTGTGCAAAAGCTTTTAAATTTAATTAGGCCCCAATTGTTTATTTTTGCTTTTATTTCCTTTGCTGGAGAAGACAGATACAAGAAAATATTGCTACAAGTCATGTCAAAGAGTGTTTTGCTTTCGTTGTCTTCTAGGAGTTTTATGGTTTCCGATCTTATATTTAGGTCTTTAATCCAATTTGAGTTTATTTTTGTAAATCAAGTGAGATTGTAAATACAGTGACTTTGGAAGAACCGTGTTGACCAAAAAGGAAATCTCTCTTAGTTTATTTTGGATTTGGGAAGTCTCTGGTGTTGTACAAGTTTAAAATTTTTGAAGGAAGGAAGCACCTCTGTTCCTTCTTTCCAGATTAGCATATTAGTCCTACGGAGTATGTCAGGATCACTCTGGTTTATATTTACGTTCATGCTTCTAAATAACCGTCCCACCTATCTCAGCTGGTGCTTAGTCTGGGAACCGCTATAAACTCTATTTGTTTTGTTATTTTATTAATCTCTTCTAAATGAGCTATTATTTCCAGCTGTGTGTGTTAGTCGCTCAGTTGTGTCCAACTCTTTGTGTCCCCATAGACTGTGCCTGCCAGGCTCCTCTGTCCATGGAATTCTCCAGGCAAGAATACTGGAGTAGGTAGCCATTTCCTTCCCCAGGAGAGCTTCCCAACCCAGGGATAACACCTGGGTATCCCATATTGCACTTTCCATCTGAGTCACCAGGAAGTCAATTTCCAGCTACTAACTCAGAATCATTAAAACCCTGGAAAATGACAATGTATATAATTGGATTGTAAGCAGTTAATAACTGTGCTAGGTTTAAAAAAATGTATTTGTATAATAAGCTGTGTGTCAGAGTACCATTTTGAAGAGTGTTAAGAATGAACAGTTGAGATGGGCAACATTTGTTTTAATATATTATTTGAAACTAGGTGCATTTATCTTTAAAAATACTTTTGTGACACTGACATTAGAGGAAAATTTTACAGGTTTTCCACTGTGAAATTCTTCAGAAAATTCTATCTTGGATATTTATGGGTTTGAGAAGGAAATGGCAGCCCACTCCAGTATTCTTGTCTGGAGAATCCCATGGATGGAAGAGCCTGGTGGGCTACAGTCCACGGGGTGGCAAAGAGTCAGACACGACTGAGCGACTTCACTTTCGTGTTACTAAATGTAGAGAATCAGTGAACAGAACACATCTGAGTGAATTTATTGAAACTTTTCATATGCATTCTTTTTTGGTCAAGTCTAGAGAAATAGATCTATTTCAACTCAGTCCAAAGAAATTAATTGTGGGAACACATGAAAGCCCTCTTTTTAAGGTGAGTTCACAGCATGCGAGGAGCCTGACAGTGAGATGATTATGGTCTTTTTAGTTTGAATCTCAAGAAGATGTCTCTAGCTGTATGATCCTGCCTTTTGGGAAATACAGTTAATTTTCCAGAATGTTTAGAAATCAGTGATTCATAATCGAGTCACTCTTGTGTGCCTGGCATCTTCGCATGTTTTTACTGAAACATCTAACTCCAAAGTAGGGACCATTTCCATTTGTTGATGAAAAGTGGGCAGAAGGAGGTGGCTCAGCTACGAGGCCCCGTCCAGTGAGTGAACGCCTCTTTAGCTACTTCCTTTGCGATCTGTTAGCATTTAATCTTCAAGATGACCTGTGAGGTCCTGGCTGTAGTTATCTCCATCTCCAGACCAGGAAATCTGGCCTCTGAGAGGTTTACTCACTCAAGGTCACATGGTTAGTGAAGGTGTGAAAGCAGGGTTGAACTCAGCTGATGGAAGAATACTCAAGAGTCTCCATCAGGTAAATATTCTGGTTCTGGTGCTGTAGTCCAGCTTCGACTGCCTGGACTCCTTGGGAGTCACGACCTTTATATTTTGTAGCTCCAGGGTGAGGAGGTGTTTGCCTTGGCTTAGGGCTTCCCTGGTGGCTCAGACAGTAAAGAATCTGCCTGCGATGCAGGAGAGACACAGGTTCAATCCCTGGGTTGGGAAGATCTCTGGAGAAGTGAATGGCAACCCTCTCTAGTATTCTTGCCTGGAGAATCACTGTGGTCAGAGGAGCCTGGTGGGCTACAGTCCATAGTGTCACAAAAGAGTCGAATCGTCTGAGCGACTAACACCCCCATCCCCATACAAACACATTGTATGAGACTGCCAGTTGCTCCATATCCATGCAAACACTTGATGTTTTTACCCTCGTAACTTTAGCCATTTTCACGAGTATACAGCGGCATCTCATTGAGGCTTTAGTTTGCATTTCCTACTGACTAATTTTGTAGCAGAGCTCTTGTGCTCCCTTGGCACTGGTTTTCTTTGTTGAAAATTTGTGTTCAGATCGTGTCTATATTTTTTGGTTGTGCTGGATCTTCATTGCTACATTTGTGCTTTCTTTGATTGTGGAGAGGAGCTGTGGGCCTCCCACTGCAGAGCCTTCTCTTGTTGAAGGAGCCCTCTAGCGCCTGAGGGCTTCAGTAGTTGTGGCTCACAGGCTTAACTGCTCAGAGGCAAATGGGATCTTAGTTCCTGACCAGGAATCAAACCCATGTCCCCTGCACTGGAAGGTGGATTCTCACCACTGGACCACCAGGAAAGTCCTCTCTCTCTTTTTTTATGTTGTTGTCTTCCTCTGAGTTTTAATACCATTAATGAAGTAATGTGGAGAATTATAAAGAACGTATTTTGTTGCTGACATATTTCCAGGAAAAGAATATCTTTAATGGACATTTTGTTTCCTACACCATTTTTTTTTCCTTTTTTGCACATGTGTAGCAGGAACTGCCATCATCTCTTGGCTTGTTTTAATTTGTTTGCTACATGTACTTTTTACGGACTCTGTCAACTCATGATCTCTGGGGAGACCACTTGTGAAGGTACTAATTATGCGTCTAAACACACATGCACACATATCCATCCATCACAGGCAAACCTTGACTCCCCTACCACTGTGAGGACACCCTAGTGATCCCAGTGGACACTCTGCAGTGGGCACAACATCCTGCTTTCTGGTTCCCCTGCACCCACCGAAGTTCAGTGTAAATTACTGGGGAGTCAACTAGTGACTGTTGGTGATGATAAGCTCCTGACTGGGGTAGGTTAAGTGCTCTTGAATGACTCCAGTTTTAGAGAACAAGAGATCTTCTAAACTGATGGATGTAGTCGTAAATCAGTTTGAAATCCTTACTTTAAAAACTGCTTCTGTAAGCTTTAGAATACCGAGATTTTGCTTGATGGCTAGCTATAAACTCTACTTGGAAAAAAGTATTGTAGCAAAGCTGTGATTGTGATTTGGCTATGAGTTGTTGTTCGATCGCTTGACCCCATGGACTGCAGCACACCAGGTCGCCCTGTCCTCCACTATCTCCCAGAGTGTATCATCCAAGCATCTCATCCTCTGTTCTCTCTTTCTCCTCCTGCCCTCAATCTTTCCCAGCATCTGAGTCTTTTCCAGTGAGTCAGCTCTTCACATCAAGTGGCCAAAGTATTGGAGCTTCAGCTTCAACATCAGTCCTTCTGATGAATATTCAGGGTTGATTTCCTTAAGGATGGACTGAATTGATCTCCTTGCAGTACAAGGGACTATGAATAAGACAGGGTAATTCTATTTTTATTTTGTAAAATAATTAAATTAATTTAATTACTTTTGACTATGCTCAGTTTCTGTTGCTACGTACGGGGTTTCTCTAGTTGGGGTGAGCGGAGGCTACTCTCAAGTTGTGGCCCACAGGCTTAATTTCCTTGCAGCATGTGGGGTCTTCCTGGACCACAGATCAAACCTGTGTCTGAGTCCCCTGTATTGCCAGATGGATTCTTAACCACTGGACCACCAAGAATGTCCAGTAATTCTGTTTTTACAGTAGATGTTTCTAGGTTAGACAACCTAAGAGTATTTCATGGCCTTTAGTGGTTTATTCTAGCTGTATCTGTAGACCAAAGGCAGAATATGTTCTTGATCATTGTGAGCCATGTTTTGTATTAACATGGGATTCCCTGGTGGCTCAGACAGTAAAGAATCTGCCTGTCAATGCAGGAGACAGGGGTTTCTATCCTTGGATTAGAAAGATCCCCTGAAAAAGGGAATGGTAACCCACTCCATTATTCTTGCCTGGGAAATAACAGAGGGGCTTGGCAGTCCATAGGGTATCAAAGAGTCATACATGACTGAGCAACTAACACTTGTATTAATATAAAGTTGAGTTGATGTGTCCATGCTGTGTAGGATAATGAATGAGTAGAAAAGCTGATGAAATTGTGAGCTCATGGGGATTGCTTTTGAAATTTATGATTTGATAGAGCACTGGATTGGCACCAGCAGATCTGAGATCTAGGACCAGCTTTGCTGTGTGACTTTGGAGAGGTCACTTGGCCACTCTGGGCTTTCCTCTGTTCTGAAATGAGTCAGTTGAAAGACTTGTGCTGTGAATTATTTTTATTACGACGGTTTTGAGGTCACATGACAACTTTGAAAATAATTCCAGTCTTAAAGTTCTTCATCTGTGGTGTTATTCCTCATTCCAGTCATAATTGCATGGCTTTTCTGTCTTTATTGCTTTCTCTTTGTTCCTCTTTATTACTTTGTCTCTTCCAAAGTAAGAGAAGAAAAAGGTAAAAATAATAATAAAGATGAAAAGGAATTTTGATATAATATTAGAACAAAACAAAAGCCTGTTTTCAAAATAGTAAAATGCAAAACCTTTTACTTTGTTATTATGGGTCAGAGTCTATTCAAATTGGGCCCAGAGGTGTTTTGGATTAAAATTTCTCTAATGTCCTCATAAATGTTTTTATGATTTTATTCATTTACATTTTTGGTGTCCCTTATATTTCAGCAAGCAAATAAAATCTTAAACTGCAGGCAGTAAGCAATCAAAAGAGCCCATAGAACTTGGGGTTTATGTTTCTATTTTGATTTAGTGCTAATTCTGACTTTATGTTCCTGTTGGGTAGTGAGACAAAGGGAAAATAGATTATTTTGAAAGTTTTGAAAGTGAGAGTGGGAATTATCAGTGTTAGTTATTGAAATAGACATTTTCAGGCTTGCTTTTACTTTTTCTGAAGCTATTCAAAATCTAGGTCAAGATTTGCAGGCTTACTCATGAACTCCTGGCACATTGTTCACTACATATTGCTCCAGAAAGGAACTAATGATGGTGGGGAAACTGGCGTCCACCTTAATGAAGTGGTTCTCAGGCATCATCTGTTGAAGTCCCAAGTGCCTCCTTAAAAATCATACTGTCGATTACTCCTGTACCCGCGCAAAACATGGAATCAATCTCAAAAAAAGGTATCTATGACAGAGCATCTTCCTTTCCTGTTGGCTGGCTCCCACTGTCAAGTAAACAAAGATGTCATTATCTGGGCTGACGGGCACCAGACGAAAGCAGATGCTAGAGGAAAAGATGGTTAAGTTTTCCATCACATTTTCTTGAGCTGCTAGCTGTCCACATAACAATCACTTTCATGATTCATCCAAGTGTCTCCAAATAGAGTAAGAACATTTACAGACATGGCAACCCACTCCATGTATTCTTGCCTGGGAAATCCCATCAACAGAGGGAGCCTGGCGGGCTATAGTCCCTGGGGTTGCAAAAGAGTCAGACACGACTTAGTGAGTAAACAACAGACCTAAGAACACGACTTTCCTCCAAAAGCCTCAGTTTCTTTCCACATTTGTAAAGTGGAGTCACATTGTTTCTGGACCTGAGTATGTGCCCAGTCTTTTCCTTCCTAAAAATGAAATACTCAAAAACTGGAGTAGTGTCGTCTCCAAGAGCTGACCTTGCATCAGGAGAATAAAGAAAACCCAGGACAATGAGGCACGTGTTTGTGAACTCTGGTAGGAACTGCGTTTGGAGGACAAGATAAGAGAAAATGCTGACTTGTAATATTTTGTTCCGTTGCAAACATTAACAAAGTTTCTGCAGTACAAACAACATATCTCTCTCTCCTCCCCAGTATGCAGTTTCTTGTGAGGAGGAGACATCATTTCCTGCTCAGTTTTGTGAATTACAGGGATACTGTGTCCTGCTGGGGATGCTGGGCTTGGAATGAGGCAGAGAGAGGCTCACAGGGATCTCCAGGCTAGTGGTAGCCCACAGGCTCTTTAAGTTGTTTTCCATTAAGGGCACAAGCAAAGCCCACCTTATAGTTGAATTTTGTCTTTTTCCCAAATCGAGCAGTTCTATAAGAAAGAGGCTTTCGACCCAGATTTTTCCCAGGTAAATTAGGAAATATACACTCTCTGTTACGTGGTGAAACTTAGTTTCTCTTTAATGATACTTGAAAAACTAATCACTTTTATTCTCCAGGATAATCATAATCATCTCTGCTCTTTTATTTTAGCTGTCTCCAACTGGACATCCAGGGCGCCTCTCCTGTTCTTTCTGACTCTTGAATTGAAAGCTAACAAGACTCTACAGCCTGGAAAAGAAGTAAAAGGTAATACATGTTAAAAACTGTGTTATTACATTCATGTGTACATCTGATGATCATAAAGTAATGGCAGTGCCTTATTTGTCTAGGGGAGTTTGGGTGGCCTTCCCTGTTTTCCCACCATCTTCCTCCTGTCCCTCCCCCCTCACCACCCCTCTCCCATCACCACCACCCAATCCCTTCTTGTCTTCGCTCTCTGTCTCCTTCTGTTTCCTTCCTCTCTCTTCTTCACATGTATTCACTCAACAAATGGGTGTGTGGAGTCTGTCCTGTGGGGTCACTGGCAGGAGTGGGAGGGACATCCTCCGAAAAGGACCTCCCCCAGCTCTGTGCTCGCAGGTCTGAGTGAGAGGCAGTCCTTGCTTCTGGCTGTGCCCAGAGCACTCCTCGCCAACCATCCGGGCCCTGAAACGTGTGCACTTCCCTAGCTCTCTTTGAGGTTGCTGAGGTGTTTGCTTACAGTTGCTTTTTCTGCAAATCTGAGGTCTTCGAGGCTCAGTCCCTCGTGGAGATATAGAAAGTAGCATCAGTGGACTGCCACTCGACAGATGAATTTGTAAACACTGTCACTTGGTGTGAGACCTGCTATATTTTCTCCAATCACTAACAGAACACATATTATGCAAAAATTTAAATGACCCCGATCTATAACGTAGAATGTGACTGGTCTCTCCCAAAGCCCGGAGATAACACTAGCTAAATTTGGGTGCGCACACTTCAATCGCTTTCCTCTCTGCATAGACTCATGTTGTTAGTGACGTGCTTAGTTTGTAATAAGTGCCCTAATCCAACAGGGTAAGATTCTGTGGGGAAACGTGGTTTCGTAATTTCTGCTGATCGCCACGCCTTCTTTCTTCCTTGTGCGTGGCCCTTGCAAATGCAGATGGTGGGTTCTGTGAGCTGGGGACCACAGGTGCTCCCTTGTGCCTGTTCATTTTGGTGGCTTCTGCCCTCATTTAGTAGCCAAACTGATGTTTACCCACCCCGTCTTGCCTTGATAATGCTTTCGTCGTGCCAGGATTCTGGGGAGAACTGGGACTCAGGTGCTGCCAGCCAGAGTGAGCACCCTAGTCCTGGATCCTGGGTGGGAACGGCAAGCTCCTCCCTTGGCTGAAATCCTCCTTCGTGGTACACTGCCGCCAGCCTGGCTCTGGAGACATTGTCGCATCTCTGCTTGGCGCCTCTGTCTGTCCTTAAGGAGTCAGCAGTCTGCCTCCTGGTGGGACTGCCCTCAACTGACTTTCTGCCTCCCTCCTAGAGGGCAGGGGCCTCATCTCGCTTCTGAGACACCCGGCTCCTGCCTCCTTCTTCAGCCTCGGTCACCTTCTCAAATAACCTCTGACTCTACCCCATCCCCACTTGATGCCCCCTAACTGAATATTCGAAAGCAACTGGCCACGATTCCACAGCCCTTGGTGCACTGTTCTCCCGGGTGTCTGTCTGTCTCCATGCGTTGTCAGCAGCTGAGGGGATCCCTGGCCTGTTCAGCTCAGTGACCAAGAGAGCCCGTTGTGGTCCAGCATATGGTTGACTGTAGGAACTAACCGATGGATGCGTGTTGGGCGGACATCGGGCATCGTCCCTACCCGGTCTCTTTATCCTGGGATGTAGGCACTGCCTGTATCCCGTGGGATGCCGTGTATGCTGGTCAGATGCTCCCGGGACCATGGAGCAGTGCTAGCTTTGAGGCAAGGCATATTTTCCTGACTGTGAGTTCTTCTAGGAAACTTGAGATGGTCCCCAGTTAGATTTATGAGTTGGCTTATGGGTAGGGGGCTCCATCTCTGGGCAGCCCAGCTCTGGTCCCCTCTCATCTGCTGTTGGAGCTCTTCTCATAGGTGGACAGAGCCAGAACTTCCTGGGTCTGGTGGCTTTGGTGACAGTGGGCTCCAGGTCAACATCTGGACTCAGCCACGTGCAGTGTGCATGATGTTGGAAAGCTGTTCACTTTCTGTGCCTCAGTTTCTTTACCTGTCACATCAGGATACAGGCAGTGTCAATATTATAGGCTCCTCGTGAGCACTGAAGGATGAGTTGCTGTGTAGGCTGGTGCGCAGGAGATGTATAATCCATGTTAGAGTTTCTGTTCTATTGTCTTCTGCAGGACAGAGATGACAAAACCTATTTCTTGTGGTCACTGTAAGCATTAAATGAGGTGGTGCCCATAAAATGGGGCCTCTCAAGTGGCTTAGTGGTAAAGAATCTGCCTACTGAACAGAAGATGGCAGATTTGATCCATGGGTCAGGAAGATCTCCTGGAGAAGGAAATGGCAACCTACTGCAGTATTCTTGCCTGGAGAATCACATGGACGGAAGAGCCAGGTGGGCTACAGTCCATGGGGTCACAAAGAGTTGGACAGGACTGAGAGACCAATCAACAATTATGCTGGCTGGTTTGTTTTTTATTTTAATTTGCATAACTTAAAAATTCGACTTGGTTACATGGTTGCACATAAGTTATGATTGGTCCTGAGATTAAACAAGTAAAAATAATACAGCTACTTCTCAAAATTTATAGCAGTGCCTTGGGAAAGTTTCTGGAAACCACAGAGAAGTTGAGTTGTTGCTCCAAACGCAGAGAGTGGGTTTATCCCGCAGAGTGACCTTAGGTTTCAACTCTCATTGAGTTTCCTTCCTTATTTGCTTTTGGCATTGATCTGACCTGAGTACCACCTAAGAGCAAACCATTTAAGCAGGAATATGTTTCAATGTTTAATGATACTCAGTTCTTCAAACCCTTCACTGCCTAAGAATTTGTACTGAGTGACCTGTTTCTTTAAGATTCTGTAATACTTAGATTTTCCTAGACTGGATTTCTCTGATTAATATGCAACCATATTTTTCCTTGGGTTTCCCAGGTAGCTCAGTGTTAAAGAATCCGCCTGACAATACAGGAGCTGCAAGAGACTCGGGTTCAACCCCTGGGTCGGAAAGATCTCCTAGAGAAGGAGATGACAACACTCACTCCAGTATTCTTGCCTGGGAAGTCCCATGCACAGAGGAGCTTGGTGGGCCAGAGTCAGACAAGACTGAGCACTTACTTTTACTTTTTTTTTTAAACCTTGTTTTATTGTTTAGTTAAAGGAGAAAAACAGCTGATGGTAGGTTTTAGAATTTGAGGATTTTTTGAGATCGTTAAGTTAACTGATAGACCTCCTGTGTATTCATGGCATAAAGGTACAAGTATGTTAAAAAATATTTCCAGTTTGGTCTCTAATCCTAGGCTCTGATTAACCTTCTGCAAAGCCTGTTATCTGCAGTAAATGATTCTAATTGGTACATATGCTACTTTGTAAAAAAACAAAACAAAACACACAATACTTAGCACTTTTTCCGGTTTTTGTACACAGATGTGTAATTTGGCTTTCCTTCTCTAAAGGAAGATTTGTGTCTTTATGGACTGAAAATGTTTCAAATTCAAGGTGCACACTTCATAAAGATGAAGTTCCATCTTAAGGAGGAGTGCTGTTTATAGTCTTCTAAATTTTTTTACTAGCATCTCTTTTTCAACAAGTACTGTCTGGGCTGTGTTTTCTGACTTGTTTTCTGAGTTAATTAGAGTTGGAAAGCAGACTTTTTTTCTCTTTCTCACTGTTTGGTGTTCAGGGCCACCAAGCCTTGTTATCTTTGTTTTTGTCCCGTGTCCACCCTGCAGTCTGCACGTCATTTTAGAGAACCTCTTCCTTCTTTGGCCTCTGTCTGAGCAGATAAGCATCACCAGAGCGTGACACAAGCAGTGATGCAGGCTGTAGGGGACCCAGATTGTTCTGACCTAGTAAGTCACCCAATTTGTGCTTCTTAGTCTTCAAAAGGTCCTTGTAGGAGGATAATTGTACCTATTGAAAAAGCATGTCATTCTTCTCTCAGGAGTAATTGCTCATGGCGTATAAATGTGTCCTAACCATTTCTCACTTAATTTTTTTTTTCTTTCAATTTCTGTTTAATTGGAGGCTAATTGAGGTACAAAGTTGTGTTAGTTTCTGCTGTACAGCAACAGGAATCAGCCTTAAGTATACATATACCCCCTCCCTCCTGGACCTCTCTCCCACCCCTCCCATCCCACGCCTCTAGCTCATCTCAGAGCTTTGAGCTGAGCTCCCTCTCTGCAGCAGCTTCCCACTCGCGATATGCTTTACATATGATAATACTTATGTTTAAGCGCTCCTCTCTGAGTTCATCCTACCCTCTCCTTCCCCCGCTGAGTCCACAAGTCCGTTCTCTACGTCTGTGTCTACACCTGCCCTACAAGTAGGTTCATCAGCACCATTTTTCCAGATTTCAAATATATGCGTTAATATATGATATTTGTTTTTCTCTCTCTGACTTACTTCACTTTGTATAACAGGCTTCTGGGTTTATCCACCTCAGTTCAACCGACTCAAATTCATTCTTTTTATGGCTGAATAATTTTCTATCGTGTATATGTACCACAGCTTCTTCAGCCATCCATCTGTCAATGGCCACCTAAGCTGCTTGCATGTCCTGGCTATCGTAAATAATGCTGCAGTGAATCTCAGTATTGCTCATCCTGGATCCGGTGCCACGAGCACTCCCCGTCAACCTTAGGACATCATCAATGTCTGTGCTCTTTTCTCAGAACTGTATTGTACTTTCCATATGAAATCCTGAAATGTTTAAGACTGAGATGGTACAAATTTAATTCCTTATTTTACAGAGGAGAAAACTGAGACCTTTTGACAGCTGCTTTCATTTAATATATTTATAAGAATTCAGCAAAGATATCCTTTTCTATTTTTATGAGAATATAGGTATTCTTCATGTAATTAAAATATTTACAGAAAGTGCTAATAATTAGGATATTAAATCATAGTGAGAGACTTCCCCAGCGGTTCAGTGACTAAGACTTCACCTTCCAATGCAGGGGATGCAAGTTCCATCCCTGATCAGGGAAGCTAAGATCCCACATGCCTCGTGGCCAAAAAGAACAAAACATAAAATAGAAACAATATTATAAGAAATTCACTGAAGACTTTAAAAAAATCATATTGAACGTGGTCAGCCTTTGGTACACTCCCCAGTAAAGGACAGCTGTGCTTCACCTGGGGCTCTGGGAGCAGAACTGGTACCCTGAAGTGTCCTAAGTGGCCACGTGGTTGCATTTGCTCTTGAACAGTTCACTTAACACATATGTCCTGGCATCCACGGTGCCATGTGGGAAGGCAGGCCCCCTGCTCTTGAGAAGTGCACAAATTACTGTCCCCAAAGCAAATTCATCTGTGTTCTGTGGCAATTGATTGACTGTCTCACAAGCAAAAGCAGTTTGTTTTCCCCTGAGCATTTCATTTTATCAGTATCCAAAATAACACTCTTAAAGAGTGACTCATGTGCACACACTTAACAGACCAGACCAGGTATTCCTGGGCTGTGGGTCCTCGAGGGTCTCCCCCAGATCAAGACCAGCATTTGGTAATCTCCGTTTTAATGAAGCTATAAATGTCCACTTACAGCTTTTCCTTTCTCCATCATCCTTGTTTCAGCAACTTTGTTGGCACAGGGTTTATTAGTAAAATAAATTTTAGTGACAAAATGTGAAAGTCTCTCAGTCGTGTCTGACTCTTTGAGAACCCATGAACTGTATACTCCATGGAGGCCAGAATACTGGAGTAGGTAGCCGTTCCCTTCTCCAGGGGATCTTCCAGACCCAGAGAGTGAACCCGGGTCTCCTGCATTGCAGGTGGATCCTTTACCAGCTGAGCCTCTAGGGAAACCCTTTAGTGACAAATGCACATGCTTTTTGTTTTGTTTTGTTTGCTTTTAAAGAAGGGTTTAGAAATGGGAAAATCTTTTTCTAGGGTACAGCATAATAATGTAAGCACATGAAAAAATATATTAAGTGAAAATGATCATTTTAGTAAAACAAAAAAAACAACAGGACTACTCTTTTAATCTGAAACGTGGCACTGTTTCCCACTCTTCTCCTTTTTTATCCTTTCCCCATATACAAAATGTCCTGTCATGATTAAGGATTTCGGTGTTCCCTATCGCTTCATTGATGGTGACATTTCAGCCACATGTTTGCAAGTGTTCTTTAAGGATTCGGTGCCTCCTCCTCCCCCATAGTGACTTGTCATTGTTCTGTTGCTTCTGCCTGTTTGGGGTCTGGTGTGGGCACGGTCCGAGGAAGTCCCAGCAGGTGTGCCATGAGCGCCAGGAAGGGGAGCTGAGGGCATTACCCTGGGGGTGAAATTCACTCATCATGGTGGTCACCGGCTGTCACAAACATGCGGTGTCAGGGTTTTGGCAGGACAGCACTGGCTGGAATGACCCGTCCGGTAAATGAGGACATCCCTAAACAAGTGTATACACCACCCCCTTCTAGTTTCAGTTGCAGGACTCTGCAGTCCTTTTGTGACTTGACTACATGGTTGACAGGTAGCTTCTGCAGTAAGCCAGGGAGCAGCACTGAAGATTAAACTTATTTCCTGGTACCTGGGTCCGTCTCGTGTGGAATAAGCAGAAGTCAGCTTGAGTCCTTGGCAGCATCTGGCCTCAGATAAGCTATGTAAAGTCTCCAAGCCTTTGTTTCCTCACATTTATCTTGAAGAGAGATTGCTTCCGATTTCTCTGTTTCCATAAGACATCGTGTTGTTTTTTTTTTTTTAGTTTTAGATAAATATTGAAAGTTTATTACAAATGTATAAGAAATAAGCTTATGTAAATACATATCATTCTTAGGTTAATTTTTACTGGAGTATAACTGCTTTACAGTGTTGTATCAGTTTCTGCTGTACAGCAAAATCAGTCAGCTATAAGGACATCATTTCTGATTGGACTTATATCAGGCAGAAGTAAGAACAGGTAATGCTATTAGACTGAAAATGATGTTATTCCTATTTTTCAGGTACTGTACTCAATGCTTGATCCATATTACACTAATTACATTTATGATGAAGACATTTGAGAATCATAGATGTTCATTGATTTAAAAATAGAACATAGGCATTTGTATTAAGCTATTGAAAAACAGAGTTTGGTTGCTTTCCTCTGCTTTTCTAACTCAGTGCAACAGTGATGGGAATTATGGGTGAGATGTTGATGTCACTTAGAGATGATGCCATGTGACCCTTTTGGGGCTTGGCTGCCTTTTATACAGATTGTCTTATACAGCATACCTGTTCGCTCCTGGCTTCTTCAGACTTTGGTTTACCTGGCTTTTTGATATACAGACTTAAGTTTAGCCCAGTGTAATCTCCCTATATCATTTCATGTTTAAATTTATTTATTTATTTTTGGCTGTGCTGGGTCTCCATTGCTATGCACAGGCTTTCTCTCTTTGCAGGGATCCAGGGTTTCTCTTTGTTGTGGTGTGTGTGCGTCTCACTGAGGTGGTTTTTCTTGCTGCAGAGCACAGGCTCCAGGGTACGAGGGCTTCGGTAGTTGCAGCTCCTGGGCTCTAGAGCACAGGCTTGGCAGTTGTGGTGCATGGGCTTAGATGCCCAGCCTCACGTGGTATCTTCCCAGACCAGGGATCGAATCTGTGTCCCCTGCATTGGCAGGTGGATTCTTAGGCACTGGACCACCAGGGAAGCCCTCCCAATATCATTTCTTAAGAGAGTGGTCCTAGTTGGGTGATGATCACACAGACTCTGGAGAGCAGTCTAAGATGTGGGTGCTCTGGACGACTTTGGAACAGCTGGACTGTGTGCGCAAGGCCTGTGTGCAGTTCTCTAGGCAGGGCCACACCTTTCTCCTGCACTAGATGGAGGTGCTGGGGAAGACCTGCTTTCCTGTGGATGTTGTTTTCCATTATCTCAGAGCTGTAATCTGCATCCAAATCAGTTGTCAACTCTCCCTGGACCCTTGTTGGGAATTTGAAGTAGATAAAAAGCACCTGCTCATTAACATGTCAGCTCTTTTCTGATTTCTAGCTGTCCCCCTTCACACTGTGGAAATAGCCTGGCTCCCTCAGGGCACTAGGCAGGGACACTATTTGCACTGAAATGAGTGAGATGATTTTCCAAGGTGGGAGCAGAACACAGTAGGGATTGGTTGATATTTAAAGAGCATGAATGAAAGCAGGAGGCCCCTCACCCGGGAGAGATGCCAGGGCTTTTTGACACTGATTCTCTTCTAAGATTTGAAGTCTTGTCGATAGCTGATTGTGTACACTGGACTTGTTTGTCCACTGAGCGTTTCCCTCCCCACAAGGAGAGGCGATTACTCACCATCAGCTCAGGTGGCTGGTGAGGGATGCCCCATGTCATCATCAGAGCCCTGATGTGCACAGGAATTTGCTTTTCAGACCAACATATGACTCCACGTTGTGGACCTTACCTTTTCAGAAAGCTGGTCTCAGGGAAATTCTTATAGATTTCACTTTCATTCTGGAATAAATCACTGATGAATTCTAAAACCGACGGCAAGCTATTCGGTCTCTTTCGGCTTTGATTTTCTTACCAAAACGATAATACTATGCAATATTGCACCACATCTGAATGGTTGAATAGAGGTTATATTGTCAGGCCCTGTTCTAGATACTTTACATGCATCACCTCATTTAATCATCATCACCTCTCTGGGTTGAGTTATCTCCATTTTACAGATGAAGAAACTGAGGCATAACGAGGTGAAATAGTTTGTCCCGGGTTACACAGCTAGGAAGTAGTGAAATAGGATTTGAACCCAATCAGACCGGCTCTAGAATTTCATTCTCAAAGACACTCTTAAAAAAAAAAAAATTAATGACCATACAGTGAATGAATATACTGTCCCTATGATAAGAGTTCATGCTTTATAAGCTCACCTCAGTACATCAAAGCTCCCTTTCAGTTACAACAAGAGACACAGAGGTATAGAGTGGACTTTTGGACTCTGAGGGAGAGGGAAAGGGTGGGATGGTTTGGGAGAATGGCAGTGAAGCATGTGTATTTTCCTGTAAGAAACGAAGCGCTAATCTATGTTTGGTGTAGGATGCAGGATGCATGGGGCTGATGCACAAGATGATTCAGGTAGAGGATGTGGGGTGGGAGGTGGGAGGGGGCTTCGGCATTGGGCAATTATGTTCACCTATGGCTGATTCGTGTCAATGTATGGCAAAACAAATACAGTATTGTAATTAAAAAAATAAATAAATTTAATTTAAAAAAAATAAATAAAATAAAATATACGTATTTAAAAAAATAAATAAAAATTAAAATGTATGAATGAAAAAAATCAATATTTTGTGTAGCAAACTTTCATATGCTAAAACTCCTATATGAAAACAACAGCTCCTAGGACAATAAAACTGCCGGGACTGCACCAGAAGGATCAAAGTAAGTCCCTGTGCTCATTTTTAAAGTAGATGGAGTTGGCCAGGCTGTGGATATTATACTTATAAAATAATCGGTTTAGTAATTTTGGAAATTATAGACCTCACGCAATAGAGTCACAAAATAAAAGCCAGTTTGAAATATTTTGGCCGTTGTGTAGCTGCAGGCCAACAAAACTCACTCATGCTTTAGAATTGGGGATTCATGGATACTCTTTAGGAAAGTGCTGGTTCTGGTTAAAACCTGGCAGCACTTGGAAATTCTCATAAAACAGGGACAAAAGACCGTGTGGATGAATTGAAACAAAGCCTGCAAACTACTTTATCAATTAAATATGTTCAGCATTAAATAGAATGGATAGCATGTACATTTGGACTGCAAGGAGATCAAACCAGTCAATCCTAAAGGAAATCAACCCTGAATATTCATTGGAAGGACTGATGCTCAAGCTGAAGCTCCAGCACTTTGGCCACCTGATGAGAAGAGTCTACTCTTCTCCAGGAGGAGAAGGGGGCAGCAGAGGATGAAATGATTGGATGGCATCACCAACTCAGTGGACATGAGTTTGAGCAGAGCCTGGGAGATGGTGAAGGACAAGGAAGCCTGGCGTGCTGCAGTCCACAGGGTCACAAAGAATCGGACCCAATTTAGTGATTTACTGATCAACAAGTTTGTATGTGATTTAGTTTTAGGAAATAATGAGTTAACGGCTAAAATAAAAAGCTTTTTTTTAAAAAAAGGCAGCTTTAATTCATTGAAAGTCTGAGTTTAATAGTCTGTTGAAGAGTTGCTTTAAAAATTAGTGAAGTGACACTAATCGTCATCTGACAGTAAGTGGGTGAGTACAGGTCTGTGTGCAGTGGGCTGACTGTTGCCATGTTTATTCCAGGAGGAAGACTATTGCTGCGTCTACCACATGTGTGGTTCAGGGCACTAGAACTGCGTTCTCTCTCTTTTTAATGTGTTCTTTTCCCATATGTTGGTGGTGATTTTTTTTATTGACAATTGATTTGGGGCTTCCTAGATAGCGCTAGGAGTAAAGAACCCACTTGCCAATGCAGAAGATGTAGGAGACTCTGGTTAGATCCCTGGGTCAGGAAGATCCCCTGGAGGAGGGCATGGAAACCCACTCCAGTATTCTTGCCTGGAGAATTCCATGGACAGAGGAGCCTGGTAGGCTACAGTCCGTGGGGTCACAAAGAGTCGGACATGACTGAAGTGACTTAGCACACGCACACATTTAGTTGATTTAAACGTTGTGTCAGTTTCTGCTATATACAAAGTGATTCAGTTATACATATGTATACATTCTGTTCATATTCTTTTCCACTGTGGTTTATCACAGGATGTTGAACTGAGTTCCCTGTGTCCCACAGGAGAACCTTGTTTTTTTGTCCATGGAATTGTGTTCTCAGCCACTCTGAGCGACCCTGGGTGTGTCACATCCTCACAGCTGTAGTGTGTCCCCATCTCTGACGACGTGATCATACTCTCCCTGGCTGCTGCATCGCTCTTCATTTAGAAAATTGACAGGTAGAACTGGGAGGTAGTAAGTTCCAGGCAGGTGGGGAGTTCTGTGTGTTTGTGATAGCTCTGTGCCCAGGGTCTGGAGCAGTGCCCGACCCCAAGTGGGTGCTCCAGTGAATGGACTGACCTGCTTGCTCCCCTGCCCGGGTGCCCTCTGTGCTCAGAAGACCCGAGTCTCTCGTGTTTCCATGAACGGCTGTATTTCATGTGAGGCCTTGTAATGCGATTCCAGCTGCTTCTATTGATTACAGTTCACTGGCCACCTGTGCAAACTATTGCAGTAGTGGAACACACAAACCAAGGATTCTTTTCATCTTATTTAAAGGAATTATATTAAGATTGTCATACCAAGGACTTCCCTGGTGGTCTAGTGGTCAAGACTCCATGCTCCCACATTGACGTATACACTAGCATGTGTGAAATAGATAGCTAGTGGAAAGCTGCTCTATAGAACAGAGAGTTCAGCTTCATGCTCTGTGATGACCTAGAGGGATGAGATGGGGGTGGGAGGAAGGCTCAAAAGGGAGGGGATATACGTGTACATATAGATGATTCACATATTTGTACAACAGAAACTAACATAACATTATAAAGCAATTACTGCTGCTGCTAAGTCACTTCAGTTGTGTCTGACTCTGTGCGACCCCATAGATGGCAGCCCACCAGGCTCCCCCATCCCTGGGATTCTCCAGGCAAGAACACTGGAGAGGGTTGCCATTTCCTTCTCCAATGCATGAAAGTGAAAAGTGGAAGTGAAGTTGCTCAGTCATGTCCGACTCCTAGCGACCCCATGGACTGCAGCCTTCCAGGCTCCTCCATCCACAGGATTTTCCAGGCAACAGTACTGGAGTGGGGGTGCCATTGCCTTCTCCAATTATACTCCAATAAAAAAACAGACCCTGTGCTTCCAAAGCAGGGGGCATGGATTCCATCCTTCACTAGACATGATGACCAAATTTAGCATTATCAGATGAACTATAGCTGGATTTTCATATTTTCTGCAATAAAATTGTCAGAACTAGTCCCTACTATATACAAATACACAACAGCTGGTAAAGCATCTGCCTGCAATGCTGGAGATCTGGGTTTGATCCCTGGGTTGGGGAAAATACCCTGGAGAAGGGAAGCAATACCCACTCCAATATTCTGGCCTGGAGAATTCCATGGACAGAAGAGGCTGGCAGGCTATAGTCCATGGGGTCGCAAAGAGTCAGACATGACTGAGCGACTTTTCACTTCACTTCATAGACTTTAAAATAAAATATTAGTAGCTCAGTCTTCTAGCTCCTCAGAAGTGATTTGCCGTTCTGTGGCAGTTCTGGAGTGCCCACTTCATAGGTGAGGAAACTGAAGCACAGTTGTAGGAGCCCAGGCATTAACTGTCAGATAGAACCTACAGCCTCATCATCCCATGTATCAGGTTCTTCCTGTTATACAGTACATACCAAAAACTCACACTAAGTGCAAGTTACCCTTTAAGGAATCAGAAAACCAGGATGTCTTAGTACCACTTCTACATAGACAATTTCTTCCCTTTTGGTTCATCTTGAGGAACCCCATAGATTAAGGATTTGAAGAAGGAAATCTTTGTGTACAGTTTGCCATTTCTTAGCCTTCAGCCTGTATTACCTGCTCACTTTCACTTTTTTTAAAAAAGTAGCTAACTTCTTTATTTATTTATTTGACTGCATTGGGTCTTGGTTGCTCCATGGCTTGTGGGATCTTAGATCCCTGACCAGGGATTGAACCTGTGTTTCCTGCTTTGGAAGATGGATTCTTAACCACTGGACTACCAGGGAAGTCCCCACATTCACTTTTGTAGAAGAGTGATTGATGCCAAGTCAGGCAAGCATTAGTTGTGAGTTTTAAATGCTCTGTCCCCATTCTTATGCTTGACTGTGCCGTTCTACCTGAGGATGGCTGTGGGTCACTGTTTCCTGGGTTGATAGTGGTCCAGTTGAACACACATTGCCAGGTGACTTTATACAGGGAGAATAATATGTGGAGTCTTAGATCTCACAGCTTGAACCAAGGAGCCTGTTCAGATTTCTAGAGCTGTTGACAACAGCCATCATGTCAACATACTTTCAAAGCAAAAGAAAGTTGGATGGAAGTTATGAAGAGAAAATATTGGTGATGCAGAGAGCATTTTCAGACAATCCTGAAATAGTGTTCCATGCATGAACTTGATTAGTTGGCAAATGGAGACGCGATAGATTTCCCCTCCTATGAAACTGTGCAAGAAGAATGAGCTGCTTTACATTTGGGGGAGCAGATACGTAAACATTCTGTAGGATTCCAGGTGGTGACATCACTCTTATGTCACTCTGTAGAGAAGAGGTCAGTGGTAATGACCTGAGTGTTGGCATCATGGTTTCTGTATTCTGTGTTTGGGCAGCTTGCTTATAGCGAGGTCTGAGGACCAGGGAGTGTATCCGTGGGCTGTAACCCTGTGTGGCTGGATCTGGAGGCTGCTGTTTTCCCCTCTCCCCATCACCTAGACTTGTACCTAGAGTCTGCGGAACCTGGGATGTGGCTAACCAGAGAGAGACTTAATGGGATTGTAGTTATTCTCCTCTTTTCCTTTCTTTCTCTCTTCTTTCAAAACTAACATTTATCAAGCAAGATGCTTAGTAAGGATTTGAAGAGGTTGTTTCCTATCAAACAGTAATGGAGGAAGTCTGTCTCTGTAAGGTTTATACTTGTTTTGCTGAATGACTGCTCTCTTGTAAAACTTGAGAGACTATTTAATGTGTGTAATGAATATTGAGATTTTAGTGTCTTTAAAAATAGATTCTTCACGTAGGAGGTTAGTGTGCTAGGCGACCAATTTGAGAATTTTGAACAGAAATCGTTTTAATGTCAAAGGAAGACTTAAACTTCAGTTTCTTTCTTTAACCTCTCTTTCAACTTCTCCTGAACAGTTATTAGCATAAAAGCTTAATGGATTCACATTCCTTGGATTACATCTGCACTGTAGAAATTCAGTGTTGATTCTAAACACTTGCCTGTCCTTCAAGGCAGCCTGAGGCTCTCTAGTGCTTGAACCTAGTTCATTATCACAGAGTCAATCAGCAGTGAATTGTTTAATAAACAATATTTTGCAGTAGATTTTCCCTTAGTCTCTTTCAGAAGCACCTGCAAGTTCTTTTTAGGAAAATTTTCTGTTCATAGTTTGAGGATAAAAATAGAAGCCTTGAGTGTTCCTTCGGGGATGAGTTTGGTGGTGCTGAATATATATATTTTTTTATTTTAATGGGGATGTTGACGTTGATTGACATAAGATTCGGTATTAATTTCACTCTTCTTGCCTTCTGAGCCCTTATGCCCTGACTCTCATGACGGTGTCCCCTTCAGGACCCATCCTGTCTGTGGTCATCCTCCTCCTTCCTCCCCTTCCTGTTTCCCCCAGCTCTGATTCAGTTTTGTTTTCTCCCTCGCTGCTCTTGATTTGATGTAATCAGGGACATGCTTGGTTCATTCCTTCTCCCCTGCCCTCAGGACCTCGTGACTGCTTTTCGGTCCTCCCAGGTCAGAATCTCTCATCTTCTCCCTGCCCGCTCTGTCCATCCACATCCTGTGACCAAAGTGTGCCCTCTCCCAGGGTTCAGGCTCGGTCACTGGGTCACCTACACCCAGAACACCACACCCACACCTGTGCTTCCCCATTGATGATCTCAACCTTTACGCCACTTGCTAGACCCATATCATCAACATTCCACTCCAGGCTCAAGTTCACGATGTCATGAATGACTCCCAGTCTTTCTGTTAAGCCAGCACCCCCTTCTGACTGTTCTCCTAGTACTACTGAGCCTCCATTACCAAGGAAGCATCTTTGGAAAACCTCAGAGCATCCTCTCATTAAGTATTTTTGTTTTTTCATGTTTGTCCTTTTCTTTCTGTTTTCAACCTGTTCTAGCGTTAGTCGCTCAGTTGTGTCCGACTCTTTGTGGCCCCCTGGGTTATAGCCTGCCAGGCTCTTCTGTCTGTGGGATTTTCTAGGCAAGAATACTGGAGTGAGTTGCCATGCCCTTTTCCAGGGGTCTTCCTGATGCAGGGATCGAACCCAGGTCTCTCACATTGCAGGCAGATTCTTTACCATCTGAGCCCTGACCCAGGTACTACCTGTTGCAAGATAACAGATACTGCTGAAGCCTCCTCTGACCAGTCTCTCTGTCCCCTATCTGCTCCCTTTTCAGTCTTCCTTGAGTGTTGCTTGTGGGTGGATCTCAATGAAATTAGTATCTCTTCTCACCTTCATTCTTGAAAGTCTCATCCTAACTCCCCTGGATCGTGGGAGTAAAAGTTATGGATGCGGGAGGCTAGCCACTCAGCTGCAGCCACAGCGAGTTCAGCTTTCCATCCCAGCCATTCCTGCTGTCCTCCTGGAAGGCTTTTTGCAAACCCTACTCTTTTCCTTTGCTAGAAATCCCCTGCCCCCTTTCCTCACTCAGCCAAGGAATGATGATACATGCCATCTATTAAGCACTACATGCCTTGTAAAGTGCTGATCATCACAGCACACTGTCTTCATGTAATCCTCACAACCACCCTGTCGTGCTTGCCCCGTTCTGTTATTCTTTCTAGATTGTTCTCCTGGCTCCTGCTTCAAAATGTTCTGATAAGAGTTATGTGAGATGCTCCTGAGGAGCGTTTGATGCAGTGCTGGGGCTGAGGTGCCCTTCATACAAGCTGTCACTGCCCCTTTCATTGGCCCCCTTGGGCAGATGGGACCCTGAGTTTCGATGTCCATGGCAAGGCTGTGGGTCTGTGTGGCCAAGGCTGCAGGTTCCCCAAAGCTGTGCCAGGATCTCCCAAGCCTGGCTCTGAGCTCCTTCAGTAGGTCTCACCAGCATAGGCTACTTGCCTTTATGCTTTTGTTTTTACTCAAGAATAAAATTTTTTTGTTCAGTTGCTAAGGCATGTCCAATTATTTGGGACCCCATGGACTGCAGCACGCCAGGCTTCTCTGTCCTTCACCATCTCCTGGAGTTTGCACAAACTAATGTCCATTGAATCACTGATACTACCCAACCATCTCGTCTTCTGCTGACCTCTTCTTGTCCTGCATCAGGGTCTTTTCCAGTGAGTCAGCTCTTCGCATCAGATGGCCAAAGTATTGGAACTTCAGCTTCAGCATCAGTCCTTCCAGTGAATATTCAGAGTTGATTTCCTGTAGGATTGACTGGTTTGATGTCCTTGCTGTCCAAGGGACTCTGAAGAATCTTCTCTAGCACCACATTTGGAAAACATCAATTCGTGGGCTCTCAGCCTTCTTTATGGTCCAGCTCTCACATCCATCCATGACTACTGGAAAAACTAACTCATTAGCCACTGAGTTAAAGAAACCAAAATTCAATATTCATAATCCAAGAGGCCTCGTCCCACCCGCAGTGCAACTTTATGCATCAGAGTACCTGGGGGACCATGTGGTGGATGGGCTGATTGCCTTTTGGGATGGAGCCCATCAGCAGGAATCCTCTATTCCAGGTATTCCCCTTCTGTTCCTCTTGCCTTTCTGTATTATTGCTTTTTAAAGTCCTGCACATTTATTAACCAGATCTCTGCAGACAATGTATAAATGCCTCAATGGCTAGGGTCGCAATTTGTCGGCTTCGCTGCATCCCACCCCTGCGTTATTTATGTGCCTGTGATTTCTGTGCACCGTGTTTCGCATATTTGACTTTGTCTAATGCACAGCAGATGTTAAACATCTGACGGCTGAGCCTAAGAAAGTTCTTTCAGGAATAATTTTAAGTGGTGGAATTTGAAAACAGCTTGTGCGAAAAGTCACAGCTCATCCTTTTAAAAATAAACACCAAATAAGACAAGCATTATCGCAGGGAAATTTCTCACTTAAGAAAAACCACGGTGGAATGATGGGGATTAAGATTTTCATTTCCTCCCAGCAGGACTGGTAGAATAGATACTGTGTGTGTGTGTTCATAAACTGTAATGTTCAGTATTTTCTACTGTAATCACTCTATCCCTCCCAGAATACAGTTATTATCATTTTCATTGCTGGGTCAGGGGTGAAATGTTTGGTTTGATTTAGGTCCCAAACTCTCATATGCTCTGTTTCTGGGGAGTCAGCATGATTTTAATATAACTTTCTATTTGGGGAATTTTAGAGGTTAGTGAACAAAATAATGTTCCCTTTCCATGCATGGGTAAAGTTTGTTGTACTCAGACTGTCATATTAGATATGTGTACACTTAATTGTGACAGATTAAGAACTATAAGCCGTCTTTCATATTAAACAATGGATAGATGCAGCCATGAAATTAAAAGACACTTGCTCCTTGGAAGGAAAGCTTTGACAAACCTAGACAGCATATTAAAGAGCAGAGGCATCCCTTTGCTGACAAAGGTCCGTGTAGTCAAAACTATGGTTTTTCCAGTAGTCATGTGTGGATGTGAGAGCTGGACCGTAAAGAAGGCTGAGCACTGAAGAATCGATGCTTTCAAACTGTGGTGCTGGAGAAGACTCTTGAGAGTCACTTGGACTAAAAGGAGATCAAACCAGTCAATCCTAAAGGAAATCAACCCTGATTCATTGGAAGGACTGATGCTGAAGCTAAAGCTCCAATACTTTGGCCATCTGATGCGAAGAGCTGACTCATTTGAAAAGACCCTGATGCTGGGAAAAATTGAAGGTAGGGGGAGAAGGAGACGACAGAGGATGAGATGGTTGGATGGCATCACGGGCTCAATGGACATGAATCTGAGCAGACTCCAGGAGATAGTGAAGGACAAGGAGCCTGGCGTGCTGCAGTCCATGGGGTCTCAAAGAGTCGGACAGGACTTAGCAACTGAACAATAACAACAGATGTATTTTATGAAAAGCTAGTTCTCCTTCATTAAAAATACGTAGTTGATCACAGTCTTTAGGCACACAACAAATGTCAGAACAGCCTTTAATTCAGTCAATTGTTTCTGTTTAACTCATGAGTGTCTTGGATGGATGGACAGATGGAAATACACACTGTCTTAATTGACAGCTCGGCATCATTGTGGGCTTCCCTGATGGCTCAGTGGTAAAGAATCCGCCTGCCAATGCAGGAAATGCAAGAGATACAGCTTAAATCCCTGAGTCGGGAAAGATACCCTGGAGGAGGAAATGGCAACTTGATCCAGTATTCATGCCTGAGAAATCCCATGGACAGAAGAGCCTGGTGGGCTGCAGTCCATGGGGTCACAAAGAATCAGACTTGACTGAGCTAGTATGCTTGTACAGCACCATTGCACCAAGATTACATAATTCACAGGTAACACTGCATCTTAAGCGGTCCCCATACTAATATCCTACTGATTGAAATTGCTTGTTTCAATTCTTTATAGACATGTTTCTCTTAATAGACTCTGGATAACTGGAAATCAGGGACTGACTTACTATCTTATGTTTTTTTTGGTGCCTAGCAGGGAGCCTGGCATGGGGTAGAAATGATACAAATATCTATAAATCAATTAGGATTGCTTATAGAAGCAAAATGAAATGCAGAATATGTGTATTTTAGTGACTAATGGTTACTCTTAAGAAAAGCAGTGGGCAAACATCGTCTAATATTTACTTTTTCTTGTATAATATGTAGATGGCATGTATTTTTAGCCTTTCTTGGAACTAGTCAATACGCACTTACAAAGGATATTGTGTAAAGTAGATAATCAATTATTCTTTTGATGAATAAAAGATGAGCACCTTTCCTATATATCATGGAAACCTGAATAAATTTTAATGTTCATTATGCCATTGGTGATCATGTTTATAAAATATCATGGAAGGGCTGGTTCCTCTTCTGACATTTCTGAGAAGTCCTACTTATACATGATGATATTTAGAGTAGGCCTGTGTGTGTGTGTGTGTGTGTGTGTGTGTGTGTGTGTGTGTGTGCATGCGCACTCATGCATGTTCGTCACTCAGTTGTGTTCCACTCTTTGTGACCCCATGGACTGTAGCCTGCCAGGCTCCTCTGTCCATGGGATTCTCCAGGGAAGAATACTAGAATAGGTTGCCATTTCCTTCTCTAAGGGCTCTTGCCCACCCAGGGTTTGAACCCGGGTCTCCTGCATTGCAGGCAGATTCTTTACCATCTGAGCTACCAGGGAAGTCCCCAGAGTAGGCACGATCATTAAAGATTTGTATATTCTACTTGGTCCCAAATGTCTTGGTTTTGTAGGAAAGATAAGTGATTTCCTGGAAGAGCTCTTATGCTTTTCGTCCTCTTTCACTTGTTGGCTATACATTTCTGCCCATGAGGACAGTTTTCAGTACTGGGAGGTAATTTACAATGTTATTTTCTATGAACAGATAGAAGCTGGGCTTAGAAAAAGAGCACTGGTTTTCTTTTGCTGCAGGATATTTCCAAAGTTGTTTCTCAGCTCAGGGTTCAGTGATCACAGTTTCTGGCTGGACTAAATCTGCTCAGGGTCTCACTCCAGGTGTTGGCTGGCCGTGTTCTAGATCGAGGCTCTGGGGAGGACTCAGTTTCTAAGCCCATTCAGGTTGTAGGCAAGACCGAGGCTGAGGGCTGCCATTAGTTCCTAAAAGTTCTTAGAAACCACTCATAGTTCCTTATCCTGGGCCCTCTCACAGCATCAGAGCAGCATCCATGTCAGAGCCCTCTCCACTTACAGTCTCTACAGTCTCTTAATTTTCTCCTCTGTGACCAGCCAAAGAAAGCTCTCTGCTTTTAAAGGGTAAAGAGAGTAAAGAGTCCACCCAGTCAGTCCCCCTTGCCAAGGTTGCACATGCATGCCTGCTCAGGCACTTCAGTCATGTCCGACTCTTTGTGATCCCTTCGATTGTTGCTCACTTCTGTCCATGAGATTCTTCAGACAAGAATACTGGAGTGGGTTGCCATGCCCCTCTTCAGGGGATCTTCCTGAACCAGGAATTGAACCCAAGTTTCCTGCATCAGCTACATTGGCTGGTGGGTTCTTTACCCACAGAGCAACCTGGGAAGTCCTTGCTGAGGTTAATGTGCCTTATAACATTGCTTATCCCAGGAGTGAAATCTATTGTGTCTACTATCCTATGATTGGGCAGAGCTGTGCCCCAAGGTGCTGGGAATTCTGGGGCCACTGTTGGCATTCTACCTTCACAGAAAGCTCAGTTAAGATGCTTGGGAAATGCTAAATTTACCCCCATATACTTTCCTTTTTAAAAATATTTATTTATTTGGCTTCATAGGGTCTTAGTTCTAGCATGCAGAATATTTAGTTGCAGCATGTGCAATCTAGTTCCCTGATGAAGGATCAAACCTGGACCCCTTGCTTTGGGAGTGTGGAGTCTTAACCACTGGACCACCAGGAAAGTCCCGTAATACTTTGTTTACCTTTGTGATGCTTTCACTTTGAGACACTGGAGACTGTTTCATGGACTTTCTTCTTTCTTAACCTTACTGTGTTTCTAAGAGTCAGAGAAGTCTGTCCTCCATGTGAAGATATGTTTCTACAGTCAGTAGGACTTAGGGTTTGATATTTGCGATTTTCATTCATTTGATATGTATTCTTTTAGCCAGTCATCCTGAGGCCAGTGGTGGCCAGATGAAGATGGAGTCAAGATGTCAGAGTCTTGCAGTTAACATAGAAACTAGGCTGATCCAGGCTACATCCTAACCTAGGTGAGGAACTTGACAAGTGAGGTCCCAGGAAGGACCATGAACTTGAGCAGCGAGGCTGTAGGGAGCCACCCTGTGTTCATAACCAGAGGAGAGGCTTGCCAGAATCACTGGGGCAGATTAAACCATATATGTGGTTAGAGGAGAGAAGGCAGAAGAGAAACCAGCCAGGGATGCAGGAGTGGATGCTCATTTATCACTGGCAAGGGAAATTTAAGAATTTATTGTATTCCTTGAATTGCATTAGTAGTAGTGGAGCTAGTTAAATAAACAAGAGTAGGGAAAGTTAAACTAGATGAAAGAGACAGTCTACCTGCCTGACCTGCGATCAGCTGAGTGCTATTCGGTTACTTTTAGTGGAGGCTGTACTTATGTGAGAGCTTGTCAGTGGTGTTGGTGGTAAAGAACCTGCCTGTCCATGCAGGAGACATAAGAGATGCAGGTTCAATCCCTGGGTCGGGAAGATCCCTTGGAGCAGGAAATGACAACCCACTCCAGTACTCTTGCCTGGAGAATCCCATGGACAGAGGAGCCTGGCAGGCTAGAGTCCATGCGACCTTGAAGTTGGCTATGCCTGAAGTGACTTAGCACACACATCCGTATGTAACAGATTTTTAGCCTGGACATCAGGAAAAGTCTTTGGTCAGATACAGATTTCACAGTCATGTTCACTGCCTCCAAACACCACACTTTGGTCTTGTTTCAGTCACTGACTTAGTCACATATTTGTGGTTTTCTTGGAGTCGGTGTTCAAAGGACCTTGGTTTTTACTTCCTATTTTCTCCACTGTTGACCAAAGATTATTTTTAAGAGTAAAAACAAACAAACAGAAGTCATCTCTGAGCCTGGGAACCGGACGTTAAACATATCTGTTTTCACACAAGCTTAAAAATGGTGGTTTTTGCATATATTTAGTGTGGCGTTCTCACCACATAGTTGGCTGATAAAACTATAAATAAAATACCACTATATAGCTTTGCAACTGTGGAAAAGATAATGTTTAGCTTGATATTTTGTGACTAAAAGTTCTGATGTAAGGCAACTAACTAAAGTGGGAAAAGGTCGCCGAAGTCTGTGGAGTAAAATTGGAGATGTTGAGATGCTGACGTTTCTCAGGCAATCCTAGGTAGTAAATCATTTATTCATTCAATAAATATTTGCTGATAAGTTGCTCTGAGCCAGGTGGTAGTCTTCTGCAGACTGGGGATATAGTGGTAAAGAAAAACAGACCAAACGTTCTGCCCTAGTGAGGCTTACATTTCAGTGAGATAAAGCTGAAATACAGAAGATAAATATATCAAATATTTGTTATTTCAACTGTTAAAAGTACTACAGAGGAAAATAAAGCAGGCAGATGAGTAGATGTGTGTGGGAGTGGGTGCTAGCATTTTAGAGGGCATGGTTGGCAGAGTTCTGAGATGACCCCTGTGCTGGGTGGGTGAGGCTAATGTCATACAGTGAGAGGGATGAATAACGCTGCTGTGACTACTAGGTTATCTCCTGTAAGACTCCGTCTTGGCAATAGAGATTCTCCTCTTGGCCTTGGAGAAGGGAGCTGTGAGCTGCGTCTTGGAGAGAAGGATGGCCCTCCCAGCCAGTAGGAAAGCCGGGGCCTCACTGCTCCAGCCTCCAGGGACTGAATTCTGCCAGCAACCACGGGAACTTGAAGGAGGCCTCTGAGCTTTGCAGAGGAAGGCTGTCCAGACCACACTTTGAGGTCAGCCTTGGGAGACCCAGTAAAGCCATGCCTCGACAGAGACTGTGCCATAGTAGGTGGGTGGGATGCTTGTTACAAGGCAACAGAAACTGATACAGGTGGGGACCAGGGAGAGCCTTCCCAGGAGGGTAGAGATACATGGAGACCTTGAGGTGCTGTATGCCTTGGCAATCCTGAGGTCAGGGGAGGAGATGAACTGGAGATGGACATGTGGGAGCCGGGCAAACACACAGGGCTTCCACGTGAGCCCTAGGACAGCGAGCTCAGAGAGGCAGGACAAGGGCTTCCAACAGTGGGCCTTGGTGCTCCAGGAAAATATTTTCATTTATTGTATCTCAGGGAGTTTTATGCTTTATTATACATTTTTGTTCAATATTTGGCCTGACTTAAAATATTTTTCTCTCCCTCTCTGGAACTTCACTCAGTTTAAAAATGTTTCTGTTTGGTTTCAATATACAGTATTGGATTGGGACCTGAGGAGGCGGGGAGTGAAACTGGATGTAAACGTCATCTTACTGCCTCCTGGGGCTTCACCAGTGGCTCAGTGGCAAAGAATCTGTCTGCAGTGAAGGAGACGCAGGAGGCGCGGGTTCAATCCCTGGGTCAGGAAGATCCCCTGGGAAAGGAATTGGCAACCCTCTCCAGTGTTCTTACCTAGAGAATTCCATGGAAGAGGAGCCAGGTGGGCTATAATCCAGGGGGTTGCAAAGAGTCAGACATGACTGAGTATACACACAAACAGGCTCAATATTAAATGAGTAAACTTTAGCTGTCATTTAAAATCATGAAGAATAGAGTCATTATTATTTTCTCTGTGTATACACAGCACACTATTAATACACATAAATGAGATATTGAAAGGTTCAGAAGAATTTGAAATGTAATTTCATTAGGACGTCAAGTCAATAATAAACCTTTTTCAAAACTTGGTAGCAAAACTATATTTTTAATAAAATATGGGGGTTTTGGAGGTAAATTCTAATCAGATCTCCCTTTTCCACTCTGGGAAAAATATTATTCTATTCTGTCACTATAAATTAGTCTTCCAGTTCAGTTCAGTCAGTCAATTGTGTCCAACTCTTTGCAACCCAATGTAAAGCAGCACGCCATGCCTCCCTGTCCATCACCAACTCCCAGAGCTGGCTCAAACTCATGTCTATCGAGTCAGTAATGCCACCCAACCATCTCATCCTCTGTAGCCCCTTCTCCTCCCGCTTTAATCTTTACCACTATTAGGGTCTTTTCAGATGAGTCAGTTCTTCGCATCAGGTGGCCAAAGTATTGGAGTTTCAGCTTCAGCATCAGTCCTTCCAATGCATATTCAGGACTGATTTCCTTTAGGATTGACTGGCTGGATCTTGTTGTAGTCCTAGGGACTCTGAAGAGTCTTCTCCAGCACCACAGTTCAAAAGCATCAATTCTTCGGCACTCACCTTTCTTTATAGTCCAACTCTCACAGCCATACATGACTACTGGAAAAATCATAGCTTTGACTAGATGAACCTTTGTTGGCCAAGTAATGTCTCTGCTTTTTAATATGCTCTCTAGATTGGTCTTAGCTTTTCTTCCAAGGAGTAAGCATCTTTTAATTTCATGGATGCAGTCACCATCTGCAGTGATGTTGGAACCCAAAAACATCAAACTGTTTCCACTGTTTCCTCATCTATTTGCCATGAAGTGATGGGACTGGATGCCATGATCTTAGTTTTCTGAGTTTTAAGCCAACTTTTCACTCTCCTCTTTCACTTTCATCAAGAGGCTCTTTTCTTCACTTTCTGCATAAGGGTGGGGTCATCTGCATATCTGAGGTTATTGATATTTCTCCCGGCAATCTTGGTTCCAGCTTGTGCTTCATTCACCCAGCATTTCTCATGATGTACTCTGCATAGAAGTTAAATAAGTAGGGTGATAATATACAGCCTTGAGGTACTCCTTTCTCAATTTGGAACCCATCTGTTGTTTCATGTCCAGTTCTAACTGTTGCTTCTTGAACTGCATACAGATTTCTCAGGAGGCAGGTCAGGTGGTCTGGTATTCCCATTTCTTGAAGAATTTTCCAGTTTGTTGTGATCCACATAGTCAAAGGCTTTGACATAGTCAATAAAGCAGAAATAGATGTTTTTCTGGAACTCTCTTGCTTTTTCGATGATCCAACGAATGTTGGCAATTTGATCTCTGGTTCTTCTGCCTTTTCTAAATCCAGCTAGAACAGCTGAAAGTTCACGGTTCACATACTGTTGAAGCCTGGCTTGGAGAATTTTAAGGATTACTTTGCTAGCGTGTTAGATGAGTACAATTGTGTGGTAGTTTGAGCATTCTTTGGCATTGCCTTTTTGGGGTTGGAATGAAAACTGACCTTTTCCAGTCCTGTGGCCACTACTGAGTTTTCCAAATTTGCTGGCATATTGAGTGCAGCACTTTAACAGAATCATCTTTTAGGATTTGAAATATTTCAACTAGAATTCCAGTTAAATTAGTCTTGCGTGTTTTTAAAATGACATAGATGGAATCATCCAGTGAATACCCTTCATACTAGTTCCTTTCATCCCATAGCATGTCTTCAAGATTCATCATGTGTTTGAAGTTCATCCTTTTTGTACCAGTAGCTGAGTAATATTTATTTCATTATGTACTGCAATTTGTTTATCTGTTCTTCTGTTACTGAGCATTTGGATTGTTTCCAGTTGGACATTTTGAGTAAAGTTGCATGAACATTGTTGAATAAGCCTTTTATGGGTATTCATTTTCTTTTCTTGGATAATACCCCTGAGTGGAATTGCTGGATAATCGGGATCAATGTTTGGTTAATTCAGAACTCTCTTGCTTTTTCGATGATCCAGCGAATGTTGGCAATTTGATCTCTGGTTCTTGTGCCTTGTTAGCAGTGTGTGACAGTCAATTTGTTCCATATTCTTGCCAACATTTTCTATTGTCT
Organism: Nanger dama; assembly: GCA_917880005.1. Classification (NCBI taxonomy): domain Eukaryota; kingdom Metazoa; phylum Chordata; class Mammalia; order Artiodactyla; family Bovidae; genus Nanger; species Nanger dama. The sequence continues at coordinate 9,378,253 of CAKJTW010000075.1, forward strand.
TTTTATTTTTAGTAAGTTAAGTGACTATGGAATAGTGTATTATTATGGGTTTAATTTGTATTTCCCTCATGATGGATGTCTTTGACCATCTTTACATATACACCCAGGTCTTTTGTGTATCTTCTTGGCAAAGTGTTTGTTCAAGTGTTTGCCTTTTTAAGCATTTTGATTGTCCTTTGTTATTGATTAGTTGTTCTTTAAATTTTTTCTGGCTAAAAGTTCTTTTACATTTATGTAAAGGATATATTTTCTCTCATTTTGCCGTTTCATTTTCTTCACAGTGTCTTGATGAGATGAGCAGAAGTGGAAAAACTTTTTAAAGACCATTTGATAAGTTTTTCTTTTACAGACAGTGTTTTTTTGTGACTCTAGGAATTTTTGCCTACCCCAAAGTTGCAAAAATCTTTCCTTATGTCCTTTTCTAGAGGGATTATAGTTTTAGTTTTTAACTTTTAGGTCTCTGAGCTATCTTAGGTCAATATTTATGGCTATCTGGCTGTCCCATCATCATTTGTTGAAAGGGCTTTTCATCCTTCATTGAATTGTCTGGGTTCCTTTGTGAAAAGTCCGTTGTAATTTTGTGGGTCTATTTCTGAGCTCTCTCTCCCTTCTGCCTTATTGATCTAACTTGTTCGTTCTCATCAAATGACAGTGTTGGAATTTCAGTGTCTTTAGCAGCTTCTCATCCTTTTCTGGGAGGGAAATCCTTTCTTATCGGTTGGAATTCAGGGCAGCCACGCTGTAGGTTCCTCACTGTGGCATACATTTCCACCAAATGCAGAATAAAACTGATGGATGACTGACAGGAATTCTGCAGGTGGACTGTGTTTTGCAGTTGGATGACTTCAGTTTGTTCAGACATGAGAAATTTGGTGTCATACATTCCATTTCACTGCAATTTAGGTCTAAGAGTCATGCTGAAAAGAAACACGTACGAAGGCATGAGTGAGCACAGACTATAGAGCAGCCCCAAAACTAGTAAATCGGGAAGAACGGTAGATTGACTGAAACTCCAATTAATTTCACACTACTGAGCCTCACTGTTGTTTAAAATAGCAGTGCTTTAGGATTGCTTTCTCTTGGTTCCCCCACAGAGGCTTGTTTTGTTTGTTTGTTTGTTTGATCCTCCCAAAAGGCACACAGCATCAGCATCTTTGGGGAAGACAGAAATTAAGTTATTTTTCAAAAAGAAAATAATAGAAAAAATTCTATATATGTTCCATTGCTGAAAATGAGGACATCTTAAGAAAATTGTAATAACACATCAAAAGATGTTCCTTCTCGCTCCTTCCTCACCTGGCCTGTCCCAGGGCAGGGTTTGGGGCAGAAGGTCTTTTCTTCATCTCTATGGGACCCTGGCTCTCAACCAGAGCATCTCCATAGGCTCAAGTACTGATTCTCATCAGTTGGACCATCCATCCCACTGATGGAAGAGCAAGGCCTATAAGGTTTCCTGTGTATCTCATCCAGACAAGCCAGGATCCACTCTTTCATGTGGATGAGCTGTGCCCAATGTAGACAAAATAAAATGAACTAAGAACCACCCACTTCCCCTCCATCCCCCACTCTCAGGTTAAGGGAACACCAGGTATCATCTTCTTAAAGCCAGGTACTAACTTGCATCACATATTCAAATTATTCTTGTTCTTAAACAACACTGAAAGCAAATTTGAAGATTATGCTTGCCCCTTTGTAGGAAGATGATTAAAACTTCCAAAGCTTCTTTAATCTATACAAGGTGCAAAATACCATCAAGATATCAGGTGGGCAGTTCCTGTCACTGCCCTATAGACCCCTATAGTGTTTTCACACTAATCTGTCAGGAACTTTATGCCATTTATTCCTATGGTAGAACATTTCTGCAATATTCATTTAAAAGCCTTCTCTATAATTTAGTACAAGAAAGCCAGTTGTGTAGGCTTGACTCAGACTTTGTGTTAAAAAACATTCATCATGTGCGCTTCCACGTAAGAGGAATTTAAACTCTCCTCTTCATTAGGAGACCTGCCTGCAGTAGAATTAAAATAGCTTCGCCCTGAATGGGAACACTGACTTGGCAAAGATCAGGAGCAGTCATTCAAGAGGAATGTAATCAGAATACTTGAAATTTAAATTAGCTTGTAATCTGACTTTGAAAATAAAGTGAAAAGAGAAGCCCGAGAAAGTTTCCTTTAAGGGGAATTAATGTCCTTCAGATCACTTCCAGTTTCAAAGCTAATAACATACATATGATAAAGGTAATATGCAGTGAAGCTTATCTTTTCCAGGTGCTTGTTCTATCCGATACACTGATATTGGGCTTAGGAAAGGTGCCCTACATAGACGGAACCCACATCTAAAGAAATGACTTTCAAGCATCACCAGAAATTTACAGACTCTTCAGTTTCATTTGGAGGGACAGCATTTTCCTTTATTGTGTCCGTAAAGCATACGCTGTTAACCCAAGCAAGAATCTTAAATAAGTGACACAAATTTTCGATTTTACTTAGAAACTATTCAGATGGTCATATTTTCAAAGGATTCTTTCTCCTCAAATAAGTTCTTCCTCATTCTTGAAGAACATGGTATTTTTTCTGCTCAAAGTACTGAGTGGTAAACTTTCCAGGGAAATGCATGCATGCTCAGTTGCTTCAGTCATGTCCAACTCTTCGCGACCCCATAGACCATAGCCCACCAGTCTCCTCTGTCCATGGAATTCTCCAGGCAAGAATACTGGAGTGAGTTTCCATTTCCTCCTCCAGGGGATCTTCCCGACCCAGGGATTGAGCCTGCGTCTCCTGCATTGCAGGTGGATTCTTTACCACTGAGCCACTGGGGAAGCCTTTCCAGGAGAATAACACTTGTTAAATGAAAAAGCTTCCCTAATTATTAGCCCTGCCTTGAACAGGATTACGTAATGAAAAATTGATACTTTGCTGCAAAAGGAAATTTAGAAAAGGATCCCTACATATGAAAATAGAAATAAGAGGAATCTAGGGAATCTAGATTCAGAAAACCAGTCACCATTTATGAAGAACTTCACAGTCAAAAAGAAACTGGGGGATGATTATTTTCAGTAAGGAAAAAAAAAAGTCTTGACTTTTGACATTACAGGTGATTACACACTTAACGGTATAGGTAGAACAGAGCTCAGTTTGCTTCAAGGCAAATTTCTGTTAAGTAAATCCCATTTGCACTTTAATTTCTATTGTAGAACTTTAAAAATTGGTCCCCAGATATAACAAAATTGCCTTTAAAATCTACCCATATAAATGGAAATATCTTTCTAACAAAACCTTGGAACCATTGTCTGTTAATGATACTGAGCTGTGATTTGCAAGACTTTTAAATTGTGAGGGTGAAAATAGAGTCAGTTTAGGCACATACTGAAGGGTGACTGCTTTGCTTCCAAAGTGGAAGTAGTAGTCACTCAGTCATGTCCGACTCTGCGACCCCAAGGACTGCCTGCCAGGCTCCTCTGTCCCTGGAATTCTCCAGACAAGAATACCAGAGTTGTCACGCCCTTCTCCAGGGGATCTTCCCAACCCAAGGATCAGACCCAGGTCTCCTGCATTGCAGGCAGATTCTTGACCTTTTGAGCTATCTGGGAGGCCCCTGCTTTGCTCTACCTTATTTTAAACTTAATTCTCACTGGAGGAGTAGCAAATCAGTCTTCCCAAACTGCCAGAGTTCCAGTCAATCTTCTGTAATGCTAATGTTTCTGCCTTTATATCCAAAGAAATTCTTTTCTTTTTTCTCCATCACTGAACCTTCATGGCTTATTTCCAGGCATTTGAACCTGGAGATATCTTTTAAATGCATAAGGGTGCCTATAGTTAAAAGAAGAGAATTATCCGGATGACTTAGGAAAGGAATATCTGAGTTGTAGTGAGCAGTGAGTCCTTGCTCCAGCGTCAGCTGAGGCTCTAATGCTTAATAAGCATCAACAGATTGACAATCCAGGCTGAACCTTTGGTTCCCACTCTATTGGTTTGGCTTCTGGCTCAGAACAATTAGCACATCAGAATCCTGTCGCTGAAGTTGCTACTTGCTAGCTGGTTAGCAAAGCTGAGCTATATCCTATAAACTGCCAGGAGAACAGAGTCACTGACCCTGGGGAGGCAGCAGGCACTCAGAGCCTGAATGTTAAAGGAGCCACTCCTTAACTTGTTTCCTGTCATTTTTTCTTTTTCTTGGGTAGAAGTGGGAAAAATACCAAGTTTTAACTGAGAATTTATGTTCAGAGACTTCCCTGGTGGTCCTGTGGTTGAGACTCTGTGCTTCTACTTCAGGGGGCCTGGATTCGATCCCTGGTCAGGGAACTAAGATCCCACATGCTGCGTGGTGCAGCCAAAAAAAAAATTAAAATGATATTTAAATTTAATAAAATTGCAAGAAGAATAAGTTATGTTCAACATTAGTAAGAGCAATGCTGCTGCTGCTGCTGCTAAGTCACTTCAGTCGTGTCTGACTCTGTATGACCCCATAGATGGCCTCCTACCAGGCTCCCCCATCCCTGAGGTTCTCCAGGCAAGAACACTGGAGTGGGTTGCCATTTCCTTTCCAGTGCATGAAAGTGAAAAGTGAAAGTGAAGTCTCTTAGTCGTGTCTGACTCTTAGCGACCTCATGGACTGCAGTCTACCAGGCTCCTCCATCCATGGGATTTTCCAGGCAAGAATACTGGAGTGGGGGTGCCATTGCCTTCTCCAATTAAGAGCACAGTAGAAGCATTTTAAAGTTCAGGCAAGTTGACCATGCAAAGATTAAAAACTACTCTGACTCTCACATTTGCCCCTAGACTTTTTCTCCATATATAGTCACAGAAAATTGTGAAATAATTTTAACAATTATTGAGAAATAATAATTGAGAAGTAATTTTAACAAAATTTAATTTAATTGAGAAATAATTTTAACAAAAGTAGGATAATATACATCGATTCAGCTCTCACTTAATACTCAGCTATATCCAGAAAGAAAAACACCAATACAGTATACTGACACATATATATGGAATTTAGAAAGATAGTAATGATGACCCTGTATGTGAGACAACAAAAGAGACACAGAGGTATAGAATGGACTTTTGGCCTCTGAGGGAGAGGGAGAGGGTGGGATGATTTGGGAGAATGGCATTGAAACATGTATGCTATCATGTAAAAATAAATAAATAAATAAATATTCCTCTAAAGTATAACTTTGAAATAGCCACATTCTATTCCATTCATTTTATTTATACACCATCATTTATGTAATGGCTCTTGTTGAATGATCTTTTCTTTTTGCTCTATAATAAAGGATACTGTGATAAATTCCTTACTTGCATTTTATTTGCACATATCCTGAATGGTTTGTAATTTAGCACTTGATCCCAACTATTTCCTTAGGACGAGTTTCTCAAAGTGAGTGGCCAAGGGTAAATGTATACACATTTGTAAAATTTTCAAGAAGTTTTTTTCAGATTATCCCAGAAAAAAAGTCATGCCTATATAAGGTTCATAATTTCTAGATGTTGTTAATAAATTCTTAACAGTATAGCGTTTCCCATCTGTGTTGTACTCAGGGTATATGGTTATTTATTTTTATTATCTAGTCCTTTTTCTTAAGAGGGTCAGCTTTTCTAATTACATTAATACCATTTGGCCTGGATGTTTTAATTTTGCCATCAGCCAAGGGGAGAGAACTTAAATAATGTTTGCAAAACTCTGAGCACTCCCTACATGCTTTCTGTGTATATTAACTCATTTTATTACACAGCATCATCATACTTATGGTACAGATGAGAAAATTCAAGCCTGAGGGACTTAAGTAACTTATCTAAGGTTGCCAGCTGGAAGGTGTCCTACTCTCTTCACCTCATGTACTGTAGCCCTCCGGGCTCCTCAGTCCGTGGAGTTTTCCAGGTAAGAATACTGGAATGAATTGCCATTTCCTTCTCCAGGGAATCTTCCCAACCCAGGGATTGAAGCCACATCTCCTGTGTTGGCAGATAGGTTCTTTAGCACTGAGCCACCTGGGAAGCCTGGAAGATGGCTGAGGTGAGGTGAAGTCGCTCAGTTGTGTCCGACTCTTTGTGACCCCGTGGACTGTAACCTACTAGGCTTCTCCGTCCATGGGATTCTCCGGGCAAGAATACTGGAGTGGATTGCCATTTCCTTCTCCAGGGGATCTTCCCAACCTAGGTAACGAACCCGGGTCTCCCGCATTGGAGGCAGACGCTTTGCTAGACTGGGATAAAAAATAATGAGACAAAAGGTGAGAAGCATATGAATGTATTATTCTAGCAATGTCATTCTCCCAAGGAGTATCTTTCAGGATGTAACCTCTGAGGTTCTGCTGTGGCCCTTTTCAAGCAGCTGCTCTTTGACCTCTGTCGTTACTGTTGTTCAGTCGCTCGGTCGTATCCAGCTCTTTGCAACTCCATGCACTGCAGCACACCAGGCTTCCTGTCCTTCACTATCTCCCAGAGTTTATTCAAATTCATTCTTTGGCCTCTACTGGCTTTAAAAGTTTCATAAAGACCCCAAATGAATTTCATACCAAATTATGTTCTGTAGTTACACATTTGTTTGTATAAAAATCTAATCTTTCAAAGTTAGTCATGTTAAAATCTAATTATGAACGTTCATGCCATGCATACTTGAAGTTCTTCCATGAAGCTCTTGCTTAAAATAGTAACATGCCTTACTGATGCAAGATTATATGTCTTGATTTTGGACAATACACATAGAATTGCATTCCCCAACTGGTACTGATACTTTATAGAACTGTTTACAACTGTAGAAAACTGCTTTTGACTGAAATGTGTAGGCATTCCACTTCAAGAGACAGAGCTGATATTTAGGACATTAATCCACTTATTGTAATTGAAGGTTTTGTAGGAATTATCCTATGGTCAGTAGAGGGAGTCTAATCCTGGGTCCTTTTGGGAGGATGGAGATTACCAATGAGGAAAACACATTTGAATCCTAAAAATGCCTGGTGGAATTCAGGAAACTTGGTATGATCTGAGAATGGAAGGGAAGCTATTAAGCTCAGGACAACTTCTGCCAGCTAATTCATAGCTCTTATCAGATAATAATGTCTAGGTATTATTATTATATCTAATTATTGTTTGTTGTTATGTGGTCACTAAGTCATGTCTGACTCTTTTGTGACCCCATGGACTGTAGCCCGCCAGGCTCCTCTGTCCTTGGGATTCTCCAGGCAAGGATACTGGAGTGGGTTGCCATTTCCTTCCCTTCTAAGTATTAGATTATGATAATTAGTACATATCAGATTTTAATACTATCTAATTATATATCCATGGATTATAATAATTCACTTTGTGTGTGTGTAGGAGCAACCATGTTGTTGCTGTTGTTTAGTTTCTAAGGCATGTCCTACTCTCTGTGACCCCATGGACTGCAGCATGCCAGGCCTCCCTGTCCTTCACTATCTCCGGTGTTTGCTCAAACTCATGTCCACTGAGTCAGTGATGCCAGCCAACCATCTCATTCTCTGCCGTCCCCTTCTCCTCTTGCCCTCAGTCTTTCCCAGCATCAGAGTCTTTTCCAGTGGGTCAGCTCTTTGCACCAAGTGACCAAAGTGTTGGAGGTTCAGCTTCAAGCATCAGTCCTTCCAAAGAATATTCAGGGTTGATTTCCTTTAGGTGACTGGTTTGATTTCCCTTCTGTCCACAAGACTCTTAAGAGTCTTCTCCAGCACCACAGTTTGAAAGCATCAGTTCTTTGGTGCTAAGCCTTCTTGATGTTCCAGCTCTCACATCCATACATGACTACTGGAAAAACCGTAACTTTGACATGGTTTTAGTGAAAAGAGAAGCAAAATGGAATCACCGGGCTGTTGGCACTTGGGCCTTCCACACCCTGGTCCCAGGTGCTAGAGGCCAGAAGGAGCGAATGAGACACGGCAGATGTGAATTATGTGTGTGTAAGTTTTGGGCGGGAGGGCCTTCCCTGGTGGCTCAGATGGTAAAGAATCTATCTGCAATGTGGGAGACCTGGATTCAATGCCTGGGTTGGGAAGTTCCCCTGGAGAAGGGAATGGCAACCTACTCCAGTATTCTTGCCTGGAGAATTCCATGGACAGAGGAACCTGGCGAGCTACAGTCCATGGGGTCGCAAAATGTTGGACACGACAAACGCCACGTGGGTCTCCACCTAAAAGCTTTTTATTCTTCTTCCACCACGTGATCCCTTACTCTGAGGCCTGAGAAGCAGGCACACTCTCAGGGAAACAGGCATCCCTGGGATGATCCAGTGAAAAACTGACCTGTGATAAAGCCATTTCAAAGTCCAGAGTACCGCCCTCTGTGGTCCACTGAGCGGGCTGGAGTGACAAACGGCCCGAGAGATTGGGACCATGTAAGACTGTACTAGAGGGATATGGCAGGCAAGTGGCCCAAGGAAATGGGGAGGGGGTCCCTGGGAGACCAGCCACCATCTTGGCACTGTGGTCAGGCATTGCTGACTCATGCTGTCCACCACGCCAGGCCGGTGGGTCCTAGGAAGTCCCTCCCCGAGCAGCTATGAGCTGCCCTAGATCGTCAGCGTAGAGACGATGCAGTGTGTTTCAGCTCTTTGTATGGGGGTACCCAGGGCTTCTGCACCTTAATGTGGTGACAGCTACCGCCCAGGCAAAGTAAGCCTCGTGTCAGCATCTCCAGAACTGGCCTCCTTGCAGGTTCCCGAGTCCTTATGTTTCCTTGCTCCCTGCCATTTCATCTCATTTCGCCAGTCCTAGGAATGAGGATCATTGGAAGAAAATGATCTAGGTTCCCTCGGAAGAGTGATAATAAGAGTGGTCAGCAGGGCTTCCCTGGCGGTCCGCTGGTTGAGAATCTGCCAGCCACTGCAGGGGACCCAGGTTTGATTCGTCGTCTAGGAAGATCCCACATGCCTCAGAGCTACACACACCGTGCACCACAACTGCTAAAGCCCAAGGCCCCTGGTGCCTGTGTGCCGCAACCAGAGAAGCCACCTCAGTGAGAAGCTTGTGCACCACGGCTAGAGAGCAGACCCTGCTCGCCACATCTAGAGAAAAGCCCTCACGCAGCAGTGATGACCCAGCACAGAAAAAAAAATTAAAGAATGATCGGCAATTAACTGTTACCCAGTTTCGAACTAATACATGGGCTCTCAGTGTTGAAAGATAAGACCTAAGAAGGGATTATTGCTTCTTTCTCTTACAAAGTGTGTTTAATGTCTTACACCAAACAGGCATGAGACAAATTAATCAGCTTTTTAAAAGTGCCCCCTTTTGAGCCAGAAGTCTGTTCCGTGAAGAGGAAGGCAGAGCTGTTGGCATTCCCAGATGAATGCCTGCGAATGGTACCAGGCTGGATGCTGGCAGCCTCCAGGGATCTGTGCCTTAGGCCAAATCACTGAAGCCAATTCCTCTTGGAGTTTTAGTTCCTGATAATGGTGATAGTGCTTTGATAACCCATGCAGGCGCGGCTGCGAAGTAGCACCTGGGACAGTCATTTAAAGAAATTTGTGTCTATCATATTTTCTCACAGTTGGTGTCTATGTCTACATTTCCACAATTTTTCACTCTTTGATATGTAAACCTGGATTCTCTGTGCTTTGCTCTGACATTTATCGGCCATGATATTCCTTCCCTTGGATTATTTCTCATACAGTTTGTGGTACCCAAAGAGGGAAGGATGAAGGATGCCCCATATTAATTTTTCCCCCATAGCTACTAATTAATCTCTGGGAGGATTTGGTTCGTCATAGCAAATCATAATGCCAGGTGGCACTAGCGGTAAAGAACCCGCCTACCAATGCAGAAGACGTAAGAAAAGCAGGTTGGATCATTGGATTGGGAAGGTCCCCTGGAGAAGGAAATAGCAACCCACTCCAGTATTCTTACCTGGGAAATCCCATGGACAGAGGAGACTGGAGGGCCACAGTCCACGGGGTCACAAATGAGTCAGACACGACTGAGCACACACATACTACTGCTGCACTTAACAAGCTTTATGTGTGTGCTGAAGGCAGGTTGAGCATGTCAGTGTTTTGTAAAGGTTTTCAAAGAAAAACCAAAACACAGCAAAGTTACAGAAATGAGAAGTTTGCATGTTATCATTGGATTGGAACTTGGACTGGTAGAACATATACCGATTTGGGGGAATTATGAAAAAGAAGTTTTAAGAGATTTGATTAATATGATTGAAGGACTGTTAATTTTGAGGAACATATTGGAAGAAAAAAATGACTTGAAGGGAAAACAAACAAATAAATGGATACAAGGATAAAAGTTGCATTTGACTAGCTGACCTCTCCACTGTGAGCCCTTTTCACATAAATGTGCCATTTTAAATTTAATCAGTCTCCTCATTATAAACCTTCTCAATTTATATTCCATTGAAAATACTTTTTCAGATGCATGTGGTTAGTCATTCAGTCATATCCAACCTTGTGACTCTATGGACTGTAGCCCATGAGCCTCCCTCTGTCCATAGGATTCTCCAAGCAAGAATACTGGAGTGGATTGCCATTCCCTTCTCCTGGGGATCTTCCCCACCCAGGGACTGAACCCAGGTCTTCTGCATTGCAGGCAGATTCCTTACCATCTCAGCCTCCAGTGAAGCTCTTTTCAGATTTATAATAGCATTTAATCTATATTACAAATCATTCACAAAATGAAATTATAATCCCTTATTTCCCGACAGTTCCTTTTGAGATTGGCTCATATAGAGTCAGCTGAGGTTAGTGAATAGTACATATCCAAAAAGAAGTAGGGGAAATAATGTTTGTTAGTACAGTGAATACTAGTAACGGTTCTGTCTGCTATCAAGTCTGCTCTTGGCTTGTCACCATTGATTACTTCCTTTTTAAATGTATTTTTAATTGAAAGATAATTGCTTACAATATTGCTTTGGTTTCTGCTATGCATCAACATGAATTATACATAGGTATACATATGTCCCCTCTCTTGAACCCTCCCTCCCACCTCCTACCCTTTCCCGCCCCTCTAGGCTGTTACCGAGCCTTGGTTTGAGTTCCCCAAGGCAAACAGCAAATTTCCGCTGGCTGGCTATTTTACACACGGCAGTTTATTTGCTTCCACGCTACTCTCTCCAGTCATCCCACCACTCCTCCCTCCCCCAACCCATGTCCGTAGTCTGTTCTCTATGTCTGTGTCTCCATTGCTGCCCTGCAAACTTTCATCAGCACCGTCTTTCTAGATTCTGTTCCCACTGATTATTTCTAAATGGTGTTTCTGACAAAGCTGTGCCCTGGAGAAGTTTAGGTACTTCTTTTTAGAGTAGTCTGGTACCAGGAAAGGAGGGAGGCACCGTGGTGTTGTGAAAAGATAGCTGCTATGAATAATAGCTTAATTTATAACTCGCTCTGTGCCAGGGTCCACACTGAGCGCTGAGTGCCCACAGCTCCTGGCAATGATGCTGCAAGATACTTCCCACTATTGCCTGAGACTCAGAGACATCTAGTCACCTGCCCCATGTCACACAGCAGGGAATGGAATAGCAGATCCCAATAGCCTGGTTGTTGGAAACCATGCTTTTCTCCTATGCCTCTTGCAAGATTCAGTTTCTGAAGGTAAAGAAATTGTGCTGTGGGCAGATTTCCTTAATTTTTAGTTTACAGTGACTTCTGGTGCCCCTTTTCCATCTCTTGTGCTTCTGAATTATTATTCATCACTGTAGTCAAAGTGATGATTTTTGACACCTTGATTAGTACATTCTCAGGATGGGTGGGAATTTGCATGGTATTTCAAGCTATATTGAGAGACTAGTTAGCACTTTAGGACAAATAAGTGGCAAATTGCTTATCAAGGTAAATAAAAACTCCAATTTTATACCACTACCACTAATATCATCCTACTACTGAATTTATTATTTATTCCTCTATGCTAAAATCGGTGTGTTTTTTTTTTTTCACTGAAGTATGGCTCAGATGGTCAAGAATCTGCGTGCAATGCAGGAGACCAGGGATCAATCCCTGGGTCAGGAAGATCCCCTGGAGAAGGGAATGGCTATCCACTCCAGCCTGGAAAATCCCATGGACATGGTCCATGGGGCCACAGAGAGTCATACATGACTGAGCGACTTAACACACTTACACTTGATTTGCAATGTTGTGTTAATTTCTGCTGCTGCAGCTGTTGCTAAGTTGCTTCAGTTGTGTCCAACTCTGTGCGACCCCACAGACGGCAGCCCACCAGGCTCCCCCGTCCCTGGGATTATTCAGGCAAGAACACTGGAGTGGGTTGCCATTTCCTTCTACAGCGCATGAAAGTGAAAAGTGAAAGTGAAGTCACTCAGTCGTGTCCGACTCTTAGCAACCCTACTGTATGGCAAAGAGATTCAGTTATACAGAAATATACACTTAATTTTTCATATCCTTTGGAATCTGTTGTTTATTTTTTTAATTTAAGTATAGTTGATTTAAGTGTCATGTTAATTTCAACTATACCAAAGTAATTGTTATACATAAATATACATCTTCTTTTTCATATTCTTTGGAATATAAGTTTTTTAAAAATGTATTTTGTTGAAGTATAGTTGATTTACAGTGTCATGGTAATCTCTACTGTACAGCAAACTAATTCGGTTATACCTCTCTATATATACACATTGTTTTTCATATTCTCTGGAATCTGTTAAGTTGAAGGAAGCTGGTCATACCATACATTGATTTAACCACTCTTTGTTTCTCTAGATTGGAAGAAAAACAAGAATGCACTTTAAAAACCACTTCTGGTTTATAAGGTGACCCATCAATCCTCACAGTGACAGGAATCAAGATGATTTTGTCTGCAGGGTTTCATTTATTAAAATTTAATTTGCTCCTGCGCTTGGCTCTGGTCGCTCTGTGCTAGCAAACTAGCTATAATTAGATTAGCAGCCTGCTAAACGCTGGTGACAGCTGAGCCTCAGAGAGCATGTGCCGGATTCCGCCCCAGCCGCTCCTCATTGGTTGCCAGCCGAGCTGCTCGCCGGTTTGATAGGTTTCCACAGAACTCTTTATGCTGCATTGGAGACACAGATACAGAAATACTCCGCTGCGTCCTGGCCACGGCCGAGGTGCTTAGCTGGTAACGTTACAGAAGGAATCAGGCACCCAGGAGAAGGCGGTCGTCTTTGTTGTGAGAGCAGGGCAGTCACCGGCTGCCGAAAGGGCTCAGGGAAAAAGTTTCAGCTCATGGTAATTACTTTGCATCTTTATCTCGCCTGCAAAACACGGCCATGCATGAAATGAAGCGTGCTCATCATGTCATCTGTTTAATTTGATCTTGCTTTTGTTAATATCACGCACCCCCTCCAGTGTTCCATCTCAAACAGGCTCTCCCGGAGAAGGCTGAACTGGTAAACAACCAGCTTCTTCGTGCGAGAACCTTGTTTTCACCTGGATGCTAGAGTGCAAGTGCTGGGGAGCGAATCTTACTGGTTTCGTTGCTGTTTGGGGGAGCCCGACGCTGCATCCATTTAGCTGTCTCTGGAGGTGCGTTTTGGTACCCCGGGCGACTTTGTTTGCACGGGTCCGGACTCTCCTGAATAATGAACCCTGGAGGAGAGATGGGAGAATCACACTTTAATTAGGACAGAGCGGTGGCCCTCCTGGTGTCAGCGCGAGGTCTCAGCAGAAGTAACCTCTATTGTTTCTTCAAAGATCTGTGCAGCCTTCATTTTGGATGGGTTCTCTTTGTTTCCCCTTCTGTAGTTTTCATGAAGCCTCTTTCTTGTAGAGGATGTTTGCATATCCCATTCTTCCAGAGACACTGCAAGGTGTGTATTCGCCCTGTGCCAGACAGAATTTTTGGCTCAGGCTTTGTTTAACAGGGATGTTGTTATGGGGAGTTGACATCACAGAAGGTGGGGTTCTTGCCACTTTGACTGATGTTTAGCAACATTTAAAAATTTCTCTTTGTGGTTGCCTGGATGATTTTGCAAATCAAGCAGGAAATAATCTTAAATTCTGTAATAAAGATGTTGCATTGGGAAGGAGAAAATATTTAAACAGCCAAGGCTGAGCTTAAACGCAAGCAAATACAATCGAAGTGTTTGCTTTTCAGCGTACCTGGAATACAGCTTCTCTGCGGAGTTCTGTTTTATTGGGAAAGAGCCCCCTTGCCACTGTTTAGCCCCCCAGCCTTAAAAATTGATGTCCTCACCGTATCAGACGGTGGAGACCACAGAAACTTGTGTATTGAGTCACCAGTCACACGGCTGGCTGACTGCCACCATGCGTCTGGGATCGGTGGAGAACCCTGCTGGTATCTGAAAGCCGTCAGGAATTATCTCCCTACTCCTGAAAAGCCAGACATTGCCATTTAAGAATCTGGTTAAAATAATTGCTTTGAATTGAAGCTATAATCTGGCTCAAGGCGTTCAGTGTGTTCTTTGGTGGAGGACAACTTCAGAATACTAACTGTGGTTTCCTCCCCACCCATACCTCCCAGCCCCTGCAAATTTCCTCCCTAATCCTTTCCTGGGGCATACTCTTTCTGCCAAATAATGGTTTGTAAAAAGAACAAGGAATATTCTGAAAGTTTGTCGTTTATGGTGATAGGGTGTTGTCTGTAATAAGTTGGATGCGGTTTCTTGTCGTCCGGCATCTCAGTTTTGAGATACTGTGTCTGGTGAGACGGTCAGTGGAGGAGTCCCCCTGCAGCCAGCTCTGACTTTCTCTTCGGATGCCCCGATGATGCAAACCACACCCCTGGTTGCGTAGAGCCAGCAGAGGGCACGGTCCAGTTCCTGGCTTTGCTCTTCCTCACCTGCATCTTCATTTTTGCCTGACCTGCTCCCTGTGCAGATGTGGAAAGTAACCTCCTACCCACAGATGGGCTTGGACCCACACTTGGGGAGGAATTAATTGACGAGTCGCACCCTTTCTCTCCCCTTTCCTTTTCTGAATCTCGTAAAACACTTCCTAAATTACCTTGGCCTTAGAGCATTCTAAGAAGTTGACTGTCTTAGAAGTAAATTATTGTTGTCAAACATACTCTGTGTGAACCTCCCTGTGAGCATTTCGTTAGGGCTGTGCGTCATGGGAAGCCGAGGGAAGTGGTTCTGGCTGATGCTGACTCTCAGGTTTGGATCCTGAGACTTGCTATGTCTAGAAGGAACTTATTAAAGATGTAAACATTAATATAACAGTGTGTGAATATTGTGTAGTAATTTACTGTGATATCCCAGAAGATCTTTTAACATACACGAAAGGGGCATTTTTCTATCCTGATAGAACCAAATAAATTGTTATTTATGTTGTTGCAAAGTAACAAAATCTGCACTTTTATCTTCAGATGAATCACATCTTAAGTTTTTTAATTACAAGAAGGGAAATCTATGTATTTCTGAGATAAAGAAGAAAAAATTAGTGTCTTAGGCACTTGAACATTTTCTTCTTATAATTCTATAGCTCTTTATTGATGAATGACATTTCTGACCTATCAAAAATAGGTCTGTGAGCATGAGCTAGAGTATAAAATATAATTTAAAAGTAAAACATTATTTTATATAAGTAATACTTTCTAACCTTTTGTTTTAGAGTTTTATAATCACAGTAGGAAAAATGATAATCAGATTAACAGTGAAAAGTCCTTCCATGTAGAATTTGATGTTCCACAAAGAAACTGCGGTGAACAGGGTCTGAAAGTTCTAGCGGAAAGAAAGGAGGAACGGTCAGTGGACGCCGTGAAGAGCTGCAGAGTTGTACCTGTAGGTGGCTTTCTGGCTGGCTCCCTGGGCATCTGTGGCATCAAAAGCACTGAGGCAGGGACTTACCCGGTGGTCCTCGGGTTGAGACTCCGCCTTGCAATGCACAGGACTCGGATTCAGTCCCTGGTCAGGGAACTCAGATGGCACATGCCACAAAGCCACCAAGACCCAACACAGCTAAATTAAATAAATAATTTTTTTTAAAGCAGTGAAGGAAGTCTGTCATTGGCAATCGATAAATATTGTAGGGTTGACACTCCAGAACCTGCCTGGGCTGTGAAAATGTTTTTGAAGACATTAGGCCTCTTCTAGGGGCTTCCCAGGTGGCGCTAATGGTAAAGAACCTGCCTACAGATGCAGGAGACAGAAGTGACGCGGATTTGATCCCTGGGTTGGGAAGATTCCCTAAAGGAGGGCATGGAAACCCACTCCAGTATTCTTGCCTACGAAATCCCATTGACAGAGGAGCCTGGGAGGCTGCGGTCCACAGAGGCGCAAAGAGTCGGACACGACTGAAGCAACTTAGCACGCATGCGTGCACTCAGTATCACTTGTGGTCTTAATTGTGGTCTGTGATAAATGTCATAAATAGAAACTATCATGTATTTTCTTCCTATTTTTGTTTCTCAGAATGCACACTAGATTGTTGCTTACAAGTATTTTTATTTCAATAGATTTATATCATGTGGGATTCAAATAATTTTTAATATATCCAGTAATTTAAAAATGCATCATTGGGAGTTCTGTGGTGGTTAAGACTTTGCCTTACAGTGGAGGGGGTGCAGCTTCAATCCCTGGTCAGTTAGCTAAGATACCACATGCCTTGTGGCCAAAACACCAAAACATAAAAAACAGAAGCAATATTGTAACAAACTCAATAAAGACTTTAAAAATAGTCCACATGAAAAACTCTTTTAGAAAATAAGAAATAAAAACACATCTTAAAGGAATCTCAAAATTCCTTCCTAACTGTTGTGCTCTTAGTAATTCAGGGATTGCTTTTGGAACTGCCTGCATTGCCAGGAATTATCATCTGCTATTGGATGCCTCAGAGAAGGCAATGGCACCCCACTCTAGTACTCTTGCCTGGAAAATCCCATGGGCGGAGGGGCCTTGTAGGCTGCAGTCCATGGGGTCGTGAAGAGTCAGACACGACTGAGGGATGGGGAGCCTGGTGGGCTGCCGTCTATGGGGTCGCACAGAGTTGGACACAACTGAAGCAACACAGCAGCAATAGCAGCAACATTGGATGCCTTTTATTTGTTTAATTAGCTCTTTTATTTACTTCAGTCGTTTATTTTGTATGTGGTCATTAAAGAGAAGCCTGTACAATCTGGGCTTGGAATATAACACTTCTGTTTGACCTTACTCTGATTAAGGCCTTCTGCTCACTTGTTAATTTGGTGGAAAATGGAGAAGGCAATGGCACCCCACTCTAGTACTCTTGCCTGGAAAATCCCATGGCCAGAGGAGGCTGGCAGGCTGCAGTCCATGGGTTCGCTGAGGGTCGGACATGACTGAGCGACTTCACTTTCACTTTTCACTTTCATGCATTGGAGAAGGGAATGGCAACCCACTCCAGTGTTGTTGCCTGGAGAATCCTGGGGACGGGGGAGCCTGGTGGGCTGCCATCTATAGGGTCACACAGAGTCGGACACGACTGAAGTGACTTAGCAGCAGCAGCAGCAGACAGATTTTCGGGGCTTTCCTGGGGGCTCAGTGGTAAAGAATCCACCTGCCAGTGCAGGAGATGTGTGTTTGATCTCTGGTCTGGGAAGATCCCCTGAAGAAGAAAATGACAACCCACTCTATATTCTTGCCTGGAGAATCCCATGGACAGAGGAGACGCGAGCTACAGTCCACGAGGTTGCAAAGAGCTGGACACGACTTAGGTACTAAACACCACCACCACCTTTATACTTGCTGTCTGTAGTTAAATATGTCCTTGAAAAAGTTGTCAAAGCAAGAACACTGAGCTACATGAGATGGTTATATAAGAACTAACACAGTTTGGTTTACCTCCCTGTTTGTTATTGTTTTCTTTCAAGTTTATTGACCAAGTTTTAAAAGAATTATCATTTTCTGTTACTGTATACAGTTAATAGCCTGCCTATTTTTGTCAAATAGAAAAGCAATAGCTATCTCTTTTGCCTCTATTTTTAGCTATTTTGTGCAGTGGAGAGTACTTGAAGGGAGCAAGGATTCCCTGCAATTCCTGCCTGCAATTGGGCAAACACTTACTCCCCTCTCAGGTAAGTCAACTGCTTTGTTTTGATCCATTCTGAGCAGAAAATATTGATTCTCTCTGAAACCCATGTCAGTATCGCACTAAGACAGAGAGACAGAGGTTTCAGATACTTTGCTATCTGGCAAAAAAAAAAAAGGCATCCCGCTATTGAGATCCTGCAGGACCAAAAATATTGATAGCAGTAATGATGATTTCCTTTCCCAGGGGTTTCCATGTTGTTGTTGATATGTCTGCTGGCAGTTACAGTCTTTTAAGGGCTATGTCATATTAATAGTTACTAGTAATCTCCCTGATATCTGGAAGTGCATGAATTTGAAGACAAAATGAAATGAATGAACAGTGAGAAGCACTATGTACTTGGAGAATGAGGTGCTGCTTTCTGGCTGGCGTAATGCTATGGGGCTAACAGCAAGTGCCCTGGGGTTTGGGACACAGAGATCTCTGTGGGACAGCCTCCCACGGGAGGTCACGTCAAGAGGGCAGAGCCTCGATGCCAACCAGGGGACAGGCCAAGAGGGTGGGGCAGGTATTGGAGGGTGAATGTTTGTGTCCATCCTGGGAAAGACTGAAGGCAAAAGGAGAAGAGGGCAGCAGAGGATGAGGTGATTGGATGGCGTCACTGACTCAATGGACATGAGCTTGAGAAAGCTCTAGGAGATGGTGAAGGACAGGGAAGCCTGGCGTGCTGCAGTCCATTGGGTTGCAGAATCGGACATGACTGAGCAACTGAAGAATAACACGACATAAAGGACATCCCTGGGTGCTTTGTCCCACGTCCACACCACTACCAGGTTCCTTCCTGATGATGAGCGTGGAAGCTCCCTACAACCAGACACATCTTCTCATGACGGAGCTGAGGAAGTGGCTGAGCAGAATCAGTGTTTAGGGACTTCCTCTGCTTTGACAGAGGGACTGAGATCCCACTGTTACCAAATGAGGTTGGGAATATTTAGGAAAGAGAGGCAGCTCTCCGGTTAACACAGGTCTCCAGGGACCTGACAAGTGGTGAAAAGCAACCCTTATGAAATCACTGAGTTTGAGCCTTGGTGTCCATGTCCCTGAGTGACCACGTGCTTTGGTTTCTTGGCCAGCCTTCCTCCAGCCTCTTTTCCAGCATTCATATGTAACACACCTTTTACCTGGACAGCATACCACACATTTTATAGTTGTTTAGTATTGCATCATGCAGAACTTTATTGGGTAGATGGTGTTGGCCTCCAGCAGTCTCAGCATCTAACTCAGGCTGACAGATAAGAATCAGCTCCTGCCTAGTGGAATTCTACAATGTGTGGAAAGAGAGATTCAAGAAAAAGCCAACAACACATATCAGTGATCTACCCTGAAATCCATCAGTGTTATCACCATGTTACTTTATCCCAGATGTGAGAAGCTCTGACATGAAAGCCTTGGGCTCCTTTTGGCTGGAGGAAACTTGGCGTCTCCTGTTCCCAGCCCCCAGGTTGTAGAAAGGCACCTGCTCACAGGTGGATTTTATGGAGGTTGCCTCCAGCAGAGCCTGTCTTTCCAACTCCACTTGTTCTAAGAACCCACCCCTCTTGATTTGCCCTCCAAGTGCAGAGTTTTCTGGAATATGAGACTTTCAAGTGCTAAAAGCAGGACAAGTCCCCAGCAACAAGGGGCGTCTTGATCCCTCTTATGATTCCCTGCACCACCCCCCCTCCCCTCCACCCAACAGCTGGCTCCTGACAGTAAGGGAATTGGCCGCCCAGGTGACGCCAGTGGTAAAGAACCTGCCTGCCAGTGCAGGAGACAGAAGAGATGTGGATTTGATCCCTGGGTCGGGAAGATCCCCTGGAGGACGAAACGGCTGTACCCTCTAGTATTCTTGCCTGGAGAATCCCATGGACAGAGGAGTGTGGAGGGCTGCAGTCCATAGAGTTGTAAAGAGTCAGACAGGACTGAACACACATGCACAGTAACCAGGAAAGTACCGGGCGTGGCAGATGGAGTAGACACAGGCGTAACCTCAGCTCCTCTGCTTACTGGCCCTGCCAGTGGCTCTCACCTCAAGCCTCAGTTACCCACATCCCAAGTAAGAATACAAACACACTCCTAAGGATTTGGGGGAGGTCACATGGCAGCCACGGGAAGTGTCAGGGCAAGTGTAGGCCTGGAAGAGTAGGGCCACTCTTCCTCCCTCCTGGATAGGCTGCCTGGAGGAGATAGTGACTTACCTTCACAGTGGCATCATCTTGAGCTTTGTCAGTATTACTGTTTGGCCAGATCTTGCATCAGGGAGATGAGAACGGAGTCAACTCTGCCAGTCATTAACACAGTGTCGCCAGGTGGTAAGCTCTAGCTCTGGGCCCCGTGTCTAATTCTCAAATAATGCCAAGTCACTATGTGCTGCTGCTGCTAAGTCGCTTCAGTCATGTCCAACTCTGTGTGACCCCAGAGACGGCAGCTCACCAGGCTGCCCCGTCCTGGGATTCTCCAGGCAAGAACACTGGAGTGGGTTGCCATTTCCTTCTCCAATGCATGAAAGTGAAAAGTGAAAGTGAAGTCGCTCAGTCATGTCTGACTCTTCACGACCTCATGGACTGCAGCCTACCTACCAGACTCCTCCATCCATGAGATTTTCCAGGCAAGAGTACTGGAGTGGGGTGCCATTGCCTTCTCCCATTGTGTGCTGCTGCTGCTAAGTCACTTCAGTTGTGTCCGACTCTGTGTGACCCCATTAACGGCAGCCCGCTAGTTACTTTAAATTGTTTTTGTATCAGTTTTCTCTTAGGTAAGCTAGAAACAGACAAAAGAACTCTAGAGAATGCTATGAAAAGCATAGTTTCTGTCTTATTGTCCAAATGTTTTCAGTTGTTTTAGGCTATTTTCACATGTAAAGTTTGTTAAAACTGTTCTTTTCTGAGTTTACAAATGCCAAGTAAGTTGCGTTATGAAGAATATGCATTACTATTGTCATTAACATTTCTCAGCACTCCTTAATGCTTTCATTTAAGATTATTACGTTTTTAAAGTACAAGATGGGTCCTTTTTTGTTTTCTTGAAAGTGGTCCCTTCTTTAAGGAAACTAAAAGAAAAGGCAGGCATAAAATGACCTCATCATGTTCTTTGGGTCAAACTGTTGAGTGTTTTCAGCCTAGAAGCTCAGTGCTCCTGTGTAGTGTGTATGTGAGTCACCTTTCTGGGGACACACAGCCACCAACCTTTGTGCATTATTCATGTGATTGAATTTCAGGAAGTAAGTTGTAATGTTCTCTTTGGTTGTAGTTGCTTGTTATCTTAATCAAACTTAAGCAATTGATAAAGTCAGTTTTCTCCCAGAAAACCTCTCGGGATGGAGTTTTGTTCCTTTAGAGCATGAGTGCTGGGGACTTGAGATTGCTGGCAGTAGAAACAATCTTGCACGTTTGTTTGTGTGTTAAATGGCCCTGACCGGGCACACCTGCTAGCTTTCCACATCACTTCTTCTCCATCTCAGTGTCTCACGAAGCTGGTCATCTGCAGAAAGGAATCTAGTTCTTGTCCATGACTCATCTTCCTTTCATGCCAGCATCTCTGACTTCTGCCTTTTCCCGTATCAGCTCTCTGCCAAGCCAGTGACTCCGAGCTCAGGTTCCACCAGGCCTGTCGGGTGGCTCCTCGAAACTGGCAAGGCTGACCTTGAGCAGGTCTCCTGGGGCTAGGGAGAGCCAGCCACCAATGAGAACCTGACTCAGCTTGCTGCCTTTTAGAAAAGAAGAGGGAGATGGGGAGAACCTCTGAAAATAGCAGCTGGGATTTCAGTTGTTTTATTTCTCTCATAAAAATTGAAGACTTTTGGAAGAATAGAAATAGGGATATTCCCCTCTCTAAAATAAAACTCCAGGACTCAGTGGTTGAGACGTGACCTTCCAATGCAGTGGGTGCAAGTTCCATCAAGTTCCATCCCTGGTCAGGGAGCTAAGATCCCCCATGCCTTGTGGCCAAAACAACAACATAAAACAGAAGCAATATGGTAACAAATTCAATAACGACTTTAAAAATGGTCCACATAAAAAAGCTCTTTAAAAAACTTATATAAATAAATAAAGTTCCCCAGTACACAGATTCTATTTGTGAGGATTTAGCACACATTTCGGAGAAGGCAGTGGCACCCCACTCCAGTACTCTTGCCTGGCAAATCTCATGGCCGGAGGAGCCTGGTAGGCTGCAGTCCATGGGGTCATGAAGAGTTGGACATGACTGAGCGACTTCACTTTCACTTTTCACTTTCATGCCTTGGAGAAGGCAATGGCAACCCACTCCAGTGTTCTTGCCTGGAGAATCCTGGGGACGGGGAGCCTGGTGGGCTGCCGTCTCTGGGGTCACACAGAGTCGGACACGACTGAAGCGACTATGCAGCAGCAGCACATATTTATTATGAAGTTCAAGAAGCCACTACTGATTGCAATTTCAATTATTAAATTGCCAATTAAGTGATCTAGCATACTTAAAATGCTCTTTTCTTAAATGAAAGACATATTCTGTAGGCTGCTGCGTGCAGTTTGTTGTTCGTTGTTAATGGCTGTTACATTGTAAGTCAATTCATTGTCAATGTCCTTTCTTTTCTGCAGAGAGCAGCAGAAAAGTTAAGGCTGTTGTCTATGGAAGGCCTGCTCTGGGCGGGGGTCACAGCTCCCTCTGCAGTCTTCACATGCCCTGTAGACTAGTCTCTGTGGTGTAGACAAGGGCACAAGGATTATACAGAGGGTGACCATGTGACCAGACACACACTGGGTATAACACCCAGGTCCACCTTGACTCTTCTGTCAGACCCCAGACCTGAATATCATTGCTTAGTGATAGAATCATAAATGGAACGGGAAGATCGGTTGAGGGAAATTGGGCTATGGGGAAAAGAGTGGGAAAGTTTCCAGAGGACACAGCTGTCTGGTGGAATATTATGAGACCCTAGAAGCCAGGGGCTTCCTTGGAGGCTCAGTGGTAAAGAATTTGCCTGCAGTACAGAAGAAGCAGGTTCGATCCCTGGATTGAGAAGACCCCCTGGAGTAGGAAATGGCAACCCACTTTAGTATTCTTGCGTGAAAAATTCCATGGACAAAGGAGCCTGGCATGGGCTACATTCCATGGGGTTACAAAAGGGTCAGAGATTACTGAATGACTGAGCATGCATGCTGGAAACCAGAGCAAGTCCTCAATGAATAACAGAAGGGAAGAGGCCAAAAAGCCAAGTGATAAAGAGGCTGTCAGAGCAGGTGCACACCTTCAGAAAAACCAGGCCCTCTTGTCTGGTCTGTTCTCCAGCCTGCTGGGTATCTGCTACATCACTGTGATTGAGAAAGCATTTGTGTATTTTGAATACTGACATTCAAAACCACATGACACTGCTCAGGACCGTGTGATCCTTGAGCACTGGAGTGTCCTCTCCACACTGGTCTCTCTTCAGTAGCCCAGTGCTGTGGTCTCAGTGGGTGTGTGTCCCTCCCCAGATTCCTATGCTGAACTCTGAGTGGCTCCTGTGATGGTGTTAGGAGCTGGGGCCTCCGGGCAGTGCTGGAGTCCTAAGGGTGGGGCCCTCCTGAGTGGGATTAGTGCGCTCTACAGAGAATGCTCCAAGGAGAAGCCCCACCACTTCTGCCATGTGGGGACACAGTGGGGAGCTGCAGCCCAGAAGAGATCCCCACCAGAATACAACCATGCTGGCCCCATGATCCTGGATGTCCAGCCTCTACAACTATGGGAAATAAACATTTGTTGTTCATAAGCCACCCAGTCTATGGCATTTGATACATGTATAATATATATATAGCAGTCAAAACATAACTAAGACACCTAGGATAAAGGTAATTGCTATATAATACAGGGAGCCCAGCCTGCCACTCTGATGGCCTAGAGGTGTGGGGTAGGGGAGGGGAGGGAAGCTAACAGGGAGGAGATATACATGTATAATTATGTCTGAATCTCACTATTGTACAGCAGAAAACAATGCAACACTGTAAAGTAATTTTCCTCCAGTTAAAAACTAAATTTAAAAGATGAGGTTGGATATTCGTTTCTGTTATTTTGTTAGGTACTGTGTTCACAGATATAACAGAAAACCTGAACATCCTCCTAATCTGAGTTTCTTCTTTGGGGACTTCCTCCTGTTTGGCAGAGGAGGTGAAATTCTTTCTCGCACACCTGGTCTTGTTGGGGTGTTTGGACAGACTTAACTCTTGTAGGTTCATCCGAGCCTCTTGGTTTTACTTGAGTCTCATGGGCCTGATGCTCTGAAAGACAGACTTAGAGCTGGGCTCAGCAACATCCTTGGTCAAAGAGAAGCAGCTTTGACTAGGACAGTCAGTGGAAGGACCCTCCTCTGGACCAGCGGAACTCATGATTCTTTACCCCGTGTGCCCACAGAGGCATCAAACCTTGCAGACTCTCCCTGTGCCCCAAGCATTGGTATTGTCATCTCTTTGTCACCAAACAGCTCCATTCCTAACTTTGCCATTTGCTTGTCAACTTGCCTTAGTCTTTGCTCTCAGACCAGTCCACTTAGTAAGCAGAAAATTCTGAAGCCCTGTTTTCCTCTGAATTACTGAATGACTGAGCATGCATGCTGGAAACCAGGGCAAGTCCTCAATGAATAACAGAGGAGCAAGAATTACTTCCTGCTCCAAAAATCCTGTTTCTTTCTGGTTGTTGTTGTTTAGTCACTAAGTTATATCTGACTCTTTTGCTACCCCGTGGACCCTAACCTGCCAGCTCCCCTGTCCATGGGATTTTCCAGGCAAGAATACCAGAGTGGGTTGCCATTTCCTCCTCCAGGGGGATATTTCCAACCCAGGGATCAAACCCAAATCGCCTGCATTGGCAGGTGGATTCTTTACTGCTGAGTCACCAGGGAAGCCCTTCTTTCTGGTTACCTTCCTGGTTACCTCTGACATTACCTATAAATGTCAGAGTGAAAGTGAAAATCCCTCAGTCGTGTCCAATTCTTTGCAACCCGATGGACTGTAGTCTGTCAGGCTCCTCTGTCCATGGAATTCTCCAGGCAAGAATACTGAAGTGGGTAGCCTATCCCTTCTCCAGGGGATCTTCCCAACCCAGAAATCGAACTGGGGTCTCCTGCATTGCAGGCAGATTTTTATCAGCTAAGCTACCAGGAAGCTTGGTAGTTAAAGCCACTTCTCAACTGGGCTACCCACCTTCATCTAAAGTCAAAGTCCATTTCTGTCCTCCTGTTCCCCACACATTTTGCTCATCAGAGTTTGTGAGCTTTTCCTTGCCTGGAATTCCTTATTAATTCCTGTCTTCCAGAGTCTGGGAATTCCTTTGAGGCCCATTGTAAAACTTACTTTTTCCATTATAAAAAAAAAAAAAGCTTTTGAGCAAAATCCAAGAATTCTTGCCAGTCGTTCAATCAAATTTCTTCACAATTAAATATATACCAGGTACATGTATCAGTAGTCTTGAAATTATTTTTTGCTTGAAGTATTTATGATTCTCAAGTTCCATAGCAAATTGATATAAAATTTCAAGTTCCATAGCAAATTGATATAAAATGTGTCCCTTAATGCAAAGACTTCCCAGGCTCTAAGTAAGAAAGTGAAAAACAAGTGAATCAGAAAGAGAAAAACAAATATCATATATTAACACATATATATGAAATCTATCAAGATAATGGTGATGGAACAATTTGCAGGGCAGCAGTGGAGACACAGACATAGAGAAGAGGCTTGTGGACACAGCAGGCAGGGAAGGAGAGGGCAGGACAAATTGAGAGAGTAGCATGGAAACATAGACATTGCTGCTGCTGCTGCTGCTGCTAAGTCGCTTTAGTCGTGTCCCACTCTGTGCGACCCCATAGACGGCAGCCCACCGGGCTCCCCCATCCCTGGGATTCTCCAGGCAAGAATACTGGAGTGGGTTGCCATTTCCTTCTCCAAGGCATGAAAGTGAAAAGTCAAAGTGAAGTCGCTCAGTCATATCCAACTCTTAGCGACCCCATGGACTGCAGCCTACCAGGCTCCTCCATCCATGGGATTTTCCAGGCAAGAGTACTGGAGTGGGGTGCCACTGCCCTCTCCAACATAGGCATTACCATATGTAAAATAGATAGCCAGTGGGAAGTCGCCCTGTGACTCAGGGAGCTCAAACCAGTGCCTGTGACAACCTGGAGGGGTGAGATGGGTGGAAGGTGGAAGGGAGATTCAAGAGCGAGGGGACATAGGTATATCTTTGGCTGATTCATGTTGATATATGGCAGAGAACAACACAAAATTGTAAAGCAATTATCCTTCAATTAAAAACAAATAAATAACACTGCCCAGGCTCTCAGTTGTTTGCTGTTTATTAAGAGCAGTGCTACACAAGCCACCCCTGGTGTCCACGTGGCACACCGGGATGACGTGGGCTGGGGCTGAAATCCGAGAGGAGACTGCAGGTTGTTTTTGCTGCATTCATGGAGTTCTGTGTCCTCATGAACTTCCTGGAGAGGGAAGAAGCTATTTATCAACCCAGGAAGCCCTCCACAAAAATAACAATTTTATTCATCAACACAGAATGGAAAGCAATCGTCAGTTCTTAAATGTCCATAATAGACTGACATCTAAATAGAGACGTGGAAACACAATCAAGAAGAAGATGACAGCATCTCCTCCGAGAGCTAAAACAGACCTGCTGATAGCAAGAAGCTCAAGTAGAAACTGGATCAAGATCCCACTTGAGGGGCCTGGATCAGTGTTCCTCTCCTGTATGGAGGCCCTTCTTATCCCTAAATCTGCGTCTATATTTAACTTTTATTCCGTGTACTCATGGCGCCTCGATCTGTGAGTGCAGACAGGTCCTTTTCTCATTCTTAGAGGACGTGTTGTTATTGTTGCTTTGTTGTTAAGTCTCGTCTGATGCTTTGCCACCCCTGTAGGCCACCAGACTCCTGTATCCATGGGATTTCCCAGGTGACAATACTGGAGTGGGTTGTCATTTCTTCCTCCAGGAATCTTCCCAACCCAGGGATCAAACCCATGCCTTTTGCATTGGCAGGCGGATTCTTTTACCACTGAACCACCAGGGATGCCCACCTGAAGACATAAGAGTGCTTATTGTTGTGGTTTGTGTTACAGGAAGTTGCCTCTACCAGTTTCTCATAGACTATAAGAAGTGTGAGGGTGGGAATTCTGTGTTAACTCAGTATGTCTTTAGAACTCAGCACAGCCTCTAACATGATAGAGGCTTGAGAACAGTTTGTGGGGATTAACAGAACTGAGGATGTTCTGCACGTGTGGAGGGTGGTTGTGGGTTTCTCGTCTGCTGCTGTACGAATGTGACGTGTCTGCAGATATAGGCCGTGGCCACGTGGGGGTTAACAGGGCCAGCGGCCCAGGACCTGTGTCTGTTATGTAATGTGCTGCATTCTGCTTTTGTGCAGCTGTTTATTCCTTGCTGCATCCCTTGAGCGCTGCTGGTTTGCACACATGGCGTTGGTGTCCATCACTTGTGTACAGGGCTCACTTTATCACGGGGCATGCCGCTCATCTAAGGTGGCCTCCAGGAGTGAGAGTGGAGTCAGGTGCCTCATTCGGGGCCTTGGAGAGCAGCTCTTTTATTCTAAACATCCTTAAGTCACTAAGCATTTGAATAAGAGATACTCAGTATGATTGAGAGAAACTATATAAACCCGTGACCTTAAATCTCCCATTAAGAAGCAGGAATTGAAGAAGACACTTTATGCCAGATCTGCAGCATTTTAGGGTTTCTCATTGTACTATATTAATGACACTTGACATTACGTGTGTTTGCAGTGTGTCTTATTAGTCTTAAGTATGACTATGTTTCAGAGCACTTTTTGATAATTAGACATTTGCATCCAATCGATCTCTTATTTTTAGTGCTATTGAAACCCACTTTTGAAGTACTACTTGAAATGTTCTTAAATTTTAAACTAATAAGTAGTGACTTTATTGGCACTTAGCCATGTCTGTGAGTAGGACGGCCATGTGGTTCTGCTGAGGGTATGTTGTAGAGAGTGCAATTTCTGTTTTCTGCTTGTGCCTTGTTGCCGTGATGTATACAAATGGCCTCCTTCAGATTCCAGTCTCCTCCCAGGTCAGTAAGGTGATGACCTTACCGAAGACCAAAGAGAGTGATGTTCTCGAATGTGTTTTGGAGCCAGAGCATTTCACAGTGAAGACACAGGCGTGCTAGTGGACAGAAAGCTGCAGAGTTGTAAGGAAGTACACAACATGGCTCAAGGAGGAGACTGTGGAGCTGGGGCTGTGCCTGGCATTTACCCACCGCTTCCCAGGGGCCAGGCGTGGTGCTGAGCCCCCGTATGCATCACCTCCTGAAGTTCTCACAGAAGGAAGTTGTTGAACAAAGCAGGTAGCTTCCAACTCTGCTTTGGCTGCAGATCCATCCTTCTCTCAATTGTGCTCAGTTGTGTCCAACTCTTTGCAACCCCATGGACTGTAGCCCACCAGGCTCCTCTGTCCATTGTATTCTCCAGGCAAAAATACTGGAGTGGGTTGTCATTTCCTTCTCCAGGGATCTTCCCAACCCAGTGATCAAACCCACGTCTCCTGTATTGACAGGGGAATTCTTTACCACTGAGCCACCTGAGAAGCCCCATCCTTACCGACTTGCAAAGTGTGTTGCATGTGATGGTTTTGCTGTGCTCAGCGTTTCTCAGACTTTGGAAGTAAATGTGTTTTTCCTTCTTAGGAGCCATATTCTTTCAGCAGATTAGATTGGCTGAAGGCCTCTCTGGCCACAGGATCCCCTTCAGGCGAGTTTATCACGTGGCGGCCCTGAAGAGACAGTGCTGTCCCTCAGCTCTGTCCTCACTGTGGGGCCAGAATGCCTCTCCTGTCCCCCACCAGGGATACAGGTCATGGGCTGTGTTCCCAGCCCTCTGACTGCAGGCTTCTGATCAGCAGTAGCCATTTGCTTTCTTCGTACAGACTTAGGCATTTTCCTAAGCACTTTCACTTCATCCACTTGGCTATGGGGGAACTGTTATCCTAGTACTGCGAACGAGGAGGCAGATGCCTGAGAGACGGTGACACTTCAGAGTAGCCTGTCTCACACAGAAAGAGCCAGGATACAAGCCCTTCTGCCCCCGGCTCCATCCTGGCTCCAAGACCAGACCTCAGACCTCTGCTGGGACCAGCACCTCCTGAGTCCATCATAGAATCAATGACTCACCTTCGTCAGTGGTTTTCGAACTCTGTTTCTTCAGGTACTGGGGATTTGAGGCTCTGCTCCAGCCCAGACCTTCTGCGTCTGCCTGTTTTACATATTGATGTCCCAGTGATATAACTTGAGGAAAGCTGCAGCTGAAAACTGCTTCAAAAGACAGCTGAGTCCCAAAGTTCTTACTACACCCGAAGCTCTGGTCTCTAGGGGCCAGTGCCAATTTTTTGAAATACCAATGAAATTGATATATTTCATGAATAAATTTTCAATAGTAAAATGTTGGGCTTCCTGGTGGCTCAGACAGTAAAGAATCTGCCTGCCGGTGCAGGGGACATGAGAGACGCAGGTTTGATCCCTGGGTCAGGAAGATCCCCTGGAGGAGGATGTGTTAACCCACTCCAGTATTCTTGCTTGGAAAATTCCATGTTTAGAGGAGCCTGGCAGGCTACAGTCCATGGGGTCTCAAAGGGTGAAACATGACTGAGCAGTTAACACTTTCACTTTCACTTGCTTTATACCTGGTAGAGTATGCTAGGATTACAAATAATTTCATAATTAATAATAAGGGATAATCACAACTTTCTGTCTTTCCATTAAAATGTTTATTTTACTGCCTGCGTATGTATATTTAGAGAGTCTGTATGAAAGGCCAGATTTTCTCACCCTCCAGAGTCACTCCATGGCTGTCTTCATTATTTTACTGACTTGCTGTATTCCCAGTCCCTTCAGGGCCCAAATGATGCTTTCAAGTCATATATCTAGTTTAGAACTCCTCTAATAAAATGACATTTGCAGAGAGAATGTGCATCCTTCACAGTTCACTTTTTGAATTCAATGAAATGGTCCCCTTTCTTTCCGTAATGCATGGTGTCCTCTTTAGTCTTAGAAGAGATTTGCTCAGAGGGACTGTATATGCTGCTTTCTATAGGGCTTCCCTGCTGGCTCAGACGATAAAGAATCTGCCTGCAATGAGGAGACCTGGGTTTGATCCTTGGGTGAGGAAGATCCCTGGAGAAGGAAATGGCAACCCACTCCAGTATTCTTACCTGGAGAATTCCTCGGACAGAGGAGCCTGGCAGGCGGGCTGCAGTCCGCGGAGTCGCAAAGAGTCAGACATGACTGAGCCCCTAACACGTTCGTTTTCATGAATATGAACACTTAGTTTAATAAACCAATTTCTATATCTCCCGTTTCTCAGATCTTAGAAAGATTTAAACACGATTCTCTATTGATTGCATGCCCTGGAATTTGTGTGGAAGTTTCGAGAACACTGAAGCCAGTTCTGAGTTAGGGCCCTTGTCCTGGCCAGCCCCTCCTTGTAGTGTGAGGAGGGGCTGCAGGACGGGAAGTGATATTTTGTCCCCAGAACCATGAAGGACAGATTTTTCGGCCTTCACACTAGGTCTTGGATCAGAGGGCTCCCAAGGTGAAACCCATGCACGTCCACTCGCTGCCTTTTAAATTTGATTGCTTGTAAATCTGTGACATTTTCCCTTGTAACAACAGTTTTATCTTCTCATGGACATAAATACTGTCTCTGACAGTGGTGGAGTCTGGTGCCATGAATATTCCTTTAGCAGTGGTAAAAACTCTGTAATAAAGCTCTGAGGTTTTAGAATGACAATGAAATGCTCCAACAAAGGGCAAGGACAAGCTGAAGTAAAACCTTCACAGACGAGTGGTTTTATTTCACATCAACTCTCTGGTTCTGATGCTGCCATCGGAGGCTGCCTCCCTGCCTTGTCCCCGTGAAGCTGGGGGCTTCAGCAGGCAAGACTCATGAAGGACTTCATCACTTGAAGGTCATTGGTGGCTAAGCTGTGATTTCTACAGTTCTGAGAACTTAGAGATCTCGCCTAACCTGGTCCTTTGTGCAGGGCATCTGTTTAGTTGATTAAGGTTTATATTTGACTGCTGCCTCCCTCAGCAGTGGTGCTGAAAACATGGTGTCTTAGATTCACAGTCATTTAGTTTTGTGACTTGATTTACTTGGGTGTCTTGGTTTTATAGTTTTACCCTTCCTCAAAAAGACATAGTAGAATCTGAACTCAAAGCCATAATCTTCTATTACTCAGGATACATTTCTTTCCCTGGTCATTTTTATTTCTATTAGCACTCTTGATTACACTTGGCAGTTATTCTCTTTGATGTGATAAATGGATTACAACCAAATAAGAACCAAAATAATTGTGTTACCTTGAAAAGACACTCACTTGGAGCAACACTGTAAACCTGCTAACATTGTAATGATATGACAGTGCGTTAGGAGAAACAGGTGTAATGTAGAGACATTGATAATAACTTTTACTTCTGAGTAAAAGTTATTCATTTTAAAAGTCACATGGCCCTTATTTATTTTTAGATCAGGAGATCATCTTTTAGAAAAATATATTTCATAGAAGTAAAATACTGTTGAAACAAATTTTTACTTTAGAAATGTAGAGTTTCTAAAATTGTGATTCATCTTTTAGAAATTTTTGTTTGTTATACCTGATGTATGATTCTGTCCTTTTCCGAAATGTGTCACCAGTTAGCAAGATTCAGCTGCAGTGAACTTGTTTCGCTCAAAAGAAAGGCTGGGGTCTGTGCACACTCTTAGAAAGTCAGTGTTTTCCTCTCATCATTTATGTAAGATTGACTTGAGTTTTTCCCCACACAGCCTAGCAGAGGACACAGCCTGATCTGAAAAATATTAACAATACTAACAACATGAACAGTAATAGTTAATAACAACAGCTGACATTTACTGGATGCTTGCTGTGCATTCTGCCTCCTTTTAAGGCTCTACCTGGATTTTCTCACTTGATCCTCAGCAAATGGTTCAGATCCCTATATCAGGAGGAAACCGAGACACACACGTCCTGTCCCCGTGGGACTGTTTTCTACTTGGGTCCGTGACTGTAGGTCTGGTTGGACCCTTGTCCCATAAGTAAACACCACCTTTGGGTGGACCTCTGCAGAGAAAAGCAGAGCTATTACTTTGCCAACAAAGGTCCATCTAGTCAAAGCTATGGTTTTTCCAGTGGTCATGTATGGATATGAGAGTTGGAATGTGAAGAAAGCTGAGCGCCGAAGAGTTGATGCTTTTGAACTGTGGTGTGGGAGAAGACTCTTGAGAGTCCCTTGCACTGCAAGGAGATCCAACCAGTCCATCCTAAAGGAGATCAATCCTGGGTATTCATTGGAAGGACTGATGCTGAAGCTGAAACTCCAGTACTTTGGCCACCTCATACAAAGAGTTGACTCACTGGAGAAGACCCTGATGCTGGGAGGGATTGGGTGCAGGAGAAGGGGATGACAGAGGATAAGATGGCTGGATGGCATCACCGACTCAATGGACATAAGTTTGAGTGAACTCTGGGAGTTGGTGATGGGCAGGGGAGGCCTGGCGTGCTGTGATTCACGGGGTCTCAAAGAGTCAGACATGACTGAGTAACTGAACTGAACTGAACTAAACTGCAGAGGGTCAGAGCAGTGCCCGTCTAGAAGTGAGCTCTGGAAGAGAAGAGAGAGGGGTATTTTCATACTCACCTCTCCAGCCAGAACTGCCAGTGAAACAAAGCAAGTGGAAATCTTTCTTACTAGCACCATCCCTCATGGAGATGCCCTAGTTCAGGGAGTTGGGGGTGTAAGCGTACCCTCATCCACACTCTCTGCTCCCTCCTTCTCATGACCACTTGGCGTTTGTCATGGCTCAGTTGTCCAGCTGGTGTGCATGGAGCCCCTGCTGGACAGTGGCCACCCATGCACTTAGGTCTCCTGAAGGCTGTTGGGGAATGTCCTTCATTTCAGCTCAGCCTGTCCTATCTCTGGGGACTCAGCATCAAGACTGGATAAGCAGCTGCTGTAACTCGCAGCAGGAAGCAAAGGGAAATCTGTGGGTGACTTTGTCACCCCCACTGACCATCAGAGCATCCCTCTCACGTTGTGTTGTCCACACCCTGGAGAAGAGGAGTAGATGAAGCCTCGGCAGCTTCTAAGTATGAATGCTGTATGCATCCTCATAAAGATAAAAAGCCTGCCAAAAGTTACCATGGATGGTGACCCTGAAAAGCCAAAATGCAGATCTCTGTCTTGCCCTTGTGCTCGCTGGGTTTTAGGGATGTGTGATCTCTCCACAGCAAAAGTCTGTTACCATGGAAACACACTTACTAGTCTCTAAACCCTTCTGGGTAATTCCAGGAACATTAACTCTCTACTAGTATTTTTTTAAATGTATCCAAGATTAATATCTGACTTTTGAATAGTTATAATCATTGAAAGTAAAGCATTCCTTTCAAATTACAGATAGATACATCTCATCTGAGAAGTGTTACATTTGATGTGATTAATAATCATACTTCATTCAGGCAGAGTAACCCCTGCCAGGACACTCACCTTCTCTTTATATTTCAACTTCCTAATTGAGGGACTGTCCCTACTCAGATAGGATGACTAATTGTTCAAAATCTTCTGTGTGCAATGTCTGAATTCCTGCAAATTTCTTGGTTTAAACTGGGAATAGCATCTAAAGGAATGTGCAGAACTATTCAAGGTTATGCATTAATAGTAGTGTTAATTGTGATATACTTAAATATTTTAATATAGCTTTTAAAATGAATATTTAATAAGTTTAAAAATTAAACACAAGTAATTTTAAGTATTTAAATGTTTTTCAAACTCTGAGAAAAGTGTGTATTTTTATAACATTTATTAATATGTGGTTTTTCTATCATGTAGCATATGGTATTACATGGAGGAGGGCCTAATGAAAGCTGTGTGTTTTACATGCTTATTTTCCTTTTAAAAAATTTTGTTGATTTCTGTCCACCCCTTCATACTCTTTCCTGCTTCCTGCTTGCTGAGCGTTAAATGCCGCTCCTTTGTTCAGCGTCCCAGTCATGTTTTGTAAATTTGTCCAGGCTTTCTGCCTCTACAGCATGCTTCCATGATGCTGTCTGGCTAAACCTTTCCCTGCCCTAACCTCTGTCCCTTTCCTCCTTCTCTTCTTTTGTAACTTAGAGTCTAGGAAAATCTTTTGGAATTCAGGGAAGGTAAAAGCCTCTCTCCTGGTTCTGTGTAGTACTGAATCACATACACATTCACAGATAGCATATAGCAAAATGACACTTCTTAATATGGTGTTTCCTTAGTAACTTAGGAAAAAATAGTCATTGCTTCAGTTGATGGGGACGGGTTGTAGTTTAGTTCTGTAAGATTGTTAGTCCCTGTGAAGCTAGGTAGACACCTTCACAGAGGGCAGCATGCAGGTGTCATATGTTGATTCTGTTCTCTGTCAAGTGTATTTCACATATTGTATTCATTTCCTAGGGCTGCCTTATGTAGTATGCAAGCGTGCTAAGTCACTTTAGTTGTGTCTGACTCTGTGACCCCATAGCCTGTAGTCTGCCAGGCTCCTGTGTCCATGGGATTTTTCAGGCAACAATACTAGAGTGAGTTGCCATTTCCTCCTCCAGGGGATCTTCCCAACCTAGAAACTGAACTGTGTCTCTTACATCTCCTGCATTGGCTGGTGGGTTCTTTACCACTAGCGTCACCTGGGAAGCCCAATCAGTGGGGCTGCATTTAAAGTGGAGTCCTGAGCATCCTGCCCCGGCCAGCTCCACTGAACACTCAGCTTGTTCATGACCTGAGGGTCTACTTATTCCTAATTATACCAGCTTAACCTTGTTTAAAGAATAAATTAATTGTGTGTCTAAACTTGTGCCAGCAATTGTTACTCCCAAATGGCAATGAAACCACTGTAAACATCTTTCTAACCTTTTCATCAAGTGATAATTTCATTTTAATCCCAAAGTAGCCATGACTAAATGAGTATTTAGTCAGAATAAGCCAAAAAGGTATTATTAATTAGAGCTATATTGATTTCCAATCTAGGTATACTGACTTACTCCAAAATCTAATACTTTCCATATTTCAGGAGTTGATTTCTCGATGGTGTGTTGCTGCACTTCAGTTTAATCATGGTGGATTTATATTACCAGCAGCAAGATAGCCAGGTTCTAAATGGCATCTGGAGGTTCACCAGTGTTTGTATCTCTTGGTACCCGTTTCCTTGATCCTGCAAGTCTGGGCCCACCAGCCAGGAGGCAAAATAACTGTCTTCACAGTCCCAGGCCACATGCTTTATTTCCCTAGGGTAGATGCTACAGCAGAAAGCTGGAGTTTGCTAACTCAAATATATTCCATTTAAGTGGTGCTTTGGCTCTGTATCTAAAACTTAAAAGGAAACCTTTTGTATTAACGCTGCTTAGTCATTTTCTAGACCCGCACATCTTACTTTTTCTTTCTCTCAACAATGCTGGCTTCTTCACCAGCGCTTTTCAAGAATGTGTTTACACTGAAACAGAGTGAGGATGTTAACAGAAGCAGATGGCAGATGACTTTGCCACTGCTTCAGTGGAACTCAGAGTGAGTTCCTCTGCCTCTGATCCACAGAACTGGGAAAAGATGACATGGAGCTGCAAAGGATATTCCCACAAACCCATTCACTTCTGTTTTAGAATGAATCTATAGCCTGCATGCTGCTAAGTCCCTTCAGTCGTGTCCAACCCTATGGACTGTGGCCCACCAGGCTCCTCTGTACATGGGATTCTCCATGTAAGAATACTGGAATGGGTTGCTATGCCCTCCTCCAGGGGATCCAACCCAAGGATCCAAACCCACTTCTCTTACACCTCCTGCATTGGCAAGCAGGTTCTTTACCACTAGCACTACCTGGGAAACTGGTATCTATAGTGTATGTGTGTATGTGTGTGTGTTTTTGTGTGTGAGTATTCAATCACTCAGTCATGTCCAACTCTTTGATACACTATGGACTGTAGCCCGCCAGCCTCCTCTGTTCATGGGGATTCTCCAGGCAAGAAAACTGGAGTGGGTTGCCATGCCCTCCTCCAGGGGATCTTCCCAACCCAAAGATCAAACCCAGGTCTCCCACATCGCAGGCAGATTCTTTACCATCTGACCAAGCCACTTTCTTATTGTATAACTTGATTGTAATACTAGAGGCTTACCATTGTTTACATAATTTGATCTTCCATAAAATTATATATACCTGATGTCTGACTTTTGCTTCTGATTGTGTCTAAATTAACTAATTAACTATTTTTATTTAAATATAGCCAACTGCTTTAAACCAGAATATATGGTTTCAGTTATGGAAAGAAATTTGTGCAAAGATGACTGTAAAGCTAGTTACATTTGTTGCATAAATGAGTTGATTTCCACCAAGGTCATATCAGTAGAGGTCACTCACAGCCTCTCCTCCTCAGCCTCCACCTTCAGCCTCCGTTCTCCCTTCCTGATGTTGAGCCTTAGTCAGTACTCCTGGTGCAGTTTCTGCTTTTGCCAATTCTTACGTCCCATGTGTTTTCAATGGGAGTATCTCGACCTCCTTCCTGGGAAGACTGCCCACCTTACCTCCACAAAGCCCACTGCCTTCCAAACTCACTGTGCCTCTTACATTGGTCATTCTGTGAACCAAGATGGACTGAGGCTAGAAACCTCAAAACCATTAAAGAGGTACAAGAAGAGAGTGACATGATTGGACTTGTGCTTCAGAAAAGGCTGTCATCCTGGGAGAAAATAATACTGTCATATTATCAACTGGATTTCTGTACTAGCAGTTGTGCACAGAAAGAGAAGTCTGCCTTTGCTTTGCCTTTCCTGGGAGATGAGACCTTCCTCGGATGGGTGCAGCCCAGAGCTGTAACCTGCAGAACCAGGTGCCCTGGGATGGGGAGGAGGCGATGGTTTCAAAGACTTTGGCCATTTTCATAAAATCGCTTCGGGCTGCATGTTACCTAAGGTTGGAGAACAAGTTTTGGTGCTGCATACACCTAGGTTTCATCACGGCTCTACTGCCTGATGGGTGGTTACTTTTCAGAATGTTTCACTTTTCCTAGATTCAAATGTCTTTTTCACCTCTGAATGTCCATGCAAACCTTAGGAACTTGACAGCTGCCCCAGCTTAAACAAATAGGAAATATTCTGTCCTAGCCCGTGGAGTTGGAAGAAAACTGATGCATTTGAATTCTACCCCCATGTACATGGTTCCAATCTGCATGAATTTCCGTTACACATTTTAGCTGAATAAAACCAGTTGCTTAAAGCCACAGCCCACATTTCAGTTACTGCAGTATATTAGCTGTAGTTACATGAACTATAGACCTCATAGCTAGCTCTTCAGTCTATAAATCTCTAAGTAAACAGCAGGGGCTCAGCTTGACCTATGACCAGTCACGTCGCTTTATTTGAAGTCTGCCATTGATAGGTCACTGCGCAGGTACTGGTCAGCTCACCCATAGACAGGAAGCATGGAGTTGTGCTTCCTCCTTGTTTTGAGCTGGTAACTTACGACATTCTATAAACATGGATACTTCTAAGAGAATTGGTCCAGACAGATGGACATGCAGCAGAGCCGTGAACATGATGCTGCTAAAGTGAGAATCCCATCAGACGTCTGTGGAAGATGCTCTGACTGTGGGGGAAGGTAACGCTGCCACCATCCTAGATGCCCCAGGGGTGCAGACAGAAGCCGAGCCAAGAGAGATGAGGAAAGTGACCGTGACAACAAGAATGAAGGTGTCCCAGAGGAAATGACTTCATCAGAAATGTCACTTCAAAGGAATTATCAGAGATATTCCAACTTTGGAAGCACAAAGGATAAAGTTTGGAAGCCGATCCAAACTTAGAAGAGTGACAGTTCTCCAAGTATGGAAAGATGCTCACCCCTTTCATAAGCAGTGGGATGAAATGAGGAAGGCAGGCCTGGATTATGCAAACTGCTCTAGATAAACTTATAAAGAAAGAAAAAGTTATCAATCTGATTATGTTGCCAATTCAAATATGTTAAGTTACAGCATTCATTTCCTGTACATTTATAACCAACAACAAAAGCTTTCAAGTTTTGGCCAAAAATTGTTAAAAGGGCAGAGAACCATCGTTTTTGCTGTTGATTATTGAGCACACATGCCTGGTTTCAGCCTGTTTGGTTCTTTTGACAGTCCTAACCTTGCAAAGCAAGAGACCATCTGTAGTGGAAAATAGTCAAGCCAACCCTGTTGCCATTTGGATTGCCTGTTCGTTTTAATATCATCAGTATTTGCAAGTATTTTCCTAGCCTTTTGAAGGCAGTTAATATCATCAAAGATACCGTAGTGATGCTCGACCTTCTCTGACTTTCTGTTATTTGTGACTTTTAATTTTCAAAGTGTCCAAAAATTCATATTCAGAGACTTACATTTTAGTGATAATTTTAGTGAAATATTTTTGTACCATAGAAGTTCTTTAGTGAAATATTTAGTAGTTTTAGGAAATATTTCTGTACTAAAAGTTTGCTTTCATTGTACAGAAGGGCCTCACTGGTATGCCCCATGGGCCAACTGCCAAGTCACTGGATCACACAGAGTGCGTTGTTCTGTCAGTTCCAGACTGATCACTAGATTTACAGTTTATATTTGCCATCTCTTGGGGGTGAGAGAGGCAGTCTTGTTTGCTTATTAAATCAACAAGCAGTGGGGCTTCATTGTGTACTTTGTGGTATGCAGGCAGAATGTTTTGACTTTAAAATGTCTCAAATAATTAAAACTGTCTTGCATCATTCAACCTTGTAAAAATACCTATAATTTAAAGGCTCCAAATTGTTTGCTTTTGAAAGATGTTAGTATCATGAATAATAGCAAGAGCCTCTGGATGGTTTAAATGCGTCAGATCCAGTGCTATGGCCTGCGGAGGAGAAAGGGCCCTTGATTACAGTTTTGGAGAAGGCCCCTGGGCCACCAGCATGCCTGTGATGTGCCGGTCCTCACGGGGCCTCACACTGACAGCCTGCTGGGCCACGTACGGGCACCAAAAGCCTTGGGTGGGGATGGTTTGTGCTTTTCAACATTGGTGTAATAGTGTTTAGGAAATGAAGCTGATTTAAACACAGAGTAAATCTGTGAGTGGAAACAGTGACTTCTTTGTTGTCTTTTGCAACTTATAGCAAAGTGGTCCCACAGCAAGCGACTCATTGATTTTGTTCCTTTATGGATCTGTCCTTCTTATATACAAGTTTCCCTGGTGGCTCAGATGGTAAAGAATCTGCCTGCAGTGCAGGAGACCTGGGTTTGATCCCTGGGTCGGGAAGATCCCATGGAGTAGGAAGTAGCAACCCACTCTAGTGTTCTTGCCTGGAAAACAGGGACAGAGGATCCTGGTGGGCTACAGTCCATAGGGGTTGCAAAGAGTTGGACATGACTGAGCAACTAACACTTTCTCCATTTCTTATATACATAGATTTTCATATAGTTTTTCATGCGATTTATTTCATCATATTCATCACCTTTATAAAGAAAAAAATTAAAATTTTTACTCCAAACCACTTTGGTCTGAACCTGAGGTGAAGATTCACTTGAGAAGCAGCAAGAAGCTGCTGTTAAGGGACTTCCCTGCTGGTCCACTGGCTAAGACTCCATGGCCTCAATACATTGGGCCCAAGTTCATGTAGGAACTAGATCCGACACGCCACAACTAAGCCCGGCACAGCCAAACAAATATTTAATAATAAGAAAAGTTGCTGGTGACAGTAAAGAATTAGAAGTGGTGATTTTCTATATAAGCAGCTCCTGCAGCTCAATTCCAGAAAAATAAATGACCCAATCAAAAAATGGGCCAAAGACCTAAATAGACATTTCTCCAAAGAAGACATATAGATGGCTAACAAGCACATGTAAAGATGCTCAACATCACTCATTATTAGAGAAATGCAAATCAAAACTACAATGAGGTACCATCTCACGCCAGTCAGAATTGCTGCTATCAAAAGTCTATAAACAAATGCTGGAGAGGGTGTGGAGAAAAAGCAATGCTCTTACACTGTTGGTGGGAATGCAAACTAGTACAGCCACTATGGAGAACAGTGTGGAGATTCCTTAAAAGCTGGAAATAGAACTGCCATATAACCCAGCAATCCCACTGCTGGGCATACACACCAAGGAAATCAGAATTGAAAGAGACACCTGTACCCCAGTGTTCATTGCAGCACTGTTTATAATAGCCAGGACATGGAAGCAACCTAGATGCCCATCAGCAGATGAATGGATAAGAAAGCTGTGATACATATACACAATGGAATGTTACTCAGCCATTAAAAAGAATACATTTAAATCAGTTCTAATGAGGTGGATGAAACTGGAGCCTATTATACAGAATAAAGTAAGTCAGAAAGAAAAACACCAATACAGTATACTAACACATATATACGGAATTTAGAAAGATGGTAACGATGACCCTATATGCGAGACAGCAGAGGAGACACAGATGTAAAGAACAGTCTTTGGACTCTGTGGGAGAGGGCAAGGGTGGGATGATTTGAGAGGGTAACATTGAAACGTGTATATTATATGTGAAGCGGATCGCCAGTCCAGGTTCCATGCATGAGACAGGGTGCTCAGGGCTGGAGCACTGCGATGACTCCGGGGGATGGGATGGGGAGAGAGGTGGGAGGGGGGTTCTGGATGGAGGATACATGTGTGCCTGTGGCTGAGTTATGTCGATGTATGGCAAAAAACCACTGCAATATTGTAAAGTAATTAGTCTCCAATTAAATAAATTAATTTTTTTTTAAGTGGTGATTTTGAAAACCCTTTCCTACTTCTCCAGATTGAGGATGTTTATTTATTTACTAAAATCTATAAACAAAGGCGATTTCAAGAATAGGGAAATGTGGACTATTCGACCCTGAACCAGCCCCAACGAGGGGAAACCTTCAGAGTAGGTGCAGGATCCCCGAGGCAACCCCAGGGCCCCCTCTAGGCAGGCCCCTCACTTCAGGCTTGATGAGAAAAATTCCACAAAGCCTCTGCTCTGCTGGAGTCCTGTGTGAGCTTTCTGGCACTTTCAGGAATTGGCCGCTGGTCCTCTTCAGCCCCCTGGCCTATAAGTGTCCCCTCCTGGGGAGGCCAGCTGCCCCAGGAAGCCGCCAGCTCCCACCGGGCCCTTCCTCACTGCCTACATCAGCAGTGAATATCCACCCTCCTTGGTTTGCCTTTTGATGGGTCACGACTTGACTCAGACTCTTCCTTCTGCGGGGGGTGCCTGCCCCTTCTCCTGCTTTGTGGTTCTGTGAACTGCAGTGAAAACATAGAGCAATTTTTCCTCACCCTTCCCGGGAACTTCACACCCCCTTCACCTGGGGTCCATCCGGAAGTAATTCATTCTTCTCACCCTTTCGTTGTTGTTGAGTTGCTAAGTCTTGTCTGGCTTTGCGAGCCCCTTGGACCGTACCCCTCCAGGCTCCTCTGTCCATGGGTTTTCAGAATCCTGGAGTGGGGGCTGCATGTCCTTCTTCTGGACCCAGAGATCAAACCTGCATCTCCTGCATTGGCAGGCGGATTCTTTACTGCTGAGCCACCAGGGAAGCCCTCTTCCGACCCTGTACTTCCTTTTTATCGGGTGCCTGTCTTGCTCCAAGGCAGCTAACATGCAGGATCTCAGTCCCTCAGCAACCCTCTCTAACCCTGTTACAGACACTGCAGGAGGTGGAAGCGACCACCTGGTTCAGGAATTTGCCAGGAAAGAGCAGCATTTGGGTATAACACTGTCCTCTTGGATAGCACATCGCACTCGACACATCACAGGACTGTGGTCCGCCTGCTTCAGTTCTGTCTTTCCCACTAGACTGTGAGGTCCTCTACCTTACCTGCTTATCATCACTTCTGTCTCCACCCTACACATCCAGCCCCATGGTTGGCTCAGAGCCCTGGTTTGATAAATGAAGTTTATCAAAGGACCAGATAAGAGATTGAATGGAAGCTTGATCAGTTCCCAAGGAGCCTCACAGTCAGAATGGCAAGAAAGACTAAAATCCAGATTCATGAAATTAACATAAAATGTTCAGGAATCATTTTCTGCTATTCAGATTTGGCCCTGGTGAGAGCCTTTGTAAATAGAACTCTCACAAGCCCCAGGGCTAAATTTACTTATTGGTCTCAAACAAAGACACAGTAGCTGTTTCTGCGAAGGGCGCTTATAAAAATGATGATGGTAGTGTTTTCTGCAGTGCTGAGCCTGGGCGGGCCCCTTTTCTGGTCCCTGGCCAGGCGGTACACGAGGGCAATTCGGGGACAAGCGCTTGTCAATGTCTCGAGTGGCTTCTCCCCCTCCCCAGCTGTGTGCCCCACTGCCACGGTTGAAGGACAGTTGGGAAAATGAGGTCAGCTATCCTGGACAGTGGCAAGGTGCCCAGACACTGATGGGGAAGCCAGAGGGCCAGCCCACTGGCCTCAGAAGCAGAAGGTTGTGGGGTTGCCAGAGTGGCCTTTTGAGCCGGTGCAGTCCAGCCGGCCGTGGCGGTTGACCTTAGATTAATAACACCCTGCTGCCCTTCTGTGCAGCTAATTTATTATGGGAGTGAGTCAGGCCAGAAGAAAAAAATTCTACTGTAATGTATTCAGTTTACTCACTCAAAGGCTGTAGTAGTGAGAGGCTCAGAGTCAGGGGCAAATAAAAAGTTCAGGACATTATACTTCTGTGTTTATTTTGTTTTGCTTCTTCTCTTCCATGACTAGTGATCAAACAGCACAAGAAAACAGAATTCCCTGAGAAACTGACATATAAGACAGCACAAAGGTCTGAAGTGTCCATCCAAAGAAGTAATCTGTGATTTCAGGCTAACAGAAATTAAATTTACTATCTTCCTAATATGGCTTCCCTAGTGGTTCAGACCATTAAAAAGTCTGCGTGCAATGCAGGAGATCCGGGCTTGATCCCTGGGCCAGGAAGATACTCTGGAGGAGGGAATGGCAATCCACTCCAGTACAGTAACCGGGAAAATCCCATGGACAGAGGTGCCTGGAGGGCTACAGTCCATGGAGTTGCAAAGAGTTGGATACAACTGAGTACACACATCTTCTTACATTTTATACATTTGGACTGTTTAGAGTTATTTATTCAAGAAACTCTTCTGTGCAGATATTATCATACTTGTCTAGAGGAGGAATTGCTCTTATTAGAATCATTTGCCTCAAACCAGAAAGTAGTACTAAATGCATGATTAGAAAAAGAAAAAGAAATTTATGTTTATTTATTTATGAAATGTATTTATGACATTATTATGCACTTTAATTTGCAGAGGAAAAAAGGAAAGGAGCCAGTTAAAACAGTTAAAATTTAAATTCCTCCATCAGAGAATTAATGAAGAAATAAATAAATGATCACTTGGAAATCTTACATTGATACATATATAATAAAAACGTAATTCAGTTTTAAGGTAACAGTGTTTCAAGTGTATTTGCCTGCTGGCATTATTTTTCTTATTTCTTTTTTTATTGGTGTATAATCGCTTTACAACGTCATGTTAGTTTCTGCTGTACAGCTAAATGAATCTGTTATGTGTATACATATATCCACTCCCTCTTG
The DNA here is from genome assembly GCA_917880005.1 of Nanger dama. NCBI lineage: Eukaryota > Metazoa > Chordata > Mammalia > Artiodactyla > Bovidae > Nanger > Nanger dama. Next base: position 9,421,705 of record CAKJTW010000075.1, read on the forward strand.
AACCTTACATCCCACCCCCATTCCAGCTTATCATTTCTTTCTTTAACATAAATCAGAGCTCCTGACGAAGGAGTCTCTCTATTTTGGAAAAATTACATCAAAACTTGATCTGGACTGTGTTATTGGCTAAGTGTTAAATGTCTTTTTATTTCGAATGCAGACCAGCAGAGGGAAGAAAATCTGATTAAAACAAGTGCTTTTCTTTTCAGTTTTTGAGAAAATTTCCACAGAAAGTCAATTATGTATTAAGTGTTTGAATGTGTCACTTGAACAATACTGTAAAATTGTGCCAAGTGCTGTAAGGAATGACACAGGAGGGAAAACACTGGTGATGATTGTTCCCCAAATAAAAGGTTCCTCTTTAAATAACTGTACAAGATGCTCCAGGAAAATCAGTTCCAAATTATAATAGGCCAAATAGAAAATCTCTTCTAAATGTTACTTTGGAACTTTACTTTCCTGAAGATTGCTTTACTTCTAATTCAATAAAATAGATCTGATTGGATATTGTTACGTGATAATAGAAATTCATAAATTTTAGGTTAGGAAAAATACTGGACTTCTGAATTATGTGAATTTGTTAATCTTTGTAAAACTGACTTTATGTCTTGTATTTACTTGCCATTCTCTGTATCTCTTTTGCAAACAGAAAACAACATTCTAAATATACATGTTGAGATTGTACCAGACCCATCCCCCAACTACCTGTAAATTAATTTAAAAATAATTCTATGTTCAGGAAATGGCTCTATCAGTATAATGCCATGAAAATACACTCCTAAACTGTCCCTCCAATGCCTGATTGACTTATAGTTAATGTGGATTTTAAAAATTTGATTTCAAGTAGATCAGAAGAAGGAATTGTGAAGAGGTTGGGAGACTTCCGGACACAAGAATGATAACAAGACAGTTCATAACTAATGGCCTGGTTCTGGGGAAAGCACCAGAAATCTGGAAAAGCTAACACCTACAGACACTGCTTAGTAGTCACGTGATGGCCATGAATTAGCAATAAACAGGTATGCATGCATACATGCCAAGTTAGTTCAGTTGTGACCCACTTTGTGTGACCCTGTGGACAGAAGCCCACCAGGCTCCTCCGTCTGCAGGATTCTCTAGGCAGAAATACTGGAGGGGCTGACATTGTTCTCCAGTAAGCAGGTATAGAAGTTCATAAACTACTTTTGAAAGGTCACATCACAAATGCTTCTTTAAATAAAATGTTTCCAGTTCAGTTCAGTTCAGTCACTCAGTCATTTTCGACTCTTTGTGACCCCATGAATCACAGCACGCCAGGCCTCCCTGTCCATCACCAACTCCCGGAGTTCACTCAGACTCACATCCATCGAGTCAGTGATACCATCCAGCCATCTCATCCTCTGTCATCTCCTTCTCCTCCTCCCCCAATCCCTCCCAGCATCAGGGTCTTTTCCAATGAGTCAACTCTTCGCATGAGGTGGCCAGAGTACTGGAGTTTCAGCTTCAGCATCAGTCCTTCCAGTGAACACTCAGGACTGATCTCCTTTAGAATGAACTGGTTGGATCTCCTGGCAGTCCAAGGGACTCTCAAGAGTCTTCTCCAACACCACAGTTCAAAAGCATCAACTCTTCGGCACTCAGCTTTCTTCACAGTCCAACTCTCACATCCACACACGACCACAGGAAAAACCATAGCCTTGACTAGACAGACTTTTGCTGGCAAAGTAATATCTCTGCTTTTGAATATGCTATCTAGGTTGGTCATAACTTTCCTTCCAAGGAGTAAGCATCTTTTAATTTCATGGCTGCAGTCACCATCTGCAGTGATTTTGGAGCCCCCAAAATAAAGTCTGACACTGTTCCCCATCTATTTCCCATGAAGTGATGGGACCAGATGCCATGATCTTCGTTTTCTGAATGTTGAGCTTTAAGCCAACTTTTTCACTCTCCTCTTTCACTTTCATCAAGAGGTTTTTTACTTCCTCTTCACTTTCTGCCATAAGGGTGGTGTCATCTGCATATCTGAGGTTATTGAAATTTCTCCTGGCAATCTTGATTCCAGCTTGTGCTTCTTCCAGCCCAGCATTTCTCATGATGTGCTCTGCATATAAGTTAAATAAGCAGGGTGACAATATACAGCTTTGACATACTGCTTTTCCTATTTGGAACCATAAATATGGGGAGAGTCAGTGGAAGGGCTTCTCTTCTCTGTGACCCCCAAGCGTGCACAGGCCCCTCACTCCCTGACTCTAGGAGCTAATTGAGGGATTAATACAACATCCTCTCAGCCCTTCATTGAGGCCAGGCTCCTCCCTAGCCTCATGCTAGGCACTTTGTGTCTTATTTAACTAAGAATCAAATTTAGCCATGGATATAGGATAGCCATCACTTGGATTAGTTACACTGGCAAAAGGCCAGTGTAGTTATGTGGCAAAAGGCCATGAGTAAAAGATATAACTCTCTTTTGGGTTGTTTTTTAGTACAGTTTAAAATTATAACAATATTAAAATTTAAGATTAGTATCTTCACTTCAGGGCCTCCCCTGTGGCTTAGTGATAAAGAATATGCCTGCAATGCAGGAGACACAGGATTGATCCTTGGGTCAGGAAGATCAACTGGAGAAGGAACTGGCAACCTACTCCAGTATTCTTGCCTGGAAAATCTAATGGACAGAGGAGCCTGGCAGGCTACAATCCATGGGGTTGCAAAGAGTCAGACATAACTGACTGACTGAGCACATGCACACACATGCATCTTTACTTCAGTAGCTTACTTAGTCATTTTTGCAAGTAAGTTCTAATTCATTTTTGCCTGGAAAATCCTGACTGTCCTCGTGTGTAGGCTAGACTTTCAAGGTCTGATTGTTACCGTCTGTCCTCCAGCATTTGTTTGTGTCATTCATAATGCCCCCAGGCATCCTGCGGGTTCACCTTACTGCCGAGACCTCACTGTGTGGAGCAGGTGGTGCTGAGAACCCCTGGCCTGAGCCCGGGCTCCTGCTGGGGTTGCAGCCCCAACTCCTGGTCACCCAGCCCCCTCCTGGTCCCACCTGCTTCCAGATGAGCGCTGATTCCCATCAAACCAGGAAACAATTTCTAGCAGTATGTTCCCCAAGAACGTTCCCGAAGGAGATATCATCTGGTTTTATGGCTTTCAGGGATCTTTTAAAGTTTCCTGCAAAGAAGGAAACAGATCTCTGATGGAGAGTGATTCATAAATACAGCAGGGCCTCTGGGTACAAATCTTTCCCCATGTTTCATAGGCATTTGTATCCACAGCCACTTTGGACTCAGGTCTTGGCTAAAACTCAGCAAGCAAAGGAAGAAGGTAGATGTCAGAGGAGAGTCTCAGTGACTCCATCACTTCTTAAAGGCCTACGCTCACTCCTGGGCTTCCCAGGTGACACTAATAGTAAAGAATCCACCTGCCAGCTAGATGCAAGAGATTGCAGGTTCAGTCCCTGGGTCAGGAAGATCCCCTAGAGAAGGAAATGACAACCCACTCCAGTATTCTTGCCTGGAAAATCCTATGGGCTGAGGGAGCCTGGTGGGCTACAGTCCATGGGGTCACAAAGAGTTGGACACTACTGAGCACATTACATATACACATTCCCTCCTAGCCTCTTTATTTGGGTATTCTATGTTTTAAAGTAACTGACATCCTGCCCTGCCTTTAAAGTAATCTATGAACTTAATAAGTTTGCTCTCGCCTGCCCTCTGGGTCTTTAATAAGCCAGGCTTGCCCCTTCAGAAGGGAACGACTGACTAATAACTCCAAGCCTAATATTTGTACAGGGAGACACCATTTTCCCAGATTATTGCCATGATGTGAGGTAGCCTCAGAAGTCCTGATAGATTCTGTCTGAGATTCGGTCACCTTTCTATGACAAGGGGTATTATTAGTCTAGGAGGATTCTCCCAGAAGGCATAGTGGCTGGGCCTAGAGTCATATAGATTTGTATTTAATAATCATTTATTATGATAAGACGAGAGTAAATTATGTATTTCCAGGGTTCTCTGGACTTTCCTTGAAAGCTGTAATTAAGCATAATAGTCAGAAGAGATACCACCACTGTCCCCATGTGCATCCATACCTGGCCCCAGGGTCCCCTTGTCCTCGCCAGCCTCACACTGGCCTCGTGGTTTCTGTTCTTCATCATGAATCTCCAGCGACTTCCCTGATGGCCCAGTGGCTAAGACTTTGCCTTTCAATGCAGGGGTCGAGGGTTCAATCCCTGATGGGGGAACTAGCATCCCACATGTCACCAGGAGTGGCTGAAAAAAATTTTTTAATAGCAATAGTAAAGATAATGAGACTCCTCTTTGTCTCTGTTGAACCCCGGGAGAGGGATGCCAGGCTTCTCTTGCTGGACTCACACGTTAAAGGCAGTTTCTTTTCTTAGTTACCCGGAGGTGGGGAAGGTGTTAGATGCATTGCTGGCAATGAGGTGAGAAACAGACCTTCAGAAAGGGTTAATTATCCAGGTGTCTCTTCTAGACACTTTGCATATGTTAGTTTATTTCCCCTGATTTCATGGCCTCAGGAGATGGGTCATATCTCTTTACTGCTGAGCTGATTGAGACACAGGGAATTGAAGCACTGATCTCTTGCCAAAGGACGGTTAGCTGGTGAGGCGGAGGCCATATCTAAACTTTGCAGGTGCCTCTCCAGACTCTGTGCTGTGCTCTCCTCAGACTTCAGGCAGCAGGAAAATGGTCTTAAGTGGCATCAGGGGCTTTCCTGGTGGCTCAATGGTTGAGAATCCACCTGCCAATGCAGGGGACACAGGTTCAATCCCAGTCCGGGAAGATTCCACGTGCCACAGAGCAACTAAGCCTGCGGGCCATGACTACTGAGCCTGTGCTCTAGAACAAGAGAAGCCCCCACAGTGAGAAGCCCGAGCACCACAACTAGAGAGCATCTCCCACTCGCCACAACTAGAGAAAATACATCACAGCTACAAAGACCCAAAACAGCCAGAAATGAAAATAATTTTAAACAAAGAAGTGACATCAGACCTCCAGAGGGCCAAGTGCTCTGGGGTCACCGGTGCCTCTCGTGGGACGCTTGCTGTTGTTTTCATCTGTGAGTTGTATCACTGTAAATTCTGGGGATATCTGTCTTCCTCAGAACATGTGGATCACGTGGATGAACACTACTGTTTTCTGAACTATTCCATTGCTCACTTACTCGTGTCCATTCCTGTGCCACACCCCAGCCAGTCTCTTAAAGTGACTTTCCTGCCTTGTTTTCCATTTTCTCTACAACTACAGAAAGGAATTCCCCCATGTCCTCATAACGTTCTGCCTGCAGTGCTAGCAGAAGCAGAATAACATCGTGATTTTGAGCTGGGGCTTGGAAATGAGACAGACCTGGGCTGGAATCCTAGTGCAGCCACTCAGCAGCACTTGGAACTCGGGCAGGTTCGGGTTCATTCACTGGTTCAGCAGGTTTCTGTGGGCTCCTGTGTGCCAGGCACCGTTCTGGGCTCCAGAGATGCAGAGAGCAAAGGCTGCTCCAGTGAACTGAATACGAGTGTGAGAGACAGACAGTGAATAAAGGAAGCTACAGTATTCCTGTTGGCTCCATCTTTAATAAATATCCAGAAATGGACCAGTTCTCCCCCGCCCCACTACTGTCTCCAAGCTCCAGAACCCTGGGATCATTGTGCCATCCAGCTGCTTGCCCCTGCTTCTGTCCTGGCCCTAGAGCATCAAAGAGCCCCCCACCTCCTGAGTCCAGGCCCTCAGTCTGGTGGCACCTGCTCTGCACAGGAGCGACATGGTCCTGCTGCAGCCCCCATTGCCCATCTTCTTTCCCCTTCTCCCTCCCAGCCACACAGGTGCCTCCAGGCCTCTGCTCTGGTCTCCCCAGCATCTCTATGGTCCCTCCCTCACCACCTTCAAGCTGAGACATCTCCTTTCCAATGACTCTCTCTCTGTCTGGCACATAGAACCTTGCCGACATGTCTTAATAGGAGAAGTTGATTCAGTTACTGAACATGCGAATATGCCCGTCCTAAAATTCAGACCAGATCAGATGTGTTCTGTCCCATTTCCAGTTGTTCTGTGATCCGGCCATAGAACACATCAGCCCATTTCAGAGTTCTGGAAAGTCCTTCTCCAAGACACCGAGATTTGGATGTACTGTGACATTTAATGCAGAGGTGTTGAATGAATGAACATTCAGCCTCTTAGGAAGAGATCAGGAAGAAAACAAGTAAATGATCGTATTCTTGGGCAGAACTGAATTTATTCCCTTCAGGCTTGTGATTCTGGATTCCAGAGGCTGGAAGATATAATGAACTGGAATGCATCTGGAATGGTTTGTTCACCCCCAGACCATGTTGAGATTCTCCTTATTGCGCTGCATGTGGCATTTGGGGACTGCCTCTAGGATTCGAGCCTAGCAGCTCCTCACGACCTAAAGAAAGACAACTAAGAAGGCCAGAAAGCACGCATCTCAGGACCCCAGGGGATGGCTTAACACACAGAGCCTCTTTTATAGCAGGTTTATTTTCTGGCATTTTTGAGCAGCTCCATCCAGAATCCTTTAAGAAGAAAAAATAAAATAAATCGTAGGTATACCAATTAGGGACTTTTTAAGTGCAACCATTTCTAAGTCTAATGAAGCAAGCCAACTCCAGGAGCAGAGTTGATAGCATGCTGTGTGGCGCTTTCTTGGTGGCAACTGGACTCGGAGTCAGGAGCAAAGAGTGATTTGGTCAAGTTCACCCCGAAGCTGGACAATCCATGGACCAATGTTCAGGAAAAGAGTAGGGGAAACTTAGAGAGGGGAGCTCAGAGGGAGCTAATGCGGAGAGTAGGGGGTAAGTTTGGGGGTGTCCTTAAGCTCTCGGCACCTCGGTTTCTTCATCAGGCAGATGTGATCATGGCCCCAACGTGGTCCTGTTCACGTTTCCAGTTCCACTTTTTCTAGCTGAAGGGAGAGTGAGTATTTTCTTCAACAAATAATGTTGAGCATCTTGACATCTTGGAGCCTCGGTTTCTTCATTTATAAAAGGAAGGCTCATAATAGCTCCTCCCTAACAGAGATGTTGTGGGAGTTGACGTCTGAGTATCTGTGAAGCCCTTTCCTGCAGGCCAGGGGTGGTGTCTCTCATCATTGCTGCAGGTAGTGTGTACCTAGTGTATATGTCTTGTTAATAAACACAGTCCTCAGCTTCTGTGGTGGCTCAGTGGTAATCCGCCTGCCAATGCAGGAGGCACGGGTTCAATCCCGGTCCAGGAGGATTCCACAGGCCTTGGAGCAACTAGGCTTGTGTGCCGCAGCTACTGAGCCTGTGCTCTAGAGCACAGAAGCCACAACTACTGAAGCCCACAAGCCTAGAGCCCTTGCTCCAAAACAGAAGGAGCCACCGTAGTAAGAATCTCAGCTGGAGAGTAGCCCCTGCTTGCCAGAGCTAGAGAAAGCCGGCACAGCGGCAAAGACACAGCACAGCCAAAAAGAAATAAATATATAAAATTCAAAAATAAACACAGTCCATCTTTATAACCTGAAGGCATTTTTTGCAGTTTCCTTATTTAATCTGCATTAAAGAGACTCAGGTTTCCTGTTTCATTTGAAAACAAAAGGAGGTTAAATTCAGGACAGCCTTTTAAAAATCAAAAGTATCTGTCTTTATAAGCACTTATCTATACTGTGAAATCTCTCGTCCCCCAAATACATGAGTAGCAGGAAGATTCTGGGGTGGGCTTTTTAGATGTACAAAGTATATATCCTGTGTGCACAAGTGTCATTAAGTTTTCAAAATGTTTCCCAGTTATCATCAGTCTCTTTACTGATAATAATGTCGTTTCCATAATCCTGAGGGACTTAGTTGGACATACTCCTTTTCTCTTTCCTCCTCTCTGCACCGACCTCATTCCGTGACATCATTTCCACGTCTTTAATGAATGAGCTCATTCTCTTGTGGAAATGCTGATCCCACTAGCGGGGGCCATGTGGGCTTGATAAAACCAAAAGCAGATATCAGTGTCTGGAGACTCACTGACGATGAGAAGGGGAAACCGGCCTCACACTCCAGGGTGTTCAGATTTCAAATGCTCTTCCCATCCAGAAACTGGCCATCTCGTTTTTCAGGACTGAGTCGCTTATCAAGGTGCTGTATCAGAAGGTCCGCACTGGGAGGTTCAGTAGGTGGCTGGCTGGGGTGGAGCACTTCATCACAAATGATTACTTCTGAGCAGGAGATCTTCAAGGAGGAGGTACGGCCATGGTACAGGAGCCCAGAAGCTTCCAGAGAGGCTGCACTGAGGAGGTATTGATTCAGCATGCTCTTGTTTCCAGCTGCAGATGAGCACTCTGCATCAGCTTCAGTTGTGAATGTCTTCCAGACACTGAGGTTAAAAATTCTGAAAGTCCACTCTTGAAATAACTGTATCTGTAGATGTGAATTTGGCCCATCCAGGGAATACCATCTCCCTTTGCTATTCTAAAACAAGTAACAATAATAATAATAATGATACATTAAAAAAAAATACTCAACTGTATTTGTGTTTCTAGCCTTACAATCTCACCTTTCGATTCTCTTTTAACATTGCCTATAGACATTATTCTTATATATTACTTTAAACATTCAGAGGTAATGTTATTCATGATTTTTCTGAACAAGTGGGATAATGGTATCCTCTAGTCAACAAAACCCACAGCATTTCCTTCCACATGCCTGCATCTTGAAGTGGCTGAACTCCACCCAAGATGGAGGGATAAAGATCAGACAGCATTGCTGAAGAAAGTTCTGTCGTTGTTTAGCCGCTAAGTTGTGTCTGACTCTTTGTGACCCTGTGGACTTTAGCCTGTCAAGCTCCTCTGTCCATGGGATTTCCCAGGCAAGAATCATGGAGTAGGTAGCCATTCTTTTCTTTAGGAGATCCTCCTGACCCAGGAATCGAACCTGCGTCTCCTACATTGCAGGTGGATTTTTTCAGCCACCAGGGAAGCCCAAAGAAAGCTAATGTTTCTCTTAATTTGAGTTTGAGTGGGAAACATAGAATATCAGTTTCTCATTGGGATAGAAGAGCTAACACACCAAACAACTTGCTTCTCATTTGGCAAGGTTTTGAAAAATTGGCTGAAATAGACTCCTTATTTTCTTGTGGGTCCTTATAGCCTTATTGTGGCAGTGCCCAAAGAAAGTGTTCAGACAACTCTGAAGGCCCTGGTCCCTCCTGATAACCTGTCCACAGACCCTTCAGGCTGCCCTCGGGTAGGCGGGTGGCCACAGCTCTCCCCAAGGCTCTGGGTGTGGACTGTGCCCAGCATTCTGCTGAGTGCTCTGTACTTGTTACATCATTTTCAGCCCATAGGCATCTGGTAAGACATCTTAAGTGTCCCATTCTTTCACTGTCAAGAAAGGCAAGGCTCAGTGTAGGATAATAACCTGCTTCGGGGGACATGCGGCCAGTGAGCAGTGGAGCCCAAAGTTAAGCCAAGTTCATATATACATTGAGTCAGCGTTTGTCCTGTCACCGAACATGGGGAGCAAAACATCCTGCCTCTCACACTTGTGTCCCTGACTCCAAGGGCACCTTCCGCCAGAGCACATGGTTTCTGATAGGATGAGGATGGAGGAAAGTCGTGTGGCCTGAGAGCATTTACGGAAGATAACCAAACTCCGTGCACCTGTAAATGTTTTCATTATGCAGGCCACCCTGAACATAGCATGCCGCCTTCCTTCCCGGATGGCTTTGGGAAATCTTCATTAGGTGTCGCTTTTTCTGGGTGCTTCCCTTTGGTTCTTTCTGATCTAGGTCTCCTGGTCTGAATTATCCTGTTAACTGTTTAATAGTGAAGAGTGAAGGGAACTGTAGGAAAAAGAAAATGACCCACTGAATTATCCTGTTAACTGTTTAATGGTGGAGAGTGATGGGAGTGTAAGAAAAGGAGAATAACCCACTGATACTCATCTAGCAGCAGAAATCCCAGGCCAGATGCCTCAGGAAAAAAACTGCTATTTCCACAGGTAACTTCTTTCTCTGTCATTTATTTCTGAATCAGAACATATGCTTACAGATTGCCAGATCGCATCCAGAAGTAGCTACCCCTTTGCTATAGACCAAGTTCAGTGGTGGAGAACTCAAAACAGCAGGAACAGGAGTACCAGCCAGTACTGTTGACATTTTGGTTATCTACCCAAGAACGGGGCTTCCCAGGTGGCACAGTGGTAAAGAGTCTATCTGCCATGCAGGAGACTCAGGTTTGATCCCTGAGTCAGGAAGATCCCCTGGAGAAGGGAATGGAAACCCACTCCAGTATTCTTGCCTGAAGAATCCCATGGACAGGGTAGCCTGGCAGACCGTGGGCTCACCAAGAGTTGGACACAGCTAAGCAACTAACACACACAGGCACACAAAACATAGCCACAAACTCTGCTGTGTACACAGTTTGTATACTGCAACCGTGTCTTTTCAAAAACTGTCCAGTTTCATTGAGTTACTCATGGCCTCCTTTTGTCTTTAACATCACTTTCTGATCTCCCTAGAGGTAGTCCGAATTGCACATGTTCCAAGGTCTGAATAGTGTTTCACCAACACGTACACATCTCCTCCTGGAGCTTTTATCACAGGGTCACTCCAGCCCCAGTTGCCCTGAGCTGCTCAGCAGCTGCTGGTACTTCTCATTGACAGAACCAGGGAAACACCCTTGGATACTTTTCATTTTCTCGCTGGGGTGGGGGGTGCTGCTCTTTTCTTGGGTCTCTGTAGCTTTTCTTTCCAGGTTGATCCCCATCCCCACCATCTGACAAAGCACAGCCTCTGTGAGCTTCACCGTCTGGGAGGTCCACTTTTATATCCTTACATGTCTGAAAAGCGTCTTTATTCTTATCCTTGTGCTTGAAGACGGATTGTGTTGTTATTCATTCACTCAGTCTTGTCCAACTCTTTACGACCCCCTGGACTGCAGCATGCCAGGCCTTCCTGTCCTTCACCATCTCCCAGAGTTTGCTCACATTCAAGTCCATTGAGTCGGGCGATGCTGTCTAAGCATCTCAACCTTACCTGGGCATATAATTGTAGGTTAGAAGCACCTTCCCTCCCTGCAAAGACCGTGCCATTGTTTTCTGGAATCTAGTGCTGCCTTAAGAAGTCCAAGGCACTCGGGCACCTTAGGTGTCCTGCTTTGTGAGATCTTTTATCCTGATGATTTCCTTTCACAGTGACGTGACTCTTACTGTGGATTTTGTTTGTTTGCTTGCTTCTTTTTTCTTTGGACTGCTCTTTCTGGCTCTGAATCTCTGGACCCTTCCATCAGACTAACTTTTTTCAGTATTATTTCTTAAATGATTTCTCCCTTCCCTCATTCTTTGTTTTCTTTGCCTGGGGTTTTTAACTGTTTGACCATTGCACCTTCTGGATGGATCCTCTCATTTTTATCATCTTTGCCTTCCTGTTTTCTAACTTTTGTTATTTTGCTTTACTTTCTGAGAGATTGCCTTGATTTTCCTTCCAATCCTCCTATGGAAGAAGTCTTTATTTAAATTAAATATTTCATTTCCAACTCTTGTTTTTGCCTCTTTTAAAAAATTTTGTCAGGTTTTTATTTTAGGGCTTCCATACACAGCCTCACTTGTTTTTTTCTAGATGATCTCCTAGACCTTTGAAGTTTTCTTCAAATGTCCTTTGAATTTCTCGTTTTCCTCCAAGTTCTTTTTTTTTCCTGTGTGATTACTTGAGTCTCTGGCTTTTATGTTAGGTGCTTGGCTGCCCATTAACACTTAAAAGGGAGCTGCTGAGCATTGGGTGGGCAACTCAGTTTGTGAAGGTGAGGGCTGTTGGTGGTGGGAAGCACTGGCTGGGATCGCAGGCTGAGCTGGCTTTCTCCAGGTGCCCCAAGCCCTGTCCAACACACATACACATACACACACACACACACATGCACACTCTGCCATATCCAAGGCTAATCAGTAGGTGCCCTGTCCCAATACACACACACACACTCCTCTAGGCAATGCTGATCACTTTTTTCAGAGGGAGATAAGCTGCCTCCTGAAAAGCACCCTCTGACCCACTGCTGGCACTGGGAGGGCTCAGGGGAGGAGGAGAGAGTCAATATAACTCAGTCCTGCCCTCAGCTCGTTTCTGCCCACCTGAGGGTCCTATGGCCCCCAGCAGAGGTGCATGGGGGGCTAGCCCCGGTGCCATGTTACAGTGGGGACTCAGGCCAGCCAGTACTAAGCTTGGAGCTTCATAAGCTCCATGTTCTCAGCTTGGTTTCTAACCCCCAGCTCTGGGCCTGTCCTGCTCCAGGGGTCCTGCCACTTTGGGGGCAGGGGGTGATGCCAGGACAATACAGTCACTTTTCCCTGGGAATTCCCACCAGACACTTAGCATATAACTTCCCAGGCCCATTAGGTTAGTTACTACTCATCTGCCCGCTTCGTCTCTTTTGCTCTTTCTACTTTTTACTATTGTCTTCTCCTTTAACAAGGTCTTGGAAATGAAAGGAGATAAACAAAAGAAGCCACAGTACTGTTTTGAACCAAAAGTAACCTTTGGGATTTTGTCCACTTACCTTATGTATATTTCACATTATTCAAATTAGAGCCAGTCAGTGTCTAAGCTACTAATAGTCCCCATAAGATGCTTCCATGTTTAGAAACCATTTTGCAGAAAAAGCTAGATTCTGGAACACATCCACATGACACGGTAAAGATTTTATACAGTTAGCAATTATAAATTATTGGATTATTAACATAACTCCTGCTTTATCAAGATTAATTGAGAAAGAACTTGTCAGTTGTGCCAGACTTGGTTTTGTTTCTATCCTGATTATAGATTCTGAGAAACAGTTTCCTCCTATACAGATGTCCTTTGGAAGACAGAATAAAAGCATATTTCTAAGTTAATTAATAGTGTTTGTGACAGGGATTCAGTTTTGTTCTGTTTCCATGGGAAATGTGTTACTCTGATTCCTTACAAATGAGCAGGATTTGGTATCCATATAGGAAAATGTTCTTCAATTTTATATCTTCTTTTACATCCCTGTTAATCTACTTTATCTTAGCTCTCTTTTATCTATTTCAGTTTTTTATTTTATTTGGAGGAGGGGCAGTGGAGTGGTCCCTGGTTAATTAATAAAAGTATTAACCTGGAGAAATTGGTAATAGAAGCATTCAGCCCTTAAAAAAAAAAAAAAAAAGACTGGGTTCCCAGTAACATCTTCTTGGCCACAGGTCTAATAATTGCCGTTGCTTAGTCGCTAAGTTGTGTCTGACTCTGTGACTCCAGGGACTGTAGCCCACCAGGCTTTTCGATCTTGGGATTTCCCAGGCAAGAATACTGGAGTAGGTTGCCATTTCCTTCTCCAGAAATCACAGCATCGTGGACTTGTAATAGATCTGTTCTTGGATTGCTTTGTCTACTAGAAAATTTCATCCTCCAAGCCAAACAGATCTAACAGGCTATCTTAAATAGAGACTGGAATTCCATATGACACTGCCCAAGTCATTTTTCTGATTAGACCTTTGATTAACTTTGCTGACACTCTTTGAATCTCAGAAAAGCCATTAGAGCCTATACCTCAGTCACTTGTGTCCAGAGAGGTGGAAAATGATAAGGATGCGTTCCTGAACTGGCCAAAATTTAAAATATAAAACTCTTCACAATAGCTCAAAAAAATGAAATACTTAAGTGTACACCCAACAGATTTGGGCTTCCCAGATGGTTCAGTGGTAAAGAATCCGCTTGCCAATGCAGGAGGCAGGTTCAATCCTTAGGTTGGGAAGATCCGCTAGAGAAGGAAATGGCAACACACTCCAGTATTCCTGCCTGGAGAATCCCATGGACAGAGGAGCCTGGTGGGCTACAGTCCATGGGGTCGCAAAGAATCAGACACAGCTGAGCACACACAGATGCATGCCTAACAAAGCCCATATAGGAGTCGTATGCTGACCACGAGAACTCAGGTAAAGCGATCAGAGAAGATCCCAAAAAAAGCCCATATAGGAGTCATATGCTGACCACGAGAACTCAAGTGAAAGCAATCAGAGAAGATCCCAAAAAAGCCCATATAGGAGTCATATGCTGACCACGAGAACTCAGGTGAAAGTGATCAGAGAAGATCCACATCACTGGAGAGACATCCCATGTTGACGAACTGGAGACTCAGTCTAGTAAAGATGTCAGTTCCTCCCCATTTGCAACATCTGGCAAAATCCCAGAAAGATTTTTTGTAGATACAGGTTCTGTTTTGATGCATTTCTTTTTTTTTACAAGAACATCTCGAATTTCTGAGTGACTTTAAAACGATGAATTGACCAGGGAAATGATTTTTCAAGTAACACCAGGCACTTTCAATGCTTTCAGTCATGTTACTATGAAAATTCATTGCCTGCCTTCTGTGGGCTGGGTCGCAGGCTGAGAGCCTTCCGTTCTGTGCCCTGCCATCTTCACAGCCACCCTTTGAGGAAGGTGCTGTTGTGATCCACACGTAACAGATGGGAAAATGGAAGCACCAAGTGGGAACTGACTTGCCCAGGGCCACAGAGCTTGAGGACACAGAAGCAGGATTCAAACATAGACCCCTGGAGTCCAAAATCTGATCTGCATCCTGTATTCCTGCCCTCTGGGGGTCTCAGGCCTCGTGCCTCTGAGATAATCCTGCTCTTTGACCATCCCTGTAATTTCCATCACTTCACTGCCTAGTTCCCCTCCAGGTTCTATCCTGGGTGCTCCCAGTCTAACACTCTGGTTCAGGCTAAAGAGGTGAAGATGAGCACTGTTCCAAACTGCCCAACTTGAAGAGAATATGTGACCCTTTTCAGAATAACTTTTCTTGGGATTTTTCCTTAGAAGAGACTTTCCCACCTGCCAGAGCAGGGTGACTGTAGAAGTAACATCGCTTCCCATGCAAGTGGGAGAAATGGATTTTGGATTGACGCAGCACTTTTCTCGGGTGTCAGGGGAAATAGGTTACTTTAGAGTGTTTATCATAACATTTGAAAAAGCTGGCACTGAGAAATGAGAAGTTGAATATTGAGTGGTTCTTCCTGCGATGACTGGAAATGGGCTGCTGAGATATGTTTTGAGATAGACAATAGGTTTCTTATGTGGTTTTTTTTTTCCAGTGTCTCCCTGAGATAAATTTCATTTTAATGGTCAACTGTAAGTTGATAAAAGGAGCAATTCAGTCTTCATATTATACATATTGCCTTCATTCATCAAGATGTCTTTGTAGATACACTTGTAAACACAGGAAAGCTTCTGACCCCTAGAGTTCTAGAAGCAGCAATTGAGTGATCTGGAGGACCTTAGTGAGTAAAGGTCCTTAGGGCTTCCTAAGTGGTGCTAGTGGTAAAGAACCCACCTGCTAATTCAGGAGATGTAAGAGATGCTGGTTCAATCCCTGGGTCAGGAAGATCCTCTGGAGCAGGAATGGCAACCCACTCCAGTACTGATGCCTGGAGAACCCCATGGACAGAGGAGACTAGAAGGCTATTGCCCATGGAGTCACAAAGACTTGGACAGGACTGACAGCTTAGCACACATGCACAGTGAGTAAATAGATGAACATGAACATTTAAAAGCCTCCATCTACCTTTAAGGCTATTAAACAAAAGGGAAGAATCCCATTCCCTCCCTGTAGAAATCAATAAAGAATGTCCCAGAAGAGTCAGATCCCCTCTAAGCTAATGGAAGAGGAAATTACATGAATCCAAATGTTCAACTGGAGACATTGGCATCACATCTGATGTAGTTTCTGGCAGCATCTCTCAGTTTGGAGCCTGTGCCTTCATTTTGCAGACATATGAGGACCTGACTGCAGAATTTCATAACTTGGTTCCTAAACTCCAGTTGCTGGCTGAATGTTTTCTGAAGAACTTGGGTGATGTGATGGCAAACCCAGGTTGACCTGTTACACGCCAGTGTAGCTGCTGTTGGCACATGTTTACTCCAGTAACCATCCTGCCCCTGGTAACTGTAAAATCTCCTCTGACCTCCGGGCACCAGCCCACCTTCCTGGCTCCTGGTCATAACCCCACTGCCTAGTAAACAGCTCCTAATGTGGATTTCCTCCATCAGCCTGTAGACTCAAGGGCAGTTTCAGACCCTGTGCCCTGCTTAAAGCACTCTGCACGTTCTGTGTATAGAAACATGCTGTGTAAGAATTAAAAGACGCTTCCTCCTTGGAAGAAAAGCTATGACAAACCTAGACAGCATATTGAAAAGCAGAGACATCACTTTGCCAACAAAGGTCCTTCTAGTTAAAGCTTTGGTTTTCCAGTAGTCATGTATGGATGTGAGATTTGGACCATAAAGAAAGATGAGCACTGAAGAATTGATGCTTTTGAACTGTGGTGTTAGAGAAGACTCTTGAGAGTCCCTTGGACAGCAAGGAGAACAAGCCAGTCAATCTTAAAGGAAATCAGTCCTGAATATTTATTGAAGGACTGATGCTGAAGCTGAAGCTCCAATACTTTGGCCACCTGATGCAAAGAGCTGACTCATTGGAAAAGACCCTGATGCTGGAGAAGACAGAAGGCAGGAAGAGAAGGAAATGACAGAGGATGAGATGGTTAGATGACATCACTGACTGGATGGATGTGAGTATGAGCAAATTCCAGGAGTTGGTGATGGACAGGGAGGCCTGGTGTGCTGCAGTCCATGGGATGGAAAAGAGTCAGACAAGACCTAGCGACTAAACCACCACCACTGTGTTCTGGAGGATTCAGGCCCAATCCTCCAGTCAAGCGTAGTGCAACTGTGCATGCATGAATAGTTGTGTCCGACTTTGTGACCCCATAGACTGCAGCCCACCAAGCTCCTCTGTCCATGGGAGTCTCCAGGCAAGAATACTGGAATGGATTGCCATTTCCTTCTCCAGGGGATCTTCCTGACTTGAGGATCAAACCCACGTCTTTTATATATCCTGCACTGGCAGGCAAATTCTGTACCACTGGGGCCACCAGGCAAACACAGGGAAGTCTGATTTTTATCTTAGCAAGTGAGGACTAGATTGTGATGTTTCTGCTGTTCAGAAGGTATTCTCATTTCCTGATCAAGCTATTAGGATAATTATTTTCTCCCATCAAGGGAGCAGTGAAACTTTGAGAGCCCCATAGAGAATCCTATCAAAGAGCTTCTATTGTCACTGCCACTAACTGAGTTTGTGGTAGTGGTGGTTTAGTTGCTAAGTCATGTCCAACTCTTTGTGGCCCTATGGACTGTACCCACCAGGCTCCTCTGTCCACAGAATTTCACAGGCAAGAATACTGAAGTTGGTAGCCATTCCCTTCTCCAGGGAATCTTGCTGACCCAAGATCGAACCTGTGTCTCCTGCACTGCAGGTGGATTGTTTACCGACTGAGCCACCAGGGAAGCCAGTCTAATTGGGTTTAGGGGGCTATAAGAATGCTCCTCCTTGCAGAGTTTGCAGAACATCCTCCTGCCTCTTACCCACCCCCTCCCCACAGCTTTAACCTCAGGCACAGCGATACTGCAGCTTCTCCTGGCAGTCTGCACACAGATCTGCCACAGGCAGGACAGGGACTTTGTTGTGGAAGCAGCCTGAGGTCTGGCATCCTCCACGCAGGGGGTGGGAGGGAGCCTGCGAATGCAGTTTCCTCCCTTCCTTCCTTCTGGGCTCACATCCAAACCTGGCCGCTCTTCACTCCTGGCAGCCTGGGATGTCTCCATAACTGCTGAGGGCTGTATGAGGGCGCATGCTTTCAGAAAACAGATGGACCTGGGGTTGCTCCTTCAACTGATCAGCTTTAGGCAAGCCACTTAGACTTTCTGAGCCTCAGTGTCCCCACCTGCTAAGCAGGACGGGTGATAACCTGTTGATTCTAAGGTGTCCATCTATCTGGCATGAAGTGTCACAGAAGGATGGGTTCCCCATGAATGATTTTTACTGCTTTCTTCCCCTTTGAGTTTAGTGCTGACACCCGTTCAAACACCTGGAAGCTCTGAACATCAACCACCTTTCGCCCCAAGCAAAGTAATTCTTTTCTTGTTAAAAAAGAAAAACTGCATTTCTCTCTAAACATATTTACACAATGCCAGAGACTGAAGCTTAAAAGCCAAATCTCATTTTTTCACTTTGGATGAGTCATTTTTCTTTAGTAAACAGGAATGAGAAACTTACAGTTAATCAAGGTAGAGGCAGCTAGTTTCATTTGAAAAGAAAACCAGGAAGGAATAGTGTTAGAAAAGCATATTGAATTTGAACGAATATTGAAGGTAGAGTTTTCAGATCTCATGAAAGGTTTTTGTCCATCCAACACTGTGTATAGTTTTCAAGGTATTTATCAGATTACTTTTCATATAGATTTTTAAAAAATTATCATTGTCCTTAGAAAGCCTCTTCAGTGAGCCGGCTTTGTTTGTTTTGGCAACAGGGGTAGGGAGGTGGAGAGGTATAAGCAAAGCCTTTTGATGGTTTTAGTTTTTATTCTTTTTTTTCACCTGCACCGCACAGCACGTGGGATCTTAGTTCCTCCACCAGGGATCAGGCCCATGCCGCTGCCTTGCAAAGCAGCTTCTTAACCACTGGATGGCCAGGAAGTCCCTTAGCTTTATCACATCCTGTGCTGGACACAAGTCAAACAAGGAGACTCTGATCTCTACTGTCCTGCATGGTCCAGAGCAGTGCTGGGTGGACCAGAGCAGGCAGCCTGCCCCCAGGTGTCTGTGGCTGGGGGCGGGGCAGTACCCCCACTCCTCAATAAGGACTGGAAGGGGAGCACCGGGGAGGTGGGATGGGACACAGAATGAAAGGTCAGAAAAGGCTTGGCAGTGGGCTCGGGGACACTTGCAAGGCTCTGGTAGAGGAGGGCTGGGAGAAGCCAGGGCGGGGAGGAGAAAGGGCAGGCAGGCATTAGAGAACATGCCCGGGAGGAGGGGGTCCTGGGAGCAGGTGAGGATGGACAGGCAGTTTGGCCACCTGCCTGCTGCTGTTCTTCCGGTCAGCTAGGAGCAGAGCCAGAGCAGGCCTGGGCGTGGTGCGTGACCACATCAACCGTTCCCAAGCACCTTGTCACTGGACCCGGAGTAACATTTCAGGTGCAGACTGTGGTGAAGCCTTACCCGGTGCCGTTCTAGACTTAAAAAGGTTTACATGAGACACGTTAAGCGCTAAAGATTAAAATACGTGCTGCAGAAATAGGTGCTAGACTCGCATGTCTTACTTTGAAAAGTATTTGTCTCACCATTCCGTCTGAATCCTTCATGAAAATATACTGCTTGTCTTTTCTGAGTACACTTGAGACAAGGAACTAGTTATTCTAACAAACGCTGAACTTTTCCAGAACCAAAAACGATTCCAGAGATGGAAAATAATTCTAAGTGTTGTTTGGCAACGAGATCAGCCATAGTCGCTCTTGTTCTTAAGTGAACCTACTGGTTTTGCTGTAAAACTCAACCTTGTGTTGACTTCCTTTTGGACTGTATTTGTGTTCTAAGCACAGTTCAGGGCGAATGGGCCCCCTAAGTTGTGAAGAAACAGTTCCAGTGTGTTTCTGAGCTGGTGCCTCTAGCTCTCCAGTCGGAAGGAGGCACTTGTAATGTTTCAAATTTGTAAACAGTGCGTCCTGAGGTTCACGGGACTGTAGCCTGCTAGGTTCTCTGTCTATAGAATTTTGAGCCTTTACTATACAAAACAATGAGCTCATCAGTCTACTGAAGTGAAAGAGTTAGTTGCTCAGTCATCTCTGATTCTGTGCAGCCCCATGGACGATAGTCCACCAGGCTCCTCTGTCCACGGGGTTTCCCAGACAAGAGTATTGGACTGGGTAGCTGTTCCTTTCTCCAGAGGATCTTCCCAATCCAGGGACTGAACCCAGGTCTCCTGCACTGGGGGCAGATTCTTTGCCATCTGAGCCACCAGGGAAGCTTTGCATTTTAGGTTTTAGTTCAGCTGGTGCCCACTTTAGTGAGCGCCTACTGTGTGCACTGCTGGGAGCTTTGGTAGAACTGGTCGTGAAAGCGAGTTCCCCTTGCTCTCCAAATGCTCCGTGTCACGCACAGAATGAAACATGGTCTCTGTTCCCTTTGTTCTTTTCAGTCTCATTATTTTCATCAGAGTTTGGCTAACTTTGGTGGATCTTCAGTCACTGGTGTCAAGAAAGAAATGCATGGAACTCAGTTATTAAACATTTCACCTTCTCTGCATGCACATTTACACCGTGAGCGAGTAACAGGATTATTTGATTTAACAAGTTTAAACGATTTCTTATCTTCTTCCTGCTGGGGAAAGAAGCTGGTTCTTAGCAGTGAGGGGCCAAGAGAATAGGTCTTAGATCTTAGGAAGTAGAATATCATCAGTGTGGCTTCCTAATATAAACATACTCACAGTATTTAAATGTAAACCATTTATAATGACATGTATTTTTTTGAGAGCTGGAGTGATACTGTGACCTGGGAAGATGGGCCAGGGTATAGGCGTAGAGATCAGGCATGGAACCCACAACCTCCCGGTAGTCTCTCAGACAATGTTGTTGCTGTCTTTGGACATCAGTTTCCTCTTCTATGCGTGTGCTCAGCTGCTAAGTCATGTCCAACTCTTTGCAACCCTATGGAATGTAGCCCACCAGGCTCCTCTGTCCATGGGATTCTCTAGGCAAGACTACTGGAGAGGGTTGCCATGCACTCTTCCAGGGGATCTTCCTGACCCAGGGATATCCGGAACCTGCATCTCTTCCTTACTGTGAAGCCACCTGGGAAGCCTATTGCTTGTCTGTAAATTGGGGATAATGACACTTGCTTTAGAGATCTTGGTGGGATTGAATTTTAAAACCTGGAAAACACATTAGTACAGTTCTCTGTACATTAAGAAGTCTGTGTATTAGTCGCTCAGCCATGTCCAACTCTTTGCAATCCCATGGACTGTAGCCCACCAGGCTCCTCTGTTCATGGAATTTTTCCAGGCAAGATTACTGGAGTGGGTAGCCATTCCCTCCTCCAGGGGGTCTTCCCAACCCAGGATTGAACCCAGGTCTCCTCCATTGCAGGCAGATTCTTTACCATCTGAGCCACCAGGAAAGTCCCTACATTAAATGCATGGTACGTGGTGGCTCAGACAGTAAAGCGTCTGCCTACAATGGGAGACCGGGTTTGATCCCTGGGTCAGGAAGATCCCTGGAGAAGGAAATGGCAACCCACTCCAGTACTCTTGCCTGGAAAATCCCATGGACGGAGGAGCGTGGTGGGCTACAGTCAATGGAGTCACAAAGAATCGGACACGACTTAGCAACTTCACTTTCACTTTCACGTGCTTAATAAGAAATGGTCGTTATGAACAGGTTAATTTTTAAACATAATTTAGATAGTGATTTTCCTAATACATTCCTGGTGAATTTGGTCCACTCCCCCAAATCACTGATTTACTTTTTTCTTCTTTCAAGTTGATATGTGTCACTTTTAACTCATTTATTTCACAGTACTTACACACATATTTAACACATATTTATTTCCTTTACCCCAAGGCTATTCATTAGAAACTGAAAATATTTTCACAAAGAAAGTTTCTGTCTGAATTGCCACTCTGCTATAATTGTCATAGAGTATGTACAGATTTACAGCCAAAGAAAAACCCAGCATACAGAGTGCACATGCCTACAGTCCCTGTCAGTGGGAGAACCGGACGCAGGGTGCCCAGAGCCACACAGCCCTGGATTCTGGCCTGGGTACCATTTACAAAGACTTAACTTTCTTGCTGGTATGGGGGATCAGACTGCTCATCAGAGGGTGATGGTGAGGATGGATGAGATGGCGATTGAGAGCCCAGAAATGGAGTCTTCGTGTGCTGTGCTCAGTCACTCAGTTGTGTCCGACTCCGCAACCCCATGGACTGTAGCTCCTCTGTCCATGAAATTCTCCAGGCAACAATACTGGAGTGGGTTGCCATGCCCTATTCCAAGGGAACTTCCTGACCCAGGGATCGAACCTATGCCTCTGTATCTCCTGCATTGCAGGCAGATTATTTATCCCCGTGCCGCCTGGGAAGTCCGGGATTTCCATAGGCTGCTACTAACATTCACTGTACTTGAGTTTGTTGAGATATCATTGCTGCTGCTAGATGGTGCTCCTGGTCTGCCTAACTGGGGAGCCAGTTAACTCTTGCGTACATGCTCAGTCGCTCAGTCATGTCCAGCTCTTTTTTGACGCCATGGTCCACTGCCTTCCAGGCTCCTCTGACCATGAGATTCTCCAGGCAAGAATACTGGAGTGGGTTGCTATTTCCTTTTCCAGGAGATCTTCCCCACTCAGGGATCAAACTCAAGTCTCCTGCATTGGCAGGTGGATTCTGTACCACTGAGCTACCTGGGAAGACCCTCAGCTAATGCCTAACCTCACCTTAACTAGCTGGTCTCCTGAAACCTGAGACCTGAGGGTGCTGAGCCCTGAGGGACAGGGACAGGGCTCTGCTGGACTCTGCACTCATAAAAACTTTGGTGTGCCTCGCATGTTCTCGCAGCCGGACAGAGACCACGTGAAGCACCTCTGGGAGAGGACGAAAAAGGCTGAAGATAGCATCATTTTATGTTTCTGTGGATAAGGCCAGCAGTCTTATTGGGCTGTCATTAGGAATTCAGTTGCCCTGCTTTTTAATTACTTGTCTTTTTTTTATTTTTTCTATTGAGGAAGTCATTGTATTTCCAAGCAATTTTTGGTGCTGGTTCCGTGCAGCCCCAACTTCTGACATCTCAGGTGCAGGGCAAGACCCCCTTGCCCCCACATCCATGCAAGTTGGTGGCCCTGTTAGAGCAAAACTTTCTTTGCCTTTGGTTAAGACTGTTGAACCAGAAATACAATTTTTCTTCTGATTGTTGATTTCATTTTAATTGTCTTAAATAAGAGAAGGGCATTTTAAAAGAAACTCGTAACATTTTCTTTTTAGAGTGGACTCACAAATGAAGCCTGTGAACAAGTTTTCTAAGTGATCTTGGAGAATGACATTAAAGTCAAGGCTCCATTCTGGACTGAGATTTAGCCAGCTGCTTTTCTCCTATCAATTTTAGATTTGATTTCATTTTTAATAATGGTTTTATTATTTACTCTAGGCTGTTTCACTCGCACAACTGTTTGTTTAGAAATCTAAAGCCACTTATTTTCGTTGAAACTCAAATAAAAATGGGGTCACACCCGTGACCTTGTAGACAGAAACTGCCTAGTCAGCCCACTTGGACAGAAATAGCACCCACGCTATCTCCTGAGAGCAATGGGATTGTTTTAAGACAGAAGATCATTCCGTTACCGTAAAGCTTGAAATGTAATGATGGGGGTGACGGTGCCAAGTTGAGGACATGGGGGCGAAATTTAATAGCAGCTCGTGTTGCCTGAACAGACAGGCTGCCCCACCTGACCCTTTCATCGCATTCCCTCACGGAATTCTCACCACAGCCCTGGGACATGTGGGCATGATTACTGTCAGCGTGTCGGCAGGAGGAAACTGAGGCACACTGAACTCGGTAAAGGTGCCCAGGGCCCAAAGCTGTTAAGTGCCGGACTCCAGAGTAAATGAGGTTGACCTTAAACCCTGGACCTGGCTCTGAACTGAGGGGCTTGGCATCAACAGGCCGACAGATGTCACCTGGACCCTTTCTACTGTCCAGCCTGGATTCATGAGGGATGAATGGGAAGTGAGTGTCCTCTTTTCTCAGGCCCCAAGAATGCACTCTGAATTCTCCTCGCCACCTCTGGGATGAAATCTCAGACAC
Source organism: Nanger dama (assembly GCA_917880005.1). NCBI lineage: Eukaryota > Metazoa > Chordata > Mammalia > Artiodactyla > Bovidae > Nanger > Nanger dama. The sequence goes on from CAKJTW010000075.1 coordinate 9,445,364, forward strand.
CACCCATAGCCTCTTCAGTTCATCTTCAATAATTCAGAGTCCTTAGATCAGTTTCAGGTGTGAAAGACTGAAAACCTCCAGCCTCTCTCATCCTGTTTGGGCCGCCTCTGTTTCCCAGCTCAGGCCTTCTGTTGGCTTGGAAATCTCAGTGGAGGCAGGAGCTTCATAAACCTGTGGATTTTCCCTCTTCCCCCTTTCCAGCCCCTTATTAGGTGTCGCTCCTAACCTGGGCTTCCCTGGTGGCTCAGACAGTAAACAATCCGCCTGCAGTGTAGGAGACCCAGGTTCCATCCCTGGGTGGGAAATATCCCCTGGAGAAGGAAACAGCTACCCACTCCAGTATTCTTGCCTGGAGAATTCTATGAACAGGGAAGCTTGGCAGGGTACAGTCCATGGGGTTGCAAAGAGTTGGACATGACTGAGCAACTTTCGCTTTCACTTTTCTAAGCTGGGGGGTAGGCCCATGCGGGTCTGTGAAGATGGCAGGGTCCTCTCCTTGGCTGTGTCACCTGGTGTCCCCATAGGTGGTGGAGCCCGAAGCTGGCTCTCTTTGGGAGCTCGGGTTCCCTGGGGGGCAGCCCATGTCTCCCAGCTCTGGCGGTGCTCACAGCCTCCCCTCAGTGCAGGGCTCTCTGGCCTCAGTTCCTTTTAAGATAACCCTAGACTGGGATTTCCCTGGTGGTCCAGTGGTCAAGACTTTGCCTTCCAATGCAAGGGGTGTGGGTTCAGTCCATAGCTGGAGAGCTAAGATCTCACATGCCTTGTAGCCAACAAACCAAAATATAAAACAGAAGCAATATTGTAACAAATTAATAAAGACTTAAAAAAAATTTTTTCTTCTTCTTTTAAGATAACCCTAGAACACCTTTCCCCAAGTGTTCGTGTGGCCCAGAAAACCAGCACTTTGTACTGGTGGAAACACAGCTTCCTCTGGCCTGTGTCCTGGGGTGGAGGGTCCAGCACAGACCCTGTGTCTAGCCCTCTCAGACTCCATCAGCTCTGTGTCGGGCTTTCTGGAAGGGTGAGGGGTCCTGAGTTCAGCCTCAGCCTATTTGCGATGGGGGGTGGGCACAGGCCATGGTCCAAACCACTGCTCTAAGCAGAGAGCCAAGGTGGCCTGATACCCCCTCCTTAGGTGATGTCTTCTACTCCGCCTTTGCCCCTGACATCACACCAAAGTGAAAGTGAAATTCGCTCATTCATGTCTGACTCTTTGTGACCCCACGGACTATACAGTCCATGGAATTCTCTAGGCCAAAATACTGCCGTGGTAGCCTCCCAACCCAGGGATCAAATCCAGGTCTCCGATAATCCATTTTGGGTGGATTATTTACAAGCTGAGTCACCAGGGAAGCCCAATATTGGAGTGGGTAGCCTATCCCTTCTCCAGGGGGTCTTCCCAACCCAGAAATCAAACCGGGGTCTCCTGCATTGCAGGCGGATTCTTTACCAGCTGAGCTACCGGGAAGCCCGGACATCACACCAAAGCTCCTGGGTAACAAGTTGTACCCTCTCCCCCTCTTTCCCTGCAAACTCACTCAGGTCACAGCGCCACCTGGAGGCTATTGCCATAACGCAGGACATGACTAATTTTCACACATTGATCCAAATACCAGTGCAAGTGTGTGCTGCCCAACCGTGTGCCCAGCACACCCTAGGAGAGCCCAAGGGTGGGCTCTACTCCTTGGTCCACACCCATGAAGGTCTGAGAAGGCAGAGTTGGCCTCTTGGCATCTCTTCAGTATTCCAACCTGTGTTTCTATCCTCCAGCTGCACAGAATGGATGTCAGAAGAAACAAGGCTTGCAGGACCTGCTGAAAGGTAGAGAAATGGTTTACCCAACAGGTGGAAAGTGAAAACTAAGTAATGAAAATGCAGGGGCAAGGATTCTTTTATTATGTAGCACGTGAAGACCCTCTCCAGCCAACTGAAAGAGTAAGCTAAAAACTGGGATACTGGAATCAAAAGCTGAAATGTTATTAGGACAACTCCATGGTTTCTGAGAATATTCAGAGTGAGGATGTTTTGGGCAGAAGACGATTTCATTTACAGCTTGGAGCTGATTGCTGATGGCAACGCTGAGGTCAGAAGAGAGAAGATCCAGCCACCAGGAGCTGAGGAATTGCAGCAGGCGATAAGCAAGGAGGCACGTCACTCAGAAATTGAAAAAGTACAGGTCCCGCCGAAAGGATAGTGGTTTGGACTTAATGCTTCCAGATGTCTGGGCCTCTCATTTCTTAGTTTCCATTCGATTTATCTTGTGCAAATTCAGTCTTTTTCGGATACGTGCTTTTGTTACTCCGCCGTTTACCTTTTCAGTTTTATAATTCTCCCATTGCACTCTTTACAAGTTATTTTCACAGCATAGAAGGAGTTACTAAAGCGAATGGCATTGGGAGGGGAAAGAAAAGGGGATGACAAGCATGGCATATTCATATTAAAATAGGCAGGTTAATGTCCTCCAAATGCAGTGCCATGGCTTCCTTTAACCCATGGAACTAAGCATTGAATTAGGAATACGTTTTGCTTCTAAGTATAATTTTGTGATGACCACAGTATTGTTGGCTGTCTGCGATACAAATGAGGGAGAGGACGAGTTTCCTGCAATCCCGCTGGTTAGGGTCATATCAGCAGAGGGAGGGCAGGTGTGTGGATGTGCGCAGCTGGTTCCGTTCTCGTGGGCTCAGGCCTGGGGTGCAGAGAAGGGAAGGAGAAAAGAGTAGACTTGTGTGTGCTTCCCACAGACGCTTGTCATCAGTGGAGCAGGAAGCCCAGAATCATCCTCCGCCACCCCTCACCCCGCACAGCCAGACCGATGCCACGTTCAGACGCGATGGGACGCATTCAGGGTGGTTCGGCCGTAGACCCAAGGCCACGTTCAGACCAGTGCAGATCTTAAAACATCTCTTGAAATCATCCAGTCTTCCCTCCAACCCCAGAGACACCTGCCTCATGAGGGTGATGTGGATGAGAAGAGCCTCTATGCCCTTATTTAACGTTCTCAATTCCCTGAGTAGGTAGGTAGTATCACTGTGCCCATTTTAGAGATGGGAAACCTGAGACCCTGGATGGAGAAGTGACCTGCCCATGACTGCTCAGCCCTTCCAGGGCAGAGACAGCATCCAGACCTAAAGGTTGTGCCCGGGGGTCAACCCTTAGAGCCCTCTCCCCGCCCAGGCTAGCTCTGCCCAGCCTCCCTGCTCTGCTCCCCTCTCATCCTGGCCTCTCCCCACAGCCCCTCCCTCCAACGACACACCTGACCCTGTTGCTAATGCATCATCACCCTGTAAGGCTCCCCAGTTACGCTGCCTGAAATGCAGAGGCTGTCCATCCTGTTCTCACTCCCACAGGCTGGTCACCATGCACCCCCTCTCTCCCCAGCTCAGCACTCTGCACTGACCACTGGGTGTATTTCAAATTTCTCAGATGAACCATGAACTCGGTGGAGAGCTACCCTGGGGAAAGACTCCCACATCCAGTTCTCTCCTCCTCTGTCTTCTGACTCCCATCCAGTTCTCTCCTCCTCTGTCTTCTGACTCCTGGGAAGTGGCGGGTGGGGCAGCGCTCTGACAGTTCTGCCAGACTGATCAACATTATTCAATTAATAGTCATAATATGTGTTTTCAATCTTTTTCTAAATTGTCAAGACTTTCCTGTTTCTTTACATCTTATACATAATTGCACAGTCACTAGGTACTAATGGATTGATTCAACCCAGCGCACGGTTCTGTAAGCACCATTAGATTTTGAGTGCTTTTCTCTTGCATTTATAAAGAATTCAAAAGTTAATGCTGTTTTGGGAGACTGTGTTCTTATTTCAAAGAGGCTTCTCTGCTCTTAAATGAAAAAAAAAAAAAACCAAGATTACAGTTAGGAAGGTGGCCCCAATCAAGTTGGAATCTTAACGGCTGATGTCAGTAGGCTCAGATGCTGTTACCAGAAAACCAGGAAGCAACAGGGGACACGTTTACTTGGATTATAAACATTTTGTGATCTGAAGCTAAAAGAGTCGCTCTTCCAGAACTCTTTTAACCTCAAAGGTAAACTGCTTCTTTGCTCTTTGCCTCTAAGAATGTTTGTTGTTGTTCAGTCGCTAAGTCGTGTCCAGCTTCATGGACTGCAGCACGCCAGGCTTCCCAGTCCTTAACTATCTCCCCAGAGCTTGCTCAAACTCATGTCCATTAAGTCAGTGGTGCCATCCAACCATCTCATCCTCTGTCATTCTCTTCTCTTGCCTTCAATCTTTCCCAGTATCAGGGTCTTTTTCAATGAGTTCTTCAGGTGGCCAAAATACTGGAACTTCAGCTTCAGCATCAGTCCTTCCAATGAATATTCAGGATTGATTTTCTTCAACATTGACTAGTTTGCTCTTGCAGTCCAAGGGACTCTCAAGAGTCTTCTCTAGGACCACAATTCAAAATTATCAGTTCTTCAGCACTCAGACTTGTCTAAATCCAGCTCTCACATCCGTACATGACTACTGGGAAAACCATAGCTTTGACTATACGGACCTTTGTTTGTAAAGTGATGTCTCTGCTTTTTAATACACTGTCTGAATGTTTGAACGGAAGGCATTTTCAAGCTCGCCGAATTCAACACATTTTCGTTTTCATTGATGAGATCCAGACACCGAGATGTGAGGTGACTCAGAGCAGAATTAATCAGACTCCCTCTTTAAAGCCGTTTCCACCTTTCTTCTGCCATAACACACATGAGAAATGACCAGTGTTCATGTACTAAAGGAGCTTCTACTCATAAATCAGGGATTGTGGTCCACCCCAGGATCCTTGCTGCATCTCCAGGACTTTGTTTTCACCTAAAGTTTAAAGATCAGTTAGGTGTTAACTCTCTGGTTCTCCTTACTTACCAGGAGCGTGTGGCCCATGATTGAATTTTAAAATAAAGAGCCATCACTCAGAGATCTGGGTTTGCTGCATCAACAATGAAGGCTATTCCCCGTGGCAGCCCCGTAGCTGGAGACCCCTCCACAGAGGCCACAGTCACCGTGAGCTGCCTGACCTCAGTGTCACAGGATGCACATTGCCTGGGTTACAGGAATTTGGCTTTATGCATTTTTCACATAAACTGTGTGGACATCAGCTCATTTTCTATCCCTCACTGCCCCCAGGTTGTAAATGCTCTAAAACCAGTGTACTGGGTCTCCCCAATGTCCCATCCATCAGTTTAGATCCTGGTCTTTACCTAACCACCCAGTGAGGAGCTGGCAGATGTGAAGTTAGAAGGATCCAGGTCACTCTGGTTTTAGAAGTTTCAGTTTGCTGGGATGTCTGTTTCCGCGCCTCCAAAGCCATAGACTTTTACTCTGTGAAGAGACCAGAAAGCCGGGCTCACATCCTCTATGCCAGTATCTAGGACCTACTCTGGTGCTCATCCATGCAGGACTCAGAGTCCTTCCCCTTCCTCTTCCACCCAAAGGCTGGACCTGTTTCCCAGATACTACCTGGAGTCTGGGTGAGAAAGATAGAATCTGAGGTTCACCTCAACCTGCTGAGTTACTCAGGGTGTCAGGCAGACCCCAGAAGCACAGGCACAGCTAAGTCTGAGAGGCATCGCTGGAGTTGGCAGGGAGCCACTTTGTCTTCTTCCCTGTGTCCTCTGTCCCCAGCTGGCTCTACACCCCTTCAGCTCTGCCCACACAGATAACGTGGCCCCTCCAGCCCGGTACTCTCCATCAGGAAGGAGCAGGCAGGGAGGGCTGTGCCCACCATGCCCCCCGGGCTGGGCTGCTGTTGAGTTCACGTTGCCCTGACTCAGAGAACTGCCCTACACTCTGGTTCTGGTGACATTTTCTCCTCCAGTTCTTATTATGCTTTCATGACATTCTCAATGAATATTCAGTGGAGTAGAATGTAGGCAAAATGGTCTGTAAATGGGAGTTTCCCTCAGGCTGCTATTCTCTCTCCTTCGCCGTCCACCAGGGATCAAGTGGGACTGGATAATTATTGATACTTTAGTTGATGAAGCCCTACTTGGCTGAGATCAAATTTTCCTCCCCTGAAACAAGATAAAGAGGCAATGAGCCTGCCATCAGCAAAGGGTCTTGTGCCTGGTCACAGCTCATGAACACAGGTCATGGTTATCACCTCTGTGACATCACAGTGTAACTCCAGGTTTCTGGGTGCCTTGCATGTGAGTCTACACTCCAAAACAATGGGTGGTCTATAGCACTCTGTGCCAGCCAGCACTGTTGAAGCACCAAGAAGTGAAAGAGCAGAATTAAGGATTATGACACGATTAAGAGAAGGCACACTCTTTGCCACCTTCGTTATTTTTGAAGTAGGTTCAGTGTGTCAACTAAAATAGGTAGGAAACATCAATTGTGCCATCTGGGGCTTCCCAGGTGGCTCTAGTCATGAAGAATCCACCTGCCAACGCAGGAAATACAAGAGACGCGAGTTTGATCCCTGGGTTGGGAAGATCCTCTGGAGGAAGAAATGGCAACCTATTACTCTTGCCGGAAGAACCCCATGGACAGAGGAGCCTGGCAAGCTACAGTCCAGGGGGTCACAAAGAGTGGGACACAACTGAGCATATTATCCTATACCCAACCAGTTCCTACAGCTTTTTCTGTGGCTTTCGAGGCTTCTTATCAGATGCCTTCCCCTCTCCCCAAAGAGGTTAAATTAAAACTTTTTAACTGTGACCACAGTCATCTGTAGACATCATCAGTGTGTTGACTGTTATTAGGGAAATTGGGAATGGCAGCAAAGGCAGAAGAGGGGCTGGAAACATAAACAAATAATAACTGTTTCTCTAACGCAAACCTCTCAGGCTGCTTTTATGTCTGCTAATGGCTACCCTCACACAGCCCACCCCACCCTTGTGCGTGCCTGGAGGAACCCTCTTCAGGCTGTCTGTCTCTGCTCAGTCATTCTCAGGGTTTCTGTTACATGAAGACAGAAGGTAGGGTGGAAGGAAGACAAGCTTTCTGGGGAATGCTTCCTACAACATAGCCTGGGAGCCCTGGGACCTCAGTCCTGCGAGTGCAGAAGGATGAATCTCATTTAGTTTGAATGGTACCAAAGCCCCTGGACGGACAGGTGGGCATGCTGGAAATTCAGTTGGGGTGGATATATTGTGGGTTCCAGTCCAAATATGGTGGACTTAGAAAAGAACACTATTGTGTAGGCCAGAGTGAGCTGTAGTGCCAGTGGACGCTATGTGATAACTACAGCTCATCATGCGAAAAACCTTCCCATGAGAACAGTATGTGCTGGAATCATAGAACAGTCTGGTCACAGGCCAGTATTCCCATGGGCCCTTTTTGAAACTGGAAATAACTCACTCATTCTTGGGCTTCCCAGTTGACACTAGTGGTGAAGAACCCACCTGCCAATGCAGGAGACTTAAGAGACATGGGTTTGAAAGCCGGGTGAGGAAGATCCCCTGAGGGAGGAAATGGCAGCCCACTTCAGTATTCTTGCCTAGAGAGTCCATGGACAAGGAGCCTGGTGGGCTTCAGTCCATGGGGTCACACAGAGTTGGACATGACTGAAGTGACTACTCACGCACTCATTCTTGGCTGCTCAGAACCTCGTGTTTTTAGAGGGAGAAGGACTAGTGGGGATCTCATCCAAGCACTCATGTCACAGATGAGGAGACAAAGCCCCAGGGAAGGGGCCCAGGCTCTGCCCCCATCACCTGATGGGTGATCTTCCCACTTGCTGGAGGCTGGCAGTGGTTCTTAGCCACAAAACTGATGGGCATAGATGTCCGTCAGCTCCTTCACTCTGCCCCTGAACTTTCCAGCATTGTCCCTTCCACAGACATGTGTTGGAAGCTGCAGTGGTAAGCAGTGAAAATGTTATACATGCTCAGGAGAAACAAGGCCTCTCCTGGGGGCCCTCAGGTTCCCTGGGGGCAGTCCTGTGGGGTTGCCTCTGAGCCCAGACTCTGCTCCTACTCTGGCTCCCCACCCCGTCTGTGGAGGACTGGCTCCACGGGCGAGGCGCACCCAGGCAGTGACTGAGTAGACCCACAGGCTCTGGGGAGGAATCCTCACTCCTCTGGCATTTCACTCAAAATATGTTCATAGGAACAATCCTACTTCATCTTCATGAGAGGAGATGGTTTTCTAAAAACTAAATTGAAGTATCATAATAGCACCACACTATTAAAGGAAATCATTAGGAGGAATTGCCTTGGGGCTTCTTAAATCTTGCATAGGAAAATATTTTTATTAGAATGAATCCATTTGCAGATTACCGAAGTGGTCTCTAACAAAACGTGACCATGAGTGTTCTTAGAGACTGAGTTTTCAAAGATGTTAAGGAAAACTATCAGCCTTAGCCCAAGCTTATTTTAATAGACACACTTTTCTTACCATGAGAACAGATGACTTTACAGTCAGTTCAGTTCAGTTCATTTCACTCACTCAGTCGTGTCCGACTCTTTGCAACCCCATGAATCGCAGCACACCAGGCCTCCCTGTCCATCACCAACTCCCAGAGTCTACCCAAACTCATATCCATCGAGTCGGTGATGCCATCCAGCCATCTCATCCTCTGTCATCCCCTTCTCCTCCTGCCCCCAATCCCTCCCAGCATCAGAGTCTTTTCCAATGAGTCAGTTCTTCCCATGACGTGACCAGAGTTTCAGCTTTAGCATCATTCCTTCCAAAGAAATCCCAGGGCTGATCTCCTTTAGGATGGACTGGTTGAATCTCCTTGCAGTCCAAGGGACTCTCCAGAGTCTTCTCCAACACTACAGTTCAAAAGCATCAACTCTTTGGTGCTCAGCTTTCTTCAGAATCTTACTCTCACATCCATATATGACCACTGGAAAAACCATAGCCTTGACTAGATGGACTTTCATTGGCAAAGTAATGTCTCTGCTTTTGAATATGCTATCTAGGTTGGTCATAACTTTCCTTCCAAAGAGCAAGCATCTTTTAACTTCATGGCTGCAGTCACCATCTACAGTGATTTTGGACCCACAAAAATAAAGTCTGACACTATTTTCCCATCTATTTTTCATGAAGTGATGGGACCAGATGCCATGATCTTCGTTTTCTGAATGTTGAGCTTTAAGCCAACTTTTTCACTCTCCTCTTTCACTTTCATCAAGAGGCTTTTGAGTTCCTCTTCACTTTCTGCTATAAGGGTGGTGTCATCTGCATATCTGAGGTTATTGATATTTCTCCCAGCAATCTTGATTCCAACTTGTGCTTCTTCCAGCCCAGCGTTTCTCATGATGTACTCTGCATATAAGTTACATAAGCAGGGTGACAATAGGCAGCCTTGACGTACTCCTTTTCCTATTTGGAACCAGTCTGTTGTTCCATGTCCAGTTCTAACTGTTGCTTCCTGACCTGCATATAGGTTTCTCAAGAGGCAGGTCAGGTGGTCTGGTATTCCCATCTCTTTCAGAATTCTCCACAGTTTATTGTGATCCACGTAGTCAAAGGCTTTGGCATAGTCAATAAAGCAGAAATAGATGTTTTTCTGGAACTCTCTTGCTTTTTCCATGATCCAGCGGATGTTGGCAATTTGATCTCTGGTTCCTCTGCCTTTTCTAAAACCAGCTTGAACATCAGGAAGTTCACAGTTCACGTATTGCTGAAGCCTGGCTTGGAGAATTTTGAGCATTACTTTACTAGCATGTGAGATGAGTGCAATCATTCAGTAGTTTGAGCATTCTTTGGCATTGCCTTTCTTTGGGATTGGAAAGAAAACTGACCTTTTCCAGTCCTGTGGCCACTGCTGCATTTTCCAAATTTGCTGGCATATTGAGTGCAGCACTTCCACAGCATTATCTTTCAGGATTTGAAATAGCTCAACTGGAATTCTATCACCTCCACTAGCTTTGTTCGTAATGATGCTTTTTAAAGCCCACTTGACTTCACATTCTAGGATGTCTGGCTCTAAGTGAGTGATCACACCATCATGATTATCTGGGTCATGAAGATCTTTTTGTACAGTTCTTCTGTGTATTCTTGCCACCTCTTCTTAATATCTTCTGCTTCTGTTAGGTCCATACCATTTCTGTCCTTTATCGAGCTCATCTTTGCATGAAATATTCCCTTGGTATCTCTAATTTTCTTGAAGAGATCTCTAGTCTTTCCCATTCTGTTGTTTTCTTCTATTTCTTTGCATTGATCGCTGAGGAAGGCTTTCTTATCTCTCCTTGCTATTCTTTGTATCTCTGCATTCAGATGCTGATATCTTTCCTTTTCTCCTTTGCTTTTCACTTCTCTTCTTTTCACAGCTATTTGTAAGGCCTCCCCAGACAGCCATTTTGCTTTTTTGCATTTCTTTTCCATGGGGATGGTCTTGATCCCTATCTTCTGTACAATGTCATGAACTTCCATCCATAGTTCATCAGGCTAGTTCACACTGTCTATCAGATCTAGTTCCTTAAATCTATTTCTCACTTCCACTGTATAATCATTAGGGATTTGATTTAGGTCATACCTGAATGGTCTAGTGGTTTTCCTACTTTCTTCAGTTTAAGTCTGAATTTGGCAATGAGGAGTTCATGATCTGAGCCACAGTCAGCTCCCAGTCTTGTTTTTGCTGACTGTATAGAGCTTCTCCATCTTTGGCTGCAAAGAATATAATCAGTCTGATTTTGGTGTTGACCATCTGGTGATGTCCATGTGTAGAGTCTTCTTGTGTAGTTGGAAGAAGGTGTTTGCTATGACCAGTGTGTTCTCTTGGCAGAACTCTATTAGCCTTTGCCCTGCTTCATTCTGTACTCCAAGGCCAAATTTGCCTGTTACCCCAGGTGTTTCTTGACTTCTCCTTTGCATTCCAGTCCCCTATAATGAAAAGAACATCCTTTTGGGTGTTAGTTCTAAAAGGTCTTGTAGGTCTTCATAGAACCATTCCACTTCAGCTTCTTCAGTGTTACTGGTTGGGGCATAGGCCTGGATTACCGTGATATTGAATGGTTTGCCTTGGAAACGAACAGAGATCATTCTGTCATTCTTGAGATTGCATCCAAGTACTGCATTTCTGACTCTTTTGTTTACCATGATGGCTACTCCATTTCTAGATATAATGGTCATCTGAGTTAAATTCACCCATTCTAGTCCATTTCAGTTCGCTGATTCCCAGAATGTAGACATTCACTCTTGCCATCTCCTGCTTGACCACTTCCAATTTGCCTTGATTCATGGACCTAACATTCCAGGTTCCTATGCAATATTGCTCTTTACAGCATCGGACCTTGCTTATATCACCAGTCATATCCACAGCTGGGTATTGTTTTTGCTTTGGCTCCATCCCTTCATTCTTTCTGCCACTGATCTCCAGTAGCATATTGGGCACTTACAGACCTGGGGAGTTCCTCTTTCAGTGTCCTATCATTTTGCCTTTTCATTCTGTTCATGGGGTTCTCAAGGCAAGAATACTGAAGTGGTTTGCCATTCCCTTCTCCAGTGGACCACGTTCTGTCAGAACTCTCTACCATGACCCATCTGTCTTGGGTGGCCCCACACAGCATGGCTTGGTTTCATTGAGTTAGACAAGGCTGTGGTCCATGCAATCAGATTGGCCAGCTTTCTGTGATTAGGTTTCAGTGTGTCTGCCTTCTGATGCTCTCATAACACCTACCATCTTACTTGGCTTTCTCTTACCTTGGACGTGGGGTATCTCTTCACAGCTGCTCCTTACCTTGGACGAGGTCGCCCTTCCTGACCTTGAGAGTGGAGTAGCTCCTCTCGGCCCTCCTGCGCCCGTGCAGCTACCATTCCTCAGACATGAGGTAGCTCCTCTCGGCAGCCACCTCTGACCTCAGACGTGGGATAGCTCCTTTTGGCCACCACCCCTGACCTTGGACGTGGGGTAGCTCTGATTTTTTAATACTAATACCACTTTATTTATTTTGTAAATTACTGGATATGTTAGTTGAATCAGTTCAGTTCAGTCGCTCAGTCGTGTCCAACTCTTTGTGACCCCATGGACTGCAGCACGCCAGGCCTCCCTGTTCATCACCAACTCCCAGAGTTTACTCAGATGCATGCCCATTGAGTCGGTGATGCCATCCAACCATCTCACCTCTGTCATCCCCTTCTCCTCCCACCTTCAATCTTCCCCAGCATCAGGGTCTTTTCATATGAGTCAGTTCTTCGAATCAGGTGACCAAAGTATTGGAGTTTCAGCTTCAGTAAGGCAGTGGCACCCCACTCCAGTACTCTTGCCTGGCAAATCCCACGGACGGAGGAGCCTGGTAGGCTGCAGTCCATGGGGTTGCTAAGAGTTGGACACGACAGAGTGACTTCACTTTCACTTTTCACTTTCATGCATTGGAGAAGGAAATGGCAACCCACTCCAGTGTTCTTGCCTGGAGAATCCCAGGGACGGGGGAGCCTGGTGGGCTGCCATCCATGGCATCGCACACAGTCGGACACGACTGAAGCGACTTGGCAGCAGCAGCAGCATGTTAGTTAAGTACTTACTCTCTTAATACTCCTAATTTTAACCAACGATGCTGAGTGGGTCTAAACCAGTTTTTGGAATGCTGATGCGCTCACTCATCAGTGTTCTCTGCCAGCAGTGACAGAGAGGTCGTTGGTGTTCAGAGGACTGCAGAGATAAATGTGACACTGTGTCATGTGCTAAGTAGTAGTTACACGCTAAGTCATGTCTGACTCTTTGCCACCCCATGAACTGCAGCACGCCAGGCTTCCCTGTCTTCCACTATCTCCCAGAGTTTGCTCAAATTCAGTCCATTGAATCAGTGATGCCATCTAACCATCTGGCCCTCTGTCACCTCATTCTCCTGCCCTCAGTCTTTCCCAGCATCAGGGTCTTTTCCAATAAGTCAGCTCTTTGCTTCAGATGCCCAAAGTACTAGAGCTTCAGCTTCATCATCACTCCTTCCAATGAATATTCAGGATTGATTTCCTTTAGGATGGACTAATTTGATCTCCTTGCAATCCAGGTGACTCTCAAGAGTCTCCTCCAGCACCACACTTTGAAAGCATCGATTCTTCTGTGCTTGGCCTTCTTTATGGTCCAAATCTCATGTCCATACATGACTACTGGAAAACCATAGCTTTGACTAAACGGCCCTTTGACAGCAAAATGATGTCTCTGCTTTTTAATATGCTGTCCAGGTTTGTCATAGCTTTCAAGGGACAAGTGTCTTTTAAGTTCATGCCTGCAGTCACCATCTGCAGTGATTGTGAAGCCCAAGAAAATAAAATCTGTCACTGCTTCCATTCTTTCCCTTTCTGTTTGCCATGAAGTGATGGAACCAGATGCCATGATCTTAATTTTTCTAATGTTGAGTTTCAAGCCAGCTTTCTCAGTCCCTCATCAAGAGGCTCTTTAGCTCTTCTTCACTTTCTGCCATTAGAGTGGTATCATTTGCATATCTCAGGTTGTTGATGTTTCTCCTGGAAAGCTTGATTCCAGCCTGTGATTCATCCATCTGGGCATTTCACATGATGCACTCTGCATATAAGTTAAATAAGAGGGTGACAATACATAGGCTTGTCATATTTCTTTTCCCAGTTTTGAACCAGTCAGTCATTCCATGTCTGGTTCTAACTGTTGCTTCCTGCCTCATGTACAGGTTTCTCAGGAGACAGGTAATTGTCTGCTACTGCCATCTCTTTAAGAGAAAGATTTATCTTGGGAGTATTAGTAAGTGTCTCACTGTAGTGGTCCTGGCTAGGGGGTGGGGGAGTCAAGCTTTTCAGAAGGCCATAAATAAGACCCATGAATGCTTAACTGTTATACAAGTTTTCTATAAAGTAACATATTTAGTTATGATTTACACTTTCAGCTTGTCTTCTTAGTTCTCTGGGAGACTTGGAAAAATACATACAAAAACTTGATTTCTGCCCATTGTGTGAAAAATTATGGTGCATTTATAATCAGAATATCTTTTATATGGTTGATCTACAAGTATTGCTAGGGGTTTTCTTGTCTGTTTGGTGCTTGGTTAGTTTAAAATAAGCTTGTATTTAATGATGAACTTCGTACATATTCCATTTACAGGAGATGGTGTTTCAAATACATTGGTTAGCGAAAATAAGATAAACATGTTGACTTTTTAAAAACTATTTTGTGATTACTGTCATTTGTTGCCATCTTTTAAGTTTTTGAAGTGTTAGGTTCTTGTTAAAGTTAGAGTGATAGAAGTCAGAAGTTTTGCTTCATTGCAAAACAGGCATCTTGGAAGTCACCGAGACTGTAGCCTAAGCAGATAAGAGAGCCACAGGAATCCAGTGGCATGTCAGGAACTGGGAACCGGGCTTTGCGGACCAGCATTTCTACTGTCATCTCGTGTTTCCTGGGTTTGGGTTTAAGTGATGCCGGCCCGGCGTGATCGGGAGGCGGGTCTCTCTGATGGGGAGGCGCCAGGAGGAGTTGGCGCGTGGGAACCCTCCGCCACTCTTTTTCCGGAGCCGCGCCGGCCTCCGAGCGCCGGGCGCGGGCGGCGGGGGCCCGTGCGGCCGCCGGGATCACCTCCCTCCCGGGCTGGCGGGGGCACCCCGGGGCGGGGGCGGCGGGCGGGGGCGCGCGGCTTCGCTGTTGCTACAGCCGTGATGTCACTCGCCCATCCTAACCCGCGGTTGGTTGTTGTGTGTTTCAGCTCTGCCTGCAGTTGAACACAAAGACCTGGAGGAGACTCCCACATCCTTCGGGGAGGAGAGAAAGGAGGCGGCGAGGCCCGATTAAAGGAACTTGGGGGCTGGTGGCCTCTCCGCACCGGCCGGCCGGCGAGGGGGCGAGGGGATTAGAGTCCCGGGGCGGCGACCGAGCGGGAGATGAGGCGCTGCCGCCGCCGCTGACCCTCGGTTCCGGACCATCCCCTGCGCTTTGTGCCGCTCGCACATGTGTCTGCCCGGCGCATCCGGAGGCGCGCACACGAGCATCCACCACGGCCGCCGGGGAGAGAGTGCCCGCCATGCCCACGGAGAGCCTACAGACAGGTAGCATGGTGAAGCCGGTCAGCCCCGCCGGCACCTTCACGTCGGCCGTGCCCCTGCGCATCCTCAACAAGGGGCCCGACTACTTTCGCCGCCAGGCGGAGCCCAACCCCAAGAGACTCAGCGCCGTGGAGCGGCTGGAGGCCGACAAGGCCAAGTACGTCAAGAGCCAGGAGGTCATCAACGCCAAGCAGGAGCCCGTGAAGCCGGCGGTGCTGGCCAAGCCCCCAGTGTGCCCCGCCGCCAAGCGCGCGCTCGGCAGCCCCACACTCAAGGGCTTCGGCGGCGGCGGCGGTGGCGGCGGCGGCGGCGCCAAGAGCGAGGGGGCGCGCCTCGCGAGACCCTGAAGCTGGAGATCCTCAAGAACATCCTCAACAGCTCTGAAGGCTCGAGCACCGGTTCGGGCCACAAGCACAGCGCGCGGAACTGGCCGGCGCCCCGGGCTGACGCGGCGGAGCTGCACCGGCACTCGTTCGCCGAGTCGCTGCGCGCCCGCCCCCGCGCCTGGCCGGGGCAGCCCCCAGGAGGGCGGCTCGCACGTGGGCCGCCGGCCGCCCGAGCCCGCCTCTGCCGCCGCCGCCGCCGACGCCTTTCTGCACGTGTCGCACAGCTCCTCGGACATCCGCCAGGGGCCCGGGGCCAGGCCCCTGAAGGCCATCCTCCCCTGCAGCAGTTCCGCCCCGCCGCTGCCCCCCCAAGCCCAAGGTGGCCGCCCGGCCGCAGTGAAGTCCCCCGAGGCCGAGCCGGCCGAGCCGACCGGGCGGGGTGGGCCGGAGACCTCGCTGCAGCGCTCCAAGTCGGACCTGAGCGACAGGTATTTCCGCGTGGACGCCGACGTGGAGCGCTTCTTCAACTACTGCGGACTGGATCCAGAGGAGCTGGAGAACCTGGGCATGGAGAACTTCGCGCGGGCCAACTCGGACATCATCTCGCCAACTTCCGCAGCGCCAGCATGATCAGCTCGGACTGCGAACAGTCTCAGGACAGTAACAGTGACCTTAGGAACGATGACAGTGCCAATGACCGGGTGCCCTACGGCATCTCCGCCATCGAGAGGAACGCGCGCATTATCAAGTGGTTGTACAGCATCAAACAGGCCAGGGAGTCGCAGAAGGTGTCCCACGTGTAAGAGGCGGCAGCGCGCCCGGAGGGAGGCAGTTGGGGGGTCTCTGTCCGCGCCTCGGCACTTGTGAAGGTTGTGAGGTCTCCTTGAAGTGTTGTGAGCTTCTCCACTCTCTTTGTGTTGCTTGTTGTGCAATGTCTTTCCAGTTGCATGCCCGCCAACACTGGGACTGACCTGGCGTCCTCGGCTACCATCGCTGCAGAGCCTGGCCGGTCGCGCGTCACCCGCCCCGAAGTGTCAGGCCACATCCTAATTTAGGGCTTCTATCTTTGGCAAAACTGTTTACACGGAAAACGGTATACAACTTCTTCAATATTTATGTGGTTCTAGTGTTTTTATATCCCACGCTGCGGTGTCTTAATTAAAGGTTTTATCAACTGGCTTTTAAGTTGGGAGTAACATCTTTTGCATTTTTAAAAAAAAAAGCCTATTTGCCTACATGTGAGACCCAAATGGGAAAATAAATGGGCTCTACTATCAAACAGATAGTGAGGGATCCCAGAGAGAACCGGGCTGGGCTTTCTGAGAAAGAAAGTGGGGAATCCCATGTTGGTCATTTATTATTGACAGTCCTCTTGCCATTTACACAAGTAATGGTTGGGGACACATATGTTCTGTGTCTGATTTGGTGTATAGACGTTGATGGTTCTGTGTAATACTGACCCCAAGGAAAGACAATCAAATACAATGAAGGGGATTAAATCAGGAGGTTGGGTGTTTAGAGGGGCTTGTTGCTATTGATCTGATTTGGGTTGATTTAGAAATTTTTACTATCAATCATTTGACGGAACTGGCCACCCTAGAGCTGATAGTGAATTTTTTTTTTTTAAGATGGTTTTTTGGTTGAGAATTCCAAGCAGATTCTCCTCCCTCCCTTTGTTGTAATTGTTTTATCTGGGAGAGGGGAGTGGGGCTTGGGTGGTGGGAACTACCTGAAGACCACTGAACACAAATGGAAATGCCAGCCATATCAGTTTAGAGCCTTCTTCAGGAGTCAGTACCTTTGGTAGCTGAACCAGATCTGGGCAGCAAGACTGCTTCCTCATGCATATGTTAACCTGTGAGGCTGCAAGGAGCTTGAACATGACTCTGTGTAGCTTTTCAATCCGAAGATCCGTAGGGCTGCATATCAGCTTGTTCCCCCATAACCTGTCCTACAGGTGGTCTAGTTGGCTGTCCCTCAGCTGACAGTTATCCTGCAGTAGCCAAGGGGTCCACCTGGGATGCTCGGCTTCCTTGTTCTTGTAGACACGCCCTGGAGCTCCCAGCAGCACTGCCTTAGCCTTCATCAGCTCATAGGACACTTTTTATGCTGTAAATGCTGTAAGACTTTGTACATACTTCAGTTGTTTATGAAATCTTTAAGAAGAAGAAGGAAAAAAAAAGAAACATTACTTAATAAATAGCTCTGGTGCAGGCTCCATGGTGGTGGTTTCTCTTTGTCTTTTCCGTCACTCCCTCCACAGAAGTTTCACTTTGGACTGTGAGCCAGGAGACTTTTGAGGGTCTTGAAGAAACAGCATTTCATTAAGTTATTTTCACCGTATCACAATTATTCTGAACAGCTGTATTCTTCATTGTAGTTAGATCAGTGTGCTTTTTGCTAAAATAGTCTCATCGAGGTTCCTAAAATCTGCTGCTGCTGCTTAGGTCACGACTTCCAGTTTGTTTGTTTTTTTATCTTTTCTTAAAATCAGGATTTTTCACATCTTCCACCAAACTCTTAAGTTGTAATTATTTGTTACAACTTCTGACAGTGGAGACATACCTTTGAAATTTATAGCCTTGTCCTTATTTGAAGAAACCCAGTATCATTAATGTTACATGTGTTTCTATAGTAGTCCACTCACTCATTCATTCCTCTATCAAAAGGGTATATGCTGAGTGATTCCCTTTCCGGGCCTTACCATTGACCCAAGACTGCTGTGGTCAACAACGCAGTGTCTGCCTCAAGGAACTTGGATTTTCACTTGAATTTCCATTCTAGTGAACTATCATTCCTCCCAGTGGACCGGTCTTATCTCCTGTTATTAATAGGACATTGAGTATTCAGCTATTTAATCAAGTTATTTGAAAATTAACATTTTTTAAACGTTCCATATAACATGTAAAAGAGGATTATTTTTAAAGTTTCAGAAACAATATAATTTCCAACTTTTACACTCACCAACATTTTCCTTTGAAAATCAGACTTGGTTCTTTGACTCTCCACTGGTTTTGAATTTTTCTGGTTCTCTTCTTTAGTTCAGCTAGAACTCTACTTGCCAGAAGAGTCTGAAAGACTGCTATGAGTGGTGATGGTAGAATGGATTAAAGACAATAGGATGAAAGCTTAATATTTTTATATACACACACATTTTCTTCCTTCGTCATTTGGATAGAAATGAAGCCATTTAAAATATTCGTGGCTTTAGTATTTACATACCCATCTCTTTCTGGGGCTATTGAAATACCAAAGATAGACGTTACTTTCCTAAAGTAACTGGTGGTGGTGGGAGATGAGGGCTTAGCAAATTGAATATCACTGCCTATGCTGTTTTAGTTATAGATTTTGTTTCAGTTCTTCCAGTGCTTCAAAACCACCTTAACCTGTGTTCCAACAAACCTATAACTCACCCCACTATTGTTTAGTCTAATCATCTGTGGCCTTTATATCATGAACAAATGTGAGGCTTTGGGTTCTTATGGAACTTGGGGATTCCTTATTTTCTTTTTGTCCTTGAAATTAGAGCTTCTATAAAGGATGATTTCAAATGCTTCACATTAAATCCAAGAGTAAGCCATTTCCTAACTGTGACGTCCTTTTTGCAAAATGCTCACTTTTTTTTAGCTCATGGGTATAAGTATATTGATAGTGTGTGTGCGTGGGTGATGACACTGTTCGTGTGAATATAGGGCTGTAATATAGTTCAGCCCACTTTTATTCCCCCACACAGTGTAGAGTGATGCAGGATTGTACTAGCTGGCCCTAGAGACTAGTTGTTTCTTTCTGTAAAGCAGCATATTTTAAGACAGTCCTCCCATACCCACCTCCTCTATCATTGACTCTGTTCAGGCTCTCTTCTTCTCTTGACTACACTGTTATTCCTACAACTTTCTAACTGGAGGTCCCCCTCTACCCAGTCAGCTCTACCCATCTCATTTCTTGCCAAGGATATTGTAATCAACTCTGTTCATGTCATTCTTTAGGTAAAAACATCCTTAAATAAGTTGCTAATAGGATTAATCCTAACTCTTAACAAGATTGTCAGGCATCTCGCTGTCAGACCTCAGGTTCTGTGTCCCTTTTAGCCACCAAGCCTAGGCCTCTGGGCTCCAACGAAACCGAAGTTTTCACTGGGGACTTTTAACCACTGCATCAGTGATCTGTCTATGTGTATGTGGTGGTAATGGTGACTCAGACAGTAGAGAATCTGCCTGCAATGCAGGTAACCTGGGTTCAGTCCCTGGGCTGGAAAGATTCCCTGAAAAGGGAATGGCTACCCATTCCAGTATTCTTGCTCTGGGAAATACCATGGACAGAGGACCCTGGTGGGTCATAGTCCATGGGGGTCACAAAGAGGCAGACAAGACTGAGCAACTAACACACTCAGTGATCTATGGCTGCTAACAAACTTCCCCACTATTCAGCAACTTAAGACAGTAAGTATTTGTTATCTTGGTTTCTGTGGATCAGGGATCCTGGCAAGGCTTAGCCAGATGGTTCTGGCCCAAGCTGTCTAATCAGGCTGCAGAGAGGTGCCAGCCAGGGCTGCATCATCTGAAGGCTTGAACCGAGGCTGGATGATCTGCTTCTAGGAGCGCTCACGTGGTATCAGCAGGAGTCCTCAGAGCATGGCAGCTGGCTCCCCACTCTCCCTGAGGGAGGGACTGGGCAGGGAAGAAGCCAAGTTAGACACCTTCACCATGCCCAGTTCATCAGGAGAATATCACCAAACACAGCCCACACTCATGAAGAGGAGAAGGAGGCTCCACTCGTCTAAAAGAAGGAAGATCAAAGAATGTGTGGGCTTTTTTTTTTTTAAGTTTTTTAAAACATGGACAATTTTTTAAAGTCTTTATTGAATGTGTTGCAGTATTGCTTCTTGTTTCGGTTTCTTGGCTAAGACGTATGTGGGATCTTAGTTATCTTAGTTCCCTGACCGGGGATCAAACCTGCACCCCTGCCCTGGAAGATGAAGTCCTAACCATTCAACCATTGGTGATGTCCCTGTGGACTTACATTAATAAATATCACCACTATTGCTATGCCAGGGACGTTCCTGTGGACTTACTTTCATATCACCACTACTGCTACGCCAGGGACATCCCTGTGGACTTACTTTAATAAATATCACCACTACTGCTGAATTCCTGGGACTCTTCATTCTGTGAGGAATGCTTTCCTTTCCCTCCTTGGCCTTGTAGACTCAGCTACCAAGCAGTGAGGTTTTTTTTGTTTTGTTTTGTTTTTTTAGTTTCAGAATTGCCTTTTCCTGTTAGATATGATTTTTGTCATGACTGCCATGGCCTCAGCCTTTGCTGGACTACGTGGGTGCCTCTCTGTGAATTTTGAGATGGTATACTTTCCTATTTTATTTTCTGCCTGGGGACAGAGGTGGAACCTCCTAATAAATTCACAAATCTCTGATGGTTATGATATGAACTATGGCCCCAGAATTGGGCATAGAAGCCCAGGGTATAAAGAAGATTTCATTAAGTGTTGACTTGATACTTTTAAGCTATCATATTTAAGTCATATACTGCTTACATCACTGTTATGAATGTTACAATGAACCCAAGGTGGTAGTTACTGTCCCATTTTAGAGGTGATGAACATCAAATCCATGGAGATTATGCTCCTTAAGCAAGATCCCAGAGGAAGTAAGTGACAGAAGGAAACTGGAACTCAATTGTGTGATTCCTTCTCTGCTCTGGAAATCAATTCTGTGATTCTTACAGCCCAACTCAGGACCAGGACAGGCAGACCGGGTGTGTTGTACTTAAACACCAAAGCACCCTTAAATTTATTTTGATAATTTTATCTGCCACCTGTGTGTACAAGCATGTCTCAAACAGTCAGATTTTCAGCAATTTCACTCTTACCAAATGGTAACCGATAATTTTTTTTTTAAGACTTCAATCCACTGAGTTCAAAGAGACGAAGCTATAGAGGCGTTTTTGAAGCCCCATCCTTTTTTTTGGTCAAGGACTTGAAGAAGGGCAAACAGTGGAGGGAAAGGTCTGGCCGCGATTCAAGGATCAGAAGACACATTTGGACGATGGGTGATTTGGCTTCGCTCCCGTGTCCCAGCCTCAGAGATACAGAGTGTACGCTGACCAGGAGGCGCCCGAGAAGGAATGAACAGGAGAAGGCATTCCAGAAGAAAGCAGAGTCTTCACTTAGAAAAGATACCTCATCTCACTGTGATTTTTGAAGTGCCCAACCTGCCTTGTCCACTTAGCCCTGGAGGATGATGGGAGGTTCCACCAACTTTCTCTTTGCTGTCTGAGAGCTGCTGGGTCAGGGGTCAGAAGCTGGGCAGCTGCAGGCTTGGCTCTGAACAAGTCAGCTGCACAGAGGGCTTCTTGGGTGTTTAGCTTGTGCCCTTGCTTTGGCAGAAACAAAGAAGGAAAGTCCAGAGGGTGAGGGACATCCGCAGCCCTTTGGAACCCCTTCCTTCAATACCTGAGACCCATCTGGCTAGGTTTGCCTCCACTCCTTCATCTGTGAAGTGGGAGGAAACCAGCTGATGTGTGTTCCCTTGGCCTCGGGGCTTTGTGACGGCACTGAGAGCTGTTTGGGAAGCACCAGGATGAGGTGCGAGGAGTGAAAATTCAGAGATGACTGGGCTCCTCTTTCTCCTGGCAGGCAGGAAAGCAGGCAAGGCCTGATGGGGACCCAGACCCATTACTGAAGGGCATTTGATGCACTGGCCGCCTGAGCACGTTTTAGTTGGGGAAAGAAAGAAAGTCTGTAAAAGACTTCTTCTCTGAATAGAAGGAATCTCCAGCAACTGTCTAGGTTGTCAGAAGCTGATAGAATCGAGTGTGACCAGGTACAGATTAGACACAAAACTACAGAGTGTGTTAGTCACTCAGTCATGCCCGACTTTGCAACCCCATGGACTATAGCCTGCCAGGCTCTTCTGTCCATGGAATTATTCAGGAAAGAATACTGGAGTGTGTTGTCATGCCCTCCTCCAGGGGATCTTCCCAACCCAGGGATCGAACCCTGGTCTCCTGCATTGCAGGCAGACTCTTTATCATCTGTGCCACCAACCAAAACAAAGCTACAAGGATGACGGTAATGATGATACAGTCTTTCCCAGGCTGGGCATTTAATTCATTTCACATTCACAAAGCAACCATCAGGATGTCTTCGATGCAATGCTAAAATAAGCCAGTTGTCACATTATCTCATTAGTCTCACAAGCACCTTAGAAATAAATTAGAATCCATTTTGCCAATGAGAGATCAGAAGATTAAACAACTTCTTGAAACCACACATCCAATAAGTGGAAGAAGTGAAATGCAAACCCAAGTTAATAAAGCACATCCTAAGACTCATTCCACAATGAGTTTTTAGCATGTAGGCTGGTATGAGCCATTTTGCTTCTTTGTGGTAAGCTGTCTTGCAGAATATTTCTCAGAAGCTTAAAATACCATTGTGTATCTTGGTTTGTGATTTCTCATATAGGGAGTGACTCAAAACTCCTCATCATACCTGACCACATCAAGATGGAAGTTTCTGTTCTTCTGAGAGAGACCATAGTGATCCATTGTCTCTTTCCAGCTTAGTTACGTAAGAAGAAAAAGATGCACAGAAATGAGGTGATGGGTTTCAGCCAGGGTTGAAGAGTAGATGGATGTAGAGCCCAGTGCCCTGTGGCACCTCCGAAACCAGTATGTCCGAGACTCAGAAGACCCAGTACCACTAACAATTCCATCACATGAGGTGATCAGCATAGACTCTGTTATTCCTACACTGTGTCCCTTGCCTCATAAACTATCAGATATTTAAAGAAACTTCAGTTAGGAGACTATGTTAATATACATTACTATACTACTACACTGGAGAAGGAAATAGCAACCCAGTCCAGTATTCTTGATGGAGAATCCCATGGACAGAGGAGCCTGGTGGGCTACAGTCCACAGGGCCACAAAGAGCTGGATACGACCGAGTGACCAGGGATCAAACCTCTGTCTTTTCTGCCTCCTGGATTGACAGTCAGATTCTTTACCACTAGCACCACCTGGGAAGCTCTAATATACATGAACTCTCTTTAAATTAACCCTAGCAGGTATAAAATACTTTCAAAAATTAAGAAATTTCTCTCAGGGCAATGTTGGCAATTCTGGAAATGATGAGTACTATTTTCATATTATTGTAGTGCCTCCACCATCCATAAGAAGTGGAGTGAAGTGAAGTTACTCAGTCATGTCAGACCCTCAGCGACCCCATGGATTGCAGCCTTCCAGGCTCCTCTGTCCATGGGATTTTCCAGGCAAGAGTGCTGGAGTGGATTGCCATTTCCTTCTCCAGGGAATCTTCCTGACCCAGGAATCGAACCCGGGTCTCCCGCACTGCAGGCAAACGCAGGTGTCCAGAACTCCTTGAGAGCTTAGGTACCATTTTTTCAGGCCTGATGCCTCTGCCTCCTGCATTTCCTGGAGCAGACATTGCCACTGTTTCCAGTATCTGTTCCCTCTCCTCTGGGCTCACAAGTAGTTTACATTCTCACACCCCACATTGTTAGGTGTGCCCAATGAACCATGAGTAGAAGTGACCAGAGTTACAGCTCAGACATCTAGTCCCAGATCTGCCACATTTTCTTGCCCCAAACATGGCAGCCAATAAAATTCCTCAGAGCAGTGAAATTCAGAGCCACCAGGACCCTGAATGAGGACAAGGTTGAAGACAGCCCTCTGACCCTGACCCAAGGGGTGAATTTTGACCTTGTAAACAACCAAGAGTTTGAAGACTTTTTTTCTGCAGCACAACCTAACTGTGACTATTGTCTCGGAAGAAAAGCAACCGATATAGACACAGCAGCACGTACACAGAAGACCACGTGGCAGAATCACATGGCCAGGCTTAACATGCTGTTTCTCAACGTGCGCCTCAAAACCTGCTGGAATTCCTTGAGGTTCTCAGTAAATTCCCAAGCTCTGCTCCAGGCCCAGGAATCTGCTTTTTAACTAGTGCCCCACAAAAGATTCTGAGATGTTAAAATCTGGATCTCAGCTTCCATCTTCCCAGAATGCCCTTCCTTCTACTGAGTGTGTTCATGGGATTTTTCTTAGCTCCATAGTGTTCATCTCCATCCCAGCCTCTTCCTTGCTTGGCACTGACCACAATCAGGTATACTGTCATTCATTACGTTATTGTCTGTCATGGGCACTTTTATCCCCTCTACACGTGGCAGCACCCGGCACAAGGGCAGTGACTAATATGCATCTTTGGAATGAATGCATGAATCCCCGCCATGCCCCTCCACTAACCCCCCCACCCATCCTGTTCCCATCAGTGACACCGTCCAGCTAGAAGTGGGGACTAGGGCTGGCACTGAAGACTTTGTCTCCCCAGTTTTCATTTTTAGAAAATGAACAAATGGCACATTTAAGGTAAGAGGAGTTCACACTATAGACCTCTCTGTATAAAGGGATTTGATGAGTGTTTCTTGCACAACCACCTTACAAGGAAGGTGATGTCTCCTTCTCAGTAATTACTATACTTCAAAGGCAGTAAGGGACTCCTGGCCCATCCAGTGGTGAAGACTCTGCATCTCCAGTGCAGGAGGCGCTGGCTCCACCCCCCGACTGGGGGACTAAGATCCCACA
The DNA here is from genome assembly GCA_917880005.1 of Nanger dama. Classification (NCBI taxonomy): domain Eukaryota; kingdom Metazoa; phylum Chordata; class Mammalia; order Artiodactyla; family Bovidae; genus Nanger; species Nanger dama. The sequence continues at coordinate 9,470,215 of CAKJTW010000075.1, forward strand.
TGCCTCACAGTCAGTGAATAAACAAAACCAAACAATAACAAAGGCAATGAGAAGTTCCACTTATTGAGGTGGGGGAGGAAGGGGGGGACGAAACTCAATCTGCAGACAGACTTTTATCTTCTGCCCCTCACTGGTCCCAAAGGTCGAGTAGCATACATACCTTTTCTTTGCCAGACTACAAAACTCACCCTTAACAGTATGAAAATCCATACGGTAGGTAGCGCTGCTGTAGTAACCATTGAAGGTCTTCTGGCTAACAGTCTCCAAGGCACAGCTGATGCAGAAATACCTCCCACCTCTGCCTTCCCACGTGTGTGTGCTGACCTCTCAGTCACGGGTTCACCAGCCTGTTGTGCTCTGAAAATTCTGTTCACTGGGAAAGATTTAAAAAAAAAAAAAGCAAACCACACTTGAGTGCAACGTTCCTTCCACTGAACCAAACCACAGTGGCTGGTAATTAAGAACATACGGAGTTTTAACGGGGGCAGGAGAGATGGAAGGGGGATCCTCACAGTACCACCTCTGAGGATGCTTGAGTTTGCAGGTTTTCCTTTTCTAAGTGTAAATAAGTTGGAAGTGTTCAAGGGTTTCTAGGCAACCTTAATCTTTCCTGGTTGTTTCTTCTCTTTTATAACAGACAGAGAAAAACAGCCAGGTGAGTTATTTATGTGCATCACAAACGCAGATCTGTCAGACAGGCTTCCGAATGTTTCAGCCTCATCCCTTTCCTCTTATTGAGCCCTAGAGCATTTAAGGACTTAAACTACTGAGCATTTTATTTTGGTGGAAAATTATGAAATACTCATTTAGTAACTTCATGATCATGTGGTTATTTCACAAGAGTCTTTTCTGTTTTCTTCCAATGTATTGACAGCTGTACATGGTTTATGAGGGCTTCCCAGGTGCTGCTAGTGGTCAAGAACCTGCCTGCCAATGCAGGAGAACTAAGAGACATGAGTTCGATCCCTGGAACCAGAAGATCCCCTGGAGGAGGGCATGGCAGCCCACTCCAGTATTCTTGCCTGGAGAATCCTATGGACAGAGGAGCCTGGCAGGATACAGTCCATAGCGTCACAGAGTCAGACATGACTGAAGCGACTTAGCAGACACACACATGGTTTAAGAACGTGGGACTCATGGCTGTGGCTGCAGAAGAATCACTCCACTGGGCCTGGACAAAGGCTGGATGTGTTTTGTCCATGTTTCGAATTTCCCAGAGCACCTCAGCATACAAGCATCTGATATAAAACCAACCTCCTTCCCTAAAGACGTCCTGCCTGAGTTACAGATTTTCATCCATCTACTGAGAGTTCTCTCGTTGAAAGAATCCATGAATTGAGATTTAGACAGCATTTTGGGTTCCCAAGGTTTTGTTTTCACCATCAAATTCACCACCTGGTGCCTTTTAAATCCAGTTTAATAGCTGAAATGGATTTTTGTATTTTCTGCACTTAAATGATTATGTGTTCATATGCATGCACACGTTGGATTTCTTAAATAATTTATTCCAGACAAATGTGCCGAGGGTCACATTACCTCACAGTTATTTCTTAAATTAGAACCCTAGTGATTTGGGGGAGGTCTGTTCAGAGAGATTTGAAATTCTATGCAACCCAGCAGAGAGTGAGGCTGATTTCAAGCTAAAAATGAAATAAAAGCATCTTCTCTTCTTTAGCACTGATTTGCTCTTAAATGTTTTTTTTCCTGGTGATTGAGCTGCTTTTTCACCAATTCAGTTTTATGGGGGAAAAAATGGAGAGAAGACATCTTGCTTAGTGAGAAGGCAGCGCGTGAATGCTCAATCGTGTCTGATTCTTTGCGACCCGATGGACTGTAGCCCACCAGGCTCCTCAGCTCATGGGATCTGCCAGGCAGAAATACTGGAGTGGGTTGCCATTTCCTTCTCCAGGGAATCTTCCCGACCCAGGGATCGAACCCACATCTCCTGCATTGGCAAGTGGATTCTTTACCATTGAGCCATTGGGCGAGGGAAGCCCCACCTCTACTTTTTCCCCCACAACTGGGTCACCACTCTCTGATTAACTGTCTGATGTATACTGGGTGTAGGTGCTTAAGGCTTGTTGGATGAATGTAGGATAGAGAGAGGCCAAGATCACTTTGGGAGTCTAATCTGAGGGGATGACCAGAAAGGCTCCCAACAGGTTGCTCCCCATCCACTGTGTCCGCTCCCTTCACTGGGCTCCCCAATCGTAATTACACATATGGCTAGTACTTCCCTGCAGTCCCAGTGACTAGTGATAAAGAACTCACCTGTCAATGCAGGAGATGTAAGAGACCTGAGTTTGATTCCTGCATTGGGAAGATCCCTTGGAGGAGGGAATATGTATACACTCCAGTATTCTTGTCTGGAGAATCCCTCGGAGAGAGGAGTCTGGAGGGCTATATAGTCCATGTGGTCTCAAAGAGTTGGACGCTACTGCAGTGACTTAGCACGTACACAGCCTCTTCCACCTCATTCCCTTTGAGGAGTCACTCTCCTGCTCCAGACCCTGATCTAGGCTCGAGGACTGGAGCTACAGTAGGGAACCCCCAATTACCTACAAGGAGCTCTGGTCGTCTTAAAGAGTAAGTCAAATAAGTCAGATGCGTAGACTGTTAGACAGTGACACATGATTAGGAAGAAGGAAGAAAACAGGGATGAGGGCTAGAAGTGGCTTCACTCAGAATGTCAGGTAAGCAAAGACTAAAGAAAGTGAGGGGAAAGCTTGCAGACACCTGGAGAAAGCAGACCAGCTGCAGACACTGCAAATACACCCAGGGGAAGCTGACCCGCAGGGCTGAAGGGGATGAAGGGAGATCGGGTAGGGCCTGGTCAGTATTTAGTGGTAAGCATCGAAGAAAGAAAAACATTCTAGAAATCAAATACTACTTTAGGGGAAAGTCCAGGTTAAGCAAACTTAAGCTGTTTCTCTGGGATCTTAACCAGAGCCATTAATCTCTGAAAGACGACTTTAGTGCCAACTGTTCCCTAAGTGTATGTGAGTCCGGAACCACTTTTTGGGCAACTCAGATCACAGAAGCAAGCTGTGGGGTGGGGGGGCAGGGGCTATGGGGGCTGACTTCAGGGCCACCTGCTGTGTCCCCAGGGTATCCTAACCAGCTGGAGACATAAAAAAATCCAAGAAAAGGAGAAGGAATAAAGGGAACTGCTGTGTCAGTTGACAGAAAGAATATTATCAAAATATTCCATTTTCTTCACACACAAAATTCCTTACTGCCAATTGCCACCATTAGCCAGTCCTATTATTATCTTGTTTATTAACAGCATTTGTTTAACAGAAAAGTAAATAACATAGAATAATATAATTTCAAATAGACACCTTTTTATATCTTATAGTAAAGTAACAACATATATGTGTATAATTATATTTATACATAGTGGGCACACACTATTTTTACACACATAACATATATTTACTTAAATATACAGGCTTCCCTGGTGGCTCAAATGGTAAAGAATCTGCCTGCAATGCAGGAGAACTGGGTTTGATCCCTGGGTCAGGAAGATGAAATCCCTTGGAGAAGGGGATGGTTACCTATTCTAGTATTCTTGGCTTGAGAATCCCATGGACTGAGGAGCCTGGTGGGCTACAGTCCATGGGATTGCAGAGTCAGACACAACTGAGTGACTAACACTTTCACAAGAGTATATATCATTATATACATGAGTACATACTATACTTATATATGTAGGTAACATACATACATATACTATATATATGCATATTATCAGTTCAGTTGCTCAGTCATGTCCAAGTCTTTGCAACTCCATGGACTGCAGCACACCAGGCTTCCTGTCCATCACCAACTCCCGGAACTTACTCAAACTCATGTCCACCAAGTCAGTGATGCCATCCAACAATCTCACCCTCTGTTGTCCCCTTCTCCTCCTGCCTTCAATCTTTCCCGGCATCAGCGTCTTTTCCAGTGAGTCACTTTTTTGCATCAGGTGGCCAAAGTATTGGAGCTTCAGCTTCAGCATCAGTCCTTCCAATGAATATTCAGGATTAATTTCCTTTAGGATTGATTGGTTTGATCTCATTAAAGTCCAAGTGACTCTCAAGAGTCTTCTCCAACACCACATATTATGATCTATGCTACATGTTCATACATAATATACATACATGTACTAAGATATATTTATAAATATATGTATATATGGTATACACATAATATGTATCCACATATGTGTATGCATCTGTGTGTGTGTGTGTGTGTGTGTGTGTGTGCATGGGCAGTATATGTGCATCTGAGTTTGTGTATATATGTAATAGCAGGTCCTCCTCCTTAAGCTCAGGGCTTCCTAGTGAGCTGGAAAAGGCCACCAGCCCCACCTGGAGAAGAAAGACAACAGAAACTAGAAAAACCATGGAGATAGCAGACATTCGCAGGGTCAAGTGTCCTAGAGCAGGAAGTCAACGACCTAGGTTGGCCATGAGGCTGGTGTATTTCCAAGCATCCACGCCTCCTGCCCGTGGAAACATCTCCCACCCTCCAACCTGCTCCTGGCTGGCCAGGCCCTCTTTCCTCCTCCATCCCAGGGGGAGGCAGCAGAGGGATTGAAGGAGCCCAATCCCAGTTCCTTCTCCCCATCCAGCAACTCAGTCACATCTGCCGAGCCTCAGTTTCCTCATCTGTGAAGTGGACACACTATTGCCTCCCTCGGCAGGTGCCAGGGTTAAATTCATGTGTGCAGCAGAAGACAGGCCGGTGCCTCCCCCCCTCCTCCTCCCTGTGGTGCTCTTTCCTTCCATGTTGGATGTGTGCACTGACTTTTGCAACCATTATGGAATGTAGCCCACCAGGCTCCTCTGTCCATGGGACTCTCCAGGCAAGAATACTAGAGTGGGTTGCTATGCCTTCCTCCAGGGATCAAACCCACATCTCTTGTGTCTCCTTCACTGACAGGTGGGTTCTTTACCACTAAGGTCACCTGGGAAGCCCAAAGTGTTAGTCACTCAATTGTGTCCAACTCCTGTGACTCCATGGACTGTAGCCGGCAAGATTCCTCTGTTCATTTGATTCCCCAGGCAAGAATACTAGAGTGGGTAGCCATTCCCTTCTCCATGAAAGACGGGCAGAATGTATTGTCAGGACAAAGGGTCCAACTTTAGGACAGGATCAGCCAAGGGAAAGTGTCTCTCTGTTCATTTACATAAGAACTACTGCTGCTGGCCAGGGGTGTCTGAAACCCAGAGAAGTTACCGACAGGTAAGCAGAAGAGAGGGCGGGGGCATCCATGTTTGGAGCTCCACCCACCTCTCCCCCAACTCTCAGCCCACATCTTGTGAAACCCAAATCAAAGGACCTCCCTCTCCAGCACTTCCCATCCTGTCTCCCCAGCCTCACATACATGTGCTTTTCCCACCAGGAAGTGGCCTGGCTTCTACACTTGCTCATGACAATTACTCATTGCAGAGAACTTCTGGCAATAAATCATGAGTGGCCCCATGGCATGTCTTCAGTTGTGTTTCAGTTTGTCCTTAGAAATTATTATTTAAATGTTACTTTAGTCTATTTAACTTTTCCCACTGAGAAGGCAATGGGAAAACCCACCCATGCAACTGTTCACAGTATGGCTGCTTCTGGGAAAACCCACTTTGCTTACGCTCTGCCCAGCTTTAATTCCAATGCAAATTGACTTCCTAAGACTTTCTGGTTTGGCTTTATCTATAAAAATAACAGTAGTCCTAAAAATAATTGTGGTTCCAATGGCGTGTAGAGATGTGTAGACACAGGCAGTTAATTAAAGACCTAGAGAGACCGTCAGGTTCTGAATTGAACATGGCCATTCCTGTCACTGAGAATGCCTGCAGTCCAATACCAATTAATTGCTTTAAATTAGGTTTTCCATTGTGCTGCTTTGTTACACTAATAGGAACTTCAGTTGGGGTGGAGGGGGGAGAGAGAGAGAGAGAGGTTCCCCTGAAACTTGTAAACTATGTTGAACTTGTGCAGTCGCTCAGTCTACTGAGCACCCCCAGGGACTGTAGCACACCAGGCTTCCCTGTCCTTCACTATCTCCTGGAGTTTGCTCAGACTCGTGCTCATTGAGTCAACAGTGCCATCCAACCATCTTAATCCTCTTTTGCCCCTTTGTCTTCCTACCCCTAATCTCTCCCAGCATCAGGGTCTTTTCCAATGAGCCGGTTCTTTGCATCAAGTAGCCAAAGTATTAAAGCTTCAGCATCGAAATAAAGTTTTCTAAAAAATTATTTGGCTGCACTAGGTCTTAGTTGCACCATGTGGGATCCTTTCAGTTGCTGCATGTGGGGTCTTCAGTTGTGGCTTTCAGGATCTCGTTCCCTGAACAGGAATCAAACACAGGCCCCCTGCATTGGGAGCTTGGAATCTTAATCACTGGGACTATAAGGGAAGTCCCTGGAATTTTAAAGCTTTCTGTAGAACTCATTTGGTATTATCACTCTGCAGTATGCCGTACCTTACCTAATAGGCAAGCATTTATACCTGCTCACTAAGAGTCAGGGCTCAGCTGTACGACGCTGTTACAGCCCTGAACTTCAAAGTAGAAGGGGGCAGTTGGCTGGAAAACAGACCAAGTGTGGGAAGCCCTGAGTGAAAGCCACCCCATTTGCAGAGTTCCTTGGACTGAGACCTTTGGTGTGTACATCTCTCACCGCTAGTTCAGCAGGGCTGAGGGGCCGCAAGACCACCTAACAGGGTGGAGCAATGTTCTAGGTACTGTCGGAAAGTGAACACTAGAAGGCGTTACATCAAATGGATTTTGTGTGTGTGTATGTGTGTTCACACTTTCATTGGAGAAGTTGTGCTCTATAATTTAGGGATTGGAAAGTGTGAACAGAGGGAACAGGACTCTGCCCTGTGAATTCGTTTGCTGCTTGCTCTGTATGAGCCGATATTTTAGGCACACTAATCTCGTTTCTACCCTGAGACCTTGCAGATAAGATGATGTGACTGAGATAAGACACAAGGCTACCCAGGAGCTGCAGACACCCTCCCAGGACTGTTCCCTATACACCAGCCACTTGGCAACCAGCAGAAACAAAGGCCTCGTCTCTCCAAAGAGCACACGGTGTCCAGCACAGCCCATTATGTCTCCAGCATCACTGACCTCTGTGTGAGGCAGCATCTCTTATGTGACCAGAGTTGGTGAATTAGGTAGAAGATGCTGCGCCCAAGGATGCTGAAGATGGGGTGCTGTGCTCCCCGTGGGACAGAGGGGAAAGTCTGTTTCAAAGGGCAGGAGTAAGCAGAGGACCCCCCACCCAAGAAATTCAGACAAAAATGGGGGAGCACGGTAAGCAAAGGCCACTTCCAGGACTGGAGGTCTAAGTGGGTCAAGGTAATAACCCTGGCCTCAGCCTGGCTGTGGTCCTGATTCATACATGCTCAGGGCACTTGGCTTTGGAGTCAGACATGCATTGTCTCGTCTTGGAGATTTGTTAGGCTTGTGAGCTTCAATAAAGGTCTGATGAAATTATTTCATCTACTGGGTTCTGTTCTCCCAAGATGCCCAAGACAGAGGAGTCTTCTTTCCACCCAAAGCATTGAAGCTCAGCTGCACGTTAGCTTTCCTTGACCCTCATCTAAGACAGGGATTGTCCTCATTGGTGTGTGAGCTTGAACCTGGGCCCACAGACCTGAAATAGGATACATTTCCCTTGTACTTATAAATTGGACTCATCATGGAGAACAACCAAAGGAATGTAATAGGAGTGATTTATTTTTATTTTAGAATTTATTATTTTTATGTTAGAAAAAGATAAAGAGTAAATAAAGGAAAGTTATGACCAACCTAGATAGCATATTAAAAAGCAGAGACATTACTTTGTCCACAAAGGTCCTTCTAGTCAAGGCTATGGTTTTTCCAGTAGTCATGTATGGATGTGAGAGCTGGACTATAAAGAAAGCTGAGCACTGAAGAATTGATGCTTTTGAACTGTGGTGTTGGAGAAGACTCTTGAGAGTCCCTTGGACTGCAAGGAAATCCAACCAGTCAATCCTAAGGCAGGTCAGTCCACAGTGTTCATTGGAAGGACTAATGCTGAAGCTGAAACTCCAATATTTGGCCACCTGATGTGAACAGCTGATTCATTTGAAAAGATCCTGCTGCTGGGAAAGATTGAGGGCAGGGGGAGATGGGGACGACAGAAGATGAGATGGTTGGATGGCATCACCAACTCAATGGACATGAGTTTGGGTAGACTCTAGCAGTTGGTGATGGACAGGGAGGCCTGGGATGCTGCGGTTCATGGAGTCACAAAGAGTCAGACACAACTGAGCGACTGAACTCAACTGAACTGAAATGATACATTGATGATTCTTAGGCAACTTTTCAAAATGAACCTTAGAAACAGTCCAAAAACAGAGCTCTGCAGTATTTTAAGAAATGACACCTGTATGAGGATGCATAGGGCATGTCCTGCAGTGACTACTCAGAAGTTAAGCCTCATTTAGATGTATGAGTTCCAGCCAGTTTACTGAAAAGCATCTGTGCTCATCATAACACCATACACCTGCAATCACTCCAGAAACACCGTCACCTTAGTTTGAAAACAGGTAACATATTGTTTGTCTGGGGTCACGTCCCTCTCACTATCACAGAGATTTATTGTCTAAGAGGCTTGGGGGCACATACCCAATAAATATGGAGTTTGTCATGCCCCAACCCAGACAGAGCCTGGTGATCCCTGCTCAGCCCCAGATATGGAATGGACTACAGGGAACAATGGTCAGGTTTTTATGAAAAGCCCAACTAGAATCATTAGTAATGAGGGGCAACCTCATTGTCTCCTGCACTGGCAGACAGGTTCTTTACCACTAGTGCCACCTAGGAAGCCCAAAGTCTTATTCGCTGTTTTATTATGTGTTCAATTCAGGCAATGAATGAATGTGGAAGCAATAATGCATTAGAATTTCACAATTTTACCACCAACACAGCAATAATTGATTCAGGCAAGTGTCATCAATGTATGCTAAGACTCATGGATGCGTGCATGCCTCGTGGAGAAAGGAGGATTTATGTAGTGTCCAAGAATCTCCCCATGAATTCCTAGTTCATTACAAAGGGACAAATAATAACCTCCCAGTGGAGAACCTTGTGGACACCATGTTAACCAACGGATCCAAGTTAACATCACCAGTGCTGTGACAAACCAACCTCACGTGATTCCTGGTAAGATACAGTGAAGGGACAGAGCATCATCTCCATAAAGCCCATGTGGAATAGGAACTGGGATGGAGAAGGAGCAGAAAGACTCTTGCTTGGTTCTTATGACAAGCTCAGGGAATCAGGAACCCAGGGATTACAGGAGAGGCTCGTTCCTGTATTATAAAGAAGGATGTAGATTCAGTGCAGGCTGATGGTTTGGCAACAGTCAACGCAAGAAAGTGTCAGAGTGGGGCCTCTCACTGGACATCCAGCTTCAGCCAAAGTCTTTACTTCCTGCTGCCTCTCCCAGGCCTCACATACAAGGAAGGTAGTGAGTGGCTCCAACAAGGGGAAGGAAGCCTAGTGGTGAGAGCACACAGCAGGATACTGCAGACCTGGGCTCCTGTCCCGCCCTGGCCACCAGACATGGGTAAAAATGCTGGGAGGAGGGATCCTTTCTGGAAAAGGCAGCTCCTGCCTCATCTATGATTCTAGGAAGTAGATCTTTCTGTCTGAAGTCTTGTTTCATAGTCTTGGCAACCGTTCATTTGCAGTGTGATTTGAAAACTTGTTCTGAATGTTGTAAAAGAAGCAATTTCCTTCAGAGTCAGATGTTTTGACAAAATGACTACATTATCTTAGATATGAGACAGGAAAAAGAAGTCCTACCCCACTAGGCAAACTGTTCCAAGTGTAATAAAAAATGAAGCAAAACTCCCAGTGTCTCCCCACAATAGGTCAAAATCATTAATTTACTGAATCATTTACTAGTTGAACCATATTTTCCGAAGCCATATCTCCAACAACAACAAAAAAAATCCTCAATATATAAAAATTTTCTAGCACTTAGAAGCCTAAGTCTTGATGGGCTGAATGAAAACAAAATGACAGGATGCCCCCATCCTGAAGAGGAAGGAGGTTTTGCTTAAATGTCTTTATTGTGGGACATTTAATGAACACCTATTGTGTGAAAGGCATCATGTTTGGGGATACTAAGGAAGGTTTAATGTAGAACATGAATGAAAGGGGAATAAATAATGGGTAGACTTTGTGCATGTGGACTTGGAAGGTAGGGGCTCTACAAGCACCAAGGGTGGGAAGGATGGGCCCTATAGGAAGGATGGAGTTTATATAAAGGACCCAAGGACAGCTGCCATGATGTTGGAAAGGTAGATAAGGGTTAAAGAATTTGAACTCTGCAGGAGACATAGACTTGCAGTTCAATTCCTGGGTTGGGAAGATCCCCTGGAGGAGGGCATGGCAACCCACTCCAGTATTCTTGCTTGGAGAATCCCCATGGACAGAGGAGCCTCGCTGGGTATGGTCTATGGGGTGGAAAAGAGTTGGACACAACTGAGTGACTAAGAACCCTTGCACGAACTCCTTAAGGAGGAACCAGTATCTGCTGTCTCCCCATCCCCGCCCTTCCTTGATTAGCAGCTCTTTGAAAGGCTTCTGTGCCTAGGAGCCCCGCAGGACCCTGCTGGCTTTCACTCATCCATACCCCTGCATGCTTCCCGCCCACCTATACTCTTCCTATCCTGATCTTCCACAGTGAAGAGGCCCCAGAAAGGGAGCAGAGGATTTGAAGATGGAGAATGGGGAGCCCCCGAGTTACTGAATCTGGGCGGGGAGAATGGATGTTCAGAATGAGATTTGAGCCTTAGAGGATAAAGGCACACAGAGTTTGATGGGGAAGGAGAGAGGCTCCTCTTCCCCAAGGAACAAGAGGGAGGGAGGTGATCTTGTTACACACCCTCCCATTAGCTGCTGGAGGCTGGGGGACCCAAGCTGCTGTGTCACCCCCTCCCTGCTACACAGGGCAGCCAAGAGGTGGTCAGAGGCAGTGGGGGTCATACTGGGGTGCAGCAAGTGGGCTGGAGGTTTTGTGGAACTTCCACTGGGTCTTGGACACACGTTCCAGCCTGGGTTGGTTAGAAAGAGCTGAGGGCAAAGATCCATTCAGCTTGTGTAGGAACGACTTGAGAACCCAGAAGCTGACAGAAGTCTAACAGCCCATAATATCTGATGCTCAGGCAGAAGCTCTGCTCTGGGTTTTCAGTGAACTTTATCAACATCTTGGGAGCCCCTGAAGGTACTCATGCCAGGCTCATCTCCTCATGCCCGTGGTCTCTGGCTGGAAGCATGTCTGGTCTACAGGATTCTCTGCAGCCCCCTTGAAGCACATCAGTGTTCTTTGGAGTTTGGAGTTGGCCTAACAGTAGACTCTACTGCTCAGACAGTAGAGAATCTGCATGCAAAGGAAATCTGGGTTCGATCCCTGCGTTGGGAAGATCCTTTGGAGAAGGGCAGTACTCTTGCTTGGAGAATCCCATGGACAGAGGAGCCTGGCAGGCTACAATCCATGGGGTCGCTAAGAGTCGGGCATGACTGAGCGACTAACACTTTCACTTTCTTACACTTAACACTAGACTCATGTACCTGCATTTGAAGCAGCCTCTGTTGTGTTTTTACAGGAAACCCAGTCTCTGAAGAGCAGCAGGGACAGATTATGGGAGAAAGCCACTGACAAGATAAATAATGGTTTGGCCCATTGGCCCTGAGTGCCTGGAAGGCTCTGAAGGATGCATCTGCTGATCTGCATCCTTCACTTGGCAAAGACGTCAGGAGGAAACTCACTTGACACCCAGAAGCCCTACTTGAGGGGCAGGGGTAGGGAGCAGTCGGTCTGGGAAGCAGTGTGGATCTACAGGATGCTCATTCACAGTTACATGAGGGAAAAAGGAGTCAATGTTCAAGAAGCGTTTCTGGCGACCTGACGTGGCTGCAACAGCCAAGCATCGGATCAGGAATTCGGCCTCACTGGGCAGATAAAACACTGGTCTGCGACAGACTGGAAATGAGAGCAACAATGAACACAAACAAAAAGCCAAAGAGATCCTTCACCACAGCCCGTTTTAACAGTGGTGCAATGGGGAGCGCAGTGGGGAGGGGACTGGGTTTCAGCGATTTGTCATCAGCATGCATTGAGTGCCAGCTGAGTGGCAGAATCCTAGGAAGGAGGGGTCAGTCTTGTCCTTAAGGAACTCTCTGGGCCCTTGGGAACATAGATGGGCCAACAGATGCCAGGAACCCAAATGGATAGACGTGCAATATCAGGACATAGCTTACTCTAGTTCACCACCCAGCACCTCCAAAACAAGGATGCTCTTTTTGGCCACCGGGGGTGCCTAGTGTTGATGATAAGAGTGCCCATGGCTCAGAGGGTAAAGAATCTGCCTGCAATGCAGGAGACCCAGGTTCTTCAATCCCTAGACCAGGAAGATCCCCTGGAGGGCAGAATGGCTACCCACTCCAGTATTCCTGCCTGGAGAATTCCATGGACAGAGGAGCCTGGTGGGCTCTAGTTCATGGGTCCTACAATCCATGGGTTGCAAGAGTCGGACGTGTCTGAGTAATTACCACTTGCACTTTATATAGCACCAGATCCTAAATTTAAAACTTTATATGCAGCATTTATTTAATCCCCACAAGAACCCTCTGGGATGGTACCTTATTGTCACTTACAATTTACAGATGTGGAAATTGGGGCTCAGAGAGGATAAAAGAAATCTTGTTCATGATCATAAATTTAATAAATGGAGCAACCAGGACTTCCCTGGTGGTACAGTGGATAAGAGTTTGACCAGGGTTTGCTCCTGGTCTGGGAAGATCCTGTATGCCATGGGACAAGTAAGTTTGAGCACCACAACTACAGAGCTTGTGCTCTAGAGTCCAGGAGCCACAACTACTGAGCTCCTGTGCTGCAGCTACTGAAGCCAGAGTGTTTTAGGAGCCCATGCTCCTCAACAAGAGGAGCTACCACAACGAGAAGCCCGAGCACTGCAACCAGAGTAGCCTCTGCTCACTGCAACTAGAGAAAGCCCACACAGCAACGAAGACCCAGAGCAGCCAAAAATAAATCAATAAATAGAGCAACCAGAGTTCACAGACTGCCTGACTTCAGAGCTCAAATTCTTAATCCCTCTTCCACGGTCTTTAATAAATCCTGTTATCTCTGCCTATTTAGTAGGGGGTAAAGATAGACTCTGGAAGCCACTGCCTCTTTAGCATCTCACAATAGTTGGCACACAGTAGGCTCTTGTGATAGAGGAGATGATTGTTCAGCAGATATTCAACCCCTCCCTCCCCAGCCAGACTCCATGGAAGACAGGTACCTCCACCCTCATGGATGAGCGTGGCTGTGTGACTTGTCTGGCTCACAGAATGTGCCAGCATGCCAGCTCTGACCGCAAAACACCATGTTTCATCCCACCCTTCTTGTGCTTCTGCCAGTCCTTGGCTATCCCATAACCTAAAGAAGATAGAAAGTAAATGAAGCGAATCCAGATCCATTTCATAATTGAGAACCAAGCTTAACACAGCCAGCCTCCATCAGCCAACACCCACCTAACAAGCAGATGAGTGAATAAGGAACAAAAAGGGTATTGTTGTCTGTCACTGAGGCTTTATAATTGTGACTGTTCATTTGGTAGGAGTACTTGATGATTGAAATGTTCAAGAAATATTTGTTGACTAATGAATCTGGTACCTTGGGGGCAGAGAAAAAGGTACTGAGTCAATGGAAGGAGAAAAAAAGGAATTCTCCCAGGGGAGCGCCTCCTTGAGTTAGTTATTTATCCAAGTTTATCCATGAATAGGGGCTTCCCAGGTGGTTCTAGTGGTAAAGAACCTGCCTGCAATGCAGAAGACATGAGACTGGGGTTCTATCCCAGGGTCTGGAAGATCCGCTGGAGGAGGAAATGGCAACCCACTCCAGTACCCTTGTCTGGAGAATCCCATGGACAGAGGAGCCTGTCAGGCTCCAGTCCATAGAGTCACAAGAATCGGACATGACTGAGCAACTGAGCACACATTTTTGAATGGATTCCCAGTGCTTCATCTAGCACCCAGAACTGAGCAGGGGAATTATCATCAACTAGGGGCTTCCCTGGTGGCTCAGAGGTTAAAGCATCTGCCTGCAATGTGGGAGACCCGGGTTCAATCCCTGAGTCGGGAAGATCCCCTGGAGAAGGAAATGGCAACCCACTCCAGTATTCTTGCCTGGAGAATCCCATGGACTGAGGAGCCTGGTGGGCTACAGTCCACTGTGTCGCAAAGAGTCAGACATGACTGAGCAACTTCACTTCACTAAGGTGAATGAAATCCAAAACATAGATTCATATAAAATGATGTAATGAGCTAGAAAAGACTTTTTAATCTAAAGCATTAAAGTTATTTTTTAATTAATTTATTTTAATCAAAGGATAAATACTTTACAATGTTGTAGTGGTCTTTGCCTTACATTGACATGAATCAGCCATGGATGTACATGTGTTCCCCATCCTGAACCCCTCTCCCACCTCGCTTCCCACCCCATACAGCTTAAAAGCCTGGTGTCCTTAAATCTTATCACAGTCCAGTGTCTCAGATCTGAGATGGTCACAGCTGTCCCTTCGTCCCTGTATATCTGTTGACGTCACATGAAGCTAATGCTGAAAGTGCAGTCCTTCCTTTCTTTCTCAAAATAGGCATGTTGACTCAGGTACCTGCCTCTCTCCTTTGCTGACAGGGCTCAAAGGAGAAGTGATGAAATGACAGAAGGTAGACAACGTACCTAGGATTGCTAGTATAAAAGAAAGCCAGTGGTGCCAGCAAACTTCTTTAAAAAGGCTGCTCTCAAAAGATCTTGACTGGGTTTTTGCAGAGGCAAGAGGTTTAAATAAACATCCCAACTTTCATATGCTTATCAAGACTGAACCTCTGAACCTGTCACACAGAGAAAGATCTAAAGCGAGAGAGTAAGAAAGACTCAGAGAGCTCATGAATACAAATTATATTTAACTGAAAGTGCCCTCTTGCTCCTGCTGGTTCCCACAGAAGGGAGAGAGACAGTATTTTGAACAGATCACTCAGAACCACCAGTGTTCATAGGTTACGTCTAAAACAAAGTAAACAGTGTGTGATGTCCCTCAACAGACACAAACCTGATGACAAAATACAGATTTGCCTGGTGTAGTTCATCTAGAAGTATCAGAGATTTTTTTTTCCTGAAGAGTGTATTATATAAACACTTGATTTTCATAAATATTTGATATATTCATATTCCCAGGTTTTCATTTGTCCACTTGCCTAGGCAGATGGCTAATAGTATAAAAACTTGGAACTTATTAAAATTTCTGAATCTCAAGCCATTTGCTTTATTTTGAAGAGCAAATTGAGTATCTGAGTGCTTTAAGTATGTAATTCTTTCCACCTTGATTATCTAATCTATCTATCTAAATCTATCTATTTAAATTCTGTTCTAGATGAACTAGTGAAATCACATTTATGGAAAAGTTAAGAAAGAAGGCATGATCGGGCCGTTTAAAGAAAAAAAAGTCACTTATTCTTCAGGAGGAGGTAAGAAAATCTATGCAAATCCCTTGTACACTGTTTATTTATATAATACACATTATAAAGAAATCTTTTTTTTTCCCATGTCACTCAAAATAGCTTATTTTATTGTGCATTAAAACTAGTCAGCCTATTGGTTTCAAAAATCACTGGACGAATCCAAGTTTCATTAGCTTTACCTGCATTTTTCAGTGACGCTGTCTTCCCTGCTACCTGCTAAGCAATTCACTTCTTCTGAGTGGCTTCCAAAATTATTTGATAAAGATATTGTCGATTAATCCACATCGTTATATCCTGTGACTATTCGGGCAGGGCCAGAGGATCAAGCCCACACCTCTGTGCACCGTGGGAAATAAAGCAGGAAGGCCAGCCTCCAACCCCTCCCACCTCGGTCCAGTGCTGCTCCCATTGCCGGAGGACAGGGTTCCCCCGTCCCTGAGGCTTCAGGCCCTCCCTTCTGTGCAGTCTCGCCTCTCAGCAATTCATCCTGCTTCAGAACCCCTGAAGTTAAAAGCAGCACCAAACTAACAGACCTCCTGCTGGAATGATCCAGAGCCTCGAAGTTACCCTGCCTCATTCTCCATCTCCTTCTACCCAGAGCCAGACTTCTCAAGGCATGAATGAGTACAGAGGGGACACAAGAAAGATGAGTAAGTATGTCACCCTCCTTTAGCAAAGGCCTGTGGCTCAAGGATGTTGATGGGAGGCAAAACCTGGAGCTTCTCCAGGGTGGACTACATATATCTCCGTGTGAGCTGAAAATGGGCTCACAGGGACCTGGGGCCAGTTGTGACCGATGACAGCATCCATGCAACCCTCACCTGCATCAAGGTAGCTCATCTACTTTCAAGGAGAGACCTTGTACCCAGACTTTCCCAAGATAAGGGTACAGACTAATCTCTCAAAAATTCTATTTCATAGGAAAATTATATCATTTCTGTAACCATAGTAATAATTGTAAATTAGCCCTGCCTTTACTTATAATAGCCAGATTGTTCAGCTAGAATTAATGAATAAACTTGTAATTTTGCTAGAAAATAATTATGAAATTTCTTAAATTTTAAATAAACTATCAAAATAGTTTACATGTACACATAACTGTGTGAACAATATGTGAACTATATATGAACAGTAAGTAAATATATAATTCTTAAAATTCTGGGCTTACTGTGTTACTAAGGATGATATTTAATATTCATAATATTCAGAGACATAACCCATTACTCATCTCTATCATTTACCTATCTCTATCATCTTGTTTTCTGATATCTTTTAGCTCTGCTCAATAACAACCTTTGGGTTGTGTTTGTCATAAATCAGAGATGTTCTGACTTTAGATACTCATGAAGTTTTATTGACAATCTATTTGCTTGAATTCAGTAACAGAAGGAATAGAATAGAGTTGCAAATGGATTCTTCAGTACCAGCGGCTGTTCGAAACATACTTAATTTGAATTTTTCATCTACACAGCTGGTTTTATTTGCTCTGAGGTATTATTGCAAAAACGATTGAAGCAGCACATGTGTTACACTAAGCTCAAGGCTCACTTGAACATTTTATCTTCCAAATCCTGAACTATGATTGACCCTTTCAAAATTCAGGTTTATACTTACTCCTAAAATTATTCCAATTCCTGTTTTTAGAAAAGAAGTACTGAGAATAAAAATCTCTCTCAGAACCTATTAAATAATTATAAATGGAATTAAATTATTAATTCTTCTTAAATAACTCAGTTAAACATTAAAGACGCAAGTAAACCAATTCCATATTTGCTAGTATTCCATTTGTTTAAAATATTATTGATATTTGTTCCTATTTCTCTATTATCCAGACTCCTGATTCCAGAAAGTTAGTCACAAAAGGCCTCTTGAATATGTCCCATTTTCTAATATTAGGAGCTTTACCTATGAATATTAACTTTACATTTTAGTGATGACTTTTTATGGTATTAATATCTATTATAAAGCTACTAGAAAAAGAAAGGGCTTCCCAGGTGATGTGAATGTTAAAGAATCTGGCTGCCAATATAGGAGACACAAGGGACATGGTTTCAGTCCCTGGCTTGGGAAGGTCCCCTGGAGAAGGAAATGGCAGCCTGTTCCATTATTCTTGCTTGGAAAATTCCATGGACAGAGGAGCTTGGTGGGGTTTCAAAAACTGGACACAACTGAGCAACTGAGCATTCATACACAGAAAAGAATGTAATGCAACCATAAAACCTACATACAGCACATCATGGCAAGTATTTTATGTTAACCTTAAGGCTAAAAGCTACTGCAAGGAGGGATTTTCTGAGGTAATACATTGTCTCTTTGAATATCATACATTTTATCTAGTTTCATCTCAGGAAGATGAAATGCAGTGTTTGTAGAAATGCTGGGTTTTCACCCGCATCCCCAAAGACACAATAGGTTTCCCATGGAAACAGAAAAAAAGGTCTTCAGCAAACCTTAGAGGTGAACACTAATTTGCACCAACTTTATGTTTTAACCATAATAATCACTCCCTTGGCTGAGTAATCCATCACACCCTTGGAGAATGTGATGGGGAAGATAAGGAGGAAGATGACTGATGTCACAGTAATGTTAGGACCAAGAATATGAAGACAGAAGAGCCTGGGAGACATTTGGGAAAGGGTACAAACTTCTGCAGTGGGACCCCTGAACAGCAGCCCCAGGGGTCAGATACGGGGGACAAAGGATCAGCCAAACCTTGAAGGCAGAGAAGAAGGACTTTTCTTTGTAGACAATCAGTTCAGTTCAGTTCAGTCACTCAGTCATGTCTGACTCTTTGTGACCACATGGACTGCAGCACACCAGGCTTCCCTGTCCATCACCAACTCCCAAAGCTTACTCAAATTCACATCCATCAAGTCAGTGATACCATCCAACCATCTCATCCTCTGTCATCCCCTTCTCCTCCTGCCTTCAGTCTTTCCCGGCATCAGGGTCTTTTCTAATGAGTCAATTCTTCACATCAGGTGGCCAAAGTATTGAAGTTTCAGCTTCAGTCCTTCCAATGAATATTCAGGACTGATTTCCTTTCAGATTGACTGGTTGGATCTCATTGCAGACCAAAGGACTCTCAAGCATCTTCTCCAGTACCACAGTTCAAAAGCATCAATTCTTCGGTGCTCAGCTTTCTTTAAAGTCCAACTCTCACAGTTTGTTAATTGGCTATACCCTAATACAAAATCAAAAGCTTAAAAAAGAAATAGTGAGTCTAGAAAGTACTCATCTAGACACAGCAATATACATTAACTGAAGGCCTTTTACATTTTCATTCCTTAAAAATAAAACCTTTGTTCCTAACAAAAATATTACTTAGCTCTGAAAGTCATGATACACTGGAGCCAGCTCACACAAGTGCACAAGAACCAACTGTTAAATTTCTAGGAAATTCTCAAACTAGTTGTTAAATATAACCATTGTTAAAAATCACATAATTTGTATTACTACAGAATATTACATTGTTATACTCTATAAAAAGGTATAAACACTTTAAACTCAACACTGTCTATTTAATTGCATCTTACTCTGCTCTATCCTCTTGAGTAAAGTTTCTTCATTTTTATTTGTATCCAGATGGTAGAAACACTCTCTAATGGTGGCCAATATACATCTCTCCTCAGCTCCACAGTCTGCGGGATCATGTTGGTACTCTGAAATCAGCCATGTGTTTATTTACAACAAGAGTATAGCTGAACACTACAAGTCACTCCAACCCTCCAACCCTCAACCCCAAGAACTGCTTGTTAAACATCCACACAGGGACTTCCCTGGTGGTCCAGTGGTTAGGACTTCACCTTCCAGTGCAGGGGGTGAAGGTTCGGTCCCTGATCGGGGAGCTGGGATCCCACATGCCTCACAGCCATAAAACCGAGGCATAGAACAAAGGTAATATTGCAACAAATTCAACAAAGACTTTAAAAATGGTCCACATCAAAAGATTCTTTAAAAAATTCCTATAGATACTCGATCACATCATCTGTAGATTTTGTGCTAAGAATTAATTAGGGGTGGCCCATATATTTACTATAATGCAAACCAGTTATCATAGGAATTGTTAATCACAAATTATAGTCAGTTGTTCAATGTTTCTGTGAGGCCCCTTTGTAGAAGTACACTCTCCAGAGAGAACATCATATTAGCACTTGCTGCACAAAGCAACTGCTTTAGGAACCGCCTGACCATCTAGTTAGTGAGAGCATCTTTAATTCTTACTTCTTGACCTCGCTGCATGGCCATGTGGGATCTTAGTTCCCTGAGCAGGCATGGAGCCTGAGCTCCCTGAATTGGAAGCTGGAGTCTCAGCCACAGGACCACCGGGAAAGTACCTGAAAGCATTTTTAAACCAATATTTCTCTGGGGAAAAACTTTTACTCTAGTAATCATATATTAAAGCTAAAAAAAAATACCGCACAGAACCCCAGCTTGGATACTACTCTGTATCAGAAAATACAGCTTTTGTTCTGTATTCCTGCATTACAGGCGATAAATCTCAGTTTTCCAGAAACTGGCTTGTTCCTAACTTCATCGTACCCTCACAGACTGACTTGGCTCTGTTGACTTCTGTGTATGAGTTTCACACTTATGTTTACTGCCTTATCACTTCTGTGATTCCTTTTCTTGATAAAAACATAACAGAGAAAGGTTACTTTTAAAACTCAAATTAATTCACTTCCAGCCACATTAGTTTTACTGTAACTTAATCATGTGCTTGAGCAAATGAACTTACTATTTAGTTTTTCTAACCAATGAATGTAGAGCAGATTTCAGTAGCAGGGGGCCTCAGTGTTGGCCCCAGGAGAAGAAGGCCAAGACTATCTTGAGACCCCAGAATCTCAAGGAGTTGCTAGTCAGCTGATCTGGGTTATAACCTGACAGCAGCTCTTTTTGTTGTTGATTTGTTTGTGCTGGTGTAGCTTTCACTGAGACCTCTTTATCAGATGACCTAACAACAACTGGAAAGTTTGACTTAACTTTCTTCTCCTTCTACCTGTAGTAAGAGGCTTCTAGGAGACTTGTGTGCCCAAGAGGTAAATATACTTTAACTAATAAGCCATACAATAGGTTTTACTATATTAAATTCAGAAGGTCAAGAAGAAAAGCAATTTACAAATGGCATCTACGATGCAGTATTAAGACATAGGTGTGATTTAATATAATACGTTAAGTTTAGCCATTATTTGTAGGCATCATCCTCCCCTTGATATATGGAACCAAATAGGAAGACATGATTCTAATGACTCTTTCCAAAACATCATTTTAACTGTGTGGGTAAGTTGAGGGAGCTCCTCCCAGGAAGAGATCCATGTATGAGATTCTAGAAGATCTTACTATACTATTTAAGTCCTCACTGCTGTTGGGCTTCCCAGGTGGCACTAGTGGTGAAGAATCTGTCTGCCAATGCAGGAGACAAAAAGAGATGTGGGTTTGATCCCTAGGTCAGGAAGATCTCCTGGAGGAGGAAATGGCAACCCACTCTAGTATTCTTGCCTTGGAAATCCCATGGACAGAGGAGCCTGGCAGGAGCCTCTTTGTGTTCATAGGATTGCAAAGAGTGGGATACGACTGAGTAACTGAGCATGCATTCTCCAAAGACACTGCCGTAATAAATCTTACAGGTGTGTACACTCTCTAACAGATGATAGATATATAGGAAGAGGTAGACACATTTATATGAATGTACATAACAGGCCCCATTTCCTTTGGATATGAATGAATATCTGATGGCAATGCAGGCATCTAAGCTAACATTTGTTCTTCTCTATTTTTAAATTTCCTTCCTGCACTCATCACAAACCATATGACCACTTACCCCAGATGAAGAAAGTTGTCAGTGGAGAAATCCATAAATGTCCTGACAAGAGCATAGGTCAACCTTGGGCACCAATTTACGGGCTCTGTCTTTATCCAGTCACTTCCTTGGGAGCGTCACTGCTTTACACACTGGTTTGATAAGAAGCCTCCTAGAAGAAGCATCTTAAGTGTGATGCACATGGAAGCACTTGCCAGTGCCCACCCACAGGCAGAGAGCTGCTGTCAGTAAACCAGGCTCCTTCTCTTGTCCATTTCATGTTGCTAAGGAAAAATCAGCACTGAAGCATGAGTCATCTAGAATATATTTTTCAACTTGGAAAGCAGCAAAATATATATCTGAGGATCTTAGACTAGCTCTGGGCATTAAATAGGAGGTTTCTGAGTCTGGAAATTTGATTTAAGGGATCATTTTTACACAGATTTATATTTGCATTTTCAGGTAAATATAAACAGTGTATCACTGGTTTCATATGTAAACTTCCAGCTAAAAATGGTGGTGGGGGTCGATTGGATGAGGAGAGTTAGGGGAAATTATAAGAAGACAACTCTTGAAATATAATGATGTGATTGATATAAGTTGTAGTCTGGCATTTCGTGGGGGTGGTCTGGGTCTTTGTTGTGCCATGTGGCCTTTTTTCTCTAGTTGTGACGCATGGGGGCTTCTCTTCTTGCAGAGCGTGGGCTCTAAAGCATGGGCTCAGTAGTTGAGACCCACAGGCTCAGTAGTTGCCGTGCACTGGCTCAGCTGCTCGAGGGCATGTCGATCTTAGTTCCTTGATCAGGGACTGAACTCATGTCCCTGCATTGGGAGGCAGATTCTTAACCATTGCACCACCAGGGAAGTCCCATAGTCTGGCTTTTTTTCTCTCTTTCTCTGATTTAGACAATGAGGAAAGAAAATTATAAATACTTTCAGTAATGAACTTGAGTTCCATGCAACTGAAAGTAGCAGTGAGATTGACATATATTTTGATTGACATTAGCAGTCTATTCCTGTTCATTTAACTCTGAGTTGCCATTTATTGTGGTATTAAGTTAATAGAAAGGGAAAAGACATACCATCTTGTCAAGCTATGAAGAGAAATAGATCTGATTTCCTACTGGGAAATTATAAACATCTCTTCTTTCCTGTTGGGATAAAATCAGAACCGTAGTTCATTTCCTATTGGCCTGATACTGGCTGCCTCTGTGTCATTGTTAATGCAGAAGTGATGAGATGGTTTGTGTGTCAGAATCACAATGGTGAAAAGTATCTGTGCACAGAAAGCATGCAAAGGGCAGCTTGGAGGAGAGGAATATGAGATAATCAGATGCATGTGTTGCTTTTTAACTGTTTCCAAAGTAAAATCGTGAATGTGCATAATTAATATATGCTTTTCTTCAGATGTCTGGATCTTTTTCTCACCTGAATATGTCATTTTTTGTTATAGCTCAATAAGTATTTATTAACAGTCTTCCATTTTATTGAAACTATCAGTGGACTCTTTGTTACATGCAATTACACGCTTATCAGAAGCAGAAGATGAAAACTATTTAGGGTGTCTGGTCCATAGGGCAAAGGAAGACCACAGAGGCTTCTTACCAAGGGAAGTCTGCCTCCATGAATTATTAATAGAGTGTGATGGGAATGAGAAGTTCCAAGGGGCTTTTCACTCCCTAGTGGATGTTTGAGAGAAATTACATTCTTGAAAAAGGAACAGACTGTCGGCAAGTGTCGTCACCACTAGACCTGGGATAAGGCATGGAATCATGTCCATGTATCCCGAGTGACCACATTCTCCCCACTGCGTTGTGCGGTGCAGGTCAGTTCACCAAATCTCCACCTGTCCTTCCTTCCTCCTTCCTAACATAAGCCCTGGTCAAGTCCTCTGGTATCTACAAACACAATCAGGGAAAGGATCTCAGCCTCACCCCAAGGGCCTCAGTGGAGAACCCAAAGTAACAGTAACATGTACAGATTTAACAGGCCTTTAGTAGAACATCACTAAGTCATTACTAGAACTACAAGTTCAGTGTTTCGCAGAGTGGAATCATTTCTTCCCTGGTCCACCTTTAAGGGTGCAGAAGTTTGTTCCTTTCCTTATGATGATTACAAGGACGTGAAATTAGATATGGCTTGCTTTGCAGCCACACAATGTCTGTCACAACTACTCAGCTCCTCACTTTAGTACAAAAGCAGCCGCAGACAATATCTCAATTAAAGGGGAGGACGGCTGTGTTCCAACTCAACACTATTTATAAAACCTGTTTGTGGGCTATTTGGCCTGAGGGCCTTAGCTCACTGATCCATTGTCTAGGGCACTGAGAGCGTAGCCAGGAGATCTATTATAGTGATGAACCATGGACTCGAAGCTGGAAATGGATGAAATGGATACACAAAGGATGGGATTGATTGCAGATGGCTTGGAGGACCCACAGAATCAGTGAACAACCAGAATATGGGTACTGGTGAACCTGGAGAGAGAGACTTGAGTGCCAGTGTGTTCGCTACTTGACATCTAGTTGTTAGAGGGGATGCCCTCTGGGGTAAGAGCCCTATGAGGATGGAACCTGAAGTCTTGGAACTTTGTGGGCATCCTTTAAATGTCCCAGGGCTGAGTCTAGGTGAGAGGAAGGAGGATTGCACCGAGAGCAAGGAAAATGTTCTCAAATCTGGACCCCCGGAGCTTTTCTAAGTCTCCTTTATAGATTGTCATGAGCAGCAAGGTGGGCTGACTTTATAGGATTCAAGTGATGCTGAGTGCTCAGTCATGTCCAGCTCTTTGTGACCCCATGGACTGTAGCCTACCAGGCTCCTCTGTCCATGGGATTTCCCAGGCAAGAATACTGGGGTGGGTCTCCAGTCCCTCTTCTAAGGGATCTTTCCAACCCAGGGGTCGAACACAGGTCTCCCTGTTACAAGCAGATTCTTTACCACTGAGTCACCAGGGAGCCCTACTTCTAGCACACCTGGTACCCTATCCCTTCCAGATCATCATTTCTTAATATTTTATGGGGGGCCGAGGGAGACACAGTCTTATTCTTGCACAACCACCTTAGCTGATAACTTTCACCCAGCAACATTCTTGCTGTGTCTTTCTCAAGTGATCTAGTATTTATGTTGTATATCTTCTCGTTAGGAAAATTTAATGGTCATTACAGACATGAAATGTTATTATTTATAGCCGGTTTCCCAAATTAACTCATCTGTTTATTCACTCATCTTTTATGTTAGTCAGATAAAAATATTTAAGGCATAGTCTCTGCCCTTAAGATACTGAGTCTGGAATTGGAGTGGATGATTAAATAAATAATTGCAAGACACTGAATTGCTACAGTGAAGCAAAAGAGCAATCATTTGTGATGTATCACAAGTTTCTTTTTGCTGCTTTCTACATGCCAGGCAGAGAAAAATAAAAAATTTTCTTTTCTGTCAAGGTGCTTAGAGGCTAGGTGTGGATATATAAACAAGCAATTGCAAGACACCACTTATTGCTACAATAACAGCTATGAATAAGCTACAATGATAATACAAAGGAAGGAAAATCACTTTGCTTGGGAAGCTAAGAAAGTTTTCATGAAAGAGAAAACTTCTGAACTGGATCCTAAAAGATGACTAGGTTATCATCAAAAGTAGAGGAGGCTTCCCAGGTGGCCCATTGGTAAAGAGTCCAACTGCGAATACAGGAGAGCTGGGTTTGATCCCTGGGTCAGTAAGATCCCCTGGAGAAGGAAATGGAAAACCCACTCCAGTATTCTTAGCTAGAGAAATCCACAGATAGAGAAGCCTGGAAGGCTAGAGTTCAGGGAGTCACAAAGAGTCGAACATGACTAAGCACACACATGCAAGAGCGGAGGGAGCATTCTAGGGCAATTGGCAAATATGTGAGGTTTGAGTTTGGCTGGAGATCTAGGACAAGAAAAGTGAGTAACAGGCCAGGATGGCAAGTTAGGAGGGTGAGAGAAGAATATGCCAGAAGAAGAGACTGAGACCTTATCAGTCAGGCAGGCAATGGGAGACCCAGGGGAGTTTCATCAGGAAGATAAAATCAAGTTTGTGTCTCAGAGAGATGGAGGAAAATGGACTAAAGGAAGGTTCAGAATGAAGACAAAATTTTTCTAGTTTATTTTTTTCATTTAAAAAAGTTTTCAACACAACATTGTAAAGCAATTATCCTTCAATTAAAAATAAATGTTTTCAAAATAGAGAAAAAAATTTGGTTATGACCAAATAAATGGACATAATCACTCATGGGCTGACTTATGAAACACAAAACTCAGGAGTGGGATGTGTCACCAGGTGTCTCGTCATTTTCAACCGGGCTGGGTTAAGTCCCCTCTTCTGCATTCAGGACTTGGAACCTGCCCACAACAAGTCTTGTGGTAAATATCCATACATGAGTACTTCTCTGACACCAAACTGGGAATCCCTTGAGGATGAGGAAAAGACTTATTTACCTTAGTGCACATCTGCCTAAGGTCTCCTGTACGAGCTCAAAGATTACTGAACTGAACCAAACGCTTAATGCTTTCTACTCAGTAATTGTTGCATAATTGGAGTTGAGACCTTGATGCTGGGAAACACTGAGGGAAAGAGGAGAAGAGGACGACAGGATGAAATGGTTGGATGGCATCATCAACTCAATGGACATAAGTTTGAGCAAACTCTGGGAGATAGTGAAGGACAGGGAAGCCCAGCATGCTGCAGTCCATGGGGTCGCAATCAGTTGGACATGACTGAGTGACTGAAAAACAACAAAGCAATCTCCTTGGTAACCTGAAGCCATGCCAAACAATGAAAACAAGGCGACACGCTCACTTTCCAACAAAGAGCTTAGCTACTGCAAATTTAAATAATCTAAAAGAGAAAAGGGATTTCCACTGGGTTTAACATGATTCTAAAGACTTTAAATTAGATTTTTAAAATCTCCTTATAATTTACTTCCTAAGATGGTTCCAGCAAATTTGGAAAACTCAGCAGTGGCCACAGGACTGGAAAAGGTCAGTTTTCATTCCAATCCCAAAGAAAGGCAATGCCAAAGAATGCTCAAACTACCGCACAAATGCACTCATCTCACATGCTAGTAAAGTAATGCTCAAAATTCTCCAAGCCAGGCTTCAGCAATACGTGAACAGTGAACTTCCAGATGTTCAAGCTGGTTTTAGAAAAGGCAGAGGAACCAGAGATCAAACTGCCAATATCCTCTGGATCATCGAAAAGCGAGAGAGTTCCAGAAAAACATCTATTTCTGCTTTATTGACTATGTCAAAGCCTTTGACTGTGTGGATTATAATAAACTGTGGAAAATTCTGAAAGAGATGGGAATATCAGACCACCTGACCTGCCTCTTGAGAAACCTGTATGCAGGTCAAGAAGCAGCAGTTCGAACTGGACATGGAACAACAGACTGATTCCAAATAGGAAAAGGAGTACCTCAAGACTGTATATTGTCACCCTGCTTATTTAACTTCTATGCAGAATACATCATGAGAAACTCTGGGCTGGAAGAGGCACAAGCTGGAATCACGATTGCCAGGAGAACTATCAGTCACCTCAGATATGGAGGTGACTCCACTCTTATGGCAGAAAGTGAAGAAGAACTAAAGAGCCTCTTGATGAAAGTGAAAGAGGAGAGTGAAAAAGCTGGCTTAAAGCTCATCATTCAGAAAACTAAGATCATGGCATCTGGTCCCATCACTTCCTGGAAAATAGATGGGGAAACAGTGGAAACAGTGTCAGAATTTATTTTTCTGGGCTCCAAAATCACTGCGGATGGTGACTGCAGCGATTAAATTAAAAGACGCTTACTCCTTGGAAGGAAGATTATGACCAACCTAGATAGCATATTCAAAAGCAGAGACATTACTTTGTCAGTAAAGGTCCATCTAGTCAAGGCTATGGTTTTTCCAGTGGTCATGTATGGATGTGAGAGTTGGACTATAAAGAAAGCTGAGTGCTGAAGAATTAATGCTTTTGGACTGTGGTGTTGAGAAGACTTTTAAGAGTCCCTTGGACTGTAAGGAGATCCAACCAGTTCATTCTAAAGAAGATCAGTTCTGGGTGTTCACTGGTAGGACAGATGTTGAAGCCGAAACCCCAATACTTTGGCCACCTGTTGTGAAGAGCTGACTCACTGGAAAAGACTCTGATACTGGGAAAGATTGAGGACAGGAGGAGAATGGGATGACAGAGGATGAGATGGTTGCATGGCATCACCAGCTCAATGGACATGGGTTTGGGTGAACTCCAGGAGTTGGTGATGGACAGGGAGGCCTGGTGTGCTGTGGTTCATGGGGTTGCAAAGAGTCAGACACAACTGAGTGACTGAACTGAACTGAAGATGGTTCCTCACTGTACAACATATGAACATGAAATAAAAGCAATTTTTGAGGTAATATTAGAAAATACTAGTTAGGTTCTAACTCAAAAGGATTATCAAAAGCAGAGACAGGAGATGATGCTGTACACAGATAAACAGCTTTTTATGACTCTGTTGAGGTCTGCGGCTTAAGACACTTATCTCTGTAGTTTTATCACTTCACTTGCTCCATTGTACCAACAGAAGAGCTGTTTTAGTTGACTTTATTTTTTCATTTCCCCCGAAATGTTGCCTAACACAACTTGATAGTTGTGAGAGCATTTCAGTAGGGTATTAGCTGTTGGATCAGATATAACTTCAAATATGAATTCCATATTGTATTATTTCTATTTACAGTGTAATTTAAAATATACTGATGCCCTTCAGCACTATGGAATAGATAAAACAGTTTTGTCTAGAAGTCCTAAGATGCTGTTTGGATCTTCAAAGTTGTGTTATTTTAAAAGAATGGTGGCAAATAAATTTTTACAGGTCGAAAAAGAAAATAATCCTTGGGTAACCTGCAGGAGGGCTACTCAGATGGCTCCAGTGGTAAAGAATCTGCCTG
Source organism: Nanger dama (assembly GCA_917880005.1). Classification (NCBI taxonomy): domain Eukaryota; kingdom Metazoa; phylum Chordata; class Mammalia; order Artiodactyla; family Bovidae; genus Nanger; species Nanger dama. The sequence continues at coordinate 9,498,494 of CAKJTW010000075.1, forward strand.
CCAGTGCAGGAGCTGCAAGAGACGTGGGTTTGCTCCCTGGGTTGGGAAGATCCCCTGGAGGAGGAAATGGCAACCCACTCTAGTATTCTTGCCTGGAGAATCCCATGGACAGAGGAGCCTGGTGGGCTTCAGTCCATGGGGTCACAAAGAGTTGGACACGACTAAGCGAGCAGCACTTCACTTCAACCTGCAGTACTGGGAGGGGCAATACGCCTAAAGGTTACTGGTTTGAGATGTCTGGTTATGATTTTAAGCATGGGTGTGTCCTAGAGTACATTACAGCCTAATGCTAGAACTCCTGCATATATGGCGATGTAAATACGAAGGTGCATTCTCAGAGAGTGTTTGTTTTTCTTCTTCTAGGCAAGGAAGACCCCCAACTTCATAGGTCTTATCTTTTCACAGTGACAGTAGTAATAGTTAGCATCTATACAGTAGACCCATAAGCTTTAAAGATATCATATTTCTATGGATTATGTCTTGTGGCATTACTTAATTTTTTAATTTATTCTTAATTGGAAGATAATTGCTTTACAATGTTATGTTGGCCTCTGCCATACATGAGTCAGCGAAAGTATACATATGCCCCCTCCCTCTTGAACCTCCCTCCTAACCCCCTCATCCCACCCCTATTTAATTTTTATAGCTGACATATCACTGATGATGAACAGGTGGTTTGACTTTCCAAGGTGGAGCGGGGAGACAGCAGAAGAAGGCATTCTTCAGTGACAAATCTCACCATGTGGTCACATTAGTTGGTAATCTGTTTATTACTGAATTTCTTCATGTAAAATTGAATAAGTAATCAGGAATTTCCAGCCCTACAAAATGTACTGAATCACTCTTAAATGACCACTTATCCACTTGTTAACTGCCAGAAACCATGGAGAGTCTTTCATCACGGAACTCTACAGATGGCACAAGAACTTTACTCTGCCCCAGGCATCGCCTTCAGGCTTATTTTCGTTCTTCACATCAGGCCCTTTGTACACCATGACACCTCCATGCATGCAAAGTTTCAGAAGATTTAGGTATGAAAAGCAAGAATGATTTGAACTAAATAAGTAAATCTAAATGAGTCACTGTGGGAGACTGTCAAATCACTTTCTTCTGCGGTGTCTGAGCTGTCTGGGATTTAATCCTAGAAAGTAGATGTGATGTTTATGTTGTATGTTAACGAGGAGGGTGTATGGGGTGAGATTATTTAAATCAGTGAACTTTGAGCAAGCAGAATGCCATCTATAATGTGAATGGATCTTATCCAATCTATTGAGGGCCTGAATAGAAAACAAAAAGACCTACCTTCCCATGTCAGGGGGAATTCTCCAGCAAATGCCTTTTGTCGGGTTCATCAGCACCATCGAGTCTCCTTGATCTCCAGTGGCCCCCTCAGACTGGAACCTTATCAGTTTTCCTGGGTCTCAAGCCTGCCAGCTTCAGTCCTGCAGATTGTGACTTACCACTCTCCATAACCATGTGATCCAACTCCTTATAACTAGACTCTTTTATATATACATATCCTATTGGTTCTGTTTCTCCTGAGAACCCTAATAAGTATGATATTCATCAATAGGCCAATCATTCATCAATAGCCTTATGGAACACAGAACCAATATTGATTGGTCTCTGGCTAGATGGCTCAGGGGTAAAGAATCCGCCTGCCAATACAAGATACACAGGAGACGAGGGTTAGATCCCCTGGAGAAGGAAATGGCAACCCACTCCAGTATTCATGCCTGGACAATCCCATGGACAGAAGCACCTGGTGGGCTACAGTCCATGTCACAAAGAGTCAGACACAACGGCACGAGCATGCACACACACTGGACCACACTACAAATGACTGCTCTGGGAGGTATGCTTTGTCATCACCCTCTGGCTTGCTTATCACTCTTTGAATTTCTTCACAATCCAGTGAAGGGCAGATCTAGGTCCCCACGCCTGTAGCTACAATTTCCCAGACCAGGTAACTGACCAGGAGTTAGTGGGTGGCTAGTCCAGGTTTGCTTGCTCACCCACTGCCAGCACTGATCTGTGGCCCGGGGGTTGGGGACCCCTCCTCTAAAGCATGGAGCCCAGGGCAGGAATTTCTCTGATCTGAGTCAAAGGATGGCATTGACATGAGGGTTTTGTCCAGAGACAAAAGAGTCTGCTACTGATGGTGATGGAGGCAAGCAAAATGAGTGATACAAACAGAAAAGGGGAAAAGATATTAATAATATGACTTAATTTGCTGCAAAATAGCTTAGGAGTCCATTCAGTTCACCTGTAGGAAAGAGAAAGAATAGTATAAAAGTTGAAATGGGGAATGAGGTACAAACTCAGGAGGAGAACTTGAAAAGATTTTTCCAGATTATTACACTCAGAGGTATGGACAAAATATAGCCAGGTTTAGAGCTGGATTGTGAAGAGGCAAAATACAGAAGAGATTTAGCTAATGGAATTCTAGTAGTTTTGTTTGTTTGTTTTTGGTGTCATTTAAGGATGATATGGTTGAATGGCATCATTGACTCAATGGACATGAGTTTGAGTAAGTTCTGGGAGATAGTGAAGGACAGGGCTCGCAAAGAGTCAGACATGACAGAGCAACTGAACAACAAGAAATATTTAGCACTGACAAAAATTAGATTTGGTCAATAGGAGAGGAGTCTTCCAAACCAAGAGGGAATGTTGGTGATGAGACAGTGTGGAAGGCAGGCTATAAAGTGGGAGTGCTGGGTGAGTGAGAAGGGATCTGAGAGACGGGGGACTTGCTTGGTGGTCTAGTGGCTAAGTCACTGACTTCCCAGATGCAAGCGGCCCGGGTTTGATCCCTGGACAGGGAAATAGACCCCACATGCCACAACAAAGACCTGGCACAACCAAATTAATTTTTTTTTTTAAGAGGAAAGCTGAGAGGCAGAAATGGTCCTCCTTTCATCCTACAAGAAAGAACTGTGAAGCTGGGTGGGGTAGGGGTTGGACAAGTAGGTCCCATTACAGGTTGTCATAGAACAGCATTATTACTTTAAATAGCATCAAAAACAAATGGGTATTTTTGCTCTAAGTTTCACCCTTCCTCTTCCCACACTTGCACACTCAGTTGTTCAGTTGTGTCTCACTCTTTGTGACCTCACAGACTATACCCACCAGGCTCCTCTGTCCATGGGATTCTCCAGGCAAGAACACTAGAGTGGGTTGCCATTTCCTCCTTTAGGGTATCTTCCTGACCCAGGGATCGAACCCATGCCTCTTACTCTAGGGGCATGCAAGGAAATTCTATTTCAGTGTATTTCTGTCACTCCAAATCCTCAAGAATCCAAAGCATCATTTCTCATAACAAGACTAAACTATAAAAATGCCTAACCATTTACAATGGAAATTTTCTTCAGTAGACACAGCCTGGGAGGCTATCTTAGAAAATGACTTTTGCTGTGAACAGAAAATTTCTCTCCTAAGAAGTCATTTCCTAGTCATCTTCATTAATAAAGTATGATAAATTACAGTTTTATTTTTAATTGTTACATATACCATTGGTTATTTTAAACCTTAAGCTCTGTTGAATTTAAGGAAAATATGCATTTGCTCTGGGGACAGTGTTTAATTGATGATATTCAGAGTTTAGGAAAAAAAACATAAAATTTGTACACAAGAACAGAGACTAGAAAATTTCTTTTATTGCAGCTGGATATTCTACATGATAGAAATAATTAAATGGGGATTTAGAGATTCTTTCTTATATTGTAGAGTGGAGAGCATTTATGATTTTACTTTAATTACCTTCAGATTTTTATTTGTTGTCTAAATTAATCAATGAAAGTTCTTTTGTCTTGCATTAATTATTATCATATCTCTTGAGCAAACTTATTTTCTTTGTGTCAGAGATAGACCAAGGAAAAGAATTTTCAGAAATAAGATAGTGCAATTATATTTTCTAAACTTTCTAGAATACTGATATTCATTAGCTACCCAATGTAACAGACAATACAGGTATTTAAATGATGACAATGAGTATATTTCAGGGTAATCCATGATCCTAACTTGTTCAGATTTCCCAAATATTTGTCTCCATCCTCTACTTTGCATATCCATGGGCATGTATTTGGTTAGCACTTTTCCAGAGAGACAAAGAAGTTTGTAACACTGCAGATGAATTAGCCCTGGATTTTAGCAGATGGGGGCTTCCCTGGTGGATCAGATGGTAAAGGATCTGCCTGCGATGCAGAAGACTCAGGTTCAATCTCTGGGTCAGAAAGATCCCCTGGAGAAGGGAATAGCTACCTACACCAGTATTCTTGTCTGGAGAATCCCATGAACAGAGGATCCTGGCAGGCTACAGTTCCTAGGGTCACAAAGAGTTGGACACATGGAAAGACTAACACTTTCACTTTCAAAGAGCAAATAATCCATTGTGAAACTTGGAGGAATCCATTATCATAGAGGTCTTGGATTCAAACTCTGTGGCTGAATTTGGAACAAGATTAAATCATCTGATCAACAATAATAAACAATATGCTAAAATCTGCATCATGAGAATAAAGAAAATCAAATCCCGTGCACAATAAAAGCAATAACAGAAGAGACACACAACTGGGCAGGAATTTGGAGAGTGGTGTTTTTTGTTGTGCCTTATCCTGGGGGTATCTTTTCTCTCAGAATCAGGTTATAGCTGCTTCTGAAGACAGAATATTTGAGTCAGAAACAAGCGAGTGTGTCTCACTGATCTTTACTGCCTGTCTCCCTGGTGGTAACCGCAAGAGTTCAGGATTATGGTTTTCTGAACTGAGCAGGATGCCTGATCTGAAAAACTTGCCAAGGTTTTTGAAGATGCTTTAAAATGGTGGTTCAGATTCAGTCTTGAGGAGTAAAAACTCAGTTGACCACAATAGAGCACCATCAGAGAGAGGGCAGAGACGTATAGAAGTTTTGTGATTGTCATGAAATTAATTTTAATAATGCATTTTATTTAACCTAATATACCCAATATATGATCATTTCAACATGAATAAATGTCAATTCATAAAACTACTGACATACTATATATAGATTTTTTCATGCTAAGTCTTTGAATCCAGTGTATACAGCGCATTTGAACTTGTATGCAGTACATTTGACCAGCCAGGTTTCCCCCATTCAAGTGCTCAGCAGCCACTAGGGGCTATCAGTCATGCAGCTTCCACATTAGATGGTACAGTTTTAGCACAGAAGTCCTGCTTTTGGAATCAGATCAAGTTTTATTCAAAATATGATGTACTCTTATTAGCTATGTGGCCTTAGGCCAGAGACTTAACTTTCTCTCTTTCCTTTTTCCTATAAAATGAAATGAATAATATCTAACTCCTGGAGTCTGGTGACAATTAAAATAAATGCTGTATGTAAAACTGTCCACAGTGCCTGTCCTGTGGTCATACCAATGAATGCTCACATTTAGAGTCAATGACTATAGTACAGATATAGTTTTTAGGCCAGTTAAAAACAATTATCCTAATGTCGGAGTATCTGCTACATTCCAGATAAAGATAAGACATGCCCAGACTGTGCCAGGCTATGTCACCAGCCCGATGGTAAATATGAAGCACATGACTTCCTCTGTGTAGGAATCAGCCCTGGGATTTCTTTGGAAGGAATGATGCTAAAGCTGAAACTCCAGTACTTTGGCCACCTCATGTGAAGAGCTGACTCATTGGAAAAGACTCTGATGCTGGGAAGGATTAGGGGCAGGAGGAGAAGGGGATGACCAAGGATGAGACAGCTGGATGGCATCACTGACTCGATGGACGTGAGTCTGAGTGAACTCCGGGAGATGGTGATGGACAGGGAGGCCTGGCGTGCTGCGATTCCTGGGGTCGCGAAGAGTCAGACACGACTGAGCGACTGAACTGAACTGATACATATTGGAGACTGGACTTTTCTGAAGCTCATATTAGGAACTGTCAGTGGGAAACCTTTGGGCATTCAAGGATGAGATCTCTGTAATAACAAAAAGCAAATGAGCCTTTCCAAGACCAATTGTTTACATTACTGCTAAGTCTCTGAGGAGCTAAGGCCAGTGCTCAGCCAAGTGATTTGAATGAATTCTCAGAGGCCCTGATACCATTTAGTCAATTATACTGTCTACAGAATACTTTCATTTAATGTTTTGGAAGAAGTTACTGTCCTTGCTTGATTCCCAAAGAATGGCTAGTGGTTACTGGCTTCCCAGAGAGTACTAGTGGTCCCAAGACTAGTACTTAATAGCTTGCTCGTGATGTCAATGATAAAGGTGCTTATTGAACCCTCTGGGATGGTGGCTCCAGTGGTAAAGAATCTGCCTGTCAGTGCAGGAGACCTACAACACGCAGGTCTGATCCCAGGGTCGGGAAGATTCTCCAGAGGAGGCCATGGCAATCCATGCCACTGTTCTTGACAAGAGAAACCCATGGATAGAGGAGCCTGGCAGGCTTCAATCCATAGCATTTCAAAGAGTTGGACACAAGGGAAGCAACTTAGCACACATGCACAGTACCCCTTGAACTGTTACTGATCCTCGTTAAACCTAGCCATCTCCAACCCTAAGGAAGTTATTGTCTGCATTCCAAAAGTGGATGGTTTGGTGATTCTTTGTTTATTTACACTGTGAAATCATGGTTATCAAGATCTCTGCACCCTGGCTGATCAGTAATTTTTGGTCAAATTTTTTATCAAAAGACACAACCCTAGATCCCTACTACTTCCCTGGAAGTCCAGTAGTTAAGAATCCACCTGGCAGTGCAGAGGATATGGGTTCAATCCCTGGTCGGGGAACTAGGTAAGCAACTAAAAGCCCACGCCCTCTGTAGCCCGGGAGCCACAACTAGAGAATCCTTGCGCCACAGTGAAAGATCTCATGTGACACAACAAAGGTGCTGTGTGCCACAACTAAGACCTGATGCAGCCAAGTTAATTAATTTATGAAAGACAGAACCCTAGAATGTCACAGTAGTTCATCATTAACAGCTGAGCTGGCTCTCAGAGAATGGTGGTCACAAGGTGGAAAGGTTTATAAACATCCTCACTGAGAGTTTATAATAAAGTCACATATGGCAAAGTCTTTTTCTCAAGATATCCTGTGCTTTGGGGGTGGGGAGGAGGGGGCAGGAAGCATGGGGCAGGACCCCACGAAGATGAAAGCAATCATTTTTCCTTTTCCCAGCTCTGCAACACAGGGCTAAAACATCCACAACACAGAGCTCAAACCTCCACAGTCCACTGAATAGACTTGCCATAACTAAAGGACCCTCTTTGATTTTCACTTCTCAGCAGCTACAGCAACCCAGAATTTTGAGCATGCAGAGGAGCTCAGCTGAGCTGAACAGCTGAGTCGATGCTTTTCATAAAAGCCCCTTGCAGCCAAAACCAAGGGAATCAATATTGCAACCCATATTAGTTACACAGCTGAGGATTTTAAAAGGTTCATTTAAATAAATAAGACTAGGCGCAAAGAGCAATGCCTCCCTTGATGGGGGTAGGGGAGGCTTGGGAAGTGAAATAAGTGCTGTTAGCCATCCTCACTTGGAGAGACGTTGGTCATGAAACATCCAAGACTAAAGTCCGGTCTGACATAAAGCAATGAAGCTAAAAAGCAGAAAGGAGAAAGGTCACTCTCTCTGGGTTGGAGAGAAGAAACTTCTGTCCCTGCTCTATACCATCCGGGGAAAGTCCACTGAACACAGACAGCATAGGCTATAAGATCCACAACCTTGTCTGAAGGAACATTTCATCACTTTTCCAACTGCAGGGCTAGGTGTTTTCCTGTCTTACAAGATGGGCTGCCTCTGTATAAATCAGTGTAGCCAGGCTGCCCCACACGTCTAGTCCTTGCTCATCAAGACCAATACAGTATTGTAAAGTAGAATAAAGTAAAAATAAAATTTAAAAAAAGAGAGACTTGAACCCAAGAACTGTAAATTCCAGCAGCCACAGTCCATTCAAAATAGCCAGAACCCCATGAGGTTTTGTTTACAGGCTCCTGTGAAGATCATGCGTGCATGCTAAGTTGCTTCAGTTGTGTCCGACCCTTTGTGACCCTGTGGACTGTGGCCTGCCAGGCTCCTCTGTCCATGGGGATTCTCTGGGCAAGAGAATGGAGCAAGTTGTCATGCTCTCCTAGAAGGGATCTTCCCAAACCAGGGCTCCAACCCTCATCTTTTATGTTTCCTGCATTGGCAGGAGGGTTCTTTACCACTAGCACCACCTGGAAAGCCCTGTGAAGATGATATTTAAACATAAATGGGCAATCCTGAAATTTCCCCTCATCACTGCCTCCTGATGGATGGGTCTGCAGGGAGAATGAAGAACCTTTCTTGGATGATCTGTGGGCAAACATAACACACTGAGATACTCCTGTATCAAGGAATAAATAGCAAGGAAAAAGCTTAAAGGCAAAACTTCTATTTCTGATTCTACATGCTGTTGGCACAAAGACAAGATGCAGATAAGTGGTTTGTTAAACTATTAGGAGGAATTACTAATTAAGATGGTTGTAAAATACTTCTGATTATAAAATGGCTATGGAAAGTTCTAGAAGTTCAAGATAATAATACAAAATTATGCTCTTACTATAAAATATAAAAGTCTCTTTAAGATATACATTTTCATATTGCATGTAATTTATTTCATACCCATTCTCAAAGCCTTTGACTATGTAGATCACAACAAACTGGAAAATTCTTCAAGAGATGGGAATGCCAGACCACCTGACCTGCCTCCTGAGAAATCTGTATGCAGGTCAAGAAGCAACAGTTAGAACTGGACATGGAACAACAGACTGGTTCCAAATAGGGAAAGGGGTATGTCAAGGCTGTATATTGTCACCCTGCTTATTTAACTTATATGCAGAGTATATCATGTGAAATGCCAGGCTGGATGAAGCACAAGCTGGAATCAAGATTGCCAGAAGAAATATCAATAACCTCAGATATGCAGATGATACCACCTTCATGGCAGAAAGTGAAGAGGAACTAAATAGCCTCTTGATGAAAGTGAAAGAAGAGTGAAAAAGTTGGCTTGAAACTCAAAATTCAGAAAACTAAGATCATGGCATCTGGTCCCATCACTTCATGGCAAATAGATGGGGAAACAACGGAAACTGTGAGAGACTTTATTTGGGGGGCTCCAAAATCACTGTAGATGGTAACTGAAGCTATTAAATTAAAAGATGCTTACTCCTTGGAAGAAAAGTTATAACCAATCTAGACAGCATATTAAAAAGCAGAGACATTACTTTGCCAACAAAGGTCAGTTTAGTCAAAGCTTTCCAGGAGTCACGTATGGATGTGAGAGTTGGACTATAAAGAAAGCTGAGTGCTAAAGAATTGATGCTTTTGAACTGTGGTGTTGGAGAAGATTCTTAGAGAGTCCCTTGGACTGCAAGGAGATCCAACCAGTCAATCCTAAAGGAAATCAGTCCTGAATATTCATTGGAAGGACTGATGCTAAAACTGAAACCCAATACTTTGGCCACCTGATACGAACAACTGATTCACTGGAAAAGACCCTGATACTGGGAAAGATTGAAGACAGGAGGAGAAGGGGACAACAGAGGATGATATGATTGGATGGCATCACCAATTTGATGGATGTGAGTTTGAGCAAGCTCTGGAAGTTGATGGACAGAGAGGCCTGGCGTGTTGCAGTTCATGGGATTGCAAAGAGTCGGACACTACTGAGTGACTGAACTGAACTGGAAGAGTGTTGGAACCATGTCAGACAAAAATGGAGGAAACAAGCTTAAAATATGTGGCTTTAAAAATACAAAAAATGTGGCTGGAAAAAGCTGCTATTTTACAGCATACACAGACTTGCAAAGGGAGGGTTCAAATGCCTCTGCCATTACCCAATCCCTGTTCCTTGTGAGGGGTATGGAATAAAGGGCATAGTCACACCCCTCATGGCTCAGATGATGTCTCTGTCAAGTTGGATAAATATCCTGGAAGGATCCTGGAGAGCCTAAGAGGTAGGCACAACTCTTCAGAAAACATCAGGCAGCTCTTGAGGCCTTAGAAGGGAGGGAAAAGGCATCTTCCAGCTGATATTCTCTCATGGCTCTGAGCATTCAGGCTCTTAATGCCAGAACATTCTTGAAGGGCCTCATCCACTTTTGATGCTTCAGGTCCCAAGAGATCTGATGGGAACATTTGAAGAGTGTGATAGCATTATTGAAGCCCAGAGAAAAGAAGTTCTAGGGTGAAAGCGCTCACCATGTGAGTAAATGAGAACTCTTTTTAGAGATGTTCAGAGTTGGGTCAATAATAAGCACGTGGAGAACTGAAAATGAAATGTTCTATGCCTTGTGGAATTCATCTGGGCCGTGGCCAAAGGAGGATCTTTCATTTTTCAGGTGAGATGTGGTTCTTAGGTTATGATTAATGGCACATGAACATTTTTTACAAAGGCAAGTACTCTTGACATGTACTGGCAAAAATCCAATTACAGAAATTTTGTCTCTTCCATTTCCCTCCAGAGGTAGTTGTGGGGATGGTATTCTTTGCCTATTTCTTTCTCTGTGCTCTTAGATAATCTTGAAGACTTGGAAACTCATTGTATTTCTAAATGTTTCTACATAGGCCGTGTCTAGTTAAGCCTTTTCAAGAGGAAGAAAAGTAAATAAAGAATTAAAGTCAAAGAATACCTCATTAACATTAAAACAAATCTCCACTTCTTTCCATATATCAACTGGATGCTGTCTGCTTTTCTTTAATCAAAAGATCTATATTGTGATAGCTTCCTTCCACATTATACCAGGACTTGTTTGTGACTCAGATGGTAAAGAATCCAATCCACCTGCCGGGAGCCAGTGTGAGGAATCCCGCCCATGACAGGGTCATGTGGAAGTAAGTCTGGCATACGCAGGGTGTGATCAAACTTCAGGGATTCCCCATGGCATTTCTTGAGCATCCACCCCCACAAAAAAAATAAGAATCTGCCAGCCTCTGTACTCTGTTTTTCCACTCTTCTGATATTCTCTGGGAAAAAGTCAAATCAGGGCTTTAGTCTTCTGCATCTGAAAGGGATGTTTCAGTTAAACTCCCTCTGATAGCTCTCTAGCTTGCCTAACAGGTTCCCCAGACTTCTTACAGCCTGTGAATTGCTTACAGCCCCCAACAGCGAGAGGCACAAAGCTTGAAAGCATCTTAAAGATACAGAGCCTTTTCTAAAGAGTTAAAAATCATGTTAGTGATGGGTTTTCACTGTTGACTCAATGATGGCTGCCAGTCCTCCATGTTCTTTATCTTTTAGGCACCTGGGAGGATGTTACTCAATGTAAGCAGGATGTAGAAAAAGATATATAGTAGTTTTGATGTTAGCAACACTAGACTTTTGAGTCAATTGCTTCTCTTTGTTGTAAATCACTGTACTCCCTTTACTTGTAATAAGTTGTTGTATCTTTGCTGTGTAAGAATGTAACTTTATTTAGTACTTTTCTGAGAGTGACACCAGACCTTGGGAAGATCAACACAAATAAGTCTTCTGGTTGACAAACCCTTATCAGAAAAAGGCTGTAAAATGTTGATTGGCCCTTCTGGCTGGAAGAAGATGTAAATTACCTAAGACTTGTGTATACAACTAGGTATACAGAGAGAAAGGCCTGGTTTTCATAAGAGTCTGGGCTGCTAACACTGCATAATTTTGTATTATCCATTGACCTCTATGTACAATCAACAAGGTATAAAAGGCCTTTTCTAGACAATAGAGGCTGGAGCTAGTCACTGGACTAGTTTTTCCTGTGTCTCTCTCTCTCCCTCCTCTCCTATTCACTCTAATTTCAGGCTGAATTCCCATCTGGACCTGGGGGGCTCACCAGGTCTACCTACTTGTCCTGGCTTTTAAGACCTGCGCGAAAGGGAGCCTAAGGTGGGGCACCCTTAGAGATTCAAGCAGGCACCAGTGGCTCCACGTAGATGGTGCAAATCTCTTGTCCAGAGATTTTATTGGCCTTCCCTGCAAGCCAAGTTATTCAGCCTTCTTTCTCCACTTAATTTCCCTACTACACTATTTCTTCCTAATCTAGTCTTATATTCGATATTAATGAATAAATAAATCTTTCTTCACCAATGCTGTCCCTGCTTCGAATTCCCTGGACCCACCAGGGCTGGACCCCGGCATCCATCTGCAATGCAGGAGACTCAGGTTCAGTCCCTGGATTGGGAAGATTCCCTGGAGGAGGAAATGGCAACCCACTCCAGTATTCCTGCCTGGAAAATCCCATGGATAGAGGAGCCTGGCAGACTTCAGTCCATGAGGTTGCAAAGATTTGGACATGACTGAGCATACATGTAACATAAAAAGATGAAAGGAGACAATTACTTACAAATTCCACACGTTTCCTTAGCAGAATAGAGACATATGGGACCTAAAGCAAGTTGCTGAATGAGCTGCCTCAAGAACATTTGAAAATACAGGGTTGAGGTGCCCTCCAGGAACTGGCATTTTTTAAATGTGTTTTTGACAGCTTCAGAGAGTTAATGGAAACTGAATTATATTTAAAGCTATATAAGAGAAAAATCCTTTTTCCTCAGAGTTGAGTTCTCAAAAGAATTTCTAACACTAGGAATTTCAGCATCAAGATTCTATGTACATACAATTGACTTTATTACAGCCTTCCTCATTTCTCATTTATGCTGTAAGAAAAGGCAGATTTTGCAATAAACAGTTTCCTTTCAATTCATTTTGTCCACAATGAGCCAGAGTCTCTCTGGTATCAGCGGGCAAGACCATGCTAAACAAAGAGATGAAAAGTCAAAAGTTGGACATTGTTTATCTGAGACGTGAAATGGGCTGAACCATTAAGTGACACTACATTCACAAAAGGGACAATGGCATCACACTGAGGCTTTTCCTTAGCTGTGACATTTCTTTAGGTTCTTTTTGGCATAAAAATTTGGGACTTTTGTGAAAAAGTACAAACTCCTCACAATGAAAATCTCATTTTGAGGTGAAGATTAGAGGTCTTTACTCTCAAAGCTGCACACAGGGTCTTTAAAGAGCTCACTGTTCAAACTTTTCCATCCAAATTTAAGAGGAAAATGTACAGGCAGGGGCACAAAGGTCAAGGTGCTCTGAAGGCGAATTGACAGAGGACCATTGAAACTTGTCTTCTCTGAGCTCCTGACAGGGTCCATGATGGCAGAAGAGGGCTCTTCTTGAGAATGAATCCTGAAGGCTGAAGGAATGAATGGTGATAATGTGAATACAGGAATGATATCTAGTATCAGGTTGGCCAGGAAGATGGTAGAGAAAAACAGAATGAACTGTGTGGCCAAACCACAGATACTGGCAAAGACTGAGGGCAGGAGGAGAAAGGAGGGGGCAACAGAGGATGAGATGATTGGAAGGCATCACTGACTCAATGGACGTGAGTTTGAGCAAACTCCGGGTGACAGGGAAGGACAGAGAAGCCTGGTGTGCTGCAGCCCATGGGGTCGCAAAGAGTCAGACACAACTTAGCGACTGAACAACAACAACAATAAAATGTCAATTTTCTAAGTCCAAATCCTAGGGAACTAGAAAAGACCCTGATGCTAGGAAATATTGTAAGCAAAAAGAGAAGGAGATGACAGAGGATGAGAGGGTTGGATGGTGTCGCTGACTCAGTAGACATGAATCTGAGCAAGCTCTGGAAGATAGTGAAGGACAGAGGAGCCTGGTGTTGCTACAGTCCATGGGGTCACAAAGAGTTTGACACAACTGAGCGACTGAATAGCAACAACAAAGAGACCAAACACACACAATGGAACCGAATGGAACCGTAGAAAAGAAAAAAAAGAGAAACACTTACGAACAAGTTTTTCAACTTATACTGTACAGTGTTTCCCTAAGAAATGGGAAATTGTGACTTTGATTCAGTCCATACCCCTGCCTCAAAATGTTACATGACTGTGTAGTGTCTTTTTTCTTTTAATTTTACTCAGTAAGTGCAACCTTAAATGAAAGATTAGACTTAACAAAATAGATAGGTTGGTTTTAGCTCTGACATGTAACGAGCTGAGAAGTTTGTCACTCCTGCTCTGAATATAAAGAATATTGGAAAAGGAATGTCTTTACTGGGACTCATCAGAGAACTGGAGTTGTAGAGCAAACTCCACCCTGAAATCTGGAAAAACAGGAGGATCCAGGAGTCACACTTGCCCTGAGCAAAAGCTGCAGGAGCCACACGCTGGTAGGAACAGTTAAATGGCAGCTGGGGTAAGTTCCTGGAGGCATAGTATGGGCAAGGACGAGCCTGAGCCACTGTGTGTGTGTGCGTGTGTGGGTAAGTTCCTGGAGGCATAGGATGGGCAAGAATGAGCCTGAGCCACGTGTGTGTGTGTGCGTGTGTGGGTAAGTTCCTGGAGGCACAGGATGGGCAAGCACAAGCCTGAGCCACTGTGTGTGTGGTGGGGGGGTGGGGTAAGCTCCTGGAGGCACAGGATGTGCAAGTATGAGCCTGAGCCACTGTGTGTGTGCGTGTGCCTGGTCATTCAGTTATGTCTGACTCTTTGTGACCCCATGGACTATAGCCCACCAGGCTCCTCTGTCCATGAGATTCTCCAGGCAAGGATACTGAAGTGGGTTTCCATCTCTTTCCTGGAGAGGCTCTTCCTGACTCAGAGATCAAACCTGCATCTCCGGCTTGGCAGGCGGATGGGGCAGGAGGTTTAACCCAGGAATGTCAGCAGGATCTCCAGGTGAAGATCCAGGAATGATGCAGATGGAGGAAAGGAATTACCACTGTGAAATGTCAGGGGCTCCTCGAGAAAAGGCCCCTCTCCAGGGAAAGGTCATCACCAGAGCCCTATCTTAATGGATGCTGAGAGGGAGTCACCCAACTCCAGTCCCCTCCAGTCTTCCTGTCTCACCCAAGGGGAATTTGTTTTTAATTTTAGAAACACTTGTTAAAGTATTAACCCACAGATGCAAGCCCACAAAAATCTAAAGTTTAATTATAAGATTACAGAATATTGCCCCTCCTCCGTAGGATCTTCCCAATGCATGGACTGAACCTGCATCGTCTGACTCTCTGGGATTTATAGGCATATTCTTACTATTGAGCCACCTGAGAAGCCTCAAGGAAGGGGACTTAGGGAATCCCAAAGAGTACCTAGCACCTATGGCTACAACAACATTAAACATAACCCAACTCCTGGCTAGATTAACATAAAACCTCACATTAAAGTTCTGTTTACCTCAGTTCCCATGACCTGACACAGCACATCTAGATTTCAACAACAACAAAAAATCATAAGACATGCTAAAGTTCCAGAAGGAACACAGTCTGAAGGTACAAAGCAAACATAAAACCAGACTCAGATATGACATAAAGTCTGGCACTATCATAGAGGGAATTTAAAATAACCATGATCGACATGAGGAGAGCTCTTCTGAAAGAAGTAGGCAACATGCAAGATAACACAGTTATGTAAGCAGAAAAACTGGAACTCTAAGAAAGTATCAAGGAAGTGAAGGAAGTGCTTAATGAATGAATGAATGAAAATTACCTTAGATGCGTTCATTGGTAGACTGTATGCCACCCATGAAAGAACCAGTGAGCATGAAGATAGGTCAATAGAAATTTCCTAAACTGAAACGAAAATTTTAAAAGAATGAGTAAAACAGAACAGGACATCTAATTACTGGAAGACTTTTAACGTGTAACTTACATGCAATGGAAATACCAACATAGAAGAAAGAGCAAATGGAGCAAAAGATATTTTAACAAATAATGGCCAAGAATTTTACAAAGTTAAAGATAGAAAACAAGTCAAAACTTCAGCAAGCTCAGAGAACACCCCAAAAAAATAAATACAAAAAGCAATACCTTGGCTGCTCCTGCTGCTAAGTCATTTTAGTCGTGTCCGACTCTGTGCAGCCTCATAGACGGCAGCCCACCAGGCTCCACCAGCCCTGGGATTCTCCAGGCAAGAACACTAGAGTGGGCTGCCATTTCCTTCTCCAGTGCATAAAAGTGAAAAGTGAAAGTGAAGTTGCTCAATCGTGTCCGACTCTTCGCAACGCCATGGACTGCAGCCTACCAGACTCCTCTGCCCATGGGATTTTCCAGGCAAGAGAACTGGAGTGGGGTTCCATTGCCTTCTCCTCAGCACATCAAACATAAAATGTAAAAACTGAAAATAAAGAAAAAAACCTAAAAGAAGCTAGGGAAAATAAAACACTTTACCTACAGAGAAACAAAGATGGGGATGACAACAGTCTTCTCTTCAGAATCAATAATCACTTTAAACATGAATGGTCTAAACACACCAACTAGGGGCTTCTCTGGTGGTCTGGTGGTTAAGAATCTACCTTCCAAGGCAAGAGACACAGGTTTGATTCCTGGTCAGGGATCTAAGATCCCACGTGCTGCAGGGCACCTAAGCCTGTATGCGCTGCAACTAGAGAAGCTCATGCACCACAACAAAGACCCAGACAATCAAAAAAAATTTTTAATTAAAAAAATAAATACACAAAACACAGAGATTATCAGGGTGGATTAAAAACAAGACCCCAAGGGACATTCATGTGGAAACTATAAACATACAAAACTATACATTTCTAAAAATAACTTTTAAGTACTTATATGTAAGTAATATCTTTCAAGCAATTTTTATTCTTTTTTAAAGCAGTAAAAAGTAATCCTATTGCTAGTGTGTCTCCATTTACACTCTCTGACATCCTTTTCAGACCATTTTAGTACTACGTACAAATCTAAATTTTGTCTCTTGTATTTATTAATTGTCTTTTTTGAAATATAAATTAGATCAATTTATTTAACCCTGTCATCTTTCACCACAACAAAGCTCAAGAATGCCACTGAACTTTAAAAAGAAAAAAATAATGTGAAAAACAAAATTCTTGTTGAATTGGATAAACATAGACATGAATATATGTATTAATGCACTTGTAATTCTCCACTGTACTTCAGTTCAGTTCAGTTGCTCAGTTGTATCCAAATCTGCGACCCCATGAATCGCAGCACGCCAGGCCTCCCTGTCTATCACCAACTCCCCGGAGTTCACTCTGACTCATTTCAATCGAGTCAGTGATGCCATCCAGCCATCTCATCCTCTGTCGTCCCCTTATCCTCCTGCCCCCAATCCCTCCCAGCATCAGAGTCTTTTCCAATGAGTCAACTCTGCGCATGAGGTGGCCAAAGTACTGGAGTTTCAGCTTTAGCATCATTCCTTCCAAAGAAATCCTAGGGCTGATCTCCTTCAGAATGGATGGCTGGATCTCCTTGCAGTCCAAGGGACTCTCAAGAGTCTTCTCCAACACCACACTTCAAAAGCACCAATTCTTCGGTGCTCAGCCTTCTTCACAGTCCAACTCTCACATCCATACATGACCACTAGAAAATCATAGCCTTAACTAGACGAACATTTGCTGGCAAAGTAATGTGTCTGCTTTTCAATATGCTATCCAGGTTGGTCATAACTTTTCTTCCAAGGAGTATGCGTCTTTTAATTTCATGGCTGCACTCACCATCTGCAGTGATTTTGGACCCACAAAAAATAAAGTCTGACACTGTTTCCACTGTTTCCCCATCGATTTCCCATGAAGTGATGGGACCGGATGCCATGATCTTCATTTTCTGAATGTTGAGCTTTAAGCCAACTTTTTCACTCTCCTCTTTCACTTTCATCAAGAGGCTTTTGAGTTCCTCTTCACTTTCTGCCATAAGGATGGTGTCATCTGCATATCTGAGATTATATTTCCCTGGCAATCTTGATTCCAGCTTGTGCTTCTTCCAGCCCAGCGTTCTCATGATGTACTCTGCATAGAAGTTAAATAAGCAGAGTGACAGTATACAGCCTTGATGTACTCCTTTTCCTATTTGGAACCAGTCTGTTGTTCCATGTCCAGTTCTAACTGTTGCTTCCTGACCTGCATACAGGTTTCTCAAGAGGCAGGTCAGGTTGTCTGGTATTCCCATCTCTTTCAGAATTTTCCACAGTTTATTGTAATCCACACAGTCAAAGGCTTTGGCATAGTCAATAAAGCAGAAATAGATGTTTTTCTGGAACTCTGTTGCTTTTTCCATGATCCAGCGGATGTTGGCAATTTGATCTCTGGTTCCTCTGCCTTTTCTAAAACCAGCTTGAACATCTGGAAGTTCATGGTTCATGTATTGCTGAAGCCTGGCTTGGAGAATTTTGTGCATTACTTTACTAGCAAGTGAGATGAGTGCAATTGTGCAACAGTTTGAGCATTCTTTGGCATTACCTTTCTTTAGGATTGGAATGAAAACTGACCTTTTCCAGTCCTGTGGCCACTGCTGAGTTTTCCAAGTTTGCTGGCATATTGGATGCAGCGCTTTCACAGCATCATCTTTTAGGATTTGAAATAGCTCAACTGCAATTTCATCACCTCCACTAACTTTTGTTCGTAGTGATGCTTTCTAAGGCCCACTTAGGCTAAGGCTCATATTCCAGGATGTCTGGCTCTAGGTGAGTAATCACACCATCGTGATTATCTGGGTCGTGAAGATCTTTTTTGTACAGTTCTTCTGTATATTCTTTCCAGTTCTTCTTAATATCTTCTGCATCTGTTAGGTCCATACCATTTCTGTCCTTTATCAAGCCCATCTTTGCATGAAATGTTCCCTTGGTATCTCTAATTTTTTTTTGAAGAGATCTCTAGTGTTTCCCATTCTGTTGTTTTCCTCTATTTCTTTGCATTGATCGCTAAGGAAGGCTTTCTTGTCTCTTCTTGCTCCTCTTTGGAATTCTGCATTCAGATGCTTGTATCTTTCACTTTCTCCTTTGCTTTTCACTTCTCTTCTTTTCACAGCTATTTGTAAGGCCTCCCCAGGCAGCCATTTTGCTTTTTGCATTTCTTTTCCAAGGGGATGTTCTTGATCCCTGTCTCCTGTACAATGTCACGAACCTCCACCCATAATTCATCAGGCACTCTATCTATCAGATCTAGTCCCTTAAATCTACTTCTCACTTACACTGTATAATCATAAGGGATTTGATTTAGGTCATATCTAAATGGTCTAGTTATTTTCCCTACTTTTTTCAATTTAAGTCTGAATTTAGCAATAAGGAGTTCATGATCTGAGCCACAGTCAGCTCCCTGTCTTGTTTTTGCTGACTGTATAGAGCTTCTCCATCTTTGGCTGCAAAGAATATAATCAATCTGATTTCGGTGTTGACCATCTGGTGATGTCCATGTGTAGAGTGTTCTCTTGTGTTGTTGGAAGAGGGTGTTTGCTATGACCAGTGCATTTTCTTGGCAAAACTCTATTAGTCTTTGCCCTGTTTCATTCCGTATTCCAAGGCCAAATTTGCCAGTTACTCCACTTTCCTTAGAAGGATTTTTGAAATCCCTTTTATGTTAGCTCTTTTATTCATCATTTCCTGTGTGTGGGTTTTTGTTTTTTTGTTTTTTTGTTTTGCCTGCCTGTCTCTCTGTCCAAGATGATTTCAAATTTAATCATTCTCACAATAATGTACTTCAAAATGGTTTTCACGCAAAAAGTAAAAGCAACTGCAACTGATGTGCAAATGTTAAATCCCTCAGGTTCTGAAACTCAGACTGCTTCTCAAGAGTGAGTCTTTGCTAATTTGCTGAGTGTCTTTATTGAAGAGTCACTGTTCCCTCTATCACGCTTCTCCTCTCTTATCAGATTGCTACCTACCATCCTGAAATTGTCTGCCTGTGATCAAGCAGACTAGAGTCAACTTCAGGTTTCTTAAGCAAAAGAGCATTAATAACCTCAAGATTATTATCCAACCAGTCAGTTCTAAAGAAAATCAGTCCTGAATATTCACTGGAAGGACTGATGCTGAAGCTGAAACTCCAATGCTTTAGCCATCTGATGCAAGGAACTGACTCACTGAAAAGGCCCTGATGCTGGGAAAGAGTGACGGCAGGAGCAGAAGGGTACGACAGAACAAGAGATGATTGGATGGCATCACTGACTCGATGGATATGAGTCTGAGCAAGCTCCAGGAGTTGGTGAGGGACAGGGAAGCCTGGCATGCTACAGTTCATGGGGTCACAAAGAGTAGGACATGACTGAGTGACTGAACTGAACTGAACCTCAAAACATAGCACATGAAACTGTCCCTTGGTGCCCTGAGACCTTTCCTAAGCACTTTTAATTTTCTCTGCTGCTGCTGCTAAGTCACTTCAGTTGTGTCTGACTCTGTATGCCCTCATAGATGGCAGCTTACCAGGCTCCCCATCCATGAGATTCTCCAGGCAAGAACACTGGAGTGGGTTGCCATTTCCTTCTCCAATGCATGAAAGTGAAAAGTGAAAGGGAAGTCACTCAGTCGTGTCCGACCCCATGGACTGCAGCCTTCCAGGCTCCTCTGTCCATGGGATTTTCCAGGCAAGAGTACTGGAGTGGGGGTGCCATTGCCTTCTCCGTAATTTTCTCTAGTTCCACAGAATAAGAAGGCACCCTGTCTCTCTAGGGTTCCATTTCTTTGATTGTCTATGATTCAGGGACAGTGAATAGAATTCAATACTCCATATTGCCTAGAGTCCTTAAAAACTACATTTCATTTTTGCATGTTTCTTAATTGAAAGACAATTCAAAGCAGAAAAATTGTTGGGAAGGGCTTGGCTTGCCAATGGGTGAGCTGCATCTTTGCTTTCATGGCATAGCAAGAGAATCCTGGGGGCCTTACTTGGTTCTGCCATTTTGCTATCAAAAAATTAATCCCATTCTATTCAGTTTGCAAAATAACCAAACAAAGTCATTCATTTCTTAATTTTTTTCAGTTTCATGGAAATAGAAATAAGTTATCCAGATTTTCTTTCACTGAAGTTCAGGGTTTTCCTTTCTTTCCCAATGTTTTCCATGGACTGCCTCCCCCCCGCCTCACGCTGGCCCCTTCTTTGGGAGTTAAGCACAAAGCAATAGACATACTGGACATATTGATCACCAAGTAAAACGGTTTCCTGGCAACCATAACTGAATGAAGCCCATAGAACTGCTTTCCTTTTGCCCATGAATTTTTTTCTAATAGTTTCAAATACCACAGATGGCAGAAACTGATACAAAAGTACCTGTTCAAACTGTATTGTTGCAAAAATAAAGCTGATTTGGGAAGAGATACTTTGCTGTGTTCTGTGGTTAGCTAATGTATTTCTAATTTTAGTATAATTCCGCCATAATTATGAAATGAATTCATTCCTTTGTGTATTGCAATATGTGAATGGATTAGCTTTACTACTGCCACAATAAATCACCACAAACTTAGTGCTTAGAACAACAAGCATTTATTATCTTAGAGTTGTACAGGTTAGAAATCTGACACATGTCTTAGTGGGCTAAAATAAGGTGCCAGCAGGATCCCATACCTCCCTGGAGGCTCCAAGGGAGAGAGCATTGTCTTGCCTTTTTCAATTTCTAGAAGACACTTGCATTCCTTGGCTCAGCTCCCATCCCCCACCTCCCTTTTAAGCCAGAAACATCACATCTCTCTGGTCCTTCTTCCATCACTTCACAGTCAGTAGAGATTCTTGCTTTTAAAGACTCTTCTGATTATACTGGGGCCACCTGGACAATCCAGAATAATCTCCCCATCTCAAGGTCACACTCTTAACCACAACTGCAAAGTTCCCTTGGCCATATTCACCTGTCCTGAGGATTAGGCCGTGGGATTCTTTAAAGGAGCACTATACTGCCTGCCACAATGAGTCTCTTGTCTGGCACACTGACCAAAAAATCCAAGATGCTTCTCAAAATATTGATAACCAGTAAAGCACGCACTTTAAACTGCTTCTTTTAAGTACTGGTGATTATTTCACATTGATTTAAAGCAGAGGTCAGCAAACTTTTTCTGTAAGGAGCAGATCCTATATATATTTGGCTTTGCCAACCATGCATTCTTTGTTACAACTACTCAATTCTGCCATCGTAGTGTGAAAGCAACTATTGACAATACATAGATAAATGACCTTGGCTGTGTTTCAGTAACAATTCCTATACGAAAGCAGGCACTGGGCCAGATTTTGCCTGTGGACCATAGTTTGCTGATTCAGTAAACCAGAGTTGTGAAATCTCTAGTCTGATAACTAAACTTTCACCATGTTTTCAAAACTGAGATCTTTCTTTCTGGATATATAACTCTGCACTTGGACTCTTTAGCAATATAATGAAGAAGATAAGCATCTTCATTATTGTAAAACCTTGGTTGAGTACTGGTGACAGGAATAAGACCATAAAGAATTAGAAGACCAAGAAAGCCTTCAACGGGCTTGTAATTGGATAGGTGACACATATTCATTAAAGGGTAATAATATCATTTTTATCTATATATTTCATTGAATACATTATTTAACCTCCAAAAATACCATCTTTAAAAGTTATATAATGGAAGTTCCCCTCTGGGGAGTTCCAGTTCTGGTAATGGCAAAGGACTTTTTATTGAACTAATCCATCTGCAGACAACAATGATAAACTTGGGACAAAGTATTTTAAAAACAAGTATATGTAGGCAGTAGGGACTGAACAAAAGCACACAGAAGGAGAGGAGTCGTCCTTGGAAGAAAATAATTTCACTGGTTAAAACTTTGTGCTCATATGACTTTTTGTTGCAGGGCACACCCCAGTCTATGTGGCAAGAGGTGGACGAACTAGAACAGAAACCTGGTCTCACTAGCTTAACAAGTCAGAAGATGGATTCGGGAGATGCTAGTGAGCAGAGGGAATAAGTAAGAAATTCCAGAAATTAGGATCACAGAAGGGGAATCCTCAAAACCACATATGATTCTGTCTAAACCTTTGGCTGAACCCTGAACTTTGTATGCACTGGAGCAACACCAAGATTTCCTGTGAAAAGCAACAGCTGGAAGGTTGCAAGAACTGAGCATTTTCAGCTGCTATTCAAGCCAGGGAGCTGGAGACTGAGGTTTGCTTCCAATATTATTAATACAGTTAAGTTGCAGCTACAACAAAAATCTACACTTACAAGAGAAGAAACAAAGTACCCTGAATCACTATTTTCACAAATCAATGTTATCACTCACAATGTCCAGTGCTCTATAAAGCATGGGAAGAAACAGGAAAATGTGAACAACTGCTAAAAGAAAGGTAGTGGTAGTAACAGATTTTAAGATAACACAGATGTTGTAATTAGAAGGCAAAGACCGTGTTGTTGTTTAGTAGCTAAGTGGTGTCCGACTCATTTCAAACCCATGGACTGTAGCCCATCAGGCTCCTCTGTCCATAGGATTTCCCAGGCAAGAATACTGGAGTGGATTGCCATTTCCTTCTCCAGGGGGTCTTCCCGATCCAGGGATGGAACACACCTCTCCTGCACTGCAGATTCTTTACCGCTAAGCCACCAGGGAAGCCCAACAAGGACTTTAGATGTGGTCTAGTAAATACATCAATGATTTAAAGAAGAACATGATCATCATAAATTAACAGGAGGAAAAAACCAACAGAGTAATGGAAACTATAAAAAGAGAACCAAATGGAAACTTTAGCAGAGAAAAAATAAGCTGTATATCATTAAAAATATTTATTGTGAAGGCTTATCAGCTTACTGGAGATAGCCAAAGAAAATGTTAGTGAACTTGAAGATAAATGTGAAGAAAAGGAGATAAACAGCTGAAGAGAGTGTGAACACCCTTAGTGGTAGGTACAACAGCAAGTGATTAACATAAGTAAATTGGGGGAACAGAAGGAGAGGAATAAGGTGGGGCACAACTAAGTTGATGAAAAAATGACCAGAAGGTTTTCACATTCAATGAAAAGAAGATATAGACATCAAGAAGCTCTGCAAACCTCAGAGAGAAAGAGGGGATGAAGGAAGAAAACAGAAGGAAGAGGGGGAAAAAGGAGAGAAAGAAAAAGAAAGAGAAAGAAACTAGGGGGAGGAAGGAGGAAATAACACGTCAACATAACACGTTAGTTAAATTGCCAAACACTGAAGAGTAAATAGAAAATCTGGAAAGCAGTCAGAGAAAATTGTCATGTTATACATAAGGAAGCAATGACATAAATAATGGCTGACTTCTCATCAGAAACAATAATGGTTGGACTACTATGTCGGGCAAAAATATAAAAAGTGACATTGGAAGAAAATCATCTTTAGATAGTCCCACCAGGAAACCTGCAGTATATGAAATACTAATATAAATCCTTTACTTGGAAGGAAAAAGTGGCACCAGAGTAAAAGCTTGGTTTCTACAGGAAGAAACAGAGTGTCTCAAGTGGGTACATATATAAGACTCCCTTTTGCCCTTTTGAAATCTATCTCTCCATGTAATTTTTGCTTTTCTTAACTTATTTAAAAGCCATGACTAAGCACAGCACATGGCAGTGATATATGATTGATAAACAGCCTAAAGGAATAGATCCATTCTGATATGATCAACTGATTACTTTAGCCAAGAGATCAAATTAATATGTGGGAAAATTAAAGTCTTTTCAACAAATTATGATTTTAAAAACTGGTTGAAAGTAATTCAGCTGTGTCACACAGATGAAAGTAAACTTGAAAGTTTTAAGAAACATCTAGAAGGCCTTATAAATAGCTGAGAAAAGAGGAGAAGCAAAAGGCAAAAGAGAAAAGAAAGATATTACCATCTGAATGTAGAGTTCCAAAGAATAGCACGGAGAGGTAAGAAAACCTTCCTAAGTGAACAATGCAAAGAAACAGAGGGAAACAATAGACTGGGAAAGACTAGAGATTTCTTCAAGGAAATTAGAGATACCAAAGGAACATTTCATGCAAAGACGGTCACAACTGGGGACAGAAACGGTATGGACCTAATAAAAGCAGAAAATATAAAGAAGAAGTGGCAAGAATACACAGAAGAACTGTACAAAAAGATCTTAATAACCTAGATAACCACAAGGCTGTGATCACTCACCTAGAGCCAGACATCCTGGAATGTGAACTCAAGTGGGCCTTAGGAAGCATCATTACAAACAAAGCTAGTGGAGGTGATGGCATTCCAGTTGAGCTATTTCAAATCCTAAAAGATGATGCTGTGAAAGTGCTGCACTCAGTATGACAGCAAATTTGGAAAACTCAGCAGTGGCCACAGGACTGGAAAATGTCAGTTTTCATTCCAATCCCAAAGAAAGGCAATGCCAAAGAATGCTCAAACTACTGCATGATTGCACTCATTTCACAAGCTAGCAAAGTAATGCTCAAAATTCTCCAAGCCAGGCTTCAAATTTATGTGAACCAAGAGCTCCCAGATGTTCAAGTTGTATTTAGAAAAAGCAGAGGAAACACAGATCAAATTGCCAACATCCACTGGATCATAAAAAGGCAAGAGAATTCCAGAAAACATCTACTTCTGCTTCATTGACTACTCTAAAGCCTTTGACTGTGTGGATCACAATAAACTGTGGAAAATTCTGAAAGAGATGGGAATACCAGAGCACCTTCCTGCCTCTTGAGAAACCTGTATGCAGGTCAAGAAGCAACAGTTAGAACTGGACATGGACAACAGACTAGTTCCAAATTGGGAAAGGAGTATGTCAAGGCTATATATTATCACCCTGCTTATTTAACTTACATGCAGAGTACTTCATTTGAAATGCCAGGCAGGATGAAGCACAAGCTGGAATCAAGACTGCCAGGAAAGACATCAATAACCTCAGATATGCAGATGACACGACCCACGGCAGAAAACGCAGAGGAACTCAAAAGCCTCTTGATGAAAGTAAAAGAGGAGAGTGAAAAAGCTGGTTTAAAGCTCAACATTCACCTCCCAGAATACTGCAAATAAAAGCAAAAATAAACAAATGGAACCTAATTAAAATTAAAAGCTTCTGCACAACAAAG
Source organism: Nanger dama (assembly GCA_917880005.1). Classification (NCBI taxonomy): domain Eukaryota; kingdom Metazoa; phylum Chordata; class Mammalia; order Artiodactyla; family Bovidae; genus Nanger; species Nanger dama. Next base: position 9,524,236 of record CAKJTW010000075.1, read on the forward strand.
GAAATATAAGCAAGGTGAAAAGACAGCCTTCTGAATGGGAGAAAACAATAGCAAACGAAGCAACTAACAAACAACTAATCTCAAAAATATACAAGCAACTTATACAGCTCAACTCCAGAAAAATAAACGACCCAATCAAAAAATGGGCCAAAGAACTAAACAGACATTTCTCCAAAGAAGACATATGGATGACTAAAAACACATGAAAAGATGCTCAACATCACTCATTATCAGAGAAATGCAAATCAAAACCACAATGAGGTACCATTTCACACCAGTCAGAATGGCTGCGATCCAAAAGTCTACAAGCAATAAATGCTGGAGAGGGTGTGGAGAAAAAGGGAACCCTCTTACACTGCTGGTGGGAATGCAAACTAGTACAGCCACTATGGAGAACAGTGTGAAGATTCCTTAAAAGCTGCAAATAGAACTGCCTTATGACCCAGCAATCCCACTGCTGGGCATACACACCGAGGAAGACACATGTACCCCAATGTTCACTGCAGCACTATTTATAATAGCCAGGACATGGAAGCAACCTAGATGTCCATCAGCTGATAAATGGACAAGAAAGCTGTGGTACATACACACAATGGAGTACTACTCAGCCCTTAAAAAGAATACATTTGAATCAGTTCTAATGAGATGGATGAAACTGGAGCCAATTATACAGAGTGAAGTAAGCCAGAAAGAAAAACACCAATACAGTATACTGACACATATATATGGAATTTAGAAAGATGGTAATGATGTCCCTGTATGTGAGACAGCAAGAGAGACACAGATGTATACAACGGACTTTTGGACTCTGAGGGAGAGGGAGAGGGTGGGATGACTTGGTAGAATGGCATTGAAACATGTATATTATCATATAAGAAACAAAGCGCCAGTCTATGTTCGATACAGGATACAGGATGCTTGGGGCTGGTGCATGGGGATGATCCAGAGTGATGATATGGGGTGGGAGGTGGGAGGGGGATGCAGGATTGGGAGCTCACATACACCTGTGGTGGATTCATGTCAATGTATGGCAAAACCAATACGGCATTGTAAAGTAAAAAAAAGTAAAAAAAAAAAAAAAGAAGAAGAAGAATACAAGTAGAAAACTACAGTTAACCAAAAAAATAAAATAAATAAAGCTCAACATTCAAAAAACAAAGATTATGGCAGCCAGTCCCATCAGTTCAGTTCAGTTCAGTTGCTCAGTTGTGTCTGACTCTTTTGCAACCCCATGAATTGCAGCACACCAGGCCTCTCTGTCCATCACCAACTTCCAGAGTTCACCCAAACTCATGTCCATTGAGTGAGTGACGCCATCCAGCCTTCTCATCCTCTGTCGACACCTTCTCCACCTGCCCCGAATCCCTCCCAGAATCAGAGTCTTTTCCAGTGAGTCAACTCTTCACATGAGGTGGCCAAAGTATTGGAGTTTCAGCCTCAGCATCAGTCCTTCCAAAGAACACCCAGGACTGATCTCCTTCAGAATGGACTGGTTGGATCTCCTTGCAGTCCAAGGGACTCTCAAGAGTCTTCTCCAACAGCACACTTCAAAAGCATCAATTTTTTGGCACTGAGCCTTCTTCACAGTCCAACTCTCACATCCATACATGACCACTGGAAAATCCATAGCCTTGACTAGACGGACCTTTGTTGGCAAAGTAATGTCTCTGCTTTTGAATATGCTATCTGGGTTGGTCATAACTTTCCCTCCAAGGAGTAAGCGTCTTTTAATTCATGGCTGCAGTCACCATCTGCAGTGATTTTGGAGCCCCCAAAATAAAGTCTGACACTGTTTCCACTGTTTCCACATCTATTTCCCATGAAGTGATGGGACAAGATGCCATGATCTTAGTTATCTGAATGTTGAGCTTTAAGCCAACTCTTTCACTCTCCTCTTTCACTTTCATCAAGAGGCTTTTTAGTTCCTCTTCACTTTCTGCCATAAGGGTGGTGTCATCTGCATATCTGAGGTTATTGATATTTCTCCTGGCAATCTTGATTCCAACTTGTGTTTCTTCCAGCCCAGCATTTCTCATGATGTACTCTGCACATAAGTTAAATAAGCAGGGTGACAATATATAGCCTTGATGTACTCCCTTTCCTATTTGGAACCAGTCTGTTGTTCCATGTCCTGTTCTAACTGTTGCTTCCTGACTTGCATATAGGTTTCTCAAGAGGCAGGTCAGGTTGTCTGGTATTCCCATCTCTTTCAGAATTTTCCACAGTTTATTGTGATCCACACAGTCAAAGGCTTTGGCATAGTCAATAAAGCAGAAATAGATATTTTTCTGGAACTCTATTGCCTTTGCAATGATCCAGCAGATGTTGGCAATTTGATCTGTTTCCTCTGCCTTTTCTAAAACCAGCTTGAACATCTGGAAGTTCACAGTTCATGTATTGCTGAAGCCTGGCTTGGAGAATTTTGAGCATTACTTTACTAGCATGTGAGATGAGTGCAATCATTCAGTAGTTTGAGCATTCTTTGGCATTGCCTTTCTTTGGGATTGGAAAGAAAACTGACCTTTTCCAGTCCTGTGGCCACTGCTGCATTTTCCAAATTTGCTGGCATATTGAGTGCAGCACTTCCACAGCATCATCTTTCAGGATTTGAAATAGTTCAACTGCAATTCCATCACCTCCACTAGCTTTGTTTGTAGTGATGCTTCCTAAGGCCCACTTGACTTCACATTCTAGGATGTCTGGCTCTAGGTGAGGGATCACACCATCATGATTATCTGGGTCTTGAAGATCTTTTTGTATAGTTCTTCTGTGTATTCTTGCCACTTCTTCTTAATATCTCTGCTTCTGTTAGGTCTATACCATTTCTGTCTTTTATCAAGCCCATCTTTGCATGAACTATTCCCTTGGTATCTCTAATTTTCTTGAAGAGATCTCTAGTCTTTCCCATTCTGTTATTTTCCTCTATTTCTTTGCATTGATGGCTGAGAAAGTCTTTCTTATCTCTCCTTGCTATTCTTTGTATCTCTGCATTCAAATGCTTGTATCTTTCCTTTTCTCCTTTGCTTTTCACTTCTCTTCTGTTCACAGCTGTTTGTAAGGCCTCCCCAGACAGCCATTTTGCTTTTCTGAATTTCTTTTTTCATGGGGATGGTCTTGATCCCTGTCTCCTGTACAGTGTCATGAACCTCATTCCATAGTTCATCAGGCACTCTGTCTATTAGATCTAGTCCCTTAGATCTATTTCTCACTTCCACTGTATAATCATAAGGGATTTGATTTAAGTCATACCTGAATGGCCTAGTGGTTTTCCCTACTTTCTTTAAGTGTGAATTTGACAATAAGGAGTTCATGATCTGAGCCACAGTCAGCTCCCCATCTTGTTTTTGCTGACTGTATAGCGCTTCTCCATCTTTGGCTGCAAAGAATATATTCAATCTGATTTTGGTGTTGACCATCTGGTGATGTCCATGTGTAGGGTCTTCTCTTGTGTTGTTGGAAGAGGGTGTTTGCTACGACTAGTGCGTTCTCTTGGTAGAACTCTATTATGGTTTGCCCTGCTTCATTCTGTACTCCAAGGCCAAAGTTGCCTATTACCCCAGGTGTTTCTTGACTTCCTACTTCTGCATTCCAGTTCCCTATAATTAAAAGGACATCCTTTTTGGGTGTTAGTTCTAAAAGGTCTTGTAGGTCTTCATAGAACTGTTCAACTTCAGCTTCTTCAGTGTTACTGGTTGGGGCATAGACTTGGATTACTGCTATACTGAATGGTTTGCCTTGGAAACCAACAGAGATCATTCTGTCATTTTTGAAGTTGCATCCGGTCCTATCACTTCATGGCAAATAGATCAGGAAACAATGGGAAACATTGACAGACTATATTCTTGCATTTCAAAATCATTGCAAATGGTGACTGCAGTCATGAAATTAAAAGAAGCTTGCTCCTTGAAAGAAAAGCTGTCACCATCCTAGACAGCTTATTAAAAAACAGAGACATTACTTTGCAACCAAGGTCTGTATAGTCATTATCATTATCTGTATAGTCTGTATATCATTTTTCCAGTTGTCATGTAAGGATATGAAAGTTGGACCATAAAGAAGGCTGAGCACCGAAAAACTGATGCTTTTGAACTGTGGTGTTGGAGAAGACTCTTGAGAGTTCCTTGGACAGCAAGATCAAACCAGTCAATTTTAAAGGAAATCAATACTGAATATTCATTGGAAGATCCAATGCTGAAGCTAAAACTCCAAAACTTTGGCCACCAAATGCAAAGAGATGACTCATTAGAAAAGACCCTGCTGCTCAGAAAGACTGAAGGCAGGAGTAGAAGGTGACAACAGAGAGTGAGATGGTTGAATGACATTACCAGTTCAATGGAGATGAGTTTGAGCAAGCTCTGGGAGATAGTGAAGGACAGGGAAGTCTGGCATGTGGCAGTCAATGGGGTCACAAAGAGTCGGACACAACTGAGTGACTGAACAACAATAAGAAAGAAGGAAACAGAGAAGTATATCTCCACATTTAGGGTAGGAGAAAATTCCTTAGGATCCATAAAGCATTCTACACAGAAGGAAATATTGACACATTATGCTGCTGCTGCTATGTCGCTTCAGTCGTGTCCGACTCTGTGCAACCCCATAGATGGCAGCCCACCAGGCTCCCCATCCCTGGGATTCTCCAGGCAAGAACACTGGAGTGTGTTGCCATTTCCTTCTCCAATGCATGAAAGTGAAAAGTGAAAAGTGAAAGTGAAGTCACTCAGTCGCGCCCAACTCTTAGCAACCCCATAGATTGCAGCCTACCAGGCTCCTCCATCCATGGGATTTTCCAGGCAAGAGTACTGGAGTGGGATGCCATTGCCTTCTCTGTTGATACAGTATATTTCATCAAAATTTAAGATTCTCCTGATCAAAAGACACTGTCGAGAATATGAATGGACAGGTCATACCAGAATAAACATTGCTTTATAAGTTTTAATGTAATAATAGGGGGCTTTCTTGGTGGCTCAAACAGTAAATAATTTGTCTGCAATGTAGGAGACCTTGGTTCAGTCCCTGGGTTGGGAAGATCCCCTGGAGAAGGAAATGGCAACCCACCCCAGTATTCTTGTCTGGAGAATCCCATGGACAGAGGAGCACACTCAATAGACTACAGTATCATGTAAATTTTTATCTGTGCTAGCTAGGAAACCAAAGCTGTCATGTGACTTGCTTTAATTTGACATTCATTTTATTGTGGTTGTCTGGAATGGAACCCACAAAATTTCTGAGGTGTTCCTGTAGGCCCTTTTGGAGAAAGGTTTGGCAGTTTATTTAATGTTAATTAAATGTTTTACCTTGCCTATTTTACCTTACCTTTACCAATTGTCACCAGTGTAGGAGATCAGGGTTTCATCCCTGGGCTGGGAGATCCTGGAGAAGAAAATGGCAACCCACTCCAGTACTCTTGCCTGGAAAATTCCATGGACAGAGAAACCTGTGGGGGCTACAGTCCAAGGAGTGGCAAAGAGTCGAACATGACTGGGCATGCTTGCATGCCTGGTTAACTACTCTATCAATTAGAAATTTCACTCCCAATATTACTCAAGGGAATAAAATTTATTATCTGCTCCAAGCATACTCAAAGTCATTTACTTATAACAGCCTTAACTTGGAATCAAGACAAATGCTCATCCATAGAAAGACAGGTAAACAACTTCTGTGCTGTATCATAAAATGAAATGCTACATAACAACAACAACAAAAAGGAATGAACTACCAACAGAGGAAAACATGGATGAGTCCCACAGAAACTATGTGTGAAAGAAGCGAGACACAAAGGCATCTACCAGTTGGTTCTAGAACAGGCAAAACTTATTTGTGTCTAAAAAATGTCAGAAAAACTGTTGCCTTTGTAGGGGGAAGGGGATTCATCTGGAGGTGATGTGACAGAACTCGTTAAGGTGATGGAGACATTCTATTTCTGGATAAAGCACTAGACAGGTGTATGTATCAGTTAAATGTATCAAATTATGCACTTTATACTAGTGATATCATTATATATAAATTTTATGTTAAAAGAAACCCTGTAAGGAAAAAATAAACTCTAGTTAATAAGTTTGCTTTCCACACTTGCAAAACACTGAGAAGAGACAGAACATCACTTCCGTGCTATATCTGACAGTATACATTACTCGAATCTAATGAAGGAGAAATAGCCAAACCCCAAATGAAGAAGAGTCTGTAAAATAATGCCTCTTTTCCTTTAAAATGGCAAGTCCAAAAGATTTTTAAAGGCTGATGTATTGTTGGGGATAAAATAGTCTAAAATTAGCATGACAAAAAGCATTTGTAATCCTGGATTACATGCTACGTGAGAATATTAATTTAGTTATAAAGGGCATGATTAGGATAACTGACACTTTTGCCTGTGTGGATCAGATCACAGTCATGTATCAATGTTAAATTCACCTTTTTTAAAAAAATTGGACTGTGATTATATAGGATAATATCCTTGTTTGGGGGAAATATACTTTGAAATATTTAGAAATCAAAGGACTCAATGTCTTTACTTTACCAAAGGCTCAGAAAAACATGTAGATATAAATAAACACATAGTGAGGGAATGATAGGTCAAATGAGACAATGTAAATGGTTGGTGAATTTGGATAACTGGTTAAGGGAATTCCAACACTATTCTTGGAATGATAAGTTTAAAATTATCATAAAATCTAAAAGTTACAAAAAGCAAAATAAAACATAAGTAAAGGAAAGCTATGGTGCAAAGATTGCATTTGTAGGGCTTCTGTTTGTGGCTCAGAGGTGAAAAATCCACCTGCCAATGGAAGATCCCTGATCCAGGAGGATCCTGCATGCCATGGAACAACTAAGCCTGTGCCCCACCGCTGCTGACCCTGTGCTCTAGAGACCAGGAGCTGCAACTACCAAAGCTCGCGAGCCACAGCCACTGAGCCTGAGCGCCCTAGGGCGCATGCTCCGCAACAAGAGACGCCATGCAATGAAAAGCTCCCGCACTGCAGCTAGAGAGAAGCCTTGGCTGGCTGGAACCAGAGGAACGCCTGTGCAGTAACAAAGACCCAGAGCAGCCAAAAATAAATAAATAAATCGAATGATGATTTTTTTTAAAAAACCATTTAAAGGAAGATCGCATTTGTACTAATAACCACCTGGGTATAATGAAAATAGAAAGGTTTGGGGTATAGTTCCATGAAAAATAATCAACAAACAGACTAAAGATAAACAGTTAAGACAAAGCTGCCTTTTACATTCTGCCTTGTTGTTCCAGGTGAACTAGAACGTGAACCAGGAATTTTGTTTCCTGATCTTGAAAAAGTTTGTTGTCTGTCTTCTTTCCATGTTCCTGCTTTGCTTTCCAGCCTCTCCTGTCTGGAATTCTCCAAATCATGGGTTGCACTTGGATCATTTTCCACAAATGGTTTCAGAGTTAAAGAATTATCTCTTTGTATAAACTCCCAACAGAAAGAAATCAAATATTTACTATAGCTAAATAACAGAATATTTCACATGGGAAAATGCCAACTAGGGCCCATGTTTTCCTGAGTGGCTTTAGATATTGTAGCCTATGTAATTTTAGAAGGAAATCCCATCTCAAATTAGTAAATTAATGATAGAAGGCATATTTTATTTGTAAGGAGCCACTAAAATTGGACTTGAAAAAGGGAGGGAAGACATGATTATATTGCTCTTTTGTTTAACTGGAGAGAAAGGGGATGGACCTAAATTTATAATGTGGGTTGAACTTTTCCCATTTGTAAAGAACTTTATTGTGGAAATAAATGGGCTGTATGTGGTTTTTGCTTATTTCTCCCACTCGAACCCTGAGTTCCACAATAATTTTTTTTTCCAAAGCTGCAATTACTGAGATTACAAATAATGTGAAGCCTCACAGCTGGTCCTGGCATGTCTCCAGCACATAATCACCTGTCGTGTGTACTAATTCCTGCCATGATTAAGCCCCTCTATTCACACAAGGGTCTGACAGGTCTATTGTTCCAAATGTCATCAGTAAGAGAACAGGCATATAGTTTCCTTGCATGTTTTCTATGTCAGTTCAGTTAAGCTGCTGTTTTGTGTATCTGATCAGTGATCACTTTTCCTGGAGCCTAGTATTGTCAATAAAAAACTAATGATATGTGGTACCACAGCTTAGTTAGAGATAGACATGGGTTCAAACAAAGTATTCTAGAAAACATTAGAAAGCAAGTTTCTTGGGTTCCAGACTGAAGCAGTAGCCACAGAATGGTCTTAGTTTCTTTTAAGATAAAATGCCAGGACTTAAATACAACAATAATAACAGTTTCCTTTATTTTGAGAAAATAAGCTTATGCCTAAATCTCTGGAAATTTTCCATTTAAAATATGTTTAATTTATTTCTCAGTATATATGTTCAATTTGTTTTTAACATATTACTGACAATAAAGGGAATGTTTTTGAAAGCATTTTATTCTTTCTCAAAAACTCAACTGTAAATAATTATTAAATGTGGCAATTATTATAAAACAGATAACAGAGTTACAAAGCTCACTTCAACTAAAAGAAAAATCCATTCTGTAGGTGATAGTGAAAATGGAAAATTACCAGTGCTTATTCTGTTGTTTGAACTGAAATTTGTGTGTGATTCTGAAAAGCTCCATTGAGAAAAATTGGCACAGCGGTAAAGTGACCCAAATGGTGATGCCAAGAAGAATAAGGAGGCTTTGTGTTAATGCGTAAGTTCCATCTCCTGATGATATCTTATTCAAATTCATGCAGGCTTTGCTAATATCTTTCACCTGCTACCATTCGCATTTGCGGTTGCAACTAGATTCCTCCGGTTGTTAATCAAACATCAGCCTCACTCTGCTTCTGTAGGTCAGTAGTCATGTCTGTACTGTTCTGACATTCGCCTGAAGTAGGGTCAAAGACCACAGGAGGTTACTCTGATTGTGCAGAGATACATCTGCAAAACATGCCTCTCCCAGATCCATCTGAGCCGCTAGCTGCAAAGATAGAGAGATGGGTGGGTAGGCACGTACATAGATAACAGATGGTAGACAGATAGACAGATGATAGACAGACATAGATATATAGATGATACGTAGATAGATGATGGAGAGATGATAGATAGATAGATAGAAAGAAAGAACATAGATAGAGCTTCCCTGGTGGCTCAGAGGGTAAAGAATCTGTCTGCAGTGCAAGAGACCCAGGTTCAATCCTTGGGTTAGGAAGATGCCCTGAAGAAGAGAATGACTACCCACTCCAGTATTCTTGCCTGAAGAATTCCATGGAGGAGCCTGGCAGGCTACAGTCCATGGGATTGCAAAGAGTTGGACACAACTGAGTGACCAACACTTTCACTATTTTTTAGATACATAGATGATAGATAGATAATAGATAGATGATTAATGATAGATAAAGATAATAGATGATAGAGAAATCAAAACTTCCAGCTCCGACATTTCCAGCCTCCAACCACATGCACAGCATTTCTGATCCTTGCCTCAAGACCTTCACTGCTTGTCATGTTTTATCATCAAGTCACTTGGACTGCAAGGAGATCCAACCAGTCTGTCCTAAAGGAGATCATTCCTGGGTGTTCATTGGAAGGACTGATGCTGAAGCTGAAACTCCAGTACTTTGGCCACCTCATGCGTTAAGAGTTGACTCATTGGAAAAGACCCTGATGCTGGGAGGGATTGGGGGCAGGTGGAGAAGGGGATGACAGAGGATGAGATGGCTGGATGGCATCACCAACTTGATGGACATGAGTTTGGGTAAGCTCCGGGAGTTGGTGAGGCACAGAAGGGCCTGGCATGCTGCGATTCATGGGGTCACAAGGAGTCGGACACGACTGAGTGACTGAACTGAACTGAACTGAACTGATCACCAAGTCCCAACCCTTCCCTTACATATAGTGAAGACTGAAGACTTTATCCCTAATGGATCAAAGAACTTGAAAGGTAGTCAAAAGTTATCAACCCAGTTAACAGCAAATTAAAAAAAAATACACACTAAAAAATACTGATGTGGTATCCCTAAGTCAACCTCCTGCTGATCTAGAGGAAGAGAAGGTTTGAGTTGGAGGGCCTCTGGCAATCTTCCAAGACACTCTGAAAAGAACGAATACTATGGGAACAAGATTTTAAGAATGGAAGATTCTAAGCACAGTTTCTGAATTCCATCCTTCGATCAGCACAATACAAAGCTGTCTGATGTGGTGTGCTTTCATTCTAAAAAAGCTCGTAAATGAATGAATACATAGGGTAGGAGGCTTTGTCCTGGGCAAGTTATTGCCTTCCCCTCCTCCTCCTGAATGAAATCCCAGGGTGCTGCCAAGGGGCAACCTCTGTGAGGACAGATAAATCTCATTACTGTAGAAAACAGTCAAACATGTAGACAGCAACATAAATTGGTACTTAGGCTCTGCCATATTGCTAAAAATAACAACAGTAACAATTACCCCTGAAACTGCTTTGAAATGCTTTCAAAAATAATAGGAATGCTACTGAATCATCAATTATTTTTAAAGTCACCTTTAAATTGCCATAGCACCTTCTCTGTTGATATAATTTCCTGCAGTTATTCAATCTGTTACAAATGTAACATAATTTTTATGCAGTTTGGGTGGGGAAGCATATTAGTTTTATTTTGCAAATGGAATAATATTTTAAATTTGCTGGGAGAGCTTTTTATTTGAAGAAGAAGTCCATACCGAGTATATGTGAAAAGAGGAGCAAGAACTATTCCAAATAAAAATTGCCTACTTTATCTTCTCAATATATTTTGGTATTTTACTTTTAGAGTTTCTTAAAGCATGAGATAGTGCTTAGTCATTCAGTCATGTCCAATTCTTTGAGACCCAAGGACTGTAGCCTGCCAGGCTCCCTCTGTCCATGGGATTCTACAGGCAAGAATACCGAAGTGAGTGGCCATTGTCTTCTCTAGATCTTCCTGACCCAGGGACTGAACCCAGATCTTCTGCATCGCAGGCAGATTCTTTACTGTATGAACCATCAGGGAAGCCCTTCTTAAAGCTAGTTACCCTATCAGTTCAGTTGCTCAGTCGTGTCCGACTCTTTGCAACCCCATGAATCACAGCACACCAGGCCTCCCTGTCCATCATCATCTCCCGGAGTTCACTCAGACTCACGTCCATCGAGTCCGTGATGCCATCCAGCCATCTCATCCTCAGTCATCCCCTTCTCTTCTTGCCCCCAATCCTTCCAAGCATCGGAGTCTTTTCCAATGAGTCAACTCTTCGCATGAGGTGGCCAGATTACTGGAGTTTCAGCTTTAGCATCGTTCCTTCCAAAGAAATCTCAGGGTTGATCTCCTTCAGAATGGACTGGCTGGATCTCCTTGCAGTCCAAGGGACTCTCAAGAGTCTTTTCCAACACCACAGTTCAAAAGCATCAACTCTTCGGCGCTCAGCCTTCTTCACAGTCCAACTCTCACATCCATACATGACCACTGGAAAAACCAAAGCCTTGACTAGACGGACCTTTGTTGGCAAAGTAATGTCTCTGCTTTTGAATATGCTGTCTAGGTTGGTCATAACTTTTCTTCCAAGGAGTAAGCATCTTTTAATTTCATGGCTGCAGTCACAATCTGCAGTGATTTTGGAGCCCCCAAAAATAAAGTCTGACACTGTTTCCACTGTTTCCCCATCTATTTCCCATGAAGTGATGGGACCGGATGCCATGATCTTCATTTTCTGAATGTTGAGCTTTAAGCCAACTTTTTTGCTCTCGTCTTTCACTTTCATCAAGAGGCTTTTTAGCTCCTCTTCACTTTCTGCCATGAAGGTGGTATCATCTGCATATTTGAGGTTATTGATATTTCTCCCGCAGTCTTGATTCCAGCTTGTGTTTCTTCCAGCCCAGCGTTTCTCATGATGTACTCTGCATATAAGTTAAATAAGCGGGGTGATAATATACAGCCTTGAAGCACACGTACATAATACACTTATTAGAGTCTCATAATAAAGTATGCATATCTAGACATATTCCAAGTCAGGTCATATTTCCCCACACACAGGAAGTAAATATGCTATGTATACAGATTGGGGAAAGGTGATACAGGTTAAAGCAGTAAAAAAAAATCTTTAAGACCATGGGCCCTGGAGTCAGCTATATTTGATTCCTACCCCTTCAGTAGCCTTGGGAAAATTGCTTATACATTCTAAGACTCAGTTTCCCCACCTGTAAAATTGTTGTTCACTTGCTCAGTCATGTCCAACTCTTTTCGATTCGTTGGACTGCAGCATGCCAGGCTTCCCTGTCCTTCATTATCTCCCAGAGTTTGCTCAAACTCATGTCCACTGAGTCAGTGAGGCCATCCAACCATCTCATTCTCTGTTGTCCCCTTTTCCTCCTGTCTTCAATTTTTCCCAGCATCAGGGTCTTTTCCAATAAGTCAGTTCTTCGCGTCACGTGGCCAAATTATTGGAGCTTCAACTTTAGCATCAGTCCTTTGAATGAATATTCAGGGTTGATTTCCTTTAGGATTGAATGGTTTGATCTCCTTGCTGTCTAAGGGACTCTCAAGAGTCTTCTCCAGAACCACACTTCAAAAGCATCAATTCTTCAGTGTTCAGCCTTCTTTATGGTCCAACTTTCAATCCTCACGTGACTAGTGGAAAAATCATGAAGTGAAGTGTTAGTCACTTAGTCATATCTGACCCTTTGTGACCCTCTGGACTGAAGCTCACCAGGCTTCTCTGTCCATGGAATTCTCCAGGCAAGAATACTGGAGCGGGTTGCCATTCCCTCCTCCAAGGGATCTTCCTGACCCAGGGATCAAACCCAGGTCTCCTGCATTGCAGGCAGATTCTTTACCATCTGACCCAACAGGGAAGCCTACAGCTTTGACTATACAGAACTTTGTTGGCAAAGTATGTCTCTTCTCTTTAATATACTGTATAGCTTTTCTTCCAAGAAGCCTAAACTGATGGAGAGTGAAATCTGTGTGCATGTAACTATAACATATGCATACATAATCATAAAAACACATACATATAGATGTACATATACACAGGTACATATATACATACATTACATACAGGGAAAGAATTGCTTTCACTCAAAGGAGAAGGCTATTATGAGATTATTTTGTGCTTGTATTGCTGCAGTATGTCCTGAGCCATATTTCATCTTAATAGCCAAGCAGCAAAGAGGACTTGGAAGGCACATGCTGATGGTAGTTCTGCTGTGTGTCCAGATGGCTTCTCTATAGTCTTAGCGGAGCCAGCTTCTGGGTTCACCTTGAGGAGTGTACATTGTCATATTTCTCTTGGCAATGCAATGACCTGAGAGCATGAGGAGACTCTGCCAAACCACCACTCTGATGTAGACAGTGCCGGGTGGAGGATCAGCACAAAGAAATAGAGGAAAACAATAGACTGGGAAAGACTAGAGATCTCTTCAAGAAAATTAGTGATACCAAGGGAACATTTCATGCAAAGATGAGTTCAATAAAGGACAGAAATTCTATGGACCTAACAGAAGCAAAAGATATTAAGAAGAGGTGGCAAAAACACACAGAAAAACTATACCAAAAATCCTCATGACCCAGATAACCACAATGGTGTGATCACTCACCTAGAGCCAGAGCTTCTGGAATGTGAAGTCAAGTGGGCCTTAGGAAGCATCACTACAAACAAAGCTAGTGGAGGTGATGGAATTCCAGGTGAGCTATTTCAGCTAAAAGATAATGGTGTGAAGGTGCTGCATTCAATATGCCAGCAAATTTGGAAAACTCAGCAGTGGCCACAGGACTGGAAAAAGTCAGTTTTCATTCCAATTCCAAAGAAAGGCAGTGCTAAAGAGTATTCAAACTACCACACAATTGCACTCATCTCACATGCTAATAAAGTAATTCTCAAAATTCTGCAAGCCAGGCTTCAGCGATACGTGAACCATGAACTTCCAGATGTTCAAGTTGGTTTTAGAAAAGGCAGAGGATCCAGAGATCAAATTGCCAACATCTGCTGGATCATGGAAAAAGCAAGAGAGTTCAAGAAAAACATCTATTTCTGCTTTATTGACTATGCCAAAGCTTTTGACTGTGTGGATCACAATAAACTGGGAAATTCTTTAAGAGATGAGAATACCAGACCACCTGATCTACCTCTTGAGAATCCTATATGCAGGTCAACAAGCAACAGTTAGAACTGGACATGGAACAACAGATTGGTTCCAAATAGGAAAAGGAGTACATCAAGGCTGTATATTGTCACCGTGCTTATTTAATTAATATGCAGAGTACATCATGAGCAATGCTGAGCTGGAAGAAACACAAGGTGGAATCAAGATTGCTGGGAGAAATATCAATAACCTCAGATATGCAGATGATACCACCCTTATGGCAGAAAGTGAAGAAGAACTAAAGAGCCTCTTGATGAAAATGAAAGAGGAGCGTGAAAAAGTTTAAGATCATGGCATCCAACCCCATCACTTCATGGCAAATAGATGGGGAAATACTGGAAACAGTGGCTGACTTTACTTTTTCCAGTTTTTCCAATTTTCCAATATTTTTCCAGATTATTTCCAAAATCACTACAGCACCAATGACTGCAGCCATTAAATTAAAAGAAGCTTACTCCTTGGAAGAAAAGTTATGACCAACCTACAGAGCATATTAAAAGGCAGAGACATTATTTTGCCAACAAAGATCTGTTTAGTCAAAGCTATGGTTTTTCCAACAGTCACGTATGGATGTGAGAGTTGGACTATAAAGAAAGCTGAGTGCTGAAGAATTGATGCTTCTGAACTGCTGTGTTGGAGAAGACTCTTGAGAGTCCCTTGGACTGCAAGGAGATTCAACCAGTCCATCCTAAAGGAGATCAGTCTTGAGTGTTCATTGAAAGGACTGATGTTGAAGCTGAAACTCCAATACTTTGGCCACCTGATGCAAAGTGCTGACTCATTGGAAAAGACCCTAATGCTGGGAAAGATTGACAGCGGGAAGAGAAGGGGATGACAGAAGATGAGATGGTTGGATGGCATCACCAACTTAATGGACATGAGTTCGAGTAAACTCCAGGAGTTGGTGATGGACAGGGAGGCCTGGCATGCTGCAGTCCATGAGGTGGCAAAGATTCGGACATGACTGAGTGACGGAACTGAACTGAATGTCTGGGGAAACTAAAAGCAATTCATGGATGGGGGATAGATTTGTCCAGTATATTGCCTGTTCTGTGAGTTTGAGTAGGCTCTAGGATTTGGTGATGGACAGGGAAGCCTGGCATGCTGCAGTCCATGGGATCGCGAAGATTTGGACATAACTGAGCTACTGAATTGAACTGGCAGGGGGACACTGTAGATAGGTGCTGGAATACAGTCATGGTTGTTCTCTGTGTTACAGCTGCATATGTTACAACCCCTTGAGACAGAATTATATTTCTCTTTACACAGGACAATTGTTTCCAAAAAGATTGGAAGGAAAAGAGTGGTCCTTTGCATCATCACCCAGATATTCATCATTTCTAGTGCTCTTCTTTTTCTCCCCTGAGGATCCAACTTTCCATCTGCTATCATTTGCCTTCAGCCTAAAGAATATTCTTTAGCTTTTATCGTAATGCTACGTGGTCTTCTGATGACAGATTATTTTAATTTTCTTTTATTGAAAATGCCTTTTTTGCTCTCATTTTTGGAAAACATCATGTGTGAGAAATAGAAATGAGGGTGATTCCTGAAGCCTTCACTTGCAGGACTCTTTACACTTCTTCATGAGGCAGCATGCTTAATTAAAATGGTATTGTGCTCTGCATATGCTCTTTTTCTATGCAACAAGCAATTTCCCTCCTCTCTCCTCCCTCCTTTGAGTGGAAATGCTCACACTTTGACAGACAATATCAAATGCCTTCTCTTCTGAGAATCTTCCTTTATTATCTGAAGAAGAGTTTGATGAGTTGCTCACTGTGCTAGCCAGAGAAGTGCTGATACTTAGTCTTTATAATTATATAATTTATATTAAATCCCAAGAAGAAAAAAAGAACAGATCACAAGCTCAGAAGGTAAGGATGTCATCAGTGAGAGCATGTCTTATCTGAGCATTTCTTTCTATTTCTGATTCCATTTACCCTCCACTGAGAAATTCAAATAAAAAATATATTTTTCAAATATCATATGTTAATGCATATATATATATATATATGGAATCTTGAAAAATGGTACTAATGAACCTATTTGTAGGGCAGGAATAGAGACTCAGAAGTAGAGAAAAGACTTATGGACACAGCGGGGACAGGAGAGAGTGGGACAAACTGAGAACTGAGAGTATCACTGAAATAAATACACTGCTGCTGCTGCTAAGTCACTTCAGTCGTGTCCGACTCTGTGCGACCCCATAGACGGCAGCCTACCAGGCTCCTCTGTCCATGGGATTTTCCAAGCAACAGTACTGGAGTGGGGTGCCATTGCCTTCTCCAAAATATATACACTACTATGTGTAAAACAGCTAGCTAATGGGAAGTTGCTGTATATCAGTGAGTTCAACCTGCTGCTCTGTGACAAATGAGAGGGGTGGGAGGGAGGCTCCAGAGGGAGGGAACACATGTATAGCTATGGCTGATTCATGTTGATGTATGGCAGAAACCAACACAACAGTGTAAAGCAATTAACCTCCAATTAAAAATAAATAAAAATTTTTTAAAATATGTTTTTGTTTGTTGATGCAATTATGTGGTCTCCTTCACTAATGAATTTTTGTGTGATTTCCCACTGCTGTCACCATGAGATCTTTGACTGCAGACTGCATTCTTTTATCTTCCCTATATTTATATAACATATTCCTATCTCTTCTCTTCTTTGAGTTAGTACTGAATAGTTCATTTGGTCCTTCACCCACAACAATGGGAATAAACACAAGGTCCAACAGAAGTGGAAACTCGAGAGAGTTCCAGAACTCTGATTATCCCTGAAACAATGTCTGGCTCTGGTCCCAGGAGCAAGGCTATGCAAAGAGAGTTGTGTGGACACAGCACTGTTCCGGGAAGTTGCCATCATTCTTAAATAACACTTTTCAAAGGATACACAATTCTGGGTTGACAGCTGTTCTTTCTGCATTTTCAAAAGGTTATTCCATTCTTTTCTGTCCTTCATGGCTTCTGATGAGAAGGTGGCTATTAATCATCATTGTTCCTCTGTAGGCTATGTGTCAGCATTCAAGACTTACTCTTTATCTTTGACTTTTAACAATTTACCACGATGTAACTTAGCCTTGGAATTTCCTTGCTCATTGTGGTTTTGTTTGCATGGCATTTTGTACCCAAAACATTTTTAACTTTCGCCAAATTTGGAACACATTCAGCTATTATTTCTTCAGGTACTTTTTTCCGCTCTGTTCTCTCTCCTCTCCTTCTCATAATAAAGTGAAGTTGTTCGGACATGTCCAAATCTTTGCGACTTCTTATGATACTCCTATTATATGTTTGATTATTTTATCCAATCCAACAAGACATTGTTCATTTACCACGATCTCTTTTCTGCTTTTCACCTTGGACAAATTTCTATTCCTTTATCTTTGAGTTCAGTTCCTGTTTCCTCTGTCGTGTCTATTTGACTGTTAAGTTTTCCTAGTGACTATTTTTATCGTAACTCTAATTTCAGTTCTGTAACTTCCATGTGCTTCTCGTTTTGTTGTTTTTATTTCTCTGCTGAGATCTCCCATTTCTCTGCGGAGGTTCTCATTCACTGAAAACATGTTCTGTTTCACTTCACTGGCTGCTGCTATAATAGCTGCTTTAATATACTTAACTGTTAGTCCCAGCATCTGGTTCATCTTCAGGTCAGACACAACTCACTTTCTTTTCTCTTGAGAATGTATTCCATTTTCTTGGATCTCTGTATGTTGGATAATTTTGACTGTATCTCAGACATTATGAGTGTTAACAGATCCTGGATACTGTTATTTTCTCTGTTGTTTTCTTTGTTTTAGCAGGTAATTTTCTTGGCTGGTCTTGAAGTGCAAATCGTTTCCTGGGCAGAAGTTCAGTCTCACTCTGGATCTCTTGTCTTTAGCTTGAGCTGCACTGAGTCTGTTCCACGCATGTATATATCTAGGGTCCAGCAGAGATGTTGTGGATAGAGACTGGGGATCCAGGCTCTGACTCTTTCCTTCCAGGATTACCCCTATTCTCCCCAGCATTCAGTTTCCTGGCTTCACTATACTTTCTCAGATCAGAAAAACTGAGTTTTTCTATACATGCCCCTGCCACTGCTGAGTCAGGCGGTCCACACTTAAGTCCCAGACCAAAAGCCATGGTGATGGAAACTTACTTCTATAGACCACGTCTCTTTCTCCCTGTGAGCACAAGTGCCCTGGCCAGCATGGCGTGTCTGCTTCTGCTCACTATCTAGAATCTCATTCTTTTACGTCCAGTTTTCACAGTTGGTTTCTGCCAGGAAAGGGAATCCTACAGGAAGGTCTCAGTCTTCCATCCATAAGTGGAAGTTTCTACCTAAGTTTATTTTTTTTTCTTAACATTTCTTTTTTTTTTTTTAATACTTTATTCTACATTACAATACTGTATTTGTTTTGCCATACATTGACATGAATCAGCCACAGGTGTCCACGATCTCCCAGTGCCAAAGCCCCCTCCCACCTCCCACCCCACATCCTCTCCCTGGATCATCCCGTGCACCAGCCCCATGCGTCCTGCATCCTGCATTGAACATAGACTGGCGCTTCATTCTTACAAGATAGTATACATGTTTCAATGCCGTTCTCCCAAATCATCCCACCCTCTCCCTCTCCCTCTCCCTCAGAGTCCAAAAGTCCGTTCTATACCTCTGAGTCTCTTTTGTTGTCTCACATAGAGGGTCTTCATTACTATCCTTCTATATTCCATATATATGTGTCAGTATACTGTATTGGTGTTTTTCTTTCTGGCTTACTTCACTCTGTATAATCGGCTCCAATTTCATCCATCTCATCAGAACTGAGTCGAATTTATTCTTTTTAAGGGCTGAGTAGTACTCCATTGTGTGTATGTACCACAGCTTTCTTATCCATTCATCTGCTGATGGACATCTAGGTTGTTTCCATGTCCTGGCTATTATAAACAGTGCTGCAATGAACACTGGAGTACATGTGTCTCTTTCAATTCTGGTTTCCTCAGTGTGTATGTCCAGCAGTGGGATTGCTGGATCATAAGGCAGTTCTATTTGCAATTTTTAAGGAATCTCCACACTGTTTTCCATAGTGGCTGTACTAGTTTGCATTCCCACCAGCAGTGTAAGAGGGTTCCCTTTTCTCCACATCCTCTCCAGCATTTATTGCTTGTAGACTTTTGGATCACAGCCATTCTGACTGGTGTGAAATGATACCTCATTGTGGTCTTGATTTGCATTTCTCTGATAATAAGTGATGTTGAGCATCTTTTCATGTGTTTGTTAGCCATCCGTATGTCTTCTTTGGAGAAATGCCTATTTAGTTCTTTGGCCCATTTTTTGATTGGGTCGTTTATTTTTCTGGAGTTGAGCTGCATAAGTTGCTTGTATATCTTTGAGATTAGTTGTTTGTCAGTTGTTTCATTTGCTATTGTTTTCTCCCATTCAGAAGGCTGTCTTTTCACCTTGCTTATAGTTTCCTTTGTTGTGCAGAAGCTTTTAATTTTAATTAGATCCCATTTGTTTATTTTTGCTTTTATTTCCAGTATACTGGGAGTTGGATCATAGAGGATCCTGCTGTGATTTATGTCGGAGAGTGTTTTGCCTATGTTTTCCTCTAGGAGTTTTATAGTTTCTGGTCTTACATTTAGATCTTTAATCCATTTTGAGTTTATTTTTGTGTATGGTGTTAGAAAGGGGTCTAGTTTCATTCTTTTACAAGTGGTTGACCAGTTTTCCCAGCACCACCTGTTAAAGAGACTGTCTTTACTCCATTGTATATTCTTGCCTCCTTTGTCGAAGATAAGGTGTCCATAGGTGTGTGGGTTTATCTCAGGGCTTTCTATTTTGTTCCATTGATCTATATTTCTGTCTTTGTGCCAGTACCATACTGTCTTAATGACTGTGGCTTTGTAGTAGAGCCTGAAGTCAGGCAAGTTGATTCCTCCAGTTCCATTTTTCTTTCTCAAGATTGCTTTGGCTATTTGAGGTTTTTTGTATTTCCATACAAATCTTGAGATTATTTGATCTAGTTCTGTGAAAAATACTGCTGGTAACTTGATAGGAATTGCATTGAATCTGTAGATTGCTTTGGGTAGTATACTCATTTTCACTATATTGATTCTTCCAACCCATGAGCATGGTATATTTCTCCATCTATTAGTGTCCTCTTTGATTTCTTTCATCAGTGTTTTATAGTTTTCAATATATAGGTCTTTAGTTTCTTTAGGTAGGTATATTCCTAAGTATTTTATTCTTTTCGTTGCAATGGTGAATGGGATTGTTTCCTTGACTTCTTTTTCTACTTTCTCATTATTAGTGTATAGGAATGCAAGGGATTTCTGAGTGTTGATTTTATATCCTGCAACTTTACTATATTCGTTAATTAGCTCTAGTAGTTTTCTGGTCGAGTCTTTAGGATTTTCTATATAGAGGATCATGTCGTCTGCAAACAGTGAGAGTTTTACTTCTTCTTTTCCAATTTGGATTCCTTTTATTTCTTTTTCTGCTCTGATTGCTGTGGCCAAAACTTCCAGTACGATATTGAATAGTAGTGGTGAAAGTGGACACCCTTGTCTTGTTCCTGACTTTAGGGGAAATGGTTTCAATTTTTCACCATTGAGGATAATGTTAGCTGTGGGTTTGTCATATATAGCTTTTATTATGTTGAGGTACGTTCCTTCTATTCCTGCTTTCTGGAGCGTTTTTATCATAAATGGATGTTGAATTTTGTCAAAGGCTTTTTCTGCATCTATTGAAATAATCATATGATTTTTATTTTTCAGTTTGTTAATGTGATGAATTACATTGATTGATTTGCGGATATTGAAGAATCCTTGCATCCCTGGGATAAAGCCCACTTGGTCATGGTGTATGATCTTTTTAATGTGTTGTTGGATTCTGATTGCTAGGATTTTGTTAAGGATTTTTGCATCTATGTTCACCAGTGATATTGGCCTGTAATTTTCTTTTTTTGTGGTGTCTTTGTCAGGTTTTGGTATTAGGGTGATGGTGGCCTCATAGAATGAGTTTGGAAGTTTACCTTCCTCTGCAATTTTCTGGAATAATTTCAGTAAAATAGGTGTTAGCTCTTCTCGAAATTTTTGGTAGAATTCAGCTGTGAAGCCGTCTGGACCTGGACTTTTGTTTGCTGGAAGATTTCTGATTACAGTTTAAATTTCCATGCTTGTGATGGGTCTGTTAAGATTTTCTATTTCTTCCTCGTTCAGTTTTGGAAAGTTGTACTTTTCTAAGAATTTGTCCATTTCTTCCAAGTTGTCCATTTTATTGGCATATAATTGCTGATAGTAGTCTCTTATGATTCTTTGTATTTCTGTGTTGTCTGTCGTGATCTCTCCATTTTCATTTCTAATTTTATTGATTTGATTTTTTTCTCTTTGTTTCTTGATGAGTCTGGCTAATGGTTTGTCAATTTTATTTATCCTTTCAAAGCACCAGCTTTTTGCTTTGTTGATTTTTGCTATGGTCTCTTTTGTTTCTTTTGCATTTATTTCTGCCCTAATTTTTAGGATTTCTTTCCTTCTACTAACTCTGGGGTTCTCTATTTCTTCCTTTTCTAGTTGCTTTAGGTGTAGAGTTAGGTTATTTATTTGGCTTCTTTCTTGTTTCTTGAGGTATGCCTGTATGGCTATGAACTTTCCTCTTAGCACTGCTTTTATAGTGTCCCATAGGTTCTGTGTAGTTGTGTTTTCATTTTCATTCATTTCGATGCATAATTTGATTTCTTTTTGATTTCTTCTGTGATTTGTTGATTATTCAGAAGGGCGTTGTTCAGCCTCCAAATGTTGGAATTTTTAATAGCTTTTCTCCTGTACTTGAGATCTAACCTTAGTGCATTATGGTCAGAGAAGATGCTTGGAATAATTTTGATTTTTTTGAATTTATCAGGGTTAGATTTATGACCCAGGATGTGATCTGTCCTGGAAAAGGTTCTGTGTGCACTTGAATAAAAGGTGAAATTCATTGTTTTGGGGTGAAATGTCCTATAGATATCAATTAGGTCTAACTGGTCTATTGTATCGTTTAAAGTTTGCGTTTCTTTGTTAATTTTCTGTTTAGTTGATCTGTCCATAGGTGTGAGTGGGGTATTAAAGTCTCCCACTATTACTGTGTTATTATTAATTTCCGCTTTCATGCTTGTTAGCAATTGTCTTACATATTGCGGTGCTCCTATGTTGGGTGCATATATATTTATAATTGTTATATCTTCTTCTTGGATTGATCCTTTAATCATTATGTAGTGGCCTTCTTTGTCCCTTTTCACAGCCTTTGTTTTAAAGTCTATTTTATCGGATATGAGTATTGCTACTCCTGCTTTCTTTTGGTTTTTATTTGCATGGAATATCTTTTTCCAGCCCTTCACTTTCAGTCTGTATGTGTCCATTGTTTTGAGGTGGGT
Source organism: Nanger dama (assembly GCA_917880005.1). NCBI lineage: Eukaryota > Metazoa > Chordata > Mammalia > Artiodactyla > Bovidae > Nanger > Nanger dama. The sequence continues at coordinate 9,546,727 of CAKJTW010000075.1, forward strand.
CTCTTGTAAGCAGCGTATATAGGGATCTTGGTTTTGTATCCATTCAGCCAGTCTTTGCCTTTTGGTTGGGGCATTCAACCCATTTACATTTAAGGTAATTATTCATAAGTATGCACCTGTTGCCATTTACTTTAATGTTTTGGATTCAGGTTTATACGTCCTTTTTGTGTTTCCTGTCTAAAGTCTATCCTTTAGTATTTGTTGGAGAGCTGGTTTGGTGGTGCTGAATTCTCTCAGCTTTTGCTTGTCTGTAAAGCTTTTGATTTCTCCTTCATATTTGAATGAGATCCTTGCTGGGTACAGTAGTCTTGGCTGAAAGTTATTATCTTTCATCACTTTAAGTATGTCTTGCCATTCCCCTCCTGGCCTGAAGAGTTTCTATTGAAAGATCTGCAGTTATTCTTATGGGGATCCCCTTGTGTGTTATTTGTTGTTTTTCCCTTGCTGCTTTTAATATTTGTTCTTTGTGTTTGGTCTTTGTTAGTTTGATTAGTATATGTCTTGGGGTGTTTCGCCTTGGGTTTATCCTGTTTGGCACTCTCTGGGTTTCTTGGACTTGGGTGATTATTTCCTTCCCCATTTTAGGAAGTTTTCAACTATTATCTCCTCAAGTATTTTCTCATGGTCTTTCTTTTGTCTTCTTCTTCTGGGACTCCTATAATTCGAATGTTGGAGCGTTTCATATTGTCTTAGAGGTCTCTGAGGTTGTCCTCATTTCTTTTAATTCGTCTTTCTTTTTCCCTCGCTGATTCATTTATTTTCACCATTTTATCTTCTATTTCACTAATCCTATCTTCTGCCTCTGATATTCTACTATTTGTAGCCTCCAGAGTGTTTCTGATCTCATTTATTGCATTATTCATTATATGTTGACTCTTTTTTATTTCTTCTAGGTCCTTGTTAAACCTTTCTTGAATCTTCTCAATCCTTGACCCCAGGCTATTTATCTGTGATTCCATTTTGATTTCAAGATTTTGGATCATTTTCACTATCAGTATTCGGAATTCTTTCTCAGGTAGATTCCCTATCTCTTCCTCTTTTGTTTGGTTTGGTGGGCATGTCTCCTGTTCCTTTACCTGCTGGGTATTCCTCTGTCTCTTCATCCTGGTTATATTGCTGCGTTTGGGGTGGCTTTTCTATATTCTGGGAATTTGTGGAATTCTCTTTATTATAGAGCTTCCTCTCTGTGTTTGGGGTTATATCAGTGGCTTGTCAAAGTTTCTTGATTAGAGAGGCTTGTGTTGAGGCTCTGGTGGGTGGAGTTGGATTTCCTCTCTCTGGAGTGCTGTGAAGTGTCAGGTAATGGGTTATGGGACATCAGTGATTTTGGAGTATTTTGAGCTGCCTGTGTATTGAAGCTCAGGGGCTTGTTCTTGTGTTGCTGGAGAATTTGCGTGGTATGTCTTGCTCTGGAGCTTGTTGGCCCTTGGGTGGTGCTCAGTTTCAGTATAGGTATGAAGGCGTTTGATGAGCTCTTATTGGATAATGTTCCCTGTATTCAGGAATTCTTTGATGATCTCAGGATTTGGACTTATGCCTCCTGATTCTGGTTTTCAGATTTATTTTTACAATAGCCTCATGATTTCTCCATCTATTCAGCACTATTGTTAAAACATCTGGGTTAATGATGATAGGTTTCTCCACTTTGAGGGTCATCCCTAGAGGATCGCTGAGTTACTTGGAGGAGAGAAGAGGGAGGGGGTAGTTAGAGGTGAGTGGAATGGGATGAGGTGGAATCAAAAGAGGAAAAAGCAAACTAGCCCATAACCACTTTCTTGTGTGCGCTCCAAAGTCTGGACCTCTCAGAGATGGTCACAGAGTTATACATGGAAGAGGAGAGGGAGGAAGTAGATAGAGGTGGTCAGGAGGATGAAAGAGGGAGATGCAAAGGAGGGATACAGATCTGGCCAGTGACCAGTTCCCTGAGAATTCTCCACCTTCGGGAGCACACAGAGATTCATAGAGCTGGGTAGAGAAGAGGAGGGGGAGAAAGAGAGATTCCAAAGGGGGGAGAGAGTGGTGAAGCCAGTAGTCTTGCACTCATGTAAAATTGGGTACTGAAGATTAGGTTTTGAAAAGTACAAAATTGGCAACAAATACCAAAATGCTGAGATTAAAAATCTGGAGTAGAGATTGGATTTTCAAAGATAAAATATTAAAAATAAGAAAAGAAGGAGAGAAAAATTTTTTTAAAATTGAGAAGAAAAAATAATAAAAAATAAAATAAAATAAAAGATTCCAGAATTATTAAAAGACAACTTCCACCACCAATAGGACTATATACAGCGTTTGCTTTAAAGATAGGGTTTTTTTTTTTGGTAAAGTAATAATAGGTTATAAAGATAATAAATAGAAATATAGAAGACTTAAAAGTTTAAGCAAGTTTAGAAAAAAAACGAAAAAGAAAAGAAGAGAAAACAAATTCAAAAAGAAAAAAATTTTTTAAAGAAAGAAAAAAATTCTAAAAAAAAAAATCACGCTTCCACATCATCCACCACCCCCAACCCCCAAAAAAATTGATCATAAAAGTAGTAATGGTATATCTGGTGCTTTCTCTGTCATTGTAGACTGTGTGGGGTCCCTACCAAGGCAGTTCCCCTCTGTTTGACTTCCTCTGTTTGCTGGTCTCTTCCGTGTCTGATTTCCGTCTTGACACAGGGAGGGTGGTGGTGGACTCTGCACTGGGCTTGCCCCTTCTTGCTCCTTGGGATAACCTTGTGGGGCCTGCCCTATGCTTCATGCACTTCCCTGGTCTTTGGCGCTCAGGATTGGCGGTCAGGAAGCCCTCCGAGACTTGAATTTGGTTGAACAGGGGCTTTGTTCCCTTCCCAGGTCCGAGTGGCTTGGGAGTTTGGCACGCGCTATTGCGACTTCTGGGCTTCCGGGTCGCTCACTTTTCTGGGAGCTCTGCCGGGGCTCTTTCTCAGGCCGATGATGACTGTTCAGAGCCCCCCAGCAGTTTCAGTAGCAAAGAAATCAGTTTGCAATTTGGTAGATAATGTCACTCTTGAGCTGCGATTGCCCCCTTCCAGCACTTAAGGCTCTGGCTGCCTGTCGCCAGAGGGGGATGGTCTGCAGCCGGCTATTGCCGATCCGTCCTTATGTTCGAGCATTCCCGCGTGTTGGCTATCCTACAGTCTGGTTTGCTAGACCAAGATAGTTCTTTCTAGCCACGCGCAGACCCGATTCTGGCCCGGTTACGCCCCGATTCTAGAGATAAGCCCTGTAGTCTACTTCTCCCATGGCCCAATTCTTAGAGAGCTCTGTCGCAGGCGCGCTCCTCCCTGCCCAACCCCACTGCTGTCGGACGCAGGCGTTTGCGCTGCTTATCCGCTGGGGGTTATACTGTTGAATTCGTAATCTGTTGGTTTTAATTATTTGTTTATTTATTCTTCCTTTCTGTTATGTTGCCCTCTGTGCTTCCAGGGCTCGCCCCATACACAGCTGTGAGAATGCTCCCTTATTTTAGGGAACCTCTCTTTTAAGAGTCTCTTCCTGGGACAGGATTCCTTCCCGGACGGGGCTTCCTCCCTACCTCCTTTGTCTCTGTCTTCGTCGTATGTATTAATTCCTACCTGGTTTTGAAGCCGATGATCTGCTTTGCTGGATGCCTGATGTCCTCTGCCAGCAGTCAGAAGTTGTTTTGTGGAATTTACTCAGCTTTGAAATGTTCTTTGATGAAGTAGTGAGGAGAAAGTGT